>CM030014.1:25811557-30865217 GCA_017639485.1 Pluvialis apricaria
CGCACCCCAACAACAAAACGCAACGCCCCCCCACCCGCGGCAAAAGCCTACAGCACCCGGTATTCCCAGGCGGTCTCCCATCCAAGTACTAACCGGGCCCGACCCTGCTTAGCTTCCGAGATCAGACGAGATCGGGCGTTCTCAGGGTGGTATGGCCGTAGGCACCCCACCACCCGCCAACGGCCCTCTCGCGGACCCGACGGCGCCCCCCCCGCCTACCCGCTACAGCCCCACGCCACAACCCTCGGCATGCACACCCGCCCCACAGCAACACCCGCACCCGCTACAGCCCCGCTGCCCCACGCCACAGCCCCGAGGACGCACACCTGCCCCACGGCAACACCCGCACCCGCCTGACCCGCGCCCCTGGCCCTCCCCAACACCCCACCCGCCGCACCCCAACGACAAAACGCAACGCCCCCCCACCCGCGGCAAAAGCCTACAGCACCCGGTATTCCCAGGCGGTCTCCCATCCAAGTACTAACCGGGCCCGACCCTGCTTAGCTTCCGAGATCAGACGAGATCGGGCGTTCTCAGGGTGGTATGGCCGTAGGCACCCCACCACCCGCCAACGGCCCTCTCGCGGACCCGACGGCGCCCCCCGCCTGCCCGCTACAGCCCCACGCCACAACCCTCGGCATGCACACCCGCCCCACAGCAACACCCGCACCCGCTACAGCCCCGCTGCCCCACGCCACAGCCCCGAGGACGCACACCTGCCCCACGGCAACACCCGCACCCGACTGACCCGCGCCCCTGGCCCTCCCCAACACCCCACCCGCCGCACCCCAACGACAAAACGCAACGCCCCCCCACCCGCGGCAAAAGCCTACAGCACCCGGTATTCCCAGGCGGTCTCCCATCCAAGTACTAACCGGGCCCGACCCTGCTTAGCTTCCGAGATCAGACGAGATCGGGCGTTCTCAGGGTGGTATGGCCGTAGGCACCCCACCACCCGCCAACGGCCCTCTCGCGGACACGACGGCGCCCCCCGCCCGCCCGCTACAGCCCCACGCCACAACCCTCGGCATGCACAGCCGCCCCCACAGCAACCCCCGCACCCGCTACAGCCCCGCTGCCCCACGCCACAGCCCCGAGGACGCACACCTGCCCCA
The DNA here is from genome assembly GCA_017639485.1 of Pluvialis apricaria. Taxonomy (NCBI): domain Eukaryota; kingdom Metazoa; phylum Chordata; class Aves; order Charadriiformes; family Charadriidae; genus Pluvialis; species Pluvialis apricaria. The sequence continues at coordinate 25,812,673 of CM030014.1, forward strand.
CGGCAACACCCGCACCCGCCTGACCCGCGCCCCTGGCCCTCCCCAACACCCCACCCGCCGCACCCCAACGACAAAACGCAACGCCCCCCCACACGCGGCAAAAGCCTACAGCACCCGGTATTCCCAGGCGGTCTCCCATCCAAGTACTAACCGGGCCCGACCCTGCTTAGATTCTGAGATCAGACGAGATCGGGCGTTCTCAGGGTGGTATGGCCGTAGGCACCCCACCACCCGCCAACGGCCCTCTCGTGGATCAACCGGACTCTACATAGTCATATGTAGTTTTTGGATACAGTAGTTCTGTCACAGTCTAGTTTGTTTTACTATATTTGTCCGTACCAATTCCACTGTACAGGTTTCTGTTGCTTTCCTCAGTTTATCTTCCCGCCTTCTTACACCCCACAAATTTATTTCCAGCAGATGGCAACATGGTTGTACTGTTGCTGATTGCACCCTGGTTGTAATTAGGTCCCTGGACACAGTGCATCAGGACAAGCGCCTCTGGGCTCATGAGTTTCCTGGGTGGCCGGTGGCCAGTGGCCAGGCTGCAGCTTCCAGCTCTCCTCTCCATGCCCCTTAGAGCTGCTCTCCACCATGAACATGGCACTGTCTGAGGGAAAAGCAGTGTGGGGACAGCACATACCGTCCCTTCCACTCAGGAGCCATGTTTTCAGGCCATTTTGGTGTGGAACAACTTCAGTGGCCTTCCTGTGCCACAACCTGTGCTGACCCTGCAGCCATCTCAACTGCCTTGAGCTGCCCAGGCAGCAGTTAGCAGGCAGGGTTGCTTCAACAGCCTGAGCAGTCATTTTCTGAGGATGTTTGATGGGAATGAGCTTGCCCAAGACGGTCAGCTGCAGGTCACCACATCATGGTAGGGTCAGAGAGCTGCTTACCACCCAACCTGCAGGTGTGAAACAGCCACGTAACAGCCACTGTGACAGGTTCCCTGCGATGCACAGGCTTAAGCACGCAGGAGCCATAAGCAGGCGGTGTGTCCAAGCCCGTGCTTTCCTCTCCCCCTCCTCCTCAGTGGGTAAATCCCATCAGCAGCCACCCTAAACCGCCCCAGGCCAGCCCTAATCCCATCTCGGGCGACGCCATCAGCCTCCTACCAGCCTGGCCAGGCATGGACAGTCCCGGGAGGGACACCCCTGTCGCCCTCCGAGCCTGGGGGACAGCAGGGATGGCACTGGGCCCTGGCCGGGCGGGGGAGCAGGGTGGTGGAGAGGGGCTGCCTGTCTTCCATGCTCTGCGGAGAAGGAGGGGGAGCCCAGAGCTGAGCTGAGCTTTGTCCTGGGTTAATTTTAGCCCAAGGAGATAAGAGAGGGGAGGCGCGTGGTGGGGCTTAAGGGGTCCCTTCCTGGCCTCTGCCATCCCTGTGGGCATGGGGTGGGTTGTGGGGTGCCTGGGGAGCCGGCGGCGCCCGGCTGCTCTCCCCGGCCGCGGGTGGGGGCTTCGTCTCGACCCACGGAGCGCGGTGGTGCAGGCAGCAGCTGTGGAACGGACGTGGCCCGTACACCCGCGGGGCCGGCGTGTCGCCCGGGTGTGGGGCGCAGGCGACACCCTGCGGGGGAGCCCCTGCCCGTGTCGGGGGGTGCGTGCGAGGGTGATGATGGGGTTGTATCTGAGTGCGGGGGGGGTCCCTGCCTGGCGAGGTGGGTACCTGTGGGGAGGCAGCCTGCGTGGGGGTACCTGAGTGGGGGTGATTCCTGTGGGGGAAGGTGTACGCGTGAGGGGGTCAGCCCGTGAGGTTGCAGCCGATTGTGGGTGTACGTGTGTGGGGGGGGGGGTGGGGAGTGTGCGCGTACCCCCGTGGGCAGCGCGGCCGCCCCACGCGCGGGCTGTCCCCGCCATCCCCACGGCGGCCGCCGCGCCTCCTTAAGCGCCCGCCCCGTCCCGGTCCTCCCCCCGCCCCGTCCCGCCCCGTCCCGCCCCGCTCCCTCCAAGTGAGGGAATAAAGTTGCGGGTCGGGGCGGGCGGGCCCGGGCCGGAGCGGAGCGGAGCAGCGGAGCGCGGCGGGGCGGCTATCGCGGCCGCCGGGCAGCGGGGGGGGGGGTCCATGGCCTCGGAGGAGCTGGCGCAGAAGCTGCAGCGGCGGCTGCAGCTGGAGGAGAGCGGGGCGGCAGCGGAGGGCGAGGTGGTGGCCAAGGGCGAGGAGGAGGAGGCGGCGGTGGCCGGGGACGAGGGGGAGCGGAGCTGCCTGACGGCCAGCGCGGACGCGGAGCTGAGCGCCAAGCTGTGCCGGCGGCAGGACATCAACGAGGGGGCGGCGCAGCCCCGGCGGGCCGCCGTCTTCAACCCCTACACCGAGTTCAAGGAGTTCAGCCGACGGCAGATCAAGGACATGGAGCGCATGTTCCGCCTGTGAGTGGGGCGGGAGTCGCGGGGGGGTTGGTCCTGCCCGGAGCCGCGGGCTCTGCCGTCGGGTTTGGGGCTCTGCCGTCGGGTTTGGGGCTCTGCCTTCCCTCCGTAGACCCTCCCGGCTCTTTTCCCCGGGGGGACATGTGGAGAGAGGCTGCCTGCTCTTGGCGAGATATTTGCATTTCTCCGCGGTTTTGCGGTCGGGCTGGAAGAAGCTGCGGCGGGTTACCAGCGCCATCTGATCCCCATATCGTCCCTGGGCTTTTTTTTTTGGGGGGGGGGGTGTTTGGGTGGGGTTTGGGGGAGTTCTTAGGGTTTGCCTCGGACTCGGGGCTGGAGCTCAGCCCTGCACTTAGCTCACGGCCTGGGGTTGCCTCTCCTCTACCTGGTTTTGGGACAGTGGCTGGTTTTGGTGGCACTCATGAGCTTTGGGGGACGCTGTGGGTGGGCCGGGCGAGCTGGGACAGCACAGGCGCTGCTGCCCCACACTCTGGGGCACCTGGCGGGTCTGTGTCCCAGGGCCTCGCAGCGATGCTGGACATCTGCCTTCAACAACTGTGACCCTGAACATGGCCAGCAGCTCGGCTGGCTCTGCCCAGCGGTGCTGTAGCTCTTTCCAGGGTCCCGTTTGCCAGGCCTGGTGCCCCCTCCCGTGCACCCAAACAAAGCTTGAGCACAGCTTCCTCTTGGTTCCCCCTTCCCAGGGGCCGGGATGGGGATCCCCTCCCAGAAGGAAGGTTTGTTATGAAAGTCAAACCGCTGGTGGCAATGCGGAGAGCTGCTTCTGTAAGCAGAAAGGCTTGGCCTTTCCTGGGGCCATGATCCTGACCTTTTCTGTCCTCCACGAGCCCCATCCTGGCTCCTGCGGTTGGGCTGTGCCTGGGTAGCTTTGATTGTCTGTGCTCAGGTTTCCCTCCAGCACCACAAACCCCTGTGCCTCCGGGGACCGATGTCATCGCAGCCCCAAGGAGTGGCGTCGGGCAGGCAGCCGTGCGTGCCAGCTGGCCACAGGCAGGGCTGCCGGACCGCGGGTGAGCAGTTGCCGGGCACGAGGAGGCAAGGCCACAGAGGAACTACGTGGGCTGTCATGGCAAGGCGCAAAGACCTACTTCAGCTTACGGAGGGGGCCGCAGCACGGTTTGTGTCTTGTTAGGTCCATGTCCTCCTACCTGAAAGGTGCCTTGGGCACGCTGGAGGCTGGGGTCATTGCGAGGAGACCAAGATACTGGTTGAATGTTCCCAGTTCCCGATGCTGTGGGGTGTTTCTGGCCCCAGCTGGGGCTGTTGCTGCCGGAGACCAGGCGATGGGCTTTTGTGAGCTCACCAGAGCTCTTTGTTGCATGGGCAGCGTCATGTCGGCAGCTGGGCACGGGAAGGGAGGTGGTCTGTGCGAGGCTGCTGCTCCGCTCGCTCCTGTGGCCCTTTTGATGATGGTTAAAGGGGATCCCACTCTGTGAAGGGCTGAGATGTGGTGCTGCGAGGGCAGGAGGACAAACGATGCAGGCAGCTGCGGGCGAGAGCCCAGAGCGAGCAGCAGCACTGCCTCAATAGGGATAAGGGAAGGAGTAGGGGTGGTTTGGGAAATAAAAAGTGGAAGAGCTGAATTGCAGCCGAATTTTTCAACAATGAGCTCATTAAAAGCCGGCCTTGTAAGCAGGGAAACCTAGGCTTTGCAGTTGAATGCTAATCAGCTGGTCAATGTAGCTGGAAAACATTGTGTGCCTGTGAGGACTATCGCAGCTGAGCGCCGGTCGGTCATGCCAGAAGGGGAAGAAGCTGGGCTGCGTGCTCCCCTGTGCTCCCTGGACAGGCAGACGGAAAACCCTGTCCTGATTTTCACTCTGTTACAGGCACCTGGTGTTAGGGGTGGCAGAGGATCTGGTCTTTGCTCCATCTGCTCCCAGCGGCCCGTTTCAAGTACTGGCTGACACCACGTGCTCCAGGAGGAGAGGAAATGTCCCCTTTAATTCCTGCCAGTCAGAGTTTGAGTTAATGTGATTAAGGCTTTTATTCTCTCTATGGCTTATTGGCCCTGGCCACTACACCCTGGGGTATTTCTTACTAACAGTAAAAAATAAGCCTTTGACAGACAGGGATGTATCTCTTCACTGCAACGGGACACCAGGTTTCCACTGTCAGACTGCCCATCCAAAAGTGTTTCTTATCAGTTTAGTGGGACTCGTAAATCAGTTGTTTGGACTAAACTTGAGCCTGTAGGACCTGGGTGTGGTGTGGGCTGGGTCAGGGCACTCTGGCTGGGAAGAGGGAGTTGCTGGTGATAGCGGCTGCCGTGGCATCTGTCAGCGTGTCCCACGGTACTGCTGGTGGCTGTGACCGCCCTGTGCCAGGGTGGAAGCAAAGGGCCTGTCTGAATGTGGGAGTTCCCGAAATCCAGTGCTCCGTCCAGGTGCTGTCTGCTGCCAGCCCTGCCAGAAGCATCCTTCCAAAGCAGAAACGATGTTCCTTGCTCCTGCTGCCATGATCAGGCTCACTTTTCCCTGCTCTTGGCAACATCCCCCAGTTGTGGCCCCATCTGCTGGGGATGGGGTGTGGGTGTCTGCTGCGGGTGCCAGGGCTGTGCCCGAGCGTGCAGGGGCCACTGGGTGCAGACAGCTTTTGGGGTGGGTATTTTTTTCTTTTTTTGGCAGAGGGACTAGGAAGTCTGCAGCTCAGGCTAATTATAATGTGACCTAATTAGCTGCCTATTCTGACAATGTGTGGGGACTGTGGTAACCATGATAACCTTCCTTCCCCAAGTCTTGTGAGTGAACTCGGGAGCTCTGGAGTCTCACAGCTCCCCTTGGTGCCATCTTGTCCGGGGCCAGGGCAGTGGGGGTGTGAAAGCCAGGCTTTGGGCTGTGCCTGATGGGAGTGACCTTTTCGAGGTATGTAGAGGGGGAGGAAAACAGCCACCAGCTTCATCCTCAGGGTGCGAGGGAGTGGAGGAATTCCAGCCTTGCTGTTGCTTTTGTATTCAGGGGATTCCATGTGTCACCCATGTGTTTCACAAGTGCCTTGTGGCTGGCTGGTGGGAGAGGCTGTCATGTCCCCTTGTCCTCCTGGAGCCACTTGGGAGCCCCTCACCGGGTGCCCCTGTACCGAAGGACACGTCTGACGTGCTGCAGCAGACCTGCTTGTTCCAGGACTGCTGTGCTCCTGGTGTGACCGGCTGTCTCTGGAGTCACAGCAGTCAGGGAGGTCGTCCCCATGGGGACTCGGCCACCTCAGGTGCCAAGCACCCAGCCTGGCCCTGCAGGTTTTGGTGCCTCAAGGTCTTGCCCGGCATCTCGGAGCAAACCTTGCTGGAGGAGACTTTCATCCTGCCCTCATGTCCCTCCAAGAACAGGAGAGCTCCTGCTACCCTGGCTGGGGAGGATGGAGCTGCGTGTGGCTGAGGAGCCTGTTCTTGTCCCCACCCTGGTATGGAAGAATTGTTTCCAAAGCTCTCAGCAACAGAATAGAATATTTCAGTTGGAAGAGACCTGCGACCATCTTCCAGTCCAACTGACTGACCACTTCAGGGCTGACCCAAAAGTTAAAGCGTGTTAAGGGCATTGTCAAAATGCCTCTTAAACCCTGACAGGCTTGGGGCATCGACCACCTGTCTAGCAAGCTTGTTCCAGTGTCTGGCTGCCTTCTCAGGAAAGAAATGCTTCCTCACGTCCAGTCTAAACCTCCCTGATGCAGCTTTCAACCATTCCCATGTGTCCTATCACTGGATCCCAGGGAGGAGAGATCAGCACCTCCCCCTCTATGCAAGGTGAAATGCAATGCTCAGAGGGAATAAAGTACTACTTAGAAAGGATTTTGAAATATTTAAGAGGAGATTATTACTACTTCAGCACCATTACTCCGACTGCTTTATTTCAAAGCCTGTATTAGGCCGTTGCAGCATGCAGGAGCTGCAGATCAAAGTACAGGTGCCTGTGTAGCGTATGGAGCAAGCTCAGGTACAGCAAACGTGTACAGGGAGGGCAAGTTTTCTTTCCAGCCTTTCTCAAGAAGCATGAATGTTTAGAAACTGCCCTTTGATCCTTCAGGATTTGGGATTTCTCATTCAACTGTCCCTTTTTTTTTTTCCTTTGGGGTTTTTCAGGCAGCTGGGGAGGTGACTGCAGATTCCATACAGGTTATGCAGTCCTCAGCATCTCCTTTTTCCTCCCTTCTTGACCCTTCTTTCTTCTGTGGTGGTGTAAGCCTCCCCAGCTGTGCTGTGTAACACCATTACAATGATGGTACTTGGGCAGAAATCATGTATAACACACTTCGTGTTCTTGAGGAAGTCTGTTCAGCAAGTGTTCCCTCTTCCCTGCACTTCCCCTCCCCAATTTTTGCTCCTGCTTTCCTCCCCCAGTGCTTCAGCAGACAGGCATGCTCTGCAGCCTGGGTGGAAGTGAGCCAGCGTGGGAATCTGGGCGCATCCTTGTTGCAGCAGATTTTGGCAACCACTGCTTGTGTCTCATCTGCTGCCAGGAATGCCGCCGCGGCGGTGCTGTGAAGCCTTATCGTGCCGGCCGTGGTGCTTGTAGCTGCCTGCGGCATTCCAGCCATCGCAGGTGGGGACCCGCCATGGCTGTGGCACTGACTTGCTGCTGGAGTTGGCTGCCTGCGATGTGAGATGTCTTTGCCCGTCGGCACTAGACCCCCTCTGTCCATAATGCCTGCGCGTCACTGGGGTGAGGCTTGGCTTGCGGCCCAGGGAGCTTTGAGTCCGAAGGAAGCAAAGCTCCGGTGTCACGGCAGGACAGTGGGTGATGGCGGGGCTGGGAGGGATGGTGAGGCATCAGGGTGCTGCGTACTCTTGCTGTGCCACTCCTGGAGTACAGGACGGGACGGCTCCCCGGGATGCGTTTAGGGACCAAACTTGCCGTGGTACCTTTCGGCTCTGCCTGTTAGGGCTGACCGGCGTCCATCACCGGGACAGGGCTGCTGTGCAGGCAGCGAAATGGGTGTGAGCAGTGTCAGGGGCTGGATGGAGCCCTGGGCCCTGAAAGAGAGCTCCCAAAAAGCAGACAGTGGGGTTTTCGGTAGGGCTGAGATGTGCCAGGAGCATTGGGTGACCAGCAAGGTGCAGCCTGTGCCTGCGGGGGGGCGGTGGGGAATGTACTGCACTGTCTCTCATGCCCTATAAATACGCCTCTCCCTAAATAGTCTGGCTGCGTGGCTCCGTGGCAGCCGAGTGGCTGTACCCGGGTCCTAAAATACTCAGGCTGTTTTAGGAGGCGAGGGGGGTGGGGAGGGAATGCAGCAGTTTGCAGGGTGCTGCCGTTGCTCTGCAGGGCTGGCACTGAGCATCCGGGGGCTTTGGTGTCCCTCTGTCTGGCTGTGCCCGACTGCAAGGGACTGATTTTGGGGTGCATCTCGGCGCCAGCCGTACCCCAGCCCGGTGTGCTCAACACTCATTGTGCGGCTGGTACAGCGTGCTGCTCTGCCACCAAGGCCAGTCGCTGGCAAGACCCCATTTCTCACAATCCTGGCTTTGTGCTGCCTCTCTGCAGGGATGACGAGCCCTGAAGCTGTGCCCCGTGCTTAACCCTTTCAGGGTGGCACGTTTGCCCCTGGGCTCAGTGCCCCTGAGGGCCAGTGTTTGCCTGCAGGTAGTGTCCATAGCAGAAGGGTGAGATGAGCACGGCATGTGTGGGCTGCGCATGTGCCCTCCTGCCTTCATCTCCATTATCCAATGCCTCCAAGAGGGGCTGGGCAAGTGTCCTGGCCCTGGATGGGCAGCCCTCGGTGGAGGTCTTGGTGTAGTCCTGCTTCTGCACCCAGCCAAAGGGCAGCATGAGCTTGCTGGGGCCAAAACAAAACCCCCAGCCCCAATCCCAAGTGCCTCCCTGCCACAATATTCTTTGCTGCTTTATCTGATCAACGTACTTGCCTCTCCAGCCACCCTACTCCGGAGGAACGGCTCCACACCATTTCTCCCAAACTTAAAGGAAAAGCAAATTGACAAATATTGCACTTACTACGCTTCTGTGAGGTCTTGAAAGTGTGTCTTGGAGCTGGGCTGGGTAACGCTGTGAGTGTGTGCCTTAATTAACTCATGCCTTCCTTGCTGTGAGGAACCTGCTGCCTTTCCTTCCCGTGACGTCTCAGGTCTGTGACCTGGTTTCTGCTCTGACAGAGGATTCTTTCCTAGTTTTCCAGAAAGCTGTCTGGCCTGGTGGGCTCGAGGGTTTGCTGGGTGCAGAGTGTGCAGGCAGATTGGTACCAGGGGCTGCGCACCAGGCTGGTGGTGATGTTCCTGTCATTTGGGGTCTGGGACCTGTGAAAACAAAGAGGCACAGAAAGCATAAAAAATGGTTGTGGAGGTGGTGGGATTCTGGAAAGCTGGGGGGGGGGGGGGGGGGGGGGAAGCACCCTGTGCTCATGAAAACAGAGGCAGTGTTCTTGGCTGCAGCCCTGCCTTGCACTGACAATGCCTGTAAGCAGCTTGGCCAGCGGCTTTGTTCGTGCCTTCCTTTGCCACAGCTTCCTCTGTGGCTGTGAGGTTTCTTAACTGTAAAAGGGCTTTCTTCCAGCATAACCACAACGGTGCAGGTCTCGGTCTGGGATGGCTTCAGCCCTCACTTCTTTGGAAGACAGCTAACAGTCAATGAAAGATGATGAGTGGGAGGATTTGACTGGCTCCCGCCAACGGGAAAGCTTCAGTGCCGTGCCTAGGGTTTCCTTTCTGAATGGTTGAAAGGATTTAATTCTGTCAGGGTTGAGATGGTGGCGAGGGGGCAGCGGCAGGCAGTGCACTGGGGCTGAGTCCAGCCTGGCAGACCCTGCCCCGTCCTCCCATGCGAGCCCCCAGCTCTGTGCAGGACCAGGATGAGGGAAGAAGGTTGCTGATAGCAGAGCGCCCATCCCTCCGGCCTTTGGACTTTCACACCTTTGGTGGGTGTGAAGCGCTGGTTGCTAGGTGGGCCGGATGCTTTACCCACATGCGCAGCGGATGTCAGGGGAGGAATTGGTGCACGGTCCCGGGCTGAGCGCAGCAGGTCACTGCCTCCCCATCCCTGAAGCGCACTGCCACTTGCATGGGTGCTCTCTCCTCCTGCGAGGAGTCCTTTGTGCTCCATTTGGACCATGGTCCCACTCCATTCTTGCTCCTAGAGGCCGGCACTGGTTTCCTCTGCCAGCCCAGCGTTGCGGAGCAGCCCCTGGCGCTAGCGAGGATTGCTGTGCTCCCCCAGGTCTGCCGTTCTGCTCTGCCCCGGGACACTGAATAAACAGCTGCCCTGAAGCACGGTGTTTGTGTAGTACAAAACCATTTCAGAGAGGAAAGATCTTAACAGCTAAAGGGGGTGTGTTTTGCTTACAAAGAAAGATAGCTGTTTTCTGCTGGGAGGTTTTGGTTGGTCTCTGCTCCTTGTTGCTCTGCTAAATGAGCAGGAGACCTGGCAGCAGCTGGCTCTGGCATGCCTTTGCCTCGCCGTGCTGGTGCATTGTGTAAGCTGTGTGTAAGTAATCTTTGTACTGGACACACAAGTAGGCGAGATGGAAATCCCACTGAGATAAGCTGAGTTCCTCCATGCTCCTTCTGTGTGGGTGGTTTGGTCTGAGCTCCCCTGAGCACTTCTCTGTCTGATGAGACAGCTCTGAAAGCTGCCCGCTACTTCCCTGAGCTTAATATATCTCAGCACTGGCCGTGTTGTGCAGCTTCCTCTCTCCCCCAAGCTTTGAACCACATTGTGACTTTATCCATTCGCACGGTTACTCTTCTGGGAAGATGGATATGGGGGATGATGATGCCTGACCCCTTCCCCTTTGCATCCTACAGGTATGACTCGGGACGGGATGGATACATCGACCTGATGGAGCTGAAGCTGATGATGGAAAAGCTGGGAGCCCCGCAGACCCACCTGGGGCTGAAGAACATGATCAAGGAGGTGGATGAAGACTTTGATGGGAAGCTCAGCTTCCGTGAGGTGAGGGTGATTGTGGGAACAGACAGGGATGTGGCTGTGGGGCAGAGGGAGGAGGCAGCCAGGCCCTGTACTCCAGCTGTTGTAGGTAGCCCTGTCCCCTCCATGTTTCTCCAGCTGTGGGGTGCAGTGGAGAAGCAGGTGAGCTTCCCCATGCCATGGGGAGCTCGATGTGTGGATCACTGCCAATGTCTGTCTCCATGTGGCAGTAATGGTACCTGATGCCAAAGCTCTCCAACCTCCCTGCTTCCTTTGTGAGCACATTTGAGCCCTGCTGCAGCTTTCTGGGAGTGCTGACAGCTCCCTGCTGTAGCTGGAGGTGGCATGTCCCTTCAGTCACAAGGTCTCATTGCTGGGCTCCTGCAGTACAGCAGCTCAGGCCTCATTTCAGGCGCAGGGTAAGGGCTCTCCTTGGAGCAGCTGGTCTCATGGGGGGCAGGTGGCTTCCTCTTCCAGTTTATATTGAGTCCTTCTCTGCATCACACAGTGACCAGCCATGGCAAGCTTCACGAGGGGTGGTCACCTCCCTGCAGCAAGGAATAAACGTGGTGATGCAGCAGTTTGGTACTGCATGCTGACTCAGCAGGGACACAGCGAACAGGTCGGTCTGTCACAGCTGTGCTGAGACTGCTGGGAGCAGCGTGGGCAGGCCAGGAACTGCTGCCAGACAGAGGAAGAGAGGGAATTTGAGCAATGACCTGCATGCACTCAAGGGCACCTAGCTCATCTCAGCAGGAAGGGGGAGCCCAGATACCAAAACCTCCTGTTGCATCACCTCCTCCCAGACTTTGGTTGCTGTCTCAGTCAAAAGCGTTCGTCACACTGTGGCTTTCTGAATTAACCGCCAGCCCCTTAGGCAGCAGAGGGGCCAGCGCTGTTTGTGTCCTGCAGCGGTTGCGAGGGCTGTGCTGCTGTCCTGCTTCTTCCCGTCCCAGGGGAGAGCTGCAATGGGCCCTGAGCAGCTGTGCTCCCTTGTTTCTGCAGGGGCTGTCCTCTCACCATACCTCTTGCAGGGTGGGGGCTTGCTTGTGGAGATGAGGTGCAGAGCTCTCCACAGCTCAGGACATCAAGTTGTTCTTCTTGGGAGCGTTGGGACCTTTGGCAGTGCGTGGCTGGGCTGGTCAGGGTGTGAGGGGTGACTGGCAGCTTGTAGAGCTGCTGCACCATCTCTCTGTGCTGGCATGTCACACCATCTCCCCTTGCCTTCATCCCCCAAGGGTTTTGTTGCATTTCTTTCACTGCAAGAGTGTAGCAGTAGAAGACAGAGGCCAAAGATTGTTGGGTTACAGGGCCTGGCCCATAGGGAGGGGGAAAGACAAGCAAATCTGGGAAGTGAAAGCCTGTCAGTTCACACCAGCAAAGCCCTAAGCTGGCAGCTCTTCTGGGAAGGGAAGATGTGCCAGGTCAGAGGTGAACTGGGGGTAGCAAAGAATCCAGTGGAGCAGGAAGAGCACCGTGCCCTTGGCCCCAGGTCAGATTGATTGCCAAATCACTGTGTGGGGTGGAGGAGCCCTCTCTGCGTGCCCCCTGGGCCACCCTTCACCCTGGTTGAAGAGCTGGGGACAGCCTCTGGGCTTGCTGCAGGGGCTCTCTCCTGTGAAAGAGAAGTGTGTTTATCCCCAAGGCTCTGGAAGATGCTGTGGTGTCCTGGCACCCACCAGTGGTGCAGCACAAGTGGCAGAGCAGCTCCTCTTCTGCCACCACCTGTTTGGAGCACAGCCCCCTGCACGGCCGCCCGTCAGCTGGCACGGGCTGCCCATGCTGCCAGCCCTTGGCAGGCGGCGTGTGGCAGCTGGTGCTGTTGTAGCTTCTCACCAGATGCAAAACGATGGTCAAGCAAAATGCAAGTTTGAGTGGCACATTGGGTTGGAACGAAGGAGCGTCACTGGCAGAGCTCTGGGGACAAATTACACAGCAGCTTTGGCAGGTACCCAAAGCTTCCTGTGGTAGAGAGGAGCAGGATGCTTCTTGCCTTGTTGCAGATGTGCTGCGTCTAGCTGCTGTGTTCGGGCAGAGGACTGGCAGGGAGGCAGGTTTTCCAGTGGGTGAGGAGGTCTAAACCAGCTCGTAGCCTTGCCCTACTCCGTTTCCCGTTGGTGGTGATGAGCAAGCATGTGGAGGGTGACCCAGCTGACTTGGGGAACTCTGACAACACAAGGAGAAACCCTGGTTTAAATGAGTGTCCGAACTCAGGGTGTAACTGAAGCACTGGAGGACTCCTGTCTGCCTCTCCAGAGAATATTGAGTCCTGACATACTTGCCTGAAGATGTGCTGCTTCTGGCCTGGCCAGAGAATTGGTAAGGACCTCTTTCACTTGCAGTAGGTCACTTTTGCTGCTGGTTTGAGTAGTGTCATGTTCTCCCATCCCAGGTAAGCTGTTGCCTGGAAAGCAGGCTTGTATGGCTCTGACTTTCTGCTGCTGAACCACTGGCCCTGTTAGGAAAGCTGCCTTCTACCGTTGACCTTTGAGCGTCCATCAATACATCAACAATTAACTGCACAAGACTCCCTCTGTGACTCAAGCAAAGAAATTTAGGCTTAAAAAGATAGGTACAATGTGGGGAAAAAAACCCACCTCTGACCATCTAGTGCTGTCATTACCACAGGAAACCAAAGTTAATTGCTGTATTAGTAACGTCTAATTGTAGCTGCTATCTAGAACCCGCAGAAATCCACCCACTGTCCCCCACGCCAACTTAAATGCTGACCCACATCATGTGTTTGCTAGCAGGGTTGGTGCAAACCACAGTGGGTGGCACTGCTTTTCTGGCAAGCTGTTGGAAGGCTGCTGCTGCTGGTCAATCCCGTACCTTCCCTCATGCCCCTGAGGCCAGCATGGTGCCCAGCGGGGCTGCATAACTGCAGCATCAGTCTGAGACTTGGCGCTGTGGGGTAGGTCTTAGATCATGAAGGATATGCGAGCAGATACATCTCTTATGAGGTCAGTGGGGTAGAAAGTGTGTGTCATGTTGTCCTCCTTGAGAGCACAGGTTTCAAAGGTACTGATATTATTCACTTCTGTTTCTCTATTGACGTTTCCCTGAGGCTTAGCTGCATATGATGTGTCCTGGGCCCGGCAAGGTTGTGAGACAGGCTGGGAATGGGAGCTGAATACAGATTGCTGGTGTTCTCTACTTAGTAAGTACCAATGCCTCGAGGGCAAATAACTGGTGAGCTGCAGGTGGTATGCTGATGTGAGGAAGGATTGCTCCTGACCTCCTGTGGAAACCAGCACGATTCCCTGTAATCCACCTTGCTGGGTCCTTGGGGCTGATGTTAATGCTGTGTCCACCACAACCAGTGGTTCAGTCCCTGGTTTCCTTTAGCTCAGCCTGCCCTTCCTGGCTGCGGCAGCCCATGTTCCACCAGAGGATTGCTGTGGCAGCCTGTATTCCACCGTAGGATTGCTGCCCCATCCCCTAGTTTCAGGATGATTCATGCACACTTGTACTCGTGACTGGGTGTTTCCAGTCCCTCCCCGGGCGACAGCCGTACCAGACCTCAGGATTGTGCTGCCTCCGCTGCCCTTTTCCGATGCCAGGAAGTGGGACTTGTAGGGTGGAGCAGAAACTGTGAGGAGGAACCATGACTAATGCCAGCCTGGCTGCCAGCCCTCTGTGTGTCCCCGTGCCTGGTGGTGGAGGAGGAGAGGAACTAGCCTGAGCCCAGCGGATCTGAGCAGAAGGAAACAATATTTTGAGGGAAGATTCGGTTTCTTTCTGAGCAGTATGTTCTGCCCGTTCAGCACAGCATCATTAAATTTCTTATGTGTGTTTGGAGGAGGAAAAGTTGCCTCCCCAAGCACAGGCTGCCTTCTGGCTGCTCTGTGCTGAGCACACACGGGTTACGAGGCTGTTGCATGAAGCAATGCCTGGTGACACTGCCTCTGCGAGAGGGCAGCCAGCGCTGCCGTCATCTCCACACCCTTCCCCATGGGAGGCCTTCCCAAATTCTTGCATCTTCACCAGCTTCTGCAAGCAACTTGAAGCAGGCGAGCGCTTTAGGGGTTGGCTCAGCAGAGATGCTGGGACTCTGCTGCCCTCCTCCGGGATAGCCCAGGTTCTCTGTACGAAGAAGCAAAGTCCCAAGCCTGGCACTCTGGGGAGCATAGCACTAGAGATACTTGATGTTTCTGTGCAAATGGGTTTCAGGGCAACCCTACGTGGTATTTGCAGCCCTCTGCCCTGGACTGAAGTGGTGCAGTGGTGCAGCTTTGTTGCTTGTGCTCCTTTTGTACCTGAGTGACTTGGGCCCCATCTCTGTTCTTTTTGCCCTGTGCCAAGCGTTGAGACACCTCCTGGGGTGGCCAAGAACAGCAGGGAGTTACAGGACCTCTCAAATTACGCATAGAGCATCCACATCTTAACCTGGAGTTCGATCAGTAGGTTGAAGGTGGTGCAGAGATCTTTATTTTTAAGTAGGCAGGTCTTGTTCCTTCAGTAAAAGAAAGTGTGCTTTCCTGGAGGGCAATATGGCTCTCTTTTTGCTTGTTTCCTTTTGCAGTTCACTTGCCAATATGCACTCGGCTGTAGTGACTCTGGATTTGTTAAATGTCTATGGTGTAATGCAGGACAAAGGTTTCCAAGCCAGTTGCTCTGTGGAGACTCGTTCAAGCCACTCTGACTATCACAAGGGCATGCCTCTGACCTCACCTCTGACAGGTCTTGGAGAAGCTCTCCTTATGTTATTTAATGGGCACGACAGGAATACATAGGCTTTGCTTACCTTAGCAAAACCAGCCGGGGTTCCCTGGAACAGGCTGAGGCATAGCTCAAAGGTTGATTTAAGTCACTTTTCCCATGCCCTAGACAAGGGACCAGTTGAAGTAACTATGTTCTGTTCTCCTGGTGCATTTAACCTTGATTTTGTTTTCCCCTCCCATACCGTGTGGACCACAGGGCTTGGGAAGGACAGAAGGCAGGTTTCATAGCAGCCAGGCAGTCCCCAGATCCCTTTCAAGTGCACACACTTGGGCTGCTGTTCTCTCTTAACAGGAGTGCACTGGCACCTCGGTTCAGGGAGCTTGCGGTCCAGGTGTGAGCCAGGGCAGTCTTTGTCCTGCTTTCATTGTCACGGGATGTGGTCCGAGCCCCCAGAACACTGGGGAAGCTGGTGTGGGGCTTGTGAATACACCATTAGGGTGTGGGAACATAAAGAGGTGTATCTGAGCCCACCATATGGTTCTACTAGGCAGGTGGAGAGGTGGCCTCCTTCCTCTGGCCAAGTAGTAGCCCAGGCTCAGTCGGAGCTGTGCTTCACCAGGGCTCTGCTTCCCAGGAAACCCTCTTCCTAGGAGATTTCTACCTCTTAGTCCAACAGGGCTGTCTTACCAGAGCCAGGGTGCTGGAGCAGAAGTTGCATGATGCCACTTCATTTGTATAGACCTGGTTTCCTTTGCTCAGAAATCTAAATTCCAGCCCCCTCCAAGTAAATGTCTGTGCTGTTTGCATTTTAAGTTGTTTGAGCCTCAGTGAAGAACTTGAATGTTTCCTCTCTGTCTTGCTAGTTCCTGCTGATTTTCCATAAAGCTGCAGCTGGGGAACTTGAGGAGGACAGCGGCCTGTTGACTCTTGCGAAGCTCTCGGAGATAGATGTCTCCATTGAGGGAGTCAAAGGAGCCAAGAACTTCTTTGAAGCTAAGGTATGGTGTGGTGCAGAGGAACGTGGAAAAGCTTTGCACACAGGCTTTAATAGCTGCTGAGACTGACCCTGCTTGCTCTTCAATAGAAGATGCTGCCAGATTTCTCCCTAGCTAAAAGGATGTGTATTTCATGCCTCCCCCCGTGCCAAACGCAGCCATAGCTTTTCCCTTCAAACTTTATGTTGGACTGTAGCTACAGCCTTCCTCTGCAGATCAGTCAACACTAGAACGGCTTAATTCACTGTCTCTGCTGTGGGTCTTACCCTGGTAGAGCTGACTGGCTGACCTGTGTCCCTGTGGCTGGGAGCTCTATGGGACTAGCTGACTGACTGCTTTTAAAGACAAAAGCATACTGGAAACTAATGGTACTGAGTTTCCCATTTTGCAAAACCTCCCTCAACCTGAACACTCTGCGTTCAGTGGTGAATGGAGTGTTTTGGAGTATAGGATTTCAGACATCTTTCTCAAGCAGCTCTCTGTAACCTTTGGAATCAAAATTGTTCTGCAGGGTCCTGGGGTTGGCAGAAAGAGCTTTGCACCATTTGAAGCTGACAAAGCATCCTTTTTGAAAGCTCTCTTGGAGAGAAAATAATCCTGCTTGTTTATATAAGAAGTTTTTTCCCAAGAGCATAACCCAGCTATTGCACAGCAGATGTACTGAGATGAAAGCTGGAAAAATAGCCAGCAAATAAACAATGTCTCTTTGATCTGCAGATTATCCATGGTGTAGTATGATGTTCTCAGATTTGGCTGTGATTCAGAACTGTTTTCTGCAGTAGTTTCTCCCACTGTGTACTCACAACTTATGCTATGCTGCCTGCTTACAGAAAGAATGTGTGTGACCTGGTACTGACGGCATTGTTTTGGTCACTTGTTAGTGACTTATTAGCAAATGACCTTTCTTTTATTGATGTTGAAGTCAAGCAAGCTAACAGGTATTGGGTGTAAATACCCAAGCACTGCAGTGTAATTAATGCTTGACCCGTCCTGACAGAGCTTGCTAGTAAGTGCTGGGAGGTGCAGCAAACAGTTCTGCATTGCTCATCTGGGAGTAGTTCAGCCTCTGGCTCTCCCTCTGATGCAAGGCTTTGACGCTCTTTTATTTTCTCTTGTAAAGGTTCAAGCCCTCTCTTCAGCCAGTAAGTTTGAAGCAGAGATAAAAGCTGAGCAGGATGAGCGAAAGCGGGAAGAGGAGGAAAGGAAACACCGCCGAGCAGCTTTCAGGGAGTTAAAGTCTGCATTTACCCAGTAACCGACCAGCCAATATGGACTCTGAGATTGCACATGACTTGGTACGTTTCCCAGATCAGGGCTCTACCTGGAGAGAACTGCCTGGATCCTGCCTAAAACTCATTACAGCTTTGCTAGCCTTCCTCTTCCGAAGATCCTCCTGAGTTTCTAAGGGCACAACTCTTGCAGTTACTATGCATTCATAACAATGTGAATCGTAAGAGCTGTGTACATGCTGTTTGCTCTGAACTGTCAGGAGCACATCACCCTGAAGCAGAAACAGCAGGTAGCAAATTATGGGTGAGCACTGACAACTGTCATGTTTGCCTACTTCATTCTTTCCTTCTTTTCTATACAACCTTTTTTTCGCAACTGTATTCATTCCTTGCTTACAGGCAAGTAGTGAGGTCTTGTGTAAATCAGGGTGTACAAAGTACAGCTTGAATTCCTGTATGTTTGTACTGCTGTTGGGTGTTGTCACGCATCCTTGACTATCCCTTTTCTTCATCAAAGCCCCGTGCTGCAGGCACTGTGAAAACACTGTGAAGAGAGATAGTTACTAGGGACACGGATCAAATTAATTATCATTTCCTGTAGCATTTTCTGCCGCCCAGTGTGTTGGAGAGTCTTCCAGTTTTTCTTCTCGAAGTGCCATAGTAACAAATCTGTCGATAAGAGGTGAAATTTCCCAAGACTTCGAAGGGAGGAAGCTGGCGCTCTCTTAAACGAGGAGTAGAAAACTGAGTTGCCTGACCATGTATCTTCTTTCACATTCCATCACATTTAGCGTACTGTACGGCTTCACTGTATTTTCCAGCCTTAGGCAGCTGTATCTGTTTTTAAGGGATATTGCCAGCTGGACGATGCAATCAGGTACCACACTGGGGTTTTCTATTTGGAAATTTGCTCATATCCTGAATCATGAAGGTGACATTGTTTGATTTTTATTAGAGCCACAACAGATAACACCAGCCAGCATACTGGGCAATCCCTGCTCAAGAAGGGAGGAGCAGCAAGGTGAGCATGTTTAGCTGAACTGAATTTGGAGGGCTTGCACTATATTACTAGCCGTTGTCTTTCACAAACACAGGAAACTTGCCGACAAATGTTAAAATGCCCACTGCTTGTCTGGATATATACGCTGTAGGTCATGGCAGGGGAGCTGTGTTCCCTCAGAGACCTCTCTCAAAACATGGATTTGCTCAAATTCTGCCTCTGCTATTGCCCCAGTTCGTGCATTTTATTGTATTTTTTTTCTTTCCAGAACGAAACTCACCAGTCGTCTTTTCACTTGTCTGTTTTGCTTCTTAAACTGTGAGCACTAAACTGTGAGCGTGGAATAATAAATAGAAAAACCTCTACTCTTTAATGTCAGGTGAAAGAATTGCTAAACAATTAAACTGTGTATATATATCTTCACAGATTATATTTTATAAATCACGCTTTTTTAGCTAAATATTTATAATTAAATGTTTTTATACTTTACAACAAAGCAGATAATTTCATCTTCAATTATTTCTCCTGTTGCTGAAATGTACAAATAAAGCATTGTTATCTCTAGTCTTGTCTGTCATTTATTTTAGGTCCCTAAATAGACTGTTTTGTTCGCAAATTACAGTAGCAATCCCCACTTCTGAATGTGCCTGTGTTTGATCCCTGAAGCTCAGCATCCCGATGTGGATGAGTGGGGGAAGTGTTCAGCCTCTTGATAGCACTTCCCCTTCTGTACAGCAGTTCTAGTGCAAAAAGCCCTAATGTTTGCAATTGCTCAGAAGGGGACATGGCTGTTTAAATATTTGAAATACTGTCCACTGCTAAATGTTGACAACTGAACCTTGTCAGCCTTCCTTTATCTTAAAATAGCCACTGCTTCTCAGCCTCGGTAGTGCCCCAGCTGGGAGCTGGTCAGGTTGCTTCAGCTAGATTTCCCTTTGCATTTCCTCTTTCTGCCTTTATAGAAGGGAGGAAAAAAAGTGGGCATCGGAAAATGTGTCTAAGCATCTTTTTTTCTGCTGTTGCTGATCTGCTAAGCTTTGCTGGCACTGCCAGTTTGGGGGGAGGGGGCCAGGAGGAGGCCTAACTATGCATCATTGCAGGTACGACCCAGTGATGAAACAAAAAAAGTAAATATTTTATGTGGTGCAGCTCTGCTCTGTGTGTTGTTGGCGGTCGATGCATTCACTGTGTATCTGTGAGCCCTTGGGTCTCAGAGGTCAGGTAAAATCAGGGTGAAGTTTCCTTAGTCTCTATTTCCACAGGAAAATTGCAACACTGCAGCTCTTGATATTTTTTTTTTTTTCCTCCATGGTGTAGCAAGCACTGCTGACTTGTGCTGCTTTGCACGTGCAGCTGGGTGAGGAGCCCAGGGCAGAAGGAGGAGAGGGTGGAAAAAGGGCTTCCAGTGGTTTTACTTCAATAGATTTGAGTCAACTCCAGCTGACAAGTTTCAATACAGAAATGAGCAGCGTGTCAGTGGCAGTTTTGTTCCATTTAAATAGGTGCTGGTAGTTGGGGCCTTTATTCAGTGCAGTGAACAGTAAGTGCTTTTGGATTTGGAAGTTACAGCAATGTGAGTTTTGAAATTAGCTTTGCAAAAATTGACACTGGGAAATTAATTGCTTTCTAAATTGTTCTGTTTTGCTGGCAACTATTGGATTGAATTACAGTGTTGTCAGGTTGTGCAGAGGTACTGAAAATAAATTGTCTAACTAAATCTCCCATCTAATACTGGCTGATAATTATTTAATCTTATTTACCTATAATTAATACATTACAGTCCTTGGTACTTTGTCTTCCTTTTATGCCTGATGTCACCACAGGTGGCTCTTAAAGGTCCTGGCAATCCCAGCTCTCTTTACTGATACCTGCTGGTACATCAATACTGGTCTGGCACTCCTGACGTGCCCCAAGTGACTCTAAGTCTGTTTGCGATGGCAAGTAGAGAAGTTTGATGAAAAGCCTCTTGTGATTATGGGTCTTTCCCAGAAAGGACAAAGACTTGCCTCAAGTTGCTTATCTCCTAAAACAGGAACTCCAGGTAGTCCTTGATCCCTGAAGGATTTTTGTTTGAAGTTTCCCAGAGTAGGAGATGCACAGTAGAGGAGTCACTAACACTTCAGATGGCAGCGAGAATGGGTTCAGCCTGTCTGGATACTCTGACTGCAGTGTGTTTCTCACCAATGCTTCTGTCACAGCTGTCTTTGGTTGTAGGGGACAGCATGTGATAGCAGGAAGTTTTACCTAAAAAGCTCAGTGTAAACATAGTCAGGAGGGAAACAGTACAATCAGGTTCTTCCTGGCTTAGGGTTCAGGCTTTTGCTGTGAGCATTAAGGTGACTAAATTGAATTTTAACCTTATGGGAGTGCCCAAATATATCCCTTGGCAAGATGGATTGGAGTAACCCGAGTCCTTTACTGTCACCTTTCAAACTCTGCTTGCCACATAGGGGACGGATGTCTTAGAATAATTGGATGTTGCAGAAGTAGCAGCGTATTTGTGGTAGTCTGTCTTTCAGCATAAGCCATCTGAGGTGACAGATGCACTGAAGTGACTGACTTTAAAAACTCAGTCGGATGTTCACCTGCTTGAATTGTGTGTTGTTTTTATTATTTTTAGGGATGCAACAAATGAGGACATGGAAAACAGGCTGCTGAGATACTGACTCTACTCAGACAAAATCCCCAGTATTTTGACAAACAGGGAAGCTGCTTTTCCAAATAACGAAAAGTGGAGGTGGCGAGGGGAGATGTCACAGACTGCTACATCTTCCGGGCTGCTTTTGACAATTATTTGCTGTTTCAAAGCTGTGCTCTGTGTTTGTAGCTCCTCTGATGTCCCAAGGGAGACAGGCTCTTGCTTCCAAGCTAGGACGGGTCAAAGCGAAGGGTCAATAAGGAAGGTTTTTAGTTTGTTAGGGATGCCACTTCCCTGAACTTCAATTTTTAATAGCAAGGATAAATTGGCATGCGGGCCAGGGCTCTGAAGTCCATCATGCCCTTGGTACCTAGACTAGCTGCTGGGGTCATTTCACACCTAGACAACATCAGCTGAAGTCCTGTAAATGAACCCTGCAGAAATTTAACCATGCAGGGACAGTCTTGAACTTTCATGACAGTCTCCATGCTCTGCTTGAATGAGTGTTGTGGAGTATTTAAGATGCATCCGCTATTACCAAAAAAAGTCATCTGAGTTTCCTTGACATATTTTACAAAAAAGTCAAGTTCTGCAGAAGAGGCATGTTGCAGACACTCTCTTCTTGAATTATTTTTTTTGTCTCAATAATATAATGTTTGTGCTAACTGGGATAAAACAATTTCCACAAGTGCTAAACTTCTCCCATCTTAGCTAAAACTTGTCTTAGAGCATGTGAAAATATTTTTGAGCGCTCTAACTCAAGTTCAGTACATAGAATAACAAGGCACAGCTACTTCTGCAGCGAGGTTGGAAGTTCTGACTAACAGCTTGAAATGCAGTGCTGCCTCTCTCCCTCTGCCGTTATTAGTATTGGCTCCAGCTGTGTGACAACAACCAGGAGGATCAGACGTAGCTTATCAGAGGCCAGCCCTTTGCTAGGGTGCTTTGCTTTTAAATACCAGCCTCCTAAAGGAGAAATTTCATTCTTAGATTTTTAGGTGAAGTAGTCTAGTCCTATGTTGCTCTCAGCTAAAAATATGTCCCAAGAATTACAGGCTTTCAACCCATTAGCTCAGAAGAATCACTTGTGTTTGCTGTTGCATCATTTTTGGCTGGCGTTCAGTGCACAATGACAAGTATTTATTCACCTAAAAGAGGAGGGAGAAAGCTACGTGGATTGTGGCTGAAATCATGATTGGAGTGAAATTGTTTCAGCTGAAAACGGTTATACCTTCAATGGCATGTAACAGCCAAGAACAGTTTTTTAGGCTGAAGGAACCACATGGGGCTATCCTGCATCATGTACTAATATGGGTTTTAGGACTAAAAATAGAACAGTATTTTTAGCTGAAAAAAATTTTGCCTTGAGCTCCTGATTTTTCCATCGGGAAATGTGGAGTCAAAATATGTGCCACCTCATGCCCTTTCTCTGTCAGCAGCAGCAGCAGCCGCCTCCTCACGGGCCCCCTCCCTCAGCAGCGCACCCGCAGGCCGCCTCCGGTGTCCGGCCCTGATCCCCTCGGTGCCTGGGCACAGCCTCTGCTTAAAAACACGGTCGCTTCTCAGAGTTTTAGTGCCTTGTGGCCCTTTACTGCTACCAGTAAAGCCGGATCACCCACACGTAACCGAGCAGGCGAGGGTAAGGCTGCGGGTGATAACCTGTGCTCCTGAAGGGAGGATGCAGCAGCCCAGCGGTAATTTACCTCAGCGGCGAGGCCCCAACCGCCGCTTTGCGCCGGCTCCTGCCCAGGCGGGAGAGGGCGGCAGTAGGGTGAGGCGGTAATTTAACTACCGAGGGGGGGAGAACAGGGGGCTTAGGCTGCGGGGGGGCTCCGCCGCCCCGGTAGAAGCGGGAAGCGCAACGGGCCTGGTCGGGGGGCAGCCCCCAGCACCGCCCCGCCGCAGCACCCCCACCTTCCCATAGGGCAGTGCGGCGAGGGGGGGGGGGCTGCACTTCCCACGGCTTCCAGCAGGGGGCGCCCGCGCGGTGTGCGTGAGGGCACATGCGCGCGCAGCTGCTGGCGGACCGTGTCGTCACGCGGGCGGTGACCTGCGCGAGCGCGGGTGGGGGTGTGTGTGTGTGTGGGGGGGGGGGGAGAGCCGTCGCCTCATCCGGGTCCCGCGGCGGAGGCAGGGGGCGGGGCCTGCCCTCACGTGACGTTGCGTGGCGGCGCAACCGCCATCTTGTGTTGTTGGGGCTGAGGAGTCGCTGTGGCCGTGAGGGACTCTCCGTCCGGGAGCGCAGGTAACGCCGTCCCGCCGGCTCCCTGCCCCCGCCACCGCTTCGGCCGATCCCGCCGCCTCCCCGCCGCTGCGCTCCCGCCGCCGCCGCGCTCCCCGCCTGCGGGAGCGGGCCTAGGCCGCGCGCCGAGCACCGGCCTCGCCGGCGGCTCCTGTCCGCCGCGGGTGCCGCAGCCCCGAGGCGCCCTGCGGCCTACCGGGAGGCGAGGCCGCTCCGGCCCGGCGACGAGGAGCGCGCCCGGAGGGCCTGCCCTGCGCTTCTGGCGATGGGCTTTTACAGGGCTTGTTGGGCCTGGCCCCGTTCGGGGGTGTGGGCCTTGCCCTCTCCATGCTGCTTCTTGGCAGCAGGTCCCGGCAGGGGGAGACGGTGCCTGTCAGGCGATGCCTGGCGCCTGGGGCTCCTGACGCCCTCCGGGGCTGGCAGCTGCCTCCCCGGCGCCGGCTTCCCTCACGTTGACCCCCGTGAACTCGGTTGTCCCCTCCCAGCCCGGTGGGAGTGGGCCTGTGTTCTGGCAGCGCCGCGGGCAGGTGCGCCCTTAGTGAAGCCTATGTGTGCCCCGCTCCGAGCACGCCCAGCCCTGTCAGGTTATACAGGCAGAGGAAGGAGGGAGCTCGTCGAGCACTCGAGCCTCCCTCTCCTCCCCCCCCATCCCCGGCAGCAGGGTGTTGGGAGCAGCAGTGACCGGCAGTGTTTGACTGGAGAGGCCTTGGCAGGCTGAAGAAAACATCGATCAGGATTGTGTACGTTTGGTATTGATCCAAGACAAGTAGTTTTCAGTGTCAACAAAGCAGTCTCCGCTCTTTCAACTCTGTGTAATTGCACTTTGAAGTGAAACAAGTTGTAGGCCAAACGGAGATGTTGCCAAGTAGTACTTCTGGAATTCTGGAATAAAACCTGCATTTTCCCCAGTAACCTTCAGCTCAACGTTCTTGGTTTGCTACTGTAATGCTTTACCTCTTACTGTAATTCTTAAGTGTCTGTTTTCTTGGGTGGGAGGGGAAAGAATTTCTGAATTCTGATTGTGTTCTTCTGTCTAACTTCTTGCTGCTCATTCTATTTTCTTGCTTCAGGAGCTGACTTGGGCAAGTTCCTGGAAAGTACGTGTGATTTTTTTTTTTTTTTTTCCCTTTTCCCATAACTCTGCTGGTTGCTTTTGTTCTGAAGAAACTTTTTAATAAACACAAATTAATTTGTTGCTTTGTGAATAGAACATTTGGTAGATTCACAGTATGATAATTGGGAACCCTTGTGAACAAAATGGGTTGCAGTTGTCACCAACAAAAGCTTTGTTCTGGTATTTTTGAGCTCTGTTATTGGGTGTTGGCTCCAATAGATAATGAGAGCTTTAGTATTACAAGGTATTGGTATTCTTGCCATTCGCTTCAATAGGCATCCTTTAAACAGTTAGCTGATGCTAAGGTAAAAATGTGTGCCCTAATCTATCATGGGGGTGTCAACAGAAATGTGACAGTGTCCATTGCTCCTTCTGCACCCCATTTGCTCCCCAGGCCTGTATAGTTCTACAAGTTAACTGATGTCAATAGTCATGTGTGTCAGTGTTAATTTCTCACTGAATGTGTGATTTAAAAAAAAAAATAATTCTGTCTGATGGTCAACTATAGAGATTTATCCGTGGAAGTTGAATGTCACTTCCAGCAAGACCCACTTCTTGTGTTGAGACTTTGATAATCCCTTTCAATATCTGACAATATTGTGTATAAATACTGGCTTTTCTTAATGATGTTAAGAGCTGCTCAGGCTCTCCCAGTCCTGGATGCATGAATGTGTGTAGGGGTACCTGGTCACTGTCTTTCTTTTAGGACCTTTTCTGAATGGTTTCTTGAGCCTGTCTTTTAAAGCAAGAGCATAGAACTAAAATGCAAAGTAGTCATGTTGCAGTGATGATTTGTTTCACAGGGTGCTTACAAAAATTATTTGATGCCACAGTAAAAACTTGAACTCTTGCAGGTCCTCTTTTCATTACAGATGTTGGTCTTAAGAGGACTCTAAAATATCCTCGGATACTCCCGTCAGTGTGTTTTCTTGCCTTCCTAAAACGTACAGTAAATGAAAAATGTGAACTTTATGCTAATATAAGTGAAAAAAATGCTTGTAAATAGAGAGTTGAGGGCTTTACAATTTAATTTTTCCAACTGTTTTATGCCTTGATGCAGAAAAAAACTGTGTGTGTAAGAGAGGTATGCAAAGAAGGTTTGGGTTTTTTTTTAAGGAATTTAGACTAAGCATCATTGCATATCTTCTGCGCTTGCTGTCTCCTGAGGCCAGTTGTCTAAATGGAGCTCTATCATAAACTGGAGTTTCTTATACCTGAGTGTAAGAAGAAAGTTGGCAGCTCTTTTAAGATCTATAGGTACTTCATTTAAAAACAAACCAGATGTCAAAGTCATATGGAATATCTCATTAGCGTAGCTGACTGGCTGAAGAGGTGGTTTGCTACTACATGCCTCTGCTGAAAGATCTTTCTAATTATTTACACATTCAAGGGAAACATTGGTTCACAGTAATTGATGAAGATGAGCTGGGCACCTGGACCATGGTCTTTTCCTTCCCCTGTTCCCCCTCCTTTAAAGTAGTTCAGGCCTCCAGCTCTTTAGATTTATTTTTTTTTGTTTGAAAGAATATGAAATTTGATTCTGCCTACTTTTGTCTGATCTTATTATTTCATTGAGGCCTTTAAAATTCTTTCTTAGGGCTTTTAAAGGTGTGATGTTAAATCTTCTCAAAGTCGGATTTAGAAAAAAATTCCTTTTTCTAGCATCATTTTCTGTTTGTGTGTTGTTTGTTTTTCTCTCAGTGCTTCTGCTCAAAGATGAGTAGAGATAAGCTATATTTAATTCATGATTATAGATAGACAGAGCTAAGGGGCAGAGCAATAAAATTTCTGCTCACAAGCGTAAAAGCACAGGCCTGATCTGCCTTCTTCCTACACAGCTTGCTAGAGATCCATTGGATGCTTTGGTAAGGAGAAACCTGTCTCCTCTTTGTTATTGAAGAAGCATTTGTGTTGAAAGGGACTCTGTTTCTTTGTGTGGTTTTCTCATCGATGTATTTTAATTCATTGAGTGACATTTGAAAACCTTGGTGTCTGAAATGCTGTGGGGCGGGTGATATTTGCTTTTACAGGAATGAAGTCAGTTATCAGCCCAGCTTATCCTCTCCGTTCCTCTCTTGCAGTCAATTTGTGAAAGTTTTTTGGTTGCACAAATGGTCTGAGCTTGAAAATTGTCAGAACTAAGAAAACTTAGCAAGTTTGCTCAAGGTGTACATAAGTTATGGATGGAACTAAGAAGATGTAACAGTGCTTTAAATTATAAGGTCTATACAACATTGGCCCTCTTGTGGTTGGTGGTAGTGTGTATATATATAGCCATGTAGTTCATCATAGTGATGTTTAATACCATTATTTTAAAATCTTGAGCTCAGATGGTAGCAAAGGATTATAGAAGACTGAGGTCTTTGCATTGCTTTGTTAGTAGCTGAGATTGCCATAGTGTGTTGATTACAAAATGTGTCTGCTTCTCTTTTTTCTTTTTTTTTTTTTCTTCCCCCGGGGGAGGGCTGCCAGTCTATTGCCAATCTATTCCCTCTAAAGGTGTGGGGTTTTTTGGTAGGGAAAGGATGCACAGAATTGTTTTAATGTGTCTGAGGTTTTTGGCAAGCATGAAATCAAAGCGTGTGTTTCCAGGAGTGAGCCGCTCCTGTAATCCTTAAAGCTTGTAATATATATAAGCTGGATATCTAGACCTCAGGATTGTGGAGAAAAGCAGAAGGGATACCAGCAGCTCTGTAGAGGTAGTAGAGTCTATAGGTCAATGAGAAGTTTTGATGGATTTGTCTTAAAATACTGCTTTGTTGACAATACCTTTTGGATCACTTACTATTTTTTTTATTCCCTCAACTAATTAGTAAAGCTATGCATTATGATTTTCTATGATTTTGGGCATATGTTTTAAAAAATTAGGCAAATAAGAAAGAATGATTACTCGATGCCTTCAATGGTGTCTCTTGTAATTTTTCATTATAAACAGATAAATGAGCTTACATATAACAAGTTAGGAAAATAAACCAGTTAAAAAAATATTTTTATATATTAAACAGGTGTTATTGCAGTGAAAGTAAGCACGACGATTGCACTTTGTGAAGGTAACATTTTGTTACTGGGTATTTGTCCCTCTCTAGTCAGTAGAGAAATACTTGTTTCAGCCTGTGGTTACTAGGAAATAATTCCCCCTCCCTTCTGTCACTGACAACAAATTGAAACACTTTGCATTCTGTTAAAAGTGTTCAATGATAAAGATACTGGTTTGTGTGACTGGGAGATTCAGAGGCTATAGATCTAAATGTCTGTATCAGATTGGGTAAAAGCAGATTTGTGGTCTGTGCGTTGCAGTGTGTCAGTTCAGATTGGAAGAAATGGAAGGAAAAGGTGCACCTTGTACACTGCGAAGATTACTTTGGGTGATGTTTTATGATGACAAATGGATAGCTGAGTTTGTGTAACTTCAGACTTAGAGTCAGAATGTCATGTGGCAAGGAGTTGGTATGACTGGCAAGTAATTTATAAACTGATTTTTTTTTTTTTGACCCATATATGGTAGGATTTGAGGATGATTTAGGTTGGAAGGGACCAGCCTTTGGTGGTTGTCTGCTCCAGCCTCCTGCTCAAAGCAGGGCTGACGTCAGTGTTAGACTGAATAATGTGTGTGATAGAAAGTGAGTGAGGCTGATCATGGAAATAGCATATGGCAAGGTTTTTAAGTAAAAGCATCTAATAACTTGATTTAATAAATTGGAGGCCCAGTTCAAATACCATTAAAACCAGTGGAAGCTTTTACATTAGGCTTAGCTAATGCTGAATCATCTGTATATGTAATTTTCTCTATTTATCTTATACTAGGTTTTAAGAGTACTAAGGCAGGATCAGGATAACATCACAAGTCAGTTTACAGATATGTTTTTTAGATCAAAAGAAGTTATTATCTTCATTGATATTAACATAAAAAGAAGAAGATGATAAGCTATTAAGTGCTGTCCTTCATATGTGGTAATGAGTTAGTTACCTTCTAACTTCCTGGTTACAATCTGATACAGATATTAATTCCCTGTTAGGACTTTTTATTAGACACTTTCTCACTGTTGAATATTTGTTTCCTGAAGTATAGGATGTCTCAGAACAGCCTGAGTAGGAAGCCTTAAGAAGGGGGTTGAAGGAGAGAATTTCTACAAAGCCCAAAGAAGCTGCTTATGTAAATGACACTTAAAAACAAAACAAAACAAAAAGCCACAACAACCTAGGTATGTTAATTCCATGAATGTTTTCAGTGAATATAGTCTGAAGCCTGGTTCTGCCATTTTGAATATGCGTATGGGCTGTATAATGTGTGTGACGAGTGGAAGAGAGGTGCTGCTGTGTTGTTTTGATTGCATTCACGTAGTCTGTCTACTAGCTTTGGGGAGCAGGTAGACAGACTCATCATCCTGATCTGTAGCATCTTGTGGAGTGGCACAAACTAAATATTTACCTAGCAGCAAATTTTCGATGTAGAAGGTAGAGACAGATGTGGAACGGATTTTCAGCTGGAAAACAAGAGTGCTGGCAGGATTTTGGGACAGGATTTGGAATGAGAAGTGGTTTGTGTTCCAGCCAGTGGCAGGGCCAAGGGTGTGGTCCCCGACTCTGCTTGGAGCTTAATAGCCTTTGGCTGGAAGTCTTGTAATAAAGGTGGAGGTCATACTGCTTTCTGGCAGAGAAGCTGGGAGAATCTTTCGCATTTGGTTGTGTTCAGGTAAAGCAAGAAGTGGATAGCTCTCTAACCTACCTCTAACCACCAACTGCACAATAGTAGGTGGGAAAGGAGGAACATATCTGGAATAGTGATATTTAATGTTCCTTTGTTTTTCTTGGGTTTTGTTAGGTGTGCAAGTCTCCTTAATCTGTCTTCTCGCTCTATCCCAGAAGAGCTTCACTGCCTACTTTTTGTATTTGTTATTCTTGACAGTGGTGCATCATGTTGCAGCGTGCAGCACTTCATGAAGTTTTAGATGGATCTGTACGAAGTGAGCAGAGGGCAGTCAGTTTGGTCCTGCCATTTGGGAATGTCTTGGAGAATTTTTGACCAGAAACTGCTGAGAAATGGAAACATTTCTGCAATGACTTGGGACGGGAAAGTTATAAGACTTTGAAAGATCTAAAAATGTAACTGTAAGAGAGCCATAGTTTCTGGACAAGTGGATGGTTTAGCCATTTTTCCGTGAGAAAAAACTTATTTCTGGCATAGGGGTATGCAGGCCTTGAAAAACTCACCACCTTTATCATGGTAAAGGCTTGGTGAGCCATAAGGGACTGCTGTGACTCGTCTGGCATCTTGTGTAATGTGAGTAATGGATCTTTTTTCTGATTAATTTTCTGTTTAAACTAGAACATACTTTTTAGAAAATCATTTAGTGTTGACCTGAAAACAACTTACTCTGTTGTTTATCTCTGAATGTCTTGCTTTAGTCCCCTCACTGAATAAACTTGGGTCTTCAGCCTTTTTTACTTGCATCGTCATTTAAAGACTGAGCGACACTTCTTTTTTTTTTTTTTTTTTTTCCTCAAAGCTCAATAAATAGAGCTTTGGTGTGTGTGTTTTGGGGTTTTTTTTATTCCACTGTAAGGCATATCTGTCATGTTTTATCAGTTCTTGAACACCTGATTTATCAGCTTTCTTGTCTTATGGACAGCAGAACAGGACACAGTATCCCTGCAGTGAAAAATCCCACTCTGTATTTACTGTATATTTCCTTTCTGTATTCATTGTTCTGTGTTAGCTCTTCCAGTCAGCACTGTATCATATGTTCCTTTTCAGCTGATTAATGTCATAAATCTCAGATTGGTTTCAGACTGTATTTTTCCAGAATGGTCTTGCATTTGTTATACACCACCTATGTTTTCTTCTCATGAGTCTTTTGATGGTATGCTTGGCCATATTAAATGCAACCTGCTATACTGGACCGAGTAATTGAGTAATTCATAATGGTATTATTGGTGATATGTCATTTCCATTATTTACCATATCCATGTTTGTCATCCTCATGTTTTAGAAATTATGTGGGCCAGTGTTACAGATCCTCTAGAAGTAGAGGATAGCTTGTTACCTTTTACTCTGTTTTGAGGCTATTTTGCCTTCTGAGATTGATTGCTGTAGATTCTTTAAAAGAGAAGGTTAAAAGAAAAAATAGGTTGTGATGATTTGAGACTTTTCATGTTGTTCTGAATGATTTTGTCCTTTTTAGCATTCTACTTAATTGAAATGACCTGCAGAAGTTAAAATTTATTTCACCTACTTGGTTGAGCAATGAAATTTCTACTCTTTCAGAAGTATATTTTTATTGAATGTCTTCCATAAATCCATGTTGGCTGGCCTTAATTATGTCAGTGTCCTTTAATCAGTGTTGTCTGCTTTAGCCAATGATTAATATCAAACAGACTGATAGTGTAGCCACCTGAGTCATCCTGTTTACCACTGTACTTAAAAGGTAGTTCGCATACAGTTCTGGATCTTCTTTAATATTTCAAGAATTAGAGAAAATCAGCATTAATTATTCAGTTAACCTGTTAATTTTCTTAAAAAACAGTTACTGAAGTTAGCTAGCTCTGGTAGCTGCCTGTGGAATGTTTTCTTCCTTGTGGAAGGTGAAGTTTTATCATCTTGATGTAATGTTGTTGTTGCATGGTGGAGCACTGCTGTTGAATTCCTGTTCCAAGTTTATTTAAGGAGAACCCAATTCCTTGCTCTTAAATCTGCTTGCATTAGATTTCCATTATGTTCTTTGGTTCTCAAAATTTTCAGCCAATTTCTAGGGTGAAAGGCTGTTTCAAACCTACAGTAGCAACATAACTACCTTGAAATGAAAGGATACTTTTCTTCCTAAACATCTCTGATCAAACAGTAGAGCACTTCAAAATAAAGTAACTGTGTAGAAGAAGGATCAGTGGTATATCTTTTTTCCAAGGTTTAGATTTCCAAAGTTAATAAAAAACCTAAACAAGCAGCAGCCCCAAAGCTATAAATTGCAGTGACAGTCCAAATCTTTAAATTTTTTTTTTATCTGTAGGAAAGATTACATGGGCAGACCAGAATGTGGACATCGCTTAGTCTTAACTCAGGATGCTGAGAATCAGTTTATCCAGAACAGCAAAACATCTTGGTGAGACAGATTGCCATGTGGTACAAGTTGACAGAATTCTGTAATGGAAATGTAGGAATTTAACAATGCCTGAAAACCTTAACTCAAGTACCTGTGAGTAAGGGACAAACCTTAAAATGGAAATTTCATGTAAATCCTGAGATTGAGCAAAGTCTGGATGCTGTGGAAACTGGAAAACATGGCAGTTCAGATCTTTCAAAGTATCTGGAAAATATTTTTTTTTCCTAGGTATTTATTAGTTAGCTATACACTTTAAAAGAACAGAGCTTGTGGCCAAAACGTGCTACAGTAATTATAGACCTTCCTTAAATTTTTTTTCAACTGAAACATCTTATGCATTTTAACACACAAATCTAGCTGGTAGAATCAAGTTCTGACTTGTGTCTGAAGCAGATATTTCTGAGAGCTTTAATACGTTTGTCAGGTACTAAAAAGTGAGCTTGAAAAAATAATTTAAAAATCTGTGAGCCTGGTAACACAACCATTTTACCTAAAGCAAATCAATGGAATGAGTTGTGTGGTGCTGATAGCAACTTCTGTACCTATAATATTACCTGTTAATTGTGAGTGAAAGCCACTTAAAGGCTTAATGTTATTGGATTACATTTTGTGTCTGCTCAGAGGATGGACTTCTGACTTCCAAAGTACTAAGCTGCTGACAAAATAGAAAGGATGTTTTCTCCCTTGCCAGTCCACAGGTTTGTGATAGGGTTGATGTGATTTCTTCTCTTTTCAGTCCTGCATACTGACAGGGGGTCTGTGGCTGGGGTACCACCCCAGGAAAATGGGGTCTCAGTTCCAGTTTATGAAGCAATTCTATTTTTCCCTAATATGCAGGGAAATGGCAACTGTTTGTAGGGTTGCATTGGCAGCTCGATCGAAGATTGACCTGATTTGAAGAAAATCTTGGAGAAAAGGTTCCCCTTTGAAGGAATGGTGGGAAGCCATCATGTAGCATTCTTGCCCAAACAGTGGTGCTAATTGGACATTGTCAAATTATGGCCTCAGCTTCTAGCTTCAACTTGAGGCTATCTCTGTGTGCTCTTTGCCCATATAAAATCTGGGGTTGTGCAGATTCCTTAGTCAATAGCCATTAATTTGTAGAAAATCTTGATTTACAAAACTCTAGCAGTTCAGAAAGCATCAGATTATAACAAGGAGGAAATGTGTTAGGTATATATTATTTTTGTGATTTGCCATCTAATAAGGAGGTATCATAGATAAAAAAGACCAAAATTAACATTTTAATTATTAATATTGAAATTTAGAGCCTAAGAAAATTGTCTAATAATAGAGATCGGATAAATTCATGCCTTTTTCTTAGCCAGAATAGTTAAATTTATGACCTGATCACTCATTCCCTTTTCATAATTCCTTACCCTTTTTCTTGCTCCACCCTGACTCTCCTCTCACAATGCGAGCGTCGCATAGTCCACCCCAACTTGCCTTTCCAGTTAGTACAGCTTCTTCTTCGCGTACTGACTGTGTTGTGCAGTCCCTGTCAGAGGTTCCTCTCCAGCTTGCCTTCAGTGCTCTCATCTTTTTGCAGTTGCTTTGTGAACCAGCAGAAGCAGCACATCGTTTTTGCACCCCTTGTCTTGTCTTCTCTGACACGGCTAAGAGCATTTCTCTTGTGCGCTTGGTGTCTTAGCTTTCTTGAGCCTCTTTTTCCTGTTCCTCTGCCCGCCTCATCCCAAATCATTACCTGTTTCCAGAGTGCCTCACTTCCAAGGGCTTTCTCTCAGCTTTGCCTGTAATTTCTTTCATGTGTTTTATTTCTGAGTACTGTTGCCTATTAGAGTAAATTCACCTGTTACACCTCCTCAAATAATCTGCAGATCTGTTTTTTATTTTGTGTCTTTTTTTTTTTCCTGTTCAGCTACAATTTTATCCACTTACAGGTGTCTTGCTTTCAATTCAAAATTCATACAGTCAGAACTTCTAGGGAGGAAGTAACTTATCTGGATGCAACACAGAAGAGGAAGTCAGCAGAGTTCCCAAAACAAACTGTGGCGTCCAAAAAGAGGGACAAAGAAAGCCATTTTGCCGCTTGGTGGGATGAGATGAGCAGGTTTTGAGTATGCTTGTAGGTACTAAAGTGCTTAGGAGTCTCGTAGGGAAAGACCATGCACTATCCTCAATTTTTGGGAAGAAAGCGCAGAGGCTAAAGAGAGGTGGGGACCAGTGTGTTAAAAACTAGTAAACCACTCAATCCTAGTTGTTTTTTAGTGCTTTATCCTTGTATCTGATAGTGTTTAGCTGTGTTTTCATTGCAGTTTAACATTCAGTGCCAGCCTTTTTGGTATTATTGATACTAAGCTAGCTTTGATGTTAGGAGCTAAAGAACCCAGGTTCCCTGGTGATCCACATGCGTTGATGTGAAAGCTCTCCCCCGCCCACTCCCCCAGCAGAAGGATTATAGGCATTGCAGGAAGCAAAGGGACAGCCATCCAATTAAGGCTACTAGGAACTGTGATAGAGGCTTGTCTCTGCCAGTGTGTGCGCGGTGGTTTGCTTGCCTTGCCCCACAGTACTTTCACACGTGGCTGCTGTATGTTGCCTTTAGGTACCGAACCTTGTCGTTTGATTTGCAGAATGATGAAATGTGAACATTCTAATGAGCTGTTGGCTGCTTCAAAAAGGCAACCCAAATCAGACCAAAATCATCTCAAACTAGGCCTGTGAGAACAGCTGGATGTTCTTGTATTAGCTTCTAGTGCATGTAGCGCGGATAATCCCGTTTCATTATAGAGGGTTATTGTGAAAATAAATACAAATACTAAAAATTGTATATAAACTATATTGTGTAGGGGAAAAAGTTAATATGGCGTGTAGTAAAAATACAGGAGCCAAATGTTAGTTGGTAGGTTTAGGCTGCAGGGAGTTTTACAACTGTTTGTAATCTTATGCCTGAAAGATTTGGGTAAAGTCTGCTCAAGCACTTTTAGTGTAGGGTTTTTTTGGCATTTTCTAGCTTTCAGGCTGTTGATTTTTATTTTTTTTTTACTTTAGTGTCATTACTTCAGTAGCATATAGATGAGGAAAAAATGTTTCCTTTGTTTGGTTTTGTCTTTTTCTTTTCTTCAGTAACTAATGCCCTTTCCCCTTTTATCTCCTCACTTTTTGGTTTTCTTTTTCATCACCTTTTCATGTAAAGTAGAGGCAAACTTACGAAGCTCCATATTTAGTCCTTGGGTCTATTAAGGAGCAGAGTTCTGATAGGGAAAGCTCCCTCCCTGCCATCTGTCTTTATGGGTTCTTGAAGTCTAATCAACCAGTTTCTGTAGGTCATGCTTCAAATCCTTTTTTTATTTGGGCTTTGGCCACAGTGTGTTTGATTTTTAAAAAAAAAAAACAACACCAAAACAACAAACCACAACAAAACAAAAACAAAGAAAACCCAAACAAAACGGCTTCCTCTGCAGATTTGGATTTTGGCATTGCTGGAAGGAAAGAGGAGCCATATTTTCTTATTGCAGAAGACACTTTTCCAGAACCTCCTGGGCTGGACTTGGCTCTGGTAGAGAAAACTTCATAGCCTTCCCTTAGTCATGTTCTTTCCTTCCAGTATGGCTTCATCTGCTGTTGTCCATACGTGCTTGATAAATAGGAACTTGACCTGACCTTCACTAGTGTCTTTAGGACCTTGGCTAATAGGAATGAAAGTAGCTGAAGTCTTACATTGTGCACTATTTTGCTTAATAAAACCAAGAATGAGAGAAATACTGTCATCTGCCTGCAGATTTAGGAGGATCTCACAGCATTGGATGTACTCAATCTTTAGAAGGCTTATTTTTCAAGAACAAGCAGTGGAAATTTCTTGAATACTCTGCCACTCGACTGGCAAATCTTTCTTGCTGTAATTCTAGTGGGTTTTTTATCCTCTTGTAATTGTCAGGAAGCTGCAATTCTGTTAATTAAGCATTAATGTTCTTACAGAAGAGGATTATGCATCAAATTCTCTGTGTTTGGTTGTCTTGCGGTAATCACTGATTTGAAAAGGGGCTATTTGTACAAATTTTCTTCAGACACCCTGATCCAGTGTCCTGTTTGAGCTGTTAAGAGGAATTTAGGGAAGAGATCTTGATGCAGTTATTCCTATATTAGTAAATGTAAAAAAGAAGTAAATTAATTAGTAAATAATTTTTTAAAATTCCACATAGTCACTTTTTTCACTTCTTTGCATGACCAGTTGTGCTTTTGTATTGTGAAGAAATCTATGAAGGACTGTATTAATCCAGTTGTTTTCATAGTAAACACTTTTATTTTTCAGGTTCACGCTTTTTAAAAAAGAGGAATAGAACAGGAAAAAATGGCAGCAGAAACTCAGACACTTAACTTTGGGCCTGAATGGTGAGTTTTTTTTCCTGTTTTGTGAGACTCTGGAACCTTATGTAAAGTTTTAAAAAAACACTATGAATTTCAGTCCTTTGACTGAATTGATTATAAGACTGAATGGGATATAATGTCTTTGTTGTTCCATACTGCTTCGCCTCAGTCCCCGGCCTCTGACTGAAAGCAATATTTATAAAACTAGTCTTCACTTTGCAAATTGGCATTGTGGATTAAATGAGTTGGGTTTCATGCTATGGTAATATATAACATTCACATTGTTACCAAGTATCTGAGGGAGGAATAATGTTTATGACCTCAGAGTTACATACAAAGTAAGTGAAGAAGACCTCTTTCTTGTTTGGTCTTTCCCTGTGATACATATTAATAAGGAAGTACTTACACAGTTCTTATTGGACTTAAATCGATAGCTAAGCAATCTCTTCGTCCCAGTCCCCCCCGCCCCCCAGTATTAAAAAAAAAATATCTATATGGAATATGGTGTAAGTGTACGTTTCATGTCATAGTCTCCTGCATGTGCACACTGAAAAGTGTCTGGAAAAATGAGCTGCTGTGTTAAAGGGAATCCATGATGTTGTATAATCTTGTGTCAGCTGTTAGTTTTCCAGCTTGTCTGACATGCATTGTCCTGGCTTTTGCACAGGTGTGATTATTGTTCAGTATTTTTTCCGATTTCTTGTTAAAGTGTTGGTGTCTGCGATTACAAACAAGAATTCTGGCTGGTGTGGTTTCTGAAGAGTGATGTGATCCTTAAGTGTGTAAATGGGAGTGTGGAGTGGTTATAGGAAATATAATTGCTGCATAGCATGTGGTAAGACTATTACTGGAATAACGTATTTGCTTTTGCTGACACATCTTTATACACAATGTACAAAAATTGGAGAGTATTCAACAAAGAAATAAGGCATGATTTGTGGCCTGGAAAACAATGAGAGAGCTCAGTCTATTTTCTTAGATTGAAAGAAGGTTAAAGAATGACTTTATCACTATCTATAAATACACCCACCAGGCAGATATCTTATGCTGGAGTGCTCTTCAGTGCAAGAGACAGACATGATTAGATTCATTGATGGATGGAAGCCAAAGTTATATTAAAAAAAGAGAAGGGGGAAGGCAACTCTAAAAAAAGCACATATTTTAACAGTAACTCGATTGCTGTGTCATAGTGAGGGGACTTCAGTTGCATTTAGTTTAAAAACGAGATTAGATTATGTATGAAAATATATATTATACTTTAGTGAGTTACTAGATTTTTACAGGAATAAAATGCTAAGATTTATAATTATTCTTTTGGGTTGCAGTATAGTCATGTCTGTCATGTATGCTGTTGTATCACTTAATAGTGAAACTCTCAGTCACTTTTGATCTGGATAGGAGTTGAACATTGCACTGAGCCATCTAATCCTTCGAATAATGCCTGCCGGGCGTTTTTGATTTCGAAGTGGTATGTAAAGAAGCTGCCACTGGGTGGCACCAAACTAAAAAAATAAGATAAACATTTGACTTGCAAATTACTTTTTCCTTTCTGGTTAAAGAACAATAAAACAAATCAAAGCATGCTTCAATAATTAGGTGAAGGGTGGCCTCTGAATTAGGCTTTTAGTTTAAAACACCTTCTTTTCCAAGGATTTTGCAATTGTTGAAGAGTTTTCGTTGTTTTACTTGTCTAAGATGCACATCATGGAGAATGTAGGAATATAGTCTGGGTTTTGTTTCTTGACACGTATCCTTTTGTAAAACATTTCTCAAACTTAAAAATACAGGATATTTGGGTAGTTGAGGAAGTGATTGTATGGAATGAGACTAATACACCTGTGGAGTGGGAATAATATGTTACCTGCAAGAAGTTGAGTAGCTTACCTGTCTGAGAGGGGACCAAACTTAATAGCATATTTATCTGTTAACATAAGTTAGATTACTGCTTGAAATGTCTCTGAAGTAAAGTATGGCTGTATTTTGTACATCTTTTTTATTGAGTCACGAAGTTAAAAGATGTATACGCTCTCTGAAAAACGCCATTAATTTTAAGTTCTTCAAAGGGAACTTAGAGTAGAGTTGGATTCCAGAGACACAAGAATAAACATTGCAAAATTTATTGTCCTATTCTATTTGTTAAACTTTGCAAAACATCTGAATGAATAAACTGGTTCCTTAGATTAATGTTTGACGTCTTCTACAACTGAATTTTGTGCAGTTAGTGTAAATAGCTTAGTCAGGGCTTTAGGGGTGTAGCCAGCTTGCTATACAGTCAACATAAGAGTTCTCGAGGGGATGAGTTGAATTCCTGGATGTGCTCATGGGAATATTTTCTTTTCTTTCTCTCTCCTGTCTATGGGAAAATGAGGGAAGCTCTTTTACTCTTCTTGTTGAAGCACCAAGTTTTAGAGTTTTGAAGTTAGATTGTTAATGTCTTTCCTTTACTTTCAGTACTGTATTTCTTTCATTTGTGTCAAATCTGTAAATGTGCAGAGGGTTGATAGCATAGGTGAAGACACATTCTCCTCGATTCGGTTTTCATTGCTCTTCTGCTTTATTTTAGGCTGCGAGCTTTGTCTAGTGGCGGGAGCGTGACATCCCCTCCTCTGTCTCCGGCTTTGCCAAAGTACAAACTAGCAGACTATCGCTATGGGAGAGAAGAAATGTTGGCACTTTTTCTAAAGGATAATAAGGTGAGCAGGAAGAGGAAGAAGGCCTCGTGTGTGTATTCCTAATGACAGTCTTGTGATTAGGAATAGTTATTTATATTTTGTGATTATGGACAAAAATTGTGTATCCCTTGGCAAAGAACTGAAGAGGTCCGATTCTATTTTTTGTGTGTGTGCTTGTTTGCTCCCACTCTTACTGCATTCATTATGTTTGATTCTTTTTGCCACTTTAGGGGCAACTTCCTGTACCCTCTGAGAACAAAAAAACTTGATTGCCATATTCAGTCCCACTGCCACAGATGACTGAGGGTTAAAGTCTCCTTGCAGCTGTGCAGATTTGCTTGCTTCAGTAGGATTTTATTTAATATAGCGTAAAATAGTTATTTGATTCAGCTTGAAATCGGGCAATAAATCATATTAGCAGATCATTTTAAAAAAGGCAAGAGCTCCCCATTTATCCTGACTTAAGGCAGTTCACTTTAGCAGGTAACCAGCCCAATGAGCGCAGTCCTCAAGTAGTTCACTTCTCTGGGACTCAGGACACAAATGCCATCTAGCACATGTAATACAAAAGAGCAGTGTAGAAAGTCAAGAACTTCCCTCTGGTTTAATTTCAAACAAAATTTCTCAGTGATAAAAAAGTCACATTTCAGAGAGCGTTGCAGGCCAATGATCCATGCATTCTGCATTTGTAAACGTTAGGTTTTTCTGTAGATGCTGAGAGACGTTGGTTTATTGTTGAAGCAGGCACATAATGTCTTGGAAGTCTGAATCTTGGCAGGCTTGGAGCCTTACCTTCGAATCAGGGAGGAACTGGAAGAAATTGTCAGGTTGTGCCTTTAGCTTTGCACATAGATGTACGCGTGTACCTCTGTTCTTACCTTAGCATGACTGTGCTGACACTTTCGTACAGTGCTGGGAGCTCTGCGTTGCTTATACACAGATTCAAGGGCATTGAATGTCAGAGATTTTTTTCAAAAGCTGTTAAGTGTGTTATAGCTTAAAGCCGTGCTTTAACATGCAGAATTATCCTGCTTTACTATGAGAAGCTGCGATTTAAACCTTGATGTTATGCTTGAATAAGCCAGCCTGTCAGAGGTCATTGTTTCTTGCAATTTGTGTATGTTATATCAGATGATCAAGACCTCTACAGCTGCGACTGATTCAGAACAGCCTATTAATACCCTGTGTTACAGGAACCTCTCCAATGGTTATGAATGGTCAAAAAGAGTATTTTTTCCCTGTGTGTTTGCCAGAAGGGCATTATTATTAGAGTATGTCTTGCTTTTGATATAGACGTTTCCATGGTGTTGAGTAATTCTAGTTATTGAGTCTGAGAGGACTCTTGACACTGTTTCTAGTCAACTACTAGATATGATGTTTTTAAGCTGTATTTTGTACCCCAGTCCTTTTTCACTGTGTCGTCTTCAATCTTTGCTGGCTGAAGATTAGGCAAAGTTGCATCTCTGATTAGAGATACTCTGATTGAAAGCAGGAAGACTTCTGCTAGTGTATACCCAAATGAAAAAATAAAACCCTACGTTGCTTTGCTTCAATTAAATTTGGGAGAAGTCTTTAGTATTGTGAACTAGATATTTTTGAAACAGTTCTCTGTTGGCATAATTAGAGCTCACTTGGCTGTAATTGCAGCTTCTTGTCCATATGCTCAAGGTCACATCTGCTGATGTAGCTTCCGTCTGACGATGGACTGATTAAAAATTAGTGTTAAAATTTTATTTTTATTTAAATCATCAGTGTTCTGTACTTAATGCATCCATACCTAGAGTTTCAATTTACTTTTTTACTCTCCTTGTTGGTTGTAAATTGGAAATGCTGAGTTTAAATCAGATACAGCCTCTCTGCTATATATGGTAATTTTGTTAATATATTAAAAAAATCTGGCTATAAAAGTGTATTGAAGTTAAAGCAATACTTTTTTAATTTACCAGATGAAATGTCTCTTGGTTCAGATTTGAGCTGCAGTGGTGTGGAAGTTTGAATTCTGCTGTGTATGATCTTGATACTTTACATATTACAGTTGTGGGTGGTAGATGCTTTGGATGTTTTGTTTATAAGAATATTTTTTTCTTGGGGGTGTAAATTTGCAGTAGAGTTAAACCGACCCCCAATAAATGTAATTGGGAGTACTGGTGTACTGGGTAGATAGAGACAAAGTTGGAAGGATAAAATTTTTTTTATAAATCAAAGGATTGGCATAATCCCTGAAATGGAAATACTTGAGTATATTTGCATGCTGTTTTCCTTTCATACAGATACCTTCAGACCTTCTGGATAAGGAGTTTCTGCCTATTTTACAAGAGGAGCCCCTGCCACCACTGGCACTTGTACCTTTTACAGAAGAAGAACAGGTTTGTATCCTTTTTTTTTTTTAAAAAAACAAACAAACAAACAAACAACCCACCTTTAAATTGTCAATTGTGTAAAGGCAAAATAAAGAGTATGCCTCCATTAAAAAACATAAAATTAGAGATTAGTACATTTCAGGGAAAGAAATGAAAGCATGCTGTATTAGCATAAAGTTTAAATTCCGTTCATGCTCAATTATTATCTTAAATTTGAACAAATATTTTTCATACAATGTTCTGTTGATGGCAGACAGTCAGCTTGCTAAATCCAGGATCATCTTCTGGGAAGTATCACCTATTTTTCAAGTACACAGCGCTTTCAGATCAGTAAAACTTTTTCTACAGTTTTTGGACCACCTTCTCTGTTGTAATAGAAGTGTCTAAGTTCTGTAACTTCAGTTTTCTGGTCTTTGGAGAAGTGTTGAAGTTTTTTGACTGTTAATGTTTCTTAAGAAGGTGCAGTACTCTTAATTCCTTTGTATGTAAGCAGTTGCTTGATTATTCCTTTGTTTGGTCTCTATAGGTATACAGTTAATTGGTGAACAAGATAAGAGTGAGAGCAGGTAGTCCACAAAGATTCCATTTCAAGGGTGACTGATCTGAGCAGTTCGAAAGCCTTTGCTTTTTAATTCAATTCCTAGCAGAGAAAACTGTCTGCCCCCTCTTGATAAATGCTTCTGACTTTTGACTCTGAATTGATTCCTTCTTTATGGCTGTTAGAACTTCTGATTTTGCAGTTGCTCTCCGGTTCGTCATGTTTCTTAGCACTTTTCTTACTTCAGAATGCTGTGGTTTGATATTTTTTTGTTTGTTTCTTTTCTAATAGAAAGCCGAGTATTTTTACTGACTTGAATGTAATTTGAATTTTGCAGGGGTGGGGATTGTTAGTATTAGTTTGTTAAGGTTTCAGAGCATCCTCTTTCCTTTGCCCCAGGCTTTTGTATTCTTGAATTTTTCATCATCTTTTTGTGCCTGGGTATTCTGGTGTATCTTCTTCACCTCTTTTGGAATTCCTTCCTCTTCAGTGTTGATTCATATTTTTTGTTACTTTTTGTATCTTACCATGTGGATTATTATCACTATGCACATTACAAAGATTACATCTTCACCACAGCAAGCTCTACAGAGGGGAGGGAGAATTTGTTTAGAGATTAAGCAGACAAGTCAAATAAAAAAAGTTGGAAAAGGAAGTGGGATTCCTTAATTTTTGATGCCTTGTTTTTCCAATAAGAACAAAACAATAATCTCCTGTGCAAGACAGTGAATTTGATCAATAGCTTAAAATGATTTCTGTAGTAAAATATTTCACTGCATCACAAAAAAGCAGAAGTCAACTGCAGGAAAGGTGGTGATTTGCTTAGAGGCAAATGGAGGTGGTTCATTTTGACTTGCTTTTGAAATGGTTGCTTTAAACTTTAAGAGCTAACTAGGAAAATAAAATCAGATTTACTGGATACTGACCTTGCTATTTTGCCATGCATGGCTGGATTCCCCCCCCTCCCCTGCCCCAGTCCACTTAGTTGCCAGTTCTCTCTTGAAGGAAGATCTGCTTTGTAGGAAGAACAAATCAAGCAGTTAGGCTTGTTTCTGAAATGGGTTAAAACTCCTTCAGATTTCTGTTGGCTTTAATGTTAGCCATTTAGTTTTTAAATAGTACATAATTGCTTGTCTCATTGTTCTCTGAAGACCTTCAAAGTCATAGTAGTACAGATTAGTTCATGTAAGCAATTTGCCTCCTTTAAGGTCCTATCAAGAAGCCTGATGTAACAGCTGTCTGGAGCCCTTTGCATTCCAATTATTTAAAACTTGCATTCAGAAACTGTGTGTGAATTCAGGTTTGCTTGTTAATGTTTCTGAACATGCTCCTGAATTCTTTGGCCTACTTTTCCAACTATTTGTGCTTAAGAGAATAGGTCCAGAGTTGGTTATAATTATCCATTCTTTATTGAAATAGCTTTTTCTTTAGCAATTATTTAATATTAAAAGAAAGTTGAATTTTACTGGTGTTTATTGTCTTATTAAAATGAGTATCACTTAAATTACAGAAGTCTTAAATACACTTTGTTTTCTCCAAAGCATGTTACTCCTATGATACATTTAGAGAAAAAAAAACCAACTTATTTCTGTGAAGGAGATTGGTAATATAATTTTATTCAAGTTCTGTTGCTCTTTACATGTTCCTGCTTTCCTTAAGAAGTAAGTTTAGAACTGGTATTAGTTAATGGAGTCAGGTATAGCCAGTCTCTTTTTGCAACTGAATGGCTGTGTTTAAAGCTGCTGATGTTCTAATAACTTCTGTGCTGGAATCATCTGATAAAGGAGTAGGCGGTCAATTGCTGCCTTTAGAGCATGGAAATTTCAAGTAAGTAACTTGGAAGCACTAATGTTGACCAAGATCCTTTTATGGAGTGCTTCACCTACTCATGTCTCCAAGGAATCTTTTTCCTTGTTAGTGTTAGTCAATTGCAGAGAATCTGTAATGAACATAAGGAAAGCAGAGATGGTACTAAGTTAAATTTAGGATATGATAAGTGTTTGGTTTTGTTTTTTTTTTTAATAGAATCTCACCCTTGGCTCTTTCTTCTTGGCAGAGAAATTTCTCGATGTCTGTAAACAGTGCTGCTGTCCTGCGGTTGACGGGACGTGGAGGAGGAACGGTGGTAGGGGCTCCTCGAGGTCGAAGTTCCTCTAGAGGTCGAGGTGAGCTCTTGGTGGGGTGTGCTGCAATGTGTGCAGGTGATCCAGGTTAAAGCTTCTGAAAGATGTTAAATGGAGCTTGGTTGTAGTCATGTTTTCTCATGTCCAGCTTGTTTTCCCTTAAGACTTTGAAACCTTTCCAATAAGATACTGTTACAGAATGAACATTGCATTTAATGATTGTTCTGCTTACCTTCATGCACATCTGGTCCCTGGGTTATATGTCTTTGTCAGATCGGGTGTGGAAAGCAAAAGGAAAGGTAGTTTTGAGGTGGGATAGGAAATTGTTTGCTTCAGAATTGTTAGAAATAACTTTAATAAAAGTATAAAACCAATTTATAAGGAAAGGGGAGAAGAATCTACAAATGTATTTAAAACACTAAGATTGTAGTATGTGGTGTTCGGAAATGTCTTTTTTATTTATTAACATCCTGAGAATAAATGGGAGAAGGTTAATGGGAAGACATAATTGGATTTGGGAGAAATTTGAGTCTTGCCAATTTTAGTGCATCACTATAGTCGATGTCTCATCCTGGATCACTTCAAACATTTGCAAATTAATTGGGAAAATGTCCTCAAGCTGTATCACTAGATTCAAAACAAATTGTTAAATCCAGGATTTATCTCAGCAGTTCCCTTTCAATGTGCATACCGCTGTGAACACTATTTTGGGGTTTTTATATACAAATATGATGGCTTACATTTAGAATACTAAGAAACTAATAACTTGGAAGTATCATCAGGAGTAATTAATCATGTAATCTCTGTCTTTGCAGGTGCGTAGGTGAGGTTTCTCCTAGGGTCCTTTCTAATTTAATTCTAAATGTCCTTAACTGTTGGTATTTTCAATAACATCTTCAGAAATCGCTTCCATACATAATTAAATGCTTGACCAGAATTTTGCTCTGACTTAATTTGTTCTCTCAGTTTCTGTTCTCATTCCTTAATCCTGCTTTCTTCTTGGCTTACATCTTTCAAATATTTGTATATTGTCATATATCCTCTTGTGATTGCTTCTCAGCTAAGGCATATACATTAAAACCTCTGCAAGGCTATCTCTGGATTTCCCTGTAACTCCCCCTTCTTTATTTAGCATTGTCTTTGCCCAAATGCTCAACGCTTAAAAAAAAAAAAAATTATGTGGTGAGGCTCTTACTTATATATACCTTGTTATATTTCTGTTGTACATTTGAAAGCTGTTGCTTTGTTGCTGTGTGCTTTTAATGTGCATGTTGCATTGCTACCATCTATGTTTCATTTTCGCTAGGAATACATACAAATTTCGCTAGGTATGAGGTTCAACAAGGCCAAGTGCTGGGTCCTGCATTTGGGTCACAACAACCCCATGCAGCGCTACAGGATTGGGGCGGAGTGGCTCGAAAGCTGCCCGGCAGAAAGGGACCTGGGGGTATTGGTGGACAGCCGGCTGAATATGAGCCAGCAGTGTGCCCAGGTGGCCAAGAAGGCCAACAGCATCCTGGCCTGTGTCAGAAACAATGTGGCCAGCAGGACCAGGGAAGTGATCATCCCCCTGTACTCGTCACTGGTGAGGCCCCACCTCGAGTACTGTGTTCAGTTTTGGGCCCCTGACTA
The DNA here is from genome assembly GCA_017639485.1 of Pluvialis apricaria. Classification (NCBI taxonomy): domain Eukaryota; kingdom Metazoa; phylum Chordata; class Aves; order Charadriiformes; family Charadriidae; genus Pluvialis; species Pluvialis apricaria. Next base: position 25,857,563 of record CM030014.1, read on the forward strand.
CAAGAAGAACGTTGAGGTGTTGGAGCGTGTCCAGAGAAGGGCTACAAAGCTGGTGAGGGATCTGGAGGACAAATCTTATGAGGAACAACTGAGGGAGCTGGGGTTGTTTAGCCTGGAGAAGAGGAGGCTGAGGGGAGACCTTATCACCCTCTACAACTACCTGAAAGGAGGTTGTAGAGAGGTGGGGGCTGACCTCTTCTCCCGGGTGACAAGTGATAGGACAAGAGGAAATGGGTTTGAGTTATGTCAGGGGAGGTTTAGACTGGATATTAGGAAACATTTTTTCACTGAAAGGGTTATTAAACATTGGAATAGGCTGCACAGGGAGGTGGTGGATTCTAAATCTGACTTCCCATATCAGTATTTAAAACTACAACATAACACAGTAAATATTTTCTCAATAATCACCCCAGGTCTTATTGACAATGCTTACGTTTAGCTGATGTGAAAATTATTACTGTGTGGAGGTTGGTTTGATTTTTTTTTTATTTAAAAAATTATTTAAAAAATTTGTGACTGTGTGCTGAAGTACAACTTTGTGTTACTGTTAAAACACACTTGTAGTGTGCAACTGCCATCACTAGTACTGTATATGTCTTGTGTGGAGAAGACATAAATCCAAAATATTTTATTCAGTTCTGAAGTTATATTCTCTAAAGAAACCAAGTACTTGCACGTGACCTTTTTTCTAATTGACTTGTTTTCCTGGGAGCTCCCTGTGGTGTGCAGTTAAGCCCTGTGCTTTGTGCTGGCGGGACTGGAATGTCAACATTCATGAATAAGAGCCTCAGACGAGGAGAGATTTAAATAGTCCCTGGAATGGGCTGTAAGCTTACAGACACCTTGTTTTGTAGCTGTTCTCCTTTTTGGTTAAGACCCTTATGAAGGGTACTTTGCTTCCCATTAGAGCTCTCTCCCCTCCCACCCTCTTTCCCCTTTGTAATCTGTCTTTGCTGCTGTTGGTAAGTGGAAATGGTGTGAAAGTGGAAAGATCTCATACCTAAACAGCAGTAGTTGAACTACAGTTATCCTGCTCTTCCCACACAGTATTACGGTTATGATCGTAGATCCTAAACTCCAGGCATGCTCTAATTTCAAGAATTTGTGTGTTGTATTGTGTTGGGTTGTTTGGGTTTTTTTGTAATGACAATTGGAATGAGTGTGTGCTGCTGCTTGCCCTCTTGCTTGTGTCTTGTACTTTTCGTTTAAATTCAGACTTGTCTGTTTTTCTGGTTAGAGAGTTTTGGTTGTTATGATTGCAGTATCCCGTAGATTGAGACTCTTGTTCTGAGGTTTTTAAGGGATTACTGAAATACAAATGACACAGCTGCTCCATTCTTTTTTCTTAAATGGAAGAGTTTATTGACGTCTATTGACTTTGCATTCAATACTTCGTGCAACATCTACACTTAGAAAGTCTGCTCCTAGTGTGCCAGGCTTTTTTTTCAGAAGAGGCATTCTATTTAACATAAGCATGTTGTTGTAAATTTGTTAGCCATTAAAAAAAAGCCAAGCAGTGCAGAAACAGCATGGTGAACGGTGTGCTTATATGTGCAGTTTTATCCTCTCTGCAAGCATTTTTCACGTGTGTCCCAGTGTGCGCTTTCAGGTCCGACTCATCTATGTAATACTTGCTGAATACTGACTTTGTACACCACAGTTTTCCTTAACTAGCTACTTATCTTCTGTAGCTTGGGAGGATCCATTTTAACACACTATGCTTCTCACGCAGTGGTGTACTTGGTTTCTGCTGGAGTTGCACGTGTACTTCTACAGGGAACTGTTGGATAGGCCGTCTTACTTCTGCACCTCAACAGTATGCCTTGGAGAATGCAGTGCAGGAGGGTGGCAACACAACCAGAGCAAAAGTGGCTTAAATAGGTCCTGTCTGGTACTGCGCGGTATCGGTGCAGCTGGGAGTTGAGTACTGTGGCCCCACAGGCAGCCTTAATCTGAATTGCTGAGATCATTTGTTTAGACCTTTTGTAAGGTTATCTTTTAATTCAGACCATTTCGGTGGCTGAGCACAACTGAAATACTGATGAACCGTGGCGGGGGGATAAGTGGAGAGAGGTTTCTCAGGCTGTTTTTTCACATACTTTTAAAGCTACCATAAGCATGCTGCTGTTAAAACAACTCTGATTCTGTTCTTCCCCTTATACAGGCCATTTACTTTATTTGCTGATGAAATCTCCCATATCGCTAGCCCTCTGGCTGTGCTAGTTGTGTGTCTGCTATCAGTAATCAGTGTACGTGTTCACACTGCAAGGGGAGCGCTACAAATGTTGCCGTTACTCACTATAAAAGACAGAAAAGGACAACCAGTTTTGTTTCTGTTGGAAAAGTATATGCAACTTTCCACCTCCACTACCTCAGAGACACGAGATGAGTCAGTGCCTTTATTCTGTTTTGACTCTGCCTGCCTGTGGCTTTCTCTTGTGAACTGCTTTTGCTTTAGTATCTCCTGTGAGAGGAAGGAAGAGAGCTTTCCTGTAGTGAAGAAACTAGGCAAAGATTGCCATTGCATGAGATGCTTAAACTTTCCTGGGCTTTTATTTGTGAAGAACAACAGCTTGGAGTCCTTTTCCAGGATCTTAAGAGACCCTTAATGCCTTAACTGAATAACATTGTGCTACTTTTGATGTTGTATCACATCTTTATTGTTTCTTGCCTTTGCAACTTACTTTGCAGTCATTACTCTGGTCAACTTTATGGTATTGGACTTCCCATAGTGAAGGTATTCATGTTTCTAGTACAGTCATAGGTCTGATACTAACCTCTCCTCTCTTGCTTTGCCTGCTCAGTCAACTCCTCTGTCTCCAGCTGAGTTTGTGTAAGAACAGCTGTGCTGAATCAGGCAAGGGCTCCTTTAACTCAATATGTCTCTAGCAACAGCCAAAAGAATTTACCTTGGCAAGAGAATTAGGATTGTGTAAAAATACAAAGGTGAAGAAGGATCATGTATATGCTCAGCTTCCACACACTTGCAGCGAAGTGCATTTCCTGAGCCAGATGTGCTTTCTGTGTTTAGTAAATTCAGTGTTGTTTATCCTTTTTGAATTTGTCCATTCTCCATCTGAACTTAAGCATCCCCAAAACTGTGGTAAGGAAGTCTGCATCTCTGTGACAAGGTCTGCCACTGAACTGCTTTGCTGGTGCTAGGAGCAGGATAGTTTTGTCCAAAGAGGGTGTCTAAATCCTGTTTCTGAAGCAGGAGAAATTGTACAGACATTAACTTTATATGGCTTCCTCATACACCCTGCAACCTGTACTGCCTTATAGGAAATCCAGTGTGTATTTGAGGAGTCTGGCTGGATTGTCTGGGGATCGCTTTTCTTTTTCTCTGCCTGGAAAGCAACTTTTTTTTTCCCCTTGAGAGATTTGGTATAGAATAGTAAAGAAACTGTTCCAACTGCCTTAATTATTTCATTTTTTTTAGATATCTTTTCATAAGACAGTGAAATGGGGTACAATTCCTTGATGCATCCAGGGGTCTTTAGATTGTAGATGTAGAAGCGTGTTATCATTACTTTCTTCAGAAGACTACAGAGACTGGAGTCCATTGTCAAGGTGTTGATTTCCTGTTTCATTTGTCCCTTCTGTGTTACTCCTCCAGATCCCTGGCCTGGTTTACACCTCATCCTTTGAGGTGTTTGTTTTCTTGAAGCCAGGAAGGGAGAAATATGAAAGGATTGAGGTTTGTGATAGTTTCACAGCCAAGAATAACCTTTATCAGGTGCTTTTTAGGTTCTTGGACTTGACTATAGATACTGTATGTGTATGTAGGCAAGGAATTGTCTTGACAACCAGCTGATTGATGCGTTTCACTTGTTTGTCTTCTTTCCCTGAGATCCTTGAAATGCTAAGTTGGTTGATAAAAACCTCCCATTTCTTCTGCTGCAGCACTTTGTGAAGCAGTGTTTATCTTCTGTAGATCTGGAAAATTTACCCCAGCCATTAATCTAACCAGTGCTGAAAGCTATCTTGAAGGTCTGGGGATGTGTGTGGGTGTTGGTTTTTTCTGTTGTGTTTTTTTCTTTCCTTTTTTTTTTTTTAACCAAACACACCACGCTTACTCAAACACTGAGGATGTGCTTCAAGATGCTTTACTTGAGGATACATCCGTAACTCTTCGGCTTGAGGCTTGATACTTGGTAGCCACCTGCGGAAAATCATTTCTTGAAAACGCAAGGAGAATAATTTTTATTGTATGGCTATTGGGGTTCTTTTTGCTGACCTGCCTATACTCATCCTGTGATCCTTCTTTTCTCCCCACTGCTCCTTGGAGGAGGTTTCTGCTGGGAATCACTAGAACTGAATAGTGGTGAAGCTTTCCTTCTCCCTTATTAACCTTGACAGCAGTAATTATGAGTACATCTGCAGTGCAGTACCATTATACTGGATTCCGCTGTTAAAAGCAATCTGGTTTTTATGTGTAAAGTACACAGGTACTGTGCGGATCTTGTGTGAACAATGTATTCTTGTTTGGTAATTTCTGTTGGGTAAGTATTTGTTTTCTGTGTGTTTCTGCATAGTATTTCAGAATTGTTTGCCTGTTCTGTCTGATCTTGTGCTGCTTGATAATTTTTACATAAGACTCTTTTTTCAGTCTTTGTTCTTTTTTCCCTTTGCCCCAGATAATTTCACTGGGGCTTAAGACTTCAAGATTAATTCACAGGGACACCAGGAAAGGGAAACTTACCTGATTCTTTCAAATTCTGTTATTATTTGTACAAATGCTTGTATGTTTTGTCTTTTCAGGCAGAGGCCGAGGAGAAAGCGGTTTCTACCAAAGAAGTTTTGATGAAGTGGAGGGTGGATTTGGCCGAGGAGGGGGCAGGGAAATGCACAGATCACAGAGTTGGGAGGAAAGGTAACAGAACTCTAGGCCTTAAAGTTTTTTGCATATATCTGCGCAGCTTCCATTTGTGCCTTTTGACTTCATAAAAACACGTTAGGAAAGGTGATTTGGTGTATCTGTGAGTGGAGTGTCTGAATTTCTAAGATGGAAACGACACAGTAATGTTTCTAGAAACTCAGAGCAAGTGAAACAGTATTTTTGCAAAGAATTTTTCTGCTGAGTTCCTGGGAAGAAGAAACTAATTTAAAAGAATATGAATTGACAGTTGCAGTGGAAATGATGGATGAAAATATGGACTGTTAAAGGATTCACTTCAATTGTAGTGTCAACATTGTTGACAGTACTTAGGGTCACATTTCAAAACATAAACACACAGCCTTTGGCAACTAGGTATCAGTGTTCCTGGAAATTTCAGTTGTCTCTTGGACCTTTAAAGATACTGTCCATCAAGCTCCACTTTTAAAAAAGCCCCTGACCAAGACCAAAAAAAAAGGGGGGGGAGCGCCGTACCTAAAATGAGATGAGTCGTTCCAAAACCTTATTTGAAACTTCTATTCTGCCTTTCTAGGGGAGACAGACGCTTTGAAAAACCAGGGCGAAAAGATCCAGGTATGGTTTTGTTACTATATGGGCAGAAAATGGGAGGGAGGAGCAGGGGGTGTTTTGAGGAAGGGATCTATATGTACATAAACATTTCCTATTCCTCCAAGTATATTGTTGATAGAAGATTCTTGATACTGTGCCAGGTTACCTAAATGTGTTCTCAAAGTGTTGTTTTTCTTATTTTGTGGTGTTTTCACTGTTAGACATTTAAATGTTTTAGATAAGAAAAATCTGCAATAATTAGGTTTTGTTTATTCAATTAAGATGTGATGTCTACAGCTGAAACTGAATTCCTGTACCTCTGTGAAAGGAGTCTTTACAGATTAACAGGTGTGCTGTGACAACATGCCTTTTCAGTGCAGCTTTTAAACATTCCTGGCCTGTGCTGTTTTGGTACCTAGGACTTCTGGACCATGTGAACTGTCAATTTTTTGAATGCTTGCTAGCATGAGGTAGATCCCAGCAGCAGTGTTGTGAGGTTCTCATGCTGATGGATTTACTGTCTTTCAAATTAGTTTAAGTCATCGTACAAATCTTCTGTTCATTCAGGTTATCACGTTACTCTTCTCCTATTCTGTTTCTTAAATGCTTCACACTAGCCATGTTCAGCCAGAATACTGGGTCCTTAATTTTTACCCAGTATGTCTGTTGGAATGTTCAGTTGAACTTGGAGTGAGTTGTCATCTTGGAAAAGGAACATATCCACTCTGTATTCTGAGTGGTAAGAACATTGAAGCTCTCCTCTATAAACTTACATTACAAGTGCAATGATTTCCGCTTCGTGGGATTGTGCATTGATTGTTCTCTGGCAGGTCAAGGGAGGTCATCCTTCCCCTCCGCTCTGCCATGGTGAGGCCGCGTCTAGAGTGTTGTGTCCAGTTCTGGGCTCCCCGGGTCAAGAAGGACAGGGAACTGCTGGAGAGGGTCCAGCAAAGGGCTACAAAGATGATGAGGGGTTTGAAGCATCTCTCTTAAGAGGAAAGGCTGAGGGACTTGGGGCTTTTTAGTCTAGAGAAAAGAAGACTGAGGGGAGATCTTATCAATGCTTATAAATACTTAAAGGGAAGGTGCCAGGGGGATGGGAACAGTATTTTTTTCAGTGGTGCCCAGTGACAGGACAAGAGGTGACGGGCACAAACTTGAGCATAGGAAGTTCCATCTAAACCTGAGGAGGGACTTCTTCCCTTTGTGGGTGGCGGAGCACTGGCACAGCTGCCCAGAGAGGTGGGGGAGTCACCCACTCTGGAGACATTCCAAACCCGCCTGGACGCCGTCCTGTGCCACTGCTGGAGGTGTCCCTGCTCTGGCAGGGGGTTGGACTGGGGGAGCTCCAGAGGTCCCTTCCAACCCTGACCAGTCTGGGATTCTGTGACCTTGCTCTTTCTCTGTGCCCTGTTTCCACATGCATGTACCACATCTGTGCTAGTAAAAGCTTGCCAAGGGGTCTTGGCCTTTTTAGGACCCAGAGGATCTTTTAGTCTTTGAATATCCTCCATAGTGAACATGTTGATAAAGCATAGGACAGAAAAGACAACTGCAGGTTGGATTTCAAGGCAAACAAAACCAAAGAGATTCTGTTGCAATTAAAAGTTGATAGGAATGTATTTCAACTGCTGCTTAACTGTCAATATTTTCTTAGGGAGAGTAGCATAAATTTCTATTTTAATAATCTTCCAGATTACCGTGGTGGCACATGCCTGGGGAGTCTTAATTTACCATGTTTGCTTTCAAAGCCCTCCCGATCCTCTCTCTGTGTATGAATTGATTTTCACATATTTTAGTGCTTTTATTTTTCTGTTTAAGTTGAAAGACAGCACAAACGTAAGATGGTGCTTGTTTTCCTGATTTTTTCCTTAAAAATATATTAGTTCTAAAAATAACTTGAAAGTGGTCTGAGATTGTCCATCTTAAATGCTAATGGTGAAGCTTGAGACTTCTACTGTGTCTTTATATGAGAGACCTTTTGGGGAAAAAATGAAAATAGGACGGGGGGAAAAAAAGTACTGCTGAGATTTCAGGACTGCATTTTTTACAAAAGACAAATGGATGTAAAAGTAGTATCTACCACAGTTGATTCAGTTTTACTTCTTTAGCCTCTTCCTGTTCTTGTGATAAAATTACACCACTTCCAGACCCAGATTATAGAACGTACCACATTGCTGATTTAAGCATGTGATAAAAATACTGCATGCCAGTTTAGGATGAGATATATCTTTTAGTTGAAATTAAGAGCTTACAGTATGCAAAATGTCCTTACTGAAGCTGACTTCTGCCTGAACGTGAGGGGTTAATGCTTCAGCTAGTATAGACCATATCTTGTTTGTAGCAACTTCTAGTGATCAGGACTTTGGAATGCATCTTCTCCGAACCATTTTCTGGAGAAGCTGGTGTCCCTGTGTGCGTTGTTGGAAGTCCTGGTTCATTGTGAAGGGATAGCGTGCTTATTCTCAAATCATCATCACCGGGAATCTTTCTGTAGTACCTGATTGCTCCTCTTGAGTCTCTTGTTCTATTTCTCTTCTAGTTTGATCTTACTTGGCTAAAAGATTTGTAGCACAGTATGATAGAGGCAAGAGACCTGCAATCTTTCTGAAGTTTTAATAAAAAAAAAAATTGTTTAAATGTAGTAATTTGTTTGCATATTGCTATGTTAGAGATTAATGTCCCAATAAGTGGGAGGACCATTTCTCTCTACTTTACCTTCAAAGAGAAATAAGGTGGAGAGCACAAAAATATTAACAGAAGGTGTTGGTTTGTTTTGACTTGAGTCTTGATTAATAAACAAATAGTTACTGTTATATATTTTTCCAGTGACAAAATATTTTGAGAATGAGATAGGGATACAGGTGTGCCAAAAGAAGCTCCATGTTAATACCAAGCACACATAAAGCAGTGAAAGCAGAAAGGTCGTGTGAGTTGACATGCAGTTTGTAATTCAGGCTAATATGCTTTAGCAAATGTATGTATTGATTTCTGTTACTCTGGTTAAACTCCTTAGTTTAGGATTTTATTCTCCAACTTTATTGTTCTTCAGTTTTTCATTGTTCTTTCGTGGGGCCTTGGATTAGCCTCAAATTATATAATTTACTGAGTTGCCAGCATTTTCATATTCCTTGTTCTGGGTGATCACGTTACAGAATTAATAAGAGATCAAATATTAAACTCTTCTGGGTATTCATAATGGAGGACAATGCAAGAACCCTTCAATTAAAAATCATGAGATTAAAAAAGTAATAGACCTTCAGCAAAGAATTACTTCTCAAATATGATCAATATGCTGCTCTTAAAAATTAATGATTGCTTTTTCAGTGCTCACAACAGATTGCAAGGTCACATTTGACTGATTCTCAATATAAACAATATCTGTTCCTAGTTTCAGTATGCAAACTGAAGATGCACAAAGTATTTGCGAGTTTCTGTTGCAGTCTGTCACAGTTCTGACAGACTTCATTGAGAACACAAATTGCTTCTGGAAGGCCGAGGCCATTAGCAAAGAAAATGAGCAAGTTGTTTGCTTGATCATGGCTGTCTTCTAGAACTGCACAAAAGCTGCTTAATTTTCTGTGCAGCCCCTTGACTAATACCAGCTTAGTAGCTGAGGGGATTTGATTAGTTACCAGCAATTACACACTGGTAGTAAATAATTGTAATGTAGATTAAACAAGGCATTTAGAAAGTCAGTTGTGGAACCTGATTGAGTGCTGCTTAATGTGTATTTTTTGGTTACGTTAGGAAGACTTGAATATAAAAAGGGTGTTCAAGTGACTATAAAAAGGATGTTGAATTTCTTTGAACTGCACTTTTCCTTATGATGCCTGGCTTGTTTTTCTTCCCTACCTCACTAGCAAGAAGTGTATCCAAAGAAGGTTCATCACCAGCTTGCTCTTGAAATGTTAGTCAAAGCATAGATCAGAGCCCATAGGCAATTTTTCTATGCTTGTGTTTCAGTTTGGGCCATGGCCTATTTCCAATACTTTATCAGGCATCCATGGTTCACCAGTTCTCTGGAACTGTAAAAGCAATAGGGGTGTTTTGTCTACTCCTTGTTCTGCAGCTGTTCTGAATTAACTACACAGTTGTGTTTGTCTGATTTGCTTCTGTCTAATTTTTCAGCTTAGCATTCCAAAATGTAGTATTTGAAGATTACATTTAGTGTATACTAAACATTTTTTTTTCTTTACACTTGCTGTTGGCATCCCCTTTTAAATGAAATCTATAAATAGAAAATTATTTAAAAAAACAGGATAACTTTAAAGTATCAAGTCATTTAGAAACCAAAGCAAGCAGCCCACACTTTGATTAGATGCTAATTGAAATTAGAAATATCCTTTTATGTCTTTGGCTCTAAATGGTGAGATTATATTACTGTCCTGTTGGGATTATGCATCTAAATTTTAGAACAATTGGTTTATCTGAGACTGGAGTATGTGATATATGGAAAAAACAGTATCTCACACAGAACACTGGTCTTTTTTCCTAAATGGTTATTTCAGACTTGACACAGGAATCTGCTCTGCTGCTCTTGTATTAGTACTTCGCAATGTCTTAAACTGGTAGAGAACATGGAAATAACACTTGCAAGAAATACTTAAAAATTATTGGTACTGATACGAGGGTGGAAAAGGGATCTTTAGACTTCGTATGGGTCAACAGCTAAGAAAGGTAGGGATGAAGGCAAAGTAACTTGGTAGTGTGTTGCTCTTCCAAGCTCCACAATATTCATGAATGCTTTTACATAAAATTAAATTTTAAAAAAGATATTTTGACAGTATCTGCAGTCTGGAATGTGGGGAGACAATACTTGAACAGTTTAGAATGACAGCTGAATTGCAATGAAAACGTGGCCCTTCTGCCTTGTTCCCCCTAGTGTGAAATGCTTCTATGGGGCTGCTTCCTGTTTCCACAGCCCCTAAAACAAAGTAGCTTTTTGCTAACCTCTTCGAAGTTGTGAACATGCTTTAATTAACAGAGTTTTGGCGCTTGAGAAGAATTCAGTTACAGTATTGCATCAGATAGCTTGAGACTGTTTTTCCTGCTGCTGACCACTTCAGTGAAGTTAAAAGGAAGCATATTTGGTAGTCTATAATGCTGCTGTTACAGAAAGTTGCTATTTATGCTATCTTAGATTCCGGGAAAAGTCTTCTACCTTTGGAAAATAACTTTTACTTTATTCTGATCCTTGACTTCAAGTATGAACACGTAATAGGCACTGCTTTTGTTTAGAGCTTGGAAATAATTATCCATCATTCTGTTTATCCTTTAGCTTCTTAAATTATTTAGGAGCTTCAGAACAGTGTCTTAATTGCAATAGGTTTATGAAGCACTTAAATACAAAAGTCTCACGTATAGTTTGTTTTAATTTTTTATTTTAAAATTGATTCAAGTGTCTCTAAATATTTTTGTGCGGTGTGTACAGGCAAATATTGATGTTAAAAAGCATAAAATATAAATGGATGCAGTTCTACTTCTTGTGTATATAGTACATCCTTCTGGGTTAGATCTACTTGAGATAAGCAGCACAAAGGTGACGATGTGTGGAATGTATGGTCTTTTTTAAAAAAGTACACTAATTCTTTTAGAATAGTCTGTTTTCCACTGCTAAATAATTTATTCAGTATTTCCAAATAGGAAAAAATTTACACCGCAGCATTTGTCATATACATGAAAATTTTTTGATAGTGTCTTGAAATGAGATGTTCTCTTATTTGGGAGAATGAAGAACTACAGTTAGTATTTACAATTTTGCTTAATAAGCACAGCAGGAGTGCTTTTCACTGCCATAAGAGATTGGCAGTACTTTCTAAGAGTGAATTCAGCCATCTGAAAACTGGTATAACTCTGTATCCCCAAAGAGGTACAAGAACAGGAAAATTAGGATCTTGGATGAACAGTTGCTTATCCCAAAACTAATATATTTACTGAATGACCCCATATGTGTTTTGACTGAGATTTTTCTTTTGTATTGTCCGTTTTGTCACAAGCTGGTTAATTGTGATTTTGGTCAGCTTTGGGAGTTTTGAAGGTCTCTCGTTTCAGGGTCAGTGCGGCTTTAATCATAGTCTGGTGAATTCAGCAGGTAGCTCTTTTAATTTCCAAGAATTAGTACTGTGATTCTTGTACCTTACTTTGTCCTCGGTGGTTAATCCAGCCTTTCCTCAGCTTACACGGGCACACCAGTTCTCTTTACTCTGCGTATCATGTTGTAATCAAAAGGATGGGAGTACAAGAGAAAGATCACTAGAAGATGGCAGGGCAGGCAAGGAAGGAAGGTTGTAAGTGGAACCTGAAAGTTTAATGTAATAATAATTAAAAAAGCACAAAGTTCAAAGTCTGTTCTCTCTATTCTGTGAGGCCAGTCTCGGAGAGCTGGAAGCTGTCGGCGTGCTGTCCATTGATGCGGATCTCCTTGTCAGTCCTTTTTGGACTATTTGAGTCAGCTGCAGCTGGGAGCTCAGGAATAGTCTTGTCAAAATTCTCCATCTTGATCTGATATTCACCCTTGGGGCTGCGGGCTAGCACGGAGGCGAAGCGATGGTACAGCATGATCTCTGAGGGGAGGTAGGATGTTCTCCTTTGACACATTTCTCCTGTGCCCTCCTGCACCGCTGACAGAAAAACAACCAGCTCAAAATGGTGAGCAGCTTCTCTTTGGAGAAGAGCAGCCAGGGGGCTGGATGGAGTGATTGAATGGTAGTAGGTCAGTGGAAAGATGAAAAAAGGGCACTCGTCCGAAGTAATGCTGTCTAGGTGGAAGTCAACACTAGTTTGGTGCAGCTGCCCATTCTCTTGTTCTTGGTAAAGTATAGCAGAAATCTGGATGCTAGTCAGTGGGCTGGACCGTGTGTTGGCCACCTGGAACATAAGGTACGGCTTCCCCTCAGTGTGTGCCACGACAGCAGAGCGGGTGAAGCGGATGGAGAATGCCCGATTCTTTGGTCGGGCGATCTTTGCCACGAAAGCACCTGCATCACAGAAAAGAACAAACTGAACAGGAGCACTGTGCCTGGGTTGGTTCCCTGCAGCCTCTGAGCTCTGTGAAACAGTACAAAGGAACAGAAACAGGCTTGGGTGGACATGGTCTTTCTAGCCTCCGCCTGCATGTTTGAAAACTGCTAGGCTGGCATCACACTAACCCATTTTTGGTTTAAAAAGTATAACTTTCCTAAAATGCTTCTTTTTCTAAGCCATGTTCACTTACTAATCTTTGGAGAGTGAATTCTAGCTGTAGGAAGCTGTTAGCTTGCTCCTATGTACTGTAATTGGTAACAGTACCTGATCTTGGTGTTCTACCACAGAAGCTTGCTCTTAGTACACAGTAAAGTAACCTGTGTATTTTTAAAGTCTATTGAAAAACTTTAAACCTGAAAATTATTTTAAATAACTTAAAATACCTTGAAACAGCTTTGTCATTGTAAAAAGGTTCATTACATTGGGTAGTGAGGACTGAATTAAAGATCAACAAAAATACTTAAACTAGACGAAAGTAAACCTTAAAACTATTGATGAAAACAGATTGACTTTAAATATTGTAATTCCATGGAAAAAACTTGGTGAGATAATGGTATAAGGAATAAGTGATTGAGAGTGATAAGTGGGGAGCTGCCACAAGTATTGTCCAATGAATCGTGGAACTCTCAAGCCCAAATCTTGGTATCACCTAATTTATGTCTTTTCTTAATGAAAGACATTTAACTTTTACTACTAGATAGCTTAAATCTCATCATCCTTGTAGTGACTGGCTTAATTCTTCTTTCAGATATCAATATGATCACTATTTATTTCCAGCTCCATTTCTTTAATCTGTCACACCTATTTTATCTAAAGATTAAATATGAAGGATTACCTGTGATGAAGGCTTCCAGCATGAGCCCCAGGACCATCTGTATTGCAAGCAGTGCAATAGCACTGGGACAGTCCCCGCTTGGGAACATAGTGCCGTAACCAATTGTGAGTTGTGTCTCCAGTGAGAAGGAGAAAGCAGCTGTAAAACTGGTGATATACTTGACACATATAGTGTGGTTGTCAGGTGGAGCATCATGGTCCAGCTCCAGGTCCCCATTCATCTCAGCCAGCAAATACCAAAGGACTGCAAAGACTAGCCAGTGAATGACAAAAGAAGCAGAAAAGACAAGCATCATCCATCTCCAGCGCATGTCCATTAATATTCCCCATGCATCTCGGAGGTATGCCAGACCTTTTCCTTGGGCACCATCCATCTGGAATGTGCTGTGTCCGTCCTTGGTCACCATCCTCAAGTATCTTTGGGTCAGGAGGGGAGCACTGGATTTGGTGTTATTGCTCTCTATCATGTCTGTTGTCATCTTCTAGAAAAGAGAAAAAAGGAAATAATGTGATACAACGCAGCGTATTTGTATTTTGCCTAACATTCACAGTTTTTGACACATCAGCAGGGGTTGAAATACTGCAGCCAACAAAGGAAGGCTTATACATTGCAATCCAGAGAAGATTAAGTCAGGAGTCTGCAAAGGAATTTACCACTGTTTGTGGTAATACTTAGCTAAAAAAGATTAAGTTAAAAAATCTGACTACTTCTCAAATTTTCCCTGCTTAGTTGTTTAAATATAACTTTCATACTTTGCCTTCCTAAATTTACATTTGAGCCGCATGGTTTAATTCTTTAGGGGCGAATGGGATGGGATTAGGCATACTATATCTGAAAAGAAACTGAATTTTGTCTGATTATATCAGTTTTTGTAACTTCTTTTTAGCAGACTATATTAGCTTACCCGATACTATTTTGAATACTATTAACAGTAGTACTATGGACATAATGTTTATTGTATTATTTCTCTAATATATTTATGCATTTTTAGGGGAATGCTGTAGTTTACCTGGTAGCCCTTTCAGACTTTTCTAGCTCAGGAGATGACTGCTGTCTGTCTGTCTCATAGAACAAGAGGTAACGGGCACAAACTTGAACATAGAAAGTTCCATCTTAACATGAGGAGGAACTTTCCTTTGAGGGTGACAGGCACAGGCTGAGGTTGTGGAGTCTCCCACGCTGGAGCCATCCCAAACCCGCCTGGACACCGTCCTGTGCCACTGCTGTAGGTGACCCTGCTCTGGCAGGGGGTTGGACTGGGGGAGCTCCAGAGGGCCCTTCCAACCCTGACCAGTCTGGGATTCTGTCTGCACCCACCATGTCCAGTTAAGCAGAATTACACTGTTCAGGGCAGAGATGCTTCTGTGAGTCTGAGGCTGTTTGTGTAAGGATCGGGTAAAAAAAGGGCAGGAGACCAATACTGAAAACATACTGTGATATAATTTGAAGTTTAGTCTGCCTAAGCAGTGTATTTTTTGTTAGTGACCAAATAAGAAAATAGGACAGCAAGTGTGTGGGAATTAGGTGGTGAAGGTGGATTGCAAATGTGGGAAGCAAATGAATACCTTTAGGTATTTGAGATGTTAGGCTCCTTTGTTTGCTTTCAAACCTCAAAACATGCCAAACTTGTCAGAAATGCTGTGTCTTTTTGAAGAGACACTGGCCACTCAAATCTGTAAATTTTATAAATATTGAATGTTTAAAGTTCAGCTGGTAGAGACTAAAATAAATAAGGGCTCAAGTAAAATAGAGACTTCATAATGTGTGCAACCTACTTAAACAAGATTGTGAAGAATCTTGTTTATAGAACAACCGAGTATTTTAAAGAAAAATGTAGATTATACATGGTGTATTTAGTAAATTTTGTCTCATCAGTTTTGGCCTTTCTCTGAATTACGACTATTTCAGTGTATAATACAAGTGTACAAACAGACAAGAGGAATGGGATTTTTTTCCCATTTTTTTTTTATCTTGAAACACATTAGATCTAAGGTTCCTGAACTTCAGAATGAATTTATGAGAAGTAAAAATCTTTCCTGTGATCTTTGATCCTGTAAACCAGCAGTTTTCATGCCTGTTTGCTTGGTACCAAATTTTAGTAATTACAAAATATTCTTTCTTTCACTTGTGCTTAACGCATAATGAGGTAAGATAATTGACATCACAGTGAATATTTAGCTAGATTTTACTTTTTCTTTCCCTCTGTAGGTTCTCAGAACCATCCAGCTATTTCTCCTATCCATGCTGTAGTCAAAGGAGGTAGAGTAGATGATGGCCTGAGTGGAATTTGGTAGTTTCCCCCTCATTTTTATTTTCCAGTTCACGTCTCCTAGAACAAATATTTCCAAACCACTCCCTGTTCCAAAGAGTACAGTGGACTTTCTAGATTTTCCTGCTCAGTAGTACTAGGCTACTTTTCTTGGGGGATTCTGATCATAGTCTGTTCGGTTTATAGCATGACTCCCCTCCTTATCCAAGTTTGATCTTTGGTCTACTATGTAGCTCTCTAAATGACCGTTTTCAGTCTTGCTGCACTGTTACAGAATTTACAATAACCTGAATACAATTTTAAATGCTTCAGGAACCAGATCATTAGCGACTTGTCTGCAGAGCAGAGGAGTCCTGCTAAGAATTAGAAGAGCCCTTCTTGGATGCCTTGAAGGAGCTGGAAAATGGGCATCTCTGAATGGGAAGGATGATGGGGACCATGCTCAAAAAGAGCTGTGGACAATGCCTTGATTTTATCATCTTAGAATAAGCAGTACTCACAAGAAGCACTCCCTCGTTTGAATAGAGGAGAACACTTATAGAGCAAAATGCCTCCGGGTGTAAACCTCATGTGTCCTTGGAGGGGAAAAAAAAAAAAAAGCCCAACAACCTAGTGTGTTTGTGTAAATTCTCATGGTACTTTGAGGGCAGCATCTGCCATAGCCTCCAAGTAATTTGTGTTTGCAAAACAAGCATATGCTGTGAGAATGAATCTGATACTGACTGATTGGTGACAGAAGATTTTTCTACAGTGTTTTACATACTTACTGTATGTTTTTCTTTTTCTCTTAATGTGGTACATTTTTCTTAGCTGCACTTCAGATCTGGCACACATTAGTGCTAAGGTAGCATGCTTGAGCGCTGCAGACTTTACTCAGAGCAAAATGCTGTCAGCATTGCGGGGTCTCAATTTTGTTGATTATTCTAGAGGGGTGATTAATCACTTAACGTTGGCTTAAAGCTCTGAAAAAATTTAGTTGGTGTTCACTGTCAGTTTGTTTGGGATCTTTTCTATGGGGGAGGATCCATTACTGACAGGTTTTGAAGGTACTTGAGAAGGAGAAACCTCCATTAGCCCCCAGCAGCACGTTTCACAAGAGTCCTGTGCCTCTGCTCCTTGCGACTCCCAGCAGGGGAATTTGCCTGCTGAGGTTAACCAGGTTACTACTCTGGTCTCATTTGGTATAGGCCTCTGATTTGTCTTGTCTAGGACTACTTAAAATATCAGCTATCTAATTAGATGGCAGTGATAGCATTGGAAGTCTGTAAGCTTGAGTTACAAAACTGTTTTTGTGCAAAAGCCATAAGTCACAACTTCTTGGGGTGGGGAAAAATGGGTAAAAAAACCTGCAGATAGGCTCTGAGAGCAATGCAGTTGGTTCAGAATAAGGGGTGAAAGAGCTGCCCGGTGAGAAATAGTTTATTTGGGCTGAAGGATTCGTCCTCTGTATTGTCAAAAGTAGAGTCAACTTAAAAGTAGATCTGACTTTGAATTTAAAAAGAATTCCTGTCTTCTGTCTACTCATTTCCTTGTCCACTGTAGTAAAAAATATAAATACCTTCTTTCCTTGTTAGTGATAAATTAATGAAGTTGCAAAGTACAATTGAGATCATCTGATCTGATCCCCTGCCCAGCACGGTCCTCGATGTCCCTACCTTAATCCCAGTTTCAAACTGTGTGTTGTAGGAAAGACATTCTGACTTGAAAAGAAAAATTCTGCATTGCTTGTTGGAGAATACTTGTTTCCACTGCTAAATGCATGCTGTGTTTCTAACCCAGATTTGTCTAATGTCATCTCTTAACCTTTTATGTTATGCTGTTTGTCTGGTTTTGCTTTTCCTGGTTCCTGACTTGTGAAACTGTTGTAGCTTTGGGGTGTTCCTTCTCCCTCCATCTCCCAGCTGATAGCCCTTGACTGGAAAGACAGGAACTGTCAGAAATTACTTTTCTAAACCTCTTTTGGCATGCTGACCAGTCTTTTATCATGCATTCAGTGTGTCTAATCCTTCCTGTTTCCAGTCTCTTAAAAATTAAATGGTTATCACCAACTCCAGTGCGTGTGTCAGTTCTTAGCTTTTTTTAATCTCTTTACCACCATTGTCCCTCATTCTGGCTTCTTCTGTACATTCTTCTAAGATAAGTCAAGGTGGGGTGAGTACTACCTTTTTTAATCGAAGTCACAGTTTCCCTCTTCCTAGCAGTCGGACAGGTTCTAAACTGACCTGGCTTGCTCATGATTTATGTGTAATAAAACTTTGCCTTGCAGCTCTAGGGTATTGCTTGCATTTCTGAAATTCATGATCCAGCACACTGATCTCCCACGCTTTGCCTTTTTGATTGAGATCTTCTTCCTTGTGTTGTAACAGCTCTTTTTTTACATTGCTGCTTCATGCCACCATGTTTCTTTCCTCTTGCTTAGCCTTTCTCTTGACAGCAGGAGCTCAGCTGTTAAGACTCTGGTAGGATTGCAGGGGGACTCATTTGCAGCAGTGTCTTCATTTTCTTTTTGTTTGCCTTCTCAGTTGAAGCCATTTGAAGTGACACTTCCAGCCTGTTTTCAGCTCAGTACGCTAATGCACCTGCAACCCTTCTATGAGCCTGAGTGCCTTTATGTGGAGCTGTGTTCAGGGGAGACTTCTGCAGTGTTCCCCTGTCTGCCCAACTTCCACTCTTAACAAAATCTCTTCTAATTGACCTTAAAAGGGATTTGAGGCAGTTTATAGTGCACTGCCTTGTTGTGACAGCAAAGTAGTCAAGAGGACCTGCTGTTTGCTGGGGCTAACTGCAAAATCTGCTTACAACTGTAGCATAATTTGAAAATTTATTAGAACCTAGGTGGTGCTGGCATGCCCCTCTGGGAATGTGTACGTTCCCTCTTTACTTGACCTGGGTCCACATAATCTTGTACTAGTTTCAGATTTAAACATCATCTCTGTACTGTAAGCTGTGATCATTCACATGTGTTGCTGCCTCTGCACTTTGCAACAGTAACAAAGTTTATCTTTTTTTAAAAAAAAAGGCACTTTCCTGCTATTAAAATCTCAGTATTGTTATTTTTAAGTAGATTGATTGTTAGATTGAATGGCAATCCTTGAGATGCCCTGACATTAATATTAGGAGATGAAGGTTTTTTCGCTATTGATGACATGACTGGATGATATAACTTACATTAGGGGACAATCTTGGAAATATAGGACGCAATTCAGTTAGAATAACTGCTTTGGTTGAAAGCTTATGCTGAAGTTGTTAGTAGGATAGCTAAAATTTCAAACATGTTTGTCCTTTAGGTTTTGTAGCTAGTGCCTCATTGAGATGAATGGGAGTAGTTTGTGACAAAACTGTTTTTTCCAAGCATTCTGCAGAATTATAATGACAGTTTTCAGGACTTGTTACATATATAAGTCGCTCTTGTAAAAACAGGAACTTTAATTTGTTAAGCCCAAGTCACACTTTTCAAAGCAGGTGCCACAAAGTATAGGATGCGAGAGCTTGTACTTGTGACCTTCTGTGACAGAATGCACTTTAAAAAAAAAAAATTACAACCAAACCCCCCAAAAATTTGGTAAAACAGGAGAGTATGTCTCTTTTTATAGTAGAGAAAGCAAAGCTGCTTATATACTTGCTTTTTGGGGACGTCTGTAATACTCCGTTTTATATATAATGTATTTTCACATAATACAGCATGCTGAAAATATTGTGAGGATCCATATGAACCCTAATTGTTGATTATGAAGTAGTGTCTGAGTGGA
The DNA here is from genome assembly GCA_017639485.1 of Pluvialis apricaria. Lineage (NCBI taxonomy): Eukaryota > Metazoa > Chordata > Aves > Charadriiformes > Charadriidae > Pluvialis > Pluvialis apricaria. The sequence goes on from CM030014.1 coordinate 25,876,888, forward strand.
CCAGCTAGTCTGGCCACCTTTAGAGAAGCAGAAAAACTTTACCAAGACTTTGCTTAAATGTTGTTAAAGGCTTTAAAATAATGTTAGTATATGTGAAATCCTTACAGAGAAACTTGAATGTAAAATTAAGTATTGTGAACGGAGGAATAAATTTAGAGTTAAGAGGGAGGATATTTGATGTAAGGGTGTAGTAATAGAAGTCTGCTCCCATCCATTTTTTTGTAGAACTTGCTGTTTTTGAAGAGCAGTCCCTACCCTATGTGATGCAAACTTCTTAATGGCTTGCCTAGAATGACTGAGTTTTCTAGTTTTTTTGCGCTCGATGCCTGTGCATGTTTTCCAGAGCAGCGGTGCTAGCTCACAACGTGTTCATAAGCGCAGTCAGAATGCATTGGTTGAAAATGATTGAAGGCATGAGATATAATTAGAAATGGTAAAAGCAGGCTTGAAGAGGTGAAGCTAATTTCTTTAATTTGTGATGGAGTTGAAGTTAAATGCTGAGTTAGGATAAATGCAGCAAGAGGGTGAGGGTGGCTCTTTCATAACACTTGGCTGGGTAACACCTGGCTACCTTGGCTGTAGGCTTGCAAGTGCTCCCTGTTTACAGAGCGTTGCAGAATCTTTCCAGCACTGTTTATCTTGAAAGCTTTCTGAAAAAACATTGTGTGATGACTTTGGTTTTGCTGCTAGGACTATGGTCACCTGAGAGAACATTTTCTTTTTGGAGGGGGGGAAATCAGAAACCATTTTGTTTAAGGTGATACTTAGTTGAGTGTTAGGAGTAAAACTCTGCCCTGAAAACAACTTTGATTTCTTTGATTACAGAATGACAGAAAAATTTCTAATTGTACAATAAGAAAAAAGAAAAAATTAAGATTGTTTTGTGTACTTACCGGTTTTTGAAGGGTTTGTCTGCAGGAGAAAGGGAAACCTGGGCTCCAGGAGAGGGATTGGGCTGGTCTTGTGTATTGGTCCCAGCACTGGCAAGAAACTTCCCACAAGTGGTTGGTAGAGGTCTTTTTTTTTTAAAAAAAAAAAAAAAGTAAAAAAAATAGGTTTGTATGTCTCATTCCTGTGTTTATAGTGTCAAGGGGGGGTTGGTTTTCATCTGAAGCTGATTCGATTGGTCATTTTGCCTGCAGGGGGGCTGGTTAGCTCTGATCATGTGGAAAAGAATGCTGGTTTGTTAGGAGCAGTTCCTTACCCAACACAAACCCTTAGCAGCCAAGGAGAAATCCTCAAACACTTACATGGAGAAGGGCTGCCTTCCCCCTCACTGCCTTAATAAAGATAATTTTTTAGGTTTGTGTAATCTTAAAGTTTTATGTAAAAATTGAAAAGACCAAAATTCCCCTGGAAAAGCTGAATGAAAAACGTTCTCATATTGCTACTGGAAAACACACACTGTTCTCTGGTACTTTCTCCTTCACCAGTGTGAACTACTGTTTGTTTAGCTGAAAAGGGAAACTCTTGTGTCTCGGTGCTGCTTGTCCAGTGTCACCTCTTCTCATGAGGTCCTGAGCGCCTGAGTGTTGGTGTTATCAGAAGGGTGGGCTGCAGCTAATGGTACAGCCTGTGGTCTCTGAAGGGTGTTGCTGAACTGTAGCTTAATGCTGGTCAGAAGATGTAGATCTGGCCACTTCTCTTCCATCTCCACAGTGCTCCTTTGTGAGAACATGGAATTAATCACAGGATTTTGCTAAAGCCTAGGAAAGAAACAATGCAGATTAGGTGGGTTGCTGATTCCATACATCAAACGAAACCACTTTCACTTAAGCTGTTTTCTCTCTCGCTTATCAAATGAGAAGAGTTATTTATGGAAGATGTTTTAGCTGAACAACCACACAGAGTGGTCAGCTTGCTGCACTACTAAACTGAACTCTGAGGACAGCTTTGTAATGCGGTAGTATTTCACACTTTTTTTTTTCCCCTTGGTGAGCTGCTGATGTGAGAGCTTTGATCGAACGTCAGATGTAAGAGGATCTGAGAAACAAAGGCTGTGGTTGTTTGCAGGAAAACTACTGAAGGCCTGCTGGGAAAATTATTAATGTAGACTTTCCTGCTTAGGAAACAAAATCCTCCCTCTTTTTTTTTTTCTTTAACCTTCCCCCCAACCCTAAATTGCAAAACATTAATTCTTTGCTTCATTAGTATGGAACATTTTAATACATGTTCAGGCACAGCACTGAAAATTGTGATAGGCATAGTGTGACCTTCAAAACCAGGGCAAATAATGTAGTGCAAGGGGACTCCCACCGCTGTGGCAAGCCTATAGGACAATGTGACTTGCCCTTGACCCTTCCTTCTATACTGCAGCAAAGTTGAACTTCCAATACAGACAGCCTCTTATATTCAGAAGTAGGATTATTTTTTTTTTTACAAGCAGTATTTTCTTAGAAACTATATTTTGTACTGTAGAAGGCGTATGGTGTCCAGTCACATGTTTTGTAATCTGATTCAACTGAATGGATTGAAAATCTAACACAATTGTACAGCAGATGAAATAGCTACAGTATGTGATTTCCAGGTGTTGTTGTGGAATTAAACTCTTGTTAATGCCTTTGAGTTTACTGGTTCACCCATACCCATGACAGTGTACAATTTAGTGAAAAAATATGGAGTGATATTTGAGTAGTATGTGTTTGAGACCTACTGTTGAGATTGAGATTTTTAACTGGAGAGAGAGAAAATGTGAAGCTAGAAATAGTGTCAGAGATCAGAAGTTCTGATGCCTAACTTTGGTTACAGATGAGTCACTTCATTATGTATATATTCCTATCATGTCCATAGCATGGCAAATACTGTCCTAATGAGAAGGTGGTCCTTCTGTAGAAACATCATCTTGCATTTGTTTTATTCTCCTGTAAAATGAGCTACAAAATTACACATCTAGGCAAAGTTATTTGAATTCCTTTAAAAACACTAGCTGCAAACGTTTTTCTTTTTACCCTCTTCTTGAGGAAGTGCATAGCATGCAGCAGAATGAGAGCAAGTCAAAGCACTTAACAGACTCTTCTAGTTTTTCCCCTCTTTAGAGGAAACAGTATTGCTGTCAATCGTTGCTTTCCTGTTTATTCTCTCCAAACAGTAAGCATGTCATAGGAAATGTGGACTGACGGCATGGAGAACAGAAGTTATTTGCCATTCTGTTAGTAAGTCCTCTTCATAAATATGTTGCCACGTGGCTATGTCCCAGAATCCCAGTCTTGTTCTTCGGGGTTAGTCTCCCTTCAACCCAGTGTTGCACAGCTGTAGGCTTTTTTGGCTGGATACCACTAGGTTCTATCTGAAGTTTTCTGTAAACATCATTTCTGGCTTTGTGACAGACTGGAACAGAGGTGCCCTTTTACTGCTCCTTCTCTTCAGGAAGTCCAGTCAATTAGTCCAAGGCAAAACCATAGATTGTGTTTTAGTTTTTTTCATCCTTAAAACATTGCCAAATACAGCCTCTCTGACCTAAGTCTTTTCAGCTGAAGTGAGTGTTCTCAAGTCTAGGAACAGTTTGCAGAGACAGTGTGCTAGGACTTTAGAAGTTATGAATTTACATGTAAGCTATAGGAGTATTCCTGTATACAGTTTTGTCATAGTCTTTCTGTCACTTCAGTAGCTTGATTTTTTTTTTTTTTTTCTGATCCTTAACCTGTGACTGGTTTGTATTTGTAAAGAACTAGTTTCTTGGCTGGTCTTTCTACTGTTCAAGATCATCTAATGCCAGATCTGTTTTGACATATACCTTGGTGTTTTTGAATATTGTTTCCTATGATGTTTTAGTACCAGAAAACTTAAGTATGTCATGTGTTCAGTGACACACTGGACTGCTGCTGTGTTTAGAAAGGCTTCAGAATCACAGATGATACCATCCTCAGGTGAATACAAAGTGGACTGCTTATCAGTTCTTTTTTTTATTTGTTATATTTCTAATACTGTAGAATTAATTAAGGAGGGGCAGGATCCCACGTGTGTCTTATCTTGGCAAACAGCTTTTGATGTTTTGTCACCTCTGTAGAGATGCATGTTTTAAACCCCACAGCAGCAAATGGGGATGCCATTTTCGGCAAGTTCAGAATACAAAACCTGACTTCAATAGTTCAGTTCTTGGGAGCAAAATCAGCTGTCTTAAGGACTAAGAAAACCTGAGTTGCCTTAGGTATGCCTATAGCATGTATATATCTGCAGAGGGGCTAATAATATACAGATATTCAGTGGCAAAGTAGACTTCGCAATATTCTTTAGGTGACTTTTTTTCCCCCCCCAAATGTTTTTGGAGGAGCAGAGCTGAGCCTGTGGGCTGATAGCTTGCCAGTGTTAAAGTGCAGTCTCCAGAATCTTAACTGAACTCCATAACAATGGAAAGAGAGAACATGGAATCATAGAATGGTTTAAGTTGGAAGGGACCTTGAAAATCATCTAGTTCCAACCCCCCTGCCGTAGGCAGGGACACCTCCCACTAGACCAGGTTGCTCAAAGCCCCATCCAGCCTGGCCTGGAACACCTCCAGGGATGGGGCAGCCATAACTTCCCTAGGCAACCTGTTCCAGTGCCTCACCACCCTCAGAGTGAGAAATTTCTTCCTAATATCTAATCTAAATTTACCCTCTTCCAGTTTAAAGCCGTTCCTCCTCATCCTATCACTACATGCCCTCGTAAAAAGTCCTTTTTCCTGGACTTTTTCCCCAGCTCTCCTGTAGCCCCTTTAGGGACTGGAAGGCTGCAATAAGGTCTCTCCGGAGCGTTCTCTTCTCCAGGCTGAACCGCCCCAACTCTCTCAGCCTTTCCTCATAGGAGCGGGGTTCCAGCCCTCTGATTATCTTTGTGGCCATCCTCTGGACCTGGTCCAACAGGTCCATATCTTTCCTGTGTGGGGGCTCCAGAGCTGGACACAGTACTCCGGGTGGGGTCTCATCAGAGCAGAATAGAGGGGCAAAATCACCTCCCTTGACCTGCTGGCCACACTTCTGATGCAGCCCAGGATACGGTTGGCCTTCTGGGCTGCGATCATGCATTGCTGGCTCATGTTGAGCTTCTCAATTGGCACCTCCAGGTCCTTCTCCTCAAGGCTGCTCTCGATCCATTCTCCACCCAGGCTGTATTTGTGCTTGGGATTGCCCCAACCCAGATGTAGGACCTTGCACTTGGCCTTGTTGAACTTCATGAGGTTGGCACGGGCCCACCTCTCCAGCCTGTCCAGGTCCCTCTGGATGGCATCCCTCCCCTCCAGCGTGTCTGCCTCGCCACACAGCTTGGTGTCATCAGCAAAATTGCTGAGGGTACATTCAATCCCACTGTCCATGTCACAAACAACATCTTTTTTCTTAATTGGTAGAGTCTAAAATCTCTCAAATTAATGTTACTGAATGAGTGTCAGGTAATAGCTGTGAATTTTGATGAAAAGAATAGATACATCTCTAAAAATAGTATTTTTCTAGTCTCAGAATAGCAAATTGAGTAATTTTTTTTTTCCTGTCAGTAACTCTTTTAATGAGGAAAAATTAGTGTCTTGTGCTGCAGAATAAAAAAAAAAATATACATTGTTCTTCTCTTTTCTAGCATTTTGTAAGTAAGTTCAGAAAGGATAAGGCATATTCCTTATCATCTGAGTCTTAGGCTCATCTGGTCTGTTGGATTGCAGTTCTCTCCTGGGCCACTATCTCTGTGTGTTTAATTTTCAGCTGATGTGGTTTTATAGGTCGGTCTTCTAGTTTTCTACTATGCGAAGCCCATCCCAGGAGCAATACTGAGAAGCTTCCCTGTGCTTCCTGTTACGTTCTTCTATGGGACATTTTACAGAGGCCTAAATTAAAAAAAAAAAAAAAACAAAAAAACCCCACAACAAAACAAACCTGTATTTCCCAGAGTTAGATTTTCTGTCTAGCTTGTTGTCTTCCTTTGTTTTCTGTGAAGCATGGGAAAACAGAATGTTGTTGACCTTTGTCTGCAAAGACTTATCCATTCCAGATAGGTACATTTGCCAACATTGCACCTATCAAATTAAGGGAGTATCTCCAGCAATTTGGAGCCAGTAGCACCAGAGACTTCCCAAAATACACTGTTTTAAAGTTTTTGTTCTCAAAGCCCGGCAAGTACAGAAGTGGTCTTTAGCCAGATGTCCCCTTCAATGAAGTAAATGTGTATCTGCGTTATATTAAGCTTCATAGCTGACATTGCCTGTTGATACTGATGATGTCCTTTAAATTGGCCAATGTGCTTTAGCTCTTTCTTCATATGGAAACAACATAAGAGGAAGATACTTCAGTTACCTTTCTAAGGTCCTCAAGTAGTCACTTGTAGTCTCTCAAGTAGTCATCAGGGTGGAAGAACTCTTGCATCTTAAACATTATGGTGTTTCCCGCCTCTCCTGTCTACTTGATAGGTCAAGGGCCCTGCCATCTTAGAAAACCTTGTTCCTGTGACAGTGGTAAAAGGATTTCATAGGAACCTGGAGTATGGGAAACTGGAAAAATGTTGAATTTTGTACTCTGGATGGAATTCCACCTGTACTTTCTCCCTATAGTCCCTCCCTAAAACAATTCCACCTGTACTTTCTCACTATAGTCCCTCCCTAAAACAACGTACGGTGGTAAATGTTGAGCTGGAGAAAGGAAAAGGTTTTTTTCCTCTGGTGTTTTGAGATGGTGGAGAAGGGATGTTGGTTTTTCTCCCAGATATATGCAAAGTCCAAAGGTGGTGTGTTTCCTGTCTCCAGAGTGCAATATCTCTACATAGGAAGAATCTGAGTTCTAAATGGAGGTTTGCTATGCCATAGAATTCCAGGTACTGTTTCCTCATTTTTTCATTAACTGAAAAAGGTGCATGATGTGAAGAAAAGGGAATGCAATCTCCTATCCTTCCTAAACTAAATTCTTAAAAATGTCCCTTTCCACTTCAGGAATCTTAGTGTATAGTCATGCTTTCTTTTCTTTTTCCTGTCTACGCAAGCAGGCATACTATAGAATCTTCACCAAATATGATCTTATATTTTTGGATTTTAAGACTCAAAGAAGGAAAATTAAGCATACATTTCATTAGTACTTGAATGGTTTTTTTATAGATAAGCACACAATTTCAGGTTAACACTGGTTAATAGTATCAGCAAAGAAGTAGCATCACTGTGGTTCCTGTGAGAATTCTGCTGCTACACAGCTAAATGTATTTAAAGAAATACACAGTCCTCAAGCTAATATTTCCGTTTATTTCCGTGGTGGTGTATCCTTGTCAGAATGAGGCAACAGTAAAAGCAGCATGGACGTCTAACCTGAGTTACTGGTGTAGAATGTGGATTCTTTTTATGAAAATACTTACATCATCTTTTTGTGACAGTGTTGCTCTGTATTAAGTACTCGAGGATTTTATGTGTTTTATTTTAATTATACCTTAATGTAAATTAGGAACTAAAAGACTATCCTATCTCCTAAACTTCTGGTAGGCTTGTCCTTGAGCTTGAGCATAGTTGCTTCTAACACTTAATATGCTGACCTTGGCTCTTCAGAAGATGGATTCACAGGATAATGTTAACACTACTATGTTTTTCTTGTTTAATCCTTAATCCTACTTTAAATTTCAGTCTTTCCTAAAACATTGCAAGAATGCCGTACATCATATTGGATTAAATATATAAATCTCGTATTCCTTTTATTGCAGAAGAAGCAAATATGTTTGGTTTATATAAAATGTGTGTAATGTTTATGGTTTACTGTATTCCCATTTTCCTTTAACGTGAGATTTTTCATGCTACAGGAGTTTATTCTTTCTCTCTGCACACTTTGGCTTCTTTTTATGCTTCCCTATGTCTCCTAAACTCATCTTTTCCTCCTCTGTCTTTCCTATCCATGCTATAATTTCTTGTATGCTTTACTTTCTTCTTGTTGTTTTCCTCAGTCTCTCCATCCCAAGGTTCATAGAGATGTGGAGGGATTTCCTAAATCTGTCCCTGTCATGTGTTTCCTTCCATGAACTTCCATTCTTCTCCTAGGTTCCCATCACTGCTTACTTCTGGTGCGTTTTTGCCTCTAAGGGAGCAAGATTTCCCCCCTTTTGTTTCTAGGTACCTAAAGATGGGATACATGTTCACTGGCATGTGTTTTCTCTGCAGTGAGACCAAACTTTGAGGAAGGTGGGACAGCAACAACGGGGAGGAAGCATGAGTTTATACGCTCTGAGAGCGAGAACTGGCGCATCTTCAGGGAGGAACAAAATGGGGAAGATGATGATGGAGGCTGGCGACTGGCTGGGTCACGGCGGGATGGTGAGAGGTGGCGCCCTCACAGTCCAGGTGAGAGATCTGGAGAAAAATGCATCCATGCTTATGGGGAAGGGGCAGTGGGTGAATCAGGGCATGGGGAAAGCAGAGGAACACGAGGTGGCATAAAGTTTGGAAAAAAAATTGGTAAGGTTCATGCAGTTTTGGTCATGAAATACTGTTTTGGCATACATGGGGCTCTTGGTCACAAAATGATTAGCACAAAATTATGTGCCTTTTGTTTTCTTCTTAATGTCTTCAGTACACTAATGTATTTAAGGGAACAGTATTTTTCAGGTATGCGTTTGTCTGTGATGTGCTCCAGGTGTGTATGTGCCTGGTAAAATCAAGGGGTTTTTTTAATAGTACTGTTTGTCTGTGGCTGTGATGTTGAGAGGAGAGAAGTTACCCGTATCAGGTAGCATATCTAAAGGTGCGGAGTCACGCTGACACTAAACCATTCAGGTTGTTGGCCTCTTTCTAGTTTTCCAAATGTGTTTGCAATGCCAAGAGGCATCCTTGGAAAATCTCAAAATATGTTGCTCTGTGCATCTTGTAGTTAGTTACAGGATGTCTTGTCCCACTAAATTTCGGGCATCTGTTTGGTGTCACTCTCCTCTTCCCTGGCCTGACAAAGTCAATCTCATTCACTTGCTTTCCAGCATTGCATTGCCAGAGTTGCAGGAGAAATACAAAGCAGTGCTTGTTATTTTAGTAGCATAGCTGAAACATATATATATATATATAATTTTTTTATTCTATTTGGAAAAGATCTAGCCAGTCGTACCTGTTGTGGGATCTTAGTTTCGGGTATCTTTTGGCTGCAGAAAGCTTCTGAGGAACGATGGGAGGATTGTGGTTCTTCTACTTGTTACATTTTCACAGGGAAGCAAAGGAGGCATGGAACATTTTGGGGGCTGAGGTGGACGACTCTTTTTTAATTGAAGAAAAGTCACACTTGCTCTTATAATGGGTCCATCACTCTTTTCAACATCCCAAAGGACTTTCAGCACTGTAATAGTTGTGAGCAACCATTACATCTGTTTCTAACCCTCTCCACAGCTACATGTTACTCTGCCCTCAAACAACTGTTAGCTTGTACTAAAATTTCAGCAGTGAGACCAAGGCTAGCCTTATTATCAGATTTTTCTATTTAGAGCAAGGCTAAGGGGCAAATTTTGAAGAATGTAATTTTCTTTTCCCCGATGTTTGGTCACGATTGTTCATTAGACACTGCTGCTTTGTAATGTAGTTCTAATGACATCAGGCCAGCTCCGATAGTACCTCATGATGATCAGATGCAGCATGATACTCAGGAGTGGAGTGTTTTGCAAGTACAAGCCTGCATACTTTAGCTTAAAAGGAAGCATAGACCTCAAAGTTCAGAAGTTCGTTTATGTCTTGAACTTTTTTTTGAAGATGTTCTGAGGAAAAGTTTTGAAAATTCTTCTCACTTCCATCGTAGGAAGTATTACTGCTGCTTTGAATTTTGGCTGTAGGAGACAACTAACTTAATTTCACTTACAAGTTAGTTTTAGCAGGTATAATAAAAAGCCTTTTCTAAGAATTCTGTGAATCTGCAGGGAAGTTGCTAATTTTGAGATAGACTGAGTTGACAGCTGTATTGTACTAGTCTCTCAGCTTTGGTCAGAGCTGTATTTGAATTCTCCTTTTAGTAGTAGCCACGGGACCATTAAAACAGTTTAAATCACAGTCTTGCTTTAAACAATTAGTTTAACTCAAATTGGCATGGCTTAAACTGCTTCTTTGTACTTATTCTGATGTTAGGTAATAGTACTAATCATGTGTCCTGCTAAAAATAGAGAAATGTCTTCAGAGTACTGTCGTCATTTGTTTAGCTGGGCCTTCCTTTGACTTGGCTCTGCATATTCCCTACTAGATTGTATGCTGCTTATTTTTTTTCTTTCGGGTGAGAACAGTTTAGAAGAATGTAGCAGTTGTCAGGCTTGAGTTTATCATCTTCTGTTGTTAAGCAAAGAATACTTTATTCCCACAGAGCATTGTTTTTCTAGCTTTTGAATGCCTCTTGCTCCTTCAGCTGTGTTTACTGCAGGATGGCTGACCTAAATCTGCTCATTTTGTGCTTTTTTAATAGGCACAAAGGATGAAGAGGATGGGCTGCTTCTGTTGAAGCAGTCTTGTGCCCCTAAGTATAGTTTGCCAGATTCTGTGGTATGATTTATTGTAGCTAAAGTTAACTCCCTTGACATAGTTGAAGGGGTTTGTCATGTGTCCGTGCTGCATTTAAACTGTGCTCCTCTCACATGGCTATGCCTCATAGGAAGTGAGGGATCTTCTGAGTATTGGTAGTAAAGTGAAGAAGCAAATCGGTCAAACTTCTTAAAATAGACAAGCCTAATAATGCCTTTTTCCTTCTACTACTTAATTCATAAGGATGTCAACTTGTCTGGTTTTACAGCATGAAAACTGTCTGGATTGCATCACCAGGGTTTCCCAGTCAGAGTTTATGGGATTTTCTACTTTTTCTACTACTGTCTGTGCACTAGGACTTGAATTCTGATGAGAAGACATCTTTCCTTGACTTATACAATGGAAAAGTTGTTTTGCTGGATGTTCTGGGTAAATGTGGTACTGCTGCTATCGTAGATCTGAAATAGGATCTTTAGAGTGGGTTAACTATCTGTAAGAAGAATGTGACCATAGCTTTAAATTCACTGGCTGCTTCAAAGTTCTCTTGGATCTTTTTATGTTTTTTAATTTTTTTTAGCCATCTTTTTTTAATGATTTAATAACTGCTTACCTAAAAAGCCCCTTCTTTCTGTTCCAGTTCTTGCAGTCATACAATGATTGCCCTTTAAATTTGCAGAGCAAGTCCATTTTATCATAGATATACAAACTTTTTTTGGTCCCAAAACTAGTGAATGATGTATAGATGTTTTTTGTTTTGTTTTGTTTTTTTTGTTACCAAGTGATCCTTAAGGAATAGGAATCATCTCTTCTTGCCCAATATTTCTTTTTGATATGATTTTTTGTCTTTGCTTAAGCTGCTGTATTAAGATCTTTTTCCTGAAAAGCATTTTAAAGAGGCCTCGGTGTGTAATTTCATATAAAGATTTTTTGATTGCTGCTTTTTTGGAAAAGGTTTTCAAATTCATCTTGGTTCACTCCATTTTCAGAATCAACTGCCATGAATCAAGTAGACTGCTTTTTTTTTGCCATTGTGCTTTGTGTTTCTTGAATATCTTAAAGCAGCTTAAGTACATCTTGCTCTAAAATTGAGCAAAATAAAAAGGAAGTTCATATGCCAAAAAAAGTAAAATGTGTACTATTCCTTTGTCTTTTGTTTAATATTTAGTATTGCTTAGTTTAGTATTTAGTATACACTAGAAATTTCTTTACTGAATTAGAGAATATAACTATTAAGATAGTATTAAGATAACTATTAAGAGATAAGTACCTATTAGTAATTGAGACTAAAACTCATAATACTTATAAATACTTAAAAACTCACAATACTTATAAATAATTAAAGCGAAGGTGCCAGGGCAATGGGAACAGTCTTTTTTCAGTGGTTCCCAGTGACAGGACAAGAGGTAATGGGCACAAACTTGAACATAGAAAGTTCCATCTTAACATGAGGAGGGACTTCTTTCCTTTGAGGGTGGCAGAGCAGTGGCACAGCTGCCCAGAGAGGTGGGGGAGTCTCCCACACCGGAGACATTCAGAATCCGCCTGGACGCCATCCTGTGCTACCTGCTGTAGGTGTCCCTGCTGTGGCAGGGGGTTGGACTGGATGATATCCAGAGGTCCCTTCCAACCCTGACCATTCTGTGATTCTGTAAAGTGTACTTGGGTTTCCTGAAGCAGGCAGTAGTCCTTTCTTTCACCTCTAATATCACCATAAATTGCAAGTGGTAAATTTAGCTTAAAATTATTTCTTTTACCTTGGAATCTTGATCGTATAACTGATGTCTAATGATACTGCAGGAATGAATTTAAAGCTATGTTTGTGTCCTAACTGTCACTGAAAAAGCTTTAGGTAAGAATTTAAGGTTTGCCTTTGGCTTGTTTTAAAGATTGGCAGCCCTGTACTTCGCACCTGAGTTGCTCACTGTATTCTAACTAGGCTTTTATAAACTTTTGTTATTAAGAAGCAAGGGCCTGAGTCTGCTCCACTTACCTCTCCTTTTTACCTGTCCACCTAGCTCTGAAAATGTGTGGGATGCAAAAGGAGGTTGTGTGACTAAATCTTTGCAAGCAGACCACACGGTAAACAAAATCTTAACTTGAATTTTGAAGGTACCTGGAAATAACACAACGCTTAGAATTCACCTTCAAAAACCACGTTTCTGAGTCCCACTACGAAAAGCCTGTGCTGCTGGTGTAGGAATGTGAGCTGTGTAAAAATAGTTGAGGCTTCTCTCAGTGCATTTTCTCTGCACAGAAAATACTTAATATCAAATTTTCCTCCTCTGTACAGCAGAGAGCTGAAAAAGAGATGCTTGGCTCTTTGCAAGCCCCAGGATAGCACACAGGCAGAGATATTAATTTGTTTGTAGGATATGGCATTGCCAGGTTCAGGCCATAGCTCTGTTATTCCATATATTGGGAAACCTGACATGGACCTTGCTGAGTGTACTGAGGAGATGCCTGCCTGTGATTTTAATCATAAATGCAGTCTGGTTGTCAACAACCTCTCACACTTAAACCTTGGAAAAAGCCCTCCGATTTCAAAGGTAGTCCTAGTTTTGATGCATTGATATTTCTGATGGGGACAGGGGAAGCAAACTTAACACAGCTTCTCATGCCGCGTCAGTGGAATTTTCATGTCAGGCCTTTTCTTTCAGGGAGACTGTGTTGTCCTGCTTAGTTGCTGGTTGCTCCCAGAGATGCTTTTGTTCTTTTAAAATTGAGCAGCATTTTAATGAGACGTTCATATGCATGACTTGCTCGAAAAGGCGGCCCTTGGAAACCTGCACCTCCTGAGTGTGCACTAAGTTGGAGGCCGGGGCACTATGGACAGAGGTGCAGGGGGTGTGATGCAGGCATCCTCTTCTGAAAAGGATGGTAAAATGTTATTACTTGAGCTCTCCAGAGTACTTACTCCATTAGTGCATCTTCAGTGAGCCTTTGTTTTTGCTTACATATTTTTCAAGAAGTTCTTGATAAACAAGAGGCTGACGTAACAGGCCTAAGAAGTTAAGAACTGCTTTAAAGCAGGCAGAAAAGATGGGACAACTGCAAGCTTAAAGTGCCTGCCTTCTTTCCTTAATGACATTAAAAAGGTTGCCTCAGAACATTGATCTGACAGTTTTGCATACCAAAAATGTAACTTATTTTGTTTCCAAAGCATGACTAGGAGCATATATTAAGTTATGCAGTGGAATTATTTGCAAATAAGCACAGATGGTATAGCGAAGGCCTTGTTAAAGTCTAACCTTTTGTATTTCCTTTATTTGTGAGGCAAAGGTGGATTTTTGCATGGTTAGTGTTAATGATGTGGAAACGTTCCTCATTCATATGAAGCAAATGAAACAGAGGACAATGTTTCTTCTCTTTTCTGTGATTTTTTTTTGGTAGCCATTTGATAAACAGTGAGAGCGCACTAGTAGCAGAAATTGAGACCGAAAAAAGAATTTTTTTCTTTTTCTAGAAAAGAACACAGCAACCACTAAAAGCACTAAAAACTAAAGTGCTTTCATTTTTGTTTTGCACCTTTCTGGTAAAGACAGCTTCTATTGGTTGGAAAGCTGTTTACAATCCTTTCATGCCCAATTTGTTTTCCTTAGCAGCAAGTTCTTTACAGTTTAAATAGCATTATTGCAGTCAGAGGATTTTAAGCTTTGTTGAATGAAGATGTCTTATGAATAGATTAGAAAGAACAGTGAAATAAAATTTATACTTGACTTTGGAAAGCTTTCCCTCTTTTCTTATTACCATTCCAAGTTTTGATATTCCATGGCTAAAAAATTACCATTCAAGAGACGTAACAGTCCTTTCAAAGGTATTTGAACAGTCATCAGTCCACTTCTCATGTGTGTGCACAAAAGTGTCTCTGAGGGGAAGAGGAAAAAAGCATGGGTGGTTTGTTCAGGAGGTGGCTTTTGCAGATTGCCTAAAAGAAAATATAAGATCTTAGGCATAGAAAGATGCCAAAAAAAGATTTAAGTCAATGATGGCTAGTAAATTCAATCAGCATCTAGTGTCACTTGTATTATTTTGGTGCTCTATCGTGTTTTAGATTATGTAGCCCAGCTTTCTTAGCCTTATGTGTTTTTTTTAATGCTCATAATACAATTTATGATGTGGGGATATACAGTGGACGATATTTGAAAGTCTCCTGCTTAATGGTAAGGTACATCTTTTCTTTCCCTTGTCCTTTAAGATGCTGGTGTGTTCATAGTCGGATAGTACCCTGTAGGGGCTTTCTGAATTTCTGTCACTGTTTGTCCTCTCTTCACCCACCCCTTCACCCTTCCAAGTAAGCTACTACCCCCGGGACTGTCTTGTAAAGTTACTTTCCCCCCACCTTAGACGGCCCTCGTTCTGCAGGCTGGCGAGAACACATGGAACGACGGCGGAGGTTTGAATTCGATTTCCGGGAACGAGATGACGAACGGGGTTATCGACGAGTACGGTGTGGGAGTGGCAGCATGGATGATGACAGAGACAGTCTCCCTGAGTGGTGCTTAGAAGATGCAGAAGAAGAAATGGGAACATTTGACTCCTCTGGAGCATTTCTCTCTTTAAAGGTGAAAAGCTGTCTTGGGCTCTTTGTTCACTTTGAGCAAATGTCCTGCTGTGTCGTGTGGATTATGGATGATTATCTTGACTTTGTAGAAGGTGCAGAAGGAGCCAATTCCTGAGGAACAGGAGATGGACTTCCGACCTGTAGAGGAAGGGGAAGAAAGATCTGATTCTGAAGGGAGCCACAATGAAGAAGCCAAAGATCATGAAAAGACCACCAAGAAAGAAGGGGAGAAAACAGATAGAGTAGTGGCAGGTAAGGGGGACTTTTCATGCATCTGTTCTATGCTGCAGTGTAGAATTTCCGTTAATTCAGTTACGTAGAACCATGCAATGTTACAGAAGCAGTGCAAGAAGCAGTCCAAACATCTTCACCGGCTGCCAGGTCAGATACCCCACCGAAATCCCAGCCTCCAGACCCGCTGCAGACAAGCCTTTTTGAAAGGAAGGAAGAGTCTGTGCCAGAAAGAACAGAAAAAACAGAAGATAAAGAGAATCGAACGGAGAATACACCGCCAGCCAAAATGTCCAACAGAGGGGAAGGTAATAAACTTGATAGATAAATTTAGTAACTTTCCAGTACTTGTTGTGGTTAGTCTTGGTCTCTTTTAAGAGATGAGGACTGGATTATGGTGATGAAAAGCCGGAATTCACCAATTGGTTTTATAAATGCAGGATTTGTTGGATATGCTATCTCAAACGCTTGCAGTTCACCGGTACTTCATATTGCAATGCGGTTTAGAGAAACATGAGCTAGCTGTGGATGTGTCTCATTGTGGTAGAGCACATCAGTTTGGAAAAATGTGTATGGCCAGGGAGTGAGATATGCTGAAATGTGCTGAGTTCTGCACAGCTAGAACTAAACTGTTTGTTCCTTGAAGTTAGGTTGGGTGCCTGTGCTGTAAACAGTACCAATGTGCAGTCATACATACAGAAGATCTGAAAACACTTTTGGTTTGGTGCTAATTTTGAGCTGTTGAATGGTTTCTACAGTAAGTTCTTAAAAGTAATTTTCATTTATTTTCACGTTAAAGGTAGTGAATTAATTTTAACGTTTTTCTTTAGATTTGGCTTCTGTTGCTCAACCTTTGCCACAGATTTCTGCAGACACAGCTTCTCCTGCTCATCTTTCTCCTCCTGTTTCCAATTCAACTCCTGCTCTGCGGCCAGTTCAGACACCTGTCACAGCTGCTCCAGGCATGGGCAACATTCCTACTGACCCAGATGATGAAGAGGGCCTCAAACACCTAGAGCAGGTAAAATTGCTCAAATTCCTTTGTTGTTGACAATTGTGAGACTGGAAGAATGTGGAATGCAATAAATATTTGAAGCCCATAAAAAAAAAAATGCAGCTGAAACTTTACACTCCACAATATATACTGAAAGCTACTTTTCTTCCCTCCGTTATGTTTTTTGGAGAATAATTCAAGCCTATGTAGTATTTTTCTAAATAAGGGTACTATACCCAGTGTTAAGAGCTACAGATCCTAGTGCTTATGACTGCTGTCAAGTAGCCTTACCATTTGCCTTGAGAAACCATAAAACAGTATGCCCAATATGTTTAAAAACAAAACAAAAAACCAACATACATAAATGAAGCACAGAATGTTCATGAAAGTTTAGTGACTGCTGGGATGTAGAGCATTCTTCATGCTAGTGCTCCCATACCTGTTGTATTTCTCACTAATATTGTGTGGGACCTTCTTGGCAAGTTGTTTAAAGCTTTACTTATGCAGGTGGAACCCTGCTTATTCATGACTCTGACAAGGTGGTAGACTGAACTCAGGGTTTGTGGTGCAGTTACACTAATCCGTGAGTTGCCTGTAATTCCTGGTACACTCCTGAGCACCGGGTGGTACAAGGTTGTTGTATTTGCATTCATTTTCAAATCTGTAAGCACGCATCTAACTCTTGTATTCCTTGCTGGTTTTGATGTCTCCTGCAGCAAGCAGAGAAAATGGTGGCATACCTGCAGGACAGTGCCCTTGATGATGAAAGACTAGCAGCAAAAATTCAAGAGCACAGAGCAAAGGGTTCCTCTATGCCATTGTTCCATGAAGCCATGCAGAAATGGTACTACAAAGATCCACAAGGAGAAATTCAGGGTAGGTCTGTGCCCTTTACACTTCCTCTTTTGTTTCACAGAACTGTTAGAGTTCTTCACAAAATTACTGGTGACAGATACTGATGCTTGTCTTTACAAAAGCAGCACAGGGAATTTACCATTTGAGAACTAGGTTTTGAAAATAAATCTTCTGCTCATCACTGCCCCCATCAGCTCAGCATGCCTAATGTCCAGAATTAGACTTTATCGTGGCTAAGGTTTGTCATCACTTCATGTTTCTGTAAATTGAGGTTAGACTAAAACCTGTTTTTCATGCCAATGGTTACTCAGATTTCCAGATAACAGTAGAAACAAAACAAGAATGTGACTATTCAGTAGGTTGCTGAAGAATCCATGAGAAACATTGAAAACAGTTTTCTAGTCTCAGCCCAAAGACATAGAGTATTCAGGGAAGGGTAATTTGTGTGGAATCTAGAGCAAATAGAAAGCAAGTTTTCACAAGCCAGTGCTCACACATAATCTCAGTTTAAATTGCATTTGCAGCAGTGCATTATCAGCTCATATAATATCAACTGTTTCATGCTTGCAGTTTTCACTTAAGAAACATGTTTTTTCAATGGAAGTTGGAACACGCCTTTTGTATTGATAGTTGCATCTGCGTTCAGAAGGTACTTTTCTTCTGGAGGTCTCAGAGCTGTGTTTTAGCAGCTGCTTAGCTGCCTCCCAAAAATTCAATGAAGCAGTGAGTTCCTTACTTGCTGTACTTCACTAAATAGTACTTGCTAATACTCTTTAGTATGAATGACTTCCTCAGCTATCAACTGTAGATAGGATTTATGGGGGGGTTATTTGTGGGATCTGTGCCACTCTTGTCTGCAGGTATTACATATCTTTAGGGTTTTCTCACCCCTTTAAGTTTAAAGCATGGTAATCATAAAACATTTTTATTTGCTCGGTGTGCTTCAAACTGTATTAGTTACTGCTGGGTGTCTATTGCTCAGTGAAGGTCTGGCAGTTTTTCATTGGAGTAAGTACTTCCCTGAATGTGACCTCCAGAAGTAAACGTTCCCACATTTTTTTTTTTTTTTTTTCCCTGGGATATTTCTTGTGATTTCATATCCTCTGGGCGGAATTACTGTCTAAAGATACTTTTACAGAGAAGGCAAGAATTGCTGCACATTCTTGCTTTTCAGAAGATATTTTTGCAAAAACCGTATTTAGGTGGTTCTTACTCTGTTAACCTATTTTATTTATACTGGCTTTGTTTCCATTTGGATATGTAAAATTAGTATAGGAGTCCTCCTTTGAAGGGAGTGACTGAAATCTTTCTCAGGAAAAGGAGGAAGAGAAGTAGTAGCGTTGCTTTTTGAGAAAGGAAAAGAGAACTGGTTTCCTCATGATTTTAAAAAATGTAATCTTGCACTCAGAGGTGGATCTGCTCATCTGCTAAGTTCCACAAGCAAAACTGCTATAAAAGATTTGAATTCCTCTGATTTGAAGGCAAGAGTTGAAACAGGCTAAGATTGTTTATTATCTGTGCCATGTATGTGGGGAAAGTAGTGCTTGTGCTTTTAGCACTGTCAGGTAGCAGATACTGCTGAGGTCCAAACTGGAAATTGCAACTGTTGTCAACCTGAGCCTGAAGCAGTGAGCTTTGCTGGAAGGCGGGATGTGTATTAGCTGGACCAAGCTCCACACCGCTGTGGCTGCTTGGCTTTCATCTCCGAGCTGACTCGTCTCCCTCCGATGCATGGTAAAAGCAGTCATGCACTTTTCAGTAAAAGCTCTCTGGGGGAATTTTAGCCACTGTAGAGATCTAAATATGTGCATCGACACTACAGCCTTGAATGTACTGTCTGTCCAGACAAGTGGATGAGATGGACAGGAACACGAGGTATTGCACTTTAACAAGCACCATGCTCTTTGTTTCCGGTATGCTCAGTTTGGCCTTACTTCCCCTTCCCCCATGTGTATTGGTTGGTGTTATTTCAGGTCCTTTCAGTAATCAGGAGATGGCAGAGTGGTTCCAGGCTGGATACTTCACTATGTCGCTGTTGGTTAAGAGAGCCTGTGATGAGACTTTCCAGCCGCTGGGAGACATCATGAAAATGTGGGGCAGGGTTCCCTTCACTCCAGGTCCAGCACCACTTCCACATCTGGTAATTATGTGACAGTTACAATATTCACATAGTCCTGTAACAAATGGAAATTGAACTATTTTTATGTCAGCTGCTCTGTCCTGGAGTTGCAGTTGTTCCAAGCACCAAAGTTGAACCCTGTGTTAAATTACCTTTTTAAGAAGAGAAAAGGCACTCAGTTTAAAAATGTTTCTTTTGCCATGTCTGTGGCTGGAAGGCTTGGTCCTGTGATAGATACAATCAGTACATACAAAAAATGCTGTGCATTTCACAGTCACAGTACTACAGGCTTTGTAAGTGTTGATCTCTGTCTAGGTATTTTTCTATTTTCTTTGTCTTCTCAGTTCAGCATGCAACTTTAACATTGCTTGCATTTGCAATATACTACTACTATTGTTATATGTTATTAAAATAGAATGTTTTATTCCTAAACATAGGGTGAGCTGGACCAAGAGCGGCTGACTAGACAGCAAGAGTTGGCCCTGATCCAAATGCAGCACCTCCAGTATCAGCATCTTTTAATACAGTAAGACTGCCAGTCCCAGAGATCTTCTAGTGGCTGTGTTCTGCTCTGCGTTTTTAATCATCTGGGTTCAGCTTCTTGTCATTGTTTCCTTGGGCAGTGGGGCTGGGAGTGCTTCACCTCCAACAGTAATAGCCTGCTTCCACAAACACCAGGAGCTCAATAGTCTACAGGATTAGAACAGAGTGTGGCTACCTCAGGCACACTTTTCAGAGTCTTTTTTTGGTGTCGTGTGTAGCTACTTTGGTGAGACCTGCTATATAGGTAGCTGTTACGGTGAAACGGAGTCACAGCTATCCTTGTAATGCAGTTCGGATGTTTCAGAGTCAGGGGAAGGCTTATATGTGTTTTGAACTAGAGATGGAGAAGGCAGAACTTATTTTTGGTCTGCTTGCTCAGCGTTTTGAACATTATCATGGTTTGAGGAAGGTAACTGCTAGAGAAAGCAGTTTGTCATCCATTTTTGCCCAACTTGACAGTTGTTCAGTTCTGGCTGGTTCCTAACAACTTGTGTTGTAGGAGCTTGGAGGAAAGAAAGCAATCAGATAGACTGCTTGTTCAAGGGGTCTTGAAAGCATGTGCCACAATTATGATTTTTGGATGCTGATTGTCGTCTTAAGGTCTGATAAGGCAAGAGCCTGCCCCTGTACTAGGGGATGCTTTGGCATACTGGGGAAGAGATTGATTTGTGTAGGTGGGCAGTCATCAAAGCCAGATTAATTAGAGCCATCTGTATGTAACGTATAGAAAAAAAGGAAGTAGTGTTGCACAGCTTACAAGAGTAGCATTGGACAGCAATAACCAGTTGACATAGTTGCGGGTGAAGAGAAATTTGGTTGTGCTTATGTAAGCCAGTTTGTTGTATTCTTGTATTTTTATTGTTTCTGAGGCCCCATTCTGCGGTTTCCTCTAGTATTTGGCATGTACATTATATAGGTCAGTGGGCATTAGTCCTGGAGAATGAATCTGTACGCTACTTCTGCAACTTGGGCATTATATAAATAAGCAAGTGAACAAATACCAGTGATTCTCTGCTTCTCTTTTGAAGACAACAATATGCACAGGTGCTGGCTCAGCAGCAAAAGGCAGCCCTCTCGTCCCAGCAGCAGCAGCAGCTTGCTATTCTCTTGCAACAGTTCCAGGCCCTGAAGATGAGGTGAGTTAGCCCAGACATGACCTGAATACCCTTCTTCCTATACTCTAACTAGTATATAATGATAATTATAATCTTGGCAGGGGTCCATCCTATTCAAGTTTGCTCATATTTGAGCATTACATATTTCAAAGATTGTGTGAATATGAAACAGTTGCAGGATGTCAAATTCTTCTTTATGTATGTAGCCTTCACCTTGGAGAATGTTTATGAAAACGAGGAGGAAAATCTTGTAGTTGAAATCATACCTTTTGGACAGATCTGTTGTGCTGGTAACAGAATGGCTTAGCCAGTGGAGTTCTGCAATACTATATGCTTGTTCCTCAAACTAGCCTATAAGCAGCAAATGCAAAACTGTAGCAGTATCTGGCTTAGCCCTTGACTTGGCAGCAGGGATGAGATGAGCAAGAACTCTGCAAGCAAGTAGTATTGTCCACATCGTATTTTTGTTTTAAATAGAGGTGTGGAAGGAAAGGAGTATGTTACAAGTTACTGAATCTCATGCGTGTTCAGAGCACTCCTGTCCCTGGAAGTGGCATGTTGACTCTTCCTGTTGGTATTGCAGAATATCTGAACAGAACATGATGCCACCTGTTACAAGGTCTGTGTCAGTGCCGGACACTGGCTCAATATGGGAACTTCAGTCAGCTTCACAACCTACAGGTAAGATGCTTAGCATGTGTCAGGTATGTTGAGAAATGTTCGTCAATTAAAAGCCAACATCTTTGAGATGGTCACTCCTTTTTAACGCTAGGGGAAATTATTTCTGCATCAGTATTTTTTAACTGGTTCAAGCTACTTTGCCTTGCAGTTTAAATTGCATTTGAGAGCTGTGAATAATATGGTAATTTTTCCTATGGTTATAGGAAGTCTTGATCCAAAGGGATTGAGTGTTATAAAGGTGTTCTGCTGTGATTGGAGGAGTTTGAATAGCTCGTTCTTGTGTGGAATTCTGTAGGAAACCCAACCTTGCTTCAGTAACAGACAGCCCTTTTTCTACAGGAAGATAAAGTGGCCCTCTACTGACTAAGGCTAATGTATTGTCTGATTTTAGTTCATAAAATATGGTAACTGCATACACAAGATTTTCCCCTTTTAGTTGGTTTTTGTTGATGTGCTTATTTTTTGCTTGTCAATGTTTGTTTTCTTCACTATCTAGTCTGGGAAGGAAGCAGTGTCTGGGATCTCCCCATTGATACTGCAGCTCAGGGACCAGCTCTAGAACAACTTCAGCAGCTCGAGAAGGCCAAAGCTGCAAAGGTCAGAAACTGTTTTGTACTGTAAGAAGTTGGGATTGCTGTTCTGCAATGTAGCTGTGTTTCTTGAGCCAATGGAAGACTATTAGCTCTTCAATCTTCAGGCCACTCTGTACAATTTTGATTAGATTTTCATGGAAAACACCATAATGAGAATATGGGTTACAGAAACCAGTTATGAAATCCTTGTGGACTGCTGTTTGGAAACCATTGCTGTGGAGGTACTACTGACCTCTAAAGTAGGAGTTACATTTTTTTACACTTGTGATTAAAAACTCTTCACTAGCCACCTCTGTTTTAAAATGGGATCATCATGAGCTGTCGTGCCAAACCCTGAGTAGGAGCAAGTAGTTGTTCTCTTAATCCTTGCATCTTTTCACCAGGAATTGGTTTGGGGAATTGCAAGAGTCCTGTTTGTCAGGGTTGTTTCACACTTACTCTAGTACTGAATTATTTTTGTAAGTTTGAACCTGTATGATTCTGTACATTTCCTGAAACTGATTATTTTATGATGCCTGCAAAGCAACTCACTACTAGCTTCTAAAGTCAGAGGTTGTTTTAAGGAGCTGATGTAGAAAGTCTGACTAGAGAACTGGTGTTCGTTACAGAACAGAAATTGTAAGAAATTGTTGTAGACTATTTCAGCAATCTGACCCCAGTAGGCAGCCAGCTGATAGGTAAAATTACAATTAAGGGAGAGCGTCTGTCAGAGGCTTCATCTGTTATGTTGTTACTGTAATCTCAGCACAGTCGCCCTAAGAAATGGTGTAGGAATACGTTACCTGCATCTGAGTATAGTTTTATGTGAATTGTAGCTAGAGCAAGAGAGGAGAGAAGTGGAAATGAGGGCCAAACGAGAGGAAGAGGAGAGGAAAAGGCAGGAGGAGCTTCGGAGGCAACAAGAAGAGCTACTTAGGAGGCAGCAGGAAGATGAGAGGAAACGACGGGAAGAAGAAGAACTGGCCCGCAGGAAGCAAGTGAGTTTCCTCAATGTAGTTCATCTCTAATTAATTGTAATACTTTATAAAACTCACTTTAAGAATCCTGTGGGGTCTAATTAATCTTTGGTAGGTGTGTATGAAGACAGTTCTAATAGTTTTCATGTGAGTATATGAAATGATTCTTCTGCTCTTGATTTTTAAAAGCCCAAATTGCAATCTGAGAAATGGGCTTTGACGGTTCACTTCAAGATAGGTTCCTGTTTGTGAGCCGAGAGGCTTTATTCCATGTGGAATATTCCCTCCCAACTTCTTAGTGTCACTATTAGACTTTAGGTAGTTGCCCAGTTATTGTATGTTCAATCTTTATTCACCATTTATGCAGTCTAGTGTTTTGATAAGGGTATGTTCTGGAGTAGACTGGAGCTTGAGCAGCTGTTTCAAATGAATAAAATGTAGAGCACTATAGTGGAAAAAGTGATGTAATATTTAGCTTTTTTCCCCCCTGTTTTTTTTTAACTTAGCAAATTTTTTTGAGTAAATTATTATCTGGGTTATATTGTAGAGCTGCTAGCTTTATTTTCTTGTTGATATTTGGGAAGGGAAGGAATGTAGTTTGGACAAGCAGATTTGTTAAAATGAATGACGTGATCTGTGTTACAGTAGGAGAATGAATGTAGGAGTTGTAGTATGTTCTTAATCTTACAAGAACACAGGATGGAGACATTAGCTTGACGTTTCTAGCATTTACTTCTGAATTCTGTATGGAAAAAAAGATTAATTGTTCCTTAAGTGTCATAGGAGGGAAAGACAGTGAAAGTTGGTTTTCACTCTGCATGTGAAGGATAAGGGTGAGCACACTGAGCTGCTTCAGTAAGGAGTTAGAAAATATTATAAAGGACAAAATTATTTACTTTCCCCTATTATTCACGTGCTACTTTACAGGGTGTTTATTGACTATGTGCTTAGGTAGGCAGTTGTAAAACACATTTCCAGGTTTAAGGATCAGGCATTTCTGAGGAAGCCTCTAGAATCTTTAGTTTTATTTGTAGGTTAGTCATAGACCTCAATTTACTCAGTGTTTGGGTTTTGTCACTGAAGATCTCTTTTAATAGACTACAGTGTGATATGTAGTTAGCTTTCATGGTATCTTTAAGAATCAAGTCTATAAATAAATGGCTCCTTGCTTTAATATATCTACTTTGTGTACAGCAAGTCATTATGGTATACAATGGAAAAGCGTCCTTTGATGCTAGAGTTCAAGCTTTACTGCAGCACTAAAGCAATAATATACTCAAAAGTTTTAACTTTTGAGTTAAGTTGCTTTAGATCTGTTTTAATAATAACTAACTTTTCAGCTGATCATCTGGTAACTCAATGTGTTTCATCCATGGTGGCTTGAAATAAATAGACTTGGGTTGTTTTTTTCAGACTAACAGTTTTGCTACTGCATATAACTTATTAGAAATGTTCATTAAATTCCAAAGTGTTTTGTCCACTTTGGATTTGTACAGTAAACAATCTGTTTCCCCCTTGCTGAGATGTCATAGGAAATAATTATTTACAAGGAGGAAGCAGAATGCGGTTGAAAAGCAGTAACAGCAAGTATCTTAGTTCATTACCAATGGAATAATTGCCACAATGCTTAATTCTGAGCCATAATGGTCTTGAAAAGGTAATAAAAAAGTTTAAGCACTTCTCTGGAAAGAGGAAAATAATATTGTATTCTGTATTTAAAAAAAAAAAACAAAACTGGTCTAATATTTGAATCTGACTTCTGTACTGGAAGGCATTGTAGAATCAGGGATGAACTGATTTATTAGCATGGATTTATACAGAGGAGATGATGCTTAACAAATTTGATTAACTTCTTTTGAGGAGATGACAGTGAGAGCTGAGAGGGGTGAAGCAGTAGACTTAATCTGCCTGGACTTCAGGAAGGCTTTTGATGTAATACTGCATAAAAGACTAGTATATAAGGTTAGTAAATATGCTGTTGATGGTGAATTCTAAATAAAAAAAAAATAACTAATAGAAATTCAATTCTGTAGGATGAAATGTCATACCAAATGTTGAATCCAGTTCTGTTCATAGTTTTCATCAATTACTTGCACTGTAGAATTGCAAACAGTAATGCCCAGCTTGTGTAGCTCCTGTATTTCTTTTGTTTCTGGTCTGGTATTTTCTATTTTGTAACAATTGCTCACTTTCAGGAACAAAATTTGAGGTTTAATAATTAGCTAATAATTGTTTTCTCTGAATTATATCTTTAGTGCTCCCTTTAAAGTACCTGGTTCAAAGATGAGATCCACAAAGCTAAAAGACTCACAAGCCCTAGTAACATAGACAAGCAGAATTGCAGGTGTTACTAACTGCAAAAAATTCTGTAATATTTTATTTAAGAATCCAGAGTCTACTGAAATGAGGCTTATTACTTAAGGATTTTCTGCAATATTACAGATATTTTAAAAGATCTGAAATAAGTTGTCTATACAGTAAGATGTGTGCTTGAAAACAATTATTAGAAAAGTTGCTCAAGAATATTGGGATTCTCTTGGAGCAGGAAGCCATGAATACAGGCGAAGTAAGAGCCAAAAGACTGAGTTTGTTTCCTATGCAAGTCAGTGACAGAAAGCTGGAGAGCTTTGAATGTTTTTGGTCACATGCTCAAACAAAAACATTGAATAATAAGAAGATACAGAAATAAATATTAAGACAACCTTTTCTAGAGCTGTGAAGAGTAGGAAAAAAGAACTACATCAGCCATGTGGTTCCCAGCTTTTCATAATCTTACAGATTTTTTTTCTTGTGTTGGTGCAACACTGTTCATCTTTAGTTCTCTAGGGGAGAGAAGTTTTTTTTTAATTGCTGTCATTCAACAGTGTCTCTCCTGGCATGCCTGAGCAAGAAAGAGATCCCTAGAGTTTTATTAATGGCAATTCTAGCCTCATTTCCCAAAGGGAAAGTAGGGCAGAGATGTCAATGGATTGCTGTTGTAAAGGAGGACTTGGTGACTTTGTTCATCTCTCTCAGGTACTACGTGTTATGTCAGTGACTAGTGCCGAACGTCCCCCCCAGCCTGGCTGGCAGCTGGGCATCCTGAGCTGAGATCCTGGTGTGTGGTCTCTAGTCAAACAAAACAGACTGGCACACCTCCAGCCTCCTCAGTAGACTTTTCAGCAAAAGAAACAAGCAGAAATTTTTCAGCACTTGTTTTGGGGACACTTGATTATTGTGACTTGACTGCGTGGGTCCAGTTAATTCAGTTACAGGCCCAAGGAACAAAACGGTCAAGGTGGTGTGTGTTGTGCTTGAAGCTTTTGTGAATATGACAAATCAATGACTTGATTAATAAGAAAATTACTCACAGGCTACTGTTTTACATCCAGCTAGTGGGAGAAAAACTTAAACTTTTTGCACTTACGTTTAGTACTAAACCATTTAAGTGACATCAGGAATATGAATTACTTGGCTTGCAGCCAGAAGCTCTTCAATGTCATAGGATTGCTTATAAAAAATGTTCTGTCTACTGACAGTTACATTGTAGACATCTGAAGTTAGCTGTTGTCAGAGAGAAACCTGGTCCAGTTGTTCAGTGAACTGTATTTCATCTATGCTATATGTATTGAAGGTTTGGTATCAGATTTAGTAAAAGGGTCTTAGATTTCAAAATTAACTTCCTTGATTTACCAGAGTTCAGAATTTATATCCATGCTGCACGATTAGTCTCCCTTCATCCTGTGAATAATGTATTGCTTGTAAAAAGCTTGTAAGAATATGATTGCACAGTATTGATCATTCAAAAGGAAAATGTATTTATGAAAGCTTAAAGAAGTTCTTGTCCAAAAAGTATCATCTTTAGGTTGAGCTGGTAGGATAAGTCAGAAAGTGGAGAGGAGAATAGAAAAGATGAAAAGCAGGATGGCCTTAACACAGTTGCTGGACTTCAGAGATAAGAAAAGGCAGCAAAAACCAAGGCTATTTTATGCAAGGGCAAGTCAGAACTGGAGGAAAAGTTGCACAGATGTGCTCCTGTTTAACAATATACAGGAAGCCAGCAGAAGGCTGGTTGTGCCCTACTCCTCCAAAAAGCAAGTAGCAGAACGGAAAAATTTCTCTTTATGTTAATCTTCAGAGCAGTAGGAAAGGGTGCTGATGTTTATTTTTGAGTTAAGTAAATAATTTTGCTACTTAGAAAGCAAAACATAATTTATTGGAAGCTGTTTAAATAATTTAGGGAAAGCCAAAAAATCAAAGACCTCAGGAGACCTTTCGTTGCCTGTAATATTTAAACAGTATAGGAATAGCCCAGTCAAAGCCCTTTCATCGAGTTCCACATCTCTGGGACTTCCAAAGGTTACTGTGTCCTTAAGTGCACTGGGCTTCTTCAGCTTATTTCTGGTGTCTGGAAATGTGGTTTGAGTTTTGTAGTGCACTTGAGTAGTCAGTGTTCAGAAACTCCTATAAGTAGGAAAAGCTTCCAACTTACAGCTGACACCCAAAAAAAAAAAAGGGAATTATTGATACCCACACATTAAAATATACATATATATGTTCAAGTACAATTAGTACATATTGGAAAGAGTAGTCTCACCCTTTGTTTTCATTCTCAACACCATTCTTTTTAAAACTGAAGATAGGCAATGATTTCATGTGTTTCTTTAATAATTATAATTCATTTGTGTATGAGATGCACATTGCATAAAAAAAACTTGTTAACATGTGGGTCTGTAGTATTTAATCTAGTTGTTGTAGTAGTGCTTAGCTTGGAGCTAAGGAGCTTTTCTTGAGGCCATTTATCTGGCCAGACCATGTTGTAGTCTGTGTTCTGATGTGTTCTGATCAATAAAATGGCATTTATAGATTGACGTTTTGTTCCCAACTCCAGGAGGAAGCCCTGAGGCGACAACGAGAGCAGGAAATTGCACTAAGGCGGCAGCGAGAGGAAGAGGAGAGGCAACAACAGGAGGAAGCACTTAGAAGATTGGAAGAGAGAAGAAGAGAAGAGGAGGAGAGACGGCAGCGAGAGGAGTTAATTCGTAAACAGGTGAATGGCAAAAGGGACCTATTACCTTTAATTACGGAGGCTTCCAGAATGAACAAGCTTTGAAACTTGCATCTGTGCCTGAGAGACCATCAGTTTTGGTGGAGGAAGGCAGAGCTTGTAGACAGTGTCAAGTGATTGAGAAATAGGTTGTTTACCTGTATCCTGATTTCATACAAAATAATCAGAATCTGATCTACCCTTTGGAAAAGAAATTTGTGATGAATGAGTGTTTTCCTTCATGCTTGAGCCTTGAGAATGGCTTTGCAGCATGGTATTTCTGCTCCTTTGTTCAAAAGAAAGCGAGTACAGTACCACAATAACAATTTGTTTTGAATTGTCACTCTCTGAGCCTTTACTATAGAACTGTTATTTTTAACATCATCTGAGATGATCACTTTTGCCAGTCTTTCTGTATTATGCCAAGACTATTACTCGCTATCAAAGTTTTAGCTTTTTTCTTCCCTTTTCTTATCTTACAGGATTTTTTTCTCTTGGGGTCAGCTTTAGAAGACCATATTGGGGAACTTGAGCTTCCAGCCCTAGTTGATACTGTCACAGTCCCTAAGTCAAACTAATCTTGAAACACGATTCACTTCACATTAGCTTCCAGGTCCATTTCAGAATTGCCAGTTATTTAAAAATTCTTTTTCAGTGCCCTCCCTTATAAGACATTCATCACCATTTCTCTCCCACCACACAGTCATTTCGTTTGTTAGCAGAAGCATCTTTTCCTTTGCAACTACAGTGTTCGGTAACAACAGTAAACATCACCATCTTTGTCATCTGTTTTCTTCTGTCACGTCAATACCTCTTCTGCCTTTATTCCTCTCAAGTTTTATCCATTCAAAGTGTAGCAGTGCTGGACTGTAAGTAGTATAAGCAGACAGAAGCAGCTCAGACTTGCAAGGTGCGTAACTCCTAGAGGGAAAGTGGTGTGAAATCAGCTAGTCTGAACTAGGGAGATGTCACTCTCTTCCAAGTCCCTTGGTAGAGCAATGGGAAGGTTACAGTTTGAGAGGATATAGGCTATATTATTGGGATTTCTTGTCTGAAAAATGTAAAGCTAAATGAACAACCAAAACAGCACAGATTACAGATATAAAGGCCTCTCTCTGTTCTGGCAGGCTCTCAATACCAGAGAGTAGAAGTAATTTAGATTTTTTAAGTCTACTTAGACTTTGCTCTTCTTTATGTCCTGGGAAGGAAGAGGAGGCTGCCAAGTGGGCACGTGAAGAGGAGGAAGCTCAACGGCGGCTTGAAGAAAGTCGGCTACGCATGGAAGAAGAGGCAGCCAGACAGAGGCTCGAAGAAGAAGAGCGAAAGCGCAAGGAGCTGGAACTCCAGCGCCAGAAAGAAATAATGAGACAGAGGCAGCAGCAGCAGGAGGCTTTACGACGGCTGCAACAACAGCAGCAACAGCAGCAACTTGCACAAATGAAGGTAACTGGTTTCTACAGGTTGACTTCCTCCTTCAGTTCAGTGTAGTAAGTTAAAACCACAGCTTGATTCAGGGTTGTCTATAGACTAGCTTGAACAGAGCAGGGAGGGATGAACCATCTGGAGAGGGAGGAGTGTGAATAGTTGACTTTCAAAGTGATAGGAGAAACAAGGGGAAGGTAAGTTGCAAAACCCAAAAGAAAAAGGTTCAGTTCATAGAAACGTACTGGAAAGGGGTTCTTGAGTACAGGTGTTTGTTCTGCTGCAATGAGCAAGGGCCAGTGCAAAGTTTCTTAAATCAAAATGGACTGCAGTTTGTCAGGCAGTTGTGTCTTACCTTATTCTTGATACGCTGTGTCTTTGACACTATGATACATCAGAGGGCAATTGAAAGAAACAGACTTTATACTTTGAGTGTACTGTTTAATACTTAATTATGCCATATTATACTTTCCAATGTTTTGCTAAAGTTTAAAGCTGGCCTTTCTTTTCCCCTGGGCTGTGGGCTTATACTGATTTTTCATGATTATACTTCAGAAGTATTCTCTAAAACATTTTGTAATTCTTAATGATGTGTCTTTTGGCCCAGCTCCCTTCATCTTCAACATGGGGTCAGCAATCAAATTCAGGAGCTTGTCAATCCCAGACCACACTGTCGTTGGCAGAAATCCAAAAGTTAGAAGAAGAACGAGAACGGCAGCTTCGAGAAGAGGTAAATACACTAACAGTGTAACTTGTTAGAGTGGACTCAACAATGTGAGTGCCTAACTGTTGATAAAGCAATTGGAAGGAGTAATGAGGATGAGGAATGTTTCGTTGAAATATCAGCGTAACTCGGGTAAAATCCTATCTTTCAGGCATAGGTTCAATAAGTACTTGTTTGAAGGTTTTTAGTGCTTCTTAATATAAATACGTGAGAGGAGAGGAAACTACTCTTTTTACCCTAGGAGTATGTGTTCACAAAACAATATAAAATTACTTCACATCTATTCTATAATTTGTTTACATTTATGCATAAGACGGCTTTTTAAGGGGCAGGGGGGCAAGTGGTGGTAGGAGAGAAGGTATTCCTCCAAGACCCCAAATGCTTAGCTGGTTGCAATCATGATTAGGCAAATTTATTCTGTCCTAGGCTAATGAGCAATTTGTATTTACTAGTTACTTAGTGCCTCCCTTTTTGGAGGAACTGTAATGGCTGAAAAAATAATAGGTCAGCCAGGCTCCTCCGGAAGAGAGCGAAGTCAGTTTAAAACCAGTTTCCCAGGTAGACTTTTGAACAGTGATGATCTTCTGAAAGTACAGACAACCACTTCTGTCTTGCATGCAACAGCAAAGGCGTCAGCAGCGTGAACTAATGAAGGCCCTCCAGCAACAGCAGCAGCAACAGCAGCAAAAATTGTCAGGCTGGGGTAATGTCACCAAACCGACGGGCACCACCAAGTCCCTGCTGGAGATACAGCAGGAAGAGGCAAGGCAGATGCAGAAACAGCAGCAACAGCAGCACCAGCAGCCGAACAGAGTCAGAAATACTACGGTACGTACAGTATTTATCTAATCAGTATGTGGAGGGAAAACAGTACATGAGTTTTCCATGTCTGTTCATTATTGCTCTGCCGGGTCTGGTGCTAATAACCAGGATCTCTTTGTTATGTTTCAACAGCACTCTAACCTGCACACCAGCATTGGGAATTCAGTGTGGGGCTCCCTAAACACTAATCCCAGCAACCAGTGGGCATCTGACCTAGTCAGTAGCATCTGGAGTAATGCTGATACCAAAAACTCAAACATGGGTTTCTGGGATGATGCAGTGAAGGAAGTGGGACCTCGTAACTCGACCAATAAAAACAAAAGCAATGCCAGCCTCAGGTAGGAATTGGGGAAGGAGCTTTTGTAAAGAAAGGCTAGCACTCCTGAGATGATCACTTAGCAGTTATGACATCTTCCTGTGTTTTCCTTTTGTTCTGTGTCACTCAGGATCTTTTTTGACAGCAAAAATAGCTAATAGGTGACCATTCACAATTTATATTGTGATCTACTTGGAAAATTAGTTGGTTCTTAAACAGTGTTTGCATCTTGTAAACTAGTGAGTCTTGTAACACTGTACTGTATACTATACTGTTGATAAGTCTGGTAATTTTTAATTTATTATATGTTTTCTTTATCTCAGTAAATCTGTAGGTATTACAAGTAGACAAAA
Organism: Pluvialis apricaria; assembly: GCA_017639485.1. NCBI lineage: Eukaryota > Metazoa > Chordata > Aves > Charadriiformes > Charadriidae > Pluvialis > Pluvialis apricaria. The sequence continues at coordinate 25,908,607 of CM030014.1, forward strand.
CAAGAAGGTGGAAGAAGAGGAAAAGCTGTTGAAATTGTTCCAGGGGGTTAATAAAGCCCAGGATGGATTCACTCAGTGGTGTGAACAGATGCTTCATGCACTCAACACAGCCAACAACTTAGATGGTAAGAGGTGGGGAGGAATGTAGGTGATCCACTGTGAGAAACAATATCCAGTTTGTTTCCTGACCAGATAGTTCTGAGGGAAAGTAATGACATCAAAGTAATGTTTTTAATGCAGTCAGCAAATTAAATCATTAAATAGTGGTCCGAAGAACTGGCTGCATCATCTTCTCCATGGTTTCCCTTGGGCTAACTATAGCAAATGAGTGGGGATTGGAAACAGTTTTAAAGTGCCACCCAGAGCTCTGCTGAGGATTTTAGGTGGTCATGGAAGCATTATCAGGCAGATGTATGAGAATTCAGTTCATGTTTAAGCGCAGGCCAAATTATCATATGCCCCTGTGCAGAACATGTTTTGGTGTGAAACCGGTTGGTTTTTACTAGTTCTGCTGGAGGACACGTAGAGGAACTCCCAGTCTGAGATCACAAGCTGATACCTCCTTGTAGCAAAACACTGCGGGCTTCCTGCTGCCTCCAGCACGGACCCGTGCAAATCCTTGTGCTCCAGCATCTGTGTGCTGCAAAGCCGTGGTTCTGTGGGACCCTTGAACCTGACTGGGGAACCAGCACGGCCGCACGAGCCAGGATCACACCACACACAACTGCACTGCCACAGCTTCCCTCCCAGAGGAGAGGAACTAGAAGTAACTTGTTGGCCCCATCGGTGATACACTGACTTGCTGCATCTGGTGTCTGAGGAGGGGCTGTGGCCCTGCAGTGCCATTGTGAGTTTCACAGTGAAACTGAAACACATTCACTCATTCACAGTGAGTTTCCATGCTTCCAAGGCTACTTTGTGCCGCAGGTGGTATCCTGGTGTCTTCCTGGCTTGTGATTTGCTTTGCCTGTCTCCATGTTAGAATAAAACTCAGTGCAACAAAGTTAGTCTAAGGGGAAAAAAAAAAAATGGTGAAGAAGGCTTGCAAGTGAGCTAGCTGTTGAACCTCAGGTGCTTGCAGGTCAGGTCAGCCACTGTGAAATGTGATCTGTTGTGCTTCAGCCGAAAAGAGACTGTACTGATGACAGGACTGAGGAGAGTGCTGTGCCAAATTTAATGCCATTTGGGCTTGGCGTTAAATTTGAGCTTTAAAGCTGGCAGTGGCTAAAGCTGATGGGTTAACACACCCTTAGGATTGTCAGTTTATTTTTCCTTCTCATCACATTAGCTGGCTTTCTTATCCTTGCTTTGACTGCAGAATAGATGCAACATTGCACTGTAGGACTTTACTGTAGGGAACTCAGAAGGGCAAGCTGTTTGCAATTGCTGTTAGATTAGCAAAAATTTGAAACAGAAATCCAAAGTTTGTGCTTATTGCATGCACGTGTTCACATATCAACACGCATTCCCTCACGGTCTGCCTTCTTCTTGCAGTTCCCACGTTTGTTTCTTTCCTGAAGGAAGTGGAGTCTCCCTATGAGGTCCATGATTACATCCGAGCCTATCTTGGAGATACTCCTGAGGCCAAGGAGTTTGCCAAGCAGTTTCTTGAGCGCCGTGCCAAACAGAAAGCCAGTCAGCAGCGACAACAGCAGCAGCAACAGGTAAATCTTACTCGCTACGGTCCTTACAAGTGTATAGAGAGTATATTTGAGTTGGAAGTGTCTGTATTTCTGCTGGATTGGTAGGAGGATGAGCAGGATTTTACAGGTCATGTGAAATGCAGAGGATAAAGCAGATTTCAAATATTTACTGCAGAATTAAGTATCCTTTATAGCTAACAGTTGAGGCCAACTGTAGATCCAATAGTGTCTTAGTGTGCTGATCCAGGGTATGCTTTAGAAAGATGGGTTGGAGAATGCGTCAGTGGCTAGTGCTGCCACACATGAGGTAGAAAGTGTTTTAACCTCTGAATGTTTTCAATATAAATAAACCAAATTTAATTGCACTTTATAATCTTGTACTTGTCTTGTTTTCTAGGATTCTGTGTGGGGGATGAACCACAGTTCGCTACATTCGGTCTTTCAGACCAATCAGAGCAACAACCAGCAATCCAATTTTGAGGCTGTGCAGAGTGGGAAGAAAAAGAAGAAACAGAAGATGGTTCGTGCAGATCCCAGCTTGCTAGGTCAGTTTTAATTTTTAAAAATTAATGTTTAATTTGGGAAAAGCCTTGTGGCATGCAGAATTCCTGTTAACCTTAAATGGGAGTATTGAATTTGAACAGAGAAGGTAGTTGTTGAAATGTCTTTAGAATTTGTTTCAGTATTATTATTTAATGATTTAAAAAAAAAAAAAAACCTATATCTCTGTTTCATGGAAAACTTTGTCAAACTTTTCCTCATGAAAAGGCCTCCTCAATACCTTGGTTATATCCTGAAAACCTTTCAGTGGTTCAGGGGTGTCAGTTACACTGCCTTTCCTCTTTTGAGTTGACCTCTTTCTCTATTTGAATTTTTATGCGAGGACGGTAGTTAACCAGCCCCTATACCATTGGTGGAAAGCTTTCTTTAAAGTGGCCTTTAAGATACAAGGGTGTTGTGTCAGTACATGAGTAGTGAGCATTATGGGATGTAAAGCGTCGCTGTAGTATTCTTGTAGAATAAATGTGTCCACATTTGTGCTGCCGTGTGATAAAAGGAAACCAGGGCACTGCACTGGGCCGGTATTTGTTGTACTGGTGCTACTTAGCTCATATTTGTGTAAAGCAGCCTGGTATTAGCCACCTGGAAGTCATTGCTTTTTTTAAGGCTCTAACCGCCTTTGTTTTTTATCTTCCCTTTTTATTCTCAGCAAAATCAATACTCTTCAGTTAAACTGATGATTTCTGCATTGCAGTATACTGAACTTTTCAGTGGAATCCTAAACGCCATCCCTAGATGCCAATCCAGGGAGTCTGATCTGGGTCTTCAGTTTAATAGTTAAAACCTGGTCCTGTAATGTGAAGATGAAGAAATCAGTAAATACAATTAAGAAGTTGCAACTGTAAGAGAAGTAGCACATGCAGCTTCTTAAAAATCAGTACCCTGTATTACAAAGTAATTCCAAAAACTTTTAGGTAACATACTGCCACGAGAGGGAGCCAAAATAATTTTCTTAAGCCTACTGAACAGAGCACGTTTTATCTGTTGATAATGACCGTGAAAAGCAGTTTGTTTTGTAGCACAGAGCAGGCCTACGTAGCAGTCTCAAGACAATGAAATGTCAGGTTTGTGTTTAGTAGCCTTACACAGGAAAACTTTCCTTTTTCTCATGCTCCATATGGGGTTGGTACAACCATAAAAATTGGATTTCAGTAGGAAAGTTGCATATGATATATTGGACTTTTTCCTTGTAGAAAATGTTTTTGCTTTCTCTCACACTTTTCTCATGTGCATCGTGCCTTCAGCACTTAGGGTTAAAAGGTTGGGTAGAATTTTAGGTGAGCCATCTGCATAGCCCTATATAACTTTGTACATTTTCACATTGTACTCCTGAGACAGAAGATTGTGAGGGGGGGAAAAAAAAAGGCATGGAAATGCATAGAATTGCCATTAGATTTCATAGATAGATGTATTTAGGCTTTAAATAAGGGGTAAGGTTGTTCACACCCCCTTGAAGTGTTGAGCATGATTCCACCCTCGGATTCCAAGTTCACAAAATGTGTATTTCTGCCTCTTGGACTGTGTAAGTACAGCGTTGACAGGCACTTCCAAGTACCGTTTGACTCAAACGTGCTCCCTTCCAAGATGTTGCTGAGCCACGTTGCCACTGTGCCTGGATGTGCCTTGTACAAGCTCTGCAGGTGACGTCTTTTAAATGAGAGTTGAAACCAGTCTTCTGCCGGTCTGTTTTTAAAGGCCGAGTGATACTTACCTAAATATACAATTGATTATCTTTGATTTATTAAGGAAAAACCCAAACGGTTTGGGTAATTGTATCCCTAGCTTTACTGAATTTCCTCCCTGAGTTTTTATTTGATACGTATTATTCACTTTATCCTACATGTGCTACTGCATGTAACAAGTGTATTGCATCAAATACAATATTACCACATCCAGATTTTTAACACGAGTCCTTTTTGGTTTACAGGGTTTTCAGTGAATGCCTCATCAGAGCGGCTCAATATGGGAGAAATAGAGACTTTGGAAGACTACTGAGCATGTGCAAATCAACTGGCTTTTCCTGCATCTGTTAACCATGGATTCTCCGTTTTGGACACAGTACTCTCCACCATGCGTTCTTCTTCGCCTTGCAGTGAATCACAGAATCAATCATCTCAGGCTGCTTCCTCTAGCCCCAGCAAACCCTTTCTGCCCAGGACTGCACAGGCGTTGTTCCTACTGTCAGCCTAGAGTCAAGTGGACTTTGTTCTGAGTCCTGGGAGGGTGGGAGATAGGATTCGTTCACAACAAGGCTGATTTGGGCAGCAAGCTTTCACTGTGCTGTGATTTCTTCTGCTGACATACCTGGAAAAAAAAAAAAATCAATTGGGATTCTGCAAACCATTGCTTCCCTCTCCTGGTTAGTCTTACCACATTCAACACGTGCAGTCACGGAGAGAGAGAGAGAGAGTGAGTTTGTGGTTAACAGATGTTGGTCAAAACCAAAATGCCACACAGATACTGACTTCCGCGCTCCATCAGGGCAAGAGGTGCTCTCCCAGGCCAGGAGTTGCATTCATAAGCTAACCTTAGAACTGGCAACAGCAGGAGAGGGGCGGTGGCGGGCGCAGTTTAGCTTGGGTTGGTTTGAAGTTGCACACCCCCTGCCAGCCCTTCTCAGCACATTATTTTTGGAGGGAAAGCTCGAGTCTGTCTTCATTAGGTGGTGATGCTGAAGCTGGTGGAGTTCCCTGTCAGCATATTCCAGCCTTCCTGGACAAGTGGGGACTTCTACTCTGGGGAAAAAAGTGGGGTGGCATCTCTTCTTTCAGGTTGAATTTATCCCTTAAATACTACCTTCAGAGGGTTAGGACCAGTTTATTTTGAGCTCTTTTCCTGCAAATTTGTCTCGTTTAAGAGACAGTAGGATATTTACCGTGTGGATCTTTAGTCTTTGGTGAGGGTGAACACTGGCTTTCAGATACGTACCCCAGCAGTCTTAGCTAGTTGTCACTTCAAGCAGAGCTTAGGTTAATGAGCAGAGATGCCCTTTAGTCATGAAGAGAGACTGTGGAGGGCGAAGCGATGTGCAATGACGGCCCTGCTTATCTTCTACACCTTAAACTATTCCACGCACCTTCGCTGGGATCCATAATCTTTAAGTATTTATGGAGTCATCACTTTCCTCTCTCACCGAAAGATTAACACCACCTTCCCTTCTCCACCCACCCACTCACCCACCCACATACCCACTCACCCACCCACATGCACGCACCACAAAAGAAAGAAAACAGAAACTGCCAAATGCACTTAGTTCCAACCCCCTGGTCCCATCTCCCATTCCCAGAGGGTTATAACCTGCCAAGGGAGATACGCTACAGTTTTGGTGGAGTTGTGTAAAGGTGTCTGTCGTTCTGTCATCACTGCCTAAAGAAAACAGTTCGAGTTGCTCAAGAGCAGTTTGGCTTTGGATTTTATTTTGTTTGGTTTATTCATTTTTTGGGGTCACCTTCCCCTCCTCCTCCTCCTCCTCCTCCTCTCTCTTCCCCCTGCCCCCAAACATGTACAGTAACTATACAGAGACTGCTGCAGACTTGTATATAGTTTTTGGATCCAATAGCATGGAGAGACTTGGAACTGTTGCAAATCTGGTCTCCCTGTCTCCTTTGCTTTGTAAATTCATAAAAGGGGGAAGAGGGGTAGTTAAAATGTTTACAAAACTTTAAAATCCCTCTGAACTTTTGCCAGTGTGGGGGGGAAAAAGAGAGAACTTAAATAAAACCTGGTTGTATTATATCTGAGAGAAAAATTTCTGCTTGCTTTTGTCAAAGCTGAGTTTTGAGATAATTCCTCGTGCTAAAACTGACCCCAAACTCGACTCGCATCAGTTCTCATCAAGAAACAACAAGCAAATACACAGGATGTGGAACAACAACTGCTGCTTTATTTCGTCCCTGGTGAGGAATACCGGTGGTTTTTTTCTACTTGATAATTTTAGAGTTCAAATAAACACCAGTAAGTTGAGATCGGAAAACTCTGACAAGAAAGCTTTAATTTCTCTGTACAGAAACACGTGCATTCACGCTCGTGTTGTTTATGCAGGCGAGATCAAGCTGTGGCTGGTTTTCTGTTACTACAAACACTTGGCCATGGAGCCTTTTTTTTTTTTCACCAGTTGGTAACCACCCCACCCTTTCCAATTCCCTTCCCTAAATGAGAGGGTTTCTTTCTCCCCTCAGCGTAAAGTCCACACAGACACCTTCTAGGCTTCCCTTTTTAGACAAAATCTTATTTTCCTTTTTTTTTTCTACTTGCTGTTTGTTTTTGTGTGGAAAATCCCAGTAAAAGTGAATGATAAAGGTCCTTCTACTGTTCACATGACCACAAAGAATATGAAGTCAGTATACGAAGACCTAACTTACACAGTAGCTTTGCATTATGTTTAGCTGATGTCTTGGAGAGAACAGTACATGTTTAGGCTCATAATTTGACTTTGTTGTAATATCTTCAGGTTTTTTAGTGTATAAGATGTCTGGTTCGTAAGTATTTTCTGTTTTTTAATGGTATGGTCTAATTTCTGCAAGCTAATTCTGGACTACGCTATACGGTGTAACAAATAAGCAAAAGTCTGTTAATTTCCAGCTCGGCTGGGGAGCGGGAAAGGAACAATTCACCCATTGCTAAATGAAAATGCAGAAATGAAAGCAGGGAGAACGTGCAATAATTTGTCGAACCCCGAGGACCTCGCTCGGCTTCTGAGGGTTAGTAGATAATGGACCAGTGGGGAAGATCTTGCTTTTAATATCTTAATATTCTGGCTTCTGTGTTTAGTACAAAGGTAAGACGCTGGCGTTTTCAGATTGTGTGCTCAAGTGACTGCCCCGTCACCTTCTGTGGCAAAGAGAGCGCCTGTTTCTGTCGCAGAGGTCACTGGGGGGGAAAAATAGGAGCTACAGCTTTGTGTCTGTTGCTGCATATGTATTTAAGCGGTTCCAATGTCTTTTCAGACAGAACATGAACCTGGAAAGCTAACGGGGCTTTGATCCAAGTTTGAAAGGTGATGTTGATTTGATGCTAGAGGTGTCTGAGGTTTCTTTTGAGCACGTTTCACCGGGTTACTTCCTAACTTCGCATTTCGCTGCAGGGACAGTGCTCGGTCCTCTTTGTTTTTCCTGCTTCCCCTCGCAGCCAGGCGCTTTTGCAAAGAACCGCACCAAGCGGAATGATTTAAAAGGGACACCTGAACTGTATCTGGCGGCCTGTCGGAGAAAGCCAAAAAGCAAAGAGGTGTTTACCAGAAAAATCTGAATCTGAAATTTAAGACAAAACTACTTGTGTCGTATTTTCAGAGTATAAAGAACTGACATTGGGGATGTTTATGTACTTGACTACAACATCTTTTTCTGAACGGAAACCATGAAGTGTTTCATCCTCATATTAACTTAAAAATCCTAATGAAATTCTTTTGGCCTCTGACAATAAGCTGGAGCATTCCCCTTTTAAAACACTTCACCCTGTCCCAAGTCTCTGTTGGGTGCAAACGTGACTTGAAACAAACCTCAGTTTTCTCTGCTGTGAACTTTTCACGAGCCCACTTGGAGGGGAGGGACGGAGTGGCAGAGAGTTGCAGGAAGAGGCAGTGTCTGTGCAGTTCAAATCCGAGGAGGATGCTGGCCCTGCCTGGCGAAGGCGACTCTTCTGGAAGACTTACCAGGTTTTAACAGGCAGTTCTGCCAGCAGAGACGGCACGTGGCTCCTGGTCCACCTCTGTAAGTATTACACCCCGAAAACAAGGATGCCACGGAGCCACTCTGGCTCCGTTTCAGAGCATTTTAGCCTCAAAAGATTGAGGCCCTTGTTCTTCACTGTGCCCACCCTGGAAAGACCACCGCTGCCGCCCTGCACGCTGAGGAGAGAGCAAAGCCCTCCAGTGGTCTGCTTGGTTTCGGGGTTAGCTGTCCCAATGGCTCCTGTGTTATTTCCCGTGCTGCGGGATGGCCGGCCGGAGGGAAGGCATTCCAGGAGCATCCCCGCGTCCTCTGGGAAGGGCTCACCAACAACTGCTCGTGTGTGCGCTGGCCTGGCAGGGTGACGGATGCCTAACGGCTCGGCTGCCTATGGGGTTTTAGGCACAAATTTTAGAGGGTGGAGCTGCCTTCAGGAGGAGGTGTGCTCTGCAAGTCAGAGAGAGAGCGTCTCTGCTGGGCTTTGCACTCTTTCTGTCCACTTGCTGTTGTGAAGGAAATTTTTTTTTTTTTTTTTAACCTGACTGGACAAAGTTTTTACTATACCAGTGACGTTTCCAAGTTGTTCCATACTTCGAAGAGTTTTAAGAATTCCTGCCGACGCTTTTCCTGAGGGAAGCCATGCCCTACCACAGAGTCCTTCACCTGGTCCTGCTAACGCTGTGCAGCATCCTGGTCCCTGCTGTGCTGGCAGGTAAGGAGCTTTGTTTGCATTTAAAGCCCAAAAGCATGTGAGGTCTTTTACTAACCTGCCTCTCTGTCTCCTCTCCCTGCATACCTCCTCTCCCTCCCCTAAAAACATTCCGAAGTATTTATTGAATTATAATTGAGTAATGGAAACTAGCTTTGGAATTGGTGGCTGGTGGTAAGCATATATTCTCCATCTTGAGACCAGGTTTCTGTTGGGGAAAATGGAGAAAATCCTTTGTAATTTCTCCAAGCCGGACAGCAGTAGTACCTCCGTGAGCGTTAGTGACAGCAGTCAGATCAGCCAACAGTAGATGGGGTACTCTCAGCAGCTGATGGGACAGGGTATCCGTCAGCTTTTAACGACAGGAAGAAGTTACAATCGTGAAAAGAAACGCTTTTCTCTGGCTAAAGCATGTGTGCCAGTTTCTGGTTCCTTCTATGCTTTCTGCTACAGCGAAGCACTTCACCACAGCTGCTCTAAGCAGAAATATGGAAGTGTCGATGGAAACGTTTAGCTCCGTCAAAGCTGAGGTGTGCAGCTAAACTGTTTGCGCTTCTGTCTGTAGAGCTGGCTGCACCGAGGCAGGCGGCAGCGCTGGGAAGGTACATGGCGGCGACCCAGCGTTCAGCGAGGTGATGGGAATGGTTGGTGTGAGACACCTATTCCATGAGGAGGTGGTTTTTAAGGAGGTGGTTGGTAATTTCAGCCTTATCTGCTCCCGCTCTCAGCACAGCTACGCGGGCTGAGGGGAACCGAGTGCAGAGTCAGCCCCACAGGCTGCCTGGCCTGAGGTGGGTTTTACAAACGAGGGAGAACTGACTTCCAGACCGACTCCATAGAGGGGCTCTGAGCGTGCAGGTGGTAACTCCTATGGGTGAACTGCTTCCCTCAATGCCTCTTTCTTTAAGCGCAGGTGAGGCTGTGAAGGGATGGCTCAGGCCAAGATAACAGGCAAGAGCACAGCGCTTGTTTTCCTAAATTCTTGTCCTGCCTTCCAAGACCCGGAGCAAGGCTGGATCGCAGTTCCTTCCCAGTTTGTTCTGAGCAGCTTGCCTAGCAGGGAGATCCTGGCCAGCCTTCTAGCAGATGAAATTATTTCTTTTTAAAGGAGCTTTCATACGGGTAGGGGAATTTATCGCTGTGCCTAGCTGGAACATCTTGGGTGCAAGAACAGAATTACTGTAGCTGGTATTTCCCCCACAGACCCTCCCCTTGCAGGACACCTTGCTGGGAAACCTTTAAAGTAACTAAGAAATGAGCACTAAAAAGTGGATGTTTTCCTTCTCAGAACCTGAGAATTGATTTTTTTGTATAGTGGAACATTAATCACTTAAGCACAGTTTCAGTTTGTAGCTTGCTCATGCTCCCAGAAGCAGTGGCAGTGCTCTTCCCCAAAACCAGGTAAGGTCTTTTCTTAACTGTTAACAGTATTTCGCTCTGCAGAAACTGATTAATTTCCAGTGAAAAATTGATCTGCTTCCTCTCTGAGCTAGGATTTCTTTTTAACTTTCTATTTTAAGTTTCCAGTACTCGGTGCATATTTGCTCTGTCCCCTGCCTTGCCAGCTTTCCTGAGCTCTCGGCTCGGCGTTGCAGCTATGGTTCGTACCTGTCGCTGCCTCCCTGTGTCACTGCTCCTGTGAAATACCCCAAGTTCGCTTGGTCCCTTTACTGGGTGAGTCGCACTCGCGCAGCGAGGCCAGTGGCTCTTGAAGAGCTTTGTGCTGATGAGCGCAGCATTCGGATCCTGGGGTGTAGGAGAGACTCCATGCTTTCTCTGTCGCATTTTAGAGGCTCGAGGCCTCTTAACGAGTTTGTTCTTCTCTGCTACCTCAAAGCAGGACGTGAGGGAACCAGCCTGTATGGTGAACCTTCCCAGGAGCAGAACGATAGGGTAGCTCCCCCCAGTACAGGGGCTTTTAGTGCACAGTGGAATTTTTTTCTGCTTTTCACCCCATTAGAAAAGGAAATTTCCTGCCTTGTGCAGACAAAGAAGGGAAGGGCACACAGAGCCCTCTGGTCTTCGTGCATACACATGCAGCCCTGCCTTTCTGTAAACAAGTTTATTTAACATTCATCAGAACCGCAGCGCTCCATGCTGCTCCACACTGGAGCTCCCGGCGCTCGCACATCACAGGCTGCCCTTTGTGCTCCCAATGAAGGCCTCTTTTCATCCCTGCGCTGGCCCTGTGCCCGCCGTGACTACCTGGGCCTGGACAGCCCGTTGCTGGCCTCGGAGTTCACCCAGCCCCTGCCCTCCCATCTCAGCACCTCGTACTTTCCGTAGCAAAGCCCTCCACAGTGGGCAGAAGCGGAGTCTGCCTCAGACAGGGCTGCAAGCGATGCCGGCCATGCAGACCCAAGGTCCAAAACGAGTCTTCCCTTCCTTGCTGGATTTAATTTTATCTCAGTGGTGACTCAGAGCTACCTGGTACCAAAACCCTCGGGTAAGTGCTCAGGAGTTCAGTGAGATGTGAAGGATCTCGCTGGCAGCTGAGGTTCCCGTCTGGGTGTAGCAGTCAGAACGCTTTTGGGGTGCTGGTGGGTTGTGTACCTTGATCTGGCTTCTTGCCCAGCCAGTCTGGTCTCCTGGGCAGCATGGTCAGGGCTCTGCGACTGGAGAAAGTGACTTTCTCCTCCGAGTTACTGAGCTCTTTCCAATATCCCATTTGTCAAAGATGGGGAAACAACTGACCGAGTCTTTAACACTCTTTGTCCATGTCATCTAGGTGCAACAGGAAACAGAGCCAGTTCGAGGGCCTTCTGCATACCCAAATCTTCTTTGCTCCCACCAAACCCAAGTGGCACTTACGCCCAGAGCATAGGAGGATTCTGAAGAGTTGGATTTTACTTTTTTTCCTACCAGCAAAACCAGTTTCAATTAATATAATGGATTCAGAGCTCCAAGTGAAGTGGAAGTTAGTAAAAAGCCTTTGCTTCTGAATCGTGTATATTTGGTATCCACACTCTGATGTGGGCTCATGAATTTCCTTGTTTTGAGCTAATGTGGAAATACATTATACTGCAGTAGCACATCAGAATGTGTATGGGGGGGAAAAAAGCAGCAGACCAGGAGATGATGTGCTAAAGGAAAATGTACAAAGACCTTTTCCAAAGACATCTTTCTGTACCAACTTGTGGGTCTTCATGCTCAACAACAGGAGAATAAAAGACTATTAGGAAGTCTTTAACGTTCAAGTACTGGAATGTGAGAAGTAGCAAATAGGTTTTGTCAGGCAAAATCTTAAAAAGATGCGGTTGTTCCAGCAGATTCATCCAGACTTACAGCAGGGCTTCGTAGACCATTACTCAACTTCGCTCTGCACCAATGTTCCTTACAAATTACTGACAGCAGTGTCAGCTCCTGACTGAGGCTGCTGGGTTAGAGGTGGAGGGTGAGGATGACGAGCTGCTGAAACCAGCTTGTATGAGGGAGAGTATTGGTCACTGGTGAGTGATCTCCAGGGAGGAAGATGTCAGGTGGCCGCATCTGTCTGCCTTGAGGTCTTGCAGTCTGCCTCTGGAGAGGTTCTGGTTGTTTGGGTTTATCTTGAAGGACCCTTCAGATTTGATTGGCTTCCTCAAGAGCTATCACTTGTGGAGACTTCCAGTCTAATCTTTCAGCCACTGAGTATCTGGGGCGCTGGCTACCACGTCCCTGTGCTGACCCTACCTCCTTCTCACTGAGCATGGAAATAGCGGTTTTGTCAAGTTGCCTTTGGTGTCATCCCTTCTAGATCTCACTGTGGTCCGTGTAGCTGAAGTCCTGCGGGGTCCCTACGTTATTCAGAAAGCTCACAGTGTATTTCTTTATAGTCGGGTAACTCTGATTCCCTGCCCCGGGCCTCAGTCGTAGCCAACCTGTGCTGTAGAGAGGGAGAAGATGCAGCGCAGTAGAGATCTTTCCCTGAAATAAGGCAATTTGTAGTGTCAACATGTGGGAAAGAAGAGGTGCCATCCTCCACCTGGTCTGTTACAAAACACTGGAATACTTTAGTCCATCTTTTTTCTGGGTTCCATCTCTGCCCAGTAAAACCCCAATAACGAGGATTATTCCATATCTTTCTCTTAAGTGTTCTCAATCTGTATTTTACCATGTGGATTCCACTGGTAGCCTGTGGAGCACCAGTTGCCCTCGGTCTGTGCTGCAGCGCTGAAACAGGGTTAGTGCTGGGGGCGAGCTCGTTTGTGCCATGGGGTCGAGGTTTCTCTCCCTTCAGTGCACACCCAGCACTGAGGCACGAAGCCTCGGCAGTGGTGGGGTTACCTGTGTGCGTCAGCAGCCTGGTGGCCCCCTCCGTGTGCCCACCTGCTGCCCCTGCTGAGTTGCTCCAGGGCAAACCAACCACACAAGTGCACCAGGCGGGTTTTCAAGAGAATGGACTGGTCCTAAGACTGATGCCAGCACAGCTAATGCATGACGCTCTCACCCAGATGTTAAACATCTGATCTTGTGATGGATGATGTGTTTTGAGCTTGTTTCTTGGTAGTTCTTTATTTCTACCAAGTTCTTGGGTGAACAGGAAAAGCCATGTGCTACCTTGGCTTCCAGCCCTCAGTTGCACCCCCCACTTGACTGCAATGTGTTTGGGTTTTTTGCGCAAGTGAAAAATGCTGTGCCCTGCCCCAAGGTCTTGGAGGTCCCGTGTAACTTGGCCTTTCCCTGGGAAGAGCTGCCGCTGGGTCTGGAGCTGCCACTCGGAGGCATTTGTTCAGGCGCACAGACTGCGTCATCCTTGTTGCAGTCAGGATGACCGTACCCGTGCAGTGGGCCGGCCTGGCCGCTCTGGTGGGGCTTCTCTTGTAGATCATATTTAGAGTCCAGGACTCCTGCTCGCAGGCAGAGAAATTGAGCCCAGGAGGGAGCAGGACACGATAGTCACACAAAACAGCAGCAGCAGAGCAGAGAACTCATCTTCCTGAATTGGGTTCCACGCCTGTACTTCCAGCCTGTCCCGTCAGAGTGTATCTAACAGGCGACTGAAAGAGGCCCTCATGCCTCGGTTGGATAGGGGCACGCCGTATTAATTGTGTGTGTGTGTGTGTGTTGGGTTTTGGCACCTGACACAAGCTCTGGCCTTCCCCTTCGCCTTTCTTGCTTTCACTGGAGGACTGAAATGGGAGCGTGGCATTCGATGCTGCTCCGTTAGAGTTCTGCCGTGCTCAGCCAGCGGCAGCGTGGCCGATGCTGACTGGGGCTGTCGGGGTACCGCGGAGGGGAGCAGGCGTGACTTCTCCGGTTGTTGAAGAAACCAGATGGATGTGTGGGGATAGCTGGGTGGGTGGTGGGGCTTCTTCTCAAACGGGTGGGACTGGCGGCATGTGAGGACACGAGCTGTTAGTTTGGGAGGGAAAATCAAAGGTGAGTCTTGGAAAGAAAAGTACTGGTTGCAAACGGGCGCTCTCCCTCGCAGGCTGCGGCAGTTTGCTCGGGAGAGACCTGCCTGCTGGCAGCTTCCTCTGGGGACGGTGCTTGCGTTGGCTTTTGTGTTCCCCTACCCCGTGTGCCTGCTGCAGGGCTCTCGGCGTCTGCTCTGGCAGCACGGAGGTGCAGCACCCGAAGAGGAGACCCAGCAGTAAGCTCTGGCTCTTGATGTTAAGATGCAGGTATTTCACTTTATGCATATGCACGACTCTGCTGCTGCTTCTGAGCTGACATCTCCTGTTAGAGAGGCACTAAACCCAACTGAAAGGAGTTGTGTTTCCTTTGACTGAAGCACCGTTAAGGTAAAACCGCAAGGACTCGGCACAGAAAACTCATGTTTAGCACACTCTGCCCCTTCTGTGAGGGTGAACTGAAAACATGTTTTAATCAGATGAGGGGAATTAACAAAATACATATCCAGAAGCCATCCAGGACTCTATCCAGGTCTTAAAAAAATCACCAATATCATAAACAAATTAGACAGTTTCCTCTCTATTTGGCTGTCAAAAATAAGCTCTGTGCCCTGCTTTAAGAGAGCTGCAATAAATTTTTCAGGAATTAGATGTGCCGGGGATGGGAGAGGCTTTCCGGGACCTGCGGGTCTGGTTAGAAAAAGAGCCTTTGCGCTACAGTTGGAAGGTGTAACATTCCCTCTTCACCCATTTGACGACGGGGAGTTGGAAGATCCTGTCCAGGTCCTATGGCCTCCACGGATGGTGCCTGCATCATCTGAGCTAACGCCTTTTCCCCTGGTCAGACGCGAGGGGTACACCCATCTCTCCTGGCTTTGGAGAGAAAAACATTCTTGGGAAATGCAACAATGACGTCCTCCCAGCACGGTGTTCTCTTGCCAGATGGGAACGGCTGCAGTGCTGGTGCTGGCCCTGGTGGTGTTGACAGTCAGGAAGGTCGTAGCTGGAGTGGAGCTTTTCTGCGTGGAGTTTCTCCGCTTGCCAAAGCAGCCTGGAAGCGGGGCTTCAAAAGCATTGTGTATGTTTGGTTTGTGCCTAAACCAACAGCTTTCTAATGCCATCATTGCTAACTAAATAGCCCAGCTCTACTCGGTTCCTTTCCCTGTTGTTTTAACTGTATTTACCCACTAAATTCTGTATTTCTTCCTGATCTGTCCTCTGGTAGCTAAACCACAGGATTTATAGAAGAGAGGTCCACTGGAAATGGCACCTTCTGGAAGAGCCTGTGGATGGGATGGGAGTCTCCAGCTCTGCTGTTGGTTTTGCAGGACAGGTTGGGAGGGGCTCTGCAAAGGGCTTGTGTGTTTCTGGGGAGCCGTCGTGGAGCACAAACCTCTTGTGTGCTCATACCAGGGACCTGAGATGCCACCTCTGATGCAGTGACCACGGACGTACCGAGCACGTGAGGACGTGGTATTCGCTGCTGCTCCCTGGGTGGGTCAGCCAGCCACAGTGTGCTCAAAACTCGGGGCTTGTCTCTGTCATTGCTCGTTGGGCCAGCGTTAAACCTGGCAGTTGTCTCGTTGAAAATCCTGTAGCTCTTATGGCTGTAGAAAGGACTTTCCAAAACTAGACGAGTACCCTGTTGTGTTCCCGAGCCTGCAGGCAGCCTCCAATAGCTCTGGGGACGGTGGGAGCTACTCTTTGATGCGAGCCCCGCGGTAAGTCCTGTCAGGAGGTTTGTACAGGCAGCAAAGGTGAGTGTTTTGGTGTTGGTCTTCCTGTTCCTTTTGATGCAGGGCTCCTACGGGAGAACAAAGTGTGGCGGAGCATGTTAGGGCCGATTCTTCAGCTCGCTCTCCTCCCACAACGTGCCAGCTGCCCATGGGAGGCAAGGAGGGCTCCAGGTACTTCAACCTGGGGTTGGCACTGCCAGGATGTGCTGCTGCCACCTCTCTTGCTGGGCCAGGGAGAGCCTGGGACAAGCCTTTCACTGCCCCTGGTGGAGTGAGGGACATCATGCCAGAGCCGGGGTGCCTGGGGATACTTCTGTGCCTTGCCCCAGGGAGCCCAGGCTGCTTGCTCCGGCTCCTCTGCCCTCTTTCCCAGCCCGAATAACCATCGTGTCGGTTCAGGTTGGATGCTGTTCGTTTTCCTCCCCCATCCTCCTTTTTTTTTTTTTTTCCCCCCCATCCCAGTGCAACATTCCCAGCGGTTTCAGCAGGGAGCTGTGGAATGTCTCCTGCTCCCGCTGGGGCCCAGCTGAACAAGACGGGCATTGACAGGGAGCGCTCGGCTCAGCCACACACAGACAGGGAGGGCTCTCTGGTTTGGTCCCTGACCCCACAGCGGGAAGAAATAACAGGAGGTGAATGGTAACATCAAACAGAGCCCGGCCCGGCTTTCATCTCCCCGGCATGGCGTGGAGGTGGCACAGAGGGAAGTCGAGGCTCTGCGGCTCCTGTCTGGGGGAGCAGCGTCCTGCGCAGCGCCAGCGCCTCTGGCATCCTACACTGCACAGGCTGGTGGTGCGGGACAGAAAGGCCCCGAGATGCTGTGAATGTGGCCAGCACAGGTGGCCTCTGCCCGTTGCAGGAATGCGACAGCCCCTCCCAGCCCAGTCCCACGGGCACCCATGAGCAAAGTGGCTGCGGATGCTCGTGCAGGGCCTGTTTGTGCACGAGCAGAGGTTGCACGGTTGCGGGCAGCTCCCCGTTGTCCCATGTGTACAGCAGGTTGCCACAAAAGCCAGTGGCAGTGTGGTTTCACCCCAAGGCACGGGCATTGCCTTCAGCTGCTCTGGGTGTTGGTGCTCTGTGGAGGCGGTGCCCTCCTGGGAGGAGGGCTCTGCCCCACAGTGTCCCCCTCCATCCACCCGGGGGCACTCAGCGGGCTGAGCTGTGGCTGTCCCCAGCTGCTGCGGTCACCAGCAGCCTGGACAGTGCCACCCATGCCCGTGAGTGACCGTGGGTGCTTCTCTCCCAGCAGAGTACCCACAGGGCCCGGTCCCCACCCTCTGGAACGAGCCACCCGAGCTGCCCTCTGGAGCTGGCCCCTTCGACTCCGCCACCACCACAGCCCGGCTCTCAGATGCCACCGCCTTCCCCCCGTACACCTCCGAGCTGGAACCCGAGGACACCACCCACCTGCACCGGCTGGACGCCGGGGACGGTACGTGGCTGTGCAATGGGCCGCCTGCGGGTCACTCCCACAGCGGCTCGGGACGTCCTCACTGTGGAGTTGTTCTTTATAGCCCTGTCACCTCCCAGGAGGTGTTTGAGCCACTAGAGGTGGCCTGTCCTGAGCCACGCTGCTCGGGGGGGGGTGGGAGGTGGGGGTGCTGCTGAGGCCTTTCCTCCTGCCCCAGGTCTGACGCGTCACAGCGGGCACCAGCAAGAAGTGCCTCAAGCCCAGGTAGGCTCCAGGGCGCGAGCGTGCCTGACACTCTCGGGCAGGGAGCGTGAGCACCTTTCCTGGCTCCTGAGCTACAGCAGACGCCTGTTGTGATCCGGTTCCGCAACAAGCGAAGCAACTCTCTCAGTGCGGGTGTTTAACAGGAAAGCTGAGGACCAGCGACCCACTTTATGGCAGCTGTCCTTGTCTCCGGGAGCTGGCTGAGGGGCGAGCGGCCGGCTCTAGCCCCCTGCCCAAGGGCTCAGTGCTGCTGGGGCACAGGACCATGTCAGCTGCGTGGGGACATGGGGACAGGGCCACCATGGCCAGTGCAGGGAGCTCCGGGCCAGGAGTGTGGCCCGATGGCTGGGGACGTGCTGGGTGTGGGGGTGATCCCCATAGCCCTCCCCGTTATGGGACCCCCCCATCTCTGCTGACCTCTTGCCACCTTGTTCTCTGTCCCTGCAGGCTCGCTGGGGCCCGGAGCTATCGGTGCCATTGTCATCGCCTCCCTCCTGGGTACGTCTGTGCTTGTGGCCTTGGTCGTCATCACGCTGAGAAAGTTCTCTGCCTCCTGAACTCAATAAAAGATTTTCCTGTAACACGACCAGCCCGTCTCCTGCCCTCAACTGCTCCCGCTCCCTGTCTGCCCGGGGCGCCCCGGGGAGAAATGCTGCCGCGGATGTGGCGAAGGGCACCCCGGCCCCTGCGCTGGGCAGCAAAGCTGCACCCCAGAGTGCCCTTTGCTCTTAGCGTGTGGACCTCCTGGGTGCACGCAGGCCTGGCAGGCTCCACCGCAGCAGGCAGCGTCACCCCCGCAGTCAGGAGGGACCTGCGGCAGTGAGCGCCTTTGGGCTGCCAGCAGCTCTCTTGGTGGCAGTAATGGTGTCGGGCATCACCTTGCACAGCTTCGGGAAGGGTTCAGTTGGTGTCAACCACCCCGACACTGGCCTGGTCTCGCCCCACTTCCACCCCCTGCTCTTGGGCCAGTTGCCCCCCACCAGTCACGCTGGAGGGGACTGGTGAGGAGGTGGTTGGTTGGTGTGGGGGGAGGAAGAAGACACACGCGTGTTGCTTTGGCGCTGGCTCGCTCAGCTATATTTCATCACACAGAAAAACGAGACAATGAGAAGTTCCCCTCAGTTCGCTGGGGCAGCCCGACGGGGGCCGGGGGGGCTCCAGCCCGTGCTTGTGGGCCCCAGGCCTGGCCCTGAACAACACTGGAGACCACTGAAACGGAGGCGTGCAGGGCTGGGTCTGAGGGAATAACACTGGATGTCACTTGGTGCCTGAAAACGGCACAGCCTGTGCCTATGGTGTGGAGTCCTAAGAAGTCACAACACAGCAAGACGGGCCAGAGTGAGTGCCGGGGCTCGGCGGTGGGTTGTGGAACAGTGCCTGGCAGCCCTGAGCCCCTCTCCCCTGGAGAAATGCAGTGAGGAACCGGCGTCCTGGCACTGGGGCACCCGGGTCAGCCCCTCCGCTAGCGAAGGAGCTGTTTCTGATGGGTAAGGGAGCATTTCTGTGCTGTGAGAAACATCCCAGGTGGGCGTGTGGGGCTGCAGTGCCTGGGCTGGGCTGGCTGCTGGGCTGCGAAGCTGGAGAATTTGGGATGTGGCGATTTCTCAGGCAATTTTAAAGACTTTCTAGAGCTGGAGCCCCTCTGGGTTTTGCATTAGACAATTTGTGGCTGCTGCAAGGTCTGGACCCTGAGCTGGAGGTTTGGTTGGACACAAAATTGACTGTGGGGTGCTCTGGGGGGGGGCCTGACTCACCGTGTCCCCATTAAAATGAGCCCAGTGCACCAGACTGGAGGCTGTGCTCCCTTCCTGGCCCCCAGTTCTGGGCTGGGCACCAGCAGGTTGCCCGGAGGCTCTGGCCGGTGTGAGCTGCCCAGAAGCCCTCTCCCTGGGGTGCCCCGGGTGACTGGGGCAGGCACAGCCCTGCTGGCTGTTGTCATGTGGCACTGAGCTGGGCCTGAGCGGGGAATGCCTTCGCTCTCCCTTCACTGCTGCAGCTCCCACCAGTTTGGTGCTGGGGGCTGGCTGCAGCGCTGGGCTGACTGTCCCAGGGCTGCGGTGACAGTGCGGACAGCCCTGACGACAGCCCCGGCCCTCCCTCAGCTGGGTCTGGCCTCACGCCACACCCCCCACGTGCAACCTGCGCCCCGCATGGCCCAAAGATCAGCTCCAGAGCCCCCCTCCAGCGGCTCCCCGGTGTCCCGCTTCCTCCCCACGCTGCCACCGGCGTGGCCGTGCTCCTCTGCTCTGGGCGTGCGGCTGGTGCGTGGCTTCGTCGGCAGGCGGCTGCTCTCCACCCCTTTTCGAGCACAACCGTGGCACCGCTGGAGCACACAGCAGCGCAGCCCACAGCTCCTGGAAGACTCTCCTTTGCAGTGTTACGGAACGATGCCAAATAATTGATTTCCCTGATGGATGCTGGCTGCAGCTCAGGAGCAGCCTGTGGCTAAGAAGCCCTCGGCCGTGGCCACGCGTGGGACTGTTCAGAGCAAGGCAGTTGTTCAACAGGCACCTGCCGTGGGTCCATCCCCTGGCTGGTCTCACTGCTGTGCCCTGGGCTTCATGCGATGCTCAGTGCCACAGCTGGAAGGAAGTGATGATCCGCCTCTGCTGGCGACGGAGGATTTGCATATATACACAGAGGTGAGCCTGTACAGGGATTTTGTGCACACAGATTGTGCGTGCAGCTGGGTGGTGTGGGTTACAAGCATGCGGGCAGCGATCGTGGGACAACAGCAGCTCCTGGGGTAACGTCACTGTCCTGCTGCGGTGGCAGCTGGGGTCTGCTGGTGCTCCCGTGGTACGTGGTGGTGTGCAGGGAGGCGCTGGCACAGCCACCCTGCTCTGTGCCTCGGCAGCAGCGAGTAGCGGAGAGTGAGAGTGCCAGACCAACCGGGAAAGGCCGTGGTGCCAGGCTTCTGCGGCGGCTCTGCGGAGGGATGAAGGCTGTGGAAGAGGGGTGAGCCATGGGGCACAGCCCAGATGCGCCATCAGGCAGGCAGAGACGGGGATGAGGGCTGGCAAGGTTGGGCTGCTGGTGGAGCGGGGCTGGGCACGGAGCATTTTTTTGGACTCTTTGACTGGAAGCAGATCGAGGGTCTGCCGGTGGGAATGGGCCCCCCCAGCGTGACCGCAGAACTGGGGAGGTGGAGTTCCTGGGGCTTGTCCCAGCCTGGTGCCAACAGGCTGCGCGAGAGGCGGTGAGACAGCTCCTCTGCATCTTACAGGGGTAGAAACTGAAACAGCTTCAGGAGGGCCCCAAACTCAAAAGATGGCGATGAGCTGTAAGGGCTCAAACTGGGTGACGTTAATTGCTTAGTTACGTTTGTGGCCAGGTGCCCTTCCCAAGTGGCCTGACCCAGCCCTGGCTACCGTGTGTGCAGGGACCGGGGGCCAGCTGGCCAGCACCCGGTGGCCTTTGGGCTGTGTCTGTTTGGCTCGTGCTCTTTGGGGCTTTACGGAATACCTGGAAAGGGGTTATTTTAGCCAGTTCGAAGCACTGATCTCCACGGAAGGATTAGTGCTGCGGGAAGCGTGGCGGGGAGCCCAGGAACTACAGTCTGTTTGTTCAGGGGTGCGTGTGCCTGGTCTGGCACGCCAGGTCCTGCACTGTGGCCCACGGCACCACCGCCACATCCTCCCAGCTGGCAGCCTCTGTCCTCTGCCCCTCTCCCAGAGGCACTCCGGATGCTCGGGGACAACAGCAGTCATTGGCGGTTTCTGCTGCCCAGTTTCCTCCGCTGACTGTCATCCGACTTGTGCACCCGGAAACACTCCTTCAAGTTCTGGGCTCGGATTTTGGGGTTCAGGATCTCCTCCCCCATAGAACTGGGGAACCAGCCCCTCTCCTGGTCGTGAAGACGCTCCCCAAATATCCAGCCTGAGCAGAGACAGAGACAGGCGTAAATGGGGAAGGACTGGCCCGTGTTTCTGCACCAGGACAGCTGTGCTGGAAAGAGTACGGAGCTGGTAGTGCTTTCTGGAAGCTGCTCAGACGCCTGTGCTGGAGTGGACCCAGTTTGTAACTCTAGCCAAGGAGGCCCGCTCGCCTGAGCAGCGCTGTGTTTGGTCAACTGGCTCAAGGGATGCCGGCAGAAAGCAGGCACTGCTGCCACCGAGTGCTCTCTGCTGCCCCTGGCGCCACAGGAGCGGTCCATAGCAGAGACCCAACGTGACCGAGTTCACCAGCCACAAGTGTGCCCCGGAGACCAGGACCCGGTGGCTGTGAAGCATCATCAAGGTAAGAAGAGCTCCAGCTTACATCCGGGGTGGCTGTGCCAGCCCTGCCACGGCCCACAGCTCGCGCCAGGGTGGCTGTGCCAGCACTGCCGCAGCTCAGGGAAGCCTGGATTTGCTGAATTTTAGGAGGAGGCAGTAGCTCCGTTGGCTGTGACGCCAATGCCAGGGTCTCTCCCTGGCAGGAGGACCCCTGCTCTCTGCTCGACAGTCACCTGCCTACGGTGTTGCCCACCCTTACACAGGGACTCCCGGCCCAGCCCCAACCCGTCCCCTGTACCGTCGTCTGTCTTGTCCAGGATGTTGAGGATGTCAGCCAGTTCTAAGGACAGCTCATCCGGCTGCTGGGCCACGTACGGGTGGACACACTGGATCTGTGGACAGTCTGCCAGGAAACAGGGTGACAGTGAGGGATGGACTGGGACACAGCCCGCTGCAGGACAGCACGGCTCGGGTGAGTATAGCACCGTGAGCTCTGATCCAGTAAGAAACCCCGCAGAGGCCAAGGGGTGCCCCAACCACAGGGACCCGGGGAGCATCTCTTGGGGGAAGGGAGCTGGGTGCACGCCACCACCGCAGTGCCACCTTGGGTGGGAGGGAGAGTGCTGGGGCAGCCCAGCCCAGGTTGGAAGGGAGCAAACTGAGGGCCAGGCCCAGATATAAGCGGGTATCGATGGTGGAAACACAAGGGGAGCCCAGGGAGAGGGTTTGGCAGGGGCCCCGGGCCTGGAGCTGGACTGCGATCAGGGTGGAAGAAGGTACTCTGGGATAGGGGTAAAGAGCTCCTAGCTCCGATGCTGTGTCTCTTACCAACAAGTCTGGATGTAAACGAAACGAACTTGGTTCTCCGATTTGGGGCCAGTGAAATCATCCAGCGCTTCATTTCACTC
This sequence comes from Pluvialis apricaria, assembly GCA_017639485.1. NCBI lineage: Eukaryota > Metazoa > Chordata > Aves > Charadriiformes > Charadriidae > Pluvialis > Pluvialis apricaria. The sequence goes on from CM030014.1 coordinate 25,931,061, forward strand.
CTGGATAGGGGAGACAAACCGAGGTCGTGAGCATGCGACAGTCGTAGGGACAACAGCTCCCCTGCCCAGCTAGCCCTGGGCTCCTAATTCCTCTCTCGCATCCCTTTCCTGCCTGCCCCCCTGAGGTCCTGGACTCAATGGTGACGCTGAGCCCCCCTCTTGCATGCACCGGTTGGGATGTCACACGTGCCACAGCGCCCTGGGCCCTGCCACACAGGCCTGGCTTGCTGCAGGGCCCCCAGGCTGCCTGTCCCCACAAGCAGCAGGATCCCCCTTCGGGGAGCAGCACAGCTTCAGAGAGCCAGCAGCAGGGCGGGGGGCCTGGCATGCCCCAGCTCTAGCCAGCAAAGGCAGCTCCTGCCTCAGCTGGGTCAATAGGAGCAGTTCTTCCCGGAGAAAAGCAGTTAGAGGAACCATTTCTTCCCTCAGCTGCTGTGCGGGAATGTTTAAAGGGCAGAGCTGATTAATTCACTTGCAGATGAACGCTGCGGCATACCAAGGGTACCGCTCGCTTGGCAGCAGATGAGACAACAGACCCGTGCAAACACGTTGCCAGATCCAGCACGCTGTTATGCAAAACGTGGGCCTGCAGCAGGAGGGTGAAGATTTCACAGGCGCTGGAGAAGCCCCAGGCCTGGCGCTCCCTTGAGGCTTCCCTCAGCCCTGCTTGGAAACGGGGCAGTTCATCTGCACAGGCTCCAGCTCCTGCCTGGAGGAGCAGCTGTACTCCCGGCCCCGAGGGAGACAGAACTTTCTACCTTCTCAGATGGTAGTTTTAAAGCCTGAACTTGACACACATCTAAAGCCACCAGGGTCTCTTCTGGGAGGAGAGAGGCGTGAAAGGGAGATGTGAAGGACGAGTGCTGGCAGGCGGATCTGCAGGGCTGGGAATATCTTGTGCTTCAGGGCTGAAGCATGATGCCAAGGACCAGTGAAAACACCTGCAGCTGCAGGTAGAGTGCAGCCCCTCATGCCATGAAGATGCTCAGATGAGGGCCCTGTGCACTGAGGGGTTGGCACAGAGATCAAACCAAAGGTTGTACCATGCTTGTGGCCCTCTCTGCAGACTGGCCTTGCACAGAGCTCCTTGCAGGGCTCTTTGGATCCTGCCCCCAGCTCCTCTCAGCCTGCGAGGGGCCCACCTGCGCTCCAGTCCTGCCCCTGCCACCAGCTGTGTCCAAACGTACTGCCAGCTCCTGGCGGAGCCCACCCAGGGCATTAGCTGCAAGCCGCCCACCAAGCAGCTGTATGGGTTCAGAGCTGGGAAATGCTGCAAGAGCTGTGGAACAGATGCACCAGTCTGTTTGGCACCCACTTATCTCTTCTAATTCTTCAGTTTTCCAGTTCGTGCCCGGTACTGGCCCCATCACCCCTGCAGCTCTGGAAGAGCAGCCTTCAGCAGTTGCTACATCACATCTCAGTGCAGAAGAACTGTTGGCAAGCCATGTGCTGGATCACACGCTCGCTGTGGCCATCTAGAAGATGGGACAGGCTGCAGAAGCACAGAACTGCAATTGCCTCCCCTGAGCTGAGGCAAACCCTGGCCTGGTTTATTGTTGTCTGCACAGCTCAGTCTCACAGACGTCAAACGTGCGTTTGCCCTGCATAACGTGACTGACATCTCTATTTTCAGTACAGCAAAGCTGCAGTCACGTGTCTGGGGAGAAGGTGCAGTGGCTTGCTGCGCAGGGGGCTCGTCTTCCTGATGTCGGAGCTGCACGGCGCTGGGGGGGGGTCAGGGTGCAGCCCCCAGGGCTGCAGCAGGATGTGGTCCCAGCTGGGGACCACATCCTTCGTGGGGGATGTTAAGGTCTTCGTTAAGGGATACGGATGTCGAACGCTGGCCTACTGACAGCAAAGTAACATCAAGCTGCAGGTGCATATCATCTCTAGTAGCTGTTTGGCTGGTGGTACGTGTACACCTATAATAGCATAATCGCTGTGCCTAGAAAATGTGCGCCTGGTAAGGCTTGGGTCAATGAGAAAGCCGTGCCCTGAGCTCCAAAACAATCAGGTCTGTGTTAGCGCGGCTGAATCATTTGCCCAGTCTGAGCTTGTTGGAGCCTGAAGTGAAAAATCAGTGAGCCAAAAAAACCTGTATCCAGGGAAACAAGGAGGCCCTGAGCAGCAGAAGGGCTGTGCGAGATTGGCACTGGCTGTTGAAGGTGCTGAGGAAGAGGCCTCTTCTCCACCTTTGCCTACAAGCAGGAGCCGCTTTGCTTCACAGGGCTGATCAGGCACGGCCTTGATCTTTGCGAGTGAGCCAGCTGAGCCGCTGGAGTGTGCACAGCACACATCCTACTTGCTTTTACTTTCTGAATACGCTGTGGACTGTAAATCAGTTAGACTCCTGTGCCAGGGCTGATTTCTGACCTCTCTGTCCCAGAATGCAAAGTACCCATCCATCTTCTACCCCAGCTGCTACAAATACACCACAGAGGAGAGAAACCTGCCTCGTTCCACAAGTGCCTTTCACTAGGAGAGACCGAAGGTGGCCTCGGGGGAGCGATGCTGGGCAGAGGGGTTTGTAGGGCCAGCCCAGCTGCAGCAGTGGGACCTCTGCCCGCCTGACCCTGGTAATCCCGGAGCGCTGGCCCCCATGCAGGCAGGGCGCTGCCCCTGCACGGGTGTAGGGAGAGAGCAGTGCTGAGTGCTGGCGGGGTGACTGTTGTACTCACTGGGACGACGCCTTCAGCATGTAGCTGGCCTCCCGGTCATCCGCGTTCTCCAGCAGCCTCAAGATGAAGACGTTGGCCAAACTCTGCCCTTGGTCTTCTAATTCCTCTACCCGAAGAAGCCCGCGGGGAGCCGAGTCAAACACTTGGTACTTGTCCCTGTGAGAGATTAGAAGGTTAGGGAAAATGGCAGTTATCCCAGGAGACTTTGGCTTCAGCCACCCAGAACTGTACTGGGGACACAGACCAGGAACCTCTGCACGGCAGGAGGACAGAAGATGCCCTGCTGTGGGAAGGAATGAGTGGGTGGCTACGAAAACACACCGCAAAGCAAGAGACTCTCTCCTTGCTCTGCCTCAGGCATCCTGCGTGGCCTAGAACAAGTCGCTTGCTCTCTCTGAGCTCCCCGTGTAAAAAACACAGACAGCGCTCCCTCAAAGGGGACTGTGAGGCTTAATTCATTCCTATTTGTAGAATGCTTCTGTGTTTTCTGGATAGAAGCTGCCACAGAAGAAAAATATTTCCAGGAGTACAGACACTGCGGCGACATGTTTATTAGAAATGTTGGGCTAGCGAGATGCTCTCTACTGGTGAGTCTAGTTAATGCTACAAAGAACGCGCTGTTCTCTGGGACGCGTCTGTTTGTGCTGCTGTATTTCACTAGTGTCTAGTTGCACAAGACGTAGTACTAAGCATGACGACATTCTGCTCCTCCTGAGGCAGGTTACACCATGTCAAATGCAACAGCTAGCCTTGGGCCTAAATTCATATGCCTCCCTGCTGCTCAAAATTTTCTAGCCTGCCTTCTTAGAAGTTTAACTGACCAAGTCTGAGCTGTTCTTCAGGCAGGGATGAGTCAAAAATCACTTCTTGACAGGAAGATGGGCCTCCTGGGTCAGCCCACCAGTGGATGTAGCTCACTGCCACTCTGCAGAAACTGGTGGATACATGCGTGCTTACCCTGCTGGGAGACCTGGCCTAGAATCTGCTCAAGTCCCATTTGCCATAAATTTTCAGCTGGGGAGAGCTGTGTTACCATGAAGAGTCATCTGCGCTCAAAGGCAAGGTGACTGCTGGAGGAGGGTGTACAGGTCAGGCCAGGATTACCTCCCTGTGCCTCGGAGACGGGACAGGGACACAGCATCACAGCCTGGATAAACCCAGGGGCAAATAGGACTAACAAAGTGCCCCGCATACTACCCGGACTTTGCACTCACCCAGGAATTTGCCGGCAAATTACCAGCAGATCATTGAAAAGGAACAAGTAGATTTCTCTGAAGAGTTTCTTGGTGCGAAGCGTTCGTGATGTCTTTGGACCATTCATTTGCTGCAATTCCCCCTGTTTCAGCAGCCAGCGGGAGTGAGAGATGATGGGCACAGACTAGAAGTGAGGAAAAGATGGTAAAGATCAGGAGAGCAGCAATAACCCATGGACTTACGTGGTCAAGATGCTGAAAGCAACAGGAGATGCAGACGGAAGCGTAGTGAGCCCCCATCACCACAACTTGCCCTGCAGAGGATGGAACAGAGCTGGGCAGAGGGGGCGGTGTGCTCTGCCATCCACCCGCAGCCTGGCAAGGAGCGTAACAGAGCTCAGACAGGGACATGGCAGGGGCCCGAGAACGAACAAATACTGAAGGACGGCGATGCTGGAGTGCCAAGTGCTGGATTTAAACAGCAGGCTACGCCCTGCACAGCCTGATCTGTCTCTGGGGGATCCCATGTCTCATCACCGGGGCTGAGCCTTTCTGGTCAGGGAGATTGACTTTCAAAAACGTGTATTTGGCCTTTTGGCTACAAAAAACCCAGGTTAAATGGGTTCTCACTGGTTGGGTCTGTCCCAGCCAGGAGGAGATACTGCCCACGCAGCCACAACAGCACTTTTTTGCTAGAGTTTTACCATACATTGTGTTAAAAACAAGAAGCCTAGAACAAAGCACATCTTATATTAGAATACTACGCTTCCAGTCAAATGACTCAAATATTGGAAAATATCTGCATAGCTGCCACTCTTTCCACCTTCCCTCCCTCCCTGTGTCTGTCACATGCATGGTGGCACAGTCTGTCTTTCCACACTCTTGCACACTTTTCACCAGCACGCCCTGCCTGCGCCAGTGCCCCAGGCAGACCTGTTCCAGGGATGAACCAGCTCCTGCTTACCAGTACAGCCTCAGCTTTACAAGAGATGGAGGCAGTCCTGTGGCTACCCAATCTACGGCTGTCCTGTGGACTGTCGTATAGCCCTGACGCATTGATAAAGTGCTCTGGAAAATCAAATTCTCAGCCACCCAGTGTGGCTTTCCAAACAAACGGTCTCTAAATTTTTTTGCTTCAGTTGTTCAGGTACGTAAAAAGGTTGCTGGGAAGCTTAAATATCCTCCTTAAAGTTTGTGAAGCTGACAGATCTGAGAAGCATCTCCATAGCACTCAAGAAAAAAATTGGCAATGTTATACTCAGCACTGGAGTTTCATATATTAAATGAGATCTGGTCAGACACCCATAAATATTGATTCAGTCATTCCCTGAGCGGGGCCAAAATAGATCATCAGCAGGTAATTAGAGACTGTACATAACGCATAAATACAGGGACGAATTAAAACGGTGGGACAGTCTTCATTTTGGTATTTTCCAGCTTTGAAGTGTTTTGCTTTGTAGCTTCCATTTTCCTTTAATGTCATTTGTAATGTAAAATAATAGCTGAAAGCTGACCTGCACTTTGGAGAGTTGGCAGGGAAGAGCCAGAATTGAGTGCTGGAGCAGGAGCCACCCACTGCGCACAGGCGGTTTGATGCCAGTGTGTCACAACTGTGCACGTGCACAACACGTTGGCCCCGGTGCTGCCCCCGGCCTCTGCAGCGTGCATGCATGGAGATCACACACACAGACGCAGTGCCTGCAGCAGCAGCATGCTCTTCAAAGGCTTTGGAGGCGGACAGTGTGGACCAGGCCACCACTGAACGCTCACTAAAAGGAGTGCAACTGGGTGACTACTGCCATGTATGTGCACACAACACCTGGATGCTGTTGGCTCGCTGTCTGCAAGGGGTTACCAGCCTATGCTTATACCTTGATCTTGAATTCCAATTTCTTCTGGATGCTGATCATCTGCTCTGTTCGGCTCATCTTTCTGACACCTTCATTACATGCTTTCACCACCTGGGAAAAACAGAGTAGAAAGATTTGCCTCCACTGGCCTTAAGAAGGTAAATGATGACAGACAGCACAGAAAGGCCTGACCGTGACAGGGTAAGTGCCCTGCCATAACAGGAATTGACCAAGCCAAGCTCTTCTATCTGTGTTGTATTCGCATGACAAAGAAAAGAAAAAAAAAAAAGAAAGAAAGAAAAAACAACAACAGAAAACCCCAAACACCCAGAAGATGTTATAGCTGGAAACTGACTGTCAGAGGACATGTTAAATGGCTGCATTGTTACTGAACCAGACAATATTAAGCAACACTCCTGGTTGCACAGCAAAGGGAACAGCTCATTTGCCAGATCCTGACACACCATGTGTCTCATCTTTCTTGTCCTCAACCCTTGAAACGAGGTACACATGCAGTATCATCTTCAAGAAGAGAACGAAGCCAAAGATCCTCATTTCAAAGATGCAAAAGCTGTGGTTCTGCCAAGCAGCACCAGATGCCAAGGCTATGAAATGTCCCAGGGAAAGAGACATTCATCATACAGAGCCCAACTGTGTTCTGAGCACAAACTTTTAACTGAAAAACCACAACCAACGTGCAGGCTCTACCCTATTACAGGGACCTTAACCTAGATGCCATTGCCTGTTTCGTAAGGAGCAACTCTCTTGAGAACTGGCTAGGTAGAAAAATTACGTTGGAGAACAAGCTCTGCTTTGTGCTCTGTTTCTGCTACTCAAAATCCATCAGAATACCAGCAACTGAAACCGTGATCAGCTCCTACCTATCAAATAGGATACCTATAAAGAAAAGAAGCACCAGATGGTCTCTGCTGTGATGCCTGCACCTAGCTGGACACTGGCATCTAAACTTAAACATTTTCAGATAAGTAACCATGCAAAGGGAGTTATAAAATTGATCACGAGTCACTGACAGCTGAATATAAAAAGAGTATTTTTCCATCAACAGTTGTAGTCATCCGCATACTACAGGAACAGCTTTCCTCAGGCTTTTGACCAATGGAAAAACAACTGGCTACCAGCGACATCACGATGGATTCTGCAAATACTAACGCAGAACACCTCATCGCTAAGGTCTCTGCCTTTATCCCTAGCAATCTCCAAAGCATACACATCCTAGACTAGTTCAGGGCAAATCCAAGAGTCCATTTTGTTCTAGTATTTCAGTCAGAATCTGCAACCATATTCTCAAGTTGATGTTCTAGCACAGTTTTCAACTTCAAATACTTATATTGATCTGCAGGATTCAAGAGATGTTCCAAGCTTCTGATGGAGAAGGGTTCAAACGTTCTGTCCTAGCCCACGTAGCTGCCAGCTATGTCCAGATCATTCAGATACGTAGCCAGGAGGTGAGATCACCCTGTCTGACCACGTCAGGAACAGTCCAGATGGAAAACATCCCAATGCCTTCTTAGTGTTTTGTACACAGCAGTAAGTAGCACAATCTACACCACACCAACCTACCAGCTTCAGGGAAGAGGGCTAAAAGCAGGCTTGAGTGCTTCATTAAGAAACTGTTATTTTAGGTCAGAAGTAGTGTGCTTTACTGGAGGAAACCTGACACAGTTGTACTCTACTGCCTGTTGCAGCTAATTACATGTCTCAGTGGGATCCATCACCTTCAGGTATCTGCAAAAACAGTTTGTATTTGTGAAGACCCCAAGGGAAAACAGTCTCTCTGCCCTTTCCTACAGCGGAAGCATACACATCTGTTGTTAGCATGGGGTTCCTCATCACTGACATCTAAGTGCTGCTAGATTAGTCCATCTTTGAGAGCAAGACGACTTAGGAAAAGAAAATTACTCTTGAAATACAATGGCAGGATTCAAAGGGACAGCTCCAAGAGTTAATATAGTTTGTAGGTCTTTTCTGGAGGGGGGAACTGAGCACGATGGTTTAATCTTAACGGCCTTCAGTTAGCTCATTCAAACTTACTGTTTCCAGCTCTTTATGTGCGTCCAGGGCAGTGGTTTCCCTGTCAGACTTCTCTTCCACTTTCTTCAAAATGTTCTGCAGGGGAGGAAAGGCTGTGTTAACTCTGATCCCAACCTGACAGCATAGAGAAGTCTTTGCTAGCCTAGAGTTATTTCTGGCCATCAGCCTAATTACAGGATAGGCAATACAGTACAGTGACTCTCACCTCTTAGCTCCTCTTTTTCATTAAAACCTGCTCCTATCTGACCTTATCTCTAAAAGAAATATAGCAGGCAGACTCCTATTTCATAAATATAAATGAATAAATAAAAATAGCTGGAGCTGGCACTAACAGACAGTGCTATTGGTAATCCCAGCGAGATAAGACCATTTGGGACTGAGCTGTTTCCTCATCCCTAGAAGTATGTCCTCTAGCACAGTGTTTAGACAAGCTGGCAAAGCACAGGGGGAAGATGGCTGACACTAGTCTGGTCCAAGCCACCATTATGTAGAGTATTACACATGGAGCATTTCCATGTTCTGCAGCTGTTCTGCACCGTGCAGCTGCATGTCAGCATCCTGACCATCAGGCAGCTGGGTTGATGGACTGTTGCCACCCCTTCTAGCAGTTCAACAAAGTTCCTCCTCAACTCTTTTGCTAAGGAAAAGCTATCTGGCAAATTCAACACTAATTTGGGGATGGTTTCTGAGTGACTGAAATCTTTTTTCTGTAGTTATTGAGAACATCTGATTCTGCGGAAGGGCTTCATCCTCCTTGAGTCCTGATCATGGCTGTATCTAAGCCTCTTTCACAGCTGCTGGAAAGGAAGATTCTAGGAGTGATCCAGAAGACCTTGGGGAGAGACAGAAAAGCAAAACTCTACCTGCACCAGCAGCTTGAGACGAGTGATCCTTTGAAACGGTAGAATCAGGAAGGAAGAAAAGGACAGGCCTTTGCACTTGGGATCCAGCTCCAGCTGTGAGATCAATTCCCGGAAAGCTGGCTTGTCCTGGCTGAGAGGAGAGAGAGAGAAAAGGTGAGGGCTTTGAGTGCTATCCTGCCTGTGACTCTGGTATGTGGCTGGAGACCCAAAAGCAGCTTGGTCCCAGAGACCACATCTGCCTGGGCTCTCCCAGTAAGAGAAAAGAGGGGAGGAGGGGACTGGATGCTTCTAGGTGTATTTTAGTTTAAATCCAGAACTATTTATAGTGTTGGGGGAGGGAAAAAATAGACTTTTAATGTACAAGCCATGGTAGTGTTCACATGTGTTAGCACATCTAGCTCAGCAGCATACGCTGCGTGCGTAGGTGTGTGTGAATAGGGTGTGTGTCCAAGTAGATGAGTCAGAGGCATAATTATATATTTTTACACAGTTGGAACTCTGTGACAAGGTGAAATTCACACAGTCGTAAGAACAAGACAAGCCACAAAACAGCTCAAGCTTGGCGACTCCTGCCTGCTTAGCCAGAGGACGGAAATTGTTATACGGCCAGAGGAGGGCATGGGCCATGCCCGGGCCTTCCCTGGCGGTGTTTGCAGCAGATGAGGGCATTGCTGAGCCATGGACACAGCTGCACAGAGCAGCCTCACAAGCCCCAGCTGCCATAGTCAAAGACAATGCCTCTTGGCAACTGTAGGGCCCTGAGAAAGGCTGACGCTGCTGGAGTCCTGGCTAGCAGAAATAGCACGGATGAGAAGACATTGCTAACTGTGCAAAACCTGTCTTTACCGTGTGTAACTCACAACGATCCAAGAGAAGCCATTGTAAGTACTTCTCCCCGCTGCAGCAGGTACTTGTGTGATGGGTGTGACTCACCAGAGCCACAGCAGAATGGACCTGCGTGTGTCTGAGAAACAGCCAAATGGGGGGGAACTGTGGCACACCTCAGGCAAAATTCTTGTGCTGACAAGGAGCCTGTAGAAGGGAGCCTACTCTTTTCAATTTGCTTTAGGTTCTCCCGCAGTGAAAAAAACCCGCTGCCCTCTAAATTAATATCTAAGAATACCTCTATCTCCAACAGGTCCTTTTCAAGCTCAAGTAATCCAGCCTATTGCTGCTTTGCTTCTAAGTGTTTAGCTAACGGCTGTAGGCAAACTGTTTATATTCTGCAGCTATACTGCTGGCTTCTGACTGAAGGAAACCCTGCAGTACCCTGCTTCTGGAGAGAACAGTTGGCCAAGCTCGACAGAGGCCCCTTAAACTGTTTTTTTTGCCTCAAAAGCTGGAGCACAGAGAAAGGAAAGGATTAGGGCTTGTTGCATTGCCCTGAACCAGCTGCTGCTATTGGGAGGAAATACAGTGCAGCATATGCAATGGGCTGTCCTGAAAGAATCCAGGACATTGTAACTAAAGAAAAATTAATTCTCCCGCTCAAAGACAAGCTTGTAGGGCACTCTTTGTTTTGAGCTGGCGTAAGAGTATTCCTACAGGGCTGAAAGATTTGCTAAACTTGAAAAATACTGCAAAAATATCTTGGATTATATCCTGAGGCCTAGGTAATGTCTGTGTGTGTAACACCAGAATGTGAAGAAAATGGCTTTTTTTTTTCTCCTTTATAAGGAAATTTTGTTTCTCGGAAAAAAAAAAAATTCTCAAATTTGGGTAGGTCAAATGCCTTGCTGAGAAGCTCAGGAAAAGCAGTTGCTGTTCTTGTCATCAAAGAGCTGTATTATATTCTTGGCCTTTCAGTCTCTTGCCTCCACTCGCAGTTTAAAAATACATACATTTCACAAGTGTGACCCCCTGTGTGCACCATAAATATTTCCCACCATTAGGAACTACTGGCTCTGAATTTACCTGATATGTTACTTGCATACTATATCACACCACCCTTACTATAAAGCCTTTTAATTGTGTTTTCTTTTTAGAGGTGCAGTGAAAAATCAGTGAAGTGGGAAATCCTGTTTCTGTGCTATCCAGCCCTTTCCCATAAATATTAAAATTACAGCTAAATCTGTGACCTATACAATTATCGAAATAATTTAGCATCAAGCACTGGAACTCACAGAAGCTGCTTGTAAGCTCTCTCCTGGTAGGTCTGGTTGGAGACGTAGGTGATGTACACAGAGAAGTGATTAACTGTATGCTGGTAGACAATATCGCACACATCCGAGATCACAATATTCTCTTCCACCCGCTGCTCCAGGTCCAACAGGAAGCTAGATGAGAAACCCAGTGCTCATGTTAATTGTGACAGGTCTGTCCCAGGTAGTTCCCAGAAGCAGCCCTTGGGGTTCAAAGCAATTAATGTGTCCACAGGCTCTTTGAAAAGAGTGGGTAACAGACTGCCCCTAGTCAGCTCCTCCATCCCCCTACAAATGAGGTTAGTTAAAGTGATGCTGTTCAGCTAGACAAAAATCCAGCAGCAGTTGTCTTACCGCTCACTAACAGCCATGACATCCAGGACATTGGAGAAGAGGATGTGTGCCTCAGACTGGTGTAAGATCTTTTTCAGTCGTTCGTTCTCCATGAAGTGAGACACCAGCAGATTCAGACTCTTGTAATACGAGGCTTCGGAAGTAACCAGCTCAAACATGGCCTGGGGGAGAATCCCAAAGAAGGAAATCAGCAGGTACCTTCCAATTCTATAGAGAGGCATGCATAACATTGATGAGAACGTCTGTGCTGCACGAAGCCATGGACCTGAAGTCATGGACCTGAAGTCATGGACCTTGCACCCCTGCTCCAGGCCCAGGCGTACAGGAAGAGGTAAGCACGCAATGGCATCTGCCATGTGTTACACAGGATAGTGACTTGAACGGGCAAGACTTCCTCCCTCAACTGTAGTCCTGACTCCTTCTGTCTTTCTCCTAAGTTGTTTGACCACATTTCCTTCCATTGAATCTCTCCAGAAGAATTATCTCTTTTTCTCATTATATGTAAGTAGTCTGATTTTGCGTACATGCACATGTAAGAGCACTTGACGAGCTCCCTCCTTCCTTCCTAGTGTCACTCAGTCTTGACCCGAGGCTGCTCCAGACACCAGCCCCCTCTATGTCCACTTGTCACAGTCCTGCACTTTCATCTCCCTTTTTGGGAGTTCCCTTTGGCAGCCCACATACACCCTCCGACCCCCTGCTGATCACGACTGCGCTGGCTTGTTGCTCTGCTCATTGTGGCTTATTGTGGTACCCAGGAGGGTGTCCTTGCTCCATTGACACTCCTGTTTTAGAAAAAACATGGTGTAGGGTCTGGGCTGTACAACACCCAGCACACTGCAGTCCCCGCATGCACCACATGCTCCTCCGGGCACAGCTAAAACAAATACACAGCTGTGGTGCTCCAAGCCCCTGTGTCCTCCCTGACCCGAACGAAATACAGCTGTTACTGTCCAAGTGAGGCTCCCTGGCCATACGCTTTTCTGACCCAATTCACCAAGGACTGCAACAAGACACAGTAGTCCTCAATTATTACCGTAAGCCATAAATAATCTCCAAATTCCAGCCCTTGCTACTCCTGTTAAAAGAGAAGTCTCTGGTGCAAAGCCTGGCCTCCTCAGGCCAGGGATGTGGTCTGGGGAAGCAGAAAGACAAATTGATGGTTTGCTTCAGAGATAAATCACGAGCTAATGAGACGAGGATGTAAAACCTGCCCACAGCAGGTGCTGCAGTCCACTATTGCCGCACAGAGTTCACTTACTGTTCAGAAAACCGCTTGTTGTCTTTGTTCAGAGGTAGATAAAAAAGGTGATTATTTACACAGCTACTGAATCCATTAGTTGAAGATTCATTGAAGATTCTCACAAGGGCTTCAACATGGTGAAAAATCATTCAATCCCTCAGTTACCTCTTGATGAAGGTGCATCTTGGGCTCCTTGTCCTGGGGCTGGCCCAGGCTGCCACTACTGAAAAAGGAACCTTTTGGTAGCTTAGCGAAAGTCTTGCTTCCTTGAACCTAAAGCTGCTTCGACCCTTGAGCCCAAGCTCCCCTACTGCCCACAGCTCCTCTGCTGCGCCCTGGTGAGGGTGGGAGCTGGTCAGGCAGTGCGGGTGCCAGTCCCTGAGCTCTGCTGGCTCTCAGAGGCTGCAGGGACCCAGCTGGAGTCAAGGAGATCCAATGGAGCAGCAGGTACGTGCAATATTTAATAAATATCTTCCAAGTTAGCTGAGGCTATAGCCTTGAAGACAATATAGACAATAGTCTTGTGGCTTGGTTGTTCTTTTTTGGTTTTGGGGTTTTTTTTTCTTTTTAAAGAAATTATTTGAAACTCTCTGATCATCAGTTTTCAGCCTTTTCCTGGAAATATTGCTATGCATCACAGAAGAACCTGAGGTACAGAGACCTGGGTTATATTTCTGACACTGCAGTCCAAGATCTGAGAGGATGGGCACAGCAAGGAGGGACTGTTACTCAATCCAGAGCTGCTAAAATATCAGTTGAAGTGATGTTTCAGCTCTTTGCGGGGTTGGTAGCCTAGGAAATATTCCCAGTGGGCAGTAAGGTCAAACAGGTGGTCCTTTCCTGCACCAGAGAAGGAGGCTGTGTCTGCACAGCGCCCAGAAGGGAGACAGAGCAAGGAGTGTGGGTAGAAAGGAATGTACTTGGTCAATGTATGTGGAACAGCTGCTGTTTAAGGAATAATTGGGTTTTTTTTCAACGCCAGATTACCGATGAGAAAAGTGGGGGAGTATCGGCTCAACTTCTCCCAATAGCTTCACCAGGGCATCTGGTGAACCTGAGAGAGAACCTGATTCTCTCTCTCTGCATGATGGGCTAGGTCCTAAATGCACCTCTTACAGCTTTAACTGTACCTTTTTATTTGATAAATGAGAGGAGAAGCAGAACTAGATGAAGATACAACAAAGAAGACAGGGCGTGCTAGGACAGCCTGTCCCTTCCAGATATCCTGGGGATTGATACCACCAGTCATTTTGCACTGCAGTTTTCCAAACACTCCAAACCAGGATTATTTTTTTTTCTGACAGGTTTGAATGCTGGATGGCCATGAGAGCCAAGATCAAGACCTGCCACTCTACCACAGCCTTTAAACCCCAGACAACTTGCTTAATCCAGAAGGTTGTGCAGAAGCCCCTCTGCCTATATTTGGGGAAATTAATTTGCGTGTGTTTGCTGTTCACTGTAGTGGGGAGTGCTATACCTGCATGGGCGTGTGCAGAGTGCAAGCCACGCTAAAGAAATAATGAAATCCATAGCGAAAATATCAATGCACAGGGTTCTGATTTAAAGGAGATGCTAGGAAAAATAAAGAACATCTCCACTGGTGGGGACAAGATTCTGGTGGTGTTCACAGGATGTGCGAGGCACAAGTTTCTTAATTTACTTTGGAGATCCAGCTGGTCCTCTGCAGGTCCGAAGTACCTACTCCAAGCAGCCAACAGCTGTTTCCCTTTTGAACGGTAAGTATGAGTTGCAAACCTAAACTGGCATCAAACATCCAACCACGCGATGCGGTGATGTGATCTCTGTGGAATAACTGAACTTTGCTAGCTCTAAGCAGTTGCTAGAAAAAAAGAATATGAGCGTCTGGTCTGAGGATTGCAAAAATAACTAGAAAAAAATTCTGAACTAAATGTCAATTGAAGCAATACTATCTTCCTGAGTCTACAAATAGTCTGAAACTATCTCTTGGAAACATGACCAACACTATTCCATCAGTCCTCTGGGTCATTAACTTCATGAAATTGAGTCACATTGTCGTGGTTAGCTATACTAATAATTTTCATTGCTTATGCTTTGGCAGAGAGATTGAGAAAGGAAAAGATAACTGAAGGCTAAGGAAGAAGGAAATGTGGGAGATAAAAAAGGAGAAAAATTAAGAGTCATCAAAGACAAGAGTAAGTAATCCTACGGGCTAAATTCCTCTTGAGACAATATGGTGTTTTATTGCATAGACTGGAAATATTTGTTCTTAATGGCCCTGCTCTCTTCATGTAAACCACCAGGTAAGCAGGGGGAATTCTGGTCTCGTCTAGGAGGGATGTTGCTCTGATCCGATGCCACAGCATTGGCTGTGACCAGCTCTCAGACCTGGTTGCCTTCACAGGCCAGTCTGACATCCACCTGCTAGAAGCACCCTAGGTCCAGCACAAGAGCTCTTTGGAGGTTTGAAATCTAAGGTTTGCTCAAAGAAGGAAAAGAACAAAAGAGAAAGACTGCCTACCTGTCAAATGCGCTCTTCCACACAGAAGCCATGTCACCACTGCACACAATCAGGTTCAAGTCCCTCTTTTGCTTGAGCAAAGAATATTTTCAGAGCAGCAGCTCTCTGATCTAAATTCACACCATGACACATGGTGCAGATTAGTCTGTCTCTGCCCCTTTTTCTAACACCAAAGTGACCTGAATCCAAATAATCCCCAGCAAAAACTTTATCAAAGCTCATACATCTCAGCCAAAATGGTTCGGTTCAAACACTGAGAATGCTTTGCTAAACTATTTTTATTAGTAAATTGTTTTGGGCAAGTTCCACTCAGCTCAGAATCTCCTAAAACATAGAAGACGAAGACAGCATAGGAAAATCAATACAGTTAGCAAGCAGAAAAGGACAAAATGAAGAAACTATGCAGTAAATAAAACAAGGACAAACTGAAAGGTAGAGAACTGAACTGGGAAAGAGGAATAAACCAGAGCCACTCCACAAAAAGGCCATACCAATATCTAATTTAAGGTTCATGCTGAAAGAAGTTTCACTGATTAAATGTTGTTTCTTCTACTCCCTGGATCGCTACCTCTTCAGAGCCGAGTACCTTCGTGCAGAATTTGTTTTAACCTAAATCACATTTAACCTGTAATACAGGGAGTGTGTTTTGTCTGTAGGCACTTGTTCCTCCTGCTACATATGTGTTGCCTGTCATTTACTCCACATTGACTCCATGTCAGAACCCCAACAGCATTTCTTTTGGCTTGCTCTTGCATGATTACATTTTCTAGATAGTTAAAAGAAAGCCCTTGGTGATTCATGTTTTGCTGTGTTTGATGCTCAACAGATGTCTGGATAATTAAAACTACCCTATTAATGACTTAGTCATTTCTGATAATTATTCCAGTAGCACATAATTTTCCTATTTCCCTGACCTCTGTGGTCTGTAACACGTCTTTCACTTTTTTTTTTGTTTTTCCTTTTTCTGCTTTTGCACTCACATTTTTTGTGACACTTCCAGTTGTTGTTTTACATCTTGCTACTCTCACATTCGCTTCAGATGAAAAAGGCTGGTGTGGCAGAGGCCATCGCTGTCTGAATTCTGTTTGAGTTGCTGGGGCTAATGGGCCATGCTGCAACAATTTTTTTTTCTGAAATTGCTGGGGGGGTGGGTGTGGGATTTGGTTTTTTTGTGTTTTCTTTTCCTTCCTGAAACTCCATTTTCTGGCTCATTTGTTCCAATGAGGACAATGACAAATTGCCTTCTATGACACTTTTCAAGCATCCATTGCTCTTCCAGTCAAGTTTCTTGTTTTGATGCTTGAAAAACACCTGTGTCTTGTTTTTTATCTTGTAACCTCCTTCGTCATTTTCTGTCATCACCAATAACGAAGACCAGATTCCTCTTCTTGTTCCCGTCTCTTTCATTTTGCAGATTACTGCAGATGAGCAACTTTTTCTCTGTTTAAGCCCCGCTCCATCACAGCTATGATGGTGTTGCTTTCCTCAGCTGTGAACAGGGGTGTTTGCTTCAACTTTCTTTCTGTTTGTGTACTGGTATTCCTCCCTGTGGTCTAAATAATATTCTTGTAGCTGGCTGAAGAGCTGCAAGCTCTTATAGTCCCAGTGTTTACCACAGCTTTGAAGATAAAATGGGTCAGAAAGGTATGGGTTTGTCCTTAAGACATTTACACCAGAATTTCTGCTGCCCTGTACTTCAGGTAAATTCCACCAATTCTCCTTCATGAAGCTGAACACTCTACATTCACTTAATCAAGCCCTCATGTACAGTTCACACTCTCAATTCATATCCAGCATGAGTACAGTTCCAGCCCTGCAGGAGCAAGCCATGCTTCCTGATAGCAAGGCCGAATTCAACATCATCTCTTTAATTGCCTCAGTGATTTCTCCAGCCCTCCTTGTTTTCTGTCCTTGACTCTCCTCACAAAGCAAATTCTCCACTTTTATCTATTCAATGTTCAGCCAATTTCACAGCTTTATGGCTTTGACCAATTTTATAATCTTTTACTGTGCTAATCCCAGAACAAACAGGAAGAAAATTTCAGCTCTGATAAACTAACATCAGGGGAAAGCACAGCACTTCTTTAAGGCAGAACTGTCCCATCTCCATCTGCTTTATTTCTCTTGTTATTTAGGCCAAGAGAAGAAAATTCAGAACACAACGTTGGGTATAGCAGCACAGAGATTTTTTTCCTTAAAACACCTGCAGGTAAAGAACGTAACTCAACAGAAATGGCAGGTTTTGAAATCTATAATGCAAACTTTTAAGTTAATGTTTCTCTGTAAAAGACTCTTGATTTTGAAGCAGACAGAAAAAGAAAAGCTTGTAATTTTTCAGATGCCAGATTGTGTTTGTAATGCTGGCAGTTAGAAGTACCGTGTTTTGCCAGGTAAACAGAACAAATCTGACACGGAAATAACCAGTGCAGAAGAAGAACATGGAAAAGCAACAAATAATTTTAGTCACCTTCAGCCTTAACCCTGACACACTAACAGCCTGTGCTTGCTAGCCCAAGCCTACCATGTATAAACATCGGTCCCGTCCACTAAGGATGTAACACAGCCCTGCGGTTCACAAGATGAGCCTTTCCAGTGTAACTACAGTAAAGTTACAGCCTTGGCTAGGACTAGGGTGGCACTGTATACCCTAGGGATTCATAGATGTTGATTGTGCAAATCCAGGTAAACTTAGGGGGAACTGCTCACACCCCGAGATGTTCTTCAGCATTTTGGCTACAATCTCATGAGCCAGGGCTGAACAGGTAACACTGCCACAATGGTCTCACCAGAAGCAATCCTGGCACAGGAATATAGTAGGACTCACAGGATCGAGCCTTTGAAGGCCCATTGCTCGTATTACAACGCACACCGCAAACTAAACAACGCTTGTTTTTCTCCGCTGCTGGCTACAAATGCAGTGCTATGCATTGACAAAGAGCACTCGTGCTCCCCACGCTACCCAAAATAGCAACCAGTTGTAAATTGTCGTGTGACTGATGTTTTCATTAATTGCAGCAGCTACCCCCACCAACTCCTTTCACTGTTTGATGCAGCCCTATTAATTAACAGCGTATGACTCTTAAACAGTGATGTCACTGCACTGTATGGCCAAAATGCAAATATACCTGTCATTATTTTTTAATGTTTTTTTACTGTTTTGCATAAGACTCTAAGTCAAGCATTTGAAAATAAGGAAGCTTATCAACCTCCATCTCTTCCCTTTCCATTAATGCCATCATATGTAAAACATTACAGTTAACGGTTGAATTCTTGTAAGATTTCTGGTGGAAAGTACGTATCCTGCTAGTAACTTCAGAAGAGGATTAATGTGCACTGCATACCAAAAGGTCTATCGCAAGAGCCTCTTCATTATCCTTCCCTTCCTTTGTAAATGGCTCCTAACACTGAATCAGAAAAGGGAAAAGAAGTTCATTTTTGCTACTGAAATGTCCAGCAGCAATAGCATATAGAACAACATCTGCAGTTTCAAAAAGAGAGTGAATAGTACTAGCGGTGCAACACAGAGAAGTACTCAGCAGGGCAAGGCTTGTCTGTGACTGCTATGAAGCTTTTCATTTTCAAATCTTAATCATTTGACTTAATTCACTCTCACTATTTTAAGCAGCAACCCAGTCAAGAAACACTCCACCTTCCCCCATTACCTCCTGCAGCTTGATCTCATCGGGCTGGAGGATGCTGAGGACGCCGCTGCTCCGGATCTCAGGAAGATCCTGCCATAAGTTGAACCTGGAGTTGGAGTTCCTCAGCAAACTGATTTGTGGTGGAGCTTTGCTTTCGGTTGTACTTGTAGGTTCTGCTTCAGACGGGGTTTCTTCACTGGGTGAACTCTCTTCAGGGTCTGTCTGTGAATCCTGCAGTCGTCTGGTTTCAATCTCCTCGCGTGTAGATTTATCTCGATATTCCTGATACAAGAGCCCTGGGAGGCAACATTAACAGGTCTGAGAGGTTACAGCTAAACAAAAGAGTAGAAATGTATTGTGGGAAAGGATATTTGTTTTGTATTAGTTCACCTTAGCAGAGGTGAGAGAGATCCCTTCCGTGCTGAGCGAAAAAGCCAATTACAGCATTCCTATTTCAGCCAGAAGTGGAAACTATAAATGGAAGGCCATTTCTAAATCTAAAGCATCGTCAACAATCTGCTCTCACAAAACATTTAGTAACAGTCAGATGAATCCATGATCAATTGGAAGACATAAAAGCAGCAGTTCATTATTTGACAGGCTCTTAAATGTTTCTTTTAAACCTTGATTTTTTTCTGCAATATTATTATGTTACAAGTTATATAGATTGATAGGTATGCATAAAATAATACTGCATACATTGAAAGTACTTCAAAGGAGCAATTTGATGACTGTGAATATCCTTAAGGAGGAAACACTGAGCTGCTGTTAAGGCATTGGACAGGTGAAGCCTTGGGACAACAAGTTACAGTTACTAGTTTGTTTTGGTATTGATTTAGTGGTTAGCTTTGGACATGTTGCTTAATTTCCTTCTGTTTTCCTTCTCAGTTTCTATGATGATTGAAGATACGAAATTAACATTCAAAAGCTCCCTGAATGCCGCAGCAGTAAGGAAAAGGCTCTGAATTCACACCATCTTGCGGCACATCAATCACAAAAGGTGTCTTCTGAGTTTCAATTACTAACTTCAGGAGCAGACGAAATTGCACTGAATTTGCCCCTGCCCCTGATTTCAACTGACAGCACAAAAAAGGTAGGAACCCTGAAACTCTTTGGCCATCTTTAGAAGACCTTTTCTCTCTCCCAGGGCTTTCTAACTGTCCTATTTCTCTTTCTGAGCCATCTGTAGGACCCAGAATATTAATTGCTTGAATATAAAATGTAATTTAGAAAATACGAAAAGACAAGAGAGTGTGAGCCTGCTCTGAGTCACTCTCCTCACTTACTGAAATTGAAGGAGTGCAATTTACATTATCTCCCTTGGTTAATACTTGAATTGCAAAGTGTAACATGAATGAATAAAGAGAAAAGTCCTCAATGTTAAAAACCCCCCAAACCCTAAAAACCTTATTTTGTCTGAACCATTAGGGGTTAAAATCTATGCATTCACAATATTGGATCTCAGAAGAAGATTCCGCATGTAATAACGTGAGAGACAACTGGGTCAGGAGTTTGTCCAGGTAGGGCAGAAACGCAGATGTTACTGCCTATTGAATGTCTGGGCCAGTTTTCACGAGGTTCTGTACCAGTCACTGTTAAAACTATATCTGAAATATGCTGGGGAAAAGCGCAGGCACAAGGACAGCATTACCGCAGTCTGCGAGTATATCCTGTTATCTGTTCTCCCTGGAAAGACGTTCAACACCAGATTAAAATAGCAATAAGGGTAGCTGTGCCTAGGAAACCATGCAGTCTTCTGTTAGCTTCCTACACGATAACTGAAGAGAGGAGACTTCCCCTGAAGTTTTGCATGCTGCTGCTACTTATATAATTTCTCTCTGCGTCAACCGGGCTTCTATGGCTTTCCTAAGCATTTCTGCCTGTTATTCAGCATCAGGAAGGGTGCTGAGGATGTGGTGGGGTGGAAAGGCTCCTTCAGGAATGGAGCAGAGAGCCTAAATCAAAGCTGCTTTCAGTGGTACCGATCTGTAAGTTCAGTAGGTGTGAACGGTCTGGTACAGTAGGGCACTGGGTACTTTCTACCCCACCAAACTGTGCACCAGAGAGCAGGACAGGCTGGGAAGCATCAAGGGAAAACATGCTGGGAAACTGAAGCATAATCTATCTATTTTACTCATACTGAAGATAATTATACTTGCAGTGTCTGATTGTACAGCCATGTTGTGCTAGTGGGTCTGCCCTGCAAGTCAGAGGCAATTAAGGATATTTTCTGTAAGGGGGATGTAGTGTCCTTTGTGCACATCTGGAGAGAAGCCCTTTAAAAAAGATCCTCAAGACAAATTTCCCCTTTGCTTGTAAGGAAATAAAATCCACACAACAAAACTTGATTTTGTTTCCAGGTTCCCTGTCTGACCAACCAAACAGATAAGACCTACGGAGCCTTCAGTGGCAGGCAAAGGCAAATATGGACGCGGGGAGATCTGATTGACTAAAGGCATCTACCACCAGAACTCGTTCAGAAACGACAGCAAGGTAATTCATTTTAAGGAGGGAGTTGACGAGAGACTGGCTGAAGCTCTACCACTGACAGCAATACGGGGAGGAAGCAGAAAGGTGATACCAGAAGAAAGACAAATGACAGGTAGATGTTTAGGCAGAAGGAGGGTGGGAAGAAACAGAGTTGTGCTAGCAAGGATAAAAGATAGCGAGGATATCTTGATGTAAAAGGTCCATCCATATGTTGGTAAAGAGGTTACAACGGGCAGAGCAAAGTCTTAGATGAGAGAGAGAGGGAGAGAAGCCATGCAAAAGCCTACTCAAGATGAAGCAGGAGATGGGCACGGCACAGGATGGGTGGTGTAACAGATGCAATGTCAGGGAACAGGATTTTGACGTATTGAAAGGAGAGCAATGCATCTGGGAACTGACTGAATGTGTAGAAAGAAGCGGAGATCAGTAGTTGAATGTGACTCAGAAGATACGATGATTTAGAAAATGCTTACATTTAGTAAGTGAACAAGTAAAAAATGTCAGACCTGTATGAGCTCCATTCAGTGCTTAATGTCCCAACTGTTTCTACTGTGACCTGGCTAAAGGTTAACCGTGTGGTCGGAGCATGGATTTGATGTCACCTGTTGACTTAAGTGGTTAAGGCTGATCTTCCTAAGGGGCGTTTATATAAGTTTGTATAGTACATAATAGACTTTTCCCTTTGTGTTTATTCCATTTAATTTTGCTGTCACAGTCTCCCTTGCCAGCTCTCTCAAAAACTGGGAGGGGAATTGAAAAACTAGTTACTAATTGTGGAAAATGCCTGCTTTAGAGAGTTTGCAGTGCTCTTAAAGTAAACGTTATTACATTGAAAGCTATGTAAAATCTCAGGAGGTCCAGAGACGTTTTCTCTGAAATTCTCTGCTCCAGTTTCAGGCAAAAAGTCCATTAATGCTTCAAAGGCAGGAGGGAGGGAAGGGAGCAAGTGTGCTCCAGCCATTTGAAATGACCTCTCTGTTGGGGATTAGCATAGCATCTCTGGTTGCCAAACCGTGTCTCCTCCATCAAGGTGCAACAGACCTACTTGCAGTTACACTGGTGTGTGGAGAGCTATCGCATGGCTTCCCTCTGATATACAGCACATGAAAGTGTATATGAATATCGCAACTGGGTTGCTTTGAAGTCCTGCTGTTTTTTACTATTTTTATCATGCCTCTTAGTGGCACAGTCCCAGTAAACTGACAACGTATTGACATATCTGCCCCTGGGAGATTAGTACCTACCCTGCCAAAAGCAAGTAACAGATCTAGCAACATCTATGCAAATTGTTCACCACTTTCTTCCAGGCAGCCCCAAACTCAGCTGTTTTGTCTGACAGACACTGGCAGGCTGCTGGTTTCACACCAGCCTCTTTCCCCAGCACTGTCCCAGTGGCACCAGGTGCCGCAAGAATCAGCCCTGCCTGCCACAACCTGAGACCAAACTGCAGCCACCTTCCTCTCCCAGAGACAGGAGGTCTCCTCCCAGAGCGAGGAGCCTCCTCGCTCCTGCCTGGAAGGTTCGCCTTGCTGCTCATGAGAATTATCTATCTGATTTTCCCATGCAAAGTGCTACATTCCTGCCCTCCAGATTCAAGTACCTTGCAGTTTAATTTCCTGAAATTGAACAGAACCGTTTAAAAATGAGAACTTCTATATTCCCACCATAAAATCTGCCTCAGGGGTGGGGGTTAACTTGGATCGCCCAAATCTCTCTGACACAATTCAGATGTAGGAAACCAAGAAACAAGCTGTGAAGGTCCTCTCTGCACCCCACCAAAAAAAAAAAAAAAAAAAAAAAAAAACACAAAAAGCAAAAGCAAAAGCATAACAGTCCTCTCTTCCCCAGCCACCCAGATAACCTCAACTCTGCCTTTATAATGGCCAAAAATGAGAAAATAACTGCTTCCTCCATTGCACAGGCTACACCAGTGGCTGCTGCAAATACACGCCGACCCCGGTGCACACAGCTAACGTCCAGCAGGACAGCTGACCCAGTACTTTAGCCTGACGCCTTTTTGAGTACGCAAAACCAGGTTTCAGCAGAAAGTTGGCTGTAGCCTTAACGACTAAGTGCTTCGTAATCACACGAAGTAACGGTTATCTATGAATGGAGGCAAAGCTGCCCAGCGACAGCGTTAAATCGCCTGCCAGGCGGCGTGCACACCTGATGCCCCTCAAGACAGCAAAAAAAAGCCACCGCTAAGGCCGTGGTTGTTATGTTTTACACCGAAAGCGAGAGGTTTTTCCCAGCAAGGACAGAGAGTCGGGTCCCCACAACACAACACCCATCCCCCCCCCCCCCCCGCCCGAGGCTGCCTCCTGCCATGTACCGCTTGGGGTTCCATCTGGGTTCCACTCACTAAACGCTGCCGGTTTGGGGAGGTTTAGGGGGGCGGGAGACGGCGGCTGGGCTCAGGGTGAGGGGCCCGGCCCGCCTCGGCGGCACCTCTAGGGGCTGCTGTGCTGCCGCGAGTGCGGGGAAGCGGGACAAGCGGCGAAGTTGTGGGAGAGCGCGGCCGCCGGACACCCCGGCCGGGGGCCACCGAGGCGGGGGACGGCTCCTTACCGATTTGCTCGATGAGGTTCCTCCAGGAGTCGGCCGTCATGGGGTGGGCGGGCGGCGGCGCCTCGGCCGTGCCGGCGGCGGGGCTCTCCTCAGCGGCCGCGGGGGGCTCCCTGTGGGAGGCGGAGAGGCACCCTCAGCCGGGGCAGCGGCGCGGCGCCCCCCTCCGCCCCCGGGCGCGGCCCCTCGCACACCCCTTCTCTCAGTATCCACCCCACCCTCCCCTCACCCCCCTCCCCTCACCTGCCGGGCTGTCCCGCCGAGCCGTCCTGGTCGAGGGCGCAGGCGGCGCTGAGTGCCGCGGCCAGCAGCTCCATGGCCGGCGGCGGCAGGCGGCTGCCGAGCAGCTCCGGCGGCGGCAGCGGCGGCGGCAGCGGCGCGGGGCTGGGGGAGCCCGGGCGGTTGCCACGGTAACGGGGGTAGGAAGGCAGCAGCCTGCGCGGGAGGGAGAGGGGAGCTGTGGCCGCCCCCGGGGCGCCCCCGCAGCCCCCCGAGACTCTCTGAGACCCCCAACCCCCTCAGAGTCTCCACAGTCCCCTCAGAGACTCTCTCCTCAGACCCCCCTCAGGCGTCCCCCAGGGGCTCTCCACCCAAATCTCCTCAGACCCCCCCCCCCCTCAGGCGTCCCCCAGGGGCTCTCGGCGCAAATCTCCTCAGAACCCCCCTCAGGCGTCCCCCGGGAGCTCTCCACCCAAATCCCCTCAGAGCCTTCCCCAACCCTCTCCGGCTCTCCCCCCAAAACCCCCCCCGGAGCCCCCTCAGATCTCGCTCAGGCACCCCCACAGATTCTCCCCACAGAGACCCCTCAAAATCCCCTCAGAGCCTCCCCTCGGGCTCCCGCAAGCCCCTCAGAGCCCTCTACCACCTCGCAGCCCCTCTCCGTGTTCCCAGATCTCCTCCGAGGCCCCACGGAGCTCTGCCAAATCCCCGCGGAGCCCCCTCAGCCTTCCCCAAATCCCTGCTGAGACCCCTCAGAGCCCGCTAGAGCTCCCCAACCCCGCTCCCTCAGAGCCCCCCACAGCCCCTTCGGATCCCCCCCCAAGCTCAGCCCTCAGAGCTCCCACCCGACCCCTGAGTCCCCCCACAGCCCCTCGGAGCCCTCCTGCCGACCCTCTCAGAACCTCCAAAATCCTTTGCGAGCCCCCACAGACCCCTCAGGTTCCCTCCCCATACACACACGCACGCAAACTGCCCTCTCAGAGTCCCCGACCCCCTGCAGCCCCCCCACCCCGTGCCCGGCACCCCTGCCCGCAGAGACCTCCTCAGCCCCCCAGCTCCCCTCCAGCGCTCCAACGCAGGTCCCTCCTCCGCCGGGAGGCTGACTCCCTCCTCCCCAAGGGCCCCCCCAAAAGGCAGCAGTCCCTGCCCCAGGGGCCCCCCACCTTCACAGGCACCCCTACCTCCATCCCCCCTGCTCTCCTGCAGAGAGGCTCCTTCCTCAGATGCAGGGAAGCCCCTTCTCCATCCCCTCCCTCCCTCCCTCCCCAGCAAGGCAGCCTCCCACAGCAAGCACCCACACACCCCATCCCACCCCATGCACCAGCCCGGGCCCCAGCCCCTCTCCTCCATGCACAGCGGGAGGGGGGTCCTACCCTGGCACTGACCTCTTCTCCTCCCTCAGACCTGGGGCAGAGCGCTGCCCCCCATCCCCTGCACCTCTCTGCCTATCTGCGGCTGGCGCCGGCTTCGAGGGAGAAAAAGGGGTGGGAGAGGGGGGCTCTCCTGAACCGCTTCCAGATCTGGTGCATATGGTGCGTTTCTTCTCCGGGAGTGAAACCCTGAGATGGAGGAATGTAAACTGGGAAACTCAGCCTAATCCCTCCTGCCGGGAACTGCACCCCTGATTACCCCACAGGATTGACCGCTATCCTCCTCTCCTCCTCCGGCAGGGCTTTGCACCCGCTCGGTCATTTCCCCCGTCTCCCCTTCCTTAGCGTCGCTACTTCCATAAGGATATATTGTCTCGTTTAGGCAGTAAGTATCTCAGTACTCAATGATCTATATCTGTCTTCGTTCAGGTAATTGTTTTTCCGCCTCAGGGATAAATCCTCTGGAGCTTCAGAGTGCGGTTACACCCTCAGATCAGTTCAAGTGCTTGCGGACAGGTTGGGTGCAGCTCTTCCCTACACGTTAGTAACCCTCAGCAAAAAAACCCCACGTCATCTGCACCACATTGCAATTGAGGAGTTAACAGTCAGAAAATGCTCAGCTATTCCTCGCATTCGCTTTCTCCCTGTTGCATAAATAACCATGTTTTTTTCAGTACGTGATAACGTAATTTATGCAATAACATAAAATCCGTGTGTTGGTCTGTATGTGTAAAATGGTTTCCTTTTTATCATCTTTATATTGTTTCTGCTAAATGATATATCAGGAGAGCTTCCAATCAGCACATGACTATACATTCAGAAAAACTCCTTCAGCTTATGTGAACTAGATCTCAATCTGGCACACTGGAGAGCTCGGTCTTTTTAAGTCATTAAGAGGCAGAACAGGAGAGAAAAACAGCTGGAAGTATCGGTGGAGGGATTTGAGAACTCGGAGAAGACTGTCAGTCCAGTCCAGGTCAAGTCCTGGACTGGGAGGCTGGAAGGACCAGACAACTGATAGGAAAAATCAGGGTGAGGGTGAGAGCTGGAGCCTGTTTTGCACTTAAGAGAGGAGGAGGAGGAGGAGGAGGAAGAGGAGGAGGAGGACAGCCTGACAGCGGGGGCTGTACAGGGGGGAGATTGTCACGGGGGAGATGGTCAGTATGGGATGGAAGTGGGTTATCAGCCATGAAACACTGGAGGTAGGGGGTTTGGGGAAACAGGTGAGCGAGGGACAGCGAAAACCTTGTAGAAGGGATGAAGCGGCACAGTCTATCTGAAGCTCGGGCTAATGACTGACATTTCGCTGGCTTGCTGCCAGGGCAAGAATATTGCCAAGGGTTTTAGTAAGTGGGTGGGAAGCTAAAAAGCTTCTTTCTTAGGAAAGGGGAGGGAGGACATTAACTGTACTGAAACTCTTCGTTATCTTGAATTCTGGAAAAGCAGGGATGCTGTTTTCTATTTTCTAAAAGCAAGGACCAAGAGCAGTGGGGAGTTCTCCCTAGTACGCAGAGGAAAGTCAGCGCACGAGCTCTTAATTGACACTGCTAGAGTAAATATCTAACTTTTGGGTGTATCTACTAAAAAAAAACCCAGTCTTTCAGAAATATGCCTTAAGAATTTTGCAGATTCTAACCCCTCACATTGCTTCACTCCCAAGGGTTAAATCTGTTGCAAATTGAAATTTCTGTTTAGAAAAAGTGTCTGGGTCATGGAATGAAAAACATTCAAAAATAGCAAGCATCTTTTCAGGATCCCATAACTGTCTGGTAATTTGATCCTGCCTGTCTTCCTTTTTCCTTCAAATTTTCCAAAATAATTTCACTTTTGGTCTGAGATGAAAACCTGAAAAATGTCATTGAAAGTAACAATGATAATAAAAATGTTGGAAGCTATGAAGAGGTGAGAACACCAGCTGAGAGTGAAATGCCCCCTGTGGCCATGGGAGGCCACAGCTTGTATTTTTGTGTCAGAGATATGTTCCAGTGTGTAGCAATGACTAATAGTCTACTTTTCCTTCCTCTAGAACTTCTTTCTTTTTTAATTGTAATTTGGGCTTTCAAAAATGTTGCTCTTCCTTTCCAAGTTTATTCTCATACTTCATGTTGACATACAGAGAATGTCCATAAGCAGAACAAGTGCCCGAGAAATACTTTTTCTCCCAAGTGAGGTGACAGAGTGTTCCCAGCGCTCTGGGACCTCAGTAAAAAATGATATTTAGCCAAAAGGAGATATTTTTGTCCTGCAAAAATTTTCGGGATTTTCCAAAGTTTGCTTTTCTGTTTGGGGACAAAACAGATTGCTTTCCAAGTTTGTCATGAAAAAGGAAGGCAAGTGATTCTCTCTCAGCGGTCTGGTGGCTGGGATGTTCATTCTGGGTGTGGGGGATCCAGGTCAGAGTCCCGGCTGTGTCATTCTCTCGCATCCCACATGTTACTGCCTGTTTCAGGGCGGATCAGTCTCTCCTCCCAGAGTGGCTCCATTTTCTCTGGTCACTGGGAAAGGTGCTTGAATCTGGTGAATGCCTTATTCATCAGATACCGCTTTAAGTCAGTCAGTGCTGGACTATTTCTGCTAACTAGAATAGCGCCGGCATTGCTGCCTCTTTCTTCCTCCCTGCTTCCACAAAGTGTTAGGACTTTGTGTGCAGTTTAAGCTGACCTAGCTGCTCAATTCCACTTTTCATTCGACTCCCTGAGGCAGATTTCTACCTCCACTTTAATGCCAGCACTCACACTCATCTCATTCTTGGTGAGCTGGTTTGGGCAGCTAAACTGGTGGAAAACGATTTTTTTTTTTTTTTTTTTTTTAAATTTTTTTTTTTTGGGGTAGAACTAGCTTTGTGTGTGTCTGGATTGTCTCGCTACAGGGTGAGCTCAATGCGAGTGCCAGCACAGTGGAGGTGGCAGACATGCAGATGGATGGCAGGACCATGGCAGTGCCACCTTGGATTATTTACACTGCTGCAGAACTGCAGGCTCGGGCAGAAGTTCCCAATCCACCTAATCATAACCATCTGGGTAGGAGTTTGGAGGAGGTTTTCTTTTCTCTCTCACTGTATCAACAATGAATTTGATCCGGAGCCTAAAAAGCTTCCCCCCATATCATCAAAATCAGTAAAATCTCAGGATGACAAAACATTTTTCTGACCAAAATCACTGTATTTCAATCTAAAATTCCCTGTCTAGTCGTAGGGGAAAAGAAAGAATCTGACTGCTAGAATAACATACGTTAAAGCAAATGGTTAAAAATCCTACCCCAGCACCATGTGAGTGGTGCTGTGTGCCCCATGCTCTTGTTGGTGACAGAAATCATGCAACAGCATGATAGACTAAAGCCCCGTCTTCTCTTAGAAATTCTTAGGATCCCTGAGCACATGGGGATGATCCTCATGGCCATCATTAGATGGCCATGCTCTGGTGACATGGACCATGACTGTGTTTCAGCTCCTTGTGGACAAAGGAGAGCGGTTTGAACTTGCGTACATTCTGCAAAGAAGGGGTTCATGTGGTTGCAGACTGTTCCCAGCTTCACTGTTACTGCTGTTGGAAAAGATTTTAAATGTTGGCTGACCTGGTCCATGGTTGCATTAAAAATGTGATAATTGGTGAGAGTTTATAATTAGTTTATTGCAATTATCTTATTTAAGTTATGTTTGTGGGATGAATTTATAATCTTGGCCTGGGTTTTCAGGCACTAGTGATTTTGAAAAATGATTAATCGTTTGAATTGAGATTTTTAATGTGCATCTAAACTCAAAAGCAATCCTTAGAATAAAGCTGTGCAAAGAGCTTGTTTTCAAATGACACTGAAATACATTTTTTTAAATGTTCTCTTAGAGCAGTTTTTAGAAATTAGACCTCCTCTTCCAGAAACTAAAAAGAGAAGAGGCAGTCCAGCAGATCTTATTCATTAAAAATTCCCCAAACCCTTCTAGTCAGTGGGAGTTTCACACCAAGAAAGGCCACAAGATGAGGTAAGAAGCACTGTTTTAATCTGAGCTAACCAAATTTGTGGAGAAGTGTGAAGTTAGTAATAGATTTGAATAATGTTATACCTAGTCCAGGATATTTTCATACTTGAGGTTCATTCAGGTTCTCTCTGTTCACATGTGGTTTTTAGCAGTGTTTTTGACAATGGGTGTGTCTGTGCAATTTTTATTCCTGTTTTTTGACTTTTTAGTGGGAGATAAGTGGAACTCCTCATCCCTAATATTTTTAGATCCTCAAGGCCAAGAGCGCATCTGTTTTTCTAAGCCTCATTAAGCATTCATCAAAATACCTTAATTATGTCTGTTGGGGCTGGCAGCCTTACCAATAACTAAAAATACTGAGCACTTCCTATTATGAGTTTCTTACCTTTAGGCGCTTCTAAGCTTTTGATGCTCATAATCATCAGGGTTACATCTTTACTTACTGACCATCTGCCACAGATGGGTTATTTTTTATATATTAAAAACAATTCACAATTTCTTAGGCTTCAGAAAATATTATTGGATCCCTATTAAAGGAAAACAGAAAACCTGTTGTTCTGTCCTTTGAGAAGCTTTGGTTTCTGTTGAAATACGAGTTGAAATTTGGGGGTTGCCAAACTTTGGGGTGCCATCTTTGCCACACTTACGAAAAATCCATAGAAATTATAGGCCCTTTTCCACTCTCTGCAATACACAAGAAGTTTAGACTTAGATTTTAGCATCTAAAATCCCTGAGCTGCTGCGAATGGAGAGAACATATGCCCTGCTCAGGGCTGAGAGAAACATTTCTGATATTGCAGCTGTAAAAGCTGCCCGGTCCAGTTCTAAGCACTGTGAATAACGGCCATTTCTGTCATATCCTCAGTGATCCTCGTGCTGGGTCCAGGCAGCACCATGACAAAACTACTTGACTGAAAAACAGAGGGAGCAAGACTCCACGCATGGAGAGGGAGGGATCTACTTGTGGACCGGGAGACTGCTATGAAGAGAGGAACTCGTCCACAGCGTGTGCTTCAGGAAGTGGTGAGTTGGAAAAGGGTGTAAAATGTAGCACTGGAGCTAGGAGGAGAGGTGGGAGACTAAGATTGCATGAGGGTGAAGAGCCTGGGGAACAGCAGGACACGGAGATAAGAGCCGCAGGAGGGCAGAGAGAGGAATAATATGTCTGGGAAACAGTAGGCTGAGGAAATCGTGTGGGGAATTACAAGTTGAAGCTGATAGAAAAGGAGTGAAACAAAGAAATTGCTTGAGGACCTGAGGCTCAGGGTATGTCCAAATGAAGCAGATCAGACTGGGAGAGCTGGAGAGCAAAGCCTAGACCTTGCCAGGTAATGAAGCCATGACAGGGCTGAAAAACCTGGCAAGCAGAGAGTGGGTGGAATAGGCGGGCAGGCTGGGATCCCTGGGATCTCGATTGGCTGCATGCTGGAAGGATACTTAATTAGAATTGTGTATGTTATTGCTTACTATTCTGTATTATCCTGTGAACTATGAGATTTTGACACTAATATTTTAATACCTACAGTGGCTATTTTTACTGAAAATTTATTAGTTTTTAAAATTCTCTCTGCAAATACTGTTGCTCTTAGACTTTTTAAGACTCAGATTGTACAGAAAAAGGGATAGGAAAAATGTATCTGTCTATCTATCTAGCTGGCTAGCTAGCTCTAAAAGAGCAAAAATTGTTGTAGTGTGACAAAATATGAAGGTTTGGTCAACACGTGTTTGCACCAGCTGTTCCTGACTTCACCGCTTGCAAACTGAAGCACCATTGGCAGCATAGAGAAGAGGTGACTATAAGAAATTTATTTCATAAGAAGAAAGAAACTGCTCCGGCATGGTCTATGACCTTTTGTAATACAGGTCTCAGCCTCTCTAGAGACTTTCCCTGCTTTTCTGGTTAAACCAGGCTATAAAAGCAGTGCCCTCTGCTGCCCAGGACAAATACTGCTGTGCTAAGAGATGCTAACCCAAATTCACACAAGCATCCTTCAGAGTGCTATGCTATTTTACATGCATAGTGGTTCTTTCTAATACACGTGTTTGCATGAATTTAAACAAGTAAGGTTCCCTCTTGCTGGTGAAGGTGACTATTTGTATTCACTATTGCAGGACTTTTATTCTTTGAGCTCAGATCAAAAGTAATCAAATGATTTTTAGATGATGCTCATTTCTCTGAATTGGTGGTTTCATAAGCAGCCTGAAGAAATAGTTTGCTCTGCACTGGTAGACCAGTGACCTTGCAGTGAGCTCTGCAACATGAAATTTCATGTTGAGTTTCTCTTCCACTGTGTCTAGTGGCCCATAATAAAGACACATCATTTTTAGAATCTGACTCAGTGGGAAATGGTAGGTAAATAATAGTCATGCTGCTAAAACATCTGTATTGTGTTAGAAATGAAGAGAAGTCAACATCCTATTAGCTGATAATATAGGGTAGACACTGATTAGTGAATCTCCTTTCTAGGGTTTGAAATGACTAATTTTCTATTCTCTGTGGGAGCTACTTTCAGCTGAGGCTGACACTTGTGGATGGACACCCTGGGTGGATGTTTTTCTGTGATGGCTTTCTATGATCTCAGTCTGCGCAACTGCTGCCATTCTGAAGCTGCAAGGACTGATCACAGTGGGAAAGAGCAGCTTTTGTTGAATTCAGTTCCCTCTAGGTCTTTGGCTCTGGTTACTCTGAAAAACAGAATTTGTGCTAGAAGCTCAGCACTGAATTGTTCAGGGCAAGTGAGCTGAGTTGTCAGGAAGCAGCTTGTCATGTGAGGGGTTTGGGTCTTTGTACAATGCGGAAGACTGGGAGGGAGCAACATGATCTTGTGGAGAACATTATAGTGCTTAGGGGGAGCTCAGAATTGCATAGGAGAAACATCGTGGGGAAAAAATAGTTTGAGAATAGTTGGGCATTAACATGAAATGTTCTTAAGTATCTTATGGAAGGTGTATGGCAGATTTTGGAACACCAGCAATAATGTTTGAAGTCATCTTGTTTTCAGTCATCAATGTTCTGAGATCAATTAACTACTCTACTATTCTCAGAGCTTTGAATGACATATAGATTCAAGTCACCAGTGGGTTTGAAGGAGCCTATGGTGCTTTTCCTTAATCAGAGTGTTAAAGTCCGTATGCCATCAGTACAGTGCAAATAACGCTTCCTTTTCCCGAGCCATTTGCTACGTTCCCCAGCTGTGTTTACTTCCTATTCTAAGTTATGTAGCATGGCTATATGTGAAGTGACATCCCTACCTGTGAAGTACCTATTTGCGTCAGACCTGCTGGTTGTCTTCATGCAAGGAGAAGGGATTGTGCCTGCCCAGCCCTAGCGTTTATATAGTTGCTGTAGGACGCTGCTGAACGTGAAGAGATGCAGCACTGATGCCCCACCTGCCCTCAGGACTGTGGTGGTTCACTCCTGAGAACCCCATGGACCTTCCCAGTGCTGGTCAGAGGTGCCTATACTGTCCTTTCTGCTATCTTCTGCTTTCAGAAGAACTCTTAGCTGACAGGTAGCAGTTTTGTTCTTTTGGGGAGAAATTAAATGCATTTCTTGAGACAAGTGATAATATTTTAGGTGCCTTATCTACACAGTGGCCTGTTTTCCCCATAGAAGGGGGAGAATAGTGATTATTGCAAATAATGGCAGTATCCTTAGGCTCCTGCAGGCTTTTCACAATGCAGATTTCTAGTGGTTCTCTTACAAATTGCAGCTGATCTTTTGGAGAAGGGAAGAGGAGGACATGAGCTCAGTTTGAGCTGGAACTCTGGTCTCATTCCCTGCCAAATGTCCTTGCTCAGTTGCAAGAGACTATGCCACTCCACAGCACTGCCTGCTTTTAGCAGACACATGACTTAGAACCTGTACTGACCTGTCAAGCTCTGTGCACAGCAGCATCTTTGATAAAACTGACTCCCAGCACAGGCTCATTGTTTCCAGCTCCAGGGAGAATCAGAATTTGCACGTTTCAGAGCTGCCTAAGTGGCGGTGTCAGGATGTCAGAGACTGACAGTGATGATTATGCCGCAAGGAGAGGAAGACAGATGGGTTTGACATCGCAGCAGACTGTAACTGTCTAGTTTCATATGCTCAGTTTAATGCCAAAGTGCAATCAATTTTAGCCAGGGCAATTAATTTATTTAAATACAACTTCACAGTTTGGCTAAATTTTTTTTTTCACTGGAGTCCTCTTCATAAGGAAAGGTGCCTGGAAAGGCACTATGCATTACACCAACGCAGCTGGGCTCGGTAATTAGGACCACGCAGTGCAGTATAATGCATGCACCTTTAGAGGGCAAGTATTTAACACTTTCAGCTTGATCTTCTACAGTAAAAGTAGGGACTATCTCTTAGTTATATACACAAGAGATGAGGAGCTGAAGAGGCAGTTTGGGAGAATACCTCACTCAGAAAATGTAAGGCTGGGTAGCTGCTCCTCTCCCTGCCTGGCTGCAGTGGCAAGAGAGCAGGGGTGAGGGTAAATTTATGGGATGTGTGTAAATGTATGGGCTGTGGGATCAGGGCCTTTTGCTGGACCTCGATTGTTAAGGGATTTAAGCCAAAAAGGGCTACCTCACTGAAAGCCTCTGTTGCCTATCAGTTCTTCAAAGTAAACAGCAAACACAAAGTCAGAACACTTTGTCGCTACTCCTTCAGCTATAAGATCCTGTTTTCCATGTAGGGTTGTGTAACAGGCTTCAGGAGAGCCCTCTGGGAAGGCCGAGAATGGGATCACCCTTATGTTGGGATGTTCCATAAGGAAATGCCCGCAGGCTCTCCTTATTCTCTCAACAAGCTGCTTAAGGCAATCTGCCCTCTTTGCTTACAGCACTAGGTGATACTGCATCACATTCCCCTTTTTTCAGTCTTCCCCACTGTTTTCTTCTTCCCCCTTCTCCTTCACCGTCTTCTCCAAACTCATACTGATAAGACCCTCTATACCACAGTGCTAGTACTATACAATATATATCATTAGGACTGAAAACAGCACTACAAGTCAGGGTGAGAAGGCGTGGACCAGAGCTGTAGTTTAGTTCAGCTGTCCTCCATGAAACAAGCATTCTTGCTCTGACACCACTCTGACTATATTCTTCAGTGGAGACATGCGGAATACCTTGCGTGTGCACTTCCTTACCTTTGGATCCATAGTTCGTCTAAAGTTGTCTTATCAGAGTTTACTGGGGATGGTGATCCCTTATGAGATAAAACATTCAGAGGTTCTTTGACAGGCTCGTTGTTTTTGAGTGAACCTGTGACGTAAGAGAAAGCCAAGAGAGTGTTAAAACAGTCATTTTCTTAAGGGTCATCTTTACTTTTACTGTAGGTAGTGGTTTGCTTACACCAAAGGCAACAGGAAGACCCCAGACACAAAGACGGCTACATTTTAGCTTGGATTTTCAGGCAAGATTGAAGTGTCATTAGCTTGCATAGTGCAAGATTGTACAGCCTTTGTCACTGCTGCACATGCAATCCAGAAAAGGTGAAGGTAGATATATAATGTCAGTCCTTATGTATGTGAGTAGCACTCTCACCACTGAAAACCGGGTCCCAACATTAGAGATTTTCCGTGCAATTCTTTAAGCAGAAAAGGTTTAGCTGTGTGTGCCTGTGCATGCCTACATTTGGTTTCCCAAGTCAGGGCTTCATTACTGC
Source organism: Pluvialis apricaria (assembly GCA_017639485.1). Classification (NCBI taxonomy): domain Eukaryota; kingdom Metazoa; phylum Chordata; class Aves; order Charadriiformes; family Charadriidae; genus Pluvialis; species Pluvialis apricaria. The sequence goes on from CM030014.1 coordinate 25,965,846, forward strand.
TATGCTTTCAGGCACACAGTAGATGTTCAGTTCACTGGATAAATCAAGGCTAGATTTGGGTGAGACAGGAGCTTTACTTTTAATTGCTTCTCCAATTTCCCTCAGATGAACCTCTGATCCTTTCACAGGGAGCCAAAGTTGTATTAAGTCCATGGCTTACTACTGCAGTACTTGGCAGGAGAGGATGCATCACACTTTTCAAATGAAACCTCCTGTTGTTTGAGTCCTGTTGATAAATGGCCTTGTTGTTTTTTATTAGAAAAATTTTGGTCTAAGTCATAATTCTGTTTGCATTTCAAACTGGTGACAGCACAGGCAGGTCAATACTGTGACTGAAACTGGTTTCTGACGCACCCTTTTAATCAATGCTACAGATTTTCAGAGGAAAAGTGAAATTCAGACTTTTAAAACTCCCTAAAACAGTGCCAAGGGTTTATGAAACACTAGTTTGGGTTATTATCTTTGCTTTTTGAATAGTTTAAACATTTTATCCTTCTGTCAGAGGAGATTGCTTAAACAAACAAACTCTTTTTCCAGTTAAAGGAAAGCATCTATTATGTTTTACAGCTCCTAGGCTATAAGCCAAAGCTAGGCTGGTGCAAAGGATGCCTATATAGAAGCCTTTATCTCTGCTGGATTTGCATTCTTTTACATTATTTTTCTTGTTCTTATTTCTTGAGTCTTTATTTTTTCCATTTTGTATCCTACTCTTTATTTTTCTCTGTATCTTTCCCTCTCTTCCTTTCATCTTTCCTTCCCCTCTCCTCCCCCCTTGTCATTCCCTAAGCAAAATGAGAACAGGTTAACATTTGAGCTTGAGTCAGACTCTTGGATAGCTGCTGTTCAAATGGGTTTGAAGTCAAGATAAAAGAGCTCACCCATCCCTTGCTTCCATGCACGTCAGCAAATGCTGTCAGAAGAAGTTTCTGCTACAAATGAAGCTGGTGTAGAAGCACCCGCTGTCCAGTTTCAGGGAGAGGGGATGGAATCAGAGGAGTAGAGGGAGAGGGTAGAAGAGCTGCTTACACAATCCTAGCTGAATTTAAAAGCTGTAGGTCTGAGCTGGAATTGCTACAGTCGTACCGGAGAAAGAGCTATTTCTCCTAGCCCAGGTCTTGCGGTACGGACGGGAGTAAAGAAACGTTGTTCCCAGTGTATCCTGCTGAACAATTGCGGATATGGAAGAAAACACCCTGTTTGGAACAGATCCTGTTTCAGCAGTGGTAACACAGAGAGGGGGGTGTGGGAGAGAAGCGCAGGTCAGCTTCTGTGGATGCTCTAATGAGCTGCTAAGAGAGAAGCCTTTCTTTTAGCTTGTCCTTCCTCAATGACACTGGCTAGACAGGAGGGATGTCCTCCTGTGCTGTTGTCCTGATGCCGTGACGCTGCAGATGTATGAAGAAGGTGCGTCCCTCTGTGCTGGTCCTGCTGCAGCAGCACCAGCAGGTAACAGTGGAGAGGACCTCCTCAGCAGCGGTCTGGATGCTGTGCTGCTCAGGGAGCAGGAGAGAGGGCGAGTCTCTTCTGTGCTTGCTCTGCAGCAGCGCTCTGGGAAGGCGGTGAGAGGACGGCTCTGCTCCGGTCCTGCTGCTGCACTGGCAGGGTGGAGAGCAGCTCAGCTCTGGCATAGACGACACTCAGTTTATCCACAAACCTCATTGACAACAGTAGCGGAATATTAAACAGGAGCTCTTTGCTCTGCTGCTGTCTGCTTGGAAACTTGGAGAAGGGAGGGAACTTTCCTTCTGTCCATGCCACAGGGTTGAATGGGCCTTTATACTGCTGAAACAGCATGTCTCCCTTGGTGAGGCAGGCAGGAGACACCTATTTTCTCAGGGACATTTCCCAGACCTCCTTTATTTTGGGGTGGAGGATGTCTGTTCCTTGTTTTCTTACAGAACTTGGTCTGCTTTCAGGGACTGAAGCCGTGTGCTTTACTATGGCATAACAAAGCAGTAGCTTTCAGTGGCTTGCATAGCGCTCAGACATCAGGAATAGGGTTGTATCACTTTGACTCATGCAGCTAGCCAAAGTCCAGAGTCCAGTGCATTCTTTCTGTCAGGTTATAATCTGAAAATAGGATAGATATCGTCACTGCAATTCCTTTTATGTACAGGGAGTTATAAAATTCAGTTTCTCTGAACACCTGGGAGATGAAGCAAAGGGCATTTTCTGGGTTCACAGTTTCTGGTCTCTCTCATTTAGCATTTAGATTAAAACCACTTCCAGGTTTTTCTTGCAGCCCTGTTTCCAGTGCTTCTGAGTGTGTTGCGATAGCTCCTTTCCTGGCTCTCTTTTCAGCTTCTCATATCTTTATCTTGCTTCTTTCACAGACAGCTAGCTGCTCAGACAGGGTGCCAGCTCAGTGAAAGCCTGGCCTTGCAGTCTTGCTCTGTAGCGTTCATACGTGGAGAAAGCCAACCCATTCCATTTCGATTGAAGCCATGCCTGAGTGCATGTATGCTCTGGATGGTGTTCCTGTTGTTTCAGGCTCCTAGCTCAAAAGGAGCTTAGGTGTTTCTTACAGCTCTATTCAATGCAAGGTGGCAGCAACTGCATTTTCAGACAAGTCTTGCTCCCCTCTCACAATGGTCCATTGCAATTTGCACAGGCTTGGTCCCTAAATGTCCTGCTCTGTTTTTTCTGTTTCCTCTATACGCCGCTCAGCTTGCCATACAGTTACTTGTATAGACCTCACTACTTTTGAATATGTCCTTTCTGTATGCTAACAAAGTTCCTACTTCATTGACAGCTTCATATCTTTCCCTGTTTAAATTATTTTTTCCCTTAGAGAGCAGAGGGGTGGCAGAGATTGTTTAGATTCTCTGCCATGAAGCATGTTTAAACATCCAAACATTTTGCATTTCCAGGCTGAGCAAAGAAGAATGGCACCCCTCTGCCAGCTGTGCCGCAGGGCAGGGGTGTTCTGTAATGTGCTGACCGCTGAGGCCTCTTTCTACCTTCCCTGTCCCTTTTTTAATCTCATGGATAAATTCCTAATCTCATTGGAAAAGGAAGCATAATGCTGTTTGGGTCAGTACTCACCTGTAGCACGCCCCATGTGCATTGTCTCTCTTGAAGTCTTTCTTTTCTCTCTGCTCGGCAACCTCATGGACCGGTAGTACCTGGAATTTCTTTGAATGGCAATGTAATGTGTGTGCGAGTCCCTCTCGTGGGTCACTGAGTTAGCACCTTCTGACTCTTCCTCACCTTCAGAGACTGAAACTGACTCTCTCAGTACCTGCTGAGAAAGGCCCTGCTGGAGACCACCAGCGGAGAGCCTGCTGGCGGCTTCTCTCCCATGCCCATCCATGGCTTCCAGATCTTGTCTCTATGGCAACTGAAACGATGGATCTGCAGCAGAGCAGCAGAAGACAGGTAGCCTCCACAACTCCATCAGCTTTGTCTGACTTAGAACTGGAGATGGACAAACAAAACACAGCAAAATAGGAAAAGAGAGGACAAAGTTCTGGTTAGTTCAGAGTCTACAGTGCATTATCTGTTTAGGATAATGGTGACTTTCCAGGATTTTTTGTCTGAGATCATTCTGAGATCATCACCTTACAAGCCTTATTCTAATGTCCTGAACGTTTCTTTGACATGCTCATGGTTATCCTGCCATAACACATTGTAGTGTTACAGATGTTACTGGAAAAATTACTATTTGCCCAGTTGCTGACCACTCCCTTTTGTCACTTGCGAGCAGTAGATCACTAGTTGATTTAGAGTGGATACAGGTAATGGCCATGTCCTTGTTTTTGAGGCTGAAAATGTTACAGAATAGAAAGTACAAGCTGAAGAGAAAGCTCTGTTAATCTGTCTATTATGTGTGTACTTCTGCCTGTAATAGAAGAATTAATGCCTTTTACGGGGCTGGGTGCCTTCTAACACTTAATAACAACACTCACTCCTGCAGTGCAGGTAAGTGAAGAAAAATCTGTAAGTGTTGAGAAGTGAAGGTAGAAGAGACAAGATTATGTAGCAATGGAGTGCGCAGAGACTTGATTTTGTTTCCCAGAGTTGCCCTCAAGTGGCGATGTACCCCCTTAGTGACCCGCTGCTCTCTGTGTCGGTACATGGACTATGCCAGTACTCCCAAGCATTTTTAGGAGGCGAATCACTACAACAGCAAAAAAGCAGTTGATCCTTCAGCCTTTGCAAGACTGGCTAAAATGCAAACTAATTACTTAAGCATTCGCTGCTGGCTTTGTCTTGTTGAATTCTTGCAGCTGTCAAAGCCTTTCTAAGTACATTATGTGATTCTGTGACTGATGGGGCTAACATGAAAGAGATGCTGTATAGGAAATGTGAATATAAAATTGACAGTTTGCTGAGAGAAGGGCATAAAATAGTGCTGTGGATTAGTCATTAGATGCTGTTTTGAGAATTTATACGTATCACTGGTTTGTTACATTACAGTATCTGCAATATACAAGATACTCTAGAAGGTAAGTATCTCAATTTTTGTTCTGGGTCTGCTGCAATCTCTATAAAGCCATGCGTGCCACAGACCTTTGCCTTGCTTGCCCCCAGGGTCACTCCAGCTGACCCTGGGATGTCAGGGAGAGTTGGGACATCATCTGTGAATCCTCTGCTTTCCAAAATTTTTGAGGGCCCCATGTTTTATCCCTATAAAGGGAGGGTCACTACCTGAAACCATGCACTGGGCCTGAGTTGTTCTGCTTCCTGGCTCTACGGATGAGAAAGTCTGCTTTCTCCTTTCATAACCTTAACCACAGCAAGCAGCTCATACCTGTTAAATTTGGATCCTGACTTCAATTCTGCCAAGACTCCTGGACTGTTTGGAACTGGTGGTTGCTCTGGGACTGTTTCCAGTGTTACTGGAAATGTATGAAGGACCCATTTGTTGGTTGCGGTGTTAAGTTTGGTTTGTAAATTACTCAGAGGTATAGAGATTCACTAAGTCTGTTTCTGTTTCTGTGGCTCAGTGAAACAGCAAAATAAAAACAGCTGCTGTTGGGGACAGCTTGAAAAGAAAGAAGAGCCTATTTCTTTTCCTGTGCCTTTCTTACTGTCCCATGACTAAAGCCCCAAAGGCTTGATCCTTGCAACTGTGATGGAAGCATTTCTGTTAACTGGACCACAACTAATATTACGCCTATAATCCTTCCTAACCCTAAACTCTAACAATTGCTTGTTTGACAGGCTGAGAGACTTGGGGTTGTTCAGTCTGGAGAAGAGAAGGCTCCGGGGACACCTTGTAGTGGCCTTCCAGTATCTGAAGGAAGCTGGAGAGGGACTTTTTACAAGGGCGTGTAGTGATAGGATGAGGGGTAATGACTTGAAACTGCAAGAGAGTAGATTTAGATAGATACCAGGAAGAAATTTTTCACTATGAGGGTGGTGAGACACTGGCCCAGGCTGCCCAGAGAAGTTGTGGATGCCCCATCCCTGGAGGTGTTCAAGGCCAGGATGGATGGGGCTTGGAGCAACCTGATTTAGTGGGAGGTGTCCCTGCCCAGGGCAGTGGGGTGGAACTAGATGATCTTTAAGGTCCCTTCCAACTCTAACCGTTCTGTGATTCTATGATTCTATGATTTTTAATTTATTTCTCTTCTGTAAACTGTTCTATGCCTTGATGTTGGAGGAGACGAACCTGTAACAATCTCCTCTATATTAAAGTTCCTACATGCTTTGAGGGGTCACCCCTTGTCCATGTTATTCAGGCTGGGGCAGAGACCAGTCTCTCTTTTGTGGCCTTTGCAGTGCCAGTATAGTTTGCAATACTAGGAAATTGCTCCTGGTGTTTTCTTGAAAACTGTGTTAAAGCTTTCACAAGAGCTGCTCACCAGTCAGGAGTCATTTCAAAACCATGTAACTCTCCAAAGGAATCAGCCAAATAAATGGCGTGCGTGTGTGTGTGTGAGTGCATGCATGCATGGAAAAGACTATTTTCCCCTTTCACTTACCTGGTGAATATGAAAGTCCATGGATGTCATTGTTGGACTTTCACAAAGATACTTGGTAGAGAAAGAGAGAGAGAGAAAAAGCCTTCTGGGTGACTAAGTGAAACTCACTCAGCTGGGATGCCCAAAGATCTAACTATGTGTTCAGTAGTCCTGTCAAACCAGTGTACTCGTCTTTACCAGATACACTTTTTTTGGTCCATCAGAGGATCAAAGGCTGTCCATCCTGAGCAGTTAGCTTGCTGTCAGGCTACTAAACAATCCCTAACAAACAAGATGTTTGACCAGAAGTGAATACAGCAGTGGGTTAGAGAAAGACTTCCATATTTTCTAGGAGAGGCAGGGGTGAGAGGGCACTTGTTTATTGTGATGGCTGTAAACAATATATATCTTTTTTACTTTCTTCAATGAAGAGTTCAATAATAGAATGTATTTCTGAAGGTAATGGTTCCAATTCCAAAATTGATACTCTAAAGAATTATTGAGAAACCATTTACTGATAAGTTAATCAAATAGTCCTGGCTTTTGCAGTTGCTGTAGGTGTATTAAAAACTAGGGATGAGTTTAAAGGATACATTCAAAGTTAGTATTACATTATTCTGGTAGCAGTCAAGCTATTCAGTGACAGAAATGAATGATTCAAGCGGGTGTGGACCATAACTATCCCTGTCTGAGTGATTGTAGTGAATTTTTGAAGAAGGTATTCATCTCTGATAGTCACAGGTACGTGAGTGTCAGGTCTTGCATCAGGGGTAACCCATCCCAAATACATTCACATGCCATCATGAGATCACATGTTTTGCTGCAGCATCACCACCTACCTGAATGTTCTTTGCAGGCAAACATACTTCCCCGTAGTTCAAGATGACCAAAGTATCAGTCTGTAAGGAAAAAGAGGAAGACGACAACAGTAAAACCAGCAAGTGATACACACACAGCAACAGCAGAGATATGCATTTTGACTCACACATAATTCAGCCTCCAGGAATTTGACTGTATAGAAATTTTACTTGCCAATGTAAAAAAAATGGCTTTTACCAGCAAATGCCATTAATTTGTACAAAAGCAGTTGAATTTGGGGACGTTAGGTAAAATGCTAATAAAAATTGTGAAAGAGACTGAGGTTCTTTGAGCCATGTGGAACTGGACACGTCAATGTGTGTGGGAAACAGGGACTGCTGCTGCTTCTGGGAGGGTGGGACTGGATGTGTTTGCGAGGCATGGTCTGGCTGTGAATGCCAACTCCTGGTCCCTACTGTACAAAGAGAGTGGGCTGATAGGAATTCAAAGGGTATCAGGTGTATCAAAAGAGCAACTCCTGTTAATTAGTTAGATCTAATCAAAGATAAGAATGTTTTTAGCAGCAGAAGCTGCAGCCTGAAAGCTGAGATTGCAGCTGTGTAGACCTGCAGGTATTTCAAATGTGTTTAGTTTGGGCAGAGTTTGATCCAGGAGTCTGGAGCAGGAGGTATATTCTAGCACCGGTTGATCATCTCTCCCTTTTTGCACATCTCGCGACACGCCAGGCGGGCGCATCTGCATGAGCCGCGGTAGAGGCAGACTGTGTGGTCTGTCGCTGGTGGCAGCCCCAGTGGGTACTGGAAGCAGAGGGAGCTGCTGGGGGCTGGCAGCCCCGGAAAGTCAGGCTGGCTGCCTCAGCTGTTGCTGAAATAGGAGGGGTGCAAGTGGTGCCTTCGCTGCTGGGAAGAGTCACCTCCCTTCCCCACCGAACCTGCTGCTCCACAAGCCCTGACCCCTCTCTCAAGCAGCAGTTTTCCAGGGCTCCAGCACAGCCGAGCAGGCAGTTGGATCATGGCTGCTGTGGTGCCCCTGGTAATTTGCCGCCCTGGGTAATGGGCTATTTTGTTATGCCTGGTGCTGGCCCTGAGCTGACAGCCTCTGTCTCTGGGAGGATTTCTTCCACACGCTCCCTTCCACTGCCATGAGAAAATCGTTTGCATGGGACTTAGCTGGCTCCCTGCACTCAGCCTTCCCTGCGATGCAAGGGGTGCAGTAGGCTGAGACTAGTGGCTCTGCTTGCTGGTGGATCCAGTGCTTCATTAACTTCATAATTCCCCTTTAAAATGGGGAAGTGTATTGTCTGACTGAAAAGTGTTAAGTGCTGTAGTATGAAAGTATATACTTAAAGAATGCTTAATGATTTTGAAATGAAAAATGCTCAATTTGCCAATGTTATACAATGCTGTTGTCTAGTCTGGAAGGGCAATGAAGATTGCTTAATTAATATTAGAGACAGGCTGAAATCTCCAGCTGTGCAACTCAGGGATGTTTCAAAGCAGGAAATAATAGGTAATGAATACAACTTGACTGTATGGTTGTTCTATATTGGGGCACAGTCACAGAAGATGAATTGCCCTTGTCTGGTTGTATAACATCTCCCTGCCACCACCAGGGACAAGGTAACAGTATTGATGTGCCTGAGTGGCCACACAAAATACGCAAGGATTGTGTCCCACCAGCAGGCAGGCAGGTGCTTTCAGCACAGAGGGCAGTGAACCCCTGCACTGAGTTATCTAGTGGTGTGTTAGTTTTGCCATCACCTTTAATCCATCCATGACTGGATGCCCCTTTAAATTATGTATAGCTCAACAGAAAGTTTTGGAGCTCAATGCAGAAATCGCTGTCTTGGCTGTAAGGGTTTTATGTTGTAGAAAGGCAGAAGGTCATATAATCTTTTCTCTCTTTTTATGTGTTGAAGTTGTTTCAAGTATAAGCCCTATTAATGACTCATCTGGAAGGTTTTGCACACTGAATGTAGGGATGCACCTTTCATGTATATTTGATGAACCAGATGGAGCTCTTTTAAGAAAAGATTTTGTCTTCAAGCTCTCATAGTTAACATGGCTCCTTTAATATTTCTTCTTTAAATACAATCTGAATGCACATGCAAACGCCGATTTTGCTGCATATTGTCAGTTTCTTTCTAAAATGCTTTAATTATTTTGAAAGTCTTGTGCAAACTGAAAACAAACCTCTGCCTCCCACCGCCATCAGTCCCCCATTACATCCCTGCTCATGTATTAGGCATTGATTTTTTTCCCCTCTTCCTCGGTTTTAAGCGGAGTGGAATGTCATCTCGAAACTATTTCACTGTGCATCATAATGAGACGAAAACAGCTCTATAGGGATGGGGCACAGTCCAAAATCCAGCAACAGGCCTTACTCATCGGCTGCCGTTCTTGCTCACGTGGGTGCCAATCCCTTAAGGAGTGCCACGCGCGGGTGGGCCCCGCTGAAGGCACTGGGGCTCCACACAGGCTCAGGCCTGCATTTGCATCGGGAGATATTTCTGTCTGAGTCAGGGGAATAGTAACACCCACAGACTCAGCCCTAGGCTCTGGCAGATTTAGCTCTCAGCAGATGTAGCTATGAATTCATTTAGCCTCATCGGTGGTTTAAGCTAATGCACAGACTTTAAGCCAGTGTGAGTGAGGCACTCTCATGTGTCCCGTTGAGCCATCCCTGCTACAGGGGGACTAATTTCCAGCAGAAGGATGCACGGGCAGCTGGGCACGGTGACACCTTAACCTAAAGCCCTCAGGGCCCTGAGCTGCCTGACTATACCTATATTTATGTTTTCATTGTTACTGGTTGGGATAACCCTCCTTGGAAGCGTTAACAATCCTTTTAGGTGGTGGCAAGAGACAGTTAAGCACATGTGCCTGTCCAAAGCAAGGTTCATGACACTTCACAAAGGAATTTGAACAATTTAGGTGCAAAGCCAAGGTATTATTTGATTAAGGCACAGGGGTGGAGAAAAACAGGAGGAGTATGAGAACAGACTGACCAGCAAGTGAGACACAGACCAAAGAGGTTCACAGCAGAAGCCAGAGAAAAGTAGACAATACGTTTGGGAATGCTGCCTGAAAGAATATCAAATTGTTTGCCCCCACATGTTTCCAGAAAGCAAACATTTTGTACTTATTTTGTAAATAAGACTGAATTTTATCACCAGTCCTAACAGAATCTAACTACAACCACTCCAATTTTGAGATAGTCTTTCAGGTGAGAAAGGTAACGGAATGGTTTTAGTGCCATGATTTAGTGATGGTACCTTATTTATAGCAAGCAAAACCAAGAGAGAATTATGCAGTTCATTACATGCTTGTGACAATAAAACCTTTATGTCTTGCACATACGTTACAGAGAGCCTGTTTTAGAAACACTTCAGGGACTAAAAAGAAATACATTGGATCCGTTTAACATAGCCTCCACAACCATGTGCTCTAGACTCCATGAGACCAAGGGAATGAGGCTTGGAGAGAGAAACCAGTACGTTTAAAACAGCTAAAAATGACTCAAATGGCCTTGCTAGATCTAAAAATGTCTCCAGAATTAAGTCTGGCATCGTGGGACCTTCTATGGGTAGAGGTAAGCATACATATGTAAACAGACACAAAATAAGTGTGTCTTGTAAATGGTTACTTACACATAACAGAAAGGGATACATGCCTTCACACAATTCCCTCTGCATGAAACATGAAGTATTTATAGCAGCTACTTTGTGTTAATTAACTAATATATATCAATATATACTTAATGAATAACAGTAAATAACTGCATATTTTTCTGCTGCCAGCATGAGTTATCTTTTTGACTGTTTGCTGATTCTTTACGATTCAAAAATAATTATTAAAAAGATGTGCTTTCTTGCATGCCACTAATAATTGTCCTTTCTGCTCAATCCATGCGTCTCAGAGTAGTCCTGCCCTATCCCATTGCATTCCATGCTTCACCCCCTGGGTCTCATGTAGTAGGCATAGCTATGGGCTATAGCTAAGATGGTAAAGAATTCCCCCTCTGGAGCTATTCTACATATGTGTATGTGTACACACATATATATATCTGCATATATAAACACACATGTGCTCTCCAGCTGTATAGGAGGAGTCAACCTACTTTTTAAGGCCTACGGAAGAGAAGTGGAAATCTACAAGCCCTTCTGGTTTTCTTTATAAGCTTTTAAAACTAATTAAACAAAAAACTGACCTTATTTTTACTCCTTTCCTTAAATTAGTGCACGTGTAATGGTGAAAGTACATCCTTGCTTGAAGATTTTGAGAGTCCTGAGAAGTAAAAAGTATAAAACTCATCCTGTTCCTCTGACATCACTGACATACCTCTCTATACTAACAAGAACTAGAGGAAGACCCCTTTCCTTTTTCCCCGCTGATTATGAAATGTTGTTGCCCCTGATGCCATCCCATTCCTTATTTCTCCTTAGAAGATACTAGTGAAATTGTTGCTAAGTAGCTGTGGTCTAAAACTCATAAGGTTTTCCAGGCTTATCCCTGGAAAGTAAGTGACTAATTAAAAACCAAATCACTGCATCTCCTAGGCTGGGGGGAGTACACAACTATCAGCTCAGGGCTAGGTGCAAATCACAGGACATAGCCTCAAAGCATAAGATACCAATGTACTATGCAAGTACAGAAGAAGGCCCTCAGCTGTCTGCCTGGTGATCTCTCCTGACTTACTGGGTTGCACATGGGAGTTGTGAGTCCTTGTCCCTTTTTGCTTGTTCTCTTTTGTTTGGACCATGTAAAGCCTTCTGTCCGTGGAAGGAATAGGCAATATAAAGCTTACACTTAAAAAATTAAAGGACTCGGGTATAGAAAATTTAGTCTTCGATTAAATGGTTTAGTCATGAATACGGTACAAGAAATAACGTCCTGGGCATAATGCCTTGCTGAAAGCAGAGAGGTTTAGTAATACCAGGATACTTAGAAAAGGAGGTTAGCAGATGTCTTGGTTTGAAGCTTTTCAAGACAGATACGTTAGTAAGCAGACAGGCCCTGTGTCCCTAGGGCCCACAACACCTGTGCTTCTCTTGGGGAAAAATATAATGATATCCACTTCTATTTCTAGGTTTGCTGGTTGCGTATGAGACACTTGTTATGGAAGAAATGAGCATGGGAGGTTATTTGAACTGCAGAGAGGTAAGAACTCAAAGGGGTTTTGATTTGAAAGCTTTCATACAGAGGCAGGGAAAGAAGAAGGCTGATTTTGTTGACCAAGGAATAGTGAACTCTCAGTTTTTCCTCCCTCAGTGGTTATTGGGTGGAGAGTCCAAGGAGTGCCTGTTTGGTGAATCTGCTTGCAAATTTGTAGCTGCAAGGGAGTCAGAAGTCAGTAAGACATCAGAATCCTGTTAGACTAGTTTCTGCTGGTTTGAAATGCCAGGCAGGTTTGGAGTGCTGCTGTGCCAGGCTATCCTTGTCAACTGCATCAAGCTAATTTCAGCTAATTTCAAACCTGACATAAGCTGGTATTATTCTTATAGCCTGTTACACTGATCACACGTGTCTTTAGTAACTCAGGAAAAATACTTGACAGACAACTCTGGAAACTGCACAGCAAACAGCATCAGTCATGCAAACTTCTCCCCTCCAGAAGGGCTCTTTTTAGCCCCACAGGAGGACCCTGGCAGGAAGGGAAGATTGCAGGACTGCAGCTCCCAGTGCAGAGCAGTCGCTTCTGTCCTAGGGCTGAGGCAGTAGCTCAGGGCTTAGGCAATCCCATCCAGAAGCCCCCCCTACTTGCCTCCAGTTTGCCAGCTACAGCACTAGACAGTGTTGTGTTGTAGAAAAACAGGCACACGTGCAGTGCTCTCTGGCTGCATGTGCATCCACAGTTAAGTCTCTATTTTTTTTGTCAATCGAATAACCTGATCTCCTCAACCGTAACTCTCTAGCTCACTCTGCCCAAGCGCTGTGAAAGATTGGCAAACCTTTCCCTTTCAGACCTTTCCTTCTAACAGCAGTTGTTACCGTCCTCTTCATCCCCAGGTTTTAAGCACAGAAAGAGGAAGGCTGGGATGCGGGTAGTGAATCTCACGGCTGTGGCACCAAATTGGGTTCTGTTGTTACCTGTAAACACTGTGAGAGCAGATTTCATTTCTCAGCTCTGCTGCAGTTCCCTGGGCAATCTTGAGCGCGTCAGGGATTTTCCTGGGTCTTAATTCCCCATCTCTAGGCTGGAAGTGGTATACTATAGTTTATGAATACTCCTATATTTCTCCCATAGTTTTTATTCTGAGTTACTTGAACAGGAACTCAATGTAGATACAAGAGCATGACATGAGACAGCCTGACAGGTTCAAAAGAGCTCTGGAGAACACTGTAATTAAAGAAAAAAAATGAACCAGCTTGGGTATTCTCTTTTTTGGTTATTTTTCATTTGCTATTTCCTACATTTCTGTCCCCAAGTGAAAACCAGGCATTTTCTCTAGATTTCTTGTTCCTCAGTGTCCCTATTACTCATCTTAAGTTTTATTTGAGCTGGTTGCAATTTCTCCTAAGAAGGGGTCATTGTTTCAGGAGTTGCTCCCTTTTGGCGCAGCAAAGTCCAAGTTTTGGGGATTGAGTAACCTGCTAGACCTGTTTTTCATAGACATCTGTTTCAAAGATGATTTTGGCTAGGAAAGGAAGGCAGGGAGGAGACGGTTTCTAGATTGTTTTAGGTTTTACTGAGTCTTGCCAGTTTTTCTTATTTTAGATCTAATGGGGCTGCTTCCATGGCATGCTGCTGGGAAACATGAAGTATTGCCTGTAGGCACTATTGTGGGAAAAATGATAATTGCCTATAGAAATCATAGAACAAGCTTCTTCTAAAAGGAGAATTTGAGTGAAAACCCAAGGCATTGGCCACATGCTCAGATACTGGTAATTATATAGTTAAAGCATTTTACATTGTCTTGCAAATGTCCTCTCCAAATTATGGCAGTGTGGGACAATGGGTTCTTTGTCTCTGGGCTCTTCTTTTCTGGCAATTACTATGGCGTTTCACACATACTCCTATATTTACAGTTGATCTTGAAGTGGATTGGACTTATCAGTCCCAATTTGAGTCTGGAGAAAATTAGACCTGAATAAAATTTCTGTCCATCTCTCAAAATGAATGTCAGCCAATTAGTCCTTTTTGCAGGTTCAGTGAAATGTTTTAATTTTTTTTCGTTATTTTAGTGCAATTTCCTACTTGCAACTAGATCTGGAAGTGGGAGCTCCACTATAACGGTTGAACCCGTCGATACTTTAATATCTCAGGAGCTAGCTTGTTCTTATGAAATTTGAATCCCTGTTTACTTTGTGCGTTTAAAAATATACATAATTGCTGGGACAGAGTTCACAGCTACACTGGATACACAGCAATTGGTCTCCTGAGAATGAAAGGAAAGATCGGCTAAGGGGAAGGATCAGCCTGGCGTTAGGAGGAAAACAGGCTGTTTTTCATATTTCCTGTCTTTATTTTATTTATATATATATTTTTAAAGCAAGATCACACATAAACATTTGCCAGGAAAAATCACAACTTGTCCTGCCCTTGGAAAAAGACACACAGTTTGGTTGGTTGGTTTTGGGGATGTTTGCTGTTTAGTTTGTCACATTAATGCCCGTTCTGTGCAGGCTGGGTCTCCTCTCTGCCTAGGCTTCCTCCCTGCGGTGGTTTTCATGCCTGTCAAGCTGTGCCAGTGGTGCCTCTCTTCCCCATCAGCCAGTATTTCAACAGTGTCACGGCTGTGCTATGTCTGGGTCGCACAGGACTCCTTCAGTGTGACTTTGCTCGTAGAGCAAAGTCAGTTCTTTGTCGGGCACTGGATTTGTGCCTTTGTTTGTGGCCTGAGGTTTCTTCCTCAGACCGTTCCTCTTCCAGCATCCCCCCCAGAATAGGATTTTACTCACCTGACAGTCTGGGGCTGAACCAGTCTCTCATTTGCCATCGAGATGAGGTACGTCCAACAAGTCTGGACTAAACTCCGCAAAGTTGTTAAAGATATGCAATGCAGTTGTGAATCCTGAGGCAGGTATGTCCTACTGAAGATCCCTGTCCTTCGGCCCTCGTACCTTCTGTCAGTTCTGCTTGAGAGTGAAGTTTCCCTGAGACTTTGTTTGCTTAGTTTCCAGAGTCACTGCAAACATAATTTAAAGGAACAGCTTTCCCTTTACCTAGATAAGTCAGTATAAACATGCCCTGAATGTCCTTTGCACTGCTGGTGCCAAAGGCTTAATCACAGGGCATTGTTAAACCTACCGTATAAATCTTTAACAAGTGGGTGAAACTTTGGTCCAAATCTGCAAACTCAAATAAGTGGAAACAGTAAATGGTATTTCCTTACACTTTTAAGGCCCACTGGCTGAGCAACTGCTCTTGCTTTATGTTATTTACAGCCACTTGAGATGAAAAGACATAAATGTTTATGACTATTTTTAGGTTGCCGTTTTTTAATTTCCTGTGAGTTCACATACCTGGGCACTGGGGTGGATATAGCAGAGCCAGCCTGGTTTTGTTTTAAGGCTTTTTGGATCTGTTCATCCAAACGCCTGTTATAATTTTCTACCTTGAAGTACTTTGATTTCTTATTGAGGTTGCGCTTAGATTTGCTGTTGTCTCCACTGGGCTTCCTTGCTATTATTTGAATGTCCCTCTTCTGCGGGCAGCTTGGGGCTCAATGCTTCAAAGGAAGCCAAATAAGCCTGTAATTCCTGTAGATACCGATGCGGTGCTATACTTAGGAGAGAAGTTTTCCCTCATCCTTGGATAACTGACTTGGTATTTTTAAGCCTGCAGCTTGAATGTTTCTTACAAAAAGCATCATATCGCCACTGAATGTGATGCTAGTCTTTCCTTTGTTTTTTGGGGTTTTTTTTGAAGTTCACTGAACTTGCCAAGTGCCTTATTCCTCTCAAAATATTTTAATTAGTCACAACATTACCCTATTCCTTTAAAAATGCAGCTGCGTGCATGCCCAGCCTACTCTGTGGAAGGCCAAATGTTCATTGAGCAAAGCTTTGGTTAATCTGAGGGCAGTCATAATAGCTTCATGGTCACCAGTGTCACTGTCCCTTTAAATCAGCTGTGGGCCTGGCCTGGGCATAGAGAGCTGTCAACGATTAATCCTGTAATGATTAATCAAGGTCACCATCAGACCTGTGCACTCCTGGTCTGTGAACTAGCAGGACACGGGACTGAGGGATGCACTGGAATTTGGGCTCCTCTCTGTCGCAAGAGTCACTCCAGGGTGAATCGAGCTAGCCTTGTGCTTCAGACTCGCTTATCTGAGTGTCCCAGCACTGGCAGAGTACATGAAGCAAGGGACTCCGGTTTTATTGCATTTTCCAGTCATTAAATTGCTCCAGTGACTCCTTCCCAGTGTTGCTATTTTGACAGCTAAATAAATCCTGCTTCTACAATCCCCTTTTTGCATGTGAATGTCACCACCTCTCTTCCTTTGCTTCTCGTAGATTATTGCATTCATTTTGTTACAAAAATAAAGTATATTTATTTTTTTTCTGTTCCAAATGGGCAAAGTAAATGGAAAAATAGGGTGATGTGTATCACTGGCAGGCTGTTTATTGGATGTTGTCTGTCACAGAGTGACAAACCCACAATTCACTGTGGAGTGTCACAAAGCTTACAGGTCCACGGTGGGGTGCCACTGTTGCCCTTTGGGTGGCGAGGGTATTTTTTTGATTTTGCCCAACTTTTTCCACAAGGAGAGGAAATAAGTTGTGAAAGGCTATTATTTACTGGGAAAGAAACACTGGCAGCACAATTCTTTGCTTACTCCTCCTGATGGAAATCAAAAGTAACTTAACTGGAGTCAGTGGAGTGAGAAATGGTATGAACCCAGAGAGTACCTGCTCCTCATACCTGTTGCTGCTGCAGCTGATAAGGTGAGGTGCTAGTTTCAAATGCGCACAAAGGCTCATTTGCTTAACTAGAATTGGAATTAAAAGAAAATGTCAGATGTTTCCTTGTCCAGTGAGCCCTGTTTCCCAAAGACCTCTCCCATTAGCATTTGCATGTTACATTCATTATTATTATTACTTTGGCTTTTTCTTGTTTGTTTTGGTTTTGGTTTTGGCTTTTTTTTCCCCTGACAGAGCAGACTTTCATTCAGACCCCAGGTCTGTAGGATTTATGTTCTGCACAAACGATACCGTATTCCTTCATGTCTGGAGAATAGCCCATAGTGTTTTAACTGAAAATTTGGAAAATGGTGTAATTGCTTTCTCGCGTGGCCTGACTCCATAGAAGACCTCTTGATCTTAATTACAGCTGCCTGATGACAGTTGCCACACCGTATGGCATAGCAAAAATACTGAACTACCTGAGCTGGGCTTGCCTTTCTAATAGTTTAAGGAATCAATGGATTCAGGTTTGAACACTTTTCAAGGGAAATACACATTGATCATTTTTAGTGGACTGGGTATCACTCATTAAATGTAACCTCTCTTGTTTTCCTTCTGATTTCTTTTCACATGTGCTCACGCGCATTAGCTTCTGAATTCTTTTTCTTAGCTTTCATTTGCAGCTATTGCTATATCTTTCCTAAGAGGTGGCACCCGAAATTGAACATGGTCCTCCAAATGCAAATGCTCCATTGTTCAGTATTCTGTCGTTATATTATCTTCTGCATTATTTTTATATCCTCTTATTAATGCACCCACACACCCCATTTGCATTTTTTAACCTTTTTAAAAACGTTTTCATTACAACAATCAGATACAAGGGCAATGAAGTAAGCGTGGAACAATAGAAGTGAAGAACTTGATTCTCCTCAGACCTATACCCATTTTAAACTTCACGGGTGACACTGATTTTGATTTACGGCATAAGGAAAGGTGGGGGAAGGAGTGTCAAACCTAGCACGTCTACACTGAGACATCCATTTCTTATAGTTAGCAAGGAATGGTTTTGTAAAATAGTTGCAGTACACAACCTGTTGTTTGGAAAAAGCAGTTTTTCTTTTATCAGGAAGGACGCTGTTTTGCAGACAGAGGACTGTGGTATGGGCTAGTGTCCGAGGAGCCGTGCTGGAGGCCTGGATGCTGGCAGCACCTGGCAATGGCCATGGTGGGGAGCACCGTGGGGCACCCATGTGTTGACTCTGTGGTTGTCCTGCACAGGCCCTGGGGTTCACTGGCGTTAACCTCACAACAGGACTAGGAGTTCATTCTTCACTTTGGGAGTAGTTTCAGCCATTCTAGGCTGTTACCCCTTGCACAGCCATGTCTGATACCTGCCCTGGGGCGTGGGTTGACAGCAGGGCACCCCAGCTGGCTGCAGAAGGTGGCAGCCTTGCTTGGGGAGGAAGGGAGGGTAAGGGCAGGTAGGGAAGGGGAGCTGGGTGACAGGAGGTGGCCAGAGGCACAGCTGCTCTGCCACGTGCGTGCTGCCAATGTAGAGCAGGGAACCATTGCCACCACAGGAAGCCACTTTTGGGACTTCCCACTCTAAGAAGAGATGGACAACCAGTCCATCTCATCTTAGAGTGGGAAGTCCCACTTGTCTTGCTGCATATGGGCAAGGTGATTTCTATTAAACAGAGAACATTTATTGGTTGTCTGGCTGCAGAAGCAAAGCGTGTGACTCAGAACATCACCTGAGTAACAGCGCTGTTAGCCAGGGAGCAGAAAAAAGGTGAAGAAATCCACAAAGCAATCATTCACGGCTGGTTTTCTGGCAGACTGCGCCTTAGCAGCCTCTTCAGTGTCCCTCTTCCTTCCTTAATTGCTTCTGTTTTCTTGACTCTGGATTTTCTCCAGGAGTCACTGTTAAAAGCTATTATCTGGTGGATATCAATGTCATTGTCTCTGGAGGGACTTTTCCTCACATTGACTATTGTTTGGTTCCAGGTAAGGCAGTGAGATACAAATGCCTTGAGGCTTCTCTTGTGTGTCTCAGTTAAGGCAATTCTTTACTTGTGCAGTGAGGCAAGGTTCGTAAACATGGGGTGTGGCTTTACAATACAGCTAATGTGATCTAATGGCCAGCTGCCAGTCAGAGAAGTGAGTCTGCTCCTCCTGTCAACAGCTTCATGCTCCTACTCCCTCTCCTACTGCAGATCCTGCTGCTTGTCTGACTTTTGCTGACGCGGTCCAGGACAATGACCTAGCAGAAAACTGTTCACTTTTTTTTTTTTTTGTGTGTGTGTGGATTAGTTTTCTGCCAGACTGACATCCTCTGATGGCTCGCCAAGGTAAGATGAGCATCAGTGCTGGCACAAGAAGAGATACAGGGTTGCTCAAGAGAGAGGAAAGATAGTAATACAGAAGCATTACATTAATTCGGTTGGTTGGTTGATTGGTTGTAAATCCACACCTTTGCAGCTCCCTATTTGGTTTGCACAGATCAACCACAGCTGCCATCAAATGAGGAGGCTTCTTTTCCTCCTTTTTCATTACTAGCAAGATCTGTTTGCAGGATTGTTATTTGCATTTTTTCAGATCACTTCAAAGACAAGAAGCATTAATGGCAGCAAAGGAAACACAGTAGAGAAGAGAGGAAAGTGGGAGAAACAGCAAGGAATGGGATAGGAAAGGTCGTCTCTGACAGCAGCAGCACAACATTAGATCAGTAGCACAAGATCGTTTTGAAATCATTTGCTTGGGTACTCCCAGCAGCTGCAGGTGCTGCTTCTAAGTCAGCCAGGGCACAGCTGGGAGAAGGCTGATGCCATTTTCTTCTTCCTCAGCTGGGACCCTAGGCTCATACTCTCCCCTCTGTTCCCCTGTCTGACTCTCCCCACTAGCTCATTGACTGCAGCTGCTGGGATGATTTGGCCCTGGTAACACCTCCACGGAGGCTGCTGAGAGCCGCATCTGCGTGCACCGGCATGTTATTCCTGTACCACTGCCTGGGGACTCCTGTGTTAACCCATTTCTTCATCCAGAAACAGTGTGCTGATGGATGGATGGGAGGTGGGTGGTGCCAGCAGAGGACTATGTCAGATTATCACAGCACCATCACTTGCTGGCTATAACCATTTTCTGGGTTCTTTTGGCAAACTTTCCAAGGGCTCAGGAGCGCTCTGGAAGGAATCGCTGGGAGTCTGTGTGCTGGGACCACAGGAACTTTCCTCTTCTCAGCACAGGGGGACAAGAAGACCAAGAAATAAGACAGCACGGTGAACTGTATAACCATTAGAAACAACAGCTGTTCCACAGTGTTGTCAATCCACGCAGGTAGAAATATGCTGTTTAATTACTACGATAATTTAAAAGTCTTTTCCTAGTGCTTGTCCAGCTCATATGGAACCTCCCCTTATATGCAAAACAGGTTTGCTATTTAAATGTCAGCTTGTGTATACATACCAGCTGCTAGCTTTTCTTGGGGATCCGAGACAGTTGATGTTGCTGCCAATATAAATAATTTTGCAGGTTGGAGAGTAGTTGGTAAGAGTGTGGTAAACCTCCCTTTTATCTCATCCAATAGGAGTGCTTTTTGTTTTGTTTTGTTTTTTTCTTTGACGTGACTTCCAGGAGACACAGAGTGAAAAAAGGTATTTCTTTTTCCTATTTTTTTCTTTCTTTTTTTTTTTAAAAACCCAACTTTTTCATAGCAGTGACTATTGATAGGAACTAAAAAGGTAAATGCAACATTTTGTAGGTTCAAGTAGGAGTGCAGTTTGTGTATTCTTCCACTAAACATACGCTAAGAAAAATCCTGCTGTTTCATGTAATTCTTCTCTAGTGCTAAGAAAACTGGCACTTTAAGGCACAGGAGTTACTGCCAGGCTGAGCCATGATATTTTAAAAGCAGAACTTGATTAATTGTTTAGGAAAGCATGTATTGGGGAGGATGAAAATCCCCGTGTAAGTGTGGTATGAAGTTCTTACCACAAGAAAAACTTTCTGTTTCTATCGTGGTTAAAAAGTTTAATCCAATTGGCTGCTGGATTAAAGTAATTTCGGTTTTTCGCATTTTCAGTTTTGAATTCTGAATGTTTTAGTTTGTTTGAAGTTTGTTCTTTGACAGGTCTCGCTGATAACTCTCCTTTCCAACTTCACATTATTTGACTAAATAAATGCGTGCTGCCTGGCTTGTTAAGAAATCCTATAGCCTAGATTTAGTGTAGGATCTGGTCTAGGAGCATAATAAGGCTGGAGATGGAGTGCTCTGATGCTGGGCTTTGGCAGAAATGGGCAGTGTCACGCTGTTTAGCTAGGAGGAGAGGCTTGCACATAGCAATATGCTGTGTGGCAAGTATTCTAGAAGCAAACAGTCTCCTGTTTCTTAGCCCTATACAACTGGAATGTGGCTACTCCTGCCCCCCCCCCCCCCCCCCGTGGAATATCCCAATGGAAATGTCTTACTTTCTTTAAGTGAAACAAGAAATATATTTCAGCATAGCACTTAGTTGACTTTTATAAGTTTGGAAAGCACTGTAAATCCAGGTCTGATGTTGAGTAGAGAACAACTGGACCTGGATTCTTGTGCTTGCCTTGAAAAGCAGAATTGTAGTTGGGTTTTGCACTTGACTCTCAGGTTTTTTTGCTTGTGTTTCCCCCCTAAATCTCCCTGAATAGGTTGGTTTGGTTTTTTGGCATCTATCTGATTTCCTTCGAGAGCAAGCTGCCTCCTGCACAGAGTGCAGAGCACTCTGACGGGGACCAAGGGATAGAGCTCAGCATATTACCTCATTTCTGCTGGTTTGTTTTTGAAGGCATACTGTCATTTCAGCTTGGATCCGAACATGTTAAGGACAGGTTTTTACAGAAGCTGAGGCCAGTGGAAATGTTACCCTTTTTAGTCACTTTTCTTGGAGAGGGTTAAAGCAAATAAACATGCAAGGGCTCATCCTGCTATGTGGACAAGTCCATGTGAGCTGCCTTGAAGGACAGAAGTGGAAGGAACAAGTATCCTCTCCTGGTGCCTTCCGGTATCTATCCCTTACTGCAACTTGGGCTCCTTCCAGGCATCAGATCCATCACAGATTCATTTGTTGACAACTGTTATTTCGTTTGACTCTTCTGGTGTGCTGGAAACAGTCTCTGCTTTGGAAATCATTACAGCTGTGTAACTTGCAAACTATGAGTAATGGTTTCCTCCAGTTTAACTCCCCCCTCCTCTTACGTGTTTCCACTGTGACGGTCTTTCTCCCTGTCTGCCCAGCTCTGCCTGGAGGTGAGGTACTGGATCTCAGTGCAACAGCTTCCCTGGTGCCTTGGAGAGGAATTGCAGGTAAACATCAGTCTCTCTGAACAGAACCCTTTGCAAGGATAAGGCTGGGAAATAAATTCAAAACTCCAGTAAATATCAAAACACAGAAGGGAATACTGGCTTAATGGCTACGTGATAAATTTCCCTTCTCCTCAGTACCATCTCTGTCATCTGGAAAGAGGTTACCAGCTACCTCTTTTTCTCCTAGGAAAAAATTGCCACATCAACTCCGCTTCCCCTTTCTCACCCCTTTACCTCACAAAACTACAGCTAACTTTTCTCTCCGAGGTGACTGAATTGATACAGGTCTGAGCAACTGTTGTCGGTTTGTGTACAGCTCTCCAGTCTCCTGCTTGTGTTTCAGGCCTTTGTGTTCCTAGAAGTTTGGCTTTTTTCCTGTTATAGCTCTTGATCTTTCAAAAGATATTGTCATGGTCTACAAACTTTGTCTTGCCAATGTCCTTAGATCACGCTGTCTGCAACACTGCCACCTTCTTCTTCCCTGCAGGCCAGCCAGTGCTATTTCAGTAGGGTTTGGGAACAAAGCATCATGGACATGTGCATCCCTTGGCAATTTAATCTAGGAGGGACTGGCATGTATGATGTGAATTCCTGCAGTGCTAGAGTATGAGCTTTTGAACACTCTTCGTGTGGCTGTCCTGCTGATGATTTGCTGTCCTGTCAATGATTTGCTAATTTTACTTCTCATTTGTTCATGAGGGTGTAGCTAGTGTTTTTGCCTTTGGAAATGGGTGGAGATCAAGAGAAAAATCAATTCCCTTCAATCGGCTGGAGAAGTAGCTAAAGCAGCACTATTTTTTTTATATATTAAGATCTTTAAGCTTATTTAAAGATTCTGCATTTTCAATTCTGTGTGAAACTCAAACTGTTGTGACTCAATCTCTGCTTGAGGATCCACGAGGGACAAGGTAGAAGCAGCTGAATATTGACTTTAAGTGTGTTTAAAAAAGGATGGAAGAGTTTCTCTGCAGATGGATACATAGTGTGTATGTGTATATATATGCAAACAGACATAATACCCACACTGTGTGTAGGGAGTATATATACAAATGTGTGTATTTGTGTATACACACACTCACACATATCCCTGTTTAGTCTCTGAATAGATGGAAGAGTCACTTGGTTCTAGTATTTTCCTCGATTATAGTTGTGGGTGCCGTGTCCAGGAACCTCAGGCTTGTTTCTATGGCAGCTATTCCCAGCCTTTTAACATCCCACCTTCCCTCAATCCCCATGTGGCAATAAGAGGAAAAGAAGAGTGCTGTGACACCCACACTGAGCATCTGACAAAGGGGCTAAGAGCATGGGCAGAGATCTCTGCAGATGACAGCCTCATACAGGAGGGACTCAGGTGCAGTAGGCTGCAGTGCAGTCTCCTGTGGCACTGATCTCATGGCTTTGCATCGGGGGCTTTGTGGGGCAGCCCAGATTTCTCTCTCCCTTTCTTTTTGTTTCCTTTTTTTTTTTTTCTTTGTTTGTTTGAGGTTTGGTTTTGTTTTGTTTTTGGCCTCCTTCTTGCCCTGCCTTAGAGCAGGATTGCAATATCAGAATGCCATCATGAGCAGGAATTCTAGGGACCTGTGCTGCACTAGGCAGGCTGACTAATCTCCCTTTAAATAATCTCCCTTTAAATAGTCTGGAAGCATTCTAGTGAGCTTCTGTTTCAGGAGCTATGAGAACACAGCCACGACTGTGGTCTGTATAAATAGCCAGATCCATGCTGGTAAGTAGTGAACAGCACAGTTACTTGTTCTAGGAAGGTCTTCCTATTTTCTTCATGTTGTTGCATGGATAGCTGCGATCAAATTCTGGTAATATTTCTGTGCAGTAGCAGTTCTGTTGCCTTTTCTCAGATTGCTGTATTGTTGGTGACAGTGAGGAGCAAGCAGCTACTCTTTGGCTATAGACTTGTATCTCCAGTGGCTTTGCATCTGAGTGGCAATGGGGCTGTGGCTTGAGGGGGTCTGTACAACTGGCTTTAACTAAAATAGTGCAGTTCAGACCCTGGGTGTTCAAAAGTCTCCCTGATTTTTATAGCATCTGGAAGATGAAAGCAAGGAATATTTGAATACTTGCTGCCTATCTATGGATCTGGATAGAGCACAATGTCATGGTGCTGTCTGAGGAGGATTAACTTGGCTTATCTATGCTGTCCTAACTCAGTAATTGGCACTGGGGAAAAATAAAATAAAATAAAATTGTTAACTGAGTCTACGTTAGTTATGCTGGCTAATATAATCTTTTCTCTTGTGATATGGAAGAGTGGAAACTATTCTACAGGTAGGTACTTGCACTCTGCAGGTGCATAAGCAATCTTCAGTTTGCCCCCATCTGGTCCTGAATTATCAAGACAGTCTTCAAAAACATAAGGATCTGATACATGGCCAATAGCCACTCCAGCACTTTCCAAGATTTAGGTAAATAGGAGAATCCTCAACGAAGAGCGCAGCAAGTCTTGCCTCAACTGAGGTAGGAGGCATTTGAATTTCTTACTCATAGTGTATTGTCATCTTCTCCCTGCCGTTCCTACCCACTCAATGCGTCAGAGATCTAAGGCTTGATTTTTATTTTTTTACACCCCCCCCCCCCCCCCCCCTCCTTGCTGAGCAAAGGATATTCAGGCCTTCAGTTTCTGGTGCATCGTGTCAGAGATCCTTTTTCATTCTTCCCCCCCCCGACCCCTTTTGCTCAGACACAATTCCCCTGAGCCAGTGGGTTTTTACCAGGGTAAATGAGTTCACAGGAGAGGCTTGGTGCAAGAGGACAGAGGGCTGAGTGGGTCTGAGGAGAGGAAGAGAGACTATGCAGGGGCATAGCACAGGCCAGTTAAGTAGAGGCAGCTTCCCTAAATGCCCCCTCGTGTTTGCCTTCCTAATGTGGCTTTTAAGCCGCTGTACAGATGACAAGATTTTTGCCTGGCCAGAAGTCCCACCTGATGTGGTGGGACACCATTCAGACTGTTCTTTAATCTTATGGGGGGAGGGATGTTCTCTTTCTTTCTCTTTTTGTGCTGAGTGCTTGCTGTCCTCAAACGGGCACAGCTGGGGTCAGGGATTGCCTCAGTGTGTCGTTTATGTGGGATTTTAAGTCAAATTTGGCAAAGCAGAAGTTCTGTGCTGGGTTTTTGAAACACCATCAACAAAGACAGTAATGGTCTTCTGAGGGAAAATACTATAACGTTTGATTATCAACAATCTTCTGAGTTACAAAGCAAACCCACAAAAATCCCAGCCTGTGAATTTAATTAAAAAGAAAAAACAAACCACAGACAGCTTTTTCATTAATTGTATTTAGTGTACTCACCTTACGTCACTCCAATAAGATCAACCAGGCTGTTCCTGGGCTAAGTCTGGTCTGTGTTGCCAGCTAGCATGCAACACGTGGGTTCTCTTTGGAAAAGCACAAGAAAAAGACAAAGCTGAAAGTAGCAGAAATTATGTTTCAATGCAGGACAGGTCCCACTGAGTGGGGAGGGCAAAAAGCTGTGGAATTTGCCCCGTCACATTTTTCTGGGCTGAGAGTGGGTCAAAATGCAATGTGTTTTGTCGTCTTCTCCCTAGCACAATGGCTTCGTTTCCTGTTTTGAAGCAAGAGACGTTGTTCCAGAATGGTACCTGGAGCTATCGAATTCCAGCCCTGCTCTACCTGCCGCGTTTCGGCATCATCCTGGCATTTGCTGAGGAACGTGAGGATGTGGTAGATGAACATGCCAAGCTAATAGCGATGCGCAGAGGCGTGTACGACCCAACCACGCACCATGTTCAGGTACCAGTGTGGGGAGAAAATGGGGGAGACTGCCCACCTGTACTGCTCCCCTGCCCCCAAATGAGTTGAATGTGGGGAGAGGGCAGCTTCTCCTTCTCTCCAGTTATAGGAGACAAATCTGCTTATAAGTAATGCAGGTGTCATCATAACTGCTGGGATTCAACCCCATCCTTGGGTAGCTGTTAAGGGGGACTAAAGCAGGCAGGCGGAGCAGATTTTCTGGGGATGGCATTGAGCTATCATCACAGAGCTGGGGAAGCAGAGAGATGGGACAAAGTCCTGTTGTGACAGCAAAGACGAGGAGGAGAGGCAGAAATGGGAAGTGCCACAGGGAGGGGGAGGAGTGAATTAGCAATCAGTGATTTTTATTTTTTTTTTTTTAATTCATCTTCTTAGGACTAATTTCAGGTTTAGAAAACAATTGAGAACAGCTAGTCTCCCCACGCAAGAGAGTGTCGTCTGGTTTGTCTGTGCCGGTGAATTGGCTACCTTATTAATCTACCAGTTATTATTAACATTTATCTTGCTGGGTGACTGGGGGAGGTGGATACTCTATTTATAATAATTTTTTGCATTTGCAAATGTATTAATGTCTTTGGAAGCAAAAAGTCATTAAATTTTTCTATTCCAGTCGTTCATTGGTGACTGGTTGTTTTAGATTATAGACTCTTAAGAGCTGGAGTCTGCCTAGCAGAAGCAGCCTCTGAGTGCACCTGCAGTGTCATACCATTCAGGTAACATCCTGTGTAACCCCCCTGTAATTCAGTTAAGTAGGGCTCAGTTGGTCATAAACTTAGTAATTTGTGTTCACATGCTAGAGTTTCTTAAAATGGAAATGTTAAATATTACAAAAAAGTTAATACTGGTTGAATAGACAAAGATAAGACATTACCAAAAAGGGTAATCAGCAAGTCAGGGTAGAAAAACTAATTAGTATAATCTTACTGGAAAATACTGCTTCTTTTACTGAACCAATAACACTATGTAGGAATACTTTTCTAATTGCAATGTTAGTGTTAGTAATGTGATCATGTTATGTGCTATTCATTTAAAGAAAGACAGGGCTTGGAGGGTAGTTATACCTGCTCTGCGACCTATTTTCTGTGTTGGAGAACTCGGGGTCCAAATTTCCACACCACATTGTGTAAAGCCATGCAGTCAACTCTAGCAAGGTGCAGTGAAGGCTGGGATGTTCACCCACACAGGGACCAAAATGGAGGAATAGGAGTCTGAATGGAAAGGAATTTGTCAGCATCCAGGATACTTGAAAGGGGCTTAGTTATCTAGCAGACAAGAAACACTGACACAGCACAGTGTCTGTACCAGCACACCTTGACCACTGGGCATGTCTGTGTCTCTCATTATATATATATATACACACACACACTTGTGAGAATTTCTGAAAATTCAGCTACTGTAGTTTTTTAAACAGTGTCATCAGACACTAGGTGCATTGAGATACAGAGCTATCAGCTCCTGGGTGAGTAGTAATTAAAAAGGACATAACCCACCTGGTTGGTGAAGTGCACATGCATTGTGTCATCCAAATAATTTTCACTTATGTTTGGCGATGGCAGTATAGTGTCTTCCCACTTCTTGCTCTATCTGCTAACTTGCTTCTCTTCTGTTCTTCTCATGCTCCTCTGTAACTTTTATCCAGGCATCCTTACACCGTAACGTGGATCTGTTTGTAATGGTGTGTTTCATTCTTGTCTCCCTTCACACGGGCCCTGGCAGTGGAATAGCATGGAGACCATTGTCAGTGCGCAGCTGAAAGACCACCGATCCATGAACCCCTGTCCCGTTTATGATGAGGTCTTGGGGAAACTGATCCTGTTCTTCATAGCCGTCCCAGGAAAGATCTCTGAGCAGCATCAGCTCAGGACAAAGATCAACCTGGTACGTCTCTGCTACGTCACTAGTATGGACCAAGGACGCACCTGGAGCACTGCCCAGGATGTTACCGATGATACCATTAGCACAGAGTATAAGAACTGGGCCACTTTTGCAGTGGGGCCGGGTCATGGATTACAATTGCTCAACGAGGCCCGGAGCCTTGTGATTCCTGCCTATGCCTATCGTATCTTGGACCCTAAGCAACACCCCACCCCTCATGCCTTCTGCTTCATCAGCTCTGACCACGGGACAACGTGGGAGATGGGGAACTTTGTGGGGGAGGAGAGCGCGGTGGAGTGCCAGGTAGCGGAGGTGCACACCTGTGGCAGGAAGGTCCTCTACTGCAATGCGAGGAGCAGCAGGGGAGCCAGAATCCAGGCTGTCAGCTACAACCATGGGGTGGACTTTGAGGGAGGCCAGCGAGTTGAAATGCTTGTAGAACCTCCCTCTGGATGTCATGGAAGTGTTACTGCCTTCCCACCTCCTCCTGACGCCAGGTGCCAAGATAGTTGGTTGCTCTACGCTCATCCTACAGACCCAAAGGGTCGAAGAGATTTAGGAATTTACCTCAACAAAAGCCCTTTAAATCCTGCACGCTGGACAAAACCAAGCGTCCTCTTCAGGGGCCTGTGTGCTTACTCAGATCTGCAGTACATGGGGGTTGGGCCAGATGGCTCACCCTTGTTCTCCTGCCTCTTTGAATATGGAACCCACCAACAATGTGAAGAGATGATCTTTGTAATGTTCACTTTGAAGCAAGCCTTTCCATCAGAGTGCTGAGTCTTGAGCCTTTCCATCAGCATCCCTCTGAAAACCACCTTTGCTGACACTGCTTTTCACTGCCACTTCTCATCTTTCAGCAAAAGGGTTTTTGTACTCTTCCTGCACCCTTACTTTGGCGTGGCTTGTGGCGTCTGTAGGTTACAAGGTCTATTAAACATACTAAAATGGAACATGTGTTTGGTTTTGTTTTCTGTTGCCTGTTCTCCCTTCTCGCCTTTCCATTTGGCTGCCATCTTAAACATCATGTGCTCAAAAAGAAGCATGACCCTTTGTATAGGGCCTCTCGCCTTGAGGCCTCTGATAGGCTCGATTACTGATGTGCACGCTGACAGTGTAGGGACTGCACAGGAACGGAGGGAAGCAATTTTATGCTGAGCTGTATGTAGCAAGTTGTGGAGAAATTGCGAGAGAGGACACTGGGCTTACTGCCCTATATCTGCAGTTACGTTCTTCAGAAAACTGCTTTGGCTCTGGTTAGGTGCGCTGCTTTTTGTGCTCAGGATAGCACTTGCTGGCAACTCTAGCTTTCAGGTCTTGCTGCTTTTCTCATTTCGTCAAGGCCATGGGATGCCTTGCTCTTGAGATATTCCTTGCTTACTTCTGCAGTGGATTTGGGGTTGTCTTGCTGAGTTCTCAGGCCACCCAGGGACTTCTGTCTAACTTAGCCTTCTCCTTACTTCCCATGCTGCGTGTTCTTGCTTATTTGCCCTTTTGCTTACACTGCACTGAGAAGCTGCAGTTTCTCATATGTAAGAAAACCACAGCCTCGTGTGTTCCAGCTGTTTCCTCTCCCTGGGCAGTGATAGCAGGACCCACGCAGGACACCAGGACCCCCCCCCCCCCCCTCCGTGTTTGGGGACAGGGCAAGTGCCTGTATTGAAACTGCAGAATCAGGACAGGTCTGCAGAGGGAGCTCCCAATTTGTAGTCGGGAGGGGAAATACTTGCTGGTCTTTCTAACACGAGTGCTAAGCTATGATCCACACAGCAACTGCTCTTATCGCTGACAACCCAATGTCTTGCAAGCATGGCTGTTATTATTACAGAGTATTATTGGCATATGAGGCCGTGTGTCAGAGTAACACTGACCCGCTTCCAGCAAGCTGCAAAGGCACAGGTGCCAGAGAAAGGGCACCTCACCAAGCCCAGAGCAGCATGAGAGTGCTGAAGCTGGAAGGCTTTCCAACGTAGACAGATTTTCAGCAGGTTTCTGAAGGAAACAGCCCCAGTTTTGGTGAGAGACTATTCTGAGGCTACGGTGTGATTTGAAAGGAGCCATTATGCTGTGAGGAGACAAGGGGAGTGACCAGAAACGAATGGGTACCAAGGGAGACGCATCAGAGCAGATGGAGCTAGGAAAGCTTTGCCTATGCCTCTGGACAAAATTCTGCTTTTTGAACCAGTCTATGCTTGTTTGCTGTGTGCTATATTCTGTACGTGTGCACGTGTGGAACAGCTCCAAGGAAAATATGTTTTTTTGCTCTATTGGTGAAGAAATATGCTTGCTTTTCAGAGTGCTCTCATAACACGTCCCCTTTGGGGCACGCTAGCAGGCCCCACAGGATCTTTTGCACTGTTACTGTTCAGGTCTATGAGGCTCTGCTCAGTGTCCCCACCCTTGCCTTTTATTGCTCATAGCTTTCAGGGGCAGTGGGAGAAGGGGCCCTGATTTTTCTCACTATCTAGATTTGTTTTAGGGCACCTGGAGGCTGCAAGTACCAAGGGAGTGAAGAGATCTCATGGGCTTTGCAAATACACCTGTAATTTGCCGAACTTTTCCTAAGCAGCAGGTCAGTAACATGCTGGGCTGGAGTAGCACAGAGTGGCTCAACTAACCAGTACTTTGTGTGTATTACTCGTGCTCTTTAGATGTAGGGCATAGTCTAAGTAGACCTTTGTGGCCAAGAGCCTGTTACTGATGCCTAATGAGGGAATGTTAAATTTAGACTTCAGCGAAGCTAAGTGCTGTCCTATAGACTTAGCTTCCCATATCAGCTGTGCTATGAAATACTTTTGTTTCATGACATGAAAACGCATATTTGAGAACTTTTCATCTGACCAAGCCTGGAAATGCCCTTGCTGATGCACTGCTCAGGCTGGATATATGTGGGGTTTTGGGTGACCGACGTGCATCTTGAATGGTGCTACAGACAGTATTTATCCACTGGTCCTGGACAGGCTGGTGAGTTCACAGCAAGCTGGTAACAATGCTACCTGGACATCTGTAGCAAACCCAGTTTAGATAAAGTGTTTATTACAATGTCTGAGCGACAGCTTGGAATAATACCCTAATGTGGGGAAAAATTATGTTTGCTTTGTCCATAGACTGCCAGGGCTGCAGTTTTTTATTATCCAACATCAAAATGTGTCCCAGTTCTTTGTCTGTGGCCTCATTCTCTCAAGTAAGTTGCTTCTGCAGTTATCCAAAAGCTTCTACTGAGTCTGGGTTGGATTTGTCTGACAGATGTACCCATTATTCTTCTGTTTTATGAGGGCAGCTCTTATACAGTGCTTTGTCCTGGTGGTGGAATAATGGTGTAGACTGTTCAAAGCACATCCTATTCCTTGAGGAAACCTTAGGGCTGTGCTGGCTGCATTGGTAGTGTCACCTGGCATGTAACTGGTGCAGGCTGATCACTACGCTCCCCCTGTATGGCAAACACTCTAGCTCCCCTCTAGATAACTTCTCTAGTCTCTTCTTCCTCAGATCGACTCACCAGCCTTCTCTGACATAGGCACGAATGGAAAGAAAATGAATGGTATAAGTATCTGCTGCAGAACAGCCTCTTGTGTCTGTGTGGGACAGAAGTAGTTACTGCTGTCCTTTGGCAATCAGGTAGCACACGCTTCGATCCCTGCGTGGTCAGCACAGGTCTTTCTTCAGCGCTGCGGAGTTCACGTGCCACTGCCATGAGAAGTAAAACAGACGCCATTTCCTCTTCAGGCTGTGTTGTGAATGGGCCATTAGGGATCACAGAGCTGTTTATTTTGGGGGATTGGGGTTCACCTTTTGAGCAGCTGGAGTTGTACTTTGCTTTCTTTTACAACCAAGAAATACTTACAGAAACCAGCCTGCACATATTATTGCCACAGTCATTGCTCGTGTTTGAATGCCATCGCATTGCTTATGTCTCCAAGTCAAGGAGTTGTGTGTGGCTGGACAGGGGATTCACGTTTGAAGGAAATAGCAGCAGCTTGCTAAAAATTGAGGTTGGTGGCAGGATAGATAGGAGTTGTGGTAAGTATTCAGCTAATCAGTCTTTCAAATATCTGACTGGGGCTTGCACCTCTCTGTTACCTTGTGTTAACTTGCAGTAGATCAGGAGAAGCTCTCCACAGTTTCATTCCAGCAAAACTCATGTGGTGCGGCAGCTCTGTCCACTCTGCATCCATATACGGATCCATTGCACGGCGAGCACTGTGAGATCAAGCAGAGGTGTGACATTCAGAGCTGTTCTGCTTGCTGCTGCAGCTGTGCTCCAGACAAGCTACTGTAAGTATCAGACATCCCAAGGAGCTGGTACAGGTGAGACTAGCAGCACACTGTGGCCAGGCAGGGCTGTCAAAGGAGCTGCACGGTCCCTTTGCCACATGCAGATACTCTCCTCGGTGGGGAAGATAGGGTTTGTAGCCACTCTGTAGCTTACAAGAGCTTACAGCTACTGTCTGTGCAGAGCCACTTAATGGTATTCAGCATCTAACTCCATTTAGGTACCTGAATCCATGGGACTTATGCTCCTAAAGCCCTAGGTGAATCTGGGTGAAGCTGAAAGGCAGGTCCAGCTGAGCTAATTTTGGTCTGTAGACAGTGCTTGCTCAGTGTGGACAGGAAGCCCTGCACACTGCAGTTCTGCCCATTTAGCAGGGTCCTATGCTGGCCACATGATTTTAAATTGCTGGTGCCACAAATTTAATCTCAACAGCAGAGATTAAGCTTGTCACTGCAGAGCAGATGTCTGGATAGCTGAAAGCACCAGGAAGGCAGACAGGGATGAATGCTGGGCCGTACTGGTTTACTCTCCCTTTCTGTACCCACAAATTCTAGTCTCTCCCAATTCGGTGATAGGCTGCGGTCTCCTGCCTTGCTGTCCATGCTGTGTACAGGGGCAGCACTCCGTACATGATCCAGGTGCCGTGGTTCCAGCACTTCTTCTGGCTCTGGGAGGTGAGGGTGAGCAGTGTCTGTGCCTTTCCCAGGGACTGTCCCCCTGTACTCTGAGTCCCAGGCAGAGTTCCAGCTCCACTGCTGCTTTTAGATATAGCTCAAATGTGGATGTGTGGAAGTGCTGCTTTCAAAGACAGAGTGGTTGGAAGTACAGGACAGGAGACGAAATTTGCCATGCAGGCAGTGCCCCTGTAGCAACGTCCTTGCTTGCTGCAAACATGCCCCTTGTTGCTCTGCCTTGGAGATGCAGTGCAGAGCATGCCACACAGCACAGACAAGGGGCAGATGTACAGACAAAGAAAAGGGAAGTGAAAGCTCCAGTTCTCCCCCTCTGACGCAGGTTGCCAGAAATGGCTTTGCTCCATCCCACCTTTGGGGATTTAGAGTAGGAAAGGTCTTTGAATCCATCTCACAGTAGCTGACAGGGAGCTTTGGTCACAAATCCCCAGAGCAAATCAGCCTCTAAGTCTGCTTCTGTGCATGGAAACATGCAGGGGTAATTTATTTTTTTTTCATTTCTTTAAAGTCTCGTTCTCACACCTAGCTAGATGTGAGGACTAGGCAAGGCAGGAATGGGGCAGTCAGTGTTAAGTATCCTAATGCACAGTTCTGATCAGTTTGGGATTTATTTATTCCCCATGGAGACCTGTAGTGGGTAGGACAGACAGACAGGAAAAAGGTGGAAACTCAAAGGGTCTGGCAAGTGATTGTAAATGGGATGGCAGGCCACCAAAGCCTGGGGGACTGAATCGGTTGGGGAGCAGAAGGGATCCCCAGCTGGGACTTTTTGATACAGAGTATTAGGACATGAAGGGGGAGGGAAAGGCAGGGAACATGCTAGTCACTTCAGCTGCAGCATGAAGAGGGAGAGCGGGGGCTGCAGGAACATGTCACGCTCACTCTCTGAGCTGTTTGAGTTGAGGAAGTTGTCCGCGGCTGAGTTTCCTTTCCCTCTCTGTACTATTGAAACAGGAAGCTGGTGAGCTGAAGCTGCCTGATCGTTACACACAGACACACAGGCAGCTCTGGCTCTGGCTCCAGCTCCAGCGATGGATCAGTGCTGGTACCACGGCAACATCACTCGCTCCAGAGCTGAAGACCTCCTCTCCAAAGTAGGCAAGGATGGCAGCTTCCTTGTGCGGGCCAGTGAGTCAATTGCTTCGGCATACGCACTCTGCGTGCTGTAAGTACAGCTTTCAACCTCGCGCTTCACGCGGACACTTTTGTCCCAGCTTGTGCAGGGTGTTACCCTCTGCATCCTCTCCAGCACAGAGGCAAGCAGCCACTGTACCCACTGGGAAGGTGCAGCCCACATCAGAGCATGGCTGGTTTCACCTGACCGGGCCACAGGGTAGGGAAGGGTTGGGAGCAGGGCCAGGCTGAACAAGCTCGTGTTCTTTTACTGCTGTACTGCTCATGCTACTCTTGCTCCTGATTCAAAAGGAGAGAATCATCAAAGATACTGCAGCTGCGCTCTGGAAAAAAAAAAAAAACCAAACCACCTCTTGACCTCTTTGAGCCTGTTAACAACTTGGGTCAGGTATTTATATTTAACAACTCAAGTACTGGGCTTGGTACCCTCCCAGGCACTTTTCTTGTGTTTGTTTGACCCACCTGCTTGTACAGTGCCATGTCCCATTCAGCAAAAGGCTTGAAGCAGTTCCTGGAGCTGTGCGTGATACACCTGGCACAGTGGTGATTCTGCCGATACCGTTAATGTGGCTCACAGGGTAAATATTTCATGTGGGAAATAGGGAGAGGAAAGACGTGCTGGCAGCCCTGACCCCCCTGTTCTGGGTTGGGGCTGGGGACCAGAGAGCAAGGCCTCCTGCCCTGGGTTTGCGAGGGGCAGGTGTTATTCCTGGAGGCAGGAGTGCAGGGGCAAGAGGAGATTGAAGTCAGTAGGTAGGTCTGAGGCATTTGACTTTGCATTACAAAGTCTCTCTTTGCCAGAGAGCCTCTGTGGGACCCTGTTGTGCCTGTCAGATCCTCTTTGCTGCCATTGTGA
Organism: Pluvialis apricaria; assembly: GCA_017639485.1. Taxonomy (NCBI): domain Eukaryota; kingdom Metazoa; phylum Chordata; class Aves; order Charadriiformes; family Charadriidae; genus Pluvialis; species Pluvialis apricaria. The sequence goes on from CM030014.1 coordinate 26,000,376, forward strand.
AGGAGATTTATTAATCTTATTTCATCCTTACCTGCCTTGAAATTACAAGCAAGTTTCTCAGTGTAGTTTGTTTCTGAAAGTGTATTTCTTGCAGTGGTAAAGGTGGTGCTGCTGTTTGTAAGTTGGGTCTAACAGCTTGTCTCTGAGGTCAGGCTTCTGGTGACAGCATGGTCTGCTGCAGAGGATTCATCCGCAGAAAAGCGTGGGGCTGGGTAACTGCCCTGTAAGCGTAGGTGTTGGGCTGTCAGAGATCGGTGGCTGGGTAACAGGGGGGTTCACAGAGTGCAGAGAGCCTCTGTACCTGCCTGTTAAGATGTCTGTAATAGCACGGGGAAGAGTTTTGTCTTTCTGGAGGGAGCAGAGAGAAGGGCAGCTCAGATGAATAACCAGGACAAGCAGGAAGAAGGAGGGGGAATCATGTAGCACCGTCTGAGGGCCCAAGTTGCAAGTCAGGGAACATTTTACTAGAACAGACTGTTACTTCCATTGAGTGTTTTTAGTGTGACCCCTTTGATTTGCCTTGTAACCAGTACGTACACAAAATATTTTTACGGTGTGATGGTAGGTATTATAGAAAGGAAAGGTGCTGTAAAAATGTCTACTAACATGCATTTGCATAAGTTTTTCCATTGTAAATGTTTACACAGCCAACTTTGAAAGCCTTTTGTGACTTGAGAGACATGGGATCAGGAAATAGAAACAATATCATGACCAGGATTTTCTGAACCGGGAGCCAAAGGTTATGTTCTTAAATCCATTCTGAGGTGGCTAACATGAATGGCTTGATTAAAGAAATGGGGAGCACCCAGCCTTGTCAGCCAGGAGCAGCCGGATCTGTGGTGCAAAGTGCTGGCATTAATTACAGTCTCAGAAATGTCACACAAACTTCAGTCAAAGTACCTAACAAGCTTTCAGCTTATGGTGGTTTGCAGTTAGTTTGTGAAGAGAAAGGGTTAAAGGTGGTGAATAAGTCTTTCCCTCTGAATGTCATCTTGACCAAATGGGCAGCTTTGCTGAAGCTGAAAACTTCCTTAGAGATGTATCAGTTTCAGCTGTGTTATTGACTGGAAGGTGTTTGAAGTTTGAGCTCTTCAGTCACTTCTGTTTAAAAACCAGAGAGGCTGGAGACAAAGAATGAGAGAGACACGGGAATGATGAAAGCCTGACTGCAAAAGATTTTCACAAAAAGAGAATTATGTTGAAAGTGAGACAGTGTCAACTGCGTATAGATAAGGAAAACAAAAAAACCATGAAATTTGCTCTGAAAAAGAAGTGTCATATTCTACAAAGCTCTAATATTTATTGGGCAGATCAGTCAAAATTCAGCAAAAGTACTTATTATACCATAGAATGAAATAGTGATTTTCTTGAAGAGCTGCTTTAGGAAAATAGGGGTTTTATAAATATAGACAAGTAAAGGAGGTGTATTTGCAGGGCCTTTTAAGAGTGTCTCCCCTCCTTTTCTGAAAGTTAGAGCAGCAACATTTACCTTAGCAGAGAGCTGAAACAGCAAATGCAGAGGGAACGCTCCTCCCCTGCTGCGCTGCTGTCCTCTGCTCTACTGGTCACACTGCCCCATAAAAGGCAAGAAACAAAACCATTTTCCTCCTCCTTTCTCTGTGCCTGGATCATTTGATCTGCCAGTTTATTGACAAGAAATGGGCTCTTTAACTTACCTGGAGGGGAATGCCTGGACCCTGAAATAAAAAAGAGCCTGCTTAGCATTCACAGCTTGCTGCACCTGAACTGGTATCATTCCTCCAGGGGATCTTCTGTTGGCGGTTCGGTTAGTGTGTGAATGGCTGCAGGATTAACTACACTTCTAGAGACGACCTTCAAAGGCGAGCTGCAGCTTTGGGATCCCTCTCGGAGGACACTGCCTGTGAGATGCCATTTCCAACCTCCTGGGGGAACAACCTCTCTCATGGCGCGCTTAGCACCACGCCCAGCATGGCAGTCCTGTTTAGGATTTCCAAGTGGTCCCAACATGCACATCATCACCTGTGCATAAAAACATGTACAGCAGGAGAGGAAAGAGAAAATACAAGCCTTGTCCCCTTTCCTCCTCTGGTTGGTTGAGAGGACAGAGAGATGACAAAGTACTTGGAGACATCTTTAAGCTGAGGCTGATGTTATATTTATACCACCTCCCCGCCTAGACAGCCTGAACAGTGGTTGAGCAATTCTGAACTCAACCCAGTTTTTAGGGAGGACCTGGAATGTGACAGTAATTGGGACCACATAACTTGACAGTCAGGACGCTGAAGAGAGAAAGCCTAAGGGCAGAAATGGAGTGTCCCAGTCTTCTCCATCCACACGCACTAAATTAAGGGACTGCTAAAAAGGATTCCTGCTTTTGATCCTGGGAAGTGCTCCTCCCTGCTCTAGTCTCACCCAACAACCATTCTTTCCTTGCTCTCCCACTGATCTTACCTGTCCTCAGCTTAAACCCCTTTACAAGTATTATGGCAGCAGCCTCGTAAGGCCTGTGTGATGGGGTACTTTCTGTGAAGGTAACAAGGAGGGTCCTCTTGTGACGCAAGAGCCATTGAGCTGGTTTGTGTATCAGTTTCATAATCTCCACACAGACAAATTTTCTCTCATCAGCTGCATGAGCAGTTCTGCTTAGCCCTCTTTGCATATCAGCAGGAGGAAATGGTGTAAGAGAACTGCATTGACAGATAAAAACAAAACCCATACCCTTCCTTGGGGCATATCCTCATCTGGCGTTGATTGCCCTGGGCTTGGTGAAATTAGTAGTGTTATGGCAATCCAAAGCAGTTGGGGATCATGTCTGTCACTTCCAGCTCTGTACCAGACCCTCAGATGTGTGAATGAATAGGTGCCTTTGAAATGGTCTCACATTGCTTAGCGAAGTGGTACTGAGCTCTGGGAGCAGTTCTAATTCTTCTGTGTCCTTTGCATTAACGCGATCAAAAGATACAGGTTCATGTGGTCACATGACAAAATCCTCCAAACACCCTAGAAAAACTCAGCTATGATTTATGCATAATTTCGTTTCATTTCCAATTGCTCTTTATGACTCCTTGGGTAAGGCTGCCTAAAATCGTGGCGCTCTCTCTCTTGCATGGAGTGATTCTGAAAGGCATATGATGAATAGACTCACAACATAATTGTAAAAGAGATGAGGATGTTTTATTGATCTGCCTGATCTCCCCAGCTGGGGGGCTGACCTCAGCCCACATTTCATGATGATTCCACAGGTAATGTGGTGTTTCTGTTCCAGCCAAGGAAGCTCTGAGAGTGGATTCCATTTTTTCCTTTGAGAGGAAGGGGTTGAAACCAGCATCGTTTTCTGGCTTAAAGCCATATTGTATGTTTTAAGAGTGCTTTGCAGGTGACTTAAAAAATTTGATCAATCTGTTGTTTACTTGGGAGAAAGGTAAAAATATATTTTTCGATCAACACTTCCTGGGCAAGCTCCACAAAGCTCACCAGCTGCTGAGGAAGCTCACGCTTACCACAATATAGTACTGCTCAGTCTTCCCTTGGGCTCTTGTGCATTAATGTGGCCCTCCACTGGGCAAAAGACTCCTCCATCCCCCCTTAAATAATAATCTAATTGAATTAAGCTGGTATAAAATGTTCGTTATGGCTGAGTTACAGACGCGCGTGTACAGTGTGCATCCGCACCAGGGTAGCGAGATGGGTTTTCATTTAGGCTGTTGTTAGGAATTGTGCATGAAAATGTGCCTAGCAATCAGCTGTCTTACTGTGATTTAGCTGAAATCTATTATTTGTTTTTTCCAATACAAGTCAATGCACATACTAGCCCTTCAATTTACTCATTCATTGCTGATTTTGGCCCTGTGTCTTTTGGATTTCTGCTTTTTCATTCCTTCCTGAGACGCCCACTCTACTGACAGCTAGAGCCATTTGGTGTTTTCTTTCTTTCCGGCCAGAAGAAGTTGAATAACTCACTCTGAGGCTGATGCTGATACCACTTTCTGCAGTGACATCTGCAAACATGTCTTAATGACCAGGAACACTTCAGGTTTGTGTTAGTTCACAGACTCCAGGGAAAGAAATAAAGAGAAATGTGTAAAACCCTTGTGCATGAAGCCATCTATGTGTCTCAGGATCTTCCAATATCTTTTCTTATGGGGAGGGGTGCCATGGTGTGATTCCTTTCTGCAGATGGTCTAACCATATCTCCTCTGATCTGTTCCAGGTTCCGGAATTGCGTTTATACCTACCGAATTCTGCCTGATAAAGAAAATAAGCTAATTGTCCAGGTAAGCCATGCTATGTACCATTCAGTTCCACGAAGATGCACCCAAGACTGATCACTGCTTTTTTTTTTTTTTTTTTTCCCCAAAGTAGTTCTAACACCAAGAGAAAAAGGATATAAGGAGTTACACTAATGCTCCTGGCCAGCACAGTGCTAGTCTCCAGTCCACTGCTATGGAGTTTTTAGTCTCCAATCCGCTGCTTTCACCATCAGAACGCTCTTTAACATGTGTGCCTTCAATTCAGTGGCACTGCCATGTTTTATATAACTGAGAACCTCAGTTTCTGAGGAGGAACTGGCAGCAGGGCGCTATGCCAGACTTGTCCTGGGTCTGTATGTGTTACTGTGGCATGTCACCAAAGCTAATCCATCTTCCCAGAGCACCAGGCAACGCTGCGGAGGAACTTGTGCAGGCTCTGCAGGCTGCTATCGTGGGGCCAGCACTCAGCTGGAGTGAATAACCTGTCATTCTGATCTGGCTTCACACAATATGCTGCAGGCTGTTTGTAGTAATACTTGATTTTTCCCCATCGTCTGATATGTGTCAGCCTTATTGTCCTAAATAATGTCTTTTGGCAAATTGTACTGATGTGTCGATGTGTTGTGATGGTAAGATAGGTGTGCAGAAGGTGATATGGTGTTTATCATTATTTACAGTACCTAGAGCAGCTGCAGAGATCAGGATCTCATTGTGCCAGATAGCTCACGAGTGAAGTACACCGGGCAGGGAGGGTGCTGGGGAGACCCGAGGCCCAGGGAATGGGGACAACTACCCGAGTCCCACAGGAGCTCTGTGGCAGGGCCAGGACGGGAACCTGGCGCTGCTAATGATGTCCTTGCTCTTTGCACTGGCACCGTGATGAGGAAGGGAACTTGTGGAACCCTAACTTTGAATGGGCTTGGGGTATGAGTTTGGCAGCTGCTTTGTCTTTTAGGAAACAAGCACAGATATGATCATATATTGGCTTTTCACCTGAGGGGGAGGAAGAAGGGAAGGCCAGAGGTTACCTGCAACGGCAGCAACACAACCCTGCAGTTTGCCCTTATGTGTCCTGGATGGGTCTCAGCACCCTGGGCAAGCCCTGGCCCCGTCCTCACATCCCAACTGCCTTGCCGACCTGTTGTGTGAGTGATGCTGAACGAGCAGCCTTTTCTAGCAGGGCACAGAGACCCCAGGTTACAAGAGGGTTTGAAATCTGAGTTCAGAGCAACGTGCCTGTGTGCAGGCAGCTCTCCAGGGTGTGCTGTGCTGCAGGCTGCTCCCAGGACCTGCCGGCTAGGGTATGGTGCAGACTTGGCATGTTCTGTACAGTACAACTTGGGAAGATGCGAGTTACGTTTTCCAGTTTGTACTGGATTTGTGATTGTTTCTGCCATGACAAAGGGCCTGTTTTCGTGCCCAACTATTCCATTTGTCCACAGGTCAGAGCACTGCAGCCATAAGAAATCAGTATTTCTCTCTGCTGTAGCAATGGGCAGTTCTCATGCCAGATCAAGGTTTGTGCACAAGCAGAAAGTGTGACTGATGTCTGCCAGCTCAGGATTTCCCCACCACACACACACCTTTACCTCCTCACCTTTTAGTTCTCCATACAGAATTCTGCAGGGTATTATTTACAAATAAATATGTCCTCATCCTCTCTGGGGAGATTTTGCTGGACTACAGCTGGCTCCAGACTGTTATTAGGACTCCAGGGGATCTTTCTGAATGAACCTTTTTGAAATCTAGTAGACCTGTTAGGGAAATATGATCTACTAGAAGTACACCCAAACCAATCTGTAAGATTCTCTTGGGATCTGTGTTGTGGTTGTGAGAGATTTCTCGTGTTCGTACGTTGTGGGATGCAGAGGGACTGTGGTGGAATACCTTTGTATGCTGGGTTGCCATGAGCTGTAGGAGGAATATCAGGAGTAGTCTAAATAAAGTGTGTTGTTAACTCATGTTTTGAAGACACAACACCTCCCGTTTTGTGCTGCTTTATTCCAGTTCTGTGGGAGAGGGAGAAGAAGGGGGCTGGCTTCTTCTGGCAAGAGAGAGACGCAGTGAGAGTTGTAATTGAGCCTCAGAGCTAAACAGTCTCATGTTGTTGGCTGCTGTTCTTGGTACGTTGTTCCAGCTGGGCCAGACATTTTTGGTTGCTTGTCTGTTGACTTTTGGATAAAACAAAAACTATTTCATGTGTATTAAAATATCAGATTTTTGAAAAGAATAGTTCTCCTGTGCAAGGACATAAAAGCTGTTGAATAGGATAGAGTTTTGACATTTAAAAAAAAATCCTATTAAAAAGAAAATAGTCTACTAATCCTGTGGAATTAGATCAGGTGTTAAATACAGCAATCAGTAGATGCTTCTCATTTCTGGGTTTATAAAAAAGAAAAAAAAGACATAGGAAAGATTCAATACTAAATCCCAAGATTAGCCTGTATTAGTTACAAATATGGGCTCTGATCATGCAATGTGACCTTTTTTGCCTGCAGAGTGCTTCTTCCTGAAGCTAACAAAGTTGTCTTCATGCCCAGATCTGGGCTGTTGTCTGTCAGACATTTTTCATGATGACAGCAGGTTCAGAAGATGTGCAATATCACAGCTACATACGCAGCACTTGTGACATGACAGTTCTCCCTCTGCCACTCTGTGGAGTTTTTTCGACTTTAAAGCTGCAAGTTGCTTCACGTTTTTTGAGTCTTGGAGAGTAGATTTGATTTTTCTTTATTTAATTAGAGCCTGGTCTGGCACTAGTGGAATGATAACTCAGGGTCGGTTATTGCATGGTTAAATTAACTGTCCAAGTACAGGTGGCAGAAAAGGAGGTGCATGTTTTTGCATTCAGAGGTGCGCATTTTTGCATTTAGGCTGAAGAAAAAAATATTTGCATATGTCCTTCCAGCATTTTGTGGCATGCTATGTGATCTGCCATTGGGTTTCTGCATCTGCAACAGCTCTACAGCAGTTAGCGTAGTCAGGAACCCCTCTTGCCTGCTGTATCTGCAATCATAAACTGCTATCCCCCCAAAGCATAGCAGGCCATAGTGGTTACAGTCATAGACTTTTTTTCTTTAAATACAAATATAAATTGTTTCTCTTCTTTTCTGGGACTGCTGAATTTTCTCTTTCTATTACTTGAGACTTCAAAATGTAGGCAAAGAAATCCATGGCTTGGATGAATCAAACTCGCATCCTGCTGATGAAAACATTTTTAAGGAAGGAGGGGAGGAGTAACAAAAGCCCCTTCAAACACAGGATCTGTAACAGCAAGTAGAGATCTTTGTCCTTAGGCTGAGAATAATTAGTCATCAAGATATCTCTGTTAGCCTGCAGACTCTCACTGTAGTAAAACACTGAAAAGCTGAGACAGGAAGAGAGCAAAAAACATACAGTTACACAGAGATCCAGGAGGAAGGGCACGAGGCTGGAAATAACTGCCCTCAATGTAGCTTAGTTGCTGCCTGCCTGCCGGGCAAGTCACAGCTGGGGTACTTCAGCTTTCTTCTCTGTAAAAACAAATGTGATTTTTCCCTTGCTCAAATGGAGAGGCATAAGTAATGCAGAGTTGTTGGAAGCTTGGGGACTAGCGGAGTGTAATCATGTTTGTGCAAAGAGGGTTGGAGCAACAAAGGAGTCCCTGGGAATCACAAGATCAAACTAAACACTAGAGATGAACTAAAGACACTAAAACTGTCTTTCTACGCCAGGCATCTATAGTCAGTTCTTGCCATCCAGATTCATAGAAGATAAAACTTTCCTATGCTGTCACTTAAGCGTCTCATTTATACAACTAATTGAGGTGTCAATATGAAACTCATCACTGCACAATCTGAATTCCTTGTGATCTCCACAATGAGGGGAAGTGGTCTTGTTCCCATTTTACAAACGGGGAACTCAGTCCCAGTCTGTTAAGGAGGATTGGGTTACCAAAAATCATTTTAAATCGCTGTCCCTTGCTGACTTTCCCAGGATCAGATGTGTGTGATACATCAGGATTCATCCCCCCTCATATTAGATGTGCAGTCAAAGCTGTCACATAGTCAAAGCTGAGTTGTATCTCTGTAGTCAGCAGGGAATCTGACCTGGGTGGCCTAAAGTGTCCCTGGCAGCTCTTGTCTGTCGCTGTTGCCTAAAGAGCCTGGAGAACCCCCTTAGACTGCCAGACTTGGCGGGCTGAAGTAAGGAAATTCCCATTACAGCTGACTCTTGTTCAGTGTGAGAAGATGCTGAGGTCAAAAGCTGCTGTTGAAAAACTGTAGTACTGCCTTTGCCTAATCTTTTACCCTGTACTGTCCTTACGTGCTGCAATTTAAAAGCTCACTGTCAAGAGTCTAACCTGCCCTCTTGAGTGAGGATGCTTGAAAGAGGTTGTGAGAAGGAAGACGACATTGGAGTTGGCTGGTCAGTGAATATGGATTGGAATAGGGTAGTGTGGTAGCGTCTCTAAAACCCTGTGGAGTTTGATCTCTCTAGATTTCTGGCTCATCTCATATAGGAGTTCACAGCTTGTGTTATCTGATGGATGTTCAGCAATCTAGCTGCTGCGCAATCAGTCACTTCTCAGTGGCAGCTAGATTGCATCTTAGTTTATGCTCATAGTCTATCAGATAACACTTCATGGGTCGTTTGCATGATCAAGGACTTACCCCCTGTCACTCTGTGTGAAGGCTCGGGGGAGATATCCTGATGGACAGATGTCAACATTGCACAAACAGGGCTGTTGCCAAAAACGCCACTGAGAGAGAGTCAGCCTCATAGTTCTGGGAACAGCTTTAGCTTGTTGCTAAAGATGGAGTCTCCTTAAGAAACTGGGGCATCTGCAGAGCAGGCTTCTGGTTGCTCAGCACCATGGGCAGATTTTATAATCGTGTGCTGTATCCTCCTGTGCTGTGCGGCACAATCTGGTCTCTGAGTCTGAGGAAGGTGCAACCTCCCAATGCTTTCCTGTGGGCATGACCTGATGCTTTAGCTCAGTCGCGTAATGTTTCCATTCTGCAACCAGACACATTTGTCCACCACCTCAGGGCTCAGGCCTCACCAACCACCGCTGCTTCCTCCTGGCAAGGGTGCTCTTTTCTTCTCCTTCTTGCAAACCTGGTTGGTTTCTGTGTTTTTCTTCCTTGTATTACCCTTAAGTCTGCTTTCCCATTCATGCCGCTATCAGAGCTCTTGCCTCAAGTTGCATACCTGCCTTGAGATGTTGTGGGCTGCCAAAGATCGAGGCTTCCAGTCGCCCACACCACCTTGAATAGTGTTTTTATCTGCAGGAGGGGGCAGAAATAGAGCGTGGCTTGAGCAGGAGTAGGAAACACTTTACATTTTCAAGCAAACTGGAAAATTTAAAAAAATGCATTCAGGTGAAATGGTTTATTTTGATTTTTGAGCTTTTCTGAAGTTATGACAGCATTGCCAGGATGTTGAAGAAAAATATTATTTCAGATGGAAAAAAATGGATCATCCCTTTGAAAAAGTCCAGATAAGCAATTTTGAACTTTTCTTTTTTTTTTTCCAAATTAGTGGGGGAGAGGGGAGTTGGATGAAGGCCATGCTTTGCATAGCACATGCTCCAACACCTCCTTTTTTTTTTTTTTTAAGTAAACTGGTTTTTTTTTTGCTTTGAGCAAAACTGTTTGACCAACTCCAGAGTTTGGCAATCTCTGTGGATTCCCTTGTTGTGAGAAGGAATCATGAAAAGCTGCTGTCTTCTCACACTGCGTAAGAGACTACGTTACAGTATGGAAAACATTAGTGTTTTCAAAGTTACTGCCTGCCTTTTTCTTTTCACTTCACCTTTCCGGGCTGTCCTAGCTGCCCATCTCCTTGACAGAAAGCAGCGGTGTGCGTGCATGTTCCTGTGCTCTGCTCCGTGGGTAAATGTGAGAGATGTTCATTTTGCGGTTCTGATGCCAGATCATCATTTCTGTGAGCGTGAGCGCTGCTTGCGTTCGTACTGAAACTCACCATTGCTGCAAGGGGCTAATTAAAAATTACTTACGTTTATACTAACTGTTTGTTGCAGGGGGAGGTCTGACCCTATTTACTTGTAGCTTTTGCTGACTTCAGTGACAATTATAGATGCCTTGGCAGAGCTGTTTTACATTGAGTGATCATCTAGCTGCCTTTTTTTTTTTCTGGTAAAATTTTCTAGTCTGATACGAGGCTGTGTGCAACAGGAAACAAATGGTGCTATGTGAGCAGTTAGAAAGCAGGCCGGCAGCTGTGACTCACTGTATCAACTGACACTGAAGCTGTAGGTTACCAGTGTACTTGCAGCACTGGCTCCCAGAAGGTAGGAGAGCAGATAAATACTGTATATAGGGTCTCCTGCTTGAAACCCTTCCTTGCCAGCACACTTATAGAAACACATTTTGGGGGAAACATCTAGATTTGTACTCTGTCTGCATATGGGTTAGCTAAATATGCCAGAAAGACCAAAATCCTCTGTCCCAGGACAGGCAAGACATACAATGAGAAGGCTGCCTGTTTGCGTCAGCCAGTCGGCAGGATTGTCCCTGCCTTTAGGCAGAATTTGTTCTGGCTTCTGTTTATGAGTCCTACAGGGTGGAGCTCAGCGTAAAAGCTTCATCTGGCGCGCTAACCTGCTCTCAGAGTGCAGATGTACAGCTGCCCATCCTGCCAGCACGATCTGATAAGAGCATGAGTTTAGGTCAGTTCCTGCATTCCTGGTGTCACTGCTGTTGTCACCAATGTCTGAGGCAGCGTCTGGCTGCGGCACATGCAGTACCAAGTTCTTTTGTGAGCCCTTGCAGAGAGATGCAAAGTTTTTGTCTTTCTCTTTGATGCAGCACTGTAATCTCTGTTTGCTGTGCTGCTCTGATACATGTGGCCAAGAAAAGGTTTTCTGTCGTGAGGATTTTGTGATTTGCCTTGGATCTATCTATATCTGATCAAAACCTTTCTAGTAGGAAATTGCACTTGAGCTGGTTTCAGTGGGAGATAATGCAAAGCAAAAGCCTTTGGGTGACGCTCACCCATTCACAATGTTGCAGCCACTTAACAGCTTGTCAGACAGCTGTGTAAGGATTTTGTACTTGCTCAAATTGATGTCAAAACCTCATGGCCTCCACTGGGGACAGGGCAGGAACAGGCCTGCCCAAAATATCACTTGCAGGCTGTGTGGAGACTGTAAATCATCCATGGTCTGCTAGCAGCCGAGAGGCATTGGGCACTGTCAACCTCCCTCTGCGTTGAAAGGCAGGAGGAGACCAAGAGTCCCACAAAGGAGGATGCTTGGTGGGCTGGGACACACCGGCTGGACAGCCACCCCCTCCAGGCACCGGTGGGCAGGGGTGCGTGTATTTGGACTGGTGTGCTGCCAAGGGGAGAGATGTGCCAGCACCACACGGTGGATGCCAGCATCCCTGGGAGTTAGAGGGGGGCAATCAGCACCTGCATTGCTGCAAGGGAGGGGAAGGGACAGTGTTGTGGTTTAGTCCCAGCTGGTAACTAGGACCATGCCACCGCTCACTCACTTCCCCCGGTTGGGATGGGGAAGAGAATCGGAAGAGTAAAAGTGAGGAAAACACCTCATGGGTTGAGATAAAGATAGTTTAGTAGGTAGAGTAAAAGCCATGCAAGCAAGTAAAGCAAAACAAGAAATTAATTCATTGCTTCCCATTGGCAGGCAGGTGTTCAGCCATCTCCAGGAAAGCCAGGCTCCATCACGCCCAATGACTACTTGGGAAGACAAACGCCATCGCTCTGAACATTCCCCCCCTTCCTTCTTCTTCCCCCAGCTTTATATACTGAGCATGACGTCATATGGCATGGAATAGCCCTTTGATCAGTTGGGGTCAGCAGTCCGAGCTGTGTCTCCTCCCAACTTCTTGTGCACCCCCAGCCTGCTCGCTGGTGGGGCGGTGTGAGGGGCTTTGACTGGTCAGCAACAATTAAAAACATCAGTGCGCTATCAACATTGCTTTCATCTCAAATCCAAAACACAGCACTATACCAGCTGCTAGTAAGAAAGTTAACTCTATGCCAGCTGAAACCATGACAGACAGCAGTGTTGCATGAAGGGCTTGGAAGGGAGTGTTTCAGTAGGAAGCAGAGAGGGGGTCACCAAGGGCAAGGGAAAGAGCCAGAAGGTGCAGCAGTATTAAGGTGAAACTGAGTGATTCTGGCAAAGCCTTGGAGTTGGGGACCTCACTGAAGGGTCGAGCTCATCGGTGTGCAGAGCTTCTATGGGAAAGTGGGATTTTATGCTTTGCGTAACAGTGAATTTCAACAAAAGTTAATGCTGAGGATGGAATTGATTTTGCCCGAGTTAGTTATTACTGTGGAAAACTTGCCACGTTTGTGGTACTCTGGCACTGAAGGGCTGAGGTATAATTAGGGTGATTACTTTTCTTGGATAGTCACGAGGGACAAGTGGACAACCAGATAATAATTAGGAGCAATCTCTTGAAACATGGTGAGGGAAACACATTTCTAGTATGCCCAAATACATAATTTAATTATATTAAGCTTCATTTTATTGCTGAAAATGGTAGGTATTCCAATTTGAATATTTTTCAATATAATTTAATGTTGATTTAAATCAGTTTGTAAAACTCTAAAGAGTCTTTACATGTAGGACTGAAAATAATTTGCAGTCAGGGCTTAGCAAAATCTGTGTACTTCATGTTTCTGCAAACAATCCAAATCTGTTTATACAAGGAAAATGTTTTTTCCACTGTTGCATCTGAGGTAGGAATAAACATAATGCATTTCACAGGTTTTGAAAAACTGAAAGGAGCAACATTTAATAAGAGAACTAGGTATTTCCTGAAACATGCACATTCCTGCTACTGAATCTCTCAGTATACAAAATTCTTCATACAAACAAACCATATCCAGCTTTTGTCTAGTTTGAACCCTTCCAGAATGTTTCCAGTTTCCTGAAAATATAAAAAAAAAAACATTCAGAGAAGATGGTTTAAGTCAGGATAAAGTTTTATTATTATTTTGTTTTTCAAGCTTCAAAAAATGAGATCAGGCATTTGAAAGCTAATGCATGCCATGAAGTGAAATCTATTTTCCTTTTATCTGAATGTGGTTTCAGATAAAATTTCACTCCAAAGACTGAAATGCCAAAGAATGTCATCAATTTTTGTTACAGGTTGCCCTCCAAAAAAATGTATTATGTCATAAAGCTTAAACAATTGAAAATTGCAAATCCTCACTGAATGTACAAAAGCAACTTCCAGGCACTGCAAAATACTTTAAGATTCAGAAGATAAAGATTAGGGCTGTTAAACAGTAACCAGTTTAACAATTACTGGTTTAGAAGAATAATTGTTTCACCGTATTATCCTTTTGAAAGGCTTTGACCACCCACAATCACATACCCAGCGGCTCTTTCCTACCCCGCTGGATCTTTCAGTTCCCACTATGAGAGCTCAAGTGCACAAACAATCGAGTTTGCTCTTGGCACAAAAGTGGGGCAGAGACTTCGGCTGGGGGATGGGAACGAGTGGCTGGGAGGTGGTGGGAGCCTCAGCCTCCAAGAGCACAGAAATTCTCTCCAGCAGCAAATATACTTCGGGAAGTTCTTGCTCTCCCCTCACAGCCCCTGCAGACATTCCCATCCCAAATCAACCATTTCTGTGGGCACGTTTTAAAGGAAGGGCTAGTAACCTCTGCCCATGGACTGAGAACTATGAGAAGGGGTTGTTTTTTAAAAAATATACTTTTCAAATTAGCTACAGTCTGTGCTTGAGAGGCCAAATGTACAATCCTAACTGGGAGGAGCACCCTGGGGACACACACCTCAACATCTCCAGGAGGAGTAAAATGAAAATTTTCCTGAAATTCTAAACCTCTTCTGGCTAATGAGGAAAAAGAATTGAAAACTTACACAGCCAACATTATCAACAAGAAAATATTCTCTTTTTCCTGGTAATTTGATGGATGCTAGTTTTAATATTATCAGTCACATAGCATTTAAACCATATGATTGTCTTATCCTTTTTGTATTTCCAAAAACCTCTGATGAAGCTTCACAACTGAATTTAAAGTATCCAGGGAGACAGCAGATTATTTCCCTTTCAGCAATGCGGTAATGAAGGACTGTGTTTTATTGCCTCTGTGCTTTGAGGCATGATGGGTCACAGAGAAAAGTACTTTCAGGCAAGTCTTGAGTTGTTTTCTCAAAGAAAGAGAAGGTAATATATTGTTGGTGCTATATGAGGCTTTTTGTCCTGATCATTTAGGATAGAAATGAGTCTTGGAAAACATTGCTATTGCATTTGTATACAGTGAGTCTTATGGCAAATGTTGCTGTTTATACAAAATTGTTTCTGCACTTGCTACTGACAGGGTGATGCCCTTTCTTCTTTAGAGATGTATCTTGATTTGCTCATGAGATGTATCATTGCAGGCTGTCCCCCCCCATGCAGAGATGTAACTCACCCAGCAGGTCACAAGTAATACTTGGGCTCCAGTTAGATCTTGCTCACTCGATCAGCTCTGCAGCCTTGGGGAATGGGACCAATAGACCCTACGTGCACTGCAGCTTATTGCTGATTTAAGTGTAAAATATAAAGATGCAATCACCTTTAAGTAACAACATACTCAATTTAAAGTATTGTCCTGGTTGCACTTGTTTTAGGTAAACGAGGTCTGCTCCACCAATACTTTTCAAATTTACCTTTTGGTGGTTGAAGCGATTTCTGTTTAAAGTTTTAAAAAAAGTATAGAATCCTTTAGTTTTAAGATTGCTGCATAAACGCAAAGCACACAGGACTGGATTTCAAATGACAAAATGGTTTAGGGAATCGAAACACTTTAACAAAGATAGCTCAGATTCAGTCATTTCAGAGTCCCTCTGAGAGGATGAAGTCACATCACAGCTTTCGGTTGTTCCCCGCTGTCTGACTTTTTTTGTCTTCCGTTTGTAACTTCTGACAGAGTTTTCCATCTTGGTTCTCCTCTGAAAGTCTAAGTCGGTTCCCTTCTCCTATTCCATCCCAAGCCTCTAATGCTCTCCTTTTTCAGTGTTTTAAAAAATAACACCCAGCACAGCTGGGTTCAGCAGAAGCTATGGTGGAAGTATAGCAGAACTCTCTGTGTTAGCATGCTTTTAAGCCTGAATTAAAATTTCCAGGTAACTCCGGATTAGACCTCATTCTCCAAAACTTAACAGGGATGTAGTGACGTGTGTTGTTTAAAAGTATTAATATAAAATATGCTTTGTGATTGAACACTTTAGAACCCACATGCAGCAAGCACTGGTTGTTCACAGAGGCGCTAAGTAGCCTTTCCAGAAATTTGTCTTCATTTTGTGCCGCATCCCTGCACATGCAAAACCAGACACCTTGGGTTGGGTCCAATTTTAGGGGGCAAAGTCGAACAAAAAATTTGTAACACCACATCCGCTATTTTTATTCCAGGGGTGCAGTTCAGGGGAGAATGTAAAAGGAGAGGGTTTGAAGGCTGTTTTTTGTTTGGTTTAAGTTTTGTGGTTAGTTTTGTTAAACGGTGCTTCTTCAGGCTGGGTTCGGTATCTGTTCAATTAGCAGGTATGGCTCAGTGCTTACTTCTAATTAAGTAAGGGTTTGTCTTACGCAGTAAATGAATGAAATGAGGGACAGTCCCTTGAAAGACAGGACAAGTGGTCACAAAAATAGAAAACAGTTGCTGTAGCTTAAAGCCTGAGAAATTTTGCAGGCTGAAGACAGGAAATTGTAACACTAAGGTGCTCACCCTTATCTGTGCATTGCTTATGGCTTTTAATTATGCAATCCCAGAAAGTTATGCAGTATAACGTGGTGAATGCAGCTGTTGTACATGCACTTCCTGCCTGCATTGCTTTGCTTCGTTAAGTATGACTTCTTTAATCTTACATTTTCTCTTTTCCACTGGATATTTTTGCGTAACTCATGCATATTTGGTGCTTGGTGTCTGTGGATACTGGGATCCATTCAGCACTCAAGGTGATAGGGAAAGCAGAGAGCTGATTATGGATCCTCCGCTGTCTGCCTGCACAGGTTAGTGGAAAACTCCAGAAATGTAGCGTAGGGCTGAGCTGAGGGCCCCTGCGCTGCTCTGCAGGCAGAGCCAGTGTAGGCACACCGTCACCTGTCTCGGGGAAAAGTTCTTTCTTGTAGGACTTCAAACCCCACACACTGTTGCCTGATGTATCTGTTGCCTCCTGTAGAGGGAAAAGCTGAAGGGCACCTGGGAATTTCCACTGAGAAGCAAGTATCAGTGACCTGCAATAGTTTCCCCAGCTCCATTACTGTCAGCAGTGAGCGCTGACAAAATCAGAACGATGACCTACACAAACTGCCTTTAGAAATGATGACTATGTTACATTTGCTGCCTTGGTTGCCTTGCTAGCTTTTGAGAACCTGTCTTTTCAAGTTTCTCTTGGTAATCAGTAGTGCTAGATACTTTGTGAAGAAATGAAAATGGAAATTTTTCTTTGACTCCAAGCAGTGAAGCTTTTCAGCGGAAAACTGAAAAGCACAAGACTTGTGATAAAATTACAAAAGTTGCCAGAAGTAGCGTACTCCAAAACTTTTACTTAAATTCTACCCACACGCTCCAGAAGTGCTAAAAAAATTGCATCAGATCCCCATGGATCTGCAGTCCTTGCTCATTCATCATCAGCTCATCTGACTTGCACCCTGTAGCTAAATTTAACACCAGTGCCTCATGTTCTGTTGTGGAATTGTACCGTTGTTTGCTTGTTGTTGATGTAAATCTTATTTATTGTAACACAGAGAAATGCTGAAAGGCCTGGTTGCTGAGGGGGTTTCTCGTGGTGCTATGAGTTGGATCGTTATGTGCTGAGTTGGTAAAATCTTTTTTGATGGCTAGAGTTTGAATGGTTTATTTCGTGTGAAGGACTACCTCAAGTATATGGTATTGGTGCTTTTGGTAATTGCTTGATGTTCTTACTGCCTTCTGTCTAACTCTATTAGTTAGATATTTGACAATTAACCAACTTTTTATGTGAATTGTAGAGTGCCGGCGTAGAGTCGAATGGAGTCCTTAAGTAGGATCAGAGTACCTTGTTTTTGTGACCTATGTCTTTATCTTGTGCGGAGGAATGCAGGTTCAAAAAACTTCTGCAGGTCCTTTACCTTCCAGAACTTCTAATGTGTTTTTCTTTAGGATGTAGAATTTTAACAAGGAACTTGAGATAAAAATTTGGCAGCCAGCTATACTCTACTGAAAACTCCTTTCAATTTTTTCCTCTGCTTCAGCAGACTCTTAACTTGCAAGAGTCCCAGTTCTGCCACAGGAGCACTTGTGAACATGACCAATCTTCAGGCTGCCAGAGCGAAGCCTGAGTGAGATCACGTAGAGGAAAACTCTTGCAGGCACAGAAGAGATCAGAAGTGGCAGATATGACAGCCAGGATCTTTTTAAGATTAACTCAAACTGGGCTCACATTCCACAAATACAATGTGTTCAGCATTTGAAACTGAGCATAAACAAAATGCATTGTGCTTCCCAAGTCTTTTCCATGACATTGCGAATAGGGAAAGAGTGAGGTGGCCATTTTGGCCAAAATTGAATCAGGAGGGAGTTCAGGTTTTAATCTAGATTTGCACTGTACCAGACAATTTGGAAGTGAAGTCACGATGTGCCCTCCTGCCCAGTTAGCAACCGAGGCAAAAATGCTTATTTGCACCTGGTTGACTTGTTTCCAGCTAGCAGCAGTGGGATTCATATTTCATGCAGAGAATCACAGAATTGTCTAGGTTGGAAGGGACCTTTAAGATCATCGAGTCCAACCATCAACCTAACACTGCCAAAACCACCACCAAACCATGTCCCTCAGCATGTCTACCCGTCTTTTAAGCACATACTGCAAGCAAGCAAGAAAGTAGGTGCTGAACTTTAACATATGTTCCGTGCAAACTAGCGTGAAAGAGAGTGAAAATTGTTTGGCGTTCCCATTTTTTAATACGTATAATAAGAAAATAATTGTGATGCAGTGCCAGTAATTCATATACAGTGTCTCTTAAGTTACTAAGATGCACAAAGAAATGGATCTTGTGGTAGAGGCAGTATGTAATGGTGACCTTCAGTTGCATTTAAGGAACAGAGAGAATTTTATAGGATTCACAACACAGTAATTTTCTTTATTTTTTTCCTCTTTCTTTTCACTTAGGTTTTCTTGTTTGGATGTCTGATTTTCAGCCAGGAACACAAGCTAGGAGTCATACGTACTTAGTTGTTATTAAATTGCAAATCCTTGTTTCCTTCCATGAATAATCTCTTTCAGAAATTCTGAAGCCCTCTTTCCCAGAGCTCTCTGATTTCCATGATTTTCACCCAAAGTGAAAATGTAAAAGGCCACTGTAGCAAAAGTGACATGAATAAGCAAACTTGAGCATCAGGACCAAACTGTATGCAGAATGAGACAAGAAAGCCCTCATCATGTCTCGTCTCAGAGGAGACAGGGACTATTCACCTTCCATTCTCTCCAACATTATTCAAATTATATATTTTACAATTGCACTTGCGCTGTGCCATTCTCCCAAAAATTAATTTGATTTTTTTCCAGGTGAGGAAGCACTGCTCCAGCCACCCGCCGGCTTCCTCTGCCCAGGTTCCTTGGATTCCTCCCCTTGCCTCTTCTCTCATGCTAGTTCCCCGGCCAGGGACCCTCTTGCTGAGCTTTACTCACCATCCAAACTCCCGTGCCAGCTTGCAGGTTCCCACCACTTATTAAAGTCCATTCCTTTACTGACCCTCCATGCCACAGGATCCCCTCTTCCTCAGCCACGCGCTTGCTCCTCTCCCTTTGTACTCCCTGTTCAGCCCCATGTTCTTCCCAGCCCTGGGTGTTGCATTCAAAATAGGGTATGTTTTTGGGTGGCTTGTATTTTGGGAAGTAGCTGTTTCTGCCAGCTGTGATTCCCGTCTATGATCCCATTCCTGTGAAATGCTCCTGAAATTTCTTTGCACAAGATTTGATCTAAAAATAAGAAATGTTTTCTAACAGAACAAAACTGAAACACAACCAGGTTGCTTTGAAATGTTCTCAAAAATAAATTACCAAGAATTTCTTAGCTATTAGGTTCAGTTCTGTTGTGAAATACAAAAGCTTGCCTACATGAGAGCAAAAAGTAAATTAAAAATGCCACCTAGACTTCCTAGCTAACAGACAGTCTTGAAGACAACTTTTTTCCAAACCAAGAAGCCTAAGAATTTTTTTTTCAAATCTAAAAGGAAGAAAGTTCCTGCCAGCCTTTCGCACCCAAGTAGAAGTGACCTGATTTTCAGCTTCCGTTCAAGTTGGTGGGTATTGCAAGAATTTTATAACTTTGAAAAACTTATTGACTGCTACTGAAATGCCTATATATGGGTTTAAATGCCTGGTTTAAGGCGCTCTGGTTAGAAAAGATTGCCCTTAAGCAATATAACCAGATGACCAGTTTCCTAGTTCCTCCTTGCGCCTTGGCTCAGGAAAGGAAAACACTTCCTCTTCCTTCTGAGGGCCCCAGACTTCCTGTGCCATCTATTTATACAATTGTTGTAATGAACCCCAAGTTAACCACTTCCTTACTCTGCTTAGCATAGGCTTTACATCTTTTAAATCTCTTTTCACTTTATGTCTTTGTACTCTACTTGCAACTTCTCTTAAAGGTGTGTTCAGAGCTGCTTCTCAGCAAACCCGTATTTGGAGTACCTTTGTCAAGGTGTTCTGTTGGCCCGATGGTGTTGCTTGGGGATAATGAAGAAGAGGAGGGTTAGGTTGGGCGCTGTTGGCCTCTTTACACCGGACAGAAAGGAAGATTAGATGATCTTAGCAGTACAAAAACCTGTTGAAACGTTTAGGTGGATGAATTTGGAACGGGGATCACAAGATTTAACCAAAGACCAGTGATTAAAGGCTTTAGTCATACCTGTTTTCATGAAACGAAGAACCCAGAAGCCTGTTCAGCATGAAGGCAAGAACAAGTTGTAGCTAGTTGGTTTAAACCATTGTAGAGTGAGTATTGAGAAGATGGAAGGGAAACTGGTAACTGGAAGGACCTGCAGAATTGAGGGCAGATTCTGGAGGACAGGAAGACACCAACACATCCTGTGGGAAAGGTGGTTTCCAGCCAAAAGGGCTGGAGTCAGAAGGACATGTGGAAGATCTGAGAGTCCGTGGTTTGTGATGCAGTTGAAATGGTTGGGCTGGTCATGACAAGCATGGACGTGTTCAGTTTTACCAGTGTCCTTCAAGGATATAGCAGGATGCAGACACAGAGGCAGCAGGCAGATTTGTAGAGAGCTTCCTGCAGTTGCAGAATTAGGGGTGGCAGGAGGCCTTGCAAGGTCTCCGAGCCCAGCGTTTGCCCTCTTTTCAGGCTGAATCAGGATTAGGTGCTCACTAGCCAGCTGTGAGGAATGCCTGGGTACTCTGCCCTGGGATGCTTCCAGAGACATGGACACACACTCTCCCTGTGTAGCCTGACTTCACTGTCTCTGCTTGGCGAGGTTCCCCGAGATCTAATCTAAACCTCCTCTGCTGCAAGGCAAGCCAGCCACATCTGCTGTCCTTGGGGGACTTGCAGCACAGCTGGTTGCCATCTTCTTTATAAGAGAATTTAAAACTTGTAAGACTGCTGCTGTGATGTCTCCAGGCTGTCCCTTTGCCAGACTGTACCAGTCCCTTTCTTCTGAGCTTTCCTTGTAAATCACATTTTCCAACTCTTCGGCCATCCTCATAATTTTTCCTCGGGACTTTCTGTGGTATTTTTACATGTTCTGTAAAAAGTGGTGCCCCAGGCTGGATACAGCCGTCCAGCTAGGGCTTTATGGCACCAAGTACAGTAGAAGAGTTTCTTCCTGCACCTCATATGACACTCCCATTAATAGATCTTAGAAAGACAGGCTTTTTCTGGTGCAGTTTCCCACTGTAAAATCGCTACGCAGCCTCTGATTCACTATTATCCAGATTCCTTTGTGCAATTCTGCTTTTTTACAGGCTGTTCCCTATATTGCATATGTTCACTAGATGTTTCCTTTCCATATGTTACGGCTACTGTCAGCACAAGGCTGAGGCACCAGTGGTGATGCTGGAGGAATCGCCGTGGAGGCAGAGCCTACCCTCCACGCTGCTCCAGGGTCCTATAAGCTGTGTGAGCACGTTTCTGGGGATGTGGTGTGTTGCCGTGGAGATGACACTTGCCATCCACGTTTCTAATGACTTGAAACAATTCACTTTGCAATTAAAACAAGATCTATCCTGTGATAACCCCGAGGAAATAGTTACTTACTAAATGAAGGCGGGGGGGGGCGGGAAGTGGATTTCATTGTTGGGCTCTGCTCGGGTGGTTCCAGCTTGCTCTGCGCTGCCCTGTCTTGCTCGGTTTTGTTTGTCGTGCCCCATTCCGTGTCTGCTCCCTGTCTTAAAAACCAAAGCAAGTTTGCATAAAGTTTGGGCTCCATTTTGCCTCGCTTCTGTCCTCCAGCAGGGCTGTCTCAAGGACACTTATTCAGAGTGCACCATCAGTCCAGTTGTTGCTAATGCGCTCTGCAGCCAGATGCGGACCGACTCAATGCCAGTATTTTACTATCCACCACTGCTTTTCCTTCCCAACCCATAAACCTTTGCTACAAGTTCAAGTGTGAAGAAAGCATATGTCCCAGGTAAATGCTGCTGTCCTTGCTTGTTGGCAGTGAAAATTGTTTGACCAGACTTCAGGTAGGTCATCTGTCAACCCGAGCGCTAGCTGCAACATTAGTGGACCAGGGTGTCTCTGTTAAACTGGTGCTACGCAGGCATTGTGCCTGCAGTCCCAGGCGCTGCTGGGCTGGGAACGTCCCATGGCCTGGGCGATGGTCCTATTGCCCTGCGGCCGGTAGCAAAATCACCGGCTGGTAGATTTGGGGAGGGCTCACGCGGCACTCATCACCAGTGGTATCTGAGCGACTTGCAGTTGTGTGTTGAACAACGTGACTAATATCTGTCACGCAGGCTTTGTTCTCATCCTTTACCCAAGGGGAGAAGCAAGTGTAGCGAGGTCTTGCTTTTACTGATTTCTCTCCCAATTCAAACAACATACAGTTTTTACTGTGCCTCTGTGCAGAGGGAGGCAGCGCAAAGCAGCATGCCCTGCTCTCTCAGGCGGGAGCGGGGAAATTTGGGGGGTGCCTTGAACAGAGAGGAGCTCATTTCATAGTGCAGGCAAGGAGGCGGAGAGGGTTGTTGGGCACTGCTTTGTGCTGGAGCGGCACAGCCCTTCCCGCACGCTTCCTCTGTTGAGGTCCTTGCAAATAATAACAATTATAATATAAAAAAAAAAAAAGAGTGAGAATAATCCAGCGATCTTTGCTTTCAGACTGTCGCGATGGCAAAGCTGCTGTGCAGCGAGGCAGTGCTGCCGCTTTCGTGGTGCGGTGGAGGGCCCTCGAGCTCCCCCACTGTGAATGGGCGCTGAGCGGGTTTGAGGTTCCCCAATCCTTCCCTCTGTGCTTGGCCACTGCTGGTCGGAGCTCCTGGCCCCACCAGTTCCCTGTTCCTTATTGCAGCGCTCGCTGTCTCTGTGCAGCTGCTCGGGACACATGCTCAGCTCCCTGCTGAATTCTGTCTTAAAATACAAAACTACCGTCCTTTATTTTTACTGTGTGCCGTGGGGAGCTGGTCCCTTTTATCCTGAATGGGCTTGGGGAAGGAGGGCTATCAGAGCAGCCAGCACGACCGGGGTGGAGATTGCTTCTCTTTGGGAATGAGTGGCTGGATTCGGATGCGTGCAAATCCCAGCTCCTCCACATGGCCACAGTTACCAATTATCATTGAGAGAGGAGATGGCAGGTTTCATCGAGAAAGGTGGTTGGAGGCGGTGGGCTGGCTGCCTGGCCAGGGTAGAAGGGGGGCGTAATGGTGGGGCCCCTCTGCGTGTGCGTCCTGTTAGCCTGCGTGTGAGCCGGAGCTGATGGCCACTCTGGGGAATTTGAGCTGGACCACAGGCTTCAGTCCACTCTTGAAATGCAGTGCAATGAGTTAGAGGAAGGAGGCCTGTTACAAAATGCTGCTTCTTCTGGTTACCACAGAGACCAGCACGGTTTCAGAGACTGAACTATCCTTGGCAGCAAAAAGTGCTAATTCAGCCTTTCCTCCCACTTAGATCAAGGCTCTATTTGGCCTGAAAAGAGCTGTGCAGGGCAATCCGTCGTCTTGCATGCGCCCTGGGAGAGCAGGAGCTGAGGCAAAACAAGGCTGAGAAGAGAGTGTTTGGGTGCTGGGGGAGGGAGGGATGCTGTGTGGGGGCAAGATGAAGGGCTGTGGGGACAGTCATCAGTCAGGGGGTTCTGGGGAAGCGGGCAGACAGCGAGGTCTTTGGAAAGTGAAGTAGGAGTGTGAAGACGACTTTGGAAAGAGGAGTAGCAGGGTAGTCTACAGTAATTCAATAGGCGAGAGAGAGCACTGATGGCAAAGCTTTCCTCCTGCAAAGATGCAGATGGCAAACCCTGACCATCCTGTTTACCCTCGATTATGTTTTAGGGTCTGAGTGTGCACTATGATGGGGCTGATGCCTTTTTCCAGATGCCCTTTGGGGGGTAGCTTAGGGCAAAGCAAACCATTACAAGCCTTGTCTCTCATGAGCTCCAGCCCGTCTATGGGTGCTGTGGGTGGTGGGCAGAAGGCAGTCCAGGCAGATTAAATCCAAAGGATGAACACTGCCATGGGCTGGGCACGAAGGCTGAGCGTGCTGGCATCCTGCAGTGAGTGCTGGTAACCGTGCAGTCTGGGCTGCCAGGGGGACTGTGGGTCACAGCTGATAAATAATCAGAAAAACAGGGAATTTGGAGCAGAGGAAGGTACTGCAGGGAAGATGAACAGATAAACATAGAAGCAACTGGCTGAACTATTCCAGGTCTGTCCTAGTGCAGCGCTGTGACTTCAGGATCCTTTCATCTGATGGATTAGAGCTGAGTGCTTTTCTTCCTCAATGGGTTTCCCTGATTCCCAGCCTTTACAGTTGGCATCAAGAAGCAGAAGAGTCTGGGAGGACCAAGACACTATTTGTATTAATTGGTGCAAACCAGAAGTCATTCTGATTACGCTGAGTTTGTGCTGCTCTAGTAGAGCAGTGTCTTGTGGAGTTTTAACCAGTAATTTGTTTCAGCACCTCTGGCCTCACAAAAATATAATCCAGTGTTTGCCCAAGCACCGCTTTCATGCTGAATGTGACATTTTCCAGTGTATGAGAATAATAAATCTTGATAAATGCAGGAACACCTGGGAGACAGAAAAGGAGGCTGTACAGGCAGAGCTCTCAGCAACACTGTACATATTTGTTATGAAAATGTGTCTTGCTGTGCCTTTAAAGACATGCAGGTGTAGTTAAAACTGAAAGGTATTTTTGATGGCAGGTCTGAGGGTGCTGAAGGCTTCAAATGTGGTTCAGTATTGAAAGCACTGTCCTAATTTCTGGCCTGAGATTTTATGCTTTAGGAAAATTAAAAAGAAATCTTGTTGCTGCTGGGACTCACTGAAGACATTTTTCTGTGTTCTGCTCGCTGTGGTTTATACTAGCATTTCTCCTGTTTAATCTCTTGATTTTGCTACATTTGCATTCTAAACAAAAAAAGTTCACAGATAATAAGAAACAGGGCATGCACAAATGGCAGGTAAATAAGCTTGTTCAAACTTGTATTAAAACTTTGTGTGTGTGTTAATTTTTACAGCCAATAATTGCAATTCAAAAAGAAATTAAAATGTCCTGCCTGTTAGTCAGAGGCAGAATGTCTGAAGTATGGCTGTGTAACAAGTTATTTTAAATTGGAGGCAAAGCTTTTATTTGTTATTAACTAATCGTCTTTCCTGTGCAAAATCTAGCTCTATGCATATAAAATAGTGCCAGTCAAGCCCGCCATTCGGGTGATCTGGTCTTCCTTTTGATTGCCCACTGCTGCTGTATCCCCACATATGCACAGTTCCTAGTGTTGCTCTTTTTAAGTCAAGAACAACAATCTTGTGGGGCTGGAAAACATCTAATCTGTGCTGTTCTGCCCCTGCTCCTTGACGTTTTGCTGCATGTGCAGAAAGAGAGCACCCTGCCAGGAAGAGTACCCCTCATGAGGAGTGATCAGAGCTGCTGTTGCGTGTTGCTGTTGTCTTGGGTTTGGATGGTACTTAAGTGCGGTTCTGGAGGTAATGCAGAGCTCTTCCTTTGGGTTTAGGAGGTCTGTGCTGAGCCTTGACGAATCATTTCTCTCTCCTTGGTAGGGCCCTTGGTTGAAGCAACGGGGCAGAGCTGCAGGGGTGGCAGCTGTTCCTGCCTGGTGAATCCAGCAGATTTACCGTTCACGCCGATGCGTAGATACAATTGCTCTGAAGCTTTGCCTCTGAAGACCTCTAAAACCTTATCCCTGTGTTTGCCCTCCGCAAGTATCCATTTCCTGAGATTAGTGGCCAGGGCTGTGCTAGAAACAGGTTTAGTCACAGTTAAAATTCAGCTGGCAAGCTCGGTGTCGCGCCTGATGCACTGTCCTAGCTGTGTCCTGAGCCTCAGCTTTCTAAATCTTCATCTGAGCGTTTTTTTACATAACGGTACCTTGCTAGCTTATTTCGTTTGAACCTAGTTCTGAGCCTTTGAATCCTGGGAGGGATGCTAATGTCTAAATCTAGACATGTTTATCTTGCAATTTCACAGAAAAATTCTTCCTGGATACCACAAAATTTAACATAGTCCAGGGGTTTTGTGCTCAGTAAAAGAGGGAATGCAAAAATTAATCCAGAAGAATTCTTTGTTTTTAAAGTCTTCCTTTGCTTTGAAGCCAAACACACTGAATCAAATGAGAGAGCTCTTCCATTTGGCTTCAGTGAATCTTTGAGGTTGCCATTTTTGCAGACACTGGCTGGAACATGTGTGCATATCTGTTTGTGTTTGTACTGCAGGAGTCATTCTGCACAGAGCTTGTGGTCAGATGGGCAGTGAGAGCTGGGCTGGGTTTCTCTGGACAGCAACGTAGTGGGTTTTTCTCTCTCTATGACTTTGTTTTTCCTTCTGTGAGGAGCAGTGTTTCTGTGGTAGGAAATCCCAGACCATGACAACCTCTGTGTTTTGTTTCAGGCATCAGAGGGTGTTCCCGTTAAGTACTTCGAGAACCTAGAGGAACTGATAGAATTTTACAAGAAGGAGAACATGGGTCTGGTATGGCACCTCAAATATCCAGTGCCGCGGGAAGAAGAGGAGGCTGCAGATGAACCGGAGGAGGATGCTGGTAAGAAACCCATGATGTGACTTGGTGATGCAGACCCTTGACACTTACTCTGAATTGGGGTTATGCAGTGCAGGCTGGGGGATTAGAGCATGTCACGCGATAAAATGGAACAGGGCATAGAGAGACCTGAGCTGGTGAGACCTTGAGGCAGTGAGTCATCATGGCTCTGGGGCGGTACCGCATCTGGAGCATCATTTTAGCTCACCTGTGGGAATACATTGAAACTCTCTGCAGAAGTATACTATATCAGGTGCAGGGCTGACTAATCTGTTGTCCTTCATCTGGACTCAAGCTGGTTTATGTCCAGCCATCTCGCATGTCTCTGCACCCCTCTCCCTGCGCTGCACCTGTAGGGCCACTGTCTCAGCAGCAGAGGTGCTCCCCTAGAGACTTGGAACACATCTCCCTGCAGTGCCACACACCTGCAGCTGCTGTGGGTCTCGGGTCATCTGAAACTCAGGCCCTTATCTGCTCTGATCTAGAAGACATTTCTAACAGTCATAACCAGAGGGCACAGATCCTGCAGTGGCAGACAGTCTAACTCTATGCATAGAGGCAGATGTATGAAGAAGAGGTGTGATTGGCATCGTCCCAACTATTTTACATGAAATGTCACTGTGGGTTCCTGACACTCACTGGTCTTGGATCATTCCTTGGATTTTTCCTGGATTATCCCTTGGATCTGTCATTGTTCTCCTGAATCCCAGGGGAAGGTCATGCCCACAGAGCCATCCTTCCTGTCCTTCCTGCCGTCTGTCCGGAAATGATGAGCATTACAGTAAAACTTGTCTGAAGGACATAGTCCTGTGATAGACAGACAGGCATGTGCATTAAAGCAGATTGATGTGCCTGTGTACATTTATGCAATCCAATGGATGTCTGATAGGAGCTGGAAGATTTTGCTATGCAATTCTGATGAAGAAACAGAACAAAATTTTGCAAAGCTGCTCAGGAAAGATGTTCCTGCTTTTTAGCCAGCTGCTCTGAGTCTCCAGCTCTCAGGGCGGGGGAGGGAACTACAGCAAAAATAATACACAGAGAGGCGAGCAGCAGGGAATGAAGTTCTAGCCAAGACTAAGAGCCTTTAGATGAAGAGATATTAGCACTGGGGTTGGGCTGTTCACATACAGAATTTAATTTTGTTAAGGCACTTTTGGTGTCATCGTGCTGGAGCCGTGTAGGGCCTATAGATGTCTGGCCATCTTACAGGTAGAATTGCAGAGGTGGAAGATGAGGACCCAGATACCCTGCAGATGCACCACCCAACTGTGCCATTGCTATGTGCTGCAGTGGCTCTGCGAATCACAGCTTCTTCCCAGGAGCAATGGCTTGGTTTTTGGTATCTTTTTGTAATGAAAATTCCACCATTAGGAAATAACCAAACAAAACCTCACAACTCAACCAGCTACATATGACAGGTGTAACAAAGTGTTGGAGCAATCAGTATGAACAGAAAAGCAACCACAGTTGGGATAAACGGAGATGAACCCACTCTTCTCCCAGGAGAGAGAGGTATACTGAGCAGCAGGATGATAGCGCAGGAAAGCCCTTTGTGCTTCCAACTTCATGCCCACAAGACAAGGCAGGATACTCAGCCCCTCTGTGTTGGATTATGGGGTCGATTTTTTCCATCTGTGTTTGCTTACTTTAGCTGTTCACTTCTTTCCATTAACAGCTTCTGGTGCTCTTTCCATCATGCCCCTCCATCCATTCTGCCCCCTTGGCATATCTCCATGGTAATGGTAATGATAGGGATGAGGTATAGCTATGTTCCTGAAGCATTATATTTAAAGTAACTAATTAACCTTCGTAGCTACTGTATGGGTGAGACAGTCAAACAGACTCGGATGAGGTTACGCTGCCAGGCAGAGGCATACACTGCCTGCACATGAGGTCCAAGCCTGGCAGCTCAGCCCGCTGGTCTCACACCATTGACAACCCTGAGAACAGGGCTGGTCAGTATCAAGCCCTGAGCTTTACAGCTCTGAAATTGGAGGCCCTTCAGAAGGGATGGTTTCTGCAGTGACTGCCGCTGTGGTACAGACTCTGCCCTGCCTGTGGGTGAGGGGGAGGAGGTCAAATTGCCATGCTGGGATGACTGTGCCTTTCCCTTCCTCCTTGCCAGACCTGGTACCCACGCCTCCTATCCTGCCCCCGCGCAACATCCTCATGGCATTGCCGAGCAGCGAGACAAAGGAGGTATCTTCTCTCCCTGAAAACTCCAGGGTGGCAGATGTTAATAAACTGTCCCTTTCTGAGACACTACTCCAGCGACTGCAGTACCAGGACACAAGCAGGTGAGGATGGCAAGTCACAGGGCTGCAGAATCAGCCTTCAGCCCAGCTCTGAGCTTTCTGGCATGCTCTGTTTGGAACAGCTGAGGACCTGTTTGGTTCAGCGAAACTACTCCTTATTTATACTACCGAATGAAGACTAGTGTGTTGGCTACTCTTTACAGTCCAGCTGTCATCTAGAAAAATATACTTTTCTGAAGTATTAAAATAACCAGTAGACTTTCTCCACTGAGGTATAGTTTTCTAATATAATGGATGGTAATACCTGAGAGAACTTGATGTATTAGCTGTGTGCCTAAACTACAGATTGTATCAGAAAGCACCAGCCAGTCCCCAAAAAGAATAAACATGTGTCTGGATTTCCAGGTACTCGTACTTAGTGATTTACTCCAGCTACAGGTCTGACTCACATTGTCCCACGTGCTAGCTGTGTCAAACCTGGACATGCACTGAAGCCTTAGAGGAAGCCGCATGACATTTAATGACCAGATCTGCAAAGTTTAAAAACAAAATAAAAATACAATCAGAAGGCATGCCAGTTGGCAGGGCAGTGGGAGGCTGTGAGCAAACAGTGGTCATGCATGGCAGCACAGGTCCTGTTGTGGTGGCCCGGTAGCAGCTGGCTGACTGGAAGAAACCCAGTTTTTTTCACCTGCCTACACCATTTGATCTGCTAAGCAGCCAGCTGGAGCTTTCTGCATTTGTCAGGGCACAAGACAGCACATACAGTCTGCCTGGTTCATCCTTCCATGTGGTGCTGGGGTCCGGGCACCACAGAGACAGGGAGGAGGGCAGCATCCCGTACAGCTCTGTGGTCTCAGCTCCCCTTGTTTGGAATAAAACCTTCAAAGTGGGACTTGGTGAGGTGAAACAGAGTCTCCATTTCCCCAGAGCCCCTGAGCTGCTGACTATTAGCAACCTCACAGCAGCCTGGCTTTACCTGCCAAAGCTAATGATACCACCGTGGCTTTGGCAAAGCCAGGCATCACAAGCCTTCCCCTGGCATGGTAGCTCAGCAGTCATGGAGGAGAGAATTTGGGGTGGGGAAGGAGGAAGAGGAGAAGGTATCAGCAGTGTGGTGGGGGATCCATGGTCCAATTCTGAGAACTGCATATTTACACTGAAATCTGAGTCAAACTGTCTGTGCTGGCAGTAGAAGTTTCAGAAAGGTAATAGAGCTGTCTGATATTTGGAAGCAGAGAGAAGAGCTGGCTTTTGACTTGTCTGTTTCTTTCACAGTGTCTCTGACGAGCATCTTAAACTCATCCAGGATTACCTGCGAGTTCATATCATCAGTGACTTTGAGATGGTACAGACTGGCTCAAGCAATCTTCCTCAGCTGAAGAAACTACTTACACTGCTTTGCAAAGGACTCTTCAGGTAACTAGAGGCTGGTTTTCAGAGATCACACTATAATGCTGTAACACTGTAGTCTAACATAGCGCATGCATTCAGAACCTGCATTTCTGGCATAGGAAATTGGCTTATCCTCAAGAACATTATATTTAGATCTCATGACCTGTGATTCTGGTCCAGAGATGTGAAATCTATATAAAAGACAGAGCTCTGACAGTGAAGTTTCCCTGTAGGCGGTTTCAGTCAGTGAAGTATTATTTTTTTATGCTTTGTTTAGAAAGAAACAAAACAAAAAATGCACTAACCGATTAACTGCATAATTTGGTAGTGTATAAATGACACCCACAGAATTGTCAAGCACAAGTCATTTATGGAAACAAGCGCATATTGGTGTATAGTTATGTTTTAAACGCTGATTTTCCTTCCCACTAATGCACTGTGAACCTGGAGTGATTCCACTGATGTCAGTACAGTCCAGCTCAAATGAAAAGAGAAATAAGCCTAGACTATAGATTTTACCTTTCCTATTTATAGACCTTCCAGGTCCCAAATGGGAAAACTCCGATACAGAACTAAAACCTTGCAGAGCTCCCTGTTTCTCTGGTGGAAGGATGTGATTTCCCCCCTTGCTGCTTGTAAGCAAACAGGAGATTAGCCAACATTTCTGCAGAGATCTTCCAGAGCTCTATGGCAGAGGGCACATACTTCCACACTCGTATCTGTGGCTTGCAATATCCGTCTTTCTCGTGTATTTAGAAGTGAGGCTGGCAGTGCTGCTGGCCTGCTCTTGTACTCCTAGAGCTCCCCAAGGCAGAAGAAAGGGCTCAAATGAGGGGTGGATACTGCTGATTTGCTTAGCTTTAACTTACGGAAGGAAGGCAGGGAGTGACTGAGGTGCTCAGCTGCTTGGGACCACGATTACTCCTCTGAAGCGGTGGGCATTGTGCATGTTTTACCGGGCAAAAGGGGAGGAATATGCAGCTCTTCTCCTTCTGCCGGAAGCCAGCCGCTCACAGACAAGCCTCTGGCAGGACTGAGGATGGGTGTGCAAAGAGCCGCCCTTCTTCTTCTGCACCCTGCTTGAGGGTTTTGCTTCTCTACGCCCACAGAGGGGGGACCCAGGTGGCTAGCTAAGAATAAACTTGAACAATGGAAACAAAAATCTAGTGAAATCACAAGTGAGAGTTTTGTGTTACTAAAATATCTCCAGTACTGCTGTTCTGATGATGGCTGGCTTCTTCCGTTTCCAACTTCTTATTCTACTTCACCTTATCTGGGTTTCACAACCCTAGTCCTCATAAATGTACATGGGATGGCAAGAAAGGAGATGCAACAGGTCCACAATCCTCTCAAGAGCCAGGACAGGACACCTTTTACATTTCCAGATTTTCTGTAGTTTTTTTTTGGTGACTGGACTTTGCAAAGCGTCAGCCTAGAACAGAGCTGGGTGAGTTGTTCTGCTGGTGGAAGCCTGCTGCTGAGCACAGGGGCACTGCAAGCACAGCAAAGGGCGAGCTGCCCACCCTCTGCTCCTCTAGTTGGCATGTAGCTATGGAAATGTTTGTCCCCATGCAGTTCTTCCCCCCACTTTCCCAGCATTTTCTCCCCATACCTGCATTATTTCAGTTAGATAGAGCTGCCTTCTGAATTTTTTCATTAAGGTCCAGAACTGTAGGCTGTTTTCAGTCCCAGTCAGATCTCTCTGAGGAACCTCTCCCCTGCTATTTGGATCATCCCATGAATTTCTACTATTCAACCACACTATTTGCTTACCTTCAGCTGGCTAATAGCTTGGGTGTCTTATTGTTTTCTGCAGTCTTAATCTCCAAGGTTGTCTGGGGTTTTAGCTCACTTCCCTTGTCAGACTTCTGAACTCAAATTTAATCAGTGGCATTACCTAAATTTAGTTTTTATTTACCTCATCTTTCTTCAACTGCACAGGGATTCCAGATGACTGCACAGGTAATTCCTAGGCTGCTTCTCAGTGGCTATGTCCTCTTTTTCTTAATAATGTTCAATTCTATTATTTTCACCATATTTGAGTATAGGTTAAAAGAACAAACAAACAAACAACAACAAGAAAAGATAATTGGCACAGCTTGAGCTCTTTCACTGGAGTTGAAGCCCCTTTGAATTTCCTGGCACTGCTGAGGATTAAGAGTGTGCAGGCAAACGCTGGCTGTGGCTGAGCTGACCCCGGCTGCTTGTGAGCCACACTGATTTGCTGTGAATCTGAGGTTTTTGCAATGCCATATTCTGGCTTCTTCCGACCTCCTAGAGCTCGTCTGTGCCATCTTTCAGGGTCACTCTTAGACATACTGCCATCGCCATGAGAAATGAGCATCCTGGTGCCCTTTGGCTGACTCACTTCTGTGTTTTGATACTGGGCTGTGGGCAAGCAGTGACTGCCAGCGTTAGCAAGGTAGAGGGGATGTGTACTGGGGCTGCTCAGTGGTTAAGAGAAGAAAAGAGCTTATAGTGAACCATGGGGTTGGGAGGGGAGTTGGGCCAAATGTTTGTGGACAGTCTGTGCCTTTTGCACTTTGTGTGTTATCCATGGACAGGTGCAGGATTCATTTCTGACCAAGGAGCTCAAGCACAGCTGGGCCACAGCAGAGCGGGAGGGCAGGGTTTCTTCCCCTCACCCTCCTCACCGTTGATCCTTGATTAATTCAGCAAGGACCAGACCCCCCAATGTGCATTAGAGACATTGAAAGCTGGTTTTAAGTCTGATGGAAGCTGCTACTACCTTCTGGAGCTAGCTGTGGCCAAGGGGGTCAGGACAGCCATGGCACATCTTCTTATCAGAGCCCAGGGGACAACGGGGTAACCCCTCGGGAGAGGCTGTTCACTCTGGCAGCTCATATACTAAAAATGAAACAAAACAGAGACTTGTAAGGCTGATGAGTACTTTTGTGAAGCATTCAGTGCTAAAAGAAATTGGCATACAAGAGTTTCCTTAGACAGGGGAATCCTCCAGGGGCTGGGAAGCTGACTCATGGAGAACTTGGTGCCAGTGCAGCAAAGAACGGGGACTACCCATGCAAGTGGACTTTATTCAGGGTTTCCTACCAGCTTTAGGTGAAAACCACTAATAGTGGCCTATTCAGGCTGCTACTGCGCGAAGCCACCGTTTGGTCATTGATGACTGCTCTGCGTGCTCCTGTTTATTCTCCCCCACTGGATAATTTGCACATAGAGCTTTTAAGGTAGCTTTGCAAGCACTTGTGGTACCAGCACTTGTGCAATCGTATGGGGACACACAGGCTTCTGACACTTCAGTGAAGATCACTACCTATATTTCCTTTATACTATCAAGAGAAGAAAACAAAAGGAGTTATAAGTGCAATTAAAACCACTTTGTGGTTTTGTTGAGTTTGAACGCCTGCAGATGCTCTTTCCCCATCCTTACACTCATGCTACATGTTACAGTAAATAGAGGGCAGTTTTCCCATGAGAAATAATTTCTGAACTGCTTCAAGCAGCTGCTGCTCTGTGTTTTCGAGAAATGGCCTGCACGTCCTGCACTCTTGGTCACAGTAAATATTCTTTCATTCTTTTCAAACTGAACTTCACCCAATGCTCCTGTTACTGCCTGCAGCCTCCTGGGGCCCGGCTCCATGGCTGCAGAAATCAATAGGAGTCTTGGGTTTGGGGCCAGACCCTTTTGCAGCGATGCTGGCCCCAGGTGATCCAAAGCTGAATAGTGGTGTTGGAGGACTAAGTTTAGCAGATCCAGATTCCTACAAGTGTCGTGTACTTCTGTGTGCCCCATGGTAGGTCTTTCAGACTGAAATTTCAAACACGAGTGCTTCATTTAGGCAATTAATCATCTGTGGTTCAGTACCTAGACAAATATCTAATTTTCAGACAGGCATACTTTCGGTTTGGAGCACTTTCCCCAACAAAGAGGGAGTAAAATCCGGTTCATTCAGACTTGGGAAAGTGAGGGAAATCATTAATATCCACTGTTGACTAGGCACAATGCAAGCATCCTAGCACTGCTCCCCACCATCACCTTCCTTTTGACCTGCGCTCCCTGGCTGCTCTTTCCGTGATAAGTCTCGTCATTATCGGAGCACAGCTTCTGTGCCAAATTCATACAACAGCATTTTGACAAATGAGCATCCTGTGGAATCTAATTGGGAAATGCTGAAGGAATGTCATTGTAACCCATGAACGGTTCCCGTTCAAGAGATTAAAGGCTGGCTTTTCCACTCCTTTGCAGCGCCTGGCCCCTCTTGTCATGTAAGCTGAAAAATCTAAAAATTAGCTTCCTTTTTTGCCCAGTGTCCTCAAGCATCCTGCGTCAGCCTCGGCAGTTGCACGTGGACTGTGCAAAACCGAGCTGCTCCTGCCGCTGGGGCATTCGCAGGCACTCAACTTCGCTGGGCTTTGAGATTTTTGAGTGCACTGTGATCTATGAGTTGGCATACTTGGGTTGATGCTGGTTTTACACAGCGTTCTCTGGTTTGGCTCAGACTGGAACATCTTTCTAGGGAGATTTAAGAAGTTACCCCCCTCCAAATCAAAACCCAAGGAACAGCCAGTATGCCCATGCCTCAGCCATTGCAAGGCAAGGTCCACTGCCTAACTCTAAGCTGCCTGCGTTGGCAGTGTCACTCAGGCAGCTGAGAAATGCTCTCATCACCCATCCCACCACCTCAGAGGGCAGTAAGCAGCAGAGGACAAGAGCATGACACATGGCAAGAGCAGGCCTAGTGTGAATTCGTGCCCGTAGTCTCTGCTGCATGGCTTTGTCCAAAGAGGCCAAGTGCTAATCTACCCAGGGACCTGACTGCAGCCTTAGACCTCTGCTGTGTCTCTGTTCCCAGTGAAGCCTCTAGGACTCTCCCATCTCTGGAATCCATCCAGAAGGTGTTTGAGCAGCAGCTGCACCCTGGTATCCATCAGCGCTCACAAGTAAGTCGGCTGGAAGGTGGGAAGAGGAGAAGAGTGAGGAGTGCGGGTGGCTGTCAGTGCCAGGGGAGGGAAGGGTTCTGGTTGCACAGCAAAGACCGGTGGGATTCAGGTGATCAGTTACCACTTCTGTTCTCTCTAGCCTCTTTCTGGCTGCAGTGCAGAGGGCACACAGTGAGTTATATCTCCACAGTTTCACGTATCCCATAGTCCACTCTGCCTGCTCTCCCTTCCTGCCCTAGAAGAAAGTGCAGCAAACTGCCTGAGGACTTCCATCTCCCCATCCTCCCTCAGCCTGCAGGCTAGGACTGCGCATTTCACTTTCCATAAACTTCACTCCAGGATGTTTCACTGCCAAATCTTTCCTTCCCCTAGCCCACTTAAGTCCCATGACCTTCCTCTCCCTCCCCGTAGCCCAGAGAACCAAAAGCCCAGGACTTCTGTATATTAAGTCCCGGACCTGGTTATGCAAACCTGTCCCCCAGCAGCAAGCTGACTCCCTCGCATGCCCAGCTGCCTCTAACCTGTGGACATGGTTTGCAAATTTGTCCTTCCACCCTGCCACACTTCTGCATGTTCAGCCAAACTCTGTGCTCTTGTGCTGCCCGTTATGGATTAGAGCGGCAGAGGCACAATTGCTGCTCCTTGCTCTGTGTGCGAGGTGTTCCTGGGGCAAGACTGCTGTGTTTCCAGGCCGTGCTCTGTGGGTTTGGTAATTATGCATCTCTCTCTCTCTCTTTTTGTTTCTACGCTGCGGTTATCAGATGATCGGTGAAGCTAGTCCAGTCAATATTGTAATGAAACTCAATCAGCTGATCTCTTTGCTGTCTTCCATTGAAGAAAAGGTAGAGTTTTTAAGCTACTTTATATTATCTTCTTGTCATCTTTTGCCTCTAGTTATTCTTCTTGTTCATCATCAGTGCAGTCCTCTGCTACAGTGAGATTTCTTTGCTCTGTCTTCGTTACTCTCAACGTAGTGCAGAATCACCAAATGCAATTTGGTACACGTAAATTCTTTTACAGGTGAAAACACTGTTGATTGAAGGTCCTGATTCAACACACCGACGCTCCCTTATCCCCCCTGTCACTTTTGAGGTAAATATATTTCTTTAACAATGCTGATCACAATATGGAAGGACAGTAATGCAGAAGGACAGCAATTTGTGTTGGTATCGCAGTTCCTGGGAACTTTGCTGTGCTGCCACATAGATAACAGCTATTCCTGGTTGCTGTTTAGCACCATGCAAATGCTTAAGAGATGTCTAGTGGGACTGGCATAACGATGATATGTGTCCATGAATACAGGCAAGAGTTGCATTTGTAATACACGTGACTGAAGTGTAGAAGATCACTTATGAAAAATCTCTCTGTTTTCCAATAGGTGAAAGCTGACTCCCTAGGAATTTTCTCAAAAATACATCTCAAGGTTGATGTGGAAATGGGAAAACTGATTATCAAGAGAGCTAAGGATGGCCCAGAAGACAAGTTTTATACCCACAAGAAAAGTAAGATGCTTAAGGTCACAAATGCTGGACTAGACCCTCAGTCCCTTGGATGATAGGGAGGGGTTTTGCCCCACTGAGGGCAAGGTTTGGCCCAGAGTGCAGATATTTCTGCTAGGTCCTGGGTGGTGTCTAGGCTTTGGTCAGTCTAGACTGCCTATCCCCAAAGCAGCCTGCAGAGAGCAGGGAGTCATTACTGGGGTAACCAACTTTCACAGATTGTTTTAGAGCTGGCCTCCTGGTCTAAATGAAGACAGTGGTAGCAGGACTGCAAAGGAGCAAGTTTTGATAGAAGATTCCCCATAGAGCTGGTTGCAATAGACCCATTTTCTACTGAAAAGCAATGTTACTTGAAAAAAAAATATTCTGCAGGAACATACTGACTTCTGTGATGATTTTTGATGGTAAAAAGCCAGATACTCAGTTCCAGTAACATTTTTCAGTGAATTTCCCCTTGATTTTTTGGGGGTTTGTATGTGAATCAATATCTCTGCTGATAAGCAATGCCAGTTTGGTCTGTGAAGGCCCAATTCAAACAGCTTCCTTTTTTTTCTGTTATGTTTCTGGACAGGCAGCTTACTGAGATTGAGCCAAACATGGTAGGATTTATCAGAGAGTAAATGATGCCCTTGGGCTCTCTCCTGCTAGAAAATCAACCTGTTGCTGGCAGTGATTGAAAAGATTAGCTTTCATATATTGCTTTCTCCAGCTGGTGTTCATAATTACTTAGCTGCTATTTTAGATGGGGAGGAATCACCTTTACCACCAAATGAGGTCTTACCTCCTCTTTCACAGATGGGGAAGGAATATATGTAGGCTGACTCAGGATACAGAGAGATTGCCTGCAGGAAACCAAGGCGTCACTTCAGTCTGCAGGGCTTGGTACAGACAAGAACTCCAGGCAGAATGAGTTTTGGGGGACCTCTTCATCTATTCCTATAGGAAACAGGATTAAGCAACATTAAAATGTAGTTATGTGGGGCAAAATGAGCCTCAGACATAAAAGACCATGTAAGTCCTAAGCCTGCGAGTGGGGTGCTGTTAGTTTTGGTGGGATTCTAGTTTCAGTGACTGCAGTTCATGACACCCAATCTCTGTTTAGTCTTGCAGCTTATCAAGTCCCAGAAGGTCCCTAACAAACTGGTCATTGTGCTGGAAACAGAAAAAGAAAAAACGCAGCGGAAGGAATATGTTTTTTCTGATTCCAAGGTATATACGTAATGTTGCCTTCCTGCCAGCCTGGAGCACGTACCTGGGTGGGAGTGGTAAAAGGGGCATTCCTTGGCAGAAAGAGGAACTGTTGAAGGGCGGTGGTTGGCCTTGCAAAAATGAAATTTCTCCTTTGTTCTGGAAACATCCAGAAAATGAACAAGTGTGCTGTGTAAAGGGAGATACTGGAGAGGGCAACCATACCTAGGTGCTGTTGCTGAAGCAGGAGAACAGTGTCAGTAAGCAGTGAGAAGAGGCAAGGAGTCGTGTGAGGGTAGCTGCCAAAAGGTTCACATAGACAAACAAGAGGGAAGTCTGGGCTTTCTTCTGACCAGCTCAGCACTTGTTAAAGTAATGCACGAGCTAAGTGCCTAAGGAAGTACCACTGGAAAGACAGCCTCTTCGAAGGTTTTAGGATAGTAGAGAGGTAATCTGCCCTTCAAGCATGCTGGGAATTTCCTGGTTCAGCTAGTTTTTCAAGAGGTCATGTTGGAAGAGTTAAGCATCTCATTAATTGTCTCTGCTCCTCCCTGTCTAGAAGAGAGAAGGCTTCTGCCAACTTCTGCAGCAGATGAAGAATAAACACTCAGAGCAACCAGAGCCTGATATGATCACTGTCTTCATTGGGACCTGGAATATGGGTATGGGCTCCCTTCTGACATGGCGTTCCTTCATACACTTGCCAAAATGTGGGCTCACCTGCCATGATGATCTCCAGACACTGTTCTGTAGCACATCTGTACGCTGGGGTTGTCTTCCACTTGGACAGGAGAAGAGCTGATCTCTAGGCTTATTGTTCCATGTGGTTTGACTTTTTTTGTGGTTCCAGTCAAAGGACCATAAAGTTGGCCCTTATGGGTACCGAAGGATTCCTCCAATGACAGGGAATTTTGGCTGGCACAAAGCTGGTGCAGCAGCGTACTCTATCCCCAACCTTGCAGAAAGGGCAGGAGCAATTTCAATAACTGCAGGTCAGCTGCTTCTGAGCCTGACTAGGGACCGTTTGTGTCCAGCCTGGAAAGAGAACTGAGTATCTGCGATATTTAGAGAAGAAGACAGGGTGTAGTTGAGCACAGTGGAATTTAAGTTATTTTTCCCATTTTGGGAGAAAAGCCTGGTTCAGCCGCTGTTAGCTGAGCTGTCTGTGCTCTGTCATGCTTAAGGGGTAAGGTGAAGGCAATAACAGGCCCAGGAGTACAGCTCCCTACCTTTGCACTTGGCTAGCCTTGGCCTTGGCAAGCTAATGAAACAGAGGAAGATGGCCAAAGCAGAGTCACTCCTTCATCAGTGAGTCAGGTGGCGTTAACATCTTTATCATCTTTGAATAGTGTGCCCCAGCTGATATGAAACTGATACTGGACAGAGTGAATGTGAAGCCTGTTATTTCTGTCACCATGGTTTGTCTGCATCCTGGGTTTGACAGAACATACTCTGACTTACTTTGGTGTTTGATTTGTTAATAAAAGGTGCTGCACCTCCTCCAAAGAAGATCACCTCCTGGTTTCTCTCCAAGGGACAGGGGAAGACCCGTGATGACACTGCTGACTACATTCCTCATGACATCTATGTGATTGGCACCCAGGAGGATCCCCAAGGGGAGAAGGAATGGCTGGAGACCCTGAGGCAATCCCTGCAGGAAATCACCACTATCAGCTTCAAAGTGGTGAGGGGTTATACCAGCTATTGCACGTAACTCAGGCATATGAGGAGAGTACATGTTGCGCAAATAAAAGAGAGAGGAATAACTGGCATTTTGCCTACACCTCCTCCCTTTACTGTCATTGCATTTGGATGAGGGAGAGTGAAATGAATCTGTCTATGGACTCCACAAGATCCACCCCGGAGCTGGCTAGATGGGCATATTGCTATGGACAGTGATACACGCCCCCCCGGCCAAAGCAGGGACCCTGCCAGGAAGCTCTGCTGCCTCCAGCCTGGGAGCAAGGGGCAGATGCTGACCACCTGAGTCAAGTGATGGTGACATTTTGACCTTCATAAAGGAGGAGACTGTAAAACTTTCTGAGTCAGCTGTAGCTTAGATCTCACCCTAGGCTACTGCACTTTCAAAATAGGATGTAGCAGCCCACAGGCATAATCATAAAAGAAACTGAACCTTATTAAGACCAGGTTTGGACATTCCTGAGTTTCAGTGATGTCAAGAAACAAATCTAAGCGTATCTGGATGGCCACAGGAGAGCAGGACTTACGAATCTCATGGTGATTGGGAAACTGTATTTTGTGCGAGCGAGGCAATCCAATGGTTACATAGAAAAACTGCACTAGAAAATAGCTAGGTACTTCCTCCCACCTTTGATTAAAATGACTGAAAGCAGATCCGGAGCACAGGAAGAAAATTTGTGTAGGAGAAGTGTTACAGAAGGAGTCAGGAAGGCTGCAGCTACAGTGCAGCTCCGCAGGTACGTGCAGAAATATAACCTCTACCCTTCCCGTCCCTGCAGATAGCAATCCATACGCTCTGGAACATCAGGATTGTTGTACTGGCCAAGCCAGAACATGAAAACCGCATCAGCCACATCTGCACAGACAACGTGAAGACAGGCATCGCAAACACACTGGGTGAGGAACAAACCCGGTCTTCTCCAAAGGACTGAGATCTGTTCAGTCTGGGCTAATGCTGTCCTTGAAATGGAACAGCTCTTTCTCCACAAGACTCCTTTGACTACATTTATGTGACACTAGTGTTACTAACGTTATATCCCACTCGCACTGATTATATCTTACCCTGTAAGAGAGGAAATCTATTTGTGTGTGTACTTAGCACATATATATATATATATTTATATTCCCAGCAAACACCTTTGACTGGCTATTGGATTGCTCTTTCTTGGGTTTCACAAGGAAATTGCACTTCTTTCCTTTCAACTAATTTTTTTTAGCATCCTTAGAAAATTTGTTACCACAATCTGTTCTGTATGTACTAATTCTTTATGCACTGATTAAGTTAACTTATTTCTCTTCTCCATCCTCCACTTCAGTTAAGATGTGCTAGGTGCTTTATTATCTTTGCTAGGCTCAGCCTGGAGGTGGATTGATTTCTTGATGTTTTTGGCTTATCTTTTTCCAGGCAATAAAGGAGCCGTGGGGGTGTCATTCATGTTTAATGGAACCTCCTTTGGGTTTGTTAACAGCCATTTGACTTCAGGAAGTGAAAAGAAACACAGGTAAGATCCATCCTGCCCTCTCAAAAATGGATGTTGACCCAGGGTGAAGTTCTCTGGACTGTGTTTGGAAGGATGGCCCACGAGACAGTCACAAGCATGTTTTCCTGACCATAAAAAATTGTTAAATGTCTCCTGGGAGGGCAACGTGTACTAAAGACACTTCTCACTGTGTCAGCATTTAAATGAGGGAATTCTGCTGTACGGCCATACCACATAGGCGCAGGTGAAATGGACAGCAAAATGATTTCAGAGCCAAGTGTAAATGTCTCGCACAACGCTTGTGTGACCTGTCATACAAGCCCAGTGCATAAAGAAAACAGTTCCCTTATCTACAGTGTTTTGGAGAGGTGTGGGAAGGCTTTTCCCATCCCAGAATAATGTGTCGAAGGGGACTGTCTGCTCCCTCACTGTAGGCAGTGCTGCGAGCACGGGAGCTGTGGTGCGCCCTGGGGCACAGCTGAGAGAGATCCTGCTAGGCAGAGCATGCTGTCAGGAATACCAAGAGGGAGGCGTGTAGCACAGAAATATCTCCACGGTGGCTAATTCTCTATACCCAGCTGTGAAATGAGTTTCCATGGTCCAGGCAGGTTCTGTGCAGCACAGGACTGGAAGGCAAAAAGATCCCGACGTCGGTGGGAGATCTGTGCCCACGCTGGGAGGAGCTGGAGCAGTTGGAAGGAGTGGTTTTGAAAGCAAAAAGGACTTGAAATGAAGAGGTTGGCTTTGCCATTTTTCCCGGTCCAGGACCCAGAAAACAGATGGTGTGGGATTTCTGCACAGGGTCTTTGCCACTGATAAGAGTTCTATAGAAGGGTTCCCCAGGGCCTGGAATAGCTGCCAAAATCTAGTTATGTGTTTTCTGCTGAAATCTGAAAGCAACAATCTAATGCTGGGTTTCTAGGACATGCAGCTCAGAAAAGCACAGCCCCAGGAGAGAACAAAAGTAGCTTTAGGACAGCTTTCCAGCCTTTCAATTCAGGTGGAAACAGCCTGACACCCAAGGTAGAGCAGCTCAGAGCGGCTGCAAATGCCACTGCCCCTTCCTCACAACAGGCTGCCCTCCTGCCCCCCACCTCCCCAGACCACGTACAATACAAGCTGCAGCACGAGGGCTGTGCTGCATTACTGGTTGCATGAAGTAGGGAGGCTCACCAGGAGACACTGAGCACGTTACCTGGGCCTGTCTGCTGAGGCGCAGAGCAAGGCAGGGGTGGCGAGTTCTCCGCTTCTGATCTGCTCTTCTCTAGATGTTGAGCCAGATTGGTTCCTGCCTGGTAAAGCGGCAGTTTCTGCCAGCCCAGGCATTCAGAAATTGCATGGCAATTTAGTATGTCAGGCAGATGTTTCTTGTCTTGACAGACGCAACCAGAACTACACGAACATCCTGCGCTTCCTGACACTGGGAGATAAGAAACTGAGTCCGTTTAACATCACTCATCGCTTTACTCATCTTTTCTGGCTGGGAGACTTGAACTACCGCGTGGAACAGCCCCCAACGGTTAGGGACTCTGCATGAATCCCTGGAGAGACAAATTACTGTGTTGCTATAGAAGCGCAATCTTTTTCTAATCTAGGGCAAGATGGCAGAAAGAGGGGAGGCAGAGGGGTCCCCAGGGCACGAGTGTGGCACCAGTTGAGGGAGAGTGAGGAAATCCCCTTTGCCCTCTCCGAGGATTAATGGACCAAGGGCATGCCGGGAATGCCGTCTGGCACACTTTGCTGCTCCAGGCAGCGTTGCTTCCCCAGACCTCCCAACTCCTCTTCCCACCGAGAGCGATTATCTGTCCCCGAGCAGCTTGATCCAGAGATTGCCTTTCTGCTCTATTTGGTTAGTTTTTCATGGCTCAGAACAGGCCTCCAGAAACGGGCAAGCTGTAATAAATACTGGATAGGTTTCAGTAGGCGGAAGACAACAGCAAACCTGGTGTTGATGTGCATCTGGTTGTGTGTGTATGTGTGTATGCTTGTGTAGGAGATGTGTGGGCATTTTGATGCCTGTTTCGATAGACAAATGTTCAGCCATGCAGCAAAGACTGGGGCCTTTCAGTGAAGGGAAAGGTGGGGAAGTGGCAGGGGGTACAGCTCTGGGAAACAGTTCAGAAGCACTTGCTGGCTCACCCGTGAAGGGAGTATTTATAAGAAGGTTTTGCATCATCTGCAGCTCTGCTGTTTCCCTGTTGGCAGGAAGCAGAGAATATTATCCAGAAGATCAGGCAGCAGCAGTATCCGGAGCTGCTGGCTTTTGACCAGCTTCTCATAGAGAGAAAGGACCAAAAGGTGTTTCTGCAGTTCGGTAAGATTCTGAATTTGTTGGCAGGTTCCTCTCCCATTTCCAGCAACTTTCTGTGCCAGACTGGATGTGGGGCAGGGTGTACAGAGCAGTGGCTGTCTTGCTCAGATGAGGGTTCTTAATGGGCCAAACTGTAACAAAGCAATCTCTCTGTTTTAGAGGAAGAGGAGATTACTTTTGCTCCAACCTACCGTTTTGAAAGAGGTACCCGGGAGAAGTATGCTTACACCAAGCAAAAAGCTACAGGGGTAGGTGAAATTTTATTTCCCTTCAGATATATATGGCAGAGCAGGGAAAGTAGCTCCTACAGAAGAAAGTGACTTAAACCAATCTCTGCATTTTCTGCTCTTGTAGTGTTTTAAAAGGAGTCAATACAAAGAAAAAGATTTGACACAAATATATGGTGCTTGGGCAAGTGAATTTCCTGTTCTTTTGCGAACTGGTCCTTTCCCTTCTTCTTGACATCAGTTCTCCTTTGGTTTGCAGATGAAGTACAATTTGCCATCCTGGTGTGATCGAGTGCTCTGGAAATCATACCCCATGGTGCACGTT
Organism: Pluvialis apricaria; assembly: GCA_017639485.1. Lineage (NCBI taxonomy): Eukaryota > Metazoa > Chordata > Aves > Charadriiformes > Charadriidae > Pluvialis > Pluvialis apricaria. The sequence goes on from CM030014.1 coordinate 26,044,104, forward strand.
GTGTGTCAGTCTTATGGTGGGTAGATAACAGATTGTAGATAGCAAAGCAATCAGTCTGAAACGGAAATGATTCAGAGCAGAGTCTGTAGGATCTCCCTGCACTGCCAGGCACTCAGCATAGAGGGACCTGATGTTAAACCAGGCAGAGTGGAGCCAAATCTCTCTGCCTGTAACCTTACAAGGTTGGGAATTAATTCTGTTATTCTTTCATATGCAGAATACCACTCAGACAGCTGCAGCTGTCCAGACTTAGGCCACGCTGTAGGATCACTTTACACCAGTTATGTCTTGGCAACAACCACCACTTTTCCTGGGCAGTTACCACCAGGAGCTCCTTACTTGATGGTGACAGCAGGGCAGACCCTGCGTACGCAGTCCAGTCTGCAGAGGCTGGAGCTGCAAACATCTTTCTATCAAATTGCATTCCAGGAGGACTGTGTGGTACCAAGAGCCAGTTCTCTTTCTTGCTGAGAAGTGTCACAAAAGTGCAGTGCAGGGAAGAGAGGAAGCCCAAAAGACCTGTTTAAAAAAAGACTCAGATACTATGGCAGGGGGGTTGGAACTCGATGATCTTCAAGGTCCCTTCCAACCTAAACCATTCTATGATTCTATACTAGTTCCTGAAATTTCATCGACTATATAGGACTAAGTGTCTGAGTATAATGTTGATGGTTTCCTATGCATGGGATTGGGAAGAGGGCTGTAGAAGTCTCTTGGGGGATAAGGTGGATTGGTCCGATCACAGAGCCTATGATGATGAGGTGTGTTGTCAAATAAGCACCTCTAGAAAGTCTGGCATCTGCCTTTACACACTGTGCTTTTCAATGGACGGGGCTTGGTGGAATTCAGTGTGCACTTAGGTTAAGTCAAGACCTCGCTCACTCATTGTTAATCTTGCGCCATGAGTTGCTCTGTGGCACTGAAGTAGCACCAGTGTATTCTTGTGTGAATCCTGCAGGAATCCTGCAAATGGTTTTTGTGCTGGGGGAATCTAACACTGACAGTTGGTTGCAAAACGATATGGTAAAGTTGTGTCCATTAACCAAATCTTCATGTATTTTGACAAAAGAGTTACATTCCTATATACTAACATGAGATTATGTAGGAACACCTTTGACTAGAGACAGTTACCACAGCGACAGTTATGTTTTCTGGAAAATTACTGAATAATATTTCTATTGCAGCGATCTCACTGGAGCAGGGCAGAAATGCAGGGCAGTAACTATCCTCCCTTTCTCGTTGGCAGGCTGCACCACTGACATCATGACAAGTGACCACAGTCCCGTTTTTGCCACCTTTGAAGTGGGAGTCACCTCACAGTTTGTTTCAAAGAATGGTTAGTCGGGCTGGGTACAAGTGTGCTCTCTTCACCTTTGCGTATAAAATGTAGTGCTTTGTATATGTTGGAAGAAAAAGTGGATTCTTAGAGAGTCCACTCAAAAATGCCTTCTCATTATCTCCTGCTGAAAATGCCATTATCTTCCCCTCCTCTTTCCTAGACTCCAAGTACACGGATTCCCAAGGGGAGATAGAGTTCCTGCACTGCTATGCTACTCTGAAGACGAAGTCCCAGACCAAGTTCTACATTGAGTTTCACTCCAGCTGCTTAGAAAGTAAGAATTTGCTCATCTTTATTCTTTCTGTCCAAGTTTCCTGCTTGTTTGGATTAGTTCCCCTTCTTCTTGCTTTGATCTGAATAAACAGCTGTGTAGATCACTTGTTCCAGTGCAAAAAAGGGATGTCCTAGATTTGTTGTAGTTTACAAGTCATCCTATACTGTCAGCAATAGAATCCAAAACCCACAGCCCTTCAGGTGTAATCCATGGCTTAGAGATGTAGCCTTCCACCATTTCTTCCATCTCACTTGGCAATCTGATCATCTCCTTCTTGAAGAGAAACGTGTTGTTCTTGCTTATCACACAGAAAATCTCTACTTGGCAAACACTTGATTGATGAAATTTCTAATTGTGCCTGCTGCAAATGATCAGGTGCTTTCAAAATAAAGCATCTGCATTATGCTAGTAAAAATAATTTAATTGCCCTGGTTTGAAAAGAATAAGTCAGAGGATCAACTTAAAGTGAAAGGAAAGATAGTGATTTGATTCTGTAAACGGGACTGTGTGCCCACCAGTGCTGCAGATTTTACTCCCTGTCCCTGTGCTGCAGGGCTGAGTCTCAGCTGTTTATGTAATGCGAGCCTACATGCCCTTGCTGTGGATTTTTTTAAACGATTCCCCATCACAGGACTGCTGCTGTAAGTGGGACAGCATGCCTTCGGTGTATGCTTCATCACATTATCGCATGTCAGAGCGCTGTGTCAAAGACAGTTCCATAAAAGATTATTTTTTGGCTGTATCAAAATTTGCATAAATTTCTATGGAAACAGTGTATTACGAATCTTAAATTAGAATTTCAAAAGTGTGCTATCTTGAGTGGCGTAGGAAGAGCTGTCATGTTCTTATCCTCCAGTCCATGTATGCACTGAGCTTTTCAGTGCCAAGTTTAACTGTAAAATAAAACCGTTTAACAATGCTCCAGTAAAATCACTTGTAAGTTTACTGTGTAAACATTCACCCAAAGCTCAGACTTTAAGCTTCTTAATACTTCTAAAACTTGTGTCCAGGTGGGAAAATAATTGTAGGCCTTCTGGGGATCTAGCATCTGAAAACGATTTTTAGCCAAGTTCTTGCTGTCTCTCTTCTGGTGAACTTCTTTCTCATCACTTTGCAGGTTTTGTAAAGAGCCAGGAAGGAGAAAATGAGGATGGGAATGAAGGGGAGCTAGTGGTAAAGTTCGTTGATGCTCTTCCAAAGGTAAACTGGAACTATGTTTCTATATCCATATGGAAGAGAAGCCTTACACTTGCATCCCATAAGCAACATTACATCTTTTGCTGATATAAACATTACTTTCAGGAACATGGCTGTGGTTTTGTTTACACTCAAAAGGGTCTGTAAGAATGCAGGATGGGCTTAAGCTAAACACAGTATGTTATAGGCAGGAAAGGACTTTCTTGCCAGTATACTTTCATCTGTACCAGGAATTTTGCTGGCCTGATTACGTCCCTCAGGAGCATGACTTTTTTCTCACCTTTTTAGTGAACATAACTATGCTGACAAGTCTTTTAAGCAGGTCCTTTATTTTTAAGTTTTAGGTGGAAGATAATACTGCTGTGCTGGAGTCTTTTTGCCCTGTGAGACAAAGGGGTTTTGCTTGGTATTTCTGAGAAAAGTTGATTAAGTATTTTTTTACCCGTCTTAAAAAGACCATCCATGGCTGGAAGTAGTGTTCCGCGTGTTAGTGTCAAAGACAAGTCCTATCCTTGAGATTGGAGCTGTTCTCCATTTCCTGGCATGGTGGGAGCTGGAAGAACTATCAGAGCTCTTGGATTTGGAGCACATATGCATGTCAGTACCCTTCTGAGTAGCCCAAAAGAAGAACTGCTGACTTTGGAAAGAGTGCCTTACACTGAGAGATTGGGGAAAAACTACAATAAGTGATCATTAACAACAGCCAAACAGATTTTTGGGAACAGACTGTAATCAGAGTCCAGATCACTTCCTCCTAGAGCAATTTTCAGTCTGCACTGTAGGAAAAAAACTGTAGCTCAGCCCAATGTGAGTGTTTGATTTGTAGCATTCTGTCTGCTGTGCTGGGAGTGAGAGTGGGGGGGACTCTAACAGTGTGTATCCTTCTACCACAAGATCCCCAAACATCATTGAAGAGGCTGATCCCGGGGGTGACAGGATACCCTCATGGGTCTGTCCAGCTGAGTTTTGCTCATTTGGGACTGAGGCATGGGGAGAACTGTGTTCGTGCAGACCACCTATTGTATTGACCCACATTAACTTGTATTTGCAGCTGACTCCAATTATTTCAGACCCAGAATACCTCCTGGATCAACACATCCTGATCAGCATTAAGTCATCAGACAGTGATGAATCTTATGGTAAGTGCTTAGCTCTAAAGTTCTGGATGAGTCAAAATCTACTTAGATTTTTCCAAACCGCTGAAAGAGTGGGAGAGAACAGAAGTAACTCTTATAGACTGAACATCTATGATGCTCTGACTTCTGATTTAGAAGTCAATACATACAAAAATACTTTGGGGGCAATATTTTGTGAGGTAACGATGATTAGAGGAATATGAACTAGAAGCATCAATCTGTATGAGCTTTACCAGCCCTAAAAGAGCAGTGGCTTAAAAAGAAAGTACTTTACAGGAATTAAATCAGGAGTCAGTCCATTTAAATGGGTTTATTCGGAAAATACAAATCCTGTTTCACTTGCGCTTACTTGATGCATTTCTCCTGGCTACAGAAAAGTCATTGCCAGTGCTGCTTGCTTCCAAATTCTAACGAGCCAGAGATTGCAGTCCTTTTCCACAGAAGGCTCTTTGCTGAAATCCCATTAACTGAAATGGCAGTCACAGGCTCGTGTTTTCCTTACCAGTGATGGAAGCTCAGAACCCTGTAGTCAACTGTGGGTGTCTCCAATGCCCAAATCCTTCACACATATGTGAAGAAATAAAATGAATGCCCCTGATTTCTCAGGAGATATTACACTCCTTACTGTGATCCAAAGCAGATTCTCTCCAGTAATCTCAGCCCTGTCGGCACAGTGATAGTAGATGACTGACATGAGAAAGAGATTTCAATGCTTTTTTTCCCAGTCCCAAGCTCATTGTCTCCTTGTCATCCTCTAGGGGAAGGCTGCATTGCCCTGCGAATAGAAGCAACAGAATCCTTAGTTCCTATCCATACTGTTCTGACACACCATGGTGAGAAAACAGGGGTCTTCCAAGGTGAAATCAAGTTACAAACATCACAAGGAAAACAGAGAGAGAAACTGTATGGTAAGGAATGAAATCATCTCTGCAATGCTCGCTCTAGAGAATATCCATCTCAAAAGATTTCTGATAACTGTCAAGGAATTGAAAATTATCCTTGCAGTGCTTTTAGTCCCAAAGAGGCAAGATCTTTTGATGCTAATTGCAAGGAGATGTGAGTATCGTTAGTTCTCAGGAGTATACCTGTACTCTTTCAGAAAGACACAGCAATTCCATTTGGGTTTTTCTTTTTCATCATTCAAGTAAATTTGGCAGACTGAGAGAGCCCCCTGTCTGTCACTGATACTGATTTTATTGAATGGTGATAACTTATTTCCACTTGCAGTGGCTATATGACAAGGTGTGGAAGCCCTCCCTGCTCCAGTCACCCTGGGGAACATCTGCAAAGAGCATGTGAGGCTCTCAAGAAGCAGTTCCTCAGCTAAAAGATCACAAACTTTGCTTATTCTCACCTTGCTACCTGTTCTTCTCTTTCAGAGTACAAAACCAGCCTCACAACATTTACTATTGTTGTGAATGGTAAAATGAGCTGTATATGGCTGCTTGGGGGATCATCACCTTTGTATTTCAAGATACGCACTTTTTCCTATGTCAACAAAACATGATATGTATTAGTGGGCAGTTGAAAAGATAATAGCAACAACTGTTCAAAACTGACTCACTGTGATTCTGATAGACAGAGATGCCTTAATACAAGCAGTAATACATAAAACTTAGGGAATCAGACTCTGAAGCTGCCGAAACACTTTTATGCATTTTATTTCCTTCAGATTTTGTCAAGATTGAACGTGATGAAATTGCTGGGCAGAAACCAAAGAACATCAGCAACTTAGAGCCTAGCAAAGACTGGGATCAGACTAACAGGTAAAGGGCAAGTGGGTCAGTCAGTTACAGAAAACTAGTTGGCTCAATAAATGCAAAGCTGGGCTTGCTGTGGGATCAGTACTAATAGGCATGGTGAGCACTGGGAAGCTGCCTTTGTGGCTCTCTGGTCAGGGCTGGTCAATGCTTCTGTGCCCAAAGCTTCAAAAGCTGAGAATCCATTAGTCAGACTGGGTCCCTGCACCCCGCTTAAGAAGGGCCCTTTTATTTCCAACAGAAAGTCCAAATCTACTCATCTGATGGCCAGAGAGGCAGCAGCCATTGCTCGCTACTGGGGGAGTGCTTCCTCTTGTCCAGACAACCCGGGAAAGGAGGATATGTTACGGTAATCTTGCTGCTTTACCTCTGCCAGCTTGGGGTGGGAAGCTATGCCCAAACTGCCTCTCTTTTCCTTTCCGGGAGTCATAGGACGCTTCTGGGTAAGGCTGTCCTTTCACTCCAGTTTCTTGGGTGCGTTTCTTTGCAGGCGGCTTCCTGCCTTCTGCCTGCTAGTCTGCGTGGGTATACCTCAAAGGGCCAAATGTCTCTCCTGTTGTTCCAGCAGCGTATTCCTATGCTGCGCGATGCTGCCCAGTGCTGCCATTTGCCTCTTGCTTGGAGCCATCCTGCTGCAGCTGCCAGCTGAACTGCTGGACCCAGAAATCTGCAAAAGCCCCTATATGTGGCTGTGGAAGCTGAGTGCTCTCTGCAGCCTGGAAATGGAAGCGTCTGCTGCAGCCAGAGGAACTATTTGGGGTTGGGGGAGGTGGCCTTGACCCAGCTGCTTCCTCTCCAGTGACCCAGGGGAGGGAGGCACTAACAGGACTCCCACTTATTCTCTGATTCTGAAGCAACGTTGACAAAAAAAAATAGTAGGTGGTATTGAATCTAAAAGCTAGTGGGCACTAACTCCTTTGTAGCTGGCAGGGAGACAAAAAAATACATGTATTTGTGCATGTATCTTCCTAACAATATTTCTTCTCTTCAGCAGTTCCACTCCCACAGACATCAGCAACCCCAGCTTCCTGGGGATGGTTGCTTTCTCTCAGCAGCCCTCTGCAACCAGCCAGCTTAAGCAGATACCTTCACCAGACCAGCCATCTTCCCTCTGGAGCTATGAGCAGCAGCCCAAAGAGACTACCTCCATAACAGGACAGAGTCAGTCATCCTCCACCTCACCCTCCTTGTCACCTCTATCTCCAAAACCATCCCTCCAGCCTGCAGGAAACAGAAGCATTTGTAGTCGGAGTCAAGAGTATCTGTGAGTCTTTGAGTTTTGCACTGGGGCTAAGTCCCCTCTCTCCTGTCGTTCTGCACAGTCACTGTTTCATTATCTGTATGGAGTGTTTGGGGTGCAGCATATTCTTTGTTTTTTATCTCCAGAATTAGCAAAGATAAATGAAGGTCACAAGTGCAAGCATTGCATACTCAAAGAAAACTAGTGTTAGTAGTTTCTCAGACTTTTGTGAAAGGAAAGCGAAAAATATATGTATAAGTTTAATTCTCTACCAAGAGAAGAAAAGAAGACTAGAGTTGACTGTAGTAACAAAGAAGAAAAGGGAAGAGCGTGGCATAGATCTTTCCACTGGATGGGAAGGAGAGCTCCTTCACGTGTCATATGTAAAGTGCTTTAACTGAATTTCTGCTTACACTACTATACAAATGTCCAGCTTGCTATAGAAGTTAGCGTCCATGTGCTGCATCTGTCACAAGTCGTGATGCAGAATTTTCATCCAGCAGTTGAAAATATCCCATCCCTACCCAACTTAGTAAAGTGATGAGGCTACTGCACCCTAGTGCGTGTACATAATTACTGCCCTCGTTCCAGATCTCTTTTGCACAGTGACAGCTTTTTAGAGAGTTCACTCTCTAAGCCAGAACTCACAGAAGTCAGAGCTGCAAGCACTGCCTCAATCTGTTATGTACTTGACAACGCTTCATCATGCTCAGCTCTTTGCTCCTGCATGTACTGACTTCCAGAAAATAACTTTAAGCAAGGAACAAAACTAATTTGAAGACACCTAAAGAACATGTGCCACTCACCCCTATTCCACTCTGTTCAGTGATACTGTGGCTGATCTTTTACGTGGCAGTTCTCCAGGTGAAAGCCTTGCCAAATCAGGTGGAGTCATACAAAAACCATGAAACCTCCCTTGTCCCATTGTACAGCTCTGCTGTTGTTCCAGTCTGAGCCTCAATTCAAAGGGCTCAGCTGTGAACGCACAATGATTGTCTCACCCTACAATATTTTTTATACAATTAATACAATTACTTATATATTGTGCATTTGGGTGCATTAAGGAGTTTTATCCCTTTCCTAGGAATAGCACGTGGCATTGGTAGCAAAAGGAGATTGACCTAATTGTAAAATGCTACAGTATGATGTGAGCTCTTACGTTAACTGTCCAGACAGCCATTTCAATCCTCTCTGCCAGATCTGAAGATTCTTACTAATATTTAAATTCAGATTTGTGTGTGTCACAGAGCCGTCAAAGCACTTGGCACAGGTTGGCTCAGTAGCTTATCTCTGTTTAAAGAGAAGCCAAGCATCACTTTGACAACGCTGTAGTCCAGCAGGGAGTTTATACAGCGCCATGCATATCTGCTCTCTGCTGTCATGTTAATAATGATTAAAGAAAGTAAAAACAATACACATTTCTGTGCTCTCCCCCCGAGTTTAATTGTTATCCTTTGCACAGCCAGTTTAATTTTATTGTGCTCGTTTCCTATTCATTTTGTCTTTAAATCAGTCAGTGTCTCTTGCCTGCTCTTTACAAGTCTCCTTTTTACACTGCTTTGATGACTGTAGGCCACCTGAACTGGGGAAGACCACAGCAGAGCCTTTGCTTCAGGAAGAGGGACAGCAAAAGCCGGAGATGTTTGAGAACCCACTGTATGGCTCTATGAGCTCTAAGGGCAAGGTGGCATCAAAGAAAGAGCAGGACTACCCCAAGGCCTTGCGAAAAGAGCAGCCGCCACTGCCTGATCAGAGCTTTCATCTCACAAAGTCACAGGAGCCTGAGAGCAGCAAGACCTCTGGCAAACAACCATCGCCACCTTTCCTGGTCCCCACACAGCGATTTCGGTCCTATACTTGCTCTGGCCAATCTGAAGAAAAGAATACGGGTGAAAAGACTCAAGGCAAACCGAAGATGATTACATCATCAGAAAACTCAGCACCACTCAAAAAACTAGTCAAGCCATCGAGGTCTGAAGTCAACCCAAGCGTCCAGGGACAGCAGTTGGACAGGAAGCCACCCCTTCCCTCGAAGAGCCGGGCAGTGCTGGACATGCAGAACTCCAAGGGCCGAGACTATCGGGACAGTTCAGAGCTGCCGCACTCTGGGAAGCATCGGACAGAAGAGGGACCAGTGGGCAGGACGACTACACCGGTGTGTTACTTGTGGGAGTAAGGCAGGGGGGAAGTTTTATTCGACTGTGGTCTCACAGCAGAATACTACTAGAGTAGTACTGGCTCGATCACTGTGTCCTCGCTCTGTATTTCCTAACCAAGCTCGGAGCACTGTCCCACAAACCTACAGGGCTTGCGGAGCAGGGCATGCAAGGGAGTATCTTAAAGCAATATTGCTGCAGAAGATGTCATGTTGTGAAACCACGACCTTAGTTTTGCATGAAGTTTTAACTTCTTTTGGGACTGTTTAAGCTTGATGGCCAGAAGAGGAATGCAAATACTTTGTTATTGCTCATTTGGTGCATACTGCATTGTTTCTGAGAATGTCCAAACTTGGCCTGACAGCACAAATCTACAGTGTTGGCGAATAGATTTGCTTTGCTGTAGTTAACTACTTTTAATCATCTTTTTATTATCTATGGGAAACACTTATCAACTTAGAACAGTGGTCTCCAAAAACATTACTGAACCCTCTACAGAAATAATTACACATCTTTTCTGGGCTGGTGGGTTTTAGAGGGGTGGTGTTACTTGTTTGTTTTTTTGGTGTTTGTTTGGGTTTTTTTCTCCAGAATGTCATGAGCTAGATGAGGAGGAGTAGGAAAGGTCTTAGTAAACGGGTTTGGGAGAAAAAGAGAGCCCACTTGAGCAAGCTGTAGGGTTTTTTATTTCCTTTTCCATCAAAACTTTTAGAATTGACAATTGACAAGCTGATGTCTTCTCTTGTCTCTACAGTGAAAACGATAAGGCAGATGGCACCCTAGGAGGAATCCTGATGGGAAGAAAGACGGAGATTACTGCTTTGTTCACACTGATGTCCTCTGGTCTGGTTCTAAAAAGACTGGGGGGGTTTATTTTTGAGGGTGTACCCCTCTCTATGATTATGAAAGTGTTCTAGCTGAGAAGTTTATCCTACGTTGCTCAGACCAAGAGGAGCCAGGACCACGATACCAAATGCAAGTTAGCCTTTTGTAGTGTCACTTTGGTACTTCTATTAAGAGGCAGGTGGTTAAGTACATGCATTAGTAAATGTTTTGAAAAAGAGGAAGGTACGGTATAAGAACTAGCAGATGGAAGGGGTGTATTTAAAGAACTCCCTTTCTACAAAAGCAAATTTTTTATTTTGTGTTACAGAATTCCTATTAGAGAGTGATATGTAAAAGAAAGCATTTTGAAAGCGGTACAGCTCCAAAAGCATGTCCTGTCCATGGAGCAAGGAGTTAGGGGTGGGTGGGAAAAGAGTTTGACTAGCAGATACTGATGAATGTCACACACTGTCCACAGAGCCAGCTTTGCCTCTAGTGTGAGCTCCCAGGCTGCATACGTGCATTATTCATGCAGAGTGTGAGGGCTGGCCCTTGGCACTGTAGATCTTTTTTTTTTTTCTTCTCCCCTAGCAGGTAGTGCTTTTGTACCCCTAACAGACAAAGGGAAATGTCAGAACTACATGCAGGAACGGGAGAATAGGCAGCCCAGGAGTAGAGCTTCCTAAAAGGATGGACAGCAGTCATTCCAGCCTGTCTTACAGCAAGCACTCTGCTTTTGAAGGACACTGGCCGGCTGGTTTTGTAGCATTCTTAATAGATTAATGCTGACCTTACTGTACAATTTTGTTCATTGACTGAGAATGAATAATGTTAACATACTTGTAATTTCTGTTATATTCACGTTAAGTATTAATGCCATGGTTACAATTAGGCTATGCCTCTTTGTGACTTAATCGTTGCTCTTGTTTCCATGTTGATTACTTAAAAATAATAAAATAGTCACCTGTCTGATCATTCTTTACTGAAAATTCAGAACTGCCTGCCATATGATTCAGCTTTAGCTGGGTGTTACACCAGCTCGCTCAGTGACAGTAGTCCCTGCCCAGAAGAAACACCAAAGGCACCGAGGAATACAGGGAAGATGCCACAATGCTGCTGCGATACTGTGACTGAGGATGCATTTGTCTGTGTGCACAGACCCTTCGTGGATACAGCTGGTTTAAAATTTCTAGCACCTGTTAGCAGGTACAGTTACTAATTGTATGAGTGTAGAAAACGTACAGTAATTTTACTGGAGCAGAAGAGGCCAAGCATGTGTTTCTGCCATGCAGGCTGGGGTTTCAAGCCCATTTCAAGCCCATCATTACTGAAACACCTGCCTCTCTAACTTACAGGTCAGCGAGACAAGCTATAAGCTTACATTCCTCTTGCTTTATTTAACAGAATCCTCTCTGTGTAATCCCCATACTTCAATAGTTGTGGTATTTCCCTGGCTCTGGGGAGTGTTTCACTTTTCTATTCCAGCTTCCAGAACATGTATGGCCACGTATGAGTAAAACCTTCTTGGAGCAGGTGAGCTTTCTGTCCAATTTGGAGATTCGGTTTCCACTAATTTTGTGGTGTGCTCATGTATGTTTGGAGATGGAAATGTCACAGGCTTTCTACAAAAAGTTTTAACTTCTCAAAATCTGAGCCTGTCTCATTATTCTGTGATGCTAGTGTTTATCCACTGACTTCCTAAGCCATAGAAAAGAAAGTGTATTCCCCAAAGTTTGCAAATAACAGCTTAATACAAAGCAAGGATAGCTTCTTGCAAAAAGATATTCTCCTAATTGGGAATACTGCTTAAATTTGGCCCAGATTTGCAGATGAGCAGAACTTGAAAACACTGGACTTAATAAAGCTTAACATAAGATTTGGCCTGTCCTTTAGAAAGGCATATTGCTGGGAGAGAAGAGAAGTTCTCTGCCAAGTTTCCAGAAGAAAAAAAATACATTACTATTCCCATGCTAAAAATGCATTACTTACGCAGCTCAAGAGCTGGGTATGAATTATCACTTGCGGCTCCAAAGAGAGTCTGAGTTATTCTCTATGACAGGAATGATGGCAAATGCCACCACACTTTTTGCAAGAGGAAAATGTTCAAAAGAAGGATCTCTGAAGAGCTTTCTGAGGCCTCTGCAGAAGAGACAGTTTTCAGGTGAGCAGCTTAGACATAGAGCGGTAGAGCTGGGCTGGTGCAAAAAGGTAGTGGGACCTACTCTATACTGGTCTTTATAGTAAAACTAGATGTACCTTGAGATGGTAGAGTTGATAACACCAACTGTGGGAGCTTGCTAGATGTGAATATTAGAATGTTAGAATAGAATTTAACAAATAAGTTTTGTGCTTGTGTTGGTTTTATTTCATTTTTACTTTCTGTCATAAAGCCTTTAAGATGCTCTCTGCTGGGTTTACTGCCTGTGTCCTGAGCCAGATGAAACCAGGACTGAACACAGAATCACAGACTGGCAGGGATTGGAAGGGACCTTTGGAGATCATCTAGTCCAACCCTCCTGCCAAAGCAGGTTCACCTAGAGCAGGTTGGACAGGAACACGTCCAGGCAGGTTTTGAATATCTCCAGAGAAGGAGACCCCACAACCTCTCTGGGCAGCTTGTTCTGGTGCTCTGTCACCCTCAAAGTAAAGAAGTTTTTCCTTATGTTGAGATGGAATTTGTGTTCCAGTTTGTGCCTGTTGCCCCTTGTCCTGTTGCTGGGCACCACTGAAAAGAGTCTGACCCTATCCTCTTGGCACCCACCCTTTAGATATTGATAAGCATTGATAAGATCCCCTCTCAGTCTTCTCTTCTCCAGGCTAAACAGACACAGGTCTTTCAGCCTTTCCTCCTAAAAGAGGTGGTCCATTCCCTTGATCATCTTTGTAGCCCTCTGCTGGACCCTCTCCAGGACCCTCTTCCTTGTCTTTGTTGAACTGGGGCGCCCACAACTGGACACAGTACTCCAGATGTGGCCTCACCAGAGCAGAATAGAGGGGGAGGATGACCTCCCTCGACCTGCTGGCCACAGTCTTTTTAATGCACCCCAGGATACCTTCTTGGCCACAAGGGCACATTGCTGGCTTCATGGGCAACTTGTTGTCCACCAGGACTCCCAGGTCTCTCTCTGTAGAGCTGCTTTCCAGCAGGTCAACCCCAAACCTGTACCAGTGCATGGGGTTATTCCTCCCTAGGTACAGGACCCTACACTTGCACTTGTTGAGCTTCATTAGGGTCCTCTCCACCCAACTCTCCAGCCTGTCCAGGTCTCACTGTATGACAGCACAGCCTTCTGGTGTGTCAGCCACTCCTCCCAGTTTTGTGTCACCAGCAAACTTGCTGAGGGTACACTCTGTCCCCTCATCCAGGTCACTGGTGAATATGTGGAATAAGACCGAACGCAGTAGTGACCCCTGGGGAACACAACTAGTTACACACACTGCTGCTTTCTCATATGTCCCTCTGCCCATGACTCTCTCTTGCCAAACCAGGCACGTTTTTCTGCAATCTGTTATTGCCCAGTTAAGTTAATACAAGCAATACGAGTAGAAGACATGAAGTGAAGGGTATGAATTGTCCAAAAACTGACTGATTTCCCCCAGATGTAGTACCTATCCGAAACCTTCCGGCATCCTTTATTTTAAGTTCTTAAAATAGCTGCAGTCTTAGCGTACTTATTCCCATGGAGACCCAGCTGTCAAAAATGCTCTAAGTTCCCAGTTACAGGATGTAATGTTGTCGAACACAGTAACTTTCTAAAACCCTGTTTCCTGCCTGCACCTGATGCATCTAACGCAAGCTGACTTGTCCTCTCCCCTGTAACACTATCACAGGGCACTTTTAGAGCTTTTTGTAAAATGTTATAGTGGGCTATATATTTCCTTCCTTATAAAGGTGTAGGGTCTTACAGAAAACAGCTCAAGGAGGAAGGAAAATAAAAGAAAAAGAAGATAAGTTAGTCCCTCCAAAAGAGCAAGGGGATAATTTTGATATTGTTAGAAATTATGCTGCTTAGACCTCCAGTCTGCTGGGGCCAAGCACTACTCTTCTTCTATACAGTTTAAAACTAATCATTTAGTCACTATCCTCCCATCTGTTTTAAACATGAAAGTTTTTCTGAAATCTTTACCATCTTTTTTCTGTTGTCCTTGTGATAGCACAATTAAATTAGTCCATACTGTGATTGAAGGGATGTATTGTCTGAAAATTAATTTATCCCCTCCTCCCGACAAAGCTCATTAATTTTTATAACATTTTTAAGGCTCAGATATTTGTGTATGATTGAACTATGGGTGCCAGGATTAGCCAACTGACCAAGGTGACCCAGGGCAATTCCCAGAGATCTCTTAAGCAATGGTCCCAGATGGCAACGGATTGGTTGGAAATGCACAATATCCAAATACTTATTTTTTTAGTTCCCTAATCTCTGCCTGAGAGAAATCCACACTTTCCCCTCTAGGACATTTGCTAAAGAGACTTCATCCCTGTCCTTATTTGTTGTATCCCTTGATGATAACATAAATCAGAGATGCGGCAGGTAGACTGTGCGTTAGGAAAGTTTAGTTGATGGTGAAGGCTTATCTTGATCTGCAGTGACAATCGACGGTTTGGTGCCACAATGTATGTCAGCTGCCTCTGCATGATGCTTGGTTTGTTGAGGCTGAGGTATTTAATGGAGTCAATGACTTTCCCTATTTTCCGTGCCCAGCTGAAGCAAGAGAGGAGTACAGCTGGAACTCTGTCTCGCACAGCTGCTCACATCTGCCACCTCAGAGGTGCTGCAGTCACCAGTGCATTCCTGCGGGTGTCTACGGAGGGGGCTCATTATGCAAGTGCTGCAGAATCCAAATAGTCCTTTCAATGTGCCAAATTTCCCTAGCGTAGAAAAGGTGTTAGCTGTAGAGGTACAAGATGTTCTTTCTATATATATATATATAAGCAAACATCAGGTTTATATTCACATGAATATGAAAAAGATCTCCTTTCTAATTCCACAGTGTGTGCATGATGTTGTTTCAAATGTGGCTCTTAATAAGAAGTATTTTAGGATTACATTTGTGTTAAAGCTTCTAAAGTCTCTCAGAAATTCTTTCGCAGTTGAATCCCAGGTTGACAGAAGATGGATTTCTTTTTACCTAGTGTAATTTGCTATATTTTTTGATGCACAATGAGATAATGCTTTGTCTCATTATGCATCACCGAATTTCCCTGAACTTCTGTTCCCAGTTCATTACCACTACCCTGTTTTATTAATTTTATTTACAGATCATCTTTGTACTAGCTCCTAAGTCAGTTAAACAAAAAGCACATTAGACGTGCAGAGATTAATTCGGCTCTGCAGAACTATCCACTGGTTCATAATGTCATGTGTATGAATCCAGCCTTTATTGCAGTCATGGTTTATTTTTGTCACAATTCTGCTTTATTTGATTTCAGCTTCTAGAGATGAATAAAAGTTTTGCCCAGAAAGGCTCTGTTGCTGCAAACACGGGGCTTCAACATACCCTTTTAGATCAAAAATAACTGACATTCTTCTGTAGCGTTCAGAGAACTGAAATCAAACCCGTATTCTCAAAACCTCAGTATTGCAGGAGACATCACAAAGACTAGCCATGAGCGTTTGCTGAGATTTGGGGGTTGGACTAGACGATCTCCAGAGGCCCATCCAGCCTCAACTATTCTGTGCTTCTGTGATTAAGTGAAACCATTCTGTGCCAGGGATGGTAATCTGCTACACATTGTGGTTATTATTAACATTTTATTGCATTTTTTTCCAAGGTCTGGACTAGATTACATACAGAATAAATTAATCTCTCATATCATAAAGCATTAGATTATATCATAACTAATAGATAAAGACAGCACACAACAGGCTAGTAAATGTTTGGCTCAGGAAGGAACAAATGAATGGGAACGGACGAAGGAGATGGGGTCCAGCAACAAGCAGAAAGGTTGCAGGAAAGCAAGTAGAGACTTTGTGGAATGAGAAAGAATCCGGCAGAAGGGAGGTGGGCAAAAGCTGGCTCCAACAGGAACAGGTCGACCCAGAGAAGGGAAAGAAGGAAAAGCAGCAAAGAGATTGGAAAAGAAACAAGAGACCTTTGCAGTAGAAAGGATGAAGAGTTAGCACTGGAAATTATGTCTGCTCCATACTTTACAGCAATTTGCATCTTCACAATTATAGCTTGTAAGCACAAAGAAAACGACCAGATGTGGGAAATGTTCCCTCTTTTCAAATGTAAACTCGAAGATACAAAACAAAGCCTAATTTGAAAATGGAGCTTTGAATTTCACTTAGCCCTTGGGAAGAACACTGGTGATCAGCATCTTCCCGGAAAATGAACATTTCAGGTCCTAAGTCAGAAAGCAGTAAAGGAAGCGACTGATTCCGAGCACCAAGCTTCAGTCCGACCTCACAGCAGGTCTAAAGGGAAACTCATATCAGAAACTCTTCCATTCACCTTTCAGCAAGGATCCGTTTCGTTGCTTGAGTGTCAGTCACAAAATGGCCATCACAGCACAGAATCTCCGAAAAATTAGGCTAGAAGGGACCCTGAAGTGACCCATGCAATCCATTCACCATAGCAGCAAATGGTAAATGCAAAATCTTTCACAGAGGAATGTTTTTAACTGGCCTTATATACCTCCATCGTGGGAGTTTCTCATCTTCCTCAAGCAGTCTGTTTCAGAGCTTCACTAGCCTTACCTGCCCTTCCTCATCTCTCGTGGGCATTTTTTTGGTGGGCTTTAAGCCCTTTTAGTCTAGTCCTGTCCCCCATGAACAAGCAGATCCGGTTATTGTCTTAATTTTCTGACGCACCATATGTTCAGAATGACACACCATGCTTCCCATCAGCCTTCTCTTTAAACAATCCCAACTGCCCAAATCTTTCCTCTGGGTCAATTCTTCTATATATTTTGGTCATTCCTGCTCGGCTACTTCGACACTTGATTTTTCTTGAAATGTGCTGGCTAAAGCTGGACAGGTCTCCACCAGAAGCCTTGCTCTTGCCGACTAAAGGGGAAGGATCATTTCACGTCTCTTGCTGATGACAGCCCTGTTTATCTCAGTCTTTGGCTGCTGCAGGTGTTAGAGTAGAGCTTGCCATCAGAAACAGAGATGGGTTCAGAAGCACGACAGAGGTCTCGGGAAATGGACAGCACCTTCCAGGAGTGCCGAAATTACACAAAAGGCAGGCCCAAAGACTCCGAGTGAAATCCTTCTTAAACATGGTCTGTATCATATCGCTTTTGTCTTTACTGGCACTTTCTGGCTGACTTAATGCAGTGTTGGACTACATTTAGATATTGCTTATTCCCCACAGTAAGCTTTCCCTAGGAAGCAAAGTTTCAACCTCTATGGATGTAGAATACAACATACTCTCGCTGGAGATATAGTCTTTATTTTTTCAGTGCTGTGTGAGTTTTCTGAAAACCATTAGATTTGTTAGCTGTCTTAAATTTTTATTCCTACATTAGGCTGTTGAACAAATTGGCGGATTTTTAATGATGATGGTAGCAGAAAGGTGCTTCAAATGGAGAAAGAAGCCATTTTCAGTCTGAATGAGCTATTTTATCACGTGTTCTTGTAACTCTTGTTGATATAAAAAGAGAGCAAGATGACAGATGATGACATGGAGCAGGCATGTGTTATTGGAAAGACTGCCAGAAGCTTAAGCTGAATTTAAGAAGAAAGAGGAACTTCGTATTGGAGTGGAAAAAGCATCATTAGCAGGTATTGTAAAAAAAAAAATCAGGATGTCCTGCCCACTACGGAAATCATATATTACAGAAAGGTGGACATCTTTAACATAGTGTCATTTATCTAAGACTCAAACATATACAGATGACAATTAATTTAAATCCTTCCCTTGGAATAGTCTAGCAGTTATTGTAAACAGTAAAACATATAGAGTGTTTCCAGTAATTTATCTAATGCTTGAAGACACACTTTTTGTCTTTTTTTTCATGTAACTTCTGCTCACACTGATTCTTTTTCCTGTCGCATTGAAAGAAATAGCAGACAATTATTTTCTCTCCCAGTTTTAGTGAGAAAAGCCTACTCTCAAAAATGAGCTGAAGGATTTTTGTTGGAGAGGCTGAAGGAAAGCAGGTGGTTAACAATTCAAAGGTAGTGAGAGACTTTGGGGCTGATTATATATTAAGGGCAAGGTAAAAGCCTCAGGAGAGGAGTAACTGAGTCTGATCCCAGTATTTCTGCATTTTTGTCTTCTCCCTTTTTCTCATGCTTCATCTTTGGTTTCTTCTTTCTCTGAAGGGGATTAAGATGTAGAGAATAAGATTTGAAAGGATGAATTTCTCTCAGAAGAAAGAGTTACTGCCCTTCAGGAGTTCAGTAACTATATCCATAGGATTAGGACTTAAGCTTACAGTAACAAGTAATTTTACATTTTTAAACATCTAATTTGATTTTATGATGTATAAGTAGAAAAAAGTATGCTGTGTACTTACACTTGGCCAAATTAGTTTTGTAGAGAGCGTGCATAACCTTGTGTATTGTGTACTTGATAAGACAGAGCTGTGCATGAACTATTATTAACTCAGCCAGCAGCGCGCTCTTCTCCAGTGTAATAATCTAGTGAATCATCTGTTATTCTGTTACAATTTAATAATTGCATCTTCATTCATTTACTCAAAAGAAAAACAAAACAATTTAGATAGTCCAAGGCAAAAAGCTTTATGAATCCTGCCCAGTTTCAAATTACATTACAATAACATGGTTACCTAACACATTACTTAAGAAGTTAAGCAGTTAAAAGTAAAGCAATGAAGCAAGCTGTGACGGATTTTTACATTGGCCAGAGAACGCGTGGTTTCTTCGTGACGCTGGACAGGATGCGCTGGTGAGGGCTGCCTTGTAGTTTATGCTGTGTTCCAAAGACATTTTCAAAGTAGTCCTATCTGAAAAAAAAACCCAAACCACATTTTGCTTCGCCGTCACCCTCCCTGAGCAGCTGCCTACCTCAGTAACGCCTCATAACCGGTGCTCTGCATGCCCGGCTGGAACTGCAGCTTGTCTTGTGGTGGAGACCTGAGGAAAAGACTACCAGGAAACACCCAACAAATAGTACTGCAGGTCTCCCTGGTTTGGGCGATGCAGTGCATCACCCTTCTGCAAGCTGCACAGCTTTTGGTAACTATTTCACCCACAGCAATAATCGTACTTTAACGTTCGTGCCTTTGCCTTTTGTTTTTAGGCTCATGGCCGGTAGGCCAGCACATGCCCTCGGTGCCACGCGTGCGCCAGTCATGTTGTTCACCAAAACCCCATCAAAGCGTCACGTACTTCTTGGCTCTGCCGGGTGACATAATGGCAAAAGCTTTTGTTATTCTTTTAGGGAAGCTATTTATGTGTATTGCGAGTCATGCTTTTTGAAACGGTCTCCTTTCATCCCCTTTTTTTAATAATTAGAAATATCAGGAGGTCCTGGTGAAGCTGTGGCACTCTCCGCCCCTCTGATCGTTGAAAAAGTGGTATGAAATCATATCAACTTCTCCGAGTCGACTGGAACGCCCAGACTCATCCCGTCAGACGCACAGGGGATGGAAGGGAACCCATGCAGCCTTCAAGGAAAAAGACGGGATTTTTTCCTGAGAGGTGACCTCAGTTAGGGCCACGCTTTCAGGGCGCCAGGCCTTCGCCTTCCTCCTTTCGGTCCAGCTCAGTGTTCAATGCCCAAAACAACCCTCTCCTGGCCCCTGCCGAAGCCGCAGGCAGCCCCGGCCGCGGGGAGGGCAGGCGGGCAGGGGGCTTTGCTTTCTCCGCGCACCAGGCGCCGGCGGCACGCTGGTGTCCCCCCCGCTAACCGCGGCTGCCGGTACTTATTTTGGCCGACGCAGCGGGTGCCGTGGTCCCCCTGGGACAACCCAAGGCCGGTGACAGCCCCCCTGTGTCGCGACAGGCGCCGCCGCCGCCTAAGGGGCGACAGGGGACACGCGCATGCGCCTCTGTAGGGTTGGGTAGAGCCCTCTCAAGATGGCGGCACGGACTGGATGGCGGAGCTCGCCGCTCTCAAGATGGCGGCAGCGCGCGGACGCGCTTCCGGGAGGGGGGCCACAAAATGGCGCGGCGCGAGGACCCCTCTCCTCAGACGGGTGCCCGCCCGCTTGGCGGTAGAAGCCGGCACCGCGCTTGCAGGGGGACATCCCCGCGGCGCTGCCCGGTGAGGGCGGTGGGACTAGCGGCGGTGGAGGGAGGCAGGCAGGCTGGCAGGTGGGAGGGACGGCGGGCGGCGCCAGGCAGCGTCGGGGCAGCCGCTGTCGCCATTGCGGTGCGCCGCTGAGGGGCGAGGGCCCCTGACAGAGCGCGGCCGCAGCGCCATGGCGGGCGTGGGGCGGCGGCTGCGGGCCGAGCTCCGATTCTGAGAGGGCGTTCCTCGCCGCCGCACTCGCCCCGCCGCGGGCCGGGCACCGGCCTCCCGCCGCCTCCGCCTCCCCTCGGCCGCCCTTCGCAGCCCGCGGCCCGGGCGGCGCTCGCTGCCCCTTCCCGCCTCGCCGCGGAGATGGCGTCGGGGCTGCGTGCCGCCGGTTTCCCCCCGTGGAAGCGGCACATCGCGGCGGAGTTGCGGCGGCGGGACCGGCTGCAGCGGCAGGCCTTCGAGGAGATCATCGGGCAGTGTAAGTGGGCCGCCGGCGGGGCTAAGGCCAAGAGGCGGTTTTCTTCCCTCTCTATCCTCGAAAAGTGGGGAAAAACACGGTGGTAAAGGGCTTCCGAGGCCTCGCGTGTGTCGCTTTCAGAAGACTGGTTGGGAGATGTTTGTTAGAACTGAGAAAAGTTGGGGTTTCTACTCTGTTTAGGAAAGTAAGGAGTTGCTTCTCAGTCCCCTCACAGGCTAAACCGAGCTTGTGCTGTGGGCAGTGTGCACAGTTCCCGCTGAGGTGTTTGTGGAATTGAGAACAATAGTGCTATTGACCATGTTCATGATCTTTTGGAAAATTTAGAGCTATTCAGAGGCCAGCACTTGTCCATCCCTCTCCTGCCTCAGCTGTGACAAGAGCAAGTGGAAGTGGGGGTCGCCTAATGCTGCGGGCTCACGCCGAGGAGCTGTATGTTATAGGGGAAGGGGGAGGCAAGCAAACCTCGGCAGGTTGTCGGGTATGACCAGTTCTCTGGCAGGTCTGTTTTCCTTGTTGCTATCAGTTGAGGGGCTGTAAAGAGATTGAACTTTGAACTCCTCCTGTTTTAGCTGATATCAATACATTTGAGCAGCCTCTCTGCTAAACTTCCATAAGACCAGTCCCACGCACCATCGGGATTAATGAGGAAATCTTGGAGTTGTAGCTGAATACTGCCTTAGCCTGCTGGCATCAGAGACGAGCGCACACTAGTGTGGTGGAGGCTTGCATAATGTTTGGTTGTGTCAGAATAATTAAAGATACTAGATCTTAGGTGGTAGAAGAAGAGGGTGGGAATCTGGTTTTGCTTTTTGATTGTTGTCTTAATTGCACTTCTTGGCCTTTCAGATAACAAGTTACTAGAGAAGTCGGACCTTCATGCGGTGCTGGCTGATAAGCTTCAAGCAGAAAAATATGACATGCAGAGCAGACACGAGATCAGGTATTTAAAATGCCTTTTCTGTCAGTCAGCTTTCTGTCATGCACACCATAACCTAAACCACTGTTTGATGCATTACACAAACAACTTCTAGGTTACTGCAGTAATGTAGAATGAAACAAACTGGAAAATTGGTTGAATTAAAAATGAATTATAACTAACTCTAAACATGTGATAAAGTTAGAATACATTTGTAATATATAGTGCAGAAAGATCTGACCAAGTTTTGGACGAGAAAGTAATTCATCACAAACTCAAGGTATGGGGGTGGACCAGAGTGACCTTCTGCTTCTGATCTGTTTGCCTTGTAGTGCTTATAATGTTTGCCTGGTGTTAGTTCCTAATGATTATGATTTGACTCTTGAAGTTGTCCAATCTTACGAGCATTGCAGTGCAGCAAGAAACCAATGTCTTAGTTTCTTTCAATCTGTGTTGTCACATAGAATGGCAAGAATGGAGAAAATCATGACTGTGAAGTGTCAGTCCTAAATAAGCACGGTATGCTGCAAAGAATGTGTTTTCTGCCTGCTTCTAGCAGGGTTTTTTTCAGGAAACTTCCTCTGAAACCTGGGTGGGAATAGCACTATAGTGGTGCAGGCAGGGGTCATGCTGCTTATTCTTTTGGCATTTGAATCCAAAGCAAACCAGTGTGCTAGTAGTGTATCCTTTGTCTGGACAGCATGTAGATCCCAGCAGGTACAGGCTGTTGGGTTTTACTCTTGGTGTAACTGAAGAAAAGGCAGAGCAAAGTAGCTCAGAGTTTCCTGCTGCTGTAGGAATTGCTTCTTCTGGAGCTCTTTTTGCTGTATAATGCAAAACTGTATGTGTGTCTGTCTCATTGGTTACAAAATAAATATAGTTAAGTCCATTGTGTACTATTACTATTAAGGAAAGAAGAAGAACTGATTTTACAGGAATTGCAGGCAAAACGTCAACGTTTTGCCAGCAGGCTGGAGTTAAGACCTGTGTGAAAGTTCTCAAAAGGTTTCTGATGACTGCAGTTGTCTTGAACCATCTTTAGTTTGTGAGAATCTGATTCTGGCTGAACACCTAGTCTAAGAGATGATGCTGAAATAGACAAGGATGAGAAGAAACGCACAGAAACAGCATCTTCAGAGTAAATACTAAGCTGAACTCTGATACTGCCCTCAATATATAACAATCTTTTGAAACAGAATGAATTCCCTAATCCTAGATAGCTGAGGAAAAATGCTTTTACTTACCTTAAGGCCAAGGAGGAGTATCTAGTTCTGGCTATAGATGGCCGGAAGTTATAGAACATGTTGGATATTACCACAGGACTTGGCTTCCTATCTGTTTGAACACATTTTTTTGGGAATGTAGTGTCTTCTAATACAGCATTGGACACAGTTTTTTGGAAATGCATTGTCTTCTAGTGCAGCATTGGTTCAGTGAGGTATTGCTTGTTGTTTGGTTGGTTGTTTTTTGATAAGAGCATTAAGTTACTGATATCAATGTGGGATGTCTCAGCTTCTGAACGGATTATCTGTTTCCCACTGGACTCTTATAACGCAGAATGCCTGCAGAAACAGATGCTTGCAATTATCTTGTGCTGTTTGTCTGGTATAATAGTGATCAACTTAAAATTATTATTTTTAAAAGCCGTAACTTACCATATAGCTGCTAACTTGCTCAAAGGCTGTGTGTGCAATACATATATCTGTGTATATGCTTTTAAAAAAACCCTGACTTTTGTTCCTCTCTCCGCTTTTAAAGACATGAGTGATAAACGTTACAATCAGAGCTGGGGTGGGGGTGGGGGGTGATACATGTGTTCTTCTGGTGTGTAGAAGTTCCAGATTATGTCATGGTACCACTGTCTTGTAAAAAACAATTAAAAAAAAAAACCCAACAACAAAACCTTTACACAATAAGAGGTTAGAACATAGTTAGGACAATGGACAAGCAACTTGTAACACCTGGGACTATAAACCCAAGGGCCTGGGAACATACCCTTGGTTCGCTGTGCCCTGTATTATGGTATATTCAGATACGTAGCATCTTCAAGGTCTACCAGCTCCCTCCAAAACAAATTTCAGGTGTTAAAATATTTGTAATTCTCCCAGAATTTGGAGAGTGTACTTTTAAGACTCAATTGTCTTCTTGCAAATTTAAGTAAAGGCTAGTTATCTTTCATTTGAGTTTGAATTCTGTTTTAGAAATGTACAAAAAGGTGAATAGAGTCCTCAGTAAATTTAATTTTCCGGTACTATATAATGGCATTTTGGTTGGTGAGAAGTGTGTTGTGGGGGAGCTAGCTGTGGTTTGGTTTTGTTATGAATGACCTGTATCTCTGATGTAGTATAGAAAATCCAAGGGAGTTTGTCCTGAGACTAGCTGGTCAAAGGCACAGAAACAATTGGATTCTAGTTTGTGACATCTCTTCTTCATCTCTCTCAAACTCCAGTCCAGGACATGATGGCACATGGAATGATGCTCAGTTGCAGGAGCTGGCACAGCTGAAGATAAAGCATCAAGAGGAGTTGACAGAGCTGCACAAGAAACGTGGCGAGGTTTGAATATCCTCTCATGTTCTGTATTGTTCATATGTGGCCATTTGTGAATGTGACCTTAATTTTGCCAAGCTTATTCATCATCATTTTTTCCTTGTTTCATGTACAGCCTTTTTAAGCAACCCACGTTGATGATTAAAATAAACCAGAGATGGCTGGTCTTTCAAACTGACAGCCAGGAAGTAATAGCCTATGTTGTCAGCATAGCATGATTTTTAAGTGCTTAATTTTGTTTCAAGAATAAGTTTTTAGCTGTATCTATTAAAGGAGGAAGGAACTGATCCTGGTTACAGAGCTGCGCGTGAGCACTAGTTCTACATTGGAAAGATTTTGAATGAGCAGAGTGAGAAATTATGTGGCTGTGTCTGGTTTTGTTTGACTCTCACTTTCCAGGACCACTACTAGATAAGAGTGGATAAGAATAAACAAGCATAAGCAAAGGTTGAAAGTGCCATGGTGTTAGCCTAAAAAGAGAGTACTGATTCTGCCATGTTGATGCAGTAGGGAGTCCAGAAGTGTCTCATTAGATATGAGAATTGGGCCTGGAAGAGAGGAAAATTGCTTTTTTTTTTTTTTGATGGGAAGGTGTGGATGCTTCATCGGCAGAACTAGGTTTTTAAAAACCACAGCAGTGGATTGAATGAGTCCAGGACGTGGTACCTGAATGATACTGCAGACTTTTATAGGGAGAAGGTGGGAGTGACCTGGAAAAAGTTATCATGCTCCTTTGATCACACCTCACTGGAGTTGTGGAGAAGCTCTGGTGTCAGTAATTCTGAGCTTTTCAAAGAGGAGACAGCTTTCTACAGGAGGTGTGCATCAACTAGTCAAAGCACTGAAAATTCCTTCTTTCCCCCCAGCCTCGTATCCTAAGCCATCTACCCAGGCAGGCACTCTTCTCAAAACTCAAGCCTGCCTTCTCCCCAGGCAGCCGAGGCCCTGCAGGCCGTGGGGCTTGCTGCTGCTCACTCACTGGGTAGCTGTGAGCTGGCAGGAGCAGCTCATTAGTGTTGACCTCTGCCCCTCTGTTTCCACTGCACTGCAGAGACCCCACCAGCAACCTTCTGTGTGGGAAAACTCTTCGTGAAACCTGTGTTTACAATATGGGAGCTATACGTCTCCTGTAATGGCTGTCCTGGCTGCAACAGGAAGACTTGTTGCTTGATTGTTAGTATTCATTTGTTGGTGTACTTGGCAATTTTTAGTTTCTGTATTGATTTTTCCACTACTTTAAAAAATATTTTTTTTTCTAATATGCTTTCTGTTTGAGCTGACGGAAGGGAGTGAGATATCAAAGGACAGTAACTTTTTGACAACTCATTTTTGAAAGGGGATTCCCTGATTTAATAACCAGTGTGATAGGGGCAGTAAACAGATCTATATAGAAAGCTGTGAAGGAAAACCTGAAAGGTATGCTTCATGCTCGTAATGTTAGATTGGTCTGTACTCTTGCTGATTGCTGCTCAGTGTGTGTTATCCAGCTGGCATCCCTGCATTTTGTAATGTAATTTTCTCCTCTCCCTAGCTGGCCCAGTCTGTAATTGATCTGAATAACCAAATGCAGCAGAAGGACAAAGAGATGCAGATGAATGAAGCAAAGTGAGTAGGAACTGTTTCGTCTGTGTGGTTGGTATGGGACCCAGACTTCTGGCTGAGTTATTTATTAGTGTTATAATATTCCCTAGGAGTCCTAGCTGTGGGCTTAAAAATTCCTTTGTTAGGCATTGTGCAAAAAGCACAAAAAAGATGATATAGGTCCCAAAGGAGATCCTCATTGTTTTGTATATTTTGTTGCTGTTCCAGGATTGCAGAGTATTTGCAAAAGATCTCTGAACTGGAAACAGAGTGCCAGGAATTGCGTAGCAAACTGCAAGATCTTGAGCGAGCTAATCAGACACTGAAAGATGAATACGATGCTCTGCAGATCACCTTCAATGCCTTGGAGGAGAAACTAAGGAAAACTACAGAAGACAACCAGGAACTGGTCTCACGTTGGATGGCAGAGAAAGCACAAGAAGCCAATCGCTTGAATGCAGAAAATGAAAAAGATTCAAGGTGAGATTGAGGGCCTCTACTTGATAAACTACTTCCCAATATATTTTTGAATGCTTATGAGTGCATAGGATAAAACCAGATTTAGTTTTGATCTCTGAGATCTCTCTGTTCTTGCACAACACAATGAGAGTCCAGAACTTTGTGTTCCTTCTTCTGGCCAACAGAGATGGATGCTTTGTGGAAACATTCCTGTCTTTTAAATGAATAAAATATGTTCTTTTGTTTCTTGAGCAACATTTAACTGTGGCCTGAAGATCATAAATCAGAAAGAAACTGAGGGCTTTTGCTGGTGTTAGATTTGAACTTCTCTTGTTCATATTGCATCTTGATACTACTCTTAGATTTATCCTGTTTTGACTTAACTAAGGTGTTTTTTGTTGTTCTGCTAAAAGGAGCAGCTGCCATGAGATCAAACTATGTATAACTTGCAAAAATTAGTTTGTATGTTTGTTTCTTTTCCTTGCAAAATAATTTTTTGTATTCTTCTGAATTGCTTCAGCTTCCTTGCCAGCTAATGATACTTGAAGACTGAAAGTTATAATACAAGTCTCATAGTACTTAGCAGTTTTATATTATCTTTATTAACATAATCATTGTTTTTGCAAGTTCTTGCACTCCAAGCAAATCTGCATTCATATGGGTCATAAAGGGCTGTAGGTACACTTTGCCTTATTGCCTCACTTGATTGATCTTGTCCTTCGCTATTCGCAGTAAGAAAACTGCCTCTCCTGTGCTGAGTGTATCTTGACAAGTAGGATAAAATTATGGCAGTGGTCTGGGTTTTTTGTTGTTTTTTTTTTTTTTTTAAAATCTTATGAAGCCCATCAGAACTGTGCAGGGTAACCTTTGCGATGGGATTAAGGAAGGTTTGTTTTGTTTTGTTTTTTTTTTTAAATAACCTTCCTTCTTCTTAGGAGACGACAAGCTAGGCTGCAGAAGGAGCTAGCAGAAGCTGCCAAAGAACCCCTGCCTGTTGAACCGTAAGCAGTCTTGATTTATAGAGTCTGCTTCATCGCTTCATGCTACAGTTTTATGTAGATGCATGATAAATGGTATCTTTGTTATTTCTAAATTTGGTGATGTAGAGGAGTGTTTAAACTTTGGTGTAAAGTCAGAAATGTACAGTAACTCTCCCTACTTGAACTTCCAGACAAAGGAGCTCTGTTATGACTAAAAATAGATGCTTGGACTGAAAGTCCTAAGAATGGTTCATATGGTGAACACATATTCTTATCTCAGCATAAAAACATTTGTTATGGGGTGCCTTTGGTCTTCAGTCATGAAATGACATACTCTGGAGATGCCTGCATTTTTAAGTGTTAGACTACAAATATGTTCAAGGATTTACTGTAGGAACAGGTACTGAGTGAGTTAAGATAGGTGAAAATACATTGATCACTTTCATACTGGGAGGGATTTATTCTGTAGGACGAAAATAGATAGATGTGGAGTTACTTTCCCTGGCAAGCCAGAGATAAATATCTCTAGTCTCTTGTTCTTTTCGCTGCTATGTTTGCTCCTGGGTGGTATTTAATCAGCTGACTGAAGTGGGCAAGTATAGGTGCTTTGCATCAGATTGATAAGGTTATTGGCACTTGTGTTAGCGAAATCCAGAAAAGCTACATCTGCTGCTTTGTTACTAGAAAGTGGTGAGACAGTCTTCAGAGCACGCTGCCAGAGCACTGTGCAGGCTGTTTCTTGGTATCTGTGGTCTTTGTATTAGCGTCATGTCATCACATTAGGTCTCTGAGCTGCATGTCCTTGCACACGGTAGGAGCAATGTATCTGCTCTGGAAGAGGGCCCACGCAAAAGTCTGGGGTAGGTACAAAGGGCGTGTATAAGGGGAGTATGAGAGAGCTTGTAGCATTTGAAAGGAAAATTGAAACTGCAATTTACAAAATACAACTAGTTTGCACAATTTGCTTTGCAATTTTTTCTTTTAAGAAACATTTAAATGCTTTTATTTCCTTAGCTTATTGAAGTGTGACTTTCCATGACAAGATTACTGCTCACCTCTGTGTCACAGGCCAGTGGACAGTCCCAAGCCAAAAGATCGTCTTCCCAACTCATAAAAATAGTGATATCCCTTTTGTCCACGTTATCTGATGTAAACACACATGGAATATCTTAGAATATGAAACTCTTCAATAAATAATATTGCACTGAGAGGGGGAAGCACGCATGTAATGTCTGTGGCCACTTTCCCTGTTAAGCTGCTTCCTCTCCATTACCCAAAGCGAGAGCTTGCTATCTTAGAACTGAGCTCAGAGGTAGCTGTAGCGCAACAGCTTGAATATTTTACTTCCTGTTGTGGCGGGGATGATGGTCTCAGTGTTTCATAAATGATTTGATATGAGATGCTGAGAAGTTAAAAAGAAGCCTGTTTAAAAAAAAAAAAACCTCTAGAAAAGAATTTCTTCTGTAAATTACTCACTCTGCTTCACAGATGTTTTTGATTCCTTCTTTTTGATTTTGCAATTTTAGAGGGTTTGCACTGTCTAAATGTGCTGCTTACTGAAGGGGAAAATTGCAACATTTCAAGGACCATGGCCTTCTGTTTGTATTCACTTCAAAAATAAGTTAATTTAACATGGAAAGGTTTTTTTTTGCTACATAGAATTTTAATAGCTTAAACTTTAGATTTAAAAAAAGAAACACCAACAGAACTTGATAGTGTGTTATTGACATGTCAGCCTGATACTTTCAATCAGAGAATATATTTTCCATAGCCTTTTTATATATAGTGTCCTCCACAATCTTAGAACTAAAAGTGCAGCTGTATTCTGAAATGAGACATTCAAAAAGGTCTCATCCTCTTCAATTCTTTTGCAGCTCAGTGTTATCTGATAGCAGGAATTGGTTTGTTCCTACTTAAATGCTGAAATTAAACTTCCTGTTCAGTCAAATGGCATCAGGTTGATAAGTGTGTTTAAAAACAGTTTGTCCTGCAAAATCAGCAGTGGAGGAAAAAAATCATCACTGAAGGAAAAAATACTAGATTGTCAGAGCTCATGATGACTTATGGGGGAAAAACCTTTTGGCGTTAGTTGAGTAGCTTAGCTGGATTAATTTATGGTATCGGTATTAGAACCTCACACCTCTGTTTAGTTGTACACCGACACTTTAGTGAAGTGTACCAAAACATCCCTCATGCTTAATGGGGCAGCACCTGAAGTACAACGGTATAGAAACTATCTGGGAGTCTTTGGCATGGATGAAGAAGGAAAATTCAAACTCTTGTGCTCTGTTCTACTACTTCCTTGTTTTGGAACAGCAAAAAAGGTGCTTTGAAAATAGGATATCACCTATATAGAGGGTTGCAATAACTCATGTTTTTGTTGTTCTGTAACTGTTCCAACAAACATAGTAGCAAAGTCTTGCTCAGATGTGATAGGTCCTTATAATGCTGTATTGTAGTGCTGCAAGCTGAAATACAATGCCTGTAGTAAAAAGAATCTGGTAAGGATGCCTGTCAACATAACTACAGGGTGGGAGGGAGCAGCGCAGAAAATCCAACCCTGTTGTCAGTGAAGAGTGTAATTGACAGCTGGAAAGAAAAAAAAATGAAATTTAGGTGCTGCGTGAGCTTGTTTTCAGACATTGTATGTTGAATGTAGCATCTTTGGCAGTGATAGCTAGATCAGTGTTTGTGTTGTCTGGATCTACCTACATGTTACTACAGCTAAGTAAACCTAGATGCAGGTTGAGTGCAGACACTGACAGACCCTGGGACAGTGTCATCCATTCATTTCATATACATCAGTGAGTGGTTTCCATAGGAAGCTCTGGCTGATTGAAAATGAGGTGTTCTATCTCACTTCAGCAGGGATGATGACATTGAAGTGCTTGCAGATGAAACCTCTGACACAGCTGAGGAGACATCTCCAGTGCGAGCTGTCAGCCGAACATCCAGGTTTGTAGACAGAGAGATTTTTGTATCATGTCATTGAGGAAGAACAAGGGATATAAGTGTTGGAACAATGTTGGGAACGTTAAAGTTTTTACTTGCCTTTAGCTGGAACACAGTTTAGTACTTCCACCAGAGCAGTATGAAACTCATGTGCTGTGTTTTCTGTTACCATGCTCTAGATATGCTCTGGGTTTTTTTTGCTGTTTTAAATAAATTAAACTATTGTCTGAAAAAATCTGTGTCTAATCTTAAAAGCAAAGGTTTAAAAGCAAAACAGACAATAAAATAGGTATTGCAGTGTCTGTTGTATTATATCTTCGTTACTATACAGGATATCAAAGTGACTTTACAAATAGCTGTGTGTTTTGATTTAGCTGAAGTGGTGAAAGTATCTTCACCTAGATTAAATGTATTTTTTTCTTCCTCTAAAATGGCAGTGAGTGGAAAGTAAGAGGTAGTTACGTGAGAGCATGGATTAATTTGATTGAAACTTCAGGCTTGGCAGACTATTATATCTAAAGCCAGTAATTCACAGGGTGGAAGTTGAGGGAAACTTCACTCACAAATTATGTTCTGAGTTGCAGTTACTGGTGACTTTTGAACTGATGCCTGCCTTGGGTGTTTTCTGTCTTCGGACTGGGTCTGCAGGGGAGGGAGTCTTTGCAGAGACTTTTTGCTATGAGATGTGTTTGTATTGATCTTTATGTGGAGAAGCTATTCACAAGGTTTAAACCTGTCCTCCCCTCCTTCAGTAAGCGACTCTCCCAGCCAGCTGGAGGCCTTCTGGACTCTATCACTAATATCTTTGGGTAGGTTAGAACACTTTCACCTCTTTGTTTTGTATATCGGTTTCAATGTACACCAAAATCTTGGTGATGCAGGGAATACAAACAAATAATTTCAGCCTTTCTTCTAGCTCTGCCTTTCTTTTTTTTTCTTTTTTGTTCTCCTCAACTTCCTGTTTCTTCCATCTTGCCGTGTGCTGACCTCTGACCTTTCCCTCCAGTCTGTCTGAGTCTCCCCTTTTGGGACATCAATCTTCTGATGCTGCCAGGTGAAAATATTATCCGCTCTTAGTCCAGCATGTGAATGTATTCCATTGAAGTAACACGGAACCCAGCTGCATTATCCTGATTAGACTTCAGATGTTGATAACACTGTCTAGAAACTGTCTGCAGTTAGAGAGGCAATGAGCCCCTCTTTGTGGAGAGAATACATGGGGTTTTCTCTTACTTTCCACTGCACTTTGCTCCTTTAATAGGGTTATTTAAAATAAGTCGTTGGGTTCTGTGCTTAGTATCCAGAGTGGAGCCAGTCTTTCTAAGTCAATCTCTGCATTAGGTGGACAGTCTTTGCTTAAATGGTGCAGCCCCGAGCCTTTGAACGGAGCATTTTGCTGCCTGGGATGTAGTGCTGCAATGCTGTCGAGTCTCCCTAGGCATAACGATGGAGTTGTAGTCTCTCCAGCTGAACTCAGCTATAATCACTCCCATGTTTCTCTTTCCTATTAAAAAAAGAAAAGCTCCAAATTGAGGTCAGTAATCAGTTCAGGTAACTTATCTGGTGTACTATGAAATATCTAAAGCCACAAGTGGACATAGTGCTACATGACAAATGTAATTTTTGGAAGATGGGAATAAAAGAAAGTTAAAAACTCCTTTCCCCATTCTTTACTCGCTGTACAGTGTAGTTAAGTGACAGGTACAGATCTGGATGAACTTGAAACAGCATTCACTTCTCATTTTAAAATATTTCTACTTTGTTTCATCTCAGGAGGCGTTCTTTGTCCTCGTTCCCTGCTCCCCAGGATAACGTAGAGCCACATCCAGGTGCCAGTAAAGAAGTGAGAGTGCCCACTACTGCCATATGTGTCTTTGTAAGTATAGAAAGAGTTCTCGGTTTTACTGTTCCTTTTACTGTCTTTGGAGGAAGTGAATCCTATCTGTGTAGGAACTGATGTCCTGAAACTCTTTCTGTTAACATTGCCAAACAAGAAGGAATTCTTGATTTGGTAGCATAGTTCATCCCATTTAATTCTTAGCCCAAACACTTCTCAGAGCCAGTGTGCTTGATGCCTGTCTTACTGAGGTCGATGATGACTAGTAAAAGGTCTGAGGGCACAGAGGAATTACACTCCATTACCCTCTTGGCTCCCAGCAGTCCCTGTTCTGTCATGCCATAGTAGAGCTATGATTGAGGAAGAGATTGCTGACAGTTTGGGATTAATTCAGTTCCAGTTCTCCACAGTGAAGGGAGTTGTGGCACTGAATGTCGTCCAACAGAACTGGTTAAGAGGAGCTTGTGGTAGTGGGGTGTCTTCATTTGTTGTGTGTGATCTAAAGTTTTCAAGCTGAGACCTCCTTTATGTGTTGGTTTGGCCTCACAAAACTTCTGTGAAGGGCATTGCCTTCTGAATGAAGGATATTGTGGTAAATTGTCTTGTAACACAGCTACTTGTTTGAACATTCCTCTTGAGCTTTCTCAGGCACTCCAGTGCTGGTTGTGGATATTTCATGGATACGAGATGACTTATTTTTTTCATCCAGGGTAACAGAGTGGTTCACTGCAGCATGGAGGCTTGTGTATTCCTAGCCTGACCTGTTATCATCATGTCTAGTGGAAGTCATGGGGTGGAGGGAGTAGCAATGTTACCTTAATTGAGAATACGGTCATAACGTAAGTGACAGCCTGGAGCTGGCATGAATAGGGAGTCTCAGAGGAGATTGCAGTATATGTTGCAACCTCTCTCCTCTGCTGGCTGTGTACAGCAAGCACAGGTGATCAACAATGTAAGTCCTGGCTAATTTCATCATAAAAGGTATTGCAAAGCAATATATGTGAGGTTTTCAAGAACCATGTGAGAGGTTATTTTGTTTTCACCTTTCTTTTGATCTTCTGTAATGTAATCTGAACTTCCAAGAGCAGCGCAGCCTGTTTTCCCAGTACGGAGGGGCAAACCACAGTAGGCTATGCTGACCCCTAGTCTTGGCAACACGGGGAATGCTCCCCCATTCCAATGCCCCATCTTGCAGCAGGAGTAGGAACAGCTACAGTAGTAAGCCAGTCATACTGTGGCAGTATGGAAGTGATCTGTGGTTAGCACTGCGATATTAGAAGGAAAAAGTCCCTACTCATTCCATGGGAATCCATGTGTTCCTTCTGGAGGTGATCTGTGTTAGGTTTTAGCTCCTGTGTTTGGAGCCTAGGTGGAGTGTGAGGACACGTCTAGGTACAGCAGAGCATTCCAGGAATGAATGCAAGGACTCTGTGCCAGAGGTTTGGCAGATACAGGGAGCAGACTGGGCTCACTTCTGGAGGGATGAGTAGAACAGGCTTGGGAAGGTGTAGAAGGTAGTCACCTCAGCTATCATTCTTGGGCATAGTTTCTAGGCAAGACGTTTGACCAGTTTTGTTCTGAATGGCTCTTCTTCGCTTGTAGAAAGATCAGATTTGAAGTGTGATGACCCCTAAATATTAGCAGGCCAACCAAGTTCAAGCAACAAGTTCCAGAAAAATGAAAGTTTCCAAAAAAACTGATTTTGAAAGACCAGTTACTAAAAATACTTAGAAAGGAATCAGCAAATGAATTAAGAATGTGGTACTAATACTGTGTGGGTAAGTAGTATAAAGCTGTGAAATTAACAGGGAATAAAAAGGGAAGAAATCTTAACATTCTCATAGGTTTTAAAAGGCTAAGAATCACTACTAACAGGCCAACTCAAGCTTCAAAACATTGAGGTGTGAGAAAGCAGGGGTGTCACTGCACCTGCAGATAGGAGTGACAGCTTAAGCCCAAGTTCTCTGAGAAGAAAGGTGCTGTTCCAAGTCACAACTGTGCAGGTACTACTTAATTGCCAATATAAAGTAGCATTATCACCAATACACTGAATGAATGCAGTTAATCTGTTATGCTGTTTTCTAGCAGACTTTCCTAACTCAAGCCTGACTTGAGTGTTCTGTGGTTGCATGAACTGATTGGATCATGTTCCATGGCTGGCTCTAGATGGAGAAATGAAAAGTTAGTTTCCTTCTACAGCATATCACCTGTTACTTTTTTCTGTCCTTTCCTTAATTTTTTTCTGGTAACTTAAAGGCCTTACCTTATAAAGCCTAAACTTATGAAGCATTGTAAGGCTTCTGGCAGTTTATTATCACTGTTGAGTCCTTGCTAGTGTTTTTCTTTGTGCTTTTGTGTTTTTTTCTTTAGATAAGGATCAGCTTTTTTGCTCTGTGTGCACACCATCAACCATAGTAGAGTTTCAGTCTCTGGCTTTGTTTCCTATATACTGCTGAAAGATCTACAGCTGTGGTTCTGTATAACCTTTAAGTTCTGTAGCTTTCTAATCTGTGGTTTTTTGGGTCTATGCTAATTCCATTTTGGGTGGCTGTTCTGTTCCTCCCACTCCTCAGGATGCACATGATGGGGAGGTGAATGCAGTGCAGTTCAGCCCTGGCTCCCGGTTACTAGCAACAGGAGGCATGGACCGGAGGGTTAAGCTTTGGGAAGTCTTGGGAGGTAAACTTTTTGCTTTGGGATATGGCGGGATGCTAAACAAACTCATATTATAGTTCACTTTTTGTCATCTTCTGTTCTAATCCATTGCTTAAGTTTTGTTTGTCTTTCTCTGTGCAGATAGGTGTGAGCCCAAAGGTTCCCTCTCTGGTAGTAATGCTGGGATTACAAGCATAGAATTTGATAGTGCTGTGAGTATCTGTGCAATATCTGCTGTTTGTGATTGGGAATAAATTAATTGCATTATGTCACACTCTGCTATCAATTTCCATTCTGACACTTTGAAAAGTTACCTAAGAAATGAGTTAAAATACTTATGAGAGTAACTGCAAATAGTTAGAAGTTGTACAAAAGATCTTTATTTGATATGCTGCAGTCTGTAATTCTAATCTTCGCTTTACAATTCAGAAGATGATATGCAGCTCAGACATTGGCTGTTATGGGCTATTATGATAAAATTTCAATAAAATACACTAGGCTTTGTCTAAAGTAAGAAATTAGTCTTCAGCTTCCCATTAAAGCTGGTATAACAGCACAAAAGAAGCATATACACTGAGGCTTTATTTCTGTGAAGTTTATTTCCATAAGTGCTCTGCTGAGGTCTGTGATGAGTAGTAAAAGGTCTGATTATCCTAAGACTTGTACTTCCATGACCTTTTCTCCCAGCAGTTTCTCGCCAGTCACGGCACAGTAATGGTGTGGCTGGCCGAGTGTTTGCTGACAGTTTGTGATGTGTTCAGTTCATGTTAACCTGAAGTATCAGAGACATGACTGGGATCAGCATCCGACAGTCTTACTTGAAGGAGTTTGGGGTCTTGGATTGTTATAACAGGACATGTGATCTGACTTTTCTGCTGAGACCTCTCCCATAACACAATGCTTTACTGCATAAACAGTAGACCAAAGCTGACATCATTTCTTCCATTTGGTGATTCTGTGTGCTAAACTTTAATGATACACATACAAAAAGATCCTTCCTTTGGACACTGACCAGCTCATTAGAGATTTGCTGGCACTGTTAACCTGCAGGAGAAACTAGTTCTGATTTTGGCAAGCTGCTTGAACACGTTTGAGGTGAGAAGTGCCTGAGGTGAGATGCTAATGGGCTTTAAGGATTCAGGAAAGTCTTTTGAGAGTTTTTTTGCATGACTTGGAAAAGCTCTTAAGCCTAAAGCCATGAACAAGTCAATTTCTATCTCCTTGGACAGATTTAGGTTTTGGAATTATAGTTTTAAATGCTAGAATTGTAATGAAAATTGCAAGAATTGGACTAATTGCACTCTGAGGCCTATCTAAGCAGTGGGGTTAGATGATGCAGGGCTTTTTCCCTGTGAAAAATCAAAAAAGAGGGGGGGAAAAGCCCACAATAGATAAGGGTAAACTAGAACCCGTTTCCTCACTGCAGCAGAAGGGAAAGGAGAGCATCCTTTCTGGTCTGGTTATTGTTATTCCTTTTTCCTGTAGTCATGATTCTACAAATCACTGACGTATTTTGAGAAGAAAAAGCCATAGCCTTTTTGAAAGTTGTTACACTAGCTTTCCTTAGTACATGCTACTGTGGGGTTTTTTGTTCCTTTTTTCCCTTGGCAATATAGCACTATATGGTTTTAATGATTTATTGGAAATACTTTTGAGTTTAATTTGCATATTGACTTGCAGAAGTAGTCTTAAATCAGTCTTGTGTTCACAGGGTTCATACCTCTTAGCAGCTTCAAATGACTTTGCCAGCAGAATCTGGACAGTTGATGACAATCGATTACGGGTGAGTCTCTTGAAGGCAAAGCAGTGCTCAGGCTGTTTGTCTTGTATTTCCAGTTTTGTCTAATGGGGACATGGTCATTTTGGGTCTTAAGGGTATTCACGGCAAGAGCTAAAATACAGTATTGGTCTCTGCATAGCCTAGCAGAAAACTCCATTTACTGCATACTTTCATACAGCGCCCCCCAGCTAGCAAAACCTTACCATGTAAACCAGTACACTTTTGCATCCCCCTCTGTGAAAATTTAAATGTTTTTTATGGTTTAGGAGAACCACTTCAATGTTTTAGCCCAGTCAAGGAGTGGACTGCTGAAGAAGGGTTTGCAGAAGACAAAGAGGGATGTTTTGGTTTAAGTCAGGAGTAGCATTCTTGAAAAGGAGTACTTTGCCTCACTGCTAAAGGCAGCAAGCATAAAAGTCCTTCACTTTGTTCTTAATGTCTTTTGAAAGATTCCTCCTCTCCTCCCTACTCCTTTGTACTCAGGTTCTTCTCCAGTGTAAAGAAGGATTCACCTTTGACCAAAAGAAAAGTTTCTATCCAGCTTTCTAAGAGGTTTTTCTAATTGTTATTCCTATGTACACTTTTCCTCAACTTCTTATTTTAGGAAGATGCTACTTTGATGTTCTGAATCTTCTGACATTTCACATGTCAGTTATAACCTACGGTTGCGTTATAATTCACTGGGTAGTTCTCAGTGTGGAGATGTTAGGTCTCGTTTAGGAAAGTGAAGAATATCAGTTCTTTTTCAGCTTCTGTTTGGCTGCAAAACCTACTAATGGATGTGAATTACAGTGAACAAAAGTTTGGCAGACTATAAATTACTCACTGCAAAAAGTTAGTTATCCTTGCAAACATCTGTCTGGCTTCATAGTATCTTCCTGTAATTTTTTGGTGTCCTTGGTGACTACCAGCTTTGGGTGAGTGCATTCACTGTTCGCTGAGACAAAATAGTGCATTCTTTGTTTCGAATGTGTGTGGTACGGATTTGTCATGGCTTGCACATGAGCCGGAGGCAGTGAAGCTGAAATCATGGTAAGTTTTGCCACAAACTCCCTATTTAAATGCAAATATCTGTGTGTAATGACTGCAGCAAGTGCAGAAGAGAGATGCAGAGTGAAAGTTTAGATCCTCCTTTCTGGAGTTTGTGTCCTTTCTTAGGACAAAGTGGTCTTTATGGGATGATTCGTTCTTTCAGAGTGTGTGTTGTGTGTCAGGTTTGCTTATTTTTCCCAAATTTTGCTCCTGTTCCTTTCCATTCTGAAGGATTTTCCTTTTGTATTTCCCAAGCCCAGATTGCTTTGTGTAATTTAATAGTCCTTTGAGTATTTTTTTTTTTAAATTAGCTATATACCCAAGATTTCTCTCTTGTTTTTCCACAGTTCTTACTTCAGTCATTCATTATCTTTTTGAGATTTAGTGTATAAATATTCAGCAATTTGAAGTGAATGTAGTTCATGTTCTTCTCAGCCCCACAGAGCCTCCCCCTGCAGTTACAGAAACTGCTGCAGGGAGTTTTTCCCTGAAATCTCTGTTTGTCTCAGCATTCAAACTTGAAGATATAACAACAGTTGAGACCTAGATACCCTGTAGTATCCTTGAGAGATGCTCATTATAAAAACCTGAATGCACAATTTCCATTTTCAGCATGCTTTGACCCCTTCTCCTCATTGCTTCTGCAAGGCTGTGCTGCAGTTGCCATCTGTCTGTGAAATGGAGGTGTACGGAGTGTTGAGAAAGAGAGCTTGCGGGTTCCCTGAGTAGCTAGAGAAACTGCAGCCAAAGGTGACCTGTGTCTCCCAGCTTCAGGCTGAATTCTGTGGTACTTAACACTCCTACTCAGTGTTAATCTATGTTTAACTATAATAGATTATTTTTTTTCTCCAAGCAATGCAGTAGACGTGTGAATTTTGATTTAAGATTGTCTTTGACTTGTTAAATAGCAGAACTAGTGTGAGAAAAGGGAGCAAGTGGAACTGTGCAATGTTACCATGTAAATCTCTCGTTCTCAGCATACTCTGACAGGTCACAGTGGTAAAGTTCTGTCAGCCAAGTTCTTGCTGGACAATGCACGCATTGTTTCGGGAAGTCACGACCGGACCCTTAAGCTCTGGGACCTCCGCAGCAAAGTTTGTAAGGAAACCAAACTTCTGTGTTCTGTGCTTCTGCTGAATGTAAATGGAAGTCTGACATCAGCCAGATTACTTCATCATCTTGCTTGTCTAGAAAAGTAAAAACTAGCAGCCATGCCATCTTCTACTGTTATTCAAGTGATTGGATTCTGTCTGCCTGTTACCTGAAATAAGAATAAGAAACCATGTGTATGCAGGAAGCACTGTTAATGCTATTACTTTAACAGCAGCTGTGTTCTATGAGCATTCTTTGTTTACCAGTCTGGGGGTGGGTGTTTTAGTCTTCCACTAAAAACTTGGAGCCAGGTCAGAGTTTTTAACCCTGACGTGGATGGAAATGTCTCTTGGAAACGTACCAAAAATTTTATCTCCAGTGAAGGAAATGCTAGGATCCAGATTTTTTGGGGGGGAGAAGCCCCTTATTTCCTTGGATTTTTTTCCTATTAATGGCTCTTAAACATGCTTGCACTGAGAGAGAAGTTGAGATTCAAGGTTACCTTGATTCCTGGACCTCAGACATAGGTCAAGGAGACTGTTTCGTATTGTTTAACAGTAGCAAATTATAGCTGTCTAAATACCAAGTGGAAGTAAAGCAGCTGTCATGGGAGCATTTAAAGGGATATTAGCCACAGCAAAGGAGATTGAGAAGGGCAGAGAGGTTGTTGAAGACTTAAGTCAGGATTATTCTAAGACACAGTTTGTCTGCCCTGTGGCACTCCTTGGACACTGCTCTGTGTGGCCACTGTGTGTGTGTGGTATAGTGATTATTTTTCTGTCTGTTTTCATCAGTTTGTACAGTGTAAATTTCAGTGTGTCACCATTGGTTTATCCTTTTCAGGTATAAAAACAGTGTTTGCAGGATCTAGCTGCAATGACATCGTATGTACTGAGCAATGTGTTATGAGTGGACATTTTGATAAGAAAATTCGTTTCTGGGACATCAGGTAAAACTATTGTACGAGAACTTATAGTGTAGGAATGGTTATGGGATTGCTGTCTGAGTATAATGTGAACTAGGGAACTCTTCTTCCCAAGCTTGGAAGCTAATGAGACTGTTAGAAGAGTTGCAGAAGGCCATTGAAAGAGTCTTGTTACTACTATTATACTGTTCAGTGTGTTGGTGTTGGAATTTTTTTTGGGGGTGATGCTGTTTCTTTTCTGAAAAGGCAGTCTGCTCCCTTGTAAATATTTTGCAGTGGGCAGTACTTGCTGGTTTAGATGTTATTTAGTCTTTCAGAGGGTGAGGTTGTGAAGAAAGTAGTATCTAACTATTGGCTGGAAACTTTATCCACAAAGTGAGATCTAACTTCAGAAAGAATCAAAATGTGAGAATAAACCAGTAATCCTTTTTCTCCTCCTCTTTCAAATTGGGACAAATCAAGGTTTTGATGCAGTGGTTTGGGTTCTGGGCTCCGATTTACTCTTTCCTTTTTCTTTTCCTTTTTCTTTTTCTTTCTTTTTTTTTTTTTTCTTCTTTCTTGCTGTCTTTAGGACTGAAAGCATAGTAAAAGAACTGGAGCTGCTTGGAAGAATCACAGCTCTGGACCTGAACTCAGAGCGAACAGAGCTTTTGACCTGTTCCCGTGATGATCTACTGAAGATCATTGATCTGCGGGTTAGCGCTGTCAAGCAGACATTCAGGTGAGTGTGTTCTCCACAAGAACATTATGAATTTCAGAACTTTGGATTGCGGATTACCCTCAGTGTCGGAGTGTTGTTCAGTATCTCCACAGAGAGAGCAGTCTCCTAAGTTTTTTTTCTACATGGGTAGCGAAGTTCTCTGGAGTCTAACAGCAAAGATCTGCTCTGGTGGATCTTATAATTTACTTCTTCAAAGAAGATAGCTTGGCTTAGAAGTCTTTGGCCTAAAGGAAAGAATTTCTTCAGATGCGATTGAGAGGAGGGTGTATGGGAAATGCAAATTGCGATAAAGGGATACTGGAGCTTATTCTCAACCACGTAGAAATCCTTACAGTGCTCTTTAGTGAGAACCTGGAAGTCCATCTTGTTATTTACAATTCACAATTATGTGATTCTAACTTTTCAGCGCCCAGGGATTCAAATGTGGCTCTGACTGGACGAGAGTTGTGTTCAGGTAAGGTCAGATATAAGCAAGGTATTTGAAAAATCTTTCCCTGGTAAAAGTGAGTGATTCCTGATGCTTGGCTCCATTGTCCCCATTTACAGCTAGAAAAACTGAAACAGTTTGTGATTTCCCCAAGGTTACCTCTTGCTCAAAACAGAGTATATCTGTAGATGTTGATCCAATGTCTTGGAAACTTTCTGATTTCAAAGTGCTTTCACCTCCTAGTGTTAGCAGCTGGTAACATGCAACTCTTAAAAGACTACTTAACGCCAAGTTGCTTGCTTAGAAAGTTGCGGGTGGAATGATGATGTGTGCTGCTAAATTGCTGACTTGAAAATGGTTCTCTGCCTTCTGCACCTTCTCTGATCTCATAGCCCTGACGGTAACTATGTGGCTGCTGGTTCAGCTGATGGGGCCCTCTACATTTGGAATGTGCTCACTGGGAAATTGGAGAGGACGCTTGCAAAGCATCACAGGTGAGGGGAAGCTGGCCATATAATCTAAAGCAGGGATCTGGGTTGTGAATCATGCTGAGCTGGGAAAGAATTGTAGTTGTACAGCTTTGCAACTTTTATTGGTGCATGAGAGTTTTTAATATGCAGATTCTTTGTGGATTCATGGCAGTATTCTCTAGATTGAATTATGGTTAGGTTTGTTACTGTTCAACTTCTTAAACTGAGATACGATTCTAATAAAGTACATTTAATATATTCTGAAGAAACTGTGTCTCTCTCAGGCTTATTAAAAGCCTGAGTCTCTTGAGAGCTGAGAAAGTGCTTTTTCTTTGATAGCCAGAGTGCTATAATATTTCATTCCAGTGTTAAGCGCTGCTGTGGAATTCAGCTTTTTTGTAAACTTATACCTGGCTTCCATTTCAGTTCTTCTATCAATGCAGTTGCGTGGTCACCAGCGGGTGCCCATGTGGTCAGTGTGGACAAAGGAAACAAGGCTGTCCTGTGGTCTGAATTTTGACTGGACGGAGGGTGAAAGGCAGAGCATCCAGCGCCTCTGTGTATGGTGGTGCTGGTCCGTGGCTGAACAGAATGGAGACCCGATCCCAGATCCATCCTGAGTCGGGATATTAACAAGCACATGGGTTTCACTTTCCAGAGGAAAGTTCTAAAGCAATGGAGAAGGAGCCTGAGTCAGAGACTTCTTATGGCCGTAACTGCAGTGTGGCACTCGGACTCAGCAAAGGATTAGCTGTTCTGGATGGAGAATGCTACTTAGTCATGCCTTTACATGCAGTATCTATGCACCAAGTGGAGCTGAAGATACTAGCGGGATTCCTCACCAGACAGCTGTGCCAAATACCCTGTCACACAAATGTATCTACAGCACTTCTGAGTTGGAACTGTTGGGAAGAAGTTACTGTGTATGCTGATTTAATACATGTCCTGTCTCCTGTGTTCTGTTCTTGTAGCCTAGTTCAGGCGTGGGGTGAGAAGATCCTGAAATGTGGACAGGTCCTAGGCAGTCTGAACGGCTTTTAAAGAGAGTCTCCCGTGGCTCTGGCAGCTCTGCCCTTGAATTATCTGCTCTGATCCTGACACGGGTTCTCCAGCACTGTCATGTGAACTCTTTGGGTCAGCTTCACCTGTCCTTAGGGCAATGGTCCATTCTTCAGGACGTCTGCACCTTTTTGTTAAAATGCCCTTCAACAGCTTGGGTGTCACAAAATAGGAGATTTTTAATCTTTTTATTCCACAGGCAGTTTTGTTACTGGGTGTGAGGAGAGAGAAGTTCAGCTTCTGTTGTGCTGCTGTGATAAGGAATGTAGTCGTACTGTGACTTCAGTACCAGAATATAGACGTTTGGTCCCTTTTTCTGTTCATCCGTCC
This sequence comes from Pluvialis apricaria, assembly GCA_017639485.1. Lineage (NCBI taxonomy): Eukaryota > Metazoa > Chordata > Aves > Charadriiformes > Charadriidae > Pluvialis > Pluvialis apricaria. The sequence continues at coordinate 26,086,432 of CM030014.1, forward strand.
TGTCCTGGCGGCTGTCAGTAGAACACAGGGGAGCAGTGGGGTTAAATCCCAAATCCATTGTTTTGGTGCTGGCAATTCCAGGCCACTTGCCCCCTTCTTGAGCACACGTGCAATATTCCTGTTTGCGCTGGAGCCCTCTCTGTGCTACGGAGCAGTGTCTTGGCTCTGTCCCCGTTTAAGCATCCAAAACCATGATGTGGCTGGGTGTGAGCTACCTGGCATAACTTTGTCCAGCTGAACCTTTCCACATCGTCTGGGCCTCAAGACAAGCCACCAGCGTTTTATTGCCTTTTTATTTGCACTTTATTTTCTTCTTTCTGATAGTATTTTACTAAGGAAGTGTGTTCTTTGGAGGGGCTGGATTAGGGGGCAGCTGCTATGACAGGCATCTCTCTAACCTAGCCTTTTGTTCAGACACTTTCTGCAGAGGGGAATTAGAGTATATGGGGCAAAGTTTTTATTTATTCAGCTGCCCATAAGAACTTGATTGTAAATAAACCTGTGTTCTGCTTTTAAAACCCCACAATGCTCTGACTCGTTTATTTGTGTGTCTGTGTGGAGATCTTGTTTTGAATGAGTGCAGAGGGGAATCTGAAATGTGTTTTTCTGTGCTGTGTTTTCCTGATGAATTGTGGATTTGTGTTCAACCGCATTGTGGGATTTGGAGTAGAGGGGGAAAGAGGATAATGCTCTTAGGTTGAAGCTGGACACCCCGCAGATACAACCTGGTCTTGCCCTGTCTCAGGAATAGTGCCTTGAGATTGCAGGAACTCTTATCACCTTGAACAATTGCCTCTGTGCTTGAAAGGCTGATGTATTGTTGGATGTTTTGGATAAATTACTGAATTGAGGAAATCGGTGTCTGTATTTCAGACACTGCTGAAAAGAGAAGGCTTTTTCTGCTGTGGTACTTTGACTGCTACCTAGTTAAGTTTTTAAGCCAGTAATAGGAGTTGCACCTTTCTTTAAAAACATGAAAGCCCTTGTTGAAGATAAAGTTCTGGATCATACTTCAGAGTAATGAAGCAAAGCCTTCAGCTGTTCAATGTACAAGTTTTATACGTAGCCAAGAGCCATCACTGACCACCATCCTGTTTTCATAAAAGAAGCCTTCAGTCCAGCTCTTGGAAGTGAGAACTGTAGCAAAAATGAGAAGATTCACATCAGCATTCTGAAGCATTTCTAAAGGCAAGATACTATTCCTTCTGCCCGTTGCTGTGGCAGAAGGCCCTTCTTGAAAAGGCACCTGCCAAGAGTCCAGGTGACCTTGGTTACTGCGGAAAAGCAGATCACTAAATGACAAGTCAGCATGATGAAAGATTATTGGGAGATTAACATAATAAAAACTCTGCAGGCTCTGCTGAGGAGGATCAGAATGGGTTTAGGATGTTTATAATTTAGGCTGCCATACTTGTGGTTTTCTACAACATGGCCACAGATCTTACACAAAGGGCGTTGTTTTTCCTGATGATGCTGTTACGAAGTAGGTTAATAATACTCGAGGATAATGGCTAGCTAGCTAATACCTTAAGCATTTTAGATTAAAATTCCTCAGGACCAAGGTATGTAGGAAATTCTAGTGATCAATATTAGCTTTTTTAGCTATAGTTTATTTATTTACTTCTATGGCCCCCTTTTCTGCTTCAACCTGCAGAGGGAAGAAGAGAAAACGAAGGTACCTGCTGTGCAGAGGTGGCTGTCGCGCTGTTTCTCTGCTAAAGGTGGAGCTGCCCTTCAGGTGGATTTTGGGGTGGTGGGTGGGCATCTTTCTCCAGACATAAGGGTGCTTTAGGAAGTATGTGTTGTGGAGAAGCTGCTTCCAAGCTCCCCTGAAGACATTCGCAATGGTGCATGTACCCACACCTCCCAGGCCCTCAGAGGAGTAGCAGGTATAACAGCAATGCTCCTTCCTCTCACAAACTCTTAACAAAACCAGCTTTCTCCTTTTTGCTTTTGCACTGTGTGACTGAATAGAACGGGTCAGTTTTGTGGGTTAATTTCTGGGGTCTCTTCCGTACTTCCTACAACCAGGATCTGGCTTTCTTTCCTGAACACAGGCTCGTATGCATTTCTGTGTTTTAAGGCTGGCTGGTTTGTGTTTGCCAGAGTTGATTAAACAGAGTGGTGATTAAGCTTTCCAAATAATCCACCTCCAGTTAATAAAATGTTGCTGGAATTTGGAAAACACTGAAAGAGCTGAGGAACACTGGTTCTGTGTTCATTTTTTTTGAATAATTTGTGTACCCAGGCCACTATATTCAGGCAAATGTTGGTGATTGTTTGCAAAAAGCAAGCTTGATTTGTGACTGTAAGATTGCCTGAGAAAGAGGGTGCTGCTCAGGCTGGCAAGTGGAGAGGATATCATGTGATCCTTCTAATCAAACTAGCAGATGCAGCCCAGAGGAAAGCTACAGCTGTTTATGCAGCTTGCAAGCCAAAAATTACACATTGTTGTGCCTAGTATCAAAACCAAATTCATGGAGCGAGGGGGGGAGATCTGTTCTTGGGACATTCATGAACAGAAAAGCTAAATTGATTGAAATCTCTGTTCATGTGTCTTAATCTTGAATGTTGTGCCTCACTCTATAAATGAAGGAGGGGAGATGTACTAGCTAGCAACATACTGTTTTGCGTCAGCATGCCAATGGGATGGTGGTGGACCAATAATAGATAAACTGCTTAGTGATTATGGGAATAATACATTGTTCTCAATGTTTGGTAGTCTTTCATAATGGCATCAATTTATAGAGGCTTGACTTGGTGTTTTATAAACTCCCTTATTCATAAATGGCTCTTGTCTGTTCAGCTTCTTATCAGGCTGGATGGCTTGCAACCCTAGGAAGGAGAAGACAGAGAAAGAGCTTTAGAGTAAAGCTGCTTTCAGTAGCCATCCTGTTCTATGTAAGTCTGTAGTCCTTACAAAGCATGTGAGTATGACATTGTAGACCTTTTCATTGACGATCTGAGCTTCCTTAGGTAATGCTTTATGTTGCTGACTTAACCACTTTCCAGTTGAATCTTAGCCCAGGTACAATATTTGCTCTTGGAGGGGGATTAATTCTTGAAATCCTGGATGGACGCAACTGGAGACGTGCTTTCAAATCCCCTACAAATTGTCTTCCTTGTTTGCTAAGAGGTTAGTGATTCCCTCTAGTAGATGCGAAGAAGCATAGGACACAGCTACGTGGAAAATTCATCTTTCCTCAGTGGTTTAGGAGTTCACATCTTTGTCCCGTGGCAGCTCCTGTGGCATTTGGAACACAGCAAGGTATTTAATGTTATTTGGTGGTTTGTTTATTTGGGTCTACAGCATGAGTAGGGTGTCTGTTCAGCAACAAATTCTATTCTGGACTTGGAAAACCTACCTATAATTCATAAAAATAGAAACGCTTAAACACGTGTAAGGTCTGTCTAATCTCTACTTTACATTTTTTCCAGCTTTCTAAAAAGGGAAGTATTTCCTTTTTCTGCAGTCTCTTGTATGCAAATAAGCCTTAGAAACTTTCTACTCTTGAAACAGTTTTAAAATGGGAGAGCAAGAAGCAAAATAGGGTGGAAACAAACTGCAAGGAGAGTCATAGACCGTGGCTCTGACAGTGTAATACAGCGTATTCATTCACGCAGGTCCAATAGGGAGAAGCGTAAGAATAGGGCATGTGTAGCATCGTCCTTTCCTGATGCTGCTCCTCAGGTTCAGTCTTACAGGGTTAAGGTTGTGCCTAGATCATCCTGTCCAACATCTGCCAAAAGCCTTTTCCCTATGAGCATGTCTAATCCTGTGAATCAATTCATATAGGTGATTTCCAGAGCCTTCTGCAGCAACACACAGTACTCTTGAATCTTGTGTTATGTGGGGAAATGCTTCAATTTATTTTGAATTTGCTGTCTGATCACCTAATTGGATGCTGCTTTTTACGACTTACAGCAAAGTGAAAAACTAATCTCTCTCTGCTTTGTGCCACTTAGGTTTTCTGGACATCTCTCTTATGTCCTTTTGGTCCCTTTTTTTTTCCCCCTCCTCCCAATCCCCTGAAGAATCTTATTCCATCTGTTTTTTTTTCTTGCCTACAAGCTGTTCCCTACTCCTGTTTGTACTTGTTACCTTTCTGGGTAGGTAGCTGGACTATTATATTCTTAACGTGCATTCTGTTTTGAGTTCAATGGTAACCTGAAAGTAATGGGTTGAATTTGGTTCTGATTTAAGAAAATACAGTAGGACAGGTGAGTTCTCATTTTGGGTTTGGTCTGACTCCTTACCGATATAGATCACTTTTCTAGGTCTCAGACTGAGCATGCTGTATCCGAGATATGGATATGTAAAGGGTTCTAAAATGATATAAATGGCATTCTCGGTTGTGTTGATTTATTTCCTAATAACTTCACTGCTTATGTCAAGACATTCTTCCTAAGTGATAACAGGTATAACTGTGCACGTCAGACTATAGTTGTATTTTATTTGAGTGCAATACTTTTCACATACTGTTATAGGATAGATTCTATTTCATCACCTATCCAGTCTGCATCTTGAAGCACTCCTTCAACTTAATGTAGACAGCTTTATTTTGGGGAATCCAGAATAGCTTTGTGTCTGTGGACAGGCTAGTCACTTCTTATCTAGGTGTCTTTCCATTCATTCAAGGATATGCTCAACAGCAAATCATAGAATCATAGAATGGTTTAGGTTGGAAGGGACCTTAAAGATCATTGAGTTCCACCCCCCCTGCCATAGGCAGGGACATCTGTCCCAGGATGAATGACACTGCACTGTTGTATACTTGCAATGATTAAAAAAAAAAAAAAGTGAAGAAACCAACCACACACACACACAAAAATCCAAATCTTGAAAGAAGCCAAATCCCATATGTATTGATATTTTTTATTTCCTATATTTTATCCCATTATTAATGAGTGAAATGACCTTCTTCTCTCATGATGGTTTAGAGTCTCTGATGACAAATCTTGAGGTACCTTTTGAAAATCAAGGTACCTTGTGTTGATCAAATTACCTTTATCTGTACTCTTACAGATTTCTTTGCAAAATTACTCTCTACAAACCTCTCTGCAAAGACCATGCTATCCCTTCCCCTCAAGATTTGTTACTAATTTTTTTCATGTGAATTAAAAAGTTCTTGGTCTCTTGTAATGTTTCTGAAGAGCAGTTTTTAAATAGGTATTTTTATGGGTTTTTTTATGAGGAACTGCTAAAATGAAAAGAAACCTAACCTTCTGTGCTGCGCCTGAGTATCTATTGAAATAGTCTTCAGTAAACTATATTTGGGAGTAGCTTTACCCACCAAGTATAATTCCGCTTTTATCTCATCCACCTATCTTTTTTCTGACATCTTTCCCAGGACCTTTTGGGACAGAAAAGCTTCATTCACCCACAGTCACATACCCGTCTTTGACCATGAGCTGCCCTGAGTCTCAAAAGACGGGGGCGAGTGGGAAGAATGCTAGTTCTCCTCGTAAACAAGTTATCTTCAAAAAAACCACCCGTGACAAAGCCGTAAGTACCATAATAATGGGTTTATTATAGGTATGAGTTTTATTTGTAGTCAGACTGGAGATTTATTAGAAAGCTCTTTCCTGTCCCCTTCATTTTTATTTTTATTTTCTGAAGAAGGACCGTGAACTGTATTTAGTGCTAAGTTTGAGGAGATGATGTAAACAGAGTTTATCAGGCAAGCTTTTTGTATATTATAATACAAGATGAAGGCAACTCGCCTCTCATCCCTCCTGGGTTCTACTGTGTTTGAAACAAAGCTGATTCATTGTCTTTTCAACCTGATGGCACCAAAAATCTTTAAATCTATAGTTCTTTGTCCTGTGCACAAGTATTTATGTTGTACTTTTGGGAGTTGGTCTACATCAGGTCTTCAATTCTGTTGTCCTGAAGCATGTGAATAATCCTGTTGAGTCTGGTGGCGATTGCATGTTTACCGGAAAAAAAATTAATCTGTTTCCGATGGAATTGTTCTGATCTCTTCAAGACTTATAGCTCTCTGATGTGTCCCTGCCCCACCCCCAACACAACCACCAACACTTTGTAGTTCAACCATGGTAATCTTCTCCCTACAGCTAACCATCTACCTGGGAAAACGGGACTTCATTGACAACATAGGGACTGTGGAACCTGTAGGTAAGTCCACAAGTATACGTGCTGCCCTTCCTGCTTTCTCAACCCCAATTATCCTCTGTTGATCTTTTTTATTTTTCCCCTTTCTTTCAGAGGGTGTTGTGTTGGTGGATCCTGCAGTTCTCAAGGGGAAACAAGGTTTGAGGTTTTATGCAACATATATTTCAGAAATTATTAATCATCTTTTGAAGTGAGATGCTGAGATAGAACCTTTTTTATTGTTTTAAGGGTACAAATGTACATCTCTTCCTCAGAGAATGGGCTTCTTACTCAACGTAATGTATGTTCTTACGTATGGTATGAATACTTACTGGGTTGTACAACAGTGTTGAAATGGGTTTCCCTGATTCTCTAGTGCAGGAGGATTTTACATCCCACCCTGGCTGCGTTGTTAGCCTGCTGCGTGCTTTACCCGTCATGTGCTTCTTTCCAGTGTATGTGTCCCTGACCTGTGCTTTCCGGTATGGCCGGGAAGACATTGATGTGATTGGCCTCACCTTCCGACGAGACCTGTTCTTCTCGAGGGTCCAAGTGTACCCGCCTGCTGACAAGCCAGAGACTCTCTCCCACTTGCAGGAATCTCTGCTGAAGAAGCTGGGGAAAAATGCTTATCCCTTTCTCTTTACAGTAAGTATCTCATAAGAGCCTCTGACCCTCTTCTCCTTGTCTTTTATTACCAGGCTGCTGAGACTTGGTGATGGACTGAAGACAGGTATTAATAGTGAATTCATGTTATGCAAAGTTCCAATTTTAAGTGACAGGCAATGTACCTTTTTTTTTTTTTCTTTTACCATCCAAAGCGGTAAAGTGCAAGAAGATCCTAACTGCATGTGAAAAGTGCTTTCCCTGAACGGGCAAGGAAACATGCAATGGCTTTATGCTAGCAACAGCACCATATATCCTTGTCTTCCCTATTCCCAAGGGGCTGGAATACTTTATACCATTGCCCCAGTGCTCATAGAGAAAGTGCCAAAAACTTTATGGATCAAACAAGCAGATGAAAAGCATTTTACCAGATGTTGTCAACAAATAACAGCTCATTGCCAAACTCTGATTCTGACAGGATATGCTTCCAGTACTGTCAGTGACATGTCTGCCTTAGCCTTCCCTAAGAAGATCCAGGTTTGAAAACCATATGCTCAGATATAGCAACAAATAAGTCTTTGAATGATTCTGCTAAATGGGTCGGTACCTGTCGTTATGTTATTAACCACGCAAATACAATCTAGTGATCTTCAAACTGCTGGAGTCTCTAATGGGGTGTTAGCACTTGGTCACCATTAGTTACTTTGCAGCCTTCCCAGTTGATGTCTGGAGTTGCTGACCCTGCTCAGGCCAGGAGCAATGGACGCTGGCTGGCAACTGGCTGGTCTTCACAGCCTTAGTTGTGTTTCTGACACAGAGAAGCTTTGCTCGAGCTTCGAGCCCGTTTGAACAGTGAGTAGCACTGCTGTGAGCCGTATTGATTATCTTGGATGGGGAGCCAGATGTTCCAGCTTCTACTCTAAGCTGTGCCTCTAGGGCTCTGTTTGGTTTTTAGACCAGGTGCTTCACATACCTGGAATTGTTTTACTTTTTCTCTGTTTTTTTTCTTTTTTGTTTTTTTCTTTCCCCTTCCTTGGCTATTAAAGTATTTTTGGAAGAGAGGGACTTGTTCATAAGGCCCAGTATACTAAGGCCCCTATCTTAGCCAGAACTTCAAAGGGTTACTACATTATAGTGAGTGACTTGTTGTCTTCAGGATTGCTTTGTACCTTTTGTGAGCAATATGTTAATTAGAGTATCACAGAGTTGGAAATCTTTGTAATACTGCTTTGGGGTATTTCTTCTCTTCTTCCTCCCACAGTTTCCAGATTACCTGCCTTGTTCAGTCTGTCTGCAGCCTGCGCCTCGTGATGTTGATAAGGTGAGACCAATGGGACATTCGTGCTTATCGTGGTTGAGGGAAGCCATATGGAAAAAGTCATGTGAATTTATTTGGCTAGCTTGAGAGTAGAATAAGGTGATACTGGGGTTAACTGTGGTATGTCACAAATGTCAGGAACCTGACTTAAGAGCTACAAGTGCCTGCAGATTCGGAATTTAAGTCCTCAGAATAAGAAAGGGAATCTAGACAAATAGCAGCAAGACTACTAAATCTGCCATGTTTGTAGTTTCCTTAAGGGTACCACATGATTTGTGGGTTGGCTGCACATAAAGTGGTTGTAGCTGTCAAGCTACGTGAGAGAAAAGGAGACCGAGTGCCTAAAATCTCATAGATCGCTATAAATAGCATGTGTTAAGACTTGCTTCTGAATTAAAACAAATACAGAGAAGGGCTGGCTTGCACATGTGTGTAAACAAAACCAAAACCCTGGAGTAAAAGTCACCATGTAATGAGATGTTCTGCAAGATTTCTGACATGATTTAAAATATTTTTTTTATACTTCACTGGACGCTTCTCTGAACAGCTGAGCTAGACTAACAGCCAGGCAAGGTGGGATGCAGGTTGTAGAATCCAGTGCCACAAGGATAAGCTGTGTTTTGTGCCAAGGAATTATATTCTAGCAAAAACTCCCATATTGCTCTGTAGAGAGTTATCTGGGACTCAAACAGGTGTCCCGTGACAGTATAAACCCATTAAAACAAAGGTCAGCTTGGACTGACCAGCCCTTAGACATTGGGAAGCAAGAAGGTTGACCCTAAGTCAGGTATTGGCATTACAAAGCCACTCAGCAATTCAGTTCAGAAACTCAAGGCGGACTGAAGAGTCTTGCAGGCTGATCAGTCTTATAGCCCGTAGCATGCTGTGACCTCTACAGCACTGCTCTCACAGAAAGCCTTTTAGGAGTAGGGATGTCATCTGTCAAAGGCTGGGAACTCAGCTGCATTTATCAGAAGCAGCATGGAACAGGTGGATGCTGCTGCACCAGTTGGCAGGGATCTCTATGATAATGGTAGGAGGCCAGAAGAATTTGCAGCTGGCAGAAATCTGCCAGTTTCTGGTATGTAGAAAGATATTTAAACATCTGCAGATGTTCCTGGCTTCTGACACTGGTTTCACATCTCTCTTCTCTCTCTGGCAGAGCTGTGGGGTGGACTTTGAGGTGAAAGCTTTCTCAACAGAGAATGTGGAAGAGAGAATTCATAAGAGGTAACAGAATGTGTGTGTCTGTCTTCAGCTTTGCCCTTCTTAAAGGGGTGGGTGGTTCAGTAATGCACCTTGGTTGATTGTTCAGATTTACCCCACTTGTCGTTGGGTTTCTTGGGTGTAAGCCCATGTCAATGCAGAATTCCTGCCTCTGCCAAGCACAAAGTACCACCATCATCTTCTGCTGCTTCCCAGGAACTCTGCACGTCTGCTGATCCGTAAGGTGCAATATGCTCCGGAAAAGCCAGGACCCCAACCTTGTGCAGAGACCACCTGGCAGTTCTTCATGTCCAACAAGCCGTTACACTTGAAAGCTTCCCTCAGTAAAGAGGTGAGGAGTTTGCCCCGGGGCTGTGGACGTCGTAGTATTGGCACGCCAATATGCATTTTGCTGCCCAAAGCAGATACTTTGGCTGTTAGTCAGACGGTCTCAGCTGAGACTGACTTGGCCTGGCACTCAAGGGCTCTAATGTAGTTTCTGTCAGTAGCTACTGTTAAGGGAGGCTGAGACCCCGTTACAAGATGGATTTGAGGCTAAATACGTCATTGAAGGAAGGGTCATGAATCGTTGAGAAGGGTCATCTTGCCTTATCTGGCCTCTCTGAGGAGATTCGACCTGGGGGAATGGGAGGGGTTTAGGGCTTGGGAGAAGCCTCCTGGCTGGTTTTCTGAGCATCACTTTCCTTCTAGATGTACTACCACGGTGAGCCCATTCCAGTCACTGTCACCATCAACAACAGCACAGACAAAACAGTGAAGAAGATCAAAGTCCAGGGTATGTTTTTAGTGTTGCTTGGGATTCTTGGCGGGCTAGGAGACTGGCTAGAAGAATGGTGGGAGGGCTGAAAAAGAGCCGGAGTTTAGTGCTTGCAACAGCTTAAGCAGGCAGCATGGGACAAGGCAGGAATTTGTTCCTCCACCCAGTCTGTTGCTGTTTCTTTGCTGTTCATCAAGTGAAACACTGCAACCTTTTTCCTGACTCTCGTGGTTACTCGTACAGCTTAATTTCAGGCACTAGTATGTCCCCTCTAGTAAACAGAAAGGGTCTAGCACCTGCAGTGGGCAAGGCAGGTGCTGTGGGGAGAAATCCACGTCCATTGAGAAGCCGGTGGGAAGGGCTTCCCTGTCAATGTGACACTGCTGCTAACTGTGAATGTGCCTAGGTTGCATACAATTTTGCCTGAGGTTTCAGAAACATCTGGCAATGTGAGAAACATCCGCTTTGCCAGCGATGGTGTAATTCCTCCTGAGGAAGCTGAGGGCAGGGGCTGAGTTTCAGAGAAGTTTCAGTACTGTGCCTGTGTTTTATTTGTGGCACTGTGTGTTTTCATCCCACAAGCCCCGTTGCACTTGGACCTGTGGAAGACAGTCTGAGAGAAAGGATGAGAAAGAGAAAGGAAGGCAAGGAGGGAACGAAGTTGCTGAGGTTTTTACAAAACTCTTTACTAGAGACAGCCAATTCAGTGCTGGTCTTGGATACACTGTCTGGTGATTCTCAAATACTTTTAGGCTGACACGCCTCTGTCAGGCTTAAAAAGATCTTGTTGATCCCCAGATTCTCTCCTCATCAGTGCTTCAGTCAGAATTTACCCTATTGGTTGTTTTGGTGTTTGATTGGAGAATATAGGCCGTTTATTATCACAGCCTCTTGACTGCATTTTGGTATCCAGTCTGCTTGATGATGGTGTCTCCTGAATGCAAATGCATTGGCTATAGATACACAAGAGATACGAGTGACCAGAGGTAAAAGCGGACACGCCTAGAGAAGAAGAGGGAGATCTTTATAATGGAAGGAGAAGGCTCTCAGGGGAAACCCTGGGTTATTGACTTTTTGTCATCTCCAAATCAAGACTGGAAGCCTTTCAGGGAAGATAGTCTTTGGCCATTTGTGTGCTGTTGGTCTGTATGCAGGTCAGGCTGTCTGACGTGGTGGTCCTTTCAGGTCCTAAATGGATGGGTTTTACTGCTGTCCTCCTCATGTCTTCCGTTCCTGAGACCCAGGGGAGCGGGGCTGCTATGTTGTTTCTGATGCATATGCACAACTGATGGTCCGCTTTCTCCTTTCTCACTCAGTGGAGCAGGTTGCCAATGTGGTTTTGTACTCCAGTGACTACTATACAAAAGTGGTAGCTGCTGAGGAAGCACAGTGAGTGAATGCTTTGCTTACCCCTTCTTGCTCCTTCACACTCTTTTAATTACCCTCCTTCTTAGTAATGGGAGGTATTCCTAGCTGTAGTCTTGCAGTTGTCTGCTGTTACAATGCTGTCTCCTCTCCTCTTACCTCGCGTGTGTGTTCCCCACGCCAACTGTACTCTCTGGATGCAGCTGGTCTCCTTTTCTCATAGCCGGCAGGTACCCTGCACCTTTTTTCAGAGAACAGGGGGAGGCTGCAAAAAAGGGGGTGTGTTTGAAGAGTAATTACCTCCTAGAAAAACTTAGCAGGGGTTTGAAATCTTTAAATAGAGACGCAACATGTTTCTGAAAGGTTTGAGTGGAAGTCACGGATGCTTGAGGTCAGTCTTTTTCACACCATTTCATTTTGTTTCTTCTGGCCTCAGAAAGTCCATGAAAACCTCAAGCCTATTGACAGTGCGGAGAACCACTTGCTCTTTTGCTTTGCATTGCATTGGCACTGAAGCATTGAACTTTGCTTCGTGCGGGGGATTGGGCCCACACAAACATTTTATATTTTTCCTGCGTTTTTTTTCTCTGTAGGGACATGTTTCCCATTGAGTACTGGCCTTCTAAGCTAGGATTTATTTGTCCAAACTTAGAGCTATGCAGCATAGTTTGACCTACTTTAGAAGTCTGCCTTAACGTGAAATTAATAATTTTCTGCAAGCGCTCGTTCTTCCCTGCTGATTATAATGGGAATTTTTCTGATTAGTTTAGATGTAGACATCTGCATTGTAGACAACTAAATTTGAACGCATAAATTCCGCTCCTCTTGGGTGGCTTTGTAATCTGTTTTGAAATTCTCTTGGTTGGGCGTGTAACACAAATCAGAGAGTGTATCACTTTCCTTCTCTCACCTGCTGCTTATTTTCAGGGAAAAGGTGCAGCCAAACAGCAGCCTGACCAAGACGCTGATGCTTTTGCCCCTGCTAGCAAATAACCGGCAGACCCGGGAAATAGCTCTGGATGGAAAGCTAAAAGATGAGGATACCAACTTGGCTTCTAGTACCATGTGAGTAGAGTTTTAAATGGTCTTAGCTAGTGGAGGGTTATGAAGAAGAGAGGAGGATGGAGGAGACACTCCTATCAGGAGTTTGTACCTGTAAATGTGTGTCCAGATGGGCAGGTTAAGTCATGTAACTTAGCCCTATCATATTCGTTCAGGGTAAATAGAGATCACAAATCTGGAGAGGTATTAGCTGTCACTGAGGCTTCTCTGCTCTATCACTTTCGGGAGAGTAGAATGTTCACCTAGTTCTTGCTCCAGCCATATATTGTCGCTCTGTTGCTGTGTGGCCTAACACTGCTCTGTTTTCTCTGCTAGTATTAAGGATGGAATAGACAAGACAGTGATGGGGATTCTGGTTGCTTACAAGGTCAAAGTGAAGCTCACTGTTCCAGGGTAAGAATAACAGATTTATTGCTACATTTGTATAAACTTAAGAGAAGGGAGTATGTGTACTTCATTGACGAGTGGGGAGAGGGCAGGACAGTCCACCCTGAGAGAAGGGGCATGTGTTGCAGGATATCAGGCTCCCTCTAAAGTATAAACTTCCTGGAAATCAGCCTTGGCCTGTCCAAAGAGCTTGTCCTGAGCCAGAGGGCTTGGATTACCTTCCTTAGATACCATATGACTTTACAACCGGTACGAACCTCTGGTTTGCATTGCAATTTTTTGTTTCAAAGCCATAACTTATTTTGTGAGAACGGAAGTGAAACTTTGTGTAAGCCTTTATGTTGGCGTTCTTGTTCTCCTAGAGCCAGAAGGTAGAGACATCTGCCTGAGAGTCATAAATGCTGTAGCTCAGGTTCTGTACTGAGCCAGCTTTCTGGGAGAAGCTGATATTATCAGCATGAGCTAGTTCCCAGCATACAGCGCAAAAGAGGACAAGGATAACTCTGGTGATAGTCACTGTTTATATTTGTATTTCATTCATCTATCTATCTTTCTAGTATAAAAATGAGTCAAAGGTTTGCCTAAAGTGTGACAAAATGACTGCTGCCTTCTGTGGTCCTCCAGTTGCCCTTGTCCTTTGCTCTCAGAAAAGGAGCTGTGCCCAACACTTGGTCAGGAGTTCAAAAACTTGGACTCCTTCTCCATGGGAAGGACATGAAAAATTAAAATTACCTTTTTTACAACCAAGTTTATTTGGATGTTATGCTTTGTGGCAAGTAGAGAAGAGTATATGAGGAAGGTGACTTCAATTGTCCACCAATAAAACAGCATTTGGTAGAGCAATGGAATGAGGCACTAAATATGCTTGTGTTTTTCTCCTTGTTTTCTTCTGTAGCATGCTGGGCGACCTCACTTCCAGGTAAATGTCACTTTCCTTTTCAGACCATGCAGTTGTACTTGCTAATGCATTTTTTTTACCCTCGTTCCTATTCCCTTTCCCACCTCCCTAAAAAAAAAAATAAAATAAACTGTCCCCATATCTGACAGAAATAAGAAGTCTGTGCATTCAGCTGTGAAAATGAAGCAAGTACAAAAATATTTCTGATTTGATGTACATGCAAGTACATTCAGCATATAATAAACCCAATTTATTAAAGTGGATATACCTGGGATATTTGTAGAGAAATCGGAGTTTAACTCTTTTTGAGGGGAAAATTATGATTAGAAAAAGATGAAAGAACGGGTGAAGCTGGAGTTCAGGGCTTGGGCTGGCCTGAGGTGGGAAGGGGACTGAACCAGGCATGAAAAGAACTGTGGATCTGATGCATTCTCTCTTCTCCCCAAAGTGAAATCGGCACAGAGCTGCCGTTTCGTCTCATGCACCCCAAACCTGACGAAAAGAACACAGCAGGTCAGTTATGCCTGGTTTTTGCCTTTCTTTTGTTAACAGACTGACGTGAAATCTTACCATTGCAAGGCTTGTAGTGATATGTTCTACAGGAAGCCTTTAGAGTCAACAAGACTCCAGTATGGGGGCTGGTTTTGTGTGTGTATGTGTTTATGCATGTGTATGTGTATCACTCAACCTCAAGGCACAAAATAACAGGGAGAAGGGATGCTAAGATGGGAGAAGGTGGAAATGGGTCATGTTCCTTTTTTGTCTTTCATCTATGGAATCACAATACAAAGCACTGAGCACTTGAGGAAGCACTGCACAGTTAAATCTCACGACTACTGTGCAAAATGTCCTGAATGAAGCTGTCAGCAATGCCCCGCTGGATTGTAATATAGCAAAGAAGAATCTGTCACAGAAAACACCTAAGACACATGAGCATTGTAAAAAAGCAAAATATTTTTAAGCAAAGTTAAGAGGTGATAAAACTGTTTGTGACTTTAGAATCACTGTTATCTTAATGTGGCATTGGCCACGGTGTCTGTGTTGTGGCCTTTATGTTCAGTGTGTGTCTGAGAGGAATGTCTCTTCAGAGTCAGGTCAGTAAATGGTAGTGTGGGAACTTTAAAGCAGTGTAAGGAACTAGCCTTCCCCAGGCATGCTGAGGATTGGGATCAGATGCCAAAACTGCAGGCTGCCTTGAGCATCTGTGTTCTCCCGCTTCTTCAGGCCCTGCCTGGCTCTTTTCTCTAACAATGAACATACAGAAACTGCAAGGTGCTTGCGCTCGTACTTGAGCTTGTACAGGAGTTCCTGAAGCAGCTATGGAACACACAACAGTATGCCAGCTTTTTGATGTTTGGGCTGTTATGGATGAGTCATCTTGTCCTGCCCTCTGTATTTGGACAGAATTGCATGGGCTTCAAACAAAATCCCATGGCTGCTTCTGCACTGCTTTTCCTTTCTTATTTCTTTGGGCCCAAACTTACCTAAAGCTGCTATATCTGAGAACATGACCACTGGAAGAACATGGAGGAGGCTGTGAAGGGAGTTATCCCAAGACAGATGTCATGTTCTGTACTGGAAGCATTAGAGAGGGGTAACTTATTGTGTGAAATTGTTGGAGGAATCACGTGTGAGCGATGAGAAGAGAGACTGGTGATCCTCTCCACACTCAGTTGCTCTGGTTGGGAATCACTGTTTGCTATGATGTGCTGGAGTGGGCAAAGGTAGGTTTCTTCACTCCTCTTTGAGAATTGCACCGTAGGAAACTCCCGCAACTGCCGTGAGCTGTGCCAGCAAGGCCTCTCAGCACAGGCACAGAACGTGCTCATAGGATAAGTTTTTTTGTGTGTGTTACACCCCTATCAGAGTAGCACGGTGAGCCTAGGAAGCACCTTCAGGACAAATCCACAAGGCCTATTTTGTCTCCTGCAAAGGAGACAGCCACATCACGGAGAAGTAGGACAGGATACCCCACGGCAGCATGCAGCCCAAAGCTGCCTCCAGCTGGCCTGTGAGGTGGAAATCGGGTCCTCAGGGTTGGTCCGTAGGACTAATAATGTTGGATCACCTTGGAGAAGTTGCTGTGAAGCAAGTGCTTTTGTTGGCATAGCTGTGCCCGTGCTGCGCGTTTCACTTTCATGCTGCAGGGCCGAGAAGCTCTGACATGGCTGCACTGCACATGACACTGATCATGACCTCCAAGGGGTGACTCACTGTGGGAGAGCCGCTTTGGCAGGGGTCTTGTGTCTCTGCTGGTAGGTTGTACGTATGACCCATTTCCCTCAGGCTTCCCTGCAGCGGTCGCCCTGCCCAGGAGCCCGGTGAGGGGCACTAGAGGCCCCGGGAGCGGTGGCTGGTGAGGGCCATCTAGTGTCCGTGGGGAGCCTCGCAGGGCAGAGGTGCTGGTGGGGCTGCTCAGGGCTGCAGAATCTGGAGCTTTCACGGTTACGGAGAAAAACTTGAAAACTTCACACAGGGATGGTCCAAAGGCTTAGGCAACGGTAAAGAATTTTACAGTTTTAGAACAGTGTGATTTTTTTACGGGACGTTTTTTGGTGTTAACAATGCCGCAACCCCCTTTTTATTACTTATGCTTCAGGCAGATAATTCTGGCAGAAGCGTTTGTAATATGAGGAGAAATGGAAGTCAGTCAGTTCTCCGTTCTAAGATCATTTCAAAGGACGACTGATACACTCCTTTATATAGTACGCTCAAAAGGATGTGGGCAGAAGACTTTACAAGGGAAATGGAGAACTGCAGTATTTCTCAGATCGCTTCCCCCAACACATCCTCTTACCAAAGGCACAGCCCACGTATTGTTTGCTACATCAAAGTCTTCTAGGAGCTTACTGGCAAGAGACAGCTATGGTTCACACATTTTGTACGCATGGAAATTGCAAGTTTCTTATAAATTGAAAAAAATACAGGTAGTTTCAGGAGCTATCCCATGGGAATGCCTTACAAATGGTTAACTCGAGAAATAAATGCTTTCTCTTAAAAAAAAAAAAAAAAGGATACTGTAACACAACAGAAAATTCCTCTGAAGCCTGCATAGCTGACTTGAAAACTGTGCTGGAATGTGGTGTCTGAGTTCATTAGAGGGAATAAAACAGCCTTCCGTATGAAGCTGGTAAATTAAAACTCTTTCTGGCTTTATTTGCTGGTAGTTTTCCATGCCCTGTGCCTAATCAGTCTTCCCAATTGTGAATTTATGCTTTTAAAATTTTTATTCTACCACCTTAGTTCATAAACTCTGAGAAATAAAATGTGTCTCATTAGTGAAATACCATCTAATTCAGAATCAAGCAAATTAAGACTTAATTGCAGAGGTGGATCTTCAACAAACAGCGGTTAGACTCTCAAGGGCCCCAAAAGATGGAATTTTTCTTTGTTGGCTTGTTCAGCAACTTCTGCAGTGGGTGTAGGCAGGGGTGCATGCACAGGGAATTTTGAGATCATTCCTTATCTTCTTTTTCCGTTCCTTTTTGTTTTTACTGATGAGTCAGTAGTAACCAGTTTGCTTGTTGCACCTCCCTGCTTTCTTGACTGTCACTTCATCTTAAGACACAGCTGGGAGAAAGGGAAGAAGTCAAAGCAACCATCTTATAGAGCCAAAGCTAAGGTGGGATGTAGAAATGCCACATATTATGTTTTATTTCTTGCGGTGGGGGGTAATGTCCTTTTCCCTTCTCTAGCCAAGGTGACTTATGGCAAAAGTGAATAAAAGATGCGTACCATTAGTATACTTAATCATGCAGGGCTGATTTGAGTGTAGAGAACCTCAGAAAGATAAGCTTCTCAAGAATATGGTTTAATTTTTTTTTAGGGCTAAACTGGGGCGAGTGTGATCAACTGCTGTGTGCTTTATTTCACAGCGGATAGCTTTGCCCTTTTTAGCTGTCTGTGAGCAAGCTCTGAAGCGTTCATCGCTCCGTAAAAAGCAGGTCTGTCAGAGTATATGGCTATTGCAGTTCATTTGCTCTTTCTTTTCTGTGCCTGGAGGAGACAAAAAAAGAACGGCTTGCCTACCTTTCTTTTCCAATGTTTATTTATAGCTTCCTTGTCTTGGACTTCTTGTAGGCCAGCATTTGCATGTTTCATGTGTGCTGGTTTTGCAACTGTTTTTGGACCCATGTGGTTCACAGGTGGTTATTTTTAGGCAAAGCAGCTCCTGTCGCATTGGCTGTCTTTTTCACCAGTTGACAAAAATGGATAGAGATCTGTTTCTTTTAAAGATAGATTCAAACTGGGCTGTGTCTCTTCATGCTTCCAAGACCATTCCCAGTCAGCAGTTAGCCCAGAAGCTCCTGCTGGGTTTTTCTCAAGGCTGTGGTCTCAGTGGGACTTCTTTGGTCTGGGGTTTTCCTGCCCTTCTCCTGATGTTTTACGTCTTGTGGACCTATGTCTTGGACACTGGCCTTTGTTTTGGCTGTTGTTCAGCAAATGGTCATGCATCTGCTCCCTTGTTAAACTTGCACGAAAGGGCTGGTTTCAAGAAACCCATGAATGCTTTGACCTTTTAATATTAAAGCTATACCTGCCCTGTATTGGTATTGTAATTTTCAGAAATTAGTGAATTTTTTAAGCACTTTAATGTCTTGAAAAATAACACAGCCTCCTCCCCCCCCCCCCCCCCGCCCCAAGTTAAGAGAGGTTAAAAGCAAGATTATAATGAAAATTACCATATGCCACAGCTTTAATTATATGGAATCACTTCTGTGGCTGCATAATAAAAGCTTACAGAAAACCCTCTGCAGAAACTATGATGACATTCTGGAGCCTCGTTGATCCTTGAACACAGCCCCCTCCCATCCCATCCCTCAAAACAATTGCTGGGATGCCAGTTAAAAAAAGAAAAAGCCTACCCATTTTCAGGTTCCTGAGAACTTTTCAATGTTGTAATGTTAAATTAAGCCATAGGACAGCCAGAGAACTATGTGGAATGGGCCTAACTCCTGCTAGGGTGTTAATGTGGCCATTTAAGAAGCTACATGTTAGTATAGCAGCCTGAAGGTAAAGTAGTGCATCTTGGAATATAATCTTACATCTGAGGTATATGATAAGCATTATGCTACTGCCACACTACCTGCATATTGATTCAATAAGCATTTATCTGACAGTAAAGTATATGCCCAACTGAAACAATACCTATTTTTCCCCATCAACCCATTTTGTAAAACTGGCTTCAGACCGCATCGGTGGGTATCACTCAGCTTCACCCACATCATTGATGTCACTGTTCCCATAGTAATGAATGTACTTCAAAGAGGGCAGACTATTTAAAGAATAAAAATTGGAGGAAAAATGAGATGAGAACGATGTTTTACGTGTTGGAAATTTTTAAAGTTCTAAATATTTCATTTTAAATCCGTTTCAATCAAGCATGCATACCCTGAGACTTTCCAGACTTCATCTTGGCTTCTGTGAGTAGAGGAAACCATCCTTTCTGAGTCTGGATAGACGCCATCATGAATGTCTTTACATGATCCATCCTTTGAGGCATTTTGGCTAGAGTGGCCCCATTTGGCACACTTTTAATGCTAACTTTTCCAGCAGTGCTAGTCGCCACTTGTTGTCCTTGATTTCAGTGTGCGTTGTGGGTGGGAATTCTCTAGGTAGCGGGTTATCCAGCCACCGAAGCATTCCAGATCCCTGATGACTTCTGTAGAACGATAGCCTAGATGCGCTTTGCTCCTTGACTTAAAGGATGAGGAGTAAGCCAGTGAAACGACTCTTACTTGCTAAAGGTAAAGTAACTGTGAGAGCAAAAAAATCCCTACCCCCATTTCGTTACTGCAATACAGTCTATTCTGCTCATTTTAGACTGTGCTGAAACAGCTTCCAAGGAATCATGCTAGCAAGCAGGATTTGTTATGGTGTGGTTAGCAAAGATCCCGTTAAAGAAACACAAGTGCCAAAGGTCTCAGGATTATATTTAGGGAAGGATGAAATCAGGAGTATCGCCTCAAGTGCATAAACTATCTAATGAGAGACCACGTAGGCCTTTCTGTATTCTGACATCGTTTAATTTTAATACCTTCATGTTTATTGAGCAAGAACATTGTCTTCTCATCAGCTGACTGCTTAAATCACAGCAACAGAGCAACTAAGACCAACATGATGTCACACAAGCACTGTCATCTCTGAGTAGAAGTGTATGCACAGATGTCTCTCACAGCTGTGACTGCTAGCAAGCATAAATGGGAAAATCTGTCTTTGTTTCTCAGCCCTTCTGATGTCTTGGGCAATGTTGCTAGAGTGCTTTTCCATTCGGGAGATCGAGTTTTGCTTCATCAGGTGCATGTTCGCACATTTTGAGACTTTCTGGAATTCTCCTTGTATTTCTTCTTGTCACTGTTTTGTCTTGCCAGTTTATAAATTTTTGCTGGTTTTAGCATCCACAGTTCTAACTACTTGGTCTGTCTTTTTTCCTCCTTTGCTTCACGCTGATGACTGCAGGGAAGGATGGGTAAGTTTCTTTTAATGATACTCCATGTTCTAGCTGCAGTTGTGCATTCACTCTTTGAAAATTCCTCAAAATTGTCCCAAAATCCACAGGGTTCACAGACTATGAGCTTAAATCCAAAGTGAGTAAGTTGCTGTGGCTTGACAAATTACTGCTATCAGTTGAACAGCCATGACTGACCATGTGAAACTAGTTGAAGAAAACATGTTGGGGGGAGGGATGTGTTTGTGGTTAGCTGATGCTCTGTAGTTCTAAGCTTCAGGAACTCAATAGGTTTGACCATGTGCCTTTACTTTGGTACAGAAGGAATAAGGTTGAAAGGTTTCACATTTTGTTTCTAGACAAAGACTCTTTCAGACTGCAGACTATTCAACTAGGTGATAAATATTTAGCTGGAATGGACATGTTTCAGTACAGATGAAAACCTCCTCAGTTTGTGTCCTGACTTGCTCAATCAACTGCTTTTCATACTAGCTAGAATACCACCAGTGAAGATGGTGCCTGTGGGAATGTGATCCAAATCCCTTTGAAGACAAAGGAAACATTACCAGAGTCTGCTCCGGGCTTCTCTTCTTCCTCCTATATTTTGCCTTATATAAAAAAATTGCTAACATCATTTTGAAAGACCTGTGTTTCTTCCATTTCAGTGAAGCGGAGCTGGTATTTGAGGAGTTTGCTCGTCAACAGCTAAAAGATATGCCTGATGATGAAGATAAGAATATGTCCTCAACTGATGAGTGATTAAAAGAACAAGCTGCCAGAGAAGCTATGTAGTCTGGCATCAATTAGAAATTTAGGAGATAGGTTTCTAGTAAACCGCATGTTCTCAGTGCATGCATGATCTTCCAGGGATCAACCCTGGACATAAAATCATGAATCTCTATTACTTATTAAAAGTTTCAGCTCTAGAAGAATGTAGCAAACTCAAAACCTGATGCTTACTCGAGCTACCAGAGGAGGACAGGGAGGCTGCCATGCCATGACTTCTGCTTTCACGGTTACCTAGTAAAAAGGTTGGTTGCTTTCACCACTGATGAGAGCTTAAGTGATGGTTTGTGCAGCCAGCCTAGACTTACTCGGTGTCAAAGAGTCTCTGACTTTGAAATGCTAGTGAACCAAGTCCTAGTCTGAAAGGCTGACTTGCAGCCTTTGGTGATTCATTGAAGTTTCTCAGCGGACTGTACAAAGCCAATTTTATTTCCTTTTGGTTGCTTTTGTGTTTATGCTTTACCAAACTCATCTAGTGAATATTCTCAGTGCTTGCACTGTCCCCCTGTGTGGCTTACATCCACTTTCTGTACCACTAAATGTCTTGCAAGTCATCTTCTACGTCGGCTATAATGCTGAGATATAATGTTAGCTTTCTAGCAATATGCTTAACAACCACGATATTACAGATGAGAGAGAGAAATGTTCATTGTCCATGAATTCCTTAACAAAGCTCCCTATATACAACCCCAAACAGAGAACTGCTAGTATAGACTGATCCTATATTTAATCTAGTTTCCTGTGTGCAACAGCACTTCAAAAGAGGGTGCAGTAAAATTAAGGAGGAAATTATGGGGCAGCCTGCCCTGAGGAGCCTTTTCCAACATCCGTCTGCCAGAGGTCGGTTTGTGCTCTAAGAAATGAGATTGTATTCTGCAAACTTTGTTCTCTCTTGTTGATCTGGATAGTCTCATTACCCATGTAAATGTCTAATCCTTTCCTGAATCTCACTTATGTTTTGGCTGAAGTGAGTTGCATCAGCTAATTACATTTTGCATGTAAAACGACTGGTGTTTCCTTTTTCTTGTTTTTGCTCTAACTTTGCTTTTCAATGTCTCTGGTTTAAATTCTCCTGGAAGGTCTGAATGCAGGGCCTACATTTATTAATATAAACTTATGTCCCCCACTCTATGCACTGGTAAATGGAATTAAGAGCTTCCCACTTACATCTTAGTTAACAACGATGTGATTTTAACAGAGAAGAAAATGAGGGAGACAGTTTTGAGATGTCTGTTTCCTCCCAGCGGGAGTGGGACTCCTGGTGAAAGCCCGCTGTAAGCACGTTGTGCTTCCACATCTTGCTTCAGAGCGCAGAGGCCGCGCAAACTGAGCTTGCCCGCTCTCTGGCTTAGGTTACTATTGATAACTATAACAAGCCAAAGCAGCCTGCTCAGGAGAAAAGCCTGGGCTGCACTCTGGCATTTCTGCAGAATTGTTCTATATACAGGCCTCGGTTTTTGAGCAGAGGCTTGTTTGTTCTTCCAGACTGGCACCATCAAGGCTAGAAGCCTTACTTGTGCAGATTGTCTAAAGGCTTTAACCAAACAGCTTTGTACGTGGCCTCTCACACTTACAAATATGTTGGATTAAAAGTAAAGCTTTCTCCTGTCTTGCTTCTGTAAACTGGTCTTTGATTAAGCTGCTGAAAGCTGTGAAGGAAGACCACAGCTGATTTCACAGTTCCATCAGTGCTCTCACCTAATACCACCTGTCAGCATGTTTGGCTCCATTAGTCACAGCTGTCTCACTTTGGGTGAAATTGCAAGAAGCAGCACGTCTGCTGTGCTGGTTGTGAATATGTTGGTCTCCAGGAACTGATATTTGGGGAATCCTTTAAAGATGCTGAGAGGAGGAGGGGGGGGACAGTGTGTGACAATCTTCCAGTCTTGCTTGGAAGTGTGGCTTCCTCTGCAGATGTGTTTCCTTCAGTGTTCCTGGCTACTGCACCTGTAAGTATGGGACTAGCAAACTTAGAGGCCTGATACCTTTTTTAATTGTTCTTTTCTTTTTTTCTTATATGTCAGCTTTGTGAGGCACCTCTGTCGCTGCCTCACATTCATCTGCGGTGATGCCTTTTGTGAGCTGTGTAACAAAATCGCAGTGTGCTGTGCCATTAATGGGGAGGAGTCAGAATGGTTATTAAATCTGTTCTTTTGCCTGGGCTTAGGAAAGCGCTTTCAGACATTGACTGTTTGTTTAGCCTGTGCTGGATGCTTGCTAATGAGCTGAGAGAGCAAGCGCTTTCTGCTGGCTCCTTCAGCTCCGGTTCCTCTGCCTTTCAGTCAGCAGACAAGAGGTCTCTAAGCTGGAACTGTTTGCCTCTTATCTTTCCTTTCTTCTGGTTCTGATGTTACGCTGGTCTTCCACCGAGTCAGACCTGTAGCCTGCCTGTCATGTTTACAGCTGGAGGAGAGCGGTCCATTTCCTGACCCTCTGCCTTTGATGTGGGGGGACTCCATTGACAGAAAGCCTGCCAGCTCCAGGGGAGGGATTCGCTCCGGTAGCGATAGCATCTCTGAAACTGCTGCTTTTGAACAGAGCTTTTATCAAATATGCGGCCTCTGTGCTTTAGCTGTCTGCTGACGGGACTGGTTTGGTGACAAATGCTTTTCCCTCGTACCTCTTCACGAAACCCCAGCTGAAACGCTCCGTACTGTGCCATAGCTGGGGCTAACGGGGCGTGAGAGAAATGGGGGCTTCGGGGACCAGTTACCTCGTGGTGACGGAGCCCGTGAGGAATGGCGTGTGTGGGGAAAGGCCGAGTCAGGCAAGAGTGTTTCTGTACTGAAAAATAAAGTGGTGTTTGGCAGCAGGAGCCTGCTCTGGCACTGAGAGTGCAGCAAGCCTGTACGTGACTGAAAGGATGCGTAAGATAGAGCAGGTGCAAAGTGCGTTGGGGTAAGACCCCCAAACATCCGGGGGGGGGGGGGGGGGGGAGGGTGCTCGGACCGAGCAGTGTGAACGATGCGCGGGTGGGAGTGCTGCCGTGGGTCCGTGAGGGGGGGGGGGCCCGCGGGCCGGGGAAGACGCCCCCCCCCCACCTTCCCCGCCTCGCCTCGCCTCGCCTCGCCTCAGCGGTTCCCGCTCAGACCTGCGCCGTCGGGCGCGGGGCGCGGCCGCCGCCAGGGGGCGCTGCAACGGCGGGGCGGGCGGCTGCAGAGCGCGGCGCACGGCGGGAGGGGGCGCCGGCCGCGCCGCGCCGCCCCGCACCGTGCAGCATGGCGGCGGCGGGCGCCGCGCAGCCCCAGGCCGGGGCGGTCGCCGCCGCCGCCACCAGCGCCGCGGCGGAGGAATCGTCGGACAGCGAGCCGGAGCAGGAGCCGGGCTCACCGCAGAAACTCATCCGTAAAGTCTCTACGTCCGGGCAAATCCGTCAGAAGGTGCGTGCGGGGGCCGCGGGCAGGGCCTCGGGCTCCGGCAGCGCTGCGGCCGGCTCTGCCTCCGCGTCTCCCTCAGCGCCTCCGCCGCCTCCCCCTCCCGCCCGGTACGGCCTTGCGCCGCCGCCGCCGTGGGGAGCGTCCGCCGGCGACTCCGGGCCGCCCCTCTGGGAGTTGCCAAAGACCCCCCAAGCCTCCCTCGGGGGTTTGCTAGGGACCCCCTGAAGCCCACCCCTCAGGGAGCTCCCGGCCATTCCCCCCCCACACGCCCTGCTTCTCAGGGACGTGCTGGCGACGGCCCCCCGCACCCCTCAGGGACCCGCCGGCCGTCCGCACAGCTCGCCCTCACGGACTCGCTGGTCACCCCCCCACACCGCCCCTCAGGGACTCGGCCGTTTCTGCGCCCCCCGTCCCCAACTGCCCCTCAGGGACTTGTCGGAGATCCATCCTCCCTCCCCCGCCAAAACCGCCCCTCAGGGACGTGCCGGCGCCCCCTTAAACTGCTCTTCAGAGACCTCATGACAACGACCCCCGCTCCCCCAACAGCTTTTCATGGACTTGCGAACTCCTACAGGGAACCCCATAACAGACTCTTTTCCAGGTGCCGGTCAACAGTTGCCCCCTAAATGTCCTTCAGGGTCTGCCAACGACCCCCTAACGGCCCCCAGGGCCTCCTGGAATTGCCTCCAAACACCCGGCAGGTACCATCCCCAAACTGCCTCTCTGAAGCCATGTAGGAACCTCCCGAGTTCACCCTCCCCAGTAGCCCATCTTAGGCCACCTTCTTCCCAGTGCCCAGGTTCCGACCTGCCCGGGAGTCTCTCTATCTGAACGGTGATCAGTGTCCCCAGGCTCAGCGGGACCCTGTCTTACCTCTTCCCTTCCTCACTCTCTCCCCCTGTAGTGTTTTCTTGGAGTCATGGAAGTCAATTTTGAGCTCCTGCTCCCCAGTGCTGCCCCCCGTTATCTGATATTTGAGCTCTAAGGACACCCTGTCCCTCTCCACCCGCTGAAGTGGCATCTCCCCTTTTTTTCCCCCGTATCAGAGTTGCCAGGGGCTCTCTCCTGCCTTCCCTGAGGGCCCTTGCACAGCCCAGCCATATCTCCCTGTCACGTTGCGCCCTCTCACATTATCGCTTTCCTAACCCCTGTCCTGTGGCCCTGTTGGACATGGCACAAGTCATTGTCTCATATTCAGAGCTCTGTGCTCTGAAAGGTGCAGCCTGTGCTATTGTCCCCTACAGTCAGCGTGTGCCTCCCTCAGCATCCTTCCATCCTTTTCACAGTTGCATCCTAATTTTCCCCATCTTGTACTGTGCTATTTTTCCTTTCTGTAGCCATACGGCGGTGTTTAGCCTCCTGTCTGCTCAAACAGTGATCTTATGACTGGGTTAGTCTTTGTTCCCAGCTTTTTCTGCTCTGCTTCGCCTGCCTGGGCAGGTAACAATCCTTTCCAGCCTGATTCTCTTGGCCCAGTCAGATTTTACCCCTCTGTGCCTTGTTCTGGAACAATAACGCCATTTTAGGGGCAGTAATGGTATTCTGCAACTACAACTGTAGTTCCTCTGTATTGTTGCTGTAAGAGAAGATGCAGAGATTTCCTTCAGCCGTAGGCTAGGAACCACCCACAGGGAGTTGCCTTCTTCTGTACTATTTTTACTATAGCTGCATGATTTTTCTTTGTAGCTGTTAAAATCCTGTATAACTCAAGGACAGAATCAGAGAATCATAGAATTGTTTAGGTTGGAAGGGACTTTAAAGATCATTGAGTTCCACCCCCCCTGCTATGGGCAGGGACACCTCCCACCAGACCAGGTTGCTCAAAGCCCCATCCTGGCCTTGCTTATCTTGTATTTATAGTGAAGGAGAGTAATGTCTCTGCATGATGTAGTGTCTGAAGCATTATTTGTAGGGGTCTTTTTTTTCTGCTGGCTAGTTTGCCCTGCTTTCAAACACATAACGTATCATCATTCTGCTGCTCGTCATCGTTTTGCTATATTGGTCCCAGTTCTGAAAAATCCCGTGACAAAGTACGGTCATACGTGAGGACCGTGTGCTCACTTCATTACGCATGGCTGGGCTGCTTCCTCCGTCTGCGAAGTGCTGCTTACACCGTCACTCGCTTCTTGAATTAAGGCACTGAGGGTCTGGGCTGCGTGAGGGAGATGATTCTTTGGGCCGCAGCAGGAAATGGTGAAGCCCTCTAGGTGGGTTGATGTTCAGCGTATCAAGCAGATCTCAGCCGGGCTGTAGCACTAGATGTCCTGATCTAGTCTGTTAATCTGCTATGAAAAAAATTAGCCTTTTGAGATCTTTTCCTGCACGCAGGGTGCTGAATTTCAGAAATTTGTCTTGCTGGAGATTGGATGAACCTTGTGATTTCTCCATACCGCTTTTGGCAGGGGTCCTATGTGAGAAGGGAGGAAGGATGCCATAGTCAGTCTTTAATATATACATGCTGGTGTCTATGATGAGAGCTAGGACATTAACTTTCTCAGTGCTAGAGTGGGAACTCTTGCTTGCAGTAGGGCGTTAGAGATACTACGGTAAAAGGTGCATTGGATTTTACTTTTTTTTTTGAACGTAGCAGAACACGTCCCCATGTCCCTACTTAATCATTTGTCCTGTTTTACATCACTTCCTGCGTCAGCATGGCTGGAAAAAGCCTAAACCAGCCACTTGTACTATGCGAACATAAACATGTTAAGAACAGGGATTATAAACAGATATTGTCTACAGCTATTAAGCCTCCTGTGTGTTAATCTGCAGAAGACCTTCAACTAAACAGTGTCAGATTTTCCGAGTAAGCCCAGGTATTATGATATGAAGGATTGATTTGTTCTATTGCTTGTTGACCTCTTTTTGTTTCGTCCTCATCTTTTTTGCATGCTGCTCTATGTGTACTTTTTCCTTGCCCTGAGGGCAAGGAGCAAAGACAACTTTGTGAGTAATCATAGTTCTGATGAGACTTTGAGAAGCTTGCTTCCTCTGTAAAGGCAGATCTAATTTTAAATTTGTCTACTGAATGACAGAGCAGACTACTGTGAGCTGTAGAAGCTGTTGGACAGGTCTGTCACAGTGGCAGTAAGGGATGCAGGCAGACTTTTACTGTGCCCTGAGGGTGTAAACCTCTTCTAACCACATCTTTTGCTGTAGTTAGCTCAAGACCATGCCTGCAAGTACAGTTAAATCACTGTTGAAGCTTACTGTTATCACAGCTTGAGTGCAAAGTCTGCTGTAGCCATGGAGTTCTTCTGAACTTACTTGTTTGTCACAGTCACAAACACTTTGAAGATATGTTTTCCTTCCTCTGGTCTTGTCATCTGTTTTCCCAAGAAACGCTGTAAAATTAAGCTGCTTGCTTACAAGACCATAAAACTTCAGTGAGCTTGTTTCTGAGCCCACAGGTTGCCTAACTGCGTTTGACTGAAACACTTTGGTGTGGTCATACTGTAGGGCAAATAGAATTGTTGGCTGTATAGGTACCGTGACTTTGACATGTCAGTGCCTGAAGGTAAATCACAGCTAACATCAGTTTAGCTGAAAAATCTGTCCCTTATGAAGATACAGGGCAGGGGAAGGGGGAGCAGAAAGCTAAGTGTTTGGAACGTGAAGTAATATGTTTTAATGTACTTACTTGTTTTTAGATAGAAAGAATTTTTGAGGAAGAGAAGAAGGTGTAAGAGAAGTATGTTTAGGAGTCTCTTAATGATTATTATTTTGGGGAAAGAAGAAAACCTCATATGATCAGGTGTAGCTGGTAGTATAACTGCTGTTGTCTCAGCTGGCAAAGTAGTCGAGGCTGCATAGAGTGCTTGATCAGCCATTCTGAGACCTGTCGGACTTGTACCAGCATCAGCCTTCATAGTGCACTGCTTTTAGCCCCTCTCCTGGTCTCTGGCTGGCATTGGTGCAGCTAGAGAAACTGTTGGTCAACTAAGGTAAAGTGTTTTTGAATGGATGGGAATTAGGAAAGAGTTGAAATAAATAAAATAAAAGGATGATGATGTGTGTGAGGAGATGCAACAGCAGGAGCCTTGCTCCCCACCTTCTAAGCAGTATTGAGGACTCCATTGGAAGCAGCTGAAGTGGTAATATCATCTCAGTTGTCATCTGGCATGGATGAAGACAGAGTAATATCAAAACGGTCCTGGGAGATGAGGGCGTGAAACAGAGCACGGCAGCTTTTATGAGCTCTGACAGTTAAGCACACTTCTTTCTTCGCACTTGGCTTTTCATTGCAAGCATCACATTACAAACCGCAGTAAGCAGGAGAGTGGATGAATAGCCCATCTTCTTATTTCATTCATCAGTTAGGTGTGATTTCCAGCACGCTAGCTTTGGTATGTTGAGATCTCGGTTTGTTTACCAGACCAGGATTTCAGCAGCGTCCTTGGGTGGCATCAGGAGGACTTCTTGTTTAGACTAATTCAGTCTGACTTCTGTTTACTTTTATGAGCAATTTCTCTGTAATATTTTAGATTTTATAACGATTTATCATTGCCTTGAACTTTTTAAGACAAGTTTGCAGTATATATTTCAACAGAGTTGCAAACAGAGCAAGCAGCTGTCTAGCTCCAGTAGCAGAGATATGTCAGGTTAATTTAAATTATGAAAAGCAGGATGAATTTACTAGTACTGAGCTTTGTGCTGTGGTGGACAAACTTTGTTCAGTATCTGAACTAGTGAGTTTCCGATTTCTGTGCTGTGTAGCAGTCTGTGGTATAGATAACTTTCCCACTATGGGAGGTTGTGATTCTCTTTCTGATGAGTAGCTTTGAGGTCTAGGAGCCACCCTGAAGCATACAGGCAAGAAAAAACAGGAGGAAGCAAAATATTTCTCCTTGTTTTTGTGCAAGTCTCCAGAGCAGACTAAACTAACTTCTCAAACATATGGTAGGCAACATAAGAAACTGAAGAAAGCTCATTTTGTTTCTTCTTGTATTGCCTAATAGATAAAATGTCCTTTTTACGGGGTAAAGAAGTGTTATTTTTATTTCTGGAGGGCAAATGTTTTAAGGTTTTCTGAGATGAGATTAGAGTGAGAAAATGGAGAAGTTTATTAGTTTGATACAAGTATTGAAAGAACTGTTATAAGAAGCAAAGCATTTCAGTAAAGAGGCAATGTAAAAGATATATGCAACAAACGAGGGAATTTTCAGGAATTTATGGCTTAATTCACATTCTGTCTCTGGCATCTAAAACATATTAAAATGTCTGTCTGTTTTTGTTATGCTGCCTTCTAACATGGTGTCTAAAAGAGGACATTTTAGAAGCTTCGCATGTCATGAACTGTCATGGCTTGTGCTATACTCCAGGTAGAAACTGGGAACATTTCACTTAACAAGAGAGATAATTGTTGCAAAAGAGAAGCTCTTGTGATTGAATTGAAACTGCAAATCTTGAGCATGGACTTTAAGGACGTGAATTTTCTTGGATTAACACCACAGACTAGTTCCTTCTCTAAGCACTAAGGAAAAAGGTAGGATTTTACGCCACGGTACATGGCTGTAAGAACATTTCTGTCCCTTAACTCAATCTACATTGTTTTGTGTGCTCTTCAGGCTCATCTGTTCTGACAAAATTTGGGAAGCCTCCCAGCGCTGTGTTACCACTGGTGTACTGTAGGTTTGCCTCGCTGTTGGAGAGTTTTGGATACTATGTGAAAGCAACAGCTGTTACTTCCTTTTTAAAAAAAAAAAACAAAACAAAGCACAAAACCACACACACTTGTAGCTTTTCTCATTCCTTCTAACTATAGTTCAGGTTCCAGGAACTAAAGAACTAACATTAAACTTTTGCATGTTTTGAGAACACAGATTTACTGAGACCACATTGCTAAAAAGTACATTGCCAGACAAGTAATGATTCTCTCAAATAAAATGAGAGACAAAATAAAATGGGTATTAAGGGGTTTTAAAATTTTTTTAAATAAAACTAAGTCAAATATTTAGAGTATTTCCTCCTACCCAAAACCTGTTGTTACAAAAAAATCATTGATATTTTACTTCAGAGGAGTACTGGATTATAAATGAAAACTGTAAATAGAAACTGTAAACTGTTTAACTCCATATTACCTGATTAGAAAATGCAGTGTACCATGTAAGACGCTGCATAACTTGACCTTCTTTAATTACAAATTCAATGTGATTCTTTCTAAAATAGCAGATATACCTGCATACTTAAGAGAAAGCAGAAGTGAGATAAAGGATTTCAAGAAAAAACCTTATTTTCTTGAAAGCTTAAGGTTTACGCTAGATGGTGTTACAGCGGCATTAGAAATTTCAGGGAAAACTCTGTCCAAGTGAAAAGTACCTTCCTCTTGGAATATGTTTTTTCAAGGTTTCAAATGCACAAACCATTATTTAAAGGAATTTTTATTAACTCTCCACTTAAACCATGTGTTCCCTGCTTTTTCCCCACTAAGTGGTTATTGCTTCTTGTTTCACTAAGAATTTATGTAAGTGTCTCTTAAAGAAAGAAGATGCTTCTGTTTGGTTCTGCAGCCCTGCGGGACAATTATCCAGGGACAGTTCAGCTTCAGGCAGACAAATAGCTGGGGCAGCAGCAGTGATCCACATCAGCTGCCATCTTTCATGGCCCCTTCTCGCAAGCTTTTATATAAAGCACTTGGGGAAAGTAATGAGCTTATTGTGCGTGCCTGGTTCAGTAGTGCTGCACCTCCGCTTCCAGTCCAGTGCTTCCACAGGTTATGGCATTTACTGTCTGCAGTCCCTGCGCTACACGTGTACAGGAGAGCAGTTATACAGAGGAGGAGGTCCAAAGCCTGCTGCCCGCCTTTCATCCAGAGAGGAAAAAGGTGGCTTGCCTGGCTAAAAGATTAGTAATTGATTAATATGTGATTACTCCATTTGGGTTTAGAGGAAATGTTCTTATTTCCTTGCAGTCTCATTGCTAAGTTGGAAAGCGTTACATCTGATACCTGTTCTGATGTTGTGGTTTGCTTTTTTTTCAAAAAGGAAACACCGTCTTGATTACATAATGTTTGCATCAAGCATGTTGTATTTAAGTCTTGCAAGTTTAATAAATTTAGCCATGTAATATTCTAGCGAGGAGAGGTGATGCCACCTCAATTTCCCATACAGGGAACTGAGATACGTACTTCTTGTATGAAATGTGCAGAATCGCACAGGGCATCCCCAGGGGAACTGAGGCAGGTATTGCAAGCTCGGGGGTGATGTCTTGACTCGTGGGACAGCCGCCTTCGCTTGTTCTTGAAAGACAGGATTGTGGCTGATAAAATAGAGAGGGCGTGTTGCCTGCTTTTCACACTGCTGTCTGCCAAGGCAAGTCAGAGCACTCTTTTAGAATGTGTAGATCTGTTGCTGAGATTTTATTAAAAATCAGTATTCTGGGAACTCATGCCAGCCCCTTCTGTTTAGCTGAAAGTTAACAAAACGGTGTTCCCAGGGCTGTGCTAATCTTCCTTGTTGTTACTGGTGCTGATCAAGATGTCTTGGCATGGTCAAAGGTATTTGCAGGACATTAAAACAGGGAAAATGGAAAAACAAATTAAAAACTTTGGAGTATCCTTTAAAAACGATGTTAAATGGATGAGGAAAAAAAAACTTAAAAGCATAGGTTGTTTAATACATAAATATGGAAAATCTGATAAGGATAATTGTTACAGATGAGATTAAAAATAAATTCTAAGATACCTTATGTATTAATTAAATGGCCAAAGGCCAAAAGCTGCTTTCTACTCTCAACAGTGTAATCCCATTTGAGTACCAGTTGGAGTAAAAGGATCAGGATTTGGCCCTACATCTACCAGTCACTACCAAATAAGGCTTCTTGCAGAATTCAGTAGCAGAGTTGATGGGAATCCAGACACAGTGGGAGGAAGCTGTCGTTCTCTCAGCCTCCTCGACACAAGGGCAAAAGATTCAGTTTTCTTCCTCAAGGTATAACTTTCACTTTCCCATGTCCTGAAGGTCTCGTACCAGTGCTTTCTGCTGGCTTTTCCTTCCTACTTGGCCAAGATCTCCATGACATTTAGCAGTATGGGAAGGATGGGGTGGTTATGATTGCGAGGATGAGATCCGCAGCTGTATTCTGGATGTGCTTTCCGTTGTGTTCGCTATTTTCGTAATAGCACCGATCGCGCCTTCCCAGCCTGATACTCTTATATCAAATGGCCCTGACATGCCGCTATGGTAAGTGCCTGGCTCATTCTACCAGCTGGTGAAGTGGATGGGCGGGCTTAGATGGGCAACAGCACTTTTTGGTAATAACTTGGCTCTCTCTGAGTGAATAAAAGTGTTATTTAAGCTCTAGCGATACAGGCTGTAGCATTAGAGGGTTCTGCGTTCAACGCTGTGATTCACAATGAGGTTGTATTGCCGCGTTTCAGCAGCAGAGCAGTGCGCTTCTGAGTTAATACAGGGAAGTCTGCAGTGCTGGTGTGTAGCTGTGTGACAGCCGTATCTCGGAGCTGAAAGTTTCACAGCAGGTAATGTGTTTTGATGTTTTTTCGTGTATGGGGAAAATGCCCTAAGGAAGGGTGTAGTTGTGTATGTGTAATTTAAGATGGTAGAAAAAATAACAGCATATTTTTATGTTTGTCCTTAAGTGTATAAAGTTCATGTTTAATTAGTACCCTTTAAAATTTTATTCCATTCCAAAGTTTTCAGGTGGCTTTTAAACTGTTGCCTTTTTGGCTTCGGTTATCTCTGTGGATGGATTTGAGCCCTTATCTTCCAGCTTTGTTATAGTTTGCTGAGATGACTTGAGCTTCGTGCTCGATTCTCCTCTTTTGATGAATGTGTTTGGGAAGGATGCCTGGAGCCTATGGAAAGCATACTGAGGGCTTAAGCAGTTAGCGTGCCAGGAGTTGTCCAGCTACTAACTCATCCTGAATCAGAGTGTACTGGTGTGTTTTTCGGTCTCTCTTCTAAGTAGCTGACCAGAGTATTCATCTATTTTAAGTACTTCGCTCAGAGCTCTCTAACTGCGCTCATTTTACCAGGGAGCTGCGTGATGATATGCTGGTATGTTGCATTTCCTTTCCCATATACGTGCGATCTTTCTGCATGCTTTCAAATTTGTTTTTCTTTGTTAATTTTTTCATTTTAGCTGTGAGTGCTTGTCCCTTTTAGAAGAGAATTGTTCACAATAGTAGCAGCTGAACGTAGTATTGAAAAGAAGCTGGTTCAAAGACCTATTCTTTGTTTACTGGCTGCAGCATTAACTCATGGAAGAATGAGATGTTTGAACATTTGTTTATCTGTGCCAAGGAAGATTCTAACTCAAGCCCCGTTTCAGTATTTTATTTGGTTCAAACTCCTGTTTTTCACTGCTGATCCGCAAAATAAGCTTGCATTTCCTGTTGCAGTGACATCTCAGCTACATGATCAACGACGGATCGCTGCACGCTGCTCTGAATTCTGCTTGTCTTAGTAGTTGCAGAGAGGCTGTACCGAGAGCTGTCGGCCGAGCTTGCCCCTAGTCTCTTACTTTGTACGCAGAGTTCAACTAATACACCAGAGCTGGAGCTTAGAAAAGAAGGGGGGATAGGGAGGATGGTCGTTAGGGGAGATTTTGCAGGCTCTCCTGTGTTGTTATACAGAGGTCTGTGCTGTAACCTGATATGGGTGCTTCCCAGTTTATAAAGCATAGGTTATTAAAACAAAATGGTATTAAACAACGTACACTAAAAGCCTAGACAGTACCCCCTTCATCAGTGGAGAGCTCGGCTTCTGTTACTGGATCGTTGACTCACAAGCCTAGCTTCTATTTTGACATTTGATTACTGTGGCTGACTCTGATTTTCTTTTTTTCCCCTCTTCTGGTGTCCTTTTGTTGCAGTGAGTTCAGATAATGTCTTGTCCTTTTCATACCAGTGAAGAAGTCCCAAAGAGGACTACACAACCTGTAAATTTCTTGTCCTCCCCTATAGATCTGTATGGCTCTCTGTGTGTCCAGTACTTAGAATTGCTTTAGTGATCCAGATTTCCCCCCTCCAAGCTTCCTGGAGTTAATTTGCAGGGTGTGACCACTGTCTGGTGGAAGGATGTTGCTCTCGGATTAGCTTGTTAACCCCTAGCCTTTTGACCTTTCATGTCTTGTTCTACGGGGTTGGTTAGATTTATTCCTGTATTTTTTGTTGGATTTACTGTATTTCACTTGATTTCTAAATAATTATTAGTTCCGTATTTATTACCGCAAAGAGCTTTTTTGAAACCAGCTACTAAAACTGTTTTACCCACAAGGTAGAGCACTCCAGATTTGTACCTGCCCTAGCGTGGCAAGACTATCTTGGCGTGTTTAAGTGACTGCAGTTCTACTCCCATCCTTTTTGCCACAGCTCACTCAAAGTCAGTGACTAGATGAGGTTGGTTTGGTCCCTGGGGATCAACTGCCTGGAAAATTCCTTAGTAAGCATATATAAAGATAGCCTGTCAGTTCCGCATATGCTTTTTCATTTTGTTTTCTCCTTCTCTGTGCATTTGGTGCTTTCTTTAGTCAGTTATTTGTTGTTTGGCATCAGCACCCTGCTCAATGTTTTATAGTGCATACAAATAAAAACACTCTGTGCCCTGAAGTTTTTACATTATGAAGACACATGGAAAACAGAAATCCAGATGTTGAGAACTTTGGTACTTGGGATTCTTTAGTTGCTGTTGAGGTAGTTTTGAATGATTTTGCTTTCACCTTGTGTACAGTTCTTTTTCTGCATTGGAAGGCAATATCAGAGGAGCAAAATTCTTGTTTCAGACGTGCTGCACTGAAGAACTGCCCCTGAGAATATGTCATGATCTCAGCTGTAAAATAGGTTGTATTGTTCTTCCTCTGTCTATACCGAACACAGTTTGGATCCTCCGTGTGCCAAAGGACACTTGCCAGCCTGACAGCTGGGTTGATAGTTGCCTTCAGTCTGGCTAATAGGATCTTGATTTCCAGATTAGGAAATTAGTTATATCAAGGGCCCTATTTCCAAATGGGGCAAGAGGCTTAAGCTTCAGGAAGGGATGGGCTGCTCCTGTGTTTCATACAGTGAGCAGGAGAAAAAGCGATGCGCTCTGAAAGCAACTGAATTCTGACATGATAATCCTTAACGTTTTACTAGAATCATTCACATTATCAGTGTAGAAAGCATTTAATCTGTGCTCTCTGATCTCTTGATGTGGGTTACTGGATACAGACACTTCAGGCAAGTAATGCTGCAAAAAGTACGGCCATGTCTTGCTGGTTTTGTGAATGACTACTGTTAATTGTTTGGCTTCTTGTTCTTATGAGGTGGGATTGCATGAGGGCAAAGCACTGAAGCACAAGGCTCTCCCTGTTTTAAGTCCTTAATTTGAGTCCTTTGAGTTGTTTAAAACCATTTGCATTGAGGTCAGTGGCAAAACTTTTCTTTTGTCAGTTCCAGATTAGGCCTAAACCCTGCACCTGTTTTGACAGAAGAAATCTGAGAACATATTATTTCTCTTCCTAAATGTCAGATTTTAAAAGGGGATGAGTTGCGGGGAGAGTTGTGTATTGCTTGCTGTGAACTGAATTTTTTTCTGCAGGAAGTCGCTTTTCTTCAAGGCCAAAGATAAATAGTGAAATGCTAGAATTTTCCTAGGCCCTGCCTTTCATCTGTCTAATTGTGTTCTTTGCAGAGACGCTTAAGACTCTCTGCTACATACAGTGGTGCTTTAAATTGTCAGTTTGTTCAATAACCTTTTTTACACTGTTTTGTAACACGATAAGAGGGGATCACTGGTGAAACTAACAGCACATCAATTTAGGCTTGATTCAAGAAGATACTTCATTTTCGCAGTGTTGTCTGCCCATGGAGTGCCATGCCACAGGACATCATGCTGGAGAGAAGCTCAGTGGGATAGAAAGCAGTCTGGACAGTTCCATCACAAACAATTTTTGTATTTATCCTTGACAGGATGCACGTAGTCAAACCTCATGATGTTTTAGGGCAGTAGCTTTTCCCATAGGATCCAATATATGACACTAAAACCAGATTTAACTCTCTCATTCTGTTATGGGGTAAGTAATTTCACTTTTGTCTTGATGAATTACATGGCTATTAGTCTGATCAGAGCAGATCTTCAATTAAAAAAGCTACAGGGGGGCTGGTGAGCAGAAAAAACTTCAGCTCCCCCCTTTTATTTCATTTGATGTCACTTTGCTGTCAGGTCCTTTCCCCAGTTAATTTTCTTCAGCAAGTAGCAAGTCCTTTGGCTGTAAAATTAAAATAGAGGAGGAGAAAGGCAGCGATGTCTGAATCATTTTATAAAGTCATCTTGATCTTATCTCCAGCCCTTTCCGCCCAAACCCACCAAACTCTTTGCTGAGCTGTGTGCCTATAAATAGAACAGCTGCTCTCGTGCAGAGATGGGCAGCTCTGAACCAGAGCCTTGTTTTCTCTGAGCAGTGCATGCATGCGAGAGCTCGCTTCTCACTGGCCTTTCATGTCTGACTTACGTAGCCGTGAGGTTTTCTATAGATAGAGTCTGGCAAATGACATAAACTGCTGCTTAGGGAGGGGCAAGGTGACCTCTGGGATTGTTGCCTTTTGGTTTAAAAAAAAAAAAAAAAAAAGAGGGCTCTGTTCTCTGTTTAAAAGAGGAATGGAGGAATGCACGTCTTGTGCAGAGGTGAGTGAGCCCTGCCGAGGTGAGGGAGCCACCCGATGTACGGCACTCGGGAGCTGAGCATGGCATGTGGGAGCTGCGGGAGCTGAGGCAAAGCAGAGGCGTTGTTTTGCTGTGAGTTACTCTCCTGGTGGGCTGGGCAAGAGTTTGAGTGGCCAGAGTGCCGCTGACCGAGCTTGGGGAGTGTGGGGCTCTGGCTGACCCCAGTTTAAGCGTATCTGTGAATAAGCGTAGCAGGAGAGCTCTGAAATCTCTTCCTGCAAGTTGCTATTTTTTGATCAGATTGCTGGCTGACTTGGTATCTTTGGGCTTTGCATCCTGGGAGTCTTCCACAGGATTTTTAATTCCTCTCTGACTTCAGTTCAGGGCTTTGCAGAATTCGGTAGCTGCTTTCTGTGTCATTTTTTAATTATATGTGTTTTTGACCAAGGAGTGCAAAAGATCTCTCTGTGTTTCTGTCTTAATCTGGAAAATCTCTTGCTACTTTCGCATTTTCTTCCCTGTAGAAAGTGAACTGCAGAAATGTGTGATTTCTTTAGCATGGTAATTGTAAAGCTGTTGCTTTACGTTTATCTTTGATACTCATGTGCTGGAGGTTAAAGTAACTCATCAGACAATATATGTATTCTAGGAGGATGCCACAGAGTTGGGCAGTGCTGTTTGTTCCACTTAGCAGCTGGGAGATGGAGACACACAGAGTGAAAATGACTTTACTGGGGTCTCGTAAAACGTCCGTGGCAGAGTAGAAGCCTGAATGCACCCTTCCCAATTCCAGATGTGTGCCTTCAGCTCTGGCCTCAGCTTCAGGGTCGTTTCAGCAAGGGAAGCTGTTGGGTCAGCCTTTGAACTCCATTTTCTCTTACACTGAAGCTTCAGATTAAGATCATGGCTGAGTTTCAGATTCTTTACGTAGCACCAGCTCTAAGTTCGTTTAAAATCTTGTCTCTGGACATCACTATATTGTGTTTAACTTCCGGACCCTAAAGCTGCTCCCGAATGCCTTACAGCTTCTTAGAGTGTATTCATACTGCTGTGTTCCTGCCGTGACTTGTGGAAAATGGGTTCCAAGATGTCTTTCAGTGACTGCTTCAGAGTTGTGGGGAGCTGGTGAGGCAGACAGCCATTTTTTGGTACAAGCTTGGTCTTCGATTGTGCATTTTCGTTCTCTCTTTTCATTCTGCTGAAAATACCACGGAGTTTGATGGTTCCTGATTGAACCAGGCACACTAAGTTGGTGTTTGCCTGAGCACTGACAGGTATTTCTGCCAGTGTGCAGGTGGCTTTGTGAAACAGAGCACTGGGAAACAGTGAGGTTTGGGGTTTGGTAGCCTCAGAGTCGGCCAGGTCCCAGACTCCAAGGTGGTGGTTTTTTTGGAGGAGACAGGGGAGCTGATTTGTGAGTAGAGACATCACCGTGGTGGTCCAGGCCCTGTGATCTCTTGGGTCAGTTTGAGGATGGCTCAATCTGGTAACAGAGGAGCATGTATTGTCAGACGGATGTTTCTTCTTATAGTCAGCATTTTTTTTCCAAGTGCTTTTTGAGGAAACTTTGAGTTTGGCAAGGGCCGGTGTGTGTGGAAAGTATTAAAATCTGCAGCTGTTTCAAAAAGGAAAGACCTGCATTAGAAATATATATAGCATTTTAAAAGCAAGTTTGGTGCCCTGGAAAGGATTTCTAAAATGAACTAAACCCTGTGGATCAGTATGAGTATTTATTCTGTGTTCTGTAGTAGCCTGGCAGTGTACATGTAATACTGTGTTTCTAATTAATTGATACTCGTCAGTGACCTGACTTTGTTACAGACCTGAGTTACACTGAGACCTCTGGTATGTTAAAGCTATGTCATTTTCCTGGCATCAAGATAGAGAATAACCTGTCTTACAAGATTGTCGGACCATTTGTTTCCTGTGTTTTAACTCTGTGTTTATCGCATCGGGCTCTCTTGGCAAGCGGTGGGTTCCTGGGGGCTGTTTCTTGGGGAGAGAAGTAGGTTCCTCGTGGTACTGAGGCATGACAGCACTGTTTGCAGTTCCTGGGCAATATCTTTAGTCAGTAATTTGGGGCTGAACCCTCAGCTCTGACTTTTCTGCCTTTTGTCTTTCTAAACTGCAGTTTTTGAGATTATTTTCATGTAGCTGTCGGTATTCAAAATCTGTCCTCAGCGAAGGAATCAAATGTATTTGTCGAAGTAGAATGAAGTGCATGTGGATTAAATACATACCTCTGTGTATGCATAGTATGTGAGTGAGCATATGGGACTGTGTATGCTGGTATGTCAATCTAGTTATAAAGCAGTTAAAGAGAAAAAAAAAGGCAGTGTGCGTAGACAGTTTTGGCACTGCAGCCCTGGGAAATGGCAGGCAGCCAGAGAGTACTGAGGCAGGGCCAAGACTATCTGAAGAATACCAAATGCTGAAGTTGGATATAGCTCCTTCTTCGCTCTAGTTTCACTCTTTACTCTGTGGGCCTGCAGCTTGCCAGCTCTGTGCCAGG
Source organism: Pluvialis apricaria (assembly GCA_017639485.1). Lineage (NCBI taxonomy): Eukaryota > Metazoa > Chordata > Aves > Charadriiformes > Charadriidae > Pluvialis > Pluvialis apricaria. The sequence continues at coordinate 26,125,889 of CM030014.1, forward strand.
TAGATGCTGATAATTTCACATGGCGGAGATGGAGATAGCGACAGATATACTGTGGTGTGTATGTGCTTGTCATCAAGTGGCAACTAAATGAAAGGCATAATTACCCACAACTGAAATCTAACCTCAGTGAGTTTAACTGTTACACTCCCCGAGTCATTGTTAGACTTCGAAATGCTCATTCAATCATACCTTATTTATCTTTTTTGGTATCGTGATTGGACTGGAGACAAGGATAAAACCGCACCTCAGTGTGGATTATGCATTGTGACGGTTTAATCTTGTTAAATTCGCTCGCTTATGTAGAATGAATTTGTTAAGCATTTCCAGCAGAGGGCACTAAGATTATTGATCTTAAACTCCAGTCTTTTTTGGTACGGGTATGTAGTGGGAGAGCATAAAAGATGCCTGTAAATAAAATGTATGTTTCACTCCTCTCCCCTTTTTGTTTTGTAGACTATCATAAAAGAGGGGATGCTGATGAAACAGACCAGCTCCTTCCAGCGCTGGAAGAGACGATATTTTAAGCTGCGAGGACGAACGCTCTACTATGCAAAAACTGCTAAGGTAAGGTCTTGGCAATACATATGAGTCCAAGGGAAGAAAGTCAGTGGTGGAGTTTTTGGAGGCAGATGGATGTCTGTGAGAAGGCAGCCCTCAGCTGAGAAAAGAGCACATGCTCTGAAAGCACCTGTCTTCAGGTTTTATAGCTGCTAGAAGATCCCTGTGTCTTGCCTCATGCTTGGAAATCCTTGGGTTTTAAGTGAAACATCATGTGGACCTGTGATACTGTTTTTTACTTATTTTTTTCCCCTTGGTGCATTTTAGTAGGGAGTGGGCTCTGAATCAATAGAAGTTGAAAAAGAAGGGAGAAGATATGAATGAAAAGAGGAAATGGAGGAGATAAGCAAGGCTAGAATTTATCAAATCAGAGCTGCTGTGCATCTGGTTTAGCACGTTGATAGTCAGCTAGGTATAAATCTGTCTCCTTTCACAAGAACAAAGCCTACAATTACTTTTTTAAATAACCCCTTAATTAAAATAAAGTCATCGTGTTCACTGACTGAAGACAGGCAAGCACGAGCCCCAGTGTATGGAACTAGACTTCTGAGTCCTTCATGTTGTTGGTGCTCGGCCTTTCCTTCAAATCACAAAAGGCTGTGATGGGGTGTGCTACGCAGACATACAGGCACGTCCCCTTGGGTCTGCTGCTTATACATGGGATTCAACAATTCAGGTTGGATGGGGCTCTGAGCAACCTGATGTAGTTGAAGATGTCCCTGCTCATTAGAAGGGGGTTGAACTAGATGGCCTTTAAAGGTCCCTTTCAACCCAAACTATTCCATGATTCTATGAACAATTCATTGAGGCTTTGAATTTTTTTCTTTCCAGTCCATTATTTTTGATGAAGTGGATCTGACCGATGCCAGTGTGGCAGAATCCAGCACTAAGAATGTCAACAACAGCTTCACGGTAGGATTTTTTTGCGTTGTTTTTAGTTCTTCTTGCATCTTTCCCCCACATCCCTTCTTTTTGCAGAGTTTAAAAACATCTGAACAATCGTCACAGCCTCTTTCACTAAAAAAAAAAATAATCATAAACTTATTTTTCCTTACAACATCAGAACTCATTTCCACACACATGGGAAATAACTTGGGTTACTATGTATAGGGCTAAAACTTTTCATTCAGGGTTTTTTTACCTATAAGTTAGGAGGGTTTGATAGAATCCATTTACACAGTGGGACACAAAAATTTGTTCTGCTGAGGAAGTTACGGGTGATGTTGATGTTTATGTTGGAAATCTTGCTAAAGGAATTTAGTTTTCCCTTCAGGCCTTAAAATATGTAAACTTCTTTCTCTGACTTTATTTGTATGTGGCTGTATGTGTGTTTATATATGCACACTATATATAGTGGCAAAGCAAGAGGACAAAAAGAAGTTACACAGAAATAACTGGAATTGGTTTAGTATACTTGTTAAATGTGGAATATGTACTAAATATTTGCAGTCTGGAAATGTGGCGGTGTCAGTGCTTCATTTTCTCGAGGCTTAGTAACTGGGAGAAAAAATGATTGTATTTCAGAGGGGCAGGTGTTCCGCAAGCTCCATTTTGGGGGAAACACCTGGTGTGCAGAAAAAAGCCATTAACAGCAGCCATGGAGGGTGAGTGTCGAGCAGCAGTGTGAGCTTCAGAGTTTGCTAACAGCAATAACCCCCATGCAGCTTCGGAAGGGCTCAAAAGGAAGGAGAAAGGAGGCAGTGTTGGTCTAAGGCAAGGTGAAGGGGGGAGCAATCCAGGTGGAGGGAGGAAGCTGATCCTGTAGGATGGTGACCTGCAGGTGGTGACCAAGGCTGAGCAGTGTACCTTGCGCTGCAGCAGTAGTGACCCACTGCTTTAAACATCTAGCAAAGGATGTTTCTGTTACATAGCTGTAAATTTTTGCTTTTTCAGTACCTGTGCAAAGCGGCTATGGTGCTTACTCTATGTCCAGATGAAACCCCAACACTTTCTCTAAGTTTGAAAACACTTTCTGCATCCATAATTGGATGAGTAGGAGGCACATCTGGGTTTGATAGTAAATATTGGTATCAGGTGTCAGTGTGTGTGCACAGAGAGAAGAATACGGCAGTGATTTCAGTAGGGAGTACATTTTCAAGAATGTGAAGTTATTTACCTGTTAATAAAACATTTTTTCTTGGGTCTTGCTTCAGTTTTCCCACGTGTAAATAAAGACTGATTTTTCAGGTAAGCAAATGTACTGCTGCTATTTTGCTTATTACTATAATTGGGAGAGATTTAATCTCCGTCAGGGACACTATGTGTAGCGACAGGAGGAGATAGTGTGTTTGCTCTCTCAGATTGCCCCGTCCCGAGTCCAATAGTGAAGAGTTACTTCCATGACTATGGTATCAGGCTCTGCCAGTCCCTGCCTTCCCTAGGGGGTAAAGAGTATGGGATTGCTTTGAGGCTCCAGTAGTAGATACAGCTTGCACTGTCTCCAGCTGATCACTATACCACGGGGCTCAGGTAAACTTGATGAAAAACATCTCTCCTCTTAATTTCTATGTACTCTTTTGATAGATGGCTTACAGAGGGGCTTGACTGTGGTTTACCATGAGCTATAAAAATACTTAGAAAATCAGAAGGTTGCCTACTCTTGCCGCTGTTTGGTCTGCCACATCACTGCCGTCAGTGCTTTCAATTCCTTGCAGTCTTGCCATTTTCTCTTGGGTTTTTTTGAGAGCGCTCTGTTTCTCCCTCTATCTCCTCAGCTCAGTTCCTTTCTAAAATTCAGAGTTCTTTGATGCATTTTTTTTTTTTGTTTCAAATCAGTAGGACTCACTATTGAGTTTTTATCCTAACCTGGAAATATCCAACACTTGTTGTATAACAGAGACAGTTATTCTGGAGTTTTAGATGTTCTGGTTTTCTTTTTGTTTCTGTGTTTTCTTCAATGGAGACTGGTAGTTTTGGATTTAATAAAGAGTGGTTTCTTTCTGAGGAAACTCATCATCCGTCTAGGCATCTGTACTGCTTAATGTGTAGATTCTGAAGGTCAGGTTGCGTGAATGACACTCCTAAGGTACTAACAAAGGAGACGGGAAACAAAAACAGTAGATAAACCACTCAGAGGAGCAATGCGGATCCAAAGCAAGGAGGTAATAAGGGGTGACCAGTTGAGGAGAGGCTGGTGAAAGGGCAGTGAGGAGCACGGGGAGGCAGCACCGTGAGAGAAGGAAACCAGAGCAAGGAGCCAACAAAAGATTATGTTGCATAAACACAGGAATAAGGTTAAAAAATATAGCTGCCAGTAAACCTTTTACATAGGGTATAAGTCTGACAGCTAATTTGTTTGCTGTCAGCAGGCAGGAGAGCAAGAAAAGTGAGTATTAAGATGCAGACCTCTTCCTCTAAAAAGAAGAGTGTAATACAGGTTGCACTGTTGGTTTGCTTAGTTGATCTTGCATAGATTTCTTCAGTAAATCTGCCCTGTTTGCAATGGGGACGGTTTTCGGGACTGCTACCCAGAGTTAATGGATATGTGACTATAGCATGGGCTGGGAGCATGTGACTAGGGGCATTTGTGAGCTTAAGATATTGTACAGCTCTGTCCCCTGAGAGGTGTAAGGAAAAGCTTTATGTTTAGCTATTGTTCCTTTAGGTCAGGCAGTGTGGCTGCAGAGTTATTTAGCAGGAAGCCTCTGGGAACAAATCATGCAACAGCCCCATGCCAGATCTGCCTTCTCTCAGGAGGACTGTAGATGTGATATTTGCTGGTTCTGTCACAGCTCTGCCATCCTGTCCTTCTAAGTCATCTGTCTACAAGGTAAATTCTTTTGGGATGTGTGGGCTGTGACTGGTTCTTTCCATGTACGATCCCTTAGTACCTGGTTTATAGATCTCTGACCAACGGGTTTTCCTAGGGCTGCTGTCTTTCACAGCGCCTTAGAGAGGATCTGCTGTGGTACAAACTCAGTGATAACCATGTTGTCCTGGTGCTTCAGACCCATTTATTTCAAAGAGAGTGGTCATCTTTTAGCCTGGATTCTTGCCGTCAGTGTGTGCCTACATTTGCACTCGTTATGAAATAGAGATCAGGAGCACTGGATGGGGGAGGTCAAAGTCTGACCCTAACTTCTGAGCAGAGCTTTCCCAGCCATACCCTCAAAACCTCTTGTGATTTCTAAAAAGCAGATGATTTGGGGTCACATTGGGTATATTGGGTCTTCCCAGTGAAACTGCAGCTGTTCCCGTGAACTGTTTTTTTCTTGGACAGTGCAATTTCACAGTAATTTGATTGGTTGATGTGCCTGTCTAATGCATTGACCTGCAGTTGCTCCAGGAGCATTAAAACAAAATCCGTGATGAGGATGAGTTCCCTACTTTGAACCTGGAATAGTTTTTTCTCTGGATCGTGCCAGGAAGCCTGGGCTTTAGAGATACTTCTCTCAAAATGACTGCTTTACCTGTGGCATGGACCTGAACTATCCAGCATGCCCATTCTCCCCTGCAAAGCCTGTCAGGTTTGGGGGAGCACCAGCCGCTAGGTTGTCTATTGCTCAGGCCACCACGGCTATCCCCCCTGAGGGTCTTTGGAAGGACTTTGGGTTATCTCCTTAGGGCCATTTTTGTAAATGTTTGTGTGGTGAACAAATTCTTACTCCTCAGGTTGGTGTTTTGGCTGAAGATCTGCCCTTTTCTAGAAGGTGCCAACTGAATTGAGCCTGCTGCCTTCGATGCAGTTGGCACAGCCGATGGTCTGATTCCTTATCAGTTCATTGACCCTTTCCTGCCTTGTGCAGGATTTGTATAAAGCTAAAGGGGAAAAAAAATCTAAAATATTTGTTCTTTAATACTAATAAAAAATACCTGTCATCAACAGGAGAGGGCCCAGGAAGGACATCAGATCTTTCCAGGTGTATATTTTGTGTTTCAATACGATTCTCATAGGGTGTTTTTGTAAATGTTTTCCAGTTATTGCTAGCAAGTGGTGGTGTGGACTTTCACCCTCATTCACATAACATGGATTACAACATTCACTTCCCATCCCTTCTTATTCAGACCTTTGAGATCCCATAGGAGAAGGCTCCTTTCTGCGGAGAGAGATGTGTGTCGTTTGATTCCTTCTTTCTGACGCTTTAGTGGAAGTGAAGCTCGGTCAGAGCGTGTTGTTGAGTGCCAGAAGCCATGCTGTTGACCCCTCCTCTGTAGTTAAAGGCTCTTCACTGGAAGAGGTGGAGCTTGAACTCCTGAGCTCCTGTAAACCCTTTTCTGTTGGGAAGTACCTCTCAGCTCAGCCGCAGACAGGAAACAGCATATTATTACAGTCAGCGCCTGCCTCTCCACTTCACTGCCATCAGAAGGAAACTTATCCCAGCTCCTCCTTAAGCAGACAGCTAATCAGCTTGTAGCAAGTGAAACATAGCTCAGAAAGACTGACCACAGAGGAGAGTATTCCTATTAATTGCATGTCAAGCAATCTGTTTAGGTTTTTTTCTGAGGGAGTAGTCTGCTCTGGACACTAGTTTAGAGGAAGATTGAACGTGAAAGGTAAGAGCAGGAGTCTGAGTTTTCTGGACTGAGCACTGGGAAACATGGCACCTGTGCCAGCGTAACAGACCGTCAGGAGCTCAGGTTCTTTGCAGTAAGTTTGCTACAAGCGCTTACCGTTCAAGTGTTCTTTCCTGTGTGGATTTATGTAAATAAGTTCTCCAGAACCGTGGTAAAGGGAAATGTGCCTGCGGTGCTGTTGGAAGTGCTGCACCCATCAGTTAAGAAATACTGTTTATTAGCTGATGATTCACCCTGACCAATGTCACAGGAGAGAGGAAGTATTGAGATTAGAGTAACACCTCTCTTTCAGAGCACTTGCATGACTGGAGGCGACAATGGTTGTGCTAGCTTGAGGAACAGGGAATTGCTGGTGCTCCTAAATGAGAGCATGCTGTCATCTCTGAGAAGCAGTATGGATGTCGTTCTCCAGCTGTACGGAAGCCTGAGGTGTGCTACAATTTTTTTTATTACAGCCTTGTTACTTAGTACTGACTTTATTCAGCATCAAAGATGCCAGTTTCTGTCTTGTGAGGTTTTATGTGACTGTCTGATCTCCTTCAGACTGTATGTTTTTGCTGTATTGTCCTAGGGCTTGTTGGTGCTGTGGAGAAATAGCATGATTCTTCATTTTGGGGTAATTGACCTTTCCTAAAAACACAGGGTAAAGTGCTTGAACTTTAACAAAAGATAAAAGTGCTGAGGGTACTTCCTGAGGGGCAGAGTATTGTTGTTGATGTCTGCGAATTCATTTCACAATGAAGTGAAAGTGCCTTTGCCTCTTTTGCGATTTTGTGTTAAGTAGAGTTATTTGTATTAGTGCTTTAGTTAAAATTAGTTAAAATACATTCTCTGAAGAGTTTGGTTTTGAAAGAGTGACTAGAGCTGCTGAAACTACGTCAGGCAGAAAGTCTGCTGCTTGTGTCTAGCGCAGGAGCTGTGTGCCTGTAAGGCACTGTTGAAACAAGAGGAACCCAGATCAGAGGTTATTTGTGCTGGTTTGAAATACAAGCTTTGAGAAAGAGCATGTGACTTATTTTTATGAGGAGAAAGAATATAAGAACTTTTGTTACAAGCTGTTTGCAGAAAGTCAGACTCGGACTTCGAGCTTGGGCTGATACAGATCGGGGAAGTCTGCGTGGTTTGACGCTTGCACAGATTCCCCAAACTGCCCCGTGTGGCCTCAGCCCTTTGAAAAAGATGGGCTTGAACGTCTGCTGCAGGGAGTCACTGGGCTACCTAGCGAGGGAGGGGATCTTCCTCAGCACGGGGGCGAGGAACCCGGAGGGAAGGCATCACCTCTCAGAAGCGGGCAAAAACACTTACTACTCTGGGGACATAGTTCGGCAGGGGAGTCATTAAGTGTCCTCACCTTGCTCCTTTGTACACAGTCATGGGTTGCCTTGTTGAAGTATGGAGAATGGAAAGATGAGAAAAAAGGGACTTGTGAAAGGGATGATTCCTCCCTCCTGCTTTTTAAACTCTTCTATAAATTAGACAAAATTAGAGTGCACATTGGAAAGTCAGGCTTTGCTGGGGGTTGTTGTCTCTTCCACACCCATGTGTGTATACATGTTCAGGAATTGTACGCTCTCTGCTAGGGCTCTTACTCTGTTTATATTGGCAGCTGTCAGAATTTCCTTTAAAAGCAAGTGAAAATATGAGTAGAGCCATGAATTGCCATGTCCAGAATTGCTCTGCTGTTTTTCCCCCCTCCCTTCATTAAGTGCAGTTCGGTCCCCATTTCCTGTCAGAACTGCTGCAGTTTCAAAATACTTTGCTATTTTAGTAGTTTGTAATCCAGACTTCAGTGCAGTTTTTTTCTGCTTGAGAAAAGGCCCTTTGGTAAACAGACCATTCTGAGTCACTGTTAGTCAGTGAAAATAGTCATTCAAAATCCTTTCATGTCAAGGATTTTTAGGACTCTTAATCCAGCCTTCTGCAGGAGCTGGTCATTATTCTGCTCGCACAGAAGAAGGAAAATCCTGGAGAAAAACCATTGAAGAGAGGATAAACATGGAAGAAGAGTTAGAGAGTCTGGAAGAAGTTGCTGTGGGTGGAGAGATCTGGCAATTGCTACTGTACGTTACAGAATAACCCCAAAATATGCTAGGAGATTTTGAGAAAGATGAAGCCTACTGTAAGAGAAAGAGGTCAGGCTGAGCTTTATGTATTTTACTGTGAGACAGGATAGATCGAGAGCTGGAAAGTGAAGGCGACTGTTTGTGAAGAGCTTTTGTTTCTCTAAAGGGAAGTTTACTGCTTTGAAATTAGTCTCTGTTATTGCCCTTGTGCCTGAACACTGGGAGCTTTTGTTTGATCATCTCATTGCTCTTTGTAACCTTCCTGCCGCGTTGGTGCTTTATCTGCCTTCCTGAGCAAGACTGCAGATTCCAGCGTCCTCTCCCCCTCCCAGGTGAGGACACAAAGGTAGAACAAGCTATGGTAAACAGGAGGCTATTTGAGAACGTGATGGGTTTAAGTTTGCATAGGAGTTGCTTTAGAAGGAAAAGACTTCTTTTTATGCACATCTTTACTCTGGTCATTTTGACAAGCAGGGAGAGGCTTGGTAATATTATTTGCAGAAATGAGGCCTTCCTACTTGCGGTGCTTGTGGTGGTTTCACTGTTGCGGTGTGTGAAACAGGACTTGTCTTTGCATGGTGACCTAGTGTGGCAAGCTAGTGGGTTCATCAAGCTGTTGAAAGCTATTAGTTTCCTTTTGTGCTGGCTACCAGCCTCTTTTCAACACAGCTGAGGTTAGGGGGCTGTGAGGAGCTGTTACTAACAATAAGCTGTCAGTAACAGGTCATTTTCCTACCGTGGACAAGGTCTTTTATTGCCCAACCCTGTGATTTATTAGCTGCTAGCCTTGATGTGCATGAGCCCACTGAGACAGCAGCTCTACCACTGGGGAACATTGACCTGCCCCTCTGTTCTTCATGGTTTTGCTTCTGTTTGAGTGAGTAGGAAGGTTTCTCTGAAATATCCTTTACCTTCCCAAATGTGCTGCCCTTTCTGAACAGGGTAGTTCTGTTTGGGAACTCTTTTCCTGGCAGGACTGCATCCTTTGGACAACAGATGAAGAAGGGATGCGTGTGCGCATCTGCTGCATGAAGTGGTGGGTGGGTGGGTAACAGCTTTACTCTGGCACCTGGTGTGGCAGCCCTGTCCGTTCCCATTTGGTGCCACTTCCGTGTAGATCTCTAGTGATTAATATGCATGAATTACCAGGATTGTCTGCATTTATACCTGCTAACAGTGGCAAAGATGTTCTTGCATACTCTAGGTTTTGACGTCTGTTAAGTGATTGCAAAAGTCCTAAAATCCTCTCCTCATCTATGCTCCTCTTACCATTGCCAAGAACAGGAATGTGCCTTGTTTAGGAACAGAGTTTCCAGAAGCATGTAGGAATGTGACCCTGGTATGAGAGATGATAATTTTCCCAGGGAACGCACTGTCTGGTCTGCTTTCCCGCTGCAGCATCGGGGAAGATAGGGAGTGGGAGAGAGCACAGATGGAGGGTCAGTGTGAGTTGAATTTGATCTGCGGGCACAGCATAGCGGCGATACGTGCCAATGACAGTGCTCAGAGAAGATGCGCTTGTAACGTGCAACCCCCTGGCAGATGAGGTATATATTGCAAGATGAATGAACCTAATAATATAAAAATGGTCCTAAAGAGACCACACTGTGTGCTGTACCTATTTTCCTCTGCAAATAAGTTGTCTTGGATTTTACAGGTTGAAAATTAAGGTGAAACAGCCATGTGGAAGTTGGGGATAAAATATCCAGCATAGTGCAAACAGAGATTTGAGCATTTAAGGCCTTGAGGAAAATAGTGTTATTGCTATTTAAAAAAAAAAAAAAAGAAAAAAGAAAAGGCAGAATTTGGCATAAATATAAGAATATTGATGATTGATTTTATTTGGTGGAAACGAGAGTTTCCATAGGTGGAAGACGGTCATTTTAGCAGGAAATAAAGATCTTGCACTATAAAAATAAATGTAAAACTGGTGCATTCCTCCAGTGTCATATGAAAAGCTTCTTTTTTCTTTCCCCTTCAGGGTAGCATCAGGCTTTGAGGAAAGAGAATCGGTGCAATTCTAGAGAGCTCTAACTGACCTCTGCAGTGGGTTAACAGGACTGAATTTGTTGGCAAAACTGGGTGAAAGCTGAATTGCGGATCGGAAGAGGAATATTGTCTGTGGAGGAAGGCAAGCCTTGGTCCCCCATGAGTCTAAGCATTGATACTTGTATTATTTCTTCCTGCCAAACTATAGAGACCTACCGAAATCATGCTGACTTGCTGTCTAAGGCTGTGATGGCCTGATGCTCAGCTCCAGATTGTTTCAGAAGCTGACATCAGTGAGACAGGCTTTTAAGATTTTTTGTGTAAAGGACTGGATTGAGTCTGAAACTCATGCTTTAATTTTCCTTTCTTCTCCCTTTTTCACAGTCTTCTTTTTGACCTTGTGTATTTGCTGAGGGAGTAGCATTGCTTAACCCACACTTAGTCCATTTTGCCGCCTGTGAGTTCAGCAATAGTGTTTGAAACATATAGTGACTTTGCTGGTTTGTGAATCTTGCTGATGAACGCAGGCGAGGTGTTTTAATGTATACCAGTGTTCATTTAACTACCGCTGTTGCTGGAGCAGGAGCTGAAGTGGATAAAATGGCTGGGTTCTCATTATAATCTCAGCCAATTTTCCTTCCTGAGTTTTTGGGTTCGTGGGATACAAAAGCTTACTCCAATATACAAAAGCAGACATAGCAGTTAGCTACAGATGGTGGACGTTTTCCCTTCCTTTACCATATGTGATCAAGCTGAGATTTTTGCCTGCACCAACACTGTTCTCACAGCTATTTTATTTTTTCTAGTGGCAGTTCCTAGGTCTCTTGAGCTCCAGAAATTCCTGTTGTCCCTGTACCCAAGGCATCAGCTGTTTGGAATGATCCAGGACCTCTTGGGGGGGATTTGTGGCTTGCACCTTTGACTATATTTGGACAGGATGTGAGTAAAAGGAAGCAGTCAGAATGAGCAGGTGTTCTCACGCACCCGCTTTTGGCCACTCTGAGAAATGTATCACATCAGAAAAACTATATTTAGCAACGTTCTATGTCCCCCCCACCCCGTTTCGCCCCGCGGCATTTCTTCAGGCAGCTCCGTGATTGGGCCAGTGTGATCTTAACTTGTTTTGCCATCTTTTGTGGTCACTGAGCTCACCAGATCTACTCTGATAACAAACGGTCCCAATGCATGTTTGGCCAGACTGTCACTTTTTTGCTGAGAAGTTTCTGGGCAGCCAGAATATGCTGAAAGAGGAAGTGAGCAGAGATGATAAAGTTGTCTTTGATGGCAGCAAGACCAGAGAATGAAGTTTATGCTCTGGCTGTTGGGTGGAGGAAGGTTGCTCAGTACAGCAAAACACCAAAGGGTGTAGCATAGCAGATTTATATTTAAAAGTTGGTCTAATGTAAGAAGTCTTTTTTTGGGCTGCTTTTCTAATCCAATTATTCACAGCTGTTCATTGGGGAAGGACATCCAGGGACATCCAGTCCATTTTTAGAATGTGAAATGAGAAATTTTCTTTGGTTGGCTCTGTTGTTTGCCAGCTGGCCTGATTTGAAATGTCAGTAAACTGGTGTTAGTTTTGGACAGGGGAGTGTGGGTCAACGTGAGGGGTGGGAGTTAACAGCTGGTAAGATGGCATGTGCTGCATGAGGAAGAGACAGAGGAGATGAAGCTAAATTTTGGAGAAGTGTCAGGGGAGCATCAGTATTTTCCCAAGACGGATTGCCCCATGGCTTTTTTCAAATTTAGATATTTTTTTTTTAGCGTTGGAGTAAGCAAGCTTGAAAATTTAGAGTTTCTCTGATAGATTTGAGATGGCTCATCTGCACAGAAGGCACATAACTGTCTGCAAAGGGGTGACCTGGTGGGTAGTTGATTGTCACCGTAATTCCTGCAAAACATATTTCTGGGGTTTTGTACACAGGGAGGAGTTTGTAAATTAAGCTGTGTCCTGATTTGAAACGTCTTTAAGCCTCCCTGCCATTCCCATCTATCCTTACGCCATTTCAGGACTGATTTAGAAGGATTGGCAGCTTTTTTTCGCCCGTGACTGTTCTTGAGCTCTTTTGCTGGTCGGTGTTAGGTCTCAATAAAGTCACCATGTGGTGAGCTTTGGGCACGTGGGCATCCAGTTCGTACTAAGGAGTGAAATCAAAAGAACCACACCCAAAAGTTCAATAGCATTTAGGATCAAAAAAGTATGTTAGCTTTTAAAATTCCCTTTTTAGGAAAAACAAACATTTTTAATTTACGTAATTGCTCATATCTAGATAAAATTCTGAGCTGTTTCAGGGCAGGAACACTCAGAGTTCTGCCAATCCCCAAACAGGCCAAAATATTTAAGATTATAAATAAATCTTAAAACTTTTTACTGTGGGTTTTTTTTTTTTTAACTCCTAGCAAGGCAGCCCCCATCCTAACTCAAAAGCAATCAGATCGTTGTTTTTGTGCTCTCCGTTTATATGAGAACAAGAGGTCACTGGATGACATTACTGCTTTGTAAATTTAGAACAAATAAAAGGAAATGCTGCTTCACCTAGTGCGTCGTCATCCTGTGGAATATACTGTTCCAGGATGTTAGTCAAAAGCTGTAGCCGGAACATAAAAAATAGCTGGACCATGCTCATTTCTAGCCATGTCTGCCAACAGGGATAACCAAGCCTCGTGTTCCAGAGCGTTGGCTCATTGCAGCTGTGGCTGAGAGCAAACACCCCAGACTCCCTGGCTGGGAAGGGACAGCTTTTCAGGGGGAATATTGCTGTGGCTTCTTTTGGAGATGACAAGAATTACTTGGTGCAAGACGTTAGATTGATCATCGGTCTCGTCTAGACAGCGCGGTGTATGTAATAGCCTTTCTCCCTCCGTTAGTGTCCTTCAGCAGGTGGATGTCTGGAGGTGAAATCACTGGCTCGAGTAGGAGGTAACAGTGGTAGGATGAGTGCTTTTCTTTCCCTGTGAGTGAGAGCATGTTTCTGTTAATCTCAGTTCTGCCCGTACTCGGGACCAATGTTGCGGTGTGCCTGTTGCACATGAGCCTGCGCAGGTGAGAGACCGGCGGCTGCCTGTGGTGCAGGGAAGGCAGGCGGGTCTTACGCTCATGAGGTACCCGCTGTTGGGCTGGTGTGTGTGTGTGAGGCTGTATGAAAGGTAAGAAATGTTGAACCACTCTGTGGAGGAAGTGTCCCTATTCATTAGGAATCCAGAACCATGTTATCCTCATTAAAATGTTTAACTGTAACACCACTGCATGTTAATCAGAAAAACAGATTTGTATGGTTTCTTAATTTCCCCAAAGAATTGTTACACTAGTTACATTAAAATCTTATCTGTCCTTCACAGTGAAGCCTGAATTGTCCCAATTTGTCCTCCTTAGAATAGGAGTGAGGTTTGAGGTTATATTCTTTTATTTCCTGTCTCTGATGATACCACTTAAATCCCAATGCAAATGTTGCTTTAGAACTGACTAATGGGGAATGCTCTTCATAAATTTAACTTGCGCAAAGTTACATTTTTATTTGCAGTTTTGTAATTACACAATAGATCCTTTATTTTAATTCTGTGACTCTTTGTCCGGATGATTCAAGTATGAAAATCTTCTTGATCTCTTTATTTGTCCTCTTGTCTTAAAAACTTTAACTTTGCTCATTGAACAGAGGATTATCCAACATTGAATGTGGGGGTTTTTAAGATGATGCAGTAGGTGACTTAAGAAGGAATTAGTGACTTTCTATATTGGACAGTCTCTCCAGTGATCCAGGAAGTCAGTAGCCTCAGAAGTTAATTCTTATCAAAGGGGGTGTCTGCATTTCTGTATTTTATGCCAGTTTTTTAGATATCATGTCTTCCAAGGCAACTTTAAAATGATACTGTGTACTTTGCATTTGCCTTTTTTTTTCCCCCAAAAAAAGAGAGGAAAATAGGAAAAGGGGCAGCATTGAATAGGAGTGTTCTGAAATGGGATCGTGATGATAATAAATTAATTTTACCAGCTGTTTTAAATTATTTTCCTACTGCCCAAGAGTGTGCCAGTGGCTTGTTGTATCAACTGGTGGTTCCTTATGAAAACTGGCTGGTTTTAAAGCGATGAAAGGTCCTTGGATGCTTCGTCGTGGGATGTTTGGACTCTACATAGAGTACTGTTGCACATATGCAATTATAGATGTTCTTGGCTTTGCCGCCAGAAAAAAAGTGGGGCCCTGTGTTGTCTGAACAAATTATTTGAATTTGGGTTTACTTCCAGGGGAGAAGCTGCTTCCTCTTAGCAGGACTTCAGAGATGCTGCTTGTTCTTCTCTAACTTCCCACTGCTTTTTGCAGTAGCGTTTCATGCTCCGTAAAAGGTTTCTCTAGGGTAGTCTTTCTTACACACCAGAGTTTTTGATGGCAATGCAGTTAATCGCCCACTTCTCCACTTTCCCAAGGAAAAAGAGACTCCTGTGATTACTGCCTTCTTTGGGAATAAATTTTTATCGGAGCTGGAATTGTTTAAAGGAAAAGTCAGGGAAGAGGGAGGGAGTTCTTCAAAGTTTTATTTTTAGAAAATTGTAAATATTTATTTCTGTTTGTTTACAATTGATACAGATCAGGTCATATTGTCCAAGATAGGATGCTCCATGCCAAAACTGTGTTGCTAATACTAATGGCCAGTCCTTGCTTTTAAAAGGTATTTAGCTCCATTGTCTGCTTAATGTGCTGGTAGTGCCCTTTTCTAGGTATTGGTAATACCTTTGGGTAAAGTTAGTGTTATTGCAGGTGAATGCTGCAGTCTATCCTATGAAAAGAAATACATTTTCAAAATTGAAGAGGTTAAAATAATGCAGAAATTTACAAGTGTATCTTTTTTGCTGACATTACATGCACATTTCTTAGTGGATGCTCTGATGCACTTCAATATCAACTTCAGAGGTTTTTATTTTTAATCTGTTCTATGAATCATAATAAGAGAGGTGAGAAACAGACTGGAAAATGGTAGTTAACAGGGGTCCTATATTGGGGTGATGTGCGTGGTTTTTTAGTGTTCCTTAACAAAACTTCAGTTGCATCTGGTGAGAGCCACATGGGCTTCATCAGCCTGACACAACCCTGGTTTGTTTTCATCTGCTATTTCAGATATTAGGGTACGATTTGCTGGAAAAGGAGATGATGTAGACAATTTTTTTCATGTACAAAATGTAGAGGGGTAAAGGAGAGTCTGGGCTGCTGGAAGTGTTTAGAGTTGACATAAAGGGGAGCCTTTTGATTTTTGTTAGTGGTGCTCAACCTTAATGCAGCTTCTCTTAAATCCCGATCTTGCGAACACTTCAATATTGGTCTAATTTAAGAAGTCAGTCAGCAGTACAGAGGTGCGCATAGGGAGGCAGTGTTAGTAGGATAAGATAACTACAGCCTGGTGAAGAAAGACTTTTGTCTTAGGCAGAATAAATGTTGATTTACAGTCAAGTCTGGACCCCAGCTGAATGGGCAGCCCTGTGGACAGCAGACGTGGTCCTCTGAAGAGCTAGGAGCTTTTATTTCTCTCTGCTGCCGCCATCTGACAAAAGGAGAGAGCATTGGTGGTAGGCTACACAGAGAGGTCTGCCTTCCTGGGCAGAGGGGAGCTTCGGCCACCCTACATGTCTTCTGTTGGTTTCTTAAAACACTGAACAACTAACACAGAGCAACTAATGCATGGGAATTAGCCCGGGGTAGAAATACACTGAGGAGAATATTTTCAGAGGAAGGCAAACTCACCACAACCTCAAGCTGCTAGTGGAACATTTGTTGGAATATCTTTTATGTAATAAATGTAGAACAAGCCCTCAGGAAACATGAGGGTTCAAAATACAGTGATTTCTCTTCTAGATTGCTTATTGTGTTTGATTTCTCCCCTCCCCGCTTGTCATGACTCTATACAGGTTTTGAGTATGATGTTACGGAGCATGTTATCTAATTTATTAATTGCTAGAAACTGGTATATTATGGTGTTAACAAAATGTTTTAATGTTGTTGCCAATTCAAACAGTCATTAAACACCTAAAACTTATGCAAGTTCTGCACATGTAATATATTAACTTTTACTGCTCTGTGCTTGATTTGTGTTGGGCTGTTATTTGGGCCTGAGAGATTTCTTTACTCAGTTCAGTATTGGGAATGACAACTAAAATCTCTGTGGTTCTGTACATTTACGAAGGGGTTAATTTTTGTTACAGTGGAAGAGAAACATGGTTGAAAGGTGCAAATAACTGTTCTGTTGTGCCTCTGAAAATAGCTTCAATAGAGTACTCTAGTGATAACGTGTTCTCTTGCTGTCTCTCGCTGACATGCCCAGAATACACACTATTAATTTTCTCTCACTCTTAAGATTATCACTCCCTGTCGGAAGCTTATTCTTTGTGCTGATAACAGAAAAGAGATGGAAGATTGGATTGCAGCACTGAAGACTGTACAAAACCGTGAACATTTTGAGGTAAGAGGAGAATGTGTTCCTTTGCACTCTCTGCCTCCTCTCCTAACTAACAGCTTCTTTTGAGATTGGAGTCAGCTTCCAGTGAAGTTAATAGAAGTCGGATTTATTGACTGTAACTGGTATAGCGTTAGGCCTTTGGTAAAAACTATCCCAAATACACTGAAGTGTTCCTCCAAAGAATTCTTGTGGCTTTGTATACTCTCCCTTGGTAACTTTGAGAGCACTTTTCAGAGTATGGGTAGGTTATGAAACACAGTTCTCCTCCCATTGTCTTTTCACTCTTCAGTTATCCTCCCTGTCCTAATTCACGTCTTGCCTGCTTGGTACTCTGCCTGCTTCAGTGCATCTCTTTGCTTTCTGGGGCTGCAGTTAGACCAGCACTGCCACCAAAAGAACCTGTCTTGTGTTTTTCCCACTCTGATGCTTGTCTCCCTGTTGTCTTCTCCCTTATGCTGACACAAACATTCCTCTGCTATTCAATAAACCAGGTCAGGGAACAGATCTTGCTGAAAACTTAATCCAGCAAAAAAATGGGGAGGGGAAGGATCAACTCTCCATCAGATAAATTATCCAGTTAATTTCCTTACACACACTTGGAGTGAGACAAGGATGGGAGGTAGGACAGGAGCAGGAATGAAGGTGTGGCTGATTCTTCAAGTAGTCTCTTCTGGATTAAAGACCTTGTTAAGTTACAGCTAGTATGTATAAACTGCATGTGGCCTAGTAAAAGTGTTCTGTTTCTGCCTTTCCTGACTGCTATGTGCAAATTTTTGTTTTAAGAAAAAAAAGTCTTGTTGCTCTACTTTAGACTTTGCTGTAATACATTTATTTTATTAGTCTACCCAGTACAGCATGGACCATTTCTCAGGGATGCATAACTGGTACGCCTGCTCACATGCTCGGCCAACATACTGCAATGTGTGTCGGGAGGCATTGTCTGGAGTCACATCACATGGGCTCTCATGTGAAGGTAAGCGTGCTCTCATGTCTCCTGTTTTGGGAGCATCATCTTTGTAGCTCAGTGTTGTGTTCCAGAGATAATTTAAGAGGAATGTTGTTAACAGTCTGCAAAAAGATGTAGTAAAATGCTGCATAATAAACTTGAGAGAGCCACAGGTTCTGTATGAGACTGGAGGTCTTTTCTGGACCTGATGTTGAAACCCTTCGCTGCTGAATCCCTTTGGTTTCACAGGGAATTTTCCTGCAGAAGTCCAGATCAGGATCATGGCATTTTGTAAAAGGATGATAGATGTGATGATGTTTTCATGTGGGTTTTAGTGTTGGACTCAACAGTAATATAGCTGATTTTATTAAAATCATGCTTCTGAAGTGAACCAGGTGTGTACTTCTGAGGTATCAGATAGAATATTCGTAAGAATACTCCTGTTCATAAGCATAATCATATTTGTAAGAACATCCTTGTGAAGTGTTTGAATGCCAGGAGGTTATTCTCTTCAGCTTTGGCATAGCAGACATGCCTGGCTGCTCACAGCTCATACTTCTAGCTTGCGTGAGGTTACACCCACACTGTGTAAAAGGATGCAGGGGTGTATGACTATGTAAATCATGTCAAATTTAACAAGGTGATAACTTCGCTTTGTACAAGCAACTGGCAAAAGTGACAAGGCAAGAATTGATAGCTAGCTCATCTTACTCCATAGGCTTAGAGCTGATAGTTTTGGCAGTGCTAACAAGGGTAGTGTGTGCCCATGCTTTCTTCTGGAGCCAAATATGGTCACTTGGGAAAGCTTTCGCACAGACTGCCACATTACATGTTCTGAGGCAGGATTAATATATTTTTCTCTTCCTCTCTAGTGTGCAAGTTTAAAGCCCACAAGCGGTGTGCTGTGAGGGCAACCAATAATTGCAAGTGGACAACTCTGGCCTCTATCGGGAAGGATATCATTGAGGATGAAGATGGGGTAGGCGTTAGTCTTAACTCTTCTAGCCTGATCTTGATGTGGAAGCACCAGCATGTGCTCTGCAGCTTTCTTCACTGTACAAATAGCAGATTCTGCCTTTGTGTGTTAACAATGTGGGAAAGGCCTTTACTGTCTGAGCATGAGATTCTGTGTGGAAAGTCCCAGCAGCGTAACAAGGACTCCTTAACAGGAAGAAACTCCTGCTATGGACCGGGGGAAGCTGAGGTTAAATAATTGGAGGCATGGGGAACCTGGTCTGGGTTTTGGCAAAAGAAAAACAAATGAATGGTTGAAACAGTACCTTAGCATATGAGATGTCTGATGCAAATGAGTGTTTCCTGACACTAGCCAGGGGCAAGTCACCTGTCTCTTTGTGCTTGAGCCTGATGTAAAATGCCAAAAGAGGTCCTCGGGTGTTTTCTAGAAATTGCCTTTGCTGTCCTTAAACAGTGCATATAAAGACTTGCCTCTCTGTATGTCTCAGGGCCACAGTGCATCCTGTGCTCTTGAGTTGCACTCTGGGAAGTCCATATTGCTTTTCTCCCTCTGTACCGTTTGCAGATATCCATGCCACATCAATGGTTGGAAGGAAACCTGCCCGTGAGTGCCAAATGCACTGTGTGTGATAAAACCTGTGGCAGTGTCCTACGTTTGCAAGACTGGCGCTGCCTGTGGTGCAAAGCCATGGTGAGTTGAATAAACATGACCATTTCGGTAAAAGAATAGTCTTTGATCAGCTCTTTGGTGTGTTCTTTCAATGACATTTACTTAAAATGAAATCTCTAACCATGCTGTCAGTATTTGCCATGAAGGACTCTATTGTTCTTTCTCCAGATGATAAACAGCCTGCAAGAGATACAAATTTAAATTTCTGCTGAAAAGTATCACTGTCATGCATAAAAGACCTAAAATAAGTATCTGACTTCTCTGCAAGCTCATTTTCTTTTGATAGTGAGCTTTCATAGAAGAATCTAATTACACTAGATATGGATTGATGCCTCAGGCATGGGAAGTGTTGGATTTTAAGGAGCCATTATTTGTCATTTCTGCAAGTTGCAAAGGTACAACAAAAAAAAAGAAGATAAAGAATACTAAGCTGTTTTAATACTAGTAATTTCCCTTCCCATTGCAATAGGTTTCTCTTGCCTAACCACTGCAGTGATGCAGATCTTGCTGTTTCCAGTTGCTATAATTTTAATAAAAGTAGTATAACAAAATATGTGTTTATCTGTGGGGTGGGGGCTCAAACACCAAGCAAATCCTCTATCTTGCAGTTTTCGTGTACCAGAAATGACTGAAGTGCCCTGCTCTACTTTGTATTTCCTTTTTTTGGTGGCTTTGTTCATCCCTTGTTCTCTTCCCTCGGATGTGCCTCATGTCTTCCTGCTTTATTTTTTGCTTTCTTCTTTTCTTGAATTCCCAGCTTTCTCTTTTGTTGCTACTTTTGATCTCTCAACTGAGGCTAGGATTTTGAAAGCAGAATGCCTGAGGGCTCTTAAAGCCACGTAATCTGTTACCTGCCCTCTCAGCACTCAAAGTGCTAGTCTCATAAATTCAAATGGCAGAAAAAGTACATGCTAATGGAAAGAGGAGAATTAGTAGATGACTCTGATTACATCATTCTTAAAATAAATTCATCAACTGATATTTCGTTGGATTCTCCCACTCTTCCTTTCTTACTCTTCCTTTACAACTTCTTGTTGAGTGGCTTTATGAATTATACTACAGTGCCCAAAAGAGTCTGAATGCATGTCTTTTGTTGGTGTTTTCAGGTACACACAGCATGTAAAGAGTTGTTGCCAAGCAAGTGCCCTCTTGGGCTGTGCAAAGTGTCTGTCATTCCTCCTACTGCTCTTAACAGCATTGATTCAGATGGTAAGTGTTGCTTGTAAGTAGTGCCTTCTTTCTCTTCCTCTCAGTTACAGTGCCTTCAGCTGACACGGTTAATGCCAGACTCTGTCAACTGAAAATCCTGCTTTTTGATGTTGCTGAAATTCCAGACTGGAAGATACTGCTGAAGTATGGCAGTGAACTGTTTGCTTTGCTTTTGCATTCAGTTTATTACCCTGTAACGTCAGTATTTGCTGAGCTGCAGCTGTTAAAATTTATTGAGAACAACTATACTGCAGAAGCAGTTTGGGAAGGTTGGGGAAGCTGAAAATTTTGGCGTACTGCTAGGAGATAAGTGTGACATTTGGCAGCATGAGGTGTGGTTCGTGCTGGATTCAGGCTGTGTGCATTTGGCATTTACCCAGTGAGTGCCATAAGCACAAGGAAAGTATTAGCTTCTTCATAGCTGTGCAGGGGTGTGGGGTGTTGGTTTTTTTTCTCACTCCATCTCCATGGGCAGCTCCGCATCTCTTGGCTTTTCCTCCCTTTCCGTTCCCTTTTCCTTGACAGGTTTCTGGAAAGCTACTTGTCCGCCTTCTTGCACAAGCCCTTTGTTGGTCTTTGTCAACTCAAAAAGTGGAGACAACCAAGGTGTAAAATTTCTACGAAGATTCAAACAGCTGCTGAATCCAGCCCAGGTCTTTGACCTCATGAATGGAGGACCTCACCTTGGGTAAGCAGATATTCTATGGAATCACACATTCCTGGTAAATACCAGAAAAGTACGAGTGATTTATTTGATTATAAGCTCATCCTCAAATATAAAATCATAGAATGGTTAGAGGTGGAAGCAACTTTAAAGATTATCTAGTTGCAACCCCCCTGCCATGGGCAGGGACGCCTTCCACCAGCCCAGGTTGCTCAAAGCACCATCCAACCTGGCCTTGAACACCTCCAGGGATGGGGCAGCCACAGCTTCTCTGGGCAGCCCGTGCCAGTGTCTCACCACCCCCACAGTAAACAATTTCTTCCTAATATCTAGTCTAAATCTACTGTCTTTCAGTTTAAAACCGTTACTCCTCATCCTATCGCTATGCTCCCTGATAAAGAGTCCCTCTCTACCTTTTCTGTAGCCCCCTTTGGGTACTGAAAGACTGATACAAGGTCTCCCCGGAGCCTTCTCTTCTCTAGGCTGAACAACCCCAACTCTCTCAGCCTGTCTTCATAGGAGAGCTGCTCCAGCCCTCTGATCAGCTTCGTGGCCCTCCTCTGGACCCGGTCCACAGGTCCGTGTCCTCCTCATGTTGGGGGCACCAGAGCTGGACACAGGACTGCAGGTGGGGTCTCACCAGAGCAAAGGGGCAGAATCCCCTCCCTTGACCTGCTGGCCACGCTGCTTTTGATGCAGCCCAGGATACAGTTGGCTTTCTGGGCTGAGAGTGCACATTGCTGGCTCATGTTGAGCTTTTCATCCACCAACACCGCCAAGTCCTTCTCCTCAGGGCTGCTTTCAGTCCATTCTCCACCCAGGCTGTATTTGTGCTTGGGATTGCTCCAACCCACATGCAGGACCTTGCACTTGACCTTGTTGAACTTCATGAGGTTTGCACAGGCCCACTTCTCAAGCCTGTCCAGGTCCCTCTGGATGGCATCCCTCCCCTCCAGCATGTTGACTGCTCCACACAGCTTGGTGTCGTCGGCAGACTTGCTGAGGGTGCACTCAATCCCACCATCCATGTCACCAACAAAGATGTTAGACAGCATCGGTCCCAGTACCGACCCCTCAGGAACGCCACTCGTCACTGCTCGCCACTTGGACATCGAGCCATTGACCGCAACTCTTTGAGTGCGGCCGTCAAGCCTGTTCCTTATCCACGGAGTGGTCCATGTGTCAAATCCATGTCTCTCCAATTTAGAGACAAGGATGTCGTGCGGGACAGTGTCAAATATAACAAGGAACCTATTCCTCTGAGAAGACTAAACACATAAGAAGTTTGGAGGGGTTTTCCCCTCTCTGTGTTTAGTGTTATTGATTAGCTAAAACGAAAAATGTTGTTGAAAAAAGTTATTATTTCCATTCATCAGTAACAGCAAGACAGCTTGAGCGGTTTGGGGGGAATTCCAGAAACACTCCCCTGGAAGAAGACCAAGCATGGGAAGCTTGAATCCAGAAGAAAACTTGTCAGCAAACAGACTTGTAACAGGCATCTTGATGTACTGTTAACGAGAGTTAACTTGAGTTAAATGGGGTGAACAAATAAGTGTCATAGATAGCAAATGAGTATTGTTAAAATGAGATTTATCCAGAAATACCTTACCTGGAAAGTATGTGAAACTTCCATCTCGTGAAGATTTTATGGTAATATTGGGAAAACATATCTTAGGAATGCTTTTGGTAAAGTTGGTTCTGCCCTGGGATCTAGATGGCATTTCAGGCTTGTTTACCAGATTATACTAGAATATCTATGGATAAAAAAAAGTGACCATTGTGGAATAAATACCTTTAGTGTATTTCTGCAACTCGGTTCTTAAAAAAAAAAAAATGTTTGGTCTCCAGTTTGCTCCCTCCAAATGTTTCTCTGTTGTATTGGATGTGAGTAGCTTTTGTCCTGAATGGGTGCTTCTTACAGTTAGAGACGACACAAGGTGAATTTCCTTCATATTTTTCTAAATGTGCTCAAGTCTGTGACTAAGACCTGTAGGTGCAGAGTGCTAAATCTGGGAGTGTCCACTCCTGGATGAGTGACCAGTAAATTCTGCTTTCCTGAGAACCGTTCTGGTTTCTTGCCATAGTGCATTGGAAAACACTGGCCTTTAAAACTGCAACGTGCTGTCCAGGAGATGTGTTTGGCTGATAAATAATTTATAGAAAACTTTTATAATTAAATAATTTTCTTCTCCTCCTCCCCAGTTGGACTGACTGTAGAGAGGAATTTTGCTTTTAAGCAAGAGAGAAGGGAAGGGAGGGAATCAATTATTTTCTCAAGCTGTGGTGCACACTTCTAAAACAGCTGCTCTTGTTTGCTTTCTTAAAAAGGAAATGGTGGTACAGGGTAAAGGCTGATTCTTAATAATTTAAATATTCTCAACTGGTGTCAGTCAAACTGTACCATAAGATGTTGTCATTTCTGATAGACATTTTTCATGTGTCAGCAGGGCTTGAAGAAGTAAGGATTTTCATGCACTACAGTAAATCCTGTTTAGGAAACAATAAAAAAAATAGATATATACAAAACCAAAATAAAAGCAGGCAGTACTTAAAACAGCTTAAGGAGAGATTGTTTTTAGTATTCGGCAAAGGGTGAATAGAGAAGTTCACACTTACCTTGCTGGTAAGTTGTTTGCCTGCCCGCAGGACGGACAAAGGGCCGGAGAAATGGTTTATGTTGCTTTCCCAGAAGAAGGACTAAAGCCTGTGGGGCTTTCCATCCTCTTACAGTTGTCTGCTTGCTGAATGACTACATAAAGTTCCCACTTTTCAAGCTCTGCTTTAATTGGTGTGGCCTTGAGTGCAAAGGCAGTGACATCAGAGCACTCCAAAGAGTGACAAATAACTAGTGTTAGACTGAACACAGCAAATCTGCAAAACGGAATTAATTCAATGGATAATGAGCTATCACATGCTTGTTTCTTCTTCAGTGCCCTGCTTTAGTAGAGGAGTATGTCTGGGACATATTTCTGTAGTGAACAGCCATTGTAAATTGCTTAGCTGTATTTATAATTCCTTATTTATAATCATTTGAATTCATCTATAATCTGACAGTGCCTCATATTAATTGCGAAATCAGAGCCTACTTTAAGCAAATCTGCCATGTTTATTACCTAAATTGGAATTGTTTATTGTTTCTTTCTGTAACAGCTGATTGTTCTTCTCTCTTGCTTTTTTTCTTTCCCTTCTCTGTAGTTTACGCTTATTCCAGAAATTTGACACTTTCCGGATTCTGGTTTGCGGTGGGGACGGAAGTGTTGGCTGGGTTCTCTCCGAAATTGATAGCCTCAATCTTCACAAGCAGGTACCTGCCCAATGAGCTTGGTTGGATGAAAGAGTGAAGGAATAACAACAGCATGGGGCGAAGACGACTTTCTTTGATCATACAGACATAGTTTGCCCCAGGACTGAAGCCACATACAGCTTACCACAGCAGTGTTCGTGCAGTAGTTTTCTGCAAGAAGCTGTACTGGACTAATTCATTATTCCTATCTCCATTGCTCCCCCACAACTCCCTCTTACGAGATCCTCTTTTTGGAGTAGCTCTGAGTTGCTCCTGCTCCATTGCCAGCAGACTTATACTCAGAAAGGGCTGCAGTTAGAAAACTGGGAGCTCCACAAAGGTAGTGCTCCTCATCTATTCCCTTTAATTCTTGTGGTGGTGTTTCTGCATCCTGGGATAGACAAATTTCTTTGGAGTAGAGGTATCATGCAGCATTTAATTTGTTTCCATTTTGTCTTGGAGATGTCTATGCTAATTTTACAGGAAAAGCAATAGCACCACCTGATGGTTAAATAAATGCATCTGTAGAAGGGGCTACTTTTAGTAAGATGCTCCTAGCTGTAATACACTCCTCTCTCAATTAACAACTTAAGAGTAGAGGAAATTTTTCCTTACTTGCATGCTCTTCTGGCTGTTTGGCCCACCCAATTACTTTCTCCTCCCCCTGGGACTAGCTGTTTCTCAGTGTCTGTGTGTGTAAGGAATCAGTCATGTTACCTGTGGCTATTTGTGGCTTGTATTTTCCCATTTGAATATCAGTTTTGGTTTCCTTTTCTCTGATGCAGTGCCAGCTGGGAGTGCTGCCCTTGGGAACAGGGAATGACCTTGCCCGTGTGTTAGGCTGGGGGTCTGCTTGTGATGATGATACCCAACTCCCGCAGATCCTGGAGAAGCTGGAGAGGGCCAGTACTAAAATGCTGGACAGGTGAGTAACCATTATTAACATCCTTCCCTGCACAAGAGTTGTGTGAAAATACCCTTCCAGGAGAACTGGGCAGTTGTTGATTCTACCCAGCTGCGGGATTTCTTACTAATGCCAGTTAATGTTTTTTCTTTGATAATCCTCTGTCACCCTTTAGCAACAAAAGGTAGTCTGGGTTTCTATATCACTGCTGCAGAGTAGTAATGAGTGAAATTGTCTGATGTCCAGTGTCCTCTCTTGTGTTCCAGAGTTATCGTCAATTGAATTTGACAGCCTTACAGTCATGATTTTTTTAAGTGAATTTTTTTCTTGGTAAATTGAACCAATTTATGTTGAGTTTGGCATAGAAATGAAAGCTGAATGCAGAAGTGGACATCTTTACCCCTAGTATTGATATCACCTATATATCTTTGTACATTTAAAAATGTTTCTTGTCTTTAGAGTTGCATCTTAGCATCTGTTACGTTGAATTGAGTAATGCCCATAGAATTTAAGTGAGGGGGACAAGAAGTACAGAGAAGGTCCTTGTGCTGTAGGGTACTTGTTCATAGTCGTCCTTTCCTCTTCCCCCAGTTCAGCCCCTCTGCAGTTCCACTGCAACCCTATGGCTTCCTTACATCAATCATGCCCCTGCCAAAGTGCAGTTTGTTCTGCCTGAGGTTCTAACCTGTTACGTTAGCCCTTGGATAAAGGAGGAAATCATCTGCCTTGTAGTGACAGCTATGATGTCTCCTTTTCAACAGGTGGAGCATCATGGTGTATGAAACCAAACTCCCTCGCCAGGCCTCTACTTCCACAGTCACTGAAGATTTCAGTGAGGATTCTGAGGTACCTCGTGAGGCGCAGAGGGCAGGGGACTGGAGCAGTGGCCTCAGAACAGACAAGATAGGAGGCAGTGGCTGAGTGCAAAGGAGCAGCCCTGAGCTCTGACCCGGGTGAAGCAGGAGCTAACAAAGTCAATGAAGTATTGTGGAGAAGGATGGAGGTTGGGTTACCAGAGTCAACAACCGTAATGGGGAATGGGAGGAAAATGCTTTGGAACAGAACAGAGAGGAAATGATCAAGTTTTATCTGATGTTATGACATCATGTTACTGAAATTGTGGAAAGCTGCATGGCAGTCCTAAGACCTGTAAAAACCCAATTTTAGATCCATAGATAATCAGAGACTCCAAGAACTGCACTGCTGATGATTTCTGGGTTCAGAATTAGTTTCTTCATCAGATTCAGATCTTCAGTGGGTAACTGAGCCCTGGACCACAGAACTTTTCCAGGGCAAAAAGAACCTGTAGGTTTTTGGTAGGTACTCTCTGAGGAGCCAGGGTTACACAGCATATGTTGTAACTCTGGGAAGCAGCACCCCAGTGGCTTGTTTCTGACTGTCATCAGGTGCAGAAGATTCTCTTCTATGAAGACTCTGTGGCTGCCCATTTGTCCAAAATTTTGACTTCTGACCAACACTCAGTAGTCATCTCCTCAGCCAAGTGAGTACTTACAGGACAACTGCTCTAAGTGAAAGTTGCACTGTGAAGATCCTGAGACGATCCTTGCATGACTTCGTTTTCACTACCTTCTTTGTCTAGGGTGCTTTGTGAGACAGTGAAGGATTTTGTGGCTCGAGTAGGGAAAGCCTATGAGAAAGCAACAGAAAGCTCGGAGGAATCGGAGGTCATGGCCAGAAAGGTAAAATTGGAAAAATTGTTTGGGTTTCTAATTCTGAAGTGGAAAACTGCTCTGTTTTCAGAGAACTAG
This sequence comes from Pluvialis apricaria, assembly GCA_017639485.1. Taxonomy (NCBI): domain Eukaryota; kingdom Metazoa; phylum Chordata; class Aves; order Charadriiformes; family Charadriidae; genus Pluvialis; species Pluvialis apricaria. The sequence goes on from CM030014.1 coordinate 26,152,874, forward strand.
GACAGCAGCAGTTCAGCAATCACTAAAAGAATGAGCTGCCAAGTCTACTGTTAGTTCTACTCAAATGTTCTTCTTCGCCTTGTAGTGCTCTGTCCTGAAGGAGAAGCTGGACTCATTGCTGAAGACACTGAATGATGAATCTCAAGCATCTTCATCTCTACCAAACCCTCCTCCCACCATTGCAGAGGAAACCGAAGATGGTGATGGGTCAGGCAGTGCTTGTGATTCTTCTAGTGACCGGTCAGTGGGCTCGTCATGTACTGCACGGCCCCAGATTTTTCGCCCCCGAGAACAGCTCATGTTGAGAGCCAACAGCTTGAAAAAAGCCATTCGTCAGATAATAGAGCATGCAGAAAAAGGTAACCTGTTAGGAGTCCTGCTTGTGACTTGTTACAGGCTCTTGGGAAGTATAGATTTCCTTTATTCCAGAGCGGAGTAGGGTTCTTTATTAAAAACAGCTTTCCTGAGCTAGAGAAGCTATTTGGTAAGCCTGGCTGTTTAGTTTCAGTATCATCTCTGCCAAGCCCACCTGTTTGAAGCATTGCTTGGTAAATGAGCCTGAAGTTCAAGGTATGTTCTCTCCCATAGGGCTGGTTTAGGAAGTTACTACCCTCCTACATTCTGTTCATTTGTGTTTCCTGTCTGTCCCCACCCATACCACAATTGTGTCAGCGCAACTGTTTGTGTGGCCTTGCTGTAAAACAAATCTGAAAATACTTGGGAAGAAAGTATTTTAAGTATTTTAACTTGGATTGTTTCAGAAATCTCTTTATAGTACAGCCCAGCAAAACAGTGCAGTGGTACAACTGCAAGAGAGGGCAGGAACTTCTTAAACTAGCTTTGTCACTGGGAAAATGTTATAATACTGCACCCAGCTGCAAATCCATTCTGTTCCAATGTAACTTCCTAGGCAGGTGACCCTCTTCTCCACATCTTGACCCTTATCTCTCTCCAGGCACTCACACACACAGCTCAAAGTTTCATTTCCTTCAAAAGGCGTCAGTCTCCCAGATGTTAGTCATAAACTCAGTGGTTTAACTTAGACCAAAGGAAGTACTTAACAGGTTATTACTGGAGATAAAAGCATTGAAGTTGCAGATGTGACATCCACGCACACCTAAATGTGCACTATGAACAGCTATGTAGTCAGTTACAGATCATTGCAATGCTGCTTGGCTTTCCAGCACTGCAGTATTGTATACAACCTATCCTGCAAGAAAAGTCATGTGAGATGATGGAAGTTGAGCAAACAGCCTGCTTCTGGTGAAGTAGAGGTCTTGACCTCACTGCTGCCCCATTTTGCTGCTGCTTTCCTTTGCCAATTTGATGTTTGTTGGAGTTCTTTTGGAGCCCAACCAATTTGCTTAATCCAGCAAGAAGAGTTTCTATTTCTGCTGGGTTAGTGGGTTGGATTGCCTTGTGGGTAGTTTTAATGAACTTTAGAGTCAGCACAAGGGAGGGGAAGAGAGTGAAAGAAAGGGGCTCGTCTTCCTGCAGAGGCAGTGAGCTGGTAGATCAGCTGAGGGCTGTTCTCAGAGCTGTGCCCTGTGAGGGGTCACTGGGGAGGAAGGCCTCTTGATTACACGCAAAGAAAGTTTTGATTTCTTTAGGCAACATGCTAGCATTTAATTCTTACCAGCTTTTGGGCAAACTCCAGTTACATTTCAGATGTATTTGTTCAACTTCTCCAAACTGTTTTTCTTCTTCCAAAGTATGTAATCTGATTCTTTCCTTTGTTTGTATTGTTTTATACCAACTGTTCTTTTCTTCCTCCTGATTATATGTGTCTAAGTGCCCTTTTCAAGTGGCTTGTTCTATTGCCCCAGTACAGATTAAGCAAACAGAAAATTCATTAGATTTATCATTTAATGTCTGTCTGGTTAGAATTTGTGGCAATGTCTAAATGCAAATAAATAGAAGTCCATCACCTGTAGCACAGTTTACATCTCAGGAAGACTGAGTACCTGTAGCATTAAAGATGGACACTTCTATTTAGTCTTATTGCTAAAGAGCTCAGCCAAGAAAACAGGAGGCTAAGCCAGCCCAGTTCCAAAAGCTTTCCAGAGCAGAGCTTAGTTGAGACAAATGATACAGGAAAGCTTTTTGTTATTCCTGTTCTTTCCTTTAAGGAATCTGGGCCTTTAGAGTCCCATCCTGTTGTTATTTACATCAGGGGGAGGGTGTTCCTTGCTGGAAGAGTTGTGAGGCACTTGCCTACTTTCTCTCTCCTTACAGCTGTAGACGAGCAGAACGCCCAGACCCAGGAGCAAGAGGGCTTCCTCCTTAGCCTCTCAGCCTCTGAAGAGGGCAAGGAACTGAGAAACGAGGATAAAATCTCCCTGCAATCATCACACAGCAGCAGCTATGGAGTGTCCAAAGGGAGGAGCCAGCGGAAAGGTACTGCTCCAGAGCTGCCACCATACAGATCTTGCCTGCGAATTACAATTCTGTTAGTTGTAAAAAGTGAGGGAGGTGTTACGTCTGTTACCTTCCAGGTTCCGTTTTTCTCCAATTTTTGAACGATTGCTTTTCAGATGCCAGCCCTTGCACATTTCTATGCTCTAGCCTGTGCGTCATGCACCCTACTTTTCGCTACATCTCTGATGGCTGGTCCATGATATTAGCATATGGAGCCTAGGATTCAGAAATTTTCTTGTACCTTAGCCAGTAATCTGGGTTCTCTTGGCTTTCAGTGCTTGGACAAGGACAGTCTTGAGCATTTTTCATGTCGTCTACCGGATGACATTTCCCTGTAAGCCCCTGCCATCCTTTGCAGATGACAGAGAATGGAAGCCAGGTTGCTTTAATAACTGTGTTATGTGAGTAATTTGTTAGAGATCCCTGATCACTGTAAATATATTTGGAACTTATCTGAGTAGTGACTGGGAGCCAAATACCCTGTCTGTTGTGCTCCTGGCACCAGCATTTTCTCATCTCCATTTCTAATATTTGCATGTGGCATTTTGGTACCTCCAATCTGTGAGGTTTTCTGGCTACACATATGCCACATCTCTGTCTCTTAATGACTGGTTCTGTCAACTCTTTGTTTTATGGTGGCTAGAGTGTTCTGCTGTTGAGTGATTCCTAACCCAGACTTGCTGCTTGGGCTGTGCTGCTATGTGCTCGTCTGAATCACAATGTTATGTTTGTCAATACCCATGTTTGTGTTGTGTTTTACAGCGTCCAAGTCTCCTTGCGAAAGACTAATAAACAAAGGAAGTTTGTCGCTCGGCAGCTCTGCATCTCTTCCTCCCCAGACAGGAAACCGGGACAACTTGCCAATGCTGAACACAAAAATCCTCTACCCAAGTAAGTGTAACACCCACCACTTCCCACTGAGGCGGCCAACTGGAGTATGGGTGACAGCAGCGCAGGCTGCAGTCTCCACCTGAAAAGATGAAATTGTCCTGCCTGATGTCCTTTTGTGCAGAATCCACATGAAATCCCTTTGTGGATAACTTTCCACTAGCGCTGAAAAGTAGAGACTTGGAGGGAACTGTAATAGTTTCCAGTTAGTAGCTGAGACCTAGACACACATTTTTATTAACACTGCAGTGGCAGAATTTAGAGGCCACTTACAAGGAGATACTGAGCTAAAAGCAACCTTGAGAAGGCTGATAAGATGCTGCTGAGAGAGGTTTCTGCAGAGTGGCATCCATAGACTGGGAGCAACAGTCCATTCAGGTGAAGGCTGAAGTCAGTGGAGGTGCTCAGACATAGCAGAATTCTCACCTCCCACATCTTATGTAGCAACATCATGGTACTATTCTTCCACCTCTTCCCCCCAAATTACTTGTTCAAATTGTTTCTTCTGGAAGCAGGTAATTTCTTTTCTCTCTGACAAAGCTGCTGTTTGTGGGTTGCCAGTAATTCTTGAGCAACTTGGAGAATAACTTCAGTCCTACTCTTCTTTCTCTACTCATTGAAGCAAGGACATTGCATGTCTCACCCTGCAACAAAAAAGCTACTGCAGTGAATACACTCCTATTTCCAATTTCCACGTGTCTGTACGACTGTGCTGCTGGCCTGAGGTGATACCCTGTCGATCAGAAACCCTTCTCCTTATTGAGAGCTAAGCCTTCTGGAGTGGAAGAAAGTGCTGTTGTTATTTGCTTTCCACAGTGAATGACAAGAGTTTATATATTCTGCCCTGTTGTCTTGTCTCTGAAATCGAAGTAACCTGTTTTCTGTTTATTACTAATCACACTCTTCCCTGTGGTCAATTTTCCTACAGATATCCGTGCTGGCATGTCTGGTTCCTTGCCTGGGAGCTCTGTCATCAGCCGATTGTTGATCCATGCTGATCCCTTTAACTCTGAGCCTGAAAATCTGTGAGTATGCCCAGGAGGTTGAAGGGAGGGAGTGGGCATTTCCGAATGGACCTCAGCAGAGAGGCAGATTAGTTTACAGAGCTAAATAATGGACTGCAGCAGCCCAGAGTGTAAATGAATTCATATGCTGGGTGCCAGTGAGGATCAGCTTATGTAGTTACACGTGCAGTGACACCTCTGACTCATGGTAGAAGATTTTTAGGTTTTAGGTGAGAATGAAATCTATATCAGTCTTCTACCTGCACTCGGAGATGACTCCCTCCACAGTAGCCTGGGGGGGAATCACTGCCCTTACAGCATGGAGGCCCAAGAAAGGTCATGGGCAGACCACAACAGGTGAGGCAGTCAGGAAATGTGATGCGAAGACTTTCTCAGGCTATTTCTGCTAAACTGTTTAACAGTAAAAATCCAGTGATACAGACTTAAAGGTTTTTTCATGGGGTTCAGTGCCCCTGCGATGAGTAGCTGGCACTTTTGAGTTCCTTTGTCATGCTCTCTGTAGGTAATTCCTAATATATATATATATATATATAAAAAAGCAATTAGCATGGCTAATGTTTTGTGAGACCTTTTACACAATGCCAGTGACCAGCAACATAGCTTTTTTTGTAAATGAAGTGTAGGCTTCTGAGTACGTTCCTGTGGCAAGGGAAGAATTCCTCTGCAAATCTTGTGGCTGTGAAGTCTTACAGAGGCTGCAGGCCAGGAACCTCTGCTCAGTAACCGCTTTTGTGGTATTCTTTGTGGGTTTTACACAGTTCCCAACAGTGCTTATCAGAGCACGTTGGCATATAACCTTCTTGTTCTTCACCTTTTTATGCAACAGAATTACGAGGTGGTCAGAAGAGGCGTGAGATGTATACTAAATGGTATGTAGACTTAGGAATGGGAGTTTTGTTCTTTTGTTTTGCAGTGAATGTTACACAGAGAAGTGTGTCATGAATAATTACTTTGGAATTGGACTGGATGCAAAGATTTCTTTGGACTTCAACAACAAACGTGATGAGCACCCGGAGAAATGCAGGTGGGTTTGGTTTTGGCTGGCCTTTGGCTACTGCCAGAAGTGGCTGAAACCACTTTATGTTTCTGTGCAGTCTTGAAGCCGATGGTGTACAAGTGTGCTGAATAGGTATATTGTTAATCTTGTCTGCATAATTCTCCTTCAAGGCTTGAAATCATGATGGAGGAGATTAGCTACCGATTTGTTACTGGTTCTTTATGCTGTTGTGGCTAGTACAAGATCTTTGAGCAGCTATGTCAGCGCGTTGGTTCTCTTTACTTCATGATCTCGCTCACAGATTTTTCTCCTGGGCTTGCTGTTTAGCCATGAGAGAATCTTCTCTCAGCTCTAAATGCCATTTAATACGAACGACAGGTTTTGGCCTTTTGAATATCTGGGCAACTACAGGACATTTTGTGTAGCCTGGGATTGGTACATTTGCTATACTTGAGCTAATGCTGCGAAACGCTGTTGATGTCCTGGTGTACGAGATTGACAAGCTCTGTGGCAGGGGAATCTGTGTATGTTTCCGGTAATACGTGTTAGTAATCCTCAATTCCTGCCTGACGTTTATTTAAAGGGGAGTAGTTTCGTAGCACAAGCAATGACCATTTTGAGTGCTTGACCCTTCTGAAAGCACCTTTATGTTTTAGGACTTAGGAGGTACCATTTCAATGTGGAGCTTTTTTCGCTCTAAGTGAAAAGGTAAATGCTTATGCTAACTTTTTCTCTTTTCATTTGCCCCCTTAGAAGTCGTACTAAAAACATGATGTGGTACGGAGTATTGGGGACCAAGGAGCTGCTACACAGAACATATAAAAACCTGGAGCAGAAAGTCTTGCTGGAGGTGAGGAATTAGCGTGCCCTTCTGTTGTTGAAACTAGGAACAGTTGCATCTCTTTCAGACACTTTGATTTGGCATGGTGATGCTACTTGGCCATGTTGGGGTGTTTCCCTTCCCTGCCTGAAACAATGTACTTGCTGTATCTCACCCTGAGCTAGCTAAAAGTGGCTTTTCCTGGTTCTGGAAGGTAACTTTTATTCTCAGCCTGTAAGGAGAGCGTCGTCCTGCTGGAAAATATTAGCTGTCCCCAACTCAGTATTTGGCATAGATAAGATTGTCATGTTATATGTGGTATCTCATGTGAACGCAACATTTTAGCAAGTAGGTGCAGTGGAAATCTCTTAATTTAACTACACTATAATGTGCATCAAACTGGAAAAGAAATCTTGTATGGGCCACATACGGTGTAAACAGGTAGTTTGCAGGAGAAGACCCTCATCACAGTAGACTGCATAGAGTTTCAGAAGTTTTATTCCCCTTTCTGGAGGAATAAACCAAGAGGTTTTGCCAAGCCTCTCAGATGTGCCCTTTTCCTGTTTGGGGAAAGAAGCAGCAGTATCCTTCTAAACCCGCCCTCTGCCAGAGGGAGAGGTGCTTCATGAGATGTGAATGGCTATGTTCTACTCCATTATTTCAAGAGTAAGCCGGAAGAAACCTGAATTAATTTATTGCCAAGCTGTGCAGGCTGTTTTCTGTTCTTAGAGGACATGCTCTGGCAGGAGGGGCTCTCTTCTGCTGAGAGTAGTGTTGCCTTCTTTTCTGTGTAGTGTGATGGGAGGCCAATCCCTTTGCCCAGTCTCCAGGGAATCGCCGTACTCAACATTCCCAGCTATGCAGGAGGCACCAACTTCTGGGGAGGAACCAAGGAAGATGATGTGAGTATTCTCTAAGGCAATGCAGAAATGTTTTTACTTACTGTTGCTTCTGGAGTCATAGCCCCTGCGAATAGTGCTTGGAAGAAGAGGGCAAGGGGCCTGTCTGCGAAGTGGATAGGATACTGCAGTCCAGTCTTGAGCAGCTTTGCACCCAAGCAGTCTGTAATGATTCAGAAAAAATAAAAATGCTGTCCTGAGCGTTCGGACTTCCAGGAAATGCTTGAGATTGGCCTTTTCCCCTTGGACTGCCTGAGAAGTAAAATCCCTTGAAGACAAAGGGAGTTAGATCCAGTCAGAAACGTTGTATTATTTGAGGTGAAAAAGTGTGTACCCTCATAAGAATAATTATTGCCTTGTAGCCTACAGCCTTTGTGTTAGCTGCCATTGGAAGCACAGTGGGAATATCAAGGCTCCTTTTTCTCCCTCCTAGCTCACTGCAAATCTTCACCTTCTAGCCTTGTTGTTAATTTTATGAGATTAAAAAGCGCAATTAAAAGCCAACCCCCAAATCTTCACCAGTAGGGGGTAAAGGAAACCTCTCCCAACAAAGCTGTAGTCAACTGAATTCTCTCTCCCTTGTATCTGGCTAGACATTTACAGCGCCCTCCTTTGATGACAAGATTTTGGAGGTGGTAGCGGTGTTTGGTAGCATGCAGATGGCAGTGTCACGAGTGATAAATCTACAGCATCACCGGATTGCGCAGGTATCAATTGCTTTTGTGAGCTCTTCTTGCCTCCCTCATCTCTGGCTTGTGATGTTTTTGCCAGTTTCAATCCATAAATCCCTCCTTTGTGCTCTCTCTTGTCCATGGAAAGAGCATGCACCAGGGTGAAAATGAGCACGTCCAAGGGCAATTTGGGCATGGAATCGTTTGCTAGCATTCATTGTGGTATGAGTTAGACCACCAATTCAAATACAGATTAGTCCAAAGACACAGCAAATGGTCCCTGCTGCACAAGGGGGAGGCGTGCTCTGCCACCCAGGCACGTGTGCCTCTGGTAGCCCCAAAGCTGGGGAAGCATTTTGGCAAGAAAGAGAATGTCTCATGCTTTTGGAAAAACAACATTTTAGAGCTTCTCTGAGGCAATCATTTCTTGCAGTGTCGGACAGTGAAGATAGCAATCCTGGGAGAAGAAGGAGTTCCTGTGCAAGTGGATGGAGAAGCCTGGATCCAGCCTCCGGGTTACATTTGGATTGTTCATAAGAACAGAGCACAGACCCTCACCCGAGACAGGGTAAGAGCAGCCTTGCATATGCTTTGTAGTACACACGTGTTTTGATGTCACATACTCCTGAGGAGCAGGGCAACAGCCGCATGTGAAAGCTTCTCTTTGTGAATGTAAGCAGCATATTTTGCTACACGCCAAAAAACTTTTTGGAAAGAACATGATTAAACTTGCATTCACCACTTGGGAAATGGCATAAATAAGGTTGTTTATGCAAGCTTATTTTGCTTCCTCTTCTAGGTGTCTTGTGACAGCGTTTCTTAACACGCTTGCATGCTGTTTTTCCCACAGGATGCCTGTCTCACCGAGTGCTGTGGATTGTCTAGATTCAGCTGTTCAATATTTTAATTTCTCGTTATTGTTCAATATGTGGCTTATACCTCGTTGAGCAAGTAAAGCAGCATCCTATGCCTTGTTCAGCAGTGCGTGTCTGTTTCATCTCATAATTTTCAAATATATCTGATGAGTACCAGCACATAAGGAAGCGTCCTTGCTGTTTTACTGTATTACTGAACGGTGGTAAGCCAAAGGAAAGGGTAAAGGGCTTGTTGTGGCACAAACAGGCTTTGGGGTTGCCCCCAACTCTGTAACTGTCCATGGATAAACAGTTTAGTTGATGCTTTCCAGCATAACGCCCCTTTACCCAGCTTCCAGAGCAAACTGAGGTCCTCGGCAAAGGACTCACCTGCTGCATAACAAGAAAAGAGAACAACCAAGTGGAAAAGGGGAAAGCAGCCTGATACAGGCCCGAGGCATATTCCCTGGCAGGATGTTACAAGTGTGATAGTATGAAAAGAAAGCCAAGGTGGGCATACAAAGCTCCTGTCATGGGTCTTGGGTATTCCCCTGTCCTACCTTTGAGCTGGGAGAGAACAGTGGGTATTGGTGCAGATGTTGGGGAGAGGAGGAGACAGGAATAGTGTGCCCAGTTTTTCCTGGAGGGACAGTGAGCTTCTGCAATATCATGCTGAGACTTTGAGGGGGAGTGACTGAAGGAGATAGCACGGATAGCAAGGGGGAACAAGATTCCCGCTGTAAAAGTGGGAGGGAGAAAAGGAGGGGAAATCTACGTGTGGGTATGGTGGGAAAGGCAGAGTGAAGCACAAGAGGTAGAGAGGACACAAAAGTGCCTAGTGAGTGTGCTGTGTGTGTTGGGCCATCTGAAGCCATGGCTATGATTGTGCCATCCCACTCCTCATTGCCTGCAGACCCAGTTTTGCAAGCATGGAATTGCCACTGAAGAAGAGGTTCCAGTTTTGCAGAGCAACATTCAGCTTTTGTCTTGACTGTGAACTTATGCTTATTTTTCCTGCTGTCCTTTTGATCATCATTGCACACCCCGTTGCAAATATGTCCTCTGCAACAGATGAAGTGGGGTCCTGTCTTCGTGTGTGTGACCCTGTACCTTTGGTAGCATTTTTCAAATGTGATTTGGGATATTTAGTTTCCTAAACTGAAGATAGAAAAACTCAAAATTCCCTCACGTGGCCTCATCTGGACCACTGAAGAGTCATCAGCAGACAGCTTGCACTGAGCTTACAGAGCCTGGTTTTGTCCTGTATGAGAATCATTAGGGGAAGGGAATGCTTTACCACAGGGGCTTCAACGGGTATTTGCAGACACAGGAGAATGGTGTGTCCCCAGAACCTTGGGTCATCCCCAGAGGCAGTTGTGTTCTAGAGCATACTGGCTTTTCTGCTCCATACGTCCCCACTCTCTGCCCTTAGTCCTGTGCTCCTTACCTACTCTGTACTCGCCTCATTTGACTGCCCAGGCTCAGGATCCGTGACTACCATTTTCTTCCCCTTTCCCATGCACCCATCACAGTCAATCTCCTTTCCTTTTCTGGGTCCCCAAATGCTGATTTTTTTTTTTTTTTTTCCCCATGAAAGCTTCACACCCCTGCTTGTTAGCCTCATCATCTTCTCTGAATTATTTTTCCTATTTCAGTCTTCCCCTCCCCCAGTCCCTTCTCTTGTCTAACCTTCTCTCTTGCCATTTCTTGCTCTCATTGATCCGTCTGTCCTTGCCCTGAAGCTTTGTACGTCAGTTTTCATTCTCACCATATCTAGTTTTGGTCCTTCTGCATCAGATCTGTTTTGGTTCTTCCTGTACTGCTAGCTGATGCCAACAGGAATATATCAGTAAGGGTGCAGGGAGGACAGGCCGTAGCTCTGAGTTCATCTGCTTCTCATGCTAATTACTGGGGAAGCCCAGTTTACTTCCCGATAAGGAGGAGCCTTGAACGTTTTTAATTTCTGGCTTTGAGATGTCACTTGAAGAGATGTGCAGTAATGCTGAAGCGTAGAGGCGATATAGCTACGCAAGGAAAAGGCTGCCAGCAGTAGGGAATTGGTAGATTTTGCTAGTCTGGCCCTCAGAATTCACCTAGCAATTTTGACTAAAACTAGGCTTGAGCAAAAATTAAGCCGAGGCAGGCACATGTCACGGAAAACTTCAGCCCAGCCAGCCAGTTAGCAAAGTTATAAGCAGCTGAACAACTGGGTCCTGCAGTGAAAAGTGTCTATACCAGATCTACATGTTTTACAGGCATAGGCATGGCCATTGTTTTTTATAGGAGCTTTACAAGGTATCTTAAAGTTTGCTTGCTCTCTTTTTAGGCATTTGAGAGCACCCTGAAGTCCTGGGAGGACAAACAGAAGTGTGAGTTGTCCCGACCCTCCTCTTTCTCTCTGCAACCAGAGATCATGTCTGAAGAAGAATCCACCCAGATCAACCAGTTTGGTCAAGCTGCAGGTGCTCTGATCCACAGGTGGGACTCAATTTACTTTTGGTGAATAGAGTCTTCCTTTGGTGCCTGAAGTTCTTGTCCTAATCCCTGTTCCTGGAGATGTTTCTGTTCACTCTGACCTTCTGCAGTGCTGGTCAGTGTCACTGGGGGTAGCATCGTTCATTATGCACTGTCCCAGCTGCATGAGGACTGAAGTCAAATAAACTTTCTTAGGTCACTCTGAACAAAAAATGTTACTTTCATGAGCAAACATGGATCCTTTAATCCTGAAAGAACCCATTATCTTTGAATATCAATGATTTTTGTCAGAAATTAAACAAAGGTCTCTCTAGGAGCTCAGATGTCGAGTTGGGTTCTTATAACCCTGATGCCCAGCAGAGATTTCTGGAAGAAGTTTCTGTATGCTCACCTGCTCATCCTTTACTCAGACATTCAGCTCCTTGGTCTGAGCCTCTCAGAGAAAATGCCCAGAGTCACATCCAAGAAGTGTTAATTAAACTGCCATATGTGCAGCTGCCTTTCACATCACTATGGCCATGCTAAAATGTCTAGGTCTTATTTCAAACTGATCCCAACTTGTGTGCAGAATTGAATATGCACCTGGAGTTGTGCATGTGAAATCTGCCTTGCTTTGCCTATGCTTGCTCACTATAGCAGGGAGAATTGCCCTGCTCTCCCAGAGGCTGTGCCCCTCCCATGCTTGTCCCTGCTCTTGTCACTCAGATGGGTATTAAAAGGAGATACCCGGTCAGAAAAGATCTCCTGCTTTGAGCATATGCTGATGCAATCTGTAATTCTCTCTTTAGCATTCGGGAAATAGCGCAATCCTATCAGGACATGGAACAGGAGCTTGCCCATGCTGTCAATGCCAGCTCCAAGTCTATGGACAAAGTCTACGCTAAATCCAAGTCTACAGAGGTACTTCACTCACTTGGCATCTCCCATTTTGTCCTTGTTCCATAGCTCTTGGTTTCCCTTTCTGATTGACCAAAAGTAGGCCTTGCTTGTCTGAGACTTCTTCCTTTTGACTGCTCAGACCTCTGCATTTCCAGGCTTAATTTGCGCATGAATTGCTTCCCTGCAGGGTCTGAACTGCAGCCTTGTTGTAGAGATGGTGAATAATGTCAAAGCCCTGCATAATGAGACAGAGCTGCTGCTGGCAGGCAAGATGGCACTGGTAAGAAGCGCAAAGCAGCCTCTCACTTTCTCTCCTCTCTTACTGTTGCTTTGGCAAGCAACATTTTTCTGGTCTTGGTCTTTGTAACAAGTTGGTTTAAATGTTCGTCATCCAGGAATTAGGATGGTGTTGCTACATAGGCATGATGAGCAGTCAAGCTAGCTTGTGGGGAGTTTGGAGCTCAGAAAAGATGAAAATTGTTAACTTGGTAACCTCTGGGCAGAGTGCCTGCTGTGCACTTCCTTTTAAAAGGAGGAACTGCTTGGTTAGCTAGGAGTTTCAAGGCAAGGGCCTGACTGTGTGTTCCACCATATGGCTTTTAACTCTGCCTTGCTTCCATTTCTGATCCAGCAATTAGATCCTCCACAGAAGGAGCAGCTCCAAGCAGCACTGGCAGACATGGACCTCCAACTGAGGAAACTGGCAGACATCCCTTGGCTGTGGCAGCTTATGGAGCCCTGCGATGAGGAGGTGAGGAGCACCAAGGCTGTATTTCCTTAGCTGTTCTCTTTTTCACTAGTTGGCTGTGAGTGTTTGACTTCCTTCCCATACAACTGATGGGAGAAAAAAATCATTAAGAAGGAAACTTGACTCCCTAGGGCTAAGGAAGGTAATTTCCTGCTAAAGTCCCTTGCCTGACATGGAATCAACTTTCCCTGTTTCCTTTCCTGTCTTGATCAGAATGATTTTAGAATTTTTTTTCTTCTCTTAGAAGGTCATGGAGTTGAGCTTGGCAGTGCTTGTTGCTCTTGGTCTGTTCCAATCAATTTATGACTGTTTGCCTGATTTCCCCTTTTTGTTCTTACAGAACCAGATACTGGATTATTCTAAACGCAGCCGCAGTGGCAAATTTCGGCTGGTGACCAAGTTTAAAAAGGAGAAGAACAACAAAAATAAGGAGACTCATAGTAGCATGGGATTGCCGGGTACCAAGTCTGCTCATTCATTGTGTCCCTTTGTCCGACCAGTGTGGTCACACCACTGTTCTCTGCCTGTCTGTTTCCTCTCGTGTTCTCTCCCTCTTCTGTTTCACGTGCATCTGCCTTTTCTTGGAAGTCTAGTCTGTCTTTTCCACATGGCAAAGTAGGTTATTGCTCCATTCTGTCTAAGTTATGATCCCCCAGTACTACACAAATATTCCTGAGCAGAAACAGGAGTTACCCTCTGAAGAATTCTGCCTACATCTAGACGTTTTCAGGGACGTTCTAGGGGGTGCTTATCAAAGTGAATTTGAGGATTTTGGCATTTTAGGTGTCAGAACGACTGTGGGGCCCAAGTCCGCATAACTCCAGTCTTTTCACTGCTAATTCTCTGTGACATGGTTAATGGTGGTTTTCTCATTGATTCACCTTCAGGCTTTAATCAAGTTTCTTGTCTAATTGGCTGGGGATCAGCATCACCACAGGTGTGCCCTGACCTTTAATCCTACTGGTCAGTAGATAAAAACTGGCCGTGAATCAACAAATTGCCATTCAAGACACTTTCTGTCCAATTGGATTAGTTGATTTTTGGTTTATATTCTCCTTATGAAGACTTTCTTCTAAAATTCAGAAGTACTGCCTGTTCTGTGGGGTCCTGCGTCCTGTCCTCTGCTATGGAGTTGTGGGTACAGTCTCTTTCTGTCTGACAGGCTGGTGCTCATTCGTTGCCTCCCACAACTTGGGAACTTTATTATTCTCTTATTTAGAGGCTGTGCAAGAAGGTGGAAGTCTAAACGCTTCCTCTCTCCCTCAGTCTCGGGGGAGAGAGGTTGCCATTTTGTTTACTGAGCACAAGTGCTTGTGCATAATAGAAAAGTAATCTGTGCTTGATTATTCACGATACATTTTATGACTGTTGTTTTGTAACCAAAGGAATATCACTGAATTCACTCTTCTTAAACATGGGGGTAAACTTTAAAAAGCATACCCAATCCCATCAAACCAACCATGGGCTTCCTCCAGGCGTTTCTGCAGCTAGCCTCTGCTTAAGAGAACACCTCTTAACTTTTTCTGCCCTACCTCCTTTGTTTGAAACTGTAGGTCATGCTACCAGTCCTTGCCCTCCCCTTGGTTTGAGGCTGTGGTACTGCTTGCCCTCCTTCTCTGGCACTGAGTGCTGATGGTGTCCTCATCTCTCACTGTCTTCTGGGATTCTGGGTACTCAATGCACTCCTGCTTTTCCGTCTCTAACAGTTCACCTCTGGGGAACGGAGGAGGTTGCGGCCTGGCTTGAGCATCTCAGTCTTTGTGAGTATAAGGATATCTTCATCCGGCATGACGTCCGGGGCTCTGAGCTCCTGCACCTCGAACGGAGGGACCTCAAGGTACTTTCATGATCAGCTCATGAGAAATAGCCAGCTGCATCTGCATGACCTTCTGTGCTGAATGTGCTTGGAAATGGTCTGCCTGCTGTATATTCCACGTGCCTTGGCAAGATGAATGGATTCCTTGTGGCCTCGTTTTATTTTCTCACCGTTTCAGGTCACCTGATTTTTTGATAGCAGGGAGATAGAACAGCTAGTTGAGAGACCAGCTGTCTGATTCTGGCACAGCTTTGTGGAGATAAATGCAGTCCAGCACACAGATTGCAGATAGAATTCTTGATAGTCTCTGATTTTAACGATGGAATGGAAGTTTTCAGCTTCTCAGCTCCTGTACCATCTTTGCAGAACATGCTGTGATCGGGAAAGTTTGGGTCTTATGTTTTAGTCACTGGACAAATAGATCATTGCGCTTCTTTTGTTACAAGAAAAAAAAATGATCGTGGTCTTTGATGAGGCTGCTAGATAGAGAGAATCATTTTAAGTAGAGCTTAGTAACAACATGTTACAACTTTTCATCTCCTCACCAGGAGATGCTTTCCCTACAGAGAACATTGAAAGTGGTGGTTCTTTGCATGTGCAAAAGATTTCTGTCATCATTCTGGTGACTTGCATATAGTAGAAAAATACTTTATTGTAAAGTAGTGCATGGCATTTATTGAATGCCCCTTGGATCTTCATCTGTGATTTTGACCATCTTGCTGTTCTGAGGTTTGCTGTAGCTGATTCCTCTGCATGCCATCCAGCTACAGCCTGTGTTTTGTTGCATGGTACCCAAGCGTTCACACATTTTTTTTGATGTGACCAGTGACTGGTTGGTTCTTTCTGCATGTTTTGGCTACTAACTTAGGCCCCTGAGATTGGTACGTTCTTTCTGTTCCCTTGCTTTGGCCTTTGACAGTCAAAGCAATTTGGATTTCTGGCGAATGGTCTGTAGTTGTTTCTCTTCATTACTCTGTGCCTGCTCATTATCGTGTCATGCTCTGATAGCTTTTTGACATACGGTTTGAGGTTCCATATATAACCATCAGGTTTGTAATCTTTCTTGTTGGTTTCCTCCTCTCTTTGTAACTGGCTGACTAGTTTGTAACTGTTGCTTGGCCATCTGGAACTTTCGCCTGCCATTCTCCTTAGGTAAGGTTTTCTCTTTTCTTCCAGGACCTGGGTGTGACCAAAGTGGGACACATGAAGAGGATACTGCACGGGATCAAGGAGCTGAGTCGGAGTACTCCTGCCAGCGAGGTTTAGCCTCTGTTTTCACAGCATGTGTCTACCATTCCCCCTAACTGCACAGCAGTCACCTCACAGAGCAGATGTGCTCGCAACTGTCTCTACTGAACAGCCAGACTGTACCTGTTCAGAGCTCATATCAACCAAGCATGGTGCTACCTTTTTTCCTGTGGGGTACGGCTGCATCCAGTCAAGAGGCACCTTACCTGCGGTCAGGCAGAGCCTCCCGGAAGAGAACTCACTTGCTGTTTGAAGAACCATGTCGTCTGATGTGGGAAGTTCGGGTTCCAGTGACAGTGCAGGACTCCTGAGAATTGCAACACAGCTACCTTTACTGGATAACTTCATCACAGTAGAATTATTCAGGGCAAATGATATGTTGGCCAGTCTTAGTTCAGGAGCATCTGACAGTTTTTCAGACCCAAAACTTTCCTGCTCACCTGTGTATCACACCTGTATCTTAAAGCATTTAAGTGGGACAAAGCTTGTCCTTGTGTCTTACTAATCCGTTTTTAATGCACCTGTAGTTGCATCTGATTTGCATCAGAAATTCAAAGCCAGTACAGACCTCTTGCTGATGAATACCCAGTGATTCTCACTCACTTATGCCTTGCAACAAACAATGCATGTGGTTCAAACAGCAGTTCGCACCAGCTTGCGGGGTCTTCTGCAGGGCCTGGCTCTCCTCTTCCAGCCAGTGGCAATGGTACAACCTTTAAGATTTCAGGCATCACAAACAATTGTTCAAAAATTCTTGGCAGTAAGAAAAGACAGAATTCTGGAGAGCCAAAAGAGTACAGGAGATCAGCTCTGACATTCCCCCTTCTGAATTCATCTTCAGGAGACCAGATGAAAGAGAGAGGAACACTAACTAGCTGTTTGGGCTGTGCGAGAAGTGTAATGTAATGGAGTGAGAAATGGAACAATTTGCTCCATCTTGGGGGGAGCAGCATGACTGGCAATGGCCAGGAGCAGCTTCCCGGCCTTTTAGTGCCACCTTTGTGGCCACAGACCACAGAGCTGTTTCTTTACTTCAACTTGCAGTGCAGAAAACTATTTCTGTCACAAAAGATAATGATCTATCTGTAGCACTTGCATCTTTTTGCCTGCCTTGGTTCTAGTGGCTTTTCCACCTTGCTCCTCTCTCTTGCTGCCTTGCTTCTTCACTCCAAGGTGGATACCAAAAGATTAGGGTGGCTCAGTGCTCCTGGGTTGTAGCCCTGAGAGAGATAATGTGTGCTGTCAAACACCAGGGCTTCTGCAAGAGCACTGAGAGAAGGAGGATTGTTACTGAGCAGATGAGCATCGTAATGAAAACTGGAGTGAGTTGGTAAATTGCCTTTGGTACCACCAGCAGTGGAGCATGGAAAAATTAGTGCCTCTGAATCAGAGTTCCTAGATGGCCTTCAAATTTCCACTGTATTGCCTGACCCCAGTCGGGTGACTGTTAAAGCCCGAAGACCAGCATGCATAGTTATATCGCCATGTTTATCACTGCAAAGGGAGTTTGGGAACAGTCAGTGCTGTAAAGCTGGAGAGACAGCAGGAATTTTTAATTACTTTGTCGGTTTTGTATGTATTTATTTTTTTTTATTATTACAGAGGAGCACCTTTCTGGCTATGGTTGCAGAGAGAAAAAAGGCCACATACACAGTGGCATAAAATATAATTTCCTGAGGACATCATTCTTCTTTGTTATTTGTAAGGATTTTATCAAATTGACATCAGCTCTCTAGTCTAACAACAGTCAGTCAAGTTATTTTATGTAAAGACTTGTCAGCTTAAAAAGGTCATGGGCTGATTTCATGCTGGACAAACTCAATTGCATTCTTTAAGATTTCACAGAGGATTATTCTGACTCTCCCTATCTGTTTTTAACTACTTGTCATTCACCCACGTCTCTTCTCAGTTTAAGGAGCGACAGGGTCTGCTCATAAGAAGTTAACAGAAGGCTAAACGTGCTTGATCCAGCTAGCAAAATTTCTGATACGAATACTGTGGGGACTGAGCAAAAAATATGTTCAGCTTTACCCTGAATTTGTTTCTCTTATCTGTACGTTGGCAATCGTTTCCATAGCCCTATTTTTTCTTTATCAGTACAGCCCCCCCTCACTGTATTGAATTCCTGAGGTATCAAATAAGTAAGAATTGTAGACATACTGTATTTTCCCACTTGCTTGTTGAGGCACAGAGCAGCATCTGAATGAGAATGAGGAGAAACCTCCACTAAGGAGAGCTCCAGGATACAGCCATCCTCACTGGTGACAGTAAGGTGCAGCCTGCTGCCTCTCCCCAGGAATATGCGTGGTTAGGACGTTCAGGTGCCTGCCCAGGAGAGCGCAGCAGGAAGCAGAAGGCAGGTGATAACTCTGGAGAAGAGGTGAGATCTGTGTTTGTTCCTGTACATGGTGAAGGAGCTGTTCTTGCTGTGAAGTTTCTCCAGGCAACCTCATGGTTAAACGTGCATAAACAATATGCATTTGCCTTGCATAATTCCTGGGGGATTAAATTCTTGCCTCAATAGAAACAGCTCCTCTCTTCCTGCTCAGAGGAACAGAGGAATCCAAAGAGTTTATAGATTCAGGCGTGTTCCTTAATTCGTGCCATATCTGAAGCGGCCTTACGGCCATTAGCCATCTGCTATGAGCGATGATGCCTGCACAGACCAGTCTTCATTTCTTTTACTTTTATGATCTGTCATGTTGATGGGTTCAGATCCTTATCGTGTACGTGCACGTTTTATCAAAGCGTTCATAACCGGTATATTCCTATCTATCGCTTACCAGAGGCAGGGAGGGAGTTCTGCCGCCTTTGAAGAGCTAGAAAATGGGATCCACATTTAACTTGAGTGCCTTTGAATATGTATTAAGCTCTGTGTGTCTCACTGGGAATAATGCAGATTTCTGTTGCAGGGATTTTGTGAATAGATGAGGACAATTCGTGTCAAATGTTAGTGAGAGCTACCTGCAAAGTAGGGAGCCAGGCTGAACTTCTGGCTTACATTATTACGAGTTCCTCTTCTGGCATCCAATAATTTTTTTTGTGGGAGAGAAACTCAGGAAATACAAAAAATCTGCTTTGCCAAAAAAGAGAGTCTCCTGCAGTCTCAGGTAAAACACCAGCTTGAGAGAAGCTAGAACTGCACATACCGCGCATATGTTTAGTCTCTTGAAAAATATTACTCGTGTGAAAGCCATGCGGCACCGTCTGTTTGTCATCCCTCACCCTTGGCAGTGATGCTGGGGCATTGTCTGCAGTGAGCTGGGCATGCAGTTTCTTCTGCTAGGAAGAGATTTCAGTATGTTATCTCACATTCTGGCACTGCCCTGGGTATTTAACTTTAATGGCAGGTTCTGGGGAATAACGTACCCTGCGTTATGATATTTTGGTTCAGTGGGAGTGCATGCAATGGAGCCTCCAGGGAGGTTTGGCCCGTGAAGCAGCTGTCAGCGGCGTTCTGCTCTGGGCTACCTTCGGGAGGGCTCTTAGCGCTAATACAGTCTTTCTGGTTTCGCCTGTGGGATCTTAGTGCTGAGAGCACGCGTCCCCCGCTGCGGCAGGAGCCGGCTCTTTGCAGCAGAGGGGAGCTGTGCCGCTTGGTGCCCAGAGGAGCCGGCCTGGCCGGGCTGCACAAGAGCCAGGCGCTGGGGAGCCTCCAGCTCTGCCGAGGCCTTCAGTGCCAGTCCTGGGAACGTTTCAGCACCCGAATCGTATGGAAAGCTTTGTTCATTGTTTTAGTATTATTTAAAAATGTGCATATTATCTATGTGATTTAAAAAAAGACTGTTTACACGAAATATTTTGTATCTTAAGATGTGTGTACTGTAAAAAGAAAAAAAAGAGGAAAGGATGAAAAATGATGTTTTTCTACAACTGTCAGCAGTGACTGCATGTCTATATCATTGTCCACCAACCGTTGTTCCTCAGGGGTCTCCCCGCCATTCCTGTGATCCTGTCAAAAGCATAGGGAAGCAAGTGAATCCCTGTACAGTCTTGGGAAGAAGGTTTTGTGCCTTAAGAATGGGACCTGCTTCCCTCCTATTTATTGTGTTAATTTATACAGTGATTACCATGGAAATGTCTCTTGTATTTTTTTTTTGTACATAGTTTACTGTTGATTGTTGTAAATAAGTTTTTCTTGTATATAAAGTAAACATGTTTCTGAGCTTCCAGTAAAGGTTCTCTGTTACTGAGTTCATTGTGTGAGAGGGCTGCAGTGCCCGTCTGGTGGGAACCGGCTAATAAAAGTCTGTGCTCTGATAAAATGGCTTTATCCTGAGTTGCATCAGAAGTTCAGAGCTGTTCCTTAGAGAGGAGTGAAATGGTAAATGTGATCGTTGTAGATAGTTTTGTAGCATTTCTTTGTGTTGGTTTAATTGGCATGGAGTAGAAGACATCGTGTAGTTTATTTCTATGAACAATATCTCTGCAGTGAACAAAAGAGTTGTTTTAAACATGGTGGTTCTACTGCTGCTCATAGCTCCACTGTCTGCAAACCCACAGGCAGATGGGATGACACTCTCAGAAACTCAGCAGGGTGTTTGGTAGTTACCTCCATGTGCTTGTAGACTTCTCATCAGGTGGTGTGGTGTGACCCTGTCTTCTGGTCATGGTGGTGCAGTGCCATGATGAGAGGGGAACAGTTGTTTTCTACTCCGCTTGGGCTTCTGTGCATTCAATTTATTGCAAGCAATATATACAGTAACTAGTATATGTGAAAGTGCATTTACAAAAATGTGGGAGAATTAATTTTCTCATGAAATGTAGAAATTGGCTGCCATAAAATGATGCCTGTAAACTTGAAACTAGAAGATTTGGAGATGTTTGGGTGAGCAGTCCATGGATCGGATTGTGATGAGCTTTCTCTTCCATCTGTACGGATTGATGTGTTCGTAAGATGCTGACAAGAAGCTTTCAGCAGATTGCTTTTAAACTGAGACGATGGTCGAAGAGTTCCATAGTACTGTTCCAAAGAAAATGGGAAGTAACTCATAATGGTCGTGAATATTTTCTGTGTGAAAAAGACTATTGTACTTGATAGTTAAACTGAAGGATTTACTTTGTCTTTGTGAGGAGGGAATACTTTATGTGACAGCAGCATAAGAAATCTAAGTAATGTTATATACTGTTGCAAGATGAAAATAGTAATATTGATCGTTAAAGTGCTAGTTGCCTAGTCCTAGTAATAAGGAGAAAAGGAAAATTATTGCCTCTGCTCACACACACACTGGACCTGAGTGTCAGGCGCTGCGTTAAGTAGCACTACAGGAAACGTGCAAAGAAAGCAGCAGCAGAGAGACAGAAGATGTGCTTACTCCTCTGATACATGTAATTTGTTTTGGTATTTTTTCTATTTATGTGGCAGAAGCCAATAGCAAGAAGCTCTTTACCCCACTCAGTGTATCTTTACTGGGATATCAGACCTGCTCAGGGCTGACATCCTCGTGGCTTGATTGGTAATTACCTAATGGATCTTGGGAGGGCAGAGTGGATTTGGAGAGGTGTGTGCTGTAAAGATCTTGAAGTGCCAATGAGCCTTTTTTAAAAAATTGATTCTGCTGTACTTCCCCTTGCCCTATGTGTTGTTGGGTTGAGTTTTTTTAATGTGTTTGGTTTTTTTAATACAACGTAAAGCGTCAGGAGAGTTGAGAAGTTGAGGAAATCTGCTCCCACTGAATGGACAGCACTGGAAATGCACAGGTTTAGAAGCAGCTTGGTCCTTCCTTATCTGTAAAACAGCTTCAGAGTCATAAGGTAAATTCCTTGTTTCGCTGCTGTGTGCCTGGCTGGGATGAGTAACTGCACCCGCCAGCTGGGCCTTGAGCAGTGTGAGGTGTTTAATTCTCACAGGGGCGGAAAGGAAAGGTTCTGAGGCCGCAGAAAGTGACATTTTGTGTTAATAACAGCTAAAAGATACATTGCAACTAGCAACTTCTGTCTGAAGAGTTCCAGCATTTTGCTGGCTTACCAAATGACCTGGAAGGTAGCGAGCCTGCGTGTTTTCACAAGAAGGGAAGAGATGGGGGAGTTCGCATGTGATTTAAAAGGCATGCCACTTCTGTTGACTTCAGGGTAAAATCTGAGTCAGTTGTGGCCTGTGGCTTTTCTACAGGGGATCGGGGGAGGGTTGGCTTCAGACCTCTTGTCCTTCCTCAGGAGCAGGTTGGCTGGTGGGCCGCGCTGCCGACAGGAGGAGTTGGAGCAAGTGGTAGGTCCCCCTTTTGTTAAAGGCTGTGCCAGCTGCAGCCTCAGGTGGATGCGAGCAGATACCAACCAGGGCAGTAACAGGCTAGGGGGGGGAATGTCACGGGAGCAGCTTGCTCTCTGCACAGGTTGTCAAATTCCTCTCGCTGCCGGGCTGCAAACTGGATGCGCAGCAGCACTTCCCAGCAGCCTGCTGAGGCCGTGCTCTGAGCTGCCTCCCTGCGCACGGGCTTTCCGCAGGGAGGTGTTCCTGCCTTCCTGGCAGCGCGTTTCTGTGCTCATGTGTGAGCTGTGCAAAACCTTGGCCTCGGAGGACCTTTTCTCTTGAAAAGGAACAGCCTGAGGAGACTAATAATTCAGCGTGGTTTTCTAGGGAAGCGGGAGCGATCTGGTTTTCTGGTGCTGTGTGTATCAGCCTGTCTTTCCCCTTTTAACGCCTGTTTGGAACTTACTGCCTCATGTCAGATGGTTCATGGGGAGACGTGGCTCACAGAACATCACGTTTCTGCAAGTCTTGCCTGGAATCAGCCAGGATGAGAGGGAGACGTTGGTAGTGCTCTTTTGCGGCGAGAGGCTCCAGTGTGCATATGAGAAGTAGACCTGGTGCTTTGATTGCTCAGTGAACTATTCAGATTTGGGCTTGTTACAAAGCTTTTTTTATCCACAGGGGAACCAAGAAGAGCGAAGTGTGCAGTCTGGTGCGCTCCTTCTCTTCAGGTTGTAAGGGGGGGGATATCTTTAAGTTGTGAAATTTGAAAGATCTGTGATACTTTTTTACTTCAAGGAGGTGATTTCCTTTGATTATTAATGCCTGTTCGTAACACTGATTCAAAACTCTCTACGGTGGTAATTAAAATAATGTGGAGTCTCTGTCTTGCCAATCTCATAAATTTTCTCTCTTTTCTCCTCTTTCCCCTCTTTCAGCCCTTCTCAGAAAAATCACTATTCTTTTTAATGAAGGTGAACTAGAAAGTAGTGAGCCCAACACTGTAATTGTTTAGATTGAAACGGTTACCTGGCATGCAAAACTGGAGAGATCTTGAAGTATCCTGGAGCATCTTTTCTTCTGCATCTCCCCTGTGCCTGGAGTCACCTGACAGCCCAAGTGCTGGCTTTAAAAATACATATTTTTGTACTGCAAAACACACGGGCTGATGAAAAACTAAATTCATTCTTTCTGAGTATCAGTACAGGTTTAAAAGAAAAAGTTTTTTAGGAGACTGGCACATTGGTTTAGATGTTTTAGGTTGGCAGTTGATGTACATGTCCTGAATTTCCAACCTATACCAAGTTTTAGTAACAAAAGTGTATTCAAAAGCACATAACCTATGCGGTAGCAAAGTACTATTTCTAGATAGCCAGATCAGCTTACAAATATTATGAGTAATACACGGAATATATGGTACTACCCTTGTTTCTTTTTCGATTTCCTATTTTATGTTTCCTGTCTTTAGGCGTGTTTCATAAACTTTATTTTCAGCAAAAATCTGTTATCATTAATCTCAGCTGAAATTTTCCTGTTGAATGGCTAAATTGAGGATAAAGAATATATCAGTAGAGCTTTGCAGTGCACACGTCTACCTCAGCTGTAATTTTGGATGCCGCAGTCTTTTTTTTTTTTTAGCACAAGTCCCAGATGGATGAACTTTGAAACCTTTGTTTAAAGAGGGCTTGTTTTCAAGACAGTCCATGGCCAAGTTTGTAAGGGGGGAAAAAAAAAAAGTTGTATAAGCAGTTGGAGCTCTCCTAAACAGTGTCACTGGATGTGAGCTGAGATCCTGGGAAGGCGCACCTTTTCCTGACACCCGGTGACACTTTTCGTGAGTGAAGGACCCCTAAGGACACGTGGTTGCGCAGGTAATTTGCATGAAGATGCTGGGTGCTGTACAGCTTGCAGAGGTGCTGCTGTACAACCTGCTTTCAGAGAAGGGAACACGCTGGTTTGTACCATCACCGATGCAAGAAAACTTCTGAAAGGATTGTGTTTTTTCTCTAAAATGTTTAATATTCAAAATTCAATAGAAGATTTTGTGCTGGTGACAGCTGATCCAGTACACCAAAAGATGCAGCGCGCTGGTACAAGCTTCTTGCCCTGCCTCCTCACAGCAGGCAGCTGGTGGGGCAGACACTGCCTGCTCGTGGCTGTAAGGAGGGGTAGTTGTCTTGGCTGTTCTGGGCTGGAAACTGATGAGAAAGTAAAGTGGGAGGACTCTTAAAAATCGCAGTATGTGCCCCTTTTGGGTGATTGCGTGCTTTGAGAAGGTGGTAGGATCTCTTGAGACACCTCAGCATTGGTGTAGTTACGCTTACAAACGAAATATAACTGCTCGCCAGAGAATTAGAAGAAAAAAAAACAGATTTGAAAAAGGCAGAGTGGATGCCTCAGCTGTTTCACTTTTCTCTTGCATGCAGGTAAATTGTCAGGCTCCCCCTGGGCACTGTTTGTTTAATGACAAAAAAAAAAGCACTTCATGTCACTCCAAAGAGTAAATATTGGAAGTTATGGATTAACTAAGTTCCAGCAGAGCTCATGGCAGAAGAATAGATCAAGCTGATTCACACTGAATAAAGCAGTAAGTGCTTCAAAAGTATTGTATCCTTCGGGATTTCAAAGTACAGCTTGCTTTAATGAAGCATAAAGCTTGTCAAAAATGTCTGGTGACAAGGGGAGGATGTCGGGGCAGACAGGGAGTGTTCTGGGGGAGCTGGTCACGGGTTAAAGGGAACTAGCAAACCAGTCTGGAGGGCCTCTGCTGAACAGGCGCTTTGGAGCTGGAATCAAAGAGAAAATCACGGCACAGCACAGCATTCAGCAAGGGAGCTGCTCTGAGAAAAACAAGTGAAAGAGCTGAGCCGTCTGAATAGAAACTGCAGCATGGGGGTCGTGCTGCAGCTCAGCAGTGTGCTGCCCTTCACACCTTACCTTCTCTTCTTTAGGTGCCTTCTGCTGCAGTATGTGGAAGCTCATCACCGTAGGGATGCTGCTGGCTGCCTGCTTTTCACGAGTCTGTAGTACCTCAAGTAAGTTTTCATTTTAGAGGTACCCTTCACTCTTTTCCAGTTGCTGCAAGTGCGTTTCCTGCTCCTCGGTCAGTCACGGGGAGTGGCTGGAATCATTCCCGTTACGGGGGTTCGAATTCCTCTAGCAGAGGTTCACAGAGCAGAGGTTCACGGACAGTGCTGGGCCGTGATGGCTGCCTGGTCACAGCCCTCGTGAGCCCTGCGAGCTGTTTGACTATCACAGAGCAGAGGCTGGAGGTTGCTTCCGCGGCACAGCGCTGACAGCCCATGGTTTCTAGGGCAGGCTCTCTTGCTGTGCTAGAGAGGGGCTATTGCTCTGATAAGTGCCCTATGGGAAGGACCACTACCAGTTTTCAGCCAGCTCTTTTCCCTGCTTGTGCTTTTGCATTTTTGCTTCAGTATTTTACAGCAATAAAGATGCAAACCAAGTCCTGAAAATCCAGAAGCGGGCAAACTCTTTTCTGGAGGAGCTCAAACCAGGCTCTGTGGAGCGTGAGTGCATTGAAGAGCGGTGTGACTTTGAGGAGGCCAGTGAGATATTTGAAACCAAAGAAGCAACAGTAAGTTGTTGTTTTTAAGGAGGAACATGGGACTTAACCGATCATTTGTTTTCTTAAAGTATTGCAATCCAGAGCGTAGGAGATCTTGCTGTCAGCACCGAACATGCATCACTCCTGACTCCTAAGGTGTAGGCATGGTTTTGAATGTAATTGTGTTACAGCGATTGCCAAGTTACCACCTGTATGGACCACAAAACTTGGCTGCTCATGCGTGTCCCACCTGACCTAATTGTGAGGTTTAGGTCCCAGACAGGTAATGCCAATCATTGCTTGACCCTGTTGGCTATTCTTGCTGCCACTGAGTTTTTCCCAGTCCTTCTAGTCCTTTGCGTCTGTTGTACATTCTCCAGCTCTGGCTGCCTTTCACTGTATCTCCCCAGTCTCCCGCCTGTGCCTGACAAACATTTCTCTTATCACTTTCTCCTTCTTCAAACCTTATATTTTCAATTGGACACCACCTTTATTGTGAACATCACTGATTCCTGCCCCTTTCCACACCCGATCATTGTGTTGGCTTGGACGTTTTCTTACTGTGTTAAGCAGAGTGGGCTTGCCACATAGGATGAACCAGTCCTTGCTGTCCCATAGACCCCAGAGTAGAGTGGGGTCTGTCTTCACAATGCCCACATTTTGTCTAACTGGGCACAAATTAATTGTGTGCTCAACAACACAGGTGACACCTGGCAGTAAGAGACAAGAAAACAGAGAAGCTGTGGGGATGTTGAGAGACTGTGGTACTGGTGGGTCTGCAAGCAGGGCAGGGGGATCTGTGCTGAGTATGGGCCACGCATGAGCGTCTGAGTTGGCCAGTTTGGTTGGTTTGTAGTGCCAGTCACTACGCTGTCAAGAAGAATGACACCGATGCTATTGACTAGGACGCTGTGCTCTGTTGGCCAAGACCATGATACACTTTAAATCCCTTGATTGTGAATAATCTGCTTCTAGCCTTAATGTAAGTTTTGTTTCTTCACAGCGAAATTTTTGGAGCAAGTATGTAGGTAAGTAGAAGACTTTCCTAATAATTTCTCTGTGTTTCCTCAAGAGTAACCAGTATTCAGCCTTCCTGCTGCCATGTATCACATACTGATTCAAATTCTCATTCTATCTTATGTGGGGTGTGCAATCAATGTTTTCCTGTCCTATCGTACAAGCAGCCTCCCTAAAAAACTTGAGGTGCATCTGTGCCTACCATCAGTCGTCTCCCCAGAGCTAAGGCACTGGGCAAAAGTTATCCCTGGTACTCTAACTCTGCCTGATGTGGTCCAAAGAGGATCCCCACCCTGCTTTTCACTTCCGCAGTAACCTGCCTCTGCCCCATCTGACTCAGGTTTTGCTCTTTCTTCCCCTCCTGCCCACTCCGCTCACTCTGCAGCTGTAATTCAGAACCCAAATACCCCTGTCTCTGGGCCACCACCATGGAGGTATCGCCACTCGGTGGCAGAAACCATGGATGATGCTTGGGAATCTGGGGAGGGTCCGTTCGTG
Organism: Pluvialis apricaria; assembly: GCA_017639485.1. Classification (NCBI taxonomy): domain Eukaryota; kingdom Metazoa; phylum Chordata; class Aves; order Charadriiformes; family Charadriidae; genus Pluvialis; species Pluvialis apricaria. Next base: position 26,179,882 of record CM030014.1, read on the forward strand.
TTCATGTTTGATCTGTGAGCTCTGCAGGATTTGAGGACTGTGTTTTCCTGCCTCTGTTTCAGATGGAGATCAGTGTGACCCAGAGCCTTGTTCCAATGGGGTCTGCAAGGACAATATTGGAAAATTTTCCTGCATCTGCAACAAAGGCTGGGAAGGGGTTTTGTGCAATTATGGTAATTAATCCACTATAAAATAACATTCTTTGTGACTGGGATCTCCATGTAATAGGGATGGACACTTTGTCATTGCACAGTATACTTGCTTTCTTTACTGATGTGATTTCTCTTTTTCTTCACGATGTAGTAAAAGGATTATCTGCACTTCCCTAAAGTAAAAGCAACTTTGTGTTGCGGTGGGAGAGTTTTGGAGATCTGAGATACCTAAATTTTACGACAATACTGGAAATCATTTTGTAACACAGGGTTTTCACTTACTTTAGAACAGTCAGCACAGGGATGATGATGGGTTTTTTTACAATACAGGGGAAAAAACAATCCACTGCAAATATTTGATTGTCATTTCTGTGACAATTTCTTCCTGGACAAAAGCTGGATAGTATATTTAGGGATTTATGTCATGTTTCATCGGCACTTTGCACTGTCTAACTTGCACTCAGTGACAGTGAATTTTCTGTTTTCCAGTCTAGCTGCCCTGAAAGTAATCTGTTTTCTCCATCTCCCCACTGCCTTATTCTGGACCAGGGTCTATTTGCTGTCTCAGGGCCCAAGTGCCATTAAAGCCCACAGCTGTCATTCCAAATCCATTGTCAGTTGTTGCTCGCTTAAATCCCGATGTCATTTTGCCGCTTTACCTTCCTGTGACTCTTCGGCTTTCCAGCTTGTCATGTCTCTCTTGCTGTTCATTTTTTCTGCAGAGGTCAAATACACCAACTGTTCTGTCGATAATGGAGGATGTGAACATTTCTGCAGGGATGACCCTGCCAACCAGCGCCGCTTTTGCAGCTGTGCATCTGGGTATCAGTTGACGAACGACCATACCATGTGCAAGCCTGTAGGTAAGAGGAGGATGTTCATAGTCCAGATTTGACAGAGGATTATTCAAACACGACATAAGAGGGGCTTATGGGAGAATTGTCTGCAGTGCACTTCATACGGGTTTTCAAAACACCCGTTCCATGCAGAGTAACTCTGCGTCCGCATTTCCCAACTCCATACCCACTTTATGGCCTTTAACCTGTGTCTGCCTCATGGAGACATACAGGGGGATCAGGAAACTGATGCAGATGCAAAGCATTGAGGGACTTCCATGAAGCCACTGGATAGTATTGCCTAGATTAGAGAGGAGGAAGGAATGCTTTAGAAAGAGGTTTTGTATTGGGTGATCTGCTCTTTGCTAGTTAACTTCTCTGCACCCCCTGTAGTGGAGTTCCCCTGTGGAAGAGTGAAGATGGACTACAGTGAAGCCAAAGCAGGATTCAATATTCGTCTCATTGAGGGAAAAGCAGGAAGAAGGGGAGACAGCCCTTGGCAGGTAAGGAGAAAAGAGTTTTTCACCACAGATTGTTGAGGCTCTTCTGGAACAGCTCTGCCTGCCTAGCTGCTCCAGAAAGGCTCCTACATTGCTCGACATCACAGAGAAAGAGGAGACCTTGCAGAGCTTATTGTGGAACTAGTGAGTGCATATAATCAGGGCCTGGTTCTTTTTGGCATTAAAGGCCCTTTTACACCGTAGCATGAGGCTTGCAGCCTGAGCTGATGCACTGTCTTCTGATGTGCTCTGGACACAAGAATAATCCCCTGGTTTGAGCTGTGTGTTTCAAAACTTTGAAGTACCAAAGTGCTTCTTTGCAGTGACCAGCAGCATCCCATGCTGATTTGGATGAAGCTAGCGCTCAGTCTGGAACAATATTCAAAACTTTTCTGTAGGTGTTCCACAGAGACCTTTTTCATAGTGCTTTTGTCCCACTGTAGAGCTTTGGCTTCAATGAATGTGGCGTGCTTTGGTGCTTGATGTGTCTGGGCATTTTGCAACCACAAAGAAGAATGTGTACAGTATTTTGTGCACCATGCTCCATGCAGTGTCAGGCATCTCTTTTTTTTTTTTTTTTGTTTCAGATTATGCTGCAAAATAGCAAGGGGAGATTTCTGTGTGGTGGTGTTCTCATCCATCCGTCTTGGGTCCTAACGGCAGCACACTGCACTGAGGCAGAAGAGGGGCTCAAAGTGAGACTTGGTATGGAAAAAAAAAAGTCTGTCCTTGTTTTTTTAAATATAACTCTCTCATTCCCAAGGTTTATAATCTCAGGAGAAAGACCAGCAGGTTGTGAAGACAGAAGTCCTTGGTTGTAGGAGTAGGTTGTCTAGGAAGTAGAGCTATGCACCTTAGCACAAACCAAAAAAGTTTAGTAAAAATCTGATTTCATTTGAGCCACTATCAACCTTACTATGGAAGTGAGTTGATGTCTTCTGAGCACTGCTGCTTGTCTATAAAATAGAAAGACTTGGTCTCTTCTGCTTTTTTTTTTTCTGGTGATGAAAATATTCAAGGTCATCCCAATACTGAAAAAAAAAAAAGTCTTGATCCCAGGAGGAGAATGTCACAGTGCCTCTTCTGCCTCTTCATACATTTGAACACCATTACTTAAGAGAGTTTCAGCAGAGAAAGAGGAGAGGTGCTGGAGAATGGCAACACTGCCTTTACTGGCACTGCTGCTCTTAAGCATGAGAACGTTTATGTCAAGTATGGTACTGCTCCTGAATTAGCAGACAAAAAAATTGTTCTATTCACACTTAAGTAGATTTTGGGTTTATTAGTGTTTTCTGTCTACTGTTGGTGACAGAGGCATAACAGCTCAACTGCTTTCTTTCTCCATTAGTGAAAAGATAGGTTGTTCCCAGTAGTTGTGAAAAGTCTTGCAAGTATATTGTCTGTATACATAGCCATGGAAATATATTGCCTGTATGCATGTTCCACATACGCTGTGGATGTGCAAATGTTTGAGAACAGAGACAATAAGACATACGGATGGATGTGTTTATGTACATTCTCCATTGTTCAACATAAAGGATGAATGGAAAAGCATGTGATATACACTTGGGTCCTCTTAGTGCCAGAATACCCACCTTTTCCATAGCAGGATATCAAAGTAGAAGTGCATGTCATAGTTTGGAAATATGCATACAGACTGCACATCTCCAAGCACTTCCAGTTACTAGTAAGTACTTTTCTTCCCTTTTAAGTGTTTGCCAATATGTGTATTTAGTTTTAATGAGGCCCAAGAAGAAGAAACCTGTTCAGGTTGCTTGGTAAAGGATCTTGGAATGTTTTAGGGGAAAAGCAAGCATCAGTTGTGGTGTTTGAATGCTCTGCGTGGTAGATGTAGCTTTGAGTGTAACTTGAAGGGGATAGGTCAGTGGGAAGATGGTAACTAGGGGGAAGTATTGAGACTGTGCTTAAATTACTCCACCCTGACCTTGTACTGCAGGTAGAGATCCGTGCAGTCTGACAAGCTTTCAGGTGGGATAGCCATGCCCTGAGCTCTGCAGCAGAGAAAGAAAGGGTGGGATCAGTCAAGACAGTCCTGTGCTGTCCAAATAAAAAGTGATTTTCAGTGGGTCAAGAAGAATGATGGCACTTGAGAACCCTGATTTGAGAAGATGGGGGTTTTTTTGGCTTAAATGAAACTCAGGAGACAACTCACCCATAAATTTGCGGGGTGTATACAGAGTAATTTATAGTGTAAGGATGATCAGCAATAGGGGCTCAGATTTCCTTCACTCTCCTAGCTGCCCAAAAGACCTTCCTTATTAACAGAGGAAGAAGCAAGTGTGTGGTCATGGACTGAGAGTTGTGACACATGAGAGGAGAACCCTTTTCATTCAGTCTCGAGCAATATTGCTGTGGTGAGATGGAAACCACAGAAGGGTCCTTTACTGTGGTATGGAAGGGAGTGTGTGTGGGACTGAGATGACCATAGCCTGTGACTTCATGAGAAGAGATTCTTCTCCAAATGATACTCCAGGTCAAGCATAAGGGAACCTTTCTAAGACCCAGCCTAACATCACATGGTTGTCCTTTTACATGTATCTTGTGGGCATTTTACTGCCACCAGAAAAGCAGTTCTCATCAGAAAAATGCATGCTCTAAACCCTAGAGACATCTAGTGACATACATGGAACAGAGGTTAGAATGGAGACATTGCCATGTCTGTGGGAGCAGATGTGTGCTCCATGACAGTGTTGAAGGTGTTCGTAGTGAGACTGCAGAGGTGATACTCGACCTGCCTCTCTCAGGCTGGGGTACCCAACACTGTTCTGGACTCACCCCGCCGCAGCTCTCTGCTGCAAAACTCTCAGAGCAAAACTGAAGTGGAAGCTTCCATCTGGGTTTGCACTCGTGAGCTTGGGGAGTGGTCCTGTAGCAGGGCTCACATGGCTTTTTAGTGTCTGAAGTGAAAAGTTGGACCTTGGAGTAGCTGATGTTTTGGAAGGTGGATTTGAGAACAACCCAATTTTCCTGTTTGTGGCTCTTGTTCTTGCATTTCCAGCTTAAAAGCACACAGAAGTGTGTTCAGAGCTCCAAGAAAATAGAGCAGATAGGTGAACGTCATGATTCAATTCAAAATACTGTCTCTCCCTTCAGAGAACAGATCTCACACTTCCTTGTTTATGTAGAGCTTCACAGTTAATATTTTTCTGCCAGCGACAAGATTATGATGCTCCTTATTGTGTGGAAGGAACTAGATGCATTTCACACAGCCTGTAGGTTCAGTACATCCAGGTGTGGAGAGGGCTTCTGGAATTTGAAACTCTTGGGGCGGATAACTGAACCGAGAAAGGAAGTATTCATGACCAAAAGGGTCTTCTCCTGGGCTGGGGCGGGGGGAGCTGTTGCTACAGTAGCACCAGTGCAAAAGCTGTCGCCCACTTGTTTGTAGGTGTCTCAGGATACAGACAGTTCATGGCTATGCTTGTATACGGAGCACGTGAAACCTGGCAGAAAGTATGCTGCTACACAACTAACCTGCCTTCCTCAGAGGAGATGATCTGACAGTGTTCGAGTCCAGAGTTACTTCTGAGGCCTAAAGCAGAGTTTTGTATCTCTGAAGACAGGAATAAACCCCCGCCCCTCATCTGCCAGTCAGCCCCCAGCCACAGCGGCAGCAGGGTGGGTAGCAAGGAAATGTGCTCCAAGGGTGCTATGGACACTGTCACTACGAAAAAGAGAGGTTGTGACAACAGAAAAAAACAGATTTGTGAGTGTTGTCTTGATAACAGCAAGTCCTTCAGGCTCTGGTACTGCTTAATACAGGTGCCCGTCAGAGCAGTTTCAGCTGTCTGCTGTGGCCATGTGTGAATTGTCCGTTGGCTGTCTGCAGAGGAGCAAGAGGAGAGACTCAGAAATAATTGGTCTGAAAGTCCAAGAGCCAAAGCTGGACTTAAGGGGTGTTTTGAGAATTTATTTCTGGAACTAGTGTGGATCATAAAGTCTCTATGCTTGGAAACACTGACTCTTTTACAGGGGAAAAAAAAATCCCAAACAAACCCAAAAAAGCCAAACAGCTGTAGTATGTCATTGCCAGGCTCAAGCACAGGGGAGCTTACACTAATGCAAGTGACTTCAGAAGACCCGGGTCGTGCAAAGTCAGAGCAACCTGGCTTTAGAGTTTGTGTCTAGAGGGATTCAAATAAGACTGAAAGAAGGCAAAAGTTAACGGGGAGGTTGGGGGAACAAATTTGAAGGATAAAATTGTGAAGCACACATCTGAAAAGGTGGTGATAAAAAGCAACTTCCAACTCACCTATAAAGAGTCTGAGAAGGAGAAAGGAGGCTTCTGTTCGCACGCATGCAGCATGGGCAGAGGTGGGGTGTCAGCCTGGGCGTCCTGCTGCCTCGCGCGCTTGGATGTGTGCCAGCCAGCAGCTCAGATGCGCATAATGGACAGTTCTCCATAGAAGTGTTTTTATCAAGTACATCCTGAAGTAGGCCTTGATATTTTAGCCTTGGTATGAAGCTTAAGTTAACCGACAGCACAGTTCAGAAATGTGACAGCCACTGATAATTACCCTCGGCGCTCTCTCTTCACAGCCTGTCTCTCTTTTTTTCCCCAGTGTATCGCAAGCGACTTGTTCTTGCCTTTCTGGCTTACTGTTCCATAACTGCTGGGCCCACAAAATGACCGTGATCATGTAGTACAAGTAATAACTGAGAAGTCTTAAGTAGTCAAAAATTCCTTAAAACACAGATGCAGGATTTCAGAAAGGAGTAGCCTTACCAGTCAGTCATCTTGATCTTAAAAATCCTGAAGTTCAGTCATTCAGGCAGTTGTTATACAGCACGAAGCTCCTGTGCTGTTGCTGCATGCTTGCTCTCCCAGCTCTTAACGCTGACTCCAAGAAGGTGGTTTTCCTCCTGAAGAAGATCTTTCAGGTTGCACAAGCGTACTGTTATACGAACACAACAGGGCATCTCAGTTTCTCAACTGATGACCGTCGCTCGAGGGTACTAATTCATGTACTGTATGTATTCGTGATTTAGGTAAATATGGAAATGTACAGATTTGTCCATCTAGTAAGAGCACTATTAACCTATAACATAAGTTGAACAAATGTCTATATTACAAGGGAAGTAAAAACGTGAAGTTGAGTCCTAAAGCCCAGTGTAATGCAGGCGCCTTGGTGTTCAAGGTGAAGGAAGATTCAGTAGCATCTGTCATCTTCTTGTTTGCTCTTCCAGGTAAATTTCACCGCGTCCGTACTGAGGCAAACGAGCAAACCATTTGGGTTGATAAATGTGTGAGCCACGAAAATTACACCAAGGAGACCTCCGATAATGACATAGCCATGCTGCACTTGGCTGAGCCCGTGATGTATAACAAATACATGCTCCCTATCTGTCTTCCCACCCGCGACCTGGCGGAACAGGAGCTGACAAGAAGTGGGAAGCAGATGGTGGTAACTGGCTGGGGCAGCACGAGTGATGTTAACAACAATTACTCTACTTTCCTCAGTTATATTGAAATCCCTATAGTTCCCCGGAACGAATGTGCCCAGGCGATGAGATTTGCTATCTCTGACAACATGCTATGTGCTGGGAGCTTGGGGGACAAAAAAGATTCCTGCAGTGGGGACAGCGGAGGCCCTATGATCACTAAATATAAGGATACTTGGTTTTTGGTAGGACTGGTGAGCTGGGGCGAAGGCTGTGGAAGAAAGGAGAAATTTGGGGTCTACACCAAAGTCAGTCAGTATCTTGAGTGGATCCAGCACCACATAGATGAGATGTCAGCTTCTTGGAAGGGTTGATTCTGATTCTGAGTCTGGAATATTGTGGCTATGTGCTAGTGACAGTGTGCAGTGTAATGTGCTGTCAGAGCTTCAGTATTAAATATCGAGTATATGTTAATCTTGTGTACTGTTTTCCTTGGTACCTATTTTTTATGTCTTTTTTTTTTTTTTCCCCCTCTTTTACATTGTTTACATTGGTTAGTTTCCAGGTTATGTCATTTATTTGTAGCATGGTCCTACTTAGGCCTTATAGGCAATAAATAATATGCTGTTACGCTGAGATGCTGTACAGCATTGTAGAAAGTAAGATAGTCCATGGTCAGGCGACTCTTTGAAGCATAGAACGACTGAATCGGTTGGGGCGGGGGGCAGGAGGGGACAGGGAAGAGTGTTTTAAAAGTCAGCACAGTGATGCGGTTCTGTCCTTTCAGCTTTACTCTACCATATTATCCCCAATAACTGTTTGGGTTTGCTCTGTATTTGTATAATTTTTCTTTCAACACAATGAGATGTTAATAATATCATCACTGCCTCCACTCATTCCCATCTGGCTCCGTTGTTCGCAGATTAAAGTGATTCAGCAGGCCACTACAACTTCTCTGTGTTTTCTATGCCTTGCACACTCGATGCCTGATTTTACGCTCCCCCCAGACTTCCTTAAAAGTCAGTGGTAATTCTGCAGTTATTTAAAAAAAAAAGAGGTTTAATTGCAAGCTTTCACATGCTCTGTTTATTCTGTGGTCTGTAAATTTCTTCTAATTAGCAAGCTAAGCAAACATTTTTGTTCAGTCCTCTTCCGGTGAAAGCAATCAGCTGCAGGCTATATTAGCGTTACTGATACGTACCGATAACTGTATTTGTGTGTGTGTGTTTGCATCTGTATCTCTAGGTCTGTGTGTGTATCAGTAGATAAAATAGTAAAATCAGTAGATAAAAAAAAGCACCAATAAGTTCATAGTAAGTAGCAGTAGTCAGAATGAAGTTTAATTTTTGCTTGTTTTTAATCTTAGCACCTAAGCCTGTTGAATATAATTAATGTTACAGAAAAAAAAGGTGAAACGAGCTCTGCTGTAGTGGTATATGTTTCCAATATCTCAGTCAGGATTTGGACCCATATTTGGATCAGTGAAGAAAGTCAGTCCACTCTTGTGATGAGATTGTTAAATGAAAAAAAACCTCAGGTACAACAAAATTGTATTCGAATTTGTAAGAAATGTAATGTGGTGTCAGCAAGGAAGTTTAATACCTCTTAAACTTGCGGACTCAGTCTTGTTGACTTACATGCTTATTAAGCAAGTGCTGAAGGTGATTCATGCGTTAAAGACGTAACAGTTGGGGTACGGGCTTCATGTTGGAGGTAAGCTGAAACTGAAGTCAGCCGTCTCTCCGGGGCACTGTCTCTCTCTCTCTCTTTTTCTCTTTTTTCCCCTCCCCTTTTTTATTTGGGACTGGATGTAAGGATCGATGAATAACGCTTTGAACGGCAGCCTTCCAGCCAGGGCCTGCACCAAGAATACGTACTTCTGAGAAGGCTGACGTTGCTAGTCATTGAATTACAACGAAAAGCATTGTTGTGTTCAAAGCCAGTAAAACATGGATCTAATTAAAGGCAGAAGCCGTTATGTCATTGAATAGCTGTGACTATTACAGGGCAATATTTGCCTTCCTGCAGGTGACTGCTATGGATCCTCCTACACGCTCACAGTTCTGCGTATTTCAACAGATGTTTACACAGCAGCTTGTGTATTTTGCAGATCAGTTGGCCTACTGAAAGATGATGGAGTGTCAGAAATCTTCTCTAAAAAATTCCAGATTTTCCTGAAGAAATTTGTTGCAAAGAAGTGGCTTTTATTGTTGGAGGATGTTTTTAAGGACTTTTTTTTTAATGCCTATGTGTTTGTGTATGGAAACATACACACAATTTTCTTCTGATTTTCGATTTCAAATGTGTTTCATGGAATCCAGAAGGTTGTCTCTCCTCTGTCAATATTTGTGACTGGTTAATGATCAACCTCTTGACCTCATGGCTGTTCCTGGTGCACATCCAAATCTCTCTCCCGTCTTCCCCTAAAACAATAAAGAAAAGAAAAAAAAAAAGTGAGTATAATTGCATGGTTCTGTTCTGTGTAAAGTGAATGCATTCTGGATCCTGTGTTTTTGGAAAAATAATACAGGTAGCAAAGAGGTATGTGCTGTCAAATCCTCGTAAATTATTGAGCCTGGGAAGGTAAAATGAAGAAATACAAACTTCTGTCTTGTAACTTGTACTACCGGGTATGTGGTGGATGGTTTCCTCATTGAGGTTTGCACATATGGTCTTACTCGACAAGGCCATCAGTGATTAGACAGCAGCTGCCACCGTTAGCAACCGCTGGCTGAAGTGTGCGGCTCAGAGCTCGGCCTGGATCCTTCGCAGTTTAAATGAGGTTGTCGCTGGAACCGGCCTCTGCTCGGTTTGGGCCCGATCCATGCCTCCCATGTTCATCATGGCGTTTTTGTTACTTGTGTGGGCTTTGGGTCAGACCCTGCGCCACATCCCGGGCTGGGTCACTCTCTGCATGTTGCCTTGTGAACGGTTGGGATTCCTGTTGTAGTGTGCAGCATCGCTGTGGCTTGGAGAAACAATGGACGTTGCTTTCTTTGTCCCTTCTCTTGTCCTTTTGCTTCTACTTCATCTTTTTTGCGCACTAATTCACCCTTGTTGTTTTTGTGACAATATACCAATTTCATTCTTTTCCCTCTGAAGGAGATCGGCAGGAAGTCAGAGTATTCTGGATGCTCACTAAAATGGAGAGCAGCTCCTCGCTTGTGATGTGTCTCCTACTGATGTGCTCCATCAACAGCAGCTGTCCGTTTTCATATTCAGGTAGGTACTTCTGGATTACATTTTTAACTTAATTGTGTTATTGTGGCAATGTTGGCATTTAAACTGAAACTATGTTCCTTTTCTAAAAACAAAAGTCCTGTGAGTCGAAGGAATGCTTCCTGAAATGCACAAGAAAACAATGAATACTCATATATATATTTCCAAGAGAAATCAGCCTGTCTTAACTTCCTACTTAGAGCACTATTCTGTTGAAAAAGAATCTCCGTGTGACATTGAGCCCAAAATCTGAATTATTTTTGCATGGCAAAGTTTTCCAGTTTGGGAAGCTAAAATTAGGCACTTCCAACATGTTCTCAGACTTCATGTTGATTTTACTACAACAATTACGCAGGGTTTGGAAATGGCTTTGGAGAGCTTTAGAACAGGCATGAAAATGTACAGGATCTCACCAATCGTTACGGCTGTCCTTGCAGAGGAGGAAGAGCAGAAGTAGGAGTGGTGTCTGCGAACCAGAAGGCTTTACACCAGGCGTATCCTCGATGGGGGATACCTACTTACAGTCTTTACATATAACCCCGGAACTCAGGGGGTGGCGAAGGGCAATTTCACTGATGTAAGGGAAAGGCATTTTCCCCGTTACCAGACGGCAGGGTCTGTCCAAAGCTTTTCTCAGCTCAGAGTTTTTATGGGCTGTTTCTAACCACCTAGAAACGAAGCAATCGAATATTATTCTAGAATTTCAGTCATTGCTAATAGGTAACGATCCTGCACCTGCAAAGAAATGTGTGTCTTCATGGTCCATCTCTACAACTGTGTTCTTTGTCAGAGGGTTTTGACTTGTCTAGGACACTAAACCATGACTAGGAAAACAGAGTGGAACATAAAATGAACTGCTGTATGAATTTTTGTAGGCTTTGTCAGGATTACAAAGTGAACTTTCTTCTTAAAACGCTTCTTAGCAGCGGTGTTTGTCTGTTGGATGGGTTTTGGATATAGGGCCACACTTATGGAGATTTAAGGCAAAAACCTCCATCTTCTCTAAATGGAGCTGGCACGTGGGAAGGGCTGAGTGAGCCCTCGTTTTCCTTCAGAGCATCCTGGCTGGAAAATCCTGGGAGCACTGTGCTTCAGCTAGAGGTGTTATAGCAAAGACTCGCTGTGGAGCAGCAGGGAGGTGTGGGGAGGACCTTACTGCCATATTCCCTCTTCCGGTCACTCCTCCCTTCATTTATTGGCCGTAATAGCTCTTAAGACATTGCAGGAGGAGGGCAGATATCTTGGTGGAGCGAAGTTGAGATGAATTAAATGTAAGTACAAAAGCCACAGTTTATCTATTTCTTTTCATGAAGGAGCGATGTCTGTCCTATTGTGGCCGCAGTAGCTACCTGGAAAGCACTGGGTCTCCATTACTGAGTGTCTGACACAACTGGCACCAAATACAAACCCAGCCGCTCCTCTCAGCTTTATTTCCACGTGCGCACCCAGCCAGGCGACTGAGAAGCGTTGTGAATGAGGATGGTTAGGCAGAAGAATATAACCAGCCGCCAAAGAAGCTGCAATCCTCAAAAGTCTCATAGAATAAAAATCTATTTCTGCGCTAACCCGCAAGTCTCAGTAGTGAATGTTTTGATCCGCTAAAAGAAAGCTTTTTTTTGTGTTTTTTTTTTTTTTTGTCGGAACACAGACTAATTTTATTTTCCTTTGGGCTGTTTACGGAGATTCCCCTTCTTTATGTTGTTTACCCAACTGAAGGCATGCATGACTGTGACTGTAATGATGCCGGTTTGTTGTCTTCCAGTATGAACTGTTCTGGTTTGGTTTTTTTAGTGTTTATGAGAAAAGACGAAGCACACGAGGTGCTGAAAGTCCATAAACGTGCTAACTACTTTCTAGAAGAGATTCGTCCGGGGGACTTGGAGAGGGAATGCAATGAGGAAAAGTGTTCATTTGAGGAGGCAAAGGAGATCTTCCATTCGCAGGAGAAAACGGTGAGAAACTTTATTTTAGGAAAAATAGATGAACGTGAACAGTGAGCTGTAAGTAATCCTTCCCAGGCCTCCCGGCGTGGCTCTGGCAGGTGCGTGCCTGTGCATTCTGCGCGTTGGTAGTCGGGGTGGGTCACTCGCCACCTGTGACATCTCACTTTCTAAGCGAGTGCTCAGTTTGTTATGTAAACATTAAACACAATTCCTTAAAACTATCCAAAGCCTCTTTCGGTGAGAGCCTAAATCCAGCAACCTGATTCTGACGCTTTCAGACCCCTCCAAATACAGAGGAGGAGTGCCCCATTCCCAGGGCCCGATAGTGTCCCGCTGGGAAGCCGGGCCACAGGCGTTCTGCCGGGGACCTTCCGCTGAAGCAGGAGTTTGGACTGCAATTTTAAATAGAGGTGTCTAATTTCTTTTGTATCTAGCCCAAGTTCCTTAGGTGATGTCTACCTTAGCAGGTAGTGCAGCACAGTAGAAATGGCTCTTCCGAACGAAGCAGTTGATGCTGAGGACCTCACGGTGACGTGTTTTGGGGCGGGGGATGCCTTGAAAGTCCTGGGCTGGTGCCACAGACCTTTCACTGGCTGGAGGGTTTATGGATCTCAGCTTTCGGTTTAATTTTTGTTCCAATACAGTCCAGTTTATGCACTCTGTGGCTGGTTCGTGATGCAAGCGAGAGTGAGCTGCATAGTGATGATCGGGACATCTGCTTTGAGAATGTATTTTATGGTTCTAATCAAAATGATAATTTACATGCACCCTAAAAAAAGTTTTCTAAATTATATCTTCAGTAACCAACATGACCATTTATTGATTGTTTTCTTCATTTATGATTTCTTCTTGCAGATGGAGTTTTGGTTCAATTACAAAGGTAGGTAAAAAAGGAATTTTTAAAAAATCTATTTTTTGTGCCCCTTCTGGGTGCAAAGAATTATGTGGCAGTTTAAAGCCAGGCTTCTCTCAATTTCTGGAGTTACACTATGCCTTGTTTCTTCTTCTTAGGTTTAAATCCATGTAGTACAAATCCCTGTAACAACGGTGGAGTCTGCAAAATAAGATACTACAATTACTTCTGCATCTGCCCCCCAAAATTTGGAGGAGACAACTGTGAACAAGGTGAGTAGAGGAACAGGCACAAATGGCATTCATTGTGAAGGAAGGAATAAGACTGGAATTTGCTCCTTGGACGCTTGAGCTGAACCTTTGGACGGGCTTCTCGCTGAGGTTATCAGCGGTGCCTGTATCTGCCTGATACAGAACCGCTCGGTTGTTTAAGATTCATACATTCCAACAGTGATGCCTCACATGACGTGCTGGGGCACCGCCACCTTAGGGAAGGGAATCGTGTTGTGACAGCGGCTGTAGGTACCTCCAGCTCCGCTCTGCGGAAGGAGCGGGTGGCATCGCCTCCTGTCATACAGCGGCTGCAGTTCCGGGCTTTGCACTCATCTGTGCAAGCCCCGGGGAAGGCACGTGGCCGTGTCCCATCTTCCCCCAAGAAAGGATAGGGAATTACCTCTTTTTATCACTTTAGAGTGACAACAATTCTCCTGCCATAGGCGTCTGCACTGGAGGTCGTTCATGGTGAGGCCCTATTCTCTTTTTGATTTTATTGCGTAAGTGCATTAAACAAATCAGCCAAAGGTTACTGTAAACAAAAACAACAAAAAAAATGTATTTATGTTGTAATATACAAATGATGAAAAATGAAGTGGAAAAGCTGCTGATCTCTTACCAGATTTTTGCTGCTGTGAAATAGTGTGTCTGGTTTGCAAATGACTGAGGCATGAAATTACAGCAAAGCCAAACTGACGTGGAAACTATGAATCATAAGTCTTTTTTTTTTTTTCCACAAGTGCTTTTGTCAACCTTTTCTTTTTACAGTGAAGCAATTAACCATGATTGGTGTTTTTAATTTAACAATGTATAAAAAAACTCAGTGAATTTCTCACAGACTTGGCCCCCAGCAAAATGCCTACTAGTTTAAATCTGTTGTGATATAAAAGAGAAGATGTGCAGACCGATCAAAAATGGGTGCATTTAGAAGAGTTTGCTCTTCCAGACATTTTCTTGCCTCTGCTGTGCAGGCAGAAAGGCCCAGCGCCCAGCTGTGGCCTCAAGACAAAGCTGGCACGTAAGAAAACGGTAGAAACAGGCGAACAACAATAGGCAGAAGGCAGTAATCCACAAATTAGCATTGTTTTCTGGTACTTAGAGGCCGCTCCTTCTGTTTACCTGCGAGATTTCAGCGCATATTTTTTTTCCTATTTTCTTTCACATAACGGTGCTGGAAGCTGTGCGCTGCTCAGGGTCTGTGCGTAGCAATAACCAAGCGAATGCGTGTGTGTTTCCATCGCAGAAAAGTTTGAATGCTGGTATAAGAACGGCGGGTGCTGGCAGTACTGCAGGGACAGCAGCAGCGCCTTTCACGTGGTGTGTTCCTGCGCCCCGGGTTACAGCCTGCACGCGGACGGGAAGAGATGCGTGCAAGCAGGTAAAGAGTGTGGGCAGCTCGGAGTTACGGCAGGCACAGAGCAGATTTGCAGGCACCGTCTTTTCCTCTTCACTGGTTGCAGAAGAGTTACACGCACTGTAGCTACTGCAGCTTGCACGTAGCGTGTGGAAAAGATCTGTCTTATTTATAATGTTTTGTGTGTTTATTTTAAATTTTAAGGCTGTTCTCAATCAGGTGCCCCTGTGAGCAGGTGCTGGGTAAAGGAGCGGCAGTACAGTCTGGGGTGGGCCTGTTCCTCCTAACGGCAGCACAGACTTAGATCGAGTTGACTGAGTTGCGAAGCTAAACCGCAGTGTTAGGAGGTGAGGGGACGTGACAAGGGTCTTTAAAACTTTGCGTTAAGCTGTCCTGTCACAAGGGGAGCGCTGGGTTTGGATTCTGTCCTGAGGAGAACCCTGGACGGAGTGCTCCTGCGGTAGCCAGCTGTGGCTGATGCCTGTGGCTCAGAAAAGGCACAGCCGTGTGCTCTTTCTCAGTGATGAGCTCTGCCCTCCTTGGTCTGATGACGGTGGGGGTGGGTGGCAAAGGTGGAGTCTGACAGCCGGGTGTCAGAGCTGTTCCTGGGCTCTTACAGGAGGGCTGAATCCCATTCTTGGACAGGAAAAGTGCTGTTTTTGTGTTGGAGTTTGACACAGCACCGCACACCCTAAACTCAAAGCTTTATTTCTGCCTTTCCTGCCTCCAGCACCGTTTCCCTGTGGGCTGATTAAAGCCAGGCAGGCGCTGGAGGAAGCGCAGCTGGGGCAGAAGAGGCTCCCAAGGAGCCGACGTGAGCACAGCGATGATGTGGCCAAGTGGAATGAGAGCACGGAGGGCACGGTTCGACAAACAGATCTGGGACAAAGTGATGTTGGGGAAAATGAGACCTTCAAGGCTGCCTTTGGGCAGAGCATGCGTGTGGAGAGTGACGCTGGACAAACCGAGGTGGCAGGAGAAGGCTGGAACGAGACACTGGTGGACTCTGTGACGCAGAAGCCGCTGGGAGGTGGTGAGGCTGGGTGGCAGGTGGGCGTCCCCGAGCACAAGGAGGCACTGGAGGGGCCTGGCGAGCCCGGGAGCAGCCCGGCCCCGTGGCGTGAGGCGACACAGGGCCCTGCATGGCAGAACGAGACCCCAGCGCCTGCTGCCAGGCAGCACGAACGGGTGGAAAACGCTGCTGGGCAGAACCGAACAGTGGCGAGCAGTGGCTGGAACAGAACGGGGGCCATTCAAACCGCGCATGATGGGCTTCATCAGAGCAGTGTCTGGGGAGGTGTTTCAGACACACCTCAGTTGGCCCAGATAAACGTCAGCTCCGCTTTAGAGCACAGTGACACCAGGATAACGGGAGGAATGTTGTGTCATCGTGGACATTGTCCCTGGCAGGTAATACTTTTTTTTCCAGCCTTACCATAAATCCCACACCTGAATGCTTTCTCACTTTATCATCACTGGTTCCAGCTGGAGCAGAGTTCATCAAATCAGTATAAAGGGGTTTTTTTTTTGGGGTCGAGAACAATTCTGACCGCATGTATTTCTCAAACTTCTGCAGGTCTTTTCAATGCTCTGCATCTTAGTTGCCTTATTTATCATTCTTGCCCCATCCTAGATGTATGCGCTTTTGTGATCTCAGCTTAATCACTCTCTCTTAAGTACATCAGTCAGATCTTCCCCTGCTCTGTTGTTCAGGTTCTTTGTTTCTAAGTGTTCTTGGTGAAAAGCTGTGCTTCGGACTCCTTTGGGAACGGCTGGTGGTATTTTTCACAAAAACTGTTCTGACCAGGTGAGAGTCTTCATTAGAACGCTGCGCTTTTCATGCTTCCTACGGTAAGGAAGGTACAACTGGGAGGGCTCAAGTGTAAAGGCGAGTGGTGTGTGGCAAGTAGGGGAACCTCCCTGAAGTGTTTCTTTTATTTCCACTGTCTTGTTTGGGTTTTTTAGTCTTGGGTTTGGGCTTTTATGTGTGTGTCCTTATTTGTTATTAATTTTCACTTATTTATATTGTCTCTCTTTCACCAGTGTACTGTTACTGTTTATGGGCTTGTGGGTAGAATGTTAACACACGGATCTAAAAACACTCAGGTTACTGTCAGTCTATTTTATTGCTGTCACACAGACAGATTTTCCCGTTCCACACCTCAGGAGGCATTTCACAGGGGGTATTTGTGTGGACCACGCACTTTGGCAATCTGAAACGTCACTGCGAGTAAATTGTATGGGTTCCTGCCCTCGTACACACTTCTAGAAGGAAGCACCAGCTGCTTCCCTTTTGCTTCAGGGTCAGTCTGAATGCTGCCTACCCTGGGCAGTTTCCTCTTGAGAGAAAGCATTACCATCAAGGAAGTTTTAAATTTTCAGTACTACAGGCAATTTGTAATTGAATCTTGTATTTTATTTTTTTTTAAATAGGGTTTTGCAAACCCTTTCCATTCTAGTTCTTCATAACCTAAGACAGAATTTTCAGGTAATTTTTCTTTGCTACTTTCCACTGTTTTGTTGTAGCACTACTGAACAGACTTAAAAGCATCAATAGTACATAAAATTAAGTCAAAATGTCTTATGTAAAACATGACATTGCTCCAGGAACTAGACCAAGGTAGGAGGCCAGACTGTGTCGCACCTTTTTCCACTATTTGATTATTGACTTCACTGAAACAAAATGAAGCTTTTCTTTCAGTTTAACATATGAAATAAGAGGTTCAGGGAGGAGTTTAATTAAGGAGCTGCTGAGGCATTAAGGGAGCTTGTCGTTCTGAATAGACAGGATATCATCAACACAGTGCAGCGTAAGGATGTTTTTATTTCTCCATTTTCTACTCTGTAGATGATTCCAAATTTTATTACCAATAAAAGGGAAGATAACAAAGTTTCTAAATCTCCACTTATTTGCACTTTCACCTGATAACTGGGAAAGTGAAAGTCTTTTCTATCCCTTGTTTGTGTAGACAAACACCACACTCCTTTTTTAACCTCAGTACCCATGGGCTACACCTTGTGTTACTGTTCCCCCCACCCCCAAAAATTTGAAGCCACATGAATCATCACAGCCATACGTGTTTCCTTAGAAGAAAGCCAGTCGCCATAGCTCCGATCCTATTTGAGTTTGTTAATCATAACACTCTGCTTCATTGGCACAGATACGCAATCATTTTATTTTATTGCTGTCATCATCATCGCCTGGTGCACTGTAGTCATTACTGCCAGAAGTGTTATTTTCGACAGGGAGCCTGCGGCCGGCCAGCGCGACACGGACAGTGTGCGAACATACCTCACACAGCCCCGGTGACACGGCCTTCCTCATCTTCCGTACAGGTGCTGATCCGGAACAGCAGGGGTGTTGGTTTCTGTGGGGGGAGTTTAATCGGCAGTCGCTGGGTGGTCACTGCTGCTCACTGCCTTGATCTGGTCAGACCACACCACGTTACCGTAGGTGAGTACAGGCTGGAGGTTGTTTAAACTTACTTAAAACGCACTTTGCATTGTACGTGAACACAGTAAGGTATGAATGAGAAACAGACAGACAGGTCCAGCCTGATAAAGTGAAGTGCAGAGGGGCTCCAGGTGGTCCCAATTTAGCTTTTTCTGTTGCCCATTTTGGCAAACTCCCTGCGCATGGAGACTGAGCACATCTCAGGATTCCTGTAGATGCTGCCAGTTTTGGTTTTTAATCAGCCTTAAGATTAGTTTCCTGGTGAGCTGCCGGTTACTCATTGCCTGTAATTGCCCCAGGGCAGAAAGCCCCTCTGCCTTGTCATGCACTACAGCACCGGTTACAATAGCGGGAACTGGAACCCCTTGCAGTAGGAACCCTGTGCTGAAACCTCCAGAAGAGAGACACGCTTGAGGAGCAAACACAATACAGCACTGGGTAACTGACAGGAAACAGCCTTATCCACGGCTGCATCTTAATGCTTATGTTGTGTCCCCGAGGGGGGAAACACAAAGCCCCAAGGAAGCTCAAACTGTTCAAAAAACTGTGCTTACTGAACAGTGTTGACAGTAGTTAGGGTAAAATCCCCGTCAGTTTCTGTTCATGCAGTCAACACCTTTGTTTTGCCCTTAAAGGGCAAACTGGTAAGAAATTACTGTTACAGAGCATGATTTGTTTTGGTCTGTGCCTTCTCTGGACAAAGGGACAAAGTATTAAGTCACTGTCCTTCCTGTCCCACCCCCCCCCAGCTACACCATACAGACTGCTCACAGTTTGCTTTACGTTCTAACTTGTGACTACAGGAGACTTTGACAGATACCAAAGAGAATTCAAAGAACAGAAGATCGGTGTGGAACGGAGCTGGACGCATCCCCACTACGATTCAAACGACTACAACGGTGACATCGCCTTGCTGTACTTGAGCAGCGATGTTATTTTTAATGAGTACGTCATTCCCATCTGCCTTCCAAGCCCTACCCTTGCCACCCTGCTCTCAGAAGAGGGCAGAGTAGGGATGGTGAGCGGGTGGGGCGCCACTCACGAGAGAGGTTCCACGCTGCGCTTCCTCATGAAAGTCCGGCTGCCCATCGTAAACATGGAGACCTGTCAGCGGTCAACGGACAGGCTCGTTACCGACAACATGTTCTGCGCAGGGTACAATACTGAGGCTGCAGACGCCTGCAAAGGGGACAGCGGTGGCCCTTTCACCGTGTCTTACCACAACACTTGGTTTCTCCTGGGGATTGTGAGCTGGGGTGAGGGCTGTGCTGAAAAAGGAAAATACGGTGTGTATACCAGAGTATCCAACTACATCCCCTGGATTAAAGAGATTGTTGAAAGTGTAGCAGATTCGGAAAACTCTTCCGTTAACTTTTCTTAATGTCATCTTTAAAAATGGATAATTCTCTTATTAGAGTGTTTCAGTCTAAGCAGTCCCTGTCCTTGATGATGTAAAATCAAGATTATCTTCAAAGACATTTTGAGTCTCTACCACAAATGGCTAAAATGTTCACTCACGTATTACTGAGTTAAAATACTTGTGTATAATAAAGACCTATTCTGCAAATAATAAAGGAGACAACTACACCTTTTCTTAATGTAAATTCCTATCAGAGAGGTGGGGGTTTTTTAGAGAATGAAAAAGCTTTCAATTTCTTAAGCCTGCATGCGTATCACCAAACCAGACAAACAGTCCTGTGCGAGTTAGTTGCTTAGAAAAGGAAGAGCATTTCTGGTAGTGTTGTCTGTGCTCTAGTTACGGAACACCACAGTTACGGATCTGTGAAGCTTTGTCACCAAATAGAACTGTTACCTCACATCCCTCAAATACAATTCACATTACCATAATACGAATGTTTTCTGACGCAAAACCCAATGTCTGTATGGAATATTGTATTACAGACTGCACTGTCTGAGAGGGAGCCCCCCGCCCCTGGCTGCAGCTGGAGAAACGTAAAAGGACTGCATGCATGGTGGAATTATAAATTATTAGCAGGGGGGCTGTGAGGACACGCTGTCCCCGGCGCCTCGGGGGGAGCCCTGCTTCCATGCAGCCCCGCTGCAGCAGCTGGTGAGGAAAGGCACTCGGCCCCCGCCACATCCCCCTCCGGGCACAGCACTACAGCCGTGGAACTACACCACAGTGCAAGTAACAGAACTGTCCATTTTTTCATACTTTTTTCCTAAGAAATCGCTTTTTCTTTATTCTGAAGACAAACCCCACCCCCTCAGGTACACAATTTACCTCACTGTTTTTGATGGAAACCAGTAATTCAGATATGAAGTATCTGTGAACACACTTGATGGGGGAAAAGCCAACAGGCCACCATAACAAGAAGCAACTGTTCTATCATCCTAAATGAAGACTGACGGTGTGCCTCTAGCCATCCCGCCAAGAGGCTCACTTCCCCACACGGCAGAAACGTCACATACTTGAATAGTGCTCAATGCCAAAAACGCAAGCGAAATAAAGTACCTGTGGGCCACACCAATATCCCCTTTGAATACCTACATTGCCATCGTCATAGCATCGTCTTTCTCAGTTGCTTCCTTCTGCTGCAACTAATAGTTGGGCTTTGCGACCATGTCAAAGGAAATTTTGATTTTGTGACCTTTCTTACAATTCACTACAAAGTTTTAATTTTAAAAAAAGCCAGCACTCACACCCATGAGGGTGTTGTGTTCTGTTCCCCAGCTTTGGTCAAAGCCTTGTAAAAGTTCTTTATTACCATGCCCCAAGAAACAGCCCCTTCTTGTTTGCCTCAGAGAGCACGTGATGCCCAGTTATTATAATTAATTTTGATGGCAAACTGTACTAGGACTGTGCAAGACACCAGGGTAGGTACTTTAAGGAAGGAGCTCTTAGGATTTTTAAGTAGCCCACAGCCCTGACAACTGCAGTACCAGAACTATCAAAAAAAAAAGGGGCACCTACCCTACACCCATAGACCTTCAGGGCCAAATGGAACCTGGGTACAAACAGCTCTACAACAGTCACTTATTTTTTTCACATAGCTGCACCTGCCGCTACAGCAGTTAGGAATTCCCTGTCTTTCAATAATTTTTTAATTAAAAATGGGGGGGAACCCCAAACCCCTGAAACTGTCAGTACTCTCAAGAACACACACCTGAGGTCGGTTACTGTGTCATAAGCGTACCTGTACCAGCAGGTGAAGTAGTCTTATGAGCAGCATTTCTTCAGTAGGCTCCATTCAGCGCAGGCATCCTCCTTCACATTTTGCATCACAGTCGTGTCCCAGCACACAGCTTTGTATTACTGCCACAGCCCCACAAGAGCATGTCTGGAATGTGACTATCCACACACTGACATTCTCCCCGTTATCAGTGCCAGCAGATGCCACCGATCAGAGCCAAGTGCTGCTAAGTCAGCCACCACCAACAGCACTACCTCAACGAATGCACAGAATTACAGAACATACATTACAGCAAAAGGGCTGTGCTCCTCTGGAAAGAAGGTAACTTTCTTACTGAAATCCCATCCATGCAAGAAGCAGCCTGCTCTTGTAGGCAAACTCAGCAGACAAAATTTTTAGAGGGAGAGGCAAAGCAGCAGAGGCACAAAAATGCCGCTCTGCTGTCTTTCTGTAGCATCAGGGACAAAGAAATAAATAGCAGCATTATCCCAACACAGAGATCGGAACCTTCTCCTTACCACCGGCAAAATAAGCCTTTCAGAAAGCCACTAGTGGGCTACAGAGCAACGCACATTTGAGCTACCCAAATACCGAAGCAAAAAAAGTCACATGGCTTTCAACACTGCAAAGTCAGTCACAGTGGTATCAGCCCTGCAAAGGCGCCACACAGCCAACCCAAGCGCTGCTCAGAGCATCCAAAAAGGAAGCGCTCAGCTATCTGATACTCAGTCTCCCTGAGCAGTCGCGCTAACCTCGATTCCAAGGTCTGGCTTACTTTAAAAATGATCTATCACACGCCACAGAAAAGCCCATCAGCTGCAGCCCTTTGCTCTCCAATAGCAATCACCCTTGAAGGCTCTGCTGCTCGCATGGAGGATCAGTAGAAGCGAAACGATGCTGTCTGTCTGACATCAAGCACGTGCTGGAATTTCTAGTGGTCATTTTGCGGGTCTTCTCTTGAACTTTACATCCTGCTTTCATGAAAAATGAAATCCTTCGAGTGGAAGACAGTCAGTATTTCTTATGAAAATCAATATATGTAGATCTCCAAAGACAGAGCAACTGATCAATATGAAAAAAGCAGCACTGAATAAAGAGGAAATGGACAATGGTAAACAGAAAATTAACAATTGGTAGCTTTGCCACATACCAGGTGGTCCACACATACATTCTCTTGTGCACTCAACAGACACTGCCCCAAAAAAACAGAAGATGTTTTATTGTCTAAAGTGTTGCAATACAACAAATAAGTGATCTGTACAAAGGACACAATAGAGCAAATTTAAATACAATCAGGAGAAAGAAGTCCCCATATTCACAGTCCTCGGACAACATCTTATACCAGAACCTGAACCAACAATTTAAAGATTCACTAAAAAAAAACCCAAACGAGTTGTTAAAAAATTTAAAGGTCTCCCAAGAGTCTATGGGTGTATTGTCTTACAGCAGAGATCATGGGGTATTCTGTGAAGGGTCACAATGGCATCTTATTGCCCTCAATGCTGATTTTCACTGCATGGGCCGATCTGCTTTTTTTCCTGATATCTGTGAATTTCCGCATCTGTTTGTCCAGTCGACTCACCCCTTTCTTAGAGGTCCCCTGGAACTTAAAAAATAAAACTAATAATTACCACTGAAAAAAAGCAGACGTCCCAGAGGTTTAAGAACAGCAATGCATGCAAGGTTAAACCTGCAAGAGGCAGGTGATGAAGCCACTGGTTCCAGCTGGGGGGGTGGGTGGGTGTGGGGGTGGGTGTGTGTACGCACACACGTGCACGTATTCTCGCCCCACAAAGTGGAGAAAATGGTTGCCCCAATATACGCATCGCATATATGGAGGTAGTTGCGCTCACAAACACCACACAGTAAAGCTTTCACATTACAGGGATTAATAACCATGTTAGTTGTTCACACGCCGGCTGAATATACAGTTTGGAATAGTTTTGTATCTATATTGGCTGGCATTTAGTGTCAGAAATACGCTGCACTACGATGTCACACATAAAGGCTTCCTGTGGGGGAAGATTTTTAGATACAAATACACAGTAATTGAGGTGGATTGAGTTGACAGATCCAATTCCAAACCACAGTTTATTTTAAAGGTTACTGATTAGTACTCCTAAAGCAAGAGATTATTGGGGAGGGGGGAAAGGGGTGTAGGGGGAAGCAAAAGAAATGCCTAAGCTGACCATGGAAGTTATTAGAGGAGTTACTGCATTTCATCTCTGTATTTTAACTGCAAATTAAAAACTGAGACGACACAGCAGTTATTTTGCACAGATAAAATACAGTGATTCTCTAAAGAAACGCCACTGAAGACAAACAGCAAGGACCTTCCAATCCATAGCCGTTACTTCCGACAACGCAATTTGCCCTAACTAGACAAAAGAAACAATAAATTATGGGAACTTCACACCTTTAAAGTCTGGGAGAAACAGAGATATCCAGAACATGCTACTTGATATCTGACAAAAAATATCTATTAGAAACCGAACCTCTTGTTCCCATGACTGAGGAAGGTGGTCCTGTCACACTGATTTTAAATAAACTTTATTCATAAAGTATTCACTAGTCATTGAAATTACGTCTGGAATTTCACAGTGATTTTTAAAAAAATATTTTTTTTTTAAACAAATAAATATGAAGTTCAAACTCAACAGTTATCTACCATTTGTGCTAAGCTCTTCCTATCACTATTAGTTTGTGGTGACCCTGCTCGCAGAACTGAAATGCAGACTAGAAATTGTCAAAACATTTCCCACACTGCTGTATGTCATTGACTGATCTCCCTCCACCCTGCACTCTTCTCCCCCTGGTCCGCAGAGGTCTCATTCTGTGCCTCCCATCAACCACCCCCGTTAAGTCCCACATGACTCAACTTCTTGAAAAAGTAGGTGTGAAAAATACCTTACTTTGTACCAGTAAAACATCAGCCACAGATGTTAGTATCCAGTGGCATAAGGTCCTATATTGAGGGCTAAGAACTCCTGTGTGTCAGTTCAGGTAAACCTGGAGAACCTAATTAAGTCAGAACAGCATTCCAAACCATACGTGGTTCAAAGCTATTTTTCAGTACAGGTATTTTCATTTAATACCTTCATACCCTAAAGCTGTCCAGGCAGGTATCGTGGCAGATGTTATGTGCTACAGCCTAATTTTTCCTGTACAAGTTCCCTTTTAGGTCACAGTACAGACATGAGAAATACGAGGAGAGTTTTCCAAGTTTAAGTTAGGGTGTACACACTCCTTTCCTGTATGTGCAAACTGCCGACAGCTGAAGCACATGCACTGGTCACACCTCCCTTGAGGGATACCTCTCAAACTTGGGGAAGGCAGAGTATCATGGCTACAGGGGCATCCTGTTGCCTTCAATGCTGAACTTGATGGCCCGATGTACTTTGCTGAGTCGTTTCTGTTCAGCAAACCGTCTCTTGTGTTTTTCCAAGCGACTAATACCTCTCTTAATAGTCCCGGGCTAGAAACAATATCTCAATTAATGCACAGAAGGAGAGATAACAGCAGAAAGCACAGTAATTATTATTTCTTCCATTTACATGTGTTCTACCATGTACTCCGCTTTTAAAGTAAACCGTACAAGGTAGATGGATGAACCAAATAACGCAAGGCAAAGGCCTCTATTGAAACTGTTAATATTTACCCAAACCTTCAAGTTTTCCCAAATGGGAATATTATCAGAAGAACGCGATACAAAGACTGGGAGAGGTATAAAAATATCAGTGACATACTTATTGAATTGCAGCGCTTTAGTTCAAAACGCTCTAAAGTAAGAGGCCTGTAATCAGATTCTTACCCTACAGAGAAACTCTAGAAGCGTTAACATGAAAATCTCTTTTTGGTAAGAGAAGAAACAATACCTAAGTGAGAGTATTTAATGAGCTCAAAACAGCCCACTTGACAGCAGAACTTAGTATCTAATCAAATTAGAGGAGACACTTAGAAGAACCACCTTATTGTGCAGTAATGACAGCAGTAAGGCGACACCTTCCCAAGCTTAATCAGACAGCTTAGGCAGAGTCACTAAGCCATCCCCACGCCGCAGTGCTTACCCTGGAGGACTCCATCTCCACGTTCCACTTCGGCCTGACCACATAGTCCTTGTTGGAGGGCATTGGCACCCTCGCACGGGCACAGAACCCAGGGTCTCCGGGTCTAAGAGCCCTGCAGAAAGAGAGATGTGACCGTTAGAGACAAATCTTACACAGAAAGAACTACAAGAAATATACCGTGTTCTACCTCTGAAACACACTGCATAACCATTGCCTCTAAAACCTCAAAAAAACCCTGCGATATTGTTAGTACCATTAAAATATAAATTTTTATTAGAAAAAATTAAAAGAAAAATCCAACCTACTTTTCCTCCCCAGTTAACACTTTCTCCAGGTCCCTGCGGGGAGTCTGACCACCAGAGCTGCAAGAAAAATGAAATTTTATAGGCATCTATACACAGAGAAAGACAGTACTTTTAAAAGACAGTCAAGTGTGGTAAAAGAAAAGAGAGGGGTCATAATTTATTATCCTTTTATTTCCCTTAATATTTACACAACACTTTGTTTCTCCTCAATGGAGGAGCCTTAAAAAGAAAGAAGGATTTCATGTTTCTGCATGCTACTCCTACCTGCTCAACCTCCTTCGCTGAGGCATCTGTTCCAAATCTCTCTGTTCCCTCTCTTCTCTTGTCATGCCTTTGTAATTTGAGGTAAGGCCAAAGATGGGTCGAGACCATTCATCTATTAAAAAAAAAATTAAAAATATTGGTTAATGAACACTAGGCCTCTGAAGTTTATCTCCAAACCATTCTGGTGACCAAATACAGCTTTCAAAGTTTATGGCAAGTATTTATGCTTTCTTTCAACCAAACAAATGATTTTTGAGCTCTTAACATTTCTAGGTGAAATCCAGCCTTGTGGAGACTAAGAAAGAGCTTTCATCCATAAAGTCTCTCTAGTGCTGCTGCCTGCTCTTTTAGAATCTCTCAGCTCTTAGAATACTTAGTGTCAGGAACTCTTGCATGCCATAGTGAGTATTATTTTAGAAACATGCAAAATAGTTCCTGAAGAACAGAACAAGTTTGTAATCAGTTTGCAGTCTTTCAGGATGGAATGCACTACACATAAGGCTACAGATGTCTCAGAAGTAAACCTTTAGTCATCCAAGATCTCTCTAACGTCCATGGAATAAACAGTCTCCTGGCAGCACCTTCCTGACTTTGTAGCATATACATGAGGTCTGGGCAACTAGACGAGAAAATCTGGCAAAATAAACGCCATCCTCTAGTTTAGAACAAGAAAGAAAGAAACAGAAAAACGTGCATGCAGAAATTAATGTAACAGCATTTGTTAAGAGCTCTACAAAGAAAGCACTGAAACAGGTTAGTGAGAGTCTGACTTTGCAGAATTAATTCTACTACAGACAATAGCAAAACACATGCAACGGAAAGACTGATGTAGAAATTACATTTTCAGTGAACTCTCACTGACACAACACGAAGGGAGGTTTACGTACTGATTAGCTTCCCTGCCATATCCTTGTTAGGTCTCGACTCTTTGGGGTGTTTGTAGAGGTACATCACAGCTCGTCCAATGCCACTGTGCTTCAGGGTCTCTTGGCTCACACTGGGCAGCTGCACGATAAAGGAAAAGTCATAAACCAGCAAGAAATGGTGTCTGAACATTAATGGTGTTATTGAACTTTGCAAGAACACCAAAAGCCACCTTCACAATAAGCTTGAAAAAATTTGTATTTTTCATTGGCTAAAGTATCAAGCACCAAAAACTAGAACTTTGCCTTAATATTCTTGGGATTTATACACAAAATTAAGTTACCAGAACTGTTTACTCCAAATGCTCTTTTGCTTAGAGGACCCAAGAATCAAGTTACTTCCTTCAAAGCATTCATTTTATAAAGATAAAAAATTACGTGGCAAAAATATTCCAGTAATCAGCTTAGCTACAAACGCTGATAGTCTACACTGAGCATGATGGGCTTCCTGGTGCACTGCACACTTTCATAGGCCGGAAGAGAGAAGGGACCACCAGAGAGAAAAACTGAGGGATACAGAGCAAGTGGCTTCACCAAACCAACAAACGAACAGCTCGTCCAACATGGAACCACACACTTTGCATATCAACCTGAAACAGGCAGGCAAGGCCAAATAATCTAAATTCAGGCAGAACTCTTGCAAATTCTTAGCAAGGAGAAATATTTGTAGGGCTTCAGCCAAACAAAGCCAGCTAGTAGTGCTGCAAGAAAAACTGCACTTCTACTTTACTATCAAGATTATGCCACGCTTATTTTATGAATGCGGCAAAGACATTAAAGTGACCAATCATAGTCTACGAGCCACTGAGAACGAGGGATGCTAAGTGACTAAGCAGTTCAGATCAAGACTATAGAAATGCCATAGCACGTAACTCCCTGACAGAGGGTACAGAACTTCACGTGTGTAGCTCACCTGAGAGTCTCCGAAGTGCCTTCTGGCCTGCCGCTAGCACAGCTATTCGCTTTAGTTGTGAACATGGGCAAAATTTTTGTAACAACAATTAAGTGTCTGAAGTTCCCTAGCCAAATTTTGTTCAGCTAGACAGCATATCAACAACATAAGAAAGACTTTTTAAAATTATGCAACTTTTAAACAAACACATCTATTTTGCAGTTTGTTTCCTTCTGTATTTCACTGCATGGCCCATTGGTAGCAGTCTACAGTACATTCATCACCAAACGTTTCCCTAAAGCACGTGATGGTAAAACCATGGAGAAGCCACAAATCAAATATGGTTAAAAGTCATTTTCAAACCTCTTGCAGGATCTTCAGTAGCTCCTCTCGTATCTTTAGTGCTGGCAGACTTCGGTCTGGAAGAGGAGAAAGCCACTCTTTGATGGCAGACATAACACCACTGTCAATGAAAGTTTCTTTGAGGTCCTGCCTAGAAAGTTTAAAGTACAAATAAGCCACAAAGTCATTTAATACATCAAAATGTGATGTTCCTTCAGCACAATAGTGCATTTGAGCTTGTCTCATATAAATTAACAGGTAAAATTAGGTAGAATTCTAGGTTTTTGAGGTGACCTAGCTCCAGCATTTACTTGGAAGAAACATAAGTGTTTCACTGCATACTCAGTGTAACTGTAATGTCACTCTATGAAATCTACCAAGCTCCCAATATTCCCCAAGATGGTAATTAAATGGGACAATGACAACTCACTTTTTAAGATGCATAACTACAGTTGGTAGCAAAGTTAATTTCTTTAGTGCTGGTTTCTTTTGTGTATTCAGCTGTCGATCCTCCTGTAGGGAGTTGAAAGGTTAGTCTATCACACAAGAAGTGCATCTTTGGCAGGATTACACTAACTTTGTACCCCGCTCCATCTTCTTACAGCCCCAAAACACATTATATGATAAATTCCCTTAAAAAAGGATTCCCCAACCTTAGCCAACATTTTCTTTAAAAGCATCGCATTAGGAGATTCCCCCTAAAATTACATGTTTTTCTACTTCATGATTACGGTCTATTGCAACGAACTGGAGCTCTGCAGAGTCCTCCATGCTAGCTATGCATAGCTAACCTAGAAACTTTGTTAGTAAAATCTCATCTGCACAACAGAAAAATAGCTAACCAAAACAATGAGTAGTGAGAATATGCATATTCATTTCACCTAAGAATGCAACTGGATAACCTCGAGCTTTAGGATAAAGTCATGTAAGAGCATATAAAAGCGCATCATGTGCTAAAACAAGTCTGGGTTTGAAACTGACTATCATCCGAGGCCATAATGTCACTGTTGTGGTAATTCCTTTCCACTCATCTTAACCCACTAAAGGCTCTTTCTGCACAATATTGTTTTTTCTTGCAAGGGAGAGATTCTTCTAATGCCCTTCTGCCCCTCTTCATGCCCCAGAATGGTTTGACAGGCACGTAATACAGAACTCGCTAACAAAGATGTTGAACAGTACGGGTCGGTACTGGGACCCGTACTGTTCAACATCTTTGTTAGCGACATGGACAGTGGGGTAGAGTGCACCCTCAGCAAGTTTGCTGATGATACCAAGCTGTTTGGCGAGGCAGACACGCTGGAGGGGAGGGATGCCATCCAGAGGGACCTGGACAGGCTGGAGAGGTGGGCCCAAGCCAACCTCATGCAGTTCA
The DNA here is from genome assembly GCA_017639485.1 of Pluvialis apricaria. NCBI lineage: Eukaryota > Metazoa > Chordata > Aves > Charadriiformes > Charadriidae > Pluvialis > Pluvialis apricaria. Next base: position 26,209,188 of record CM030014.1, read on the forward strand.
ACAAGGCCAAGTGCAAGGTCCTACATCTGGGTCGGGGCAATCCCAAGCACAAATACAGGCTCGGCGGAGAATGGCTGGAGAGCAGCCCTGTGGAGAAGGACCTGGGGGTGATGATTGATGAGAAGCTCGACATGAGCAAGCAATGTGCGATCGCAGCCCAGAAGGCCAACCGTATCCTGGGCTGCATCAAAAGAAGTGTGGCCAGCAGGTCAAGGGAGGTGATTTTGCCCCTCTACTCTGCTCTCGTGAGACCCCACCTGGAGTACTGCATCCAGCTGTGGAGTCCCCAACATAAGAAGGACATGGACCTGCTGGAGCGCGTCCAGAGGAGAGCCACGAGGATGATCAGAGGGCTGGAGCACCTCTCCTATGAGGAGAGGCTGAGAGAGTTGGGGCTGTTTAGCCTGGAGAAGAGAAGGCTCCGGGGAGATCTTATTGCGGCCTTCCAGTACCTAAAGGGGGCCTACAGGAGAGCTGGGGAAGGACTTTTTACAAGGGCATGTAGTGATAGGACGAGGGGGAACGGCTTTAAGCTGGAAGAGGGCAGGTTTAGATTAAACATTAGGAAGAAGTTTTTCACTTTAAGGGTGGTGAGGCACTGGAACAGGTTGCCCAGAGAGGTTGTTGAAGCCCCATCCCTGGAGGTGTTCAAGGCCAGGCTGGATGTGGCCTTGGGCAACCTGGTCTAGTGAGAGGTATCCCTGCCTGTGGCAGGGGGGTTGGAACTCGATGATCTTCAAGGTCCCTTCCAACCTAAACCATTCTATGATTCTATGATTCTATGAACTAAAGATACCACAGTGCTGGAGATCAGCTCTTCCTTCTCTCCAGTATTTCACACTTTATGGCTTCAATTGAAACATCTGGCAATCATCTCAAAGACCAGGAAAGTCTCAGTTGTCTCCCAGATCGCTATCTCGCTCATCCCTTCCTCCCCAAACACATTGTTCTTATCTTGTTCTCATGAAGATTCTTTATTTAGTGTTATTTGCAAGATTTCTCTGAAGTTCCCTGTACATTCCCCCCCAAATGCTTTTAATAAGTTTTGCAGTGCTGTTCATTAATTTGATTGCTACTGCAACAAAACTACAATCACAACAGAAGATACCTGACAAAAGACAAGACCCCAATAAACCTTGCACAGTAACATATTAAACATGATTCCTTGAAAAAGGCAGCCTGCCAAGGCAGAACTTCCCATTATTCTGTTACTCTACCATCATTTACACCACAATATTGTCATTCAGTTTAGAAAAGGGTTCTTCTCAGGAACAAACACTGAAGTACTACATATGCTAGTAATTGTATGATGAAATTAAAACATAGTCCCTTTCTCACTGTTTCATATACTTGTTTATATATTTTATAGAACATGTATTTATCCCTTTTTATAGGGCAGTTGATCTCAGCTGATCAAAGTTTACCAAGTCAACTAATTTTAATCTTTAAAATGAACAAATATTTTCTCCAAATTTTAACAGAAGAAATGTTTTTAATTCAGAACAGCAGAATAACATTTAAAACAAATATTTAGATATTGTAAGCTTTCCATAGTGTACAGATTACTCCTCCTGAGCACCAGCCAGATTTCTGTATTTTACTGATCACAAGATTTTCCCATAGAATGGAACCTAGGCTGTGGAGCCTAGAAAACTCACCTCAGCAGCTTCATTCATCTTCACAATCATAGCACTGACGACGTCATCTGCATCACTAATAAAAGTTCCACCATCACGGTTTCGTCTACGCTTGCCACTCATGCTCTTCTTTCGCTGCAGCATCATGTCAAAATCTGACATGAAGTCCATACTGAAACGCAAAAGGAGAGTTTGCTGATGGTCAGAAGAGAGTCCATCTTTTGGGGAAATAATTTTGTATTTCTGCAGTATAACCTTTCAAAAAAATTCTCCAATAAGTCTACAAGCATTATGTCTCAATGTCCCTGTAAAATAATGTTATCCTCAGTATACAAACTGGGGAACTAGTAAAGGGGTTCAGTGGCTCTGAAATGCCCTTAGAAGTCTACAAGACCTTGCTGAAATAGCTAACAACATGCACACATGTAATATCCAGGGTTTACAATGTGCTAAAGCTGTCACTGAAGCTGGCAAGGATTTAGCTTTCCTGTACCTGCAATACACTGCTCTGACGCTACTGGAGCAGACAGAAAGAAAACAGGAGACATGCTGATGGCATGTCCCTTACCAGCAGAGAAACACACCTGTGACTCCAATGCTGAACTGATAAAAGTAGAGTTAGATGTTTGTTTGCTTAGATATTAATTTCACTCAGGTTTTGATGCGAACCATGAAATACTGTTCTTTGAGGAAGCGTGGGGAATCTGCTATGGACTGCCAAGTGACTGAACTTTATAAGCTGAGAGAGGACCTTCTGTCACAGTTTATGAGAACAAACTTTCTGCAGAAACACAGTCCCATGCCTTTCTAAACCAAGAAGCTTATTCAGTCTTTGGAGGAGCCCTTTCACTAAAATCCTGCATTTGCTATTAACAAAGGAGTACGTAACACATTGACTTACTGCTTCCCTCTTTTGATGTTATCATCAGAGTCCGATTCATCTGCTGTCTCCTTCATGTCTGCATCACCTTTCTCTTCCTCCAAATCTTCCTGGTTAAAACCCTGATGGGTAAAGACAGTGCAAATCAGTGTATGGATTAAGACTGAGCATCTACTCAGGCACCTGACACTGAAACTCGAAAAGCTTCAAATAAGTCTGCAAAGCATCTAGAAGAAAGAAGAATAAAGGCTTCCTAATTCCACCTGTGATTTTCACACCAGTAACTCTCCCAACAGAAGAGCCGTAAATGTTATTTAACCCAAAGACTACCTCGGTAAGCCCAGCAAATATAAAGCTTCCCTCCTGATACAGCATATCCTTGAATGAGTTCAAACCTTAAGAGTCATTCTGGAGTGCCTTCCCATGAAGATTAAATCTAGCAAGTGAACAAGAGACATCCACAATAACACTTACTGTAAATTCCTCTTCTTCCTCATCACCAGATTCTCCAAATATATCTGCAATCAGGTTCCTGTGAAGGTAACAGTAACATTTATCTATTTAGACTGCAACAGTGAGAAGTGCATTCTAATGACTTTGCAGTTTCTAATAACTGTGTGGAGATCCACCTTTCATTCTGCCACTTACTACTGACCTTCCTCTTCACACCACCAGTGAAGGTGGACAATCATTCTCTGGTTGGGATTCATCCCTTTTCCATTCATGATCAGTCACACTATCTGCAACCCTGAAGGAATTCATATTCCCAGAAGTACTTACTCTTGTTCATTTCCAGATTCACTGTCACTGCCAAACAGATCTTTCTCTTCCTTTTTCTTTCCAGCATTCTCTTTTCTTTCTTCTTCTTCTTCCTCACTATCTGATACAATATTTTTCTTCCTTTTGTCAGATTTCTCTGAAGCAGCATCACTATCCGATTCTTCAGCATCGGAAAGGATTCGTACTTTTTTTGCAGCTGCCAACAGAAAGGAGCATTACTACATGTCCTAGTAACAGAGGTGACAACTGGTACTCTCAACAAACTATTCTCTCAAATTCGATTTGGACAGGAGGGAAGCTGACTAGCCTTCCTACACAAAATCATTGCCATTTCTTAAAAAAACACATCCATTCTAAAATCTGTTTTATTCAATCAGTAACTGAAGTTTCCATACACCACATCTATCCATAAAAACTTGTAATTTCAAGACTGACTCTCACCCCCAGTACATGAAAAAAACAGACGAAAATTGACTAGAGAAATAACAACAAAGTACAGAAATGACTAACAGGAATAATTGACATGACAACATGAAAAGTATAAAGCAAGATCACTGCAGTAGTCTTCTCTTTTACTTCTATTAGACCTACTTATTACTCAAAAGTATTAGACATACATTCACACAAACATAGTTAGAACAACGGCCTCTACAAATGCAGTTGTGCTCTTAAAACAAATTTGCTTTATGGCTTCATATTTATCTTAGATGCTTTCTTCACACAAAAACAATGATTTAACTCTCACACTACTGCTTGTCATATCACATTTTTATTTTCAGACTATAGTTCCTTACGTGTTTTCTCATTGTCATCCTCACTGTCAGAAAGGATAGCTGTTTTCCTCTTCACTGTCTTCTCCTCCTCTTTCTCTTCTTCATCACTGTCTGATATTTTTCGTCTCTTAGGAGCTTCCTCTTCACTGTCAGAGCCCTGAAATCCTTCCCTTACATGTTCATTATCTGAATGATGAGAATCATTCTGCACCTCCTCCTTCCTCTCCTCCCCATCACTATCCTCAGACTCTATTTCTTGTTTGTGTCTAGAAACATCCTCGCTTTCCGAGTCACTAGCCGGCTGTTTGCGGAGTTCCTCACTCTCAGAGTCGCTGACTGGCTGCTTGTGGAGCTCCTCGCTCTCTGAGTCACTGGCTGGCTGCTTGTGGAGCTCCTCGCTCTCCGAGTCACTGGCTGGCTGCTTGTGTGATTCCTCATTTTCAAAATCACTACTGTGATCCCTGTGGGGTTCCCCATTTTCAGAGTCACTTGCTCGATGATTTAAGGCATCTTCATTTTCAGAGTCACTTAAACGCCGATTTGGACGGTCCTCAGTATCAGAATCGCTGTCTTTCCCTCCATGAGCTGCTTCATTGTCTGAATCACTTCCATTGTGATTTGTAGGCTCCTCATTATCTGAGTCACTGTCTTTTTGCCTTGGGATATCTTCATTTTCAGAGTCTGTCATATGAGACTCTCCCATTTGCCCATCATCTTCTCCATCACTGTGTTCATTCTGAAAAAGAAAAATAATCTCAGACAACTAAGCAAAAAGACCTAAAAAGGTAAACAAAAAACATTCTAAATTTTTGCTTGTCCTTCCTCCAATTTGATTACCCAAGTTATTGCAAACTGAAATATCTTCTACACAGAAATAATTATTATACAATTTGCATCAAAGGACTATCAAATACTTCAGATCAATAAAACTATGAAGACATCAACGGAAGTCTGTCCACCCTGCAGCTCAATCGTATTTTGGAAATGGTAACAGAATTTAAAAACCACTCAAATTAACACGTCTAAGAAGGATCCAGTTCCTCGAAGATAAATGCTTAGTGCTTTTATTTGAAAAAATCAGGCCTTCAAAGTGGTTTAGTCCAAACTGCCAGTAATAAGGCAAGAAACAGTTCTCATACTTGTAATTTTCTTTTTCTTAAGATCTCAAACATGTGGGTTTTAGTATGAAATACATTTTACTGAAACTGCACATGCATTACTTTCCAAGTGAAGCTCAAAAGAGCTTGCGCCCTTTCCTTCTTTGCCAAGGAAACTTATTTAAGAATATGTCAAGACCAACTGCCTACCAAAATACAGGAATAAAGTTTTAGTCAGACCTTTCAGAGTATTATTGTAAACGACTTTTGTGTTTCAATATGGAAGAATATAAGAACAAATTCAACGCTTCTCTCCCTTAAGCTGATGGTTCCCATGCCTAAGATAATCTATGCACAAATACAGCGATCTTTTTTAAACTTTAGAATTGAAACACAATCCTTTATGTCTTTTTCTACATGGCAAAAAATACTGAGCCACATGCTCCATTTTTGGAAAAACCTTTCACAAGCCACCTGTCAATACCATTACTGGCAACATCTTGTTTTATCTTTCCTACATCAGACTTCCATTTGGAAAAAAAAAAAAAATCTCAGCTGCATTTACCTGAGAAAACAAAATTAGGCTCTTGAACACTCATTTCATTGTCTCAGTACACCTCTCACAGTCACTGTCACAATAATCCCATTCTCACTGAAAATAACAATACTATAAAAGGAACTTCTTTTCTACACACTCAGACCCACTCTTCAGCCAGGCTTTCCTCAGGGGTGATTTTGTCACAGCTATAGACTCCTCCCATTAGCGTATTTGCAAACTTAGTATTTACTGTCCTAGGAGATAGGTTAACACCTATATGTCCCGAAGCTTCCAAATCTTTTTTTGTCAGCCATTTAATTTCCTTGGAAAGACAGACCTTCTATCCATTTTTATTTTCTATAGTCATTCTACTCCCACATTCAGAGCCACACAAAATAATGCAGGTGTATCTATCCTACACCTACAACAAACAATACTATTAATCTTTAAAATGTATAATTAAGAAGGAATTTTAAATAAAATTAATTTTAATTGCTCTTAGGAACTACTCCCTCCAGAATTATATAAGTGGTAAATAACACTGCTTTTTAAGATTTTGGATCTTATGCATTTATTTCCTTGGCTAGCACTTGATAAAATAATAACTTCTAAATTACTGCAGAATCGCTAATAGAAAGTTACTGCACAATGGCAAAAAAATCAGGACTATATAATTTTAAAACATACACTTCAAATACAACTTCACTATTTCCGTGTTACTTGATACTAGCTGCAAAACAGCCGCTGTGATAGTCTGAGAGTAATTTTCTTTTCTACTGCTTGTCCCTGTCTCTACAGTGATGCTAGTCTTTTGAATCATGCTGGTGGTATTACTCAGTATTTCTCACTTCTTAGAGAAAGAAAACATGGTTCTATTAAAACCTGAACTTGGAATTTTAAAGAATTAAACATGAAGATTACAGAATCTTACAGAATCCTGTAACTTGAAGTTACAAAATTGAGGATGCACAGCTGAGGAAGATCATACGCACTTTCAACTGCTCTCAGCTTCTTATGGTGTTTTCTTTACTTCTTTTTATTACAAAAAAAATTAATTTGATTGCCCTTTCCTGCCCAGTATCTCGCACATAAACTAATAACATGTGTATGTGGTGTATTTTCTCTGACTGTATTATTTAAGATTAAAGAAAACTGCAGCTGCAAACAGAACAGGAAACACATTTTACAGCAGTGTTACAGGTAAGGTCATTGAAATCCAGATGTCTATGCTCAAATTGATGTTTATAACAATATAAATTCTTTAATCCTTATTTTCCTATTCACCTATTTTGGTGGGTTTGTCTATCTTCTCTTGATTTCAGATGACCAATGCTGAATAGGTACTGATAATTACAACAGGAGTAATAAGGGATTTTGCTAAACAAAACCAAGGAAAACAATACAAATACTCCTGTTTAAACTATTAGACTCATCACCTTCCAGACTGCCAGTCTAGAAAGTCTTTGGTGAACAAGTAAACAAAACTAAAAGCCAACCAGCATCCACAATGGTTCTTAAATGTTTCTAAGTATGGCTGCAGGTTATATATCCACCTATTCAGAATACATTACTAAATTACAAGGAACTTCCTATGCAAAATACATGGTAAGAAGTCATTACAATTATACAGCATTATTACTGAAGCGCTTTACAATATCTTGAATCTCTAATCTGTTACTGCAAACTGACAATCACTCTTGAGAACGAAGACATTTAGGGACTGAGAGCAGACATGCATCCTAATTAGCTCACACTCCGACTGTACAGTGCTCTGCACCACAGAATGCCAGTGGTTACAGCCGCTGAATTCTACTGTGATAATATATCACCTACGAACCACCTAGATAATATAGGCACCCCTACACAGACTGGGCAGACAGACACCATCTACTCTAGTCCTGAGTCTGGAAAGCTCAACCAGAGCTAACCCAAAAAGAACAGTTATATCCATCAAGTCAGCAAACCCAGCAGAGAGATGACACACACTACCTCAGACTCAGCACATTAACGTAACTGAGTATCTTCCAAAGCAAGGCTGACTTTCTCAGAGCCTACAGAGAACAGACAGACCCCGTCCACAGCCATCAGCGCAAAGGTCTTCTGAATACAATTAATGAATCCGTGAATGTTTTGGAATATACTCGATATAAGAGCTGGATGCAACTTCACAGAAGTGGATGCAACTTCACAGTAAGATGACTAAACCCTGTAGGACAGTCTCCCCTCCGCAGTGGCCATTTTTTTCCCCTCTTTTTTTACTAGTTCGTCTCTAGAAAGATGTTTTCAAAGAAATCAAGTGTTCAATTTTGGAGTTTTCTGTTTTTCCTTTTCCAAATATTTACTTAAAATAAAAGATCAGACATCCTCAAAAACAAGTAGGTCTCAGGTACTTGCTACTGCATTTTTCTCTAATTCCTTTGCTTTCTTTTCTTCCTCCTCTTTATCTATAAACATTTCAATTGAGATGTCCTTATTTTTTTAAACTGAAAGAATTCTATAACATGAGGCTTTAGTACAGTATAAAATAAGGAATACATCAAAATCAAATTTACAGTGTTATCCTTCTACATAAAAATTTCAGTTAGCAAGTAGTTTATTGGATCAACATGCAGCCAACTACTTTGATAATTTACTAAGTTCAACAAAATTGACCCATCCACTACATTCTCATGAATGACAACTGTTAAACTGAGGCATACATAACCATCATAGGCAGATCAGCAAGTTTCTCTTTTTTCAGACTTTTAAAGTATTTGTATATGTTTGTTAACAGTCACAGTCAAACCATAACTTAATTCATGAAGACAACAGCGACTTGGTGAAAGTGTAAGAATCTAAGTTATTAAAGATTTCCATACAAGCCTGACTTGTACAAACACTGTAAATGTGATTCCATATTCATTACTGTACTAAAACTATGTGTTATCTAATTCTATTTGTCTAAAGCAGAATCAGTAAGGACATCAAGGAAAACATTTATAGATAAAGTGGGATTGGGGGAAGGAAAGCCAGAAAAGAATTGTGGAAAAGAAAAACCCACATACCTGAGACCTACATAAGTAATTCCTCAGGATTCCCCTTTTCTTTAAAGTTAAGAACCTGAAAAAAAAAAGTTTGAAAGTTTAAAACTTCAATTCTTTACATCTGTGTTTTAAATTAGAGACGAAATAGTAATTAAACGGACTTAACTGATTAGGCTGTCTCAAAGGTTTTATTACCTTTGAGTGTCATTCCCACATATTCCTAAAGATGAAGGAAATAAGAGGATGAGAGAATATTTCAGGTAAAGAATATGTTGAATCACTGAAAGCTACTCCTTTCAGAGACAGCTGCTCCACATTATTGCATTTTGAGTTGCGTTTTGAATTTTATGTAGAGAAGACTAAGAATGTAAGACCTCATAACAAAACAAAATACTCAAATGTTTATGATTTGAACTGAATCAAATAAAGCACTAAGGCTCAAAGGTTCACATTTACTATTGGACAGAAAGGTGGTTTAGTTTGCTTTTTGTTTGTCTGGGTTTTTCTAAATGAACTTTCTGAAGTATTTTATCTACAGAGGAATATTCAACAGCTATCACAGAACAAAGCCCTTAAAATAATGCAGACACATGAAGAGGATCAGCTAACAATGATAATAGGTCCTAGTACTTTCTGGTTATTTAAATCTGAAAAAGACACACTGAAGGTGTAAGTAATAGTCAACTACCTGTTCTTTAGGCCAGATTTCCAACTACTTTGCCAGTGAGTAAAATTAAAATCCCACAGGACCACAGAAGACTAAAAACAAATGACCAAGTTTCCGTGCACAGCAGAAAAAGCTTAATATTATTGTAGCAGCAACATGATTCTCCATGCACTCATCACCGTATTTTTTTTTCATCAAAACAGAAGCACTAAAGACAGTTATTTCTCCCATGCTGAAACACATATTCTCCCCCACACCAAAATTCTGATCGTCACAGTAAGAGATGCTATCTTGCACCAGAACAGTTTCTTCCATTGTAAATATGATAGAATCATAGAATGGTTAGAGTTGGAAGGGACCTTAAAGTTCCAACTTGCCTGCCAATATCAAGGCCTTTTAAAAAACAAGAAAATCCAAATCTGCTTTACACTCAAATTCAAATACATGCTAAGAACTTTCATTTATACAAATATAAAATCTTCATCTACTTTCTACCTCTGAGGGAAGTATGAATTCAATAAAGGGGTGGAGGAAAAAAAAAAGGATTGCAAGTTATACCACAGCAGAGTTGAGCCTTTCGACACATCAGCCTGCCACAGTATATCACATTATGCACGTTAAGCAATTTTTAAAATGTATAACCACTGGAAACCCAGAGTCAACCCTGATCTTTACATAAAGTGCAACAAAATATGCAGAACAGAATGAAATGGCTTTCATTACAGCTTTTATGAGTATCAAAAAGTTCTCCATAACATAATTTTTCTAGCAGAAGACATGAGTTCACAGGCCAAAATTATTCCTTCCTAGCAAGACCTGATGTAAATCTATTTCAAGCCACAAAAAATTCGCCAAAATTGAAATTAACTACAAAACTGTCCTAGAAATCTAAAGAGAACCTTCACTTTTACCAGAATCTCTTTACAACTAAAACAGTCAATCCACAAGCTGAGTGACTTTCCCCCAAACACAACCCTCGATCAAAGCATTACCACCCTTTTCATGATGTAGTCTTCTTGAAGAACCTCTTCAGAGGAAAAAGAGGCCCCATTCAGGAACCTTAACCTGCTCCTGTTCCACATGGAGACCTACTCCTTTGCAAATGACAAGGTGAAAACATAGCACAAAATAGACCTGAGAATCAACGCTCACATCTCAGAGGAAAGATGGAAGATAGGAGAGCAATTATTCTTGAGTAAGGAAATCTATGCCTCCATAACGTGTGGTTTTACGTCACTGTGCAGAATTGGAAGTAAAATTCCAAATTCTTCATAATCCATTCCTTAGAATTTCAAACCCAGAAAGTTTATCTTCTAGCAATTGACTATAACAATATTAATCTTTTTCTACTACAAAGCTGTGACTGCTATTATAACAATTAAGAAAAAAAGTAAAAAGTACCCTATTCTGCTTATTGGTCAAGAGATTATCTGACACACTTTCCTCCGGAAGTTAAGTTTTGCCAGACGGGACCCTAAAGAACAATCAAACACCTAAGTCTCAGTTAAAAGAGTAATGTCTCTTAAAATTTAAAAAAAAATATTAAAAAAAAATCAATTAATAGAGCAGTAATCTTTATCTAGACAAAGTTCCGGTAGTACCTCTGAATGGTGCCCTACACTTCCATTCTCAGATCCAGAATGCTGCTCATTTCCTTCGTCTTCAACATCAGATCCTGAATCTCGTTCGTCTTGCACTGGAGTAGCTCCACCATCATCTGCTCCAAAGTTAAGAAAAGTAAAACTCAGTGACATCTCACATGTCAGTGTTTAAGAGAGCACTGACAGCAAACAGGGAGTGAACAGAGCCCTCATAGAACAGGGAGTCAGGCAGCGGTGCTACAATCACCCTCTCGTTCCGACAACACACTAATACAGAGAAACAGAGGATATCTACTGGGAAGGTTTGGAACTGGACCAACCCACCAGAGACCCCCCGAAGAGACCACAAAACTACTTATAACATGCACGCAAGCAGTGACAGATACACTAATCAAAACACCGAACTAATAACAAGGCGGCTGCTGTGCTGCGATCACGCCAGCGGCCCCGGCCCGGCCCAGCCGATGTCACCACCGACCCCTGCGGAGCCCGCTGCCGACTACCGCCGGGGCGGAGGCACCCGGCCGGGCCCCGCACACCCTCCGCGGAGCCCCGGGCACGACTCCGCCGCCACTACGCGACACCACGGCGAGCGCGGAGGGCCCCGGGAGCCGCAAGCGGCCGCCGGGCGGCCAGGGCAGGGCAGGGCGATCCCCGCCGTGCCCAGCACCCTCCCTCACAGGGCCCAGCGCCCCGGGCGTCCCTCCCGCGGGGGACGCTCCCGCGCCGCTACCTGACTGATCCCCGCCGTAGTACTCGCTCTCCATGGCGGGCCGCCGGCCCCGCCTCCCCGCCGAGGCCCCGAGGGCTGGCGGCGGGGCGAAGCCCCCAGCGCAGCGCTCGTCGTTAGGGCCCGCCGCGTCCCGACGCCGCTGCCACCACCCGCCTCACACAGGCCCAAAATGGCGCCTCCCCTCCGAACGGCCGGCTGCCCAAAATGCGCATGCGCTAAGAGCGGCCGCCCCCTTCCCCCACGCGCCCCTGGAGGGGGCGACTCTCGCGAGACTTGCCGGGGAGCGGGAACCGCCGACAGGGGGCGCGCTGCGGGTGGGCGGGGCCGCCGCCGTTGCCCCGCCCCGCCCCGCCCCGCCCCGCCCCGCCCCGCCGTTAAGGCGTTTTCCCGCAGTTTAATGTTTGGAGAAGGGAAAGGTGCAGGCTGTTCACTGCTTCCATGCAGCGCCTGATTTAACCGCAAACAAATGAGAAAACAATTATTTTTTTCCTCTCCCTAAACATTTTTTTTTTGCATTTTTTTGTTTTTTTTTCTAGAAAATAGTTCGATAACTGGCGTGCTGGGGAAATTGAAGGAGCCTTTTGAGAAAAAAAGGCTATTTTGTGCCCTTGCAGCAATGTGGGAAGTGAACAGCTGGGCAGAAGCATAAAATGGTCGTTACTTTAATGAAGACTCATCCTCGTATGAGCTGTGTGGGAGCTTCCATGAGACAAAACCCCAGAAAACGTGAGATGCCTGTTGAAACCCACAACTGCCGGAGAGTTACCCCACATTCCCCTTCGGCCACCCAAAACTCTTCCAGTACTGATAAAGGATGGGAGATAAAATTTTTCATCTACTGCCTTAAATAGAAAAGATTTTACCCTTTAATAGGTGAATGTATCCGCTCCTGACAACTCAATGAGCAAGAATTAATGCGAATCTCTACAAGAGGGCGGCAGAGCAAAGCCAGGCACACGCGCGGGGGCTCAGGATGCTTCCACGGGAGCCAAGTGCTGCTTTAGGCTTTTTTTGCTTTTTACGGTGCTGCTGGCCGAAGAGGGGACCCGAGGCTAGTCGTGGAAACTGAGGACTAGTTGTCTTAACGAATTTAGGTCTGACTGTCCTCGCTGAAGCTGCGGTTCAATCTAGTTCATGTGTGGGTGGTTCCTCCAGATTTAGCCTTCAGGATCGACCGAAAGTTAGCCCTGAACTTCCCTGTAATTGCTGCCTTCCGGAGTAAACACTGCGGCAGAGCGATCCCTGTCTTTTTCAGGAATTGTTGTGCACTCTTTTAGTAACCTCTATCCTCTGAGCAGGTGCATTATTCAATTATTTGGCACACTGACGATATGTCAGTAGAGGATTACCAGGGATGACTTCCGTTGTTGATGCGTCATTTTAAAATGGAAAGCCTAATAAACGCACGCGCTGCTGGCCTCCTGCCTCTCCTCTTCTTCTGTGGCACACAAAACATCTTCATTTTCTAAAAGGGCACAGGTTAACGTGTGACAAAGAGAAAACTGTTGAGGCTTATTTGGGATATTTCTAAACAACAGTGATTTTTATAATCCTACATGCTACACTCTTTTTCAGGGATGTCAAAATTTAGGAAGTGGAGAGCTCTGGGCAAAACCAGTCATTATTTCTTCTGTGCTAGAGGCACTTGAGAAGGGCTGGCAGAAAGGTTAAGCCATTATTAACTAACACGCTCCAGCAGCAAGCACAGTTATACTGCAGGGAGTTCAGTGTACCATGATAAATACAGCTGAACTCTCTGAATTGAGTCATTATTCAACATCTTCTTCAACGTTTCACTTAGAAGGAGAAATTGGCAGTGAAGTCAGGTGTTTCTTGGATATAATCCTATATTCTTAGGAGACATGCAGAAAACCCTTTTTTTTCCCCTGAAAGCAGCATACATGAAACATATGTTGGGTCACAACAACCCCATGCAGTGCTACAGACTGGGGGCGGAGTGGCTCGAAAGCTGCCTGGCAGAGAAGGATCTGGGGGTGTTGGTGGACAGCCAGCTGAGTATGAGCCAGCAGTGTGCCCAGGCAGCCAAGAGGGCCAACACCATCCTGGCCTGTATCAGGAATAGTGTAGTGAGCCGGAGTAGGGAAGTAATCATCCCCCTGTACTCGGCACTGGTGAGGCCTCACCTCGAGTACTGTGTTCAGTTTTGGGCCCCTCACTACAAGAAGGACATTGAGGTGCTGGAGCGTGTCCAGAGAAGGGCTACCAGGCTGGTGAGGGGTCTGGAGGACAAGCCTTATGAGGAACGACTGAGGGAGCTGGGGTTGTTTAGCCTGGAGAAGAGGAGGCTGAGGGGTGACCTTATCACCCTCTACAACTACCTGAAGGGAGGTTTTAGAGAGATGGGGGCTGACCTCTTCTCCCACGTGGCAAGTGATAGGACAAGAGGAAACGGGTTCAAGTTATGTCAGGGCAGGTTTAGATTGGATATTAGGAAGCATTTTTTCACTCAAAGGGTTATTAAACATTGGAATGGGCTGCCCAGAGAGGTGGTGGATTCACCATCCCTGGAGGTGTTTAAGAAAAGGGTAGATGAGATGCTTAGGGACATGGTTTAGAAGTGGGTGTTTTAAATCAGGGTAGGTTAACAGTTGGACTTGATGCTCTTAATGGTCCCTTCCAACCTCACTTATTCTATGATTCTATGATTCTATATAGGGAATCTCTCTGTTTACAGCTCTATAGGTCTTTTCCAGATAGTCCTAAAGGTCCCTTAGTGATCCTCAGGACCACGCTCTTAATGGTATCGTGTCCTTTTTTCCTGCTCCTATGTGACATTTACTGCCTTTAGCTCTTTGCATTGTGTGGTTTCACTTGGATCCTTTCTGGAAGGAGCAGGCACATGGGCCAGTATGTGACAGGAGGCTCCCGCTGTTTCACTTATCTGACTTCTGTAAAGAAATGTAATGGCTTTTTACAACTGGCTAAATAGAAGCCATTATAGCAACTTTAATGTGACTCATTACAACACAACAAATAAAATTCTCTGCAGACAAAGCGCTAAGGTAGGAAATAACAAGTTGGGAGTAATATAACAGAAAATAATGGACAAGGGGAAACACAAACAGAAACCAACAAAAAAAAAAAGACATTGAATAATGTGTACCAATGTACCTGGATATTGTATCAAGGCGCCTAGAAAACACAGAAGCCTATCACATACTAAAGTTCCAAGCAGGAGTATGACTGGAAAATAGTCATTTATAAATATGTGTCATATTCTGCAGTGGTGGCAAACCACTGTCCCAAATTCCAGCTGCACTGAAGCTGCATTGATGAGAGAACAGAGAATTTCTGCATTTACTGAAAGTGGAAGGAGGCATAGAGGTTCATTCCTAAGAGTTACGAATTCCCATCTTTTTGAAACGAAACCTCCTAACCGCGAGCCTGGTGTTGTGACATCCCACATGTGCCACACAGCAGAGGGTGCACCTGTGTCACCTGCAACCTCGCCTCAGCAATGCTGAATAACTGGGCATCTCTTCTGACAGCTATTCTGCAGGTAACGTGTGTGTGTGTGTGTGTGTGCACTAGCAGGAGCACTGGCGTGCACGTCTTTGTCCCTCTCGAGCCAGAACTTGGCACTTACCAGCTTGTAATATACTCTTTTAATACCATCTTGGCTGCATCCCAAAAGGAAGGATGGAGTGACACTCAGACCATAATGGGATTGCACAGTGGGGAAGAATGACCTGCCTTCTCGCAAGCAGAGTAAGCAGCGCCCACTTGGCGTGTGTGAAGGTGTGTAATGACACAGTTTCCCGACCCCACCAGTCCGCCTCTCTGTACAACATCATGAACTGGCTGGAATAAATTAAGCCTTTCCCTGAGGGACAGAATGCTCAAGACAACCAAGGGATGCACTTGGAAATCCTTTACTGGTATGTACTTCTTATTTAGTTTGCTTTGTTCCCTGCAGTGTGCCTTTCAGAGTTAACAGACATCAGTGACTTAAAGCTACAAATCTGCTTAGAGGAAGGGAAGGAGGTTAGCATAGACAGGAGGGCTTCTGAATGAACAGTTTAAATTGCAAATTGTTCTATCCAATCCACCTTCCTTCAGAAACCTCAGAAAAAGAACTAGTTTAACATAAAATGATGCTTGGCATCTAGGGCTTGATGATGCAGAAATTACAAGGCCACTTTGATTTAGCTAGGGAGGAAATGTGAGAGGTAGTGCCATGTGCAAATTAAACCCTTTGATCCTGACATCAATCTCTTAATTAGGAAGCTGTCAGGAAGAGGCAGTTTTGTTAACACATGTCTGTCCGGACAGACCTGAACAACAGAAGGATTAAATTCACCAGGGATTATCCAATTCTAATTTGCTGCATTTCTCAGGGCACTATTCATCAAGCGTAGACCATACTACAAATCACCCCTAATCACAACTACAAATGTGTCTGTACCCTGCACAGTCCCTCACCAAACTCTGCCTCCAGCAGTAACCAGAGTTGCTCGCTCCCGGCAAGTTCCTGTCTCTCGCCGGTTGCAGAGCTCAGTGACTTCCCAAACCTGAGCTCCCCTGTTCACTCACAGCCGCTTCTCTGAAGAAGCCTTTAGCAAGCCGTCTGCTCATCTCTCATTAGGTACATGTGCTTTACAAAGCATCTAGGCTGTTTCCGCTTGGTATATCAAGTCTCTACTCCTTCAGCTTATGTTTTCTGGCTCTTGAGTGGAAATCCATCTCCCTTTCAATACATATTTCAGGCATACAATGTGTCATGCTTTTCTTTCAGATTACCTTGAGTTCCCTGTGTCTCCAGCTTCTGCCGTTTATATGCTGTACTAGGACAGAAATACTGTACTTGTCCCTGAAATAGCACCCCCACTGCGTCTTGGTCACAAGTGTTAAAAAGTTGTATATTTTAAGAATGAGATTCTCTGCCCCAAAACACACTCCATTTGGAATTTCAGCAATTGTGTTTCATTTGCTGAAGAAATATGTGTGGCACTTTTTTCCCTGCAGTCTAATTACACAAAAAGCTTTGGGTTTAGATATCTGCCTTGGTAGTATAAAGGTATGTACTTTGATTTATTTGCCAATATTTGGCCTTCATCTAATCAAATCAGTACTTGAAATTTTGTTAATCACATACAGCATATAGACGACTTCTAAAAACTATTGTATCAGAAATAAAAGTCTGCGAAAGAACTACTTTGAGGCAAAATCCTTCAGTGAGCATTATTTGCACAGTTCGAAACTTAAAGAAAGCTCTTCTCTCTGCCTCGTGGTTTCCTGCCTCTCTCTAAAAGTCTCCAAGCCCTGAAGGGCCTTAGCTCTATTTCTGCACCTGTATCATCATTTCTGCTATAAAACTTAAACAAAAAACCTCAGGTTAGGAGATTAATACTAAACACAAATCTGTAACATGGATAAACACATATTACTCTGCACTATTTATTGCTGTGTTTGAACGCTTACCTCTAATTCGGATATGGAACTACAGCAGGACCCCCAAGAATCTGTCTCCCACATGGAGACAGATTTTTGTTGTCTTTCCCATCGTACAATGCAGCTACATTGAACCTAGGAAACAAGAAAATAAGAATTAAGGTATTAGGTATACTAGCGCATGTTCACAATTATTGCATGTTTTCATTTGCAATATGAAGGTATCTGCCTCATTACAGGTATGCTACACTTCTGTTTCTTTCCCAGACATCACGTTTAGTTCTGGAATTTAACGGGATAGGCAAGAAGGACGCAGGATTACCAAGAGTACATGTGGAGCAGCCAGAAAGAGAGAAGCTCTTGGCCATCCTGTCCTAATTTGGAAAGAGAGAAGTGGGCAGACAGGGAGTTAACAAGCACCTAGATGCTGGAACACAAGGACAGAGGGTTTGTTGGGAGATAAATTAACGATAACAAGACCAGGAAGTTTTAAACAAATGGACTGAAAATCTCAGTCCCTTTATATGCATGTGCAACTATCAATTTCAGTTAAGTGTCATGAGTTTATTTTGCCTTCTGCTGTAGGTACTGTGAAACACAGTCCACACAGGACATAGACTGATGTGCGTTTTCTGACCTTGCAGAAAGAGCTGTGCAAAACCAAGGGGAGAGATGAGGGATGAGGGCCTGATTTTCCTTCTGTCTAAGAAGGTGACTCCAAGAGAACCCCAGGGAAGTCAGTGGTGTTGGAACAGCATAAAAGCAGATGCTAAAGGGTTTTCTTCTGGGAGTGCTTTCCGAAATCCAAAAGGATTCAGGCACAGTGGAGAGACTGAAGTTTAAGGTTCACCCAGGCAAGAATTAGCCTTCCTGCTTACTGGAACACCTGACTTGGAAGTGACATATGTGCTGAACTGGGAGCAAAGTCCTGTAATAAATAACTGTGCTTCAGTCATTTCCTCCTTTGTGCAGCGGAGAACTGGCACTTGGTGAGGAATCCCTTAATGGCACCAGTACCAGTTTCACCTTTCTTTTCCTTCTTATTCCAATGCTTATGAAAAAGAGGGAACTAAGCTGCCGAAGCCAGACAGTGAAGATTTCTTCTGGAGAGGTAATGTTCTATCCTGTGGGGTGCAGTTTGGTTTACGGTGTTGCATTACTTTGGAAAGAAAAGCAACAGAGCGAGCCAGGCGTTGTCAGAAAGCAGCCATTCAAGCAGGTGTGGGGCTGGCCACTTAGAACTTAGCTGGGAATAAGCATTTTAAGTGTTGAAAATGTGTATCCTGGGATCACACGGGATCTCCTCCCTACATGTCCATTCTTGGCTGGTATCGTGGACTGGATCCAGAGCTAGCTATACCTTAGATGTGACGCAGTATGGCTGCACGTCGTGTTCGCATGTACCACTCCCTCTTTGTTCTGGGTAGACATTTCTGCTCTGTTACAGTATTCTAGTTTCAGGTGCAGATGAAAAAGTGTCTGTCAGTTGTGAGTCACTGTGGCTGACCATGGCCTGTCTTTGGCCTACATTTGCTAAGTACCATGCTTCTGTACCACCTTGCATCGCTCACAGTAGCAGCTCATCACATTCTTGAATTTAATACGCAGATCCAATTCCTGAGTCCTGAAAAAGAACATGAGGGCTTCGCCATAAGAATACTTGATTATAAAAGACAGAAGTTCCTTCTTGAGAGAGTGTAAAAATACAACAGAAAGGAAGCCAAGCAGCCAGAAAGAACACATTTGTGTTTCATTGCTAAATTTTCATAGATGTTGTGCTACAAAATTGAGAATTGTCTTAGTTACGGATGATCTCTGGAGGTTGCCCTCATCTCACAGGGAAAATCAGTTGTTAATGTAGTCGGCAGGTGTTGTGTTGGGGACGCAGAGCTTGCTGTTTCTCCATGTGCCAGCTTTTGTTATTAAGTGTGACATTCCACTGCTCTTCTTGTCATCAGGTCACCTATGTGAAAATTAGATTTAAAATTCCTGCTTTAAAATGTGTGATAGCATTGGACTTCTACATCAGCAGTCTGTAATCTCTTGAAGTTTCTGTTTATTTTTCAGTTGGGGATCACAATACATTTTGTAATTTTGATAATTCATTATTTTCAGCATATCTTATGATGACTTTAAACTGGTAAATCATTCTGGGCTTGCTTGGAAACCTTCTTCAATCCATGCTACTGTATAGCCCTTTATAGCCACAAATAGGGCACAAATATCTTGTAGCTTGTCAAGCACTTCCTAGTTTTCATTTTTCTACCCTAATAGCCCTCCTTATGGTTAGGACATCGGCGTAACCCACAACAGTGGCAGTATCTTGCATACAGGAATATAATTGCTCCATCCATTTAGTCTGAAGAAAAGGTTGTTTATGCACCCATCGATTTTAAATAAGACCATGATTTATGGAAGCTTTTTATAACTTCCCAAGTAACGTGGATAAAAGAAAAGTGGGCAGCTATAGGAAAGCAAGTGATAAAGTGAGCTCTAATTCTCTTACTGCAACATTTTTGTCAAACATTGAAGTTTATTAAAACAAGAGGGAGAAAACAGTGGTATACCCGAACTTCACCTTGAGTTTTTTTAATGGTAATCTTCATTTTTCAAGAGCATGAATTTCCAAAAATAAAGTGGTGACTTGAAACACTTTTCTGATAATTTAGTTGCAAATTTCTAAACTTCTGAAACTTGTATAGCTCCACCATAAAATGAAGATAAATCATAAAATGATTTAAATGATTAAATCAGAAAAGTAATGAAATCTGGGTACCTCTCAAAAAGAGATACTATCCCTATTACACAGAATTGTAAATAGTTATCAGAAATTTTAAACATAAGATTTTAAAGCCTTTACACACGATAGAAGAAATCTGAAGGATTTCAGTGAAATTATTTATGAAGTATCCCATTAATCACTAATATTAATGGTACTGCAAACTGGGATTTTGATTATTGTCTCTATAGCATAGGTAGAAAATGGAACTTTCAACTCAGTTAATTTCTGGTTTTCTTGTTTTGCTCAAACTTTCCAGAGAACCTGGCCAAAACCTAGACCAGCATCATTTAGGGGCAGAATAAAATAACTTCTCAAAAGGCTATGAGAAAATAAGAAATTTGCATTTGAGTGTCAAGATTAAACTGGAGCAGGTGTCTCTCTTCTTCATGGGGGATGTTCCGAGAGGTCACGGACTTGCGTAGAATAATTGACAAAGATCAATTTCTGGTCCTGTAGTGCCCACTGATCTTCTTGTAAAGTAGTTTCCAAGCAGTTTGCTGTCAAAATAGGAATGTACAGAAGGGATGCAGATGATTCCTCGTTGAGCATGACTTGTTAAATCTGTTTGAGATAAAATGCTAAGAAAACTTCATTGATAATGGATCATAAAAGGGTAAAAATAGAATTAATTTTTGGTCCAAGGTTAGTATTTTATGGACCATTTTGCTTATTGCAAGCATTTCATTCTTATTATCAACTTTGAGCCAAGCCTTTTCTCTGAGTGTGCTGGAACAATGGATAGAGGGAAAGATCCTTTAGAGAAGTGGAGGGAGCAGAATGGATCACACGGCTGTGAGAAGTTTGCGAATATGAGGCTGTGGAGACCTGGGCTAATAACTGATGTCTGCTGCACACAGCAGCTACTGAATCACAGGTTACTCAACAGCCTTAACATGCAGGGACCTCTCCTGCTAGTAGGAAGAGATAACAGGGAAAAAACCCCGTCTGGAACTCCGGAAACATTTAAAGGGAATTTTGCCTGTGGTTTCCCACACATAATAAAAGGCGTACAGCAGCCTTCCCGCTGTAGTAAAAGTGGGAGCCAGCAAATCACACCTAGTCCCAAAATCCATCTGTCTATGGGACAGGAAGTGGCTTCTGAAGACTTTGGTTCCTTGGTGTTCCAAGGATCACAGCCTAAACAGCATCATCCCTTAATCAAAGCACTGGTGTAGAATTCTGACCACCAATCTTTTCACTATTATGTTCTTGATAGTGAGCTCCTAATTTTATTTTATTTTTCCATCCTATTCCTTATTTTGCTGCTCATGCCTTCATTACAGCCCTTCCCATTCCAGCCAAAAAAGGTGAACTCTAGCCCTCAGTTTCTATATGGTGGTAGGTTCAAGGTGTGAGAGTCTGAGGGAACTGAGCATCATAGGAGAGTATGAATTCGACCTGTGTCACTGGGCTAGCCACTTCTAGGAACTGAACTGCTGGGTCAATGGACCAGCCAAAGGTAACTCTATTGTGTGTTGAATTACATTGCATTGTGGGGTGTTTCTATTTGTAAGCCAAACTTGAAGTTCAGCCAATAAATGTGCCTAGTGTTCGACTGAGGGAACTGTTCGGTACCAAAATGTGCACAGAGACTTCTTCAGCATCTCCAGGGTTACGTGGTAGAACTTGGAGCAGACCACCATCCCAGTGCTGCAGACCTTTGCTTTAGGTAGATAGTGTCATTGTTTCTACATTGGGTGTGGCTTATTATGATCTCTTTTGCTTTAATGAAATCTATAAACATAATTATTTTAAGGTATTTTGCTGTTATTTTTACACGGAAACATCTCCACCCCACTGTCTGTTCTGATCAAAGCCTGAGCCTTTTTCTGGCCTAATGTTAAGTTCTTCTTGGCACTGCAGGTTACGTCCAGTGATCTGAAACATAATGGTGGTTTTCAGAAAGGTAAGTCCTTTTCTTTGCTGTGATTTACTGACTGGCCTGAGGCCCAAAGAGGAGAAAATTCCTTTAACGTCATGGTCCATCTCAGAATGAAATTAGCAATAAGCCAGTATCAACAAGCTATAAAATAATATCAATCCAGACTAGAGATGCAGAGGTGTCTTGCCTAGCCTGGCTGTGCTTACGCTGAGCTGGTGACCTCTGTCACAAGGTGTGGCACTGAAATTACACAGATTACCTCTGGAGTTTTATTCAATGCAAATGACAGCTGTTAGTCTGTAACATTCTTCATAACCTTGTTCAATGTTTATAGATGCTTTACGCTACAGTTGTTTCATTTCAAACATAAGCCCACAAAGTGTTTTGAGAGAAAAGAGAAATAATTTTTCAGTAAAAAACTTGAAACTTTGACAGTAAATGCTACAGTGTGTAACAAAAGTTGTATAAGACAAAACACTCAGTTAGAAAGCCGGTTCCTCAGCAGGTGTAAGTATGAACTACCCATTGAAGATCTGACCTACAACTTTGTTCAATTTTCATTCCAGCCATTACAGTGCAGCTTTCTGTTTAAATCTGTTATTTAGTATATTAGTATTAGTGCCTGGAGCAAGAGAAGGTATTCCTGCAGGCTTGGATTTGGGGACCATAACCAGGACAGTAGTGCAGGCGACACCAAGATGGTGCTCATGCCTAGGAAAGGGCAGCCGTAGCTCAGACACAGTCACAGCAGAGCAGTTCTGCTTGCTTGCTCTGCAGAGAGGCAGGATGTTGCCGTGCCTCTACACCGGTGAAGAGAAGAGCTGGGCTGAATAAAGAATGCACTTTTTTTTTTTTCTCTGAAGAGAGATCATGGATGCACTCACATTTCCAAGTGATTTCAGCTATAGCAGAAAGAATATATATCTAAAAACTCTTTCAACAGAGCCCTCTACATTTCCAGGCATCTAGTCGGTACATCTGTTCATTTGTTTTTCTTTTTTTTGTGGTAATGTCTATGTCTTCAAGCGTCTCTTCTGAAAGAATACCGTAGCTAATGTGAGGCTGCCAAGGCACTTTACCAGCATTCACTGTGTCCCCCACCAATCTCTGGGAGGTAGTGGAGCTCAGTGACTGCTGTCCTTGTAAAAGGTGTTGCCTCATTTCTTGTGAGACAGCTGGGCTTGATGACTTGTCCAAAGTCATGTTCCAGGTCAGCTGTCGAGCTGGGAGTAGAACTCAGAGTTCCCAATACTATGACAGTTAGACTGTACTGCCTGCAAGCAGTAAGAACTTATCTGGTTAAACCCTGCTAAAGAAATCAAATCACTAAAAGGTTAAGACCAAGAGACGTATACCTGTGAGCTACATGGCATAAAGTTTGTTGCTGTACCTGATGATAGCTTTTCTTCTACCCAGGGTGATCATGTGTGGCTGGAAACTCACCCAAACAGTGAATTCAATGTCCCTATCGGGGCAGTTGTGAAGGACTCTGACTCAGGACGGATCTTGCTGGAGGATGATGAAGGCAAGGTGGGCTACGCTATAACTTTCTGTAAAAGAGGAACATAAAATTTAGAAGTAAAATTAACAAAAGAATGGCCCTATTGTGTCAGACCAAAGCTCCATCTAGCCAGATGGTCTGACTTTGATGATGGCTGGTAGGATACACTGAAAGAAAGAACATAAAAATAAGGCAAGTACAGGGTGATACCCTAGAATCCCCAAGTCCCAATACTGTGAAGATTTAGAGCTTCCTAAGCTAGAGGTTATACCTACATAGTTAAGAAAAGGAAACAGACAGGCTCCAATCTCTAAATTTGGTGGAGCTTTAGGTGAAATCATGATCCCACTAAAGTCAGTTGGGCTGGGGTTTCATCCCTACTTCATACCTGATTATGACTGTGATGACCTGACAGAACTGCGCTTTGAACAATGCTACACTTGGTGATGTCCAGAACCCACCTGAATGGCTTTATCCAGTGTTTTAAATCATCTGGTCCTGGGGAGCAGCAAACCAGTTAATTTCTGTAGTTCAGTCAGCTGTTTGTTAGAATATGCTGGTTTAAGTGTTGATCATACTGAAGCTCATTCTGGTCTAACATGGCTCTCCTTTCTTTGCCTCTGAGCAACAGCATAACACATTAAAACTGCTGCCTTGCCTTTTTCAGGAACACTGGATCACGGCTCGGAACATGCACATGGTGCGCCTGATGCACCCCTCCTCTGCCCAAGGAGTGGAAGACATGATCAGCCTCGGGGATCTCCATGAAGCAGGCATGGTGCACAACCTCCTCATCCGCCACCAGAAGCACAAAATCTATGTGAGTGCCAAGGTCACCAGGCATAGTACTTTCAGGAACGACTTGTGCTATTTAGCTGAGTGACCCAAACAGCCTGCAAACATTTCATACGTGGGGCCCTCTGCTTCCTTTACTGATTGAGGGTGCCAAGGAGACACGACATAGTTTTGCTCTTCTTCTATTTTCTCCTCAAGTACTTTGGCTGTGAAGAAGAGAGCTGATAGCAGTCTCGGAGATCGCAGAGATATGCATAGGAAATGACCCTGCTTTCTCCTAGAGTGATCATTTCCACCAGTGACTGACAGTTAGCTAAATCCAGTCCATGTTACAGATTAGTGCTGCTATTACCTGCAGCTGAGACACAGGATCAATCTAACTAGTACACAGTGACATGATTTGGATTGTGCTCTAGTCCAAGTCAATGGTTACTTCATTTTGACATAATAAAATAGATGAAGAATAAATCTGGATATTTAGGACAGCTGGTTTCATTTCTTGTCCATTACAGTTTTTATCTGTAACTTTGAGCAACTCGACATTTTTAGTTTCTTTGTTCCTTAGTTCCCAGTTTGTAGTATGGTATTAATATTCAGGTTTTTGCATGCTTTGCCTCCCATGTTGTATACACTGCTACCTTCATAGGAGAGGAACTGTCTTACAATACAGATGTGGTGATGTTTAGTGTAAACGAGGACTGATTTCATAGATGCTGCAGTTATAACTACCAAGATGTGTGTATAGACCTGTTCTATTAGACTCTAGCAGTCTGCCGTTGTCTTATGTACAAGTTCTTGAACATAAGTTCTTGAATGCCTTGCATTTCCACAGCCTTCAACAGCCTCCTTCATTTCAATAGTGCTGTTGTTTACAAATGTTACTAAATGACTGTATGAATAACACAACCATAACTTTGTCCGTTAGCAAAGTTCAGCTACATCTGAAATAGAGCACAAAAGCAGCTTAAAAAAACATTGCAAAACAGCGTATGATAATACACAAATATGCCATGTCAAATGGACTTTCTTGTGCTTTAGCTTGAGACAGTGAACCGAGTTGTGATTTGGCAAGAAGATTATAGCTAGCATTCTTCCTCTTGCAAAAACTTCCATATCCTGGGACATTTAATAGCAGCTTATAGTGAAGAACCAGGCAGTTGGTGTCACCTAAGTGCTGCTATGGATCTCCCAGGCTTCCCTCCTGCCTCTTTTTAGATTTATACTGCAAGTGGCTTTGGTTGTATTCTTGTTTGTGGGCTTGCTGCTAGAGGTAACACTCATACCTGTTTTCCAGACTTACACAGGCTCAATCTTGGTAGCAGTGAATCCATACCAGCTGCTGCCCCTGTACACAGTTGATCAGATCAGACTGTACTGTAACAAGAGGATTGGAGAGCTGCCACCTCATGTCTTCGCCATTGCAGACAACTGCTATTTCAATATGAAGAGGAACAAGAGAGACCAGTGCTGTGTGATCAGGTGAATGGACTCAGAGAGGACAAGTAGCTGAAACCGTCTGGCATATTTTTGGGGCACCTTTGTGTACATAGGAGATCTTCCAAATGGAAGGGCACAGATACGACTAGAGACAACAGGAAGGAAATATTTTCTTCCCTGCTACTTTATTTTCAGTTAGGGCTGCAAAAGGTAGAACATAAGCAAGGGATTTCTGAAGTCCATGTTCTTCCCCCAGAATCTCTTAATGTGGTGATACATTCTGCACATGATCACTACATATAGAAACATAAAATATGAACCTGTGTGATGTATCTTTTACCTTGGGGACATGATACTTATGTTACATGTATTTTCTGAGAAAAGAGATTTCCTGTAGAGAAACCACCTCTGCTAATCTGAAGATGGAGGGAAGATTTCTTCATCCTATAAATACATAGCATGTATCCATTTTCTGTTAATCATCGGTGTGAAGAATCAGATTGTGTCATTGCAACCATATCTGATTATAGCTGAGGCAACTCAGTTCATGTGCTCAGACTAGCATTGAAAACCTGGTAATGCATAAAAGAAGAAAAGCAAGCAGTCATTTAATTTGCACTGGTACAGAATGTCTTTCACGGATTTGCTTGTTTTTAATCAGTGGGAGAATTTAGTCTAAAAACCAACTTAAATTTTAGCAGATAAGATGATGAAAGACTAAAGTTCTCCAGCTTTCTATGAAAGACAGTCTGATCTGCCATTCACAGGGTAAATATGTGGGATTTTTTTTTACCTTGGTCTGCCATTTTGCCACCCTAGCCAAAAAAAGAAGAAAGGAAACCTGTAATGATCTTGTTTCTTACTGCAGTGGAGAATCTGGAGCTGGGAAGACTGAAAGCACAAAGCTAATACTACAGTTTTTGGCAGCTGTCAGTGGCCAGCATTCCTGGATAGAGCAGCAAATTCTAGAGGCCAACCCCATTCTGGAAGGTGGGTTACTTAGTAAACATCCCTGATTTACCACCTTTATCTCAGGATTTTTCTATCAGAATAAAAAATTCAGAAACAGATCTTTGAACCATCGTATCTGCATAACTGCTAAAACCCCTGGAACACTGGTGATGCAGGGTAGAAGTGCTTTATACTTTTCTGCCCTGTCCCCATGAAGTCCACAATAGCTCCCATGCTGTAGGAGGACGTGCCACCATAGTATGTAACCTGGAATTGCTGGGAGCACAACAGTCCTTGGGAATGCAGAGCCCAAGCTAAAGACGCCTGGTTTAGCATTTGCACTAGATAGTGGCAAAGTGACTGGCCAAGCATGGATCTATTTATAGGGGAACTCCCTGAGACACTCATCTTTCTCTGTACAGGGATCAAATGTGTTCCCAGTAAGTCCTTCTGGAGGTCTTCAGACTTCCCAGCTCTCTTGGCTGGCCAGATATAGGCTTCATTTGGATCATTTGAATATGTCTTTTAGGACCCAATTACCTGGATGGACAGTATGGCTGCCTCTCTCTTTAGGAGGCAGCCTGAGACCAGACATTCTTCACTGCTTGTCAGCACTGTCATTTGGAACACAACATGTAAAAAAACAGCAGCAAAAAAGAAAGGCATAAAAAATAGACTAGGTGTTCATTAACTGCAATAATCCAGGTACTCTCTCTGTCCCTTGCCCATCAGCTTTTGGAAATGCCAAGACAATTCGAAATGACAATTCAAGCCGCTTTGGGAAATACATTGATATCCACTTCAACCAAAATGGCGTGATAGAAGGAGCTCGGATAGAACAGTTTCTTCTGGAGAAGTCCCGGGTTTGCCGGCAGGTGAGGGCTCTGGCAGATGTCCATTCTGCCTGCTCCTGTGTCACAAGCCTATGCTGACAAAGCTGCCTATTGGCGTATTTCTTTCTTTTAGGCTCCAGAGGAGAGGAACTATCACATCTTCTACTGCATGCTAATGGGGATGAATACAGAGCAGAAAAAGATGCTGAATCTGGGCACTGCTTCAGAGTATACTTATCTCACTATGGTAACAGTCTCTGCTTTCTTCTCCATTATCCCTCTACCATTTTCTTCTCCCAGCAAGCAATTACTTTCAACAGAAGCTGCGGGTGAGCAGTTACCAAGTGTGAACAGTCCTTTTCTTAGAGTACCAGAAGCAGTAACACCAAAAGTACTGTAAGCCTCAGAGATTTCAGAGATTTATTGTAATGTCCACCAGTGGGAGGCAGCTTGTGACAGTTCAAAGCTTTCTGCCAAAGTCAGACTTAAGAAACATAAAGGACATCTTAAAGCAGCTGGGAAATATCCCCCGCTTTCACAGGTACTCAGATTTCAGATCTCATGCCAGGGAGAATACTAATCAGGTATATATACTTTAGGGGGAAATGAATAAGCAGAAACAGTGCCAAGAGTCCTAGTCCTTATATATGGTAAATCTTACATACATTAATGCAGGAAGCTGACATTCAATCTAACCTCCAACAGCTAACGTTAATGTCCATGTCCGGGTTTATGTTGCCCATTAGTGGCAGGAGTGGGATGATCATAGGCGAGATTTTTGAAAATAGCTAATTGGTTGGTTTAGGGTATGAGAGGCATCCTGTTCTTTAGCCTGTGCAGATACCTCATATTAAATATGCCAGTTGGTTTGATTTGGGCTGTTCTGCAGCTGTGGAAAAATGGGGTTAAGGCCTGCTCTGCTGAAGCTAATGGGAGCTTGGCATCTAGTTTCAGAGGAAATTAAATCAAGCCTATAAAGCTGTTTCTAGAGGCTCAAAAGCAAAATCATTAAAAGTTGCTAGAGAGTTTTTCAAACGTAATGTTTTTAAAATAGCAGTGATCTTGCAGCAAGAGCTGATGAGTGCAATTCACACACTGGCCATTCCATAAAAAGGTCTGAAGTTCCTTGGGTCAGCAGTAGGGCAGTATAATACACAGCTAGGAGGATTAGATTAAAGGAGAACATATCCATGGTTTCGTTCAGATCAGCTGTTGGCACAAGCTGGCATGTTTACATGCTGTAAACTGAATTGTTTAGAAATCTAGAAATTACTTTTATAATCATCACACTATATTGTTGGTAATAAATAGCAAGGATAAAAAAGGCATTTCCAATCTCCATTAGGGCTGAAAATAATTTCTGTCAGAAGCAGCATCCTGGGACCTGCTGTGCAGGCTTTGCTGAAGATTTTTCTGATGCTGCCTTGGATGCTTCCATTTGTCTTCCACTAGATCCTAATATTCTTATTTTGAGACTTGCTTTCTAGTACTGATCCAATCATACTTGCTTTGATTTGGTATTAGGGCTCCATTGACAAGGCAGAGAGAGGAGACCAAGGTAACAGGCATGGCCTTGTAAGTGTAGGTAGCCTTGTCAAAGTTTCCTGTCCTTCTATGCTCCAGAGCAGCCTTTCCTTCAGCTTTATCCTTTTGGCTTCCTCAGTATTCAGTCTAGCCCTGGAGAAATGCATTATTTAGCCCTTTGCTAATGGGTTCTTCTTGAGAGCAGAGATGAGGGAAGAAACAGCAATGGGAAGAGCATACAGAATGTCTAAACAGGTTTTTACTTTGTGTCTCGTGGCAAATGGCTCACAGGGCATCCACATTGTGTACAAGGGGTTTTCAGCCTGCAGCTCCTTTCTTCCTTGCGTGGGTACGGGGAGAATTTTCCTTACCTGTGGGTGCCGTGTCTTGCAGGGCAACTGCATGTCCTGTGATGGCCGGAATGATGCGAAGGATTATGCCCACATCCGCTCAGCTATGAAGATCCTCATGTTCTCAGATTCTGAGCACTGGGACATCAGCAAGCTGCTGGCTGTGATCCTGCACCTGGGGAATGTAGAGTTTGAAGGTAAACTCAGCATTGTCTGTGCTTGGCCTTTCCTCAGACTCCATGGTAAAGGCCTAAAGGTGCTGCTGCCTCCAACTGTACAGATTAGGTTGTGCTTCTCTGGGTGGAGAGGGTTGGAAGGGCAGGCAGATAAGCACCATGAAATTCTGATTTGTGACTCCACTGCCTAGTGTTTTAAAAACATCATCTTGTTATTATTATTTTGTCATGCCATCAGGTTTCCCTGGTTATAAATAGGCCCTTATTACACAAACTGAAACAACAGATAATATAATGCCATGTTACATTTGCTGACTGTTGTGCTACACAAGCCAGAGGACACAGGAGCAGCTGAGTGATGCTTTCTGTGGAGATGACAGCAGTCATTTTTCTGGCTGGGTTTGGTGAACACTCACCTGCATAAGTGCACTTCAGGTATGGCACAGGCACAGTCCAAGACACCCACCAGCGGGATGCCAGGAGCTCTCACATTTTAGAAAAGGACTCCTTGTCCCTTTGTGATACAGAGGGCCCAATACAGAGATGCCAGCTGGATTCTTTGGAGGAATGCTGGCTGCTAAAACGAGGGATTTCCCCCATTACCTTTCATTGTCTAAATTTCCCACTAGCCAGATATACATAAAAAATATTTTCAGAAACACATTTTCTGAAGTCAGATACCACTTCCCCAGATCCCCAATAGTTACTATTTAAAATGAATAACCTTGTCTGTTTTGCTGCTATTTTTAGCCTGGTGTTCTGAAGTTGTAAGGGCCCTGTACATCCCAGGATCCCTGGGTGAAATCAGAGCCCTCCTTAGTAAAATCATCAAACCTGTGAGTTTCAAAAGAGGACTTACTGCCTTGCCACATTCCCAGAGCTACAGGGTTACAGAAATACAGCTGCAATAACAGCACAGCCCCCCACTGTAGCAGAAATGATTCACTCTAAGATTGAGTGTTTCCTCATTGTAGCGGCTGTGTATGACAACTTGGATTGCTCTGATGTGATGGACTCGCCGCACTTTTCAATCGCCACCAAATTGCTTGAGGTAATGGACTCTCATCTCCTACTAGTTCTCTCCTTGCTCCCTGAGCATACTGACACAGCGTGTCTCTGTGGAGTGTTTATGTATGGATGCACATATAAGGGGAATGTCCCCTTCTTCCTGCTAACACTCAAGTGATGCTGTTGCAGATGTCTCTCTGAGCTAGGAGATCTTCAACTGGGAGAGCAGGCCTCCAGTGAATGCTGCTGGACAGACAATTTGTCACGGCCCTCTTCCTGAGACAGACTTTGCTGGATCTCCCTGATCCTCCTGGAATGACCAGGTTGCCATGACTGTTCCTCCAGGTGGACTCCAGTGAACTCCAGAGCAGCCTCACAAACCTCTCCATCATCGTCCGAGGAGAAAGCGTGTCCAGGCCTCTGAACATAGCTCAAGCTGCAGATGGGAGGGATGCCTTTGTGAAGGTACTGGTGCTTACATCTTCTCTGTTTAAAGATTGGGGATGCTTTCAAAGCTATCAGTCTTATTGGTTGAGCAGCCTTATGTGGCAAACATTCGCCCAGAGGGGTCCTGTCCCTCGTAGTTTTCAGGCATAGTTTGACCGCATTGTAGCAGCATGATAGCAAGCAGTAAGCTATGTCCAAAGACTGTAATGATGGGCTCTAATTCCTCTCTAATTTTTTTTCTCAGGGTATATATGGACGGATTTTCCTGTGGATAGTGAACAAGATCAACTCAGCCATTTTCAACCCAACTTCTCAGAAGCCTAAAGACAGACGTCAGTCCATTGGGCTGTTGGACATTTTTGGGTTTGAAAACTTCAGCAACAACAGGTAGAAGGCTCTAGATTAATTTCCACTGGGAAGCTGAAAAGCAGCTGATGTAAAGGGAAAGAATGAAAAGAGACAGACACATGCTCTTTCACTATCATCCTGATTCTCAGAAAAGCAGTGAAATTTCCATCACTGAATTTTCCCAGTGACGATCATGCACAGATTCCATTTTTCTTTGGTCTTGCTTATATTTCTGCCTCCTCCCGCAACTTTCATTTTGGTGCATTGCACATGTCTATTGCACAACCTCAGGAATTTTCTCAGAGGAGATAGCTATGAAGCTGCTATGAGCAGGCAGCCACTATGTAAGGATGCAGTATGTCCCCTGTCTCTGTACCAAACTTGCTTGTTCTATAGCATTTTTACAATGTCTCTTGGGATACATTTTGCATATAGTCCAAAGGAGGCCATATTGTGTTTCCCATTTCAGCTTATGCTTCCATCTTGCTCACTGTTCTCCCATCCCTTTTTTCGGTCAGCAAAATACCTGGTCAGTATACCATTGTCCCACTGCTACCCCTCCTTCTGGTGGTTTCAGTCCCAATGCACCATTTCTGTTTGCCCTTCTCTACAGGAGCAGCAATTCTCTCAGCTGTATGGTACCATAACATCAGTACTCCACAAACCATCAGCACCTATTTTTCAGTTCAATCCATTTCAACAAGATAATATTCCTCACTGACTTTTGGAACTTGGTCTAGGGTCTGTTCAGCCCAGGTTCTAGCTTTTGTGTTCTCTCCTATTATTTTATGCTATTCCCAAAGGCTGCAATCCCCATGGGGCCTTCCTGCAGTGAGCACTCCACAGGCACACACAGTGTGCCACAGCAATTACCAGCTAGTGAAACTCGGGTGCAGCATTAAAGAGTAACTAACAAAAGAAGTGCTAGTGCCAGTGCAAGTAAAAACATGTCACACACTCATACAGTCAAGCTGTTTTCACAGTTATATGGTCCTCTAGAGTTTCTTGAAACACATACAAGATCTTTCCTTGCTTACTCAGCAACACTCAATTGTCAGTTGGCTCATTTCTGCTTATATCTTTATCATAGCAGAAGATCCATCTCTTATATTGCTAAGATTGGCAACATGCAGTGGTGGTGATCATTGACACTGTAGAATATAGCACTAGTATATCTGGATATATATTTAATACAGAGAATAAACAAATACCATAGAGCAGTGCAGCACTGGCCAAGGATGACCATGGGTTCCCATCTTGTCCCCCCCAGCTTTGAGCAGCTCTGCATTAACATTGCCAATGAGCACCTCCAGCAGTTTTTCGTGCACCATGTCTTCAAGCTGGAGCAAGAGGAATACCTTGCGGAACACATTGCCTGGAATAACATTGACTTCACTGATAACCGCCAGGCTCTGGATGTCATCGCCCTCAAGCCTATGAATATCATCTCCCTCATTGATGAAGAGAGCAAGTTCCCAAAGGTAAATTTCTGGTTTCACCTGTAATGCCTGGCTTTGTGCACAGCTCACAGATAATGCTTGGCTTTACACACAGAAAAGTGCAAAGGTGGCTTTCGGATTAGGGGAGGCAATCTCTTCTCCACATAGATGTTCCTTTTAAATTAGCTCAGTATACAAACGCTTCACTCTCTGCTGGAGTGTGCTCTTCCTGGTACCTTGCAGTTGAAACTCTTACAGCTGTTCTAGACAGAGAAGGAAGGAGTCCAGATCATTTTACAAGGGCTTCTTAGGAAATCTTTGAGTTTGCATACTGTTTGAGTATTGTTCTGCTGTTGGTCCAGGCTGCAGCTTGCTCTTTCTTCACCTGGATGACAGACCTAGTTGAGCAATGTCACCATTGTGAGGGACTGTTATTCTGCAAAGGCCAGGCATCTCAAACAGAAGAGCAGAGATGAAAGTAGCATCTGATCTCAGACATCCCTGCAGAGTATTTTCATAGTCTCCAGAGCACGGTGAGGCTAAGCAGGAGTGCTGGTACAGGAATCAGATGGCAATGTGGGCTTGCCCAGAAAAGCAAGCTCCTGCCTTAGGTAATCCTCAGGTAACAATTTGAGAGGATCATGTACAGGCAGACAGCTTTCCCCTTTCTTCCCTAAGAAGAGGGTAGTCTCCACTGTATGCCCTGCAGTCAGGAAAAGAAAGCATCTCCTCTATGATTCCCGGAGCACGACTTCTCAGATAACACAGCACTCACTACCCCTAGCACGGGCCAGTGAGCAGTGCTAGCCTCACATGCACCACAAGGGACTGAGATTGTGATGGCACCCCTTGAAGAGAAGCACCCAGCTGCCTGCCTGCCTGCGGAAGTCATGATCTGGGCAAGCTGACTGGTATCTGCCCAGGGCAGCCTTCTTCCAGGAATCTCTGAGTCTTTCACCAGTTGGGGAGTGAAAGATCATGCACCCCTCAGAGCATGGTAGGATGGCATGGGAAGGTTGGTGAGGTGCTCTGCTTGAGAGCTCCAAAGATTTGGGAAATTCTTAGCACACCTGGTGATGTTAGTAATGTCATGGGGGCTAGTGTGCAGACCTAAAATACCAGGCCTTACACTCTGGTGGTGTGTTCTGTTCTGATGCATGAAAGAAGGGTCTGTGAAAAAGGGAAGACATTTCTGGCACTACTTGTCTACCAGATCTACTACAAAAACAAATGGCAGAATTTGAGATTTTGTTATTTCTGAGCACCACTTCTGTTTGTTCACCGAGCATAGGCCAGTGCTGGGGGGAATCTGCTTAACCATCCTTTTTTGCCTGTATTTGTTTCTAGGGCACAGAAGCCACCATGCTCGTCAAAATCAATTCCCTCCATGGCAAAAGTAAAGTCTACATCCCACCTAGGAGTGACCATGACACTAAGTTTGGCATCAACCACTTTGCTGGGGTTGTCTTTTATGAATCAAAAGGTGAGCCTATCTCTGCTGGATACAGAGGGTGAAGAGAAGGGCATGACCTGCCCTGGATGTGTGGCACTCCAGGGTAGTGTTGATCTGAAGTCTGATCAGGAGGTCAGGAGGATTACTTTAAACTAATCTGCAAGTTACTGTAAATGAAGTGGATTTTAGCTAGACGGAGTGGTGCTAGAGTCAGCAGGCTGCAGAGATTACAAGCTGATTTTGTTTCCATCATACAGATTTCCTGGAGAAAAATCGGGACACACTGAGTGCTAACGTAATGCAAGTGGTTCATTCTTCCAAAAACAAATTCCTGAGAGAGATTTTCCAGGTGGAAACAACTGCAGCTAGTCTGGGACGTGGGACCATCCGGCATCTTGGAGCTGACCAGGCCTACAAGGTTGGCTTACTGGCACTGGGTACTGGGAAACAACTCATTTCTCCTCCCTTCCATAAGGCTCTGGCTGTCCTTGACCTCCTCTTTCTTTTGCAGCGTCTCTGCAAATCTCTGTCCCTTTCATTCTACTCATTTCTGCAAAGGAGTCTGCAGGAAAAGTCATGGTCTGGTGTTCATGCTGTAAACAAGTGTAATGTCAGTCCTGCCTCCCAGTCTCACTGCCCTGCATATTGCTGTAACTTTAGCTCTCCCTCCCGGCCCAGAGGCTTTGTGACAAAGTTCATGATGACTAATTATCACAGAATCATCTGTGCCTAGTGGTGTAGGCAGCCTTGTCCTATGCCTTGTGAAAATGAGGGTGTAAAGTGCAGTGGACTGGAAATAGCGTGGGGCAGAGTTCAAGTTCTCTGCCCTGCTGCAACTTTCACACACCTTGATTTCTGAGCATTTAACTATGCAGTATCATCATTGTGTGAAGGTACTTTTGCTTTTAATGTTTAGATCTTTGACTTTTCCTGTCAAGGTACAGAACAAACAGTCAGCTTGCCATCTTACCTGTTATCTGTCTGTTCTCCTGGCATTGTTTTCTGATCCTGTCCTTTCTTCCTCAGTCTTTATCCCAATGTGGCTTTCTGCTGTCCAGAACACCTGGCCATGGACAGGTAAACACCCTGGGGGAGAAGAATGTCAGAAGTGTACAAGCAGCAACAGAGAACTGGCTTAGCATCTCTTAAATGCTATGAATACCTTCAGATGAAATATCAGGTCTATCTACATTGCCCTAATGCTCTAATGGGTTTTGTGTCTATAAATAAGGTTGTGTTATTGAAAAAACCTTTCCTTACATTTAGAAAGTACAGCAGCATGTCAAGAAAGGAGATACTAAATGTCAGCTACTGGCCATTTCAAAATGCACAGAAGTTAGCTGGAATACTCCTATTAATTTCAAATATGTTGGGCCACCATTGGAAAGCCTAAGAAGCAGGCTACAGAGAAGAATAGCGAATGAAATGCCAGAAGAAACTTTGGTGTCCTGAGGTCTCAGAGTTGCTCTCCTAACTCACTACGGGAGAAAAGTCACCATGATCTCAACAATAAATTCAGCTTTACCAATGATATATGTGCAAGATCATGAGGCCGTGGGCTTCAGCCTTGTGTGGCCATCCCACTGACTTATTGGTACAGCAGAAAGGCCTCTAAGATCTGGAAGCACAAATTGCTTTTAACTCTTACACAGCTTAAACGTGTATATGCTGTTATCATGTTATCAAACAGACGCTTGCTAGCCCTAAAGGTGTATCAGAGCTGCGATCAGACATTCCCAGGAACTGTTTCCCAAAAGGCATGAGTGTTTGGTCGCTGGAGGGCAGCATTGCCCTGTAGCTAAAGCAGAAAGTGGCAACCTGAGTGCGAAAGGGCACTTTAAACTTCAGAACCAGCAGAATGAGGTACTGTAAAGATTATGAAAGTGAGGAGAGCCACTGGACTTTAAATTATTTACTTGGGAAAAAAAAACCAAACCAAACAAAACAGAAAACCCACAACCAAAACCCCCCAAATTAGCTGTATTGTGCTGCAATGATTAGCTCCAAGCCTTCATGTGAAAGGCCAGTGGAGTCCTTCTGTTACTTGGAATCTGCACGTTGTCAATGTAATTTAATGTGCCCTTAAAACGTACTAGGAGGTAGAAGCTTAGGCCTATTGTGATGATCTGCGTGAAAAAGACACAGGTGGAACTGTGCTTTCGGAGAAGCTGGGGAAGTCAGGAGCTAACTGCAGCCAAGTGCAGTCCCTCTGGGGTTACGCTATTGCAGCCGGAAGTAAATTTCAACCCAAGAGCAGGGAGACATAAAGCACTTTATATGCAGCCATAAATAGGGTAACTCTTACCTTATCCTCTAGTAAAAGGTTGCCTTTTCACTGCTTATTGTAGCATGAATGAGCAAGGCGATCAGTCATCCTAATGGGATCTTTAGTCTGGCCTGGAGGTTATTATTGCTTTGGGAGTAGCTGTTTTTCACCAAGCTTTTAGGCACACACCCATGAAAAATAGCTCGGCACCCAGGCCCTACACTAAATACAGCCCTGGTTGGAAGAGACAGGGTGATGTGGGCTCCTGTGGGTGGAATTTGTTCTACCACAGCCACCCCCAGTGCTAGAATTTAGTGCCCAAGTAGGTGAAAGAGCTTAGTGGGGTTTCTTCGCAAAAATAACCCCAAATTAATAAGATACAGATGGCAGATTTAGCTCCCATGTAGGTAAACAATTTTTTCTGGCAGTCATGTAATACTGTTACATGGTGCAAAAATACAAAGATTTATTAATTGGCGCTCTGACAGTGAATGATGTAGCAGTCAGCATGTGTTTACTCTTCCCAGGGCTTGGATACCAACAAACGGCTCTGTACTCTGGGAGGACAGTTCAAGCAGTCCCTGGAAAAACTAATGAAAATCCTTGAGCAGTGCCAGCCATACTTCATCCGCTGCATCAAACCAAATGACTACAAGAAACCACTGGTAATGTTTTAATAATATGAGGTCTTGTCTTCAGCAAACTTTTTAATGAGAAAAAGCTGTCAGTTGCTGTGTAGCATTTTATATTTGTACTTCAGCCAAGAAGAGCTGGAGTACAGCCTATTACTAGAATAAAAAGGGTGGTAGGATATAGCATTGTTAATTTACAAAAATATCTGTAAAAGCATCATAGAGTAATAGATGGCAAAAAAGCACATAGGTGTATTCCTGAAATGAGTTGTAAAAGCCCTTCCTGTAAAGATAAAGACAAAACTGGAGAGTTTCTAGCCCCTCAACAAGGGGACAAACAAAAAACATTACGATCCAACAATGACCATACTATGAAATAGCCTGAGAGCGAACAGGAGAGCTGTTGCGCATTTGAGAAGGGTGATGTGGCTTAATTTGACACTACAGGAGAAGAGGAGCAAGTTTGTCATTAAGACGCTCAGGTGATCATGACGCAGTTCTACATTAAAACCTTGTATGGTGTTGGGCAAGTGACTTAATTTTTAAACTACTGCGTGTGGCTTAGTAAGCCTATTTTTAATCTGCACTCATGCTATGTTTTGCGTGGCCATGCCCAAAGAACCTAAGTTCCTACTGCAGTTATTCACACCTGCAAAATGATATGAAATTGCAGTTCTAGGATTGAAAATGGTTACTAAAGCCGGACTGAAGTTAATGGAGTGTTTCCACTGCCAATAAACACAAATTTGAAGACCCTTTGGGGTGACTTGTTTATGCCTGTAACGAATTAATTTACGGAACTAAAGAAATAAGTGCAATTTCAAAAAGCATAGTAGGCTATTTTGCAGGCATTCTGAGGTTGGAAGTCAATAGATATGTTCTGAGGAATGCTGCATGTGTAGCTTCTTTCAGTGCTAAGTCTCCTCCTTGTCTGCTTTCCCTTTCAGTTGTTTGACCGGGAGCTGTGTATCAAACAGCTGCGATATTCAGGGATGATGGAGACCATTCAGATCAGGAAAGCTGGCTACCCAATTCGCTACAGCTTTGAGGAGTTCTTTGAGAGATACAGAGTTCTCCTGCCATGGTCTCTTCGAGAACAGGTGTGTCAGCTCAAACTCGGTTTAAAGCTAATCTAACTTCCTTATGAGGCTTTAGTCTTTCCCACAGTAGAAAGTTCTTTAATTATTGCTGGCACAGTTGAGAGAGCTGTTGTCACAGTAACTGTAACTAAATATTTATATACTCACTTGGACCTTATCTGAAATGGTAGAGGTGCTTCTAGGTCCAGCTATCCTTGACCTGCTCCACACAGACATTCCAGGCAGGGTGGCATCCCCATTGCCCTTGGATATTTCTTTTCTGTAATCACACACCTCTGAGCCCTCTAACATCCTCCTCGCACTTGAACTCTGGAACATTTGGCCATGCAGTCATGTTCCTCCTTTTCTTGATCATTTGAGCTGAACCACTTTCATTCACTATACTGTCAGCCCAGAGGTCTGTAAGACTTCATCCGTTTCCATTCTTTGCCCTTTGAAATGCAGGGCAATAGACCCTTACATAGTACAGCTGCTGTGTTTCACAACCAAGCCCTAACATGGTGATGCTTTTGCACATCAGCTGAAGAATAATGCTCGACAGAGCTGTATCAGCATCTCCGAAGCAGTGCTGGGCAAGGATGAAAGCTGGCAAGTTGGAAAGACCAAGATTTTCCTTAAAGTAAGTAAGAAGGATGGTTTATTGTCTCTCCTCCTAAAAAAAGTGGGTGCTTCACAGTATAGCTTCACCTGCTTATGCAAGACTGGTGATCCAGAAGGACTGGGTTCTCTTATAAACTCTCTCTTGAATCTGAGGCTGGATCTTCATTCCTGAAGGCCAAGTAATTTAATGGACACAGCTTGGTGTAGGAGAGAGTGATCCTGTTCCTGTGCTTCAGTGTTGCAGCTAAAACAGCACAGTGCAATGTATCAGTCTCTGCTCAAGCCTTGAGCATAAAAAAGAACTGGACATCAGCACACTGTTGCAGGTGACCTCCTTGTATTCCCCCAGGTAAAAACAGTCTTAGTGCAGGCAGATTCTCTGCTTGTTTATGGCTACAGCCAGATATGGTATAGTCAGGTGGTGTGTACTCTTCCTACTGCAGTTCCACAAATGCATTTTAATCACACTACATCATGCTGATTTTGGGCCTCTTTCAGACCATGTGTCCAGTTTTCAGAAGTTGTAGGGGTATCTGCTCAGCTGTGGTATCCACACTTTCTTTTAACAGGATCATCATGATACAGTATTGGAGCTGCAACGCCAAAATATACTCACAGATAAGGTTCTCCTTATCCAGAAGGTGATGAGAGGATTGAAGGACAGGTCAGTGATCTTACAGAAGAGAACTTGCTTTGGTTTGAAGCAGTAATCTTTGTAGTGCAGTGTAACACACTCTCTGAAGCATTTTCAAGTATGAAGTGTATCAGTCCATACCTTCCACTAGAGCTAAATTCAGCGCTCGTCATGTAACAGTCCACAGTGCATCTATGCAGATTTTGCACAAAGATTTGTTCTGGCTCAGTTTCTTTATTTTCATGATGCTTTTCAAAATGCAGGGCTATGGCACATGCAGCTTGTATGAAGAGGAAGGGCTGGAAGGAGGATTTATGCTTAATATTTTTAATAAACAGTAGGTATCTGGAAAGGAGGAGATCCCCATGAAATCTGTGCCCTTCTCAGAGCTACAAGGCCTCTCTTATTTAGGATGCTTCTTTGATACGAGACGTAGAAGAGAATCAGATAGAAACTAACTAGTCCTCTTTGCCAAAGATCCACAATTCTTGCATTTTGTCTGGTTTAATTTGAAATATCTTCAGAAGTGAAATTTAGTCACTGTCAAGTAAATGTTTGTCCTCATTAAATGCTTTACATCATGATATGTACTTACTAATCTTGTATCCCCCAACCAGAACCACAATACAGGACTGAATCCTGGTTTGGTTCAGAAATATTCCTGACAGTAGAGAAGCAAGAACTATAAAAAATGACACAAGTGCCCAAAAACTTCCCCCTTTTTTTCAAATTCTGTGGACTATCTAACAGAGTATCGCCTCTCCCTAAAAGCCTCACCTCGCTTTTATTTTTAAACCATCAGAGCTATGTGCCCCTTCTGACAACCACAGTGTGACAGCTTTTACCATGGGAAGTTCATCTTGCTCAGATGGGCTCCTGGTCCTGGCAGTTAGGACACTGGGGAGCAAGTGGTCATCAGATGGAGGAGTTAACTTATGCAGGCTTGGTGTAAGGGCTTTTTCAGTTCTTACAGAGCTCTCCTACCACAGCAATGAGTTTGGTCCGCAGCTGCTATGAGTATTTTTGCAGCATTAAGGGCAAAGTCAGCTCAGATGTATCAAGGTGGATTAGTAACACTCCTATCTCATCCTTTCTACAAGCAAATGGGAAAACAGGAAAACACTTTGTGAGCTCAACTGATTCATGGTGCTGCTTCACTTGCAGAATGAGCTGAGCCTAGGTGAAATCTCCTAAGGCCTTTATTGACAGAAAAGGTCAGGCAAAACAGCCTATTCTGGCCTTTCCATCAGCATGGAGAACATGTAAGCAGACAAAATGCTTTGAGTGAGGATAATTTTGAAGCATGTGGTACAAAAGTATCTGATCAGACTAATCTTTCTGCTGCAACATAATACTTTTCTTGGGCTACTCAGAAGCAGGAAGAACAGCCCTCGCTAAGCTTCAGACTTGCGAGATGTCTACTAGTAATTGAGCTAATTAGTTTAACAATACCTTTTCTGGCTCTAGTGTTCCTAGATAAGCAGATAAGGCTGAGATCAGACTGTAGACATCTGATAAAAGGAAAACAACGCTACCTTATTCTTTACTATGATCATAAGAAGCAGCAGAAATAACCTACTCTTTGTCACCTCACCTGTCTGCTTAGGAAGCAGTTTCTGAAACAGAGGAAGTCTGCTGTAGCCATTCAGTCAGCCTGGCGAGGCTACTGCTGCCGGAAGGATTTCAGAATGGTAAGATGCAGTTGTATATAAATATATATATATACTTTTACATACATACATATGTACATATATTTCTCTGTGTGATTATATACTACACCCTGCCAGACTGAGTGGAGTATTAGGAATGAAGATATTCACAACTGAAGGGAGGAGAAGCAAGATGGCAGGGTATAAAGGTGGCTGTAAAGTCCAAGGTGGGCTCTGGGACCTCTCCGGGCTTGCTGAATCTGCCACATTTCTGCTTTCTGGTGAAATAATAACCCAACTAACCTCTGGCAGGCCAGGCTCCAGCAACCTGACATATGAGTGATCCCACACTTCTTCTAGTCAGGAGTCCAAGGTTAGCATTTGTGCATCACCACCATGCTATGAGCAAAGAGTCTTCCACGACTGTTACAGGAAAACAGGGAATCTGAAAAGAAATACCAGAAAAATCATTATATCAATCTCACATTATAAAAAATATTGGCTGATGTTCTATATATGGTGGGTTTTCTGGGTGAGGAAAGCCACACCATATTGGGGGCACCCACATGCTGTGTATTTGTGTGGCAGGGATTATTATTAATATATCCCACACATCCCATTCATGAGGGGCAGAAGGAGAAACTGACAGTTTCAGTCAGAAACATTTTCTATTCTGCATCTGTGATGCAATTCCTGCCTGAAGAGCCGGACTGTTGTCCTGTACTCTGCCCTGTCCTCCTCTGCTGCTTCTCTTGGGATTGTAATACCCGTCTCTTCAAGGACATCCCCCCCTTTTTTTTTTAATTCACTTGCCTTCATTTTTGCTCTCTTCCTTTCCTTGTCATAATCCCAGGCTATCATTGTCACTTCTTGGAGCCACTCCCTAGAACAGGTCCCCAGAAGAACTCTGTATAATCTAGTTTTAAAAGCCTCTTACGGGCAGAAAATAAAGCATAAATGGCAGTATCGCATCAGCCCCTTCCAGCATCTTTATCCAGTTACTGAATTTTGTTATCTTCTACTCATCCCAACTTACTCCCAGTCTCAATGGTTTTGAACCATAATCACTTCTTTTTTCTCCACCTCCTACAGGTTATGCTGGGTTTTGGGCGCCTGCAGGCCCTCTACCGGAGCCGGCAGCTTGCTAAACAGTATGGAGCAACCCGGGCTCACATCATCAGGCTTCAAGCCATGTGCCGTGGCTATCTAATGCGTCAAAAGATAGCAGAACAGAAGAAAGCTGTACTTGTTATACAGGCATATGCAAGGGGAATGCTTGCTCGCCAAACCTACCAGAGGATGAAGAGGGAGGTATGTTCACAGATACTTTATGAACATGTTGTTTCTATGACGTTCTGATAGAGATTTAATGACCAGCTAAGTCTTGCCATAGCATGGCACTGGATATGGATATTTATTTTGGGATATTTTATTTTGAGCTCTTCTCAAGTATGAAAGCAGAGTTTTGAGCAGATGATCTTGTTTATATTTGCTTTCTGTGATCATTAACAAAGATTAAAACTTCACTGACAGAGCTGAAATGTTTCACATGGAGGGGAGGAGAAAAGATAAGATGTACATGTGTATCAGACACCCCTGCAAGGGAAGGTTAATTTCTACAGCAAGGCCTGATAATGTTACTTAGGGATCCACTCAAAAGAGAATCCTATTGCAGTGTGTCTTGGTGTGCGCTGCCAGAGAAAATCCTGTCCTTACTACCTTGGCGGTCCATAACACATGGAAGGCGTTTCTATGATCTCCTCTCTGTGTTAATGCTGTACAAACAGAACAAAGCCAGTTTGCAGATTTCTGCCTGTGGCCTGTTCCCTAAAAAGCCAAATCTACAACTGAGTCCCTGTTAGAATAAAGTCCTGGAGTGAAAAGCTTGCTAATGGCAGAAGGGAGCCATCTCAGCAGCTGTGGAAACAGTAACAGAATGGTCCTGTTGTCCACAGAACAAGTACAAGCTGGAAGCCAGGAATATCCGCCTGGAAGAAG
The DNA here is from genome assembly GCA_017639485.1 of Pluvialis apricaria. NCBI lineage: Eukaryota > Metazoa > Chordata > Aves > Charadriiformes > Charadriidae > Pluvialis > Pluvialis apricaria. The sequence goes on from CM030014.1 coordinate 26,252,134, forward strand.
AGAAACGTCTCATCCAAGTCCTTGGACCAGTGAAAGCAATGGAAGAAGCTATGAGATTAGAAAAGGTAACTGTGTTGGTGGAGGAACACTGAATGCTATGTTTGTTGGCTAACAAGATGGCTTGCCCATCTCACACCTGTGGACTTGCTCAAAGATCTGAGCACTGCTATATTTTAATAAAAAGCAGGCACATTGATAAACCTATTTGTAACGATGCTTTAGAAATGGGACAGGGCAAAAATGCACATTTCTGTTTGCAGTATGAGCTGGCACTTTAGCCAAACATGCACAATGCTATTACAGCACCTGGACACGAAACATTTTTAAATTTTAAATAATGTGGGTATATTTCTGCTGTTAGGAATTCTGTGGTTTTTCTGTATTATCTCTTGTTGATAAAGTTCTTCAAAAATTGCACATCATTACCAATAGGCCAACAGTCTATAAGGACAGCTGTAAGAGCAAGGCCCTGCTGCTGATGTGCTAGGTCTTTCTGAATGCTTAGCACAAGCAACATTTGACTTCACATTCCAACACTGCACTAGCAGAGCTGGACCTCACTGTCATAACACCTTTCTAATAGTGTTTCATCCTTGCACCCATTCATTCTAGCAGAATGATGTTCCAGTCATGTCTAACCAGCTTCTATGTTTAAAGGAACACCTGGCTATTCTGGAGAGAGAGGAGGCAGAAGCAAGACGAAGGAAGAATGCTCTTGCCAATAAACCAGCAAATCAAGACATTATCAGCGACCAAGAAATGGTGGACAAAATTTTTGGGTTTTTACCTTCTATGATCGGAGGCCAAGAAGGACAGGCTCCTCTGGGTTTTGAGGTACAGAGCTGCAGACTTGTAATGGGTCATGTTCATCCCTCGTGTAAGTCCATTGACTTTGTTGGAATTCCATCAGTGGTCAATTCTGTTTAATGAACTTCTGTACAGTGAAAGTCTCACCCAAAGTAGTCATCCAGACAGTCTCTTTGGGATCTGCTTTCAGAGGTCAGTTCCCAGAAGTTTTTGGTTCCATGCAGTTTGGGGACTATATGTCTTCAAAAGCTACTGCACATTTGTTTCTTTGGCCCAGCAGACCAGATAGTGCCAATCTCTGCATTTTGGCACCAACCACATCTTCTGCTGACAGTGCTCTCAGTGATTTTCCAGCTGAAACAAGCTGGAAGTTCATGACCCAAGTTATCTCATGTTCTTGAAAGCAAAATTTGAGATATACTGGTCCTGACAGCTGTGGAGGATGGAATCAGATAGGGAGAGGTAGGCAGAGTAGAATGGTCTGGGTTAGTGCAGGAGGTGAGCAATAAGATAGCATCTGGATTTTCCATCAGCAGTGTTCTTGCTGAAGACCAAGACAGGAAGGTCATATGGAATGGATGCATCTCAGAAGGACAAGCTCTGAGTCCCAATGATCTGTTGGTAGCAGCTGAAAATGGCTTTGGTGTTAGCTGGAAAGCCAAATTCTGGAGCACCTATGGCCAAAAAAAGAAAAAAAAAAAAAAGAAAAAAAAAAGCATACAAAGAACATCGGAGTACAGGGAAAGAAAATATGCTTCTTCCTCATGTTCTACACAGGACTTGGAAACAAAGCCTAACAAGCTGGATGAGGTGGACCTGGACCTGGTTCCCATGAGTGTGGAGCTAGAAGAGGAAGCAGATGGCTTGGAAGAGTACACATTCCCAAAGTTTGCAGCTACTTATTTCCAGGGGTCATCTACTCATACACATATCCGGAGACATCTGCGGCACCCACTACTCTACCATGATGACAAGGACAATGTTCTGGTATCTTGCTCCTTGTTATTGTTGAACCCTCCCTCCACAGCCCTGTCTTCTGCAGCTGCCCTCATCTTTGGGTCCCCCCGCCTCTGGCACAGCCCTGGGAACCAGAGACTTTAGAGCCAAGCAGATAGTCCTAAGCACTTGCATGAAAGTAGTAGTCCCCATCAGCATTTTTTGGCACTTCGCAGCCAGGCACTTCACGCAGATACCTGCCCAACACAAGACTGGTGGTCACCTTTAGTCTGCCTAAAGAGGGAACTCCAAAATTTGTTTTGACTTCTCCAGATAGTCTTTGGGGGCAAAAATGGACTGGAGAGAAGAAGCATCAGAGCTCACTCATCTCTCTGCTCTTGATAAGGTTGCTGGTCTGTGAGTTAGGACAGAAGGGGGAGGCCCAGGCTTCCAATTTTCCAGTTGAACCATAGGGGGATTGAGGAGGGGAGTTTTTCTTGACACTAAGCAGCCTTGCAGAATGGAGGATCCCATGCTGCAAAACGTTCACTATTACTTGGCTTTCTAGTTCTGGGTGTGAGGGCTCCTGGAAGAGTTGCTTACCTGTCCAGGTGGGTAAATGCAGAGTGCAGTTCAGCCAAGGTACTCTGCCTCACTGCAGCCACAGCACATCTGCAAGGTGCCAGTAAAGGGAATGGCGAGGGCTCAGCAATCACAGAGCAAATCTGACATTCCCACTAGAGCTGCACCCTCTTCCTTTACCACGAGAGTGTTGTGAACGTTGCGCTCATGTTGTTTGACATGAAAATAAACTCCTGGTGTAAATGGCGGGAGGAGATGGGAATTTAACAACTTGGACTGGGTAAAGGAAGAAAATGGTCTGATTTAAACAGGCAGAAATGTCATTGGTTCTCTTGGCAGTGTCTGACTGTGCTTTCTCCGACTACAGGCTTCTCTGGTCGTGTGGGTTATCATCCTGAGGTTCATGGGGGACCTGCCAGAGCCAGCAATGTTTGCCAAGAATGCCAGCACCAAGAGCGGCTCTGTGATGACACAGATATATGACACACTTGGCAGGAAAAACCAGGTCCAGTTCAGGGACAACAGCCCAAATATGGTGAGAGGCTATGTTTGTATTTTCATTTGCTTTCCTTGGTTTCTGTGCTGCTCTACCAAAAGTGAGAAAAGCAAAGAAACCCTTTCATGCTACTGTACTTGAAAGGTCAGAAGTGCAAAAGGGCCCCTGTCAGTCCTGGAAGGACACTGCAGCTCCTTCTGGCAGGAGGGAACAAAACAAAAACATCTTCATTTGAGCATCTTTCCATCCTTAATGAAACATTGTTGCTGTGCATTAAACTAATTTCCTATAACGGTAATGTGTGTTGTAGAGAGAAAGCAGAAAGGATAACAAGATTTCGAAGGGGATCTCTTCCCTGAAGCTGAAACGGTCATCCAAGTTGACAGGGAAGGTAAGAGATGGAAATAAATTGCTTCCCTTCAGTCTTCTTGCCTGGAACCCTGTCTTCACCTTCTGACGGATGTTATATGAGAGCAACCTCCCAGCTGGGAACTTGTTCCCCTGCCAAGCCAGTGCAGCCCTGTGTATGGGGTACCCGGTGCACTGTTCTTTTGGAAATATCCCCATGTGCACTGCTCTCATTTATTCTCTGGAAGATTAACTCCATCCTTGCCTGCTGGAGAGTGACCCCTGAACACAGGGAACAATTTATTATTACAGAACAGTTTGCCCAAAGCCCTGAGCAGACTGAGAACCTTCATGTGCTTAGGGCTGTACAGGAGAGTACAAGAAAGTTCTCCTAGCCAGTAATAGTGCTGTAACACGCATTTTATGAGTTAGCTTGAGAGGGAAGGGGGGAAATATGGCCTATTCCTAACTGCTCCTGCACTGAGCAGAAAGAGTTTTAGCCAGAAAGACAGAGAAAGAAAGTCTCTCATTTCTGGGAGAGCTGCCTGGTGAGAAGGCAGGTTTCTAGAGCACTCTGGGGTACTGCTTGGTTTCTTTCAGGTGGCAGACCAGCTGAGAAGTGGAGAAGAGGCTTTCAAAGAGGACACCTCGATCTCTGAGAGACCTATGTCCAACCTAGAAAAAGTGCACTTCATTATTGGCAATGCAATTCTGCGTCCTGCCATCAGGTAGGAAATTTGTACCTCCTTTCTAGGACCAGGCACCCATCACATCAAGAAAATCCAGCATCCCCTTTCCACAGTCCTGGGGCATTTTCCAAATGCTGGAAATGTCTCACATTTGTCTCTGGGGATTCCTGACTGAAAGCCCAAGCTAGTCACATAAAACTGCGACTGTAGGCCACACACCTCTTTGGAGGATGGTTCACCTTTATCAGAGGGGACAGAGAACAACTCTCTTACTGCCTTTTCTGGTATCTTCATGTTGTTGTTTAGGTCAGCTGCCTCCATGTATGGCTTTCTAAATACCCCACAGAGCAGAGCTCAGAGCTGTAACTCAATAACACCTGAAGGTGGAACACAGTATGAGGGAGAAGAAACACTCAGAAGAGTAAGAAATATGGAGTTAATGTACACTAGGTGTACGAGAGGCATTCATAACCTCGGTTTCTCAATGGCCTGTTGTTGAGCCCTCAAGCAATATCTCCAAATCAGAGACAGTTGAAGGTCTGGCTTGCTGAGTATATCAGACACTAGAAGAAGAAATCCTGCTCACAAGCGGTGTGAGGATGACCCTTAGGCCAAGCATGGTGTGAGGATAAGACAGAAGCTGGTTGGTTCTGACCTGACTCTGTGAATTCTCTCCTCCATTTTATCCCATTTTAGCCACACATATTGTAACAAAGCCCATTGGCACAGACCCTGCCTTGATCTCAGTCCTGGGCTGCATTCCTCTCTACATAGGTGCTTTGTTTCAGTCAAGGTCCTCCCCGAAGCACATCCTCAGCTGGCAAAAATTGCCTTCAACCAATGTATCATAACAGCCACAGGCTAAGTATCTACTCCCTCAGTCTGTGTTTCATCATATGTCTTATCTGGGAACAAAAACCTCATTCACCTTGTGTCCTCTCACATCAGACTTGCCAAATGTGTGTTCCAAGAGTACAGAAAATTTAAGATGATTTTTAAATAGCAGTTTTGTTTGTATGCAGATTTTTGCATCTGTTTCCCATATATCCTTGCTGGAGGCAACTTGCCTTTTCAGAAGCTCACTCTGAAGTGCCCTTTCCTCCATTCCTGTCCGAGAACTCACTCCAAGTTTACTAAAAATATAAAATTAAGCAGGGTGTCCCCCTGTCCTTATCCCAAAATCCACATACGAGCAGACAGACAAGAGCTATGAGATACAAGCCACATACTGTAGAGAGCTTAGAGTAAATTTCACATGTGGAGGGACAGCAATGCCATTTCACAGCTAGATGACCCAGCGGTTGTTATCCCTGCACAGTCCCCCTGCTTGTCACAGGAGGCAATCCAGCATGGGAATTGCACTTGAACTGCTCAAGTAACAAGGGGTGGCAAAGGGCACTAGCTATACTTTCAGCCTCTTCCTGCCAAAGAAAATGACAGAGTTATTTCCTGTGGTACATTACAGGTGGTATCCTAGCTAACATGATTAAACCTAGCTCAGATCTACTTCATCATGCTGCAGTCATGCCAAGCTTGTGGTGAAAACATAGCCAAAGACAGTTCAGACAGTGAATCATTATCTGTTGCTTTCATGTGTTTTATTACAGAGATGAGATTTATTGCCAGATTTGCAAACAACTCACTGAAAACAGCAACAGGAGCAGCTATGCTCGAGGCTGGATCCTTCTGTCACTTTGCCTTGGTTGCTTTCCTCCTTCAGACACATTTGTGAAGGTACACTACTAACCTTTCCTACAGCAGCTTAAATGCCTTAGCCAATCTGGCTTCTTGTGTATTTTGATGTTTTGATATAGTCACATAAACTGTTTGGCTGCCATAGCAGCTGGTGCTGTGATTTTAGCAGAAACTATCTCATCTCACATGCTTATCTGGGAATTTAAATAAATGATTGCTGTACTCACATGTAATTCTGTTTCGTTACATGTCATACAAGTTGGAATTCTGTTGTTGATCACAGCCCTCATTTTAGATCTGTAATCTGCAAAGAATCTGGGAAATTTTAACCTCTCCAGTTCCGCCTTTCCAACATTTAAAAGGTGTCTCCAGTTACAATCCTAATGATTAAATATACTCAGGAAGCCAGTATAAAATCACTCCCCATATTTTACCAGTTCTTACCCTACATTTCCAAGCCCTACACAATCCAATAGAGATGTGGGCTTTTTTGTCATTCATCATGCATTAATTTCCAAATGTCAATGGTTGATAAATCCACTCCACCACAGAAAAAAAAAAACCCCAACCTGTGGCTCCAACTTGACATCAGCCTTCCTCCTAGATCTCAGAGGCAAACAGAATCCATAGATACACCTGAATCTTCAGCCTTGCTTTATTGACACCCTAGCTCAAATGATTAATCTAATCATAAATGCTGCTAAATGGACACTACTTGGAATAAACCAGACACACACCATAGACATATTTCAACACCAGTCTTCATCCAAAGACTGTGAACCATGCAGAATTCATGAAAGACATGACCATGCCCTATCTCTAGGAATATTCTTAATCATTAAAATAACCAGGTGACTGACCCATGCTTGCATTAGATACAAGTATGTAAATACAAGTGCATGCTTACACCGTGTCATCCAAGATATCAGAGCCATACAAAGTCCAAAAGCTCAGTTTATCCAATCCTTTTCTTCCAATGTCCAATCTTATTCATGGACTTCAACTATTGATATTGCCAGACAACTTAGTAAAACTAAAAGTAACCACCATCATCAGTCCTAACCTGCAATTAGCCCTCTTCTCAGCACTTTTGTTCATGTAGAATGTCACAAGACTTCAGGCTGTTCAATTGGAAACACTAACCCTTGCACCCTTGCTCTAACCTAATCATAACAATAAAGTCTCCACTGTCTAATATTTATTGTTTAAAGGTTTCTGATGTTTTGTGAGGATTAGTGTTTCCTAACTCTTTCTTATGCTCTCTGAATATAGTACCTGTTGAATTTCATCCACCATGGGCCCACAGGCTATGCACCATATTGTGCTGAACGTCTGAGACGTACCTATGTCAACGGAGCACGGACTGAACCTCCAAGCTGGCTGGAACTTCAGGTAGCAACTCCCTTTTTGCTTAATTACATTGATCTGTGTCATTTTATGCTGGATTGCATTTACTAACCTGTGCTAACAGATCTTCCTAAGTCCAATAATGGAAATCAATTGCACAAAGGGATTGAAGACCAGCTGCTTTGGTCTGTGCAGCTTCTTAGTTACACCTCTTCTGGCTATTCAGTTAACCTAAATCTAGCAGACAATGTAAGTTAAAAGCTGCAACACATGATTTGCAGGGAGATACCTCCATCCACTCAGGAGCCACAGGCCAGAACCACCTCCTGAGGGAAGCTCTTACCATCATTTGTGGAAAGAACTGAGCAGGGCGTATGCTTTTAAAATGGAGGGGGGAAGTGTGTATGATAGGGCTATATCGCTCTCCCCCTTCCTTTATATGTCACCCTAGTAATTAAAAGTCACACGCGTGCATGCGCAGACACCCCCCCTTCAAGTGAAGACCTCAGTTCAATTCCTTCCTAAATCTGAGTGACCGTACTGCCTAACACACATCTCCCTGGGCAAAGTACTTGCTGCAGGCCATCTCTCCGCTCATGCATGTAAGGCTGTACCCAAAAGTCATCAGGCCAAATAAGGCTCACAAAAAGTCTATCAGTCCACACTGTTATGTGATAATCAGCTCCTCTGAGCTGTGGAGAGGAGAGAACTTGAGTCCAGTGCTGCTCCAGGCATGTAATCTATATTTAAGACTCACCATGCATTGAAGAAACTGTGTGGGCATTGGACATTCACTTAAAGATTGTTAACTAGGGTATACAGTGTGTGGAGCTCTTAAATCTAAATGCCTTCTTCATTCTTCACAGAAAAGTAAGGTTCGGCCATAATTTGTTTCTCTCATTTAATTCCGACTCACAGGCAACAAAGCAGAAGAAACCCATTGTGTTTAATGTCACCCTGATGAACGGCCAAAGCATCACTCTCCCTGCAGACTCTGCTTCCACTGCCAAGGAGATCTGTCAGTTCATAGCAGATAAAACCAAACTGAAGGATGTGTTTGGTTTTTCGCTCTACATTGCTGTGTTTGATAAGGTAAAGTGTAGAAAAATAGACTGAAAGCTCCCTTCCCTTTCTGTGGAGTTGCTGCTGTCCACCCAGCCTCACTGAGGACTCCCTCTGACTTCTGGAAGCATCCCCATCTCAGTCCCACACTCAGACCAAATCAGTTCTGAATCCCAGCTGAATCTCAGGACCCGATAATCCTATTCTGCCTTTCTGCTGGCTAGCCACTTAGCAATTCCTGCTGTAGGCCTGTGAGGTTTCCTTTGCCAGGTCACCTGATTGACTAGTGTCCCTGCTGCAAGGTTAGGCACCAATAGCACAGAAATTAATTCAGAGATGGAATTTTGGTTAAGATTACAGCAACACTTGCATGTGCACTTCAGGGGATATAACAGGGAATAAACAAAGTACAAAGATTGCAAACCAGAGCTGCTTTGTCTTATTTTCCAACTTATTTTTCCCAATACCATCCCTGTGCATAAAATACACACATTTACAAATACATTTACATTAGTGTAACTTGCACATCCATCTGCTTACCTTTTCAGAGTTTTTCTTGCTGTCAGGAGACCAGGAGCTTTGGGTTTGTTGTCCTTCACTCAGTCCAAAGCAGGCATGCCAGTAAATGCAGTGTCCCTTTGTTCTAGGTCTGGTCACTGGGTGGGGGACGAGATCATGTCCTGGATGCCATCTCTCAGTGTGAACAGCTAGTGAAGGAGCGGGGCATACACGAACGCAATGCGCCCTGGCGACTCTACTTCCGGAAGGAAATCTTCACCCCCTGGCACAACTCCCAGGAGGATCCTATCAGCACTGATCTCATTTACCACCAAGTCATTCGCGGCATCCGGTTTGGAGAGTACCGTTGTGAGAAGGTGGGTCTCCTTATTCGTTCTGCTAAAGAGACAAAACTACATTAACATTTCCCCACATTAAAAAGCAGGAAGATGAATGAAGTTTCTAGTGGCTGTGAACAACCCTTCCCTTCTTAAATATCCTCGAGGTATCTAAAAGACATGTAGATGTGGTGCTTAGGAACATGGTTTGGTGGTGGACTTGGCAGTGCTAGGTTAACAGTTGGACTCGATGATCTTAAAGGCCTTTTCCAACCTAAACGATTCCATGATTCCTAATGGACAGATCCTGTCCAGGTGATTGTGCCAACTGTCACACTGGTAGCTGTAATTAATACTTTTTTTTTTTGCAACTTTCAGTTCATGTGGCAGCTGGAGACACGTCCAAAGTGGCAATTTAGGTCCTTTAAAAATATCTTTGCTAACAATCTCTTTGATGCTGTGATTGTGTGAAGTTCGTCTCTCCTTATGCTGGATGACTGTCAAGAGTTATCCAGACAAAAATGCAGAAAACCCCACTCCCAAACTGGCTTCAAGGTTGAACGAGGCTAGCTGGATTTTGTGACATATTGCTAGGCATCTTTTAATGGATTAATTGTTTCAGGAGGAGGATTTGGTGGAGATAGGTGCAAAATATTGTTACATCCAGTTTGGAGATTCCATCCACAATGAACTTGTGCAGAAGGTGCTCCATGACTGTATCCCAGTGAAACAGTTGAAGTCCAAGCCCCTCGAAAAGTGGGTGAGCCTTATAACCTACGCACATGCCAAGGTAAGAGGTTTGTCTGTCACTGCTGGGTAAACACTCTCAAGCACCAGCTTCTGCTTCTTTCACCATTTCCTTTTATGAATAGTCTGTTGAGGGAAGAAGGAAAAACATCTCAGTTTGTATATTGCAAATAGTTAATGAAGACCGGGAAAGCGCAGAACCTTTTCACTCATTCTTCCATATAGGGCTCAACAGGAGGGCAGAACAAAAAATGTATATTTAAATTTCTCAATAGAGTGTCTTTTAAGGCTCTCTATCTTACATCTGACAATTGAGTCAGGATGGGCATGGGACGGAACGATCTGGATTAGTTACCTGAATTATTTCCATGGCACCCAAAGTGTGTTAGACTCCAAACAGATCAGTCAGTGGGGATTTGAGGGAAACTTGGGATCCAGATGCCTGTGGGCAGCTTCAGTTGCATGTGACTTGGGCCTCTGGAGGCTGTTTCTGATTTTACTTTCTCCAGGTACCCTTAACACCAGTGACAGCAGAGGGCTGTTGGGAATGTCTACTCTTTATTGTTTGCAGATCATGCAAAACAGATTTTACTGAGAAAACCTCGGGTATCTTTTTATATTGCAGGCCCCATACACACAGGACCGTCTCTCCCGTCAGACTGTGAAGGAACAACTTGTAGATTTTGCTCGCTTTCAGTGGCCTTTGCTTTTCTCCCGATTCTTTGAAGTCACTAAGTTTTCAGGTAACGCCTGGAGCCTGGGAATAGAGGACAGATAGAAGATCAATAGAAGAGGACTTGTATAGCATTGATAAGGAGTTTTTTCTGCATTTTCAGGTCCCAGCTTGCCCAAGAACCACTTTATCGTTGCTGTAAATTGGAAAGGTATCTGCTTCTTGGATGAGTCAGAAAAGCGGCTCCTTGAGCTGACCTTCCCAGAGATAACTGGCATCCACACCAACAGGTGAGTGCCCCAGAAAGACAAAATCTGAAGAAGGCATCTCTGACCATATTCAGAAAGGGTCTTCCATGTAGGAGGGAGGTGTACTTTCTCTGCCGTTGTCCTAGGTGATTTGATCTGAGCCTGGAAAGGTGTTTTAGGCTTGGCTGAGCAACAGAAAGGGACAAGTTCTAAGCAGCTTGTAAAGGAAATACTGAAATTGCTGAATCTTCCAGCTTGTGGAAGGAAAGATGATCCTGCCCAGTCAGAAAGGTGTAAGGAAGCACAGACATGCATCAAGACAAGAATGGTGAAAATAACTAACAGAGTTAAGCCATCGTCAGTTATGCATGCTGGGATTTCATATACATTTCAGGTATGATGGACCTGAATAGGATAACTGAGAAGAGGGTAACCATTGGCTTGCTCAGGGCACACATCCTTGCATTAGATCACTCTGAGAATAACGTCTTACATACACAAAAAGTACCTCTGTGAGGACTGTCACAGATTTCACTAGTTGCCCAGTTACTCCAAAAGAAGGGCGTTCTTTTGTCTATAGTGAAGCACTTTTGTACAAAAAAACCCTCTACATAGTGGAGTCCACTCTACACAGTGGAGTCCAGAGTAAACGTGAACCACTTCAGTCCTTCACACCTACTAACTCATGAGAAGGCAAATTAAGAACTACCAATACTCACTGTAAGGGAGTTGTCTGCAAGGGGGTGTAGGTGCCTTGGCTGTGATTGCAGATGGATCTGTAAGTTTTTCAGATGCTGTGGTAACAAACTGTTGAATAATACATAGGGCAGTGAAGTCATTTGGACAGAGTTGTACTCTCATCACACTTCGTGCCGAGGAGTTTGTCCTGACATCTGTAAACAGCATTGTCATTGCTGAACTGGTGGTCATGTTCCTGGAAGGACTGAAGAAGAGATCACGATTCGCTGTGGCAATGCATGAGAAAAAATCCCAAGGTAAGTCCTATAACTTTACTACAGGGTAGGGAAGAAATCTTGACAGAACCCACAGCACCTGTTTGAAAGAGCTCAAAGGGAAGCGGGGGAACTTCAGCAAGAGTCCCTTTGCTCCAGGAGGAATGCATAGTGATCTGCACAGCCATACAGAGCACAAGGCAATGTGATTTAATACCCTTGCATATAAATTACCCTTCTTCTCCCTTCTACTCATTTGCATATTTTATTTAGATATTACAGTGTCCAACAACTCAGCCCACTTATAGTAGAAAGTTGGAGCTGGGGTCCCTGAAAATACTTTCCAGAAAAGATTCACAGAGGTGGTAAACTGGAAGTTTCTGTGGAATATAGTTTGCTGGAACAGATAAGAGGCTATTAGAATGTAAACATTAACTTCACCGACTTACTTTGCTCTGCTGCCTGTTCTAGACACAAATTCAGCATCCATTTGAATCAAACGGAGTTCTGCCGTAGTTCTCAGTGAATCAAAATCAGGCTGTCAGAGGAAATTTGAGTGATTTCTCTGAAGTGTTAATGGATGATTAGCTGTATTTACACAAATCACTTTCTATTGCTAATCGAATTCAAGCTTTCAAAATACAATTCCCCCATCTTTTACATTGCAATCCCTTTGCATTTTTTTGGACTGTCAAGACTGAACAGTACTCCCTTATTCTGCTTTCCAGAAGACCCTGCCATCCTGTCCTTCAAGAAGGGAGACTTGCTAATCATGACCAAAGACAAAAGGCTGGATGCAAACTCTGACTGGATCTATGCCCAGAATGAAAGGACAGGCAAAACAGGGAATGTATTTTTGGAAGACATCTACATCATCCCTTCTCTCACAAAACCCTCTAGTCAAGTGCTGGTAAGAAAAGCTGAGCGCTCTTTTTGAAGAGACTGGAACTTATAACTGCAAGTTAATTGTTCCTCCAAAGTCAGACAAGTTCTATACCTCCCATTGAAGCAAAGAATTTCATTGTGTCCTGTCTGAAAACAAAACTAAACCCAGCCCAAACTGTAAGGAGATTGCACTTGCACAAAACCAATGACTTTCAAAGTAACAGTCCATTCACCATTAGGAATTTCAGCACATTTATTTGGCAGCAATTAATGGAAATGGGTGTGCAGTTGAATTTTCCTGCATTCACACTGGGCTTGATTGGTGAAAAGACATTAGGTCTCAAGGGAAACTCTAAGTGCAGCAAATTGCTTTAAAAGAATATAGTCTTCAAGGGAGTCAACACAAAGTTTCACAAGGGTCTATGGAAATCACTTCCTTGAGTCTCCTACTCCCAAGTCTTTCTTGAGTCTCTGAAAGATGCTGCTTAGGGGACAGAAGGTCTCCTGCAGTGCAGAGCACTCAAGCTTAATATAAACCATCTGTGTGTATATGCTGAGTGACACCTGACAATATGTGCCTGTGTCCATGCGACATCTCTACATGGCTGTGTCATTCCAGAGTTTGCTGATGATGTCTCCAGATCAGAGGAGGACAGCTTCACAGAACTCCTACATGGATGAACCTGATGAAGAGGATCTCAAAGTGAAGCCTTACACTCTGGAGGAGTTCTCCTATGAGTATTTCAGGTGAAGCTCTCTGTGTAGTGTGCGCCCTGGGAAAGTTCTTGTTGATATGCAGTGATCCTTAAAGCCTTGTGATAATGCCCTCCTATGTTCATAGCAGTACTGATCCAGTAATTTTGTATTGATTGCACTTGTCTGCATTCAGGACTCCTGAGAAGGAATCCATCAGCAAAGCTGTTCTCCAGAAATCCCGGGGGCGCAGTCAGCTGTGGGCACACTCTAAGGAGCCCTTGAAACAGCCCTTGCTGAAGACAGCATGCACAGACCCTGATCTTCGGGACTTGGCTTGTCAGGCCTTCATTGATATCCTTTCACTCTTCTCCTTGGGACCTGAGAACACTCAGGGGAAGGAAGAGCTACCTGCCTCCACTAAACTCACCTCCATTGAGATAATACTGCATCCACTTTACATCAAAGCGGGGAGTATCAACTCAGCACGATTTAACATTGTTTCCCTTCTCTACAAAGGAAAGGTTCCTTTATAGTTGCTCCACAACTCCTGATGGCTCACTTAACTGAGAACGTGGCTTTAGGAGTGAGTGAGATTTATGGCTTATGCCCAGAGCAAGCAGCTAATACAGTACAAATCACAAGTCACAAGCAGTGACTGCTGCATAGGGAAATAGGGTAGGGGACAGGCAGGGAGTATGTTCCAGACCCTCCACCCAGTATTTGCCACTTAGACATCAACAAAGTCACAAACATGTTAGGATCCAGTTAAGAGTTCCCATTTACCTTCCAAAACTGGCCTACTTTTGTCCTTAACAGCACATTCACCCATCATGAAATTCATGGGGGACTATCCTTCAAAACAGGCACATTCCTCTGTGGAAGTTACTGACCAGATATTTGTAGCAGCTATCCAGGAGGAGGTCCTGCGGGATGAGATTTACTGTCAGATTATGAAGCAACTGACTGAGAACAGAAACAGGTATTCACCTGGGTGCAAACACCCTGCTTCTGCAGAGCCAGGGCTCAAGTACAGGTGGTGAGCAGGAATCCCTGCTACACCTCTGACGGGGTGGGGGCAGAGGGGAAGGCTGGCCAAATATTGGAGTGACACCTTCCCTTTCCCCTTTTTTGAGGCAGTGCTGTGGAGCTCACCTTTGCAGAGCACTCAGGACCACTGACTGGCAGTGACAGGTCACAGAGCAGGACCATTACCTGTCTCCCTTGAGCTGCTGCTTTGCTCCCATCAGCATTCAATGGTCGTCTCTGTGCAGTAGGGTGTGAGGCAGGCAAGGCGTTACTGAAGCCTTCTTACTCCCAAGGTAGTCTGTGGAGAAAATATGGCACTGCATAGAGGTTTTGAATGCTTTCAGTGACTGTGCTGCCAGCCCTCCATTTATTTTAAGTTTCCCTATGACAGTATTTCCCTCCGATATGCACATAGCTCACACTAGATCTTTTACCACCAGTGAATACTTTGGAGTAGTTATGTTAATTAGGTTACACAACTGGCTTGCAGAACAGGTGGGTTACGGAGGCTTGGTCTATCCATAAGTTGCTGAAACAGGCTGGTGTTTTGCTTCCCCATACATAAAATGATAATTTGACCTATTTCCAGGGGAACTGAATTGCAAAAAGAAACCCGCAATAGTACTGGTTTGTCTTTTTCTAGCTGCAGTGTGTCACTGCAAAAGTTAGAGAAGGAGCTTCTATTTGTTTATATTCTTTGTTACTGTTCAACAGATATTAAACTTAGCGGAACTTTTACCATGTGCGTAACTATTAAACGGTAAATTTCCTTGCATGCAGTAAATCTTACAGGCTATTTAATGCATAGTCTGTAGCCATGGTGCCAGTGCCATGCTTGATGTACTCCTACCAATTTAGTCCAGTGGGTCATTCACTGTTTTGAGAGGGATCACTGATGTGGAAAAAACAATGCTTGAAAGGTGGCTATTTCCATATATTTTCATTAGAACAGCCAGAGCAACAAATCTTTCATCCTTCCCAGGCTGCTGCCCTGTGGACCATGTCACGCTCTCACACAGACACAAACACCACTGATCTATAGAGTATAAATGGGATTAAAATAGCGTGACTTCATCTGCAAAAGTAGAAAAGTAAATGGGAATAAAGAAGCCAGGACCTATATATTCAGCAGATTCTGGTGCCCACTCCGAGGCAGACCTGCTGGCTTTCCCAACCAAAACCACTTCACACCATTTAGAATTTCAGACCAATCCCTGGGACACAGCTGAAGTGTGTTCTGCTCCTGGCTTTGAAAGTAGAATGACTGACCACCTCCTGGCTGCAGAGGCTTTCTTACCGGTGAGGGTGAGATGCCAGAAGAGCTTTGACTGGCAGATTTCACAGGTCCAGAGGCTGAAGGAACTGGCTTTCTGCCTGAAAATTGTACAGGCTTGATCTGGAGTTTTTAAGAACTGTAACTAATTCATCACACGATGTTATCTACCTGCTTATTTTTCAGAGCAGGAGCATGCACAAGGGAAGGTGAATTACAAGCAAAATGCTTGTGCTCTGAGCAAAGCTGGCTAGCAGAGGGCAGGTGAATACAAGCAGCTGATAAAGCCCAATCCAAAGAAATGTGAGCTTGAACGGCAAATTGACAGTGGCTTTCCATGAGAATGGCACCAGGGTCACTGCTGCCCAGAAGACTGTTAAACTGGAGCTTATATTTATTTGTGAGATTTGCAACTGTCATGAATATTTATCAGCAAGGATTTAGCATACGGGCTGTGGCCGTTGCACAGAAAAGGGCTGCCAGATCCTGTGTGAAAGCCCTGTTGATTTGTAGCGCTCTGCTGAATGGCACAACATACCCTGGTGGGAGCGTGTTTCTCTTCCCTGTAGCTGCTGTGTGGTCAAAGAAAGAATTATATGTGGCTGTAGCAGAACAGCTTGCTTTGTGTTCACAGGTACAGCGTGACCAAGGGCTGGCAGCTCCTTTGGCTCTGCACCGGCCTGTTCCCACCCAGCAAGTCACTGCTGAAACATGCCCAGAAGTTCATAGAGACACGTCAGAAAGAGAAACTGGCCCTGGAGTGCAGTCGGAGGATTCAGACAGTGATGAGGTAAACAATCTGGCATATAGTAAGCCCAAAGCGTTCAAAAATCATGAATCGGGTGCCAAAAAATCATGTGGGCTAACATATTAAGACTCTTACTTTCCTTCCTCTCTTTACATCCTTTTCTTTTAAGTGATCATTATTTTTAATTCTCTCATGGACTTCGAACCACTAGAAGTCTGTGTCACAGTTTCACTTTTTTCTTTCACAGAGTTAGCAATGTTTTAAAAAGTTCGGCATCACACATAATCACTTGACTCCCAGAGCTGGGTATTTCAAATATGCTTAAGGGGATGCAGTTTGAAATGAAGTCCTGAGTTGTCTGTGATGAGGTCCTGACCTTGTTTTCCTTTGGTGAGGCAGCATGTCCTTAGCCCCCTTACATGTGCCTGAGGTTTAGTCGTGAGTTTGCTGAATCTCAGTAGCACAGAGCTGCACACATACAGCTAAAAATACCAGGTTTTACTCATGGTAGGGTGGCACCACCGAAGTCACTGACATCTGCAGTGCTGATGTGATGTGGCTCTGTTGGTTTTCTGATGGTGAAGCAAAGCAGATCCATGCTGGGAAGAGAGGATCAACACAATCAATTCCTATTCTTTGAAGAAACCCAAATGATCAAAGCCCTGACACTTAGACAGCTGCTCACACTAGGGCACTTCTCAGTCCTCTAGGCATTACCCCTGTCCTGGTGAGGGTTGAACCAGCAGGGCCTCCAGCCCACAGTGCTTCCCAAGCTTCTGAATGACTTGGTGGTGTAATGAACTTGCCATTACCAGAGATAGTGGAAGGGCTACCTAGTTTTCAGGAAGGACCAGTTGAACTGCAGGGGGAAGGTTTCCCTAGATTCCTGCAGGCACTGGAATTACCCAGCTCGACACTCTGGGAACACAGTGCTTTGGCATCAAGGTTAACGCCAGCCTTCTCCCTTTTGATACTGCTGTGAGTTACTACCCACCTGCACAGACCTCTTCAGAAAAGCTGGCTGATGATTCCTTCTTCCAGCTCCTCCACCTTCCCTCTTCCCTTAGGCTGGGCCCTGCATTTGGTCTGTGAGCCCTGTGGGCCAGGCTCGAGCAGAATGCTAACACAGTGGCTGTCCCCCTTGCAGTGGATGTTTTGGCACTGCTGGGGAAATGTCATGGCACACAGAACTTGCCTCTGAAGTGCCTGAAAAATGCATGGCGAGGAATGCTATTCATTGGGGGTTTTTTTTATGGAGAAGACAGACTGAAAATTTCCTGCCTCTCTATATCATATGCTCTAAGTATCATGTATCATGCTCTAAGCCTGTTGAGCAGTATAGAACTGCTTTAGAGTGGGGAAACAGGAAGGAGAAAGCAGAATGGGCTGTTTGGGAGGAGAAGTCTATCTGCTAAACTGCTCCAGATCTAGAGCCTGGGGGATGGGAAGAGGAATAAAGACAAATGTTGTTTTCTCAGAGCATTTCTTTGCCTAAGATTAAACCTGCACCTGCTCAGAACAGAACAGAATAGAATATTTCAGTTGGAAGGGACTTACAACGATCATCTAGTCCAACTTCTCCCTGTAAGTAACCTGCTCTCTTTGGAAAGGGGAGAGCAGGCAGCTGAAAGGACTGACCTACAATACGTGCAGTGGAAGCCAGCTGAGCCCTTGGGTACACTTTTTCCTCCATAAACAGCTTTACAGCTCATCCCCAGAGCCCTGGCCAGGGAACCAGTGAGCACCCCGATGGGTGTTAAGCAGATCTTGCCTTGGCAATGAATTCCTAGCTGAGGCTACAGGGAGAGATGGCCCTGTGCCTCCAGCTAAGCTGCTGCACTTCCGCACTCTCCCTCTGCTGCAAGGCCAGGATTAGATGACTGAGCAGGGCAGGTCCACACTCCTTACAGTGCCTGCACAGTACCAAAGCACATCCTGTTCAACTTGGTTACAGTCAGGTTTTCGTTCTCCAAATGGAACTGCTACTTTATTTAATGGAAAAAAAATTAAGTTTTCAAATACACACAACTAAAGCTGGATGCCAGACCAAGCTCTCTTCCTGAGAGATTGGCCCAATGTGAGAGAGCAGTTTGATCCATAAGTGATGGTGTACAAAATGTCCAAACAGCCTGCTCTGTGCCACCAAGGGCAGGAAAATACCAGCCCCAGAAGGTAATGTGCTAGATTTGCCCTCACTTTAACTGTATCAAGGTTTTTGCATGACTCAGACTTCAGGGCCTGTTCCTTTGCTTTAAAAGGCAGCTCTGCTCTGAGGTATAATTTCAAAGGACTGGGATTGCACAGCTTAAGCACCTCAAGTCAGTGATTACATGCCAGCTCTTACATAAAACGTAATGCTACTAGTGGCCCTCCAAACTCTTCTGCTACTTGCCTCCTGAGCTGTAACTCATTTTGTATCCAAATGCGTATCTTTTTGCTGATGCAAGAATTAAATAAAATGTATTTCTCCTTGTGGTCACTATCTTCACACTTCAATACCAGTGAGGAAAAATGTTGCTGAATACATAGAAGGGGTCATGGTACCTGCTAGGAAGGCGCCTTACTCATGCAACCTCCCTGCAGAGTAGAAGACCTTTAGTATACATGCTAGTAAGACCCTCAGTTTCTTGCTGTTAATACACTGAATTTGCATTGGGGTGAAGATCCACTGGAGCCCACCCCATTGCACAGTACTAGCATTTTGGATTAAGCCTGTTGTTCGGGTGGAATACTGTTGTTCAACTCCCCAAAGATTAAACATCCAGCTCTGTTCTCTTATGATGGTGGTGGCATTTTCCAGGAGTGGCTCCAGGAAGTGGGCACCACATCCTGTGGAGGTAGAGGCCATCTTACAGAACAACACTAAGATCTCACACAAGATTTGCTTCCCCAATGAAACAGAACAGGTGAGAACTTACTTGTTTTCCCAGCCTTGACCATTTTCCCAGCCATGATGTGTTCATGCCGGAGACATTCAGTGTTCTCATTTCTTCCTCTCCTCTGTGTAACAAGAGTCTTTTTATCTCATAGACATTTGATGTGGGAACAAACACCAAAATCCGGACTCTTTGTCAGAAAATTGCTTCCAAATTGCAGCTGAGCTCCTGGGAAGGTTTCAGCCTCTTTGTGAAGATTGCAGACAAGGTAATTCTTCTCGATTATGGCAAGGTAGCCAGACTCCCCCCTCCTTTCTTACTTACTTACCAGACGATCTAAACAACCATATATGATTGTCAAGCAACAGAGCAAGTCATTACTGTTTCTGTCTTACTGAGGGGATACAAACTAGACTCAAACTTCTGGCACCTGACAATTATCTTGACTCTTGAAGGGGCTGGATGGAGATACAGAGTTTCTATCAGTCTACTGGCACACAGGTAGTACTAAAAGCAGAGAAGACATGGGCTTTCTTGCAGCTGCTGGGATGGTAGCAAATTGCATGTTGCATACTGCTGGATTCAGCCCTTTTCCACTCAGGCTTTGCCCAGGAGATGTGCTGCACACATACAGTACGCACTAGTATTAGGGAGAGCAGTGGCTGACCACCACCAGTTCATTGCTCTCTAGTTTCTCAGAAGCTTGCCTTGCCTGAGCTGAAGCTTGGGCTGGCTGCCTTGCTGAGAGGTCCCTTCTCTCTGGAGCTGTGATCAAGGCAAAAGCAGCACTGAGTCCAAGCACAGGGAGCTTCTGATGTGCTGCATTCCTGAAAAAAAGAACCAGGTATGTGCAAATATTTTACAAAGAGGAGATGGCTAAGAATAAGGTAGGCATCTTCAGCTTGACTTCAATAAGCAAGCTGGAGAGAAAAAAGCAAGAGAAGATGCAACAAAAATCCCCATATGAAACGTAAATAATTTGAGCCTTCCTCCTCCTATTTCTCTACTTCTTTCCACTTGCCTCTGTCTTTCCTGCTGTAATTGTGCTCTCTCACTGTAGACAAGGAAAGAAAATTCAGCCTGATACTTGGGTATGTTAGCACAGGCAGTATTTTATATGATCTGCTAATCCCTCCTTTCCCCCCTTCATTGCTTGGCCTCTTCCAGGTGATCAGTCAGAATGAAGCAGATTACTTCTTTGACTCACTAAGGCAGGTGACAGACTGGAACAGGAGGAACAAACCAGGGAAAGATGGTAAGGAGAATACCACCAGCATGACAAGAAGCTGCATGAGATGCTGTGTTGAACTGGGGAAGCAGCAAATTTATCCAGTAGGATTTACTCCATCTTGGGAAGTTTGTGGCAGACATATATCATTTGTTTCTACATACACAGTTACTGCCTGCACCAGCAGAAAGATCCAGTGACCTTATACAGCCAAGCGCTGGCTATCAGAAACACCAGAACACCTTTGTGGGGGGATATCTCCAGTAATTTTAAATTGGTGCCAAAGATTCTTTGACCTGTTGCATCCAAAACACACAGCTGGATGCACATTAGTTAGATAGGTTGATAGTCTTTACAGTCCAAGGCTCATGCACTGCCAGATCAGGTATCAGCCACCACATGTAAATAGGTTCTTTACACAGTGTCACTCCCATTCCTTGGGTTGTTAGAAAATGGTTGTCTAGATTATTACCTGGTGATACCAAAGCACAAGTTGTATTGCCAGAGGAACACTTGTTCGAATAAAACAATATAACACTAATGACAGCAATTCTTTGCACTTCACCCCCATGTGTAATATATATTTTAAAATCTACATCAAACTCAAACTCCACTCAAATTTCATATTCATTTATCCTGACCTTTGCTTATTTCAGGACAGCTGAGGTTCAACTTCCTGAAGCACTACCTACGTATCTATGACTTTCTAACTTACCTCTTCTCCCCACAGCTGACGCAGCTGCTAGGAGCTCTGCGAATCTCAGCATAAAGATGTGGGTACACTAAATCACAATTCATTTCTGCAAACACGGCCACCAGGGACTGTGCGCATCGGCAGGCAGCTGTCATGAGCACCAAGAAATAGCAAACACTTGTATTGCAGGCGTCCTCAACTTCTTCCTCCATCTGTGAAGAGCCTGCACCTTAGATCACTGCACGATCAGTGCCCAGGAACTAGCAACTAATCACTTTCTTAGTCATCTAAAATGGCCTTTTATACTTTTTTTGTTATTGTTTGTTACCACTAAAACCAAAATGACATTTCTGAAAAAACTCACAAGCCATTTAAAAATGGCAGAACTCTACAGTAATACAGAGAATACTAACAAGATGTTGTTTCCTTAGGGGCTACTATGTCTGTGGCTTATCAGGTGTACTTCATGAGAAAGCTGTGGCTGAATGTAACTCCTGGGAAGGACCTGAAAGCTGATGTCATTTTTCATTACCACCAGGTAACCAGCTCCCTAAAGCATAAATATAATGGCAGGCAATGTGATCCAAGAAATACTCCTGAGAAAGTAAGCCTGCTGGAGTGTTATCAACTCCCTGCATTATAGAGCCTCCAGAGGAATGCCTCTGGAAGGCACAATTCCCTTATCTAATTGTTCATTAATGGTGCTCATTTTGCTCTGTAATTGTATGCAGAATCACAGAATGGTTTGGGTTGGAAAAGAGAACCTCCAGAAGGAGTCAAAAGTTCTCGAGATGTACTTGGACTGTGTTTAGCAAGACGCACATCCTGACCTCACAGATTTAGAATGCATAAGTCAGTGTTTGCTTCAGCCCGTTCTGTCTTGATTCAGAGCTGGTCTTTTCCAGGAGCTGCCAAAGTACCTCAGAGGCTACCACAAGTGTTCCAAGGATGAAGCTGTCCAGCTGGCAGGGCTGATTTATAAAGTGCGCTTCAACAATGACCGGACACAGCTGGCAACCATTCCCAAAATCTTGAAGGAGCTGGTGCCAGACAATCTGCTCCGAGCAATCTCACCAGATGAGTGGAAGAAGGTAAGAACATCAGCATTCATTAATCATGCTACTTGCACAGAGCTTTACAAGAGAAGAAAGACATTGAGCCACACTACGTTTTTGCCTTTGAAAACATTATGGAAGGATGCTGCTGGATGATGCTGTTTAGCCTCTTACAATGCAGATTTTGCATCCTCTCTACCACACCTCTGAAAGACATCTGCAGGCCTGGACGATTGATTTGAGATATGCATCTTTCTTAGAGATACTAATCTATTTTCAGTGCCCAGAAGAAGAGTTAGAAATAGGAAAGTTAGTGATGGGACTGGGGATTTGAGGATCTTCTAGAGAAACAGAAAATTAAAATGTGTTGTTTCACAGTTTGGCCAGCAAATCAGTCACCTTGCACTGTGTGCATGCTACTCATAGCAAAAGGCTCTTTTCTCCATCAAAAGGCAAGAAAGTTTCAGCAGGTGCTTATCACTTAGTCCCCTGAGGAAGGCACAGGACATTGTTTCAAACACAGAGGGAAAATTCACCCTACATGTTTCAGCAGACAATGTGATACGTCTGTGGGTGTTGAACACTGGCTTTCTGAATTTTGTTTCATCCCATATTGCCCCTCTGCCCTGAAATCCATTCTTTTGGGCTCCTGGACTTCCTTCACCCAAGTCATTAGTAAGGAACACTGGGAGGTTCTGGCTCCACCTTGCCTCATGGCATGGTAGGCTATTTTCGTTTTCACAGTCTTCTGTTGCTGTGGGCACAAGCCTGATCTTGGGGATGGTCTGATGCCGTCTTTAGTGCCAATGCTGGACATTGGAAACCTGCCTGTCTCCAACTGAATAGGCTTTGTATCCTTTTTTCTAAACAGAGTATTATTGCAGCATATAGCAAACATGAAGGAAAAACCGTGGATGAGGCCAAGATTGCCTTCTTGAAAATGATACACCGGTGGCCAACATTTGGATCAGCCTTCTTTGAGGTGAAGGTAGGTTTAAAGGCCTGCATGAATGGCTTTGGTAGTAGACCACCACTGGAGAATGTGGACTGACTATAATTCCATGTAATTCTGTGTGAGAATTCATTAGAGATCTGTCTTCCCATCATCTACTGAGGAAAACGCAGTTCCTCAAAAGTGGGGAGATGGGGTTGGGTTTTTATCCCTTCTTAAGTATACCTGTTATTTACCGGCTGTGTTGTTGTTCAAGTTGTAATACTTAATATTACAACTATGTAGTATATGGGGTCTTTTGGTTATATAGATACTTAACTGTCCTGTCATTGTACTCTACTACAAAATGCTGCCAAATCTTGTATCTCTGGGGACTCTTCCCTCAGAACAGAACTGTACTAATCCTCTCATTCTGCAGTGGATACCTCCAGGAATCATTTCCCACTTGCTACCTTTAATTTCTTCTCGCTAGGCTCTTAACTGGTTTGCAACCAACCATTAAGCCTATTATCAGACAGCCTAGGAAATAATGGGCCTGATTCTGCAGCTGTGGCAGCTGCACTAGTCATCAATATATGGCCAAAAAGGTCATCCTTAGCAATAGTTACATAATATTGAAGAGCCTTCTGTTTCAGTGTTTATTTGGTAAAGAGAACAAGCAGCACTGGACACTGTTAAAGGTCACTTGTACCTAATACGGATCATTTTTTCATTTTCTGCTTATCTTGCTCTCTTACTTGTTTATAGCAAACCTCGGAGCCAAATTTCCCAGAGATTGTGCTGATTGCAATCAACAAGCAAGGAGTCTCACTGATACATCAGAAGACAAAGGTAACAGTTGCTTCTCAAGAGTCTGCCTAAGGCAGGATTTCATTGACCATGCTAATTTAGCGACAGCAACAGGACCTCATCCGTGAAGGAGAGGATAGAGTCCCTCTGTTTATTTTCTGTGTGGAACAGAGTAAAATGTTATTTCCTCACATCACTTTGCAGTTTCTGCACTGGAAAGAAAACAGTGTAGAGCATTTCTGAAAAAAGAGTGGTAATCATGATGGACCAGGGCAAAGTGATAAGATCAGGCAGATGGATGGACAGCACACTAGAGAATTTGCTTCAGAAAAATGCTTTGCAGGAAACCCAGACTGTCTAAAAGATCAGGTTGAATGACAGCATTTGCCAGCTCTCTATCCCAGGCAAACAGTCTGTTCTTACCAAGTTCCCAGGCAAAAGCATTTATGAATATCGCTATTTGCTTTCAATAAGAGAACAAATATCCAGCGAGTTTTAGATTATTGTAAATACAATGGCAGTGTGCTAAGGCAAAGATCAATATATAATGAAAGGAAGTCTCATTAGAGTGATTAAGACTCACCTGCTTTGTGAAAATCCAATATACCACTATTCTGGATGCAAGACTTACCTTGATCCACTGTGTTTATAAATGAAGTGGGAAAGAAAAAGAATATTCTGGCTCTACAGGCTTTCTTACGTAACAGCCCATTTTCATTTGAGAAATGTTCCATAGTTCAGTTTGTTTCCCCTTACAGGATATTTTAACAGTCTACCCCTTCAATAAAATCTCCAATTGGAGCAGTGGGAGCACATACTTTCACATGACGATAGGGAACCTGGTACGAGGAAGCCGGATCTTATGTGAGACATCTCTGGTAAGAAGAGTTTTGTTAACTTATACACAAGAAACTCCTGATTTTTCCTTTACGTGCAGAATTGCTGCAAAACAATCATGCCAAAACAGCTGTTAAAACCAGCGCACATAGAAAAAGCGTTCACTGCTACGTCAATAAAATTGCAATTTAGAGCCAATTCAGTGCTATATAATGCTACCTGATGCAAAGTAGTAAGCCACAAAGGCAAGGAAAAATAGTAATTTCCCAAATTCTTCCCATACATCAAAATTCTATCTACCTGAAGTGTTAAGAAAAGACCGCACTTACCACAAAACTACCTAAAAGGCTTTCCATCTTGCATGGTTTGATCCATCTACGCAGTAACACCATCCTTGTAAGATTTTACACTTGTCGATAAGTGGTACCACTTTTTTAATAATTGGTTTCAAATTGTCCACGGTCTCAGACAAGCATCACCAAGCACTGCTGTATTGACAGTTAAAGGCAAATTTGTAAAGATAACATAAAAACACTTAAGGATTTAACTTCTCTCACAAAAAAGCTTGGATTCCTAAGTAAAAGATTTCAATCTATAGAATGAATGACAAGGAGACGGTAGAGCTATGGTCTGTAAAGTTTTGTAAATCTATGAAGGGAAGAGCGGTGGGAGGAATCAACAAATAATTATCAAAACAGTGACAGCTGTTGCAAGAGGAGATGTTCATGCAGGGAAGAACCTAAGAAGAAGATAAAAAAGGGAGGAAATGATAGTTATTTTTGCTTCTGGATCGCTTTGAGAGACTTAAGACTTTTTTCTTTTCTGACAGGGTTACAAAATGGATGACCTGTTAACATCCTATGTACGCCTGCTAATGAATGTTGTAAACAAGCAAAAGAACCTCCCAGCTTGAAAGCGGAAGTAGAACCCATGACCTCTATCTGTGCCAAACTACCTGTAATTTCACCTCCCAGAAGAAATGCCATTTAAAAACTATTAAACTTCATGTCAGTCTTCTGATCACACACTGCATGAACTGTGTTGCTGAAATATTACCACAAGAGAAGCTCAAGTGAGCATGCGCTTTCAAATATCTGTAACACTTGTCTGCCTTAGATGTAGTATAAGAATTCCATTCAGACTTTGGATTTAGAGAAAGTTTAGCAGGATTTTAATGTAATACGAGAGCCTCCTCTGATACTCTAAATCTCCATTCTTAAAGATGACACAAATTAACAGTTGTCTTCCTTTTGGAAAGAAAATATCCCCTTGTTGTATATCCTCTTACCAAATGCATAAACGCCTTGAGTCTTTGCAAACAAAGGTAATGTTATTTTTTTCCTCCTCCTGGAAGTTCTAAGAGTGGAGAAATGCCCTTTAGTAGTAGGATAACTGAACACCTTGAAAGGTAAGATGCTGGTTTTCACCCTTTTATCGCTAGGTTACGTGCTGCAAGTTACAGTAGACTATGACAGCCAGTTACTGTCAGAATATAACTGTCAGTCCTGTGTGCTGCTGAATTAGCAGGCTGTCCACTGGTTTACCATCGCCTTAGTTAAATAGTTGTCTTTCTTCCACATTTTATAATGCACTTGGAAATGAACAACTGCTTTCTACTATGCAGTTTCCAGTAAGAGTAAACAAATTCTGAAATGAGTCTGGATTTTGGGCACATTACTTTTACTCAGTTGCTCCTATTTCAAGTTATAGATGTGCTATTCAGTGCAAATCAGAATCAAAGAACTCAGTCTAACAGACATCTGTTGAAAAGAGACTTTTCTGCTCTATAAAAATGTTCTCAGCTTGGAGTTATGCAGACATTCATTCATGAGACAAGAATAATAGCTTTAATTTCTCCCGATCTTTTCTATTTCCTGTTTAGCAGGCACTTTAAGTAGTAAAATTTAATTCAGCACTTTTTCGTCTCTCCTACCTTTGTAAACACACAACTTTGGTCCTGTGGTGCACTGTGGTGCTAGTAAGCCCAGATGCTTACCCCATCAGAGAACAAGTACTCTTTCCTCAATGACGAGCCCTCCCTTGCTCACAGTGAAACACAGATATGTCTTAAAGTTTTTACACCAAGTTCCTTGAGACACGATCTGGCAGTGCTGGAAAAGCAGCTCTGCTAGATCTCTCAAATTTGCCAATGTATGCACAATGGTTCTCTTGTTCCCTCAGATGTGTGTGTGTGTGAAATTCAAACGCTAATGGGAGTTTTGTACACGGGTAGCAGGGAAGAGACCCACTCTCTTTGTGCATCTAAATGAGTGCCACACTTGTCAGAATAGTTGATCCTTTTGCAAGCAATTAGATATTCCTGCTGTAATGTCCATTGCTGGCAATGGAAATGTTTGAGACTCATCACTTTGACTTGTTTTGTCATCCTATGTCTGATCTAACTGGCTAGAAGTGAGAAGCATTCAATACTTCACCTGTACAAAAAGAAATTTTGCAGCCAAACTGTATTGCTTCTGGTTTTTAAATAAACACTGCAGAAAATCAACCACAATGTCTTTTGTTACAAGAAAACTGAATATTTGCTCTAGATCCATGTAACCTAGACCTACCAAACATCCCCTACAGCCTGTAAATGATCATAGCATCCCATCTACTCATCATATACACAACACAATTTGTACACCACAGCGTCTAAAAGGATGATACCCCCTTTTTGCACATCCTCATCAACGAACACATCACCATAGAAGCAGCACAGATCCAAAACGTGAATTCACCACAACAGTGCATCAGATTTGGGTAGCCCCCAGAGTTCCTCAGAGTGGATAACGCTCTCTGGCTCAGCATTGCAAACGCAATCATGTTTTTTTTTCTGTAAAATATACAACTTTTTTACATTTTTTTTTGGTGTGAAGATTTAAAATGTATTACAGTTAACTTTATTACAGGAACATAAAAAGGTACAGTATTACAACATTTCAATCCACAATCAAATGTTTCGGTTAGACAGCAAAAGCAATGTGTGATAAAATGAGAGCTCCACACAGTGCAGAATCCACGCTGCTAATCAAGGCCTGAACCAAGGCAAGTAGCTGCTAATTCTTTTACTCAGTCTATACCATCCTCAGCACTTAATGGTGCTTTACAGACTAGTACAACCGCATTTATTACATATTTGCCTGCAATCTATTCCTCCACCATCCAACCACTTTTTAAAAAAAAAGTCAGTCACATCATCCAATACAAAACATGCAACACCTAGAAGCTCTCTCTACAGAAGGCTGAACAGTATTTGCCTACATTGCACAGATTGCAGTAAAAATAAAGACCAGGATGCAAACCCTAGAAAGCAGATTAGGTTGCTGTAAAGAAAGTTTGCAAGTGATTAAGATACCCTTTGAATACAAACAAGCTTCACATACTGTGGTTTCTAAAAGCAAAACCATTTTCAAGTGTACTCAGTGAATATTAGTGATTTTAATTCAGTATGTATAAATATGAATGTAAACTATAAATGTATATAATGAGACAACAGCTTTTAGTAAGTGTAGACTTCTGAGCCAAGTTCAACCTTGATATAAATCTATACACTCTCCAGTGGTGTGATACCTAGGATGAATTTGGCCAGCATGTCTATTTACAGCAATGGAAAAAAGCATGCAGCTTATTTCTGACTAAGACCTTGACTTTATTCAAAAAAATACCAACAAGCAAACAACCGGTCAGCCTATCAACACACTAAGAGGAATTTGTAAGTCTGCATTATATTCGAATTCGTTTTTAAAAAGTGGACTCAAAGAAGTAGAGGAAGATGCATTTATTTGAACTATTTATATTTATTTCTCCCACTCCTTTAATTCCACTGTCTCATAAAGGTATGTCAGTAATATTCACTACTGTCACTGCACATTGCAGGCTATAGGCAGCAGGAGTATAAGAAAAATAATTGTGAAAAATTAATAATTTAAAAGACACTAATAGACCATCACTCTGCTATTATAGAGATCAGGCACTATGATGACTTTTTTTCCCCCAATTTTGGGAAATGCTCTGAAGATAAGGACAGAATTCAAACCCTAGAGATCTTAACAGCTTATCAAAGAGAATGCTATCAACTGTCCTTTGAACACTGAAGCTTACTAGGTCTACTGAATTTCTAGGAGGAGACAAAGTGAAAGCACACGCTAAATCTCTACTTGCAGTACAAAAGTAATTCCATTCACCTCTACACACATGCATTTTCCATTGCTGAATTTGAGAGTGGCCACTGAAAGAATATTACCTATTGCCTGCTAGTTACATAGTCTTTCCATATTTACCAGTAGCTATGCGGCTATTCCTCCACCATCTTCCCAGGAGGCTGAAGATACACAGCTGCTCAGATTTAGCATTAGACATAGCCTGTGCCTGAGACTAAAGGAACAGACTTGAATGCTTTCTGCTGGGAAGAATGCCTAACATACTCATTTGCACCTAGATCAGTAGTTCTTGTTTTATGCTGTGAAAAAAATGCCAAAGAATAGGTTTACAAGACTGGTCTTTGCAGTGGCCACATACTACTGCACCAAAAGACGTGCTGCTCTTTGTGCCCTTAACTAGAAGACCATTTAAAGGCTGGTGAGAGAACAGTGACTAGCCACATGTTCTCCTAAAGCAGTGACAAAAGCAGCTGCTATTACTGCAATCTACAATGCATATTGGTCAGAAGAGGCTGGAAGAGTTCTACTGCTAAAATTAAGGCTATCCCCTCATCGGTGTTAAAGCGGATGCAGTATACCCCAGTTAAAAGTTTATGGTAACTTACAGCAACAAAAAAGCAAAGCAGCTGACGGAAATTGAATTAGCAAAGCCAGGATCTAAGAGATGGTCTTGCATACTGGATTCTTATCTGCACACAGTTAACTGGGATTTCCCACCAGTTTCACGGGTAGTAGATACAACAGGCATGTTAACAGCTATCAATGCTTTAGCTGCTATCTTGTTTAGAACTATTCTGAGCAGAATGTGATGACAGTGAGGACAATTTTAAGGTAGATTATTGCCCCAATCCAGTTGCTGCTCACACATACAATAGCTAACTCACCTGGGGCTGCAGGGTGGTGCCTAGGCCCAACTGCTGTGTTCATCTGACCTACTAAACTAGCCCCTGTTTGGAAGATGTAAATCCTGCACGGGACAGCAGTCTTCCAGTGCATTTTGTCCTGTTTACCTTGCCTAAAGGGCAGGCGCAGTCTCGAATAGGAATAGTCTCGAAAAGGGATTTTCAAGCTGCTCAGCTTAGTTCTGCACAAGAAACTATGGGGGACACCTCCAGAGGTCTCAGAAGCTCACTGTGATTATGCAACACACAGGTGGACTCATGAACAGCACTGCTGTTGGCAGAAGTATTGATAATATTCAAAACCAGTAAATTTCTCAGCATGATTTGTGATAGCAGAGGCAGTAGGATCAGTGAAACTTCACCAGTGACAGGCAAAACTACAGAGTTGAACTATATGCTTAAGATATACAGATTCACTTTTGAGGTCCTCTCTTTAAGTACGCTCAGGTCTTCAGAAGAAGGGTGATGGGAAACTCTTATTTGGGTGAAAATTTTAAGAAACATACTTCTTGTGATTTTTCTGCATAAGATCACATTTGCTACAAACTGTAAATATTAGAAACGCTTTCATGTAATTGGGATTTCTGGAGTATGACCAACAAGCATATACTCATCTTTGAAATAAAGTGAGAAGGACGGATAAACTGAAGTGCTTAAATTGGTACCATATTATCAATTTGATTTCATCATGCAAAAGAATAACCAAGGCTCCAGCCACATTGCCTCAAAAAATGTCAGTTATGTCAGTGGATAGGACATGCTTTGTGTTGACCACTAGAAGCTCTAGCACCCACGTAAGTAGTAGGGAACAAACTGAGAAAATTATAGTGTCAGTTTCAAACAAAATATTTCACTTCCCACAGGCACCTCCACCTTAGGGAGAGCCCAACTGAAGCGGCTGACATGGCCTTGACAATTGAAATCTCTGTAGTACTGAACAGGGAAGCAGCAAAGCAAACTTCTTCAGCTGTCTTAACACTGGACCTAAGCCAGACAAGCGGGCAGTGCAGATGCCGTAACTATTGGTTCCTGGGACTTGCCAATATACCTGCAAACCAGAAGGACCATACAGCATCCATATATACTCAGTAGAAATTTGGAGAAAGACCAGAACATTTTGCATGTAGCAGAGTGACAGCTTTCAGAATATTTGCCTACATATTAGAAAAACTAAAATGTCTTCACCCAGGGAAAGAAGAGAAATTTTTATACTTTAACTAAAAAAGAGAAAACCACACATTTCTTCCACCCCTACACTCAAACACTGTTCCCAAATTCCTTAAACTACAGAGGAATGGAGAGAGAACTACAGTTCAATTGAGGAAGGAAAGACTGTGTACAGTTCCACAAAGGCGGAATAAGCTGTTATTAGCAAATTAATAACCAGCCTGTAAACTGCACAAGGAGAAATCATATTCCTCTTTCCACCAGTGTTAATAGACAATTGCTTGAGAAAAAAGATAGTCAAGATGCAAGCTACATTACCAGAAGCGGGGGAAGGTACTACTTATCTTTGGTTTCACTTGTCCTTACTAATTGCCTCTGTAATCAACTGCTGCTGTGAGCAGCAGCTTATGACTGTAAGACTGCAGTCAGTAGACTGACAGACCTGTTTAAGCAGAGTTTAAATCCAGAGCTTTGGGATGTGCCTTCTTGGATGCCAGCTCTGACAACTTCTTAAGGCGTTTCTTCAGCTCCAGAGGGAATTTCTCATAGCACTTCTTGCATACAGGCTTCATGTCAAACTCCACAAACTTATTCCTTTAACACAAAGAACAGCGAGCTATTAAAATGGTGTTTGCAAACTATATGCTTGACTAAATCAAGTTTCCATGCATCTGCATAAATGCTGTTGTTTGTGTTCTACTGCATGTATAAAACAACTCACCTCCTTGTCTGGTCATGCAAGTACAGAGATTGGGTTCTTAGGGAACTAGGGTCTTTAGTATTGCTAGTTAAATAAGGACCAAGATTTTACTACATATTTGTATATAACAGTCTAGAATAACAATGTTGTTATCGTAGAATGGAAGCGTCACTTCTAAAGGGCTTCTTTGTGATTAATTAGAGCTCCTTCAGATATAAGGCCAGTAGGGCCTACCCAGCATAGTAGGATAAGGGTTTGAACCTGCATTATTTTCTGTCCCTCTTCTACATATTTGAGGTAATTAGCATAATATTTTCTTTCAAAATAATCTATGCAATTGCAAATACTGTCATTGAGGGGAACATCCGGATTACAGAGACATAGAGGCTGCAGGTATTTCAGGACAGGCAGTTACTTGAAGCTTATAGCCTTCCCTCTGTACTGCTGAATGAGTTCTCCTCTTAGTCAACCTTCTTACAGAATAGATTAATGAAGGAAACTAAATTAGAGAGGATGCCGAGTCCCAGATCCCTTTTAGTTCTGAAATCAGTAGAATTATAAGCACCAGTTCCCACAGAGAAAAGGTTTCTTGCCCCTCAGGGAGGCAGTGGCTCATGGCTGCCCCAGGCTGATGCCCTGCCTTAGGGCAAATGTCTCATACGGTCCAAAATATAAACACTGACTTACTTCAGTGTAAGCTTGATGTTGCAGGTGGAGCAGGAGAAGCAATTCACACACCAGGCCTTGTTAAGAGCTGATACCACTGCAAAAGCAAAAGCACAAAATAAAAGCAAACTGCTGGATTATTTGAATTCAGATTTGTATCCAAATTCAAATGAGGCCAGATGTGAAAAGAAACACTGGTGCCTTGCAACTGTGGGACTGCAACAGCTGC
Source organism: Pluvialis apricaria (assembly GCA_017639485.1). Lineage (NCBI taxonomy): Eukaryota > Metazoa > Chordata > Aves > Charadriiformes > Charadriidae > Pluvialis > Pluvialis apricaria. The sequence continues at coordinate 26,284,436 of CM030014.1, forward strand.
ACTAACAAATGGAACAAGGACAGCAACCCAAAACAAGGAGAGAACAAATCTTACCATCTCCCTCTATCACGTGGCTGCAGTTGTAGCAGACATCTCCAAAGAGCTGCACAGCAAAAGAAATAAGAACAGGAACTCATGTTACTGACTACTCGTGCTCCCCAAATTACACAGCTGGTGTGAACATTAAATCCTAACAATCAAAGAAGTCCCAGACATTGCAGTAGCCCGCAAATACACCAGTTTAAATCTCCTGAATAACTTCTCATACACCTGCCAAATAGTCTATGTTCCTTTGGATCTCATAACACCAAATATTACAAAATCTTTTTTGTTGATGCCTCACACTCTACCACTGTTATGTGATCTTGAAGTCCCGTACATGTGGCAATTTGGAGAAAAGAGGATCGGTAGAGTATGATGCTTGCTGTAGACAAACATTTCCTGATGCTTAACTATAAACATAAAAATAAAACCTAGAGCTACTTTCAAAGCAGTAACACTTATCTCTTATGAGAGAAAGAGACTAATTTATCTGACAGAAGAAAATATCAAACTCACAGCTGTTCAGTAAAGTCATACAGAAAAAACAGGTTTTGGTTGGCTTTTGAAACATGCTTTTCTTATGCTTTATACAGCACAACATTTATCTTAGGCCCAGAGAAGCAAGTAATTATCAAAGTGCACACAAATAGTTTTGGAGTAGAATTACAAGGATTTTAATCACAACCCATAGTCAGTGTTTTTTTCTGTCAATGGCACAAATAAAAATCAATATACCCAAGACATTTCTATTCTGTTCTCAGCATCACTTTTCACATCTACCAAGAAAAACTATTTTTTCTGTTAAATCTCACTGATTTCTTGATATTGCATTGCCTCTACAAACTCAGATTATGCAAAAAAGCATTTGCCAGTCAGAGCAAGTACCTCCAGTATAGATGGCAGAATTTACCTGGTTATAGTGAGTTTCACAATAAGCCAGTCCTTTTTTCTCATAGTGTCGATGCCCCAAGAACGGCTTCTCACATTTGGCACAAACAAAATGCTGTAAAAGAAAAAAAGACATTGGTGGCAGGCAAAGCGACTTTTCCATCACCAAGAAAAAACGTGCATGGCTACAAATCATGGCTCAATACAAGACACTTAATCATAGAATCATAGAATGGTTTAGGTTGGAAGGGACCTTACAGATCATGTAGTTCCAACCCCCCTGCCATGGACAGGGACACCTCCCACCAGCCCAGGTTGCTCAAAGCCCCATCCAGCCTGGCCTTGAACACCTCCAGGGACGGGGCACCCACAACTTCTCTGGGCAGCCTGTGCCAGTGCCTCACCACCCCCACAGTAAACAATTTCTTCCTAATAGCTAATCTAAACCTACTCTCATTCCATTTAAAACTGTTACCCCTTAATATTTTAATGAAACTTGAACAGGAAAATCTTTATGGAAGTAAAAGAAAAGAGGAAATACTTAGTCTACTGTAGTAATTAAGAATTGTATTAAGGATAGGCAGAAGACCTGCTGAAAGGTCAATAATATTGTGTCTATACTGATAGACTTGCAGTCTATTATCTTGCTTGTTTCAGAGATGAGAAGCAGGAACATAAAACATGGTTGGTATGAACGCACTTCAAATGAGCAGCATCATCTCTCTCAGTTCAAACCCTAGGAGGCTTAAATCACTAAAAAACTTCAGAGCAAGCTGTGACAACTCAGTTGAAAGTTATAGAAACAATGAGTTGAAAAGGTTTAGAAAACAAGAATTGCACTGGCTCTGCCTACACTACAAATTCTAACACTGTATGAACCTGTTAACCAGGGTTGGAGAGGATATATCTAAGTACATCATAGTAAATATGTAATTTATTAGTAAGTAAAGGCTGCTCAGTGAACCATATTCTGCAAGAATCTTTACAATGCAACTCAGGCATTTTAAAATTAAGGTTATTACTGTTGTGAAAGCATAGCTTTCTGAGGCGACCCTAATGACCTTGCTGTACTCATTCACTCACACAAGGTGAAGACAATCTGAAACGTGTGCAACTGGTTTTTGTCTGAATTCATATATTACAGATCACGTAAATGTGCTTCCAACTAGCTCTAGTCCTCTACCAAAATATCTCTTGAAGGAAGTTTCAGATTCAGAGAGGCCTCACCTCCACATGCCATTGCTTTCCCAGAGCATTGACCACTCGTCCCTCAATGGGCCTGCGGCAGGCTCCGCAGATGGGGATTCCCATCTTGTCATGGCAGGGCAGGCAATACAGTTCTCCCTTCAGTTCCCGGGCCTCAGCAGTCAGCTCCTTCCTGAAAACACAAACATGTCCCTGAAGAACACCGAGTGAAGCTCTTTAATGCCCGAGATGATGTTTTGGAAGACCAAACTTGAAAGTTAACATACTTTGGCAACATTCATGCTACAAATGCAGTCATTAAATTAAGCTAGTGAAATACAGTTATTGTCAACTCATCTTTCTAAAAACGTTTTCTCAGTTTGCCAGCCAAAAGAACAAACATGGAATATCACATATATTATAATATACTATCACGGATACTCTGGCAGAAATATGAGATGCACTTACATATAACAATACAGTGCCACGCAAAGACTCAAGCTATCTTTGAATGGGATAGCTCAGGTACAAGGACCATCCTAGTAGTGCTCAGCACTGAGACATTTACTTTACTCTTCAGCACTGTTACTCGTTCTAGGGCAGTACTGTGCTCTTATTACACTGCCTTCATGGTAACTCTGGTCAGACAGGTATCAGCATAGTAATGGACTGTGCCAGAAGACTGACACAGCTCACAAAGTCTTTTTTTTTTTTTTCTATCCAGGAATGCAAAGTGAAACCATTTTGAATAGCCTGGCAACAGTTATCTTTGGACAACACTATTATTGTAACCTGCACACAGCCTTTCAGTTAAGTTCATACTAAGGAACTATTTTCATTTTCAGTATAAAACAGTGTCATTCAAGTTTAGGATAAAACTAAAGTCATTCAAGTTTAGGCAAAATAAAACTAAAGTTCCTATAGGCTTTCCAAATTTCTTTGGATTTCTCCTCACACAATTTCTGTTTCTTTAACAATGTGAAGGCAGCAAAGTTTAGGCCTTGAAAAGGACTGCACTGCTGACTGTACCATTTGTCTCTCTCCTTTTTTGTCAGCCTAGAATATGAGAACGTACCCACAGTGGGTGCAGTTGAAGTGATCCGGATGGTAGGAATCATTCCTAAACATCAGAGGCTGCTCATCAATTATCAAGTGGCACTTCTGACAGATGTACTTGCCCAGTCCCTTAGCTTTTTCACGGTTATGGCATGGCCTGCACAGATGCCTGGTTGAACAAAGTAAACAAAAGAAAATACTAAGAAATTCTTTCTCCTAAAACAACATACAGTACATGCTGTAGGATGTACTTTATGTAACAGAAGTGTCTTCCAATGTCAGACTAAACACAATTTAGTTTAGTATCCTGTCTTTCACACCAGTTGCACAGAAAAGAATATGTGAATAGAGCAGTCACAGAGTTGTATCCCCTTAGAATACTCCTCCAGCATTCACTGATTTATATCCCATCAGGCATATCACCCTGTCATTCTTCTGGGTATCCTTTCCAGTTCTTCTAGAACTCTTCTTTTGAGATGTGGGCAAGAAAAGGTGGCAACACTCTCTCTCTATTATTAACTATGGGATCCAGCCATAACAGAGGCATTAGAGCACTGGAAGGGAGTCGAGGAGAGAGAATAAAAAGATACTAAATCAAAGCACATTGCTGGAATGCCTTTATCAGGGCTGGATTCCTTAGTCTTCAATAGCTAGGGCAAACAAGAGACCATTGAATACTAGCTCTTATGTCCACGAATTCCTTTTAGTCCTAAGTTAAAGAAAATAAAGAACTATGCAATTTTGCAATTTTATGTGGTAAACGTAACTGTGTTCCTATCACATGTTCTAGAACATATTACAAGTGCAGTCCTGAACAGGTAGATAAGCCAAATTTCTGGTAGAAAAGCCTGGGCAAAGGCATAAAAAACTTCTGTAAAGGCTGATGGAAGCCACCAGTTTTAGCCCAATATTTAGGAGCTCTGAGGAAAAGTTGTTCAGTTTACTTGCCTATTACCTAACCCTCTAGCTGCAATGCTGCAGGCTGGGAAGAATTTATGATAAAACTAAAACAACAGAGAAATTACTTCTGTGGGTTTCTTTGTAACAAAACAGACATGCCTGCTTAATTCCTTTCACTGTATCACTATGTGAAACACTTGCTGAGATTTACAGGTCATTCTTAAAAGACACCAGACAAAGTTCAAACGGAAAGGGTAGGTTTATGGTTGAAATAGTGGGTTCTTTGCAGGGCCCCTTCCAAAATTCTGCTGTGATGACTCACTTACCCTTAGATCTGTAAAATGGGGATAAGAATACAACACAGATGTTGTTGTGAGACCTCAAACATTTATGACCCTCCGCTGGCAGGCGCCTGGCTAAGTGTTAAGTATCATTATTATTCTCTCCAAATCTGAGTCCTCCTGTCAGAAAGTGTCTCTCTCCAGGGCTGGAACTACTGTCTGCCCAGACGGAGTCCAGAAAAAGCAGACAGCACCCCATTATAAGGAAACATGCAGCTGTGCTCATCTCAGCATAAAGGCATCAATTTTATTCGGCACTGTCAAATGCAGAGTAATTATACAGGGCAGGACACAGGGACCCTGAAGCAAGTGTCCTGAAAGAGACCCCTCTCATTCAGCTGAATAAGATGCCTTCAGCCATTTGCACTGATAAACCATTATCAACCCTTCCCCACTCACAAACCCTCTCTGCCATCCCATAGACCCTCCTCTATTGCAAGCAAAGGGAAGTGTTGGACAGGCTAAGCTGTTACCATAGCAGCCGCCCCTCTCCCTCTCCCCCTCCCCACTCCCACCATTATGGAATTATCCCATTCTGAAATGTCCTGTTGTGCCTATTAATACCAGACTTCCCCCAAACAATGCTTCTCTCCACCCTCTTAAAATAATCAGGGGACTCCAAGAAGTCTGTGTTCACGGCTGGGAGTTCAGTAGCAGCCTTTAGTAAGCACCATGAACACTGGAATATTCATACAGTATATTCATATCTATAACAGCAGCAGCAACCCCAGTGCCAAGAGCTCAGCTGGGATGAAGACTGCTCTTCAGTGCTGGGGTGTCCTCTCTCCTGCTCTGTCGTGTGACTGAGCTGATAATGTGCTATCAGAGCTAGAAGGACTCTATATAGAGGGGCTCCCCTCTCCACCCTCAGCAACTCTGCATCTGTGTGCTCTTTTTGGATCATCTTGTTGTTTTCAGCGTTGCTGCTTCTATTTGGTTTTGCTGTCATCAGGAGTTCCTTGAGATTTTCCCAAAAAGGACCCTATACTCCACCCATAGGACTGCACTGTAAAGAGGTAAGAGACAAACTGCTGTTAGCAGAATAACGAAGGAGCTTTCCTAAGGGCAGTAGTTTTAGCTGGTGTCAGTGAGGTGGACACACACATAGAGGTAGAAGAATATAATGGAAATGTTTGAAACTAAGAACAGGCAGCACTTCTTGAACTTCAAAGAATAATTTCCTCACTCTTCTTTATGTCACTCCTTCAAAACATAAAAGTTTTCAAACTTCTGTATTTAATGTACATCCATTTGTACCAGGAAAACTGACAGTTGTATGTATTTCCAGTGCTCTCTGACACTGCTTTGATGTTCACAAAAAACAAGTATTTCTGCTGAAGGGGGGGAGGCTCAGCAGGGAGTGATTTTCAGGAGAATAATTTCAGTCAGAAGTGGGCTATTTCTAATGAAGAGTACTTTCAGTGAAAGATAGGAGACACTCCCATTTGACAAGACACTACAACCATAAACATAAAACCCCACAAACTAGTGTAACCCCAAACCAGAAACTGCTCTAGCTGAGAGCAAGAACAAGAATTTCCGATATCCACTACAAACCCTAACATATAGTTCAAATTTATCTGCAGTGGGCATTATAGCAAAAGCTCCAAATTAGCCAGGTAACTAACTTATGATGAGCTAAATATTTCTTCTGCCTATTAATTGTTTCACTAATGATAAAGAGGGAATGCTGAAAGAGTAATCAGGTTGTGTCTATACTGACAGCCTTGTGGGTTGTTATCCTGCTTCTTTCTGAGCAGAAGAGAAACAGGGCATAAATTATGGTCAGTGTGCATGCATTTCACACGAGCATTGACATCCCCATTACAGCTCAGCCCTGGGAGGCCTGGGATAATGGCTCATTCCAGAATAGTGCTCTGTTTAGCAATACGTAAATCACTAAATATTTGCACAACACCAAGAGTGCCATCCAAGCGGAAATTATTGGTCAGTGAGCCAGACTCCTAAAGGAGTTTGCTGTCTGTGGAGTCAAAGCCCCTTGTACCATATAGCTTAGCACAAACTACACAGTCTAGGTCATTCGGGAAGGTTTCTAGTTTGCTCTTAGCATTCATACAGACTAGTACAACAAGCTTTCTAGGACTTAGAGTGCTTTTTTTGTAAGCATAACAAACCAAAAAGAAAGAAAACCCTAAAAACTAAACACATTTATTTTAAACTGATAGGATAAAACCAGGCAAAATAGAAATGGAACTGTAAATAACAGCAAAGAGCTTTTCACACTGTCTACAGAACACATTGTCAGAGAACTATTACTTTTGTAAAGTTGTAGCATCATGTTGAAAACACAGAAATTCTAAAATTAAGCTTAACAATTAATTCTAGGGATGTGTCAGCTTTTTTGCTAACCTACTCAAGTGCCACACCACAATTTTCACATCAATAAACAGGATTGTTAGAAAAATAAAAAACTTGATTCAAATTTCCTTCTAATTTAAAACCTAAGCAAAATTAGAAAGAGGCCCACTTCCCTTTCGTATGATTTCTGACCAGGCAATGAAAAATACCTCCCATCACCTTGCTCTAAAAAGTAAATGAGGTAACAGCAGCCCTCCTATGAAGGCACTCATTCGAAAAGACTGAACCTATTTCAATTTTACCATTCGTTCTAAGCCTTTCACTTCCTGACACTGACATACTAGGCTTCCAGATAGGTCTGACATTCTCCTTTCTGCTCCACCCCACAGTATTTTGCAGCGAAAGCAGGTCCAGATAGAAATCAGTGGCAGACTCAACGCTGCCACCAGTGAGGACAAAACTCTCGACTTTTAAGTCTTGGCTATTCCAAGTCTGACACTGACACTCAGCTGAATCTGAATCCCGAAGATCCTCCTTAGGAAATCAGCTCAAACAGAATCAGTTCAATGTATCGTGCTGCTAAACCCCTAGTATTTAACTTGTAAACAGGGAAAAAGTCTGCTTACTGCTTCATTTCCTGAACTGATTTAAATCATTACCATTAAGACAAGAAACATCCCTTCTGTTCCATTAGACAACCCTGGTCCAAGCCAGCATTTACTGCTTTCTCAGTGGTGTCACAGCCATGCACAGAGCAATGCTTAGCCATCAGACCACCCGATCACTGACACGAGTTCATAAAGATCACTTGATTACATTTTCACAGATGAAAAGCATATTAAAGTGTCTGACACAAAAAAAAAGGCTATGTAGCCAGAAGATCAGGTGATAAGTACGACTGTAAATTAACAGCCAGTAAAAATGTGTGGTCTCATTGTATTTCTCCTTTGGTATGCAATAGAAAAAAACATATTTAAACTAATTCAATCCAGGGAGGACAAGTGTCTGAGCATTCAATATTACTATCACATACAAACTTTAAAATCTTGTGTTCAAAAATACTTGCAGGTTTTACTCTGTAAGGGACAAATAAACACTTGAAACAAAAATTGCGGGCTCCTCTGCAAACCCAGGAAATTCACATGGAAAACTGCAACAGGGAATTTTCCTTTTGCACAAGAAAGCAAGATTTCACATGTATTTTTATAGATGAAACGTCCCTTGAAAAAATGGGGCTGTATAGTCTTCCTTGCACATGCACTTCTAGTAATTCCAAGCTAGTAATTTGTTGCCATCTCTAGACTACAAAGAAGCATGTAGCTGGCAGTAGGCAGCGAGTACCCGTACACTCAGACTTAGAGTCTTTTTTGTGCCATAAACATGCAGGGTATCTAGGCAATGGATGAAGTAAGAAGGCCCCTCTGTGGCCATATGAAGAAATTTCAGTTTCTGAATTTCATTCAGTCTCCCTTGTGTTGACTTTCATCTCTTCAACTCTGAACTAAACAGAAGTGGTCCAGCATATTAATCTCTAGCTATTGTAGTTTTCTGTCCATCTGAAAGTGACAGCAGCCAAACAAAAGATGGTAATTACCTTGGAATTTTGTTTGCATTTTCCAATATATTGGTCCATTCTTAATCCCATTTCAATTTCTCAATTAGCCACCGATATTTTTAGACAACTGAATAATCAGTTCTGTTGGGAAGCTGGATGCACTGCATAATGCCTTGGATCAACTGTCTAATGATGTAAAATTTCGGCACATATCATAGCTTCTGCTCGGGACTAAAATTTTTGCCTAACGATGTCAGCAACCATCTTAAAATTTTAATCTCAAGTAGAGGAAAATGGATGTATTTAAAGATTTATTGAATATTATGGAGAAACAGTCAATCAGTACCAAATGCAATGGTGAGCACAATGGAGGTATTCCTGCACATACTGTAACACCTCTGAGGAAATCAAGAAACAGAGACAATGCTGGAAACAGACTGTCTGCATTTCCCTACACCTATATGCACAGATGAGAAATGTATAAAAAGCCACGGGTAGGCACCCAGAAAATCACTTTTTGTTGGTGCTGTTCAGGACACTGCAGACAACAGAGAGAGCGGCAAAGCTAAGCTTGGTTTTACTAAGCTGCTACTTGGAAAAGACCCTGGATAAGCTACAGTGGAGTTCAGGCTTTTGAGGAAGGAATAGAGAGAGTTACGCTGGGAGAAGAAGAAAGCTGTAGGGAAGGATGACACTTTGACAAGTAACTGGCAGCATGGTCTAATACTAATAATCTTTTCCGAGTCAATTCAGTGCTTTTTGCTGTTCAAATGAGATGCTGCTACCCACCTGAAAAGTTTTTTCCTATACTGGAACTAGATGCTCTTGCCTTCAATACAGGACTTCAGACTAAAATAATTCTCAAAGATTTTCAGGAACCCTGCATTTTTTTTACTAACAGCAATACCTGACCTGTCTTCCACCTCTTCGAGGAACACGACAGATATTCTAAGCTAGGTCATCTTACAACAGACACTGGTGCTCTGAAAAGCTGACTCAATAGGAGCTCTTCAGTCCTGAATCAGGCTTTCAAATTAAAAATAGCAAATACTTTCTAGCTAGGCATACACAACACACTTCCACTCTTCCATTCATCAGACACATTAGTATTTCACTACTCTCTTATTCAACTGATCTAAGCACAGGTTGGAGACAAGCTCATAATCAGCTAGCTAGCTCTTTATAGTGGTTCCTTCAACAGGATTTAATGGTCTGGAAATCCCAGCCAAGTAGGAGGTATTCAGAATTTTAATATAAGGGTTTAAACTCAGACTGACCTGTCATATTAAACACCAATATTAGCAAACAGGAGACATCACTGATTTCTATGTGTGTTTTTTTAGGTGTTGTTTTTTTTTTGTTTTTTTTCTTCAGAAAACCAGGCTCTTTTGTAATATACTGTCTCAACTCTTTCAGGTTTTGGGGTGTTTTTTCTTCAAAACTGTGGTGAAAAATGAATGGCCCAGCAGACCCCTCAAGCCTACTCTTCAATTGCTCAAATCAATCAAATTTCTATTTGGAAACGTCAGAGAAATGTGGCAAAGAGACACACCTTGAGAACATCCTTTTTGCCACCTTCTACTTCCTGGACTTCATCCTGGCTTTTGTTGGCAATGCCCTGGCTCTTTGGCTGTTCATCCGGGACCAAAAGTCAGGCACACCTGCCAACATTTTCCTGATGCATCTTGCTGTGGCTGACCTGTCCTTCGTGCTGGTACTTCCCACCCGGCTGGTGTACCATTTTTCTGGTAATCATTGGCCATTTGGTGAGATCCCATGCAGACTCACTGGCTTCCTTTTTTACCTCAACATGTATGCTAGTATCTACTTCCTCATGTGTATCAGCGTTGACCGTTTCCTAGCCATCGTGCACCCTGTGAAGTCCATCAAGCTCCGCAGGTCCCTTTATGCCCATTTGGCGTGTGCCTTTCTCTGGGTTATAGTTGGGGTTGCAATGGCACCTCTGCTGCTCAGTGTGCAGACAGTCGAGATGAAAAACACAACCGTGTGCCTGCAGCTCTACAGAGAAAAGGCATCACGTCATGCCCTTGTGTCCTTAGCAGTGGCATTCACTTTCCCATTTGTTACTACAGTGACTTGCTACTTACTAATCATTCGAAGCCTGAAGAGTGGGAACAGAGTTGAGAAACACCTGAAGGAAAAAGCTATCAAAATGATCATCATGGTCCTGATGATCTTTCTGATTTGCTTTGTACCTTATCATGTCAATCGTTACATTTATATTCTACATTACAATGGGACCAAAACTTCCTGTGAAACACAGCGTATTCTAGCCCTCAGTAACCGCATCACTTCCTGCCTCACAAGTCTAAATGGTGCCTTTGACCCAGTCATGTATTTTTTTGTAGCTGAGAAATTCCGTGAGGCTTTGTGCAATCTGTTTTGTGTTAAAAAGACTGTAATGTTGCCACAAACATATGAGGGTAAGACAAACGAAAGCTCACTAAGTGCTAAATCTGAACTGTGAACGTGACTCTTGTCACTGCTCCGACTCAAGACAGCTCTATTCCGCCAAAGTCAACTGAGAGTACAAATTCGCAGTGAGATAGTCCACCCAGAGTCCAACTCATCTTGAGGAGGGAAGTTCTGTTATTTTTATGGGACTGCAACTAGCAAGAACCCCTGTGACAACAGAGATCACACGTTCTTGTCCAACTGAAACTGCAAACAGAAGTACAGTTCTACTGATTTCCAAGATGTGAAACTGAGGGCTGAACACTTAGGAATAGGGAAGGGAGCAAAGAGGCTATTAAATGGCCTTTTTTTGTTTTTAAAAAAAAAAAAAAAGAACTTAATTCCCAAAGCAGAGGACTTTTGCTCTGCACAGTGCATACAATCTACTTTAAAATTTTATATTGTGTCAGCAGTAGAGGTCCACTCCTGAGACAGACCTGCCTGATGAAAAGACAGCATGCTTGCACGTTTTGTTCAAGTCTCTGAATCTAAAGCGTTTATACATAGTAGACAGAAAATTGATAGTAAATGGGAGCAAGAAAAAAAGACCAAAATGCTGCAATGCACCCAACGTGGACTGCGACTAAGATAGGGCTTACATTTTTTTTTACTTCCCAGTATTCAGAGTGGGAGATGAGCACTAAATTTCATACTACCTTTTCTATCTGCCCTCTGCCATTGTCTCAAAGCTGCAGACAGAGGCTGGACAACATTTACTACACTGCCTCTTTTACATACTTCCCTGTAAAACGTCAGATATGCTAATAATCCTCAAACTAAAGAATGGAAAAGAATTCATCTTTACTACATACCAAATCATAAAAATATGAACCCAAATGGCAAAAGTGAAGAAACGTAAGCATATGAACAAGTGAGGTCTACTTCGTCCAGAATGGATTTCTATCTTTGAGGTGTTTTATGATTATTTTTTGTGACTTATCTAGCAAGACTATTCCTTCACTACGGATAAAGTAGGGATTATCTTAACTATCCTCACTGATACAAATTGCATTCAGTGGAAAATGTCTGGAAATGACAGGCAGACTAGGGAAGACCAGGTACAATGAAAAGCAAGAAAAAGAACCCAGGAGTTTCCAATAATATTTACCAGAAGACAGCTTCTATGTTATGGAGATAAATATTATAGGAAATCAGGTGACAGGTGAATTATATTTTTTATGTACAGATATATACACACGCATATCCCTTTTCTATGCTTTTGGGAATGAGCTCATTTTAGATTTGGTCCACAAATTATGAAATCAAACATACTTTATCATGCTTGAACTGCATCAATCCTGACTGCTTTCCCAAAACACCCCAGGTGCTATCACAACAGCCCATTCTAACAAGCTTAGGTGTCAAAAGAAAATCAATTATGCCCAGTTCCAAAAACTAAAGCACAGAAGTTGCATGCAGGATGGAGGACAAGAGGCAGTTGAGAGGACTCCCTGCTGGACAGGGTACAAGTATATAACCTTTCCTTCCTTTCTTCACCATTTAGTTAGCGAGAATATATACTCTAGGAAACTACTAGGCTTTGCTCAAGACATACGAAAGCCTGAAATTAACTATGAATTGGGCAACACTGTCTGCTAACTGCTGGATTGTTCTATTTTCTTATAATGGTAAGCTTTTGTACAAGTTCCCTGTTATGTTTTTATTTCTTACTTCCTAATTAAATGCATTAATCAACCTTTAGGACTCATTTTTATATTTCTGTCTATAAAATGAATGATTTCCAAAGACCAGGAGAATCACATGCTGAACAGGCTTTGCTGTAATCCTCATGTTATTCTCTTGGCCTTTTGCTGTATCTTGACTTCCTGCTCAGCACCTAGTTTGAAAAATAGGCTGCCCAGGATCACATAATCCCTTTTTCTTACTTGCTATTCAGCCTTTTACCTGAAATCCCTTTTATTTTCCAGAACCCCTCCACTAGCTACTCAAATTTGTGTTTCTGCTTTCTACATGTTTCATTGGATGAAGAACACTGTTCTTCATTCCATTTCCCATCTCCTAACAGGCTGCTCATTAAAGCTTCTTCTGTACCTTTTCAAGCTTTACCTATCAGTGTACAAGTAACTGACTGCTCTCAACATATCACTCAAGAACACACCGATAAAACTTTCAGAGCTCCTGCTCTATCTTACCTGCCAGCATTCTTCACAAAACCCAGGTCAGCAAGTACTACATCGCAGAGCTCACAGCGGAAACATTCTGGGTGCCAGTTATTGTTCATTGCCTTGATAACACGCCCAATAATGAACTCACCTGCAAAAGGAAAGCAGCACCTTGAGATGCATGCAGAAAACACTCTTATCAAAAGTCTACTGCCCTTCATAATCCTTCCACTTTAATTCCACAAGAACTATAACAGTCTAACTTTGAATAAACCCACAATTATTCCCACAACCAAGATACCCCAAATCACTGCTGGTATCATGCTTTGTTCCCCCCCAGAGCTCCAGCTCCTAAAAATGACCTCACCAATCCCAGCCCAGGGCTGGATGTCACTGCAATGGTGGGAGGGTTGAACAGCCCTGTAGCTGTCACCCCACGGTGTTGACATGCACCACATCTTACCACACTCCCCGCAGCAAGGAGCAAACAGCATCTGAAAGTCATGCTCACAGTACTTCCGACCTTCAAACTGTGAACAAAACAAGAGAGAAGGAATCCTCATGAATAACTGAACTACTCTTAAGTCCTGATAGTTCAGCATGATTTTCTTTGAAATGACCAATTAGTCAAGGTCAGTCAAGTTTTCCAGTTCTAGCTTCCGCCTCACCTGTTTTTAAACTCCTAAGGACTTTTCTTAAAGAAATATCCAGATATGGCTTCAGCCTCATGGTGACTTTGTGTAGCAAATGGTTAAATTAATAGCAATGCTGCTACAAGACAGTAAAATTCCTGAAGTATCCAAAGGCCTTTTCCTATAGTTGGCTTTAATTTTACTTTTGCTTTAGTTTTTTTTCAATCATGTAATTCAGAACTACTCCTCCTACACTCACAGCAAATTAAGAATGCAGCATATTTAAAATAATATGTTACTCCAAATATGTGCACACACACATTCTGTAAAAATATTTCAACCTCATTTTTAAATGGGTTCACCAATTTCAGTTGTCCAGTTGGAAAAGTTTGGTACAAAATGTCTAAAAATAAAGACAAAAATTCACCTATGTCTGATGAAATATTAAGAAACGTTTTCTATTTAATTTTTGAAATGCCTCTTGCCCAAAGAGCAAGCACAGAGTTTTTGTTGTTACTGATACATAGGAAAGAGCATGTGAGAACAAAAAAAAAGGACATTAAGTCAGAAGTCCACCAAAAAAATAGCAACAAAGGTTTAGGGCTAAGAAATTAAATTTGCAATAAAGATGGAAATTCATATTTCGGCCAGAATTTTCACCTAATTCTTTGCATTTTAATGGAGCTATTTCTCTTCTCTTACACACAGTATGAGAGCTCACCTCATAAAAAAGTCCATCCGGGAACTGACGAAAACATTGAGCACAGACAAAGCAGTTTTCATGATAGAGCTCCCCATTGCTGTTCACAATCCTCTCTGCAGGATCAAATCGAGTCTGGCAGCGTTCACATACTGCATTTGCAAGAGCATCAGACATATTACTGGAATAAAGACAAGAGTAAGAACATGAGCAATGTCACAGGCAATCACAGGAGTATAATCATACCAGCCAAGTTTCCCCAACATCTATGAACACAATATTGCCACTGCTTTAAACTCTCTTTCACATGAGGGGGAAAAAAAAAAAAAAGACCAATGAGTCAATTCAGCACTGACATCAGCTAGAAATAATGTTCTTGCAACTCACACGTGGCAGAATGAGCTCATGTAGCAGACTTACCTACTCCTCACTTTTGGCTGCTTCACCAGTCTTTCACCCCATTATGTCATCCTGATAATAGCTCATAAAAAATATCTACAATTTTAAATAAACCAGTAGCTCAGAGAGCAGCAAACACAATGATTCTGACTTCTTGGGATTTCTGGTCTCAGGATGTGCACCTCCAGGGATTTCCTGATGTGTAATAAGCACTGATATCCCACTGCAGTCTCCCCTTCACTGTAGGAATTAACAGGGCATTTCCCCCTCTACCCAGCACCTTATGTGCACCAGACTCATTGGAAAATAATTGCATACAATGCCTCTGTCTTCCTGACAAATTAGTTGAAACTATCAAACTGTCAAAAAGGTATGGGAAGAAAGAAGTCTCTCTGGCTGGCTTGGCAAATACATCAGCTTCATTTCCTCAGAGAGTGAGGCTAAAAAAACCCCAAAGCCACACTCGCAAATCATGTTAAGGATGTTTCCTCTATCTCCTCTAAAATGCGGAACGACCCTAACATCTTTCACAAAATTTTCACGCTTGCCATCATGGTAATCTAAGTTCCCTATATACTAACAGAATGCAGTTTTTAAATCGTGTATCACGTGTTCAAACAGGGAGGGAAAAATTATAAGGAAAGACTCTCAGTTTCTTGTTGGAATGCGAGCTTTCTTTTAACCACCAGACTATCCAATAATATAAAAATTTAATATTGTTACACTTTTAGATATAGAAAAACTATTTTATGCCTTCTGGGCACCTTCTGAATTCTATGTTTGGAAAGATAGCAGTTTTACAGGTGGGAGTATAAAAAATTTCCAGCATGTTAAAAATCTCTGAAATATTTGTGTAGTAGTTTTCCTAAAGCACATTACGTATACATAAAATGAAAGATGGCTTGGTTTAAATTTTTTCCTTCTTTCTTTTTATAGTCAAAGCTATCTTGAACTGAATTTCCATCCTTAGTGTCATTCTACAACCTGACATGGTACTTTCCACACCTCTTCACAGAGAACAGTGATTCAATAAGCATGTTCCAGTAGCAGAAAATTCTCATTGCTCTGGCCAGAGACACCCTACAAAAACAAACCCACTGTTCATATTCCAGGGCTTTGTGCTCTGAGCGCAACTAGACCGAGCAGGCAGCAGTGCAGGCAGCAGCCTCGTACTCCTGAGGCAACAAAACCAGCCCTGTGCTTCAGCTGAGCCAAATGTATCACATCTGCAGCCTGTATAAATATCCTACGTTGCGACCTGGAGTGACCGCTCAGTAAAAATACACTTTTTTTCTGCCACCGCAATTCCAAGGGTGGCAAAGACCAAGAGAGCTGGTAATAATTTCAAGAATGGCATACTGATTTAGCAGAAATTTGTTACGACTTGTTTCCTTATTGCAGTACGAAGGAGCTGTAAAAAACAGACATGGACCGGAACTATGGACAAGCAGGAAATCCTGTAATTTCATAAACTAGAGATCATAGGTTAAAGAAACATTTTTATCCTGACAGAGTACCACAGGATTAGGTCAATACAAAAACATCAGTGTTTGCAGCAAAGCTGAGAGACCTAATTGTCTTAGTTTTCAATCGCCGCTCTTTCCATTACATCATGCAAATGTGTACCAGAACTTGAAAATATAATCTCCCCACCAAGTATCTTTTACCTCTTGAAAAATTTGATGCCTGAATTCCAAGACCTGAGCCAGCCAACAGCCATGATTAAGAAAGCCTCATGTCAACATCAGTGAAAAAGCTCCTCTGGGTTATGGATGAAAACCAGGCAAAACAGCATTCCAGCGAGTCTCATTGTTTCCTACACAACAGCAAGTATTACACCCTACACACTAACAACAAAGCAGGATCTAAGGTTGTGTTTGTCAGGTTTTTTTGCTTTACAAACATGAAATCAACGTTCAAAAAAGCCTGATTTTATTTTTCTTTCTCCAAATGGACTTTAACAGCACTCTAGGGAAGGAACAGCACCCATCACTGCCACTACTGACCACCTGCTGGGTGAACTCTGCAAGAACAGAGCTGCCACCTAGACAACGGCAGTACGCAACAATTACAGCCTGCAACCTGCACAGCCGTGGTCCTGTATGAAACACAGTGCAAGCTCACGAGTGTGATAGTTCACACCAAACGCTAGTGAATATACTTATCCCGGGAGAGATTCTGACACAAGTCCCATGTCTGGGTTGGTGAGAAAGATAACGAAGACACAGGGACTCACTCGTAAGAATAAGGCTTTCAGAAGCCTCCATTCTGAAACCAGCATTTGAGGGCTGTCAAGACAGAGTAACCCCACAGTAAACCCCAACTTCTAAACAATATAAAATCTATTGGGAAATTGAAATTCCTAGTGAAAGTCAAACGCAGTATTGTTCTGTGTTCTCCCTGTCTTCCCTTAGCATGAAGTACAACTTTGGATTTAATTTTTAACTCTGAAAAATTAATTTACCTCATTCATTTGCAAAAACAAGAGAATATGAAGAGTCCAAAGTGTTTATTTACCATTCTGCTGATCCATGATGACGCAAAAGGTCCAACGCCTAGCTATGCAATTTTGCTCGAGATATTCCAATACTGTTTTAACAACAGCATATGACATGCAGCGAAAAATCACTACTGATTTTGCAAAACAGCACAGAACAAACACTTCAAAGACTTGGAAACGGAAAACATTAAAAAAATTTCAAAATGTTAGAGCTAGAAGAACTTGGTTGATGCTGACACGATTTCCTTAAAGGCATAAGAAAGACGATCGTGATACAGCCTGAGCTCTCCAAGAAATGCCACAGTGCAAATGAGCTAATGATTGTGACTTGTTACTCATACATGAGCGAAACTATCAGTCCAGGAAAAAATAAAATAAAAGAACCTGTACACAAAATAACACAGTTCTCTGCCTCAACTATAACTCAGTTGAGAATTCTTGAGGACAGCCATACAGGAGACAACTAAACCACACATCAGCTCCTGACCACTGTGTCTCCTGTAATACAAACCAGCAGCTGTGGCTCTTTCATAAACGTAGCTCGAGTTTTACTTCTCTGCTCTCTTTTCATTCATTACTTTGCATCCATTTTTACCTAAGATGTTTTATTCTTTTACACTCAAGCTCAAAATTGCAACTTCAGCATTGCCCTAAATGTATGACTTTGTATTTATTCAAAAGTTTTACTTCACATATGCCACAGTTTTTTAATCTCCCTCAGCTACACACCCCTGTGTGCCCTCTTCCTTGTGCAAAACCAAGCATTTATTAACTAGCTCAAGGTAAAAAACAACCAAGGCTGGAAGGGGGAGGGGGGACAGTTCTAATTCAGAGCAGTTTTATGACTCAGTTTACTACACTGCTGCAAAAACACTTCTGGCAGCAGCATGGGGAGAGTAAGAGCAACACCAAAACCATCCTTTTGATGGTGGTGCCAAGAATGACCGCAAAAGTTTGATTTGCTGTGTCAATTGTAAGATATTTACATCTGAATCCTTCCCAAAAAGGACAGTCCCCATTATGGAGTGCTTCTTGTATTCTGCTCGCTGATTTTTTGCAATTCAGTGAAATACAGAATCTTCCTCTGTTTTAACAATAAGCTGGTGACACAAAGACAGGAAAAGCTATCAAAACATGAGCAGCTCCTACATCCTGAAGTTATCCTGTCCTGTGCAAACCCCAAAATTCCCAGTGCTCAAACAATGCTTTTTCCAATCTTTCACCATTATGTGTTGTATCTTTAACAAATTACCTTTGTCAAAGTACCTAATTTACAGATACTAGTTCTTTACCATTATAATTAGGTGTGGGTTTCTCATGCTTTGACTTTTTCTAAGTATTTACTATAAAGTATCAGGATTGCTCTCAAACGGAAAAAAAAAATTTCCTTTTTTATAAGAAGTGGAAGTTAATTGGGAGCCCCATTCTGTGCCACTGGTACAGGTGCAATCGAAAGATTTGAAAGCATTTCACCTTCTTATATCACTGAAGTCAATATGGATCTATCTTCCAAAACCAGTGGTTTCATATCTATTTGGGCGAGCAAATGCCACATTTTTTTATCATATTCTCATACAGATTCAGGAAATTGGGCCCGTATTACTATAGAAAAAAAAACAAAAAACAAACGGGATTGGACTTAAACACCAAGAAAGCAGGCTAAAATGCTGCATACCGTTACATCCCTTTACAAACATTTGTCCACAGGGATCTAGCACTGGTGACAGGTTAAGCAAAAAAATCTAATACTTGCACTGCTAAGAGAGTAGAACAGAACCTCCAGCCTTTGCACTAGTAGAATTCAGAATCTTAAACATGGATGCAAGACAAAATGAACCAGACAACTACACATAACCAGGAGAACAGATGAACAGTCTCAGACTCTATCAATCAGGTCCAAGAAAGGCACTGCAGTCGCAAGGAGCGCTTCTGTCAGAAAAGCCCAGTCAAAAAAAAAAAAAAAATCAGTTTTCTTTGGTCTTGAAAGCTTTTTGGTTTTAGTGTCAAAGAGAATTCTCCTTCATCACAATGCTGAATGAAGAATTACTTTAACACAGAGATGATCAAAACCCTGACAGATACTACACAAAGAAAGGAAGATAACATTTCAAAGTACAAGAGCCCAGGGCATCGTCCAAACCTCAGCAGGCGGACACTGTACCTATGCTAGGGAATCCTAGAAAGCTATTCTCCGCTTGTTCTGGTCTACTGCTAGAAACTAGTGTATACGGAAGATATCACAATATGATAACGTTTACGTAGTCATTTCTAGTGTGTATACACACACAGATGCCTAGGATAGTGAAAAGCCAAAAACCTAGAAAGCTATCACCATGCGTATAACATAGATGCCAGTAGCTAAGATAAAAATCAGAGCACTCCAGCAGAGGGGCTTCTTCCCACCCCCATAGCATGGCTGAGGATTTGTGGCTTTAAGTCCTTAATGTTGACAAAGACAAAAAAAAACAAAAATTTGTGAGGACAATACCAGACTTTATGATTCATTTCACAGATAATGACTAATATAAAGAAAAAAGAAAGAGGAAGCGTTTCAGTTCATGAACTTCTGCTGAAAAACAGCCCTCAACTACCCTTATCATTCTTCCAAAATCTCTTCACTGCAATTGACTTTTATCTGGATAACTTTCCTAAACTGATTTAACTTCTTTAAGCTAATTATTAAACTTGCCATAAAATGTTGGAGGAAAAAAAGTTCCCATTTGCTCAACGTATGATTTGTTGTGCATTTGATAAAACTATGTGCATAGATTAACATTTTCAACAATTCTCCTTCTGTTTGCATTGAATTTTCAGTTCATTCCCTATTTAAATGTTTTTTCAGCTGGCTAAATGAGAAATTAGTGTTTCTCTCAGCATATCTTCCTCAACCATGCAGCCCTCAATCTCCCAATGTAATAAGCACTTTTTGTTCTTATTTACTACACAGGGATAACCAAAATTAAGAAAAACATACAACTGCAACTTATGGTCACAATATGGAAAAAAAATCTTTATGGCTCCTCCTCTCCTTGGCCTACCAGCAACAACAATTTGCTATTAGTAAAAGCCAGGGGTTTAAAAAAAAATAATCCACTCCTTCACACATTGCAGCTGAGAACAGAATACAATGTCCATAGGACTGGCCTGCAGGGGAAGCCACAATCAGGTAAGCCTTTGAGACCAGCAGCAGCAATGAAAGTCTGTTGGCATTCAAACATGAAAAAATCCTATGCCATGGGCACTTGGTAGTCCCTCTCAACACAATGCAACACTAATTTCCAGTAAACCATGACCAATTACTTAAAAAGACACACATTCAGCAGCGTTCACTCAGCCCACGGAAACATCAACAACATAAAGAAATGTATGAGTTTTAAACAGATTATACTCCTTACACAGGAAAAACACTTTTACTAGCAAGCATGTACCACTTCACCCACAATGTCTATTTGAAAAAGAATTTCTTATACACATTTAATCTTTCTCCACTTCCATTATGTCAAAGGAACTAAAATGTGATGTTTGTTTACAGCAGTGATAAAGCTGATCATTCCCAAATGTGTTCATCAATTATCACCAACTAGCAATAACACTATTGGATTACTCTCATTTGCAGGAAGAAATGACATAAACTATCAGGACCTATCAGGAGGGAGGAGCAAAAATTATCCGTAGCTCAAAAACTGTGGATAAAATAAAAATAATTCAGGAGACAAAATTCCCAAGCAGATTACAATCTTCAGCACCATCATCTGCTGAGTAAAACCAAAATATGTGGCTTTACGCTTACTTTGCTTCAAGAACCATCATGTGAAAAATGTATTCCATTTACCTATCTGGACATCTACCCCATAAGTCACTCTGTCAGCTGCAAAAATTAATTCTTCTGAACCCACCTGGTCTTATTAAAAATTCTGCCAGCGTATAGTTTACATGCAAGTGTGGTTTGCCTTGGTCTGTACATGTGTCACTGCAGCAATTCATACACAGCCTGAACACAGTGCAGTATCAGCGCCTGAGCATTCTCCCACCTACCACCATATCCCTGCAGTCCTAGTTGTGCTCACCGTCAGAGTGAGCTCCCTGCCCCACTCCACTCTTCCCAGACTTTGCCCCAGCCCGATGCAGTACATTCGGAGAACCATTACTATGGCATTGCTATGGCAGTGCTGCCCAGATCACCTCCTCTAGCAGCACACTTAATAGCATAGGTTTAAAAAGAGAAATCTCACACAGGTAAACATTTTCCAAACACCAAGCTCCAGCTCCTGAAATCTAGCTGACACAGAAGGCAAATGAGAATTACCCTTGTTCTCCTGTGAAACCACACTAGTGTAGTGCCGAATACTATAAACATGCTATTCAGATAAGGGCATTATGTCTGCATAGCAGATTAAGAGAGAGTTTTAAACTCTAATTTACAAACAAAATGAAAAAAAAGGCAGCTTGAAAAATCTCTGTCATCTTTACAAACTCAGAAAAAAATTATTAGAAATAACGGGAAAAAATATTGTGCCTCTACCTTCTTTCTGGAAGGCTCTTGCAGGTTACAATGAAACACAGTTAAATAGCTGAAAGCAAACTACATTTTGACAATGTGAGATGACTATGTCTAGGCATTTATCTCCTCATCCTTCCTATCTTCAGGTCACACTCTGCTGTTTGTGTTCCATTGCTGCTTTTTCAACGCTTATTCTCTTTTCTCTCACAGGTCCCTGTTAATTTCTCTCCTGTCCAAAATTAACTTCAATGAAAATTGAGAAGTAAAGTAAAATTTTAATCTGAAGCACAGGAAAAGTAATGATCAAATCAAGCAATAGTATTGTCTGGGCAGATTCAAGAAGCTTTGGTTGACATGTTCTAAATAATCTCAAGAAGCAGCTATGCTCATAGCTTCGGTTTTTGCTGGACTGAATTTATTTACAAAACCTAAAATCAACCAGCTTGCTATTAGCAGTATAGATGAAGAAATGGACTACCGAGCCCTAAAAATCAAGGAACAGAATTTTATCAACATTTTGAAAAATTACTGTATTTCACCATTTCTTTATTCCCACAGTGCCTAAATACTTCACCATTAATGACACCAGCACTAATGTTGGTTCTGAACAGTCTACTACAGTGCTTCGAAACGGGAAAGGTTCTCCATTGTTGCCTTCCTGTTATTGTTAAAAACTGGAAGCCTTCTCATCAGGAAGGTCCTTTCCTTCGTAATCTTGGAAATGAAAATAAACAGACTTCATCTCCTCTGGCTGTGTGCAGACAATTCCTGCGTTGAATAAAAAAGCCCCACCACCAAAACCGAACATCTGTCAAATCCTGGAAAATGCAAAACCGTTCCCTTCATCTCCAAGACATACCCACGTATCCCAGCTGCTGTATCTGTCCTGTTGCTCAGGAGTGACCCTGTGCCACTTAGCCGATCCTGCCGGCGTTGATAAAGTTTGGAGGATGCCAGCCCCCGAAGTCTCAGGCCAGCCATGGCACCCAATGCCACTGTGAAGGGGAATGCAGAGAGACAGCTGGAGCGAATACTAGCAACACTGATATTCAATGAGTCACCTTCCTTTTGGGAGTTGCCTTTACATTTTAGAAGAGCTAAAGCAGGATGCATAGACCCCTGCTCGAGCATTGTTCCTTACAATTCGTCTGCCATTCTGCTTCAGATCAGACAATCTCTTTCCTGTATTCCACTAGTAATTACCTATTTAATCCAGCACACTACAAGTCTACATCAGCAACTCATTCTGTGTTAGACTTGCATAATTTATCTGTATAAATTTCATAAGTGAGATTTAAAAAAAATAACCCTGAGTTTTCACATAATTGATCCACTTAATTCAAGAAGAATTTCTGATCAAAGCAACGGAGAAATACAGAAAAGTGAAACTGATTATTAGATCTCTTGACAATGAACACTTTAGTCTGCTGCCAATCATTATCTGACCCTGGCATCTCTAAGGTGGTTCCCTGCAGGCTGCTGCATCATGCAATGTCTTAAGGATACTGCAAGCAACAGAACCGTTCCTTCCATTTGGCTAAAGCATATTCCAAGAAATAAAACCAGAAAGACTTTTGCTCTCCGGACACACTCCAGCCTGCAGAAGTGGCAGGCAGCAGAGGGTCAGGAAGCAGGGAAAAGGAACATATTTGGCATTCCAGCCTCCAGAGCTCTCTGCTGGGAACTGAACAGGGCCTTCAAACAGGAGGTTGACCTTTCTACTACTCCCCCTCTCCTCCCACCCCTGCAAGACAGAAAGTGGATCGCAAAGCACAAATGGCTCTGGCCCAGTGTAGAGGAGTAAAAAAAGTAAAAGTTTGAGAATACAGAAGTCAGTTTTTAAGAGAACAAAGGGAAGGGAGCAGACGATGGGAGCATCTGAGTCAGTGTCATTTGATCAGCCCTGCTTTGAAAAACATCTCAAGAGTCATTACCGACAAATTACTTTTTCGTAAATTATAAAAAAATGAGGATTTTTGTAGCATGAGAGTGAAATATATTCCATGACTACAGCCTAGCAAGCTATAGAGAAAAAAAAATGGGAGAAGCAGAAGCGATGACTTCATCAGTACTAAATGAGTATTAACCAGCAGAGTCCTTTTAAAGAAAAACAGAGGGGTTTACTGGGACACAGCAGAACAGGCACAAATAAGGAAGATCATACTTTCAAATCCAGAAATCAGTAAGCTCAAAATCTACAATTTGTCCCACATTTTGTTGGGAGTTTCAGGCTCCTGACCTCTGACAGCAATCTGCCACTATAATTTCTTTCAGATTGCACGTGTGCTTTATCCATTTCTACTTTATGACGTAAATGGAACAGAAGAAGAAAAATGTCCTCCATACTGGGTGATTTTGCTGACCTTTTAAATTTTAGAGCAGTAAAACACTTTTAAAATGCAGTATTATATCACCTTTTTACTTTCAGCCCAAAGCAAAATATTAAATCACCGCAATATTAATCTCCCTTAACCTTAAGCAATCTGGCTAAAAATTTCCTTCTCTCTCAAACACCTAAGCTTTTACCCTTATGACTCATAGGACATGATTTTATTGGTTTTCAAATAAAGTATGACTCTCTTCTTCAACAGGGAAGATGAGGGGATTGAAGGAAAAAAACACCAAAACAATAATCATCCTATCTTCCCATCCCTCAACACAAGCTCTCTCACTCACTCCTCTCTTGCTGCCTCGCACATAAAGAGTGAAAATGCATGGTTTTGTTTTTCTTTGCCTCTTGACAGATCGCTTTTAAGAGACAGGGTCAATGCCAAAAATCTTACAGTTGGTCACTTTCTAGGCCAGAGAAGAGAAGAAAGCAGCTAGACTTCTTGTAGGCATTAACAAGTAGTTCTCCTCAGAGAAGCACCTCCGTGTCCCCAGAACAGACTACTAAGGACCTTCCGACAAGTTAAAATTTATCTATAGAGACTCAGAGAGCAGATTCAGATTGAAAGATAATAAGATTAAAAACACATTTTTCAACCCAGAAGAGTAGAAATGGCTGCTTATAACTCAGAGATGAGACATCTCTTAGTTTGATGCAGGTACCTTCTAGTCAGCATCAAGAACTTTTCTTAATATTATCAAGCTTTATACTCCCACCTCCTCCTTCAAACCATTTTACTTGCAATTGCTTCATAAAATGGAGCACATGCACAGCAGCAGCTCTCTACTGAATTAAAAAGCATCTAGTCAAATGCCAGCCTAATCGAAAATGATGTACTCTTATTTCTTACCTCAGCTGGATTAGGAACAATCAATAAGCGTATCTGTAAATGCAGCTGTTCTTCTTTTGTTGACTGCAGGAAGTACATAGGCGTATCCAGATCCCAATTAGACCAAGTATAGTGATAACAAAAATTTCTTACAAAAATAATTATGCCCTGAAACATGCACTTAGGAAGCATTTTTCCTTGTGCTTTGTATTAGGTTAATTTCTAAAGGCAATATAAAGCAGCACAGGCATTTTTTACCTTTATGTTCTCTAATCAACGCCACAGCAGTAAAGTCTTAAAAGAAATTATCTTCAATTCTGGTTTATTTTCTACTTTGGGCATTCAACAATGTTTTGTTCACTGGCCATTCAGACCCTCTTTCTAAGCAGTAAGTCCACCACAAACAACAAAGGAAACAGGGTAAAACACAGTGGCAAAAAAAAGAGAAGCAACAAAAAGAACAACAACCAACACCCCCCCCCAAACACCAACAATCCTCAAAAAGGCAAAAATCAAAATAGAGAGATGGACCAAACACATCAAATCAAATTACAGAAGCAGCCTTCACTTATTTACTGGAAAGGAAGTACCATACTATACTTCCAAAGACACCAAAAATCACAGAAATTGTATTTCTCAACACTGCAAAATATAGGAGGCTGCTCAGAAACAGACTACTTTTATATCTAACACATTACCTCTCATACAGAGTTTAGTTCCAAATGTAGTTAAACAACATGTAACAATAAAACTAAAATACATATATCTCTTTAATTTCTTTCTGTCCTATTATCTTTGGATCTTAGTTGGAACAGATATATTCAAAGAAAGGGTGATTTTATATTTTTTTTAAGTTAACAGCCTCCCTTTAAACCACAGACTGCTCTTGAAATTAGGGACTGTAACAGCCACTTTAGTCAAGACACAGAGAAATAAAACAGCGCAGCCAAGACGTGGCAGTCAGAATTACTGTTTGCAAATGTCAACGATCTACTTATCAGTTTTTCTCCAACAAAACACAATCCTCACATTGTAACAATATAACTTATGATACATGTAATATTTGAATTTTGTTTGCTAAATAGTCACCTATTTTTAATAATTTTCTACTGTGGAAAGATAGAAGTGCACATCTTTCTTTGTATTTTCTGGAATTGTATTTTTCCCTAATGCTAAAAATCAGTAAATCAAATTACTGCAGCTGTTTAAATTCAGGAGACACCCTCTGCAGCTAAATGGGACAGAACACTTAAAAACAAAAATAGGGTTATTTTTCATCTATCTTAATTACTAATAAGGCATCAATAATCACAGTACTTAGAAGTGACTCCTTTTGTGTTTCTATTTGACAAGAAAGGTGAAGTGAAAAAGAACAGTTGTGTCAGCATTTCATGTTCTTCAGTCTTCCTCGCTTTAACACACTGTAAGCTAACAAAATAATTCCCTTCCCTGTGTCAACAGTTTCAAGACCAGAGGCATGTTTATGTCATGTTCCTGCCTCTAGAAGGTTCCCATTGATCAATATTGTGGAGATGCTCCAGCTGTGAAACAGTTTGTCTCCTTCCAGAACCCTGAAAACCTCAAATCTCAAAAGCTGGAGAACATTTGATTACATAATGTGAACAGATTTTAAGAACTACCATGTAACAAACATCGAACATCTGGCCACACACAGTTCGGTACAGTGACCTGTAGGTGGATCTAAGGAAGTACCTTCTCAATGCTGAATTCTAACGACTTAGGAGTCGTTAGAATGAAACCTGAAAACAACACTAAACACGGTGCTTGTCAAATGGCATCTGTCATGCAAGGGGCTGAGCAGTGGGCAATGTTTCACAGATGCTGAAAAGTACAGGTTTTGTTTTGCAGGGAAACTGCTACCCTAAATGGATCATACTATTACCGAGGAACAAGCCAGTTGAATTACAGCTATGATAAACGTCTCTGATAGAACAGTTAATCATTCTGTCATAGGAATGACAGCAGACAGCAATTTAGAAATTTTCATAGCTGACAAACCTTCAAGGACAAACATTTCTGAAAACACTAAATAACACTTGCATTCACTTTTCAAAAGCTAAAGCCAAGGCCTGCTCATTTTAAAAACCCTCTGAAGGACATCTGAGGAAAAGGAGACAGAAATCCTGCATTAGTTTGAAGAACTGCACATTCTGCAGTACCTCAACTACCTTTGAACTCTCCACCGAGCCTCATGCTTCACGTCAGAACTTCTCACTAAATACAGTGTTGTAACTTAACAGGCAGGTTTCTGAGGAAGCACAGAGAGAAGACAAGGATTACCATCCACAGGCATTTCCCACTGTCCTCTGCAGCTGAGTGATTTCACCTGAGGTAATCATGTCATTCTCTAAACAGTACTACACCCTGGTTCTATAAAAATAAAATCAGCCGGGTTCATACAGACACAATTCTCAGGTCCTCCCCATCTTGTCCCCATTTAGAAGCTGTATGGGTACCCATGACCTGTGAACATTTAAGACTCTTGGGTCTTCCTCTAGTTGTAAGGAAATGAATGTAAACTTGTAAATACACACCTATTTCACATGTCAGAAGAACAAATAAAAGGGACCATTAAGACAGAAAAGACAAAGTAATCTAAAGATAGGAAGCAAAAACCAGAAGTGTCTTGAGCGTGTACAACCACCCATCAACATCAGTTTGTCACCACAGAGCAAAAAAACCACTCACCCAAATCATAGATGAGGCTATAACAATTATTTAGCACATTCTCATGCCTAATAACCCACCAAACGTAATCCACATCAAATAATCATAAGAAGCTGCATAATACAAGCATCAAGACTTTACACAAAAGAAAAACTAATACTTATACGCAAACTACTGCGGATCCATTTCAATATTTCTAGTCAAGAGCAATGCTTCAGGACTACAATAATGACAGTAGGATTCAGGAGAATGACTATCCCAAAAAAGGCATCCTACTAATTTTAGTATTACTTCTTCATGCTTTTCATCTTCAAGACATTTTACAAAAGCAAGCCTATTTTCATAAACTGCTTTTTAATGTCTGGATTCTATTTTACAGATGGGAGAATAAAGTGATCAGAGACACTATAGCATTTCTGCAAACCCTTGGAAGATGCCAGTAAATGCTTTCCCCACTGCTTTTCTCATTTACATCTGTCAGTTAGGTGTCTTTACAGAGCGCTCCAGTGTCTGACAGCGTGGGAGGAGAATTAAGCTCCAGATTTAAACAGCTCTTGGAACACGAAGAAGAGAGTGAATGTGTGGGCAGAGGGTCAGTGTGTAGATCAGCCAGAAGGGCCCGAAGCGCGGGGCGGCGGTGCGGGAAAGGGCGGCCGCAGGCTGTCAGCGCCTGAACCACACCAGCCGGCTGGAGGGAGCCTGCCTGTCGGGCAGACACCGCTCACATCCACAACTGCTCCTTCCCAGCTCTGTTTCTGGTCTTCCCCGCCGCCCTTCGCCGTGTCCCCGCGCAGGGGTAAGGCACAGCGGAGCAGTCCTCGCTCTGCTCTTCCACGAGGTCAACTTTCCGACTCCACCAGCGCGGGAGCTGGCCTGCCCCGGCCCCGCCTGAACCCCACAGCAGCAAAACCTCCTCTCCCCCCACCGCTTCCTACCGGGCACACCGCCGTTTAATCCCAGGGCAAAGCAGGGCTGTTCCCGACCCTCCACCGCCTGCCGCAGGGGCGGTGAAGGCAGGGGACACCCCACCGGCGCCGGGGCGCGGGACCGATCCCCCTCCGCCCCGCCCGCCGGCCGGGCTGCGCTCCCCCCCCTCCCCGGCCTTACCTGCCCGTCATGGCGGCGGGCCCCCGGCCGGCGCCGGGCTGTGGCGGAGGGGCTACCGGGCGGGACGGGGCGGCTGGGCTCGGCGGCTCCGGCTCCAGCCCCGGCGGGCAGCACAAACCCCGCCCCGGCCCGGCCCGGCGGCGGCCGGGGCCCCCTGGGCGTGGGCGGGAGCCGCAGCCCCCGGTGACTCAGGGCAGCCCCCCCGGCCCCGCGCATACTTTTCCTATAAAGGGAAAGAAATATTGAGTAACGGAGCGGCGAGGCCGGCCTGTCTCCCGGCCGCGGAGCGGGGAGCCGGCGGCCCCGGGGCACGGCTCCTGCCCGGCAGCCGCTTTGCCCCACCTGGTAGTAACACTTGGGCAGCCACGGTGGGCCTGGGAGGGAGAGGGGAAACGCTGAAGGCACGGTTCTAGCGTGTAAGGCGCTACCTGGTGTACAGTCGTAACGGATGTACACCTCGTAACCATAACCGTGTTTTCCTGTGAACAAAGAAGCCGCGCTTCCTCCCTGCCGCCACAGGCTGTGACACTCATGACACATCCCCACGGCGAGGGGAAAAACAGCTTTGCAGCGTGTCTTACCCGCAGGGCAGCAGGAGACACGTCTGGAAAGCCACCTTCCAGAAAGCGGTTAGGTGGCATCCTCTGCTGCCAAAAGGAAGAGAGATTGCATGCCCTAACAAGGACCCCTCCAAGAGCGACGCTTTCAATAACATCTAATCCCTTCTGGCCAATGATCAAACTTTGCCCTGAGCACTTAAAAGAGTTTTATGTTCTCTGACACATATCAATGCTAAAGCGATCCTCCAAATGGGACATCGAGCTTCTGCCCAAAAGCTATTTCAAACTCTATTTGCATCTTGTAAGGTAGCCTCATACGTGATGTGACTCACCACTGCTACGGGTATTGCTGCATGCTTGGGGCTGATTATGGAAACTCGGTGCTCTCTGGTGTCCAAACGTCTATTTTTCAGCCCTGCAGTAAACATTTAGAACCATACAGGTTAAATTAGTGTTTGATATTTTTATTACTTATTTAAACCAGGGTGAAGAATTGAGTCAATGTTTTTTATTTTGCTTTAACGGTTGGTTGAGGAAAGGACAATAGGTAATCTTATCAATAAACAGCCAACAATTTAACAGATTTGGCTGAACATGCAGTAACAAACAGGCAAGCTCTTAGTAATTCTCTAAGTCTCTAGTCTCTCCTGTTGTAATGCTTTCTGGCCGCCAACACATAGTATTTATTGCAGCTCTCCTTCAGAGAGGCGCAGAGATCACTTGGATCGAATGTGTGAAGAGGAGACTCCGGCTGCTGCTGAGGGTGTTGGGAGGAGCACAGCACCGAGCACCGCTCGGCCTCCGGCTACCTGCCAGCCACCGGGCCTTCACCCCCGGGCAATCCTTCCTCTTGCCTGCTACCTCCCCTGGGAGCTACCTGTGAGCTGTATCCATCTCGAATACCATCTTTCTCTTACCAATCTACATTTTGAACGTGACACCATCTTCCTTCCAGCTGCTGGAACCATCAACTGTCACCACTCGCAGCTGCCAGGCCCCTTCAGTCACTTCACGAGGAGCAGCCGAAGCGGGCTCTGCCTCCGGCAGCGACATGGCCGCCCTGCCTGACTGGCTGCCCTACTCAGGCTTTCGTCAGACTACTCTGCCTTTCCTTTACAGCTACGGGCAGGGAAAAAAACAGCGGTTACAGATGGCACAGCAGGCTCGGGCGGCGGCAGTGGCTCTGAGGGCGGGCGAGCGAGCGAACGACTGTCCCGCCTCAGCGCCTCGCCGCCCGCCTGAACCCTCACAGACCCAGGCGCGCACGCGCACCGCCCCCCCGTGAGGGCGGGCCGCCGGAAATGGCCGGTAACCCGGATGCAGCTACTCCGCAAGATGGCGGCAGCGGTGGGGCGGGCGGGCGGCGCGGTGTAGAGGCGGGCGAGTGATCGTCGGCGCCGCCATGGCGGACCTGGGCCGGCAGTTGCAGGAGTATCTCGCGCAGTCGAAGGCCGCCACCGCCTCCAGCGCGACCCCCGCGCCGCCGCCCTCCGCCGGCTGCCCGCAGGAGGAGGCGGGGAGCGGCGGCCTGGGGGCCTGGCTGGGCCCGCTGAACCCCTTCCGACCGGGCCGCGGCGCCCCCCCCCGCGGCGGCGGCGGCCGCATCGGGGCCGGGCTCGGGCTGGCTGTGGTCGGCCGAGGCGGACCCCTGCCTGCCGGGCCTGTCGCGCTGGCAGCGGCTGGCGGGGAGCGGGCTGTGCCTGCTGCTGGCCGCCCTTTGCTTCGGGCTGGCCGCCCTGTACGCGCCTCTGCTGCTGCTCCGCGCCCGCAAGTTCGCCCTGCTCTGGTCCCTCGGCTCCCTCTGCGCCCTGGCCGCCGCCGCCCTGCTGCGCGGGCCCGCCCGCCTGCTGCGGGAGCCCGGCCGCGGCTCCATCCTCTACCTCGGCGCCCTCGGCGGTACCCTGTACGCGGCGCTGGGGCTGCGCAGCACCTTCCTGACGGCGCTGGGTGCCGCCGCCCAGCTGGGCACCGCCGCCGCCGCCCTCCTCACCGCGCTGCCCGGGGGCGCCGCCGGCCTCCGCCGCCTGGGCGGCCTCCTCAGCGCCGCGCTGCGCCGCCGCGGCAAAGCCCTGCCGGTGTGAGACCCCCCCACCCCACGCCAGGCACACACACACGGCGCCACCGGCGGGGGAGGACCGGCCGCAGCCCGGCGGGGCGAAGGGACTGAGAGACTCGGGCCGGCGCGGGGCACGAAGACACCGCTCCGGGACGGGGATGGCGCCGTCTCCCGCCGCTTCTCTTCGCCTCCTTCGCGCTCCTGCTGGGTTTCCCTCGAAGAAGAGCCGCGGCTGTGGCACCCGGGAGCGGCAGCAGAGACTCTCTGAGCTCGTTCGGCCGTGTTGAGGCGTGAGGGTGTCGGTGCCCGCCTGCCGAGCCGCCCCCGAGCGCGGGGTTTTTGCCTTATTGCAGAGTCAGCCCCATAGCCATGGTCCGGAGTCGCTCCGGCTGGGAGCTGGCAGCATCCCACTTCCCTACCTCCAGTATAGGACCATGTGGCTGCTGCAGCCTCCTTCGAAACGTGAGTGAGAGTGCGGAGCTGATGAAATGTAATTATTGGCTTGCCCGTTACGTGAACAGCAAGTGTCTTAAAACAGCTGAGGTGCGTAGGGCTGACTGGTGTGGAAACACCGAGACGATTTAGTGAAATCTGATCAAGCGTGGGGGTGAACGTTCGAAAACGGTTAACTGCTTTTAGCTCATTTTTGTGCCGACCCCTGCGCTCTGAACACATACTTTAGTCACTCTGCAGTGCAGCCATCAGCTACCTCAGACCAGTGCTGAATATGAATACTATGATGTTCACTGAACTGCATTTCTTTCTAAAAACTTTAAAATACCATCCAGTAAGTGAAACAAACTTTCCTGGGGCTGTGGGTCACAAAGACTGTAAGGGTTAGTCTTCTTGCACGATAATGATAGGATGGAAGGTGCTAATCTTAGTTAAGAGCCTTGGCCTTTGCAGGTATTGCTGCCTTATAGTTGCTCTAAGGTAGCTAATACTTGGGCTTTAAAGTTCAGCTCTTAGGACTTTATTTTTTTATATATGTATATATTTTTTTGTCTCTCAGCTTGGGCAGGAATCGCTTACTTTTTACAGCATGACCTTCAAAAATAGATTTGCTAGTAATTAGAGCCTGTTTCAGCCAGCACAGCTGTGTTTCAATGCAGAAACTAAGCAGCCGTAAGAAGGTGCTGAATTCAGGCTGGCAGCCTCTGCTGAGAGCTTGGAACTTCAGTCTGGGCTCGTATACTGCACTACGGCAGATAAATGCGACTACCAGGGTTAACCTGTGCAGAGCCTGAGTATCTCGTTGAGTATACATGCCTCGTACAAAATAAAGCCAAACACTGCAATATTTATCTGCTATCACTACTTAGGGTTTAGTGTATTCACCCACTACTTGCTCTGAATTAAACTGAAATTGTTAAATGGGGGTACTTAAATGTACATAGATTGCTTTAATAAAACTATTTGTGTACCAAATGTCAGTATAGACATTCCACTAATGGTCACTTTTCTTTTTCCTTAAAAATGTAAATCAGAGCTATCTCAATAGCATTAAATTAGTTCTCTCATTTTTACAACTTCTAAGCTATAGTATCTAAAATCAATTTTATTCCTAAGAGCAGTATCAAATTAAACAAATCTTAGACAAGGTGGAGCTGTAAACTAACTGGTAAAAGAACTTGACCTGAAGAGTACAGAAGTATATTCCCATTAAGCAATTTTATCTATTTTTCCAGCAATAGTGGGTCATGATATCACAGACTGGGAAGCTGCTCCTGTCTCTCCTGCTATGCGGTCTGTCACCTTCTAGGATTTTCTACAAAAGCTAGTTAATTATCCAATTTTCTTAAGACTTTCTGTGCATATTCCACGATTGTGACTATTTCAAAACTTGATTTTAAAAGCTGCCCCTTGATGAAGAGTATTACTTAGCATCATGTACAATAGTGGTTTAAGGAGTTAACCAGCCATCAGAAGAAAACAGGCATACTCCCTTTTGCCTAGATAGAGAAAGCTGGGTTTCCTATTATTAGGTGCACTCTTAACTTGTTTTGGTAGAGGACTGTGGTTTAATTAAGGACTAAAACTCATCCTCTAAATCATGTATTCTGACTATTAGATAAAAGTCTCTCTCAGCCCCTTAAAAATATATAGGGCTTGTTAAAAAAAAGGGCAAGCTTTCTCCATTGCTAACGATTAAATCATTGGTATTTATCATTAAAACTTCAGGATAGATCCTAACTCCCAGACTTATACCAAAAGTCACCAGAGCCCTTCTTCAGATAGAGATAAAAAGCAATTATTCCCCCCCCCCCCCCCCCCCCCCCAGAGGAGAAACTGTGTCATACCAGGTGCATCTCAGCTGTTTCCCTGCTAATTCCTTTAAGACCACTCTGTCTCTCTAGAGCCTTGTGACATGGATTTTACAGGCTAATGATCGGAGTTAATTACTATAACTTTCAAATGCCATTTTATAGACTACCAATTAAAAACTAAGAAAAAAAACCCTACTTGTGACTGACTGAACCAAGAGAACAGCAGTTAAGTATCTATGCTTTGATCTCTTTAAATAAGATAGGTCGTCAGGACTTAAGCCAGTCTTTAGTAAATTTGACTATGAGAAGTCAGATAAAATAGCTGCTGTGGGTCGCTCTGTTGTTGCAGTAGCTTTCTCGGCTAGAGAACTATGTTGCCACATTATCTTGAGGATTATAACCTGAAATTCAGGGCTGGGGGGTGGGAAGCCTGGTAGTGATATTTTTCATTATATCCTATACTTTTAATGTAGAACCTTCCTGAGAGCTGGCTTTAGAATATGTACTTATGTGATAAAATTTTCATTGAGGCTTTAGGTATTAAAGGAGCCTTTTGATAACCTGGTGACTGGAGATGATTAATATGAATGATTTATGGGGAAAAGAGAAACTTGTGGTTGGTAAGCAGCTTTATTATGAAATGTGAGAAATGGGAATATCCCCTCCTCATTTCCTTCCCTTAGTAAAAATAGGAAACAATATCCTAAAGAAAAAGATACTGAAAAAATACGAAGATGAAAGTGATCAACTATCAAGGTTTGCACTTCAGCATCTGAATGCACCAGAGACTCTACTGAACACCCATTATCTTTAAGCAAGGTATCCTACAGCCATTGTAAAACATACGCATCCATATTAATCAAGCTGCTAAACTTCTTTCTTCCTCAATGTCCTGGTTTGATATAAAACAAAAGCAATTTTCAGTAATTTTACTTTTCAGTTAAGTTTCTTCTAACTGACTGCACTCTCTGAAATTAACTTCTAGCAGTGGTAACGGCTGCTGTTTGTAGTTAATACCAAGGGATGGTATGCAGAGAGGCTCCTGCTTATACTTACTGCTGTACCAACCAAGGCCAGGTAACTTTTTTATGTACCAAGTTAGAGGGTGGGAAGTGGAAGAGCGTAGAGGGGTCCCACCTGTGGGGAGGAGTGGACAGGAGAGGTGACCCAAAACAGACCAACAGGGTCCCATCCCATCTGCCTCATGCTCAGTGTAAAAGCTGAGGGATCAAAGGGGTCAGCCCTCCTCTTCAATGGCCGGCGTCCGAGGAGGACTCTCCATTCTTCTGCCTTTGATCCCAATCTGTGTGTTCCTGAATGCAGTTCTTGAATCCAGTTCCCATCTGCCACCAAGTCCAGTCCTAGTACTGGCCAGTGACGAGACTGTCATCCTGAGAGCTCGATACTGGTTTTGTATATATTTATTTTCTTATTAATATTATTAACTTATTGTTAATATTTCATTGTAATTGTTTTAGTCTTTTTCCAACCCATGTCTCTCTACCTTACTCTCTCTCCCTTCCTCTCCTGGGGGAAGGGAGAGGGGCTAATAGAGTGTCTGTCATTTGTTTAGTGGCCAGTCCAGCCTAAACCTTGACACCCAATTTCTATAAACAGATGCTGTTCTGAAGAAAAGTATTTGACTCACCCAGGTGAAGCATGGAATGACAGTATTTGTCATGATGTCTATTTTGCTAGTAGTCCAGGTTATAACTCACGCTATGTCTATGACAACTTTTTCTAAATGGTGTTCCACCTTTTTCTCTTTCAGGATGGTAGACTAGCAAGCAGCGGTGATTTCCCGTGTTTTGGAATTTTAACGTCAGCACCACTTGTAATCTGTAGACAGCTGTGGCTAAAGGTGAAAATGCAAGTTCTCTATGCACGATAAACCAAAAAACTAGGAATCGGCTATTAGTATTTTAAACGGTTGAGATTTTGGGAGGTAGTTCTGTTGCTCCATCTGATACACAAGTTTGCCTAAAGACAACCCTCTTTGTAGTAATAGGTGAGTAAAGAATCACACACTGTTGATTTTTTGTTAATTTTTGCGCAAATTACATTCTGTATTCATACAAAAACAACGTAACTCTTTGACAAACTGTACATATAGAAACAAGTTTCTGTCTGGAGGTGAACTGAAATCTGTGGAGGTGCTCCATGTCTCACAACACTTAAAAAAAATTCCAGCTCTTCACAAAACAAAGTAGGTAAAAGAAGGTGAGGAAAACGGGTGGAGAGGGCAAAACAGAAAGCTAGCTACAATATTGCAGCTAGTAGCAGTTGATTGATCTAAGAAAAGACCCTTATTAGGAACTAATGCACATTCAGTTATCCCAGTTAAGAATCCAGGTCTGTGGTGTTGCAGGGTTACTTTATGAGTCCAGAGTAGCTGTCTATTTAAATATTGTCCAGCAAGGACTGGGTGTGACCCAGTCAAAGCCTCTTCTATCGGCCTCTTCCACCACCTCTAGATGTTCCTCTTCTTGATTGACCAGAGTTCATGTTATTTCCTCTTCCCCAATTGCTTCCACTCCTTCCTCCTCGAGAAGGGTTATTGCCTCCTGCAGGGCCTCCACCGAAAGCCTCATCCCTGTGGAATCCATCGTGATGGTCTCCGTCTAAAGAACTAGACCTCCCAGATTTTGGCACTCTCTGTGAAGGTCCTGAATTTCCTCGTCCTAAAAATGAAGCACAGTCAGTTACTGATGTTGAAGTCTAAGTCATGCCTCTTCTCAGACATACCTTATATTAGGTAGTTCTTCTGTGGTATAATCATTCACAGACCAAATTTAGTTGAGACCTGTAATTTTCTGCCTCCTCCCTCTATATGATTTTTCTTACATTGATGTAATGTCTCCATTACAGTCCAGAAGATGGACAGCAATGAAGCAATTCCTCGAGAATTAAAGGAGATTATATCTGATACAGTCAGCAATCACTTAAATGAAGTAAGTGAGAACAGTGATAGTCATGGTACCCTCAAAACTGCCAGGGATACCTGATTCTTAGGCTGTACCACCATCTGTGGTTCTCTGTATGTTTTCATTGCAAAATACTTTTTGCGCCCTACACAAAGATATTGCACTGATGGATCAGTTGAGGCTGGTGGTGAAGACAATGAATAACATTACTGTTTTGTTCCATTTTTTGCGAGAAGTAATGGAAAAATGCTCTATTTTACTACTAACCAGAACATAAACTACATGAGCTCTTACTGCCAGGAACAGGATTTTCTACTTCTTGCAGATCTTTTTAGTACTGATATGCAAATTAACATAAAAAACCCTCAAAGTCATTAGTTCAAAATAACAAGCAATATTTTGAAAAAAATTAATGGTAACAGTGCTTTATGGACACGTGCTACAGCTAAATGAGGATGGTTTTGCTCCACTTTAGCAAGAGTGATTTTTTTTTTTTTTTTGTTGACTCTGCTGGGTTCTGTGTAAAACAGAGACCAAATTGTTCCACAGAGTTTATAATCCATAATGTTTTAATCTATCTTCAAATGACTTTACCAATACAACTGAAGGTGGCACACCCCATATATGAAAAAGTATTGTTCATGTTTTGTTTGTCAGGCTTTCTGCTATTGTTCTAAACTGTCTTTGGTACATTAATGAGTTGTCTAGGCACAAGCAATGTGGTAGTTAACAACTGTTTTGACTATAATAAAAAATGTGATAGAGTTATCACAAATTACTATTGAAGCTGGAGAAGGAATCCCTACAGATTTGATAAGATGGTGGCTAAATGAGAAACACAAAATACAGTTTTGAAAGGAAAAATATTGATGCAGAGGGAGTTTACCAGCAGGGTTCTATTAAAAACATCTGTGAAGGAATGATAAAACTTGCTGTTTATACAACACTGGAAATACAGTCCACGCAGAGGAGAACTGGCATACAGTTAAAAATAAATGATCTTCAGGACAACAATAAGAGAACCAGAATGAAATTCAGTGACATCACTAACAACAAAAAGTTGAACTATAGGCTGGCAGCTCTGCATTTGGAAGCAACTAAGAAGCATCTCTCTCGCTGATCACTACCTAACAGCGGGTAGTCAGTACGGGGCCATTAAAAAAAAAAAAAAAAAGATAATGTTAAAAAAAAGAGACAACGGCAATCCTGAGATTTATAAGTAGAAAAAGGATCAAGAACTGGTGCAAGGCTAGTAGGATGACTGTGGAAATGGCTTACACAGTAATAGGCTCTGAAGCAGCTACTAACTCCAAAAGAATGTATTCTGTGGGTTACAGCAGCTAGCTGCATGGCAGTGCCATGTGACTGTTCAGTAGTTAGTTAAAGAGGGAAATATGACATCAGGAACGATAAGGAGAAAACAGATAAAAAACAAGTGAACTGTAGAAATCCATGGTTAAACCACATCTTAAATAGTGTGCAATTCCTGGTTGCCCTGATTAATTTACAAAAGAATAAATCAAATCAGAAAATAGTGTATACACAGTAATAAGGATAGTAAAAGATACAGAACAACTTCCCAGGGACAACAACTAAACAGATCGGGTCTCTGACTTGGAGAAGAGCTAGTTCAGGTTGGAAATGGTAGTTTGATGCAATCAGAGGTGGCATTCAGAGATACTAGGGATCAAGTTGCAACTGTTCCAGCTAAAACAGAAGACATCATTGAATGAAATTAGTGAACGATAGGCTTAAAATGAGAAAGACATTATTATTTTTTTTAAAGCAGTCTACTGCAATTAAGTTTTAGAGCTCTGTCCATGGAGGCTGTGGATGTCAGAAGTTTATATAATTCTTAAAGCAATTAGAGAAACATGCAAAAAGTAACTGTCAAAAGCCATTAAATATAAAAATAATATTTCAGTAAGTCACTGAACTACAGATCTTCAGAGGTTCAGAGAGCATTTCATGGACATACCACTACAGACTTACAGTGTTCTTAACACTCTTCCCTTAGTACCTGCTACTGGCTATTGTTGAAGACAAGCTACTGAGCTTTATGGACTTGTGGGCTGATCATGGATGGCCACGCTTACACTCTTACAAGTAGAGAACTCATAAGGAAAGGCTTAAAAAAAGTCAGGGTTCATTAAGTTCAACAGAATGAAGGTTGACACAGGAAAGACATTTGAGTTAAAGGATGCTAGCACAAGCATGAATATTAACAAATAACTATTCTGAAAACTAGAGGGGGGGAAAAAAGCTCTTAACAAGAGTTTTCCAACTGGAGTAACAGGGAGCCAAAAACTAACTGCTTTTGAACAGGGAAATAAAGAAGAGGATTATATGATGCTGGAGAGAAGATTTGGATTTGATGTCCTGGAAAATCCCTCTGGTCCTATGCTCCTTTAAGATTGGTCTTCAGCTTCACAGCTGGTAAGATCAAATATTTAACCAGCTCAGCTTTATCCCCTCTGAACAGATAAGGAATTCTGGATAAGCCTACTGTTGAAAAGTGTGCCAGTGTTACGTAAAGGTTTTCAATACAAAGGGCTTTTTACCTTTGCCCCTCTCCTCCGGAGGTCCACCTGGAGCATCCATTTCTCTGTGGTCAGAGGTCCCTGGTCCATCATGCCAGGGACGTTTACGTGGTGGCAACGAGGCCATGTCCATGCCCTGGAGCGAAGAAGAACGTTCTCTGTTAGCTGGAGAATGCCCGTCATGAGGAGGGTGATCTGGACGAGGACCTGAGCATGAAGAAAAAAAACCCAGCATAATAAGTAATGTTCATCTGATCATTATTCCTTATTTTTGGAGGCAGTCATAAATTTACATACTTTCCACACTATTTTAAGCTTCCCCTCACATCCCAACAGGCAAACAGGCAAACATTAGATGAACAAGTTGTAAAAAAACTAAAGGTAAAACAGGTTTAAAAAATGATGGAAAAGAAAGAAGTGACAGATGTAAAGTGTTTTTTTTCAGTATAAAATATTTTCATATATTTTAGAGACAATCACATCTTCCTTTATTTGTGTGTCATTTGTGCTCATTTTTTCCATGACATTCTAAAACTCAATTTTGCCCC
Source organism: Pluvialis apricaria (assembly GCA_017639485.1). NCBI lineage: Eukaryota > Metazoa > Chordata > Aves > Charadriiformes > Charadriidae > Pluvialis > Pluvialis apricaria. The sequence continues at coordinate 26,323,960 of CM030014.1, forward strand.
ATACAGGGTTGCCATTAGTAACTCAAATGCAAACACCACTAGGCTGTCAGACATTGCAGCTGGAAACATTATTTTTGCAAACAATAGAGAAGATGCCATCCAAGAGAAAGATTACTATTGGCATTAATATACGTCTCAAAAACCCCCATGAGATGTGCTTCAGTCATCCACAGGTGACAACAGCAGGCAGTTCTGGGCCGTACAAGAATTCAACTTAAAATCAAGACTTTGAGGCCACAGTCATTTTTTGTTTAGTGAGACAGTTGCCTTTACAGCCAGTTAGATTCTGCATGGTTAGTTCTTTTTCCTAAATTTGTAAGTCCAAAGAACTACATTTTGGTTTTCTCGTGGTAAAAGACTGGTAACGAGCATCTGAGGTACAGGAAAAAGAGGTGATTGTTTAAAGATTTGTTTTGTAAGTGGTTATACTGTAGAAGTCTAATCTATTATCTAAAACAAACCTCACCAATTTTTTTACCTGGTTCTCTGTTTCCATCCCAGGATTCTGGTTTACGCCCTCCTTCAAAGCGTGGAAATTCATCTGGAGTAGGAAGCAAACCTTTCCGGCCTCCTGAGCAGTAAGAGATGCAGGGGACAGGAGTGAGAAGAGACATTGTATTCATGAAAATACTGTAACTTGCCCAAGAAAAGTCTTTGCTTCCTTATCCTTGCATTTCAGTGTAAACGAATGTTCCCCTCACCTCTAAGAGCACCACGACCTCGCCCCCGAACACCATGGTCCCTTCCTCTTGAGTTTTCGTCTGGAGAGTCAAAAGCGTCATCTGGCCCAAAATCTTCAGGGCCAGGAAAGCCATCTCTCCCCCTGGGTCCCCGGCCCTCATGTCTCGAGGGTCCTCCTCTTCTGAAGCTACAAGAAAGAACATGGTACAAATGTGGGTTTTAGGCAGAATTTAGATTGCAAAACTTGAGTCAGCTTCACTTTAATAATCAACTCATTTACGAACTATTTTACTTAATACTACAGCACATACAGTTACTAGAATGGGATTTGTAGGTGGAAAAGTGCTCATTTTCTGCCTTTGAGCACCTAATTTATTTGTTTTTGTAGTTTTCCCTCATATTTCCTTCTGTTGATTGTGTTGGTTTTTCATACAAGAAAAATATTGTCAAATATGCTGCGTTCATTTAATGCAAAGTGGGGGAAAACCAATCAGTGAGTGGTGACAGATTTAAGGTAAGGAAAACTGTAAGTGAATTTCCCTTAACTGTGGTGGTCTTACTTTCCCCTTCCTTTTTTTCCCTTTCCATTTTAGTCATAAAAAAACCCTGAAATAATACAAGCAATGAGAGTCGTGGCTATAACAACACACTCCAGCATCTCATTCCTATCGATTTGGGATGCTTTTGCTAGAACATTCTCTTTTTTGTTACATTCTTCTAAGTTTACAATTTTAGCAAATGAATCTAGACCGCACTTGGCTGCATAGGGATGACTGAACAGCATGCGCAGCACCATTCTACAACCTGAAAAACAGTTCAGCCCCCTGCAATAATGAAGAATTTTGTTTTGCAAAACATAGTTATGACACTAAATGTGATAATTTCCTTCCAGTAAGTACCATGGCATCTTCAGTAATTTGTGTGATTGGGTTCTGCATCTCATCTTAAATGAGTATAGCTCCTCCAGTATCACACACTGGGGTTTTAGCAGAGATCTTCAGAGAGAAGAATGGTTCTTAATGAACTGTCAGTGCCATTTCAGGTAAGCCGACAGATGGCTGCATGAGTACTTGTAGTTTTGGTTTTTGCATCACCAGTTTAAACACTTGGAGTGCTTGTCAAAGCGCATACATGTTCTGTGTATTACTGCAACTCCAAAGGTGCGCACCAGCACCGGCTGTTAGGGTTGTCTCCGTTTACAGCCCAGTTTCTGTGCGAGCACAGGTGAGATGTTTAGGTGGTGCAGGCACACTGGTGCAGGAGTCCTCACGGTCCCACCCCACGCTGCTCCTGTGCCCCCCCTCAGCGACGGCACAGGTGATGCAGAGCACGCTTGTGCCCATTCACACTGATGCCCCCCACCTCCCCTCTCTTCCCAGTTCCGCACTGGCCAAACCGTAACCACCGTAATACTCAGATGGTGTTGGCTCTGTGCAACATCCCCTTCCCCAGCTCATTAACGACACAGTGCATCCTATTACAAGCAAAACTTTAGATACTTTTATTTAGAATTTTAACAACATTAACCTTTTAATTACAAATTTAAATATTTTAACAGTAGTCATAACACAATACAATATTTTTAAACTTTTACATTTTGTTTAAAAACAATAGGTCTGTCTCCACCTCCCAGAAAACAAACACAATACAGAGAGGAGGCTGCTGTGCCTGTATAGGTACAACAGTGGGCAGAGGGAGTGCTGTGTATGGACAATGAACCATTTCACATTAACCTGGATGATTTGGGAAAACAAACTGAACAGTTTCAGGTACAAATGGTTCAAGTAACCACATTGCAATATTGTTTAGCCTTGAAACAGCACAGTCCTCTAGATGTTCTTTAGAGGGCCCCCCATTTTAATACTGACATGGTGTGATTCTGCTTGCCTTGTAAATCACCAAGATTTGCAACACGAGGTCCTACAGCTAGCAGGAATATGGCCTTTCCTTTTGTTTCCAGGCAACGTTACGGACACAGTTTAGTTTTGAAATCTATCATACCTATGCCTGACATAGCCACAGCTCCTAACATTGTGTCATGTATATCCTTTTTCACTTTTTCAGACCAGTCACAGGTAAAAACCCTGCCTTGCGCAGGGCTCAGTTCCTGTTTTGACTGCTCTCAGATCTTCTTCCTTGAGGCCTAGGACCTTAACGTACAGAACTACACACTGTGCAGATTAGCAGGCAGGAAGAGGCAGGTCTCTGCGGTAGAAGCATCGTGTTGATATGCACAGGCAGAGTAAGAACAGGACAGGGATGAAAAGGATGGGAAATTAGAGAGAAACACGTACACACACTTCCCTCTCATGCTTGATCAAACCAGCTACAATCTAAACTCCAAGCCAAGTCAGCTAAACGAGTGGTTTGGATTCTTGAGTTCACCTCAGCATCTGCAGTAAATGGCACCTAGTTCACCTTCATTCAAAGGAATTCATGAAGCTTCCAAGCACAATAAGCCTTTTACAGCCCTGTGCCAATTCCTCTTAAACCGAATTCGCTGTACAAACACTTGTACTCTGACAAATAGACCCTTCTTTAGTTCAGAAGTCAGATTTACCGGTCAAAAGGTTCTTAGACTCTCTTCCTGAAGCCTTTTTAAAAATTAGGATCATCATAAAATATTTTCCAGTCCCTAAGCATTTCCAATGTAAGATCTGAAAATCTCTACTGAGCTTCTAAAAGCGTTGTCTGCTGTGTCTTTTAGACTTCTAGAATGCAGACCATTCAGCTTGGATTCTCTCTATTTTTACTTTTTAAAAATGGCTTTAATTGTTACCTTCTTTTAGTTACTGTTCATTTCTTTTCATACTCTTCACACAAAAGGAAGGTACATCTTTACAGAGCTAGGTAGAAAATAGCTAAAAGAAGAGCTGTATAGATGCAAAGTAAAAGGAATGTAAGAAAATGATTAAAAAGGCAACTAAAACACACAAGATTCACATTATGTGGAGACCACAATATATTTGTACAAGTACACGTTCTTATACATATAGAGTTGGTGGTCAGTGAGAGGCTTAGACCTTGGAGGCCAAATTTAACTCATTTAAACTAGCAGAAATCTGGAGCAATTTTGATGACAGTTAATCTTGCTGATTTAGCATAATTCCTCCACATTTACATTGGTAATTAGAAGCAAATTCATCCCTTTGTGATTTATTTGGAAATTGTGAGCAATGATATGGACATTGCTGTTAATTAGGTTATTTTTGAGTTCTTCACGTGGTATTAAGAAATAAGTCAGAAAGAGAAATAAAATTTCTACAAGCAAAAACATGAGAAAATAGTCTCAACAGTCCAAGAGATGCTGTAGCTCTGCCCCTTATGTTTGATAGTAGGATCACTGTTCCTGCTCCTTACAAGTATATTACATCTCATTCTACAGTCATGCTGTAGTTTGTGACTGGAGACAGTCTCAAAATCCACTTCTAGTGTTCAAAAGTTTGTCACTTTAACCTTCAAGTTTCCTCTCAATTTCCATCAAAACGGTCTCAAATCTTCATCCTGTGTCACTGGATCTTCTCTACAAATTTCCTCCCTTCTCTTTACTTACTGTTTAAAGACACGGAAGCTGCTGTGTACAATGACCATTTTTCAAGTTTTCTTCTATTACTGAATGATTTTTATGGACTCTATACTCAGGTATATTAGAGTTTTCATTTCCTTATTGGTTTCCAGTTTATAAATCTGAAACAGATAGACTCCTTAATGAAAAGGAAACCAGGAAGAAAGAGTTCCCTCCATTTACCCCTTATCCCAAAAAAGATGAGTAGAATTATTCTTACCTCTCATCTCGTCTTCCCCGGAACCGTGCATCCTCAGGATCCCGTGGATATCTATCATCCGAAGGTCTCCGTCCTTCCCAAGCACCAGGAGGCCCACGGTTTGAACCCCCTCCTTCAAATTCCCTGTGATCAGGAGGAAAGGGAGGCCCAGGTCCACCTCGTCTCCATTTTTCGTCTTGCAATGGTGGGCCTCCTCTCCCCTCAAATTCCCGTAATCGATGGCCAAATCTCTTATCTGGATGGAAGTCGTCACGGAAGTCATCTGGTCGATCAAAGTCATCATGGAAATCTGGGTGAGGTCCTCGTCTATCTGGCATGCCCCTGCTGTCTCTACCATCACCCCACTCCTGGCCACCTCGAAACAACCCTCTCTCAGGCCCATGATCAGGACCACCACTGTTCTGGTCGTGCCTTCTATCTGAGAGAGGGCCCATGTGATGGTTTGGTGGACCACGGGAGTCACCTTGAGGGAAAAAATCATAGCAGATTTCTGTAACGTTTTCTAAAAATGCTCTAGGATGCTCTAATTTGTACAGTTCTACAAAGCATAGACCATAAATCGCACATTAAATATTTTTTTGGGGGAAACTTTTCCTCTATGTTCCAGCCCCAGTCTATGGAACCTTTCCTCTCAGCCAAGGCCCGGTGCTCTGCTGTAGCCTTTTCTGTCTAGAGGCGCTGCACTGGAACAGCCTCTTTTAGGAGAGCTACTCACAGAAGAATAGACAACATAATTAATTACCTTTATTAAGACCAGGTCCTTGGTTGTGAGGGCCAAGACGACCTTGTCCTCCCTGCTGCCCCAGTCCTGGTATCAGTGGTGGAGGACCTGGGTTCTGTCCGTCCTATGAGCATATAATAAGAAAAGCCATGTGAATTGCTATAGGTGAGTATTTTTGCTTTTAAGCATTTTGTAAGGGGGCAAAACAATTTTCTTTACATACAGACTGCATCTTCACAGGTCTTACAATAGAAACAGCTGATATTCCAATGGTTTCAGCCTAATTTTTCAGACATTCACATCAGTAATGCTTTTCAGTCACTGTCTGAGAAACACATAATTTTATAGGAAACTTAGCAGTTCGAGGACTAATATTTTACCCATAACAACCAAAGATGATAAAGCTCATATTCTAGCTGCCTGTTAGAGAAGATGAGGAAACTGTGTGTATCTGTTTTAAAAAAATATCAGGTACTGATTTATATGCAGTTAAAGAGCTGCATAGACCAAAGACTTCCTTTGGAAATGAACAAAAAAATGAAACAATGAAAAAAAAAAATGAAGAATGTCGGGATGGGGGGACAACAACAGGACCATAAAATAACCTCTCCTAGAGTCCTTTGGAAACTGTTAACATGGAAAGACATGAGCATCATCTTTAACATGCTGGCAAAGTTTGTTTTTCTTAATTCTAATTTTAGAAAGATCTACATCAAAAGAAAGTACCAATACTTGGCTAAGCGCCAAGAGACAAGTTGTTAATGGGTTATTAAGCAATGACAGGGCTAAAGGCAGAAGCTGCAGTCACCTGCTTTTCTCAAACAGAAACAGTACAGCGGGCAGAGGTTTGTGTATGTTATATGATCCTGAAGAAAAAATAAAGTATATATGTCTTTTGGTATTTTCTCTCTTTTTTGTGAGTTTTAAAGGATAAAATAACGTTCTTTAAATTCAGCTGCTGTCACAGACACATGAAAGATTTCTACAGGTACCACATTTACACTGGACCCACTACAATAACATTGGTTGGGAAACCATGCGCTTGAACTGTCCAATTCTGCCTTTAAACAGCAAAGGCCAGACAAAAAGTCATCAGTTGGGGTTTGTACTTGACTGGAACTAAAAGGGGGCATGTACATAATTTACACTGTCGCAATGAGATCCAACAATAAAAATGTATCACAGTGAACAAGACAGAGTTGAAACTTGCAAGAAAGCTATACAAAAGCCTTTTATGTTGACATCATCAAAAAAAAATATTCCCCCCAAAACCCATACCAAAAAACCCTAAATATGTAGTATTTTTTTTCCTAGGCATGTCTAATATGTAATATTTAGACTTAGCCTTCATATTGGCTTGTAAAAAACACAACCTCCAGGCTGCAGGTAGTTTGTAAATACTTAGAAACCTATACTCCATCACTGTCATTGTACTCATAATTACATTGCTTAATCTCTCCGTGAATCAAAGTTAAATAATTTTCATGCTCTACATTTATTGTTGAGAAACACTACCTTTTTTTTTTTCTGGTTGCAGAGAAGCAATAAGTTCATTTGTGTATTTTTCCCATCATATCTTGAAATACTGGTTTGAAATTAAACATTTATATTCAACTGCAATACAGGTGATAAACACAAAAAAGCACACAAATATATTCTACAAACATCACATTTGCATCAAGTAATTTTGTAAGGACTTTGAAGTAAAAAAAAAACAAACACAAAACAAACGAAAAATAAAAAGCCTGGTCCAATGCCTATTTAAAAAAAAAAAAAACAACCAAAAAATACTTTCCTAGTGACTGCATGTTGACTTGAGTCCGGAACAAATAAATTCCCTGACTAGGAAAGATCCAACTACTGCACTGCTTCTGCCATTCTTGACCAAAACCTTGCTGGAGTTCCGGGATTTCTCATATATTTAGCACATGCTTACTTACAATAAACTTTGTTGAACTTCTTTGTTTTATGCCACTAGTGTTTAACCAAAGCAGCAGTTTTTAGCACTCACTAAAGGAGCTGCGTTAGCATCTAGCAAAAACCTCTATTCCAACCAAACAAATCAGGCTTTGACAAGACGGGAAGACAGAGCCGTAACACCGCACTTTGACATGCCTTTCATTTCAAATACATTCCTGGCCCCAAACTGGGCTCGAAACTGAAAAACAAATAGGTCCAGCCCAGGAGGAGATGGGGTACTAAAAGCTGAATGAGATGAAATTCAGCAGATCTATCTAAACGGAATGCGAGAAGATCAAATCTAAATTAGCAATAGCACAAGAGCTCTACAGTACTACTGCTCACTTGGGAATATTCTATTTATCCATCTGCATTTTAATATCAACATGCCTATCTCCAGAAGAAGATTTTGACAATCATATCTCAGACAATTTCCTTTCCATAAACAGTTTTCTATTCTGTTCCACATTTGCAGAAGGTAGCAGATCCCACGCTCAGGAAGAGATGTACATCTCACCCACACACTCTGCAGTAAGCCTCTGCTTTCCAATGTATAGCAGATGCAGGTAATAGCGGTAACTCACATGGAGATTAACCCTTCCAAATACGTAAAAATGTTCAGTATTAATGTCACCAGCCCTTGATAAAGCAGATATATATTCATACCCTCCTGCTACTGAAGAGGAAGGCAACTGATTTGTTCTAGTTTACAAAGATAAATGTCAAATTCAGAACAAAAAACAAGCTAAAGCCCATTGTTTAAAAAAAAATCACAGATAGAGCCTTTTAAAATAGGAACTACTATTATATTCAAGTTACAAAGAAGCAGACTGGAGCAAAAACTGACATTACAAACTTTAAAATCTGTTCATTTTTAAAAGATGTTACCATACTAAAGCTGCACAAGGAAGGAAAAATAGCCCCAAATACCTCTCTTTGTTGTTTTTTAGTATCTGTAAAAGACTTCGAGACAGCAGTATTCATTGAAAATAACGGGCCACCTGTCAAAAGCAACTTACGGAATTCTGATCAGAGTGTCAACAGCAGGGTCAGACAAGGACAGCCCTACACATGGATGTAGACACACACAAGCCTTTATACACACACAAGCTTGGTAATTATTCTCAAAGCAGAAAAGTTGGTCTCCTTGGGACAGCAACGAGAAACACTATGCTAATTTCAGTTAGACAGTTGTGGAACCAACAACTCGTTTGCTTAACTTCGATGCTTTTGAAGTCTCAGCAATTAACAGACTTCTGGAGGGAATTATTGCTGATTCGTAAGGAAAAAATATTCAAATAAACCCACAGTTTGTAGCCTATTCTGCCTCAATCTGAAAGGGAATCACTGAGCTAAAGCCCATTTCAATATGTCATCGCTCATTGGGATTGGTATGGCACTACACACCAAGGACTCCATGGATACCCGTCTAAAGCTCTAACTAGAAGCTATTGAGTGCAAGTCTAAAAGAGTTAATTCCATTTAAAAAAAACCCACACGTTTTTTAAAATTGAGCAAGTAGAATTTTTTTCCAAACATCCCCTTTAAAATTCACCTTAAAGCTGAACACAAGAGAAATTTTAAGTACAGAATCAGTGCCATACAAATAGGAACTTGTAAGAGCTAATAAATACAGACCGCTCTGCGTTATCCCTGGTAGATCAGAAGACGTAATAAGCCCGTTACGAAAGATGCTGAAGAGGGCAGAGCAGGTTGCACCCGGTACTGAGCCAGACTTAATCAAAACCTGACTTGATTCCTGCAGAATTAATTGGTGTGTCTATAAGCGACACACTCCAGTATTGCAGGTCAGCTAGGCGCAAGTATATTGCTGAGCTGGTGAACCCTCCTGGAGCTGGACGCCAAGGCAGCACGGCACAGGGACATCTCACGGGCAGTGCAGGGGCAGCACCCATCCAGGCCACGCTCAGCAGTTCCAGCTCAGTGCTCACCCTGGGCTGGTCCTACACAAACTGGTCTGATACCTCTGCTCCCTCTCGTGCTTCCAGGCAAATGGCGCAGTAACGAGTTAACGGTGTTCAATGCTGATCTCTCAACTTGTGCTCCAGAAAGTACGCAGGCGGCTAAATGATTTCTATGCCAAGGCAGGAATCAGGGTAGCTGTGTTCCTGTGCGCTTGGTTTGAACTGGAAAGTTCAACCAGACCTAAGCTGATTCTGGGTGTGTCAGCATCTATGGTAAATTCATCCCATAGTTTGGATTAACTGCTCTGGGACAACTGAGAGTTGGTGGTAACTTGCTTTAATTAATACAAGAGTTTTCTTCCGTTCAGTTTGCTTAAATTCAACTTTTATTAGTGCTCACCTACTCCCTGGGAAATTTCCCATTTAAGACAGTTCACTGTCTTTAAATTAAAAAACCCGGAGTTTCTCTTAAGGTTACATATTTTCATAGCAGACCGATTTCTGTACCACTATTTCCAATAATCCCTTTTCTACAGTTACCTCTGCTGTTTCCAAACTACAGAACTCTTTTTGTTATCATTTGAGTTTTCCCGAGGCCTCAGTCCTGCAAGCGCACCAAACCCCCAGCCTCTCAGCTCTTGCTTTGCATTTCTACTGCGTTATTTTATCATTCCTACATTCTTAACACTCTTGCGATACAGACTGACACATACCTGATTAAATGGGGGACGAGGCCCATCACCCAACAGAGGCGTTTTCTGCTGCTGGAAAGGCAGAGGGCCCTGGGAAGGGTGCGGCCCCCTCGAAGGGTTCGGTTGTCCCTGAGGTCCTTGCATGTTTCCTTGCGGCCCTACCAAAGAGCCTTGTGGAGGTCCCTGCTGGCCTTGTGGACCTGGTGGCCCACGCAATTCTTGTGGCGGTCCTAACATTGTACCTTGAGGCGGGGGTCCCTGGAGGCCCCTCATCTCCTGGGGACCATGTCCTAGTAAACCACTTTGCATATGAGGACCTCTCATTTCTTGCGGATGACCCATCATCATCCCTTGTGGAGTAGGTCCCTGGTTATCTCTGGGTCCTGGTGGACCCTGCATCCCTCTTGGATTAAGTCCCATCAGAGGCCCTTGAGATATAGGGCCCTGCATTCCTTGAGATCCTGGAGCTCCTTGCATACCATGAGGAAGAGGTCCTTGCATTCCTCGGGGACCAGGTGGCCCTTGCATTCCTTGACCACCTTGAGGACCCAAGTGACTTTGTGGGCCAGGTGGACCCTGTGGTCCTATGTGAGTCTGAGACCCAGGTAGACCCTGTGGTCCTAAGTGGCCTTGGGGGCCAGCATTACCCTGTGGACCTGGAGGCCCCATTGGCCCATGAGGGCCAGGATGTCTCTGCATTCCTTGATGTCCATGTAAATCCTGAGGCCGTGGCATTCCTTGTGGGGGCCCTTGAGGGCCTGGAGGTCCTTGTGGTCCCATGAATCCTTGTGGACCTGCAGCTCCTTGGTGTAATGGAGGACCCTGAGGTCCCATTTGTCCTTGGGATCCCGGAGGTCTGAACTGTCCTTGTGGACCTGGAGGTCCCATCTGAGGCATATTCATTGGCATCTGCTGAGGTGGAAGGGGCTGCTGAAATCCTTGAGGCATCTGTGACATTGGGCCTTGCCCTGGAAAAGGCTGGGGTCCATGAAGTGAGCCTCCTGGAGGTGGCGGCTGCACTTGCTCGGCTTGCTTTTGTGCAAGTCTCTCAATCTTCAATTGCTGTCCAAAAAACAAGAGAGATCACAGTGTACAGTATACAGTATCGTCAGGGTTGGAAGGGACCTCTGGAGATCATCTAAGTCCAACCCCCCTGCCACAGCAGGGCCACCTACAGCACATTGCACAGGACGGCGTCCAGGCGGGTTTTGAATGTCTCCAGTGTGGGACACTCCACAACCTCTCTGGGCAGCTGTGCCACTGCTCTGCCACCCTCAGAGTAAAGAAGTTCCTCCTCATGTTAAGATGGAACTTCCTGTGCTCCAGTTTGTGCCTGCTACCTCTAGTCCTATCACTGGGCACCACTGAAAAAAGACTCTTCTCATCTACCTGGCACCCTCCCCTTAAGTATTTATAAGTATCGATAAGATCCTCCCCCCCGAGTCTTCTTTTTTCTAGACTAATAAGACCCAAGTCCCTGAGCCTTTCCTCATAAGAAAGACGCTCCAGTCCCCTAATCATCTTTGTAGCTCTTTGCTGGACCCTCTCCAGCAGTTCCCTGTCCTTCTTGAACCGGGGAGCCCAGAACTGGACACAATACTCCAGATGCGGCCTCCCCAGGGCAGAGCAGAGGGGGAGGATGACCTCCCTCGCCCTGCTGGCCACACTCTTCTTGATACACCCCAGGATGCCATTGGCCTTCTTGGCCACCAGGGCACATTGCTGGCTCATGGTCACCCTGTTGGCCCCCAGGACTCCCAGGTCCCTTTCCACAGAGCTGCTCTCCAGGAGGTGAACCCCCAACCTGGACTGATGCATGGGGTTATTCCTCCCCAGATGCAGTACCCTACACTTGAACCTCATCAGGTTTTTTTCTGATCCAGAAAACCAACTAAGCACAGAAGTATATGAGACAACTGAAAATCAGAAGCAATAATCTAATTTTTCAGGAGTTGAAAAAGATTAGTTATATTTCTACTAATTAAGACAAAAGCACTAAGAGATCTATAGATCAGTATTAATTAAGTGAAATGTGGGGGCCTCACTGAAGGTTTCATAGCATCATGCATTAAGTCCAATATCCTGTTCAATTAGATGTTTGTTTGGAAAAAGGTGAAAACAGTACTACACATTTTAGTGTTGAGGTCCAAATATATCCCATAAAGCACTAAAACAAATTTGCTAATAACTGTCTCTACATACATACCTCCAAGAGTTGTGGGTTTGTGTACTGAAGTGCTGCCATTTCCTGTTCAATCTCTGCCTGTGTCTTCTTTTTCTCCTCCAGCTTAATATCTTCCTTTCTGTCATTCAATGGCTCAGGTGGGGGAGGCAAAGGAACTTTGTTCTGCATCCATGCCTATAAGGAATAGTAAACACAAGATAAATTCTGTGGAACAATGTGTATGCAATATATTGCTGCATTGGGAAAGGGTATGCTGGAACGCTGTGTAGTATGGATATTCAGAAGGTAAAAACGATGCTGAATAAAATTTCTGTGTCTTATAACATCCTATTTTCCAGGTACAGATACAAGATATAAGGGATTTAACCAAATATTTTGTGCTTAAATAGTAAACAAACTAACTACTCTGGTGTTATTTTGCACTGGGTGTTGATATAAAAGAGCTGATACCAGAAATCCAAAACATTTCAACAGCCACACACTTTTTGAAGTTGGGAAATTAACAAGTTGTTCTCCTGTTTGCTGTATATCAGGTACTTACCTGCTGAAACTGTGCCGGTATTGGTTTTGCATAGGGCACTTTTTTCTGTGGCACCTTCTTTTGGTCCTTTTGCATTACCTCTTCCATTCCCCAATCCAGTCCTGGGATTCTCATTTCAATATCGTTGGACTCATCTTTCCCTTTAGCACCAGGGAGACAAACAGTCAGAGCAATGCAGGTTTACAGAGAAATCCTGTTACTCTCTTTACAATTTATTTAGCAAAAGAGACTACGAGGTTTTCAACTCTTCCTTCTTTCCATGGGAAACACACGCAATACTGAACTTCAGGAAAAAAGTAACTGTGCTACCAAAATATATGAAAGGAATGAAAGAGAAGTCACACGGTATCTGGATGGCTCAGGAAAATGCTTCCCCATACCTACTACTTACCCATCTGCTCTTGCTCCATGGCTATTTTCAATTGTTCAGGTATTCCCATCCCAGGAATAACTGCTAGGCTATTGGGTTCCAGATCATCTAGAGAAAAAACAATAAATATTTATACCTGGAACATTTTTCTTTGTGCTGCCATTTTATCCCTTTAGATTCTCACATGCTTTTACCATTGGTGTCATTACATATTTCACAACTGGTGGGTCACTTTTTAATTCCATACATAAGTTACAGGATATTAAAAGAACTGCAAATTCAGGTTCATAAATACACCCCAAAAGGTCAGAAATTATGTCCTTTTGGGAAAGTTACATTTGGGGTAGATGCTCAGAAAAGGAAATAACAACCCATACCCCCTCCCATTTTAGTTATAACAAATCTATATATTTTAAAACTTAAATTGGATTAAAGTGCTGCATTTTAATTAAAGTCCCCAAACACAAAAGAGCAAATAATAAAAAATCTGAAGAAACAGATGTAATCCCAGAGATGAAAAGGTTGCTGAGGCATGCCATGGAGCTGGGCAACCCTGAAAAACCTAAAATTACTGAGACAAATCCTTAAGACGGGGGTAAAGTTTTACGATTTTAGTCCAGTTCAACAGTTTGAAAGATTTTCTTGCTGTAGTGCAGGACCATGGGAAGTCTTGAAGTCACATGAAGTTTTTGGGAAGAAAAGTAAACTGGAGATATTGGCAGAGGGAGAGCCAAACCTCCTTCCTGTGATTGACAGACCAGGTCTTACCTCCTGGAGCTGCGGAAACAAAAGAAAACTCATTGTTGGAATGGTGATCACTGATAACACGGAGCATAAAATCATCCTCATAAAAAATACCTTTGTCTAGGTAGTCACCAATGCTACGATACTGTTTCATCATCTTACCCAGAAGCTGCACTCTAGTGTCAGCTAATGACCTAGGCTTGTTCCTGACCCCAACCCTCTTTCTTCCATATTGAGGGCAATTGCCGTACCGTATTCCACACCATCCTCTGACATCCCAGGCAGTAGATTCAAGTTGTAACGATCTCGCATTTTATCTCCAGGCCGATTTCTAGTCCAAAACTTGCTGTCAAAAGGAAAATATATGATCTTAATAAAGGGTCAAGAGTATTAACTACCTTTAATTTAATTAGTTCTTTAATTTTTAGTGTGCTATCTTGATTATATAAGGATTCAACTCTTACTAAATCAAGTTCAGTGCTAGATCTGAACATTAGGTGTGAGGTTCAAACCAAAAATAAAAAAACAACAATTACCATATTGAATTATATAGTTACAATTCAGAAGATGCATCAAAGTGTAAGGGGTATAAGTACCCAAGTGTAAGGGGTATAAGTACATCAACATCAGATCCTGAGTAGACAGATACATTTCTAGTCCATTCCCAAAACTTCTCCCTCAATTCAAATATATTCTTCATACACAACTAAACTTGTCATTACACACATCCACACACAAAAAAATTACTCCATTCATAAAACGCTCCATGTTTACAGCATGTTCAACCTAAAAGCACAAACTATATGCCTCCAAACAGGTTTGCAATGTGAAAAGAGAGATGTGACCAGCAGATGATCTGCAGGAACAAATGCTGTGGAGATAAGAATATTTCTTCAGCAAGAAACTACAACAAATCTTTTCTAAAAATTTCTGCGGGAGATTTCAAAAGCTCACACAACCTCAAAATCCTGGTAAATTTAATTAAAGCTTTCTTAGATGAAGGACCAGAGGTTAGACTCTACCTTTTAATGTAAAATGTCAGTGCCTTCCCGTTTAGATACATTTGTCTCTCTGCTTTGCCCATCGGCTGTGTATCAGAATCATCCCAGTCTTTGTTCACTGATGCCACACACCTTTCTAGCTTCTATATGTACGTACAATCCCTTAGATCTTTTCTTTAAATACTTGAAAATACCTGGTGTGATCGTTTGAGCCCGAACAGAGAATGTGTCCAAGAGGATGCCACGCCAGACTCCAGATCATCCCCTCATGGGCCATTTCCATTCCACCAACCTCCTTCTCAACCCTGATGCATTAAAAAAAAAAAAAAAAAACCAAAACAAAAACACCAAACTCAGTCATGATACTGGTGAATGTCTTCTACAGATACAACACAATACTTTTGCTATTCAGTTGTTCCTCTTCGTCTATCCCATATTTTGCTAAACTTAAGCCTCTGTTATTTTTCTGTTTGGTGAACTGATCATTCCCAGTTGTTCTCACCAGAGGATCCAGCAACGTTGCGATTTTTTACTGTACATTTAGAAACAAAATAATTACAACATCTCAGAACAAGCTCTAAGAAACTAGGAGTTTTAACCATCCATCACCCTCTCAACAAAAGGCTTTTCTGTGCGAGCAGTTGTATCCTTTACACTACATCTGCACAGGAAAACTTACTCATAAATGAAGCATATTCATAAACTTCCACGGGTATAGAGAAAAAGCTATACCATAAACATGCATGTTAAATACAGATTCAAAGGTGAAGAGTATATTTTATGTTTAACAGCTTGCACATCTGACCAACATCTTTCCAATGTGCTGATGAAACTGCCACATACCCAACATGCCAGAACAACAAAGAGCCATCAGATCCTCCACTGGCAAACAGCCCTTCGTGAACAGGGTGCCAGGCCACAGCTGAAATACAAAGTAAGCCACAATCAGAAAGTAAAAAGCTAGGATTTCTAATGAATGGAAATCAGGATCTCAAAAACTTTAATTTGTAATCCAAGCTTATTAATAAAAATCCATATAATATAACAGATTCTGACCTGTGGCCTCCTTCTTATGTCCCCTGAAGACCTGCAGTTCTTCTTTCAGATTCCGAATGTCAAAGAGCTTACAGAGATGGTCACGAGAAGCTGTTAGTAGCCAGTTGCCATTCAGATTCAGTTTCACCTCCATCACTGTGTTTTTATGAGCATGTCTGCAAGCAGAGAAAGACAGGTACTGATTTCTCAGACACAAATAAAAATGTGATAATTCACCCATCTCAAACATTCAGGTCAATATCAAAGTAGTTCACGCTACTAAACCTGTGCAAAGGGCCCTACGCCTTAATCCTGTTCTTTCATACTTCAGAGCAACTGGTAGTGCTCACTGAGACAGCAGTCAGTCACTGCACGCTTCTACTGCGGCATAAGAAATTTCTCGTCAGCCACATGAAACATCTCATTTGTGTTTCCATATCTCAATTCTGTCTTCCAAATGAGAACTGTGTGACTAGGAGGTCTATGCAGAAGACAAAGTAAATTTAAATAAGGAATAATAGAATCACATTTTTCCAAGTACAGACTTGACTTCATCTAACCTCTAGATTTTCTGGCACAGCTAAAGCACTAGCTTTATAACTGAAGCAACTGTGTACAGCTGAAAAGATGTGGGGCAAAAAGCTAAGAAGGGAATTAAAATTATTTTATGAAGTTAGCTTACATTTGAGCAAATCAAAGCCTGTGGGCAAGAACTTACAGTGTGGCAAGGCTCTGGCCAGTCTTCGGATCCCAGAACTTGATGGGCTGTTGGCTATCTTTACTTCCCGATACAACTAATCCCTTTGTTGGATGCCAGTCAACACATTTCACATCTGCTCCATGTCCTGTTAAGACAACAAAAATTGCTCATTTTGACATTTCACAGATACTGAAAAGATGGTGAAAAATTAAAGGGTGCACACCTTATAACTGTGACGTAAAACTGAATGAAAAACATCACAGAGCACAGGTCACAAAACAAAATCAAACTAAATAAAAACTCTTCTGAATTAGTTAGGTTGCATTCCTTCCCACTAATCACTGGGAGCATCTTCTCCTCAGACTGCACCCTCAAACCAAGCTCACTTCACCAA
Source organism: Pluvialis apricaria (assembly GCA_017639485.1). Taxonomy (NCBI): domain Eukaryota; kingdom Metazoa; phylum Chordata; class Aves; order Charadriiformes; family Charadriidae; genus Pluvialis; species Pluvialis apricaria. The sequence continues at coordinate 26,340,693 of CM030014.1, forward strand.
CACGAAAATCCTCTAAGAAGTTTCTGCTTAAACTGGTACTTTTCTTTAGGCTTTGGCCCTATACTGTGACTCAATATTTTAAACGTAGCATTGATGAAGTGTTTGTATGCAGGGAAATAACACTGTGACACTTCGCTTTCCATGAAATATTGTAGAAACGAAAGGCAAATACATATTTGTTCCTATCCTATCAGTATGACCATTTTGCTCTCCTGTCAGAAAATAACCCAAGAAATTAAATTATGGATCTGAAAGCTATGCACATGATGAAAAGAAATCTTATGAGATGTAACCTCTTATCAGAGGGATTCAGGTTTTTCTAATGCTCAAGAGTTAGGAGAGGAAAAAAAACCTCGTGATATCATTTCATTTTAAACTGACTGACTGATCTTGACAGATAATCAGTGCTGCTCAGGTGATTTAAAATCTGTCAAGATGAAATGCTTATTCCTGCTGCTCAACAAAATGAGGTTTCCGAGCTGAACTATAGGGATCTAGAGAAGAAATACCAAACGATAATTTCTTTCTCCAGTCTCTCTTCATGCCAGCCCACTTCAAGGGAAAGCTAACAGTAATAGTCAATGCCACAAAATGAGGCCGCATGCAGTAACTAAAGGAAAAAGCAAGATGAGAAAGGAAGGGCTGTCTGCAACATAAAGGCACTGAAGGTATAAAACGGTATGGAAGAATGGTAGCATGTTCCATGAAAGACAAAGGGTTCCCATCAAAGTCAGACAACTCCTACAAGCGCTGCTTTGCTACGTGGTGGAACATGTAACTTCAAGCAGCACAAGCTGTCTTAATATAGGCCTCAATTCAGCAAGCAATTAAAAATTAGTATCAGTTGAAATATTCCTGAGGCAACAGAAAAATGAAATCAGAACAGGCTATATACTCCTGTCTTAATATAAAAGCAAAACATTAACAACACAGATCACTCTCTTCATCAAGCGAGTGCAACTTTTCCTCCTCTCTGGGTGAAAGGATGGACATAGAAGAGATTCTTGACCCAAGAAGAAATGAATACAGCCTTGGTAAGTATATGGTGAACAACTTTAAGGACTGATTGATGATACGGATGAAGGAACCCAATGCTCCTCCCCCAGCCATTGCAGGCAGAATTGCCCTTGGAATATGCGGGGTCTCAGGGACGAGCAGGATCCTCATGTTGCAAAGACAATAAATGTGCTGAGAAGCGACTGCTCTGGTGGTCCTACCAACAAAGGGGCACTTTGAGAGGTTGTTGTTTCCCTTCTCTCTGGCTCTTCTGATGCAGAAACAAATGAAAGGCACTGTCTGTCTGCATTCATGCTGACTACATCTCTCTCTTCAACTGGCACATGAAGCTGAACACTGAGCATCCCCGTGTTTATTTGGGAGGAAGGATTGGGTCAGCAGCAAGAGAGAAAGCGCTCCTCCTCCATAGCGGAAGGCAATTCACGCTTGCAGATTTTCAGCTGCTGATATTCTCTAGGTGCTTGTTATCCTGCAGCCCCCAGGGAAAGACAGGGGGTTTTAACTCAAAGGCAACAATAGGCCCTTCTCGAGAAATGTTCCATTACAGTTAATAACTGGTTGAACCATATGAAAATGTGTTCAGATGAGAATACTTGAGTACTATCATAAATATGAAAAAAAAACCCAAAGCCCAGCAAAACCATAAAAAAACCCTACCTACACAGACTGGAATTACATTGGCCTTGCTGCTCCTGAAATAAAGACAATTAGTAATGGAAGAGCGCCGAGAGACAAAAGGCTACTCTGTGTGGTGGGTAAGACTGCACCCAGAAAACACGTTCTGCTGGTGAAAGGCCGTCTCTGGATGACAGCTCATCCCGTGCAAGACCTGACTGAGGCTTTTCTTTCCAGACCTAACCTGAGTTAAACCAGCTTAAATATGCATCCCGAGGGGAAAAAAAGGCTCAGAGCCGGCAACCCAGTTCAAGTTCAGAGCCACACTCAAACACAGCAACCGAAGCATCCATCCTCTAAAAGGCCTCCAAAGGGAGCAACGGTGACGGGACAGCACTGGACTGATGGGCTTCTCAGAAGCCAGGTTTGATAGCCACGACCCAGTAGCCCCAGACCACAAAGCTGAAGGGCAGTAAAAGATGTCAGGACACTCAGAACTTGTAACCAGACCAGATAAATCATTAGGTACTTATCAGCAGGACTTTGACCCTCATCAGCGCATTAAAGTTGACCACAGGGATCAGAAGAAACTTATTGTATTTAAAAACATAACTATTATAAAGATAGATAACTGGCACTTCCTGCAGAGAGTAATCTTTCAACCGGTGTGCTCTGGACTACGGCAACAGTGGGGGGAAACTGGGAGCCTCCTTTGTAATCTAATCTAAATGATCTCTCCGACCCTCAAAAGAGGCATCTCTTAGACAAATTTCTGCACTAAATGGGATCATCGTATATACTTAGCTATAGGTTCCTAATGCTATGAAGCGTTCTTGAGAGAAAATAAATTCCTTCCTACAACAAATATGCTTTAAATAGACTATTCCCAAGGGACAAACTAACTCAGAAGAATTACATGAGACAACCAAGATAACTGAACAGCATTGTCTAATCAGACCTTTTTTAATTTCTTTTTTTCCTCTTTTTTTAATTGGAGCAATTGACACTGTATATTGCTTTTCCTGCTTTCTGCAGATAGATGTACGTACTACCATCTGTAATGAGACAGATGATGCAGAAAATACATTTAAAATAAAACTGCAGAGAAAAAGAAGCCTGGTAGATTTTACTTTCATAGCTGTTTTCAGTTCTTAGTTTGAGGCTAAGACCTGGGAATCGGACTCTTCTCTGGTACAGAACCCCTGTCACCTAGCACCACATTCAGAAAACCTTACTTCACACCAATCTCTGTAGTTTACATTCCTTATTTGCTGACTCTAAACAGCTTTTGCTCAGCAGTCACAGGAATGTCTCTGTGACCTAGGAGGGGCAGGATGGGAATTCCTCTCTGAACAGCACTCGCCCCCTTTCTGCCCTGAGCCCCTGCCTGTAAAAGGCAAGATTTTATATCGTTTCCCCATCTTGTAGGGACGCTTTACAGCTAAATGAATCGAGATGTGTGAATTGTTTAGAAGTCATGGCAATAGAAGGCCTATGAACAAACTGAAATGAAAGACTGAAGGTAAAGATTTTTGGTAAACTGAACTGGTTTAAAATAATGAGTTAATCACAGAAATGGTAGGGGTTGGAAGGAACATTGTTTATGTCTGAGCATAAACCAAGGTACTAACACTTGTCAGTTTTACTTAGGACAACTTTTTCTAACCTTTTTAAAAAAATCTGCAGAAAAAATAAATTAAAAACAAGCATATGTATATTCTTTAAAAAGTTCAGATACAAAAAGTATTTCTCTAATACTTTTCCTATGCATAATAAATTTTTGAACTGAGTGGCTGTAGTCACAACTCCGTTAATTAGAATACCGATTGTTAATACTTCTAGCCAACTTATTTGAAGGGTTGTTCTTTAAAGGACACTGAACAGAAATACCGGATGGTGAAAGGCATAACAAGGTATAATAAGATTATAATAGTATTTGATCAAATCCAGCATGTCACAAGTCTGGAAAAGTACACATAAATTAAGGACTTGGGTTTTTTTCCCCTTTAGCCCTAATTTTTGCCTATATGACATAGTGAATGTAATATATGGTGTAAAAAATTTGGTTTGGATCATTGTCTATTTATTACAGTCTATAACATATCTGTATATTTTATAATGCAACTGTGTATAAACTATCAATTATAGATATACCAGGTTTATTGCTGCAGCTAATTTTTTTTCTATTATATTCTTTCCCCTAGGAATGCGCCCCAATCTGAAGGCACATAAAATGGAAAGAGGATTTTATAGATGATACGGTAGGATTTCTAGATGCGTTTCAGCAATTATTTGGATGTATACACATATATTGAGATGACGCACTTAAGGCATCTTCTTGTACTTTTTTAACATCTACATTCCAAAGAAAATGGATATTTGTAACTATATATATTTTAAAGAATGAACATAATCATTTAACTGCAACGATACTGCTTCTCATTTAGAGAGAATTCTATTTGCTTAGATTTTTTTTTTTAAACACATGGCTCTTATGCTGTTTTAAATGTGGAGTAATTAGAGCTCTGTATCCGCCACTTGAATTGGTCAGACTTGAAGCCTTTCCATCACCACACAGTAACCTTCACCCTCCTGTAATCTGTATCCCCAAAATAACAGAACACCTCTCAGAATAGCAGGCCCTTTGTAGGGGACAATTTCCAAGGGACCTGCAAAGACACATCAGGCCTTACTACTGTTCAAGCTAAGGTTCTCCACGCCCAAAAAGAAAAGGACCTGCAAGTCAAAGATAATGGAACGCAGCCACATTAGCAGAAAGATGTTTTAAGTTTTCTACATACTTCCCTTAGACTTTCTGAGTTGCTTCCATCATAGTAGACAAATTGTATTATTCTGCCTGTTCCATTTTTATGGAAGGCTTTAAAAATGTTATTGGACGGTTACCCATTCCCCTAGCAATTCCCTGCTTCTATGTAAAGCTCACTTAGGAACTGAATACCTCGTATCTACAAGAACCTAGGTACTATTTTGATAACACGATCGGGTTAGCAACAAGGGCAAGAATATATTTTAATTCCAGTAATTTGTGTTCTTTGCCCTATCATCTTGAATGCTTTGTGGTGAGCTCTTTCACTTCCTATTCTCCACTCCAAGAATGAATACCGCAGAAACCCTCTGTCGACAGATACACAGTATGCCTTTTCTTTTCGGCATAATGTGGGAGGTTGGTGAATAAGAAATCAAGGGAAAAACTCTTTTCAGTCTCCAGCGGATTAAGAACAGTGCCTCCCACCATACTTTCAGACCTCTGTCCCATAAACTTATTTTCCTTTATTTGCTCATCATCTCTTTCTAGCTCTCTGCTAGTTTATTAAACATGGTATCTAGAGAGACTGCTAAAGTTTTAACCCACCTACAGGGAATGTCTCATAGATCATCAGTATTCCTCTACACCAGCAGCTGAATGGGACATAATTAAGCCTTGTTTACAAATCCTGGGGTTTAGCAGTTCTATAATTATACTAAGTTTTCTTCCCAGAAAAAACCTCTTATAACAGAATAGTTTGTTATTATCATCTGTGAAATCAGAAGGTCAAAAAAAATAATAATCACTAAACACTGATGAAACAGGTGTGGGTAAACAAGTGATTTTTCCCCAAGATTACCCAGAACAGGTAACAAGCCCCCCAAAACTTGTTTCCATAAATGACTTTAGAATTTGCATGTGCTAGTCCCAACAGAACTTACACCACTCAGTGAATAGTTTGAATTCTACAAAATCCTCAAACACTAACAAAAGACCAGTCTGAACTTAATGCAAGTTGTGTGCTTGCACAGCTTGCGTAACAGCAAATGCACTGCAAGGAATCATGAAAAAAATCTTGTTATATTACATGCAATTACAAGTAATGGCACGTAGTGACCTGAATTCTTTACGTCTGTTGAAATTCACCGACAACATCTTCTTTATAGGGTTTATAGCAAGGGGAAGAAATTCAGCTGGGTCCCTGTGTATGTGGGAACTGGCTCACGCAGGGTTCAGTCTTTAACTAATGGGACTACTCACATGTTAAGCTTAAACTGAATGTTTACATTCTTCAGTGAATTGAAGGTAGAATGCTGAGCAACTTCCAAAGCTGAAATGCATTGCTTTGAACAGAAACACAACTGAAAATGTCTACTGTTTTAGATTTGTGGTGTCAGGTTTTGTTGTTTTGGGTTTTTTTGTTTTTCGAATCATTGAGCATGTCTGTGCTAGAGTCTACAAACACTATAGAGACACCTTTCCTTTTAGACATATTTGCTTTTTCTTAACTCCTGAATTTACTTTTGAGCATTATCACTACCTATACCCAATCAGGTTATTTCCTGTATATGTTGTAAAACATATAGGGATAAAACAAGTTTGACAGCAGGTTGTGCAACAGCACAGTAATGGCACCAGCATCTGTAACAGGCAAAGAGCTATTTAACATTCTCTTAGAAGTGAGAACTATATGAAAAATGAATTAAGTATGCATGTTTCACAATTTCCAATCATAACACACAGTTAAGTCATATCTAGAGTGATCACAGATAATTATCAACAGATGTAAAAATATTCCAAAATTTTCACTAACTTTGCTTAACCAGTGTCCAGATTTTCTAACTTACCACCACTTTTATGCACTTAATCAAAAAAACATATGTATAACATTAAATGCATCGCTGTCACAGAGAGTTCACCTATGTGACGATGCTTTAAAATGCAGCATAATGCTTAGTGCAATACAGTAGTCATTATTGCTAATTAAGAAGTCATTATTAAACAGGAAGTCATCAGGAAGCTCAGAGCTAGGTCAAGAGAAATTACAGGAAAAATAGAGCAGAAAGTGTAAAAAGGGAAGATACACCACATTAAAACTGTCCAACACCACCTTATTCAATACATATATACATTAGTGCTTAGCAGTAATGGCAGCTGAACTCAAGGAGAAAAGCAGGTTTTCATCAAAGAGTTAAATTATTTATGGAAAGCAGCTGGATTCTACTTTGCACAGTTATCTATTAAAATTCTCGTGGCGTATTACTTATAATTCCTTTGCAGGTATTCATCAGAGAATTAAGAGGGCTTTTTTAAATTGCAAAAGGTAGAACATCCTTTCTTTCGCTGGTAACATTATCTGTAAAGTAGCTGGGACTAGATGTTCTTTTCTGTTCAAAAATTAGCCAGCCTACTTCGAAAGCAGCAACACACTTGCTTTTCATTAACAGGAAATATTTATTTACAATGGTATTTACAGTTAATGATATTAAAAATAAATGTTGTACAAGAAACATTAAAAATGAACCGGAATTGTAAGAAAAATTCTCATGCTTCATAACACAAACAGCTGACAGGAGCTGAAAAAACATTCCCTCAGAGAGAAACTGTCCCAAAATTTTTTATTGCTTGTTTTCTGGCACCTTCCTCTCAAGTATTTGGTACTAGCCACTGGATGGGAAAGAGCTTGCACTGCCTCTGATGAGTGTTTACTGTCTTAAGCCATCAGACAAGACTGATCTCCAGGCTAAGGCAGCCTGGCAATTACCACATGATGCCGTAGAGAAAAGGGGAGAGTATAGCTGTGTCCACGAATAGAACAACTTTCTTCAAGGGAAGAAAAAGTGCAAACTTGAAAGATGAGAAATTCAATGATTTTGTCAATCGGTAGTCTGCAGCTCCCATAGATTGGTGGCTTTGTATCTGGGTACAGAATCAGTTTGCTGGGCAGCATGGGTTGGGTTTTTTTTTTTTGTAAAAATAAAAACAACCCACGAAAAATATCCCAAAAAGTGTGAGCTTTCACATTAAAATGTTCCCAGTCAAGTCCTTCAAACATGAACTGAACAAGTGTTTTGGAGTCTGCTCATAGCCTGTACCACCAATTATTCTTTTTTTAAAAAAGATGAATATGATTAGAATGTCAAATAATTTGAAGCCTCGCAATGAAAATTTCTCTCAAAAGTAACTATTTAAGTACCGCTCAGTCAGAACAAGACATTTACATTTTATGAATAGAGAAGAAGTGGGGCATGTGTTAAAAACTGGTGCCTGAAGCTAAGCTGCTAGAAAGTGATGTAGTTTTAAGATGCGCTGATCCTAGGGTAGCTTCAGTGACATTTTTTTAACATATACTTAAGAAACTAGTTTTATTCACTAATTATTGAAAATGTTGACTGCTGTGTTCACACACTGCCATCAAAGTGTCAAATTCCCCAGGTGGAAAACCTGCAGACTTTCGTGAAGCCTTTGCCTGTTCCACCTGTGCGAAACACACCACAAAGCCAAGCCAGACCAAGTTTGATATTTTTACTGAATACTACAATATGTAATGGAAAGAAGGCACGTCAAAAACACAGTATTGATTTAGATATATTTTTAAATTAACTTGAAGCTAATAAAGAGTCTTTGGGGCAGCCTAAAATTCAGCATGGCAATTTAGTGAAAGGAGGGAAAAGGAAGGAAATCAGGGAATGCTGCAGAACTTAAAACCAGCTTGCCTCAAGCACTGTGCTCTGACTGTGATTTCAGTCAAGGTTGTAAGCGGTCAAGTCGGAATACTTAGTTCCCAAGTCAGGGAAGAGAAACAAATACTTCCAGAAAAGCTAAGAGTAACCATCATTAATAATTTTAAGTATTTATTTCCTTTAACATCCTGTTAGTGTTCATTATGTTCTGTTGGGGATTATGGCTGTTGCAAGAGAAAAGCATGGTCCTAATACCTAGTTTAGAGGTCAACCCAACTTTCAGGCCACATGAGCAAACATCACTCTCAGCACTCTGTGCTAAAACCTAAGAAAAAATTGTGTGGGTCCCAGCAAAAGAAGTTACAAGAAGTCTTTTATATAACTTGACATACCTTTACTCCCAAGTGAACCTAGAATCTTTTAATAAAAACACAGAAGGACTACCAAGATTTTTCAGTCAACTTGATCTTCCTTCATTGAAAGAACAGGTCTCAATGCGTTTTTGTGATTAAGACTACAGGGCAGAATCCTACTTTTTTACATCCCATTGAGAGGAGAGGTACTATCAACTCTCTTCTCTACCAGACAAGCAAATTGCTTTTAGAGACAGCCATGTTCACCTGGCCAGTCACAGAAGAACTTGTCCAGCCAACTTCTCACTTTAAGGGACAGCAAGTTTACAGGAAAACTGGTTTCTTTCTTGCCATCCAAAGAACCCACGTAAGATACTTATGATAGCTAGTGTACCAATACAGAACATCCTCTTAAGTATGAGGCCGTTTTCATCTTAAGCAAAGAAATAATGAGTTTAGCTATACAGAAGTTAGGAAAACTATTTTCTTTAGTTCTAGGGCAAATACTGCATGAGCACCTGCTCTCGGTAGTAACTGACCAGCAGCTGCGCAAGGGGTGGGGCGGGGGGACAACAGAGATTATCAAACTTTGCATAGACTCTAGTAAAAGATTTATTTGTGTCAGTCAATAATCAAGACAATTATCAGAGATCCAAGAAGGGATATGGAGAGAGAGGTCAGTAAACTTGCTATTTGCATTTTACAAATCCACCAGGATTGAGCAAACTAGGAAACAGCAGGTCTACCAAAGCAAACTGGTGGCAGAAAGCAGAGCATACAACATTGGCCTAAGCTACAAAGCACTACTCTTTCTATATGGAGGGGAAGCTGAACAGACTGGAGAATTTTCATCTCAAGCACAAGGGACCAATTTTCAAGCAACTGAAATATGAAAGGGCTGTAAATTATGAGAACAGACAGAAACACACACAATGAGCAGAGTACCATGAACTACAACAGCAAAAAACCCCAGCATGTAATATCATATGGTGGCTTACAAATGTGTCTCATCTAGTGGTGATCTCGGGGCTAATGAGAAGAAATACAGCAAAATTAAAAAAAAAAGTACAAAAATGTAATTAAAATGCAGGAGCAAAACAATGATTTGAATAGTGTTACAGAAACATAATAGAAAATACCTTCCACTGAAATTTCAATCAAGCAGCAAAGAAAAGCTGAGCTCAGGCAAGAGACAGAAACATGGAATGTTTTATCACAGTCTTACTTCAAATTTCTGCACCATTAGTGCTCTTATTTCCCCTTATTTTCCTGTGCTTTTCTGTATCAGCACCACCACATCTGTGGACTCAGTCCTCTTTCCTGCCACCTATCAATTCTGAAATTTAAGAAAATGTTTTCCTCTTTCAGATTCAAAGATAGTACTGAAGTCCCTGTTGAAGTAGAAGAACCTAAATACTTTCTATTTCTGTTTCAATTCTAAAAATAGGCCCCTTATTAAGCAACTGTTTTGTAGAGTGTGGCTGTATAAATATCTATGAAGCTCTCTAAAATACCATGCATCCCCATGTATCATTTTAAATTCTATAAGCACGTGAATGGACCAAATAGTAAAGCTCTTCACACGTGATCAAACAGAGAGAGGGAAAAAGATGGTGTTAAAAACTTACCAGGGATTTTGTGCGATAAAACCTAACAAAGAAAGGGAGAGATGTCAACAGGAAGAAATGGGATAAAACAATCCAAAGAGTACTTAAATAACTTTGATATATCAAAACAAGGGGGAAAAAAAAACTATGGAGAAGGTGTAAAAGATGAGATACATGGTTATGAGAAGAAGAAAGGCCAAGTGGCCCATCACCAATTTAAGTGGGGTTCCAAACAAGTGCTGGAAACAAATTGTGGGAAATGCTGTTCTCAGATTCATTTACTAATGTCACAACCAGACATGAACAAAACAAGTGGCATTTGATTGAAAGTGCAGGGGGAAAAAAATACTATTTCTTCCTCATGTAAAAAAATAGGTGTGAAACATGTTTCCTATGACAACATATTAAGGGTCTGTTCTTTCAAGATCAGAATAGAGGATACAAGAACTAAACAGACCCCTCCCACCATATTACAGATAGATTGAATACTACTTTGAACCCTGTGCTTCTTGACATGACTACCTGTTAGATTTTTTCACTGCTGACTTCAAAGGAATTAAAAAAAATAAACCAGGATACAAAGATTGTACTGGCATTGAAGTGTGGTGTTTCCCTCTGTGATGCAGTCTGTGACAGAATTTGTATTTGAATCTACAGGTACATGCACTCATTAGCGTGTTACAAATTTCCAAAATAAGCATAAAGCAATGATGCGGAGATTTGCAGAAAAGCATCTGAAGAGCATATTGCAACTATAACTGCAGTGTATGTTCTCGTGAATTAAGCGGAACTTTAATGGAAAAAAAAAAAAAAGTTGATTAGAATGGGAATATTTTCTCCCTAGAAGCAGAAAAATCTTCAATTCAAATGCCACATATTTAGACCTGGAGCAAATAACTCCTGGATATTACTGCACACCCTGCCATGTTAGCACCAGAAACATTGTCTAATATTTCGAAATGAAAATTTTCCAATTAAAGGATAGACAGTAACCTTACACTCCCAGGGAAAAAAAAGTTATTCCAAAAGACTTTACGAACTCTACAATAAAGTTTTAAAAGTGTTTATACAAAATTCTACAAAATACATAGAGTGAAAATTCTAAAAAATACATAAAAAGCCAAATGACATGGACAAAAGAATCCAAGATAGAGAATGTCCATCTATTCGTAAGTGCAGCCATAGCAGAAAAAGACCAATTCAGACCATTTCCTCAGCAATGCTGAGAAAAAAGTTTTAAATTTTTCTGAAACAGTGATCTTGCCTGCAGTATTTTAACTCAAGTCATCTTTGTTACAAGACTAGGACAGAAGCAGTAATAGTAATACTAGAGATTTTAATCATTACTATTCTGGAAATAAAAGTTGAAAATATAAACAAGTTATCCACGGGACACTTTTTTTTCTGGGTTTTGGAGCATTTGTTATATGAAAACTCCACAACAAAAGATACCTGCTAGACTTCAATCATGCAAATCATCTGCAGCTGTGTTAAAAATGTGGGCTCAAACCACCAAAAGAAAATGCCAACTAGATCACAGATCACCAATTTAAAATAAAAGGCATAAGAGAACAAGTGTTTACTGGGTAGACGTGACTCAGAAAGCAGCTTTCTTAAGGAATCTTTAGATTTCTCTCAATGCTTTCTGTAGCAGCTTTTAAAATTTTTAATCTTACACACACCAAAAAAAAAAAAAGGAAACATAAAATATCTTTCCAGTCTTAGAAATGTAGAAACCAGTCCACATGATAACATTGAACTGGGTCCATATAGGAAACTACAGAGATAGGAGACAGAAGCTAAAAAGCAGTGCTTGTGGGAAAATGGCATGTGTTTGCAAAATAACAGGAAGAACAAAGTAAGTAGGTTAGGCACATAAATAGTGAGGGAAAAGTCATCACCAGTAGGAGGCTGCTATCCTGACCCTTGCGTGGATTTGCTCTGCACTCTTCAAATAAAACACCTTTTACAGCGTTGTCTGTGCTGTGTAGAGATAGCTAAGCTGAGGAACGGAAAAACGCAGTATTTCTCTTCTAGGAAGCTGGACTTCAGAAATCTTCTGTAACATAAAATTACTGATAAATTGAGTCAGTGACTGTGGGAGAGGTAGTAAAGTCCCCTCTTCACTCACACAGATAAATCCCCACATGTAGTCTCATGCAAATAGTAACAGAAGCAGAGACCAAAAAAAGATGACTTTCACGAAAGAAGACGGCATCATTTCTGTTTCAGAGAAGGCTATGTAAGAGTGTGCCATTGCTACACAAGTAACCACTAAGGAGAGATCGAAAATACAAAAATATATTTGTTGGTAAAATGATGCAAGATAACAGTTCTGCCAAATTTACATTTTGATTTTTAATATTTTTGTTAGAACAGCAACCCTGTATTTGGGAGCAAAGTGCATTTTTAACCTTAAAAAGTTAACGAAAAAAAAGGAAGCTTTAACAGGTATAATCCCATGTCAACAGTTTATTTTCAGTGCAAGTTAAAATACAGTTATTTCTTTAGTACAAAGAATACACCTTCATTAAACTAGTCTCTATTTTTGGAATACATATTCCCTTGTGAATTATCTGCTGCTAGAAGATGCAGTTTTACAAGCGTCAATGTGTCACGAACGTGCTCAACTGCGACACAAGCACTACACTGGAGAAAAAGGTACAGCAGGCTGAGAATAACCTGGCTTTAAGACTAACAGATTCTTCATCTATTGGAGACTGGGCATTAATCATTTGTACTCCATCAGCAGTATCCTAACCTCCTCAAGACAGCACATCAATGAGGCTGGTTGTGCCTTTGTATCAATGCATCTTTCACAGAATAGAAAACACTAGGGGTTTTAGGTTCTTTTACATGATGTCTACAGTGAGATGCACTACGCATGGCAGACACATTCTATGGCAAAACAAGCAGCAGAGTCCATTATTCCTGCTATCATGTACAAACAAGTAAACTTTTACAAAAGTTATAGTAGTTTTTAAATAAAAGCCTGATTTATTTATTACACAGTTTTATGAATAGTCTTTTCTGCTACCAAGTGAATGAAGAGAACCTTTCTTTGTGAGGGATAGATTTTCTAGAAGATTAGTGCATTTTACCACCTTTCACTACCAGATAATTGTTCAGACTTATTGGAACTAGAATTATCACACGACCTCTGGTCAGTAGAACTCATTACCGAAATCAGCAGGGTTACCAGTTGCTACCATACAGATGTCCAGTTCACAGTAATGGGCATCAAAGAGCCATGGACTAACTGCAAAATTAATTCACTTTTCACTCCCAAGCTCAAGTCCTCCTTTCTGGGCAAGGATGGCAAAAAGTAGACATGTTAAAAAATATTCTGATACTCTTCATGTCTAGTAAACACAACATTAATTTCTAAGATTTTTAATATGGCACTTTAATTAAAGTCAAATTAAATTCTAATTAAAATTCCCCAAATTGTTCACTTTCAAGTATCACTATTAAACTATGTTTGTTAGATACTGTGATAACTGCTGCTCTAACAAATCCTTCTAAGTATTTTTCAGGAAAACCTGTCTCATGCCTATTCCTTACTTGCATTTTGACATCTTGCAAAAAAAGTTTAAAAAACTTATCCAAATGCTACTGGAACAAAAATTACTAATTTGGTCAATAAAATGTTTTACAATGGCTTAGAAATAACTTCCAGTATTTCTAGTAAATAACTGCTGTGGAATAAAATACCATTATTCAGAACCTTCTTTGAATTTCAGTAAAGTGCTATGGCTTGCTACGTGTTTCAGTGATGATTCCCGATTGGACAGTTCTGCAGAAACTAATGGAACTTCAACCATTGTGCAGAACACAGACAGACTTAATTGCCAGTATTTCCACATCCGGACTTACTAGGAACAGACATCCTCATGGTGAAATTGTAGACTGAAACATACATACTAAGTGCTCTTGGGGAGAAAGATTGTATATTCCGTGAAGAATTCCGTGACATAGGGAAAAGAAAATTGCAAAGTGGGAGAGAAGCACGCAGCATGTGGAGAAGCCTTTGAGCAAGCAGGATATTTTTTTCAGACAGGAAGAAGCAGTTCTACATCTCTAGAAAAACGACCGGCAAGATTGCACCTGCTATTTAAAGCCTCCACTGTTCCAGTTTTATAATGTGAACACAGAAATTCTGAAGTTTGATGCCAGCGTTAAATTTCTGATTGTATTTTTACAAAAGTCCTGTTTTGTCAGCAAATGCCGTACATACTACAGAAATGACAAATCTAACATGCTTATGTAGGTGATTGGAATGATCATTTTTTTCTCCAATTCTTTGGAAGCAAAGGATATTCCTGATAAGCTGGGGATAGTGTGAAAGAGAACCTACCTTTGCCCAAAGATCTCCAGAATACAACTGCAGAGTGTAAATCAATTAATTATAGTGAAAGAATAGCCTGAGTGAATTTAGCTTTTCACGTTCCTAGTCTTAACACCATGTGCTTATCAGTAAGTCTCTGGAGAACAGGGACTTCCAAAAGGAGAATGGTGATCCACAGAAATCCGTATTTGTCAACTTTATCGATATTCCTAATCACTAGATTTAGAAAACTAGCCAAGAGAATAATGAATTTGAGAACATATATGTATTGTCAAAGAGAAAATACCTTATACATTCTTTTTAAGTAGGTGGAGTTCCTGGTAGGGTAGCAACAAAGAGTCATTGCTGTCTGAGGATTTAAGAGCATAAAGCAAGATCTGGAGGAAAAAAAATCCCTTACTATCCAGTTACATCAGGTGACCTAACATAAGTAAGTTTCTGTGTCCTTAAGACAGGTTGGTGTGGCTTAAACAAACAAACAAACAAAATCCTCCAAAAGCAACCCTGTATCAGCTGGTCTAATTAAAAACATTATTTAAGCCTACAAATTATGCATGGATAAGAAAGAGCAGAAGGCAGACGTAAAGAAAAGGCAGGATTCTTCTTGCCCAGGCACAAACAGCAAGCAGTAAAGCACTGCACCATACCAAGCTGCTGACCTAGTCAACCTTTAGAAAACAGAGACATCTTGCTAACAATTTTTAGATCTTGTAAGTATGCTATATACAAGGATGCCTGACAGCTGTCCAGGTGGTATTTTCCGTGTGCAACTGTTCCTTGCTACTGATTAATTACAATTCATAAGGGGGAATTTTGTCCAGAGACTTTGAAATGTGTTGTTATTCCATTCTAAACTCATCTGTAATAGAAACACCAGAAGAAATGTGGCTTGGACTTTTCAAGTGCTTGAAAAGTAGCATGTTTCAAGACAAAGTAAATTCTATTTTTTTTTTTAACTTTAAGATAATTGCAGTCTCAAAATTATATTTAATATTGTGCAGTCTTCTGATAATATGCTTAAACTTGAATATTAATTAAATAATTTGGGTTTGGACATAAAGGTCAGTCAGGTCCTGGGATAGGTGTGGGCATGAACAGTGAAATACACTATGTAGACCAGCTTTTGCTTGAAAGAGAAAGAAAAAAAAAAAATATACTCTCTAACACTCATTTCATCTCAACATAAAGGCTGCTGTTTGCAAACACACCAGGTCTACCTATGGCTCCTTTGGAGAAGTTAGAAACGAGCTAAAGAAATGCACCTTCAACAACAGCAATGACAAAGCAGATGGACAAACCTAGGCTGCTTCAATTTAGGGAGTAAAGCAGTTACCTAAATTACTCTTTTATTTTAAAGCAAAACATTTTTAATCTATTTTAATCATGCATGTTCTTTAAAGCTTTACAACACTGCCTGCACAATCTATTTCAGGACTGCATAATTTTGAAACAAATGAAGAAATCAGTAAACTAATATTAAATCCATAAAATGTTCCACTGGCCATTATGGAGGCCGTATGCTTATAGAGATTGACTGAAATTACTTATGCATAACAATTGCACATATACATATATCTATATATCCATAGATAGCTTTTTACCTCAGTTATTACATTATGAGAAGGAGCTTCCAAGACACCAACAGCACACTATCACATCTTCCATCTTATTTGCAATAAGTTTTCATTGCTTGTAGGAGGAGTCTAAGCAATACTTAAACTTCAGTAATGATTAAGTTGAACAAACTATTAATCACTATAGAATAACCAAACATTTATCATCTCTGGAAAAAGTTCCACTAAACATTAAGAAATCTTTCCAATCCAAACAGATAGTGTGCATTTCCTCAGGCATGTTAAAAGCTGGAAAAAAAAAAACCAAACTAAAAAAAGAAAAGAATGTTTGATAGTCTTTTGAAGACCATTTCCTTATGTCATATATGCTGGTGTACAGCTGAAGCTAACTAAAAATTCAATCACTAGGGTTTTTTGTTCCTTTGTTTCCCCTTTGGCAAAACAGGGGAATTTAGTATCATAAGATCACAGGATAAGTCAGGTTTGGAAGGAACCTCAGCAGCCGCTTGTTCAACCTCTTTCTCAAAGCCACTGGGTCAGATCAGGTTGCCCATGGGTTTATCCAGTTCTATTCTGAAAACCTCCAAGGACAGAGACTGCACAATATCTAATATTAAGCAAAACTCTCACTGTTCTACCACGCTAGTAAGAGAACAGCTAAAAAAACCCCAAACTAAACCTGAAAATGAGACTCTCCATCTCCCCAGTAAAAATGGCATTTTAAATGTATTTTCCACTGGACTAGAGACAGAGATGAACTAAAACATTTTCTTTTTTAGAACTGTTAACTTTACCATAATACTTTTTTTTTCAGTGGCAACATACCTGGAACGCCAAATGAGTCTGAACTCACACTTCTGGGGACTCCCATTAGACTTGTATTTAAGTGGGAAATGACTTACCTGTGAATACCATTTATACATCAAGTTTTGCTATGCATCTCCAAATATTAAAGAATCATGAAAATCCTCTTTTCAAAGGAAAATGTTTTACTTTCATCTGAAACTCTATGCCCCACCTCAGGACAAGTTTCTACCATAGAAAGTGGGGAGTGGGGCTGCGCAGATTAAGCTCTTCTTTGAATTGAAAGAAGATACTCAGATTTTTTTAATCTTTAAGTGCACTGATCATTTACAAAGCCAGGAGGAACCTTAACTTTTGATGAAAAATAGTTCTCAATGAGCATTAGGTCTTGTGTTAAGCAAGGAAGAATGTTGAAGTCTTGCCATGCAAATTCTTGATCTGAGGACAGTAAATACTTATCAGAGCTACTCCTTCCTTAAATCTTAACACACACAGAAAAATAAAGCAGAATAGGATCATCTTGGAGAAGAAAGAAGTCAGCTACAAAGAGAAGTTCAAATGTAGAAGTACTGTATAAACATTTAGACTTGATTTTCCCTAACATGTAATAATAGTAATAATAGACTGGATCCTGTGCTACATTTTGTCATCAATTCATCCTACTCTCTGTTTGAGGGCTAGAATAGCTACAGTTAAGCTCCTAATTTATCAGGTGTTATGACTCCTTTTAGAGGAGGGTTTTTTTAAAGTGATAGAAGTTTAAAAAGGTTTTCATATAACATTTGAAATATTTTCATGGTCCATCATTCTAAATAAAAAGGCAAAGAAAAATCTATTGTAGATATGGTAGAAAGTATGCATTTGCCAGAACACACCAGAAAGCTGGGTTGGCCTTTTAGTAAAAGATACTGTTTTCCCCAATTTAAAGCAGCCAAGGGAACACATTCCTTAGCTTTTTTGAATGAAAATTTCAGGTTTACTCTCTGAGATCTTGGGGACTTGGTAAGAACCACCTATTCCAGTTCTGTTAGAACTAACTTCCCATTTCTCAGGTCAGGCTCACGCTTAAATAGCCATAAGTTCCCTTTAAAAGCTTATTTTGGTGAGCAAAAAGGTATACACACAATTTCTACGAATGGTTAAAACCACTTAAAGATAACTTTCTGTCTTCAAAGCCAATATATGCAAGATACTTGCAGCCCTTGCCTTGTCTACACCAGAAAAATTACACTGAAGTGATACAACCACTTCTTTATGTGGCTGTAGTTATATCTATAGAATAGTTCTACCTACTATCAAAATGGCTTCCCTTGGAAAGTGTTTTGTTTTCAACAAAAAGCCTTTATCTGTAGCAAAATTAAATGACAGTTTGTATTTTCACTGTGAAATGAATCTCAGTCACTTGGAAAGTTCTGGCACTGTACTTTGAAAATGACATGTTTGCATGCTTAATCTAATCAACTGCTTTTTGCAGAAGCATGCAGAATGTAGGTGCCTTGATCATATTCTCAACTGATGCAATCCAGAGCTAGCCTGAGGTCTGCAGGGCAACTGTTAGACATTTCAGTTTTAGAGCTGTTAAATCGACAAAACTTGAAGTGGGGAGAGGGGAAGAGAGAGATCCACATTACTTCTTAGGGACTAATAAAAACATAAGGAGTTTTAACTAACTGGTAGAGACAGCTTTCTCCTAAGTACAGTAGGAATGATGGTATCATTTGCTCACTAAAATAGCACTCCATACTCATATTCCAAATGGATACAGAACGTGTTCCTATCTCTATGCAAACCCATCAACTTGAGTCTCTAAGAGTCGTGACATAGGACATAAAATTTAAAAGAGACTGGGGGGAAAAAATGTTTATGTATATGGGTACTATTATTACACATTTCCACACACACACATTACAGCATGTATACACAGACTCTTGGTACATTATATACTGTCCACTTGTGCCTCAGTGTGTCATTCAGCCATAAAACCCCATCCTCTTCTCTGGCTCCTCTGGCAATTGAGTCTGCCCTGATTTATTCCCACAATGCCAGGAACACAACTTCTGTTAGTTTCCACCACCCCATTCTCATCTTCTTGCTCACACTGCCACTGTCTTTTCTCAATTATTAGACCAGCTGTCGTTTTAAGTTTTTTCATGCTGACAGCCTCCACACTTTCCTGCCATTTGCTATCGTTCTGATTTCATACCCCTTTTTTCAGGATTCTTACTCTTATTTATCCCTTTCTCCTGGGTCTGCTATACAATCCCAGGTCAGCACATTCCCCAGTTTCTCTTTAGACTCTGTGTCTTCCTACAAACACAATGTGTGATGAGTAAGACTAGCTTTCTCAGGAGAATGTAAGGCCAGGCAAGTAAGGAACAGAGAAAAAAATACCACCGTATTTTAGGGAAAACATTTGCAAGCTATCTCCCCATCTCCCAGTCAGTGCCTGGCTGTCCATATGAACTTGTAGATCTTAAGTATGAGAACTGCAATGCTATTCACATGATAAAACTTGATGCAAAGCATCTCACTACTAAAGCCAGAATATCACTCAGAGCTAAATGTACTATAATAGGAAATAATTTGAGTATGCAGAATTGAAGTGATGCAAAAGAGAACGTCAAACGCTTTGCAAAGTCTGTGCTTACTTAAATGCACAAAAGCTTTTAGTACAGTAACTACAGGATACAACAAGAGGGAAAAAAAAGTGGTCCGTTTAATCCACACACAAAAGAAAAGTGGAGTTAAGAAGCCTGCAAGCAAAGTTTCTAAGGACTGACAGATTATTTTCGCCAGGGAACTGTGTTGTTTTGTTTTTTGAAGACTTCTACCATTTATTCTGTAATAGCATGTTTCTGTAGTTACACTCTAGTAGGAAATGGTATGTCAGATGAAAGAGTCCATAAAAAATAATAAATTAAATGCCCAATTCTGAATCTTTATCAGCATAAGATTTTATCAGATGAGTAACTAACACAACTTGCATAAGACTAATTCCAGATGAACCAGAGAACCTTTGACATGACAAATACCAGTGAGGAGATACCAGGAAGCCACCATCCTTAACGCATACAGCCTGCACCCTTTTCAACAATTACACTTGGGCTGAGAAAGGAAGACTGGTATCAGTTTAGCATCAGTATTTAAATGCCTCCATAGTTCACGACTTTCTTCATTAGTATCAATGTAATCCACTTAAAATAGTGTTTTTCCTTCTCAATGACGATGAGCAGGGATTGAGGGCAAAGCTCACTGCTGCATTACTGGTTCTCACTTTAGGTGAAATCCTGACGGCTATGCAGAGTATCGTGCCCTATTACGTTCACTTCTAGATGTAGTCACAACAGACGACAGTAAAGCTCTCACCACCGAAGTATTTATACTAACAAACAGTAAAAAAGAAGGTTTCACTTAGTTCAGTATTTGTATACCCCTTGCAAGTATCAAACACACAAAAGGAAGCAGATGCAAGAAATCCTCATGATGCAATCACAAAAATTCTTAAGGAAATATCGTGTATTTCAGCAGCACTAAGAGTTGGTTGTCCTGTGAAACACCAGGGTTTCTCAATATCCTTCCAAGCCTTTTTAGTGTAAAATTTGCCCTTGGACTCAACATGAGAGATTATATAACTTTCAGCTTCAGGATAATTTTCAGGGAGGAAGAGAGATCTCAAAATTGAATCTGAAATAATCTCATTCTTGCACTAAGAGCCTCTTCATTCTTGTCTCATGAAAAGCGTTGACAGAAGAGTCTGGTATACCTTTTTTTTTATAGCATGGTGCTGTGGCTCATCTCTCATGATCTCTTTCATTCACTCTTTGAGAATTCTATATATTCTTAGTTATTAACTTTTCAGTATTTTTAAAGCACTGGATGAGAATCAGAACTCTAAGACTTATGTTGTACTTCAACATTACTCAGAACTGAACTGCAATATAAACCAAATGCTTTTAGAGGCATATCACAGAATCTCCTAGATTGGAAAAGACCTGTAAGATCATCCAGTCCAATCATTAACCTAACACTGACAACCCCCCACTAAACCATGTCCCTGAGCACTATATCTACATGACCCTGAAACACCTCAGCGATGGGGACTCCACCACTGCCCTGGGTAATGCATTCCAATGCCTGATGACCCTTTCAGTAAAGAAATTCTTCCTAATATGCAATCTAAACTTCCCTTGGTGCAACTTTTTCCTCTTGTTCTATCACCTGTTACTTGACAGAACAGGTCAACTCCCACCTCTCTGCACCCTCCTTTCAGATAGCTGTGGAGAGCGGTAAGGTCTCCCCTCAGCCTCCTTTTCTCCAGGCTGAACAACCCAGTTCCCTCAGCTGCTCCTCATCAGACGTGTGCTCCAGACCCCTCACCGGTTTTGTTGCCCTTCTTTGGACACACTCCAGCGCCTTAATGTCCTTCTTGTGGTGAGGGGCCCAAAACGGAATGCAGGCTCACCAGTGCGGAGTACAGGGGTAAAATCACCTCCCTGGTCCCACTGGCCACACTATTCCTGATACAGGCCAGGATGCTGTTGGCCGCCTTGGCCACCTGGGCACACTCTTGGCTCATGTTCAGCCGGCTCTCAATCAACACCCCCAGGTCCCTCTCTGCTGAGCAGCTTTCCAGCCACTCCTCCCCAAGCCTGTAGCATTGGTGGGGGTTGTTGGGACCAAAGTGTAAGACCCGGCATTTGGCCTTATTGAAACTCATACAGTTTGCCTTGCAGATGCAACCAGCTCCAAGAGCAGTCTTCAATACACTAATTCTCCTGGCATTGTTCTAGGGGGCAGAACAGAGGGAAGCTACCTCCGAATCACCACCTTTTAATCACAGAACCCAAGGACCTCAAGTATACTTGATCAAAATAAAATTTTTGTCCAATCCAGAACACTTCACAAATAGAAGCTTGATTTAAGTGAACATAACAGGAAGCTTCTTTCTCAATTCTCGGATTTTTACATTTAACACAAATAGAATTGGACATTTTAACAAGTCTACCTCTAATAAAGCTTCCTATATAGAGAAAACCAAGATGCTGTAGCCTTGAAAGTCATATTGAGGAATAAAACTGAGCTGCTAGATGACACCTGAACATCAGTAGCCTCAAGGAAGAAGAGGCTGGATTCTTCCCATCTAGTATAAGTTATACCCATCACCCTAGCGAGCAGCAAGGACTGAGGTGATCTATGAACACAGGAAGGTGTATATGTATTCACACTCCAAGTCCGTGGTGTTACTTAACTCTGGAAAAAGCACAGAGAAAGATTCTAGGAAAATATATTTTGTATGGTAACTTCCATTTATGAAGTTAGAAGTGTATACAGTGTTTCTAACTCAATCTTGCAAAGGCAACAGAGAGATTTCCTAATGAGATTAAAAAGTGAATGAGACTGTGTAAAGAGTCCTCTATGCATGTAGCCCCAAAGCATCAGAGCTGTTACAATGCACACAGCAGAACAAAAGGGCTCCTGCATCACCAATTGTCAAGTGATCCAAACTGTCCATGAAGACAAAAAAACCTTCACAGATTCACTATTAACATCCCAGTGAGCAAGTTTCCCGACATTTCTTGTGTCTATAACAAATGAAGAGTTTGATGCACACCCCTTCAGAGTGCAACCATTCCTCAAAAGACTTAGCTGCAACTTATCCCTCTCCCTCATCCAAAATTTGCTTTGGCAATGAAAATTCACAAAGATCAGAGACCTGCAACATAAACTGCCATACTAAAATGTACCAAAGATATTTAGCTGATTCAATACCAGCATTTCAAAACAGCTCATCTTTTTTTAAGTTCAAAAACTTGCCTTCTCTAGATTGATATGGTTGGTGCCTACATCAGCCAGGTCTCATCTGATCTTGCGCTTTTGTTCCAAGGAAAAATCCTTCTAGTATGTGGGTTCTATCTTCTTCTATCCCCATTCATGTGGGGATGGCTCAACAGACTAAAAGACATATCAGATATACCTGAAATTCTAACAGCACAAAGAAGCAAGCCCCTACAAAAAAAAAATGAAGGTTTAAACACTACATCTCCTTACGAGAAACACAGTATAAACATACACGCACTTCCTGAATTTGCTGGGATTTCTCTCCCTACCAAGACAAGGAAAACAAGAGAAAAACCTCACATAAAGGGAAGTAAGACTGAAACAGCAACATCAGGATTTTTTTTTTTTAAATTATCCAATGTAGAGTTCAATTACATTCAAGGAAAAGGTAACAGTTTTAGAAGCTACCTGCCTCAAGGGCTAAGAGCTAGCTACTATTGTATGTTTAAAAGTGAAGGACCAAACTGAAGATGTAGTTATGGTTAGTTCTGATTTTCAGGATCCTTTTATCTACGGAACACATCATCTCTGAATTTACTACAGGATTTGCTATTTGACTGAGGAAGTAGATGTCAAAACCTTTGAAAAGATCCTTCACTTTCAGGCAGAAACAGCAGAGTGTACAAACCATACGATAGATTAAAGTGACTGAAGACACTTCATGGTATTTTATTTGCTAATGAAAATCCTGAAATGGAGCAGAAGGAAGGAAGAAATAAAAAAATTCTCCAGGCTGTGGAGACACTTTTTCAGAACTTGTGAGCAGACAAAATAAAATAAGTTTACTGCGATTGCTGTGACTTCTGCATGCATGTACACACATACATGTTATTTTGTAGGTGATGAGGTTTTTCCCTGGTGTTATGCCTGAATGGGAAATTCCAGGCAGAACAATGTTATTAAAGACAGGCAAAAAACTTTCCTTAAGAGTAAATCACGTACTAGTAAGAAATCGCATGTTGTTACAAACTGCAAATTTTAAATCCAGACAGAATGTAATCACGATTGCTTTTAATTGTGCAAGTTAGGATAAGAAAAGTCTTTTGCCGAATCTACCATGTTGGCTGGAAGATTTAGTGTATTACTCATTTTACAGCCAGAAAACAGAAAAACTTATCTACAAAGTATCTTATCAAATCCTGCGTGACCATCCCTCAGAGAGCTGGGTACGGTCATCCTCCCCAAAAGACCTATTTAAGCCAGGCAACCTTTGAAATCCGAGGAACGTACAGCTCATCTAGACTTCTGAATGAAAACCCTACAGTCCTCCCCAGCACACACTTCTACTGGATTTTGTGTGCTTGACTGTGAAAGGAAAAGGAAGGACAGTGGAATTGACAACACTGAAATGTGTTTGTAGCCTCCTAATCCATGATTTCGTGCTGGGAATAATTAAGGAATCGTGTGTTTACTAATGATCTACCCAAAATGTTCTTAGGGATAAAGTAGCACAGACCCAACACCCAAAGATTCACCATCACCAGTCAAATCATCGATAACGTTAATGTCTCAACAGAAATAAAGCGACATCAGGCTTTTATTGCATGTTTTTTCACTAGACGTAATTAGCATTATTAAAAGCTATCAGTGTGTACGTACTTATAGAAATGGGGATTGTTTACATGAGTCCTAGCATGAACTTCATTACAACTGCTTAGACTAGAGACCTGATAGTGTTTTGCTATAAATGCCATTCTTGGAAATGCCTTTCAGAGTAAGAGATTATTGACATGAAAACAACATATTGCTGTACTATAGACTGTATTCCATGTCATGTTATTTAAAAAAAAAAATATTTTAACATCGGTTCGGTTCCTAACAGTGTATTTTAGCAAATGCACCAAACGGTACTTATTATCATCATCAAGATGGTAACATGACAGAAATTAACATAGGCAAAAACTACCAGTGCAGAATTAAGAGTATAGCATCTTTCCTTCATGAGAAGAGACAGACAGTAATTAGGCTGAGGGGAAGCAAGCAGATAAGTGACTATGACAATGCCATTTACCCCACCTTCAGGTTCTTCCAAGATAATTCACTTGAAGATGAATAACTTAAAAGTGGATCCCCTAGAAACTGGAAGATTTTAATCCTATTTATTCCTTTATGATGTTAAAAAGAAGCCTGATAAATTTGCTCATACTTTTAACAAAACGCCCAAACTCCACCTACTATGCCCTGGAAAGTCACAGTGGTAGAACAGCGTGAAAGCAACACAAATTAGTGAAAAACTGGGCAGCAAAGAGACTCTGAGACAGATTAAGAAAAAAAAAAAAAAGATCCAGAACTTCTGGCATTATGTATGAAGAGCAAAACAGGGTGTCCTGTTGATTTTCATTTTGACAAATTAAAAGGAAGCTGGACACAGTTAATACATGTTTCTCACGCAGCCCACGTATTCATGAACTATTGAAAAAATTTTGTAGCCTACTTTAGACAGCTGAAAAAACTCCAGCAAAACCTTAAGAAGTCCTACGTTATTTACCACTTCCAGTTTGTTTTTCCAATCCCCTTTTGAAGGTAAGACTAGAATTGTTCCTTCAGACCAGTTTCAAGTAAAGGGAAGCATTTCATCAAGTAATAGAAATAAGTTACATTCGTTCACTCCAGTGCAAACAAAAGCATCTGTAACAAGTCTATAGAATTTTGTCTTTTCTATATCAAAGCTTATCCCAGTACCTTTAATACTTTTTATAGAATTGCTTTAAAAAATTGCCTTAGCACTAAATTCCTTAAGTCTTTTTTTTTAAATATATTCCTTAATTTGTTACTTAAAAATCAGTAGGAATAATGATATATCGATATCGCATCCCTGTGAGTGATAATCTTTTTTATGAACACATCTGACTGTAAATTGATAATTTCATTTGATTTTTGTAATTCAGTATGATAACCTGAAGAATACCGTAACACACTAAGTCAAACTTTGGTTCTAAACTACACTATAGAATCCCTTCAACTTCACAGCACCAACATTAGCCAGAATAGCTGAAGCATGGTTTGTGAAAGTAAGAAATAAAAGACGTTCCTTAGCATGGTATTTGATCCAAACACTTTTTGTACATAATGAAATATACTTTTAATGAAGTCCCACCAGAATTTTAATTTACAGATCACTAACTTTGGAATGGCAATGGCATGAATATTTACACACTTTGAAGGCTGTAGGTAAGCAAAGTTTAACAGGTCGCACTCCTAAATATGTAAAAGCAGAATGCATGTGGAGAAGCAAAAAGCTGAAGATCAGTTTCCTAAAGCCCTAAGATCTAAACTCCAAATAACAAAATGAAATCTTGTATTTTCCACCAAGAAAGCTACCCATCACCCATACAGCTCTTTCAAATATGTCTTCTGATCACATTTAATAATAGTGCTAGGGACCAAAACCTAATCTCAAACTCAAATGTTTTGCAGAAACATCCTCCCACCCTCAACACCCAGGGTTTTTATTATTATTTTTGTTTTGTTGGGGGGGATTTTTTGGTGGTGGTATTTGATTTTTTTGTTTTGGTTTGGGTTTTTTGTTGCGTTTTTTCTTTTCTTATCTGACAGCAGAAATAAGGAATAATCTGCCCTGTCCAATTTTATGCAGAGATGTAAAGTTCTCAAAATATTTCCAACTTATATAAAAGATGAAGTGTATTATGGGTACATCATGTAAGTAGAAGTAGAGATATTCTTTATAGAGCTATTTTGCAAACTAAAAAGTGTGTATGAGATGCATAAACTTTAAGAAATTAAAGCATAATTCTATTTGAGATATAGTCATAACCACAATGTTCAAGTATGCAAGGTAACAGAAGGAAATGTAATGCAAGTTCTGCTCTTTATGACCTAAACTAAATGCTTTACTCCTCCTACTTCATGCAGAATGTTAAAACGAATGTACAACTGGAGGGATTTTTATAATCTTGACAACTCTGCATGGAGGCAATCCCTACTTCCTCCACATGCTTTAAATGAGTAGCTAGTACAAACCTGGAGGAAGGTATAGAACGTGTTTAGTGCAGCATGATTTCTTTTGTAAAGCATGAAGCAAAACAGTCCCAAATCTGTTTGGGTCCTTCCACAATAACAGGTGTAAGTGATACAGCCTAGACATTTGCTTGCCAGCTCCTGCAAAGAACAGATCTACCATAATGTCTATGCACAGATTCTGTTAGAATATCATCATTGCAAGAACACAGGAGCACAATGTCTTTTCAAAGTAGTGGCGTTTAAAAGTAATGCATTAGGAAAAGAAGAAGAGAGCTTAAGAGTCAAGAGAGATCGGGAGAGCTCTACTTCATAAGATACGTAACGCAGGTCCAAGTTGGAAGCATGATTTTAAAAAAGAAAAATCCCTAGTTTAAGAAAGCACTGAACAAGTTCACACTAAAACTGAAATTCCATGTTTTTATTGCATACCTTCTTTGCAGTTTATCTGCATGCCTACAAACCCCCAATCTCATGGCAGTCTTTGATATATTCTCCTATTAAATTATGTACATTTGATATCTTGTGCAAGAAAGGAATAGTTGCCAGAAGCTATTATTGCTCAGTAAGACTGAACCAAGAAAAGGAGAAAGGTAAACAAGGCCAGCAGAAAGCCACCAGAAGTATACACAGATGGTGGACAGAAAACTATTGAACTGAAGCTCGGATGATTTGCTTGTGCTATGCATGATGTGATCAAAATTTACTTGTTTTCTCTACCTAAATGCTTTCCTCCTCTTAAGGACTGAGAAAAAGTAACTACCTTGCCTCTGAAGAAATCAGAATGGAAGGCACTCCCATGAAAAGAATGGAATCCTCAGCATGAAGATGCATGTTTTGAAGTAAAAGTGGTCACAAAGATTAAGCTTTGGAGAAAGATAAATGTATTCCTGATCCAGAAACGGCTGTTTCTACTAACATTAGCAGTAGAAATTATGTCCTTATATCCACCTCCATTGTTTACTGTCCACTGAAGCTCTAAACAGAGTAATGCCATTGTGAACTGCAGCCTATCTGAATATTATAAGGCACCTATAGCAGCAGCCAAACAAAAACTTGTTTGGAGGATTTAAGACAGGGATGTAATACAAAAATGTAGACAAGCTGATATTTCTGTATTGTGAACACCTAATTTAAAAAAAGGTTTTCCCCCTCCTGAAATACCCCAATCAGTACTTTTGGTACACATACCTCGCAGAATTCTCTCCTCATGGCAACGTAGAAAGTCCCAGATTCTAACAGTGCCGTCGTCAGAGCATGTAGCAAATTTATTATCCGTGGGTGAGAAACTGTTACATGAAGACACACAGCAGGGGAAAGAAGTCAGCATTTAACAGATTATCTATGCTTCTCAGACAGGGCAAAATTATACTGTAATGTGTTATACACTGAAGGATGCATTTGAACATAGGGACTTTTAAGTGAATACAGTGCCTGCCAAATGACACTTCATCACAAGACATGAATTTAGCATAGGATTACTATTGCATTGCAGTCCCCTGTCAAATGAGGTAAACATCCAGAATTTATTCTTAGCACCTATGACTGCACACGGTAGCGCCTTCTCTGCAGGATGAGAAGCAACATCAATATGATTCGGTAACTGTCACCCTAGATTTTCATGTTTGGTAACACCGTAAGAAAGTGACACTGTGTAGAAGGACAGGAGAACAGTTCTTAGGAAAAAACTCCTCTTCGGCCACACGTGCTTTGCAGCAGAGAAGCAAAAAAATAAGGGAAAGTTGGTCACAGGAAAATGCTAGTTGGATTAACTGTTGAAAAAATTGTATATAAAACAAGTGTACCACTTATTGTAAAAGTAATTTGGAAAAAATCCCTCTTATCATACACCCCATCAACACCATGAAAAGAATCCTACAGACACAGAAGAAGCTTCCAGATTGAGCAGTCAATATCGCTTGATGAAAATCACTGGAAAAGCAAGGAGTTATTTAGCCACATGATTAGGGCCAGAACATCTCCAGCAACTGACAGGCACTCACTTCCTTTCTAGTACAGTGAAAGACCATGAGGGAGCCCTCGTGAAATCCTAGATCTTTATGATCAAGGAAAGGGCTTAAAATAGTAGAGAAATTCAGTGTATGGCCATGATAGTCAGACAGTAACTGAATCCAATGTAAGTACTTCTCATAACCAAACTCTGGCAGAAAATGCTGCACTCTATCAAAGAAAAATGGTGACTTTAGTGGAAAGTGGTTTTGTGGCAGTGAACCTTTATAGCCAAGGGCCAGCACCTGAACCCGAAGAAACACTGCTTTAGCTTCATTTTGGATCTGCAGCTTCTCTTCAGGCTTACTTTAAAAACATTTCCATATCTTACTAAAGATTATGTGCAGGTTTGCTTTAGAAACGTCCTTCATTTACATCTTACTGATAGTATCACTTTAGATTCCATTTTTTATATAAATAGACATTTGCACAACTGAGGCATCAACACTGAACCAGAGGAATATCCTACAATCTTCTTTTCAATGGCTTGCTTACAGTTTCAAGCTTGATGAACCCATTCAGTATTAACATTAGACTTCTGTATGTGGCAGTCTGCGTGGGTATTTAGTATTACTGGAAGTCTTGGCTTCACCAAGCCAAGCAGTTCTTCACTTTATTTAGTGTTTTATTATTTTGTGAGAACTATGCAGGTGTTTTATTTCTGAAGGCTTTATATTTTATTCAGTTAGATTATTAAAGACTGAATTCTTTATTTGGAATGAAATTGTTGTCTTACACAGTGCGTATAAAAAGGAATAACTGATACACATCGTCACCATATAAAAATGAAAAGAATACCAGTGCAAAATGCGGCAGACAAATACATCTCTAACATATTGCAGAGGCGGATACTGGGACAATACTAATTCAGAAAGGTGCCAGCAAAACGGTGAGAATGTGGAAACAAAAGAAAATATTGTGTTTATGTGGTGCAGGAAGTTTCCCAGAATCTGACAGAACCCATGCATTTCTGCACCCAGAATACACTTAGAGAACAGTCTAATCATGGCAATAGGTACTACAGAAAATGGTATATTGTGTATAAACCTGGCCTCTCTAATCGCCTCCTTATGTGCCTGGAACATCTTGACGTTGTTCATGTTGGACTGCCAGTATTTCACATATCCCCCGTGGTCTGCTGTCAGCATCCACATATCATTGTGTGACCAAGTCATAGCCCTTACAGGGCTGTCGTGAGCCTGTAAATTCAGAAACAAAACTTCTAGCAAACATGTTCAAATACTATCTGACCCACACCAACACAAAAGTTAATAAAGTTTCTACTTAACAGCTGCAACAAAGAAATGAAAACTATGATGATCTATCTAGTTAGATTCAAGATGTTATTGTGGGGAAAAAAAATTCCTTTACTCTGTATACAATTATTTCTAAATAATAAACAGAGAGTATTTGCATTTTGTTTCCAAAGTGTTTTTTTATTACTACAAATACTCCTCGTATGTTCTTGATAACAGTTAGTATAGCATATGGAGGTGGAATGAGAAGCAATAAATGAATTGCCTAGCCACAGTCTAACATGGGGTCAGAGCAGAGTAAAAAATAAAGACCTCTAAGGCTCCAATTACCGCACTTAGACCACAGACCCATGATGATCAGGGTGAAGATGTGTTCCTAAAACATGCTCCAGGACCTCATGGAAATACACAGAAGTCTTGATGAGTTTACCTGCAATATCGTTTCAAAATTGAAAGTCAGTCCATTCCATAAAGTGAACTCTCCGCTAGATGCACCAGTGACCAAGCGTCTCCCCTCAGGAGTCCACTGCAAAAGAAAAATATAACTAAACTGTGCAAATATAACATCAAGTATTTCTTCACAATCCTCCAAATAAATAAGCTTCTTCCAGGGAATTTGCAGAACTGACTTTCTAGAGGATGCAAGATAGACAAAAACGCAGAACTGTGCCAGAGGGCTTTTGACTTTTGTAACAACAGGACAAAGCCCACTATAAAAGCAATAAAAAAAAATAACCCAGTTGTAGGGAAGAAACAGCTTATTTGCACCAATACATTTCTAGCACACAATATCCATACTAAACAATACTGCTGACGTCATGGAAAAGTTGTTAAAAGATGCTACAAGAGTCAAACAGCACAGAGACTGAATTGCCTTTTTCCTGTGAGTCAAGATGTATTAGGGCCCCCAAATGAAAAAAAAAAAAAAATTGAAGTGTGGAAGTGCACCTCAAACTCTGAGTAAGAATTATTTTGTACTCAGACCTTACCATTTAATTTCCTAAAACTCTCCACAGAAAGACTGGACACAGAAGTAGCCCACATATTCTACATGCTAGTTTTATTTGGAAATGCTTTAATGTTATTTCTTTCTTCAGTTCAGAATATCACTCTAGTTTAAATTAAGACAATACAACTAAGTCAATCCAACACTATACTCACCCTGACAACAAACACTGGGCATTTTACTTTATTAGTAGATGTCCGAACAAATTTTGTTGTTACAGCATTCATAGGGTTGTTCAGCATTCCTATAGGAGGGACCAACTATGAAAAAAGAAACAGAAGATTTAGTACTGACATTTCCAAGCAGAAACTGCAAGAAAAACAAGCATTCTGAACACTTATTTCTGGAAAAGCAAGCTTTTCATTTGCAGGGGTATTATCAGAAGTCAGTTAGTAGAAATGTTCAAAAGTCTGCATGATTTACCATCTCAAACATCCAGAACCAGCATCTTCAAGAGCAGCTTTGCAAGCTCAGTGCGTTATAAGAGTTCTTGCATCCAAAAATTAAAAGCCTGTCCAATTTCAGGCTCCCTTTGTGGACATGGATTCCAACAGAACAAGATAATGTAGAGTGAAGATACCCTTCATATTTAAGGCCTCTTGTATACAAAAAGATAACCTCAGCTGACAGGAAGAATCCTCCCAATTTTCTGAACAAATTTTATCTCCAGAACTTCATCAGGGAACAGAATGACTTTACTTACGTCATTATAATATCCTGCATCAGGCTGGATTGCCCGCATATCTCGCTGGTCTCTCTGCCATACTCTATTCTGGAAAGAAGAAAAACAGCTCCCAGTTCATACCACCGCTATACTTCATTGTTTAAAAACAGAGTAAATAACACCTTGACAGCCTGTTTGGGAAATTCCAAAGCACTCCAAAGATTTTAGAATAGACTTTGGTATCTTTGCAGAATTTATACAGCACAAGCAAAAGATTCAAGAATGATTAAAGTCTTTATTTCATCAGATGAAAGCAGCTCATTTAGAATTGCAGCTTAACAATATGAAAGGAGCAGCCCTGTGTAATAAGCCACATTATTGTAACAAAGATGACTGGTACTTTACTGCCCATGCTAAAAGGTACTCCACAAGAAGAACATTCAGTCATTTCAAAAGCTTTACTTTCATAATAAGCATTTACACCATCAGGAGCTGTGTTGATGAACTCTAAACAAAGTCCCACACAGTGACATGAGCTAGAAAGGAAGCTTCTGCGGCTGAAGCATCAACAGATAACAAAGCTGCAGATAACAATGCATTCAAATGGATAAAACTTCGAAGGACCAGGGATAAAAATGCTTTCAATTAGTTAAATTCTGTGAGCTGTCAAACACAGCCTTTTCAAAAATATTTTACATGAATTAGGAAAGAAATTATTTCAGCTTTATGCTGTAGATGTTATCAATCTGTATCTGTGTACATACCAGAAACACAAAATTCTAGGTAAAACATTTCCACATACACTACTACAGTTTGCTAGAATTTCTTAAGCCAAAAGCAAATTACAGATAAACCATTTTTCTCATTTTTTTATAGAACCACATCAAATTAACTCAGTAGTATTGAAACTGGGACTGAAATGGATTTCTAGTATAACCTAATTTTGTGTAAGCACCCAAGACATACGGATCTGATTTGTTTTGTTTTAATAAAAAGAAATTTGAGGGTGCTTATTTCTGCCACAGTAAAAAAGGTCCTGAACTACTAAATTTTTTTTTTTTATTTAATTTAATCCACTTCTAATAGAATCTTTTTTGGGGCATTTCTGAAATGTAAGAATGTGTTTTAAATGTTCAGTGTTTAAACAGATCTTAGAAGATAATTTAAATTTGTTATTAAGAAAACCTTCCAATTGTTAACACCTACAAGCACATGCACCGGCCACAGCAGATGGAATTCATTTCATCATGTTTTTGCAATGTTGCTGTTGAGATTCCAACAATGCCTGTATTTACAGAATTTATTCTATTGCTTCTGAGCTAATACCCAGTACTGGTACAGTACATCCTGATCATAAAATTATATTTCTTAAGAAATTAATACCACCCCATCATGAAAGCTAAATAATATTTCTGCAAAAATGCTAAAACTTCACTGAAGTTGTTCTGTACCTATTAACTGTACAGAAAGGGATTTTCAGAGACCACAGTGCAAGCTGCAGTGCTATTTAGTAAAATTATGAGAAAACATTTTTATGGTGCCTTGGTTTTGGAGAGGAAGAGGTAATGCTTTATCTCCCATTTCAGGAAATTTCTATTTCAAAACAAAAATAAGAACAATTACATTATTTATAATGAGTTTTTATGTCCACTGAAAAGTTAGAACATCATACAAGACACTCAATTGCACTCCAAATTGGAATTCCAAGACAATGTAAAAATAGGTGCTTACACAAACTACAAAATCAGCTGTGTATGTGTGCAGTTTTATTACCAAGGACCAAAACCCCTTGTATTCATACTATAACAAATTTGCAAGCATTTGTCACTTAGTCTGAAAATGCAGCAGTAGATCTCCCAGTATTCGAGACTGCTCTATGGATGCTGAAAAGCACAATCACAAGTTTCAGGAAAGAAAAAAAGTTTTTCAAAGAAACACAGAATATTAACTAACCTCCAAATATTTAATTACAGAGGGATTGTAGTCTATGGTCTTTCGGTTCACAGCTTTTCTCATCCGCTTTCCATCAAAAGTAAGCTGTTGCATTGCTTGCTGCTGTGCAAAATCAGGTCTTTTGTAGAACAACTGCCGAGGTGCCTGGTGCTGAAACCTCGGCATATGGAAAAATCGGGGCGGGGAGCCAATTTCTGTGGCCATGGCTATCTTGTTTCTGAAAGACTGCAAAAAGTGAAACACTAGGTTACTACACAATAATGACAAAAATCGTATAGTAGTATCTACTTATTTAGGTTTACAAGCATGAATAACAACTTCATAAAGCACTGTTTATTGGGAAGAAATATTTGCAGGTTCCTCTGAACAACTATTATTCTTCCCCTGTGCCACATAGCACTGACATTAGAGTGGTTAAGTACTTTGTTCTCTATCAAGACGAATTTTGTATTGAAACAGATCACTATAAAGTTTGTATTACTATCCCTAAACTAGAACTGCGTGGGAAAAGAATGTTCTCAGTAAAAACAGTATAAGTAAATGCAAGAAACGTTAAGGCCCTTCAACAGAAAATGATGTTTCAGATTCAATATACAACAGGAGACACTGCATTAGTTACAAATTAATTTAACTATTAACAAGGAAAAAAATAAATTTTAAAGGGCTGCCTCAAAAACTTACATTCCCTTCACATCACATAGTAAATACACCACAGATCACATTCTACTTGTAAGTATACTTTCAACTCCATTATTGCAAAAATAAATGGATTACATATTTATCAAGGTTTGATAAATATAACTGAACATTACTTCCCCCCAAACAAGACCCACTGAGAATGTTAAGAAAGTGAGGGGCAGTGAAAAAATGTCAATATTCTGATTTTTTCCTGACAGAGGGAAATGAGTCTAAAACCTAATTTTTCAGTTTGTAAAATCCTTAAATGATGAGATCAATCACAGCAACCTCTCCATAGCTGAAAACTACAATATACACTGTCTTTATAGTATACGCCAACTACAGACTAAGCAGTGACACACTCTGAACCAGTGAAAGCTCAAACTTAATTTTCAACTTTTAGCCCCCCCCATTCTGAACCCATAGTTTGACAAAAGTTTTAAATTAAAAGAAACTGGCACTGTCAATCAAGGGAATGCAAAGTTTGAGAAACCTTCCTTTGCATGAAGGCTGAAGTGTTTACACAGAGTCAAAGTGCATTTAATAAAAGGAATGGAAATAAAGCTGGTAGATTTAAAAAAAAAAAAAGTTGAAATAATCTCTTTGTAAATTCATGAATGTCATTTCCTATTTAGTTAAAGTACTCATATCCTCAATTTGAAAGAGTTGGAAAGTTACTTCGACTGCTTAAAATTTTATCTTGCATTTTTTTATCCCAATAATTGAAAAACATTTACATTTAAGAAGCTGTTTATAACTACAAGGAGCAAGTTGTTCTTAAAATATCAGGCAGTTTGTTGGCATGGGGCAGGGATTAACCTTCACAGGCTTTGCAAACCTGTAAGTCACACACTTTCCACTTCTAACTGAAAGTCTGTCAGGCCAGCTATAAAAAGTCATCTATGACACCTGGCTGTTAGCTACACAGACAACTGTAATGCACAAGGGGAAAAAAAAAATCCAACTAGAACCATTAAACTATTCTCCATTCAAGACAAATAAATCCAAACTAAAATAGCATATTTCCTTAAATAAGGTAAAGGAATTTAAGACCTTTGGCAGGAGTAGCATCTTTTGGGACACCAACTTGTGTAAGTGAAAAGAGAGACCAGCTTTCAAATAAACAAACCCTCATCTTGTGGCTGAAAGGCTCATTTGCCTGAAAGCTGCCCAATACCAGGGGGTCTAACAGACACCATATCTACCTCCAACTACTGCCACATCCATAACACCACTGCAACCACACAATTACTACAACATTAAGCTCATCTGAAACAAGAAAAAAGTATCAAAACTTTCTCATGCAGGAAGTATGTCAAGTACCCCTAACACTATCTCAGATCTCTTACAACTCGTCAGAAGGTGGCTAACTGTTGCACAGAAAGTTTCAGGTGTTAATTCTCAAAGGTAAAATTAAAAGGATACTAGTGGTTTTATATAAAAAAAGAGAAAGCAGCTTCTTCAAACAAACCAAGCAAGCTGGCATTAAACATGCAAGCCTATTGACAAAGTCTTTTTAATGTAGTTTTAAAGCCTATGCATTACTCAGGGGAAAAAAAAAAAAAGAAAAGAGAAAATTTCCAGTACTAATCTCTCTCAAGTCTAAAGATATACACCCCTATAGCAACTAGTGCTTTAAACCAGAGGGAAAAAGATATTTTTTCAAAGCCACACATCTGTACACAGACAGATTTTGCATAGACAATGCAAAAATAAATTTAAAGAACCAAGAACAAGAATGCAGACAAAGATATATGCTGGGACTTCCAAAAAAGACTTTGATCAGATATATTTGCAAGAAAACATTACATTTTTAGAGAAACACTCCAGGCAACAAGTTAATTCATCTTTTATTCTCATCTTCCAGAAAACAAAACCTGCTGAAGAAATTTTTTCAGTTACATAGGTAAATAACGCATGAGCTATGATATGGATCAATTTAGATTAGACATACCCAAAACTATCACAAGCAGTGTCTATCTTAGATTAGCATAAACATTCACTTAAATATGCAATCAACATCAGCAAAAACTACTGCTTAAAAGATGACCAAAGGCATAAACATGTTAATTGCACCTCTTCACGCCCACAGACCCTTCCAAGTTCATAATTATGACAAGACAACATGTGACATCACAACTAGGACGACAAGAGAAACCACACAGCATGAGGAAAGTGACAGGTTTTATGTTCTGTTTGTTTTAGGCTGTTTCTCCAACTTTTGAGATCACTGCCTCTATCACAAAGAGCCTCCTACTTGCAGTTACAAACTTTGAAAAGACTTTTGGTTACCCAACTGCTCACGATCACTTTTTTTCTAATAATGCCTCAAATCTCATGCTTTTATCCACATAATATCCTTATGCCCAAGTCATGTTTGCATTCATCATATATACAGATGAATAGATACACAAAAAGAGTGTGTGCACATACATACATATAGATGTGTGTATATACACACAGAGTGAAGTTTCCAAACAAAGAAGCCTTAGAAATAAAGGGTACAGATTCAGTTGTCAGATGAAACTGGAGCATTTATTTCCAAAGACCTCTACTCCAGTAAGGCAAACATACCCAGTTAACATTTAAGTTATCAGTATCCTATTTTGTCTTTTGTTGGGAAACCAATGCCTCAATATGTTCTCCTTTAGATCTTTTGTATCAGCTAAAAAGTGTCTGAATTCAGCGCATCTATAGCTAAAGTTCCTGCTGTATCGGGCGAGTAGAAATATGCAAACAAGTATTAGAGGACAATGTGTAATCCACAGTAGTAACATCCAAATTCCTACTTTAAGCAAAGTACTAAGTTTTGAGTGATTTTGTTTGCTTGTTTTGGTTTTTAAGAGCCCATCAACAAGGGTTTAAATGGAAGGCTCCATTGTTTCCTTAAGGCACAGAATTAGAAGAAACAGCACAATTTTTTTCCAACATCAAGCACAGGTCAGCTTTTATTGTTTCTGGATAGTATTGCTATTATCTTCTAGTTCGTCACGCTTTTATCACAATTTGAACCGTGAATTGAATTTTTATATGCCATTCCTTCATGCGTCCTCATTGTTCGCAACAGAAACATGACTTTTCCAAGAGCTGACTGTCAGTTTCCCCCTTTCTGTCCCCATGAATACCCCTTCAAAGGTGACTAGCTTTCACACATTTGGGGGTTAAACGTATTTGGGGATATACAGAGAATATAATTAATTCACCGAGCAAAGATAAGGCCATCTAAAAACACTGGAAAAGAAGTAACTGGGCCTACCTTTCAGCTAAGATGACAAAGGAAAGCCTGGAAAATGCAATCAAATTGGAGAATAAATGAAGGCGCATTTACATGAAACTGAAGGCAGGAATAGGACCAGGTGAACAAAAACCCCAAAGACAAGTTAGAAGAAACACATTTAGAGTGGGAATAACTATAGAAGCAAAAATAGTAACTGAAGAGCAAGGTCAGTCAGGAAAGTGAGAGCAAGTGAGAAACCTGACAAATAGACACAGGTTAAAAAAGAGAAGTTAAAAAGAATTTAGCTGAGAGAGACTTGGACAGAAGAAATTGCACAACAAAACTCAAGAAGCTTGTGATAGGATCCCAGATGTCCATCACTGTTCCTTAACTGACAACAAATACATCTGCAACAGAGCAAGCCTTTTATTCATTCCTAATAGTGCCATAAGGATGGCAGGTTTACTCACGCTATCGAGGAATCAGCAGGACGTGGCTATAGAACAGAGTTAAAAATGAAAGAAACCGAGGATGACCTTATACCCAGGGCAGCATGCTGTCCCAAGACAGATGGATTTATGGAGTTTGTTTGCTTTTTAAAACAAGCTAAAAGTCACATGCAATATTAGCCCCTTACAGAAAATGGTTACCACTTAGTGTACTCCAGTAAGGTTACACAGATAACACTAGCATTTCACTTAGTAACAATGTTACTTTATCATCTTTTTTGGGTATGCCTGTTTCTTCAATATCAAAATGAACCTTGCAATAAGCTTTGAAACTTGATAGATTTGGACTTTGCTGCCCAAAATCATGCAACCAAAGCAATTCACACACAACTTCACTAAATCAAAATAAAACAAATTAGACTACTCAAAATAAAAAGCACCAAAGCATCCTTCTACACTGGTTTAATCAGATGAAGTTTAGAGAAAAAGAGTGCCATGGGGTATATTAAATCTGTCGCTTCTTACAGATAATTTAATGCTGAAAGAAAAAAAATCTGATTTACATATAAACGTGACAAATTTTACATGGTTTACCCAAAAAGTAAAGATCATCATTAATGAAGTGCAATAACTGGTAACTAAAACACACTTGCCTATTTAATAGTTTTCACTGAAATGAAAGCAACTTGGGTACAGTACAGTGAGTAATAACCCAAATACATCAAAAGAAAAGTATGTTTCCAAACAGTAGAACAGAAGGCTATTCTCCTGAGGAGCACAAGCAGCCAGTCACTTTGCAAACCCTGTACTGACCACCACAACAGAACATGCTGCAGCTGCAAAGACATTCCCCTGAAACGGCTAAACCAGCAAAGGAAAAGAGGTGCCACAAATTTCCTGAGTGTATCTGTATACTGCTACTTTAAATGCATATTAGACAGTTAAACAAAGCATACATAGGCTTTAAAGCAAGCATTTTTACAGTGTAACAGAAAGTGAAAATTAATAGTAATTACTTGCATTGCAATAGCACACAGAAGTCCAAAACATTCAGTGAAAAAAAACCCACTCTTAGAGAATAAACATGTCAGCTTTCTGAGGCAGAAGAACACCACAATGCAAAGTTAGCATAACAAGTTTATTGATCAATACATCAGTAGCAAACACCATCTGTCTGATTAGACAAGCACCTTTACATCTACAAGGTACCAAGTAACATTTCTGTAAATTCAAAATCCTATTGTAACTAGTCATCTCCGAAAAAATGTGCCACTGCGTTTTTTAATTTGTATATTAAGAAATCTGTAAGCACATGTGAATAAACACACCTGTTCTGAAAAAAAAACCCAAAACAATTTAATGTTATTCCTTTCCCTCTTTTACAGAGTATCAATATTGAGTTCCAAAAAAATTCTCCTTTCTTTTGTCCTTTGGAAGAATGTGCATCTCTGCTCTGGAGACCAGCAGTGCGTCCTTCCATGGCTTCCACTTCCTGAAACATTCACCTATTTCCAGGAAAGCTCTTTCTTGGTCTCATTATCCAACCTTTTTCCTTACCTGGGAATTGTACCTCTTCCCAGTGCAAAAGAATTGTGTGGAAGGATATATTCCAGACAAAATGTTCTATTTTTGCCATCTTCAGCAATTTTTCCTCATATTTTAGAAAAGAAAAAAATAAACAAACGTGCATGTACACACATCATTTCTCTATTATGCTGGAGTAGAGCCATCCATCCTGGTTAAGGGCTGAAAAGAGTGAGACTGTGAAGACTCACAGGCATTTCTTGAAAGCGTAAAGTCACCAGATAGGGGGTTACATGGAAAAAAAGATTCCTCATTTTTGCAAACCACACAATCTTAAGTAAATGGTCTTCCTAATATTTTAAACTGTCTAAATTAGGTATTACCAAAACAATTCCTCTTTTAAACTGGAAATTAATTCAAAACTAATCTTTTTCTCAGGTTCATTTCCTGAAAAATAAAGAGTTATGCCAATTTGCTGATCTAGTGTAGAATATATTAACTTGACCAATTGCTTGAATTGCATCTCAATCGTGTGTCAATTTCCCATTGTATTGGATAAACATTTATTCATATTTACAAAACAAGATCACCTGAAGTCTGAAAACTACATCTGTTCAGTATGAACACTCAAGAATCTCAAATAATTTCACAAGTACTTTTTTTTTTTTTAACAGCCCTTTTTCAGATCACAGATTTTGGACAGATAAAGCTGATTCACCAGAAACACTACATCTAAACAAATTTAGTCCAGAAAGCCACTACAGATCTGTATTGATTTACAGTTCTATAACTAGATGCTATCTTTCTCACTAGTTATGAAAGATAATGGCTGTATTAAGCAGGAACATAAAAACAGTTAAAAAATATTTTCTCATCTTTAAAGCCACTCTGCGACCTGTCTTGACTTTGGAACTGAGTTAACAGAACGTTACTTTTTGTAAAAACAGCATATACCCCAGTGATAAGGAAAGTCTGCATTGGTCAGTGAGATGCAACAATGAAGTGCAAAGCTGCCCAACTTAGCCCTGTGGTCATGAAATGATATATTTTTGTCAAAAGTAGACAAAAAAACCCCAACTTACAGCAGTAGAAAAAATCGCATAAGGTTTTGTCCTTTGAGTATTTACATATATTATTCCCGCTTTTGATTACATAAAGCACAGCAATAGCATGCAGTTTTCTGTATTTTTATATGCAGATCACCAAAATTTTTCTAGAAGACATGCAGACATGAGTATAATAAGTTTAAACCTAAGAAAAATAAGACCATTTTTACAATCTGAGAATAGACTCCTTAATAATCCACAGGTGCTGGAGGTCCATAATACACCAAATCACAGAACTCGAGATAAAAATACTGACCTATATTATACAAGACTGCTATCAAGCAACATTACTGCTCTCTGCAGCAAGCAGATTTCCCCAGGGCTCTACTGCTGTACTCCCAATATGCATTAGCATCTGTTCTCTATTGTATTCTATTTGTCAACAAAACTTTCCTAGAAATAGGTTTTAAACTCTGACCATGCAAAGTGAAGGGAAAAGGACTGGCAGCTTTCCCCATTCCAGTCATTCTATTCCAACAGAAAATGGAAGGAAAAGAAAAATTACCTCCTACATCTTCATCAAAAACACAGAAAACAGATATTTATATTATCATTGGCTAAGTAAAATAAACCACTCTGCGCAAAAGGTTCAACGATCTCTTCTTATTTGGACACATTTCAAAGATTTTTGATTCATAGACAGCCCTGAATCTACTACACTGGCATGATCAAGGACCTAAAAATGCAAAAGTATTCTTCCCCCCCTCTCCCCCCTTTAACTTCAGTTCTGTACTTTCATTATGCACCATTTCACCATTAAGTTTAAACCTTTGGATATTTAACATAACCCAAACACATACACACATGATATGGAGTCTGAAAGTATAGAACATGTAACATTTTAACATATCTATCAAGAAAACAACCATCTTTCACTGTACAGTGAGCAAGACCTGACAAAATATGATTACTTTGATGCAGTTCTTGATTCAAAGGGCTTATTCTCTGCAGCAAGTGAAGCAGTGCTGATATTTAATTGACAAAAGCCCTACACCTTTTAAGTTTCACACACAAACACACTATGCCCAAGAACCTCTGAAATAGTAGAGAAAGCATACAGACAAATGAAGACATTTAAAGCCCAAGCGAGAATGGGCTATCAGGGGAAAAACTTCAAACAGCTCCTCTGAAAGCCTCAGGTTACAGAGCTTGGGGGACAATCTTTAACAGTTGAGCCTGCTTAGCTGCAGGTAAGTTACATGCCCATTTAACACTTTCTTCAAATTTTGCATTTCTAGTGCTAAACAAATACCTAATAATCAGATCTCAAACATTTCTCATTTTATGCTCAAACTAAACACTCAACTCATTCCAAAGTAGACATAGTTACAGAAGACAGGTGCTTACGTACATCATAAAAAAGTCAAAGGACGCCAGAGACAGGTCCTGCTTTAACTGCTTTGGCCACAGTAGAGAAAACTGCTTTCACAAGTAAAACAGCCTAGAACAATTCCCTTTCTGCACCTCACAAAAGCAACTTGTACAGCAAGTTTCTTGAAGTGTACTTCAAAACAAACATGGAAGCAACAAATTGCACTAAGAGGATGTTTGGCAGACTGCACCTAAACTTGTTAGAAGATGCACAGGATTTGGTCTGCTGCCATGATTTCAATAGTTCTGCTTTAAGTTAAGATTTACTTGCAATATTTTAATATTTTTTTACCAATAAAACAATATCCATCCTCCCTATAAATTACCAGCATATTCCTTCATCTTGATTCTTGCTTAGCATTTGTCAAGACCTGCATTTAGTATATAACCAACCCAGACTGTCTTTCGCTACTGTGAGTCACTATGATCATATTAACTGACTGAAATACATCCAGCTTGGCTTTCATGCTGAAGTGATGACTGATACTGCCTTACTTTGGAGCTACCATTTTGCCAGGAAACAAAACACATAACATAGGATGACAAATACTAAAAAACAAGAAAGGAAAAGCAGTTTAAAAGCAAATAACGCCTCTCACACTTGCTATTCCTAAATATCAAGATATCATTCTACAGCTGATTATTATATCAGGACCTGCTGAACTAAAACTAACCTTAGCAGGGAAAAACAAAATAGAAGTCACAGCTGAATCTGCTTGGGATACTCCTAGTTTCACCCAATATGCAGTTGTTATTTGTGAGAACAGATTGTTGGTTCATATTGAACTTGGCACTCACTAGAACTCTCTGGTCCTCTTCAGTGAGACTGCTATTCAGCCAGTCACTTCGCAGCTTGTACAAATCCATGAGGCTATGCCCACGCGTGAAGAACTCTGCACATCTCCTTGCCAAACTTCAGGAGGTTTCTGCTGACCTATTCCTCAAGCCTATCTAGGTCCCTCTCAACTCAAATGTTACTGTTCAGGCACATAAACTCCGAATCACCAGACTATCATCATCTTTCCTCCTCAGCTCACTTATGACTGAACTGGAACTTTACTGGACTTCAGCGACAAATTATTATTTAGGTACTATACAAAAGAAATGCAGCCATTTTGCTTTCATTTTTTCCATATGTGGCTTCTGACAGAAGCCAACTCCTTAGAAGACTCAAGCCCTCATTAGTAAAAAACACACAAATGGGGTGTGGAGCAGAAGCCAGAGTAGCAAGAAATCCTACCAAAAAGTCCTCAGAGAACTTTATGATCAGTGGAAGTGAAAAGGACTAGAAGGACTATAGCAGTTTCCAAGACTAAACTTAAGCAGGGAAACACAGCAACCAGTATCTTCATTTCAGAAACAATTTACTGAGGTTCTGATGATGAAGAGAACAAAGTCCACACAACCTAACAGTTTGATTCTCTTCACAGTGGAACAGAAACATGTATTTTAATGTATTAAAGAAAGTTGAGTACCTGAGTCCCTAAGAGTTGCAAATGCAATGCTGGCAAGAACATATCAATGCCTTAGTAAGACTTGAGAATTAATAAAAGTTGTAACTTATTATAGATATTCACCTTCCATAACCTTTATCTATTGAATGGTTAACAAACATATCCAGGACTCTCGCAACTTTTATGTAAAAGCAAATGTTGAAAGCATCAAAGAAGAATGAAGAAAATCTCTACGTTGTGACCCAAAGAATGCCTTTTTTTTTTTCCTTAGTGTTACCTGGGCCAGCCTTCTAACAAAGCAATACTGTTTGCCATACCACTTTCTGGGCCAAGTAAAGGTAGAATAATAGTGTCTTAAGTTTCCATAACTAAGAAACTGAAGTTTCTAACTGAAGTTAGAAGGGGGAGCAGGAGGAAGGGAAATAGTGCTATCATGTGATAAAATGTGCCTTTATGTGGTGAGAAGTATCAGAAGGTAAGAGACGCCCACAACTAAAAGCAATGTTTTTCAGTAGTTATTAACCATATTTCAAAGCCTCTTTTTCTACTTCTCTCTCCAAAAAGAGATTTTTATAGTTCAGTAGAACACTGCACAACAAAACAACTTATTTTTATTTAATTGCATATTTTAATGGTAAAAGCCATTCACCACCCATGTTCACACCCTGGCTAACTCACATCCAGAAGCAGAGGCTCTGTGTGACAGAGCCTCCATCTTCTGGACACATCAAGATAATTTACATACTTCATGTATTCCATAAAAGAAAAGAAGATGCTAAACACTTTTACAGCCACACTGCAGAATAAATGCCTTGTAACATATTACCCCACAGTATTTTCCTAGCAATATGCAAGGAGAATTCTTTTCCTCAAGGGTTTTTGATTCTCTTTTGATAAAAAGATGTA
Source organism: Pluvialis apricaria (assembly GCA_017639485.1). Lineage (NCBI taxonomy): Eukaryota > Metazoa > Chordata > Aves > Charadriiformes > Charadriidae > Pluvialis > Pluvialis apricaria. Next base: position 26,384,871 of record CM030014.1, read on the forward strand.
GCAGACACGCACAGAAAGATTTATCCAAGACAGAGATTTATCTATTATCCCCACCAAACCAAAACTCGAGTTTTTCGAGCAGTTAAATTATCAACTATGTTTATAGCAAAAGATGCAAATTAATATCTTCAGTTGCTATGCCCAGATATAGCTAATATAGAGACACCCTTAACCAAGAGTACTGGAACTGGAGAGAAAAATTCAAACTTTATCAAATCACACAATGATGCTAAACAAGCCTTATGGACACTTCTAGAGAAATTCAAACTATACTTACATTAACAATACTCCCCATTATTGACTTACTGGTGAATCAGCGAAGTTTAAAAAGCAAAAACAAAACACCCCATTAATCAAACACCCACCCCACCCCCCAAATTATGGACGTAGTGAAAGAAAATAGGACTTCTAAATTGCTTTGATCAATTAAAGTTCTGACTTTAGATTATTTATGTGGGTAAAGACAGAATTCAAGTGTAGCTTCTCAATACCTGCTCCAGTTAAGCTTTAAAAGTCTCATGTATATGTGAACTACTCTTTTGATAGTTTGATATGGAAGATCAATGCACAGTCCCTGTTTGCTACTGGTTAGGCTAGAAACTGTTTAATCCAATAGGAAAAAAACTGCGATAACTATCTTAATTTTAATCTCTCAGTGTTTAAAAGTCCACATAATATCACTCTGTCAGTTCTAAAAGTTTTGTCATAAACATGCCTATTTTAAAACATAGTCAACGTAGAGATTCTTCTATATAAAAGAAGTAGAATGTTTTCTAAATTGATGGCTGATGCATACACCACTTGCTCACACAACTGAAAATTAAACATACACTTCTGGAATCACACAGCCAACTCTTCCAGGAATGTAAGTTTCCTGATCTTTCCTTGTCAACTAGGAGCCACGCAAATGCCTGTATATGATTATGAATATATATATACATATATATATACACCCCCTGCTCAATGACCACATTTAAGCTTCTTTACTAAAGAGCCTTCACATTTACCATTTAGTACTGTTGAATAAAAGCATGTGTTCATCTTCTCTATGAGTACATTTTTCTGTAAAGGAAATTCAAGGTCATGTACATCAGCTCCACACAAAGCCTTTCAAAGAGACAGAGTTCAGTATAAGATTTTCCCCAGTTAGAAGAATAGTCAAGCTCCCCATGGGAATGACAATTCAGTAGAAGTGCACATCACCAGAGACCTTCAGCTTTGAAAACTAAGTTCTCCAAAGGTCTAAAATCCCTTGGCATTTCTTTCCTACTTTGCATTGCCTGGCTTGAGAATATCAGCAAGCTTTCCTGGCAAAAGCAGCACTTCAGTCAACAGTTCTAGGTCAGTATTTTCAGCTGGCAGCTGTGGTTTATTATATTAGTTAAGAGTCTACAGAAGATATTATTAGGAATAGTTTGCTTATTTATTAGCCTTAAATTTGCTGAGGAGACCAAAATATTTGCATCCACCAGAAAAAAAAGATTATAAAACATGGTTTAATGACTGACTCAATTATGAATTTAACTCCAAACTGCATAATTTAGGAACAGTGCAAACAGTATGAACACACTATACTAACATTTACTCGGTCTGCAGTCCTCCTACTTGCAAGTTTGGGCAATCTATGATTTTTCTTGTGATATAATAATAAAATTTCACTAGTCTCTGCAAAAAAGTGTAATTGTTTGCTTGCACATTCCCCAACAGAAAGGCAGGCATTTTCAAAGTTAACTAGTGATTTTTACTGGGGCTGGTGGAAGGAGGACAATGGTAGAAAGCACAACTGCTCATCATGATCACACAATTTAACTGCAGCGATATCTACTGAGTGAACCTCAGCATTGTGTGAGGAGTCTAGATGAATGCTGAGATAAAGTTCCATAACAACCCAAACCCAACCTAAAACTGCTGACATGAAAAAAAACCCAGTCCTGCCTTGACCCCAATTGTGTGTTCCTGTCCTACATTACCCCTCCTTTAAAGCAACATGAACATCTGGTGACCACACTGGCCATCCACCTAAAACTGCTCTGTGTTAAGATACCCACTTTGCTAACGTTAGTCAAAACACAGAGCAGCTTCTCAGCCAACTTACTGTGGAGCTCCAGGAATGCCACTACTGACACAGAAGAAAAAACAAATGACCAGAAGCAGGGGAAGTTACCACCTTGGACTGCAATGCTAGTTCAGATGACTGAAAACGTACACCGGACAGGGCAGAGCTGCACCATTACGCAGTCCTCAGGTTGTAAGTCAAGCACTTGCATCAGCTGGAACTGTGGCACTACTTGTCCAAAGCGCAGCTCCTGCCAGACTCAAATCTGCAGATGAATACTCATACACCCATGGTAAAATACAAATCACTGTTGCCAAAACTTCATAATGAACATGAAAACTACACCAAACCCATAAAATACCAGTCTCCTTGTTATCCAGCCTCCGGCTTCCCTTCAAAAAAAGGACACATTAATATATTCTTTTGTAGCATGTTTCTTTTGGATTTGGGAAAATGATTTAAAGGAGCCCTCAAATGTTTAAACCCAAGAAATGCAGATTATTTCAAGTACCTGTGTGCTCATCTTGAAGTGTATAAAACACTAATACACAGAATTGATCAGCTTCAACACATTTATACTTGTAGTTGCAAAACTGGTTTTTGCCTATCCTGCCACGCTGTTCAACTCAGGGATACACACTTTTGGGTAAAGTTACAGGTGAGTGACTAAGAGCAATCTAAATTCAAGCTTCACAACTAACTGCCTTAAATTAAAACTTGGTACTAAATAAGCACGATCTTAAACGTTTAGGGATGTATTTTATAAAGAGTTGATATATCTGCTATATTAACTAAGAACAGAGCATACTACCTTTCACCAGGTGGTTACAGCCACTCAGTGCAGTGTAAGTCAATGCTATGGCAGAGATGGATAGTTCCCATCACCTCCTGTTTGCCTACCACCCTCACGGTTCCAGAACTAGTGTTTCTAAGACACAGGCCAAAAGAGAAAACTGAGCCAGATTAGAAACAAACATACATAGCACTTCTGCTCACAGAAAGGGTCCCCCTGTACAGCTGCCTGCACCATTTTATGAACTCTGGTACCGACAAGACAGGCAGCAGAATATTATTATTTTAATTACTTAAAAGAACTAAAAATTCTAGGTTACACCAAATTTAAAACTCCACTGATTACATTTTTGAAAGCTTCAAAAGTTAACAGAATTTATTTCTTTGAACCAGCACATTTCATTATGGTGGAAACTAACTAAACAGCAATGAGCTCATGACAAGCATGTTATTGTTCTTCGTATCAAAATTAACTCACTAATTAAAAGGAAACAGAAAATTAGAAGTGTTCCAATTTAACAACAGTGCATGGGAAAAAATCCTATGTAAATGAAAAATTAAATTGAAGATAAACTCCTTTTTGATAGGACGAAAATGCACCAGGGTTATTTGTTGCAGTATATAAGTGCCCAGAGAGGAAGAAGTGTTTTTATTTGTGTCTGAAGAATGTGAAAAACTGCTTATACTTTTAATATTCTACATATGTGTAGAACATTTCCATCTAATTGTTTGAAACAACACTTCTATACAATACAGACGTTTTACCAGGGTTAGTCAACAGTAAAGTTTAATACTGTAGAACAAGTCTGTCTTTCTACAACTGAGAGAAATTGCAATAAAAGCAATGGCTTATGAAACTGCTTAGAACAAAACTCCCAACTCCTGGTAAGACTTCATTGCAACTTACTCAGTACAATTCATTACTATTACACTTGGCACATTTTTCAGTCCTTAAAGTATATTTACATGGATTTTCAGCATTAAAGATCATCTCATATTATGGAAGTTGGCACTTACTCTTTCTATTCAACAAGTTATCTTAATAAACAGGGTCTGGATTATTTTTCCCCCCAAGTGAAAACCAGGTACATAGCTTCCTAGATAAACTGGGATCTGTTTATCATGGCCATTCTTGCTACACAGAATCATACTTCTTCCATTTTATAACTTGGTGTAGAGGTAAAACAGGAACACTACCAGCTAGCTTAGTTTCAAAGCGCAAAATAATTTGGTGTCTAATATCCAAAGAATGCCTTACAAATTTTAACTGTGATAATTCTAAGCAATTAAGAAGGAACTGTACCAAAAAAATATAATGGCTCAAGGGAAAGTATCAAGTCAGTAGGAGACTTAAACTAGTATGTTCTCACTTGTGCTTAAGCTGTTAAAAATACTACAGTTTTCATGCTTCTTTCTGGGTTAGTTTTTTGTTTGTGTGAGGGTTTTTTCTTCTTTAAACCAAGTTGCCTCTAGACAAGGCAGAGAAGCTTGAAATAAAACCTTTTAAAATAAGCAAACAATGAAGGGCTGGAATACTTAGCCACCTTCCTAATTACAACCTCCACAGAAATGCAGGCTTCTATTATGCTGTAACACATTCAGGCCTTACCTTTTCCCACCATAAACTCTAATTTATGTTACCACAAACTGAAGAACAATTTTAACCAGTATTTCACATCATTGTATGTGCACTGACTTTATACTAAATGTGGTATCAAAAGGAATATTGCACAACATAAGGGAAACTATCTTACTTTCTTTCCTGGTAAATATATACTTCATATCACATTTCAAGTTTCACAACAGAATGATTGGTACACCCAGCCTGAATGCGGAGAGCTGGTTGAACCAGAAATGACATTCTACTAAATGCTGAGTAGGTTTTTTTAAATACTAGTAAGCAAGAATTGATTGCTGGTAAGTTTAGCACAATTTTACAATATGGGATGATGGATGCTCTAAATCGAAGCAAAATTAATAATAAAAAAATACAAGCAACAAAGAACTGTTTAGCTATCCAAAAGTCTACCTCTCTGCTGTTACTTTCAGAGATTCTCCATGATAAGAGAAGAAAACTAAGGTCATTTTAAGTTTTTAATCTTTTGAAAGATTTTTACCGTATCCCCTCCCCACCACTGAGCTCTAACAATGCTCAGTTTAAGTGAGGTGTAGTTATGAATGACATTTCTTCTTTAACTATACCATCCAAACCTGCATATCGGTATTTTTACTTTGTATAAAACTTTCAATAACAGAGTATCAGGAATGAAAATACAGCAAATAAAGAACAAATTTTGTAAAATTTACAAACACACTACAGATAAAGTTTTCAGCTTGTTTTTACAACTTTCCTTCACAGAGATGAGTAGTTTTCTAAATTATAAGCTAAAGTAACATCTGGGCAAGGCTAAAATTATTTTAATTTCCCATGCTAGTGAACCAACTATGGAAATTCCCTAGATATCAACTCCATGGCTAGCCAGATGCAAAAAGCATTTTGCATGGAATCATCTCAGTAAGAAGTTAAACTGCACTCCTTTTGTATCCCTACTCAATCAAAAGTCTTTTCCACGGTATCTTTTTTCAGGTGAGTCAGAAGATTAAGATTTCTGCTAGGGATGGGAACAAAACAGAAGCTTTCTCATCCCCTCCTCAGATCACAGAACGGTCAGGGTTGGAAGGGACCTCTGGAGATCATTTAGTCCAACCCCCTGCCAGAGCAGGGTCACCTGCAGCAGGTTGCACAGGACAGCATCCAGGTGGGTTTTGAATGTCTCCAGTGTGGGAGACTCCACCAAGGTCTCTCTTTGCTGCAGCCAAAGGTGGCATTTCTACTACCTCTATCTCAAGTACAATTTAGGATCACTACGTTACTACTTCCTGTGCTAATCTCCACTGCTAACAGGAATACAAAACTGATGAGAAATTTTAGATTCCAACGGTCCAAACAGTTTAATGTTTGCTGCTGCAAGGATTCAATGGAAGACCAACACTTCAGGTAACAGGGAAAGACTGTAACTGTTTTAGTGACTGACATTTAATTTAAAAGGTTTTAGCAACTCTAGGGCTATTAAACTAAACGTACACTAATTACTAGCACCTAACATTCTCTGCATCTCAGAGAGATTTGGTTTCTTCCCCATCTTTCACTACTTATTTCTCAAAATTGATGCTTTTAGTATTATCTGGTAGTTCCATTCACTTCTGAAACAGTCAAATGCAGGAAGGTAGTGTAAAGCTTACCTTCTAAACTGTAGAGCAGTTGGGCAGTGAACTCCAAAGATGCTAACAGCAAAGCAATCAAAGACAAGCCAGATTTTTCTTACCATGCTCAGAGTGTTTAAATGAGAAGTCTTTAACTACATTTTCAGATCTTCCCATCAGAAATATTGTAGCACAACTGAACAAGATGTTAAAAATCAGACTTTGAAATATGTTTTATGATTAGGTAGTCTTGTATTAAAGATGATGGCAGAATATTGCAGAAAACTGTTGAGAAGTAAAAGCCAATTTAGCTGATAAAGAATTCAGGAAGAGGGAACTCCAAAATATTTTGACACAATATTATTTGCATACTATAAACTTTCTGACAAATATGTATGTCATGCTGCCCGCCCTTCTTAAAGGATGGATAAAATAGTTTCAGTTTGGAAAATTATAAAAGGATAAACATCTGTTGCAAGGAGAAGGATGAGGGACTAATATCTACATAGGAAAACAGGTTCCCAAATACTACTCACAAATTACAATTAAGGATATAATGAGGTACAAAACCAGTAGAGTACAGAAATACTTACCTATGACAACTTCTGTAAGACAAACAGATGTGCTCAAATGAGTAACGATATTTCAAAATACTGTATTTGAAGCCATACAGCTACCTACTCATAACAAAGACGCTAATAGCAAGAGAGAAACAACATCCATCTTCAAGAAGGCATGAAGTTTAACGAGTTGTCTCCAACGGAAAAATGCTAAAGTATCTTTTTGAATTTAGCAGGTCACCTAGGTTTGCTACCCACATCATAATGGTAGACTGGCAAGTCTCTACCAGGGGAATGTGCCACCATATCATCATTAAATCCATCCACCCTTCCAGAATAAGCAAGTACCTGCTATGCATGGCTATATCGACCCATAACGGCCAGAGCTTCCCGAGCCATATCTTCAAGCAGCCACAACCCGATCTCTGCTCAAATCCCAGGCAGAGAGAATAATAATATCGTTTTAAAAAAAAAAAAAAAAGTTAGAAAAAGACAGAATTGAGACTCGGGCGAGGCCACAACCAGACACCTATGCAGCAGACAGGAAAGGGGACCACCTGCCTGCTCTCAGCCCCAGCTTTCGCTGCCACCTCAGCCCTCCAGCACACCCCACCCCGTGGGCCCGGCGCCGCGGAGTCGGGCCTTGCACTCACCTCATGCGGCGGACAAGGCCTGGGCCCCGCACTCCCGAGGGCGCCCCTACCCGGGCAGCCCCTCACTGCTACAGCCTCCCCCCTCCCCAGCTGGCGGGCCGCAGCGGGGCTCTGCCTCTTCCCGGCCCTGGCCGCACCGCTTCTGGGCCGCGGCCTAAAAATGGCGGAGGCAGCCGCACTTCCCAGGCTGCTCATCGCAGCAACCGCCCCGCCAGCGGCCCAGCACCGAGCCGTACTCACCGTCCAGCCGGTCTCTCGTACCCCGACTCCGCGCCCTGTCGCCTCGCCACTCGCCTCCTCCCTCCGGCCCCGGAAGCCGCCTCCGCCGCCTCACGAGCCCCCACCGCGTCCGGCCGCCATCTTCCTTCCCCCACCAGCGACCGGGCGGCGCACGCGCCCTACGTCACCACGCTCGGCGGCGTGAGAGGCGGGTCCCAGCGCCCGGCTGGAAGACTGCGACCAGTGCGCAGGCACGCGGGGCGGGGCGCGTGCTGCTTCCGCGAGCCCGCCTGCCGCGCCGCGAGTCTGCGCCTGCGCCGCCAGAAGCCCCGCTGCCCCCGACCCCGGGTAGGCGCCAAGCGGGGCGCGCATGCGCGCTGGGAGGGGGCGGGAGGCCATGAGGGCGCGGGCCGCCGTCCTGGTGCCGGAGGCGCTGCGCTGTAGAGGGCTGCCCCCGGTGTCCCCCTCGCCTTTTGCTGAGGGAAAAGGATGGCCAAAATTCAAGCCGTGGCGGGGAAGCTGCGCCCCCGGACACCCCTTCCCTTGCGGGCTTGGGCTTTTATGGCGCTATGGGCAGCAAGGCCTGTGCCGCCGTGCCTGCCGGCTCCAGCCTCTCCAGAGCGGGTAGTACCGGCAGCTGGGAAAAACATCGCCTCCAAAACGCATCGCTTTGCACCTCTCGCGTAGCTTTCTGTTAATACTCCACATGGTCACCACACAGCTACAACAATCACACCTCGCTCAATTCCCTTGGACGTCTTCAATTCCTCTTCCCCCCGCCTAATTACCAGGTTTTGAAGCACAACAATTGAGAACAACTAATCTCAATGCTTATAATCATCTATTTGTAGAGGATGGTGCAAATCTCCCGGGATCACTTGCAGATCACTAAGTTGTTACACTCCTCCTCTGGAGTCTTATGTTTGCTTACAAAGGTATCGACAAGTAGTAACGCCTCCTCATTATTATTCTGTCCTTCTACCCAGAAGCGTAGGTAAAGAGGTCTAGAGTGTTGGGGTTTTTTAATAAAAATGAGTTTTCATTAGGATATGAGAGTCTGTGTATTCAAAAGATGAAAATGCTTTAAAGCTGCTTCAGCAGAAACATTTTATAGGGCTGAGTTACAGTGGGAGCAGCAACTGGAAAGCAATACCGTATCAAAAGGGGCCACTGAACTTCATAAAGTAAAGACTGACCATGCCACCTTGCTTTTATCTTTGTTCTTTAGTTATAATTATTCTGATCCAGTTAAAGTTACTGTGGTTAATTAGAGAGGCATGTCTGGTTTGCTGGCTTGCAGGAGACGCGATGCCACTGAAGCACGCAAATAAATGCTATTTGCAGTGAGGCAACGTGCCTCAGCTGAGGTAGCCCAAGCAGTTGTCGTAAACCAGCTTGGCCTTCCAGCATAGCAGCAACATTAAGTTTCCAGTAAGAGCTGAAATAATGCTGTATTTCTCTCCCTTTTGCAACATCAGTGAAACTCTACTGCTTGTCATCACAAGCAGTGCCTTGACTTAACACAGCGGTCTTGCTCTTTGTCCCAGCTGTTCTTTCCTGCAAAATTCTCCTTCTTCCAGGTGTGGTGGTAAAATTATTAGTATTTAAGATTTCAGAGGCCTGACTAAGAAGTTTATCCTAATTAAAGAACATTCCTTTCAACTAAAAGCTAACAGTCTGTGACTGTTGCCAGTGCCCCACTTCTGAGTTAAGATAATACGGGGTGTGCCGCTGCCACGGGCTCCACCAAGAGGCATCCCTCCATCCTGTCACCATATATACTGTCTGATTCCTTCTTAGAATTGTGGCAGTTAGTAAGCTACTTAAGGAGCACGTCCCTCCCAGGATGGACACCTGGCTTTGTTAACATCAAAATAATTGTTTTTCCTCATCTTTTTCTTTTCTGAAACAGTATATAGGTTGGGTCTCCGCGATCACTTGGCAGAGAACAGAGGAGTAGAGAGAGAGATGCTGCCCTAATGTTCTCTCAATATCATCATAGTTAATAACGCCTCTCACTGACCTGTCCTAAATTGTAATTGTGTTATTATGCACTTGGAGTCCCCAGATATCCAACACAGGTTAATATTCACAGGATCTGTTTATCAAAAATGTCTTCATTAATAAAATCATAATATGCACCTAATGTTTATAAAACACACAGCCTTAATTAGAAATCTTTTAATTTACACTAAACAAGAATAGAAAACTATTGAAGATGTAAAAATCCACTGTCCTCATCACACAATAAAAAGAAAAAAAAAACCAAAAAAACCCACCACCGAAATTGATGCTGCCCATGACTAAACCTTCCAAGAGTCAAGAACAAGTTTCTGCATCTCTTTTAGAATTTCACAAAAAAAAAAGTCACATCTATATTTTTGCTAAAAAAACAGAAACGTGTTTAAATTCCCAAATCGGGGAAAGGGATTTGGAAGAAACAAATACTTGAGCCACTGGGAAAAGGCTTTTCAGGTTCTTTGGCTCTCACCATACGGGCGTCCTTACCAACACACATGTGGAACAAACAAGGAGGACTACGCTGCTCTCCAGCCTGAATGCTCCTGTGGATGACACAGCACTGGAGTGCCCTGTATCCACAGCTCCCCTCACTCAGCTGGCAGCTGGATTGGTCCAGAGGGCTGAGAAACAGTCACCGTTCCCTGGTTTTTCTGTTTAGATAGAGGGGTTGAGGGTTGACCTTAATACTGGAAGCTGCGTTTCGTCTGAATGTCATCAAGAATCTGCTGTAATTCCTCATCTTCAAATCGGCCCTCCAGGCTGCAAGATAAGAACAATGAGGGTATATTAAAGGTTTTAGAAATAATCTCCCCCGTGGATTCATTTCAGCCAGCCATAATTCTCTCCTGTCAGTCTCAACACCATCATCACCCACCTATATGGTACCATCAGGAACTGTCTGTAGCATTACTGTACAAATATCACTCTAATCCCTAAGCGGTGCGTCCTCTTTAAATGACAAAATTCCATCCTTCCCAGAACTATCTGCTGAATAATTTCAAATCCTTTTATCACAAAGGCAAGGCAGATGCAGGTTTAAATAGACCTCTAAATGAAGTCCATGTAGCCTCATGCCTGTAAGCCAATCCAGTCTTGCTATGAAATCTTAGTATACAAGGAAGAAACTGTAATTCAGGTGAACGTTTCATTCTCTCTTCTATCTCAGTCCATGAGGTAACAAATCAAGATATGAAGAAGTTAGTGCTCCCCTGTACATTATCCACAAAACAGTTCACAGGAGAAATGTCATTTGCTCCAACAGAAAAAAACAAACAAACCAAAAAACACCCCCAAAACAACCAAACGCAGCTGGGTGGGCTAAGACCCCCCAGTTTAAGCTGTTAACACTTAATCCAGTAAGTGTCAGAAGAGTCATTGGGGACACATCCAAAGATTGCCTCGCTGTCAGATCAACGAGTAGGTGAAGAAAGACCGAGACCAAAAGTTTTTCCATCAACAGAGCTAGACTGAAGAGAGGGGGCATCTGCCCATAGCTGGCTTCAGACCCTAGGAAAGTATAAAGTAGTCCTTTTTTGATACATAAATGCTCACCTAGGAATCAAGGCTTTTGCTTCCTCAGCTGTCTCAGGACACAAGTTAGCCAAACATGCCAGTTCAAATTTATGGAGCTTTTTCTGGAGCAGCAAACTGTAAGGAAAGACAACAATTGGGTGAAATTACAAGCAAGTTAGAAATATAAAAGGGCACAAACCAAACCAAGTATTTTTTTTTTTCTTTAAACTCTGCTTTTGGCACCAAAGTCCATGTTTTTTCAGGAGGAAAGATTAATTATATAACTGCACAGAGGGAAAAAAGTCACATCTGTTAACTTTACTTCCCCAGAGTTACTCTACAAAGTCTAGATAATTCTCCCATTTACTGCAATCAGCTGTCATTTAAATACTGAAAACAAAGCAGTTCAGAAGGCTTGGCCTAGACAAAGTATAACTCTCCATAAATAATTATGATCAAATTTCTTGCCTCTTCAGAAAGACAAGATTCAAAATTATAGTACAAATCAGGAAATACCACTAAACTGTACTTTCATAAAGCAACATCAATATCACGCATCAAATTCTCCAGTATAGTCTTATACCCCGACTTTTCCACTCACCTACGGACACTGGCAATGGTTTCACGATTTTTGAAGCGGCTGAAGCGTGCTGTGTAGTTCAAGGTTTTCATGAACACTTCTGAAAGCTCCTGCTCATCTTCTGCGCTTTCATTCTGTTGCTTACGATGCTCAAGAAGCATATGTACTTCTGAATTTAGAAGGGTTTCCGCGGTTTCAAATTCTACATTTGAATGAGTGAACATTAGCACAAAAAAGGTGAAGCCTGGATGAAAAAGTCCACCTACAGAAGTTTTCTATGTAAATTTAGCTTTGGGAAATAAGGACATGAACAATGTGCTTCACTGTAATTGTGCAAGCCCTTTCACCAATGACTGGACAGCATTTCATACTGAAAATGCTGATAAAAATGACACCATTTTAAGCAATAATCCAATGCTTTTGTCTTTCTGACCACGTATTTTATATTTGCAGCCATAACCTTCTGATTTGTCACATTTTTGCAATATGTTTTCTTCACCCATTTTTGGCAGAACTTAAGTAATTTATGACTTGTTTTAGGAAAAAGTACTTAGAATTGTTGTGCTCAAAAAATTCAAAAGTGACACCTCTGGTCTTTGAAAGCCTCTGAGTTCTTAAAGTACATGTGGATGCTGCTGATCATTTTTAAAAAGGCTTCATTTACCTGAAAGGTGAATCGTCCCACTGAAATTTTATTATCACAAAAAAGTTTTAACCAATCTTAACAGACCCACCCCCCCCGCCTTTTTAAGCAACTCTATTTTCGTTCATCATCACCATATTTATTCCAATAACAATGAGGTCTTTTAACATCAGCAGTACGAGCTGTTCAAAGCAGCAGGATCAGAGGTGGCATCCCGGGGTGCCCTTCAGCGCTCTTTTATAAAACCAGACAGATACGGGGCAGTGCAAGAGAGGAGCTGGCAACCTTTATTTTACATGGAGTAGTAAAGTAATTTGGGTAGGCTATAGATTTTAGTGTAAAAACATCCCAAACCCAGTCATTCGGGACTATGCTTTTTATTAAAAACCACAGCATTATCCTCCCCTTTCTTCCCCCCCCCCTACTTCTTCCGGGGCAGCCCTGAGGATTTAACACAGCTCTGGAATTTACACTGAATAGTTTTCTGAAAAAAAAAATACACAGAGTATCAGCATGCCTAGTTACAACTCAGGCTCCAGACAGATGGTTTTGTAAAACGCAGCACTATCTTAATAGCAAGAAACATTAACGAAAAAGTAATGGTTAAATTAAAAAAAAAAAGAAAGAAAGAAAGAAAAAAAAAAAAAAAGAACCTTTTCACCATAACCTGATGTGATTTTTTTTTAATTATTATTTTATTCCTGTGCACCCGTAGCATTCCACACAAGAAAGAACAGCCACATCTTAGCCATCGTGGGGTCCTTAAATATAGACAAATGCTTTATTATTCCAGATTTTTAACACCTGGGGCCCTGTAACCGCCGTGCCTGTGACCGGTGGGGCGCTCCGGCGAGGCCGGCGCCGCGGCGAGGGGAGAGCTCCTTCCCTCAGAGGCCGCGGCCCGCGGCGTCGGGCCTCCAGCCGCCGCCCGGCCCTCACGGCGCCCTCACGGCCCCCCTGGCCGCCGTCCCGCCCACCCCGCGGCTCCCACCTTTGGGGAAGACGAGCTGCGAGGCGTCCTCCTCCACGTCCGCCGCCCGCGGGTCGCTGCCGCCCGCCGCCATCGCCTCAGCCGCCGGCAGCGGAAGCCCCGCCGGCCGGAAGCGCGGCGCCTCCCCGGCCCCGCCGCCCCGCCAAGGGGAGCCGCCCGGCGCTGACAGGAGGTGGGTCGGGGCGGGAGGTTCCCGCAGCTCTGGGAAAGAAGCGAAGGGCTGAAACCTGCGCTGGTCCGCCTCACCGGGCTCGGCACAGCGGCACCGGGCGGGGGGGGGGGGGGGGGGGGGGGGGGGAGGGGGGGGGGGGAAGCAGCGAGGCAGCAGATGCATCTTCGCCGCTGTGGCTTCACATCAGAAGTGGATGAAGGAGCTACCGCCTACTCCATTTTGCCACCCGAACATCCTCCAGCTAGGTGGCAAACCCTGACCTTAGAAATTCTGGTACAGACAGTTGCAGTTTTCTTATCTGTGAGCTATCTCACTATGAGGCCGGATGGGATCCACCAGAGGGTACTGAGGGAGCTGGTGGGAAGTGCTCGCCAAGCCACTTTCCATCATTTATGAGCAGTCCTGGCTAACTGGAGAGGTGCCAGTTGACTGGAGGTTAGCAAATGTGACGCTCATCCACAAGAAGGGCTGGAAGGAGGATCCGGGGAACCACAGGCCTGTCAGTCTGACCTCGGTGCCGGGGAAGGTTATGGAGCAGATCATCCTGAGTGTCATTACATGGCACATGCAGGACAAACCAGGTGATCAGGCCCAGTCAGCATGGGTTCATGAAAGGCAGGTCCTGCTTGACTAACCTGATCTCCTGCTATGACAAGGTGACCCGCTTAGCGGATGAGGGAAAGGCTGTGGATGTTGTCTACCTAGACTTCAGTAAAGCCTTTGACACCATTTCCCACAGCATTCTCCTGGAGAAACTGGCTGCTCATGGCTTGGATGGGTGCACTCTGCTGGGTGAAAAACTGGCTGGAAGGCTGGACCCAAAGAGTGGTGGTGAATGGAGTTAAATCCAGTTGGTGGCTGCTCACAAGTGGTGTTCCCCAGGGCTTAGTATTGGGGCTGGTTCTCTTTAGCATCTTTATCAATGATCTGGAGGAGGGAATCGAGTGCACCCTCAGTAAGTTTGCAGAGGACAAGTTGGGTGGGAGTGTTGATCTGCTTGAGGGTGGGAAGGTTCTACAGAAGGATCTGGACAGGCTGGATTGATGGGCCAAGGCCAATGGTGTGAGGTTCAAAGAGGCCAAATGCTGGGTCCTGCACGTGGGTCACAGCAATCCCATGTAATGCTACAGGCTTGGGGAAGAGTGGCTGGAAAGCTGCCCAGAGGAAAAGGACCTGGGGGTGTTGGTCAACAACCAGATGAATATGAGCCAGCAGTGTGCCAAGGTGGCCAAGAAGGCCAACAGCATTCTTGCTTGCATCAGAAATAGTGTGGCCAGCAGGACTAGGGATGTGATCGCTCCCCTGTACTCGGCACTGGTGAGGCCACACCTCAAATACTGTGTTCAGTTTTGGTCCCCTCACTGCAAGAAAGACATTGAGGTGCTGGAGCGTGTCCAGAGAAGGGCAACGGAGCTGGTGAGGGGTCTGGAGCACACGTCTGATGAGGAGCGGCTGAGGGAACTGGGGTTGTTCAGCCTGGAGAAAAGGAGGCTGAGGGGAGACCTTATTGCTTTCTACGACTATCTGAAAGGAGGGTGTAGCCAGGTGGGGGTCGGTCTCTCCTCCCAAGTAACCGGTGATACGACAAGAGGAAGCGGCCTCGAGTTGTTCCAGGGGAGATTTAGGATGGGTATCAGGAAAAATTTCTTCATGGAAAGGGGTTGTCAAGCATTGGAACAGGCTGCCCAGGGAAGTGGTGGAATCACCATCCTTAGAGGTATTTAAAAGACGGGTAGATGTGGTGCTGAGGGTTTAGTGGTGGTTTTTGCAGTGTTAGGTTAATGGTTGGACTCGATGATCTTAAAGGTCCCTTCCAACCCAGATGATTCTATGATTCTATTCTATGATTTTATGTGATTAATATACCCCAATCTGTGAGGAAGGAGTACTGATACCATTAATGACTCATTTTGAAAGGGAGGTTACTTTTCCAGACTATCCCAAAGTCTTTAGACCCCTAAAAGTCATAGGTAGGCTGAAAATGATGATAGTTCTTCTGACAGTATGGCATGGGAACAGTGCCAGCAAAATAACTTATGGAGTAGTATTTTTCCTGGAGAGCTCACATGTACGTGCCTAACCAGCCTAAGACTCTTAAAGTATTATCATCTTATCAGACCTTATTATGTCATCCCGCGCCCTTAAAGAAAGGCAAAAATAGACTGTTGGAGGACTTATGATGAAACCACTCCTATTTCTCACAAACTTTCATCCATGCCTAGGTGAATTATTTCCTGCATGCTGGGAAAAGAAATGCATTAAGAATAAACTATAAGAATATGAAGGGGTCAAATCGCAGATCTTGTTATCTGGATAAATGAGTATGGCAGAGAAACTGATTGAAAACTAATTTGTTAAGTGGTATGAGCAGAAAGACATTCAGGAAGATGGAATGAAAATATCTTAGAGAACATCTGGCAAATTAAACAATTTCAATTAGGTTTACAAGAAAACACGGAAATCCGTGCCAGATTGATGAGAGAAGCATTTAAAATCACTTGGAATCCTGATGGCTTTTGAAATAACCCATCTACTCAGAACATCATGATTCTCAGAGCAGTAGGTAGCTTGCAGAGGTTTAAGTTATTAATTTCACTTTTGTTTTTCCCCAAGGATCAGTTCTACTTGAATGTACAAAACCTAAAACAATTAAGAGAAAGCCAGATACTTGCAAGAGTGTTAGATACAGCTAAAGAAGCTACAATGAAAGATAAAGGTTCATTATCACTGATGTGTTTGGGTAAGGTCTCAAGAGTCAAATACGAAACAAACAAACAAGAACATTTCTAAATGGAACCTCTCCCCCCCCCCCTTTTTTTTTTAAGAATTTTAAAAATGGACTTGTAAAACCACAGTAAACATTGTTCAGCTACTGCAACAAACCAAACATAAGAGTACCTGACTTTTCTTTTGTTATTTTTAAAATGCAGTGGCTTCTTCCTCACTAATAATGACTGTTCCAGCATTTACCAATTCAATTGGAAAATGCGCATAAAAAAGGAAGATGAGATAGATTAAAGTAAAGTGAATGACTACAGGAAGTTTCAGGCGTATTTACTGATCATATCCTAAAATGAACGGATTAAAAAAAAAAAAAAAAAAAGACTTGGCCAAATCTAATTTAGCATGAACACAGCCTCTAGTACTTCATATTCCGTGGCAAAAAGCATTGACCCTGACTGGAGACATATTATTAGGTAGTGGATTGTTAGACAATTTCTTTGGCAATTTCTGCATTGCCACAATTTAAAAACAGACCCACAACTAAGCGCACCAACACAGATCTTAAAAAAAAAGCATAGCTAACTACCTCTGTGTAAAAAAATGTAGAAAGAACTAATAACAATTCTATGGTTAGTATAACCATACTTTGTAATACGCTTTCCTTCTAATTCACCAGCAGAAGAAATGTAATCTTCTAGCAGTTTTTAAGCTTTCTAGCAGTAATTATGTATTTTATGTGAAGTATCAAAACTCCCAACTTAAAAAAAAATGCAGTTTGTGATGGATTAAGAGTGATAAGATTAGGATATCGAAACTTTAATCTCTTTTCATTATCATCAACATTTCTAGCACGTTCTAGGAATAGGTCAAAATCCTTGTGGATAAAACATCACCCGCTCAGAATACTATGTGCCATAACAGCCATTATTGCACAAGACATGCATGCTTTTTCATCTGTGTTCTTAACTCTTCAAGTTTAGGTTTTTATACCATTTTACCTTTATTTATTTTTACTCCATTTAAAATAATACAACCAAACTGATAGTTAATGAAAATGTATGAACAATATAAAGTTATAGTAATACCCAGTAATAAAGTGATAGTAAACATCTGAATGCAAATGTGTCTCTTGCATGATCTGTTAAGTTTTAAAATAACATATATAATGACATCTAAACATACTATCAATCAACTGGTTGTATAATACATATTTTATGTGAGAATCCATCTGATTATAAGAGTAGTCTAGCTGACTATAAAAAAAGGAAAAAAATATGGTTCAATAATCTGGATATCGGTCAATTTCTAGAGCTACATACTTGTTTTAAGTAACAATAGTCCTCTGGGTTTTCTGTGTTTTGGGAGTGATCAAACACATTCACAGGTCATCTTTTCCCAGATTTTAGCAAAAACAGTTTAGCAAATTTTCTATCGTACTGCTCAATGTACTACAATTCAGTTTGAGAGCAATCCTCATAATACATAGGTCAGTATAAATATTAATTTATTGAGTTGCGCGGAGGAGTGTTCCAGTTTTAATTTTTATCCTCAGGAAGTAGCATTTCTCAATAACAATTAGGTATAATATAAATTTTGTCCAAAAAATATTTTTTTTTTTTGTGTTTAGAATAAAAATGCTCAAGTATTCTTCATTTGAAGTATCTTGTAGAGATTTCTCTTAATCTTTCTGTAATTTGTTTTGAGAAGGAAGTGAGTGCTAAATGACATTCATTCTTACTTCAAACAGAAGTAAAGCCAGAAGAAGGTGTTTTCTGGAGAATTATTCTGGTTTATATTTAGTCTGGATTGAACAATTTCTATGTGCAGTCATATATGTACAGCCTTCTACCTGGCATCATCTTCATTGTGAGCTGCTGTGTGTTACTGCAGTTACAGAAAGCAACATGTATGAAAGAACCTTTAATGAAAGACACCAGACAAAGATTTTATGTCTGACTGATTCAATGTGAAACCAAAAAAATCAAGTAAGGAAAAACACGCCATAAAAATACACAAATAAGTCACTGTGTTCTAGCCAACAAAGAAGCTGAGAGAATATACTTGATAACTTACCCGGGCACATGACAACAGCGGATGCTAGTTTTACGGTTGACCTCAGACTTTACAATGAGTCACCTGGCAATCATGTTAGCCACAGAGTCCTCCTCAACCCACTCCTCTTATTGCATAGGGGATTTACTTTCTAGCTTTACTGTACCAGAAACATATTTTCGGAAAATGGGCTTTTTGCTTTGTAGTTGCACTGAAGTCAATGAGTTTCTCAGGCATATTTAAGTCAAAACTACCCTCTCCCCCTTTGTTTGGCTGGTTTTTTTGGGGGAGTCTTATACCTGTTCATCACTGATATCCGGGGATGCCCTTCCCAAGAACCACAAACAGGAAATGTAGTATCTGCCGTAAATAAGAAATAAGCAATAACCTAAAAGTGTTTAAGCCAGAGGTACGTACATCATAACTATTATACAAATCAATTGATCCTGTCCCGAAGCAAACATTATTTAGCAAGAATCTAGAAAGATGGATGTTTCTTTTTCCTGAAATAACATTTTTGGATCACCTGAAGACTACAACCTGTAAAGTACAGATAATCTGTTTTCATTAGTTCATTTTAAAAGACAAAGAAATCAAAGAACAATTTTGGTAGTTGAAGCCAGATTTACAAATTCATGATTTTCAGTACAATACAGAATTCTGCATGTATGTGCTTTATATATTTCACCATCATGACAGCTAATAGAGAGTTTTTGTCAAGCAAACATTATTTCAGGATACAAAGATACTTTGCTATACCATTATTAATGAAACATATTTAATCTTCGTTTTTCATTTTCTTGCTATTTTTCCTCGCTTTCCTCTTGACTATTTCTGTGCTTCCAGACAGCTGTCATGCCATTCTGGCAACCTCCCTCGTTCTGAACATTTAACGTAATTTAGAGTTGTAGTATTTGTACACGTAATATATTGTTCATCGTTCTAGATGAGAAAGATTTCATCTTATCCCCCATAAAGGCTGTGAGAAACAATATAAAGAGGACAGGACAAATAATCTTTATCCATTATGATTTATTCTCTACAATACTTCATTAGAGGATAGAGTTCAATTATTTACACTCAGAAGTTATTATATAGGTAGGAGGCAACCAAGTGTAATACAAAGAATTGGTCTGACATCTCTGCACTGAAGGTCAAAAGAGGTCTCCTGCTTTAAGGAAATAAATTAACCAAAAAAACTCAACAAAACAACATGTAGTTTCCAGAATACAAACAGAAAACAGCACTAATAGTCAGTGAAGATTGCGGATGTTTGTTAATGTGCTATGAAAACAAATTATTCTGTGCAAAGATTAAAATGAACTCTTAGATTTTCTTACAGATTTTTTTTTTTGTTCTGATAAATTGTAGATATGTGATATTTTGACCACAAAACCTTCCCAAACTGAAATAGCCTCAGTTGAGATTGACTGTTGAACATTATGAAAAAAAAAATATTAAGAACCTCACAGTGGAAACATTCCAACACTGACAGACTCCAGTGATCAAAGACATTCTCCTGTAGTTACTGTAAAACAAAGACAATTCGTAATTGCAGTGAGATTATTTCTCAGTTGTGGTTGTCATGAGAATAAGCCCTTCTAGACCAAAAGGCACTTGCTTCTAAGGATGAGTTAAATCCAGATCAAACCAGGTTAACAATTGCTTTGAGAAGGAGTAGTTCTAACCTGCTGGCCCAGCCAAGTAAACACGGAGAAATTCTTAAATCAATTGGCCATTGATTTTGGTTGCCTCCCTCCTGAGGCAACTTGAAGTACGTTTTGTTTCTAGTTCACCTCTTTCATCCTTATGCATAGCTGCCGTGTAATGATCTAGAAATGGGATTATTTCCTGAGACCACCTGTCCTTGTCATACATTTTTCTGAGCTAACTTAACTATTGACACACTTTTCAACTGATTTTATAGCTGGACCCTTGTGGGACTAAAGCTGAGAGGGCCTGTTTCTTAGGCAGCAGACCAGTGTTTCTGATTTGCTAGCTTCTCTTCTCACTGCAACAAGACAAGAACACAGTACATATTTTAGAGGCATTTTTGTTTTGTTTTTTTGTTTGTTTTTTTTTTTAAACAGTCTGAGTGGGGAAATGGAAGTGGGAGAGGATAAGGCTTCCCCAGTCCCAAACCATCTATCCCACTTCAGGCTTAAACCAACCAAGTCACTCAATCCTAAAATTCTGTTCTTTAAAAATGACAGCTAACCCTCCCCACCCCACCCCTTAGTCGTCCCCTATTCAAATAAAATGAAATCAGGAAAACACTATACACTGTTGAAGACACAGAACAGGGCAAACATTTGAAAAAGAAACAATATTGTTGAAAAGCCTGGCACTATATGCCTGCATGACCAGTCTCACTGAGCGTGCTCAGGGGTGAAGTTTTAGCACCATTTTTTTGCTTTTTTTAAACCTTTTAGAAATTAAATTCTAACATAGAACACTTGAACAGTAATGAGTGTAGCCCTATGTATCATACTGTTTGACAGCTGAAAGGTGAATGGTATGTCCAGAGCTGACCCTACCCTCCCCCATCACTACACGGCACCTGGGAGAGTAATTACAAACCACTCGAGTTTGTAACGAGCGATTTATTCTCAGCAGCAGGAAATCACGAAACAATCCCTCAATCTTCAATTGCTTTTCAACAACATCGCAAGGGAAAAGTGGCAATTTGTAAGAATGACCCAGTACAGGAGGAAAGCTGGGTCGATATTGCACCGTTATCCAGAATAGGACCCCCTCCTTTCCCTCGCATCTCTCTCCTCCAGCAGAAGAACGTTACACCTACATGAAGCAAACTGCACAATTCAGTTTGCTTCTCTAGGACCAGAAGGAGCAGCAGCATGCAGTTCTGAGCTTTCTACCAGCCCTATTCCCTGCCACACCAGGAGAGAATTTCAGGCTTGAACCACCAGCTAATTTTAAAAGCCATCATTACCACACGCAAGCAAACTTTAAAGATATATGCAACCAAATAGCCATTACTCCGCTATGCACTTGTATTTTCTTTCCTGATCATTGTTGACCCTCCAGAAACTTGGAAAACAAAACAAAACCAATACCCCAAAATTATATTTTGAAATCTAGTAACCTCATTGAGAGAGTGTCAAAATTTAGAGTTTATGACATCCCTCAATGACGCTGCAGAATAACAACTGTGTAACTTATCTTCCTCTTTCTTAGATGAGAGTATTTCTTGTAATCATCAATGATGGGAGAAGAAATACAGAATGCACCTGAGTTTCACACAGTTTGGGTAACACAGGTTTCCCCACTCATAGCCTTGATGCGGTTATGCCCAAACTGTATAGTTATATAACTTACCAGTGAAACTACATAGCTCTATTCCATAGGCCTGCTATAAACTGGAACATTCATAGTTCTCAAGATTGTTAGTCACACCAGAGAAAGTGGCTGTCCTATCAAAAGGAAGGTCCCCGAGACTGTTAGCTTAAGTTAAACAAGTTTCAGTCACTAGTCTCACTTGTATGACTACAGTCAATGCCCTGCAAATCCCTCCCCATCCCTAATCCAGTCAGGCTCCGTTACAAATGTTTGGACACAAAACTTGGTCGTAACAGAGAAGACTGTCCAGGGACACTCAAGTACCTCGTCCTTTGCATACACAGCATGTGCCATGTTGCTCTCTTACAGGCATAACAGCAATCTATTTCATAGCAGGCTACATTACAAAGCGCTGCCTAAAAACCCAGAAAACTGTAAACCAAGAGGATTTCTAGAGAATACAACCCACAGTGGGATCTGATAATTAAAGCCTTCTAGGGTTTATTTAAATAATGGATTCATCTGCAATACCATCCAAAGGTTTTTCACATCTTTAAGTGTTTTCTGTCCGTGAGGATGGGGTGCTATCCAGATGTTCAACCCTCCCCAATATCATAATGTCCGCCTGTGATGCGTGGGGACTGCAATCAGCTCTCGGTACACAACAGATACCAGAGATTAAAAAAAATTAAAAAGAACCTAAAAAATGTTTTGTTGGACTCCGTTGCCCAGGCTGCCAGGGGAATGCTCCTACTTGATCTGGGGGGGCTTCCATAACGAACAACTCAAGTTTCCGGAGTGTCGGTAACACACAAGAACGGATCAGTCCAAAGTGGCACTTTCACTCCTAGAGGTCTTCTGCACCTCACGACAGTTCGTAGGCATGGAGCCCCAATCCAACTGAACCCCCGTTCAGAGGGAAGGTTGAGATAAGGCTTGGGCCCCTGAAGTTCTGTCATGCTCTCATCCTCCCCCCAGGTCAGCTGGAAGGCAGACTTGGCAACGGAAGCTAGCATCATAAAATGGTGCAGTAATAGAAGTAACTGGACCAGGAAGAGGAGGCATCTGCCCCAATGATGTCGTAGCCGTTGGCAGCAACTGGGGAGTGGGACTGGTCATGCAGCCGTGTGTCAGGAGTAATGATTGTAGAGGGGGGGGGGCATGAAGAGTGCCATTCTGGAAACAATGCTGACGGGAAGCCATGTATTCTGCATAACTGATTGTCACCTTCTCACTGCGGTACCTATGGGAACAGCACAAGAAAAAAATAATGTAAACAGACTATGCAATGTGAAGGGACTAGACATAAAAATGTTCATCCCAGATCACCTTTTAGCTCACAGCCAATAATGAACAAGAGGGACCCACTAACATCATAAACTACTTTGATATTGCCTCATGCAGTAGTCTGAATAACCCATCTAAGCTTGAATTAGCTCCAGTGTCCCAAAAGTTGAGCCCTATTCAAGGCAATCATAATTAAGGGGACTCCTGAAGTAGCACAGAGGAAACAAATGATCAATTTCTATTCCTTCTATCCACTTGCTGTGGGGAAAAAAAAGGGGCATGAAAAGTTTGCTGTAAGAAGACTCAGTTTCAGAGACTAAATAACCAGTATTTCACTATTATTTACTTTTGTGGTTATCTTCACATTTGAAAGGGTAATGAAAGAAAATGATGGAGAGTTGGTTAAAGGTTGCTTTATTATAGCATGTATGTGACTTAGTCCATGTTGTACAATCGGGATTCATAAAATGTGAAGTGCCTTCTGAGAGATCAGAGATTTCCAGGTGCTTCTAAAGCATGCTACACAACAGATAACTTCAAAATGGTCATGAATTGTACTAAGTCTATGTTACACTAGATTTTAATGAAAACCTTCATCCTGTCCTCTCCTGTTAAAAAAACCCTGCATACCCACCTCATTTCTCCAGAGGTAAGGAATAACCTGATAAATTAGTGTTTCTATACAAAACCAGAATGTCCCAATTTTGACTACCATAAAGGGAGATGAAACCAATAGGACAGCTGGGGGTATAGAAAAGCAAGCAGAGTCTGAAAACCAGCCAAATTTGAGTGTGGTTTGGTTTTAAGACAGCTGTCACCTCCAAATAGCTACACCATGCACAGATGAGCACACTGAGAAAAGGAAGTCCGTTGTAAAGATACAGAAAAAATGAACTATTTTAACTTTCAAAGGTTCTGCTTCTTTTGGTCTTTCATGTGGATGGCAATATTAAAACCGGTGGCACTTCCCTTAGAAAATGCTAACTTCGATCCTGCATGGACTGAACGTATTCTGCTTCATTCCATATACATGATATGCCTAACACATAGCATTTATGATTTTGTCTTTCAGACTACATCTTTCATCTGAAAGAGGCATGAAGAGTTACATCAGGCACAAACACTTTTAAGTTACCCACAAACCACTACAAAGTAAAATTAAAAGACGACAAATGTATCGACTTACCTGGTGAGTTTAATCGTTTTCCTAAAATCATTGGTAATCGGAGCCTTAAAGCCACCTTTCCTGAGTAAGGAGTCTATGGTCTGGATCTGATCCCAGTCTATTGAGAAATAGAAGCAAGGGACATTTTTCTATATAAAAATGATGTTTCAAAAAGATTAAAAATGCATTAAAAGAAAAAGAAAACAGCTAAACAGGAAACTTTGAGCTTTAGAAACACCAGTGTTGAACTGGACATACATGGTCTTATGCACGCACACTATCTGCACATGCCAACCCCTTTTAACTCATATTGGAACTGGTCTGCAAAACAGTAATTCCACTTTCCATATGGCCTCTCTTCTTATAAAGGTCTGTGCCTTGCTTCTGTTGCAGGGACCCCAAACTGTTTTATCACGTGCCACTCAAGTTTAGCTCCCTAAGCCTTAAAATAAGATAATACTTAGCTCTTTACACAGACAAATTGGGATCAACCTGATGCTCTAGTGATAGCACAGTGCACTGCTATGTGAGAGATCAGAGTTAAAATTCCTACCTTAGTCTTTTGCCCCAGAGCCAGGAGGATGCGACCACTCCACTCTGCTAGGTGGAGGAAAGGAGGCAATATTTTGAGCAGTTACCGTGGTGACCGCTACTATATTTGAGTGGGAAGTGTGCTCCAGAGGGGCCCTGTTTCCTGCCCTCATCTGGAGGATGCTACTTTAGCAAGAATGAGGAGGAAAGGGACTCTCCTGTTGGTGCTGTGCAGCCTGCAGTTATCCTAGTTGGTGGGAGAAACATAGAAGAGGAAAGATGCAACGCTGAATGAAGCTGGAAGATCCGTACTTTGAGATCCTCTATTTCTTAAGCCCTAAAACATTTTTACACTAAGATACAGCTGTGCACAGATGTGGAATGAGAGAAAGGCCAGATGAAAACCCAGCAGCAGCTGTATCAGGTGTCAGTTATCCAGATTAAGCCTGGTGGCTCCACGGCACTACTATGAGGATAGCATTGCAATCCAAACCCAAAATCCATAGATTTATGTTACCCAATTCTGTGACACAATGTGTTGACATGTTTGGCTGCCATCTCAAACCCACCTTGTTCCTTAGCAACCTCAGGCAAATACGTGGCTGTGCGTTTGACACCTTTCTCATTGATGAACTCTATTCTGATCCCATGGATCCCAACCTATAGATGGAAATGAATAGCCAAATAAGAGGTGTTTGCTAGCACTGAGTCTGTGATCGAGTTGTCATTCCCACAACACTGTGTATATCTCTCTCTCTCTGGCCAGTTTGACTTTTGCCTAGATAAGGACATTCTCTTCCCCACTTTCCTAGATGAGCCTAACCAGTCTCCCTGCCACTTCTCCTGAAGTAAGTCTTGTCAGAAGTCTGACTGTTTTACATCTCTTATGTTGGGCAAGAAAGACAAGATCTCTACACAAGAATCATGCCTAAAAGTAGCCCAACCTCAACGTCTATTTAATTCATATTGAACTAAATATACTTCCAAGTACAAGGTCCTAAAAATGATTAATGCCTTTGGTCTTTACTTTTTATTCCCAGTTTCTATTCACAGCATCAAAGTACGTCCCAAGTTTTTACATACGTATTTATATCCCATCTCCCATTGGGCCAAATCCATAAAACACTTTTGTGTTTCTTTTCTTCCCATTCAGATCCCCTCCCAACCAAAGGCACATTGCTAGCCCATCCTCTTCCTCCCTTCTGCTTTTCCCCATTTCTTCTATTCCCGGTTTCAATACCCGTCCACCCCTGTAATGAAGGAGACACATCACCATGTACTAACCCGAACCCGAACGGAACGAGAGAGGGATGCAGAGTTCCAAATGCACCTGTTCTCACCTCCCAGTCCAGGTAGTCACTGGCATCCTCAAAGTTAGTGAGGAGGGAGACAGAGCAGAAGAGTTTGGGCAGCTCCTCGCGGGTCAGGGGGGGAAATCGGCTGTCCTTAAGTGCACTAAAGGGAAGAGAACATATATTGCCTAATACCAGCACCAAACTAAAGTGTCAGATGCTCAATTATTCCCTTTTTGATTATGTCTCCGTGAAACATGTTCCTCTTTGCTACAGCAGAGAAAGTGATTTGCATCTCTCCCTGATCTAACAAATGCAAATTCTAGTGCAAGCTTCCTGATGCTGTCCTCCACTTACTGCAGCTGGACAGAAGTTATGTGCTACATAAGATGTCAAAACTGTTAGTATGCAAGACAGATTAGACATTAGCCTTAAAACGTGAACTGAAATTCACCTGTTGCAAAGATGTTCCACTAAATCCTGATATATTACCTCACCCTAACTATCATACATTTCTCAGGTTCATTTTATTGTGAAGCATATTAAATTGAACTATGTCAATCCAACATCTTAACCTTGAATCCTTATAGACCTTCAGCAAATTAAACTAATTTCAGATTTATTTCATTTCCAACTTAATTACCTGGTTAATGTGTATTCCCTGAGTCCTGAGTGAAGATTCATGGCTGAAAAGGTCCCAATGCAGCCACGAAGCCGCTTGTCTCGCCCCGTCTTCCACGTCACAAAGAGTGGACTGAAAAGGCAAAAAAGAGAAATACTCCAGCGTCTAGAGATATTTGTTTGCTAAGGGGAGACCAAGAAGGTGTAAAAGAGCATGTATGCATGCACTTGCTTTCTCTCCCTCTAATAAACCCCAACAGACGTTTTCTCACCTGTTACCTAGCACTAACAAAAACCCAAACACACCAAAATGCAAAACCCAACATCTCCCCCCACCTTTTCGGCATACTCCTTTCTCTCCACCAGTACTCTGTAAGCTCTCCACTGACACCTTCCTGTCCAGATTCTGTGCTTTCTTCTAATGAGTGATACGGTTATTTGACCCCACTGATTACCTCTGTAAGTAACCGCCTCACTTAGTAGCATCCACTAGTTTACATGACAACCCATATCAAAATTAATATAGGTAAAGCAAGTGAGATTACTTATTTATAGTACCATAGAACCTGAAAGATCCCCAAGCATTCTGCAAATCATCTATAATTCAGGTCTGCGATAAAAGCTTTTTTTTTTTTTTAAAGGGTAAAAAACAAACCTAGGGTTTTTTCCCCTGTTATTTCCATGAGGATCTGACTTCCGGGTCTGTCCCTAGTGCTCAAACAGTTTATGTGCACATATTTTGCTTACCTTACATTTGATTTATATTAACACAGATTCTCTCCTGTTGAACACGTATCTAAATCACTATATTATTGCTACTCAAACATCACATGGATTTCCATTCTCCTGTCTACTATCATGAATTTACAGGCATAACAGTAGATTCTCAAATTCAGCAGGCTCATTTCAATCTGTTAAACTAAGAGCCATGATTAAGCCTCAAAAACCAAGAAGTTCAGAACAACAGTATTCAGAAGAGGTCTATGAAGAGGTAAACAGGTAAAGATAATTGTGAATATTAAATGCAAAAAGTTCGCTTCTACAGAAGTGAGTGAAATTGCAAACAGCTGTAGAGAGAAACAGTGAATAAAGGATAGCGGAGGCTGCAGCTCTACACAACGTCTGAACATCTGGAAAATTCTGCAAAGCAACTGATGATGCTGATCTAATTATAAAAACAGGATGAATGATCTTACTTTTTCAGATTACAGAGTACTGAATACAAGATGTGGCCACTTCGAACCCAAGCACAAATGAGAAAGTTAGTCATTAGTGATTCCAAACATCGGTCTGTGGATTTCTACTGAACTTTAAAAGACAAGTAATAAGATAGAAAACATGCAGTGTTAAAAAAGTAATTTTCTGAGATTAAACCAACATTAACAGAAGTTCCAAAACGTGAAGACAGAATAACCGATTTCTACAACAGAGCTCAGATACTTTCCTCAAACTCTTGAAGCTCCTCTAAGCAATATATCTTTGCAGCAAACATTACAAAAAATACTAAGAGATTCTGTTCAGACAATAAACCCAGCATGGATGATTTCCACGTGGATCACCAACCAGTGTGGATGATTTCTCAAATACAGGCAACAGAGCTTCTCATGCCTAAGCAGACAGAACATAATTTAAAATGTAGTGATAAAGCAATGCCCAGTGATGTTTCTCAGAGCAACAATGGAATTAAAAAACTCTATCACAGCATAAATCCATCACTCAGAATCTAGTTACCAGCTGTGACCAATGGCAGAAGTACTACCCAAAATAGCAAATAGCCTTTGAGTGATAATTGTGAAGTACTTTGCCCACATAGGAAGTGGAAACATTCGTCCACAACCACCAGCCACCTTATGGCTGTTTGACCAAGACAGAGGATTCACTGTTCTAGTTTTCCAACAAAACTTCAAGGCACTTTCAGGATATCATTCCTCTACATTTTCATCTAGCTACCGTATGTTGAAACAGAGCGTAAGAAATTACATTAGAAAGCTTACCAAAAAAAAAGATACTAAACTTACAAAGGAGATTTCTGAGAAACAGGGCTGTCACAAGCTCAGTGGAAATTTAGCTTAATCTAATTAAAGTTTTGAAACCATTACTCAGCCCACATGACACTCACCCCAAACAGAAAAGGGAAGGCAGAAAATAAAAAGCATCATTGACAGAATCCAAATCTAAGCAAGTTCCTTCTCTTCTTTGATTCAAATTACAGGTTCACGTATCCAATTTACCTCTTTCCCCTTACAAAAAAAAAAAAAAAGAAAAAAATGTTTCCACTGAGCCGTGACACAGCTTTCTGCGTCTATAATAAAAGAGATATTACTAGAAAGGACAGGATAATTACATTCAGAAGGCTGTCATATTCTAAAATATCTTAAAGCACATTTTAAACAATTTTTCACTGTGGTCGTAACAACTGAGGCATAAAAAAGATATTATTTTCTACAAGTATATAACATTTCACCATTATAAAGTTTTTCACTGTAGAAAAGATGTTGCTTCTGTATCTGAAGAATAAGTGTGCTTAGCAAATTGCAGGTGCAGCAGACAATAAGTCAATTGTTCCATAGCTCCTCCCTGAAAAGTGTATTTCCCAGATGTACTGAGAAAAGTCACGACAATCTTTTACCCATGTTCACCCACAAGCACTTACTGGCACTTTGCAGTCATATCCTGAGCAGATTATGGCAACCATTTCTCCCCCAGCCACAACATCCTACTTAGGTGTGTTTGATGAGGGTTTGCTAGGCTGAGGAGAGGGTAATTTCAGCAACTAAAAACTAGCTTCTCCAATTGCAACTACAAAGGGAATTTTAAAGTAGCAAAATATAGTTTGTTCAAACCAGAATTTAGCTTGTACTAGAAAAAAACCCCGTCACAATACAGATTTTATGATGCAAGTATCCTATTATTTGTCTTGCATGGCAAGGAGAAATTTGCATGGTATAGTTTTAGCGCCAGTGTGTAATACCTACTATTAAAAAAATCAAAGACTGAAGTACAAATGTGGAAGGAGGAACCAATTAATTATTTGCATGCCATACGGGTTCAAAACTGTAAATTTTTCAATAACCTGGATAGCAAAGGGGATATTTTCTTTATTCACCAAGTTAATTCAGACATATCTACAACTCCTGCAATGCCACCTTCCGTACATTGATTTGTGAACATCATAGCTAACATGTATGCAAGGTTCCCTGACTCCAGAGGTATCTACCAGCTCCATAGTTCCCATCAAGATTGTTGTCCACGTGCATATCCTCTCGAGCTGGTAATTGGAATTCATGGTGGTTTTCAAGTTATTACTGCTGATTATGCAGAATCCTGACCTTCACGACTACTTCTATCTTTAAGTTAGGGTTCAGCACCAATTGAAAAGATCTGTTGTCTGAGAAATAGGTTGGGACAAACCCGTGCATCTTTCTACTCCTTTCATCAACAGTCTCCTTCCTCTCTGTCCAGAGGGACTTCTGGTATATACCCTTCTTTTGTTCAAAGATGTCTTACATCGATATTAATTATGTTACAAAGGACAACAATGCAAATTATTTATGTATTTTCATTTTGCTTACCCTTCTATTTGATAACATTTGACTTGAAGTTCATTACATCACTGTCTCAAGTGTGACAGATCATCCCTGTGTGCTGCTCTACAAGAGCGCAAACCCCATGCTTGGCCCTGGGGTAGATACAACTATTTGCTAGAAGCAACAGCATAAATGCTGAAACACAAGAAAATTCAGGTAGGCGTTTGCCCCGAGGGGAAGATAAGAGAGGAGCTGGTTTTGCTTTGGAGTGCTGAGGTAAAAGACTTTTAAATCATCACCAGAGAAATGCCCAGTTTCACTTTTCAAATGTGGGCATAAAATTCAAACAACTGAGATTCCTGAAAGAACACCTTTTCTGAAACTAGTCGACAGAAACAGCAACAAAATCCAGCTAGAAATCTCCTTTAACGCCAAAATACTGAATCTGTATAAAATAATCTCTCTTATTGACTTAAGAACACAACACCACAAAAAAAAGCGCCTTTGTTTTTCGAGTGACAAAATAATAAGTAGACTAATGTATCATTTTCTAAAAGGAGCCTACTTAGCTCAGGTATGAAAAACAACAACAGAAATATTTCAGTTTAGGGAGCCCCTGGAACTATTCTATATTCTAATCCAGAGTATTTCTCCGTTCACTTGTATTTACAGTATTAAACAGCTTAGTCTGTGGTAGCATTCAGAACATGTATCCATAATCCTGCTCGGATAATAACTGCATGGATGCACAACCTACATCTACACTGACAGCCAATAACGTGGGCAGACATTCAATACACAGAAAGAGTCCTTGACCTGTTTAAGCCGTTGTTCCTTTACACCAATTTAAAATTCATTAACTTAAATTAAGGACGTCAACAACTTTTTATTTTATATGTTGTTCTGGAGGTGGCCCCTGGAGGAGTGTCAGAAGGTGTATCTGTCATTGATCTTTCCCATATAATTCTTCCACCAAACATTTTAACAACATTAACATTTCCACACCTACGCATTCAACCTTCAGATAAACATTAGCTAAATCTCAAAGTGAAATACCTTCATAAATCCTTCTCCTCGCTTCTTCTCATACACACCTCTTTTCTTCTTAACCTTGGTATCGTCCTTGAAAGTTAACTCTCCATTTTTCCCGATATTGTCCAAGTAGCACTATCTCCAGAACACACTTTTTCAGTTCCACAACTGACAAACGTTTGGTTCCCCTCCCTGCTAAACCCATTAGCTTGGACAACTGAACACCCTTATGAGTGTCCTTGTCCAATTCTCACCAGCTCAGCACTTGTTTCAGCTTCTTACTTTATTCCCTTTCACTTGCTTCATGAGAAGGAAGTCTCTCCCCTTGTCCCTTCACCAAGTTAGTTTCTGGCATTAGAAGCAGGATCCTCTTCAAATCAATGACATTATTTTACTGCTTTCTGAAAACTGATTTCAGTTTCGCTCATTCTTTTAGTACAATTCTATGGGAGGCACAGTGCAGTTATTTTTTTTGCAGAGGAATCTATTTACAAAGAAGGGAACAAACTTTAACAGAACGTTACCATGAAATGGGTTTGCACTCCTCAATAAAGTACACAGTGTCTCATGCAACACATCAGACTGTGAGCTGAAGAAGCACCACTCTTTGTCATGTTTTGCCTAGCTCTCTTTCTGTAGAGCTAAGCGTGTTCTCCCTTGAAGGCCACTCTTTAAAGCTCCACTTATCTCCACCAACAAACATAACAGAAAGTTTTTACTCTTTGGTGCACTTACAGTGCATCATTTTTTGTTTCTGGTAGACAAAGCAAGCAGCAGAACGCCCCCCCACCCCACCCTTCCTCCCTGCACACCAGTTTTCCCGATCGCCAGAAGAAACCCTTCATCCCTCCCCAACCAAACCACAGCTCTGGATGCTGGTTTCTCAGCTTTCCTCGCGCACATGGATTTACTCACTAGGGGTCATTGGTAAATCGAGGAAGTCGTGGCTGAGGGAAACCATAGAGATGACAGTAGAGTACATCAAAGCAGTAGCAGCACATCTCCGCTGTCACCACCAGGTTCTTGGTGCTGTTGGCAGTTCCATTGGGCCGAGTAAGTGGGCTCAGAGCTCCTGAAGTGGGATTCATTCGAGTAATTGGGGAATTTCCTGGGCCCAAAGTCAAGTCAGATACGTTCTCCCTTCCATTATTCCCGTCTGTATGCTGGTGGTTCTGAAGAGGACCTGAACTGGAGCCTGGTACAGTTGTGGTCTGATTCCCATGACTGTGCGTTCCACTCCCAGATAATTTGGGCTTCTTTACCCCACAACAGCCAGCTGCCAGCTTGGGCTCAAGTGGAGGAACACAGCGTCTTTTTCCCATCCTGCTTCAAAAACTCGCTGCCTGGAGCACTGCAGAACCCTAGAAAGGAGAAGGCAGGGGGAAAAATACACAAAACAGTTACAGGTGAAAAACCAACAGCTGCTTCCTTGCCTCTGCTAAGGTGTCAGAGAGGTTTGTTTTTGCAACAAAAAGAGGAAGAAAACCCTTGCAACATGCAACTAAGTACAGAACTAAATCCAGTTCAGCAAACAGAATGGGTGCTTTTACACATAAATTGAAAGACTGTGTACGCAACATGCATGAAATCCCACTTCTAAAGTTATCGGTGAGGTGTACTGAACACTACTAGGCAGCTTATGACAAAAAAAACATAACCAATCTTCCCATACAGGGAACGAAACTGAAGGAGAACAGAAGAAAAAAGACAAAAAGACTTTGGAATACAGATATACCCCATCCACTACTTTTCTGGATCACCCATTCCCCCTCTGTCAATGCCTGCACCAATGGCAAACAGCTATTTAAAAACCACAAGTGCCTTTCCCTTCCCTATTCTCAACAGAAGAGTGACAACTTTGAATGACACCTTCAGGGTTGGACTCCCAGGGGTGTTGCCCTTGACTTAGTGCTAGCCTAAGCAAGACACAAAGAGAAGCTACAAGCATTGAATGACCATTTTCTAAACAACAGATTATTTTCCAGACCCCAGGAATTAGAATCTGCATTTACTTTCCAGGATTAAGTAAATCAATAGCGCTTATAAGTGAACGTGTCAGGTGTACAGTCAGGACATGCAGGAGAGGAAGAGCTGAAGACTGAGCGCAGTCTGAACAGAGGGCAGCGGTAATGGCAGGAAACAGATACCATATAAAAAAAAAGGCCAGAACAGTGTTTTTGCTTGCAAAGAAGAGAATGCTAGCTCTTGCATCACAAGGGGTGGAACAAATACAGGGAGGAAAACCAATGCAGACAAAAATGAACAAAGATGATAGGCAAGTACCACACATCAATTAATTAGGCACTTAAATTAAGCGTAATACCATCATCACCATGAGATCTAAGCACACAAAGAGAGGGAAAAACAGTTCCCCATCTGTCAAATGGGGCTAAAAGCACAGACACGCAAGTCACAGAGGACACCATGGAGAACTGGAAGCCACACTCAGCTCTTGTGAGTACCAGGCGACTTCTTTAACCACCAGAGCACCCCTCCAGCTCTTCCAAGTATTTAACTGATGGCTGAACTGACAGCATGTACACGGAACGGAACGCGTGTGATACGCACTGAAATTCATGGTGTGACAACTCCCTTCCTTCTCTGCACGTGCAAGTCATGTAAACTTTATCCATGAAGTTTCATCAGCCATCGTAAGAGTCGTACAATCCTGAACTGAACCAGAACTGGTATGAGACATGTTGAGAGACGTGCCTCTCAACACAAAACACGTACACTGGCAGTGCTTACTCTGCTTAGGAATCCTCACCTCGAGATTTTAGAAGGATAATCTGCATAAGGAACAATTCACAAGACCTAATGAAAATGATCCTTTTTCCTTTGATTTCTACCTTTGTAATTAAAACAAACAAACAAACAAACAAACCAGGAAAAAGTATAACTTTGGCAAAGCAAACATGTAATTTTCTTCCACTGCCTGTTAAAAGTTATGCTCAGTGAGGCGGCTGGGATAGATGAGCCCCTGCAAGTTTGTCACTGAAGGCTAGCCGTGCTTAGGGCGAAGAATAATTATTTATTTCAAACCGTAACTCTTCGTGTCAAGTCGGAGACGTGGCAGGGGGCAGACAGGAGGTCTCCTCCATGTATCCTCCCCTGCAGCAGGCAGAAGGGGCCTAACAAAGGCGGCTGCCCTGCCCGACGGCCGGCTCCAGCCGCGGGCCCCGCTTCCCGCCGCGGCAGGCCTTCGCCGCCCGCCCGCCTCCGCGCACCCCTTGCCCGGGTGGGGGCGACTCCTGCGCCCAACAACCCGGTTCAGCAGCAGACACGAACCCGGAGCGATGCTGGCCCTGCGCCGGGCCTCGGTGTCCCGGTGTGCCCCCCCCTCGTTAACCCCTTCCCTGCCGCCGGGGCGGGCGGGACACCGCCGCCTTCCCCTCCCCACACCTCCCCCCTCTCCCCGGGCTCGCCCACCTCCTGCACCCGTCCCGGGCCGGACGCGGCTTCTCCTCCGCCTCAGCCCAGCCGCCGCCGCCGCTGCTGCCCCGCCGCCGCCTCCTCCTCCTCCTTCTTCTCCCGCCTCATGGAGCCATGGGCCTGGGCGAGGCTCCCCAGAGAAGCGGGCCCGGCGGGCGGGGGTCGGGGGTCCGGGCCCGCCGCGGCAGCCGGGCCGGCAGCCGGGCTTCCCGGGGCCGCCGGGCAGCGAGGGGAGCTGGAGGACCGGAGCGAGGCCGAGGGAAGGTCCTCCGCTATCCCGGCAGCCTCCTCCCCGCTCGTGAGGTAATGAAGGAAAAATGTACATAGTCCGCCAGCCTCCCGTCAGCCCCGCGGAGCCAGCGCGACCATAGAGAGGGGAGGGCGCTCTTCCCCCCGCCGGAACCATAGAGACGAGGGACTTCCGCTCGGGGAGGGCTTGTCCCGCCCGCCGCCTCACGGCTGAGGGGACCGCGGGGCCCAGGGCCGCCTTCCGCAACGCCTCGGCCCGGCTCGGCTTTGCCCAGCGCCGGTGGGAGCTTCCCGCTGAGGCGAGAGACCCGGAGGCCTGTTCCGCTGAGGGTTTCACGGGAACGAAGGTACCAACAGGGCTCCCCCAGCGGGTACCTCATCCGGCCGGGCAGGGAACGAGGGCAAACCCCAGGTTTAGGCAGGCTGGCAGTCGCTTTTGCCCCAGTGGGTTTTGCTTTGCAAAGACAGTGATAAAAAGGGCCCTGGCCGCCGAGCAGATTTGATCTACCGTGGGATGTATAACACGTTTCTGGCAGTAGATCCCGAGTATCAATTACGCCAGAACAAAACCTACTTTTTAAATATTTCTAACAGCTTCTCGTCCCCCGTGGGGCACCCACATCCTTCCCTGCACCCAATCTACACAACCCTATTAGAAATAACTGCAGAGAAAGAGTTATTCCATCAGCAGCTTTTGGACGTGTTGTAAAAATAGAGGCCCAATATATGCTCTCAAGGGAGAGCCTTCTCGCACAGCTGGTTGTTTTGAGTAATGAAGTCTCTGGGATAAGGGATTACTGTAAAAAATCAAGGTGTTCCAGCTACGTGAGATGTTCTCAGTGTAGAGAAAGTTATGTGGCAGGGGAACCCTGCAGCAAACCACACCACCACTTTCTCATTTCCTTCCGAGAACACAGGCAAAACACTTCAGAGAGCTGAAGAACAGGTTTTGCAAATCCCAGTATAAGCACACTACACATTCAGCCTCCAGACACAAGTAAGTCTAGGATTGTGAGATGGAATTTCTGTACACCATTCCTGATCTAAGCACAGAGAGTAAGTAAGAGGTGAGAAAACATCAGTTAGATAAATCCAGTTGAATGTCAGTGGCTCTTACTTTCTCTTACAGAATCCATATGGTTTCTGCAGCACTAGGACAATGCTGATGTTACAATTCTAAGGTTATGGAATAGCACAATCCTTTTAGTCTAGATGATAGCCTTGAATACCAGCTTATGAAAACTATGGTTACTACAGGAGTCTTTCCAAAGAATCCGATGAGAATAGCTTAGAGAAAGGATTACGAGCAAGTTTTAAACTTCTGTGAATGCTTCCCTCCCTTCCCCCCCAAAATACATCACCCTTTGCTGGTTACGACTTTGATTTCGTCCAAAAGCCCTTTGCCAACAGTGTGGAACAGTTCTCAGCCCTACAAAAGGCAACGGTATAATGTGAGTGAGCTTCTTGCAGGGTCTTTATGAACCTCGGAATGTTGGCTGTGACAGTGTTTTGTTACCATGACAACGTCAAACAAATACTTCTCCAGTTGTGCTTCAGGAACAGAACATGCACAAGAAATACATGACAGTAAGCAGCAGTTTATTTGATTCCCACATTTTCATGTCTTAACTTACGTGTTTTAATTTGCACTGTGCCAGTCTCTTGCATTTCAGCATACACATGTATATGCACACGTTCCTTGCGGGCTTGTAAAACTGTAGGGATATTTTGACGTTTTCTTTCTTCTAGCCAAGGAAATTAGCAAACAATTATCATAAGTTCCCTATTACTGAAGTTACAATATCATTATACTAGAACTCTATCTTATCTGTTTTTATTTTAAAAAGTAAAATCAAGCTAATATGAAAATGAGACTGCCATCCAGGCAAATCTGAAATAAGTTGGGATTTTTGCATTTGTTAAAACATCACAGTGTGAAAATGGACATTCTACTTACTTTTCTAGTTAAAAAATTAGAAATAAGGAATTAGATACCATTTCTTATAATCTGACTTCTGAAAGAACAGAGTTCCGAATAAAGTCGAGATAACAGCCCTATAGCTGGATGAAAGAAAAAAAAAGTATTCTTAAAACAGAATTAGTTCATGAAGCTGAAGTCTCCTGATGAAGAGGCTAAAAATGAACTGACTTGGCAACCTTTATAAAAAATTAAGGTTAAATGCACAGGTGCATGGGGAGCAATTCATATTGCATCTTTAGGAGCTGAAATGTGAATTAAGTTATCCTTCCCTCCACAGCACAAGAGGCTGACTACATTTCCAACATGTTTCTTCTCCCCAAAAGGCTTCTTTCAAGGCTTTAACTTGTTTTTGAGTTCTTGGGTTGAATAGTTTCACTAGTATAAAGGTATACAAACTGCTCACATACAAAAACCTCCAAGTCCTTTATTAATGTTTTCAGGATGTATGTGGTACATACAATTAACATTACACCAGCTACATGAAGTCCTCTGTTGCAAGAGGTACTTCAAAACAAGTATCCCAGAGCACCAACATAGACACACACATACACAGACACTACAAAATCACTTTGAAATGATTTCCCCCCCACTTTTTTTCTTTTTTTTTTTTTTCCTTTTTTTTTTTCTTTTAACTTGACAGCTAGGACTTCTGAGCCATTGGAGATTTTCAATGTGGCCGATCTCCTAGTGCAGTGGCACTGGTTTAAGAAGGCTACTTCAGACACTGGAAGGTCAGAAGAACAAGAACTGAATGGGGTAACTGAAAGGGGTGTCATTTTCAATACTTTGAAGCATGGCTGCTGTCTGGGTCAATACCTGTACGTCAGCCTCCTGGTGTCCCCTGCAGAATCTTCTCCTGTGTTACAGATGTACACGCGCCTTGTGTAGATTTACCCCTAAATTGCAGAACAGGAGGCGAGCACTGTCCACCACACATTGCATCACCAGTTCCAATTAGTAGGCACCGACACATCAGGAGGGTTAAACAAATGGGACTGGAAAGACTTTAAAAAGGGATGAGCCTGAGAGAAATCTTTGTTCATTATGACAGATCAGTGACAATCCCTTCAGGTCACCAGGCTTCACATGTCCATCTGTTGCCATCTGTTCCCTAAACTCATCCTTTTTATTCAGATGCTCTGCTTAAAAATAAACCCAAACTACTAAAAGCTTCAACTCCATTCTGTACAAGTTCTCCATTTCCAGAGTCATTATTCTGGCTTTACACCTTCTCCTTTCGCTTTAATTTGGATACTTTCTTGACAGTTCCATTCTTGTTTAGAAGCTTCAAAACACGATCCTTGTGATCCAAGACCTTTAGCATGGAGTCTCGAGCCTCATTGATTTGATCCATCACAAGTTTACACCTCTGCATATTCCCCTGAAATGAAACACTGTCGTCATTAACAGCAGACCACTTAGTCTAAACAGTCATTGTACCTTTTCCTAATACCACTTTGTCATGGTTTAGGCCATGTAACTGATGGCACTGGAAGCACAGGAAGTGTACCTATAGGAATTTTTTTTTTTTTTTTTTTTAAAAAAGCCAGCTTTAGCTCTTACTAACTGCGGTAGAATATTTTGTAATTAAGGGTAAATCAGTTCTGCTGGGTTGAGAGGCCACAGGAACCCACCTGTATCAGTTCATTGATTCGATGCAAGTCATCATCGGTCGCTGCTTTTTTCTTAGGAATGAGTCCCTCCTGCAGGGCAGTCAGTCTCTCATACACATCATGCTCCAGGTTTGTCTAAAAGACATCAGCACTCCATGAGAAGGTTTACCGCTAGCCCAGAAAACATTCGCCCACATTAAGAAAGCTACACAGAGAAGATGATAATCTGTTCCCCTCTCAGCTGCTCATGTTAGTAATTCAGAAGATGGAGCCTCTGATATAGAGTGTGGCACTATCATTCTTACTAACATCCTATTTACAGGATTGCTCCACTTCTGAACAAACATGGATCCTAACCAGAACTGTTTCCCCTATTTCTCGCAATACTATTCCAGGAATGCAGAGGTTTTGGGGAGTTTGGTGCTAGAATGCAGAGCACCTACCTCACCCCCAACCTGAAACAGAAGCATCCAGGAATGTGGATCAGTGCTGCCTCCTCAGATCAGCCGCACCATCCCAAACAGACGCTTCTTCAGACCTGTGCATCAGCAGGAGGGAGTTGCCAATTTTGATCATCTGTACAAAATACATCAGCTCTTATGTCTGGATCAAAACCAACACTCTGTTTCCAAGCCACTTACGCCACATTCCTGAGAAAGGGGAAGGCACGTCCCACTCCCTTTGGGCACTACACACCAGCTCCTTTACGGTACCCAATGTCAGATGACCATGTGCTGAGTTTGTAAAAACATCCTCCTGTCTTACAGAACTCTGTGTTCCCCCATGTCGTAGGAAGCTGGCAAGCCCCATTCACCTACCAACTGTAGTAGCTGTGCCGCACAGAGATGGACCTTCCACCCTTGTGCACGACAGGATACACCCTTCTGATTGGCAATCTCCTGCAGCATAGCCTTCTTCTCTTCTGTCACCGGGAAATACAAAAAAAAAAGTTATTCAAATTTCAGGAGTTCACCAGGCCTCTCCCTTAACAAAAACATTAACGCAAATCCTGCTCTCCATACATCTTAATAAACGAGGACGAGAAATGTTTTGATTCAAACAGGAAAACAGCTACACGTCTGCCACGTATCTGACTGCTGCTCTCGCTTATTAACAGGTTATCTGTATTTCCAGAAAAAATGTATTATATCCCATTTTTCCCCTATTTAAAGAATGTAGTGCTCAGTGTTTTAAACACCCTGCATGAAAAAGTAAAGGGTCCATCCTTTACCACTGAAATACATATCTACTCCCTCCATGAGGTATTTACAGTCACAAAACCCCAATCTACTTAAAAATTCTAAGATACGAGCTAAAAAGCCTAAAAAACAGTATCTAATCTCTATTTTCCTCATATTAGAAAAAAATCTTCTTTAAAAGCCCATTTGTTAGTTCAAAAGATTAGTTTTGCTAAATCTAGAATGTTCTTGATTAAATTGGCATGTTTGTTAGGTAGTAAGAAAATCAGAAAACTAAACTGTAGCATATCACCATAGCATGTCACTTCTTTTAGGATTACTTTCTTTACAAAGTTTCTATCACTGTATGTGAATACATTTCTCATTACTATATGATTTCTTCTTTTACAAAATTACAGCTAGCTCTATCTAACATCCTTCCCTTCTTTTCTCCTCTACCTTGAGAGCACAAGAGATTTAGGCAACGTCTAGCTAAAAGTAATTAGCTTACTTGATCAACCTTTGCTTTCCAAATTGCAATCAAAACCTTTTTGTAGGATTGCTTATCAACACCAGCCAGCTAAGTACTTCTTAGACACCCTTAACAGGTATGCTGAAGCGGTTCATCCCAGATGAATGAAACTGTCAAACTACAAGAAGCAAACTGACCTTTTACCCGGACGTCACTGTATCTCTGGAAGTGGTGGTAAGCGGCTTTCCAAGGATTGCGATAATGACGGAGCAATGTGATAGGTGGCCTTGGACGCACAGGGACGTATCTTACGCCTTCTTCATCTAGCAAAGGATCCAGCGAGAACTGTGTTATTATCATCATTAATTAAGTAGGTGAAAGTAGGAGATCAGCATGACACAATAACTCCAGCAGAAGATCAGTAAGCATTACCTCATACATACAAAATGCCTTATGTATCAAGAAAGGTTATTTCCCCTGAACATGACTACACAGAAAGTGCTGAGAAACTGACACTTGCATTCTGTATTATTTATATTTTCAAAGCGGGAGAAAGACAGAGCACCTTCTCTGAGAAACATATGGAAGCAAAAATACAGACATTCGAATAGGAAAAAAGACATTAGAGATGATGTTACCTATATACTCCTTTGGAGGAGACTTGCGCTTCTCTGCCTTCACCAGCAAACTTTTGGCAGTGGATTTCTCATCATCAGTGCTGTTTGTTTCCATCATGTCCCCTTCCTCTGTGGAGATGACATGCTGCTGCTTACGGGGTTTCTTCCTCGGGGAAGCACCAGGTGGCAAATCACTCGGAGGCATCGAAAGGTTGTTGGCCAGCAATGCCAAAGATGGAGACACAGTACTCGTAGTCAAAGGAGGGACTGCTGAGAAGGAGGAAAGAGGAAAAGAACCCAAACCATCAGCAGTGTACAGGTCCCATACGAGCATTGTTCGAACACTACCTCCAATACTAGTTCCAGTCTCAGCGCATTGTGAGGAGCGTGAAGTGTATGAGCGCTTCAGGTCTGCACGTGTAGAAGGCCAGACACTGAGCGAGCAGCAATTGCTAAGACAAGCCTACACACTAAGATCTTTAATGTGTTACATACAAAAGCATAAAGAATGAGAATAGAGAAACCTGTCCCTCAGTTGCTTCGTATTTGAAGCTTGTGTTAGTTTAATGCTACAAAAAGGAATCCATGCTAACATCTGTCTTGTGTT
Organism: Pluvialis apricaria; assembly: GCA_017639485.1. Classification (NCBI taxonomy): domain Eukaryota; kingdom Metazoa; phylum Chordata; class Aves; order Charadriiformes; family Charadriidae; genus Pluvialis; species Pluvialis apricaria. The sequence goes on from CM030014.1 coordinate 26,425,955, forward strand.
GCTGTAAAAAAGGTATCTTTGTATGTGTGCCAGCATGGATCACAGTCAATAGCAAGCAAGTTCCTTTCCTCTTGTAATACAAGTAGAGAGTCATACACAATCAAATCGGGACTGCAGTAGTCTCCTTGCAAGAGTCTACTTGTACTGCCAAGTCAGCAGCACCATGTCAGTAGGTTACTTGCACCAGTCAACACACTGAAGGTGGGCAGCAGGGTGGCAGGTAGCTTGAGGGAACACTCCCTGACATTCAAAGGGAAAAGCTCAATCAGCCATGACTAACACCACAGCAAAAAAAATCTGGGATTCTTAGCAATTTGGCATACCCACAATTGCCAATAAGAGAAAAAGGAACCCTGAAAAGCTTAATGCTATCTGCCTGTGCTCCACAGATATCTGTAGCAAGCAGGTTCTTCCATCACAGGACAACATACAACTTTAAGGAGAGCGGTAAAACCAACAACTAAAACAGAACTCTGATACTCATGAATGTAGGATGCATTTGTATAATTTTGCAACTGTATAGTGCCTGACCCAAGATCCATAAGGATAAGTAAGGATAAGCCCCATGAATTCCTACTCTCGTTACTAATTCTTCACATACAAGAAAGGCCCTTGGACCTGAACAGTAGGATTTGTGAGAAAACTGAAATTAACTGACTTGATCCATAATATATTGGTACTGCTGCTGAGGGTGTGCACTTTAAGCAAGGAATTCACTCAGACTCTTCAGAGTTGGATCATTTGAACGTGAACAAAGCAGTCCCAACAACAACTGACTGCAGGGGAGATTAGACAAAGAACAACTTTATGAGTACCAAGGCATACGGGAACCCTTTGACTGGTGTTCTGTGCTAACATAAGAGAGGCAATTTCATTTTTAGGATGGACGTGTTGAAGTCCTCCTAATTTCTCCACTGTCTCAACAACAAAAGAAACAACCTGATGATTAACAACCACCTACCAGATACTGGTCGCATTATGTCCATAGGCTCCACTTCCTCTTTGATTTTTATCTCCGGTACCGCAGGACCCAGCACTGCTGACAGGGCACCGCTCATGGTTGATGGAGGAGCGGGTGCTGCCACAATTGTGGTAGAAGTTGGTGGAGCGGCCGGGACAGCTCCTGGAATGGTGGACAGAGCTGCTGCAGGCTGCGAAGTGGGACTGGCTGCGGCGATGATTGTTGGAATGGCAGAGGGGGGCTGCTGGGAGGTGGGGGGGACCGCAATGGTGGGCTGCTCGCCGCCTTGATTAGACACTGCCTCCATAGACACAGTGACCGGAGTGGCCATGGACACATGGATTTCAGGTTTTGGCTTGGCACTGTAACATAAAAAAAGCAAAACAAACTGAAGTTGACTGCATCTCAGTCATGACCACCTAGCACAAAGTGAGTGAGCCGAGCTGGATTCAGACTACCCAGTTTTTCCTGCACCCGCAAGTAACACCTGGCTCAGTAATGCATTTAACAACAGGAGAAGGTGTCATCTCAGTTACATTTCCCTCTCCACTCCCTTTCTAATCCTTTTTATTTATTATAGATGCTATTTTCTTCCACTCACTGTAACAAGCAAGTCTCACGACTAACTCCAGGTAACTTCAAAATACTTGTAAAAGGAGCAAGACAGTTTCACACTGCAGGCAAGAGGAACTTTTACCCAAAGCTGTACTGCCCCCCATGCTCTGTTTCCAAGAGATCCCACTGTGGGTAATACTTATAAAACAATAAATTGTAAGGCCACTGAACTCAACTGAAGCAGGGTAGAAGCTACATTTACCTTTCTTCAGTGTTAATTTAGTATATAAAGTATTATAGAAAAAAAGTTTTGAGGCCTATCCTTTACAATATTTTTTTGTTTGTTTCCAATGAAAGCTCATAGCCACATTTTTTAAAAAGCCACTGCCTCAGCTTCACAACAGCAGAACTGGTCAAGTCCATTCAAAGTTGTCACAATGATAAATTCTAAATTAAGTTTCCCCAAAGAAAGGAAAATACTCCAATAGCAAAGAATACAAATCAAACAAATATAATGAAACTATTATGATGCAGATGGTTGTTTCCTAAAGTCTTACCCAGCAGGCCTTGGTGATCCAGATGTGCTTCGCATAGTACTGTCGACACGCGTGCTAGCTACTTCAGGTGGCTGAGGTGGAATTAAGCTTTTGCGGACTGCCAGCCTGTAAGAGACAAACAGGTCTGAGATTCCCACCTCCCTGATGCAAAGACAAATACCACCGAGAGCAAAGAAATCAACCCTTTCTTGCCCAAACCAGGAGAGCAGTTACAGCTGTATCATTGCACTCTGTCTTCAGTATAACCGATTCGCTAAACAGAGTCTCATTGTACTTTTCCAGTTAGATATTATGTTTTATTTTCTTTAAAGATAAAAACAGCAGTTGCTCTGGCCTAGTCTCACCCCCATTTAGGGCTTCTCCAAGAATGTCAACTTTACTTTCACCCTGCCACTCAGAGCATCTTACTGAGGCTGCCAGGCTCCAACAGTGGACAAAGGGACGTCTGCCCATGCCACTGTCCTCCACTGCTATTTCGAGACTGAACAAGTCATCTGGAACAAAACAGTGCTCGGACGGGCGTCCGCTTCGTTTAGTTGGACTAGACTGTGTCAAAGGCTGACTCCAAGACCTCAAGCCCTGAACATGGATGTGAGGCAGCACAGGGCTCAATACAGAAAGTATTTTAGAGATTATTCAGTTTCCTGTGAGGCTGGAAGTCTAATTGTTGTCCAAAATAATCAACCTCTCAAATAGAAACATTCTTTTGTGATCTAACTCTGCTTCTTTAATTTCTGTTTCAGTTTTACAACCTGCAGCTTCTCTGCCTTAAAAAAAGGTTTCCACCCAAATAAAAAATATGCAAATTTAGTCTCATAGGACACATCAGTTCCAAACATTTTCAGTCATTAGCCAGGAGGAAATGCATTCTTAATTCAAAAGCTGTCTCTTGTCTCTTTATTCAGGCATTTAAAAATCAGACAGACAACATAAAATATTTTAAGAGTTTAAGTTACTCCCTCCCTTTTTCCTAATCAGATTTCCCAGCAGGGTACTAATCCTATCCTATCTACTCAACCACATATTCTTCTAAGAAAAGCACTGAAGACAAAGCATGGAATTCTAATTTTAGTAGATTATAAACTCTTTGTTTTTATTACACTAAGCAAGAAAGCCTCAAATCCACTTTCCCTCAAAAGGTCACTTTCAAGAGCTAGGAGACAAACTGTCCTCCTCATTTTATTACTGACAGCAAGAGAAAAGTATATCCTACCCTGGGGGAGGAAAAGCAGTGTTTTTCACAAATCAGCAGGTTACTCACAACCCCTGCTGACTGAACGATCTGCTAGAGCTTTTCTTATCTCCACTGAGATGATTCCATTTAGCTGGGCTAGATTGCACAGAAGTGTCATTCACATATCATCTTCAATTCTACTCACCCATCCGTGGTTGGTTTCTTCCGGAGGATGCTTGGGCGCGGGGAAGAGCCCTGGGCTGGTGCACTGGCACTTGCACTCTGGCTATGGGTTTGCACAACTGTAGTTGCTGCAGAAGCAGTGTTGAATGTGTTGCTAATAGGATTGGCTACAATGGTGGCTCCATCTGCCAAGACTACTGCTGGGAAGGATGGACATTGACACAGCCGAGAGAAGAACAGATACAGAGAGGAAAAAAAGCAGCAGTTACTTCAGGAAACTTGATGACAAAGCAGGTGTTTGCAGAGCCCATGTTGTCCATGCTCTCTCAGTCTTTAACTGCAGTGCTTTCAGACTATTTTGTAAGCAATACCTTTGTTACAAGCAATCTGATCACTGAACCTTCTGCAGGGAAGATGGAAACCACCTCCTGCCTAACAACTGCTGCTAGGGAAGTAATCTTTTCCAGAAGAAATGGAAAATGCAGAAATCGCTAGGGAGACCACCGACACAGCTGCGTCAACAGAATAACACTCCTGGTAGAGTCTATGTGGCAATATATGCCACCTGTAAGTAAGCACCATCAGCTGTGTTTATGTCCTGACCTTCTGCCAAAGCCTGTTTGGCCAACTAACTGATGCAGAGAGTTTAGACAGTCAGGAAGTCACCACGCTGTGTCTGCCAGCTTTGCAACAGCATATTCTCTTGGTTGCTATATCCCATTTCTTCAGTAAGTTGTTGGGGTTTCATCAGACCAGTCAGTTTTAATGAAAGATGGTTTCTATCACAGTCCAAGATCAGGCTACCAACTGCTGAAGATGCACGACTGTATTTTAGTAGCTACTGTGATCTAATACATAGCCGAAACAGTTCAGAGAACATCATTTACTTGTAAATGACTTTTCCCACAAGGGAAACTGAAGAGAATTGTTTAAGCTCAGGCACTACCGGTCTTTTCCACTGAAGTAACCCATTCAAGGCTACCCACACATTCCACTCGGTATGCTTAAAAAATAAATTAAGAAATAGGTAAAAAAATATTTGCTGAGAGAATATGTGTATGAATGTATTTAGTGCCCACTATTGGACCACAGAGACTATTAAAAGATCATTAATTGGGATAAAAGGAAAAAAAAATAAGCCAAATTTGTAGGACAGAAGTTGAGTCGCTCTGTCTAGGTCCAAAGCACGGACTTTGCTGGTTGTGCTTACCTGAAGTCTTGGTGTCGGCTTGTGGCTGCTGAGCACTGATTGGTGCTGGCTGCAGCCCCTGCGTGCCGATTGGTGCGGCAGGGTGGAGTCCTTGCGTGCCGATTGGTGCTGGCTGAATGCCCTGGGCACTGATTGGTGCTGGCTGGATCCCCTGCGCACTGATGGGTGCCGGCTGGATGCCCTGGATGTGACGGGCATGAGACGCATCTACAGTCATCAGCTGCATGGGGTTGAGGTGGACAGTGGAGGCCACTCCGACACCAGTCTGAGCTGTGATGGCCGAGTTGGGCGCCTGGGCTGAAACTGGGACAGCAACACAGACACCTCGTCACACCTACCCAGTGGGTCGCCTCGGTTCCCCCTAGCACCTCACACTGAAATATTTACTTTCGAAGACTATTTTGCTTTGAAAAATTAATTTGCCAGCCTGGTTGGAGCAGTAGTAAATTTGAGCGTGGAGAGGCCAGATTGTCTGCCAGAAGAATGAAACATTATTGTTTACTTCCATTCCATTTTCTATTTCAAGTAGTAACAAGAGAAAAGTTCAAGTTTAACCCTACTTTTAAAGTTAGACTCAAATTACATTTCTGTACCCAGCTTCCAGTCTTAGAAATCTGTGCACTATTTTTGCTCACTATCTTATTTTACAAAGCCTGTAAGTACCAACACTTGGCATTTTCCCTGCTTAAAAAGTTAATTAAAAAAAAACCAGAAGCCTAAGACATTTCTTTTCAAACGACTGTCTTCCTGCAGAGCTTATCATTACACTAATTTAAAAAAACTCCAAACCTTTGAACGTACAAAAGCAAACAGAGAAAGCAGAGACTCAAGTGTAAGTACCATAAAACAGGGCTTACTTTCTTATCCCCTTTCCCCAGCCACATAATCAAAAACTTTCCTTAGCACAAGTGGACAAACTGTTCTGAGTTCAAGTACAATCTTATCTGACTCAGAACAGGGGCTGCAATTATAGGCTGGATCCCACAGCTAAAATGAACATGAAATATTTTTGTGGCAAAACAATGTTCCCAATGAAGCACCTGTTCTAAGAAGTTCAATTCATTCATCTGAATTTACAGCTCTAAGCAATTATGATTCCATCTTCCCATGTCCACTCTACAGCATATTACAATTCCCCCAGGAAGCATTTAACAATGCTGTTAAGACTACCTGCAGCTCCTGGATCTCCAGATTCCCAGCCTTTACAGAACAATACCACAATTTCTGCAGCCATACACAGAATGCAAGTGCAAACTTGCCAACAATGGACTTGCTTGCTAACAATGGAGAGCCCTCTCATCGCAGAACAAGCTGTTTTTGTCATTGTCACAGGATTTCGATCAAGTTCTTGTGCTGACAAGACACTCTAAAAGCAGCTGTCAAAACCCTGAAATCTGGCACCAGGTCCATGAAAATGGCTTCTGTACAAACTACACATTAATTCTCTTAGTGGAACACCTCATGCAAAACACTTGTTGCAGAACTTTCTATGCAACAAAATCCCTTTGGGAGACTACAGAAACACAACTGCCCTTTGAAAAGCCAAAGCCAACATTCTTCCTCAAAATTCCGTATTAACACCCCTTATCTCAGTGATCTTTTAAAAAGGCTCCTCTGCACTTTTATCTAAGCCCTCACCTGGCTGTGCTCAGCCCAGATGCACGCCCCTACTGACACCTTGGATCCTCTGCTTTGAATTGTCACCAGTTACTGCCATAATTAGTACCTTCAACTGAGGCTTCAAATCAATTTAACAAGCAACATGTCTCTGTTCCTGCTGAACAACCTACACCTGCTTTTTTTTAAAAAAACTTAGCATTACCCTACCACCACCCCAATATGCTACCAAAACTGAAACTCCTGACAGTCTGCAACCATGTTCTACCAGGGGCTCTGAAACCACCCCTCAACCACAGCTGCCAACACCAAGTACCACCACTCACCTGCACATTCTCCTTTAAAACCCTCAGGAAGTTACAAAAGCAGCTCACCTGTCCCTTTTGCGAGTCATTTAATCATCCTGAAGCTCACCTCGAATCCTGACATGACTTATAGTCAGGACTTGCGACTTTTCACTGGAATTTCAATGATGGAAAGAACAGGCCCCAGTAACTCAATCCCCCATGCATACTTTCCCATTCAACAAATGGGCTTTGCCACCTCCAAGTCCTTCCAAATTCCCTCTACGCTGCTAAAGGGTAACAGGCTGCCAGCACACACAGATATTCCATGAAAATCCAAATTTCTGGGGTTTGGATTGTGGAAATTACTGTGTTATAGAGAACAGTCCTAAACCACTCAGTAAGGTAAAAGCGTTCCAAATTTTGTCACAGAGAATGACATAAATTTGGGTTGACTACATGGCTCATATTACACATAATTTCTGACTTCTTTAAGTTACTGTAACAGTTCAAACATGCTAATTGCCCCATTTTTTTAAAAAAAGAACACTAGAGTTTGCAATGCAGCTTATTTTTCCCATTTTCGGTTCAGGTTTCTCTCTTATTCATGCACATTCATGCTGGAAGAGATGAAAATGGGCTTCTGGGAACACTAGGGAATGAAGAGGCACTAAAGAACTGGTTGGTTAGGAAGAGTTTAATTGTTTTGATTTGTGGAATCCAACACTTTAACTTATAGAGATGTAAACCATTGGATATCAAATGTGAAAGTCCTGAGAAAAGTGTCATTAGCTGTATTTAGTAGGTCTCTGAAGTAGCTCAATACTGCTTGCTCGTGAGTTTTTCCCCAAAAACTAGTCATCGAAGACTTTTTGTGACAAATTGTCAGAGTCAAGCATAAAAGCCTCTTAGCTTCTCCCACCACTAAAGCGCATACATAAGCTAACAGCTGATCAAAGCATCAAAGTCAGCTTGCTCCAAAGTTTGTCTTACCTGGATATTGGCGAATGGTGGACACCGAGCTGGTGATGGGGGTGTACGTGTGCGCAGTCAAAGGATAGGCAGAGGGTGGGTATGTTGGTAAGAAATACTGGAACTGGACAGGCACCGACTGCCTACAGGCAAAGAGAGCAAGTGTTACACACACCATTTTAACTGTTCATCTTCAGCCCCTGCCTTTGGACCACTCCCTGACTTTTGTAATCCCAACTGTTATAAGTTAGCAAGTATCTCAACTATCACAATTAATTCAAAACTACCAACTCCCCCCCCCCCCCCCAGCCCCGGGTTTTTAAAACACATTATTTCCAGCACATCAGAACCTAGAAAAGCAGCAAGGCACTCAAAACCTACTCACACACACTCTCATTCATAGAGCTGGTATTTCCCTACCTGTTGTCATTTCTGGTTTCCATTGCTACTGGGTTTGGTGATGCCCGGTGACTAGAGAGGGGTATGAGATTACTCCTCTCTGCTGTGTAATCAGACTGGATCCGGGGAGAAGTATGCGTAATTTGCTGAGGAACCACTTTAGCTGCATAAAGACAAACATGTAATCAGTTAACAGTCAAAGGAGAAGTTGGAAGACACTGCAAAGGCAAGATTAATTCCCCTGGCAAAACCCCCAGCACTACTCCCCCCCTCCCCCATAAAAAACCACCCCATCCCCAGATGATTTCCTATCCACAGTGATGATAGGCATCCTCAAAAGCAAGAAAGAACAAGGGAAACGATGCATTTTTCATCAATTTCTACCAGAATAAGAGGACATTATAAATGCATATATAAATTATGTTTGCTAACAGATTAAGTTACTCCAGCACTCAAATTAAATTATTTTTTTTTCTCCTTAGGATCAGCCCAATTCTTTCCGCTGTCAAGAACTTATTTATTCAAGTTTTCAAAGCAGAACTTGACAGAGACCAAGGGAAATGAGATCAAGGCAGACAGAGGCATATATAGACAGAGGCTGAGAAAAGGAAGAAAACACCTACAAAAGTTTTACAGGAAACACTGATTTATTAAGATACAACTTCACTCCTTATAAATTTATGGCAGGGAAAGATATTACAAGATTTCAAAAGAACAAGAAGGAAGTCAGTGGGAAAACAGAGATGCACAAAAGGAAACATGCAGGTCTGTTGGAAACATTCCAGGCAGATCCCACATCTAGGCAAATAAGTTTCCCACCTTTGGAGGTAAACCACTAAGATCGAAATGGACACACTAACCAAACTCCACGAGGCTACACCTAACACTCCAAGAAGCACAGGAAGGAACTTACAAAATCAACTGTGAAAGCCATATTCTATCACCAAGCAGTTACAACTTCTAGTACATAGAATGCAGGATGCGAAATGCCAAATGGGGCAAGTTTGTTGGAAAATTCAATTGAGTAAGTTAATGAGCCATTTTACTACTTATTCCTCCTAGAACATCTCTATCTTCCTCGTATTAAAAAAAGCTATGCTACAGTAGACCTGTTAATTGGTTTCTCCCAGCTGGAACAGATTTTCTTCCCCTCCGTATTTTGCTAATATGCACAAACGCTACTCGTATAAAAGAAAACCGAAGCACCAGTTACACACTCTTCTTAAAACTGAAGTTACTCACCAACTGGGATGTTTGAGGTCGTAACAGCTGTAGCATGGGAAGAATGGGAGGGCATTGTCATGGTGACAATGGTGCTTGTAGGCGCTTGGGTGTGAGACACAGAACCTAAAGGAAAAGAAAAAAAAACATCCAAGATTTTTCTATGAAGCCCTATCACACCAGTGTACCTATATCCAAATAAAGAGGGAAAAAACCCAACCCAAACAACCTCCCAGAAGAACTCAGCAATTTCTCTCCTGAAGTCTGCTCGTGCACTTCCAAATACAATCTTTGCCATAAATAAAGAATTCTTCAAAGGTAATCAGGTCCCACCTTCAAGGAGGAAAACCAACAAAAAACCCAACAAAAACCACAGCCCACAACTCTCCCACATGAATACTCACCAGCTGTGGTTGCTGAAGCAATCGTATTCGTTGCCAAAATAGGTGCCACTGTTGCTGCTGCCACTGGAGTACCAGTACTGAAAATGGTTTTCTATGAAAAGAAAAGAAAACCTTCAAGTTAAAAGACTAGTACATTTAAAATATATTTACTTAGTAAGGAATCACGCTGCATTGACTGTAAAGAACATGAACTTTGAAGCTAATATACTAACTCTTTTCCCAAATTTAATCTTAGTGCTCAAGATACAAACAAAAGAGATGTTTAGATGAAGCAAGAAGGTGATTTTTTTTTTTTCTTCTTCTTGCAGCTTACCTGAGCCATGGTGTGGAGCTGTGGCTTCTGTGTTCCTATAGCTGGGTGAGACGGTAGTGTAATTCGAGTAGCTGTATCCCTCGGCTGTGCAGGCCGCTGAATACTAATAGCTGCAGAAGGTGGGTGCTGCTGGATAGACAGGGTGGGTCGACTGGAGAGAAAGAAAAATAGTTATGAAGATATCTTTCATATTTAGTATCCACATGGTCAAGACGCAGGGACACACATCAGGCCTTGGACTCTTTCTCTTTGAAAGCAGCACTGCTATCAAATATGTGGTCAAGTTTCTTACGCTGCTTCAACTACACTGTCTGTCCTCATCTTCTCTAAGCACCCAACTAGGAGGGTGCTGTGGTTTAGGCAGACTTAGCAGTAACGCCTATCAGCTCATAAAAGACTTTCTGTCAGGGACGCTTTTCAACAGTCGCGTATCATTTTTTCCACTGTGTCTTCATACAAGTTCCTACAACAAACTCTGCTTTCCAGGAAGCAGGAGATCACAACTGATTCATTAAGCTCGATCTTTCTCAGAACACAGAGCAACAGTTCACATTTATAGTAATTTTTATTCACAGAACTGAAAGCATTTGCACTGTGCAAGCATTACTATTTTTGTATTGTATCATCCTCCTAGATGATACCCCCTCTAGAGGATTATCAGCTCTGGATGATTAGCGTGTATGTTTCCCCTTCCTGCAGCCTCTGTAAAGTCAGGGCACTATTGATTTCAAAGCATCCTTACCTGAGGGTTGATTCTGTAGCATGTGCTGCTGTTGTAGTTATAACAGGGGACTGAGCTCTTGTGGCCGAGACAGTTGCCACCACAGCTGGAGGAATAGTGCTTGAAGTTGTCACGGGAGGACGAGACTACAAAAAGAGACACATTCAGACAAGAAATTCTGCTATTTAGATAATAACTAGGAATTACTTGGCTAAAACTGTTTTTTCTAAATCTTATCACAAAGATTTGGCATTCTAAGACATTTCCAGTCTTTCTGACTTGATCTGCAAGCTGCTATGCAGATCTGTCCTGGGTTTCAAAGCACGTACATCATAGGAATCAGTAACCAAGAAAATTAACAAGACCGGATCCCTTGAAGGTCTTTAAGAAAAAAAACCCAAAGGTCAATTCCCTTCAGAATGAAAAGAAACTCTGATCCAAGTGTATACAGGAAGTCAAAGGTGATTACATCGGCATCCTAACTGAGAGCACAAAGCAAAGATGTTTAACCCTTTACCCTAACGCTGAACACTAGTACTATTGAGGGGAGACGATATCTACAATCTTCTCCTTATATGCGTATATGAACTGAGATATACAGAAGCATATTAAAATGAGATTATTTTTTTAATTCTACACAAGAATAAATCAACACAAGCATATTGTGTCAGACCTTTCAGACTCTAAAACTTGAGTATATCTAAACTAAAACCTCTTCCCAGTTTTTAAGCACTTTGGAGACAGTTAAAAACCCAATTTCTGGTGCCAAGTCCACAGAGAAAATAAAGCCACAGTTCTAATGCAACGATTTCACTACTTGCTATTAGAAACTGGTACCCAAGAAAGAGAACTGGAAGAGAGCTGACAGTAGCCTCAGCCCAGTATATATGCAATTACAGGTTATATTTTACAAGTCATTGCCAGGAAGAATTTGGAGCCGGTGGTCAGTTCTGCGGAGCTGCCTGGCTGCTACCTGCCTGGATTGGCTGATGAATGATGTGCTGAACCGCTGGCTGAGCCGTAGCTGCATTTGGCAACTGCGAAGCTGGTCTCAGGACTGTAGTTACTTTAGAACTGGACATCACTGCAGCAGCCGCTGCACCTGGGAAACAAACCAAATGTGTTAAAACACCGTGCACCCAAACGGCTCCATTATGACCACAGAGACAGACTGACGTTTGAATATATTTCCTATGCATGTCAGTTCAGGTGACGTTGGTTTAAAAGTAAGACTTGCAATGAATATACCTAAGGTTCAGGTTGAAGGGTAAGTATTATGTTAAATGAATTGGCTTTATTGAGACTTCTTACTCCCCTGTAATGACCTTATATTGCAAATCCAATCTTTTTCTATTCCAAGCTATGCAAATCAGTAGAAATAATTCAAACAGTCTGATCACTGGACTAATGTGTAAATAAGTAAATAAGTCACGAAAAAAAATACATGTGCAATAGAAGAAAAACAAACAAACAAAAAAATCAAAAAACACCCCAACTTTTAAAGCTGCAACAGTATAGGACTTTAGATAATTTGTCTACTGTTGGCTGTCTCCTGATCAAAAGAAATTGCTGTCAAAGGCAAATAGCCTTGAAATCATTTGATGGACTAGACTGCATAGCACCTGTAGATGTCCCTAACTGAAATTATTACCTCAAAAGGTAATATTTGAGCCGAGAGAACAAAAGCAGGAAGAAAAAAACCCAAAGAAAACACACACTAAGCAACAATACAAAGTTTGTGGCAGCTGTCCCACGAGAATCAAGTCAACAAAACTACATTTTACTTCAGGTACAAGTAAAGCTGTACAGTCCCTCCACCTGCTCTAGTAAAAGATTATGTCTTTGCTCATGTCAATTTATTTTTCTTGAGTGACCAATAATATCAAATAGGAAATAAAAATACAAATGGTACTTTGAATTCAGATCAGTTTAAAGTTGAATTGGAAACCCAATGCATAAGCTTTTTGAAAGTAAAACTACAGTCAGAAATCAGACAGCCTGCATTGAGCACAGGGCTTCTTTTAAGGGGCTGATCTCCTGTTTTATAAGCTGTAGCAACCAAAATCCTGGGACACAAGTCTGAAGTTATCACTAGCATTTAACTCAAGGCTAAAAACAAACGCACACAATACGCTATGTTATCATGCACAAAAGTGCACAAGTGATCCTGTGACAAGTGGGTACAAGAATATGCCTCGCAACTGCATGGGTGTCAGTGTCACAGATGCACAACACTCGCTACCGAGAATGTACATGACATTTTGCAGGGCAGGTCAGCCTATACGGGTGTATATTTTGTCTTGAAAGCGTTCACTGTTTTAACAGCACAGAACCAGAATAACAGACTTGCTAGTAGCTGCCAGCATTTTAAACACTGTCACACAGTCCTGCCCTAAATGGCTGAAGGCAACATAATGCTTAAAAGGCCAGCAGTCACCCACTTATGCTAGCAGTTTCAACTACTTAGGTATTAGCTACGTTAGCAGAGAGAATTTTTGAAGGTGAAGGCCAGATGCACCTGCACCGAGAGGCTGTGAACAGAAGGTGGGGATGGCACAGCTAGATCTTACCTCGGGGTAGGTGAGAAGCTCCAATGTGTAGTGGAGGCCCAGGAGCACTACTTCTGATGATAGACATCTGCACATTGGTAGCCATGATATGATGCAAGTTACTAGGATGCCCCTGCAGAGTTAAAGAAATAACAAAACCCAAAATAAACAATGAGCTGTGTTGACAAGAATTAATGGCCACACTAACAGTATTACCATATCCAAGTCCCAAAGACAGAAAAGAGATTTTGTAAAAATACTTGGTGTACAAAGGTTGCATGCTTTACAACTTGAGTGGGGAAAGAGGCAGATGTTTCCGCAGGATAAAGTTACAGAACCTGCTGACACTGTGCGTGCAAGATGTAAACATTTATCTGTTTCACTGATCTACTGTTCTGGTTGGCATGTGGGTGACATTCAGTCAGCAGTCACCCACATATCAACCTGAGAGATGGCCCTTCTGCCATTCATAACTTTTAAGGCATAGATTCATACTAACTGTCTGGTAAAGTCAAGAGAATAGTGAGAACCTGGCAAATGCTGCAACAAATTAATTCTATTTTCTAATAATGTTGAACTTCCCAAGCATATTAATGAGGATAAAAATCCACTGAAACTGCTGCACATCCTTCGCCAGCCTAACTCAAATCCACCTAAAGGCACTTTACATCAAAACCCTGAGACTTCAGAGGTTTAGTGAAGAGTGTTCTGGCAAACTAGTTTCAAATCACAAGGACTGGCTCTGCAGTCAAAGTTAGAGGGGAAAAAACATTTCTAAAGCATGATCTACAATTCCTCCCCTCAAATTTTGTCACTAGTGGTTTAATAAGAATACACTGCAAAAACATGAACTGTTCAGTCTCTTCTGATCTGCTCCCAGGAGAGCTAAAGACAACTGCAGTGATGAATCCCAGCTGTTCATCTGCACTAGAAATCCTCCAAGTGATACTGAAACAGCAGGAGCTTTTAAGGGAAGACTCAGCTGCACAGCAGCTTTTGGATATGGCTCTGCTACTGCAGCCTCACTGTGCTACGTCAGTTGGATGATTACAACAAATCAGCAGCTTTCTAAAGAGCTAGTGATAACTGAGTCTGAGGTTTAATGCTCCAGGCAGAACCAATCCAACAACCAGTGGCCACTGAACGGGGAAGCCTGCTCTCCCTACCTTCCCTCCTGCTGCAGGAGCCTTCCTTAGTTGTACCAATATTAACATTGATCGCACCATGCAGTGAGCTGGACCAGAGCAAAACAAGAAAAAACTCAAAAAACAGACCTGTTGCCCGCTGATTGTTGCCACAGGAATTGTTGGAGCCTGTGGTATGTTGCTTTCCATGGTCACAGTAACTTGCCCAGGAACCTTTGTGGGAGCCGAGAGAGTAGAGGGTGGAGCAGGAGCAATGGGCCGGCTGGGCATGGTGGGCTTCAGGGGAGGCTACAAGAAATACAAAAACAGAAGCGTTGGCAACTCCAAATGAGAGCTCAATGTTGAAGCAGAAATTATTTTGGGGCGGTCAAAGCCTGGAGAGAAAGTCACCTTTGCGCAAGGATAAGTATGGTTAAGCATTTGAAGAGGAAGGATATTGGTCATTTAAAGCTATTCCATCTTCATTTGGGACAAAGAAAAAGCATCTTTTGTACTGGAAGTATGCAGCTTCTAACACACAGGAAGTCACAAGTGGAATCTGTTAGGGCTATGGCATGCCCCTACGGACACTGGGTGTTAACAGTTAATTTGATATTCTCATCTACTCCTGCAGAGAAAATGGAAGATTTTAGAAACTGATTGAAATCACTCTTCTCTTAATAGATAAACAAAAAACACCCCCCTCAAAAATAATGCTGTGGTACTGTGAAGTCCTTAGCGTATCATATGGAACAGCTAAACCCACGAGGCAGCGCACAGTCAGTGGAAGCACGTAAGGAAAGCTTAAGAAACAAAAGCAGGGAAGGTTTCAGTGTAATTTATTTTTGCTTGACACCCTAACTTGTAATATAGATGGTATTTTCCCCCCCTATGAATCATGACCCTCCTCATTACCTTCATAAGTCCATCTGAAAAGGAAAGTGGGACAGCCGGAGTCAAATGTGCTGGTGGAGCTGTCACTGTCACTGGGGCAGCAGACTGGACAGGGTGGTGCTGCGTCAGCATCTGAACCTGTGGATATGGCCGAACCACCACTGGCTCCTGCTTTTCTTCTCGAGGTTGTATAGAGCTGCCAGGGCCGATGTGCTCTCTAGGAGCAACTTCCGAGTCACGACTGGAATCATCACTCACTAGTGGAAAAAAAAAAAAGAAAAAGGGAACTCTGAGGGAAAAGGTAAAAAAGGTTAACAAATTTGCATCGGTCACCCACTAGATCAGAGATGTGATGTCAGAAACAGTCCAAATGAAATAAATTCACCCTTACAATTAAACATATTCCAATGATGAAAACCCTAGGAGCCCTGGCACTGCTTCAGCCGGTTCCCCTCAGAACTGACGGGCCTTGTAATGCCGGGCAACCCGGGCTCATCTCTGAGCAGTCCATCTAAAGTTTGCCTTCTTCAAGCAAAGACTGACTGACTTTTCTTTCCAGTGACAAATACATAACTACCTAAGTAACTGCCATAAGGTCCCGTCCCACATCGAACAGGCAGTACTAAGAAGTCTTCGCTCACTGCGTTATGTATCTGAACATCAAACTGAAAAACAAGCATAACCCCCCCAAAAAACCAAGCCGCTCCCCGCGGTCACCTCTGGTAGCCCACCGAGCGCCTGCAACCCCGGCGGTAACCGGACTCGGGGCTCCCACCCCACCTCCAGCTACGCGCAACCTTCCCACGTTCGCTCCTCTGCCACAGCCGCGCAGCAGCCCAGCGGGCTGCACAGGCGGGAAGGGACCACTCTGCCCCACCGCCGCTCTTCACGGCCACCGACTATGTCGATTTATCACGTCGTTCTTCCCACTCCCGGCCGAGGCAGCGCTCAGGCCGCCGGGGGCACCGGGACGGCTCCCCGCCCCGCAGCCGGCAGCTGCCCCCGCGGAACCCGGCGCCCGCTTACCTGTGGCGGCGGCGGCGATGTGCCCGGCGGAGCCGCTGGTGGGGATGGGCGGCGGCGCTGGTCCCAGGCCGGCGGGCGGCGCGCCCGAGCGGGGGAACTGCTGCGAGCTCATCTCCGCCTGCGGGCACCGCCGACCGTTACGTTGCGTCACAGAACGTCACGCTACCGGCGACCTCCAACCCTCCCCCCCGCCTTCGCCTTCGCCACCTCACGGGGGGCGACTACACCCCCGGCAGGCCCGGCCCCGCCCCGCCCCCCGCTCCCGCCCCGCTCATTGGGCGCGGCGCTAGCGGCGCTGCCAACTCTGCGCCAATGCGGCGCGCCCCCGCCGCGCCAGCCAATCCAGCGCAGGGTTCCCCAGCCAATGAGGAATCACTGTGCTAATGACCTCACAGGGCGGAGAGCCAATAGCGGGGATGACAGCGCTGGCCAATGAGGGCCGGCCGTTCCGCCCAGGCCCGCCCTGCCGTGCCGCCGTGAGGGGCCGCAGGGCCCGGATGTACCCGGGAGCGCGGCGGCACCCGCCGCCGCCCCTGCCCGCACCCAGCGCGTTCCGCAGCGCCCGGCCCGGCACAGCCCTGCCCTCCCCGAGCCCGCTTTACTCTCCCCTGCCCTGCCCCGTCACTTCCCGCCCTCCCGTCCCGTCCCGGTCCCGCCGCCGCGCAGGGCCCCGCCCCTCTCCTCTCCTCTCCTCTCCTCTCCTCTCCTTTCCTCTCTCCCCTCTCCACCTCCGCCGCTCGACCCACAGCGCTGCCGCCGGGCGCGGGTTCCACTTCACTCCACTCCCCACCCCCCCCCCGCCGCCGCTGCTGCCGCCGCGCACTGAAGCAGCGGCCGCCGCCCCCCGCCCACAGCCCTTCCCCGGAGCGGCCGCCGGAGCGAGGCGGTGCCGGTGGCGCTGCCCGCGGCGTTACCTGTGCCCGGGTCGCCCCGCAGCAGCCGTCTCCGAGCCACCGCCGAGAACCAAGCTCCGCTTCCGCCGCTGTAGCTACCGGCGGCGGATTGGCCCCGGTCGGCCCCGCCCACCGCCGCGCTCCCCGCCCCATTGGCTGCGGCAGCCCGCCCCCCCCCCCCCGCGGGGCGGCTGGGAGATGGAGTCCGCGTGCGAAGATCTCGCGAGAGGCGCGAGGGGCGGTGCCCGGCCTGGGCGCGCCATTGGCCGCGGAGTTGCCAGGGCGACGCGGCGGGGCCTGCCGTGTGCCGTTACCGTAGGCGAAGCGGCAGCGGCCGGGGCGGCCCGGAGAGCGCAGGGAACCGGGAATCAGCCCAGCGGATCAACACCGCCGGGCCGGCGTGTGCCTGCCGCTGGCTCCGGGGAAAGGCGGCCTTGTAAGCACACGGGTTGTGCTGGCGACCACCCGGCTGCAGCCTCCCTCCTGCCTCTGGCGTGAATACCGGCTACCGACTGGGGCTGGGGTGAAAAAATAACTAATATTAAAAAAACCCAAACACTTGGTGATAATGGACATTGCAACCCAGAGACACCGCCAGTCCAGGGCTGCCTCGTGCTTGATTACGTGCACCTTGGAATACCACTATTTCCCATGACATTGTTCTCCTTTAGGTCCTTATGTCTTCAGGCTCAGAAATGAAGCAACTGTTATTTTCAAAGTTTTAGTAATATTTTTAAATGAAACGAGAAAGAAAACCTTGTAATTACAGAATCGCATTTCAGAGGTCCCCAATTTTGCCCTGCACACCCCCCAGGTTTGTGCTGCCGAGGAAGCCGTGCCATGGGCAGCCACTGGGCTGGGACGGACGCTGCTCCTCGGGGTGACCGGTGATCAGGACTTGAGACCTCTCCTGTGGCTTGCCTTGTGGGATGTTGCCCTCACCCTCGTCGCAGTTACTTTGTCCGTCTGGACTCCCAGCTTTATTCCGGCTTAGCACCTCTGGAATGAGATGTGCGGCTCTGCTCCCCCATCCCTGTGGCTCAAGAAGATCACGGTAATGCTAGAAAAGGTGCAGAGGATGCGGCACGGGTAATCGGACACAGAGTACATGAAGAATGGGTACGTGCAGTTGGCATCTCTGGGCTGGAAAAGGCACGGTTCAGAAAGAGAGCTGTAAAATCATAAATGGTGTAGACAAGATGAATAAATGTCCTGATTTGAGTGACCCAAGATTCATTGCTCTTTCAGTAATTTTACTTTTCAGTAAGGTCTCTTCTAATACTTAGGAAAAGTGCATTTTTAGAAGACTGCAGTGTCTGAATTTGTGAAAATATGTACTCTACAGCCAGCTGTGGTGTGTGGGTTTCAAGGTCTCAGTGTTTTCAAGCTCGCCAGGTGCAGGGATGAGGAAGAGTCAGACCCGGGCACTCGACCCACACTGGCCAACGGGATTATTTCATACCGTGAACATCACATTCAACATAAATTAGAAAGTTTGCTGAGGAGTTCCGTCTCTCCCTCGACGGCTGCCATCCTGAGCACCCCCTGCCCCGGTGCCGGAGCCCCGAGCCCTTCCCTTCCTCCCGGAGCCGCAGCGCTCGCAGTGCCCCACATCGGCTGTCCCCTGCTGGGAGTGCACCGCTTCTGCGGGTAGAACGGGCTGAGGATAATCCTTGTGTATTTTGTATTGGTATCGGGACTAATGTTTTTTTTTTTAATCATTATTAATTATTTAGTCTTATTCTACTAAATCTGTTTATATTTGAACCCTCGGGTTTCCTTGTTTTTTCCCTGATTCCCCTTCCCGGGCGGGGAAGGGTCATCGCGTGAGAGAATAATTGTCTGAACGACAATAAATTATTGTGTGTTCCTCAAACCACAACAGCAAAGACCCCCTCTTTTGTACCTGCCGCGTGCCGCTCGCCCTTGCCCTCCCGCGGGCGCTGCACACAGACGGGCGAGCGACAGAGGCTGTTCCCGCCCCGGCCCCGCGCGGCTCTCCTCACCTGTGAGCCTGAGGCGGGCTGCGCGGCGCCAAGCGGCGGCGGCCACAGGGGCGGTGCCGGCAGCGGGTCCCTGAGGGGGAGGCGACACGTCCCGCCCCGCAGGGCCGGGCGGCGGGAGGAGCGAGCGCCTCTGCCAAGACACCACCCACAAGGTGGCGGCCAGGCGACGCTCTGGCGCTGCCCCGCGGAAACTCTATGGCGGCGCGGCCCTTCTCGCCCGGCAGCGGAAGCGCTTGTGCCCGGAAGCGGCGGGAGCGGCGCGGGCCGGAAGAGAGCGTGGCGGCTGGGGGCAGGTGCGGTTACCACGGCGACCCGCGCGCAGGGTAGGGGGGCGCGCGGCGGGGCGGGGCAGCCCTGAGGGGAGCGGGGCCTCCGCCCGGCGGGACGGGGCCGGCGGCGGCCGCGGGGCTCGGCGGGCCGCGTTGGGTGGAAGCGGGTGGCGGGCGCTGACGCCCCTCAGGCCTGCGGGGAGGAGAGGAGCGGCCCGGCCTCTCGAACGGCGGCGGCCACACACCCGCTGGTGTCAGTCCGCGGCCCGGCGTGAGGGGGGCGGCCGGGGAGCTGCAGAGACCGCACCCCGGAGGAAAGGGGAGGAACACTGTTAAACGCCCTTTGCCACTGACGAACAGACAACCCAATGTTTTGAATTTTCTTTGAGTCATCAGCGTTGTCTGTGTTACCGCTATTCAGCTGCTGTGCCTTGCATCGGGAGCGTAGTGCGGCCAGTAAGGTTTGTACAGAAGCACTCTGGACGTGGACCAGTAGCTAGAACAAATTATTTCTAGTCAAAGCTGTTCAAGCGTGTGATTTAGGATGAATCAGTTAAACGCACCCTGGGTTAGTTTCAGTATCTATAGCACAGCAACATGGTATCTGTGCTCTGAAAGATGTTACCTGTGACCTTTACCGCTGACAGTGTTTGGTTCAGATGGAGACCTCGCTTCAGCGTCCTGGCCTGGGCGCTGCGGGTTGGCATCCCTGCCCAAGCAGATCTTTCTGCTTTCCTTCCCCAGAGCGGAGTGTTTCACCCACTCGTTCCCAGGCAGAGTTCACAGTGCATGGCAGAGGTCAGTGCTCTCTCACAGACTGCCAGACCTGTGGCTGTGGGATGATTTGTTCCTCTCTCTAAGCCAGGATGTGCGAGTTTCCTGAAGTCAACTGTATTTTAATCTGAGTAACTTGAAGAAAAATAAGGAGGAAAAATATTTACAAAACAAATGAGGCTTGAAAAAATCCACTTTACAAAGTTGCAAATCAGATGGGTTTTTGCTTTGTTACCTCGCACAGAACACAGCTGGACCTCCTCATGTCATTTATGTTCATTCCCGTGCCTCTTGCCTCTTCAGTTCTCCGTGGTGGATTTTCTTTTTTCTTTTGAGACACCTGTCCTTCCTTTGTTTTATGGCTGTTTCTATTCAGGGAGTGTAGATATTTCTAACCTGTAGGTTTTCAGTTGGCTGAACTGGTGTCAGGTGACAGACGTGTCTTTCACCCCCCCCCCCCCTTCATATAGAAAAAGGCTTTTATTACAGTTGTTCACAGAATGGGAAAGCAGCCATGAGAGAGTAGCATGGGAGTTTTAACCGTAAGAATGCAGTACAGTATATTCATTCACACATTCCAAACTACTGTGTATAATTTGCAGTGAATAAGAAGAGCCTGATTCTGGAAGGAACTGCAGACCTTGGGGTTTTTGTTGCGCTTGGCAGAAGCCAAGGTTTTACTCCACAAATATTGACCGAGCTTCCTCCTCTGCCACACAGCAAGCGGTAGCTGTAACCATTCTGTGTCATGCGATGCCATTTGTCTGCCTCCCAGGTGCAGCGTAAAACAAATGTCGTGTGCAGCTGAGCAAGTTGCTCTTCATGTATTACAGCAGGGCATTTCTGATTTTATTCTGAAAGAAAGGCCGTTGAGATACAATGAGAGCAATGGGTAAGTGTCAGAGGGTGGGGGGGAGCTTGAATTTTTGGAGACTGTTAATAGAAAGCTAACAGGAGAATTCAAGTTTTCCATAAGCTTAAGAGGCAAAGAAATTCCACTCAACTGTGTTATGATGAACAGGTCAGAGAATATATAGGCATGAAAGTACACATGAAGGACAATAAAGAAATGGTGCTTTCCCCCCCCCCCCAGCTCATTTCTTACAGTAAATTGTATCGTTTGAGTCTGTCTTCATTGTTTCATTCATTTTTCAGCTTCTAGAGTTGGTGGTACTTAGTGCATCCAGGAAATGCTTGTTTCTTCATTCCCCAGAGAAGTAGTCCGCTGTACCCAGCAGAACCTAAAGGGCTGACTAGGGAACCTTAACCTTGCCTGGCTCTTCTGACATTGGTTAGTATACCAGCTGATGTATCTGTGCAAGTACAAAATGTGACTTTACTTCCCATAAAACAAACGGTGGGTAGGTTTCCACCTAATTTGAAATATGCTTTGTTTGTAATACCTCTTCTTAAAGCAAGTAGTGGGTGTCCCAGAACAGAAGAAAGTTTATTTGAAAGCGTAAACATAGAGGGAGCTGTAATTGATTTAGGTTTAACTGCAGCTCAGGAGTCGGATCTTAAAATCCTTCTTCTCTTAGAGATTAGAAGTCTCTTCTAATGTTTCCATAGTATTTTTGATTTTGTAAGCCCAGGTGAGAGTATGATTATCTCACTGATGTACTGCATTAAATGGGCCACTGAATCTTAAAACATGCCTTAATATATTTGGACATGTGAGATTCCGTATTTATAAAAAGAGACGATGCAAAACAAACTTTTTTTCCCTTCATCCTTTTTAGGCTTCTTCTATAAAATGGGAATACTTATTGCAGTTCTTGGAATCTGGTTCAGCTCTTCACTTGTAAAAGGAGATTCTAAGGCTGTGACAACATCTCTAACTACAAAGTGGTCTTCAACTCCTTTATTACTTGAAACAAGGTAAGTCATTGTGATTTTTCGTTCACAAATCAGAATATGCTTAGAGGATAAAGTAATGTGTTCTCTTTTTCATTTTTTTCATGGTGCTTTGGATCCTGGTCATTACTAATTCATTGGAAGTAATAACACTTAGTTGGAACATGATCATTGCTGTGCTTGGGGAGATGGGATGAATATTTTAAAGGAGTTAGTAGTAGTTTTTTGCTTGGTAAATTCTTTCATTCTGCATTGGAACAAAGATTAATAACAATTAATAATTCCATAGTAAGGATTTTTTGCTTTACAAAGTTTTACTCAAAGCACTAGATAGACAGGTTTAGCATGGTCCTGTAAGATTCCATAGTAAAAGATTTTTTACTTCAATGACGACTGTAGGTTTTGATACCTTCCTGTTGCTTGCATATGTTTAGCTCAATTAAGCTTGAGTTTAACTTTGTTCATGTGAGTTGTGCATTGATTATCTGAAGTTAACTGCTTTGTTAAGAGTTGTGCAAGTCAGCCTGGGAGATTTCTTCTATGGTATCAAAGACGTGTTTGGGGTTTTTTTTAAAGAGAGTATTTAAAAAGAAAAAATAAAGTAAAATGCTGTCTTTTCACTGCCAGTCTACTTAGTTCTTTAGAAGTTCCCATTATTTCATTTTCTAGTATTCTAATTTGGAGATGTCTAAGCAAAATAGGACTTTTAGATTTTTCTGTGTGTATTTAATTTTGTATCACTTAAGGGTATTGCCCTATATGGAATTCTGCCTGTGTTACTGCAGATTGGTTCACATGAAAATAGTTGGGTATTGATGGGTTTCATTCAAATGGGCATGGCTTTGGGTGACAGGACAGGTGTGTCCTAGGTGAAATTACTTTCCTGTAACCTCCTCTATAGAAGCTGAAGTTTGAAGACTGAAAAATCCTTAAGCAGTAAAATGCAAAGCTCAGGTGTTAATACCAATATTTAAATACCCTGACAATGCGAGACATTTGCTGGGGAAAAGCTCGCCCTAAGAGACCATGAAATAAATATTAAGCAAATAATCAAAATAATGTGACAAAGGCTTGATATATAACCTAACCATTATATTCAAAGACTTTGGGTAAGTAGGATGGTTCATCTAGAGTGAACTGCAGAACAGTACAGCACTGCAGTGTAAAATCATACCTGCTGTTAAATTTACTTAGCCCAGCACTGCAATTCATTACCCAATTGTTCAAGAAGTACTTACCACCTTAGGTCAGAACCAGTTGAAATGAACACACAAGCTATTGTGGCAGCTAGTAGGCTCCAAATCTTGTGTTGTAGCATCCTTTAGCGCGTAAAGCATGTTACAAGTTTAGGCATGATAAGTATTTGTTGTTAGCAATGTTTAAATAATTATTTTACTATCTAACATTGTATACCTACCTAATAATATCCTTACTATGTGGTGAATTACAATGTCATCATTTGAAACTGTGACTTCACCTTTTGCTCATTTAAAAACAAACAAACAAACCCCCCAGCAAAGCTAGTACTTCCAACAAACTACAGTTTGTTACTGCGAAGTAAACAAAAGTGTGTTTCTTATAAAAGATACCTAGCAAAGAAATGCATTAGGGAGCAGAGCTCCCAGCATGTACCCTGCTTTCTGTTAGTAGTCTTTCAGAGATTAATAGGTGCTTTACAAGCTGCTTTCATGTACTATGTGTTTGTCCTGCCCTTCAACTGTTATTTGTTTGGGTTTGGTTGGTTGTTAGCTTTCTTGGTCTGTTTTTTCTAGTTAACATATGGTTTTCTGATGTAGGTAAACATACAATAGGAGCTAACTTTCTGTAAAGCTTTCCAAAGTATTATAATTGTAACTTGAGAGAAAATTCGTAGATCTGGCTAACTCAACTCTTCTTACTCAGTGAATTTTTATCAGAAGAAGGTCAAGAAAAATTCTGGAATTTTGTTGATGCCAGTCAAAATATTAAGACATCTGAACATGATGGTAAGTTTTCATAATCTTTTTCTTGATGATGACTGATAGCTGACATGGTTGAAAAATCAACTAAAACGTTTTGCTTTCTGTTGTGTTAGTATTGTACAAGTCAAATGAAGACTGATTTCAGTAGTGTTTTTACTGCGAAGTGCTCAAAGCTTTCGGGTATCCATTTGACAAAAGCTGTAGCGGATGAGTCTGAAACATGATTTACTTGCCAGTCTCCGTTTCAACATGAAGTATAAAATATTATACATGCTTTTTCTCTGTGTTTCTGTTTCTCAACTGAAATTAAATGGGAGCTTTTAATTGCTTCCCTCCTCCCCAAGCCTGTGTTTGCATCCGTGGGAATGTACGTAAGCGTACTCTCATGGATCTCCACCGAAGCTCACTCTCGTCCATCTGTAGAACTGGCTGTAATGAAAATTAAGGAGGAAGGGTCGTGTGCATATTTACAATTAAAGTCATAGGCTTCTGGTAGTATAAATCACAATTAAGATGAAAAGCCCTTCTTCAATGAGAATATGGTATAGAAAGATAACTGCTTGTACTTTGACTTTGCAGGTAGCGATTATTACCATGAAATGCTGAAAGTAGCTTGCCAGAGTCTGTCACCTTTGCAGCAGAATCTGTTGAAATTTTCCTTGTCTTTACGCTCGTATTCTGCAACAGTTCAAGCTTTTCAACAGGTTAGTAGAGGAAATCCTCAAACGATTTGTAGAGCATTACCTAAGGCCCAGGAAAGAGTGAGCTCTGTAAGGAGACATTTGAGAGTATAAAAAATCCTGAACTGACTAAGTGCTCCATACATCTGAGCTGAAGAGCATATGCATGTATTAATTTCACAGAGTGCCAAATTTGAGTCCATCTGACTAGACTAAAGAATTGGGATTTCAGTATGTCTGCATATCTTTGCCCACTGCACTAATAAATGTGTGAAGGTTTTTATGAGGAAAATCCCTATGGCTCTGTTGGTACTTGTGATGCTGCTGCTGTTCCCATTATTCAGTTGTACTTGAAGATAGTAACCCATGACTATATATCTCTAATGATTAAACCTATGAATGGAAGTTCACTGTACTCTGTTCTTTTTCACACTTAGGGTATCATATAGTTCATTGCAAATTGTCTTACATTATAATGTGCTTTATTTAAGTAAGATGAGAAAGCATCTTCCTTTTTTATCTGGAATCATTTTATCATTTGATGTTTAAGAAATAGAGGTTTGTGATGCGCAATGCACAAAATTCTCAACCAAAACCCCTACAATTGCAAGCCTCACTTTTTGTACCTGGAACTAATATTACAGTTAATAGTAATAGACTGGAAAAATATTTATAATAAGTTGAGACTTAACTCTCCATTTTGTAATTTTTACCATGCATTTAAATTATGTAATAAACAGAGAAGAACTACTGCTTTAGAATTCAGGAAATTGAAGAAGACTGACTGCTACAGTGCTACGCTGTAGCATTTTCATTTGTTCTAAGGGCAAACATTCACACATACTTTCTTACAAATATTTTAATGCAGATAGCAGCAGATGAACCTCCACCAAAGGGCTGTACCCTGTTTTTTGCTGTGCATGGGGAGAAGACATGTGAATTTGACTCTCTTGGAGACCTTTTACAGGCAGCTTCAGAAAGGTATTTGCTTAATTTCCTATCATTGGATTAGCTCTTAAATTTTAACCTAGTTACACTTACTGCTGTAAAGAGATCGTAATAAACCAGTAGTTTCTACATTGTTCAGTGTTGATTTATACTGTCCATTGATTGCAGAGAAGTGGCAGTCTCTTATTTCTTACTAATCCAGATTAGAATGATTGTTTTCTTATCCCTTGCTTTTTGATATTCTGCTAGGAGGAGGAATGCTTTGAAAGTGCATGGGTTGGAAACGATTTGTCGAAGGGCAGTAGGAATTCTCAGCAATATGTAAAACAGTATGTATGTAGGGAGAACAGAAAGAGCTAGGCTGCATATTAAGATGATAGGTGACGTAACAGAGATCATTTCACGAATGGCTTGAAGCATGCATAGAATGATTCCCCATATAATTATCTCAGCATTAACAAAAAAAACTATTAACACAATATTTTTCAAATTCAGATTTCTTTACGACAACAGAACTTGATTGTGACTTTTAGTAACAAAAAGAAACTATAAAATATAATACCTCTTTAGAGAAAAAAAACCCTACCTTAAATGTCAGTTTGTCTTCATAGTAATCTTGGTAGTTTTGTTTTTTGTAGGTATAAAGGTGTGTTTTGTCAATGTGCAGGCATATGGCATCTATAGCTCACATGCTATTCTTCTGACTCACTGGGTGTATTTTAAGTATTTCATTGTATTTTAGACAAAATTTAAAAACAGAAGTTGAAAACAGACTTCTCATTCAGCTTCTTGTTTGTATACTAAGCCAAGGACAGGGTTCCCTTGAATTTGAGTTCCTTGAACATTTGCTCTGTTAGCATTCTATTTTTTTATACAGAATTTATGAATCACCATCGGGGGGAAAAAAGTTAATTGAAAATTTAAGGGAAGCGGTTAATTTTTAAAATAAGGATCATAGTAGGTTCAAAATAGCACGTAGCTATTTGTTTCATTCTCATATGCCCATTTTTAACAAAGCTTTATCAACATGCATCGAGTGCTGCCAACCTTGATAATACGTGGGAATAGCTTGACACATACTCACTGAAGACAGCAACAGTGATTAAACATAAGAAAAAGAAATGTTGCATCTTGCATTAAGTGAGGAAATGCTATGAACCACAGTGTGATGATCTTCAATGTTTACTCTTAGGCCAAAGCCATTTTTGTTCAAAGGGGACCACAAGTACCCAGTGTCAAACCCCGAAAGTCCTGTTGTCATACTTTATGCTGAGATTGGCTCAGAGGAGTTCTACGGATACCATAAGAGGCTTGTCTTAAAGGCTGAGGCAGGAGAAATCACTTATGTGCTCAGACACTATATTGCTGTAAGTATATTTCTGCATTGTACCAAAGGTATTTGACATGGAAAACAGTAACTGGCCTGGCTATTAAAAAAAGAAAAATGGCCCAAGTTTGTTCCCTTTAAATTGACATTTACATAATGTGTTCCTGCTTGATATTTGTTTGGAATACTCAAAGTTTATTTTTTACTGCATGTAGCTGAGGCATACAGAATATTTAACATCTCACGACTGTTTAAATAAGAGGATCATTTGATTTTTCAAATGCAGGGTTAAACTCCAAAAAAATTAGAGTTTAATCTAAAAAAAAGTTGCTCTACCTATATTAGATTATAGGAAATAGATAGATCTTTCCCAGTCAGGCCACTTAGTTACTTGATATTAACCTTACAGTTCCATTTTCAAATGAAAGGAATTGTTTCTGCAGCAATTTTATTACCGAACCACTTACCAGTCCTAGTGCCATTTATCCTAGTTTCCATCTCCCTCCCCTAAACTGCCCATAACCACTGCATTAGTATTTAACTCTATATTTCAAAAGCTCTGAGAAATTTGAGTTGACTTCACAGTTGAAGTTCCTTTCCCTCCTCTGTCTGATTTGATGACGAGTCTCTCCTGCTCTACTTGGCTTACACGCTGAATCCCGAAAACATTGTTTTGTGTTCCTCTTTGCTTCGTGGGGTTTTTTTTGGTTCATAGAGGTACCTTTGCCTTCTGAACTTCAAAGAGTTTTGTTGAAATACAATAGGAAATATAATTATTACAGTACAATACTGCAGAATCACTTAGTATATTTGTTTCTCACTTATGCATTACTACTTATGTCTAAAATGTGTACTAGCTTGAGATTTCTTAGCTTTGGGAAATGGCAGCTTGTAATTTGTACATCAAAACAAAGACTGGCAATATTGTACTGTTTGCTTCTCCTTACAGAATCCTAGTAAAGAAAAAGTCTACCTCTCTGGCTATGGTGTGGAACTGGCTATTAAAAGTACAGAATATAAGGCCAAGGATGATACACAGGTGAAAGGTGAATTATTATTTTAACTATTTTAATGGGAATATTTTAATTTTGCAAAGAAAATTTTATATTTCTTTTGATATGAATAACTGCTTGTCTGCATTGCAGATATTCTTCTTTCTTCAGCTCTTAAATCACTTTTCCCCTCTCTCTTTTGGGATTATGTTGTTTATGAAACATATTTTTGCCATGGCACTTGTCTTCTCTATTTGTGCAATGCTGGGCGCAATGGAGTCATGACTCTGGACTAGATCTTAGTAATGGCACTACTAATGCAACTAATTTTTTACCAGATAACCAGATTCTCTGCAGATGTAAAGCAATTCCTCTACCTTAATTTCCTTTAGCTTATCCATCCTCAGAGCAACATGTGCTTCCTCTTCTTGTTCTTCGGGAAAACAGAACTTAGAATTCTGTATGATTTTTTTTTTTCCCCCCCGCTTTCTCTAGAGCACTGATCTGTGTCTTGCAAACTCTCATGCACCTGCCAGAACTATTTTTGTTAGGGTAATTGTGTTTGTGTATACTTTTATTTACATGCACGCACACATAAAAAAACCCAGAACTTCCTGCTTTTATCTTGGACTTAAGTAAAAGAAAAAAAATATTTAGTTAGTTAGTTTGAGATAACAGTTGTGGAGAACAGAACTCAGATTTTGAATTGGGTTCTTCAGGATTTTGCAGTTTTACTAGCTTTTAGATACAGGTCTAAAGTCTGACTCAGAGTATTTTGCCACCATCTAGAACATAGACATGTAAAACCTTCAGTCTTTATTTGTAAAAGTATTTAATTTTAAGAGAAACTAACATACTAGAACTTACATACATACAACTTTTTTACTACTGTGTGAGAATGTCCATTAATTTGTCATCAAAAAGTCACACAAAAGCCCTGATATTGTTTGTAGAATAGGACATTGGAGGCCTTTGTCTCTTCAGGTGGAAAAAAATTAATTCTGGGGAAGATTTGTTATTTGTAAACTTGTGAAGTTTTATACCAATATTGATACAGTAATCTAAAATGTTTTACAAAATGGACAAACCCTACTGGCATTGCTATGAGCTGCAAATAGCTCACAGATAGTAAGCTGTGCATTACAGGTATATGGTTCTCCTCCAGCTCCTGTCTGAATCTGTGAATGTTCTGACTGTGCAGTCTTTTATTCATGCCTGTGCTGTTTTGGATTGTCCAGAAGCAAACACTCATCTAAAAGGTCAGGGCCTTTAATTAGACTTTAGTGTAAACCATCTAGATTGGAGCTGGCTTGTGTCCAGCTAGTTAGGAGATCATGTGAGCCTTTTGGACAGATTTCTTTTTGATGTTTAAGCCCAGAATTGGACTTTACTCAGATACTATTTTTTTCTTATGTGTTTTGGGGCTAAAATCAGGGTTGTGTTCATAATTGAAGTGTAGCACTTACTCTACAAAGCTGGCATGTCCTGAAAGCTCTTAGGTCCTACCTAATTCCTCTGCAATGCCTAGGTCTCTGAGATTTCCACTCATCTTAAGCTTTTCCTTCTCAGTAATCCAACTTGGCTTTATTTCAGCTGTTACTGTGTTCATTTGTAAAGGCAATATCTCTTGGATACAGGTTTAAGAGTAAACCTGAAACTTGCCGGTTCTTTCTTCTTTTTGGTTACTGCAGTGTAGTTTTGTTAAACTCATCAAAATGAGTGTGAGAACTGTTTCTGAATAGCTTGGTAATAGTGGTGTTCTCTGTGTGTTTATAGGCACAGACGTGAATGCTACAGTAATAGATGAAAATGACCCTATTGATGAAGTGCAGGGATTTCTGTTTGGAAAACTAAGGTAAAACTCAGTTGTAAGTCAATGGTTTTTGTCATACCAAAAAAATTGATGCTGAGATGCTCATGTTTTGTTTTGTTATTATTTTTTTACATGTCTGAGTTACCCATGTGTGTTAGCAGCATACCTTTTCATACGCTATTTTCTTTGAATTAGCAGCAGACTTGCTTATAGGAAACCACAGAAGTTGTTTTACCCTCATACCCTTTTAGGCAGTTGTATCCTGACTTGACAGAAGAGCTGAAAGAGCTTAGAAAACACCTCGTGGAAAGTACCAATGAAATGGCACCTTTGAAAGTATGGCAGTTACAAGGTAATCTGTATGAAGACTTTCAGTCTTGTACTGCAAAAACTTAATGTAAATGTATCTTGTGTTCTACACAGATGAGGTTGCAAGTGGCTGTGTACAGTTGAAAGTTTGATGGTAAATTCCTGCACTGGAAACTACTGGATTTTCTAAAGCTCCTTTGCAGCGTCCTGTTGAAATAGCTTTTAGAAAGATTGTTTCACAGGACTTCTGAAGTGAGGTTTGCTTTCTAGATTGTGAAGTATAGGAAGTCACTTGCTCTTAAAACAACTACTGGTATAATCTGCTAAATACAGAAAAGTAAAAAAAAAAAAAAAAAAAAAAAAAAAAGTCAAGTTTCTTTCCATGGTCACATTCTTGGTGTGGAAAGCTGATATTTCTCAAGACCAAAAGAAAACTATTTCAAAAGCGTCTGCATGCAACTCTGACCTGTTTCCCTGGAAATCATCTGTAGAGGCCCATGGAAATGCCTTTCATCCTCTAAAAAAGAGAGTAATTTGAAATGCTGAACATATGTTGTAGCCACAGAGAATCTACCTATATCCGACAGATGGCTGTTTATATTGCTAGCTCGTGAAACAAGTACCCGGACCCTTCTGAAGGGCATATCCTCCCACGTTAGCCAAAAAAAGAGAAGTGATGGTCCAGACTCATTGAAGCAACCTGTAGACAGGATACATTGGTTCATTTCAAAAGGGTAACTTACTTCCAGACAACAAACAGAAGTTGAATACAAGGAAGAAGATTAAAACCAAAAGTACTTACAGACGCAGACAGAAAACAAATTTTTGTAGATAACGAAGAAGCAAAAAAGTTGAAAGCTAAAGTTAAGATGACTCTGCATTGGCTTGTTCTCAGTTTAGAGTTCTTAACTTCTATTTTTTCACTTCTAGATTTAAGTTTTCAAACTGCAGCTCGCATTTTGACTGCTCCCCCTGTGGATGCTTTGATGGTCATGAAAGATCTCAGTCAGAATTTTCCTACGAAGGCCAGGTAAATGAGTTCTATGAAGTTTTCTTATTTTTTTTCTGAGCAGAACATGAGACAGGCAGCATTGGTTGGGTTAATGTCTGAGTTTCCATTTAGCTCGAAGCAAATGCTGGGGAATGTTTATGCAGAGAAGTTCTTCAGCCTATGGTTACAAAGAGGATCTTACAGTGTTTCTCTTAGATGGCAGCTGATGTGGACTGGTGGAAAATTTGACAGAATTACCCATGCTATTTTGTGAAATACTTCTGAAATTTTTGCATCAAGTCCTCAAGAATTTATTGGATAGATTTTCTGTTTGGTAGCTTTAAGCTTTATTCTTCTGGGATCCATTGTGGCAAATGGCCCAGTCAATCTCATGCCAGAGACAGATGCGCAATTCCACTGTTTTTTTGCACTTTGTCAATGACTGTCTTGAGCATATTCAAATTAATTTCAAGAAATCCAGTCATAATCTGGTCTGCCCAACCAGTCTAGAAATATATTTCTTTTGATAAATTCCATGACCTGGGTTGTGAAGATGATATTGCAGGAGCTCCTCCTTTTTGAGTAGGTGGAGATATACTGAGAGTAAAAAGAAACTGAATTCTGGTCTTATTTCCCACTAACTGATACTAAGATTGTGCTATTTCTAGCTTCTTAAGGCAGGCATTGCACTCGTCGCATTTTTAGTCAGGACTGTGAGCTGTACTGGTCCATTCTGTGATGAGGAAATCACTAGATCCAATGTAAGGAAAGGAATGAGAACTCACAGTGAGGGGTGAAATCCTCCTATTTTCTGCTGCCAGCCTCTACCTTTCTGGCAGCTGCCCACTTTTATTATGGTTAATGTGAAATTAGACACTGACAGTTGGCATGTGGTTAACATTTTTATGTTTTGTTGAATTATATAGTATAAGAAAAAACAGTGCATTCTATTGTTTAATGGTACCACAAAGTGCCATTTCATGCTAGGAGGCTAAATATATTTATATATAAGGTAGAAAAAGTAGGATAAGTATCTAATGGATAGATTAGATAACTAAACAGAAAGATGATTCACAACATGATATTTTTATTTCTGTAGAGCCATAACAAAAACAGTTGTTTCTTCGGAACTCAGAGCAGAAATTGAAGAGAACCAAAAGGTAATGTTTTAGAAAGTAACAGAGTGCTTTTGCACTTCTGTTTGACTATAAATTCAAGCTTTGAAAAGAATTATTCTATTGAAAAGTTTCAATTTTGCTCAAAATAATGACCCGGTATTTTCGCACACAGCTTTGTCTTAGTATGCATCTGGGAAGTAAAGAAGTGGTGGATTTTCAAACGTCGGTTATATATAGAATATATATATATAATTATTATATATGGAACATCATTTCCGTATTGGTTGGATGGAGCTTTAAGTAACCTGGTCTACTGGAAGGTGTCCCTGCCCATGGCGGGGGGTGCTGGAACTAGATGATCTTTAATGTCCCTTCCGACCCAAACCATTCTATGATTCTTATTTAGCTTGTTTGCTCAAATATGAAAACAGTGGTGAGAAATTCTTCGAGTGAGATCGCTGTGGGGCAATGATGATATGGGGCTTTGTTCACCAAGTTGCCCCTACAGTGTTGTTCACAGCAGTCAAATGTTCTGATAGTTATTTGGCAAGCACTTGTTAATGTATATGAAAGGGACCTTCCGTTCAGTATCTGAACTCAGAATCTGTTAACTGTATTTACTTATCTTTATAAAATTAATTTTAAATACAATGAAAGTACTATGTTGTTAACCCTGGTGGAAAATGTTTATTTACAGAAAACATACAGCGTAGGTGTTCTTAATCTGATCTACAGGACCGGACTGTGTCAAAAATGAAGCAGTAGAAATTTTGATGCGTATGTCACATCAGTCTTCACTTAGTTTCTGAGTTACACATTTGCAGTGATGGCTTGCCAGCTGAAGTTGTATAGAGATGGTTAATATGTTTCTTGTAGGACTGTGCCTGCCAGGTGGCCTTCTTTCAGTCTCTGACCTAGTTCTTATTTGAGTGGTATAGCAGATGCATAAAGTCTGAATGTCATAGCACTACTCATTCTGGGTGATAGTTAAAAAGAGGCTGACTTCAAGTTACTGACTTTAGGCTTTGAACTTACAGTTGTAAGGATACAGAAGAAATTTAGTTCTCGTTACTCAACTTGAGATGGTGCTTAGATATCTAAATTCATCAATGTTTACAAGGAAGTCACAGAATAAACTCAAAACCTTCTGCCATGGCATAAAATGATTCATATTGTGTGGCAGAAATGGTTCCAATGTTGGTGTTTTGAGGTGAAACTAGTGAAGGAATAAAATTCAACAGCTATCCAAGCAAGTCTACATGTGCTTTGAAACAGAATCATAAAAACCCCCAGGTTGTGAGGGACTTCTGGAGGTCATTGAGTAGGCTCTGGTATTTGCAGAAAAAATGTTTCAAGAGCTCTGTTGTGTACTTGGCAGTAGCAAAGCACTGAAAGAAACAATAGCCACTTTGGAATTTTGTACAGTCTTTTGTATAGAATTTTGTACAATTAAAGTACACCTTGTAGTGTAGTCTGTATAGAGTGCAAAATTGAAGTGTGAGATGGTAATAAAAACAAAGCCAAACAACACCTTTTGTCATCTACGCTCATCTATTCATACATTTCAGTCTCACTTGGTATTAATAGGAAAATACAAAGTATGTTAAGTACACACGTCTGTTTAAAATCTAATAAATGATATTTGGCTAGTCTAGTAGTAAATGTAAAGTTACCTGACATCTACTTAGAAGTCCCCTGAGATTCTCGTTCTGAAAGAGAAATCCCTTGTTGTTCAATAGTGATAAAATCAGAAAAGAAGGGATGTGGTTTGACGCTGTCATCCGGTGTGGTTCTGGAAGGGACAAAGTATAGAATGTAAGTGCAAGATAAAGCTACCTGGTGGCTTTTCTGTTACGCGTTAGATCAGACTGGTCCACAGGTAAACCCATGATTTTGTGGATTCATTTTTATTCAAAGTATGTCTAGGCTACTAGATCCAGATCTGGCTAGACTTAACCCTGCCCTTTAAAGCTATTCTTTGCATGACTCAGTTTGTGTGGCTATTATTTGATAGTGAAGTTCACTGCTATTAGTATGTTATAGTTCACTATGTAATTATCCACAAAAAGATACAATTTAACACTGCATATACTCAGCTTATCTCTGGGGGCCTTTTTATTTAATAAAATATATACATTCTTCCTGATTAGATGCTGCTTTCCTGTTCTTGGTACTTCACATGGTACTTTGCTATTCCTCTGCTTCGCTCACATTCTTTGTGATATTAGTGTTTTTAAATGTCCAAATACTATGTTTCTCCTTCAGTGTTCATCGTGCCCCTTAATAGAATTTTGTAACTGGTACTGCAAGACAAGAGGTACTGGAAGAAAGCAATGTCATTTTTCAGTTTTTAAACAAAATTTTTCATGCTAGAGTTGGGAAATCTGCTTCAGGAGGGACTGTTTTATTCACCTCTTCTGATTCAAAATTGTTCTCTGTGATGGTGCCTCAATTCAGGGGCAAGTATCCATTCAAATGGGGTGCTGCTTAGAGGTACTTGGAAGAAATTCCAAAATATTAAGACTTTTCCCATTTGTGTGCTGCCTGATTTTGGGGAGATCAGAGTACAATGGCAGCTCGTTTACTTTTCATTGATGTCATGTCATATCCACTAGGTCAGGACTTAATTTGTAGCTTAAACACAGTAGTTAGTTCCACTAGTGAGTGCCATGCAATATCCAAGCAGTTTAGGTTTGTTCTGCCCAAAACTGTGTGTTAAAGAGCTGGGACAGGTAACTGGATACTATTTGTCCATCTACTTTGTGGGTTGTCAGCTAAAAAAAATAATTAAATTCTCTCAAGCATTTCTAATTATTTAATTTGAGCATATGTAAAGTCTACTCAGGGACTGGACAGTGCACTAGTGAATCATGTAAAAACAAACAGAAGTCCCATTTATGTGTCCGTGCACTAAATAGCTCCAGTTGCTTCTTCCTCTGGTATGAATACCTGCACAAAGTCAGCAAGGACTGTAGTTGAGAAGTAATGTAATGCAATAAGGGAGATAAAATCTGCAATTTGACACATTAAGCTCTCTAGTAATTTTTTTCTGTGCAGAGCATTCTTCTAATGGCCTTCTACTTTCTTTCAGTATTTCAAAGGAACATTAGGATTGCAACCGGGAGATTCTGCCCTTTTCATCAATGGACTACTTATTGATTTAGACACTCAGGACATATTTAGGTAGGAATGTTTTATTTTTCAGAATAATTGTATCCTGTTTAGGAGCTTGCATCCTGCTTGTGCATGGATGATAAAATTATTTAGACAGTTTTGAACCTTCTTCACAAAGTCTATATCTAGACTTGGTTTAATTGTTAGGTACTGGAAAAAGCAAATCATCATTTCTTCTCTTATGCAAGTGCATTTCTAACAAAAAAGCTGATGTAAAAACTGGAATGCCCTTGAAGATTGGAATGGGAAGTCACCTTGGTACTGTTCTTTTGATCTGTGCTGTGACTAGCAAGATTATGGTTTCAAAGACTGTCAACATACAGGTTTTATTCTGAAGATAGTAGACTGATTCTCAAAGGATAAACCACTGTAAAGTTTTCATCTGAAGACCACCCTGTATCTTTGTCAAGATTAGTTTCAATAACGTGGAATTGAAATGACATATGTCTATCATGCTTTAGTTATCTTGATTTAATGTCGTTTTTCCTAGAAACACAATGTAATTGAATAGGTATAAGTTATCTCAAGTTTCTTAGGACAGTTAGAAATAGGTGACAAATAAGATGTAATGCACAGACATGGCAGACTTGCTCTTACCCTAAGGGTTAACAGATGAAAGGTATAAACAAGTTATTTGCTGTGTCTTTAAAATTCAAGAACTTTTTTTCTTTTCCTTCCAGCTTGATTGATGTGCTACGCAATGAAGCCCGCGTTATGGAAGGCCTGCACAGCTTAGGAATTGAGGGCCTTTCCTTGCACAATGTTCTGAAGTTGAACATCCAGCCATCAGATTCCGACTACGCTGTGGACATCAGAAGCCCTGCTATTTCAGTGCGTATGGCTTTATATAAGAAACATCTTATTTGCCATTGGGCAGTGCATTCTTAAGCTGTCAGGGGAACTTTTGTTCTTCTCTCACAATCAGCTGTGAAACTACAGCAAAATAAAAAAGGAAACTAAGGTTATAAATATAATTAGCTCTTTTTAAAAAGCTTAACTTTTTATTCATACAGTTCTCAATATAGTGTCTGATTTTAAAATATTTTACAGTCTTGGATTCAAGCAGGAGGACTGTCAGTCATTTAAATGCCTTTATTTTTTCTTTAGTGGATCAACAATCTTGAAGTTGACAGTCGGTATAATTCCTGGCCTTCCAGTGTGCAAGAACTGCTGCGTCCCACGTTTCCAGGCGTGATCAGACAAATTAGAAAAAACTTCCATAATTTTGTAAGTAGTAATCTGACTAGAAATGAAATGTGTGTTTTGTTTTTTCAGCATCAGGGACATTAGCTTTTGTAACTTACCTACACATACGCTGGATTCCCCTTCTCTTAAATAACTTGAGACAGGATGCTTTTTTAAAAGGTTTTGTTCTACCCATACTACTAAGTTATGGCTGAGATTCAGAGATTACTAAGCGTGATTCTCTGGCATCTATTAGATGCCAAAATTGCTTCATCAAGGGAAAAAAAAAATTATGACCAGTGAGAATTTGGTGCATTTCAACTTCGTGATAATACCTGAAGCTGGTTAATGAAATCCCTCAAATTTGTTAATTAGCATCTTCTTAACAGGGTTAAGACCAACTTCAGCTGTTCCAGTTAGAAAGCATTCTTGCACCAAGACTTCAAAAGATGATCAACAGCCCTCAGCTTAATCCTGAGTGTCCTTTTAGTCTCTAGGTAAACTATTCAAAGTTAGATCTACTAAGGAGTTTCTGTACTGTAACTGTTGTCATGTGGCAGAGTGGCCCTATAGAAAAAAGGAATCCTCTGATTAGTGGCAAACAGGGACTTGAACCACCTCCAGCTGTGGAAGCATTAATGTGTTATCTTTTTCTCCAGAGTTTATTACTTCTAACATTGAAATTATTAAATGGAAAGACAACACTTCGTATGAATAGAGGGCCCTACATTCATTCCGAATGGCCCAGTTCTGTCTGGGTTTGGGCTTGCTTAGAGAATGTCGTAGCAGCATTGGCTCTCCAGGGGGTTGAGCAGAGCAATGCTGTGTTCCTCAGTTCTGACAATTGCCTGTCTCCCATGCACATCTTAATGGGTGGATTTGTGTACGTGCAGAGGCAGAAGCCTAGATGCTAGGGTGTAGTGAGGTAAAGATATAACATAAGTAAGGAGTCTGGTCTCTTCTGGTTAAAGGAGTGGTTTAGACTGGGTACTTTAGATAATGGACTCAAACACTTTATAAGAAACTATTATTCAGTGGGCCGCATCTCCCTCGCTGTGTATAAAATGGGTCTGATGATAATTCTGCACTGAGACGTGAATGGAAGCTATCTCTAATGAACACCTGTATCCTGACTTCTTAAGGGAATAGAAACTTTTCAATTGCAATTTGTATGCAGGTGCTGATAGTAGATCCTATTCACGAGACCACCGTGGAATTACTGAATGTGGCAGAGATGTTCTTCAGTAACCACATCCCACTGAGGTAATTGCTATGTTTTAATGGGAATTTTTTTACATCAGTTTTATTTTTGTGACTTTTGCAATTGTAAAACTCTTATTGCTAGGACACTGTAGAAATGTTGCATATCTTGCATTGGTGGTTGGGAAGGGCATTTACTAAATACTGTTTCTTATTTGAAATTTTTTTAATACAATTTTTATTACTAGCAAAACAGAATTCAGTTTCCTCAGTTTCTTTAACAGTCCAAAAGAAACTTAAAAGCAAGTACTCTGGATGAAAGAGAGATGAAAAGCAAGATTCTGATGGACTCACCATTAGAGATTGTATGTCCTAAGTTTGATTCCTGGCTGCTCTGCTCAAAATCTGATCAGTCTATTCCAGAATAAGCCTTCATCTAAGATGATGACCATAGCTGACAGTTGTATGAAGAGCTGAGTATTCATTAGTATAATAGAGTCTTGATCTGGGGATTTGTTTGATTGCAGGATAGGACTAGTCTTTGTGGTTAATGACTCAGAGGACGTTGATGGACTTCAAGATGCTGGTGTTGCCCTCCTTAGGGCATACAATTATGTGGCACAAGAAATGGACAATAATTATGCTTTCCAGACTGTCATGTCTGTAAGTATTCATTTAAAAGGGAAATGAATGTTTTAATATTTTCTGTGTATGTAAGATTACATTAATGTGCTAATATGTAGATAATGGAAGAAATTTTTCTTTGACTCTGTATCGAGAGTATCTCCAAACACTAGTACCACACAATACATGTTTCTTTATAAAGTGCATCTGACCTAACTTTAGCAAGTGAGACTAGACTTAAATGTGACACTTAACACCTTTGTGCATTTTTCTGATACTGTCTCTTTGCTCATTCTGCCAATGAGTTCTAAACGGCTGTATCCCTTCAGTATTATAATTTGTTTTGAACAGTTCCTGCTGCATGCTTTTGCCTCATCAAAGGATAATATAGGTGCTAGGAAATGCATGTTCACTTGTGGTTTGACACTGTTGTACAAATTGACAAGCTGGGGCATACTGTAACATTAAACTGCTGGTGACTTGAAGACAATGACTTTTATTCTTTTTTTTGGTATGTATTTGTAAGTCAAAGTAAAATCTTATTCCTTCAAGAGGGAAACAGTTACCTACTTTACATGTGATGTCTGTTGTACTGTTTATAAGCATGTCTTGAGTTCTGAAGGGAAGGATAGCTCTTTGGATGTGCTTTACTTGAGCCTTTTTTCCCCTAAGCACTACTTTTCACCCTTAAATACCTTTTCTAATTAAAGATGCAAGTTATTATTTAGAGAAATACATTACATTTACCTCCTTCCAATCTCACTGGAATGACTATGAGGTAAAGCAAGGTAATTACAACACCTACAAGTGCTTAGGAACTGTTATTGCAGCTAATAAATATGAAAATGTGTTTTGCAATCTGGCCTTATTATAATTACTGGAATACAGGTGACTTACCTTTAGTAAGGACAGAAGCTTTACAGTTGCAGCTGTAAACTTGTATTTGTATCATCCTTTCAGATATATAACAAAGTAAAAACAGGAGATCAGCTGAAAGTGGAGCATGTGGTTAGTGTTCTTGAGAAACAGTATCCTTATGTGGAAGTCAACAGCATTCTGGGAATTGATTCTGCCTATGATCAAAACAGAAAGGTAAGAATTAATGAAATGGAGTTTTGGTTTTTTCACTTTTTTGTTTCAATACCATTTTGAAAATACAGTTACATACAATTTCTTGATCCAGTTCTCTTACCAACCAGGTAGCTATTTTGTTATTGCTTTTAGTGATGACTTTCAGTAATACTTTAGTAAGTATTTATGTTCAGCACAAAGCTTTATATAATATACAGGAATATATATTAAAAAAATCTGTATGTATAGTAGCAGAACCAAGATAACTTTCTTGTGACTCATAAGTCATGCTTTCATTCTGGTATGCAGACTTCAGTAGAGTTTAAAATTGCTTGCAAAAAATTAAGATGATGGAATAGTTCATAAGAAAAACCAAGGGGCTTAATGTCTGTGAGGGATTGGTGTGGGTTTTCTTTACTGGTATTTGAATACCATGTGAGATAAAGTAATGATGATGAATTCAAAATGCCTTTCCTATAGCAAGGCATTCAACAATCAAATAATTTCTTAAAGTTATTTTTAGGGTAGATAATTGGGAAAGCAAATCACTATTGGATCACTTATATGTGAGATGAAGCAGATTTTATTTGAGGTTCTGTAGGGCAATGTTTATATTTTTGTTGAATATTCTAAAAGAAAGAATGAAAATGCTGTCTAAAATAGCTATGTAACACAGATGATACTGCTTACATCTGTACATGTAAGGAATGCAGTCAGGGCTACATAAATAGGCTCATACACACACGATTTCCATCTTCCAATGTAATAAAGTGTAGGGAAAAGCATTTTGTAGAAATCAAAACCCATAAAAGTAAGACAGACTTTTTGTATGACAGGAGAGGCTTGTTCAGTTTACAAACTAGATGCCAAATCAAACCCAAACAAAACAAAAGCACCTCCCTACCCCCTGAAACTCCTAACACATGCAAAGTGCTCTCCTCCAGAAGACCCGAGAGGCTGTTCTGAAGGCCTTGCTGCAACTGGTGTACCTGACACCATTCCGCACAACCACATCTTAACACATTGCAAAGCCTTCGGATAAGGAAGGAAGCCCTTAGAAAGAGATTATCTCCATGTAAAGGACACAAGCAAAACAGCACTGGGCACTCTTTCATGTGATCTGAGCTTTGTGATAATCGTGTCCTTAAAAGGTCTTGACAACCCTCAACAAGAACCTCTAAACAGCAGAACCTGATTAACTTGTTAACAAAGTATCAATAATGACAGTGCATTTTGCAGTGGCTACATGAAATGGGGACATTTGTCTTGACATAACATTTACTTGTGGGGGCGGGGGTTATTTTTTCACAAGTTCTTAAATGTTCTTAAAAAAAAAAAAAAAAAAAAAAAACCTCTACCCTGTCTTACAACTATCACTGCTTGCATTGCATTTGCTTCCATATGCAAAGTCAGATTTCCTGTTGTGCATTTTTTGCTATTACCAAAAAGTGCTCTTTGGAATTAATTTATTTACTGTATGAACTTAATGGAATATTTAGCACTTCTGTATTATGAAGTAACTATTTTTGCTTTGAAACTCTGAAAGACAAGAACATTTTGTGCGTGTAAGATACAGAAAGTGTCTTTTGCACTGTGTAAAGTTAATATTCTCTGTATCGTATAAAAGCTGGAAGGACATCTTAGTGTGTTTAGAATAGACTTGTGTGGATATTGCATGGAAACGTTATGAACCCTCACAGTAATGGGCTGACATAGTAAAACTACTTCTTTCCCTGCATTTAGGCAGCGAGAGGTTACTATGAGCAAACGGGTGTAGGTCCTCTCCCTGTTGTGCTATTCAATGGAATGCCTTTTCAAAAAGATCAGCTGGATCCTGATGACCTAGAAACCGTGACAATGCACAAAATCCTGGAAACCACAAGCATCTTCCAGCGAGCCGTGTACCTGGTAGGTGCTGAGTTCAGCTGTGAATGTACAGCTAAACAAGATTTGGAAAAACTGACTCAAAAGTCCCTGAATACGTAATACACAAGACAACTTAACTTGTATGATTTCTTGGTGGTTTTGTTGTTGTTATTGTTTTTTTGGGTTTTGGTTGTTTGGGTTTTTTTAAGTTATCTAAGGCAAATATACATGTGAAATAACAAATATTGCTCCTTTCTTCTTCCCCTCAGGGTGAATTATCTAATGACCAAGATGTGGTTGAGTATATCATGAACCAGCCTAATGTTGTTCCAAGAATTAACTCAAGAATCTTAACGTCTGACAGAGAGTACCTAGATCTGACAGGAATGAGTAAGGGACGCTTTTAATTGTGTTAAACCTGAAGTATCTGAGTCAAAGACTTTTGCTGTCCCAATGGAAAGCTCTAGTGGGAAAGTATTAACAGCAGCCCAAGTGATGTTCTAGCCCTGGTGCTGGGGGAGATGTTAACGTACCACAGCAACATTAATCTCTACGGATTTTTCAAAACAGGAATTTGTTTTGAGTTTATACAAACCTTTAGGGGCATATGACTCATCAAATTGAGAAATTAGCAATGCTAGCAAAAGCCAAGAACAGTCATATAATGTATAAAGCAACAGATTGTTTCTTATTTCTAACCTTCTTTTGAGCAGAGATTGACAGTCAGCTCTGGAATTACTTAAGGTTTAGCAGAACTTTTCATGGCTAGATGTATTAACACTCAGTGACTGCACTGACTGCAGTATAATGACTGTATTGCAAAAACACTTGTACAAGTACCTTTTTTGAGTTGCTTGAAAAATAGTAACACAGTGGATTTTTCAACGTGCATTATTTACATAAATTAACTTCAACTAAGTGAGACTTCAACAATTCTTTCAACTGATTTGTGCGTATAAAATATGCAATGTAGTTATTAATGTAGTTTATGAGACAAAATGTAATGTACGAGACAACAAAAATATATCCCTCATCTTGTATATTAACAGTGGAAGTGAGACATAAAAAGCAGTTCCACGAGGAATGAAATGGGATGTGTTCTTACTGTTCTGGTAATAGTAGTGATTTTGCTTTCATTTTACATGGAGTAATTGCTTTGGCATCTAATACTTTTTCTCTTCCTCAGATAACTTTTACGTGGATGACTTTGCTCGATTTACCACGTTGGATTCCAAAGATAAGACAGCTGCTGTTGCAAA
The DNA here is from genome assembly GCA_017639485.1 of Pluvialis apricaria. NCBI lineage: Eukaryota > Metazoa > Chordata > Aves > Charadriiformes > Charadriidae > Pluvialis > Pluvialis apricaria. The sequence continues at coordinate 26,468,433 of CM030014.1, forward strand.
CAGCATGACCTACTTAACAAAGAAAGGTAACATCTGCAGTGGATTATGAACCCAAATCTAATCTTATGTGCGTTTCCAAGTATATATGCAGTACTCAACACATGCACTGAGCCTTGTTCAGGCCTGTGGGTAAAGGCGCAATCTAGTTGTTAAAAAGAAAGATTTTACTTTTTTTTTTTAATAAGACATGATACCTACATGGAACAAGAATGTCTCCCTCTTTAAGCCCAGCTTTCAATGAATAATGAAGTCCCACCCAACGTGGTCTTGCTGTATGGCAGACGGCCACCAGAAATGCAGCAGTGTCAGCTCTGATCCTGCACTGACACTGACTAGAAAAATACAAAAGGGCACTCTCTCATAATTCAAAATTACTAAAAGTTACATGGATTCAGAAGAAAATTGTTATTGCCCATTATATAAGACAACACCTAATATGGTCTGTGCTGTTTTTATTGCTCCAGTGCACGTACTGCTTTTTCAACGGTAGTATTGTTTTATTACAGTTATACATAAAGTTTCCCGTTAGTGTTAAAACTCAGCTGTACTTCTCAATGTAAGAAATGCGTGCACAGACATAATACAGAGCTTGATCAGGCCTTTTTCTGTATCTGTTTCAGTTAGGTATCATAAATAAGCTGCTGTCATTTAAACCAATTCATCTTGTTGCTGTCTGTCACCTTTACTAGACTCTCACAAGTTTCCCCAGTACTATCTCCAGCCACTGCCACCTGCGTGCACTGCCTTAAATGTTCCCATTGCTCCTTCTGTCTAGTGTTTGCCCTTGGTTCATGTCCCGTCACTTAGATCTGAACAAGGCTTTTGTTTTCCCTTTGCAGAGTATTAATTAAACCTACACCTCCGCATGCTCCTTTGAAAGTGTGCATTAACTTGCAGTCCCGTGGCTTGACAGTTTGTGGCACTGCCTGTTCTGTCACTTAAGATATTTAATAACTGTTGTCCTATTACAATAATGCTGTAGCACATTTATTTTCTAAAATAACAGGGAAGCTATATGTATTGCTGGCTCAGCAACAGTACTGAAATAGCACTGTCATGCTAGTTTTTAAAGAGGGAAGATAAAGAGAAACAGTCATAATGGCATGGCAGTTTTTGCAAATGGTCTGGTATGAAACTGGTAATATGTAGTATAATTAGTGCTGTAGCATGAAACTAAAGTATCAATCTGTTTGAGGGGAAGAAAAAGTCAAAGTTTATTCTAAAAAAATTAGCACAAACTTGTTGCTTGTTGGACTTGAACTTTAGTGATTCAGTTATGCCCAGTACAGTGCTGCAGCTTCTTGATACACGTTGAGATTACTGTCAAATTATTAATGTCTCTCTCCTTTCCCCTTTCCTTTCTGCTTTTTGACCAGGAATGTCTTCCAAGGAGATCTATGGTAACTCATGCTTTAGCATTTCATATGTTGTTGTTCTGGGAATTTTCTGGTTCCTTTGTAACATTGGCTTTAGAACCAGCAGGAAATGAAGCAAGCTGTCTAAATGCATGTTTGCTGCAGCACTTGTTTCTCTATACAAAACTGATTTTGTGAACTAACAGCTTCAGTATGAAGAAGTGGTATGCCTGTAACCTAGTTGGAATCTGTAAGTTATTTATAGGTTCCTTTAAAATTTCTAAATTAAAAAGGTAGCAAACAAAAAAAAATAAAAATAAAAAAAATCCAGCATAGGAACAGTGGTGCATGCTGTCCCATGTGGGTTTTCTGACTGAGGTAAATGAAACCTAATATAATACCAATACTATTATTCTTGTCTTGCCAGACTTCATAGCTTAGCTTCATCCATTACTTTCCTATGTAATTTTACTTTTTTTGACGTCTTTGCATGCACATCATATTTTTCCTCCAAATGAGGAAAAACTGAAGCTTTCTTTCCCTTCACCCTTAGATTTTTCCCATTTTTTTGATTGCAGATGATTCTTTTGTTAGACCGGTTACTTTTTGGATTGTTGGTGATTTTGATAAACCTTCAGGGAGGCAATTGTTATATGATGCAATTAAACATCAGGTAGGTAATGTTTTCATTTGAATGGGATAGCAGTGCTGATAAAGCAGTAGGTAGAGGCTCGAAAAACACAGCTGCGTTCCTATTGTACAACCTGGGGAGACTGGTTCTCCCTGCAGGGTCTGTAATTTCCATCCTCATCTTATTTGTAGGGGCTGAAGCATTGCTGACCTTCTTGTACTAGGACAGAATCCCCTCTTGGCACTATGCTAATACAATAAAGAAAAGATGTTCTTTAAAGCCCATGGTTCTAAATTGAAGATGTCTGTGTTTTGGTTTGGAGATGAACACAAGCATTGCGCTCTGCTCTGTCTCGTTTGTTCTGGGAAGATAACTGAATCATAAAAATAAATAGCTTACTCCTAAATCACTGTTTTGCCAGAACTCTGACTGCTGGCTACAGTCCTTTATCTCTTATGTAGCACAGTATTATCTAGAAGATTCCTGTCACAGTGGTGCCTATACATAATCTAAATACTTGATGTTAAACTAGTTCATTCCTGCTTTTAACCTTGTGCTGTTATTTGCCTAATTTGGAATGTGGTTTTCTGGTTGAGAAAAACAAAGCTTTCGCTATAGTGTTTATTACAATAGACTTCTTCTTCTCATTTAAAACACACCTGAAATCTAAAACTTTCCTAATGCATGTTTTGTTGAACACAGAAATCCAGCAATAATGTTCGAATTAGCATGATTAATAATCCTAGTGAAGATCCAAATAGCCAGAATACACTTGTTGCTAAAGCCATATGGGCAGCTCTGCAGACACAAACGTCAAATAATGCCAAGAACTTCATCACCAAAATGGCAAAAGAAGAAATTGCAAAGGCACTAGAGGCAGGAGCCGACATCTTAGAATTTGCTGTTGGGGTAAGCATGTTTGTTGGCATTTACAAAGGTAGGGTACTTTGCTTGTTCTTCTAATGAATTTTTTAGTGTAGTATGTTTATATGCGAAAGATGCAGTAACAACAGAGAGTAACATTGTTGGTTTTGCTGTTGGTGGGGGTTTTTTTGGTCTGAAAGGTAGACTTACCTAAATATAACAGTCCATCTAAAAATACAGTAAATCCTCGTACACATCAAAGCTACATAACTTTGAAAAGTAAAAAGGAATGCAGATTCAGGGATCTATTTAAGTGAGTCAGTTGTTTCTTGGGGGGTTAGGAGAGAACTATAATCTTTTTAAAAAGCTGAGAAAAAAAAATACATTTATCTTTTTTAAAAGTTAGGCAAGAATCACTTAAGAACAGAAGAATGGAACAACTGGTCTAAGCAGCAGCAATTACTAGGGCTGTGGTCCTTCGCATCAGAAGTTAGGAAAACGTTTGAAGGTGACAGGCAAGAACTAGACTTAAGACTACAAAGAAAAGCTGCCTGGGGATAAATTTTAGCAAGATACAAAGATATTCTTGAGTGGAAACAGAAAAGGTGCATTTAAAAAAAAAGTGTGCAGAGGTGTACTTTTCTTCCCGTTTCAATGTCAAGTATTCTTTTCTTTCAGGGTATGGATATCAATATTTTCAAAGAAGCCTTTGAATCTCCCAAGGTGGATTTTATTCTGTCCCATGCTATATATTGCAGAGACGTTCTAAAGCTGAAGAGGGGGCAGAGGGCTGTGATCAGCAATGGAAGGGTGAGATCAATCAGCAGACAGTAACAGAGCTATTCCACATGTGGGAAACAAGCAGACCTTGAGCAGCAGAGTCCAGGGATCAGACACAGAGTCTCAACCTTCTTTAGGTCTCAGCAGTCTTTAGGACCGCTTCCAGCTGGATTTATTCAGACCTACACGACCTTTTCTTTGTGCTGTGTTCAGTTATTTGTTAGTGTTTTGTACAAATTCAGATCTCTCAACACCAGAGTTGTTTTTATGTCGGCAGTGAATTAAGTCCGGCGTGGAAAGGGATGATAAATTTGAAAGATTGTGCTGCTTCACTTCATTGGGCAAAATGCTGCTGTATCTGGCCCTGACCAAGGTGCCTTGGTCTCTTCTGCCAGCTCTTTTTATGGTAGCCACTTAGATTAGGCAAATGATGTTACAATAGTATTCCACTGCAAATAATGAAACCCAGCTGTGTACAGCATTCAGTTTTCTTTTTGTCAGCTGCTTCCTAGTTAGGAAAAAAACCCCACAAGTTCCAGTGGTTACTGTATACTTTAATGGGTTAAAAATTTCAAGTGATGACTTGTGGTATTCTATTTCTCTCATTAGCAAAACCGCGAGAATTGTCTAGGTAGCTTTTAGGCTTCTGAAAGCTAGAAGAGCGAGACTTGCTGGAGTCTTGCTGGACTACTGAAATTGGTCTGGTATTCTGTTGCCTCTTCAAGACATAGCGTTCCATGTATCATTTAATATGCTTGAGTTTTGCAAACCAAGCACTCAGTGAAAATGTTAAGTGTGCATTTTATGCCTTAGTGTGGGACTCTTAGCTGTAAATAGCTAGACGTATCTGTTAACCTCTGCTGACATTGACACTGGGCTGGACTATTTATTTAATACATGTTTGAATTTTGTTTCAGTGTAGTCTTTACCTAATAATGCTGATCCCGCTTTTTTGTAGATTATTGGTCCATTAGAGGATGGCGAGATGTTCAATCAGGATGATTTTCATCTCCTTGAGAATATCATACTAAAGACATCAGGACAGAAAATCAAATCTCAGATTCAGCAGCTGGGATTCGAAGAAGATCTGTAAGTAAATGTGAAGAGGCTTACAAAAAAGTGGTGGTACTCTGGTAACGTGACTTTCTGCAGCCTGGAGAAAGCTTTATTGAATACACTCTGGATAGGTGCTATAAACAAACATGCACGTGTTCATGTGGTCACAGCTCAGCTGTTCAGAGGGGCAAGTGAGAAAGAAAAAAGATGTAAATTACCTTTATTGGGTTTAAAGTGCTTTAGCAACTTTTTTTATAGTTCATGATCTCCTGGAGGAATGGAGCTGTAACTGTATCCCCTAGACTCAGGAGGCAGTTCTGAGAGTCCTGGCAGCCCCTGCTATGGTTCTGTGCTCAGAGTTCATTGTTCTGGATTCGTTACCTATTTCTAGTAGCAACCTGCCCTGGCTGGTCCGTTACCTTGTAACGGAAGTTGGAGGAGTTGTGTTGGCTGGAGCCTCACTGACAAGCAGCAAGAAACTGGGAGAGTGCCCAAGTCTGTAGGAATTTACTATAGATCTGTTCAAGTGAACATGAAACAGTAAATGTATTGGTACTTGCTGAGATAGTCCCTGGATCACAGCAGCGTGGGCGGCAGCAGCCTGCTTGGTTATCTGAGGGGTTCAGGAAGGGGCTTCTTGGATTGGCCGCATGGGGATACAGGTGGAGGTGAGGGTGGAGATGCATTCTATGGGGCTGGCTTAATTCTTTGCTGTGTTCAACTAGATGAAGTTTCATTCAAGGTTTAGTTGACTCTGGTTGGTGACAGCTTTACCAACAGAAAAGATGTCTGTATGTAGACAAGAGTTGTTTGCTGCTGTGGCACGTGTTACAAAGTGGTATAAATTGCTGCACGTTATTACGTTTAGTCTTGAAAATGCTTCCTGCACTGGATTACCTTTATGCTCCTCTAAATGGAAGAGAAGCCTAATTTTTCATTAATATTAAGGCATTGAGACTTCTTGTGGGTTTTTCTCCCAGCTAAATCTTAATTGACATGCTGTTCTAAACCATTTACCCCCAATACGTCAGGATTTCATAACTCATGTGTATGACTACTATGGTATTGATTTAAAAGCAGAAAGAAGGGAAGAAAATGAGACACTGGAATATGCTTTCTGAATTTGTTTGCAGTTCAGTTAAGCGCTGCCTGGCCTATCAATATAAAAATTACTTTAGTAATACGTTTCACTGTCAGAACTACGGAACCATGTAAACCGCTTTTAACTTTTTTAAAGAGAAACAATAGGAAAAGAGGTAGAGATAAGAAAATGAAAATCATAGTTCTAGATAATTATTGCAAAAAGCAGAGAGGTGAGCTAATCAAAAGAAAGTAATCTTCAGATTCAAAAGAACTGAAGTCCATAGGCGTGTATTTGGGTTTATAGCTAAGAAGATAGTTTCTGTCATATTTAGCATTACATATTTCTGTGATGCTGCTTGACAGTTAAAGGCTGGTCAAGTAAGTTAAATGTGACCTCTTTTGTGCAGAAGTCTTGTGTGATTCTGACTCCTAGGAGGACAGGTTTTAACAGCATTCCAAACACTTTTGCACCCGCTCCTGTGTTGGGAATCAACAGAGAAATAAGGGTGACAGGGTGGAGGAAGAGGGCATAGTTTGAACATAGGCTAGTTTTGGACAGAGCAGTGATTTCCTGGTTTGAATGCTGGCAATGTTTTTCAAAAGCTTTTGAAATTATCTGTTGCATTGGAAAACACTGTAAAACTTGGCAGACTTCACCAGGCTTGTGGTTCTGGTATGAACAATTTAAACAGCTGTCACTATAAATCTATGAGACTTACTTAATTCAGGAAAAGCTGACAGACCTTTAAGTTACACTATTGCTTCTTGGCAAAGATATGGTGTACAAATCAATTTTCACTGAACTTTCAAGAGGCTTTATATTTTCAAGATTAAATATATTCTTAAAATACTAGACTGAAAATTTATGGGAATAATAAAAAGGAAGCTGTCAGAAGTAATTCCCTTTTAATGATAGGACCCCCCTCTCCTAAAAGTTTTTCCACACACAGGATTGCTTCCTAGTCCTTAGAGTTGCAGTGTAAAGTGGGAAGACTTCTGTGAAACGAGGGTTTGATCGGAATGGCTTACGGGTCTAAGAGAGGTTGGTGAAGTTCAGGAATGCAGTGCCTGTAGGATGGCTGACCCCTAAAATACCAGCTGCTCTGTATTTGTTACAGAGTTAAACCCTTTGGTACCCTCAGTAATAAGGCTGCAACCTGTTTAAATCAATGGTGGATATACATTTCATTCTTCAGAGCTTGTGTAGAGAGGTAGTAAAATGTTACTTTGTGTATCTCAATTCAATCTGTCTTCTCTTTTGCTGATAACTGGCAGAAACGTGGTAAGTACACATTTTCTGAGTATCTGTGAGCATTTTTTTTTCTTTCTTCTTTTCAGTGCAAGTGACTTGGTAATGAAAGTGGATGCTCTTCTTTCTGCTCAACCAAAGGGAGAGGCAAGGATTGAATATCATTTTTTTGAAGAACGATACAGGTATAGGATTGCTGGCATTTGCTGAGCAATATGCTTTCCCTTATCTTTTAACATTCCCATTGCTTTACATTGCATTTAACTCAAAAAAAAATCCAAGTAGCAATAGGAAAGTCCCCAACAGTTTTCAGGGTACAGTGAGATTCCAGAAATTTTATCTGTCTACCTATCTCTGTACACATTTATGTATATGTGTATTTTTTTTCTCTATCTAGTTTCAGAAGACACCTAGCATTTAGGAAGTAATTTGACTTCAAAACAAGATGGATAGTGTTTTTCCTATGTTTATCCATACATTTGATACTTTAAAATTGTTTTTTCTTCTTTTTAGTGCAGTTAAACTGAGACCAAAAGAGGGGGAGACATACTTTGATGTTGTGGCTATTGTTGATCCTGTGACCAGAGATGCTCAAAGACTTGCTCCATTACTTTTGGTATGTATGCAATGTTGTCATGTGTTTTATGGCAATTTCAAAAAGTTGTCTCAGTTCTGTAGTTTTGGAATGTTTGTTTTCTTCCTTGACTGGGTGGTGACCAATGGCCTTCTAATAGTGCGTCTGAGTTGCACAATACACTTATTAGTGGAAAAACTAATTCCACTATACTACACACTAACAAAATAATGCTTAGATATTAGCTTTTATTTTAACGGTTTAGTTTGTAATAACTCTGTTCTTGAGGAAAAAAGTCTCTGCATCCCAAAAAGAAAACCTGCAGTGTGAGGGAGCAGGTTAACTGTTCTTCTTAAAACCAGCAATTAAAAGGTGGGTGGGGTAAAGCAAATAATGAGAAGGGAGGATTGAGAATGAGCAGGTAACATGCCTCCTTGAGGTCTTGTCTATAAGACCAGTGGTCAGCTTTCCTAGTTAAGCTTTTTAAGGGATGTCTTTTTCTCATTCCTTTAGGTTTTGAACCAATTGATAAATATGAACCTAAGAGTGTTTATGAACTGCCAGTCCAAACTTTCTGACATGCCACTGAAAAGGTAAGCAATACCATGCCAGGGTTAAAAAAAGTGATAGAAAGAAAAACCTGTTGGAATGTGCAAGCACAGAAACACAGTCAAATATCCTGTAGGAAGTCTCAATAACTGCTTTGAGCTGATTTATATAATAGCATGATTTCCCACAGAGAATCTGGGAATTTGTTGATAGCACGAGGTAATTCTGCTGTTTTACAAGTTGGGTGCTTTTAATGTATTATTTTTATATCTGTATCTATATAAAGTTAAATAACTGACTTATCTTACTGGTTGAGTCTTGCACATTCTGTTTGATCCTTCACAATGAAAATTCTGACCTATTCCAAGGTCAACACAACCTGTGTTGCTTCGGACAAAGCCTTGGAGACAACAGAGGTCTGGGAAAGCCGCTGCCATCAGCGAGTTCAAGGAGAGTGAAATATGTGCAAATTTTGGCGGAAATAGGTTCTAACATTTTCTTTCTGAAATTTCAGCTTTTATCGCTATGTTTTGGAGCCAGAGATTTCTTTCACAGCAGATAACAACTTTGCTCCAGGACCAATTGCCAAGTTTTTGGATATGCCCCAGTCTCCACTGTTCACTTTGAACCTAAATACTCCTGAGAGCTGGATGGTGGAATCTGTCAGAACCCCATACGACCTTGATAATATTTACTTAGAGGAGGTAAGAGAAATCAATGTGTTCCTATGACTACATTTACATGGTGGTGTTTTTCCAGAGCTTATTTTTGTAACGGGAAAGAAACGTAGAATTTTAAAGTGCTAATAAACATAGAACTGTGGATGTTAATACCTTTTACGTTTGCACACACCTAAACGTTTTCTAGGAGGGATGCAGCTAAACTTAAGATCACTGGTAGTAAGATTGCTGTTCTCGATTACTCATGGATGTCTGAACCCAGGTTGAAAAATACTGTAGGCTTGAAGCAGATCCTATAGATGCTTTCAGTGTGTCTATATAACATTTCAGAATGTCCTGAGCTAGAAACAAAGAAACTTCGGTCATTAAATATCTTTCCATTTATTCGTTGAAAAATTCTTTCTGATTAGAGCTCCCTACAGCTAATGTCACAAATAAAATAAGACTTTTATTTTTTTAAACCTCTTCTTAGAAATTTTGAAGTAAGATCTGAGTGCTGTTTCAGTAAGCAAATTCTACTCACTTTCCCTTGCTCTGAGAAGCCACCAAGCTGGTTTTAGCTACCTGTTCATTTTCACAGCTTTTGTTACTGGCAAACACTCCTGTGGCCCACAAAAGAATATGCAGTTATCAATAAAACAGTAAAACCAGTGGAGCAGAAATCCACTCAGTTGTAATAGTTTTAGGAGCTGACTGCTGCTAGAACAGGACTTGAAGTAGACTATTAGAATATTGATCTGGGCAGTGCTGCCCCATGTACATAGGGATAAAGTAAGGAGGAAAGAAGAATCCAAGGGGCTAGAGTTTAGTAGAAAAAGGACATTAGAAATGAAAGAAGAATAACTGTATGTGCTAGTTGATGATTCTCATTAATCTTTAATGGAATGGATAATTCAGTGCTAATTATTAACCTCTTGCTGTTAGCAGTTACCTTTCATAGATTTCAGAAGATCTAGAAGTAGAGGGCTGGTAAACAGAAAATGCATTACACTAACATGTTACGATGGGCACTAAAACCACATTAAAAGTTAGATAATCCATGTGTGGTGCAAAGTAGAAAATTTTGGACTGTTCATGTGTAATAAAAGTTAAATGAGGCAGTCAAATAGTCTCTTCCTTTGAAATAACCCGTTATTTAGTTGGCCCTGAACTGCAGATATAGATTAAACCCAGTAATTTTTTATGTATAATCAAGCATATGCAAAAGATGCCTGACTGACAGCTGTGAAGACTGAAGTCCTCTATTTATCTGCAGCATGGGTATGACATGGGCAGTGGCAGGACAAGCTTCCCTACTGATATGCCTCAACCCTGACCTGGAGGAACCACCTCCAAAGGCGAGAGAGAAGTTCAGGCTCCAGAACCAGACAGCTCTGGGCGTCGTCTGCTGAGACAGGCCCCAGCTGTGCCAGTGACTCCTGCAGTACAGTAACTCATCTGCTGCATGAGTAGCGAGATTGTCAAACCCTTTACAAACCAGCCTCCTGAAAAGCAACAGTCTGTACAACCTTGTGATCATTACCAATGTGGATTACTCTCTCTCTGAACACACTATTAGTCTCCTCTTACTTCTGCATCTCTCTGATATGTTTGGTAATATGATGCAGGGTAGTGGCAGTCTGATACTGCTAATCCTGTACTAGATATTCAGAAATCTAGGAAATTGGGTGGTGTTGTGTGGTTTGGTTTGTTTGGGTTTAGATTTTTTTTTTGCTTTTCATCTCTTAACCTAACTGTAAACCCATAAATGAACCACCAAATAGCTGATACTACTATGCATTTCAAACCTGCGGTTCCCATGCCCCACCTTAAATTAATTCAAAGCCCGAGACAGAGGGGGATTAAATGCTTCAGGCATTTGAAGTACCATCCTGAGCCTCCAGAGAAATAGTAACTTTACTTTGCAGGTGCACAATTTCCAGTTACTTATATGCAGTCTGTTGGCGCTGTAGCGACTCAACCGTCATTTTGGATGTGCAATGAGAGAAGATGCTTTGTGAGATTAGACCAGTATTTTGCTTATGTAATGTCCTCAGGCTACATCTGAATTTAGCCTGATAGGCACCCAAGTATTTTTGGGTTTGTTTGGGTTTTTTTCCCTTTTCTTTCCTTGGCACTTTTGTTCAGTGTAGAAAAAAGGAATTGGTATTTCTGACAGTACCCTAGCACACTGTAAGAGTAATGCAGAGCAAAATAAAATGTTTATTTCAGATGATAAATATTAGATGAGACTACCTTTAAGCAGATTTAGATTCAAAGTTCTGGAGCCCATCATATACTTTTTATGAGATGCCAAACCGATCGCTTACTTGACTACATTCTCCAATAAATGTTAAAAATAATAATTGTAAAATAGGGCAACAGTCCTTCCCTTTTCCTATCCTAGCATCTTACCAGTTAAGATTCAAATATTTTTGTTCAGGGGCACTTTTAACAATACATGTGTGAAGTCTGTCACTCAAAGGACCTGAGCTCTTTGAGCCTTTCTAGGTATTTGTTTAATAAAATTTAGTGTTATTTAATTACCATGGCTATTTTAGAGAATAACTGAATCACTAAAAATTTGCAGTTTAGAGCTAGGACTGAATGCAGCAGTTTCTTCTCCTTACAGGTGGATAACGTTGTAGCTGCAGAATATGAATTGGAGTATCTGCTTCTGGAAGGACACTGCTATGATATTACTACTGGACAGCCACCTCGAGGGCTCCAGTTTACACTGGGAACTTCAACCAATCCTGTCATTGTTGATACCATTGTTATGGCCAACTTGGTAAGCATTCGATTGAAACTGGTAACAAATAACTGGTCCGCCAGTCAGCACAATCACTTGCAAAAACCATTGCGTATTTTCTAGTATGTGGGTTATGGATATGTGGTGTTACTGACATTTGCAAGCAACTGTGGAGTGTATCAGAACCGCATCATTCCTAACATTGATGTCTAAAACCTTGCAGTGTACTTATTCATCTCTTACCTTTTTCAAGATGTACTCCTTTTTCTTCACCTTGCTGAGAAGGGTCTTCTGGAATATCTTAAAATGATGCCAGTATTCTTAAGCAGCCTCTTTCCAGGGAAGGTGAAACAGATCTGTTTTCTCTAGACAGGGTATTCGTTAGACCATCCCCTCTGGCACTGTAAGTCTCAGGGGGACAGTTCTCTTGTTTTGGGACTCGTTTCTTCAGGAGATCTATAGACCAAATGGAGAGAGTCAGCTGGAATAACTGACATTCTAAAGAACAAAGGAAGTGTGAAAGAATGGGAATTAATCGATTAAGCTGTAGAAAGGTGACGGAAATCCAAGCATATGATTGTCTCCTGCAGCTGTCTTTATAAGGTAGCTGCATAAGGGATCAGTTTGTTTTCAGTGTCCGCACTGGGCAATGAGAGAGGTAATGGACTGAAATTATGGCAAGGGAAGTTAGTCACTGGAATATTTTCTTGATGTGTAACATTAGTGAATAAATTGCCTACTGTGGTTTTTGGAATCTTTAAATGTATTAAAGAAAAAGCAATGAAAAAAATGTTTACCGATGGTAAATACTTATTTTAAAATCCCTACACTCATTTTCTGTCTCTCTGTGCCAAAGTAAATCCTATAATGATGTAATATTTCTTATGGTAGAAAGGAAGATGACCCTTATTTTATGTGTCATCATATTGTGCGTGTGTATGTTAGGGAGTAAAGCTTAATGGCTTGGAGGTGTTTTTTTATCTAATTAGCTAAACTGAAGTGTATGTACCACAGTATATGATGCTGTATCCGGTCATCCTCTTCCTCAGCTCAGTGTCTATAGTGTGAAGGGGTATGAAGAGACCGGGAACGTGCCCTGTGCTCTTTTTCTTTTTCTTTAAAGCAGACTGGTTCACGTATAGAACTGCATGCATTTGTGGTCACGGTAAAACGTGGACGGGACACTGAAGCATCACCACAAATGTTTGTATCTTCTATAGGTGTAATAATCTAAATCATGGAAGAAAATATTCAGATCTGGAACCTGAAACTTCAAGACTTGCACACAATATTTGAATTTCACATTGTAATTTTTTAAGTTCTGTAGAAGAGAGACCCTGTAACATACAAACTATGTTACTGTTTCCTGCTGTAGCTCAAGTACTAGTCTGTAGGGCTTCAAAACTGATGTAAATTTTGTTTTGTCAGCAGATCTTTCATGGACTGCTGTGTAGTTACCAACTACACTGTTTTGAAATTCACTCACTTCTTCATGAAGCCAAGCTTTTGCAGAAGAAACTTTGGGATTGTACTGTTCCCGTCAGGACACCCTGAAGACCTTCTCTTATCTAACAAATAATGCTAGATCTTTACATACTCCCATCTCTTAAGAAAAAAACAATGATTTTTCAATGGAACTTCTGGGGGTTTTCTCCTGTTCTCTGTGGTTTTAAGGCTGTCCAGCGAGCTTACAAATAACTATTTTCAGATATAAAACAGTGGGTCAAAATACAGGACTTAAACTTGGGTTTTCTACATTTACATTTTCTGGAAACTGACAAACATTCTTTTTGCTTTACAGGGTTACTTCCAGTTAAAAGCCAATCCTGGTGCATGGACTCTAAGACTGAGAAAGGGCAGATCTGAGGATATCTACAGAATCTACAGGTAGACAGTATAAGAAATACTTTAATTTTTTTTTTTGTGAAACTTTGGAACTAGGTAGGCACTGTAATATGTGAATCTAACAGTTCCCTTGCCAAAATGCAGTGAACTGAACAGCAAATTACATTTCGTACTGAACGTAAGTCATGTGAGATGAAATAAATTGATTCATTTAAAAAACCCCGTAACTGTGTGTCCAAATACATGCATTTGTTACTTTGTCAAGTAATATGTCTCAAACCTGTTTTACAGTGCTAAGGCTTAATATCATGTAGAAAAACGTGCAGAAGAAATAAAGAACATAATTCTGCTTTGTAGTAAAGGTCAGTATTTTGCTGTATTTTCAGCCATGACGGCACAGACTCTCCACCTGAAGCTAGCGAAGTTATTGTTGTTCTCAACAACTTCAAGAGCAAAATTATTAAAGTGAAGGTGAGTTTAAAAACTAAAGTTGCTTTTTAAAAAGACTGTTTGACCAATAGTGGGGAAGAAACTTTGATTAAGGCCTGATGATCCCTTCCTACAAGCATAACATGTGAGGCAGTTTGCACGAAGTTCACATCACAGTATCAATAATAGACAGAATTATCTGTAGATTTGGTTTTGGTTTTTTTTGACACAGGAGAGAATGACATGTAATTGCTGTGCCTTTTGTATGCCCATGAGAAACAATTATACTCACATTTTACTGACTCAGTTGTGCTTTTGGTTTCAGAAAAAAACAGGCAGTTTTGCGTGTCTTATACGTCTAGTAATAAACATTCAGTGCATCTATTGAGCCACTATTTATCTGTTACAGATCAATTTTACTCATCTGGCAATACATTTTCTGTCAATCTGATACAGAGTAGGTGAGAACATGTTTTTAAAAAAAAAAAAGGTAAATTAGTAACCTGCTGTCTCTTAGGGTTCCCTATCATACGATGACACAGCTGAACAGTTTAAGGAGGACAACTGATAGATAAGTGATGGTTGTAACACATCCAGTTCACACCTCCTCACGGGATTTACTTGTGCTAGAGTAATTCTGGGATGTTCTCCCGATTCGCTGCCTTGTTTATGTCTCTGCTTTGAAGTCTCAGTGGCCAGTAATACCTCTTAGAAACAGAAAGTGGTGGAGGAGGTGTGTTGGGTTTGTTGGGAGGGGTTCTTTGAGGGCTTTTCCAGTCTCCACCATCAAGGATGGTCACTAAACACCTATTAGCAAAGCATTTTAAGCATCCAGACTAGCATGCATTTGATATCTGAAAACAGCTTTGGAATGTGTTCTGAGAAAGTCAGTTCACTACTGAGCTGTTTCTCCAGACAGCTTAGGTTACCTGTCGGCTCACCGGACATAATTCAAACGGATACAAACAGAGCCAGTGCTGAAGTAACTGTACAGTTACAGCTATAGCTGTTTGCCCAGTATGTGGTTCTGCTCACTAAAGCAATGTTATGCTTTACAGGTTCAGAAAAAACTAGATATGATGAATGAAGATCTACTAAGTGATGGTACCAGTGAGAATGAATCTGGATTTTGGGAATCTCTCAAATGGTAAAACTAATTCAATAATAACCTGCAAGTCTCTTGAAACTGGAAAACTATTTGATGATACAGTTAGGTCTGTGATATTCCACAGCTATCTATTAAGACTGCTTGAATTTAGGGTTATCTTTCATAGGACCCCTCTGCTTCTAGAGAACTGGGCTACTGCTTTGCACCTGTGTTGGTTCCTTTACCCCCACTGCTACTTGGGAGCCTGAAAACATTGTTCCGTTCCAGGCACTGCACCTCAGCCAGCGATCTTCCAACGCAATAGATGTTCATGTCTAAGCTATTGGGTCTTCCGTGTCTGTGTCTGCAGCACTCCACCTTGTGGAGGACAGCCTGACCAGTGTGGGGGGATGACACCAAACCCCACGCCTGCACTGTATTAAACCAATGCTGTAGCAATTTATGATCTGTTGCGCTCTTTGCTGTGTAGCTGGCCCTTACTATCTTGTCCTTTATATAAACACGTTTGTCCTTTCAGGGGATTTACAGGCGGACAAAAGAATGAAGATGTGAAACAGGATAAAGATGATGTACTAAATATATTCTCTGTGGCTTCAGGACACCTATATGAAAGATTCCTACGGTTAGTTCAGAATTTATAATCGGGGGTCTCAAATGGTAACGTGCCCTGCTTTCCACAAGGAAAAAGCTTAGAATTTGCAAGAATATAAAAAAAAAAGTAAACAACTTTTTCAGCAGCTCAGAAGTCCTCTAGATTTTGCATCTACTGTATTAGTTCCTACTGCATAGGAACTTTTGCCTGCTTAACATTCATATATTCAAACTAGACTTAGTTTAATAGATAGTATATTGCTGTCCTAAATTTTCTCACTACAATATAACCAAATACAAATGGACTGTTAAGAAGTTATAGAATAAGTTATAGTTGCTTTGGAAAAGAATCTGAACTTCTGTTCTCAAAGGACTGTGAAAGCCAACAGGTTGTATATTCTTTGACTAATTAAAATAAATAGATTTTTGGGGATTTAGTAATTTTGTAGATAAAATTAAGCTATTTGCAATAGGCTGAAGCTACCTGCTTTTTCTTCATGCGTGAAGATCACTTACCTGACACATAACTGCAGTTAGTCTAATAACATAAACCAGCAATTTGTAATCTGTTATGCAGCTGATCTCTAGTGGGTGGCAGTTGTTCCTCTAAATGCTTTATTTTTTTTTCTTTTGGTAGCATAATGATGTTGTCTGTGCTGAAACATACTAAGACGCCTTTAAAGTTCTGGTTTCTGAAGAACTACTTATCACCTACATTCAAGGTTTGTTACCAATTAGAAATTTATTCCATCGCGGGGAAAAGTTTAAAAAAAGCTGCAACTTGTACATAATGCTATTGTGTAAACATATGTACAATTACCTGTCTGTATACCTTCTATTTTGAAAAAGCTTCAAGTTGGTATAAGCTGGCGGTTCTGTCTAGAAAGCTTTGAGAAGTAACAGACAGGTTGCCAGTGGACTCATGCTGAAGGTAGATATTTAAGAGAATAGCACTTATTAGGAAAATCACACTTGAAAGAATCTGAACTTATTTTTTGTGACTCGCCTGATAAAGGTGGAGACTTTTAAGATGAAATTCAGGGATATAAACTTACATCTAATACATAAGGGTTGAAAGATTATTGGAAAAAAAACTACCAGAGAAGACAATGCCTATGACTAGGTATGGGAGAGCTTTGTAAGAGGAGACACTAAAACCATGCTCCAGACTGACTAGAGTACATGAGCGGTGCAGGGGAGAGAGTGATGCCGGCCCTAGATGAGTATACCTGAAAATACTTATCCATTATATGTGATACATCATAAAACAAACAGTGGGATTCAGAACGGAACCCAGAGGTAAATGCATGTCAAAATGTTCAGGAACTTGCAACTTTTCACATTTAATATTAGGAAGTAGCATTTCTTGGAGAATCTTATCTGTTTAGCATGAACTCAAGGGGAAATAACTAGCAGTGTCCCTGTTGCTGCAACCATGGGCTGTACTGTGACTCTGCTGTTGTCAGTCACCTCTTGGGGTGGTGCAACAGTCTGCCCCCCCAATGGCTGTGTTGTACCCGCATCCCTTGGCTAAACCTGTGCTCTCCCAGTGTCAGAGGAAGCCTCGGAAGCCTCACAGATGAGAACGTCAGCTGATTTGACAGTGGGCCAAGTTATTCAAGTAAAAAACTTCTCCCAGTTCTTTTCTCTCATTTTATTATTTCCATTTACTCAGCTTTGTACAGCCCTAAATAATAATTCTCCCATCTGCAAAATTTTATTATTTGAGTAATGCATTCTTTTAAACTGATCTGTGGATCACTATAAAATGGCTGATAAGTAATTATGTGGGGAAAAGTGCCAAAATATTTAGTTGTCTTGTGATAGTTGGCCTTACAATTTGTACTGATTGTTCAGTTTGGAGTTAAGTCTTTGTTTGAAGTAACAATGAAACTGTAGTTACTCTTTGCGGTATTTCATTTTCTAATGTTCTGTGGCTTATTACAGGACTGAAGTCTATTTCTTGTAATGCACTTTTTCCTGCAGAGGAACAAAGAACTGATATAAACTACTTTTTCCCTCTCCCTCTGCAGGAGTTCATCCCATACATGGCAGAGAAGTATAATTTCCAGTATGAGCTTGTCCAGTATAAATGGCCACGCTGGCTTCATCAGCAAACAGAGAAACAGCGTATCATCTGGGGTTACAAGATCCTCTTTCTAGATGTGCTCTTCCCCTTAGCTGTTGATAAAATCCTGTTTGTGGACGCTGATCAGGTAACACAGAGGTTGGAATTACTTGATCTTTTGCTTTTTTTTTCTTTTCTCTAAGAATAGTACGTTCTTGAATACAATTTCTGTACTACTGGAAAGGTTGCAAGTTTGAGCCCTTTGCAGGCATGGCTGAAGGCTGATTCTGTAACTATAACATGCTTCAGTGAGTGCTGTTTTTTCCTGTTCTCACAAAGATTGGTTTTGTTGGCCTGTCTTACTCTTGTCTGGTTCCTCATTCACTCACTGCGATTCCAGCTAGTTTGCCAAATAGATTCTTGTTTCACCCTTCCATTTTTCCAGTTCCGTCTGTTCTTCCAGCCTGCAGATGTCACTTACCACATACAGTATTTTCCTAAGTCACCAAACACCCTGCCCTCCCACCCCCCTGCTTTTAACTTGGCCCGATCTGAGTGGCTTTCAGAGGAGCGAGAAGGCAAATCCCTTATGCATGAAGCCATGTCCTGCTGCAAAGCAAATGGTGTCTGTAAGGCTTTGTATGTGCTTACTGCCTGAACGGTTTCAAAGTACAGGATACATGGGCAGTGAGAACTGCCAAAAATACTCCTTCAAAAACGTGTATGAAACTGAGAAGTACAGATCATCAATATCTAAGTATAAAATGCCTTAGGTGTTTTGACATATGTACGGTATGATTCCATGTCAGTTAAAACCATTACAACTTATGCTAAAGTATCACCTAGAATAAATTTCCAGCTACATTGTTCTCATTTTAGACAGTTTTTGCTCGATATTAATACCTTTTTCCGCCCCACCAGGTTGGTATTTTTAGAGTAGTATTACTGCCACATCATCTGTGTCAAAAAGACATTAAAAAGCCTTCGTCCCTGAAGGGTCTGCAAACTTTCAAGAGGAAAGGATACAAAGGATCACAGTAGAGTTCATGTATAGTGAGAATTCTTTCTGTTTATTAAGCAACAGTTTGCCAATTCAGCTGTCAAATTGACTCCCATCAGATTATCTTAAGGTCTATTTTAGTTGGTCTACCTCTAAGGGCAGGGGAGACAACACCTTTTGTGCTCTGTTTTTATGCTACATATACATAATGCTAAAGACTGCAGAGTATAACAGGTAGCTCTTCCTTTAACTGTCTGCTCAGTTTGAATTAAGTTCTGACCAGCATATCAAAATAACCTGTGACAGGTTTCTACAAATAAAAATGAAATGTCCTGTCCCTTCAGATTGTGCGCACAGATCTAAAGGAATTAAGAGATTTCAATCTAGATGGTGCTCCTTATGGATATACTCCGTTCTGTGACAGTCGAAGAGAAATGGATGGCTACAGGTTCTGGAAATCGGGATACTGGGCAAGTCATTTAGCTGGAAGAAAATACCACATCAGGTACTGAAGAATTCAGTTTTTTCAAAATAGAGGGGGAGAGCTTTTGCTACTACTTGGAACTGGCACAAAACCAGCTGAGGTGTACAACGCTGCAGTGAACCACTTTTTGCTTACTGATGCCTCTTTAAGGTTTCATTCCCTATGGTCCATTTGAAGCACTAGGGACACTGAAGTTACTTTTAGTATGCTACAACTTTTACAGATGAAGAACTGAAGTATTAACTAACCAGACATCTTCATTTGTTAATAACAAATGTTGGAAGAAGGGACTGCATGACAGCAAAGCTAAGATAGATTTGTTGAAATTTTTTTTTCATATGTGCCATGACCTCATTAGAACTGCTTTCCTGCTTTGTATTAGATAATTTGCTGCACTGCCACCAAGAGATTGGTTTAGCATATTATATCTCAGGGTCTACTGGGGCTGCAGTAAGTTACCCATCAGTCGAATGTCATTTCTAATTGTGTCATCTCCATGTAGTGCTCTGTATGTTGTGGATCTGAAGAAGTTCAGAAAGATAGCAGCTGGAGATCGACTCAGAGGACAGTATCAGGGTCTTAGTCAGGATCCTAACAGTCTGTCCAACCTTGATCAGGTGTGTTTTTATTATGTTTGGTTTGGTTTGGTTTGGTTTGTTTTACTGGGGTATGACGGCAGGTTGGGACCCCTCCTTTCCTGGACAAACTTCAATCACAGCCAGATGCCAGTGGCAGTCCTGTTATGCCCTGCCTTCAAATGAGGCAGGTATCGATGGCATCAAATATCACTGGTGGGTGGAAACAACACCTTGCCCTTAAATGTTTTAAGACTATCAAATTTTCCAGTATACTCCAAGACAAATACATAACACAAGTGGGTACTTGTTCCTTGACCTATCCAGCTCTGAGTGCTTTACTGTGCACTGACTTAATAACATGGAAATAAGGCTTGTACTGTGGCGGGTGGAAAAAATAACACAATGGTGGTTATCAGTTAAGAATAGTCTTTTAAACTGGTCCAGTACAGGCTTGATACTGGATTCATATTACTGCTTTAATACTGTTTGCTAAATAATTTTCAACAAAGTAAGACTAACAGTTGTAGTATGCAGGTTTTTTTCCAAAGGACTTTGTTTGGAATGGAAGGAAAGGTTAATTCATCACTTTTTATTTGCACTGGAAAACAAACTCTTTACAAAACTTAAACTTCTCGGTATTGCCTGGTTGGGGGGGTTGTTTCTCCCACCCTGCACCCTGTAGAAACTGCTACTAACTCTTACTCTTCACAACAGGATTTGCCTAACAACATGATCCATCAGGTGCCAATTAAATCACTCCCACAGGAGTGGCTGTGGTGTGAGACATGGTGTGATGATTCCTCAAAGAAGAGAGCAAAAACCATTGATCTGGTAAGTGCAGTGCAGTTCTCTCATTCTTCATTTATTCACAATAAAATACGGTGACCCGTTTTAGAGGCACTTCCCTACCTCAGATCTAGGCACCTCAGCCTGTATTGTTACTTAAATGATTTCAGTACTTCAGTCTTTTCCTTTAGCTTCTCTATTTCTTACCTGGAGCAGTGGCATTATTATGAATTTGGAAAGATACTTTACACTGTACTCTGGCTAAAACACAGGCATGTATTGTTCACTAACAACAGATTAATTCCACCAGGGGGAATTAATCACCTCTATTCAATACATAAACATTCTTTTATGCGTTAAGCGTCTGAATAGTTCGTGTGATTTGTTTGCAGTGTAATAACCCAATGACCAAAGAGCCCAAGTTGCAAGCAGCAATGCGTATAGTTCCAGAATGGCAAGACTATGATCAAGAAATCAAACTGCTCCATAGTCTTTTCCAGAAAGAAAAAGAAACAGGAACACCAGCTAAGATGCCAGGACAACACACACACGGTAATCTTTCTGATTATTTCCCTAGTTCTGTGACTTTCTTCTGACCTGCTGGGACTGGGGCTAAGTTGCATACTCGTTCCTGTAAGCTTGCCCCACACAAAGGCTTGCATGTAGGATCTGTTAAATAATCTGTGTATTTTAGCAGGATAGAAAGGCCTTGCTGAGCGAGGCTGGTGTAATTTAACCCGATTCTGAAACTTAAAGAACAGACAGCTATATTGCACACTTTTTCCAGTTCTGTTGAAGACACTCACTGTTCTTGCAATTTTATGAGCTTGGCCTTATCTTAACCCTTAATTAAAAAGCTGCTATACGCAAGGGGTACAAAGTGTTCTTCAGTCACTGGTAACCTTGCAAAGAGCAAGTCTTTGGGGTTTACATACTAATTTTCAAACCAATCTGCTAATTGAGGCAGCTGGAAATGAAGTACTCATTTTTCTCTCCTCTTCTACAGATCCAGAAGCACATGTGGAATTATGATCCATGGAGAAAAATTCAAGTTAGACTGTTTCATAGACAATTTTTATATTGAAAGCTAGTTTTTTCCGGTATGTCTGCAAAACTGCTGAATAATTGAATGGGATGATGTATGCATTTTTATTACTTGCCTTTGGGTTAATTTCTGCATATGAAATAGGATCTGGATTGCTGGAATTAGCATTACTGTTTTTTTGCACCTGTGGTGGAGATGAAAGAGCCCATGATGGAATTTAGCATTTCAGAAACAAAACTTCACAATCCACTGGAAAAGCCACAGTCTGTTCCTTCAGCTGTTGCTACCTCCACCACTGATGAAGATCCAGCCTGTTAGCCTCAGATCCAACTCAAGAGGCTTGGAAATCGCCGACCTGTTGAGCTCTTGGCTAGAACATAAGTCCTAACCTCAACTGATGGAGATGTCTCCAGGTAACATTTAAAAGGCACAAAATCATGCCTTGAATTCGGGATACTGTTGTTTTATCTGCAGGTATTCAAACGATCAGACACGTGTCTCAGATTTGTTCAGTATGCCCTTGGTTTTGTAACAAATCCAGCATTACTTAGATTTTTCTATTTCCTATCTTCATTTCTTGCCCAACTTTTGAAGGTTTGGCGTAATGTAAAGCTATCACAATCTGTTTAAATGCCCATCCAAATAGAAATGATTAAGCTTACAAAGCAAGCAAAACACTGAATTTGACCGCTCAGTTCATCCTAGCCCATCTGACTCGAATCAAAGTGCCCTCCTTCCTTCCTGCTCAAAGTTTAAATCAGCCTGCAAAACTGGTAGGGCCTTACTATTGCTGTGGTTCACTGATTCATGAATGTTTTTTGTTTATGAAAAATCTGTGGAAGCTTGAAAGTTTTTCATCATGTAAATTTCATTATTTTTCTCCAGAGATGCTGTCACATCAATAAAAACTTTGGAGTTCTTAGGTCTTAAGCTTCAGTTCACACTTAGTCCTTTGATCGTCCTTTTTGCTTGCACACATTACAGTCCTAATTTGATTTGGGGGTTTCTGAATATTTTACCTGCATTTGTTTTCATTCTATGCACAGACAAGAAAACATTCTCCTGCAAGGACTAATTACCCTGGGCTAGTTTCATCATTCATGTTCACGTCTCAATTTTTGAAGATGATACTGCCATAGGTCTGTGTTATGAACATACCAATTTAAAAAAATCCTCAAAACCTATTTCCCTCATTCTGTAGGATTATTGTCTGCTCCCTAGAACACCAAGAGTTGAAATACAAGAACTGAAGTAGTATTTGTAGTAGTAAAATATAGCTCCCTATGCACTGCTTCTTTAGAAATGCAAACTTGAATCATTTTTGCCTCCCATGTTTTTATACAGGTAAATGTTCTGTGCTGTAAGAGCTTCACACTAAAGATAATCCTGACTTAAGACATTTTTGTAGAATTACTGTATTATACATACTACAAATGTTTGGGAGGAATCTGAAAGACAGCAGTTGTACTGTTCAATAGGGCAACTGAACAGAAAAGCAGCTCTTCTCCAGCCAGCTCAAGAAAGGGCCCTCTTAAACATGTTAAAAGAAATAGCCGGGGTCCCTTAAGTGCCCATTGCTGGCACTGTGGACAAGGCCAGTGAACTATCAGAAACACTGCACATACATACAATTCTGGTGGGCATCAGGAGTGAGTAATTCTAGAAAGGCACTGGACAGGACAGTTTATAACCTCCCCCTCTGCAGAGGGAAAGCTGTGCAAGCACGGGGCGGGGGCGGGATATCAAACCATGAACTTAAGAGTGTGAGTTACCAGTTTAGGTATTTTCCACTTTGGGCGTTTTTAAATTCAGATAGTCTCCCTGATGCTCTGTAAATTAAGAGTGGCTTATGCTTCCCATCAAAACTTTTCCAGTTAAGGATAAGCAGACGTCCACTAGAAGGACTTTTTTCTAGTGTAAAAAACAATAATGTGCCTGCCAACAAATTAAAGTAATTACATACTCTGTTAATTAGCCTATTTTAACAGATAATGCAGCACATGTAAGAGTACCCTTCCTGTGTTCAGCTACAAGCCACATAGGCCTCTTTGGAACAGATGGAATGGCAGAGGATCAGGTGAGCAGCAGAGGATTACCTAGGGTAGATGGTGTGTGGGCAGGGAAAGAATCTGCCCAAGCCCTCAGAACAAGAAAAGTACAAGTTTTCTGCAAAACCAGACCCTCCCCTGCCTAAAACCATATTTGGCTTGGTTCTTTTTTTCAAATGTTATTGGAAGCCAGAAGAGAGAGAAGAAAGTAAGCTCTTAAGTTCAGCACAGTATTTACAATGCCTTAGAGTTCTGTAAGATGATATTTTTAAGTTAAATGTCATTTACAGATTTTTTTTTAATTATGCTTCTCCATTTTAATAGTTAATGTATGCACTTAAACACCCACACTGCATACTTTTTTTTGTTAATTATGAGATCTAGCAAGCTACGGAGAATATTTTTGTTCCCTCTGGTTAACAGAGACCATGCTCTTCTGTTCAGCATTTATTAAAAAAAAAAAAAAAAATTAAAACTAACTCACAATCGATATAGAAAGAAACCAGAAACATGTATTGTGAGATTCTGTACCTTTGCACTACTCTTAACAGTTCTGTATGTGTTCTCAAGTACATTATAAAATGCACATGGTACTCATCATTCTGAATGTGAACTACTACAGTTTTTCCTGGGAAGCCACTATTGATTTGCACATGAGAATAACAATCATAGAGGAGAAGAGCCACTTATTTTGGATCTGTGCATACGCTTGCTTGTAGTGCTCAGCTGGGCCTTAGAAGAAAACTCTTTTGACAGCTCCATCTAGAAAGCATCTCAGAATAGGATTATTACTGAAACAGAGCTGCCTCTGATCATACCACTGATGGTCTGTTCCTGTAAACTAGTAAGACTGATAAGGAAAAATAGAAAATGGGGATTATAGAGGTCACAACGTGATTTTCGGATCCCTCAGACTAGAAAGGCCACTTCTGTGGCAAAGTGATGACACTGTTCTCGAACTCTGGATTCAAGCAGATTGTCCTCTTGGTGAAAAGTTCACACTGAAAAATGCCCAGTACTTTATTTTAAAAGGAAGATTTCACTGCCTTACTCGAAAACAAATAGCAGAGAAATATGTTTTTAAGATTTCTCTTTCATTTAGCTATTGTGGGATGGGTTGTAAAGTAAATGAAAGGGGTGGGACATGTACAAAGCAGTAAATATCCAGTCACAATCTTAGGAACCAAAACTTTTTTTTTTTAAATATAAACTGTTTTGCATATCCAAATTGTCTGTAATCTGTTCAAGAATATACCATAACTCAGTGTGGCACTGATATCTACTGACCCCAAGATATTGGGAGTTATTCTGTACTGAGTGTTACCTGAACTGAGATTACAGTGAGTTTCCCAGTACAGTTGGGACAATAAGATCTGTCTAACATAATAAAGCCTTTTCTGTTCTTTACCTGTGCCTCTCATGTCAATTACTTTGGGTCTGATAACTGATGGTTTAATGGAGTTGCTTAGAGTACTTTTTTCACATATTCTTGTATTCAAGTGTTGGGATGCTGTTGAAAAGCTTCTAAAAGGGAAAAGTGGCGTTCCTCCTTCAAACCAGTCTTGTTAAGCATGGTATTAAAGTAACCCCAGAACTGAGACACTTCTGTTAAAGAAACAATAGAGATAGTTTACTTTTAAGGTAGATTTTTTTTTTCAACTCTACCTCCTAATAATAAAAGAGTGCTTCTATATCAGTTTTCGTCATTTATGTTTTATACTGATACATTCATAGTAAGACTCAAAAAAGTTAGTGTTTCCGAGTTGGGAATGAATTCCAAACTCCTATGGGACTCTGAGAAAAGCCTCTCAAGTGGAGCATCTTTATCATTCAAAGAGCTATGAAATAGAGAGTTTTACACGGAAAGCTCAGTTGAATGCCACAGAAATACATACTTGGTTTCCTACAGTCAGCTATTTGAACTTGCTCAGGTTTGGAAAATGAGAACAAATCTTAGGAGACAACTGAAAGGGGAAAAAGAAGAGGCCAGGAAGAATAAACGCATGCCATATACCTATTGCCTCTTCAAGCAGTAAGGGGTTTTGCACCACCACCCCTTTTAATTTTCAAAGTACTTATTTAAGCATGTGACTGTACATCGATACATGGATTTATGTCAGACTGATTTCCCTCCACCCCAAAAGAGCTAGCTTAAATGAGAAAAACTGATGGCTGGGGGTGGGATGTGTGTGGAAAAAGTAGTTTTGAATATTCCCTACAAACCCCATTTTTTAAAAATTGTATTAGCTAGAATGCAAGAGATTTTGATGGGCAAAGTGTCCCCTTCCCCTTCGCCCCCCCCGCCAACCCTATCAATACACGCCTGTAACTTCAGCCATGCACTGCACATAGCTCAGCGTGTCAGGAAGCGCGCTCCTCCAGCTGGGACTGTCACGCCACGTGGTGCAGGGTGTCTCCCTCAGTGCTGTGACATGCCAAGGGGGGCTGCCTGGCTCCCTCTCCAAGACACACGTGGCAGCGCCTGTGCTGATGAAAACATCCCTATAATTTAGCACACACCAGCACCCTCAGCTGTGCCCTGGGTGCAACCGGCTTTCCTGCCCTATCACCAGGGACCCCTTGCCTGCGCACACTCTATGCCACTGGAACCACCAGCTAGCACCCCTGTAGAAAGGGACACGGGGTTTAATCCTGTCCCTAGCAGACATCACAACAGAAAACCCCATAAACCAGTAAAGGCAATCAAAGGGGCTGCTGGTTGGAAGGTCTCACTGGGCTCTGACAAGCTTGCCAGGTCAGTCCTCCCACTACCACTTGGTGGCGTGTGGAGATGCTAGGAGTGTAAGTGCAAGCCTCACAACTGGGAACCAGAAAGAACACCGAGATCCTACCAGTATTGTAACTCCATCCAGCAGCTGGATGGTGCCTCCATCACACATCGCACCAGCCTGTAGCTGTAGGAAAAAGTAATTAAAGACATTTTCTGGACAAGTCTATCCTGATTTGCAGTCACTGCAGAAATGCCTGAAGTGCACCCCAGCACGGGAATTAAACCTGTGCCCTCTGGAACCAAGCGACTCACAAATCTGCCAATGCGTAACACACAGCCACCGCCCGAGGAACACACAGGAACAAGGTCCCTCAAGGAACTGACTTCCCCAATCCCTGCCACTTCCCCAGAGCAGCCTCATAAGTCACCACAGAAAGGCTCCCTCTGACGCAGTATTTACACTTCACGCTTCCACCTTGGCTAGCGGTGACAGTGTAAATATACCAACATTCAAAGCCTGCCCACAAGGAAATGCCTCTCCATTTGCTCTGCCTTCCTCCTCTTTGTCATATAACTATATTTACCCAATCACGAGTATCGCTAGTGGATTATACACTCCATCTGTTTTGATTCAACACACTGATCTTTGCTGACTTGAAGATAATTAAAGACTCTCCCCCACTCTCCCTTTCTGTCTGCAGTATGTATGCCAGCTGCTTGCTGGAATCCACGTAATTGAACAGCATTCCCTAATCAGGAAACTCAAGGAAAATCACTTCTGACTACCAGGGTTTATTGCTGACTAGACTTTATTAAGATCATTGCTAAAACAGATTGCCTTGTGCTTGGAATACATTGAATTTTTTCCTTATTAG
This sequence comes from Pluvialis apricaria, assembly GCA_017639485.1. Lineage (NCBI taxonomy): Eukaryota > Metazoa > Chordata > Aves > Charadriiformes > Charadriidae > Pluvialis > Pluvialis apricaria. Next base: position 26,495,573 of record CM030014.1, read on the forward strand.
CCAGCTTGGGGCTTGATGAAGAATGAAAACAGTGTTTCTTCTGTGTGAAGATCTGGAATAAAGAACTCAGAAATATACTTGATTATGGCACAGCAGGGTCCTCTTCTGCTCCTAGGCAGCCCAGGAAACACACGATAAGCAATCAAGCATTCTGCTTCTTTAACTAATGCTGTTACTACACCTGAGCACAAACACACCTGGGGATGCAGGACCTGCCTGACCACAGTGCTGTGCCTGGAGGGTACTGATTTGCAGAGGAGCTGCTGAGCCTGCAGGTGTGGGGGAAGAACCCCAGCACCCCCTTACAGTACCACTTAGAAACCCAAAATCCTCATGACTGACCCTTTCCGTGGGAGAAGGACTAAGACATACATCTTCTTTAGGAGAGGGCAGCTGGTAAGTAGCCAAACAGTGGGTGGAGGGCGTGCTGTGTCATGCGCTGTGTCACCTGTTCCAGAGCTCACTGGTCTCACCGCCTGTTCATCGGGGGCTGCTGCATTTCTCACCATCCCCTTCTACTAAGCACACTCACCTTGTGTACAGCACACTCTCTCGGCTTCCTCCTAAAAGACATCACAGAACAAACTGCTTTGTTTGCTTAAAATTAAATCCCAACACTAACACCATACTTTTTTTTTTAATTCTATTTTTCCTCCTTTTCTGGGGAAAGTTGCTGCCATTCATATTTACTATAAATTTCCTTTCTCTGCTGAAAACATCAGGTCTGATCTTGGACTTTTAGTCTCCAACCTTTTCTCTACCTGTAGGTGCATATTTACTACAACAAATACACAGTAAGGACTTCCAGAGCTCAAAGTGTTTCCTTCAGCCTTTAAACTGTTTTCTTGTTATTTTCTGATTTACTTGCTTGTTTGTTTATTTATTTTTAAATAAAGAGGAGAAAATCTTGGCACCAAAACTGGATACATTACTCCAAGTGTTCCAGGATCAATTTCATTAACACTGCATAAAGGAAAAACGTTTGCAAGCATGCGCATTTCTGTACATCCACTCTCATTCTCAGCATTCGCCTTTTATACTATCAAGCACCACAGGATGCCTTCTACCCATCCCACTGAGAATTTCTTTTGAACTGCTTGTCCACTACCATCACTAACAGCCCGCCCCCCCCCCCCTTTGTTTTTTGACACAAGAATACAGTCCCCTCTGTGTTAGAATTCCTTGTGCTTCTTATTCCTAGATGTGTAATTTCAAATTTGCCTTTTGTTGTCCCCCTCCAGAAAGAGGCCCCAAGAAATCTGCATTGCTGTGTATGAATCACTGCTGCTGAACAGCTGTCACCACAATTGCTTCCAGACCTTTAAGAAAGCACTGAATAGCACAGATCACTGCAGATGAGAAACTCAAACACCTATTTGACAGGGACTCCCACTAATTGTTACTACTAAAACTTTGCTAGCTGGGTCTTAATTCTTTTAATGCATGCTCTAAGGATATGCTATATAGTAAGATTATTTGGAGCAACAGGGTATGCTTTTGTTTAGCATTTATGTATACACTCAGTGCTGCTATTAAACCCAAACCTGTAATTCCTCAGAGTCACACTTATTTGACAAGAATTATGTCCCATAAAACCCGCTTAAGAGTCATTTCATCTCTCAAGGCATCGCTGATGTCCTGGGAGCTTCCCCTCTGTTTTGTTTCAGACAGATGTCTGAACAAGTAACTCTTTGCTGCACTTTTTTTTGAACATGTGCCTTATCTTCCACCGTTTATCAAAAACTAATGTCACTGGGTCAGTAATTTCCCCAGTTCCTCTTCAGCTCTTCCCAAATACCAGTTATTGAGTTGTCCCTTTAGAAAAATCTTAAGGTATCAGCTGCTTAACACGTATTGCATCAGACTGATGAAGATATCCCAGTATTATCAATAAACAATAGCACACCATTCTACGTAGAGAGCACACGCATACCCAGTAAGTATCCTGCTTTTTATTAAACAATTTTGCCACCTTCAGCTAGGACCAAAGCTAAACGAGCAAAGAACATTTTTTGTAATGTTCTACTTCTTGTCCTTGAATTGAACCATATTTAAGATGTGTTCGAGATTGTGTTTCTCTCTCTTGGGTAAATAAGGCCTTATCTGTTGCTCTACTGGCAGCCACGGAGGCCAATTAGCAGACATGCTGACCGAATTATGCTCCTACCCCAGGAATGTGTCTCTAACTCTGAAAGGAAGCACGCTGGCAGGCTTATATGGGAAAACTCCTCACTGCTGTTGATCTGTCCAGATCTCTGTAAGAACACATTGTTTTGTTTTCACAAGCCATTCGACTCGGGTCTTTCAAAAGAACCTCAAAAATAAGTAAGAGACTTACTTATTAGTGAGTCTTATAAGTAAAAGGCTTTTGCCCTCTTGAACATTTTGTTTCTCCCCAAAACATTGTTGACTGCTGCCTTGAAAGGTGCCACCCAAGTCATGAAATCCAGTGCCTTGATACCACAACTACTATTACATGATCCCGCTCCCAAATTTATCCAGATCAGTTTAAGTGAGTTGGGTTTCTTATTCCATCTCACTGCTGGGAAGCTGTTCAACCCTCACCACACTGACAGTGATGGAAATCATCTTCCACTTACCCATCTAAACTTGCACACAGCAATTTCACACTCATTTTTGCCCTCACACCAACATTTGCTTTTAATTTGGTTTTTTTTTCTCCCCTGTCGCCATCCCCTTCACATGCAGCAACTTCATCCTTTTTCACAGAACACAACAACAAAGCTTTTTTTTTAAAAAAAAAAAAAAAAGCTACTCTTTTGAAGTGACCTTCTGGTAGGTGACACAATTTTCTGCTGGAAGCTGGTTACTCAGAATCACATTGGTGGACTCATTGAGGGAGTTTTTAGCTACGCGGTCCTTTTATTAACATAACTGAAGGAAAGCACTCTGAACACGCTGCACAATAATCTTCTTAGCAGATGTTTTCACCTTTAGATGGAGCACTTGCACTGCTAAAAAAATCCACAAGTGCCTACTGACCCCTGCCCGGCAATTTCCAGCAATTTTTAAATTGAGAAATATTTGTCCCATGTGGTATACTCTGGTATTCCGTTAAAAAAAAATAAAATTAAAAAAAAAAAGCGCCAAAGTTGAAAGACGGAACACTGGAGCTCGGCAAGCTCTACCCAAATCAGTCCCAAGTAGGAAGAACACATTCCCATGCCCTGCAGCGCTGGCTGTGTTGCATGCATGTTAAGACATGCAATGAATACCATCTCTGTGAAGTACTCGTACATTTCCCAGACTTGCTGCTACCAAGTTATACCGCTCTTCAGTGAAGTTCAAATATAGCTACCCTGGAAAGGTCTAACTGCTTCCAGGAAAGGAAGCAGCCAAACAGACCCAGTTCTGGATCTATTGTGGGTGGGTTTTTTTGGTTTTGGCTGATTTGTTGGTCGGTTCGTGCTTTTTATACTATTTAGTAATAACAAAATCCTGAAATTCCATTTCACTTACCATGAACTTCCTAGTACAAATCAAGATACCGCTTATTCATTCAAATGAAGACTATCATCCCCTCTTAGTATTACACTAGAATAGACTTATAGACACTTATAGAAAGTAATACAGAAACCCTTGCATAGTCTGAGAATCATCTTTCTACCTCCCCCTATAGCAGAAAGCACTTGGCTGTAAGGGCAGAAGTCTGTACTTCTTACAGGAAGACCATACTTCTGAGAGAAACTGTTGTCTCACATCCCACTCAGAGAAACACATTTGCCTGGGTAACATTAACACCTAAAGACTCGTATAATCAAATACATATTTTCAAGGCTGTCATTCTGTTCACTGATAAATTTACTGTCTTTTTGAAAGGGTTTGTAAGCACCAGAAATACAGTGTGCATTGTGAATGTGCACCCCCCCACTCTTTTTTTTTTTTTTTAAAGCAACCAAAAGCACAGAGTGATTGAGCTCCATCATAAAAGTACACGCTACCTGAGTGGTACAGGAGAGCTAAAGCTATACTCTGGCTACACTTCGAAGCAAATCATTTTGCCCAAGTTTACAAGTGCCTTTCTGCTTACTTCTTTTGGAGAAACCCATTGGGGAACAAGATGCAATCCTCCTCTTCCTCATTGTCAAAGTTCCTGCCTTGCCTGCTTTCCCTCCACCAGACAGCTGATGCACGAGAAGCCTATTGCCAGCTCATATCCGTGGAATAATAAATGTACCTGATGACTCTGTGTTGCTGATCAAAGCAAGAACTGCAGTCTAAAAGCAGAAATGTGATCCGAAGACAGCATCAGCACCATGAAGCATAAGCCGAACATTTTAACATCTGGAAGCTGGTTTTTAAAGCTCTTCAGCAAAGCCCAGGTATTTTAAGGACGAAGGTGCCAAGGAACAAAATATTAGAAAGCTCTCATTGTAGGGACCCAACCTTGCAACCACCTAAAAGCTGTCCAGCTTGTTTGCTCATTCATTCATTTACTTAAGGCTGTAAAGCTTAATGCCTATGTAGGACAAAACATGAGAGAAGCTGCTCTACAAGTCAGTAGCTGCTCAACACATTACCCAAAACACTGACCAGGGCACAGGGAACACTGAAGTGCTCCCAGAAATGCATCTGCTGCCAGCAAACAGCACAGAATTTGAGGAAGAAATCAAGTGATTGCTTTAGACAATTCTCAGTATCCCAAACTATCACTAACCAATTTAAAAATCCTCAAAATAGGCACATTTTGTGTTTATTATTACTTTCTTACCCCACATTACACTGGGGAATGACAGGGAAGTCCCCTTTCCACACACCAGCCCTACTATAGGCAAGACTCATCAGTTTCTGTTATTTAAACAGAACTGATATGACAGAGAAAAGGCCGTTTCTAGGTAGGGAAAAATTTTTGCAACCCCTCTGACGTTAAAAGATATGCTTTAGACAGACAACCCTACCAAAATACCTCATCATACCTTACATCTGTTTTGATAAATTTGGCAAACCCTAACATGGAGAGCTCAACTACTGCAGGTCTACATGCAGATATGCCCCGGCGCCCTGCAACCAGGACCAAGATGAGAACACGTACAGAAGATGGAAGCCACAAAAGCTATAGAGAATCCACGCTGTCTACTGACACTGCAGGTGTCCAGGCTCTGGCTCTCCAGGATGCTCTTTTTACACATCCAGAGGAGCAACACGCACACCTTCCTTTACCTGTTCTCAGCACAGAACTAACAAGCCCAGTATCTGCACACTTCCACCTCCATCCAGCCCTACCCTGCGGAAGGAAACGAGGAACGGTGCCACAAAGTCAGGTGTAGTGCTAGACCAGTTATGGGCGTGAGGTTTAGGAGGATCTCTAAACAGAGTCCTGTGAGCAACAGAGGGGGTGAAGGAAAAGGGAGAGGTACACAGTGCCCCTCCACTAATCCCTCCGAAGTGTCCAACCCCAGAGGATGCAGAAGTCTGCAGCAGCAGGAGAGCACCAGAAGATGACACACGGCTGCAGGGACTAGAGAACTGCTGCATATATGCATATCCAAATACAGCACTGCGACTGACTCAGATGAACTCTGAAATTGTGGCTGTGAATCTACAGGTCCTTGGGGATGGGAAAGGGGAGAGACGTCATCTAAAAAAATTGCACCCAGGACTGCTAATTAATGTAGTAATTACGAGCACCTCTTCTTCCTCTTAAATGGAGACAGAGTTTTCCACCAAAAATGAAAGAGTCAGAAACAGTCACTACCCTAAAGCAGCCACAGAAAGCCAGGTCCTAAAAATAAATGCTTTTCTGACTTTCTTTTTATTTCCTTTTATTTTCTTACTTTCTTCATATTTGAGCACAATACAGAGATGAAGCTGAGCTACAGCCTTTTACCGTAATCCCAGCATGGCCATTGCATTCAGACCCAAACTCCCTTCTGTTTGGATCTACACGTTCCTGAGATTGGGTGGGAGTGGGCAAGGAGTCAAATGGAGGAACACAGCAGGAACCTACAGTTCAGTCTTTCCAAGACATCGTTTGCCCAACCCACCTGAACACACACGCCCATAGAGAAGAGGAGAGAGGTTTCACAAACTCTCTCCCATGCTTTCTCCAGATGTTCAGAGATGTCAGACTCACTCCAGAACAATTGCTCTGCATGCTCGCAGTTTGTATGTCACAGGAGAACTACAAGAAAATAATTAAAGTCTTCGTGAAATCAGTAGCCAGGCTACCCTGATAATAGAAATCCAAAGCAGAACCAGAAGGGAAGGGAAAGAATTAATTCATCATCTAATTAGAAAACAACATACAACCTTCTCTAACCAACCTAGTGGCAAGAGGCAAAGTGGTCAAATAAAAACAAGCAGTACTGAATAGCAAAGGTATAAAAACTATGCAAAGAAAACCACTATTGTTTAAATGATGGACTCACGACCTGAAAGCAGATACATTATTTATTTCAACTATTTACGTCCTTTTTGATTCCCTTTTGGCTCTGATTTGCTGTCACTGGCGAGTTACAAGGTTATTAATAACACATAAGAATGAATAATGTATCCACAGTCACACCAACTGAATTTTGTCTGTCTGTATGGCCCAGTGAGTATTTATAAATTTATTACGCTTGGGGCTTTTTCTGAATGGTAGCTAAGACCTGTGCACATAGACTAGTTCAAACCTATAAAACAATAAAAATATTTTGAAGTGATTTCCAGAGAAATAGCAAACACAGAAGTAGTCAGTTGTCAATTTCAGTTTGGACAGCTGTCAGGAGGCATGAATGAAGGCACCAGAGCTTTGGTCACAAAGTCCCATACAGAATACCTCCTCTGTTGTTCAAACAGTCTTTTGAAGCCACAACTTGCGAGAACATTTTTGACTGAATTTATTACAAAAAAGGAATACCCACACCAACCATACAATCCAATAACTCCCACCTTCTGTACTTGAAATGGAGTTTCGTGACAGCAAGAGAGCTTTTCGGGAATGCAAGAAGTGCCATTCATTTAAAGGCTCATTCCATACAATACCATCCAGCTTCATTGTAAAGCTTGGGGGGAAAAGAACCCGCAAAAACACAGACCAAGGTCATGCTAGACAGTGACCCTTAACAGCACACGGTTAACTCCTAAACGGCTCAGGATTCCTAAGCATTTGTATAGGAGAAGATAAAATCCAACAGGGAGAATACCATAATTAATTCATATAAAACCAACATCATGTGACCACACTTACCTGTCCAGAGCCAAAAAAGAAGTATACAATAAGAACACAAAATAGAGACATACTAGCTTCAGGAGGTGAAATTCGGATTTAAGAAAAACTACCAACCTAGCAGTGTAGAAATGCCTTTTGTTATCATTACCAAAGTTGTAAATCAATCCCTTCTGAACATGTCATTGCGAGTAAACCGCAGGACAGAGCAACACAGATACAGCCTGACCTATATCTAGTTCAAGTGTAGTCCCAGAGAGGGCTGGTCCCAGCCCCCTTCCTTTCAGCCACAGAATTAACTACACACCTTGAAAGAAAATAGATTCAGCAAGCTGATCTGATGAGAATAAATGTCTGGGTTTTTTTTGGTGGGGTTGTTTTCTGCCAGGCAAAGTTTCCAAACAGGCTGATTCTAAGGCCAAATCATCACTACACACAACAGAAAGAAAAGCAGCAGGACCACATGAATTAAAAAAAAATATTAAAATCTATCTGTAGTAGAAGGGCAGAGAGGGGGTGGTGGGATGGGACTAAGCTTATTTTCCACAGCTGCTGAAAATTAGGTAAAATTGGATGCAATGTAGAAGTAAACCTTTAAAGTTAAAGTAAGGATTTAAATGAAGCAAGCCTGTAGTTGTTATTGAGAATACAAATGAACTTCTTGATGCCTGAGCCAAGACAGTGCATTAACACTGTTAGTTCCATTAAAGCTGTAAATAAGCAGCCTAGAAAAACCCCTACGTACTCCTCTGGTGTCGTGTGATATATTCACATTCTAAGTATTTACTGAGCAGTCCCCACCTATTATTTAAACACGTTTGAATATAGTACAGCAAAGTATGATCACATTCCAGAACTGCATCAACTCCCTGCTACGAAATGTAGAGAGAAAGACTCCTAAGCTAATTGTCATTGAACTGTGAGTTAATTAATGAGGAGAGGAGCAAATGATAAGATCAAGCACAAGATTGCCAACAAATTTCAACCTTAACAATTATGACACAGCTGCATGAGTGTGCAGAACCAATATTTACTTGCACTTTTAAAAGCAAAGGAAAGTAACTTAACAGAGATCCAGAGTCCTGCCGCTGATTTAAGGTCAACAGAGAAACAATTTGTGACCGAGCCAAACGTTGCTTACCTGCAAGAAGAGTGCTACATCAACAGGCATCAGCTTCCAAGCATTTTCTGAGACCAGATCCAGAAGAGGTGTCCATTTTCTCTGTTATCAAAGAGCCTGTAATGAAAACCAGAGCTCAGTCTAATCAGCAGTTTCAAGGTAATAATTTCACACCACTCAGCTGACGCAGAAATTCACAGCTCATCACGTAGCAAGTGGAAAAATGATTTTTGTCCTAAATGAGTTTCTGTTGCCCCAGTGAAGATACCAGCAAAACCCATGTCATCAGGTTTTATTGGAGGCCTGTTCAGTGCAGAGGCCGTGCACAGGAAAGGATTTCATCACGGAGCTAAACACTCACACTGACCAGTGACTATGAATTCTCACTTTCACTCATCAGTGCTCTGTAAGACACTAAAATACATCATTATGTATAACAGCCTATATATGTATGTTATTAATACAGAATATATATGTATGGTCTGTGCACGATAAATGGAGCATGTGCTCAGTTGTAATACAGCAAATGAAAAGCGCGCGTTACCTCTGACAGTCTGCATCTCACACTGCAGGCACAGAGACACCTTGCTAACAGCTGCCCTACCTGAAAACGTTCCCATCCTGTGTTTATTTTTTCTGCAGTTCAACCAACATAAAGATGCTCACATAAAACACTTCAGGCAAAGCCTGCCTGATCAGGAGGTTTGAATTACTCCCTTAAGGCAAGGGCAGGTTAGGAAACTCCATGCAAACCACTCTAACCTGTAGGGATACTAACTCCTGCTACCACTCCCTTGGCAAACAGCATGGGGAAGCATGGCCTGACCTGAAAACAGCTAAGTTAGCCACAGCCTTCAATAAAATCATTACACCTCCGTGATCCCTACAGCTCCCCACAGTGATTTTTTTTTTTTTTTTCCCCCCCAATCAAAACCGGTAACATTTAAACTGACCGTGGGTGGAGTTGCCACTTTAACAGATAATAAGGTTCTGGAATAAAAAGCCGCGAATGACAAAAAGTTCAAGCCTGCAAGGAGCTGCGTGCAGCAGCTCAGTCACGGCCAAGCCATTCAGCATGTACCACCACATGAACAGCTATACGGAAACTGAAATATCCTACTCTGGTTAGTCTGATCCGACAGCCTGCGGTATAAGCAGAATCCACAGATTCTGAGATCCACAAAGCTAACCAACAAAACACAAGTCTGTTCCTTGTACAGTTAAAGCATGCCCTATGGTGGTACACAACAATCTTGGAAAATAAGAATTATTAGCCTGCAAAAATAAAAACTGAATACTACTGCTCTAGACCTTTTCCATACCAAAGGTAGCAGCCAAGTTGTAGTTTTGCTCCCATTCATATCCAAAACCTGTAGGGAATACCCAGAAAAAAGATGACCAGGAAATTCCCTGTACACTGGCTGTAGCTCTAGCTTGTCTCTAACACTGACACTCTATTACCTCTTAAAATCTGATGCAGCAAGTCGAAAGGCACACATTTGGTCAGACTCCTACAGACAGCAATAACAGGGAGTGAAGTCAGGGCATTACGGGCATCGGAGAAATCCCCAGGCTTGGGATACAAGAGAGGCTTTGCTAATTCCAGCCTCTTTGCACCCACCTAAGATGGGCACTTGGGGGCCCCTCACCCACACTCCTGCAGGTGCCACAATCTCAACAGCATGGCATTGGATTTGGCTCCAGGGGCAGAAAGGCAAATGCCAGAACTAACCTTCCAGGCACAGCCTGAAATATGGAATGGTTGGGAGATCTGCACCCTCCCGTGGGAGATGCTCCGACAGCCGCTCTTGCCAGCCTAGGAAGGCACAGTTGTGAAATGTTTTGTTCCATCCCCAGAGGTATGGAGAGGCAGGTTTTGCGCAGAGTGAAATCATTCCTGGTAATTCAAACAGCTTCTGGATCAAGACCTTCGTTTCCAAGAAACACACACACTTCTCTCAGACTATTTAGAATCATAGAATAGAATTGAATTGAATCGAATAGAATAGAATTGTTTAGGTTGGAAAAGATCTTTAAGATCATCAAGTCCAACCATCAACCTAACACTACCAAAACCACCACTAAACCATGTCCCTCAGCATCTACATGTCTTTTCAATACCCCCAGGGATGGTGACTCCACCACTTCCCTGGGCAGCCTGTTTCAATGCTTGACAACCCTTTCTGTGAAGAAATTGTTCCTAATATCCAATCTAAATCTCCTCTGGCACAACTGGAGGCCGCTTCCTCTCATCCTATCACTTGTTACTTGGGAGAAGAGACCAACTCCCACCAGGCTACACCTCCTTTCAGGCAGTTGTAGAGAGCAATAAGGTCTCCCCTCAGCCTCCTTTTCTCCAGGCTGAACACCCCCAGTTCCCTCAGCCGCTCCTCATCAGACATGTGCTCCAGACCCCTCACCAGCTCTGTTGCCCTTCTCTGGACACGCTCCAGCGCCTCAATGTCTTTCTTGCAGTGAGGGGACCAAAACTGAACACAGCACACAAGGTGTGGCCTCACCAGTGCCGAGCACAGGGGGACGATCACTGCCCTAGTCCTGCTGGCCACACTGCTTCTGACACAGGCCAGGATGCTGTCGGCCTTCTTGGCCACCTGGGCACACTGCTGGCTCATATTCAGCGGGCTGTTGGCCAACACCTCCAGGTCCTTTTCCTCTAGGCAGCTTTCCAGCCACATTTAGGAGAGCTGAACCCAAAGTTAAATGAACAGGAGAGAAGAGCTTCCTAAAACCTAGTCCATAAGACCTGACACAAAGCTCATGTGGTGTAGAGAGACAGTATCTTTTTCAACAGAGATACAGAGGAAACCACCTCATTCTGCACTATACTGTAGGCAGAATCTAAGGCCCCTTTATGTAACTGACTCAAAGCTGAACTGTATCTTTCTATGCAGAGCATGAAATTGAAAGGGTTTACTCAGGCTTTATTCCAGCTACTTTGCTCTATACCTAAGCATCAGACTACGCTAACGAAGTTTTTCAGACACCCTCAATATATAGAGGGATTTAGGATCTGGTTTTCAGTACCGGACTTGCACTTTATTCCCTTACTGATGGGCCAAGTTCACATGGCTCTGCGCGCTTGAGTACTTTAAGAGCAGCATCACAGTTGCTCAGCAGCTTACAGACGGGCAGACAGGCTTCCAGACAGCTTAGTTACTCAATCTGCCTTTAAAGGTTCTTTTCCTTCTTTCCCCCTCCTTCCTTTTCCAGAGCAGGGTTGTTTTTCTCCCTCCCGGGGTGAAGGGCAGGAGGCAGCCATGCATGCACACATCTAGCAGCTAACTGTGCATGATTCCCTCTGGCAGCCCTGTCAGAACCTCCGCAGTGTTATGTACGAGATGTCACTCTGGGAAAGGTTCTTACACCTGTACCGAAGCTCTTCAAAATTCAAACCCAAGGAATATTCATTACAAATCAAAAACCTTTTCTTTTATTTTCAATTCTCATTCCCAGGTGGGTTTTTTTGATTTGGGTTTTGGTTATGGGGTGGGTTTTTTTTGTTTTTTTTGTTTTTTTTTTTTTTGAGAGGAGGCCAAGTTAACAGTTGGGCCTGGTCTTCCACAATGTCACATGCACATTTCCTGAAGATTTCTGAAAAAAATTCAGGTCCTGCAGCAAAGTGCATCACCTGGCCTCAGAAAACACACAGCTTAACATGACAATCTCTCCAGCTGCACTGGAGCAGCAGTCGACAAACTCCTTAACATTATTGTGGCAAGTTGCCTGACCTGGAAAGATTACTCCTTGGAGTTCCAACCAGAGCAGATCACTTTCCTTCTCACCATCACTCTTCTAAACAGGGAAGCATGAGTAATTTCTCAGCTCTCGTTTCAAGTATACCTACTGACCCCCCAGTTGGGCAAAACACTTTGAACACTCTGTATTTCGAAGTCAGGCAACAACTAGCAGATGCTGATCCTTCCTCTACGCTCCCAGGGAGAAGCCCCGAATTACTGGTTACCTATGCAAGCCTTCAGGAGGAACAGCCTCGCGTGAAGCAAGTGGAAATGCTCTCAGGAATATATTCCGGAGTCCTGCAAAACACCTAAGTGCACAAGCACTTGCTCTTGTCACTGTGTCAGTGATGGGACACAAACATGGCAGGTATTGCACCGAGCAGCGCCAAAGAGAGAGGCAATCAGACAAGACAGCTTCTGCTGCCAAGGGTGTATGGCAGGAGCAGTCCCTACTGAATTGTCACCTTTGAGAGCAGGTACTGCCTAATCCTTACTTAAACCCTGGCTCCCTTCCTCTCCCGCAAGATGCAGGCTCACTTTACTTGTCAGAAAATTTACTTATTCCCCTGACTTCAATACGGGCTTTATCCAGGAGAGTGAATCTGGATCAGTAACTCCTTCAATACTGCATGCTGTGCCAACTCTAATATAGTATCGCATGGGGTAATTAAAAGGAACAGATAATTGAAAAGGCAACAAAACCTGAACTTTGAAAGGAACAAGGAAGGACTCACTTGTAAGAAGCTCTGCTGTGGTAAGAAACTCAAAAGAAGCAGGTAGTTTGCAACAGGGTGACGTGCTTTTGAATACACTGATTACCATGCATGGCATGCCAATAGCTACAAAAGCTTTGCACCCCTCACAGACAAAGCACATGCATCAGGACAGGTTCATAATTGCTCTATCACTTCTTCATATGCAATTCAAAAGCTACACAAGTCTGGCTCCCAACACCTTTTATCAGTAGCCACAAATGAACACGACTACTGAAAGCAGTCCATATTTACACATGGACTTTTAGGCTTGAATAAATCGTGAAAGCAATCTCTTTCTGCAGCTTCACAACTCAAGCTCTTGCTGGGGTCATCAGGACTTCCCAGCTTGACTACTACAGCCTCCCCTCCCCAGGCTCTCCCACCCCCACGCTGCCTGCTCCCATCCGCAGGGAGAACTCCTGCCCACAGCTTCCGCAGGCTCTGACCAGATCATTCCTCCTCCCTTCCCTTTCCTCACCTCTCTTTCCCTCCTGCACTGTACCACATTCAAACGTGCTGCACTAAATCCACGGACCAAGCACAAACTGTCCTCCGTCACATCCCACCCTCTGCCCAGCTAACAATATGCACCTTCCCTGAAGTCACCCAGGCCTCCTCCTGGCTTGCAAAAAACAACCCCGATGAGCATTTTTAGAGCTGGTCCACAAGAAATTTCTGTGTAACAGCTTCCTAAAATCCTACCATGCTGCTTATAAAGCAGACAGGATGGTTAGACAATTACCCAAAATCCAGCTTTCTCCAGTACTTTCAATTCCAGAATTTTAAAATTACTTAAAAAAAAAAAAAAAATTAAAACCCCATATTCTTCACCACCCTTGCAAGTTCTGCATCCTTAGGTTATAAGAAATCCTCTGTAATCTAAGGATCTAAAAAAATCCCACCCCATCCCCAAAAGCAACCACCACTACCATCCCCCAAAAAATCCTGTTCTACTTCAGGTAGATCATTATTTCAACTTCCTTTTTTATCTTATGCTTCCACATACTGAATGTTAAGAAGAAGAAGAAAAAAAAAAAGGACACAAACTGCTGTGATAAAAAAAGCCAGCAGCACAGTGAGGGGCACCTTACCCATCGTTGAGTTTTTCCATCACACTTGCGGTCATTCCTCAAACCTAACCTGCTCTAGCACTGTGAAGAGATCTGGAGATGAAAACCAAGAAATCCCTATGGTTGTTAAGTGAGTCAGTATTTTGCAGCTGATGCAGGATAGGGAGATGGGGTGAGCCTTTGCAGACTTGGAAGGAAGATCACACCACAGAGAGCAGCTGCTACAAGTTGTTCATCTCAGTCCCCTGAGATACCCCACATTTTTTTAAAAAAATCCTTCAAAATAATGAAAATTCCCCTCCAACACTACCAGAACAAGCGGTGGATGTCCCCACAGACAGAAGCCTTGGATCCAGTGCATCCGCTAGTAATGGAGATGACTTCCAATACTCTAGCTCAGCTCTCCCACCAAGTTCCAATAAAAACCTTGGCCATCCTTCCCCAGATTTTCCTGTGATCTAACAGCACAGCGAAAGCACGTGAGCTGGCCCCTCAATGCTCATACCCTATTCATAGCATGGAAGGGCTTTCCCAAGTGGAAGTCCCCAAGTGTATTAGCAGGGCCGCTCCGTGGCAGCAGAAGAGACACCCTACAGCACCTCCAGCAAGCAGCAGTGCTGGCAGGAAACAGCAGCTCTACGAGGGAGGGAGCACTGGGGCTCTCCACTAAGTATCCAAATTACCTCCCCTCTGCCATAAGCCCCGTGCTCCTCACTTGGAGGGACACGTCAAGAGACCACGTGGCCCTAACCCTCCAGAGCGCCTGCACTGCAGCGCTCGGTTGGCAGCACCGCTCAGAGAGCAGCAATTAGTAGCACTCAAAATCATGTCTGCTTTTATGTCAGTAACTGGTATTCAGACAGGTTCTAATATCCTCTAGACAGAGCATAAATCAGAACTCATCATTTTCTGTGTATAATTGCCTGGAACTACAAGCTGTAGTTTCAACTCTACTTGTGTGCAATAGAGAATAACCTTGGAAAGTTTGTACTCAAAGAAAAGAAACTAGTATTTTGTACACTTATAAAGAAGTCAGCTCATAATATGAGAAAGTTTTGGGGAGGAGAGAGAACAGTCCATCTGGAGATACTAATAAAGCTGACCAGAGACAGAAATTCTAGGATCAAAGACAGAACTTCATTATATTAGGAAAAATGACTAATTAACTTATGAGAAAAATCTCATGATTCATGCACCCTAGTGGAGTTTGAGACTTCAGTCTCCCCCATCAGTGTCATGAAATCACTGTCTCCCCCAAAATCATGGCTCATTCCCTGCTCTGCAGATCAGGAAAGCATGATAAACAGATTGGGTATTTAAACAGAGTGACAATAAGTTTAAGGAGGATTTTTTTTATTTTTACATGCCCCAATAGGCCATTTTTAAAAATACTTCAGGAAAATCTTTTGAAGTCAGTAACACTTGCTTTTTGGGGAACTAAATGCAGATCTGACAAGAGTCAGCTTTTATTTATTCTTAATGAGACAAGTTTGCAGGCCCTCAACACTGTTAACAGTGAGAAACCCCTCTCTTACCTTACTGCTAATGCAAAGATCACTGATTATGCCATAGCCCAGGGGTGAGACAAAACTAATTCTCCTTTCTCATGAATTTAAGTTACAGCTTCCCGAGGCAGGGTCTCATTGTGTTCTGTGCTTTTATGGCACAGTGAGGTTATATTTGATGAACTAGGATAAAAATGCTACAACATTTCAAAATAAGATATGTGAAAACCTGCAGCGTTTATTATGTATCAAAAAACCAAGACAAGACAGATCTTTGTTTGTTCTTTTTTCTTTAAGCCAGAAGCTCCACAGAGAGGGGAAACAACAGAGTTCTTAAACAGATGAGAAAAACACCACTCCTACGTCAGCATTAAGCAAGTTTCCCTGCAACTCTTTATTACCACACACCACCATTTAACAGCATGAAGCACCTTAAGAAATACAATAGGAAGAATAATGTAACTTGCACTCAAACTCCCCCAATTAAATGGAAACTACCTGACCTGGCTGAGGAGCTAGACATGCCTGCAGTTATCAAGATGGCAGGGCGACCAACATAGAGTAAGGGTGAGAAGTTGTGGGCAATTAATCAAGACGACCTTTCCATTTATTTTATCACAGAGCATCATCTCTGCCAGCAGTCTGCGTATCAGCCTGCTTTGGCGTATTTCCAATTAACTGTAGATACACACTTCTCTGTATCACCTGTTTTATAAACAGCATTGCAGAGTGTCTACAGCACAGCAACTACAGACACCTCTTGGCTTCTGCTCTTCACTATTCCATGCTGAAACATGCATTGCGTTACTTTCATGTAATCCGGAGAAGAAAAGTAAAG
Organism: Pluvialis apricaria; assembly: GCA_017639485.1. Taxonomy (NCBI): domain Eukaryota; kingdom Metazoa; phylum Chordata; class Aves; order Charadriiformes; family Charadriidae; genus Pluvialis; species Pluvialis apricaria. The sequence continues at coordinate 26,511,790 of CM030014.1, forward strand.
GATTAATGTATAAGAAACGGTCCTTTATAACAATGACTGGACAGCATGCTGCCCCCTTTCTTGTACAAAGTGAAGGAAGTGTACTGGAAGCTTAATCTTTCTTGGCAGGAACAAGGAAGAACCCATGCTTATGCCAGCCCCGCTCTCCAGAAAGTGGTATCCGTTTTTTGGATATGGTTCGGAGCGTGGAAGAATCTGTGTCCTTCTCTATAAGGGCATGAAAGAAAGGAAGGTTAATGATCGCACAACAGTTATTAAAGCTATGGCGTAACAGCCACATTTGCAAGATAGTTCAAGTCATGTTCCACCACAGAGCCTTCTGCACAGGCTTTGACACAGGGAACTTTCTGTACATGGTCTGACACCAGGGTGAGAGGGTGGCAGCACATCGCACAGGGTTTCAACGATGGTGCCTTTGCTGCCAGTGCAAAAGAGCAGGAGATCTTTGGGTTCCATCCTACCATTAAAAAGGATGACATGTTTTGGTGACCACCAGCTTGTCCATCTTTATCCCCTTATGCTCATCCTCTCCAAACTTCATCCTCCAGCTTTCCAAATGTTTCAGCACCATTTCAGCCATAGAAATTTCTGCTTTAATTATTGAAGCTCATAAATGAGTGAATATATAGGGAAGTGCAGAAAGCATCAGACATCTTACAGGCAAAACTACTAGTTCTTCCTGTAAGGCATCAATGCTTAATAAAAAACAGATACAATATCAGCATGAGAAGCGGAGCGGAGGGAAAACACTACGGACAACTTGAAAACAGGTTTTCGGAGAGGGAGAAACACACCTAAGCACTTTAAACACACAAAAGGCAGCTCTGGGCTACCAGAGAAGTGACAGAGGCAAGGGTTGTTTTAAGGAACCTGTCACTTCCCACCCACCATCTCCCCACCCCACCTCCCCATGAGAAAAGAGGACCAGAAGAGTTATCTGCTGCCTCACGTCTTCTCATTACCAGTTACTGTAGGTTTTGGCTAACCCAGACCTGCAGACTACCTTACAAAGAACGAGGAAGAAAGACAAAGCAATTTGTTTTCACAGAGGAGCCACGGGAGGGTGGGGGGAACACAACCAACAACCCACAAACAAAAATTTAAGACAGCTAATGAGATTCCCAAACAGAGAGAAAACAAAAAAGTAAAATATGCTAATGTGGCTTGTAATTCTAGTCCTGCAACAGATGTTACAGGCATTGTGAATTACAAGTGCTTCTATTTAGTATAGTCCTTTTCCCTTGTCAAGATGACTAAAATATACACAAAACCAAGAATGGGCCTAGAGGAGAAAGACCCTAACAAGCAACTGTTAACAAATGGTAGATCACTTGATGAGGAGATGGTAAAGCCTGTTAGGTTGGCATGCAAGCAGAAAGCTTTATTTATTGCTTTAATCGTTCCTCCCAATGCACTGTCCCAGCTGATCTATGGTTTGATTTTCCTCTAAAGTCCTTAAATGTACATATAAAAAGTCAAAGCTTATGGTCTCAATGAACCGTAAGACTTCCTTAACTTAAAGCATTGCTTAAAAATAAAAGTGAAATGAAAAAGTCCAAACAAAAGCTTCATCCATAGGTCTCATTTGCACCTAGAATGAATGATTAATTTACAGACATTATTTACTCTTACAACAATGCAGTACAAAGACCAACATTCCAGAAAAATTAAATACTTCTATGGAAGGGAGAGTTCTTTCCAGACGCATTAGGGAATCATATGAACAACATCTGCAACACTTAGCTGCCAGGCTAACAGACACGTCTGCTGGAGAACACCACTGTACCACAAACAATCCACCCCACAACTGCGCAGTTTGGCCACCCTCCTACATTTTTGCCCCTGCCTTAGTGTGCTGTCTTGGCAGAGCTAATCTTGAGTTTGTTCCTGCATTGGAGAAGGGGAGAAAGCAGCCATGCCAGTGTCCTTCACTGCCTCACTAGGTATGGCACGCATAGCAATGGCACAGCACGCAGCACCCACCGGAATGGAGTCCAACAGGCGGACGGACAGCTAAAACAGCCTCTAAGTTATTAAAATATTTCAAAGAAGCAACAAAAAGCCTGACTCTCTGCTCAGACTGAACACTGCTTCCAAAAGGCTACAGCATTATCTTTCCAAGGGTGACTGACGGTGAAGAATTAGAGACCATGCCCATCAGGGCCAGGTCTTTAGCCAGCACTCTGGCTCACGATTTTCCACACCTTCATTCAAGAAGCTTTCCAAATGAGGAGAAAAATCATTTGCCTCACAACAGTACTCAAAAATGAATGCATGAAAAACTACACAAAACAATTATGACAAAGGGTCCCACAATAACGTTAGCTAGGTTATTATCAACAGATTTCTCCTCAAACAGGACCATTGCCTCCACTCCCACACCCGAAGTAACTGAAAGTCAGTATTTTTAGCTACTTCAAAAGGCTAGACTCCCCTCAGAACAAATGACCACATACCCTTGAATGCTTTGCAAATTACTCCCCAATTGATCTTGACCAAAACCTAAGAAACTTTAGCAGACTTACAGCAGACCTCTCAATCCGGAGGGCCGAGTTGTGTATCTCTCCCATTGGCGCATTTATCAAGACCCAAGTTCTCCAGTCCGGGAGCAGAGCCTCCATTAACTGCCCCAGAATCCAGTACTATGCAGCAGGGCTGATCTTTAATATTTCCAGTAACACAAAATGTTTGATCGTGCATTAACATGGTAAAATTTAATAGCCGACAAGAAGTTGTGGCTAACTGGCATCAGTTTATAAATTCCCATTTGGCACAAAAATATTTGAGATTACGGAAACAAAAGAAAACATGATCAGTAGAAACATGTACTGATGGGGGCTGTTGTGGCATGCAAAACATCTGAGCACTCACTAATTTGGCTGCAAGCTCTTGTTCAGAAAACAATGTCTGGCAATAATAATATGATTCCAAGGAAAGAGCTCTATGGGGAAGTTATTTACTCTCTCACAAAGGCCATATGATTTATACATGTTGTCACTGCCTATGCCAGAAAATTGATGACTGATTACCACGTACTCATTTCAGTATCAGGTATCCAGCCTGAATTAACTAGATTAGGCCACATGGAATTTCTTTAGTATTTACAGCACAACAGAGTATAACATTTGGTTTAAGTCAACAGAAAGAAGGAGCTTTCAAACTGAATCCAGTAAGAACTAGAATATATTAAAGCAGCATGAATTAAATGTTTATTATTTATCACTATTAGTCATTTATTGCACAAACATCTGGATTCCATAAACACAGCCTGATAGAATGATATTATTAGCAGGGAGAGCAAAATAAATATATAAATAACAGCTTGTTAGACATCTGCAAAGCACTGCTATCACTCATCCATTCCCAGCTCCCAGAAGACAGGTATTCAACTCTTCCCTTGTGTTGCTGGCTGAGTATTGATTCAAAGTTGATAGCCCAGTTCTGCAGCCCCCTGTGCAAGAGGCACAGGATCCCTGCTTGAGATACTGCATGTCCTCAATCACTGAGGACAGACCTTCCGGATAGCAGGACTAGGGAGCAGGCAAGAGTAAGGCAGGGACACGAAAGCATTCAGAGTGAAAAAAACCTTCGGAGAAGAGCATCACCAAAGAGAGAAATGAGTAATGAGGCAAAGAATTTCTAAGACCTAAGAAACACCACCACATAGCAAAGCACCTGAATATACTCCAGTATGGTCTGCTTAATATTAATAGAGACTGATGATTTTATTCATTTTAGGCTGACAGATAACATTTGCAAAATATCAACACACATGGTTTCTTCTCCAAGCCACTTACTTCCCAGATCAGTAAAAGTCTGCAGGGCATTGCTAGTGAAGCCTTCCTCACTTGCAACCTGTAACTGCTTTAACAGATACATAGCAATGGTCTATTAAATACTGTTCATTTCGTGAATATTTCACTGACTAACGTTTTTAATTTGAAGTTTATGAAATAGTAACTATAGTAAAGCTCAAACTGCTTCACCATTAAGCCTGTAACATATTTTTTTCGAGTATATGTATAAACGTGTCTTAGTTCTTCTCTGCAGCAGAGGATCTAAGGTGATGTGCCCAGATGAACATTTCCAGCTGCAAAAAGCCCAGAATTTTATTATATCTGTATGCAAACTTATTTACGTCGCTACTGTAAGCGCCACTGAAGTACTGCATCATAAAGTGTTATAAACGGCAATGCATGGGGGTCTCCTAGACTCTGCCCACTTTTACAAAATCCGTACATACATGCAGTCATTGCTAGATAGCCATTTAATTATGCAAAATCTCCATCCCCCTTTCCGCTCTTTGATAAACTGGCTGTTCAGCATTATGTGGATCCACACACAAATCCTCAACAAGGAAAAAAGGAACCCGTACTACCCAAAGATCAATCAATGTGGAAAACCTTTGGCATTAGTGTTAAAGCATACTTGCTCTGCTTTTCCTCCTCCTGTAGACAGTGCAAGAAAGATGTTATTAAAGAGTTAAAGCAACTCCGCGTGTGAGTGCCTGAGCCAGAGAAACAAAACACAACCCTCTGACAAGAGCTCAGAACCACCTCCTCTGATATGGTACTGTCAGGATCAGCTTTTCCATTCAGGAAGAGCAGGCTGTCACCTGGGGCAGCAGAGCAGCTAGGGGCTGCTTATTGTTAGGCTAACAGCAGGATGTAAAGGAGGGCACTTCCCAATTAACCTGAGGCAGCACATTCCCCAGAGGCAGTGCTAGATAGTGTAAAATGACCCAACACAATAGGAACAGGAACATCTTGGACTCAAGCATATGGAAACCGAACAATCACCAGTGTGACCACGGCTCCAGCAGGAGAAAAAAAACACTCTGGAGGCTCTCCCCTCAGTAACTAATTTCCCTACTTCTTTTAACCCTCCTTCAGCATCCTTTCTGCTCCTTTCCCCTTCCTACACCAGTTCCTGCAATAGAAGAAGTCTTCCTTCCATCTGCTTGCTAGCTATCCTCTCTCTTTTTTCCTGAAGGCTTTTAGCATTGAGCAAGAACCATATTAAAGATGGTGCAGAAAGATCAGGTGCAAATGAAAGCGCTTTGCCTACATGAGAGTTTCTTTCAGGCTTTACATAAAGGAAGATAAAGGAGAAGAAAAATAGTGTTTTCAAACAGGAGCACTGCCACAGTGCATTACTCCATCCACAGAAGGAGCTGTGCCCACACCCTGCCTGCCACACCCTCTTTAAAGCTCTGGAAGGACCACAGGTGTCCTGCTTTGGGCTCAATTGGCCACTCAGGTGAACAACGGATGCTCTCCCCTACCTCTCTTCAAAGAGACACAGGAAAGAGGGAGAGACTTATGAGTTTAGAAGGAACTAAGCTACCTTAATGAAATATTAATAATAAAACAAAAGGGAAACAATGAAATATACACATATTAAACTCCCAGGATGACAATCACGTCACTGGCTGGCACTGGGGAAGTCCCAGACTGTACTCAGTGATGGACGGGAACTGGATTCCAGATCTAGATTCAGGACTGGGATCAAAGGCAGACAGACAGAACAGACAGAGTCCTCCTCAGACGCTGGCCATTGAAGAAAGAGGGCTGACCCTTTGACCAGCTTTTACACCGAGCATGAGGCAGATGGGATGGAACACCCTGTTGGTCAGTTTGGGGTCACCTGTCCTATCCCACCTCCCTGCAGGTGGGACCCCTCTATACGCTTTTCTACTTCTGACCTTCCAACTTGGTACATAACAAAGTTTGCTGGCGTGGGTCTTTACAGCAGTAAATATAAGCAAGAGCCTCTCTGCATACCAACCCTTGGCATAAACTATAAACATAGGTCTCCTCACTCTGAGAGCAAACAGTGGCTGCACAATATGCTGTTAATTTCAGTAGTTAGGGGAGGCTTACCTAAAAAGTGAAGTTATTGAACAGAAAATTGGTCCTGTTGTACCCCAAACCAGGACAACAGACCAGCAGCCCACAGTGCTCCAAGCTACTGGATGATGATGATGAAGTTCTAAGCACCCAAGTTCAGAAGCACCCACGGCACAGCCCGCCCCTGCTAAGGCAGTCGGGCTCGTTGGTGCCTACTCTGCCTGCTGGAAGAGCAATGCTGGTGGGTAACATCGTACACTCACAGAAGGGTTTGGGTTGGAAGGGACCTTAAAGATCACCTAGTTCCATCCAACCCTGCTGCCCTGGGCAGGGACACCTCCCAGTAGACCCAATTGCTCAAAGCATCCCTCTCAGGCAAACCACAGGAGAGGGCTCAGCTGCCACCCGGAGCCCCCCACAGAGAACCCCCCCCCACCCCAGGGCAGTCCGCAGCCCACCCCAGAGCCCGCGGGGAGCCCCCGCTCCAGCCCCTGCCTCGCACCGCGCCCGCCCGCCCTTCCTCACCCCCGCCCCGCGGGGAGCACATGGGAGGCGGGACGGGAGGACACTTACCGGCGGGGCCGAGGCGACACAGGGCCGTGCTGGGGGAAGAGGAGGCGGTTACGCCGCCGCCGCCGCCATTTCAGGGCTGAGGGGCAGCGGCGGCGCGCGCGGCTGAGCGGGAGGGGGCGCGCGGCGGTTCGGGAAGGTTCTGCCCGCGCGAGGCGCGTCCCGCCCGCCGGTGGCGGCGTCGAGCGCAGGGCGGCGGTGCCGTTCTCAGGTGGACGGCATCAGGGGGGCGAGCGAAGCCCCCGCTCCTTTGGAGCGCGGCTGCTCTTGCAGCAGCGGCGGTGGCTGGGCGGAGAGGCCGACGGGGGTTAAACGGAGCGGTTCCCCTGAGGAACCGTCGCCTCGCGGTTGCAGTGAAGGGCTCCAGGGCGGAGGCGCGGCCCGCCGTGAGCCACAGTGAGGGTGTTGTGCCTTCCCTTCCCCCCGAGGTGGAGCGGTGTTGCCCTCGCACCAACGCCCCTCACCTGGGCCTTCCCCCGGCGGCTGCGCCGCCCAGCAGGTGACACTGGGAACCCCTGGGCCGTGGGGAGCGATGCGGGGCCGCGCTCCTGCTGGAGGCGCGGTCATGGGTTTTACCTGGTGAGGGCTCCAGGGACGTGAGTGGGGTTACTTTCACAGGAGGAAGAGAAACGACACCCGGGCAGCGTGGCTGGGATGGTTCACCCACCGCCGCCAGCTCCTCCGGCGTCTGTGGTGGAAAGCGAAGTGTAATAACGCTCGGGCAAAACAACAGTAGTGTTATTTGCTACGGTTGCATAAACAGCTAGCCTCACTTAGGATATCATAGAATGGTTTAGGTTGGATCATCCTTTTCTTATCCCCTAACTTACTAATGGTATCAAAACCAGGTGCACAGCTTAGTTCTGTAACTGGAGAGCATTTTCACAGATCACGTTCAGTCAAAGTACTTCTGAATATGAAACAACAAAAAAAATCTGTTAATCATTCTGTAATATTTGGTATAGCAACCACCACTTATTGCCTGCAAATCTGTTCACTGCAATGACTGAAAAAGAAAAGTACGAGGACTGTACAGTATTAAAGGTAATTAATTTTTATAAGAGGATAGGTTTTAGGAGGTTTAAGGGCTTTTTGTAACGTTGGCTCAAGTGTAACAATAGGAATAAACAGACTGCAGTTTCCGCTTGAATATTTCTGTGTTAGGAGTCTGGTTTTTTAGCAGAAAAATACTCTCCATCAACTCCATTGGCAGCTTTATCTCTCTGTAATACAGGAAGGCACGGCGTATCACACTGAAACAGCACCCAAAGGCCAATGCAAGGACAACACACATGACAGATGCTCAGTTTTAGGGTTTATTTGATCTGCTAACATTCATTCTTGATCTAGACAAAAACAATTAGATGATTTTTTTTTTTAACCCAATTTTTCTTGTGGAAGAAAAGAAAAACCTTTTAACACTTTTTTTTTTTTGTAAGATGCTATAAATAAATATATAAAGCTTTAAGTGTTACTTGGCTCAAGTTAAACAGTTGTCTTTTATTTTTTGTTATTTTTAAGTTCCAGAAGTGGAAAAAAAAATGCAAACCATACACATTCAGCCCAATGGAATGACTCCAGCCACAATCACTTTCAGAGAAGCTGAAGCTGTTTGATCTACAATATGGAGGATGGAAGGTGGGTGGGGGGACAGCTGTATTTTTTTACCCTCAGTCACACAACTCCTAGAAGATAAGAACTGAGCTCCTTGGTAGGTAAAGCACACAAGAAAGGGGGGAGGGAGAAAAAGAAAGTCCTGCCTGCATTGCTTTTTCCCTTCCCTGTGCAGATTGTGCACCAGAGAGGAAAGAAGAGACAATATAAGCAAAGCCTCAGACAAAAACAAATGCCAATGAAAAATAGAATCAGATACGGGCAGGGATGGTGAGAAATCCTGTGGCTGTTGCGTGTTTGCCTGGCAGACTACACACAAACACAGAAGAACTTCACATTGAGAGAGGGTGGGGATTTTTGTCTTCCTTATGAAAAAAAGATGAAAAGGGGCAATAAAAATAAGTTAAATCATATTCCAATATGTACAAAACAAATCATGCTCAGTAAACCATTTGAATATAAAATTATTCATTATAGTACAACTCTCTCAATCCAGTCTGCAGAATTGACACCTGGGGGAAAACAGGGAGGGGGAATTGTGGAGCTTTGAGGGACGAGACAGACTCATTTGCAAATCTTTTGGTTTTTTTTTTTCACCTCGCATGGCTAAAAATTACAGAGAAAACCACCTGCAGCTGGGACAATACAGGCTTTAATACCCACGTGCTTATCAGGACTGCATTCACCTTGGCAGAACTCCTGCAGATGGGGCAAAACAAACAGCCACGGATAGCTCGGATTGTGTGCGCAGGCACGAGCTCTGCTGCTCGCTGGTTTACCTGAACTGCTGCTAACTGACCTGTGCTCTAAAGGCTTGGCTCTGCTGCTGATCAGGCAGCGCATCCTGCATTCACTTCTGCCACCGGAACATGATCTGCTAATATTAGTGAAAATAAGAACAAAAAGATAATGCAGCCAGCCTTGTGATTTGAATCCAGCAGACAGCGCGAGTTTCATTCCAAGCTACAGCCCTGGAAATACAACGTTCAGCATAGTCTGTGTTGCAAATTTCTGTAGCGCTACCCATTTTTGTGACATTCAGAAAATTCTCTGGGACAGGAGGGGGTGTCAGTAACTCTAAATGTCAGTAAGAAGCTAGAGAAGCGTTTAACCCTAGGATACAAACCTAGGTCAGGCCCTGTTTTGTAATGTCAGTCATTACCTTCTGTAGCCATTCAGTGGTCTCTGTGAAGTGATTTGATGGGCTCAGAGTGAAAACTTCCTAACTGGCGTGTGTCCGTACTGCCACTGTGGTGGTCCTTCTGCCTTGCTCGTATTCTCAGCAACGGCGCTCCCCTTCCTGCTGCTACAGGACAGCCCTGGGAGAGAGGATTCAAAAGCTTGTTGGGACCTTCCTTTATGCTGCTTCCATTGCTAGCCCGGTTTTGTAAGCAAGTAAGGGACTATGGGGTGCAAAAACATCAACCTGAAGTGCTCCCCATTTATTCCAAAATGTTGGCCAAAAAGGGAGAAATTCAGGCAAAACAGAAGCTCATGTTGATCCTTTATTGAGAGTTTTTTTGTTGATGACTTTGAACCCCTTGACAGCTTGGGTCTGCAACCTTACCAGTCAATCCTGCATTCTGTGACCTGGGTACGGTACAAGGTGGCATCTGACTGGCTGGGAAATTTTGGAGTAGGACGCAAACTCCTTCAACAGAGCTAGCTGGGATGAGACAAATGAGCAATAAAAAGTTTTCTTCAGCACCAACAACTACCAAGTGGTGAAGGTAACACTGTTCAGGTGGCTAAAAGCAAAAGCGATCTCCTCCTCCTCCTTAGCGCTGCAGCGTGTCTTGGCCTTTCCACCCTCCCAAAGCAGGAGTGGAGTCCGCTGGCAACTCCCCACTCAGAGCATCGCCCTCGTTGGCAGGTGCGCAAGGGTCAGCACAGGGTAAGATGGCAGAGGCTAAAAGCCATCATCTTTGCCCTGGGACCAGATAACTGCCTGTCCAAAGTGCTCGCTCACACTAATACTGCTGACTGCATAAACCCTTAGTAATCCCTAACACAGCCCTAGCTTTTGGCAAGGCTTTTCACGGGGTGTCCCTGGGACCACAGTAGAAACACTGTGGGATGGACAAGCACCTGACTAGGTAAAATCTGAATTTAAGGGGAACCGTCTCACCAACTCCAGTAAGAGACGGGTCACAATCTTGCACCTGCCCTCACTGTACCCAGCACTCACCTATCCTAACCTGGATTGTGACGCATTGATGGGCCCCATGAAGAAACACTTCATGTAGTGAAGAAGGTCTCAGAGCATCTGGAAGCCACAGGAAAAACATTTTGGAAGAAAGGGACAGATATTGAACAAGAATGTACTATCTGGCCACTACTTCTGCTGGAGTGCCTTAAAGCCGTTGTTCTCCATTCATTTTAAAACTACACATACATTTTTCATGTTATTGTAGCATCAAATAATCAGTCCTAAAAATAAAAGAAATTGTACCACTTCAAACTGTAGTACATAGAAATCACAAAAAACTACATTCACATTATGTTAAAAAAGTTCCCTTAAACCCACTAAAGGAAGAAGATAGTGCCAGGCGTGTCCTGCAAGCCACGCTCTGGCACACAGCACTTGCAATACACGAAAGCATGGCTTACAGCCTTAGACCAGCACAGCAGCCAGGGTGAGCGATGGCTTTTGGGTCATTCTCTTCATTTCTGATACTTAGAATCTGTTTCAAAGTGCCCTAAACTTCTCATAGCTTGGAGTGCCTCTTTACAGTGTATAAATTTGCTATTCCCAATGTACAAGTGGAGAAACTGAGGCATTTGCCGGGCACAGGATTTGAATCTAGAAATTTCGGCCTCAGTGCTAAGCTGAGGTCAGCCCTCCTTTTGTGGGTTGAAGTGAAACTGTTAACAAGACAGTTTTCAAGATAGTTTCATTTCTTTTGCTTGTTACTGCAATATATTACAAAGAAAATGTTGGAACAAGGTCTTCTACTGACATGCTTCTAGGGTCAGAGGCTGCCTCTGATTTAGAGAACCCTGCAGACAGATCCATTAAAATCCAGCTGGTTACTCAGAGCCCATAACACAGAAACAACTCAGGCAAACTGGGCCAAATAACGTTACCGATCCCAATCATGCGCAGTCCTGTTTACTGTCACCCTTTGGTAGACGCGAGCAGAATTTCGCCTTCGGTACTGAACGGCTCTGAGAAGCCAGTGCCGGCACAGGCAGCCCTGCCTGGGCATTCACCGCACGGCCCTGCCGGGGCTGAGCCGACGTGCACCTCGAGTATGGATTCGCTGCAGTAACCATTGGTGCATTATGGATCCATAACGCAGAACGCACAGTGAAAAGCCTTTGGGTAAAGCTGGAAACCGTGCATATAAAACAGTTGCTTTTTATATCTCGTGTATTGGTTTTGTGGGTAAACAGCCTGTAAAATTGCATTTTTAAAATACAAATGTTTTCTTTAGTTACAGCAACACATAAAAGCGCTGGGAACTAGCAGACATAGCTCCTCCCAGTCTTGGAATTCAGAGATGAGCAAATGGATTTGTAATACCTTCTGCCCCCAAGCCAACAACCGAAAATTGCTTCATTTCGCTTCCCACTTTTCAGCTAGGAGGAAATGCTGATGCCCAGGCTACACATCTGTGGGAGCAGGGGCCGTTTTGTGGCAGAAGCACTGACAGAACTCTAAAGACAGCAACACCACTAGCAAATATTGGTACCAGCCGAATGCATGGGTAACAACGTCCCACTGTGCCTCAAGACAAACGAGGGTGTGCTTGGGCACTTCCCAGCACAAGGACGTGGACCCGATCAAAATCCATCTGAAATCGATAGAAAGACATCCTTTGACTTTGGTGGACTTTGGATTGGGGCTGTAAGAGGGTTGTATTTGAGCCCAAAGTGCTGTTTGTATTTTCTGCTCTGAAGTTTTTAATTGTCTTTACTCTTCTGGAGAAGAACATCTCCAAAAGCAAGGTGTATCCCCCAGGGTGTACACAGAAGAAACAAGGCAGCTCCTCTGCTTAAGGCAGCCCCCTCCTCTGCAAAACTCAGACTGAATTTGAAACTGTTGGAAACAGCGTACAGAGGCAGAGAGAGAATGAAAATACAAACCAAGCAGCACTTCAGTGGATTTGCGTGATGGGAAAGGGACACCGTGGAAACGACAGGCTAAAGTTGAATGCATCAGCTCTCTGCCTCTCCTCCAGCGATTTCAATGCCATATTTGATCTGCAGTTAATGTGGCCTTTGAAAATCAAATCATATTCCATTTGGTTCATAGTTTACCCTAAACAATAGCTGGTTCAGGTCTTACAGGCTGAGTAATAACGGGGCGAGACATGAAACAGGCAAAAACTGCTTCATTTCCATGCTTCCAGCCAAACAAAGAAGTGCTTGCAACAGCAAGAAAATAAGCCATACTTTAATTTGGAGAGTGGGAAGAGGAATTAGACAAGTCATTGTTGTTCTATGACTCAAAAGTCAGTAAGCAGAACCTGGTTAGACTGTCACCACACTGGAGGATTAAACTTACATGAGTCCCTAAAAAACAGCATTGAAAGAGAAAGAGTTCTGCTTTGAAAGTGGTCTGAGACTAAAAAAACAGTATCCATGATTCCCCCTTTCCAGTTTTATGAACACAGCTTGTTCATTTAAAGTAAGAGCTGCAGAACAGGCATTCTGCCAAAAGACAATGTGCACTGTCTCATAATTAATTCAGACCCATAGTCAGAAATTTTCACAGCTCTGGAAGGGAGCCCCATCCTGTTCCCACTTAAATCAGTTCTAGTGATTTCACTGGAAGCAGGCTGATGCCCATTATCTCTCGATAAAAGAAAGTAAAAATAACTGAAAAAATAGATACGGGTACGTCCGTATGCTTGTTCTAGTTCAGTATTTCACACAGCAACAAACAAAACAGAATCACCCCCTCATCACGTTCCCATTAATGACCGATTATTTGCAGGGTCTTCCCTGGAACTTATGCAGATTTATGAGGGAGTATTGCTAGTTAAATTCTTCTTCCTTTTTTTTTTAGTATGTAGGATAGGGTTTTCATGTGCTGTTAACACATAATACTGATGATGGCACGGGTGGCAGTTGTGTAGGGTGACAGGATGGCATGTGGGTGCACATTTGAGCCTATGTGGAACTTGGTCGGCTTTTAACTTGTTTTGGGACCTGCCTGTGAAACAAATCTGGGAGCTCTGTGCATGAATTCCCTATTATTTTTGTGATGGAGTTGCGTATGTGTATGTGATACCAGTGCAATGTATCAAAACCACTGTGCTAAGTACATATCCTAGGCCATAGTCAATTTGCTTCAATGTTTCTCATCCTCTGATGGTTTTTTTTCTTCTTCTATTTTTATGGTGCTCTACTTTCTGGCAGTGGCTGCCGGCTGAAATGAAGTGACCGCCCTTGTGCTCCGATCACACCGCCTGACAGGACAGCACATCCTCAACTTAGTCACTGCTATCATTTACTTACAAGCAATGCAATTCCCATCCCACCTCCAATAACACCCACAAAAGAAAACCTCCGTTTCCTTGTTTTTCAATTATGTATCTTTATATCACTATGCTCAGGGTATAAACAGATTTTAAAAATCCTACTTTGGCCGTTTGTGTTTGAATTGTGAGGATAAGAAACATTCTTTTGTATTTGGCCTTAAGAGCGGGTAACTGCATTTGTGCATTTTTTACCTCTGCATTATAATGTTGACCCTTTTTTTATTTTTATGTATTTATTTTTTTTTTAAGAATCTCATCGGTCTTGTAAGAAACAGTAAAAAGACCCTATGCTTAAGGAAGCAATCTATCTTCTGTTTTACAGACTTGCTTTTAAATAAAATATTTTTTGTTGTTTTTGTAATTTTACTTCCATGATCTTTTATATGGAAACCCTAGAATATCATTAATATAAAAGTCTGCCTAGGCTACCACTTCTCTATAATATGGCTCATGTAGTCCTCAGTGGGCAAGCGTCCTTGCTCTTCGGTCTCTTCCTTGGGAAGTGCTTCATTGGACCGGTGAAGAAGCCTCTCTTCCCGGTTCTTTATCCTCTGCTCCATCCTCTCTAGCTGCCGTTTGTACTGGTAGCGCTGCTGGAAGAGGTCCTTTGCATAGTCATAGAGCTGCATGTCCAAGTCATTGAGCTCCTCAATCCTCCGGATGGTGTCATTATCCACCTCCACCCCTCCTGCCCTGGTACTGTTGTACTGCATAAAGGGCCGGATGAATTTCAGATTAAAAGTTCTCTCAAATAGGTACTGAGTCTTTCTCTGGAACTCTGTCAGGCCAAAGAAGGCCATGTCTTTGAGGTTCTTTTTTGCGCTCTCCAGCAGGATCTGTGCTCGCTTGTTCTCTGGGATGAAAGACATGTTGTAGCAGCCCACTAAGCTCAAGTCAGCCAACATCCTCACTTGGCGGTTATTGGCCAAATTATATGGGCAATCCATGAACTCCTGCAGCGTGCAGCCTGACCAGTCCGTGCCTTCATAGCACGACGGCAGCTCTTCAGGAGTTGGTGTCCTGCCATCACACATGTGCAAGGAGGTCTTCCAAGTAGCTCCTCGTTGGACGTGACGCCATTCGCTGAGGTAACGAGATACGGGGTCTCTCAGCAGTGTGATGTAGTAAAATTTTCTACAAGAAGAAGAGAAAATAAAATAAATATTTTGCTAGTAACAAGTAAGATGCTTGGCAAGCTGAGGTCTAGTGCAGATATCAAAAGCACAAGAGTAAATCAACATTACAGCATCCATTCCACTGTACTCTTGGATTATTTTCTTCTTGCAATATCTCACATGAAGTAGCTTGTGAGAGAGAAACATTAGACCCATGTTTCTTTTTCTCATTGCCCACCATTTTAGTCTTGTCAAGTAGTAACGCTTTCACTAGGACATCCATTTCCAGCAACAGACTGCAATGTCAGAACCAACCATCAGGATTCAACAGATCTACCAGCTTCAGAGAGCAACTGTGACTTTAGGGACCGCCTGGCCTTTCACACGAGCATGCGCCCTCTGAACCAGCCAGAGCTTGCTCCGCAGGACAGACCAGCAACTGCTCTGTTTATGAGCTGGGCCTATCATTCTCACTTTGTGCAGATGCTGAGCAGGACACCTACTGCTTGATTGATCTGGCTGCCAAGCTGAAATTTGGGAGTCTGCACTGAGTAGCAGGATAACACCACAGGAACATAAGTGAAAAATAACGGGAAATCAGGAATGCAATATGCTTTGTAGAAAGAGAAGGCACGAGTTGACAATCAGCAATGGTAGCAATGGTTTATTCTCATTTCAGCTAACCTGCTATCAATTCAAACAAACTTAAGACACACTTTTGATACATGAGACTAAAAAGGGTGAAAAAGCAAGACAATCGGGAGGAACAGACATAGTGACATGGGGCATTCTTGCTGTTCCAAGTACAATGAAGTCCCCAACAACACAAGCTGTCCCTTGAACTGAAAACATGATCGCTGTCTTGTACAGACAGACCTTCCAGCTTCAGCCCACCCTGAGTCTGGATAAAATTCTGGGATTGACAGCGATGGCAGTCTGCAACAGCCCTCTCCAGGCGGAGGGAAATGGGCCTTTTTTTCCCTAACTTCCAGCAGCTTGGGACTACAGTGTCCCCGAGTGTTTCTAGAACAAGGAAATACCCTCTAGTTGCTAAAGCTGGCAGGGAATTAAATCCACATGTGCTCCCAGCGCGTGGGGCTGTGTGGCACTGTACACAAACGGGAGCACCTGACTTTGGCAGGGTAATGCGTGCATGCTACTGGAAATACTTCATATGGGGGGGTCTTGGATTCATTTCCCCATCAGAAATGCATCTTTGGAGTGTTGCTATGGCTCTCTGCCCTGCCAGCACGGCTTGGGAGACCTGAAAGTGATGGCCATTATGAGGGCACTGCACAGGTTTTTGAGGGGGAAAAAAAAGTAACAAAAAATCTGCTTTGGCTAATATTGACACACCCATATTTTCCTAGCACCTTCAATATTATCCATCCTAGCAGTAACCTAAATTACTGCAATAAGAGTAACTTAATTTTAAGAAAATACATCAAAGACATTGCCTGGGAAGTCTGATTTTAAGGAATGTTTGCTTTCCCAATTTATCATTGTCTTGCTGAAGGGTTGTTCCGAAGCAGTACATTTTGGTCTTTCCAACAATGCAATGGGTGTCCACTCCGGCTTCAATGCCTCTCCCGCTTTCTGCCTTCAGAACTAGGGATGATAAAAACATTTGCTATTTTTGGAAACTTTTCCATCTCTCTTCATAGCAGAGGTACCATGCTAGACAGTAAGGCTTTCTAGTACTGTCTGTGGACAGGGAGAGGGGAGGAAGAATGGGAGCAGAGAGAAACACTTCCCTTAAATTTACCTCTTTTTCCTTCATTTACATTGCAGCCTGTAATGATTCAACTACCCAGACTGAGATGTAGCTATGATTTATATAGACAGTACTAAGAAACCTATAACAGATGGGGATAAAATATGACAGTGGAAGGAAAAGGAAAGCAATGATGAATGCCAGATGTTCAAGTGACAGACATTGATGCTAAACACTACCAGCATTTTTTGACTTGTGAACTGTAGTGGACTTTTTATTTACACCAATATAATCCAAAGGTTGCATTTTTTCCCGAAGCAGTTTGAAGCCAGTTATTATTATGTGGCTTACAGAAGCAACTAGAAGTTTCACCTAAGATCGGGGACTCATTTCTGAGGTATCCAAGGACATAGGAGGAGCCAATTCCTGTCCATACCTGCAGTCTACAGAAGTATGGATACGGAAAAAAAAGAATTAGTATCTGCATTTTGCAGACAGGGGAACCACAAATATTAAATCATGTGTACAAAGTCAAATGGGTGTCTGTGGCAGAGCTGGCATGAATCTGATGCCTGTAAGCCTGAGTCTCCAGTTTGTCTTCTCTCTCTCTGTTTAAACTTTAGGAGTCTATTAGTAAATCAGATTAATAAATACCATGAAAAACTTCTAGGGTCCATTGAAACAGAGAAAGCTTGAACAGGACATGGATTGAAAAAAAGGTTAAGGAGCAAGTATTTCTTTCTTCACACCTGCACTATAAGAGCTATTATCTTAGTTGAAGCGACACACTGGTAAATATTTTACCATGAGCAATCTCTCTGAGATTCATCTCAGTGAATAGAAAGCACAGGAAAATAGGTTACATTTTTAGTAATGTATGTGCCCCTTTCCAGGTCTGTCACATAGTGCTTGAAGGAGGGGAGCTTGCCTCCTAACACAGAAATAAGATGTATCTTTGGAAACTGGAATACAGGCAGTGGAACCAGGTCCCTGGAGGTAGTTTAGGAAGCTGCCCCAATGGGGCATAAAAAAACAGCCCAAAACCAGAGACTGCAATGCAAAAGAATAATTTAATCTGCCCAAGTTGAGACGCACCATTGACGTACTGAAAGTTATGCTCCCAAACGTGTATTTAGCTTTCTGGAAGGATATTGGTTTCAGAGGTGCGGATTCCCTCAGCTCTCAGGAAAGTGAACAGCACACCTTTAGGAAGACTGGGGCCTCAGGAACCAGAGACATAAGCCACTTAGATGAATGACCATGGAAGTATTCATCCAAGGTACTGAAGACACTTAAGTTTTAATACTCAAACTGTAACTTGGGGATCGCCTTTAAGTTCAGAGAAAAGTTAGATATCTCTCTAAAGCATCATCCATTAGCACCATCGTTATTAACATCGTGAGCCAGAAAGTCGGGGGAAATTTACGCCAGCCTGGTTGAGAACACAGGCAGTGCCACTTGTCAGCAGTGGCTCGAAATTTATGAGGAACCACATGACTAGTAAGTTCTCTTTTGTCATCGGAGATAAAATAAACCCATAAAATATATGCAGCTGTGAGTGCCCTTCCTTTCAGCGTGGTGCCCCAGACAGCTACTTAACTTAAGTATTCCTAAAGGCTCATTTCAGAAGTGTGGTCTTCTCCTAGCCCAGATGGTTCCACTCAATGCTGCCTCATAAAAAACCCAAACAGCCCCAGTTTGGTCATGCAATGCCAAGTCTCACTGGCCTTCCTGGAGTTAACAAGTTTGAGCAAGAAAAATGGACATTCTAGTTAGTAAGATATTTTTCTTTTTCTTCCCTGGGCAGAACAGCACTACTACTCTTGCAGGCTCCCCTTCTACGTATCCATGGGGTTGTGATCCCCAGCGCACAGAGACAAGCAGAAGCCAAAGTCACACCCCTGCCTTTCTTTGCATTATTGTCCATGGCAGTTCCAATGTGAAAATCCACCTGAAGCTCCCTGGGGTGATTGCAACTTCAGCATTGCAACTCGGATGTACGTGCAAGCTGCACAGTTTTGTCTGAGGAAAGAATCACTAGCGCATTTATTAAACATAGCAAAATGAAATCATGTTTTTGATAGACGACCCTGTATTAGAACTGAAGTTTCAGGGAGAAAAAAAAATCCAGTATTAGCAACGAAGGGCAAACTTGGAGTTGTAGTACACAAATGAATTCAGGAAACTCGAGTCTAAGTACCCCTTCTGTCAAAATTAGCCTATGTGCCCCAGACAAATCTCTCTCTCTCTGCCTCTGTTTCCCATGTGTGAAGGGCTGACAATGTCTCCTTTGTCTATTTTGGCAATTCAAAACATAACATCTTTTGGAGCAGGAACTGTCTCCTTCAATGATTATGCAAAGCCCCTGTTTCAGCATGGATTGAGGTCAGAGGACAATAGTTAACTTGAGGCATATTTTCATGACACAGGCGTCAGGGGCACTGTTGCCCTACAGGATTCCCACCCCGGACCTCTCCGTCCTATTCTCTCATGGCAGCACAAAGCAGCCTTAGTTTTGCCAGCAGAGCTTTTTTTTTTTTTTTTGCAGGGCTGTGCCGCAATTGCAGTCACTGAGCAGATCTGGGTTAAAAATAACCCTTTCTTGCAGACATGAGGGAGTGGCTGAAGCCCCCATTTAGTAATATTCTGCCTTAATTCCTGTCAGCAGGTTCCTCAGCTAATGAAGGGGAAATGAAACCCTTCTTCCTCTAAAAAAACAATTCCTTCTCTTTTGTTAATAACCAGTCAACATAATTCTGATAAAGTGACAGATTCTAAATACGATGCTATTATCTCTCTTCAGTTCATTTCCATTTATGCTTTCCTACACTACTATTCGATACACCCTTCTTACTTCCCGCTGCTGGTCTCTAAAATCTGTCGAGAACTGCTTATTTGACTGTGCAATCCCCTATTCTTTGCTGTGATTAAATGCTTCCCTCCCACACAGCCAAAATATCTTATTTTTTATTTCTACAGGTTATTCACTGAGCTTTCAAGCATCCCTCACAGGAAAAGCAAAATTTATAACAAGTCCTTCTTGACTACTGCGGTGGCCTTCCATCAGATAAAGAGCAAAATAAGGATAGCCACTTCCAATCATACGTGCTTCATCTTGCCCACTGGGAGGGGGAAGGGGAAGTAAGCTGCATAGGTCAGCTTCAACCATATAACCCCAATCTGTCAAAGCAACATGCCCCCAGGCTACAATTTTTCTACTGCTAAAGAAAAATAATAATAATAATAAAAAAATCTTTTTATGTCCTTGCTGAATTAACTGAACTGAACAGGGTGTCTGTCAGCTTGCAGGAATGAGAAACACTCTGTTTTGTTTAAAAGAAGTAGTAACGTCAAATTTGCAGCTGATTTAAGGCGTCTTTGTAAGCCAAGTCCGTGTGTTACGCACTCCTCAAATCATGTGTGAGGGTCCTTATTCAATTCATACTGGCTCTCTCTGTAAATAGTTTATCACTAAAACAACTAGTGATTTTGCCTCCCAGCAGCGACATGAAAACGTGCACCCACCCTGCTGTTAGTCTGCAGGGACCAAGGGAAGAAGAATGGGAGTAGTCAGCACCCCTACTGCAATCGCTTAAACACTCACCTTGCAGAGACAATTAAGGGGATTATTAGGTAATGGTTATCTCCACTGAAAAGGGACAGTGTATCCTAAAGGAGCAGTTCCAGCAATGGCTTACAGGTAAATAATAAGTAAAGGTGAGCCAGGTGTCTCTAATGATGAATGAGCTGAGAACGTGGCAGATGGAAGTTTATAAGGAATTTATATTCTCATTATAAAGTCATGCTAAAAGTTACCTACAAATAACAGATGTATGAAAATCTCTTTTTACCTTCTGCACCGAGCCACAACATGACCTTCCGCTGCGGTGGGAAACACTGGGGTGCAGAACGCGCTCCAGCCAACCTCAGCACTTGCTTCAGTAAAAGTTGCTTCCTGCCTTATTTACCATCAGTACACCAAGTCCCTGCTTACCACTTTTACAGCCAAAACTTGGGAAGACTCCACTTATTTCCCTATTTTTTTACTCTATAGTCAGAGTTCTTGCATAGCAAAACACACTCTCAGTTAGAGATTGGAATTTAATATATGTACAATGATTACTTCCTTTGGTAGCAAATAGCCCTAATTTTCCTCAGTCTGTTTCCTCTCATCTGGTGTTCATTTAGACTCTTCCTGCATTTCACACACAATAAACTCTTCAGCCCTTTAAAAGTCATAGAAAAAGAAAGAAAACCCCAAACAAACAAATAAATAAACAAGTCTCTTCTGTCCCCTATGTTTAAATAAAGGTTGCCACACAAAACACCAAAAGCCAAGAAACTTAACAGCAAAGCCAAGCCTCCAGTACTCAGACTGGGTAAACACCTACATCAATGGTTTTCTTTTCCAGTAAAAGGGGGGTGTCTTTACAGCAAGCCGGTGCTTGCTTTGGTAACCGGGTTTGTTTTGCACAGTTGTGTTTGTTTTGCCTGATGGTCTCTGCTCTTGGGACTCTGCTGCATTAGAAGATAGGATGTTTTGAAACATAACAAGCAACCATTGCCCAGGCTCTGCTCACCCTCCAGATCTTCACTCAGGGACTCTTCCCAGGGTCCAGTTTCGCCACGGACCAATTCCCGGTGCAGCGATGCCAGGCCATGCTGCTGGCAGCCCCCTGGGAGCGAACCCCTCCAAGCAACCCTCGGGCTGCTTCGGGAGTTGGAGCCAGAAGAGAATATTCTCGTACTGCAGACAATTTGACATACTTTTCCTCCAAATGGAAGAAGTAAACTCTCTCAGACTCTCTTGGCGGGATGCGAGCCAAAGCACAGGTTTCTGAATACACAAGGGTGGGTTTCAGCAGGTAAAAGTGGGGGTTTCAGTGCAGCTACCCCTTCTTGAAAAGGAAGCAGAGTTGCGGGGAGGCTACACCCTTTCACAGTTTGGCTGTATTTTTGAGAGCGTTTAAACAAAAAGCTGCTGTATGAATGGCTGTCTGTGTGTGGATGCTCCAGAAACCACTCGCCTGCTTGTCCTAATCACAGGCATATGCAAAGTGGAGTCTCACGTGTCACACCAGCTCCAAGGAACCACCAATAACTGATCTGTGCCCCCGGCTCCTGTTAAGGCAACGCGGGAGTAAAAACGGTTGTTCTTCCAGGATAGCTTAAAGGCAGTTTAATACAAACATATATTCCTCCATTCCCAAGAAAGCGGTGTCAAAGCAGATTCTGGAGTCTGTGGAAGACCCTGGCCGAGCAACCCGGCGTCTCAGCACCTGCTGGGTGCTCGGAGCTTTGGATCCCCGCTGACGTGACATGTCTGACTTCCTCTGAAACACGGGATGGGGTGTGAGCACCAGCAGCCTCTGAAAAAGGAGCACTTCTGTAGCTGGCAACATTTATACAGCTTTTGGGGCTGCAGCCTTACCTGCTGCCCTTCCAGTTCACAGTTACTGGCCAGGAGAATTGCAGTTGGACTAGATGATCGCTGTAGGTCCCTTCCAACTGAACTATTCTGTTCTATTCTGTTCTATTCTATTCTAAAACCTCCTGGGGAAGAACAGATTAAAGACGGAGAAACAGAGTAAATTCTAATTCCAGCAGCTACAACAATACTGGCTGAGGGTGTAAGCAGACCTGTACTGGATTTCAGAGCGTAAATGAACCTGAGATTACTTAGGTCTGGTCTTTTGGATATAAATGGCTGTAGAGTCAGAATATATTACATATTTCTATCTTTTAGCAGGCATTGAAATGTGTTATATTCATTAAGCATACACTTAAAAATACCAGTACTATTTAACTGTGAGTCAAAAAAAAAAAAAATTAACTGTGAGTAGGCATGCCACACCTCTCTTTTTCCCCTGTGTATTTCATATAATGTGGAGGATGAATGCTTCACCATCCTGGTGATGCAGCCTTTCATCATACCATGAACGGTCACGCTGCAGTGCTGGCCAGGCAGAGTGAAGCTCCTACGTGTGTGTACCTGTGTGTACCAAACACAGCACATCTTTCTTGCAAAGGCAGGAGAAAAGATAACAGAAGCTGCCAGTGAAGGAGGAGACAAAAGAGCAAGCAGCAGCTCAGGCATTTCACAAGAGCAACAACCAGCCCTCCATCCACTCAAAACAACTTTAAACAAAAGCTCTCCTTTTGGTGTTCACAAGACACGCACGGGCTCTGAGTCACATCTTTAAAAACATGGGGTAGAGTCAAAAACAACTGCGAGGGCCTTCTCCAGCCTGGTGGTGAAGAAACCCGCAGACATGAAACCAAGGAAAAGATCAATCTGTACGCTCGATCCGGACACCTTGCAGCAATCCAGATTTTGGAATCTGTAGGAGCGATAATGCTGTGTGTCTGCACGCGCCTCTGCACACACGGTAGCTGCAGCACAGTAACAGCTCAATGTGAGACGTCTCTATTTAAAGTTGACCTAAAAAGAAAGGTAGCTAGCTCTACAAAGCAATAGTTGGAATACTATTACATATATATTCCTTTTACATAGATATTCCTTCTGAATTATACTGGCAAAGACTGCAGAGCTGGAGTGGAGGTACAAAGGATGTAAGTCAGCCCCAGGGGCAGATGGGTGAAATCGTGATTTGTTAGAAAGCTGGGAGGACACACGTAGCCTCGATACCCACCTTGGGAATGGCGGTATGATACAGCCTATTCTGTACTGATGAGATATATATGGTAATACGAGTAAGCATTTTATATCTGGAATCAAATGCAGCATCACGAAAGGTATGGTTGGGTATTAGCAATATACTACTAATAGACTTTTACCCAGGAAACAAGTATGGTCCTATCACCCTCACGTTTCATGACTGTTTTATATCCAATTAGCAGAATAGACACAGACTATGAGTTTTAACAACATCTCTGCTTTTCAAGAAAATTGAGCTGCTGTGTAAGCACAAGAATTTCCTGTTGCACTGTCTCCTGCAAACAAGTTAATCTAAAAAAAGATACATGACATGTTATGAACCTTAGGAGTGAACCGCCAGTTCATTTTTCAAAATGACAGATGTGATGAAAATTGGCCAAAGGCTTGGAAAAAAAAAGTGGGGGTCAGGGTGAGGGGAGCAGATGGGGGCGGAGAGGAAGGCATTCCAGAGCCCTCTGGAGCCTTGGACTCCTCTAGGACCCATTAAAAGCTTATGTTACTTGCAGCATTTATAAACAAGTGCTTTCTTTTGCCATCATAACCTTCCTCATATCAAGCGCTTAGGAAGTGTTGACTGCTGTCTTCTACTGAAGCAAGGCACCAAAAATGACGGCAAGTTACAAATCAAATACTTTTGATTTATTACCTTTCCCAAGTTTCAGGAGGTTTGTTGTGATTCCTAAGTGACCTCAGTAAACCCACTAATCAATAGCACATCTGAATGCTGAGGGACTGCAATGGAAAGTTTCCCTGCCAGAAGGATTACATCAGTGCTGGCAGAGGCCAGACGGTAGAAATGTTGACCGCAACCCATGCCTATTCTTTGCATTCTTTTGCTTTTATTATTGCCCCTGCTGTCATCAAAGTAGGAAATTTCAGGATGAAAAAACACTGCCACTCTCTGTACGAAAAATTTTCTCTCCCTTCACTTATTGGCTCTTTCACACAGACTTTCATTTCTATTGATTTTAGCATTACACAAAATACAGATTTTAGTAACACATTACAGCCATATTTACTATAAAATATTTGCTAGCAGGGTACCATACCCACTATTTTTTTGAGTTTCTCCCTGCATGTTAGACACATCAGAATCAAGAAGAAACAAATCAATCCCTGAAGAGTAATGAGACATTTGCAACGAGACACTGAACTTTTCATCTCTGCGTCAGAGACCAATTTGCACTGGATAGGTAGCATTACGATTGCAGTTTTCACCCTATCACTAGCTAGGTTAAGTGGAAAACATCTGGGGTCTCATTCTAGCTCCAGGCGGTAAGTGCTGTCCCCTGATAAACTGCCAGTGCAGGCTGCCATGTTAGCAGGGAGGCTGAACTTAAGCCTCCCCATTGTCATCGGGACAGAGATGCTCTGGTTCTGCACGGAAACCTGCGCAGCTTCGTACTGTCTTTGCCCTGGGAATAGAGAGAATGCCAGGGATTCAGCCTCCCCAGGTGTCAAGATGGATACAATGAATAAAACAAGTGCATATTTTACCTAACAAAGCAGGATTTCTGCATCTGATGCCTGCATACTTCAGGACACAGAAGAAAGAACCACCGGGATATTGCCACAGAGAAAAAAGAAAAGCAGAAGCAAGATGAAATAGTGCAAAGACAAAGCAGAAGTAACTGTGCAATATGCAAAGGTGTTTACCCGAATCAGCTGCAAACAAAGCAGATAGGCTGGAATTTGCATTTTCTTTTGAACTGCAAGCCAGCTTCTCCAGTGAATCACAGGAGCTCCACTGGCAGTGAGATTCAAGGAAGATTCAAGAAACGTGTAGCAGCATGATAGACAGGAAGTATGTCTCCTTGAAGAAGATTAAATTATAAAGAAACCATACAGGAAGATTAAGGGAGCAAGAGTAGTCAGAAGAGCAGATATCGATCGCTTATGCAGGACAATTGAATTCCTCGGCCACTGCCTGCCTCATCCCAAAGGGATGCAATATTTGAGTCAGGCAGCTGCAACTGCAACACAGACACCCGTGAGCTGCTTGTGGATCAGTCTTGTTCCAATCAAAAATTGATGGATGGCTACTCTTATTGATCAGAGTGGGAAGACTCAGGAAACAGAATCGAGATGCACAGAATTTTGAAACTAGATTGACACGTCCTGGACATACAAGTAAACATTATAACCTCCAACCAGCCAGGGTACATCAAGAAACAAGACATCCCAAGGAAGGAAAACACAAAGAGCAGCACAGCCCGTTCCTGGAAGCAGCCACAGTGCAAGCTGTTGCAAGGACTGGTTTCCAAAGAGCTCCTCTGCTCCTCCGTGAGCCATGAAGGGCTGCTAGCGAAAGGGAACAACTACTGCCCAGGCAAGAACATCAATATCTACATCCTGCCACACGCCTAGTGGCATGAGAGAGGTGACTTGTCCTAATTCCATTTAGCCGGTTCCTTCTTAAAATTAGTACTGGGAGAGGTTCCCACACTGCTGCTTTTCTTGCAAATAGTCATATTAGTGGCTTACAAAGAGTACCAAAGCTCCCTCTTCTCAATTAACTGACTCTCCCTTGCTCAGGAATAGCAGATGCTGTCAAGCCACAAATAGATAATCCTCAAGAAAGCCGAGCTACTAATCAGTCACTTTTACATTTAAGATCACTTGGAGTTGCCACTGCCTTATACTGTTTTTCTAATTAATTGCACTGGAATGCACTTAAGCAAGCCCCGGATCAAAGAATCAACTGCAGAGATTGAAATAAATCCTGTCTGTGTTGCTAATGCCTTGGAAATGGATGACTTGCTAAGCGTTCAAAATCCTGGGTACCAATGGTTTAAAACTACAGATAGTGTGAGACACTTTCAAAGGAATAGATTTAAGAATATAAAGGAAAAAGCTCCCTTCATTTGCTTGTAAAAGACAATTAAACAAAAGGAAATTGTTCAACTAATTTATTGTGAAGTTTGTGTATCATAAGTTCCTTATTCTCCACTTTCCTATCACCAGAAATCACAGTGCAGGAGCGTCAATTTTCATTACAGCAAAACTTTATCATCATTACAGATTTCTTTTTTTTATTCGCTTTTATGAAGGGTTGAAATCTTTTCAAAATAATGATAAATAAAAATGACTGGGGATGGATGTGTTACCAGTTGGTGCAATAAATCACTGTCTCTTCCTGCATGAGCCTCTCTCTCATGGTTTAGAATATCATCAGAATGCCTTTGATTGATTTACAATTTAGTAATCCAGCCATCATCATCCATAATTCTACAATAAACCACGCCACTTAATGTAGCTGTTACAGATGTTCAGAAGTTCATTCCCTGCCTTTTAGGAGGTGATAGCTAGACAGCAGCTGCAGACACCAGGATTAGCTGGGGAAGAAAAATCTGTCTTCAGCACAGGAAAACATCCCATTTTCCTATAACAATGCCCTGTCTTTAAAGCTGCAAGACATGCTGCCAGCCTTGATGTAGCCAGGTTCAATTATTAAACACCAAATATCTATATGCATATAGGCACCCCCCTTGCCAGTTGGCAGGAGTAACAAGATCCCTGGCTTCTGTCGAAAATGCATTATTTCCTGGGAAATCAAGACATTACTAAAAGCCGTACGCAACAAATCCATCAAAGGGTCTGCAGTGAAAAGCAACTGATCTCACACAGGCCATGCCGGCGTTAAGAAACCCACGCTGCAGTGCATTCTGCATGTGGCACAGCATCCAGAGTCAGGCCTTAGGAACTGCTTAGAGTTTGCTCTTAAAACCACCACAGAAGTCGGGCTGAGGCCGGCAGGAAGGGCTGCAGCCGGATGAGGAGGGTGCTATTCCTTATGCTGTTACTGTTAGCAATCCCAGCCCTTCCTGACAGCACAACTGGAGACGTCGGGGCCATCATTACTCATTTTTTCACAAGTTACTGATCTAGAAAGAGTAGGTTAATTCTTGGCATCAACTTCTTTTGCTTGAGCCTGAAAACAACACAGCATGAGCTGCCCTGCAATTAACACTTTTGTTAATACCGGTTCTTAAAGAAAAGGAAAATACGTAACACGCACAGTACACAGTGCAGGTATTTTACACCAAACGGCACTACTACCCTCTGCCAACCTCAGCAGCCACAGTTCATTTAAAGCAGGCACACGGAAATATCCAACAAGGACTGTCAAAGTGATGGTCTAGGTCACAGAAACAATTTCTCTCCTAAGTGAATCACCATACTGAGGAAGCTAACAAAGACTGCAAAATTCATTAGCCGAGCAGTGCTGGAAAGGTCTGCTCCAAATCCATCAGTGATCCCACGAGGCCAGCCAGCATCCTGTCGCTGACAGTGACCCGTCCCAGGCGCTGCCGAGAGAGGTGCAAGGAACACCAAAGCTATGTCTAATTACAGGAACCCTCTTGCTTCCTCTTAGCTGCACTCGCAGGAATCACAAATCAAACTTGTGGGCTGCGTTTTCAGAGGGACATTTGAGTCTTCAAAACTTTAACAACCACAGGATTTCTCTGGTGGGTGATCCCCCCAGATCAATACATTATGAGGCTGAAAGAGTTAGCAAATCTGAATGAATTTAAGGTCCAATGAAATACCAAGTGGGTATTTCACAGGGACAGCCCCCCTGGACTGTGAAGAAGGGATTATCATGGCCTAACAAACCATGGGCTCTTCTGCTTCTAAGGGTGGTAAATGAGATCCCTTGCCCTGTGGCTAGCAGACCCCTTACGACTACCAGAAAAGCAGCACTGTGTTGAATGTGATTTTGAAAAGCAGCTCTTTTTGATGAATAAATCCTTAAGAGGCTTTTTTTTTAAAAAAAAAATACAGGCAATGTTATTGCCTCACCTTCCATTTGAAGGACTCTGGAGGTGTTCTAGCTGGTTGAAAGGCACCAAGCTCCTCTGCAGCTCTACTGCAGATAAGTCTAATTATGTGCTTAAAAGTGTACGTTGCGATTCCCCAAAGCGCTTCTTTCAACTCAGAAAAACCCTTTGCATCTCTCCAAAGAAAGTGCACAGTGGGACTACTCCTCCTGCTTCTATTGCGGCCTGGGAATACCCCTACATCCCAGTGCACAGGGAAGACCCAGCTCTCCCCCAGTCCCAGCCCAGCTCCCACTAGATGGCACCTGCCCGCTGCTGAATGTCACCTGCAGCTTGGCAGCGCTGCCCGCCTGCTCCAGCAGGGAGGGGAGGCTCTCCTTATGGCAGTATTTTTCTTCCCTTCTCATGGGATTTGTTCTGTCTTACGTATTAAGGCCACAAGTGCAATTTCATCTAATTGGGCTGGTGGGGGAGGATGACGATGGGAATCAGTAATTGTGAATATTTCCCTTTCCATACCGGGGCTGGAGGCAGCGATGCCGGCGTGCCACCTGACAGCACCTCACGCTACGCTGAACTTGCCGCGACTGGGTACCAACTGCAGCCGCTGATGGGGTGGCATAACCAAGTATGAGGGTCGGCACAAGCGCCTCCTCCCAAGGCAACTCTCTGCACACACAGCTTTCCTTCCAGAGGGACTGACAGTACTTGCCACTGGTATTTACATTTCCAATTTAACGGCATATATTCAATGCTTACACAAACATTGCATAGGAAGTGCCCCCTGGCCTGCAGGTGAGGGTGCATACATAACCGCGGAGCACTGGGCGTTGCGTTGTGAGATTACCATTCTGCATCTATAGAGCCTTTTGCTTAAGTCTCTGCCACAGGCTTGACTACGAAACATCACCTCCAAAAAATTTACACAGGAGTTTTCTCCCTTATAGGCTTAGGTTACGTGGAAAAGTTTTGCTGGCATAGCTCTACTGTGAGAAGTAAATAATAACAACATTGTCAGCCAAATAGCAATGCCAGCAAAAAGTTGTGGGTAGCTATATATACAGTTGTGGGTGTAACTTATTCTGTCCAGGGAAATGGGTTAAGTGATAGAGGCAGAGGAATGCCTGCCAGCGTGACTTCTCTTCCAAAAGGGGTTTATCAGCACAGCTCTACTGAAATAATCACATTCTGAATGCAGGCATGTGCTAAGTCTCTCTGTCAAAACAATTATCACAGAGAAAAAGTTTCTTGTGTTTGGTAAATTTTGAAGTAAGAATATGGCAATCTACATCCCTACAGCATGCTGTGATAAGTCTCTGCCCACTGGGATCTGCTGGGCTGAGGCCATCAGTTCTTTCAGATACACTGGCAACTGCTGAGCTTGGAAAGGCTTTCAGTCACTACCAACCTGGGACGGCCGAGAGCTGGTGCTCTTGCTATACGAGGCTCCATATCCCACCGCCCTCAGTCATCCAATCCCCTGACTGTGTCTTCACATAAGAATTTATCTTTTCTTTGACTATTTTGCCAATGGGAGCTGGAGGGTAGCAGGGTCATTGCAATCCGTTTCTTTGAATACTCTGTGGGATCTCAGCTTGGCATATTTCATTTTTTCATCCCAAAGAGAGTGTGTACAAAAGCAAGAGATCTGGAAAGCCTTCAGCATCACAGGAACTGCCAGCACTGCTTCCTTTGTTTGCTCCATTTAGCCTGATGACGTTTTTTATTATCAATTAGCTCAAACACAGAAAAGCTACGTCTCTCAGTCAACTGTGGGACACAGGTATTGGGGTGCAAATTCCCCTTGTTAGGCCTTCTGAGAAGCTTGGCTGATGCTTGTTGTGCATCCTGTTATTCCAGTCAGCCTAGACACAAGTGCCAGAGCTGGCATGAAAGGCATGTATTGGAGACAGAGAAAACCAAAGGTGAATTCCTCCCACTCCACGCTTGGGCTTGGTGTACCTGTTACTACATGTGTATCCTCCTTATGCCAGACATAACAAAGGCAGAAGCAGTTGTAGAGAGGGACAGAAAGGGGATTGCTAATACAGAAAATTAATATTGAAAGAATCAGTACAGTAAAGTTTCACAATGTTCACTCTGGGAAGACAAGGTCTTCCTTCTGGAGAATTCCCTGAAGGGAGGAACAGTAGCAATAGATTTGAAAAAGAAAAAGGAAAAAAAAAAAAAAAAAGAAATCCAATCACATATTCTCTATTTCAAAATTAAGAAGACTACCAGATGCAATTACATTCATGATTAAAAGATCTAACAGAAGCATATTTAAATTCATTAACTTAGTCCACACTTTACTACCTCAGGAGACCAGCTGCTCCTGGAATACAGGGCAGCAAAATACAAACTACATCTTGCTTGAAGTTTCAATGATCTGGCTGTTAACATCTCTTAGGTGATAATTAGGCTCTTGGGGCAGCAAACATTGTTTGGGAGAGAAAATGCACTGTGGAAATATAAGTAGTGGAGCCTTCTGCCTTGCTGAAGAGTCAGTTATTGCAGTATACAAAAAAAAAGCAGGCAAGGGCAAAATGAGGCCATTTTCAAACAGAGACTCATTTTGCCTGTGTATATCAGCAATCAGCAGATGCTCACCTCCGTGCAAACTGTTTACTTTAGGTTTTGCTTGTTTCTTGCGACATATGTTTTAACCAAGAGATTTTAGCCCTTGCGCACTGCAGCTCACCAGCATGGCTCTCCTCTGGAAAACAGATGCTGCATGGTTTTTCCATCACTGCTTGACAGCTGTTTGGTAGCAGGTACCAGCTGGGGCCAAGCAGAGATGTCTCCCAAGTCCCGTTCTCCCAAGCAGGGTCCCCGGACTGCCTTGGCCTCCTGGTCTCTCTGCTCAAGGGATGCTCCAGGGCCTCTGGCTGCAAGACGAGGTTTCAGGGGACTTTTGGAGGCGCTGGGAAGAGCCAGAACCTCTCCGTGAGATGAAGCCTGTTAGCAGGGCAGATGCACAGCAATATTCTCCGTCTGCCCCAGGAGGGCACTAAATCAACAGCGGAGGCACTGACTTACTTCCTTTCTGTTATTGCCACAGGACCTAGTTCCCTGTGACTGGACGCGAAGAGACTTAATTAAAGATAACTGGGAATTTCTGTTTATTGTTGGGTCTGAAATGCATCTATCCTTCTGAAGTCTTCCTCTCTCTCTGTATGCTATGCCTGGTTTTGGTCTCCTCCATTCTGCAAGACAAAGCTCACCTCCTCTGGATAATGACCTTCTTTCTCAAGAGATCTTTTAAATAATTCTGACAGTTGGAGCATTTCCTGTCCTTCCTGAACAGTCCCCCATAATCAAGTGCAAGAAACATCGAAGGACAGAGTTGACCTTTCAGACAGCCAGCTACGCCTGTGTCTGAACTGTCAGGCAGACATTTTCAGGACCCATTTCAGGATTTTACTCCTGTGAGTTAGTTATGATCCACGGCAGAGCGCTCTGCATTGTTGAAGCGTCTGCTCTCCCTCCGTGCCTCTTGGAAGTTGCACCATTCCTGAAGAGCTGTAATTCAGCTTGAAACCAGCAGATTTCAACTCCAGCTATTTGTGCCACATGAACGTTATTTCCTCACTGTCTGCAAATGTAACTGAAGTGCCCGGCATCTTCCCACGCCGCCAAGGAAGCCCTGATGATATGCACAGGAGCAGGAACAGTCTCCTGCTGTCTGTGTCTCTTCATTCAAATGAAGTCAGTGGAGATCTGGCTACACCGGCAGTGAAACGTCCCACTCAACTTTATTCTCCTTTGTCACTGAAGGACTAGAGAGATCTATTTTATTTTGCTTTAAAGGCCAATATAAGGCAGCTGACTTCCCTTGACAAAAATGTGAAAGCCAAGAATAATTCAAGTATCAAAATCACAGCTTCAAAATGTTCCCTGTTTGAGCGCTAGCCTGGCAATACCTCACAGCTGAGGGTATGGAGGTGAGAGCTCCTGCAGGGGCTGAAGAAAGATGCTCTTCCATGACTCATCAGCCATCCCTCTGGTGAACCAGGACATGGTGACAGGATTAGTCAGAAAAATTGTAACTGTAACCAAAAGCAAGAAGAAAAGAAGAAGAAAAGATAGGGAAGAGGATGGGAGATTGCACTGGTCTGAAAACACTCAATACCAACATTCAATTCTAAAACTATTTGCTACTAACTCAACGCTAGACGTGATTCTGGACATGTTTCTATCTCATAATCAGAATTAGATGCAGTCTCAGATCTTCATTCTGATTAATAGTAACTACATTTTTTGTTATATATGGGATATAATATATATATATAACTACATTTGTTATATATGGGAACACGTATCATACATGGCTGAATATGAGCCAGCAGTGTGCCCAGGTGGCCAAGAAGGCCAATAGCATCCTGGCCTGTATCAGGAATAGCGTGGTCAGCAAGACTAGGGCAGTGATCATCCCTCTGTACTGGTGAAGCCCCACCTCGAATACTGTGTTCAGTTTTGGTCCCCTCACTGCAAGAAAGACATTGAGGTGCTGGAGTGTGTCCAGAGAAGGGCAACGGAGCTGGTGAGGGGTCTGGAGCACACGTCTGATGAGGAGCGGCTGAGGGAACTGGGGGTGTTCAGCCTGGAGAAAAGGAGGCTGAGGGGAGACCTTATCGCTCTCTACAGCTCCCTGAAAGGAGGGTGTAGCCAGGTGGGGGTCGGTCTCTTCTCCCAAGTAACAAGTGATAGGATGAGAGGAAGCGGCCTCCAGTTGTGCCAGGGGAGGTTTAGATTGGATATCAGGAAACATTTCTTCACGGAAAGGGGTTATCAAGCACTGGAACAGGCTGCCCAGGGAAGTGGTGGAATCGCCATCCCTGGAGGCATTTAAAAGACGGGCAGATGTGGTGCTGAGTGACGTGGTTTAGTGGTGGCTTGGCAGTGTTAGGTTGATGGTTGGCTCGATGATCTTAAGGGTGCCTTCTAACCTAGATGATTCTATGATATTAGATTGTGTTTCAAATACATAGGAAGATCCCCCTTATTATAATATTTTTGGGACAATCCTTAATACAAAAGTCAAAAAAGTACATGTCTAAGTCCATTACAATATGAAATCGCTTTCCTGAATGAGACCTGGAATTCCACCTGAGCGGAAGTTACTTACAGCAAACCCCAAACGTATTTCATGCAATAGCTGTGCTGTGCAGGCGACTCGGAAAATAATGGGATTATATTTTGTGAGGAATTTACTTGAAATTGTGAGTGGGTTTTTCTCTTTTAGAGTACTTGGTCTCAGAGACAAGGGAGATTATTTGCATCTAAGCTCAAAATACCCATTAATATCATGAACACACAAAACTCTTCAGGATGAGTCTTCTAATGGCACTTACAGACACCGGGTGCCAACAGTCCCTTACAAAGAGAGATGTGCCTTGTATCGTTCTCACCATCTAAGAGCCTGTAAAGGCTGTTATGAGTCTTGAGATTGGGTACTGAAGATGGGGGATGGCAGATTTATGAATCACATTCCAATTTTTTAACCCAAAGAAGCTTCAGTACCTTTTACTACCCTTTCCCTTCATCAGAAAGACACCAGTTATCCTTGACAACAGATAGCTCCATCTGCACTTTTATTCGTCCCTGGTGAATACACGGATTTTCTTTAAACACAGATTCTCATCTGTCTAAGCCTTAAGGAGTAGCAAAATATTCTGGGAGAAAAACTCAGAATGATCCAGATGACAGGATAGGGAGGACAAGGAAGGAAGACAAGAAAAGACGAGTTTGAGATCAGTTGTGATTACATTTGTTAAGTTTAAATTTGGTTAAATTTGTTAGATTAAATTTGCAAAATTACTTAGAGTATTGAACGTATCAGCCTTGAGTTCACCATCAGGTCAATCTAGTTGTAAAACAAAGGGCTTCCCTTTTGAAGAGGTAAAATAAAAAATATTAGACATTTTCTCTTTTAAAACCAGTTTGTGCAGGAGGGGATGTTCTGGCTGCAAATGACACAATTAATTCTCTTTTTGCTGAGTATTTGGGGTGAGGTTAGCTGCATATGTTATCATCCAAAAGGTTTGTTTTTAGACTCGCATCTACTATAATCCTACCTTTTCTGTTTTTTCTGCGGATAAGGTTTTCACAGGTCTTACTTAAAAAGCTGCGTTAATTCGCAAGTGCGAAACAAGAACTTTTCAAATGATTACCATTAATACGGATGAATTACAAACATACCCGGCCTTGTTGCAGGCTGAAAGCTGAACACCTCAGAGGTCAATTGTCACTTTTAATACGCTGAACATGCCTGTACTCTGATGGAGGATTGCTGTCGTTACAAATGTTTCTCCGGGCACCAGTGCTGACCTCTCCCGCTCTGTCTGCTTTCCCGTGCTTGGCTGCTGCACTCATCTTAAGCTGTTCCAGCCACTGTTGGTTTGCTGAAATCTTTCTGCCTGACTCTTAACTTCTCCATACACTTTTCTGCCAAATTTTCATTCCGCAACGGCACGATCCAAAGCTCATTGAACTCAAAGGAAAGATTTGCAATGGCTCCTAGGGATTTTGGATCATACTTCACCTGCCTGCCTGCCAAATGCCTTCCTTGAAGACAAAGCAAACGCTGCTTATGAGCTCTCTTATGAAAGAGTGACAACTGCTAGGGGAGGACATGTGGGACTTGAGGAAACAGGTGGGGAGAAGCTCGAGGAGACATGGGGAGGGATAGGCTGCTGAGGACACAGGGCTGCAAACGTGCTCTTGGAAGGAGGGACACCCCTGA
Source organism: Pluvialis apricaria (assembly GCA_017639485.1). NCBI lineage: Eukaryota > Metazoa > Chordata > Aves > Charadriiformes > Charadriidae > Pluvialis > Pluvialis apricaria. Next base: position 26,546,346 of record CM030014.1, read on the forward strand.
TGGACTGTAGCCCATGGAGGACTCACGCCAGGGCAAGGACTCCCCTGAGGGACTGCAGCCTGCTGGCGACCCATGCTGGAGCAGCAACAGTGAGAAGAGCAGAGAAGAAAAGAAAACCAGTAGGACTGTGGAAGAGGGGCAGACGGAAACCATTACACATTACAAGAATCACACACAATCCTGCCATTTGTGCCCAAACCCTAATTTAGAAGAATAATCTCTAGGCAAATTAGGAACTTGTATCTCCATGCTGTTTCAATGCTGGGGCTTTCTCAGAAAGGGACAACTAGGACCCCAATGGTGATATCACCTTCCTGCAGAAAGGGCACATACATTTTATTGAGGATGTGCAGACCCTTCCCAATTCATGTTCAGAGAAAGAGCTTTTGAAAACTATCAGCTGGAGCAACTTTGCTTTCTGTGCCCTCAGCAGTTCTCTCAGGCTATGTCTATGCCATCGGATCCAGGAACTCTTATCCAGGTGGGATAACCAATTTGTCCTGACATCGAGGGGTGCCCCAGCCACCCCATGCTGTGGTTTCAGTGGGCTGGAGGAGAGCTGTGGGCTGCTCCAGGCAGGTACCTCATTAGCATGACAGAGGGATCAGGGTATAAGGGATTGCCACAAAATACACATATCCCGTACCTTAGACAGAAGCAGAGTGACCCACATCCTTTGGAAGGACAATTTGTGAAAAAAGTAATTGTCAATCCTTATTTAGGGAGCCAAATACTGTTTTCTCCCCAGAGTTATGTCTTATTTGCCATCATCCCCATGCCAGCCTTCTGTGCCCAGTTTGTCACCTGGGACTCTGCTGATCTCATTGCCTTCAGCAGAAGCACTGGGGACTCCCAACTGTTCAACAGCAGCCAAGAAAACTAAACACTTCTCCCTTGCTAATTCACTAAGAAGCTAAAAGGTAGAAAATAAAAGCCTTAGTACAAGGTTGATGCCTCTCACTTCAGTCAGTACTCTGCCATGAAAACACCAGAGTCTCTCAGTCCATTCATGTGGCATCCACTGACCCTAAATTCCCTCCCGTCCACATGGACATGCAAAGCAGGTTTTATACTGTTTGTGGCTGAAGGTTATAAAAGCCAAAAGATTTATGAATTGCCAGATTCATGCATTCAGAAAACTTGACTCAGGCCTCTGGAAAATGACCGGACCAGCTGAAAAATTCCACCACATTAAGCTGACCTCATTCTGCATAACTCCAAGTACTCTGGCAGTGGAGCCCAGGATCCTTCCAGCTCCAAGTCATTCGCTCTAGTAACTACATGAAAGCTGCAGGAGGTGTCCTCTGCCAAACCTCCTTCTCTCACAGCAGTGATGCCTGTGTTCATCAGCAAGCAGTCATGATTTCTGTTAGTTGTGGCCCAGTTCTGGTCTATTTTAGGATTTCTAGAAGCTGTTAAAAACTAATATCCTCTCACTCCCTCCTCCCAGAATCTCATTTATCACTCTGCCTCCTGCAGTTACACTTCTCTTTCTCTTAGCTGGCAATTTCTTTCCTATGATATAAATTTTGGATGACCCTAAGGGGTTGTAAGCACATGGGTGCAGTGGACCAGACTACAAAGTGACAGGGAAAGATTTAAGCAATTGGGACTGCTAGGCAAGGGGGAATTGTGCTAATTAAAAGGAAAAGGAACAATAAATAGCCAGAGACAAAATGCAAAGATCCTCAAGCAGGAGCACCCCGGCAGTAGAAGAGCTCCTTGTGATCTGTCCTGCTCGCAGTGCAGGGCTATGAAATGCATCAATTTAGTAATAGATTCACTCTCCAAGCGTATTCAGTGTCATGTCTGCTGACTTGGGGTACATTTTTAGTACGTTTTTACAACTGTTTGCACTACAGTCACCATAATTACATGCACATCAGTTGAACTCAACTTTCTCTTGTGTCTAACAAATAGAATTATTGTTAATTAAGCTTGGTAACCAAGTTCTGTTCCAAATGGCACTTGGTTAGCCACATGGTGGTGCAGAGGAAAACAGTGCATGTAGAGAGTTTGCAAACATTAAATAAGGCAAACGTTTTGGCTTACAGAATCCGCACAATAAGGAGTGACGCTTAAGACAGTGTGACTTGATGATCAAATACCGGGCTGCACTTGTTGGGTCAACATAAGAAGTTCTACCTGCAACCTCAGTGGACCCACACATGACTGCTAATCTCATTTATAGATGTTTTTAGATGTAAGCAAATACTAAGTACAAATACGATGTGGAACTAAGAATAGGTGTCTGGAAAGGGAGTTAGTACAGGAGGAAAGGAAGCTTTCCAAAACGATTGAAGTGATTAGACTACATTGTTTCTAAATGTCAACTAAAGTTACTGAACTCTTCCCATATGAACAGCTCAACTTTGCACTAAAATATCTATTTATCTGTGTACATGGGTATGACTGTGCATGGACAAGGAGGACCTCAGAGAGCCTCTTCCAGGGCAGCTGCTTTTCAGGCTGGGCTCTAGTGAAGTCAATTAACCTCTCTCCAAATCTCACAGGGGCTTTTCTCACAAGTGGCACTAGTCTTGATACACTGACAATCCACTGGTTCAAAAAGCCAAGGAACACAATTGCTTATGCGACTGTCATTTGGTATAAAGCATTTGTACACTGTGAAACACAGCCCATCACCAACCTGCTCTGCCTCCAAGCCCTATGGCACGTCCGTGGCTACAATCAAGAAATGTGTAGTACGGGTCAAGAAAGGACCAGAAGTAGCTGCTGAATGCCACTGATCCTGAATCTGCCTTATGCTTTGCAGTAAATGGCAATAGTATAAAAGTTGGCTTAAGTTTATGGGCTGTCAGTGGCTCCTGTGGGCCAATAAAGCACCAGGAGATCAGTGGTAGCATGTAGAGAAACCCACTCCGATTCCCCTAAATTAACACTGGGGAGCCACAACAAACACACCAGGATGCAACAGGGGTTCCCCTCTGCTCAGATGATAATTCAGTGATCAGTTGCGCTGCTCTAAGTCCCTGACCTAGTACCAGTGCAAATCAAAATTAACACCACAAGAGTTCCGTCTCTGTCTGGAAAGGCAATGGAAGATATACGCTGCATAGTCCACCTGGTGCTGAGGCACCGCGTAATGCCTAACAGACCGATTATACCACCAAAAATCACTGAGCATCCCATTTCACACACAGCTCACTGTCCCGCTTTCAGACAATCAATATTCCTTCTGCTTTTCGTGCACATTCACGCACAAAAAGCAAACAAACAGACAAAGCCAAATTTTCCCTGCTTCTCATCTCATTACTGAAATTTTCCTTGCAGCTCACTAATTTTATTCTCTCTCAGGTATGAGTACTCCCAGCAGCAGGTTTCCAGCAGCAAATTAGGCAAGCTAAATTACTGGAAGTTTACCAAAGGAAAAGGAAATAAAGACCTCAAACACCTTGTGGACTTTTCTCTCCCTCAAATCAGTAGCTTGTTTATTCTAATAATAATAAAGCAGCAGAAGGATGTAATTAATGTCAAGCACAATTCATTCCTGTTACTTTGAGGTACTAAAATCAAAACCAGAAATCCTGACTTTGAAGCAACATACACACAAAAACACAAGAAAACTTTTATACGTACGATTTTCTAATTTAGGAACATCCATGCGCAATGTGAGCTGCTCAGCAAATTGAGCCAGGAAATACATTAACTGGAAGCTAATTTAGGGCAGAACTAGTTTACCTCATGTTTGAAACTGTTCCACCAGGTTATTTCACTGCAGAAAGGCAGAACATTTTGGAGAGGAGAATGAGCGCACTAAGGCAAAGAGGGAAGGGAGGAGATTTTGAACTGTGGGTTTTTGACTAAAATGGAAAGCAAGCTATTTCTGGTGAAGTGGACTCTCCCCCACACCCGATTAATGGATAAATCGTGTAAGAAAAATGTCTCCATCCCAAGGCAGACCCAATTATGTTCTGCATTAACTGAAACATATGGGAACATTTCAGTATAAACAAAAACTGCACTGTATGAGCTTTTTTCTATGAGCTTTCCAGTTCATTTAACCCTTGCTATGGTGCGCATTAAGTACAGCCTGAGATTACTGGTATAACACTCTACTGAGTATTTTTTGGCTCAGATAATGCAGCAGTAACTCTCAGCTTTTATATTGATAAACTGGAAGCCTACTTGCATTTCAAAACACTGTAGGCCCTCTTCTTTATGCCAAATTTTTTCAGCTGAAGGAGGTGGATGTTACAGTGGGCTTCCTGAGAGCACCCATGTTGAACAAAAGCCAATTTTTTGAACAGAAGGATGGCAACACTTCAAAATCATCTATGAGAAAGATGATCCTAAATGCTATTCATGGGAGCTTGGGCTCCCAAATTACTTGTGTGCTTCTGCAAATGCTGCCACTGAGTAATCCCTACTTTTTGCTTCTTCCCTTTCTTGACTGGTGCCCTTGTTCACCTGCATGTTAGGATTCCAAGAAGCACTTTTTCCTGGTTGCAACAGTGAATACCAGTGGTTGTGGTGAATCACCACAACCCAGACCTTCACGGAAGTCCATGCACCTCTGGGGTTCTACAGGAGCCCAACCTGAGCGGGCAATGCAGCAAGGCAGCCTGCTTTTGTCTTGCCCTTTCGTCTTTGTGCCTCCATTCTTGAGACCTGCCCTGCTGAGAGGATCAATGCACCATCACTTTTTTGTCAGGCAGATGAGGAGCTATCATGATTTAGACCATTTTCTTACGTTAACTAGCCTACTTATGTTTCAATACTAATGTTTACTATGTCAACTAGTTTACTTTTCTCTTTGGAGAACACACTGACATTAACTTGGTAAATGTACCTCCAAACTCTCATATCCTCCTGGCTGCCAAAACAAGCAAACACCAGCAGCTCGGACAGAGCTGTAATGAAAAGCTTCATTTTTATATTTTCATACTGTGTGTGTGGCAGGAAAGAATCCTCCCAAATCAAAGTGGAAAGCCCTTCTGCCATGGAAAACAAGGGGAGATAACTCTCCAAGTCAATGCCACAGTATTGAGTGACAGGACACGCACCGATTTTCATTTCCTGACCAAATCTCAGCAAAACCAGGAACTTATTCACCTCACTGTCATTCATAGAAAGTAAAACCACAAAAGACTATTGCAATTTTGACTTCTGCATTACAGGGGCCATTGGGCTTCTGTGACTTAATTTTTCCTCGAATTCAGCATGTATTCTTGAAATAATCTTATTCCAATTTAACTATTGCCAGCAATGCTTAACCCAGTACAACCCAGTGAATTTTCTACGATCTTTAGTCTGAGTTTGTCTAGCTTCATCTTTCTCTTATCTATTAGTCTACTGCCAGCTTGCTGTTCCCCTTGCAGTCTGCAAATCAATGGCCCTTTACACTTAAGCTTGAACCCAACAGACTGTGCTCTGCAAGTTTCCTCCTGAGGCCTGGTTTCCAGTCTTTTCCTTTCATGTCAGTTTTGCGATGAATCCTCCCCTATTTATTTTCCGCCTTCTCCAACTGTGGGCACCGGATCCAAGGAGGGTGAATGTTACACTCAAAGCTGCAGGAGATGGCAGGAGTGGATACCAGTTGTGTACCTATAGCACAGCTCACGCAGGAGGATCCCAGCAGCAAATCTCACTAACATCCCCTGGGCGGCTTCAGATGTTGTTAGGATGAGCCTCATGCTCCTGTTTGGGATATAACAGTGTTCATAAACTGATCCCATCTCAGCAAACAGATTGACTTTCTCAGAAAGAGTATAAATGAAGTAACCATACAGATGAAAACACTGGCAGGGATATTCTGGACAAATTTCATATTCTGTTACACTGAGAAACAAGGACCTGAAATTGCTCAGGACTGAAAATGAGATGTTATGGCACCTGGATCAGGAGTTCAAATCAGATGGAGGAGGGTAATGAACAAAACCTCATTATCATCTAGCAGCCACTAATGAGTGTCAGTAGACAGACAAATACAGGACTTTGTGGACTGGCAGTGGCAGCTCCCATTACAGCGAGAGCTGTTTTTGTAAAGAGGTCTGGAAAACTGAGTCAAAATTCTGAATCCAAGTAATCCTGGGGTACAAAACGACTTGCATGATGGCAAGTGAGGGGCAGTTACTTTACTTCTAGGTTATGTGCTTATAACCAGACTGGAAAAACAGTAAGGGGAAGCAGTTAATGTTTAGTAGCCTGTGTGTAAGTCATTTACTGCTTCAGTCCAGAGGGCAAATGCCCAGAAAGACTACCACAAGCGGCAGCTTCAGCAAAAGCGATGGAGGGGTCAATATGCCCAACTCTCCACTCTGGAGTCAGCGGGGAGGCACAGCGCTGGTACCTTCTGAGGAAACCTGTGGCACCACTGCCGGTGCTGCTCTGAGCTGGGAAGTCCAGAAACCCACAGGCTTTTCAGGGTTTCACAACCATCAACTTTGATGATTTTAATTTGGCTGGCTGGGAGAAGGGAGGTCAGTGTGTAGCTATCCTCTAAGCAACTGTCTCATAAAGACTATTGTATCCTCACTTTTAAAGAGGACTTTCATTCCATAAACAAATGTCTCTTTGAAAGATTTGTGATACAAATGAGGAGGGTGCCTGTTCTCCCTCCAAAAGCTTGGGCTGCTGTGAGTGCTGTGACACAGGGCAAGTCCCCTTCCCTCTCTTTCTGTGTGCTCGACCCTCACTGTTTGACTCCCTGAGAGGTTTTCACCATTTTCCCCAAACATATTCTCCTCTTTGGCTATTCTTTCTTTCCTACATAAAGCCCAAGCCCAGGAATATGCAAGAAGATGACAACTGTCAGACCCACAGTGTTTGAGTCAGCTAAAACACTGAGGTAATGATTTTGCTCCTCCCTGATCTCCACTGCTGTCAGTCCAGGTACTTTTCACACAGTTTGAGATTCACTATCAATTGTGTCATCTCGGCTGGGGCAGGCTCTTGGGCCTCAGACTGACACCCAGCCACCTTAACTCGTCGCACCCCAGAGCAAACCTGCTGCTATGGAAAAGCCTCGCCTGGGTTGCAGGCAGAAGGGCTGGCTGCCCTACTCCACCTAACTCCCACCAACACCCCCCGCACGAGGGCTAACGGAGGAAGGGACCGTGCATTTCACTGCTCTGCCATGGCAGCAATGATAAACTGAGAGAAAGAGATTCAGGAAAATCCCTGGGCAGAGGAGCCCCAGAAGGAAGGACGTGGGTGAGCTGCCTTGCAAAATTTGCCAGAGAGGATGGAAACTGGAAGGAGAGTGTACGCAGCCCGTAAAACTCTGCTGGAGCACAGGGACAGGCTTGGGAAGAGGAGCAGAACTTTTTCTAGATATTAAATATGCGCTAAGAATCTTCTCATAACTGTTTCGCTATACTCCTTAGTTAAACTTTTCTTGATGACCTTCCCCACTTCCTTCTGAGGCATGGTGTAAATCACAGACATAAAATTACGTGCAGTTCTGTGTGAGCAAGCATTTCTCCACTGCAAGTCCGGCTTGTTCTCTAGGTAGCTGGAGATATTAAGAAGTTAAATCCTTCAAACTACTGTTGCGAACAGCAGCACTTGACATGGTGACCCGAGACCGGAATAATCTTGGACTCTGATCTAGTTAAACAGCCTCATCTAATAACCACCTCAGGCTTTCAGACTGCAAAACCAGGAAAATAAAGCAGCATCACAATACAAAATCTTACTCGTGTCATTCCTGGCTAAGAACCTGCTCACCTTGAGCTGCCAGGTCAAACAGTCAGGTAGGAAGAGCTGGGGGTATCCATGGCCAGGCAGGAGCGGACAGTTCAGGCTGCCGTTTGGCTCTGAATGAAACCAATTACCCTTCCAACACTCTCAGCACTTTTGTTTCAGCCCATTACATCTGCTCTGTAAAGTGTGCTTCACTGCTCAGTGAGGTGGGCTTCACTGATGGTGAGGAGGGGCTCTTTGTCCCGGGCCTACCAGGCTTCACATCTACGCTCACCGCCTGTTTCTGAGAAGAATTTTTCTGGAGTACGCGCAGGAAATCCCTGGACGGTGACATTTGGAAACGGGGTCAGGAAATGCTGTTATCTGCAGGTCTGGGAGCATGTGGCCCTTTCTGGAAGCAGTGTGCTGCCAGCACAATTGTGGAGAGAATTGCAGGATAAGCAAGAGCCTCCAAGCAGAGCTATGTTACACATCAAATGACCCCTAGAGAGCATGAGAAAGCATAAGAGCAGCAGTTCTTAAATAAATAATAAAAAAATAAGAAATCTGGATTAAATGAGTAAATAAACTGAGGCTACACTGAAGGATGGAAAAAAATTCATGACAATAGGCCATGTTTCCCATTGGTGGCGGCCGTCTCTCCCAGCTCGCTCTGCCTTTCAGTGCCACAGCGCTTCTTCCTCTTTAAAACGCCATTTCAGCGGATTAGCCCTTTGATAGCCGCTCCCAGCCCTGCCAGCCTTGGTTAGTATCTGCCTTGCTGTCAGACACAGATTTGCAGAACTGGAAAGCAGAGCTGGACCAGACACATGCCGCCCCACCAGCCTGCTGGGCCCCTGGGCCCCTCGGAGGGGGAGACTCCAGGACACCCCTTTCAGCTCCCAGTCCTATGCAGATTACAGTACAGTGCCATGTCAACCACTGGGATAGGATGGAAAAATTAGAGCCTTTGAGGTTCATTTACTGCATGACAGGTGTAATATTTGGAGTCGTTAAGAGATCTTTCTTTTGCTTTTCAACAGTGGCAGCAGTTCAAAAAGACCCTTAAAAATTCTTTTTTGTGCACTATCCTAAGAGCTGCAACTATACACACCCGCTCCTGGATGGGATCCAGAAGTGTCAGCAACAGCCTGAGGGTTAAGTCCCTTCCCTTCTTACTGAAAACAATAGTCTAAAGCTCACCATGAAACTCTTTGTTCCATATCCTCTACAATGAGGCTGAGTGAGACCCCAGGGCATCCCACAGCGATAATCCAGCCTCATGTAACTTGCCTGAGGGTCTGTGAATTAACATTTGCAGTGACTGGGTAGGTAAAAACCTTCCTCACTGCCATTTTTGGCCCTGCAACACCCATCAGAGCCTTGAATATTCCTCCGGTGGCCACACATTGTGCAGTGTTTATGATGGCCTTTAACTCAGGACGCACACTTTGGTAGAGATCCAGTATATGATTCCTCCTACTACTTCTGTCTTTTTCTGGTCTTCTATTAATTAACTTTCTTAGAGATACATATCCTGCTTCAAAGCACTTTTTTAACGGAGAAAACCCATTATTCCTACCAAGTTTTTAGTCTATAATGGGCATGAACAGCCACCTCCTCAACAAAACCCAGGAACCTTAATGTAGTTGATTTAATTTCTTGTGACACACTTCCAGTTTCTCTAATTTTGCCTCTGGCGCTGGCAACCAGCCACAGTGGTGAGTCATTGACAATTCCATTTCAAGGGTTAAATTTACATGTTTTACATAATGAGTACACACATTTTTCCGTTCCTACTAATTAAATTCATTGAGTCTTCTGTGACTCCACTGTCACTATGCAAATGGAGGCAACCTACCATTGTTGAGAGAGGCGCAAGGCGACCGGCTCCAACCCTCTCCGTCAGTCACTCTCTGGAACACAGCCAGGCCTTTGCAGGGCTGCAGAGATGACCCAGACACTACGGCACGTATTTCTGGACCTCTGAGAGGGGGGAAAGTATAAAGTCTGGAAAAATAATAGTATCTTCTAGATCTGTCAGAGACCAGGACTGTCTCCGTGCAAGCTGGGAAGTTCAGGACTTCGCTCTTTGCCACTTGCTGATTACATATAAAAGTGCTCATTAAAATAAAATTTCCTACTCTAGTTTCTGTTGCTTGTCTTCAGTGAAATACTGTGCTCAGAAATTGTCAGAAAATACACAGCCCTGCCTCCCAACATCTGCACATTTCTAAATTCCTCCTGCGAAAGATTCTCATCCCTAAGTGTCCTGGTTCCTGAGGAACAGAAGGTACTGAAAAGGCGTTACACAGCAGCAAGCTCTGGGAAGGAGTGGTTTGGAGATATTTCACCTCAGACTTGGCAGACTCCTGAGAGTGGCAGAAAAATGCAGTCTAAACCAAAGACATACTTGTAACACAGCGATAGAAAGAAAACACTGCACGCTTTCAGGGAAGAGACATTGTCCCTGCCTGTCTTTGTACACCTATCACTGTATATTCTGATCTTGATTGGCATCCCATCTCTCTATTGTAATTCAAACAAGCAGATATATATACGTGTCTTTAAATTTACTGAACCTCCTCTGGACAGCTGAAATTCTCTGGAACTCCTGTGTGAAGGGAAACATCAAGTGTCCTTGTCTTGCTCCTTGCAGTCCTGGGCAGATTTGCTGAGCCAAGGCTGCTCCGGTGCCCCCGCTAACCCTTCGCTTGCCTCTCGGTTGCACTCAGGCAAGCGCTGGCAGAGCTGGGGAGCAGCAGGCGGGAGACAAAGCCCAGCATGGCACAGGGCACTGCGCACAATGCATTGTCAGGGCGCTGCCCCCGAAAACCCGAGCCTCCTCTATTCGGAGCATCCCTACTTACAGCCAATGGTTAGTGAAGACAAAATATAAAATGTACTTCTTAATTGGACTTCTTGCTCTCCAAATGGCCACTAATTATTTTGCCTCCTTACTAACCTCTTCCCCAGATGGCTTTCAAGTTGTATTTCTGTACCTCTGATACATGCATAATACTGACTGAGGAAATAATGATCTTACCTTTAAAGTAACGAAGAAGAAAGGATCACACGGGGATATCAAAGCCACCAAGAGACAAATCCAGGTCAAATGAGAATAGGAAAAGAGAAAGAAAAAAACACAGTTAGATTTGTATTTCACTATGAGCACGCCAGCTAAACAGGGAAAAAAAAGACATTTTAATTCAATTTACTTTCTTTCTCCAAGCAAATGATAAAGTAAAAACAACGGAGCAAATGAAATAGAGTGACACGAAGTGCTTTTGTCAGTGGATAAAGATTTCAAAGCTTTATGCAAATCATTTTTCACCAGCATTCCTTCGTGACACTGATTTGCTGTCATCAAAGGAGCAACAGGAAGATCTTTTATGTACTATAGAATTTAACACAGACACATACCATTCCACTTTTGAACACTAAGTGTAAGTAATGGATGCAGATATAGAGAGAACGTAGGGTATGTATCAATATATCTGTCTGCACACACTTAACAATATTAACCCCTTGGCAAAACTCCAGTTCCCGGTGGTACCAGCCCAGCTCATTGCATTTGCCGTGTTATCTCAAAGCCCCGGGCGCAGTTTTAACATCCAGTAAGTTTTCTCTGTATTAGCAGTATACTTCCGTCACTCAACCAAGAAAAATGCTTTGGAGACCTGTTAAAGCTAAACCAAAAATCTATAAAACAACAGAAGTTTGGTGCAATGAAGGGATAAAAAGGGGAGGGGAATAATTACTTGCAAGAAAAGAAACAAAAACTGTTCTAAAGTCAGAAATTCTGCGAGTTTCCTGGGGAATTTATCAGAGAGACTGAAAGATTTCTAGTGCTACTGAAGGAAGCAAGCAGGAGGCTTAAGTCTTTTAATTGTCTCTTCGTTAGTGCTCTAATACTGTGGTGAAAGGTTTGACATAGGTGTCTGTGAATAAAGGAAAAAACCCAAGCAAATGTGAAATTCTGTCTCATGTTGTGTGTCCCCCACATGCCTGCATACAGGTTTCATGAATTTGGCATGGCATGTTTGAATTATAATGCCTTCTGTTTTCACTGATGATAAAATTACAACCAGAATTTTATTTTTTTTAAATATTAAGAGGAACATTTTTCAAGAGCTGCAAAAACAAGTTTGCGTTTATATGGACAACTTTAACAAAATAGTGTTATATCTCTGTTTTTCCTACTTGAGCTCCAATGCTTGACTCTAAATGGCACACATATAAAGAGGTGTTCTTCCAGAGAAATTAAGATCATAATGTAAGAAAAAAGACTACCAACAGATGCAGAAATCAGCTCTAATGTGCTGGGGTAGTACAGCAAATATGTCTGCCGTGGTGGACAGAGGAAGACATACATTCACGCTGTTCATCACAACTTTGCAGCAGTATGTTAACTAGACACCTGGTCCAGCTCGGCTGGGGCTATGATTGCTCAGCGCTGCCTCCGAGCTAATTAGCCCCACTGATGGCAACACAACGCTGCCAGGGCATCTCTGCGCTGGCTCCAGTTCACAGGGTAGAAACGCTCTGTGATAACAATGAGCTGTGAAACTCCTCTCCTCCCCGGGGCCAGAGCTGGGTGCTGAGAAACCGGCCCTCTAGCCACCAAACACGTGTGGGGACAGGCAGCACGCAAGTTTCAGCTATGACACTCGCTCTCCCTCCTCGTGAGGCTGTGATGAAAAGAAGGGCCTTCTGCCAAAGCGTTTCTGCCAGCGTATTCTTCCATCCACCTTTTTTTCTGTTTATGCAAAAAGACAGGGAGGAAATGAAATCTTGGATAAAGTTACTCTGCTGAAGGACCCAACAGGGTGGGGAGACCATAGCTCTAAATAAACCCCAGTTATGATCTCACTCCTCAGTAACTACTGAACAAAGACGAATGGGAAATGAGCAAGAACACGCGTAAGGAGACCTATGTTTCACTGGGTTCATACGGTCACAAAAGTGAGCGGGAATGCAAACTGCCTCTGACTTTCACCCCAAAACCTTTGCAATCTGTCTGTTACTGCCTCAGTACTCATCAACGTATTGAACTCACTCAGTGAATTCCCTTTTTGAGAGGCAAAGCAGTGAGAACGGAGGAAAGTGGTTCAAAAAAACATGGTAAGGGGAACAGCGAGCTCCTGTAAGGCAGGAGAACCCAAAGGATCTGGAGTTGGGGCAGAGCTGGTCTGAGGCTTCTTCCCTCCCACTGAGATCTACCCCCAAGAGATTTCGTGTCCCTGGGTTGGGGGGAAAAACTTCTGGATCAGCCGGTCCTCCGAAAGCAACAGGGAGTTTTGCAAGAACTTATTCTACAAGATTATTTATCTTTTCTTCTGCCTGAACAGGGCCCTGTAGCTCCATTTCCCCACGGAGAGCTGGAATGAACTACAGAACACGTGTCCTGCTGCTGCGGGGGACTGGCACACTGCGCAGAAATCAAGGAAATTTACTCTCTGTATTTCTAAGATACTCTGATACCCGGAGGTGCGATATTAAGGCTGCACTACACAATCAGCAGAAGAAATGAGTCCTGCACAACAAACTCCAGAAAAAGATACCATTTTCTAGGTGGATACATAATGCTTTACCAGTTTGGCTTTCAATTGTGGGTAATATTGCACTATTGGAAGATTAAATGCAGAGACAAAATGGAATTACCAGCCCTTATTCCCGTACCAAATGCTAGATGAGCTGCATGAGCATATTTGTTTGTAAAGCTAACAATGTAAGTGACAACTTCTTGACACTTAAGAACACCTCCTACTGCAGGGTCAAAAGGAACCTCGCAAACAGTAAATACAGCCCTGCAGCATCCTTGAGGAACAGGCAAAGACTGGCAATTCCAATAGGCAGGCAGGAAAACTGAAGCATAAGAGAGCCATAATGAATGATACATAGGAAGTGGGTGTCGTATAGCTATATTGTGGGCAGCAAAGCCCCCAGCCCCAGCCCTGGCTTCTGTCGGGCTCCTGGGGCTGGTGCTGGTTGGGCTAACGCCACCTGCTAAGCAGGGAAGGGGCAGTCGGACTGCGGTGAGGGGCTTGGGAAGCAGGGAGGGATAAGCCATGGTGGCAGCTGAGACCTGCCGCTGTAACCACTCCTGCTGCCTGCATGTCCACCACATACAGCTTCCTCTGGCTGCTGCCACCCTTGTGATGGTGGCTGGAAGAGGCCAGAGGAGACCGGGGAGCCCTTGGGATAGGTGTGCTGCTCCCATGGCATCCTTGCTGCTGTTCTGGATGCCCCCCTACATGTTGTAAATGAGTAGCTGACATAGAGGAAACGGGTGACCCTCGCCACGATGGAGTTCAGTTCAGGCTATTTTAAGCATCATCACTGCGTTCGCCTGGTCCTGCCACACGAGCCAGCGCAGGTATGTATACCGCAGCCTTGATCTCAAGAGGACTGTCGCTTGACCATAAAGATGGCTGAGGTATCAAAGGGACTTTTAACTTTTTTTTTATCTTGCACGGCACAGTACTGACAGAAATATGTTCTGTTAGTAGAGATGAACTAAAGATAACGTTGTTTGTATGGAATTGGACACGCACTCTGTCTTCAGCGCTTGCTCTTAAACAAGAAAGCACTGCTCTCTGTCTGCTGCACTTCGTTCCCCGCTGAGCCCAGGGCAGATTCCAGTCATTCCAAACCTAAAGACAGTTTTAAAGGTCTAAGATGCAAGCACATCAAAACTCAGATTTCCTTTTAATTTATTTTCTTTTACCCTGTACTGATGGGCACAGTGTCTCCTATCAGCAAAATAAGAGCATCACCCAGTAAATCTCTTTCCAGGGGTCAACATGAGAGCACAGAACAATTGTCTAGGGAGAGCAAGATTATTTGCTTAATTCAAAACCACTTTTTTCTCATTAGCTGGCAGAGAAAGGGAAGGGAGTAGAAAAATCAATAAATATAATAACTTTAATAATAATCACATAGGGAAAAGTTGAAATGAAGTTAAATAAATGAAGTTTAATAATGAATTTTAATTACAGAGGCTTTCATTTCACTTTTCAAATGGATCTTAAAAACCTTGCCCTTGGAAACCTCACTGTATTTATGAAATAATGAATAATTCAACACAGCTGCAGTTGACACTTTACACACCACTGATGGTAATAGCATTGCTGTGATCAATCTGCAGAATGCCTTTCTTTAAAGTTCCTACATCTGGCTGTTAATACAGCTCTGAATCACAATGCCTTCTGCAGCCCCTAATTTTGTGAAGAGATGCACGCAAGCAGAACTGAACTACTTCCTAAGCTTCTGCGTGCCAACTTACAAAGGCTGGATTGCTCCATGCGACATCTCATTCAGGGCTGGAGTCGGAAGCATGAAAGAGTGGCCTTGGAAATTACAGCGCGATGGTATCCTGGCGGTTAGCTTTGGGCAGGGAGAGGAGAACACTCAAGAATGTGCCTGCAGGAGAAAAGCGCTTAGATGTGCCCTGGTACGCCAGCTGAACAAGTAAGACTTTTGTCTCTTGATAATTTCTGGAATCCTACACATGCCAAATTTTTCTTAAGATCTGAACAGGAGAGTAAAGCAAGAGGAACTGCCCGCTCACATAGGATAAAAGAAGTCTGCCCCAGCCCCTTTTCCTGGACTATCCCTCCAGCGTCAATGCACTGAAGTACTGTTTGTTTGCATTCAACAAGGAGAAAGCTACATATTGCTGAAGCGAGCTCCTCACAGGCTGGTGGGATTGTCAGCAAAGCACCACGGATGTATAAATCCCTAAGCATAAAAGAAATTAAAAGACTACCATTAAAAACCAGCAACAACAGCAAAGCAACCTCCAAAAACCAAACAACAAAGACATTCAAACTTCAGAAGCAAGTTTTCCAGTGAGTGACAGAGGTGTCACTACGTTTCATGACAGCGAGATAGGATACAGCTTTAAAGTTCTGCCTCAATCAGAGCAAATCAATGACTTGAGAGAGTATCATCTGCGCTTCATGCTATTGTTTTTAAGGAACTGCAAAATTATGAAGAAATTCTGTCATGTTACATATTAACCCAGTTTTCCAGATGTTGGACTCTTAACTCTGTGAGAACACATTCAGGGGACAAACTCAATCCTTTATGCACATCAATTGTGAATATTTGAATCTATGGACGTTTGGAAACTCAAATGTACACGTGATGCAGATGGTGCTCTGTAAACAGGCATGTGGTTGAATAACTTCGTTCACATGATTCACTTCATTAGCAAGTTAATGTGCAATATATTCTCGTTCATTTTGACTGGCAGGATTGGGGTGCCTTGCCACAGGCATGGAGGGAAAGAGAGTGTGATCGTAGTTCCTGGGGTTCAGGAAACTACTCACAGCTTATTAGCAAAATCTGTGTTTTTCCTTCTCATTCTCCTTTGAAATGATGCTTGACTCTAAAACGTTGCCTGCCATGCAGAAGTGCCAGAAGCTGTGCTGTCTGCACATATATCATTTCGTGAATCCCTTCCAAAACCACATCCCGCAATTACCAGGTGAGGAGGAGTTCAGATTTCTTTCAGATCCCACTTGTCTTCAAGTCTTGTGTCCCACAAGTCTTCAGTTCTGCTCAAATTTGGTCACTCATTCCTTTCAACTCACTTTCTTGACAACTAAACAGAAAGGCCCTTCAAAGTAACTTGCACACTTAACCCTCAATCAAAATTTTTAAAAGTGTCTAGAATATACTTTGGAAACATTCGAACAGTAATGGCCTTTTCATTTGAGGCTAATCCTAGGGAAAAGCCCTAGGTCTCTCAGGAGATTTCAGGTTTTATTAGTCATTTGGAAATTAAGACATTTCAATGTAATTCATAAAAAAAGTCTGGAAGCTGTGCTCTCATTTACTTGCCAAACCCAAGAAAGAAGTAGTATTAAAGCTAACCATGCAGTAGAAAAAATATCCTTAACAGCTACAGGAAAGGAATCTGTGCTGAGAGCCCTTAGGCACGCTGGAGGGGGGATGAGAAGAACCTGCTTTGTGGTGGCATCTACCAAGACATCCCTGTGGCTGATTCAGAGGCTTCTGAAATGTTCCCCTGTACCCAGCTCAGAGCTATCCACTGATACCAAGGAGAGATTGGGGCTTCGGGTTCTTCCCTAAAGCCACCTACATTGCACCACCAACTCCAGCAGGGCAGCAGGAGGCAGAACCAACTATCCTCCTCGCAAAGATTTTAGATTTAACTGTTTCTGTTGCTTTTCGCAGAGTTACACGCTAGCAAAACAGGATTGCCTCTGTTACAGGGCAGGAATACAACCTTGGTCCTAAAGTTGGGTAGGTAAATGTAAGAAAAGGTTGGAAACGCTTTATTTGCCTTTCAAAATTTAAAACCTAACGAACAAAGACCCCCACCAAAAAAACCAAACCAACGAAGTGAGATTTTAAAATTAATCTTGCTTTAGGTGTTACGCCTGCTATTGGCTTTACTTGTCTTCTGCGTGAAGTCATTGTTACACTCCAGGGGAATGCTTTCAAAGCCTGCAAGACTAGACGCTAACTGATAATTCTGTCATTAATTAGGGATCTTATTGTTACAGTTTGGGTTTGATATTTAGAAAATATCTCAGAAACCAATCTTAAAGAGAAATAACTTTGTAGAAAGCCTTCCAAGTTGAAGATCCTGTATCTGTTTTGCTGTAGTTCTCCTCAAGAGCCAATACAATAGTCTCTTTCAGGCAGGGCTTTAATCTTACAAACCACAGATGCGCTATTCCATTTGCTAAGTTATTTACCTAGTGATGCAAAACCCGGGCACAGAGCTGACATCCTACTGCGTTTAGACAGACCCATGTATTAAGCAGATCTTAGTGCCATGTCCCTGAAGTCACCGAGGTCCTGTGAAAGCTGAGTGTTGTATCACTTACAAAGAAAACACTCGCTTTACAGGAGTGCAAATTTCTGTAAATCTGCCTTTAGATGGAAGCTGAGTACATGGAAACTCCTGCTTGGGAGGCAAGCTTTAGTTCTGTAGCACTACCTTCTCTGCAACCTGATTTTTCTTAGCCAAAGAGAACAAAAGCGGAAAATCTTGACTGAACAGATTTTGTTTTGTTTCTTTTTTCTCTTTCCTTCAAAAGAATTGCTGATGTCAAAAAATGTCAAAACACAATTAGGGAGGCCTTTCCTCCTCATCTGTATGCTTTCTGACAGTATTTAATCATTACCTTCCAAATTAGTTTCAGACTGATGGCAAATAAATGAAAAAAAAAAAAGTACAACCAGGGGTACGGAGCCGACAGGGCGAATGCTTAAGTTTGAGCCCATGTCTCACCTTCACTGATTTCAGCGGGTCTTTCACGTGTACTTTGGCACTTTCCTGACAGGTGATGGACTGCTCAGTTGAGATCTCATCTCATTTTGGTATTTCAGTAGAGCCCATCATTATACAACTTAAATGGATGTTGATCCAATCTACAAATAGCAAACCTTATCCTACAAACCCCTCACATTTTGTGAGACAGAAACAGAAAGAAGGACCTTGCCTGTAAGGAAACTCTGCGGGTTTCAGCCCAAAGGTTGCACTAGTGCAAAGATCAAAATGCAAACCTAACCTATTGCAATGTCTGACCTTTGATTGTAAGGACTCTGACAAAAGCTGCCAACACAGGAAGATCTGCCATACAATGGAGTTTCAAGAAAAGCTAAAATAAATAAGTAGGAACGCACTGACAGGAATTTGGGGCCGGAGCCAGCATGGTGTGATTGATGTGGCTTTGCCCACGTGGAGCAGAATAAGAAACTATATTTTGAAAAAAAATCAACAGTGGGTTGAGAGCCAGGTAGTGCTCTGTTCGGGGTTCATCATCACCACTGAGAGTCAGGCCAAAACGCAAGCTGCATCAAATCTCAGTGAGAGGAAGAGAAGTTGGCTTTCACCTACTTCTATTTTCCCCACCTGCAGGCTGAGGCTGCTGCAGACAGTTGCAATGAGCCACCACTCGAGGGATTCATTTCTGGCAGACAGGACTGCCTGACAGCACTGAGCTGCTTTCCAGCCATGCCTCTTTCCCCACCTGGAATGTCCCTGTAGTCTGTCCTCTGGACTAGCAGAGCTTGTCACATCTCATGCATCTCGTTAGGCTGTAAGCATTTGGAAGCTGGAATAGTGCTACATGTCTTGTAAAGTACCTAGTCCATCCAGGGTGCCACATAAATCAAAACAATCACTTGATTTGATGTAACTTTGTCTTCTGTTGCTACGTGGAATGTCAGGGAGAAAACGGGAGGGGGGGGAAGAGGGTTGTTTTTTTTTAACGCTATTCAAATTGCCTGGGTCTGCTTATGGATGGCACGTAGCTTACTCTTAGGGGTTGCTGAAGCTCTTTTCTTTCCTCCTATCCCTTTAGGGACTCTTTGTTCAACACTTGCAGCTCCATGCTTCACAAATGCGTTAGCCGCCTTCTACGTCCTCACCTCTGAAATCCTAGTTAGAGGAGCGAAACCTACTCAAAGACAGAGCAAAGTGTGCAGCTGGAGGGGAGCGAAGCAGAGGAGCGTCCCCCAAAAGCTGCCTGCCCTGCTGCCCCTGCCTCCGCTGCCTGTCGGCCTCCAAGAGGGCTGCCTACAAAGCTGAGCTTGCAGTACAGGTGATGACAGTAACGCTGCTAATAATAGATTTGGTATTATGGAGCTTTGTCACTTAGCTCTCAAAACCTCTTAATTTTACAGAGTGGGGAAAAGATAAAATCTGATCCGATGGATAACGGGCCGACTGCTCACCACTGGGGAGAGTGGTGCATGAGCAGTGACTGGATTGTTGTTTCCCCTCATACTACTCTACCATATAGATTTCAATGAGAATTTAGGCAGATTAGATCCCCCCACTGCCTTTTCTTTGCACATCCATGTACAATACTGCCAAGCCAAATAAAAAAAAAATGAATGAGTTAGGACCTTCCACCTGCAGTCATAGCTTTTATTAAACAGTAAGTCCTGAGTTTTAAAACTGTTCCTTCCTTGCAATAGGAGGAGTCAAAGGTGATAACATAATTTCAGCAGCTGAGATTTAAGGAAAAACACTACAGTGGTACTAAAAAGACTCCAATTAGTAATACTGCTATAAACACATGTATTAGTTCCTGATTCTTGTGCATATTTCCCTATTCCGACTCAATTTACTGAAATTCAATATAAAACCCCCTCTGTGTACAATATATAGCGATATATAGCGATCTGCCATCCCCCGTATTTGTAAAATGTTTGTGAATGCAATTTTGTTTTATGGATCACTTGCAGCCGTTTTCTTCACAAAAGAAGAAAGCAGACAAAAGAAATACACTGGCAGGATAAGGTAACTGTTTTTAAAGCTGAGCTCTAACTTGCATTAACAGAGTTTCTCCGAGTTGGTTCTTTAATCAGTTCAGCTGCAAATGCTCATTTACCTCCCGAGCTCAAGACCAGCCTCAACCTACACTCCTCGGGTGCACTTCTTCCTTACATAAAAAACGGCAGAAGTTTCCTCAAAATGAAACATCAGAGAGGGAGGAAGGGCAGGCAGCTGGGTCACCAGGTCTACCTTTGCTGAAGTAACACCAAAGATGAGGTATTTACCCTGTTGTACCCAGGGATGTAGACTCTCCAGCACGCGGTACCTTACAGGAAGGAATCTCCTCTTTGGAGAGTGAGAAAGAGAAATATCAGCTCTGTCAGTCAGACTGACTGTAGCGTGGCTCTTCCAAATGTGGCGTCTGACCTGGCTGCCGTATGTGGCACACGGTGTTCAACAAAGGTCAGGAGTTAGTTGCACATATCTGCTGACCAGATCGCAGAGACTGGCATGTCTCTGAAGCAGGCGGGAGGCGCCGCCTGACTCCCCAAGGAAAGCGCTTTGACATTCAGAGAGAAGGGCTTGCCAGCCAGCTGACGGCACTGTAAAAGAAGCCTTAGGAGCCATTTTGAGATTCTCCGGGACAGGGCAGCTTGACTTTCCAATTTCCAGACATAACCAAAAAGCAGGGAAAAGACTCGCCTGTTGAGGCAACAATGCAAAGTTTGGGATACGTCCTGACTACACGCTTAGGATGGTAACTAATGAAGTGACAGACTGCTCAGGTGGAATTGCAAAAAACCCCACGTGGGTCAATTTTTTGGCAGTTTCATCACCAACTGGTCACTGCAGAAAGATATAATTAAATCATTTTTAGGGACAGAGGACACAGAAATTGTTTAGCTGCTTGATGGGGATACCGAAATGCACTTAATCACCAGGAGAATTCAGGAGTTTGGATCTATTTTCATGGATTGCTCTGGGATCTGCAACCGCATTCTTCCATCTCTGACAAATTATGGGCATATTATGCATCTCTTGTTTCAAATCCAAGGCTCTTGCAGGTACAACAGGCACTGAGAGTTCCCGTTCTGCCATGTATTGTGGGACAGTAAGCAAGCCCCAAAGGTTGCACGTTTAGACTCTGCTGCTGGGGAACGTGGTGCAGCAGAAGCAGCCAGCACAAGTCACAACAGGAGAGCGAGAACATTGTGAGGATTCTCAAAAGACATTTTGAGGGAATTTGGGCCAAACATATACAAAAATTAGATCAGACATCAGCGAGGCTCTGTTCTGAGCTCATCCAGAAAGAGAAAGCAGAGAGAGGGTCAAGGCTGCCTTGCACCTCGTGACCTCATTTAGATCCACGTTGCCTTATGCACCAGAAAATATTGGCCCTGCAAGGGACTCACAAAACCACTTTCTTGAAGAACCTCCCGTTTGTTTGCTAAAGGACTTCTGTCCCCCTCTTTCTGTAACTCTTCAGCGGGCAATGAAAGGGGATGAGCACGTTGTATTATAGCTTTTTCTTTTCCTTAGAGAGACTTTTGGGGTTAGTGAATGATGACACTACGAAATATATGGAAAGGAAGAGTGATCTGCTGGCACCAAAACATAAATTTTCTGGCAAGTTTTGATGAAAATTAATGAGAAATACATGCAGTCATGGTCATATTAGCCAATATTGACTCTCTTGGACTAGTTACCAGATGAAATCATGCCCTGGAATGCAGTCTGCTTTGCCAGAAGCATTATTTCTTTCTGGAATTCAATTTTTCAACCTAAGAAACAATCACGTTCTGTCTAAACTGAAAATACCAGACAAGAGTGTCACATTTTAAGCGTGTACTGAAAGTTTGAGAAAAAAGGAAAACAAACAACCCTTCTGCCTCTTTACCTAGCTCTGTCAGTTTATTCAAATATTCCTTTCAGGCTGCAAAGAAAAAAGGACTAACACTTATAGAGGCCTGCCTGGCTTCCAGCATTGTCAAAAGTCAGGCATGGCCTATTCTGCTGCAAAATTTCCCTCAAAATGAGGGGTCTTGCAGCACTAAAAAGTGAATTTCTCTCAACCCTGATTCAGAGAAATACTCAAGCTGACCCTAGACCCATTCCCACATGGGCTAGGAAGCCTTTAAGCAGATATTTAAGCCCAGGCATGTTCTTAGGCCATTTGCTGACCGAGAATGCACCACCGAACTGGGAGAACGTGCCTGTGCATGTGCGCGCAGGGTGGCCGGCTGTGCCAGGGCTAACATTTCAAAGTCCTGGCCGAGGGCTTACACACACCTACACTGGCAGGTTTGGAAGAGGCAGCTCTGGGGTGTCCCGTATCAAAGCCAGTGCACACCCACACCTGTCATTTAGCTAAGACCTCGGAGCATCTGGCAGCCAAGGCATCAACAGGATGTCACCTAAAGGTGTAATGCAGTATTTTATCCCTAAAACCTGTTCGGTTCTATAAGGATATATGTTTGCACGGGGAATGACTGAATGTGAGCGGGTAAGAAGTAGTGTATCATGTTGCTAATTGTAGAACAGAGAAAGATGAGTGAAAGCTGGTGATGCTAGACTTTTTGTTTTTAAAGAGTGCTCCTAAACTGCCTGTGAACCAAACTGCAAACAGCAGCAAACTGTTTCTGGTCCCCTGTTCAGGAAAACCAAAGCCCAAAGTTTTGCCAGGTTATTCTCCACCTACTTGTGTGAATGAGAATAAACTCACAGGTCAGAGAATGAGCAAGCTAAGAAGCAAAGCAGAGAGCAACCACGCTGCTGAAGGACATGCCAACCCACGCACCATGAGAATGCTCCCCTGGGCAAAAATGAGCGTGCTTTAATTCCTGCCTTACATTCACAATTTTGTTGGCTTGTCCCATACCTGAGAGAAAGCTACTAGAACATGAGCAGAGAGGGGAAATCACTGGCATGGGCCCTACGTCAGTTTTCAGAACAGTATTTGTTTCTTTGACTGTAGTCACCACGTGCAAGTAAAACTAGGACAGTTTTTAGCAGGGAGGCAGTATTCAGAGCCTGCCAGGGAAAGCCTGAGAGCGTGGGGAACACCTATCTTACACTTGTTTAGACTGAGCAGAGGGATGTGAAGAGCAGCAGTGTCTTTGGGCTGTGGAAGGAAATGCATATTCCTGCAGGAGCTGGTTGTTCGACGGACGTGCTGTAGGAGCTGGGGCAAAAGAGGCTTTTGGGTTTCCACCGAGGTGGCCGGCACTGACCTGAGAACACCAGAAAATTCACAGCTCTTCTTGTGAGACCTGCTTGAAGCGAGTGAAAAATGAGACGGGGGATAAGACAGCCTAATGCGGGATTCAGAGGTGCTCTGCCCTGGCCCAGTTCAGCTACTCTTGAACTCCGTGGAGTTCTATCAGTTTTTTCAATGAGAGTGAAGCCAGTACTGAATGTTACTTTATTTGTGGCTGTGCCTTAGGAGGGACAGGTCATTCTTTACATTTACCTCTCTGTATTACAATAAAGCCCACACAAAGGCACTTAATCTCCACTTGGGCCAGCAGGAGCTTTTTTGCACTGATTGGTATGTCAGAAACGTGCTCTCCTTGATATTGAAAGGGCAGCGATTTCCTTGCAGCAAATATGCATATATGCCATGGAGGTGATGTGTCCAGAATAGGGAGACAGGAAAGAAGGAGAAAAGGGAGCCAGCAGCAATCTTGCTTATCTGTGCCTTGCTGTGTTCACAGTCCAGGAGAACGGATATCTGTATCACTGAGATACGGCCTCGTTCCTCTTGGGATTGCAGTAACAATCTTCACACGGAAAATAGCTAACAACATGCTACATATAAAAGAGCTTGCCGCAACTGATCCTCAACTGCTCCACTTGAAGACTATTAATCTAATTTCTTCATGATTATCTTTTCAGAAATTGGATCCAGCTGTTCAGCAATCTTCAGTGGGAGGTTAATGAATATTGCTGAGCTTGCAGAACAAAATGTTGAGCTTCAAAAAACTTCTGGGTTCATTTTTAATGAAATGTTTTAAATTCTTGGCTTTTATCTATTTTGCAAGCTTCAGAAGTAGCCCTGGCACTCTTTTAACTTGCTTACTTGATATTTTTCATTAGACGAAACTCAAAGCGCATGTATTAAAATGCATCATATTGTTGCCCTTTTAGCCCAAACAGTATGCAAAAGTCAAAGCTTTCCTACCTTGTTTCCATGAAAAATTGATATGGCTGCAATATCTCTGTGCGCAAGAATCTACAAAAAGTCTTTCATTTCCTTTTTCCCTTGTGAACACACAAGGGAAAAAAAAAGGAATAAAAATACTCTTGGTGGCTGGGAGGGTGTTAGGGGCAGGTATCCGACATTTTTGACATCTTCCTGGCCATCCCTCAGCATCACTTCTGACTGCTACCAGGAAAAGGTGGATTTGGCTTGCCCTGGTGTGTCTGTCCTCCACCTTCTCCAGAACTCACCCTTTCACTGGAGTTCTGTCTCAGCAAGCCCTGCCTCAGCATCCTTGTGTTGGGTTTGCGTGGCAAGGTTTTGGTAGCAGGGGGGGCTACACGGGTGGCTTCTGTGAGAAGCTGCTAGAAGCTTCCCCCGTATCTGAGAGAGCCAGTGCCAGCTGGCTTCACGACCAACCCGCTGCTGGCCAAGGCTGAGCCCATCAGTGACAGTGGTAACACCTCTGGGATAACATATTTAAGAAGGGGGAAAAAAACCTGCACAACTGCAGAGGAAGAGAGGAGTGAGAAGATATAAGAGAAATAACTCTGTGGACACCAAGCTCAGTTAAGAGGGGGAGGAGGTGCTCCAGGCGCCGGAGCGGAGATTCCCCTGCAGCCTGTGGCGAAGGCCGTGGTGAGGCAGGCTGTCCCCCTGCAGCCCATGGACGACCCCACACCGCAGCATCCACAGGTGGATGCCTGAAGGAGGCTGTGACCCTGTGGCAAACGTGCACTAAAGCGGGCTCCTGACAGCACCCTGTGGCCCCATGGAGAGAGGAGCGCAGGATGGAGCAGGTTTGCTGGCACGACTTGTGACCCTGTGGGGGACCCACACTGGAGCAGTCTGTTCCTGAAGGACTGCACCCCAAGGAAGGGACCCCCACTGAAGCAGTTTGTGAAGAACTGCAGCCCCTGGGAAGGACTCATGTTGGAGAAGTTCATGGAGCAGTGTCTCCTGTGGGAGGGATCCCATGCTGGAGCAGGGGAAGTGTGTGAGGAGCCCTCCCCCTGAGGAGGAAAGAGCGGCAGAGACAATGTGTGACGAACTGACCACAACCCCCAGTCCCCATCCCCCTGCGCCACTTGGGGGAAGGAGGGGGAGAAGTCGGGAATGAAGTTGAGCCCGGGAAGAAGGGAGGGGTGGGGGGAAGGTGTTTTAAGATTTAGGTTTATTTCTCATTATGCTATTCTGATTTCATTCATAATAAATTAAACTAATTTCCCCAAGTTAAGACTGTTTTGCCTGTGACAGTAATTGGTGAGTGGTCTCCCTGTCCTTATCTCGACCCACAAGCCTTTCGTTGTATTTTCTCTCCCCTGTCCAGCTGAGGAGGGGAGTGATAGAGCGGCTTTGGTGGGCACCTGGCATCCAGTCAGGGTCAACCCACCACAATCCTTCACGACCAAAGTTACCCAGTTTTCTTTCTCCCTTTCCTTCATGGTTGCTTTCACAGAAGGAGCTAAAGAGAAGCTAAGAACTCGCTAACTTAGTGGTCCTGCCCCGCTAAGCAACATCCATGGAAAACATTTGGGATTTAGCTTTGGCTCTGGCCTTCCTTGCTGGACTGCATCAACGCCTTCTTGGATTAAACTGTTACCCAGAAAGGAGCATTAAATGCCTTCATTATTTAGCCTTAATGTAGAATGCTTGCTATACATATAGATGCTTGCCAGGTCTGTGACTGATGGCTATTTTCATCTTCTACCACCGCAATGTATTTTTTCCCCCAGGAAAAAGAGAACGCAGCAGTGTAACCATCTCCTTGTGGAACATTTTGCTTCTTGTCAAGTACCACCCGCCTTCTTTAATGCCCAGGTGCCTCAGCTGAGACACATGACACACACAGCGAAGGCGGTCCCTGGCTCGGAGAACTTCTCACCTTAACACACAACACGGCACAACAAGATCTGTTCTGAAGATGTCAGAAAGAAACTTCTGCCTGAGGCCCCACACCAGGTGATATATGCTCTACCTCCAAGAAGCCCCCCATTAGTGTGGGTTATTTTGCTTCATATTTTATGGGTGGCTTCTACTTCCCATCTGCTGTGTATACTCAAGCTACATGATTCTAGTGCCCAAAGTTTTACCAGTAGGGTCTAATTATTCACCCTAGTTATTATTATTTACTGTTCATCTCCTCTAGGGAAATATTGGTTGGCTGACCTATTATTATACACTCTCAATGCAACTCTAATTCAATATTCTCCTCATTTGCATCACTATCTGTGAAGTTCAAAGTAAACTTAAGGGTGGAGACAAACTTTTATACAGGGAGCATCACTCCCTCGCTCACCTTCGGGACCAGCTCCAGGCGCAGCAACACAAATGGCTGTGCTGTCTGTTCTCTCAGGCCAATTTTTCATGTAGCTGTCTTGCCAGCCTTACAAAATAATTTTTCCAAAGAAGTCAGGAACAGATCTAATCTACGCTCATATGTATCGCTTTTATATTTTCCAGCATTAGGCATTTACAGATGGACCTTTGTGACAAGTTTATTACTTCCCATGTTTATGTCCTAAGCAAATGCTAGCAGGATAAGTACGCTGTCTGCTTTGGTCCCCACTTGCCTATTTCTCGCCAAAACAGTTTTGCAGGAGCTGAATGCCTTTGGGTCAGCTCCACAGCTCTCTACTGCAAGCCGGTTCTCTTGTCTGTTTATCCCCTAACTAAACACTGGCAAATACAAAAATGACACACCACCTTTCTGCTGGGAGAAATAAACTGACCTTCAGTCTATCTTTGCCCTTTGCTATGTAAAATAATAAAAAGAGTAAGAAAAATATGTACGTGGTGCACAGCCCCAGCGATGTTTAGGCAAATCTTAAGCAGATCTGTAGTGCACGAGTGAACACAGTTTATTACAACTTTGGCATTTTTACATCGGTTTACTATCAACAGGAAGCAAACTGTTTGAGAAAGGCCAGACAAAAGGCTTTGCGAAATCTCGCAGCCTCCTAAAGTCATGCTTTTAAGCAGCTAAACGGGGGAAATCTCTCAAATGAAACTAAGCAATAGCTCACCATCAGATGTGCTGACAGAAGGACAGAGCACTTTTTCAACCACAAGAAAATCCACCCTACTATCAAGTTAAAAGCTGCACTAGGCTAATTATGAATCTGGATAATAATTGCGAGAGGAAGCAGAAGAGACTGTTCCTTACAAGTTGTAAAATGCATTTATCCCGCACAAAATTCCTCTTGCAGCTCTCTGAGCACATGGGCTTGCATTCAAATAGCCTGATTTCCAGCGCAGGCTCTGGGGCTGCTGCTTCTTTGCTGGCTTGCTCCCCCAAGACTTGTACTCTGTAAATCGCTTTTTAGGGGTACAGCTTTCATCACCAAAACCAAGACGTGAGTGGAAACTCAGGCTGTCCCAATGTAAGGCCCAGCTTAAGAGCCAGCTTATACATAATTACCTTTGAAAGATAAAATACTCCTTACATTCAGACTACAAATTTCATGCTTTGTTGGGCATATGCTGCACAACACCCTGATGGATCTAATATATGGAGAAGTAACATCCTTTTCCAAGTTTGCAAAAATCAGTTTTTGTAACGTCTTTCCTCTTTATCTTGGACTGTTGAATAGCAACCGTGGGAAAGGGTGAGCTTTAAAATATTGCAAAGTTAACTTGCATTTCTTTCTTGCAAATTGAGAAATCCAGTCAAACACACCCCTGTATGTAATATTCTCCTCCTTTGTAATATTCAGGATATCTGTACTGACTGGCGTAACAGTACTCGGCACTGCAAATTAATTATGGGTCGACTCCAAACTTTCAGTATAATTGCTGGATACTGTGGTATTATAAACACTGGCAAGGACATCACAGGTCGAAAAAGCCTCCTCATATATAAGGCTTAAAAAGATCTTACTCTAAACTGACATTTAACTCCTTCAAAATGTTAATAAAAAGCTTCACGAGCAGTATGTATTTTAAGACCAGCTCTGATACTCAAGAGTAGGCGCACGCATTTAGAAGGATATAATTTACACTTTGATTCTGACTACACGCAACACTTACTGTATAAAAGAGTTGACTTGTCCTCTATAAATATTTTCGAGGTAACTTCAAAGGCCAACTGGAATCTCTTCTATGGAAAATACGCAAACTCTAGGATTACACACATGGAGAGGGCGACTCAGCTCAGGGGAAAGATAATGAACACCCAGGCTCTTCTTCCAAGGTCACAGTCTCACGTCCAACCTTGATAGATGTTTCTACCTAGAGACTGATCAGTGCTCGATGTAAACTGGAGCACTCCTAATCCAGTCCCTAGGCAACAGATATTTATATTAAAAAACAAACCCTTACACAACTTGGTGGACAGTAACTGGCAAGGCCAGGAGAGATGCAAAGGAATGAGGACATGAGAATTAATGACCACTTTGACCTACATGCATCCTCATCATTGTAATAGCTCAGCTAATGTTCTTAAAAGGCCTTCTCCATGCCAGAGAGGAAACGCTCTGCTTGGGGACTGCTGGGAAAACTATTCTTCTTCTCTGTAATGAGTCTAAATGGTGAAGAGGGGAGCCCATGCACCCTTGTTTTGAAGGCAGCACTTCTCAGCTGTGCTGCATTTAGGTGGAATGATGATCTACACTCCTTTTGGCAGCACGGTCAACTGAAGTAGCTCCCACCATCCCTCCTTGCCCTGCACAGCTCTTGTCCACTCCAAAGCATTCAGTTCAGCGGTGCCACAACAACTGCTTCTCAGGGCTGAGTGCTGGGCTTGATCAGGTAACCGAGCCAAGTTAAAAATAACCCCGCAAAGAAACGAGCCCTGACTGCCTTCCTGATCCAGTTCAGCACGCAGCCCCGGAGCCAGCAGCTGCAGGAGGCAGCAGAGACAGGAGGGGACAGCAAAGGAACTGTTAGCCAGCAAAGCCACCAATAATCAGATTTCCAAACCATGCTCTAATTTGATTCCCACATCCTCCAACGTCATGGAATTGCACTAATTTTTGGCCTATTTTATATAATAAGAAAAGAATGAGCTAGTGAAACATCCCAGTGCCAGTGCCCTGCCTGTATAACTGGGGAGTTGGAAGCTGACAGGGCGAATGTCAAACATCTCTAAACACCCAGAAGTGCCAAGGGTCACGGAGGAGAGAAGAGATGGCATAAGAGGGAAGAGAGGTAACAGATGATCTTCAGCACCAGGCCCAGACACTGGAGAACAGCTCTTATGGGGCCATGCACCAGTAGTGAACTGGGATCAGGGATGGGATGCTGCAGTACTGGGCACCACTCCATAGGGCCTCACCACATCCCTGAGCGTCTCTGACCCTTCTTCACGTTGCCTCTTTGGCAAAAAACAGCCCCTGCCAGCTACCTGCTACCTGAGTGTATATAATTTCTCCACAGGGGCTTCTCCAAGCTCTGATGCGCTGTATGGGGGATGCGAAGGTGCCTCTACAGCCTAGACAGCTCTCCTGCGGGGTGCAATGCCATGGGAGTAGGTGACAGACAGGCTCCTGCCCCAACAAGGGACCAAATAGGGAATTAGTAAATTCACCTTGTGTAGCTCCAACTTACTAACCAAAAGATAACTCCAAAAACATCGTATGAAACTACATTCTACTCCTTTTCACAATGCTTTGCGTTTTTCCCAGTCAGGAGAACTCCGTCTCTCTCCTCCTTGCAGTTCAGTTGTACTTCCCCTATACACAGGTTTCCCATGAGTCCAACCAAACTCACGGGACAATCACGTTATAAACATTTACCAAGAAGATGTACAACTTCTGGCAAACTCCACCATCAACCTGCTATAGTATTACATCCCTTTCATAGATTAAAAAAACAGGCTCAGAATTGGTAAACAGATACCCAAGAGACTCTGTCAAGTAGAGAAGATTCAAATATCACAACACAGAGTATAACAGTCCATCTCAACACAGAAAGAGTCTGTTAAACCTCCAGGGCTACATACCAAAACACAGACATCCACCCAACCCATGCTCCCACTTTGCCCTGTATTTCTGAAGTTTGCTATGAAATCCTGTGCAGAGCAAAGCAACTCCCAGTGACAGAATAGTCTGTTGTGGGCAAATATCCAGCTTGCAGCCAAAGAGACCACCCACAGGACCTTGGGAATCTCCATCGTCAGAGGTTTTAAGAAGAAATTACATAAATATCTGCCAGGAGCAGTTTTGTTGGAATTGATCCTGCCCGGGGCAGCAGGATGGAGTAGACGGCCTCTTGTCCTTTCTAGGTCAATCTTCTGCAATTCTGATGAAAGCAGAGACAGCAGAAGCCTGATTTCAGTCCTGGCTCTGTCAATGACTTTTCATTCATCCTTGCAATTACGATTAGCTTCTCAGACTGCTCTAGTTGCCATAAAACAGGTATTAAAGCACTTCCTAGTTCATATGAACATGCAAAGTACATATACACACAGAAATACATACATGATGTATATCTCTAGCTATATTTGTATCCGTAACCATTTACCTACAAAAGATACATATACTGTTTCTACAAACAAGCGTCATTCCAGAGAATCATGAAAACAGTAGATGAGAATGAAAATGGAAAAGCAAAGCGTTAAGGCTAAAGATACCATAACAATAATTCCAAAGCTGCTACTCACAACCGCTATTTCCAAAGCAGGGAGAGTTTACACGTCAGACCAGTCAAACTTTTAATACAAATGAGTGATTACAACTTCTGAAGCCAGAATAAATAACCGACTGCCGTGGTATGCCGTAGTCATCGTATTCCAAACCATCATGTGTATCAGTAATATCTCCCTTTTGTGCCAGTATGCGCCAAACTGAGTAAAACGTAAGCTCTAAGATAAAGGAATACGCTCCAGCTCATGTCATACTGAGAGAAGGTGTAGGAGAGGGACAGACTTACATGACAAAACTTCTGCTTGAAGGCCCCAGAAGGCAGAAAAAGCTTGCTGCATTTTAGCGGCTGCTTTTCAGTTAATGCCTGAGTAGAGTGATGGTTTAAACTTCACTAAACCACATTACAGAACAGAAACAGAAAACAGAAAAATCTTTCCTGGCTTATCTGTTCAGCTATTGCTTCAATGCGCTCCATGCCAGCAGCTGAACTATAATATATGGTCTTGCATCTTACATATAAAATCTAGTTTCCTAAAATATATTTTACAGGTTAGCGTACACAATATAGGATTCATACATAACAACTGGCCTCCGCTTAGGTTTTCATGAAATGCTGGGCAGCCAAGCCTAATCGCTGCTTGTTGATTCACGTTCATTATATCTCCAAATATACTTCTGCTCGTTGAAGAGGACGCATACACACATATTGCAGACACGTTCATCAGGGCCAGCCGAGATATCTGGTGTCCTGCGTGCATCTACATACATTATCTATGACCGTGCAATAGCTGAATATGTATAGACAAGTTTTAAATACTATTTAACTATTACGCACACACATTTCTGCAGAGATCAGACGTCTCTTCTCAAGAAATGACAGGAAATGACTGGGGAAAATTTATAAAAACTGAAATAATCACCATGCAAATCACCAAAGTGGGTTTGAGATGCAAAGGGATTTAATTCATCAATTTGCACAGATTAGACAAAACTGAAATTCACTGCATTAAGAGCTCCTATTTATTTCTTAAAACCTTTCTTGGCTGGGAGCCATTAGGTACTTGTAAAAGATTAGAATTATTGGTGTTTGATGGGCTCTCCTAAAAGGAACGGAAGGGAGAAAATGGCAGATTTGAGTCATTAGGATCATCTTCTGTTAACTCCTGTATTTCATAAAAATATACTTTTAAAAGCATAAATAGATGACAAATTGCCTAACTACCACCTAGCATGATTCCTGGCCATTTCCCCTCGCAGTAAGCACGCTTCCAGGCAAACCGCCTGCACTTTGCAAGTGTTCCTCCTTACTCACGCTGACACATACCATAGGCTGAAAGATTCATTTTATAAACTGTTTTGTTTTGTCCTGCCACGTGAACACTCAACAACTCTTCCATAATAGCAAAACAGCTATTATAGACCACTAAGCTAGCTCCCTTTTTCTTTTAAATAATGTAAGTGGGCTGACTTTACTCAAGATGAAGGACGAGCCATCCTGACAGCAAGACACCATTCATTAGGCTGCCCACAAATCTTCCTCACGCAGCATCTGTCAATATACCTCCAAAGCAAGCATCAAATCTCCCCTGCTCTTCTTATCCCAGGTCCACTGCTCTTCTCCTCCCAGGCAGCCCTTGTTGGTCTGTCTCAAACCCAGCGTGGTTTTGGCATGCTTCTGGGAAAGAACTACAGTCATTCCAGCCAATTTGATTTACAAACTAGGACTTAATCTCAGGTTTTTATTGGGCAAGAGATTAGCACCCTAATGCATTTCATTAACTGTGTATCAGCAGACCCAATTTGTTGATTGACTGAAGTTATTTGACTTGCAAGGCTTGCGGAAAGACATGCTTATGTTGACCTTGTAGTCCAATAAAGAAGAAAACCAGCAAGCTCTAAGACAGTTCTACAACACAAAAATATGCCCAGAGTAGACAAAGCAGTAATTTGTGGTTTTAAAGGTAATTAGTTTTCAAAATTACATTTATACAGACCTACTTTATCTTATACTTTATAAAGTCATAGAATCATAAAATGCTTTGGGCTGGAAGGGACCTTACAGACCATCTAGTTCCAACCCCCCCCCTGCCATGAGCAGGGACACCTTCCACTAGACTTGCCTTCAGTACTGCTTCTGCACTGGAATAATGACAAATGTAACTTGAGAAATAACCAGAACTCAAAGGGCCCAATCCCGCAAAAACATACTTTGGTAGGTGAGACATCTGCTTGACTTCACTGGATGTGGGATTGCATGTGAGACTGGAGTTACTGCTTATTCCAGAAAAGTTGGCCCCAATCTAGTTCCTTACATTGCTTTTTCTTTCCACTAATCCGTCTGTCAGCCTGAAAAATGGTTTAAATTGTTGTTACGCCCACTTACAGGATTCCTTTATTTTGTCAGAATTTTGTAAAAGAATCTGAATGTTTGGTATGTCCCGATTTGAGTGAAAGCCATCGTGTCCCAATGGAACAAATTTTAAAATTCTGCTTATCATAGCTTGTACAGGCACTAAAAGAGGACTGGCTAAAAATCTGGGTGAGACAAAATGTATTTGTCAAGAGTAACGTTAGCCATAGACATGTGGCTGCTTAATTCCAGTATGTTGCAAAAATTAACCGTATGTTAACCTTTCTTCCTTGTTTTATAATTTATATCAGGTGCTAATAGTGACTAAACTATAACTAAAATTTGCTTGGGTCCTTAAGGAATGGGATAAAACGTGGTACATGAAGAGGAGATCTGGCAGCAACGCAGAGCGCATTCAGCGGTAATCCGCCAAGGACCAGTTGTGTGCAATTTGTTGCGCCACTGGAGGCTCAAACCCGCAGCTCTTGTAGAGACTGACAAGACTTTTAGTCTTGTCATCCATGTACATTTTATAAGATCAGTCAACAGCACTGAGCACGAAGGAATCGTGCATGAATTAAAAAGGTGTTCTCTTTCTTACCTTGAGAAGTTGCAAAGAAACCACATGGGGCTTGTACTTTGTAGGATGACTAAACAAAGCTTAAATGATATGGGTTTCTGAAGTTTTCTTTTTTGTTTTACCAGGTTTTCTTCCCTGCTTCTTACGTATGATACAGATTTACATCTTGCCTACTCTGCAACGCCATGCTAATGCCAAAAATCATGACAGCATGAGAATCAAGAGAATGAAAGCTGCATAACTGAGAAGACCTTTCAATTTAGGCTCCTTAAAAGCTCTAATATTTTGTTTAAAATTCCAACAGTTAATGAGCATTTTTCAGAAGGGATGTCCTTGTTAGCAATTCAATAGCTCTAGTCGTTCAATTATCAAGTAGGATCACACTCATGCTTGAATACCTTGGAGCAAAAATGGGTACAAGACTCTACAAAACTCGAGCACAAGACTGTTCTTTGAAAAGGTCACTTTTAAAAGACATTCCAGAATGCAATATAGGGCAGTTGTGCCACCTCCCCCAAAAGCCTAGCAACTTTTCACTCCTTTTAAATCTAATTCTGGGGAAACAAACAGGCCTCATTTTCTCCTCAGCTCTGCACAGATCTGCATGTAGTACTCAGCTCTTGGTACACAGGTACTCCTGTTTTATGGCATGCATAGCATCCAAACTTTGACATTTATTCTAATTGCCTGTGTCGGGAGTACAGGATTCCTAGCCAGTCAAAGGAGAGAAAGACTCCCCTGGATGGTGATACAAAGCATGCGAAACAGAAGCCTACCTTTCTGTTAACAATATAAAACTCATGAAGTTAGATGCTGTGCGGTTATTCTAGCTGCGATGGTCTAAAGTTGCATATTACCCCTTATTAAGAGTGAATTAGTATGAATATACATCACTGTGATTAAGCAGCTTCAAAACCAAGGACATTTTGGAAAATGCTGGATAAAAGTCAGTTATGATTCACAAATTGTATGTTCTTATGCCCTGTGTTCATATATATACATGTATAGCCTGTGTGTGCGTGTCTTTGAAAGTTTTCACTATTTCATTTGCTCCCGAGCATAACCGAAGGCGCTGGCTGGGGCTTTACAAAGCGCAGAGGAGGAAAGGAGCCGGGGGATCAGCTCATTCCTCCAGCGCCTGTGCTGCTGGGCTGGGAGCAGCGCAGGGCTCACACCCCTCCGGCAGTCGCTCTGCTTGGCAGCTTGCCAGAACCTCTACCTACTTACCCAGCTCCAGAGCGGGATGCCGTACGTTTCTTTTTAAATTTGGCTTTGCATCTTTTCTTACCTTTTTGGTTTCTTCCTGACAAAAACATCAGTGCTGTTACTAACACTCGGCAGCCAGTAGGGATGGCTTGTGGGTTTTCCCCCTCTCCCTCCCATCTAGACCCCAGTCCTGGCAGAAAATATGTATTTTTATTACTGCTGAAATCCCCTTCCCCAAACTCATCTTTACTCAGTGCGCTAATAACATTAGAACTATTAACAGCAGTAGTTCAAGGTAGGAGTTTGCTATGCACTTCAACTCCTCTGCTCTACAATTATGGCAAGGGAAGAAAAGAAACACATCTTTTGTTAGAGGGAGATGGCAGTGAGGTTGGGAGGCACAAGGCTTTTTCATTTCAGCTATTATCTGTATTTTCATAGAATGGTTTGGGTTGGAAGGGACCTCAAAGATCATCTAGTTCCAACCCCCCTGCCATGGGCAGGGACACCTTCCACTAGACCAGGTTGCTCAAAGCCCCATCCGATTTTGGAGTTTGTTTCTATAAACTGTCACAACAGATAACATATGAGTCGCAGAGGAAAAAATCACAGTATTTTGAAACTACACAGCTTTAGGAAAAGCTACAGTCACAAGGATGACTGGTACCCAACCATACCACAACTTAGGAAGAAAAAACCATAGGACTCTTGAAACCATGTTTCACATTAGGACTAGACTTCACCCAGCAGGACAATCAACCGCTGCTGCTTCCAACAGGGTACTCCTGAGAAACTGCCCTTACTGCTCTGAGTGATGACAGGAGAGAAAAAATCAGATGATGCAGGGATGTTAGCTGACACTGTGATAATGTATAGATTCAGGATATAAGCTGGGTAGGGTTGTTTTCACTCATCTTGGAATAGCGGAAAAGAAGAATGAAAAAAAAGGAAAGGTTTTCTGGGTTAGAGAACCCTCTCGTGTCTCTCTGCAAGCTCACTTGCTGCTTCCCACTGCGGAATGTGGAATAAAATGATCTAATTCAAAAAAATAAACCGATGGAAAACAATGGTCAAAGGAACAAAGCCAAAGGATGCTCCATATCCCACTGGAAGAACTCACTTCTGGCATCGCTGCTGCCCTGCATTGCAGAGCTTGGGCTGCGCAGGACTGTGGCGCAGGGCTCTCGCGTGGGCCCACAGGGTCTGCTCGCAGTAAAACCCTTAGAAGGAGCTGGCAGATGTTCCTCTTGCTTCTCCTCAGGAAGAAGGAAACAAAGCCCCACATTTATTTGTTGTTCCTTTGCCAAACTGTGACATGCAAACAGGCACATTGGGGAAAGGAGGCCTTGCCAGGAAACTAGCTGTCTGCTGCTTTTCTCTGCTGTAGAAGAAAGCATGTGTATTCGTGCATATGTGTGTGCATGGCCTTGGATGGAGAGACAAGATGAAGTAATGATTTCCTCCCCCCACAGGCCAATTAACATTCCCTTGGAGGTTTTTAATAAAAGCGAATATCCGCCCAACAAAGAAGGCAAGTCTGGGAGGTTGACATCACACCTCCTCAAAAAACACACACAGACACACCTCCCAGATAAAGGCTATTTATTATCTGCTCAAGAGACTTTCTGGGATTCATTCCCCTCTTTTGGCCTCACTATGGCCAAAGAGTCCCTTTCTTATCTGTCTGACAGGTCCATACAATGCTTAATTGACTTGCCTGGGGTCTTGGGTTTTCTTTCTTTGGGAGAAGCAGGGCCTCGGGTAGTGATGGAGAGAGATCCCATCCTTTTGGCTTTTAATGAAAAGACTCCCATAATAATGCCATCCATTTGCAACCATGACCCCCTAGAAGATACTGTGTGGACAACTGTTTTCCTCACACAGTTAGTGGGAGCTGGGAAAAACACAGTTCTGAATTCGCAACTACTTTGGCTTTTGTCTTCCTAATACTATAAAAAAATACAGCATTCAAGAGATGGAACCTCCCTTACGCTGAAGCTGGATTTCACAAACACCAAAAACTTCAAATAAGTCAGTCTTCCTCAGACACAAGCATGGTGGATGGCAAACACACCTTTGACAAGTAAGACAGTTTGAGAAGGGTCACCTATTGCTGAAAGCCCATAGAAATCCTAAATAATGGCCTGAAGGTGACTGAGATGAGTACTGAACGTTCATAGAGCCGCAGAGCGCTCAGTCCCAAGTGGCGGTAACACTGCTGTTACTAATGACTGGGAGACACACACCTTCTGTCCAAGGAGCTTGAGATGAATTACATTTTTCCCAGCAGCACTGGATGGCAGGATGGACCCTGCGAACGTGGTCCGATGAGAGGAACCGAGCACTTTAACAGCCTGCTGCTGCCAGCAGGAGCCATGCTGCTCTCTCCTCACCGTTTTGGGCCACACGATCTTTGCCCTCTCCTTTGGCCCTGCTCTGGCACTCATCTGATGTCCCCGGAGCCAAGTGAGCACATCAGGCTTTTATGCAAAATAAGCACATCAAGTCAGTGTATAATTTGCTCCCAATCTTTTCTTCAATATTGTTTTTTTGCAAGTTTAGTGAGGCAAATCCACTCACTAAGATGCCAATCACACCCCAGAGCCAGTGGAAAGGAAAAGGCGTGCACGGAGCGGAGAAGGGAAGACAGATGACCACGTCTGCCCCTTCGGCAGCTGTTAGTTGTCATTTCAGCTCAGACCTTCTGTAAATGCATCCCAAGCAGTGAAGGGTGGTGGGATGGGGCAGGGGGTAGGGTTTGAATATACTTCTTTCACGTGAAAGAGCACTGCAATATATCTTCCTTAGTGATCAAATATATCAGTAAGTGTTCCCAACCAGTTTACCCACCACAGCAGTTTCATCCAAACCTTTGCCATAAATCTCGTCTCAGTGGCTGCAGATGAGAATATGCATTTATAAACTGATCAAGGCTGGCATCAAGCGTCTGCACAGCGGGTAGTCGCCTGGAGCGGCAGACGGGGTGGGCAGCCCCACAGCCCAGCTGACGCAAACCCAGGCCTGTGTGGTTCTCGGCTCCCCCTGCTCCCCCGTCCTTCCAGCACAGCAGGGCAGCAGCCAGGAGACACTGCTATTGCCGAGCTTGGCCCCCCCGCCAGGGCCAGACGGGAGAAGCAGCGAGATGATGGCGTTCGCATCCTTTGCCTGTTTTGGCTGCTGCTGTAGCCAGACCTTGGTGAACTCACTGCACTTGGTGAAATCTGGCTGCTAAAAATCTGTCTCTCTTTTCCCACGTGGCAAGTGATAGGACAAGAGGAAACGGGTTCAAGTTATGTCAGGGCAGGTTTAGATTGGATATTAGGAAGCATTTTTTCACTCAAAGGGTTATTAAACATTGGAATGGGCTGCCCAGAGAGGTGGTGGATTCACCATCCCTGGAGGTGTTTAAGAAAAGGGTAGATGAGATGCTTAGGGACATGGTTTAGAAGTGGGTGTTTTTAAATCAGGGTAGGTTAACGGTTGGACTTGATGATCTTAATGGTCCCTTCCAACCTCACTTATTCTATGATTCTATGATTCTAAGAAGGAGGAGGTGGCTAGCCCTGCCCGATGGGAGCGACGGTGGGGAGCAGCCCACCTCATTCACACATTGCTCCAAGAAATTATTTTGTCTCTGACCCTGTGGTTGTGAAATTCAATTTTTCCTACACATCCTTACTGATGGATCTAGGAAAGGAGGTGGAAATGGTGCAGCAGAGGAATAGTAAATGAGCACGGAGGGAGTGCTCGAGGGAGCCTTCCCCTTCTTAACCCTCACAGCTTTAGGGCAGCGCTTTGGAGAGGCTCCTGACAGCCCAGGGAATGAGCCATGTGTTGCCACAGGGAAGGTGAAGGCAGAGCACTTGCCATCTGTGAACATCTGTGAGATTCATGGGCCTTTAATACACCCTTGGGCTGGGTGAGGTCTGCACACACTGCCAATCCTGTGGAATAAAGTGCAGTAAATTCTCAATAGAAAACCAGGAAAACTGGGATTCTTACAGTTACTTGCAGTTCAGAGAACTGGCCCGTAACTAGCAGTTTGTACTGGAGACTGAGAAACCGTCCCTGTGACTTGCGTTCACTAAATATACTTAGTGTCTATTTGTTGTATTAAAATCAATTTCCATAATTAGATAACAAAAAAGAGAAAACTGAGAGAGACGGGAACTGTCTGAGTGCATGCTAGGGAAGCATCCAGATAATGTAATAAAAACGAAAGGAAATCTGCAATTAAGAACTAGGACATTCCATAAACCGTTTCTCTAATTCGACAGCTTAGTATCTCTTCTGTCTTGCGTTCTGAAATTAAAAGATGCTGCTTTTGCACCCACCAGTGCTTTCACTGCTGTTCTCACGCAGCAGTGTAATTCAACACCCCAGAACTCTGTCCCGCACTCACAGCTGTACGCTGTATGCATACGCTAAGCAGTATGTTCCCAAGGTATTAAAATATAGCAGAGCCCTTCTGAAGGTTCCCATCCTCACACAGTATTTTGCACATACTTAAAGGCAGACAAAGTATACAGAGATCCTCAGGTGAAAGTCTTCAAATGCAAAGAATAATAATTATAAACAAAGTCAATGAACAAGTTCATTTCAAGAGATAAACGCACCGTATATTCTATGTGTATATATTAATATATTATAATTAATTCCCTCTAGCACTAATGCCGGCTTGGCCTGGAACCAAAGCAGCTGTCTTGCGGGATTCTCTGCATGGTACTCCCTCTTAAATACACTAGAAGCAGACACTTATCCACTTTTAGGCCTTTTATAATGTTTGCATGGACAAAAATAGAAAAAGAGGCAAAGACGGGAGGCGTGGGGAGAAAAGAATAAAAACAAAAAAAGAAATGCAGCCTGGAAGTCAGGAAAAGCGAGTTTCCCGCAGCACAGCTCCAGGGGTGCTTTCTAAGTCTCTCAATAGTGATTCAGAGAGCCGACGCTTACTGGAGGAAACCAAGCTAAAGAGATTATCCGAGTTTGCAATTGTATATTGGTTTGGTTATTTTACATGCGGCTTCTGATGTCCATTTCTATTCCAGAGACAGAGCTAAAAAGCTCGGCTTTGTTTGCTACAGCTCAGAAAAGGGGATGCAGGGAAGCAGCTTTTATCACTGCTGCAATGCAAAAAAGTCCATAATCTCTCCAAAGTCTAGTGTTACTTTTCTTTGTAACTTGGCTTTTGTCTGCTGGTATATCAAATCTACACATTTCAAAATGGTTTCCAATGTACGCTTTAATGGGTGCTGCAATGTATTCCAGTGACCTACTGGGATCCGACACTCTGCGTTAGCAAAAAGTCCCATTATTTAACCGCCTCAGCGGCACCTTGACCTGAGCTGGAGGCTAGGAGAGTGCGAGGAGCCAGCCCCAGCAAAAACAAGTCCTTCAAAGAGAGACAAAATGATCTTTGCAAAAAAGACAGAAAAAATACAGCAAATGAATAATGTATTACTAATTTTGTATCAAATAACGTATGCAGCACTGTATTCATAAACTTTGCAGGAAGGAAGGAATCTTACCACCAAAAATGTCGAAATTCTCAAACTTTAAGGAACATTAACAGATTGGCTGGCCTGTTACAAATAAGCAATCTAAGTTTAAGAAAATAAATTGCTTGGGTACAAGGGGTCCCATTACAGGTGAGGCTGAGAACTGCCTCCCGAAAAAAGATGTAGTGTCACAGAAGCACCCTCTCTTACCACCTAAAGACTAAGGTACATCTAAATGAAGTACAGCAAAGGGACATTCTAACTTTATCACCTGGTCTTCAGCCCTATCTTTAGTGTGATGTTGTGATTCTGTGGGTAACTTGACCTGCCTGATTGCGTATCCTGTGGTTAAACTAGTTTCTTCGGAGGTGAAGAGTTCACCATTTCTAAAGCTTCTCACCTGTGACCATTTCCAACTCTCTCTGACCTCCTAAAAGCCTCGATTTATAAAGTATAAAACTTACTTCCTTATAAAGCATCCGAAACCCTACTAAAAGGGTCCACAAGCTCTACTGGCATTACTATAAGACCCCTGGCTTTTGTACTGGCCTTCCTTGCTCTGCTGGATGGGTCTGGGTCTGTCCATCCCTGTGTGCAGAAGGCCTGGCCTATAGCTGAAAATACTACTTGCTACTAAATCTCGACATTATTTTTCATATCATTCAGGGCTGTCAAAGTATCTTCAAGTATGTAAAATAGCAGTACTGGGGTGAGGGATTTCATGGACTGTCCTGTCACATTGTTTCATCTAAATGGATTAAATTAGCGCAAGATGACTCTGTCAATGAGATGCTAGTCTGCAAGCTGCATCCATATGTGTAACAGAGCACAGGAAGATACAGAGAGATTAAGGTCACATTGAATAAACCAGAATAAGCACAAAGTCCATAAACCTCTCTTTGTCTGTGGATGGCTATTTACAACACTGCAAACTGAAGCAGCTATGTAAGAACCACCTGATACATGGAAAGTCAGGCACAGCCCCAAGTGCAACACAGAGAGTGCCCCAAAGGAGGCGAGGTGATGATTTCGTCTTGGCTATTGGGGAAGATCAGGTGTCCCTGCGTATACAGCTAGTTGTAGCACGGCCTCGAGACTGCTAACCACGCCATCCTCACAATTTCTCTTAAGGTCCACAGCAGGACGTTTTGTTTCCATTTCAGCGCATTCCCCAAACCTGGCTTGGAACAGTGCCGAAGGAGAGATGTGCCGGCATCGCTGGTGCTCCCTTAGAGCACCAAATCCAGCCAGGTCTTTGCAGTACCTTGTTCAGCACTTGGAAGAAAATGGGGCATCACTGAGAACTACTTGGTTAAATCAGGAACATGGACAGTAGCATGGCAGCAACAAAAGGCACAGCAAAAACAGCTACCAGCTTTTCCTCTCAGAGCATTTACCATTCATTGCACAGCAGAGCTGCGATGTAAAGCTGTTGTCACCCCCAGGTAGCAACAGATACTAGATAAGTCTATAGCAACAGCAGTGGGGAAGGCATTTTTCTGTCAGGCACCAAAGCTTCAGCGTGAGGGAGGCTCGTTACGAATACCAGTTTCAGGCAGAGCTTTACAAATCTTGCTACACAAAAAAAATCAATCCACAGGACACAACTCTCTTAAGAAACCAGAGTTCATCGGCTCTGCTGCTCACAGAGTAACTTCTGTGCAAAAGCACACAGTCTGGGACAAGACTTTTAACTCATCGAATATCCTCTAATGCTACCACTGGCAGCTTCTGCTGAAAATGGCAGTGTTTCATTGCATCTTCTTCACCACACAGGAAAAAATATTAACTTCCACTGAAGTCACGGTTCCTGGAATCTGAATGTTGTTTGCCTAGCGTGCACTGTAGATTAAGGACAGCGACAGGACGGTGTGTCAAACTAAACTACACTAACACAGCTCAATTCTTTTTAGATCTTTTACTGTAGCTGCAACTAAAAATACTGTCAGCCAGTGACATACCAAGCACTAATCAGAGCCTTCTCTTTTTTATTTTAGGAGACCTTACAGTATTTTGTTTGTTTTTTTGTCAGGAAATTTCCAATCTTAAATCTTACATCTGCTAAGGTTAATAAATCTCCCCGTGTCATCCTGTTCTGCTCCTTATTTCTCCTTTTCTCTCGGTGCTCACGCACGTTCGGAGAGCAGTACCGTTATTATTTATGACGCTACCAACCCTCCTGCCTGTTCAGACATTTTTATGACTCGTGGCCACATTCCAAAGCACAATGTTAAGGGGCTTAATGGCTGTGGCAGAAAACTTTTCAGATATCACATATGTGTCAGCCTAATATTTTAATCATTCTCTGCTTCAGGTAGAATGCTTTGCCCTCCGGGGTTTGCCAGGTTACAGCACACTGATATATGTTTCAACAATCTTTGCCTCAGGAAGGCTTCATCCAAATTTATAGCAGGGCAGTGCATTCTGTACGAGGGCATGAGCAGGCATGAATCTTACACCTTCATCTGCATCATCTTCCCCAGCTTGTAGTCGGCTTTTTTTTTTTGCATGGAAACAGTTAATACACTTGACCAAGCAGTTGTTTGCGAACTTGCTCCCATTCCCAGCACTCCCTATTAAAATGTATTTACTAATCCGCTTGCAGCCGGTGTGACAGGGACGAGTCTGTCCTCAAGCAGTGTGTGAATTCTCCTGGGTCTCCCTGTGCTGCGAACGTGCGGGTCAGGGGAAGAGGCGCAGAGGGGTGATGGGGAAGAAGGCACATTGAAAGCCGGGGCTCCTGGTACGTCGAAGGAATGGGTGTCCAGGACTTCTCGTTCAGGTGATTCTGCATGTGCCTCCAGTACTTAATAAGAAATTAAAATAGAAGTAGACTAGGATTAAAAACCTGTCAGTTCAAATAGAAATACAAAACACAGCCTGAGTGGGATGCCCTGGAGCTGCAGGCAAGGGCCTTACTTGACCCTTTCAGTGCCATCTGGCCATTTCTAAGCACTGGTGCCAGACAGTTTTCAAAAAGCGCCTTTTATAAGGCAACTGACACTGTGGAAAGCCTTGAGGCACCGATACATACCCCAGCTACTGCCCCTTCAAAGAACTGAAGCATGGCTCAAATTATGCCAACCATCTTTTAGATGATGGGGGTTGTTCCCCAGAAGTAACCAAAATACCTCACATGCATTTTTACCCTGCCATCTGCCCAGTCTGCCACACTAAATAATTATGCTCTCTCCTCAAAGGTTGGCCTTGATTGTGCAGAGGTGAGCCATGAAAAGGAGGATTAAGTCTCCTGACTCGAAAGCTTTGTAGGAAGGACTGATCCAAGGTCAGGCACGCACATCTCTTTCCCACAATGCCCAATGGAAAAAACTGAACTGCAGATGAAGAGAAATGGCCAAGAGAACTGTTGTTATCTTTTTTTCCAATCTTTTAAAAATAAAACTTGTACCAAAATTAAAATAAAATATGCAAGCAGGATAAAAATGTCTCTGGAGCATCAGGAATCATTTGAACACGTGCTTCACTATCTAAACTCAGACTAGCCTGAAGGAGAAGCCCGAGTACAAAACACACCCCTAAAGAGAAGACAAGCGTGCTAAGACAGGCCACATCTGCAGAATACCTTCCCAGAAACTAGTTCCTGGGGCTGGCTGCATTTAAACCAAATATGATGACAAAAACTTGCACTCATAAAGATATTTTCTGCCTCAGGATGCAAACACACCTGTCTACAAGCTCCCGTGACTATCAAAGCCCAAACCTGACGCTCTTTCTACTGTACAGTCCAGCGCAAATTCACGTTTCTTAAAATCATTTAAGACACAAGCTCCAAAGTGAGAAGCTAACATACCACTTACTTCGAAACTAAATTAATATACACTTTAATACAAAATAAACAAAATCCAAAGGGCACTGTTTAAATATTACAGAAGAAAGAGGTACCAGTTTTACCTGCCTTCTACTTTTAACATCCCTCAAATTAAAAAATGACTACACGAATATCATAATGACCACTATTGGCTCCGTGTGTCCTTGCACACCAGCCTCCAGCACAGCAACAGTCTTATTCTGCTACCTGGGCTCCTGAGCAGCGCTGAAATGTGAACGTGAAGCAGGACTGAAGCCAACGTCAGTGCAATGCAGCTCATATAAGCACGCATCTCAGCATCTTCCTGACCTAGAACCTCTCACAGTGCAAAATGAATATAGCAAAAAGAAGTATCATGTAATGTGTTCTCT
This sequence comes from Pluvialis apricaria, assembly GCA_017639485.1. Lineage (NCBI taxonomy): Eukaryota > Metazoa > Chordata > Aves > Charadriiformes > Charadriidae > Pluvialis > Pluvialis apricaria. The sequence goes on from CM030014.1 coordinate 26,590,877, forward strand.
GCATCAGTGATATTAGGAACCTATGATGAATGCTCCAGACCGAACGATTATTCCTCAAGGGGAAGGAAGAGTTGGAGACAAGGACAAGCAAAGGCTGAGAAAGAAGGAAGCCTCAGAAGCAGCACTCCTTGCTGGGTAACTGCTTGGCACCAAGGTGGCATTTAGCATAGCTTGAGCGCAACCACCAGTCCGACTCCGAATATGTCAGAGAAAGACCTTCTGGTCTTCGAGGGGAAAATAAAGTAGCACCTCCAGCCTTGAAGGGACAGAGAAAGGACAGTTCCAGCCCTCAAAAGAACATCAGAAACAGGCCATTGATCAATGCTGCTCCCTGCAATGCTTGTAGTCCTTATGAAAAATTCTGAAGGAAAAAAAAAAGTAATTCTTATGGCAAGAAGACTTAAAGAAATGCAGCATTGCAAAACCAGCCTCCCGCCCCTCCAGAAAGAAGCCTGCCGTTCTTAGTCGCATCTCAGATATGCCCTTTCCCTGTGCTGCCTCTGAGACGAGACACTTCTGCCACCATCGTCTTGATGCAGAGAAACTATCTCTGCCAACAAATTGACAGAGAATTTCAGTCTTAATAATCATCCTGCCCTGCACTTCAGCCTGATCCACATCCCAGAAGGAAGATTAATCCGCTAAGCCTCTCAGCTCCTAGAAACGATACTTACGGGCAAACAACTATCCCCACTCATTCTCTTCCTCAGATGATAATCAGAAAAATGTCTGTATTTGGCTCACTATGACAAGTTGATTTTAAACCTTCTAAGGAGCACGAGCTTGTTGGCTCTAGGGATAACCCTGCTCGCCCCTCTGCTTCAGCCCCGCAGCCTGGGCAAGAACAAAGCAGGCCATCTACGGAAGGGTTAAGGCAAGCTGGTTACACAGGCAAATCCTGAGCTCAGTGCACATCATGCAGCACGTCAGGCCTCCGCAGGCAGGTAGGGTTAGCGCAGAGATGGAAGGCCCCCGGTAATCCTTGAGCTCTTTTCTTCTCCCAGACAGCACAATCACAGGTGCTGTTCAACTTGACTGCAGTGTATTCATCACTATTAATGCATTCTTTTGATTTGCAAAACGACAAGTAGATATGGAGACATTATGGACATCTTGGCACCTGGGTGAACCAGAATCCATTTACAATTAAGTTTGAAGCTAGACGGCTTGTTAGGAAGCCAGCTAAAGCTTTCCCTATAAAGAAATCAATACCTTTGAAGCTTCATCCTGCCACACCTTAGTTTAGAATAGGTATTTTGTAGTCCTTGCAAAGATAAGAAAAGCAGTGAAGACATTAAAAATCGTGGTCACGGCATTTAAGAAAGAATTGGGCACAATCTTTTTCTTTTTTTTTTTTTTTTAAAGTTTTCCATTTTGAGGCAGTTCTCTGTAAATTATGCTTTAGCCTACAAACTTTATGTTGGTTTTTCTTATTTACACTTTAAACCATGTGAATGATGAACCTTCAATTTTTTATGCATTTATAATACAATCTACAAAGATATCACAGGAACTGGAGCTACTAAATTATACATTTTTTCATATGTAGATAATATACCAAATTTCTGGCTGAAGAAAATTGCTTTCCAGTATTTTATTCTCCCCTGGAATCAAAAGAGGCTGGAAGAAGACAGGACAGACACTAAAATATATGCAACACAAACAGCTTGTGATAGTCTATGGCTGCTTCACATTAAGAAGAGGTTAATTAGAGCAGTGATATAAAGGAGGCAGCAGTGGAAACCAGAAGTAGCCCTGCAGGGAGAAGAAATAACTTGCCTAGCCCCGCTAAGCACTCGCCAGGCACCAAGGTAAGCAGAGAGGCTGCACAGCATAGAACAGACGGCCAAGGAGTTATGTCCTCTTAAGTCTTAGTAAATCTTCCTCTAGCTTTGGCTTCAAATGCCCAGTACGACAGGTCAAAGTAAATACTGCATTTCTGGGAGGGAAGGTGAAGTTGAAAGGCACAGGTAGCGCAGGTCTTCCATGTAAAGTGATTTGATTGCTCAGCGTCGCCTGCATCTAACACTGGACTTAAAGTCTATGTGCTCTTTCATCCTCAATCCAGGAATTTTCTAGATTTTTGCCCAGTAATGAAGGTCATCACTACATTGGCCACTGTTCCTAGGAGATTCAGCAAACACAACATCTACAAGGAACCTCACCTTTGGAGGAATCTATGTTCCCCATTTGACAAGTGTTAAGAGAAGCCCTAGTAGGCACCTCACTGCAGCAAAATGAAAATGAAAGCAGATGTACATGGTAACAACAGCAGAAGAATTTATTGTTAATGTTTAATTATTTGACAGCTAAGCAAGTTGGGTAAAACCACACAGACAACAGGTCTTCATCTACATGTCTTTGAAAAGAAACACTTTTCTTTCAGCAGCTCCACATTTTGTTCTCGCTCTTTTGGCAAAGTGCTTAAAATGTTTAGGGATCATATAATGTCTGAAGGCCTCAGAGCATACAAGCCAGGCAGGTCATTCAAGAAAACTGTGAACTCACAATTTGCTCTAATTAATTCATTTCTTTGTAAATCACTCTGAGGAGCCTTGATTACTTCAACACCTTCCTAATCCCGCTCTCAGGCAGCTTTTGCAAACTCACACCTGCATTTTGTAGTCTTAACAATGATCCATTCTGCAGCGAGCTGGTTAGTTTCTAACACATTCTCCCACTCAAATTGGGCTCTTTTAAGGATAAGAAATCAATTCAAAGGGCTGTGCTGTAACTAATCCTTCTACCCTTCAAAAAATAAAAATCAACTCAGCAAGCTCAATAAAACTAATGGTAAAAAACCATAAGCCTGGAACAACTGAGTTAAACAGAAGATTTTCTAACAAACCCTCAGCCCTCCAGTGTTGAAATTCAACTACACAGGAGGGCTCCTTTTTTCTCCTTGCTTTTCTGAAGGCTTTCTTGATAAAGTTCTGTGACAGGACTAATTCTGTGTAACCAAAGTGTGCTAATTGAAATGCAACCCATCATTTCCTTCTAGGTGATTTGTTCTTAATATCTGTTCTGCATCAGCGTTTTGATACTTAGATGCACCCACTGTGCCATTGGGAGGGAGGAAAAAACCCTATTAGCTGTAGCAGAGATGATGAAAAGCAGAGAAATCAAAGGCGAAAGGAGACAGAAGGCTTCCTCTCTTTAGTCAAGGCCATTCCATATTCCCCATGACTCTCCAAAGCTGGGCCAGCGCAGACAAGTTGGCACTTGGTGCCCTGAAGGAACAGGCTGGCAGTTTGGCATGAGGCTCTGAAAGGCAGCCTGGGTTTGGATCCCGTCCTTGCTCTCCAGCTGACACCTGACTTTGGACAGAGCTCAACAGGAAGCAAGGCATCTGGAAAAAAGCCTGCGATTCCTTATCTAGGGAACAATGAGAAGCTAATACAGCAGCCTAAATGAGACATGACTCAATTAATGAGAGCTGATGGGGCTAATGACTAAACAGATGGTATTCCTAAAAAAAGATGAGGGAGGGGAAATATAGCTGTGATAATCGACCTGCTGCAGTGTACATGGCAACTCTAACGCCGCCTCTTGCAGAGCATCGAAACCACTGAGAAAAAGAGAGTGCTGTTTGCCTCAAATGCAATACAAAGCAAATTGCAAAAGAAAGCTACCCTGCATACCTGGACTAAGGCATCGCATCCCTCCTCCCGGCAGGCAGACGATTTTATTAAAAAAGCCTCCCACTACAGTCACCAACAGGCTGGTAGGAATTTTGTTAGAACCATGATTTCTATCTCTACGTACACCCATTCCTTATTTTTGACAGAGAACAGCAGAAACACTTTGCCCGAGTCTTTCAAAGACAGAAGTACTTAGAGCTGAGACATGGCTCGAACTGAAGGAGCTTCTAATTGCAGAGTGCCATTCAGTGCTGTTGTCAGCACCTTTGTACAACGGTAACTCAGGGACAGACAGACTGCCCCCTCTTGAGACACCCTCATACATTCCTGGAGCAGCCTTGTGAAGGTTTGACTGGACTTGATCCCACTTACTGCTGTAACTCTGTTGAGATTACAGGTCAAATGCGCTGGGTCACTGGATTGTCAAGGCGAGTCAACATTAGGGTAAAGAGCGGCCTCTCTCCTTTTTGATGATATGTCAACTACAATTATATTTGTGACATTTTATCATAGGCCTGAGAAACTGTAATGAGCACAAACCTACAAATCTGATCAAAATACAATGCTTCCAGCTCCAACTAGCAGCCTCCTTTTAAGCATTACCCATATGTTCATTCATCAGCTATTCTTCGATTAAGCTGCTGTGATCAATACATACAGTGTTGCTGAAGCTTCCTGTGGATTAAATATGCCACTGTAGCATGTCTGTTCTGATAACAGGTTTTGCAACAATGGGCCCCTCTATGGCGTTTGCCAGCAGGAGGGAGGAGGGAAGGTTCGTCTTGCTCAGCCATGCGTTATGACTGACAGGAGTGTCTGCTCTGGGGTGAACTTTTGATTTCCTCCCCTATACACTGAGATAGTACACAGCTGTCTCCCCCCACGACAATCAGCCTAATGCGGCGAGCATTAGAGGCACTCGCATCTCTTTGGATTTTTGACATTTAGAAACAGGCTAGAGGAAAAAAAAAAAAGAAAAATAAATTAAGAAAATGAAATTTTCTATTCCTGAACCTCTAAAAATACTTTCCCGAAAAGAGTAGTGCCCAATGCATCCCTTTTCCTACTTATGGGCATCTCTGAATTTGACACACTCATGCGTCACTTTTCACACAGGTCTTGGCCCTGCCATCGAAGGGCAGCTTGTCACACCCAGCAACCCAGAAGAGCCCCTTCATGAAGGAATCACCACCACCAGCAAACCTTCCCATTACATCCAGTATTTCTTCCAGAAGAGGAAAGTCAGCCACAGTTAACCATTAAGTTCTAGCTAACAAGTGCAGGATATTTCTGTCTCTTACCAGGGGGATGAGGACGTTTGTGAGATTTATAGTTGAGCTGTAGAATAACATTTTTTTCAAGGAATATTTGAACAGCTGCCATCCATCCCAATTTCTAAATGCAATCATCTTGATATGCCTCGTGACTAAAGACAGACTGTGACAGGAAACTGCTTTGAACACAAATGCCCTCACTGATTGCCACGAACATATTGGACACAGGAATGAGTAATTTTATGGTTAAGATGGGGAAGAGAGTTACTCCTCAGGGATGATTCTGGGATGACCTGCCAGGTGTATGACAAGCCAAGGAGACAGGGGTGAGATTCTGCCCTCTTAGCTCTCCTCCGCTCCGATCTCTGGGATGAGACTAACAGGGAGGTTAGCGTGTGGGTTCTGCCCAGCTTTGTAATGTCTAGTGTGGACTTCCCGCCTCCTCTTTCAGCTGGAGCAAAGAGAAACAGCAGCACCAGTATGTCTAGTTTTCTTTCTGACAAAAGAACATTAAATATGCTCACTAAATTCAGAAAGATTCAGGGGCTGGTGCAGATACAATTTAGGGAAGAATAAAACCAATACAATAAAACGAAATTCTCTGCTTCTGTTTGATACCTGCTTTTGAATGAGTGCCCAAAGCCAACCGAGGTTGATTTGGTTGAACCTTTCTGCTGACTGTGGCAGCAAGAAGCAGGGCCTGCCTGCCCCCAGTGAAAGAACATGTCCATAGAAATTAAAAATGATTGTTTGTGGGGGAAGGAGGAGGAGAAAGCTCTCACGTGATAGTCTGAAATTACAGAAAATAATGCAGGATTTGTTATTGTTTCAGCCTTAGCTACACTAAACAATTCGATCAAAATTATTTTCCTTTTTTTTTCTTAGAGAAATAAATAGAATATTTTCTTTGTCCCTGTTCAGACTACAGAAAAACGTTCCTCCATCTCCACTTCCACAAAGCACATGGTAGCATGGAGTATGCCAAGACTAGTTCAGATCAGCTTCAACAGTTCAAAGCAAGAAAGCACGCGTATAAGATAGGTGAACCATTCTCCTAAATCGAACTGCAGAATCCTTCTCAAATAAACAGTGCTGATCCTTGCACTGCGATGGAGAGAACAATTTACAAATACAGAGAATCTTAGGCAAAAAGCATAGAGAGGGATTGTTAGGCAGAAGCACAAGAGAATTAAACTGACCATACTGGCACAGCATCAACAAATCTTTCAGAGAAAGGCTGACAGTCCTGCACAATAAATCTGCTCCCTCTCCGTTACAAGCCTGTCTGCGAGAACACTCTCCACTAAAAGCATTGCTACAGCAAAGGTCTATTTATAGCAATTCTCATGGCAATTCCCTACTTCTCCCCTTCCTACCCCTTCTCAACAATCACAATGATTATCTCTATTGGATGGTATTAAGACAAGGGTGAAGCTTGTGTTTCCTAATTTTAAGAAACAGCACGTATTATACAGAAGGACCAAAGAAAAAGTACCACAACAGTGACGTTCAGGTTTTACTAGTGTGAAGTCAGTCCATATGCATAAGATTTTTCTTGATTTTGTCCCCCACTCCCTTTTTTATAACAGCCTTCCTGCAGCAGAACCAGCACAAGGCTGCTTATCACCCTCTAGGGAGAACACATACAAGTACATGTCAACTTGTGTGTGTGCTTTCAAGTGAGTTTTAAGGCAGAAGTTTTTTAAGGGACTCATAAGAAGTCCCTGATTGACAGCCCCAAAATCTGTGCTCCTTTCCACGCAGGAACAGGTACAGCAAAGACAACAGCAGCACAGTACCGTCTCCCCAACTTTCCTTGAGCTTGCCTGTCTGAAAGCCTCGCCGCTTTTCCAGCTGTATTAGTCAGTCCAACAAAACAAACTAACCATCCCTACAATCCTTTTTTTCTCTTAAGTCTTTTGATCATTATGGCCACAACATTATCACTGTTACGATTGATGCCGCAACATTAGAGATCGCGTCTCATCAAGGGAAGGTGGTTTGTGTTCTTTATTTGTTCACTCCTTGATCTCCGAAAGAGAGCGGCAGTTGTGAGAGCGGCAGGTGGCAGGGGAGTTGCATGCAATTCCCACATTTGTTACAAAATGGAGCAGTTCTTGATCACTGTCTTTTTAACGTGCAATGAATCATCCAGGAGTGAGGCTGTACGTGTGCAGTGGGACTCTCTGGGTTTCCTCTCTTTATTTGCCCATTTTCAAAAGCAAAGATTCTTCCTTGCAGTCATATTCTCCATATGTGGTTTGAATTTCTGGGCCAGGACCGCCTGCATTTGAGGACTGCAAAAAGAAAACCAGGGCAGGGACACCATTCTCGTTGTTCTGACCCTTAGGCACAAGTTATTCAATTGCTGGGAGAGAAAATAGTGGAAACAGAATACTCATTATTTTTGTTCCCAGGAATTTACACTTCTGAACAAAGATTCTGCTGACACACACAGGTTGCTAAGCTTTCAGTTTGCTGGTTGCAGCTCCAGTTTTAGTACACCAACAAAAGTAGCAGTGTCTAAACATCTTCTTTCAGACATGAGCCGTTTCCCCTAATCGCTCTACCCCAGATGAGCGCCCCCCTTACTCCTGCTTCCAAGCATGTTCAGGGACCTCAAAAGCCATCACAAACAGCATCACAAACTCCAGGCAACACAAAACCAACCCGCGCCGTGTATGAGCAGGATCCTAGTTAGCCAAAGGGCAACCCAAGAACCAGAAGCCTCAGAGAAGGGTTAGTCAGGGATTTTAAAGGTATCTAAAGCATCAATACATTGAGACAAACAAGGGAATAGCTGCACTATCTATATATCCCTCTTGATTCAGTTTTCACTGTGCTATTTCAATTCAATTAGGCTTTTCATAATTTCCCCATTAAATTAAAATGCAAACAACGCCCTCTAAAAATATTTCAAATAAGCAACATTTCAACTTTCGTCACTGTCTGCTACAGGCAGGCATCTGCTATTATCTAAAAGTCTCCAGTCTGATACTTTCATTAAGTACCTCGAAACCGTGAACTCTAAGTTTCACTGTAAACAGCAGAAAGGAGGTGGTGACACCTCCCTCCCTGACTCCAGCTGTAGCGTCAGTTCATTCTTAGATAGGGATTACAAACACCTAACCAAGTGAGTGTATGTGTTATTAAAAGGAAACTGGCCAAATGCCAAGTACACCAGCCCTCAATGTCTTTTTCCATCCATTTTTAATGTTGCTTTACGTCGGATTTGTAAATTTTCCAAAAACTTTCCTGGTCTTATGAGTTTTCAATTATTAAACCGTAACTGAAGTTCACAGAAACAGACATGCGATATTCACAATAAAACTCCAGCACCTTCTGGAGTGTGAACAATTTGCCTTGGGGAGCACTGCTGTTACTACAATGTGGATTTATTCTCCATTTACAAATAAGAGTGAACAAATGCTAGTGCAAAATTTCCTCCTGTCATCACAGTTAATGGAAAACAAACTATCACGAAGGAATGAGGGGTCTCTGGACATTGATTATGCACAAAACGACATCCATTTGAATTTTGTTTTGGAGTTTGAATGAGAAATTATTTAATAATACCAATGTTTTTCAGTAACCTCCTAGGAAGCACTTTGGAATTTCTTATCTTTCTTACAGTAAATGAGACTGCTCAAAATTACCTGCTTGGTTTTTTTTTACCAAATGACAGTATTTGGTACTACTGCTTACAGATGATAGAATCTGAAAAGTAATTTCTTCCACTTTCCTGACTCTTTATAGGAAAAGTGGTCTTTTGTGTTTGCACTCAGCAAAGCACGCAGCGTCGGATCAACTGTAACTGACACATGAGCCTCCAGCTGTGAATTCCTATATTACAAATTTTCACTTACAGCTTCAAATGCCGAGTTTAACAATCACAGATTTAAAACAGGATCTCAGAAGATGAAGAAACACACCCAGAACAAACACATACAGGATTAATAAACACGAAAATGCTCCTTTGCTGCATTTCTTTTGATGCTCAGTAATTGCATATTCGCAATCAGAAAGAAAGGTGCTATATATGATGTTACACCTTCCTTTACATATTAGATCTGTATCTTCTATATACATAAGAAAGCACCATATTAATCTTCACTCTTTTATTTCAAATGCTATCCCTTCTATTTAGGATCTTAATTCTCGAAAGGTTTTTGTATTATTTTCATGGAATCATAGAATGGCTCGGGTTGGAAGGGACCTCAAAGACCACCTAGTTCCAAGCCCCTTGCCCGGGGCAGGGACACCTTCCACCAGACCAGGTTGCTCAAAGCCCCGTCCAACCTGGCCTTGAACAAAAGTTGCATTTTTACTGCCAGCAATCCCTGTACCAAGCTTTCTAGCCAAAGCTGGGGGGGTGCAAGTATCAAAAAAGCTGCCAGACCTGGCAGGCAAAGTACCTGTGGCAGCTGCCTGACCCCCAGCAGGTACGGCTCGTCCAGCCGCAGCTCGCTGCCCGCTCACACGAAAGGCAAAATAAACTGAATAAACTTGGGCAGGTGCGAATGAAACCTTCCGAAACATTAATAAAAACCCCCAAGGGTTGTGTTTTAGTCTCTACAGTGCTTCAAAGCCTGAAAAAAAATAATAATCAGAATCCTAGACAGTAAAACCTGTTAAGATAATGAAGGATTAAGACCACTAATATATGGAGGCTGCCCACAGCTACTTGGCACAGAACCCGAACTGCTGTGTTAAACGCCCCATCTCAATGGGGCAGCAGATGAGAAAAGGAGCAGTGTTACCGATAAGGCCACTAATGTTGCCTCCTGCACAAAAAAACGCAGTATTCTAACGTGGAAGGGTGACTTCTTGTATTTAATCTCTAACCAATTTTATTTCCTGAAGAGTTCCTTTGAGAGAGGTGGTTAATAAGAAAGGCGCTATAGAAATAAAGAATACAGTTGATTGCATATGCAAATCTGTGTGTGAATTTTCTTTGGGGAGGGGGATTTGCAGCTGAATGGGTTAATGATAAAAGTGATTGCTGTTTTTTTTTTCTCTCCCAGGCTCCACAGCTGAACACGATGGGGATGGGACGTAAGAGGGGGAAGGATGGTTAGGGACTGAGAGATTAAAAAGTACAAAGCCATTTTGACTGCTTAAAATATTTCTGGCAAGCCTGATACAGCGCCGGTGGCAGAGGAACTCAGCATTGCCTTGCGGGAGAACTTGCCTTCAGACATGACTCTGAGACAACGTTTTTCCTCAAAGCCTCCACTTTTTGTTAGTTGGAAATCAGACAAAGAGCAAGAGAGGAGCAAGCTAGCGGAGGGAGCAGAGCGGTTATTCTTCTCTCAGGCGCTGGGGCGCTAACGGGAAGGATGCCTATGTTGTGAAAGGCTGGAAAGGAATAAAGAAACAGAGAAATAAACAGAGAAATAAAAAGGCAGGAGCCTGAGCCCTCCACAAGCAGTAAACCTTCCCTTCTTTTCTTTTCCATGGTATCTTTGGAAGCTGCTGCTACGGCATACTGAAAGGGGTTTTTGTCAGAAGCCCTCTCTCCAGATGTCTTCTGATCCCCTTTGGAGGCATTTCAGCCCCTAATACAGCTGTCACTTTCTCCCTGCTGCTCTAACAAAAAAATGGGGGAAAATATAATACTAATAAATTTCTGCCTAACCGACCGAACTGCCACTGACAGCCACCCACTGGGGACTTTGGCCTGCATGGGACACCCTGCTGACTGAGAGAGGGGCCCAGGGCTTTAAACTGCTTTCACGCCACATTAACACCCTGCCTGGCAGAAGCAGGATGGAAGAATCCAGGGCTGCCTGATCCCCTGAGCTACCGGGAGCTGCTGCTTTCTCCCACCCTCCGTCCCTCCTGCCCGTCTCTGTGCAAGTGGAAGGGAACAATACTTTTCTCTCGATGCAAATGCAAGGGAGAGGGAGGCGAGGAAGCACCTTCCCCTCGCCCCCTTCCCCCCTCTCCTCCCCTTTGTGAGTTCAAGCAGATAATAGTGAAAGCCAAGGCCCATCTGTGGCTTCCGAGCAGACTTTGTCCCAGTTACTTAGGCTCATCTCTAAGCCTACTTTAGGCTCCCTGCAGTTTAATGCATCTTTAAGAATTGTCATTCCATCGCTCCCTCGCTCTGCCCCCTCCTGCTCTCTCCTCTGTTCCTGTCCCGCCTGCTCTCAGCCTCCCGCTCCCCCAATTAAAAATTCTTCACATTTGAATGAGCATATTTTCACCACTGCTTAGCTCAGAAATGGGCCCTCCCCCCGGCTCCTTCGCATCCATCCTCCTGCTGAATAAAAACCGGGCTGGAGGAGCTCTTTTCACATATTATTTATTTAAAGGCTCCCTTGCATTTCATACCAAGCCATCAGTGTGTCAGACTGCCTTGGGACAGCCTCTCGCTGCTTACTAAACCGCCGTGTTAACATTTTCAATGTATTTGATCTTCTCCAAAACTCAATTCTTCTGCATTTATTCCTTCATGCTGTACAGAAGGGTGAGGATCAGGTAAGACAGACAAAAATTGCATTTTCTGTGAATTACTCACTTATTTCACTCCCCCCCCCCCCCAGTGCTAGTTGGGGAACATTGAAGGCCTGGTAATTTTTAAAAGCACTGAACACATGGAATTCCTGAGAGCTGCCGGTTTGTGCTCAGTACTTCTGAAAGGCAGATAAAAGTTCAGCATGAAAGAACCCCCGAATTACCTTTATCTACACCTATTAATATTTATTTGTACTAGGACAGCACCAAGACAGACACAAACCCTGCCACAAACAGAATATATAATGCCCATCCCACTGGTCCCCGATGGGGGCAGGGCCAAAGCTTTCCCTATGGCTGAGACCAGGCTTTCTCCTTTGTTCTGGCCTCTCGCAGGGGCCACGGTCCCCTTTTACAGGGACCCAGGGTTTTACTGGGCAAACCTCTGCTTGTTCAAGGACCTAAACCACTGGTGATGCCCACAGTCCTGGGTTTTGTTCCTCAGGGAACTGGAAAGCGTTTGGCAGCCCATAGATATGTGTATATCTGAAGCAGGTGTTTTACAGACTCTACCAAACACTTTGTGTATGACTGTCTGCACCCACAGCTGAAGAGGCAATTTTCAGTCTTAGGTTCCTAAACAGACAAAGCAGGAAGAGGATGGGAAGGAAAACAGCAACTTAAGGATGTGAAGTGACTTGCTGAAAGCCATGGCAGATCAGGGGTAGGGCAGGGAATGAAAGTCCCAGTCCTATTTTTGAAGGTTTCCCCTCTGATCAGGATCATTTCAGTTTCAGTGGAGGAAGGCTGGGAGGGCTTGAGCACAAAGGCATCAGATCCTTCAAGGGCAAAAGCTCCACTATACGCAAAAAAGCCTTATTTCTTGAAGCATTAGAAATCTATGAAGGGAAAGGCCTTTCTCTGAGGCACGAAAGTCCTGTGAGTTGTTATGCGGATGGCAAACCCACTTAATTCTGAAAGCTGGAGAGCCAACTTCAGCCAACATCCGACCACCACCTCTGATCCTTCTCCCTCACATGCAGTCAGGCCTCTGATTTCATGCCCTGGTAAGTGACAGTGGCCCTGAGCTGAATTTGGCGTGGCATTAAAAACAGTAGTAGCTTTTCTAATTAAACATCGCAGGGTCCATGCCAAAGTTGGGGAGCACAGCGGAGCAGAAACAGTGCTTAAAGCCTAACCTTAGCATTTACTTTAGCTAACAAGTCACTCCTAGTAGGAGAAGAAACGGAGCCATTCGTCTCCCTCCCTCCTGCTGCCCAATCGCCCGCCTGACACTGATAGGAAGCACCAGCAACTCTGACAAGTCCTAGGTAAATCCCAGACTGGATTTCTCTACTTCCTCAGCACTATGGTTTTGACAAACTTCCCGTGACACGGGCAAGACATGACATTTGCAGAAACCCCAGCACAGCATATTTCTCTACACAAATGAAAAATGTAATACTCAGATCAGAGAGAACGGCTCTGTGTTGGCATGGAATAGCACAGCTTTCTCCGGATGGACTGACAATGCTGTTTGATGCACAGAAGAAATCCTGCTGGAAATGCACTTGATTTGCTCACAGACCCGATGCTTAAGTCTTAAGACCTCTTTGTATTCAGGACAGATATGAGCAAAAGGATATTCTTCTGAAACTAAAGCCATTTATAACATTTCTTGCACACAGAACAAGACTGACAAGAAGTGGAAAGATCCATAACTGCTTTAAAAGAATTGGGAAAATTTATGTTGTGACGTTGAAGAGGGAACCTGTGTGATGCCTGTATGCTCACTATCAGAACACGCAATAACAGCAATCTGTTTTCTGTCCCCCATTTCTGGGCTGATTGAAAAGAAAGTAACTCCCAACAACAAATCACAAGCAGTGGTATGGTTGCGCCGAACATACATGAAATGAGGCTGCTGTTTGTAATTCACATGCGTTTTGTATGCACGCATCATATGACATATACTTGAGCTGTAAGAGAGGAAGCCATCTCAGGCTGTAGTTTCTAAAACGTGGCAGCATGACAGATTCTCTGAGCAGAGTTTAGGCGTTCAAACGCTCCATACAAATGTTTTCCCTGGTAAGCCCAGTCATAAAGCACCAAACCCCCACTGCGGTGTAAATGAGCTTGTTTCACTGAAACTGGGGTGATGTTGATTCGTATCAGGGAGGATTTGGCTCACGCTGTCTGCAAACGACATAGTGAGGATTACCTATCCATACAAGTGATCAGTCAATATAAACACAAGACTGTAGACCTTGAATGAGGCTAAGAGCTACACAGAGTAAGAGTCTCAAGAGCCCAAGTCACTAAGTTCACTCAGACACTTGTGAAAATTTCATCTACCAAGGCATATACTCTCGCATTGTCCCTAACAGCATGTACTGCGGAGTAAAGCAGGTGGGAAGTGTATTAAGAGGCAGGGTTTAATAGGTTTAGCAAGGATTAATAGATAGACTGACATTGAGAGGCTGGGGTTCACGAACAGCACTGTGCCATACTATACTCCACGTCACAAGGTCTTTTACAAAAGTGGATGAATAAACAAGCTCCGCTGAAATAAGGCCATGTATATACCACAGGCTTCTGCTGGCACAGCCCTCTCTGTGAAGGGTGAGAAGAGGTGGGTCTTTGCGGGACAGTGCCGTGCCAGCAGAAGGCCCTCTGTGCTGACATGTTTATACTGGCAGCACATGCTTTTGGTTGGAAAGCTTATTTCATGTGTGTGCACTCCAGGGAGAAGTGTTACTAAAACAGTACAAAGAACAGCTTTGCCAGTACAGCTGATTCCGTAGCAAGAGCACTTTGTCAGTATGGTGGTTTTTTTCCTTGAAAAAGCACTTCTGGTGTAGCTTTCTTAGTGATTCTTACGTTAACCTTCATATTCACTCCAGCTTTCATCCAGGACTCAGAACTTGAATTTGGAAAAGTCTCCTTTAAAACAAACCACCTCAACTGATCTTGCCTTCAGGTAGAGCTCTGTATCTCTGAGCCATTATATTGCTGGCTGATCTTCAGCAGCTGTGTGATGTAATTAGCACTCAATGTTCAGACACACATAGTGACAAACTAAAAATATAAAACCATGAGTATCTGTATCATGGAAGTACCAAAGGCAAATAAATGAGGCATGGAATTTAGTTATGGCAAAGGAAGGACTGCTGTCAAGACATCAAGCCTACTTTCCAGATGAGACTGTCTGGGCAAACACTGAATCAGACTGCTGTGCTGCCTTGTCCAACGCTAATTATAATCATGCTTCCAGTTCCCCACCCTGGCAGTGAGCACTTTTGAGGGGGTTTTAGGCCAGAGAATGGATTAAAGTTGACACTGAAATGGAGTATTTTGCTCTCTAAAACCCCAATTTCCTTGTAAATAAAGTTACAGGAACTCTAAATAATGTATTTCAGATGCTAACCCGTTCAAATGGGAGGCACTATTCAGCCCAGCCTCGTGATGGAGAAAGAGGGAATAGCTTCTAAAGACAGGCTCTCTGTGGACTACTCCAAAAACTGTCCCAGTCTCATTACCTCTCCTGGATTGAGGAGAGAAATGCAATTGGCCGTCAATTAGGAAGAGTTCCCACTGAACGTGCAGAAACTCAAATTCATTGTTAGCTCATTAAATGTGCTAACATTTGTAAAGGTTCAAATGGGCTTTTCAGGCTTCAGCCCAGCAAGAGATCTATTCCTGTTGCTTGTTAGATAATTGTCAATTAATGAGTTTAAATGCTTTGTGGCAGTCTAAATGAGGAAACTAACAGCTCCTCACAATCCAATAAAATCAGGTGAAATTAAGATAAATCAAAATGTTTTACACAGTATCCCAAATAAGCGACACTTGGGAAAGCACACGTGGATTAAAAATGTATGATCTCAGAGTCTTTGCATGGGCACACCTCATGGCTACAACCACCGAGAAAGTGTCTTATGAGATGGCACGCAACATTTCAAAGTGGCAATGCATCAAGTAAGACTTTATAAACCTCTGGTAGCTCCTTAATCTTGTTCTAACAGACTGTTTTAAAGACTTAGAGTTGTAGCCAAATCATTTACAATCCTAACCTCGTGCACATTTCCCTATATTTTTCTTTTCATTTTCACGAAACGCTAGTAAGAGGCGGCATTTATTCAGAACTAGCCAGCAGAAGTCTGAAAAGACCATACTGTATCTGCCACCCATCACTGCTCTTTCATTCAGCGACCACCTCCCCTACCTGTGTTCACCTAAGGATCCAGCACCGCAGCAGGAGTAGGATGCACAGAACACGGGAAAGCAGACTACAGTGTTTCTTTAGAAATAAGCATCTTTGTAACACAAAGAAAGGTAAATATTTTGCCTGGGGTCCTGGCAGAATACACATAGTTTCCCTAAGTACAGCAAGGACTCCAACTTCTAGGAGAAAGGTGCTGTAGTTTAAGCGTGCATAATTACCATCCGTTCCGCCACGCTGCTTACCCTGACTGACAGCTGTCTGAAGGGTGCTGGAAGAGGGTGAAGGGCAGGCTGACTCGTTGCCCCCCCCTCCCTAACGGAGATCCTTACCATGCAAAGAGGGACGTATTCTGCACATCCCAGACACTCTTCATGGTGAATTTACTACCTGACAATCAAAAAGGAAAGGACTAAACAATGGGTGAAGCATAGTAAAAGAGGGAGAGAGGGGTTAGAAGAGGAAGGAGGGGGGAATGTACTTGGGCTTCCACTGCGTAAAAAAAGTTAGCTCTATTGGGTTTTAGACTTCTAAGCATTCTCAGGTAGTTTCAAAGAGCAGCATATTTGGGGATATAAAAACACAAAAGCAAAAGGACAGGTGCAGCATTCTGTGATAATTAAAAAACTCATACAAGAAAATGGTTAGATGGTTTAGCTAGTAAAAATACAGGAAACTTCTGGAAAAAAATAGACTAGTTCCTATCCCTAGATCAGCCCTTATCCAAAAGTGAACTGAGATCTCAAAATGGACTGCAAGGCTACCAGAAATTCAGTAGTTTCTTTCATATGTGGTATTCCCTGTGCTCCTGCAACATATTCCATATTTCACAGCACTTGTAATTTGGAGAGAAAACGTAGTCTAAAGAGAAAAGCTGTCTCAGAAACCAGCTGCAAAACTGTCACTGGCCAAAGAGAACTAGAGACTATGCTGAACTTCTGTCTAAGCAGATGGGGGTAAAAATTCAGCAATCCTGTCCTAAATGCTTTTAACCATTACAGAGAAGACCAAAGGACACGTCTACCTCCACCATTTCACGCAGTCAAGTTTCAAGACCACCAGTTATTGTTCCTGTTTGGAACAGCCACAGGATGCCAAATCAGCAGCATCATGGAGAGACGGGTTGGCAGAGAGGACCGGCACCATTCCAAACTCTCACACAGTTTTTCCTGGTATCATCACCCCAGGCAGGTGCCTCTACATAACACAAACAGGTCTGTGGTTGCCAGTTTTCAAATACTACTGTCCTCCAGGACCCAGGCGTGTCTGTCACCTTAAGCAAATAATTGCATGTTCCAGCAGTCTCCTCTGCTTCAAATGCTGTAAAAAAGCCAGCTATCTGCCTGCTGAACTCAAAATGAAGATGTATGGTTAAAGTCCTAACAGCCAGTCAGGAGCTGTAACAGCAGGCTCTAATGGTTTATTACCTTCCTGAATGCTGGAGTCACAAGACCTCAAATTCCCAAACCCTTTACTGACCTGCTACATGCAAAGCAGAGCCCTTCAGAATCTGCAGCTCTTTACTTCTCCTCCTGCCCCTGGCCCATTTTCCCACTGGTTTGCACTGGAGGTTGGTTCTGCAGAGGATCTCCTACTGCACCCGACCGGCAGGACCACCTCTTTCTGGACCGTGGTTGTTACTGCTGTTGTCTCAGTGTTACACTAGGGATGTCACCCAGAAAGTTTAGGATTATTAAGTGTGGATTTCTGGAGTAAATTCAATCATCTTTCTTAGGCAGTAATGTAAGTACCAGCTGACAAATAGTAAGTTATTAAAAAAAAAAAATAAAAAATTTTCAAAGCAACAGGACAAAGGACTTTGAGATAGATTCTTTTGCACAACTTGCAGCTCAGCAGTGGTGATAGGAGTGAATTAATTACTTGAGTTCATTTGATTTCTGGAGTTTAATACGCAAGAGCTCTTAAGCCTGGACTCCTCACTTTTTGCCTACAATACCCGAGACTGCCAAGCAGCCTCTCACCCCTGTGCTGGACAAGCCCAAGACAGTTTTAGTTTCCAAGTTCATAAGGTGCACTGAGTCCACTATAATCAGAACAATTCTGGGCTCTGCCCCCAAAACCACCTAAAGTTACAGTTCTATAATGGGGCCCTTCACACTGTATGTTTTGTTTCCTTACAGACAGCTGCTACTGTATGCTATTACTAATATTATTAGCACCGAACCTTTACTCTGTTGTGCAGTTTATAAGCAGATCAATACAACATTTTCCCTCCCACCAGAGTACCATGTTGCTTATCCATTGTCTCTAATGCCGTGTTTGGCTTTAATTACATGTCACAGAGGCAGGGAAAATAGGGGAAAAAAAGCTCAAGAATCTGCTTGATGAAAATCACTCGTTATTGGTAGCACACCTCCAATACTCATGCAAATAAAGAGATATAGTGAGTTCCTAATTGTCATTTTCTGCTTTCCTCTCATCAGCACCTATGAGCTTATTCCCCTTGCGGGCTGGAGCCGGCCCACAGGAACGACGGCAGCTCCAGTGGTGCTGCAGGTGGCAGAAGGCAGTCAACCGAGGCAGGCGCCAGAGCCGCACAAAGCCTGCTAAGGTGACACAGCACATTCACTGCTATGAACGAACGCTGGATTAGTCCTGCCATCTGCTCGTACGAAAAGGTGAATGCGCTTATTAAGGAAAGTTCTTGATTTTAATGCTGGCTGAGTCGCTGACTGCTGTGACCTGAGATGAGCTGTGTGATTGATGCAGTAGACGAGGCTGTAAAACTGGCAAAAAGCCCATCTCAGAAACGATTGCTGAGATAAGGCTATCAAGCCAATATGATTAAAAAAAAAAATAAATCAAGGGACCAGAAGCAGTTCCATGTACTTTTCCCTGTCCGAGTATACATCCTTAAAAACAAGGCTGCCAACTCCCTCAGGATGGGCACAGCAGAAGCGCCGCAGTATTTTCAAACCCCAGCTTGTTAATATTTTTGGCCCCAGCAGCAAGTATGGAATCCATGGGACAAAGCCCCTTCCTGCACACAGAGGTACATCCCACAGCCACGGCAACTGCTTGGAGTAAATGAAAGTGCTACAAACAGAGGCTGGCAATCCCACAGAGTTACACCAGTGGGTGTCCACATCGGTGTGGGGCTGCAGGTGGGACTTCACTACACTGAAATCATGCACGGCATCGAAAGGCTGGCTAGTGGCCAGCAGGGTCAAACAACACCCGACTGACCAAGGCCTAGGTTAGAGTCTGTGACAAAGGAACAGTATTTTGACATACAAATAAATAGCAGTTTTTGATCTTCTCACTTGCAGAACGGCACCAGTCAGTGCTGTTTACTTGTCTTGATGGAGAACATCTAGGGACTCCCCTGGGCCTGCTGAGAAGGGTTTCGTTAGCAACAGATTAAAACGGTTTACTTGGAAACTGTGAGCAGCAACATTAATTTATGTTATCTCACAACATTTGCTCCACTCAAAACATTTCTTTACTGGCTTTTTAGAGCAGGATGCAGAGGGAATACTGGGACTGACAGCAGTCTGAGGAGTGGGCAGGGGAATTGTGGCCCGTGTCAGTTCAAAGCTAAGCCTAAGGGTATAGCTGAAGAAACCCCAAAGCGTAATAGCTTGCTCTCGAGTACGCTGTATTCCTGCCTAAGTGACTTTTGAACCCATTAACTGAAACCTGTGTCTAGAAACTTGCATTTCCTTACTGTACATGAAACTTATCAGTTTCTGTCCCCTACTAATGGCAATAAAGACTGTGGAGTACTGATGCATCATGATCGTATTTTAAATGCCCAAGCAGATAACGTAATCTGAAATTAAACTGTGGCTTCATACTCAGCTTTACAAGCTATGGTAAATTCCCAGCAGCAGCCTTACACTATAAACAATGGAGGATGTCTTGCACTATTTGCCATCGTGATTTGATTTTGTAACATACTTTCTCCTTTACGTTTTTGGACATACTGATTTAGAGCCTTAGAGGGGATTTTCTCCTGCTGTTAGCAGCCACGTCACAATCTTCCTAAAAGTGACTTGAATTAAATACGATTCTGTTGCAGATACTTCATGAAGGTAATTTTATTTAGTCTTTGCAACAAAAACCCAACCAAATATTCTATGAGCTGCCTTTGCTATTACCCTCCAGCTGGTGACTGCTGAGAGAAACAGATGAGGTTTATACTTGGTTAGATCATTTCTGTAATAGGCTTAAGTCAGGAGTTCCCTTGAAGAACTGAACTGGCCCAACACAAGAAACTATTTGACCTTATCAGGAAGGTCGAAGGTTCAGTGAAAGAGCACAAGAAAACTACAGGTCTAATACGTTCAGGCAAAGGCTTCTGCGCCCACATTCAAACCGGTCAAATTGCTATGCAAAAAACTCCCTGCAAAACAGGACCTAGTGTCAGTGCTGCCGAATTCCACCTTTCCTAAAGACTTTAAAAAAAAATTAACCCACTCCCCATACTTTTTACTAGTCAAGCTACTCTTCAGAAAGAAATTAAACTGAAAAGGGGAAAGCCCAACAATTTCTTTATCTAGAGATCCAAATATTGTAAAAGCGAGCTAAACTGAGTAACACTCAACTACACCGCCAGCCGCATTTGCTTCTAGGAACCCGAGTGAGATCTGTTTCACCATCCTTAAAAACATAAATATTTGCCAGTTTATATTTGCTAATCAAGTTCTTTTCTACACTAAGTTACTTATTAGGTTAGAAAGATGAAGCAACACGCCAAGGCAGGAAAACACTGGTAAGAGACTATACAGTAGTAGCAGGAAAATGAGAGAAAAAGATATCTGGGGCTGAAGCAACACAAACCGGGTCACATCTCTGTCAACTTCTTGCTATAAGAGCCTGGGAAAATTGCAGCAGTGCAGCTGGTACTATTTTGCTGATAATGATGGCTGTAATAGGAAAAGAAAAAGAGGTTTTACAGGGAACTGGGAAATAAAATTATTAAAAAGGTGTTGGTAAAATCAGATCTGTGCACAAATTTTGAGAGTGGGTCAGTGCTTGACATGGCGATTCTCAAACCTTTTGACAGCCCTCCACCCTTACAATATACCAGGGGCAGAATGGTCTTTCATCTTCTGACTTGTTTGGCATCTGCCCAGAAACACGCTCTCCAGGGGAAGAATACAAGGGCTAGAGATGCAATATCAGAATAATTTAAGCCTTTGAGAATTATAAGTAATGGGTATGATTTTCTACGAGTTAGCACAGATTATCTCAGCTGATATCAAGGGAGATACCCTGGTGAAAAAGGGTAAGACGCTGAGTCCGCTGCTTTATTCTGATGGCTTACATTGCTCATTTGTTCTCTCTGGACATTTGAACTCCCAAAGCATCTAGTAAGAAACTCTAGATTTTGGTTTGTTGCTCCCCTCCCTTTCTTTATTCTTTGGAAAGAGATGGATCACTTCTTTGCTTGTCTGACTGGACCATCTGCTGATACTGCAGGAGGATGTGTGTTGGTATTAATAAACTGTACATTTTCATGCAATAATTTTGCTTGGGAACCTAGCTGAGTTGGTTTAGTCTGTTCTCAATATGATGCTGCCAGCCATTGAGATTCAGAAGGGAAAGCTGTAAATACTTTTCTGAATCTGGTTCATGAAATATTTTTTTTTTTTTAAATCAGAATGATTGCCATGGTTTTGCCTGGGAAATAGCAACTTGCAAAAATGCATTCTAGAGGGATGTAGGAGGTTTAAGCAATGCCAGATGTGAATGCCTTGTTTTAGCCAGCGTACTGCCAGGCACTTCCCAATCTCAGTAATTATCTTCAGGACCACAAAACCCACAGGATGAGGAAAAAATTACATTGCACATTTCTGTGAGACACACAAATGCAAGCCAATGTCTGCGGCCCATTCATTGATGCAAGTCTGAAGAGCTCTCATTTTCTTTTCTCTTAAAATCTTCTGTCCCTCTAGATCCAAGGCCAGCTCAAGTCTTTCAAAAAATTAATAAAAAGAACTAATTTTGGAGTCTAGACAAAAGTGGCAAGGGAAGAAAGAGGTGAAACCATATATCCACCTATTTTTAATTCAGCAGAGTATCTTCAAGAATTGAGAGACAATGTGATAAGATACGGCAAAACTGTTCATCACCCAGGCTCAACTCCACTGAGACGTAACCTGGCTGCTGTTAGGCTCCCCACCTGCCTAAGTAAATACTTATAAATGAAGCAACTGTGATATTTGGGTGTCCTGTACCTTTCCTGATGGGACAGCGATTTGCCTTCAGCTGGATCCCTGGAGTATCAAAATGTGCTGTGGTTGAACTTTCGAAGCTGTGCATGATGTTACTTTCTCAGGAAAACGGCAGGGTGAGTGCCGAGAGGGCCGGTGAAAGACCAACATTGCCAACCTGTAGCTTGGCAGCATTTCTCCACTTGGACCTTCTCCAGGTTCAAAGCTTTCTACAATGAAGCTTGTGGAAATACAGCAGCCTTGCTTTGAAAAGGCAAGAGGCTTTCGCTTTTACACAATCAGTGGACACCCACCAATCTCCCAGCAAGGGGGATTTAAGTGCTGTTTTTTTGCAGAGACCACAGTCACCAAACTGAAGTAGCAGCCTCTGAAACGGCAGCCGGACCCATAGCAGTAACTTTTACTCAAGTATTATGATTTTCTTCTTTAACCTAATAAAGCACTTTTATCATCACATAACAGTATAGGAAAACCAAAATCATCCCACAACACAGGCCATTTGTCCACCATGTCATCTGTCAGATACACGTTCAAGTATCCAGACTGAAGAGGTATTTGCAGCTTCTTTCCCTCCCACCACAACATCCATCATTGGGATAAAAGGACCAATGCTTGGTAGCAAAACATCTTGCTCTACAGCCTGCATAGGAAAGGCCACTCACCAGCATATCTGGTCTCACGCTGAGCCACTTGGGTCTTCAGGGAAACAAGCTTAGGAAGCAAGCCTGCTCTGTCTTTTAGGCATCTTTCCAACATACCATCTCTTTTTCCCTTTACCCTGTATCATCACAAGCTTTACAAGCCCCTGTGCTTCCTCCTCTTGAGTGTTCTTTTATTTCTGCAGTTTGCAGCCAAGTTAAATGTCAGAATAAAAGCAGGGAACAGAATATACAGAGGTGATACAACAGCATGAAGCCAGTTTACCCGTTCTTATCTCATTGTGATCAAAATCATAGCTCTGTATCTGCTTGCAACAATGCCACTAGAAACTAAGAAAATTAGGAGTAACGCTGCCAATAAATTTTCGGACAATTTCATGTAAAAGATAAGGCAGTTCAATTTATGGAAGTAAATTTTTTCAGTAATGCTTGCATTTTGAACGGAAGGCTATGAAACAAAACATATTAAGAAAGCGTTACTGTTGTATAATTAATGTTCCAAAGAAGAAAAATATTTATGCTAAGGAATGATGTTAACTGCATTCCCACTTGAGTGTGTGTTATGGTACAATATTTAATTACATGCTTGCATTTCTCAAATACCTATTATCACGTATCTTCTGTTGGACACGATGCATGTGTATTATTTGGCTGAACAGCATGACAATATATCAAAAGAAATGGCAAGAATTGTTTTCCAGTTTTCAGAACAGAATGTCAATTCCCTTCCACCACAGACTTCCACCCAAACTGATGAACCATGGCAGTCCTCCCTCCCACACAAGCCAGCTTTGAGTGGGAATACCTTAGCCTGAGACATTACATTTTCACAGTGGTACAAGCAACAGCAAAAAGGAAGATATCAGAACTACTAAGCAACTTTTAACAAGCGGACTTGCTACTGATACAACCATATCATAGCTGCAATGCAGGCAGCAATTTGTATGCCTCTTTGAAGTAAATAAACCAGGAGAAAGTCGAGGGAATTCCGTAATTGATATATGCTTTGTCTTCACTTCTCATATAAATGCCAGAAACTTAAGCCAACTACGCTTAATTCATTGAATGTACGAAACGCTCAGCTGAGCTTTCAGACTTATTCAGGTTTAGTAAACTACAAATTCTGGTTGAATTTTCCTATGAAAGTCTGTGAAGTAGCTCTGCAAGAGTATTTGACATTTATGTGAGCCCTCATACACGCAATTACATACGTATATCAAAGTTTAGTGTCTAAACCAGCAAGGCTAATATTTCACTTCAATAAAGCATAAGTACCTTTGATACGGCTTTAAACCAACACGGCTGACATTGTGCTACTCTATCACTGCAGGCAATGCAGGCTAAGACTCAATGATGTTAGATACTAGATTGGGAAAGCTGTAATTGCTTATAACAAAAGAAATGAAGAGTTAAATAAATATCTGAAATAGAAAACACCTTTGATAGATTCTCTCTCGTTTATGCTAAATTTCATTCAAATCTGCAGGATTCATGCGCACTGTCTTCATCCTGCTGTAATTTGACTTGATTTTGTCCACCTTGAGATTTCTGTTTAACTCAGATCCACAGTTCCTTACTAATTGCTAAGTCGGGAAAAGTTTGCTTCAGTTTGAGATGTTTCAATTTAAAGTGTGTTAGAACACCAGAGACTGAAGCGTGTTCAGGAACTAAAGAAAAAGAGGACAGGGAAAATTTCAAGGTCACTAAACTATCTGAGAGCCAGTGGATTTCTAGGGAGGCAAAACAGAACCTGGTTATTGAAAAGTTTGTTGCAACTCCGTCTAAACAGGACTTGTATGTATTTAAACCTCCCAACCACAGCTGACAACACCCCAAGGGCACAGTTTGCCAAAAATGGCAGACAACATTTCCTGGAAATCTTCCATGTGTTACAGCTGGACAATTGACAGTTCACATCTCATTCAACCCCCAGCAATGAGTTCTTATTTACCAAAAGTAAACCAGAGCTCTGTTCTTTTCAAACGTGTTACCTTCCCAAATTTCTGTGCATATAAATACACACACATTTTGTAATAAGAACAATGGTACTGTTAGTAATACTGCTACTTGATTTTTCCTGCACTTAAATCATCCTTACCTTTACTGTTTCTCTGAAGAAGCCTCTACTGAGCATTGTCTTTTCTAGAATAAACCTCTCAACTACTGTATCGGAAAAGCTGGTCTTCCGTTTTGAAGAAGAATTTGAAAAAAACAACAAAAAATCTACCACATAAGCCCCCAAGTTGCCATTGTGAATTGATACACAACTGCAAACTGCATGTGAAAGAAGCCTCCTTCAGGAGAGTGCAAATCCAGTGATTTCATTTCCCACTTTTGCTGTAATACCAAAAGTATGTCCAGCTCCACTCCTTTAACACATGTATGTCGCCTGCCTTCAGCTACGTTTCAAAATATAGCATTTTATAACCAAAGTGAACATTCCCTCCTAAAGGACGACAAATTATTTCTGAAATACATCATTTCACAACGATGACCTATTATTGCCGTTCTGCAAGGAAAGTAACGCCCAGCTATTCATGCTGGCTATGGACTTGAGAATATCACTGGCACTGGAGGATTAAACTAGGGCTCACAATATCCCTTGTGCACCGGGAAGGACAGCAGGTAGATACTCCTAGGAGATTTATTTCTAATGCTACATAAGCCACCCACAGTCACAAAGACTTTGGCATAGACACAGATTCCAACTGTTCCATGTAACTAACTAAACAACCCCAGAAGGAGTATTCATTAATGGCAAGACTGGAAGATAACACGTGAAAACCACGGAGAAGGAATGCAATGACTGATGCAGCCCTGTGTAGTGCCTTTGACATAAGCATGAGAAAAGCCTCTCTTCCCCAGATACAGAACTGCTTTGAATTTTCCAGCACCAGCTACAATTTCATTTGTTAACTATCACTTACACTGAAATAATTTTAAGAGTGCTACATCAAAGGAACCTGTAAACTGGTACACGTTATTTATTTGCCCTCTGAGAGAAAGCTCACGTGGGTGGGAGACAGAGGGTGCAGTGCTGGGAGCCTCAAAGAATGGGGGACTTGGGGAAGAAAGTAATATGTTGCTGTAAGTAGTGTTTAAATCCTTAGGTCAGAAACTCCATATTCTGTCCCACATTTGTCTGGTAAGTTTAGTTTTTAGTCTGAATGTCCTACTTCTGCGATACTCAAGAAGTCACTAAACGGAAAATAATTGGAAGCTGGAGAACTATTAGGGGGAAGTATCACATATGCTTGCCCCATTTTACTCTTGCCAGGGCTATCAGATTAGATGGATTTATCTCCTGCTCAAGTACAGCTGTTCTTACTCTTTTTCTTTCAAGAAGGGTAACATCCCACATGAACACAACTTAAGGTCAATATATACTTGTGCAAGTGTATCAAGATTACATATGCATGCGTGCACATGAGCTTACATAGCTAGATCACTTCAAACTCTGCTTTTATAGACACCGCTCAGATCTACAGCTCAGATATCTGTATGCTCCATATGTGGTACATGCAATGTTGATGGTATTTTGTTACATGTCAAATTTTAAAACTGTAATAAGCGCACAGTTTTTGAAACATGCAGTTAACATGAGTGCTTTTATACTTGTAATTACCCTTTGCTTAGTAGTTCACTTATGCAGCAAAACAGCTTTTCAAGCAATGGGAATTTCTAAGCGTCTTGACCGTGGTATCAATTTGCAGTACAGTATTAACCAAATGTTTGGAAGTAAAGACATTTAAAACAAAATTCAATCCAACTTAGACAAAATTATGACTCGTGAGTGAGCAGCAGCACAAAGACAGCAACTCTGCCTTTGTAACATCAGCAGAGTCACAGATATCCAGGGGAGAAAGGATGCAGAAAACATAAGGTTGAAAATAAAACGGAATTTTCAGCAGTTGCCTACAAATTAGTATGAAAATAAATTATAGTGCCGGTAAGACCAGTAGCGTGGGAGATACCTGCAACGCCTTCCAAATGATGCAGTCATCACTAGGGAGCTTCAGAGCAATTACAAAGCTCTTTGAGAAAGCAGGTAGCTCAGGTCACACAGAGGATGGGAGAAGCTCGGGACACATCCTGTGCTACTGAACTCCAGTGCAATAGCCCAGGCTTCAGACACTGCTCTGAAAGCTCCAGTTTTAGATCTCACAGACCCTTTTGGCTCTCCACACATCTTCAAAGGTGGGAGAAGTGAATAGTTTTCCAAGACTTCAGAAATTAAATATTTCTTATTCCCTTTCATGTACTGGGTAATTAGAGGCAGGGTGGGGGAAAGGATTTGGGACTGGTTTTTAATTACAATAGACTTACATATTACAGCAAACACTTTGTGGAAGTGTGCAAAGAGTTTTGAGCTCAAAGCTATACTGATGAAATATACAGGCAGGTTTTCTTACATTTAAAATCCCAGCCCCATTTTGAATTACACTTGGAAATAATCTTGTGACTTCCTGCGGAGGTCCTGAAGGAAAGTAAAGAGCTTCTTCAGAGAGAGTTCTGATTTCCAATGCTTTTCATTACATTGGCACAAAGCGGAGGGTTAGCAATTTCACTGGCAGGAGAATTGTGTTACCTCACTTTATACTGTTTCTGGGTTAAACGGCAAACTTGGTTTTGGATTTTCTTTTCTTTTTGTGAAATGGCTCATTGTTTGGGAACATGTATTTATAGAGCACTAGGGATCATACCGTATCTTTCTCACTACTATTTCTCTCTCTGTGCAACACACTCCTCAAAAGTCACTTGCAATATAGCAGACAATTGGGGGAAAGGCAAAGAAGAAAGAAATACTGGTAATGAATGTTCGTAAAACAAGATTTTAAACTCACCTGTATGTTTCAGTTCGTGAAGGAAGAGAAGATGAAAAGGTCCAACAGCAGTGAAAACATGGAAGAGAAAAGAAAATAAAAAGATATTCTGTTAATTCAGAAAAGGAATAATCAAGTTATAGCAGCAGATTTATACAACACATACAACTCGGTCCTGTAGGAGCAGAGGCCTGCAGATCTCGCCTACTGTCTCTTCAGAAACTACATCCCATACACTGGATCTCAGAAGGTGTAAACTCATGGCAGAATTCCCCCCGTGAAGTTTGGACAGCGAATTTATTTTATGTCTGAATTTGTTGAAATGAGCTTAAGTTGTGGAGCGTGGCAGTTTCTTTCTTATATCACACTGAAGGCCTGGTCAAAGTATTTACTTTCCTGAATACACTTTAGATCAGCAGTATCCTCAAGATGATGAGATTTTTGGCATATCTTTTTGTGTGTTCTAGTCATTTTAAGAAGAAAAGCAGAACAAAACACTTTGGCAGGAAAACCCACTGTTTTTCATCCCTGAAGAGGGCCCTCACTCGCCTGTTCAAAGGTCTCTATGCTCAGAGAGAATTAACACTTATTTACCATCAGAGTGCTTTCAAGGAGTCTGAAGTTCAGAGGATTTCCCCCCCTTTCCACATGATGAATTTTAAAAACACTGGACAAAACCAGGCAGACAGGATTCTGTCTTTTCTAGAAAATCCTCTTCTCCCTCCCTCCATCCCGCCCTCTCACCATAACCGAGGAAAATGCCGAGATGAAAGACTACACTTTAACTAAGCCCTCTGTCTCCAAGACTGAGGCTGAGTTTCAGTTCCTGCACTGTACACAAAGGGAAGCCATTAGAAGCCCGAGGGTTACGGGAAAGGCACTGACAGGTTCCTTTTAATTAGGTTGAAAACTAACTTGGTGAGAATAGCTTGTCTGTATCAATAGCTCTAATTGACTGTTCTGAAGACAGACAGAGCGAATAAAGCAAGGGGTAATTATTGTCTGTGACAATTTGATTGACAAGCTTGTCCCCTGGAGGAGAATCCAAGAGAGCCTATTGTCTAGCGGAGCCCCCAAAATAAAGCATTCACTTTCAGAGGGCTCCATTAAAAAACACACTGGAGGGCTGGGAGATTTGGCATTTGTGCTAATGGGCTAACAGTAATTTCAGACAGGGAGTCTCTGAACAAATGGCTCAGGTGTATTCGCTGGGAAGGGAGGGGGAAGAGGCTGAGGAGCAGAGAGGTGTGGTTCTGCCGCGGGCAAGAGAAGAAAAATGAGAACAGATGACAAAGGTGCTGCCTTGCTCTCGCTGCAGTACACCCAGTGATTATAAGGCAGCAGATTTTCAATTCGGCATCATGGCCTGTCTTAAAAGAGAGCGCTGCTTGAGGTCAGCCAGAAATAAATAGAAAGCAATTGAAAGGGATGATGTTGTCCAATCTAACTTATCAAACACAGAGGAGCTGCTACCCATGTTTGTTCTCCAGACCACCAATCACAGCCTCAAACGAATGCAGGCCGTGTTTTTAAATAGCACCTTCAAAACTATTTCAGCAGAAGCTAGAAGCTCCTCAAAGCACTGTGCTACCTCCTGGGCACCCTGTAACAAAGGTAAGGGACCCCCAAAAGACAAAGAGAAGTTGGCAGGACAGAAACAGGAGGGAGAAAGCGTCAGTTAGAAACCAGCCTGACAGTTAAGTTGGAAAGGAACTAATACAGACACCCCAGTGCTACCCGCTAGTTCATCCACTTCCAGTTTTCTTTTACATACAAACAGTACTGTGAAAAAGTTCCTCTACCAACTGCTGGCCACACTTGTTTTCTTCCTTTGAAGACTGTCTAAATGCGTGTGTTTAGGGAACAACAGTGAAAATGAGAAGTCAGTATTACCTGAGGTATGAATTTAACAGTGATTTGCTTAACTATTTAACCAATTACACCCACTTGTAATGGAAACCTGCTTTTTTTTTCTCCCTCATTTTATTTTTGATGACTGACCAATTTCTTTTGAAGCTCCCAACCACTTTGGTAAGAATACTCCTGTACTCTGCATCAGTGAAAAAAAATTATTTGGGCAGTTTTATTCAAGAATGAGCCTTCAAACCACCAGCTTATTCTTTCACTCAGAATCACAGAGCACAGGGAAGACCGGAAACGGAGTGACAGCATGCATCAAGGAATAGCGCCAGGGGATCTCGGGCACATGGTATGGGGCCAAATCTCACTAAAGTCAAGGGGAACAAATGATGCTCATCACTTCCAGACTGTCACTCTCTGTACGACAGCAGCAGCCAGACCACAAACAGTGCTTGGTGCAGGTAGGTACCACATACTTCCACAGTGAGAGAGGCTGTGTCTTTGAGAGATTATAATTTAAATGCCTGAGACAAAGGATGAACTGGAAACAGAGCCACAGGGTAAAGCAGGCTGCCGAAGGGCCCAAAAGCAGGCCAGCGGCAAAACTTGTGAAACTCCCTAGATCTCTTCACCTGAGGTTCAGTGCCTAACCACTAGCTCAGTGGTCAGCAGCCCGGCAAGTGTCACATGCCACATAGCTTCCATTTTGTGAAGGAAAAAGACAAAGTATGCCGGTTTCATTTTTCTCTCGCACAGAGGCAAATTGTGCCTGTGAGTGGCGGCACTCCTGGCTCCTGCAAACCCCACTTCAGTGGGAGTTTGGAGGTTCCCTCTTTCAGAGGCAGACACATCAAGGACTGCTGGTAGCAGCTTGGCTCCGAGAAAGTCTCTTACTCCCGGCGCTGCACTCCTCCTCAGTGCCCGTCCAGCCGCGGACAGGCGCCCGCCTCCCATGTACCTTGGCTGGCAAGAAGCAGGGCTGGTGCACATCCTGAGAGGCTCTGTGAGAGGTCAGATTTGGGAGCTATATACTCCGGCACATGCAAACAAGGCTTATTTAGTGCCAAAGAGTCTGCCTCCTTACTGTCTTTAGAAAGGGTGCCACAAGTCAGCAGGCCCCAGGCCAGACACCAGCCTCCCAGGACGTGGTCCCAGAAGAGTTAAGAGTTACTGAGTCACAAACAGGGGTCAGTTTATAAAGTTCAATCTGTTGCTCTGCCTGGAAGGTCAAAGATGTTACTTCAAGCGCTGGAACTGTGCTTAGAGGTCATTGCCCAAGCACAAATTGCAACAGCACAACCACATAAACCACAAAACCTCAAGAGACATAGCTGGAGAAGTCAAAGGGTTAGCGAGGATTGGAGCCGGGGCCTTGAGAAATAGAAACCTTGAGACATCCTAAGTCTCAGCTCTGGAGAGTATCCTAAGTTGGCAGAACATAGGCTGAACTGAAAGAAAAATTAAAACTTTTGAGCTACACAAAAGAATTTTCTTGGAAGTCAGTGAGCAAATCCATGCAGAAGTTTCATTTTTGCTCATACCAAAACAATTTCATTTTCTGGATTTTAGACCTTTGCCCCACATACATAGGAAAAAAAAACAAAATAACCCTCTTTTTTTTTTTTTTTGGCTGAAACTTTTTGCCAAATGTAATCAGAGTTTGCAAATAATATTTATTCCCCTCACCCTTAATCATATTTCTTGGCCAATTTACTGTTCACTGAATATGTTGCTGCCATCTGCATGTGAACAACTTGAAAGTAAAATCTTGCCATACTGAGGATGCCAAAGTGAGAAAACACACCCCCAAATAAATCATAGATCGGATTTCTACAGGAAAAAAAGTTTAAGAAACAATTTGAGCAATGCAATCAAGAGAAAAACTCAGCAGGTACTCTGACAATAGGCTTACAACATGCAGCTCAGACTTACTGACCACTGCCATGAAAACATAAGCCGTGTCTAAATCCACAATTAGGCTCACAGTAGCAGCTGAAAACCATAGCCAGGTCATTATAGCCCAAGTCAGATGAGCCAGGCTACTAAATGATCTGGACTAAAGCCAAAACAAAACCAGTCTTTAAGCTGTAGAAATATTAGACAAAAATCCCAGACCGATAGCAAATTCACTGTTGACTTCTTCCTACCTTCCAGATGGGGTATACACAGTTCAGCCCCCTTCCAAACTGCATTTTTGAAACTACTACAATGTAAGCGAAGTCCCATTTAAAAAACTCTCCTGTTGAAAGGTACTGTAGTGTTGGCTGAGAATTGTTTAATGAGCAGAGGCTGGTTTTAGGCATCCAGGTGTAAGAAGTTAGCACCCTGAGCCACCACTTGCCCCAGGCAGGACTGGGAGGCCAGAGGTTTCCCTTCACACAGAGCCAGTGCCACCCATCCCTCAAAGTACATCTTCTCATCTAATCTGTAGTTCCAGAAGCACCTCAGATTTTAAAGTGTTACTCAATATGCTAACTAACTCAGCAACTGCAAGACAACAGATGGAGCTGAGATATTTCTGTGTCCCAAACCCTGGCTTTGGTTAAATGTCTGCAGTTTGGAGTGATGGTGGACATTTTAGCTGATAAAATGGGCTGAAGCAGCTGCTCCGGTGCTGTGAGCCTTGTTTTTGTCTATAGTTGGAGCTAAAGAGCCAGGCTCTGTAAAAAAAAAAGGCTCACATCCTCTAGAAGGGGCACAGAAGGATGCATCTGATATATTCAGTGCCCAGGCAAAGGATACTGTTGTCTGTGTTGGAAGGCAGTGAATATGGATCAAAAAGCTGCTTTGAAATGGTGGATAAGCCTCAATGTTGCGGGGGGGAGCAGATGGCTGGGCAAAGGATGAGCCTCCCACTCTGGAGAAATGAAGAGATTTTTTTCCAGAGTGGACCAGGCAAACCCTGATCTATCAAAGAAAGCAAGTGAGCAGTGGGACTTACAAAGACTGATTTCCCAGGGCTTGGGGTTTGATTATCCCATGTCTAACAGAAGTGGGAGCTCTGCTCAGAGCTGCTCCTGAAGCAGAGGCATGTGTCCCGTGTGGATTCATTAATGTCTAATAATGTAGCCGAGCTTACCCTTAACCCTCGCCTTAAGGGGGGAATTAATTTGTGTCTCTCTCTGCTTTGCCTGGCCACCTATTTTCACTGAACTTTTCGGCTGAAATTGCCTAGTGGATTCAAAAGCTTTTAGAACAGGAGTGACAAGCATGAAAACAGATGATACAATCACATAAGCCTCGTTCCCTTAAGAAAACAGGCAAGAAGTGGCTTAGGACCTTTCTGGCACAAAACTCCTAATGGCTGATCATTTCGGAATGAAGATTTTTATTTTTTCTTCCACTGTTATGATAAGTAGGGATAATTAGGGGTTCCAGGATTGAAATGTGGTGCACACACCAGACGCCTGAACTCGTGGGTGACCTGGGCAGAAAGCATTTCAAATATGAAGACTACGCTAATTGGAACCACACTGCCACACGCCAAGTAAGGCATGGCAGCTCTTCCTCCTGCCACCAAAGTTACCAGGAATTACTTTCTTCCTTAACTGTTTCTGAAAGGACACACTACTAATGACTACTGCTAATTTGTGTTGTAAACACCCAGCTCTCAGACCTAGAAGAGTGTACATGACTCTGCCCGTAACTTGGACCCAATTATCCCTCCAGGTCTTGTGCTGGGATGCAGGTTTCCAAGTATGGCACAATGACTGACCCTCTAAATAAAGAGCCACTACTGTCTTGCATGTGCTTCATGCTTTGAATCTATTTGCGTTTTTTAACTGCTGGCACCATTAAGGGAGATGCTGTTCTCAATTAAAACCAGCCCATTGCTTCCCTAGGCTTAATTAGGAGCAGGGCTGTACATTCTGGCACCAGCAGTATTTTCTTTTCAATTAATGGACTTAACAGGCAGCAGATGCCAGTGTCTTCCTTTCCTCCCCTCTCCAGCAAGCACCCCACCCCTATTTTAAAATCATTGAGAATGATTTTAAAGAGACAGCTAATTCAGATACTGCTTCTAGAATTGTGAATAGTTGAAAAAAAACCCAATCAAACAAAAAAATTCCATGTACATTTCAATGCTGAGAGAGCCCACAGTAATCTTCCATCTTCTCTATACTATAAAACAGATAATAAATAGTGAATAAAAAGGAGAACGATGAATTAAATAACAGTACGAACCATGACAGTCTAGGACTAATCTTTGTGTGTGACTTACCATCAAGTCCAACAGTAAGGCTAATAGGAAATGGGACATGCAAAAAGATTATGGATAATTTTTCTTACTGACAGAATTCACACATTTCAACTTTCTTGCATTGTTTCCTTGAACATTGTCCTGGTTTAGATGCAAAGAGCAATCAGTTACTCCTCTTGTGGAAAACTGTAAAATTCCAATTAAAAAATACACCAATCGTGTTTCAGACTTTTCTACAGTCTTTCCCTGATGTCAGGACATTAACCTATGTCTGTCACTTCAGCTAAATCTCAGTGCTGCAAGCATAGACTTTAAAATAGGATTTTTATTTGATTAATAGTGTATGCAAGAGTGTAGAAAGCCGAAAGTTAAAACAAAAGGAGAATTTTTTTGTGGACAGTTTCAACTTCTAGGGGGATTTCTAACCCAGAAAACGTCTTCACCTACCTCCTTGTATAGCCCTTTCTTGTATAGCCCTATCTTCAGGCAGTAAATGTAACGATTAGGCTAATTAACATGACACAATCTTTCCTGGTAGCTTGGGAGCCAGGTACCAGTGCACAAGCCCAGGCTGGAGGATGCATCTCCTATTCAAAAAGGGACGTAAACCAGCTGAACTCATGCCTGAACTGAGCAGATTATCACCAGAATACATCTTTATGATGTACCTGAACAGCAGCACGATGGTTGGACTCCTCTACTGCTAGGCACCGCAGACAGCAGGGAGATAGTGCCTGCTTCTCAGACATTAACATCTAAATTACATTTAATCTCTACCTGCAAATCGTCGTGTCTACCTAACACTTTGCGAAAATCCTTCTGTAGACAACAGACCAATGAAACCTGGTTTACAATACATTCGAGTACTAGTTTTATCAACTGGTGTTGATTCTCTGATGTATAATAAGAAGCTGTAGTCATTACCCCTGTGAGATTTCTGCTCCTCTCTCCTCTACGTTGTTGCCTGCTTCCACTAAACTTTCTAGACCTTCCTCTCTTTAAGACACCTACTGGCATTTGCCAGACTTCTCCACTCCAGATACTTTGGGGGGGGGGGGATTCAACAGAAATACAGCACACTCAAATAAACCTTGTTTGCTCGAAACTTAGTTAAAGACAGTGTTGGGGGAATCATTTACAGCTCAGGATGGTAAGTACTCTGTCCAGTCAATGGGGACTACAAGCAGATTTCAGAGATACCTGGTAACACCACCACCTTTTTGTCAGGCCTGGGCAGGAGCATATTTCAGAGGCATGGATGAATCACGTGTAAAATCCTAGAGTCTATCAGACACAACTTCCTTTTCAATTTCAAGGGCTAACAGTCATGAGGTTAAAGATTGTTGTCATAATACAATCTGATAGCGGCCCTACTTCTGTTTTTCCCCTTACTTGTAAGTAAAGAGGAATATA
Source organism: Pluvialis apricaria (assembly GCA_017639485.1). Taxonomy (NCBI): domain Eukaryota; kingdom Metazoa; phylum Chordata; class Aves; order Charadriiformes; family Charadriidae; genus Pluvialis; species Pluvialis apricaria. Next base: position 26,625,629 of record CM030014.1, read on the forward strand.
TTGCCACAGAAGCATCAAAATCTATGCACTGAATTGCAGTGCCCTAAACCAGGGCTTTCATTTTGCAACAGTGGGCCACCACTACTTAACAAAGCAATGTTGAAATCTGACCATATTTAATGCTCAAAAGCATCTATCTGTCCCAAGAGCTGTGATGAATTTCATGATGTGGAGGTCCTTCTTTTACTGAGACTTGTAAGCACTCACCTCTCTCTCTCTAAACTGGCTACCACATCACTCCCAGACAGCAACTCTCAGTTACTGTCCCCTACAGTCAACTGCACCTGAAAATAAATAGCAACATATGGCAATATTCAAAAGGTTGGCCTACCTTGTTCAGTGTTCTGAACATCTAAAGTCTACAAAATCTCATAGATTTCATTTTTGAGCCCTGTTAGTACAAAAGGTCCGGTGTCACTCTTTTCCTGTCTCTACAACCTAGGTCAGTATGGGAGTTCATTTCATGGCAGAAAGCCAGGAAGAAAGAGGAAAGGAATAGTTTGCTTTCCTTTAGTCTAGCAAAACTAACTTGTCTTTCCATTAAGCAGCTGGATCAGATCAAGTTTAAGAGAAACTGTCCTTAATTAATTTGATAAGACTAAATTTAATTTAGAAAAAGCATAGAAGCTGCCCGAGGGAAAATCCCCCTCTCCACTCTATAACCCAAACTGGTTTCAACTCCGCATTCTGTTTCATGGAAACTGTGAATGTGAAAGATAGGGTCATGCATAGTATTTAGAAGGGAAATATAACATAACTGTTGCTGACACAAAAATCATTACTCTTATTCAAGGAAAGTAGGGAACAATTGGAAAAAGAACAACCAAAGAGAAGGGGAGGAGGAAGGCAGATGGGGGAGTTGTTCTTATGTGGATCCTTAAGTCTGCTGTTTGGAAACTGAAAGGAATCTGGGACAGTTTTGCAATCTAAAAGTATTGTTTACATCAGAACTATGCCCTTCTAATGCTTTCTTATTTCTACATTTATTTTTTTACTGAAAAGAAAGCAAAGTATGTAATTATATCCCTGTATGAGCAAACAAACAAACAAAAATATCTATAAGAGAGCATTTTTCAGACAGACAGAGCAAAGAGCCCAGAACTGTCCCAGCAAAGAGCCCAGAACTGTCCCACCCAACTTTTAGACATTTACCTGAGATACCTAACTTGGAAACTTAGTTGATGCCTAAAATCTGAAGCACACGCTGGAAGGTGCCATTCTGTTTCTGTGGACTATATTCACAATCTATATAGTAATACCTCTTAACAAGGACACCCAAGATAGAGATCTCCAGTTAGCTTGGATGGGCCTCAACTAAGTGGACTGAACCAGACACTGTATGGACAGAAAGAGGCTGTTCTGGATCACAAGGGTGACTGCAACGAGTCATTTCTGGTTCTCTCACCCAGCACTGAACTACTCCCAACTATTTTCCTACCACTTGTACAATAGAAACTGGAATATGTAAGTTCTGCCTGCTGTGACAATATTAGAAAAGTCTCTAAGCATAATTAGTGGTGACAGCAGATACAGAAGATACTTGATTTGCCTTTTTTTAATGATCCCTTTACGTGCCTCATTCTTCCTGGCTTTCTGAAACTCCTTTTCCAAGCTGGAACTAAGAAATGAATGGTATTTGCAGTAAGCTTCCTGACCAGCACACCAAGAATCAAAAGAGTGCAATATAACTGAAAGAGCCTACTTTGAGGAAGACAATAAAAGCCTCCTTGTGCAAGATTTAAGGGAACTGAGGAAGGAGAAGAGGAACTACCCTGACACCAGGCTGGAGAAGACTGATTCTGCCCAGGAAATCACACTACATCAGCCTATGGTAAGTCTGGCTCAGGCATCCTAACTCAAGGACTTTTATTTGATGCAATCCATTTGACATATCCTGGTTTGATTTAGAAAACGCAACTTTGTCTAGATGAGATTTACGGATATTTTGTCTGACATCCCCTAAGACTCCCTGTTTCAGAGCTGTCTGATGTGCACAGAGATGCTACAAGAGATCCTGTGACTTATAGCCCAGTCTCAAAGCCAAAAGCTTTAAATAAAATCCCCTCCAAGGCCTCAACTGCCAGAAGCATGAGGGAAAGGTCTTGAGAAAGACTGTTTGGCAAAAATCCACTTCACCAGGCCAAAGTGATTTTTGTGTGAGTGAGATTAAAGGAAAGAGTTTACTAAAGCATTTTCCGTTTTGTTTGATGGACCTCACCTTCTACCATCACTACCTACCACAGACTGAGAATAGGTCAGCGGTTCTCACCAGCCTCTGCTTTTCATAAAGCCTGGATTCATGGGCTCGGGCTGGCAAGCAGCCTTCCTCCCCCCATTCTACCTCTACCATGTGCAAGCAAGCAGGGTGGACAGGGATCCTACATCTTTTGGGAGTGAGGAGATACAAAATAACAGTGATGAGAAAGCACAAAGGAGTACTACAACAATGCAACCACGTGGTGAAACAGCATGTAGATGAAACCACAAGTTAATCTGGATAATTTTTTGTAATCTAGTCTTTTCATTTAAAGTCAAGTCTTTTTATTTATTAAAAATAGTTACAGTAACTACCTTGGATTATTATAAATGAAAGGTTAGGGACAAAACTCATCTATTCTTCCCCTACCCCCTGCATTTCTTTAAAGTAAAAATGCACAGACGCCCAGCAGAGGACCAACACGCCAGTGAAGCCCCACTGCAGCACCAGCCAGAGACTGCAAAAGGAGCTTACATGGAGATTGCCTCATTACACACCTGTTAATTCTGGGTATTGTGCACTGAACAGCTTCTGTTTTTATAGTCTGACAGTTTTGCTGTTTGTATAGACAGTTTATGCAGCAGGGAAAAAGGTTTTAAGACGGGAAAACAAGTACAAACCCATAAGCACTAACAAAGAGAAGCTCTACAAGAGACTTGAGACAGACTGGTTCCAAGTGGCTGATATTCCTTTTAAATACTGGCGTGAAGAATGAGGAGCTTTGGGATTTGAGTGAGGTTAGACTGTGCTACTCTGAGCTAATAACATTCTTCCTATTGTAATTCTCATCTCAGTGATAATAAGTCAACTCAATTTCCTAGCTTAAACAGGACCTTCTGGGACCAGTATTTATATACCATCCAAACATAGAAATGAAAAGAAAAACGAATGTATGCAGTGATACATAGGACTGCTTAAATATTATATATTTATATATATACTTCAGAACTCTCAAACATTCAGTGCTGTACCTAAGAGTAACTAAATTTGAAAAGAAGAAAAGGCACATTACAAATTGCTGCTAATCGTGCCATCATTTTATCAGATGCTAAATGTTCCTGCCCGAGAGAGACTGCCTCTTTTCTGCCATAGATCTAACACCAGGGAGCCCTCATAATAACACAGAAATATAGTCCGAGTGAATTCCCTAGATGGGAATACACTATACATCCTGTTGCCACACCGGGGAGATGCATTTGGCAGCTGACTCACACAGCTTGCCATTAAAAGAAAGGCCAAACATGTGAGGGCAGGCAGGAGAGCTCTTCCTGGAGCGAGCAATTTCTTTCCCCTGTACACGATACCACTGTTATGTTGTTCTCATGGAGTCCATTCATCAACTTGAAATGAGAATATCACTGCAGTACCCCAGCATACAAAGCACTGCTGAATTTCAACTAGTTTCTCTAGTAATACTCCAAAAAAACCCCAAAAACATACTGAAGAAACCTTTCAGACATCTCCCAAGCTCACTTAGTGAGCCTGTTCTTAACACTCACCTCCTTCTTGTGGCAAAAACTGTAATTCTTCATTCCCACCGGCTGATTTAAACGCACTTTAACAGGAGTATTTAAAGAACTACTGAATCATCATGAAAATCTTAGAAAACACGATCTCCATACTGTACAGATAACAGAATGTGCTTTGATATTTCAGCCGATTAAATAACTGTCATCAAAAGCTTGTCCTGCTTTCCCATGCGTATCAGTTAAGGTAACAAAAGATATCATCTGTCTTTGAAACTCATATACCCTTAGACTTTCATCACTGCAAGACTGCTGCTATTTCAATATATTGTCTTCCAGTTACCTAAAAAAAAAACCAAACCAAAAAAGGCATTCAAATGAATGCGGACTAATCCAACACTTCATCTGTCTACTCCTCAGTAGTTGTTAAAAAAATTCATGGCAACATTAGCTTAGTTGAGTAACCAAGTCTGCAGCTTGACTATTTATTGTGCCCCCGCTGAAGAGCAGTAACTGAGTGAGTGCATGCTCTGAGCTCCTGGCAAACACAGTACAAGTTCATTTAATTCTCAGAAAAGAGGTAACATTTAACTGCTTAGAATATAGAAAATGAGTGATTATATGACTTTTTGAAAAAACAGACCCAAACCCCTCCGGACTAGGTTTTCAAAACAAGTCAGCAGCCAAAAGCTCTTGGACTTTTCTGAAAGATGAGATTTTGTTTTTATAACTAAATCTAAGTGTTGCTTTAAAATACTCTGCTTCTGATCTTGTTCTTTGTCCTCTCCCTCACACATAAAAATGGACATTTGCCCTAAGACAAGTATGACAATTTACATGAAGTTCATTTATCTCTTGTTTTTGATGTGGAACTCAAACATGCATTGATTATTAACTTATGGTTATAGGTTAAATGAAACACATTATCCTGATGAAAATAAGTAACAAAAGCTAATATAACAAAGCTTGTGTTTCTTTAAGTTTCTATTACTAAAGGAAAAGAAACAGCAAAAAACCAACAAAGCAGCATGGCAGCGAAACTATGTTTTAGCCTATGTATCTACTTAGAAACTGAAGATCTGCATTTTCAAAAGATAAAGGCATATCAGAAAGTTTTACTCAGACTTTTAAAATATAACTTCAGCGGTATCTTAAGGGTTAGGTGTTCAGCTACTCAAATATGACAGGCTACTAGAAAAAAAAAAAATCCATATTGCCTAACCAATAAGGCAAATGCATCTCTCAAAGGGCACGCCATGGGATGAAAGAAATACGGACTCACTTTTCAGTGTAGCCCTTGCAGCCATATTCTCATGTTGTAACAGAGAGCACCCGGAGGCACGCTAGCAATGCACCTGGCTGAAGTGCATCCAGAATGTAAGGTCTGGACTTGCTTAGTTCAAAGCTAGGCCAGGCAGCTGCTGATTTTTGTTCCTTCTGTAAGTTTTGTAGCAATTCCTTCTAAGATTTCTTCAAGACTGATATATGCTCTGGCCATGACTGGAGCATCATCTTAGATTAAAAATGTGCTTACCACTGCGTGCAACCATTCTGAGTCTTTCATTGCACTCTGCACATTGGATAAACAGAGTAAAGCAGAATGCAATGTGTGAAAATTGTCACCCCATCAAGTTAAGTACGCGCTTGTTTTGGCAGGACCGAGGAAACAGGCTGTGATCAACAAAAAGGAAAACAGCTCCTATTTTTTGGTCAGTAACCGGGCTTTCACAAGTTAACAGTTAGCCAGCAAAAAATTTTTGAAAAAAACCCCACCCGCACAAAACAACAATTCTAAACGGCCTAAATCGGTTTAGACTGTTTGTGTCTCTCCCATTACAAATCTGTTCCCCACAGTATACTAAGTATTTGTATCAGACGGGCTTTATGCATCCATTTGGAGAACTAGTCAAAAAGTAACTGATTTCACTGTCAGGCCGTTTGCTTGCCTTCCTCCCAGTATCCTCTCAAGCTTTCCTCTTCCTTGATTTCCTGTTCTAGCTCTATAAATCACTCTCTTCCTTGTGTATCTCACATGTTTGCCTTGAAACTGCATTCCTCTCAGCCACTAATTTTGTAAATTAGCAAATGAAACAATAGGATTTCTCTGGCAAGAGTCACTCTACATAAACTCTGGCTGTTGACTGTTTGTGGTTGTGCTGCTCATTAGGACCAAAGCGCTGGCAGTACGTGCACCACATTCACCTCTACGAGTTCTTTCCCTCAAAAACAGAACAGCGTCGTGTTCCAGCTTCCTCAAGCCAAGCCAAGCCAAAGCAAACAATATATCCTTCATGTAAAGTGACTAACTGAAACCAAAGCCTGCGGAGATACGGTAACCCGCACAAAGAAATTCTTCTACAACACCCCTCACCGTACAGGTGCAATATTATTGTAATTGTTAGATACAATAGTTGAATTTGAGTCCACTACAGGGTAGATACTCCTTACATGAAAGAACATTTGAGCTCCGTTATCACAACCTGCCCTGTGACAATCAGTAAAGCGTGGCTAATTTGTGAGAGAGGATTCTTCACAGAAGGTAGAGCTAATTAAAATAAAAAAAGATATTACAAGATAAAGACCTACAGAAGGCAAGCAGATAGCAGGTCTAGAACAAAACCTGCTAATAGACCAAATGTGCTGCAGAGACCTTCAGTCAATCAGGGTAGTTCAGGACACGCTGGCTCACAGTGAGCACTGGAACCTCACTTACGTGTACTCTGGATTAAATAGAAAAGTGGAAGAGAAGCACTCCCGCCTAAGATTTGGCATTGCCACTATAACATGAATTGCTCTGACAGCGGAGATCACTACAGAAGCTTATTTGTCTCCATTCCCCTTTAAGTACATCCCTTGAGTAAGCAGGGAAAAATAAATGGTTGTTGATAGACATAATTGCTGCCAAAACTATTCTTTGGAGGAATCAGAAACCCAGCTTTATTCTATGTGAAGACACGCGTACACATGCTTTATTAGCCACCCCACGTAAGGACAAAGTAGACAGACTGAATTTCATTTGGTTTTCATTTTAAGCCCTGTATTTTAAGCACTATTCTTCATGTTGGTGCAACTGACTGTGACACTTTTATATTCATGATGGAGTTTAAGTAGAGTTTAAAGATAAAATTCTCTCTTTGGTTTCCTGCTCCCTGTTCCTGTGATGCTTACAATCGGTGAGTACAGAGTATCTCTGCGGTAAAGCGTTACAAACAACCTGTGTGCCATTTTTTAGATAGTAAGCCAATATAAGCACGTACATCATAATCTGCTTCTATTTTATAGCTGCAATTCATACATATTCTTCAGGCTTAATACCACAATATTTTACTCTTAACAGTATTATCTGTATGGCAGATAAATAAGCACAAGAGGATATAATTTATCTACATTTTCAATGAAAGTTTCACAAAGTCCCCACTAAGAGGCCATTAAAGTAACACAGAACTAAGAATAAGATGATCTTGTCACAAACTGAGCAATGGGAGGCATAAAGAGGAGACAAAAAAAATTCTTAAATGAGCTTTCCACAGCACAGAAAGGATACCGGGCTCAACCCCTGGATTCTTCTAAGTGGCAAAATTCCCACAGGGTTCAATAGTGTTCTGTCTGGCATTTGAAGATGTGGAAGTGAGGGGGAATAGGGTAGCGTACCTTTACTTATCACCAACTGACTTACAAAGCCTCCCAAGTGGAAAAAAAAAAAAAAAATGGGGAACTTGAGGAAAAGAGCCAGCTAACCAAACAAAATTCAACAAAACCTGACCTCTTGAAAACACATTACTAGCAGACAGGCATGGAAATGCCCGCACAGATCTGTGGCTCCTGGCTTACGCTGTGATGGATTAGCCTTGCAGAAACAAGACCTGGACACTCTGATGGGCAGCGCTCTGCTCAGTTTGCAGACAGAGTGAACACAACTCAAATTGATAGCGATGAAATTGAAAATGTTACACTGGGTAAGTCAGTGGTGTGTTCTCTACATGGTTACTACTGTCTGATGGGGTCTTATTACCTACAAACCAAAAAACAACTAGAAAAAAAGCTCAATGAGAAAGACAAAACTGATTTTAGTGAAGATCTTAAATACATAAATAAATGCAGTCAATAATACAGCACACAATTGCTTAATCCACCCCAGAGCTGAACACGGGCTATAGCAACAAGGCAGAGCAGGCTATGCTTTTTTCACGTACAATTCTACAGTTTAGGGAAAACTACACGAAATGTCACAGCAACAACCAAGAAGAATAAGAGTTTACCACTCCCAAACACTGTCTCTTCTCCACTGCACACATAAAAGGGATACATTCCATGTATGGAGTTATTACAAAAAAAAAAGGTACTAAAAAGTTTTTTTAAAAGAAGCATTTATTTGAATTAATGAAAGACACAAAGAATAATAACTAATTTACTGTCTCAGTGTAAAAGGATAGAGGAGGCATCTGACTAATTAAGCAGTACCACTTTTACAAAGAAGGAAAATCTAGATCAGAGATGTGACAGGAGCCAGGGCAGCCTTCTCTGAACTTTCTGGCGAAATGAACTACCACATACAACCGAACGGGTTAGTAAACGTTCACAAAACCTCAGACATGACCATAATTTGTCAAAACAATATTTTTACCAAATGTTATAGCCGATTACAGGGAATTCTCTCAGAGTGAAAGAGCAGGACCTGGCCCACCTTGCTTGAGAGAGCTGGGACTGACTGCACAAGTGCAAGAATTCAAGAATATTTTGACTAAAGCACGCAGCAGACTGCCCCTGCAGGGAGCTGATGAAATCCAATAAAGAACAAGTAATGAGAGTCCCTTGATATATCCTTTAAAAAAAAAGACAGCCTACCGACCTGCGAGCAATCCTCTGTGGCTCTCAAAGAAAGCAAACAGTGCATGTTTTCAATCTGGCAATCTACCCACCTCATCTATGTGCCCAGTAGGGTCATAATGCTCAGCTCTGCTTCTCCTTCTTAAACGAGGAAAGCAGTCCAGAATCTGCGAGAGATGAGATTTTGTATGTTTAAACTGCCTAAAGGCTATCACAGACATTTGGAAGAATTGGCCAGATCCTAACCATATGTCACTTTATAGACAAGTACTTTTCTTTTTTAAAGAAATACATAGTCTTCAGATAGAAGCTATTACTGGTCCCTGACAGGCAAGCGCTGATAACAGCAGGACCTTGCTCTACCATTGGATTGCCACACAAAACCATCATTTACAGGGAGATGGAATGCTTCACTTAACATTTATTTGTCTCAGATTTATAGGTCTATAAATTAGGAAACCACCTGCAGCCAAAACGTGATTCTCTGCAATTAAGAAAGAAGTCTCCTGTAAACGCACTGCAATGTCAACAGCAACATTGACTGCATAAATGTAGCCAAAGGATTACTAAATATGCTTCATGACAGCACGAAAAAACCCAAGAAATTCCAGACCGCAGCTCATCTCCTCCTCATTTTAAAAGGACTCAGTAGCTGCCAAGGTCTCTACCTGCCATGCCCTCTCAAGGATTTTTCAGCCAACACCACCATTTCTGGGAGCCATGGGTAGGGTCTTGCTGCCGAGTTCAGCACCAAGAGGCTAATAAAAGCTCGGAGGAAGGGGCAGCTGGTCTTTAGTACGTATTTATACAATGAGTTACAGAAGGGATTCTTGGTCCACAGGCACTATGGGAAACATCTACTGAAGTGAAGGTCATAGATTTATCACCAGTGTGCCTCAGGGGGTGATACAGGGCACACATTACGTGTAAATCCTCAAGACTCTAGCCCTAAACTAAGATGTTCATAAGGAATTATTTTTCCTTAATGTTTATACTGTAGGAAAAAAAATATTGCATGAACAGTAGCATACTTCAACCTTGAACTTAAAAAGACCTTTTTCTCTGGCTAAGGAGGGGATCCCTTCAAACAAAGATGAGCAGACTGATCCAACTCTGAAACTTCCTCTCATTAGCCACTGTGATTTCCTATTTCCGTGAGTAATGTATTTGCCACAAAGATCAGACTGTTTTTCAGAGCAACGCTATTAACAGACATCCTTTGGGGTTTTTTGTGTGTATGCTTTTCATTGTTATCCTTACAAAGCTAATTTCAAAGCATTAGAATATGTTGTCTTCACAGCACAAAATTGACAGATGTTCCACATGTGAAAAATAAACCTTAATGCTATTCTTGTGCTGCTCTCAATGGGTTTTTCCTTTTATTTTTAATATTTTTGGAAGTTACATTACTTATACAGAAATTACACTGGGATAAGTAGTTATTTTAAAAAGGCGTGGGAAATAGCTGGGTTGAGGGTGCAGGTTTTGAGGATTCAGCAGACAGTCTATAAAATGCTCATCTGGATATGCTCTTGAGTTCGGACTGCTCAGAGTGCAGTATAACAGCAAGCAACTGAAAAAAGAGCTGGACAGACACGTGTCATATGACTGACATCCCAAAGTGACATGAGAGTAAAAAATACCCGCTTGCTCCAATGACTGAACAAAAACCAGGCAAATAAAAAACCTGCATCTGTACGTCTGAAGATACAGTTGGTGATAAGCAAGATTCAAAGCAAAAGATTAGGCTGTGCTTTGCCCCCTGTGGCGCCCGGAGGGGCTGTGGGTGAGCAAATACCACCAAGCTACAGACAGCACTCAAATACTTCTAGCTTTGATGTTACATACAACTTGGGGTTGTCGTGTTCGACAGAACTGCAAGACAAGCTCTACATAGTTCCAATAACATATTTCTGGACCTCAAGCTCAGCTGCCCTATGCAGCACTTGCCCAGGATGGCACACGATCAGCTCCACGTGGGTACAAGCCAGCACATCGCTCCATGAAGTGAGACCACTTGGTGCTCACAGATCACATCTGCAGGAGGTGGAAGCTGCCAGCTGTTGGCCAGACACTTAAAATAAGTTGAGATGCTGAGGATGAGGTAAGGAAAAGCATGGCTTGCATCCAGCCACGCGAACATGTGTGCAGCTGGAACACATTCTCCTGCCACGCCAGGTAATGCAGTGAGCACAGCAAAGTACATTGCTCGGAAACTCAGAACGACTCAAAAGGAATTCCTTTCCCAAATTTATCTCCAGGCGGCACACAAAACCTAAGGCCCAGGACACCACTTTTCCGTGCAGCAATTAACCAAATGTAAAGGAGAGATGGCATCAAAGGCATCCAAACCAGTTTTAGAAATCTTGTGGCATCCCATGTTCAAGCATGGATGATAACTGCAAAAAGGTCATCCCTACCTGGACTCGCAGTTCATCCCAGGGAAGTCAACAGAGTAGGGACAAACACAAAGATTCAAGCTCATGGGCAGAAAACAAGTAAGCACATGCTATACCTTCCAAGAACAGTCACCCTGCAATTTGTTAGCCTGCAGATCCTTTATTCAGAGGTAGCTCAAAAACAGCTCTGCAAAAACCTCACTAAAACACTCACCTTTGAAAATGATGTGAATTTTGTTCCATCAAATTAAGTTACAAAAACCAGTGGATTGTCCCACAGGAGAACTCAAATTCCAGTATTCTTACTATTAAGCAACACTGACAAAAATAGTAAAAAATCTATGAAAATTTATGGTGAATTTTCATTTAGCCTGGGAAGACCACGAACTAGCTACATTTTGCAATGCAAGTCTTGATGAGATTATTCCTTGCCAGCATGACACCAACTGCTCATGCCAGTCTGTGCCCATAATCTCTATCTGCATAAGTATCCAGATAATACTATTTCTACTATTAATAATGATAATAAAAATACCTCCCCCACATCGGGCCCAGTGAGAAATCACAATCTGAAAGGATTTCAAATGCTGTCAACCATGAAAATCAATCAGCGCTGACAACCTTAGCCGAAACGGGGCTCACTGAGGCCGTTTTCAGCATCACTGGAGAGCTGCCAGCCTAATCCCCTTGCTGTAAATACAGCGCTGCGAGCGCCTCCTGACAAGGGAAAATGAGCAGATTACACGGGGAGGTAACAAGCTTGAACTGCATCACGTAATGAATGGGGGGGAGAGGGGAGAAATCAGCCTCCCTTTGTAGTCCCAAATTATTTGCTTTTGACCAATCTTTTGAATAAAACTTCCAGCAAGAGAAGTTACCCCTACACACATTACTACAGCCTTACTCTGAAAAGAAGGTGGCAGTTGTAAGAAGCAAACTCTTTTGCCCAGTCAAACAGAAAAGAAGCAATTTGCAAGTTCTCAGCTTCTCTCAACCTTACAATACCAGCTTGATCTCTCCACTTGATAGCTACCAGAAAGCAGGTTTGCTGTGTGACCCCAGGAGTAGTTCCATCCCAGACACAACACTACACCCTGGGATGTGCACGTTCTGCCGCGTCCTCTGATAAGGAGGAGGCTGTTGAGCGGTTGCACTGCAGCATCTTCTGGGCTCTCGCTTTGGCAGTCCAGGAAACAGTATTTAAAGGCAGTCATTGAAATGGATGTGTAATCAAACTGGTGACTCACCCACATCTTTCAATATTCAAGGTACTCTTAAATGAAACTGGCACTTTTAAGTCCCATTTTGTTCACCCTTTCTTATGCTCATGACTCCTTTGAAACGGTGCTCGCTTGCTACTGAGAAACTAAATCCGAATCCAATAATGAAAATCCCATTGACGATTCACAGACTTGTATCTGTGAATCTTAAATCCTATCCAGGAGCACTCAAACATTTCTTGACTTGGGCTTTACCACTGCTGTGACCTGAGTCCGTTACTGCTCCCCCTCACACGTGCGCAGCCCTTGGTCTGTTGCTCAAACAGCTGGCAGATGTTCTCTGAGAATTATCCCACCAGCTAGAAATTGCAAATATTTTACAAAGCTTCCTCCTTGCTTAAGAACTTCACCGAAAGGAGTCTGTTCAGAGGTTTATGTGCTACTGAAATCAGCCATGCATGTGCGCAGGCGTGCGTGCTCCCATGGATTATTGGAGAGAATGCTTAAATGAAGTAAGTATCAAAACCCTCAAACATTCTCCGAGTTTTTGTCTTTGTTGTTGGACACCAGGGCCTTACGATTTTAATGGCTGTAATTTTTCAAAAACTTCATGCTCTTGAACAAAGAGGTGAACGTTTCAAAACACTGCTTTACATGTTAGTTCTCACCAAACAGCTGTTACAGATAATATTCATGCCTTATTATTATTCATGAATGTCCAACTGAACCATTTTTTTGTCTCCACAAATGTTAGGGAAATAGCAGCTTTCTCCAGAGCTGAAAGAGTGTTTGTGCAAGAACAAGAATCCCCATTATTACCTTGATGTTCATTATTCTCAGTTGTTCATTTCCTCCCTTTAGAAATTTAAATCATGCAATCAGAACAGAGCAAAAACGTCACCTAACTTGTAAGACCACTCACTCACTACCATTCCAAAGAGAAAGTAAGTCAAACAAGCTATTTCTAAATAACTGTTTATCCAAACTATTCTGTGAATTAATGTCATGTTTGCTGAAATCAGAAAGAGTAAAATGGCTTGGAAAACAGTTCAGTCCACACTGAACACTGGCATTATTTTTTAGCAATAAGCGTCTGATCAGTCCTACTTCTGAACAGCTCTACACAACTAGCCATACGCATGTGGCTACTGGTGATGAAAGCAAGAGGATCATCAACTCTTTGAGAAGTCTGAGAAAATCTTGATACTTTTAGCCATAAATATTTCCTTTTCTACTGCACCTTTAGTGAACATTATCCATCTTAGTGAATTTAAATTAAATTTAGTAGTATATTTTGATACAAAAAGTTGGCATTCTCCAATCTACTTATATGGCAAATGGATTTATATGATGCATAAACAGCAGATAAAGTACAGGCAACCTGTAAAACATCAGTAGGAGAAACGTGTGTGCATTTTTCACCTCTTCTCCAAACTTGTTTTCATGCTTAATAAACTAAAGGCTTCCCTATTTGAAAGCCTTCTTTAGCATCGAGACCATTTGAGCAACAAAGCTGATCCTTGCTCTGTCTGCAAATCTGGAAATCAAATCTCACAACTAATTCTGAAACTGAAAGAGGATAAATTTAGATTAGTTATTAGGAAGAATAACTTCTGGCCCAGGTTGCCCAAAGAAGCTGTGGCTGCCCCATCTCCGGAGGTGTTCAAGGCCGGGTTGGATGGGGCTTGGAGCAACCTGGGCTGGTGGGAGGTGTCCCTGCCCAGGGCAGGCGCGTGGAACTCGATGACCTTTAAGGTCCCTTCCAACTCTAACCATTCTATGAATTCATAGTCTCTCTCTTACCTGTGTCATTGGTATTTTCAAAGTGGAAACTCCAGATTCAGACAAAAATCTGCCTCAAAAAAGAAGCTTCTGTGGGTGTGGGGCAGGAAGGATAACTTTTAAACACAGGTAACAAAAGATAAGAACAGTCGTTTCCCTTAAAAGCACAAAGGCACACAGAAAACTCCACAAAGATCTGTGCTGGGGTCTCTCCTGGACAATATACTCCCAGATGATATGAAAATAGGTGACCAATAACACAAAGTTCACAGGTACCAATATATCAAGACAGGAAAGACAGAGAATTTCAAAGAGTTGCAGACAAGACCTCATTGAACATGTGAGGAATAAAAGGGCAAATGAAACTTAGGTAGCAAAATGTTAAATCATGCACATATGAGAATGTAATCCTAACTTTACATATGCAGTGATGGACTACAAATTGGTCATTTCAGAACCCAACCTTGGGAGTTAATGAGACTGCTGAATATAAACGCCAGCTCAGTGCTCCCTAACTGTCAAAAAAGCTAAGAGAGTGACTGGAATTAAGAACAGAAAAGCAAACATGGAATAACTATGATGAATTTATATACAGTGTCTTCTTACCATCCGAAAAAGGATGCAACTGAACTAGAAAATACTTTCAGCCAAAACAGAGATGACTAAGTAAGGACACGGACGAGGACTATTGAATGTCAAGTGACACAGAGAAGATGCCCAGAGATCAGCCATCCACTGTAGTGTCTAGAAAAAGGAACTGGGGGCATCAAATGAGACAAGCAGCAAAGGAAGTGGCTCTGCACACAATATCCAGTTAGACTGTGAAACCCATCTTCACGGAATGCTGTAAATGCTAAGAGGACTACAGATGCCAAATGCAATTAGAAAAATTACTGGAAGTAATACTTGAAGATGTCATCTCTGACTCAGGGAACTCTTTGAGGTTGGAACACCACTATGATAATTACCCTGCATTGTTCTTGCCCTGTTCTGGTGCCATCTTCCAGGCTTTCAGTCTAGTTCCTGGTGGATACAGGGTGCTGGGTGGACATTTTTGGTCTAACATGTCATTCTTGTGGGGGAAAAAACACACCCACAACCCCAAAAACCAAAAAAGCAAACAAACAAACAAAAACATAAAACCCCCCACATAACTTAGTCAAATCATATTTAAATTGGCTTTTAATATATTAGCTGTGTATTCGAACCCTTCAGTGCAGTTCCTGTACTGGAAGGCCTCTAGAAGAGAAAAAGTAAGTATGACAGATCCTTTCAACATTATTAGTAGATCTGTTCTGTTGCACTTGGACATAAAAAGGGTCTTACATGCAGAATGAGAAAAACGCTTTTACATCATGAAAGGTAAAATCAAAACATAAACCTAGAGAAAAAAAAAAAAATATATATATCCCCTCCCCTCTCCCTTAAGTCCATCACAATAGCATCGCTACAGTCTGAAGCACTATGCAGCTTTGGTTGGCTGGCTGAAAAACGAGGGATTTTTTTTTTTTAATACATGTAGGAGAGATGAAACATAGTTTTACTCTTCTCAACTGTGTGACGTTCACCTTCCATAAGTCATTATCTACCCACACCTTGCACTATCCCTTCATTAGCCATGTTGTAAGGATACATGCTTATTCTGGCTGGAAAATCCTATCCACAAAACATACTTCTATTCTTCCTACAATAACCTGAACAATATTCTCAACCACAATGAAACAAGAAGCTCATACTGAGAGGATTTCCCATAGTCTGTAAGTGCAAATGGCAATGATAAAAAGGAAATTCAGAATGAAAAAGCCAATGCCCAGGACACTAGCGGTAGAAATGACAAAGGAAATTGAGCACTAGAAATCAGGAAAAATACCTCTGTGATTCAGAGAAAATACATAATTAAAAAAAATTGGGAGAATCCCATGCAATCAAGGCAAGAATCAATTGTGTGTGCATTGGGCAGCTTCTCAACTCACAGGAGGATTCGAGCTGCCATTCATATGCTGAAGAGATTTCCAAGAACCAATTAAACCCTACCAGAGGGAGGGGAACAGAAAAAGGGAAAAAAGGAAACTAATACCCTGAAAGTCTTCCACAGTTTTCATCTGCAGGCTACTGCACACCTGCAAAGGTGGCTGCAGTGAGGGAGCAGGGCAGGCTGGGCAGGGAGCGCAGGCAAGGCAATGTTTTAAGCTGAAGCGGAGGACGGGCTGGCTGGGCCACGCGGCTCAGGCTGCCGGCTGGAGAGCAGGGGCCTGGCATGAGCCCGTCAGCCAGAGCCTGCTGCTCCCCATTAATCATCTGGTGCGACCCCGGGTTTCAGCAGTGGGTCTGACAAGAGAGCCAGGATCTAATAAAACCCTGACAGACTAAAAGTGAGACAGCCTCCTGCCTGTCTCTCTCCTTCCCTTTGAAATGTGGGGTAAAGGTTGGGAGAGAACAAAAAGACACTGATGATTGATAACAACTTAATATCTTTGTGCAGCTTTATCAGGCTTTTTAACTAATGACTAAAGCAACTCCACCTCTACAAAATCAATCATCATGTCATAAAAGTCTGAAACACTACAAAATTAAGTGCCTGCCCCAGGGATATAGAGCATGTGTCATGTTTAAAGTGAACCTAATTCCGCTGGGGGTCCCTGGATGTTATTTTTGACTTTTATATCCCTAGGAGACATTCAGAGATGGGGAGAGACATGGCAAGAGAATCCAGAATTAGTCTGTTCCCTTAAGGAAACTATTCAAGTAATCCTTTAACTCACTTATCAGAGCTGCGTGCTCATCAGAGAGGTGAACTCGGTGATCTAAATAATTTAACCACAAATAGATCAGAGGAAACAACCCCGCACAGTTGAACAGGATGGACAATACAACCTTGTGCTTCCCGAAGATGCTAAGTCTTCAACAGAAGGGCAAACAAACCCCACACACTAGATTCTATGTCCTTACTTTAGGCACTACAAACTGCCTCTTCTTTTTCATGTCTGGAAACCATCCATTTTGAGCCACCATCCTCAAATACAGACAAGAAGCAGCAGGTAAAGATGAGCACGTGGAGTATTTGACACGTACAGTATGCCTGTGTAAGGACAGATGAGCAGAATCACGACTGCTTCTCCAATGGGTGCGTGTAGGTACAGAGCACTCCTTGAACTTCACTGGGAAACTTTTACCTTCCCAGGAGATTGAATTGCATCATCAATAGTCTGTCAAGTTGCTTTTGAAATCAATATATTACTCCGGATTGCTCTGGTAGGATGATTTAGTCTTTGTGACTTGAAGACAGGAATTAGAAGTAAGATATTGAAACTCAATATCCATTTTTAGGAGGGGAAAAAAACTAGGAATCCTAAGGAAATGATTGATGGAAGGAAGAAGAAAGGGCCAATTAAAAAGAAGTAAATAAAAAACAGTTTCTAATTGAGGACATGGCAGCTTTTTTCCCTGCTAGCAGAGAAAAAAAAATAAATTATACTTTCTATTTCCTTGTCTTCTGTACAGTGAAAAGGAAAACAAAAACTTCTCCTGCATTTTACCTCACATTCTCTGCAGCCTCTTCCTGTTAGCAGAAGAGGAGCGCGAGGGCCAGCGGGAGCGTGCAGCCCTTTGTCTGCTTGCTGGTGCAGATGCATCTTTATCACCACCGCTCTCCTCCTGCACCACTGAACTCACGCCTTTCCTTCCCCTGCCATGTAGTCATAATCCCACATCCTGATCTTTTGGAGGCAAAAAATGATTCTTCTAATTTATGAAAACGAAGATTTTTCTCAAAGTGGGTCAGACACCTAAAAGTGTGATCAAGGCTTAATTTCCTAAGCTATTTAAATGCTTCAGGAGATAAATAACATCATATTCTAGTTCAAGCTTTTGTAATCCCTGACTGGATATTTATATGACAATGACTTAAATCGTCATTATCAACAGCTGTTGCACACTGCCAGGTGAGATCACGAGAGCTTTTCTCTATAGTCAGAAGAGGAGATATATGCACAGTGCTTGAGTTTTAAACTGCTTCTATTTCGATCCTGTTTGTAACCATACTAACCTTTTAACAGGCAGGGCTCCTGCCAAGTATGAATTACTCGCCAAGGGATTTTTTTTTTTTTTTTTTTTAAAGCTCAAATTTGATACAAGCCTTGGGATTCTTTTTTCCCCTTTCATACAGTACATTATTTCAACCCCTCCCTGTTCATAATCTTTCCAAGAACTGTATTTAGACAAAATCTAAACTGGCGTATTTTTCATATACTTCATGGAAATATTCCTAACTACTTTTGCAAGCAGCTGAAGATGTGCTTTTATCTTGCCATGAAGTCATAAAGTTTGATTTGCAACATCACAGTTGCTTCTATGGTAACAGATGGTGACATCAAACACAGGATCATGACTTCACTATAGGATCAAGAAGGATTAGCTTTGCCCTGAGGAAGTTAAGATCTAATACAAACAAATAGCTACAACAATTGCAAAGAGAATTTATGGCAGGATAGTTTACTCATCGTGTAAATGTTCTTCTTGTTTACTCCCATATGAAAATCCCTTTAAATCAACCAGCTGTTTGTAAATTAAGCACAAATGGATTAGCTTTAAAACAAGCTCAAAGGTTCAAGATGGGGTTTGCACACATACCCAGTTACGACCACCCTTGGGCCTACAAGTTCCACCTATACTAAGAAAGAAAAGAGGCAAGAATTACAATATCATTCCCTCACTATAACCTCAAGGACTTTTACCTCCCTTAAACTTTCACCTGCCCTAAGCACATTATAGTACGAGTATCGCACACCTGCATATAATTTTTATTGAAGCGTCCGCTTTGAGCACTGCTTGTTATCCCTGAAAACATTGTGGGGACAGTTATTTAATTACATGACATATTTTTTTTCCTAAGAGAATTCTTAAATGGATGAATTCTCTGGCCTTTCGCCTTTACGTTGCCAAAACAGGACCAAACAGAGGGTCCCAGGCTTTAAAGGCTTCTCTAGAGACACCTATTTATTACGAACTGTCCCTAGCAAGAGCCAGCCCTTGGTGGGATAGCACACACAATCAAAGAATCAGCTTCCCCTAAGGAGAAATATGGATATGGATCTTCCCAGGACACAGCTGAGTCTGCTGGTGGGAAATGGAAATCCACATTCTGCAGCTGTTTCAAGGACTCTGGCAGGTGGGAGAAGAGACAAAAGCCTTATTAGCAGCGGCACAAGAGGGAGCTGCCCTTTGGGAACCACCTTCACAGAAAGCTCTGAACAGATTCTCCTCTTCTTTGTTGGGTTCCTGGGTGCAGGCACTCAGCACGTCGATTCTACTACATACGAAAACCTGATTTGCCACGTACGTGCACTGGACTGTGCAACTGCTCAGTTACAGATACACATTTTTTCACTGCAGTAGATGCCAAATCCTTTCAACAAGTGGCATTTAACTTTCTGATAAGTATTCAAAGGAATTCGGTTGGACTACAGCATTCGGTGAGTCCCCACAGACAATTTTTATTTTGAAACTGTGCCACCTTTGACAGCTTTTCTGCCTCCAGAAGCCGTAAGTTCGCAACTGCGAGCGTGCCCTGCCGTTGCATGGCCATGCCCTGAGAGAACCACCATCACAGGATATAAACGTAATTCTGATTTCATGCCCAGTCAGTCTCATGCCCCTCTGCTGAGATGCCAACTAGGGTATGAAATTCTGTTCCACTATCAGAGTTTTCTTTTATATGGACACATCAATTAGACTACCAGTCCTGTTGCATAAAGCAGATTATGTTGATTAGCATGGCCCTTAAGGGAGGGAAGACTTTGAGCAGTTCTCTCAAGAATTAAAGCTAGGCACTAGCTGAACCAAACAGCAGGCTAGGAGAGTAGTTTAAATCTCCCAATCCATTTCCAGAGATTTGTAAGTGCTTTCTACTTTTATTGTTGGAGGACTTGTCAGACTTTGTTGGGCTATCCTTATCAGCGTTAAACAGCATTAACTTATCGCGAGTAATGGACTTGCCTAGGTAAAGACATTCATTTTGCATACGCACAATTAATATAACATCAAAGTCAATCAGGAAAACAACAGCATGAGGGGCACTATGGATACTGATGTAGTGGGACACATCAGTTACATCCACTTCCAGCCACATTTAGTTTGAAGTAACAGATTTTTTTGACCTTCTTCCACACATACTCATGTGACAACAAGAAACCTTTCAGACTATGTCGTCACCTCTACTGTTTTTCTGCTGTCGCTTCTCAGTTCCAACCAGCTTCCCTCCTGTTCCTACTGAGCCCAGCTACTATCTCAGTAACACTACTGGATACTGTTTCCTCCCCAAATACTTCTAAGAGGAAGCCAAAAGCTTTTCATTCCTAAAAACTCATTGGCCCGAACTAAAAGCATTTCGCCTCAAAACAATAATGATTTAGTGAAAGAAAAGACTGAACATAGAGAAAGGAAAAAAACCAACTACCTGAATGCCGCAGACATTTGAGAAGCCATTTAAATTCTGTGCCTGGGTCACAAGAGGCAAACCATGGTGCTAACACACCCTTTCCCCGACTCCTTGCCTGTTCAGTTATTAACCAGGGCGCTCGCCATATGATGCACAGCAGACTGCTCGTGCCCAAAGAACCCAGTAATTCCTCTGCCAGCTACGTGCAGACTTGCGAAGTGGAGCGATGGCTCCATCTAACACTGCCTTTGAGACCAGAAGAGTGGTGACACTCCAGAACCATACACGCTTCATTGCTGTGAAGGAAGAAAAGGCAAGGAGATGTACATATTTGGATCTTTTAGCAATTGGCCCAGGCAACAGGAGGAACAGTCACCAAGTACACAGTTAACAGGCGCTGAAGGCTGCCTCCAGAAGGAGCCAATGTGCAGGAAAATATTTTGCAGTCAGCTGAATGGCTGCGAGACCCGGAAGCATTAAAACTATCATGCAAGCGCTCCCCAAATGGCGGGCAGGTTCTGGGATGAGCTGTGTGCAGGAGTCTCTGGTCCAATTTATCTCTAGGTCTGAAGAGGAGAAGGGGAGGGAGGATCACTCCTTCCCCACCAAAGACTGAGCAGGAAAAATGACAGTTCCTGCAGAGAAGGGTAGGAGGGGTGAAGGACAAACTCTCCTGGGGCAGGTTAAAGACGTACACTACTAAAACCCCTTCCTAATGGAAACCAGGACCGAGCTATTAGCAGAGAAAGCATAGCATTTCATCCGTGATGTGCTGCTGTTGATGAGTAATGGTCAGTAGCAGTGTTGCTTTGGCTGTGTTTAAACACTCTCGTAATAATTATTAGGACAGTTTGTGGCCTCTGGTCTTGCTAAAAAGACATGTTTAAGATCCAAGTTCTCTCAGCCTTCCTAAAATAGCTCTTAAAATGAATCAGACGGCCTGCATTTGACCCACTTCTACCCACTACTCCCAAAAAACCAATGTTTTCTCCGAGTTCTGACACGCAGATGAACTCAGGGCCCAGGCTCGCCTGGATCCACCTCGTACAACGCTGCCTATTTGAGCATGACCTCCGGAGGCTCAGATCCCCATTCATATTTCATATTCCACAGATGTTCCCCCCTCCCCCCCACTTTTGTTGCCTGTTTTTAATGCACCACTGGGTCTCTGTACAACACCCACTTTAAATATATCTTATTTTTTGTTGTAAGAAAGCAACGAGGTGAGAAGCAAAACTGAAGGGCCTGACAGTCCCAGCTTCCCACTGACATACTCCCTTGTTTACGTCAAAAACCAGGGGCTGTAAGTGACAAGAAAGAAGCAGAGAGCAGAGGGTGCACAGAACCATTTAAAAGGCAGTGGAGACATGACAACCTTCAAAAGGCCAGAGTCGACGTTTGTCAGGCCAGGAGGGTGGGATTGCATTAAGCTGCATTTCATTAAGAAAAAATAATACTCAGAAACTATTAAGGGGTCCCATGTGGCTGCTTCACCACATTTAATTTAATGTCTTTCCTCTCCAGTGACCAATCCACCCCCCACTTTCTTACAAACGATGACTTGTGGGTCTTAACCTTACAAGCGAAGATACATTTGACCCATTAGTTACCCTATTTAAAGGCTTTTGTTAACCTATAGTATGGAGCTTGGGCCACGATTTTACATTGAGGGCTCCAGATCACAGAAGCAGATGGTGTCATAAAGCCCCACCTCCCCCTACCCTATTTAGTCAACTTCTGTTGTGCAATCGACATTCATTCTTTATGCACCATTTTCTAGGCAACATGTTATCCCCACAGATCGCAAGCTGGGGCAGCGGGTATCTGAAATGCTGGTCATGGGGAATGCCTCAGGCAGCGTATGTGTTTGAAGCTGGTATTTCTGGCCTATTTCTTGGGAAGAACACCCCAAACATCAAAACCCAGACTCCAAATGCAAAAACCTCCTTGAATATGTAAAAACTCCATTTGCATTTGGGGAATTAGAAATGAAATAGAAGACAGAAACTATTTCATCTAAAATACAGCCTTGATGCTACAGTGCCTTCTATGTCTCTCTTAGTTTTTTAAGCTTCCTGTTCTCATTGCCCAGAACCAGTTTCCCCACCAAACGTATTTATTTTCTCCTTCCAGAAAGAACTGCAGGAAAGATAATAAATCCTGACTCTGCTGGCTACAGAAGAGGATTTCCCAGTAAGCTGCAAAGTTCACAACCTTCAAAATTCATCTCTCAGGAGAGACAGATGACTCAAAAATAAAGTATGCAGAATTAAGGAATGGAACAAAAAAAAAAAATCCAAACACAAGCCAGTCTCTCTTCTACATTACTTTTCTGAAAGAAATTGGAAGGCTAAAGGAGAAAAACACCCAAACCCTAGCACTCATTACTAAGGAGCTGTCAAGAGGCATGATACCTATCCATTAATAATAATAATTAATGAATGATCTGTTTAGATATCCTGTCTTATAGTCAACGAGTAAAATCCCTGCAGGAAAGATTTCCAAAGTCTGGCCTGTTTGATTTTCAGAAGGAAAGGAGAAAGATTAGTATTGTGACTTGATGGTAAAACATGTAAATTCTAAAGCAATGTTAATTCCATTGCTGCTTAGCAGCAGCAGAACATCACTTTTCCTTTTGTGCTGTGGGGTACTGGCCCCAGACCCGGGGAGCGTGGTGGCTGGCTGATAACGGGCTGGAAGAAAGCTCCTTCCCACCAGAGTCTCACTTGCTGAGCTCTAATACGATGACATGTACGGCAATGAGCTTTTATTGATTTTGCATTTGGACTTGGCTCAAACACTCAGGCAGCTTCTCTACAGGAAAAAAAGATTATGTGGGAGTGTAGGAAGGACAAATCTGGTGCTAAAAGTAGCAGAAACTGAACAAATACTGTTCCAACTCTTCAAAATAAATGAGGCACTTCTCTAAAAACAGGACAAAAGCTCTAAAAAAGTAAAATATACAGGAGAACTAAGAGAAAGCAGAAATACTGAAACGGAGAATGAGCTACTGAAAAAGGATATTGGCTCAAAATTTTCAGCTGAATCTGTTCCAACAAACTACCCTCCTTTAATCAACTCTTCGCACCCATAGTCAATTCTGCCGGGCTGTGGGTATGCATTTTCACCAGCCCTGCCCTGCTTGGTTCACATGTGAAAAACCTATCCCAGTCACTGTAGGAAGACCATCCTGTGAGCATCTTTCCACCCTTCCCAGCACAGGCATGCCTTGTGGGAGAGTCAGCCATGCCATCCAGACTTTGTACAGTGTCCTGGAGCAAGGGCAGTTCTAGGAACCACACTAACTTGCTCCTGTGATTTTCCCAAAATGGAGACTGGAGGGAAAGCCTGCACTCCTTCAATGATCAGATAACATGTTCTGCAGGAACCTGTGAAGTGTCATTGCCAAAAATCCCAATGGCCAGAGAGCCCAATAAACAGTCTACAGACAGACAGCAAGCAATTCCATCAGCTAATGGAATCTGTGTCGGGTCCACAGGATGCCCTCAGCCGCCTCTCAAATTATGGAATAACCCACGCCATGGAGTCCGTCAGCAGCGGAGTCCCAGGGGCCGCTTGGCCCATCGGTACTGGCTGCTGGGACCCAGCTGCTGCCTGTCAGGGGCTCAGGCAGAGCCCCAAGGAAAGGAGATTTTCCTGTGTATCTAGACTAGACACCAGCTTCAACATGCAAGGCCCAGATTACCAGTGTAAGAGTCTCTCTCATAGTACACAAATCAGTGGTGATTGCCCTGGCTGAAAAACACACCACTTCATCCTGGGAAGTCACTCTGGAAACTGGTTACTTTGGACAATTGCCAGACAGCTAAATGTCCACAGGTGGACAGACACACTCACGGACCCTGTTCTTGCCACGACTGCCGGGAGTCCTGCATTGCCCCTGCTCCCGGGGTTTGCAAAGCCAGGCCTGGATCCTGCAGATGCAGCCACGCAGCTACAGCCGTGGCAGGTGCAGAGCAATGGCAGAGTGCTCATTTGGAAGGCTCAAAGCCAGGCTCAGATTAATGACCCACAATGACAGTGCAATCAGCAGCAGAGGTATCATAATCTCTGCCTCTTTTCTACACACCATTTATAAAAGCCAGGGTGAGGTATTTAATAGCATGTGGGCTCAAAGGGCCATGAGATTTGCAGTGCAGCTGGAATGACAAGCAATGCCACCTGAGGCAGTGATTTACACGACTGCTGCTGGCACTCGGCAAGCGAACCAAACCGGAGTGTGTGCACTTTACATGACTGCATAGCGAGATGGGAAGTCTCAAGGCCTGGAATGGGCTGTATTCAGCAGCTGTCTTTTTCAAGAGTCAGTGTTTGTGATCTTGAGGTCAGATTTCACCATTTGTAAAAAAGCAGTCTTTCTCACCCTTTTTGTTTTAGTTCGTATGAACTTGTGAGAGGAAGTTCACTAATTTGTGAAGTGACGATGCATAGAGAACACACTGCAGGCTACTAATAGGCTATTAATAGAGCAAAAATTGCTGCAGATTAGAGTACATAAGCATACTACCTAATTGCAAATCAAAATGTATATCACACAAAGTATGTAGCACTTGAATTGAAATACGTGTCCTCAAATCTTGGTTTTCTTTGCTCCACTTATAAACTTGGTAATCCACAGCAGGAATCGAGCAACAGTGGGGAAATTCAATGAGAAGGTTTTAAAGAAGAGGTAACACACTAATAACACAATTCTGCTTCTGTTCTCTCAGGTAATCTGGAGCCTTGGAGCCTCTGGAAACATGTTTTATGCAAAGCAACTGTTTGACATTTCCCCCCTGCCCCGCAAACTCAAAAAAAGAAAAAAGAAAAAAAAAAAAGAGATATGGATTCAGTTCACAACTGATAAAGTTCACCAGAACGGACCAAGCTCGCAGAGGACTCTGCTTTGACTTCAAAGCTGGAGATACCAGACCATATAGAGAGAGGCTGTTTCCCCTCCCACGACTGTGTTTGGTCCTTTTGCACAAGCAGAAGTGGTTGGGGAAAAAGACTTAGGGAAGAGAACAGCAGGGGAGCATAAAGAGTGCTTAAAGACCCTGCTAACATAACAAGACAGATTCAACTCCACCTAAAACTTTTTTGATAGAACATTTGCCGAGCCAGTCCTTAAACTCTGAGCAAATTCCTCCCACACCCCCTTGAGAAACCTATTCCAGTGTTTGCCTAAGCTCACCATTTTTTCTAGGATCAGCACAAACTCCCTGGCTGAAACTTAAGACCATTAATTCTTGGGTTATGTTTCTTAAGCAATAGAACATGCAACACCAGCCCCTCACACCACCTGCTAAAGCTGCAATGATTGAGCTGAATGCAGTTGCTGCTGTTGTCTGTGGATGGTCTGCATGTTACTGCTCCTCCTCCATCCCAGCCCTTGCCCGTTTGTCTCATCCTTGAATGAGATGACAAGCTTAAGCTGAGGCAGTCATTAATTACATGGATTGTTTTGAATCTAGCACAACACAGGAGCTAAAATAATGAAGTCTTTTCAGCACTACTCCAGCATAAATGATGCATAGCTCCCTTCAGAGCTGTCTCCTGCCCAAATGTTACTCCTCATTGCCTCTGCACACACAGACCCTGAGCAGGGTTATGAGACCCCAGGATGGGTTTATGCACAACTGTTCTGACACTGGATAGCATGGCTGATGACCTCTTTATCCTTGTCCCTTGCCAGAATGGCACTCTGCTCCTCAGAACTGCTCCACACGTGGGACAGGATAGTTCAGTTCTTTTAGAAGGGAGTAACTTTTCTTTAATAACCTGGAGTAGCTTCTGCTCTTCATAACCACCCTGTTAATAGGAGCTACAGATCTTTTTCCTTTCTCCCTGGCAATGACTCCTAGCTGGTGATACACCATGGATATTCAAACTGGCTGCCACAGAACAGCATGTTTCAAATTACAGAAGACGGCTGTGCTGAATCTCCCCTTCTCTCCATATGCTCACAAGTAGCCAACACACAGTCACCCGAAATCCTTCCCTGCAAGGCAGCTTCCGAGAGATGGGCTCCGAAGAGGCTTTCTAAAAGAGCTTACAACGATAGGTAATAAGTTGGAGCTGTCAAAAAAGTGCAGGTAATGAAATATTGTTCGTTTAATGCTACAAGAACACGTGGGGACAGAAATTCAACAAGCCATGTCACCTTGGCTGTAGCTGGGGAATGTGGGACTGTGGGAGTTGGACAGCTGAGACAAATGAGCAGAATCTGCTGCTACTGCTTGGGTAGAAAATGACATGATGGCGTGTGACATAGCATTTAGCTTCGCTGAAGCAAGTACAGTCCCTGCAGAAGTACTGCGTAAATGTGCGTGGTTAGCGATACATTTTTCCATGCGTCAGTGTGATGTGTTGGGGCCCAATTGCCAAACTTTCTGTGGTGAAGACAAAGCCCTTCTGCTTTTGCTGTTTCTCTGAGCACAGCGAGACAGATGTGGTTAGCGCTACACCTTCTGCAGAAAACTCCTTCATGGTCAGAACAACTATCTCTAAAAAGAACCATAGTAATGCTCACAGAGCTGCCAAAAGAGTTACTTGTTTCTCTGCAGACAGCTAGTAGCCAGCTCATGTTTGGTTTCCCAGTTGAACCTGTGCAGAGAGGCAGAGAATCCCATTTGCCCCTCGCAAGAGGGCACGGGCAGGTGCACATCTGCCTCCGGAGCTGAGCTCCCCTCCTTTCCCCTCCCCGCTGGCTGCCTCAGCCTTGCGCCCACGCCAGCACACAGACACGCGGTGCGTGGGGAGACGTCAGCCGGCACGTGAAGCGCTTCACAGGCTCTGGGGCAGCCTTGCCATCTGTTTCTGCGAGCAGCCACTCTGCTGATGGGCTGGGATTTCTGGAACGTGAATTCTGAACTGGTCCGTCCTGGTTTGCCCATAAAGACAACACTTACAGTCGGGAACCTGACCCCCTTGGGAATATTTCTCTCTTCACTCCCTCCTCCCCCCCCCCCCAGCCTCACAGCAGTGAGCAGGATAACTAGCGAGTTTTGCTGTGGACAGAAGATCTCAATGTTAAATCCACAAGGGATCTGTTTCCTACACAGGAAATCTAACAAGTAGGCTGTCCTCTATACTTTCTCTTTTGTCAAGCATATGGGATCCCACATTATGCATGCAGGCTTTCCATAACTGCATGTAAAGTGGTATTTCTCACACATAAATACTCATGAAGGAAAGACAGTTCGTGCATCCTTATTCTGCAATTCAAATTATGCCTCATTTCTATCACTGGAAATCCACTGTGGCTCAGTGAAGTCAACAACTACTCTATTACATCATGTAAGAGTAAAATCTTGTCCTAGTATGTCAGTACCTCTACATTCTGTATTTTTCCTACCAAAAAAATCCATTAAAAAGTTGCACGCTGATCACAATTAAAGCTGCTTTCAGCAGTAGATTATAGGTACCTAAGTCAGTTCATGGCACGTGCTTCACTTGTCTCAGTCACATCACTATATTAACATGCTCAATAGATGCCAGCATATTCTCTATGTCTAGTTATGTTTAAAACCTAAAAAAAGCACTTTATTTTGAATAAAAAAAAATAATGGCTATGCATACTCATGTTATTGTCAGATGGTAGCCCTGTCATTCAATAGGAAAATAATTTCTGTCTGCATTTATGGTGATACAGATTCCTCTTCAAAATTATATACATTTCCTAAAAGGGTGAGATTTTCAAGAAGCCCTTCAAGGCAGGCTTCGTGAACCACTATTTATTCTTAAGATCTAAGTTTTTGGAGAATTTTAAAAAATCTCCAGCTCCTATTTAGGTTGAAAGTGGTGTAGACTGAATACATGTGAAAGTCCAATAATAAACAACAGAAATCTTTGATTTGTAGACACAAAAAAGAAGAGGGAAAAACAAATGACAAAACTGGAATTCTAGGTAAGAGAAGGTGGCTTTTACACAGCAATTGCTTAGGTAACATCACAAAGCTTTTCTTGTCAGCTGTAAGCGCACTAACCCTGTGCGATATCACTTCCATATTACTCTGAGTGTTTTATCTAGAGATGCTGTCCTTGCTCCAGCAGGGAGCTGCTACCCTCACTAAGGCTGGAACCCTAATGATGGCATCGTCACAAAGAGCCTATGAGGTCATCTTCCTTTCCAAACCTGGAGCTGAAGGGACCCAGAAAGTGTAGCATTGCAGCTCATCCCGTGGAACGATAATGTCGCAGATTGCAAAAACTGCTTCCTAACCACAGGAGAAACAGTCAGAAAATGCTGCGTGATGTACAAAAGGGGAGAGAAAGGGAATAAAAAATCCCACAACAAAACACTCCTTTAGAGTATATACACTCACCTAAACCGCATCAAATGGTGAAACAGGTTCAGGTCAGAAGACATCCAGGAAACATGAAAAAAGAGAAGAAAAAGAAAAAGAGTGAATAAATTAGTTCAAAGACAGGCAATTCCAGTTAGCTTCATGATAGGAGCTAAGAACACCCCAAACAAATCAGACCCAACCTCTATTTGAGTGAGCAAAGTTTAACAAATTCATTCTACTCAAGTGCCGCCTTTTGCTATGTGTTTGTTTAGCAGCAGCATGATGTGTGCAGATGAGTCGATACAAAACGCAGAGAAATAAAACCAAACCCTGAGTGCACTACGGATGGAATCCAACGCCACCTGCGAGGCTCAGGAGCTGCCCACCTAAGACTTTCTGCACAGATTCAACCCAGGTGGCTTGGGCACACAAAGGCCTGACTTTGCCTTCAGATCTCATTGACTTCGGCTAAGCAGTTTTAGGAACTTGATTCCTGTTGAGCCCATTAATTCTTAGCTGTGCTAAGCCTGGAGCAAATTTCAAGAGCAGATAATCATCAGGGGAAAAAAATTGCTTTAGGACAAAAGGAAAAAAGACAGGAAAATGAGTACTCTTCAAAATATCTTTATTTTGCACTGTTTTTTCCTTGCTGAGGCTCCTGTTACAATGATATTTATTTAATACAATATAAACTTATTCTTTCATCCCATTGTATGGTGAAAATCTTAATTCCTAATGAAGATTTTGTAGGGGAATGGCCGGCACTCAGTTCCACTAGCTGCAGTAACTCACAATAACCTACATTTCTGTTGCAACCAACGCCAAATGGAAGAAGGATGTTTTTTATTTACCTCAACTATACACATTTTCACTTCGGCCAAATCTATCTTTCTGCTTTCTTTCCCTAAATCAGGGGTGGACATTACCAACAACCACATCAACATACTATTGCTCCCCAATGCCTTCTCTTCCATAGTCTTTCATTTTCACCACCTTCTTCCTGCCAAATCTTACTATGATTTTATCTTGAGTCTTGCCATTGCTTTTATACAAAAGTTCCTTGTAGCTTCTCTGTTAGCTCAAACAAACGAAATAATCCTTGTTAAAAAATGTCCACCAATTCTCGTCACATTCAGCCACACCTTCAGTGAACAGAGGAGGACCAACTGTCCTCCATCTCTTGTCCATTCTCAGAGCTGGGGTGGCAGATGAAGAGGTTGTGAACCAAATTCAAAATAAACAACAGTAAGTAAACCCGTCATGCTGCGGGCAATAGAGAAACAAGCTCCTACAGAAAGCACTGCCAAAGGATAGCCATACTAATGGCAGACTGGGAAAACTGAAGGGAGAAAAATCCATTAAGTATAACTAAATACAGTAGAAACTGCATCTAGCTCAGGAAGTCTCTTGAGCTGAAAGAGTTGGAGACTAGGACAGCTTACTCAGGGGAAGCAGCATACACCCTTGTCTTGTTTCAGTTATCTGTAGGGATCTCTTTACTATCAGCATTAGAGACACTGTGTTAAGGTGGGCTTTTACCTGACCACCCGAGATAGCTGTATCCTAGTATTCAAAGGTTCAAGCCTGGCAATTCTCCGGGAAGACTCTATGGCTAGAAATCAGGGCAGGTGCTCATGAGGACAAAAGGTGCTAAGGGGAATAAAAAAAAAAAAAAAATTTAAAAAATGGTTTAAGGAAGAAAGAAGAACAGCTCCTTTTACTCCATGAGATTAATCAGAAAAAGTTAAAAAAAACCCAACAAACAAACACCAAAAAAATAACTAAACCTCTGCATGTTTGAATGTTAATGTTTGAATCTTGAACCAGAAACAATCCAGAACCTAAAGTACAAAGCTTCCTGTATGTAACTGTAACCACAAGATGGGAGCCATGGATGAGGCCGGCACTGCCTGAACGGCACAGGCACCAATACAACATCAGCGCTCCATCTCGCAGACTCCAAGCGCTGCCCAGGGAAGAGCGCTTCCTTCCTGATCTGCTTTTCTGCATAACTGGGAATATGTTCTCTGGTTTAAAACCAACCAAGCAAATTATGACTCTCTCCTCCCCAATTTGAAGGACTTCCTCCGCTCACTACCAGCCCACGTCATACTCCGTGTCGCTCTGTGCTGGCAAAACCAATGCTTTCTTTGCTTTTTTCCTTAATCTTAGCATAATTTACATATGAACGTGAGCAACTCGTTAGGGCAGGCTAGAGCTAGCTAAAGTGCAGATGTTCCTTCAATACCACTTGGTCTTTATCAGCAATAACATTTTAGTCACTGCACGGTTCTGCTGACATAACTCAGTACCGATTCGCAGTTCCAGACCTGCTGCCTCATTAAGGAGGATAAATGTACCTTTATCTTTACAAGTGAGGACTTCTGCAGGATTAGAGCTGCAGAGGTATAAAGAAGAAAGATTGTTGCTGGCCACCTTCCGCAGTGTATTAGAGAAACCCACACATGATCCGTGAGCCAGACAGTAATAGGCATTGAGATTAGAGGTGTGTGGCATTGCCAAGGAAATCATGCAAGCCCTCCCAGGCTGACAGATGCAGCAGAAGCAACAAGGAAACAGAAAAGGAGACAAAGCTATTGGTAAGAGAAAGAGACAACAAAATTAAACAGCTACAATGTGAACTTTTTCCCAGCCTAAGCTCTGACTTTAATAATCACAGCATAACACAAAAATAACACAATATGATACTCCATTTAAAACACGCTTTGTGTTTTTAAAATCTTAATTAGCACTGCCTGAGGACTAACAACCCCTCACGCACAGACCAGACAATCAGCCAACTACCCTATACAGGAGCAAAACCCAGTTAGCGTTCTCCACTGCTTGGAATTTCCTATGAAAAAGAAATAAAAGGGCAACCTTTTCTGCATACCTGGGCCTTGGCTGGGTGTGCCAAGACAGCAGAGTTCCTGGTTTCAGCTTTTAAGCAGGGTTTCAGTTCAAAGAATGGGCATGGAGTGGCAGAGGAACACAGCTCAAATTATTTCGTAGCTCAGACTCAAATGATATAATCATTTGGCATTTATGCAGAGTGTCCCCTCAATCTCAAAAGCAGCAATTGTACAGCAATATTGTCTCCCTTCTATGGGCAGGGATGAATAAAGCAAAATATGATATGATCTGGGCAAGATCTCGCACAGCATCAGATGCAGATGCAGAAATCAGTGCAAGGCCAGCTGGCAGAGGGACCCGCTGAGACCTTATCCCAACAACCCTTGTGCAATCTGAAAAGAAGATGAAAACCAGTTCCACTAAAAAAAAAAAAAAAAAAATTTTTCAAAAGCCTTGATGAGTTTCACTGCTTCTAGAATAAGCTAACATTTCATTGAAATAAACCATATGGTAAATGCTATGGGTTTTTTTTCAGTTTACTCATAAAAAGGTTTGTGTGGAATGAAACTATAACGACTCCTTTTAATTGTCACTAAAGATTTATCGTTTTCTGTTACTGTATGAACCAGGTTGATTTTATATTGGACACTGATGAAATTACAGTTTTGTCTCCTATACATATTTAAAAAGCATCCAGTACTACACTTTGGGAGTTACCATATTTAGGAAACTGAAAAATAGTAATCAGATATCTCCAAAAATGTTACCTTTTCAAGCAATAGAAGGGATACTTTTTTTCATGGAATTACGTTTTAAGTGCAATATTGGGATATTTGTTTTACTAAACACTAAAAAGTATTTTTCAGAACGAAAAAGAAAATCTACAGATCCATCGCGACTGTGATACATCAGCCATCCCATTTAGCCTTTGAAACCAACCAGCAGTTTTGGGGGACTGGAATTTTCTTTGTTTTCCTCAAACAAAGCAAGCACGGGCATAAACCTGCTGTTACTAAAATCTGTAGTTTTGACTTCAGTGACTGTAGAATTAGATCGGCATCCCACACTTTTTAGAATCCCACCCTGCGTTCAGTGCAGCTTGTTCTCGAGGAGCAGGACAGAGCATGCCTCAGAGAGTTACTTCATTCCGGAGAGGTTGACTTTAGAAAACCAAAAATATTTAGTACTATTTTTACCAACTTTTCTTGTTGTATATATTTCTTTCAAGTATATATTAGGGTTAAGAAAATAGTTTTGTTATGAGAAAGGGGGACCAAAAGGTTTGCTTTGAATGAAAAGGAAGTGGTGCAGCAAGGCAAATGCAGCTCTGTCTAGTTGAGAGCACGCTGGATCATGAAGCACAAGGGTTCCCAGACCCTCGTCCTGTTGTACAGCTACAGCAGCATCATGTCACCTTCCTGTGCCTGTTTTCCTCCCATCTTTCATTGCAGGCATCTGAAATCAGGAACTGTCTGTTCCCATGAGCTTATATGATGCTCAGCAGAAAAAAAAAACCACCCACGTTTATGCCACTTTGTTCCATCAAATTACAATGATTTTGCAGATTTCCCTCAGTATTTCTTCTCAGAATCTCTGACTACAGCAGCAGGCTTGCGCTGGCACAGCCGGAGTGAACAAGCACTTTAGTAGCCAAAGTGCTGCCTTATTTCAGAGAATTTGTCACCGTCCATGAAATCATAATCTTACTTCAAGGGCAAGTAAACTGTGTCCTACATATGCTCTTCTCTGGTTTCAAAATGCTGCTGCTGACTAGTTGAATAGGTGAAGCTGAGCTCTCAGCAAAGGTTCAGAAGGAGACCTCTCTGCTGCTGTCCGCTCACACCACCTCACTGCCTGTCATCACCAGTTTAAAAGGTCATCATGGTCAGTGCTTGACACCAGCCAAAGTCCCTTCTCTTCTCTCTTAGTTGTCTGTGCCATTTCCAAACTTTGGTGCCAGACCTGCCTAGGAACAACAGAAACAAAACTCAGCAGTGACAGCAGCCATATGGGGGAAAACTCAACCAACCAACTAAAGAAAAGATGATCCACTTGCTCTTCCCTCCACCATGGTACTAGTGGCTTAAAAATGACTTATAAATACACACAGAGTACACAGGCATAACGGCATAGCATGATGGACAAAGGAATCAGTGCTGAGAACACGGCTCCCCCCACTCATGGCTTGTCCACAGCTACTCACAGCTCTCGCTCGCCTTCTGGTTGGCAAGGCAGCTTGAACACCAGCTTGGTTTCTCCCCCAGCCCCACGAACTGCATTAAAATAAGGCTTTTCTTTTTCTGTTTGTCAACTCCAAAAGAAAGAGAAGTCTTAATTAACAAAGTGCCATCAGCTCCTGAAAAGTATATTCTCTGTGGATTCTGTGGTTACAAAACCCTTTCCAGAGTCTTTCAAAAAGTCTGCCTGAGTTTTCCTCCCCTCTGCTCTATCTTCACTCTACAAAGCTTTCTGGTGATGAAACCTGTATTCACACACAGACAATCTTTAGCTAAACATATATTTACAGATCAGAGATAAAGTAGCATAAGAGGTTTAGAGGTCAGTAGGTATGAAAATCTAAATAGGCTGTAAACTTCCATGTCATGACACTTGCATCCAGCTTTAAAACTTGGAGAGAGAGGGAGGAGTTCTAACATTTGTCAGTACAGAACTTCACATCCACCTAGGTCTCACTCTCATTTTTGTTTACAAATTAGGGAAATACAATATAGTTGCAAATCCTCTGACATTTTATCAGAGTGAGAACCATGAATTTCATCACTCTTATTCAAAAAGCAAATAAAAACATACCTCCCTCTTCTCCCACTGCTTCCCTCATTAAACTATTCCAGCCGTGACATACAAGAGGCCTTGCCCAGCACACACCTTCATGGTAAAAAAACCCCCATGGGACTGTTGTGACATTATTATCCTGTTCACTTAATCATGCAGCAGAGAAGGGCCGAGTGGCCAGTTGTAACATCCCAAGATGCAATACGCCAAAGCAGCTCACTGATTTTCATGTCTAAAACACAATCCCAAATCTTCACTGTTAGGAGCATGGGTGTTTCACTCAAGACACTTTTTATGTTGGGAAAGCAGAAGAGGAAGGCAGTTAAAAACCGAAATCCTCTTGGGAGTTACTCAGCTCACAAGCAGCACAGGAGACATCACTGCTGGTGGAATCAGGAGAAAATGGAAGCTTTCGGGAGCAAGGGTGTTCATGACATACTGAAGGAAGCAGGGAGGAGAGCTCAGTCCAAGTCAGTATCTAATGGCCCGCAGTGGCTGTCTGTAGAAGTGACTGAACTGTCTCCAAGGAAGCTTTCTATTCAGACTGAGCATGACCCCAATCCAGTTAAGTGTGTAGATCAGCTCTGCCAAGGGAGAAGGACAGCAAGCAGGGACAGAAACGCTGAACAAAGATGAAAACACTAAGGGCCTCGTAGGATAAGGCATGGCTATGGTGAAATGGGAAACGCGCAAACATACATCCCTTCACGAATAATCTGCAAGGACACCAATGCCTGGGGTGGTGCAAAGGCAAGAAAACAGACACATAACAAAACCAACACATGGAAACAAGAAAAAAAATTACTGTTCCATTCATGCATATATAAAAAAGTCTAAGTAGCGCTCAGACTTTCTATGCATACGCTCCTGACCCCATGGCAGGAGTACAGTTACCTAAGACACATGCAATTTTCAGATCCCAAATGATACTTTTATGCCAGCGTGATTTATAGGCCAGCTACTGTCAGAAAAGGAAATGCTGCTCATGAAAATATTGTCCTGTGCATCAGCAACAAAAGGAGTAACACAATCTTGCAATAATTTCCCTAGGGCTGGAGAAAACCCCAGCTAACTGTTCTTTATACTGTGGTAAACTAATTTTGAACATTCCATATTGATAGCGAAGCATAACATGCCTCTAATTAAACTCAACACAAACTTGAGGGACATTGATCTTGTCCTTCAGCCAACAGTGACGAATAGGATATTTAAAGGTCCACATATAAATCCCAGCCAAGTTAAAAAGAGCATCACTATTCCACTTATTTCAGGAAGTTTTTGATCAGAAGGTAGGAGTGGCTGTGGAAGCCCATCTTTGCCTGTTGAAGAGGAGTATAACATTAGCACCTCCTAAAATTTAGGAAGGCATCTCCACCAACATCTCTTTAAAACATCTCAAGCTCAGCCGCTCAGTACATGGGCGGCTGCCCAACTGTCTGCAAAGGGTGGCACATCTTTATGCTACTGTGTAAACAAAGAGACATCAATTTTTCTCAACAGTGGTGCAAGTCAGTATACCATATTTCAGCAGAACTCAAAGCAATGGCAAAATGACAGCTGCCTTTGTTGTGAAAAAGCACTTGAGAGAAAGATTTTGCTTCGGTCTGGGGCATGTTAGAGGTGCACATGCACCCCCTTCTCCGCAATCCAGGCCTTTCAGATTCTGTTAGGATAAGTCCACTCTCCCCTATGCGAGCACAGAAGGATTTAGAGTTGGAGGTACAGTTTGTTGCCAGATCAGACTGTAGGCAGAGACACCTTTCTCCCACTCTTGGGGTTTTGTTTGTTTTGCCAATCATAGCTTGACATTTATTAGGTTTGAAAAAGTATGTTTGTGGTATAGGAGTATCAGTTGCATAAGGAACTTCAAAACACATACAATTCTTTGACAAGTGAAATAAGCACAGAGGTATTTCATCCCCTAGGATTTAATTTGCTGAATTCAAAGGTAGAAAACTCCCATATTTTGACCTTGCTTCCCAGCCCTTCAGCTTGCTGGCTGAGAGCAGCCCTGGCCCACAGTCAAAGGAGAGCAACATTTTTCCTAGCCCAGGCTGTCGCAGGCATTCCTTCACACCCTCTCCGTATGCTACTATGGGACACAATCTGGCATCACAGAGCTCTGGATCCCAGCACAGAGGAGAATTATCTGGAACTGGAGGCTCCAGGATAAACTTTTGCACAGATGTGGGCATTTATCCCAGGGAACCTTTATTGAAATTTTATCCTTCTAGGAAGAACCTGAGACTGACACAAGGAAGTTTTGCCATGGCTGTAAAAACGGGAAAACCGTTTTCAGCTCATGGCCACAGCGCAGCAGGGCAAGGACATGGCGATGCTCTCAGCAGCAGGGCTGAGGGGAGAGTGCTTTACTTTTCCTATGAGGATTTCACAAGCCCCAAGACATGCTGTAGCTTCCCTCCTGTTTTGTCTCCTGACCAGTCAGAAAGGTAGACATTTAATATCCAGCCTCATTACTTGTCCTAATGAAATGTCAGCAGCAAATGCACAGGTGTTTAACTGCTGCTGGAATGCTTGCAGATGCCAGTGATCCCTCAGGCAGGGAAATCATCACAGTCAACAGCCTTAAAAAGGTCACGAAGGCAGCGCAAGGTCATAGGAGACCTCTGACCTTCATTTGCCGCACTCGAGAAGCTTCAGCTCTCCCTCCCTTTGCTTTCCCAAGCCCCGAATGCATTCCCTGCTCTCCCCCGGCCCTCTTTGGCAATGCAATCTCTCAAGGGTTCTTCTACCTTATTCAAAACAAGTGCAAATGTGTGACCTCAGGCAGACCTGACTGGGACTCTAACAAAGGCGAGTTACAAACAGCTAGACGGCTCCTGAATGGAGACACAGCTCTGCCTCCCTCCCTCTCGCTGCTCTCCCCAGCATTCCCGGGAGAGGCTGAAACGTTAATCTGCATTACAAGCCCCGAGCTCACTGAAAGCATCCTTCTTCCCAGCGCACAGCAGCGGGCGTGATTTATCGCTGCACTCGGCCCTGGGTTGGGAGCCGCAGTGTTGGCTGTAGGCAATGAAACAGTACAGAAACTAGTTGACAGGAATCCAAGGGGAAAGGAAATACGAAAACCAGTGATAGAAAGACGGCAAAGAAAGAGACCAATGGACGAATTTAGTCAGGTTCCTTCCATCCCCAGCTTAAAAATTAAAGATTTTAAGAGTGCCAGATCTCCTACCTGGCTTGTCCTTCCTGAACGAGGGAATGGGGGTGGGGAAAGGACTGCATTTCTGCACAGGTTATTTTTTTTTTTTTCTTTCCTGCTATAAGCCACGCATCAAAAAAAGCCTGCAGATAGCTGGACAGCCAGAGGCTGCCATTGCAACTGTGCGACATTGTTAAAAAGCAAGACAAAAAGGAACGAAAAATACAAAGCAAGGTTTTCCATACGGCAGCCAGAGCCGCTGGGTTTTTTTTTTAGTTCTGGCGTCAATCACAAGCATACAAGTATTTGGCAAGTCCCATCCTGCTCCTTGGTTGCTGCAAAATCACACCACCTTTGGCCCAATTGGCAGTGTCTGAACAGAGCTTGATCAGGAAGAATATGGCAGGTCACAGAAAGAGCTTGTTAACCTGCACTCACCTAGCTTGGCTCCAATCAGTTCCCTGTAAAACCATCTTAAAATGTAACTACTAGCGGATGGCTGTACTGTTTACTTCAACAACACCTGCACTATCTTGGACTCTCAGAGAAAATACTACAGTTAAAGCTACGAATTCCAGTTTCTGCTAATTTATGTCTGCCTGAAAAATTCTCTAGTCAAATTAAGAATTTCTGTGTTTAGCCTCACCTAAAAAGTGAGATGAGGAATTGCAGAGGTTTATGAAATCAGTTGACCTTTTTCCCGAGTAAAAGGAGACCGGTATCTATAAAGTCACAGGACTCAAAACTAGGCACAAAAATCAAGTGCTTGTTTTGAAATAAACAAACAAGAAAACATGACAAAGAAAATTAATAAAAAGATTGTGATATAAGGCATTTAAAAACAAATGTGACAATGAAAAGCCTTTCCGGTTCACGTGGGCTTCGTTTTTTTTGTTCAAGCTTTTGCTTGGAAGTGTTTTTATTTCATTCATGGTGCACTGCAAAGTAGCCCGCTCCTTTGCAAACAAAAACATAACCTCTTTGGGTCTACATGATGTATTGCCTTTGGACTTTCACAGTATCGCAGTATCGTCAGGGTTGGAAGGGACCTCTGGAGATCATCTAAGTCCAACCCCCTGCCACAGCAGGGACACCTCCAGCAGTGGCACAGGACGGCGTCCAGGCGGGTTTTGAACGTCTCCAGTGTGGGAGGCTCCACAACCTCCCTGGGCAGCTGTGCCAGTGCTCTGCCACCCTCAGAGTAAAGAAGTTCCTCCTCATGTTAAGATGGAACTTCCTGTGCTCCAGTTTGTGCCCGTTACCTCTAGTCCTTTCCCTTTTCTTTGTCCTCTTCTCCTACCAATGAGCCACATGCCAAACGTTTTAAGACATCGTGAAATCCTTAGCGACACTTCCTACTTCTCCCTTCCCAAAGCCAGAAGAATATGCTGTGCCACTGGTGGAGCAGCACCTTTCTGGGAACTAAGTAAAAAGATCTTTGCCAAATTTCTTGGAAACAAGGGGTGAATGCTGAGGGATTGGTATAGCCACACAACATTCAAGCACATCTCGGAGTTCCGCAGTGCTCTGGAGAATAAACAGCGCACTGTGCTTCCACCCACCCCTCCCCAAAGCAGACCGTGATGATCTTCAGGTAGGAGGAGCAGCTCCTCATCCTGGCATGACCAGAGATCAGGATCTCAAAAAAACCATCTTTGTTTTGTGCTTGCCGGTGTGCAGACGTAAGGAAATTCAAACAACTCTCCCCCAACTAGCACACCTGAGCCGACTAGGTGTGAGCACCGCGGGGCTGGCACTCCTCCCTGCGCCGGCTGCTCAGCACACACACAGCAGGTCTGCGGGCTGCGAGGGTGCTGGCACAGTTGCAGTGGAAACTGATATTTATACAAATAAATAGATGAAGTCTCACATGCATGCTCAAGCATTTCTACAAATTGGAACCTATTTGGGCAACTGCTCAAAGAACAACTAAGGATTATACTAAAAACACTCCTATAATGCCAGGGCTTTCACTCACATTCCCTCTATGACAGCTTAATTAACAGTTTAGTTACCCAGGGTAGGTTATTATATTCTTTTCACAAGAACCACATCAGTACTGAGCCGTGTTCGTGGCTGCTGGACACAGGATTTCCCAAGTAAATGGGGCTGCCAGAGCTGTTTTAAAATTCTCCTCTCCTCCCCCATTAATCCTCTCTACAACTCCTTTTCCCCCTTTAAATTTCACCACCTCAGTCATTCAGCAGCAGGCAGAAGGTGGCTCAGTAAATTATTCTCAGCTCAAAACACTGAGCTTTCAAACGTGAGCAGATTCCACTCCAGTCCTGAACTCCCCTAGAGTTTATCAGAGGTCAGGGCAGCGCTAAGCAGAGCAAGGGGGGGGGGGGGGGGAAAGGTTGAACCCCACATTCCTGGCTAAGAATACTCTTTCCCTTCCTCCTTACAGCCCCCAGCACTCACTCTGAAAAACCTCTGTATTTCAGGAGCAGAGAGAATAATTAGAAGTTAAGTTGAACAGTGACGAGAACAGTAAGCTGTGCTCTGTAAAAATCCACCCTGGCCCTTTCTACTCCTCTTGGGAACAGGAGCACAAGGTGACAAAACACAGCGAGTGTAAACACTGCGCAGTTAAGGTCACAGGCTATACTGCATAGTTAAGTCATCTCATATGCAAGCAACGCAACAGAAAATATGTTAAGTGCATATAAGAGGAAGTTTTTACCTCTGTATTGAGCTGCTTTTTTTTTTCCACTATCAGTATGAAACAGCATAATAAATTATCTGTTCATTTTGTTTGCTTTTATTTCACATTTTCAAATAGTTCAACAAATCATTCGCCAAACTCTGTTATGAAATGGCAAATTCACTTCTAGAGCAGAGAGTAGCAGGTGGTTGTCTTGAGATGTGCACACTTCTGAGATATGCAAAGTTTACTTTTAAGATTTGAGGTTTCAAGCTAAGGGAAAAAACAGGAAGCGGTTACCTACAGCTAGCTGAAGCCCAGGGGATGAGCAGTAATGAACTGCAAGGTGAAGAGTTTAAGTTTCTAAATGTGAAGATTCTCTGTTTGGACCAAATTAATATTTTCTGCAGTTGTACAAAAGACATCACAATGAAGACCATGTGCAGCGCTTATACTTGTGAGCAATTAGCTTTTAGAGGTCTAATTTTCATTTATTTATTGTCGCCACTGTTTACAGCATTATCTTGTCTTCACATGATTTAAACAGACAGCATGGGCAAGTGGGGAAATGCAGATCTAAACTGTGTTTTTGATTGCCACAAACTTCTTCCATAACACTGTACAAGCCACATCACTTTGCGTCTCTATGTAATTTGGAAAGTGTGTAGGGTTTGGGTCACAGCTCACCATTTATAAAGTACCCAGCCAGACTCCACTGCCACATGTAACTCCCCACCAACCTAAGAAACAAACTCCTCAAAAATTCAGCATATAAATCACTGCTTTACCAATAAAGATCTTAAAATACTGCTGCTCCTGAGCCAGCTCGGTAAGTGCTGGTGAGCCCAAGGGAGGTAAGCACTGGAGGACTCCTGGGCAGCTCATGTTTTTCTCTCATTAAGGTTCTGCTCCCCAGTCGAGGCCACGCAAGACAGCTCCCAGTCTCTAACAGAGGTCTCCCTTCCCCTTCTCCCTTTCTGTGGGTACTACAAAATCACACTTGCTAAAGACAAACCTCATACTTAGGCTCATAAAAATGTTTCTCAGACACATTTTCTCTCTTTGCCATATACCAGACTGCACCACTTTCCAAGGATATATTTTCCCAAAATTTTAAGTGTCCACAGCCAGGCTAAATCCAGCTCTTTTGCAAAATGTCCACATGGTGCCTCAGGTAGATCCCAGCTGGATGTCGGCTGGCACTACACCATTTCATTCTGCATATTTATTTTTAACTTTGATAGATAAAACTAATTTTCTCAGAAATCCACCATATAACTTAAGAAGAACAAGGGTACCTCACTTGTTTTTGTTTAATTGCAGTGGGGGAATTGTATGGGAAGCGTACCCCTCATCGTCATGTTCTCTCTCTTAGCACATATTAAGGAGTTGGTATTAGTATTTCCCTGATAACACAATATTGACTGCGTTTCAACAAGGACAAAAATTCCCTACACAGACTTAGCCATTGCTTTTCATTCCAGTACCTCCATCACTGTTCTTCCAGCTAATGGCATCTACTGCAAAGATCCAAACATCACATCATGTCGTCATTTTGAAAGTTGGTTCACATATGTTAAGGAACAGAGATGAAGCTCAAAGATATTCTGTTTTGGCATGAGTACTCTGATAGGGCCTGAAATAATATCTGTAGGAGCAAAAGCTTATGTATCAGGGAAAAGAGAGTAGAAAAGTACTTTTAACCCCATCACTGCACCCTGTGTTTCATACTTCCTGCGGAAAAATTAGACCATTCTTCAAGGTACTGATGGTGATTGCTCCGCATTGGCAAAACTTTTCAAATCGAAGGAAAGGCACAGACATGGCAATATCCTGCATAAATAGGAAATAAAGGAGATAAATTATTTCCTAAAGATGGCAATTATATCAAGTCTAGCCAGCAGGTGCTGCTCTGGCAATAGGAAGGGAAGTTAAGATTTACAAAAGCTACACAAAAACACCTGAACCACACGAATACAAAGAAACAGCATATGGATGCGCAAAAATGAACAATTAAAACTAAAACAATTACCTGGAGAAGAAAACCATCAATATTTCATCCCTATTATTATTGATGCTGCATACCACAGTCACATTCTGTGCTATATCATTACATCTTCACTGGCTAATTACGCAAAGAGCATCCTATTAACAACAAGATGACTTCAAACCATTGTTATCCCTCCTCCTCCCATTCTCAGATACTTGACACTAAAATTGTTCCAAGGACATTAGAAATGTCAGGAACTAAATAATAAAATAGTTTCTTGCCCCACTCCAGTGTAAAAAGCAGCCCAAACATGCTGCAAGTAGAGGGGGAAGGAAGGAGAAAGACATGAAGATTCTTTTTTTTTTTTTTTTCCTTCTTTTTAAGAATTAACTGAAGAATTGTTTAGCATTTGCCCCATCCCCTTATTCTGTAACCTCTCCTCTCTCTCAACCACTTCCAGTCCAGAGGGGAAGCATAAGGGGCTTTCTATTCATGGAATATTTATGGATCTGGAGACCTGGGGGCCTTGAAAAGAAGGAAGATTCATGCATAATACAAGGATGGGACTTGCCATATGAAAGGACGAATTTACCACACTGGCAAACTGAACTAAGAGGCAGAAAACCCATTAGAAACAAAAAATATGGCTAAACTTGTGAATACTGGAGAAGAAACAAATGTCAGACCGGGTAACCAGCATGCACTGTAACCAAGTAATAACATTTCCTATCACAATTTATTAGCTGATAAATTATAAAGCTTATTAAATTAACCTTTCCCCACTAGCAGTTGATTGAAAAGTTCCATCCTCTCTTAATTACAAGTAGATTAGAAGAAACTAAAAAATAATCAAAAGTAATTTATACAATGGAAGAATCCTCAACTCTTCAGTATTACATACTAAGCAAAAAAGATCAATCAGCAGGCACTACTGTTCACTATCTCGAAGTAACGAATGATACAGGACCCGATCCAGTGCCTGCCAAAAACCTAAAAGAAACGTCTTCATACCATCCTTTTATCTTCCCGAGCTTTCAGTGGCTATTTGCTCATTCCCGTGGTCTTTATCAAGGCACCCAAAGAGCCTCTCGCATAATTCCAGCCTTATAATGAAAAGGTATACAAGCGATATTTTTTTTTTTTTAACCTCAGCACATAAGAAAATTATAAATTTCAAACAGACAAGGGGGTGTTTCAGATGACAGAAGTAGGAGTGTGTTTTACAGACCAAGTATAAAGCTGGTCTATAAATAAAGAGAAAAACGTGAAGGTACACCAGCTTCCTTTAGCAGTCACAAGCAGAGAAACCGGGAAGGATAACCTACTCCTCTACAAAAAAGGACAGGCTCCTTCAGATCCCTAACCCCCTTCATCTACTGATTGTCCGTGGAGGTCCAAAAGGAAAAGAGTAAAGATTTGCAACCACAAAAATCCCCATATAACCATAATATGTGCGTAAGACTCTTTGCTGCATGAATGCAACTTGATGTCCTACAATATTGCATTACAGCAACCGTTACAATATCACACATCCTTTCCCAAGTACATTCAGTGTCTTCAACTTGCCCATCAGCATTTTATGGGTGAGGTTTCCAGAAAACTTGTCAAAAGAAACAGCTGTGGTATTTCACTTTTTCCAATTTGTGCAATTGCTATTTCCTTAATCAATTGCAAATGGACATATGGACTTCTTAATTTTTAAAACTATATGCAAGCTTCTCCACAGCATATTCAACCTCACCTTTCTGTGTCTTTCACAGACCCCTCAGAAGCAGGCCATGGTATACAACAGGAGTGGACAAAGCAAAGGCTGAAACAGGACATGAAACAGCAGTTGTGGTGATGTTTTTAAAAGGGATTCATCACTGCAGATGTCCCCAGTCGTGGTTCCTTCCTTCAGAGGCTTTTGAGTGCCTGATGCTGTGAAAGCTACAGAGCGAGCAGGACGGGCTGTCCCCCGTGCTTTGTGCAACGGGAGATACAGCAGCCTTGTGCAGAATTCCATGTCGCTTTACTAGAGGGCATGGAAGAACAAACAGA
This sequence comes from Pluvialis apricaria, assembly GCA_017639485.1. NCBI lineage: Eukaryota > Metazoa > Chordata > Aves > Charadriiformes > Charadriidae > Pluvialis > Pluvialis apricaria. Next base: position 26,669,790 of record CM030014.1, read on the forward strand.
GTTAATAAAAAACACACTGGCACCAGGCCTGGGAAGAGGGAGCAGACGGGGTGGGTTTTTTCCTTCTTTGTTCCTGATTTTTTTTCCAACTCTGAAACAGCACTGAGAACATGAAGGCAACATCATCATTTCAACTTTCTCTGAGAAATAAAATTAGAGCATGCCCTTCAATTCTCTTTGAAAAGCATCTGAGTTCAATAAACTCTTTTATCAGGATTAGAGGTGAGGCTGAAAGCAAATGGTCTCTTTTAGCTGATAAAAAAAAAATGCATTCCATTTCTCAACCTCCCCACCCCCTGGGCCGAGAGTTTCATGCATATTTGACATGTTTTCCATCTAGACAGCAATACAGCATTTCTACCCACTTTCCTTTTTTCTTTCAAGTGACTCAAGTGCACAGTGTTTCTTCCCGAGAGCCAATTTATTTTTTAATTGTATCTGAGTACTCTGGGATTTTTATCTTGACTTCACATATTTTCATTAATTAAAAAAAAAAAAAGCAAGGTATATATTATGAACAAAAGCTGTTTGTGGTAAACTAGAAAGTGCTTATAGGGTTCTTATTTACTATTTATGATTTTCATTACTATTACAGTAGTTTTTAAAGTAAGATTGGCCATTCTACCGTGCTAGGACATACACAGAGCAGAAAGGCACTTACAATACTTATTTAAAAAAAAAAAAAAAAGAAACCGAGGGGGAGAGAGAACATGCACACTAGTAAGAAAAACACGGCAAGAGGGTGAAGTGGCTTACCAAGTGCCATGAGACACGTCAGGGGAAGAGAACTGGAATAAGATGTATCGTGCAACACTAAACTTATGCTGTGATTTCAAACAACCTTAATTGAAGTCCTAGTGACAACCTTGGGGATAGAGTAGAAAAAGTTTCCCTGAACGAATTTATAATGCAATAAAGAAAACTTTTTAATACTTTTAGTAAACCACAGATCAACTGTACTCCACTTCTGCAGCATTTAAGCATTTCAGTACTACTGAATTTTGTTTTAAAGAAGTCTTTAGAAAAATTCAGGCAATTTAGGCTCAAAAGAATTCCTTGACCTAAGGGAAGTGAATGCTGATTTACAGATGCTATCCTACTATTCAGAAAGTATGTTTATTGGTTATAAAAAATGTTATATTTTTATTTTCCTTTTAAAAGTTAGAATGTTTAGGTTGTGCTTGCAATGATTGCTTTTGGTCAGTAATGAAGTGCAAGGTTAAGTTACAACATGTGTGTGGTAATGACAGCAAACACGGATCTAACTGCAAAGAAAGCAACCGCCGTAAGTACTTAGAAAAGGGTAAAGAAGGCAGAAAAATGCTTGTTAGACCATTTCCACTGTGATGTTTGTATTCAAAATATCATCTTCTCTTTTGCTAGACCATATTAAACTTAAAAGAAGTTAAACAACTCTTTTAGTTCCGACATAAGAACATCATCACTATCTTTTGATATCTCCCCTAAATACATCTATACATTTCTATAACACTTTTTGTAGAAATTGAAAGAAACATAGCAAAAGTAACAATGTGTTATTTGAGACCCATTTAATCTTAACCAAGATGTGTGTAAGAGGCTTGTAAGGTCTACAGTAGGCACCTCGCTTTCACTGGAAGCCATTCGCGTATCAGTCAGTATGCAGGGCAGGCAATTGCAACCCAGCTGCTACATGCTGACGCTCCCTACGTCATTCTCTCCCTGGACCAGGGCTATCTGGCAAGTCTGAAAAGCACAAATGCCTTAAGTACCTGTGAAAGCATGTCTCTCCTCCTCCAAAGCTACTCTTCTTACCCTCCATTGCTACGGCACAGCATAACAGCACTTAACATGGAAAAGGTAGAGTGCTACATTTTAACACAAATTCAAAGGAGGCAACTGGAATTACGGAGTTTACCCTGCCCCTCCACCAAATTTCAGGTGGAACTGTGACTGAAAATGAAATTCCTACTAAGAATTAAGTTTTCCAAAGTCTCTCAAATGAAACAGTGATCTAGGATTGAAGGAACTATATTCTAAAGTGCAAAAGTTGGAAAACAGATTAAAAGACTTGAAAATGTATTCCACAACCACGGCAAACTCTCTTATTTTCATACTAATACTGCTGTGGAGCTCACAGGGCCACCAAATGGTACATTAAGATGATAAAGCATAAATAATACCACCCCCAGCAGGTGCCAATTCATTCTCTATTTTTTTTTTATGCCCAGGTGAACATACAGAAAGTATAAGCCATACATATAGGCTAGCTTCAATAGGCTACATCAAATGTCAAGACAGCTTACGGCCAATACTGGGCTTCTGCACGCTGAGGCTTGGGAAAAAAACAGTTTGTACCCTATAAACAGGCAAATGCAATGAAACAATTTTAGAAAGATGACAAATCATGCACAGATGTAAGTGTAGCTGTTGTTCACACCAGTTCTACCTTTCTTGTTTTTCTCACATCTTTTATCCCTCTGCCCCATCTTTCGCCAAGAAAGATTTTGGATCCTGCTGTTAGTGACTTTTCAAGGGAACTGTAACAGATGCAGACAGCAAGCAAATGGTATATTTTCCTGACTAACAACAGTCAGATGTGTTAATTGGCTGCTTTGGGTTTACATTTTCAAAGCATGTGTAGAAGTCAATGCAATGACTCCAGTCTACCGTTTCAACCAGTGACCTTGTGTCTAAGAAAGGTGGTCTCCCTCTCCTACAGTTAATTTGACTATGAGAGCGAAAATGCTGTGTTCTGGTGTAAAATTTTTTTGCCTACCCATTTAGCACTGTTGCCCTTTCCCATTATGGTAATCTGCAAACGTACTGTCACAAGCAAACACGATTTTCACAAACCCTCTCCCCCAGAAGGTAACACAGAACCCTTCAAATGATTCACTTTTTCACATCTTGCTCCCTTACACTGTTGAAAGTCTAGCATGCTAAACTTGCCCCGCATTTTTACAAAGCCTATGCATTTATGTCATAGTGGCATCTAATCATATTCTACACCTATTGCACAATTATTTTAATATACATAAAGTATACATATGCCCTGTCTTCCATCACTAGCATAGCAGGAGCACTTAGTATACGTTTCTATTTGCAGAGGAATTCATTATGGGAAATGGAAAGCTTTTTTCTGCAAGGAAATTTGTCTTAATGGATGCAGACCCTCTCCCCTTCTTTTGCTATTACTCATTAAACGGATCATTTCCTTTTATAAACAATGGAGTCCATATAATACGCAGGCATATTTGGAGAGATGATTAATGAAATAATAGTTTCCTTGTTTCCCAGCCCGAGAGATGAAACCTAAAACCAGGGCTCCCACGGGCCAACCCTTTCCCAGCTCCCGGAGGAGGAGGCTGGACTGCAACAGCCCCCAGCCCCTCCCTGCCCAACCTGCCGAGCTCCGCTCTTCTGAGCGCCACGCAGCAGCTTGACTGACCTCTGCTTTTAAACGCCTATTAGGCAGAGTGATGATTTCATCAGAAGCTGCTTATACGTGGCCTAGAGAACATAAATCTTCCCCATTTCACTGTTATATTTGGAGACCTCCAAAGACATCCAGAGAATATTCCCTCTGCAGTTTACCTTAATCATACTGTTTCTTATGGAAGTTTGCCATGGACAGATTTTGTCAATGAGAGTTCCTTAGAAATCCATCGTGGTCTCTGAAACCTCAAGCTCCCAGAGTAAGCTAGGAATTTCAATCAGCCTTGCAATATCTAGCTTTTTGTATAGAGAAACAATCAGGTGGGCGCTAAGACGTTGGCTAGGAGAAATGAAAGACAACAGGCAACTCGGCGTTTTGGGAATTATTCATACGACATAGCTCTTCACTGGGAGAACTCCCAGACTGACAACATACACTATCGTTGGGAATCCCTTACGAAGTTTCAGTATTCCTTAATTAGAAAGCACATTCAATGTTGTCAGGATCCATACTGTGTTGTTCTACAAAACGTGCTTCGATTTAGTTTTCAAAATGAACTAAGAATTAAACCATTCCGGCATTGAAAGGTGCTCATAAATCACCAAATCAGGTGGGACAACTGCCCAAAGAAAATACATTAAAAACACAAAGGTATAGTATATGTAGTTTCTCTTTCACAAACTTGCTCTCTGCTGGGAAAGCAATCACAAAATACAGGACTCCTTCCAGATTTTGTTTGTTTTTAACCTGGGATTATCCTATCAAAAAACAGGCTATTACAAATTGTCAATTCTTACCAACTCAAACCACAGAACTTGGCCCCCCAAAGGGGAAGGGGAGCTTTTCTTCCCGCCTTTGAGCAGGTCACATACAGCTTGGGTGGTTTTAGCTTCATGATCTCTTTCTGCAGAGTGTTACCACTAATCCTTTTCATTCCACACATACATACACGTTCCCACCAGGACACAGTGCAGATAATTGCAATCCAATCAGGGTTTTGATTTTTCTTCAAATCACTACCAAGTACAAGTGTTGGAGTTCAGCTCCTCAGGGAGGCGGATGGAAGGGCTCAGCTCATTGTGGCCACCAAGAGGGATGTGCTGAAGGGTCCTGGTGGCTTAACTGCTCCCTCTCACCAGACATTGCTGACCAAAATCCTCAAGTGGAGGCTTAGATGCACACACCAAACTCCTACCTCTACTCTGCCTTCTTTTTTGCTCTTTGAAACAGGGCACGCTTATTCCCACTTCGCTATCCTGTGAGTAACCAAACTACTCACGCTGGCTGACGTCTGAAAGAGAAGAGGAAGATGATTCACTGAAAAGGGTGAAAAAGTCGGTGTGCTCCTTCCCATGTCCAGGGATGCTGGAGGGTGCTCCTCAAGACAAAATTAACTTTTAGGGCCTTTGACAGGCAATGTGATGCTCCAGTGTTCCTGTTCCAATACTTTCTCTCTTTTTCCTCTTTTACTTCGAACGTAATCTTAGACATTTTTAAAAAATGCAAAGCTCAAAATCAAGTAATTCCTAGCTGCAGTTAGGAATGATGAAGTCTCCTGCCTTTTGCAGCAGACACCACAGTATCAAGGATCCAAACTCATTCCTGCCTGAGTTCTTCGAAGGTATCTTCACTGCTGTCTGGGCAATCCTACAGCCTGAAATGGCACTTAAGACTAGGTCTAAACTCAGACTTATCCAATAAACTTTCAGGCAGAAAATTCTCAAGAAAATGACGACGGATGATGTAAACCACAAGATCTGTGAATAGAAAAAAGTAACGATTTGCACTGTTTTCTAGCTTTTGGAATCTTTTGCGTTGCGTTTTATTTGATTTCTCCCTCCACCTAAGTTTCTTTTATTTGTACATATATAGACACACATATATATATTTGTCCAATACCATGTGAAATTTGGGAATATAATACTGAGCACAGCAAGCTAGCTGGCTTGTGCAGGAACAGAGATGTTGCAAGCTAATACGTGAGAAGTTTTAAGGCTCTCCAAGCGCTCCTGTCTTTGGAGCACTTTGGCCCTAAACTTGTTAATGGATCTATGCAGCTAAGACCTAAAAACTACATAGCACAGCCTGTGTTAGCACCGAGCTCCTTACACACAAGGATTTGAAAGATCATGGATTGTGCCTATTCCTTGGAGTCTCTGTTTGGGACAATAGTTAACTGTCAGCAATTAGAAGCGCAGCCACTGCACCCCCTGTGCCTGGTAGGAAACACAGGGACAGCACAAATTGTTTACACTGGAAAATCACAGCCAGCATAAGTCGAATTAGATCACTTCCCCACTTATGCAAAGTATTTACAGTGCCTATTCTCAGGAAGGAGGTTGACAATGTGTGGACAAAACAAGAAAACCTATTTTCCTAAAAGGTCTATAACAGCTTTAAGCATTATGCAGGGAACGCTGCTGTGTAAAGAAGTTGAGGACCATACCTTACACCCATGGAGTGTATCTGGGCAGGCTCTGAAGGGGTTAAGTATCTCAGCAAAGTACCAAAAAATGATCAAAATTCAAGAAACAGTCAGGCCCAAGAGTTCTTCTAAAAGGGCATATCATGAAAACTGTGACTTTAAAAAAGGATAATGAGTTAAAAAAGGAATTGTGAAAGCAGGGTCATTCCTTCAGGGCAGTTTCTGGTTTCTGTTGTCCAGTCCTTCATCTTTCAATACAATTTAAATGTTTTGGCTGGCTGCTTAACAGACTCTGATGAACGACATTATCAGCTAAAGATCTTTGTCTCATTATGCACTTAGAGCTTAAGCCAGCAGAAACAGAGAACTTCAAGTAAGAAAAAGCATTTGTGAGCTTATTTAAGACATCACTTAACCAGACAACTCTCCCCTCCCCAATATCCCTACCAGCTTTTGCTACTTATTTTCCATTTATCAATCATCTTCCTCCAGGCAAACCTACTGGGATCGGTTTGTTTTCTCTCCCTTTTGATTCAAGACACTGGCTATGGAGTTGCTCTCATCTCACGCCTGACAGCACCACGTGGTTGAAACTCAGATCTCAGAACTGCAAATTAGCCGTTACACTTCACGCGTTGATGTTAAATAGAGATTTTAACAAATCAGCACCATTTTCATTTCACTTTAATTTTAAAAGCTCACCACTCAAATCAATGGCAGAGTCACTGTTACTGCAATGAAGGTTACACAGAGAACACAAACTAGCCCAAAGCCTAACAGGCCCTGACTTGCAGGGCTCAAACAGTCCTATCAACATGGCAACACAGGAAACGGCGTTTAGACTCTCTATTGAGTTTCTAGAATTCAGGTTTCTGGCACAACTATCCTTTAAGAAACAGTTTCTAATGCTGGATGTATCCCTGCATCAAAACTCCCAGGTCTTCCACATGGAATACTTTCATTAAAGATGACCTCTACAGCTCTAGAAAGGAAGTGAAAACTGACCATAAAAGTAGTACTTTTCCTCTTTTAAATGCGCTCCTTGGGAATTATCCTTAAAAACAAACCTTGTCGTTGTTAGGAATAAGTAATTTGTCCACACATCAATCAATTAATATGAAAAAATTCATTCCCTGGGTGAAGGGAGGGTAGGAGGGGTTGCACATGTCTGTGTCTGTCCCCATCCCAACAGCTTACCATCCAGTCAGCTAAAATTTCTGAAAATGAAAATTGTCAGGACCACAGGGTGCATGGGGATGCACAGTACACAAAACAATGCACAGAGGCAAATATTTTTTTTTTCCTGTTTGATCCTATATATTTTGAAAAATAACTCTTCTTTTCTTCTTTCACCTTGATTTAATTTCAAGAGTAGGCCTAGCAGAGGCAAGGAGGCATAGTTTCCTGGATGGATCCATAGTGTGCAGCAATAAGCAAGATTAACTCAAAGGCTTATTTTTAGAGTTTAATTCTTACAGAGAAACAATATCATCCACTACGTTTTTACTTTCCTTTCATGCTTCGCTGGCATTAACTCATTTGTTAATAATGTCCATCTGTGATGGTCCATTTTTATATTCATATATTTCACGGCACATTACAGGCTTTTAGGGAGCTCTCTAAACTTCAGCGTCCTTACAGAGAATACTTTTACCCATACCCTGGCATAACTTACACTCTGAACACAAGTAAAGCTGCAGCATGTGAAATTGTTTTGCATCTGTGTGCCCCAACCAGAAAGGAGCAGCAGTGACCCCCAGAAGCCTTGTGAAGGCAGTCACGGCCGTGGCAGGGGAATGCCGACAGAGATGACACCACAGTTAAACCAAGGGTAAGAAAGCGTGCTCCGCTGTTGCATGGATGCTAAGAGAATAAAGGTCGCAGAACCGTCAGTGCCATACCTTTCAGAATTTCTAGATTCAATAAGCAGTTTTAAACAGAGTTGGAAGAGGAAGGGGAGAAAAGCAAGTAGAAGCAGGCAAATTACAAAGCAGGAATGAATGGAAACTTTGCATAAGGAAATTTTAGGGTCTTCATGCTCCGAGAAGTGCCATTTGTGCGTGCCTTAGCTCAACTACCGAAACAGATTATCTGATCAACAAGGATGGAACAACAATAGAAAATCTATTAGCTGCTGGCTGTGGAGCATCCTAGGTCTATTAGCAATTGACTGATTAGCCTGTCGGGTGAGAGTCAGACTTTCTCAAATCCCATTTTCAATAAACTGTTAAAAGTCAATACAACACAGAATGAAAATTCAATTCAGGGTAACAGGGAAAAAATAGCTAATTATTCTTTTACAGCACCATCGATCCTTCCAGGTCTCCCTTAACAAAGGATTAGGCATTATAATAGACTATTTATATATAGATTACCAACAAAAATAATCTGGGAAATAATTAAGAAAAAAAATAATAAAAGCACCTAAAGAACAATTCTACATGCCAAAAGTCACAGAATTTTAAATACTAAACTACAAACAAATGGCTCTCATGCTACAGAATCTCTGTGGAAGACCAAAATGATTACAGTCAGCAGAAAAAAATACCTTATTTCAAAAAAGGTGGGGTTTTTTTTGTGGTGTTTTGGGTTTGTTTTGTTTTATTTTGGGTTTTTTTTTTGTTTTGTTTTTTAAACACCATTTATCATCTTAAAAATGGCAGAATATCAATTGTGGAATACAATGACCATTATTATTTCAGTGCTTTATATATAAAATAAAGCCAAGTATATGAAAACTATGCATACACAAGGAAGTAAGAATTCAACAACTATGACTGCCCGAGAAGAAATTTTTCAAACGAAACAGTACGAAATAAGAAAGTATTTGCAGAGGTTTAGACCAGAAATCAGAGCTGTAGATAAAAATCTGCCTACACTGTGAACAAGCACCCTTCAGCACAATTCTGAAGGTTAGAACTCCTTAAGATACACCACAGGTTTGGGATGATGTTCATCAGCTCCTTTACATTAACACACTGCTAGAAATAACCCTCCAGTTTTACCTGCTGTGCTAACGATCATATCGTGTGCAGCAGCTCACCCAGCTTGGGAGGCTCTGGATATATTGCAGATGAGGTGAACAACAGAACGGCCAGAGGGTGTATATATTTTAAATTGCATGGGCAAATGAGTAAGGCAAAAAGGGGCAACATTTCTAGGAATGACAGCCATCTATCACAGCACTGCTGGCCATCACAAAGGTAGATTGAACAGAGGCTGGAAAGGTAACAAAAAATACCCACTGACAAAGGCAAGAGCCTTGCAGACATCACTGGGCTCACAGGTTCGCTTTAGCTACGGTAAGTGACTGTGTGCAGGTGAAAAAGGCAAAGCAAACTTTAAATGCTGTTGATTTTCTGTGACGATTGGTAACAGTAGCAAAGAAGACATCCGGGGAGATGCACAGTTTGTGTCTGGCTTGTGTGCACTGGGGCACTCTCTACTCTTGCAGAGTCAATGTTCCTACTGCATTGCACTAATTAATTCTTGCTATACTGTTTTTGAATAAACAGCCGTGTTAGTGGTCTTAGGACATAAGTCTACAGCAACCGAAAACACTAGGTATAGGATGAGAAAAAACAAATCAAGATTTTGTCCATGCTTCAATGTTATAATTTGGTCTTTCCCTCAGCTGCGTTGAGGCGGACATTTGCAGGACCTTGTGTAGAAGTCAAAGTGATGTGAATTAGAGAAAAATCTATTTAAAGCAGCTCTCTCAGCAACATTATTTTAAAGTCTGGCCCCCAAACGCTTGCACAAACACAACCAAGACAGTGATGATATGGCATGGGATAAAAACAAACTACAAGAAGAAACTGCATAAGACAATTGAAAAATACATGTAGTGTCATTTGGTCTGAAGTCAAAGCGAACCGTAAACTGGAAAGTAGAGGTTATCAGTAACACCGTAACTCTGATTGCAGAGACCTCAGTGTGAACGGTAAAATCTATTCATATTACTGGTACCTCGTGCCAGGCAACATGAGGTACTACCAATACCAAAAATAAGGTACTACATAGAGGCAGCTCAGCGTTGGATCCAGTGGCTGTGATCACGGTGGCTGCAGTGCAGAGGTACCTGCAGCCTGTGTCTTTGACCACAGCATTTCACCTCACCCCACTCAACCGAAGGGCTGTAGGCGGAAAGAGTACAGAAAATGAGAAGGAATATTGAATGCCAGTCCAGAACTTGCTTATTTTGCAGCTTTTACTGTCTTACCTTTGACACAGTAGAAATTGCTCATCATTGGCATGCTAAAAAACTAACATACCCTGATATTAACTCATCCTAACTGAAAGCAATGTGAAAACACATAATTAGAGAGAAAAAGTAAGTTAATGAGGAAAAGAACCTGATATCGATTACATGTAGTGCCATAGATTCAGTGGAGTAAAGTGGGCAATGCACACTTTTAAAAATGACACCAGCACTAAATAGAGGGGCATGGGGCCTGAAATTTCCCTAGCTTTGTAAACTCACTTAAAGATGTCAGGCGTGGATGACTTTTTCCTGAAGTCACAGAAACACTGAGAGATCTTTAGAGATCTGGGTTTGGGGTTTTTTTTGAGAAAAATCCACGGATAAGCAAATTAAAGAAATGCAAATGCTTTTCTTCTAAGCTGAAGGTAGACCACAGACCTTCTCCTCTCCCAACACTTTCAATCAACTGGGAAACAACAGGGCTGCCAGACAAAAGCCTTCCAAAAGAAACTCCCTGCCAAACAGGGTTTGCTTCCAAATTCCACAAATCAGATTTTTGTCAGAAGAGAAACAGATTTCTAGAACCACACCACAAATTTACAGGATGATGATGAAAAAAAGAAATATTAAAAAAAATCAGCCCAGGTTTGGTACATCGTACTGTGGGAACTGGTATGTTTTCTTCTGAACAACTCTATCTGAGAACTCTGTACTCTACACAGCCACGGTCACCCCTTGCCCAGGGAAAGGCCTGCAGATACCTGGCCAAGGGTGGGGAAAGCACGTGATGCTGCATTACAGAGATGTAAAGTCCTTCAACTGGGCAGAATTTCATTGCCTCGTGCTCTGGAGCCACTTTCTTTTCCACTGAGACTGAGGTTACACATTCCTGTCTTACAGACAACTTCCTCTGTAGAGGGGGAAAATGGTCATGGAAAGAACCAAAACTTGCAGGCAGCAGCACTTCATAGCAAGACAGACAGGGCTTAACCGAAACTAAACAAAAAGAACAGTCAATAAAATACAGGGAGAAAGCTCTTGAGCATGGCATCACCCTCGCAAACATTGAAAGGCAAGTTCAGCCACCAGAAGTTCATTAATTATTCTGAAAGTAGGAAACACAGTATAAAAAACCCCCAAATCTTTCGTCCTTAAGACCCAAAAAGCCCAATCCAGTAGGTTGTCTGCAGCTGTTCAAATCTGAACTGCCAAGGACCAAGAATCTGAACAAGAATCTGAAATTGCAGCACTAGGATTTCTGCAGCAACTGGAGATAAGGAAGATCAGGAACAGGGTCATTTCAGTGTTTACTGGCAATTCCCCCTCTCTCCCCTCCCCCCAAAAACCAGTTTAAATTACATGGTGTTTAACCTAGCTGGATATATATATATATATTTATTTTTTTTTTTAAGACAGGGATGTGCGATTTGGGTAGCCATCAAATAAGCTACCCAGACTGAAATCGGCAATAATGACATTTCCCCTCAGTGAAATGCTATTTCTTCAGAACGTGCACACAGTGTTAAAAAAAAAAACCAACCACAACACCACCCCAAACAACACCACCCAACCCTCCCCCCCAACCAACTCTTCTGTCCATTCTTGCCAACATCTACTTCTTGCTCTTTTCCACCACCTCCAAACACACAAGAAGCACAGAGCAATTGCATTCCCACCTGCATAGGAGGAGCATGGAGAAGCAGACTCAATTACTTAGTATCAAGCTGCTTATAATAATGAGTAACATAAACCCTGGCTGCACCCAAGCAAAAGGAAGAGCAGCTGCTGAAGCCAAGGGATACTGATTCTTGCAGTAAAACAAGGGTGTGGAGCCGGGACTTAAATCAATCAGTTTCCTCTCAGCTCTCCAAAAACCACTAACTCCCATTTGTATGTGTGTAGCTGTGTGTGGCTAAATAGAGTTGTTTCTCTCTCTCTTCTTCTCAGAAGAGCAGAAAGTTTTCAGATCTAAGGCAAAAGCAAGTCCCACAGTGGCTCCAAGCCCACTGAAAAGGGAATTGGTCTGTGGGACCGTTAAGCTGCTCCTGGGAGCAACGAGCTCTTCAAACAACCATTGCAGCTTGTGCTGTCAGGTATATGCCTGGCCAAAGCCTTGCCACAGCCCATTCCCTCCCTTGGTGTCCTAACGCAGTGAAAAATGAAACCAGGGTTGCATTAACCCAGTCTTGAGCAAGTACTGAAGGTTCGGGTTTGTAAATATAACCGCCAGAAAAGGAATAAAAGTTAGCTCCATTGGAGCATTATCACTGCTCTGCTCAAGTTTATCCTCAAGAGAAAGCAAATGCATCAAAAGCTTTAGAGTGAAGAACACATTTAAGTCATTTTTCATCACTTTAAAACTATTGTTTAAATTTAAAAGCTTTCTACTTACAGCAAGGCATTAACAATTAAAAAATTCATTTATGTTCCTTTCTCAACACGTATTCTCATGTCTTCTATTTCAAGGGTGCTTATAATGAATTTTTGTTGTTTTTTAACAAAAAAGACACAGACTGATTACTTTTGTTTTGGTGATTATTCACCAAACAGAAGAGACGTGGACTACATAAACTTTGGCTCAGATACCGTAAAACTCGAACAGAATTAGCTCTACTTCATGCCTGCCAGCATGAGAAGCAAGCACAAATTCAAAACGCACTAGTTAGTGTCCATTTCCTACTCTGCCCGGGCAGGCCTGCCGGTAACTAACGCCGCCTGAAACCTGCGAGCTCTGAGCACAAAGTACCGGGTCCCCTCCACAGCTGGGCAGAACCGCACTAACGGCCTCCTTCCCCCATCGCGCTGCAGGCCCGGGAACACGCGCAGATGACTTGCCAAGCTGGGACACCCACACAGCTTATCTAGAGACAAATTAAACTATACCATCCCAAACCCACACACCTCATTTTATGCTTCGGAAACGTTAATTTTAAGATGTTTGCTATATTTGTTTTGAAATAATTATTTTCAAAGGGGAGAATTCTTCCCTCAGGGAAGAATTTTCCAACAATCTGTTATTTTTTCCCCGATCACTGCATGTTTTCGGAGTCCACTGGCATTGTTTACTTCCCCTAAAATTATTACCAGGCCCACAGATATGATAACTGGATGTTTTTGTAATGTTTTTCCACATATTTTTTTCCACATTGTTTTTCAGCCTCTGAACACTCTTTGCACTGTCACAAACCAAGCTGATCACAGCATCTCCTGTTCCCAGCAAGAGGACAACCCAGTACTCGTTGAAATCAATGACAGCTTTGCCACTGATGGCAATGCAAGTGGCATCATGCACTCAACCTCTGTAACAAAAGTAAATAAACATTTTCATTTTCGTGTCTGAATCAGTAATGCTGGAATAAGGAATAGCTTTTTTTCTCCTAATAATAGGAAAAAAAAATCCAAGTATAATTGCAAGTCAGCTGCTGCCTGAAGGAAGGAAAACATAACCCAATGAAGCTTTTTATTTAATTTGCTGTTTGCAGAAATGATGAATCATCCATTTGCGTCTTCTTATTCTATTTAGGAAAGGTGCCCAACTCTGGTAGAACATCCTTGAAATTCCTCTATTTATTGCAGACATTATTGCCCTAGATCTTACCCATGTAATACAGAAGTCTTCTCCACACTTTCCAGGCCGCACACTGCCTTGTTCCAGTAGCATTGAACCCATGTTTCAATGGAGTTCGTTTATAACCCTAAATACCAAATCTCACTGTCAAGTTTTGATTTTAATGGTCTCAACATTGCCCTGGGTAGAAGAGGTATCTTTGATGAGAAATCCAGAACTGAACGCTGATGTTAAGGGCCAAGGAAATGGCTTAATATGGTCAATCTGTCTTTCCCTACATCAGTACCTCCACAGCTCTTGTTTGTACCAGACCGCTGTCTTCCTAGTTGCTGAAGGCTAAATGCACTAATTAGGTACTGAAATAGAAGCTGGGATTTTTGGTTTTTTTTCCACTCAGGTAAGATCCTGATTCCAGGATATCAAGTACCAACACTGCTTCACTAACTTGTAATATTTGTTTTCTTCAAACAAGGAATGCAGCTACAAGAAGCACTCCCTCTCTATTTTATTTCTATTAGCATACAACAGTCAAAAGCAGTAAAGTTACACAATATTTCATTAGATAACAATAAAAGTGTCTTTCTTTTTTTCTTAAAAAAAAAAAAAAAGAGATAAAAGACAGGAGACAGCCTTGGATCCCATGCACTGCAGTGCTACTACTTCCTATTAACCTACAGGATACAAGACTCAGCGAGCCTCATGGCTCCCCCTTTCAATAAGAATACCACACAGACAAATTACCACCACTGCCAGCTAGACTGTGCCAAATTTGCCTTCGTGCAACATGAGAGCATCAGTCACTGGGCACGTGGCAAAGGAGCACTCGACCTTTGCCACAGGAAAGCTCACCGGTGCGGAGTCTTCGGCTGTGAGTCAGCTCAGCAGTAAGAAAGAGTAACTTTGGTTAAGGGTGGGATACCGACATCAATTTATAGAAACGGAGAAAATAGCTATTTTTCTCTTTTCTTTCTCATCCTTTTTCTCTTTTGAAGCACCAGCTGTTTCGCTGCACATACAGAAACCCAGTAAGGAAAGTGTTTAAGAGAAAGCAGAAAACCAACCAATTAGCTCTATTTAAACCCAACTTCCAAAGACCCTCAGCTGTTTCAGAAAAGCAGACTTCTCTCTTTACATTAACAACAGACAGGACAATCTGTGATCAAGCAATGGATCAGATAGGAATGAAGGGTGTAAATTATTTTGTGCTTTCAATTCTATTTAGTGTCTGATGAAGCTGACTGCATTTTCCCAGTGCCACCCAATCATAACCTCTAGCAGCACAGAACCTTTCTCTATATCCAAGATAGGGTTTAGGATTTGGTTTAGACTGCAAGAAGATACAAACTTTGCTTCTGTCCATATATTCTGTAACCTGTACAAAGAACGAAGAGCAGTAATACAAACAATAGGCTCTTATGGATCATGATTTCGAAGATTACCATCACAGATTTTCTCATCTTGAGACACCCTTCACTGGGTGCTTAGCAAGACACCTTATCCACAAATGCAATTGCATAACAAGCCCAAAAGGATACACTCAAAGTAAACCAGCCACATCTGTTAATAATACCATGCAGACACTGTGTTCATGTCACAAGCACCATTGCTCCTTCTTGCAGCCACTTGAGGTGTGTTTGAGGTCATGATTCCTTTCAGAACAGACAGTTACTGACCATAAGGGCTGGCTGTTTCATAACTTAAACATCCTCTTGTTGAACTATTTCTTATAATTTAAGTGGCAAGGAGCCAGTAGGGATTTTTCTGAACCAATGTAGGTCTCTTGTATAAACTCGAATCTCTGATAAAAAACAGGAAGCAACTTCTAAAACTTTGCCTTCAGCCTATTATTTTTCACTTCCTAGAGAAAGCCGTTCCCAGTCCAGTAAGGAAGATTCATTGCAGAACCGCAGCAGCGAGTGAACTACCAAAACATGTTAATTCAGTGCTTGCAGCTAGATACTCAACCAGGGGAAAAACTGGTAACGAGAAAAAGTCAAGACAACACCACACAGAAAATTTCAAGACAGAGTCCATCACCATTCTTTATCACGACAAAAAAAAATTCCAAACAAAAAGGTCAGTGGGATGATCAGACGCTGAAGAGAAAACTTCTTGCATAAGCAAAATGACAGGCTGCTCCATCATTTGAAGTAGTGCAATGAACAGAGAAATCAAAGATGGACCCTCTGTCATTTACTCCTACTTGTATGGCTTCTGTTATGTGTATTCACTCTCACAGATATGTAAGAGACCCAGAGCTAAAATATTGTATTTTTAGATGCTGTCATGTCCAAGGTAAACAAAGCCCTTAAGGACTTTTATGAGTTGACATCAAGCTCTAATGTAATTTCCAGTGCAAGCATCTAATGCTTATTCCTAAAACAGGCATTATAAAAATATTGTTTCTTCCCCTAAAAGCATTACATCAATCCATGCCAACATATATCTACTAACACTCATCCTTCAACTAAATAACCTGTTGACTGACTGGAAGCGTATCCTTTCTACTGCTCTGCACTAAGCACCAGGTGCATGTGGGCTCATTTATCTCAGAGATATTCAAGGCTGAGCACTGACCACACAAACAACTAAAGCCACTTTTTTCTAAGCACCATATCCATCTACCAATAGGCAAAGAAATCCATTGTTTCATCCAGTTACACAGAACAGTCCCTTTCTCTTTCAGAAGCTGCCTTGCTAACAGGGAACAGAAATGGAACAAGCTATATATAGCTCTCCAAGCGCACAGTGTGGCGCAATTGTGCTGAACTGTGATTTTTCATCAACAAGTTTTTAATAGTTAGTTGGCACAGGAGAGCTTCGTTTTCTTCGTAAAGTCTGCATTTCTTCCTGTCCCAGTGAATATTAAACAATCCTCTGGTGATACTGTGTTAAGAACTCATGCATGGTATGTTGATTTAATAACTCTGTCTTTGGGATACGAGATGGTATGTCATATTCAATCTACCACAGAAGCCACTCCGGTCAGGTGGAAACAGTCACTGATGGGAGTGTTGATATGTAAAACGATTGCACTATTTCACTGTGTCTCATTTGACTGCTTTATCGAACTCCAGGTCTTCCACCAAGTAGCCTGGACTTCAATTATCTATACTGAAAAGAATGGCTACCCATCAATAAAAAAAAAGGCAAAGAAAAAGCAGGAATCATACAGTGCATGTGCAGGCTTCACTCCCTGTTTGCATTTACTATACAGACAGGACTTAAGGTTTTATTTTTACTTTCTTTCCCCTCTTCATTTCCCTTCCTCACTGTTTCAAAGTACCACTGTTGTGGTTTAACCCCTGCCAGCAGCTAGAACCACACAGGCACTCACTTGCTCCCCCAAGTTGTGATGGGGGAGAGAATCAGAAGAGTAAAAGTGAGAAAAAACTCGTGGGTTGAGATAAAGACAGTTTAATAGGTGGAGCAAAAACCATGCACACAAGCAAAGCAAAACAAGAAATTCATTCACTGCTTCCTATCAGCAGGCAGGTGTTCAGCCGTCCCCAGGAAAGTAGAGCATCATACCTAATGGCTACTTGGGAAGACAAACACCATCACTCCAAATGTCCTCCCCTTCCTTCTTCTTCCCCCAGCTTTATATGCTGGGCATGACACCATGTGGCATGGAATAGCCCTTTGGTCAGTTGGGGTCAGCTGTCCTGGCTGTGTCTCCTCCCAGCTTCTTGTGCACCCCCAGCCCGCTCGCTGGCCTGATGGTGTGAGGAGCAGAAAAGGCCTTGACAGCTCAGCAACGAACTAAAAACACCAGTGTGCTAGCAACAGTATTTCTTACCCCAAATCCAAAACACAGCGTTACACCAGCTGCTAGCAAAAAGTTCACTCCATCCCAGCTGAAACCACAACAACCACATTTGGTGGAGGTTGTTCACTGTACGTACCTTTGTCCAGAAGATAAGCAGTAACAAGGGCCAGTACAGAAAAAGGCTGTTTGTTCCCTTGCAGGATAAGGCACCGCATGACTGATTCCCTAACCTCTGCTCTGCATTAAATTACTTTTGCAGTGTTAAGAGTTTTATCCATATTTTTCTAGTCTCATGTTCAAGATACTACAGAAACGTTTGGAGACCATTCACCCTTAGTATTCTCTCGATACCATCACCAAGATTTACAAAGAAATAAACACTATACCTCACACTTCCAAAGTTTAGTCACAAAGAGGAAGCAAGATAGTGTCATCTCGTCTTGCCTCTCCACCATGCTCCCTCTTCCCGATTTCTTTCAATTTATCACGGTATTTCTCTCTGCGTAACACACTTAAAATGTGAGAGGTATAGGAGAATAAGCTGTGCAACATTATAATAATGTTGCTGACAAGAGCAAAATTAAAAACAGACTTCAAATATATCATATGCCACATGAAGTATATCAGCTATATTCATCCAGTACATGCTCTTAGTATAAAACAGTACCTCCTCAAATGAGTGAACTTCAATTGATCATTCCAGTTTTTCTGCTCAGCAAGCAAACACAGCTAAACCAATTCCTCCTTGTTGGGAATGGGAAACTAAAGGACTAGTAATGAAAATTTTCTAACACGCAGATTGGCAACTTGTCAAGAAATACATCTATTGTACAATCAGAGTAATTTTATCAAATTAGTCTTACTTCACCATTTCCTCTTTCCCTACTCATGTAATTACAAACATCACACAGTCGACATTAAAACTTTCTTCTAGCGTAAATTCAAAGCAAAACCAACTCAACCACTGGAGATTCCATATATCACTATAAAAACCCCAACCCCTCCAAAACTATTTTTACAAATGCTATTTTTATCATCTGGATGGGTTTACCATCCCCACCCCAGTTTGGCATAAACTCTACTCTTATAGAGCAAATCCTACCTCATACACTTTTTTAGAATGACATTTGCCAATTTCAAGTAAGTCTCTACTAAACTCTGTTTCAGGAGTTGCCTTTCCAGTGTCAGGGTCAATACAAACTTACAGAGCTCAGCTTTAACCTCCTTACAAGAGAAGACTGAAATCAAGCCGCAGAAAAATTAAATGAAAACATAAGTCAGTAAGACCCTACATGAGTACTTAAGAGGTATCCCTGCCCCGTAATTCCAATCTACTTAGACAGGAACAAGGAGTTTAGCTTAGGGGATGGAACCTATGCTCTCTGCTCATTCTCCGCTCTTTTCTATTTCTCTTTTGTTCTCATCTCCTGTGTATGTAGTAAGAGCCGGAAAATATCTCATATGGAATTGATAATGGACCTACTGGAATTCAAATATTTACCATAGGGGAATCTGTCATGCAGTGCTCTTTCCTGCAAGCAATCATATATTCCCAGCACAGATAACATTTTCACATATAAATAAGGCCACATATCATTCCTGCTTCTAGTTGGAAAGCATCAAACTTTCAGCCGTAGCAGCTACGGAAAAAAAACACTCACAGTGCACCAAAACCCACCCAAACCTGCAGACTTTCATGCTAAAGTTTTAACTTAAAGAGACTATTCACATGCTTAAAGTCATGCTTGTGCAGTAGTATCTGCCGATTTAAAATCTTTCGGTACTACCGTAAATCATGTAAGATACTACCACCTATAAGCACTGAGGCTGCAAAGCCAATTTCTATTAGTTCCGGTTCTGACCAAGCCATTCCATGGAAATATTCCAATTGTTTGCACTGCTTAAATTATCTCAGTCAGATACCTAAATGTGTTTGTTGTTCACCCCATTTCAGCATAAGGTGTCACACTACGCCAACACACTTGGGTCCTTACAGAGGGAAATGGCATATCAGTGACTATTTCTTTCAGCTTGAAACAAGCAATAGTGGAAACTGCAAACCAATTTAATTTAACAGAAGGGATTCACATCATGGCACGCAGTTGTCCATTAACAGAACAAACCCCTGTCCCCCTCCCTTTCTCCAGTTGGCAATTGCAGCAAATCTTCCATGAAAATACATTTCCTGTAATGTTCTGGTCATGGTCGGCAAGAGCTGCAACCCATTTCCATAAAGCCACCATGTGGAAAATTGCCTTGGCTGTTAAAATGGACTAATGCAAAGGAATTTTTTTTTTTTTTTTAAATGTTGAAGGCATCAATCCCTTTTAAAAAACTCCAGTTTCCAGAATATTAACAGGTCACCTACCAGCAACAAGGCAGAGCCCTCAAACTAGAAAGACAGCAAGTCAAAGAGCTTTAAAGAAAATAAGAAAAAAACCCACTTCATCCAGGTATCACTTACAGACTGCTAGCCCAGCAAACATAATAAGAGAAGACTGAAGGAACTTTGCCACAGCAACTCTGCTCTCACCAGAGTACAATCCTTGTGCTGCAACTGCTACTCCACAAACTTCCACAGCACTAGTTTGTCCCCAGAAAGTTAAATCCTGAGTGTGCAGCCAAGCAACTGTGTATCACGGGACAAGTCAGATCGTTAAAACAAAGCAGATGCGTTAAAGTTCTCAGGACTGAAGTCTCATTTTCCCATACTGTTGTTACCTGGTGCAATTTACTCTTTAGCTCTCAGGGGACTCGCGCAGATCCTGTTCCTCACTCTTGCATGACAGGGCTGAGTTGAGTCCATGACGCTTACTTAAACCTATCAAAGTCCTATTCTACTCTGTTTCTGCGTATATGAGTGAAACAGATCTGTCTTGCACACTTCCCTCACTCAACTGTTCAGCTGTGCTGGACCAAGGAGACACACAAATTTGGTACACCGGGTGAGGGCCTGCAGCTTGCACTGTCCGCAACCTCTTGTTGCTCAAGGCGCGTTATACAGAGTTGAAGGAGCTTTGCATTCTCTCTCTGACTCTAGAAACCCCTCCTTGAACTTCAGGGTGTTACAAGACTAGAAGCTGACAAATGGGATTGCCTGATCAGGAGAAATTTCCACGTAGTTTTTTTAGAAATGACTGTGGAATGAGACATAGGTAGAGCAGGCACCTCCTTTTGGAAAGGAGAGACTCTCAATGTGCAAGACTCCAGTGGCACCGATTGATCTCAAAGCAGTTTCTAAACTGGTAAATTTAAACTTGGAGGCAGAGCCCTGCGCTGACACCTGGTTCTGGTTTACGAGTGACATAACCAAATTAGCTACCTGCAAAAAAATCAAGCTGTTGGTTACAATATTTTTGCATGTCACAAGCATAACAAATAAAGTGCTATCATTGTGAAATTATAAAAAAAAGCTCACAGCACTTATGCAGAGAATCTTGAAGTGCAGGACAGCAGTGGTATTACTGATACCATTTGCAAAACCGGGAAGTAAGACAGAGAAACTTTAAGGAAAATATTCAAGGAAGTTCTATATAATGAAACTGAAAAACTGAAATCTCTGGACCTGCATTGCTTGCAATGCATCCACTGGAAGCTTGGGTACTTCTCAAAATCAGGCCAAAGGTGTCTCATGTTGGGCACGATATTATAGTTATATTAAAAATAAGGACATTTTTAAAGATACAAGGCTTGTGTCAGAAGCCCAAGGCTTCGCAAAACTAAAATAGAACAGAAAATAGGTCCTAGAAATCTTTAATCCCCTAGTGCTATTATAGCACTAGGTCAATTTTGGATTACTCTAGCAGAAGGAAAGGTAACGATCACTGTAAGCCTTAAGAAATGGTCATCAAAGCAAAAGGAGGAAAAAAATTTAAGGAAATTAAATATTTATGATGAAAATAACTGATAGAGCATAGAAAAATATAAGTTTGGGAGCATGTAAGTTCTTTGAAATACAAACACTTTTGTGGTACGTTCCTTGACTACTAAATTCTCCTGGCTGTGGTTCCAGGCTCAATGATGTATCTAAGGCAATAGATCTAGAAATACAACAATGAGCTTTCCAATTTTGTCCTTGCTTGCCCAAGTAAGAAATGAAGAGGTATCTCAACTGTATCTACATGAACAAAAAAAGCTATTTTATGATGTTCTGTCTCTTCAAACTTCATTGGTTTCTTTTCTGGAAAAAGAACTCCATCATATAACATTTTTCATTCTTGAGAGGCAGCAAGGGAAAGAAACACACGAGGAAAGAATCAGGAACAGACGAGTGTGCATGTATATTGTACATGCAATCAGAAGGGTGCAGTGCTTTGTCACTGTATGTGGTTAAAAGATGCATACATATTTCAGAGTATACAAAATGCAGTTAGAAGTGTGCATGAGAAAATCTACATAATGCTGATATCTTTCTGTATAGTCTTGTTTTCTATTCTTCATACTTAACTATGCAAAAATTTAGCATGTGCAGGGTCAGTGAGCAGCTAAAGTATCTTTAAAGAAAAGTCTAACCTTTCCTACTCATCTGTGCTTCCTGTAACCACTCTGTTCGCCGTCTCCCTGATTTATGATTCCCACACTGCCTCTGTGATTAAAAGCATGACGGTTTGTTTGCATTTCTACTTAGGCTGATTACTTTTTGCCCTTACTCCAACTTCAGACACAACCCCGCAGATGACAGGTCTAAGGGTCCCATACTCATTTCAAAAAGATACATACCATGACCAAGGAAGCTGGCCTACAGCAAGAGGTCTCCCACTTATCTACTCCCTTCATTTCCACCATACGACAGAGCTGAGAGAATAAGCACTCTGTAACTGTCTGAGAGTTTCAGCACCGACCACTGGGTTTTACTCTAATTACAAGTAAGAGAGATTCAATTTCTTCTCTATCTAGACTTGAAAAATCTAAAGTCTCCAGAATAACGGTTAAACTAAAATCAGAAGACATTTTTAGATTCAGGTCCCTATAAGTCCCAACCTGAAAAAAGTGACAGGTTTTGCCTGAGTGACAAAGTAGCTCCTGGGTACTTTTGACAAGACCGCCTCCCAGTCACACTAGCAACTCATGCGCGGCAGAGAAGTAACTCACTGGTCAGAAAGTTACTTAATACCACAGTGGTAGAAGACCAGAAACTACAGTTTAATGGAAATGAGGTCCCATGATATTTGCAAAGGAGAATAGCCGCAGTAACAACAGGTAGGTAACATGGAAAATAATATTCATGATACGTAAGAGACAGCTAGCTAAGAAATTTGTGTGCATCCCACCTAGCAAGCAACACAACGAATTTACTCCTGTGAAAACACAAAAGAGGGAGCTAGATGTCATGACCAAGATCAGCACCTCAGTTCACTATGGCCTGCATTTCTCACCTCATTTCTCTTTTGGCCTAGGTCAGAGCCTAACTTTTCCTCTGGAAAAATCAGCCCACTGCTCAGCCAGTATCTCTTCGCTCCTGGGGCTAGTTGTGTCCAGCAAATTTGTCGAGATTTTTGGTTGAAAGGGATGCTTCAGTTGTGGAACTTACAACTTTTAACTCTGTAAACAAAGCCTCAGCTCTGAATGCATCAGTTTAAAGCAGTATTTAAAGCAGTTTTGCAAATGGTCTGTGCTACATTCTGCAAGTCTGTGACTACAAGATTCTTGTCTCTTGCTTACCTTCCAGTGCTCATAAACACGCAAAAAAACAGTCACGGGAGCAGGTTAAAGCTATATCAGGTTACAGCAGCTGAAGAATTCAAGTCAAGAGACGCTTGCCTCCACAGTTACGTGCACACACTTTCTATAAGCTTTTACTGGCAAACCTGCTGAACTTCAAAACCACAGCATTTTGCAAGAAAGCCTCTGAAATAAGACATTATATTGCTAATGAAATACGCTATAAAACTGGGCACATCATATTCAGTTTCACTGCAACATACTAATGTAACTTCGCCAGCATTCATTTCAGTTCGCTCAGACACGTATACAGGAACGGAGCAAAAAGAGCAGGTTGGACAGCAGAGATTACAAGTTTCTTCAGCAGCTGCTCAAAGTTTTTATTACATTTAGGAAAATACTTATTGTGCAGAAAATAATAAGCCAAATGGGTGCTTAGATTCCTGTCTTTCCTGCCCCTGCCCCCCCTCCCCGAATCTTTTGCAGCGATGCAGTTATAGTAGATGAACCACACTTCCTGGGAGGCTAAAAGAACACGGTAAACTTGCTACTGGCTGGCTGCTATTTTGTTATGATCTTCTTTGTAGCTCCGTGAGTGTACATCTGTTATTGCACTGTTGGAAAATGCCGGTGTCTCCCACGCAGGAAGCCAACCAATGCAGCTCCCCCAAAGCAAAGTGCATTCTCCAGGCAGGCAGCTCGTGGGTCCAGAACGAGTATGTCAGCTCATGTATGTTTAGGGTCAACATTTGTTACAAATATTTGCAAGGGTATAAAGGCACTTCTGTGTACAAAGTGCACCCATGCACCCATTTTTGGACAGTCAAAAAGAAATTACCATGCATGAAAAACGAATATAAATCTGACTGAATCTTGGCAAACTTTTATAATGTTGAATAACACAGTAAAAATGTATACTTTCTTGTTCATACATGTCTACCAGCTCATGTCTACAACCTGGCTTAATATCATCTGTTGAAGGTAACAAGAAAAACAGCACGTTGATGGGGTTCTGTTAATAGTTTGGCTAAAACAACAAAGTTATCTTCTCTTTCATAATCTCTGGAATCACAGAAGTCCCACTTTCCTAAAGAAAGGAACTTTCAGTATTAATAACTTTGCAACGAGGTGTTTTCTTACTAAGAAGTCTCAGCCATTTTTACTGTGCTTCCTCAACCTACTGTCCCATCAGTTTTGCTTTTTCTTTTCTCCCCCCAAGACAACAAAGGCAATACAAAGAATTTTCTTTCACACGCTGTTCTGTTCAAAACCAAAATTGACACCGATCCTTTGCCATCATCATGACATGCCAGAACAACGACACATCTCCTCCCATCACCACTGGTTTTCTCTCCCACAACTGGATTATTATTGGGTGGCACATCAAATGGTAGAAAAACACCATAGTTGGTGTCTGCCAAGTTCCATGATGTTATTCCCCCTGCATTAAGAGAATGCAATGAACTTTAGCTTGTACTGCACTAGTAATTTTTTTTTTTTTTTTGCAGTCACAGAATTCCCATGTATTTACAGTTCATGGCATTTCACAAACCTGCAAAATCTTCTGTGTTCCTTTCTGAAGGGAAATACAATAATTTCAGCAGAAACAGGAATTTCATTATGTTTGACTGACAAGCTCAGGCCACATAACTGACTTAACATGCACACGGCGTGCTTCCTTTTCTTTTGATTTATGAGTCTCCACTATTGTTATTTTTTCTGTAGAAACAGAAGCAGAGTATATTTCTATAGCTATATTTCTATTTTTATCCCACTACTTTTAATCTGAAACCTTCATATAGAACATCTGTTGTTGCAAGAGTAACTGAAAGTTACTGTGAATGCGCTGCTGCAACAGACCTCTCCGCAGCCTAATACCACTACCAAAAAACCAACCCTTCAAAGGCAGGATTTCTGACAAACACCAACACCTTTGAAAAGGTACTGACAGTTGCAATAACACTATTTTCTATACTGACCTACCACTAAAATCATGCCATCTCTTACAGTTCATTTCAGAATAACTGCCAGAAAGAGAAGGTTATGGTGTCTTTTTCAACGGTCAGTAAGTTATTTCAACTATGTATTTTTTTTTTTTTTACGTGATTTAATTTTAGACCTCTTTTTTTGTTAGAGAATCCACACCTAATACAGAGCAGACCTGAGGGTGTTGGTTGATCAGAAGCTTAACGTGAGCCAGCAATGTGCGCATGCAGCCCAGAATGCCAACTACATCCTGGGCTGCATCAAAAGCAGCGTGGCCAGCAGGGCGAGGGAGGGGATTCTGCCCCTCTGCTCTGCTCTGCTGAGACCCCACCTGCAGTACTGTGTCCAGCTCTGGGGACCTCAGCATAAGGACACGGATCTGTTGGAGTGAGTCCAGGGGAAGGACAGAAAAATTATCCGAGGGCTGGAGCAGCTCTCCTATGAGGAGAGGCTGAGAGAGTTGGGGCTGTTCAGCTTGAAGAAGAGAAGGCTCCAGGCAGACCTTACAGCGGCCCTCCAGTACCTAAAGGGGGTCTGCAGGAAAGATGGGGAGGGACTCTTTGGCAGGGAGTGGTGTGGCAATAGGACGAGGGGTAAGGACTTTAAACTGAAAGAGGACAGATTTAGATTAGATATTAGGAAGAAATTCTTTACTGTGAGGGTGGTGAGACACTGGCCCAGGCTGCCCAGAGCAGTTGTTGAGGCCCCATCCCTGGAGGTGTTCAAGGCCAGGCTGGACGGGGCTGTGAGCACCCTGGGCTGGTGGGAGGTGTCCCTGCCCAGGGCAGGGGGTTGGACTAGATGATCTTCAAGGTCCCTTCCAACTCTAACCATTCTATGAAAACAAGGCTCTATCCCTGACTTAATTCTAACCCCAAATATCTGGTGACTTACTTCTGGTCATTGACCTTACGTGAATGATTTAAAAGCCCATTAAAAAAAAAAAAATCACTTTAAAAATGTAACTAATTTAACTATATGAAACACACAGCAGTGGAACAATAACCTATGGTAGAATCCCTTTAAAACAACCACAGAAAACAGTGGCAATTATATCGCACACCTTTCCATGCAAACAATGGCTTTGAAAGGAAGCTGACATAACACCCAAATAATGAACAGTAAGAAAAACCAAAAATGAAATTTCCACTTCCTCTACACATGGTTCCAGCACAGAAAAGGACACAGTCAACAAAGTAACATGCTCTGGCTACCTTCTGCTTGTGAAACAGGCTCTGATGAAACAAAACAGACCTGTAAAGACCTCATCATGTCCGGCTTCTCTGCCTTCTCCCTGCACATCTGAGAGGTGACACCAGTCACATCTGAGCACGTGGTCCCTGGACACATGATTGCTAATGGAATCCAAATAAAACTTCAGACATGACATTTTCAACATATTATCAAAAACATACTTGCAAGAATTGTTAAATGCTTCTGATTTTTCATGTACCAACCTGAAAATCCTCAAAAAAATGTCTGCCAGTGTTTCACAGATGTAAAAATCAGATTTTGTAACTCTAGGGTGAGGAAACATAACGGCAGTTGTAAAGGGTTTACTGTACACCACTGAACTAGCTTATTAAGATAGTAAGTTGTTTCTCCTATTACTGTTCAATTAAAACAAACAAAATGAATCACTGAGGCTTTCTTTCCTAATGCAGCTGTATGGCATACTCACATTTTGCAGTTTTTTTAGGTAGTGAATCACTGAGGAATGAAACAACATCTCTCTTAAATGCTTCCTTTTCCTCTCTCACTTCACTGTTCCTCCCCAACCTCCTTAGAAATAACCACGGAGAAAAGTGTTCTGACTATATATATACACACATCTATATACACACACACACACTCTTCATTCATTTCTTTAAAATGCTTTGCTTTGGGTGACTTCTCTTCAATACAGAGTCCCACCGTAACCATTGGTTCAGAGGGGAAATCAGACAGAAGCAGCTGCCATGACAGATGAAAATATGCCAACTTTTGGGTGTGAGCTGCAAGGTATCCACTTTCAATTATTCCATTTTCTCTGCCAGCCTTTTTGTCTTGACCTCCTCCCATTTCTCAATCCAGCTCATTCCCTATTTAGTTCTTCAAACTCTTATTTCTAAAGGACAACATTCATAGTTCAGTCTGTACTCAGCTGCCTTACACTGACCGTTGCTGAACAGTACGTATCAATCCATAAAACAGATCTTTAAAGGACCATTCAACAGTACCAAGCAGAAAGATTTTCATAGGACATACAGGGCCAAGATCATGGAATTGCACAGAAGTGAAGTTTCATTTTAAAGAACTTTAACTTTTCTCACTCCTAGCAGCTAATGCATCTGTCCGGCCAGCAAACTTAAGCAAAATAAAAGAAAGTTGCCTTTACAAATCTGCCAGTGACTCAACTACAGCTCAAACACTTTTTGTAAAAAGGTAGTGATATCAGTGACCTAATTAAAAAGAGGAAATAATGCCTACCTCTTCTCCCCATCTTCCCCACAGCAGTCTGGGAACTCAAATGAAAAAACTAGAAAGCACATTACTCCTTGATCTTTCAGATATAGAAAATCAAATGTCTTACAAACAAAGGCCTGTAGGGAAGATGCGACACGCAGATAAGGATCACCTGTGAGTTATTTATCCTGTCCTTTCACAGAAGAGCTCCCAATCTTTCCTATTAGTCACTACTTAGAGGGCACCTGTCAAAAACCTCACGGGTTAACCCAGGGCTTTATTGGAACAGGGAAGACATTGGTCCCGTTCCCTTCTGAGTAGTCTACATAAAAATAAGTGGTATTTTACACTTTCATATGTAAAATTGATTGACCAAAGATAGACCAGACAATAAGAAGTGACAACTTCAGATAGCAAAGAGGAAAATTAAAGGAAGGAAAAGGAGGAAAAAAAAAAAAAAAAAAAAAAAGGACCTGCGTATCCAGGATTTTCAATTATTAAGGGCTTGGCCCTGGTGAGATATTCAGCAGTCTTCCAAGGCAGGAAAAAACACGAGCTTACTGTGATTTGGGTGGCGTAAGTCCAAGCTTATTCACAGTAGTAATTCTGCCTAAAAACATACCACCAAGTTATACTGCATATTTGTGATATTCTATGAATAGCAAGGAAAATGTAGTAAAAATACAAATTAAATTATTCCTTGCAACTCACTACTAAGGTCTGTTTCCAAACTGCAAATACTCCATAATGTCACAGAAAAGAAAGTATAGGAGACATTTAGGAGAATTTTACCCCACTGTTCCCAATTATTAACTTGAAAAAAGTGCCCACTAAAGCAATAGTCCCTCTTATGCCTCTTTTGAAGAAACTGTCACTTTATTGCCATTACAATATGGTACTTAGCATACCAATTTATTTGTCTACATTAGACTTGTGTACTTTTTAAGAAATTAAGATGAAACACATTAATTTTTAATATTGCATGCAAAGCTTAAAAAGAGTGACATAAGCCCAAACTTTATTTCTTTAAGATTAAAGATCTGCCTGAGCTTCTGTTGCTACTATTCTCTGCGATACTCTACTTGTATCACACAACAGACAGATTATTTTGACCTGATTTAACAATACATAAATTTTCATAAACTCTTTGAGGCATCAGTTCCATTTCTGATAGGCAGCGTGCCTCTTGTTCATCTTCAGGAACAAAATGCCATTGCTCGCCATATCACAGGTGAATACCCAAGCCTCCAGGAGCCTTGCTTCCCCACTTTTGAAAGCAGACAAGTGGAGCTCTGCAGCATGGCGCTACAGACTAGGACCCAGCATGCAGTCTGGGTACACTTTGAGAACAACAACTCTTGACTCAGACTTTCAAAATGAGGTAGGAAATACACGATTACTTTCCGTTTGCTCACCATCACTTTGTTTTGATACATGGAGAAAGAAAGCACAGAATTTTTAATAAACTGTCTGAGGCAAAGGCACTGTTTAAAAATGAGACACTGACTATTTAAAAGATTGTCACTGACATAGGCTTGGAAAATACCTGCCCCTAGACAGACAGACAGCCAGCAGCTTCTGCCTACAAATAGTATGAAAAACTCCCCACTAGACCATACAGAAGGTGACAACGTCCACAGGAGAAGATTTAATTCTGTCTTATGGATGCAGCTTACCACTCTCAGGTGAATCCTATCAAAGCACTCATGGTTTGGATGAGCTCCTGCATAGTCTGTTCAAGACTTTAGATCAGGCTTCCTGCTTCTGTTCTCTCCAGGAGGGAACCTGTGTATGTTTTAGCTCATTTCACAGTCTGCATATATTCACTCATTTGGTTATCGAAGTATTAGCCAAGGTGATATGATAATTTTGTTCCACTGACAACAAATGAGTAGATTACATTGAATACAAGACATAGCTGCAGGCACCAAACGCTGCTGCTTCTATTAGGAAAGCTTTTCTTCCTGCCCCCTCCCTCCTTGTTTCAGGACCTTCGGTCTTTTATAAGTGAAGAGTGAACAACCATAACACACTAGGAAAGATGAGGAAAGCTGCTCGTTTCCCATTTAAACACAATTTTATATATGTTATGTATATACGCATAGCATATAATGTGCCTATTTTTCTTTTTATGACAGAAATAAAAATAACTGTAGTGGATTTTTACTGTGTACTTGCACTGATCATTGGATGTCATGGAATATTTTGTTTAGGCACAGCTTTGGAAAAATCGATAACTAGGCAGGTGCCAGCTGTGCAGCTCCATGGTGCTGGGCAGTCACGCTCCTTATTGCCTCCTAAACTAGAGGGGCAGAAACGGATGGCTCCAGAATTGAACTCCATGAAATTTACACTGGGACAAATGGAATTTAGTGTGATCAAGTGTCCTAGAAAAATTAACTCCTTTTATATCAACTCCTATTCTCTCCTTATTTGCAGCAAGGTTACATCACTGGCTTCAGCTAAAATATACCCAGCTTCGGCCAGTTAAAGGTGAAGTTGAATCAAGCCCACTCTGTAAATACTAGTGTCTCAAGGAAGTCCAAGCAGACACAGAACCCATGCCCAGCGGTTTGCAATCCTCACAAACATGCTGCGCTATATCACATTAACACACTTGTGAGAGAATCAGCTCTTCAGCTACCAATGCACCAACGCTGCTTGGACAGGCTTGCATAAAATAAAAGCTATTTCCAAAACAAATATCAAAACACAGGCATTAAAATAGTGAGAAAAAGGCAGGGGTAACATTATCCTTCTTGGTGCTGGGTTTCCCATCCTGGGATGACAATGTGATACCTGTTTGTGCCTCCTGAGAGGCCAAAGGACGGGGCAGGAAGGGGCATTCTACCGCCTTGCGCATGCTATGGGGTTACTTGGTGCTCGTGAGGTGCCTTAGGGGTCTGATCTCCACTGAGGACTCGGCGTACCTGCCATACAGATGCTGCCCAAGGAACAGGACATAAAGTGTTCCTCTTCCTCTTTGAAACAGGAAAACAAACAAAACCCAAGGAAACCACAGGCCAGCTTCCTATTCTTGAGTGTTGCAAAAAACTTCCCAGTTCCTCTTTCCTTGTTCCAAAATCAAAGACATTTCAGCAAAGTAAGAAGCAGGCAGAGTTAAGAGGGAAGAAGTGGTGATTAAGCAACTCTGCAATCATCCTGGGTTCTCATGCCCTATTATCATTTTACTTGAAGACTATATCACTGGGCTGTTTTCCAAAAAGATCAAGACTGCTTGATTCATTTGCGATTTAGACATGGAGAAGGTGCTGTCTACCCCTCCTTCACCTGGGTAAGGAAGAGCAGCAAGGAGTCATTCAAATTCAGGGAAAATAAATTCATTCCTAAGCCTCTGAAATGGTGCTGGACTGCAAAAGCTAACGCTAACCTTGTCCCTTTGTGCATCATTTACTTCCTCTACAATCAAACCCCAATCTCCGCTCTCAGAGTTTTCTAGAATTGCTACAATAGTTTTGTTTTCCTTCTAAGGAAAGGTACAGCCAGAAAGAGAGATGCAATACTAATCCCAGCTTCCAGTTCAGTTACTCGTCTCCAATTTCCAACAGATGGTTGCTTCCCTCATTGACTAGCCTTTCTGCAGACTCCCAGTTAGGTATGGGACAGCCACATGGCAGCGGGGGAAACAGAGAAGATAATAGGGCACTTCCCTTCTAAATCCCTTAAATATGCACTGCAGATGATGCAGGCTATAAAGCAGGGAAGAGGAGGAGCGGAAAAAACTGCACTTAGATTATGCCACCCAAAGAGCATTCCTCTATTGCACTGTTCATTGCTGGTCCTTGGTGTGATTTTGGTCCAGGCCAGTCAATGATCTCGCAAACAAATTTTGGGCATAGCTCAGGAATTAGCAAGGGCCTGCAACACTGCCAAGAGACAGCTTGCATGCAGTCACTCTATTTTGAAGGGCTGAAAGAGCTGAACATTACAGACTTGGCTGTTTCATGTCAATTTACTATAGTGCAAAAGAAAGATCTGGGAACTTCACATTCACTGTTAGATACTTACCATTAATAGTCTTACCAAGTCTTCATCTTTAGACCATGACTGGTTTAGGTCAGCTCTGAGGACCTTAACTCATGTCTAATGGGAAAAGCAGAATAGGGATCAGGTCTGCTCTACAGTGATGTCCCGCGGGAGTCTTGTAGAATGACCCCTTTTTGACGGTGAAGTTACAACCAGTGCAAGAGAAACGTTTGAAAGTAGGAGAGTAGCACTGAAAAATGAAATTGTGTAATAGAGGTAAGAAGAGAAACAACCTTCAAGAGAAGACAGGGAGCAGCAACTCTTAATTCTCAACCAGCAGGTTACCTGCAGAAAAGATATCAAAGCATCTAGATACCTCAGAAGGAATTACGTCAGATTTCCATTGAGCCTGCTAGGTTTATTTGTGGTGTTTATATGTAAGGTTCAAATGGCACTTACTCAAACTAAATCCCAGGTCTGCATTTCTTGTTAACAGCCTAGCAATAACAGAGGTAAATGTTTGTAACTGAGGAGTAGTGAAGTAGTTAGGCCCAGACTCAAATTTATGAGATTCCTGCCAATTTAATTTGAGGTACCTTTGAAGCAGTTTGTGCCTCTGGGTTCCAAAAGGACGACTGACACCAGGAGAGAGTTCAGCAGAAGAACGCGAATGTTATCACAGCACTGGTGACGCCTTCTGTACATAGTTTGAACTGTTCATAGACGAGGGCATGCAGAACAGCTTCAGAACAATGAGTCATTATATGCATATCTATACCGGTAAATGGACTCATACACTGGACACTACAATTAATGTTGCAAATGCTTAATTTCAGTCCAGTACACACCACAGAACATACAAATCCCTGTGGAAAAGGCAGAGTGCTGCATGCCAAGGTAGACTGCGCTGGAGTTGAAAGCGTTGCTTTATTTTGTTTCCACCACCTCCACGCTCCCATTCAGCAAACACTGACTGTTCTCTTGAAATGTCAGTGTGCAGGGCAAGAGGCAACAATTGGCAAAAGAAATATATATGCTCTCACTGCTTGATGGAAGCTCAAGCACCTTTCCAGGGTCCCTTGCCAACAAAATTAAATTGTGCCATTATATATTCTTTGGACAAGGTTTCTAATAAAGCATTTCCTGCCAAAATTTAGAAATGCAAGTCAACATTCTTCAGTAATTCATATGTGCTTTGTGGCATGGCATAAAACTTTTCTTTTTTTTTTTTTTTTTTTTCAGTATTGCTGCTGCTTAAGTCAAAGCAAGTATTTAGCACTGGAATGACATAAACTAACTCCAACATCTGTTCTCTGAAGGACAGGAAAATTAAACAAAAGAATAAACCATGTTCTTTTACTCCACCCCTTCAAATTCCTCAATTAAATGAAAAAAAAAAAAAGTAGGAAACTTTCTTGCTATGGAGAACACCACTATCTCTTCCTTGACTCAAAAAAAGGATGAACAGAAAACCAAACTCCTCAAGTCTGAAGGACACCTTTGATGTTTCTTGCTGAGGCTTGATTGCACAGGTAAATAAGTATCAGAGCCACTGAAACTAATCACGCTAAACTTTATCCCTATATACCATGAAATGACAGGGCTAAAACGCTTAGAAATTAGGTAGTGGTCTGCTCACATACAGCAACTCTCATAAAGATCAACCAGTGACAAGAAAGTTTTTCCTTAAAGCCATTGTTCCATATCTACTTTTTCAGAACCTCTGGCATGTGCATGGTGCCTATCAAAGCTTCCCACAGTCTAAACCTCCAACATCTCTCTGTTCATGGAAACAGAAAGGTGGATGTGGACTAGTCAAACCCAGGAAACAACCTGTCTGAGACTGCACCCTACGAATTAATTGAGTGACAGTGCACCCTCACTGAAGCCATGCAAAATTAAGCCAGGAAGAGCCTGAAGGCAAATGGAGATTCTTGGCCACTGAACTAAAGTACCTTCCAGTGTCCTCTTGCTGCCTTCCTTTTCTACCAGGATGCAATTGGATGCAGCACATAAACCCAAGCAGTGTTGCCACACAAGGCAAAGATTAATTGCACCAGCACCTCTGTCTTGTTGCCAGTGAAACCAACTGCCCTGAGCTACAAGTTTGCACGAACAGCCCAGCCCTTTTTTCTGTCAGAGACATGAGTCCTCTTTTGTCCACTCCAGATTAGATCAATACTACAACAGCGCTCTTCAGTGCGACACCTGATCTCCTGACAGCTGGATGAGCCACAGCCCAGCTCCGAGTCTCCCACTGCTGCAAGAGCTCTAAGGAGAGAGCTGGAAACTAAGCCCTTTAGTGTGTCTCTCCTGAGACCATGAACCACAACTGTTATCCGTGCTTGAATTTCATTACTAAATTGTTGAAAGTAAACCCAGACTTTTCTCATAAGTGGCTAAGAATCCTCTGACAGGTTCACTTAGTTCTGTGGCTTCCAGCCAAATAAACCAATTCCATCTTTCTCAGGTTAAGAGTTAGCTAAGTGCCTTCATTTACAATTCTTTTTTTCCTGATATAGATGAATAGACACAAAGAGGGAAGGGGAGGAGGCACCGAATGGTTAAAAGAAAAGAAAAATAAAGAATTCTAAAAGAATGTTTGCTCCAGTGTGTAAGAAACAGAGTTAATGCATGGAGGCTCTGTACAACATTTGTACCTGACCTCCTGACACTGTGATAGCACAGTTCCTACCTCTGGTAAAGACTGCTACAGCAAGCAAAAGAGTGAGCAAATACTTTTGACTCAAGAATATGGTAGAGATTCCCCTCTGAGACACTCAAACAGCTGTAGTACTCCAGTTCCTCTCAATCCAAACACAATAGGTTTTACATTGTAATATTTGAAGGTATGTTACAACGTAAATTTATAGCATGCCACTTATGCCATGAAACCCGTGGATGTGTTTTTGTCGCACAGGAGGTGTGAAGCAGCTTACCCGTTTCTGCTGAGGCAGAAACACTGCAGCTTACCATGGGAGAGAAGCAAGCACCAGCCAGCTGAGCAGAGCAATGACCTGCCAGCAATCCATGCCCTCACCTTGCACTAACTTGGTAACGGAGTCATGCCCCTCACAGCTCCTACTCAGAGACGCCTCCCTTCTCCCAAACTAGGGGAACTCTAATTAGATATAAACAGGAACCAAAACTACACAAATGTTGAGAAAGCTCAACTCCATATTGAAAGGCCAGATCCATGTTTATTTCTGGTACTAATGCAGTGTCTCTTTCTGTTTTCCAGCCAACCAATATCAGAAAGCTGTCCCTGTCTCCTGGGCTAGCTTACAATTCACCGTCTTTCTAAACACTTCTTCAGAGCTGTATAGTGCTGTTACAAAGGAAAGGAAAAATAAGAGCACCCAGTACCCGTCC
The DNA here is from genome assembly GCA_017639485.1 of Pluvialis apricaria. Lineage (NCBI taxonomy): Eukaryota > Metazoa > Chordata > Aves > Charadriiformes > Charadriidae > Pluvialis > Pluvialis apricaria. The sequence continues at coordinate 26,704,625 of CM030014.1, forward strand.
AAGCTACTGAAGTGACTCCTGCTGTGACTGTGTCCAAAAGTTCTCATTTCAAAGACCGGGTTTCTCCTACTGCCTGTTTTGTGAGCCTTTGAAGCAACTTTTCTAATCTGAGTAAGTCAAAGTTAAACATTTTTGGTCCTTGTGTCCAAGGACCACTTGGATACAAGTCTGGATACGCCTTGTATCACAGAACTAAAGTGACATGATTCACAGAGGTCAGGATTGCAGTTTTGACACTACTCTACACATGCTCCAACAGCAGTGACATACTTTGTACCTGTGTCTCATCCTACCATGACTATTTTATTTACACAGAGCAGAAGTGCACTCTGGCATGACAGAGAGGCGAGCTGATGAAATCAGAAATAATCAGAGGAAGCCTTCGGACATCATGAATGACCTGCCCATTCACATAGCTCAGTTCCTCGATTTAATGCAATCTTACATGCTCAACTAAGACTGCAAAAGAAACAGAGATCTATTTAGTGCCATACAGATAGCTGCATTTGTACAGAGCACATCTGTCACCTAAAAGCAGCATTTAAAGTACTGACCAGATGGATACAAGCTTTTAGCACATTAAGCACGTTCTGCATCGATCTAGTGATCAGGGGGCAAAAACCTCCAGATATCTCCTTACACGACCTCAAGGCACCGGTCTCACCTCCATCTCTAACCAAGAAGAGCACTTACTAGTACCACTCTCATGCTTACACTCCTCCTCTCTCTCCTGTGACACCATCAGCTGTGTGCTGAACCGAATGAAGAAAGAATTTCTCAAAACTTGCCTGTAGCTTTCCCATACAGGCTTGGAGGTGTGATTTAAAAGCATGGCTTGGAAGCATGTGAACTTTTATAGAGTTTAAAGTGAACTTAAGCAACTAGGCCTTTGTTTCAACTTGCATCATCAAGTGAAAAAAAAGAAAAAAAAGATTATGTGACATGTAGCGGAGTTCTAGCTTTAGCCATTAGTCATGTTTAAATTAGTTATGAATAGGAAGGGGGAAGAAAGGCCAATAACCAGAACGAATTGGTATAACCAGCTCCTACTCTGAGTTCCCTCACCACTATAAACACTTGCTTAATTATTTTCTGAAGCATGAGGCCTGTATTCTTAATTGCAGAAATCCACTAAGATTCAGAGTTACTACTCACACCCAGTGACTGGATTTGTTTGAAGGGAGGACTGTTTGTGCTTTATCCCGTGGGAAGTTGTTAACGCCCAGTCATTTCCCCCTCATATTCTCTCCTCACTGACCCCAGAGAGATCACTTGACATGAAAGAGTTGTTTTTTCTTTTTGAGACAGGGATATTACAACAGTATGCGCTTTATGCTAAAAGCTGAAGTATCCAAGAACTTAATAGCTGACACCTTTGGATTTCACTAGCTCTGGTTCCAATCTGTATTAGGGTTTTTTTGCACAGATTACAAAGTTATTTTCAGAATAATTCAAGATGTCATGGTTTGTACAGATATAGCACCCTGCTTGAGTTTAATGCATCTATTTTAACTTGGCTTGGTTTAAACTTTTGCAAACATCCAAACACATATTCCCATGAACAGAAGGAGTAGAGAGCCATATAAATTCCTTGGTATGTAAGTAATTCTACTGACTTCCGTAAGAGAAAGCTGTTCTCAGATCCCTCCTGCGCTAGGCAAGAGTCTCTAAATCTCACTTACCCACAATAGTATAGTTGACAAATATAACTGCTTTTTTTTGCTCTCATGAGCAGTTATTTCCAGATTTGGGATTGGCCAGGCTTCAATCCAGAAACAGGCTTTTCATGACAATCCCCAAATAACTTCAGAAGTCAGAAAATGTCCTAGTTAGGAAAGGGGTGGATTCATCCTGCCTGAAGTATTTGGCAGACCAAGCATCCCACATCTCCCAAATGTTCAAAGAATCCATCCTTCAATTTCTGCAAGATTTCCAGCCGGGTGTTACACTGACAACCCGTGCTTTATCATAGCCAACCGCTATCCATGCAGTATTACAGGAGGAACTATTGATCATCCAGCAAGTTTTATAAATTGCAGTTGCACCCTTCCTATTGTGATTTATATTGTCATCATAGTCCAACTACACCTCAAGTGTCAAGTCCTCCCCCTCCAACACTAGCTAGAGCACAAGGAAGAAAACGCTCTCATCAAGAAGGCCTTTTGAGAGAAAGCCTCAGGGGGAAGTTATTCCCAAATAGAAGTAGTCATGCTGTGTACGGTCTGAAAGAAGATTTACTTCTGCATTTGTCTCAGGACATTTAGAAAACTGATTTAGAGGATCTTTACTTATACCATCTGATTGAGTGACAGGAAATCTTCTCATAGTTACCTTGTTACACCGTGCAATCCAAGCTCACTCCTTCGGCAGATCCTGAGACAGGAACAGACGGTACTGTACAACCGTCCTTGTGGTGAGGCATAACCTACTAGTGTAAGTCCACGGACGAGCGCTCGGCATGCACATATTGTAATCCTAGATTTGGTGTCCTGGCATATCCCATGGCAAGCAGTTTAGCCTTTGCCTCTGTTTCTGCATTTATAAAAAGAATGCATAACATCCCAGCTCAGCATGGCACAGGGATTAACAGTTCTACTGTAGAAGAATCTGAAGAAACAGAGTATGCACACATACACATCCCATGCATATACTCTTCAAGAACAATAGCCCTTACATACCTTTTCTAGGTAACGGCTTTGTTGTCTGTGGTTTCAAGACTCAGAAAACTAATGGGATACACACATTTCTCCATTTTTGTGCAGGCAACCTACTTCAAAAGAGCTCCAAGGTGAAAAATGCAACAGATAATACAATAAAAAACAACTACTATTAAAATACTTCATTTCAGGCGGCAAGTAGCACTCTTGATATGAAAAGTAGGCAAAGTTCTCTGCTGCCTTTTAGAGATGATGCCTGGGCTATTCACAAATACAAACTGACATCCAGGTATAGCAAGAACCATCCCTTTTTATGCACCAGAAGAGTTTGCTGCTGGTGCTTCTTCCTTCACATGTTGCTGGCCCTGGGCCAGTCACAAAGGAGAAGCTTTCCTAACGGCTCTGGTGACAGGGGGTGGGGAACAATGCATGGTTCCCCCAGGTGTTAGGAGAGAAGCAACCCCTGCGTTTGAGAGCTCAAAAAACCCCGTGTTGAACAGTTACAAAACCCAGCACCCCCCACACGCATGTATCACTTTACAGTTTAGCAACATAAAAGCTGGCTGTGCAAATACTGTGCATAACCCAGTCTCAGCACTGTCAAACAAACATAAAAACTTGTCTGAGCAAGCTGGGACAGACAGCTGGGTTAAGAACAGTTTCTACTAGCTTCCCTGAAGTACCTAATAATACAGGCAACAATCCAGCTTTTGTAATACTCAACTTCCACGCCCCTGGCTGGGCCTTTTGCTGGGATGGAAATGGGATGGACAATTTCCTACTGCTTTCCAGTTGGTGAAATCCTATTAGAGTAAACAAAACTGTTTTCATCAACCAATTTCAAAGGTTCAGACAAAACAAGCGTATTTCTCCTCCTGACAGCTACTATTATAAGCACTGTGGAAACACTTCATCTAACTATGGGAATATTTCTTCCCAGGAACTGCTGTCATAGGCAGGTTAACACCTAGATAAGAACCACTGGCATAAGCGTAATCCAGAGAAATCTTCAGTAATGTTACTGAGAAAAGGAAGTTCAAGGAAAACCTGACAGATAAACACCAGACTGACAGGCCCATGAAAGTGAGACAGCTTCAGCCCCTGCTTGAGCAAGCAGGATACTCCACGACACACAAAGCCAGCTACCTGCAAGCAGTGAGGATATGCATTGTTTTTTCCCCCCTCGTGTAACATCATGTTTGGCCACACTCATTTACCACGCCACTAGCTTATCACACAGGAACCCGTTTCCCGAGCTGAGGAAACTGAAAGGACTGTGTAAAACTTCTATATCACAGCCACTGCAAAGTTAATCCATTTCAAAGTTATTCAAGTTTAAAAAGTTATACAGAACTTGCCAAATAATTCTTCTAAGGAGTTGCTTAAATCATATTATTAAAATATATTCTTAGCAGTTGCCAGTTAAAGATCGAAATGTTTTAGAATGACTTTAAAATTTACCAAGCCAGTTGTCTCACATACTATATTTATTCACATTAGACTTTTCAAGTATTTTTCTTGCATGTCATAGTCCAATATTATTCCTTTAAACAATTACACACAGTTTCAGTGTTAAATCCTACAGAACTCCCAAGGCAAAGAGATTTGGTGGAAAGGCAGGCAAGAAATTCAAACTATGCCTTCATTAAGATCAAAGACTTTATCGTTATTTAACAAAAAGCTTTACTGGTAACTAAAAAGCCATCTAATACCTGAAAATCCTAGTCAACACAGGATATGTATTGTTTCTTCTGCAAAACAGAGGATGAAAAACATCATCCTCAGCTACAGACTGATTATCTCAATTTTCTTCTGTCCCCAACCTCAGATGCTCCTTTTACAACCAGAAGTTAAGTACAACTTCTCCTGCCACTGAACAACTTCCCGATACTCCCTCTTTGGTGGCAGTCACATCAGTCCTCATGACATATGACCAAACCCGAGTTCATACTAATAGAATTGTGGCAGCTGTTTTTCAGCCCCTTTTTGACATATCTCAGTCACAAGTAAAAGATCACCTATAGTTAGCCCTCTCTTATTAGAAACAGCCAATGACAGGGTTATTTTTTGAAATCAAAACTCATGTAATCTTGGTGATTTTTATCATTTAAATATTTGAAGCTGGCATTTCCTTAAAAAAAATAAAATGACACTTCCATATAAATTGCTAGCCCATTTATTTGGAGCCTGACTGAATTCTGAACACTTGGGCCTGAAAATTGGTAACTTGCTATTAAAGTGTAACTGCTGAAAATAGTAATTGCCCAATTTGAGTTTCTGTAATACGTTTGTTGCTACATATGACTGGCTGCATAAACAGGTGTCAGCTTCATCCAATTTAGTAAAAGTCATAAAAACAACCCTTTCAGAGTACTGATAAGAGGCTCATCCTAAGATGGCAATACCTCACTCAAAGATTGGAGTGTATTGACTGTATTAAATTTGACTGTTGAGATTAACAGTTGGTTCTGATTTTGGTATAGTTACATTTTGCCAGTCTAAAGCTTTCTAACCTATTAAAAAAAGGGGCTCTTCAAGGATCAGAACAAAACACTCAAATAAAAATCTCAAGACACAACCAGCACTTGAAAACAGATGGATTTTTTTTTTCCCCCCATATTCTGGAACACGTGGGGTTGACAGTGCTGGAGTATGACTATTCTCTCCATCAAAAGAAATCTGCAAATTAAATATAGAAAACACAGAACATTTTTGTAGTTACTTCCTGCCACGTTAAGCCTCAAGCTGATAGTCTACTCAGCCTCAGAAACTCTTAAATGCATGCGAATGGTAAACGGACTACATTCATACCATGACTAAGAACAGTGGAAGAAGGTGATCAGACGTGATCACACAGAGCTATGGCGAGAAGCCTTGGGTGGAAAAAAAAAAAAAAAAGAGGCAAAAAACAAGCACAGCTTTAAGTAAATGATTTCACCTTCTTCTGACTTACCCTAATTTAACAAAGCATGTGATGTCTTGCAAGAGCGTAAAGCATTCAAAGACTAATACATCCTATTAAACATATTTTCCCTTTCTATGAAAATATAGCTGATATCAGTACTTTACTAAGTGATTACTTTAGAAGCACTGAAAAAGTGATCAGATGGTTTAGAGCACATTGTAGGACTTTCTGGGCATAGGCGACTACTTTGACCATGGCTTGCACAGCACACAGGATGAAGCGTCAAGTCATGGGTATCTAAACAAAGATGACACAGCCTTCAAGTAAACTAAGCCTAGAATTTCAACTCCTGCTTCAGCTCCAATCGTTTCTGAGGATGTCTAATCAAAATATCTATGCTAACCTTGTCCGTTGATAATAGCACTCGTCCTGTGTACAACAGTGCAGGTCTATGAGCTCTCAGTCACGAACAACAACCAATGAACACAGGAAGCTTCTCCATTGATAAGGGGATTGAGCATATTAGAAAGTGTGACTCAATTTGCCCGAAAATTCAAGATGTGATGGAAGTGAGGACTACTGGTTGATTCAGAGTTCAAGTCCTACTTCTACTATCTTATGAGAGGGAGAAGGGTTAGGCAGTAACAGATCTCTAAAGTGACAATGGAAGATTTATCAATTTCAGGAAGACAGTATTGAAGTAATGAAGGCCCAAGAAAATGCCAGTCTGCAGGAAAATGTTAGTTCAGGAGATGGAGAATAAAGGTTGTTCAGATATTATGAAGAAATAACACACAAAGCCTGTCTGCAAAGTATAAGAGAAAGAGCAGAATTAAATACTGTGCCCAAATAATGGCTTGAATAAAAAAGGGCAATATTAAGTCATTAGTCTTTAGCATAATGTTCCATTTCAAAACCAAAGCTACCAGTAGCAACAGTAGGAATCCTGATACATGTAACACAATATGGTTGTTAAAAATACAGGATCTCACTACAATAATGGTGAAATTAATGGCAAAGTCTTTGGCCTGGTCTAACCTTCTACTGGAGTCAGGCTATGTACACACAAGAAAGATGCCATCATTTTTAAACATATGGAATTGAGGTCAAATAAATAAAAGAAAAACTTCAGGACAAAAAAAGGCTCAAGATGACTTATTTTGGATGTGTTGCAAACAATAACACCAACCACAACAGTCTAATCAGTGATGGAAACTCCACTCAGATCCTTGGAACAAGAAATTCCAATTTTGCCCCTGTAGAAAAGATGCTAAGGTTATTTCCTTATCTGAAAGGGCTCCTGCGCGTATCTACCGGCTTTCCTGTACAGTATACAATGGATGAAGTATTTCCCTTAATGGGGTTTTTCATCTAAATGACCCCTACTGTACTTGCTTCAACAGACAGGATAAATCTGTCCAATCTTCCTCCTTGCAGAACTACCCAAGTCACATCTGTCTTTTCTCTTTCAAAGACCTAAAAAAAGGTACAGGTGGCAAGAAAGAGGCAAAGAACAGAAGAAGGTAATCCAGTCTTTTATGATTTAAGGCATGTTAACAGAAGGGATGGTTGACTGATTATGATTATACTCTGCAATTCTTGTGCTTCTTATTCTTTCCCCATCTCCACTAGGAAAGCAAAACCTGTCAGGAAACTGGTGAGTCAGCATGCTGCTGCTGTTTGTCTTAGCTGCGAGGCATTGATTTTTTTTTCCAACGCTTTGATACAGGGTCGCAGGTATCCTAGCTAAAATCTTTACTGGGAGCAAAGGGGTCATGGCAGCAAAAGCTGTTAGTTTAAACAAAAAAGTCAATTCTATTTTTACAGTATTTGTTTAGACATTTAAATTTTCTGAGAGACCTGAAAGGAAAAAATACAAAGACGACTTTTTTCTTTAAGCTGTTTAAGATAAAAAGGAAAGAACAATGCATGCTCTTCACAAAATCTTCTTTCAAAAGTCACTATTTCCCTGTAATCAGGTATCTTATACATGCATATGTCTAATTAACACAAGAACTAAGGCTAAAATGTAGAGTAATTCCAATACACTGAAGAAGTTTTTAGAAGGCAGCACTTTTACCTCTCTAGCACTTGTCCAGAAACCAGGCCGCTTTCAAGTCATCTGAAATTAGACAATGAAAAATCACCAGGCACTTTGAAACTCTAAGCAATACCATTTGGCCAGAAAAATCTTAAATCATCTTGTTAGTACTTCAAGATTAACATTAACCAAAAAGGAAATTTGGTATACTTTAAAAACAAAAATGCAAAGGCGGCTCAGGAAGCTCAGACGTCTCCCCCCTTACACAGAAGAGCTCCATAAAAGGAATAATAATATTTCAATCTGCAGTGAGGTGTAATCAAAGAATTTCTGCTTAATAGGCTGGAGATTAGTTATGAAGCAAAACACAGAGTCAGACCATAAAAAGTTAATTGCAAATCACTGTTTTCTTGTTTAAATTGGCAGGAAATTGTGAAATATTTCCTCTATAAAAACATAGGTGAGCTATTATGTAGAATCTACCATTAATGGGGTGGAAGGAAGGGAAGTACAGAGCAAAGTAGTAATAACATGCTAAGAAACCAATTGCTTCTGAAAGAGACAAAGTCACTGGGCAGGAAAGGTCTGTACATTAACATGTAAGCCTGAGATTTATGGTCAAAGACAGCTTTAAGACAGACCACTTAAGAGCTGTTTTAGGTTGTGAATGAATGTAACACCAGGTGCTATTTACTATATACTTTGTAAGAGGCTTTGAGATACACAGGTGAAAGAGCTATATAATTAGGACTGCTAAGAAATTCAGGTTACAGTTAGCAGTGGACAACAGGAGTCTCTTAATGCTTTCTGGATGGATCATTGGAACAGACATGCCCCAGAATATTTCATATCCTTAGCTCTACTAGGCAGTTTGTAGGGATGAAGCAGCATTCAGTATAGTATATCATACTTCTCAGGCTAAGCACAGAAATGACAATGAACGTATGTCATTTAATACAAGTAGAAACAACTAAGCCCTATTAAGTATATGATGTGCTTTTCGTTTGATGACCTTTCTCTGCATGGACCTTTCCTGAAAACACTTTTTCCAGTCATGAGATCCCTCAGGTTCCAATAGCCATGCATTGGTAAATAGCTCCTCCTTTGGTAGTAACACACAAGACTATCTGAAGCATCCTCTTCAGATCTGAAACTTGACACGCTACGGTACAGAGGTGTTTAAGGCTCTTTGTGTCTTTGTGGCAATAATCTCCAAAGGACTCTTCAGAGAGATTCTCAGACTGGATTTTCAGCAGAGTACTCTGTTACGGAAATAGAAGGGTGAACAAAAATACATCAAAAAGCAATTACAGAAACTGTGTTGCCTTGAATCCGTGCTAGTGGTTATTTTTTTCCTCATCAATTCTTACTTAAATTCCTTTACAAAAAGTAAAGAATTTTTTTGTTTATTTTTAAGGTCGACCACCATTTCAGAAACAAGAGAATTTGTAATGGACTACTTCAGCTCTGTGTTCCTCCTGTGCTTCATATACTCTTTCAACACACTAGCACCAACATCTTTGTTAAGGAAGACACTTGCTTCTGATGTTTAAGTATCATTCCCCTCCATCCACATCAAGCGAGACTTCATCAAAAATCTTGACCCAGCAGCTATCACAACTGTTATTATCAGGAATTAAAGACCATGCTTCATCTTTGCTTGACAAAGCACAATTTCAGTCAATAATAGAAAATTTCTCTCTGCCATAATACTTCCTGGAAATAAAGCATAAACAAAGATAAGCTTTGTGGAGTTAGGCTATGCCACTTTGGCTTTCTAAAGCAAGCATGAGCTCAAGTGTTCACTGACAAAATATTACCTATTCAAAGCATTACTACGACAGATTTGGTAAAGTTACTGCCAAATCAGTGGAAGTCTAAAATAGAGAGACACAAAAGCAGTGATCTTGGTTCTATGACTGACCGAAGGCACTTGTCCATGCTGCTTTCCCACTTTGAGATGTACAAAAGCCACAACCTGTAAAAGACAGCAGGATTTACAGCAGGGAGACTCAGAATGTAAGTAATACAGTCAATAAGCCAGATATTCCTAACCGAATTTAAAATCAGGTATGTTCTATCTGTGCAGTGACTCTTTGCTTCCAGGTCAAAGTAACTAGAATACCACAGCCACAACCACAACCCCTTTGACTAATCTCTATCATGACTCTTCTGTGGCTCTGCTTGTCACTGTTGTGACTAACATTTGGGTTAGGAACATGTTGGCAAGGAGTCATCTAGGACTGTGATGAGAGCAGGAAGCGTGGGCATTGCGTACAAATATGACTCAGATAAGGCATAACATCAATTTCACCTATGAAATGAACTCAAAGAAGTTTTCTTAAATAACTGCAGGCCTGCACATCCTGAATTACTTTCTAGAAAACAGGTCCCAGGTTACAGCCAAAAGCTTCTGCTGACTACTGACCAAACCCATTAAGTCTAACCCTGCAAATCAATGAAGGAAGAGGCCACAAGAGGAGGCTAATCTCTTCTTTCTTCCTAGAAGAAACAGATGGCCCAGAGGGAAGGCAGTATTGTAATAATCTCCAAGTTATAACATAATCTCCTCTAGCAGTGCTTTCTTAAGAGGCAGTATGACCTCTTCCAGTTCACATCCTAATATCCAACTAAAGACCTTCACCAGTCCTCTGCAGGGAAGAGGCCTCAACACGCATACCCAGGCATGTCCCACCCAGTCACGTCTGCAGCTGTTCTATCAACGGACTTCAAATTCACCTACTTGCAGATCACGTTATTTTTCACCTAAAGCCCCTACAGTACTAATGAACTACAATTTTATTAAATTGCGGATTTCTTTCAAGATGCGACATAAAGTTCACAAGGTGGCATTGCTCACAATCACACTAATTTGGAACAGCAATTTTAGTGTGCGTATATCTCAACGAGTGATAGAGAACAGGCCCTCTGTTTGGCATTTCAAACTGACAAAACAGGACCATTCTCAAGAGCCTTGAAAACAGGGCACGGCATCGGTTTGGCCAAGATGTTCCACACAAAGTGTTACAAACTGTAATCTCTAAGTAATTAACCTCAAAAACTTTACATGCACTAGTGTGGTGGAATATATCAGCTGTGCATTTACAGTGGACCATTCCTTAAAGACTGCCCTTACACCAGGAGTATATATCAAAGCATCCAGTTCAGTCACTAATAAAATTCAAGCTAGCTCTTTTAAAGTAACTATTTCTGAATTGTTTACCAAAAAAAAAGGTGATTATCAAAGGTTTTACTCAGAATAGCATACATTTTTATTTGTAGAGTGGGAAAGGTTACGTGCAAAAAGGCAAAATCTGATATCTGGGTAAAGAGTGTTTGCAAATTTCTAAGCAGAAAAACAAAATTACTATGTTATGACACAACTTTTGTTTAAAGATTAATGAAAAACAGTCAAATGCATAGTTTTGCAAAATCGGGTTAGTATAAGTATATACTCAAGCAGCGACATATCTAAGGACACATCCTTTTGATTTGCCAGCAAAATTAAAAAATACGAAGAGTAATTAAACTTGGTGTACTAGCCAAAAGTCTTAAGTTCAGATAAATACAGTACCTCAAACTTAAGGCAGCTATTTGAAGAGTTCCAAGTTTCAGCTACTTTTAGTTACTACATCAAATTTAAAGATTTTCACTACAAAACTATCCAGCCCTTCAGAATATCCAGCCCTTGGCTCTGAAAGACAAACCTGGCTTTACGGGTATGTACACCTGGGTGCAAAAAGTTTCATATCAGAGTAGCAGGCTTTAAAACACTCCACATGCTAATGATTTGAGAGAAGATTCCCATTACTGAGAATAGGTTTATATTGATACTTCCCCACCAGTCCTTAAGAGAAACTAGCCTGAGTTGAACTGGTGAGTAGAAAAAGTGCCCCTTGCTCCCTGCAGATAGGAATTTCACAACCTCCAGCACACACAGATCCACAAAGAATGATAAGCCTAAGCTTTTAAAAAGTGCTAATATTATAAAAATGATTTGGTAAAGCCTTTCATTCTCAAACAGTTGGTCTCTTGACAACGTGTCTCTGCAGCTCCTAAGCACACATACAATAAAAACCTCATCAAGAACAGATCCCTGCAAAGGGACAGATATGTGGTTGGAAGCTGTGAAAGTTCACACTTCAGAAAAATCAAACTAACAAACTGCTGAGCCCTGTTAATTGTTTTTTGGTGGGGTTTTCTTGTTGGTTTTTTTTTTTTAATACACAAAAAAACCCACTCAAAATAGAAGCTCTAAATAGCTTATCAGACAGATTCTAAAACTTGGACTGATCTGTTTAACAGCAGGCTTTACTAACCTGCCATAGATTTCTTACATAAAAGTATGTGGATTACAATTTTTTTTATTTCTGAAGCATGTGAAATCTAGAGAAAGAGTATTGAAACTGGAAGCACGCACATGCTTTTAAAAAAATCACAAAGAAATACTTTTGTCAATTTTTTTGTCCATAGATGAACTCAGAAACCAAACTTCTATGACAGACTAGCACAGAAACACATACACAAAGCCAAGCCTAAGCTAGCATCTTGAGGTGACTCATTAAAAGTAATAATAATAAAAAAAATAATCTACCTGGTGCTTGCAAGAGCATAACAGAAGGCAGAGCATGCGTGTGAGCCAGGGAACCACAGAGCCAGCCATGCCCTTCCAACACTACCAAGTACATGGGTTCTCCACAGCAATAGGCAGCTGGCACAAAATGTGTTTTTAAAGGAGCTGTATGCTTAAAGCCCTCTCCACATGAATAATGTCTCTTCTGGAGAACGCCAGCTTAGATACTCTTAAGAGACAGAAGGAACCAGCAGAACAGCAACAAAGCCTAGGCTATTTGGTCATGGGTTTTTTTTTTGGGGGGGGGAAGAGGTGGGAGAGAAATGATGTAGAATTCCTTCAGCGTAATTTGTTTTATTGTTCCTGCAGCACATTACATTAGAGTCAAGCTCACGCATGAAGTGTCCTACAAGGACAACTTCAGAACACCTAGTTCTGCTGTGGGCAGTTCTGCGGGCAGCACAGAAGGATGCAGCCAGAAGGGCACTGAATCACGTTTCCTCCAGGGGCTAACAAGGGAGCCTTTCCAACACCTCTGAGGGCTTTCATTCAGTCCTTTACCGGAGGAGATGGACAAGTTACTAGTGGATCGCTTCACAGATTTTTCTAATTCTGTAAGTCAAATTAAAGAACTCAGCTGACAGGAAAGTTTGGCCTTTTTTCAGAACCAGTTGAAGAGATTAGATCTCTTGCAGTTTTAGGTGAAACAAATTTAAGGGAGCAGTTCACAGACACTGCTTAGCCTCTGCTTTCTCAAGTATCATCATGATGACTCAAAGCATGCAGCCTAGTATTAATCTGCTTTTAAAAAAAAGAGTCTCCTCCAGCACTTATTTATGCCTAACAGCACAAGGAATGAATAGGCCTCCATTCCCAAAATCTTGGAATCTGCCCTCTCCTAAAACCATGAACTAAGTGACTTAACTGACAAACACAGCCAGCTTCAGAGTTCCTTGGAGTCCCAAGTTTTACAGCCCCCAAACAAATCAATCTCTCTCTTTTACTGGCTGTATATAAAACATAACATTTGCTTCAAGAAGTGCTTGTCCAGAAGTCTCTTGAATACAAAACAGGGAGAGTCACTGGGGGGGGGGGGGGGGGGGGCAGGGGGGCGGCAGGAGGGGGATGAGAACCAGTAGTCTGTTGGGGTTTTTTTTTGTTGTTGTTGTTTGTGGTTTTTTTTAAAGAGTGCTGACCCATTAGAGCTAAAACATTCATCTCTAACTGCTTACTATATCAGTGAAAACAAAGAAAGAAAGAAAGAAGGAGGCAAAAATAAAATTGCAGTCTTTGGCAAACTAGGGCTTCTAATCATTAAGTCTAACACAGAACAGAAGAACAATAAAAAGAGCAATTGCATTGTAAATTTATGTACCATGCACAGGTTATGGAATGTAGTGCAATAGGGCACTGTGCAGTGATAAAACTGCATTCCTTACAAAGTTAACAGCTTTAAGCTCATGATTTGTACATGCGGGCAATACTGAATGACCTTCATGCTTTCCAACATTCACTAGAAGGCAGATTTATTTGTAATCACAAGTCAGCTGTTTTGTTTTGGGGGATAAACATGTAGTTGGAAGAACAAAGGTTTAAACTCTGAATTAAGTAGTAAATGCAGAGGCCAGTACATTAGCTTTAAAAGCTGAATTTGAAGACTGTACTCCAAAACCTAGAGTGGATAACATTAGAATCTCAGTGAACCCTGATGGAATGGTTGTTTGCTGATCCTTTTTTTTTTTTCTTTCATAAGAGAGAGAAATATTTTCATAGTTCAGCTCCATTATAAAACAGTAGCCTCTCTAGCATATGCCTTATATAAAAACATGTCCTGTTTCAACATGAGATCCAACATTCGCGATGAAGACATAGTTATATTACTCTTAGCGTGACAGACGTAATACAAGACTATCCTTTTTTTAACAAAGAAAATCTAACAGATTTTTCTTTTAAACAAACATTGCCTGTCTCTTGTTCCCAATTTTCTTAGACATGAAATAAATAATAGTTTGGAGAAGGTGCCTACTAAACTGGACTGCAGTACAACCGAGCAGTATCCTAGGACAGTACTATTAAAATAACCAACAGCTGTTCATTGCACCAAAACCATCCCCAGGATACAATGAACAGTAAATTCTGTGTTTTTATTAACAGACCAAAGCAATAAACCTTAGATTATATGAAACTTCCACATCATAGCTCTTACACTGTTGAAAACCAAGTTCTAATTTAGACTTAAAGAAAGTAAAGAGCCTATATTAAGCAGAACTATTTCTGGTAGGCAGAGACATAAGGGAATGGGACAGCATTAATTGTTTTTCCTGCACATCCAAAATCAAGACAGGAAGAAGTATATAGAAGCGTACAGTTCCTGATGTTCCAAAACAAATGGCAAAGAAAATCTTATTTACAAGCAGTTGAGATGAGGCAATAGGCTTCTGGTTCTCAACTTCCTATGAGTTGCAGTAAGGAATTTAATTACTACTTCACAATCTGAAGTGCCCCGTTCTCACGTACCTATACAAAAAAAACCCAACTGCTAAGTGGGATGAGACAGCTAAATACTGAACACATAGCAGTTTTAGTACAAAATTGCCAATGGAAGCACACGAGGCTCTGAGACAGTTCATAAAACCACACAGGTCTTTATACAAGGTTAATGGTTTGCTAGCCAAGTGCCAAGGTTCACAAAACGGGTTATTTTTTGTTTCTTTTTTAAATCTGATTTGAACTTTGTGTGTATTTCCTTACAACACTTCACTAAAATCTCAAAAACAACCAGATGGGCTGAGACTATTTCACTCATAGGTGTTTTCAAGCACCTTATTAATAAAATAAGCAACCACAGGAAAGCCTGAATACTCAGCCCTTTAGATTCATACTTCAGTTTGCTGCTCCTGGGTCAGGCAGCATGACAGCAATCTGAGCACAGCACTTGGATGACTAACACTGAAACGGGCTGAAAACAGCAGCAATCATGACAGAGACAATAAAGAAGCCCGGCAATCACACACAGCTCCAATGAAAGAAAAATAATTAAAAATCACTTTTAAAAAAACACAGAGAAAAAACAGTTATGATGCTAAAACCTACTTTCCTAAAGGCCACTTTTCACTAAAAGGATTATGTACGGTATTAACAATAGGCATATAAATAAAGCATATGGCATAAGCAAATGTTAGCATAAGATCTTGGACACCTTTAAGAATGAAACTTTACAGCAAACAGATTACAAAGTGCCGTAATACAAACACTGATATGCCAAGGAAGGGGTGCGTGGTGCTAAAAAAATAGCGATCAATTAAAAGACCTGTCTCCTGAAATGAAAGACACAAAGGTATATTGAGCTAAAAGAACATAATCTTTGGAGATCTTAATATAAGCCACTGTCTTTACCAGAGCATTTCAAACAGAAAATTCCTCTGAAGCTGATCATTTATAAAGAGACCAAGGTAGAGAATTAATGGGATAAGAGGGCAGAAATACACTGGGTGTTCAACAGGGAGGCACTGAGGGCTGCTTTAGGATGGCTCTCCCTCTCTCCTGGTGCACAGCTGAGGGAGACACAAGGAACGTGTACAAGGTAGCTCCTTTCCCCAAAAGATTTCACGTCAGGTCTCCCATCAAGATAAACAGCAAGGAACATATGAAAGGCTGTTCAAGGGACGTTTTCTGCAATGTGCAAAAAACTGTTGGGCAGCCTTGGGGGGTAAAACAAGGGGGTAAGCATGAGGACCGGTGGTCTGGTGTGCCTCTCCTCAATTGTACTGGAGAACGATTTCAACCAGAGGAAAAGGGGTGCTCAGCTTAGGGCAAAGCTGATTACAAAGGCGAGCTTGAGACCAGGGTACGGTGTAATGGGTACTAAAAGGTTGCAAGCGAGGTCTGAGACGAAGACTAAAGGTTTAGAAAAAGAGAGTAAGTGGTGCAAATACACAGGCTTGCTAAGGGGTCCAGAGAGGCTGCTGGAGCAGAACACGGGCTCAAGGTGCAGTGTACTCGGTACGTGGGAGGGAAAGAGCAGGATATTTGCCTGGGAATGCAGAGGGAAGGTGCAGGGCACAGCCTGGAGGGCGGGAGGGGAGGACAGGTGAACCGGCTGAGGAAAGGTTCGGGGCAGGTTGGGGCACGGCACGTTAGCAGCATGCTGCAAGGCACAGGAAGGGGGACCCAACAGCGGAAGGGCTCGGGCGAGCGGCGGCGGGCGGAGGGGTGCGCGGCCCGAGGGGCAGCGGGGACGGGGGAGACGGCGGCGGGCCGGTACCTGGGCGTCTTGGCAGCGGCGCTCTCCCGGCGGTCCAGCACTCCGGGCACGCAGTTGGTGAGCTCGGTCCAGTCGGCGTGCAGCCCGCAGCTCCAGCCGGTGGAGAAGCGGGAGAAGAGCCAGGTCTCCCGGCGGTTGGGGCGGTAGCAGGTGCACTTCTTCTGCCCGGGCCGGCAGTCGCAGGGCACCTCCAGCCGCACGTTTTGCACCAGGTGGCGGCCGAAGGTGGTGCCGCCGGTCTTCTGGATGTGCAGGAAGACGATCACGTCCTCGCCCTTCATGTCGAAGGCGAGCTCCCGCTCCAGCTCCCGCACGGGGAAGTAGTACTTCTTCACGTAGTGCGGGTCCGGCGTGGGGAAGAGGTCCAGCTCCTCCGAGTAGGAGCGGCCGCTGGGGGAACCCAGGCTCAGCCCCGGCCCCACGTACTGGTACAGGATAAGCATGAAGCACACCGAGACGGCCACGATCAGCAAGAACTTGCTGGTCCTCTCAACCATGGTCCTTCCCGCACGCTTCATGTGTCACCATCTCCCGGGGCTGCCAGCGCTGGGCAGACGGCGGCGGTGCCGGGGGGCGGGCGGCGGAACCCGGCGCCTGTGCCAGCCGCCTCCCCCCACTGCTCCCCGGAGCAGAGCCTCCCCGGGGGCGGCGGGGCCGCTCCCTGGGTTGCCTCGGCTCCCCGCTGTCCCCGCCCGCCCCGCCGCGGGCAGCGCCGGGAGCGGGGCAGGGGCAGCCCGCAGCCAGCCGCTCCGGAGGGGCCGCGGCAGAGCGGCGAACTTGGGAGAGAGGGGCAGGAGGGGGGCGGAGAGGGACCGAAATGCAAAACCAGCCCCCTCCCGCCCTCCTCCCCCCCCCCCCCCCCCGCTTCAGGAAGCCAACCCCATCCCGCCGCTGCCTCCGCCGCGGCACTCCGCCGTGCCCCAGCCCCAGCGGCACCGGCACGGCAGCGCCCGCCCCCGCCTGCACACGGGCTGGGCTCGGCTCGGCCGGCAGCGAGCGCTTCCTGCCCGCGCCGCCCCGCGCCCGGCATGCACAGCGCCGCCGCCGCCCGCGCCGCCCCGAGCCCGCCCGGCCGCGGGCACACACCGAGCGGCGGCGGCACGGCGGGCCCGCACTGCGCTCGGCTCGGAGGCTCCGCCCGCGGGCTGGCCCGGCTTCGGCGGCCCGGCCCGGCGGGCACCGCCGGCACGGCACCGCTCCGCTCGCCCACCCGCCCGCGCTCCCCTGGCCTCCGCAGGGCGGCCGCTGAAATCACTCGCACTGCAGAGCCGGGTGGGCTGCGGGTCCCCAGGCGCTCGGCTCCCGGCAGGGGCAGGCTTTATATGCCACCTTAGCCCCAAACAGCGAGCCGTGGCACTCCTCGGGGGCTAGAGTTCTACTCCCTTTTTGAAACAACGATTATTAGCAAGAAGAAAATTTGCATGGAAATAGGAGTTAGGTCTTCCCACATGTGCCTGCTCCCAGTGCGGCCGCCACATGGGACACCACAAGCCTTTAGTTGCAATGTGGCAACTGGATGCAACAGGAAAATGCTCCGGTCACACAGAGGATGATGGTGTCTGTGGGCAGACACGAGCTTGTGCACACCGTCAGCCACATCATTTGGAAATAATAATAATAATAATAGGTGAAGTTGAGGCAAAAATCAACGGAGATGTTATTTACAGAAAACTTTCCCAGCGAAACGCTTTCTGCTGATGTGTCAGGCAGCCTTCCACCCAGCAGCGGTGCTGCTGCAGAATTCCTTTGCAATACAGCAGTCTCACAAATGAAGCGACACGCTGGAAGAGCCAGGAACTGCCGGGTGCGGAGCTGCCTTACAGCGGTATCCTCTGTAGGGCAGTAGTTAGCAGGTTGAGATGCTGCTGCAAGGAGCGGTACAGGAAGGCCCTACAGAGGCCGGCTGGCGTGCGTACAGCTCGGCTTAACCCCCTTACCCCAGCAGAGGCCCCTCTGGGAGGTGCAGGAAGGGTCCGGCGGGTGGTCTGTCTGCGGGGCGCCGAAAGGCCGGCCGGCTTCACTGCCACAAAGCGTCCAGGTAACCCCCGAAAATCACCGTCCGGTGCCTCTCCCCGCTGCCTGTAAATGGAGGATGAAACATGGCCCTGTGTCAAAGAGCACAGGGAGGCTCTATCAGGGTAATGGCAGTCGTGCTGGCACTTCATCTAGACATGAGTTATCGTCTGTGCGGAATTAATAATATAAACAATTGTTAATTTCTAGCAAAAAGTCTCTAAGCGAAATACCCTGTCTCCTGTAATTACTGCTGTTGGTGACAGTTCTCTTAAGTTTCCGGTGCTCTTTAAAATAGAAGTTACAACTAGATTTTAGTGCTCCAGCACTAAAGTATTCCCATAAGATTACACTTTTCAACCGAGTTGTGTCTTATGTAAGTGTAAGGAAACACATGCAGATGAGCCATTGTTAAACACTGGGTCAAATTTATAAGGGCTCAGGAGGAAATGAGATCCCAGATTTTCATTTGAACACCATGACTGATAAATCTGCTAGATTTTGAGATGGCTGCATTACTCACAAGTTGTGGAGCCCCAGTGAGTTATGCAGTTCTTCCCAAACAAGTAACAATAAAATGTTTATAGCACCCAAAAGCATCGTATATTGTGTTCAAACCATTTATTTTGTTTGATATTTTCCTCTTAAAAGTCTGCTTCTGATTTTCCTCTTTTCATGTAGGCTAGTAACTCCAGAAACCATGATGTCATTCTCATACACAAAGTTCAGCTACATCCAGAAGCACAGTATAAACCCAATTTAAAGGTTTGAAATTTATATTATGATTTGGGAAATACAGGCATATATGTGAGGTTTACATACATGGTCGGACTATACACCACAGCATTAAAAACGCAGAGCGGATTTTAAGATTGCAATGTGGTTGCTTGCGGTTATAAACATATAAATATTTAGAAATGACAGAACTATGAAGAAATCAGCCATTAAGTTAATTCCAGTTACATGAGCTATTCATTGTCAATGAATTGTTTTAACTGCAAGATATAAAATTTTTTGGCCTTTTTCTTTAGTTATACAGATGGAGATATTCCAGTGGATTTCGTTACTGATTTATATTTGTGGTAAGTATAGTGCCTGTTTATGAAAGAACATTCTAAAACACGATCCATGAAAGATAAACAGACCACAAAGGAAAATACAGAGTTATGGCTGAAAATGTGCTGTTTCCTTTACTGCAGCACCTTCCATCTGGAAGAGGGGGACGGCGAACGTGCTGGAAGTGTAGGGAAGGCCTGTGCCTGTCTCATGTACACCCACCCACACAAGTACACGACAGCCTGTTGTGGAGACACTGCAAAACCAAAGCTCTGGGGTCAACGCTTTTATTTTTACTGAAATCATAGAATCATAGAATGGTTTAGGTTGGAAGGGACCTTGAAGATCATCGAGTTCCAACCCCCCTGCCACAGGCAGGGACACCTCCCACCAGCCCAGGTTGCCCAAGGCCACGTCCAGCCTGGCCTTGAACACCTCCAGGGACGGGGCTTCAACAACCTCTCTGGGCAACCTGTGCCAGTGCCTCACCACCCTTAAAGTGAAAAACTTCTTCCTAATGTTTAATCTAAACCTGCCCTCTTCCAGTTTAAAGCCATTCCCCCTCGTCCTATCACTACATACCCTAGTAAAAAGTCCTTCCCCAGCTGTGGAATCCTTCCCCGCTAATTCGGTATGCTGCTCTGACATGCTGGTATTTCAAAGGTGCTTACAGGTGTGACTCACCTAAGATGATCACTTAAGCAAATACTTAAATCAATCCTTATTTATACTCAAGGTAAAATTCCACCGAATACAATGATAGAGTAGTTCTTTGCTGCACAGGGAGTTAAACATCAAGTACTGCATCAGTGCCAGTTCAGACCAGCATGTTTCTTAGATCAGAGAAAATCTGAGTGGAGTTAAAATAAGATCTACACTTTCCGTGGCCTTTCCATTGGAAACAACAGTGGAAAGAGATGAGAAATCCAAAACACACAGGTTACTGCTACCTCCTGTTACCTACTGCTACTGCCTGCTTGTTCTCTGAGTTCAGCTAGACTCTGCGTTTATCCATTATCCATCTTTCCAAGTTGAATCTTTCACTCCCGGGCCAGGCGTCCCTAGGCTTTCCTACATCTCATCTGGGATTCATCACAGTAGGTCTGACTAGCTCCAGGAGCAGAACTCTTTCCTGTAAGGCAGTGAGAGTGACAATCTGCAACCACTGAGCTGCCTAAAAACTAAATGTTTATGTAGAACTAAAGCATTTTAGCGGAGAAAAACATTTGTATTTTTCTCTCTAACCTGTGGACTGGGGGAGATGCATTTCAAACTTCCTCTCTATGCATTCTTCTGGGCAAATGCAAAGAGAAGACCTCCCTTAACCCACTGAAAAAGTTCTTTGACATTTTGGTGTCTATCTGATCCTTTGCATCCTAGTTTGGAAAAATAAATTTTGCAATCCATTCCTGGCATAAATCCTACCCTCAGTCATCTAATGGCTTCACTTGCAGTCATTCAAGCGTATGCTGGGATCCGCTGTCTCTCCCCCGTTTGTACAGCCCCCAGTAAGTCACATGGAAACTCTCTTACAGCACTCTGCCAAACGTCCCTTGTTCCACTACCAAGCGTCAGAGGGCGATACTCCATCTCTGAATTCATAACATTTTACATCACCTTCATGTCCAGTGCAAAGGAGGTTACATCAGCCACACAGTTAACCATCACAAGCAGTTCGGATATCTATTTAATAATCATACCAAAAGCTGCAGAAACTCCAGAATCAACTGACTGAAGGTCATGTTGTATGTAAATCTGCATTGATGCAAGCTAGGACTTAAAGTGGTGGGAAAAATAAACCACATCTTAGGTGCTAAGAGATGAAATGTTAACATGGACTCCATGTGTTTTATTTTTTCAATATCATTTCCTTCATTCTGTGCTTGACACTAGGCAGAAGACCAGTTTCAGCAGTGGCTCAAATTCTGCTCATTTATACTAGTATAAAACTGAAATATCTAGTGACTTTCCACTCCAGATCTATGTCAGACTGAGCAAAACCTCTCCCAATACAAGCAAATGGAAAGACTATGTTTGGCATTTTCAGAGGAATCCAGTTGATCTAGGAATAGAAGTTGCATTGATTTTCAGTGATTTTCACATTACTAAGTCACTTCAGGTACATTTGAAAAGTCTATTGTTTTTGTACATTTCCTCACAGTAGCCCATATTTGTGAAGGCATTAACTTTGAATTCTCACTACAAAATAAATCAGACTGAGGTCAGACTTATGCTAGCTAAGTTACCTAAGCTTGATCTACGCTCAACCACTTTCCTAGTCAAGAGACCTAAGCCAGCACTTATGGTTGGACATTGCTAGGAGTGAGAGACAAAGATTAGAGATTCTCTTACAGCTAACAAGAAATAAACACAAATTTTGCAAATGCAGTTGAAAAGTATTTTACCATTGCTTGCTGCTGGCCATTGGATCCCTAAATATTTACCTTAATATCTAATAATAAAATTCTGCTTTATATCCCACAGGTGCTGTGCCTTCCCTGCAGAGAAGCTAAGAGTAGTGGCTTCGGTTTCACTTGGTGTAAGCTGTCCCGTTACAAAGCCATACTGGCTTACAGCAAGGCGCAATACTCCATGTTCACCTGGGATTTCTGAGGGCCTCGCTTTTGTTCCCAGCACAGCAGCCTGTCCCTTTCCCACTCTTTCCAAGTAACTGCAGAATGCAGGCACTACGGGACTAAGCCTTCAGACAGTTTAGCCGGCATCCACACGGTTACCAACAGTGAGAGCAAGCAGCACTCAGGCTTAGCTCTTAGACCTGTATGATGGGCTGGGCTCACTAGCTGGGGTGTAAATTACTAACACACACCTGAGCTCAAGGTTTATGTACTCACAGTTAGAAATCAGATGAAGAGCAACATCTGAGTTAATACTAAACTGAGGACAAACTCAGATATAGTGAGAGTACAGCTTATTAGAGAAAGCCTCCCATGAGAAAACAGCAGTAGAAAACATGTAAACCACATACCACCTCTGCCACCAAAACCTCAATGAAATACTTACCTCAAAGCCTAATAAATAAGTAGTAGCTTTCTTAGGTGGGGGAAGTCTAAAGGCTTCTCAACACAGAAGTTACACTAGATTGCTGTGAACTAGTGTAACTCAGTTAACCAAAGCAGCACAAAAATCGTCTTTAAACACTTGCAAACGCTAAGAACGCTTTATCTCAATAAAGGCACAAAAGTAAAGTTCTATTACTCACCATTACGGAAAAAGAATGCACTTACTTTATTTCCCAAGCTCCCTGTTCCCCCAAATAGGTAGAAACAAAACACTTTGTTTATTGCAGTCTGGGGGGGGGTCTGCTCCTTCAGCAAGAGTGGGCAGGTGGTAGTCTCATTTGCTTTGGTGATATGCATGTGTGTGTGCCACATACCGAGTGACTGGTGACGAGTCACGAATCATAGGATTTAGCAGTTGGCCTGTAATATCAATGCTCAGACCTATAGCAAAGCGTAGAACAGGGGTTTCTAAACTTATTTTGCTCATCCACTCCTGTTGCAGCAGCAGTAGCAGTTCCCAGCCATTTGTACAGCGCCAGCACTCTCACACCATTTTCCTGTGATACTTGTACTCCTAGTTTGAAACTTGCAGCAATTTGGAAGCCCCGGTGTAAAGACTCTATGGCTTGAACACTAATGCTGTAGGCTAGCCACAACACCACAAAGTGCTCACAGCCCCTGTGGCAACCACCACTCCCCGAGTACAACACGGTGCCATTTCAGTCTGGGAAGCAGATACTGAAGATGCCAAAATCGATCAGACCTGGCAAGCCTGGTTCTGATTTCAGGCTCTTGCACTACTTTTTTAGGGCCACTGGAAAGGTCTGTTGTTTGAAAGGTACCAAAGACTGTCTCAGAAACTTTGGCACGAATCAAAACCATGAAGCCACTATCAGCTGTCCTAAACAAAGGAAAGCCTAACTTCAGCAGCTACAGAGATGAAATGAGTTTTAGAACTACCTTCACAGATCACGTGGTTATGATATCACCCCACTCCCTCTTCTCATGTGGATGCTGTGGATCTAAACATCTGTGTCTTAGCAGGAGGTCAGCATATGACTGGTAAGACAGAGCTAGTTACCTGTTTGTCTTTTCTCTCTTGCAAATGGAAGATGGTTGAAGTAGATCCATCCCATGAGCCTCCATTTGGAGCTCACTGCTTCACGACCTCCTGTGGGCAGACATAAGCAAAAGTAGAATTTATCAAAGCCGCATATACATGCTGTCATCGAATAACTGCAGATGGCAGACCCAAATGTCTGTCAGGATCTTGAAACATTGGAAAGACCTTAGCTGATCTCCCAAAACATACAAATGCCTACAAGTTTAAGCAGGGAGTTGGGGCTGCAGCTGAAGCATATACAATTTCTAAGGTATTAATCCATCTAAGGGAGAGGTTGTGGGTCCATGGAGAAGGCACAAGGTGCCAGCTGCTCCTTATTCAAGCTCTTTTTTTCCTACTTGCACTGCAACAGCTGCAAGAAGATGCTGTCTGGGCTTGATGGAAAGGATAGGCCTATTTGTTGGTGGCATATTATTAGCATTATTACCCATTCATACATGGGGATTAAATAAATGTAAGGGGAGCCTGGGTTCTACAAGATTTCACTTCCCCCAGACTCTCTCTCATGCAGCAGCTGTCCACTGTGACATGCCTGTTAGCAGGGAACAAGTGTAACCCTTTCAGCCTTGCTCCATAAAACCCCTCAGACCACAAATGGGACACAAACACTTGGCTTCTGGTAGGGACATTAGTGTGACATGTATCTAGAAACACTGAGATGGTGGTCTCATCATGGAAGGAAGTCAGTGCAGCCAGCAAAGTTTCTGCGTGTTGACTCTATCCACACCTGTAACAAGTATCTAGGCAGTCAGAAGATGGTGCTGGAATAATTTCTATATGAACAGCTTAGTAACTTTTTGCAGTGAACTGAAGCTTAAGATTAGCTTATGGCCAAGCTTGCTGGCATGGATTTCTTCTTTCACACATATTAATCTAAATATTATTGGAAATATAATTTTCCTT
The DNA here is from genome assembly GCA_017639485.1 of Pluvialis apricaria. Classification (NCBI taxonomy): domain Eukaryota; kingdom Metazoa; phylum Chordata; class Aves; order Charadriiformes; family Charadriidae; genus Pluvialis; species Pluvialis apricaria. The sequence continues at coordinate 26,729,180 of CM030014.1, forward strand.
TATTTTTACGCTCTTCAGTAAATGCTACAATGCACCAGGAAGATCCTTGTCTCTTTGCTATTGGGACTTACATAAACATATAAATGTCCTGTTAACACATGCACTGTTTCTTAATGTTTTATACCATTGTTTCCTTGATCTTGATCAAAAATGTGACAATTCAGTTTGGAAATTGCATTCTAAAGCAAATGTGCTTACAGGATTTTGACTTGAGATCTCTGTGTGATCCTCCAGGGAAAGAACTAATTAGAACAGGCATTCATCCTTCCTTGCTGATGTTGTAACATAAATGGTGAAGAGACAAAGCAGGGATGCTAAAGTTCATGGGAACTAAGATACATGCACAAAAGTAACTAATCACTTTGCCCTTTAAGCCCCAAATTAAGAAGCTATGTAATGAAGTGAATAAGCTGAAAGCTATAAAATAAACTGGCTATATGGCAATCATATGCTTAGAGATGTGCAGCTAACCTGGAAATGTGCACAATTCAGCAAACAAGGCTTTTAGACAGAAGTCAACCACCTGAAAAGTGCGAGGAATTTGAAGTGTACTGCTTAATGGATTTTTTTAAAAAAGAAATTGACTGGCAAAGCCAAGCTGTGGATAATCACAGCCTCTGTCTTGTGTCCACAGGATCAGCTCTTTCAATGATGCTTCTTCTACAAGCAATGTAGCAGAAGAGCTGTAGACTTGACCAACAAAAGCCTGGATACTTTCTGAACAAATAAAAGCCACTGGTTTAAAAATATCCTAATGTGAAAAAAAGTGCAGAAATAAAAAAACTCCTCCGTTTCACAACATTTGGAGCACCATAAAATTAGCTCAGTGGTAAAGGAAATGGGAAGAAGTTCACATTCCAACTGCTTCTGCGTAGTAGGAGCTGCATGTCTGAGAACCAAGAGATCAGGGGCTTCCCCACGCTGCCACCCACACGCCTGTGCAGTGCAGGTGCCCAGCACCAGGCATTGCGCTCGGCCGTGGCTCCAGGCACTCCCAGACCTCTTGACGCTGCAAACCAAAGGGCTTTTTCACAGTTGGTTTTATCACAGCAATTGTGCTTGTCAGCATCTTATCAAAACAGTCCTTATAAAAGATACCAAGTCAACCCTTAAGACCACAAGGAAAAAGAATTTCATGAAGACTGCAAGACCAAAATTAAGTCCACAACATCTATAATTAACGAAAAGCTACCGTAAAAGGAGCTCTTGAGTGTTAAACAATTTTAGGCCACAGCAACAAGAAAATTGGGAGAAAAGGCTGAAATGCCACCAGGCAAACAAATTCTTGGTGAAAATGAAAACAGTGGGGCCAACGCAGAGTACTAAGGCTGTAGTGTGAGGCTGCTTTCCTGGAAACTGAATTTCAAGTTCACTTTTCTGGGTTGTTCAGCCCTAGGTGGCACTTCAATCCCTTTTTGAACCTTGCCACAGGGTAACTTGCCAGAGAGATAAGACCAGCAATCTACCCAAACTGTACCTGATAGGGGTGACTTCAAATTGCATCAGATAAAGGAGTGACCAGCTCCAAAGAGGATCATCAGGTAAGCCTGATACAGGCACACAGGGGAAATAACCGTAAGACCCAGCACAATGTCTGGAGTGAGAGTGTATGTAATTCAAGTTCGATCTACTTAAGGCAATATTCATAGTATATCACTCTCTTAATTCTTTTTTTTTTTGATTTGTACACTGAGCATCAGTGATACCTGCTGGCACAGAGTTTTCTGCCTCTTCAATTTTTATATAAATAAAAAGTCAAGAAATAAGCCTAATACATACAAATGCAGCACACTAGTATTTCAGTTGGTTGGGATGAAGGACTCATAAGAATAACAACAGAGAAAACAAAATAAATTTGAGCCTACTAATCTATGCATAGCCAAAATACAGAATTAAACTTTAAACCACCATAAAAATGTATTATTTGATTTTAGTGGAAACACAGAAGTCTCAACTACCCTTTCACTGAGTCTCACAAGGCAGGTAAGCATTAAACTCTGTACGGTTAGAAAAAGCAACAGAGCTACACTGAACTTGTGCTGAATGTTTTCCTAGCCTTGACTCCTAGACGCTGACAATTTCAGTTAACTGATTCCTTCCTCTGTCACTACAATTCATCCAGCTCCGTACTTCCCTTTAAAAATGTTTGCTGCAATAAAAAAAAATCCCACTTCATTCTCCTTTGTCAGGAGGAAGAAAGGTTACGGTCAACAACTCTTCACAGCCAGAATTACTGGAGAGAATTCCACATCATTCCCTGAGAGGATGCAGTGCTGCCTTCTTTATTGTACCACTTTCTAACCACTGGATGATGCTGGATGGGAACAGGAGAAATTCCAAGACTTCCTCGTCACTGACAGTAAAATGGGACCTAAGGAAGACTAGTCAGTCCTGCCAATTTGTGCATGTTTGAAAGAAAAACAGAGCATGTGTACTCTGTGGTAGGAAGCCCAACAACCTATTTCCTGTAAAATATATATCACAGAAAAGGAAAGAAACTGAATGTATAGATAGCAACTTTCTGTTAATTTCAGAAGTTTTAATCTCTTTGATATATTTATTGTACAGTTGTTAAAACAATTGGAGTTTTAATATGACCAGGGCCTTTTCTTTTAATTAGCCTTTTTATGTCAATTCCTGTTTCCTACAAGTTGGTAACGTTTTGTTTATCACCAATCACTTCCTTACTTAGACTGCAGAGAGGATTAAAATATTTGTGACAGAGGGTACGTTGCCGAGGCTTTGTTACAGACAGTGCAATGGGTCTGTACCGATGATAGAGGCTTCTGCATGCTGCTGTGGGACAAGATGCTTGTTCCTGCCATTTCTCAGGTGGAAGTGATGTGCGTATACTGTGCTCTGTAATGAAAACCTAACTCTAATGTTGCCACCCTTAATCAAGAGAGGAGTAATTTGTAGTGCAAGGCACTGCTTTCTTCTTGTTTGGAAAAGTGTTACAGGAATATTATTAGTTAAAAATGGAAAGGGCTGAACTTATGAAAATATGGAACATTGTTCTTGAAGAACAATGACTATTTCAAACTTAGTTTGCTAGATTTGATGAGAATTTTCATGAAAAGGCTACTGAAGCCAAAGGCAAGAGATCATTTGCTCTAACATTGGTTGAAACAGATAGAAGTATCTGTTTCACAGAAGCACAGTTGTGTTTTCCATAGGAACTGGACAAGGTAGGGCTTAAGCACTTCCTAACAGTACATAAGATTCTGTTGTGGACGATACAAACTTAAGGGAAGAGTATGCTGTCCAAGAAATTGAAGAAGAAAAATTTCTCCTTCCAGCCAGAATATTAAAGCTTTCCACGTATCTGTCATTGTGGTAACCTCTTGGAAAACAGCTTTTGAGAACAATGAGATAAGAATCTCTGAACAGAAACAGGCTGTCTAATACTATTCTTACAATGGAAATAGCCTGAAATAAAATGAGTTCACACAGGCTGGATATTGTTTGAAATAGAAGTATTATTCTTTCTACTTTGTGCTTCACAGTATAGTGAAATGTATTATAATAGTTTCCAGTGTAGACACTCTTCTATAATAAAAATTATTTATTTTGGAATAATCAGTTGGCTTCAAATGCAGAGTAATTTGTTTTGGTATAACCCCCTCTCTCCAAGCTATTTTTCTAGAGCAGTTTCCATACAGAAAACTCTTCTAGAATTCTTACTGTGGTCATTTACTACCTATTACAGACATGCTGTTAGCTCATCTAGGAATTGGAAGAGATTATTGAAGTGCTCCATTTTGAGGGAGAACCATTTTATGAGTGACACACGTCTTCTGTTTTAAGGAGTATAGCCCAGAGTTTGGGGCTTTGTATCAATGTTAAACCATTGCATCAGTTCAGAAAAGAGACTGACAGTTGCCGGGATATTTGCATTATTAAACACTGAAATGCAAAACAACAGGCAAAATTAGGGCTGTTGAAATGCAAAAGCCATGATGGGTAATTTTAATGCATTGGAGCATTTTCATTCAGAGCTTCCCCTGCTCCTGCTGCTGGCTTGCCAGATTAACAGCGGACATTTTCTTGAGGGAAGAGGGTATAGGAAGGAAGGAGTTTAAACTTTGTTCATGATGGAGAAATGGAAATTGGAAAAATATACGTTGTATTGAAGCAACAGCTACAACAAGGCAGTGCAAGTGCACATGTCCACAGCATTTCTTGGAGGAATATATGAATCTTACTGATAATTCTTGCTGCCACCTATGAAAAGAATCTGAATATCCTCAGCGAAGCAGAAACCAAAAGAGGTTGTGAGTACTTCATTATTGTTCTTCAGATAATCCAACAAAACATACTAGAAAAAATTCCACATCATTCCTGGAGCAGGTTTCGTGTTGGTTTTGCAGAAACTTGAGTATATTGCAGTTAGCACTTTACTCTTCATAGCTTCAAGGAGCAAACAATTGCCTGCTGATAAGCTCAAGCCTCCGTATAGTATTTGTTGCCACTGAACTAGCAAGAATTCCTTTAGATGACTGTGTGCAATGTATTTCAAGATAGTCAACAATTTCATATGCAAAATTCTAGAAACCATATGAGAAATGGATATGCATCAAGCTGGTCAGCAGACTGCTTTGGTTTGCATATACAACAAATTCTGACCAGCAGAGAATGAAAAGTGTATGGTGTTTTGTTACCACAGCTTTTTATGTAGCTGTGCAAAAAATAGGCAAAGTAACTTGGTACAGTCCAGCCTTCCATTGTCTGCATGAAGCATGCAAGGTCACAGTTGAGACAGTTACCAATGAAGTGCCAAAGTGGATGCACTCCAGCAGCACAGCCGTGGCAGCAGCTGTAAGCCCTGGACTGACATTGCCTGATGCCTTTTGCCAATACAACCTTTGACAAAGATGCTCTGCTCTAGAAAAAGTAGCTAAAAGCGCACATATTCCAGCAACAGATGAACAACAGCAACTGGAAATCAACAAAACACATGTGGTCTCTTTGCTGATAATAGTGGTTATACCACAAAAATTCCATCTTTACTAGCATTCATGTAGGCACGGTGGGAGCCTGAGTAGTTGAGTGTCTCTGGCTTGACAGCAGTGCTCAGAGCAGATTTTATGCAATTGTACTGAAAACAGCTGTGGAAGGCTAGTTTTTAGACACAGATTGGCCCTGCAGCAGTGAGGGGCAGCATATGTGCATATTGACCAGCGACGTCCTCTGGCAGTAGCCACAGAAGGAGGATGTACTATTTTCTGGTACCATTGCTCTGCTGAACTGTAAGATGCTGTGGAGGGGAAGGTCAAAATGGGAAAAGCAAAATACTCTCTCATTATCTCCCCTCTCAGGTCCCTTAAGACTATTTTCTAGAAATTACCGTCATTCTGGGAAAGGGTCTGGTGCAAGAAACACACATAACTGACCGGCAGGAATAGCTGTTAGGGTTTCCATATGCAGGTGCGTGTCTCACTGTTCCCTTAGATTTTTAAAAGGTACAAGCTGAACTGTAATGACTTACAGAATGGTAAACTGGCATTGATTTTAGCTTTCCCTGTTATGTCAGCTATAATTTGCAATGGTTTGGGAGCTCTTCAAATAACTGAACCTTCCTGCACTGGGGTGGAGCAGGAACCTCTGTGGAAAAGATAATGTTGGCAAGCTGAGAGCAGAAATTATCAGACCTCTCCCTAGGTAGGCCACCCTCCTAAGAATTATAGCCCCAAAAGACAAGCCTGAAAAGTACAGTAATTTGTCTCTGCGGAAAAAGAATTCAGACACAACTTTTGTGGCATGCTGGAGAAAAGAGGTGGGAAGGAAAATCAGCACCTTCCTCCCACTTCAGGTAACCTGTGGAGAGGGAAAAACAGAACCTTGGCCCTGGACACTAGCCTCCATGAGAACAACAACTTGTGCCTGCTCTGTGCCACTCTCTCCCCAGACCAAGATGAGGATATTGATGCTCTGCAACACATTTCCCTTCTAACAGTACTTCTGAGGCAGATAGCTACACATTATACTATAAAAAGATCTTGCTGCAAGATCCACATACTAACAATTCTCAGCAGTAAACTTCATTGTATGCTTTTTAAAAAATACAACTCGAGTAATGTATATATAGGAACATTTTAAATGTGTTGATATGAGAGTGTGCAACCACTCATAAGTGATCGAAAAGCCTGTTTTCTGACATGGGTTTAGAAAAACATTTGATCCTGAGAACTGAAATGTATTATCAGTGGCTTATGGCCTTGGCTGAAGAATGATAATCACAAGTAACAGACAGGAAAGTTTTGAAAAAGTATCACATTCAGAAAAACATTTGAACTAAAGCCATATCACAGTGTACTGCCACATCCTGTACGACTCCCTTTTTCACACTGCGGTATGTTTGATAATCGCTGGCCCTTATGCTCTTAAGTTTACTAACTCAGGGTAAATTTCATGAACTTCAGGCCAGGAGGCATGATCTTTACCTACAGTGCTTAGTCTGAACAACTGCCTAAGTCCCAGAATTTGTGCCATCTTGCCCTAGTCCTACACAAAGCACAAGCTTTTGCTCCCTGCGCTATAGCAGCTGTGTGGATGGAAAATGCTGACACATATATACAGATGTGGCTTAGCTTTAGACACCTGAATATCCAGTTCGGACCATATTTTACTCAAATTTACTTTTGTCTCCTTACAGATACTAAAATGGGAGAGAATAAAGGGACGGTTAGTTAGAATTTAATGCTTTCCTGCAAACAACTACCTCTGAACAGACAAAGCTGTTACTGTAGTCAAAAAATGTAAGACAATCCAGTCCTCTCAAATTTGAACTCATCCCATCTTTTGAGTTAGCAACTAATGTAACTCACTGAAGAAAGAGACAGTGGAAGATTCTCAGGAGTCACTTGAAGAGAAGAATTAACTCCACTGAAACCAGAGTTACATCTGTGCCAAAGACTAAACTGAACACACATGAAATTTAGGCTATAACAAGGCAGATCAGAGTTCTATAAATTCCCGTGATCTTTACAGTATGGTGAACTAGACCATTAGGGGCAAATGCTGTCTGACCTGGCGTTCTTGAAGACAAATTTATTTTTCCTGTGTTTAATGGAGGTATAGCAAGCTTGTTTCCCCTTTCAGCTTTTAATATTATCATACCAACCATCTTTTTTCCTGAAAAAGAAAATGAAGCTATCCCAAATTAACAGATTTGTGTGAATACAGCCAAAAAAATGTACATGTTTATGTTAAGCAGCTTGGCAATCATACAGTTTCAGCAAATTTATTTTTTATTATTCTTGCTTTATAAGTAGTAATGCTTCACTCCTTAAAGCCTCATCATCTTTAGATCTTGTTCCAAATACTCTTCAACTCTACCTCTTAAAAGAACAGAGTTCTCTTTTGTTATCTAGAGTTTTGTATCACTACTAATTTCTAACAGTGCATCCTGCTGATACATTAAGCTGAGATCATGAATCAGTTAATATTCTATCCGAATATTCTTAGCATTTTCTTAGCAGCTTATCTGACTTTAGACACTGCGCTGTCACTGATATCAAGTTTTCATATGTTGCTTATTTTTAACATGTTTTGTATTTCATTAAAAATATAAGCACTCCTGCCATAGACCTCAAATAAAGATGTAATGATGATACTAGAAGTGAATGCATTTAATTGTTTCAAAATATTATGTATTGTTGGGAAAGCTGAACACTTAAACTATTATGTCAGGGACTCATCGCTTTGGATCCCTGGGCCCTTCAGGTTTCCTCAGTTGCTATAGGTTGTGTCACTAGCCTCTTCCTTAAACTCTCTGTTGAGCATCCCGGGCACGACTCTTCCCCTTGCCTTCACAGAAGCAGGACCCTGTTGCCTAGATGGTACTCTGATACTTTCAAGTAGCTTAAGAACTCAATTTCCCAGGGCTGTAACCCTGTGAGCGCTTAGGGTTTTCTGTCATCCTCTTCGGGAACATATGGTCACCAAAGCAAAAGGGCACTCAAGATTTGAGAGGGCTCCAAAAATACCACCACATTCGCCTATTTAAATCTGTATACCTAACTTGTCACTAATTGCTTGCATTTATTTACATACAGCTACTTCCTTCCTGCTCTTCACTATTCCCAGCTTTGAAGAGTCAGGGCCCCGCTGGAAGTGAGCATTGCATCTCTTCTCAATAATGGAAACTTCTCCCTTTCCCTATGCCACCATTTTTTTTTGAGCTTTTGCTAATCAGACCGTAGTTCTTCACCATGAACACGTAACCCTTGCATCCCTCCCCTCTGCACAGACTTGCTGTATCTGTAGGTACTTGTTTTGATTCCAGTTCTTTATGGTTCCAATACCCAGATAACATTTCAATCTTACTTGGATATTGTCGATTTACCAAACTCCATCCTTCGTGTTGCATTCCCTCCATTCTCACATCTGACTGCTTTAGTTCAGTCTCAGTCATTCCTTGCTCACTTTGAAAGGGAATCAGTTTGAGGCTGGCCTTTTTGCAGTGTTTTGATGAATGGAATATGACTTGCATTTCACACTTAATGCAATTTAGGAGGCAGCAGTTTGAGATACTAGAAAACTTGGCAATAAAATGCCAATTAGTTGTGACTTAACACAGTGCATTAACACAGTGTTTGAAATACCCAATACTCTCCCTACTATTCCCTATTATTGAATTGTATCCGTTTAGTCCCATTATGCCCTCTTGATAAAGAGATTATGCAGTCCTTTCTTTGCCTGTCCACTCCATGGTTCTCAGGTGGATTTTACAGGCTCTTCTTCGCTCCACACTGCTGTAACCAGCTGTCCTGACACCAAACCCAGCTCATTTAAAGCAGGCTGATATACCTATACTGTAGGTATACTGTAGCACAAAAGCTATGAATGAAGCTGAGGCATATCTATTGATGAAACAAAGTTGCAACAAGGGAAATTCCAATTGGGTATTATAAAAATTTGAAAAGAGCGTGGTAAAATACTAGAACAGGCTGGTGGTTGTGGAATCTGCATTCTTGGAGGTACACAAAACTTGACTGGACTGACCCTGAACAAACAGATCTAACTTTGAGGTTGGCCCTGCTTTGGGCAGGGCATTGAACTGGATGACCTCCAGAGGTCCCTTCCAGCCTAAATTATATGATTCTACTGTTAAAATAGAATAAACCCACCAGGAAGACAGGTATATGATTTTTTTTCCTATTTGCTGTCTTTTAGAAGTGTTTTCCACTAAAATATACTGGAGTAGGAGACATTTAGTGTCTCTAACTAGACAGCCAGTTTAGGCATGCTGCATCAAGCTCTGGAGTTTCTATTTTGACTATATCATAAACTTAGCTGTCTGAACATAGATGCTGCCAACTGCTGCTGAGATACATCAACAGCCTAAAGCAGATGGGAAAAATACTCATACTCCACCTTTCCCTCATACTAAACAGTCATATTTCAGACTACATCTGTAACACCATCAATTTAAAATTGTACCTGACGTTATAACAGCCTGAAGTACACCCATAGCCAAGTCCCCTTACATGGAATATGGAAAAGGCCCTTCAGGAGACACAAAATACTTAAAGGCATGGCTATTATGTTCCTAAGTAGTAAGCAAAATAAAATCCTTGTTCTTCCTTTTTATTACATTTCCACAGACAAAACAGACAACACAAAGCAAGATACTCTCTGGCTGTAAGTGCCCCACTTCTATGGGCTGCCTGGATCCCTAAAGAATAGTTCACATGACACTGAGACACTTCTCTGTTTGTAAATTCACACTCATTTCATCTGTTGTAATTCCCTTCTTCTGTTCTTCTCCTCTAACTCACCCTGTTCCTCAAACTGCTCTTAAATATGTTTTGCATCAATCTTCCCCACTTAGTGTTACCATAATATTACCATTTAGAGGTAAAGCCTTAGAGCAGTACTGCAGCGCACTATACAACAGATGGATACTTAGGGATAGGTACTGGCAAAGTGTATTTGTGGACTTTCTACAAAAAAAGCACAAAGCAAGTGCTAGTTGTACTCTCTGGGAAACCAAGGCACAGAGATGTGCTCCTCCCAGTAAGGACACCCTGCTGTTATCATCCCATTTTTGGTTCCCTTGTACTTTCTCCAATGTCTTTTTCCCGTTTCCTATTCCCAAGAGACACTTCTGATGAAAAATAAAAATCACAACCCAGAACCTTTTCTTTTGAGGCAGAAACCTCTCCTTCATACTTGGCACAGCCTTTAATATTAAATATTACTGCTGTAAAAAAGGTGGTAATATTCTTCATTCATGGGAGTTTTGTTGATTTAATGGCAGTTTTAAAAGCATAGTTTCCTTATGCTTAAGCCATGGTTTGCGCGCAAAGTTTCTTCCTCACCCCCACCCCTGCCTTGCAACCTTATTTTTGGTTTAAATCAAAGGCTTTTTTGTACATATAAGCCAGAGCTCTGGGAAGTGTTTTACATGGGCATAAATACTTAATTGGGCTCCAGTGCCAAGCTAACTGTTTGGCAACAGCTGGTATGTTTGCATAATTTGGACCAGCTCACAGCACAGTGATTTGCTACACTACATTTTAGCATTCGGGATTTGGAGTTATCCCGTTGAGTGCTAATACTGGAAGACAATTAAAAAAACTGGAACTGGAAGTTTGGTGGAAGACAAGAAAGGCGGCTAGTACAGCATTCTTTACATGTGAATATTTTGCTGTGGTGCAGGGAGAAATACACTATGTTTATCATGAGCATTTAATGAATTTTGAATAAGAGAGCCATGGAGTTTTAGGAAGTGACTTTCCTAAAGCATGGAAAATCCTTCAGTTAAGAAGGAAATACTTTTGACTTGTAACTGGATCTTTGTAGCAAGGGGACAGCTTAAAAGCTAGGTTACCTTTTAATTTATCAGTTTACACTGGATTGTGGCTTTGTAAATCTCTTTAGAAAACAGTCTCTACCCCTGCGCACTGCCCTGATTCAAAGGCACTACAATTTATCAAAGCTCATTTTTTAATTGCAACCATACTCATTAATTGCAAGCATACTCATGCTTACCAGTTTATGAAGAATAATCTACTTGACTGTCCCCTAAAATTACTGTGCTCTTGCTGAAGAAGGAAAGAAAACAGATAAACAAAAGTCACAACACAGGTTTCAGTGGAGAGTGTGATGGATGCACTCGACCCCTTAACCAAACTAGCAGTAGTTTGGTACAGGCTCCAAAGGGGGTAAAGGCCTGAGCCGTAGTCGGACCAAGAACTCCTCTAGTTTCAGTCTGTTCTCTGGAAAACCCACAAAGGACTATAGTGACACAGTGAGCATCGATGCACATGAGCTTGGAACACTGATCATGCGATTAACACATGAATAGCAGGTGGCTTTTCCAAGACTCATTTATCAAGGAGCTAAGGAGATTGTGAATACAAGGAGTCTCATGCATACCTTTCCCATTCCTCATAATTTGACTACAAGCCAACTGCTTTATTCCATAAATATGATAGCCTAAGTGAGCCTTTTTTGAGCTCTCCCTGCTAGGCAGCATGGCTGCATGGCAGTGATCTCCCCTTGACCGGAACACCTCTCAAGGTTGCTCCTCCAGGCAGAGAGACCTTTCACCAATAGCAGATCTTTGGTAAGTGACTGATAGCACACTCAATTAATACTAATGAAACGTTACTAACCTATGTAACTATTAAATGTTAATTATTATAACCTTATATAGATAATTCCATTAGACATAAACTACTGTCCAAGTTTGAGATTAAGATTGGACCTAGCTGCACCTAGGCTCCATCAGGAGTTTTGAAAGCAAGGGGGTCCACTCTAAACCTCATGACTGAACGGGAGGGTCTTCCTTACCCTTTTCCACGTCTGGTCTCTGTGCGAATCATTCTCTCTTGATTCTAATTCAAATTTCTGTTGTATGTTTCTTCCATGCAGTAATTAATAAGGTGAACCTTGCCATCAAACTTATTGAACCTTGGTAAACCACTGTTTACCAAGGAACGGTAATACATTCCACTCATTTGTGACAAATTGGCATAGTCAGCAGGATCCTAAATCAGAATCTGCAACAGTCAGATTTTAGCAGACACAGTTCCTGATGATTCCTTCCTCCCTGATCATGCTCAAAACACTCTCAGCTCCCTGCACTGATCTGACTTGACAGCCATCCTCACAGAAACAGGCACAGACCAAGGAGTAGCAAGGCAGCAGAACAGCACAAGCATGGAGCCTAGTGACAAGAGTGACTGAGACAGACTGGAAACCGGACAACAGATTTGAGAAGATGAAGCAGACGTTGCTGCAGCTTAGGAGGTGTCTGTAACAACAACTGATATTTTCTTAAACTGTCATTTCTTTTTTGAAAGCAAAAATTTCTAAAGGTAATACAAACACCCTTCCCTTCCTATACTGTCTGGCTATATAAGGAATGCTACCATAAGGTATTAGGTCAAGTGATAAACTTTCTCATGGTGCTTATTGGTTGTCAATACTCATATGATGGAGTTTGAGGAGGGAAAGGGCAAAGGGTCACTTATACTACTTTATAAATCCAGGAATTTGCCCATTTAAAATTACATTTAAGAAAGAAAAGAACCTTTTGTTTACAAAGTCAAACATTTGAAACTTAAATACTAGAAATAAAAGTTGCTTTTGTAACATTAGTTTGGCCCTTTTTTTGCTATGAAGGATATAATATTGAATTACATTATTACACATGTATTTTTTACCGCATCGCCACATTTTATCCAGTACACAGAATGGACAATGTCTATGAAACAAATATCTCTTTAATAGTTTTAATCTTCATTATTGTCATGAAAGACCTTATTTACTGAACATTACTCCCATTTCGATCTGAAGAGAAAAATAAAAATGCCCTTTTGAAATTTCTGTTATTCCTTATTTTAAAATAGTAAAAAGCATTTGTATATATGAACAAAATATAGCTTCGCATGCCCATCTGAGACGGCTGGGGACATTGCCTACATTACAGAAAGGATGTGAGAAACATCCAGATTAAGGTAAAATTACATCACCTACTGTTAAATGTCCAATTTGTTATGACAAAGACCTATCTTTAGGAACATTTCTGCATTACAAATATATTTGCATTACAAATATACTTGCTAGTAATACCAGTACAATGGTTAAGGCTTAACAATAGTTCTGTAATTAAGCCTCAAGATCTCAGTTAGCCACTGAGAAAGAGTGGAACATACATTTAGTTATTACTTAAAGGACTAGGTCAAGCAATGATTTCTGCAGTTTCTAACACTGAAGTGTTTGACTTCTCACCTTACTAGTATTTTTAATTGGACATGTGCATAGCATCACAGAAGATCTCTTGTTGACCAATTACCTGATGCTACCAAACATCCACTACCCAGAAAATTTTTGAAATAATATCTGGAGATCTCGGTGCAAAAAGTTTGTGGTGTTCTAATTCAAAAGTTCCAAATTAACTTTGCTGTTATTCTACTTTTTACCAGAATTAGAGTACATCTCTTTTCTTAGGAAACTGCAGGAGCTATGAAGATGGATAAGTGACTTGATGTCCCGAAGCATTATGCAAAGGCTTCATATAATATTCATCAATAAGAAAATGACTCTCAAAACATCCTGTGCAACTGATGTCAGTGTTTATATTACCATTAAAGAGTGGTCTGGGAACAATCATGTGAGTGATTTATTTCTGATGCACAATCCACTTATCCTTGTCTGTCTGTAGTTCTGACTACCACAATCTGGTTCTTAGGTGAGCTCCTGGCTGAATTACTGAGTACCTTCAGTGACCCTGGGTCCTGGAGGTCCCTAGCACACCACAGTTCATTGGTCATGCCTCAGGTTTTGTTGCCTGAAGAGGAAACAAATCTAGCCTCAAGGGCCTAGGGAAAAAAAAACCAAAACAAACTAAATTACTCAATGGCTGAATAGATTCATGCAGTTGTTCACAATTGTCTGCTTCCTCTCCTGAATGTCTTCCATGGGTTTGTGGGCCTCATGGGCCAGGTCTTGAGTAGCAGTTGATAAAAGTGTCAATAACATCTACATCATCAGTAAGAGGGCATCGATAATGTTAGCCATCTATTATCTCTTGAGTCTGACCTGCAAGAATTTCTTTGTTACTGTGAGAACTTTGCAAGAATGCTTCTTAAAATCATTGGCTTTAGCTTCTTTATGAATGAGGCTCCAGGTCAACAGATACCTTTGAAGGCAAAAAATGAATACTGGATAAATCACATCCAGATGCAAGGGCCACAAGAAAAAAATCTCTTTACTATTACCATCAGCTGCCTAGCAATGTACAAAACATGAATCCAAAGCAGGAACCCAGATGCAATGTTCTGCCTTCAGGACAGGCAGAGGCCAGTGATCTCACTAAATCTGGGGTCCCTCACACTTTGAGTACTACAGAAAAATGTTTCCAACAGGTTTTAAATACTGAGAGAAAACAAGATGAGGCTAGCATGCCAAATCCCTCTAAGGCTACAAATTCAGAAGATCATATGTCCTTTCCCTGAACGCTTTTGATATTAAAGAATTAGTATGAATTCAACAACAAACTAAGACTAAAGTTTGTTTAACCCACAAACCAAAAAACCCTATAGTATTACTTGTAAGTGTGCCCCATATAAGTTTTACTTCCACTTGGTGTAGGTTTGTGAGTTTAGCAATTACAAATATTGCACTGCTGCTCAAAAATGCTTGAAATAATACAGATTCTGGGCCCCAAAATATATCACAGAAATTTGTTAAATAAAAAATGCAAATGAAGAATGCAGATTTTTGCACCTGGAGCTCATCAATTCTGGGATGCCAGACACACTTTAGTATTATTTGGATTACTAGGAAAACTTTAGAGGATTTGGATATTTTAATACATCATGAATCCTGAATAAATACAAATCAAATTTATCAGTACTGTGACTATTAGTATTTTGATTTTGGACATATTATTAAAGATGCAAATATTATTAAAAACATAATATTGACAAAGATTTTAAAGTGCTTTTCTTCAGAGGTGCAGATTTATAGAAAAGTGTATGTAAAGAAAATATTCCCACTGTCCTTGAATCAATCAATAAATTAATTTAATAAAAAAAAGAGGAGCATACTTGTAATTCTGAGTACAGCAAAGGGATTGGAATTCTGTAACTTGGTTACATTTTTGCCTTGAGCAAGTAATTTAACCTCTCTCCCTCTTTAGTTTTCCTATTGGTAAAATAGGAATAGCTTACTTCAAAAACATGCAAGCATTATCGAGAGGAAATTTTATCACAATTATTGAGGTAGGTAGGGTACTGTCAGTATACAGTAAAACATCTTCACAGTGAGGGATGCTGTGACAACCTGGCAATCATGAAATTGAAGATTCAGCATTGTTAATATAGTGAGATTAGAAAGGTCATAACACTGCAAGCTGGCATTATTTTCGTATTTGGCATCAGGAAAGATTGCCTCCATAGCACATTTGCCTAGCTGAATATTGATTTGGCTTCACTGATTACAAACGGAACCTAAACTGATTAGAAAACAATTAGGAGTAAATCTATATGAAAGGGTTTCTCTTTTTTCTTCTTGGCCAGTTAACTTGAAGTAGCATGAATGAATTTGACTGTAACTTTGCCACTGACTTGCAAAAGCAGGCAACGAGTTCATAAATTATCTTTGCTGATTCAACTACAAACTGTAAAAATAAAAGTCTTTATTCGTTCTATTTCTCAAACATGAAAAGCTCTGCCATCTTTAGTTGCCTCACAAAGGAATAAGAAAAACATAGGTATGGCTTCTTAAGAAAATACTCCCTTATTACATCTGACCTTTGTGCTGTCTTGCTGACGCTGTACTGCTTAATGCAGCTTCTGTCCCTTTAATCACTCGCTTAAATACTAACAACAGTCTAATGGAAAAGTTGCTGTGGATTCTCAATAACTGCCTGACCTGAAAAAGAGTCTAATAATGATGAAGACTAAAAAAAGATTTGCTTTTAAATTTTAGCACCGGGAACTAATGCTTAGTGCTATTCCACTCACAGTTTGTATGCACCCTATGCTACGTGAACAATTTCTCTGGACAAATAACACTTTTTTTGTTGTTGTTGTTCTGTGAACAGCAATAGTAACAACGCCTGGGTTTGTACAGATTTGTACACTATGTTCCTGAATTCACCCCTGGCTCCACATAACTCCAATGTTTTTACCGTGCTCCCAATGCTACCTGCCTCCCTCACATCCTGTATCTGCAGTTATACAGCATTCAAGCTATACCAGGGATGAGTCATCATCTCTACTATATATATCATAATAGATAAGAATATGTGTGCACATATATATAACTGTATATATCAGAATATCTAATAATCTATTTAAGAATCTGTATATATCAGTTTGGCAGGCAGAATTCAACCTACTTAGCTCTCTTGCAGAAGCCAGTAGCTTTTCTCTTTCCTATACACAGCTAAAGATTTTTCACAAAACTTCTAAGAACTTCGTGTCTTTGGAAATACTGCTCATCTATAAAAGTTTATTACAATTGCAAGGCAGGCAAGGACAGAGGCAAAAAGAAACAGCCTAATGTTAACATACATGGCATAGATCCACATGTAACATAGCTGGTTTATTCTGCTGTTATGGCTCAAAACAGACACAAGCCCAGACACACTGGCCTGTTACAAGACGATGTTGCAGCTGCTACTGGGCCATAACGGCTGTGTGCCGTTGCTCAACCTGGATATTTGCCACCTGTATTTCCTTTAACTGGAAGAACTGCTAAGTTATACTGCTACAGCTGAGATAAAGCCTGAAATCCTTAGGTTGCTACATGAAGGAGCTACTAGCAGCTAGCTCTCAATCCTTTTCCTTCCTTGGTTAGACAGTATTTAGACATCATTTTATTAGAGGTGTTTTGCAAGGAGGGCTCGATGGTTCTCATGATGTCAAGGACTGAAGGGTAATTTCAGAGGGCCAATAAGACGGGTGATTCTGTCTCTCTAGTCCAGAAGAATTAAAAAAAAAATAAAATTCTTTGGCATGCTAGGAAGGCTCTTCTTCAGGAGACACAAGAATCTAAAAATCTTAAGAAGTCCACTACTTTGTAACTTGATTATGGGAGAAAACGTCCCCATCTTATAGCCTATAGCCTTAAAAAAATCTAAATACCTGTTACCTCAGCTCTCTGCTTGTCACAAATCAGCTTTGTGCCCTGTATTTTCTCCACAAGGTGATAAAAACAACTTTCAGATGTTATGAAAAGCTGGTAGTTTTTGCACAGCTAACACTTTATACTGCTTCCCTTAAAAAGCTGTACTCATGCTCAGCTGCAGTGAACCAGGATGCGGCCTGCACATGTCACACATTCTCCTCTGCAATGAAGGAAGAGGGCTCTCAGGTTTCACACTTGGCGATGTAAGTATCTCTAGACTAAAAATGCTCTATAATTATTATTTTGTTAGAGCTTTACGCACCACTAATGTTTATGCTGTGATGAAAGACCTTTCTTCCTGTTTGACTGAAGAAACCTTTGTTGCATGGGAAATAGATTTATGATGTTCTTGGTTGTTTCTTTACCCTCATGTTCCTAGGTTTTGTGAGTGATACAAAGCACATAACTGTCCCTTAGCAACCTTGAACAATTCTCAAGACAAAGTATTAGCTTGTGATTGCAGACAAGGGTACCTTATTCCCTTTACCCCTTTTGACTACCATTTATTCATTCTGCCTCCATGTAATATATCTGTAAAGCTACCGTTTAGGCTTTCTAGATCATCTCCCTACACATGCCACTGGGGTTTTTGTTGTTTTAATTTTGATTTTCTAAACCAAAAGTCTCCAAACCACTTTCTGGATTACTATCAAGAGTCACTCGCAGAACAAAGTTCAGTCACACTACAATTAATTTTCTTTATCACTACTTTTCTGATGTGGAAGAAAAGTGAGACAGCATTAAATTCAAAATATACTTAACAGTATTTGGAGATGAGAGGCCAAGATTTCTTGAAGTCACAGTACTCCAAGCCGCTACTGGCAATTATTCTTTGGACCAATGCTGCTTCAATTCTTGCAGGGCATGCAACCCTGAAAAAAGGGAAAGAACATGGCCAAGAAAAAGCAGCATTCCTGGCTATTACAAATAACTTAGGATGGTAACTCACAGAAAATAAGGGAGAGAGAAGGAGCACAGTGGGAAAAAGAAAAGACAGGAAACGTTAGCATTTTTGTGATTTAGGTGGATTAGACCATCACCTTGAAGATTTACATTTTCCACTGATCATGGAGAAAAATTGAACTATTTTGACTGAAAGAAAACACAGTCACATAATGAATTGCTACTTAAGGATAATGGTAGTACTACAATGTGTTCCATAAATAAAGTATTCTCCAATTAAACAAAGACATTTCATTCCTCCTTCCACCAAACACAGAAGAGAAAGTAGACAAAAAAAATTGCTTGTCCTTTTCTAACCTAGACCTAGATCTAAAGTGTATATGTAACAGAAAACCCTAATCAACATAATACAATCAGAAAG
Organism: Pluvialis apricaria; assembly: GCA_017639485.1. NCBI lineage: Eukaryota > Metazoa > Chordata > Aves > Charadriiformes > Charadriidae > Pluvialis > Pluvialis apricaria. Next base: position 26,747,655 of record CM030014.1, read on the forward strand.
TGCTGACACAGAACTTTGGCATGAAGAACTTCTCTTGGCCTTTTAGGTTGTCCAAACTTAGAGGCAATAGATGACACATTCCTCCTTTTGTAACTAATAACATTTTGCTTGAATGATTTTAAACGTACATGGAAGTATTCTTCCTCTGTCATGGGGTTTGTCCCTCAATTGCAAGGCAAACACTCTATTTGGGTGGTGATTGTGAATATTTAAACATAAAAACATAGGGGCAAACCAGAAGAATCTCACTGTTATTTCTGCATGGGGAGCTCAGGCAGGCAGACGCCATTTTTCAAGCTCAGACAATTATGGCGCAGGTCCTACCACCATAGTGCGAGTCCAGTGCTCTTCCAGAACTTATGTTTTGCAAAAATGTCACTGAAATGGCAAAAGGCAAAGCAGAATAAAAACACTTCTAGAATACTTTTTTAATGCTAGTTAGATGAAAACTCAAGCTTTAATTATTTCTAAGCTTAAATATTTTTTTTCTTTTTGGTTCCCCTCTCAGAATGGCATCATATATGTTTGGGATATATCCCTTGGTCATCCTATGCTCTTCTCATCCTGGTTTCCAGAATGTAAGAGGTGGTGGTTGTCAAAAGGATGTTAACCAGAACTGAAAACGTAGCCCGAGCTGAACACACCAAACATTTTAGCATGCTAAGTTTGCTGCTGTATACTTTCAGCCACTTCTGGAGAGGCTTGAGAGGTTTAACGGTAACTACCAACCTCTGCAGTAAAGACTTCATTGAACTTACGGAACTTGTGATGCTCTGATGTATCGGTGCACATCATCACTATTAAACATTTTCTGTTAGATTTCCAAGTTGAAACAAGAATAGCATTACTACTTTGGCTATTTATTGGAGATGTAAGAGCAACAGCAGAATACAGAAATGGTAATATTTTTGTAAGCATGTGAAAGAAGAAGGGGAGGCATAAGTTTCAATAACTGATGTCCCTGCTTTTAAATGTTTGGATGTGAGGGATGTGTCCTGCAATTTTGCTAAATTTAGCTTGCTTCATAAGGTTTATTTACTAACAAATCTTAGAGCGGAATTCAAATGTGAACCATTTACAAGGAACTTCTCAAAATATGAGAAACTAAGGCTCGGTTTGGTTTATCTACATCTCCTTTCATTTTGTGAACATTCAAGTAAGTAAGTCTTAATTGCTGATTGTTAATCTATACTACGTGTTCAAATTTCATGTGTGTAGCAGAGAAAAATACAACTCCTTTATGGAAAAAGAAACGAACCCAAATAGAAAACATAGCAGCTAGTGGAAATAGAACTGAAAGTGATTACCCCAAATCCTCACAGGAACAGTAAAGTGTAGGACTACAGGTGCCAAGAAATCCCTGGATGATGTCTGCAGCTTTGCTTACGTTATTCCTGGGAAAACGCCTTTGGTTTGCCAAAGGGTTCAGTTATATGAGATGTGGTATGAGCTTTACCTCAAAGGACTGCTGTAAGGTACCAGATTGCAAAAAGGTAGATAAACATATAGAATAAAAGATCTTGGCCTAGTTCTGCAGCCTTGAACCTCCAGTGACGGCCTCTATGGAGCAGTACTTGCTTTCCCATGGGGAAGATCTGCGCTTTTAAGCTCTTCAGTGTATTTTCATCCAGGAGACTGTCTCACTGCTGAGTTTTGAGGCTTTCTGGGGCAGGCATAACACTAAATTGTAGACTACATATGTATATCTACTTCTGTCCTAACACTGGGATTACTTTCCATAGCTGAATGCAGAATATCAACATTAAGCATTTGGTCCCATTCTCTCTCCCTCCCAAGCACATAGCTTCTTTGATGGCAATTCTGTACATCTGCCTGATCCCTACAGACACACAGAAGAAGCATTTGTGAATCCCAGTATGGGATTTAGCGTTAAGAGACAAATGTGCAGAGCAGTGAAAATTGGCAGCAGGCAATGTCTGAGGAGCCAAGAAAATAAATGTTTCATAGCTACCTATTCTTCCCCTCCTCCTTATCTTAAAGACTTTCAGGGACTTTGGATGCTCTGCACGGTAAGTGATTAGCCAAAAGTCCCAAATTCAGCATCTGAGAGGGAAAATAGTCAAATTGCTTACATGCGCATCACTCAAGTAGCTCACATGCTCTTTTATCACTCAAATAGCTCTTGTATTTGCTGTAGAGCCTGAGTGGTGCTCACCAAATCATATCTCTCAATTAGCTGACCATACATGACACAATACATTTGTAACACCCTACTAACTGCCAGACTGCGTGGCTTATGTGGTCTCTTTAAATTGACTCCTGCAACCATTCTCTCAGTATCTAAGTAGTGGTGGAAGTTCATACTGTTCTAGCCTTTCAAAGCTATAGCACAGGTTAATAAAACTTGAATAAATCTGCTTACTGTAGCTGTTACCTGGAGAGTAGCTACACTGTGCAGTCTGAAAATCTTGAGGGCAAACAGCTGTGGGCAGCAGCAAAGTGCTCAAGAGCCTGATGAAGCCTAGAGGAAGTGGTATTGGTATTTTGGTACGATGCTCTCCCTCTCTGTCTTCATTCAGTAATGGACCTGTGCTGTCTCCCTGCTATGAAGCACTGTGACCATTTGTGGTTACTGAAATTACCATAATGTAACCAAAAGATGCTGTAATATCATAAACAAATTCTAGCTCAGGGAGATGCACTTGGCACTCTTCCATTTTCTTTCCCACAGCTCAAGGTATCCATGTTCCTTTGCCTGTTCCATGATAAACTGCTGTGTGGTACAGCTGACTACTCCATCCCCAGACAGCTTTTTTAAGAATGACTTCCCCAAAATGACCTTGTGAGGGTCCACACAATGTTTGCCATCTGTGCTCCAAGCCAAAGATCAGATACTATGTAGTTATTTCATTCATATTGCACAGAAATGAATTCTGCTTATTTACAAAGAAGTAAACTGGAAAGAATCACTCGACTGATTTAATGCTGCTACAGGCATGCCGATTTTTGTCTCGAGATGGAAGAGTCCACATTTATCACACTCTTCCAACATTATCTTTGCTTTTTAAATTTGTGTTCTCAGAAACTCTTCATTACCCTCATCTTAGCTAAGAAACATGGGATAACTGAGCCATGACACTTTTGAAAATGCCTAAAAATTCTGTCTTCCCTCTCCCCAGTGCTCTTGACCACTCAGACAAGTACTCGTTGGTCATGCTGCACAGAGTGAGTGATGGGGTCTGCTAGCTGAAGCAGGAAGACTGCCTGAAGCATCTGAACAGCCTGGAGGCCTGTTCATACATTTCCCTTTTGGCTGAAGGCAGAATTTTGCTTTTGGATGGCTTTGACATGTCTGTGATGTTTACAAATCACTCTGTGTAGATTGGTTTCTAGCTGTTCTACTGCGCCTAGTCCAATGCAATATGCCATTTAAATGTATGACCTTGAGCTGAAAGGAGTATCTGCCCCCTCTGTACTAAAAGAGAGAAGTGCAAGTGGGAAACGTACGTGCAGGGAACTGCCCTTTATCCTGAACATACACAACCACCCCAGCACGGTTCACAGGCATCTCTGCTTGTACTGGATCTAAAAAAGTCTGGAGTGAAGGCACCTGGGGCATTTGGGGAGCCTATTCTACCAGCTCCTCCCGGTGGTAAAAAGGAAGTAGAGCACAACAAAACTTGCTTTTAACATCTACATTTTGCTCTGAGGAGAACCTGATCAAACCTACTCTCCACAAACTTTTCTAGGCAGTATCTCAAACACCTGAGCTGCCCCTTCACCTGCCACTTCTGACTGTAGCCTCAGACTAGCAAACAAGATGCTCAAGACAGAGACCTGTAAAACCTCAAATACGCGTGTGCATTTCACCACAACTTGTCAAATCTCATTCAGCACAGATACATGCAGTTCCTTAACCTGTGACGCTACACACTGAATAGGACAAGCAGCCTGATCGCTCACCTACTGCGCATTCTTTGCAATATCTTGAAGCAGGAGGCAAATGAAAATACTACAACACTCTTGGACATTGTGCTGCCCAAGGAAGATCAAATTGGAAGAGGCTGTGCTGGAAGGTACCCTCTACACTTGCAATATAGCCCTTCCATTTTCAAATGACAGGTCACTCCACCATGGCAATGAATATATTTGAGGTGTCTGCTGACTTGTTCCACTGCAGACAGAATCTCTGCAGCCAGAAAATTTAGCAGCAATGAGGTGACCACACTGTGCCCCACACATTTTTCCTATGCAAAATCATCCTTTCCATCTCTACAAAGAGTAGGGTTTCTGCCAGCCATTCAGCCTCATGCTGCTGCAATGCAAAAGTGAAACTACTACTGAATGGAGGAGGTAGGTGATTTATGAGAGGTTTTTCTATGAAAAAACAATAATCCAATTAAAAAGACCAGTGATGGATGTGTGGTTAAAGATATTCCCAAACTTAGCGTCCTTTGACTTCTCTTGGCTACCACATTTGGCAGCTAAACAACAAAAACAAACCCTTCACCCAGGCTAATGGCTTTAGCGGTCAAAAGCTAAAGGGTGTCCACCACCTCCTCCACGGAACTCTAACTCCCAGCACAGACCACAAAGGAGTGCTCAGCCCAGCCCCACTCACTGGCTTGCAATCCCAGGTCTCAGAGGCTGAAGGGGACCTTGCACAGGGGAATGTTGCAATTAGCAATAAAAAACGTCTTGGAGATGATGGCTCTTAATGTATTTCACAGTAAATTTAGAAATTGCTCTGATTTGAAACCACTGGCAGCCTCATTGGCAGTACAACTAACACAAGTGCACCATTCACTTTTGCCTCGACCTGTCTGTCAGGCAAACCCAGCACCTGAAGTTGTTAGGAACTGATGCCATCCAGTTCTCATAGAAGTGACCTTAGAGTGGGGTCATAAGTTTACAAGAGGGAGAAATTTTTTCTTTCAGTAATTTGAAAGAATTCCTATTAACTCAACATACCATGCTTGCAAATGTCTCATCCCACTACTGAGGAGAGGGAAGAAGTGCATTAGCAGTAAATCCATATGACAGTATGGACAGTGAGAGCCAACCTAGTCTTCATACCTGGTGCAATAATGTCTGTGCAGTCAAGGGAAACTGAGCTACTTCATATTTCCTTCTTCCTTGCCTACTAGGGAAATGTCAGGTAATCAAAGCTGCGGACAGTTAGTGCAACCAAATCCCTTCAAAATGGAAAAGGGAGGTTGTAGCACTGGCCAACAGCTGCAGACAGCACAGAGGTTGTGTGAAGGCTCTGGTCTTGCTCACTGAGAGCAACATCTACTCAGCTCTTGCTGTTTCTGACACATTGCCATAAGTTCTGCTGGTATTATGGACTTTAGCACTGTACTCAGCAGAGAAATAAGCAGGTCTTTCATGCCATCAGAGGGGTATGCTGAATTCCCATAAGGATGCGGGGAAAACACATTCCAAACCAAGTATTTAAGAGTCTGGAAAAGACTGTGGTCTGTAAAATACTTGGAGATAACATCCTGTTCCATTCACCACAGTAGAACGAAACTTCACAGGAAGTGAGAGTCAAAAAAGGAGATGGAACCCTGTTGCCAGCAAGGCTAAAGTAGCTGTTGGCGATCAAACCAGTCAATCATTTTCTGACAGCCCTACTTTGGGGGAAGAAGGGGAAGCTTCTGGAAAAGCAGGACTGTTTGGCCCTAGTCCTGCCCAGCATGCTGTTCTCCCCTAGTCAGAGCTGAAGGGCTCTGCCGCCCTGGTTGGCTCCCAGGTGAGGAAAGCTCTCCCTTCCTAGGGACTCTCAAGTTCGTTTCCCAAGAGGTAGCTACAGCTTCAGCTGCTACACTAACCCTTTCATGTCTGTGCTCTCATGCAAAATGTAGCAAGTTTAATTGGTATTCCAAGAAGAGTAGCATTACCAGATTAAACCCCTGCTAAAGTGAAGAAAAGGGAAAACCACAAATTTATAAAAGGATGCTGATCTGAAGGCAAGGCACTCTCAGGGTAATAATAAAAGAAACACATATGCCAGCTTGGACAGGTAGGACCAGGAGTGCAGCACAACTGTGCTTCTTGCTACAGTAAGGCAAATTGGGCAGAAACTTCCTTTTCAAGCAAGGTGGCAATTTACCTTAATAATTTGTGCAACACTTTCTGGTAAACTGGAAATACGCTGACTGAAGGTTTGTGCCCAACTTCAAGTGCACTCCTCATGCTGAGAGTGAGCAGATGCAGTAAGGGATAAAAACTGCAGGAAACACAACTTTACTGAAATCAGGCGGCACAATGCCTCCTGGTAACACTTTTTACTCGCTCCCAGTAAAGAGTCGCTGAACACATGTTGGAGCAGGCTTTTTTTTTTTTTTTGGCAAGACAATGAAAATATGCTTCTAACTGTGCCCATTTTATACTTCACATCAGAGTATTTCCTGAGGCTCTTGCAAGCCTTTCCTTTATTTCACTTCTTCAATCAATAAATCATCATGAATCTCATTTCCATTTGTAAGTCCATTACTGCAGCCACTGACTCTCAGCTGAGCTGAAGGTCTGAGATATTAAATTGTACTTACTACTGCATTTCTACTAACACTGTACCTCTTTTTTTGGAAACAAATTTCCACTTGATTTTGAAAACACCTGCCTGGAGCTTCTAAGACTGGCTGACTTATAGCATGCCAGTTAGTGTTTGGTTGCCCTAGTGAAATAGCATCCCTTCATTAAGTCACTGGAGCAATTTTATGTGCCAAGAAGAAAGGAAAGACGACAAGAAATGGGAAGGAAAGAGAAGGTAAAAAAAAGGAGGGAAAGTTACAGCTGTCAGGAAAAATTGTTGCATTTTCCATATACAGGCTATGTTTTGTGACAAACAAAACTTTAAATTCAAAGTCAATATCCCAAAGATTGAGGAAGACGGTCAGAAGAGAATGAATGCAACTAGTAGGACCTGATCATCAAACCTTAACATCAGTAAGCCTTACTGTACTAATCATATCTTCATTTAAGGTTCTCTGAGGCAGTGCAGCACACTGGAATGGCACATCCTATAGATATCTCCTCCTAGGGTTGATTCATTATAATCCAGTGAATACCAAACTGCCAAATCCAGTGCTTGAATAAACTAGATTGTCCAGCCTATCTTCAGGACTAAAACCTCCCAATAGCAATGATCAGAAAGCACAAACAAAATGCAATAGTTTAAATCTAACAGGAATGTCATCCAGTTAGCACTGTAAGCTTAAGAAAATATTACAACGTTTGGAAGATTTTCTGATACAACAGCACTTCCTAATAGCACTTCCAGGTCATATGCCTACAGAGCTTCGTTTTAAAATTACTTACTAGCTCGGCAGAATTTGGTTGAACTTCAGATGCAAAGTTAGGTTCCCATGTGCCATCAAAAAGCCCTGCTCTGCCCATAGCAATTAGGTAAAGGAAGAAAAAAACAGAGTAAACATTAATCCTATTCAAGTCTCGTGCTACTGACTTTTCTTTCTTCTTGCCTTGCCAAACATGACAGTTTTGGAGAACCTGAAACTAATCTCAAAATATGACCAGGGTATTCCTTTGTATTCTTCGTACCATTAGGGTTAGCTAAATCTCTCCTAGATACAACATTCTCTGTTCTATTTTGTTCTGAAAATTTCAGAGTAACTTTACTCACTTAAAACTTTTCAATTGCTGTTGAATAGAATCATAGAATTATTTAGGTTGAAAAAGACCTTTCAGATCATTGAGTCCAACCATCAACCTAACACTGCCAAAACCACCACTAAACCATGTCCCTCAGCACCACATCTACATGTCTCTTAAACACCTCCAGGGATAGCGACTCAACCACTTCCCTCGGGCAGCCTGTTCCAGTGCTTGACAACCCTTTCTGTGAAGAAATTTTTCCTAATATCCAATCTAAACCTCCCCTGGTGCAACTTGAGGCTGTTTCGTCTTGTCCTACCGCCTATTACTTGGGAGAAGATACCAAAGCCCTCTCTTTACACCCTCCTTTCAGGTAGTTGTAGAGAGTGATAAGGTCTCCCCTCAGCCTTCTTTTCTCCAGGCTGAACAACTCCAGTTCCCTCAGCCATTTTTCACAGGACTTGTTCTCTAGATCCTTCACCAGAATAGACATGATGCTCTTCTATGATTTTAAACCGTAAGAAAACCATCTTCAGGACATTGATAAGTGAGCTTTCAAAAAGCTCAGGCCTTTACACCAGAAACGCAAATGGTTAGGTTTGATAGGCTCCACATTACTAACACACAAAACAGCCATTCCAGATTGTATCATCTTTCATAGGGTCTCAGTCACTCATTACCCTTATTTACGAGTTTGGACTCAGTTATCATTTTGTTTACTGATGAATTTAGGATGCAAGTATCCTCAGCAAGGTCCAGACATGCCATACATTAGCAGCAGCATCCATTAGCAGCATCATCCATGCTGGAGATCTGCCAAGAACAGGGTCAATGCTGTCTCCTGCACTGGACAGGGACTACACTGCTGAACTAATCTGTGTCTAAGGTTAAAGAGACTTCCAATTTACAGAAGTGCACTGAGAACCAACATACTGGGGAGAACTTCTGCTACTTCAGCTTCTCTATTCTCCTCCCTTAGCAGAGGAACATGCAAGAAATATGTTTTAATTCCCCGAGTCCATTTGCCACTTCCCCAACTGTTTTGTATTCCTGCATCACTTTGCAGTTATTTCAGCACCTATGATTTCCACATCTCAAGTTTAGCACTAAGAGCATAAGATATAACAGGAGGACTTTAGAAAGAGTACTTTGGTACAACTGCCCATAATAATTGAGATTTAAAACTATCATGTCACTAAACACATGACTACATTTACAAAGAACATTTAGTTATGCTTACCAAATCATGCTTATGCCCAGAACCCTTTCAGTGACAACTGTCACACAGTAATTGCACACAGAAAGCAAAATATGTGTTCAAGTAAAGTAAAAATCATAAGCATGCTTTTTATGGGTACAATGAACTCTCTCTCTCACTGCTAGGCTATGCTAGGATAGGAGTCCCAAATACCTAACCAAAGATAGCTGACTAGAAGTTGCCTATACAGATAAAATATCCTATATGCCATACTCGCAGGGGGCCTACAGGGAAGATGGGGAGGGACTCTTTATCAGGGAGTATAGTGATAGGACGAGGGGTAACAGTTTTAAACTGAAAAAGGGTAGATTTAGATTAGATATTAGGAACAAATTCTTTACTGTCAGGGTAGTAAGACACTGACACAGGTTGCCCAGAGAAGTTGTGGATGCCCCATCCCTGGAAGTGTTCCAGGCCAGGCTGGATGGGGCTTTGAGCAACCTGGGCTGGTGAAAGGTGTCCCTGCCCACAGCAGGGGGGTTGGAACTCGATGGTTTTCAAGGTGCCTTCCAACCCAAACCATTCTATGATGAAAGTCAACCTAATCCTTTACGTACCCTCAGTGAAGAGAGAAAGAACCAAGGGCAAGCTTATAATTTCAGGTAGACTCTCTATCTGATTTTTTCTCCCACCTAGTCTCCCTGTCCATATCTGCTTCTTGTTCCACTACTACTGGATGCCCACACTCATTTTACTTCATGGTTCTCATGTTGTTTGACATTACTCATTCCTTGCTGTTAACCCCTTTCTCACAGAAGTCTTTTGCTGTTGCTTTTCTGTTTTCCACTTCTCTTTAGCTGCCTACCTCTGCTTTGCAGAGTAGTTTGATGGTAAAAAAGTTTTTCCTCCTAAAGTTGAAGCATAAAAACCTTCCCTGAATATAACCAATTTAGTCAATGTTAGCAGTACAGATGACTCAAACCTCTGAGAACTCTGCTGAGGGGAGGGAAGTGATTCTGGCTTCTTTCCCAATAACACAGGAAATGTAATACCCTCCTTCAGTACCTACAGTAGTGCTGCAAGCCTCTGCTGCTAGTTCACAGTTTGCGAGTGTAAATAAACACAATTTACAGAGTTACACTTTGGATATTACAGGGTAATCTGGGTAAATTTGATAACAAAATATTTATATTATATGTTTATACAATCCTGCTCTGTTCTTGCAATATCCTTGGAAAAGTCCTCTGTCTGTTTCCTTAAATCCTCCAGTGAATATACTGGGAGTGACATATCTTTCAATATGCCTGTCTTGTGTGTGCTTCACTTAGGTAAATGCTGGCAGCAAGTTCTAAGTCCCTTGGCCTGGGGCACCCGCAAACAGGTCTGACTCCAGGCTGTGGGAATGCTGCAGCTTCCACCCTGTCTCTCACTACATCATCTCCTTGTGCTATTACACACAGCTACAGGGATGGGCAAGTGTCAGAGCAGTGACTTGAGAGTATACTGGAAAATAGCCTGAGTTCCCTTTTTGGTTCAGCTGCATTAGAACAGCATTTTTGGTCATTGTCTCTAAGTAAGGATAGCAGTAATTCAGTACCCCTACTCCAATTGTCTCCTGAGATTCTCAGGATTTCTTAAAATTCAGTTGAATCTCAATCCCAACGTTCAAGGAGCAGACCACAGGCGCACTCCTCCCCCGGCGCGCCAAGAGATGGCAGCAGAGAGCCCCTCCGGGAGCCGCAGCGCTGCGGGGGCCGCAGGAGCCCCGCTGCTGCCGCACAAACCCTCGGGCACTTTCGGTTTATTCTTTTCAGAGCGATCTGAGAAGGTCTAGGCGCATTTTGAATTTAAAGCTAATAGGGCAAATCATCTTAAAGTGATCTGAAAAAAATCTCATCCTCAGGAACTGGCTTGTAAAGACACCCCTGAAAGGATCCCAAGGCTCTTCTCTTTCCTGAATTTTTTATCTGGCAATGGAAGAACTACAGGAACGACCAGGACTAGCTCCTGCAGCAAGCAAAAAGTCCTGGAACACGCCAGAGCTGTGCAGGGAACTGCACAAAAAGTAGGGGTCCTTCAACACTATAAGAGCCACCCCCTCAGGTAAGTGATCCCTCAGCGCTGCAGCGAACTCCACCAGCACTGTCACAGCTTCGGTGCACTCCCCTAACATTAAGACAAGTCCCACATTCCCCTGTTTTGGCTCCTTAATACAATTCTAGTCTTGTTATTTTTTGCTTGTGACAACAGTTCATTGTCTTGCTCTGATAAGGAAGTCAGCTGACTTCTTCCTCATTTTAGCTGCTCAGTGGCTGATAATGCCTGTCAACACCAAATCATGTGCTTCGGGTGGTTTTTCTATCTGAAACACATTCACTGTTAGAAGAAGCACATGGGAGACTGTACCCGAAGTTCTCATTCACATCTGGACACAGAATGGGCTTGTGCCCCTTTGCTCCTAGCTGCAAGGCCAGGAAGGGTCGCTTCCCCAGCCTTCCACCTGCCTTGTGTTTGAGTACATGCTTGGAGAACTAGGGCAACAAATCCTCTCATTCCCAAAGCACAAAAATGAAGACAGACACAAGTATGGAAGAACTAGGAGGTATCTTTTGCATGTCCAGTTGCCTCAGAATTCCTGAATAATCATATTTGTTTATGGAAAATTTGCTTTTCTTGCATCAGCTTTGGTAGCAGTTAATATAATGGAAAGGTTTCACAAAGGATATAAATGACATTAGGATCCGGAATGTTGCTGCTGTTAAATTAGTAACTGTACTTTCTTACACAGCGTTGTGAGTTCATGCCATGCATTAAAAAGCACAGTATCTCTGCCATTAGCATGCACTCTTGCTGCTCTGATAGCTGGACTTAGAGCTATGTTAATGAATACTTTTATTTGCTATTTAACATAACAGGTGAAAAAAGAATCTTTTCTGTATTACTCTGTAGGGCCAGCCCTACTCTGTTTCTGTATCACCTCACACAACAGATTCCCAACATGGTTAATTGCTAGGGTTGACTTCTAATGGGCAAGAGTTTTCAGGAGTCATTTGAAGAATTGTCAGGGGAGGGCTTGCTTCATTTATCTATCAGTCTTCTAGACTAACCATTCTCTGTGGATGTAATACAGGGTAAAGAATGGGGACCAACCCTAAGTATGAGGCCAAATATATTTCAGAGTGGCTGGAGAGTACTAAAGAACAGTAGCTGGGGCCTTGAGAACTTTTAGCTTTACCAAAGGTCAAACACGATGAACATTAAGCTGTATAAAAATATCTGTCCCACCACCTGAATCTCTACTGATTTCCTCCAGACTTGCCAAAACTCTGATATTGCAGGCTGTTTCTTCTCTGATTACACACAAATAAATCTCCAGCTGTGTTAGTCTCCAATTCTGACTGGGGTAAGATAAGGTGAACATCACTATTTACCCCTGCGTGTAGAAGCTGGACTTCTACAGGACAATGGAAAATGAAAAAAAGCTTGTGGTTTTTTGTTTCCAGGCCACTTAACTCATTTTCCATTTTGATTCCATTTTATGAGCCTACACACCCTGACACACATGCATACACACTGTTTCTCTCTTTTTATCCAACTGTCACAATCCAGTGTTGCAAGACACTGACCTTTCATTTTATCCAAGGTCAGCTCTTGCAGATTTGCTGTATTTGTTGATCTGCCATCTCAGCCACCTTCTTCTGAGAAGATCCAACATCAAGGGATTAATTCTGTCATTTATCATTCTTGTGAATTCGTAAGAGTGAGGCTTGTGCATGACAGACTCCAGAGGTTTCTGCAAGATGCAGATGAGGTGATTATTCTAGTTAAGATAGTACCACATAAATTCTTTTCTAACAAGTCTCCCTTTGGGAACTGCAACCCCATTTAGAGAGACTTGTCATCAAGTATGAGACTTTGAAATCTTGTAAAAAATTAACCTAAAAATAATACCTCAAAGTCATAGATGCAAAAGTAATATAAAGTTAAGAGATGCAAAGCCTGTAGAAATCAAGCTATTATAATACCAGGATAATTATCAATCCTTTCTGAAAGTCTTTAAATGGATTATCAAGCACAACAGGTGTTTTCTTATTATTATTACTATCTTCAGTGATACTTTAATATCCTTGACTTGCCCTTAAATATCAAATAAAGGTACTGTTTGATTTATGAGGATTAAAAATCTCTTCATTAATGGTATTGTAGGGTTTTCACAATAAATGTAACAGCATGTTGCCCAGGAATAAAAAACAGAACCTCATTCACACTTCCAAGTGAGAGTTACCATTACCTTTTATCCGTCAGACCTGGCAAAGTGATGAACTGCTTTAATGAACAGGTGAATCAGAGGTCAAACCAATTAGCAGATAAGCTTGTATTTAAAAGATAGGTTTAAAGTTCTTGTGAAAGGGAAGATAAAGTTCTTGTGAAATGGAAGATAAAGCTTTTTCTGTCAGTTTTTGCAGTCTCTTTGAGAGAGGTTTCATCATCAGGAACACTGCATTGAGGCTGGGTGGTGTGTACTGTCAGTTTCTACTCCTGCTAACACAAAAAGGGATTTGTTTCTTCATGTAACTCTGCCAGGCCACTCACCACAGCCCTAAAGGGACTGAATGTTACTGGAGTGGTAGGATCCTGGCAATTGGACAGAGTAAGACTGAGAAAACAAGACACAGTAATGGTTAGAAACTTAGAGATAACACGTGTGTGAACACAAACACAAAATTGTTCTTTATAAAAAAGCACAAACCCTATCTTTTTAGTAAAACATCCACTGAGGTGTGTGAGGACATGTATAATGCAATTAATGCTTCCTGCCTAGGAGAGGATTATTGAGAAAGGTACAAGGACAAGAACTGCAAACCATTCTGCAGAAGCAGCTCACAATTTCCCACTGCATGTTTCAATGTGTTCTTAGTCCACGTGATCTAGCTCGTTACTTCTTAGTGAATGCGCTTTGTTTACTTTAATTACTTCCACAAATTGTCAAGATGTTAAATTTATTTTTCTAGCCTAGTTTATATAAATTCCTTTGTCCAAGGGATTGTCACAATGGACTTTGCTTGTCATGTTTCTTTCTGAAAATTTATTCTGAAAAGTGTTGGTAGGAAAGTTAAAAATACCTGCAAGACAGTATGCAGGAGAGCTTTATTTGTAATAAATGCAACAACATATTTAGAATTGAAAATTATCTAGCACATTCAGCAGCCATGGAATCAAAACTCAAAGGATAATCTACCTGAAAATCACAGTTACCAACCTAGAACATACGCAAGTTCTAATCCTCTTGAAAAGACGGATTTAGTAGCCTAAAAAGCTGTATTCCAGTTCAGCAATTTCAGAGTGACATTCAAAGGGATTACACAAAAGAGCTGAATTATGCTTAAGTGCTCTTACGACCAGGTCACAAAACTTTACTTTCCCTCTTGCATTTCTACAAAGAGCTTGGTCTATACTCAAGCTTTGGTTTCTAGAAGCTCTTTCCAGGCTTGCGTTTCAAACTATTATTCTTTCCCCCGGATAAAATAGTTTGAGTTTCATAGGATAATATGCAACTATTAAAAGGAAAACAATACCTACTGTATGTAGTCTAAACTCCATTTTTTTACTTACCAGTGTCTCCCATCTATTTTGTGTAGGCATTCACACTTCAACATGCACAGCCTCCAGAGTGTACTAACTTTCTTCTTCCTATTAAGTGACCCAAAACAATGCATTGGTCATCAGCTTGAACCCTCACAAAAAAATATTTTACATCTATTTCACAGTTTAGTAAATAATTATTTCACAATTATTTTGATTGCATCTTTATCTTTTTAGTCTTTTATCATTAAAGAGAAAAGCCATGTTATTCAAAAATCACATCTGAGCTGTCCATACAACATCACTAGCCCATGGCTGACAAATCAGGAGCATGGCCAACAAATGCATGAGTCCTGATACACACCTTCCTTTATCTACACTACACACTTCCAGTATTTTCATTGCATCTAGGCTTTCCATGATTATAGGGGAAAAAGAATCAGATTAGTATTGTTACATCCCAGTTCTATAATGATTCTTGAAGTGTTTGGGAGATATTCCTTGACATCAAGAACTGTGGCATAATCAGATTACATTCTATTTTACATACATTTCCAGCGTTTCATAGAATGGCTTAGGTTGGAAAGGACCTTGAAGATCACCGAGTTCCAACACCCCTGCCCTGGGCAGGGACACCTCCCACCAGCCCAGGTTGCCCAAGGCCACGTCCAGCCTGGCCTTGAACACCTCCAGGGACGGGGCTTCAACAACCTCTCTGGGCAACCTGTTCCAGTGCCTTACCACCCTTAAAGTGAAAAACTTCTTCCTAATGTTTAATCTAAACCTGCCCTCTTCCAGCTTAAAGCCATTCCCCCTCGTCCTATCACTACATGCCCTTGTAAAAAGTCCTTCCCCAGCTCTCCTGTAGGCCCCCTTTAGGTACTGGAAGGCCGCAATAAGGTCTCTCCAGAGCCTTCTCTTCTCCAGGCTGAACAACCCCAACTCTCTCAGCCTCTCCTCATAGGAGAGGTGCTCCAGCCCTCTGATCATCCTCGTGGCTCTCCTCTGGACGCGCTCCAGCAGGTCCATGTCCTTCTTATGCTGGGGACTCCAGAGCTGGATGCAGTACTCCAGGTGGGGTCTCACGAGAGCAGAGTAGAGGGGCAGAATCACCTCCCTTGACCTGCTGGCCACACTTCTTTTGATGCAGCCCAGGATACGGTTGGCCTTCTGGGCTGCGATCGCACATTGCTGGCTCATGTCGAGCTTCTCATCAATCAGCACACCCAGGTCCTTCTCCACAGGGCTGCTCTCCAGCCATTCCCTGCCGAGCCTGCATTTGTGCTTGGGATTGCCCCAACCCAGATGTAGGGAATGCATTGTACATCTATCAATCACATGACCATCTATTCTACTTTTTGTCATATCAGCAGTTTGTGATGCTAATTAAAAGTAAATTTACATATCTCAAACTCTTTACATTTATTTTTTGACATGACAGTAATTCACTCTTCTGCATGAATTAAGAATCTCATCTGCCTGTGTTGTCTTTTCAAAACCTTTTTCCTCAGCTATCTGGTCACTCAGCCCTAAAACAAGGTCTTGAAATATTATCATGAGATGTCATAATACATGCTGTAAAGATTATTTTCCTGATTTGAATAGACAACAACCTGATTTATTTCTCACTTAATTTAAATATATGACCAGTTCACTGTTAAAGTTCCAGCTAGAATAATGTTCAAAAAGTGATAAAATGAGGAAAAACTGTTGAATTTCATCCAGGTCCATTACAAAACATTTAGCTTTTACTGATTATTACAGTAAGTACAGCATCCTAAAAGCTGGCCCTGTTAAAGATGGAGCAGTGGATGAACTTTTGTTCTTCTAATGTTGCATGCAGTTTTAAAAAGGTCTGGGTCTCGTGGTGCGGTAAGGAAAGGCTAATGTGAAGTTCACCCTGCAGTAGAAGCCCTGAAGTATCTCCATTGGCATGGTGAGATAGTTTTATATGTTTAGGCAGCGAGACGTTTCTGTCAAGCTTGTGTGAGGGGAGATGACAGAAGAACTATAAAATAACAGCAAATGCTTTTCCAGAATAAGCTAAAATGGAATATAAATACATGAGCTGCGTAGTACCTCTGTATACATCAGTGTTGGAAGTTAATTTTGTCTCCACTTACCATCTGTATACAGTTAACGTGCTCTCCTTTTGTAAGGAAATGACACTTGCACTATTCCATCTATTTACTTCATCCAAATACTAAAACATCAAAGTTGAAGTGATAACTTATTTTGCTCTTAAGCGTGATAAACAGGAAAGCAACACGGTGCAAATTCCTGTTGACATGGTATAGATAGATCTCCCTCTACATGCACAAAATTTGATATGAATGCGTTTTCAGGCTGTCCTGTTAAATGTTTGGATCTCAAATTGTACAGTCCAGAGCAGGTTACAAATACTTCAGGTTATTCAAAGTTTGCCTCTACCTGCAATTCATTACAAACGACACTTCTGGCAAAGAAACCATAATAGAATATTTAATTATAAATTAATACCTTAGACCAGCTTAAGGCTACACATATCGATGCTCCATTCAAAAAAAGCTTGTGGATTGAACAATATTGCTGGTTTTCACAATTTTACATTTGAATTGTCTAGGAATTAGAATGAGTATTAGACCATTTGCACACAGGAAGGGACAAGAAAAGTACCAGAAACAGTACAGAAATAAAAAGAGACAGAAATAGTATGTGTGAATCAGCACCACCAGTACCAAGTAGAAGAAATAACTGTAACATCTGAGGTGACTCATGAAATTGCACAGCAGATATTCACAATGAAACAATAGGGAGACCCCAAGATGCACCTACTTTGATTTCCTTCAAAAAGGCTTTCTTATAAAGGATTGAAAGGTTAACGATACAGTGATACATTACAGCAGTAACTGAGTTGTTCTGTGCAATGGGACTATTAATTGACATACTGTGTTACAGCCTAGGTTGCAGTAAAGCCAAATATGCAAAGATATAATATTCCATGCAACAGTTTCTTTCCTGTGTTTCCATCCAAATCAAGATTATTGGATTATTGCTATCGATTCCCGGAAAAGAAGGGAAACTGAAAGGAACTAGCGCTCAGCTTTTCTAATGAAATACTTAATCTAGTAATTCTAAAAGGCCATATAAGACTAACAATTCTTCTTGCAGCAATTACACCTCAATCTGTTTTGGAAAAAGAGAGGCATATTAACAAAAGCGTGAATTACTTTCCAGACCATTGTGCTCTTATCCTTCTGCAACTCCCATTGACCACAAAGAAACTGACAAATTACAGGCTACCTGCGCTGGCTGCATTCACATTCGCAACACATTTAGAAGCCATTTTCACAAGTTATTTATAAAACCTGGAGCAAGCTTGCAATACTTGTAGTAATATCCTACCTCCCTAGCATCCTTTTTGTTCCTTATGCTTGGAATCTACAGAACATTTTTCTTACAAAGTATAAAAAGTAAATGACAAAAAAGAGTAACTCCATAATTTTGTGTCAGCTGAATCTATATTCCTGTTCTCACTATCTATATGCTGATTTTTCATAACAGCCCCCCAACTGTTATAAATAATAAAACATGAGAATCTAAATCTTTCCTGCCTTTTCTTTTGTCTTTTACTTCCATTTTAGTTATGCTTAAATACTTCTAACTCCCAATCAGACACTCATTATTTAACAAAGTCAGGCTAATGTCAGTAAGCTTCAGATCAAACTTCTAGTGTTAACAAAGCAATTAAAGAACTAATAATTTTGCCCCACTTTTTATGTTAAATGTCAAATAATTTTAGCTGATTTAAAAATTCAAGTGTTGGGTTAGTACCATGGGCTCCATCTTATTTAAGCATCTATAAAAACAAGCTTTTAAAGAAAAACTCCCCACTGAGACCCCAACACCACATCCATAGACTTCAGTGAAAACTTTCACACTGACTTTAATAGACTTTGGACAAAGGCCTTATAACTTGAGGAGCTCTGTTACAAATGGTTCTGTCCAGGGCTATCTGCCAACATAATTCAGATGTGAAAAAGGTTGCAGCCTGAGAAAACTGACCTTGGTTGTTGGCAAAGCCTGAGAGGAACTGCCTTAAAGAAGGAAAATAGGAGTGCTTTGTGCCTCTGTCCTTGCTTCTTGCAGGAGAATGAAAAGTGTATGTTGGTAAGAGGAAATAGGTTGGCCAACATCCAACTAATTCCTTTTATTTTTCATGTCTTTGATGTACAATTTAAATGCAACTTCCTTCCCTTTCTGAAAGGCTCACCAGATCAATGTTTATAAGCACATACTCCAAAATGCTACTCAAAGCTGCTTCCTAATTATATCTGATACCGATGTGTGCCAACCAGTAAGAAAAATCAGTAACACGCTTCCAACACTAATAAAAAAGTTCAGGTATTTTCTCTCCATCACTTTTTTTGTTTGCCTGGAACACAAGTTCAACCCACACCTACCTGGAATACCCATAAACTTCAGCAGACACCCAATGTTTGTATTGTATATTAATTATGACTGCCATCACTGTCTCACTATGCTAGGGTCCTATAAATGATATAACTGGAAAGAATACCTTCTTCAAGGTTAATACTGAGAACAGAGTGGTGGGAGCAGCAGCAGTTTGCTCATTTTGCAGATAAGCTGGAAATCATCTCTCTTCTTTGTCCAGAAGAGAGCCAGATGTCCTTTGTCCTTAAAGAGTCAGATTATTTCCTTCTAAAAATCAAACTGGTGCTCCCTGTGTGTCTGTGTCCCCCCCGCTCTTTAAGTCATTTAATTAGATTGATTTTGATACAACATTCATTAGAGGCACGGGAAATGTAGAGGCATTAGCTGACGATCACGGATACCATGCTATATATCACAAAACAGACGTTCTTGGTACTTCAGTGACTGGTAGAAGCTCTGATGAAAAAAACCATAGGTCTTGTTGCTACTTGGGAGTTTAAGACTTGAACACTTGTTGCTAAAATTATTTGCAACTAGAATTCCTGGTGACAGTTACATCCCTAGGGGTATTTCACTGTGAATGCAAATGTCTAGTCGAAAAGGTGGCTATATGACAAGCAAATCACTTTGTTACTCTGAAAATACAGTTTCACACCAGTCATTTTGATACAGTAGTATTTAAGTCGCATTTGGCTTGCAAGGGTCACATCAGCAAGGATATAGTCATTAGGTGATGGGTGCCCAGCCTCCTATAAATACTGGAAACTACACACAGAATTTGTATTATCACTGCCTTCCCCAATGTGTTGGGTATGCAGTAACAATCCTTTCTAGTTCAGATAGACTGTTCAGCCTGTGTCTTCTTGACCTTTTCACAGCCAAGGCAGGCCCTTCCAGCCCTTTGCTGAAGGAAGCCTCAAACTAGTTCAGTAGTTTAAAATGGTCACAGGGAGTTATGTCTGTGGACCTTTCCAATTGGTCCTTTTCTCTTTCAAAAAGGAGGAAAAGGGAGAAGCTCGCATACAGTTCAAGCATGTATCTTGTAGTTCCCTGGTGCAATGAGTTATTTAGGGAATTCATTGGTGAGCATTTCAGGGTGGTCAAATACATTGTTCCTGTAGCTGCCTGACAGGCTATGGAAAAAGCCAGATTTTCACTGATGCAATTAGTAAAGCAATGGATGACTTATCTCAGTTTTTATTTCAGGAAAAATCAACTAGTTATGCCCATCACATGTTTTTTAATGGAACTGTTTCTCACCTTATGCTTGCTGGTGATTCGTTCCAGAGATTGCAGTATGGACAAAAAGCTCATCCTTTCTTTCTGGAAGAATGTTTAATGTTCCCTTTTTGACATTTCCTGCCTACTGTACCAGCATCACTTTGACCAGCATTTTTCTTCATGCCAGAATAGACACCTTTCACAGTATTAGGGAATATAAAATTATTTGAGCTACACAAATTCATACCCTAGAAGACTTAAGACCTTATTTCATACTAAAGCCTGAGATGCAATGAGAGCAATTCTGGTGTACAGCATGGTGGTAAGAGTTTTCCGTCGTCTGTGTTTGGAAGTAAGGGTCAAACCTCAAAAATCTGAATGCAAATCTTGCCTGCTAGCATGTTTTCCGTAATTTTCCGTGTTCTATCACAAGGTGTTGGTGGTCCACACTGTTTTGGTTTCACCCCCGTTCCAGTGAGGAACCGAAGCAGCCTAGCCTCTATGGAATTACAAATCTGAGTTAGCACTTGTATCAAGAAACTGCAATGAGCTGAATATGGAAACAGTGTGAACACAAGAAGCTGGCAAGGCTGGGGACGGCAAAAGGAATGGTGGTTTGCTAATATAAAGAGAAGAATGAGAAAGAAAGAGGATGTCAAGGGTAAATAGCATCATAAAAGTGGCTGAATATCTTGAGCTGCCCCACTCTTTCTTACGACTCCTCTTGGGTTTCCTCTTTTTGCCTGTGTAAAGAGATAACAGAAAATTATTTCCTTATGCCTGTATGAAGCTGGCCTGTGACTGGAGAAAGTCCCATCGCAATAACAGTAAAGCAAGTGGCTGTTTCATAAGGGCTGATGTGAATCACTGTGAGCCCAAACAGTCCTTTAATTCTGCTTGCAAAGTGCTTGATACAATAGGCTTGTCCACAGTCAAGATCCTAGATATTGCAGTAAAATAAATGATAAAGTCAATGGGGTTTCATGAATAGTAGAGATCCATTATTATAAAAGCAGCTGCAAAATCAGATAGTAATTTTGTCAAAAGCACAGTGAAGACATCACACACTGGGATTAAGAGTCTTCTGAAAACTGAGCTACTTTTTTGAACTTTGAAGCAGTTCTCCAACTGACGGAAGCCTTAGGACAAGTTATCTGCCTTACAAAAGAGACACTAGCAGCCTCCACAAAATACCGTGTGAAAAAAACAACCTTCAGTTTAAAGTTGATTTCATTGCTCAGCAGCATAAACTAAATTCCTCTTGCCAGACTTCTCACGGTTATGTCTTTTAATGACAGGATCAAGACAACCTCAAAGAAGAACATTCATCTTGGAATCATAGCTTTTACAGTTTGCCAGCATATACTATGCCTTGTTGTGCTTTATTCAATTAGAAGATCCCATTTCAAACACTGAGCAAAGATGGTAACAGTCATGCAATTAAGGTTTAGTAATCATATTGTTAGAACGTAATAGGCTAAGCTTCAAATTCAGTACTGTAACTAAAAAAATGTCTTTGGTCAGCTAGTAGCAGCAGTGCTACTAGAGTGAAGGGGACAGAGCTTTTGAAACAAGAGATGCTGCTTCATGTTTCAGACTCCAACATGGTTTTGATGCCGATGACTCATATACAGCAGGCTTTCCAGTATCTGAAGGGGGTCTACAAGAAAGCTGGAGAGGGACTTTGTACAAGGGCGTGTAGTGATAGGACGAGGGCTAATGGCTTCAAACAGGAATAGGGTAGATTCAGATTAGATATCAGGAAGAAATTTTTCACTATGAGGGTGGTGAGGCACTGGAACAGGTTTTCCAGGGAAGTTGCGGAGGCCCCATCCCTGAAAGTGTTCAAGGCCAGGCTGGATGGGACTTTGAGCAACCTGGTATACTGGAAGGTGTCCCTGCCCATGGCAGGGGGTTGGAACTCAATGATCTTTAAGGTCCCTTCCAACCAAAATCATTCTATGATTCTATATACGGTTGCATTCCAAACAGTTATACCGTTCAATACCACTTTCTTACTCTCCCTCTATAACACTATACAAGAAAGGTGTCACATGATAACATTAGACCAGGAATATGTGTTCTGATCCTAAAGAGGACACTAACATAAAGAGAAAGAGATACTGTCATCCCTAACAGCATCCACCTTTCCCTGATTCACTGCAGAACTCAGCTGGAAATCTCAGGCTTCCAACTAAGGATTTCAAGCAGTTTGCTCATGCCAGGGAAGTTGCCAAAAAGTCTTCTCAAGGATGCAATCCTAAAATGCAGTGAAAGAAAAGATTTCTTCACAGAACGTATAGGTCTTCAGAAAAAAGACCCACCATATGATCCTTTAATATCTGGTAGTTCCAACTGTTTCATGTCTTACAGTCTTGTCAAGAGACAAAGTGCTGGGGCCCAGTGTTTCATTCTTGTGAATGGCATCATGAAGACAGACATGATCCTCAGAAATATTGAGAGCAGAGGTGTGTCTTCACAACTCCGTGCCATCAAAACTACCTCCTCATAGGAACAGAAATGAAGGGTGCTAAGTTGCTTCTGCAGGCAGAGACTAAGAGCTTGGTCAGGTAGATGCTTGTGGTAGCGGTGGGAAGAAAGAGGCTTTTGTGAAACTGTGAGAACAACATTAAATTCCAAAGAGCAAAGGTAAAGAGTGCTAAAAGCAGACTGCAGGTGGGCAAGAAAAGCAAAAAAGATTACTTACACAACTAGATTGTCAGGATACACTTTCAATATTTTACAGCGGGGAAGTACTATCTATACTATCTAAATCTTGGGCTACAATCCTGATATGCGATTTATACAAAGTCCCAAAGGTATCGGTGAAACCTCAGCCATTGGACAGGCACAGCTCAGATGAACAGCACTGAAGAATCAGGATTTTAAGACTATGGAAATAACATGCTTGTGCTACCGCCGTTCTTAAACATAGTACCAAAACTAACACCAAAACTTCAGTATTTGACTAACCTCCAGTAATATGGGCCTTTTCTGTAAAACTAATGGAAAGTCTCTACTGTCTTCTTAGGTATGACATGCAATTTTGTTACCTTTTTACTATTATTAATAATTCAGTTAATAAAGCCCTTATTCCTGAACCCCTCTCTTCATTTTTTTTTGTATCTGAATAAAGTAAGAATCTTTAAAAAGGGCGGTAAACAAAAAATAAGTGTAGTTCCTACTTCCCTCATATGTACTCTGTCCCTGTATATAGCTATATTAAACAACATTTCTGTCTACTGAAAATATTTTTCAAAGCATGGTTAAAACAAAACAGTCCATCTCTTAGAATGAAAACAGCTCTGACAGAAACCTACATTACAGCTGCAACAAAGCCCATTGGGCACACTTTACTGCACATTACTGTGCTCCTTGGGTGGCTGAAGGCATGAGACCATCATAACACCCCTGAGATAGCCTGTTATGATGGAATAAGGCATGCCCTATTGTATTTTAGTACTCAGATGAACCACACAATTATCAAATTAACACTTCATTCACTTTGTTTTATTGAACCTAAGCTATACCATATTTTACAATTCTACAGTGACTTGAGCTACTGTGCTTAAGAGTAAATTACAAAACAGTAGTTTTATGAAGTTCTATTTTGGCTAAGAAAACATAACATGGTTTTGCTAGCTACAAGATTTGCAGGTTAAACAGAGTTTCATTAATTCAGTGTATGAAGTCAGCAAGGCCTGTTGAGATAATTTAAGGATTCAGTGTGTAGAGAACAAATTTCCAAAATTGTTTCTGGAGCAGTGAGATGGGACTTTTATGCCTTTCCTTCCCTCTGTACATGAAACCATTCGATCCTTTATAGTTAACCTTAAATTTGACCAGAAACTAGAAATACAGTGAATAGCAGAATCAAATTCAAAATTTGGAAAAAGTATAATTAGCAATAATAATTATAATTAGGAAACCTATTAGTGCTACATACATTAACAAAACTGTATTTGATACCGCTTTTTTTACTAAAGATTGCACAGCTTGAAAGGCTGAGTTAACTGGTTAAAACCAGCAACAGCTGTAAAATTCTCCGCAACTAAATTTCTGGTTTAGTAATATCTCAATTCCACTATGAAATTCACGGCCTAGTAGTGAAGACAGATGCTTAAAGAAGGCATCCTTTTTGCACCATATGCATATCACACTGAATCAGAATTTTAGCTGCTACTAGGGGTTTGCTCAGCTGGAACGTGTGTAATATATTGCAAGGTTTATCCCAGGATTTCCATTTATATTTAGACTCTTCACCTTATTTGAGTCACAAGTTTTGTTGTCAAGGAACAAAGGAATATCTTGCCAGACACTCCAGTACATGGGTTTATTTTTTTCAGGTAATGAGAAAGCTTTAAAAAAAATTATTCACTAAAATGTTATGTTAATACACAGATACTTTTACATTTGTGCCTGGATAATCATATTAAACAGAATGACATGTCTTCCTAGAAGGCATGGCACACTGGACATATGACAAAACACTGTACACACTATTCAAAATTGAGGTTATTAGCTACTTTTCTAGTGTTGCTGAAGGAGTGAATGTCACTGTCCAAAGGCCAGGAACTTTTCTCTTCCCATGTGTGCTATATAGACCCTTTTTCCAAGTGTGCTCTCCCCAAGGATTAGGTGTCTCCTTATGCAATTATACAGTAGAAAACATTTATACTTTATAGTAAATGCTAGTTATTATGATTCTCAGGCAAACACTGTAACTAAAGAGGGCAGTTTCTCAGCTGATAAAGGCTTTCTGGAGCTGTGTTGTTATTAGCTGAAGTTCTAGCCTCGAATCCAGAGAGGGACAAATTCAGAAAAACATGAATTGCCTTTATACAGATGTGTTCTACCTTTCAAACATTTACAATTCAGAAAATATTTCCTTAGTGTGTATAAAACCTATGAGTATTCATTATTTAAATATTTTAAGTCTACTGCAAGATCAAGCGGACAAGGGTGGGGTCCATAATTAGTAACTGTAACTCCTGAAAAATGAAGGATTTTGTCTTTCAGCACAAGGTAAGTGGCAATTTGCCCTTGACATTGGCATATGCAAAAGTCAATTTTCCTCTGTGGCTAGAAGTTACGAGCAGAACATGTAAGAACACTAGTTGAGCACACTAAACCTCTCAGGATTCATCCAGCCTTTTGGCCCTCCTCCCGCACATGGACTCAACTATATTCTCAAGTCCTGAATAGATTAGCTGTCAAGCTTACATTAAAGATATAAAGCCTAATTAGAAGGAAAGATCAAACTGTTTCACACTGCAATTCATTCAAATATTAGCCCCTGATGCTCCAGTAGCACCACTGACCATAGGACAGCATAGCTCACACTCACTATGCAGTCAACCATGCACCTCCAGTAACGAAGCGCAGGTCTGCCAGTGCCAGTTCTGGTTCCTATACATCCCTGCTGACCCTTGTCTTTTCTTCCATTCACGTCTGACTCAGTGTCATACTCTACAAGTGAAGCTTTATCCTTTTCTTCCCAGTGTGCAGGCCAGAAAGTTCTTTAGCTATGAATTTTCAGAAGTTAACAAACAAAAATGTTGACTTAGCAAAGATTTTATCAGCTTTGCCTTAATTGCTAGAAGAGAATAACTAGCGATAAAAATCATGTGCCTTATTAATATATAAATAAATTATGATAGCAGCCTTCCTATCTCTAGGAGGTTCGCTGAAAAACAGCTTGTCGTGGCTGGGTGGCATTTACTTTTCTATCTGTCAATATTTGGAGGATTTTATTACTTTGCAGTGCCAAGTTTAAAATGGCTAATGGAAATATTAAAATGGAATTAATCTAACTAACTAAATAAAACTGGTTCTTTGTGTGTTATTCCCTTGGAAGTGACTTAATGTGTTTTCTGAAACAAAGCTATGGTGGGAAAATGGGTTATATTTAAGTTTAGATGTTGTTCATTTACTTTCTCTCAGAAACTTTCTTTTCCAAGCAGAAACAAGCTGTGGTGCTTTAGAATAACTATACCTCAAGTATTTACACTCTGATATACGCAGAAGAGAAGGTTAGAAGTGGCCAGAGGGTTCCCAGCTCCACTGACTTACGAAATGTTCTACTCTGGGAAAACAACAATACTACAGTGGCAACTAATGACCCATGCCAACAACATCACTGTACTGCAATAAGTCAATACTACAAGGTTTTGCCAGTCTAACAGTGGTGGCCTAACACGAAAATTACACACACCTCTAGCTGATACTGCAGTGTTTAACAAAACTCTAGGTGTCAACAGAAGACCTTTGTCAAAAGAAAACCCTCTTGTCAAGCTAGTTTTGCTGCATGCAACTTCATCTGTGGAATGGATGCAGTTTGCATTTCCTGTGAAGGATTTCGTCACAGCGAAAATAGTTGCTGTTCAGAGCCAACACCACAATATTTATAAGCAACTTATGAAAGAATCCTAGAATAAGATAATCAATCTTCCCTTACACTTCTCATTGCACCATTTTTTAACTTTATACACTGACTTCTATCTTTTTCAAAAGAGTTTAACGAGTTACTTGCAATAAATAAATACACAACTGTCTTCATTTCCACTTTAGAAAGCAGAAAACAAAAGACCCAGGAAATGAAACAAAACTTTGAAAGCTCTGCAAGCACTGACTGCTGAAAAAGAGCTTAACTGAAGAATCAGCAAGAAACCAGAAGCTGGGAAACACGAAATGTGATCTCATCTTCAAAGCAACAACTACTCCAGCCAAGAAGATTTAGGGAGCTGTGGGAGGTAGACAGACATGCATCAGGTATCAGCAATAGATCTCCTGTTCCATACACACACACGCAGGGGTGCGTCTCTAGCAGATCTAGCATGGTTGTTACCAGCAAAGCTCTCTTGTAGCTGTTATCACAGATGCTTAAGCAGTTTCCAAGGGGAGCGCAAGCAGAAACAAGACAAACTAATAATACCCAAGGAACTTGAAGATAAATGACCTTTCTGTTTTGGGCATCAAAATGCGCAGTATGTGTTTTATAAGTACACTAAGAAAAAAGGGAGTGGGAAGACAGTATGGCACAAATTTTCTTGGAGTTCACTCATCTCGTTCTTGCATTGCATTATCCATACAGTTAATTCCAGGTCCCTGCCACTTGCTTCCTTCCTACTTCCACGTTAGAAGCATGTCAGCTTTTTCATTAAACACTCAGACTCAGTCCTAATGAAAACACACCATAAGTGTGGGAGTTTTTGCCACCTGGGAAAGATTAATGACAATTCCTCCTTCCCTTCCAACAGCCTATATGAAATTTGATTCACTTCTTCATTCCGATCTTTTAAGATACCACTATCAGCATCAGCATCTCAAAGTCTTCAGTATCACTGCAGGGAGCCTCCTGCAACTATGCAGAGACATTATTAGCCCACACGTGATAGATGCAATCCGTCTATTTCTAATTTAATACAGCGAACCACCCAGAACATTCAAGTCACTAGAGAGGAATGTGGTTGAGATGGAAGGTGGAGTTTGTGAGCCACGGCTCCACCTTCTGGCTTCTTCACTTGTTTCTTTTCTCAAACATCCCAACTTAAAAAAAATCAAGATGATATATAGGAATTGTAACTGCATACAGCTGTAAAGGACAGCTATTCACTGGGCTACATTTTGGAGATTTCTAAGTAATGGTGCTGGAATCATGCAGGAATTATTGAGGTAGAATTATGCGTTTCTCAATCTGCATTTCTTAATCAGCTTCAACTTGGTTAAATAATATGCTGTTATTCTCATTTCATAGATGGGAATATGGACACAGATTAACAGGGATTTATCCAAGGTCCTTTATCACTCACTAATAAAACTGCCATTAAAACAAATTGTAACTTTTTCTCGTTTTCTGACTCCAGAGCCATGCTGTCTCCTGCCATCATTGTCTTCCATGGAACCCTTTCCGCTCTTCCCTTAAAATTTTCTCCAAGCCCCAGGCCAGCTGACACACACATTGGAGGGATCCAAGCACCATGACTCATTCCAAAAGAGATGGAACAAAAAGGCCATAACTGACTCAGTATGAGATAACATAACATTTTTTCTCTGGAGACAGTTATGGTGCCAGTACGTTACCTTAGATGAGAATAAAGCAAAGCCAAGCATCTTAGTCACTGCTTTGCAGGGTGAAACAATCCTGAACCGTATGGATTTCAAATTGTGGCAAATGCCTGTGGTGACTTTGAGGACTATAGCATAAATGAGTCATCAACTTAACTATGGTAAAATAGTTCCAGAACTTGGATACAGGAATCCAAGATCCTGATCCACATCCAAAAGCCTTAAAACTTTTAATGTCAATTTATAGTATGTAAGGGCAGTAATAATTCTGCCCTGTAATTTCTTGCAAAAATATGCAATTCATAGAACAAATTAACTTTTTTAGCCATAAACATTCTTCTGACCAAGTCTCTCTGTCAGCAGTATAGCATTAGCTGGCTAACGTACTGGGACTGGGCTTATTAATGCAACATCAGTCTTGGTCTTAACTCCAACTTCTTTTTTTTATACCTTGAATTGGTATGCAAAAGATCTCATGTCTGCATTGTTTAACATAAGACTCAACATTCGAGACTATGTAACACAACTACTCAGAAGTTAAACAAATGCACTTGACCTCAGAATGAAATGAAAGGATTAGCATTAGTTTTTGTCAACACTCTCCCTTGTGCATTTCCTGGCAGCATCAGCTCCTCCTGTCACTCACCTTTCAGGGATATTTGGTTGTCAGACTACTTGCAGAAACACTTTACCATAAGACTCAGCTATAACAGAATGCTATCTCCAGAATTACACATGTAGCTCTAAGAGTAAAATCACAAATCCCGGCACTTGCACTTAGGATGCTGGACTGACATTGCCAAAAATGTAACAGTATACAGTGTTACACTATTTGCAATTAAACGGTATTAAGATATGATCACTGCAAAAGAAAAAGATCTCAATCAAGCTAATATTGAGCCACGTCTTCTCCAGTCTGCAGTTACAAAATAAAGAAGTTAAGAGTGTTGAGCCTACAGAAAGATTTATATACTGGGTACGGCCTTGTGTTCCAAAATGATTTTTCCACAAAGTGATGAAAAATGTGTCGACAGTAATTACTCATAATTGTTCAGTAAATCAGTTTTTCCCTATAGTCTCCTGCGTTGTAATGAACTTGTTCATTCTGAGTGCTCTGATCTTGTAGATGGAAACGTGAAGCTTGTTGGTGTTGTGGTATGGCTTAGGTATATGCAAGTATAGTTCTGTGGGAACTAGCTTTCTCCATAGCAAAAAGACCTTGAGTCCCTGCTCTGTACCAGAGTTTTTCTGTCAGGTTGTAGATGAACCAGCTCTTAAATCTGGGTTTTCTATATACCAGATAGCGTCTTCAGATCATACTACTACTATCACAAGTTCTTTTAAAAATATTCTGTGCTGTAGGTTTTCATTTTGATGGGACAGCACTACTTTTGCTGAATTAATTTAGCTGAATGTGTTGAACTGAACTGTAGATCTTTACATTGATTTCTCTTCACTTTAAGAAAATTCTTTGATGCTAGAATGAGTTTATTACATTTATACATTTTTTGGGCAGGTAAAATAAATATTAAAGGTAGGGTCTGTAAAAGTTGGTGAATTTGCTCCTGGAATTTAAAAGATCAGCTGTACCTTGAAAGCCCATACTGCTGCTGATGGGGTAGCCTGTGGTCCATGTATCCTTTCTTCTTCCAGAAACTGTTCCAAATATTTTTTAGCATGCAGGTACCATCAAGGTGATTTCATGGTGTTCATATTTCCAGGGGATTTGGCTCTGCAGCTCCTAGCCTGGAACACTTTCTCAAGCCTGTCATTATGAAAGTCTCACTCCCTCCTCATCACCATGAAGGAGATACACTGACAGCAGCTCATTCTCATTCCCATGTGCTTTTCTGATTGCCTGAAGTGCTGCTTATGCACTTCCATTATCAAGTCATCCTTATTCCTCTTGTTGCTTTGCCGTCAAATTCAGAATCTTGTCACTGACACTGATGAGTGATCTCCTTTTTTGCCTGGCCATTCCTTGACAGGTCTAATACTGTTGCACCTGTTCCTGACAGATTGAGGGGGGCCCAGAAACTGGCTAGTGCCCTTGAGAATTCATCAATATTGTTTTCTGTCTATGGGGTTGCAACCAATACCATTGTGCCCTGTTCCCTTTTCTTATTACTGTGGCACAAAACTTTTTGACACTTCTGTAGAGTTATCATCCCAGCCAAGGAAATGGCAAGTGAACTTCACCTTCCAACTATCCAAACATTTTGGTGGACTGGGAGGGAGATGAGGAAGCAATGAGCAGAGGGCCAATAGAAGGACAACAGAGCAGTAAGTGGGATTCTGTGGCAATCTCTTTCAGGCTGATGCAGCGCTGCAAGATGTTACAATGGTTCAAGTACCAGAACGAGAAACAGATTATCTATCCCAGGCACTTGAAATGGGATCCTCTATGACAAACTCATAAGAAACTAAGCAACAATTGAAGATAAAAAACAGTGGCCAAGGGATGTTTGCCTTATGAAATAATTTCAGGGAGTAGTTGAAAGTGTTATTGAAATTATTCTGTAATGATATTCCATTTTTTTATCTGTTTCCACAGTATAAACCATGATTAAAAAAAAAACAGCTCCTGCATTACTGGTAGAATACCTCAAGAAAGGTGTAGCCTGATACGGTGGTGAGTGTCCTGAAGTGCAGTTAATACAGTAACGGAGGCTGGGACATGATTATAACCATTTTTATTTTTTTATTTTTAGAGATGCTCTTTTGCATTAATTCCATGGACTATCACTTTTACCCTAGAAAAGTGATTTCCTACCAAGCCAAAATTTTGCTGTTTCACACATGAAAATAGGTAAAGCCAGAAAGACTGCCAAGCACATGTGGGAGAAGCACAAACAGTGAAGAATAGTATACAGGAACACGTTTACCTGTCGTTCTTCTAGCTCTACACAGCTGCAGAGTTGCAACACCTAATTTGTGCCAACAAATATTGCAATACTTAAACCCACAGAAGCCATTCGATATTCCTCATTAAAATATAAAACTGTTCACAAATCAAGAGCTAGGCAGTAAATCTGCCTCATCATGCTATTAATCTGATCTTTTCAATACTATCAGTCACATTCAGTTCAGAAGGTGGCATTACAGACATTATATCATACCAGTTATTTGCGCATCTAACAAATATTACCTTGACACATATGATCAAAAGCTAACTGCCACTTTTGATGAAGACACTATAAGTCTGCTTAGTCTGTTCTGAGATCTGTTAGAGATCTGGAATATTCCACTTAGTTGAGATCAATCCTGAGACACAAACTATATATAATTGAACAAAAAAGTGAACACACACACACCCACACACACCCATTTTAACATGGGAATGAGGTGTCCTATATGCCCAAAGTTTATTGCCATGAACTTTTTCTAGAAGACAGCATAAATACCTGGAGAATCATGTATGCTGTTGAATTATACTTAGCCATCTTGCTTTGTTTACATACTTCAGATGTTGCTGTTGAACTCTCCTCTAGGCATGAAAAATATCTTGAAGTTTTACCCAAGTAATGTATACAGTTCACAAAATGATTTAATTACTGTGCAGTTGGTTGGCGAGAGTGATGCTGAAAAGTCAGACAGGTAATCAGTTGTATGCAAGATTATTAGTTCTGTTTTACCTCAAACCAGGACACAATGAAAGGAAAATAAAATATGGCTGATGCAAATACAAGACAAAAATGCCCAGAGTACTGAAAACTAAGGTCAGAGTTTCTGAAGCAATGAACTGGTCATATACAGTCAAGACCAACTTTCCATCAAGTTCTAAGTGACTGTATTTTATTTCATTATTTCATTTATGTCCCAAAAGAGTCATGTAGTAGAATAGCTTATTGTTTTTGTCTGCTTTTTCCTACTCTTTTAGACTGAGAAACAAACTTCAGATTTTCTGATTTACAGTAAATAGTGGAGAGGAGGATGACTATGAGGATTTTATTGCTGCAAAACTGGCACATCAGTTATTTGGGAAGGTATTTGCTCATCTCATCAGCTATCTTGTGTACTAATTAAACTGATGGATTATTGGACAGGGAGAAATCTTCAAAGCTGTTTTAGTAATGCTGGAGGCACTCTGTAGAATCAGAAAGGCAAACAGCTTGATGGTTAACAGGATATAATTAAATGCACAAGTGATGTTACAAATACTGCCTGTGGGTTATCACAGAGCCCCCTCCCTCTTCCCACCCCCAATCTAGGTATATTAATGGCACTACGTTAAGGAACTCTTAAACACTTAACTTCAATATGCAGCTAGCTTATTCTTTAGAGAAGTGTATTCTTTAATGACATTTTTATTTGCTTAGCGTATTTTACCTTGAATGCAGTGTTGACATGACACCCCAGCTGAGTATCACTTGCATGTGGAATCACATGCCAAGTCACATGTAGTGCAATATGCACATAGACAGCAATTACTCTCTCCAGTATTGTATTTTTAAAAAATTAGAAAAGTCTGATTGAACTGGAAAAGAAAAATCCCACAGAAAATGTTACTTCTATTCAAGCAAGTGTACAAGTAGTCTTATATCATGGTAATAAAAAACATGAAAATATTTAGTAATAACAGAACTTATTTGAAGTGTCTAGGAGAATAGAGACCTGTGCATTCTGGTGAGATGTAACTAATCAGACAATTTAATCTTTATCAGTTTACTGAATTCATATTTAACAGCTACACAGTCAGTATGGCTGCAATAAAACTATCTTCAGATTTTCAAGTTTTCACTGTGCTCTGGAGTATAGAGTCAGATTTCAGAGCTGGCCACCACCTAAATCAAATGAGACATGACACCTTTCATTCCACCCCTATCTCACAAAACAATACCTCAGGTTCTGGAGGGCATAACTACAGCAGTCCCTTGGTCCAACTTCAATCTTGTTAACCCATAATAAGGAGGAATAAAAAGATTTTCTGAAGTTCTTGTGCAAGAAAGCCTTATTCCCGAGTGATGTTTTGTCTAGCCCCAGAATCCAAACTACAATATGTAGACTTATCAAACATCTTTATATTTATGAAAAGAAGTTAGATTAATGTATTTATAGTAAGCTTAAGTCTCAGCACCCTGTAGATCATGACTTACTGAACAGTTCTGAATTCACTCGCCCTAATAGTATTTCATTTCAAATGTGATTTATTTCTAAACACCTAAACTACTCACACTTCACACGAAAATGCTTCTGCTACATGTTTCAGTTGGAATTTTCCAGCAAAATCCCAATGAAATGCCATCCTGAATGGAAGTTTCTAAGGGCAACAAAAGGGAAATAGACAAGATAAATACAAAAACTCTGAAGAATCCTGTCAAGATAGTAGATTTATCATCCCAAAGTCAAATAAGGGCCAAAACCACCTAACACCATCACCCCCAAATTGCAGGACTCTGAAAGAATGATTTTATTTAATATTTTGGGGTTCATTCTTGGGAGAAGAGAAAGATTGTCCAACACCAACTTTCTGGTTGCCTATGTGATAGAGAAGCTGTTCCTTGCGGATTTGACCTTGCGATGGAGAGGGAATACTGGCCCTCACCTCTTCCCATGTTCTCCTGTAAGAACAGAATTCTGTAACCTGAGAAAACCCCAGTAGTAAGATGAGACTTGCACTGACTTCACAAATAGCAATTCCGCACTTGAACTTAGCTGGGGAGATGAATGCTACCAGCCAGGAAAGAGATGAAAAGTGGCAACCCTGCTGTGTCCCTGAACACTGCTAGCGCAGACCACCTTCACAACTTCTGAGCAAGGCAGAGAGGTACAATCACACAAGGCAGTGCAAGCACAACTTGGATAATTAAACCATTCTATGATCACTGTAGTATCTTTTCATTCGGGTACCAGTTAACAATTTGCTTTTAGAATCTTGACTGTGATGCCACTTGTCACCCATCCCTAAAAATGCAAATCTTGTAGCAGTGATTTGGACTGAAGTGAGAAAAGAAGCCCAAGGCTACACAGCACATTCATATCACATGACCTCCAATAAACAGATCTGGGAATGCATAAAAATTGTCTCTTTACTAGTACTTTTAAGTTTCCTCAGTATAGTATCTCCAAACACTAACAATTTTCCCCTATTAGTTGAAAGCAATGATACAATGCAGCCACTAGAGGATAAGAATTGAAAACAGGAAAATTTGTTGAACTAATGTGTTTTTGCTATCTGTTCTCCTCAGAACAAAACTAAACGACACATGCTTAGCTGTTAACAGTTATGTATAGACTAGAAGTTGCAATGGTGTTAGAAGCTATGTATAATGAAGCTGAATACTAGTTTAGATGGACCTACTTCATGTTTTCAGCTAAAAAAAAAAGCAGAATTTTAGTCAGCGCTGGCAGTTGACTTGGACTTGCTTATTCGCCAAAATGAATTTGAGCCAAGTATTTGATGGTATTCGGCAGTTTACTCTGATTTTTCAAGCCTTGTTTATGAACAATGGCAGCACTCCAGTTTTTATCAAATAAAGAAAAGAAAGTGACATAGAAGCAGCTAAATTGGATTCTATCTGCCATTTGGTAAAAATACAAAGATAACTTGTATGCTATTAATGGATTTAAAGTTTGACATGTTGGCCCCTGTTAACAAACCCCACCCATCTAAAAAATTCTTCTTAATCATATCACTAGCATGAAGATCCTCCCTGTAAATTATCTCTGTTCCAGGAACTTAATATATTTCAGAGGAAATTTTGACAGAAGAGTAAGTACTGCAGGGTGGGTTTTTCGCTGCCATAGTTTTTGTAAAAAATAAAGCTCACTGAAAGTTGTTCTCCTGTTAAGTTGTCAGGTCATAGTTAGGTCTTGCTAATGTTAAAATAGGAGTAAAGCACAAGAAGCCCTCCACCCAAAAACCACACCGTGCTTCTAGCAATTTAGGTGTATTGTGTGACTTGCAATTCCTTAACTTACCCAATTTCATCTAAATTCTGCTGCAGTGTCCCATATGAGTAAAGCTGATTTTGCTTCAGAATTCCCAAGATTGGGACCATTCCTGGTACCAATAGAGTGACTGTGGAAATGGTGAACATCTACAATGCCTAACATGAGTTATAGAAGTTGGGACTTCCCATTTGTGGACTGTTTTGTTTTTTTTTTGTAGGTTGACACTGATTCATGCAGCTACACCCATGTCCCAAACCATATTTTGTACTATAGAAATGGCTTCCAGAACCATGCTATGCTGTAAAGTTTAGTTCCAAGAAAATGCAAAACAGAATTGCTCACACAAACCATTAAGACACATGCTGTTACACTGTATGTAAACAACCAGATCTTTGTTGCCCATCCCATACATGAATAGCAATGTAGTGGTCGAATTCACACACTGTCTGCATGCTCCTCCCTAATCATGCATGGGTCCAGGAGAGTTACCAGAGGCAATTCCAGCTATTTAAGCAGATGCGACGAAGCCCTTACTCCTTGACTCACTAACACTGCTTTTATTCACTTCCTTATACTCTTGAGGAAATACCAGCATCTGGCCAAATAAGACAACATTATTACATGAAATTCACTTTCCAGTATGCAGAGGCAGAAACAGCTACAGGAGGAAAAAACCCAAAAGAATAGCTGCTTCCCAATGCCTGATCAGCATCACCTACTGTGCAGTCCTTGCTACCAGAAAGTTAGAGGTCTGCCTGGGTGCTTTACCTGAGAAAAAGCAAGCTGCATACCTCCAAGGAAAGGCTAGTATGACTATACCAGCAATGCCCCCAGTGGAGACAGAATGCATGTGGCAGAAACAGTACTTTGACAGTATAGTTAAATTGTGATTTAGGGACCGCTTGCCTAGCTCTTACTGCTAAAATTTACCACTGCAAAGGGAAAGGTGGCCTGCTGCTATACTACTGTGGTACTGTGCACTGTTTAATTTTGCCCATGTTAGCAGCAGTACACTATCTGATGAGACTCTATTAGATAAAACTTATTCCCATCACAAAAATCTTTGGCTCACTGGTGAATGGTCCTGATATGTTTGTTCTAAAACAAGTAGTATCTATAACATGCTGAAGAATGATGCTGAAAAAATGCTTAAGAAAAAACTTGCATTGCTCTCATTACCTTTCTTATTAGGAAATCAAATTTACACACAAAATGAAAAGAATCAGCACAAGACAACACTGACACGGGTACCAATTATAGAAACAGGCTCAAGCAGATACCTTCCCTCATACTCAGGCTTCTAGAGCCATTTCACAGTTCACAAATCGCTGCTGGTGTTTGGCACTTCCACTGATCAGAAAGAATAGATGACAGGCCAAAGTAGGGGCAGGAAAAAAGATCAGGACTATTTGTGGTCAGAAAAGTGTTTAATGTTAATCAACAACATTGTTTTTCCCTTTCCCCCTTGGTAAGAAACAAAATTTCTGTTGAAATAACTTTTTGGCATGCCCTGTTTCTTTAGGCTACTAACAGAAGAAACACTTCCCCTTAAAAAGCTGGATTTCTGATTGGAAGTCTTCCTCATATTCTTTAACAGTAACCAAGAAAACAAGCAGTCCAGGCCATTTTCTCAGGCAACTAGGTTACAGAAGCTGCTGACAGCTTGCTGGAATAGAAGCCTTCAGCAAAAAGCCATATGCAGTATCATTCAGAATTCAGCAGCCAAACAAATGCAATTTTTAACCCTGATATTTGAGAAATTCATATGCTGGCTACACATTAAGGGACTGATGCCTGTAATGGAACCCAAAGATACCCCTTCTGCTTGAATCACAAATTAAAGCAAACATTTTAAAGCAGTATTAACATAATAAATCATAAAAGGCAGAGAATGTAATTATTCCATTCACAGTGGGGAGGACTAAATTAAAATACTCTGTCCATTTCCAGATATTGCTTATTAAGAAAAATGCTGTTCTTCTCAGACATTTTCCTACATTTCTTATAAGGGTGGTAGGCTTAACAACTCTCTTGTCCTGCAAGGAAAAGTACAAGGAGTGTATTTGTAGGAAACCACATCAGTACTTAAACTGCCTTAATTTTTAAATATCTAGGTTCTAGATCAGGAAAAAGAGAACCTATAAAGCCATCCCAGTGCTTAACTACCCTTACATACATATTTTAACAACATTTTTCTAGGCGATCACCTTGCATAGACTGTAGGATGAAAACATACAGTCAAGTAGGTACTGGCAAACAGTGACTACTGTAGCACAAGACAGCCAAACTTTGATTACTTGTGACAGTGACAACTTATTGTTTCTTATCTGTGCCACCTGAGGCTTTGAGAAGAAGAATTTAAGTATCCAAATCCTACATAAATCCTTCTCTTCCCTATTCTTCTCCACCAAAGCTTTCGAAGGACACTTTCCCATTTTTAACAAGGCCTCGGTACCAAGAAAGTTAATATTCCACAAGAAAGTTGGATGAAAGTTTAATTTATTGCTTCTTGACAGGCTTTGCTTATCAGTATCCTCATTCTGCAGTTTATGGCAGCATATGCAGTTCTGTATTGTAAGAAACCACTCTTCATGGTTTTTAAGAGAATATGGAGTTAAGAATTAGCCAGTAAAAATAACTACTGGTACCAAACATCTTTCAGTGCCACATGACTGACGGTTTGGCACAATCCTTCCTCTCCTGCCTGCCCGATTTTCATGGAGATTTTTTATTTTAATTCACATCAGAATAACTTTTTATTAAATTCTGGGATTTACAGATAAGAAAATCAGTCATTTTTTCATAGCGTTTTCTGGTGTAGCACTCAGCATGCTTTAACCCATTTTGGAGACTTGAACTGAATTCCTCATAAACTGTGCTCTGCAGGCTAAATTGATCTGCCATTGTCCACACAAACAAATACTGATCAATGTAGCAGTTT
Organism: Pluvialis apricaria; assembly: GCA_017639485.1. NCBI lineage: Eukaryota > Metazoa > Chordata > Aves > Charadriiformes > Charadriidae > Pluvialis > Pluvialis apricaria. Next base: position 26,785,571 of record CM030014.1, read on the forward strand.
TGCTTTTTCATCAAGCTTCAGCCCTACACAAGTGTCCATTTCACCCAGTTCCCACAGGCAGTCCCACTGAAATGAAGGGAAGCATGGAAACATCTGTAAAATTGTTTTGACATCTGCCTCAGAGAGTGATTTAATTTTTATTGTTTTCATTTATTTTTGATTGCGCAACAAGTGGCCTGGAAGACTTTACAGGATTTTTCTAGTCACCTAGACTTTAATGTCTTCTCTACAGCAGTGGAAGCCTCAGGTAAGCTGAACCGAAAGGAATGAAAAACTGAATTGAAATACCTTTTAAAAGCTCTCCATCAATTCAAGTGTTGTGAATGATGATCCAGTTACTTCACTAATCTATGCAAATATGTACTGCATAGGTAAGCAAAATTTCATTTACATTTTCTTCACAATATGAAACACTTATTTTTGAAAGTAACTCTGGAGCTGTATTTGAAGATAATGCTTAAGTACTTTCTCCAGAAGATCTCTTGACTTCATGAACCTCTAGTTACTTGAACTCCTGCTCCTCTTGTTGAGTTCATGGCTCCAATCATTTATGACCCTCCACCCTTTCAAGGGGGACTCCACTAAAGATGTTCTGATATTTGCCTTTGTGTTCTTTCGTACAGCCACTACAGAGCACGCAGGTATCTTCCCAAACTTCCAGATTCTTCCTCTTATGTCCCCTGAATTGTCCTTCTCATCATTTTTATAGATCCCCAAATTAGTTTCCCAGCAGTAGTTCAGCCTCATAAAGGTATACAGGAGACCAAGCAGTGAAGAAAACAGGTACTTTTACTCCACTGAGTCAGTTATACCTAATTTCCTGGGCATTGTTTAAAAAGATCTCTGCTTTAAGGATACACATATTAAATGACACTTAGGGTTTTTTTATATAATGCTTTGGGTTAAGTTGTTGCAGTATGAAGTTGTGGCAGAGCCTTCTGTGGTTTCTGAAGAAGCAGAAGCGTTTGGTAGCTGCGGCTTATCTGTAATTCAGCTCCCTCGAGTTCACCGACTTTGATTCTCATAATGGATTTGGAAAGCCATGAAAATGAACCTCCTATTAAAAGCATTTTTCTACTTGCTGCTCTTCATAAGAAACGCAGATATTCAAGAGGCTCTAATTTTACAGGTTAATTACTTTACCATAAAATAATATGTGGAATTCAGGTGTTGGGAATGTTCAGAATGAGGGATACAGAAACATTTCATTGGTCTCTAAGTCAGAAAGAAATTCTATCAAAATATAATGTACCATACGCAAGATGCACTGGATTAGTACTAAGTATAGCCACAGCTGCAGAATAAATAAGGGGAAAATGGTATTGTAAAAATATTTAAATTTTTTCTTATGGCTGATATTTTAGTCTGTATTTGACCTGTACTTCTACATGCTTGCCAAAAATTGTTGATTTACTAAAATTCAATATTGTTAATAAGCTACAAGAGAACAGAGTAGGCTATTCAAAACATTAAAGCTTTGAATATTTTTTTTTTAAACATTGAACAAGGGTAACTTGTGATATTTACTGTGTTTTTACAGTATATGTTAGAGAGGTCTTTGTGGACTACATTAATCCTTTTTTCTATTAACTATGTACCTTCAAAGTTCACTCTGGCATTTGTCATACATTTGACAATATAGGGTCAGGCAAGGAGGAACAAACTTCATTAAAGAGTTATGAAAACTGCACAAATTCACATTCAAAGCAGGGACAGTACAGTTATTCCATCCTTACAGCATTGATCCAGTTTAACATAGCTTATTTAAAGGAATACAGTTTTTCAGCAATGGTATGGCCCATACAAAAAACAGTTCCCCATGCTTCTATAACCAACATACACTCTAGAACACTCTAAGGTTCTCTCTGCCTGTATGTTTGGTATGCCATTAACCTTCTGTCCAATCTGTTGCAAAAATTACTTTGCTTCCTGCCTTTGTGTATTAACCCCCAGAAGTGGTAATAAACCTTGTAGCTCAAACATTAAGACCTTATGTAACTGCAATTAGAGTGCTGATTCTTTACTGACAGGTCTATCGCACAGCTGCAAAGTAGAGAAGATACCAACAAAAGCATTTTAAGTTTCCAGGTGACACAGTAGGGATTTCTCAATTATATAACAGACACTTAGAATTAATTTGCTGAAACCTTTGCACTACAGAGCTATTCTCTTCATTATAAAATTTAGCCAGACTTTAAACAGTATAGCTGAAGTTTTCTAGCTAGTTTTTTCCCCCCTCCCTGTTTTTTTTTTTTTTTTTTGCTAATCTGCTAGATTTGAATTATGTTTAAAATAGCATTGAGCTATTTTCAAGACCAAACTGGTACCATTTCTCTAGTATTAAATACCTAACTGTTCTTCTCAAGAAGGCCATAGAGCTTCTTTGTCTTAGAGCAGGGGCTCTGAACCAAAGGGAATCTTACCGTTCTCATAAATGCAAATGCCTTTTGCACAGACCTTGCAGTCTCAAGAGCCTCCTTTATAGTTTTAGGGTTTTCTTTGAGATTAACCTCTCAACCAGGGACTAGTCAAGGTGGATAAGTCAGAAATCCATCAGTACATGCATGCCCCCCTCCTAAGGTCAGCAGTGAAAGGGTGGAAAAAAGTAGGGCTCTTCATTCTTGGTCAGTGTCCTTCTCAGAAAAGGATTAAGCCCCACAGCCATGGCAGCAGAGAATTGACATACTGTTCTCTGCACAACTGAAAACTTGCTGTGAATGGGGGAGGTGGAAGTTTTAAAATCAGCTGAAGAGCAAGGGTGAGCTGCTGCTGCTCCTTTTCAGGGGTCTCTCGTGTGGTTGGCCTCCACCATCATGACCACAAAAAGGGCAGTAGAGAGAAAGAGCAGAGAAGCTAGATCAGAATAAAGGAACTTTGGCTGAGGACATTGGAATAAGAGACACAAACAAAGGTCACAAGAGCTTTCCCAAGCTTATAGCTAGAGGCCCCATGCTGTGCTCCTTCTGCCTTCCAGGAAGTTTCTTTTCTGTATCAAAGAGTATCACTTTGCTACACACAAACAGCCCAGTACATTCTCCAAAAGTCAGAAATATCACTTTTCCATTTGGCATCACTCTGACATTTCAGGGCCAACTTCACTTGCTGGAATCCAGTCTGACACAGTGAATAGCCCTCTCCAGCAGTTACTGAGAGTATTGGTATTTTAAATGCAAACTTCAAATATTTAATCAAGCTGAAAATATGCATGTGGGACAGATATTTTAAAATCCAATTTAATTGCCAGTAGTTTGTAACCTGCAGGGCTAGACACTTCATTATCAAAAAGTGGGAAGATTCACAGTTCCCCAGCAAGATGTACTACACTGTGCTCAACCTGAAAAAACTGAGAAACTGAACTTTTTAGAAGCGATCTAAAATAGCTCCTTCACAAGGGTAAGTGCCATCATTATTATTTCTAGTCCTTAAGTTAATTTACTTTTTCTTCCTGTAGCCCTAGCACAGATGAACTTAAACATTCATCTTGTATAACCTAAGCCCATCCTAATAAGGTAGGGCAAGTTACACCTTCTCAGGATCCAACCTACATCAGCTATAGCATTACAGATGCAAAGTCAAACATGATCTGAAGAAGCACCTTAGTCTGTACACACATTTCATGTGACAAACACAACATATGTTTAACTCAGAATATTTTTCAGCTTGTTCTCAAGTTTTCTAACTTATCCCAAATTACTAGCAAACCCCTTATACTGGACACAATCACTGGGAGCTTGCATAACCTTTAAAAGCACTGGGAGCTTTTAAAGTATGAGGCCTTGAAAGATGAGGTTTTCTTTGTGGGGTTACAGTCTTTAAATTTAATACCTTGGTTAAAGTGTTCTCACCAAAAAACAGCTGTAACTTCCAAGGCCAGTTCCCTAGACAGACTTGGCTCAGTACCCCACCCTTTGAAACTACATTGGGTTCTACTGGCTGGGAGAAGAAGCAGGAGAAAGAATAGAACTTTAATTTCAGCACAGACTTTTCCAGCACAAGAAGGTAAACACAGCCCTCTTGAAGTATGTTACCAATATGTTGGGAATGTACTAAATCTACAGTTGCCCAGCTAGGATTGAGTTGGAGACAAAATTATGACTAACAAGAAATTAAATCCTTTTTCTTCAGTCTCCTTTCTTTAATTCTAATTCATTAAGAAAATATTTTGGAGAATGGAAGAGACTGGAAAATTCATCTGTAGCACAACAGTACATTGAAATAGGAAACCAATGTTCACTCTCTTCCCTTTTCTCAGACACAGGTAGACAGCAAATGTAGTTATCTCATTGCACAGAATTACCCGAGAGAGTTCTCTACCAATACTCTCTACTTGATAGGAAAAAAAGATCTTACTTCACAGTTAGCTGCCCAGAAGAGATGGATGCAGGCATTTGTTTATTGTGTTAGAATCTGTACATAATGCATAATTTTCAATATCTCCAAGGCAAATGGTATCTCATTTTAAGAACAGAGTATTTATGCACAAGCTATGTTTGCTCAATAACATCACTTTCTTTTTTCCTGCTTGGTAACCCATTTCTTTGCAAGTAGATAAGCTTGGGTAATCTTCCTGCCTTTTGGGAATTGTGCTATGTAGTGAAGTGGCAATCAGCCATTCCATATGGTTTTCATCCCCTTCAGTCTAAAGGACCTTCTCTGTGAAGGTCCTACATGAACATCTAAAAGAGCTGAAATAGAACTTTTTATAGCACAGATATGAAGATATCACATAACCAATATGTATAAGGTAGGGGGAAGAATTTTTTAAGAGCCATACAGACCATTTGTTTTTGTTTTAAGAGTCCATGTTTGTTTCTTTTATGTTCCATATAAGGCAGTTACAATTACCCAGCATCTTGGTTTTGGTCAGATCAGAAAGTCCCTTGCCAGCCCTCCTGATTCTCATGCTGTCTCGGTGGGCTGCCCAGCCAAGTTCTCCAAAACCCTGGGTTCATAATAAATATTTAGGCTTTTCCTAGCTGTTTTACGAACAACTTCTCCAGTTAGTATAATCCTTCTATTTTCTAGCATATTTTTCTAAACACTTCTGAACAGCATTTAGCAGTACCATTTTGCATATTATATCATCAACACAGTTTTTCCAAAGTTTCCTGATTATTCATAAGTGTGCCTTATGTGTAGCAGTTATGGAGGCAACTTTGCAGTCAGGCATACCACAAATCAGTGATGCTAGCTACCTAACAGGGAGGGGACCAGGGATAAAAAACCCAACAGCCTGCAGCTCTTCCCCAGCTTTTCCATTACGTGAGCAGATTATGTCCTGCATTCCCAGAAGCTATACTGAACAAAGGTGGAAATCTATCCTTGTCTGCATCTGTCATGTTGTAAACCCTTAACCTCAATAGCAACACTAAAGAAGCAGTACCACTGTAGCAACTCAGTATTACACAGCATAATCTTCCTTCTGTACAAAAGAACTCTTCTGCAAGGCAGAGACAATAGTAGTAGATAATATCTAAATGCAAATCAGATTATTTTAGTACTATAAACATTGCCTGATTCTAAGCAGTAATGTACTAAGGTCTTACAGAAACAGAAGATACATATTTAGTTTGCTTTCCAAATGCCAATTCATCCTGATATTTCTCACCCTTAAAAATCTACCAAAGACAAAGACTTATCTAGAGAGGTGGATACTGCAGCAGATGAAGTCTGCTTTATGTAATTTTTTCCCCAGTTGTCCTGACTTTTGGTTGCCTCCAGTTTGATAAGGCACCCCAAGTTGTATCTAAAATGTGACACTCAGATATGATCCCACCTGGATGATGGGATCAAGTGTACCCTGACAAAGTTTGCTGATGATACCAAACTATGTGGTAAAGTGGACACTTCAGAGGGAAGAGCCACCCTGCAGGAAGACCTGGATCGGCTGGAAGAGCGAGCTAACAAAAGTCTTATGAATTTCAACAAGGACAAGTGTAACATCTTGCACCTGGGAAAACAATCCAGGACTGCAGCACAGGCTGGGATCTACCCAGTTTGGAAATAACTCTGTGGAAAGGGACCTGGGGGTCCTGGTGGACAAGCAGCTCAATTTGAGTGAATAGTGTGCTGCTGTGGCAAAAAAAAAAAGCCAAGTGGATGCTGGGCTGCATCCACAAGGGCATCACCAGCAGACAAAGTAGTCATTATCCCAGTCTACATGGCACTTGTCAGGCCACATCTGGAATACTGTGTTCAGTTTTGGTCCCTGCTATGTAAAAAAAGATGTGGACAGGCTGAAGAGAGTCCAGAGCAGGGGCCTTGAGAAAAGAAGGCTTAGGGAAGACCTTATCACCATGTTCCAGTATTTAAAGGGTGGCTACAAAGAAGATGGAGACTCCCTTTTCACAAGAAGTCACATGGAAAAAACAGGGTATAAGTTACCCCAAGGGAGATTCCGATTGGACACAAGAGGAAAATTTTTCACAGTAAGAACAATCAGTCATTGGACTAATGTCCCCGGGGAAGTGGTGAATTCCCTAACAGTGACCACTTTTAAGATTCAGCTAGACATCTTGTCCAGACTGTGATTTTGCCGGATGATCCTTGAGGTCCCTTCCAACCTGGTACTCTGTGATTCCATGACAAGATGATGCTCCACCCTTCTATGAGTAATAGCTTGAATAAGATTCCAAAAACTTCTTTCAGGCTGTCAGCAGTCCTTATACCTGTCATCCAGTGGCTGTAAGGCTGATACGCTGTCAGCTAGAGGAAGTGCATTTTTTTTAAACCAATTTCTGAAAGCCTGTGGTCCATCTTTCATTCCCAAGTAGATTCAGAAAATTCAATTAAGAATTGACTTCACAACAGAACCCTCAAGACTCTTACATACCCTCTATTGCCATGAACGAAATAGTGTTCAAGGTTTGCAACTTCAATAGAGACTGTAGCCTTTCAATTCCAGTGAAGTCAATGGGAAACAGAAGCCCTCTGCAATGAATTGGACATGTCATAATCAAGCCCGTATATTTTGCTGGTAACACTTTGCTTTGAAAGACCAAGGTGAGTGTTAGGCAAGTTTTTATATACTAAAAGTCAGATCATTATCTAAATAAGGATTTTTCTAGCTATATTCTTTATGGTCCTGTAGTTGGGTACATTAAAGTGAAGGTTTAAGCATTAAAAAAGCCAATTCTTTGTGAGAAATTAGAATCCCGATTTCCAAGCTTTTAAGGTAACATTCTAAAAATATATATATATTTCCTTCTAAGTGCTAATAGGAAGATTTCCATGACCTTGTTCTTGTCAGCATGCTATTTAGAAATAAAATCCTGATTTGCAAAGTGTCAGATAAACACAGCTGTGCACATGTGCTCACTTGATTGCAGACTGCATGCACAGCTTTGTTTACATGGGCCAAATCAGCTTGCAATTGCACTTGCAATTGTGTGTTTCAAATCAGCAGAGGCTTTACAGGGTCTGCTGTCTAAAAACTGCCACCACAGACACATTTGGCATACTTAAGATGACCCCACATAAGGCTACATGTTACATCATTGAGATTTGATCCCAGTCATGGTGTAAGTTTATCACTAGGTTTCTACCCCAGTTCCCCTTCCACAAAGTGTACAATACCAGATTTTTCCTTCCGTCCTTTTAGGGTACTCATCCTACCACAAGGGAAAGAGCTCAGCAGTGAAAGAATTATCTTACTAAGTTTATATACAGTTTCATATCCTACCATAACTTCAGTCTATTTTAACAGGCTAATTTTCATACACTGGATGTGCAGAAGAAACTCATGCAAGCTTAGTTATTTGTCTGCAGTCTTCTTTAAAGAAGTGTGCTATACACTTTTGAGCGAAAGAGTAATCAGACAGCACAGAAATGTTTATTCTCTCTGCCTCTTGCCAGCCCAGATCTACACTAGAAGTGAGCTGCTTTTTAATTATTTAAAACATAGGCAGAATCTTTATGACAGTTCAGCTTTTTGTACAGAGAAAGGTTTTCCAGCAGGGCCGAATTTCATGAAAAAGCACAGCAAAATAGTTGTGGGACCTCACACTACTTCACCAGGTCATTTTCTTAGACTACCCCTCTCTGTGAAACACTGGCAGCTCCCCAAAACAGTGGTAACTAGTAAGTTGATTTGCTAAACTTGGTCCTTGTGGTTCAGCCTGTTTTTCTGTACCTGCCAAACTCCCAGATGCCAACAGGAAACAAGAGGGCCTTTCTTGGTAACGAGTTCATAGTCAAGTTGACAGAAGTCACAATATGCAGCAGCCCTGAGTTCTCTCTACATATGAAGCCTTACAACAGGGACTTCAGAAAAGTTAGTGCTGTTTTATTGTTTCTTGCCAATCTCTTTGAACTCAACACAAATCAACAGGGATGTGATAAATTTGGGAAGTGCTACTTGCTACTCTGAAATAACTTTTAGTTAAAAATACATGCTGGTCTGTTGTCTGAGTCAGAGGCTTAAGTATCTTAAGATTTAAGCTTCAATTTCAAATTTCTGATTTGCAGAGCTAGGACTGAACAGTTCCTAAGGAAAGATGATGATTAATGGTACTCTGGAAGGTACTCCTGCTCCCCCAGAAAGGGTGGTAGCAGCAGACATAGCCAAATGATAACAAAAGATTAACTTTTTCTTCATTCAAGGCAAAGTTTGACTCTAGAAGTCATAAATGAACACAGCTAAGACAGGGTCAGATAAAGTACTTTAATGCAGAATTTTTAATCAAAGACACATGAGAGTTTCATAGGTTTTAAGGTCAACATGAGCCAATAAATCTAACCACCTGTGGAAGCACAGGTCATTAAGTTTCTTCCACACATTCCTGTAGTCAGTGTAGGAATTCAATACATTCAGCCAGTCCTCAGGAGACTACCAAGTTGCTACCACAAGGACAGCGCAAGAGAGGCCAAGGTTGGACACTGCACAGGGCAGAGTCTACATAAGAACGTTCATATCATTCCAGCAAGTTAGTCTGCTTGCATCTTTACAGGAGAGACTGTCCTACTTTAACCTGGGAAAAAATTTCTTCCTGATTGAAAGTTGAATTAAAGGTATGACCCTAAAGAACCATGAAGACAAACCATGCAGGCATGTAAGGAAGACTAATATGTATGATCCATTTACTAGGTGTAGGTCTTTCACTGTGCACCCTTCATTCAGGATTATTTTGAAGACCATCTACTGCAGCCTTTGGAGTAGAGGAAACCGATGCTCTCACATGCATTCCACAGCCTTGCTGTATTATTTGCACCAAGAGGTATCTTCTAGTTCTGTTTTACTCTAAGATAGTAACGATTGTTCACAAGGGTCTGGAATTAGATGAAAACAGGTTTTACAGAAGAGTAGAAGTAGTACAGAGACAACTGAATTTATGAATTGCTAAGGAAAAATTTTCTAGCTGAACCATGATGCTAAGAAGTTTCTTTTGAAGGTCTCTAAAGGTTAGATGCCCAGTTTCCAATCTGCTTGATAACTCAGCCAAAGTTACCAGGTGTTGTTTAAGACAACACAGAAAAAAAATTTTGCTCTGCCAACTGCTGTCCCCACCTGACTGTCAACAAGTCTGCATTCAACAATGTGTACACAAAACTGATTCTTCTCTCCATTGAAGAGGATGGGACCATAGCCTTTCTTAATATGGAATCTTAATTTTGCGTCATGCCTGCATTTAGTGGTTTCTGTAAGACTATGTCCTTCACTGAACCATTTTCAGGAAGTTAGAGAAAAAAAGCTTTTATGCACCATCAAACAAGAAACAGATTCTTCAAGGTGTTTCTAATGAAAGATGTTAAAGTAATTTCTTCTCTTGTTTATACCCCTCCTGAAGTTTCTACTTTGAAAAACTGTTGAACTATAACAACTATAGTTGCAGCTATAATCTACAGGCCAGCTAGAGGGACTCCTTGGTGTTTAATAAAAATGGAGAAAGGTCTTTTCATGTAGAAGAAACTACTACCAAATCAGGCATGTGATCTCAGTAGATCAAGAAATGTACTGGCCTTCTCCTCAAATTCCAGAGACGTGAGAAATCTGAAAAGAAATGCAAGTTTTGTTGCCATTTTTCTGTTTTTTACTCATAAAGAAAAAGTTTTACAAAGGATCTGTTCCTGCAGTGACTACCAAAGAGCAGCCTCATACTTTGCTGTGGCTTTGTGGAGAACTGCTATGGCCAAAGAAGGCTTACTCTAGCTGTTAGCTTCCAGCTGTTCTGATACATTACTTTCCTAATACTTCTTTTCCATGCATGCAACTAAAAGGCCTTTATAGGTCTCCAGAAACTACCACTTGAACAAATAGGTCTCAGAGGCAGGAGGGCAAGTACTCTGAAGGCAGCAGCAGTTTAATCAGCTCAAGCACAGGCACAGAATGAAGTTTGGCTGCTGTCCCTTTCACAGCTGCACGACCTTTCCTGCCCAGCCCTTCAGCACAGAGCCTGGGAATGGCGAGAAATTTTATATTTGAGCAGAACACAATAGGAACATTGTTACAGCTCTCAGGAGGCAGCAGCATTTCAGAATATGCTATGTCCACAGTTTGAGCAGACACTAATGCTGGCCAGTCAATTTGTTAGCATGCATTTTCCCTTTAAGAGATTTTAGGCTAGTAAGTAGCAAAAATACAAATTTGAGTTGTGTAGCCGATCTCTATCACTTTCAAACCATAATTACTCAATGAGACTTCAAATGAAGAATATTTCTGCCCAGACTATTCATTACAGTGCAGAAGTAAGTGAAAGCTGAAGCTATTAAAACAGCAAATTTCCAAGCTTGCTCCTCAACAGGAAGAACAGAAGTTTAAGCACCTTAGTTATTACTTAAGGATTTCTAAGACCATATATGAATTAAATATCAAACACCTTCACAATTCAATCTCAGTTTGCAGCGTATGGAGGAAGCTGTGTTTGGGGGCAGCTATAAAAGTGATAATTTCCAGAAGACTTAGAGCTATAGCAGAAACCTGTCAGCTTGAGCAGAGGATCTCTGCCACATACTCTGATGGGATGTACACAGTTGAATTACTGCCAGGTGACCCAGTTGGTAACCATCTAATTCAGAAAATATTTTTCAGCAGTAATTATCATAACCTGCTAGTCCACTTGTTTTCAAGCAAAGTTTCAAATAAACTAGGCAACTCTGTTCTCTTCCTTCAGAATTTTGGTGAAAACAGAGCATTCCCACCCTCTCAAGGTTATGCTCTAGCTCTAGAGGGAAGAGGGTGTAAATACTGCTCACAGCATGGTCTAGAACAATCTAGCAGACCAAAGTCATCCATAAAGATATGAGAATCAGTTTTATAACTAATCTTATAAGCTAAGGCAAACAAAAAATAAAAAATAAGAATGAAAAGACTAATTTGGTTTTATAGCAAGGGCAACTCTGGCTTTTAGAAAAGAAATGGACTAAACATTCAGAAAGCTCTGTTTTTATAAGAATGATTAATAGTGGTATTTTCTTTCTTACTGAGTTACTGTAAATACTGCTGGCTGGATTTGGAAACTTGAAATAACATGAACTTTAAAGTTCATTCACTGGACAAGGATCCACAAAAAAGTTGCAAAAACAGAGCCTCAAAGACAAATAATCTGTGGCTTTTGTGCATACAATTGGTAACTGATAAATTCCACTGGTCACTAGTGAGAACATATCTTATTTAGTTTAGTAGTCAGATTTTCAATAATGTTAAGCGCTTTCAGGTAGGAATCCTCCCAGACTGCCAGAGTCCAATTCTATAGAAGGAACAACGAGGAACATTTCAGAAGAAAGTCTGATTCCATTTGCTTAATCTATAAGAATAATCAGATTTTCCAAACTGACCACACTGTTGTTGAATTGACACTCAACAGCCCTGTCCCCTCCAGAAATTAAAGTTTTGGTTTTTACTCTATTACAGAAATCCTTATCACTTAAAAAGATACTCAGGAGTTCACACCACAATGAAAGACTATGCTAGGCAGCTGTACTCTTGCTGCTCAAGTATCCCCTGCTGCTCCAGTGAAACTACTGTTGTCCACTCCTGGATAAGAATAATCATTTAAATATGCTTTGCTATGAACGCTTATTGAAATGAGTAAATTCATAATTCATGCTTTTAGTAAACTGCTGATCAAAATGTGTTTCACAGATCCCAAGACAACAGTCCACAAATGTCTGGCCAAAAGCCCTTAATACAGATACGGGACTCTGTTTCCTTGTAATTTGGTTCCTAAACTGTGGATACACACTGGTACAATTCAAGCTGAACTGAAGAAGCAGGATGGGGAAAGGAATAGCTGCTCTACTTGCTTTGCACAATCGAGGAACCACAATTCATGGAAAAGTAGTCGATGATTTCAAAGTTAGTGGGTGGTTCAGCTATGTAGCTCCTATTAAATTTGTATCCCTTCGGGAAGATATTAAATCTACATCCAGGACTTTGGCAGATGGTGAAGCAACATTGTTTCAAGATTAATTTACAAGGGGGATGCTGGGGAGTTTGGCTTCTGTAGCCCTTTAACTGCTTCCAAGCTTAGCCACTGTGTATTTAGTTATGGGCATGACCAAAGGCATGCAGCACAAAAAGACCACATTGTTGCCGGTCTTCAGTCAGGTCAAAGCAAAGCTGGTAGAGACTGGAATGTGCTTGTGTGTCTTGACAGAAAGCAACCATCAACACCTGACTCTACCCTCGTAATCATACAAATTTTAGGAAATGCAGTGAAAGTGACCTGTGACAACAACTAGTACCCTGCATAAATGGGTTAAGGCCAAAACAACAGATCTTCTTACAAATTCACTAGTTCTCCTGTACCTTTACAGCTTGATCCATATACAACAAAACTAAAAACAAGCACAGAGGGAGAACAGGCAACAACTCAGATACCCTACTGATAAGCAGCAGGTCTAAACCCATGTAAACTGGCACAGAACCTTTTAAAGACATTGGTGCAGGTGATGTAGGCAGCATCACTTTATACCTTAACTATCTGTGGTTTTTTGTGCTTCAGGCAACTGGTGCATAACTCAAAGCAGCGTGCGATCAGTGACATAAGGGCCACTGCAGATGAGTTCTCTTCCAGGATCATAGGAATCAGAAAAGGCCTGAAAAGTCATCTTTGTGCCTTTCAGCTATATACTTCAACACTGCTATGAGTGTCAGGCTGCAGGTTGCTGAAAAATATGGTGGAAATGCCTGACTGGGGGGCTCTGACAGAACTCAGGTGGGATGTACTCCTAACCCGGCAGGGACAGATGCACTGTCACATGAGACTTCTCTGAAGCAGTACAACACAGTAATGTCTTAACAGGAGATCCAAAAAGCTGAAAAACCTGGTAAAGACTGTTCATTCAGTAATTTCAAGAATGCTCAATACCCCCTGCACTTTTTTTTGGATGGAGTCAAGAAACTTACATTCAAAAAAACTTATAAAAAATTACCTTTTTGGGGGAGTGGAATGCAACTCAAAGTTGCTGCAGTTTGTTAGAGTGAAGAATCAGTAACACATACGAAATCCAAAGCACATGGAAATTACTCAGCCATGTTTGTTTTGCTGTGGTATTTCTGAAGGTCAGTCAGGTAAACTGACATAGTGAACAGCACAAAAAGTTATGTTCCAAGGACCTGAACAAATGGAGTGCTCCACTAATACGTATCTCTATTAAACTCTCAAGTTCATGGGTCTCCACTTAGGTATCCCATTGGAAAAATGAAATATCAACTTTTAATAAAATCCATTTCCACAATTTCCTTTAAGGGAATACTACTAAGTCACAGCTGTAACACTAGGTCTAATGAAATGGGATTTTGTGCCAGCACAAATGTCAAAACAGCTGATACTTTGATTTTTGTCTGTCTGTCCCCAAAAACTATTCAGTAAACTTAATTACTTTCTTAAAATTCAAATATGATCTAAAACACATGAACAGAATTTGTATGCTGTGACTTCACTTAATTTATCCCCTTGCTCTGTTAGTGCTTTTAAGGATGAAGTATAATTGCAATAGTTGCACATAGTGCGTAGCTAGCATTTAGAAATATATCTGTGTCTTAAGAAAAAAAACAAGTACATTGTGACAAATATGTATCTGTTTTGTTTAGCTCTGTACTTAATATTATGGAAATGTGTATGTAGATCATACTACATTTTGCTTCAGTGCTATAATGTAAGTTTGGACATCAGAACTAATTATATCACTAAAAGAGTACTAGAATAATTCACTTTAACAATCCCAGAAGTAAACAGGTACACATCTATATCACTGTTTCCTAAATATACCTTTTGCATCCTAAGCAGGTTTGTTTTTAACATGCTAATTCAGGAAGGTATTTCAGACTATTTTTAAGTATCCCCATTAACACTTCTTACTTGCACACTTATAGCTGGGCATGTCTCTAAGTACTTTCCTGAACAGAGGTCTGCTTATGCCACTACAGCAAAACCAACCAAGAACAAAATCTGCAATGTATATGTCATGTCTTACTTAAGTATCTTGGTACTGATACTAACATGAGGCTAAGTATTGACACTTCTCTATTGCTGCTAAAGGGCAAGTGGAAATTAGCTGTGAACATAACTCAGGTGAATTCTGATGAACCTAAGTTATAACAGCACAAGGCTATAGTTAAAACTGGGGCTGCGCTATTTGGAACTGTCTACTCATGCAGTAAGACAGACCCCACTAAACACTTCACACTTCTTTCCTGCCTCAAAGTACTGGATAGCACTCCTTTTACATTATCTTTTCTAACCAAGGTAAACAGAACAGAGCACTGAAATAGCTCTTCTATGCAAGAGGCAGCAAGACTTTCTCAGGCTTTCAGTATGACCCAGCTATAGAACAGGGTGGAGGGGGAGTTAATTTTGAGCACTTCACAAGTGACCTGTCCATTTTGTTTTGTTTGTTATGAAGCTATGAGGCTAGACACAGTCACAAGCCTCACCAGAGAGGTCAGCTTCTGATTTGCATGCACCATATGGGACCAAATTTTGACATTAAGCTTGTACAGACAGGCAAATGCTTCACTTCAAGATGGAACATTTTTGGGACTCCTTCGCACTGCCAAATCTGACTCATTTACCAAGGTAAAGCAAAACTCCAGCAACACTTCCTGCTCCATCTTGCTTTCAGAACTTCACTTTCCTTCTCCCTGTTCTTGTCCCTTCTCCTAAATTTGCAGTGTTGGATGAAAGAGGGTTGGTGGAAAGGAATAGCCTCTAAGTGTCTAGTTAGGGTATTTTATGGTCCCTTTTGGCCACCTAAACATCACAATGAAGCTTGATCAGAACTTGAGATCAAGCCATACATCTTTTTACATAAGTATACTCCAAACTTACATTTCCTCAACATATATGATCATCATTAGAATTCATCCCAGAATCTGACCCACAAAAAAAGCCTCCTTTCCACTGAACTAAAAAAACAGCCTAGAACAAGAGAACCAGTTTGTTTGTGCAGGTCACTTCCATTAGTTTTGCTGTTATAATTCAAGCTTACTGGAAGATTTAAATATCATACAGTTTAAAATAAATTAACTACTACTGGTATTACCTAGATATATGGAATATTTTGAACTGCTTCAACAGGCATCAAAAATAAACTCCAATATCTCCAATGTTCAATGATGTTCAGAATTTAACTTATATAGAAAAAAATTAAATAAAAGGGCTTTGAGTAAATGACACACCTAACTTCCCAAAATTAAAATCAAGGAAGATCCTCTGCTATGAAGCTTTGCTATTAGATAGAGGACTTTGCCTCTATTACCAATAATATTAAGACTTTTAAATTAAGTTACCCTGGAAATTTTTTTTTCTAGTAAATAGGATTGTTCGTATTTTAGTCAAGACAACAAATCATAAATACTTCATAGAAAACCCATTCTGTAGTTCTGTCAATGGTTTCACCGTAAGATAACAACGTATTAGCTCCCAAATTAGATTTTAATCCAGTGACACTCATTTCTAGATAAGCATTACCTTAAAAAGTGGTAATTGCCCTTTAATTTACACCAGTATAATGACTAAGCTTCACTAATCAATCTTAATCACACCTGGTTCAGCTAGCAAAGCTTGGCCAATTCATTAGTTCTGTACTTTGTGGAGTCACCTAGACTTGTGTCAAAAGTGAATTGTGTCAAAAGGGCATATTGCCCTGTTAAAATGTTCACACTTTTTAATCCAAAGACTCTTTACACATTCATATTCAGAAAGCTATGGAAGCTATAGGAGACAAAATCCCAGTGGATAAACCATCTTACTCATATCCATTAAGCAGTATTTTGGCATGCGTGAATAGCTCATTGCCACTGTTGGAATCCTGTATGTCATTTTAAAATGCACAGCTACCAGCCAGGTGCTAGGATATTGTATCACCTTAATTAATAAATGGATTAAGAAGTGGTCAAGGGAAACACTATCATGCATGTATATTTAGCTTCAGGTCGGAGGATTCATGATGAATCTTTCTACAACTCCCAGTGTAGTACAAAAGAATTCTCAATAGATCAAAGCTTTCCTTGGTTAATACTTAAATGCCTAACCCCCAACACTAACCACCTTGTCCAATTCCTATAAATATGCTGAATACGCAGCAAATCACAGTAATTACACAGACAAAAGACCAAAGTACCAAAAGATTTACAGCTGTATTTTTCATTTCCTTTCCCATCCTGGTATTATTACCAGGTTTGTGGATATTTCACTCTTATTCTTAGAAAGTAAGTCAACTCCTGGTACATCCCCTTTCATTGTACCCTCTGTGAAAGTTCTAGGTCTAAACTAATGCTCAAGGGGGCAAATCCTTACACAGTAGATAACTAAGCTACCATTTAATGCTGTCTGGTCTGAATGACCAATCTCACATTGGAAACAAGATATGAAGATATGCAAACTCATGACAGTCAATTCTACCTACTGCTGTATGTGATAAGGCAACAGTCTGCATAGTAATAGTGATTTCAGTTTCCTTATTTCCCCTCAGACAAGCTTTGCATTGGGTCAGGTTTTTGACAATTTTCATTCCAGCCATGCTGTGTTATTTCTGTCCTTTACCATTGTGATGTCCATGCTTTTTATAATATGCACTGTAATTTTCATGTTTACTTCATCTTTGCAATAAAATTAAAAACATAAAGGCTACCAAATACTGCAGGATGAAACTGTTAGTGAAACCTTTTAACACCATTTATCAGCCTTTTTAGTTATTCTCCTTTACTCTTCAAAAGCTCATATGTCCCTAGAAACCACAATACCTGGTGTCAACCTTAAAAAACATTTACCTTCTTATCTTCCCAAACATTCAGTACCAAATACAGTACTATTGCCTGTAGTTCAGCATCACTGCCACATGGGACATCCTCAAAAAAAGCTGCTTTTCTAATTCAAGCTTTAGTCATAAGGTAATTTCTTTGGCTCATCATCATTGATTTTGGGTTCAATCTGCTTAGGGGAATCATTTGTCACCACACTCTGATTCCCAGGTGCATAAGACAGGAACAAATTATGTTAGTAACTTACAACAGTCTTGGCCACTCACTTCATTGCAACTACACCAAAAATGTGGCGAACCACAACGTGCAAAAAATCACTTTATGCAGCAATATTCAAGTTGCTAGCTGTATCCCACTATCCTTCACTCTGGCTTTTTTACTTTAGACAATTCTTCTGACTTAAGCAGTGACATACAAACACCAATGCAACCTGACTCACAAGTACCACAGCAATTTATCCCTGCTAAAGCTTTGGCATAGTAACTTCTATATTAGAAGTCAACAATGCACGTTTTCTCATTCTGTAATTAATGGAGTATATTGTGATTCATGGTCACAATGAAAATGCCAAGAGAGGAGTTTAACCTCATCCTTGCATCCAACTAAGCTATATTCAGGGCAAAGCTAAAAATATGGGTTGAAAAACACTTTGTCAAGCTGCTCCCAGTGACAACAGCTGGTAAAAATGCTCTAGCATCTCTCTGAAAAGGAAATAAAACCTGGGGCATCATCACAGCCAGCTGTTCACCATCTGGGATTTCCCTCACATTGGCAGGACCATTTAACTATTTCAGGTGTCTTTGTAGCCCCCTTGAGCAGACACACACAATCGAAACCAGAACTAAGTTGCAGAAGTCAGAATAGATCTGTCATGTTTTGGATCCACAGCTTGCTCCCCCAGGTCTGAATGAACAGTTCAACAACTTAGTCTAGACACTACTCCATTAGCTCTTTTCTCCCTGTTCACCTTCCTCTTCTGTGCTCCCACCACCTGCATCTCTCCCCTCCTCTTCTGCACTACATTACAACAGTAAAGTTGCCAAGTTTACCCTCAGAAACAACAACAAAAAAAACCCAGGCTCAAGCAGATGCTCAGGTATGGAAAATTCAGTTCAAACAGTTACATTTTGGCAAAGACCTTATCTTTAATTGTTCACAATAGGAAGTCTCAGCAGTAATAAGCAATTCTATCAACCTCAAGAATAGTAAGTACGTCAGTAGTGCTGTGCATACACACACGCACATCTATTTTCATACTGTGCACAGATTTCCTGCACAATAGACTAATTTCAGTTTTCCCATGCTTCACAGCTTGGTTTTGATCAGTTACAGAAAAGTGGATAAAATACCTGTGTTGAATATTTGTCTGCTGCTTATTTCATTTCAGTGGTTAAGGGGAATAGTGTGTGGTTTCCTAGACAATACTTTCATCAAATTGCTTCTCAATTGGTCTGATGTCATCCAGAGTTAATGTGTTCATAATGAATAATGCATTAGGAAAGGATATTTTTCACAGATACAACAAGGAAATAATTTTAACTCCGTATCAGCACTGTTTTAGACTTTTCAGTATCTTTGCACAGTCGGGGTTTGTTTTTTTTTTTTTGCTGTTGCAGCATAAACAAGCAAGAAGAAAAATCTCTGTTGCAAGATGACAATACACTAAGCTCAATTTAATCAGTCTGAAGGTTTGTGGTTTGAAAACTGTATGCTCATGGTAAGCTCCTAAGAACTGACTGTAGAGGCTTCTAGTCATGGACCTCTATGCATGAAATCCTATAACTCATAAAACCACCCTACTAACACAAATCACAGCTGTGCCTTCTCATAGCTGGAAACACAGAACACAGATTTGGCCTTCCTGATTCTGAAGCATGCTCTGAAAACAGCTATTTTGCTTATGAAATAATTCATAAGCTGTTTTCAGAAGCCTCTGTGATAAAGGTTTCTCCCCCCGATGAACAGAGAAACTGTTCACCACATTTAAGTTTCACCTGAAACTGACACATTGTTTGGAATGAAAAAAGATTAAAAGCCATGTTTTTCAGCATGTGCTTAACATTTTAATTCCTACCTTTTTTAGTATCTACTTATGAAGAGCTAGAGATTGCAAGTTGTGTGGACTGGTCATCTTTAAAAGTACTCCTCAGACCCGTAATGAGGATTTGATTTAAAAGTTCTTTGAATTAAGTACCTTATTCAGACTGGCTTTATATTAGTGCAATACATTATAATAAGGAGCATTAGTTTATGCATACAGCAAAATTTTAAGCACTAACTTGAATAAATGCTATTTGGTTTTTTCTGCCATGAGTTCCAATGATATTCAGGAAAATTTACTAACAGATTCCACTGACGAAAACCAAGCCAAAGAAGAGTTTTCATGATCTTATAGCTTCTGGGTCAAAATTTAACATGTATACACTAGGAGTAGACTGGAATAAATTAGACTGTTCACATCTTACAGGACAAATTCCTCCTCTAACAAGGATGTTTGCAAAACTCCAATATCTGGTATTAGTCTTCAGAAGCATCTTGATTTAGAAAGGACAACAGCATGACGGAATTGTCTTCAGGATGAAAGTTTCTCAGCATACAACCCAAGTAATAAATTTCCAAATAGTACTCCTAAATTAGGAAGAGCTTGTCAAGAAAGCACTTTCAGTCCTCCTTTAAACCAGGCTATTTCCAGGCAAATGCTCTGTTCCTGGAAAGTTGGTAGCATAGCTAGTAAGGTATCATAGAAAACAAAAGTTTAGATCTCATGCAGGCCATCTTAAATGTTTTACTTGAAGTTGATGGCTAGCTGCAAGTGTCTCAGTTTTAGGAATTAGGTGGTGAAAACACACTGCTGTATGAGTGTATAAAATCCAGACTAAATACTAGCTAAATGCTGCATGGTAAGGATATAGCAAGGAGGACTCAAACACAGGCCTTTTAATCAAGCAGGCATTCCTGTGGTGTAACCGCTCTGCCCTGAATTTCCAATAGTCATTAACATACCTTCATCTCCCTCAGAGTGAAAGTGTCCCATTCCCTCTTCAACTCTAGAGGAGCTGCAGCTTCTTGCAATTGCTGAGCATGCTGTGCCTGAACTCAAATGCTAAACTAAGTTAACTGACAGAAGGGAATTTTGTTAAGCCATTCTATGTTCATCACAAAACCCCAAACTGACTCACTTAACATTCAAATCCTTCTCCCAAACCAATTCTTTCATACTTCTCAGAGGCATTAATGTTGCATATGGATTTCATAACTTGCTACAGACTGCCTACAGGGACACTGCATATCACTCAGTTTTGAGTTTGGACTTTTAACAGCTTATTGCTATATATTAAAAAGAGACTTGTTCCAGAAAGAAGAGTCTTAATTTCTACAGATATATTGATCTGGCTGCCATAAATAGCACAATAAACCAGATTTTACAAGACACTACCCTAAGTACTGCACACCCCAAAAAACCTGGAGACTTTCTCCATTTCAATGAACAACTGAATTCTTTACAGCCATCCAACATTCCAACAGCAATACAGTCTAAGGTACTTGTATTCCACATTCATGATGCAGATGTTTTCGAATTGTTATTTCCCTATGGAGCAGAAATCCTTCCTGGAAATTCAAACCACATAATACAATTCTGTTCTATACTCCACTTTGATTTTTATTTAACCCTTTTAACATGGACATCTCCAAACTATCCATCAGAGGGGTGACAGGAAGCTTAGATGAAACTAATGAAGGTGGTCAAAGGCTATACCTCTCTATGCTGACAACTCTCCTGATGTCAGAATCCTTCATCTGTGGTTTTCACATTTTGATACGATGGGAAAGTTGTAACTTAATTTTTTTGAATGTCTTCATTTTTTTTCATCTTTTACGAATACAGATGTTTTTTAAAGATTCCGGCCATTTTCCAGTCAACATTTCTGAAAGTCATAATTAAATTGCTAGCTCATGAGTAGAGACTGCAGGTTTGAATGGCTGAATGTATTCAGACTAAGGCATCCAAATCAAGAAAACATTTGGACATATTTAAATGTTACCAACTGTAACTGGATGTGGGTCTCATTCATTAAATCAGGATTCCAAGCTTGTTCATGTACATACCCAGGGCAATCAGGATCTTGTTCATTCTCTGAACACTCAGATACACTATTCATCAGGTGAAGGGTAATGTAGCTAGTACTCTAGGAAGTGTCCATAAGGCAAAGGGAAAAAATGTAATACTTTCTTATCAAAACAATCAAACCATTTAAGCAAGCAAAAATATTTTAGCTGCAGAGGAATAAATTGTGTAGAACAGACTACAGCACCAAGCGTATAATACACAAGAAACCCTAATTTAGATGCTAATTACCCCAGATGTAAGAATTACAGGGTTAATTAAGCAACATATCCCCTCCCATAATTTTATCTGCTGTAGACACAGGTAAGAAGAAAAAACCTTACCGTTTGATCAAATTAGCCACAAGCCACAGTGGGAAGTTCTAATAAACATTTTTGGAAAGCACTTAATTTTGGTCCTTAAGTAGGACAGATTCTGCATTTAGATTACACCCGTTTTTATTATTGAATATGAAATACCAATTGATTGCGAAAACAGTCACTTCAACAGCTACGTAATAAATGCTTCTGCAGCACTGTTGTTAAACTAAGACATATATTTCTAATCAATTTAGTTTTAACTAGCACGCAAGAAACTCATTAAGTTTAAATTAAATACTTATTTCAAGCACAGAGCGTGACCACATCTTGGTACAGTGGCCTGCCAGTTTTCTTTTTGAGCTCTGTTCTCAGTTATCCTGTTCATTGTCTGAGACATCACCCCAGCTACCTGAAAAGCAATATTCTCTGCGTAGACTCAGGCAACTATTTTGTTGGTTAATGGTAAGAGAAGCCTCTGTGTAGATAAGACTCTCAGCTATCCTAAGTTTATTCTTCGGGAACTGGGAGAATCCCATGAAGTTTATCACCACCTTCCTTATGTGACTATCGGTTCTGCAAGAACCGTGAACAGCTTTCCTTTCCTAAGAAGCCACTCTACAAACAGAAACCTTTGTGTTGGGAACAGACCTCAGGCACAACTTTCTAGCTGGCAAATCTCCATTTTTACCAACTAAGGAGTACAAAGGTAAAGGAGGCAGGTGGGGAAACTTCTTCCATACCTCGATGGCATGCAGTGGTACAAAATACCTAATTAGAATAACTGTTAGAAAATATCATTATTACAGGCATTTAGACCCAACTGATACCAGTGGGAATCAAGTACCTCAATATTTTTTAAAAGTAAGATCTAGAACCTAAGTTATTTTCTTCAGCTGTTTCATTCTAGAGATTCAGCAAAAAAGGGCCCTGGCAGAGAATTCAAAGCAAAACTCATGGCTGACAAATAGTACTATTCAGCACTGTAAATCCCTAGAGGAAAAAAATCCTCATTAAGAAACTCCAGAATGCTGCACAGGATTTTCAGATTAGTTGAACTTTGCTATTTAAGTGATAACTGCTGAATTTGACCTCTCAATACTTTACCAAATGACAAAGGCCTAGACTCAGGATGCATTGGGGATTTTACAGGAAGTCAAAGAAAATACCTGATCAAGGAAAATGTATAAGTCAGCAAGCCAACTCAATGTCTCCAGTGCAACAGCACTCTTGGCAGATGGGCCAAGGCCCTGGTTTAAAAAAAAGAAAGACATGGTTAATTTTCCAAAGATCATCCTGCAGAAAAGGATAAAGTAGTATTTGTCCTTCATGGGTTCGAAATCCAAATATTTAACAGGGTATTTTTGACCTTGCCACTGTCCTGTACCAAAGCAGCCAAGATACGAAAAAAATTAATTTCCTTGGCTGAGATGAAACAGGCTATCACTCAGGATTGCCAGAATTCACATTGCAGTATTTCTTTCAGATCTAAAAGACTCTTCCATGCTAGTTGGGATAAAATTCTTCACTTTCATCTCTAAGTGAGGCATGCTGAAGACATACAAGAACAGGGTTTTAAGGGCATAATAGTTAAGCCCCACATATCTTTCCAATGATTTGGTGAACTCTGAATGTGTCTTCTAGCAGAAAGCACAGGCTGGAAACTCAGGAACATCTAAAGTAGAAAGGCAACACAACCGAATCTTCCGTAGCTGCTTGTACAGAAAGGTCCTGGCTCAAGCTATTTCCCCACGGTTACAGGCAGTAATAAAATAAATTTGAAATGTTCTTCTGAATCTGTCCTCTTGAGCAGCAAGTGGAAAAATACACAAAGCACATGAAATAAGTTGTACCTTAAAAATAAATATTGATTTGTTCAGAACTAGCCTTCAAAATATCGTGCATTACTTAGAACTTATTATTTGGGGTTAAAGTATATGAAGTTATTAGAGCTTTTAAGACACCGTGCTAAATACACCAATATAGTTGTGCAGGACTGTTGCCTATAACAGCAAATGCCAGACAGACACTAGGGGAAAGTCATAGTAAAATCTTTTAAAAATTTAAGGGTTTCATCGGTATCTTGGGATACTGAAGTGACAAAATTTTCAAGTGTCCATCTTTTTTTCCGGAATTGAGAAACAATGCTGACAAAATGAAGTGTTCAGAATTACAATGAGAGAGGAAAACCTGCTTTACAGAAAAAATAAAAACTAAGCAAATTTTAGAGTTACTTTGCTGTGGATATTGGCACGTGGTGGTCATAGGACAGAACCTGACTAATCTTGTTCACACTGAAGGGGCCAAAGTAAAGGTTAAATATCCATCAGCCAGAAAGTCTGAGTACTATCTTCTTACAACAAAAACCATCTCCTTCAATCCTTTCCTGTTGCACTTGAATAGAAAAGGAGACGGCTCATTTTATAAAGGTAATTTTTAAAAGGCTTAAAGATTTTCATGTCCATGTTTTATTCACAACCGCTGTCACTTACCATGTTCAACCTCTACACATCAAGGAAGATAAAATAGTTTAACCTGGCCAGAAATATCCCTGCTATCACTTTGCAATTCAGAGCGCTAGTTCTATTTTTTTATAAAAGGCAAAATAAGTTTAGGAAAATTTAAGCTTCATGAAATCTGTAATCTAAGCCAGTATTAACAATGATGCAAGTTTATTTTGCAGTACTGCTGAATTTTGAATTATGCAGCTTCAATTTTTGATGGTCTGATTGTTTCAGTATCTATGCATCCCCATTAAAATACTAATGTTCTTGATGTTACTAAAATCATGCATGCACTGTGTAATAATTTTAATTTTGAAAGTTTATTTTGACCTGTTTTGTAAAGTCCAGCAGAGATACCCTTCCAGTTGTGGAACTTGAAGAAATTGGCATCTCTAAATTTAAGTCCCATTAGATGAAGTTTCAAATTTGGCTTTATAAAGCCTTATTTACTGTCATTCCATGTTTCTGAGCCAACTGTAAGACTATAGCTTTTCTTTTACACCCTGTCAAGATGCACATGCTTAAGGATGCATCCTGACATAGGCTAAGTCACAAAGCCAGTTTGTTGCTTTAACATGGTTCTCTCTTCATATTGCAGGCTGGCAATGTAGTACCTGCTTTCTTCACTCATACTTAAAATCAGTCTATCAAAAGAGTAAAAGACAGACCTGACACGATCTTAACTTCTGTATGAGTTGCCCTGAATATAAAAATAGCCAAACTTCATTCAAGTTGCTCAGAAAGCTCAACATATTTTTTTACATACTGCTGTCCATTTTATTTTATTTTCCAAATCTGTTATACGTTTTTCTAAGCTGTTTCTTCACCAGTCATTTATTTCAGTTGATTTAAACTGGAAAGTTCATTAGCATAACACTAGAAATTCTAGTTTGTTTTCTTGTGCTTTCTGGAAATGCTACGCTCTGCAGGAAGGAATCAGCAGTATTTTCACTGCTGTTCAGTGGAGCAGTTCCTTCAACAGTTTGCCCTGAGCTTAAATCCTAGATCAATGCTGCCTCCAGGGAACAGACTTATTTGAAAGAGTTCATCCTGCAGCTATTGGTTCCCAAAGTGACCCAGATTAATATCTTTACAACCTAATGCTCAAACTACCACACATTGTCATGCTTAAACTGACTTACTCCAAAAGAGTTAATGACAGAAAAATACTGGATAGAAAAGCCTTATCCTTTTGACAAAAAAGCAGGGTAGGGAGATGACTTATACTAGGGGAAAAAGGAGAGTCAAGACATAGTACGTTAAACCTCTCATCGTATTTTTCTGTCGGTACTTCAGAGCTCACAAACATTTATTTACACATTTTATAGGGCTTAGTCACTTCTCAGAGCTCTCCCATAAGCCAGCCATTTTAATGTTAACCAAATATTGAGCTCCCTGCAAGTCAATAAAACCATTTATTGGCTAAAAGATTCAGTCCATAAACACACACAATTAGAGGACTTCTGTTATAAAAGAGTCACAAAGTAGAAAGAAACTGGCAGGTAATGGATTTGTTTGGCATTAACTTAAAAATAAAAAGTAATCCTCTAGCATTACTGTTAGTAGCATACACACATCCTAGAACAGAGATTCAAGAATGTCAGATAGTACTTAACTTTATATTTACTGAAATAAAGCTTATCTGGTATTAAAATAGATGTAGAAAAATGTGTATTTACAAAGGCACATAAGATTCCACTCTGCAAACCTTAGAAAGAAGTGGTCCTTGGGTCTTTTTGGCATGCTCAAGTTGGCTCCCCTAAACCTCTGTTTGGTTAGCATTCATATTACATAACCAGATGCCCAGATTAAAACTCTATTGCTGTACATCAGCAGCAAGATTCTGCACCTCTTGAAGTTTAACCTCTGAATATGAAATCTAAGAAACCAATGAATGGTCCTACCTCTGTTTAACAGGTAAGAAAGGTGTAGAAAATCACAGCTAAGGTCATACAAAGCATGTCTAATAGACCCAATACCTTTATGTTCCATCAATCACTTCTATATTTCTTTTCAGTATCTTGTCTTCCATTTCTGGTTCTGTAAGACCACAGAGCTTGTTGCATGGTGCTCTTGGAAAGTGAGGGCTGCTGCTGTAGCAAAACTTCAGCCCATTTGAAATCCAGGCACAGAACTAACCCCATGTTACTCCCACTAAGTGCTGCAAAACCATATCTTCCTGTAATACAACAGATGTCATACAGACCTGAGGAGATGTTCCTAATGACAAAGAAAGCCTGCAGAGCACGAAAGGGAACCAATGCTTGCCAAACACCAGGCAGTTTATTTTTAGCCAAGGGTGAACACAACTTCTTTCCCTACCATAAAAAAAACCCAGATCTCACACTCCTAACTGGTCCTCTGTATCAGTATTTATTAAAGCAAAAGATTTCCCCTACAGTTGAAAGGGTCTCTACAAATAAACAAAACCAACCCCCTCTCTTTTAAAAGAGAAAAAAAGTTATCTTTCTCTGTTGAAGCACCTTTTTTGTGCTGTGAAATCAGTAATTAACAGTAAAGCTATATCTGATTGTTTCAAGAAGCCACAGATATGTCAGCATGCTTACAAAAATAGAGAAGCATTATTCCTTAAAGTTTTGTAATCATTAGAAATTATCTTAGGGTGGATAGCTGTGTGCTTTTGCTTTATCTATCAATTTTAGATTTCTTTCCTTCCCAAAGTCATAAGTATTCAAGACAGACCACTTTAAGAATAATTTGACAAATTTATAATGGATATGAACGAACTGTAATAAGGGGAAACATTAATTGGTATTTTGGAGTACTATACAGCATGAACCCTGTCATGGAGAAAGCAGAAGTCAATTGAGATTTAAAAATCTTTCTAAAAGCAGCTTAATTCATTTGTGATTTCTGTATAACAGTTATTAAATCTTCATTTGCAATGTAGATTTCCATACCTACAGAGAAGTTTTATAGATTCTATATGCCAGCACTAGAATCAATACAACATTCTGTAATCCATTGGCAGCAAATCACTTGCTCTTCTTACAGACATAATTCATCAGGATTCTGACAGCTTCAAGCCACACAATGGATTCTATTAAAACAGGGATTTATGTTTTTCTTTGGAGCTCTCCAGATCCAGTCAAAATTGGCACAATCCCAATAATTACTCTTGCAGCCAAGGAATGCCTTAGTCTAACCAATGGAACTGTCTGCTTTTCATGGAAGTGTCATTAATGATAATGAATTCTTTAATTATTCACATAAATGTTGCATATTCTTCTACAAAATCTTCAGTATGAATGTAATATTCTCAATTATATAAAGGACCAATCTTGTCTCTATTGAAGGTAGTAGCTTTTTTACAATTTAAACAAATAGCAGCAGAATCAGGAGTTAAATGCAAACTCTGAAAACAAATAAAGTATACTGCAAGATTCTAGTTTTTTTAAGCTTCATATTGTAGACTTCATAATACTTAAAATTAAAATTCTGAGAAGCAACCTGTACTGTGAAAATGAGAACACATTTGTTGTAGTAGAGTAGAGGCTAAGTTAGGAGTTTAGGCTGTTCTATAATGCAACTGCTTTGTCTTGGCTGTAAGGGTAACAAAAAGTCAGGTATTCTCTGCATAGCCCAACTGTATCAGCAAAACAAGAATTTCGGGCACATAAAGAATTTTGTGCAGTGTAAAAACTATTTGAAGCTTCTCTTTGGCCTTTATGATATCAGATCTTTACAGCTCTAAGAGTCAGACTTGAATTTTCCCACTTCCTAACACCACTCCCCACACCTTTCACAACTACTTACACAATCTCCCAACCACTATCTCTAGGCCTGCTGAAGCTAAACTTTGCTTATCATCTAACATTTAGCTAAACTCTTCTACAGCTAGTCATTATGTTTAGCTACAGAGTCTTTGGGAAGCATTACACTAACCTGAGGCTGTTAAACTACACCTAGAAATCTTGCTTGTCAGAACATAGGTATGAAAATGCACCTGATACAACAAGGAACAGTTTAACTCCAGAGGGGCCAGGCTGTAACCAATTACTGCCTCCTCATTGTGAAATTTACAGCATGAACATGCATGAAGGTAAACTATACAAACCAAAATATTTTTAGGGCATGTAACCAGAAAGTACTTGTTTGGGTCAGGAACCACTAGGTGAACTTCTGTAGCACTATGGCAGCTAAATCAGAATGGAATCATTATAACCTTAAAAGGCCATGAAGCACAGACTTTTTCCTGAAAAATAGATTTCTTCATCTGATAAGCTTGTGTTATCAGTGTTTCATATGGAGTCAATGAAGTTTAATGTCAGAAAAACAACTATAAATAATAACTACAGAACTATAGCTTTATATTCCTGATTATAAGTTTTATAATGAATCTTGAAAATTAATTTTATAAGTTATACACATGATTAAAATAGCTTCATCTTTATAATCCTGATGAGATAATTAAAGTAATTAGAAATTACACCTACTTGAAAGCTCAGTCAGTAAAAGCACCTTTAATCACAATCAAAACCTGAAGAAAGAATCTATTTTCCATATTACAGCTTTTTTTTGTAGCCTCCCATTCATTTTCTTCAGACAGTGATTAGAATAAGTTTTGTCAGTGGTTGGAGAGAACACATTAAGAATGATTTTACATATATTAAAAAAAGAAATCAATATCCCAATTCCTGGCACTCAGAACTCTCTTCAGCTGACCTTTTATTCCCCTAGCCTGCTTTTCCTTGTTTCTCAGAAAAGCTTTCTTCCCAGAAACATCTGCCTCAAACAATACATTTGCTTGTACACTTAGAATAAAGGTATGAATTTTATAATACAGTATACTACAAGCCAGTATACCAGAATTTGTTTACTCTGGTCCTGTCAAAGATTGAGTTAATACTCTTGCAAATGAACATCCTGAACACTCCTTTCTCAAGCATCATCTCCTTTTCTCACTGCTGTAACAAAGACATGCAGGGAATATCATTGAAGACAACTGCACGATTCTGATCTTGGCAAGTCTTAGAAAAATTCCAGAAAAAATGCAGCGACTAAGATGGATTTGATGCAAGAACAGACCAGACATTAATGCAGTTCTCAGAGGGAAGGCAGCTGATATTTCATGTTCTACTCTGAAGTTCAAAAAAATTCCATTCCCATTTTTCTATTTTATCCTTCTTTAAGATGTCAGCTTCTTGCATTTTATTTTTTTATTTATTTTATTTCTGGTCTGAGAAAAGGAGTTTGCTAATACTTATACTGTACTAGCATATGGAGGTGCCAGACAAAACACAGTTAATTTATACTGAGTACCTAGTCCAATGTTTAATGAGCAGTAACAACAAGAAAATATTTAAGGGATTTACTGTATTCAACTTGGGACCACTGAACCTAGCTCTGCCACATCCCAAATTCAAAATAATCTCTATTAAAAGGCTTAAAAGTTGGCCAGCACTTCTGCAAGTAAAAGCTGAAGCCCAGAGAAAGTGGCACCCACCCACAAAGCCACTTCTGCATCAGCTTGCCTTTCTCTTGTCACAGATAGCCATTTGACTGTGAAGCTGATTGAATTTCACCAGGATTCAAGTAAAAATTTTTCTTGATTATTGATAACTGCCAACTACTGGCAATTTTGTGGGCCCTTAAGACAAGTTTTCCTAGATTAGAATGCTGTACTTAAATTCCCTCCCACAAATCCTTTATGGAAAGTCACCATTAGGCCACACTAGTGTCAAACTGCCAAAGCCTCTCAGGCTGGCACTTGTTTATGTTAACATGTACAAAGTCTTCAGCAAAACATTTCCAAGAATTAGGACAGGCCCTGAAACAGAATGTGCAGGCTGTAATTCAATCAAAGAACCATCTCTTGCTTTTCATAAAATTGAAAAGGACAATGGGAAAGCTGCTTTAGCTTTCAGACAAGAGAGAGTATTTGCTGTATGAGCTTGCTGAGAAAACTGTCTACAAGCACAGAATCCTTAAGTAGTTCAGACTTCAAATGAAAATTCTTGAAACATTACAGAAATTCTGACAGGAATTTTCAAATTATCAAAATATATTTTGTCATCTATTGGCACCCTCACTTTAGAGGCCTTGACCAGGATCAAGAAAGGGACTTATTTTGCCCTATAATACCTCATGGTACCTTTAACACTAAATTACAAATACCTTGGAACTACAAAACTGTCTATTAAATGCTAACCACTCACATAAGACTGAGATCGCGCTGGAGGACCTGGATATCTGGTGGTTCTCTGAAAGGATTCCTTAAAATACTGAAGCAAATATCATTAATACCAGTAGATACCTAAGGCCTTAACCCAGGCCTGTGAGTATTTTGGAATATTTTTCTTCAAACTTTCACACTTAAATGGTTAAAACAAGGCCCTAGGCATGTCCTTTTCAAGCACATAAGATTCTTACTATGAAAAACTCCAATGAATATGTTTTACTTTACATAGAATTTCCACAAAAAAACTGAAATACTCACTGAGGTTATACACCAATGGATTTGCAGTCTGAAGACAAGTGATTCAGAAGCTCAGACCCCATTAAGGATATGAGATCAGGCTCCTATTCCTGATAGTTTCAGTCTGAGTTTAAAATAATCTTACCATATGTTAGCACAGTAAAAGACACATTCTTTAATTGAGCCAACTCTGTTTTAAATGCAGCTAAATACAGATTCAAACCCAGTTTTAGCCTTTTTAAAAAAACACTGAAGAACCCTTTCTGAGAAATACCTTTACAAAACAAGGCATTTACTTATGACTAGCTCATTCTAAAATATTGTCGTTTCAGTTGCATTAATGTGTCAATAGCAATGACTTTTCAAAGCTGGATCTACCATCTTCAAATAAATCAAATGTGTGGTTTTTTTTTTTCTTCTTACCAGACTTATGAATCCCTTTACACATCAGCAAAATAAGAGGAAACCTTAAATGTGGGAAAGGTAGCATCAGGGTAGATTACATCAAACTTCCTGTCTATTGGTAGAACCACTGTATACCACCTTCTACTCTCATAGCTTTGGAAAACATTGAGTGATGCATAGACCTCTAGCTCTCACCATAGAATCCCTACTTTTCCTCCACTACACTGGCTTTTAGAAATCCAAAATAAAACACATTTACTATTTTGCAGAGAACACGTTGCTTTTTACTCCCTGGAGTCTAACGCTTTTGTTCCTTATTGAGGGGTTTTTCATTTTTCATTCTTTTAAGTGCACATGAGGCACTGTAGCATAACAACAAATACAGAAATACCATCAAATTAAGAAATTATATATAAAGTCAGCCACAAAATATGCTGCCAAGCTCTAACTGTGGTGACTCCTGCAGGTTATAGTAGTAGAGACCTAACTAGTTTTCACTTGCAGAAGCTCTCAATTATTTGTGCTCAGTTGTGCCATGGCTGAATGCTAACATTAAGAGAGAGTGAGAAGGAAACAAACAATTTATACCAAATTAACAATTATACCAAATACAAGCCTTTATGGAAGAAGGGATGCTGGAACAGGGATCTTCAGCTCATCCAGCTCTCAGTACTACTTTAGAGTTCAACTTTAAAAAGATAAGATAGTCTTCCTATGTTTCCTTTTCAATGAATGGAAAAACAAAAAGTTTTCCACAGGAGGTTTGCTTTGAACCCTTTCCTGCCCCCATTCTCTTCTTCCCAGCAGAATTCTGCATTTCCCCACTGCCTGTACAGGGCAGATGCACGTTCCAACATCAGCTGCAAAATACCAGAGATGACCTCCCCAAAACAATGTAGTTTTGAAGGCAGAGAAGAGCCTCCAACTGTGCAGTCATGTACTGCCCGCTGCAAAACAAAGTGGCCATCAGTAAAGAAGTCAGCATTTTCCAGACAACCTCTTTCATTCCCCATTTAAGGAAGACACTGATATTAGACTATTTATTCAGATGTAAGTCATGGTTAAGAGGGGTCACTTATTTCTCATAACACTACTTAATAAGCAGTATTTACTTACAAACATTTACTTACTCAATAAGCAATATTGAATTATGAGTAGAAAAGCACTATTGTAAGGCAGATCTGGGTAAGACATTTGCTCTTAATCATACAGGAGTACAGAATAATTCACACAGTTTTTCCCCCACTTATTTCAGACTCCAAAGACAACTGTTGCTCTTCACTCATAATACAACTAAATAACCAAACAGAACTAAAACATACAGAACAAGCAAAACAGTTCAGCTGACACTGCCAGAGCAACTTTAACCTCTAAGGTGTAGGGAATTCCAGTACTTAATCTTAAAATCTGAAAGTTAAATTAGCATAACTGCTTGGTTGTGGGGGTAGGGAGATGTCGAAGAAACTAGCTTCAGTCAAAGAAGAAATTAGTTACAACCTGGAAAGCAAGAAAGACTTTTACAGAACATAGATCTAGAATTACAGTGTTTTGCCTTGACCATCAAAAACATTAATTCACTATCACAGTAACAACTTTTTCAGACTCAAAGGTGCATTTGATATACAGACCCATTTCATTCTATATGCTTTTTCATAGTGAGGTTAACAGCAGTATCTACCTGGAGGGTCTCCTTTTCCTTCTCCACCTGGTGACAGAGAAGTTTAACAAGACTCCAACCATAAAGCCAACAAATCTCCTGCAACTCATATGCAAGATCCACACAGGGCATGACAGTGACCTAGTCATGTGAGCATACAGATAGCCCACTGTCTTACATGCTCTCATGGAAGAACGCTTTGGTGCAGCTTTAGGCTTCCTGTACTCTAGAATATTCTAAGGGTATCTTCTATGTAACAAATAAGTACTTTTTGAAATTATTCATGTAGCATTCTAAAAATACAGCCAGAGCTACTGAAAAGGGAACTTAACCTGTACAAGATTACCTAACGTTCCTGTATAGCACATTTACATTTCCTTAAAACCAATTAAACTGTTTAGAGGTTTACACTGTGTCTTTGCTTCTAGAAACATTATGGAACATTTTAGCAAATAAGTTTAGACCACTTTCGCAAGTAAGTTTGTTCCCTTTAAATAATAAGATCAATGGGAAAAACGGCATTTTGCCCAGCTTGAAAAAAATCCAAGTCAGCTCCAAGGTCCTCTAGTCATGCACCATCCCATGCAGCATAAGGGATTCCTCTGACACCAAATAAGGATAGTCATGTTTTTTGCAGAAGTGTTCTGACTACAACATCATTACTGAATAAGGACTTATGCTTCAGTGAGTATCACCACACTGAAGCCAAAGGGAAACTAATTTCTGAAAGCTAGAACAAGTTTGAGAAGGACTGTAGAGTGAAATCAGGAAGACAATGTGGCCTTACACACTTACCTAAATTCAAACCAGCAACTAGCTACTGTTTGGGCCAAAATTTATTCATGCAAATAAGGTTGCGTTATAAAAACTAAGTGAATAGTTAGATAGCAATTCTAAACCAAGAGCATTTAATTTCCCACTCTCTTTGATCTCAGATATTGTAATTTTTTAATATATTTTTTGCATAAGATCATCTATAGAAGAATAATACACATACATCAAACTGTGACCTGCTGCACCCAGTCTCCTGTGTGGTATAAAGTCTACAAAACCATCAAAGCTAAGACTTTTCCTCCTCCCTACAGAACCAAGTTCCTATGGGGTGACAATCAGAACACAGTTAGCATCCTTTAGCTGTGACACAATTAAGCCCATAAAAAACAACCTGTCACTCTTTTTACATATTGTCCTCAACAGCTGTCACATTTCCAGATCTTTGTTCCCACCATATTTGCAGTGGTTATAAATGTTTCAGATGTAATCAGAGTACAAAACTAAGTTTCATGAGCCAGAGATGAAAGGTGAAAGCGTAACACATGCTACCACACCACTGAACTAAAAAAAAAAATTTATATAAATAAAAAAATAAAAATTTATATAAATAAAAAATAAATTAAAAAAATAAAAAAAAATTTATATAAATAAATTTCTATTTTTCTTTTTAAAAAAGTGTGTTTACATGGCTTGCATTAAAGGCAATGACAGTGAGAAATCCCACAACCTAGGTGTGGGACATTTTGAATCATAATTGCCACCACTTCTAAGCCAACCAGGGGGAATTTTAAGCTAAGCAAACCTGGACCTCATCCATGGCCACAGCAACTTTTCCCA
Source organism: Pluvialis apricaria (assembly GCA_017639485.1). Taxonomy (NCBI): domain Eukaryota; kingdom Metazoa; phylum Chordata; class Aves; order Charadriiformes; family Charadriidae; genus Pluvialis; species Pluvialis apricaria. Next base: position 26,819,812 of record CM030014.1, read on the forward strand.
CCAGGATATAGAGTCTGAGGGCTGCCATAACAAATAACAGTAAGCAATTGCAGATTAAAGTTCATTTGAATTATATACCTGTGAAGGTACATACACTGAAGGTATAACTAGCAATACAACGGCAAAAATGAACAGTAATTGCTTGCATTTAGAAACTTTTATATTGTTTTTGCCTTGTAAAAGCTCACAATCATATGTTTACACTGAAAAGAAAGACACACAAAACAGTTTCCTGAAAAATAAGCCTTAGTCAGCTCTGGTTTTGAATTAGTCCTGTTCGACCAATACTGAGGAGAGGCTCAATAACCTACACTACTAGTTTATGAGCAAGTAGTTTATGTTACCTTCATGGAACCTCTCTGACATGGCTCCAGCATCCCCTGGCAAGCTTGCTTTTCAGCTCACATTCCCCTTGCCACAGCAGCAGGCACACCCGAGCTGAGGAGAAGTGTCTTCCCTCAAAGCTTTCCTCAAAGCAGCAAGACGAGACTTAATTGTACCCCTCACCACCATCACCTCAGCGCCATCGCGCGCTGCCCCGCCTCAGGTGCCGCGCACGCGCCCCTTCCCGCCCTTTTACCTCACCGCCCGGCGGGGGCGGGCCCGCCGGCAGCCACAAGTTGCGCGCGCAGGCTCTGCCTCGTGCCGGCCGTTGCCGCTTGTAACGGTCGTTTATGCTAGCTGCCCGCCCAGGGGCTGTGCGTTCTGTTACTGAGGTAAAATTAGCTGAGTTTTACCTTTTATGTGGTTCTCCTGGGGCTTCTTGTCTAGTTTCTCTGTTTTTCAGTTTGTTTGGTTGCTTTTTGGTGCTTGTTTTTTTTTCTTTAGGTGGCTGCTACTACAGTAGTCCTTGGTGTTATCCTAAGGGAGCCAGGTGCTGAGGAGTCTGTGTCCTCGCACTGGCTGCAGCTGTGAAGCTGAGCACTCTGATGCGTAGTGATAGCATACTTGGTGCTTATGACGTGGCAGAGAGGTGACAAGGGGCGTCAGTTGCCTTGAGGTCCCTGCTATTATCTCTGAGAGAGGGCAGCACCTAGGTGCAGAGCAGCCTTTTTCTGTGGCCACAGGTGGGTCCCCCTGGAGTCAGTGGTATGTTTTGGCTTGTGTTGGGGCGAACTGCAATGTTCTCCTTTGGATGGTGAGAGAGGGATGAATAGTTGATATTTACTGAACAACTTTATTGTAGGTAGTGTAGCAAGGAGCTGTGGCTGAAGCGCTGTAATGTCTCATGGTTTTCACATACAGTGTTTGATGCTTTTTAGCTTTTCCAGTACAGTGCATAGTGAAGCAGTAATGTGTTTTACACCCAACAACGTGAAACACTTGCTTAATGTAGAAGTGACCATTGTTTCCTTCTAGATGGAGAAGGGAAGTTACAATGATTAAGAGCTGCTGTTGTTTTGACTTGCAGGTTTGAGTGTTTAGGTTGTACTTGGACCAGAGTTTCTAAGCTTGTTTTGCTCAGATCGTGAAGAATAGCAGAAGACACTGCTGTAGCTGTGTGGAACTTGCAGTGTATTTCAGCCAATGTTCTCTAGAAAGCGAAGAAATAAAACTTTAAAGTAGTAATTATAACCAAACCAATAATAACAATGTTTTTCTTTAGTGCTATTCTAAGCTCCTTGAGGGCTTCAGGTAAGTTGGACAGTCTTCTGAGGTGCCTTTATTAAATGTGAGTGAACGGACTAAACCACAGTTGCTGCCACGTGATTTGAATGTATTCCAGTGTGTCACTCAAATAAGAGCACTTATATTTTTCCATTTAATGTTGTGTGTTTTTTTCTGCTTTTCTTGAACCCAGTTGGAGTCTATGAAGCATGTCTATTATTCTATTGCTGTGGTAACTAGCTAGGAAGACAGTCTACACATTTAATTCTTGGTCTTGCAAACTGCTGAGCATGCTAGATCAAATAAACCATGCAAATGGCTCACTGATTTACCCGTTTGGCTACAGTTATACATGCATATGAATATTGCAATAAACTGAAATCACATTACTAGGTAATCCACATATAAACATATCTCTTTGAAAAGCAGTAGAAAATGTTGTCCGCTGCTGCCCCTCGTTCTTGAAGGACCTACTGAGCATTTTCAATTACATCAGTTGGGTGATTTTAATATCAATGTTAAGGATATTAATATCAAATAATGTAGTTATGCTACTGTGAGCAATATGATCATTTAAATTAATGCTAGGGAGATCTTTACTCCCTCCACACCAAAACGCATAGTAATCACATCCAGAGCTATGCATCTTTTATATGTTCTAGTTCATGGGTATTTTGCCTGGAAAATGAATGGATATTGGTTTTTGCAGTGCAACTGCATATTTCTGGCAAGTTCTAAATTTTGTAATGTAGAAACTTGAAGGTAATAGGGTCTGCTCAGTACAGTAATGTTAACAACTATGTTCAGAATACACAAATCATGAGTTAAAACTGAGATCAGAAAGAAATGCGTTGAAGGTTGGGGTGGTGGAGGGAAAGGTCTCCTGCTTCTATCAGTGCATTACACTTTCAAATGTCTGTGATTAGGAGGGTGGGAAAGCTCAGTCTGAAGCTGGTATGAGGAGCTTAGGGGCCAGCCATATTGCTGTGAGCTATATGAAATAAAGCTGTAAGCTGTGTTTTGTTTTTTGAATTATTGGATGACTACAGAATGTGTAAATGACTGCCAAATGTGTCAGAAAGGTGTGTGTGGTGCCTAGCGAGGAAGAGGTTGTCTATCTTTATTTTAGTGCATTCATGCAACTTTAGAAATTCAATCCTTTATTCATAAATGTGCTGTAACATAATCTTAATATACTGTAAATGGTGATTAGGTTACAGCCCTTTGAAAAATGTAGTTTATGTTGATTTACAAGTCTTAGACATCTAGAAAATCCTGCAACAGCTATCACATGACATCTATTATTTGGTGCTGTTGGATGTAGAAGAAGTATTTCTAAAGTTTTGAGTTATTCTGATGAATAACAAGTCTTTGACTATACTATATTGTAGTATCAGTAGCTAAAAAAATTGCACATTAGCACTGCCTACAAATACCCAAAACTTTAAAATGCAGCTTTTTGTAGTCAGTTTTTTCCAGATTATAATGAATAATTTCAGCTTAACATTTAATAAAAAGAAAAAGTGCTTAACAGACATTTGTTGTATGCCTTTCGTATGAGTGAAGGAATTCAGTAATCCATAAGGGAATTCCCTTTTATAATGTCACTTAGCTAATTTGCTCAAATGTGAGAATTAATGGCAATTCAGCTGCACAGTCTTAATGGCCTAATCATTAATTTGTATGGGAGTTACTCTAATAATAATTAGAGAGAACTCATTTGTTATTAATATGGGGGCAGTGAGCATGTCTTTAAAATAATAATCCAATTAACATGCATTAAGTGGAAATTTTGTAGTTACCCACAGCATGAGTGGCTGCTGCTGTAATTGGAAAGTACTATTTCATAACATCAGATAACAGGTCTCTAGCAGCTACTACCCAGCCAGCCTGGCCTCTGTAAAGGATTGCCTGTAAGGTTGTCCCCATAGTTTGAAGCTGGGCATGTGTTCTGTAGAGATGCTGCCCTTCATAAACCCCTGACTCGGTACAAGCAAATGGTTTGCAGCCTCAGAGTGGTTTATCTTGAGCATCTGTATTTGGGATCTGACAATGTTTACTCCTGGTTTTGAAAGCTCATGTGGTATGCTCTGTGTATTTATATGAGCAATAACCTGAAATCCTGTGTGCTTTAAAGCACAAGCCAATGAATTGTATTAGATGTCAGAAACTAAGTGTGCTAAACTGATGGCAGGAAGGAGGAACCAGCGCTGGTTGGCCTGTGTGGCAGCTTCCTGCAGTTCTGCAGTGCTCAGTGTACCTCAAAAGGCCAGAAAAGGGTACTTACCTAGAAAAATCCTTATTCTTCCCTGTATATCAGACATATTAAGTACTGACCAGGGTAGGAGGGGAGTGTAACTGGTAGATTAGAAACTTTGTATTGATAAGTTGGTAAAGGAGTGTGTGTGCCCCGCACTAGAGCAAGCTCTTTGATACTGTGAGTAAAGAGGAGTTGTGAGAGGACTCTGTCCAGCCTGAGACAGGCTAGGCACATAGGGGCAAATTCAGGCAAGGCGAAGGTATGTTTTATAACTTGTTTAATGTTATATTTATAACTTAGTTGTTTTAGTCAATGCAGTTTAAAAGATCCTACTGTTGTGCTCAGGTTACAGATTTTTCTGATACCATATGAAGCAAAAATATAAAAACATGTATTACACTATGTGTGTTACAAATAAAGTAAATCACAGGGGCAAGTTTTCTAGGAAGGTCAATTAAAAAGCCTGGGTTTGGAGTTTGTCCTAGTGAGGCAGAGTTGGAAATGGAGCCTAGCTGCTGCCTGGACCTGTTTGGCGTGATAGCCCGTAGGAATAGCAAACAGATCCAGGTGTAATAGACTGCTCAGTGTATGGCTGGGTAGGCAGTTAGCCATATCTGCCTATTATAGTGTAGCAGGCTTGCTGCAGTGATCTGCGTTGAAAGTTGGCTTTAATAAAGAAAGAGGTCTCCCCAGTCACTTAGGGGATTTAGGCCTGGCTCTAGGTTTGTGTACTACACTTAATACTTGGACTGCTTGCCAGAAGCAGGTGTGGACCCTTTAGGAAGAGGTGACTGGCAGTGGCTAGGCAGAGCATAACAGATAATTAGTCAACTGCAAGCAAGAATTAAATTACCTGTTGCCTTTTTTGTTGCTGCTGTTAACTGGCTGATCACATTAAATCCAACAGGAGCTCTTGGCTTATCATTAAGTGAAATAATGATGTAAAGGCAGGCTTACAGCTAGATTTGCCCTGTTCTAAGTACCAGAGGTGACCACATTATCCAAAATCCTGTGCCATTATGAGTTGGTACAGCACTGTTAACTAGACAGATAAGTTGCTGTTATACTACAGGATGTGGTTGAGTTTCTTCTCTTGCATCCTTTCTGATTCCCATTTATTTATTTAAAGGGAAAATTACTTTTATTTAAAAGAAAAAGTGCTTTAAAATGAGTGTTCTTTTTCTGAAGTTATGTCTTGTGATAAAGTTACAGTTGTAATAGCTGCTGCAGTGAGTACCAATGCTGTCTTAAGCGTAGTTACTTAGGCTTTCAGATGCCTGTTCAAGGAGGGAAGGTGTGATGTACCTTTTGCTTTACAGTAGATAACAGACTGGAGTGGTAATGTAGCCTACACCTTAACAGGAGACAATCTTTTCTAAATCTAGATATATCTAGGATCTCAAACAGGAATTGTGCAGTAGCTTGTCTTATGCAAATTAAACAAATCTCTGAACCTGGGAGACTTTCTGGGGAAGGTGGCATTTCTTATTCTGGAGGAATGAAAGCAAAGGAGTATGGGATATTAGAAGACTATGCTAATGCTTATAAATAAATGATAGAGTTGACCTGTGGCGACACCATTTTTAATAAAGCCTGTTAGAATTCAGGGTAATGGTGTACCTGAAAAGTGAATGAAATATCCATGTGAACTCTTGCTGTTTCCAGCATCTGTATTGAAAAAAACATTAGCTAGAGGGCTAAAATTTGGAGAAGCTAATAGAGGAAAAAAATAATGTAGAAGTCATAAATGTTGATCTGTAACTGGTGGAAACTACTGTCTGAATTAAATGAAAATGTACTGCCTTGAGTTGAGCCGAAATTTTTGCTACCAGATCTTGACTTTTCCTGATAGAGATACATATTCATCCTTGCCCCTTCTACTTTCCCATAAGCCACCATTTTTTTGTCCAGGAAAAGCCAGGCTAAAAATCAGAGCCTTAATATGTTAAAATTCCTCCATCCTTTCCTATGGATATGAAAAAGCAGTGAGGAAAGGGTGCACAGGATGAGGAAATAGTCAAGGGGCATGTTAACCTCACTTTTCCAAGGCCAGCAGAGCTTGTCAGATCCTGCTTATCCTAATGTTAAATACATGCTTTGGGGTAGCACCTTTACAGTGAAATTTCATTTCCCGGTGCCTTACTAACTCCTTATATACTGGAGGAAATCATGTGGACTCAGTTAAGTTTGAGTAGGGTGCTCTGAGCTGTATTGTAGCATTAATAGTACAACATGAGGCATCTTAAATCAATATTTACTTGATTATACTATTTTGAAATGTTATTGGTGTCTTGAATGGCTTGGGATTTTGTGCTTGAGTCAGCTCTCTTGATTTGACAAGTACTTGGGAAGCAAAGATCATTGCAGCTATTCTTTGCAGGTATTTAAAGAATGACTGCATTTAAGGCCCAATGTTTATATTTTGAGGTGGGCTGAGCTTCCACAACTTCTGGAAATAAACAATAGCGCTCTACTGTATTGCCATGTGTGAGCAACAAATAATGATGACTACTCTGGCTACTTTTCACTTCACAAAGCCTGATCAATGAGAACACTTTTATGTTGACAAGGAAGGTTTGACATGGTTGTACTGAACCATGAGGGCCAACCTGCTTGCAGTCCTTACCTCCTGTGTTGAAGTAGTGCTTCAGATTTAATCTGAAGGATTTTGTGTAAGAAGAGCTTGAACATAAATGTGTGTTCCTAGGTTAAAGTGGTATGTTAATGCTGCTGTAATTTAGCAACAACGTCTGTGAACAGCTTTCTCTGACTGTATAGGACTTGTAAAAGGGAGGATTGAGGAAGTGAGGCAAAGAGCCACGGTGGAGTTCTGCACCAGTAACCCAGGAAGATTGTTCAAAGTTGATTGTATGACTGAAGTGTGCATGTACATATATAAAAAATAAAACTTGCAGAAAAGCAGCTTGGAAAATGGCAGTGAGAAGTTCTACACCAGTGACTTCTTACCTACAGAAATTATATTTGCTAATAGAATTCAGCTTGGCTAGTAGGGCTGGCTTAAAGGCTGGCTGGCAGTGTTGTGAAGGTAGCAAGTCAAATTTGTAGTCTTCTCAACATTCCATGATGAACGTGTTGAAAAGCGTGTTGTTGAACTCTGCTGAAAAGTATGTTGAACTATGAATGCTTTACCAAACTCTACTTTGCATGAAGATAAGAGGATTTATTGCTGAAGAAAGAAGAAATTTTGACATAAAGTGAACAGTAAGAGTTGAGGAGAGATGTTCCCCAGGTGGACTGAAATGTTTCAGTGTCACAAACCACTTGGGAAGTGCAAAAATTCAAAAATCATAACTATGTTTTCATGTTTCTTATTCAAGTGGTAGGTGGGTGGTATTCAAGCACCTTACTGTTGACCTAGAAATAGCGTGGCTTTGTTACCTGTTTCCTTCTGCCTTTTATATTTGAGAACAAAGTAGAGAGGAGACTTTTCTACTAGGACTACCTCACTTCTGGAGAAAAACACTTGAGAGAAGAGGCTCATCTGCATCAATCTCGTGTGTGTTCTATTAGGCTGAGCAGAGATACCATATCCTGCTTAGCTGAAAGAGGTAAAAGTACTGTTCATCCTGTTATGTTTATCATACCTCTCTATCATGCTCTGTGAATGCAGTAGTGAAAATACTTTTGGTTCCTGGCTTATTAGTATTTGCAGCAGCAAAAGCAAGTACATTTTGGAAGCGCTTAGCATTCCCAGAGGATTTTTAGGTAAAATTGTTGTGAGGATAAGTACATGCCTTTCTATAGTAACCACCTATAACTCCTCCTCAAGCCATCTGTCAAGTAATTTGCAGCTAGCTCCTGAAGTACTTGCTAGAGATTAGGGAAAAATTGAGAAGTAAGTGTTAGATGTAGGCTTATCTTCTGCCCCGTGAGCCTTTGAAAATTCTATGTAGTGTCCAAGGTCAGAGCAAAGGTGACTTTGTGGCAGCCATCCATATCGACCTCCTATGGAAATTCATAGCCTTAAGGTAAAGCTTTGGTGACTTTGTGCTGATCTCTTAGTAAGCTTGTTTGTGAACCTCAGTTTTCGCTGCTAGATTTAATGTAGGAATTAGAGGGTTTCCAGCTATAGCCAGTTTACAGATATTAACTACATGACAACATTTCTCTAAGAATAGTTTTGGTGATTCAGAACAAGCTATTTAGGACAAATATTAAAGACTAGCATCCTTTAATCTGCATGTTAGGACTGAATGTGTAGAGATGGTATTTAGGCAAAGTCATGGAAGAGGGGAAAAAAATCATGTAAGCCTTTGATATTCACAATCTTTTTATGGCAATACATTTCAATGAAGTTATGGATAGTGTCAAAAAGTGCTTTCTGGGTTTTTTTTTAAACCTTCTGTGATAATAGGAAAAAATAAAAACCATGCAGTAAAATTATGAAAAACCAGTTGTGCCTTGTTGAAGTTGTTCATGGTGTTAGATTCTCATATCCTCTTCTTTCCAGCTGTCACATTCTTAGTCTAAAATCTAGCTTGATACAGGAATCCAATACATATCTTTCATCCTTCTTGCTTTTCCTGTACTGGCTTAGTTGTTATACACATTTTGAAATAAGGAGAACTGGAAAGCCTCAAGATAAGATTTGCTCCATGAATTTATACAGAAAACATTAATATGTCACTTTATTCTACATTGTTCTTTATTCCTCACAGCATTTTTCAGATCACTTCTGAATACTTTGAATAATGCGTGTTCCAACACAGGTACATCTGGGACCACACTAGTCAACTTCTTTTATCATGAAAAATTGCTTTGCTTCCTACTTTGTTGCTTATCTTTTACTCAGTTATTAATGCTTGAAGGCTCTTGCCTTTTATCTGCAACAGCTATACTTCTTTAAGAGCCTTTGTGATATCTTGACACAGCTCTTTGAAAATCGGAGTTTGCTTTTACCCTTGTCCACATGCTGTCTGACTCCTTCAAAAAAAGCCAAAAAACCCAATAAACTTTGTTTCCTTCCTTTGGTAGAAGTATGCCTCTTTTTTCAAAGTTAGTTTAGCCAAGATATCAGATACAATGCAGAATCACTATACCAGGCTTTAGAGTGTTGTCAGCGTTCAGAGCAGGTGATGGAGCGGGGAGTGTTACACTTAGAACTACACGAGTTCAAAAGCCTGTACGAAAGCAGCCAGAACTCAACTGATCCTCTTTACTTTTACCTCTTACCATTATGATTTGCAGCTTTGGTTCTGCTAGTACCTTTACTTGGGACAACTTGCTAGTCATATCATGTACTGTTTCCTTCCATCTGGGAGGCAGCTGAGCACTCTAGGGAGTGACTTTTTGTGGGCCTCTCTATAGGTTTTTGTCATCTACCAGTTGCCCTGCTGTAAAGTTCCCAGGGTAGCCCCCAAAGAGCTTTTGAGAAACACTGTAATGCAGAAGAAACACTTGCTTTCATAGTGGTATGTTCTATGCAAGCTGAACAAATAATGAGTTAATTCAAGGGTGTTAAGAGAAAGTCATCTCGGGTGCTGTTAGCAGAACATGGAGCCATGGGTAGTAGTTGTACTCAGCCTTAATAAAAATTACTGCTTTTGAGTGACTTACTCAGACTGTCAGTCTAGCTGAATCCCATGACCTGAAGGTACTCATGCTTAAAAGTACCTAGTTGTGTATGTTGTAGCTTGCTGTCTTCGGCTATGTGCTGAAGGGTGGATCTGATCCTCAGTAGTATCAGGCTGAAGTTGCAGGTTTAAATTTAGTCTAAATGTCTGGCTGGGTAACATACCTGGATGCAGAAAAGCAAGGCATTTGAGGCTTATTTGAAAATGGTAGTAACTCAGATTTATCATGATGTGGATTTTTACCCATTAGTTCATCAGTTTGTGGTGGTACTGGCCTAGCATGTCTTTATTTTTGGCATACTGCACAGTTTCCCTGGAGACTCCAAAGGCTTACTCTGTCTTTGTCTGCTCTGTGTTGGAAAAGTCTGTTCTCTGGTCAGATTCTTACTAGTGTTTATCTTAAGTCCCAAAACACCTTCAGATCCTGAGTCTGATCCTTCTTCCCTATGAGACAGTGGCCAGAAGACTGAGCTTGCCTGCTTGTTGTACTCACCAAATGGTCTGTCATATAGCTGGCCTGAGCTCTGATCACTTCCCTTACTCATCTCATCAGGAGATCCTATACTGTGACATTGTGTTGTCACATAAAAAAGAAATAGCTTCATCACATACAGAACAGCTGGATGTCACAGTCTTTAAGGTCTTTTGGAGTCTTGGCAAATGATCACATCTGCCCAGTGTCACAAAAAAGGAAAGTATATTATTATTTCAAAGACAGACCTTTGATTAAAAAGTTATAATATTATGCCTTCTGGCTAAGGGGGATTTCTTGTGTGTTTTGCAATGAATATTGATATTGGCAGATGTTTTTCTGCAGGAGAATTGATGAAACATCTTTCTAGAAAAAAGTGATTTGCGTACATGCAAGACCAGCATGTTCACTTGCCCTTGGAGGTAAATAAGGAACCTTTGATACAGAGCTATTTTTGTCTTCCTCTGAACATTGCTTATCGTGCATTATGCATGTTTTTTAAAAAATGCTGTCAGCAGATACAGCCAGCCATTAACCTTAAGTACTTCCTATTTAAAGATAGCACCTGTAGTCAGTTTATTCAATTGTGTGGGACAGAGGCCTTAGGTCACTTGCTGATGATGTCAGAGATCTGATCCTGAAATGGCATGTCAGCTTTTTACATCCTGCTCTGCTGGGAAGAGTACAGCTTCGTACATCTGGAATCTACTTTGATCGAGGTCTTCCTGTTCTTGGTGCTGCAGTGAGTTTTTGCAATATCACCTTTTTGTATCATAAGGATAGGAAGAGGGGACTTGTGTATAAAGCACTAGATCAAGTGACGGAGGGAGTAAATTTGGACCCCTCAGGCAGATTGCCCTTGACAGAGAGAGGATAGTGCTCCCAGTTAATGTAGTGTATTTGCCGTTGGACAATGGAAGCATCTTCATAGCATAATTGTCTCTGCAGACTAGGGAAGATCTATGTTGAGGCCTTCTGTCCTGCTTTGTAGGGCTAATAGGCTAATGTAGCTGGTCAAGTATTTTTAAGGTAGTAAAGTTTAAGTCACTTCTATTTAGAAAGATTTGTCTGGAGACTGATATCTGAATTACCGACTAACTGTGAGAGAGGATGGTGATACAGAGAGGAAGGGGTGAGCAGTTAGAGAACTTGATCTGCCTGAGCATTTGTTGCCTAGGTTTTGAAAATGCTGTTAGTTCCAATTAGAGTGATCTGTTCAAATTTCTTCCCCAGCATTCTGTTTTACCTTGTGTTAACTACATTCACGGTGTAGACTGACAAGATGTTTAGCAGTCCTGGCAGAATTGTGGTTGACTGATGTAAACATTTCCTGCCAGCATATGTTGAATAGCTTACGTTTGTCAAAGTCAATCCATCCTGGTCTCTTCTTGTCTGGATCAGTACCAGAGCAGAGTTGTACTTGCAGGAATGAACTAGTCAGTTTGTGGGAACACTGTATCTCCTGAACTGTACTTGCTGCTGCTTTGTTGAAAGTATGCTCCTGTAAATTCAGAGGGGAAAAAAACCCCTCTTGTTATGATTTAGAACTATTTAGTATAATTCTGGTATTGTAAATTTTCACTTGGTACACCTTTTTGCATATGAGCAGTGTCTGCAGCTAACTTGTTTGGTGGCTCTCTACCTTGTACCACCTGGGAGGTTGACCCAATGATTAACAGACATCTGTTTGTGCAGAAGTACTTTTCTCCAAACTGCTTGTGTAAAAATTTCAGAGGGATGAAACAGTTCTGGTTTTACAGGTACTATACCTATGCACGTGAAATATGAACAGGCCTTTAGTGTGTTTGAGAATGGACATTTTAGTAAACTCATTGCACTAGACTTTGGCCATTATAACCTGAAAGTCCTACCATCTCAGACCAGACCTTTACCACTTAGAGCTGTCTAGAGCCCATTTTCAGGGGAAACACATTCTGAAGTGGCTGATAGCTCATTTCCAGGATACTATGCTTTGGGTCTTCCCTGTATGAAGTGTATGTTATTTGCATTCAGCAGTTGCCTTCACTGCCAGGATTAACTTGAAGTCAATGCATGTATATTGTAGGCTATCAAAAGCAGGGCATACAGACTGAGGAAATAGCTGGTAGTCCTGTGGTTCTCTGCCTTATGGCTGTGTATGAATTTCTCAATCTTCCTGAGGCCCACAGCCTTTCAGGATAGGCTGCAGCTAGCCTGTGCTCTGACAAAAGATAAGCAGAACAAATGTAATCTCAAAACAAATTTTCTGTCAAAAAGAATTTTTTGCCTGATGCTATTTGTAGTATCACTGTTATGCAAGTGGATATATAGTGGAAATAGGCTCCTTTGTCACTGTTTAGCAACTGCTACATTTTTCTACCAACCTGGGTGAATATTGTCATATCTGCTTACACGAGTTAGCAAAAAAAATGGCAAGTTTATTTGGGAAACTGGATTCCAAATACTAATGTTCAAGTTTGTGTTCTGCCTCCTCCTCAATTTGTTAAAATCTTCACTGGAAAACTTAAAACTACCTTATTTTGCAGGGGAAGCTGTTTTTCCTCAATAATGGTTAGAGGTGTAGCTAGCATTTACAGATGTTCTACTGTCTGGCTCCAGCATCTCTAATTCATCGTATGATTTGTAGAAGCATGGTACTCAAGCGTACAAACCACTTTACTACTTGCTTTTCATCAGTTCTGCCATCAGAGGAATTGATATGCACTGTCATCAGGCCTACTGAAGGTAGACTTTTCCTCTGATGCTTTTTGAAATGCCATTGTACTTCACAAATTGACAGTGGTTCTGGTAGTGGGCTATTTCTGATACAGAGAGCCAGAAATGTAAGTTATTGGACTAGTGTATTGTAAGTTACCTGTGCCTCTGCAGAAAATGACCAGATTGAGATCCCAAGCTACAGGACCATTTCCTTGCATGTACAATGTATCCTTAGTCAGGTGGCCCAGCTAAGTGGGTTAGAAAGAAGGCCTGGTAATGTTTTTGTTTTTTTCCTCTGTGAAACTGAGTTGAAACATGCAAAAAATTTACTAAGGACTGTAGAGTTGGCTGTAGGCCTGGAGTCACATTTATCTTTCACTTGCAGAAAAAGCTTATTGATTGTGATAAGTTACTGATCTTAGATGAATTAAATAAGCATTTCCCCTGTTGCTGGACAGCAATGATAATTATTTTCAGGACAGGAAAACTTGACTATGGGCAGAAGTTAGTGCCATGCCACTAGCCGTTTATCTTCATGATGAATAATTATCTGGTACTGCCTGCTCGTGAAAGAAGGATGGTTTTTTTTCCTCCCGCTAGGTCCAACATGATGCAGTTCTCATGTTATATCTTGTCAGCCAGCATATCCTCCTGTGCCACAGCATAAAATGTTGTCGTCACACTGCCCACTGAATGTGCCAGTTGGCTATATAGTGACCCTGGGACAGCTGTGCTGTTGATGAAAACAACTTAGTTCAGCACCAGGGTTATTCTCACTACATACAGCTATATACTGAGGGAGATGGAAAAGATCTTCTTGAGCTAGAGGTCTGCAGGCATAAATGTAGAGAATTTTGCTAAATGAACCAAGTGATTTGATGAATTATTGGGATGGGAACATCTCTCACCATGCAATTTTTCAATGGAAACTTAGAAACTTGGGGGAAAGAGGTGAGCTGTATTTGAGCATTTTTGCTTCTACAGTGGAGGAGTCTAAACAGTCAATATGATGGTAGAACCTGGCTGAGAATAAGTTCCTCATTTAATCTAGGTGATGCTCTTAAGGTACAGTGGAAAGAATTAGTGCAGTTATATTAAGATCTCTGAGATTCTCCTCTTGAATATGGTGTATGTATTTTAGTAAACTATTTTCAAGAATTGAAGTAGAATAACAATAAACAAGGAGAAAAGCTGCTAAGATATTATAGGGAACTGATTTGATTAATAAAGAGAAGATAGTCTTGTTTGGAATGTTTAGCTTAGTGAAATGAATGGATTGTGGATTGTAAACTATTAGGGATAACTAAGAATGGAAGAGGTGCAATGAAGGGAACTGGTAAGAGATGGCCCAAGAGCCTGTAAGTACAAACAAGTATGAAGACACATCTGTTGCCAAGTTAGAAGACTCCTACCTAACAGTTGGTTGACTTTGGAACAGTTTTTTCTGTGGTAAAGTGGCACAAAACCAGCTGGTTGTAGTGTGGAACGTTTAGAGAAGCAGCTATATTGCATGGTTGTCTGAAACAACAGGACTAGTGATGCTGGAGGCCCTCATAGTAGAGCTTCCCTTTATCAGTGGCTCTTGGCTATGAGTTACTTCATTAGGTTAAAAATTGTACCTGTCTGTTGCCTGGACTACAGTTAGTTTTGTCATATGAGCAGTAAACTAGGGAATCTTGTAGCAAGCATAACATTTAAGACATAGGAACACTGTGACCCTCTTGTAGCCAGAGTTAATATACCTCTTATACTGCAGAAAAAGCTGCTTGGGTACTTAATGTACTTACTTTCCTTACTCTCCTTTTTGTAGATGGAAGAGCTTATAAGTTTGTTCTGTTTACCTTAACTTCTTTCCAGTATAAGAGAAGCTAAGAAGAGGGTAAGCTGCTTTTAGTATGGAAATAAGGACCAGAGAAGGGTGGTCTAATAGGAATACTGGACGCTTGCCTGATGTTATGTTGACCTGATTTTATGTGCAAGAGGAACTTGAAGCCCAATAGAATCCCAATTCAAGGAGCAGCTCCTCCTCTTCTTGTTGTAGAGTCTGCTAGATCCTTGGGCTGTGTTGATGCACTTGACTAACCTTGCTTGCTCAATTACCTCCTGGGTTTGTGTGCTCATCCTTGAGAACTAGGAATTGTAGCAGTTCAAGCCTACTCTGTAAGTATGGTTTTAGTAGTTTTGGGCCTCCCTTAACTACTCAGACTGCATGCAATTTCCAGGTATTTTGCTACTTTTTTTCCTGTACAGATCATGTTATTGAAATATTTCAATGATCCATCATGACTATGTTGCAGAAATTATTCCTCTACTTACGGATTCTCTTACTTCGTTAATCACTGTAGTTGACTTGTATTTGCCTTGCTATTTCATATACTGTCAAATACAGATACACTATATACCCTCTTTAACCATCTGTCAGGGATATTTTTCTGGAACAACTCTAACTTCAGTCTGTACACTCTGATAGTTGTGACAAAGCTTGCTGCAGAGCGACTAATACCTGTGAAGGAGGTCATAAATTCAGGGTTAGACTTAACACTTCCTCATCACCATATTCTTTCTTTCAAAATCTCAGTCAAACTGTCTCCAGAATTATATTAACATCCTAGTCTTATATCCTGGCACCATTCCTAAACTTTCATGACTGTTGAACCTTCCACCATTCTCAACTCTGCCTTGCTGTGACCTCAATCACTGACTGTTCAGGTGACTACAGGTGTATAACTTCCTGATCATTGAAGTAAGGTTTCTAGATTCTCCTCTTTACATTTCCCTTTATCATTAGTTTTAGTAATTGTGCTGCTATGATATCTGTTATTAGCCTTGTCACCCATCTTCTAGATAAGCTGGTCTGTCAGTAATTTATTAGACTGAATGAGTAGAGCACCTCTAATAAGCCCTTACCTTGCCTGGATCAAAGCCAGGGAAAGCATTAAATCATCTACTTTGACCTCTATGACATCAGTTCAAGTAAGTTAATGAAATTGTTGGGTTTTGTCACAGTCAGCAGCTATTTGTGTACTGCAGTTTAGGCCTGTCCCAACAACGTGCGTTTTCACCATACAGAGAAGTGCTTAGAAAGTAGCTTCAGCTTCTGTGTAGGTCAGAACTGCCCAGTGTTTCATATTGCCCCCTCATTTCACCAAACAGCTGATTAGACCATCCTATTGTCGGATGAGCTTGATATTTTGGTTTGCTTTTCTGCAAAAAAATGATTAACTGAAAGCTGGAGATGCTTTCATTTAATTCGAAGCTTAGCTTAGCTTCGTGGAGAAATCTGAACAGTTAGCTCTGAGTAATCAGACACCACACTGAAAAACATCATTGTTCTTAGAATATGTCTATAATCCTTGAAGGACCTGTGTGTTGTATGTCAAATTTCATAGCTCTGAGGCTGACTAATCTGCTGTAACTAGATGGGATGGGACGGGCATATTGATTAGGTGATACAGAAATTACAGCAACAAATAATTGAGGAATTAGCATTGGACACTAAATCAGTGGAAGAGTCTCATCTTTGCATCAGACCTTGTACTGAGCAACTTGTGTAACAGTAACAAATGTTTTTAAGGTCCAGGCCATTTCTACCCTTCCACTTGGCAAAGGTAAGCCTTAGTACACTTAGCAGGTGTGTGTTCCACTTTGCACACAGTTTATATGAAAACCTATGTAAAATTTGAACTCTTGAAAAATATTGATACATTTGTAAAAAGTTGTCTGCTGCTGGGCTCCCCTAGTTCTCTCCTAGGCATGCAGATAAATCTTCCAACAGTTATCCAAGGAGAGTGTTTTTCACAACAATCTGGGCTATTCATAGGGTAGTAAAACCTGTTAGTTCCCTCTGTGCTGCTGCTAACATGAGCTGAGTGAGGATATGCTAACTTCATTTTCACCTGTGGTGTTTTTGGCAGCTGTTGGAGCAAAGCTCAGATTGGATTCAGGTATGTGCATTATTAGCTGTCAAATTACTAGAAACACTTCTGTGGCAAATCAGAAAGCAAATTTACAGTGCTACTTCTGATTAACCGAAATTAGCTTGGCTTCGCAGTACAAGGTTCAAACCTCCTCTTTCAGAAAATACTTGCTACTTGAGGGATGATTCAGGAAACATACTATGCTGTGGTAATTATGTATGGCAAACTATTTCTGATGCAGTGGACCTAATCAGCTGTGCAGGAATGAAGAATCTCCAGAAAAAATCTACTTGTATCAAGAGTGTTACTATTTATGTATATGGAATGTAATTGTGCTGAATCAGGAATGCTGTGTTACAGAAAGTAAATTTAGGTCTTTCTGTATAGAATGAAGTGAGGACATTGAAACCATAGGGTATTTTGTCAAGAATATTTTTATCATGAGATCTCTGAGGCTTTATTTAACAATGATTCTGTAAAGCCAGGTGTTTCTTAGGATAGTAGCCCTTAGTGTATGTGGGCCTTGGTATTTGCAATTGTCAAGTGAGCACCCAAGCCAGCTTGTCTGCCCAGTTAAGGGAAACCCTTGCAAAGTCTAGCTGAGTTGCTTGAGTTTACCGCAGTTCTTGTATGAAGTCATTTGCTGGATGATAGGCAACATTGTTTAAAATTTAAAAAAATGCTCATGATATTAAATCAACGTCAACTTCCCCCTAGCAACACAACTAGTCTCCTATAAATTCTCAGATCATCTTTGTACATAAGAACATAATTTTGACTCGAGTCCAGTCTCATATACTGAGCTAATAAGGCTGTGTCAAAGGCAAGGATAAATTGATATATATAGAAGCAAGATACGCAATCTGCTGGGATGTGACACTGTTCTGTCACTGTAATCACAATTCCAGGGTATTCTACCTGTGTGTTAATACACATTATTGCTCTATAGAAAAATGTTCTGAAGGTAGTAGTCCCTTCTTTCTGTACCTAGGCAGGGGCTGGGGAGAGTAGTTGTGTAAGTGTGGAATGTAGCTGTTGCTGTTTATGAAGTATCTGTTGATCTTTAATTCCCCCCAGGAGACCATATTGCCATGAGGGTAGCCTGGCTGGTTGAAGAATTGCAGCATTTTGGTAACAAGGGAACATGACACGCATTCTTGGATTTAATCCTAGCTTTACCCTTCTGTTCCCATAAGATTTAGAAGTCTAAGCCAGTTCAAAATTGATCTCTGCAGAGGGAGAAGTGTTTTTTCATGCTTTTCAACTCATTGGAGTTGAATGTAGAGTTTACGATTCCCTTCTGATTTTCTAGGAGAGTGGCATCAAAGGAATAAAAACTGGAGTTTGATCTCTTGATTTTGGTCTCTATTGGTGTATATATATAAAATAACAATTTCAAGGGAAACAAATCTGAGAATTTGTATAGAAATTGGTAATTATTGGGTTTTGGTCAGAAAAGAGAACCAGCATTTCCAGTAAGTTTGCAAACCTTGGCCTCTGGCAAACTTCAGTGCAGCTGCACATTAGGAATGCTTAAAATTAAGCAAGCATGTTGCTCTGAAGGAGGCCACTGTTAAGAGTTTCAAATACTACATACTCAAAGAATATCAGTTTGTTGGGGAAAGAACATGGGTAACCAGTATCTTTGCAAGGCCAAATCTTACCTCATTCCATGATTCTGCCTTTCCTTGATACTAAGTAGGCAGTGATTTGACCCTGCAGTTTTCTCTCCCTAGAGGTCAGTAGCATGGTGCTACTCACTGCAGTGAATGGAGTTGTTCATTGCTGAAGAGCCAGTTAGAGTGGCCAGTCATACGGAAGTAACGGCAAGGGAGGAAGGCTTAGCCTTCTGTTCGTGTTTGGTGCCCTGCTGTGGCATGCTTGTATGGCACAACTGACAGCCTGCAGGCCAACGTTAAGACATGGAGTATTTGGATGTGTGTGAAGACTTTAAGGCAGTTTCTACAGCACTGCAGTGTTTCAGAGCACCAGCATAAGGGTTTTAAATACTTCTGATTATTGGCCTAAATAAACCTATGATGAATAGTTTAAAATATATGAAATGTAGTCTTTCTCAGGGGATCTCATCTTGATTACCTCAGCATAGCGCAGAAGTCCTAGTTCTCCCTATACACTAACTACCCACCTCTATCTTGTTTCCTTTCTAAAGAGGAGCACTACTTTATTTTGTTAGTGTTAGTGATGTCAACACTTGGTGATAGTCAATATAAGACCACAAAGTTGTGAAACTATCCAAGATATGAGATACATGACATATGAGAGAGAGCTGTTGAAAGAAGGGAGTTAAAACTTTCCAGCTTACCCTTAATTCTTATTGTGAGGGAAGACTATGCAATATACAGTATGTGACCATTCATCTGTAGCCTTTTTTGAGAATTTGTCTTTGGGAGTTGCCTGCTTTAACACTTAACAGCTCTGCAGTGTTCTTTCAGGTTCTGCTCAATTAATGTTAACAAGCTGTTGTCAGCCTTCATGAGAAGACAGAACAATGCCTGTGAGGCATGCTTTTTTTTTTTTAGGAATTTGTGTAAATATTCTAACCACAAAACATGGGCAGCAATAGTGAGTTCTGGTATATCCCCTTCCCAGATCACCACGGGCAAGTTCTCTTTGCCTGATTTATATTAGAAGCAATTGTTTAGTTTCCATCACCTTGAGACCGACACACTGAAACAAGTCAACAGCGCCCATCAGATTAAGCGCTGGCAGCGAAGTTATCCAATAGCACCAGGGAATGAGGGAGAGGAAAGATGTAAAATAAGAATGTCTGTCTTATTTGGTGTGTGAAAACCCCACTATCCTAAAATCTCTAGAAGAAATTTGAAGATAAAAATGGTAAAGTCAGAAACAGCGTATGGGAAACTGATAAAACTGTAAGGGATAGGCTGTTTATAAACATCCCCTTGAAGAGAGAAAAGTCAAGTGTAAAGTGTATGACTTAACAGGCAAGCAGAAGTTGCTAGAGCTATGGAAGAAGTAGGTTTAGCCCTCGCTTTCCTCTGCTCCTAAAATTCCCACCCTGCTCCTATCCCTCTAAGGGGCTTGTAATTGCTGGCATAGAGATTTGGAGGCAGAAAAGCCACGTAGGAAAATAAGCAGAAACGGCATTGTTTAATTCATTTATCAATAAATGAATGGACAAAATGGTTCAATGCTTTACAAGTCATTTTCAGTCTAGAGTAATGGTCCTCAAACTTTGAACTATATGTGAAAATGAAAGCATTTAATGCGTTGTCTAAATAGTCTAGTGAGAGTCGTGTTCTAAAGCTATATGGTAAGCTGTGCTTCTGCAATAGTGATGTATGTATGCACGAGTATGTTCATCATTAAAACAGGAAAAAGTTATACCTAGTATAATCTACTACTGCTCTTGCCTTTTTAGCAATCTCAAAGTTATAAGACAATGATGTTCTGACATGTAAATCGGATATGTAATGTAAGCTTATCTTCTCACTGTGATGGTATGAAACTAATTTGAAACTTCGGAATGTGGGGAAGGGTACGCGAAGGGGACGCTACATCTTGACTTCTGAGGAAGTTCTGAAAACTTCAGTTGTTTGTTATACACATATATATCTCAAGCAATTGTAAAACTAAATGGTGGTTTAGATTTTTCAGTTCTTTACAGTGCCTTTCCTAGCTAGCATTTAAAAAGTGGAATTTCACCAATACTGTACTAATGGTGGAGTCCCATTTGATAACGGATAGCCATATTCTGTCTCAGAAATGAAAGAACATTTACCTTGGCTAAACCAGCCTGTGAGCAATTACTGCTGAAGACCCATCTCTTGCAAGGACTAATGTCTTAAGTTAGGCTTCTACAGTTTGTCTTTTATTCCCCTTGAATGCCTTTTTGAATGCATGGGAAAGAGGCTTTACTTTTGTAAATAAGTCTTCTGCTATAAACCTGCTGATTCTAGCTGCCATTTTGTTTGCTTTTAAATTTTTGGTCTAATTCATAAATGGTACTAGTGCTTCTAATCTTTGAATTTCTGAAGTAATAAAGCATTTGTCTGTTCAGTAAGGAAAAAATGCAAGACACTGAAGTATGCCTGTTGCTTATAAAAAACCCACTCACCTCTGCTGCTACTGTTAACAGATGAGCTTTTATCTATTTATTACTACTCTTAAGTTATTAAAACTGTCCTGGCCAAAATGATCACCAGATTCTGAAGTTTTGTTGAACTACTTTCACCACTGAACTCTAAGCAAAGCTCTGAAACAGCTTTCGGCTTTCATTGAACAAATTATATAGACAAGACTGACCAAAATGAGTAGAACTCTTCAGATTACT
This sequence comes from Pluvialis apricaria, assembly GCA_017639485.1. Taxonomy (NCBI): domain Eukaryota; kingdom Metazoa; phylum Chordata; class Aves; order Charadriiformes; family Charadriidae; genus Pluvialis; species Pluvialis apricaria. The sequence continues at coordinate 26,840,675 of CM030014.1, forward strand.
TCTGTAAAGTGGTCTGGAAACTCCTGCCGTAACCTGGGGGTTTCGTTTTCTTATAATTAACCAAAGAAAAGCACAAAGACTCTGAATTGTTGCACAAACACTAAATAAAGCTATATGCCTATGTTTCTAGCCAACAGACAGGGGCCCATATACGTAAAAGTGCTTCAAGTCCTGAAATACCCTGGAGCTGCCAAGGTGCTGGTCTCTGACTTCTAAAGGAGCTGTGTCTGTCTTGGAGTTGGAATCTCATTTGGAGCATGCGGAGGTGGGTGAGATTTTTTTTTTTGCTAATTTGGCTTCCACCAGGTTATATTCTGTGAGGTGCGAAGCTGTTTCAAATGAGAAGGCAAATAAATCTCTGCAATAAAAGTAGTTGTTGAAATTCACCAGTTTGATTTTCTTGACTGTCACTAGGGGCTTGCTCTGTTATGCTGATATTTATAGATTGACTTTTTTTAAAGTAAGAACAATGTTGCACTGGGAGAGGCATGGAAATTTTGCATTGTTTCTCATGCCTCCGCAAGGAAGGAAGAAAAGTAGCAGTGCAAATGGTTAGGATCTCTGAGTTCCAAGAACAGTAGGGAAAGAGGAGATTGGCATCTGATGAAATTTCTTCACTTGTATGACTGACTAACACTTTGAGGCTTTATGCACTGTCTGTTTATTAGAAGGTAGTGTGATAAGACACAGAGACAAATCACTTGCCTACTTGTGTATTTTCTTCTGTGCTGCTTCTCAGTTTCTGTTTTCATTCACTACCACCTTGCCCCTTTCTTCTCCTTTTGCAGAATCTGAGTGGAAATCAAACTTGATGCTTGCATCTCCTTTTTTGAATCAGCACTGATTTCCGTCAGGTAAGCAAAATGAAATTGAACATTCCTGGCACTGAAAGCAATGGACCAATTATGCTGCTTGTATTTGCTGCAGACTGCAGCATGCTTTCTCTGTGCAGTCATTTTCTTAGTTGCACGGAGGAGACAGCTGGAATGAGAATCCCGCCTGTAAATCTCAATGAGAGAAATTCTTCAGGGAATAGTTTTGAACACCTTAATTAGTTTTCTGCAGTAGCCTTTTTCTACTGGCTGCATGAAGTCTAACATTCTGGGTTACGGTGTAAGGGCTCTCTGCCCATGGTGTTTCTAAAGTGTATCAAGAGTTTAAATGAGAAGCCTTCCAAACTGTGGAGAAGAGATTCCTTGAAGGTCAAGTTTCTTTAGAAGTGCCATCTTAAGACCAAGACCTGTGATCCTGGAATCAGAGGAGATCAGAGCTGAGTTCTCAAAAACCTTCTTGTGTGACCTTGAGTAGGTAGCTTAAGGCCAGTCCTCCAGTTGTTGCCTTGCATTGCAAGTAGTGGAGTTAATGAACAGCAAGCTTTTTGAAATGCCATATTAAGCTGCTGAGGACATACTGTGCTATTAGCAGTACCTATCTTAGTACAATTTGTGCTTGCTGAAGTCTTGCTGATTTGATACTACTTCCTTCTCAGGTGATAAACCTTAGCAGGAATTTGTGCAATGTCTCTTCCTAATATTCTTGCTATGTAGTTTCTTCCTTTGTCTCAAATACTCTCAGGGTTCACCCCAAACATAGGAAGTAATAAAATGATTAATAGAATAGCTGAAGAAAGAGTATAATGGAATTGTTTGGTCTTTGGGTATTCAACCTCCAATCAGTCAGAACTAGGAATACCACGGGGGGGTGGGGAGGGTATACATAAAAATATGTATATATACTAAATAGATGTAACTTTTTCATGATGTCAGCTGAAGGCCCTGATTTGCAAATGAAATTTGGCAAGCAGACTCAGGGTCCTGTACAAATGTACTGGTTAAAAAACAGAAGGGGATTTTCCATCCTGTTCAAGGCATCCGACTGGGACAGCCAGGGTGGGACTTGGCAATTTAGGTGATTTGCCTCAAATTCTGGCCTTTAAAATTGGCATAACACTTGCCTCAGAGGGATTTGTGAGAGAGATCCAATAAAAGATTAAGGGTCTTTGACATGATAATATGAGGTACCTATAATAATCTATCCAAGTACCTGTTGTCCTAGTGGGTTTGTTTATTATAGGTATGATAGCTCTGTAAATGTAACAGTACGGGAATAAAAGAAATGTTTTCTGAATAGTTCAAAATATTTCTAATTTACGCAAATACGTCTTTGCCCAAAAGTAACTAGGTGTGATTAATAAATCCTTTTACCTCTATAGGGTAATTATGGAACATTCCAAAGGGATAATAAAAATAACCTGTTATTTTATGAAACAGTTTAAACTGCAATGACTAACAGACAACATACTTAAACATATGTACAAATGAAAGAAACAATTTTATAACTCACTGTTTGGGGATTTCTTGCTACTCTATACTCAGCTCATAAAACTTCAGGTGTTTCTCAAGAAAGCAAGTTTGCATTTTCTTGCAATTCAATAGGTCTCAACAGTCTTCCAGAACTCTCAAACTAAAAATGAATGTCTGAATAAAAATAGTGCTAAGAGTACCTTATGGCTTAAGCTGATGTTAGAGGCTGATGATGACCTGATTTTATTGGGACATTGTATAAACACATATTAAAAGACAAATTCTGTCTGAAGAATGTACCAGCTAAAAAGTGTGTGTGAAGAAGACAAAGGTGTGAAAGTAGAGTGATTTGCCAAGGTCACAGAACTTATCAGTTGTCATGTCAAGCATAAAACTGACATTTCCTGAGCTGCAATCCAGAAAAGATCAATCTGAGACATGTTCAGAAAATTTCAGGGTTTTTGCCATTTATTTCTTTTATTTTCAGAAAAGACAAATCAAAAAGTGTGAAGCTTCTCCATATGTACAGGTCGACTAACTGATCTTCCATCAGTGCTAGCACTCCAGCCATCCATGCTGTATGAGTTTGTGCTTGCATTTGTGTTTCTTCTTCTGGAGGTTTCAAGCAGATTTACTATGGGCCCTTAGTGGTGGAGGAGCATTTAATCTATTATTCCTGATTACTCTTTGGATAAATTTTCTTGGGGGAGGAAAGAAGGGGTATGGGTATGCTTTGGGTATGGGACCATGAGTTTAGTTCCTGAGTTCAAAAGAAGAACAGGGACTGTTTATTTTCAGTGGACAACACCGAATTCAAACTCTGTTCCCTGGTCTAGCCACAAGCAAAGGCCAAAAAATGTGCCATGCTTCATGCTGACTGTTAAACCTTTTAACTTGCCTGAGCTCTTTCCTGTTCTGGACAGATATGAGTAAGTAAGTGCTGATAACAGCTGTAGATCTTTTGTCAACACATAGGTACACATTTAATCCTACACATAGAATGATGCAAGAGATACATAGAGAACCTTGCAATTATGGTACTCATCCAGACTGTAGGTTATATATACGTTGTGAGTATTTTGTGTCCTTGCTTAGTCTGAATCCATGTGGGAGAAGGAAGAGAAGGTGTAATAGGAAAACCAATTTATTTAAAGCTAAAAAATGATAACCTTGTAGAAACGTTCTATTAAAACACAGGAGGCATTTTGGTTAGCTGAGATAGACATTCCTTTCATCAGCAGATGTTACTCATTGCAAGCAAACTCTGTGCTTAATTATGTGCATTGTTTTCATGATGGAAGATAACTGCTATCTAAAGGGGCTGATGTGGCACCATTGATCTCTCATTTCAACGGAGCTGAAAGGCATGGTTCTAGCAGTAAAGTCACAAGAACAGCTGCCTCGCAAAATTACTTTTATTTGGGTTTTTTTTTGCTTATTCTACTTGGGTTCAGTATTGATAGGGGAATTCCATAACAGTAAAAGGAATGAGGCCACTCATTTATGCTCTGAATTAAAAAGAAGAAAAATAATTCTAGCATCTGGAATCCAGGGTTTCAGTTTGGGTTTTGTTCTTTCTTCCTTGTGGATTTAGAGGAACTTTTCATTATTAGTCTCTGCTGCCTTTTTCTTCCTGAAACTAAAACCCATGTTCTCAGGAGGAGTCTGAGGACAAGGTGTAACAAGCCATATTAAGGGTGTGAAGAAGACAAATTTAAGACTTCAGCTAGAACAAAATAACTGAACTCTTAAATACTGTATTTTCTGAAGACTTGCTCTGGAATGATGAAATGATGTTATTCCATTTTACATAATGAGACCTTACTAATTTTGTCAAGGTATGTGATTAAACAAGAAAACTTGCACATTATTCATCCTAAATACCCTGTTGAAAGTTTGTAGGGGGGGGAAAGTGCTGTTTTCAAGTTACTGAACCTAGAAATGAAGCTAGCTGGTCTTATCACAACATAGTAAGTCTTGGACATGAAACAGAGCTATGAGAGAAAGGAGAGGTCTGACAATTACTTAGGAAGAGAGCTGTTGCCCGCAGGTTCTGAAGTGGCCAGGCTCTTCCTGAGCAAGTGTTCAGAGAATCGCTTAGGAAGAGGCATGATGGTGAAGTGTTTGCTAACTCAGCTGCTGACTTTCCAGATATTTTGATTTCTTTTGTGCTGGTATCAGTTTTGCTGAGGTATTTGCAACTCTGCTGATTGCAGGTAATGCAGCCTTGCTTGGTGGGAACCTTTTGTTTGGCTGAGGATTCTCTATGGTGTCTAATGCTGCTCATGATGGATACAGGTTGATTTTTTTTTTTTCATGTCACGTATACATAATGTGAATGTTATATCTCATATTTCCATGAAGCAGAAAACTTCATGCTTTCAGAATTGTGGTCAGGTGAATAACTAGCAACTAATACTTTCCTAACTCCTGTTGAAGTGCAGCAGTTTGACTATCTGGACTGTATCTTCCCTTCTCCAGTAGAAATAGGTATGACATTTAAATTATTATTTTAAAATGATGCTAAGCTGACAGACTTGCTGAGCAATACAAACATAAGCTGACAAGAGCCAATTAAAGCGACTGTGTAATTAGAAATGCATGTTATTGTCATCAGTAATTCTGTCCCTGAAACTGTGCATGCACTTAACTGGGTTTAGTTGCATGCATTGAAATAAAAAGTCTCACTATTGCTTTTTTTGTAGAATTCTATTGCATTTTAAAAACTGACATCTGTGTACCAAACACTTAAAATAAATATTTAAGAATGTACCTGATGACTTACAGCCTTGTATTGGTGCCCATTGTATTAAAGGCAGGAGAACAAGTAATTAAATGCAGTCTCTCTTGGTCTTTGAAGAAATTTAAGGTGATTCGAATGCACAAAGGAATAGGGAGATGCAATGGAGAAAGTTAGCTTTGTACTCGGACTCTGATTTACAGTTCATGAAGTCTGTTTTTGAATGGACTTGCACTTTTTCTCCTGTGCACACACAGCCAGAACTTTGATATGATACAAAAATGCATAAATTCAGTCCTCTTTTCCGTAGTCCAGCTTTATAGGCACTGAAAGCAGCAACTGTGAGGAGAATGCTACTCAAACTTGGATTGAAGAATGATTAGGGCAGATGGTAACTTCAGGAAATAGAGCTGCCAGATTCTAACCTGTCAGTTCAGAGCATGGGCAAGCTGCAGCTTTATAAAGGCTTAACACTGCCAAACTTGAAAGATTTTTGTAGGGCTGAAAAAGAAACATTCCTGACAGCTTGATAATTTCCAGTCTCTGCTCAAAAGCAGATGGATATAAAAGCTTTTTGACTTAACAGTTGTTTAAAAATGTTGACAAAACAGGATTTTTTCATTGAGCAAATAAGCTCTTTCTACATGGCTTGAAGAAAAACCCCAAGTCTGAGACAGTCTTTGTGGGAAATGTCATCCAAAATGACTTGGAAAAGGGAAAAGTGATTAAATGGGGTTTTAAACATGGAAGGTGTTGGGTTTCTTTTCCTATTAGTGCTGGCAGTTTTGGCTATGTGATAGTCAACATAGCAAAGGGAACCTGGTACTTGTATGTCCATCTCTTGTTGGCTGTCAGATGTGATTTGCCAACCAGCGTGCTTTGAATGGGACTTGGATACATTGAGAGCAAAGTATGTATTGCATCAGCTGAGTGTCAGGGGGATTTTTCTAAAGAAAGAGTAAGAAACAAGTGAGACTGAAATATGTCATTATTTTCTAGTCTGCCTTTTTTCTGTAAGGGGTTCCTACAATAGCAGAAGTTCATGTAGGTGAGATCAGTAAACATTTGTAGCTGAGCCCCAAAGCAGCACAATGGTTGTACAGCTGTATTCATTAAAATGCTGATTGCAGAGATACACCAGGGAGACTGGGCTCTGGTTCAGACAAAATGCCTGCATAGCTTGATGAAGGTTAAGGGTTAATTAGAAGCTGCCTGCTGTACATGAGCTTGGGCAGTATTCGTAGGGATTGTTTTGGAAGGGACTCTAAAGAATGCGTGAGAAGAAATAGCTGCTGTTTAAATATAGGGGGTGACCTAGGACTGATCAGAAGTTGGCAGGAGGACATCAGAAGATGGCAGAGGGACACCAAGATCAGAGTTGAAGCCTGTTAGTTCTTCATGGTGACATCTGTGTGGTGTTAGTGCTTTCTGCCCTAGACTAGAAGGGGAGCAGAATGTTTCAAGATCGAATTTGGTGTAGGTGGAAGATACGAGTCTATACAAGGCTTGTTTTTTTCAATGTTGGGACCAGTTTGCATCACTTTCTTCCCCCATGCACATTGAAAAAAAAAATCATGGTTTCTATCATTTGCACCACCCATAACTGGATGTCCTGTAAGAAACCTAAATATGCTAACAAGGCTAGACTTTGTCTTGGATTCAGCTTTGTGAAGGGGTTAGCACTATTGCCTTGCACTTGCAAAATGGTACAAACAGGTTGCAGCCAAGGTTGACTCATCACATGCTTTTGTATAGGTAAATACTCAGCTTTAAGCCCAGCTTATTAGCTGCCCTTTCAAATTCCAGTGTTGTTAGCAAGACAGGGTCTCTGGAGTATTCCTTAAAGCCTCTGATCTGGAAATTTTTGGCCCTGGGATATGCTTTCTGATGTTTTAGTATGTGGTCAATTTATACAGGAAAACCAAAGATAAGCTACAGGGTGAAATAGTTTCCTGCTATTAAATCATGCATTACTGCATTTTATTTCTCTGATACTGTATTTTTTTTAATTTATCTTCAATTTGCAGTCTCTTCTGCGGGTGTGTTTATTCATTGTCATCGGAGTCATTGCGCTCCGATATCTATGTGCAAAGCAAAGTGTAAATGGTCTGCTTACTAACATCAAAGTGCAAAATAATTTAGGCTAGTAGATTTCTTGCTATTGAATTCTGTCTGTATATTCTTTCATGCCTCTGCTTCTGCTGCTAAGTGCTTAGAAGGGGAGTTGTTCCACCTGAAATCTTTCATATATTACAGTATGGTGATTTTTTTTCTCATAAGGCAGGAAAATTCAGGAGACTTTGCTTATATTTAAAGTGATGTCAGCAAGGTTCAGTCCTTTCTGTAGATCTTATGTCTAGTTGACTGCTTGCTCTCTAGAATTTTGGAATGGTCTGTAGCAAAAATGTGTCGAACTACCCAGATTGATGTTTTGTAGGTTTCAAGGAATCTAGGAAATCCAGCCAGTCAGTGCAATTATGAAAAACCATGACTGCTGCTTAAGGCATTAATGGTCTTAAGTGCTACTGCGCTTGCTTAATCTACAGTTTTATATGTATCCCCCTGCCATATGACTGCCAGGTTGCAGCTCTCAAGTATTGCATTGACAGAGAGCATTTGTCAGAAGTCTTTGACTGAGCCCTCTTCTACCTGTTGGTAAACTGCAGCATTCAGAAAGTAATGTAACTATAGTTACATGCCAAATACTGAGATCCCCTTCAGGACTCTTAGTTGAAGCAGTTGAATGAGCTCCTGAAGACAGCCCTGTGCCCAAGGAACTTTGAAACTTGCTTCTGGTGTGAGTAGGAGAACCATCCAGCCGCACTGTGGTTGTTACCTTGGCATCTGCCAACGTGTGCCAGGCAGAGTATGTAGCAACATGAGGCCTAGCAAGCAAAACACTGCACCTATGATATTACCTAGTAGATCATAAGAACAGTGCTGCTGTGCTGCAAGGAGAGGGAGATTGAAGAGAATAGCCATTCAGAGTGAAGACATCTTTCCCCCCTCACTGCCCCCTTGGGGCAGATCTGCAGTAGCTGCTGCACAGTGTCCTCCTAGCTCCAGTGAAGCTAGTGACAGTGACAGCTGTGCAATGACACTTCCCAGCAGCTGTGGATCTGCCTCTAGGGAAGAGTAGCATTAGATTTAGCAAGCCGCATTTAGCAATATTTTGCAGGCAGGTATCCTTATGTAACCAGTCTCCCATCTGGGATGTTAAAATTGCAGAAGCTCCCCTCTGTACCCCAGACACAGAGCACCCTGGCAATGGCTAACTGTTGGTGCTTGGTTACATCTTTGCTGAAGTTGTAGTAAATCAGGGTTTTGGTTTTGCAGATTCCCAGTTCCATTCTGCCTGTGCTGGCCTGGAAGCCACCATCTCGCTTGAACTGCAGAACATTAAGGTCTTGGAAAGATGGAGCTGGCCCTCTAGACTAGCAGAGAAGGGTGGTGGAATAGCCTAGTAAGAAGTGACTGGTGTACCAGAGATGGGGGATATAAAATGTGCTGCCTGGCAGCTGCATGCAGCTTTGTGTAAAATGTAGGTAGTTGGATGCAGAGAGGTTATGGCCTACAATGGTTAGTGTGTCTTACAGAAAATAGTTCCTAAAAGCTAGTGGGCCTGATTTTCAGTGCCTTGTGTTTAGTAGTGCTTTTAGCATGTGAGGTGTCTCCAGACTGTTGCTAAACAGGGTGCAGTTGATATATAATGGTATAAAAATGCATAAAGGGTAGTGTGGATCAGGCTTATTCTCATCTTTTTTCTTTTTCTTATTGTTAATTACCAGTCAGCTGAATCAGAAAAGTTTGGAGATCAAGGTTTGTGTACTTCTTACTTCCTTTTTGTTTGCTCCTGTAGCTCTACAATAACTTGCAAGGTACCTTCTGTCAGTGACAGTCAACTACCTGAAACTTTACAGCACAGTTTTTTGGGTTTTTTTCAAATGCTTTAACTTTTATTTTTCCCAAGGGTGCTGCCTACCTCCTGGCTTGTGTTTTTAGTATGTGGGGTCCGTCTCTGGCCCTGTTAATAATGTATGCTCCAAGAAAAATGTGCAAGCAAAATAGGCCATGCACTTTGCAACAATTGGTCCCCAACAAACTGCAAATTTGAAAAATTCAGTATGTGAAAGTATTTCAAGATGTTTAAACTGAGGTACAATGGTCTGCAGGGATCTTGCTATTGAGTAATTGTGAGTATTTTATGTCTAAAAGGACCTAACATGACTAGGGAAGACAGAAATAAAATGATTTTTTTTTCATCCTCTGGGTCTGTGCAAATGAGATTTTGCAAAGGACACTCCTGTGAATACAGTTTACGTTATTCTCTATTTTATTTAAATGCACTACTTTGAGTTGTGCTTCTGTTGTAGGCTTCTAATAGAGGATGATTCAAGCTATGAGACAATTAAAGTATGAAAATTACCTTGGAGGAAACAGTGCTATCTGAATGCAGTGCTATTCTGTGGTCATGACCTGGAATTCATTCAAAGGTTTTTATGGAATATAGGCTTAAATGGCTTCAGAATCACTTTCAGGAGAACAGGAGGAGGAGGCTGTAGCTAATGGGTGCTCATATAATTGGGGAACTAAGCTGCTAGAGGGGAATCAGGAAAGCCATAAAATAGTTTTGCATTTAAGGTTTTTTTTAATTGGGATTTAGGAGTCCTTAGTTGGAGTCCCAAGCTGGCTTGCTGCATCTTTTGTGACTTAGGCAACTCAATGTCTCTACTGTCATTCTTCCCCTTTGGTACAGCTGAGCACAGATCTGTCTTGGTATGTAGCACGTGTGAAAGGAGAGTGATGGAAGTCTCTTAAAGCAGGTCTGAGATGAAGCATATGTTTTAGTGGGAGTCAATTAGTGCAAGATGGTTTCTAACTGTTCAGTTGTACCAAGGATGAGTCAACTGTTTGTGCTTTGTGAAAATAGTAATTGCAAGAAAACTCTTCTGACTTCTTCACAGGCACCACACCTTTCATCCACACACCCCAGTCGTCTGGAATTGATTTAAGACTTTTTTATTTATTTTAATCACCTCTGTGAAGAGCAGATCTAGTGAAATCTTGTCGTGTGGCTTTGTCATGATCAGATTGTGCTTAATGAAAGTGGAGACACTTTTTGTCCTGAAACAGACATTTTGTGCCCGCTAAAGGTTTGGCTGAGGCTGCAGATTTCCCTTCAGCAGGGTTATCTGCCCTATTGCTGCTTATGTATATGAAGTTTGCAGGAACATCATGTCTTGGTGACCTTTCCTCTTTAATCAAACCGATCAAATTCCCCAATGGGGGTAGAAGTCAGTAATAAGGAGATGACATGGGATGATTGTGTAAGACAAGTTTTCCTGAAAAACCTAAGTAAGATTAAAAAGATATATCTGCAATTCTGTTACCTCTTGATTGTTGCAGGGTTGCTGGGATGGTTTTATGCCATATTTTAGAGCAGGGAAAGTTTGTGTAAGCCAGACCTTCCTCTCTTCAAACTCATGTATTTTTCCTGAAGTTTATTTTCTTTGCCCTCTTTTCTTTGCATGAGGCTGCGCTTAGGGTATAGAACTACTTTTTTTCAGTCAGAGCAACAAAAAGAACAAAATGGTGTCAGGCTTCTAGGACGTAAGCATCTTACTGCAGAAAGATACCCTTAAGCGAAGGTTCTCTATCTAGAGAAGAATGTTTCTTTTTTTTTTTTTTTAAAACAATCAGACTTGTTTAACATCATGCCCTTTAGTCCCCCATCACTTAAAATAAACATTTTGAGGCTGCAGATTAGCTGGTTCTATAAATAAAAGCTAGTGTCTATAAAACTCAATTTGTAACAATTTTAGAGTTTTAAAAACTTACTGCACAGCCTTAGGAGCCTGCCTTACCTGAGTTTGAAGTGAGAAGCTGTGCTGAAAGCAAGTATGGGTTGTGTGTGTGGCCATGGTGCTATGAGGGCGTTGATATCTGTGCTAATACTCCCCTGGCAGTCAAAGTGAATTCCTTCTAGGTCTAAGGGGTTTATGGTTAAGGTTTCATGGTTAGAAAATATGCAATAAATCTGGGTAACAACTCTTCATGTTTTCATCAGGTTCTCTATTTTTGACTGAAAGTGAAATTTCTGATTGAAAGGCTTAATGACAGATATAAGCGACTTTTTAATTTTCAAGTAAATATTTTTTGTTGTTTTAAAACCATAATGTTCAAAAACTTTCAGCTTTTCTTGCAAACCCAGGTGGTCTTACCATAAGATAACCATAACGATTAGTGTTGGAAGACATTGGCTGTAATTATGTTTCTTAAAACAGTCAGATAGTCTAAAGAAATATTGAGAATTGCTACCTTATCCACTGACCTCCATTTTTGTCAGAGAAGGAGGGGAAAAAACCAATGTTCAATGAACTTGATTCGGGACCTTAAAGTTTCAGCAACTCTTCTGTAGATTCTTGAGAGGAAACCAGAGAGAAACTGGTATTCTTCTGAAAGAAATAGCTGCCACAAAAGTGAAGCAAAAAATTAGGCTTAGCTCAAGACTACAGCAAAGGTTAGTCTTTGTATTGGCTCAAGGAAAAGGGTGAAGGTTTGGCTGAACAGTATTTTATCTGAATTGGTTCTCTCAACCCAGCTATAAATCAAGGCTTGAATAGTGTACTAGTGAGTATAAAATACTGAGATATAAATCAAGACTTGAACACTGTACCTGTGAGTATAAAACACTTGATGTTGTACAAGTCAAGGCTCAAAAACTGTCTGTATGAAAAGCTTGGGGAGATAAATGGTAGTACTTGAACACTGGCTGTTTGGAATATAAAACACTGGGGTTATGTGTCTCATTTCAACATTAGTTCTTGAACACGTGTACATCACAATTGCCAACTCAAAATGAAATACTCCAGTCTCCTACCTGCCTGCCGAGATGGCGAGCACTTCAAAACTTACTTCCTGCATGCGGTCTCCTTGCAAATGAATTTCTTGTTTGTGTACTGTACTTTGCATGGAAGAAAGGGAATGTTCTTTTGATACCAGAAGGAGCCTGTGTATTTTGCATTTCTTACATCGTTTAAACATATATTGCATTGAAGGAAGGTGGCTGCTTTCCATCTACTTAAAAGGTGACATGTTTTCAGCTGGCAAGTATGTTGACCTAAGCTTTCTAGACAATCTGTTTTGAAGAGGGGATTATGACTTGGTTGCCAAGCAGTTTACTTTGGCTAATAGTTCTTTTAGCTTGCCTTTCTGTGGGAGGCATTGTTTGCCTACTCTGCTGAAGAATACTGATTAGAGATTTTATCTTTGGGCCGCCCTTATTCATACAGATTAAGTCAACTGCTTGTAAGGACCCTGTATCAAATTAGTACAGCACCGTAATTTCTGGGTGGAATCTGACTGACATACAGGGTCACAGAAAAAATGTAAACATCCCTTAATTATTCTGAGCCTGATTCATGGCCTCATGATCCAGGCATTGTTAAAGTTATCAGCCTTCTTGAGGTGCTGGAAGAATCAACAGAAGAGGCATCATAATATGTCTAGTTTTAATTCATTATTTCTTTTCTATAAATGGCCCTGGTTTGTGAAGTAAAGCTTGTGTGATCACCCTGTGATTCAGTAAAAATATTGTGGAAAAAATCAAATGCCTGTGCTGGCAGTCTTCCTGAACACTTTCTGTATGTTAGTTATTAAAACTATTTTTACTTCCATATTGTTGAAAGATAAGTCATGGCAAAGCTTTCAGTTCCTCTCTAAACATCTTGTTCATAAGCCAGAGATGTTTGCCATCTTTCTGGTACAAACAAGAGTGAGATTCTGTGATGTGCCATCTGTGCAAGGTTAGGAGACTTCTTTTGCTGTCATACCTCGACTCCAAGTTGAATTACACTCCAACTTCAAGTGTTGCAGATACGTGTAACAGTCTTTGCACTGAAAAGTTGTGGTTTAAACAAAGTAAATAAGTCAGGACAAGTGCTCTTTGTTTAGGTGCCTCACTTCTTTAGAGGACAATTGTCACAGTACAAAAATCAGAGAAGACTAGTGAAATTACTGAGTAGCAGTGTGAAAACCACACCGCCTCTCTATACATGCATAATTACATTTTTCAACAGTACCTCTTCTCAGACTTCTCAAAGGGATAAGTGATTTTCACAGTATCGTCAGGGTTGGAAGGGACCTCTGGAGATCATCTAGTCCAACCCCCTGCCACAGCAGGGACACCTACAGCAGTTGCACAGGACGGCGTCCAGGCGGGTTTTGAATGTCTCCAGCGTGGGACACTCCACAACCTCTCTGGGCAGCTGTGCCACTGCTCTGCCACCCTCAGAGTAAAGAAGTTCCTCCTCATGTTAAGATGGAACTTCCTGTGCTCCAGTTTGTGCCCGTTACCTCTAGTCCTATCACTGGGCACCACTGAAAAAAGGCTATTCTCGTCTACCTGGCGCCCTCCCCTTAAGTACTTGTAAGTATTGATAAGATCCCCCCCCTGAGTCTTCTTTTTTTCTAGACTAAAAAGTCCCAAGTCCCTGAGCCTTTCCTCATAAGATTTTCACAAAAAGAAAACTTTAATATTGCCTAAAAGTGCAGAATGGAAATTTAGGGGTTTGCAACAAAATAGAATAGTAGTATCCTTTTTAGACTGATTAATGTGGTAGTCCTGTACACCTGAAGACTTTTGTGGTGATTGTGGCTGAATTTGTGGACAGAAACAAGTGTATTCCTTCTGTTCTGTAACAGCTATGAAACTAGTATTAGCAGTCTTCATTCTGGAAAGATGATGACTATCTAATTTCTAAGGGTGGGGAATGGTTGAAATGACCTTGAGGTTCATCCTTTCCTGATATGGTAGTTAAATGTTCAGTTCTTTAAAGTACTCCTTAGTGGAAGTAAGAATGCCCATTGCACTGTATGGAGTTTAATCTTCTGTTCAGCACAGTAGCAGAAAATCCTGAATTCAATTTCTGCTGCTCTCGAACACAGAAGTTGTGGGGGTTTTGACTACCTGTTGCTTAAGTTGACCTGCTGACAGTTTGTGTTCTCTGTACAGCAAACTGTTGCCTAGTGGTACAGAAAAAGCCAAGATTTCCCATCTCACCAGATTAGAAATGTGCTAAGTTAGGGAGAATTCCATATATTGAAAGGGATGGAGCTGTGTTTAGTTATTGATGAGCAAGACCAAAGTCACTGAAAACTGGGATGGAACACTGTCTAGGCTCATATCTATTCGCTGTGCACTCAGTGAGGTGTGGCTTCTGTTAAGGAAAAAGCAAATAAACTGGTTAGGTAATTAAGGACTTTTTGTCTACAAACAGACAAGGGATGATTTGTAGTTGCACATGTTATAACTCAATCTGGGTCTTTCCAGACTCTGAATTCCTGTCTCTAAGTTCTAATATTGTAGTGTAGATTTAATGTTATCTAGGTGCATTTTTTTCAGTAACCTATTTGCATATTTCTAAACTTTAAAACTTTTGTTGTTTCAGAGTTCAGTTAGTTTATTTTCCCCCTTTTGTTCTTTCCTTCACTGTCTCTTAATCTCATCAGTGACCTTGTGCTAAGCAAGTAAGTGTCAAATCATAATCAGTTTCCCACTTTGTATCATGAATGTGATCAAGTTCTTCCTTTTCAGAAAATCTCATTAGTTAAGAGTACATCTTTTTATAATTGCTATGCTGAACCCTTTGTAGTAGGTATAACTTCACATACTTTAGTTACAGCCCTCTCCTGTTGTGTATTTCTAACTTAAGGATATCCTAAGATTTTCTGTTTACATGATCGTTTTCAGATGATCTGAGCTGAATTTAAAGCAGGAGAAAAAATACACATGTAGATTTGTCCTTGCAGTCAGGCTGCCAACCTACTGTTGTCTGTCTAAAGTCATTCTAACATTGAAAGGTATCTAAAGAGCATGACAGCAGCTCTTCTGGTACCTTTTCCCTTCCTCTATGCTTCCACTTAATGTGGTTAATACTAGGGGTATGGCCAAGTTTCTGTGCATCCTGATCCCCTGGGCACTAAAAGCTGTTAGTAACTGGGCTGAAGCAACGAAACCATGTTTTCAGACCAGTTGGAATAAACCCAGTATTTCTGCAACTGTGTTTCCACAAGGATTTATGCTGAACTGTCATCACACTTCAGGAATCATCCTGGCAAATTTAGGAGTCATCCAGGAAGGATGGGATAGTTGTATATGCCATTAAGTAATGCGGAATTAAAAAAGCCCCACAACTCAAATGGTAATAGAAACAACAGTTGAAGCTGAGACTTAAAAATTCATAGCCTGAAATACCCATACAGACCATTCATCATACAACTTCAAATGAGTACTTGTGAAGTATCTAATACACAAAGTGCTTGGCTCTGCCAATGGGGTTATAAATATGCATTAATGACAGGACTGTCTATAGTAAGCCATTCAGTTCCTACTGGGTATATGATGTGTCCTCAGCTGTGGAAACTTAAGTGACACTTTTAGAAATAGGTGTCCAAATATTCCTCTGGAACAAAGTGAACGCTCTGGACTTCCTTTTTCACAACAGGAGGAAGCTTCTTTCAAAACGCAATTGAACTCAGAGGCAATTAATCACCAAAATGGCAGTTTAGATTATTTTAAGTGGAGTTCTAAGGAAAGAGCTCATCTGAGGGCTGAGTAAATGAATGTTCAGTCCTCAGAGGGAGGATGGAAGGGAAGGCTATTTAAGGGTTAAGAGATCAGTGTGCAGTTTTGTGGTAGAGTATCACCCTGGAGATCCTAGACTCTTATTTTGGTCATCACAGAGCAGCAAACAACCGTTTTCTTCAGAAGAGGAGGAAAAAGGTCTCAGTTTAAAGAAGTGGTTGCTCTTCTTTGAAAAAGATAGCTCAGAGAAATACTTGTATTTCTGCACTTCTCACAGAGAGGTATAGTTTTAGAAGAGGTAGTGTGTCAACTGCTGTGTCACGAATTTCAGCAAGACAGGCTCTGAAGTAAGAAGCAAGGAACACTGGTTATTCCTAGATTGCTCAGAGTTGGAATTTTTATGGTGTTTTCTGAGAATGATCTAACTTGTTTTATGTGTTATGAAACAATAATAGACTGCTATTGAAGCCATTGCAAAAGCAGATATTTTTGTGTTTTTCACCTTCACTGCAAGTAAAGGGACTGTCACTGTTCTTTTCAGCAAGTATAGTGTCCTGCTTCAGTATAGTATAGTCTTTCTGCTTCAGTTCTAAGCTTAGGGTATTGAGCAATTACATGGAGCAATTAAACTCCACTGCTAAGTTGGTTCAATTCCTTCTGGCAAAGTTTAGTCCTTACCTAGAATTTCCACCTGAAAAAGGCTGACGTTCTGCTGTCGTCTCTATGATGGTAATAATTTTTTTCTTATTTTGGGTTTTTATTTTCTCTGTCATAATTTTACCAGAGAATTAACTAGCTAGCATTCATGCACACAAATTACAGCTGTCTCTTAACATAAATGTAGGTGTCTCTTCTTGTTTGAGTTTTTGAATTAACTCTTCCCTACTCTCCCTGGGCTTTTACAGTATCTAAATTTGAGTTGGCTCACTAAGCATCTATGCTAATGTCATCTTGTATTCATGAAATCAAGTGTTGTTATGCTGTATAGGTTAATTCAGATTAGCCCAAGTGCTCCAGCTATTAGTGTTCGCAACTAGGAAAATCTCATTCAGCTAGCACAGTGCGGTTCTATTAGTGTGACTATTGAAGCATGAAATAACCCCCCCAGCCCCAGTTAAAAATGAAGCAGCAAGAAAGACTTCAAAATCAAGAATTTTTGTTTTCAGTGCAGCTTTACCAAATATGTAAAAGCATCACTGGCTTTATCGACCTTATCCTTCTTGTGTGGTTATTAATCTGTGAGTTATGTAACTGTTTAGCAACCGTGATAATGCCGTCTAAACACTTTGGGGACGTAAGGTAGGATTATAACTGCATTTTACTTATACACCATCCTAACAGTTGAAGAGTAATACACCTTATGGAGAATCTAGTTCCTAAATCTGAAGCACATTTCATTTGGAGTCCTTAAGTGCCCATCATCCAACTACCAACACACAGTTCACAGGGCTTGCAAGTCAATTAAGCTTCAGTATTTTTTTAAACTAAATGACTCTAACACACTGTTCATTATCACTTGTGATCAGAAAATAAGTGAGCTGAACCTTCCATTATCATGTGAAAATATTTGACGTACCCAATAAGAGGAGATTAAATACCTTCTATTGCTTTAGCTAGCTTAGATGTGTCAAGGTGCTCTTGGTTTAGTGGATATATCTACCTTATGTGATAACAACGTTGTAAAAGGTGCCTGGGTGTTCCTGGAAGCTGCATAGCTGCAGCAATACCACTCTGCAACTGGATTACTAATGTATCTTTTTTTTTAACATGCAGTTGGAGCTGGCTTGGGTATGTTTTTGTGGCACTACTGAGAAATGTCTCGTAAGGAAATACTAACACATGATGAGGGGCAACATCTGAAGTTCGTGCCATTCTTGCATGTGACAACCCCAAAAGACAAAGCATAATACAGAGACCAGAGTGTATTTGAGCCCTGTTTCCTCCAGTCCTACATGAAGTTATCTAAGAGTTATTCTCTTGAGAGCTTTGTGCTGCAGCAGGATGTCTCAGGAACGTTGGGTCCCTGGTCCCGACCTCAGAGAGGGAAGCTCATGCCTCTCTTACATAGTGGAGCTGCTTTTTCTTTTTTTCCTATTGTAGCTTGCATCCTTGGGGAAGGCCTCATACAGCCTTTCTAGTGCAAATACGAGCACTAACCTGGACAAAGCTTGATTGCTCTGTGCAGGCATAGGATCTTCTGGGTAAGAGGCCCTTCTAGGATTTGAGTCTGTTTTTCAGCTTGAATGACATGAGCTGAATATTCTGCTGCTTTTATTGTTCAGACTTTTAAATCTGCTGAAAGGGTATTCTGTGTTAAAGTAACAGGAATCCAGCTTTTTTCCTGCCTTTCCTTTTTCTCAGCTAGAAATGGACTGATTGCCCAAATTCAGTAAACAAAATTAACAGACAGTTCATGACAAGTTTTGCCTGTGCATGTATTCTTATGTCTTCAAGTAAAGACAGAGCCATATGTATCCTACTGAAGGCAAAATTGTCTGTCTGGGGACCTGTCCTTTATAGTTTATGAAATTAACCTTTGTTTAAGTGTGCAAAAAGCTTCAGAAGATCTTAGTTCCCATGGAAAAGTAAGTTTCTCTTCCAATATTGGAAGATGGAAAACAGAGAAATCTAAGGTTGGAGGGTCAAATAAAGCCAGTTTTGAATAACACAATGCAAATGATGTGTAATTTCAACTAAAAAGGAGTTGTTGTCTGTAGAGAGTGCTGAGGTAAATAGAAACTGATCATCTGAGATGAACATTTTGATGCTTCTGTTAATGCAGCCTGACCTGCAAGGAGGAGAAATGAAGTTGTGTGCATTCAATATAAATAATTTTTTCCAAAATTCCGTGGAATCTAGTTTGCGTCTGCATGGAAACAATTTTCTTCATAAAAATAAAGCTTGCTTGTGCATAACACATAATCTGAGCAAACTTTTCGGCAGGGGCTTGCTGGTGTCTGGATTCTTCAGTTCTTCCCCATAAGCAATGTCTGTTTTTTCTGCAAGGACAGGCAGACACAGGGCTAAGCTCAGTTGTCTGTACCCAATTGTACATATTTAGAGGTGTAAAAACATGGGATAGGTAGGTTGAACTGCAAGACAAGGAGGGGGGGAAAGAAGCAAGGAAGTTTAGGGAGTACACTGAAAAGCTTAGAGGATGAAATCAGGAGAGGATAGGAGTAGGAGAGCTAGTGGCTATGGAATGGTCTAGTGTTGAGGTTCACGAGGAATTAAGGGGCATGAAGATAGCAGAGTTGGGGGGAATCTTTTTCTCCCTTCCTCACTGCCAAGGATTGTGAAATGGACAGATACACGTGTCTGCCCTATGTGCTTACCCAAGCAGTGGGACTGCTGCTCCTCCCTCTCCTACTCTCATCTTTTTCTTCAAGCTTTGTATTTATGTCTCAAATGATTTTTTGCTGTGCTGTGACACTACATACTCTAAAACCTCCCTAAACTGTCAGTTTCTCCTGAAAAGGGGAGATATAAGTGCTCTATGGAAGTTAAGTAGATGGGGATACTTCTGGAAGTATCTTTTACATCTCTGAGCAGATGTGTCCTTTACTTGTCTTTTCTTACAGTTTATGCCTAAATAGTTGTGAGGGAATACACAGGAAAAAACAGGCAGACTCATCGTATATGCCTCTTTTTACTGGCTGTTATACCGCATCTCTACAAGGTGAGATAGAAAACAAATAGCAGCCTCATGTCTGATTTTTCTTGCTCTTTTTATTTTTGTTAGAAGTGAGGATTTAACTTAAACCACTTCACTGAAGGCTTTTTGCCCCTTAATTCTTCACCTTGATGTCTTAGTCATCAGCACTCATGTAATAGAGTAAATTGAGAGAATATGAGAAGATCCAATTGGTTTCTCAGATGTAGGGCTAAATCCAGCTTGCATTTAATTATTCCTCTGATAATAAAACAGCCACTATTGTTTTTCTTCTAATGTTCTTTGAGTAGTTGGCTTTATCAAGATGTTTCAGGCAAAATCCAGTCCCTAGTACTCCGTTTACCTTGGAGAGTTGAGTAATCACTTGGGCATTTGAGCTACTGTATAGCAAAGGGAAAGCTATAAGCTGATTACTGAGAGTGCAGAAAATGAATGTTTTTGTTAAATTCTGAGCAGAGAGATAAGGGCTTCCTGAAGATACGCTGAGTTGTGATGTTCTTTCTTGGCCTTATCAAATTGTTGGTGTAACTGCCCCTTCTGTACTGAACCATGATGTAATCCTGTTCTGCTGTGAAAGATTTGAGCTGTTGACTTCGTTAGGGTTTTTTCTCCCCCCTAAGTATTCAGTAACATATATATTTGTTACTGCTACTGAAAATTCAGCAGCTGGTCACAGGTTGATAGGCCTTTAACAGGGTGTCTTAATTATCCCCAGGCAAGAGACATCTTGGCTTTAATAACCTCCATGTAAAAGCTGTATAAGTTAATGGCCTTTAAATTCTAGCTGTGTAAGTTGCAGCACAAGGAGGTTTCAGACAAGTGCTATTTCTTGCTGTTCTAGCAGTCTAAGCTAACACTGACTATAGCTATTCTGTGAAGGTGTGGTGGCGGTTTGAAAGAGCTTGCAATCAAAATGGTAGAGGAAGAGAGGAGAAGAGAAGTGATGTACTCAAGGTTGCAGAGGTCAGTGTCAAATGTTTTCTACTAGACCAACTCTATCCTTCCACGTTCTCAGAAGACCTCTGAAACACTAATTAGAGGAAGGCATCATTATGATCTCAACTGGGATACTGCAAAACTTTTTGCAGGTGTCAAATGTTAGTACTAGTCAAATGCTATTATGATGGTGAGTTACAAATATATCCATTGTGCAAGTTGATTGATGAAAGAAAAATAGTAAGAGAACCAAGGCAAAAATTTCCTAGAATTATGTAAGTTCATTCAACTGCAGAAAACATGGGTCTGTACGGATAGCCAGTGCAAAGTTTAACACATGGTAATAATTACAATTGGTTATTTATGAGGTTCTAAAATTTGAGACTTAATTTGGAAAGTGGAAGAACTGAAACTTCAATTGAACATAAGCTTTTTATTGAAGTTACTGATGAGGGTTGTTTGTTTTTTTTTTTTTTTGCTGTACCCATGCACACAGGTCCCTTGCCTCTGTAGAGAAGTTGCTGGCATTCTGACACTGCATTCCCACTACCTCATGATTTGTGTAGTGTACACTGCTGTAGTTATTATTCAGAGCCCTTGGCTTCTCTCAATCTTTTAAACTCTCACTTCACTACTTTAAGTAATAAAGATTGTTTTCTGGTATTTGCAGACATACAGACATGGGACATGCAGAACATCCTTTCTCATTCATCTGTCTAAATACTCTATGTAGTCATTACCTTTTTCTGACACTCATGGATTTACCTCTGAATTAGAAGGACACCATATGTTTGATTGAAGTCTCATGTAGCTTTGGATATATCAGTGATTGATTATACAGGTAAGGGGAATTTGGCTGTTATAGATGGCTTGGATGTCCAAAAACGCGGTGCCCAAAGCTATTCAAAGGGCTCCTAGAATTACTGACTTTAAGGGGAGTAGTTTTCATATAAATAAAAGCCTAGTTAAAGAACAGAAAGCAAAGATAAGTTTTGTGAGCAGGAGGAGGTCATTAGTGATGTACCACGTCATTCTGCTAGTGTTCATGCTTTTTTTTTTTTTAAACAGTATTTTGCTTAAGTGTGCTAGAAAAGATTAGTTTGTAGATGGAAAACCTATTCAGGGTAGTCAAACAAAAAAATTGGCATCAGGATGTCATGGGTGCCAAAAGCTTATAAGAATCATCTGAATTCAGTTATATCTCTGGGATAATAATTTGTCCAGGGTATTCCATGAAACCCCTGAGTCTCAGATTCCAAAGGCTGAGAGAATATGGAGGGAATTACATACTTTCCCAGTTCCTTTATAGGTGTCTGATATTGGCTGATGTTGGAGAGAAAAGATACTGCATGGACCTTTGGTCTGAACTCATGCAGCAGAACTTTGTTAAACTTGGATATTTATTTATCCAAGTTATAGCCAGGTTTCTATTTGCTTTTAAATCTGGGACATGGAGTCATAGAAGCAAGTTGTCAAACTTCCTGGCAGATTAACACTTTAGGACTGTATCCATGTACACTTTGTCTACATGCTTTAAAAACATCAAACACACAACTAAACCATCTCACCCCATCCCCCACTGATGCTTACCACCCTCCAAAACAAATCAAAAAATGGAGACTGCAGAACAATGCCACCTTGTGATAGTGACCATTCTAGTTTGGATAACCTAAGATCTGTCACAATCACAACTTGAATTTTATTCAACCCTAGTATCCACATCGAAGCTGATGTATCATAATAGCAATTTCAGTCCCCTCTCAAAAGCTGCCCTAGCAAGGTAATTTTTCAAATCAGTATTAGTAGTAGCTATTTTCAGGTACTTGAGAGTAATAAACACTGAAGGGGAAAGGAAATTTTTCAGGGCATGCGAAAAGAAATTTTTCTTTATGTAACTGCCAACTGGATTGTTTCCAGAAGTCATGCAACCTTCATTCATTGGTAAGAAGTGAGTGAAGCTGCAGCATCTTCCTAGATGGGGATGGTGGAAAGAAATAGCTCTGCTTACTACTGAGGTCTAACACCTTGTGCATCAGACTGAAATTTGAATTGCAATGTGTCTGCTCTCTAAACACAAAAGTGATTTGATGGTGTTATTTTGGCAGCCCCACAGCTGATATATGAAGCATGAAAAACATGCAAGACATCTTATGAATTGAAGCATACCACTCAGGGGCAGGTACCACAGAACGCTTAGTTTTGGTTCACACTGAATTTGCCCAATACTTGCAATTCAGTTTTTGTTGCACTGCTCTTCATGTCTTACTTCAATATCCTTTAAGGGATATGCAAGTTGTAAAATTGTTTTGTATTAGTTTTGCCTAAGAAACTTGCATTTGTTCACATGTCCTGGTTTGAGGTAAAACAGGACCAATTTTGTTCAGTAACTTTGCTTCTTAGCTGGGCCTCTTCTAACTACTGAAATTAACAGCATATTGTGCAGACAATGGTCGCTCTCTGAGTGATCAGACCAATGTTTATAGCTGATGTCCATGCATGGTATGCAGAGAGGCTCTTGCTTATACTTATTGCTATAACAACCAAGGCCAACCAACTTTATTTGCCCCGTTGGAGGGTCGGAAGCAGAAAAGTGTGGAGGGGGTCGCACCCGCAGGGAAGAGTGGACAGGACAGGTGACCCAAAACTGACCAACAGTGTATTCCATCCCATCTGCCTCATGCTCAGTATAAAAGCTGAGGGATCAAAGGGTCAGGGCTCTTCCTTCAATGGCTGACGTCTGAGAAGGACTCTGTCTGTTTGTCTGTCTTTGGTCCTGATCTGGACTCCAGATCTGGAATCCAGTTCCTGTCCATCCCCGAGTCCAGCCTGGGACTCCCCCAGTGTCAGCCGGCGTTGTGACTGTCATCCTGGGAGCTGGATATGGTTTTGCATATTTCTTGTTATTTCCTTTTATTTTTCTTATTAATATTTCATTAAAGTAGTTTAGTTCCTTCTAAAACTCGTAAGTCTCTTTCTCTCCTCTGCCTCTCTCTGTGAAGAGAGGTAGAGGGGAGCATCTGTTGGACCCATTTGTGGTCCCCTATGTCCCCAGTGGCTGATTTGGCCTAAACCATGACAACATGAAACTTACTTACCTGATTAGGCTAATGGTATGAGCATTTTATTTCCTGTCTCTTATGTCTGTTCTACAATGCGGGAAGTATTTTTTCATGTAGCCTTTGGATCATATGGGACAGTTGCATTAACGAGGATGTGTAACAATATGCAACAGAGGCTAGTCTTTGTTATAAGTAGTATCACGTATACCTGACACATCCCACCTTTACTGTTGGGCATACAGCCCCAAAGAGTTTGAAGCATGAGGCTTTTCACTATGAAAGCACAATCGTGCATCTGACTTCTGCTTTTTAGAGCCAAAGGCCCTATCAACTTACTGGAGTGTTAGTCTGAGGGAGGTAAGTGTCTGTCACAAGTAGGTATGTGTTATAGTGTATAGAACTGATTAGACTGGTGTAAGGACTGCAAAAAAAAGATGGAACGGTCTTACTCTTATGTTTTGCTTCTAAGAATAAATATTCTCAGAACAGAGATCTAGAGCATTAGTAACTTTAAGTTCTGAAATCGCAGAGTAGTTTGAATTGGTAGGGATGTCTGCATGTCATCTTCTTTGGCCATCTGCTCAAAGCAGAGTCAGTAAGAGCAGGCTGCTCAGCAACTTGTCCAGTCAAGTTTTGGGTATTGCCAAGGGTGGAGATCATGCCACCTCCCTGGGCCCTTGTTTCAATATATTACCACCTTTGTAGTGATTTTTTTTTTTGGTTACAAGGAGTAGACTTAATTTATAGCTAGGATAATGCCAGAGAAATGAATTGCACTAATACTATTTTTGCTTTATCAAAGCCCGATATTGTGCATTTCTTGTTTGAATGCAGGTAATTCTGCAGAACCTCGAATTTTGGCTATACCTCAGCCAAAAGCAGAGTAGTCTGTGCTTTTCAGAGTACGTGAATTGTTGACATAGGATTTATATATGGACATCACTGATTTTTGTGGGATGGATCCTTGATTTTGTTTGGGAGCATTAGCCTATGTGGATTATTTGACCTTTGATAATGAACACTGGAACAGGTCACAGTTGCTTTTCTGATTGAAATCAAATGCCTAACCATCTCAGTTATGTGCTTCGTTAACACTGGTCAAAGTAATATGAATTGTTTGTGTCTAGAGCTAAAGCTACCTCACTTACTACCAGTCTATTTATAGCAAGGGATATTTGAGGCTTGTGAATTCTTACTATGAATTCTTAAATATTAAACCAGAACTGATTCATAGGAGGCATTTTGTACCCATTCTGCTGGGTGTGCATTAGGATAGTCTTAACACTGGAAGGCTGTTTTATTCCCTGTGTTTTGCTGTTCTATAAAATATCCCCCAGTGAGGGAATGAAATAGTACATGTGATTTAGGTGACCATTTTCACACTGAAGTAAAATAGTGATTTCTTATGTGTTTCTGTAAGGATCAGGATTTCTTAATATTTTTTTCTTCCTAATTCAGTTAGCTTCTTCAGAGAGACACCACCATTTGCTGATGCTACTGCCAAAGAGCAGACAAGTACAGAAAGGGCATGCATTTCCTCTTAGCTTAAAAAAAGAATTTTTCTTTGAGTGAAAGGGCACAAGTTCCAGAAAAATAGGCTGGCAAACTAGCCTGGTGACTTGGAAAATGTATAAAAATACTCTGCCCTGCAGTAGCAGAACCAACCTGCAAATTTAGCCCTAAATATCAAACAAGTGGTGGAAGAAGCCAGGTGTGGGGGGAGGTGTTGTGATGCCTTGCTGGGAGGAAGGCATTTTCATTAGTTGCTGATTACGTGCCTCGTCTTGGAGCATGGGAACCAAGACTATGCTGCAGGGATGGACTGCGTGGCAAAACAGAGCCTGTGTGTCTGGATGTGTGAAGTGCAGTACACCTGTAGAGTTGCAGCTGATTGTCTGGCCATGCTCTGATAATGGCATAAATAAGATTCATGTCTTTCTCTTAAAAGCCTGAGTCACTCTGAACACAAATTTCTTGCTTCTACCCTATGGATTAAGACTTGATGAAGTGTTTTAAGTTATTGTATGCATATTCTCTCACCCTTTAATAAAATGTTTCTTTAAAGGGTTAAAGCATTAAACATGTTTACCATAGTGAAGCATCAATTGCTAGAATAATGAAGATTGAAGGGTTTTTATTCTGGTAGTTATGAGCTCTCTGCTCCTGAAAAGATAAGGTGCTTTCTTGCTGAGCAGAATTAGCTGAACGTTAATGTGGTGGGTCACTGACCAGCAACTGCGGTCTTCTGGAAAGGTCCTTTAAAGACAATGTCACAAAAAATGCTTTTACTTAAGCATAATAAAAAGCATATGAAAGTGGTAGGAGTACAAAATTTGTATTCCCTTCCCCCACCATCTGATTAGGCTCTAACATTTTGCTTCATCATCAAAGTGTGCCTAGTGGCACTGAGCTGAGAGAACAGAAGTGATCTCCCTGTTCTTAATAAGTGCAAGTTTGCTTCAGCTGGGTTTGCTGCAGCTTTTTTTAAATCCATTTTTTTAGGGTATTCCGGTGCAAACTAGTTGTATGGAAGCTGTGGGTAGTTTAACCACAGAGACCAGAAACTAGCTGCAGTATGTGTTCCAGCTAGCAGCTGAAGTGTATAAAGACACAAAAAGCTTCTAATTATCACAAAAAAACCCTGTTCAGTGATTTTTCTCCCTGCTGTTCCTTCCCTCCTGTTGTCACAAGAAGTCAATGATTGGAAAATTATATTAGATAAGCCTGTTGCTTTTGGACTGGCTGGCTAACGTCCAGGCCTGGGCAATAGTTGTATGCTCTGACTAAAACTTTCCTTAGTGGATAAGTTGAATTATGGAATAGGTACCACTGAATGGTGGTGACATATCTCAAGTTTAATTCCTATTTCAAGCAGGTCAAGGCCTAAAACTTTATTTTATGTTCAGTGCTATCTCTTCCCTCACACTGTTTCCAGCCTTTAGCATAATCTCCTGCCTTAGACTCTATCCCAATCCTAGATCTATGCTCTCAGTCCTGCTTCATGGTTTCTTTGCCTTTGTCCTAGGCTTTTTTCTACCTTTTCTGTTTTTTTTTTCTAGAAAGTCAGTCTGCTTTCTGTCTTTACAGGGTCTATCTAGCCATGTTCTCCTGCCAGAGACACTCTTGAGTTGATTGCAGGCCTT
The DNA here is from genome assembly GCA_017639485.1 of Pluvialis apricaria. Classification (NCBI taxonomy): domain Eukaryota; kingdom Metazoa; phylum Chordata; class Aves; order Charadriiformes; family Charadriidae; genus Pluvialis; species Pluvialis apricaria. Next base: position 26,867,114 of record CM030014.1, read on the forward strand.
TCCTGTTTGGTGCACACTTCTATAGATTCTGGTTTCTTCAATTTTTGTTGCTCTCCTTTGACTTCAACTTTACTGGGTAGGTACATTTGCTCCTTTTATGGAGGTTGCTGCCTACACGGGGGGCTCATTTGAAATGTAAGTTACAGCTTTCCACTGGGGAGGGCTGTCCTGTTCCCTAAAAGTGGGTATGGGCCTTTAGCACTGCTCTGTGTTACTAGCTTGTGCGTGTTGGTATAATTTAAATCCGCTTGTAAAAATCTATCTTCTTGCATGGTTTATCTCCAGCCTAGTTAAAAAAAGACATTATTCAAATATACATGTCCATTGTAGTAAGTGTGTGTATTATGTCATGTATCAGCATGTGTCATGTGGAAGTACTATGTCCAGTTCTGGTGTGGAGGAAAGCTAACATCACACCAGTGTTCAAAAAAGGCAAGAAGGAAGACCTAGGAAACTACAGGCCGGTCATCCTCACCTCCATCCCTGGAAAGGTGATGGAACAGCTCATCCTGGATGTCTTTAAGCATGTAGAGGAAAAGGTTATCAGGAGTGGTCAACATGGATTCACCAAGGGGAAATCATGCTTGACCAATCTGATAGCCTTCTATGATGGCATGACTGGCTGGGTGGATAAGGGGAGAGCAGTGGATCTTCTCTCCCTCAATTCAGCAAGGCTTTTGACACTGTCTCCCATAACATCCTCATAGGTAAGCTTAGGAAGTGTGGGTTAGATGGGTGGACAGTAAGGTGGATTGAGAACTGGCTGAATGGCAGAGCTCAGGGTTGTGACCAGCGTCGCAGAGTCTAGTTTGAAGCCTGTAGCTAGTGGTGTTCCCCAGGGGTCAGTACTGGGTCTGGTCTTGTTCGACATATTCACCAGTGACCTGGATGAGGGGACAGAGTGTACCCTCAGCAAGTTTGCTGGTGACACAAAACTGGGAGGAGTGGCTGACACACCAGAAGGCTGTGCTGTCATACAGTGAGACCTGGACAGGCTAAAGAGTTGGGCAGAGAGGAGCCTAATGAAGTTCAACAAGGGCAAGTGTAGGGTACTGCACCAGGGGAGCAATAACCCCATGCACTGGTACAGGTTTGGGGTTGACCTGCTGGAAAGCAGCTCTACAGAGAGAGACCTGGGAGTCCTGGTGGACAACAAGTTGCCCATGAGCCAGCAATGTGCCCTGGTGGCCAAGGGCCAATGGTATCCTGGGGTGCATTAAAAAGAGCATGGCCAGCAGGTCGAGGGAGGTCATCCTCCCCCTCTACTCTGCCTGGTGGCGCCGTGTCTGGAGCACTGTGTCCAGTTCTGGGCGCCCCAGGTCAAGACAAACGAGGAACTACTGGAGAGGGTCCAGCGGAGGGCTACAAAGATGATCAAGGGAATGGACTGCCTCTTTTATAAGGAAAGGCTGAGAGACCTAGGTCTGTTTAGCCTGAAGAAGAGAAGACCGAGAGGGGATCTTATCAATGCTTATCAATATCTAAAGGGTGGGTGTCAAGTGGATGGGGTCAGACTCTTTTCAGTGCTGCCCAGCAACAGGACAAGGGGCAACGGGCACAAACTGGAACACAGGAAATTCTGTCTCGACATGAGGAAAAACTTTTCCTTTGAGGGTGCCAGAACACTGGAACAAGCTGCCCAGAGAGGTTACAGAGTCTCTTTCTCTGGAGATACTTAAAAGTCTCTTGGTTGCATTCCTGTCCAACTGCTCTAGATGAACCTAGAACTTTGGCAGGGGGGTTGGACTAGATGATCTCTGAAGATCCCTTCCAACCCCTACCATTCTGTGATTCTGTGATCTTAGAAAACATAGCAAATAAGTTTTGAAACTTGTCCCCAGTGTGGGTGATGGCTCCACACATATAGAGAATGCTGACAAATTGGGACATCATCAAAGAGATGACAAGGATGGCAAGAATCCTGGAAGTTATTTTGGTGAGACTCAAAGCACAGTGTAGTTTCTACTTGAATGTTAAAAGATACCCTGAGTGCAGTACACAAAGTGCTTTGTAATAGCAAAATACTGGTAATACAAGTGATCTCTTAATTTTTTTTTTCTGTAGCTAATGTCAAAGTACTCCCTGTGACCTCAAATATGTCCCAAAAAGGGGAAGCTGTTGACCAGAACAAGAATAGTTTATATTCCCATCCTACTGAGACGCTTGGCCAAGTGTTTCTGCCAAGCAGCTGGCTGTAATAATTTCCTGGTGCTGTCCTGAATTTCCAAAGATGAAGAAATTATTTCTAAGTATATCAAAGTTGTCTACAAGCCCTCTGCTTGTGCAGTTAGTACCTGGCTGATATAAAAACATTGCCATCTCTTTCCAGCTGTTTGGGTAGATGTCAAGCTGTGATTTTCTTCAACTTGTCTGTTCAGCTGAGTATTGAAAAGTTGAGAAGTAACTGTGGACAAACCATCATAATCCCAATTAGGCAGTATTTCTGTATAGGCCTCTGCTCTGTTTTACTCCTTTGCCTTAGGAATAGATAAATGAGATTGTTAAAGTGGAAAAAATGCTCTTAATTCATGCAGTATTGCTGTGTTTGGATCTCAAAAGGAAGACAAGTCAAATAGCAGGAAGTAGGATTCGTAGCTCTTGGGCAAATCCACTTGTGCAGATACAATATGAAGGAAAGTAAGAAATAGCAAGGAACTTAAGTTTTAAGAAAAATGTGTTCTCTTTCATCTGTACAGTCAAACAGAGTAAGAGGAGCAGAGCAACATGTTGCTTATCTTTGTTTTCAGCTTAATGCTCTTATGTCGCATTTTTGTTTGCGGCGGTGGGACATTGCTGATAAAACTCCAGTAAGCTGACTGGACTCTAAGTCATCTCCTAAGGTGTTCCTTCCTTAAAAAGAAGCAGAAGTGATTTTTCTCTAGCATACTGTAAAAAAACTGCTGTGTTTTGAGAGTTACCTGAGAAATATTTTAACTGTTAAATTGAACAACAATTGAATGCGGTTATCTGTCTTAGGAAGATGCAAAACTGCTCTAATGTTTGGGTGCAACTGGGCTGGCAACTGATTCCTTTCCCACTTCCCTATGCAGAACTGAAGTAGTGTCATGATTCTCCTGACAAGCCACTGACTATCCTTATTTTATCTGCTTGCTGTAAGTCAGGTGAGCAAGATGTTTTGCTTGGATATTCCTAAACTTGAGTAATCTGTGCTGCTGGAATGTCTCTGTGTGGAGCAGCTGAGAGCTGTTCTGTTTTAGATCAGGCCCTGAACGTTTAGAAAAAGGAAAATCCACTCTGTTTTAAAACAATCTTTTGCTACCACTGGTCATGTATCAAACTTATTGTTCTGAAGAATTGCTCCATCTTGCAAGAGGCTGAGTTTTGAATTCATTTAACAGAACTGAGTTTTCTCCAAAGTAAAAATGGAAAACTAAATTTTCTGGTGATCTGAAAAGCTTGAGAGACCTTTGGGACTCTGCCTAGCTTGCTTGCCTGACTGCCTTTTTAGTGTTATTCCTATGCTGAAGTTTTTGAGGGATTAAAACAAATTGATTATGCTATGATTCACTGATACACTGATCAGCTTCTTTCATTGTAGAATGTCATCCAATGTAAAATTGAAGAGTACTCCATTTGCTTCAATTTGTTTGCAGGAAAAAGGTCAGTCTGTAAGCAGTAACCAGCCCCTGCTTTAGTAAAACAACTTGTGAGGAAAGGCGCAAGCCAAAAATATTATCTCAAATTTAAATGCATTGATTTTAAGGGAAATGTCTAGGTTCAGTGGACAGCGACTGGAGTTTATGGAAACATGCTTCTTTGAAAGGAAGTCTAATTTCCATATAAATATGATGGTTGGAACACACTGCATATCGCTTGCAATAGTAATGTAGTTTACTCAATGAAGCTATTGTTTTCCAATATGTATATATCTCAGTGAAAGTGAAATATTTTGAGAAATAGAGTAGGCAAGATACCAGTGATGTCCTTGCTCTGCTAACCAGAGGACGTTAAAATTAACGCTGTAAACTCAGAAGTGCTCTGATTGTGATCAATTTTTTTGTAAAAGCAGTTTTGGGAAACAGCTGAAGAAGTGGCACCTTCACACTTGTGAACTCTCTGGGGCACAAACTGTCAAGCCATTAGTGCAGCAGCGTCTGTCCATGGATGATATCTAATAATGTGGTCTTTGAGATTATGTGGAAGTAAGCAAAACAGATAGCCCATCTCTGTATAACTTAAGGGTTTTTTTGGCTGAAGTGATTTGCAGTAGCTGCAAATAAAATTGTGGTGTAATGCTTGTCAGGGAAGCACATTGTGATGCTTCTGTATCTCAAATGAAATTTAGGCCTGCTCCCCTTAAACTGAAGAATTTAAATTTAAGACTTCTCATGGGATGGCTCCGACTTTTAGTGTTTCCTTGCAGTAAATACTAATCTAAGGCAAAGTATGCATCTGGCATATGGGCTAGACTTGTACGTACCTGAGGATTTTCGGCAACAAAATATGGAAAAATATTTTCACTAGGCTAAGAAAAATTTTGGTTAACATTTCGATCTCAGTCCATGTTACGAACTGATTAACTGAAAGAGTTCGATCAGGTCAATTTTTGCTGAAAACTGAGTATATAAAGAGTGAGAATTATTTGTTGTGCATATTAATAAACTGATAAAAATAATTTCTCTGGGTTGCAGGTCTCACGTGGAAGCAACAAAAGATAAGTAGAAAACAATTACCTGATGTTAAACAGCACAGTGTAGATCACTCAGGTATTTTTTGAACGTTTCCCAGTAACTTAGAAATGCAGGACTTGCGTCGGGAGGATTTTGTTAGAAATCAGTAAGGTGCTTTGTTTACAAGATAACTTGAAAGTTTGAGACTTGTGTGACTGAGTGGGATGCATTTTTGTTTAAGAAATTGTCATTGAATGGCAGCCACTACTAGGTGAGGGTTCCAAATTTCACACTACAGAAACAAGTATTGGTCTAAAAACTGCATGCTGCATGCATCTATAAGTCATTTATGGAGGTTTTGTAGCTCTTATTTAGTTGGAATGTAATATTACTTACTGAATGTCACATTGGCAAGTAGTTATGGAAATCTGAGCAGTTTGTCTTGTGTATTTGTATGTTGAATTTGAACCACTGTAGTAAATCTTAAATTGTAATTTCTGTTTTCTCTTACTATTAAAAATTATGTAATCAGGTAAATCTGAGTTGAAAACTGGTATGTGCAACAATGTCCTCACAGTAAGTTGCTAGTCCTTAGTATCTGGAGCAAATAAGAGGCGGTTAAAATATACCTAGAAGGTTCAGGAATGTGCAAGACAAACTACACTTGTAGCTTCTCTTTTGAGGTGCCCATATACAGTTGTATTAACCTTCACATTGAAATAACCTAATGGATTTCCTGAAGTGGTTTATTCAGTGCTTTTCTTCAGAAAACAAGGTTCCCTGTGTCCAAGTTATTTACTAACAATTTTGGAACCAATAGATTTCACCAAGGAGAGAAACTTTTAAACCTGCATTTAGGATGATATCTTTAACTTATTAAGAAGTCTACACTGCTGAGATCTGAAGGAAATAGGACTTCATGGGTTCTGATTTTCATGTAAGTTGTGCAGTTCTACATTGACCTCACACTATTTCACAGAATCACAGAATGCTCAGGGTTGGAAGGGACCTCTGGAGATCATCTAGTCCAACCCCCCTGCAACAGCAGGTTGCGCAGGACGGCATCCAGGTGGGTTTGGAATGTCCCCAGTGTGGGAGACTCAAATTTATGGTGCTTTGCTGGGGAGCTGTGTTCTGCTGAACTCCCGCTACTGCCAACATGGCAGTTTGTACATTTTTTTTTTAAAAAGTTTGGACTAACAACTTTATGTGGAAGTCAGAGCATATCAAACAAAACTCAATACCTTTCTGAAATCAATTATGCAGCAAGTGAGGCAAATTTAATTCCAACTCATGCATTTTTCTTAAAGCCAAGAGGTCTGATAAAATAAATGCATGTGAAGAACCCTGAAGTTTTATATGTAATTTTGTTTAGCTTATATACCCTTGCAACAGCAATACCTTTTCTAGTGTGATATTTTCATAAAGAAAAATAATTGCTAAATCAGATATTTTGGATTAGACAACTATAAAAGGGAAAGTATTTAATATTGTCTAATTGCATTAGTTTTGCATATATACTTAACAGCTGGTGGGTGGATACATTTATCCACACTGTTCTTACTGAACCTCAATGGAAACTTGATAAACAAACCAGCTTTATACACCACACAGCAGGGGATTTTTCTTAAAATCAGACAGTATTCCAATAACTTTGTCTTTGAAAATGACAAATGTAGTAGCGACTGATCTTTAAACCCATTAGATTTTTATACAAATAGGATAACCAAACAAATCATACCATATATAACCTATTTATTTTACATCAATTGAAAGATACACTAATTGGTGCTTTATCTGAGGGAGTTGGGCACCTTTTCTCCAAATAAGCTTGCTAAGTTCTGTGCTTGGAGAAAGGCTGCCTGAAAAAGAAAGTGGAAAAAATCTTTACAATTAAAAATTAATTTTCTATCCCCTCTGCATCTGTTGGAATTCCAAGTCTGTTTTTAAGGGTGAAGCTTATGTAGCTCTGACAATGCACGGTTAGGAGAAACTCCAGATAGCTTAAGTTGCAAGTTTGCCAAAACTAACTTTAAGACTTGCGGTTTTCTTACCAATGCCCTTTCTTTTCACCAAAAGAGTAAAAAAGTTATAGCAGTACAGCAGACAATGTCTTTTTAAGTGTGTTAAGTCTTCCAAAGTCTGGCAAAATTGGAAGACGCTTAATGGCTGACTTTAGCATTGCGAAGTCAGAAGTACAGGTTTTGTAAGTGACCAGATATTATGGTCCTGTGCCTTAAACATGATATTGATGGGAGCTGTTGCTGCAAAGTTCACTGTTTAAACTTGAACTCTGTTACAAATTGGAGTTGCATGTCTGAAGTCCTTGTTAATTTCGTCTGATAAATATCAAAAGCTTCTTGAAATTTTGATTTAGCTGTGTAGGGTGTTAGTCATGTTCATGATTCTGCACATGTGTGGTACCTGCATGTGAAAAATACTATCGTGACATCTGTTACGCTGGTATTACATCCTCTTATATCTTGATGTGACTCTGGGACTGCAGGCAGAGGATCCTGTACTCTGGGATAATAGTTTGCAGTATCCATTGGTATGCAACCTCTAATCATAGAATGGTTTAGGCTGGAAGGGACCTTGAAGATCTAGTCCAGCCCCCCTGCCATGGGAAGGGACACCTCCCACCAGCCCAGGTTGCTCAAAGCCCCATCCAGCCTGGCCTGGAACACCTCCAGGGATGGGGCAGCCACAACTGCTCTGGGCAGCCTGGGCCAGGGGCTCACCACCCTTGCAGTAAAGAATTTCTTCCTAATATCTAATCTAAACCTACTCTCTTTCAGTTTAAAAGCACTACCCCTTGTCCTATTGCTATACTCCCTGACAGAGTCCCTCCCCAGCTCTCCTGTAGGCCCCCTTTAGGTACTGGAAGGCCGCAATAAGGTCTCTCCAGAGCCTTCTCTTCTCCAGGCTGAACAACCCCAACTCTCTCAGCCTGTCCTCATAGGAGAGAGGTGCTTCAGCCCTCGGATCATCTTTGTGGCCCTCCTCTGGACCCACTCCAACAGGTCCATGTCTTTTCTATGCTGGGGGCTCCAGAGCTGGATGCAGTACTCCAGGTGGGATTGCACAAGTGTGCATAGAGGGGCAGAATCACCTCCCTTGACCTGCTGGCCACACTGCTGTTGATGCAGCCCAGGATGTGGTTGGCTTTCTGGGATGTGAGCGCACATTGCTGGCTCATGTTGAGCTTCTCATCAATCAGCACACCCAGGTCCTTCTCCACAGGGCTGCTCTCAATCCATTCTCCACCCAGCCTGGATTTGTGCTTGGGACTGGCCTGACCCAGATGTAGCACCTTGCACTTGGCCTTGTTGAACTTCATGACACTGGCATGGACCCATCTCTCCAGCCTGTCCAGGTCCCTCCGGATGGATCCCCTCCAGCGTGTCTGCCTCGCCACACAGCTTGGTATCATTCACAAAATTGCTGAGGGTGCACTTGATATTAGTGTCCATGTTGCTAACAAAGGTGTTGAACAGCACTGGTCCCAGTACCAACCCCTGAGGAACACCGCTTGTAACTGGTCTGCACTTGGACATAGAGCAATTGACCACAACTCTTTGCTGAGCTGGTTTAGTTCTTCAGTCATATCAAATCAAGTAGGAAATAGGATTCTGAAGGGAAAGGTCCTTCAATTATCCATAATCCTATTGATCCTTATCTCTAAACATATTCTCCCAAAATTTTATTGACTTTCCTAAAAAAAGGAAAAGATTCCCATGTGATTGTAAGTAGCTTATACCTGGTACTTTGTGTACTCTGGATGCAAACAGCCCTTAGGTTGCCACCAGCAGCAAGTCCTGTCAGGTCAGAATTTTTAAGACTTGGCACTTTCCTTCCTTTTTGAGTATCATTCTACTCTTTAAACATGCAGAGAAATAGGAGAGCTGGTATCACCTAGTAGGTGGCTATACCCTCTGCTAACCTGTTGCCATAAGGGTTGAACCCTTTGTGCTGGTATGGCTGCAGATGGCACATTCCCCATGCCTGGAGGCAGCCAGTCATTCAGACACAAGGTAAAGCCACTGAGAGGTCTAAAGACATGCATAGACCTTTCCAGACCGTAACTGTATTCTGAAGGCTTGTATGTAGCAAAACATGCCAATAGCTAGACTTTCCTTAGCAAAACTACCAAACCTCTTAAATGGCGCTTTTTCCATTACCAGCCAGTGCATATTCCCTGCAGATGGCTAAGGTACTGGAAATGCCATAATTCTTTACCAAGTTCTGTGGCATGCTTGCGTGTTCAGAAGCAGCTGAGATTGGGAAGTAGGAGAAGTTTTTTCTCTGCTGTTTTTACAGTGAGTGTGTTTTCACATTAGCTTAATCAGGTATGTTAGACCTGATTTTGATATGGAAAAGTCCAGGTTCTGAAAATAGGTTAATTACAAGTAATATATGCTACAAAACTTGTGAAGAAGTCAAAGTATTACATGGTAGGTAAGTCAAGCAGTCATCCTGTGTAGGATTTACACAGCAGATAGGGAAACTTAAAACTTTATGATAGATGGTCCGTAATGCTAGGAGAAAGACACAAGAAAACATTGTTCGAGAAAGCTGTAGGATCTGTCATGGGTGTTTCTGAGGACAGGTTGGACAAGTACTCATCAGGAGTGTCTGAGTTCTAGTGATGTATGATGGAACGAAAGAAGGGCTGGCTGACCTTGTTTATGAGCACTTTATGATACAGAAATGCTCTGCTTGAGCTGTTAGGAAAAATGGCTCTAGTACTTCTGTTTGCTTGAGTTCACATTTCTAAACAACTCGGCTGTACTGCAAGGTTTGCTTTTTGATGCCTATTGTCAAAACCAGCCTTTGATGGCTATTGTCAGAACCTACCAGAAGACTGGTACTGCTCTTTGAGTTCTGGACATCCAAATCACTGGGCCTGACTGGACTCCTCCTGGTATGTGTAGCAAGAAGGTAAAGTTAATTAATGTCAAATGATTGTCCTGAAAGTTGGACACTGATCTTAATTTGTAACGTTCAGTTTTCTATCCTGTTTTTCCTCGGTGGCTACTGCACTTTAGTAAGGCTTTGATGAAGCACATTATATATTGTAATTGTATCTTAAAGTACAGGGATGAGACTTGATGATAATTCTCACTTCAGACTTCCCACAGCGGAAGCAGAGGATCTGTCAATGCTCTGGTAGTTGAGGGCCAACCACATAAGTTCTGCTTGTGTATGCGTTTGTTCACTAAATACGGTTAAGTTTAGGCCCAGCTCTTTAATCAGCCTTCTGCCATTTTACATCCTTTTTAATTCCAATGTGAAGCTCATATCAGGTTCTAGCAAAAGCTCTTTCTGCATTACTTTGCTTGGCACAAGAGCTGTGTGGTTTAACAGGACACTGTCAGGGCTAGTGGACTAAAATTAGACCTGCCAGCTGTATTTTGGTTTCTGGGCAATTATGAGTTCATACAGCTTCTTCTCTATTCTGCCAGCATGTTTTGTTCTTGTCACAGCGAAAACTACTGAAACATCGGTGAGAATGTATTTTCTAGTGTAAGAACAGGTTTCTTGGCTACCTGGCCAGAAGAATGCTGTTTTCATTTTTCCATGTCATTTGATGTTCCCTGCGCTGGTAGTCATGCTTCGTGTAGGAGGGAGCAAATGTCTCCATCTGGAGACTTGACAGTAATGCTGTGATGAGTTTGTTCATTCACCCAGTGTCATGTGTCACAGCTTTTGGATGAAGGGGTCAGTGCACTCTGTGACAGTGAAAGTTGCAGGTATTGCTTGCATCTTAAGTGCTCTGAAATTAAAATGTGCAAAAAGCATTCATGCTGACAGATGCACAGAATGCTTCCACCCAGCATGAGACTTAGCATTCAGAAGTAGTTAAGAATCTGTCTTTATTTTATCACAAATAGTTTCTACTTAGCGATGCAACATTAGGCAGCAAGCTTTGAAGAGGGCTTTGTGTTCAGAACAGCATTTTGGTACATTTCCATCAGTTATAAAGGGAGATGCTTTGGAAGAGTGAAACAGAGGTGAAAGCAACATTAACCCAGCTGCTTAAAGGACGTGTCCATATGCTTGGCTGTTGTGCATTAGAAACAAAAAGCCACAATTACAATTAAGTTGAAGAAATAAAAAGGGGAATAATCATAAGCCACTGCAATGGCCTGCTGATGAGAGCTATTTGATCAAATCCCTAAACAAGGAGGGAATGTGCCAAGAATTTAAAGATGAATGGCACCTGTGCAGTACTCTTCAGGAAGAACCCATGTTTTAGTTTTTTAGAGATTGGGTTGATGCTGAAAGGATATATGTTGTCTTGATTTTAAAATCTACGTTTCTGGTTGATGTGAATTCTGGGCTTTCAGTCTGATGCAAGGCTTGTCTTCACCAGGCAGAACTGGTTAAGGTGCAGTTTGACACTAATGTCTCCAACAACAAAGCAAGCGTGAGAGATTCCATCCTTCCATGCATCTATTCCTACCTCTGCTCTTCTGTTCATTATCTGTTTAGGTGGGCCCCAGCAGGCATTTGTGGAGGCTGTACAGTGGCTGAGTGAAATGGTGTGGCCTAAGACATCCCTGCAAATGGGGACAATGGTGCAGCGAGAGTCTGGTAACCAGTAGCAGAGAGCTTCTATCTCTGCTTTCGAATTACTTCAACTGTACCATTACTTTCTTAATATGTAGCCTGGAATAAAAAGAACACTGTGTAAAGCAAGAATTTGGTCTTCTGTCTGATGCTGTTAAGCAGAAGGAACTTTTTTATAGGGAAAAAATATCCCCTCTTCATATTCAAAGAATGCTGATAAGGTTTGTTGCTAAGGGAACCATTTAATGTCCATCCTTGAATTGGACAGTGTACCTGTGCAAACAATTATGCAGAATCAATGTCCCTTTATTTCTTAGGGCAGAGGCCACCCAGAGACAGAAGTGCCTTTTAGAGGGAGAACACATCATACCTTTCAGCATATGTGGTTGACTGATAAAATGAGGGCATGTCTCTCGCCACCTTCGTTTTTTTTGTATTGGAGAGTATAATTACACTGCCCTGAACTGCATTTTGATAAATATCCAGGAATGAAAACTAGAAGAGCATTTAATACAGGCTTATGTGGAAGTGGAATTTCATATACTGGCTCAATTAGCATTGCTACTTTAAAAAGCAGCAAACTAAAAATTAGCTTTCTGTTCCATAAAGGAAGCTGGCAGGTTGTTATAGGCTACTTCTGGGGTTCGGTGCAATGTGATGACAATAGGGAAATTTATGCTGTGATTTTTAGCATGAGGACTCGGTCTAAAGAAAGAAATGCTTTTCTGTAGAGAAGAAGGCTGAAGTAAAAAAGCCTCTTTCCTTTAGTTGGAGGGCTTTGCTTCAGTCAAATGTTGATCATTGAATTAGGTATGCATTTAAAATTGTTGCTACAGTATTCAGCGTGTAGCATTCTGACTTCACGCCTTTTGAACATGTTCTGAAGGCAGGACTTTCTCTAAAGCATTTCTATAACATGTCGCCATAGAAGCACAAAAGTAATCTTTTAAATATTCTTTTGCTTCTGTGGGATTATTCCCATTTTATGGAAGAAGAGGGGTACAAATTGAAGTTTATGTGAATAAAAGCTGGTCTGTCTTTTTATTTTAATATGGTACTGGAGGTTTAAAAAGCAGCGTTCGTTGGCTTCAGGCTTCAATTGAGTGCTTTGGTTTTTTGAAATTAGGTAGATATGAGCTTAATATCAAGTTGTATTTACAAATTAAAACATTTTGTATAGATTTGCACATATTAGCAAAAAATTTACTGCACTGGGTTACTAGTATAGACAAGGCTTTATCTTTCGGTGTGTAACTGCTGTTGGCTGAACATAAAGATTTCTGCTGCTGACATTAGCAAGTCATAATTGCCTTCCTTCACTGGCTGTATTCCTTCTTGCAGAAAACTCAGCACTTGAAACAAAAGTTTAGTTGCCCATCTGCAGTAAAACTTGATCCCCAATGCACAAACAGTCCCTGCATTGTATTAAGAATTATAAACTATCCTTTGCCTTTACATTTAATGACTTGTGGGATACGGATGGATATTTTTGCATTCTTTTAATGTATAGTTAAAGGCCAATATAAACAAGGTGATTTAAATGAAGTGACGCAGAATTCAGGAACAGAGTAGTTTGCAGTGGGGGAAAGCTGTAAAAATCAGTGATCTCCTTTTTGGCTCATTTAAAGTGGGCTTGACTCAGCTCAGCCAGACAGGTTATCCATGAATGGGGACTCATGAGTGAGCACTAGCTCAAACATGAGACTGTGTTAAACATATGGAGGCTGTTCCCAGGCTTTGGTTCAGATGTGGAAGACGTGCAAAAAGTGGGTAAGGCAGATGTTAGGAAATGGTGTTAATTTAATGGTTGGACTCAATGATCTTAAAGGTCCCTTCCAACCTAGGTGATTCTATGAAATGGAAGAAACTCTGCTGCTCTGTCTCCCATGCTGGCTGCTGTTTCTTGGTCTATGCAGAGCCAAATTCAGGCCTTGGCAAAAAATGCAGTACAACTGCTCACATTAGCAGGATCAGAGCAATGCTTCAAATGTCAGAAATCATGTACTGCCAGACATTTTCTACAGCATCTGTGCAGGGTGAAATGACCTTGACTCTTTTGTCATGAAGACCTGACAAAATTAGCTCACCCTCTCCCATGGCCTCTGTCCTCTGGGAGAAAATGCTGGAGAGAAAAGTTAGTATTCTTTAGTTCGAACGGGTCTGTTTGTACTTACTGAAGCAAGAAGGCCAGGTTAGGTCACAGCTCTGGTTAATGTTCATGAAAAACAGAGGAAACAAATCTTACTATTTGTAATATTCCTGTGGGAATTGCTCAAATGATTCATTTTTGAATGACTCCAGTTGTGCAGTGGGAACTGAAGGATTGGTGCAGAAACTGAGTTTTAAAAATAAGCTCTGAGGGGTCCGGCCTTTGGGTCTTTAATTTTTTTAGATTGTAGTACTTTAGGCAATGCTTAACAATGAAGAAATGTTGCATGCTTAGACGTTCCTTTTGCTATCACTAGCCCTTTCTTCTCAGATTTGTACAATAATTTTAAGAATAATCTCACTAAGTAATGGTAAATAGCAATTTTAGAGCTGTTGAAGGTGTATAACATAGAGCATGGCAAAGATTATTATAAAGCCAATGTCTTTTGCTTTCTTGAGGTATTCATGCAGGTCAACATTGCTGATGGTCTCCATGGTATCCTTGCCAAATAATTTCATGCTCACATTCTTAGTATGCCTGCAGTGATAAAGACAAACTACTGATGAAATTGAAGTTATCTTGGTTATCTGATATTTCCCTTCTCACGGATTCACTTTGAAAGCTAGACTAGATCACGATAACTTTAGTAAGCCATTCATAATCACTGGCTACTAGGTATTTAGTCAAGACCAAATACTTACAAACCCAGACAACTGATATTAATTTCATGCTCCCACTAAGTTGGATAGCAAAATTTTGTTCTTGCAGATTGATCTACTTGGAAGGAAGTTAAGAGAAGTCGTCTATAGCTGTTGGAGCTGGAAAAACATGTGGCAGTATGTTTTACTTCAGCCTCCAGTTTGAAGGACACAGGAATCGGGTGAAGTCTTAGGTAGTTTCAGAGTTTATTTTTGGTGTATAGCCATGGGACGCTGTCTGTCCTGGGAAGGAGACAAGGAATGAGCTTTCTCTGCTTTGCCTTCCCTAAAAGTTGACTCTGCTACACTTTTACATGCTGACAGTAGCAAGAGATGGGAAAGCCCCTGTTGCAGGTATACTGAATTTTGAAAGAGTTCTTATTAAACCAAAATTGGTGGTTCTGCAACAGGCCTTTCCTTGTTATTTCAACCACTTTACACTCTTGGTGAATGTTGATTTCAAACTTTAGGTTTGGTCATTGTATGTGATGATGATCCATGGAGAAGTAGAACAGCGCAGCTTCTAAAACTAGTGCATGGCTGTTGTTTCTCTGTGGGTTTTGATGATCTGTTTTTTATATTGGGTCAGCTACTTGTTTTCTCTGTGAGGGAGGCAAGAATGATTAATGAAAATTATTAGCAGGTCATTTTCATGGGAACTTTTACCCTATACTTCCTTGAGGTTTCATATAGCAGGGAATCAGTCACCCATTTGTACTTCAAAAAAAGGCTCTAGCACAACATTCCTGATGTAGATAAAAATAATGGCTTTTACAGCTGAAGATGTAGGACTGTGTTCAAAGGAGACTTACAGGAAGGAGAAAAATGAACGTGAAGCCAGCATCTTCCTGACTTAGTCTTCTGTTATTCAATGGAAATCGGAGCTGGAAATACATGTGTTAGGTACAGACAAGCCCATTCAAAGCAAAAATAGGGCAAGGGATTGTAACTGGGAACATAACAAATGCTGGCAGTGCTTGTAGCAGCCTGTCAAGCAAGGTGGCAGAGACAGACTGGATCAGCGCAAGGAACAATTAATTGCCACCCTCTGAGGAATAGGTAACAAAAAACGAGATATGGGAGGTGCAATCATTCAAATGCCTTTATTGGTCACTGCTTCAACAGCCATGGTTTAAGACTTATATAAAGATGTTTTTCAGTTCTTTGTTTAGATCACAAGTTCAGCTCTATTGTCTAGTCAGCTGAAGTGAGATTAAAACCCAGACGTGCTGAAGGTGTTGAATTTATAAACCCTGCTTTCAGATGTTCTATTTACCCAGAAAGCTCACTGCCTCCTTGACTCTCTGCTTTAAAGCTGCCCCCTTCATCGTTTTTGTAGGACTATTATGGAAACTTCTTTCCACAGTTAGCTTTAGTTCTGCATGCTTGTTTGCCTATAAGGTAATAATGCCTGCAATTAAGACTTTAGCCTGGGGGATGGGCACTGAGCAAGATAGAAAGTGTTGGATTGATTTCTGACCAAAAAAAAAAGTGACAATACAACTAGCAAGCCAGGTTTAATATTAAGTTTAATGAGCGTTAGTGCAAATGGTAAGTTCAAGATCTAAAACCATTAACAAGTCATAAAATTAAATTTTCCTCAGGCACAGCAGCTTTATGGCTTTGTGGGTATTCACAGAGGGCCAGATGGTGAATCCTGTGCTTATTCTCTTATTTTACAAGTCCAGTGCTGAAATCAACAGGCTTGTTCATGAAGCTGAGGTATTACCGGGTGCCAGAGGCTTGCAATCTGGCAATACTGCTTGGTACACATTTAGGTGACCCTGTTCCTCAAATGTGATGCACACAGTTGGAGTCCTGTACCCTGTGCAGAGTTCTTGTTGCAGTTCTGAGATGAAGGCAGTGAACTGAGGTACAGGAGGTCTGGGTTTGAAACACTACCACTGCTGATCTTTCTGCATACCCCTTCCAAAGCTAAGTGCACCAGCTTGCTTTTTAAAATTGGGGCTAGTAATGAAAAGTTTCAGTAAAAGTTCATTGATATTGATAAATATCAATGGTAAAGCTTCTGTGTGTACCAGTAGCATGCCATACAATCAAATACTGATTTTTTTGGGAGCAGGTATTTATTCTAACTCTCTGGCCTAGACTAAAGATTATCTGGACAAAATTCAGTCATCGCAGTCACTTCAGAATAAGCAGTGTTTGAATACAGAGCTGAAAGGTGTGAGGACACAGATGAAGCAGTGAAAGAAAAAACTGAGCGCTATTTATCTTGTCTATCCTCAGGAGTAGAAATACAACATGGGAACTCTAAATCCAAGGGACAGTAAAAAAAAATGCTGGAGCCAGTAGGCAGCACAGGAGGATTCAGGTGGGAAGATTGCACTTGCTGTGGGTGATGCCATTAACTTTTGCATGTTGGCCTTGTAATCTAAATTGTTCTAAATATCAAGGAGCACTTGCTAAACCAGCTTAGCCACATGTCAAAATTTGTGAAAAGCAAAAAGATAAGCCTACATTCACACTTTTTTCAACTAGTAGCTGTGTGTAAAGGTCTTATCTATTTGGAGCTCATTTGCTTTCAGATACTTCTTAAATCCCCAAATCTCTCTTCAGCACTGACACTAAACAACCTTTCTGAAAAGAGCGATGGTTCTAGAGAACATTATTTCTGTGAAAACATGTAAACTTGGAGATGTTTCCAGGAGTTCTGGGCTGAAAATTAGTAACAGGGGTGTAAGCTATTAAGACAGGAAGCAAACAAAATACGTACAACTGTAAACAGCAATCGTTTGGTACAGCCGTTTCGTAATAGGGCTCCAAGCAGCTGCAGTGCTGAGTGGGAGAAGGCTTCATGACTACGTAGGTCTTCCCTGTTGTGTGACCTTCAGGATGTACTGCAACACTTCTGCTAACAGAGCCTGGTAGTTTGTTTACAGTTTCCTTAGTTTAAACAAGTTTTGGGCTTACTGTTAACTGTATTAACATGCTAATTAAAGTTACAATTATTCAGACAACTGCAATTTTACTTGTTATATTAGCAAGTTTTATAGCCTCCAGTTGTAGGCTGCAGCAATGTAATTTTCTCTGAATATTTCATAAAAGGGACATTAACGTTCTTGGTGATAAAGTAATGTAACAATGCACATAGAGCGAACCCTAAGGTGGCAGTATGTTGTTTGTGGAACAAATATAAGAACTAATTTAGAAAATGATGCACACTTTGGAGCTCATTTTTCATTTTTCTCCATCTGTCTTTCTTTTTCCATGTTTTCCAAGCATTCATTTTTTTGCCATCCAAAAATAAAATTGTGTAGACCTACATAGTTTCTAGTCCTAACTTTGAATTCTGAAATGATTCTATAGTGAAGAGGTTAGCAAGAATGTACTGTGACTAGGCAAGCTTCTGGGACAAAACAATTAATAGCTGATGCAATCTTCCTTTTCTGTTTTCAGCATATTACGTTACTGGATAGCTTAAAGCCTTACTGGAGATGTATTTAAGCTCCTCTACCTCTGTCACTGTTTATTCTCTTAATACGGAACTGAGTGCCTTTATCATTGGTGGTTTTAGCCTCAGCATCAGATGACGAGTTACTTGCCTCTTTCAGATTCTCCTTTAGAAATTCATTTATTCAATTGTTCATGTTAGTGGCAAGAAGAAGGTAGAGTGGAGGTAACCTTAAAACAAGATTGATAAAGTGTTTCATGGCAGGACCTACAGGTGTAGGAGATAGTATTGATAGAGTAATGAAAGCCCATAGTAGCAGAAATTTTTCAGAAATGGGAAAGAAAAGGTCCAGTCAATAAATCATGCAGCTAGTATAAGTGAGACTGAAATCTCACCTGCTAAACAAGTAAATCAGGATTTTACACCTTAATTTTGAGTATTCCAGATGTGTCCTTGTTAATTTTTACCTGTAAATACACAATCAATGCTGGAAAACATTGTGCACAAAGTATCTTGGGGTTTTTTGACTTTATATGGATATAAGTGTATATATGATCTGAGGGCTGGAGCACCTCTCATGAGGAAAGGCTGAGAGAGTTGGGGTTGTTCAGCCTGGAGAAGAGAAGGCTCCGGGGAGACCTTATTGCAGCTTTCCAGTACCTAAAGGGGGCCTACATGAGAGCTGGGGAGAGACTTTTTACACGGGCATGTAGTGATAGGACGAGGGGGAACGGGTTTAAGCTGGAAGAGGGCAGGTTTAGATTAAACATTAGGAAGAAATTTTTCACTTTAAGGGTGGTGAGGCACTGGCACAGGCTGCCCAGAGAAGTTGTTGAAGCCCCGTCCCTGGAGGTGTTCCAGGCCAGGTTAGATGGGGCTTTGAGCAACCTGGTCTAGTGGGAGGTGTCCCTTCCCATGGCAGGGGGGTTGGAACTCTGTGATCTTCGAGGTCCATTCCAACCTAAACCATTCTATAATTCTATATGGCATATATGCTTCAACATGGTCAGGCTCCCTTCCCTTAGCAGAAAGATCACATTGGTATGGGGAGAGGATAGCGTTTAGCTCCCTTGATGTTTTGGATCACAGGATACTGCGGGAATCACGATCTTCTACCAGTGGTTTTGGTTGTCTTCACTGCATTCCCATGAGAAGCAGATCACTCTGTGCATTCACTTCTCCCAATGAGCCTGAAAGTGAGACCCTCTGCAAACCCTGGGGAAACTTCCACAAGCTCCTTCCCTTCCCTCTGAATGGCACTGAGGGACTGAGAACACTCAGGGACTCCTATGTGCCTCCTGGATGAAAGCCTTCCTGGTAAAAGCTGGAAAGGACTGTCTGGCTCCATCTCTGTTCTCACCGTTAATGATCGCTTCAAGACTAGTGCCAGATCACATCACCAGACTTCACTTCCCCGAGTGTCCTGACAGGATGCCTTTTCCATGTGTTATTTTATATGGTACTTCTTGCAGGGTTTCTTCAGTGTTAAAGTAATTCTCTAGGAGTGAACTTCTAAATGCTCTTTTGCAGGCATATTGCAGTGGAAGAAGTGACCTAATGTGATAATGGACATTGCAAAGGGATTTAGTATCTTTTTGTAAAGTTTCTTCATTTCAAGTCTAATATTTGGAACAGTATGGAATTAAGCAGCACTACTTAAAACGGGATACGGGCAGACATGAGTGAGTAAATCTGCCAACATGGTTTGATGGAGGTAGTGGGTGGCATTTCTAAGCTTCTCTGCTTTTGGTGCGGGTTTGTGAGGAGGAGCTCTGGCAAGCCAGGGAGTAATACTTGGAGGATTATGAGGAATTAACCTGAACATAAATACTTTTGACTTCTGGGGAATCTGAGTGCATCTCTCTGCATTGGGGCTAGATTACAGTAATAGAGAGCAGCCAATGTAATTAATTGGTCAAGTTTTTTTCTACTGTTTCATGAAGAGTCAGGGTACCAGTAAATCTACTTATCTCTTGGGAAACTTATAGTGAAAAATCTAGAGAGAAACTTTGTTGTTCCAGCAGAAATGGTTTTGCAGCTGCTGAGGATAATTTGGTTATGTGCTGCTTTCAAAGAAATGTGATACGTCATTCACTCCTGCACAGAATGTAATTTCTGTGAGTAAGATTTTCAGACAGCCTAGGATAGCTGGAGAATAGAACTAACTGGATTTCTTCTTTGCAAGCTAATTGTTTCTTACGTTCAAAGCATGTAAATGGTTCATATTAGAAGCACATAGATATTAGGCAAATGTTAGTGTACATATACATGAAGAGTTTTCCTAATACTTTAGTAAAATTTAAAACTCTGAAGATAGACTTCTGGCTGAAAAGATGAAGTCTATGCTGGTTTGAGACAGTGTTTCTCATCTGTCAAAGTATTGGCTTCCTAATCAGCTTGTAATGCAATAATTGAAGAAAGTTAGTTGCACAGTAGAAATCCACTAGAGTTGTCTCAGAGCATGAATGTTCATTTTAATTTCTGCATGCACAAAATTCTTGTTTTATGAATAATTGGATGCCTTACAAAATTAGATTTGTGTTCACTCACAGAAACAAAGCTAAGTCAGTAATCTGATAGCTTTGGTTGTAATATCAAGTATTTATTTAAAATGTTGGTGACTTTGGGTGGTATCTGCAGAAGAGCATTGCATTGTTAGAAATGCTAGTGAAGAATGGCAAGAGACTGTTTGGCAGAGGAGCTGCACCGTGTCGCAGCATGGTCCCTGTTGAAGTTTTCAGCTCTTTCATCAGAGCAGCTGATGAACCATGGTACTAAGGTAGTTCATGGGATTTGCATTTCTCTGCAGAGCTTTGCCACTTAACAAGGGGGTCCCAGGGGAAGCTTTACTGACTTACTGATATCCACCGCAATATCACCACAAAATCAGTGGACCAGATTTAACCTAGCCTATACTCTGCTCAGAAGAGCACCTCCCAACAGATGGTGCTCAGTGATACAGCATTGGTTTTCAAGGAGGTCATGCAAAGTACTCCACACTGGAAAGCATGTAAGAGCCAGAACTGTCTGAGCTGGAGCCAAGGAAGTAGAGTTCATGGAATAAAAATGCAATTCCCTGGACTGAAATAGCACAAAATCATGCAGACTTCTTTACTGCCATCTGGTTGCTAAGAACACACAGCATAGCCTAAATTACACACCATGCCATCATGTCAGAAAGTAGGAAGCATGGGTGAGCAAGTGTATTACCTGCACTGTTAATATTTTAATGTTATCATTCCTTGTTTTCGACTTGGGGAACCCCTAGGTGCATTATTTTATTATAGGCATGACTGAAGTTGG
Organism: Pluvialis apricaria; assembly: GCA_017639485.1. Lineage (NCBI taxonomy): Eukaryota > Metazoa > Chordata > Aves > Charadriiformes > Charadriidae > Pluvialis > Pluvialis apricaria. Next base: position 26,887,883 of record CM030014.1, read on the forward strand.
GATCATTTCTGGAAGAATTCATATGTGTTTGGGTTTTTTTTTCCTGTTGTAACAATAGTAACATCACAGATCAGTCCTGGAGAAAATGGAGGAAATCCACCATTAATTTTAGCACCAAAGGGAGTTGCGTTTGACTACAGCTTGTCGCTGTTGTTTTCAACAGAGTACTACATTTATTCTTGAATTTCACCACCTGGAGGGAAGCAACTATGTGGGTCAAATCTATCCAAAAGATGCTGTATGTGATTGAGCCAACTTGCACCTTCTATCAGCTTTTACAGAACATTTGGCATACTGAAACACAAAACACGTTCTAATTCCTAACTTGCTTTAAGGAACTAAAACAGATTAATGCCAAAAAATCCCGTGCTCATGTCATTAATCCCTTCTGGGAAAGGGAAAAAGCTGAGGCTTTTTCTTGGAATACTGAGAAATGATAACTAAATTTACTGTGGTTTTCTTTTTTACCACTTGGAGAAAGCTTTATGGATAAGTGTATCCTAGGACCCTAGTGGCTTTGTTTTGGAGGAGTCATTATTACTGGAAGCAAGTATTTACCAAAAACTTGGTGAACTGCTTCTGTTCAGTGTTGTCCTTAAATGCAAAATGCATGGGGCGTTCATATGGAACACTTATTTTTGTGCTAGATAAATGAAAGTTGAAATAGTCTACACTTTGAAGGATTCCAGCAAGTTTCCTTCCACCCTGAAATTAATGTGTCATTCAGATGCCTACTTAGATCTCCTTAAAATTCATAGTTCCAAGTTTGGTGCAATTCTCACTTGCATCAGACCTGCCAAGTAGACACTCAAATGATCTTATTTCTTGCAAAACATAATCGGACACGATGAAAGCATTCACAGAGTATCCTTTGAAATGTCTCTGTGGATGGGTGGATTAATGATTTTAACTTGGTTTACCTGCATAAATCCAGATAACTGCATCTTGTGTAGCCGAAGTGTTCTAATAGTTCCCTGACAGGTAGATTTTAAGATCTGCTGTGGCCCTTCCCCAGTCTTTCTGCATCTCTTACACTGGGGTCTGAAACCAGTGAGTATTCTTTACAGTCATCAGTCCCCATCTTCAATGTTAGTCTCTGCTCAGTAAGCTGGTAAGTAATGAGATGGTGCTGTAAAGAAGATCCAGCATGTTTATGATGCCTAATAAAGACCTGGTTGGCTGAGAAATCCACACACTTGTCTCGGCTCACACACATTTAGTGTCTGTTTCTGTGTGAAGCTGCTTGATTACTGTGAGCTGTGATTTAGCCAGGTTTGCACCGTGTCTGATCTGAATCTTCCCCAGGGGACCAGTAGTGCATAGGGAACAATTATGGTTCACTCCACAGGCTTTGCTAGTCTGTTTTGAGTTTCAAGACATTTTGTGGCCACATTGAGAGGATGAGAAGGAATACAGATGCCTTAGCAGTGAGAGAAGGCAGGAAAATACACATTAGTTGAATACTAACAGAATTTTAAGTGGTTCCTTTAGTTGTAAAAGTCTTGCCACCCCTCATTTCCTGCACATACAGTCTTCAGCGTTGCAGAAGTACACATCTTGCACCCATTAACAGTTCAGTGATGGCTCTGTGCAACTCCCTTTAGAGACAGGGAAAAGAGTGTGGGAGCAGTTTGGAGTCCCAGCATCCGTTATCCCTTCTGCCAAATTGCTGCAGTATGGCAACCAGATGGGAGTTATGCCATTTCTCCTGAAGAATGAACCACCCTGTGAGTAAGGCTTTTCATTAAGGACAAAAATCTGGAACCTCAGGCACAGCTCTCCCACTGTGTTTGTGTTTTTGTTTTGGGGTTTTTTTTGACTGTCAATATATCTTGATTAGAGACATTGTATAGTGGAGAGTTTATTTAATAGGATTTATGTTTAAAATAAAATTATTTTAATCTTGTAAGAGATGAAGGGACAGAAGAAAGAAAGAGTATACAGCAGATGGTGAACAGTAAACTCAAAACATCATTCTTTGATAAAGGTACTGTTTACGTTTATTTTTAGCATGTGCTTTCAGTTTTCCTGGTCCATTTCACATGTTAGCACAGGTGAAAATATTTAGTGTCCACATATTATAGTTGCCTTTGTTTCAAGTGGGACACACTGTTCAAAACTGCATTATAATGTAAGGCATGTACAATTTGTGTACAGGAGTGAAATGCAGAGATGTCTTTGGTCATCTGAACAGAAACTGTTTGCTCAGCTTGTCCATGTAATAATGGTAAATGCATGTGCAATCGCAAGAAAAAAGTTCATAACTTATGAACGTTGTTCCTTCAGAAGTCTGTCTCTAGAAATCTAATATCTAGACACCATATGAAATGTCAATTCATGGGAATTTAATCCAGGTGGTGATCAACTGCTGTTGAAGACTTCCTTAAGCATTGGCTAAAGGCATTAGCCTGAAAGTTATTTGCAGAGAAATTTCATGTACAGCTTCATATACTTGCAAAACTTTGCCAGCAATGTACTCTGAGTCATTTCATCCGCATCTATGTTTGGGCAAACCATTTGCCTAGGTATTTTATGCCATCTGTGAATGTTCATCTGCAGTTTATATGCCAGATGTGTACTGGCAGCATACATGCTACCAAGAAATGTAATAGTAAGCTCAGTGTTGCAGAGATAAAATCTTTTCAATCTACATGATTAGAGTTTGCCAAATGAATACATTAAATTTACATTTAAAGTGCAAAAAATATGACTTGCTGTCTGCCCTTTAAATGTGTGTCTCAAGGAAGCCATTTTTACAGGTGCGTGAGCAACAGCAGATGGGAAGCCGTAATTCAGTTGATCCTAGCTGATCTGCCATGGTGACATCATTTAAGTCATTTTCCCATGACTTGAGTATTCAGTTGTTTTATAGCATACTTTGCATCATTTAATCCTAGCTGACTTACAGAGTATTTAAAAGCTACCAGTTTGGTATTAGGTCTATTTTGATACAACCACTGAACCAATTCCATTCTCTTTGTTGGTGCAGGGGGTGAGGGGTGAGCACTATGTACCGCTATTTTAGCATGGTTTCCCTTTGAAATAGGGAAAAGACAAGAAGTCCCCAGAAGGGATGCTGGAGGAAGGGAAGCCTTTTACCTTCTCTGATGTGCTCACTACACGATTACAAAATATCAGCCTCAAAAGAATAGTGGGATGGCTTTTAAGGTTTTCCCCGCCTGCATTTGTGGATAGAGTAGTTCAAAAGGGTAGAATTATAATAGCTTTTCTGCAGAGGATAGCCAGTTAGCAACAAACAGAGGTTGGGTTAGCACAGCCTCGGATAAAGAAAAAACTCTGAAACAGTGACTGAGTTAAAGTGGCAAGATATATATAGGAGAGGGTATGGTGGGAAATTCTCTAAATGTTCAAGTTGTGTGGGAGGTATGCATACAAATCCACTTAACAGTTGAGTTACTGTGAGGCATATTCTTCCCACACAGTATATTGGAAGAACTGAGGAGGTGTATTTTAAGAGAGCATAAGATCTGCTAATAAAAGCATAACCTACAGGCCTGCTAGGCAAGTTAGCTCATGCAGAGCTTTGTGTTCTTGTGGCTAAACTAAGTAGCCCGGTACCAACTGTGGTCTAAATTTAACTTGGATATCTATATTGCCCGTATCTGTGACTGCAGCAGACATTCCCTAAGGCAGCACTTAAACTGGTGAGGCCCCTGCTCATGAGCAGGCATGAAACTTTGCTAATGAGTCCTGAAGCTTCCCGCATTCCTCCTCCAAGAGTTGCTTGCTATTGTGAGATGTCAAAGGTCTGACTGAAGTGAGGCCCCAGCTAAAAAGCAGATGCACTGCCCCAAGGATCAAAGTAGTGCTTCGTATATTCTGGGGACCAGCAGCAGCTTAAGCATGACCAGTATCTTTCTAATCCTCAGTTTCTGTAATCAGGACTCCACTAGAGTCTTTGTTTGTTTAAAGACACACTCCTATATCCTGGCTGTAAGAGCTAGGATCCTAGCTGTAAGAGCGAAACGTAGCTACAGCCAGAGCAGCCATACCTGCCCAAGCTGAGTGCAGCCTAGAAATGTGCTTTTGAGCTGTGAATTGCTCTCTGTGTAGACTGAAGTCCCGGGATAACCTACCTGTGAACCCTGGGGGAATTAAGGACACAGTAGATTGAACCCTTGCTCGGGTAAGTGAAGCCCTGTTGTTGGGAGATCTGCAAGATCCTGTCTTATAGCTGTATTCTTCCTGTGCCACACAGCTTGAATTCAGTCTTTGTTTTCAGGAGTCTGTAGATTACTCGTGATGAATGTAGAGAAGCAAATGTCTAGTGGTAGGAGCTATAAAAATGACGGCCTTTTTTCCTACTTCTAAGAATATGGCTAGGAGTTTTCTCGGGAGGGTACAGAGTCCAGGTATAATTCCTCACTGAGCTTTTGTGGAAACAAATGTTTTATGCTGTTGTGAAAGCTGAGCTCTGGTCCTGCCTGACAAGTTTCAGTGCTGGTGCAACAGGCTGATCTGATTTCTGATCAAAGTTCTGGGAAGTCTCTTTGCATCAAGGCCGAGGAACTAGCCAAAGCGGAGGCTCCCAGGCCTTTCTTAGGCTGGCCTTACAACTGCTGCCTTCTCTTCTCTATCTTTCTGTGTTCTTGGTGCTGTTATTTCCTCACAGAAATTCTCACTCTAATGGAACCCAAACTGATAACCCAGAGCTTCTTGGCATGATCTGCACTCATTGCAATGTTCGGGTGTCTCATGATGCACACCCATTTTAAATCATCGCATGTAGAATGAATGCTATAGCAGTGCTGTTCCAAGAACACTTATAAGAAAAAAATCTTGCTTTCTTGCTCCTTGTCCAACACATCTTCATCTTATTCTGTGGTTTGGTGTCACGTCTGCAAGCTTAACTTTGCCCTTTTCGTTCATTACTTTCCTTGTGTAAATACCCAGCTACCCCTGTTCTGTTGCTCTTAAGAATACATTTTTTTTGCTTGTATTCCCTTAAGAGAAGCAGTTTGACAAATGAGGTATTCAGATGGACAGAACTGGGTTTGCTGTGCTAGTCTGAAAGTTTATCATGAATATAGTTATGGTAAGATGTATAAGAGCATTCTGAGACTTAATTGTGCTGCATTTAGTTAAGAGTCAGGTATATTTAGTGTTACAACTTAGACCTGATTCTCAATAAGGGTGTATTTTTCCTTTGGGGCTTTTAAAAGCCTATGCAGAGGTTAAGAAGTATTCAGTCAGGACCCGAGATGACTGCACAGGGCTCTATCCTGACTTTTAAAATAAGTATCCAGAACACAGTTCTTGAGGAGGTCTGTGTGTACTGTCTGGAGAGTATTTCAGCTATAATAAGTGTCTGAAGAGGAACTAAAATCTTGCACCATTTTCCTAACTAAGCAATCATATTTTATGCTAGAAGTATGCAAGATAAAACATCACCAAGATCTTGCTTTGTTATTCACCCTTTAGCTGGAAAGCACTGGAAGGCTAGACTGCCACAGAGAAGTTTAAGTGTCTTTGCATTTGAAAAGCTTGAAAATAATTTTCATAGACTTCATAACATTCAAATTTCTATGTACTTATAAAAATAGAGATGATTCTACTCCATTATGCAACACTGAGAAGGTCATCCTTGGAGAGGTGCTATTGCCAGGCTGACCCATATATTTATATGCCAGTACAATGTAGTGCACTTAGAGCGTTGTCTTTGGCAGTAATCTGACTGTATCCTTTCCAGCCTCTTTTACCTCCAATGTGAACCATTTGCCATGACGCTGCTGATGGCAATGAGCTTCCCTACCACACAGTGTACCAAGTAAAAGCTGTGAGGGCATGAAATCAACTTTTCTTTTATTTGCTCAGCCTTCCAGAGCAAGGATGCACCAAGTAAGTGTCCACTTTTCTTCTAAGCCCAGTGAATGGCTTTGTTCCTGAACATCTCCATCCACAGAAGACTGTTTTCTGAGATGGTGGTGCCTTTAACCTGGACTAGCTGGTGTGAGTAAGAGCTTGGGTCCTCTTTTCTCTGCAGGCTGCTAACCTTCCTTCTTCTGAAGGTGAAGAAGAGGTTGCACAGATGATAATAGTCTGATGACTTTTGTAGTCCCTTCATATACTCAAAAAGTTCATTCTTTCCATTCTCATTCTTCTGGGGGAAGAATCCATAGTTTGGCTTCTTGTAGCACAACCTGTCCTGGGATGTGCCCCTGAAATCATGGTGATACATAGGAGAAAGCACCTTCTTGGGAAACAATTTCTCTAGCTTGGCTTTGCAAAGTGGTGACGCCCACCACTAGACTGGGCTACTCCCTGTGTAAGTCACCTGAGAAAGACGTGTCTTATGATTTATGAACACTAATAGTAATGCTTTTAATTAAAATGTAATAAAATGTGTTCTTATTACTTACATTTAAAACAGCTTTTCAAGTCAGAGTAGTTTAGTCATGGCTTATAACCACTTAGCCCTTCTTTGCACACCACCTCTAACCTCTGCTACTTGTGTTTGTAATATGCTTAAAGCTGCTATTCATTTTATTGGACTTCAATAAGCTACTTAGGTCATAATTTAAAAATACCTTTATGATTTCTTCAAGTCAGCTTACCTGGTATTTTAAATGTCAGCTCTAGAACTTCTTTTAGTATATAAGACTTTTTTTCTATTTTAATTGTTACACTTATAATGCTGAACTTTGTGTGTGTGCCTGTTAATTACATTGTCATGCTGAATGCTTTACCTCAAGTTGAATAGGTGATATGGCAGTATTTGCAATGCATTGTGCAAGCACCTTACTGTGTGCGGGATGTCCAAAGGCAGAGGATACTGTAAATCACTCTGTGTTTGAGGTACAGCATATGGCTGTGTTGATACAGAATCAGGAAAAAGTATTTCATAAAGCAAAAGTCAAAGTCATTTTGCGTGCACCATTGCTACAGGGAGCTTGGTTGTAGATTACATGTAAAATGTGTTCTGGCCATACTTTATATGAGGCCGGCTTTAATGGGTTTTGGACCCCACTGGGTAGGAGGCGTTAGGTTATCCGTTAATGTTTAATTACATGGAATGTGTGTTCAGTAGATTGTGCAGTTATCACTTGGAAACCTTAAAGTTGGAACCTCTGAGCTGCTGATAGCCCCTGATTGCGGAGCTCCATGGGTGCCAATGTTGCAAAGATCAGATTTCTCATTTGTGTCTTCTTCGCAGTGGACCTGTTCTTTGGCAGTTATCTGTGCAGTCCTGTTGAGATAGCTTTGCAGGGTTATTAATAAATACAGAAAGCTGCTGCATAATCTATTAATAGAACTGAGACTTTCAAGTCTGGATAGAGGTAAACACATAGCTAGGTTGATTGAGGCTTTGTAATTTGTTGCTTGGGTGGAAACACTTCAATTCTCTGGACTTTTATTGGTCAATTTTCCTGTTAGTTGTGGTGTTTGTGTGTTGTGGTAGGGCCAGGCAATACCCATAGTTTGCAAGTGGAAGGTAGTATAGAATTGGAAATAGGAGCACAGCTGCTGCTCCAATCTGTACAAGAAGTAAATAGGTGGCATAAATAGCTGTGTTTAGTTGGCTTTGCCCTGGCTGTTTCAAAAGATATTAGTATTATCTGTCATTAGGTTTTTTGTTTCCTGAAAAAAAAAAAAAAATTAAATTGTGTTTTGGAGATGAAATAGCACAGAAAATAATTTTTTTTTGGTCAGGTGGTAGCATATAACTAGCCCAAAACACAGCTGCAAGAAGAAAGGACAAATTAAAAAGTAGCTACTGGGGAGAAGAAAAGAAGTGAGCTCATCTGCTGGTAAGAAATGAAAGGACAATTCCCTAAAATTAGGCAACTAAAAGGAAAAGTAGCAATACTTTAGGGTAAAAATGAGGCATGTAAAGCAAAAGCAAAGTCAAAACAAAAAATGGTGTATGCAAACAAACGTTAGGCTGAGGAATACCACACAAAAATGTGTCAGTCTGACTGTTCTTTTTATCTTCCTTTGTAACACAAAGAACCATGAGGTTTGGGAGTAAGGGATTAAAACTTTCCAGTCTTTTGTCACTGGTTTCAGTCAAGCCAGGTCAGTAGTCACTAATATTTGTGATAGCTGTGATGGCAGCTTTTGGATTTCTCTGAAATTACTCAGTGATATCCCAGGTATTATCTGACAGAAACCCTTTAAATGCTGGTCTCGGTGAAAGGGGAAATTAAATGCAGATACCTTGAATGCCTAGTTTTCTCTGTGCAGTAACTTAGAGCAGCATTGCAGTCATCTTAAAACAGCTTCCAACAGTCAGGGCTGTAATGTGTGTCTTGTCTTATGCTAAATGCTAGCTATTCAATGACAGGGCAACAAGAAGAGTTTGTTGAAGAGTTCCCCTTGTTTAGAATAACTGTAGGATGTTGCAGTGGCACAAGCTCCTGACTTTTTCTCCAGAGGTGCTTATTAGCGGTGTGGTGTTTCTGTGCTGAGAATTCCAGTTAGCTTCCTGGAGGGATCTCTATCCATGTATCTTCACAAATGCTAAACCCGCTTGTGCTGAGAGAATGAATCCATTGGTAAGTGTGAGGCGTGACACTGATGGTGGGAGAGCGTGTGCAGACTGTCAAAGGCAATTTATTTCTTATTCATTGGAAGGTGAGGGCTGATCCTACTCCTATGGAACAGTTACCTCCAAAAAGGACCCAAACAATAGAGTCCTTACAAAATTATTCTTTGCCAAATGAGTCTACACCAACCTTACTGTTAACTGTACCTACTAGAATATTCTGCCTAGTAGGTATTGCTGAGTTATAAGACCTCAGAAAGTGACTATTGCTGCTCTCTGGCAAACATTTGCTGCACTAGTAGTATAACACAGGCAAGGATTTGTGCAAATAAACTCCATGCACAAGTAACAGTTGCATAATTTCAAAACTGGTCTTCTCTTGCAGACTTGTGATTGTTCCACTTGCCGCAGAACTCATGGACAGGCCAGCCAGCTTCAGTAACCAGCTCTTTCAAGGACAGCTTGAAGTAGCAGCATAAAAGGTAAGAGATTTCAGAGACACTGTTAAGGCAAAATACAGGATCAGCTAAGGAGTGCTTCTCAGATTTTGAGTGGAAATCTAAAAGGTTCAGATACTCAAACTCTGAATATTGAAACTGATTGAATAGTATAAATGGTCGCAGTGTTAGAGGAGACATGCTTAAAATTCAGAATAAGGGACACGTGATAAAACATGCTTGGAGGAAATACCTTATAAGGACAGAGGAAACTTAGCAGTTCAGAAACAAGTAAATAACTCTTTTCTCTCACATTAGCCAAGATTACCATTTGTTTCACATTAGCAGATAAGGGTTAAAGTCTAGGCTAGACATCAGAGAAGAGTCTGAAGTCACAGTAGCATGTATTAGAGTGGCTCAAGGGGATAGCTAAGGCTCTGTCATTGCAGCTCTCAAGCTAGAGTTGACAAGATGCTGACAGAAGTCTAAGCAAAAATTCCTGCGCAGAATGGGCAGGGGGGTCAGGCTAGAGGTCCTAGGGCCTATTACCCATGTGTTATCATCCTAATGAGGCCTGGTTTATGTTACAAAATGGACTACATAATCTTCTCTGCAGATGTACATTTATACAACTCTAGTCACATCAAATGAAGACTGGTCCATATCCATTCAGGTCTGGTCTTGTACACTGGATAATGGCTTTTTTTTCTAGTGTGCCATCCATTTCAGTCCATCTTCCTGTCTCTGAATAACCTTCGTCGCCTTAACAAAACCAATATTGCATAAGGCAGGAATTGCTAAATTTGCCTAGTCTTCTCAATTTTGCCACTGTCCCCGGTCAGGTTTCAGCTTCAGGATTGTCAATCTGAAATGCCCGGGTTCACATACACTCATTAGTAGGATACAGTTTCAAAACTGGTCTGTCAGTGTTGTCCTCCATAAGCTGGCATTAGGAGAACTACTCAGACAAGCTCAACTCACTAAGTGTGAGCCAGCATTGTAACGCGCCATGTTGAGGATTCAGTTATGGTTCTACGCTTAAGTGTACCAGAGATCACGGTCAAGTCATGTAGTAGTTCATAGAGGTAATTAAGAGCTTCAGGGCCCACTGAAATAAACTTTTCTCTAAGCCTTCAACTCTCCCATATATTTTTGTTGGAAAAAGATACTTCCTCTCTGAAAAAACTTTCTCTTTCAATAATAAAACTGGGAAATCTTTTCCAATTTCCCTAGCATACCAGAGCTTTGGACTGAAAGCATCCCTGCCTTGGGCTGGGCACAAAAGGCATGTTTTTGCCATAGTCCCTTCTCCCCTTAAGTAGGAGCAGACCTCAAATGCTCTTTACCCAAGCCAGAGAAAGGTGAGCAAATGCTGAAACTTTTTGCATAAAGGAATGAGCATAATGTCAGATCCTAAGCCCTTGGGTGGCTCCAGGGTCTTACAAGAGCTTACTTTCTGCAGCTGCTACCACACTCCTGTCGCAGATTGGAGAAAAATCATCTGAGAGCAGCAAATAAAGGGAGACTGACTGAGCCTGTAACATAACCACAACAGTTCAGCCTGATACAGACACGAGGCTGGAGGCGTATAGAAGAGGAAGGGAGACAAGAGGTTGATTTGAACAATATGAGTTGAAGTGAACTTGGAAAAGTAAATTACTAGAATACCTGGGTCTTTAATTAAAGTTGTAAGTAGAGATCTATGGAATGTACTTGCATCCTTTTTAACAAGTGGAGCAAGCTCTCCCAAAATCTTAACATGAGTGATCATTCTATCATTGCTGTTGGATCCCTTTTAAGTTCAGACTGAGTAGTTTTCCTTGACGGATATTTCTAGATATGTAACAACTCATGAAGCACTATTGGAACAATGGAGTCATTTCAAATTATCAACATTTTTTGATTTAAAAAAAAAAGAAGGTGCAGAACAGCCCGAGATTGGATTTTCTTCAGCATGAGCATTACTGAAGCCAAATAAACACTCAAGGCCCAAACAGGATTTTAAACAGAATGACTTTGAACTAGAATAGCTTCATAGGCAGTTAAATTTGGTGTATTTCTGAACAGCAGTAATTTTGCCTTGGATTTCACGTAAGTAAGTGCTGCATTCTATTGCCAGGTCATATTTCCTCAGAAAGTGTACTCTAATTAGACTGATCAGAAGCAACTACATGAACTCAACTTGGTGCTAAAATAAGATTGTGTTAAAATGAGTTTCAAGTACAGTCTGTACAAAAATGTATTGGGGTGGAACCCAAATTTGTGTTCAGAAGTGCAGATCTGTGAGAGCAAATGGTTGCATACAAGAAAGGACATGTTTCAAGACTGAAAATGTAATGTGGGACCTTAATTATCCACTTAATTTTTCAATGCCTGACCACAGCTATATATGCTTGTGACAATTAATACTTTTTCTGGGAGGTTATTTTGTTATTTATATTACTTTACTAACCAGAGAAATCATTGTATTCCAGGCAAGTGTGCCATTTTACTTCCCAGTCTATGTAAAAACAATTAGTAGAAAACACATCACTAGAACAAAATGGGAGATTATGTGTTTCAGAGCAGCAGTGTGAAGATAATGTTGCTTTCACTGGAAGGAGTTTTTGGGGGAACAATAAATATGGGAGTGATGATGGAAGATTAGGAAGAACTCGGAATGTCCTTCTGGAGAGAATGAGACATAAGGACTGTTACAGCGAAGAAATGAGCCTATTGCGGAGAAAACTAGCAGTTAGGTAGAGATAGCAAATTTAGGTTTGCAATGTGTAAGTGGGCTTAGAGGAATAACGGACAAGGTGAACTTCAGGGAAGAGTTCCTGGAAATAAGGGTAGATTTCAGTATGGGCAGCAGTTGCGTTCCAAACCACAGAAGTAGCACATGTCTGATTTTCTAAATGCTTTAAATGAGGTCGTTATGTATCAAAACTGATCCACGTTAACCATATTAAACAGTGAAAAGGAAGTTGCTTTTATAGCTTATTGTAAATAAAGTAAAATATTGAGACCTGTTGATTGGGTCCTTATATCTGGGAACTACTTATAATTGTGTTCAGAAGCCTGAGCTTCTGGCTAACTTGTCATGATTTCTAATGTAGGAAAATACTGTCATGCCTCCCCTTCTCCAAATGCAGGAACATGCCTTAGTTTGTTTCTTTGAAGGTGATGCCTAAAGTGCCCTCTACAGTAAGTGATTTTGTCAGACTGAAGGATCTCCTATTGTCCTCACGATTCGCTTTCCTGCGGTCTCCCTAAATAACTACGTATGGGCTAAGAAAACTGCACGAAACAAACTCCTAAACATACGGTATTTGAAAGGATGTGCAGGGAGTGCAAATTTATCTTTTATCTTGCTTAAGCATCCCTATTATTCAACAGCTCTTACGGTCATTCATTATTCATCAGTCGTCTTTCTCCCAGGTTGATTGCCAGGCAGAGTTGCGATGTGGAACGGCAGCCTTGCTGAGTGTGAAATGGGACAGATACTAGATTTTTGTTATGCAAGGGAATTACCTGTTCTGGTAAGTCTAGTTTTAAGGAATTCTGGCACAGCTAAGCAGAAAAAGTAAGTGCAAGTATATGGACATAGTCTTATGCCTTAAAAGATTAAGATGCTTGTGCAATGAGTAACTCCTTCCTGTAGAACTGAATCCAAGGCAGATTTTGCTAAGGCATTCTAATGTAGATGAGCTTTCATCCTGATTCGGGAACTGCCACAAATGCACAGAACAGCAGGAAGTCCAGGCTATTTCCCCCAAAGCTGGGTGGCTCTTCTAGCACATTCTGGCTGTGGAGCAGATGCACTGTCGGATGCTGCCTCTATATGATGGAGGAGCCAAATCAGGGGATTTAGAAGAGCCTTCTGTCTACTGTTTATCTTAAACTTAGAAATAGCTTGCCCATATTGACCCTGTAGTGCCAACCTGCCTTTTTGGAAAAGAAAATGTAGGAATTGTGACTGGATCCTTTGCTTTAATATGTAAAGTAAGCGCTTAAAGGTTTGGTACAGTGGTGAATTTACCTGCTTTCTAAGGGTATCCCCATTCAGGGATGCCTAGTAGTCCCCTCTAGACCCTTCCAACTGGATTACCCTGTGATGACAAGATTAGCTTCTGCCTTCCAAAGCAAGACAGACACTCCACCTTCTCTAGTTTTCTGCAGGGACAGGAATGGCATTTCAGGACCTTCTACCACTATAGGTGCTATATATAGGGCTTTAAACCCAAAACCATTAAAAAAAAGATTGTGCTGTGCATGTAATTTACTTTGTCTGCCTTGGGCATCAAATGTCACGTGGCAGATCAGCAGTGATTGAAGTAGTTGATAATCGTGTGGGAGGTTGGAAGGGCTGTAGGATGTACAATGTAATGAAACAATTTTGACTGACATAAGGAGTTTTCAGCATTGAAGCAAGAGGGCACCAAGTTTTGGTTAATTACAAAGTAAAGCGAGTGCTGTCTGCCAAAGTGTGTTTGAAGCCCGTGTCACACAGATTTGTGGCATGAACTGTGTAACATCAAGTTCACTTGATGGCCTGAGAACTTCCCACCACCCCTACAAATAATGCAGCTCTCTAGTGCAGAAATTAATTTGTGTTTGAATGTTTGTACTAATATGACCAGTATAAAATAACACTGCAAAATAAAATAGCAAGAACAGGAATTAGCTATTTAAGGCCCGGTCTTTCCTTTTCTAGGGTTACATTGAGATCTTGCATAAGAGCCAATGACTTCTCTGGATAATGTTCAAGCAGAATTGAATCTTTGATTATATAATAAACTCTAAGCCTTAAACAGCTGTAACCACTCGCTAAAAAGAAATGAGTGTTTTATAAGAAAGCAACTACATAAGGAGACTTGAGAATATTTTAAAGAAAGTGTTTCTTTAACCTTTTCTAGCTTACCTGTTAATTATAATGATGCTTGTTTTGAGAGACCTTCTAGGCAAGACTGTTAACAATAGACTTCTCGGCCACCAGTGCGCCACCTGGCCCAGCTTCCATCTTCAGGACAGTGGACAGGACAGGACAGCTATGTACGATCTAGTGATCAGATAGCCAGCTCTTGCAGGTTGCATATAACTTTGTTCTAATTCTCAACTTTACAGGTCCTACATGGCTGTGTGATACTGTACCAAAAGCAATTTAAAAGGCAACTTGTTTTAAATACTTAATATCTGAATCAGGCTCTAGAATGCCAACAAAACCACTTCACAGGGAAGGATGCTCCTTTCCTTTGTGCTGCTTGAATTTCACCACCCTGCTGTGGTGCTTAATGGAATCTCTGCAAACTGTGAATGCTGAATTTTATATTTTTTTTGAGCCACGTACAACAAACAGTCCCTGTGCTTTTAATCGGCTGTGAGGTGAAAGGAACCTTGTCCATTGGCTGCCTCCAAAGATGAGGTGTCACAATCCAAGCAGGTGTTAATATAACATCTTTATATTCATAAATATGAATATGCTGAAAGAATCTACTGAATTCAAGGAAACTCAGACTTGTCCAAGACTTGTCCAAGGCTGGCTGAGTGGGATGCTCTAGCAGCAGCTAATTTTCACAAGGGGAAGAAAAGTGTTAGGACACTGACAGCTAAAGGGACCTGTACTCTGACTTGGATGCTTTATTCACATACAAACACATTCAAAGTGTTTTAGGGACAGAAAAACCTCAGGCTGAGCAGCAAGCAAGGAGGGCCTGAAAAGCTTGAAAGGACTTCAGGGGGGGAAAAAGAGATGTTATTTTTGCAGATCTATACAAGGTTGATATCTATGTAAATAGTGAACACTTGCAGCATACTTTGCACAGTCCTCAGACTGTAGCAGGTATGTCCAGTGAGGGTGAAATGGCAATCAAGAACCATAGAATCCAAGAAAGTAAAATGCTAGTTACAGATGGAGGATATCAGTGGGGTGCCACTCACTGCAAACTCTCCCAAGGAGAGCCTCAGAATGAGCTGAAGAAGCAATATCTGAATGGCGCTCAGCTGCTAAAAAAGCTGAGTGCTTCAAAATTCAGGTCCCAGGATAGCCTAGCATGAGACAAGGTGCTCTGTCAAATTAGCAGGAGTTGCTAGTTTATAGCTACAAGTGCAGATTTAACAGCAACATATTCCAGGCAAACTTACTTCAACAAGATGAAAGGAAGCTGTTTGATACCCAGGTGAGGTGCCTGCAACCTGAATTTCCCAGGTAAAGTGTGCTCTAAATCAAACCTGCAGTAGAGTACTCAGAAGGAAGTAAATATTTTACTAAAGTAGGGGACTGTTTTGTGATTTAAACCTAGTGTAAAGTTCCCAACCAGGTGCACATGCCTTTCAGATCAGAACTCCTGAAGAGCTGATGGGTTCCCCAGCTGTTTGTGTACTAACAACCTATTCTTATTTACTTAACAAGGCAAGCATAATTTAAGATCTAGACCTGTCCTCACCCTCTTTGCAATAAAGCTCTCAGTATTACTGGCATGTTTTGTGAAATCTGACAGCCAGTTCTCCATGCAGTTCTTTGGTTGCTACTTAAATGCCTTTGTATTGTTATTGTGACTGAGTGCTGTTCAAAGGCAGTTAACATTCGCTAGTTTAGTGTATGATTCGAAGCCAGCTGAAATCAATGGAGATAATCTTATTTGAGCTTTGGATCAGGCACCCTATGCCATTCCATATGTTATGGGGCAGAAGTAGAGGCAAACTGACACTTCTGAGCAGCTTTTCACATTTCTTGCTTGGAGATGCTAGGAAATAATTACAGTCTAAACCAGCTTCTTTTTCTGTTTGATGTGGATTTAAAAAGAGCTTTTTATTAATGCACCCTCATGTTTAACAGGCAGGACAAAACCCATTTTTATTCTAAAAGTTTTCCTATCCAAAGGCGTCTGCATGCTCTAGTACCTGGAGACAAAAGCTGCAGAGCAAAGAGGGGAACTCTGGTGATGCCTATATATCTGAATGGCCTACTCTATTCTGCAGGAGAACTTGAGTTAATTCAGTATTTAATTTATAAGTCTAATTTGTCATATACTGATATCAAAGTCATTCATTAATCTTAGAAAGTTTACAATCTGTTGGATGTAAAAAAATTGCAGCACTGATACTTTCAGTGCATCTGGAAACCCTGTGTACGTGGGAAATACTATGACATCATCATGGTGAAGCCATAATAATAGGTATAGTATATCCAGGCCAGTAATGGTATGTCTTTCTGGATCTCAAAGTTCAGAAAGTTGCACTCAAATATTTGAAGTAAGATTTATAGTTTATTTCATCATTATATTTGATCACAGTGAATGCCCTTTGTAGAATGTCAGAAGAGTCTCTGTGCTTTTTTATAGTATAAAAGCAAATGGAAGTACAAAAAAATTAATATGGAAGTCTACAAAAAACATTTTATTTCCATTTTTTCAAGCCAACAAATTTTTATATTTCAAATTAAATGCATAAATCTCTTGCAAAAATAATATTCATAAACATGTTGAATTCAAGTGTAGTTTAGCCACACACATTTTTATCCTTTATTCATTTTTCAGAAACATACTTGCACAGCGGTGCACCCCAGAATATCTCCCTTTCTTGAACAGCCATAGAAAATGTGAAGCCACTCGATAGGGAGGAAGTAACTATAATTCTACCGCACTGGGGCAGGAGGTCATCTTTCACAAGTGTTTACCTGAAGTTTGTCTGTAAGTATTAAATATTCAGTATGATGAAGTCACAGTACAAAAACAATTTGAATTTTTTATAGCCTGCATAAAAAAAAAATTGAAGTTTGTGCTTGACTAGTGTTGAATGAGGCATGAACTGAAATCCAGCTGTGACTGTTTTGATTTTCATTCATTTGAAGTTGTATTAGTCCAGTTCAACCAACCCTTCAGTGTATCTCAATCTATCCCATCAATCCCATTGTGTTACACAAGGTAAACACAACAGGAGCAAGGATGGTAGAGCAGATACTCATTTCACTGGAATTTCGCTTCAGTAAAGTGCATGACTTGCAGCAAAAAAACCACAACCCCAAGAACAAAAAGATAGTAATTTGAGTCATAGCAAGCAACTGTCATAACAGGAAGATGCTAAATGATCTAAGCAAATCATTTAAGCAAGCATTTGTATTTTAGATTTAGCAAGTTAAGAACAGATCATGCTATTACACAAGTTTGGCTGATGACTGTATAGTTCCCCCTGAAGCTGAGAAAATTTCCAAATGAAGGAAGGACAATGTCTTTCAATTTCATGCGCTATAAACATAGTCTGCTTGGAGAGAACAGTACCTTATTTTCCTCCCCTCTGGAAAGGCATACATCATGAGACTGCAAGGAGCAGCTCACTCTGTCAGTATGGGCTGCAGCTTCTGCTCAGCCATGCAATAACTTCCTGATCTCCTAACATAGGCATCTAGGGGAAAAAAACACTGAAGCTGTATGAATTAAATATTCAAAGTGCATGTTTATACTAAAGTGTTGGTTTTATTGCCTGTCCGTGTGTTGCATCTGTAAAGGTTGACTATAGATGTCACAGAGGTAGGTTTCCACTGTCCTATTTAGATTTTTTCTTTTTTTCCTCAGAACAGCAGTCTTGTGGTACTTCAGTTCTTCTATTTGGGACTGAATTTAAGTAGGAGGTTGATTAACAGAAAGCAGAACGTTCACACCTCACAAAGGTCAGGGCTGGAATTGTGTTTCACCAGGCATATATGGAGTTTGTCATTTCGGTGGCTTGGATGTTGACTTGAAAGCAAACCTCAGTTATCTTAATTTTGACAAACACCGAGGTCAGAATACAATCTACCATTAGAGAGTGACTGCTTTTTGTAATCATGCCCTTAGAAAGACCTCTATGATTAGAATTCTTTTCTCTCAGAAATTATGATCTCTTGTTGAAATTGCTTTCCTAGGAGAAGTATCTTGTTGTTTTCCTCTGGTCTCTTTCTCTGCTTTCTTTTGCTTTGTCATGATCCTGTAGTGTCCCACCTGACAAAAATGGTTTGGCTGAGGAAATTTCAACCGGCTCTCAGAACCTATATTCCTATATTATGGATGAGCTCCCAACTTTGTTTCCTTTTTATAGGCTAATAGGCTGAAAATGCTGTCATTAGCAACCAGCATGTGACAAACTTAAACCTGTTAAAAGAGGCTTTAGCATTTGATAAATATTACTTCCTATGAAGAAACTTGAAACGGGCTCTAAAGCAGCAGAAGTCTAGTCCCTAATAGTGCTGATCCTGCAGTCTCTGCCTTTATCAGCTTCTCCAGGTCCTCCCTGTATCTGATTCAAGAAAGAACCTGTGGCATTTGTATTCCTGCCATTGGTGTTACGCTTCTGTTTGCAAATATTGAAGCGTGTCATCCTAGTCAAGTGGGAGATGTCCCTGCCCGTGGCAGGAGGGTTGGAACTAGATGATCTTTAAGGTCCCTTCCAACTGAAACCATTCTGTAAGTCTATGATCCAAAACAAAGTAGAAGCTTAAACCGACCTCTGCAAAGCTCTTTAGGATGAGAAACTACCTTCATAGCAAATCAACTGACACGGAGTGAAGTTTCTTTGTATTCCCTGGAATAGCTGCTCCTGGAAATCTTTCACTTATTCAGATCGTCAGGATGAGAGTATGTCTATTAGCAGTAGGGAAGAACTGTCCAAGAGAGCACTAAGTCTCTGATATTGGATTCACCGTTCATTATTCAAGAATTCTGTGTGATTTTGATACAGTGCTGTGATTTTTCATTGGTAATATAGTGAAATTGTGAAGATGGTACTACAGAGATGGAGCTATGAAAATGAGGTACCTTCAAACACATGTTCTGTACTATATATAGTATGTGTGTGCATGTATATAAATATATAGAAAGGAAACATTTTAAAATAACTGATCAAAGTGGTTAAAAACCATTTATTTTTGCAAAATCTTTGATAACTCTTTCAAGTGAATTTCAGGTTGAAATTTTGTTTGGGTTTTTGCATTTATCACATCACCCAGTTCCTTTTAAACAGTGGAAAGGAAGACTGCCAAAAAGGAGAAGAAAAATAACCAAATAAATTGAATGTAAATTTAAACAACTTCAGAAAGCATAATGTTCTTTGAAAAGAATGAAGGTTTTAGCCAGATTGTGAGATTAAAAACTGTGTCAATATTTTTTCAGTAAAAATGCAGATGCTTTGGCTAGTTCTTATTTCAGCATCAAGCATGTAAATATGCCATTAAAGAACACTTTTAGCCTAGCATCTGAATTTCAAAAATAGTGCTTTAAAAAATGCTATTTTCCTGTAATTTGTGGTGAAAATCTTGTGACTGTGTTTTTCACTGGCACTAGTGAGGTATTTGTACCAGTGAATTCCTGGACTGTCGGGTAATGTGGGAAACGTACTTAGCTCTTGAGCAGACACAGTTTAAACCTGTGGCCTTTTCCCAAATCTTTGAAGGACTGAAAAGTGTTTTCCCAACAAAGTTATAAACAATAATAAAAATATCTATGGTTGGCTACTGATATTTCTAAGAGCCCGTTTGAGTTGAGGAGGAAGCAGGATAAGGGAAGGGATTTTGAGCAGAGATCACCAGTGTTGCCAGATACTTCACAAATCTGTTTATAAGCCAGGAAAGAAGGCTTCTTCCCTCGAGGCTAAGGGGAATGAATCACTGAAGTGGGAGGTATAGTGTCATCCAAGAAAAGAGAGAATCTGTTCTCCTTTGCACCCGACCCAGCTGTTTTGTAGATTAAATAATACTTTCAGATACATTGGTGTGCTGCAAAGCAAGGCAAACATCCTCCACTGTTAATGTTCAACAACATCAATCACTGTTGTATTTATACATAGTTTGATTCCTCTGTAATATACACATGATAGATGCAGCTGTGATTGCGATACATCATTTAAAACTTCTGCTTGACCAAGTCTCTCTAAAAGTTCTTCAGCTTGCATATTCAGAAGTCAGCGCTAAATCCGTAACTCTGTTAGTGACCTCTAGTTATTGAAAAGAAACTATTACAGCTTTATCTTCAGCATCAACAATGCAAATCTGTGACATCCAGTCATGCTGTTGAGTGAAACACAATATTGTCCAAGGCATGGCTTCTCTTACCATCTCTCCCAGGATTTGGCAACTGGTAATTTTAGTCCTAAATTGCTGATTTTGTATTTTGATGTGGAAAAACCACATTTACTGATATTCTTCTGTTGGTTCTGCATTCCAAGTGCATGAAGGCATATGGTTTTTTTTGTTGTTTCTGTCTCCAAAGAAAGAACAACTCTTAAATTGATAACAACTTCTTGGTTTCACCTTAAACACCCAATAAGCTCTAAAAAAGTTATGGAAAATGCTTTTATTCAATTGGCAACCTGTACAAGAGGAAAAAATGCAATTTATTTGATATTAGTCTTTCTTCCTACTGTTTGCTTAGGATTTCTCCAAGACTTGTCGTGGACATTGGAAGTGAAGAACATGATGCGGTAGTGGTTAGTTTTGTTACTGCCTTCACAGTGGATTTCAGAGCTATTGTAAGGACTAGCAAACTCATCTGTTCCTTGCTCAGTGCTTCTGTGTGGCTGCATCGTCTCCATGTTAATTCAGGGTGGAACTTCCATTTGTCTCTTCTCTAACTTTATAATTTCAAGTTTTCTCTTCACTTATCCCACTGTTTCTCAGACAGTGAATTCCAGTCTCCAAGGGAGATTGAAATTAGTAAGGGTTATGAAAGTATTGAGATTAAACATTCTGTAAGAGTGAAAAATGTGTTGTGAAAAGAAAAGCTTTAGTATAACTGTTCCCAGCAGCAGCTCAGTTCTTTATTTGCACTGGCAACCAGCTATTTCTAGGAAAGCTGAGTGGTTGCCACTAGTGCAATTTGACTCATTCCTTGGCCGGTATGTTTCTAGAAAGACAAATGAGCTAAAGCAGCATCATGTTTCTGAAGCTGGGAACAGCAGAACCTGGCTGCTTTTCTCCCCCCTGCTATCCTGGGTTAGGCTGAGATACCCTTCTGTTTCCTAGGGTGTTTGCATTTATACTGCTAGGAGTGTTTCTTGATTAGAACACTTCTAGTTTAGCTTTTCTGAAATGTTAGAAAAGTGATGCTCATCTATTCACTGTACATGCAAATTATTGAATATATTGCTAGCTTACCTTTAGCTCTTCAGGGACGCAAGATGTTGCGTTTGGGCAGATGACAGACTTGGTGGCAGAGCTTTGCATTTGTCGGTCCCTCCCTTGCTAGTTTTGGGTCTGCTCCATGAAATTGCTCTTGCAAAGCAAGATCTTTGCATCTTCATAGGTGGATTTGCTAGGATAGGGAAGATACGGGTCTATTGGTGTAAGCCTGCTTAATCTCAGCGTATTATGTACTTGCATCCTGGCATGATGTCTCTGTACGCTAAGTCTTGAGTGTACAGACTCTAGATGGCTTTTTTTTTTTCCTCAGAATTCTGAATTAGTTACCTAAGTTTCTCAAAATAAAAGTCTTTAAAAATCAGATAGCTTTACTTTTAGGTAAGAGTAAGCTAATTTTTAGTTTGTCTACTGGTCATGATTGTTAGTATTGTCTGTTTTTTAGTCTAAGACCTAAAATCCATGTGGGACAGCTGAAGTCTGCTTCCTCATTAATTGTTTTGTTCTTAGCTGCAGTAGTGATGAAGTCATTAGAGGTAATGACATCCTGTGTGAAAGTATTTAGTACTGAGCAAATCTTTGGAAAAAATGGGACAAAGGGAATTTTCACATGTCAGTCAGTTCCAGTTTTCAGAGCATTAACTGAGTTGGGTGGTATGCCTTCCTAAATTTATATTCAGTACCAGAACTGTGTCTTCACTAGAGGCAGTAAGAGGTATTGGCCATTAAAAAGTAATATTATACTGCACTAAAAAAGGTTGTATGAGGAGCTCCAGATTTAAATGGGAAAAGATAAGCATCCTTTCTTATTCACAGTACTGTAATTACAGAAAGCAATCTTTTTTCAAACAGTTACAGGACTTCTGCTTGTTCTATTACTATCCTGACCATCTATTTGCCATTGTACTCTCTATGTAATTACTTATGATATAGTATACAACTGATTGTGATTCCAGGATGGTGGTTGGTAGACAGATAAATTCTACTAAAAAAAGCCTCTACTGGATGAAGCTTCCTGATCCACAGGTGGAAAGCAGAGGAATAGAAGAGTGCATTCTAAATTCAGTATGTTTTAACGCTCAAGTTTTTTCACCTATTAAGAGCTCTTTCATCCAGCTCTTTTAACAGGGTAAATTAGTTCTGCAGAACTCTTGCAAGGGGGTCAGTGATGTACTCGGAAGCTGTAGTGTTGAGTTAGTGCTTTCATAACTTCCATAAACGCTGTTCTTAAAGGAGTACTGTTTTTGAAGCCGTGAACACTGAAGCCAAAATTGGTGTGCAACAATGGGTCAAAAGATTTCTCAAAAATACTCTTTCCTCTTCTGTCTCAGGCCTCAGTATTTTCTAGGCCCATTCCATCTCCAGTCTAATAGCAGCAAATAACCATTAGAGTTTGATCTTTTATTCTGATGTTTCTACCAGGAACCAAACTCCTTCTAGATTATTAACCTGGTTATAATGGATCACAATATGGTAATGTGCCCACAGGGCTAACATCACACTGAGGCAATTGCAATACTAAGTCATTGCAAGGTCACGTCTTGCATAGTGATGAATAGAAATAATATTGTCATGAAAAATGTTTGCGCATTGGATTTAGCACAAAGAATGTATATGGGAAACAGCCATTCTCCTGTTGCTGGCAGATTTGCACCTACTTTAAAGGGTATATAAATTTTTGTGTATGAACTGTGTAACAACTTCAAGAAAAACAACACTGGTGGCTTTTTTTTTTTTAATTTCTAAGCTAATGAAATGAGATTTTGGCAGATCTAGAAATCTTATTTCCTGTTCGGCTTCTCTCCAATGTAATTTCTAAGGAGGGATGTGAGGGAGTCAGTGCAAATGAAAGGATAACTATTCCAGTAGACTGTAGTCACACAATACCAAAGCATTCTCTGTAATGCAGTCCTCCTGTTAAAAGAAAGCACATAAGTTCTGTCATCCTGCCAGACAACACTGAAGGCACTGTTTCCTGAGTGGTAGCTGTATATTGAGACTCCTCATTCTGAGGTCCAAATGCTAAGATCTGACTGGTAATCTGGGCTTCTCACTGGCTCCTCCTCCTTCAGACTACATCTGGCAAGGATTGTTTGAGCAATCTGCAATTTACCTTCACCTTTCAGCCTATGTAGTTCTGCCCTAGATTTCTGGGTAGAACGCTACTGCTACAAAGTCAGAGTAAGCTAACAGTGTGCTGCCCCAGGGCACAACCTGCTCTACAGCACTAGTATGGCCACAGGGGTCAACATCCGAACCTCCCAATTCAGTTCTACTTTTACTGATCTCCAGAGGTCCCTTTCAACCTCAGCCATTCTCTGATTTGATAACCAAGTCCTGTTTTCAGAACTAGTTTTCATTTTTCTCCATGGAAAAATGCATCAAACCTGCCCTCCAGGTTAACAAATTCTAGTAAGGCATTTAAACGAAGGATGGAGGCTTTAAAAAAAAAAAAGAAAAACCAAAAAACAATCCCAAAACCAATGACCTAGTTGCTGTCATTCAGCCATAGAGACTCATTTTCTCTCTGACCTCAAGGTTAGGTTATTACCAGTTCAGTGAAGTCATCCTTAATAAGGCAGTATTTCCTAGGTCCAATCCAGCACAAACAGAATTCCTAGCAAGACTTGCCTTGGCTTCAGTGCGATGGGATCCGCAAGTGCAAACTGGAGTATATATTTATCTTCTGGAAGTTTCTGCATCAGTCTGTGCTGCCTGTGGAGCCCCTAAAACAAATATGTAAGCCCAGAAACATTTATGTAAATAGTCTTGCACAGTTTACTGGAGCTGCTGATGCCTTTTGTGTTGTATCATGCATTAAATAGATGTTTGACCCATTTGGTTGCCCTCAGCTTTTGGCTCAGAGGGGTAAGATGAGATTGTCTTTTGGTACAGCTCATTCTAAAGAGAGCTGGAGTTCTTCCTGAGTTTCAATGCCCAGTATGTTTTTCAGAGCATGATATGATCTCTAAATCAAGGGAAGTACAGAAATGACTACATAGCTCTAGCATGTAATCAGAGCTTTGAGAGTAGCAGCGTAAGGAAAGCTAAACTAGCCCTATTTAGCCAGAGAGTAACCTTTGTGCACTCAACATATCTTTTCTTTTTCTATTGGCTTGTTGACCTGTCAAGGTTCTATACACTTCTGTGATTTTTTTTGATGTAGAGATTGATTGTTTTTTTTGAGCTTGAGAAGCAAAGATAAAATTTTGAGATGGAAGTTCCAGGCTCAATTTGGACATATAGGTACTACCTCTAATCTGTCTTGGGACAAGAAACTGGAGAGGTATTTCCTCTACATACACCAATCCTGTACACACTGAGCATATAATGCATAGCTTTATAGAACCCCTGCATAGGTTTATAGGACCCCTGTCCGGGAAGCAGTTGTAAACTGGATTACTAATGCTTTAGAAGTTTCTCTGCATTTGACCTGTAGAAGGTGACATCTCTATTTCCCAGATGATACCTTATAAAAAAGACTGTATGTAGCACATGTAGAGGTGCAACTAACGAATGTTTTTGGGAGGGGAAAAACCCCATAAACAAATGAACTTGACATACCTGAAAGACAAAATCATCTGCTGTTGATCCTTCTGTCATGATATGCATTGATAGGTAGACCTCTGTTCGGGGAATAGCTTGTACTCACTTTGCAGCAAATCTTGAAGATGAGTTAGGACACATTTTCTTTATTGAGAAGGAGAATATCTACCTATAGTAGGGATAAAACAATTCATGTGTGTATGTTCCTAATATACCAGTTTTTCAGTAGCTTCATCTTAGAAAAGCCAAAGTAGCAAACCTACGTGGTACCACTGCTGGGCAGAAAACTAGCTAATCTGTGCAGTACCCAGGCTGCCCCCCTTCCCATCTGCCGTGCCATTTTGGAAGGAAATAACTGTGCTCTTTCTCCCCTTGCCATAGCGGGGAGGGTTCTAGGAGGAGTGTGTGTCTGGCTGTTGCCCAGCATTAAAATGAAGGAAAATGGCTTTGAGTTTATTTTATATTTTTTATCGAATTAGCAATCCACATAAGGAAAAAAGGTATTTTTGAACTCTAAGGGATAGAGAATTATAATAGCATGTGAGTGTAATTTCTTTTAGTTTTTTTCTCTATTGTGACTTTCCAGCTTTCTATGCAGACTTTGTTTTTTGTCCTGTTAAATTGTTACTGCTCTGCACGTGGCTAATTCAGAGTCCTGTGCAGCGCGTGGCACTGGGTTTCTGGGATGCTGAATCATTTGGGGTTCCTTTAAGCATCTGAAGACCTAGGCTGTTAGCTTTCTTCTTAATCCCTTACCTTTGCTCAAAAGGACCAGTCCTTGATAAACACTGGATCATCATCAGTTGACAGCAGTTTATAGAGTTTGTTCAATGTCGACTTGGGTTTCTTTTATATGAGGTAGGTATATCTGTGCATAGATGCTGAACAAGTATGTAGTATTGCTCTTGCCCTTTGAGTATAGAGGAGCCGTAAGCTTGGTGCATAACATAACGGTGTGAAGACAGGGCCTTAGGATAAGGGACTGCAACAACTGACAGGAGAAAAAAACTTAGAAAATATGCTGGAAGGAAATATGGCACATGAGTAACATGAAGTAGATTGAGCGTTGAGAGAAACTGTTCTGAAATATTACACTGAAACAGCCTACTTCAAAAGACTAATCCCTTGAGGTGGGCTTAATATAAGGCAAAGTATAAAAACTTGCCTTTAATATTGTATCTGGGCAACCAAAATACTGAAATCAGATCAGTGGCTCCAAGCTGTGCTAGACCTTGACCTTTGTGTGAGCTCTGCCTGGCTGTAGGTGTCCAGGACTCATTTCTTCTTCAGAATTGTGTCTGAACTGAAAAGATCCTGCTAGTTTTAGCCTGTGTGCAAGCTTGTACAGGGAAGAGTTGAGTGGAATGATGTTTAGCTAAGGCAGCTGTCGCACACATGTCCAGAATGTATCTAGCTGCTGTTAGTGGTTTCCAGTCCCCTGAACTCTATTTGCTAGGCAATAGGACTGTCACTTGTGTTATTCATAACTCTCCAGTTTGGTCCGGACCACTGGGAAAATGTCAGAGACACCTCATTTAGGCAGGGCTTTTTGTGAGTCTCTCTTGGTGTCGTTCTTTCCTGTGAGCACAAATAGTCTCCAGGTGGTTTTGGTGCAGCAGTCACATGAAGTGAACAGTTAGCAAATGGGAAAACCCCATTGTTTCATGGCTGCTGCAGGTAGTTCCAGAAGTGTCTTCAGCTGTGGAAAGAGACCAAGAGTAACAGCATAACTGTAGCCTGAGATCTATGGGGAGTCTGTTTTCTAACCTATGTGCATCCAGCCTTCTGTGCTGACTTTGGTCGCTTGACTTTTTTACATTAAGTCAATTCTGTACATATGTCTCCGTCTGGGCCTGTAGCACCATAGTTATGCATCTAACAAGATAAAGCACAGCCCATTTACAGTGCTTGCCTCTCTTCCTCACTCTTTGTGTGACTGCCCTCCTTGGTTCTTTATTAGAAGTGCTGATTTACATAGGTGATTGCTATTTGATCTCCTAGAGCTTAGAGGAGTAGAGCATCTTGGCTCACTGAAAGCTGTAGGACCTGGTCTGCTGCGGGGATTACCTTTTCTGTCTGTGAATGGGAGTGTTTCCTAGACCTTGCAGATCTTCTAATTTCTTGGAAGCTGTGAGTCAGAAGGTGCAGGGATTCAGAAGCAGCTTGTGTCTCCCAGTGAGCTCTTGACTGAGCTCAGCAATAACCCAGTTCTAATTTGCTGCTATTAGGTCAGTTTAGTTCGTTAGATTTTTCCTAGGAAACTTTGGTTATCCTGCAAAATCATTATTTCAAAGGGCTTTTTCTGTGTTTTTTTTTTTTTTATGCAGTAATTGCAAGTCTCTTGTAAGTCAGTGAGAAAAGAGTTCTGTCCTAAAACAGATATTATTTCTCTATTGGAGTGACTCTGCAGTCCTTTTCAAAACGCTCTGCTGGCATTTGTCTTGCTTTAATAGCTCCTGTGGACTCCAGAAAGATGGACACCCTAGGCTAGGATACTGGTTATTGCTTGGCAGTGGCATCATAACCCTGTAAAACTCAGATTGTACGGGACCTCTGTTCCAAGGGGACCTAAACATTTGATAAAAATCTAATTAAAATGGTGAGGTGGAAATATGGTGTCCTCGTGATTGGTAGTGCTTTGAGCAGTAGTAAATCAAGAGCTACTTACAAAGTTGCTATTTTGTCTGAGCAATGGTGGCAGGATTTGTCTTTAGCAAGTAGATGTTGAATAACTATTATATTAGGAACAGACATGTGCATGAATTGCTTTATCCCTGTTATAGTCCTATACAGTTACCTGAAATAAATGCATTATTGAAGAAAGTTTAAAAAAAAGTTAAAAAAAATTGCACATAGTTTTGCACTGTCTGGGAAATGAGCTTGCATATTCAGTCTTGAGTTTCTGAATACTGAAACTGGAACTGTAGGGCAGAGGCTAAGAGAATTTTTTTCTTAAAGTGAGTCCTATTTAAATTCCTCACTTGCCATTGATTTTGGCTAAAGTGTTTTGTTGCATTTGAGCTTCGATACCAGAAATATATCTTTTCCTACCATTTTTTTTCCTGCATAGCTTAAAGAAAATAACTGTAAAATTCTGATCATGAAACTGGAAACAGTGCTGTCTTCCTGATTGGTGGAGTCCTTGACATTACTCAAAGCTCTCAGCTGGTGGAGTGCCACAGTACACTTTTGGTTTTCATGTGGTAAAGGTCTGGGCCATGAGGTTGTCTGTGCAAAATGGAGAGATCAGCAGGGCTTCAACTTATAGTGGCATTAGTAAAATTTCAGTGAAGCACACAACTGTGCACTCTTTCAGCTGACTTCAATAGCTTCTGTATTGGGCAGATGCATATTGTTGAATTCTTGAACTTTTAACCACTGTTTTAATGTTCATGCATCTGAATAATGTTATTGGCATCATGGAACAGTGCACATATAAATTGCAATGCCTGTATTAATTGTGCAGAGACATTCTCTAATTTTTTAACTACATGAACATCTGTGAAATAAAACCATCTTGTTGTAAGTTAAGCTGAAAAAGCAAGAAGCAAAGGCTGAAAAGGTTCCTTTTTCTTATGACCATATCTTTCTGAGGGAATGGAAAGATAATGCACAAATCAGATTTTAACAAGACTGACAGTAAAATAGTTTTTCTTAAAACAAGGGCCGAGCTCTTGTACTACTGTAATACAAAAAAAAAAAAAAGGAGGTAGTGAAAATGGTATCTTTCCTTAAAATGCTGGCAGTTTCCCCTCTTCATAGTCGGGGGGGGGGAGGAGGGGGCGAGCAGGAATCTTCTAGTGGTAGAATCTGGAAAACACTTCTGTATGTTTTTGTTTTATTATTTTCTATAAAGCCAATAAGAGTTTCCTATGTGGTCTTTTGCCAGGTATCATCATTTCTGTCTCTCTAGGAGCTTAGATTTCTTTCTCTGTGCTCACGTCCCACTACTGCTAATGTGCTGTGCAGGAAGAATTACATTACATAGCTCTGCTGTGCAGCTGGGACTTTCTGGAGGTTTGCATTTTTAAGGCTTTCCCCATCACACCCTGCCACTGAGGCAGGAAATAAATCTTGCTGGTCACATATTGTAGAGAGCACATGGCATCTGGGGGTGGGGGAGGAATTATTGTCTGTGCCCTGTGGAAGCCAGATTCTTTCACGAGCCCCAGTGCTGCTCAGTTCTGTACACATTTCAGTGATCTTATTGACATCTCAGAATTTATCCTTGGGAATACTGCTATGTGGTGGGAGGAAAATGAGACGCTGTTAGCAAACTGATAATTGAAAGTAATAAAAGCCTTAAGCAAATGCATAAAACTCTTCCCAATCATGGTATTTATGGCCCCAAACTGTTATAGAGATATTTATAGGTTCAATGGAAATACAAAACATATGGTATCTTTATCCGGAAATATTCTTTCAATTATACCCTGCATAGATCTCATAAACATCCCTCTTTCATTTAAAAATTCTTCAGTACATTAGGTAAGAAACATCATTCCATTTTGTAGGGGAATGTGGTAAACAAACATCTTGTTCTAACAGATGTTGAAGTGTGTTTTACAGATTTCAATCAGCAAAAGGAATATTCTATAAGTTTTGGCTCTGGCAGCTCAAAGTACTGCAGCTGTTAGGCCACACATCTTGTATTTTGCTTTTCTATTTATTATATTAGAGATTGTATAGGATCAGCATATTTTTTCCTGATTTTCATCTGTTAAAGCGTAAGTATCTTAATCTGCTTTCTTTGCGATGTGCTAGAACTCTCCTGCTTTGCAAAAGTATCAGGATCATACCTTAATCCTGGCTCTAATATATCTGTGTAAGGAATTTTTGAGAGCATCTTCTCCAGCTTGTTAGTCTCTGGAAATTGTGCTTATAAGAACTGAATTGGCCTTTTGATAATGCATTGTTGTTTCAAAGCAGTCCAGAACGGGCAACTGAGATTTGACCTAAGCCTAGCAGAAAGGAAGAGACTCTAGGAATATCTGTGCGGGTCAAGTCAAAAAGCAGTTTTATACTTCATCGTGAATTTGAGGGGGGCCTGGTGCTGGCCAGCACAACTGCTGTCTCTGCCTCTGCCTTTCCTGAGAGGAAGGGATTTAGCACTGACTTGGATCTGTCACTTGGTTGACAGTGGGGAATATTGTGCCACCTTCTTGCTGAGGTGGTTGATTTCTGAGGTACAATTCATAAACCTTGTGTTAGTTTTCTGCATGGGTAGAGGGGGGAAGCGGACCTGGGATTTTTTTATTACTTTTTTATTTTTAAACACCTTGATAGATCTTGGAAGATGCTACCTTGTGCGAGGCACTGTGCCTGCAAGAGTTCCCTGGAGGTCAGTTTGTACCTATCTTGATCTTGCAGGAGCTCAATTGTAATGCAGTGCACACGCTGTGTTTGAGCTGTTTAGTGGAAGCCTCGCTATTACAGCTCTAGACTGCAATAGGCATTTTTGCTTGAGTCCCTTAAGCACGTTGCTGTCAACTTTGTTCCAGATATTGCCATTTCTTAAGAAAAGATCCCCTCCAGCCTTGCATGACTGCAGCTTGATTAAACTAGCCCCTGTTTTGGTAGATCACTTTTCCTGTGCAAAAGTGAGTCTGTTAGACAGGCCTCATGTTAAATCGAAATCACTCATTTCTGTTATCTTGTCTCCAAACTGTATGGGACTTGTTGATTGCAGTTACTTGGAAGTCTTGGGCATGTGTATTGCAATCCTCAGTGCATATTCATCTTTGCCTAAGAGTTTGTAGGAGGTCAACCCACAGGATGGCTAGTGAAAGATCCTTTGGTATTTGCCCCAGGCTTTAAAACCCTTTTATAAAACTTTCCTTCCCAAATCTTCTACTTTCTTCAGTTTTAGTGCGACCAATCTCCGGTCTGTCTACTGGTTTGTCTTGCAATATTCATAGAACGCTTCCTCTTCTGGGATCTGTGAAATTACTAGCATTCCCTTGAAATTCTTCAGGATCCCTGTTGCCTGCAACAGCTGTGTATAGTTAAAGGGAGCATCACAAGGTGTAAGTTTCTTCCTTAGCTCTTTTTCTTTTTCAGTTTATTGTATAATATGCCTCGGAGCTGTTGGGTGTATAGGAAAAGTCTCTGGTATTCTGGTTTTTATTGAAACTGCAGCACAGTGTGAATTAGTACCTTTGTGAAAAATACCATTCTTCTCATCTTCTTGACCTTTTCTGGATTCTTGAAAAGGAGATGGAATCTCTTGGCATGTCTTACAGGGATGTCTTTACAGCTACAAGTGCAGATCATCTTGCTGCTCCCATTCAAGACAGATATTCAGAATCTCTTGGCATGGTAATTCTGTTTATTCAAAATGCAAACCACAGAGAAACAATATAATTGGATATGAAAATATGTTCTCTTAAAGTCAGAGAACACTAGAGGAGCTAATTTTCCTGATTTTCTCTGACATACACTTCACTGATCACTGGGTATAAATTATTCACATGTTAAAAAGATCACAGTTGTAAATATGAAAGGAGTTTGTAGCAATAATAACAACAAACCAATGTTACTAAATTACTGAAACAAATTATTCATGTCATCATCCTGCAATTTTTTCTGTTTGACCTTTAAGGTCTGGCATATGCTCTTCTATAGAGTGCTGTGGTAGGAGGGGAAGCCACGCGAATCGTAGCTGAGGGTTCTCTCTGGCTTGGGATGCAGAGCAGCATGGTGAGCAGGGCTTATGGCTCCCCATTAACCTGTGCATGAGTGGTTTTCTAAATCTTCCGTTCTCCAAATATGAACATTTGCTTTAAAAGCATTTGAAGTGACTTTGGGGAAAGGTAATGGTTGAACTCGTGAAGTCACACATTCAAAACACCCAGAGTGAAAAGGAAGAGTATAAGTGGTAGTCATGGGATTATAAATTGACCTAAGTATAGAGTGGTGACAAGCACGTGGCTGGTTGGGCTTTGGTACTGTTTGCAGCCTTGCCTGTGGAACTGGTTGGTTGGGAGAATGTATCTGTACAATGCTGTAAAGCACTTTCAGGCCTTCTGTCCCATCTCCCTGCTCTGTGTTGTGGGGACTCTGCAGAAGAGACTATGGACTCTGGAAGGAGAAAGAAACCTTGATGGAAGAGCTCTGAGCAGGTGAACTGAGGGTCCTGTAAAGATTTTGGGATGCACTTACAGCTTAATAATGCATAGGATAAAAGTCAAATTTTTTTCTAGTTGGCTCACTGGGAACAATAAAATTATCCTGATAACAGATGAGAGCTATCTTTCCTCGTTCATGCTTACCAAGGCCCTACTGCTAAGTAGCAGCATGTTGTTTGACTTTTCAGGGTGAAAAAGTCCCCCATAGAGACAGTTTTGTGGAGCTGATGTTGATGGATGCAGCCTCAGCATTTCACCTTTTATGTGTGAATTAATGCTCCAGTAAGGGTGTTACTGCTCATATTTGGCTGCTGCTGCTTCCAACAGTGCAGTGTTTTTGTAATGCTAGTCCAGCCAGCTGACATCTTACAGGCTGTGCAGCAAGCAGGTGGTACCTGAAAAGGCCTGATGGGATTCTCTTCCAAGATTTGATGGAATTAGCATTGTCTAGGGAGATACGTTATTCCATGTATGTGAAACTTATTGGGAAGCCTGAAAACTTCTGAGATTTTTGTTGCCTTATTTGAGGTTCGCCTTGTGAATAGCTAAATACAAGCATGATGTCTGTAGGCTGAGTATTCATCTTAATTTAGAGCAGCAAATTACTAAGCCAGGTAGATTCTGAGCTTCATTTTGGAGAAAGCAAAAGCTCTATACATGAAGAAACTGGCAGAGTGACACTAAGCATCAAAATAACTACCCTTTCTGTTAAAGAGAACTTTTTGCTTTAAGTTCCTTGATAAGCAGGAGACACGTGTTAGGTCCTGGCATAAGCTATTATCTAAGGTCACCTGCCATGTCTTCTAGAGGTGTTGCAAAACTGTGTAACCATTTTTGGGAAAGAGGAAGAGTGTCTTTACGGTGCCAACACCTGAAAATATACTGTGATGTCAACATCTACAGACTGCTTGCGAGGTAAGTGACAGAGCTCTTCTCCTCCACAAGAAAGCATCCAGTGCTGCATTTATCTATGGAAGAGGGTAGGCTAGCATCACCCTGGATCTCAAGCTATGCACAGTCCTCTTTATAAAAACAAATTCTTGAAAAATCTTGTTCTTGACAGTTTCCACTAAGTTGTTCCTACACTGTAAGATCAGGAAATTTTGCCTCAGAATCCCATGACATGCTTTGGTCGGTTTAAGTGAATAATGCAGCTATCTCGTGGGTGTACAGCATCAGTTCTGGGCTGCTGAACTAAGCAAATAACAAGTCTGTGAGAGCAAATCCTTCCCTGCTCTAATTCCAAAACATTTAGTGGTATTGCACCAAGTATTGATTTGGCCCGTTTTAGTCTAAGAGCAGAACTCCTGCCAAAATCAAGGATAAGCATGACAACCATTACATTGATTTATCAAAGTACAAGGGGAGTTGCATTAGGAATTTTGGAATTTAATATAGTGCATAAATGGCATTTCCATCAGCAAAAAATGAGAAGGTTGATTTATAACAGATGACTCCAATAATTTCTGAATTTCCATATTAATAGGAAAGTGGTACTTCCATTTGTGCTATTATCCCCATATGTGCCATCTTCTTATAAATATGGAAATTTGGTAATTATCTATAGAACTACTTTATTTTCAGATTATACCATAGAACTTAATGAATGGAATTTTTATTTTTTCTACTATCATATTTTTTTGAAGTGTTTTATTGGGTCTGGTTTACTCTATTGAAAGGTAAACTCTTAGTTTAGGGTATCTAAAACTAGATGGCTGCTAACTCGTTCATTTTCCTTTAACCAAAGGCACATACTTGGATTAAATGCTATTGATTTGTTACCTTCTCTGTTTTATGGTTTTAAGGACAATGTGCTGAATAGGAACTTGCAAAAGATATATTGCTCATGGAAAAGGAATTCATGTAAACAGTATTGACAGTGAGTAAAACTAAAGTGATACCTCAGCAC
This sequence comes from Pluvialis apricaria, assembly GCA_017639485.1. Taxonomy (NCBI): domain Eukaryota; kingdom Metazoa; phylum Chordata; class Aves; order Charadriiformes; family Charadriidae; genus Pluvialis; species Pluvialis apricaria. Next base: position 26,921,493 of record CM030014.1, read on the forward strand.
CATTATGTGGAGATGATAGGGTAAATACTAACACCTGCCTGAATGAGTGCTTCATACATGCTGGTGATCTTGTAGGAACGTAGTAGTGCGAGCCATATGTAAGGACTAAAGCTGGGAATATCAGGAAGAACACATTAGTACTTGATGGATAATACAGTATCTTGAAAAAGTGGTGTATGGGGTTGAAGTGGTTCAGAAGGAAAATTGTGCAGCCAGGAGTTTGATTGCACTTGATCCATGTGACCACACTGCTTTTAAGCTGCGAGCAGTCTTAATATCAGAGTTGTCCTGTAGTTTTTGGAGTATCAGCCAGGAGATACTCAGCTGTTTTACATTGCCACACGTCTCCTTTGAGTAATTTTTTAGTACTGATGCAATAAAAAGCAGGATGAAAGCTGTGGATATGGGACACTTCTAATGAAAAAGCCAACTTTTTTTTCCCTTATTGCAAAAGACGTCACAGCAGGTATCTGTTGATGGGCCTTTCCACAATGGAGTTCTTCTGAACCAAGTCAGCCAGTGAAAATTTGCCATATGGAAGTTCTTATTTCTGTAAAGGTGCCTTTACCTTAGGAGTCATGGTTCTGTGTCTTAAATTGTGTATCTAGGAGCTTTCATGCTGAGAAGTTAAAACTTCCTCCCAGATATCCTATTCTGATTTCTTTTCTAAGTGCAGTGTTCAGTTCAGGGGAAATAAGTTTCGGAGGGAAGCACTGTTTCCAGAAGAAGCCTTTTCCCTTGGGAGCAAAATACCTTACAAAAACTTGGCTTCGAGTGGTGCTTTTGAATGACCTTTGTGTTCTGTGGTGTTAACTAGAAGTTAAACACTTTGTACTGCCCTGTATCCATGTGAACGATTAGAAATCTGTGTATCACAGAATTGTTTCACCTGAAAAGTGGGTGTGTATTAGGTTACTGTGTGCCTTTTTCTCCATCTTAATCATGAGAGATTTATGAGGAGATCCCCATGCACTTTTCTTGTTGCAGGTTTTACTAAAATGTTAAGTGACAGTCCATTTCATATTATGCCTGTGTTGCGTGTGAATTGGTAGGAGAAGAGCTAAGGCACTGAGTTTAATATACCTTGTTCAAAATTTGGTGCAAGCGTCTAACACACTTGGTGGGGGTGAATAACCTACATTTTTGTGAATCTATTGCATGAAGAAAAGAGTTTGTGTACAGATATGGGTAGCAGAGGCTGAGAGTACAGTATGGATAAACTGTGACTGGGATGGCCCTAGTGGTGTTAAAAGCAGAGGAAATAAATTGTCTGATGTAAACACTGTGTTAATAAGGAAGATAGTTTAGAATAGGAACTGGCATCTCTAAGTATATGAATGTAATGATGGTCCAAAGCATTTATTTTTACCTGAATGAAAATGGTACCAATCTGAATGTTGTGAAAATCTGACTTTCTCAGTACGTTCGTTCTGCACCACCTGTAAGATGTACACCTTGGTTTTTTTGTCCTTGTGTAGCTGAAAAATCACATGCTCTGAGCTGTGAATACTGTTGTGGGATAAAGGCACGTTTGTAATGTCAAGGACTGAAACTATGCTCATTTACAGCACTAGCCACTCTGATCATCAAAACGATTTCATCAGCCTTACTTCAGAAAACAAATGATGTTTGATTTAGCTGGGCAAAGTGGTATTTCAGAACTGGCTTCTGTAATCTTTTCTGTAGCTTGACAGTTGGTCTGCAACAGATGAAACAGAGTAAACAATCTATCATAGTTGAAACTGGAAGCAGGCACCTCGAAGCATATCTTGAATGTGCTTCTGTTACGTATGGAATTTAAAAACTTTAAAAAAAACATTTAATTCTTCTGTGGCCTTCTTGTTAAAATCTTAACTCAGTCTTGGGCACTGGAAAATCAAGACCTTAGCTGCAACGATACTTACAAAATTATCTTGGATTTGAGTAGCTGCAGTTGATGCCCTGTTATGTTTTTAAGGAATCTCTCTTCCTTTGAAGCTCAGCCACTTTTGTAACCATCAGTTAATATTGCCTGTGCACCTGAATAACAGTCCGGGGAAGTCATTCTTTCCATCCTGTTCAATTGTCTTTTAATCAGGCTCGGGACATCTTCTCGGAGGAGCTGAGTGTCTCGGCTGTGAGGCAGGTCTTTTGTCTGACATAAATTGACAGAGCTGAGTGTCTCGGCTGTGAGGCAGGTCTTTTGTCTGACATAAATTGACAGAGCAAGTAAATGGGGGAAAATGGGAGGATTGTTGAATGCATTCAGTTTTCTAACATGTTGTCCACTACCGTGCTCTATTGCTTTTCACTGCCTCCCTCTGGAGATAACAATGTTTTTAGTCTTTGCATTTATGAAGTTCAATTCTTTTTTTTTACAGCTACTCAGCCTACAGATGGCCTCCAACTGGCTCTTTAAATAGAAGTGCTTTGCATGTTTCTTTCATTCTTATTGTGCTTCAGAAGAACCTGTTCACAGGCAGCTGACTCTATCTGAACTTGATTCCTGGATGCTTGTGGTGCTCCTTTGTCTGGCTATGTAGTAAGTGTTTGCTGCAAGTCAGCATTCACAGCTAGTTGTATGTTGGTTTCCTTTCTGGACTCCATGTTAAGATGATTGCATGGTGTGGGTTAAAGGCAGTAGGCCATGAGTTCTAGCTCTAAAAGTTTTTCTGGCTAGAGGTGTTTCTGATGTCTTAAGCTGAGGAAAAAGAACATTCACTGACACCTGACAGCTTCAGTTTTCTCACTGATTTTCACGAAGTTCACGTATTGCTATTCTGCTCAAGTCATTCCGTAAGCCATTGGACATTTTGAGCTGGGGAGATCCTTTCCTTTGCGAATGATTAAATGTAGCTGTTTGGAGGTAGATAGGAAAGACTAAAGCAGCACTCTTCAGTCTATTGCACACTGGATAAAGAAATCGGTATTCAAAGGGACTATTCCAGACTTTGGCAAAACTGCTCCTCTTCTGAAGATAACTTTTAAGCTGGTAAGAGGGCAGTGGGCCCCAGTTCACACAGTTTGTGTAGCTCTGGCTTCCCTAAAGCTGCGCTGCCTTTCAGCCTGTGAGGCGAGACTCCAGGGATAAGTCTGCATGGCTGGACATAGAGACCGGGCTTGTTGGTGGCTCTGTGCCAAAGTTGGTGTTGCTGTGCTGCTCCTGGTGGTAGTAATCTCATGCAAAATTGGCTTGTGTCTCAGCAGTATGTAGTGCAAAGTCATGAGTTAGAACGGGCATTCAGGGAATTGCTTGAGAAAAGGAAAGGTGAAGGGCAACAGTTGTTTAAGTATGCTGTTTCAACACTTCAGTTGATGGAAATTGGCCTTGTCTGCAGAATTCATTGGAATGAAGCCTTTTTGTGCCAGCTGAGAATCTGGTCTGTTACACCTGTGGTTGATTTTCATCTTCAAACTAAAGAAAATATGGTTCCTAGAAAACAGGACTCTTCCTCCTTATTGCCAGTGATTCCATATGCTTTTTTGTTCCTTGCCAAAGACCTGGAAGACATTGCAGTAGGATGCACACAATTCAACTGAACGTGGCATTCTTTTGCTTTGTCATGCCGGCCTTGCTGTTGATACAAAGCTTTCTGCTTTTGTCCTCCCATCTCTGGATTTATGTTGGCTCCTGCTAATGAGACTTAAAAGGAATAAGAAATGACCTCAAATTAAGACTGGGCTATTCCTGCAGAGCCATCCAAACCATTTATAATATTGATCAGTTAAGCCCTGTGAATTCTTCAAGTCAATCAATGATGTGAACTGACAAGTTAAATTATTACAGTGAAAGCCCTGCTGTGCTAACTTAATTTATGTTGCAAGGCCTCAAAACAGATTTTTTTCAGTGTATTTTTTTGTTTTTTTACCTTTTTAAGACTGCAGTGAAAATGGCCTTTTTGAAAAAGTGTTTCCTTTGAGAATAAATCACATCAAGTCAGTTGTCCAGTGGAACTACAAATAATGCTGCTTTTATTTTAAATTCAATAATATAGGCATCTGCAGCTGTAAAAACTTTTTTTACACATTGTGTGGCCCTGGGAAGATAAAGACAACTTGTATTTGTATTGTATTGTATTACCTTACCTGACTTGAGGTATTTAGTTTAGGGGCATGCTTCTATTATGTGAATGATAAATTGGAGAGGAAAGCCCCATATGGAAGAGACACAGAGTAAAACTTGTGGATTCTGATGGTTACAGCTGTGGGAAAGAGGGGAAAATGCCTTCTGCAGTGCTTCAGTCAGGTCTCTGTTCCTCACAAAGAGCATCAGGGCTCGAAGCCATGGAAATAATGCTCTGCCTAGCCACTCAGACCTTAAGTGTGTCACATAGTTGCGTATTCACAAAACAATGTAAAAGGAGGTTTGGTGTCATGTCAGTGACAGCCAAGAAGAGTGGGGGAAAAAAATTAAGACGTCTGTCTCTTTACTGTATACTCATGTAAGCCCTCAAGTGAGACGGCTCAAGAAAGAAAATCTGCTGCCTTACAGAAAAGGAGGAAAAACTAGTTTTGGCAGGCTTCCTCTACATATAGTTTGCCCTAGTGCATTACTGCATAATGTCTTCCTGCTGTTGTGTTCCATTTTTGAACAAAGAAATTACTTTTAAATGGTGCCTATGAATGTATTTAGAGGGAACAAGTGTTAAAAATAGTGATAGAAAAAACTCTAAACTGATAGTGGATTCTGGGCATTTGACTTGCTCCATCTGGGTAAGGAACAAAGGCTCCATCCATGACGCATGCTTTCCTTGCCACCTCTGCATGTGGACTGAACAGCACTAATCTGCAGCTCTGGGATGGGTATTAGTATTTGGGGGTGGCTGACCGTGGCACGCTGGCAGGTAGAGGTGATTCCAGCTATTCGAAAGACTAAACAGTAATTAATTAAATGATTAATAGTACAGCAGAAAGAAGTGCTAGATCTCAGCCGTTAGTAGTTGGGACTCACTTGCTTCGCTCTTCATTCTGTTTTGGTTTCAATAATTTCATATTTATGAGGTTCTTTCCTCAAATGAGAGAGGTCTGTAACTTCATATTTAATTATTTAAATCTTGTTGTCTTGGCAGATGGTCCTTCCCCAAATGCAAATATCAAAAATTTGTCAAAGGGCAAGACTTCTAGGTTAAGGTATGAGTCAGTGATGTTGATTTGCAAGAATCCTGGGAAGTTTGTCACATAAAGAAAAACAGAGATCTCTTAAGTTTTCAAGGACATTATCTTGCAGTGTAATCAGCATCCTTACAGTCCCCTTCACATGCATCTTTGTAGGTGAAGTGTATTCATGTATGTAGTATTCAACAATAAATGCTACTAAGCCAAAGTGCAGGGGGAAGGAGCCTGCTGTACCAGCTGCAAACCCAAACTGTCTATCAGCAATGATGCTTGAATATTCTGTCCAAATATCAAAGTCTCTTAAAGTGAAATGGATACTTTTCTCTTGCAGTCTTCACAGTATATACACCTTAATTTCTTCCATTTTTTTTCTGCTTTGTCCTCCTTATCAATGTAGTTAACCATGTTCATAATCTACACACTAGCCTTTCATTGCTATATTTTTCTACTGAGTTGTAAGTATTGCACAGACTGTGCGCTTATATGGACACTTCTGTATCCTGTCCCTCTAACAGTGTGCTTGGATAGCTGTCCAGACAATCAAAGGAGCTTTTTAGAGTTGTTTTCAGTTTTATTTATGTGCTGGGGGCTGGGGGTTGGGTTGTTTTTTTGTTTTTTTTTTTCCTCTGACTTCCAGGACACAAGCAAAGAAATGGGATCAGCTGCTCTCTGCCTACAGTCAACTTGCAGCTGTTGAGTTATTCAAAATAATCATAGAATGATTTGGGATGAAAGGGACCTTAAAAGATCATTTGGTTCCAACCCTCCTGCCGTGGACAGGGACACCTTCAACTAGACCAGGTTACTGAAAACCCCATCCAACCTGGCAATACATATACTGTATGTGTGTTTAGTTTTTTTTTATCAAACAGCCAAAAGGTTTTGCTCTGAATTGTACCTCTACACTCTTGAAGATAGTACTGTATTCATTTTGTTTGAAAGAAAATTTCTGTAGTGGATTTTTTTCTCCTGACTGCAGTGCTTCCATAGTGCCTTAGCCTGTTTTAGCGAAGGTATAGAACAGGGCAGCATGAGCAAAGCGGTGGAAGAAGCAGCCACAGCCCTGACCTGATTCATTGCAGTGCAGTGCTGTAATATTTTAGGCCAATCAAATACTGAAAAGGTTCCTGCGATGCCATGGTACACTATGGGACAAGATAAAGACATGCTAGTGATGTTGGAAGGGTTGTGTGTCAGGCTCTTACAGACTCCTGAGTATGGACTGTTTGGGAGGGGAGGGAGAGTGTTTGTGCACCAAGGGCAGTGTGCCTATGTATTTGTGTATATTTTTTTCTTTAACTAAGCCAGACTTCCTGCAGAGGCATCTTAGTGTGTATAGGGGCAACTTTCAGTGCAACTCTATAAAATAGCAAGCAGCATACATAAACAAACCTATCACAATTTATAGTGGGTCATTGGCACTAAATTTAGAGCATTTATTTTACTGCTTCTGGCTGATGCTGGGCTAAATTTGGAAGACAGAATAGACAATTCCAGGTCTTACCTTAAAAGAGCACAGCACTCATTATCTGAACCACCACATGGCCCTTGTGCTTGGAGACTGTGGCTTTTGTGTCATCTTAGTTTAGTTTTCTTCTTCTTTCCCCAGTCGTTAACAGAGGTTCAGTGAATAGTATGTATCACAAGCTGTGAGACACCTGCTTGATGTTACTGCTTTTCAGTCACTGGCTGCAATTATTCTTCTCCCCTCCTTTTGGAAATGTTAGCTGTTCCTTACATTGTCTGTGGCCTCCCTCTTCCCAAGGCACTGAGGGTAAAGATTTTGGGCAGCATCTACCTGGCTGGGTATGTCACTGACTCTCTGTGTTTTGCTCCCATCTTTTCATGTTCTGGGTGCCGAACTAACATGTCTGGCTGTTCAGGTCATCACCAGCGTGTCCCAGAGTAGGAGTTGCAACAGTCTCCTGAAGACCTTTTTCCAGTGATCTCTCCAGAGAGGAATTCTTCCATACAGAAGACTTCCTGGCACCTACAAGGGCTTTTGCTCATCAAAAATCACTTGACTGAATCCTTGGAGGCTAACAGCAATTTACTTCAGCTGATGATTAAAAGCATGTTCAGCCTGGAGAAAAGAAGGCTCTGGGGAGACTTTATAGTGGCCCTCCAGTACCTAAAGGGGGCCTATGGGAAAGATGGGGAAGGACTTTTTATCAGGGAGGGCAGCAATAGGATGAGGGGTAATGGTTTTAAACTGAAAGAGGATAGGTTTAAATCAGATATTGGGAGGAAATTGTTTACTGTGAGGGCAGTGAGACACTGGCCCAGGTTGCCCAGAGAAGCTGTGGCTGCCCCATCCCTGGAAGTGTTCAAGGCCAGGTTGGACGGGGCTTGGAGCGACGTGGTCTGGTGGGAGGTGTCCCTGCCCATGGCAGGGGGATTGGAGCGAGATGATCTTCAAGGTTCCTTCCAATCCAAACCATTCTATGTTATTTCAAAAATATGCTTTCCTTCCACATGCTGCTCTCATCCCAGCTGCATCCAGATAACTTCATGTTATTGCATATTGTCTGTGGTACTGTCAGTCACCCCTCATAATAGGCCTTACGTAAGCCCTAATGACCCTGAGACTGGTCTAGCCACTGGGGAACCGAGTCCCACGGCCACAATGATGCTGTACTTTATTCTGTATTTTAATACTTTCTGTGAACCTGGCCCTTAGTGACTGTAGGTCCCAATCAAGGAGGAGGTACCTCCTGCTCAATGCTCTGCATATGGCAGCAGCAATGAAAAAACCCTGTTGTAGCAGCTGTACTAGAATGCTTAACAATGTCTCAGCTACCTCAGACTTGGAGGTGTCTCAGGTGTCAGTTTCAAACCACAGAACTGACAGGACAAGTGGCTCAGTGGGTATCACTGCTGCTACTGGGATCTCTTACTTTCCTGGGGAGAAAGGATGTTTGACAAAGATTCTGCTCTGCAATTATCCTGTTCTCCTAAGTATTCCCATTTTGAAACAAATGGTAACTGATTAAACTGAAGAGCTAAATCAACTCAAAACATATATTCCTGCTTCTTCATTGTCTGCTTTAACTAAAGTTGGTCCTAGGCATTCTGGAAAATGCCTATAGATTCCTATCAAGACCATATGTTCCCAATAATAATGGGTTGTTTCAGTTTCTGTGAGCACACTTGATTAAAAATTGTGTCCCTACAAAAAAAAAAGTCGGACAGTGCAGTGCAACACACTTCCTATGAGCTGATAAGACCCATTTATGTTGGGGCTTGCAGAGAGCACATATGTTGCTGAAAGGTGGAACACCACTGTTTTGTTCAGTCTCACTTGTCATCACTGCATCATACCTTGTCTCCCTCTGAAGACTTCCCCGAAAAAAAATTCTTCCTCTGACTTTCCAAATAATGTTTTGATCCTTTCCTGCTGTGACAACTGTCTTCAACAGACCTTTCAGAAAACTGAAAGAACAAATGAGTTTGGAAAGAGTATGTTTTAACTGCTTCCTTTGAAAAGTTTGTAAATGTTGCTTTTAGTGCTTAGCTCCCTAAGGTCAAATTTCCTTTCTGTTCCTTTGGGGAAAAAAAATGGCCAAATAAGTAGAACAGGCTATATAAAACGAGATAGGGGTCTTTGCCACTTTTCATTTGATGGCATAACTCCCAGGCAGATGGATAAATGGTTCACACCAACAGTCTCCTCTTTCTTAACTCCAGCATTTATCACTAAGCTTTCTCACCAGTTCCTGCTGCCCTTATATTGCTTACGCTGGGAGCACTTGATAGCACAATCTCTAGGCATTAAATTCCAGGTATTTCTATACCTTTTTCCTGAGGCTTCTGCCATCTTAGAGAAATGTCAGTTTGGTTATACCTTCTGCCAGCTCTTATCTATCCATCCTCAGTGGGCCATTATATGATTGTTTCCCATGATATCCTTCCTAGTGACATTTTACACGCATACTATTTTCCCCAAACGAGTTTGCTGTATGCTAAATTTCATGGTAGAATGAATCTCTGCAGCTGAACTGGTACATTAAGCTGGGAAAGTGGTGTGTTATAAGGAAAATGCTTTTAGGCACACTCCTAACAGATGATTTTAACTGGTGTTATGATTTGGTGCTGCTATCTTTCTGTTCACGATCTACCATACAAATGTCTTTTGATCCTGCAATCCTTAAACACATAGGAAGGAGACAACTAATTTGCATGGGTAATCTTATGAAAGCCACCTTTGTAATTAAGTGCAAACTGTGATTCAATCCTCTGCCAGTATATTATGCCACTTCGATAAACTTTCATTTCATTATTGAAAGTCAAGATTCCCTTATTAAACTTTTCTATTAAAACATGATGTGAAGAAGCTTCCAAAATCCACATTGCTTCTGCTATGTCACTTTTATTCTAATGTAATGTAAATAGACAAATAAGATATCCTATTGTGTTAGCCTAAGGGTGTTAAACATGCCCTTGAAACCAAAGACAAAATAAAGCATAATTAAAAATCTCATAGCAAGACAGCCCTATGGCACAGCTTCCCTTCCTGGCAATGTGAAGCAAGGTATTGAAGACTGAAGGGCTATTAGGAGGCTGAGAACATCTTTAGCAAACTGCCTATGGGTGTAATACATTCCTGGGCCGTGAGCTGGGCTTAGCTCACAGTGAGATATTCTAATAGACAGCAAATCTCTCTCTACAGCTGAGCAGGTTGCTATCAGCCTTAACCTTGACACAGGACTGCAGCACTTTAGATTGCCTAGGAAGCTTTATCCTAAGGCTTTCTGTACCTTGACAACCTGAGGAGGAGGAGGTATTTCAGTGGGACTGTGCTTATCAGCTGAAACAGAGAGACTTCAGTGGTGATCTGGTCTTTGCCTGAGGTGATGTGCTGAACAGTCTTGGTGCTCTTATGAAACATTTGAGGGGAAGTTGGAATGGTTTCACGCAGCAGCATGTCAGATAGCCCCCTCCACCTGTCTTCAGAGGGGACTGCTGGCCCTCCAGGCAGACCGCTTATAAATTGGAGAGCAGTAAGAGAGTACCTGCAATGCAAGACAATGAAGGCCTAACTCAACTTAAGACTTGTTTAGAGATCGAAGCAATGCATGGCCTGCATCATACAGTGCAGTGCTAAACAGGGAGGTAACCTCAATTCCTGGAAGCATTATGGTTGTGTTAGTGAAATGCTACTGTGGGTTTAAGTACGCCTCCTTAGGTGTCCTCTCTGCATCTTAATTTACCTGAGGTGTCAAACTGCCAGTGCTTGCAAGAGCAGAATCAGCTCAGTGCACGTGAGAATACTGCCTTGGTGTCACACTTGTGCAATGCCAGCAGCGTGTGGGGTCTGCACTGTGACCAACTGAAGCATGCCAGATGCAGACGCCACTCTTGATTTGAAGGCAGGTAAACAAACGTTTTCAGTTGGTAACTTGTCTCAGTGACTTATTATTCATGCTGCTGGAATAAATGGTATCTTCTTCAGACACAGCTTCCCTTCTGCTGCTTTGCCACTGTAATTTTCCTCCACTGAACTGCTTTTAACCTAGTACTTGGTGTGGTGTTGTAGGCATGTTATTAATATACTGTTGTCCAGGTCCTCTAAGTGTTTTTGGTAGGCTGCGAGTATTCCAATGTAGCACTTTACATACCCTATTTATTCCCCGCCCCGCCCTTAATTTTTGTCCCATCTTGATGCTTTTTCTGTCTTTTGAACAAACTCATCCTTTTGATCATGGAATTGTAATCTTCAGATTATAGTAATCAGAGGTCTGAGTGTGCCTTCTGCTTGTATATTCTCCCTTTGTCTTTGACTAACTTTTTTTTCCTTCAGCTTTGAAAAATGCACCTTTGAAGTACTGAGCGAATTTATTGGGAACAGGTCTCAGTCCTTGTTGAATGATATGATGTCCTCATTTTTCCAGAGGCAATGACCGGTTTGTCTAATTTCTATGAAACAGTTCCAAATACTTGGCATATCTTCTTGTGGAAGAAATTGTTTTCTGATAGGTTATTTTTTTAATCTTTAGGTAGCTACATATTTTCTCTAGAATTGAAATTCTCATATTAAGTTTTATTTTTACACATTAGCAAAACAAGGAGGAATTTCAAGTAAGTGGATTGATTAGATATTCTGAATCTCAGTAGTTTGGGGTTTTTTGTGGCCTTTGGTAATTCTTTTACTGACTCAAGCTATTAAAGTTTTTGTGTTTTTCTTTAGAATTGTGTGGCTAAAAACAGTTCTGTGCCAGGTATTGGTGTTACAAAATCTGTGAAGCTGGAAATGAAGTGCCCTTTGAGGGCAGATAGTCTTAGCTGTGGGACAACCTGTTGCTTTGTAGCTGGAAGCATGTGAATCAGCACCCTTCCACATGGTGGGCTCTGTCAGAGACGTGGATCCTTACAGCACTTACACCAATTTCCTAGTCTTGGTTGACAACTAATGTTTTGGACTGGTCAGGTGCTTTCAAGCATTCTCCCTGCCTTTCATATCTCTAAAAGAAGAGAGGCATTGCATTCTTTTTTCTTTGTTTTTTACTCCCCTGTGTTGCTTCTGCTTAGTAAAGCTAGTGCAATTGAAGGATGATTATTTGATCTGGAGATCTCTACTGTGCCATATTTCCTTGTGGCTGCCAGGAAAGATCAGCCTCAGGTGACTGGAGGCTAGGCAAAGCTGCGGACAGGCAGTAGGAGAGAACCTGATGTGGGTACCATGGGTGTTGGCCCAAGGTCTGAGATGTAATTGGAATTTTCTCATAATGTAAAATGGAAGCACAGATACTTCTAAGGATGACAGAGGAGCTTCTTGAGGTTCTCTAAAATATTTTTATATCAAATGAACCTGCTATCTTAGGACTCAACTAAAAGAACAGGTGAAAACACATCCTAGAAATAAAAAAATATTCTGCTTAAAGCTGGTTTGTTGGCACAACTCTAAAAGCAGCAATTAAAATCACTGTAATAGTTGGGGGAAAGCTCCAGACTTGCTACTCATGACCAAGCTTTAATTCATCCTTTCCTGTATTGAAGAGGTGGGACCTTTCCTAGATTGATTGTTTCCATTCTAAATGTTATGGAATTATTAAGCAACGCTTCAGAGTGCACTGAATTTATGGCCATTATTTTCTAATGAATTCTGGTTGAACTGACAACTTTAAGTCAATTCTAGCCTTTCAGAGGAGGTATAAATAGGAAGGAGAAATAAATAATGTTTTGGCCACAAGGCAGTGCAATGTTTGGAAACGAAGTTTGAAATGTCCAACTGAGTTGCATTAATGAAATATTAGGTCTCAAGTTTGTAACCCTGGCTGGGATGTCATGGAACCCGGTGCTGGCATGTGGAGATTGTCTTGGAGATTTCCTTTAATCTTCTGAGCTGGCAGGGTATGAAAGATTAAAATGCACTGGATCTATCAGACTTGCCACCTCTAGTTCAGGCTAGTTATTAATGTGCTATGTGGACAGCAATACTTTATTAATTGTATTGCTGGCCAGTGATCAATGTGACAAGCTTAGCAAAGAGCACAGTTATTCATCAGAGAGTTGTCAAGGAGTAATTGCCCTCATACGCATTAGAATAAGCTAGTGCGAGAAGGAGAATGGATGTGCTTTTATCATTTTTAGGTGCAAATCTGTTAGCGTCAATGAAATTAAAATCTGCTAAGGTAGTAGTAAATAAATAAATTGGAAAGGAATTACTTTTCCCTGACACAGTCATGCCACTGCGAAGTAAGACAAAGGATCATACTTTCATAGCATTTATATTTTAGTGTTTTAAAAGTTTTTTCAACAAATTCTTTTCTCTATACAGTATTTGTTATTGGTTACACATTTGTAAGGGGAGGCACATGGTTTGCAGATCTTTCCTTATGAAAAATAGTGGAATAGTTGAGATGTCATTTTGCTGAAAACTGTTCTTTAAATTATAAAATGTACAATGGCCCAGCTATCGTATTACATGCAGAATATATTTTGATCTACCATGACATTCTTTCACCTTTTGTGGGAAAGCACATCAGTAATAAAATATCAATGCTTTTCTTTCTGCAGAGGTGAGGACTTGCACTTTTCACCAAAGACTGCTATTTTAAGGATTGTCAAAAGCACTGGGGAAGTGACAAAGGTAGGGCTGAATTTGTAGTATCTGTCCTGGTCCCTGCTGTACCTGGCAATACTAAACTTTCTCGCATGATATGTTTTCCCCATCATCCTAGATAACCTCATACTTCAGCTGTGGTGCTAACACACAAAGTGATGGCTGCTGCATGCAATGCTGCTTTGCACATGTGTGTGCAAGCGGTTATCACTGACAGTGAGAATGGCAGATGCTCATCAACATTGGGTTTAAGAGGGTGAAGGAATTCTGCAGCCTTCAAATAGAACTTAATACAGCCTACACAATAGAGCGCGTGCTTGATGTAATACCTCATTGAAGTCCCCTTTCAACTCAGTGCTGTCTGGGAACCCAAACGCGGATATAGAATCCTAATCATGAGTGCTGTGGCTTGCATGTTTGCTTGCGTGTTTGGGGTTGAGTCTGACCTTAGTTTTTTTGTTTCTTGTCTTGTGAACAGCTTACTCTAGAACATCAATTTTTATGGAGCTTTGTATTTCAATTTGTATTTAATACATGCACAAACTGGACTCACGCTGTAGACTGCACACTTTGCTTTTACTCTGTTTACATTATTTCTGTGGGTCTCTGAGAATTCATTGAACAGAGGGCTCGCAGAGAACCTATCCCAGAAGATAATATTTCAGAATATAACTAAGGCTAAACCTGACTGTAATGCTTGTTTATTTATCATGCAATTAAACAATGATAGTTTAGGCTGATTCTCCAGGACTGTCAGTCTAACACATTTCAGATTGCTAAACTCCCTAAAACTAATAATGGCTTGAGGCCAGAGACTGGCAGAATTCTGGGATAAGGTAGGATTTCTTTGGAAAGTAGAGCACTTTGGTAGGAAAGGATGAGCAAAGGGACAAGTCAGTATCTAGATTATTAAAAGGAAAGCTGGCACTGTATATAGTTTAGATTTGCTCATGATAGTCCATAGCCTGTATGATAACGAGACCTGTTTAGAATGGATTTCCTTGGCATTCAACAGCATCATTTTTAATTGTCTCATCTGAAAGTTCTGCTTCTGCCTTGCCAGTCAAAATGATCTCATCTAAATATTAAGGAAAGTGCTGATAGCAGAGACTACTTTATCACACTCCTAATGCATGCTACTAAGATAAGAGAAATAAAATATTCTTAAAGTAGGTATGAGAAATTCTTTGTCCAATTTCAAACCCACACAAACAGACAAGGGTGAAAAATGTGATGTGACTTTAAACATCATTAGCGTGATCAGCTTAGAAAGAAAATGAGCAGGGAATGTAAAGTGGGAGGAAGGGGAATTCAGTTATGGAACACACTGAAGCAGCGAGTGAAGGGCTGTTTAACTGTTTTCTGTGGTGTCCAGTAAGAGGAGGCCCTGCCTCTGGTGGAAGTTCTCTTGTGCTTCACAGTATAACTGCGTATCTTTGTTGTATGTGATATAAGGCAGCCAGCATTTTATTACTGACTTGCAGAACAATCTCAGCCTCTGACAAAAGTCTTTATCCACAGAAGGGGAGGGAATTGTCAAGAACAAATACTCTAAATGCAAACACTTTAGTCTTGCAAAGACTAAAGTTAATGCACAGGATTAGTAAAGCCTCCTCTCAGCTTCCTCAGCACTAGTGTGAAGAGTGCTCAAGTCATATAGTCATTGCAAAGCCCTTACTGCATCCTCCAGCAAGACTCTGAACTTCACAAAAGTCTCCCTTGCAAATTCTCTGCAAAACAATTTTCCTAGTAAGTCATCCAAATGCAGCTTTGGTTAGCCACTTTCTGATTTCTGGCCTTGAAACACTTTGACTCAGTATCTAAAAAATTTTGTTGACAATGCTTGGCTTATAGTTTACTTTAAGTGTCAGACTGGCTGCTGTAGTTTCTCTTGTTCCTTGATTCCTTCTTTTCTTGGTGTTTGCCTCCAGTTTTTAATACTCTGGCCGGTGTTTGTGTGGTCCATAGAACTAGAATCTAAACCTGAGTAGATCCTGGCATTTGTATGTCACAGTAAATTAGAGATTTTTGAATCAGTGCAGTTAGTTTTAAAAATAAGTGTTCCAGCGTTCTGAAATAGGGCAGTGAATTAATTTTATCACTTACATTTTCTGTAGATTAGTAGATTGGTTTTACTCTGTTCTCTGTTGAGTTAAATTGGAGCCTTTGACCCTTGAAAAACAGAGTAGTCATCAATGGGAGAATAGTTTTAAGGAATGAGCATGGTAGCTAGATACTAATGCTTAGGCAGTTAAAACTTCCAAATTAACTGATGCTGTCATCTGTTCTAATATTTCACTGAAAGAGCGGGAGCTTTTCACATCCTGCAGACACTACTATCATGTTACTTTCTGCTTGTCTTGTGTGTGTATGTAACCAGGGGCGTGCACATGTTACATGAGGAAATCTTACGGCCGTGTTCAAGCTGTGCCACCTGTTCTAAACATGCAAAATCCTGTGCTGAATACTGAAGATTGACAAGCTGAAACTAAGTACATTTATAAGAGTTGATCTTTGTCAATTACTTGGTGGCTGCAATATCTGCATTGGAAGCTTCATTTTCAGTCAACCCACTGGTTGGTTGCAGGAGTTGAAGAGCAAAATTTTTATCTGATGTTATACAGAAGATCATATTGAATTTATCATCCCTTTGCTCTGCTCTTTTGATCCTTAGATTCTCTTTAACTAAAGGTTATGTCTTTTAATGATAAATTTAGATTCTGCAATACATAGCTAGAGACACCAAGCAGTCAGAGCCTTAAATACGTACATGGGGACTGCTACGTAATATTTTTTTTCCTCAGGATACTTGTGACTGTGCTTTTTGTCCTGGCATGGAGAATGAAAATTCTCCAGGCACAGTTCTCTCCCTGGGTGTCAGGAATTGATAATGTGCCCTTTGTATAGTGAACACCATCTGAACATCAGGTGAGATTCAGAAGTAGCTCTAGGGCCATACAAGATGCTGCACTTAGAAGAATTTAAACATCTGAACTAAAGGTGTAGGGAATGGGAATCTGTTGTTGGAGAGCTGAAGCCCTGAAAATGACAGCTGTTTTATTTCTTTCCATTCCGCACAGGTTACAGCTATTTCAGTTTTCAGTGTCATGCCTGACTGTTGCAGTGCTTGACAATAGATAACCTTCAAACCCAGCTGGAAAATACTAGGCTTTGATGGCATTTTCCATCAGTAGGCAGAGATGGCTTGGTAGGCCACCTGACCAACTCTGGGTAAGGTTCAGCTGGGGGATTTCTGTATGATCTGTCCGTCAGCTGGAGAGCATGACAGGAGGTGAAAGGCTGTGTGCTGTCAGAAGTCCTGTACATCAGGCAAGACACTAAACAAGCTGCTGAATGTGTCAGTTATAAAAGGACACATTCTGATCTGTTAATCTTGTGTGACTTCGAGTTATTCTAAACTTTAATTATTACAAAAATCTGATTCTATTCTGTTAACTACATGGGCTCCAAGTATACATAGTAAACATTTCTAAAGCAGTATCTGCTCAATCAAGGCTTGGTTATGTTAACAGCTTGTCAGTTAGAATTAAAACCTTTCCCCTTACAGTCTACCTCAAAAGTCTTTACCAGTCTGTAGACTTACAGTGTGACCATGACTGTCCACACTAATTCAGTCTGGGATTCCCTTTTGCGTTCTCTCCTGTTGAACTTCCTCATCTGTTGCTACTAAGAGTTTCAGGCTTGGAAACAGAAGAATGTGGGTTCATTTTGCCTCTGTAATATTATATACACACACACATATATGTACTATACATATGTATATGTGTACATACATATATAAAAATAAGAATTCCTCATACACCAAGCTTTGTGTTTTTCTTTTGGAATGTTTCTTCCTGTATTGCATTGTCATAGTATGTAGAGTTGACAGCTGAGATCAGGAGCTGTCTGCACTGGATATTGTACAGAAATTCACATTGTCTTGAGTTTACTCCAGGTGAGAGAAAGTATGTGGTGAGAGAAGTATAACCCCTCTTTAGAAGAGCAAAGGTTATGTCAGGGTGGAAAAAAATGCCTCTTCCAGATTTAAAAACAACAAACAAGTGTCAGATGTTTCTGTCTCATCCTCATGTCCAAACCACAGAAGAAGACTTCTTGAAAGTCTTGTTTGATCTGTATGCAGTCGTACTTGGTGTCATTAAGTCATGCTTATATTAATGTCACACTGAGATTAGCGTTTTCCTGTAGGAAAGTTTGAATTGCATATCATAGACAATTAATACAAAAGTCGTCTTAGTGGTGCCTTTCATCTCAAGAGGATGAGGTTTTTCAGTTTTGAAAAATTAAAATGAAAAGTGTTCTCTTTTCTGGTCTTTTTATGCTTCGCTTTATTAAAGAGCTCTTGTGGTCGGCATCATACCATTAAAAAGCTAGAAGCTGATAGCCACGATATTTCATGTGTGGTAGACTTTACAACAAATTACAACACTGACTGCTGAGACTATCTAAGTTGCTGGAAAAATGGGTTTAATTGTCCATTCTGAAACTATTTCCAGGATCAAATAGAATTTCTTTAACTACTCATGCTCTTTATAACCCTGGTTCAATTCCATTGCAGTAAATCTGATGGGAAAGCAGCACGGCAAGTTAAAAACAGCACTGATATTTTATAGCACTGACATTAAACTATATGTCATCTTCAAATTAAAGTACTGGGCTGAAAGGTTTTCTAGTTGTAATGATTTGTTACTATCTGGAGATGTAATTTGCATTTTAAAAACTCGTCTTAACCAATGGTTAGGGGCAGTGTGTGTGTGTGGAGGGGTGTGTTCCTTTACAACCTCTGTGCAGTTCACTAGCCTGTTGACATTTCTTGCTCAGGTTTGAAGAGAAAGTTGCTCCTGTTTATTGAGAACTCTGATGTGTTACTATCACTGGATACATTGACAAATGGAGACAAAATGAGCATTGAGCATAAACAATGTGTTGCTCAGACTAATCATTACTGTCTTACAGTCCTTACTGGACTCAATTTTCAATGTGTTTTCATATTCATATATGAAGTTAATATAAATACTTCTGTGTTTTGGGTCTAACTAGCTTTCAGCTTGCTACTGCCCAACGCAGTACCGCAAGAGACCAAGGCAGGATCTTGTTCTTCCTTACCATTTGCTAAGGCTTGTGCAATTCCTAATAGCACTTGTACAGGTGAGGCTTCAAGCCTGTAGGTCAGTGAAAGTGGGCTGTTGCACCCACATAACCTTTTGTTGTACTCTGAGTACAACAAACAGAGAGCAACTCTCAGCATGTGGCACCAAAGTTGTTTTTTTCTTGAAGTAACTCGAAGTGAAGTGTCTGAGGATGGGATTTCCTTTTTTCAGCATCAGAATTAGCAAGAATACTGAGACATATCACAGAGTGGTTGATGTTGAGGTTGGAACGGAGGTCATCTTATCCCCCAGCAAGGGGACTTGAGGAGGGCCATATAGAGACGTCTGCCCAGAACCATGTCTAGATGACTTTTGAATACCTCCAAGAGTGGACGCTATGACCTCCGTGGGCAACCTGTGCTGGTCACTCACAGTAAAAAAAGTGTTTCCTGATGTTCAGCACCTCCTGTGTTTCAGTTTGTGCCTGTTGACTCTTGTCCTTTCACTAGGCACCACTGAAAAGAGCCTGTCTCCATCTTCTCAACACCTTCCATGCAGGTATTTATATATGTTAAGATCCCCCTGAGCCTTCTCTTCTCCAGGCAGAACAGTCTCAGCTTTCTCAGCCTTTCCTCATATGTGAGGTGCTTCAGTCCCTTAATCATCTTAATGGCCTTTTGTTGGACTCTTTCCAGTATGTTCATGTCTCCATTGTACTGTGGAGCCCAGAAGTGGACCCAGCACTCCAGGTGTGGCCTCACCAGCACTGAGTAGAAGGGAAGGATCACCTCCCTTGACCTGCTGGCAATACTCTGCCTCATGCAGCCGAGGATACCATTAGCCTTTTTTGTGGCAAGGACACATTGCTGGCTCATCTGCAACTTGATATCCACCAGGACCCCCAGGGGCAGGGCAGAAAGAAACAGGGTTTGAACCCAGAGGGTGGTCTTTCTTGGATTCAGACATTGGCTATACCTTACTAGGACTAACCTCCAGGGACCCCTCTGACTTGCGTGTTCTCTTCTTGTAGAGGAAAAGGCTTCGGCCCATGTTTGGGTACGTACCTCCTTTCGTCAGTCCCACTTGTAGCTGTGGTAGACTGAGGCGAGTTGCCTGGCCCGCAGGTCACCCTTCAGGATTTCACTTGCTGAGAGTGGTAGTTGCACAGCTGAGCCTCAGGCTTGTAGTTGCTATTCAGGGTATTGAATCTCAGTAAGTGAAGTTGAAGGGAATCAACGTGGGAGCCAGAGATGGGTTGTGAATTCTTGACTGGCAGGTCAGAGCTGTGGAGTGTTTTATCAGTGTAAGGGGATGAATCTGGTGATAGCATTTGCTTTTTTTTTTTTCCTTAATTTTATAAGCACAATCATTGCAGAGGCCATGCTCATTTTACAGCACATTTGTATTTTTGTTTGCTTAGTTTAAGGTGTATTTTACTTTGATGTTTATGCCCTGGGGACTTTACAAACTGATCTAGTTCGTTGAAAGTATGTGAGACTCCTTCTGAGAATAGTTACTGTGCCAAAGTTTTCTTTTCTTTCTTTTTAAATAATGAGCAATGCTCAAATTGGATAATTCTAGAATTTAAGAAACAGGGTGGGGAAAATAAAAGGGGGGACATGCCAGGAAGCATATTCACTGTGTTTTTTCGTTTGAAGGGAGCGGCCCATAAAAGTCTTCTGAAGTGTTTTAAAAAGTATGTATTTGTGTATATTGCCAACATGCTTCCTGAGAATTCAATAGTGAAGTAGGCCTCGGGAGATTTGACTTGTTTCCTTGGCTCTGTTCTAAAACCTCTCATAGCCTTGGACAAATCCTGGTTTCTTCATGCTCATATTCCTTGCGTGTGAAAAGAGTAACTGTAGATTACTGAGAAACTGTACCTCCTTTGTCTGTTTTTGAGATAGTAAACTTTTGAGAGGGGGACTTCCTATTGTACATTTGTATGGCACTTAATGCACTCTCCAGATTCTGCCTTGAATTAAATTTTGAAAATGGGTGATTTCAAGCTAAAACTTTCAGACTTTTACTTCCAGGTAAAAGTGGTGCTGCCCAAAGCAGAAAAAAACCCATACAAGTGGGGGAAAAAAAATCTCTCTTGGTTAATGAAGAAAGGTATCTTTTAACATCAACAAGGTTACTACTTTTCTGTAAAAGTTGCAGGGAGGATGCCTGGAAATGAACAGAAAATGAACACTATGGTTTTCATAGTACTTGAAAAAAAATGTGCAAGTGCAGCTCTACCAAAATCTTAGTCCTAATCTCTTGCACTTGAACACAGGGCTTTTCATCATCCTTGGGACCTGATTGTGAAGTCCCTTTTTCATCCCCGAGCTCTTCCAGTGCACTTTTTGTGACAGTGTTTCATATTGCCTGTGAAGAAGGTGCTTTAAATCAGTGGGAACTGAGATTGGAACGAGGGGAAAAAGGTCGAGTTGAAATGGTTTAGCGAGATAGTACTTTAGTGTTGCTCACCTTGTGTTTCAAATGAAGATGTATTGCTAACACAGTGCTCATCAACGTTTCTTGAAAAAATGCTCTATTGGAAGAGGAGGGTATGAGCAGAACACTAACTCCTGATACAATACACAATGAGAAACTTTAAGTGGAGGGCTCCACTTTAATTTCCAATGGAAGAAGGAAGATGAATGCATCACTGTAACTTTTTAGTGAAAAATTTTTGTCTGCGTAGTTCTGTATTACAAGTCATAAATGACATGAATCAAATGTGGGTTTATTTTAAATATATTAACAAGTTTCTTTGTAACAAATTAACTTATAAAACTGAACATTGTTCTGCTGTATTTTTGCATTACTTTTTTTAAGCAGTGGGCTTCTCTCAATTCCTGGAATGCATGAAGAACAGACTTTATTTGGAGATGTAAGGGATTTCACTGGCAGGAAACTGAGTAACTTTATAATAGAGTAACTTAGTTGCATTAGGCCTGGGTAAACCAGTTGTGATAGATCTAAACTGATGTTAATCAAACCTCAGTCTTGGTAGATTTTTATTTAAATTGCTACTTTTGTCTGTTCTTTTTTTTAATACTATCTGTTTAAGATGGCGCTAGTAATAAAAGAGACAGCACTCTAAGAATGTGACTATTCTTTCATTATGTAGCATTTTGTGAAGCATGGCAGCATACTTGTGAAGCAGCCTATTCTGAGAAATTGGTATTTTGAAGAACCAAAAGATTTGGATAGTTTACCTAGCTGACAATTTTTTGGGCTTATCAGCCAGGGTTGCTACTGCATGCCAAATCCTGCAGTGGCTTAATTTGAGATAGAGCGCCAGTTCAACAAAACTGTGTCTGTCCAAAGCAGAATTGAAGGTGATAAGATTAAGTGAATAGCTACCCTGTTTCCAGGGTAATTAAATTCAGTAATTAGGAGTTCAGTAATCTTGGTTCTTTTATGTAGTCCATCAGTGTTATAATTAATTCGTATTCAGTTTCCCAGTTTGTGGATTATGTTTAGATTATCACTCAGATGTATGCCAGCTGGACTTCATTGCACCTGAAGGCCTTTAATTTGAAGATTATCTGGAACCTTGATCCTAATGCTGGTGACCTCTGTTATCTCTGGTCTTCAGAAAGTGTTTCTTTAATGGTACATTTGCACTGAGGAGCATGGCAGGCAGTCATCCACAGTATTTGTGCAGGTTCTGCTAATGAGTTAGGATCAGCACCTACCTTCCAATTATATTTTACTAATCTAGAGACTAACAGCTGCTGAGATTTCTCTGTGGTTTTGTAGAAATCTGATATTTCTGTTCTGTATCTTAATGAAGAACTGTGGAATGGTTTTGATTAGGAGTTAGAAGAGCTACAGGGACAGTAGTGCTGTCTGCCTGATTAAGTCTGAACCTTTAATGTAACTGGCTTTAGAAGTCAGATCGGGAATTGAGCGGGGATATGTTTTTTAGAGAAATCTGTGAGCAGAAAACAGAAGAGATCTTTCTAAAAAATAAAATTGGCTGTGTACTGTTTACAGGTCCATCTCCTTGATCTAACATGAAGCTGTTGCTTCCCTTCTGTTCAATGGAATTCAGCTTAAAAGCTTGCTTAAGAGTTTTAAATAGCTCCACATGTAAATGCAGATTTCTAAGATATAGACCAAAATCCATTAAAAAGTCACTTTCAAAAAACAGGTATTAGAAACACTTTTTAAAGTACTGCTATTCCTATAAACTTGCCTTCGCACAATATTATGTCCAATTTACGGCAAAACAATTTGCCACACATGGCAGTACTCTGGAGGAGTTAGGCACTAGAGACAGTGGATGTAATTCTGCTCTTTGTTGTAGCTGTTCCACACTCAAACTTTACCCCTATTTTTCACTGGTATAAATGAAAGTTGTATTACCAGCTGTTGGCATTAATTTCTTTCTGCTCTGTGCCACATGCTAGAGGCTGGAAAGAAACATTCAAAGCTATGTGGTATTATTGACAACAAATACATTCATGAAGAAGACTTAAACATGCAAGGAGGCTGTGCGGCACTAGCTTTGAACTACAGCACGTGAGCCTGAACCTGTGTCTGGAACAGCTGTGCTGTTGGCTGCTGCTATTTGTACTGTCATCTATGGAATTACTTTGCAACTGGCAGATTTTAGGTTTTGGCTCAAACTGGGAAGTCGTGCACACCCGTATTTTCCAGCATCTCTGCTGATATAGTAGTGGAAAAATTTTCAGTGTGATGTGCTATCCCCATAGCTCACATTACTGTTAATGGGAACTTTACAATTAAATCCCACAGCAAACACAGCACTGAATTTAATTCAAACTTGTGAATAATTTGACCTAAATTATTTCCCTCCCCCGCTTTCCCCCAAGTAGCTACCTTGAGTAGAGGCATGTCTCAAACTTTAAGAGGACGAAAGGTTTTAGGGAGAGAATATTTTTGTGCAACTGATACAGTCGTCATAAATCAAACAGCCTTTGGGGAACACATTGCTTATATCTAAAGACTATTCCAGTTATAGGGGTATGTTTTAAAGAGGATTTGTGTGTTCAGCACAAGATCTGGATTTACAGAGTTTAACTTGCACATTTTGGTCAATGGGCTCTCTGCCTGAAACCTCTAAAATACTTTTCCAAACCACAAAACCAACAAGGCTCCTTCTGAATAAATTCTCAGACTCTATTTCCATCACCTATTTACTTTGAGCCTTTTAAATTAGTCTGTCAGTGCTTCTAGAAAGTTACCAAAATGGGGTACTGCTGTTGGAGTCACCAAAAAAAAAAAAAAAAAATCCCTTCTGTCATGGGAAACTTGTTGCCTGAAATGTCCAGAAAGTACCTCTTCCTCTGGGGTTGCTTCAGTGCAGTGACTTCCCCTGCTCAAAACGCGAGTGTCACAAAGTGTTAGTCATATGGACCTGTGAGAACAGCCTGCCAGTCCCTGACAGCGGTGATGGAAAGGCTGCCAGGTCTATTTATGACTTTACCTGTAGGTAGTTCTCCTACAGCTTTTCTCATAACATGTTTCCAAAAATTATAAAGCGTTGTATGCAATCTGTCTTTCTAATCCACATTCTTTAGAGGTGTTGAGATAGCAGGCGTTTTGTTGTTGTTATTTGGCTATGAAACTGGTGGATAGTCCTTTCTAGTTAATCCAAAATGTTCTGACATTAAAGAAATATTTTTTAAATTAAACAATTTCCTCTTCTTTTTAAGGTATAAACAGCTTTGGGAAAAATATCCAAAATGTTTTATTTAGAAAATAAAGAAATCAAACTTCTGAACTGTATTTTTCCTCAAATCTTGTGTTCAGTCCAAATGTATGAATAATTTAGTTATAAACCTATGGATTTTTAAAGCAAATGTAATAAGGGAAAAATCTTGGCAAGCTCTACTTGTCTTATTTTCCTTTAAGCATAGCAGAGAAAATTTGGACAAGAAGTGAGCTAAACTTTTGTTCCTTTCAGTGCTGTCTGCGCCTCCTGCTGCTCCCAGATCCTCCGTAGAAATGCCCTCTGCAGCTTAAAATGGAGTTCTGGGAGAACCTTGCAGGGCTGCTCTTGCTACCTAGGTCTGGCTTGAAATAGCTATCCCTTAAAAATGTCAGGAATGAATTTCTGTTGCAGATCAGTTCCTGTGTTTAGTGTGTGAGGCTGAGGATGAAAGTGATACGTTAACAGGCCCAGCTTCTCATCTGAGGCTGCTCAAGTTCCACTCTCCTTAGTGAAGTTCTGCAGTTTCAGGCCAGCTCAGGGTTTGATGCACAGTTTGTTTTCTGAGAGAGAGGGCCCTTTGGCAACTCAAGAATAACTCACAGCTATGAAATTTGGTAGTATCCTTTCAGTCTATTACAAAGCAATCCATGGTGCCTCTAGGCTTGTGACGTGCGGGAGGATGTTTCATCAATGCTACACTGATACTGTGTAAAAGCTTTTGTAAATAAGCCCCTTCTTGTATCCGCAATACCTTTGCGTTACAGGCAGTCAATAGTTAAAGGCTTTTGACTTCATCTTTTCTGTTCCTCTGTGTGACTTCAAACCTGACAAGTGTTTGAGCCTTTTTTGAAGTAGGAGATTCTGCAAGTGGGATTTCAGTTGCAGGAATGTCTCTTTGAAGGACTTTTCTGCTGAAGTGAGTAATTGCTTTTCACCAAGATAAATTTGTGAGGCAGGGGAGGGGAGCTTGATAACTGGGACCACGTACAAGTAGCTTCCTGATTTGGATAAATTAATGCAGATTGAAAATGTTGTAATGCAAACCCAAATGAGCAGCCTCCTCTGTGCACAGTGAGTTACCCAAGAACTTCGCACTAACATAAAAACATTTGTTGTCATATGACTGTCTACAGGGAGGAGATCAAACAATTTTACTTGTTTAAGGAAGCTGTGGATGGGAAAACATCAGTTCTGTGCAATTAGCTGTTTTGTTTTTAATTGATCCTCCAGAGCATCAGCCTTGAACTAGGTTTCCATGGCATTGTGGAATTTACTGGATAGTATAAGGAACTTTGAACAACTTGTGTAACTTGAATTCAAGAGGATCATTGTTTGGTGCCCACCTATAAAGATGCTGCTTGTAGCACTTAAACCGTTGAGGAGATAAATGTTTCTGCAATGGCAGCATATGGAGAAAAGTTCAGCAGCACTAAACACTTAAGTCCCCTAGAGCATCTTTGGGATGTAGGATCATGCGTCATTAATGTAAAACGGTGAAGTATCTAGAATATAATTGTGAGTGTCTGATATATAATGAGGCCAGAAGGTTGAGGGCTTTGTCTGGTTCATTGCTTAACTCAAATACTTAGCATTTTCTGCATCTTCAATTTAAGGCTGATTAGCTTCACAGAGAGAAATGGATGTGTTGTTTTATATGATACTATTGTTTTATAGTCTTAAAACTTGATTCTCTCATGTAGATGGACCTTGGAAGCTTTCTGTTTGGTTCTTAACATTCCCTCCTCACACCCTGTTGGCCTTTCTTTCTATTTTTTTGGAAGCTTATTCTCTTGGGGAAAGCTCTTTCTGCTTTGAAGATGTCAGGTTCCAGGCATCTGAATTTCTCAAAACCAAACTTATTTTCTCATTCAAAGCACCTCTTTGGAGCTAGGGCCCTGTGTTTTTAAAGGGATATTGCCAATTAAAATTGGCCACTGAGGGTAGATATATCAACTTCAGACCTCTAAACTCTCATGGAAGTATTTCTTAAGAAAATAAATATTCCCTTTGCAGTATTTGGAACCTAAACATCTTAGCATCAAAAAACTTGTGGTGAGGTTGATAAACAGAAAGCTCTTATTTCCCTACCCTTCTCAAGCTCCCTAAGTTCTGAGGTGCCAGCAAGTGGCTGTACAAAAATGTTTGCTTAAATTAGCTTATGTTTAATTTCTAATTTTCAGTCCAAAACCTAAATGAGCCATTAAAGGAAACCACACTAATGAGATGTGCTACAAAGCAAAATATGCCTAGGGCAAAAAGCAGGCTTTTAATTTGTTCGACTTAAATCTCTGACATCTGGCTGTGATGGATGATGTCACTAAGCACATTAAGAATATCAGAAATAGACTTTTGTAATCTGTGCCTCCACTGTTTGCCTTTCTCCATTTATTCACTCGTTCTCTTGGCACACAGTGATACAGGAAAGTACTTTAAAGGGTAAAGACTCCAAGCCATACGTTGAACTTTGGTTTGGATATGGACCGTTGGGCCTGGTTGCCAGCTCCTTGTCCAGTTAGCTTGCACCATGGCTGATATGGAACACACAGTTGCTCTTAGTGTTGGGTACCTCAGGGCTGCTCAGGAGTTAGGGATGGATAGGAGCATCACTTGGATCAACAGTTTCAAGAAGGTGGGGAGATGAGGCTTCAACTAGCAGTAAGTCAGAGCAGGTTTGTGCTTCTCCTGTGTTCAGAGGCCTGGTTTGATTCCTGGTGGGCCTGGGGCTGAGAGGTAGGCGTAACAGCCGGGGCTAGTACTCCCATGAGCTGATGAAGCAAGAACTTTGGAGCACAGCTAGACTCATAGTGATAAATTCTGCTGCTTGTCACAGGCCTGAACAGCATCCTCTTGAGAACAGCTGTCTTGTGGTGACTCACAGCATCAGTGGGGCTAGCACCTGCCAGCACTTGGCAAAGCATATCAGCATAGGCACAGCCAGCTGGGCTGCCTTCTTCATCGAGTTAGGACAGTTTTCCCTTTTCTCTTTTGTTACCAAAAGCAAAATGCTGTTCATGCATGTTTAGCTTAGTCACAGATGGTGAATGTTGCACGTGGCCCCCTCTATGGGTGTTGCCTCATTACGTTTGTGTTTGCACTGTTCACTGGATACCCAAGCTTAGAATTGCCCAGGTGGAAGAAAGAGGTTTGTTGACCACCAGTCCTTGTAAGCAGGCTGAGATCTGAGGGACCCTGTAATCAGTTATTGTCTCTAAAACTATTCTTGATTGCCTTCAATCAAGTTGTCTCCAGACAAGGTGAACTGTGAGCTCTGAACTGGTCCACTGCTTCATTAAAAGCAATGGAATCAACCCAGATTGCTTGCAGGAGCAGTTTGCTGGGTGGTGCCCCAGTCATGTCAGGTGTGTACAGTTATCTGTTGAAAGAAGGCTGTAGTAGGAATTTTGTCTGTGCAGCCACCCTTTGTTGTGGATTTCCTTGTGAAGCACTGTAAGGTCTACTTTCATCTAACAGCAGTTCCTCTCCTCTGCCTGGAATAGCGATTGCTCTTTCTGGGGTGCACTGCCCAGTGGAAAGTCGTCTGTCCTCTGCAGGTAACTGGTGAGTGCAGAGTTGCATTTGTAGTTGTAAAGTTGCCTGATTCCACTGGCTTCCTTTTCTGTATGTTTTCTAAAAAGGAGCAAATCTAAGTGGAAAAAGGCAATTGTTCTGCCTCAGAGAAATACAGGTCATTTTGTTTTGCTGAGCTTTAATTTTTAGAGAGTTGTAGAAAACTCAGTCAATTCTTTCATGAGAGTGTTTTAAAACTAGGTGATGGTGGTAATTCACAGCTTCTGCTCTGTGGATCTTTCATACTTCTTTGTCCTTTGAACGCTTTAGTGCACTGGCCTGTCTCTGCTTTGAATGTACTTGAAATCGCATCTGTGTAGTTATACTTTTTGCATTTGCCAAATGTAGCAAATGTCATTCCACCATTTCTACTTGCCAGAAACTTCTGTTTGCAATGGATAAAACTTCATGATAGGAGAACCAAGGATCACTAGCACAATCTATTAATTGAGAAGCAAAATGCGTGTGTATCTTTTTTCCTGGCTGTGCAGAATCAGGGCACAGACCTGAGTAGCTTGAACAGTGAGAGTTACTCCTTTTACAGGTTCCCTCTAATGCAAGGGCGCTCTGCCAAGTGGAGTATCCCACCTTTGATGATTCATGCCTAAATTCCAAGTAACACAAATTCCCAGATTCTCCACTTCTCTACTCCTTGATTCCAACAGAATTATAAAGAATAAAAATTCCAAGCTTCTTTCTGGTCCTTACTGTTCAAAAATAAATAATACTGGCCACATTCAGGGATAACTGCAATAGAGATTGGGTTTCATTTGTGTCTGGGAAGCACTGATGGCGAGACCTCTGGTCTAAGAGCAGTGGGGGGCCCTGTCAAGTCTTTTTCATTGGAGGATCTAATCCATCTCTCCAGAGGTTCACAGAAGCATAATCAGATTGTCTAGTCTGGTCCACTTGATGTCACAGGTCACTGAATTTCATGCAGATTGCTCTGTAATGAGTCTTATCCTGACATTCTCAAGCATTGACAGCATCCAAAGGGTCACAGCACTGTAGCAGTGGAGCCAAGGCCATGGAAAACTTTCCTCTTGAGTGATTTTTAGCTTCTGCATTGTCTTAATTCATGTCTAAAACTTAACCCCAGTTTCATTGCAGTACTTAAGTGTGCAACTCCATCACTTCCAATAGTAGGTATCCTTCTAAATGTGTCCTGACACCTGGGTCTTGGTGCGTACAGCTGGATATTTAGATTCTACAGTGTAACAATTGCATGGGTGTGTTTGGCAACTGCAGAAAATGTTGGTGAAGTGAGCTGTAAAATGAACCTGAAGTTGCAAATGGTAATCTGAAGTGAAATGCAGCCAACCTGTCTTTCTTGTCCCATATGTACTTTTCTACCACATTGTTTAGAAATGTCTCCAGTAGTTAGAAATTTGGAATAAAAAGTTTCATTTGTATTTTCTTCTCGAGCACAAATACAGGCTGGGTGGAGAATGGATTGAGAGCAGCCCTGAGAGGGACTTGGAGGTGTTAGTTGATGAGAAGCTCAACATGAGCCAGCAAGGTGCGCATGCAGCCCAGAAAGCCAACCACATCCTGGGCTGCATCAACAGCAGCGTGGCCAGCAGGTCAAGGGAGGGGATTCTGCCCCTCTACTTCGCTCTTATGAGACCCCACCTGCAGTACTGCATCCAGCTCTGGAGCCCCCAACATAAGTAGGACATGGACCTGCTGGAGTGTGTCCAGAGGAGGGCCACAAAGATGATCCGAGGGCTGGAGCACCTCTCCTATGAGGAGAGGCTGAGAGAGTTGGGGTTGTTCAGCCTGGAGAAGAGAAGGCTCTGGAGAGACCTTATTGCGGCCTTCCAGTACCTAAAGGGGGCCTACAGGAAAGATGGGGAGGGACTCTTTATCAGGGAGAGTAGTGATAGGACGAGGGGTAATGGTTTAAAACTGAGAGAGGGTAGATTTAGATTAGCTATTAGGAAGAAATTGTTTACTGTGAGCGTGGTGAGCCCCTGGCACAGGCTGCCCAGAGCAGTTGTGGATGCCCCATCCCTGGAGGTGTTCAAGGCCAGGTTGGATGGGGCTTTGAGTGATGTGGTCTGGTGGGAGGTGTCCCTGCCCATGGCAGGAGGGTTGGAACCAGGTGATCTTTTAAGGTCCCTTCCAGCTCTAACCATTCTGTGATTCTATGATGGCGGACAGAAATTTGGAGCTGAATTTGTAATGTGGAAGGCAACTTGGCAGCTCTGTGCAGTTTTCAGTTATTTTAAAGGGGGCATAATGCCGTAGAACAAGAAGGTATCAGACCTCTCTGAGGCATGGAGATGGGAGAGATTCTGGGCTCTGTTCCTAAATTGCAGGTCTGACTAATCAAAGCAAATGTGATGAGAAAGCTGGGAAATTTACTGCTTTAGAAACTCTCAGAAGTTGAAAAAATAACTAACATCACTGAGTCGTGAGTTACAGTATGTAATTGCAGGTTATGAATATTTTCTTTTGTGAAAGAGAGGGGTACTGAGTTGTAGATATGAAAAGTCCTTGGGGACAGGGAAAGTCTTATGCTTTGAGGAATGATCCTGCCCTGGCTGAGGAGGATCATTCCCATGAACAAAAGGCTGATCCCCGAAGGTACTTCAATGTGGATTCATCAGATGGAGGTGAGGTGCTCTTGGTCTTCTAAACCTAATTAGCTTAAAGGTCTTGCACTAGCACAATTAGATGAAAGCCCAAAAATGAATGTTTGAGATAGGTTGAACTAATGCAGTTTTTACCTGAGATCAATTGTCTGATGTCTGAATATTCCCCTCATTTGGCTATTTTAACTTGTAGCATGTAACTTCATTTCATGGCCCCCTCCTCTTGCACTGGGAGAGACTGTGAACAGTTGATCCCTATTCTTTTATACTATTTTAATTTTGTCATAACTCTCTAAATAATTTTCTTTTTGGAAATTAATTTCTTTTGTATTTGTATACACAGATTTATGCAAACAGAGAACAAATACAGCAGCTGAGTTTGCTTTAAAACATGTAAATTCATTCTGTTTTCCTGTTGGCAGCCACAGTGCGGTCTTATTTAAAGTTGCCTCTTGTCACCCTGCCACTTTCCACCTCAGAACATCTACATTCTCATTTGGATGGGCTTTAGGTTCAGAGTACTCTGAAGTGGCTGAGGTGACATGTGGTTTGTGTAAGCAAGTGATAAATATTTTGATAGAGGTCCCGGATGTTTTATTTTAAAATTTGATATGCCTGGAGATGTCAGTCTGCTGGGTCAAAGTTTGCTGGCCCTTGGGGAGTTCTGCAAAAGTATAACAATCTGTTTATAAGACGCTGTGTCTTTTTTATTAGGTTATTTATTGTTGCCAAGGAGAAGAAGGAGCTCATTTCAGTGCGTATGTGAAGCCCTGGGTCAATACAGGATGTGCACTCACAGCCTGAGCTCCGCTTTGGAGCTATACAAAGCTAAAAGCCATCAGAGGGGTGCATGCTGCAGAACTTGTAATCTGACAGTCTTGGAGCTTTTGTGATCTTTCTGCTACAACTCAGCAGAAAACAAGCTTTTCATTAGGCAGAAGTGCTAAGAATAGCAAACCCCACACTCAGACTCTGTGAATGGAAGACCAAACTTGTAAAACTGAAACATATGGCAGAAAGCAAGCTGAAGTGCATCAGTCTTAGCTTTGAGTTTGCACATGAGAGAGAGAATTTTGGCCAGCTGGTTGGAAAAATGTGAAACCAAAGAATCCTGTAGGTAACTGAGTTCCGAGGAATATAGAAAGCTTAGTTACTTCACCCTGCGCAAATACAGCTATACAGCCTTGAATTGCATGAGATTACTTGTGTTAGTTAATATTGTTCCATATTGCTCTTAATAAATCAGCCCCTCAGTTCAGCTGATAGTTTTGCAGTATTAATTTTTTTGAGTTTTAGGTCCACATGATTCTCTGAACCTAGTATTTGAAGTAGCAAGAAGCCTCAAGATGTCTTGAGGCAGCAAAATTAATGGAAAGTTGTTTTTGGTAGGCCTGATCCTTGCCAAATAGGAAATGAGGGGGGCAAAAGCATTCTTCTGAGTTGAAGAACTCTTGGTGTTCCTGTTCAGAAAAAGTGAGCTGAGGTTACTACCCTGATGTGCGGTTAAGTGTGCTAAAATGCGTTTATTTGGTAAGGGAAAAAAACTGGAATATAAGATATCTGAGATCAACCGAGAATGACAGTCCAAATCTCCTCTCCTGAGAAATTTTTTCCATCCAAATATAGAGATCATTTATTTGTTCTTTTGGACTTTGTTAGTGCTGGATCTCCTTCAATCTTCTGTATGTTTATGTAGCATTTGATTGGGCACAACTAGAACATGATGTATTTCCAGTAGTGAAAAATACAAGATTTTAAGGACACCTAATCCCAGACTGGAAAGAGACAGTTTGATGTCATACGCGCTCTTCTACTGAATTCTGTGATGATACTGACAACAGTAGGACAGAATGAAAAAATAATCCGGTAAATCTTTATAGGAAGACTAAAAGGACAAGGCTGATTGCAGTGCATGGTTCAGGCTTTACTTCTTGAGTGCGAGAATCAGTGGAAACTTGCAGTAGTGAATTTTCATATGTTATTCTCAAAGTACAAATTGTGGTGCTGGGAGAAATGGGGAGCCTTTTTCTTGTCTACTGGGACTTTCTCAAACTGAAAGATATTAGCTATGCTGAGAAATCAGCGCAAGGGCTATTTCAAGGGTATATCCCACACATCCCATTATTCGGTAGACCTGAAATTCATATCCCAATTTGACACTGAAAAAAGAAATTTTAGCATCTAAGTGCAACAATGTGCTTCAGCGTTCTGGTAAGAACATACTGTATTGTTAAGGACCGCTAGGCAAGTATGATAACGTGTCATGCTTTGTCTTTATCTACTCTAAAGAGAGAACTCTACTAAATGAAGGTAACTAGGTAGAGAATGAGAGGAGTATGTATGTTTGTGCTGTGGTAGACCATGTAAGGTTTAGGAGCCCCATCACACAGGCTCCTGACTAAAGATATGAGATACTAAGAGGAGAAATGAGGAGAGTGTGCAGTTTACTGAGTAATATGTTGAGTTTCACAAGAAAGCCTAACCTGTCACCAGTCCTGTTGCTGTGGCCGGGACTGCCATGTGCAAGCCCGCTGTACCAGCTTTGTGTTCTGTGCTGCGTAAAGAGAGAATCTCCATTATGAAACACAGCTTATCTTTTCCAGATCAACCAGCCCTTACTGTAGTTTTGCAGACGTTTTATAGCTTTTTATAGGTGCAAATAAATACAGAAAATAGCTAACAGTGCTGAAGAGCAGCCCTGTTATCCAGGGCACTTTCATTTTAAGTATTTTTTCAGTTCCTACTGACTTACCCAGGGAGAGACCTCCCCAGCCACAGGACCTGTTTTTCCCAAGCCTGTACTCCCTGCTGGTAGACGAGCTGAAAAGTTACAGAACCTGGCAGGGAGCATTTGAACAAAATGCTTTTTACAAAAATAGAAGTTTGCTTCTCCTCTACTAAGTACCTCAAAGCTTCATCAGCAGTGCTGTATTCAACTAATTCATATTAAAATGAATTATAGTTAGGCTGAGACTCGTTATTGTTACATGCTACTGCAAAAAATAATTGAAAGCCAATTAATATGTCTTAAAAATTTTGACATGATGTTAATTGCTGGCATCTGTAAAATGCAGAATCTAACAACGTGTTTGTGTTTAAACAGAAAGTAATTTGGACAAGTCCTGTGGTCTCTGTCTTGTGTAAGCTCAGACAAGATGATCCAAAGCAAATCCAGTCGTCTAGGATTACCTCTGAAGAGAAGGCAAAAAGGCCAGGTCTTTCAGTATTTCTTACATTCCCTATCAATGTAAGGATAAAAGACTACAGAACAGGAAAGTGGGGATCCCTGCCTGCAGACTAAACACATCCTTCTTCCTTCCCCGCAGCAAATATACTTTAACCTAAATCTAGTGTTCTCACCTCTTGAATTAATGTGCAGTTGACTGTTATTTCTGCTGAGTCTTAACTGCCCTAGTTTTTCTTACCTTGGGGCAATATGGACATCTCTTGGAGCGAAAGCTGATCATACTTCTTTCTTCAATGAACCGAGGCTTTCAAGTTAACAGGCATACTAAGCTGCTTCACTCTGGGTTGTGTTTTTGTTTTGAAGTTTCCTTGTCCTGTTCTTCATGTATTTCCAGTGTAGTATATGTGTTCAGAACTGTTGCTTTATTTCTGTAGTTGAGTAAAATGGCATAGGAAGGCATGCCCTCAAAATACATAGCTGCTAAATTATGCACATTATTTTCTAGTAGATGATATCTGTGTCTTATAAGTGTAGTGGACCTGATGATTTCTTGAGCTGAAATAAATTGGCTCTCTGCACTTTAGCTCTATTGATCAAATTCATGTTACCCTGATGCACATGGCTTAATTTGAGATTGTGACACTGAATTTTTGTTCATTTATCCAAATATGGTAGTGTTTCTTTCAGAATATTAGATAATAGTTGTTCAAAATCTGGTCGCTAGAGTATGCACTCTTCTGTACACTCTGAAATACTGTCTTTTTTTTCCTCTGTATAACAAATGGAAGACGTCAAATATGCATGTTCACCTAGGTTTCCTATTAATTCCTACAGTGTTTCCTGTCTTATTTGAAATTATGATTTATGTGACAATTAGGGTGATTCTTCCTGAGGTGGTAAAAAGTTGATTGATTCCGCCCCCCCACCACCACCTCTGCCCCCTAGCTTTTTTCTCATCTGGAGATTCCAGCTTTAAGATGTTCCAAGCCTTTGTTCTGGGAAGGTTGCAGGTTGCTCCAGGAAGCGCCTGCAACTCCGTCTGCTGAAGTAAATGCAATGTCTGGGGTGGGAGCATGCTGCCAATGGTCACCTTGGGCTGCTCATCCTACGAACAGGCTACCTGCGCACAACTCTTGCTGCATTGGTATTTTAGGTGTTTGAAAGGTGGAAGAGCTTTGGTTAGTTGAGGTTAAAACTCCTGCTCTGGTATTGTTTTAACTGAGAGATGGTAAAGAGGGACTGCCAGGGTAGGCTATCAAAGCAAACAGTAAGCATGGTTTCAATAAAAGGACAGCCTGTTCTGCTTTTCTGAGGCAGGATATTTCTTGTCTTGTTGGGAGCATTTTCTAGGCGCTGTATATAAGAAATTCCAGAAGGTAAGCAAAAAGCTAGAACTTCCCATTAGTTTTACATGAAACAGAAAAAACTGAGATTTTTGCTGACTTTAGGTGATAGTTATTTATAAGCAGCAAAATCTTGTTTGCTGGAAACCTTTGCTTCACGTAATGACCTGGACACCCACTCACCATCTGCTTAACATGATGCTGCTTAATTAAAAAAAAAAATGAACATGATGTTTTATGGAGAAAGTACTTTGGGTTTTGTATGTATTTAAGTGTTGATATCTCAAATGATGGTCCCCCAGGTCCTTTTCTGCACTGCTGTTACCTACCCAGCCCATCCCTAACCTGTGGCAGTACATGGGATTATGTCTTAAATTCAGCATTTTGCATTTGACTTCGCTGAAATGCATGATGTGCATCAGCCTATTTCTCCTGTTTGTCAAGGCCCCTCTGAACAGCAGCTCTGATCTGCAGTCTATCAGCCATCCCTCCAATTTGGCGTCATCCACAATCACGCCGATGGCGTGCTCTGTCCAGGCTGTAAAAGATATTTGATAATATCAATCGCAGTATATCGTTGGGTTTGGGACAGATGGCTATTTGAACTGCACCAGCACTTCATGAAAATGGTATGAGTGGTGAACCTGTGAACCGCCGTGGGAGACTGCGGGTGGTTTGTGCACACAGCACAGTGTGAGCATGTTGCGATTCAACAGTTCCCTGTATGACCCGCAGCTGAGTCTCGACACCGGTGGGCAAATCAGGTGAGGGATGTGTCATGTTTTTAGGACTCTCAGCTAGCAATAGCTGGGTGATATATAGTTGTGCTGGTAGGCTGCCCAGCAATGACCCTGCTCGGGCCCCAACGTCCCAGCCTCTTTTCACAAACAGCCCCTGATGCTTCTAGGTCTCTTTGCGTTCTCCCTGCTCTTCTTATTGCCAGGTATCTTGTATTTTCAGAGCCCAACAGATACAGGTGTATTCCTGAAGGTGGTCTGAAAGGATTTTGCCTAAGCTTGCTGGGCACTGTGAAGTGTTGGACAAAAATTAAAACACCAAATTTGACATTGGCACCATGGGCATTAGTAACATAGCAGGTCTCTTAATTCTGTTCTGAAGGGGAGCAACTTATCATTGAAGTTATGAAAAAGTAAATCGGGAGCGAGCAGCATCTGGCTAAATACCTGCGAATTTTACTTTGTTGTATGTAGCCCTGTAACATGTGTCATGGTCTCTAACATCTGTCCCCATAGTTTGGAACCTCGTTAGTAAATCACTCCTTGGCAGTTGCCTCAGTTTCATGTTCATGGTGGATAATTTCTTACCCTTCAACTGTGATTTCTACGTTAATTCTTGTCTAGTCCAAGTGATTAAGGAAGCAAATCCTATGGAGATTATGTGAAAAGCTTTTATCATGATTGAAGGAATTTGATCATGATCTCCTTTACCAAGCTCCTATCTTGAGTCTATAATTTTCTGTGGCCGTTCCACTATTCCACTAGATCATTGGGGGTAATAGTTAATGACAGGTATGATGTAAAACAGGACTAATGGTTAATATCTACTACTAAATGTCCTATTTTGGTCTTATAAACGTGAGTGTCAAATGTTATTTCATGAGATGATGAACTGTGAATCTTATTAACACCTGAATGTACAGAATGACCCCAAATCATTACAGTGCCATGAAGGCTGGTTAAAGAACGGGGAGGCCTGCCTTAGGGGAGAAAAAAGAAGCATAAAAACGGGCAGTCCTGAGTTTGCTATAATGCAATGCAAATGCAAAGTAACAAGAACAAATTCCATTGTAGCAAAAGGAAAAATGAACTCTACGGAGACCATGGTAACTGCCATGCCTGACATCTGCCATAAATATTTTTGTGTGTGATTTGGTGAAGTCATAAACAATTGCATTTCCAAGTGTGACCATTGATTTTTCTTCTAGGTTGACATACATAGTTATAGAGGCCACAGTTTTAGAAAATTTGGGCCTGATCATTTGGAAGCCACTTGGTTGCAATCATCTTGTATGTGCCAGTGCTCTTAAAAATGAAATTTGTGTTGTTGCAAAGGTCTCGTGCACAATCAGGTACTGAATTAGTTGCTGCTTTTGAAAAACATTTTTAAATTCCTTCTGCTTCCTTATTGCTCAGATGGGAGGTGTCCAAGTTCACAGGAATAATGTAGGGCTTAATAAATTAAAAGTTGTAAGGCAACTTTAGATCTCCTGCAAGTTTTTATGTAAGTATGAAATCTTAAAAGATAATTTTGTGCTTGATCTTAGATTTGTTTGAAGTTAGTGGTAAATTTCCCATTGATTTCATTAGCATGGCATGAGGCTCCTGGGGCAAAAGTCTCAGATCCATGGAGCGTATTTTGGTCTATTTTTGGACTTATGTTTGTATGAAGAGTGGAATGAGTGCAGGCGTCTCTCATGAGTCAGAGGAGAGAATTCTCTAGTGGGGATAGATATAATAAATTTAGCCCCAGTTCTTCAGCTCATAATTAGAAGTAAGGCAGGGAGGAAATGGTGACTACCTTGTCAGAGGCAGAATAATTCCTGACCTCCTCCAATAAGCTTGTACTCCTTTGATAAAAATATAAAAATTTTTAAAATAATTGGGGTAATGTAGTGATTTATCTGATTTGTTTCTTTTCTAATGAACATAACATCTGCTGCAACTAGTTCTGACAATAGGAGCTGGGAGTTGTATTTCGTTGGAAGCTGATGCATTCTGTTCTGTTCAGTATATTGTTAGTTGTTTGGGGGTTTTTTTAATTGCTTGGTTCTGCTAAATCTACTTAGATTACATTACAAAGTGACTATATACTTCAATTGTAGATGTATATTTGATTAAACATGACCATTTTGATTTTACAGATAGTATTGCTATGATCAGGGTAAAGCTGAGTAATCTGTGCTATGAAAAGCTGCGCTGTTTGCCAAGTAGTAGCTTTTGATTAATAAACTTAGTGTCCATAATGATCTCACTCTGAAGCACAGTCAGGTAACACTGTCGGTGGCTCTGGTACATGCGGTGAAGGATACACATTGTGGTCAACTCTGTTCTGGCAAGAGCTGCTAGCTCTGGTCTGACATCGTCCTTAGCTTGGAGGAAGTCCTTGTGCTCTGCGGGTTTGTATATTGTGCAGAAGATCTCTGTGACCGCCAGAATGTCTGGCACAAATAAGTTCCTGAGATGAAGGTGGCCCTGCAAACCTGGGGTGGGGGGGGGGGCTCACTGGCTGAGGAGGCAGAGTCACCAGGTGTATGGAAGCTTTCTGGGCTCTGACATACTGATTTCTTGTCCAATGTGGTGTTGATGCAAGAGAGGCCAGACTTCTGCTACTGCTCTT
The DNA here is from genome assembly GCA_017639485.1 of Pluvialis apricaria. Classification (NCBI taxonomy): domain Eukaryota; kingdom Metazoa; phylum Chordata; class Aves; order Charadriiformes; family Charadriidae; genus Pluvialis; species Pluvialis apricaria. Next base: position 26,959,488 of record CM030014.1, read on the forward strand.
CTGCTCTGTAACACATTTGGAAAGTTTCTTCTGTGCTTAGAGATTAGCAATTTTGCTACAGGTAGCCAGGAATGTAAAGGCCAAACCACAAAGCTGTTTAGATGTTCCTGCTCTTGATATCTTTGAATTGATGTCTGTTTGGTGCCTTTTTTTCTAAATGGTGAGGGGGTTTTTTGCCTTTTTTTTTTCCTTCATATATTCATGTTTCTAAACCAGCCCTTGGTTACGTTTAGAGGTCAGATTTGATGCATATTCCAGCTAAATGGGGTATATACCCATCCTGGTTTCACTCCGTCTGGGGAGAGGTGTTTTGCTACAAGCTCTGTTCCATTAAAGGTCATCAGACTACCTGTCTCTTTTGCTTCTATGAATTGTGGGAAGCCCTTTAACAAGAAATGTTAAGTGAGGGTTCTTGTGTATGACCAAGACTATTATTATGCATTGCAAAAGGGCACGCAGCATTAGCCAGCAATTGGGCCCAATTTGATTTGGCCTTTACTTATTTCATCCTTGGTCCCTGGTAGACTACCTTATTTCTCTGTCAATTCATTTTCCATGTAGCTTAAACTTTTATATGCATTAAGATTTACAGTGTTTCCAATTTATTCCCCTTAATATAGTTTTTACATCTTTCTTTCTCTCTTTGCTGGATGTGTTCTCTCTAATGGTCAAGAAGATGCATGCTTCTGGAATTGCTTTAGGACGACTTCCATTGGAGCATATTTTGAATGGAGAGTAAAGCATCCTGGAATTGCAAAAATGTGCTCTTGTGAGAAAAAGAAAATATGGCAAAAGTAAGAGGGATTTTTGAGAGTGAAGCCCATTGACTTTAATAGGAATTGTGTTGTGTGATAGCATAGACATGGTCTGGAGAGGAAATTCTGAAGTTAGTTATTTTACATATGTAATAGCTACTGTACAAAAATGATGCAATGATAATTCATTTAATTGAAAGTAATAAACCTGTCCAGCCAGAGTGATTTTTTTAAAAAATTACTGTGGTAGAATGTGAAATCCGGCACCTTGGCTTTAGAGCTCCCAAAGCCGGTTCCCACCAGTATAGTCTCTCAGTGAATGAATGAGTCTTAATGGGCACGCATACCTACCCGGGAAAAATCTGTTTACGTGAAGCATCTGCTTTACATTGAAACTTGGGCTTTCCAAGAATCTTTCAAGCTGTGTTGTGAGGCATGCAGAGGTCAAATTACTTTTTCCAAGTCTTGCAAAATGCCAGCTGGAATTAGGATCTAATGTGCTTCTGGCTTGATTCGGGTTTTTACTCAAGCCACTAGAACATAAAGCTGCTTAGACGAGCCGGGAGGGAACCCGGGTGCGGTCAGCTTTGCACTTTAGGCATTGCCATTGAAAATGCTTAGGGATTCGCTTGTGTTTCCGAATCCCACATGAAAGCATAGTTCATTCTGAGAGGGGCAGAGAGATTTTTCTTGTTCTTAACAAACAATCCTTGTAAAATGCTAATTAAATGATAAGTATAATAGGAAAATTGTTAATTGCTTAGTTGCATTTCTTATTATCTTTGGAAGTTTTTAATTAAAAAGCAGAATTTATTACATGAACCCTGTAATGATGAGGGGAAAGTGGGTCTGTATTTACTGGTACTCAGCTGGCTTCTCTTTATTGCCTTTCAAATAAAGCAGCCTGTCCTGAGTGGGATGCGTTGCTTCCTCTTGTGGGGAAGCCGAGGCTTCAGAGGAGCGAGTCCCCTCCAGGCACTGGGGCAGTGCACTGGGATTAGAAGAATTCCCTAGGCTTCAGCTGCCGTGCTCTGCGTTTATTCAGGAGTTGAAGGAGAAGTTTCTATACAAGATGAAAAATACTGTCACTGAACAAATTATTAACATAATTCCTCAATGACAGGCTGAGTGTCAGACTTGGGGTTTCAGCAGGAAAAAGGTGCATTAGCCTTGCTGATATTTAAGATTAAGGGCAGGAGGGAGTAACATTATGAAAGAACTACTTTTCCTTGGACAACTACTATTATACTGTTCTACTAAGGATATTACCTTAGCTTTCCTCTGGAAATTGGCCTCTGAACCTTATGAAAGTTTTGTGGATGCTTATTACTGCCTAATTCACCTTTCAAAATGAAAGTGAGATTTTTTTCAGTTGCTTTCCAGAACTTTGTCCTTGCTTGCTATATCTGAGGGCCAAAGTTTAGGCCAAATATTACAGTGTTTGAAACAGTTAAGCCTTCCTGATTTGTCGTTAAATTGAGGCTTATGCTTGATCCTTAAATAGATAGTGATTTTGCCATAGAGAAAGAAAAGGCTACTTTTGCAATATTATGCTAAAATACCACACAAGTGCTGAAAACCTTCCGGTTTGTGATTTCTAATTCAGAAATGTTATCTGCTATCAGCATACATCTGACAGCATGTTCAATTATGTCCAGAGAGTAACATATTCAGTGTGGCAATAAAAACATCCATTAAATATCAAAAGGGAAAGAGATCTTTTGAAACATATTTAATATTCTTGAATTTTTTGTTCTTTTGTGTAAGTGAAATAGTCTCAATTTTTTTAATTCTCTAGGAAAACATGTTATTGTGCTCGAAGACTTAGCAAGTTGCTCTTTTACCCATGAAGTAAATTGTTTTGCAGTGCTTCATGACTGAACATTAATTAAGATTAGAAGATCCTGGATTGGATTCCCTTGGAATGAAAACTGATTGGGTTCAAACTGATTGCCAAAATGCTGGTAATGTTCTGTGAAAAGTGAGATCTGAAACAAATCACATGGTTCTCTGCTTTCAAAAATTACTAAAAAGCCAAAAATTAATTTCTCCTTTTGTTTTTTTTAAATATTTTTTAAAATGCTGCTGCACTTTAATACTTGTATAGAATCTCCTAGGTGCTTCTTCAGTGGAATTTGTTTTACATTTAACTCCGTTATTATAATCTGTTATTAAAAACAGTTTTTCCTATCTGAGGAATTATATTGACATAGCAAAGTGGCATGCCCAGGGTATGAAAGCATTTGCTTGATTAGCAATGTGATACTTTTTGCATGCAATTTTCTTTACATTGAGTACTGTAAGGGAAAAGAACACATCTTTTAGCTGTGGACTTCTGGAGAAGAGTTGTTGCACACTAACAAGGCACTTAAAAATAAAATTGCAACATCAAACAATCAGGTTTGAATGTGGCATGTCCCGGGATGCCAGTGCAGATATAATGTGCCTGCGGAAGTGGGTCAAAATAAATGATATGTAGTTACATCAACACACCTAACTTTTGTATAGCCTTGTTCCCTGCTCCCTTGAGGAGACATAATACAGAATTAACCCACTGTTATGTGAGTTTATGTAGTGCTGTTTTCATAGGAGCCCTTCAGCTTAGGTTGTTAAATTTGGTGGGGGCTAATTTGATTATGTGCTGATTTTCTCCATTTTACAGACAGGATTAGACAAAAGCCAAAATATTCAAGCTTCCTCTAATTTTGAATGCCCAATTTAAAATTCCAACCAGTGGTTGTGCAAAATATATAATTGTTCTTGGTCACCAAGCAGTATCGGGGGTGGGAAGGGGAAGGAGTGGAAGAGATTATCCTGGTTTAAAAGGCCTGAGCTTCTTTCAGCCCTCAACCCAGGTGATCTGTGAGGTCCATTCAAAATAGGAGGAAACAAATCCTGTGGATCAAATGTTCAGTCTGCTATATGACCTTGTCAAAGCATCCAAGATTAAATAATTCTTTAATAACATTACTATGACCTTTAAAAACTCAGGGCTTTAACACTGTGAGTAAGGATTTGGGTTTGTGTGCAATTGCTACAAGTCACAGCCTTGCCTTGCGCTGTAGCATTGGCTTGGGCGGTGGTGGAGCCTGGTAGATCCCAGACAGTGTTACCACTATTCCCTAGTATGGGTTTTGTTGGTTGGTTGTTTTTTTGGTTGGATTTTTTTGTTTGCTTTGTTGGTGTTGGTTTGTTCTTTTTTACTTTTCCCTTTTTGTTTTGTAAATACAGTGTAATCTGTCTGGCTTGGAGGATTCATTCCAGTTTTTCCTCTTCAAAACCTATTTTGGTATTTTGATAACAACAGAAAATCAAACTTCCAAGGTAATCCAGTCTACTTGAGTCAGGATTATTTTCAGAGGCCATCAAATGAAAGAATCATAACAAACTGAAGTCATTTTATGCCATAGAGCTCTCATACAAAACTGTGACGTGTATGAATGGGGTGCCAGATTATTTCAGGGGTTACTTCAATTGAAATTGCAAAAATGCTTTGAGTTACAGAAACAGCAAAGTAGAGAATTTCCGGTCTCGCTAGTATAAAATGAAAAGTGTAATTCTGTAACCTACTTGCTGCCAACTATCTTCAAACCATTCTATTTCTAAAAGAAGCTATTTGGCTGTAGTGGCCTATTTTTTAGTTGCATGACTTTGAATAAATGCTTCTAGTGGCACAGCATTGGAGTGTCATGAATGCTCCTCTTTGTTTTTGCAGTATAAATTTGAAAATAATTCCCTGCTTTTAGTTGTAGGGTGAAAAGAAAATCACCAGTTTCAACTGTTTCCAATTTCAGAATTACCTGTCTTGCATTTACTCAAAAGTGTCATTTAAATACAAGTACTGAAATGACAAACTCAGTTGTTTTGCATCAGACCTTCTATAGATGTCTTGTGTCAGATCTCTTCACAGGTGCGCAGGCGGGATGGTATCAGTGAGGCAAAACAGTGATTTCTGTTTAATTCTGACAGTAGCACTGCCAAATGCATTGGCTCCGAGTGCTTCCTGTGGTAGTTCTTCGAGGGGATATGTTGTTGTGTTTTGAGATCTAGCATGGTGCAATTCCAGCATAACTTTCTGATAATTCATCTGTGTACTACAGAGCTTGTCAGTTTATCAATAATTTAGTTTTCCCATTTCTGTTATTCATAATAATTACTGCACTTACTCATCCCTAGCTTACCTACAAGATTTAGTGCATACTGAATATGTAACTCATTTATCACAATGTAGTGATGAATGTACCCCGTATTCCCTGATTTGTCTATGAAACACTTCCTACTTCCACAAATCATGCTGAAATTTGAAAATACGCAGATAATTCTGAAAAACTACAAGACTTCCAATCTGTAGGTGGTATTTCTCAGCATGCTCACAAATAATGGATAATAATGACCTTGCTAAACACAGTGGAGTGGACTTGGCATGTTTAATTGCAGAACTGCCTGTGCATCACTTGTTCTGTTTGGCTAAACTTAGTAAATATTACACTTGATCCCTGTTTTGTAGTAGCCAGGTCAAATGGTATATAGCTAGTTAGGAATCTGCTATGTGTATTTCATAAGTGCATTATCAATTTTTAAAGATTTTTTTTTTTGCAAAAGCATTGCTTCTGCACAGGCAATTTGCACTAGTAAATGAGTAGTCTGATTTTTTTCAAATGTGCTGATTTCATTGCAGGTTTGCTGGCATTTTTTCCCTATCTGGAAGGACAGGATATTTTATGGCTGCTTTACCTTCTTATGATCATTTGGCCTATTTCTGCCCCTGGGATGGAGTAATGCTGGGCACAAGTATAAATTGGGAGGGGAGTGGCTGGAGAGCAGGCTGGAGGGATCTGGGGTGCCGGTTGACAGTAGGCTCGATACGAGCCAGCAGTGTGCTCTGGCAGCCAAGAGGGCAACGCGCATCCTGCGGGGCATCAAACGCAGCATAACCAGCTGGTCAAAAGAGGTGACTATCCCGCTGTATTTAGCATTGATGCGGCCTCACCTTCAGTGCCGTGTTCAGTTCTGGGCCCCACAATTTCAGAAGGATGTGAAGGTCCTCGAATGTGTCCAGAGGAGGGCAACAAAGCTGATGAAAGGGCTGGAAGGCATTTCCTGTGAGGAGAGGCTGAGGACTTTGGGTGTGTCTAGTTTGGAGAAAAGGAGACCGAGGGGCAACCTCATTGCTCTCTCTGGCTTCCTGAGGAGGGGATATGGAGAGGGAGGTGCCGAGGTCTTGTTCCTGGTATCCAGTGGTAGGATGCATGGGAATGGTTCAAAGCTGCTCCTGGGGAGGTTCAGACCTGACATGAGGAAGCATTTCTGTACTGAGAGGGTGGCCGGGCACTGGAGCAGGCTTCCTAGAGAGATGGTCGATGCCCCAAGCCTCTCAGGGTTTAAGAGGCCTTTGGACAATGTCCTTAATAATATGCTTTAACTTTTGGTCAGCCCTGAAGTGATCAGGCGGTTGGACTAGATGTGATCATTGTAGGTACCTTCCAACTGAAATATTATATTCTATTTTAACACTTTGAGTATGTTGCAGTGCACGTTATTCTAGGTAGCTAGCAGTAGCAAGCAGAAATTCGTAAGAACTGTCTCTGACAACTTTCCCAGTGAATCTAAAATATGCTCCTACCTGCAACATTTCAGGCTAGCCCTGTTACTGAACTGAATAGGCTTATTGGGGCATGCGGTGTAATCTGCAGGGTATTGTGAGTTGTATCTCACGCTGCATTTGGATTTTTGTCCTGATTTGAGGACACAAGCTGAAACTAGCTGTAACAGATGACAACCACTGCTGACTTTGGAGTTATTGTGAGACCTTTCATCAGTATGGGTGGTGGCGTGCATCCACCTCACACATCCTTTTCCATCACCTGGAAAGTGAGTATATTCCTTTGCAACATCCCCATCTGTCTTCCAAGGCAGGCTTTCAGTTTCCCCCTCGGAGCAGTGCTCTGTGGCATACCATGTTAGAAAATGGCCAATAAGTTTTTGGTGGTTTAAAATCACTGCTCAGAAACTATTTGTGACAATAAGGGTAAGAGGCTGGGGAAGTTTGGGAGCTGAGTGTAGATCTCCCAGCAGCAATCACTGGGAAGGTGGACTGGCTGGCCTGAAATTCCACCCATTCCTCTTCCTAAAGAAAATCAGTATATGATGGTATGTGACAACTGGTGTATCACCAAAAGGAAATGCTAATCCACATCTAGCAAACCTCTGCAAATTAAAATAAAGCCTTACATACAGAAACAATTTATAAATTAGGATTCTAAATTAATGTGAGAGTATACCCTTTGAATACATTTCTGCTCGTACTGTGTATTTAATGCACAATGGAATGCCAACTTTGTCAAAAGATGACTCATTTTGGGCTTTCTTATTTATAAACACGATTTCCATTCCAAAGTTATGTTGCAAGACCAGACTTTAACACTGTGAAAGATTTGGTGAGAGAACATGTTAAGGGATAGCTCTCACAACTTTGCATAAAGAAGTTTTTCTGTGTTTAGCAATAACTTACCTCTAAGGTCCATTATTTCAGGACTCTTGAGCAAATCTTGTCTCTAGCAGGAAATGAGCTTTTCAGTGGTGGTGTTTTTATTTTTCTCATAAGTGATTTATACATCTGTGTGTTACTACTGAAGCAATACTGCCCAATATGACAGGGTGGGTACAGCTGTCTGCAGAATTTTTCTTTCGCCTATTTCATATCTTTTCATAATATGATTTCAGACAGACTCTAGATGGTTCAGTGCTTCAGCTGTACCATTTTCCTTGCTGGAAGGATAACGCTGAGCATTCTTCTTTCTGGTGTCAGTCCCTTTTACCTTGCTAATGCTGCAGTAGCTAAAAACTAAGAATTGGAACTGCTGGACTGATGCCCCTCCTAACTATTTCGTTAATCTGCAGGAGGCCTATTTTACTTATAAACTGCCCTGCCACATCCCTATCCCTGGCCTCCTTTAAGCCTGGCATTTAGGTCCAATTGTTTGAAACAATCTCTTGTTGTAGCTGGTTGGGGTGAAATGGAGCTATCTGTCAATTTGAAAAGGTCACTGGCTGTGTCAGAATGACAGTGATTCCAAATTATCCATTAATCTCCCAATTTAAAATTGTCATCCTTCTGATTACAGCCAGCCAGCCACACAGGCTAAAATAGACCTCTTCTCTTACACCCATGACCAAGCAGCTTTTTTATTAGCTGGCAGATAAAATTGGCAGTGCGCTCCAACATTAAATATTCATTGACTGCTCTCTAAAAAGAAATGACTGCTAACAGGTTGAGAATATATGAGAAAACAGCCAAAGAAATTGCAATTGATTTTCTTATCTGCTAAGGTTTGGGCTATATGATTAGTGTAACGCACTTAGCATATTCCTATATTGGTTTGAGTCAAAGGGTAATAAATGCAAGAGCCTCCTTGCCCCCTCTTACAGTTTTGCGTCGTCTTGGTATTGTTGATGCACGTAGTATTTTAAGTGAGGGGTAAATTAGTGTATAGACAGTGTAATTCTCTATGGAAAATAAGATTTAATAGCTTTTGCGTTGTCAAAGGAATGGCTCTGGAAGATGAAAAAAGTCCCAGATAAGGAGTTCAGGCCTAAAAGGTGTTTAGTTTTCTTACGCAGTATAGAAGTGTGGTGCCACTGAGGTTTAAGGGAACAGGGGCAAGCTGTTTCCATCTGCTCCTGCGGAGGGAAAGGAAGGGATTTGACTCTGCTTCTCCATGTCTGTCATCCATCACCTAAATTCCACCTTTGCTGATGGTCCTGTTTGAAACATGATAATTGTAACTCGTGGTTTTTACTAAGTGGTCAAATGACTTGGGAACAGGGCCGGGCCAGAACTGACAGTGCCCCCTTGTGAATGGCAGTTTAAGCATCTATCCTGGCAGGGAAAATCCAGACAGCTTCTGGAGGCTTTTTGATGTGATGTCAGTATGTTGTGGTGTCCATTTATACAGTAAAAGGCATAAGCCAGGGAAGTGTAAAATAAAGACATTCCAGGCACATGGAAGGCCAGAAGGCACGTCATTTCTTATTCTGAGGAACACAGAGTCTGCAGGAGCACTGATACCGAGGCAAAGCTGTTAGATTGCAAACGACAATGGATTCACTAGCCTCATCTCAATCCTTGTTTATGCAAAACATTCCTATAAAGAACTGATTAAAATCTTTTAGTTCTATAAGGTATTTAAAAAATATGCTGCTCTGTTTGACAGATTTTTTTGTATGTAGTCAATGTTGTAACTGCCCAAATACTTTGCTGATTGACAACGCATATTTGCCTAATACTTTTCCTATTATTCAGCTGTCTCTAATCATGATGCACTTGTGAGTCAGGGATAAATGAAACGGAAAATAATCATAACACTGTAGCCAGGAATAAGTGCAAGGAAAGAATATGACTGTCCATCTTGAAATCTGTTGAATACTCTCACATGCAGGAATAATTTTTTTTTTTTCCCCTTAGGAATACGGCTTTAGAGCATTTACTGAAGCCAGAGTGCTGAGACTTTTAGCATGTGCTGATTGTTTATTTGCTTGTATGTTTTTGTTTGTTGTAGATCGGACTTTTGAATGTGTCCAGAGCCAAACAGTGGCCACAGATGACTTTTACTTCTTTGCAATGACCATATTGTATTGATTCATGGCAGACAACGTGGCAGGTTTCCCATGTACAAGTAAGTATTGTATACCAAGAGACTGGTAAGACTTTCTATTCAGGTATATCAAAGAAAGGATTAGGTTATTTTGCCCCCAGCCAGAGGAACACAGCTGTGTAAGTTGACTGCAGGTTTACCAGTTATACTTTCTTTTCCAGTAAGCGTTTGGTTTGTGTGCAGGTGCCAGCTTTACTCACCTCTCCTGACTGCTCTTTTATGCCCTTTGTTGGGATTGTGGAAAGCACAAGGTGAGAGAAAAGCAGGGTGTCTGCTATATCATATATTTTGTTTTTTTCCAGCTCATTTCAGATATTTGAGTTCCAGGGAAGAATATATGTGTATTTTTTTACTCTAGATTTTTCCCCCCCTCTGTCTTTTGCAAGTTTAATTGCTCATTAAAAGGCACAGAGAGCCACACACAGGCACAATGTTCTGATGAAACACCTAATGACTTTCAGCATTTGATTTATGGACACAGCTTAAGTTACACAGAGGCTTGTGTCAAAACAGGCCATAGATAAGCTTACATTTATCTATAGAAGTTAAGGGATAATTATGTAAAAGCATTACATTTTAAAGGAAACAAAGACAGACCTGTGGGAAGTGCATTTTCACAGCATGTATTAGCAAAGCCCAATCAACCTCCTTGTGGGAGGACAATTAACAGAATTAAAAGTTGGAATTTTAATTATCATACAAATTAGAGGAAAATTAATCAGCTCGTATTTTATGATTTGACTTGGCTTTGAGCATTGCCGCTTGAATTTTATAGCAAAACTTTGATTAATTGAGACACTGCATGAAAGCAGAAAATCCTGACTTAGGTAGCATTTTAGTGCCTGACTTGCTTTCCATCTGCTGCCTCCGATATGGGAAGTGGCAAAAATGAGACGATGCAGAAACAAAACCTTTGTTTACCCCAGCAGTACCCTCCAAAACCATACCCTGAGATTTCTCTGCATATGCTGGAAGTTGCTTTTTCTATAGGTCCTATTTTTACCTTCTGACTACACAACGTGTTGTTTTATAACTAGTGCCCTGGTATCAGCCAGACTCAAGAGTTAAAGGTTTTCACTGACTGGAAGCATCATTTTAATATCAGTCAAAACCCAGCTTTATTTTTTTCTTCTTCTGCAGAGCTGGCAAAAAATTTTAAAAGCACAGCCTAAATAACTTTGAGAGGAAAGAGGATAAATGTTGATGCTAGGAGGCCTGCGCTATGGATCACCAAGAGTGAGTAGCTTCATGTGAGATCTGAAAGCATCTACAAGCTTGCGAGTGACCTTTGGAACTGCTATCCCAGACTCAGCAATGCCTTGTCTTGGCAGGTAGTTGAACCTTCTTTTGGATTGTGCTAATCAGAACTTGAAAGTATTTAGAGCAGTTTGTGGCATAATGAGAGTATGGCAAGTTTCAGTTCAGCTGCTGAACATGTGGTTTTGACAAAATATTTATTTTTTTCCCAAATGAAATATTGTGGGTTTTTTTTTTTCCAGACACTCATTAGAGATCCAAAAGCTTGAGTGCTTCTTTTCTGGAAACTGGGAGATCTACATTCAGACTGCCTACATACAAAAAGGTGCTGAATTTCGTGTTTGCACTTTGTTTATCTTTGTTTCTCTTCCTTCCTCTTCCTCTAGTAAATATCTGTTGGCTTGGGTCTGATAATTCTGAAGCATAGTCTTGCCATATTTGACACTGAAAGTCAAAGAAAGACTAAAGCTAAGCTCACTCTAGGATAAAATGAAACCAAAACTTTGCACTGCTGAGCTTGGGTTGTAAAAACAAAATTCAAATAACAAACTCTTAGAAAAACCAAACCTGTCCCTCAGTCAGAACATAAGGCACAAACAGATTGCTGAAATAAACTAGACCACAATTTTATAGGGTCTCAAGTTAAAAGAGGGAGCTTAATTATGATGCTGGATTTAGTTCGAAGCTCGAGTAATGATCTAGGAAGCTGGAAAGAAGTGCTGGAAATGACTGTGTGCTAATGAGGACCCTAGTAGCAGCTTTCTGTGCTAGTTAATTTGCAATCTATGTGGAGATCTGTTGGCAAGCCTATAAAATGAGGTTTTGCAAAAGTAATCACCACTTCAAAGTCTAGAGATACAGACTTAGGAAGCAGAAACATGTTGACTGTTAAATTTCCATTTTGAACATTGTTTGGAAAGTTGATGTTGCTTCCTACCTGCTGAACTGAGGAAAGCATAATGCCCTTCCCCATCGAAATAGGTCTGGAGTTCAGCATTTCAAAAGGCAGTAAACAGAAAAGTCATCTTTTGGCAACTGCCAGGTATGCCAGCTAAGACAATGTTACCCATTTAGAAACACTAATCTGTTTGTGGAGGTAGAGCATATTTGCAAAGGTTCAATCCATTTGTCAAAAGGCTAAGGTCAAAGCATCCTGTTTTCCACTCTGGATGTGCTGTTCCTCAGCACTTTACTAGATTTGGACAGATTAGCTCTTGGTATGATACAACGTGTGTTTTTAGGGTGAATCCTTTGGCCACCTACACAGGTGTGCAGAACCTCCAAAAGAACTCTTGACAGCATGTCTGTGGAATACGATGGTGAAACAGCCCAAGGCAAGAGTGCTGTGTTCTGTTCTCTATGGAATTCCAGTTTGGTTTTGAGTGGGAGAACACGGTAGGTAGGCCAAACCTGCCATTTTGAGCTCCACTGAATAGAGGTGAGCCATTTCTGCTCTCTTCCCTCTCATAAAGTAAAAGTCTCAAGGAATGGATTCCACAAGGCTGTAGTGTTTGATGTGAGATAAGAGGAAGTCAATGAGCTGGTGAAGGTCGAAGGGCTTACTGCAGAGCAGGTACTATGCAAATCAAACTAATTACATCATAGAACTGTCAGGTGGTCTGGATGTGACCGGGTTGTGGTGTAACCCCAGCTGGCAGCTAGGACCACGCAGCTGCTTGCTCACCCCCCCTGCCTTCCCCAAGAAGGGAGAAGAGGGAGAAAAGGAGGGGAAAGGAAAAAATAACTCATGGGTTGAGATAAAGACAGATGAATAGAGAAATATCAGAAAAGGATAATAACATTATATAAGATATAATATAAAAGGATATATATGAAAGAATATATAACATTAATAATGACACAAGTCATTCTCACCATCTGGTGAATTGGCACTGTCTTGAGCAGTGATTGCGAGTACCCACCACCCAGCTAACCCCATTTATATACTGAGTATGACATCTATGGTATGGAATATTCCATTGGCCATTCCATCTTTCTGTCCAGGCTTCTTCTCAGCTTCTATGGGAACCTAAAAAAGGTCCTTGAAAACTATAAATATTGCCAGTCAACAACTAAAACAATCTGCATTATTGGCATTCCTTTCATACCAAATCTGAAGCACAACAACCACTAGAAAGAAAATTAATTCTGTCCCAGCTGAAACCAGGACAGACCATCAGGATATGTTTAATGTCACCGTTTCACTCGCATGTCAGTTTACTTTGAGTTAGGTTGAAAACAAAATGTTCTTTTACCAAAGGTACAAGTGCAACTGAATTACTGTGTCTTTTCCAAACACCTTGATTCTAAAGCTCCATCAGAGAAATTGAATAATGTCCTGCGAGGTCTGAATACAACCTCAGCAAAGGCTGGTGATGTAGGATAGAATAGTTCCAGTTGGAAGGGACTCTCTCCAGCTGCCTGACCACCCATGGCACAGTGGAGTGCTGCGCAGAGTTCCACAACTGGCTCTGAATGAGTCAGTGCGAGTGGCTGAAGCGAGGCCACTGGGCTCTGCCTCGAGAGCGTGAGAAATTTGAGCTCCGAGGAGACTATTTCTGTGGATACGTCCCTCAGGGCTCACTCAGGAAGCCCCAGACTGAGTGCTGTGGGGTGCATTGGTACTCTGGAGAGGTGCCTTGCTTGGCAATGGGTAAGGACTCCCACTCTGTCGCAGCACATCTGACTCAAAATAATCTCTTTGGTCTGAATAGTGCAGGTAACAGGTTGAAGCCTGGACCCAATGGTTGAGGGGAGGGAGAGTCTTAGCTTACTAGAGGGAGGTGCGTAATGTCTTAGTCAATGCTTCCATGATTGGATTTTTTTAGGAACTATTTTGCCAGTGGTGCTTGCCACCAAGTTAAATCAATTGTCCCTGTCCTAAAAATAAATGGAGAAATCCTAAGCTGTCATCCATTTTATTTGGGGAAATAGATACATTTGTGACGTCCAGACTTGCAACTCTGAGTCCTTTTATTCTTAAGCAAAGTTTTCCAAAGTTTGAAATAAAGAAGCAACTAACCTCTGTGTGAGGTGAGGGATGCTATTTTATCAGCATGGAAACTGAAGCTCCACACGGCGATCTGAATGGCAGAGAAGGGAAGAAACCACAAAATTCTTGGCTGCCGATGCTGCTTAGTGGCAGTTTCAACAGTATCTGAAACTCATCAGGTATCAGACAGTGCATGCCCCAGCTCCTGTGAAAGGCTACTGTTGTGGCATATGGTCCCTGGGACCTCCCAGCCAATTTGAGTTCCTCGTGGGACACTTGGTGCCTTGCGGCTTCCTCCCCGGGGTGTCTTGAAGACACTATCTGACTGTAAATCTGGAAATTAAATACTTACAGCATTCGGTATTCCTAATGTGGCTGTGAATAATTCGTCCTTTTAACTTACACACACTCATAATGTTGGACATACAGGGTCATTTGAAATGTGCTCTGAAAACGCGGGGGAATCTGACTCCTGTGACTTGATTTTAACCCGGCTGGCAAACTATCTTACAAAGCTGGACCCCTACTTAAAAAACAGATGCTGCATTTGAATGTAAGTGTTCTGCTGTAAATGCAAGTTATTTTTTAATTTTTTTTTAAAGTACAATTCTGCTTTGGAAGGGTCTGGAGTTTGCTTGAAGTGAGACACATGTATCTAAATGTCAGAATTTCTTAAATGTGCTTAGAAAACGGGGAAAAAAAGCCAATATAAATGAGAAGTCTTATAGTTTACCCTCACTAAAGCTTGAGTCTAATGTCGGGGTAACTAACAAGAATTTCCAAAACAAAGTGTCCATGTGATGACTCTGCATCCCAGCATATGTTTCACATTAAAGTAAGCCCTCCAATTCTATACGCTGGATGGTGAAGTCAACTTTGCCAATGATTGTGAATGTAGTAATTCTTTTATCCAGGACCCTGTGTCAGATGGAAAAGAATTCCATTCTTGGGAAGTAATTACTACTGGTAATTCATTAAGTACAGACTTCCCAGTCTAGAGTATCATTTTCTAACATCACATATTATTTGACAGATGCAACCCACTTTTAGAGTTAGGCATTTTTGAAGCTGACCGTATGATGTGCCTGGTCCTGTCCATTCTTGGAATATTAGATTAGGCAGACCCTAATTTCACTCAGGATTTAGGGTCTTCTGTTCCTTGGCTGTCTTAATCGTTACACATATCTGAGCTTTAAGGCTATGCTTTCAAGCTTCGTGAGTAGCACTGTGCAGCTTTGCCATGCCTTGAGATCTAAGATGTCATTTTAAATTGTTTGTAAAAAGTGTTTTGACCTCCAAGCGTGTTTAATGGGACACTCACCTGGAGCATGTGGTGTGGGGAGAGAGTCTGAACTTGAGAACAGAAGCAGTCAAAAGGCCTGGCTGGGGGAGAGGTGACAGCTTGCACAGTGCCTGAGTTCTGACAAGTGTTTGCTCTAAATGCCAAATTAACTCATTTTCCATCTCTTTAATAGAAGTCCTGTAGAGTTCAGAACTACTTGGAGCCACTTGTAACTGTTGCGAAAAGGAGACTGTCACGTGTCCAATTCAGACAGCTTCTGAAATAGAGATTAGGTTTGAAATGCTCTGCTTTCATCATGTTTAGTTCAGATGCATCAATAGATGTCTTTTTTCCAGCATAATTTTTAAACGGCAATTGCTGCACACTGTAATTAAATGGTGGCATCAATGGTCAAAAGCGTGCAAGGAAGTCAGACTTAAGGCTGGTAGGTTTTCTTCTCAGCTTGCCCTCAGCTATAGCTACGCTGGGGCTCTGTTTGTGCTGTTAGCGATGGAGATGTTCATAGCTGTAGACAATGGCTGGGGTTCTGCATTTGCTCAGAACAGCATCACTTGGTCAAGGCAAATGCTAAATGATGATCCTCGTGTTTTGGGAGAGTCTGTTAGAGTTACCCCCTCCAGCTGGATTTGCCTCCACAGGTAGCTCTGTGCATTGGGCTATGCTAGAGGCACGGCTCCTTGTTTTGTTTGTTCTAGCTGACTGGTGGAGCACAATGTTTTAACTCAGGGAAAAATGCATTTGAGGAGATCTCTGAATAGTTTTGGCTGTATGAGACCTTCTGTCATAATTTGCTGTTGTGTCAGTGTGTCATTCACTGGGATTTAAGCAGGACTGTCAGTAAGTAAAAAATACAGCTACTGTTAGATTACGAGCTGTTTCATATTTGTCAGATCTTTAGAATTTTTCTTGCAAAGTTATTTAATCTCAAGCGAAACCAAACCATTGCTCTTATGCTTCTATTTGATTATACTCCTTGCATGGACTATAATAAGCAGGATTCCCTGCTTCTGGTATCAAATAGTGGAGGTGCACTGCCATCTAAAACTGCTGGAGGTGAGTAGTGTAGTCAGGTCCTAAAGATGTAGTTTTGTCTTGATGTTTCTTAAAAATATCCAGTTCCTAGTGTATACTGCAACATCTTCCCATTAATCAAGACCAACCTGAAACTTCCTGGATAAATGTTGCACAATTGCAAAGAGATCTTTTTTTAAAGTTTGAAGTCATCTAAGGGACAACAAGCATGGACGAGTGAGCTTGATAATCAGCTGGAAGAGGTAATTACAAGCTGGTAGTATGAAGATTTTTAATCCTTTGAAACTGTGTGGCTCATTTGTGCAACTTGCAATATTCAGAACCTGAGATCAAATGCCTTCTACTTGGAGGCTTCTAGCTGTGCTTCTGTACG
This sequence comes from Pluvialis apricaria, assembly GCA_017639485.1. NCBI lineage: Eukaryota > Metazoa > Chordata > Aves > Charadriiformes > Charadriidae > Pluvialis > Pluvialis apricaria. The sequence continues at coordinate 26,975,854 of CM030014.1, forward strand.
CTTTTTCTATATAGTAATGAGTGGGGAGAATATATATACTACATTCTTATCTGGTACTTTTGAATGCCCTGGGTTACGCAGAGAGCTCCGTGCTGAACTCTCAGCCACCCTGATTGAGGTATTCCATAAGCAGCTTTCTGGGTGTTAGGCTGCCAGATCAGGTGGAACAGGAGAGAATTTGGTAGTGTTTGGTACTGATGTGAAAGTAATTTTAACTACTGGAGTTCAGCAGCTGAATGTGAAATGAATTGTGTGCCTGTGTTCATGCTTGCTGCTATGGATGTGAAAGTGAGCAAGCAGCACCCCTTTTCCCATTCCCTCCCCAACACACACTGTGACCAGAATGCGCATCTCCTCTGGCTGGGAAAGCTTTGAAGTTCTGTGGGCAGTAATATACCCTTACCATCTGAGCAGCTGTCCCTGGACTTGGTGCTACAGGAAATCCGACAGCTGTCCCACTGAGGCTATTGTGCCTTCTAAAACAGCAGTCTGTTGCTGTTAGGCTTGTGATTACTTCTGCTTTCTCCACATCTTGTTTTTGAATCCCCTGTCACCAGTCTGGCCGTGTTCTCCCACAGTATTTAATTCACTGGGAGCTTCCATCCCCCTGACTCTTACTGCGCAGTGTGGTGTCTAAAGCTTGCCTTTTGAGAGGTGCATTTGGAAGTAACAAAAAAAGGCAAAACAAAACTGTGGAGTATGTTTTATTCCATGGTATCTGAGGTTGTAGTTCTCTGTGCTGTGCCAATCAGGACGCTTATATATAAACCTGAATCTGCTGTGTTTTTAATGGAAGAAAACTGTGTTGACTGCAAGCAAATTTTTCAGTCTCATTTAGCCAGTGCTATCAGAATCTATGACTTGGAGCCCTATCCAGCTATGAGTCCATGTTGTTTTTAAGGTGTTCCTGTGTGTATTTTAGATAATCTGGTATCTCCAGGCCTATGGATAGAATTTATCTGCATCATTTTTTCTCCAGGCTTGCTTTTTGTCTACCTTTGGTGTTTTGCATTTGTAGTGCTTGAGAGGAAATTGTGCTCAAGGAGGTATGTGGCTTCCCTTGACCCTGAAGAGGATTCTTGCTTCCCTGGTTGATATTGATAGGACTCATCATAACTTCAGTGTAAATTGGAGTGACACTAATTTGTTTTCAGATATATGCTCCTGTCTTAAAGGTTTAGGTCAATGTGTGCTACTTTTGGCATAGAACACAACTTTCTAAAGCCAATGCTTGTTGCTTATCCTTCTCCATTACAATTCAATGCTTTCTGAAGTCCTCCAAAGTCAAACAACTTATTAACATGAGCACAGTTGCTTCAAGTTGCATCTTAGTGCCCAGTGCTGTAAACATGAGAAGCAACTCAATATGATAGAGAATGGAATAGAATTCACAAATCTTTAAATTCACATGCAACTGCCGTGATGGGAGTCCAACGACTCCCCTTACTGTTGTTTGCATTGCCTAAAGATACGTATTTCTTATTCAACATTTTTCATAGGTGTAAAATTTCCAGTGAGTTTTCTAAGTGCTGAAGCGTATGCATTGAAGCTAGTAGCAGACACATGCATGGTGAATGTGAAATAACATGCTTCGCCTGTTGTGTTCCCTTTAATCAGGAAAATAAGAAGAGGACTCCACCCTTTGCAACTTCTATTTGAGTTGCAGCAGGGTGTTTTTGTTTGGTTGGTTTGTTGATTTTTGTTTGTTCGTCTTTTGTATTTTGTCTCTGTATCAAACTGAGGACAAGGTGTAAAGGCTTGACTCTCACTGTGCTGATTATAAGCTCACTTTAGCATTTATTCAATCCTAGTGAGAATGGATATGTAAGCCCAAGAACCCTCTGACCATAACCTGATGCTATTAGCATGTACATGAAAAGTCTAGACAGTTGATTTAGTTTTTTTGTTATAAACAGTGTGTAGGAATCCAGAAGGAGTTTCTGGTAACTGTGCAGATGAATCTGCTTCTGCCTAAACTAAGAAATAGAAGTGGCTAGAGAGAGGGCAGGTAACTTGAACTAGAGGAACCAGAGAGAAAAAGGATCCAGGGAAGAAATTTAAGTCATAGTTCAAGTCTCTCATCACTGACCTGCAAGGCCTCTCTGAGTTCTCTCAGTGGAATGAGAAAGAATAACTTACTTATTTGTACTTATAGGACTTGAAATAAAAGTTAAATTACCTTTTTTTACTCCAGGGAAAGGTCATATATAGTAATTTATATCTTCGACAGAGAAATGTGTGAAAAATATAGCTATGTTAACTGTTAGTTAAATGTTAAAATAGGAAAAAAATAGCTAATCTTTCCATGCAGAGAGAGGAGATATTTGTCATTTCCATGTGTCACTTCCTGTAATTTTAAGTAGCTTTTTATTCCTTCTCTAACACAATCTTGCTTCTTTCTCCCTTTAGACACTAATACAATGCAGATGGTAAAGGATAGAAAACTTTTCTGGATAGAATATCCGGCTGCTTCATGATCTCCACAAGTTGGTGGCTTCCAAGCAGTTTAACCCAACCTAATTGACTGTCTGTGAAACCTGTCTTGATCTAGATCAGCTATGTGCTTTCTGAATGAGGATTTCATCATCTTTAAAAGCCATTTTCCTATGCTGAAAATCAAAAGAGAGTTCTGCTTCCAAATTGTATAGAAGGCAAGTATTTTGGATACAGACTTCTGTACTTCTGCAGAGATTTATGGAATCTCACTGGGTGCTGAGTGTTTATGAAGACATCCGAAGACATCCTTTGCCAAAGCCCTTAGCTAAATATCACACTGTATTTTACTGTGTGCTCGGGCTCTTCTTTGAAACTGCGTGTATGAGACAGGAGAGCTTATATTCTTGATTTAAAAAAAAAAGTTCAAAAGTTTTAGTTATGCTGCTCACCTATCTAGAAAAAAGACATAGCTCCCACATTTACTCGTTTCATGAGGTCTTGTAATTCTAAGTAATGAACTACTGAAGAAGAATCCTCAAAATACATCAGGACAAAGCTGACAACATATGTTGCATTTAGCCAATCACATTTTATGTACTTTGTCCTGATTTTATTTAAATAATTGTCTCTTTTTCCCCCTTGTTAATGTTCCAATAATAAAACATTTTGCTGAATAAAACGACAAGAGAAATATATGCTTAAATTCACAAATTAGTCTTCATTCTCCCACTGGGATCTGAATTATTGTCTAAATAATGTGGATGAAACACCTATTGCAAGAGCTGGCAGGATTTTGCCTTTTTTTGGGGGAGTGTGTATTTCAGTGTTTTTAGTAAAAGATTAATACATATAGTGTCTGTCAATAGCCGTAAATTGTCTAATTATATGCTTTCCATCTCTGCATGGGAAACAAAATACTCCTTTCTCGACTGCAGATCTTAGGGGTTATGTTTGTATGATAAACAGAACATTAGTGTAATTGTCAATTTTGCTTGTGCTACGATGCCATGGAAAATGGCTGTATTTTCAATATGACTGGGAATTGAAATATTTAACTGAGGAAGCCAAGCGTAGCCTTTTCATGATTATGTTATAAGAGCCAGAGACAGAAGATTAGCAGCAGGGAGGTTGATGTTTAAATTAGAAGTGTAAGAGACTACATATACTGGATTGCTCCCTGCTTCTGAGCAGCTGGTTCAAGAGCAGAAAGTATCCATTTCCCATATGTACTGGCTACGCACTTAAAGCTGGGCATCCAAAAGCTGTATTAATTACTTGGCAGAAATTTTTATGTCAGGCTTATTGACAGGAAATTAGTTGGAAAAAACCCTGGGAAACTTAGGACAGGCACTGAACAATTGGAAAAAGCAGTGTTAGTACATGTATCGCTTCTGACCAGTTAGAGTGGCCCCCTCATCATCAGACATGGGTAACCTAATACTGTAGCTTAATACTGTACTGGAAACAGCATTCCTTGCAGTACTTGTATGAAATGTAGTCTACATATTTTTGAGGTTTAGACAGGCAAACATAATGCAAATCCAATTTCTTGGTGTATTTCAAGGTATGTGCATAAGAACAAGAGTTGAAAATCGATGTCTCCATCTCCTTAGTGGACATCAAGGGATGTTCCAAGCAGTTCCTTACAAACCAAGGAATATGAAAAGAGCCATATGGAAACACACATCCCTCTCTGAATTCTCGCTGCTGTGCAGTGCATTCCCCTGGGGAAACCCAGAGTGCAGTGCGCCAGCAACAGCTGCCTGGATCCTCCCTCCTAGCAGAGAGCCAGGGGTACCTTTTGGTGCTCTTATGTTAATCTGAAATAAGGTAATAAGATTTTTATCTATGTATCTTCCCGAAGCTCTGTGCAGGTCACTAGTGTCAGTGTGAGCCACAGTCAAGTCCAAGACAGGATGCCTTCCAGGTACAGCTGAAGCAAGGTCATTAGTTATCTCAGGGTTCATTACACTCTAACCTATGACTTTCACATCCTGAAACGCTAAGAAAGAATTAGCTTCCTAATATGGACCTTAAATACGTCTTTTTAAAGCTCTTCTCATGCAAAGTATTTTTTCAGAGTGCAACTTGTAGCTGGCATGTAGAAGGGAAGGGGAGAAAATATGATAATGAAGTGGTCTGATTGCTTTCACAGGAGCATCCAGGGATCAAAGTCTGACTTCTGTTAAACAGTGGTTTCAATTTTTTTCTCTCAGCTTTCTGCACATCAGGCAATCTTCTCAACTCTCATTTGTCTGTCAGGTGTATCATTTACCTTGGAGCTAGTAGATGGCTTGAGAGCTATGATCTTTCTTTTTTTTTGGTGCTATAATGCTATTTCTAACACATTGTCTCTGCTTTCAATTTGGAGTCATTTTCATCCCCCTTCTGTAGGTGCTCTCCCTGAGTTTGATGGTGAAACTTTTCTAAGAGATGTCTCGTCAGTGCTTGTCCCATCTCCTCCCTAAGCGACTGCATCAGATGAGCAGAAAAGGATGGATAATTGACTATTGGATTCCAGTTAGTGAAGGTCAAGGCGGTCTCTGCCTGGCCTACCCTGTGCTTGTCATACAACTCTGTTATTACAGGATTTATTCAAGCCTATAATCAGCTGAGTTTCAGTGAAATGGAACCTTCTGCTTCACTGAGTATTTTTTTTGCTGCAGTGTGGCCAGGCTTTGTCCACCCTTGACAGCATAGGTAAAGTATCCACAGATTGTATATTCCGGACCCATTGTATTTTTAGGTCTTTTGGGTACCATTTAAGAAACTGGTAATAAATAAATAAATAAACATAACCCAACATAGAGATAATTATGGTATGTTAAGTCCAGTACTTCTCAACAGCCAGTGTCCATAGTATTTCTGGAGAATACGGTTTAATCCTTTGTCTGAAGACAAAGGTCTCCAAAGCCTTATGAATTACACCCAATGTTGACCCATTTCTTCAGCATCTATGAAATATATGACTATCACTTAATGAGTACAGCATTGCTAAGGGCTAGTTTTGTGCTCGCTTAAACCTTGATCTAACTAACTACAGAAGTGTAGTGCAGGCTGAAGATGACAAAATGTTGTGCTTATGTGTAGGAATATGAGTACTTAGTAGCAATATTATTCTGTCAAGGTTATATTGGTGCTGCTATGGATGTGTTATGAGGCTTGCATAATAAAACTTAGTTGGGACTGAGGGAAACTGGTTTGAAATTGAACTGTACTAGAGAATTTCTTGAGGCCTTGGAAGTTTCCATACATTCTAATAACGAATTTCATGAGCATGAATTATTGAGAACTGTGTTTAATGTCTGTCTGGCCTTGGCCAAATCAAAGTCAAACCTTACTCTTGCCCGTTTAAGCTAAAAGATCTACGGGGACGAGAATATAAACCACTCTGCATGTGGTTTTGAGGCTGCTTGAAAATTCTTTCATCCAAGTTTTAGCCTGGTCTCAAGTGTCTGCCTTCTGTGACTGGTTCAAAACCAACTTTACTGGGTTTTTTTGAGGTTTTATAGTAAAGTGGTAGAAAATCTGTTAGATTTTAGGTTAGGAACGCAGTGCAAAGGAACTGAAGAAATGTAGTACAAAGGATGGGATGCTTCAAAAGGATAAGAGGCACGGTGATCACCAGTCTTTCAGATCTTGGCAGTAACAGACAATTTTATAGGTAAAAATCTTCTGCTGTTTCCTCATACCATGCTATTTGAGGAGTACTGAAATAGGTGGATTGGGTTAGAAAATTTCTAAATAATAGTTTAAGTGCCAAAATGTCTGATACAAAGTCTATGGGAGTTGATGAGAATTTGGGGTGAGGTTTTATGGGACTTTCCGTGTGACTTCTGCTGGTTTAGTCATACTGACTTACAGAGAGGAATTCTTTTCTCTTTATCCAACTTAAAAGTGCAATTCTCTTCTTAAAAGATTTTTCTTGAGTCTTGGCACTAATGAGGTTTCTACAAGTTGGAGGTGATCAGTGTGGAGGAAGTACTTAGTGCTGCTCTCGCTGACATTACCTGCTGTTGTGCAACAATTCTTGTAATTGGAATTTTGGTCTGTGAATCCAGCTTCTGCCCACTGATTTCTTGAAAATAGCTATTTCATAAGCTAGTGGCTTTTGTTGTAGGCTTAAAAAAAAAAAAATTTAAGAGCTTTTATAGAAAAGGCATATTCTACATCTGCCCTTCACCCTTCTGTCCCTGGGGCCTGCGATTCTTTGATTTTCCAGGGACAGTATCTCAAAGGAATGTATGATATTCACTGTGCGCTGCGTTGTTCCAAGAATTGTATATTGGAAACTATAAAGAAACACTTCAGTTGAGCCCTGGAGATGAGAGAAGTGAGGACAAGAACCAAAAATGATTCTCTGTGCTTGCGTAGAACATTTCTTGCTGCTTTAAGAGTCGTCAGATGGAATAAAGTAAATACTGTGGGCTTCAGTGAAAGACAGCTCAGCTGTCTCCAAATACAAAACTCCTTAATTAATGAGTTCGGAGCCTTTGTCAGTCTGGAAATACTTTGTCAATGTGGAATGAGTATTTAGTTGGTTATGAAATGATATTGAAGAAGAGAAGTTGAAATGTTATACCTATATGTTTGCTCCTGCTTAATATGAGAATGCAGGGCTCATACATCCACTTGGAGCTATTTTAATGTTGAAAGTGTTTGTCATAGAACAACTTAAAAATGCTCAGTCTCTGAACAATACACACTGTTTCTTCACGTGCATTGTTCTCTGGAGATGCAGTCTCTTTTGAGAAGGGGAGAGAAATATATTCCCTGCTTTACCGCTGAAGGGAACAACTGTCTCTCTAGAACAAAACAATGGTTCAAGGGTGAAATTCCTTGGAGAAGATGCCTAATACTTTAACCTCCTCTGTTTCGGGGCTGTTGTACTTGAAAACAAGATGATCGTGCTGAAAATAAACCAGGCTCCATGTCTGGCTTTTCTTTTCTGAAACTTCTCTCATTGGTTATGTGAGTGAGCGGTCCACCACTAAGAAGTTACTGACTCATTTTTTGTTTACTCGTTTGAGTGTGAAGTGCAAGTCTATATTTTCTGCTCTGCTTTAATGAATAAGCTACTTTAGTGCATAAGCTACTTAAATCCTGAACTGAAGTCTGTTCTACAGAAGTTGCTTTCTGAATGTTTTTTCTCCACAGGAAACGGATACTACGTGAGCAAGTGCCTCTGTGCTGCTCCTTCTTGCTTGCAAATAAGGTACAGATGGAGGAGTAAACTGCAGCTTTTCAGAGCCTGTGGTAAATTTTGTGAATTTTTTTTTTTATAAATTTAGCAAAGGAAGAACCTGGCTTTTGACTGAGAAGGATTGCTGGATGCTTTGAACTCTTTGAACTCTGCCACTGTGGAGTCAGAGTAGAGGAAATAGCATTGGTAATTCAGTACATTAAAGTACAGAGCCTTTCCTACACAGGCATCGTTCATGCTCCCTGTGAGAAATTTCAGTATCTCTGCACTGTCAGTGGATTCACTTATTCATGCTTTGGGAGGAGCAGAAGAGGAAGGGAGGGAGTTAAAGCAGTTCAGTGTACACAGAAATCAATGGAAAGACTCCCATTAACTTAAATGGATTTTGGATTTGGAACTTGAACTCTACTATACGGTCTCTTCTATTGAAGACCTTCTGTTTTTCTACTTAAACGAAAGTTCTTGAAGGCTGAACTGAACTTCCCCCTAAAGGTGCTTCCACTGTGGATTTATTACAGTTGCGTTAAAGCAGCCATTTCTGTGCTTTTAGTGCGTTAAAAGACCGCCAGTTGAATAAGATTGTATGTTTGGGTGGAAAAGAAATCCAGAGATGTGCTACAGACAGTGCTTGGAATGGTAATGAGAATGGCAGTTCATTAGGATTAGCAATGCAAAAAAGGTTCCAGTTAATGAACAATGAAAACATTTTGGCAGTTGCAGGGTTGATTATTGCAAGGCTGTTCGTGCTGCTATAATTTAAGCATCTAACGTGACTGTCCATTATCAGCTCAGATTTTGAGAGGTTTATTATTCCATCAAAACATTAATTCTGTACTGAGAGTTGGCATGGAAGACAGGCAAGCGAGTAAGTTACATTATATGTATTATCTGTATATTTAATAGATAGAGACTGTAAATGAAGCCAGGAGCCAAGTTTCTTTAGGCCCAAATTAAAATGTTTGCTGTCTTACTCTTATTAGAGGGTCTTGAGAGAGACTGCATGGGCATGACCAGATGACGCTACTGGAAGTGGTCCTGTTCAGTTTATCGGCACGCACAGCTCCAACCTGTCAACATCATCCCAAGGTCAGTCTGTAGAAGATGGGCCTTTTATGAGCAGCAGCTGTGCTAAATCAGGCCTCTGCTGAATTTGTTTTTAGATGTAGAACTGTATAGAGAATAAATCCATATAAGGAAACAGAGTAGCACTTTACTGCTACTGAAGATGCTGAGATTTGACTTCTCTGCTATTCCCATGGAAAACAACAGCTTTGCCCCTGACATTAGTTGAAGCACAGTTAGTGCTGAGCTAACCTTTATAGGAAAGATTCTCAGGAGAAGAGTAGGGGATAACAAGAGCGATGGGGAGAAGAGCTGCTAACTTGTGATGTCTTCTGCACAATAGTGGAAACTTGGCTTCAAGTCTGGCTCAGAGTCAAAGGTTTCAGACTATTTGCTTTTCTGGGCCTCTTACTACCCGCTGAAAGAACTTGGTTTTAATCTGATGTGAAACCAAAAATACTTCGGATTTCCCAGTCAGCTCTAGTTGGAGCTGTTTTCTTAGTGTTGGCAATCCCTAGCAGAGCAAAAATGAGCACACGTACCCAGAAGTAATGCTTTGTTAAGAAAAGTCAGGGTTTGTTCTGTGGGACTGAATGATCTTGAATTTGGAGTGAAGACTTCTCTCGACTTCTATTTCCCACTCTGATTGTTTTTTAAATTGATTTACTTCCTTCCATCTGAATTGCACGTCTTCTGTCTCACAGTGCTTTGAACCAAGAGTCCCAAGTGCCCACCTCCCCTCTGCAGCAGATGGTGCGAGTAACCTGGACCCGTTTCCGCGATCAGTGAGCAGCAAAAGGTGCTGCCAGGTTGTTGGCTGCTGTAGATGCCTTGTGGTTATGATTTAGCTGTAGAGAATGATGCTTGCTGACAATTAAGCAGCACAGTTGGTATTAAGCAAATGTGAATATTATTGTCTAGAAAATGGTGCAGGGATCTAATCAGTGTGATTTTCTTATTGCTGTGAAATTATCTGTGAAAATAGAAACTCCACCTGATGCTTTGGTAAACTGTGTGCATTATTCCACTGGATGTTTAATTCCAGTCAGAGACACCTACTTTCTCTCCGATGTAGAGGGGTTTGCTCCCTCCCTCACCACTTCTCTCGCCATATTAATTACTATCAAGGTGATTATTTTATAATCACACTTTGGATAAGAGTTGGGTAAGTTGAAAACTTGCTTTTATTGGCAGCATTGTCACTAGGTGTCAGTCAGGTTTGATGTGGCTTGTGACGTTACAGTCTTAACCAAGGAGTTGGTCCTGTGCTGGGTCCCTTCTCATGCTGACGTTGATGGGAATTTTGAACACTAACTTTTTGCTGAATCGTAATTGTTCTTGCAAACTATTGGGCACAAGAAAAAGATGCTGCCAGACTGATTTCCTCAGGGTCTGTGAAAATAAGTTTTCTAATAAATACATCCTGAAACTCCTTGTGACTATTACTATTCAGACTGAATTAAACCCTTAGAGTTTCCTTTGGGACAAGGCCTTTGTACAAAGTACTGTACCGATGTAGAGGGTTTGTGGTGAGCAGCAGTCTGTAGCAGTGGCTCACAGCCACCAGCATAAAAAGATTGCAGGTCCTCTGACACCCTGTTGCCTGTTTGCCTGCTACAGAGGCTTCACAAAGGGATTTTTGCCCTGTGCTCCTTCCTTCTCCTCTTCTCGTCTCTCATTGCAGGTGAACTGGAGAGAGAGTCAATGCAGGGCCAAGAGATTTGGCTTGGGGGAAGACAGGGCTAAACAGTGGTACGGACAGGCTGGTTTTGTCCTGTTTCTCCCACGGTCAGGAGAAGAGGTAGTAGTTGAGCTGCAAAGAGAGGTTGAAGGAGTTGAGGTAGAAAAGACAGATTACACATAGCAAGGAGAACAGGGAGTACCCATATAAAGTAGATTGGAAACTGTTTGTCTGTAGCCCTGAGGAAGAGACGTGTCAAAACTTCCCTCCATTGGAAAAAACAGGGTGAGTAGCCAGCTTTCCTGCTCAAACTCCCAGTCCAGCGCTTGGTCTACTAGGTAGTGCTGCCTCCCAGTTGCACGTTATTCTAACATTTCAGCCATCCAGCAGCTCCAACAATACTGTGAGATTCAAATTGCTGCCAAGCCACCTGAATTATGTATTACACATAGCCAGTCATGACTCCTCGCCTGGTCAAACCCTGGTTTAACTACTTCTTTCATTTAATGATCCTGTAAACTAGAGGAGATCTGTGTATGTCATGGCCGTAATAGACACTTTCTCAGCCTTATGATGTGTGCAGACTGCACTGTTCTGTTGGTGTATGGGTTTTGCTTACAACTGCTGTGTATGCTATGGCTGTCAGCTTTGTAGAATAACTTCGGATGTCGCATCTATATTTTGTTCAGTGATCAATGCAGAAGGCTTGTACTGTGTATGTATCTAGTGATAGAGACCTGGACCTGAATATCTCCAGCTTGTTCAACAAGGGCTGCCAAGTAATTTTACCCCTGCTATTGGAGATGAGGTCAATGGGACTAGAGAGAGAAAGCTGTGGGAATAACAGCCCTACTGTGAGGGTGGCAATACAACAGATGGGATTTTTCTGAGTATTTGGGGTTGACTTAACTCTTTCCCCAGACCTGCTTCTGAACTGATATCCTGCCTCTGCCCAAGAGTCTAGCATCGTAACTTCATCTGACCTGTTTTTCTATCTAGACTGCTGCTGTGTAGCTTTAGAAATGAAGAGTTTGTTAGATACCTGAATGGCAATTGACCTCTAGAAAATTTGTTACCAGAGATGCTTGTAAAGTGTCCTGGAGGGGCAAATCTTTAACAAGCCATTTAACTGAGTTCTTTCAGGGTGCTTCCCAGCTTGTGCTCTCCCCCAAAACACCTTTAGCACTCTCCCTCTGTAGGGAGCAATATATAATAGTTTTCTTTGACAGACTTTATATTGATGCTGGACATTGCAAATGTACAGCTGCAAGGACACTATTGTAATTCTTCTATGATATGGTTAGAATTTAAGTCGTTCTATCGGATTTGTGTTTTGCTGCCAAAAGCAAATGCATTTAGATAAAGGATGATCGTTGAGTCAAACAATGGCATGTAGTAGATATGCTAATTAATATCTAACAGCTATTTTCTTTAATGAAATTAAATGCAGAAACATCTTAGCTATTTGAATGTGTTTAATCAGGTCACACCTCCATTTCTTTTGCAAATTATGCTGGAGATAATAGTCAAAATACCAAGCAAATTTTCTGCTATGGAATATGCTGAAATTTAATGAAAATATAACAACTATTCTATTGAAACTAATTTAGAAGCTTATTTCAGACACTTCATTTAATGTGTTAGCAAAATAAATTGTATGTAATTGTAAACAGCAGCCTCGCAGTGTGGGTTACGGAATTAACAATGGGATGCAGGAAGATGTAAGAAGTTAAAAGGATAAAAGCCCACTTGAAACCATTTTAATTTAAATGGTTTCTGATAACCGCATTGTCCAGTGAGATTCCCTTTCCTGAGCCAGTTCTTGTAGCTTTTAATTCTTGCCTGTTGTTTTTTCTTTCAATTGTGACAATTACTACAAACTGGCAACCAATAGACTAAAAGCACAGAAATACAGCTGAAGTCATGCACTTAAATAGATGTTAAATAGGTGATAAACTGCCTTTCAGATTCACCATCTGAATTTCATAGTTATGAACAAATCCTTCAGATGTGTAAGTATGGGGTTACTCTAATGTTTAACTTGACTATTTGAAGAGGCTGGATGGTTCAGAAGTGAATAAAACTGAGAGCTAGGTGAGGTCTCCCAGGTAGGACAAATTGCTTTTACATCTTTTGTGTCATTTCTAGGAGAACTGCATGGTCTTACAGAAAAATCTGTTTAAAATAACAAAATTACCATTGTTTGCAAGAAATGAAGATTCCTGAGTAACTTAAGGCTGGGAGAGAATGGACCTGTGCTCTTCTGGGTGATAGGGTGCACTGAAGCAGAAGACAGCTTGCTCTTGTCACTGCTGCGATATTTGCACAGTGCTCTGCAGGTATGTATGAGTTTGCTTTACTTGGAACCAAACCTGCCCCGGAGTCACGCAGCCACATGAACACAGGGCTAAGCCCGAGCGGGTATATGGGACACTGATTAGTCAAGGCTCTGCAATGGTTAACTGTGTCTGTAGACCGTATCCTTCAGGCCTCCTTCATGTCCAGCTGACTTAGCACACGGATGTAGTGAATAAGTCTGCCTGAGAACGATGTGATAGACACACCCTGGGAGATCTGCTTCACTTTTGGGTGCTGACTTTCTAGATAGCAAGACAGTCATACTTACCTGTCCTTGGAACGAATCTGGCATTCGTCAAAAAAGCTACATATTTGAACGCTGTTGCCTTGTTTACAGGGTAGTTCCTTTTCTCTATATTGTCCATGCATTCAGAAATACATTCACCAATATTTCTTGCTGGTTCAGCCAGAGATACGTATTGCAGAAAGACCAAGGAAGCCAGCGTAGGTGACAACATGTACCTTACTCCACAGTCAGCCACCCTCAATTCTGTATGGAACAGCAAACAGTGGGCCTGACTCTCTTGCCCCTGGCAAGGCAATGCAGCTCCAGTTTGAAGGACTTTCTCTTATCTATAAATTGATGATCAGGATACAGTAATATTTTTGTTGTGTTTTAATGCAAGACACAGAAGAATTCTGAGGTGCACAGCTGGCTCCTTATTCCTGTACAGGAGTAAGTAAAGACGGTGCAGTGATTTGCAGCAATTCTTTGAGTTGGTGCTGTCAGGCAAAAGGGTGTGTGTGTTGGCGTTGTTCTCTCGGCTGAGAGATAGCAAAATAGACTGGATGAGTGCAACACAAAAGCTAAGTTGGTACTGCGCAAGTGCCAGGCTTTGAGACAGGGACTACTGCAACTGAGAAAGTAGGTTTAACCATCTCACAGGTGAGTGTTTGGAGTGATCTAGCAGGAAGCAGGCTGATTGCCAGGGATCCTGGGCTGCTGACAAGCAAAGCTGCTCTACACTGCAGTGAGACACTTACATGTGGGGAATTTCCCAGACCATTTTTATTTTCATCATTAGCGCTTGCTCAGCCTGTCCCCGCAAGTGTAGCCAACGCTTCCTGAGCAGCTGCAGCTGGCAGGGTTCAACAAGCAGTTTCAGGCCAGATAAACAGTTTACTGCTCTTCATTTAGGTGAGGTGGAGTTTGTTAATTCCCAGGGCTTGTCCTGGAACAAGGCAGGTACATTTACCTACTTCACACAAGATTTTTGGCTGAATCCTGTCTGCTGCACCTAATGGGTGAACGTCTTTCTCACTTCTTGCTAACTTTTCTGACAGGACTGACTTGCACAGTACCAAAGGAGAGGCTCTTAAAGGGGCTCCTTGTTGCTGCTGTGGTTCCTGTATAGCTCAGTGATTTTGCAGGTCCCACCACAGCTACATGCTGCTGGAGACTGCTGATAGTCAGTAAAAAATAAATAAAACTACCTTAGGAATTATCTGATGCCCTTTCAGTACTGGGGCACAGGGATAGCAGCGCCTTGTCTCTCTCTCACGGTGGATGGTGCTCTCTTGTCAGAACTGGGAGGTAGGCCTGCCACTGGTCTCTTTTTGAAGCTTATTTGCTCTGTGTGTGCCTCTCCTTGGGAAGTCCAGTGATATTTTTCTGAAGTCACCAGTGCTGAATGTGAGCTTTTTGCCCCCATCTTGTGTCTAGACAGTTTCGATGGTGCACAAATGAGTGAAGATACAGTTAAATCATTTGGTGCCAACCCTAGAGACTCATGCTTCTGTAGCCACAGCCTATAGAAAAGCTCCTATTTATGTAGGAGGACCCCATCCTATATAAATGACTAGGTGCCTTGGGCTGTGGTCCAGCTCCTGTTAAATTACCCTGACTCGCTGTTGAAACAGAGGAGCCAGCTTAATGTCCTAAATCTGCCTCTGCTGTAGTACAAGCTGGGAAGAAACTTCATGGAGGGAAGAAATCCCTTTGAAGTGTTTACTCACAAAGGTCCTGTGCAGTACATGAGCAGCCTGTTTGCCAGAAGCAAACGGCAAGGTGCTGAGTCCAAGTCTGATCACTTCTGTAGACAGCAGAGCAGCTTTTGAGGTACAAAGGCAGCCCAAGTTAGGCACCAGGTCAAGATGTGGCTGGGGCTGCTACAGTATAGTAGTATGTTGTCACCCTAGAAGCAGGCTACCCAGCAGAAGCACCACACCTATTTCATGGTGACAGTACAGCTACTCTGCAGAAAGCTACTGCCACATCTCAGTGAGTTACATTTTCTCCCAGATGGCTTACTAAGTTTTTTGTGATATCCTGGGTGATTCCCTTAATATCTGCTGTGACAGAACTACACATTTGCAAACTGTTTGGCAGAAGGTGACGTTTGACTCTCTCCCAAAGCTTTGCACAGCATTGAGAGGAGCAGAAGATAGCCCCCCCCAATTTATTCTTGTCAGAAAAAATAACTCTGGAACTCTTGACGGGTGCGTTGTGTAAGGAGGCACTGTTTTTAGAGTTGCTTTCTAAAATTGTACTCATGCTCAGATTTCCTGAACCAGCATTTAAATGCCTTGTGCTATTCTAGAAAAACCTTATATCAGCATAGTGTTTTGCTGACCATTCAGAACACCCTGTACATCATAAGAACACATTATGACTACTTATCTTGAGTCAGAGCACTGCCAGTGGGGATAACTATATGATAAGAAGCAATCTAAGCTCAAGGTTACTTGGTTACCTGGGGCACAGGGAGGAAGCGTGACGCACACAGACACATTTTAGATCATATCCTGCCTTGGAACCTTGATGATTTTTATAGACCAGACAAAGATACACATTTCTAAAACAGGAGGTGTCACACAGTACAAGAAACTTACCCAGTGTCAGATGGGAATTCTGTGGCGGGACTGGAAAAAACAGCCTCTTATCGCTCACTGTCTTGGAAACAAGACTATTCTCTGCATTTTCATAACATCATTTTTTTCAAAGGCCCAGCTGCTTTGCTGGGTTTTGAGTGTGCAGATCATGGTCCGTGGAATGAGTGTGCTGTGCAGATGTGCATAAACAGGTATCTACTCTGTCCGCCTTGCTTTTGAACCAGGGAAAGAGTCCCTGCAATGAAAGTTTGCCTTACAGGTCTAGATTTAGGCTTGTTACATCATTTCAGGCCTTAAAACTGGATGCAGTTTTGCTTGCTTTTTTTTTTTTTTTTTTTTTCCCTCCTCTGAAAGCTTGGTTCTCCTCTCTGAAAGATATCCCTTCACATGAAGGGATGATTAGGACAGAGAGGGGGAATTCTAGGTCTATAAATGCACCTTTGTACAACTACTATACTCGGGCCAGAATAGCTTCTTATATAGAGGGTTGTCTGACACTGCCCATAATCAGGATCTTTCCGTTTTACTCCCAGTCCTGAAATAAACCTCTGGGTGATCTGAGTCACTTCAGCTCATTAGTTTTTTGGTTTGTGGTTTGTTTTGTTGTTTGTTTTTTTCTTTCTTTTAGCTATTTGTGGCAGTTTCCTTAAGTTTGAGGTTCTTCTACCTGTCCTTTACAGAAGGCTGCTGTGAGGGTTGGGTGGGTTTTAAAAGGACTTGGAAGATCATGGTATATTGAAAAATATCTGGGAGACGTGTTTCATCTTGTTGAACCAGAGCTTTCATAACGGTCACGTAGGCCTAGTTTTGGGGGCAGCTGCAGCAGCTTGTGTGCTGGTAGCTTTACAGGGGAGGTGCAGAGATTTAGAAGTGTAGCGGCTTCTTCTTATGTGCCTTTGGCATTTCTGTGCTCCTGGGGTCTTTCTGTAAAGGGAATGCAATCTCTGCTGGGAAGAAGGTTTGTACTTCCCAGCTGTGTTCTCAGCTGATCTGAATTTGCTACTTTTGATATATATTGGGTTAGGATTCTGCTGCACTAATTATGTTTTCTTTTTAGGGATGCCAGCCTCAGAGATTGAAAATAAAGACAAAATACAGAAGCCGTTAATGTTTGAAGGCACATAGGGGTAGAGGAACATAGTGGTCACAGAAGCTGTACTGGAAGCAGAGAACTCAGAGTGCTTTCAGCCAAGGCTCTTCCTGCATTCAGGAGCTGTTTTTAAAACCACAGTCCAGCAGGCTTTGTTAGATTTTTTACTACAGTGTTTGTGCGGTGAAATTAATTTGAGTCTGCTAATTGTGTTTGCAGTTGCTGCTGCAATCTGGAAAAGGGAATACTGCTCAGACATCAGCATGTATACCAAATGTTTTGCACAATCAGTGGTAGCTTTGGATTTTTATTAATGTGATTGGTTCTTATATTTACATTTGGACATATTTGAAAGTTCCTCGGTATCCTGTGGCTGGGAAGAAAAAAATCTCCTGTTGAGTCTCTTAATTATGTAAATAGTTTAGTATAACCATATAGCAGCATAAAATACTTTTCACAAATATGTACTCAGTTTAAAAGGATCGATCTGTACTTTCCCACTTCTGCAGAGTATTGCTATACCTTACAAGAAGCCCAACTGATTTCACAGGAACTACTAATAAATTAATACTTCATGCATGAAAAGTAGCATTCGTCTTTGAAATTAATTCAGCTTTGATTGTGATCTTCTCTTAATATATTTCTTAAAAAAAATGAATTTGCTAGCATAAGTGTTCAACAAAACAGCTAATTTAACTTAATCTTGCACTGTCTGTATTAATAAAAAGCAAATTTCAATTTGTAATTAAGTCTCACTGAAAATCTCACTCCTCATTTGAAGAAACATGATGTGTGGAGACAGAGATAAAGTAACCATTGTCTGGTCAAAATCAAATTGCCCCCTGAAGCAGCCTGCTGCTCTCCATTCTTTATACAGAGAGACCAGGCGCTGAACTTCATTCTTCAGGGTTGATGCTCAGAGCTATGCCATATGAATTAGCTCTATCAGAGAACACGTGATAAGAGAGAATCTTTGCACTGAAAAGATTATTAGAATACAGCACAAAAGGGAATAGACAAAAAAGTATAGCCTTTTTAAAGAACCTGGTCCAGGTTAATAAATTGAGTGGTCACTTAAACTCTGTTTGCTCCAGAAATTGAGACAGCTCTCCAGCATGTGAGGATTGACCCTAACCTCAACGCCGTGTAATGCCTCTATTGGTGAAGTCACCCTTTAAGGTGACAGTGTGCTGTATACCAATAGATAGCATTGCAAACCTTGGACTCGTGGACTTAATGTGCAGCTAACATATTTCTATTGTATTTCTATAATGCATGTGCAGGACCAAAAGCAGCCAGCACATAATGGGACCAAGAGAAATGGACTGGGAAATTCCAAATCTGATCTATGCTTTAGAGAGAGAGCATAAAACCTACTCACCAGACATTGACCTTCTTACCGCACTACATGTGTAGTAGATCTTGCACAGCTCAATTCTGTTATAAATGTTATGAGTCAGAATTGAATTGAGATATACTGATCTTGGCACAGCAAGAAAATTGTTCGTTCATTCTTTGTAACTCTTTGTCATAGTATGTGAAAAGCATTATTCTCACTTGCAACTAATAAAGTACACTGCAATGTACTGGGCTGATAGAAACCACATCAAGTTCCAACTGGAAATGACAGTGCGTCGAGCAAAGGCATCCAGTGATGTTGCTAGAGTTCACCTTTGCCCAGTGTGATATTTGGCTGCGGTCAGCCAGGAGTTTAGCAAAACACCATATATGACTCCTCTGTGGACTGCAGTGAGACCAGCAATGTTCCTGGAAGCTCAAAAATGAATCATTATTTTCCATGGTTCCTGTTTTATGGTCCTATGGAGTCTTTCCTTAGTTTCAAAGGACTGTTTTATATAGGGATCCTTTACAGTTCATTAGGTGGTTTAAGATGAAATTATGTAACGTCTAATGTTTAAAAACTGCACAAGATTCAGGAGGAGTGCTGAGAGCAGGAGGCAGCAGTTTTGGTATGAACTCAATAAGGAGCTTTAATGAAATTAGTGAAGACAACATAGTATTGAATTAGACTATGAAAGTTATTGCCACAGGGAGCTGTTGAAGCTGGAAGCTCGAGATCAGCCGTTGATGTGGATTGCAGAATATATTCACTAATGCGCTCTTAATTTTTTTTTAAGAGGGCTATTAAGCAACATACCTGGGATTTTAATAGATATATGTGAAACAGTAGACATATATAGAGAAAGCAAAGGATTCCTCATCTTCCAGTTGAAATTTCTTACATTTTCTTCAGAGGATTCCAATAGGGGCCTCTGAGACCTTTAGATCTAGTCTGGTTGGACACTGCTTTCTTAACATACATGTTATGTTACATGCTTGTCCTGTGAAAAGCTCTTGTTTTTCTTGAAAATCTTAAGAATTTTTGCCATCTCACCTGATTTTTTTTTTTTCAACTGTATTGACCACTTGCCAGTTTACTGCACTTTCCCCAGAGTGCCACAAGGCAGTGAATGTGAAGTGTACTTTTTCCAGTATCCATAAGTATCAGTTTTGGGACCTGAGAAGGTTGTGCAAGCCAGCAGTTTGTTCCAGCCTCCTGCTAGTTTGAATGGCATAAATTAGTAATTTTTTTCCTTTTTCCCCTTTAGAAATGTCACTGCGTGTCAAAGCTAGGAGAAATTTGGATCAGCTTTAGCAATCACTGTAATGGTTTGTACTGACACCCTGTATTTCGTCCAGGAGCAAAATAGTAAGTGTCCCTAAGAGTAATATTTGTTTGCCAGACTGTGTTGTCACTAGCATGGCTAGTGTTTTTGAAAATGGAAAAAGTGTTTTTTGAGGGTGTAAGTTTCTGAGAACCACTAGGTGTAATAGAGGAGACTTGGAAAACACATTTGTAGGGGCCATGTGTGAAAACACTTGCAGGAAAATCATTAAAAAATACTTAAAACCAGAAGATAATTTGCTTTGTTTGTGAGGCTGCCTTGACCAGGTGTTTGTGTTAATAGGAATGATGGAGCTTGGATGTTAGGGTAACAAGAAAGGCCAAATATTGTAGAAAGCTTGAGTTTGGCAGTTATATTTATTCTGCAGTACAGCTCTAATCCACACACATTTTGATGGATCCAGGTTTTGTGGGTCATCTTTCAAGACCTTGGCTTTCGTTTTTGGTTCAAAACAACGCAGCAGGGTTTTGAAGAGCTTGCTCTGCTTCTACAATATGCTTACAGTGGAGTATGTCAGATGAAGATCGGCTGTTTTAGATGCTTAAGTGAGTTTAAAATCATGAAAATGCTAACTTCGGTGTTGGATACCACCACCCCAGCTGAGAACTGTGTGGAAAACTGAGCCCCCTCTTAAATTAGCTGTAGTGAAACAGGCTACAGGAGCTGGGCGGGGGGGTAGGAAATCCAAAAACACTACATAACTTGTTAAAACCTTGGCATGGAAGTTCTGCCTTCAGCTTCTTTTCCAACTAGTTGTATGTTGCTCTGGGAAGTGATACTGAAACCACTCATTTCAGGACCAATTACAGACCAGCAACTCTCAGCTCCTTTGATATTGCAAAAACTCATCCTGATTTGTTTTAAGATGTGCTACTCTTTTTACCAAACTCCCTTCTTGCTGACACTTGCAATGCTTGTTCTGAATGAATATGACTCAGGACTACGTACTCCTGAATGTGTGTTTAAATGAAGTGTGTGCCATATTTGAGTCAACTGCAGGATGGCCTCTGTACCGCAGACCTTTACAGTAAAAAGCCTTGCCAGCATTGGCCTAGTGGGGAATATGTTAAAGCCTCATAAGTATTTCCAGTTATTTCTCCTGTACCAGTGTCATCCCCTCATGATTTCTCCTGCACTTTCTCTGTCGGAAAATTAATTTCTTGCGATCTCATTCAGTATTTGTGTGAAGTTGTTTGACAGTCTCCAGATGGGGTTTGCCCTAAGGCGGGCAACTTGAGTGTCTCGGATTCCCTGCCCCGAACAGTGGGGATTGTAAGCCCAAAGGTGGCCTGTATTGCAAACCTGGAATCTCATCTGCCTAACCTCCTCTTCCAATCGCCTACCAAGCCTGGGGATATACCAGCCACACAGTCAGAGGAGATTCTCCTTGGGGAATAGCTTGCCCAGTTTGTATTGTTAAAACTTAATGAGTTCATGCGATTGACTCTGCTGCAATTATTTCTTAGTGATGTATAACAAGTAGCTGTTCTTACAGGCTAATAAAATGTTCCAGAGCTCCGTTAATTTGCCCTTCATTAGCTATGTAATTTTGCTAATGACCCAAGATATTTAGAGGCATTGTGTCCTGTGAGAATTATGAGTTTGACTGTGAGGCCTTACGGAAGACTTGCACGCGGAGCTCCATCCCGTCTTACTACCAGAAATTCGTTCTGCCCTGCTGCATCTAATTGTATTTTTTACTTCTGTAGTGAAGTAGAGTCATCTGCCATTGATAAATGAATAATTATTTCATATATGAAATTACACATTTAATGGAAGTTTGAAGTGTTAGTGTTAAATGATTAAATTTGTTAATTGTGCAATATTGCTGGGCATAATGATGCATTTAACCATTAAGTTTTCCACTGCATTGCCTTTTAAATTCTCATGTAGTGTATTATACATTCTTGTTGCCTTTTCATCAAGTGTTAATAATTGTGGAAAAGAAAGGTTAGAGTCTGGAAAGAGAAGTATCCCAACTGCGATAACAGGAAGAAAAATGGTGTGTGTTACTGGAGACCCCAGCTGGTATGGCAGGGTCTGAGAAGTATACAGTATCGGAAATATTTGGAGAAGTGACTTGTTAAGATTCACTATACAATCTCTCTTTAGATTTTCCATTTTTTGCAGTATAAAATAGCAAAAAAACCCAGAGGAAATTGCAAAGAGGAGGAACAATATAGGCTGTAGTTCCTACTGGAATCTGTCTGAACAGTTCTTGGTGTCCATCGGCCCTGGAGATTCACGTGGGATTTGTCACATTTCCTTCCTGTGACACTACCAGGAGGAGGGCCTGTGTGAGACCTGGGCTCTGCTATCCTCAACAGCGTGGAGCTGCCTTAATTTGCCTGCAAACAAAAGGTTTTGTTTCCCTAATTAATAGACGAGGCATAATGCAGAAAAGAAGCCTGTGGCCTGTGCTGTTAGGCTGGCGCATGCAGAGGTGTGGCCAGGGCAGCTCCAGCGGACTTGGCCACTGCTGCTGCATGGGAACATAGCTGTTTTCTCAGCTTTCCTGAATTGAACGGCAGCAACTGGACCAAAATGGCTGCGTAAGTGCCAAAATCCATCACAGGGAGCAGACATCCCTGGGCGCTGCAAGTGGGGGGTAGATGTGACCAGGGAAATGCAGGGAGTGGGCAGCAGAACTGGAGATAAATGCTGAATTTATGTCCCCCAGCAATACCTCATTAGACTGTTGTTTCAACTTTTCACTTGTCTGCAGCTTATACCTATAAGAAGCTGATTGGTCTCTGTGTTTTGGGTACAAGATGAAGGTTTCCAGAAGGGTTATCTCTGCTGATAATGAAGTAAATCGCCTTTCATAGATCAAGCAGATCAGGCACTGTTAGACTGAAGTTGAAACAATCCCTAGAAAAGCCTGAAAAGCCTCAGAAACTGACTTAAACATTATCTTTGAAAGGAAAGTCGTTTTGCTTCAAGATTATCATCACAATTTAGATGCTATACATTGTACGAGGATAAAGAGGGAATTTGGGAGATGAGCTTTTGCCTCTGGAGCCCTCAGATGACTGGAACAAGCTTCCCTTTCAGCTTAAATCAGCAAACAGCATAATCTCCTTTAAGCCTGGGGTTTAAATGGCTGTTTGAAGGAGGATTGTGCAAAATCTATTTCCAGTAATATGGTTACTGGAGCTAAAGAGTATGTGTTGTTTTCATGAGATTTTGGATGGCCTTGTGATGTGCATTAAATTATTGTAAGAATTGATTGTAAGTTGATGGTTTTCACTTATTCTTTGGATATATGAACCGGCGTCTCTTCTGTAAAACTGAAGGCAGCTCCTTGGTTCTTGGACACTTCTTTAAATGCAGTAAACAGAGTGAGTAGCTGTCAACACCCTGAATGGTCGCTTATGCTGGCTGTAAGAAAGGTAGTTGTGTTTGTCGTGCCCATCAAGAGTCACAGTTAGTTTCCTCTTCTGACATGTCTCACACCAGCAGGAGGGTCATTGATCTCACTAAGTCAACAGCAGCAACCTTTCCTCCATTAACAAATCAAGGATTAAAACACCACAGACTTGAAAGCAAAGGAGCTGGGGGGAAGAGGAAATGTGTGTTCTGATTTGATGGGGGCTAACAGAAGCCCCGCCATATGGCTGTCCTGTTATTGCGATACCCAGAAGGATATTCCTGTTCTCACTCTCTTATTGCCTGTGCTTTGTGGCAGGTACAAGGCAGCTGTGGTTTTAAACTTGCTTAAGCGAAAGCTTGAAGTGTCTTACAGTTCTTGTAAAAGAGAAAGCACTTAGGAGTTGTCATAAGTGGCATCTATGCTGGTAGCAAACAAGAGGTTGCCCAAGAATTTTTCTTAGCTCTTCAAACAAGGTAGAAAACTATCAGCCAGCTGTGCTGCTGGCTGGCTGGGGCAAAATGTTAATTTTGCGCTCGGGTGACTCCAGCGTTTGCTGTCTGGGGAACTGCAGCAAGCAAAGAGAAATTAATGTTAATGGAGTATGACTGCCTGATCATTTAGAGCAGGCTGCTGTGGTGCTTACTGAGCCAACCGCTCTCCTGCTCTTGGGGTCTGCACTGTCTCTGGGTGGGACTGGGCCGCTCCACGAGGCATCCCAGTTTGCTTGATGCTAGCTGTAACATTTGTACCTCAGATGATACAGCTGTCCTTAGCGGTGTGTCCTGCTTGGAGTCTGTATTCCTGGTGACAATTGCCCCTTTCCATTCCAGCTGGTGTGGTTTGGACACCTGGCTTTTATGAAATAAAGGCCCGAGTATGCTGCACTTCCACCCCTCCTGGGGGCCCAGTCTGCGCTCTAGCTCAGTGGAAGCTGAGACCTTTTTGCTTTTGAGCCTTCTCTAGGTTTTTGGGGCATACTGTTCCTGAAAATCACCTATTTGTGGGCTTCAGTGACAGAGTTATCTTGATGAGAGATTTTTTTATTTATTTATTAGAATATTTATTAGGAGTACTAGCCAAGAGCTTTCCAGCAAGGCTGCGGGCAACACTCAAATATCCGAGCTAAATGACAGGTTTCTGCAAGTAATACACTGTGTGTTCTCTACCTCTGCTAGAGCAACTGGACAGTGGTTCTGCCCAGAAATAAACACTGAAAGCCCATTTCTTGCTAGATTTCCACGTCCTTACTGCTTTTGGTTCTGATGGGAGGGAGTACTTGTGGACTGTTCTTCCTTCTTTCCTGCCTTCCCCCACGTCAAGGTTGAAGGCAAAAGCTGGAACTACCTTTTATAGTTCTCCGATGGAAGGTGTAGAAATTAATGTTAGAATATTGTGATAATTAACGATGGAGGAAGAAGGTGATTTTATTTTAAAACAGATGCTAGTTCATTCACTCTCTTATAAGCACCAAGATGCATGTGTCCAAGTGAGCAGGCCAGCGTCCAGGCACCAAGGTGTTTCCCCTGTGGCCTGGCCAGGATTCCTGGAGACAAAGGAGAGGACAAGGTATGCTGGCTATCTAGTCCTTTTTAGTGTCCTGCATCCTTCCAAGCTTGGTTGAGTATGTGCTGGTTTTGAATGTGCCTGTTGTACCCTTTAGCAGCTCACGGTAATGGTGATCCTTTTGTCTATTGTGTCTTACTTCTCTCCATCATTAGGATTTACTTACTTTTCTTATCTGGGTGTTGTCTTGGCTCTTTCCCTGTTCTGTGTCTTCCCACCACCATCTCTTAATGGGTTTAGTCTCTATTTAGTATCCTTTATTTTTTCTCACCTGGGAGTCCCTGAGAAATTGACTGTAGATTTGTTGGATCACGACCTTCTGTCAGCACCGACCACCCTTGTATTCCTCCTTCTGCTGTTCCTTCTGGTACTTCCCGTTCACTACCCTTTCATACTGCTCTCAACATTTCTATTACGTATTTCTACAAAGTGACCTTATTAGTTCATTCTCTACTATTACACAGTACTGTACTCTGCTGTGGGGATGACTGCATTCCCTTGCAGTCACTTGTGAATATGGCAAGTTGCATGAGCACTTAATTTATTTATCATTTCATATTTTAAATATTTAAGTGAATTGCTGGCGCTGCACAGATAATATCTGTAGATCTTAACAACTGATCATGTATGGTTATGGTAATCTGGAGAAAATGCAAATGAACTATGAAAACCGCTTTGTCTATAAATAAAACCATTTAGCTTCAAAGCAGTATTGCCATGGAAATTCTTCACTGATAAAGTATGTGAGTGAGGCTTTTCTCATTTAGGTTTCCTGAGCCTTTTTATTTTATGTTGACAAGATGCAAGAGGGGAAAAAAGCTATAAACTCAATATTGCATATTTAAAAGATGGTATTTTATTTCATCTTCTTAATTCCAAATCTTTCCATTTACAGTATACAGCCATGAATTGAAATTTATAACAAATGAGGTAAAAGGGATAGGAAATGTTATTGTTGACAAGCACTAGCTAAATCCAGTGCTCACTGAAAACTTTTGACTTTGTTTCCAGTTGGCTTCAGTCCTATATTTGTAAATGCTCTTCTAATCAATATTTCTCAAATGCATTCAGAGAAGTTTCTCTGAACCACACACAAGATGAAGAGCCCCTAAGGGAGGATGTCTGAGAGAAAACATACTTAACTGATCTATGAGAGTGGTTCACATTAAATCCAAACACCATGAATGCAAGATTCAGTGTGTGCCAGCCTTGGTAGTATTTAGTTCTTGTTTGGGCTCTGCGGGCAGAACTGAGCCCCGTGCGACATCAGCCTCACTAGCGTTGTGCTGAAGTGGAGCTAGAAGGAGCCGGTTAGAAGGCTGCTTAGATATTGCTGTACAGTTTCATCGCGTTCCGAGTCTTCCATGCATTGTGCCTAGTAATCCTTATCTAGCAGAGTTAGTAATTAGCACCTTATTTTGCTTTTCTGAAGCTATAATTGTGCTATTATTAGTGTGTTTGTGTGATAGCAGTTCACTCGACGGTACTGGCTTTGTCTAGAATAGGTATGGGTATATTATCATATTTCTGTGGGATTATTCAAAGCAGCTGATAGTGTTTTTTCTGACAAAGTTTATGTTAAACCATGTTGTGCTGGACTGGGTATAAAGCTGGCATAAAGTTACTCTTTAAATAATTTATTTTCTTTTTTTTATGTGAACTGGCAGATTGGAACTATACCAATACAGTGCTTCGCATCCGTGACTCCAGTGCTTTTTGATTTCATAGTAGGTATCTGTAACTGCATTTTTACCCTCGCCTAGAATGACAATTTGATATCGCAGTCTCAAAATCCTATCAAACTTTGTGTTCTGAATCAAACTGAGAGATTGCTGGATGAAGCTCTAATACGGAGTTATGCATGTCGTATCACGCTTTTATCCCATGTCTCTGAGAGCTGTTCTCTGTGTGGAAACTTCTTACGCAGTTACACAGTCTTCAAATAGATCTGGATGTACAGTGGTGCAGCGATATGAATGGAAGTCATCTAACAGCTTATTTCAAGGTATGGAGAAAGACCTTTGTTCAATTTCCATTTTTTAGCATACATTAAAAACAATCAGACAAACCAGCCCATCAGTATTATTGGCAGAAGACTAGTGCCTTTATGAAATTAGCGATCAGCAGTTAAGATAACACTTCCTTTTACTGATCATAGACTGCTGCATTCAATTAAAATAAGAAATAATTTCATGAAATTAAACTCAGCTCACTGCGGGTGACCAAGCATGGCATGTACACTGTTAATGTCACCCAAAGGAAAACTTCAAATCAGTAATACATCCATTGCACTATTCCCCTGTTCTCGCAGCAGCAGCTGGCTGAGGGCCCTCTGCCACCTCTGGGCACACACAGACTGCTCGTCCCAGCCACTGTGATTCAGTGTTCGAGGAGTGCACTCTTAGCTGCTGGCGTTCTGCATGTGATTTTATCTTCCTGTGGTAAGGAGGTGTGAGCTACTTTGAATTCATTGCATTGCTGACCCATCATGAAGCCCTCTCAGAATCTGTGCTACGAACAGCAAGAGCCCTTGTTTTGTGCATCACTTAAAGTAGGAAAGCAGTGTAGATCCCCATGGCTCCTTAGCAGAACTGAAGAGCCGATTTGCAGTCAGAAGTGCAAGCTCCCTAGAGAAGGTAATGTCTGACAGTCGAGAGGAGAAAGCTTTGTTGATAAGACAGCAGATTTTAAAAGTGTCGAAGCATTCAAAAAGGACCATTCAACTTGACACACAAAGCAGAAAGCAAATGGACTTTCAGCTCCTTTGTGACCCTGGGAGTTTCGGTTGCTTTCAGCACACCCTTTTTGACTAAATTTGCCTCTCCTCAGCAGATGGTGTTACATGTTCCTTTGGCAAGCCTCAGTCAAAACTACTGCAGCCGCCTTGGTTTACTGGTGAGCCACAAGGTTATTTCACTGTAACAGTGCTTGATTTCTCTTTTTTTTTCACCTGCAGAAATCAAAGTATTCCCATACCTATCACTTAGCAGTTGCACCTCAGAGTAGTTTGTTTCCTTTTCAAGTAGAAATCTATAGATTTGTCACCCTTTGAGGATTAGATGAATGATCACCAGCCCTTTGCCGGAGTACAGACAGCCTTGGTTTCTGTACTCTGCTGAGCTGTGCAGCAGTAAATCAGACCACTGCTGTGTTTTGTGGGGGAAATGCTGATATCGCTTCTCTTGTATCCCCAGTTGCGTTGGGGGGGGGGGGGGGGGGGGGCAGATCGTGAAAGCCACTTTTTTCTCTTTTCCTCTTTCTTGAGCAGATGAATTGCAAGAGTGAATTGTCCTCTAACTTTTGGGGTTTTTTTTCTGGATAAAATTGGGTGTATTTCATATATGATAACTTGTGTAGCGTTTTTGAGTGTGATCTTGATAGAGTCAAATTCAGTTGTACTGATCGCTGTGTGGACATGTAAAATGATCCCTGCGCTGATGGCTGTGAAGGTGAAATAGCAAAAGAAAAACATTCTTTGAATGTGTGGAGAAAAGAGAGCATGCAAACAGAAAATGTATTTTCTTCAACCTCTGAAAGTAGTTCTTTTGACTTGGTGATACTTATTTTCTGCACAAGCAGGGTGCCTACTGGCACGTTCCTGGCTGCGTTGAGGGTTTATTTTTCTGATAAGGAATTAATCACATTTCATGTTGGTGCAAAGTCCTGTATTTAGCATTGAACATTGAGCCAGAAGCTGCTCACATTTTGTGGTCCTTTGATTTAACGTGTAAAAATCAGCAGAGTGAAGATTGATAGTTTTGCATATTCTTAATCATAGAATCACAGTTTTTGTGACTTTGTTTAATCTTCTGAATTCATGGCTTGACTTTTGTATATACGTTCTTCTCGGGAAACAGGAGATTTAATGCTTTAGAAGCTTATATAGATACAGGCTTTACCTTTTTAAAACATTAATGGTTTTGGGTTGGCAGAAAGATCATTTATATGTATGTGGTAGTTCTCTGTTGGAGGCTAGAGGGCAGAAAAGAAATACAGTGAGACCTGTAAGCTGAACTAGTTAAAATAAAAAATTAAACTGGGCAAATCTTTCCCCATGGATAGAAGTATTACTTTACCTGCTGAAAATCCCACTGAACATTGATTTTATAATGTAGGAACTCTTCTGACAGCTAAAGCTGCCTATAAAACTTTTATGTCACCATTATTACTGAATCATCTCTTGAAGTGTATGTTATATATAGTGATTTTTTTAACCGCCAAATTGCATTCAATGAATTTTCTAATAACTAGAATTTCCAAATGAGTTTTCCTTTTTTCTTCTTTTTTTTTTTTTTACCTAACCAGCTGCATTGTGGAAGCTGAAATGTTGAATAATCATTCTGGTGGCAGGAACTTGCTTGAAATAAATTCTTGCCTATGTAGTTTTGCATGCTTCCCCTACTTGGAGGAGCATGTTAAAAACTTAAGAGGATGCTTCCATCTGACACAGCTGTGACCAGATGTGTGTCACATCTTTGGATCTTAGGAATGGCATCCTCAGGAATAACAGACTGCAGAATGAGGAAGCCCATTGTGGGAACCGAGCAGAAGAATCTGCAGGAAATCCTAACTGAGTGAAGTGGAGATGTTGGAAGGTGCCAGCAGTGCTCCAATCTGAAACAATTTGTTTGAAGAACCGCCAAGTTGGAGAGCTCAGCTCCTCCTGTTGCAGACATAGTTTTACTTTAGGTTTGATTTACTTCAATTTTGAATTAGAGCATTCACCTGCAAGTTTAGTGTGTGAATTTTGCGTCAGTTAGTTTAATCCATTTTCATTACTTCTCGATAAACAAATCCACAATTATTTATCGTGACAATTTTTTCTATTGTGGTTGCTTTCTTGGTAGCATTTTGTGATACTTTGTCATTAGATACCCAGTCCAGCCTTCAGCTGAAGGTGAGGAAGAGAATTAATTTACCTATTTTATCTAACAAGAGTCTTCATATTACATATATCGTAGTCTTTAAACATTAATGTTGATAATCTGGGGGTTTTTTTGAAGAAAGATTAGATTGCTCTTCCTCTGAGATTCATGGGGTTGCTGAACCCGGATGGACATAAGGAGGGTTGGAAGAAAAACATGTCACCTACGGTAGTGTCTCAGAAATGTCAGGATGCTTTATATACTTAACTCCTTTCCTCCAAATCAAGTTAAACTGTGCTGGGAGCCGAGTGCGACAGGACAAAGGGAACTGCATGCGTCGGCCCAGTGAAGCCACCCTTGCCTTCCCATAGCGACAGCATGTGAGCAGTGCGTACAGGCGTTGTGTTGTACAGATTTCTTAGTGCTCAGCTTAGAGCAGTGGTATGGAAAAGCAGTGATGTACTCATGCTAAACAGACCATCCAAGCATTACGGGAATTGGCTTCAGCTTTCTGGAGCTACTCATGCAAAAACTTGTTAAAAACTCAGGAGGGTGAGAGCTATCTGCCTGGCGTTGCATGGCTGCTGCTTTTGTATTTAATCTATGCTGGACTTCCATGGGTTAATCATTTATAAGTGTGAGGTTTCTTGTGACATGCTTGGCCAAATCCGATGTACAGACTTCAATTTGAAGTGAGCAGTGTTGAAAAATGAAATGTTTTTGAAAGTTAAATTGCAGTCATTTATATGAAAATGCCTTAGGTAGTTCATTTTTCCCCCCAAAATATACTAATTTTATAGCACATTAATAATTCATGTGCATATTCGTTGCAGACATAAAGCATGAAAATATAGATGCTCTATAAAGCATAGATTTTTATGAAACAAGCATGAATTGCTAGTGTCTGAATGATAGTAATGCCTGATTAGCTCCCATACTATTTAATTTTTTGATGGATGTTCACAATTGTTCATCGATACAAGGAAGAAACAGGATCCTCTGCAGTGGTTTGCAAGAAGTCTCCAGAAACACATCTCCCGCAACATCAGGTTTATAGGCGCAGCAAAACACATGTGAGGCAGCAAAGTTTAACTGTCTATTTGTTGCATTCATGGCAAGCCACTGCACTCTGGTTTGCTAATCCAGATTCAGGAAGACGATATTGAATATATGGGATAACACGGATAGATGCTTCCTCTGTACACTAAAAAAAAGGGATCTCCAGGGAGTACTGTATTTCTTGATTTGTGATGAGTGATTCTCTCTCAAGAATCAAG
The DNA here is from genome assembly GCA_017639485.1 of Pluvialis apricaria. Lineage (NCBI taxonomy): Eukaryota > Metazoa > Chordata > Aves > Charadriiformes > Charadriidae > Pluvialis > Pluvialis apricaria. Next base: position 27,006,281 of record CM030014.1, read on the forward strand.
GAGGAGCAAATCCTGCCCCCAACTCCTGCAGTAGACACTTTTTAAAACAAGAACTAGGCCACTAATGATCGTTTAGCACTGTGTTGGAATAAGGTTGCCCTTATGTCAGTGCTGTCTCCCACTAGTACAGTTCTTCTATTTGTGCCAGTAAAGGTTAAAGTATCCTCATCTCCTATCCATAGGTGCCTGTTGTATATAATAGTAGTTATGTTCTGCTTACATATGGGTGAGTTTCTGTGGTGTAAAATAGTCCAACAGTCCCCAAAATTCTGATGTCTTAACCAGCAGAGTTGTCCTGCTTACAGAAAGGAGAAAACTCCCTTTGACTTTATTTGAAGTTGGAGCAGATCCGGCTCTCCTAGTAGGACTTGGACTATAAAATGTGTTGGATCAGGCTAATACCTTGATGCCCATCAGAGCAGAAAGCTGAGAGTTGAGCAAAGGCGGCTGCAGGTACATGCACTGCTCAGGTAAGTAGCTCAGCTTTTGCTGTTCTGGAGCAGGATGCAAGTCAGTGCCGTTGGGACGTGAGCAAAGTGAATTTCTGTCTGTGTTCAGGGTCCTAATTTATGAATTAAACTCAAGGATATTAATTTTTCAGAAATGCCAAAAATTAATTACTTGTTTGCTTGATTTCACTCCAGCTCCCAAGATTAGCCATTGAATATGGCAATGAAAGGCATTTCTGCTCCCCGGGGGGGTGCACCGTGGAAGAAGTGCTCATTCTCTTTTAATGCTGTTTGCTGTAGAGGACAGTGCAAAAGTAGTTTGGTTATTGTCAGCCGTGTTTTCCAATGATCTGGTTTTTTTTGCATTTTGGTTGTGGAATCACATTACCTATTTCATGGGGCAGATGTGTCCGGTCAGGGGAGCGTGGCCATGTCCTGCCTGGAGCTGTTGAAGAGAGTGGTGTTGCATGTGTGAACATTGGGAGGACGAGACGCTAGAGAAGGATGTGGTGCCTCTTGGCATAAAAGTGCACTTGCCTAGAATAACTATCACTGAGACAGTGCAGCTTGATGAATTGGCTTGGAGGAAATTGCTGGAGACAGAAGTAACACATGAAATACTGGAATGACTTTACATTGCAGGATGACGAGGTCTCTTCCAACAAAGTTGAGCTGGATGGAAGCTCTTTTGCTGTGGGTGAGGCATGCTGGGAAGAGCAACATTCCTGTTGATTACTCTGAGAGAAAAATAATTAAGTTTCTTAATCCATCGGTGCAATTTTGTCAGCTTTTGGAGACAGTAGGGTAATTTTATTCAGAAAAGTCTCTTGAAGTTATCAGCGTATTATCAGAAGAAAGCAGGACATGCTTTGCTGAAGAAGCAATAATGAATGGGATGGCACAAAGGTTGCTGCAGTGCTTGGGTGCCTTTGCCATGAGCCAGAGGTGCTAGTGATTGGGTTTCCAGAGGCAGTTGTGCCAGGCTGCTGCTTTTGAAAGTGCAACTTTTCACTCAAAGGTAGTGGCATACCTTACCTGAGAGCATAGCGTGCCATAGACCTGTGTCTCAGAAGGCTGAATGTTCAGATGAAGTTGTTTGCTTGGGAAGCCATCATCAGAGAAGTGAAACCCTGTCATGCTCTGGTATCTCCACAGGTTTCTGATCACTATAAATGGAATCCATAGGGATATATTTAACCTGTTGAGTCAAAGTACAAGTCTGAGTAAGAGATGTTCCCTACCTATGCCCTCCCTCCAACTTATTAATTGGCAGATGCGCCTACTTCAGCCAACCTGGATTAGTTCTGCCTTAGTAGAGAAGGTCTGTCTTAGAGGTCTCTTCCTCAGAATTCATTTATTCTTTGGCTTTGACGAAGCCTGGATGTACTGATTTGCAGGGCATGATGTACAACGTTATCTTTGCAAGCATGTCTAGGAGGGAGAGATTAAGAGTTTTAGGACTGCAGCCAGAGAGGTACTAACTTGAAATTTTTACTTGCAGCTCTCAAGTATTCTTACCCTTATAGGAAACGGCCACGGGACGTTTGGGTGAAGGTGGCTATTTCTTCTATAGGTTATTTCATGGATCTGATTTTTAGTTTCTTACAGTGCCATGGGTTAAGTGATACAAGCGTTTTTAAAAACAGAATAATAATAACAATTGCAAGTGTTGGGAGATATATTTTGGAGGAGAGGACTGTGGTTATGTCTTAAAAGAGTAAAAAAAAAAAAAAAAAGAAAAAAGAGTTCTTTAATTCTGTGTTGGGTTTTTGCTCCTGTGGTCTTTTAGTGAGGTGTATTTGGTTTTGAATATGCCTTTGAGGACTGTTGCACAGTAAGAGAGTATAATCAAATCACTTAAGGGGTTGATATGGCTTTTTCTGTGGATTATCTGGATGTGGCTGCAATAACAGTGTGTTTTTCCGCTGGCAAATCAGTGCTGTACGCTGCCATGAAATGCCTGCACACTTAAACTTTATTGCAAATTTAAATTACTTACATTATTTTGTTGGACAGTAATTCCCTGAAGCATTATAAACCAAATCATTAATTACTGTTTCTAATGTGCACGATCCATTGGAAAACATTAAACAACACTCACGGTTCCCTTTATTGTTATTGCTCTTTCAATCCCTGAGGCAGCAGATCAGATGGAAACTCCTGGGCAATCTCATACTGACATTTTGTGCTTCTGACAGAGATGGCTATGGGCTGCAGATGTTCATGGGACCATATGGTATCTGCATATTGTCTTCTGGAATTATTATGAAATATACTGTTTTAGAGGGGAAAGATAATCTGATCATAAATATTAATCAGTGCAGCTGTAGTTTGAATGACTGTAAAAATGTCATAATGGAATTCCAGACTTTTCCTGTTTTCATTCACTGATGTATTTTTTCCATACTACTTTACAAGTAAAAACCTATTTTTTAAATAACTCTTTGGTAACCCTACATTTTGTCTGAAAAGAAGCTGAGTTTTTTCTTGATGCAAATATCTGAACTAAGATGCATTGTACAAGAAAAATACTATTCTTATCTGGAGATCTAAACCAGTGGCTCCCCCAGCAAAAAACCTGTTGCCTTGTTTTTCTCCAAACACTAATAATCACAGCTGTAGAGCTGAAAACTCTGCTTTTCTGTCTGAGCTTTAGTAACACGAGGGCATCAATGGAAACCCTAGCACAGTCTCACAATTAAGCCTGCATGTTGAATTTGACTCTATGACCTCTATTTTTCCTGCAAGTAAGTGTAGTTCCAATACCTCGAAGATTTGTTTGAACAAAGCTAGCTATTGCTGGCTCTCTTAAAGTGGCTTTGTAATGCTTGCTTATATGTTGCTTTCTTCCTAAGGCCCCTCGATGTCAAATGTGAGCACCTACTGAAGTACTCCTCCTTTCATGGGGTGCACAGTGAAATGCTTCATGCATCACTGTAGAGTAGCCTCTGTTTTTTTGAGCACTAGCTAGCTTATAGATTATGTCTGGTTTACATCCGAGCCCACTTCTTGTGTCAGGATATTCAGTGCCAGGAAACTGGCACTGAATATCCAAGTTGGAGTTAGCACGTTCAGTGGAGACTGCGTGTCTATGGAATTCATGTCTCCCTTTGGTTGTGTTTGTAGTGGGCTGCTTGGCCATGCAGCCATGTTACGTGGTGCGTTGTTTAAACTAAGGCTTTTTGCTTAAGAACATGTAAAAAGACTGGGGGGAGGGTTTAATTCCTTCAGTGCAGTTGATCAAATTTTCTAAATACTCTTGTTTTGGTTTAATTTGTGGCATTGATTTATGGCTTTGTATGCCTGCTTGTGGGGGATTGTCTGCGTATTCTGCAGTGCCAATAAAGTAAACATTAGCTGTCATGTTGTAATTATGCTACAGCATGGCAGAGCATTTGATTGCTGTCTTATACTGACAATGGTAAAAGCACTTATGAGGGCCTCGTGCTGCCTTATGTATGTTTTGTTAGAAGCTGCCCTTAAGTGTGTTTTGTTTTTCTTTTGGTTTTTTTTTTTTTCCCTTTTAAAAGGGTGAGGATATGGCAATAATCTCCATACTCTGGGCACGCTTGCTGTGCGGTGATTAGGAGAGGCTTTAGTGCTGTGTCCTTGAAGGACCTCCTGTACTTTCTTAACCCATAAAAGTGAGTGTCAATAACTTGTACAGGAAATTTTTCAGGAAATTTTTTGACAGATGGCAATGACCCCAGATTAGACTGCATGAATTAAGAACGGGAGCAGGGCTGAACCTGGGCAGGGTCTGTTAGTGCCTGTCACACAGCGGTGTAGGTATGGGACCCCAAGCACTGGCGCCACGAGTTTTGCAAGTACTGCTTTAAATCACTTTTTTTTTGCTGAAAGTGAAACTAAAAGACCGTGTATCTTAAGAATTGAGGGGGGTTTTTAATTTGCGCTGTTAGGAAAATCTGAAGGCATTTTGAATTACTTCAAGATTTACCATGGTATAAGCAAATTAGCCGAACCAAACTCTCCTCTGAGAGGAGCCCAGGTGAATCCCGGGTTCCCTGTTGCAGTGCCATTAATTTCATATTGCCTACAAGTCAAATGCAGTAACAGTGGTGTAACGGGGTGGAGAGCCTAGCCTGCGGAACACCCTTAGCGTAATGGGAACACCTTCCCCTCAATCATTGATACAATAGATTGCCCTGATTTTATCAGTCTAAAGCTACTGACTGACATTTTGCAGGTTTAGTTATTAGGCTTAGGCATGCTCGTATGAGTCAGAAATACAGTGCATGAATGATGGACCAAGTACTTCAGGCATTATGAAATCATATTTTAGGTTTACCAAAATGCAAATATATTTATCACATTCTTTCCTAGGAAAATGTAGTTCAATTTAATGGGATTCACCAAAGCTGCTGAATATAGCTCAACAGCTAGCTCAGCATCTAGTGGAATATGAGCCTTTCACTGCAGTTCTTTATAAATTTCCTCCTTGATGTTTATGTTCTTTCATCTTGGCCTCATCCTTTCTTTGTACATGCTAATAAGGCAATAATTGATGTAGTCCTACCCAGGCCAAAGTACTGACCTCTGTTTTACTGTTGATTAGCAGAGATAGGTAAAGTGTGTGTATGAATATGCTGAATATTTTATGCCTTTTCAATTTCTGCATTGTCTTACATTAACATTTTTATCATGTGGAGAGCTGTGAAACATCAGGTATTAGATTCTCTGCTGTAGTACGGTTACACTGAGACACTGTCAGAATATTGAATATGTGCAGCCTTCATCACAGGCGGACCCTGGCTTCCTATTTGGGCACCCAAATGTTTGTGTATGAAAAAAAAACTTAGCAATCCCTTGGAGTCTTCTAATTTGCCTTTTGGAATAATTAAACATATAAAATCTGTGCAAATCCCCTCTCTTACCCAAAAACCTATACTTAATTTTAGCAGTGGGAGTGAATTTGATAGATACATAGAGTTTTCTGATAATGAAAGATTTTAAAACATGACTTAAAAGTGTGATATAGAATATTGAAATGCTAAATATTTGAAGGACATACAGAGTCCAATCTCCTTCCCTATTACAACTCCGCTGCTTAAACTGTAAAAGGCCCCCTCTGTGATAAGTAAAACTATTAGAGGGTGAAGTTGGAGGAGGATGCCACTACTTCACTGGGAATAAAAACTTCCCCTAAGGACTTTTCACTTCTCTGGGGAATTTTCTAGCTGTCTCCAAGCTGGAGACGAATTTATCGGAAAATTTCAGATGGAGTACTAATTTCAAGAGTGTCACACTGCCACGAGTGCAGGTTCCTGTAATGCTAATCCTGCAATCCTTGCCCTCCTAGCTGTTCCAGGGAAAACTGGTTATATCAGCTCATCTGTTGGACTCTGACAGTTGAGCAGAGGGAGAAACAAAAACAGAGCTCTGATCCAAAACTGAGTTGTTAGCTGGAATTGCCAGTTTTCAACTAGTGTTCCCACAAGAATATTCTGGAATAAATTAAACTTGAACTTCTGGAATAAATTAAATTTATGCATAAACAAGTCATATTTGGGGTTGGATGAGGGAGAAGAATAGGGGTTAAAGCTGCAATAATCTATTTTTTTCTTTAATCTTCTAGGCTTGCTCCACCGTTAAAGATTTCGTGGAGGCCAGCACTGAAAAGTGGTGTCATATGTACAAGAAAAATGGTGTTCTGACAAGTGATGGTGGGGCATGAGAGGAACATGGACAAGAAAGCAGAAATCAGCAGTTGAATCTACTTTTTTAAACCTTGTAAGTTTCCCCCCAGTGGGGTGTTTTCCTTAACCTGGGTAATTGTGATGAGTGTAGATTCTGCAGAACACCTCAGGACTGCTTTTGAAATGGAGCAGAAGCTAGTTGCATGACAAAGTTGGGTAATGGACTCTGGTTTTATTCTGGGTTGGGAGTTCATGCCAGTTCCAAGCACTTACTGGTGATTCACATTGCTCAGCAGTTCTTCCCTGACACTCTTGAAGTCCCCTATCAGATATTTACATTTTACTGCAAATATTTAGTAGAAATATCTTTAGGAACTTGGTGGGTTTTGTGTGATCAGATTTTCAGTACAAATTGGGATGCAATTTTGTAACGTAGGCAACTGGATATTTCTTAGTAAGTAACTCAAAACTAAGTCAAATTTACATTGCCTAGGGAAGCAATTGCAATGGGAGGACAAAGGCAGGGATAACAGACGGAACCGAGCAGAGAATTCTGGTTCAGTAAAGGATTTCCCAGATATGTGTAGAAATCCTTTGCACCATCCTGAGCTCTTATGTCTGATTACATTGGACTACATTTGAAGAAAAGGTTTGAGTTTGCATTCAACTCGTTGCAAACTCTGCGGGTGGGAAGGGAAGGAAGTATCAAGATCATGCAATGTTTTGTTATCCCTTTGATTTTAGCATTTCCTGGAGTAGAATGATCTAAAGCACAAGAGGGGGGTAAATGAAGGCATCAAATTTGCAAATGTAACTCAGTGTAGCAGCTCAGGCCATCTCCCTGTGTGATAGAGTACCTATAATGACAACTTGTTTGCTGTCCCTGGTCATAAAGGTGATCATTAGGAGTGAAAATTGGCAGTTCAGTTGCATAGGACCAGTGTAACCGGGCAATTCATTTAAACTCGCAATGTATTCAGCCCTTAATTGTAGTGTGAGATTGAACAGGCACACAAACACTTGAAGGAAAAATGGGATCCATGGCCAACTAGTAGGCTTAGGAGCAGAGCTGGTTGTGTTGAAATAGTAAGACCGAGATGATGCAAAGAATGATGCAAGTAGTGTATACCGCCCAACATCTCGCATGCTGATGTAACTGTAGCTGAAAAAGACTGGATGTGAGCCAGTATTATTACTGGAGAGCTGAGGGACATAACAAGAAAAATGCCACCTTCTTTTAGCCTGTAACTGGTCATAGTAATTGGCCTAATAATGTCATCCTACGGTTACTTATATGCGGCAGTACTGGGATCGATTTCATTTATTTATGTACTGTAGAGACAAAGATAAGAGAGAAACCATATGCATTTTGATGGATGCCATATGATTCTGGTTCTCATCCTCCGAATTCCTCCCATTCTGCTCATGTTTTATAGGAGCAAAAAATAAGAACAGATGTATCTCTTTTCATAGTTTTAAATTTTGAGGTTTTAGCCTACTAATGTTCCATCTGCTTGTTACCGCGAACTATGGGAGCAGTGTATTTTCTTGAAACCATCTAACGTGTTCTAAAAAGAGGGAGCAGTTAGGAAAAATTAATAATGGAAAAATATACAGCCCAGAGAAAATGTACCTCCTCTGCAAATCCCAAGCCTAGGTCTTTGGATATGCCTGTATGTGAGCGGGGCGGTGGCGAACTGCTCTGCATGCTGTTAATAAAAGGCACCACTGTCAAACAGGCATATGTGCAGGAGGATAAAAAGGCTGACTATTAACCGAACTTCAGGAAGGTGTGCTTAATACAGGACTTGCCAGAACTGGTTAATCAAAATGTTTATGGCATCATATATTCTGAATAAGCATCCTAAATACTTAGTGCTCATTTTTGTGTCTGTTATTCTGTAAGAAGTAGTAGTACAGGGCTACATGTGTGGAAGTCCCAATCTCTGAGGGAAGAGAGTTAAAATCAAGTAAGTATTACATATGGGAACTAACTTTGAGAATTTTGGGCTTTCTGCTTGCAGCTCTTTGCAGGATTTTGTTTATTCTCTTAACTTTCTCATCACATCTGGTGGGGAAGGAATGGCTGAAATGAAGGAGAGACTAGCAGGACGTTTGAAATCTCATCCTTTTGTACAAGAAAAAATAGCATTTAGATGCTCAAACCACCTTTTGGAACGGGCTTTGTACAAGGTACTCTACCGGTGCAGAATAAATCACTGACCTCAAACAGTCTGGCCAAAGGGCCTAATCCCAATTTCATCAAACCTTCTTCATCCACTTTGGATCAGACCCTCTGCAGACAAAGCAGATCTAGTGTAGGTCATTATTTACTGTTTTGCCGAATAATTGGTATTACAAGGTCACAGGAAAAAGCTGGCATTTCAGCTGAGCTGGGCTTTTGAATTCAGACTTTCTAATTTCGATTTGATCACAGAATTGTTCTCCTTGAGCCGCTGTCTGCGACATTGCATCGTAACAGGAAAATACATCTGCAGGCATTCTGGCACTGTCATTTGTAGATCAGCCAAACAAAAAGATGATTATATATCTTTCTAACACACAGTTATCAGCCTTTCTGGATGTTCCAATTTTTCACACGTTTTGAGTGATCAGAGATGGTATGATATAACTTATCAGTGATAGTTTGCACCCTTCCAAAAATATCTCCAGCTTAGTCATTTTATTATAAATGCTAATAATTATAATTATCTTCTGCACTTGGAAAATGTCTCTGATTGATAGCAGTAACATGGAAGCGTCATGAATTTTTATAGGTGAGGATCTGCTGAGCCCCTTATGGGTGTTAAAAATCTATCTAAAAATAAAACTACTTGATGACCTACTTGCTAAAATTTTTTTATGAAAATCATATTAGGTGGCTAGCTCTACCAGTAAGTAGGCAAAACTTGATTGCTGATATTTTTGAAATGTCTGATTTATAGATCCATGAAGGAAAATGACAGTTTTTAATATTTTTGGAGGAAAAAATTGCTTGTCATTGAATAACTCTGTACATTAGTGTGATAAATGATGAGAATTGGTTTTCTTTAACAATTTTTATATGTATGATATATATAAATGGTTACAGAAAATATATTGTGTATAATAATACAATATATATGTATGTAATTTATATAATAATAGTATATATAACACTATATATTTTTATATATATATAAATTATATAAATTAAGGTGAAGTATTTTTTCAAAACTGAAATAATCTGTAACCAGAGGAGAGAAAATTAAGTTTTCTGAATGGTTACAGCTGCTAGGAGCTAGCATGCACAGGCCTGTTTCATGGCACTCTGGAGTACAGAAGGAACTTTGGCTGTAGCCAAGTGGACTTCGGCCAGGCACTCTGAGGCTTGTCGCCTGGTCTTGCTTTTCCTTTTTGGCTTGCTATGAAAAGAGCTATTGCACGATATGCAGAACTGCAGTGCTTTCACCACATTCAGGATCCGATCCAGAGCCCAGGGAAATCAGTAACAGCAACGGACAAGCTCCTTTGGGACCTTAACCGGCCCAGTAGTGGATTTCAGTGTTCAGCCTTCCCCCTGGCTGTCTTCCCAGTAACGTGAAAGGGAGTTTTGTCCACATTAAGACTGGTGAGCACCGGGGGATTTCTCTCTGTTCCAGCCCAAGAACGTTTTGTGGGCCTGTTGAAATCACTCAGTGTTGGCAGCCTGATGTACATTTTATGTTATTCCAAAACACTGATCCCGAGCAGGGAGGGCTGAAGGAATATACGTCTAGGAGAACACTGGCAGCACCAATGAATTTTAACTACTCAACTTCTGGAGTTTCTTCTTAGCTAACTTTTTGCTATCACCATCTTAGTGCCAAAAAAGCAGATAACCGTTCCTTTGTTGAGACAGAACCACAGACATGACTGAATAAATACCTAAACGGCAAGGGAATCGTCTGAAGTGACTCAGGTACAGCCCATTCCAGTGTAAAGGGGTCAGTAAAAAACAGTAGCTCGTCTTGCTGCTGGCAAGCCCCAGCGGGAGAGTTGGAGAAACAGCAGTGCCCACCCAGACCTGTGACTGTGAGAACCTGAGTGGGTTGTAATGTTTTCCTCCTTTTTATTGTAATGCTTTAAGGTGCCTGAAATGGCAAATCGGCAGCACTGCTGTTTACAAGGAGGAGCTGAATTGGTATAGTAGAAGAGTTTACTGCGGGAAGACTTTTGTTAAGTGGATGCCTGGGAAGCGTTTGTTCAACTTACCGGACAGGGATAGCTATTACATCTCAGCGTTGTAGGAACACAGAGCTACTTCATGGATTAAAAGGCAGATCCTCAAATATATACCTAAATAGCTACATACTTGACAGTATGTCTGTAGAAAAGGCATAGACCACCTAGCGTGGATAATTTTTGAAGACTTAATTGCTTCAGTAAAAGACACTGTGAGTTTGACCATTTGTCTGAGACTTGTTCCTAATCTGTAGCACTCACTGCAAATCAGTTTTTTTCAAAATGCGTTAAGAATGTGCTTCTTTGTAAGATCTGTTAGTATACCACCCACAGATTGATAAGCTTTGCAGAGCTGTAGGGAGGTGGAAGATCTCTAGAATCTGTTTGCGTTTGCCAGGCTCTGGATTATGGAACTTATTGTCAAAGGAGTGAGTTGGGCGAGTTCATTAAGAGTTTAGTTTTCAGTGGAAGTCAAAGGGGGTTCAGGGTTGTAGCAATCTGAAGCTCATTTTTGTAAATTCCACATCAGTAGGTAAAAGTTTCAGAAGCTCATAACTACTGTACACCTGGCTCATTTCTAAAACCTTTTTGTGTTAAATGAGATCTGTAAAATTCCCAGTTCAGTAAAATATTTAAGTACATACTGAAGTCAATCCTGTTAAATCCAGCAATTAAACCAATGCCAGTGAGTTTTGAGCACATACCTAGAGCTAAAACATGTGCTTAGCTTCTTTGTGATATACGTGTTTAATTCTTTTAAAGTTTTAGTTGGACTCAAGAACAGAGCTATAGTACAGATTGGTCTTCTCTGCATGCTGTTCTAGAGCCATAGGAAAACCGTCAACCCTCCCAGAAAAGATTGTGTATACTATGGTGTAAATTCTACCGTGTAGTAGATGCTGAGTGAAAGTTCTCTAGACGTGAGAAAACCACATCTATGCTTCTTTTTGGCGTAAATGCTGGAACTAGAAGGCCACAAAACTGGTTCTGAGAAGAAATGGGAAGGCATACCATGAGCAGGCTTGTTGAAGTTACTGAAATGCTAAACTGGTAGGTAATAATAGAGGTACCGCATCCATTTGCAATAAAATGAATGCCAATAACAGAAATGACATTTAGTAACTTACAAATTCAGCCAAAATGCTACTCCTGACCATCCCAGTGGTACTCTGGAGTCTTCCTCTGAACGTGGCTTGGATCAAAGGATCCCTCTCAGTTCTCAGATGGTAGTGCTCCAGGGTGCTGCCCTTTAAGCCCATGTTTTAGTTTGTGTTAAAAAACACAAAAGCTGCTGAAATGCTTGCTTCTCCTGAATTTTTTCCTAGGTCTGATTTTTAAAAAGGAGTGTTTCACTTTACCAGTGTTCCCTCAGGTAGATGCTGCTTCCAGCCTTCTCACCTTGTATGTTCTCGGTGGTGTGTTATGTCCCTGCGCCGTTTGTGTTCGTGGCAACGAGGTGCTTCTTCACCCACCTTGTCTGCTTTCAGAGGTTTTGCCTGATTCTGTGGTAGCTGGCATGAAAACCTCTGATGATTATGAATATTTTAATGTGTTACAAAGTATGATAAATGATAGAAATCTCACCTAAAGGGTGTGTGTGTGTGAAGGATGAACCCATAAAGCCAGCCTCTTCATCTTCTAAACTGATTTTATTACAGCTGTAATAGGAGCAATTTCAGTTAAAAGGCTCTTGTCAGACAACAGTTACTGTAGATTACAGCCACATAAGAAACAGTCTTGGTCAAAGACAAATCGGGAATTGCTCTAAAAAGGTGATCACTTGCTCAAAGCTCCCTTCCACTTAAAATGACCAGATTTTAGCCTAATGAGCAATAAAGAGATTTAATTAAGTCACAGGTGGTGCAGTTCTATTAACTGGTGTTCTTGAAAAGAGCAAAAAGCTTTTCTGGAGGATTTGTGGAAATGAATGTCATCGGCCACATTTCAAAATCAGGCATTTTTTAAGAAGCAAATTCTCCCATTACCCTCCAAAACCCGACCTTGGCTGAACTGGCATTTTGTATTAAATGTAGTTGTTCCATAATTTGCAGTCTCTCTTCTAGCAGTCCAACTGGAATGATTCACTTGCATAAAGCCCGCTGGGGATAATACAGAGCTTAGTGTGCAATATGAGCTCATCAAATCGTCGTTATTGCACAAAATGCAATCTGAAGTTTTTGTCAAATGCGTCCTGCTGCCTTCAGAGTGAAGGTTAGGGAATATAGTCTGCAGTCTGAATATTGAAATTTGAGTAGAGCTACAGAAACATTAAGCTAGTCCTCCTGAGGAAGTTACATGCCTTTGACTAGGAGGAGTATTTCAGCATTGTCCTCTCGTTCTGTTTCTCTTGTTTGACCATTCTGTCCAGCAAAATGTCTGTCTGCCCACAGTCTATCTTATACGACACAGAGTGACCACACTTCTGTAATAGAGGAGACGTTTCAAAACCGCAATATGGCAAGGTGTCTCCCTTATACTCCACCCCTAAATTTTCCCAAACAAAGGACCCATCCCCCTTCTCCAGTTTTTCTATTTTCAGATTTTTACTCCTCATTTTCTGACAACTTGCTTTGCTCCTGGATCTCCGGGATTCCCCTGCATCTTTGTACAGCACACTTCCAAATTGCTGAGCCCCAAGTCCCCCGTCTCATCTCCTGTTGTATTTCCTACTGTCACCCCTGAATTCATTCAACTCCAAATACACCAGCATCAGTGTTACCGTAGCTGTAGCTGGGTATAGCGGTTTCCAGACTTGGCCTGGGAGTCAGATCTGTTCTCTGCACTTTCAGCCACGACTTCCACATCTGCAGTGCTTCAGTCTCATCTGGCTGCAGTGATTCCTTGCTCCATCACCCTTTGCAGACTATGCCAAGCAGTGGGGGCTGTGGAGGAAGGTGCGAGTAGTTTCAGCTAAAGCAGCTGAAGTTGATGCTGGGAATGTTGTAGGCGCTTGACGGGATTGTGTGCTGGACCTCAGCCTAGCATCTTGTCCCCTCCTCATCACATAACATGGCATGCCAGAGCCACATCAAGGAAGTAGACAGAGTTGTGGAGTGTACCATTGATGGAACTATACTTACACAGCTTGAAAGCTGTGTGGATGAGAGGCTGGCCACCAAGTTACAGAAATTCTCATTCTACTGGCCTCCCCAGGTGACACATGCTACTGGCAGTGCGATTTTACTGCTGCTCAAAACTTATACACTTAGGTCATTTTGATCTGACCACTTGGAGCACTGGAAGAAGTATAGCTTATTGTATTTGTTACAATTAGTTGCTTTCTTTATTTTCCCTGTTTTGCAAAGAAGAATAAAGAAAACATGGAATGATTCAAGGACATGGAAAATTTAGCTCTGCTTTCTGTAACACTCTGAAAACATTTATTTGGATAGCTTAGGCTAGGGATTGCCAAGGAGCTAAAAAGTTGGGCATCTCCCGAAGTATTCACTGAAATGCAATAGGACCTGAGTGCTGAATTCCCGAAGAGGCTCTGAAATTCTGAGCAATGTGAAACTGTGTTGAATAGTTGTCTTTGATATACCCAGAATGATATTCTGGGTTCAAGAAGGACAGGGAACTGCTGGAGAGGGTCCGGCAAAGAGCTACTAAGATGATTAGGGGACTGGAGCATCTTTCTTATGAGGAAAGGCTCAGGGACTTGGGGCTTTTTAGTCTAGAAAAAAGAAGACTCAGGGGGGATCTTATCCATACTTATAAATACTTAAGGGGAGGGCGCCAGGTAGATGGGAACAGTCTTTTTTCAGTGGTGCCCAGTGACAGGACAAGAGGTAACGGGCACAAACTGGAGCACAGGAAGTTCCATCTTAACATGAGGAGGAACTTCTTTACTCTGAGGGTGGCAGAGCAGTGGCACAGCTGCGCAGAGAGGTGGGGGAGTCTCCCACACTGGAGACATCCCAAACCCGCCTGGACGCCGTCCTGTGCCACTGCTGTAGGTGTCCCTGCTGTGGCAGGGCGTTGGACTAGATGATCTCCAGAGGTTCCTTCCAACCCTGACGATACTGTGATATGAAGGATTGGCTTTAGCTCTGAGTAGACAGCAACTGAAGTTGGTGTGAGATTTAAGTACTGTTGATAATATACTGTCTGTCTTAAGGCACTCCTTAAAAATGGACATAGATAGATTTTGGCCTTGTAGTCACATGGTGGCCACAAGCTTTAGGAAATGATTTCTGAATGTCACGTTCAGCAAGTTCCTTTTGCAATGCTGGGACTCAAATTATGAGTCAGTGATGAAGTCCAATTGCCTGAACAGTTGAAAGTGCTTTAAAATAACTTTAAAAATGTATAAATATAATTTTCTGACATTTGGGCTTAAATAAGAGCTCCCTTGCATGACAAGTTTCATTCTGGAGTGAATTTTTACTGCTGAGTTATAAACCCCTGGAGTAGTGATTTCGAATAAAAATGCTGACAGACCCTTAATGATAGCAGCGCGGATAGTGCTGCTGTAATAATGAGAAAAAGGGAATCATCAGACTTGCTTTTTTAATTTTTTTTTTTAATATAGTAGGCCTTTGAGACAGGATCCAACAGTGATGATATTCATGGTGCACTGCTAAGGGTTATAAAATTGTTGACAAATATGTGGTCTTTTTACAGAATACCAAAAAATGAAATATTTTCATTTGGCAATTCAAGAGTTGCTGATGACAAAGGAGCCAGTGAACATTAAGTCTTTAAATTATTTATTACAAACACCACATCTCACAAAAAAGCATAAGCAATATTAGAAAGCATCTGAGTGGAAAAACTGATTATTTTGTTATTTGGTGCCTGCATTGCATGACATTTTTCATGTTAGTTATCTGTAGCACTACACACTGTCGTTGGAAACTATTTTTACTATGTTGAAAAGTCGTTTATAGAGCAAGATACTAATCTTATGGAAATGAGTTGAAATGGCATTCATCAGGCTTAGGTAGATATGTCAAAGCTATTTTGATCCCATTCAGACTTTCTGGGTTTAGTACTGCACAGTATCTGCCAAGATCTGCAAGGCAGCACAGGAGAGGCAAATGCCAGCTCTGGGGAAGGCAGCGAGGTGGTGGTGGTGAACGCTCGGTTGTGCTGCCCTCCCACCGAGAGTACACGCTGCTTCTGCTGGGGCCACATGAAAACTGCCTTGTTGCTCTTGCTGGCTTTTGTACTCTTGCTTTGTATTTGCTGGCCACAGGTTAAGGCAAGAAGAGAGTTTTCGATCTGGCACTGCTGAGGAAGTTTGCATGTGATTCCAACTCACACACCCGGGAGGCAGAGTGTGTCCTAGGGGAAGGGCTGGTGAGAAGCTGTCCTCTCCAAGCTGCATGCCCAGTGTCTCCAGGCTCTTTAGTAACTTTCCTTTTAGGGGGTTGGAGGTAGGTAACTGTGGCTGCACAGTGTCCATAACAGCCGTGGGTGCCTCGCTCTCTTTTCAGAGGCCAGGGTCACTGCCTTTCAAAGGGCAGTAAAGGGGGGATGTGATGAAGGTGGGAGAAGTGCTGTGATTGCCTGGGGTGTGGGTGCAAGGAGATCCCAGTGCTATCTCAAGTGACACGCAGGAGCATTGGAAGGCACTGCGTGCAGTAGCAGTTAAGTCCTGCAGGGAGGTTGCTGGCTGTGGGACTCTGTTTTTTTTTTTTTTTTTTGGTACCCTTGAAAGTTAGCTACAGCACTCAAATTTGATTCTGTGACATGTTTCTTAAAGCCCATCACAAATAGTGAATAGGCTTACTTGGACCTTGTTGTTTGGAAAATTGATAGAAGGCAGAAACAGCAGTTTAGCTGTTGAAATGACATCCTGAAGACGGGTTTGGGAAATGAACCTCGTGCTCTTTCTAGAGGAGATGTAGCTGTTCAGCAGTGCTGTTAATATGCCCAACTTTGTCTTAAATTAGGGCATAGCATCTTTTTGGGTGCTTATTTTTGAATGCTTAAAAAAAAAACCATGACTTTTTTTTTTTCAATTTACCAATTGTCGTGGGTACCTGAACAACAGAAATGATATAACCAGACCTGTTCTTTGTCTGCCTGGGCAGGTGTGTGTGTCTGAGCAACGTAGAATCGGAATGTCTTACAAGCATTTAAAAAGAAAATTTGTTGTGTTCTGTGACTACCTCTACTCTTACCTCTTACCTCTACCTTACTTTTGGCGCTACTCACTGTTTTCCTTAGGTATCTTCTGTATGCAGCAGCACTGTCCAAGTAATGCGTTCAGGCAGGTAATGACCTATTGTACTGCTACAACTTCTAAGAAATTCCCAGAATCCAACACTTCCTTGGTTTGGAGGTCCTGCTCCTTGTGATAATCCCCTGTCTGTCTTCAGGTTCACTGACTGCTGGGTAGCAGAAGTACTACAAGTAACCCCGTTGAAAAACGCTGAGCCAAGTGCACGGTGCTTGTGGAGGTTGGCTGTATGTTGGTTTCCAGCCAGGTCAGTAGCTGAAAGGCATTAATAATGTTCAGAGTAGACGGTTTCCTGCAATGAAAATAAAGAGCAGGGTTTTTTAATGTGCAAAATCAACCTTATTTTAATTACAACAGCTCTGGCTGCCAGTGTGGTTTAAATATAATTACTTTTAGTTTAAATATTCTCTCTGGGTATACCAGGTCCATTCCCTTCTCTGTCCTATTCCATTGCATGACTTAGATCTAATATACCACAGAACTTGCGGGAGTGTTGATTATAAAATGAGTGAGCTGTGAGTCAGAGACCACAGTGAGCTGGGAAACGTAAGGGCAGAGCTGAGCCTAGATGTTGGCTGAGGGGGCCCCACATCATCTGGGCCTCAAATACAGAGGAACAGTGTATCCAAACATACAGGAGCAGAGACTAACAGACTTTAAACCTTTTTGTATGTTACAGACATCTGAATTTAAGGTCTGCTGTTGAACACAATTTATTTATCAATTTATTTGATTTATTAACTCTGAGTAATTTCCTAGGGAAGAGAGAAGATAAAAATTTGAAAATCAAGGCTAAATATTTGACAAAGTTCCTGGGAACTATTTCCTAATACTCTGTAAAGTGTCCCCCTTTCCAGTATCTTCAGGCATACTATATGTTTACATAAACTATAGTGGTTTGGGTGTGTTTTTTTGTTGGATGTTTTCCTGTAGCACATGCTTATTTGGCAGTTAGCAACTCTGCTAATGGTTTTACCAGTGGGCATGGTATTAGTACTGTGTCTATAAAGGTAATATAATAATCTCGTTACCTCTTTGTCTTCTCTAAGGATTGCTGAAATGCGTTTCTGTTGAAATGCCCCAGAGCTTGATTCCCTCTCTCTGGCATAATTCTCAAATGTACGCATGTGGCAGCACAATGGGGAGACAGAGTTGTAACATCCATTTCTCGACAGCTTGGAGGCAGGAAGCTCATTTGATCAGTCATCACCCTGTAACAAATATATAAAGCCAGTGTAAAAAGAACTGATCAGGAATGTTTGCTCAAAGAATGAAAAGGGTAAATATAGAGAAAAAGAAAAACCTGGTAAGAAGTAGCCTTGGAGTATCTGAACCCACATCTGAGGACAGGACTGTATTTCCTATCCCCATCTCAGCAGCCAAATGTTCTGCAGATGTGTGACGCTGAGAACTGGCCTGCAGCAGTGTGGGACATTCTGGACATTATCACATGCTTGCAACAAGCTTTGCAGACAGTTCAGTCCGAGTCTTGAATCTTGAAAATGCTTGTCCTTCTGTGCAAAAGGAGGAAGACTTAAGGAGTCTCTTGGCATCCCATCTAGGTGGCTTGCGCAAGTGCTGATGTCTGATGTCCTGAAATAAACAATTTGCAATCATTTACCTTAGCAAACTGCTCCTCCTAAATCACATGTTTGTAACCCACTGCAAATCTTGATGCAGGAATGTTTCCCCTTCAAAAGTTCATTAGTGGTAGAACTTTGTGTAGAAACTCGCACTTCTTCAACACATACCAAGTTCCAGAGGTAAGTTACTCCATCTTACGCCTAGCTTGCACCCAAATAAATGACAAGAAAAGCTGCTTCTGAGTGAATTTTTTTTTTTTGATGAAGTACGATAGGAACCTAGCTCAGCAAAGTAGAACCACCAGAAACTGGAAGAGAGCAAAGTTACAAGACATTCTTCACTGTCTAATTATGCGTGTGCCTTGCAATGGAGCCTGTAATTGCATGAGCACACACAGTCAATTCCTAGTGCAGTAACTTGGTGCAATTTTACACAAACACTCAACCATAGATTCTGTCCTGAAATCTTGCACTTCTGTTGCTTTAATTGCAACAATTACAGAGGTGATAGGGGACAAAAAAACATCAGTTTTTTCACGAGAAGGTAACATCAAATGCGTATTTGGTACTCTTTGCTCAGCAAATTCTTGTTTTTGAAAACACTCCCGTGTGTGGATCTGTCCTATTCTGTTACAGGACTTAGATCTAATATACCACCAAACTTCATACCAGGCCACCCTCTGAGGTAATGATATGCATAGTATTCTGAGTTGAGAACACACAAATGACCTCAAAGAGTGAGAAACTAATTAAAACCAAAAGTAGATGCTCACCATATGTTTGCAATTGAGACTGCAAATGGGGAAGAGTATTTCAGGGTCAAATTTTGGTCAGTTATAGAGAATTTGACTGTGTGAAAGTAGCAGCTGTGTAACGGGAGGAAATTGCCCCTTGGTGGCTTGGAGAGGTAACGTGGGAAATGTGGGGTAATTGGTGGGCCAATTTCCGAGGTTCTCGTCCTGTAGAGTTTAATCCTGCAGCTCTTTACTTGTGTGAGTAGTAAAAGTCTGTTGTGAATCAAACATCTTGAAGACTGATTTCTTTAGGCTTGCCATGACTCACATGACCTTGAACCAGTCAGCTAAGTTCAGTTCCCTGAGTTGGTCTTCAGTTCCCTAATTGCTAATAAAGGCCAATATGCTAATATGTCCCTTCCTGGCTGTTGTGGTAGAGATTGCCTGGTGTCCAACATGCAATTTAGATCCTTCCAGTTCTAGCAGTATCTGGGTATCCTGGAAGTATTTCCAGCAGTTTCCAAGTATTCAACAGTATCCATCTTTCTAGAAGATAGCATTTAGGGGAAGGTGACAACTTCAGCTCTTTTTTTCTCCCAATCTGATTTCTCAAAGGCAGCTTATGCCACAGCTAAAGTCATCTTACCTGGCTTTCAACTGGCATGGAGGTTGTGAATTTTACATTTACTACAGTGAATTTCATCTCCCATTTTATAGCCCAGTCAAGTCTGCTCCACAATGCTATTTCACAGTTGTTCACAATGATCCCTAATTTACCACCTGGAGCAACATAGTATCAGCAACCTATGTTGTTCACATTCTCTTCCAGAACATTTATGAAAATTTTGATGGACTCAGATATCAGTATGAATCCTTTGGGGGACTCCCAGTGACATCCCTGCTTCAAGAAGTGACCTAGTTCCTACTCAGTTTTCTGTCTTTTGATCAGTTGTTTGTCCGTGTGAGATCCTTGCTTCTGATTGTGGCTGCTTAGTTTCCTTAAAAGCTACTGCTGGGGAACCTTGCTCAATGCTTTCAGGAAGTCCAAGTGTACCATAGGAACATGATTTCCCTTGTTGTCCTGACTTGTTCAGGGAATTTCAGTAGGTCTGTGAAGCTTGACTTCCCTTTATGAAGCTATGTTTGTTTTCCCCAAACGTTACATTTGTTCATATATCACAGTTTGATTTTGTTACAGTATCTTCTATTTATTTGCATTGGAGAGTCGTTGGACTTATCAGTCCATAGTTCCCCTGGTTTCTCCAGGTATCATATTTCCACCTCCAGCACCAGGGTCATTTTGATCAAGAGGTTGCATATCATAGCTGAGCGTCTGAGCTATTTCATCCGTTAGTTCTTTCAGAACCTCTGCCTAATAGCCTCTTGTCCGATGATTTGTTGGTTTTCACTTTGTCTGCCTTTATAACATCTTTTATTCACAATTCAATCTCGGAAAGATCCTGAGATGCCTTAAAAATGGTTCTGGCCTAGGAACTTCCAATGTTTGCAGCTGTTCTGTCTTGTGTCTACCATAGACAGGTAAGCAATAGTGACGCTGGTCAATACTTGCAGGTTTAATATTGGATGCTTCTGCAGTTCCCTGGGGAGCTGTACGTGATGTAATGGAACTGACAATCATCTGAGTAAGCTGCTCCTTTTGACCTAGATTTGGTGCAAGTCCTATACATAGGCTGCGTTATATAAACAAAGCACGTGCGCATCTCTCTGCAGGTATAAGAGAAGCAAACGTAAAACCTCATATGAACAGATGCTCAGAATATACAATGCAGCCTTTGATAACCTCCTATTACTATTAACCTATGGCAGCTGAGATCACATTTTAGTAAAACTTGGCCATAATTTTAAGTGACTCAAAAAACCCAATATTAAATCACTTGGTGAAGAAGGTAGAGACTTTATTTAGAGCTCTGGTACTTTCATAATGGGATATTCTATCGGGGCAAAAAAGATATTGAGTCTCTTTGAATCTTTCATGTGTGAATAGTGTTTAAATAATTGATAAAGCCTGTCCTTTATTGTTGACTTATTATTTTTTCCATGGTTTTGTAACTTACAGTGAAGGAAGTGACATTAATCAGAAGTTTGAAGTTTAAGTCATCATGTCTTCCTAAAGGCTCAAGGGAAATGAAAACAGACTGATCATTTCCTAGCAGGAGAGGAATAATTCCCTGAACACTGTGACATGACAAATTACTGGATCCTGGCCATATGGGGAAGGAGAACATTCCTGGATAGGGATCACCAGTGCACAAAAGAGAAGGATGTCATATTTCTGCTTTATAATTATGCAAAAAAGGCAGATGTGGAGGCACAATTATTTCATGTTCATAGAAATTTGCACAGGAGAAACTGAATCCTGGAGGGTCTTTTATCCGTACCAAAGGAAGAAGCAAGTATGATGGAGATTTACCTGTAGTCTAATGAAAGGGGAAAAAAAAAAGTATTAAATCAACACATGAAGTAGTTGTGTTGAATTTAAGCCAGTAAAACAAGCATCTCTTAGAAGGCTGTTGGTAGGCCCTCTTCTCTGGACATGGAGCTCTTCATGCCTCTTATTTACTCCATAACATGGGACAAGTCACTCCACCTACTGAGGTGAGGGTTTCCCTTGTTCCTTAGCTCTCTACTATATTAGGATGACACCGGGGAGTTGTATGGCTTCAGTATGAAGAGATATGACCAAAATTTGTGCCATCAGAACTCCTTGACAGGTTATTCAGGGGTTTCATCGTGGTGTTCTGTGTTAAGAAGTGATTTAACTGTCACGGGTACAAAGAACAGCTTTGTTGGGGTGCTTGCAGTGCAGGTGGCGAGGAGAGCTCTGTCAGCAGAGCTGGTATTTGAAGACAAAATGCTCCTCTCTATAGAGAATAGTAGATTAAAACCCAAAGCCCTACAAAGGTGCTAAAGAGGAGTAAGGGACTCCTTCCCATATTTCACACATAAGTACTTATATCAGCACTTCACGGGGGAAAATAAATCACCTTGACAAGAGGTAAATAGCCCTATACTAAAACTCCTGCTCGTGGGATAGCCAAGAGCTTTGTTGGCTTTGACCTATTTCAAGTGAAAAGAGTTCCTCAGTTCAGAACAATGTGGAGGAAGCAAAATTTGGCTCAGATGTTGATTAAATGAATTGTTGAATTTATTGATTTGCTTTGGCCTTACTTACAGATGTTGAAAGGCCAAAGGCCTTGTGACCTCTGATTACTTCTCTTCCCTTTCCGTAAAGCAGCTGTAAGAGTGCTTGTATATGTTTAGGCCTGATCTTTGTCTGAAAGCAAAAAGTCTGAAAGTTATAGTGCAGTAAGGGCATTCAGACCCACAGGACCTTTTGTGTCTGTGTTGTGTTGTGTCAGGGAAGAGATGTTGGACCAGTATTTTTCCTCTAGTGAGAGATCAGGCTGTTTACCATTAACGCCGCGCATCTACTGAATCCTCAAGTGCCACTTTTGGACAGGCATTTGGTAGCTCTAGAGGAGGACATGGTAAGGTGTTGCAATGTTTCCTCTAGGCATCAATCAAGCTAGTAAAAAAGCGAATGGATTTTGAAGCTGTGCCAGGCCAAAATCACTCTAGTGCAGCTATTCCTATAAGAATTCTGCGTTACAGAGTTTTGAATGACTGCATGCACACAGGAGCAAATTACTGTTTGCAACTTCTGCACAACCCTTGAGATATCCAAGAATAATCTCCTCCAAATCTAGACGTTTATGGGCCCTTTATGCTGACTTGTCAATCCAGCTTTCTGCACACCTTAAAAAAGAATTAATTTCTTTACTCCATGAAGTCTGTTTTCTGTGGGCTGTCGTGTGCAGTATTCTTATGTGTTTGTGGCAGTGGAGAGGGGAACACGTAATATCAGACTGAAAGTTGGGAGTAATGATGTTCTTGCAATAATAGTTAGCCCAAATTATCCTGCAAAACCCATCTTTGCTGTTATGAGGGATGTCCTGGTGTATGGACAGGGAAAGTTTGCTGATTACATTTTAAGCAGAATTACTTTAAAAATATAGGGTAACATAATGTCAAACTTCTGAATTGGCTATGAAAATGTCTTCAGTTAAAGATACTGGGTTTGCCTTTGGAAGACCTATATGTACTTCTTGTATTTGTTTTTGGTCTCCTGTATATGATCTTCCTACAAGGTGTAGGGTTGGGCTTTGTGGCTGTGACACAGGTACATTTTTGAAACGGTGCACCACAAGGTCCAGCTACGTGACTGTCTCCATTTGACATAGACATGCACACTTTTGTTAATCGTACGCAAAAAGATGTGGACACTTACTTTTCCCGTACTGTTTGTCTTGTCCTTCTTGGTTCCTTTCAGATTGAAGACTGTCTTTTTGTATGTGTAAACTTGAATACAGTGTGGATCAATCAAGTGAATTCAGTTAGATCTTCTAGGTATAGTTGAATTCAAATGCTACTGTAATTGGGGAAGCATTTGTTAAAAGGTGTCTGGCAGATCCTGTCCTTCAAATGAGAGATTTGAGTTATGCTTAATCCAAGTGATCTTTGTTCTCTGATTCTCATTCTGTCTGCTCTTGTATCGTGTTTTCCGAGGACTCCACTGACTTTCTTGTTTGTGTTCAAGTTGTTTGGGATCCATGTAAATTAATGGCTCTGTTTTTCTTCAATATATTAAATCTCTGTAATTCCTGCTTGTAGTCAGTTTGCTGAGCACTCAGCAGCCTCGTGAGCAGGCAATCCCTGAAGTGTGCTGTATTGCATGCGGTTCTTTTTGTTTGACACTTGCTCTCATCAGCATTTAAAAATCTGATATGATGGTAATTAAACCCTGGATACTCTCCAGCTTTTTTTGGTTGCTTAATCATACTTTGTGCTTTTTATGAAACTCAGTATTGAATATCAACAGCCATGCTGATTGCTCACAAGCTGTAAAGACAAGGGCAAGCCATTCTCACCTTCAGGCACTTTGCGTGTTCCCTTGTATTCATGAAGAAATAGCATATCTTAATCCTTTGTGTGTTCATTTTTTCTTTGGCTATCATACTGATGCACACTGAGCAGAATAGAACATCTCAGGGGACTCCGTTATCTAAACATCTCAAATGAGACAATTTGAAGCTGTACATTTCTGGAGTTACAGTGCAAATTCTCCCTCGATGCCTATGAATAGCTTTTTCACCCAGCAGGTAATTTGATTCTATCTTGAATGCTTTTATTCATATGTTTAATAATGTTGGACATGTACTTTTCAGTCCTGCCAATAGATCTTGTTCCTCTGCTAATTTTCATTTGGACACTAGCTACAGAGGGCAGAAAGCAAAGATGGCAAGCCTTGCCTTCCCTGCAAATCTGGTTGTGTTCTGGGGCCAGGTTCAGCCTTGCCATAAGCGGATGTAATTTCCTCAGACATCTCTGAATTTGGAGGCTAATTATATGTAATGTGAAATGTGCAGGAGGCTGATATAATGCCTCCTACCCTTCTTTCAGTGCTTTGTAAGAACAGTCTTTCCTCTGAAAGTCGTATAATTAGCCAAAATAGCAAACGGCAAGTTGGCACTGCGAACACAGAGCTTGACAGTGCAAGTAAGCAATTAAGGGTTAGCTGCATTGCAGATGAATCAGCCTTTTCTTTTTTTGCTGTGCATGATTTTTGCAGAATGAAATGCTTCTCTTGGGTGAAGATGAGTGAAGGAGCTTAATACTTTTATCTTTGAGGAACTAATTAATGTTTGTCTTGAGTAAGAATCACAAAATCAACCCTAGGGTTACCTAGGGCAACTAGCTGAGGGAAGTCAAAACCACCAGGAGTACCAACAATCTCACTCTAAACAGAAAAACACCAACAGCAACTTTTGCCATAGCGGCACAGTTGGTAAGCTTCGAACCAAAGCAGTATTAATAATGGTATGGTTTTCCCTGTGACTGCTTTCACTTAATCCTGTATCTGCAGTTCTCTTAAGGGGTTTTCTTGTGTGATACACACACAGACACATGCACTCAGTTCTCTTCTCTCCTTTCACGCAGTAGCATTCGTTAGTGTTTCAGTTCTTTTGTGAAGTGGACTGTCTCTCGTCCTCCCCCCCACCCCGTCACTCATCCCTCAGAAGGGTAGTGTATCAGTTTTGTATAGCTTAGCTTTTGCCTTTCAAAGTTTAGGAAAACTCCAAGAGAATATTTAATTGGGGAAAGCTTTGGAGAAAGAAGAAAACTCACAGTTATATCTGCATCCTCTTAATTTTGTTAGTATCTAAACTGTGTATTTTTTAAAGAAGGCTTTTGGCTCTGGATGTTCAATTTTTGTTTCTTCTAACAAAAAGTGGGAGACAGGTTCTGCTCCCAGTTTGGTGTCCTTTTCCACAGACATGCCAGTCAAATTGAGTGTAGAGGGCTCAGTCCCACCCATGACCTGAAGGGAACATGAATTTAGGAGTATATCTCAGCCTGAGAAGTGCATGTTTTGCATGGCTCCGTTTTCTACCTGAAATCTTCACTATTAATGTGCTACTTCAGGACGTGATGTCTCCAGCTCAGTGGGACTTTTGTGCTTCTAATGAAGATAATGAATTGTATTACTCAGTTAACTGAAGCAGGGATCTTCTATTTTAGGTGCTCCCAGGGTAGCTGGCGTAGCTGTTGGGCAGTGAGGGAGGCGGCAGGAAGCGTGCTTTCTGCTCCGGGGCAGCTGGCCATTGACCAGCAGCGGACTCCATGGGCAGCGCTGGGGGTGACAGGACTGTCGCTGCTGTATGGGGTCCCTTCTAAAGCAAGCAGGGGATCCTCCCACCACGCACTTTTCACAGGCAATGAACTGCCCCCAGTTCTGAGCTCAGGGACACAAAACAGGGCTGAGCTACAGAGAATTAACAAGTTTTTTTGAGAATTAGTTGGTTTTTGGATCCAGCGCTTAATGCAACCTGTTCCAGGCGTTCCACAGATCTACTCTGTGATGCTGTGCAAAACGCTTCTTTTAGTCCCCAGTTCCCCTGTTGTTTTTTTCTCCCCTCCCCTGAAGAACTGGAGCAATGTGCCTGCGCTCAGTGCTTGCTGATGAAAGAAGGCAAGTGTCACTGTAACAAAATCCTGCAATCATCCCTCTGTTAGTATCATGGTATCTAATTTGTTAGGTGTTATAAATAAGATTAAAAGAAGTGGTTGTCCTGAACAATTTAAATCCTGAACAAATCAGCCATCTGGACTATATATATAAATCTATATGTTACAAATGCAGGACCAGAACATGTCAGTTAACAGCAAAACAGGATGAAACCTATATATAATAAGAAAAATTTCAGGTCCTGTTATATACCTAGTTTCTGCCAGAAAAGCATTGTCCCTTCAATCCTGATTCAAATAATGTTTTCTAGCACAAGGTATCATCTCCTTTCTGAGGCTATAATTATTATTGTGGCCTCTCTTGACCCAAGCTGCTAATAAAGTCTGGGGAGGGACTTTTTCTGACAGTTTTTCCACTTAAGATGAGAAATTGGTAAGTTAAGGGTGACTTTTATGCAGTCCCATCTATTTATAAAGAATTTACAAAGGCCTGTGTCCCTGAACACTGCAGAACTCAAGAAAGCTTACTTAAAAGCTGTCGTCTTTGGCTTTTCCTGGGGCCATGTTGTTAATGCTTGCTTGGTGTCCGTGGCTTTCTCTCTTCTGGCTTTTCAGTGCACAATTTTGCTTTGCTTCTTTTTTGATAATTTCCACTGATCAATGCCTTGTTCCCTGGATGTGCAGCATATCCATGGAATAATTTGTTCTGTTTGTTAGGGGTATGTAACTGTTTCCTTGCTTTACATTGCCTCTATTCCCTCTAGGATATTGCGTGCATCAGTATGGTTTATATCAACCAAGGGGAGAATTGGTTTTGCCCTGCGTTAGTGCCTGAAACCCCAGAGGTACCTCAGGACTCAGGACTTTGCTGTTAGGCATTTAACACACAGGACAATGAGGACCTCACCCTGAAATTTTGTGTAGATGTCGAGGGCGAGAAGATTGAGGATATAAAGGAGACAGGCTAGGTTTTTTGGGGAAGCTGCTTCCCTGTGTAAGTGGCAATCTGGTAGAAAGCTGGAAATGTATTATCTGAAAATTTAAAGCTGGGAGTTCTGAGTTTAGGCTTTTCCTCCCAGACTGGCAGATACCTCCCTTCAGGTCAAGGAATCGCAGTGTCCAAATCGTGAGCCTGGTGGTGAGGAAAGATTTGTGGCTGGTGGGAGAAAGAGCTTTTGATTGTGTGGCTGTTGGGCTTCAAGTGGCGTTTTGCCACCTCGGGAAGCAATGTAAACAAGATTGGCTTTGGAAGGAGACCAGTCAGTGACCACGAGTATTGAAGGATGAGTCGACTCGTGACAAGTGGTGGTTCACTTACATTTCAGTCTGAGTACACCAGCTTGTCTTCTGAAGCACTGAGCATCTTTTCTTAATAGTAAGAGTTGTTCTGGATACCGAATGTTTCTGAAGATCATGCACTGAAAGTCTGTATTTGAGTGTGCTAAAATGGATCTGTGCACCTACCAGACACTTCATCAAATGACGTTCATGATACGTAATAACAATAGATACAAGAATGTTGCTGTGGGCCTGATATTTCCATCAGAGGTGAGCTCAAACCCACACTATAGTCTCTGTGACTTCACCCTGTGTGTGAAGAACATCTTTCCTTGTTGTCACTTCAATTTCCTGTCACAAAAGCACACTCCTGCAAGGTGAGGCTCACCTGATTGTTTTTCACAAAACCTGGGTGAGAACTTAAGAACATCCTTTGAAACGTCTCACAAGTACGCACCATGATAAAAGGGGTTCCTGTATTGTGCTTGGCTTTGCCACAGAGAGCGGTGGCATACCCTCTTGGCTTGCTGGTGAGAAGCACCAGTGTGTTGGAACAGGGGTGAATTTACTGATGGAAGGAGCAACTGTGCTAGCATCTCGCCAGCCCCACATGGCAAAGCCTGGGATGTGATGCATGACAGAGGAGTACCGGGGTACTGCGTTGTGACAGACCGCACAATCCAGATCTGATTTGAGGATACCATGTTCCATCACTGGAGTGAGGCATTCAAGCTTTTTGTTTTGATAATTCACAGCTCTGGGCATGAACGGTGGTTCTGGACACTCCTTGGTATTTCCATACAGTGACTCTACTTAAATATCTCTCTGACTGGAGATAAAAAGAAAACTGTGTATGTTGCACTAAAGCCTTATACTCCTGTCATTTCTGTTTAGTTTCAGGCATGTTGCTGAGCACAGGATACATCCCAGATCTGAGATTAAAAAAAAGAAACCAACAATTTTCCTTTGCTAATACAATAAGTTATTTTAGCATATAGTTCAAGCACGGAATTCGTGCCTGTTTCCTGTTTGGAGCTAAACAAGGTCAGTTCAGCTAAATTACACTGAGTGTGAGCCAGCTCCTGAAAAGTTAAGGAAATCAGAAAATCTGCAGATTCTATTAATGTGAGCTGCTTTAGATGCTTTCGGAATACAGAATCAGCAAGAACAAAAAAGTATTTTGGGGAATAGATGTGCTGGTTCAGTGCGAAATCATAAACAGACAAGAACAAGCAAAGATTATTCAGATAATGGTCTCAACTGAGAATAGCTAATCGGGCCAATTAGCCATTATGATGTAGCTGCCTTATGACTAATTTGAGCAGTCTATGGTGGGTGATGATTATCTTATGGCACTTGCGTGAGTAGAGCAAGCAAATACGCGGGCTGCAGTTGTGTAGAGGAGAAAAGTCTAGCAGGGAAATGCAACTACAGCACAAAACTTTCAAATCAGGATGGCAGCATAGATGTTTCTGGGTCTTGTTTACACGAAGGCCTGAGGTCGGAGGGCCATGGTGTAGGGAGGCATTTGAGGAGTGTTTGGAGGTCACTGAGGGGGTGCGGAGGCTGCTCGCTGGGTAGGGCCTTTCAGAAGAGCAGGAGGAGCTGGGAGCTGGGAACCCAGTGACTTCCCCAGTGACTCTGGGCAATTTCTTCCTTCCCTGATGGAAGCAGTGGGGGAGTGGCTGTATCAGCTACCTCTGATTTAACTGGGGTTTGAGTCGCTGAAGAGTGTAAATAGCATCCTATATCCATATCCCTATAAATAAAGCCCAGTTTGAGTGCAGTTTCACTGAGCACTGATCAAGGTTTGAATGGAGCTGGAGCAGGAACCTGTTTCAATTAATTTGCCCTTTAGAGATTACTTTGAGTTTCAGAAAGTTTGCTGATCAGTTTTGGGTGGAGAAACTCCTTTTCTGAAATAATTGCTAGTGATGGGAGAACAGCAGAGACCATTGGGTCTAAATGCACGAGAAAGCAGGAGGAAGCAGCAGAAAAGGCAAGCCCCTGAAATTAAAGCTACAAAAGGAAACTTTTCAGTGAAGTAGATTGGAGAGGAGTGGAAAGGACGCCTCATCTTTTAAAGGGGCTCGCTAACACTGAGTGGGACCTTGGTGCATTGGTCCTGGTTGCATGTGGTGTGTTATTCCAGACATTCTGAAGAGTGCCTAACTGCAGTTTGCAAAATCTGTTTCAGTCTTCTTTCCTTTTCCTACAAGACTTGTCATTTTCTCCATAGACATTGCAGGCTGCAATTTAAGGCATTGACTGTAGGAGGGTGAGTATAATTATAATGAACATAATTAAGGAAAAGATGATCGCATAAAAGATGAAGAGGAGATTATGAAAGATGGCTGAAAACAGTGAGGCATTTCCTATAGTTCATGCTTATTTCCATGCTTAATGTGGTGTTGCTTTATGAATGACAGAGATGGGCAAAGTCTTGCTACCCATAACTGGGAAAGGGAAGTTAATAAGGAAGACATATGGCTCAGTGAATGTTGCATCTAATTAAGAAAGGTGTCTGCAATGTATGTTTTGGACAGAGACGGGGAAATATCCAGAGAAGTATTACTGCACAGTGAATGGGTAATTATAGCAATAAAGAGTTCGAGAATCCTATTCAGGAAACAAAACAGTAAGGAAAACATGCTTTAACCAGAGACTCTTTGGTAAAATATGTAGATGTGGGCAGATTGACTTTATCATTGAATTCAGGAAATTATCAAAGGCGTAGCTAGGGAATGCTGAACTGTCACTCTTGTAATGACCAAAAGGTATCATCTGCCGTGCTGAATTGCTGAATATGTTGCCTAGGAACATTTTAAGAGGAAACTTGGTTTCTTCTAGAATGGAAATGTAGTAAAGCAAAGCATTGATAGTTAGAGGGTTTTCTATAGACAAAGGTCTGAAAACGATGTGAGCATCCTTGATAAGAAAAATAAAGGTGGCAGCCTGCAAAGGGATAAGGCCACCTCAAGTAGTGTTTTCCTGTTTCTTCTGTTAGGGCATAATTTTATATATGAATAGATGGAAATTGTTTGAAATAGCCTGAGTAGCCTTTGTGATGGGTAGAGGAAAGGAGTCTTTCATATTTAAGCCTGGTTGCTACTTGGTATCCTGTCAGCTTCCATCTTTATCTATTCATTGTTTAAATTGCCTAATTGCTGTATTTTCATTTATGTAATTTAACTTACTCTTACTATAAGGAAATTTTAATTTAGCATTAAGAGATTATTTAAAGATTGTTTTTATGTTCATATCATACTGGTGCTTTAAAATTATTTCAGAGCTAAAAACTTTTAAAAAAACTATATGCAGGTTCCAGCTGAAACATGCGAGATAAGTTACAATCTATTAATTAGAAAAGAGAAAGAAATGAAGTTGGTTAACCCTTTCTGTCCTGGATGGTGTCTGTGCTCTTCCCTGGCACCTCTGTATGTTCTTTACCTTTTTATGTCACTTGTGTTTGTGTAACCTTAGGCTGAGCGGAGGCTCTGTATTTCCTCCAGGACAAGAACTGCTACTTCCAATGACTGTTGTATCGAGTCTTTGGCCTGAAATGGTTTATTTCTATGTCAGTAGTTCACTATGCCAGCCTGTGAAATGGCAATAGGTTAAGTTGACCATGAATATTTCCATGAACTATTTGCATATATTTGTATTGATATTTAAGTGAGTGCGTGCACCTTTGGCATTACTGCTAATGTTATACTGGCAAGTGTAGAAGGACTGAAAAAAAAGCAATGGGAGAGAGAACACAGGCATACAAAGTACTATTCCTTCATCTTATTAATGAAAACATGAAATTTTAGCTCTGTTGCCAACAGAACTGCAAGTATACCCAAGGAGTCTGTTCTTGTCTTGTCCTTCTTTTCGTCCATAACATTTTACTCACTATTCCAGACCACACATACCTTCAAGAGCCGTTCAACTAAAATATTCCCCTGTGATTGCTTGTCTCTTGAGAAGTGTCAAGAACCCTGGAGTCTTGCCAAAGAAAGTAAGCCCCGTGTGTGAATCTGGAGTGAGAGCAGTGAAGGCAGGTCTCCCTGAAGAGTCTGTCCCCTCTCCGTGCCCTTCACGCATGCAGATTTCATCCCCTCCCCACCACCAACACAGACTAGGCTGTGTAACATCTGAAATAAAAAAAAAGATGTGAGAATGCTCTGCAGAGGAGCTAAGCTAAATCATTTTTCATGCAGTAGTCTCCATCTCAGATAAGTTTTGGAAGTATAGGCACCTTCAAAGTCAGGTTTATTCAATTGCATTCCTGTCACATTCAAAAGCATACAAAGGAAGTGGGTGTTTGTAACAGCCCATGAATGAGGGAACACTTGGGATGCTTTTGACCATCCGTGTGTTCTTTTATTGTCTGTTCTTCTGGAGACTGAGCTCTTCAGGAGGACTAAGGGATTCCAGGGGTGTAATGTTTCTGGTCAAGTTTAAAGTGTATTTTTACCTGAACAGAGTGGAAGAGTGAAGAAGGCTTTGGGGTTTTCTCAAAGGCAAGTGCAGTATGCGGAAAGCTCTGCGTGTGCATGAAGGGGGTTGGAGTACTTGCGTAACAGAGATCTGAATGGAAGCAAATTAAAGAGCAAGCCAGGACAACCTGAGGGAGATGCATCTGTATGCTGCTCACGGGGCACTGAGGTGGGCTAAGGTGGCATGAGCAAACCCCCATTCAGCTCAGCAGCATAGTGTTTGAATAATAGAAACAGAAAAGCAGACATCCAGGTAGAACACTGGGATTTAAAATCATAGAATCATAGAATCATAGAATGGTTTAGGTTGGAAGGGACCTTGAAGATCATCGAGTTCCAACCCCCCTGCCACAGGCAGGGATACCTCTCACTAGACCAGGTTGCCCAAGGCCACGTCCAGCCTGGCCTTGAACACCTCCAGGGATGGGGCTTCAACAACCTCTCTGGGCAACCTGTTCCAGTGCCTCACCACCCTTAAAGTGAAAAACTTCTTCCTAATGTTTAATCTAAACCTGCCCTCTTCCAGCTTAAAGCCGTTCCCCCTCGTCCTATCACTACATGCCCTAGTAAAAAGTCCTTCCCCAGCTCTCCTGTAGGCCCCCTTTAGGTACTGGAAGGCCGCAATAAGATCTCCCCGGAGCCTTCTCTTCTCCAGGCTGAACAGCCCCAACTCTCTCAGCCTCTCCTCATAGGAGAGGTGCTCCAGCCCTCGGATCATCCTCGTGGCTCTCCTCTGGACG
This sequence comes from Pluvialis apricaria, assembly GCA_017639485.1. Classification (NCBI taxonomy): domain Eukaryota; kingdom Metazoa; phylum Chordata; class Aves; order Charadriiformes; family Charadriidae; genus Pluvialis; species Pluvialis apricaria. The sequence continues at coordinate 27,038,643 of CM030014.1, forward strand.
CGCTCCAGCAGGTCCATGTCCTTCTTATGTTGGGGACTCCACAGCTGGATGCAGTACTCCAGGTGGGGTCTCACGAGAGCGGAGTAGAGGGGCAGAATCACCTCCCTTGACCTGCTGGCCACACTTCTTTTGATGCAGCCCAGGATACGGTTGGCCTTCTGGGCTGCGATCGCACACTGCTTGCTCATGTCGAGCTTTTCATCAATCATCACCCCCAGGTCCTTCTCCACAGGGCTGCTCTCCAGCCATTCTCCGCCGAGCCTGTATTTGTGCTTGGGATTGCCCCGACCCAGATGTAGGACCTTGCACTTGGCCTTGTTGAACTGCATGAGGTTGGCTTGGGCCCACCTCTCCAGCCTGTCCAGGTCCCTCTGGATGGCATCCCTCCCCTCCAGCGTGTCTGCCTCGCCAAACAGCTTGGTATCATCAGCAAACTTGCTGAGGGTGCACTCTACCCCACTGTCCATGTCGCTAACAAAGATGTTGAACAGTACGGGTCCCAGTACCGACCCCTGAGGAACGCCACTCGTCACTGCTCTCCACTTGGACACCGAGCCGTTGACCGCAACCCTTTGAGTGCGACCCTCCAGCCAGTTCTTTATCCACCGAGTGGTCCATTTATCGAATCCATGTCTCTTCAATTTAGAGACCAGGATATCGTGTGGGACAGTGTCAAACGCTTTGCACAAGTCCAGGTAGATGACATCAGCAGATCTTCCCTTGTCCACTGCCACTGTAACCCCTTCGTAGAAGGCCACCAAATTTGTCAGGCATGACTTGCCCTTGGTGAAGCCATGTTGGCTCTCGCCAATCACCTCCTTGTTTTCTGTGTGCCTCAGCAGAGTTTCCAGGAGGATCTGCTCCATGATCTTGCCAGGCACAGAGGTGAGACTGACTGGCCTGTAGTTCCCTGGGTCTTCCTTGTTTCCCTTTTTGAAAATAGGGGTTATGTTTCCCCTTTTCCAGTCGGCAGGAACCTCGCCAGACTGCCACGACTTCTCAAATATGATGGCTAGTGGCTTCGCGACTTGATCTGCCAGTTCCCTCAGGACCCGCGGATGTATCTCATCAGGTCCCATGGACTTGTGCACCTTCAGGTTCCTCAGGTGGTCTCTCACTTTATCTTCATCTACAGTGGGTGGTGCTCCATTTTCCCAATCCTCTCCTTTGCAATCTGCGTCTTGGGCAGTGCGGCTGCTGTCCTTGTCTGTGAAGACTGAGGCAAAGAAGTCATTGAGTACCTCAGCTCTGTCGCTGTCCCGGGTGACCAGTTCTTGCGTATCCTTCCGGAGAGGGCCTACATTTTCCCTAGTCTTTCTTTTCTCGCTGATATACCTATAGAAGGATTTTTTGTTTGTCTTAATGTCCCTGGCCAGATTTAGTTCTAGCTGGGCTTTAGCTTGTCTAACCCGCTTAGACAAAAAAGTTTCTGAAGGGTTGACCTGAAGGTCAGATTCTGTTCCCTCTTTGTGCCAGAGAGCCCTATACAGATGGAAGGCTGTTCTGAATTGCTGGGGTCGCTCGGGTTCTGCGCAGGCACCACAGGGTTGTACTGATGTTGCTTATTCTTGGGCAGTCTGTCCCCGGGGGCTCAGGGTAAAGGAACTAAAGCAAACAGAGCTTTTGCCCTTATAGCAAACAGAACTTCCAAAGACGCTCTAAACTCTTGGATTTTCTGAACAAATGCGGTGTTAGCTGCCCCTGCCAAGCTGCTTTGCTTGTAAGATCAGGGCAGCTGGAAAGCATGTGCTGTGCCCGAGGGGCACAGGACTGTTATTTGCAGCTAACCCATGGGTGCTTTTTCATTTGGGATTTGCCTCTGAGAGACAGCTCCTCTGAGAATGTCTCCTGATGGCTTTGTGCCCGTGTTCTTCTTATACACATGCAGTTCTGTACCTAGAAAGCACAAACAACTGAATAATGTTTTTCAGTTCTTTTGGGGCAGAAGTGTTTTCCTAAGTAGGTTTCAGGTAAATTACTGTTTTCTGTAAATTAATATTTTTCTACAGATGTGGGTTTAAATTTTTTTTCTTGTGGATTATGAATCTTGTGAATTGCTTCAGTGATGCTTTTAGGGGAATAAATAGATAAAACAGAAATAAGAATTGTTCGTGCCATGACTTGATAGATGTTTTCTTGTTTCTGGGAACAAGCAGGCAGCTGGTTGATGGTTTTTCTTCCTTTTTTTTCAATGCTGCTGAGAGGTAGTCTGGCACATACTGCAGAGCTGAAATTTAGTTGCTGTGTGCAGAGCTTAAATACAAATACTGTAATTAAAAATGATGACCTACCTGCAAAGCTGGAAAACTGAAACTGAGCCATATATTATTACTGAGGTATGGTACCTCAGTGCAGTTCTTCCTCTGCACCAGTGTTTTGGTCGTGAGACTCCACACTGTCCAGGGAAATACGCATAAGTCTTGCTGCCACCTTCTAAAGATTGCTAACAAACTAAATCTGTGCTTTGTGATGTGCTGGTGGGCTGGTTACAGAGGACCATGTGGTTCATATTGCTGTCTCCCCAGCTGTTATAAAATGTGTTAGAAATACGACCTTTTACAAGTACAGAGATTTTAGCGGAAAGTTCTCTTTCTTTCCTCTGAAAATGCACTCTCACTCGTAGCACACTTTGGGTCTGTCAGTTTAGGAGCCCACTTTTAGAAACACCTTACGGGCTTTACCCTGAGAGTGTTAAGTGGGCAGCCCCTGACAAGCCAATCCCTGCTGTAATTTTCTTCACTGGGTATGTCCAAAATCACTTTCAGAAGTCCTGTCCAAAGGCATATTAGTCTTCCGTGTGTGTCGTGGCTGCAGTTATTCCAGAGGTGTGATAGGATGGGAATTAATCTTAAAGAAATTGGAGAGAGGGTAGTTCCCTTGACCAGGTGCGGTAGGGACCGGGAGCCTTACTGCGACTGTTTGCAGATGCAGAGCTCAGGTCCAAAAGCTTCTCTGGAGTGTCACGGAACTTAGTAATGTAACATCAAATGAGGGTTTGCTGTTTAATATTATTTGGTTTTGGTTTTGGGTTGGTTTTTTTTTTTTTGTGAGTACTTTAGGTCAACAGAACTCTTCTGCTTCAGCTGAAACACTGTTAGATGTTCTTGCTTTTTAGGAAATTTTCAGCATAGCAGCTGGAATGGAGCTGACTAATAACTAACTTCAGTAGAAGGGGCCTGAAACCTTCAAAATGATCACAGGGATAGGCAGAGCAGCAGTTGATCTGATGAGGTGATTAAGAATCAAGCATCCATGACAAATAGCCCTTCAGAGGAAGTTAGCTTTTGTGGGAGCAACTTGAGCTGACCCTGAGGTAGGATAATTACACTGAAATGACGTGAATTGCCCGGCACACTTACATATATTTTAGTTTCTTGCCCTTCTGATCATAATTAAGTGCCTCTACCAGATCAAAAGCTGTTTTAACTCATTTGGAAATGAAATTACCGTGCCTACTGTGCTGTGTAAAGTTTAGGAAAACCTTAATGAAACAAATTCTGTCAAGGGAGGCTGCTTTACTGTCCCAAGGTACTTACTTTAAATCAAATGGGTATGGATTTGTAACTTAAATTTGTTGCATGTGTTGTGTAGAATCTCTTTGTGGGTAACCGTTGATTCAAATAGCACTGAGTATTGAAGTGTTGGGAATTTGGGTTTTCTCATCTGACACCTCTCCCCTTATACAGATCCCTGCCACCAGGGCTCACCTCAACAATCTTTTATTTTCATTTAAGTTCTAAAGCATTAAATCTTGTTTCATTTGAGGGAACCTACTTACTCTGAGTTTGGCAGTGTAGTTACAGAACTGCAGAACTTGGGCTGTTTATTAGGCACAATTATGCGCTTCAGACACAGTAAAACCGCTTACAAGCTTTACTTTTGCACAATACTTTGTCTTGCTCATATAGTCCCTCTTCTTTTTGGGCTCTGAATTCTAGTAAACGTGAGAACTCAAATGCAAACTGACTATATTAAAAAGTGAAAACTGTTTTTTTTTCTGTAATATATATAAAATAATGTGAAATCAAAATTAGATGTTATTTCCCTCAAGCAAAACTTAGTATGAAGCATGCATTTTTCTTTTATTTCAGATCAATCTTGAAGTTTTGTTCTGATTCATTGAAAGCTTTGTGGATTTCAGTCAGGCTTGTATTCAAGCATTTGGTGGATTTGTGTATTAACTCAGCTATTCTCTCCCTACTGTTTATGTTTAGACATTAGTCTTGAAATCAAGGACAGGTTTATAAAATGTCAATATATTGAATGAAACTTTTGATTTGTGAAATTCCAGAGAGGGAAAGCTGTGTTTGTAGTTATCATGTTTTCTCTAAACAAAAATAGCAAACCTCTAATGAAAACTGTTTAAGACAAAGACCTTGTTGAATAAGTTAAAATTGAATTTCATGCTAAGATGATATTGCTTTAAAACTTGATGAAAGTCAACACCAGAAAAATGGACTCTTGATTTAAATCAGGAATCAAATGTTCCCAGCTCTGGAATTGTAACTCTGCTTTTTAGAGTAGAACAATCTATAAAGCGTGGATTTGGGCTAAGATCAGGAATTTAAAACTCTGGTATTTTGGTTCACTTTCCTACCTACCTGGTATTTTGGTTCACTTTTGGATAGCGAGTAATATCCAAAAGCTTTGCATTTGTTTACTTGTATTTACTCATCCTCAGTGGATATACTGCATTGCCATTGGAAGGTTGGGGTGATCTCCTCCTGCCATTGCTCTTCTCTGTCACTTTTCACTAATGGTGTCTTTTTTTTTTTTTTCCAAAAGTTTCTTTGTTGTTCAGTACTAGACTTAGTGGAGACCTTGCTAATGTTGACCACTTGTTTCATTGGCGTATTTTGCAGTATGCAGTGAGTGCTCTTGATTTACTCCTAAGTATGTTCACCTGTTAATGGCTTGCATTAAATGCCACAAGGGAATCTTGTCCTGGCTGTGACTAATGGTGGCTGCCAGCTCTCAAACGGGACACATCTAACAAGTGGTCCTTGCTACTCCTGGTAAGGACATAGACCATTTATGGCACAGTGGAGATGAAAGATCAGTTCTGAACATTCAAAATCTTAATTGCATTTGTGGGAATGCAGAGTGTTTTCTCCAGCTGTACTGTGATTGCACTAGGCTGAGAGAATGAAAGCTTGCTTCGTTAGCCAGCTCTGCTAAGTGTGAATTCGTTTGGTGTGGTTCATCTTTGGTGCAGTACCCCACAACTGCAGGCAGTACCCCAAAACATGCAGATTTTGTGCAGATATCTTTGTGGCTTTCTGGAGCTGCTTAGGTTTGGGTTTTTTTCATGCCTTCAGGCAGCAGAAGAAATAATGCATGGAAGTAATCTCTAAAGAACACTGTTGACTGTCAAAATGATTGTTTCCACATCAGTGAACCTTTTGCCTAGTGCTGATATTGGGAATACTCATATCTCCACCCCACAGTGGGCTGAGTATTGAGCAGGGTGCCGCTTTGCTTATGAAGCGGAGCTAAACTGTTCACCCTTTGGATAATGAATGTGATCTGACCCTTTTCTGTCTCAAAAATAAGATTTTAAGTTTAGAAAAACTGTCTTTTGACTAGAACTCATTCTTCATCCTCATTCTCTTCTGCAGCCATTCTCTTTCATTCTTTATACATGTTCACAAAGAAATAGGCAGGTATAGTCACCAAGACCTCTGGGAGACTAAGGTAGACTGTAAGGAGAATGGAAACAATCAGTGTTCATCCTGCACCAAAGGAAGTTCCTTTCTGGGTTTAGAGATACAACCTCTTACTAATTTGCAGACATGCTATGTATTTTTCACTTCATTGTGCTTAGAAAGCTAGTCCAGACAGATATAAAGAGTTGACAGACAAAAAATAAAATGAGGTTAATAGGTCGAAAGAGTGGCAGGTGGTGTGTGACTGTGGTCACATTGAATTCTTCTCATCTCTCCTCTCTCGGATGCTCTTCCTATCCCACGTTGTATCCTTATATTGTTACCAGAAGAACAACATTTTCCTGTTTAAAGCCTCAGGTGAGTTCAGGAAAAGGGACTGACAAGTCAGCATGGGTTCATAAAAGGGTTCATGACTAACCTGATCTCCTTCTATGACAAGGTGACCCGCTTAGTGGATGAGGGGAAAGGCTGTGGATGTTGTCTACCTAGACTTCAGTAAAGCCTTCCCGCAGCATACTCCTGGAGAAACTGGCTGCTCATGGCTTGGATGGGTGTACCTTTACTAGGTAAAAAACTGGCTGGATGGCTGGGCCCGAGAGCTGTGGTGAATGGAGTTAAATCCAGTTGGCGGCCGGTCACAAGTGGTGTTCCCCAAGACTCAGTATTAGGGCCAGTTCTGTTTCATATCTTTATCAATGGTCTGGACAAGGGGATCGAGTGCACCCTTAGTAAATTTGCAGAGGACACCAAGTTGGGTGAGAGTGTTGATCTGCTTGAGGGTAGGAAGGTTCTACAGAAGGATCTGGACAGGCTGGATCAATGGGCTAAGGCCAATGGTGTGAGGTTCAACAAGGCCAAGTGCCGGGTCCTGCACCTGGGTCACAGTGACCCCATGCAGCGCTACAGGCTCGGGGAAGAGTGGCTGGAAAGCTGCCCAGAGGAAAAGGACCTGGGGGTGTTGGCCAACAGCCGGCTGAATATGAGCCAGCAGTGTGCCCAGGTGGCCGAGAAGGCCAACAGCATCCTGGCCTGTGTCAGCAATAGTGTGGCCAGCAGGACTGGGGCAGTGATGTGCTCGGCACTGGTGAGGCCACACTTCGAATACTGTGTTCAGTTTTGGTCCCCTCACTGCAAGAAAGACATTGAGGCGCTGGAGCGTGTCCAGAGAAGGGCAACAGAGCTGGTGAGGGATCTGGAGCACACGTCTGATGAGGAGCAGCTGAGGGAACTGGGGGTGTTCAGCCTGGAGAAAAGGAGGCTGAGGGGAGACCTTATCGCTCTCTACAACTGCCTGAAAGGAGGGTGTAGCCTGGTGGGGGTCGGTCTTTTCTCCCAAGTCACAAGCCATAGGACAAGAGGAAATGGCCTCAAGTTGCACCAGGGGAGCTTTAGATTGGATATTAGGAAAAATTTTTTAATATAAAGTGTTATTAAGCATTGGAACAGGCTTCCGAGGGAAGTGGTTGAGTCACCATCCCTGGAGATATTTAAAACGTGTAGGTGTGGTGCTGAGGGACATGGTTTAGTGGTGGACTTGGCAGTGCTAGGTTAATGGTTGGACTCAATGATCTCAAAGGTCTTTTTCAACCTAAACAATTCAAAAGTCATTTTCAGAGATGTCCAGTAACCAGAATTACTAAGTACATTTCGTCAACTGAACATCACAGGTCTGTTTTCTTAAGATACAACCCTGGATAGCACAAGAACTGTTCTGGATCTTGGAGCTGCAGTTTTTCCCTAGATCTGGGAATTGCAGTGCATTGCTATCCTATGTAGACGTTGCCCTCCTAGTCCAATGAGCTGACACAGTGCCACGTTGGCTTGTGTATTGCAGCCACAGGGATACCCAACATAGCTGCCCACCAATTTAGAGAAGTTGGAAATATGCATCCTAGTTGAACGCTATACTATTTGCATTTGCTGTGTGATGGAAATCTAACTCATTCCCCCTTGATTGTGCTACTCAAATGGTTGCTTTATTAAGTAAACCGTAGAGTTAGGGAAAAATCCATAGAGAATACATCAATACCTGGTTATGTGGCTCAAGGTTTCCAGTGTAGATTTTTTCTTCTGGTGGCTTATGAAACAGGTGTGTGTGTCCTTGCATCCTGCTATTTTCATTGTATACCACTGCCTCTCTAGTGTTGTTAAACACAGTTGCTGCAGAGTTATACTGCACATGGAATTTGTCTTAGCTTAGACAAGAGTCATTCCATTGGCTTCACAAGAATTATGTTTCTCTATGCTACAGCAATACTCAATTGTGTAGCACAAACCTTTTGTGAACATCACACAATGCAGATGTCTCACGATGCACCAGGGAGCAACAAACAGAAGAAAGGCTAAGCTGAGCTTTGGAAATTACAGTAAATTAATTTGCTCTTGTGATAATTATTTAATGAAAACTATGTATCATCTGTTAGAATTTGCTTTTTTTGTTATTTTTCATCTGAAGAGTGTCCATTAATATGTCCTAAAGGTGAATGCCTTAACTTCACTTGGCATAGACTCTTCCCTGCTCCTTCAGCCCTTAGGTTGTCTTTGGTGAGCAGCTGCCTTTGTTTTGTTCTCCTCCTTCATCGCCCTGTCCCTAAGGATTGTACAACCTTGGGGCAAACACACTTGGGAGGGATGGGAGAAACCAAGGAAGTATTGGGGAGAGAGCTGAAAAGATGATGGGAAGTCAGTGAGGAAGTTGTCAGAGAGGTAACATGTCTCTGGAAGAAGAAATCCAAGACAATTAAACTTTAGAAAATAAAAAGTTGGTATTAGAAACTCATAAATCAACAGTGACATTAAATCCTTCGTGTATTCAACTTACATAAAATTCCACAGATTGAGAGGCAGAAGATTGAGCATTTGACAGTATCTCTCAGATTTCTGTCAGTCACACGTTACCTGTTCTCAAGAACAGAAAGATGTTGCAAATTCTAATGGCACTGTAGATTATCCAAGAAATGAGTATCAGGCCTAAAACTCCCTTGCATCACTTCTCACTTCTGTCTGAGAAATGTATTGCTGTAGGTTGGATGTTCATGTTCGATTTCTACCCTAAGAGGTTCTGGAAAGCTGGTAGAACTAGTGCATTTTGATTCTAGTAGGTGGAGACATCTTGAACTGCTTGGCACTGTCGGCTTCAGTTGCAGCTCTGGCAGAGGGGAGAGGTGGAATTAACATGAAACCATTTTAAATTGTGGCACTTAACTTGACTGACTACAATTACAGCAAAATGTGTTCTCAAGTATCTGATTATATCTTAGAGTAAGAAGTTCTAAATAAAATGGATAAACATACATTAAGAAGGAAAACAAGAGCGAATGTTAAGTACAGAAAACAAGAGAGGTTGCTAAGTATAATTTTTAAAGCTTGCATGAGGTGTTACTGTTTTGCTGATTCTTTGGTGTTATATATTTGGAAAAGGAAGCTGAACTGTCACCTTTGTAACCGAATCACTTATCAACCGAATGCATTAAGTATGAAACAGATCACTTACATTGTATTTATATGGTTAATCTGTCTACCACGTTCTGAGTTTTTCCCTACTCAGTGGAAGATTAGAGCCTTTTTTTCATAATTGCTTTGTTAAACCACTTCACTGAAATTAGCATTTAAATAAGGGCAAATTGAGCACTGAACTGAATTTCCATGAAAATGTGATAAAACCCAAACCTATACAATGTATATAAGCAGAGATAGCTGCAGCATATGTACGCTTTGTGTTGAGCATGAAAGCAGCCAGGATACAGTTGCCATCCAGGACATGTGTGTTTGTATGGCTTGCAGGACAGTGAATTCTGATTTACCTGGCATCTCTGAATACAACTATTAGCACAAAATATTAATACATGCGGAGGGCTCTTTGGTCTGCTAAAATGTTTATGTATGTGCAGCCTCAATTTGGGATTCAACTTGCTCCTTTCAGGTACAATGATGAATACAAAATGAGGGAGAAAAAGGGGGTTTAGCATAGGGAATTCCTTCAGCATGCTGTCTTTTATCATCCTTGCAGATGACAACAGTTGAGTGGGAAAGTGATTTGTACCTCGGGGTCATTTGGCCAGCCTTTAATGGAAGGCGAGTGCTTAACATGCTCTGTGAGCCAGGCTTGCCAGAAGTTCTCTCAAATTTCACGTATGCTCACTTCATTGGATTTTAAAAGAAACGTGTGAGCCAACTGTATAGATGCAAAGCCTGAACTCTTCTGCAGGTCACCTTCGTTTTTATTTTAGTGGGAAGCCCAGGTCAGCATCAGTGCGTCTACCCTGATTTCAGGATAAGGGCAGAGGGACCTACTGGAGTCCTGGAGGACTGTTATCTCCACGAAATGGATATGCAATTCCCATGCTGGGCTCCGGGTTTGGTTCTTTGAGCTTTGTAAAAGGCACAGCCTTGTAGTGCAATTTGGGATAGTCAAATGGGATAACCCCTTAAGAAAGGTGTTTTTTATCTCTGTCCCTTCCAGAGATTGGAAAGATAACCCTCTATTAAGATGTGGAGGAAGGGAAACATGGTACAAAGGAAGGTGAAAGAAAGTCAGGTAATGTGATGACAAAAGTCAGAGAGTGTACTGGGTGTAAGTACATGGTATGGGAGGAGGAGAAAAAGGACATGAGGACTGGGAGAGATGCCTGCATTGGCCAGAAATTATATTATTAAATGTCTGACTATTTGAAGTCCACCCATCACTAGCTTGTAACTGAAAGGATTGTAGTTAAGCTTGATCTGACTGTATTATCTTATCACTGTCTTAATTTGGATTATTGAGATGCAGCCTTAAAACTTGCTTATTCTGCATGTGTGTTGGCATGGTACCTGTGTTGGTATGGTTTTGTGTGACTCTATATGTGCATACATATTAGAAGCATTTTGGTTGGGCTATTTTGCCATTTATTCTTTTAAACAAGATGTTGCAAGGATACAAAGCAAATGTATATAGGTGTGATCACTCACTCTTGATGCTTCAGTAAATTCTGACTTGGGTTAAGCTCTGAATCTGTAGACATGACAGCAAAACGCCCTTCCTGGTTTAATTGCATAGGAAAGCTGAAAATGGAAATGCGTTTTTTATGATGCAGTGCTGGAGGCAAAGAAAAACAAAAATAAGAAATCCACCACATGGCAGTACCCATCTCCTATATTGTGGGGATTTCTATTTTTTTTTTTTCCCCCAAGTTTGCATCGTGGCTGTTGTTCAAAGGCCCCGGGAAGTTCCTTTATAATGTTTGCTGATTTCAGGCTGGGGGCAGTATCTCAGCTTGACCAGTTGGCTAGTTTCAAAGTCGCGGGCATACAAAGGTCACCTAGACTGTTTTTTAAAAAGAGGAATGTATTACTCGTTAGTGTTACATTTATTAAAAACCCTACTGTGTGGTGGTAATGAAGAATCAAGATAAGGAAAGGTGTAACTGCAAACACTAGAAGTGCTTTCTGTTGAAATTCACGAGGGTATTTATAGAGATGGTGAGTCTGACTTACCCATTCCCTTTTTGTTTTATTAATATCCTAATAGTTTATCCTAATGCGTAGGATAATACATACAACTACTTTGGAATAATTAGACACAGCTCTGCTGACTTAGTAATTGCTGATTTGGGGATTCACTGGAACAGCTCTAAAGAACACCAGTAAAATGTCTCTTCAAACACTGAACTCCAGGACTCAGCCTAAGAGAAGAGAAGTGGGTGGGGGTGAAGGTGGAGGGCTAATCTCTCAGTTCACATTGCAAAATGAGAGTACAGGGCTCCTCATCCTCGTAGGTTTAATTTATTAAAGTTTGTTATATTTCTAGGCTATGTTTATAAATTTGACTGATCGTTTCTCTTTTATAATGGAATTAGAAGAGAGGAGAATTTGCCATGTATGTTTTTAGAGCCTAACCAGTTCATTAAAAATTATTTAAACAGAGACTGTTTGCTAACTCGAGATGCTAAGCCAGCTGTTGTTCTGGTTGTCTTTTGGCTAGTGTCTGTCCTGATAAAAGAGAATTTCCCCCCCACTCCTGCTTTCACTGGTCGTGCAGAGCTGCCAATGTGAACAAGATTTTCAGGAGGAGATGAAGCAGCTATTTCAGACCCACGGTCACTAGGGATGAAAAGCCAGGTTTATGGCATTTCTGCTTGTCAAAACCTTCTGTTCCCAGGGCAGTGTCCTCTGTGCTGTGGTGCTGGGAGATGTGGAGCAGAACCCACTGCGGCCACTTTCAGTTGTCTATGCCCTTCAGGCAAATGGACAACAGACTCATTCTTCTTCCAAAACATAGAGGGTTTTGGAAGAAGCAGAGTAAGATTTTTAAAAATTACCGCTGTGGTGAAGTACCTCTTCTCATGGAAAGTCTGCATTCAAATGACAAACTCTGTGCGAACACTCAGGGGTTTTGCTCAGAAGAGATAGTAGCCCTGGACCCGGATGGTGCATTCCACTGAGGTGTGAACAGCTGTTTTAGATTGACCTATATACCCTCTTATTTAGCTGTTTTTCGCTGGGACTTCAGTAGGATTTCAGTAAAGAAATAACCTTATTTGTACTCTTACTGTGCAGTTCTCTTTTTTTTTTTTAATGTAACTTCCTCTAGTTAATGTTTTCCTACTGGCTCGTTTACGTATCATCCCTATAAATTGCAGTTGCTGAACATCTGTGCCTTCTGTTTTCTGAGTCTGCTGCCCTACACATTTGTGAAAGGAAGTAGCAGTATGATTCTTCATAGAGATGAAGAACATGGGACAGCTGTGCAGGGTCACACCACAGGGCTGTGTAGCACAGTACCTTGTCTGGTAGTGGCTTTCTGCAGGAGGAAGGAGGCAGGGTTTGTCTGTGTAAGGAGCCTGGCTACGAGGAAACATAGGTCTTTCAGTTTAAGAACCTGGACTTAGAGATGGCATTGAACTCTTGATAGTATTCCCTGATGAATCTGTTTTCTGTTAATCTATTTGGTAATCTCTTTGGCCCTTGTATGTTCTTGGCTTCCAAACATCCTGTGGCAATTAACTCCACAGTGTAATGAAGTGTTATGTGAAAAAAACCATGACTGAGGGGAAGGAGCATCAAAAGTTGAGATTGATAAAAAGTCTGAATAATACAGGTATCAGCTGAATGAAACCTTTCTACGTCTGCTTAGTATGGGACTCCAGATTTGATCACGATTCTGCTCGCGCTCTGATTTTTATGCTAGTCTGGCATTGCCATTTTTAGGTGAGATGAAAATTAGGTCAAAATACTTCTAAGGGAAGGCAATATCTGATGTTTTTGATTAAAAAAAATAAATCAGCTCTTAATGAGAAATAACCCAATGTTTGAGAGATGGCTTCTTGCAAAATTTAAGGAACATCTGAAATCTATGAGAACAAGCAAGCTTGCGTTCTCTCCCTTTCATACAGGTACCCATGTGTTTAATTAGAAATAATGTTGAAGTCTTGGAGTGCTGCAGTTGTGATAAGAGTTGATGTATTAGGCTTTGATACAGTTAGTTTGAAGAAATTCAATTAATAATTAAGGTGTTTGCTGATATCAGTAATGAAGCACATTCAGAGGCAATTATTGCATTCTGCATATTTGATTTAGACAAAAACACTTGTATGTCTCTGCTTTAATCCCTTGTTCTGTAGACAAAGGATGCGGGGTGTCTGACCAGAGGCAGGGGGGTGGGGAGAGAGACGAGAAATGCCAGCCAAACCTTAGGCCAATTTGAACAGGGGACCTGGTCACCCTGCTGGCATTGCTGTTTCATAAAGAACTGTGTATTTCTGCAAGGTTATTTGAGTCTCTTTTTTTCCCCCCGTGTGAATGAATTGCAGTAAGAAGCTTTAGACAGACTATAGATTTCATTCCTTTGAAAGTGAAGGTCTTTTAAAATGACCTAGAGCCATCCTCAGTGGGTGTAAAATGGCAGAGTACCACTGGAATCAGTGGAGCCATGCCACTTTATCAGGATCTAACACCTTCATTTTTGTTAATTTATTCGGTTTTGCACCATGTCATACACTTAGACTTTTATCCAAGGTGAAGGCTTTCAACACTCTTTCTCCTCAGTCTGAGAACAAGCATTTTGTAAATGCTGTCTTGCTGCTGTATCCCTCCTCCAGCCCCGCGCAGGTCCATTACTTTTTCCTCTTCTCTTCTGTCATCTGCCTTCCCTTCCCCTTGTCCCCACCTCCAAATTTCAAACCCGAACCATGCTTCCTTTGTTGTTCAAGCTGAAAACATGAGCTCAGGTATTAACAAGATACATCTCTGACGGTTGCATCTGCCAAGTTAAGGTTCGTGTTCTGCTGGTGCAAGGGAGGTAGTTGCTGGTTTTGTTAGGATCATTTACCCAGGTAAGGGGGACAGCAGATGTTCATCTCTGCCATTTTCAATGTTTCTGTACCACAGTGTTACTGGACAAGATTTTCTTTGTAATATAGCAGTGCATGAAACAAAGCTGGATATTTGGAACAGATTTCCTATTGTAGGCACACAGCAACGAGCCACCCCCACGGTGGGTACCCACGGGCTTCAGGTGGGTTGGGAAATATAGTTGAAGTTAATGCCAAAGTGAGGGCCCCAGTAATTGCGTTTCCTAAAATGTATGTCGCATGTACATCGTGCTACTATAAAAATACTGAGCTGCATATCTTATAACTGCTGGCTAATGAGTCTCTTGACCTCCTGCTGTCATGCTAATGCAACTGCTCACTTGGAACCTTCATGAGCCAATAAATTACTCCTTTTCTTAATACCCTTTTACAGATTGCTGCTATCTCTGTAACGGAGACTACCTATCTCATTAATTTGTAATTGTGCTGAAATATTGGAGCCTTGAAAGTGGCATGTGAACTAAAATACAAATACAGTAGAGGTTCTGCTGCCAAAAGGCTACATAAAGTCAGTTAAGCTGTATGTTACCATGGATTAAGAAATGATTTTATGCTTTGGACTCTGGTGTTACTTGGATCCTTCCTTATGTACAAGTTGGAGTAATGGAAGGGTAAATGTAATGAAGATGTGGTATTGCATATGTCAAATACATAAACGCACGCACAAAATATAAAATCTACAGTATAGGAAGTTTCTTATGGCAATAAATGGAAGAAATGCTGTTTCCCCTCCTAGAGTTTGATATACATGAATATCATCCAGGTGAACTTTTCTCAAGAATTCTTGTTTTTCAGTAAAACGTAGCTTGTGAAATAAAAATACAGTGCAGAGACTCTTACAAGCATAGATAACATTTGACAGCTTTTTCAGTTAGATTAAATATTTATAGACATACGTAGGGACTTCACACAAAGGACCTGAACTTGTAATGCTGTATTGCTTTAAGAATTCCTTTTGCAAGAATTCTCCATGAAACCCATGTGATTTGTTTTATGGGTAAAACATGTAATTCTGCGAATGTGATGTGTAACAGAGCGAATCATATAGGCAAGGAAGTTCAGTTTTCATTGTGGTTTTGGGACTTACATAATTTTGTCATACCAAGCACTAATAGGTGATATATCTTTGTTCAGTACACTCTTCAAAGGAAGCGAATCCTCCTTTTTACACAGGGAGAAATGCAGAGGGAGGAGGGAGGAAAGGAGCTCGCCCAAGCCAGTGTGGGAGACCAGCTGCAGGATCATGGTCAGGGTCTCCAGAGCGCTTATACCGTCTAGTTCACATGGATTTTGGTGGGTTTAAAGATTTGGGTTTTTTAACAATAAACCAGCAAGAAATATTTTGTGAATAATTTAGTAGGTTACCATTGCATTAAAAAAAACCCCAACATTGGAGTTGTGTGGTTATTAATCACTTACCATCAGTTACTTAATTTTTTTATCACTGAGATTTGTTTGTGGGGCAGAAAAGAATGGAAGATTTTATTCTTCTTTTTACTGGCAGTAGGGTGCTTGTGTGTCTCTATATGTGTTTTAGAGTTTTGATTTTATCAATCTGTAAGTTTGGGCTGTCTGGAAAGGCAGAGCATGAACTATCAGAACAAATAAAGGGGGGATCTACCTATATCTGAACGTTTTTTGTTTGGTTCCTCTCTCAAGGATTAGGAATAGTGTTCTTTCATGTCTTGTGCACTTTGTTGGACATAGAGGCTGAAAATATTCTCAGACAACACTTGAAAATCTTTTAAGGTATTTTACCTTTTGTCTAATTTCAATCTGTTTTTTTTTAATTAAAAGTAAAAAAATCTTGTGCTGGTGAGAGAAAACAACCCTTTACTTTTTTTGCATTGCTCTTGAATTGCAAAGCTCCAAAAGTGAAAGATAAAAGGAATACACAGAGTTAATGATGGGAGAGTGTGCAGTGCCGTCTACAATGGGGCCCAATGTGACCAGGTGCTGAGCTTTCAGAGGAAAAAAATAAAATCAAAGCCTACTCCAGTTCTAGTCTTATCCAGTATCCTTGAAGCAAAGTCTCCCACTGACAGGAAAGAAAATCGGGATGGACCCTTAGGCACATCAGATGCGAGTACAGTAACAAAATCTCAGGCATGAGAGAACCAGTTTAATGGCACATCTAATTTTCTCTCCATTTCAAAATATGTTTCTTTTTAATTCTGTTAGTATTGATTAAAGGCAATCCAACAGGCAAATATCCTTCTATAGCAAATGGCTGATTAAATGTTATTATGAATCCATGCTCAGATGATGGTACATATCACTTCATGTCAGTAGCTTACTTCTGTTTGAAATTACAGTAGATCATAGTGGTATTTACTACTGGATATAAAATGAAATTCATTGCCCCAGCATTACTTTTAGCAGAATAAAACTGAATCCCAGATACAACGTTCTCTATAGTTTACAGTTATTTTTGCCCCATTAACTGATTATTATTAAATGTCTGGACATGTTTGTATTATTCCATTGAATTCTTATTCTACCTTCTTCCTGGGATAAATCCACTTACACTGGTCTTTAATTGCTTACAGCACTGTCTTTCATACAGGAGATACAGAGCTGGCTATTGCTGAAATTGCTGATGGCTGGCTTTGCTACGATGGGAAGGGATGCTGGGATGCTCTCCAGCTTGTTGGGGTTTTATTTTTGGTGGTGGTTTTTTTTTTTTTCCCACAATAGCTTTTATACCTTCCTGTTAGTCCTCTTTGTTCTTGATGTCTGTGGGGGCAAGATTGAAGCTCTAGGGATTAACAGGAAGCAAACTGTTCTGAAATATCTTTGATACTGCTACCTGAAATCTTGAGTGAGTTTGAGTACTTACTAAGTCCTATACTAGTAGCCCAAATGGGCTGCTTGCTTACACAGATTTCAACTGTCCCCCTGCCTTGGAATTGTAACATGAATGTCTTCCTGTTAAAACAAAGCAAACCCACTTCTCATTTACAGCATCTGCACAAGTGCTCCAGAACAGCTTTTGAATATTCAGACCAGCAAGAATTTATTGGTTTGAATTTCAGACTTGCCTGCGTTCGCATGGAAACTAGTGAATGCCTAGAGATGAGATCTTGCAGAGGGTCTGGCGTATGCAAATTCATTTTAATGTATTGTGGCTTTAATGGATTTTCTGATAGATGATATTTGGTTATTTAAAGCAACTCCGTACACGGCTAAGAAAGCGTACACGGGTATGGAGAGGGACAGGGCTGCTGAAGCATAGGGATTGGTAGATTTCATTCCCAAGCAAATTATTTTATACCAGCTGACTCTCCTGTTGAGCTCATTTAAATGGGCTGGATCAAATCACACATGTTTCACATGGGTAAGATGAAAATTGCTTCTGAGGCCCCCAAAAATTCATAAGCTTCCTCTGAGTATTCAGTTAATTGCATATACTATAATCTGGATGGGAGCAGGGGAGGAGAGGAGAAGGTTACGTCTTTGTTAAGTGTAATTCTTAAGATCTACCAAGTTCAGACAAACCAGTAGGATGACAAGCGCTGATCGATGAATTTTGTCTCCATTCATTGTTTGTAATAGTATAGTCCTGTGGCTGCAAGCTGGCAGCTGCCTTTCATCTCGCTGAGTGCTCTGCCTTCATGAAATTGTTAACAGCATCCCTGCCTTTGACAGTTGTATCTACACAAGTTTATTGAACTTCAGTCAAATGCAGTGAAGACACACTTGTGTCACTGTTTGACTTCAGTCGTGTTGTCCATCAGGCTGAGTAAAATCTCTGGGCTACTAGTCTTTTATTGCTGTACATGAATTGAATGAAGGAAGAAGAATTTCTTTATGGTCTGAAGATCAGTTGAAGTCTGATTTGAAGGTTGTCAGTTTGATTTCAGGCTAGTGGTAATGCTTTTCATGTAAGATCTTGCTCTGCATGGCTGCTTTTTTTGTTGAACCAGGTTCAAATATTTGCCTGAATCTGAAAAATAATTGTTTTGTCCAGCTTTCCCGTCAGTGGTACAGAAATCATTAACCACAGAGGCCCTGATTTAATGAAGTATTTTGTTTCTAGTGGAACTTCAATGTATGACAAAATGCTTTGCTGAATTAGGGTCTCCAGTCTCAGTTTTACAAAAGTTAAGGTGCTAAAGGAACCAGAGCAATGAAGATGGGCCTGTCTTACTGAATATTCTACATTGAAACAAGTGTGTTTTTGGTAGTTCTGCAAAATAAATGATACTGCTTCTGAAATGATACAGACTTCTTTACAGAGGAGTTGATGGCATTGTACAACATGCGTTGGAGAAATGATGAATCTTTTTTTGAGTACTGTGGGTACATAAAGTTTCAGGTGCTTCTTGAAATCTAGTCTTTTGTTCAGGTCACCTTTGTCAGCATTGAAGAAAGCAAATTTATTTACCACTGTTAAAAAAAATCAGTGTACAGTTAGGATAGAGTGTTGTCTCTTTGAAACTTCTTAGAAGAAACTTCTATAAGAAGCTACAGATTAAATTTAAGTGGAGTTTTAATGGCTATTTTAGTAGAATTAGGTGGCTTTTCAAGCCATTTTTAAAGGTAGCTGCAGTTCCATTTCCCAAACAGGCGAAACAATAAATACCTATTTGACCTGTATCCATAGAATTGGAACAAATACAGAGTAAAAGAAAATGCTAGTAATCTTGCTGATTCTTGACTTTGCCAACTGTATTCTTTGAGCACTGGATGTTCTTTTCAGGTACTCTGATTTCGCCTCTCTTTACCCAAGAGAGGAAGTCCAGTCTTGCTGTTCCTCTGCGCACAGAATCGAGCACTGTTTCCTGTAACTGGTCCTACTGAAACTCCAGTATGAAGGAATATGAAGTAGAAGAGGGGATGTAGAAGAAGCTTCAGACTGGGGCCAAACAGTCTGTTCATGATTTTCATGTCCTTCTGAAAGGCACACAATGTGTGGAGAAATGCTTTGTCCTCTTTCTGCCTTCACACGGTACACAAGGACTTACTTCACACAACAGCAACCAGCAGTGCAGGACTGTGACACTGATTTTTCTCTGCTGCTTCTGTGAACAATGCCAGTATTCCTCAAAGATTCCTAGTAATATAATAATAAAAATACACTTGCCTCCTGCTTTCTGCCACAGCCTAAACTGTTTCCAGAGGCAGTGGAAGGGGATAACTTTTAGCCAAAAATGCTTAGCATTCTTTGATGTGTCCAGTATGCTAAAAGGCTTAGGAGAGGCGATGCCTACCTGCCTCCTGCTCTGTGTGAGGCCATGAAATACTGTGTTGTGTGCTCTGCAGGTACCATGGCATTAATACCAGTATTTTATTGAGCAAGAGGAATATTCCAGGCTCCCAACTTCTGGGGTACAGCTTCAAAGCAGTGCAGGGTGCAGGTAATGCTCAGTGACGCTCTCTGAACCCAGTCATTAGGTGACTGCAGTAAAACGGGATTGTTGAGAAATGTAAAATAAACAACATGTGCCCCTCGGGACAGGCTGGGGGGACCAGAGGTACACTGGAAATGTAGACTTAGAGGGAGAGGTTAGTTTTTACTGCCAGTGAAATGCCATGGTGTGTGAGCTTTAACTGCAAGGATTGCTGAGAAATTAAGATTAAAACCAGCAACCTTTTGCACAGTGGGAGACAGCCCAGGGCTGAAGCAAGATAAGGGCAGGAATTTGTATGCAGAGGGAAGTGTAATTCCGAACTCTGCAGGGAAAAAGGGGTGGAGGGCAGGGAGGAGGGGGAGACCTTGCTGACGAGCAGCAACTTAGCTCTGCTACATGTGTGATGAGGAGAAGGGAAAAGGACAATCGGCGTGAAAGGAGATGCCACAGCTCCAGAGGCCTGGTGTGTTGTAACACCACATGTCCCTAAGATGCAAGAGAAAGGGGACTTGTGAAAAATTTAATTAGTACAGCAGACCACTTTTTTATTAGAAGTGCACAATATAAAAATGCTTACTTCGCTATTGGAGACTATAGTTAGATAATTTTTTATACCTGTTTGCCAGAGGGACTGCATAAAGGTACAGCAGAATGACCTGCCTCGGTTCTCTTTATGCTCCTCCAACTACACCTTTTCCAGTTATGGACAAATTTAATTTTTGATTTTGAGTTATACTTGCATGCTCTTTCTCTAAATGATTGTGTTTAAATATTTCTAGTTTAGGGGAGGTGGAGACTGAGCTTAAAGAAATTCATTGAACTTTTGCCCTAGGTAGCTATTTCTATTGGTCTTGGAAGAGCTTTACTATTTCTTACTGTTACAGTGGGGAACATGCTCTTGTTTGCACCTCTGCCTCTTGTCAGAGCAATTTAGAACAGGTAGCTAAAATGGTAATTTTTTCTAAGAACATTAGTGAGTATGACAAAAATACAGGGACGGCAGGTGTAGAAAAAGAGAGAGAAGAGGGGTAGCCATGTGGGGAGGAAGGCAAGAAGCTGCCAAGGCTGTTCAGAGCTGTGGCTCAACTTTAAACTTATACAGCATGTTTCTTTGGAAAATGAATTAGTTGAGTGGTTTAAAACCAGTGCATAGCACCCAGGAGGTATTGTAAAAAAGTATCTTTTGGGGGATCTTATAAAATAGAGTGCCCTGGGGGTGCTGAACACTTGGTTCTTTTTTTGGGGTGTTACGACTGACGCTTTCAAAGGGCACAAGGAAGGCCCTTTCATTTCCTGAGACAAGGGGATCCTAGAGGGAATGGTCTGGTGAAAAGATGTAAACTATAAACCTGCAAGCATGAAGGCTTTTTTTAACACTGTAACGATAAGTATGGATGAGGTACCGCAGTACTACAAAAAATTGTTCTGCTGCACAAAAATGACAAGAAGATCTATGGGGAGACTGAAGCACCATTTCCCCGGATTCTAGAAAAATGTCTAAATATCATGGAAATTGAGTCAGAGTATTTGACAAATCATGCAGATAAATTTTAAAGTGGAATTCTTTCCTAAGTGAAAAATTTCATTGATGATCAGTAAGCTTTATAGACATAAGATTTTAATTTTCAGAAAACCTCTCTATGGAACCTGGTTATCTCAGTATATCTTTGTGCCCTCAGATGAGGCTTAACTTCATCTTATCCTTGATACCAATTAATGAATCGTTCACTGTACTGCAGTGTCTCACTAAAAATTGGTAGCTGCACAAGCGCAGCTCACAGGACAACCTGTTACCTTGAAAGTCAGATAATAACACCTTCGATAATAGATGATAACACCTTTGCAGCACCTGTCTATGCAATATGCAGTTTGTTAGATGCATCTGAATAGTGGTACTTAAATTTTTACACCTCTGTTAAGGGAAAAAAGTCCAAATGGGATAAGGTGAAAAATAATGAGGTTTTAGCCCAAAGGACAAAATACTTATGCTCATACAATATGTCTGTAAATTATTGTCTTGCTGTGGGTTTTCATAAAAATGGTGTTTTCTGATCTTCTGTAAATTTTAATTGCTCTGAAAACAAATGTGTTGTGCCAGCATGTAGACAGAGTATTTCATCAAAGTGCAACCAAGCCCTATAGCACAGTGTATAGATAGTCATTACCTTTTGAGACTGAAAGCCACCTGTTACCACCTGCTTCCTCTCAGCAATATGCCACAGTGCCTCAAGCTGCTAAATTTGTTTTCAAAATAATCTATTTCTGTTTTGTTAGGCTCTTCCCCTAATTGTGTTAGCACCGTCAGTGCAATTAAGGGGAAGAAACAGAATATGATTTATTAATAATGCCAGATACATAGCGGTCTAAACAGGATCGATTGCATATTTAACTGATGCAAATCTTTGTAGTTAAATTCCTCCCTACCAAATACCTCTGACTTTCTTCTATCTCTGCCTTAATACTTTAACAAGACCTTTTTTTTTTTTTATGAACTGGCTAACTTTGGGAAGAGCAGTTGCCCTATGAGCTGGTGAATTTCTTGCCTGGATAGCAATCCCACCACAAAATATATTGTATGAGACCGAGCACCACAATTACATTGTGAGACTCTCACCAATAGAGTTGCACAGAAATGTGACCTTTTTTCAGCCTGTGCAAGAGAGGGAAGCTTTCTCTTCCATAGGCTGGCTGATCCTGAACATTGTTCACCTACTGCAAGAGCAAAACTGTTAACTGTTGGTGTCCTTCAGCACTAAATGTTCTGGCTACAGAAATATGAGTGTTAAATTAGCTGTAGCTAATGACAGATGATTCCCATGAGTTTAGGGGAGCAGTTTGAAATCCAAATTTTATTTTCAGTCCTAACAGGGAAGCTTAAGGTGCTGGAGTTATGGCTAGCCAACCAGTTAGGTTTGAAGAAATCTTTCAAATAGACAGAAAGAGACTTTCAAACTGCAGGAAAGCAATGTGTACCTTAATTCTTGCATTCATTCTTGGGGAGGACGCTGCAGCTTTTGCAGACCACCATGCCTCTGGGGAGATGGGACTGGTGCCCCAAAGGTCCTGCCTGTTGTTTACACCTGTGCTTCCCCATCGCTGCGCCGTGGTGCGAGTCCTGCTGCAGACAAGTCTCTTTTCTCAAGCAGAGACAGGAGGAACACTTAAACTCGTTGATGCGGGGAGCTCATTCTTGTAAGAACGCTGGCTTGCATAATCCAGATTCTGCATTTTGCCAGAGTTTTCTCCATACGTGAATGTCATTGTGTCTGGATCTCACACTGGTGGGTACTCAGCTGCTAGGATTAAGCTTTTTTGCTGTTTATCCCTGGAGCACAACCTGGACTGGAGACCCTGTGTGGCACCTCGTCCTCTGGCACCATCTTTCCATTCCACATGTCAGACTGGTGGATCCCAGGAATGCTGTGATCCTCCAGCCCCTGCTCCCTCCATCAGCTTCCTTGCTGGATTTTTCTCATGGATTGGGTACAGACATTAACTGCCATGGCTAAGGCTGTGCTACCAGGCCTTGATTGCCCTGACCGGCATCACCGGGGCCCTCTGGAGGACCCAGGTTTTAGTGTGCCAGGGTGTGTGTTGGGGGTGAGGGGACACCTCGCTGGGAGGAGGCAGCTGTCCTGTCGGGGAGGCACGGACAGGCCTTGATTGCCCTGAACAGCCTCACCTGGGGCCTCCTCCTGCCCCGGCGCCTCAGGTGTGGTTGTCCCGCCCGCCCCAGCTGTGGTGTAGCTGTGCTTATTTCCAGTCCCCTCTGCCCCTGGCTCCTGGGTGGACGTTGGGCATGTGCTGTGGCTGGCTCTGGCTGTTTGAGCTCCTGACTGGACTCTCTGGATGGGCCCTAGGCCTGGTTCGTTGCTCGCCATGTGCAGGACTGTTGATGGGCGCCTGGACACTGGGCTCAGACTCTGAGGGACGCTGCCCTGTTGGTGAGGGCTCTGCCTGTGCGGGGGTCAGCCCTGGCTCCCGAATCGCCTTCCCGGAGGGAGCAGCTGGCCCTCACTGCTCTTGGACAGTAACGCAATGTTTCCAAGTCTTGACTGCACGGTCTGCTAAACCAAAAGAGGGGTGGCCTCGTTCTTTGTGACTGGGAGCAAGGCTTGGGTAGCTGGTAAGTAGGCTGCTTTATTGATAGTAGATGTGTGGCTCTTCTCTCTCAGGGCTGAGTTGTGTGAAGGCAGCAGGGCCAAGAGGTGTTGTGGTGCAGGCATCCTCAGGCAGGGTCTGCCCTGGGTTTGCTCCTCATCGCCCATCTGCAAAATGGCTGACCAAGAGGGCTGGCAGACCCGCTGCAGCACAAGGTGGGCCACACTGAGCCCGAGCAGGGTGGGCCAGGGTGCGTGTTCTTGTCTCTTGTGCCTCCTCCCATCTTTCAATACAGTGTGTTTGGTTTTCTTCAGGAGCTGTGTAGTTGATAATCTTCAGCAGGTTTGCCCCTGTTCCTTAGGAGAGGCTGTTTTTTCTTGGTGAAACCCTGCTGCATTTATTGTTGCTATCTGTGTTTCGCAGAAGTGTGAAACACCCATAAAAAGAAAAGAGGCTATTGAGTGATCAGTGTGTCCTTTTCCTTTGCTTTATTTTCTTTTTCTCCATGCGCCTACCATCTTCATCTATAGAAAATTGCATACTTCTCTCCCAAACATAGTTGCATTCTTTGCTTAATGTCCCTCTTCAGGAACTTATTCTGTATGGAAATTACCCTGTACAGGAAATAATTTACCTTTAACTGTCATCCTTTGCAATTCTCCTATTTTTAGATTGTTTTCTTGTGGGCATTTTTTTGCCAGCTCTTAGAACAATGAGGCTGGAGACTGCTGGCATTCAATAGCTTTAACAAACTGAGTGACAGTCTGATGTGCTCCAAACTATCTGCTTCCTGGGATGGCTAATTCTGTCCAGAGCTACTTCCAGCTGCGGAGGAGCTGCAGCCCCAGATTCTGCTGGGGAAATCAAGGGCATGAGGACAAACCCCACTGGGGAGTTAAATTAGTGTGAAATATAACGGTACCCATTTGAAGAAGTTACCAAAATGGTCAGCCTGCTGCAAGGTGTTGGTTGGAATGGCTTAGACTGGAGCTTGGGTCTTTGTGACTGTAGGGTGGTTGTTTTTTTTTTTTTCCCCTGTGAGATACTGATTTTTTTTTTTTTAATGATCAAAAGAATAAGTTGATTTATCATGTTAAAATTTAAAGCATCAGAAGAAGCTGAAATCTAAAAGCATGATTGTCATTACAAAGAGCAGACCCTCAGATCTGTTCAGGGAGTGTATGGCTTTTCTTACGAAGCAGTTATTGTAGACAGGCCCTCCATAAATAGCAGTCCTGAGTGAGCCTTGGTTGCCATGGCTGGATGGGAGGGATGGGGGCTGAAGCCTCTGTAGTCAGCAGGAAAGCCCAGGTTTCTTTGCCTCACACACTGAAACACAGAACCAGAGGTATTCAGAGCCTGTGCACTGCAAGCTCACTCTCTTACTTGCTTTGTGATACCTTATACAGGTCCCTGTGCCTGTAGAAAAACAGGGGAGCTGTACTGGGACATTTATGACCTTTCACAGAATAAAAACACATCTTCCCAGAGATACTGCCCTGCTTTGAATGAAATGTAGCGGAAAGCTCCATCAAGTAGAGACAGATTTGGGAGGAAATGTGGTAATAGTAAAAAATTACGTAATCTTATGCTATGTCAAGTATGTACACAGTGAATAATTATGGAGCAGCTATTCATAATTTTGTTACACTTTTAATGATCTTCTCTTCCCAAAACCTACTGTCAGTTACTGCTTTGAAGATAAGACTGTGGCTTTCCTTATGGGCACTGTAATACTTGAAACTGCAACATAATGACTGTTTTCTAAATATGAACGCTTTTCCTAATACCCCTTGAGTTGGTGTTTCATCATTTCTATAATGTGGGTGCTGAGTTAGAGAAAAAAAAAAAAAAGTTCGATTTTGGATTCTCAGTTTGGTTTTTCTTAGCCCTTCTTTACTGAGTTACTTAGTTTCCCTTCCTAGTTCAGCTTCCAGGTGTGAGTGTTGAAGAGCTGTGTGAATCTGGATTTGGGCATCTTTTCCAAAATGTTTTAGATCATTTTCTCTTCTGAGCACATCAGAAATGTCAGGCGGCAGGGTTTTTTTGAAGCTTATGACAGTTAATTCAAAGCAATGAAGTCATGAAGTAGTCTGGGCCTGGACTGAGAGGCCAGGGGGACCAGGAGCTTAGTAGGATCTGGATACAGTCTCAATGTCTTGGGCTTGGTATTGAGATGGAGGGAGTCAAAGATATTTCTTGGCAATATGCCTGAGTGGCAGAGAAGTAAACTGGCAGATTTGTCTCTTGGGTTATGGTCACCTGACATTTCATGCAAGAACGCTCTTTTTACAAATCTGCATTGGACGGGGTGTGCTCCCATAGGGCTGGGGAGGAGGAGAGGAGATGCAGCAATTTCTGTACGTGCTAACTGAAAGAAAAATTGTCTTGGCAGTCTTGCTGTGTAGTTGGCAAGGGCTGCATGCCTTTTCCCCAGGCACGCAGGCAGAGGTGCAGGTACTGGTCCCTTCTGTTTAGAGCTATGCCAAATAGAGCATGTTTGAGTTTGCTTTCCAAAGTATGAAGAGGCCTGCAAAACGCCTAGATGAAACAACGGGATATCTTCAATCAGGGAAGGAAAATAAATATGACTTGTGTCCACAGTAGTTCAGGTATGGGTAGGAATTCTGGGAGGAAGGCAGAGCCTTATTATTCATGTTGGCCAACAAGTACAGAATGAGAACTCATGGCTTTAGTCAAGAAAACGTCGGTTAAGTCTTTAAATCAAACTTTGAGTGTGTTTTGTCAGGCTGTTCCAACAGCAAGGCAGTAATGCACTGCATTGTGCAACTGAAAGGTAAGTGCTGCTGTTATGGTTTGATACTAGAACAGTTGACAGTGCTGAGTACAATTGTTAAAGCATTTACCTACACTCTGCCATCTGAGTTAAACTCAGAAAAGATTTGTATGGAAGTACAGCACTGAGTGAAACTTCCACACTGGTAGAAAGACAGAAAATCTGGTAGTCTGTTTATTTAATATAAAATTTTTTTTTATTTCACTGAGATGCAGTCATGATGATGGGTCTGAATTCCTTGTGTTTCCTGTAGTTGCACAGTAGAAAGGTAATTTAAAAGAGAGAAAAAAAAATGTGATGAACGGGTGGCTTGAGATGTGGAAGTGCCAGAAGGAAAGGATATCAGAATGGCAGGTGTTGAGGACCTCTACATTCGCAGGTTATCAAGATCCTGGTGCATCCAACTACAGCTTTTCAGGACACCCTAATCAGAAAAACAAGGGGCAGCCTAAACTAGGAGCAGACAACATCCGGGCAGGAACAGAAAACAGACTCTCTAAGACACCCAGATAAGGAGATAAAGGATAGCAAGTCCTAATGGTGCCGAAAGGTGAGACGGGATGGAGAGAAAAAAGATCACAATCACTGTCTGTTCCTAAAGGGTAATGAAAGGCATGTCCAAACCCAGCACATACACAGCAGGCTTTGGAGGATGCAGGAGACGTGTCAAGGACTCGATGGCCTCATCCTCTGCATTGTCTCCAGGCCATGTGTGTAAATGCGTCTGGGTGCTGGCTGCCCCACTTGCACACATGAATCTTGGCACTTGTGAGCAAGTGAATGAACTAGGATTTGTTTCAAAATAAAATCAGTTTTAAATTATAAATCAATTAGAAGTAAATTATTTTAAAATAAAATAAGCTCATGTATTGAGCTTTGCTACAATATTCCAACATTATTTCCTGAAGAAAGGATTGCTGACAACAGAGAAAAGCTTGTTAAGGGAAGGACTTTTCTCAAATTAGGAGGCAGGTGCTAATACTCAATGATTTTGTCTGGCTGTTTCATAGTGTTTGAACATAGAAACAGCCTGAACAGTGCAATGATGAACTCTGCCTAGCATAGGGGAGTAACTGGATAGCACCTTTAGCATTAGGGTAGGAAGGTTCTACAGAAGGATCTGGACAGGCTGGATCAATGGGCCAAGGCCAATGGTGTGAGGTTCAACAAGGCCAAGTGCCGGGTCCTGCACCTGGGTCACAGCGACCCCATGCAGCGCTACAGGCTCGGGGAAGAGTGGCTGGAAAGCTGCCCAGAGGAAAAGGACCTGGGGGTGTTGGCCAACAGCCGGCTGAATATGAGCCAGCAGTGTGCCCAGGTGGCCGAGAAGGCCAACAGCATCCTGGCCTGTGTCAGCAATAGTGTGGCCAGCAGGACTGGGGCAGCGATGTGCTCGGCACTGGTGAGGGCACACCTCGAATACTGTGTTCAGTTTTGGTCCCCTCACTGCAAGAAAGACATTGAGGTGCTGGAGCGTGTCCAGAGAAGGGCAACAGAGCTGGTGAGGGGTCTGGAGTGCACGTCTGATGAGGAGCAGCTGAGGGAACTGGGGGTGTTCAGCCTGGAGAAAAGGAGGCTGAGAGGAGACCTTATCGCTCTCTACAGCTCCCTGAAAGGAGGGTGTAGCCTGGTGGGGGTTGGTCTCTTCTCCCAAGTAACAAGCAACAGGATGAGAGGAAACGACCTCAAGTTTCGCCAGGTTTAGATTGGATATCAGGAAAAATTTCTTCACAGAAAGGGTTGTTAAGCATTGGAACAGGCTGCCCAGGGCAGTGGCGGAATCACCACCCCTGGAGGTATTTAAAACATGTAGGTGTGGTGCTGAAGGACATGGTTTAGTGGTGGTTTTTGCAGTGTTAGGTTGATGGTTGGACTCTTCCAACCAAAACGATCTATGATTCTGTAATCCTGTAGAAGATCTCTGCTCTTGTGTCTCTGCATATATGAATTATGAAAAGGCAAGTTAAACTAAATGGAGAATTCGGCAACTTCTGTGCTCTATTGTCAGAAGTCGGCCTATGTACTTTCTTAATGTAGTGACATAAGAATATTTCTTAGATATTTTTAAGCAAAATACAAGGAAGTGTTAACTACAGTGTTTTGAACTCGTTGCTGCTGTTTGCATGGAATGAAAGAGTGGTCCCAGGGGTTTTATCTGTCACTTCTGGCCTCTATCGAGTGTTTCTTTGTTTTCTCTTCTTCTATCTTTCTTCTTTCTTTCTTCAGATGTTTTGGACACTTCAGAAGTGGGGTAATGCCACAGCAGGGCAACAGGAGGCTGTGATCTGAATTCATTCTCCCCCATCACAAGCTGAAATGCCTAAAGGAAAAGGGTAGTTACCTTTGCGGTGGGGGATGTTTGAGGAAGAGGATAATGATCACCAAAAATTTGAATTGCTGCTTGAAGAAACCTGTCTTTTTTTGGCTGCTTAGGAAGTTCAGGCAATTATAGTTGAAATTGGATGTTTTACCTGGGTAGGATGAATCTAGTCATCCGTACCCTTTTGAGGGCAGAGGAGGACCTGTTTGTTACTTGCCTCAAAAGATCCTGAACTTTGTACGATCTCATTGAAAACAAGAAAGACGATGCTGTTATGGGCACTAAGCCATTAGGAACAAAACTGTACAAAACGTTGAATACACTTTTTCAGTCTTATTTCTGGATCATATCCAGTTTTTACTTGTGGATTTTTCAGCATGTCTCCTCAGTGAGAACCTTATGATATATATATATATATATTTGAAATCTTTATCCCAGATTGTTCAGAAAAATGCCTCCTCTGATGAAAATAAAGTTCCTTCTTCTGTCAAGACTGGGCTTTCATAAACATGACTGAGCTGTTTTAGATCAAAACTTTTAGCAAAAATACTTGCCTTTGAGAAGGCCAAACTCAGAAACTTTCTGTACAGTATAAAGTCTCGGAAGATGCATTAATGGAACTTGGTGTTCACAGGGAAAACACTTATGAAAGAGTAGCTCAGCCTACACGGGGATATGCTGCTTTAACAGGTTTTTGTTTGAAAACTGAAACTGTCAAAGTTGAAGTCCTTTACTTAAATGTATCTGACTTCTGGAGGAATACAGGTGTATTTCTCCTGAAAAGCTCTGCCACCTCCTAGGTGAAAAGGACCTGGGCTTGCAGCTTCTGAGTCCCTACTGCACTGGCTGCCTCGAAGGGAAGGACCTTGGGGCACCTCCTCTGTAGCAGCTTGGGAGGGCTGGCACAGGGGAGGGCTTGCCTGCTCCGCACGCTGCCGGTCCTGCCCTGCTGCTGAGGGTCGAGTCCTGGCTGGAGCCCTCGGGGCAGCCACGCTCTGTGCGCTTGGACCAAGGGCCCCTGGTACTGAAATGCTGGGTCTTCTCACACTTTTCCATCTACTTAGTTTTCAGTGTCTCACTAGGATCCCCAGAGCTGGCATACCAGTGCTTGCTTTTTGCAAGATTATCAGAACACACTAATAAAAACTCTTCCAAGTCCTTTTCTTTTGTATGAATGAGTTATGAGGTGAGGATTTAGTCTTTTGTAGCTAATAGTTGGGTATGTTTACTGGTGTACACAGTCAAGTAAAGTGGTGGGAGGCGAAAGGAAACTGGATTGGGGTGTAGTTGTTTTCTTGATGAGGTTTTTTTTAATCTTGCCTGTTGGTTTTGAGTTCCTTACTATTCCTATTTGAAGCAGTATTAGTTTAACAGCCCCATGTGAAGGGGTTGTAATTTAGGGAGCAGGTCAGACTGCTGAGTTTCCTTCTATTCAGTTATTATTTAGGAGCAGCATCTCAGCTCTGAACTGTGCAGTGCAGACACAAGCGGGCATGGTTCAGTTGGCAGCTTGGCGTCATTAGCTATGAAGTATAACACTGGGCTTTGTGTGACAGTTTTAATCAACTTCTCCCTCAAGGTCACCCTTGGCTTCTGAGTTATGGGGGTCCCAAAATCTGTTGTGATTTATTTTGATGAAGGT
This sequence comes from Pluvialis apricaria, assembly GCA_017639485.1. NCBI lineage: Eukaryota > Metazoa > Chordata > Aves > Charadriiformes > Charadriidae > Pluvialis > Pluvialis apricaria. The sequence goes on from CM030014.1 coordinate 27,068,874, forward strand.
AAGGCAGTCCATGTTTTCTGGCAGTTTGGCTGTTCTGTGATCTGTAACTACATTGCTTCTAGTACTAAAAATACGCTCTGGACAAATACGTGTGGATGGACAGCGCAAATAATAGCAATCCGTCTTAGCAAATGGCATTAGTTCTTTTATTGCTTCTTTCAGCTGACTTGTCCCTTCATAATAGGAGAGGCTCATTACTCCCATAGGAGGTTCAGAAAAAACGTTTTTGTCAGAAAAACTGTTAGCTTTCTGGTTCAACACTTAGATGGTTTGGGAAGTGACAAAGGGATTTGTAAAGATTGTTGGCAGCTCGAGTCAGAGTGAGGAGGGGGAGCTGGGTGCCCAACAGTGCTCCAGCCACTCAGCCTAATGGCTACAGAATTCAAAATCGTTTATATCTGCTTTTTTCCCTTGTGCGCCCACTTCCAGGTGCACATACAGCAGGGGTCAGGAGGAAGCCATGCAAGGTCAGCGTGTCTGCCTTAGGAATGGTATGCAGCTTTTATCAAAAGGATTACCAGGTGGCTGCTGTTAAAATAAAGCAGTGGATACTGTGGTGAAAATCTGTGGAGTGTTACATGTAGGTTATAACTGTGATATAAGGATGAAACTCAAGTTTATCCTGCTGCAATTTTGATGTAGCTAAATATATATACAGGTTGTGCCTGTATGGATACCCAGCACACTTAGTGAGCAGTTATTCCCTGGACAGTCTAGGAACGCTGGAGCTAATCTCTGCAGAGAGGATGTGTCTGAAGATGGGGTGGTTGACTGAACTCCTAGCCAGCCTTGCAGCAAAGCAACAGATGGGAGCTCTGCAGACAGGACTTTTAGTCCTAGAGACTCTCCCAGGTGGCTTCTGCTGTGCACAGACTAACTGGTAGACACTGCTTGTATGCTGGCATGTGCTGGTTAACTTCCTGGGCAGAGAAGCCAGGAGCTCCTGGGGGTTCTCCCTGTTGGCATTTGTGGTAGACCAAGGTGTTGACCACTGTATGGAGGTAACTTTTTAAATATTCAGACAAAACTGCTCAGTAGGAGTGGTCTTTGTTCATGATTAAGATAGTTAAGAGATGGTTTGTATGTAATTTAAGGTAATGAATAGATACGGATCATGCCTGTGCTGGAGTAGTCACGTAGGTGAGCCAGTGGGATGTAAGAATTCTTCAGAATGGTTCGGCAAGTCTTATCCAGCTGAAGACACCTTTGCAAGGGCACTTGCAGTGGAGACAACCATCACTAGCTGGACAGCAACTGACCATCCTGTTTGAGAGATTTGATTCTATAAATAAGCATTACCCAATGCAAACGATACCAATAAATTAGGTCTTTTTAGCAAGCACTCTTGTCTGTGTCTATGCAACAGCATCCGTTCAGCACAAGTGGGATGTTTCCATTGGGTTGCTGCTAGTATCTACCCTTTATTGACTGTTCTTCAATGAGCTGGAAGAAAATCTTGTAATGTTAGTGAAAGATGTTATTAATTGTGGAACGTGATAAGCATCGGGTTTTCCAAAACCAAAGTCCATGGTGGCCAGTACAGCTTTCTGGCAGTGATTATTTTCAAGCCAGTAGTAAGGCAGGGACAGAGAGCTGCAAGAGGCAGAAGCCTGATGCGGATGCAGGTGCTGTTATGGCTACATCTGCCCGTAGATCTGAAAAAGACACAAGCCCTTCAAAACTACTTAGGTAACTAAGTCATTGTTAAGTGCAAAGTCTAGATTACAGTTTTAAAAAGACTTTGAATATAGGTTCTCTGCGCTGGTGTTCCTTAGTAAAAGCCCTTCACAGAAACCTTGTCTTTATTTCTAAAACAATTTCAGCTAATGATATCTGGCTGATTCAGGTGGTGTTCCAGGATCTGAATGAAGTCAACAGCTTGTCTGTGACTGTTTGTCAGAGGATGTGTGCAGGCTACTTGCTGCAAGAAGATGAGATTGAAAGAAAAAATCACCACCGTTGAGGTGATGCAGGAAGACTGCCATCTTTCTCCCATTACCTGTGTTCAGTAAGCTGTAAAGATGTGTTGTTGCTTTCAGTTCTAATATTCAGTATACTCAATGCCTCGTCAACTAGTGGCCAGACAAATTACTACTTTATTGAAATAAAGTAGGCAAAAGCCCACTTCACATAAAGTGCGACTTAAAAAGATTGCTTCTGCTTTAGCATTGGCCAGCGTGTCACCCACACTTTACCAAAATGCTTCACATTAGAAGATTAAAACTTAAGCATAGGGTGACCTTTTACAGAAGTGTTTCTGCTTATTGCTCCCACTGAGCTTGTCAGTCCTATAGCTTTTCTGTTGATTGCTGTAGCGGCTCTGAAATGGGTCTTCTGAGGCTTTGCTGTTCTGCTTGGACCCTTCAATTGAAAGTATTTTTGTCTTTTTTTCTTGACTCCTACACACAAATAAAGGAGTAGAATTCATACTTTTAAGTAACTGACATCGGCCAAAACCGGCTTACTTTTACAGACAAAAATTACTGCCTTTATCACAGAAAAGACTTAAAATTTTAGAGGTTTTCCAGACTGGTCTGCAGACTACAGCATTGAGAAGCCTTTGCTACTACTTCCATAAAGTGTGTTGGAAACGGCAACCTCAACTTCATTGCTGCATCTCTGGACCCTGAAGTATTTGAAAAATACCTGTGCAGACTCTCAAGACTGTGTGGTCTTTGCACTTTTCTGGGTGCTCCTTACCGCTCCTTGCAATCTGACAGTCACTTTCTCAATAGACGGTGGCTCCTCTGTGGAGCTTGGCTGTCTCTGCCATCACTGTGGATATTTGATATTCTCATTGGAGAGTCAGAGTTTGTTCTAAATATGGGGGGGTGTCCTTGAGTCATAAGGCTGATTTTAGACTTTTACCCCTAGGGGCAAATAGTTGATGCAGTGTACTGTGTGGTGCTTCAGAGTTGGGTTCTGCTTATTTGCACAAGAAGTAGCTCTTAATTCAGCCTGCTCTCCTCATTGATGAACAATGATGTATTCAATTAGTATGTACGTATACAGGAGTCTCTTGTCAACCCAAAAACTAATGCTTCTAACACTTCTCTTCATGAATAGACTTTCTCTAAGCAGTATTTTATTGTCCAACTTTTAATAAAGTCTTGTGAAGTAGCAGTAAAGCTGAATATGAAAGTATTACCTTTCACCAGGCTATCAAATATGTAAGAGGTAAAATACGGCTAGGCTAATACCTCAGGTTGACATTTAAGCTATACTGTAACAATACATGCATGTGGACCATTCACATATGGTATCATAGCTGTAAATTAAGCTACAGTAAATCTTCAGTAAACCTAGTACTGACAAAGAGGGACTGGTGGAGGATGTTAAGGTTGGGGGCAGACTTGGCTGCAGTGATCATGAGAAGAGTTCAGGATTAAGTGCAGTATGCAAAAAATGACAAGTAGTTTTGAAACCTTAGACTTCGGGAGGGCTAACTGATCTCTTCAAGGAATTGCTTGGAGAAATCCCATGGGAGAGGGCTCTAGAGGGTAGGGGGGCTCAAGAGAGCTGGCTGATATTTAAGCACCACTTCCTCCAAGCTCAGGATCGGTGCATCCCTAAGAGCACGAAATCAGGCAAGGGAAGCAGGAGACCTGCATGGCTGAGCAGGGATCTTCTGAAAAAGCTCAGGTGGAAGAAGGAAGTTTACAGTATGTGGAAGAAGGGGCTGACCACTTAGGACGAGTATAAGAATGCTGTCAGGGTATGCAGGGATGAAATGAGGAAAGCCAAGGCAGCCTTGGAATTGAACCTGGTGAGGGATGTCAAGACCAATAGGAAGGGTTTCTTTAAGTATATAGGTGGCAAAAGGAAAACCAGGGAAAATGTGGGCCTGCTCTTGAACGAGACAGGTGCTGTGGTGATGGATGATGCAGAGAAGGCAGAGTTGCTGAATGCCTTCTTTGCTTCTGTCTTCCCTGCTCGGGCCAGCTCTCGGGAGTCCCAGACTTTGTGGGTGACAGAGAATGTCTGGAGGAAGCATGACTTTCCCCTGGTCAAAGAAGAGCAAGTTAGGGATCAATTAAGTAAACTGGATACCCACAAGTCCATGGGGCCTGATGGGTTGCACCTGCGAGTGCTGAGGGAGCTGGCAGAAGTCATTGTTGGGCCGCTCTCCATCATCTTTGAAAGGTCCTGGAGAACAGGGGAGGTGCCTGAGGACTGAAGGAAAGCCAATGTCACTCCAGTCTTCAAAAAGGACAAGGAGGATGACCCGGGAAACTACAGGCCAGTCAGCCTCACCTCCATCCCTGGAAAGATGATGGAGCAGCTCGTTCTGGGCATCATCTCCAAGCATCTGGAGGAAAAGAAGGTTATCAGAAGTAGTCAACATGGATTCACCAAGGGGAAGTCATGTCTGACTAATCTGATAGCCTTCTATGATGGTGTGACTGGATGGGTGGATGAGGGGAGGGCAGTGGATGTTGTCTACCTGGACTTCAGCAAGGCTTTCCACACTGTCTCCCACATCATCCTCGCAGGCAAGCTTAGGAAGTGTGGGTTGGATGAATGGACAGTGGGGTGGACTGAACAGTGGCTGAACAGTAGAGCTCAGAGGGTTGTGGTTAGCGGTGCAGAGTCCAGTTGGAGGCCAGTAACAAGTGGTGTCCCTCAGGGGTCAGTACTGGGTCCAGTCCTGTTCAATATATTCATCAATGACCTGGATGAAGGGATAGAGTGTTCCATCAGCCAGTTTGCTGATGATACAAAACTGGGAGGGGTGGCTGACATGCTGGAAGGCTGTGCCGCCATACAGCGTGACCTGGACAGGCTGGAGAGTTGGGCAGAGAGGAACCTAATGAAATTCAACAGGGGCAAGTGTAGGGTACTGCATCTGGGGAGGAATAACCCCATGCATCAGTACAGGTTGGGGGCTGACCTCCTGGAGAGCAGCTCTGTGGAAAGGGACCTGGGAGTCCTGGTGGCCAACAGGGTGACCATGAGCCAGCAATGTGCCCTGGTAGCCAAGAAGGCCAATGGCATCCTGGGGTGTATCAAGAAGAGTGTGGCCAGCAGGTCGAGGGAGATCATGCTCCCCCTCTACTCTGCCCTGGTGAGGCCGCATCTGGAGTATTGTGTCCAGTTCTGGGCTCCCCGGGTCAAGAAGGACAGGGAACTGCTGGAGAGGGTCCAGCAAAGAGCTATTAAGATGATTAGGGGACTGGAGCATCTTTCTTATGAGGAAAGGCTCAGGGACTTGGGGCTTTTTAGTCTAGAAAAAAAGAAAGCTGAGGGGGGATCTTATCAATACTTATAAATACTTAAGGGGAGGGTGCCAGGTAGATGAGAAGAGTGTTCAGTTGTGCCCAGTGGTAGGACTAGAAGTAATGGGCACAAACTTGAACATAGGAAGTTCCATCTTAACATCAGGAGGATCTTCTTTACTCTGAGGGTGGCAGAGCAGTGGCATAGGCTGCCTGGAGAGGTGAGGGAGTCTCCCACACTGGAGACATTCCAAACCCCCTTGGACGCTGTCCTGTGCCACTGCTGTAGGTGACCCTGCTGTGGCAGGGGGGTTGGACTAGATGATCTCCAGAGGTTCCTTCCAACCCTGAGCATTCTGAGATTCAAGCATCCAGTGGAGATTTTTCCCATCTCATCTGTCCTGGATATGCAGAGGAGTTTGGTCCAATTAATTTCTCCAGCAAAAGAATTATGAAGGATCCTACTACTGCTTTTTAATAGTCAGATTTCACTAGAGATTAGGGCTTCAGGATACAGTGTCATGAAGAATCCCCGTGGCAATATCTGAAAAGAAACATCAGTGTCATGTTCTTTCTATTTTTAATGCACTTCACTATGGAAACAGATTTATGTTTCTCTTCTGTCCATCTCCCTAGTAATTTTGAACTGTTGGATGATATCAAATGTGACAAAGGTAAAGGTCTTAAAAGATAATTAGCTTCTTGCAAGTTTTTGTGGAAGTTACTGCCTGGTTAGAGAGAGGAGATCCTACTTTATGCCTTTATAAACTTAGTCTGTAGCATGTGTTTAACCTTTACTAGATAGAATGAATTTACAATGAGGGGAATTTACCTTTCATGCTCTAAATGTGGGTAAGACTGCAGCTGGAGGAAGTTGAACCCATTCCCATCATTTCCAACACTTGCTGAGCTGTATTTTTACGCCGAAGAAACTGGGACCTGGGCAGGAGCGCTATGACTTTGATCTTTGGAGGTGGTAATAGGTGTTGATTGAGTTTTGGGTTTAAGTGATCGTTTCTGATCGAAGCAATCTCGCCTCAGCTATTTGTGCTCTATAGGACACGCTGTCAGTATGTGAGTATGAGTATCAGGACTAGAGGTAACGGGCACAAACTGGAGCACAGGAAGTTCCATCTTAACATGAGGAGGAACTTCTTTACTCTGAGGGTGGTGGAGCACTGGCACAGGCTGCCCAGGGAGGTTGTGGAGTCTCCCACACTGGAGATGTTCAAAACCCGCCTGGACGCCGTCCTGTGCAATGTGCTGTAGGTGTCCCTGCTGTGGCAGGGGGGTTGGACTTAGATGATCTCCAGAGGTCCCTTCCAACCCTGACGATACTGTGATACTGTGAGCCCACCCAGGCTGCTGATGGGTGTGTGTGGAGTGAGGTGTGGCAGTTTGGACAATTTTGTTTCTTCTGTTCCTCTATTTAGGGGTGTAAACTTGTGTACCTCTGCAATATTGAATTGTGTGGTGTACACCTATGCTCATATCCATTTGCATTCCCTAATGCCCGCTGCTTTGTTTCAGACCTTGTCTGAGGTAGAATGAAGTGCTAAATTGGTGCTTTTTACAATCAATGTGTCCCGTGTCACACACGTGCCTACACTTCAGACCTCATTCAGTGGCCCGAGAGAATGGATTTCCTGCCTAGTTTCTCCTCCAGACTGTGTCTCCATCCAAATGTAAGCTGTGGGATGACTTTAAGAATGTCTAATGTTATCATTTTGATTAGCTTTTAACTATTTATGTGCTGAACTGCTGTTTTTAATGCTATTAATCCCATTTTTAAATTTTCTTGCAGCACTAGGGTTGCAACAAAGATAGTCTTAAATTGGCTACTTTTACAAGCAGCTCCTGGATTCGTGTTTTCTCTTAATGGTTTGCCTGTCTTCTGTACACACCTGAGTCAGAGAACACAATGAGAGGCACATAAGACAGTCCAGTGTCCCTATTCACCTTGTCTTACAGCACAAGAATAAAGGAATGCTCGCTGACAAGAAGAAACATGCTCAGAAAGAGTTTGGGAAGCACTTATCATGACAGATAAACGGTGTGGAGTATTCACTGTCATGGGAAATCATTAAGGCAAACAGTGCGGCAGGACTCAATGTCTTAGATACCAATGGCGGCAGAATAATGTAGCATTTGTAGCTGCAGCAGGCAAATCAAATGTTACTGCGCGAAGAATACCAGTAGCAGAACTGGCAAAACTTTTGAAGGACATCCTTGAGTAGTTCAGGATGGTTAATTTAGGTTTTGGACTTGCAACTGATAACTGACAAGAAAAAGGTAAAAATTATTTGTTTGCCGTGAGAAGCTGAAATTACCCACATTCCCCACTTGTTCCAGGAATTTTTTTCTTCCTTTTCCGCTTCCAGCTCCAGGCTATTGCTGTGCTAGACTCTTGTCGTCCCAGGAGTTTGATGGACAAGAACTAGAAGGAATGAGACACTTTGGGGGGTGAGAGGGATAATGGCAAGAAAGTACGATCAACTGACAGTCAGCATTTTTACCACCTTTTTCTCTGACAAACGCTTCCCAAGCTCCTGATGGTCTGTCTGCCTCAAGTAGAGAAACACTTTCTCTACTACTCTAGTTTAAAGGAGGTGGGTAACAAAGGGCCCTTTGGCTTTGAAAATCATTAGGTGCTGTGCTCCTTTCCTTGGGTTTTTGTGTTTGTGCCTGTAAGCAATGCTGCAGAGCTGTGCTGTGGAGCCGCGTGGAAAGGGGAGAACAGTCTATCCCAGCAGTGCTTTGGTAGGTGGGTACCTTTCACAAAGGTAATAGCTTTGCTGCAACAGGGGCGGTATTTTACTGATATGGTATAAGTATCTTTCAAGTTGAGGCTTTCTTCTGTTGGAGTGTTAGCTCAAAGTCTTCATGTTTGCTCTTTTGCCATAAGGCAGGCTTTCTCAAACTGTAATGTGATTCTAGGTGGGCTGGCTGAGAAATTTTATTTGCTTTTTGTTTATTCTGAAAATAGATCTCAGTAGATTTTGGGGGGAAGGGACAGGGGGTTAGAGATATGGCTTTCTGCTAGTCTTCTCCAGCACTGTAAAATATTAAATTGCTCTCTGGTGTAAGCAGAACTGGATCTAATGTCTGAAGACATAGCAGAGATGGCTGAGAATGCAAGAAGATTAATTATCCTTTAATATGTGAGACTTGCATACTTAACCTTTTGCCCTTAGTGCTATCAGTTACCCGGAAGAATAGTATCTCTAAAGTTCTCATATAGACTTTTCTATAGAAAAATGAAACAGCAGAGCAGTGTATAGTTAAGAATGACATAGCAAGAGAGGAAAGAAAGTTATTTGCCTTTTGATTGAAGATGAAACAGCGTCTAAACAAACAAAATAGAAAACTGGGTCAGCTACCTCCAAATACAAAATATTTGGAAAAATGGGAAGAAAGGCATTAGGCTCATGTTTGAATATAGCTACTCAAGGAATGATCCCTGCAGTGTCACCAGAGGGGTTTTCAAGACACCTGACTTCTAAAGGGGCTGTGAATCTACGCGTCTCCCTAAACTCTGCCTTTCAGAAATTAGGACAAAGAAGTGTTGCAGATTCCTTGCAGGTGAAAAGTATTTTTTTCCAATCCTCTCACCTTATAAAACACACTGTCTGGAACTATAACCAGTGTGTTTCACCACTTCTGGTGGGATCTTTGTAGTTGTCACTGGAAACCGCTTATGTACCTGTGTCGCCTGTCCCTGGCTGTCTTAGCTCAGTCATGTTTGTTACAACCATGGAAGTCATGCTCGAGGTGGAGCATAGAACTTAATATGTTTTCTGCTTTGTGTTGCAATATTTCTAGAGTAAATGTGAACACTTAGGAAATTGGGTAAATTAATTTATTCTAAAATTTCAGTAGGGACCCGAGGCTTGATCCTGCAATGGAACTCACCCCTGCAGAGCTCACGGCAGCATCAGGACCTGTGCTTTTATAAAATCCTTTTTGTCGTTATTGGGAAGGTGTCTTCAAAAAATCTCTACATAGATTGGATAGCTCTTTAAAATAATTGGTTGAATATTAATTTCTGTGGCTCAGTGCAATTATATTAATTATGGAGAACTCATTAGACACTAATGTAAATATTAGAACCTCTTCTGTAACATTCACTGTAATTTAATGCTAATTCACAGAACCATTATTAAACTGTTAATATCCAGGGCTGCAATTCATTCAAGTACATAACATCTCACGCAATCAGTAGAGTATTTCAGTCGGTGAGCAACATGCATTATAGTCCTCATATGTCCTTTTGAATGTATAGTCATGAGCTGTTTGCAGGCTTCCCATCACAACTTAGAGAAGGCTCAGAGTAAAGTGTCGAAGATTTCTTGGAGTATTAGCTAACCTGGCCTCTCTGGGTCTCATAACAGCAACAAATGCATGGTTCTGTGGCTAAACTACTGCATAACTTTGTATCTCATGTAATCTGTTTGGAAGCTGAGATGATTACATCTTGTACATAGTTTTAAAACTTATCATGCTAACAAAGGCAGTTTCCCAATCTTGTGTTTATTTTGTATCCATGCACTTTAGATTTCCTTGGCATAGGGGTTGCTAATAGCAGGGTTGTTTCTGTTCACATACACAGCTTGTAGTCGTCTGAAGCAGCTTGTAGTCATCTGATAACACTGGTGCAAAAGGGGGTGACTTAGTTGTTTTTCATGAAATATTCACATTTGTTATTTTGTTAGTCAAGGGGGCAAAAAGGTAAAAATGAAGTCAGTTCGAAATAACTGTGAGGGCCAATGAATTCCAGGCTTTGGAAAATGCTGTATTTTAATACAAAGCTTTCTATTCTGAAGTGACAAAAACACAACCCAAAATAAGTGCTGACATGAGATCTGGCTAGAATTTAGGTGCCTAAAATTGCTGTCCTGAGGAAGTCTATGTAGCTGCTGTCAAACCTATGGAAGGAATTTTAAAAAATAAAAATACTAACAACCTGCAACTGTGCTGGTGCCCAGCCTTGGCAGGCGTGAAGGGCTGCACCCAAGTCTGCTGGGGTGTGGAGGCTGGCTGCTTGTCCCTCTTAGCGCCCCGAGGAGCTCAGTGGGGCGAATAGCTCTGCTGGCGGAGGGAGGCCACTCACAGCCTTGCTGTGGCTTCTGCTTCTACAACTTGCAGATGCATGTATTTTATTTTTTTTCTTTTACGTTTGGCTGAGGGAAGCAGAGGAACCTGAATTCTACTGTCTCTCCTACCCAAAACTGTGAGCTCATATCCCCTGTTGTCCTGCGCAGTGCTGAGGCCACTGGACTACTGAAAGTCTGGGCTAGAGGCATGCCCTACCCTCCTTTATTGAAGGATTTGGGGACGAGTTGTCAAAATGTACAAAAGGAATGAGGGCAAATACCTGAAAGGTTAGAAACATGGGTTCCAGTTATCACTTCAGAGTAATTTATAAACTCTCGGAAATGACTTTTGGTCAAAATTCTTGCCGCCCTCCCCAACCCCACAGACCCAGGGAGTTTTGAACCTTGACCACCCTTCCCAGAGGAGCGCAGTGTTGCACACAAGGAGAGTAACCTCCTTGAGAGCTGCTATTTTGAAAGGAGTGAGGTAAGGACCTCCTTTCCTGCCTTCCAGAGGGAGTTGGGCTATGGGTTCTCAGCGCAAAGAAGTTTTGTTTCCTCTTTGAATGCGGGTGTTGGAAGAATATACTTTGTATTTCAAACTGGCTCTTTGTATTTTCCTTTTCAAAGAGCTGAAGACATTGAATAGGAAATATGCTGATGCCAGGTAGCCCTTTACTTGAACGTCTTGAGCTGCGCTGGAAGCAGCCTGCATGCTGTCTCTGCCCAGGCAGCACATCAGGAGTGTGGGTATGTCTCTCAGGATCACGATGCTTTCTTTTCTCTGGTCAGGTGCCTAAAAACTAGCTGATGCACAGTGTAACTCCTAGAGACTTTAACTGACATTTTTTTCTGCTTTAATGGGCTATATTGCCCTCAGCACTAACTTTTCTTCTTTTTAAAAAGAAAGACACAGTAGCAGCCTTGCTGGTTTAATAAACGTGGAATTAAAAGAATGGCATTTCGAGACCAGGGTTTTTTATATTATTTCATTAAATGATCAGTTGGAAATAACTTTACATACCATCTTTAACAGCACCATCTGGTGGCTCTCAGGTAATGGTAGCGTTAGTCATGGCTAGAACTGTTTCTTACAGTATTATGGGCTATGAAATGTTTGGGTGGTTTTATTACGAATACCAGAGGAGGCGTGTGGATTCTGTATGGGTAAATATGGCACAAAAACATGGACCTTGACAAAAGCACGTTGCTGAACTCCCACACGTTCTGAGTATGTGGGGTAAACCAGTGCAGAACTCCAGGGTTGTATGTGCATAAATATTTAACCTGCGTAAATATTTGAGTACTAGAAGAGGGATATTTTCTCATTCCTGTAATATGTTTAAAGACTCCTACTTACCATACAAAATCTTCTATTAAAGATTATTTTATGCTTGCTTCTAATCTCCTTACATGTATGTAGAGTCAGGAGAGATCAGTGAAGTCATTGATTGGAAGAACAGCCTTTTGAACTGCATAGGGAATTTAAAAATATATTGAGGGCTTAGGAGTGTGAACTTTCATTTTGATTTATTCAGTCTCAGCAAACAGAGAAGGTTGATATCACAGCAGTGAATGAGTGGGTAGAAAGACAATTCATGTTCAGCCAGGGAAGCTTTGAAGCACAACCAAAGACAGAATCTCTTTCTGTTATGAGCCTTTGTATGGGACACAGTACCGATTAAGTTTCTAGAGCTGATGGGTGATGGCCATAGAAATGCCACTAGAACTCCTGCACAGGAATTTGAGTGGCAAAGTATCCTGCTGTTCCTCCCTCCCCCATTTGGTATTCAACATATCAGTGTTCAGTGTGCTTCTTTTCATTATTGATGTATGAGTGGCATGAAGTGTAAGGCTGTACAGATTTAGAGCTTTGTTCTCATTGTAGTAACAGCTGATGATTCAGCATCGAGCTCTTGGTTATGTTTTGATCTCTTGCTATCTAGAAAATCCAGTTCCCTCAGTGTTAGGTGATCCCTCTGGCTAAGTATGTTGTCAGCAATTACAGTTGTGTACAACAAGCCTTGGCATCAACAGCTTAGCACTGGCTTCACTGATTAGAAGCAGAACTTTTGCTTGACCATTTGTGAAGCAGTTTGCTCACAGCTTCCAGGACAGAACCCTTTCCAGAGAAGAGCTTTCTATGCCTTCCATTTGCTTTGTCCTCTGGTTGGTAACATGAAATAAAGATGACCTGAAAAACATGAAGCCCAAGTGTTTGCAACTGCTGGTTCTTATTTCTATGGAATGTAGATTATTAAAAAAATAAATATCCATTTCGAATTTGTATTAGGAAAGACCAAATTAAAAGGTTGCAGGAAGCAGTTTGGCAAGTGCTGGCCTGACTGTCTCAGAAGATGTGCGCCCTGTAGCTGGCTGGGGCTAATAGGCACGAGCGGCCAAGTCACTGTTATTTACTTCATTCCCATTCCTGTGCCCCCCCCCCCCCCCCCCATTGTCTGAGTTGTAAGCTCCTGACAATAGAGGGTGTTTTCAGTCTCTTCCTTACTTTGTGTGGCCTAATATTGTAGTGAGCATAATGAACTGCATCCTGAGCAGATGCACACCCCCACCACCTCTAATCATTGCAGTGGAGTGTCATTTATTTACATCAACTTGGAAGGTACCTTTGTCTGGCAGAACTTGGAGGTGTAGCAAATGCAGTCTGGTTTGTTGTTTTGTTTTTTTTTTTCCACTGGAATGGTATCTATTTTGTATATTTCCACTGAGCTTTCTACTTCATATCTGGAATGAAAGTGAAATAGCAAGTGATGAAAATGGTGATGAAAATTATGATGAGGATTTATGCGTATAATAATCATCTGCAGATATTAAAGCTTTACAGTACCCTTTTTCAGAGATACTCGTATGAGTCAGTGAGATCTGATGACTTGCTCAAGGTCACATAGCAAGTTTGTGGCAGAGACAGAAATAGAAATTGCATCTTAAGAGTCAGTACAGTATCATATTCACGGGTTTCCATTTGTACAGACGCTGTTTGTTGCAAACACTCTTGTGCTGTGTGATGCAGCAAGGCCGCAGGCTATGAAGAAAGAGGGAGGCACACCCAGAAGTAGGCTTAGCAGTGCATACTGGGTTTAAAAATTCACTTTCGCATCTTCAAAACTGGCATAAGTGTTAACTTCAGTAAAATTAACCATACAAAATTTACAGAAACAGTGGTTAAAAGGTTCTTTGATTCTTTACGTCTTGGCGAAGAAACCGGCAAATGCTTACCCCAGACACCCTTGATATAACTGTCCTTGCTAACTGGTGATGGGTAGGAGACGTGCAGAGGTGAGCCTGCTTTGATCACAGGAGTCAGGAAGCTATGTTTGTCCTGTATAGTTTAAGGTACCCACTGTCCGTAGTATCAGCATTCAGAGCTGCCCTATTGCTGTTGAAAGCTCTTCTCACTTTTATGCCTATCATAGTGGCATAAGTTCGTTTTTTCTGAGAAAAAAAAGGTACTTTTGACTTAGTGCTGAATAGTGCACAGACCTGGTTCAGAATGTCAGTCCAAGAGCAGAAATAGTATAATTAGTTCCAGGATCCGTGCAAGAGAGAGAGAAGCCAAATAATCTACTGTAGCAATGCTCAACGTCAAAAGATATGTGGAAATGGCAAAATAGCTCATGCCAGCTTGTTAAAAAGGAAGCTGAAAGTTACAAATGGCATGGATGTGATACCGGAGGCAGAGAACACGTTTCCCACCTATTGAGAAACACTTCAGAAGGGGCAGAAAGGAAGCATCGTCACTTAATAGCAGCATGATGGTTGCTGTTGAAAACAAGAGGGAGTCCTCTAAAAGCTTAAAGCTTTACCTAAATGAGGAAAGTATGAAAGATTATAAAAATTGACAGGTTAAATGTAGAAATGCAATAAGGCAGACTGAAAAAAAGAGTTAGAGGACCACTTGCAAAAGGCATCAAAACTAGTAAAAAATACATCTTCAAAGACATCAGCATCGGGGAGCCTGCCAGAAAAATCGCTAGGGCTAGTAGATGCTCAGAAGTGACAAATGAATTCTTTGCATCTGTTGCTCATTGTGAAGAAATGGTAGTTCCCTGTGCTGGAACACTTCTTAAATAACAATTCATCAGAAAATCTCTTTCAAATTGAAGAGTTGGTAGGGGAATTTATGAATCAAATAGAAGAAGTTGCCAAGTAATTTGTTATTAACCCAAGCTTTCTGTAGGAATTCAAGAATGAGATAACAAGACTAACTGTGGTGTTGCATAAAAGCACTCTGGTACCTGAGGACTGAAAGATGGCAAATATGATACGACTTTCTAAAAAGGTGGTATGGGAAACAACAGGCTGATGAGCTTGAAACGTGTACAAGCAAAAATTGTTTGTCTATGGTATACAGAGAATGGAATTACAGTGATAATGATGACTGAAGAATTTCATAAGGACCTAGTGAAACCGAGTGACTGGGCAGTGAAATACAAAAGAAATGAGGTGTAGATAAACAAAGTGGTGTATACGGGGGAGGAGGGAATCAGAGCAGTAGGAAATTGGGTGGGCTCTGAGCTGGTTCTTGAGCAAGACCTTGGATTATGATAGAAATATTATCTCAGTATTCAGGAGTGGTCCGACAGGTATGTCTAATATTAGAGTTGTTAGGACAATTATAGGAAAATGGAAGTGGCATTAAATACTTTATATGCTAATATTAATGCACAGAACTTCTGCATCCTGACTACGGTAGGCAGTTATGGTTCCTTTACTCCCCACCCTGCTCCAAATAACAGTAAAACTGAATGAAGTGGTGAGAAGGCAGCAAGGCTCTATAAAAGAAATGAGTAATGAGGCTAGGGCTCTTCAGCATGGACACTACTGAGGGAAATGGTGATAGAGGGCTGTAAAGTCGAGTGGCATGGAGACAGCGGGTAGAGATTGATCCCTCTAATACAGCAGAGAGAGACACACGTTAAATTAAGCTGCCAGGAGACTGGTTCAGGGTAAATGTCACTGTTTGCGTGACCCATTCTTATGTTCCTTCCTACTTACGTGTTTTTGGTCACTGTTAGAGACGGCATAGTGGGCTGTGTGGACCTTTGCATCTCCTGCTATACTTGTCTTATGTTTGGCTGGTGATTTGGGAAACCACTGCTGCAACTGTTAACAGCAGAACTGGCCTCCCATCAGTATGTCAGCTCGTCATTTTTAGTGTGAATTCAGGGGCAGAAATCTAGCGGTTGAGAGTTGACAGCTGCTTATCCTGACCAAGCAGCTTGTGCTAAGATTGTTGCAGTAAATTTGTTTTGTCATTAATTCAGAGATGCTCCATGCACGTTGAACAGTGGGGAAGGTCTGTACAGCATCTCTACCGCCAGGTGTGAACAGCTGGAGCCCAGCCCCCCCCTCCCCAAGGCACAGCTTCTGCAGTCTCGCTGGGGCAAACTGAGAGAGAGGCAGGAAAATATAGCCCAAGGCAATGAAACGGGAATGGTGTGTTTGGGTTTGCAGTGAGTTGTGTTTTGGTTTCAGCAGTATTTTGAAAATCAAAATATTGTGCATAATTCTAAAAGACTACAGAAGCCAAAAGATAAAAGTGAGTCCCGTATGTTTTTACAATATTAAAACAACTGTAACTAAAGCTGGGTCACTGCCAGCCTTTATCAAAAGGCTATGCTTTTGCATTCCAAGCAACTGAATGACAAAGAACATACCGACCCTTTATATACAACTGTAGAGGGGAAGAAAAATCTCAGAAAGTATTGAAGTTTTTCTTTGAAGAGTCTTTTCATGTTACTTTCAGACATGAAAGGTAAGAAGATGGTACAGGTACAGACCAAACGGGTTAAGGGAGACTACGTGTCCACACATGAAAGTTGCTATGAATGGTGCGTTTATCTGCTGGGACGTCTAGAAAGGTACTCCTGCATATTCTTGAGTTCTCATTTTCTGTTAGTTCAAGTAGGTGAGAGTCCCTAATCTGAGAGAGGTAAGGAAACCTGCCGTTTTGTTGTGAGAAGAGGTGGCTCCTTACTGCTGACACTAAAAACTCCTTTTGTTGTTCTTGGCAGGAGGCATCTAGTCAGCCTGTAGCACCTTGCCATACCCTGAACTTATTTTTAAACTCCTTTCCTTCAGAGTAACAGTCTCCTGGGATGCTGTATGTGTCGCAAATTTGGCCAGAGTAGGAGGAATTCTGCAAATATTTTCAACCAAAGATATTGTCTTTATGTTGAGATTCAACATGAACAGATGCGGGATCTAGCATCAAAAGCCCCCGTTCAGTTATCACTATGCTCAGTGTCATTCAAGAGCCTCTTGGTCCGGTATCAGTGGTTTAGGCTTTAAGGCCTACGGCGGGGAGTTGATCAGTCCTGGCTGAACTCTCATGAACAGAAACTGAGAAGTGTTAAACTTCAAGCCTTAAGATTAATATTTAAAAAAAAAAAAAAACAAAAAACAAAAAAAAACAACAAAAAACCCACAAGAGTTCTTTCTGTAAAAAGAAGGTGGTTTTGTTGTACTTTTCTGCTGTGAACCTAGAAGCGTAGATGAAGAGTGCAGATCTCTACCGAAGGTTGTGACTTCTCGTGCTGCATTGAAGGTGACATCTGAGCTGAGGTATATTTACTCCAGTTCTGTTACTGTGCAATCTATTTCACATGAAGTAATGTTAGAAATATAATAAACTGTGTACCAAGAATAGTTGTATGCTTTTTCTGAGTTCCAGTTGATTAAAAATGGGCTTCTTTCCAATGCAGAGTGATTTTTTTTTTTCTTTTAATTTATTTCCCACATCATAGAACTTTAAAAAAAGTCTTTAATAGCCTTGGAAATGCTTATTCATATCACTGCACAGTATATTTCTTAAATATGTAATTTCCAAAGTAATTTCCAGTAATTTCCAAAGTGGACAAAAGTAGGTTCAATTTTGGCACGTACCAATTTCCTGAGATAGCTGAATTTGCAAGCACGGCGCAAATATAGAAATACAGATATTAAAAGGTAAATAAGTGCATATTATTCTTTTCTAATTATTTTTCTCGTTGAGAATGTTAGTTTCCCTAGATAATGCAGAAGCTGTTTGGGAGTAATAGGAACAAGGGTGAGCAAGTACAGTATTCATACACCTTGAAATATTTGAAAGAACATTTTAATTAATCATGAACTAGATTACATTAGTGAAATGTTAACGTATATTTTTTTTGTATAAAATTAAATGGATCAGGTACTTGATATTACAAGGTAAATTTTTGGTACTTTGATCCAAAGTACCATTTTCTGTTGGCAAAACTAAAAGAATTGCAAGAAATTCTGGATAAATGAAGCCTAGCCATTTTTTCTGGAGTGCTCAAAACTGCATTTAGTGGAAATAAGAAATTACCCTTCTCCCTCCAATGCTTCAGAAAAAGATGTCAGCTTTGTGAACCAAGTTTTTGGAGAAAAAGATTTAGTCAGTTTTTGCTAGCTGTAAGTGGAAATGAAAATAAGAAACGCTAGAAATGTTGATTATTAGACCTAGAATGATCAGATTCAGTAACATGTAAACTGAATGCTAAAACGCTATGCATAAAGCATAGGTGGCATGAGTCATCCCAATTAAATGGAGGAAATTACTTAGCCACATGAAAAAATTGTGCCCTAACATTAAAAGCTACAAGTTTGTTTTACTTTTTTCTGGCACTTTATTATTCCTGATGCTTTAAAGAACTCCAGCCTCGAAGCTCCCACGATGAGTGTTCTAATTATGAACATTAAGAATGTCTTCAGATTGTTTTGAGTTAGCTAATAACTTGATATGCTAAATAAATCAAGCAGTTCCCAATCCAAATGTAGTGTCTGGCTTTAGAAATACAGCGTGCTCCCTCTCTGCTGTGTGAAATAGGTCTGAACAGCTGGAACAAATGTTCTTGTCACTAAATTATAAATTACAGCTGTCGAGAATAAAACATTTAGTTCCAGCACTCAAGAAATAGATTTTTAAGAAGTCTGCCCATTTATCAGTTTAGCCATTGATTATGTGTGTAAGGTCATTGAATCAGAGCAGTAATGAATGGAATTCTTGATTGCTCAAATACCGGACTAAATGTACCCATAGTTTTACATCCAGGAACTTGATAATACTTAAAAATGCCTCAGAGCATTTAAGGAACTAATACTATATGTAACCACTTATGTACTGCCTTTTTGATCACCAGTAACATGTTTGCTGAATAGGAGAGTAAGATCAATTTGCTTCCATGAGCGCCTTACTTGTCACGTTTTCAGTGTGTCAAGTATTGCATAGTAGCAGTTTAACTTCCCAAAGGTTGTGATTGCCTTGATGGCTTATGGAGTGGTAGATCAGGGGTAGGGTCAGGCTGAGTTTCTTATCATTAACCATTTCACTGACAGCCTTGTTTTCCTTGGTGCTAGAGCCAGGAGGAGGAAGGTTGCTGTATGTGTTCCGAAATAGATACGATCTACCATCACAGTCTGCTGCTGTTCCTCAGGCTTGTCTTGACATGAAACCTGAAATAATCATAAAGATTTGACGCAGGGTGGTTGTGTTTGGTTTGGTTGTTGTTTTTTTTTTTGATATTGGTCCTGCTACCTGGTATTTGAACAGTTTTATTTTCCATGTATGCTGATGGCTTTGGTCTTCACCAGTGTAGAGGGGGTACTGGATTCAACCTTTTCAAGTTTTGTACCCTTGTTTTCACAAATCCCTACCAAGTGTGGTTGTTTCGTGCAGAAGGTTAAGGAATGTCTGCAGTGTGCTTGTGACGCTGCTGTGCTTGCATACTGTTTCTGTGTTCAATATTTCTGTTTGTGAAATCATCAATTCTGCATCTTTTAGATGCCACTGCAATGGAAAGAGGTGTGCAAGTGTTACAGATCCTTTTGAAGTGATGTGTGATTGGGAGGAACTATAAGGAAGGAAAAAATATATTCTTGTGCTTGCAGAAGTACCTGAAGACCATTTTTCTTAAAGATGTGTCGTGGGGTTGACACCTACTGGTTCTGATGCCTTTTATGATGCTTCCAGTTTAATTTAAAGTTTTCTTTCCGGTTATTTCATGAAATTCTGCATTGGGAAGGTTTTTCCATCTGAACACCTACATGATTTCTTTCTCTACTTGACTATCTGTCTTGATAAAACTCACAGGAACCCAAGTTAGCTTTGAGATGCCAATGAGCTATTCAAGTAAGTCTTGAAAACCTGTGGGTAGGCTTGGACGGGGGGGGGCACAGTCTTTGCATAAGTTTCTTTAAACAGAAAACTAGAGCTAAATGACAGCTGTAAAGATCTTATCCATGGTCTGAAGTTGGCTATTGTTTTCTATCCAAATGCCTTTGCCCAGCCTGGTAATTCTCCATAGCTGCAGAATTTGCATTGATGAGGCAAAAAAAACTTCTACAGGAGAGATACAGGTTTGTAGTTGGTGACGAAAAGAGGAAGCACTTATGCATCAGGTCTAAGTTGGTAACTCAGCAATTTATTAAATAATTAATCCTCTTTCTGCCTAAGGAATATCACTGAGCTATTTCATTCTCTTCACCTTCTCTTCAAATGTATTCGGTAAACATCTTTCTGTACGCTGCTGGCAAACCCTGAATTCAGTACTGTAGTGGAGAATCCAGGAGTTGTGATATGGTGTTTTTTTCTGCCTCTGTTGGAAAAGCATGCAAATATTCTCTGTGCAGATTAGTTTCACTTGGAAATTCACTTTCAGAAAATGTTTCTCAGATAAACTAGGTCATTCAAATTGCAGAAAACAAGAGAAGTATGTTGACCAAATGGGCAAAATGAATTTGTTAGGAAATGGAGTCTGGACAGAGGCATCTCTCTGTCCAGATGGTATCTCAGCTCAATCATTCAGCTTGAATAACAAATAGTATTTTTGTTTTCCTGATATGCACCACAAATGCTTTGCTTCTGGGGACATAAATTAGATTTCAAAACTAGAGCGATTGTTAAGTTAGCATAGCTTGCAAATTAAAGGCTAGATCCTACCCCTGGTAGGGATCTATTTCTTCTGGATTTACTTAATATTAGCTTTTGGTTGGATTACTCTACCTCTTGCTCTGGTCAGTCAGAGCCACTTGTAGCTGCTATGTAGCATGTTCCTTATGGGCCTGCATGTTCCGTATGGGCCTACATGCAGCATTTACAATACTCTGAAATTATCTCAAAGGCCTTTTATGTAAAATACTTCTTTGTAATAAAATTATCACTATACGGGCTAAGGAATCCCATATTTTAATTTCATATTGTGCCAATTCACGTTTTAAAAATTACATTTTGAGCACTTCTCACTACATTGATGTGCATATATGTGCATGTGTGTGTATGTATGCCTGTTTCCAGTGCAGCTGTAGTTTTATTCCATGGTCTGAAAACAGTATCTCCTAGTCAACAATAAAAGAGGGAAAAAAAAAAAAAAGCAATGAAGTGGGTAGTGCTCAGTGGCTCACTGTAAGCCCTCTCCTCTATACGGTCACTTAAGGTTCAGACACCAGAAGACAAAAAGATGAATTTTTAAGCACACAGGCCAAATGTCAGTATGTATATATTTTATTTGCTGCTTAAGTGGTAGAAATGGGGAAAGATGCTTTTTAGTTTTAAAGGAATCCTACGCCTCCATCCTGCTTAGTCTTTGCTTTTCTAATGAGATTACCCATGACGGTAGCAAAGGTAGATGTGGTTTCGTATGGGAGCATGGGCATGCCAGGTAACAGCTCTCGCTATCTTCTAGTTCAGAACAGAGGGGAACTATATGAGAGAGTCTTGAGCTCTGGTTTCAGAAGTAACTTACAGATGTGCCTAAATTAAATAGCCTGCTTAAATATCTGTACTTGTTTCTTGTTCTGTTTGACCTCTCTTCAAAATCTGAAATTAGCACATTTAAAATAAATTATATGTGAACAATGAATTTCTTATACTTGATCATTTCAGAACCATGAAGATTAAAATGAGGATACAGACAGCTGTATGCAGAAACATTTGACTGCTAGTATAATTGGATTTGTGCTTATGCTCCCTGTACACTAACAAACTCTTCTACAAATACATGTTTGTAGAAGTATGTGATTTTTCCTGAATCCATTTCAGGCCTCTTTTATGACTGTTAGTAACTATATAAGGGAATCCAATGAGGATGGCTGTCCCAAACAGCTACGCGTTAAGTACAAACCTATCAATCTTTTAAGATGTAATGGCATTTAGTTTCTTGTAGTATGCTTCCTGATCTGTGATGCATATACTCACTCTATACTCACTATACTCCTGTACGCTACTTAAAGGGGAAACTATCCTATGTCTATAGAGCAGAAGAGGGGTGGGGTTTTTTGCTCCTATCGCATTTTAACATACTAAGAATGTCACATTTTTCTTTTTCATATTTTCTTTTGAAGTCAATTATTTTAAATTAGCTCATGAAATGTTTTGAAGAATAAATGATTTCCTTTTTACTTTGAACTAAAGGAAAAGTAATTGAGTAGTGCTGAACTGAACAAACACCCATTACTTTTAGGTACCGCAGACTTATTTCCCTATAATTTTTTTATAGGTCAGTCAAGCTGCAAATTACCCAGGAAAGCCCTCAGGTAGACCTTCTGTTAATTATCTGATGTGGCTGCCTGCTTTTAAACCAAGAACTAACAGTTGAAGGCCTGTGTTGTAGTAAAGAAGGAAAAATGAAAAGAAACGAGATTAAAACAGTTCAAGAAGAAAAGAACTGCTGGTTTAACCTCATGTATCCCATTCCTCGCCCTCCACTCCCCACCATGTCACCCTGCCCCACGTGAAATGGAGCAAAGGTAATAGCAGTACAAACAGTACATTGGGATTCATTTTCAGGCCTCTGGGGTTATGGGGGCTTTTTTGTTGTTCTGGTTTGGCTTTTTTGTATTGCGTGCTTGTTTGACACTGTTTTAAGCTCTTAACTGTTCATTTTATGTAAATCTACCTCTCTGGAGCTGCCCTGGGTCTGGTCCTGTAAGGTGCTGAGCACTGACCTTAGAAAAGCAATGTAAGCGGTAGACCAGCTGTGGCTGCGGATATGACTTGGATACTGAAGCATTTGCTACTTCAGAGCCATTTATTGTTCAAAGGTGTGTCTGTAGGGTGGTCTCAGTTTGAATTCCATTTAACATATCTGCCTTTAACCTGGTTTTTTTTCGTGTCTTCAGAAGAGTGTCAGTTGACACTGATTATATGATTATATGATCTTTAGTCCATTAACTTCCCATTAATGGAGCGTAGTGTGTGTCAAGGAAAAATGTTAGCTATAAGTTAGACACGGTTGCAGTTGAGCTTGAGGTTTCCCCTTTTATCCTTTTTGATGAACTGGTCTCTGCAGTGGGAATTTTATACTGGTCAAAACCTATGTATGTGTATTGAATAAATGCATATAGACCTTCACCCATTTTAGGTTCAGTGGGCCTTCTAATCCACTGGCACACTAGCCATGTTAGCTTTTAAATGAGCAGGTCTGATCATTAGCAGAAGAATTTCTACTTGTGTGTCTACACAAATTAGGCAAAATTTTTATTTCGTGTAGGAATAGTATTGACTGCTAACTCTGTTTCCTTGCAATGGTGGTTCCTGTTGCATAGGATAACTATTTTTTTTCTGAATATAGATACCTGTCGTAGGACTTTATTGGAGACTTGCACTTGAGCTCTGCCAGGACAAAATAAGATATTTCTACAGTTTGCATGTCTGACAGATTCTTTTTTGGAGGAGTTTAATATATTGGTGGGATTTAAAGATGTGCTGAATCTAATCTTCCAGGAGTTGAGGAAATATTCATTAGAATGCATTGTCTCTTGCTGACTTTGACCTTCACTACCCTGCTGAAGTGCAATGCATTTTTTTAGCTGCTTTCATTCTGCTTTTCCTCCTTGGATGATAACAAAAGCGAAGCAGTTTGCACGTCCAGCCTTAGTTCTCCTCAGTTTTGATGCTTTCCTGCCATTCAGGCGCCTGCTGAGGTCAGTGTCCCTGTGCCTGTGTCTTCAAATCTCCAGTCTCTTTGTCTTGGCTTCTAGTTTTGACAAGCAGGTAATGAAGTAGTTTTGCCTTCTGTATTGCCCTCACGCTTAGGAGCTTATGCTGTGTATTGGTTTGCATAGTAATTCTATCCTGATTTTTAGAACTTAAAAGGTTGACGGTTCCTGCAGTCCATGCTTTCTGCAGAGATTCCCTTTTAATCATCTTTACTATCAGAAACTCTGTTCAATCCTGTCGAAGAATACTTAATATTAGCACTGGAACAGCAGCAGTTTTAAAACTAACAATAAAGTACAATTCTGGCACTGGCCCGATCAACACTGTCACCTATGTATGGCTTGGAAACTGGGGAGAGAGGTCGTCTTTCCTCTTTTCCAGCTCTTAAAGGCAGTGGAAGGAAATGGTGCCTGAAGTCCGTGCTAGCTATTGCGTTGCAGTGTTAAGCAGTGTGATTTAAGAAACATGCTTGCCACAGTAATAAGAGAGAAAGGTTACTGGCTAGTTGTTATATCCCACATGGAAAAGGGCCAGTTTATTTGCCTGTAACTACATTTTTATGAACATAGAAGTTTCACTGAATTCCAAGATTATTAGAATTCGTGGAGAACAATGCAAATAAGTTTGGATTTTCAGCAAAATTCCATGTAATTGTAATCCCTCCCTCCCCCCACAATTAACTTCTTAATAGGCTGTGTGATTTTTACAGTATTAGTTCAAACTGAGAAATTCTAGCACAATGTCACTAATATGCTTATTTTGGATGACAAGTGAAGGACGTGATTGTTGGTACCATTCATTCTGGGTTCAGATAAGTCTTCCAAATCTTCGAATGCTGTAGTTTTCATTTCATTTACTTGGCTAACAGAGCAGGTCCAAGCCTGACCCTTTTCATACGTGGAAATACGCAGTTATGAGTAAGTTGCCTGTTGCTCAGGTGTCGAGCCTGTGTCTGGATCAGTTACATCATAGGACAGGGTGCAATATCTCTGCAACCAGGATAATACACGGCTTTGCAGTCGCATCCCTGCTGCTAAAAGTCTCAAATTGGATTATCAGTTATGTATCCCTGTAACTGTTTTTTTTTCTTTCCAAATACTTTGGAAGATTGCTGTGTTCATCCCGACAAATGCAGTATGGTAGCTCCCGCCATGGACAACTGGAAGCCAGGTCTGAGCGCACGTAACATTTCAAAATTTGATACTGTTTTATTACCATGGTTATACATTCTGTGAAATGAAGTAAGCGTTCCTAAGCTTTGCTGATCATCTTTGCAAGTCTGAGTTTGGCTCTAAGCTTAACACATCGTTCTGAGAGAGGTAAGGCAATGGACCATTTTAGTCCATTGGGTGGGCACTGGATCTTTTTTCTGCCACTTGTGAACCTTTAGAAGCGCTGCTTATTACCGGTTGACAGATGAGGCTCTGAAACAGCTATAATTAAGGTACTGTTCACACTGCCATAATTACAAGATAAAGCAATTTTATTAACCAGGATTATTTATTAGTCACAGCAATCAAAGCTACGTTTCGATTAGTCACAGGAGGACCTGACAGAACATGGATATTAACATTAAGTATCCAATGTGTTAATTTGTAAACCTGTCATATTTGTCATGGTGGCAGTAAATGATGTTAAACTGCTTTTTCAATAGATTCATTAGTAATAACCTTTTGGGTGGATGCATCTGCCAGAATTTTTACAATATTTCTTGATTTATTTTTTCAAGCATATCAAGTAAAAAGATTTAAACTAGGCTCACAAGAAAGAATTGGGATTTTAATAAACACAAATTAGCAAAATTCTTTAATTGCTTTGGGTTATTAAATTTGGCGCCTAATCTGTCTCACCCACTACCTCAAATTTCATCAAGAAATATTTGTTTTAGTTCTCAAAAAAAATCTGATCCTGTAAGTATTAAGGAAAAAAAATAGAGTTGAGAGGCTCTCAACAGTTTTGAATTGTTTCCAACTCTGAAATTCTTTGCTATGCCACTGTTCCTTTATACTCCTCCACTAAAGAGGACATTTTAAATGTTTAGCAGGGAGTTCAGAATTAGCTGTGTGAATTAGCAGATTATAACTTGGTTAATGGTCATGTAAGCAGAGAATGTAGCTCATGGTTGAATTTTAATTTGGACCTTCATTTTTTGGTTACTTTAATGACATATTTTCCATGCCAATGTATGGTTCCTGAGATAAGATTTCTACAGAGAAATCTAAAATTACGGTTTCCTGTCCAAGGAGCTGCTATAGTCCTTTTGATTAAACAATATGGTTAATTTCAGCTGGCATTGACTATTGCACTTCCCTGAAAATCTGTTATCATGCGGGCTCAGACAGCAAGGTTGAGGAATACACAAGAAAGAATCCTAAAATATGTCAGTGCATCAAAGTGAAGCCAGCTGTGTAATTCAAGTAGGTTTGCTAGCAGTATACTGAATCTGGTAGCACAATAAACAGTAGTAATGGGCACGTGGCTGTAAAGCCTTGACACGGGCTTGTCCTAAATGCATACAGGACTAGTGTAGGTAACATCAGTTGCTAGCTGTGAAGTTTGTACTACTGTGTTTGACAGCTAACTCTGTTGTCTAGCTTGGTGCTGGGGTGGGTGTGCCTGTTGCACACTGCCCATTCCCATGTTGGAATAAAGCTTGCACTCTAAAAAAAGGTATTGTTTCCTATCTTATGCCTGGCAAAAGGTGCTGGACATGCTTATGTGCCACAAACCACTTGATCATGTTGGTGAGGCTTTTTAATATTTAAAAATAGAAGTTTATTTGTACATACCACTTGTAGAAACTGAACACCAAAATCTTTCTAGGACTTTCAGTCAATGGAACATCTGCTGTTGTCTTTACTGAGCGTAAGAGTCCTCCTGGCACTTTGATTCTGGAACAACAGGCTTGGATTTACACAGGTAAAATACAGCAAATGTTTTGAAGCCCAAACTTGAGTTGTAAACATACAGCTTGTGACTTGTTGAGCAGTGACCAGTCAAGTGGTGACGGGACAGCACTTTCAGTAGGAGACAGAATGTTTCAGTATCTTCTAATGCTAACGTGGAGCAGGTCCCAGTTCTTCTGCCCATGAGTACAGGGAAGTTAGAATTTATGTTGAAAGCTGTAAGTAGTGTAGCAGCAAAGCAGAAAATTTCCAGCCTCAAGTGAACACACATGATATTAGTTCAGTGTCTTGATACAATGCTTCAGAGAAACAGAAATCAGGAACAGAAGAGGACAGACCGTATAATTTGTTTCCTTGCCCACTGCAAGATGGTTCTCTCATTTCAAAACTCTTGAGGAACAGAGATCACAGTAGTTTCCTTGAGAGCCAAATGCTTTTCATTTGTCAAGAAGCTCTGCTTGCTGTCCATCCTCATTTCTCCCTTCTAGTGGTACCTCTGGGCCAGCTTATGTTTCGTTATTGCTGTTTATATGCTTTGTTGATATTTTCCCATTTCGCGGTTTGACAAAGCTGTACATATTCATCTTCCTTTCCAACAAAATTTCTCCAACCTTCTAGCAAATTGAAAGGAATTTAGAAAAGGTTTTGTCAACGTTTGTTTAGGGATGGTTGGAAGACATGATGGGAGGGAGGATATCACAGTCACTTTCAATTACACTCTTCTGAAAAGAAGAAAATGCTATGACCAGCTCTGGCTTAATAATGAAAGTTGCACAACCCTTGCAAAGGGGTTTTGTTTTGGTTTGTTCTTTTACTTTGTCAGTTTCTAAAACTTCAGCTGTTTCTATCTAATGCTGCAATTTCTATCTAATGCTCAAAATCTTTTTTATGGGCACAGAGGACGCACCACCCTATAAGTAAAGGCAAGAATTTGTTAGTATGATCGAAATCTTGAGAGTCAAATCATTGCTAGTGCAGATCTAACTGTTACAGGGGAAAAAAAACCCCAATGCATTTAAAACTGTTATCCATCCACTTCTCTGTCTCTGCCCCTTTCCCTGGGTGGTGTGCTCCCCCTTCCACTGCTTCTCAGGGTCCCGACATTGGTGCATTCATATGGGTGTTGGAAAGGTAGAATCCTTTGCCAGGAGGAGTAGGATGCTTATGTTGTGTTGCTGTGTTTTCCTTTCCTTCCTCCCTCTAGGATCCACTTGGAATTGTTTTTATGTTTGCTAACGTATTTTTAAACCTTCCTCTTTCTTCACTGTCCACAGCCATTTGCATATGTTAGGTGATGTTTCTTTCTTCGCTTTGTTACCCCTAAAACTAGTTTTGTCCAGCTATTGGTCTGTATTTGTTTTTAAAATGATCACTGGTGAATTGTTTCTAGCTGTGGGGTCTCTGGTGCCAAGCCTGTGCCCCACCTCTCGTCCCAGGCCTGTACATCACGTCCTCCATCTCCACGAGGCCTCTGCTATCACACCAAACCTTTCTCTCTCTACGCTGTGCTGGCACCACACAAATCAGAAGTAAAACTGGTTAGCCATAGGTAACCCTGTCCATTAGAGAAATTGCTGTCATGGCTAAACCAAGTAAAGCTTCAGGCAGGTTCAGAGAGATGTAGACAGAGCAGGACTTGCAAATTCACTAGGAAGCTTATGGTCTGTTACTGTATTGCAGGGCTGTGTGATTGCGCCAAGAGTGCAATGTGTGGTGTTGCCGACCTAGTTCTTAATCATCCAAATCTCTCCGGCTATCATCTAAATACCTAGCTGCTTAGATCTCTCCCCTACTGTGAGTTTGAGACTTTTGTGTATCCAACTGGGATACCCTGGGGACTGTTTCCATTACATTTCAAATGTAATTTGAAGGTCAAATGCTGATCACTCCCTAGTTTTGCTTTACCTTTTGCTGTAAATGTAACTGCATCTTAAGTTTTGTCCTCTACAGGTTTCATGTTTGCCTGATGATATTTTGGGTTGCATTTTTTCTTTCTTCAACATTATGTTTCTGTAATTCTGACCTGCATCCCTGTAGTCTGTTTGAAACTGAACTTCCATTTTCAGCAGAAATAATGTTACTGTAAATGCTGGTTTAGTTTGTTTCATCCCACTGCATAGACCTCTTCCAGAACGCTATAGAAGGTGCTAAATTAAAGCATTAATTACTCCACTGATTATGCATCCATTTAGCAGTTTTAGCACAATTTGTGCAGGTTTAGGTTTTCTTTAGTGCTTTAGTCAATTTTTTTTTTGACAGTTTGACTTTAATAATGATCAAACCCAGATTCTGATGTGGTTACAGGTAAGAATTGCAGCTATGGCAGCACAATTACGTTAATACAAGTAACGCCATTTGTAATTGATCCCTTGTATGGTTATATTTATGTGACTGTATCCATGCTAAAGGATGGAGATGTAACTGTGTGCTTGGCATGAGTGTTTTTCTTGTAGGAGGCATTGCTCTAAACTTATGTGTATATATAATTACATATTGTATTTTATGCAAATATAAAATGTGCATCCTAACTTACAGTGGTGGGAGAATAAAAAGAATAATAGAATAAAGGAATACTGGGTTAGGAAGGAAAGTTTAGGTAAATCTCATTTCATACCTATAGTGGTTCTAGCCTGAAGTCTAGTCCCTATGCTTGAAAGTCCGACCTTGAGCTTTTCTTCAAAAGGCGATTCTTAATTTCCCAAAGGCTCTGTAAACACAAAGAGATGGGATCTAGAACAAAAGCAACTGTACGTTTACTGAAAATAACATATGGAATTTTAACTCCTGATTTGTTCTCTCCAAGGAGCGACGAAGGTGTAAGAGCATCAAGAAATGTTTTTGTAGATAATTTCTCAGTTCCTAAAGACCGCACGTCTCCCCCCTGAACTGCTTCTCTGGGAAGCTTAGCCATGACGGCGTGTCCTCAGGTCTGACTCTCTGTGTATGTATGTGGACACGTAATAGTACCAAATGGTACCTTTGTTGTTCAAGGTACTTGACTCAGTATAGGAGAAAATTTCTTTTCCATTTTGTCATTATGAAGAAAGGTCTGCCATATGTGAAGCATACACAAATTAAGCTCAGAGGAGAGAGCATCTTTAACATACAGTAAGAGTGTTAAAAGTAGGGGGGTTTGCATTATCCTATTGTTAACACATCTTAACACTATAGCAAGGGGCTGAAGTCTAGAGAGCTGCTGTAGATAACAGGATGCTTGTTTGTAACAGACCCATCACTTCCTACCTTGTCTTTATAAAAGTCTGTGTCTGTAGCACGTGTGTAGCTCATAGCATGGCCAGGAATTCAAGTTTATCTTTGGTAATTTCTTAGGAGCTGTGCTGACCTGTTTCTGTTGTTTTCTTTGCTAGAGCGGCAACTCAGATGAGCAAACTTTGAGGTGTTCACTGTTTTTTCAAATTGCTTTTGTTCAGGAATATAAAATACTAGATAAATGTCCTTGATTCAAAGTGCAGGAAATAAGTATTCCCTTAAGGCAGTTGAACTGGGGAACTACTGAAATGAAGTTAATCCTTTGGAAGAAATGCATGGTATTATCAAGGAAAGATTCCCGTTCACTTCCTATGTCTCTTGCTTGATGGAATATCCAGTAATCCAGTAAGGATTTTAGGCTTCTCAGCCTAGCTTGAAGTAGGTTGTAGCTCAGACATTTTGCAAGGCTACGGAGTGATTGGTGAGATTGAATTCGGAGTATTATAGGCATGTTGTGCTTAGTGTTGCGCTGAACGCTGATACTCTCTTAAGGTATGTGTTTCAAAGATTTGCTTTGCTATGGTACATTTATACCCATAACACCTCCTCAAAGGAAAGTATACACAAGGCATAAAATGCAACATGGATACAGGATAATGTGCCTTGGAAGAAAGAAGAGGACCAGAAAACATGGTAGAATTATCAAGAGCAGAATTGGGTGTGAATCACTATTTAGGAGCACAGATGTTACTCTCCAGAAAAAAATTATCTGCAAGTGTCTGTCTGCGTTGGGGAATAAGCGACCTGCTCAAGCTACACCACATATGTGCAGCTAGAGATGTGTGTTCCCCTGTGCTTTGGCTCTCTGTGTCTGACTGTTGGCCCCCAGAGAGAAGCTAAAGGAAGGACATGCCAGAAACAGCTCCATTCTTACTCTCTCCTCTGAACTACTTGTTATTCTCATCATGCGTTATGGGTCTCTCCTCTGGGGGTTAGAATAAAATAAAACAAAACTGTCCCTTGGTCAAACGTGATTTTTCTCTGTGTAGGCTGTTAGTGGTGCTGTGGCCTCGTCACACGTGCACAGAGCCCAGTCACTGAGGTCTGTTCACAGGAGATCCCATCTTGCTTCTGCTTCTTACTGCCCTGCCGCAGCCAAGGCAGGCGGAGCTCTGGAGCAGGCTCCATGGGGCAGACACTTAGTTGGTGTATTTTACTAAGCACCCTTATTGTTAATTTGGGCTTATCTGTTTGCAAGTATATATGCAGCATCTGGTAAGCACCTTTAAAACGGAGAAATTGTTCGGCTGAATGTGCAGATCTAGTACTTAAAGCTCTGCTGATACAGGTGGCATGTCCGTTGTGCTTGTGGATTCAAAGATACTATGCAGAGTATCTGTGTTTGTACAGAACATCTATTTTTCTTGGATTTGAGAGAGGAGTTGCAAAAATAGTTGTATGACGTTTGTAAGCAGATGAGGCGATTAATTATAGTACAGCATATTGAGCATTGTATTTAGGGAAGCTAGAGTTTAAAGTTTCTGGACTCTTAACTGTGGCACAGCTGTGCTATCAGAGTTTTTGTTTGCCACTAATACACTGCTCTGTGATACTTGCTCAGCTTTTTGAATTTAAGGAAACTGAGTGACAGTTGTGCTGTTGGGTCAAGGCGGTGTCTGAGAGGCCAGAGTCTGGTGGCTGTTAAAATAGGCCCACTGCAGTAAGAAAGCCATCGTTCATCTTTTCAGTGTCTGGTTCTGTTATATGAAGGTGGTTTTTACAGTGCGAGTTGGTGATAACCCACTTGGACTTACTATTCTGAAGTGTCCAGAAGGGACTGACGGCCAAAGCGGGTGAGCCCCAAAGTAGGCAGCAATTGTAAAAATCCTACCCCAGCTCACGGAAGTGTTCCCTTTCAGATCAGCCTGGAGAGAAGATGGCTTGCTTGTCAGATCGGTAGGCTTTGTCTAAATTGACTAAACCTTTATTTAAATAAATGATTGACATACACCATTATCTTCCATTTTCAAGAACTGACAGGTAGAGAATTAAATGCATTATGAACCTTTCCAAATGTATCTCAAAGATATATTTGAGGTTTGTAACTGAAGCTTATTCATGTTAAAATCTGCAACGTGTAGTAAATAAACTTGGATTTCAAATAGTTACAATTCACTTGCTATTGTTTGATTATGTAATTCCTGTAATATGGTTTACTTCTTGATTGGACTACTTCAGTTGATATTAAAGCATTTATTTTACAGTACTCCAGTGACTCCAGACAAGTTCTGTTTTCAGTTTCTGTCAGTACTCAGTTACAGCCAAGACCAGGTTCCCTTCCTGTCAGGCATTTGTACACTCATGGAGGAACAAGCGAGCTCTTTGGAGGTAGGGCTGTCAAAGCGAGTGAGAATAAAGGGCACGGAGGTTAAGTGACTGTCCTGCAGGCAGGTAGCAGCTCAGCAGCGGGGTGTGCAGCTGAACACAGGCAGAGCGATTTCCCATCCTGAGGGCTCTCTAGCATCATGGTATCTGTGAATGTCTGTGCTCTTAACACTTCTGGATTTGTAACGTATGGAGAAGTAAATGTAGTCAAATCAAGGCTTATTTCTGATTCTAAATAAATTAATTTTCTGCCCAAACGGGGCAAATTGCTCTGGGATGAAATGACCTGAATAAATTCCTATCAGCAGGCTCTTCTAGTCTGTGAGCTGGCAGTCCAGTTATATTTTCTAGCAGAGATAGATTTCATACTGTCAAATTCAGCTGGAAAAGAAAAAGGCATGGAAAGGGTTGTACCTTCTGTGTACTACCTAGTTGCCTCAGACCTCAGCTTAAGGAGATAGGTATCAGCAAGTCTACGCAGTGCCATTTATCAAAGTGTGGGTTTTTTTTCCAGGTGGGGGAAAGTTTCCAACTTGGTGCTTTTGAAGAACTCTAAAATTTTTACCCTGACTCCCTAAGTCATGCTATTTATTGCAATAAATTTGTATCTATTACATTTTCTATATGTAACACTTAACCTGCATACATTTGAAGTTGATGGAGGAGGGCTGTATGAACGTTTAAATGTTGATAGTTATGAGCATGGTTGTTGGAAAGGTCTGGATTTATTTGCTTTTTTGTTCAAGCCTTGTATACAATGGCAGAAAAATCAACAGAGTTCTTACCAAAATGCTCATTGAGGTTTCAGTTTTCTGGCCAGAAGAAACTTAAGCATGCTTCAACATTTCTGTAATAATTGAAATGTGTTGCTAACATCTTGCTTCCCCTGTCATTATATTTCTCTGCAATATGAGTAATTCATCCCTGCTTTAGCTTTGCTAACAAATACACACAGTCTTTGAAAAGTCAGATATTCATGCTTCTGTCTTGACATTACTTTCCTCAACTTATACAGTGGAAATGCGTCATTTATTTGTGCAACAGAGTTGTATCTATTGAAGTGCTTACTAAACTGCAGTTGTCTTTGAAATGCTGGAAGGGAATGTTGCTGTTGTAGATGTCTGTCAATCCTCCCCTATCAGTCTCCACACTTTTTTGGCAAACTCTAGGAAAACTAATGAGCTGCAAATGCAGAAATAGGAGCATGCTTGTAAACTTTAGAAATTTGATCATGCTTTGTGCTTATGTGAGTTTGTTTAAAGATGGGTGACAATAGATTGCCCACGTTCTTTGGTAGGAATATAGAATATTTTAAAGTCCATTATGCAAATCCATTTGTTGTTTTAAGGAACTAGGCTTTTTGGATTTTTTTTTTTTTTTTTTGCACTTGTGTTCCTGAGGAAAGTGTTCAGGTAAGTCTACAATACAAAAAGCAGAAGATACCCAAACTCTTGTTGACATAAAGACGATGGAAAATATGTGATGTTCTTTTTTACACAAACGCCTCCTGTTTTTCAGGGGATATTGTGATCTGTGGGCTAGAATAGAGGAATCCTCAGTAAGCCGTACATATGTTTGTTAATGATAAGCAATGCCAGAGAAGGTGTTACTGTGAAGTATGATACCATTTGCCTAATTTAAGACAACAATAAACTGGCTTCAAAAGCACAGTGGAGGAAAGCTAGATTGTTTAATTTGTTTGCAAGATATTTTTCTGAATTATGCTGGTTACTTTTATTATTTTATTAAGAGGAGCAGGACACTGCAGAAGTTCGTTATCTAGGGTTTAGTTTATGTCCCTAGCAGAACTCAGTATTGAATTGATGGTAGACCGTTTTCAGGAGACTCACAGAATTGTGATCTGTGGTGCTGTCTCTCAGCCTTTGTACTCCAGCTGTACTTTCTGTAGTGTATGGAAAACATCCACCCTTCCCATAGGTGGGCCCCTGCCCCTGCTCTCCTTGGCTGAGGCTTTGGGCTGTTATTGAGCTGGCTGGAAGTGGCCGTGACCAGCATGGGCCAGTTCTGGTGGCCCAGGCAGCCTCCCGCTCTCCAAGTGCTGCTGCTTATACCCAGTAGAGGAGCTTTCCGGGTGGGGAGCATCTCTCTTCTCTCTCTGGAAGAGGCTCTACAGTCTACTTGACATCAATACTGGCCTAGTGGCAAAGTTTATTTAAAATTGTCGGGTGTTTAGAGGTTTGTCCATCATGAACCGTCAAGGGCTGATATTTTGCTGGCTGGATGCCACCCTCAGTTGAACTTCTGACAGATTCAGGGAAAGCCCGGGCTAGCAGGAGGCTGTCATCCTGGTGGAGCATGGTGCTTCCGTCACCCATCCGGGAAGCAGGTGATGGGGAGGTGGCTGTTGTGGGAGGAGTGCGGCAGGAAGGCTGCCTGTGGCCGTCCCTGAAAACATGGCTGAAGCAGAATCCCTGGACAGTCTGGATGTCCCACATCCTTAGGTTTGCTCCTTTTGTAGCTGAATTCTCCAACCATTTTAGTTGCTCCAGGCATTTAATATTGTTCCGTAGATATGGACCAGCAGTGAAGTTATATGTGGTAGTTTGTCAAATTAAAAGCAACTGCTCTGTGCACCCATTAATGAAATTGATTTTTAAAAGAGAATTACTTGTGGTGGTTTACCTTGGGCACGCCTGGCTGAATACCATTTTGTACCATTATGCTTGTATTTCCTTGAACATTTGTAGGTTGTAACGAGCTTGATGCAGTAGGTTT
Source organism: Pluvialis apricaria (assembly GCA_017639485.1). NCBI lineage: Eukaryota > Metazoa > Chordata > Aves > Charadriiformes > Charadriidae > Pluvialis > Pluvialis apricaria. Next base: position 27,103,378 of record CM030014.1, read on the forward strand.
CATATGGCTGGGGAAGTTACTAATGACATAACTGGGAGCCTATAGCTTTTTTCCTGTCTTATAGGAGGCAAACGGAATAGGATCTTGTCCTTTAAAGATTTAAGATTTAGCTTGGTGTTGAGGTAAACCTCCAATTTATCTTTTTTTTTTTCCACAGTGATGATCAAGAGAGTAGACGTGCTGCATCCAGTGTGAATATTGACAAAAATTGAGTGATTGTAGTTGACAGAGGGTTTTGCGGCAACTTTAGAGGTAGAGTCTGTGCTTAGCAGATGGGCAAGGAGACAGGGGGGTTGGAGGATGTTGAATAAGCTGTGTGTGCCAGTGCTAACGAAAAATCAGAGCTAGAAAATGAAAGGCCTAGAGGCCAAGCACTGCCACTGTGGTTTGGAAACTCTAGAGTATTGCAAAAGTTGGTGTGTTTCCATAAACTGCTGATGCCTTCCGCGATGGGAGGCAGGAGGAAGGTGATACTGGTGCTTTTGGACTGTGACTAGTTTCTAAAACATGGGAACATTTGGTTCATACAAGTGTTGCAAAGACGGAAAAAGTGAATGCTTAGCGAAGAATCAGTTCAGCTAGGTTTTCTTTTTGGCTTTTGAGTTTGGTTGGTTTGGTTTGTTGTTGGGTTGTTTTTTTTTTTCACAAGGCATAGCTGTTCCTGCTGGAAAACCTGTGTGTTTTATTTCAAATGGAAACAGGAGTCGGAAGTCAGAGGAGGAAGAGAACAGCAGGAATTGAAAGCAAATTGGTAAATTCAGCCTGCTGTTGTGACATGTGTTTATGGTGTGAGTTGGACCTACAGAGCCTGATTAGCACATTCTCAGCAGAGAGAGCTGTTTGCACAATGGGAGGAATGGCAGAATTAAAGTTAGCTCGCTGTGTATACAGTGTGTTGAAAAAACATGAGCAGGGTGCAATCATCAAGTTGTTTTTAATGAATCTGGTAGCGGTGACTCTTTTGCAGGGAGATCAAAAGCAGAAGCTAAGGGCTGTTGCGGTTTTAAGGCTTTTCAAGAAGTATCGAATTGAGCTTCGATTCAACAGGAAGAAAAAACATCAATTACAAATCACCCTTGTTCTGATGCTCTATGTGTCAGCTGCTGGTTAAAAACAACCAGCTACAAATAGGATAAGAAATATTAAAGCTGGAAATAGGGTTTCTAATTACTGGAGGAGTTGAGGGTATTGAATACCCTTTCTTCAAGGACACCACTAACTATTATGAAGTGAAGAGTTGATGAAAAAAGGATTTGGATATATTTTTTCATGGTAGAAGTTGGAAGAGGTGCCTTGGAGATTCCTCTTCTAGCACTGTCCCATTTTTGGATAAGTTTGAGGAACAGAAGTTGAAGAATGGAAGGGTTATCTGAAAGTCAACCCACGTGCATGTCAGGAACACGAGGCTGCAGCTGCTGTTAATAGTTGGTTTACTGAAGATCCATTTTAGCTTAATGAAGTCACTTGTTACTCAGCACACGGTATGCGGAGAACACCAAGCTCTGTAAATTAAGTAATGATTGATCTGAGCTGTGTGTTGATTTCTTCATACTATTGTCATTCCTTCTACCAGTGTCCTGAACACAATTAAGTGTACTCAAGTCCTATTTTAGGACCTGCCCATGGGCAATTATTCAGAGCAAATGGCTGGAACATTTTTATATATATATTTTTTTTTTTTAAAGAAAAGTATTGCAAGCCATGTAAAACAATATCTATCATAGTAAGAAGCCTTTAGGGACTAAGCATTGATTAAAGCGAACTAGTATGATGCATTAGTGCAGCTACTAAGCTATACAGTTCCTGAAGGTTATAGTGTAATACACAGTGGCATTATGCATAAATGGTAACCTGAGCAGCTGCGCAGTAGCTTTTTAGGAGGGAAGACTAAATTGTTTCTGTGATAAATGGTAGCACCAGCAGTGACAAATTTTACTTGTGGCAAAATGCTGGGAAAATTGATGACTAACTAGGAGAAGCTTGTGTGCTAGTTTGTTGTCCAGGTTTATCTGGCAGCTTGATCTGGAGTGTATCATGTTATGATGAGTGACTGGGAATTGAGTAAAATTTTCCTGTATAATGAGAATGTGATTTAGGTGCATTTGGTTTGACAGAGATGGAGCTGTGTGAATCGCAGCAGATGCAAGGGCTGTAGAGGAAGTGTTGCTGAACAGCCCAAAGCAGGCTCAGTGCGATATGGTAAAAGTTGGGACTATGACCTGCACCTTGGACAATGCTTCATCACTTTACTTTAGCAACCCATGGACGGGCTGCATTGCAGAACTAAGTGCTTTATTCAGTGCATTACAAAATCCATATGTTCTGCCTCAAGAACCTTCTTCATTACACCTTCTGTTTTCTAAGAAGTTTCACTTTATTTCAAGGAACAAGCTCTATTTGTTACGTTATTCAGATTATATTCTGTGTGCTTACCATAGAGCTTTCATCGTGGTATTCCAGTGATGGAAGAAATTGCATCCTTCCTCAGAGGTGCCACCTTTGGCAGTTTATATTAAGCCAAGACCTATTTTTATGAAATGGGAAAATGATAACATTATGAATGAATATGATTTCAGTAGGAAAAACTCAGTGTCTCTCTGTAGAGGAAGATGAAGTATTGTTGTTCTGTTAGAGCTCTTTGAAGGAGCAGATTGATAACAATACTCAGCTTGATATAGTGTTTGTATTTCCAAAAGCTTGAAAAAAGTCTTTCACTGACGGCTCCTAAAGTATCCAAGCTGTTACAGAATAAGCATTTGTAGATGAATGTCATCTAGATATCTGTTGTAAATAAACAGGTTAAAAAACCCCAGAAAGTTACAGGCATTATTGACCAAATTACTAGTAGTGCAACTAAGACTTGTAGCATTCGCTGTGTTCATAACTGACCTGGAAAAAGTACTGAATTAGGGAGGAAACAGTTTGACTTATTCTGGAGTCTTGAAATGACACTGACACTGTGAGTGTGAAGAGTTGCAGAAAATATCATGAATGAACAATACAATGCCAGATGAAACGCAGTGTTGATAGACACAAAGAAATGTGTTGAGGGAAAACCAGTCCTAACAGTCCTGTATGTGTTGATGGGTTTTGAATTGGCTATTATTGATTATGAAAGAGATTTTTGAATAATTTGGGGTAATTCTTAAAATATCAGCTTAATGGTTAGGTAGCATGCAAAAGAACAATAGAAGGTTAGGAATTACTGTGAAAAGACTAGAGAACGCAATATGCCACTCCTTGAACGTATAACTTGAAGAGAAGAGTGCACAGAAGTCATCCTAAGGGTGTGTTAGAGCTGGGGAAGGTGCAAACAGGGGAGCTTAGAAGTGTTGAACAGCTTACCTAGAGGAGAGGGGAAATGCCAAGGTCAGTTTGCTTCACAGAAAGCACATATGAGGAGGGCGCAGTAGATGTCTATAAAATTCTGGGCTGTTGAGAGGAAGTCAATGAGAACATAAATACTGTATGAGAAGAGAGTATCCACTGATGTTTTAGTCTTCTGGATGCTGAAGGACAGTGAAATGGCAGTGGGCTCCAGTATGGGAATGCAGTATCACCCCAGATGGCTGGGGGTCGGTTTGGTGCCTCCTGCCTACCTTGTGAATACCATCATATTTCTCTACCAAATGATCGAACCGAAGGTCTTGGGGTAAAAGCCTGAGCAGCTGGGGGTGCACCTGTAGCACTGTTGGAGTGGACCATATTTCACTGTTACCTTTCTGAGTTGTCTCTACCACCTTCTATTTATCAGTTGGTACAGTTGTTGCTTTTTATATCTGTCACTGTGAGCTCTGAAGTACAAATGCATTCCTGTAGTGCAAAAGGACAAGAAGTTCTCTTTGGCTTTAAGTACTACTGTAGTGATCATTAATGATGATAAGTTATTGCGTGACCTAGTTCATAGAAACTCTGGATATTTTTTCTAGGCTTTTCTCTATAGATCTCTTTGCTTAATTCCATGGGTGCTTTATTATTACATATAAATATTAAAAATGCATGGGGCCATCTTTTTATTTAGTTCTATTTTGTATTATAAGATGATCATAATCTCAAATACTGTTTCCTTAAGTACATGCCCAAAGCTAAGTTTCTACCAAATAATGAATCATACAGTGGGTTCTGCAGAGCAATAACACTCATGCTCAAAATCAAGAACTCATGGCATCTCTCAAATACGTTGAGCAGCAAAGCAGAGCACCAACCTTTAACTTCTGCTTGTAAGATTGGTTATTTTTTTTATGCCTTGATTAGTCTGAGTGATTTTTCCATTGTGTCACCAGATGAAGGCAATAAACAGTGCCAGTAGTGTTGATAATACATGACATAAGGCGAAGCAGTTGCGAAGATATATTTTTTTCATGTGTAATTGATATTAACAAGACTGTCAACCCCTTTTGTTTGGGGTTAGGTAGTTGTTTATGAGCAGGAGGAAGGTTTCTTTGTCTTGTGTACCTGATGACCTAATGAACGGTGCAGTGACTAATGTAATAACCTGTGTTTTGCTTGTAGTTTCCCTCCAAGAAGCTTTGGGCTACCTTTAGCTGCTACTTGGGACTGTTCAGCATGTGATACTCTGAACACTCTTGGAGGGTGGGTTCTCCATTGCCTAGTACTTTGTTCAAGTTGATTTCCTTCTCTCCGACTGCAGCTAATTAAAAAAGCTACCCGTTTAAGGAAGTAATGTGTTAGATCAGCTTGTCTGGTGGTGTCTTTTATGCTTTAGAAATCACTGGGTTAAAATTAAGCCCACTGAATTCCATAACATTGCCTCTGTCCTTACTACGGGATTAATATTTGGATTTCTGCTTCAGTTTGAAGTTAGCAGTTTCTTAAGATACTTTAATACTTACATTTAAGCATTTCTGTAAACAGTTCCCGCAAATCCACTAAGCGTTTCCAAAGCACAAAAGAGTAAAGCAGCTAAACTGGACTCTCCTTTTCCATCTTCAGTACCAATTCAGCTTCCTCAGGGTTTTTGTAACTGTTGACATGGAAAGAAGGTAAAGGCGACTGGAGAGCTGCACTCTGGGAATGCCTCATCACTCCTCTTGGAAAGCAGCTGACTTAACAAGAGAAAAAGTGGGCTCATGTTACAACAACAAGATGTAGTTGCTTGTGTGTTTAAATACATTCTTGATAGTACTATTGCACAGTAGGTTTACAGTTCCCATACTTCTGCCTCATACTTCTCTCTGCAGTACACGTTTGATGTTGGGAAGAATCGGGTGTATCGGACTATTGGCAAGCAAAAGTAGTATAGAGAAGATGGTATTGTTTTCTGCCAGCCCCTCCACAAAACCAGAAGTGATCCTGGAAAAGAAAATCTCTGAGGATGAGACCAGCCTTTGAAAGGCAGACCATGACACAAGTGAAATGGGGGCAAGCTCATCCAGCTGCAGAGACAGGGCCAGAATTTGGATTCAAAGTTTGCAATGATCTATATAAATAATAGTAAATAAATAATGTAAAGGTAGTTTAGCTACGGACCAAATTAATTGAGGAGGGTGGCTCTTTCCAGCCTGTACTTGAATGAACATCCTTAGACACAGTAAAATTCTCTACAAGAAGAGTATTAAAGTAAATTATTTACCTCTTTAATTCAGTTATTTACCTGAGTATAGAGAGACTATCAATCCTCAGAGAGAATGGTGTAATGAGAGCAGGGGAGGAGGAGAGGAAGATAGAGGTGGCTTCCATTTTCCTTAACCTGTACCTGCTGGCCTGACCAAGCCACAGGTGCTGTGTAGGGATAATTTAGTTTAGATTATTTAATGTTACTCCTGCTTGCAACAATGCTAGAAGGAGAGTAGTTGAGCCCCCTCTTGCCAGAGCACATTTGCCATTGCATGTGCTTGGTACCAGAACTGCTTGTGGCTGACAGCCAGCAGACTCATGGATTTCTTGTTGTCTGGAGGTTTAAAATCTTCTGCGTTGGGGTTATGTAGTAAGTGCCAGTATGAGTTTAAGCTGGTTTTCCCTGCTATTTGAAATATTAGGTCAAGCTGTGTGCAGTAAAATAGGTAAATGTGGAGAAGTGTTAAAAAAAACCCTACAAAACCTTAGAGTACTTAAACTTATGAAGGATTTAATTTGTATTATTAATAGAGGACTCTTTACAGTCCAACTCATAAGTACTAGAACTTACTAAATCAGTTTTGTATATGTACCGCCCCTTCAAGAAGATGCAAGTCTGGTGGCTGCCTTATTCTTGAGGCTAGTAAAGAGGTATAAAGATGCAACAGATAAGAATAGTGTTGCACAGATAATTATTAGCATCCTGGTTGTAGCTGATTGTCACCAAAGTTTAAGAAACGTTTTGGATATTTAATCATTTATTACATTAGATTTAAACATGATAATTAGTTGAACCTTCAATATAAAAGGTAAGCTTTAGGTATGTTTACCTGAAGTGCTTCTTTCAAGGCTTGTTTCTTACCAGTGATCTGTCTTTTTATTTGCTTCTCTTTTCAAGCAACTCGAGATTATTTTTTTTTAAGTGGGAACAAGGTAAAGGAAAAAGAAAAATTATTCCTACTCCAGGCTGTTGCAGTTGAAATACATCTTTATTTCTTTACTGAAGCAACTTTATGCAAATAAAAACTATCAGCAATATAGTACCCAAAATAAAACAGCAAGCACTAAGTCAAGTAGGAAAGTTGTAAAACAGTGTTCCACTGCTGAATGTTAAATATTCAAATAAACATTGTAAAAACTTCAGGAAGACTTTATGGCACCATAGACACACAGTGTAAAATCATTCAAGTTCTGCTATCAAACCACACCAATTGTTCAACATATTCTTATCAGTCCAAGTGAAAGTGAGTATCTTAAGGGGAGTACTTAAGCTAGTGCATATGCGTGATTCATCTCTCAAACAGCGTGTATCCTGCTGCTTTCCCCGTTACACCTTTGCATGCAGAATCAAGAGGGTGATTAAATGCACGGAACATTGATGACAGAAATGAAATGTGTGCAAACATACATCAGTATGTGGAGGAAGAAGATGGATTGTTTCACCTAAGTGTGCTGTTGCTGCCCTGGGTGCATGCTCTGTGTGCATTGGTAAGTGCCACAAGGAGAACTAAGGAAGCTTTGTAATAGGATTGCGTTGGGCAAAAAATTGAAAGACTACTTGCAAAAACGTGGAAGAAAAAGGCAGAATAATAACAGAAAAAAAAGGCTTAACATTAATCTAGAGATTTTTTTTCCACTATATTAGTTTCTTTTTTTCTATAGTTGAAATGCATTTAATGGAAAACGTGCATTTAGGAAATACTTCAGTGGAAGGATTAGTTGAATTTGAAATGTTTTAAAGAGCTGGCCTTATTCTCTAATGGCCTAGTATTCTGTGGCATTGTATTTCTGTTGCTGAAAGTAGACTTGTCTAGTAATGAATAGCAGGGAATGATTTGTTATCTGGTGGTCAACATGCCTATGGTGAACATAACCCCCAAAGCTCACATTCCTCATGAAGAAATTGTTTGAAAATTTATTGACAGATAGAAGAGCCTTTACATGTACAGATGTGTTTTGACCTTCTTCTCACTGAGTGGTACTTCATTCTGCGAATAGTCTCATTGAAACCAATGGGGCTGTTTAGTGGAAAAAAAATAAATGGGGCTGAGGGTGGTAGAACCAGATTGGCAGACTCTGAAGTAGGAGAACAAGATACTAGAAATGAAAAATACCTATTCAGTTGTCTCAGGATCAAATTTGCTAATCAACCACATTGTTTATCAGCTGGAGTAGCTGAGGAGCTTCAGTGCTAAGGTATTTCCATCTGTAAATTCTGCTTGTACTCGCGCCCTCTTTCTGTCTGTCAGCTCATCTCACCTTATGCGGGAGATGACTAGGAGAGAAGACCATCTATGGGTTGATTTGTAGCACCCTGAAGGTTTTTACCACAAAAGCAGATGGCGTATCTAGGTAGCCAGAGCTGACTGAATAAGGTTACCTATAAAGTTAATCTGGATCCAAATACAGAAGAGATGTGGGTTTTATAAGACAGATACTGTGGAAGCTTGAATTTAAGCTGAGATACTAAACTCTCCAGAACTTCAGGAATTTTTGGTAAAACATCCATCAAGGGTAGAAAATGTTCCAGAGAGAAACTGTACAGGTGTGATTAAACAACAGTTATTACAGTAACAGTTACTGAATCAGCTATTTCTATAATCAGGTTAGGTGTTCTAATAGCTCTTTTAAGAGTTTGATTTAGCTTTAAATAAACTGAAAAGAGGAAGGATGGAAATCCTTAAATGTAATCAGTATTTTATTGTAAGAAATAAAATCACACCTTGTATTTGTCGTCCAGGACCTGAGTTACGGACTGAAACCTAATTTGTCTTCTGTTTTTTGGTTTTGGCTCACACAAAGGTTTCTGTTGACAGAGAAGAAATGATCTTGTGGAAAAGACATGCACTTGGGACTTGCAAGATCTGTGCTTAGTTCTTAGCTCAGTGCCAGTATTCCTTGAAATCACTTAATCTGGATATGTTTCCCATCTGTTCTGCTTTTCTAGGTGGCAAGCTTTTGTGACCATGTTGGCATACAGAATAATACAGGGGATCCCAAGTGTTACTCACAGCCTCTTGTTGCTGTTGAAATGCGTATGCCAGTGAAATTAATTCCTGGTTTATGTCTTTAAGTGATTAGATCTTAATTATATGCAAGTGTGTAGTCTTCATTTGCAAGGAATGGTGGGGAACGTTTACAAATGTGTTCATCCTCTACAGAAAACTGATTAAATAAGCATGAGGGGAATGATTTAAGAAGGCTAGCAAGTCGTAAGCTTATGAAAGACTTGCAGGAGGGAGCAGAGCAGAACAGTTTTGAGTCACCCACTTCAGCTGTTTATGTCCTCGTGACTTTGCAGTTTAATTTTCCAGCCACGATGGCCTGGTCAGGCATGCCCAGGCCTCTTCCTGAGTACAGGATGCTGAAGTGCAGTGTTGGAGAACATTAAGCTGAAATGGAAATTGCTAGTTATGTTTTAAAAGCTATCATTGCTAGTAATGAGGAGTCCCAAAGATTTTATTCTGGCAATTAAAAAGGTTGAAGCTACACTTTCCTGGGTTCATTGGAGAAAGGTGCATTTTTGGCTGATGTAAATTGATAAAGCTCTTGTTATAGCTACCCTCTCAGATAAACTGAATGTTCAAACCTGAGAATCTCAAGTGTCATTGAATTAAAACCACAGACTGTTACTTTTGTTGCTAGGAGGAAAGAAAATAAAAATTCCAGAATTTTTTCTTGATCTCCTACTGTATTACTAGATCAACCCCCCCGCAATGCCTGCCTTTTGTAAGCTGCCTTTGGTTCTAGAGTTGTGTTCTATTGTGTAGAAGTATAGCTAACCTTTCATCTCATGTGATATGTTAACTGCTGGCTTTAAATGAAGTTTTTCCTGGAACAGACATCCTATGCTGCACAACTTTACTGAAATCCAGTTTATTTGAAGACAGATGGTGTTTTAAATTTACTAAATAGATACTAGTGCTGTGTGGTATGCATGCTTTTTGCAAGCTGCCTTTCTGATCTCTCTTAAAAAGCTGCTTAAGAGATATATCCGTCTGTTTTGTGTGCCCTGCCTCCCCTCGTGCCTGCAAAGGTGTGGTTTGCATTTTTGTCAAGTAATGGGGAATAGTGGCTACTAAAATTACTGGCCATACTTCACATAAAGTTACTATCAGAAATCCAGGCAAAAATTTGTAGGCTACTTATACAAGGAAGAACAGCTTCCATCTGATTTTATTTAGATTGCAGAAGCTCTTGGTAGCAGAGATGCCTTCCCTCTGTGTGCTGTTCCTTGTTTCCCTTAGCCTAGTTATGGGGAATAGCAATTTTATGCTAAAATAACTAAAGCCTCTAAGCCCAGTTGTGTCCGTTGCTGTCAGACTTTTGTACAAAACTCTGTATGTTTAGATTGCAGTTCCCTAATCTGAATTGTAATTCTTTGGAATGGGATTTTTGGGTGCCATTATGGAGAGGTTCACTGTGGCCTGGACTGCAGCAGGGAGCAAATGGCATGTGAATGGGACAGAGGGAGGCCAGCACTGAGCGGTTCCTAACGTTATTCCTTACTGTGGATCGCGTCTGTTCATCAGAAGTGGTGGAGATTGGGCGAAATACTCGAGGATCCTATTTTTTTATCTGAAATGTAAGATGAGTCAAAATGTACTCTTCAAAATAACTGTGAAATGCTTTGATTCAGAGCTAAAGGATAAAGGCAAAACTTTGTCTGCAATTGTTTAACAACAGCAAAGGGTTGGTCACAGGGATAAATGAATAGTTTTTTTTTATTGTCAAGCAACACAAATGGCATCATGGAAAGGAGTTTTGATAAACAACATTTATCTCTTTCTCCATTTTCTATGCTTAATGACAATTATTCATGCTAATTAAAGATTCATTAACTGATTTGAAAATGCACTTGATATTGTAAGTGCATTAACATCTATTAAAATTATATATTTATTGTTTATTAAGTGAAAGGAGCAGTGGTCTGAGTATACTTCAAACAGATGACAGGCCACTTACAATAAACTTCCTTCGTATGTTTTGCATCCCAGGATCTCACTGTTAGTATAGTAAACATCGTAGCTAATATGACTACCCTCAAGGAGCTATGAAAACAATTAATTTTGAAATATTATATAATATCTCTGTGAATGTGATATTAAAAAGGGGATGGATTTTTTCCCAAACTTCTCAGCCTCTGTGTGGGGACTACAGTTTGGTGAGTACCGGGTTCTTTGAAAATATTAGCCCACTACGTATGGAGTCAGTTAAATATATTTACATTTACATTTTAATACGTTTGTGGATATATTTGATTGTATCAAGTGCAGTGTGTGACGGATGCCCAAATCCCAATGGATGCCTTTTGATATCAACATGATTTTCATGTCTTAGGTCTTCACTAAGTCTAGACTACTTGCAATACTGCTGATTCATCAGTGCAAATACCTCTAACAGAGAAGCTTCGCTAGTACAAGCTCGTTTTACACTAGTGCTTTGTATGTGTGGGATTATGTCACCATAGCAGCCACAGCATCACTGCAAATCCTACAAGTCAAAAAAGAGAAACGGGTAAAATGGAGTGAAGGGGAGGTGGAGGACAAGACTGGAAGGTGGTACCCTGGTATGGTAAGGACACTTCCCGTAACTTCCCAAATAACTGAGGCAGCAATATCTGCTCTGGTCTTGGTATCAAGGGGTGACCCTAGGCAAAGTAAAAGCATAGGTTTTTTACTAGAAAAGGCGAAGAAAATGATTATCTGCATATACGGTGCCAGAGTCCCAGTTTTGCCTGCTCTGAGGGAAACATTTACCAACTCAGATGATAAAATTTGTATATATTTTTTTTAGACTTGGTGTTTTGCACAGATAACATCACAGTATGCAGGAAAATATTAATGCTGGTCCATTTTTTCCTCCCAGCCTACTTTCATTTCTCTTCCAGCACAAGAGGCTGCAATCATTTAGTCCAGACGTAGCTTTCTCCAAAACTCATGAGATCAGATTTTTATCTGGTACAAATATTTGTATATAGTACAAATATGGTATGTAGTGCTTCAGTCTCTTCAGACAGGATCTACTGCAGCTCTGTTTGGTGTGATCGGTGACTCTAGTTTGTAACCTGTGATAAAAACAGCTTGATCTTACACTTGAAATATGAAATACTCTGCCTTGGTGCCTCTGTGCAGTCCAGGCCCCCAGTGGAAGATGGGATAGCAGGTGGATACTAGGGCTGCGATAAGTGAGGAGCTCTGATATTTTCTTGCATTTTAGAATTGGCACAGGTATCAGGTGGTTGCCTGAAGTCAGTAAAGATTGTGGTGTTTGCAGTTGAGTGTCATGAAATTAATTTGATAATGGAATTGATTATGGGCCAATGGAATTGATTCAAGCCTCTGTTAGGCCTAGGTTTGTGATTGCTTTGCTCAGTGTGAGTAACACATAGCACCTGGATATGTATTCTGATAGGTAATAAAATGGAAGTGGGAGAATTTACAAAAAAAACCCCAGCTGTTAAGAAACCTAAAAAAATATTTAAAAATGTGATGAGTTCAATATGTATTTATTAACTCAATAATTAATGAAATGACAACAGGCTAAAGAAGAACAGAATTTAAGATTATTAAGTTGTCTACAGATGGATTCTGGTACCTTATATGTGAGGGTAAGACTAGTAGAAATGGAGTGTCTGCTCTTCCAGTGTCTTGACACTATGGATGGAGCGGCAAGTTTGCAAACGGTGCGTAGGGGTTACAGAGCGTGAGCAGCAGCACTTCAGGTGCGCTTTGTACAAATGATGGTTACTTGACAAGCCTCAGGGGCGTGCAGAGTATGTGCTTAAAAGGTATGCTTGGGTAACCCCCAGTGCTGCTGGTAAGGAACAACTCTGTTATGGCGACAGGGGAGGCCACATAAACTCTTAATTTGGGTTTCAGTTCAGGTAAGCAACTTCTGTTCCTTCCAGCCTGTCCCCTGGACTGCCCGGGGGCAGTGAATTACATGGTTCTGCCTAGACATCAGGAAAGCAGGGGGGAAATAAAACCCCAAAAATTGTTGGTTCTTCTGTAGCAAAGGTGCCCAGCTTAGCGTAGTGTCTGTAGGTCGATTTGCATAGAAAAGAACATTTAAAAATAATCGTTCTAAAATTTGACTAGCATTTAGAAGTACAATATTGTAGCTTCAATTATAGATTGGGAAGCTAGAAGAAATTAATTTTAAATCTCTGGCATTTCGAAGATTGATACCTTCTGGGATATTTTTTCTGCTGTCCTCAGTATTAGCTTAGAAGCTAAATTAAAATGAGCCAACACCTCTGAGGCTTTGAAATTGTTTAGTAAAACATTTCAACTAGTAAAAATGTTTGACATTTTGTATGTACAGAATTAAACAAATGCAACTTGTGTGAAATAACTTCAAATATTCAACTTCATGGAAAGATCACACCATTTTTCCCTAGATAAAATTGTGTGAAGAGCAGTGGAGTTGTGTTAATTTTTACCTCCGTAGTAAGTAGCATATAGTTTCACATGAAGGTCTCTCGTGTCAAGTCAGTCGTTTCCCAGAATGCCTTAGAAAATAGAGAATTTTCTATCAGAAAATATACAATTTTAATTCTAATTTCATATCAGGGGTTATTTGAGGCTTTGTATATAAAAGCAACTTTAAAAATGTAGTGAAGACAGGTGTACATTTTGTGTTCTCTTCACATGCCCAAAAGCCCCGTGCTCTGGAGTTCCTGATGGAGAACGTGTCCGTATGTCTGCCAGTTACACACAGTTGCAGTGCTGTCATGACTCACTTTCTTTTATAAGAAATTCAGAGTTTAGACTCATTTGCAGGGATGGTTTTAAGTATGCCCAGGACTCAGAGGGACCTATTTGATGGGGCTAATCAAAACGATTACCCAGGGAAGTAATTTCCATAAAGACCAGCTTGTTTCGGCTGTCACTTTCCTCTCTTCATAGTTGTTCATTTATCATTTGCCAAGACATGTGGTGGTGATGGGATTTTTTAAGCAACCTGTTTAGAAAAAAAAGAAAAAAAACCTCAAAACCCAAAAAACCTGCACACAAAAGAACTTACTGGTGAAAGTTTCTTTCAAAGATTTACTAAAGGATTTATTTCACGTTGTCAGCATTCTATACTAATTATTTCATATATCCTTAGATCTTCCAAAATTAAGACTTGAGTTCTGAGTTCAACAAAAGAAAGTGATTTATCAAAATTACCCTAAAATGATGAATGATACTTTATTATTATAAAATGTAATAATGTTCTATGTTGAGCCATTTACCCACTTCAGGCCCTGTAAGGTATTTTCAAGTGGACTCAAAATCATTCAACACGCTGGATCATCGTGAGGAGTTAGTAGAAAGGCAGTGATTTCCCACATAATTATTCTTAAGTAGAGGTGCCACAGTTGTGTAGCAGCCATTAGTAAGGTTTCTTTTCTTTGAGAGCTCTGCTTATCAGCTTTGGCTAATTTTCCAAGTCTGTCTGCCTACTTCATCTTTGGTAAGGTTTTTGTTCAGAGGATTGCCACTAACAGGGCTGTGCTGAAATAGATGATTCTTTAGTGGTTAATATAAAGAACTCTCTGATCAATGGGGAGTCTCTTAACCTCTGCTTCCTGAGCAGAATAAATTCGTTCAGCATCTTGAAGATGCTTCAGTGGTCTGGAGACTTTAAAAAGAAAAAAAAAAAATATCATCAGGATGTTACTTATTAGAGCAACAGAACAGGAAATTAAATCAATTAAATAGTGCAGAATACAAAGGAAAAAAAACTACTTTAGCATAAAAATATGCAAAGGAAGCACTATGTAAAAAAGATAGTCATCCGATTAAAATAGTGCGCACAGAATTATTTCACTGTGACATTAAGCTGGAGGGAGAGTTGTGATGGAAGGCAAGCTGTCAGATAATATCCCTGACAGTGTCTGCAACACTGAGGTCCAGGTGGTGAAAACCTAGTGAACGTGGACACCCGCTTTACACCTCTGTCCACTGTTGCTTTTGAAAATACATCAGGCTTGGACGAGATTCCTGTCATCATCTCTGTGGTTGTGCTTAGTTCTGTTCTCTGTATTCAGATACCCACAAATGTTTGTATGGATTTAACTTAGACTGTGGGTATGATGATCCCAGTTTGCACAGAAATCTCACAGGTTTAATAGGATTTTTTTTTTTTTTAAGAATTTGTTGGTCAGTTTGGACTTTTTAGGATGAAATGGTAGGGAACACCCCCAAATGCAGTGGATTCGTGTACTCGGTTATTATCTGATAATTGTCAACTTTTCAGCTGACTGATAAAGACAGACTCTTGAAATATTTCAAGTAGTAAAACTGTTTCCCATTGTAATAATTGTGTGCTACTTACACATTAGGACATTATTGTGCATTAGGGTTTGGCCAGACAGAAGCCTTTCCTCCTCTTAATTGACTGCCAATAACTTAAGAGCAAACTAGCATTTATGTAAATGTCTATCAAGATACTTCAGTTGTAAAAGTGCAATTTGTAAGTGCTAGCAAGGGCTCAGACTTACAATCCAGTTCCTGTTTGCCCCCTGAAATATTGCAGTGCTTTCAGAGCTGCGGTCTCTTGAAAGGCTTTGATTGCGGTTTTTCTTCAACTTCTCAGTATCTAAAACCCCTCCTGCAGTTTTTATGCCTGTTCGAAGTGCATTGGTTGAGGAAACAGAAATGGATAAAGTAATACAGCTCCTATGTGTAGATGTAAAAAGGGGAAAAAAGGAAAACCCAGGGAACTACAGGCCAGTCAGTCTCACCTCTGTACCCGGCAAGATCATGAAGCAGATCCTCCTGGAAACTCTGCTAAGGCACATGGAAAATAAGGAGGTGATTGGTGACAGCCAGCGTGGCTTCACTAAGGGTGAATTGTGCCTGACAGATTTGGTGGCCTTCTATGATGGTGTTACAGCATTGGTGGATAAAGGGAAGAGCAACTGATGTCATCTGCCTGGACTTGTGCAAGGCATTTGACACTGTCCTGCATGACATCCTTGTCTCTAAATTGGAGAGACATGGATTTGGTGGATGGACCCCTTGATAGATAAGGAATTGGCTGGATGGCCATACTCAGAAGAGTTGCGGTCAACAGCTCCATGTCCAAGTGGTGAGCAGTGATGAGCGGTGTGACAGTGGGATTGAGTGCACCCCCAGCAGTTTGCTGATGACACCAAGCTGTGTGGAGCGGTCGACAGGCTGGAGGAAAGGGATGCGATCCAGAGGGACCTGGACAGGCTTGAGAAGTGGGCCTGTGTGAACCTCATGAAGTTCAACAAGGCCAAGTGCAAGGTCCTGCACATGGGTCAGGGCAATCCCAAGCACAAATCCAGGCTGGGTGGAGAATGGATCAAGAGCAGCCCTGAGGAGAAGGACCTGAGGGTGTTGGTGGATGAGAAGCTCGACATGAGCTGGAAATGTGCACTCGTAGCCCAGAAAGCCAACCACATCCTGGACTGCATCAAAAGCAGTGTGGCCAGCAGGCCCGTGGTGGGGGGGTTGGAACTAGATGATCTTTAAGGTCCCTTCCAACTCTAACCAGTCTGTGTAGTTAGATACACATGTGTAACTAGATCTACAGTAGCAGTTATGATGGTTTTGTTACCCATGGTCCTCTTCTCCCAAGTAACAAGCAACAGGATGAGAGGAAACAGCCTCAAGTTGCACCAGGGGAGGTTTAGATTGGATATTAGGAAAAATTTCTTCACAGAAGGGGTTGTCAAGCATTGGAGCATGCTGCCCACGGTAGTGGTTGGATCACTGTCCCTGGAGGTTTTCAGAAGACGTGTAGATGTGGTGCTGAGGGACATGGTTTAGTGGTGGACTTGGCAGTGCTAGGTTAACGGTTGGAGTTGGTGGTCTCAAAGGTCTTTTCCAGCCTAAATGATTCTATGGTTCTATGATGCTTTCATACTTATCTCTTTATTTGAAGCATTCAGTTTTGACGTCTTTCCTGACCAGCTCCTTAGTTATGGTGTGTGGAAGTCTGTCCTCCAAGCATGACAGTCGTCTTACCTGTAGCTCTTCAGTCTCAATTATAAGACTTTTTTATTTTTGTAAGGTTAGACTTAGCAGTTGCTGGTCATTCTTTCTCATATTCAGCATTGCTAAAGTTGTTCTAGGGTCTGTTTTACTTGCATATTTAGCAATGTACTTATACTTTGCTATATTATTTTCTGCCATTCTTTCCCTTTACATAGAATTAAAATATCTTGATATTTTATGGTGCTCTATTTCAAAGTGGTTTACAAAAACCAGTTAATATTATCACCCATTTTTGCAAATGAAATACTTAAGGGGAAGAAGGATCATCCAGTAATAAGGAATAAAACTAAGAATTAGTGTGGTGCTACAGTCACTGAATATTACTGTCTCATTGATATTAATTTCAAGAAATAGCTAGATCAATACTGATTTTGAAATATTTTTATTTTAATTTTAATCTTTTCATATCTTTTTATTTGGAAGTTTGTTCTATAAAAGCCAGGAAGTTGACTCTCAGTTCAGTTATTTTTCGAAGATGAATCAATTTCTCCTAGTTATGCTGTTTTTATGTAATCAGGTTTATGTTGCGGTATAAGAATTCCAGAAAAAACACTGGGTCTTAAATTCAAGATTCAAATGATGGATTGTGTATCTATTCAAATCCATGGCAAACCCCCCAGTTACTCCAAACTGCTTTCGTAAAAATGACTGACAATATAAGATTACGAAACATTATCTTTATTTCTTTGAGAACTTCTTTTTTGATTAGTCATTAGGAAAAAAACTAGTTTTGATTGGGCAGAATGAGATACTATTGAATCTGAATCAAGCTATTTAAATTGGTTCTAAGCTAAGCATAATTTGTCATTATCTAAGATGATTGTAAATGGCTTCCTTGGAGAGGAATTTAATTGGGGCAGATGGATTAGACAAGGCTGTCCAATCTCTGACTTGCTTATGCAAATGCGACTGGCTCAAGTCAGTGAAGATGGAGGAAGGTATCAGTGACGGGGGGGGAAAAAAAGTTCAATAAACTGATTATGGGGTTTTTGGTGGTTTGATTGGGTCTTTGTTTGAACCAGACACCTTTCCTTCAAAATGCTGAATTTGAAGTTATGTATTAAAGTATAGCACCATGTCTGTTTCTTTAGAAGATTGTCCAACTGGGATGAACAGGATAATTCTTGAGATGACCAACATCTGAGTTGTATATCTGCCTCTATAAAGCTCCCTTCTAGATTATTAAGAACAAAAATAGGTAATTTTCTTCCAAAGTACACATGCATGTTCTCAATCAAAAATAGTGGAGATTAGAGAGAGATATGTATATAGAGATAGATAGATAGAGATACAAATGTGAAGTCCTTGTGTAGGTAACATTCTACAGTCAGCAGCTTCTACACATGGGAGGGCAATATACAGTGTTGGCAGTAAATTATTAGGCTGGATCCATGCTTATGCAATACAATTTTTCCTTATTCAACTTCTTGCCAGAAGATCTCGCATTGTGTTTCCAAAGTTACTGAGATACAGAATGTCGTTAGCCTGAAGAACAGTTAGAGCATCTTTCTAGTAATAGTGCTAAATCTAACATAGCTTTGCTGTATGTAAGCAGGACACTTCCATTCTGTCCTTGCCCACCTCAGTCACCATTGCACTTACCTCAGGCATTTGGAGCACAGGTTTAGTGCCTTCAACTGCCAACAAATACTTCAGAAATGTATATAATTTTGCTGTTATAATAAAAATAAGTTGCAAGTTGTCCCTGACAGGCAAGCCTAGTGTTGATAGAAATCATCGCGTAGCTACATAAAGTGTAGAAATTGATGAGCTGTTGCAAATATCCTGTCATCTATGCAAAAGTCAACATGAAATTTTGCTTAAAGTGGTCCCGTGCTTGGCTGTGTGAGATTCTGGGCTGACTGTCAGGTTGGTGGAGGAACACAAAATCAAAGTGTGTGTGTCTGTTTATCCCCCAGCTGAAGGATAATGTTCTGGAACACAGATGAATGTGGTGCCCAGACAAAAACTGGGGATTACTGTGTTAGCCCGGATGAGAGGAGGGCAAAGTAAAAAGTGTCCTCATTCCTGTGATTAAAGTCCACGTTTTTCAGGAAATTTGTGTGCAAGCTTATGTCTGAGCTGTTCAGTACACTCCACTTTGGAGTGGAACTTTGGCTGTTCAGGACGCTCCACTTTGGAACAGGCAAAATACATCTCCCTCTAAGAAACAGCTGTTTGAAATACCTCAGAGGTATTTCTCCCCAGGGGGGAGGAGATCTAGGGGCTTTGGGGATTTGCTCCATCTCCAGCACTGTCTAGCTGAGAATTCTCCTCCGTTGGCCCACCCTCCCAAGCCCTGTCATTCAGCCTTGTTCCTGTGGTTTTTCAGTCCGGGAGAGCAAAGCAAAAAGGAAGACTTTATCCTTTGCCGTGGATAAATTTTATCTTAATTTCTTATCTCTGAACACTGACTGAGCATCATGGAGCCCACTTATAGACCAAGTAGCTGTACCTCCTTTCCTGGAGCCCTAGAGAAAAATTGTCTGACCAGCCTCTCCAGCTGCCTAAACTTGTGCTAGAATTGTACTGCCATTGGATAACGTCATGTTGTAGGTACACTAGGCACAGACCTCTCCTAGTCCTTCAGGTGTAGTATTCAAGCTGGTGAACAGGGATGTTTTAGTCCATTTTCCTAAAAGAAAAATCAGTCAGACCTGGGATATGGGGAGTTCAGGGACTGTTTCCTCTCCGAGCACTATGTTAGAAAGATCCTGGTGTGAAGAGTTAGTTGGGTGCGTGGCTTTATTTGTTGGTCTGAGAGTTAATACCATTCTCCATTAGTGCAAGCTCACAGCGTGTATGCTAGACCTTGTGGTAAAGCTGGTCCAGGGAGTTTATTTCATCTCCTACGGTGAGAACTAACACACACAGGTTCCATACCTGTTATCCATCCCAAGAATTGGAAATGCTTGAACTGGAATTATTAAAAATGTGAATGCTAAGTGCATTTTTTTTCAGCTGGATAAAAAACTGCTTGTCCTGTGAATCATCAGGAAATGAACCTCAAATTGCAGTCTATGTGTTTTGGTGAGTTCAGAATGAGTTTTAGCTAATTAAAAGGTTATTGTAGCTTGACTTCAATATCGGTGGTTTCCAGCTGGCCAAGAGCCTGGGTGGATCGTATTCATATCTCTCCACAAGTGTGTTCAGGCACAGGGTGGTGGGTAGTTGCAGGTAGCCTGCCTATTAACCTTAGCTGCTGAGGCACAAATTGATTTGGATGAACTGGATTTTTTGAATGCACGTGTTCAGGATATATGTCTTGAATGAATGCTGTGTGGACAATGCATTCTAGGAAATAAATATTGCTGATTTGTTTTGTTTGTAAAAATTAATGTCCTTGAGAATACTCCAAACGAGTGAGAACATGAGAGGTTAATGTAACCAGGATGATGAGCGGTAAACACTCATTTTGAATCACATAAGGCAAATATAGAGGTAGTGTTCCTTTCTTAAGACACTAGGAGGGTAGATTTTAGATTTTCTAATATTCCTACATTTAAAATCCAGACCAAATATACTCATTTTTAACTTTGACATTTGCCCTTCTGTGATTACTAATACCACAACTGTGTTACTCTGTCATCATGCATCATGTATCATTTGGACAGAAAACAGGCTTCCAAAGCCTCTTTCCTGTGAGGGAATTGACCTTCTCATTAGTTGGAAATAACACTATGATAGGTAATCAATATTTAGTTGAAATACCAGCATCGCATCTTAGGCATTACTCATCCTTATTTCTGGAAAGCGTTCAGACTAAAAGCAAAATGTTTAGACTCCGCTGTGTATGGAAAATCTGCCCTTATACATACAAATCATGTGTTATACAAGTGTTATTTTGAATGTACAAATTGCAGATTTGCATCTCTGAAGCTCGCTGTGTGTCAGTCTGACCTTACGCTCAAGACCCTGTATCAGAAGGTAAAGCAGTTGCCCCGAGTGCTGCCAGGTTTCCCCGCTGACAGGGACTTAGTTAGAATGGCTGCTGAGACCTTTATGAAAGAATTTAATGGCTTTTTTTTTTTTTTAAGCTGCTGTAGATACTTGGTAGAAAATCACTGGATTTCTCCTCACACTCTTAAAAATGTGTCAGATAAAAATTGATGCAAGTATCGATTAGCGTTTGGAATTGTGAAGTTTTGGCATTTTTAAAAGAAAATGCACCTTCACCTACTCATTTTCTGTAAAGTTAAGGAGCAACCAAGCAACTATCTGAAAATGTGGCTTCAGCTTTCAGTGGAAGTGTGACCTAATATGCCCTGGCTCAGCTCAGGTCTGCTTGAGCTGTAATCAGACTAAAGGTTGTGTGAATAGGAAAGCCTCTTTGTCACTTATCTCAAATGAGGCTGTGTAAATTCTATGCCAACTTACATATGTTTCCTGTCAAACTGACCCTCCCTTACAGCATTGCTTACACTCTCTGGAGACTGGATTCCCTTTAGATTTATTTGCATATGTCACCTCTAGTTTTACACTTCTTTGCACTTTTTTTTTTCCCTCCAAGTTCGATAGAGACACAAACAAATACTACAGTTACTGCAGGAGGACTCTAAAGGAGCGTTTCTTCTACCCTGTCTGCAGAAACAAATGGGCCAAGATAGCTGCTGAAATGTGTTTCCTTTTACCCCACGTTGGTTCAGGTATCTCCTCTGGGCACAGCTCAATACAGAGAGCAGCATACACGAGCTAGACACAGATTTGATTATGAAAAGTTACTCGGAGCAGCCTGTGTATTTAACAGCTGTGATTAAATGAAGTGGAATGCTTGAAACAAAACCCACCTCAGCCTCCCATAGCTGAGGGTTGCCGTATGTGCATCAGGAATGCTATAGGTCATGGAATCAAAACTAGCTTTTTGCACCTGCACGGCCCATTTCATTTCTTAACGAGTACAGCAGAGCAGAAGTATATGTAGACTCGAGTCTTACTCTGGTACCAGCGAGGGAAACATTTGCAAATAGAAACCCAAACCCTGCAATCGCTGTTATTCATATGGTTGGCTGTTCTCTCATGGAAATTATGATTACTGCAGTTCTTGTGGTGTTCAGGGTTACATCCTCAGCCTGTCTAGTGGCAGGTTTGGACCTCTGTAACACAAAGGCAGAAGAATCCAGGCCGCATGTGGCATATATTTAAGACGTGGCATATCAAAACTGTAAGGTATGCTTTTCTTGGCATTTTTTCTGGCAATGTCAGTAGTAAGTAGAGGAAGAGAAAGTAATGGTCATCTGTTTTTTCTCGAGAAAAATGCTGAGGTCAGGTTAAAAAACAGTTTTTGAGAATAATCTGCACTGGAATAGTTAAGCATCAAATAGTTCTAGAGGTTAGTAATATGAATTTCATTGGCAGAACTGAGGGGAGCTATTCCAAAATGGGTCTCTTGCAGCCCAGACACTGGCTGCCTTGTCAGTCAGTATTACCCCGGCAGAGCGAGCCCAGCTGGGCACTAATGGAGAGTAAATCGAGGGTGAAGCAGTAGGCATGTTTTATGCCCATTCTGACCAAATATAAAATTACCGAATAAGTGTAAAATTATTTTAGAATAAGGAGCAATCTACGTATCTTAAGGTTAGTGTTAGTTAAAAGACTAACTTATTCGCTCTCTTATCATTTACCTTTAATTCTCTACGTGCAGTGAAAAGTACCTAAGCATGTGGGAAAAATACATAGCTGATAGTATTTGATTCCGATGATAAACCATAAACTGTATATAAGGGCTATTGCATCTGCTAAGTTTAGATTTCCTTCAAATGCTGTGAGAATTGATCACATTAAAGATGAAATTATGCTTCATTTTGTTTGCTCTTGCACAGAATTTCAAATAGTTTGAAAGGGATAAGAAACCCTAAACAAGCACACACACCTAAGGAGCTGCAGATTGCATTTTTGTTCCTCAGCAGTGGTTTTGTGTGTTTTAAAATGGAGTTTGGACATTTTATTTTTAAGCATGTCTTTTCGCACAATGCGATAGTGTCAACATTTTAGTGAGTGATACCTGGGTACCTAATGCAGTAATGGTTTCAGATACACTGTGTTTATATTCTGCAGTTGTTTCAGTCAAGCAAAGCACACGCTATTGTCAAACGGCTTTCCGGGAATCACTGCTTTTGTTTGTTCATCCACCAGTGGAAGCCTGTGATAAGGCTGAGTTTATACAACAGTAATACAGGATTTATGATACACAGAAAAAAGAATGTCTTATTAAGGCCAAAAGCAGCAGAACCAGTGTGATTAGTATTCTCAAAACAGTTTTGAGTTTTGAAGTGTAAATGACTACTGAAGTAATGCAAAGATGGGAAACAACCCTTTAAAAGTTTGAGGCTTAGCGTAACTTAAGATGTAGCTTTTATATGAATAAAGTTGTAAGTTACACAGATCAAATTCTGCAAGATGCTGATGATTTTGCCAAGTGTCTCTTAAGATAAAGTAAAAAAAAAAAAAAAAAAAAAAAATCACTTGCCTGTCTGTTCAATGCTTCATTGCTCCTGCAGGTGATGGACATGCAGCTTTGTGGGAAATGCTGGAATTACTGTGATGGATTTGATCAGTGACTTGGCTAAACTAGTCTCTTCTCTTCAATCAGGAATCACAACCTAGATCTCCTGACTTCACTAGATTGCCAAGAAATGGATTAAACCAGGGTTGTTTTTTGCAGGGAATCATTTCCCAGGGTGCAGCTTT
The DNA here is from genome assembly GCA_017639485.1 of Pluvialis apricaria. Classification (NCBI taxonomy): domain Eukaryota; kingdom Metazoa; phylum Chordata; class Aves; order Charadriiformes; family Charadriidae; genus Pluvialis; species Pluvialis apricaria. Next base: position 27,126,657 of record CM030014.1, read on the forward strand.
GCTCTTTGAGCTGCCACCCAGTTTGGTGGTGGGGCTGCTTCTGCAGGACATTGGGTTTGCTCCCCATCTGCTGCTTCAAAGCCTCTCAGCTTTGCCAGTGTTTGATCCTGAGGTGGTAATACCATTTTATTCTTCTGTTAGAAGTACTTTTGACTGTTACGCTACTATTTCTTGTTTCATTTAAATCAGAGAATTTTATTTTAAGGAAATTATTGTGAACAAAGTAATTCGACCAACACCTCGTGCTTCGTTCCTGTTCTTAGCCTCGAGCTTACTCTGGGGAGGCTGTTAATGCAAAGGCTAGGTTGATGTGCAAAGATACTCTCAAGAGAGGCAATATTTTCCTCCCAATACTGTTACAAACGATCTGGTTCTAGCATCTTTTGTCTTTGTACTCGGTTGTCCCCCTTTGTATATGCCTTTGGCAGTTACCTGTTTGTTTAATTGTTGCAAGGGTTTCATTTTTGTGGGGAAAGGGGTGGTCATGTTCTGTTTTTCTGGTGTTTTTTTTTTTTTACCTTTCAGACATGGGTATCTGTTTAACTGAATTTCAGAATCTGAAAAGAAACTCTCCATGTATAGTACAATTTTGGCCACGTGTATTTTTTTAAATAGTCCAAATTTTAATGGCTTATAGTATGAGATATCTGCTTGGCAGTGATTAATTATGCCTGTGTACTTTTATTCTTGAATAAAAGTAGATACTGTAAGAGTGGACTGCTGCTTTCAAATTTATCACAGGTGGCCTTTTGTTTTTAGATTAAACTTGCTCATTTAGTCTATCAGCAATTTTATAGAGCAGAGAAATATGCACATTTTTATCAATGCCCAGAAGAGCAAAGGAAGCATAATATAAAACGTTAATCTACATTGGTGATGGATTATGTTGCTTCTTGTGGTGTCTTATTCTCACCATTTGGTGGAGATTTTGCAGAAACTGAGTATGACCCCTATTTTGCCAGAAATATTAAGCTTATCTCTTTCTTTTGAACTTATCTTTCTAGTGGTGGGGAGAATGCTCAAGCTGCTGTATAAACCTAACTGAAAGCTTCTTAAAAAAGTGTAGGTATCACGTTAAAAAAAATTAAGTACAAATTTATGTGTTATAAAGGTGTTGCGTGTTGTTGTGGTAGGTTGAATATAACGGATTTTTTTGTTAAACTGTCTCACACATGTTAATTGACTAATGTAATAACTTTACTCTCAAGACATCTTGGCTATTGGGTATAAAAATACTTATTTACAGTATTCTGATCATTTCTAGACAACTGTTTTATATGGGTTCATAATGGAAAGCGATTCATCAATAATTCAAGACCCATGCTTGGTACGGTAAGTGCAAGGACAGGTATTGAAAGAATACTATTGGAGGGGGCCAATAAAAGAATAAGAAAATCCTGGAATACAAGTATAATCATGTGTATGCTAAAAAGCAGCAGGCACTCAATTTGATATGCAGTGGATGTCATCTTTGCAAATGAAACACTGGAATCTGCTTTAGCAATGAATATAAAAATACGAAGATCAGTTATGCAGAAAAAGGAAATTAAAAAGTAAATTTTATACGTAGGTGTGATTAAAATTGTAGAATAGCTTTTAATCCTTTGGGGACAGGTATCCTGATGTGTCTTTTACTGGCGATAGACGTTGCCCTTAGGATTCACTCCAGGCTTCAAGGAATTATAGTTCACCCAGTGAATTATTTTTTGTTGAAACTTTCAGACAAGCGGCATGAAGACTAGCCCTCTTGGGATCTGAGTGGCTGGGGATGGGGAGGAGAAGAAAAGAATGGCTTTCATTTTCAGCTAACATTGTAGTGCCATAAAGGGCCCTAAGTATGTCACACTGGAATAGATTTTTGGAAAATTTGCAATGAGGTATAGTACAGCAAAGAGAAGCTACAACACAAGCAGAATTGAGTACTTCATCTTACAGCTTCGGGTGCAACCCAACAGAAGATATTCCCAGCACTTGTAGTGGAGGCTTGCTGCATGGCAGGTAATTCTAGGCAGAGAATAGGTCTGAAGGTTGCTCCAGTTAAACCACTAGCTGAGCTTTAAATGGTATAATAGCTTATGTTGGGATGCCATAAACTTATTCTCCCCAATTCTGTAATCCCATGTCCTACAGCAGGTCCTTTCTGGGGAAGACTGACTTGAAGTTGCAATCATTTTGAATTTCTAAATTGTTTCATATGAGCATCCCTTCATCTGCACCAAGACGTTGGAAGAGTAAAGGAGTTCTATGACATGCTTAACAACTACTTTTGTGGAGTTCTGGGTTGAACTACAGTGTAGAACTGTGCCTTGTTATTGAATGTTAAAAGTGCTCCTAGATACACCTACATAGATGTCCTCCTCCTTAGGACGGTTGGGTTTTTACATGGAGACGAATGGCATTTAAGAAGCTGGGATACTGACTGCCTTCTCATTTGGCAGTAGTGATAAAGGGAATTAGATCTCTAGTAACCTAGTTCGTAACCCAGTATTACCTGTAAGTACGTAGGACAGTTGAGCATTAATTTTGGTACTTGTATTCATGCTAAGATGGAAGAGGAAAGCTTTCTGACTCATATGTCAGGCGTACTAGAAGTGGGAGGCAGGAAAAAACCATTAAAGCACAGCTATTGCTCAGAAACTGTTTTCTGACGGGGATTGTTAACATCACAGGGATTAGGTAGTTGGCTATTTTTAGATGCCTATAACTTTTAGAGGCAATTTGCAGCAGTAGATATCACCTAGGGCATGTTTTTGTGCTGCCAGAACAGCACCTTGAGATAAGCAGGACTCCTTGGAATCCTTGATTTCCTTCTGGACAGAGACTGCATAAATTCAGACTTGCACGTTACGACCTCTGTGTCAAACAGCTTGTGAAACGCTCTCTGAGAAGGAGAGCCAGCTGGGCACTTAGTTGAGCGGTAAGAAGGGAAGAATTGGCATCAATTGTAGCAGCAGTAGCAAGGAGGCACATTCACCAGATGTTCATTTAGTTTCTCTCTCCTGCAGGGCTGACATGAAAGGAAATAAAGGTTAGAACCAACAGAGGAATACACATTTTTAATTAAAAGAAAGATGCAGGGTGTGTCAGGAAATATTTTTAATTTAAAATTAAAGGTGGGGAGGATCAAGTTAATTGATCAACTCTGCCTTCCTCTGTCACTCTGATCTCCTAAAATGATGGTGAAATTGGGTTAAATAGCTAGTAGCAGTACCTGGACCCCTCCTTAGATGCTATCATTCTCAAGATGTATAAACGCGTGCTAGTTGCAGGCAAGAGAAATTCAGAGAATAGAATTGCTCCAGATACTCTGCCCTGCTCTCTGAGCAATGTAATAGAAACAAATCACAGAAACAGCACTCCTCGGATTTATATTGTCATGAACAGAAGAAGAGTTTGGTCCCTGTTGTATAGTAAGAAATATCACTTCAGTGACAACTGCATTTGTAGTGTTTGTTGGCACTTCAGATTCCACCTAGCTGCAAGCAAGCAAACTGGCTTCTGCATCTCATCGTTGAATTTGTGGACCTCTTACCTGTGACATACAGCTATTGGTAAATAAATCAGGGTTTCACAAACGAGAGTCAAGTTGGGATTAAGGTCTGCAAAGGATTCCTTTTAATTTTGGCGTCGCCTTCTTTATTTTGGACTAATTTGAATTATCAAAGCAGCACAAGGTAATTGAATTGTATCAGAAAAAATGCCATTTTGATATAAAGTGGTCTTGTGCTGTAGTAGTCCAGCATTAAGGAAATTGGTCTGGCTTTGATTGCTGTGTGACTTGGTCAGAATTGTTTACTCAGGCACTGGAATGAATCTGGCTTGACTTTTAAATGTTAAGTGGAGTTTGCTTTTAGAAAACACAGCTTATTACTTGTGAGATAGGCAAAGTTGATATGAAGCTGTAGAGACAGGCTGATTAAGGAAACCACTAGAGCTCTTATTACATTTTTGCTGAAGTCGCTGTAGTTCAAATTAGATCACTTAAACCAGAAGCATATTGCTTTCTTTTCCTTAGACTCTTAAGCCTGTGGTCTGAAATGGAGTTTTAAAACTTGTCATCCAGGAGGAGCAAAGTAGAGAGGTGAATCCAGGTCCTGCAAACCTTGGTACGGTGTCATAACCAACAGACATCTTTTACCAGAATATACATTTCCAGACGTAAAAGTAAGGTTTCACTTTGCCTGAATATCTGTGTGAACAGCGCAAAGGCAAAAGTCAGAGATATTTAAAATGTTAAAGGGCAAGGCATATAGTCTTTTACAGGACTTCACTGAAAATTCATCATCTGATTTGCTGAAGTTCATTTGAAAAGAATAACCAGATTATTAGATTTTCTAACGTTTTACATTGTCATCCTTTCATTTCTGTTTGTTTGTTGGTTTGTTTGGTTTTTTTTCTTTTTGGCAAGGCTATGTGTGTTTTCCCTACAAAAAAACTCCACAAACGCCTGCAACAACAAAAAGCCACTAAATTGGAAATACTGTAAAGTAATTGCGGGAGTTACAGGATTTGTTTTTCTGAACATGAGTTGCTTTATAAATGAGTTGCTTTATAACATCCCCAATAGAACTTTAGAGTTAAATATGCTTGAACATCGCTTGGCACTTTTTGTTATATTAATGATAATTGATTCTCAAACACACACAAATCTATACCATGGTGCAAGCTCTGTGACATCCCAAAATGCTTTGCTTGAATTGCAATACCTGAAGTACTCCAGGGTTTAAATCAAAATGTAATTATTTTGTTCCTCATAAATCAGCATCCCTGAAGATAATACCAGGTTGTATAAGAACCCAGTGGCTCTGCAGCCATTTGTCTTCTGAAGAGCCAGAGTGTTTGTAATGGTTGTATGAGAAGTTAGTGACTCCTCGGACGTGGAGGCTACTAGTTTTGTGCAGAGCAATGGTGTACTTTTAATGTAGTGAAAGTACATACCCAAAAGTTGCACAGACTTAGAAAGTGTGCAACAGCTGATTCTAAAAGATTAAGTACTTCATCTCTCTGCAGGTGTAACTGACTCCCTCCTTCACCTGTAAAACCTTGAAAAGCCCTTTTCCACTTGTGCTGTGAGAGCATAGCTCAGATACTGTGCTGAGAGCCTGGGAAGTATATAAAATACGATAGTTTGAGGGTTGAATATTGAATAAAATTACATCTGTTCTTCTGGTCACTAACAACCTAGTAGTGTACAGATTTCAAAAACCTGATCTGCTGGCTAAAGCAAAGAGTCTTTTCTAAACTTCTTGTGTTTGGTGTTGTGAGGGTGACTTCAGTGAGTTGCCATTGACAATAAGAACTGAGCTTAACTCTGTGTATGAATGCTCTTTTAAATTGCAGTACAAGTTTGCCTAGGATGCACACACATTAATCATATTCCATACCAGAAGTATTAAAAGCCTATTTTATTTTTTTAAGGTAACAAACTCTTAAGGCACACCCATGATGGTTGTTCTAAAGCTTCGTGCTTTGAAATGTGTTCTGTGTCATAATTAGCTTTGTGCATGCCCACGTAGCATATGCTTTTAATTAGTGGAATCCATACGGATTTTTACATAGATTCAAGCTAACACAAGACACATGGACTTGAGGAGGGTGAATTTTTAGGCTTGGGTTGCAGGAAAGGCTAAGCCCAAAGGTACAACAAATCAAGGCTTGTTTAACATGATTACCATGTGACCTGGCTTTAGCTAACAATCCTGGTTTTAAGCAAACATGAAATGTAGTTTTTGAGTCTGAATGGAAACCAGTGACAGTAATATGAGAATTCTTGTGCGGTGAGGTAACTGGGATTGTCTCTGCTGCTCCATTCCTGCACTTCTGCTTCTTTCCTAAGATTTATCATAAATAAAAAAAAAAAATACCTACATGCTCCGAGCATCTCTCTCAGGGAAGTGCATGCATCTGCAAAAGTAAGTTACTATTGCCATGATACTGTCTGGCTGAACTGTGTCTCTTCATAGTTGTGGGCTTGGAATTGTGTTCTGACCCTGGCAAAGCCAGTGGGTTCTGTGAGCCTGGACTTCGTGCTGTAATTCCTGGAGCATTTTGGCCGATGCTCTCCAATGAAACTAGTGCTAGAAGCATATGAATCTTATCAAAATGCACTTATTGCCAGCACAGCACACGTAGATCTTTAGTGGATCAAGTTGCATCTGGGTGTGCTCATGGACTGAAAAATAAATTCTCTATGGGAATAAATTTCATTAGACTTGAACTTCAGATTCGCTTATATGATTCTGGCTTTGAATTCAACAGGGAGGAGGACGTAAGTGAAAAGCTGGTGCCATAATTGCTTTGTGCTGTCTCAGGCCCTGCATCCATGCTGTCAGTCTTGTGTGGCTTCCTAGTTTTTCATTCTTCTCTTTCCTCTGACTGTGGAGCGACTCCTGATGACAGAGCAGGTGTCCCTGAAGGTGGCTAACGTTAGTTCAGAAGCTGTGGTCCCTTCTCTTGCTGACCGCATCCTAAGACTTTTGCCAGCTGCTCTTAAGCAGCTGGAATGTATTGCCTTCCGTAGCCTTTGATATTTAGCAGCGAGGCCCTGACGGAAACACACCAGTGCTGGTGACATTTAGTCAGGTCCTGACCGGGATGAGACACAACTGCCGTCAGTTCAGCCATCTGCTTTATGGGTTGTGTAGGAACTGTCGCATCCACAAATGAACATTGTCGAGGGCGCAAAGAGCGGTATTTGCAAGAGTTGGAATGGGCTTCCTACCTTCATCTGGTTGCCTCTTCTGCCTGTAAATGTTACTCCTACCCAGAGGACTGCCTGTCTTGCTTCATTTATATCTCACCTTGATATATCTGGTACTACGCTTTACTTATTGCTTGCTATTCACACCTTGTTCTGAGTAGAGAAGTATTGATTTCCTTATGGGCTTTTCTGTGGTACTCATCATTTTGAGATGAGTGTTTCACAAATGCTAATTGATTCTCAGCTTGTCCATTAGGTGACAGGATGGTGGGTATTCTCATTCTCCAGATGAAGAGCTGAGACTCAGATTAAGCCAAAAGACAGCAGCTCATTTCTGTTTGCCTAATTTGATGTGACACTGCCCTGGCTTCTCACAGCAGTCCAGATCGTGTAACAATTCAGATGTTGACAGCCTGCAGCCCCGTGACCCCAGCTGCAGCTGGGAGCACTTAGGGCCCCAGCCTTTCAGACCCTGGGGTCTCCAAATACCCCAAAATGAGCAACGTGATTAGTGGGCCCGGTGGGAAATTTGGTTAAAACTATGCATTTGGTCTGTAGGGACTCACACAGACTGATGATAATAATCGGTGTTCTCTGGGACAAGAGGGTCTGCCTTAACCATGAGAAAGTCCTTTCTCTCATTGCTCCCCACTATTTGCAGCTCAGGTTAACCCGTCGCGCCCCACGGCCAAGTCTCCTGCCGTGTGGTATGGACCTGTTCCATAGATCCTAACAACCTTCCTTCTCCCACCGGTAGGAACCATGTTTCTTTCCCAAATTTCCTGATTAACAGAAATAACTTGAACTCAGAGCAATTGTCCGTATCATTCGAACTTGTTGCTAGGTTTCTGCAAAGCAATGCATTGTGTCTGTTCTTTTAGAGGTAACGATATTAAAGCCTAAAATGTAAAGCCATGTACTGGGCCTCGGGTAAGGATGGGAATACAAATCTGGTTTCCTGAATCCAAGTGAGTGTTGTTTACATTGTGTGTATCCTTGCTGTCGCAATGCAAAACTAATCCAGCATCAACTACTGTTGAAATATGCTGCAAATCCATACAAAATACCTCATTTCAGGGGCAAGGTGGTTATTATCAATGTGCTCTTTTTTTTTTCCTCTTCTGGTGAACTGAATTTGCATAGCCTTTTTATTATTATGTTCATACCTTAAACAGGTAATAAAATGAGGCTATAAATAAGATCTTCCCTATGAGAAGGAAGCCAGTGCAGCCCTTACGAACCAACTTTATTCAGAAAAGCTATTTTTGCACGCGGTTGCTGTGCTGGCCCCTTGTAGCGGTTTCGGGGATATTGTCGAGCAGCATGGAGAGGTGCTGCGTGTCTCTGTTTAAAAGCGGCGTTCCCCCCCCCCAACTGGTCTCATGCCCTTAGCCATTTGTGCTCATCATGAAACTGCTGTGCAGTTTGCTGCAAATGGCAAGCTGCGCTGAAAATAGCAGGGGTTGCTGCAGATAAGGATTAAGGTGCATCGGTGGCAGGAGGGCAGCGTGAAGAGGCTTGCTGCTGCCCTTGCTTGGTATAACTAGCTTTTGCTAAAGGCTGTTTGTTCCTGTATTTCTTGAGCGTTTACTTCAAGATTAATTGAGAAGCATCGTCTGAGGCTTGGATTTGTTATGCCTCTTTAGATCAAAACAAAACAAAACTTTTCTTGGATGTTTAGAGGTGCTCTCTTTTCTTCCTAACTAATAAGCCCTAGGTCTGGCACCTTTTGATACAAATAAAGGGTAAATAAAGAAGCCTTTATTTAGCACCTGTAGTTTGCAGAATTTCTGACGTTAAAAATGGGTAGTCGTTACCAAAGGAAACTGCTTTCTTATTTTCCAAAAAAATGAACCATGCTCTGCATGTGTGTCACAGTAGGAAAGAGGTCAACTCTACTGGTAGCTTTTAATTGCTACGGCATACCATAACGCCCTTCCTTTTCCTTCCTTACGTGTGCTGTTTTCAACTGTGCAGCAATTGTGGACAAAGGAGGCTGTATAGTAAAGAAAAAAATCAATGAGGGACTCTTTGTGCAGGTTGCCATTTCTCTGATATTTTGGGACAAGGATATCTGCTTCTTTAGTTGGGTGAGCTATAAATTGCTCATCTGGTAACAGACCAGGGGCGAAAGTTGCACACTTGTGTTTGTGGAAACAGAAATCTGTTACTTCTGGCCAGCTATGCTGTGCAGCAGGGTAGGAGGAGTCCCTGGGGGCCTGCGGGGTCCCGGGGACAGGTCTGTTCTCCCTTCCTGGGCAGTGTGAGCTGAGGGATGGGAGGAGCTGGGTGGGTGCAGCACTGCCAGGCTTCTCACAGGCGCTGACGCTGTGTTGCTTTATGGAATGAGTTGAGGGCAGCTTGGGGGGAGATTTTGGTTTTTATTTGGTTTTTCTTAAGAGTCCAGTGGGAAGCAAATATCTTTGTCTCTAGAAGAGTATATGAGTTCTTCCCACCTTTATGGGGCGCTGGTTAGTGTTGTCCGTGTAACTGATGCAAAACGCTTTGCTTGGAGAGACCCGTAATTTTTGCAAAACATATTTCATATTGAAACCTTGCCCTCGCCAAAGAGGCACTGGTGGTGGGTGGAAGCCAGGCCAGTCATAGCACAGAACCGATACTGTTCACACATGAGGTTTGGGGGGGAAGAGAAACATTTCCTTGCCTTGACTGTACACTTCTGTATCTAGCTGTAGGTACCTGATGGGAGTTCTTTGTGCTGTTTCAGTATATATAACTTTCTTAGAGTATATCAAGTTCCTTGACATTATATCAAAGAATCCCAATGCTTTCCCGCAGCACCATACTCTGGTTTGTGTTTAGTTTTCCCATAATGTTGCCTGCCCTTCCATGTAAATACCACGAAAGGGGGTGGGAAAAGGTTGGGATTTTCCAGATGCAGCTTAAAATGCTGTAGGAAGTGATATTCTTTTGAAGCCACAAGGGAAGGTTCAGCATGAGGTCACTGTGAGCTCTGTAGCACTCAATAACATAAAACTGTGTGACCCAACTGTGTGTAAGCTTGCCATTGAGGCTAATTACCCACAGCCCAGCTCCGCGCCAGGGTCCCGGGCGAGCCGTGCCTGCACTGACGCAGCCCCTGTGCATGGGTTGCAGTCACGCTGAGCTGCGGTGCTCAGCCGGCCCTGGCACTTGAGCCCAGTCAGCGTCCAGTGAGACACCTGGTTGTGTTCCCCTGCCCTCCCCTTCATTGCTCCATTTATTGATATACTTCTCTATATTTTGGCACAGGGGTTTTAAGTTTCATCAGATTAACTGTGCGTTACAGCATGTGGGTTTTTTTGTTTGTTTTTATGGGAGCAGTTTGTGTAAGAAGCTTTGAGATGTCTTTGCAGAAGACATATCGTATTAGGATTGGATGAGGAGCTGGTTTGGGGTTTTTTTCCTCCTTGCTTTCCAGGCACTTTGCAGCCTTTTTTCTCTATATAGTTCAGCCCCAGGCACAGTGTGTGAGCAGTTTTCATCTGTAGACTTGTTAGCTTTGCTTTTCCAGCTTTCAGTCTTCGCTTTTTTTCCTGTGACCTGCTGTTCTGTTTGGCAAGTTTGGGTCAACATTTTAAGGGTGGTTCCAGTCACCTGGACTGTAAAAGTGCTTGTAAGTGAATGCCTGTTTTGAGTGTATTTTCTTGTTGCTCCCAGGCTGGTGAACTGCCGCTGCTGCCAGCTTATGCCTCCTCCAGGGTGTGAGGTGCATCTCGCACCGGAGTTTTGGATGAGAACAGAGCACCAGAAAGAGTAAGATTTATTTTTTTTTCTATAATATTGAAAATCATGGGTTTGATTCTGATAACTCTTCTTTTTCAAAATTAAAAAATGCAGATGTATTTAAAGGTTACAGGGTTTATTTCATTTTCTGTCCCGCTCTAAGGATAAAGTGGGGAAGGAGAACACGGGAAGAGGGAAAAGGAGAGCATACCTTTTCTCCTTGTAGTCTTTCAGCTGCCTTTATATTTCCAATATGTCCAATATGGTTTTTAGAGGTCATTTTTTCTGAATCCTAGGAAGAAAAACTTCCTCCATCCTTTCTGTTGAAGTGATCTCCCAGTGTGGAACTACTATTTGAAAGCACTGTCCTTCCATTAACAGCCAGCAGTGAAATGCAGAACAGAGCTGTATGCAAATGCAATTCACACTTAGGATAGAATTTTACCCTGTATAACTTCAGCAGTCTAAACTTTGGGTTTTAGCCTTGGTTCCCAGCAAGAAGAGGAGCATGTTTAAAAGCAGATTTATCCTCTCCTAAAACAGATTAGCAGATGTTTGAGTGAGTTGAAATCACCCTTAGAAAAAAGTTGTCTTTCCCCACTGACTGTAGAGGAAACAGTAGAAGGAATAGCTTTGGCTGTCTTCCAAAAACTTATATTTGCCTAATTTCAGATACTTTTCTCACATTTAGTAACTCTTCCAGGTTGTTCTCAATGCGTCAGGAATCACTTTGAAACAACACTGGTGATACTCATTTGCACCTCCGGTTACAGGATGAGAGGAAAAAGAAATACCTTTTCATGGTTTCCTCTGGATGAGGTTTCTTCCTGGTTTTGTATTCTAGTAAAAGTACTGCTGCTGGTTTCATCGTGCTTCTCCTCCACCCAAAGCTCAACACATGCATTTCTGAGTTAACAGGGGTTTTTTTTCAACTTTAGTTTTAGATAAGTAAGAAACAGCATTTCAAAGCACGAAAAAAGAGGATTTAAACAAGGTTTTCTCCCTGTTCTCCTACATACTTTGCAAAACTTCTCCAGCTTGGGAAAAGTTAGGGACAAAAGAAAAATGAAATGCCACCTTCTGCCGCTAACTTATTGAAGTTGGAAAGGCTTTGAAAATGGAAAAGGTGAGACAGAAGGAGGAGAATGGGGAGGAGGACGTGAAAGAAACACAGTTTCTGCAGAATTTTTATTGCAATGAGACAAAGAAGGAGGAAACATGTCAAAACTCCAATTCTTAGTTTTTAAAACACAAGTGGAAATGTCATTGCTTTTTATTTTCTTTTCTTTTTCTGGAGCGGTTTTGCAAAAAAGTTCATATTAGAAGAAAAATTCAATAAAATAAGTTATCGTTTTTTCCCTAGTTATGACTGCGGTGGTGTTAACAACATAACATGGCAGCAGTTATATTTGTATGCCACTGCAGATAAGATGTATGTCTTTTTAACAATTTTGGCACCTTCCTCTACTGCATCTCAAGTCATGTTACTGAGCATGTTGGGTTTAGAACACAGTGACTTAGGAAAACAAAGAAGAAATCCATCCTTTTATGTGGCCTAGTGGGGAATGCTGCCATACTCGGTATTATTCATCTCTCTTGGGAGTTTTTCTGTACGTTGGATTCCTTGACAAACAGTGTCCTAGTCTGGAGGGAGCTAACAGCATCAACACTTCAACGAAAGTAATTCCTAATTCAGTCTAACTGGCACACTGGGCAGAAATAACGGAGTGAATTGTAATGCTGGTGCTGCAGCTATCTGGATGAATTCTGCGGTGATAACATTCAACCGACTAGTTTGAAGCGTGTCCCTGGTATTGGCAACTGTATTCACAGGAATTTGTACATCAAGGAATGCAGTTCAAGGGTGAACTGGTTTGCATCCTGGTGTTAGAGTAACAGTGCTGGACTTTTGCTTTCTCAAGTACAGGTTTGGAATTTGCATCTTGTAGAGACTGGATGGACCACCATGTCTTACCTCAGTCTTCTCTCGCCCTGTCCAGCTGTCTTTGCCCTCTGCTCCACTGTCTTTCCTGAAAGACTGCAAACACTGCAAGAATGCTTTGTGTATTAGGACACCTTTCGAAAATCAAATATTTAATTTACTTCGGGATCATAGTAAAGAGAGAGGGTAAAATAATGCACATAGACACTGTTTTGGGTAAAGACAGCTTTTCTCTGTCAGTTTCAGTGAAGTCTCCTTGGCCCAGGTACTGGCTAGTATTTTGCCTGTATTTCTGCAACATTTCCCCCTCTAACAGTCTAATCTCAGTCTATCTGTGTAACCTATTATATCTCTTTTCGAAGGTCCCAGGCTGATGTATATCCACTTTTCTTTTTTCTTTGAGTTCCCAAACACAGAATTCTGCCTTTTTGAAATCAAAGATTATATTAATTCAGTATCTAAAACATAAGAACAATTATTGCAGTGGTATTTGCCATCTTCTTTTAGTTTTGATAGAAGAGAATGATGGTAAACAACAGGATCTGTGAAGTTAAATATAGGGCAAATGTTTTTCAGGATAATGAGACTCTAACTCAACATGCTAATTTTAATGGGCTATCCTGAATAACTTAAAGTCATTGCATATATCTAGAGACATATATCTGTCGAAGTCCAGGTTTTTGAATATAAACTTTGGTGGTTTTTTGAAAAATTTTGGCCAGTGAGAAGCAGATCCAGTTGTAATACACAAAGACTGCAAGTTATAAATGTGTACATTGCATCTATTGCATGAATCACTCTGGAAACTGGTGTAATGCTATCACTAATCAATTGTATTACTATCATCTTTGTGTTCTCTGAATTTTTTTATTACTTCATATTTCTCCGTGGTCAGAATAAAAATGTATTAATTTAACAAACCAAGAGCCCAATTAGCACGTTCTTTCAAGGTAGCAGGTAGAGCGTACTAGTCCATAATGATCTACTGCAATTGAGGATTACTATTCAATTGTTTTTCTTCTAAAGAGGACAAAAATATCAGCAGTGTCAATTTTGATTTTCTTTGAATGATCTCTGTTTAAAATGTGACTCATCATTGAAACAGGAGGATCTTCCTCAATTCAGAGTCCCTAAACAGTGTCACAGCGGGCACAGAACAAGCATGTTTTTGAAATCTTGAAAATTCTTCTGAAAGGGGTTGGTTTTCTTTCATTCTGTAAGCGTGCAAGAGAAGTATGAGCTTTGTATCTGATAAACTGTGTTTTGTGATAATGCCACTGTGGCAAAGCGGAACCTCTACTATAGGAAATAATGTTGTTGATGATCTGCGTCTAGACCAAGTGTCATCATGCCTTTGCTGAAAATACCACTCTTTGCAAATATTCCCCAAACGTTTGTACCAAACAAAACCGGCAACCTTTATCGAGCGTTATAAGAATAAGCACACTTAAGAGAACTTCTGTTTTCTTTGAACAGTACAAGCAACTACTCTGATTCTTTTTGACATCTACTTGTACTCATATTGATTTGATTTTCCAAGCCTCCCCTATAATTAGAAATTCTTTCTATGTGTAGAGGAAGTAACCGTATGCACATTTTAATCCTTTAGTGGATGCTGTGTCTGGCAAAAATCTTGGAAGATTTTCTGAAGTGTGTATCTAAAGCATTAGAGAACTGTCCTTTCCAGAGAGGAAACATTTCTAGGTCTGGGGAGCTTAGACTTGAATTGGTTTTTCATTTCATTTTATTGAGTAAAGGTTCTGTGCCCTTCTGTCTTTTGGGACTATAGCCATATTTCTAGTAGACAGATAATTGTAGGTGTTATTTATGTCAGATTGTATTCAGTGGCTGACTCCCAGTAGGTTATTCTGAAGCAATGTTATCCCTCACACGAAAACTTCAGTAGTTCCCTGGCTAGTTTGTCTTCAGGATTAAAAGAGGCTGCCCTTGTTAGGGGCTGGTGGGAAAAGATAACTGATGGTCTTTGGCATCGTGCTTTGTGGCAGTTTGTACATATCTGGCAAAAATATCCCAACATTTATGCTTCTGTCTCAAACTTCAGGAGAAGGGATTAATTCAGTCAAAAAAAACCTCCGTGTGTTCAAACTCAACTCTAATAGGACAATCCTATTTTATGAGTAAATTTAAGCTTTTGTACAGTGGAGTAGTTTATTTGCCAAAGCCATTGGGCTGGTGTTTCAGAGATCTTGGTTATTTTCTCTGCTAGATTGCAAGTTTTTAAACTGATGTCGAGGGAGACCACCCCTATTTCCATGAAACAGGGGCAATACTTGCTTTCTGTCATTGGCTGCTGGTTTCAGGACAAGGTTTGCAGAAGTATGGTTATTGGGCTATTGCTGTGCCTACTACCATGTCGATGGCATGTTTCTCTTTAAGTGACACAGGAGATAGGTCAGTGCTAAAGGCTCTTGAAAAAAAAACCCAAAATGCTACAGTATGGAGAGAAATTCCTGTACTTACAAACATAATGTTTAATAGAATGGGTCTGTGATTTCGGTTGTGCACTGAAAAGGCTTCTTTGTAACACCACAGTAACAAAGCCAAATTTTGCAATAACAGAGCTAGTAAAGAAGCATCTTTGTCCATGGATAAATTTTGTAAATCTTAATAATCCTCTGAAGGATTGCTGTAGATATGTAAGAAGTAGGAAACGGGTCATTGCTTAAAGCTTTTCTTGGGCATCAGAAACTGGCGCTGTCACGTTCAGATGTATTTAAATTCTTTCCAAACAATTTGGGCATCTTAAAAATAAGGATCACATTATCCACCTGTGTTGTAATCTTTCTTCCCCTTCTTGCGTTTAACTTTTTAAAAATGAGTTGCGTGCTTAGGCAAATTCCTTTTTCTCCCTTCAGAAGTAACTGGATGGCTCTCTCTGCTAGTGATTCATAGCTTCGTTATTGAAATGGCAGCCTAATCACAGGACTGAGAGCCAACTGTTTGGTGCTGCAGAGTGTAATGTTCAGTTGAACAGTGATGTTTAAAATGAGACATATTACTACAGTAGCTTGAAGTTCAGCTGCTGCAAAAGAAAAGGGGAATGTTGATTCCTGTCTATTTTCTTCTCCTCTGCTGCTTCCCGATCCCTCACTGACACACTCAGAATCAAGTTGTGCAGCAACCTAATTTTATATCAGGTCTTTCATTTCACTCCTTGCCATTATTTAGGATCTAGTTGCAGCTGCATTGTGTATGCTTAACAAATAAAAGCTTTCAGAGAACATCACTCAATTCCCACCTCCTGCTAAGGGTTTTCGAAGTGTAATACATCACAGAATCAAAATGACTTTCACTAAAAGTTCATGCTGTTTAAATCACACCAAATGTTATATTGAGCTGTAGCATACATAATTCATGTATCATTAACAGCTTCTACAAGTCTTTGGCTGCATGGCATACCAATGAATCAGAATGTGTCGGTATTTTTTGATACCTGCCTTTACTTAAATTGTATTTAGAAGCAACAGCATGTAATTGTACTAACTTGGAAAATCAAACAGGCGTGTAATAAATTATGGTTTGTGATTGACATGGTAAAGTAGGTCTCTCCTTTCCTGATGTTGAGTAAGCAGGCTATTTGAAACGGGGAAGACTTGAGATTTTTGTGCTTCTATTAGTGTTATTAATAAAAATCCCTTTTCATTGTTTATCATGTGAGAATTCTGCAGTCACTTAATTCATTACATGGCTGATGAATGAACAGTGTGCTTTAGTAAGAAAGACAGATCTGTTTGGTCAATGTGAGTCTGTTTCACAAGACACTAGCTTGGACGAGCAAGCGCTGTGAGGAAGATGACCATGGGATTACTGATGTGTTAGCCTGTTATTTATGTCCCTGAGAGATGTTTGGCTTTTAATAACGCTCGCAGCTCTACGATTGCATGTCTGTCATTCCTTCTGTTGTTCTCCTTCTGTCACACAAGTGTCAAAGGCTTTGATTCAGGAGATCTTTTGGTGCCAACTGGAGAACTCTGAAGCTGCTAAAACCCCCATGTCAGATTTAGGAGCAGGCAGCAGCACCTGACTGAGTCAGAACCTTAGCTCTACCTGCACCTAGGGACTGGAATTCTGTTGAAGTATTTGAAGGCAGTGAAATATCCTGTATTGTTCAATATAGGTGAATGTTAATTTGATTGCAATAATGATGCTGGAGAGCCCACGAACAGTAGAATTACGTTGTGATCCAGGCTTGACAACATAAAGAAACTTTCTGTCAAAATCATGGAAGACCATACCTTGCAGTCAGTGATCTTGTGCTGGGTGGTATGTGAACTTGATGACTAGGAAATGGAGGTGGCCAGGGTCTTGCAAAACACGTGTTTTTCTGAAGTGGAATTACAAATGTTGATTACAGCTCCTGGATAATTGACAAACAAGTCAGAGGCTTTCTACAAGAGGTTTTGTATTCAGATATGTGACTATTCTAATACGTGTATTCTGCACTTACACATTGATATATGAATTTATTTAAGCGAAAGTTAAGTATATATTTAAAGCAGAGTTGGCCCCAGTGCTTGTCTGTATACTTGTATTTAATGATCATTAATAATAAATTACAAATTACAAAACTTTTTGACTGGTTACCAGGAGGCAATTTTTTTCCAAAATGATGACATTTATCAGCCTTCAGATTCCGTGGGAAACAGCCCCAAATGGATGACTTGTCAAAATCAAGTGATATACACTTTTCAATTAATACTGTTTTAACCTATCTTGTACCTGATACTAGTATCATGTTAGGAAGTTGTATTCATAGTATGTTCTTTCATTGTGATTGTTGCTGAAAGTTGAAGCCTGCTGTTCACTTTCAAGAAAGTAGCATGTCACCTGTCTACTCTAGCAGACCTTTTTTTGATTTTTAGGACATCTGAGAACCAAATGATCAATAAAGATTCCTCAAAAAAGTGCAGCTTCTAACTATGCTTATTATGCCTGAAAGTTCCCTGCTTCTCCTTAGAACTTACATTCCAATGAACTCAAAGTTGCAATGTGAAGGATGTGCAGATCTTCCTGCCTTTCTGATTTGCCACTGCGGTAGCTATGAAACAAGCAGCCCTCGTCTCAGCGTTAGGTTATCTTGTTTTGGTGGCATTGGGTTTGTTGCCTTGGTTTTCCTCCTGGACTTTCTCCAGTCAGTTTGATTACCTTTGTGACAGAATTTCACTATGGGAATTAGCACATATCTAACTATAGCCACAGCACGGAGAGATTTGTGAGGGCAGCGTCATCTCCCAGGATACTCTGGGTGTTGATGATCAGTCACCACCTTGTGACGAAGGTGATGTCTGAGGAAAAGGTGCACAGACCTGTAAAGAATGTTTTCCCGAGTGGGCGAGTTGGTGAGTTAGGAAAGCAAAGTCTAGCTCACACGAAACAAATGTTGTGCCTGCTGCCTGCAAACCTGTAATTACATACCTGTGTGATACTCTGGGCATAGAGCATAAGGTGACGGTGCAGTAAAACCCCAAATGGTTCTGGTATGAAATCCCTAATTGATTGTCTTTCATGAAATGGCCACTCAGAAAATGGCCGCACCTAGAAAAATAATAAACTGTTAAAAATATTAGTACTTTCTAGTTCAGCAAATGCTCACGCCAGTTTATTTTTCTGTAAATCTTCATGGTTTTAAAGAGCAACTGAACGAGCATCACTTTGAGTCTGGGCACTTGTGCTCTGCCCTTTTCACTGCAGGTTCTCTGCTCCTGCTTTCCACTGAACTGTGGTTAAACGAGCTAGAGCGAATTATACTCACCCTAGCAAGGAAGCTGGGAAAAAAAAGGAAGAGCTTATTAAGAATTGTTTTAATTAAACATCAGGACTTACCAAATATTTTTACCAGGTATCTGTGGCATAAAATGAAAAAATGGAGAATGTTTTTGTGAAAAATAGTACAGTGTTAATACACCAACAATTGTGACAAACAGTCATGTTAGTATTTAGTTTACCTTTTAAATACAAATTTGAAACTTAATTTTTCTTTTATTTCTGATTTACCACTGTTTATAACCAGGCAAAATAAAGCAGTAAAATAAGGGCTAGTAAGATGCCAGAAGTGAAGCTGGGAGAAATGTGTGAATCATGCCTCAAAGCACCATGTTCAGAGTTGGCATTTCTAGCGTGACTTTTGTGTTACTCTGCAAATAAGCAGTCCTCTTGGGCACTGAACTCTTTATTCAAGTTCTGAGGTTCTGACTTTTCTCTGTATGATTCAAACTGTATTTAAGTCATGTCTGCTTAAAGCTGCAACGAGGCGTAACTAATCTCGCGGTCTGTAAGAGCAGAGCAGATCTACTCAACTCCACCACCGGGCTCTGGAGAGCCAGAGAAGATGTACTGCCCCAGCCAGCATGCCAGTACGCTAATGCAGAGGGCAGCACCGCCGGCACACCGGCGGGTCAATGGCTACAGGGTTAGCAGAAGGCAGAGGCTGCATCTGGAAATGCCATTATCCTCTCCCTAGTAAGCTTTGCTTTACCTCCACCTGTTTGACTTCCAGTTGTTTATGCTGTAAGCAAACAAACGACACGGTAATGACTTCTTTCTCTGGTTGGTTACTGCTGAGATGTGTGGTTACTGGTTTAGATGCATCATCTCAGAATTTAAATGAATCTTTAACTGGAGGGAAGCCTAGTATGCATCTGCATGCAGGTGTGTACGAATACAAAAGGGTTTGTAATGCTTTGAAGCACAGCTCGTAAAGATATGGCACTGTCAGCATCGCCTGGTTTAGCTGGGCATGAGTTAACATGGTATATCCCTAGTGTAAAACATCCTTAATATTTAGAAAAAATACAATTTACTAATAATTGCTACCAAATTCTTTGTAGTTTTTGCATAGAATTTCTGTTTTTTCTTGCTGGGAGCTATGAGTGCCTGTATTTTAAAGATGGAGAGATGCTGACTAGAGGTTTGCGCAGCGGGATTAGCTACAAGAATACGTTTGTGTGATGAGGTGGTCCCTGCCCTGAGGCGTATAGTTTAAACGATCAGGGGAGGTGGGGAGGAGGAAAGGAAGCATTTATGTTCATTGTATAATTTGTGTCTTCATCAGCTCTGGATTTGGTTGCATGAGTGAGAATACAAGTAGGATTTTGTGTGTTTTGGAAAGGTCAGCTTTCCTCTTCCAGCCCTGATATTTGGGCATGCTTGCTTGTATGCTTGATCACAGAATTATTTTCAGCTTAGTTTCTCTTTTCTGTTGGTGTTTGAGGAAACTTGCTCCAGCTGCCAAAAAACCTTAATGGGGAGAGAAACAGAGACATTTTTGCCTATCAAGCAAGTCCTCTCTGATTTTTTCCATAATATCTGCCTCTGTGTGCACACGCGTGTGTGTTGTGTTTGGGGAGGGCTATGTGTCAAGAAATCAAAAGTTTGCCAGGAAAGTAATGCAGGTTGCCTGGGGAGTGAGTGCGTGTTCCGATGGCAGACCTGACTTCCCTCACATACCTTTTGCAGTCCTTTGGGATTTTTAGACCATAGTTTGAAAAACACGGGTGCTGTGAGCCCCACTATTGAGACTATCTTGTTTTCAACAAGAAATACCAATCTCTAAATCTTAAGCAGAAGACAATCAGGCGTAGACATGTCTTTTTTGTGAAGGAGCTCAGCCTCTAAAACCGTTTGAGTTTGGATCCAGTGCTGTTGTCATCTGCTGTAGTAGGCTGACCCCAGCCTTAAACACATGGCTTTGGGCTAGCTGTGTGTTGCTATTAGTGTATGTTATTAATAAAATACGTTATTCATGAGGGGTACTGTGCTCCTGCCCATTAGCGTGGCATGCTCTTTGCCCCAAGTGGTGTGGCCACGCAGCCCCTCTCCCGCCTGTGCGGGACACCGGCCGCTGCTGTAGCAGAGGTGGCGAGGCAGCTGCCTCGGGGGCATGTGGGGACAGGCCAGCTGGGTGGAGGGAGCAGGGCCCCGGCAGGGAGCTTTGGTGCTGCCGGTTCCTCAGACTGCTGATAGAGCTTTTATCGTGCTTATTACTGTGGTCAGTGCCATGAGGTGTACTTGGAGACAGCCTGCCCCCACAGGTCACCACCCTTGATCTCAGTGTTTCACTCTGCGTCAGGCAGTGACCAAGGAAAGAGGGAGGATACCGTCACAGGGGTAGGAATAGAAAAGCTCTGTGAGCCGGGTTGGACCGCTGCTGGTTTGGGCCAGCAGCCAGGGCTACCCGCATATTCCCTAGGGGAAAGATGGTGTCCGTTTGCTGAAGCTTTCTGCTTCACGGGGGTACTCTCTCTGCCTCTGTGTGCCTCTCCCCCGGTGTCATTCCTCATGCCAAGAAAATGCCGCTCCCGTGACTCTGAGCTGGTACCGTTGTATCAGTGGTGGTTGATGGGATTTGGAGTTGTTGAGAACTGCTGCTACTGGGTTTTCTGTCCAGTGGAAGCAGAGGTTACAATCTGACTCACAGACTGTGATGGTAATTCCCCAAAACACGAGCCTTCTGCCAGTTTGATGACAGAACATTTGGGGATTCACTGGAGCAGGAGGTTGAAGCAGACAACCAGGGAATGGCTTTGGAAACATAACTCTACCCTCAGATGTTAAGTACAGGCACGGCTGCGATCTGAGAAATTCATGAATGTCACCAATACAGTCTGCTGAAGTGATAGCTATAAAATGAAAGATTTAAAGGAGGCAATCATAATGGTTAACAGCGGTATGAAAAAGCTTAAACATGTTCATAAATTTCAATAACTGCCGAGCAATATACTGGATTCATCTAGGAGAGATTTAATTTGAAAAATGCTAAATAGGAGATACAAAGACTGGAAACAGACATTTCTCCTGAAGATGGAGTCTTTTGGTGAGAAATTTACATTGTACTTCAGCTGAAGTGATATTAAATGCAAGTACAATGTGGTAGAAAGGGAATTATAAAATAAATTCTAGAAAGAGTTTTTAAATTTGCATATTAAGGAAAAAAGCTTTATTATGTATTCTCACTTCAGATGGTATTTGTGTCTAGATCTATAAATGACCATGCATGCTGAACGAAATGAGATAAAAAAATTTTGGTGTCAATTATATAGATATTTAATAGAAAATAAAAATGACTGAAGTCATATCACAGGGAAGTATAAGCTTATATACTTGTGTGCAAGTATCCAGAATATATACATCATTTTAACAGATGCATATTATTTAGAATACAAACACTTTAGATGAATTTTAAATTTTCTGTGTTTAAAATTAATTGTATTCTGAGGCAGAACCTTTCATTGCAGATAGTTTTAGCAAGGTGCATCAGTGCACTAAGATTTTTGAAATGGTGAATACCTTCTTTGTGTTGCTAATTGCGGCTGTGCAGTCTGCAAATGAAGGATATCCAGCATCTTATTTCCAATTTCAATCATTTTATTCCTGTTGATAAACAGCCCTTATCTTCTTCCCACACACCAGATAGATTTTACATTATTTTATAAATGAGAATTTTCCATTTGTGCTGCAGCATATTGTTAGCAAGTTTGAGCTTTATTAAAAAGAAATAGAAACACAGAATTTGGAAACTTTTTCCTCGTTCAAGTGACTTATTTTTAGACGTACTGAGGCTGCTTGCAGTAATGATTAAATTAATGAAGGTTGTGTGGTCTGAGGTAGCAATACTAGTCATTACCATGCTCTGTTCTGGGCTAAACCTTGCTGCACTGTTATCTCAGCCAGAACACCAGCCTGCTTCAGATGGGCGTGGGAATGACCACAGCTCCAGCTGCGCTGTGCTTCTTCTGAACTGGGGGCCTGAATTTCTAAGAAAGACTGAGCACCAGCTACCCCAGTTCAAATTGCTGCTTGGCAGGTTTGTTGAGCATAACAAGCCCTGGTGTCCTGATTTCTTGTGTTATGATCACAGCGAGATGATGAATACTTATGAGAAATCAGCTTGATCTGGGTTGCTGCCTGTGATGAAGGAGATATGTTCTGCTGTACGTATCCAGCCCACTCCAAGAAGCAGCACAGCGCTATAGATTGTCTTGCTTTTGGAAATGCCACCTCAGAAGTGTTTTAGGAGTTTAACCTGTCTTTTGAAGTCATATGGAAGCTGACTTATAAGATTTGGGGAAAGATCTGAGTAGGCATCCCAGGAACAGCTAGTAGGTTTGAAACACTGAGGACCTTTCTTTAAAGCAAAAAGTTTGTTTTCGTCTTGTGTCTCCCTGTAGTAGGTAAAGTTACACAGCTATTTTCTGAGTTTGGGCTAAATTTTGCTATCTGTCCTTGCTTGGCTTTATGTATCTCCCTGATCCTAAGGCAGTATTTATTTAAAAAGAAGACAAAAATATACACAAAAGCGTACACTTTTATCAGGAGTGGAAACCAGAATGGCTAAAGGTTCAAGGAAATCACTATTGGGACCAGCACAGGGAGAGTGAAGCAAAGGGAATTTCCCTTTCTGTGGTCACCGAAAGCTGCTCCTAAATACTGGAAGTCGTGAGTTCCCCTCAGCTGAAACAGAATGTGTTCTCCAGGGTTGATTATTGAGGGAAGGTGGTAACAAAACCGTGTGTTAAGAGAGTTTGGAAAGAGGAAATACAGCTACTGGCAGAAGAGTGATTAACCTCGTAAGGAACTCAATACCAATGTTTAATTCTCAAGATATGTTACATTTTTGCCATGACACTTTGTATTCTGAATGGCTGTACTGGTGTAGTTCCATTTGCTTCACAAACCACTCAAAAGACAAGGAGGTTTCTAGAGAGTGAGAATAATGATTTCCAATAACAGAATGACGTATTTTAGCTGACAAATTCGGTGGCGTGGCTCTGTGAATTCTCCTATGTTCCCTGCCAAATACCACATTAATTTTTTTGACTTCATGCAAATCTGGATGGAGAGGAGGGGCCTTTATCTCTCTGTATACTTACATACACTGTATATATGTGCATAAATATTCCCAAACACGTTTGTGCTGGTGTTTCAGCAAAGCATATGGAATTTCACATTGATTTGTGAACTCTATAAAACACTAATGGAGCTGCTGCTTTAGCTTTCAGTCAGTTGGGAAAGGCCCAGTGATGGGAAGCTGCAGGCAAATTCTCCCTTTGCTGATCCCAGTAGTGCCTTCCTTGTAACTTCAGCTCTTCTGGTTTCCACTGTCCTCAGATTCATTTCTCTCATTTGGGAAGCCAGACAAGCTTATTCATGATACAACTTAGAAATGAGTTCTACCTCCCTACATCTGATATACTTTATTTATTTCGAAGCACAGCTCTCTAAAAGGGAAAACAAGCCGCACAGTTCCATGCATAATGTGTGCACCTACAGCGCTGTGAAATGCTTCATCAGGAAGAGATGAGGAACATCGCTCTTCTCTCCTTTTTATTGTGAAATGAATTGTACTGCTTTTGACAGCCTACACATGCAGATTTGTTATCTCTGTGCTCTGCTGAAAATTATTCTGAATTACATAGGGTTTATGCGTGCCTGTGGGTGCATCAGTGATACCTTACACTGCTGTTTAAGGCACAGCCTCAGGACACCTTGATATTCAGAATCAAGTTCTGTTATAAGAAGTTCATCTGCTTCTAAAGAGCTTTTCATTGCCATGTACTCTTTACAAACTATATCATTAGTCCAGTCACTGCTGGAGCAGTTGTTTTTGTGGTGAAATGATGTTATTTCACAGCATAGTTGCTAGATTGTCACAGGCAGTAGCTAAAGGATGCAATTAAACAAGCAGAAACCTAGCTGGAATGTCGACAGTGATCAGAATTACTGACCTTGACCTCATTTGTGAGAAGCCATGAGATCTCTAATAGCAAATTGTATCTTCCTCAGTCAGCATCAAATTATTTTTAAAAAAAAACCCAACACCCTACATATGTGCAGCAATGTGATTCGCTCACGTGCTGCCCAGAGGTATTTGTGCCATAGTGAATTCAGGATACCTGCTACCAATTGAAACACTATCTGCTTCTCTGAACATGCAGAAGGCTGCTTTTCTCTCTAGAAGCTGGAAAAGGCAGTAAAATGGTTTGTTGGGGGGTTGCAGTTTTTTTGAGGAGGTGAGAATAGAAACCATTGGCCCAAGTGGCCTTAATGGTAAGGATGCACTCAGTGGACTAGTAGTTTCTAAGGCTAGAGCCAGGCCTGATGTTGTTTCAGTAACTGCTGGGAGTGTTTTCTGTTGGCTTAAACCAAAGTATCCTTGTGTGGGACACTGTTAAAATAAAGGGGTTTAGACTGAGTGAAATCCAGGCTGCTTTTTGGTGTACAGACTTAAGTCAATGTGTTGGGATATTTCCTTGCTATCTCCTGTGAGTCGGTGGAGAGGAAGGATAGCAGACAGATGAAAAGGGACAGCCTGATTGTTGGTCTGACTTCTCCCCTAGCTGCACTTCATCGTCTTCATTCTTCCTCTAATCACTTTGGTTCATTTTGATCATTTGTTTTCCCCTGGACATAGTCCCCTGTGGGAGCCTTTATCAGCTGAGTGAACTGCTGCACACATTTCATTAATGCATAAATGAGCAGGCTGAGAGCATCACATTGATCAGCGGATGCCTCGTTATCTGTGGTACCCTTGCTGGGGTGCCCTGGGGAACAGAAGGACTTTCTGCTGTGAGCATATACACTATTATTTCCCTTCCTCTCTTTTCTTATTGTATATGCACAAATAATTAAATAAATCTGTCATTATAATTTAGTGTTTATATACTATAATCTCCCTTCTTCCAGGCAGAATAATATATTTCAGATTCTCAGTCTCACCTTTGAGGCTACGTGAAGGCTTCTGATTTTGTTCTGTACTCTTACTCTTTGCACAGGCAAGCCTGGTGCTAGGAACGATGGGATTTGCATGGTCAACCTGGAGAACCTAGCACTGCATTTAATATGCTGGGGGTTTAGAGGCATAGTCCAGAGTCTTCAGAAGCCAGCTGGACATTCATTGCTTCCAGGTAAAGAAGATTTAAAATAAATGAATGAATGAATAAATATATCTCTTTTGCCAGTTCCTTGTGTTTGTCACAAGACTCAAATACTCCCAGGACACTGGGAAAGAAATATCAAACCTGAAACTTCATTCATCATTGTTACCAGGAAAAATACCCTTTTCAAAGTGGAAGGTGGACATGTAAAAGCACCAGTTCTCTTGAAGTCGTTGCTTGGTTTAGTCTCTGTGACCTTTTCCCAAAGCTCCAGTGGCTTTGAATGTTCTTGAAAATTCTCTTCTAACGTCTTGAATCTTCACTGATAAAACTTTAGGCATTAAAAGCCTCCATCTTTGTTTGCCACTATCTGTTTTCCTGACACATTCATCTGCTACGGGGTTGCTAATGCCTGTATGGGATAAGCCTAATGGGATCTTTGCAACTGATAAAACTTACTTGAGCTACACTTTCCTGGAGGCACAGTCTGATGTAAAACAAAGTGAGTGCAGAAATGGACCCAATTCTTACCAATTCCTTTGAACAGGGAAGTGCTCATGATGGTGCCTGGTAGCAGTGTGGCTGTAATGGGAAGAGGCTGGATTTCCTGTGTGCGGCACTGTTTGCTTTTTCACAGTACTGTAAGCCATGTAAAAATCACTCTGATTGCATTCAGTTCATGTTTTCAAGCTTTTCTGATTTGCAAGACCTAGGGGCTGTAATGTGAAAAATGCTAGCATGTGACTTCAGGGGTTGGTAATTGGTTCTCTTTTCATTTGCTAGTCTTGATTTGCCTTACTCTGAGTTTAGTCATGTTAGAGATGTATTCAAAGGCTTGACTTGTTCTTTTTAATTAAGCTAACTTAAAATCCTCTTTTATATCATAGATAAAGATGGTAGCAATCATTATGAGAATTCATTGCATTCACTTGCAACTGTTTAATAAAGTAACAAAGTTAATATGTAACAAATGGATTTACAATACAAATGCAGAAAGCTAATACGCACGCCATATACCTAACTTCCCAAAATTCAACTCAAGTACTTCAGCTCCAGAATATTGTATTTAGAAAATCAGCTTTCTTTCCAAATCACTGCTTTACACAGATTGTGGGGTTGTCCATTATTGGAAAGTCAGCATTGGTTCCATGCATACATTTTAAAATACATAGTACAGTTCACTGCAATGCACACTTTTGCTTTACAAAGTTTACCAAGAAGTGAATTTTTCAATGGCCCTGCTGCTGAACAGCCTTTTCAGTTTGTATCATTCATCAATTTACACATCACTAAAATATGTCTGTCTTTGGGTTGTACAAATAGAAAACAGTAAGGTGAAACTTTGCCTTGTGAACCAGGATTAAAGTTAGCAAAATATACACACTGAAATGTTATGCTTTACTGTTAAGTCAAGGTATAAAGTGAAAGGTTAATAGAGTATATTCATAAGTTATATTTAAAGAGTATGTTTACCCTAAGACTGCAGTTAGGGAGTATAAAAACTTAGAGCACAGTCTTTTCCTCAAAAGCCTTCAGCGTGAATGGACAAAGCAAGTGAGAGGAAAGAGGAGAAGCAGAACTCAAAGAGCCTTCCCCTGGCTGCTGATTGCAGTAAGAATGGGGCTGATGCTCTGGAAGAGTGTCCTTGGGCTCTGTGTGAGCAAACAGTTCAGCAGGCAGACACATGAGAGGTAAAAAAGTCTGTAAAGCACTGGGGATCAGATTTATCCCCATGGAGACTGAATTTTTGAATGTTGTGCAGAAAACCTTCTAATAACTGATGATTCTTTAGGTGACCTATACGGTGGTTCTCATGCTTGGTTTAATGAGTTAGCATGTAAATCTTTGCTACAAATCCATAAGGTTAGAGTAATTCTTTTTATAGGTTCTTATGTAGCTTGCTCTGCAGGATGTGTGTGTGAAACTTCAGTAGCTTCACATTAAGGTGACTTTTTCGTAAGAGACAGAAACAAACTAGTTTTAGAACTGGAAATTAAACCCAGATTGATGCCTAGTCCAGAGCTTTACCAATTAGACTACTATTACAAAAATATTTTTCAATTAATGCTGTAATCTGCTGTAATCTGCTGTATCTTTTATTTTAAGTTTTCATTTCCTGTAGAGTTGTGTTTCCACAAAACTTGCCCTGGATACTCCTGTAGTTGTGTTCTAGTAGCTGCAGCTGTCTGATTCCAGAGTGGTAGTGATGAACTTGCTTTTGCAGCTGATGTTTCCATGTATGGGCTGCTGGAGATAGCCTAGGGGTATTCCTGGCTGAAATGAAACCATATGCACAGCATTGGGTGCTTCAGTGCTAGTTCAACATTTCTTCTGTTGAAATTTTCAGATACACTGCACACAGGAAGGAAAGATTTTGGGGATACGCATAGGTATACCTCGCTGTTCCAACAGATCTGTGCATTGCATGGGGTAACATAGGAGAGTGTTTTTAATGTCGTCTATGTGATAAGCTCAGTGTTCAATATTTAACACCCAGCATAAAGGAAAAGGTTACAGAAGCTGTAAAAT
Source organism: Pluvialis apricaria (assembly GCA_017639485.1). Taxonomy (NCBI): domain Eukaryota; kingdom Metazoa; phylum Chordata; class Aves; order Charadriiformes; family Charadriidae; genus Pluvialis; species Pluvialis apricaria. Next base: position 27,154,447 of record CM030014.1, read on the forward strand.
CCCATGGTGAGAGAAGTGGCCAACACAAAAGGGGCCATAACAGACAACGGTGGGGTTACAAGATGCTAGGCAGTTATGGATCAGGATGCAATAAAACCCTTTTTTATAGAACAGATTCAGTGATCTGTTCTGCCTTTGACTTTCCATACAAGGTAGGTGGTAAATACAACTCCTGATCATGTCTCATTGCTGTGTTTAGAAGCACCCAATGAGCCAGCACGTGAATTTACTCCATGCTAACTCTGTACCCTGACGCATTTAAGAAGGCCTAAGAGTAAGTCTGTGCTGGGTGGCTTATTCCATTCTGCAAATAGAGCAAGGTATCTAGCACGTCAGTATCTCAACACTTCAAGCTCCTGTTTTTTTTACAGTTAACTTTAATGATCTGGTGTTGGCACTGAAATCGGCTGAACTGTGGCAGCCCTTGTCTTTGTGTGAACGTGCCTGTTTTGCCAAGAAGCAGCACACATGCCTGGAATCTGCTCTCTGCTCGCAAGCACCGTGGATGTCCGATGCTGTGTAGAAATGGAGGGGCAACTTCCAAGGCTGGGTCTGGTCCACACTGACTTCCCGGCTGAGCTGTTCTTCAGCCTGCTAGTTTAAAGGTAAACTTCTAAAGGAGCAGCAGCCACTGCTCTCCGTGTGGGATGTTCATGCCAGGTGACCGCTGTCCAGAATGACACTTGGGATGACTACACGCGCTCACTTTCTTGTAGGGTTCACTATGGATCTGTGATCAATGCATCATGTGACCATGCTATGGACACAAGCCTGTAAAGAAGCCACATGTTTTAGATTTTTAACTTTTTAATGAGACAACGGTAAATAAGCCAGGGTCCTAAATATTTTGTGTTCAGAAATTTAGCTGCAGTTTAATACTGACAGTACTGTGTAAAATATCTCTTAGGGATTTCCTTCCAGTTCACCTTTTTTCTCTAGTCTGACAGTGATAACGCTTGTAAAGCATTTGTTAATAATGGTCTTTCAAACCTCTAGTTAATAACATCATTGAGAGAAACCGTTTGTCAGAATAGAAAATGCCATACTGTATTTCAGGCTTGCAAACACTTCTTAATTTTGCCACAGAAGGATGTTGAGAAAGGGGAACTTTCAGTCTGGTATTCTGCTAAGAGCCTGTATTCTCAAGGGTGTAGGGTTGACAAAGAAAAGCTACATGCTGCTTTTGGTTTGATTTGAACCAGCCACTGGAAATAGGGGACAATATGGTAACATTTGAGCAAGAAAGGGCAAGATTTATAGAAGCACAGCTTGTATCTTGAGCTTTGGAAAGTTCTTCCCCAGCCCATAGTTATTAATGTTTTCTCAGATGGTCTCTTGCCTGGTTTGTGGAAACACTATTGCAAAACAAGCAGGAGAAAGTCTTGGTGTTCAAGCAAAAATTGGTTGCATGTGTTTAACAATAATCACTGTTTTCAAACAATCCTTTCACCCCACTCAGGTAGAGCCTTTCATTCCTAAATCAGAATTAACAGGAAGGAAAAAAATAAAAGAAAGCATTCGCTTAAGTATACCAACAGCTGACCTACATTAGCTTGTACATGTTTCTTCATTGGTAAGGAAAGATTTGATATCTGTTCCTCACTTGTGAATTATCTCCTACTTCAGAGAGGAACTATGCACTATACATTATCTTCCGTCCCATTACGCAAACTGTAGGTTGTATCTGGATATCCATTCCGTGTGTTATGTGCACAGTATAACAGTATATGAATAGGTTAAAATGCTGATGATAAGTGCGCATCTATCACTGTAACAGCCTACCAAACAATTGGTGACAAAAACAAGCTCTTGTTTAGTACCAGGTGCTGTGCTGGTGACACAACCAAAGAAAACTTGTGATCTTGCGATTTTACCCTTGAAAGCTCCCTTCTTAGACACTGTAAACCTGCGTCATTTCTGTGCTTTTCTCTTCTAATTCAACCATAAGCATTTAATTCCTTTTACGCAACTACATGCCTCTAAACAAAGCAGTCCTGTTTCTACCCTGGAAATCTATATATGGATCCTCCCCGTGCCACACTCAGCTTGCAGTCAACCACTAGGTCATCTGGTTTACACTCCTCCGAGACGTCTGTGTCAGTCACAACCAGTGATGAGTGGGTGCCTTATATGATGGCGTATGTTTTGTTTTAAAGGAGTGTATGAGAGAGAGTTATAGACCTCTGATGGACTTGTGGATATGGGGAGAAGTTTGTGGAGTATTCCTAAATTCCCAACCCTCTGTAGATATGCTTTCATAAAGGAATGTGCTCAGCCGTAAATTATTGTTAAGCGCTTAGCTCAGCTTGGCATAAATGATTATATAATCAATATTTAAAGATGCTGCACCATTCAACATAGCCACATTTAACTGATTTTGGAGCCTATGTCAAGTTTTTTAAGGTGTTTGGGAATTAAGGTCTTCTTTCAAAGTATCTGATTAATTGGGAATTTCAGTGCTGAGTGTAATAGTAGCTCAAAACCTTTCAGAAAATGACCTAAAGCTTTATACTTCTTAATTTCTTACTATGAACCGTAATCAGGGAATATGCTGTACAGGCACACAGAAAAAGGACTGATCCTTTTATTGTAGACAGAAATTCTCCATTTTTATGGCACATCTGTTGTGCTGGTCAGTCCATAACTGAAAAGCAAGATGACATTTCAGTTTTTTGCAGGCAGAAAACTGACTCTCCGTAGACACTGTAGTTTTACATCGTCTTGAGGTTGTCAGTTCTCAATTCCTGTTCTGAGGATTCACAATTCAAACAGTTCCAGGCTACACTTAAAGTGAAGAAAAAGGCTGTATTATCCCTTCTTCAAACAAATCTGAATGTTTTTGAAATCTGTGAAAATGTCCGTGTGAGTGAAGTTCTCCATGTGCTAGTGTTGACGGTGTTGGATCTTGGCTAAGTAGATGTACCTGTGTAGATAGACTCATATGTGCATACATATATACATAGATTCACATGTCGGGTAGAAAGAAACTTTCTATGCTATAGCAAAATGGTGTGGAAAGGAATGAGTATAAACTGAATCAAAGAATTCAAAATGTTAAATTCTGGTAGTAAATGTGAATATACTTTAAGTACTACTTTAGTAGTGAAGAGCCTTCTTTGAAGGAAAGAAATTAGTGTCTTGCATTATGTTTGAAAGTGAGATTTGTAACTTGCAGTGAGGCTGTTGGAGCTGAACGTCTAAGTCACCTTCATACCTTTGACAAGGTCTGGTCTTGTTCATGGAACCTAGGTCCTTACTCCATGGCTCTGATGTAGGAAACTCATCTGGGAAAGCTTAGCTTGCCATGGGACGGTGAGGCTGCAGACTTTTGGGTCAGTGCCTGAATGATTGGTTTCTTGGGGGAGGGGCGGGGAGGGAGTTCCTGAAGAAATCACTGTGTATCTTCCTGGCACAGGTAGTGTGCTCAAGTCAGAGCAGGCATCCCCTGTACCCTGCGCATCAGCCGCGTCTATTGGGAAGTTGCATGGTGGTGCCTAGGGGCTTGGATTTGGCAGCCCAGCAGCTCCAGCCAGCACAACCAGTAAGGAGGCCATGCTGGTGCACTGGGAGAGGCAGTGGGAGGGAGGCAGGGCCCGGGGCAGGCCGGGGAGCAGGGGCTGGAGCAGCTTGGAGAGGAGGCCATCTGAGGCAGCAGTAAGGCTGTGGTCCTGTATGTTATAAACACAAAATATGCCTTTTGGGGGGGAAGGAGGGTAACTTTGGTCAGATCTGATGCAAATGAGCCTTCTCAGTGGCTCTTGAAAGGCTCACTTGTCCTGGGCATGAACTGGGGTTTAGAATTGCTTGGAGTGTGGTAGCTTTGTGAGGTAGCTGCCATTTTGTTGAGGAGGAATGATACTCTGTGCAGCTCACGGGGACAAAGTCTGCAAGAGACTCATGCTGAGGTCTTGGAGGTGTTTGAAAACTTCATGAAAGGTTACATGACAGCATTTGAAAACTGTGGTGCATGCTGTCTGCAAACAGTCTGGATCCATTCTCCTGAGGAGACGCCTTTCCCTCAGGGGCAGCTCCGTGAGGCGGCCGAGGCCTCGGCTCCCCCCACAGCCCGGGAGGCCCTTCCCTCAGCGGCCGCGGTGCCCCGCCTGAGGGGCCGCATCCACTGAGGCGCTGGCCATTGCTCTTCAAGACACAACAGAGAACTTGGCTTTTCAGGTCTGCCTTGAGGGCTAAACTTGCTGAGGAGATTTTAAAGCAGGAGGTTTGTCTAATGTAATTTTGGTTTAATGGCGGGGAGGGATTTTGTAAGAGCCAAAAGACTAGTGACAGTTTTAATTACCTCAGATTTAGCAGCTTAGTGATTAGTAGAAAGTTAAGAGGTCATCTTCTTTTGGTTACATGCTCCAGGTTTTCAAACCTTTGTCTAATGTTTGACTGAATTAGTTTGAACCTTCTAAACAACTAAATTTCCTCTTTGCTTTTTCAAGGCGCTGACTTTTTCTCTACTGCTGCCAGTAGTTTGAGCTGAAAATGAGAACTGTCTGTGCCAGGAGTTAGGGGGCATTTATAGTTGATTTTTTGGTGGGCAGGTAAGAAGTTGATGTGGGGTTGTCTCTCTTGGCTCCTGACTTAGCAGCACGTTGCCCCACATGGCACTACTTCTCTGGAGAAAGGATGAGGTAGAAACTCAGCACCTTTGTTCCTCTCTCCCTGCATCCTTGACTGGTGCCTTGGAAAGGTGGACCGACAGTCCTCCTGGCAAGGCAGGATAGTGCTTGTCAAGAAGCAGAGACTAGCTTGCTTGCTTTGGGGATGTGAGGTATATTAGCTATACTTCCAAATCCTGTGGTTTTCTCTGCTTGAGAAATACCAGGACGTGGAATTTGTTTTCAGAGAGAAAACTGTTCCCTTCATGAAGTGTGTTAGTCAAAACCAGTTTGACAGGAAAAAAAATGGGCTTACCTCTGCTCATCATGGTTTTCATAGCTCTAAGAGCATGATGCGGTTGTGTGGAATCCGCACTTGCTCCCCAAAATATTGGGGTTCATAAAATCATAAGATCCTTTGTATAACGTCTGTCTTCACTAAACAAATATTCTCATTTGTGGAGTTGAACACCAGAAGAGGCTCTTTTGTATAATACATTTTCTAGTCATGATGACACTGTATGATCTGTCTCTCCTCTGCCCCGTTTCCAGACACCTGATGAGAAGACATGAATCAAGCAGGGTTTTCTATCTTTTTTTGTTCTCTTTTTTTTTTTTTATTATGATTAATTAATTACTCTCAGTGTTGAAAGGAGAGTTTGAATTTGTCAGGCATAACTTCCTTCTCTGCAGGAGGAAGTTATTCTTGTTAATGCCACCTTTGACCAAATTAAAATGTTCTTCAGTACTAGATATTTTTCTCCTCTAAGCTGATCTACCTCCCTGTCTTTTTAAAATTACTTTTCTCTCTGAAGACTTTAACCCAGTCTTTGAATGAAGTTTTCTTCTCTGAAATCTTTTCATGTATTTAAAAAATCTGTTTTGAAAATGTGGGCATGAGAAGTGGATGCAGTATTTTGATAACTGTTCCAGCTCTGCTGTATACGACCCTGAAAATATCTGTCAGTTTGTCTCTGCTGCTGTTTTGTATTCCTGTGATTGCACTAGTCCTCCAGCAGCATTTAGGGGCAATAACATTCAACTGCTATGCACTCTTAGGACTGTGTTACTTTTAGAATCAGCTTACAGCTTTCTTTGCACTTACAGTGCATGGATTCCCTTCTAAGTATGTCCTGTATTGTTAAATAAAAAGTAGGGCTAAAATACAGTTTAGGACTAAAATGCTTTGGTTTTCAAAATTAATGTCTTTAAATGGAACTATCATACTAAATAAGCCAGTGTGCTCTGAAAAATTACCTAGAATTTTATTCCCATCTTCTCATTTGTCTGTCACCTGACTTTTCTTTCAGTGGATTAAGATGGAATAAAACACATTGATTAACATCAGTTGGTCATTACAGCTCTTACATTCCAATATGATTTCTCACCTAAAATTAATTCTTTAATTGTTTTCACTATCTGTAATCCATTTAATGTTGGTATTGTATAGGGTTAGTGTAATCAGAATGTTAAGTGGCTTTCAAGTATGTTACCAAAATCTGCTATTACAGGTTTTTACCATTTTCAGCTAAACTGGTAGGTGTACATCATATTGCTACTTGGAATATGAATGTAATAGTTATTAGATGTTTTATCTTAAATGTGTAATTAAAGGGAGATGGTAAAACCATAAGTAGCAACCTTATGCTCGTATTAGGATTTATTTTGTTTCTGATTTCTTTGACAAGAAAAAGTACTACTGAGTGTGATCTAACCAGGATTCTTGCAAAACTTAACAACGCCTGTTTCGGTTCACTTTAAAGTTCAACATGACTCTTACATTAATTAACTGACTTTTCTGTCCTCAGCAGATAAGATCTCTAAGGTTGATTTTTTTAAGGAGTAGTTGAAATAATTCACTTCAATATACTTTCTTAGGTGAGTGATTAATAATAACAAAAAAAAACTCTGCGGTCCTGAGCATTCTGTGTCCTTGTAGGAAGTGCTTCCTGCAGGCTTTTTGTGCCTTATCAAGGGTCAGTCGTTTAGATTTAGAGTGCCTTTTGAGCTCTCTGTGCCTTAAGCAGCTGTTCTGTGCCACCTTTGAAACAAAAATAAAATGAACAATGAGAGTGAAATGGGCACACATTATCCACTGTATCAGAAAGACAGGTTTTCAAGCCTATTTTGCCATAGTGGATAGATAACCTGGCATTCAGATATCCAATAACATATTCAAAATTAAAATTAAACGAGAATCAATCAATATGAAGATCAGTCATCTGAATTGTCACTAAAGGCTATTTAATCTTCTCAGCCTGACTGTGCATTTGGTATATCTCAAGAGGTGTACACCCTACAGATTGCAAACAGAAAGAGTTAAATTTGCAGCGCTTGATTTCCATTAGTTTTTAGCACAAGAACAGGTTTCTTTGTCCCGCTTTCTCTTTGTTGTCATGAGAACAAGACAACATCATTTATATCCCCTGTGTAGTCAGTAGCAAAACTATAAACTTTTAGTGCACTTATAATCATATACTTTAACCTTTTTAATATTCGGTGTTGTCATTGGTTGGCCTTTCACCTTTCTTTTATGGGTTATTGAGGCAATAAACAATGGGGGAATAACTGATGACTCAAACTTCAGAACTCTGAAGATGTCACTGACATACATTTTACAGTTTTTCTTTGGTGTGTGTGGCAACATGGCAATGCCAATACAGTGGACTCAGTTCAGACTGATCAAATCCCTTTTTGCTGCTGCAGATCAAACCCAAAACTTCCTTTATGAGTCTCCAGGGGGACCTATGGCTGCTCAACACCAGAGTAACCAGCCAGCTGTTACCTCCTGCAGATCCCTTTCCTCAGGGCACAAGTGGTTGTGGAGGGGCTGGAAAGTGGTATTGACGGCTTGCTGTTGCTGTAGCCTCAGTGTGCTCTGGGCTGAAGTGTATACCAGTGCCTATTTTTGAACACAAACTTGCTCTTGATACAAATGGTTTGGATCCAGGCCTAACTAGGTGTTTGTATTGGACGAGCTCAGAGGCATAGCAGGAGGGAGAAGGCAGGTGTCCCAGCAATCTCTGAGAGACACTTCTGCCTGTGGTGCACGCTTGTCTCGAGTCCACCATACAACCCACTGTGGCTTGATGAGACAGCACATTGGTGGTGTTTGGCAGACATATCCGCCTTGTCTTCTTCCTAGAGAACCCTAAAGTCATGTGTAGCAGAATATTTATTGTGGGGTTCCTGTACTGTGGGATAGGAATGGAGCTGAATATGGGATACAGAATGTGTTCAGCTTTTGATTTTCTGATTGGGGTGGTGTTGGTGCTTGGTTTGGTATTATGGACAGATGTACTTGCTGTATGCCTAGTTTGTAGCAGTTCAGCTGTGAGGGTACTTTGAGAGTGGGTCTTTCCCTTAAGAGACACTGAATCTGCTGATGCCTTGAAATTGTTGTTAACCCTGTCCTTACTGAGCTCCTGTCGCATGTCAAGTGCAGGGGTGGGGTAGTACATAGGGAGAGAACCATTGCTGTTTTATGTCTGTGTAGTGAGGTGGCTTCAGATGGCAAAGATGAATAGGCTGAGCTATATTGACTGCAATGTAGGTACTTGGTTTTTTCTGGCTGAGAATCCAGCTATAGAAACAAAACCATATGTCTACCCTGGGCTTAAGGACAATATAAAATGAGACCTCTAGAATTTGTCAGCTGATACAAGAGATGATGGGTTTAGTTCACTCAGCTTAGGACAAGCTATAAATCAAAGCAGCCAGGATTTTTTTATATTTTAATCGGGACAGCTGTGAGAAGACAGATTGAAGCCCAAAGCTGCAGTAACCAGGACAACACAAAGGTTTTAACAAAACTGAACATCGATAAGGAAGGAAAAAGCCTGCCCTGCTGCATTATCTTTAAATTTTAATAGCTTAAGGACTGGCAGAAGGTTTCTTTATAATTGTTTGATTTGCATGAAACACTTGACCTTTTCTGATGAGTTACCAAATATCACAAGGGGTTTTATTTTTACTTTTGGTAAAAAGCATTTGATCCACTTCATTGATTTTTAATTTTTTAGAAGCATGACAGCACGCAATTGTTCATTTAAAGTCAGGAATTTCACAGTCCAAATAGTTGGACCAAAATAAGAGCTCACAATTTTTACTGCAGCTTTTGTGACTTGAATATTCTGACCGTTCTGATGCCCCTCAGCATTATGAACAGCAAATTAGTCCTTAAAGATGTTTACATTTGTTTTGCATTAACAGTGTAGTTTCTGATTTTATTTGGAATGTTTCTTAGTGTTTACATATGACATGCTCTACTGAATGCCACCAACTACAAAGTATATGAAATCTTTTATCTTGTGTACTTCATAGGAAATGGAAGGTTTGTGACATTACTTATGCTTGAGCTGCTGATGCTGTTGGTGAACAATGGACAGAAAAGAGGACATATGTAAAATAAAAAGAAAAGTGTGTCACAAGGGCTTGGTATGAGTTTTGTGGCCACAGGAGAAGGCTAACGAGGCATAGAAAGCCCTGAAGCCAAACAATCCCTGATCTTACAAATGATCCCGTTCACATTGGTGTTGACTATTTGCCTTCAGCAAGTTACAGATACTTCTTTTGAGAAAGTATATTTAACCTTCCTTCTTGCTGGGTGTCAGTCTCATCAAAAGAAAGATGGAAGTTAACTTTCCTCTGAGCTTTCTGTTCACATTTGCCTTCTTTTCTGTTTTCTTATCTCTCCAGACTGCCAGACTGAAATATGTAATAGCAAACCGTGCAAACAAAAACCAAATCTTTCAGCAGTGCCTGCCATTAAAGCGTTTACCATACTGAAGACCTCTGATTTAATATTACTGCAATGCTCTGTTTTCTGTATACTTTGTATGGAATGAAAGCAATACTACAGAAATGGTCATAAAGTTGCGTGTTGGTAAGGGTAGCCAACTTGTTAGTTGAATTGCTCCAGGTAAACTGGCTTACCAATCCAGCCTGCAGCTGGATCTAATGAAATACCTGTCTAGAGCATGTAAATGATTTAGAGAGCCCAGAATGGATGAAGCAGGTTCTATCATATTCATAGGCCTTGGGGAGTCGTGTATATATTCCTCCCAAGAGAATATATATATATTTTATCAGTAGTCCAAGTCCCGAGTATCTTTAGATAGCTGCAGAAGCTAAGCATCTCTTGTTCAAGGTGATTCATTCTTTCTTGTCTGTGTTAGGTACAAATGGCAGTACACATGCGACACCCCCACTGCCCCACATCTGAGCGTCTGTCATACTGGCGTGGAGGGAGTTGGACAGAATGGCAGGAGCTGCAGTGCTCAGCTCTCTGAGGACTTGCACCTCCTAATCAGCCCACAAGCAGTTGCCCAAAGTTAGATTAGACACTGAGACTGCTCTTGGTTGTGCAAGGCACATTTTGAATTCTTGCAAGCACCTTGTGCATCTGTGCTGCAGTATTTCCCTGAGGGTGAGTGCAACATACATCAAGCTTGTTTTGATGAAAGCCCGCTGAAATTTGAGAGTTACAGAATGGCTGCTGTTGGCAACATGCTGTAGCTGTGCTCAAAAACTGGTGCTGGTACCGGAGCAGTGCTGGTAAGTATTCAGGCTGCATTCACGATCTGTTCACCCGAGTGACTGCTTGGGGTTTTATTTTTGGGCTGGTTTAGCATGCAGTTTGTTTGAATCTACAGCTTCCATGAAAAACTAGCACAAAGAATCAAAGAATACATGGACTGATGCAGTCTCCATTACTCAGTTCGACTGCTTCAGGCCTCAGTCCATTCCCTGTCTTGGGAGACTTCTGGTTGCTTAAGTGAGAGTTTTAGTGTCCAGTAGGGTTGGAGAGTCAGGTATACGTTTTGTCCAGAGAATCTCTATTTTAGTTCAAGTGGAACAGTTTCTAGCATAGTTGTCCTCAATTCATGTTAACCTTTTACTCGTGGTGATCTGGCTCTTTGGAAACATAGGAAGTGTCTGTGACTACCAAATTTTAGAAGAGTGCCCTAAATCATATTTTTTTTGTATGAAAAGGGTTGAGACACCTAGTTCTATAGCCACATATTCTTTTTCTTTGCTTGTATTTTACTAAAGTAAAAAAATATTGGCTGCTGCAACATTTATGCCAAGTCTGCTGCTCTGATTTGTGTAAGAGGTTCACTGGGTCTCTGAGAACTTGCATGGAGATATGTGTCCTGTGGGATCTGATCAGGTATGGGTGGCTCTAAAGAGATACAGAGGCACAATTAGCCATTTGGGATACAAAATATTTTGCTAGTAGACTTTTTCTGGACTTTATGTGTGATTTTGAGAATTGCACCATAAATGAAGCACAGAAGCCTGTGCCTCAGGTTTCTTCTAGACAGTCAAGTTCTTCTGAAAGTCTGGATTGACATGACTTGCTGTCAGCTGCCATGTGCCAGAGTCGATTAGTGGCAAAGCTGAGACAAGTCACATCTGATTTGAAGCCTGTTAAGAAAGTTCTTGAATATCCACGGTCTTGGTTTGACTTGTGCTCAATTTGGACCCAGATTTGCTCTGTAGTTACAAGACTGTCCTTGTTTGTCTTTACTGATATTTTCACTGTAGCTTCAGTTAGCATGAACGCCAATATTAAGTGCTGAATGGGAATGTTATGAAGTGTGTGGACCGGAAAGGTGAGCAGTATTATTAGAAAACTTGTATCTTGAATGTGCAATTTACTGTGATGTCAAATGTTGCACATTCTGTGCATATGTCGAATCTTTTCTTCATACAATTCCACTGAATACTTGGTATATCTAGGTAAATATAAAATTACCAATAAACGTAAAATAGTATGGGTCTTAACACGTATAATTCTGCACAATTCTGTAAATTTTCTTCATTATTGAATGAAAGCTTACAGAAGGGGCCATATACATCGTATACAACTCTAATTGATACACTGGGATGGAAAAGCCTTAACAGATTGTTGAGGCACATTTTCAGGCACTGTCTGTGTCTGGCAGCTGCCGTAGGCTGAAGGCAGGCGTGTGCTGCTACAGTTTTCTCCTGGCAAACAGATGAAAGAACAGTGCTGCTAAGCCCCTTTCAATTGGTGGTATGTCCTCTGTGTATATATTGGCCCATGCCAAGCTACAGGTGTCACTCTAGTGTCTTTAGTAGAACTCTGCCATTCTGTGCTAACGGGGGATCTAATCCTTTGTTGCTGTATACCAAGGCATGTTAGTACACCAGGTTAATAGCCAAAATTAGGGAAAATGGGATAAAGTATTTCCAGGCATTCTTAAAATGACTGCAGCCTCTGTTGTTGTCACTCTGTGCTGCTCTCATGTTCAGATAACGTAAATCTTTTCATATCATGTCTGTAGATGGTGGAAATGCTTGGAACTCCCAATGTAAGTAAGCACACACTGCATTCGTCAATCATCTCTGTTTAGTAAAGAGTTGGTGATTTCATAGGCCAGTTAATAGTTTTTGCAATGGAAATGACTCTGTTAAGTTATATTGTCATTTGTTCTTCAATGGGAATATATTTGTTGTCAGGCTTGCCCTACAGTCTGGAGGAGAGAGTAAGCTGATGATTTCATTTAATGGCAATCGGTGTGATCTAGCTGAAATGTGTTACTGTATTACAGGCAGGTTTCTCATTAATCTGGCAAGGTTTTCTGCTATGATAGATCTTTACACATTTCCCTCTTAAAGGATTTTTTAAACCTTGAAGAATTGTCTTACAGGGTTTTGTGTATAAAGTCTAATATTTCTTAAATTCCTGAAGTTAGGAAATTGAAGGAGTGATCTCCCCCAGTACTGAGACCATGCCTTCCATGGACTACGGAATGGCTCTGGCCTAGCCTGAAGATCAGTATCGGGGGGTGACCTGGCATAATTTCTGTTTTCTTTCCACATCTGCACTGAAGGATTGTGTGACCTTGACAAATGCCTTTATTGCTCTGTGGTTATTTGCCTTCCTGTCCGTTGTCTCATCTTTCCAGCTTGCAAACTTCCCGAGGCTTGGATTATTTGTGCATATACAGTGCCAAGCACAAAAGGCATTCTGGTGGGAGGATTAAGATACTGACTCTAAGGGACTTTGCATAAATCACGGGGTGATGGAATCAACTGATTATATCAATCTTACACTGGTCCTTCTTATCAAAAATATCCATTCCTCATGGGCACAGCAAACCTTAAAGAACGTGACCTGAGTATAAGTGCAATAAGTGCCTTAGGCTGCAGGCTTTCTTGGCTGTTAGTCAGCTCCATGCTCTGAGGAACAGGAGCACATGGGAAAAAAGGACTCCCTAACTGCCCCAGGGGAAAGAGAATCTTAATCCATTTAGCTCCAGTTGAGGAATTTCTGTGGTGACTTTATGGCAAGGTAACTTGCTAAGCCCATCATTGTAATAATCCTTCCCACATTTTAAATCATGTTAGCCAACAGGGGTAGAATGAAATCTTGATCTCATTGAAATCAGCAGCAAAAGTGCCAGTTGATTTTATCAGAAGTTCACACCTAATCTAAAGGATTGCGAAGTATTGGAGTTCAGATTGTCATTGCAGACACTTGGAAACTAAGCTACTTTTATGGCATGTCATGCCTTTGAAGTGTAAATGTCAGTTAAGAGGATAAGTAGAAATGACATACTCTAAAAAAGCTGCCGAGTTTCTGTGTTCTTAGTTATGTCATTAAGGTTTTACAGGTGTTCACTGACTGAGGTTTGCATCTAGTGCTCGATATGTACATCAAGGCTGGATACAGGACAAGTTCCAGCAGTGAGGAAAAGAGGAATAAAATACACCTTAAATGTATATTTGAAAAGGAATGTGTCACAGTTCACAGAATTTTGAAATTGTGGTCACTGCAGAAAATGGGTGGGCTGTTGGGCAAGGTGGAACTGTCTCAGTTGGAAGTTGTGCTTTGCATATTCTGCAAACATCAAACCTTGTGGGGAGCTGATCAAAGTTTAAGTGTAAATTAAAGCAGTATGTTTTCTGGGGAGCATGTATGAATAATAGATGTTAGCTTATGGAGAGCCAGCCATTTGGTAGCTGCTGTAATTTGCAGCTAGAAAGGGAAATTAAAACACATGTGGGTCCACTTCTTTGTCATTTGATGTTTTTAATAATGTTATTAATTCACTTTATATTAAACAGTCACCAAAGATGAGGTGAGTGACTAGACGTTAAATTAGTGGACTATTTTTTCTGTCCATAAAACCTGTTTAACGCTAAGCACCAAGCCCAAAACATATTAAAGAACTACAACTCCTTCGTTCTGCGCAATATCACTTTAAAATAAAGTTAATCTAAGTCATGATGTGCATCTATAGGTTTTACAAGAGCCTATAAATTTCAGGAAATTAACTTCCTCATAATGACATGTTCAAGCTAGTCTTTTTGAACAGGCGTTTTATTTTTAGGTTAATCACTGTGGAATTTTTTTTTTCCGAAATCTGTTCGTGTTCAGTCTCTTGAAAGGGAGAAGAAAGTTGCTTTTATTTTATTTATCAAATTGGGATTTCTTTCAATCACTTGTATCGGGAAAAGCTGCTAATGAACATACAGGCATATATGACTGGATATCTGCTTTCATGCTAATTAGCTGATTATTCAATTACTGTGCACATCAAAGAATTTGTCATGGTTTATTTTGCAAAACAGGGACAAATTTTGAGGTAAGGTGAACCAAAAATAATGCTATTGATTTCATTAGTCTTGGGCAACTTTCTCTCAGTTGAAGGTCTGGCTTAAAAATCATAATGCAATTATATGAGGTCATCCTGCAGATGCTTTTAGAAGGTCTCAGTTTATTCTCCTTATTGATACTTTTCCTTTGTTCACTGTCTGACATTCCTGAGTTGACTTCTGAAAGGTGAAAAAATATAAACTCTGTATCAAGCTAGTGGCATTATGAAGTTGTCTCTGACACTTTTATAAACATGCACAATTCTAATTTCCAGTAAGCATCAGATTTGTCACCTCAGTTGTTATCTACATCTTAAGTCAAGAGCACTTCAACAGCAGTTGCTTTCTGCTGATTATTATTTACTTGCATGGTCTTGTCAGTTAGTACTTGAAACCCAGAAGGCACCAAAACAGATTTCAGTTTACGTAATCATAGACGATAATGCACCATTCTGAAGTTATTGCAGCAATTTTGCAGAAAAAGATTAACACAATTTGCATAAATCAAGCAGTGACCTTATACATGCCTTTCTGACATAGTTTTTGCAAATTATAAGAACGCTCTTAAAAAAAAAAAAAAGTGATCTCTTCCCTACAGTATGACTTTCAGTCTCAGTGGCTTGACTCAGTGGTTTGAAAAAAAACATCTTTCCATCTTTTTGAGAATGGAAAAAAATAGGTTTAATGGCAGAATTGGAATATAGTAGGATTTAGCAGGTAACATGGACACTGGGATTGTTCAACACAAAGGGAAAGGCTTACACAACCCACAGCCCTACATTAGTTTCTTTTTTTTCCCCCTTTTTTTTTGCTTTTTTTTTTTTTAGCAAACACCTTTTTTATTCCATTGACAGCAAAGCCAGTTCTCTTTTGTATGTCCATACAGAGTGGATTTGCTGAAAAATTTCGACAGATAAAACGTTCTTCACTCACTGTCATAAATAAAAGCAGTTGTTTTGTATTCTCATTGCTGGGGCACGTTACCTTCTTTCACCATTACCTCCAGTTATTTAGTGAATTGAGAGAGGTATCTACTGTCTGTTTTTTCTATCTGAATCTGGGACTTCTTGTGTCAGATCCTCTCACTGCAAAATGAGTTTGATCTAGGGTTTCGTAGGGTCTATTTTTGGTGGTATTCTCTTTCATCTCACCACCGAATGAGCTACTTTCCTTTTGGTGAGAACGGGGCTTTATGACCCCTTTAACCAAGTGTTGGATAAAGAAATACTGGGATATTTTAGTGACTAGCTGTGTTCTACTGCTACTTTTGCATTACAAGGAGACATGTTCAATGTAAGAAACTCATAACTGACTAAAATATAGCAGTCTCCTGGGTGTAAAGGAAGCATAAGCCGATGTGAATTGGCACAGGAAAGGCAGCATTCATTCATAGTTCATCTCTTTTTTTTGTGTCACTAAGCTAATAAGGAGAATAGCTGAGACCCACAGACTGCTTCCTTTCCTATTGTCCCCCAGAGTGTAGCTTGTGGGACTGGAAGAGTGAAAATTAAATTACCTTCTCATGCTTCAGATGAGTTGGATACCAAGGGATGCTTGAATAAAGTTCTAATCAACAGCAGGTTTTCTGTGTGGAGTCAGAGAGGAGGAAAAAAAAGGTGAATGCGAGATAATTATGAAGTCAGTCTCTGGCGCAACAATTACTGTAAAAGGGGAGTCAAAGAACAACCTGCTCCTTTGAGGCATTAAAAGATGGTGTCGTCAAGGTATACTGACTCCTGACCTCATTTTCTCTGTGTGCTGTTATGAGCAGGTGGTAGGGAATATGGCTTGTGTGTGTCCTTTCAGTCTCAGAAATCTGGGAGGCTTATGTCACCCTTTATTTTACAATAAACATTCAACCTTCCATGTTGTCTCCTCACAATATCTCTTTGTCCTTATTGACCTTGCTTAAATAGATACCTGTCAGGTGAAAGACCACATCTATGTGTTTTTAGTTGTGTAATGAAGCTTTACATGATTAAAACTGGAGTGGCCAGAGTGAGACTGAGATGTGACCGTCTGCTTATCCTTGCAAGTTTTCTGCAACCTGTAATTACCTGGGCATAAGCTAAGAACTTCAGGTGTCTGAGTTCTTTGGTTGTGGGTGCAATCGAGTGCCGTATTATCTGTAAATGACCACGTGTACGTTGAAAAGAATGGAGATTTTAGGATGAGCTGAAAATTGGACCCTAAGTATGTTTTGTTTTACTGTTCCTAATTCTTGGCTTGAGCCATGGGAAGGGATTGTTTAACATGGTAGAATATGAAACGAATTATTAAAAATTGCTAGTGTATTTTGAGTGACTTCTGCTGTAGTAGTACAAATTACAGCCTTCGGAAAAAATAATATGTAGGGAAGTAGGAGCACGCAATTAATCTTAAGAGTGACTTTAATGAAGCAGAGGGAACTTTCCACACATGCACGAATGGTGAGTCCCGCATGTCCTGTGGCGTAATAAACCTTAGGTGAATTTATCTGGGTCTCACAGAAGGTTCTTTAGTATCTTCAACAGGAGCAACTTACCAGTCCTGAGGTTCATATTTCAGGCTTCTGAACTGCTTTCCATGCAACTGCTTTTGAATATATACAGCTGAAAGTACAGTGGGCCCTTACTTACCCAAAGGGGTTGGGACCATATCACGTCTGGATTATTGAAAGTTTGCATTTCTGCAGTATGTTTGTTGCTTGTACAAGTTTGAGCTCCTCGGATTTGCTGCTGAAACGTTTCCCTGAAAATGAATGCATTGACGTTAGACAAAGTGTGAGAAAATGTGTGCACTAAATGTGATAAATACATAGAAATAAAATCCAGAAGCTCAATGGCAAAAGGAAAAGCAGAGGCAAACATCAAGTTATCCAAGTCAGTGAGTAGAAAATTGTAAGATTCTGCTGTACTTGGGTTTTAGCTATTTATATTCTTCAAGACTTTAATGCCCATCCCAAAGAAACTTAACTGAAATACTCATCTGAAAGGCAGGCACAAATTGAATCATGTTTAACTCCATGAAGGTTGTGTTGGGATGTTTTGGACAGTGTTATTAGAATATGGCAGAATTGAAAATCTAGATAGTTTAAATGCATGTGAGAGAGGCTTTCCACACTCAAGGTCACTGGATCTTTGCAAGCAGATCAGTGTAGTCCATCCAATGAGTCAGCAAGCTGGTGACTTCTCGCTGTGTTTTCTCTGATGATTTTTCTGGAAGGTCCCAGAAAAAAGTGCCTGCTAAAACATGGGTGAAATAAATGCTTGTTCTTTCTTGTGGTCACTACAGGAGAATACTCTCCACTTAACTGTACCAAAGCTTGGCAGATCCTTCTGTGAGCTGAATAAGAGAGCATAGCAAAAGAAGGGATTTAAAAACAAACAATACATGCCAAGACATAAATCTTTATTTTATAAAAAGTAGCATAAAGTGAATGATAGGTCTTGTGCATGTTGGGAAAAGGGTTGCGATATTAATCGTTTTGAAGCTGACCCACACTAGGGCACCAATCAAAGTTAATGAGCTGAGTGCACATTAAAAGGACAATACAGAACACATCTGCTTTAATGGCATCTCTTCTCTGCTTTTGACTGCACCTTCAGGTAATGTAGAAATGATGAATGAGGCACTTAGTTTAAAAACCTTGTGGATTATCATTAACTGAATTAAAATCAGAAAGACTACCAATGCTTATCATAGAAATGGACTTATGGCAGATATGACAGCCCTCACCTAAGCATTTCAGTTTACCAACAGAAAGTTTTTCTAATAAGTATTTATTAAAACAGTGTGTATTGTATCTCTTCTCCTCTGGCTGCCAGTCTGAAAGACATTGATCAATACCTCTTTCTTGCTGTATGCTTGGTGGCTGAGTTTTAAGCTTTTTCAAAGAAAGTAAGAAACAATAGAACCTATTTGTTGACATGGAAGCAAAGGAAAGCAGTAAATGTTCTGGATTTGTTTATTTGCTTGTTTTGGTACTTATGTTTGTTGGGTTTTTTTAATAGAATTGTGCAGCCATAAGGGTAGAGCAGTGTTACGTGCATTAAATGTCTTGGAATTGATTTCCGGGACTGTATTTTTTTTGCCAGGAATGGGAATGTGAAGACACTGTCTCTTTCTTGTGCTTCTTTCACTTAGTTCAAGAGAGGCAGAAGAAGCTGGAGACTGCCATTATTAAGTTGTGTTACGCCCAAGCCTGGTGGCTAGCAGTGAGATGGAGCTCCTACAACGTTGAGTGCTGCACAGATGCACGGTAAGAAAAGGGATTTATCTTTTGGAATTTATAGTCTAAGTGAATGCAGCAGACAATTTACAAGAGAGGCTGCTTAAATCTTGTAGGTCATTTTATGTTGTATGTGAGTTCTTGTTTGGTTTTGCTGCTCTTTCCATGCAAAATTGAGTCAGTTTTAAAAAAAATCATCGGTTTTCTTTTTTGTTTTCTTTTATTTTTTTTAGTTTGCTTTCTTAAACAACTCTTCAAAGATCTTTGAGTTCTTAATGCCTCAGGAAGTCCAGAAAGGCCCCCCAAGCAGTTACACTCAGTGTCGCTCAATTTAGAGTTTATTTCCGTAGGATTTGTTCCTATACCTTTAAAGCCAAGAAGAACTTTATGAGAGGCTTCTGCCTGTGAATGCCATATAAATTATGTACCATAGTCTGAGAGCCTTTATTAAACTTGAGCTGGAGATCTGAAATTGGGAATTAAGGGGTTTTCAGAGTTTGGATCATTGTATTTCTTCCTGAGGGTAAACGTTATATAGCTAGATTCATCCTGTCTTCTCCTGCCTTCAGCAGTATAACCAAAGGCCATTCTGTGGGGAGATGTCTTGAAAGAGGTCTAGTATTACAAGGCTCCCTGCCTGGAGACGTGTGACTGAGTAGCTGATGCCCATTCATGCTGCTTTCTAAGAAGCGTATGCAACAGCAGGAAATACTGCAGTGGCAAGGAAAGAGCTGTACCCAGTATCTGCTGATTCCGGAGAAGTTGCTGAGGTGCTACTGAGTTGGACAAGACTTCGTGGCATGCAGGGCTGTTAAACATTTTGTCTGTTAGGCTGGAATTGAGGAGGGTCATGAGATCTTTGGCATAGCAATATAATGTTTGCTTAAATTTTAACCTGCAGCTACTGATAGTATATGCAGTTAAAAACGAATGAGAACATATGTTCTTTCAAAGTGCTGAAAGCAGTATCTGCATTTTTAAAGGCTATCAAGACTTTGTCTAGAAGACAAAGGAAACTGCTAGTGCATTCTGCTACAGAGTTTTGTGTGGCTGAGTAAAAGATTTGGGCTGCAGTTCATCAACCTGCTTAATCTTAATCTGAAATCTGGAGGGACTGTGCTTTATACTGCAGCTTCTCTGACTGATGAGAGACTGCACTGGTGCCCTGGTGCTAGTTCTCTTCCAGGTGGAAAGCTGCAGTGGTAGAAAGGCTGTAGAGTAAAATTTGGAAAATTTGCTCGTAACTGCTTTCTTCCTCCAGGAAAGGGGAGTGTTGTGAGAGCCTAGGACCTGAGCATGACCGTTGCTCTGTGTCACGCCTACTAACACACAGTAACTGCTGGGTCTGTGAACTGCAGGTCAGGGAAGGGATCCCTCTCAGACCATGAGTGAGTTTGCTGGCTCCAAGACGAGCCTGCAGCGTGAAGGGACATTGCTGGAGGGTAAACAGGGAAAGGGATAGCAGAGTAGACCTGAACATGGTTTATGCTAAAGAAAGACCTCAGAGGACAATCTGGTGCCCTGGGGAATTGCCACGAATGGATGAAAGCACTTCATCTTTAGCCTCCTGGAGTAGTGTCTGACCTGGGAGATGAGCTGTTGCCCTACCAGTCAGAAAAAGGGCCTAATGTGGAGTGTTAATAGGGGAGGAGGGGGAAGTTCGTGAGTTTGGTTAAAGGGCAGTTAGGGCATAAACCCACCTCTGAAATCACAATGCTTTTATGATAAGCAAAGGTGCTAAGGAAACTGTGAGTTTGGGTCTACAAGGGAATGATTTAGCCATGGGAGAGTCAATTTCAGTTTAAAAAAAAAAATAATCAGAGAGCATTTTTTTGGGCTAGTCTTACTGTTTCTTATGCAGGTGAGAAGACTTATCACATTACCAATTTTTTTTACTGAATGACTCTCATGAAGTGAGAACATGTGGAACAGCAAGTTGCCATCAAGTCTAACAAGTTACAGAGACTTTTATTCTACATTGTAAAGTCAGCGTGTACACAGAGTAGAGTCAGATGCATGCCTTGGTCAATTTTTAATGGCATGAAAGATTTAAGGGAATTGTTCTTAGCATTTCCAGCATTATAATATGAGAACACAGGAAGGATCTTGGTATTTATACACGGCTGTGTGTAGGCATAGCACCCTTTACTGCACACCATTAACTTGGGATTAAAGGAGATGTAAGACTCTGGCAGTAATGAGAGATTTCGTAGAAGCCTTATGGTTTTCCTGTTCATCTTGTCAGTAAAAATAACCAAGACTTGTTAGGGCTCACTGGTGGTATCTGTTACCATGGAGACTGGGGTTCAAGTTATTTTTAGGGCACAGAAAACTGGTGATTGTGGACCCATATCAAACCTTTCTCCTTTAAAGCAAAGATTGTGTGTAGGCACCGTTAAAGACTCTAATTTGCAGAAGTGCCCGCGCTGTAAGAAGCAGGAATGTTAAGGATCAGACCAAAGGTCACTGGGAGCTCAGTTCTTCCACCGATGGGGAAGCTAAGCAATAAAAAGTCACTCTTGATGAAGTGCCTTAGAAGGTTGTAATTACTGATGTCTGAGGAAAAGCAGTGCTTAACAAAGGTAAAACTTGAAAGAACTATTGCTCTGCAGATGATCATAATGGACTAAAAAAAGCAATAGGGAACCAGAATCATGTCTCAATTTGGCCTACAGAATTATTGTTCCAGATTTTAGTGTCTTGGGGCACTTCATAAAAAAGAAGGGTCCTCAGACTGGTTTTTTAGCATCAGCTGTTCATACACAGAGTATGTGGTGCAGTGTCCCCATCTACTATCCACTTCAGCTGAGTACACCTGCTTATATAAATGAGCTAGGTGCGCTGTATGTGTCCCATTCATATATGATGCAATTTTTGCTGTTAAAACTTACTGCTAATCGCAGTAACCTTAACTTGAACCTGTTCTCTCTTGTGGCAATAGGACGTTTTCTTTCTGACTTCTTGCATCTTGCTGAAGAGATGAAGAATAATGTTGATATTGTGCAACTTTAAACTCCATGGTTTTATAGTATTCTGTAGTATTCTGTCCAATTTGCCCAGTGCTTTTCAGTTATACCAGATGTTTTCCTGTCTTATCACAACATGTAGTTTTAGGCTGGTTGAGAGAAATGTGCATTCATTATAACCAAATTTTTTATTTCATAGTTTTAAACCACCTCATCAAAAGTGACCAAAGTGTTACCATTTACAAGCTGATAAAATGTAGCAGTGTATTCTAATGAAACTGTTCATGTAAATTAGGAAGAGTTTCTGAGGCTAATATACAGTTAATTTTCAGTTAGCAATCATGAGTACAGTTTTTGGAAATCTATGCAGGGAATGATCAAGAAGAACATCTGTTTTTGAAAATGGCGATTTAAATTTCAAAGAAACTATTTACATTTTAATAGCTGTATTCTCTGAAACTTCCTGGGGTCTGATACTTCTGATTAGGAAAATGATCTCTGGACCCACATTTTGTATTTGGTATTCATTATAGTAACAGCCCTAATGAAATTATCTTGTATTAATGTGGATGCATGTAATGTGCAATTACAGAGGAATTCCATTGTCATTTAGCAATGAATTGTCATAGCATTCTTTTAAAGTCTGGGATTTCACCAAAAGACATGGAGAATGGCATCTAAAATACTTTTCAGTTGGATCCTTTGAGAATTATTTCAGTCACTTCTTTTAATCAAGAAAAGCTCTTTTGTTTTCAGCTTCTTTGCCAATATAACTTGCTAAAAGGCTGACTGGTGCAGGGGTAGGCTTTCAAGCAGGCTTATTCTATTTAAAATTTACACTCCTTGGTGACTTGGATGTTTTTAAATACTCTCTCATTGGTGTCCGTTAATCAGTGCCACAATATTTAATAAGTCTTTTCAGTATGCAAAGAGCTTAGTATTGTTCTTGATCTTTTGGATGGCTTAGAGTTACTGTAAGTTACGTGTGTGTCTGTATATAAAATGCATCCTGATACTTCTGCCTGGGGCTCATTCTAGGACAATTGGCATCATTGCCTAATAATGTTGCCAGGCACTTCCCATGATCAGGTCTTGCTGTACGTGATCTCTAATATTGAATGTCAAGAGACTGAAATTTTCAGTGTAAGATATTTGCTGAAGACTGGTTGGTTGATTGTTTGGGGGGGTTAGTTGTTTGTGGGTGTTTTTTTCAGGGTGGAGGGGTGGCACAGAGCCAGAAAATCTTCACCATTGTCAAGAATGAAGCTGAGACACAACACATTCACCTTTGCTAAAATTCTGGTGACTTTCCCTTTGAAGAGGCCTAATGCCCTGACTCTTCAAGGCAGGAAATTGAAATCTGGTAGGGATTAACCATTGGGTCAGGGATGTGCCTTTGATTTCCTCCTGAAATTGAAATTAAGCCTGTCTGTTTGGGGATTTTTTCAGTCATTGTGGCCTGCGATATGCCAACTGAGTAATGGCTTTTTTTGTTAGCCTCTGTCTATCCTTCCTTCCAAAATTGCTGCACAACCAGGGAGGTACAGAGAGCAGGATCATCTGTGACTTCCTTCTGATCTTTCCTCTACACTAAATTTGTGTAATTCCCATGAAGGACTCCCTCCCGCTACCTTGCAAAGATAATCCTAGCCTCTGTTTTCTAACATGATACTCTTTTCTCTTTCTCATCTAATTCAGTTCTTTGGCATTCTCAGGGGCTTAACATTTGGCACCCTTTTCTTTAGAAAACTTTAAACAGCTCTCATCAAGAGCTTTCTATATAAAGACAAGTTTATAACTTAACCAGAAGTTTTCAAACATGCTTAAGGAAAGTGGGGGTTCTCATCCCTGATGACAAACCTTCAGGAGGTTTTCGAAATGTCAGGCTAGGTTATTAGGAAACACCAATGTGTAAAGAGAAACTACATGCCGAAGCGAAGGCCAGAACAGAGGTCTGTGAAACCTCTTTATAAAGTTCAGTGTGTTAAAGAGTATATATATGGTTAGAGTTCAAATTAAGATTGCCAGCTTGGCAGTTAGGCTGTGGTGGGCAGTTGTTTATCACAGCATCACCTAAAATTTTGTCGACAGATCATCACAGTTGCTGTTTATTTGAGAAATTCATGCCTGGAGCATCTGATATGAAGTGTATTGGAAGAGATATGTGCAGTGCATCTGTCTGTACTAAGACAGTTACTAGTCCATGCTGACAATCTAATCACTTTCAGAAGCCCTAAAAAAACCCGATGTAGTTTTAGAGAAATGTTGATATTTGTGAGATGCTCAAATACTACACTTATGGGAGCCAAATGCCTAAGCAATTAGGCAGATATAGCCAACATTTTATAAAGGTAGAGAATCAGAACAAAGTACAATAAATGTTTACTCAATTGTTTTATTGAGGTCTTTCTATTTATTCACTATTGCGATACCTGAGAAACTTAAAAATACTGGCATTTTTTCTTTGTTGTGCAGTCTTAGGCACATTCCCACCTTACGGGGAAAGAACAGAAGCCAAAATGTCCCCTATAAAACTTATTTCAAGCTAATAAAGGATCTCCTTCCAACTTCAATGGACTTTGGATCCCTCCCTGGGAGATTTTATGGGTTGCCCAAAACCACTTATGCCGTCTGTGAGGGGGACAGAAGGAAATCCAGTCCTAATATACCTTAGTTCAATGCCATTTCATCAACCATGCTTAAAATTGTGTTGACCTAAAACTGGTGGGAGAGGTGCAAGCTAGCTCAAGAGCTCTTCCACTGCTAGGACTGAAGTCACTCCAGATATCATGCCAGTGTAACAGATGACCAAATCCTGCTGGGCATGTCTGTGAGGTGCAGCGGAGTGGATGCCCAAGTCCCTGAGCTAATGTCAGTCCTGCCAGTCCATCCATTTGGTGTAGCACAGTGCCCATCTCAGCTGGCCAGCTGAGGTCCAGGGTGGCAATGTTGGGCACAAGCTGTTGAGCTCTGCCAGCATTCCTTGTTGATACAGCTTCCCTGGGAGATGCCTGCTGTGGGATGTCGGCCAGAGCAAGAGGAAGGATTGGCAAATAGTATGTAATCCGCATTTCTGTGAAGGGTGTGGAAGATTAATGGCAGCTGCGTGTGGAGGGAGATTAAGCTATTCTAAGATGTTGGAAATGCTACTCTTCACAGTCCCTGGTGGATTGACAATGCCTGACCCTGGTTTCATTTGTACTACTTTAATGGAATTACTTTTCTTATAGCCTACAGGAAATGAGATGGGCCTCAAGTTCAAGGCATGTAGCATATGCAAGTAATATGAAACAGCATTATTCATATCTGTACTCAATTTATATAATTTTGAATCAAGAAATAATTTTTGTCCCTAAAGTGCTTGGTGTCCGGGTAATAAGCTGTGGTTGTCTCATTACTGCAGTGAATAGCACCATCTAGGGATCAGGATGGTTTTAAAATTATCTTTTTAAATTGTGCATGTCAAGAATGGCTTGAATTTCAGATGTATGATTCACATATGCTGTCCATATAGCCATACTTTTCTATATTTATACTATTGCAGGCACACATATAATGTTTTCCTCAGTTTTTCTGTATACATATAAATATAAAAACTGAGGGAAATATTATATGTGTGCCCACCAGCAGTACAAAGCTTAAATGAAGAGTATATCCATATTAGCAAACACAAAGCTTATAGATATATGTTTCACATTTACAGAATTCTTTGGCAGCGTGATTATCAGCTGGTATTAATGTAGCAGCTAGTCTCTCCTGTGCTGTAACAGGCTTTTCCAAATATTTGTGGCAAGAATGCAGCATTTACTCTATGGTGTGTAATACATTGCACTGCAGAGAAAATTGGAATTACCACCTGTGCTGCTGTAAAATCTCTCCCTATCTTGACTATGCAGAAATGGGGAAGATAAAGATAATAGCATTAATTCTTGTTATAGTGAAGCTGGGTGACTGGGAGAGGTCAGAACTGCTGTTTCAAGAAAAACTTGCACATACAATTAAGCCATTTCTGTCCTGGCATTTAATGAGAGTCTTTCGGCCAGAGCTGGGATTATAATCCTCTTGATTAAAGCCTTTTTGGATTTCTTGATTCAGACCAATATTCTGAAAACTGCCTATTGCTCAATAGATCGATAAGTAAATAAATTTAGAGACAAACGTAAATAAAATAGACTAGAATCACAACTGAAGTAACTGTAATAACAAACGTGGATTTTATAAAATGATCTTTTAAAAGCACACAACTTATTGTGCCCAATTCAGTTAGTTTGCTTTAAATTTAAAAGTTTATCTTTTGTATGCTATCAAGGATACATGGCCTCCTAGTGGGCTCTGTTCAGGCCTGTTATTAAAAGGTGATCCAAATTCTCTGTACAGGCAGCATGGAACTGATTTCATTTCAACTGCAATGACCTGCAGAAACAGAAAGGCCTATTACCAAGGCAGGAAGGTTTTCAGACACTGTCACTACAGACTGTGCTACGTTTCACAGAGTTTCGGTGTTTGGACCTTGATAGATTTAGAGTACTCTCTTCTTCTGTCATACACTGCTTGAAGGAATACTGCCGGTCTGGGTGCATTGGTAGGTCCCAAGTAATCACAATCAATGAATGCATAGAGTAGGTGTGATTTTCCTGGAGCCATTGCCAGACTAGTTCAGCTTGTCTACGTATGTCCATGAATATATCAAAGTTTCAGGAGAAACCCAGTGTGTGCAGATTAAGCAAGCCATTGAAGTAATACTTATTCGCTGTGAAATTATATTTTAATTTGAGAAGAACATGTAAACTCCAAATATTTTTTTTTCAGTGAAGTAGCTGCTTTGCAGATGCACCTAATTTTTGTTGAGCTATTTGCACTGGTAAATATTAAAGTTTGACTGTATTTGTAAAATTATATTCATTAATGCAAATTGCATGCAGTCTTTAGTATACTTATGTAAACAGTGTTCATATACCATGTTCTTATTACGGATGCATCTGAAACTTAATGCTACTCATATTGCTGTTTGTTTGAGTGCATTTTTGGGAGGGAGAAATGATGGCTATCACACTTGAATATAATGCCTGTGGTTATTTTCTTTGAGGGTACTGCTCTTGAAGAAATAACACTGGGTCAGTTTTCCATAAAATTCTCACAGGCCATGACAGCCTTCTGTTTAAATCAGTGGTGCAACCCAAGCTGGGTTAAGATGCCAAGGGAAATTTTTCTTTTTGCTTTTTTCTGCACTTTTATTTCAATGAATTGTGATGTAAAAAATTCTACCATTAAATGTGAACAATCAGTTTTATGGTTTTACATTACTATTACGACACTAGTTTACCACTTCAGTACTACCGTACTATGTACTTCATTTAGTATTTCTATATTTTTGCACAATGCATAGGAATCACTGATGCAGTAAAAATATTGGCTTTCCAGTCACTCTGCAAATAACAAGAGTTTTTCTTGCAGACTTGACTTGATTGAATATTGTTAGTGTTTAATTTTTTTTACATCTGCAAAGTGTTAGACACCGACTATTCAAGAACCATGTTCTCATCCAAACAATAGTCTCTAAGTACAGTGCCAGAACTGTCATGAGTTCACTCCTCATTATAGCTGCCTATAATTTCCCTGCGTTGCAGAGTTATGGAGCTGGAAGAAATCTTTTCCATTCCTCTGTTAGATGCCTCTGTTTGAGTAACCTCTACCTGATACTGGGAGGTCCAGGACAGAGAAGCTGAGGTGTTTGCTTGAATGCAGGGACTCCATTTCTAAACTTCTCTTAATAACCTCCGTTACTGGAAACTGTGCAACCCTTTCAAGCAGTGTATTAAAGAAAACTACACATAAATTCTGAAAGATCATCTTCTAACTCATGCTAAACTTAAAAGCGAAGTTTTCTATCTTTTCCTGGGTAATAATCAGAACCTGGCCCTGATCCTGCAGTGAATTCCCCTTTGATAGAGTTGCCCACTTTCAGGATTTCCAAAGACACAGTTATGCTAATGAAAGGAAGCAATCCTACTTCATTTTAGTGGAGATCGGCAGCTTAACTCTTCCCACTGTCTGTCATCTGAATGGTGGATAGTGCCTTCAGGTGAGTTAATGTTCACCCATTTGCTAAAATAAACTTGTCTAATCTTGGTATCTGATCATGTCTAATAAGCACTGTCTAGTCTAGGGGAACAAATAAAGCCTAAACTTATATGTGTGTGAGACCAATGTTGCCTCCTGGCGTCACTGGCCTCTTACTCACAGGTAAAACATTAATCTTCGGAAAATTGCTGAGGAAAAAAAAATAATTACCTCCCTTGGATGTTTTATAAGTGTATAGACCTCCAATTGCTGATGATAGCCTGTACAAGGGAAGCACGGCTCCTCTAGAACGACTCCATTCTGTAGCAAGGTGGCATGACCCTCCTAGGAGAGCTTCCCTTTTCTCCTTTGGAGCTAATCGGGGAACAGATTTCCCCCGCTCCCCTTTCTGGAGTGAACTGTGCCCCGAAATGTGTGTCAGTGCTGCTCTGCAGGTCAGTCTGAGGGTAAGCTCTCTTCTCTTAGCTGTCTGTCAGGAGTGGTTTGATATTGGGACATTAGAGAAGTTGAGGTGTTTGTTTGAATGCGAGAACTACAATTTGAGTGTTTTTCTTTCTACAGTGTGAGTATTAGAGAGTTGGATACAGTAGCATTAGAGCTCAGAGTAGGGCAAAGACCTCCTCAGAAACGTGGAACACGGTGTGTTTTCTGAGAGGTTATATAGAGAGAGACAGCTGACGAAGTCTGGGGATGAAGTTACGACAGAGGTTTCCATTGTCACAAGTGCTGTGGAGAAGGTGAATGGGGAGATTGTTTCTTACAGTACAGAGATCAGAAAGCACCTCTGGTGCAATAAAACGAGCATGCTTGAAACAAACCAAGAGGAGGTATTTTTTCATACATTGCATAGTAATAGTTGTGGAATGTTGCCAGAGGCTATAGAGGAGACTGGAAATGGATTTAGAAAAATAACTGACGAGTTCAGGGATGAGAGTTTCCATCAGTGACAAGAAGCCTGAGGATCCGGATGCAGCTTCTAGAAATCCCTCAGCTGCTGATTCCTGGAGTGTATAGCAGGGAAATAAACATCCTATAAGGAGTTTTCCTTAAGGGAAGAGTAAGTAAAAATTTGCTATTAGCCACTGAAAAGTAAAGTTTACAAGGTCAGATAAATCCATAGTCAGACCCTGAGTGTCTGTTCTTGTGTTTGCTGCATCCTTTGTATTCCTGCAGTGGGCTCGTAGCAGGACAAAGCTTAAATAGCTACGTTTCTTTCTGTTCGTTTAGAATTCCTGGTAGTATTACTTAAGATAATGACTGCACACTAACTTAGGTTATCCTTTTAAACAGAGTTACAATGGTTTCAAAGGTACTCTGTTACATCACTTTGTTACTTTATATTGCCTCTTTACTTAAAAACCGACTGACTGTTGGAGAATGAGCAGCGGTATTTTGTCAAATGTGGTTGCCACACATTTGTTCTGCATTATTATGCTTTGGAAGGAATTATTGTGCCTTTCCATGCCAGAGTAATGGCTTGGAGCACAGTAGGCACGTCCCATTTGTGTCACAGGGCTGGTTATTCCTGCAGCAGATGCAAGAGAAATTCAAGGGTTGCTTGCACAAATAGTACCTTTTCATTTCTTGCACAAGCTCTTTTCTCCATTTCTTAGGAACTTCCTCACTGAAGGACAGGGCAAACAACAAGTGATAGTCCTGCTGTTCCTCACTGGCCTGCTAAAGGGGGCTGCCATGAAGCAGAGTAGCTCCTCTTGATTCAGATCATGGAGCCCTGGGATGATCTTTGTGCAGAGTGGAACAGGGAGTTAGAGAATGTGTACCTCTAAGAGATGTATTGCCTCTGTAGTGACCCCTCCTTAGCAATGGAACATAAAAAACATTGTTTAGCCCTAATAAGACAGCTTCATTAGTCTGACAAACTCTTCTTGGGAACTGTAACTCTGATTTGGCTGTTAAAAGTAGAACTAAAAGATTGGTCTAGACCTACTGTAATGAGTCAGAATTTTCTGCCTTTTTTGTGGCTCGGGGTGGAGCTTGATCATTAACTGATTCCCTCAGTCTTTGAGAAATGTGACAGCTGCTATAAGATCCCCTTCCATCATTACATCTTTTCCATAGAAACATGTTAACAGGTGTATTTTCAAAGCATTATGCAGGGATTCAACCACGTGACTTGTGCTAATAACAGCAGGAAATGCACAGCTAAAGCTCCACCTACTCCTTTAAGAACTTGCCTTTTGCTGTCCCAAGGTTATCTTTTGAAAAATAATACTTATTTTTAAGTGTTCAAATTACTATCTTTAAACTACAGCTGCTTCATCAAGAAAATGGTAAGCCTGCTCTTTTTGTATGCCTCCGCTTGGATGAGCAATGCCAGTGAAATACCACTTACAGCAATGCCAGTTTTAAAACTTGCATCCATGCATTAACTACATGTTCTTGACTGAATGTGTCTTATTATAGTTACTAACAGTCTGCAGAAAATAGGTAATTGAGAAATGAAAACGAAAGATTGCTTCTTTGTGTAAGCAAAATAGGAAAGGTGGCTTTACAGACACACGTAAAAAACATGCAGAGAGGAGTGGCTGTGGAAGAGCCTTATACAGTTAATGTTTTTTATTGGTTAGCAATTGTAAATCATTGTAGTGGTTTAACCCTACCTGGAAGCTAGAACCACGCAGCCGCTCACTCACTCCCCCCAGTTTGGATGGAGGACAGAATCGGAAAAGTGAGAAAAAACTTGTTTGTTGAGATAAAGGCAGTTTTATAGGTAGAGCAAAGGCCAGGCATGCAAGCAAAGCAAACCAAGAAATTCATTCACTGCTTCCCATCAGCAGGCAGGTGTTTGGCCATCCCCAGGAGAGGAGGGCTCCATCACGCATAACAGTTACTTGGGAAGACAAACGCCGTAGCTCCGAATGTCCTCCCCTTCCTTCTTCTTCCCCCAGCTTTATATGCTGGGCATGACATCATGTGGCACGGAATAGCCCTTTGGTCAGTTGGGGTCAGCTGTCCTGGCTGTGTCTCCTCCCAACTTCTTGTGCACCCCCAGCCTGCTCGCTGGTGGGGTGATATGAGGAGCAGAAAAAGCTTTGACTGCTCAGCAACAACTAAAACCACCAGTGTGTTATCACACTGTTCCCATCCCTGATCCAAAACATAGCATTACACCAGCTGCTAGCAAAAAAGTTAACTCCATCCCAGCTGAAATGACGACAATCATTTGGAAACTTCCTTGGCCAGAACCTGTTGGTGGACATGTGCCTTGTACAGTGAAGCTTTTGTCTGGAGAAAGGTAGAGAGGAAGACGTGCAGGAGGGAAGAATGAGGAAGAGAGCATTAGGTTTGTTCAGCGGGACTGTTCAGGATAAGGATATATGGAGGCTTTAGGAGGTTGGGCCAAAGTCTGTCTCACCCAATACTTTGGCTATGGCCGGCGGCTGAAGTCTGTAAGATAATGTGAAAACATGCCAATGATGCACTATTCAGACTTTCACTGAACAGTCTGCCAGCCTCCAGAATTTTCAAGCTCAGGGTCTTCCTGAACCAGAGGTGGTTTTTCTGGTTTTTATAATCCATATTAGATTGCTTTTCTGTTGATATACTCAGTTAGTTTTGAACCCCTGTAAGCTTTACGGTATTTGCAGTGTCCTGTAGCAGGGAATTCCATACCTGAGAGTGTTCAAGGAGGAAAGCCTGGTTTGTTTGGTTTTGAGTTTGCCTTTTGCTAATTTAATTTGATTGCTTAAAGGTACTAAGAGTTGGTAGTGACTCTGAGTCCTTAATCGCATCTGTAAGGTTAGGATTGTTTTCTGCCGTGTGTATGACTTCATGTTTCATTACATGTAATTTAATTTCCTAATTGTTTTCATACTTGTTCAGTCTTGGAAGGTCCTTTTACAACATTTGGTCTTTACCTTTAATATGCTGTATCATCGCCAGATTTCACCATTATTCACTTCATTTCCAAATCACTTATGAGTATGCTGAACAGTGTGCACCCAGGGTTGACAGTGCACTGTATCCTGAAGAGAACCAGACAGTGGAGAGCAATGGACACCAAACTGCCATTGCAATCAAGCAATGATGGGTGCAAAGCACGATAGTAAAAGCAACGTAGAGGCTGGCTACCTGTGACATGGGACCTTGTAGGTGCCAGCAACTCTAATGGCTGGATAGAGGAGGCCATGGGAATGGCTCAACAGAGTGACTTCGTGGCCTTGCACCTCTCTCCCAAACCAGCAGCAAATGCCAAGCATGTTCCTTGTCTCAAGTACCTTAAGACAACAGTTCCCAACCTAGAGGCTTCAACCTTAATGAGGTCGTAGATGTTTTGAGGTATTGATGATGATGTTGAAAGACTCTTTTTCCTTCATGGTCTGGTTTCAAGGTAGAAATTTTAGCTTTTCTTTTCCTTGGAGCATTGCCATTACTCCTAGGTAGGTGACAGGTATGTTAGGGCAGTACCTCTCCTCTCTTAACCAGACATGAGAGCTGCCTGTGCTGGTGGTGGAGGTGGGCACCATCTGAGTTAGCTGTATCATTTCTCATTCATTCAGAGCTGCTGCTTGACAACTTTCTCCCCTATATCCCCACCCATCCAGAACAGATCTTTACAATGTGTGCAGCAAATTAGGGAACTGAGAGGTGAGCAGGTGTGAAAGCTTAGGGCTGGCAAATCTCTCTGAACAATCTGTGTTCATTTGTCATGTGTAGACATCGTAGTAAAGACAAGGACAATGAGATTTATTACCAGAAGTAATAGAAACTTCAGAACAACCCAAAATTGTTTCTAATATACTTCCAGATTAGATACAATCAGAACTGGAATGCTGCCTGTGTCAATATGTCATTTTTGTGAAAAAGAAAAAAATCTTGAATACAAATGTTGCTTATGGATCAACTGTTACCACATAACTAAACTTTAGAAGCAGATTATTTGGACCTTGGGCAATTTATGTTTTGTGTACTTACTGAAATCTTCATCTTTAAATGCTAGGGACAGAAGATAGATGTTCATACACGGCAGCTCTTTTCCCTACATTCCCTTTCACAGAGTTTGACTGAATAAGTCAAAATGTATTCTCCTCTAACCTTCAAATGCAGGACGCTATTGTATAACAAATTTTGCTCTCTGATCAGAGTAGGAGAAAGTCGTGTCCTTTTCCAGGGCAGCAGGGGAATAGCTAACCAATGCATGTGTCCAGTGCTGTCAGTCTTTCACTTACAGTATGTCATTGTCTTCTGGGAGGTCTCCAAACTGCATCAGGTTGGATAACTTGTGGAATAGGAGCTGAATATAACTTCAAAAAATGTTCTGAGGACAAATACTAAGGTTCTGCTTTTCTTGTGATTGAGGCACAGTGTGCCTACAGATACCTAAATAAAGACGGCTTTCTTTGTACCTATCTTCCTTGCTCAAAAACGACAGTGTTCTTTATTGATAAAGTGTTAGTCTGTGTTTTTGTCAATTTTGTTTGAAATTATGAACTTGCCTGAAATACACAGCTATAAATACTTCTCTTCTCTGGGTTATTGACAAAATATGTCACAGAAATATGAGTCCCTGCTCCTAAATTTAGCAATAGTAGCTTGCTACTAATTTCAGAGATCAGCAGTAGAATCTGCAGGGGACTATGGCAGAAACATCCTGCAAATTCAGTACGCCTTATATAAATTTGCCAAATCCAAATAAACAGAAATATACTTTTTGACTTTGTTATGGCCACATTTGTAAATATCTGCTTGTGTTGCAGCTACTTGAACATTTATATTATAATTATGCATGTATTATAATGGCTGTTAATCATCTGTGTCACAGATTAAGGGCTTTCAACAATGCTAGTCAGCCTTTTTACTCTGCAGCTGCAGTCAGAGGTTGTAGCTGATTTTGAGAATTTGGTTTCTGTCGGTTACCACCAAAACCTGCCTGTGACCTTGGGTCTTATTGCATCATGTTCTTGAACTGTATTGGAGAAAATACTGAAGTTACTCATTAGTAAGGATTTTTCAAGGCATTGAAATATTGTTCAGAGATTGTTATTTGAGTCTCCATGATGATCACAGGGTGTTTATATGTGCCATCTAAAGTTCTTTTGCAGTAAGGATTTAAGTTAATAGAAGAAGGGCATGTGTGAAGTCAACTGTATAGCAGAATGAGAAATCAAACATATGCCCAGATGTTGAAGATGCTTGTAAACAGCATGAGTATGATTGCTTGAAGGAATGACAATTAGTGTCCAGCAAAAAGCAGTTGGTGTATTATGAGTAGCTTTGTTGTTAAGCTTGAGAGATCACAAGTTGATCATGCTGTGGTCATTAATTTTCCAGTTTCCCCTTATAGGGAAACACTCTGTTTTTTGAAGTAAAACAAGATATGAAAGTGATTGAGGGATACAAGTTTCCAGTACAGAAAAAGTCTTTTTCAGTGTGTATAATAATAGGGTGGTTCTTTATTGTAGGCACTCTTTAAATGTGACCAGGTGTCCTGCCTCACTGCTGCTTTACATTTCTTTCATCTTCTTGTGAAAGGTACAGTAATTGGGAAAGTTACTTTCAGAAAAGTGTTTGGTGTAGTTATTACTTCTAGTCCTTAGCAGTAGCTGGAAAGCAGGGATTGCCATCATCAGACAGACAAAGGCTTCTGGGGCCTGGACTGTTTCATGGTTGTGCTGTTTTGAACTATGGGATTAAGAGGGAGGTAGTTGCAGCAGGGGGCAATATTTACAACAGGTGACATTTCATTTGAATTATCTTTTTCCTCAGTTTTCATGTGTAGTTTCTTGTTGTCTGGCTGCCATCCCATTGTAAATTTGCCTTTCGCACCTTCTGACTCAGGACAATGCCAAGTGCTACAGTGATTTCCTGCAAAGCTTGTTCCTGCTTTGCTCCCTTTAACTGGGAACATCTAGGATTTTCTGGCAGGATAGGTGGAGGAACGAGGCTGCTGCTGCAGAAGCAAAAGTGTGACTGTGAAGGACAGAGAGAGAAAACTTTGCAACAGGGTTCAAACTTAACTGTTTCTCTGGTTTCTCCTGACTGATGCGAGGTGAGGAGGGGGATCAGTTCAAGCAATTTGTTCATACATCCTTTACATTGTTGTCTGAGGCAGTAGCACAGATACGCTGATGGCCGTTTGAGGGAAAAAACTGGTAGCTTCATCTTCTTTTGTGCATTATTGGAAATGTGATTATTTGAAAGAGCCTCTTGAGAAACATCATTTTTGTGAGAGACCCAGGAAAGCAACAGTCAGATAATCCTATTCACCATATTTCAGACAACACAAACAATACATTGCAAGATACCACAGCAGGATTCATATTGTATTAGTTATTCATTAGTTAGGATTTAGAAATGATGAGGAGCTGTGCCCTGGAACAAGTCCATTTCAGTCATTCATGGGATCTGGATTTACATTCTTGTGTCAGTCAGGATAGGGCTGCCATGCATTGATTTCTGTCGCAGTGTATGGCGGTATCTTACTCTCCTGCAGTTCTCTGTTGGAAAGGACTGGTGGGAGCACAAAACTTCAGGTTGCATCAATTGCTTTTGAAAGCATAGTGGGTATGTAAATGCCTCTTGGGAATCCACAGGAAAAGAGATAAAATGCAACAGCATTCTGGCTCGCTCTCTTTTTTTTTTTCTCTTTTTTTTTTTCTCTTCCCTCCTTGCAGCTATTTAGCATCTGTATTGCTGTATCATTCTGTAGCCAGGCCTCTGGTTAGGGATCCAAGTACGAAAGGACGTTTATAGTGCTCAGACAAGCAGTAATTTGTATGTACATTTCACACAAGAAGTTTGTGGGATTTCACCTGATACAAGTTCAACATACCCTATTGTGAGTATGGAAAATACTGCGCTGCAGGAGCAGGATTGTTTCAGAGCAGGAGTGGATCTTGCATCACGGCTAATTTTTCACCTTTGTGCACTCAGTCCAGTTGTACTAGCAGTGTCTCTGCCATTTACATTAGTGTAAGGCATACTGGAGTGGACAAAGTACCAGGAAACACCAGTTGCCTTCAAATAATTCTACAGTACAAGTGCAAGGGGAGATTTTTAGGAACTTAGGTACATGTTCTACCAGTGCAGCCTCAAAGTCCTTAAACCTGTCTCCAAAAAGTTCAAAGTACAGCACAGTATAAGGACATTGTCAGTTCTTCATATTAATTGTAGGGAGTTTCTGCATTGTCTCACAGATATGAAAGATTTTATTGGCTTAGGACAGTTGTGCATAATGTGACATTTAAGTATCTTTTTATGGAGATATGATGCAGTTTTCCTCCAAGTTCTCATTCTTGTGCAGGACTTTTAAATACTAAATGCAAAAGTTCTACCCATACTAATTTTTCTAAATGCAGAGTTGGAGTACTCAGATTTCCTAAACTCTGTCATTTCAGTACCTCCCCAGTTACTGAAGTCTGAATTCCAGTTATTTAGTGTTTGTGATCTTCTATCAAACAGTTATAAAGTACTTTTTGTCCCCTTCTTCCTTCCTCCTTTCCTCTGTCTCTCCTTCTATCAGTGCAGTGGAGGGCTGTGACCATGTTACCAAAAAAAACTGTAAGAAATTACATTATAAAAGCAATTGAACATGAAATACTGTACAGTAAAACACTTTTTATCAGTTCCTACTATGAAGTAATGTCCACTCCTAAATAATTGGGCAAAAATAGCAGTAATTATAAACTGTCTTAATTTTTAATTATGCATAGATTTCAGTAAGGTTTAATTGGGAGAAGCGTGATACATCTGAGTTCTGTTACCTTTGGGAGTAATTTGTTCTAAGTTTCAGAGCCTGTTTTCTGCTTGATGCAGAAATTATTTATTCTATAAAATCCTGATACTCTTGGGAAGATCTTGATACCCGTGTGGGTCAATGCCTTCAGAACAAAAAAAGGACATCCTTTATTCTTAGCATGGGAAAAAAGCCAAATCTCCCTCAAATTACAAAGCTCTTTTGTTTTCCGGGGTTTCAAGCAGCACTACAGCATTTAATATTTTTACATGGAGGTGTCTAGGTTGGAGGAGGATGTCAGAATATCCTTTCCTGCTCCTCTAGAGGTTTCTTAGTAAAACCAAAGGCTTGGAGACTGGGTCCATAACTTTGGGGGTTTTTTTTAAAACTTTGGGGGGATAATCTCAACTGTGACAGGTGCCTTCCATTCTCCGTGAAACTCATCAGTGATGTGATGATATGAAGCCCTGGTGCTTCACACAGTGTGCCTCACTGGTTCAGCATATGTGAGTGAACTTGCGCCAACATAGTGCATAATTGTCATGTTTTCCAGTAATGAATTGCTACTGGAAACAGTATTCTTGTTAGTAGGTAGGGAGCCCTTTCCAGTGGGAGAGGAGGAAAGGAGTCTTTCTATTGCTTCCCTATTCTACAGGAGAACAAGTTCTTTGCTCCTCACTGGATGGCTCGTGCCGGTTACCAGTGACGAGAGTGGCGGTCTGAATCCTTTCATGAGAAACTCTTACCATTTTCTGCCAGGACAGAACGTACATTGTACTAATAGGTTGCCAGTAGATCCCAACTGCTCAGTAGTTCACACTGAGCATGGCCTTTGTAATTGTAATGCATCACACCTTTATCTCTGGCATAACCTGCGTCACTCACAACACTTTGAATATTGCAGCTGATCCTCATGAAAATAAGAGTTAAACCAGTATATTCTGTGAGATCAAGAAACTTATTTCCAAGAAAACCTACTGAGCTAGTACTGCAGGGGGATTATTGAGTGAGAAACTGTTGATGAAGTTAGACAGTGGGTTGGTTTTTTCCTTTTTTTTTTTTACTGGAGGTGGAATTTCTCTAATTGTCTCCTTCGGCCCTGCAATTGACTCAGTTTACTTTTTCAACCACTCAGTGGATGGGGAGATAGCACAAGAAGATTGTTTTGCTCATTTGTTACGCTTTCTCTGCCCCTTGCTATAGCAGAGCTGTCAGAAGATAGTAGCCCTGAGTTGCTTTCTTTGAGTGACAATGTAACACATCAGGCCAGGCATAGCTCCTCTAGATTGTTGCTCTTTGCTGATCCTCCTACCGTATTTTGACTGTTGTATTTATTAATATTTTTATGAAATTTTTCTATATATCGTTCTCCTGTGGTGATGGATTAATCTACTAAAACCCATCAACTGTATTCCTGTACAGTCTCCATCTGACAGAACATAGCCCTTTGCAGGTGAGAAGATGCTTTAAATTAAACTCCTGGTTTTGTGCCTGGTAAAGCATTTTGCTGTGAGATTCTGGGAGAGGTTGAACAGAAGATGGGGAGATTTGATGACATTTCTAATCTCTCCCATGATGTCCTGTGAAACATGAGTCTGCCAGAGTAGAGGACTGAGAAAGGGCCAAGCCATCATCTGGGCAGTAGGTATCAGATGTATTTTCAAACCACCCATCAAAGTATCTCCACGTGTTTGAACCCATACACGATCATGCGAAATACAGCCCTGTGTAATCCTCCTTCATCTGTACCTGTGGGACCGCGCTTTTGTTGGAAGGCTGGGCATCTGGACACCTTCTGCAATATTGTTCCTATACATCTAAGTATATATATATGTATTTCAAAACAGTTAGGCAGCTGGGCTGATTTTCTTATATACTTCAGGAGAGAAAATTATGCCAAAAAATACAGCTAAATTGTTTCCTACCATCACCTCTTTTTTTCCTCATTTGCTCAGGGTAGCAGACTGTAAGAGTTCCCTTCTTCATGAGGAGAATTAGCCGGTTTTAGGAGATGAAGGACGTTATATTGGAATATATCTGTAAAGACAGTAACAACCTAGCAAGCTACAAATTGAAATAATGGGAAAGTGTTATACTACTATTAGCAATGGAGACAGTTTCACTGTCTGTCATATTTTCTTACCATTTTTTTCAGCCATCTTAAAAAAAGAAAAAGGTATAATCTAAAGTATGGATGGAATTGAAGCATGGATGGAGATTCAAGAATGGCACACTGCAGGATCATTTTAGAAAATTATGATTCCCTGTTGCAGTCTGGGGATGGGGGAGAGTGGAATCAAATTTCCATTGCATTGCCTTTTCTAAGGTAATTAATCAGCGTGCTTTCCCATGAGAACATCCAGCCTCTTAGTAGCCAGGCATTGAGAGGCTGTTATAATAATAACTGCTTTCAGGAACTGGTCCTAAGGCAGCCCCAATCCTGCGCAGTAACTGTACCTCCAATAACATCTTAAGGAAGGTAGTATTAGGTATACTTCCAAGAATCAATCATGTTCCTCAGAAGGATTACAGCACTAATGAATAAAAAAAACAGAAAGGAAAATCTGTTTTGATATTGTATGTAGCTTTAGAAATTACTAGCTTGGGTTTGTATTATTTTGGGACCTCATCGTAATATCAGTAATTACCTCTGCACTGATGCTCATGGGTGGTGCTTTTAGTTGTTGGGGGTTTTTTCTTTTTTTCTTTTTTTTTGCATTGTGAAGAGTGTAGCTGAAGAGAGCGTCTTGATGGGTAGTGCTGTGCAGTTCTGCTCTTCGCCAGTTTTAGTTCTTAATTGTGCATAAATGTTGGAGATACCAAGCTCTCCCACATCACTTATCATCAGCTCTTAAAACACTTAACCACGAAGATGAATATGCCATCATTGTACAGAGAGGTGAAACTGACACCCCAGCAACTTGCTTAAGGTGGTTCAGCAGTACTGGCAAAGCTGAGCGCAGAGCTCTGGCTCTATCTTGGTCTGTTGCCCTGTGCAAAGGATGGCTTCAGATAAAAGTGGGATTCTGTGACTGTGGTCACAAATGTCTAAGGGGAATAAAAATCCCTTTGTGTGAGCAACAGAAATTTTAAAGGCCACTTATGGGTGAACCTAACTTTTTGAGGCTTAGAGTTATTCCCTCTGCTCAAAGAAGAGATCTGCTAATTGTCAGTATGTGGGATTTGGGCCAGCAGACTTCCCAGCTGAGGAACGAAGTTGACAGTAGGGCAAAGCACACGGGAGAGTGTTCAGTCCCAGGGAAACGGCTGTAGCAGAGGTGTGACTTAGTGCCTTGCAATTCTTTCTCTTTCTCTGGGCCCTGCTTTATTTTTCCAAAACTGACTTTTCTGGTATTCCCTACTCTCCTATGTGTGGTTTGCCTTGCTACTTTGGGTTACTAGGCACCTGTGTTTAAATCTATCAGGGAATGTTTTGAATACACTTTGCACAGTGCACATCTTTCCGAAGAAACTACATCAATTAATCTTTGCCACAAAGGCCATTCATATGGATTATATGCTATCACTAACTTGAGTTTTGACAGAAACACTTGTCAGAGTATTTCTGCGAAGGCCCTAAAATCGCCAATTTCTCTGCTTTCATCAACTAGAGCAGATGACTGTTTTCAGCATTAAAAGCAATGTAGGAATAAGCTGGTACTTTTTCCATCTAAAAAAGCAAATGGATTTCAAATTTCACTCTGCTTACAGTGATGGCTAAGATAGCCAGCTTGGGGAGGATTCAGTACAGTTTCTTTTGTACTAACCTGTCAGGCTGTATCCTCAGGACTCTGGTAATAAATTGTCCAGAGAATTATGGGTGAGATTATGTAAGGCACTTCTAAAAGGCACACGTGGACCTTTCAACCAGCAGGAATGAGGAAAATAGGATGCTATGAAACCATTTTTGTGTTACCCTAATAATGGATTTGTTCTCTGTCTCTGGTGTCTTTAGACCACCTTGAGGATCTGTTTTTTCATGGCTGCCTGGCACAGCCACTGTGATTTCTCGTATCTGAGTATAACCCTGATACATTCATGGCTTGGAGTGGGATCTTTGAAGACAGACTTGGGTCTGTCTTCCCCCAAGACTGTGCCAAAGGTGCACTGGCATTTTATAAAGAAGCTAGACTGGACGAAGGCATCTTATATTAAACGTTGAGGAAAACTTAGTATTGGCTGTCTCAGAGACTTCAAAATGGGGAGATGGACACCAGTGTTATGAGATGAGATCTTTCTTCTTAATCTTTCTTTGCTTGTGTAAAATACTGCTGCAGGAGTATTCTCTATGGAAACTATGCAATTCTCTACTCTGGACACTTCAGGACCTGTATGCTCAGTTATTCTAGATCTTGAATTCTTTCTTAAATTTGATATGGTGAATTTTCCTGACTGCTCTGTATGTGTAGCATTAGGTGTCAGAGTGACCTTTCTGAAATGCAAAACTTGGCCAACTTGCTGGATTCACTGGGAGTCCTTGCTGGATACTGATGTTGTTTGTAGGTTATCTGAAATAGCTAATTCAATCTATTTTAAGAAAATATTCCTTTGTTCCAAACAGTCTTGCATTTTCTCAACCAAGTATCTTTGTCTTAAATATTCCATTTCCTTAAATCTCTCTGATGTACCTTTGACAGTTGTTATGTTATTCATGTCGTGTATTAATGCTGTAAGTGCTGTGCAGTCCTCTCTCTTTCAGGTCTTCAGTAGCCAAAATAGGTGTCTGAAAATGTTATGGATGTGTTTTTCCAGAAGGTTTCAAAAATTTTGTCTATGTTGTCCATTTTTTAGTTAAAATTTAAAGTCTTGAATGAATCATGCACATCTTGACAACTCTGACAGTTCCATTCACACCATGTAGCCTTAGATTTTTCTTTCTCTGGACCTTTGCTTTTACCACACCACCTTTGCCCATAAGTACTCTTCTCTGTGGAGATGTTGATGGCCACCACTGTAGTTGCTGGTAGTTCTCTGAACTGCATTTAAGCATCAGTCATTTCAAAGGTCCAGTACTAATGCTGTCTGTAATAATTGCCGTGTTCTCCTCTTGACTGACTGCAGCAGAACTACTGTTATTATAACCAATCACAGTGAAACTAGAGGTGTGACTGTCTGCTTGCTTGAGGCAAGAGCTGTTCTCACTAGGTTCAGAAAAAGGCACTCTAAAACCAGCAGAAATACCATTGATTTTGATGCCAACTATTTAGCTTCCGTCTGGCAATTTTTGCCTCCTGCTTTGAAAGGAGATGTGTGCTTTTCACTCCATGGTGTTAGCGTTGCAAAGAGTCATGCAGTCAACTCAAGCTTTTCCTAGACTATTTATTTCTAGCTTCATATAATTGGGGATGGGAAGTTCCCAAAGGGAAGTTGCCCGTTTGATACAACAGAATTTGAGCTGGGAGTCAAAGTGCAAGCAGTAACTTCAGTCGTTACTGTACAAAAGACAATAGTTATAACTACTACATCATGTTGGATGACAACAGTAATTTTTTATTGTAGGTAAGTTGGTGTGTAGCTGTAGACTGTTTATTAGATTTGTGTTGCTCTGACCGGAGAATATTTTTTTTCGAATTGTTTTTCAATGAATTTCCTGTTGTTAACCATCTGATTTATTAAATAAGAGATTTTCTGGCAGCCACATCCTATTCATCCAGGAAACCAATTTGCAGCATATTCTAAAGCAAGGTTTTATAAAGGGCCAAGTCCTATACATTACAGGTGTGTAGGTAGATTCATGGCTTTTCCAAAAATTGAAGTGGAGGGTTAAGACATAGACATAACTGTTCACCTTTTCCGTGAGGTGATGTGTTGTTATTAAAGCAGTGGCTATATAAAGGGTTCCATTCTGTTAGCGTGTCTCAGTGGATTTTCTTGGGGTGGGCTCAGAAGGAGCAGAAATAGGAAAAGGCGAGGAAGGCCAAATGCCACAAAAACTAAAATATGCAGACAATGTAGCCTCCTGGAAACTGAACAGGCACCAGCAGGGCAGCCTGCTTTCAAATTCAGTTTGACAGACTGAATTGAGCAATTTTTCTGCTGAAGCGCTTTTCTTGGGGCTCAGAAGAAATGGCTAGTCATTTCCAGGTTATGATTTACTGAGAATAGAAAAGTAAACTGATCTGCAGGGCTTCTACTTCTATACCAGAAGCAGAGCACTAAATAGTCTCAGGCTGAGTTTCCTGTAGACTAGAATGACGTGAGCAGGCGTGGATCCTGCAGCAACAGAGGTCTGGTATGGAAATATAAGCACTTCAATTCCAGAAGCTCAGGGAAGGATAGCGAGGGGAAATTCTCCTACTCACTAACTTGTGGTCTGGATGTCCAAATGTCCTCTAATACACGTTCAATGTATGTATTGCAATTTGTGCTGTCATGTTACCCTTGTGTTTTGGAAGTAAATGTAGTTATCTGAACTCTCAAACTTTTTGCTGTTCTGAACTACCAATGTGTTGCTGGTTTTAAAGGTACTTGGTAGAGCGTTAATTGGATTTGTGAATGAGAGTAATTTCTAAATCTAAATGAGAAAATAGGATATGAGAAAAGAATAAATGAACTTGGCTTAAAGACTAAGGGGAAACCCAACAGAAACATGAGTAAGGTTGTTTTCAGTCTTCATTGGATGTAAAAAGGAGTTAAAGAAATTGGAAGAAAAAGCAATTTTTAATGGTAAACAGGTTTAAGCAGTGGTATATAGTGTGGACTCAAAATCACCAGATGTTACTAATGACAGGTTAGGCACATTGTTTAGGGGCAGTGTAAGATGGCTGAACTTCTGTTGGAGCACAAGAGGCAGGATATGATGCCCTTTCAACCAAATTTTCTCTTGTTTCCTGGTGTGCGTGACCTTCTATTGGAAGGTCATGAATGGCTTTAATATTCTGACACATAAACAGAGAGAAAAAATATGGAAGCTGAACTGATACAGCCTCTGAAGAGACGGAGAATTTCTAGAGCCACAAATATTTAAGGACAGTAGTTAAGAGAAACGGGGGAAAAAGCCCTCTTGTTGAAGCAGTTTTTCTACTCTAGGAAGTTGGGGAACAAGCTCTTAATCAAAGATAAACATCAGTGAAGTGGAAATCCTGATGCATCCTGCTTTTTATTTATTTTACTCTGTTTTCTATTCTTTTTTATTTGAACATATATAAACATGTTGGAAGTTGCCTCCTGTGAGTAACTTATTCCAGTCAGACTCCCTAAAAACTGTTGGGCTGCACTGAATTCTTATTTTAATCTTCACCCCTTTATCTGTAATGATTTTGCTACATACAAGGAAACCCCATCTCTTTGCTCACCTGCTGTAAAGACCTTTTCTGTTCTGGTGATGAAGCTGTAACGCCTCGGTCCACACTTGATGTGGGAAGTCAGCAGCAGTAAGTATGGACCACCTCTGCTCTCTTACAGGCTTTCTTCAAAACGAAAGCTTGCTTTAAGGGCTCTGCTGAGGGTCAGACCTCCCCTCGTTATCTCACAGGAAAGAGCTGTCAGGTACACAATTAATCTGGCAGCCAAACTCCTGAAACATCTGGCTGTCTCATGAAGCACGGCTATAAAAATCTATACTCAAATAAGGAGAAAGAAGAGCCGAGCTTGTTTAACGTAGAGGGACCCTTAAAGAAAAGGGATTTCCCACTCTGACTGTGGTAGGCAGTTTTGGTTTGAAGTGGGTGGGAGCCTGTGAAGAGGTAGGTGAGGGAGAACTTGGAACTGGCTTCTGCGATGGGGAAACAGTAGTAGGGAACGGAGTGATGTGTTAAAAGCCCAAGGCTCATTAGGGGCAGAACCTGACCCTGACCAGTGGGAGGACTAATTGTTCCTCGTGCCTTGGGGCAATCAGTGGTAGGCTCACTTTCTGTCCTTGCTCTGTGATCTAACTTTTGAGTGCACGAAACACTAAGAAGATTCAGATTATGGATGCAAAATATGAGCATGCCAGGAGCTTTCTGCATGCAGAGAATGTATGCTCAGAAAAGCTCGTCTGTACTTGTACAAACAGATGTGGGGTTTTTTGAGCTGCAAGCAGGTAGTGGTATATGAAAGAGAGCAGGAGTTA
Source organism: Pluvialis apricaria (assembly GCA_017639485.1). Classification (NCBI taxonomy): domain Eukaryota; kingdom Metazoa; phylum Chordata; class Aves; order Charadriiformes; family Charadriidae; genus Pluvialis; species Pluvialis apricaria. The sequence goes on from CM030014.1 coordinate 27,198,686, forward strand.
GACATCATCCAGCCTCACACCTGAGGTCTCTTGCTGGAGCTGCAAGAGAACTCTTTTAATTTGCACCTGTATTGATGTTGTGGGCCATAAAGGGCAATGTCGTTTTTCTATACTGTGTCAATATATTACTCTGTTTGATATCATGTTTTATTTCCTTATCAATGCTGAAAATCAAGCCCTATCTATGAAGTGTTTTGCTTCTTGAGAGCTGTGCAGCTGTTTTGTGATATGGTCTGTAAAAAACATTATCTGGAGAGAGGAGAGAGGGAGACAGTTATATCCAGGAGTTCTGAAACTGGAGCCCTATACCAATAAGGTGAAAAAAACTTTACTACTGCAAGTGTTGTGCAAAGATAATGATTCGTGTAGTTTGTTTCAAGTAAACAGGAGCCCCCCCAGGGAAGCAGTGGTGTACTTGAATAGTCCTAGGCATATACTCTTTACTAAGTAATCCATCTGTAACAAAACAAATGAACGAAAGCTTCCTGTAGCTTTGCAGTGATGAGCTTAACACTCACTCATTAGACCTCTTTCCCTTCCCCTTGTGTGTATACACATGCATTCTTTCATCTATATGCTCTTTAAAGGTGTCGTTTCTTCTTTTCCCCTAAAGTTTGCTGCAGCAATATTTCTTTCTTTTCTGCTCCTCAGAATGCGTATGTATGGAGGAAGGCAAGTTAATTGTCAGAAACTATAAAATTCACCCCTGAATAATTGTATATGGCCATTCAGGTTGCACTGTGAGGGAGTCTTTGGGGAAGAAAAAATGTTCTTGCTGACTCTGAGTCAGTTCCTGTTAGTATGGTCAGCATCTTTAGTGTCAGGTTAACTGTTGATACTGCCGGAATGAACATCATCCTTTATTTTCCCCCAAACTCTGTAAATGATAACTCAATCACAGTAAACCTTGGTTGTGTTAAAAAAAAAAAAAAAAAAGGCAAAACCCAAGCTGTATTTATGTTTTTTCTACACAGTCTAGTAATCTGTTACTAGGTTGGACAGCTGTCAAATACACCCTAAGTCTTTCAAACTACAAAAATCCTTAAGATTCTGTGAAAAAGCTGATAAGACGTTTTCTGAGATTTTTAAGCTTTAGCATCTATAAGGATTCCACAGAAAATATGGGATGAAAACAGAATTCCAATTTTTCTGAGATTTTTCTTGACAAAATGATTTTTCTGACCACCTTTATTTCAGCATTTGGCCAGGTAAAGTGGAGAAAATATTTACCACTGTGCCATGTGCAGCCGTTTAAACTTTGTGCTAAATCCTTCAGGGTCTGCGCCACACCAGAAGCTACGGATGGCTCAAACAACAAAGGCTGACTGTCACAGTTCTTCTTCAGCCTTCTGCTAAAGGAGATGGAGCAGGCATAGAGAGGGAGGAGAAAACCCTCTGCATTGGTGGGGGAAAGGCAGGGCTTACCCCAGCTCAGAGTGAGCTATGTCATTGCTGAAAAATAAATAAGTATGTAAGCAGGGGTTGCTGTATGTTCTTCAGCTGAAGTTCAGGACAGTGACAAGAAACCTGTACTTTAGTTTGCCCTGGAAGTAAGAATAAATTGTGTACATTCCAGCTGTAGCTTAGGGTTTTTTTTTGCCTGGGAAACTTTTGCTCCATTCCTACAAGTACTTGCCCACATGTTTCTTTTTAATGGAAGCTCACTCATCTGTTGACACGGATTGGAACTGTTGCATGTTTAAGATGGAAGCGTGTGTGTGTAGATGTGTGCAGGATTGGATTCTGTATGGGTGAGTGACATTTGTAAACCTCTTGGACGTATTTCATAGGGCAGTATAATAAAACTTATTTTAACTGCACCATTCTTTTTGTAATTTCAATACACTTCTTGGAGAATAAAAAGGTAAGGAAATGTAAGAAAGTGTTTTAAATAATTTTCATAGTTTAACAAATTACCAACTATTTATAAAGTGCAAATGCAGCCAGAATTACCTTATTCTCTGATTATATGAGCTTCTAATTAACTTAATCAATTAAATTCATATCCCAAACAATTTATCTTGGCAAGAAAGACAATCCATCACTTTTATCTTAAAAAAACCCCATAATTAAGTGAATGCCAGTATAAACCATTTTTTATAGAGGGAATCTATTTTAATTTCTGTCGAATGAGTCTGTTTCCCCATGCATCTACCAGAGCTCAGACCTGCTCCCGCAAAGGCCACTTCACATGACAGGGCTCCCCTTGAGGCCCGATCCCTCACCTTTCTTACAGTGGCGAGAGTGGCGTGGCTTGGGCTGCTTAATTATATCCCCTTCAAAGTGTGCATCTGTGCTATGTATTCTTCTTGGGTGCAGAAAAGTATCAATCCAGAAAGAAAGAAAAAAAAAAAATCTCTGCTTGTTGAAGCTCTGACTGAACAAAAGCTGCTTTCTGGAGTGGAGGCGTCTTTGACTTGTACGCCTTGTACTGACCCTCACAGTTGACTTGGGCAGTCTCTTACATTACTCTGAAATTCCCAGTTCTTTCTGATCCACCTCTTTTCTTCTCTCTTCAGGTCTTTTTGAATTGTGCTACACTCTATCCTTCTCATGTTGGTGGTGTTTTTTGACTGCTAATACAGTTGAACTCAGGCTAGTTATCAAGAAGTACCATGTACAACAGTCTGAAGGATTGCCAGTTTTGATTTTAGCTTGTATCCACAAGTCTTTGGAACAGTTTTGGATGCTGGGCTCTAATAAGTGCTTAAAAAAGAAAATGTCGAAAATGGGAGCTACAAGTAGGTGGTTACACTACTTGAAAGAACATCTTGTCTCAAAACTGCTAGAGAATCAGATGTCCTCAAATTGGTATCACCATGACTCAACTGATCTGGATAATCTCACCAGTTAGAGGTGGGTGATATAGGACTCTGCTGCAGCAGAGCAGAGATTTCCTCTAACAGGTTTTTTGAGCTGTATGCCATGGCAAACAAGCACGCGTCTGCCAAACAGGAAGGGCGAAAAGGCATTTGTGCTCCAAGCAGTACGTCGCCTTCTGGCACCTCTACAGCTCTTCCTACACAAATCTTTTGGCAAAGCCACCAACCTAGCTGACAACTGGGAATTTACAATTAGCTGAATGCACGATTTATAATAACAATCATCCTCTTTCATACTGTTTTATGAATGAGTGATTTTATGGAATGGAATTTGATATTAGGATATGTTCTTCTAATTGACCTTTTCATCTGTCTCAGCATTAGATTGCAAAATCCAGTAATGAGATGAACAATGTTGCTAAAATAAATACCAGAGCAGAGGAGAGGAAAGTATGCTAGTGACAAACTGGATGGGGAGCCTGCTTTGCCTTGTGAACATCTCCAAACAGTTTTTACAGCTTCTTTAGTGAAGAAACAAGCTATCTCACCCAGAGCCTGGAGAAAGGGCCACAAACTCTGCAGGAAAGCAGTAAAGAATTTGCAATACAACTTTGATGTTAACCAGTCTGCAGCTGACAACTGGTCTAAGTGAAGCTTCTGGGTACCAGCAATGACAATGTACCAGCAGGCCCATCTGAGACATTGTGTCTGTCCAAGATTGTGGTTCTGCCTGTGATTTATACCCATGTTTGCTTGGCTCTTGACTTCCTACCAGAAACCTTTCAGGCTTCTACTTCTCCTGCTTGCCTCATTCCCTCTAACCGGTTCCAATCATAGCTAACACAGCTCTGTTTAGTAGTATCTGTTGCTGGCAAAATTAAATGGAGACTGCATGGAGGGGCTGCCCATGTTTTCAGGGGATCTGATAGCTTTTCTGGTTCACTTTGAAGGGAAGGCTGCCCCCTTTTTTTGCTTGATTCTACAGTTCAGCCCAATTTTGCCCATCTTTGATAGACAGTTTCTCCAGGTCTCAAGTTTTCTCTGTGATATCAGGACTAGGTCTACAAATCAACCCCCTGTTAATTGTAGGTTCTTGCTGCCATAAGAGCAGGACTAACTTGCAGATGATGCATCTCATTGCCGCAGTCCCTGTCAAAGCTCAGTTAGTGGTTTTGCACTAAGGAGCAAATCTGCCATTTCTTGCTACAGTGTACGTATGTTATCTGGTTGGTGACCAGTTCACATCTTCTGCAAGTCCTTCTGGGTGCATTTAGGTGCTACAGCAAATCTTGATACAGTGGTTTGTGCTGCCTAAGGGGGAAGTTCCAGTCCTCCCTTCTCGCTTGTGTGTTCATAGCCACAAGTTTAAACAAGTTCTGCTGCTGCTTTGACTGCACCATGGAATGACTCACCTTGATGGTCCTGCAGAAGCTATCACTGCTCGTTTTGACTACCTGATTAGCATGTTGGCTTTGCTGACCTGAAGTCATGTGAAATGTGATCACAGGATGTGAGGAGTGTAGTGTACTTCAGGAGATTGTCAGCCAAGGGGTGTGACTGTATCCTACACATTAGAGCAGGGATCTCAACCTTCCCTGGTTGCCTGCATCTCTAGAAACGTACAGCAGGGAGACCTCGCTGAACCTTCCCTCAGAGATACTCAGGAGGGAAGGCAGTGAAAGCTAGGGCCCAGCCCTTCACATGTCCTTTATTCTGTTGCCTTGTATAAGCTGTACAGCATCTTTTAGCCTGCACAGCTCCTTCAAAGCATCTTTGGTTTTGATTCATTCACAGATGATCCCGAATAAAACTGCTCACTGTGGTGGTGGTATTGGATCCAAGAGTAAGAAGCACAAGTGATACACCCTGTTGCACAGATAGAGGTAAGCCCTTCAGCACTTTGATCTTTGCTGCAGAAACTTTGATCTTTCTTACAGGAATCCCTTCATTTTATCTTTAATTCTTCATTCCACCCTTTGGAATCTTTATTCTTTTTACAACCCTTTCTACATGGATTTGCTGAGAAATGGTTATTTCATTCTGAGAGGAATATAGAGTTGATAAAATTTCTTCCTTGTAGCTGCACCAGTCATAGTGCTTTAGTTAAGAGTCTGATGATGTTTTTATTATAAACCACTGGTTTCAAGGATTTATATAATGTCCTGAAAAGACTTGGCTTAAAAACAGTCATTTGGAAGACATGTATGTATGTACTTAACTTTCTAAAATCCGTGGTGTGTTTTGCAAGTCTGTGGGATGTAAAAAAAGCATCAGCTTATCATATGCCTTTTTATTTGTTCCTAATAACTCTAAACTTTTAGAAATGTTTATGCTAAAGGCCCATCTTAGTCATCGTGATGCAGATGCTGAAAAACGTAATCTTGTTTAACAAATAACCTTTCTGTCTTTAGTTCAGTACTCCCATCCCAACTGTAAGTAGTACCACAAAGATCTCTGTCCCCAAAGGCACATCCACGTTTGTTCTTTGTTTACAATGTTTCCTTTCTTTTGACATGTCTTTCAGCTTCATTCTACTTATTTACAGTGTAACCATTGGCAGATTAAAAATTGATGGCTTAAAAAAGGATTAAATCATTGTAGAAAGAAATGCAACATAATGGCATATTATTTTGTTCAGTGTCGTGTTGATGTTGATGGCATGTATTTTAACAAAACTGTGCTTTTAAATCTTGTAGAAGCTTCAGTGTACTCTAAGCATGGACTACTTAGATGGTAAGATCTTGATGTGTCTGCTTGAGGAGGCAAGCGTCAAGCCTACAGCCTTTCAGACTTGAAAACAGTTTTTTTCTTTAAGCAGCATACTACTGGGAAAACCAGTAAGGATGACTTAAGAAATGTAGTGAGAGCTCTGTGAGGGAATTTTTGAAGTGTGAACTTAAGTACTTTGGACTGGTTGTCATGTCCTACATACTTAAATGTGAAACAATGCTCTTTCAACCCCTGAAGTGTTAGAAAATGGGGCAAAGCTTTTCTTCACAGCAGCTGAGCAGCAGAGCTAGTGCTGATAGGGGTATCGCTTACTGCATCAACCTTTCACTATTACATGCAAATCTGAATTGATTTGAATTCTAAGAGTTTTAATTGAATTCTAAGATTTTTAAGATATGTTATGCCAAAAAGGGATTCTTGATTTTGAGATGGTAGCAGAGAAACTAAAGAAAAAAAATAAATGAAAGGTAGATTAAGAGCAGTGCTAATACATAAGGTCAGTTTCTGATTCACCAAAATTCCTGTGCATTATGCTCTAGTCACTATTTCTAGATTGGACTTGATTAATTTATGTCTGTTCTTTAGGCTAAGCTCCTGTTGCTGAGAAAATATTTCTATTAATTTAGAACAGTTTTGTAGCAGATCCCTCCAAATGTTTGGGTTTGAAAGTATAAGCTCCATGCATATATTAAGTCTTTTTCAGATCACTCCAGTAAATACACTGAGCTATATGTTCTAAATCTGAAACCAAAGAAGTGTTTTCGAAAGAACTCTGTGGCATAAATGCGATCCCTTTGTTTGGAACAGAAAAGATAAACAAAACAGCGAATTCAGAGCCCGATTTTAAAAAACAAAATGGAATAAGAAAGAAAACCTGGTAGAAATTCAGGCTGTAAAAACATGATGGCATTTAGGGAAAGGTTCATGTACTTTAGCTCTTTTTGGATCTTGCTACTGTTACATGCTTCTTGTGAATTAAATAGTACTTCCCACTCCAAGTGAATTTAGATTTTTAGCTTATTCAGGAAAGCAGTAATGGGTTTGATGGCTGAAGATTTTTGATGAAAATGAAAACAAATCTGAATAGATTCATTTTAAAAAGTCATGCCTAGAAAACACAAGCTTGGTCTGGTTCCATATGTCCCTGTAGAAAACTTCCATATTGCTACCAGGGTGATAAATAGCCTTAACATCTCGTACAGAGCTGGGGAAAAAACTCTCCAAGTTTCTATCATAAATAAAATTACAGAGATTCCTTTGACACCCTATTTAATTGTGTTCTAATTATTACTCAACAAATGCAACTACATGTGGTATAACTTTTAAGGTGCAATATTTATGAACCATGTGTTCTCTCTGCAAAATTAATTTAGGCTTTGTAGCGGTTGTTGTTCCTGTCTATACACAAATTCTGCAACCGCAACACTTTCTTAAATTATTTTGATCTTTAAGTCCAAGACAAGTGGTAAGGCTGCAGGTGGACGCTACACTTTGGTTACTCCTTTCATGCCTTTTTGCAGGTAGGATATAGGCTGTTTGTTCCAGCACTGGTGCTCTCATCGAGCTTTTCTGTGTGGCTGTATATGCATCAGCTAAATTATTCCAAGTTCTCAGTGTCCAGTGGTAATTAGCTCCACAGTGAAAACACACCTTAAAAATAAACAGATTAGATGGGTAAATGAACGAAACGTATAATGGATATTACAAGATTTACATAATGCTTAAAATCAAATTATTCGGAATTATGGAGAGTGGTAGCTCTGTGCAAGAGGTATTATTTTAGTATTTCTGAATTCCATGGGATTGTAGGTTCTTTGAATGCTGGACTTGGTCTGAAAAGGTCATATGAAGTTATCTCTATTGTTGGTTAGTTACATGTGCCCTCTCATCAGAAAAGAGAAATAAGGCAACACAGACTGTATAAAATAAAAAACCATTGGAGGCCAGTGGCGTCAGGAATTTGAGCTAGAAATGTGGTTAATAATTACCTTGTTTAACTTCAATTTTGAACCTGCTCTGTGTTTAGGGTGGCATTTGGGAAATCATCTGTGTTACGGGATTAAATTATATTCTTTTCAGTGTTTTGTGAGCTTTATGAACCTCCTTTTCCTCTTTTGTGATAATTTACAAAATCTGGCTGAGCAACACGTTGGTAATATATATGTGCTTGCATTTAATAGAGTCGTTTAGAGCCAAGGTCGGTGGGATGTCCTTCCTTATTCCTACTGTTATATGAGAGTAAAGGCACTTCAGAATTACACTTAAAAATATGTTTAAATTTAGCATGTCTATGTTTGCTTTCTTTGAATTGGAGACAAAATTTACAAATTGTGTATTTGTTTGCTGATACCAATTAAGCCCTGCTAGATGATGAATGTCTGAGGTTTTTTTTAAACCTGCAACAATGCTGGAAATACTGAGCTGCTTCGTCCGTAATAATGAAACTTTTTTTAGCCCAGGAGCATCAGATACCTTTTTTTTTTTTTTTCGAGGCAGCAAGCTTGACATTCTGTTGTTAACACATTATTTTCAATTCTATGTTAGGCTGAGCATTGAATGTAATGGTTTATGAGTATTCTTTCTCCCAGATGTATGCTATGTTTGAGACTGCAATCCGAGTTTAATATCAGAGCTAGAGTCCTTCTGTTGGCCTTTTTCTCAACTGCTGTGTCTCAGAGGAATCATAGAATCATAGAATGGTTTAGGTTGGAAGGGACCTTGAAGATCATCGAGTTCCAACCCCCCTGCCACAGGCAGGGACGCCTCCCACTAGAGGAATATCAGTTCCATTTCATCAGACTATCCTCACTAAAGAAATGGTTAAGATTGTGGGGTTTTTTTTGCTAATTTGGCCTAACAAAGGTGAGGGCTGGAACTTTGTCCAAATCACCTGGATGCAGTGGTGGAACAGCTGCAACCCAGAGCAGCACACATCAGAGTCTCACAAATATTAGGTGTGTGAAAAATAGAAATAAGGAAATCTTCCTGAAGATTAGGAAATGGTGCAAGTTGGGATCTGTGCCAGGCTTTTATCAACTGAGATTTAAAAGCAAAAAAAAATGTGTGCATGCTTTTCAGTAAACTGACCGGAATTGGAATACCACGGGGCTGCAGCAACTCCTTCTGCTTTGCAAATCCAAAGCTGAAGCACATTTATTCCATTTGGAGTTCTTAGAAGTGTAGCAAAGCCATGATGTTAGTATTGTATCAAAAAGGAAGCTTTATGTGTGATACTAAATCTGGAATTGTGAAACTCAAATGTAGTAAGTAAATGACATCATATAAATAATTCAGTAGGCTCTTAAACTATCTTCTCGGTATGCACACCAGAGACTAAAAAAATACAGTGTATCCTATATAACAATCCTTGCACTTGCATGACAAATTGGAATCTTCAGACAGATTCTCTACAATTGTTTTTCTTTCAGGGAAGAATCCAATGATTATATTGTCAGTGCTGAGTTTTTTCACTTGGTCTTTCTCTTGTAACCTGGAGTGTCTGGGTCAATGATTTAAGCAAAATAATTGTATTATGTTATATTATTAAATAACTAGAAATGAATAAAAATAAAATCAGAACTTTATCTTACATTTATTTATGAGAGGGCTCACAAAAGGGATTTTATAGTCAGAATTTACAAACTTTCTTCTTTTTCAAAATGTTCTTAGTTATGTAATAATTTTTCATCCTGAAGAAAGGATAAGAGTGGTATTCAGTAGTATAAATTACTCAGTCAAAAAAGTAGTACTTCATTCTTTTATACTTTTAGGCAGTACATTTTATTCCCCTCCTAACACCAGTTTTAACACTGTTTTAAACTCTCTTACTTTAAGATTTATATCATATGTAGTCAGCAAAATACAAGTTTATAGTTGTCCAATGGTGGGTTAAAAGACATAGAAGACCAGAATACTGCAGTAGAGCTGCCAATTTTTCAAGGTAATGCTTTTTTTTTTTTTTTTTCTCCCAGAGTTCTTTATGAATTTTTGCCTCCATTTGGGATTGTGTGATACTGTACAGATGGCACGCTGAAATTTTTTTATGGCTTGGTCTTTCCAGTGCTGGCTAACTTCATTAAAAGGAACAGTTTACTGCAAGCAGTGCCCAGTATGTCTGCGCAGAGGACTAGGTCTCACCTTAATAATGTGCTGTGCTAGGGAGCATAGCGGCTTTGGGCAGCAACTTTTTGAAGTGTTAAGATTGAGTGTGCTGTTATCTTTTTGAACGCATTTGAAGAGATTTTAAAAGCCTGCTTCAAAGTCTGCAGTCTGGTGGAAAGATTGTATTAGTTTTGGACACTAGTGATCGGAGCACCTATTACCTCAGAGTTGCCTATCTTGTGTGTTTGTTCTAGTTCAGGAATCAAATTCGGCTCAGAAGCTTGTATTAGGAATTTGCTATTTTCTTAAGAGATTATGATTGAAGGTTTTACGTTCAGAGGTTGCTGTGTTAAGAAAATGGTGCCTGTTCTGCTTATAAAGGAATGACCATTTCTGAGGAAGCTGCTTCTGGAGTCTGGCAATACAGATTCTCATGCTCCTGCTGGGAGTTTACATGATTGACTGCTTGCATCTCTAATGCGTGTTTGGCTCTCTTTTCTCTTTTACTGCCCTTATGAGTGTTATGGTTCACAGTCCCTGACCAGAGCATGACACATCCTCTTTGGGGCAGAGGAGGGGCGTCTGATGCTCTGGGGGAGGAATGTAATGGTGGTATGGGAAGAATAGTGCAGACCACAGTGGCTTTCTGTAGAAATGGTGCATAAAACCACAATCTGGCCAGAAGTCCCACAGCCCCATTGGTCTGAACTACCTGTCACCATACAATAAAAGCCACAGTGTAGGAAGGGGGAAGTACCAAGTCACAGAAAAAGGAACAGCATACCATTTGCTAAGAGAATATGCTCTGCTGAAATAAGTGACTTGCAGGAGCAGTGACTTCATAGCAGCCATCAAAATGACACTTTGATTACAAAACAGGAAATAAAATGGATAAAATTGGATTCTGTCTCGTACTCATCTTACCTGGTTGCTCAGTTTGCGGCTATCCTTATTGATTTTAGTGATCCTATTTGCAGTAGAATGGAAAAAAAATGGTAGTCTTGCATCCCTTCTGTCTCTACATGATGGCTGTTCTGCAGCCCCTGGAGACATCCATGGTTCTTCCTCCTCTAACACATAGACCAGAGCAGCTGGAACAGTGTCCTGGGGAAAGCAGGCTGTGCCCTTAAGGAGCTGGGGCAAGAACCATCCCTTGCCTGAGGTGGGAAGGGCAGTGGATTAGAAGGCAAACCATGATGTTTTGCTTCCCTGTTTAGTTCCTTGTTTGCTCCCAGGTTGGAACAATATTGCATTGTCCTTTCCCTGGGGTTCTGTAGCAAATAAATAGCTGAGTGCAAAGCCCTTAAACCCTGTGCGTTTTGGAAAGATGCCACAAGAGTGCAAAGAAGGTGAATCAAAATTTCATGCATACTCAGAAGAAAAGTTAAATGAAAAACGAAGGCAATTTTTTTATTATGATTAGAAATAAGGAAGTAAACATGACTTTAAACATCCTTGATATCAACAGAAAATAGTGCTTGCTGTAGAACACACCAGCAGGTGGGTTTCTTTTTTTCCCTCCAAGCAAGTGTGTTGAGCCAAATTGTGTTCCTGGCAGAGGGGACAATGAAACCCTGAAGATGAAAGCAGTGGAATCAAATACCATTGTACTCTGCCATTGAGGCTGTTATTTGAGTAGAGCACATGAAATGAACTTCTGTCTTCCATGCATGTAAACAGCAGATTGGATGTTAATTGGAAGGCACTGGAGTAGTGGGAAAACCTGGTTGGAATTGTGCTTTTGGTATTTTCTTCTGTTTACTTTCTGAACAAGCCCTGGTAATTTTACAGGCTATTGAATTGCTGGACAGATAAGATATTTTAACAATATAATTCTGTACTTAAAGGTTTTTCCTCCAGAGTGCAGGAGGTTGGAGAAAAGGAGAAATACCTCACCAGTGATTTCTTTTTTTTTCCCCCTTAAGTTGATTTAAAATTTATCCTTTCCAGACAGGTCAAATCTTCAATGGATACAAAATGGCAAAGTTCCATTGAAGCCAGGATATTCTACGGTTTTACAGCAGTTGAGGATTTCTTTCAAGAAACATCCAGTGAATAAAGATAGAGGAACTAGCCAACTGGCTTAACACTGAATTGGAAACCTTAACATCAAACCTCTTTTTGAAAGACCCTAAAGGCTGTAAAGAAAATGTTGCTTAGGTGATGGAACGTGGCCTCCCATCACAGACAAGATGCTGGCTCAAGGAAAGCCAAGCAGAGTTGCTGGTACAAAGAAAACTGCTTATCGCGGGATGAAAGGCTTGTCCCATGAGTTGCTGGGTAACTTTGCCTCTTGGGGGAAGTCAGTGAAAGGTGCGTATTGGTGTTCTGAGCTTGGAAAAATGATTCATGCGTGTGTCTATATCCTTTCCTGTATCATTAAGCAATCTTTTGTAAAATAGAATGAAGCAGAAATATAAGGGCAGATTTTTCGTTAGCTGAGAATCTGGCCTGGCATTATCTAATGAATTCCTGGAAAGTGTTGATGTAATTTCAGCTACAATAGCATCAGCAGAACTGATGAATAGAGTCCAGTGAAAGAGAAATGAAATGGGCTGAAAAGCATAACCATTCATAGTGTTTTACTCATTTTTCAAGGAGTTAGAAATGAGGCCTTTATTAGGGATATAACAGGAACAAAGGTTGCTTATACCTTCAGTTGATGAGGCCTGAAATTTTTACATGTAACGTGCCATACGCTTGGAAGGAAGAATGGCCTCTGTAGCACAGATTCTGGACTGTCAGTAAGTGGTGTTGCTCCTGAAGGGGGAGGTTTTTGACTCTTAGTGTAGTGTGCTCAGCAGTTCCTGTAGTGAGCCTTGCATGAGGCAAAATGTTTTATGGCAGAAATAACTGGGAAGCTTTTCATGATTCTGGCAAGGATGGAGGAGATGATGATATGAAAATGACAAATAAGAAAACATTTTTAAGAAGTGGTAACAATGGATTCACAAATAGGGCTTGCATGCAAATTGTACTGTCTTTATAGTACGCAAAATTTCTTCACATGCAATTGAACAAAACTTTGAGAGTTGGTGAAGTTGCACTCTTTTACCATAGCAAAGCCCGTACGTTCTCAATTTCACATTTGAATGCAGAAAGGTAAGAATCTGCACTATGAAAAATGAGCATCTGAAAACATGACAAACAGAAGGATCCCACCACAGTCACTCTGCTTCCAATTTTGTTGAACTGTGGAGTCTCTCGTCTTGACTATATGGTCACTGTTGAGCGGTGATTTACATTTCCAAGCAGAGATCAACCATCTCTGCTCTAAGTAGGTCTGTTCTGTGGCCGCACCTTCCAGGCCAAGGGTTACAGGTTTTATCAAGTGTATAATGCAAGTTTTGTTTTCCGGTTAACAGTGGTAGTAAATTCCACAGTAAACTGCACAGAATGATAGTACGCAAAGCACCAGAAAACATAACAGTGGAGTCACAATTGCATCAGAATTCTGTGACGGCACCTTAAAATACCAGCAAAGTCTTCCTGGAGACAGGGATTTCACAGGAATCGCAATGAGGCATTACAGCCGAGTGTTCATTGCCAAGGTTCCCTTGGGACTTTCAAGAATGACACCGTGATAGGTTGCTGCCTATCACTTCTTAAATCAGAATCATTATTTCCATGGCAACGGCAGGTGTATAATGTACCGGAGGCCTTAGGGCACTTTGGCGTATCTGATGGTTATGTAATGTTGTGTCTAGTCACAACTAAATTTCACTTAGCAGATAAAAAGCAAGAGGTAATTTATGGCTCCAGTTTTTGATTCTTTGATAAATGAATGACCTTTCAAAGTTGTGATTGTGTAGTGACTCAGTAAGTATCTTGATGCCAGGATGCCTCGTGCTGCTTTGAAGTTTACAGTAAGCCCTGACGAAATACTTACATTTGTTCTGGTAACCCTTTGCTGTGCTCTTACGGTGCCAGGGTGCATTTTGAGGCAAACCCCTTATGGCTGAGGCAGAAGAAACTTCCCTAAGAAGTTAATTAAGTTTACTTCCCCATAACTGACTATTTTTGTCTTTGCAGAGTTTTCTATCTATGGGCGTTACTTATTCAAAAAAACCGGTCTGACACATTAGACTTTTCATATAAAAACTTTATGGTTCTGTGTTTTGTAATTTCTTCCAAGATCCCTCTGAATGACAGTGATTCTGCTCCGCCAAAGTCAGATGAGAAACTTAGGCTTATCTTACTGATAGTTTCTACCTGGAAGGGATGGTTTCAGTTAGCATTTAAGATAGAAGAACTGTTCGATTTTCTTTTTTCTTCTAAGGTACAAAAAAATTGATCTTTTTTTTCTTTGGTTTCATATTAGCAAAGTAAATTGCCTTCCCAGTTTCTCAGCTTAAATTACGATGTTATATTTAAACCAGAGGCTAAGAGGGAAAAAAAAAAAAATCTGTAGAGATTTCTGCAGTTCCATAAATCACAAGAGTGAAGCTGGTGTGTTTGAATGAAATCCAAGCAAGCAACAGCTTTCTGGTAATGTGTAATGTGATTACCTGCAAGCTCAGAGCTTAATTTTATTTCTCCTAAGCATTCATCTGGGCAGGCGACAGTTTTGAATTAGTATCTGTGGAGCAGTTCTGGATTTTCTGGTGCTGAAATAATTTTTCCTTCCTACCACAACAAGTTCACTGAAATGTAGCTGTGATTGCAGCTTATCTGCCTTCGAGGCAGAATCGGATAGGAACATATAATAAAGCCTATGGTATGCTTGTCTTAGACTCTTAGAGTCTCTCAAACTGGTCTGTATTGGATGTTTCAGAGGCAGCTGAGAGCACATCCTCACGTCCCTCAGCTGTGAGGGAATGGGCTAGACAAGGAGTCCAGAGATCAGAGTTCCACATTAGGGCTTTTAAATGTACCTAAGTTATGAAGTATTGAAGAATGGTATTTTTCATTTCTTTCTTTTTCCTTTTTGCCTTTCATCTATGAGTGACCGTTATTTCATTAAATGGTGATATCTGTGTCTGAACAAAATAAGACCACTGTTTTAAACGAGGGGAAGGAAGCAGTTAATGAAGAACAACTTTTATTTTCTAGCATAAAACAATAATTTACAACTCATAGTAAGTTGACAGTATTTGCTGCTCTGTTCTCCATGTGGCAGTATTTCTAAATTAAATGCAACTCAAAATGCCACAATAAAAAGCAAATTACAGGTGTTGCAAATGCCATATTTTATGGCTGTCCACTGTGCCCATTGTGGAGAAGATTTGATACTGGTTTGGCAAAAGTCAACAAGTATATGTTGCATATAGTCTTAAAAATCTCTTTTTGTGTATGAGAGTATTCAATCATCAAGGAGACACTACTACATTGTTCATTAGTATTGCATTAATTTTGGTTGTGGTGGAGAGAGAACAAGCAAGCAGCAAGACACTGGTTTAGTCTCTATGAAGTTCTTTTCTGTGTGTCTATTTTGTGTGTGTAGGGGAAAACAACATCAGAAATATATTCTAAAAACCTCAAGTACAGACAGATCTGTGACACCATTCAAACATGTTATCACATGGCTGGTTTAGACTTCTTGAGATCAGATAAAATAAGAGTTCATTCAAGTAGGACGTAGACAACCTCTATCAGTTATTAGGGCAGCTGGCTAGAAGCTTGTGGTAACGTTCATTAAGCGTAGGTCTTTGCAGCAGTATTTAGGTTGCACGTCCAACAATTGCTATCATAGTGCACTTTATCCACTCATGTCTATCAAATGGCTATTAAGAAATTTCAAAGAATTTGAAATTTGACAAAACAGTGGTAATTTGAGCTTGCACTGCTCTCTGGCTGCTGCTGGGTGACACTCGGATTCAGTAGCCGTGATGAGTGACAGTATTTTGCATTTGGTGCTCCAAGAGGGTAGGGAAAAAAGCCGTAGAAAGCAGGTGTGTGCACTGAAGTGCTCAGCAGCACCCAAAAAGCACAGGTAAAAAGCTTCTAATCTTTCCTACAGGAAACTGGACTGTGTCTGTCTAAAGCATTTCAAAGAAGCCTGGCACTGTCAGGTTCTGCATTTGTTCTGTTCTCATGGCCACTGAAGAATGATTAACAGTGGGCTGGGGGGTGGTGGGTCGTTTTATTTTTTTAGTATACCATTCGACACCAATACCTTTTTACTTTCTTCTGCTGAAGAAGTGACTAGGGTTACACCTACAGTGCCTTGCCTCTCTTCTGTACCTGTTTGTATCCTTGCAGGGACTGAGAATCGCTTGCTGTAAAATCCATTTGACGCCTGGATATCAAGTCTGAAGTTCCTGAGTGGTCACCAGTATAAAGTGTAAATGCAGGACTTTGTTACTGTTAAAATCTCACTAGATAAACTTTTATGACTTCTGCTGTTGAAGGACAGGTTAGATATCACACAGGTCCTTTTTTGGCTTTCGAATGTATTCAATGTATTATCCTTATGGTGTTACCTAAGACTTCTGGCATTCCTGAGCCACAAAATCTTGTGTTGTTCTCTGTGTCTGTATTCAGTTCTAGTTTTTGCAGCTGGGAATTCTCTTGGTTTTGCCATCCTCAATGCAACTGCAAAGTGTAAGCTTGACAATGTGTGTTACAGTATCACTGTAACTTGTAGGTATCTTATTCTGCATTTTTGATCAATTTCTTACCTGAACTGGGCTTCCAGGAGGTTTCTTTCTTGTACCTGGCATTTTCCAAGCCCTCCATGTTGTCTTAAATGGGAGCAGAGTTAGATCAACAAGTGCCTTTTGGGAGCACGGAGTCAAACCAGTGCTGAGCAGGCTGAGGTGCCTGCTTGAACGTGTTGTGGAAGCGATTGAGCACTTTTTACTCTCCTGCCTGAGAAAACGGCATCACCTGCAGGGTTAAGAGGTCTACACAGCAAATCTGTTCTTCTAGCAGCTCGTTCATATGTCCTTGTGTTGATCATGTAGTCTTGGCAACATTCCTCAGACTTGCTCTTATATATTTGTGAACGTTTCTAAGATATTAAAGATGCCAGTCAGTCATCACTAGTGGACTAAGAGTATGTGCTATGCAGTTTCTGCACTGTAAAAGTCCATTAAAATGGCTTTTCCTATAGCATCTTGAAGTGTGTAAAACATTCAGTACTGGTAAGGTTCCTGTGTTCTTTCTACACTAGAATTTACCAGGTACCATAGCTTGAGGAGCACTCATGGCTGTAGGTCTGTCACTGCGATACCTGTTGACCAGATAAGTTTTCTGTGTAAATGACAGCTAGTTATGGTTAACTGCGGGTACTCAATAACCAAGAGGATTTATTGTGTCTGACAGATGTAGTGATGTGGTATCAAGAACAAGGATCACAAAATGTTGCCGTCCGAATCCTTTTTGGACTGAGTATGACTTTCACATTTCCGTAATACGTGCTATTACTCTTCTCCAGATGGCACTTCTACTGTTAGTGTCACCAGCTCCCCGTCACAGATTAATGGGGCACACTAACCTTTCTGGTCTCATAAACTGAAACCTGACTCCTCCATATTTCTTGTGCATAGTACATTGTCATTAACATTAGCACCATTAACATCAAGAAGCAGCCACTCTTCATCTCTCTGCTTTGAGTACCTGCGTGTCCTGCTGAAACAGCCATTCATTACTTTGAGGAAGGGCCATGTGATGATTTCTGTGTAGTTTGTGAGGCCTATAAGGAACCAACACGTAACAGGCTGGTTAAATAGCAGATAGATTTTGTTACATAATTACTTTGCTTTTTTTGTGAACAGAGTGATTTTTTTTTAATTAAAATTTACATTCCATAACTTACCACTTTGACTCAATTGCTCCTTATCCTCTGTGGACATTCTGAGTGCAGATAATTTTAATTAAAATAAGCCAACAGATGCCTAACATGAAAAATATGAAGGAATGATATTGTATTCCTTTTTAAACATAATAATTGCTATGCTAATATTTTGTACTATACTAATAGTTCATGCTAGACTGTTTTAAAATATTCCTTACAGAGAAAAAGATTTTTTGAAGAGAGAAAAATTAGCTGCTGCTTCTAAAGTCTGATACACAAATTCACTGAGGAGAAAATCCTATTGACTTCAAGGGCCTTGGATCAGACCCACACGCATAAATTCAGCAAAGCATGTGAAGTACATGATTAACCTTCAGAATGTGCTCAAATCACTCTCCTCAACAAAGCACGTAAGCACTTGCTTAAATTTGAGTATTTGATTAGCTGTCTGAAGTATTCACTGAAGAAAGACCAAAGCACTATCACTTTTAGCTAATGTTATCTACTTAATGCTGTCTCCTCTATTGCATCCACATGTGAATCTGTTTTGTGGAAAATGCCAAAATGTCAATTTTTACTTTCAGTCTTCACTGGGCTTCTAATGCAGTGACAATTTAAAAGAGCAGGGGGTCACCACAGTTAATACATTTTAATCAAAGCTATTAATTTTGTATTTGATTTCTAACAAATTTTTCTTTATAACAAAAAAATGACAAGTAAGCTTGAGTCAAAATATTGAAATTGAATTTAAAAAGTTAATGTTATGAGATCTTTACATTTCATTAAAAAGCAAATCCAAATCACAACACAAAGTCACAAATTTATTTCTCTGCAAAATTTACACTCATTGAAACATTTTTCAGTTGGAGAAGTGCTTTACTGGGAAATGTCGCTTTGACTCTAACGCTGATATATCACAAAACTGTTTTAAAATGAGAGCAGGCAATCAATGTTATTCTGATTCACTGTATTAAAACTGGAACAAAGCAATTGCATTTAGTCTTGCTTGTGACATTTGGCATTCACTTTGTAGAGCTTTAAACATTTCTACTTAAGAAATGTTTACAGTAATAAGAAGGCAAATATAATTAAGTATTTTTTCCCCTTGCTTTTTTAAAGGATTGGTATTCATTTAGAGTTCTGGAAATGATTCTGTGACTGTAAATGCAGAAAAGAATGACAGTTTATGCCCAAAGGGACCTCCCAGATCACAGTGACACAATGTGACCTAAGCTGCCTGTAGTGAGCAGCTCTAGCCCAATCCAGAATACATCTGATCTCCCAACCCATAATTTTACATTCTAGTGTGTTCATCAAGGCGGGGCTTTTGCCAACAATATTTGAGATGGGTTCAGGCACTAACCTGCAGGTTGATGTGGAGCAGTATAGTTTCACCTTTGTGTTTTCTTAGTGAATGAATGAGAGGAAAAAACCTGCAAGTGGATGTGGACTTGCTGAAGAAGAAAAAAGTCACTTGCCTTCTAACTCTTCCATCTCCTTGTAATGCCTGCAGTGATATCCATGCATGCTGCCTCTGCGTGATGCTCCCCGCTGTCCTACAGCAAAGATGTAACTTTCATGAGTGAAAGCAAAGCATGTGTGCTCTTTTGCTGGAGGAGAAGGCAGCGAAGCAGCAGTACATTTGTTCACCGTAGGTATCCACTCCAGCACTTTATTTGCATTTGCCTGCTCTAGACAGAATTTGCATCTGCTCCAGAGGCACCATGCTGTGTTTAAAGTATTCAACAGACAGATGTTTGTAGTAATTAGCAGATTTTGACTGCTATCTGTTAGGCACGCAGCAGGCGAGGTATCTAACACTGATGTTCAATAGCCCACTAAGCTTGCTCTAATGGCCCCTGCTGAGGAAACTTATATAGTCTGTTATCAGGTAAGACAGGACAGCAGTCCTACAGCCAGTACTTCACTGCCGGCAATCATATGGAAGACTGTGTCCCTTGATTACGATGAACCAGTCTCTGCCTGGTTCTGAGCGTTCCTTTCCCCGGTCCCTGTGAACCAGCCTCTCGTCTCGTTGCTGATATCAGTGCGTGCAAAGGCTATTACAGAAGTTGCACCTGAGTGCTCCTGAGCACGGACACTGGGAGTCCCTGAGCTGTATTGAACGCAGTGATGTGCCCATCCTGGAGAGAGGAACATGCCTGGCCATGAGGCTGGGTCTGGGTCTGTAGGTTTTCTATTGTCGGGGATTGCTGTGAAGCTAGGAGCAAGTGAAACGAAGGGCATATTGACCTGATTGCTGGCAGCATTTTAAGTAATTTCTTGTATTTTGCAGCATGTCTTTTAATACTCTTATGCTATTCAGGGATGTGGCAATCTTAGGCCATCAGGCCTTTATCCTCTAACAGAAGCACTTAAAAAAAAATCACAGGTACCAAATTGTTCTTCCTCTGGCTTAAACTTCTCCTTTTTCACTCTCAACTTGTCCTATTGGCATGGAAACCACGTTTTTACTTCTCTTGCTTGCCTCTCTCTTCCCTCCTGCCCTTATTAATCACCTCCTAAATGTTCAGTCTGATGTTCCAGGTAAGTATGGCAGACAGAATGACTTGTTGCAACCTCAACCACCCAGAAACCCTATTTTCCCAATGTCTTCTGAAAGAGAAAATTTGCTTCTCTTGTTTCAAGGCAAATTCAATGAACTATGACAATATAAATTGTGTTTCTCTATCTCAGTAAGTGGAGAAGCCTCAGTTTTGGGCTATTTGAAACGGATGTAACTTGGTCCCACTAGTCAAGATACTGGCTTGCACAGAATGACTCACTCATGTACTGATACTCACGTACCAAAAAGGGTACTGAGTAGAAACCTTCAGCCATGCAATTTCACCATTTCAATTTCAATATCAACCTTTGATACATAACATACATAATATACATGTTTTGATAAAAGGCATGAGGAGCTGTAATTGTTTCTCAGCAACTTCTTCTCACCCCTTCTTGTAGAAAATCAGGATTAAAGAATTATATATTAATTGATTTTGACTATCCAACTGTAGTTCTACCAGAGGGGAAATCTTGCAGGACCAGCAGCTTATACAGGACAATAGTCCTGAAAGTTTTGTATAGATTTGTAGATATTTCTACAGCTTGTCTGTATTTGTAGGTAAAAAAGAGAGCAAATCTGATTACCAGAACATTATAATTACTATCCTCCTTTTGCTCTACTATGATTCGCATAAGAATTTGTCAGCTAGTAAATCATATATTGTTAGGTTGAAAGGCTGTTACGTTAGTCCAGGGTCTTAATGTTTCAGGTGCTCCAAAATACTGGTGTCTATCCTTAGCAGATATTAAGAGAACAACCACTACACTTATATCTGGCCAGAGGAACATCGGGTTTTCTAATATCCAGAGGTTTTAAAGTCCTCTCTGTTGTCACCTGCTAGTGTTAGTGCTAGAATTATATTTTCCGTGCTTTTAAATGCATAGAAATTGTTATAGAGATCCCTAAGGCTCTTTACCAAGGATTGGCAAATGAGTATCCTTTGGTGCAGAAACTCTTGTGAACCCTTTTGTCTTTTTGACCTGAAATGAAATAAATGTCTGAAAAACTGCTGATATTGCTACATTAATTTCAACAGTTTATCTGTGAGTCCAGCATGGAGGAGAGAGGAGGAAAAAATTACTTTGTAAAAAGTTTGACAAAACAGATTTAAAGGCTTCTTGTTTGGTTGGATGGTTGGTTTTTTTCCTAGAAGATTTTTTTCTGTTGCCTTTAATTACATCTCCATGGATTCATTTCCTTGGCGAGCTTTGAAAGAGAAAGAGTGAGGAAAGCTTTCATGCCAAGATGGTTTCTCCAAGTTCTTACTAATCTATACTTCATAGTAGCTTTATCAGTAATTGGTTTGGGTATGTTGGCAGTGGTTGATAGCTTTCAGCTGGGTTTGTACAGTCAAACACATTTTCATAATCTACAGAATATTGTTCTCTTAGATCTTGTTTGTTGTTCTTTTCCAAAATAACTTTTTTTTCCCCAAACAGTGCAATGTCTGATGTTCGCTATTCCATTGTAATAAAATTTATGGCATAGCATAGGTAATGTTTAGGAGAGTAAACCCCGTACGTGTACTGTCCTTCTTACTAATTACAGCAGATTCAACTCAGTAGTTGTGGGACAAAACAGAAGAACCTCATTAAGAAAAGGGAAGTCGTCATGAAGAAGGTCTGTGCTTGTGAATATTATTCTTATAAACTGACATTTGATGAATATATTTCTGGATCCAAAACTCAGTGTAATGTCAATGAATCATGTCATAAGACATATTTTGTCCTCACTGCTGGTAAGGTGCTTAGCCAGCAGGTCTAAAAAGTGCTGTGGCACACGGCAGTAATTGAATTTTTGGTAATTTCCCATTGCCTACATGTGTCAGCCTCTTTCAGTACTCTGAAAATTCTGCAGCTCAGCAGGAGGAAGTGCCAAAATGCCGTTTGCCTCTGCTGAACTTAATGATATGATGGTTTGGGAGTGGACATTTCTCTCTATTGCAGATCAGGCTCTGACCATGAAAATTACTTTGCGTAGAGCCAGCAACAGAACCATAGAATCATTTAGGTTGGAAAAGACCTTTAAGATCATAAAATCCAATCATTAATGTACCACTGCCAAGTCTACCACTAAACCATGTCCCTCAGCACCACATCTACGTGTCTTTTGAATACCTCCAGGGATGGTGACTCAACCACCTCCCTGGGCAGCCTGTTCCAGTGCTTGACAACACTTTCTGTGAAGAAATTTTTCCTGATATCCAATCTAAACCTCCCCTGGTGCAACTTGAGGCTGTTTCCTCTCATCCTGTCGCTTGTTACTTGGTAGAAGAGACCGACCCCTCCCTGGCTACACCCTCCTTTCAGGTAATTGTAGAGAGCGATAAGGTCTCCCCTCAGCCTCCTTTTCTCCAGGCTGAACACCCCCAGTTCCCTCAGTCGATCCTCATCAGACGTGTGCTCCAGACCCCTCACCAGCCTCGTTGCCCTTCTCTGGACACGCTCCAGCACCTCAGTGTCTTTCTTGCAATGAGGGGCCCAAAACTGAACACAGTATTCGAGGAGTGGCCTCACCAGTGCCGAGTACAGGGGGACAATCACTGCCCCAGTCCTGCTGGCCACACTATTGCTGACACAGGCCAGGATGCTGTTGGCCTTCTCGGCCACCTGGGCACACTGCTGGCTCATATTCAGCCGGCTGTTGGCCAACACCCCCAGGTCCTTTTCCTCTGGGCAGCTTTCCAGCCACTCTTCCCCGAGCCTGTAGCGCTGCATGGGGTCGCTGTGACCCAGGTGCAGGACCCGGCACTTGGCCTTGCTGAACCTCACATCATTGGGTAGAGCTTGTCCTAGGCTTAGAGCAGGGGAGAGCTAGGACAAAGGATCAAGCAGGAGAGTTGTGTGCTGAAATAGGTTGCATACAAAGGCAATGGAGTCTTCAGTCAACTGAGATTTGTAAGAACAGGCTGGACACGAGGTTTTAAATCCTCTTTCTGCTGACAGAAAGAGCAGATTACAGGTCCTGGTGGCAGCAACACAAGTACCAGGCTATATGCTGGTTTTCTAGGGTTTCTTAAGTCCCTTCAGCTTCTCTCTATAAAACCATACTTTCAGACTTTCTGTGGGATTAAAATATTGCAAAAGGCATGTTGGTGAGGGGCAGTGGCTCTCTTCCCGAGGATCTGTGAATCTGAGCAGGGCGATGTGGCTGTGAGGTCCCCTGGATAGCGTACACCCATCGCTGCTCAGCCATTCCCCGGCAGCGGTGTTCCCCAGGTGACGCTTCTCTGCCACTGCTGTGCTGGTAATGCCACTGAGGCGTGTCGGACGGGTCATTACTACCAGGGGCTCTGGTACAGGGTGCAGTGCTAAGCGCCATGGTCAGTGTCCCCAGGTCTCTTGGGCTGTGCCACAAATGGGATGGGTTAGTGATCATAGCACACTGATGAAGCCTGGGGTGGACTGGGAAACAAAGGTCACTGTGAAATGAACTGAACTTCCTAGAGAACCAGCAGCCACCATTTCTGGTTGCCCATATTGGATGACAGAGCCCTCAAATCCTCTCAAAGATATCCAGAGGCTAGAGGCGGATCAGTGAGAAATTCAGAAATACAGGAATGCCTGGCTCTGAGCTGCTCCCTGCTGTTAGCTCAGGCTACGGGTGTTATCTCACACTGGAGCTGTAGCCCCAAGCTGTCAATTGCGTAAAAGGAGAGAAACATACACACCCTGAAAAAAAACCCCAACTTTTAGCTGTCTTTGTGTTTTACAGAACAAAGCCTATTTTTCTTCCTGGTTTTGTCATTCCTCTTTAAATTTGATCATTACTATGAATAATGTAAATGAGCATTTGCCACCCGGGGTAAGGCTACCTAAAATGTTAAATGTGACTTTAAATGGCCTGTCTACCGCTACTTCATCATGTTACATATTACAGCCATCACTTGTTTAACTGGAAGGCTGCTTCCTGCTGCTGGGGATGTGAGCTGCTATGCCGCGGTTAGCAGTGATTAATGGATGCAGTTATAAATAAGTGTGTACATGTGTATAGTAATCTTTGAAGAAGATTATAAAGTGCAATGTCAAAGTGAAAAATCTAACACTGGGGCGTCTCTGAAGAGGTAGCGACCCCCTTTGGATCCTTTCACTGTCGCTCCTTCGTATTGTCAGCTTCTGCTGCTTTGCTGCAGTCCGTAGCTGCTAATGCGTTTATAGGAAAACGATGCTCAGTGGGAGAGGCTCTAAAATGGTGCTTAGTGTTTATGTGGAGAAAAAGATTCATGTCTCTTCAAAGGGAATTGTGAAAATGTGTTTGTCAATATGCATGAAGTAAATGAAGAAGCAGATATGTTTAATAGGTTGCTTGTAGAATGAGAATATGGTTCCCCTCTGAGACAGGCTTTATCAAGGCTGTGCCTGTGTGACTTTTTTTTCTTCTGCCATAAGAGCAGTGCAGTGATACCAGTACCCCTGCAGACTCTGCGGCCAAGCACAGGGTGCTGAAGGGGACTTAACTGTGAGGAGGGTTTGCTGTTATGGAGACTGTGCACAATCCCCTGCGTCTTTTTTCCTGTTCCTGCCATCCTTCCTCCATTCCCCATCTCACTTTGAATCTTATGGCCACACACACAGAGATTTGTTCACGGTCGTGCGTGGCAGGCAAGAGACAACAGGCATGAACATGAGAGAGTCCGACTGGATATAAGGAGAAACTTTTCCCCCACGAGGACAGTCAGGCATTGGGACCTGTTGTCCAGGGAGGGTGGACCATCTCCATCTTTGGAGGCTTTCAAGTCCAGTTTGGGTAAAGCACTGTGCAACCTCATCTGACCTCATTGTGGCCCCTGCTTTAAAGCAGGAGGTTCTTCCAGCCTGGATTGCTGTGTGACCCTAAACCCTTCCCAGCCTCAGCGGCTGCAGGGACTCTTAGGAGGGGTTGGGCAGGAGGTTTCTGTTGCACAAAGGAAATAGGCAGATCATTCTGGTCACAGGTGTAAAGATTAGTATTGACTGTGGGGTATGAAACCAAAGGTAACCAGCAACAGAAGTGCAAGTTAACATAGGCTGGAGAATCCCCTTGGAAGGATACTGGATATGGAGTTTCTCCCCTGAGAATTATGTTAACAGCTTGAGGAACCCATCCCTTGTCCATCAGCCTTGTCTTTGCATAAAAGCTGAGCAGATCGCCCTGTTTCTGTGTGCATGCTGAGCGAACCCTGCTGTAACGTGCAGAGGAAGCATAGGCTCGCTATTGGAACAGCTGCTATGAAGTACTCCCTGCCCCCTGTAAATCTGTCTGGCCCATTTGTGGCATGGAAACACCGCAGAATGGGGTGTTTCCATGAATGGAGGAAGGGCTGCCAAAACAAATCCGGGTCTCCTACCTTCACCCAGCCTGTAAAATTAATGAGGCTCACAGAGGAGAGAGCTGATCGGTACCCTGAAGAACACGGTCAGTGCAGTGGGACCAGGAAGAATCCCTGCCATGGATCAGGACCTTACAAGACGCTGGCACTGAGGGAAGCGAGCGTGTCTGTGCGGGCTTCTTGCTGGCTCTGCTGTTGGAGTGGGGTTTTCCTCCTCTGCTGCCCTCTAAGGGCAGATCCTGTGCTCCTTCACTATGCAATAAGCTGAAGACTTTTGAGAGAGCCTGAGTGACTCAGATACCCCACATAATTGAATTGGGTTTCTTTGGGCTTCTTGAAAATTCCCTGTTGCTCAGGTCTCCATTTAATACAATTGCTTAGCTGATATATACTTGAATGCCTGGCTGTAGAGTGGCGTGCAGGCAGTAATGAGGTGCACCAGACACATTACCCCCAGGTGACTTTGGCTGCTGAGGCTCCCATCCTTTTTCTGTTTAGAAAGGACTCAATGGGCAAAAGGGAAGGGGTGGTGCTCAGTATGGAAATTACCCTCCCTGTTAGTGAGTCATCAAGACCTCAAAAGAAATTATCGTGAATGCTAGTAAATCAATATCCTAACAGAGGGAGCAGAAGATGGAGTACTAGTTAATGGCTGCTACAGCCCACCTACTGGCATTAGAAAACAAGCTGGCTGGCTTCTCAAGCAGCCATCTGTCATTTCGGTGGTGAAAAAGACTGTATACTCCTAGCAGACTTCAGTGTGAGTGGTGCTCATGCTGCTGGTGCTAAGACACTTTTGCCACTTCTGACTATTCTAACTGACAGACTGAAAATCAGAAAGCCTGGCATCCAGTGGGGAGACACTCGTAAAAATGAGGTGATTGTAAAACAGGTATTGTCCGTGTAAGTAACTGTGATTGGATCACACTTCTTTTCTGCGAGTCCGAAACTGGAGGATATTCCCTGGGTGGTTTAATATTGCATGTTTCATGGTATTGCAGGTAATTTGGAGGCATAGCAGTACGGAGCTGGAAGTAAAATTGCAGAGCACATAAGGGGTTTGGAACTGTTTTAGCTCCTCTTACAGGCTCCCCAAAATGTCACAGTCAAAAAGACAGCCACTGTCACTGGGAAACCAGGAGCCTGATTCGAGGGGAGTGTAAGGCAACTAGAAAAGAAAGAAGTTTTAAAGTGCCTGACACATAACAAATGGAAAAAAGGGGAAGATGGTGGGTCGTAAACCAGTAACTGGAAATTCAGGGAGAGGAGGAGTAACAAAAGTTGAAATCTAAGTCATCAGCAAGATAATTGGAAGACCTGGCTGGGGCAGGGGGCGGCTGCTGAAGGTATATTGAAACACAAGAAATATGTACCAGTTGCAGCAGTCCATTCTTAGGAAATGGTAACACTGCCAGTGAAAGCATAAGAGACAATTTTCAGTTGATGTTCCTGTCGTTTTGTTGAGGAAAGGCAAGATGTTGTATCCCTTTCATAGGAGAACGTAGCGTTTTCATCTCTCACAATGAAGAGTGTGTTAAATCTCAGGTACAGAAGTTATACTTCTTCAGTTTGGCAAATGTAGATTAACTTGCATCCTGTAGTTGTGAAAGAGCTGGCCAGGGACTGATGTTATGGGGTTTTGTTTGGTTGCTGTTGTTGTTTTGTTTTTCAAAACTCCTAGAACCCTGGGAGCGTTCCAATGCTCTAAAAGGTTATTAATGTTTCAGAATTTGAAAAGCAGAAATAGATTGATCCATGTAAATAAAGTTCAGGTAAATGTAAGTCGACTTGATATCAGACTCAGACAAAACAAAAGGAGGACAAATACATGAATCTCGTAATAAATGGTAATAAATCTCGTAATAAATGTAAGTTCTTTAATTAATACTGCTTGGTATTGGCTTTTGGAAAAATGAATTCTGCAAGATTAGCTTTTGGATCGTGTTATAAACTTACTTGATTAAATCAGGAGTGTTTGTATAATGTACTTTTGCTTGGTACCTTGGAATATTTTGACTGAGAAACAATACAAGATGACTTTTATTCCTATTAAGTTTTATTTCTGTCTGATAGGTGTTGAACTCTTAAGAGCAGCAAAGTCATTACCATGCTGGTGTGCTTGTAGGGAGATCCTGCAATATTTTTTCAGTGACCTGAGAGACAACCTGAAGTTACTGAACAAAGCTTCAGGGTGTCATGGCAGCTCTGGACTTATAAATAATTAAAAAGACAGATCACTGTTGCAGGTGTAAGAGAGAGAGAGACATGTTGTAACATGGCAAAATGTAAATTTCTACGCCTAAGAACAAAGGCAGCATACCAATTTGAATATGGCCAGAAGCTTTCTGTTTGTCTGTCCCCCCCCCAATTTAAAAGTTTAACATAAGTGCTTAATATGTGGGAATCCCACTCCCAAGAAAGAGTTCCCTGTTCAAGTCCCGGGAGCTTCCTTGGCTGGTTGGAGCAGGCAGGCACGCACAGCCTCCAGAGCCAGCCCTCTGCTGGGCTGTGGGCCTGTGCAGGCAGGACACGCTGTGCACAGCCCTTAGGACTTGCATTAGGAGGAATCTGAACTGGGGGTAAATCCAAAGTGTTGAGCTGACATAGCTCTGAGGGAGGAACACCAGATGTGGGCCCTACGTTGAGCAAGTCAGAGACACAGTGATATTTTGGGTGCGCTTGATGCCTCACTTCTCTTTGGACACCTCTCTCAGGCCAATACCACTGCCTCCTCACCACCATGGGCAGCTGCAATGAGCAGGGGTTGCTCCTCTGCTGCCTCTTGGGCTTTGTTCTGGCAGGGAAAGGTAGGATGGGGGAGACAACATTGAAACATCACTGAAAGGACTGCAAATTGTGCCATTGTATTGTGACTCTGGTGTGAACTGCTCCAGACGAGAATTGAGCAAACACTAAGGCCTGTGTTATGCAGGAGAACATCTCCATGACTGCAACAGTCCTTCTTGGCTGCACGATTGGTGATGTGAAGGGTAGTGTGAAGCCAGGCAGATGCAGTGGTAAATGAGCTGATCATCTGAATGAATCCCCTTTACCCACTTGAATTATGAGGATAGGATGCTTCTCACTGTAATGACATTCAAACTTGGCTCATCCTCATCAGTGTGTCTGATGTACTGTGTGCCTATTTGCAGAATCCCAAGGGATGCTAATCAAGTTGTCTTTTCATCTCCTAGCTAGCAGCACTCTTAAGGAGGCACTAAGGCAATACGTCAACACATCATTTCTCTTCATATTTTGGGGAGGTGATGGGGGACACTTTAAGTCACCAGTTAGCACACAGCAGTAGATTTTGAAGACAGTTTTCTTCCCTGTTCCAGTAAAAGTAGCAGTAGAATGCCAACTCCTATGGGAGCTAAATGAAAGCTAAATAAGAAATTCATCCTTTTCTTAATTCCCAGAAAATTAAATTAACAAAAGCTGAATCAATGTCTCCTGAGCAAAGGACTTAGTCATTGCTTATTGTCTAGAGAGCCAAAATAGTGAGGCACTACTCCCCCTGTGATCAGTATTCTCAGACGTTACCAATCTGCTTGTGTTTCTTGGCTCTGTAAATCCGTTACAAGGTAAATACCTAACTCCCAATTTTTACCAGCTGTCACCACCACTGTTTTGCAAATGAAGGTTGGCTTCTTCAGTGCATTATTTCAATGCAACGCTGGATTCAGCTCTGGCCTGCCTCCTTCCTCCTTCCGTGTGGGCAAGCTTTTAATGGGAAGGGCATCTGGAAAATTCTTGAGCTTGGTGTTTGCTCGTGGAAAGTTTATATATAGTCTGGGTATTAGGGAGAGAGGAGAACACTTCTGGTGTTGGAAAGTAAGGGGATAAGAAATGATCTGGAGTTTTCTTAGGATGATAGTCAGTAGAAATAAAGAATATGTTAAGCAAAACAAGTATTGTGGAATCTCAGACTGCTTATACACGGCTGTGTGCAGTGCAAGCAGTAACACCTGCAGTATGTTTGGTTGCACAATAAATGTGTATATAATAACCGAGCCCTTCCTTCCCTATTAACAAGCTTCAATAAAAGTGCCACAGCAAAATATGACCCTGACCTGGCCATCCCCACCCCACGTTACTCCCCCCGGTGGATTCGGTGGTTGGTGTCTGTCATATAGATTTGTCAGAACTGATTCACTCCTCAGTTACAGGCCCCACTTCTGCAAATTTGGTTTGCACTTAAGGCTGGTTTTGCAGCAGTAGGGAGAGTTCCCTAGGAAAAGCAGAGCATCCACATGACTTTTTGCTGTGTTTGGAGGAACCCAGAGAGCCCTTCAGCAGCACAGGCTCAAATGTGCTGCTGCTGCATTTTAGGGCCTGCATCTGTAAATTTTATTATAAGTTGTTATAATTTGATCCCAAGGTCAAGTGATAAGCCATCATCAAAATAACCTTGAGGAACTGGGAACGGTCATTGTGGCTACTTCTGCACATCTCAGATTCTGCTGGGAGAGGCTTCTTCCTGCATGCTTTAGGATACTGTGCTGAGTCCGGGTACTGTTATGTCTAAGAGATAAGGAGTTCCCCAGCTGTGTACTTAGTGTTTCACAGTGCTCCTTGCTCTCTTCCAGTTTATTTCTCTGTTAGATCCCATACAAAGACACATGAACTCAACTAGACCTGGGAACCATGAGACAAAAGCTTTAAGCGTTGTCTGTCAAATATGGCAGCTGCTGTATCTTTGCTCTGTATGTCAGTAACAAAGCACCTCTGTCATCCCGTCCCTCCACTGAGAAGTGAGGGTTGGGAGAGAGGAGGATCAATAGCTGACCTTCCGTGCACAGTGCCAGATGCAATATATTGAGAGCATACACCAGATAGCATTTTGCGATGATGGCCTATTTGCAAAGCGGATAGAATAGTATTACAACCGTTTAATTTGCCCTTTCAAGAAAATAGAGGTTGAAAAACTGAAAACCCAGCTTTGCATCAAACTCCTTTGTTCATCAAGGGTGCACAACTGAAGGCAAAAACATAGCTCATCCATTCAGCTGAGGCAGACAATACGGGAAGAGAAGACATTCCTTTGCTTCCCTGTGACACATCCACATAGAGTGGCCTTATCGCAAAGGCGAGAGGGGAAGAGAGAAAGTTGGCCCCAGAGTACACTACTTTCTTGTCAGAGAAGTGGACAGTGAAGTGCTGTGGAGGAGAAGGCAAGCAGGAGATGAGCATTTGAACTCTATACCATCTCGCTCAGCCCACACAGGTTAGCTGAAACCACAGGGAAGTAATTCCCTGTTTGGCAGGCACCAATTGCTGTTGCTTCTCCTTCTGGGACAGGTAGAAACCACGATGGCTGAGATGCCAATCCTTCCCAGGCAGGAGTGCAGCAGCATATTGCTCTTTGTTATGGGCCCTGCCTGGATTCTTAAGCTTGCCATTAAATTTTAACACCGTGTCTGCTTTTCTTTTTAATTTTTGTTTCATTATGTTGCTGGGCTTTTGCTCTAGTAAGTTCGCATAACTTCCAGTGGGGTTTTTGGACCACATCCTGCTGCCTCCTGAATTTGGATGAAGCGGATTAGTTTCAGTGCAGGTTAACATGTGTAACGTGGAATGAGGGGAGCCTCTAACCCTTCTGAATTGCACCATTGTTCCTTAACAGCATTATGTGGTATAGCCAGCCATTAATCACTCCCGATTCTTAAATTATGAATTGTTAATGAGAGTGCAGAAGAAACAGAATACAAATGAAAAGTGGATTTCATTATTAAAGCAATTTTAACTTCATCTCTGAAGATAAGCAAATAAAGTCTGATTTTCTATAACAGAAAATAATTATGACTCTTAATCATTAACTTGAAATTATGAATTTACATACATTGTTCTCACAAAGAGTAAAAAATATTCAAGGTTTGCTTTTCTTCTTATGTTATATTTTAAACAGAAGCAAAAGCAATGCAAGTGTTTTCAGAAATTGATCAGTGCGCCAAAATTTGATGGGCCTACTGACCTGAAGTAGCAATTCACTGTTTGAGTTGTCTCCATGATATCAGTGGAGGTTCTTTTGCTGGAAGGATACTAGTTGATCGGTATAAAAGTATCAGACTTCAAACATAAATGGCTCGATACACTTGAAATAGTTTAGGTCATGCTGTGAGTTCCCTTTGGCCATGTATGAGAATTGGTCCCAGCATATTCCTTAGATGCTTTGCATGAGTAATCATACTGTAGAAGAACAACCAACCTTCTTTCAGAGCACGATTAAACTTCTGTACAGTATACACTACTTCTTAAAGCGCTTAAAATATTTTCCTTCTTACAGTGGTAAAGGATTTGTTATAATCACAGCAGTAATTTCAGTGTTTGCAACTGGAAGGAAAACAACCCGGCACGTATGCACTTCCATTGCGTTGCATACACATTCACATGTGCGGAGGTGTTCCTGCGCTTCCACTGCCGTAAAGCGGAGCCTGTGGAAAAGAGAAGGTTCAATCGGAAAGGAGGGGTAACAGCAATGCACGAGTGTGGGAGTAGGTCTACAGTAAAAACAGATTAGGCAGACTTGGCTGCTCTAATAAAGAGAACTGGAAGAAAAAAATAAAAATGATGGAATAAGATAAGGGGAGCTTATAATAGACCTGCAGGATGGAAAGAGAGGGCAGAGCACCCAGTGTTTTTGCAGGTTCATAAAGAGCCTAGCACAGTCGTCATGGGAGGGTTTTAATGACCCTGCTATTGACTAGAATAAGAATTACGGAATGACTGGGGAAGGATGAATGTTTCTGGTGGTTATTTCAGGACCGTTTTCTTGCTGCTTTTTCTTAAGCAATCAATAAGATCAGAAGCTGTAGTGGTTGGAAATGAACACTAAGTAACAAAAGATACAGCCTTCATCTGAGGGAAAATGGTCATTATACCATTGGATTTGTTTGAGGTATGTGTGAAGAAACATTCAAAGGCAGCAGCACGGAATTATTGGATTTTTAAAAGGTAGATGTGAGGGAATGTGTAAAGGCTGGGATGAAAGTGATTGAAAGAACTATTGTCTGAAAATTCCACTTGAGAGCAGTCAGATCTAGGGCCTGTGAAGAGGAATCTCTTCGTTGTGGAACTCCTTTTACTGTTAATGGTGGCAAAGGAAGCCACCTTTTTGAGCAGGAAAAATAGTGTTTAATCAGGTGCTAGGTAAGAAGGCTGGAAATTGAGTGAAGAGGGTAAGGGAGGGTATTTCACCACGGAATATCATCATGGACACTGTGGGTGGTCCTTGTCGATTCTCACAGAATAGACAGGCTATGTGGATCCTCCAGTAAATGTGGAAATGGTGGAGGATCTACAAGAAACCAGCATCACTAATGCTAATCTGCTGCTGCCTGTGCCTCTACTCACTTTGAGGACTTCAACTGCCCCCACCTGCCCCCAAATCCCCACTGAGTGGAGATTTTATAGTCTGCAAGGCACAGCCTTGGCCTTTATTACCTTTTCAGCAGATTCTCACCCTTGCCTGCAGCCCTCTGCCTGCCTTTTCCAGCTGTCTCCCAACACAGACCTCTGGGACCAGCTGTTTTCTCTCCGCGAGGAGAGCAGTGAGAAAGAACAATTCCCTTAGCAAGTGCCGTCCCTAATGTGCTGTGCTATATCCTGCTTTGCACCGCTGCGCCAGAAGGAAGAAGGATACAGCTGAACATTTCTCAGTGCGCAAAAGAAATGGGGCAAAATAGATAATGTCCCTTTTATTAAAATAAGTGGTGGTTAAAAAAGCAAAGTGAAAATCAAGCTTGCAGACTTGAATAAGTTCAGTGTTCTGTTTTATGCAAGATTTCCATTTATAATCAGTTAATAAATGAGAAAGAAATGTCTAATGTTTTTATAATATGAGTAGTGTGTGTTTATAGACCATTAAAAGATGATCAGGAAAAAGTGTTATAGATGGTTACCTGCTGAGGTTATGATCAAGCTGTGACTCTTAACAGCTGATAATTTTTTAAACATCTATTCCTTTTCTGAATCCTTTACAGACCTCGTGCAGAACCTTCACATGAAATAAGACCAAATAGTGAGTGAGGTACAGATGTGCCACTTGCTGCTGGTGATTGTGTGCTGCAGCGTGGCGTGCCCCTGGTTCCTGCCAAGTAGAGCTGCTACTGGAGGCAGACTGGGAACGGGGCAGTTTTTCCTTTGCAGTAGCAGCATGGGGATTTGGAGCGCCGGCAGGGGAAGAGGGACAAGAGTAAGCTACACTGATTCATTAGCTAAAATACCATGTTTGCAACTTACACCTCGAGGAGCTGTCAGCATGCTTGAGGACTGATTGTTCTCGTCTGGGCACACTGCAGCTTCTCCACCACTGTTCCCCCTAGCAGTTTTCTCTCAAACAGAGAAAATATACGAAAAGGTTTACATGGATAAAACTCACTTTCTAATTATCTCTCCTCAGAAGTCTGGCTTCTAAAGGAGTAGGAAGAGGGAAGGAGATTGCTTCTCTTCCTTTTCAGGATCAAAATACTTCATGCTGGTTTCACTAACTTCCACCAACACGTGTTCTCTTTTATCTTCCTGAGCTGTGTCCACATCAAGCCCCCTGCTCTTTTCATAGCTGTCTTAATGAGCCACAAACTCTTCCCCACCCTCAGAGCTTCGGCTGTCTCTAATCAAGGTGAGCTCCGATATGGTGCAGCTGTAACCTGGGATCAGGCTGCTGGGGCAGAGCCGTGAGGCCGAGCTGGAACGTGCCTCGGTGGGGGCTCAGGAGCTGTATTTAAGCACAGGCCCTTGCCTGTACTCAGCCTCACACCTTACTGATCCCAGTTTTATCTTGCTAAATTAACTTCCTTACTTGACCTTGGACCTGCCTCCTCCCTGCAGGCTGACTGCTGCTGCTGGGCCTGCTCTTCTCCCTCCAGTGCTGTAGGACTGCTCCCTGTGCTGCAGAGGACGCTGTCCTGTGCCTGCCTTCTTGTGTCATCCTTGGCTCGCCTTCCCTTGCTGGGCAGCCCACTCATGATGCTTTTGGGGATGCTCCAGGTAGGAGAAAAACCTGTCTGAGATTTTATCTTGTTTCATCTCCAGAATTTTGAGTGCTTTATTTGATTTGTCATAAGATATTGGGAAATGGAGAGGGCTACCTACGTATTTTCTTGATTGTATTTTGAGGTGCTTCTGTGATATGGGATGACTTTTCTTACTGTTTGTATCTTCATGGTTCTCTTTAAAAAAAGTATGCCAGTTGCAGACTTTGTCTCTCTAATTGTTCTGAATTTTTTCTTTCTTTCCCAAAAGAGAAAGTGTGAGATATTTTTGGACCAGTCTCTAGAACAAACAGTATTTTGTGCACCAGCAGACAGTCCCACCATCTGTCAAGCAATTAGCTGTTCTCACTTAAGCACCTCTGCTCTTGTGCTCTCCAGGAGGAGACTCCGGAGTCTGCTCTTCACTCACACTTGGGTGAGGGATGTTTCTCCCTTGGTCCTCAGCTGGTCGGATAGCAACTGTGCGCACAGCCAGTTTTAGTAAAGGCAGCTGGCTGTGTAACACCTGGCTCGGTCCTGTTCTGTGTGTGTTGGTGTTCCTCAGCTGCTGCTGGATGCCAGTTCAGGATTCAGTGCAGTGCTTTCCAGGCTCTACTCAAGAGAAAATCCATCAGACTTCCTTGGGAGCTGTTGTGAAGAGAGATGAGCTACAGCTCATGTGTCCTACGCTAATTTTGCAGCCTCTTCTCTTTTTCACAGCAGGCAATCTGCCCCAATAAGTCTGCAGTGAGTCTCTTACGGAGCATAGGTTTCTGCCCACTGCCTCCTCTCATCTGCCATTCTCTGCAGTCTTGACAGCTTTCCACTTGGAAGGTTCAGTGGAGAGGGCTGCGTTTTGTGGCTGGTAGAGTAACAAGTCAAGCACCATTCTTAATTACAGATGCTGTTTTGGAAAGCGACTTAATTGTTAAGCAGATTTTTCAGGAAAGAGATCTCTCCAAATGAGCTCATGTGATTTAGACTCAAGAGTGATTGTAGGCAGGTAGCTAATACTTGGCCTTGGAGAGTTGTGGGGTCTGGTTTTTTTGTTGGGGTGTGTACTTGTTTTAATATATAGCAGGAACAGTTGTTTTGACATGTAAAATGAAACTGTAGCTTGGCAAAGTAAACCCCTTTAAAATTCTAACCTTCTATTTATGTAGTTCTTTTTTTGGTATTTCTTTGTTCATTATATTGTATGATATGGAGTGGAAACTGAGTGGCTTCAGACAAATAATGGTTTTTTAACCCCCATAATCTCATATGGTAAACTTTTTCTTGTCTCCACATATTTCCCTGAGACCAATTCTAGGCTTAATGTGCCAAAGATTTTTAAAAATAATAATAGTAGGTAAGGGCAACTTGTGCACATTTAGGATAGTAGGAAATATTTGTTTTGAATGTAGCCATTTCATACCCGTACCACACCAGTTTATAAACCCACATTTTTTTGTGAAGAACGGAGTAAACAGGAAAGCAGTAATAATTATCTGAATAGAGCTTTGCCTTATTTAACCAAGAGGAAGCCTTACCCAGATACTGCCAACTCCTGTGCTTCTCAGAAAGGAGAGGCAAATTTTTCAAGAGGCAGAAGTCTGTATGGCATCGTGGAAGTTGGTTTGCACAATCCAGCTCATATTTCCCACCTGTTTGGGCGCATAGATGGACAACATGGTTTGAAAAATCTCATTTGGAAACTTGTTCTCTGTTTCACTGTGGTGTCATCACAGGATATGAGCCTCTGTCCAGTGTGGGAAGTGAACTGGTGAACTGGCTTACTAACAAAAATGTTTCCCAAAAGAATCTGGACAAAATTGCAGAGCATGATTTAATGCAAGAAAGAGGGTAGGCACTGAAAGGTCAGTGTGATGACATGATGTTTCCCTCTGCTTAGAGTTCTGCAGCTGTTTGCTGTTGCAGGAGGGTGATGGGGGGAAGGACAAATCCCAGTAGTAGTATATCAAGAGACTATGTCAGTATGTCATGTGGAAGTGCTTATGTATAGGGGTGTCCGCCTGGCACCTAGGGATGCTCACAGGAATGCTTCCATTGGCTCTGCAACCCCAGGGAATCAAGGGATTTATGCTCTCCCAAGCTGCAGGTACTGTAGTGTGGTCTTATGGAGAGGTGGGGGAGCCAAAACCAGGTTAAAAGCCCTCTTCCTCCCTCCTTTACCGTTCTTTAAAATGATTCCCACGCCACGTGATGGAGGAGACAACTTGCAGCCCTTTATTGCAACTATAGCTATAGGGCATAAGAGGTACAAGGCATACGGAGCCAGCTGATATTGGGAGCAGTCGGGGGCTCCCTCCCAGGAGCTAACACGAGGGGAAAGAGCCCCAGGTTTACCCGTTATCAACCAGTTTTCTTATTTTGGGGAGGCAAGAAGCAAGCATATTGTCTTGCATACGATGTCTTTATACCTGCTCCAAGGTTTAGGAAGGTGTAAAAAAGATGTGGCCAGGAGAGATGGTCTCTTGCTTCTTTGCAGAAGCCCATGCTTCAGCATGCTTTGTGTTCTGTGGAGGTCTCCTGCAGCTTTGTCCCAAATTCTGCTGTTCTCTAGAATAAACTGGTTTCATTGGTCCTTCAGGGTCAGGGAACCACGCCAACCTACAGCACCTGGGGTTTGCCTCCAGCAGTTGTTGTGGCCCAGCAAGGTGCACAGGGGTTTCAGAGGATTGTTAATGGAAGAAGTTTGTGCTCAACAGTGTTTCTGTTCCACAGTTTTATACACGGCTCGCTTGACATGTATTTTCTTAGTGAGAACAGATAACTGCGCATTTGGGTGAGGCTGCACAAGTGATTCTTTTTGCAATTATCAGTGTCTATCTTAGTCTGCAAAATCTGGTGATTATCATCTTCATCAAAACAAATGACATCTTTTTTGGACAGATTAATTAAGGGGAAAGGCATAAGTTGGTGTGGTAAATCACTCTTACAAAAATGTGACTTTCTTGGAATTATACCTTAGTAAAATATATATGCTGCCTTGTCTTATGCAGCTTTTATCATTATCATAATTGAAAATGCAGAAGGCATTAACCCTTGAATACCCTCAGAAGTTTTTAAGCAAAGAGGACACAAATTATTCTAAATTCCCCTGATTTCTGTTTGCACAACCGTGGAATTTCATTCTTTGGAGTGAAAAAAAAAAAGGGACATGCACTACAGATAATTCAACCAAAAAAATATATTGTGAATTACTGCATTTTAGAAGGGAAAAATAAAAGCCCCTGTCAGTGTTTGAAGATCTATTCATGCTCAAATGTTATTACTAAGTAACTCTAAAAGCGTGTGATTTGTGGAAGGAAATCTCTGAAGGCTTCTCTTAAGATTCTTAGTTTATTCTTAGTGTTCAGCACAATGCTCATGTAAACTTCATAGTTTTCTTAGCACTCATGGTCTTATACACAAGCAACATCTTAGCATAAGGGCAATGAGTATCTTTATGTTTAAAGGTGGTTTCTCCTCTTTAATTGGTGTACTTGTACTTGATTGCTGTGGTACAAGAACTAGGGAATGCCCTTGAACACGGAGCAAAAGGAAGTTAGCTAACAAAGGTGAGTAAGCTGATGTGCAAAATACAAATACAGAGCTCAGCACAAGGAATACGGACTTTCAGCTGTGGTCACCCACCTGCCTGTCTAGTAAAGGCATCTGCGTATCGTATGATCTCGTGTCATCCGGTAGGAGTTGAAAGGCACATAGGGCTGTATGGTGCCCTGGGATGGGGCTATTTCACTTCTCTCTCTTGAAGCTGTTCTATATGATGCCATTACATATTCTTTGGGCTGCAGGAAAGGCCAAGACAGAAACTGCCACCATAGTCTAGCATTAGGACGCTCACCTGAGATTTGGGGTGGGAAGGTTCCCCATGCCCCATCTCCTCCACTTGGTATTGGAAATGACAGGCTGAACCCGTATATTTGTGGCATGAGGTGCCTGATCCCCTGAAAGGAGTGGGCTTCACATCTGTCCTGAGCAGCTCCATCAGGTAACTGGTCCTCCTCTGCTGCTTGTGTTTTGATGTGGTTGTTGCAACTGCTTTCTGTGTGTGTGAGACCCTCTCCACCAGGGT
This sequence comes from Pluvialis apricaria, assembly GCA_017639485.1. Lineage (NCBI taxonomy): Eukaryota > Metazoa > Chordata > Aves > Charadriiformes > Charadriidae > Pluvialis > Pluvialis apricaria. Next base: position 27,237,007 of record CM030014.1, read on the forward strand.
CGGTGTCACAGGAGTGTAAGGCAGGAGGTGCTAACTCTGCATCTGGCGAGTCATAGGCCAGGTCCTGAAGCACTTGAGTTGTCAAGACTGAACGGGCAATTGGACATGACCAAAGCAAAAAATTGTTGGTTTTTGGGGCAAGCCAGGGTCTTTAACATACCCATATGTAGCCAAGGTGCAGCAAAAGCTCTCAGAATTCCAATTTTGGACTGGAGTTAAATGTAGGTGCCACATGTGCCTCTCTCCTTTTTTCCTTTCTGAACAGCATCCAAGTCTTTTTCCTGGATGTAGTCTTTAGCCTTCCCTGATTGTTTTCTCTTGTTCTCTGGTAGGCTGGCGTGTCCGTTTAGAAAGGCATATTCCTGCATACTGCTGTGTGTGTTGCTCTAAGGAAAGTACTGTCATAACAATTGCATGTATTTTTTCACTCAATTGTATTTGCATATACGACCACTAAAAAACTGTAGCTCAGAGTGCTGAGACTCACCTTCCTACATGTATCAGTGATCCTAAATAAGTAACGAAGAAAATGTAGTTAAGATGCAAATGTAAAGTATCTTATTTTCAGCTTGGCTTGCATTAAGCTGTTAATTTCTATTAGCATTAATGAGAAAATGCACCCAAAGGTTTTCCCCAGGCAAGAGTTCTGATCCTCCTAACAATAATTTCCCTTTTACAGTGTCTTTCAATCAAGGATATTTGTATTTTGCAAACTTAATTAAGAATTAATTCATTAACAATATCCCTGGAAGGAAAAGCAAATGGCGTTTTCCCCTTTTTACCAGTGAGTGAATGGAGGTTGCCTATTGGGATGTGGGGACTTCTGGCTCTGATGTTGAAATCTGAGCCACCTGTGCCACCATCTTCAACTTACTGGGGACATTCACAAGTTTGTCCAACGTACATCCATATTTATCATTTAATGTATTGCTTCTCTTATACTTGTTTAATTGGTGTATGAGAAAGCTGTCCTTCCTAGCCAAGCCTTACTTGTGATTATGAGAGAGTCTCACTTGCACGCAGCACTTCTCTCTCTCGTTTGTTATGATTGCCGTTTCTGTTAAGACTTTCATATCTGCGTTTGTAGAAATAGCAGACAACTTCAATAGTTATCTATGGAAACAAATTACATTTTCACTATAAACCATGGCTGATGCTCTTAAACAGTGCACTGGGATATCTACCCTGTGATTTCCTACCGGATATTCTCTGTCTGTATGAAGAGCCTTAGTGTTGTGCCTGGTGGCTAGCTAATTTCTACATATTCATTTTATGTAATATTTATTCCTATCACTCAATCAGGTTTGTAAACCAAATTCACAAATGATGGGGAGTATGTTCTTCTTTGCAATTAGGATGATTCATCAGTGGCATAACTAATAGAAGAACAGAAAACTGAGAAATTATACCCTTCTGCTTGAGATTGAGAGTGGAGCTTGGGAACAGAGACAGTAGAAAACAGAAAGATAGAATGAGAAAGAAGGGGAGAGGATCAAAATCCTAAAAAGAGGCAAGGAGATGGGGAGATGAGAGACAGTACATTGGAACAAGAGAAGTGATTACCGCGCACAAGAAAGGCTGGCAAATCTGCTTTTCATAAAGAAAGATAAAATAATGAAGAAAAGTATTTAACTTTCCACAGAGGGAAAGAATGAAAAATGCGTTAGGACAGTTTAATGCTGAGGGCTGCAGAAAGTAATAGATGATAGAGAGGGCTAGCAGAGTTGGGCACATCTGTGTGGGCCAGGTGAGGACCTATGTGTGGAGAAAGTATTTTGGTACCACTTGGGAAGAAGGGAAGTCCAATCTGAGCCCTGGTGGGTATGCAAAGTTGACATTCACAAAATGGATGAACACAGTACATTGATACGCCACTGCAGCAGTATATTGCTGCCGTTCCTCTGGCTTGCTTAGTAAGCGTGTTACAGGCTGACTGTGCGAGTGTGGTGTTGGCAAAGTGCTGCAAATGCCTTATGAGGTTATTTCCACAAAGTGAATCTGTGTTATTGCCACCAAAGGCACCAAAGCTGGCGTGTTAGGAAACTTGTAATCCACCTTCCTTGTAATTAAGTCTAGACGGAATAGTTGAGGCTTATTTGTGCACTTCTTGATGTTAATAGCTTATTCTGTTGGTCTCACAGAGGGGGAAAAAAACCAAAACCCAACAACTATGGACACCTCCTGTTTTGAAATAAGAGCTCAATGGAGACTAACCTTTTTTTTTTTCTTCAAACCACTTGTCGCAGGACAGTGTCCCTGGCTTTGTGTGCAGGAGCAGCTGCCTGTTCAAAGTCAAGGGTTTGGGCCACCTTACTCTTCCAACATTTCTTAGCTTGTGCATTGATTTCAGGTATATCTGCAAGATGGGCTCTGGAAGGTATTTCAGATTGCTGAAAGTTGCTGCTGGGTTTTCCTCTCTCGCCACAGAAAAATTCAGTTATTGAGTGTCCAACATAACCTCTTGGCTGTTACCGATAAATGCCTTTTGATTTAGGGAAATTAGCATTGGATAAAGGAGTTTCAAGGACAGAAATCTGAGAATAAAAGAACTTAGTTGGTAAAGTGGTCCTAGAGATATGTGACAAGCTGGGGTTCCTAAGGAGATAATCAATTTATATGGTTCAGTTTGAAAGCAACAATGCAGAGTTGAGAGCAAAATCAGTTGTCTTTATTTTTTCTAAATCCAAAAGGAGAAACAAATCCTATTTTTCTTGGTCATAGGAAGTTCAAAAGCATTCTCAATCTGGTTTGTTGCTGTCTGTCTCTGATCACACTATAGGTTGCTTCTTCACTGCTATGCAGCCTGTATGTTGGACAATATCATCTCTTCAGTTGTGTTTTTGATCACTTTTTCCTTAGAGTTCCCATTCATAGATCCATATGATCACAAGAGTCTCAGCTTTCATTTTAAAGAATCTAGCTGGTATTGCCTGGTTGGAAACTTGAAAAGTGGACCCTAAGAACTCAAAGCTGAAAGGAAAAGAAAAAAATACTTGAAATTGTTTCTTTCAGTTGTTCAATATAAATAGTTGTATCATCCTTTGTGAAGACAATCTTGTAACTTTTGTGGGATCTTACCCTCTTACCCTTTCTATAGCTCTGCATTAACATTATTAAATTAAATCTCTTAATTTGCATCTTAACTTTGCATCTTAAAAATAGTAGAAAAAATAAAATTGACCCCCTTTTCTACCTGTACCTCTCCTTATTCAACTCATTTGAATTTTAAAATCTTATTTGGAGAAGAAACAATTCCAAACAGTAATAAACATGCCTCTGTGCAGTTTTCTGCTGGTTGGAAGTCACTAATCCTTTTATGTCATCCTTTGTGAAGGATGATCCTTGTCTAGTCCCATATATTGATTAAAATTAAGCATTACACAAAACCTTTATCATTTCAAAGGATTATCCTTTTATGTTTTTCTCTTCGCCTTCTTTTTTGAATTAACGTTTTTTTGTATCCCAGCTGATCTACTAGCTGTCTTGGGGTTTTGTTTTTTTTCCTTTAACAGAAATGTTGCTCAGTGAACTGATTTCTTGTTTTGCTTATATTAATCTTTTCTGAAACACGCCAATGGACACTTCCAGGGCACAGTATGGTGAATAAATGTAAAAGTGGACCTCTCTACTTATGTCATGTGTAGCTGTAGGACAGGGAGCCTAAGTCCATTTACGCATATACCGGTGAATAGGGGTGATCACAAAGAACATATAAAATGTTTCTGTGCCAAACCATTTGTTGCCTTGTATTGGTTTATACCTATGCAGCTTTGCTAGCTGGGGTGGTTGTCCTCGTACACAGCCATGATGAGTAATCTGTGTTTTGGGATGTGGTTGGGGTTTTTTGTTTGATTTGGTTTTGCATTGTTGAAGGCACAAATTGATTAACTGCATCATTTTGAAGAATCATGCTGAGTAGAGTAGGATCCAAGTCATACTTGAACTTGGTCTGTCTGGCCAAAACTGTGTAATTTATATTCTTTCCTTTAGGACTGGGACATTAAATGCCATCGGTAAAACTTCAGCTCCTAAAACAACCAGTTGCTAGAGGCAGCCTCAGAGCATATAATTTCTGAAATAAACTCCAATGAACTGTCTGGACACATTTCTTCTGCTAACTCACCAGCCTCTGCAACCCTGGGTTTTGCTTTGAATTCCAAGAGAATGCTTATCTGAGACCTGCTGACCCCTAAAAGCTAGTATGCTGCACTAATGTTAAATTTACACCAAACAATTCTTCTTTCTTGTAGACCGAGTTCCAAATGGCATGCGTTACTCCTTCTAGATTGACCTTGCACATGTTTAAAACTTTGGGAAAGGCAATCAAGCCTAAAATAAAACCAGCAATCCAGCCCTTGAGAGTAACATGTCTAACCATGGCATGGTGGTTCTGTGTAGGTACAGTTGAGGCTCTGAACCCTAACACTAAGCTTGATCCAAGAGACTGAAGATTTGTGAGTTGATCCTGCCAGACCACTGGCAGCAGGTGAGGTTGGTAATTTCTGGTGCCAGGTCAGGCAAGGAGCTGTATTTCACTAGGTGGAAGCCAGCACCTACCCTGAAAAGGAGCAGTCATACAGCTGAGATGCTCTGTGGCAAATTCTGAAAAGTCATAGCAACCGAACAACATGTTTCAGAAAGGCAAGGAAGCAAAAGTACGCTACAGGGACTGTTTGTTATCTATGAGTGTGTTGACTACTGTGTTCTAAATAGAGATTTGTTTATAAGGAAACAATAACACAAGTGGGAAGATGGGAATCCTCCTGCCTGTCAGTGATTCATCGTTGCAGGGCAGAATGCGATGGTTGGAATAGACAGGTTGTGTCAGTTAGTCAGTAGGATACTTGCTCAAGATGTTCTGTGTGGCCTAGAGGGTCACTCCTATCCCCTCCTCTGAGGTTTTTAGACTGGACATGTGTCAGACCTGTGAATTTGTATAGCGTCTTATCTTGGCTAGAGTCTCAAGGTACTTCCTTAGCATAAATAATACAGTAGTGCATTCACTGCTGTGCATAACAAATGTGTCGTGCTGATAATCAACATAAAGAAGTTGGCAAAATGTCTTGAGTATGGGTTAAAATTACCACTCTGAGTGCAAGATGAGAAAGATATGACAAGTTTAATCATCTGTTTAAACATTAGATTTCTGTTTTGCCTTAGCAGAATGCTGCTAACGGACTCTCTCTGAGGCTACCACTTATTACAATTACTATGGTTACAAGGTTAAGCAATAAACTCTCATTTGGTCTTTCAGCAGGTCAGATTATTCAGTAACACCCTCTGGGCAAAGCCTAGCCAGCTCATGTGCTTAGAAACCGGTTAGACTTATTCCTGGTTTTACTAAGTCTCTCTTTGGTCTTGAAGGTTCAGCAGCAAAGTTGGAAGGAGTTAGATCTGCAGTCAGTCCTTCAGGGTTACATGTTTCCTTTCTTCCTTCTTCAGGGTTAATGCAGGGTTCCTTCTGATATAGGTTCAACTCATTAGATTTTTCACTATGGTTTGTCTCTCTGTAATTAAGCGTCTGCTGACAAAACTGGCTTCAAAATGGCTGTTAATAGCTTTTTAACAGTCCTTTTTCTACTGGTGTCTCTCCCGTAAAGATTTTTTTTGGGGGGGGGGGGGTGGGAGGGTGGTGGTTCACTGAAAATCCAAACTGAAACTTGAGTTCTCTCTTCTGTCCCTTCCTACCTACTTATTGGTAGGAAAAATGGCAAGAAGTTATGCATTTATGAGCACTATTCTATTTTAATTTATAAGTCAAAACTTATACCAACTTTCCCATCAAAAGTTTTGATTTTAAAAGAATAAGTAAAGTTCTTACCTGAATCCTAGACTTCCACTTACTTTGGCGCAAGCAAAATACTGGGGGACACTAACTGAACCCTCATTCTTTTCAGGGTCTCATCCACAGAGTTGAGGCTTTTTTCTTTACGTGTGGCTTTTGGCAAATGTAAATGTGTTGCTAGCAGAACAGTCATTTCCGATACTCTGGAGTCCAGTGCTGTGATGAGTTAAGTCCCAGGGCCTACTGTCCCCGAGCCCAATATTCTCCCTTCTCCTTGAAGAACTATTTACGTTGTTGTTTCTGTTAATTTAGGTCTACAGTTGAATGGATTTTCTTTATGTGAATTTTGCTGTCTGAATAGAATTTATAAAATATACAAAGCCATACGATGCTAAAATAATAATACTGCTGTGCCAACCAGATAGAAGCAGCCTTGGGCTTGTCAGGATTGTCTCTTGAAGAGTCCTAGCAGTGGCTAGGACATATCACATGACTCTAGGAATCAAATAATTTGTAAGGAAACCAAAAGTAAAATTACATTTTGTGGTTTTACAAGCAAACTGACATTTTAAAGTAATTTTAACATAATAACGTATGCAAAATGGCAGCTAATTCCCTCAAGCAAAGTAGCAACTTCAGATCTTGCAGGCTGTTCAATATGACAAACAATGCTGCTGTAAAAAAACCTAGATGGTGAGATATTAGATGCAGTCCCTGTGAGCTAAGAGTGCACGTCCTTCTCAACAGGAGCTGGAAACAGACAGTCGGCACTGCCCTACCTTGGCTCAGTGTTGCAGCGTCACCCTGAGTGGAGCTTTCATATTCCAGTTCTGAAATCGCAGTTAAACAGGGAAAGCAAAGTGCTGGTTTTAAAGGAGCACTGGTCTTCTCTATAGGAACAGCCTCTTGATTGTAACAGTGAGAGCTCGGACTTAGAAAGCTTTCGCTTGTACTATAGAGTGTGGCTAAAATAAAGCATGTCCTTTTTTCTGACAATGAGTGCAGAGTGAAGAGGAACAGTCTTTAGCATTTAACTGCATTTCTACATAAAAATGGAAGGGACAAGGAGCACAACATGATTCCTGACAGCACATTCTGAGGCATCCACTCAGCAAACACTGTGTGGTCTAAAAGGAACCTTTTTAATTCCCCTAAAAAGGAATCTCTTCCTGACCGCACTTTTGTCCATTTATGCTTCAAACACTGTATCTTTTTTTTTTTTTTTTCATTCTTGCTTGGGAATCAGTCAGGGCTCTGTCTTGTTTCCTGAAACCACATGTTCTGTTTGTCTTGTGCCTCCCAAAGTGAACCTGTCATGTTGGCTGGCAGACTCGGAGACAGAACCAACTCTTTCGCTCCCTTTCTGGATGGCAGTGTTGAACCCAGAAATTATTTTGCTGTGTCTCATATCATAAAGTTCCTCCCGTGTCTTGCAGGTGCTCCCTTGCTGGTGTTATTGACAGAAAGCACAACTATATTGCCTGTGCCCTAAGGGGACCCCGATCTCTCCTCTGTGACCGGCTCTCTGCATCAGCAAGCCGGACAGCACAGGAGGAGTGGGTCTGTACAGGGAAGCAACTGAAACTGAGAAGCGGCCATCCACATTTGTTCTGAGGGTGAGGAAAGTTACTGCCAATTTCCTCAGAGTTTTTATGGACTGAATGCTCACTGGAGGTTGGAGCACATGAAAAGCACACCTGGAGCACAACTTAGTTTACTGTCACCTAAAGTGCTCCCCTTAGTCCAGCCTGAGACAGCTGTGTGGTGCAAACCAAAGCAGAGTAAGCAGGGTTCTCAAGAGGTTTGCTTCAACAGCACTCTCCTCATCCAGACTGAAATTCTAATGCAGATGTGCCCCTCCAGCTCCTCTGCAGAGCTAAAGGCCCACGTTCCCTTCCTTTCCCTGTGCAGCAGGCTGGTTAGTGCTCCGCTTTAGCTCATAGGGATGGGACGACCGGCTGGTGTGGAGGTTGGATAAGTACGTTAATGGCAGTTATGGAAAGAAAGGCTTTGGAGGAAGCACTAGGATATTTAACTTTGATACAGTTGCAACACACATTAAACGTTTATTTTAGTAAAGGTAGGTGTAAAAATACCTCACGTGATTAAGATAGGTAGTAGACAGGGAAGTATTATTTTTATTATCTCTTTTTTATTAGGTTATCAGCTGCATGTTTTAAGAGGAACCCAGGGAGATTTCTTGGTTTTTTTTCTTGCTATGGCAGTCAGCGTACAGGAGGAATTTTGCCATCTTGGAGTCAGAATATGAAACTTTTCCACAAAGCAAAAATTCTGCCCGAATTCTGTTCACAAATACAGAAAGACTTCATTTGATTTGTCTAAACAAAAGGCTTCCGTTTTACTAAAGCAGTAAGAGAGAGTCAAGCGATATACTATGACAATTCCCTGGTGAAAACATGACCAGCATCGTCATATTCCTGCAAAACAATGTGATTCTATCTAAACTATGTTTTATGACAGGAAAATTTTCCCCATTGATACATTCCAGCCAGTTCTGGCCCTACATCCCGACATGATACTCCTTCTCTATCACACTGGCAATGATACAGAAGCTGGAGAAAGGCGAGTGAGACTGAGCAACCCTGTTGTCCCCGTGGGGAAGGTTTACTGCAGTTTGCAGCTGAATGTCATCGGACCTTTTGCTTTGTCCACAATGTCAGTGCTAAATGAAGAAGATCACTTACTGATTGAACAGTGTAGGTCTTACCCTCTTCTACAGGAAAGCTCTTTTTGTAAAAACAACTTTATGGATGGCGCATCCCTGAAGCATTTAGATTTAGGCTGTCAAGCGTCTGTGTTGAATGGATGGAAAGGTGTGATGGAAAAGAAGCTTCAATGTGGGTATCTTCCCTAAGGAAAGCCTCATCACAGTTTTGATCCCAGAGCTGCCTTAAGGCCTTAACTTTGTAGCTTCTTATGACAAATGAGCCTGAAGGATGGAGGAAGAAGTGCTTTTACTTACTTTTCTGTTCTTACTGGCTATCTTCCCGGAACTTTGTGGTACTGTGACTTTAATTTGCCTCTTATTCTCTTTAACACCATGTTTGTGCTTTTAGTATTCTGGATTTACACGATTTGCTGGTGTGAGTTAAAAGCCCATTTGCCACTGCTGTTGTATTAAATAGGCTTATAGCTGCCTTCTGTGTGTGAGTTTCTTTGCTGCAAACCAGACATGTGTTGTATAGTGAAACAGGGGGGAGGCTGTAATTACCCTATGGTTTGTATATTCAGCCATAGGTCAGGTGAAGGCTTGAGGTCAGAAGGCCCAGTTCTGTCATGTCCACAGCGTTTAAAAATGATGGCTTTAATAAGGCTGGCAAGATAGAGGGGAAAATGTTGCTGTAGGACAGTCAACTGTCCAGGAGCTGAGGAGCTGACAGTTCCCCATAGTGATGGCAGAAGAGTGCATCTGTGGTCAGAGGTCTCCCTGTGCTTATGGGCCTGGCACACGTTTTGATTCTGCAAACAACATCCCTGCACAGACAGACATAAACACCTCACAGAATAGGGCCTGTGACTGCGCTGTGCTCCAGGCATCGCTTATTTCACCTTAACTATTTTTGCGGTCAGCATTCAGTGTCTTTGCTTTTTTGGCATGTGAGCACCATGGTGCTCGTGTCTGGTGCTTTACAGGGACAGCCTGAGACTTGAGGGGTTTGAAACCACCAGTAATTTAGGAAGGACTGTCCTGGTGGTTGTGTTATTGGTACATGTTTACTGAGTTAATTCAGCAGTTCAGGGTGAGGAAATGCACAGGGGGATGGAGGGCAGGGAAAGGTCCAGGTAGATGCTTCTCTGCAAACAGTGCTTGCGTGTCAGGGAGGAAGAAAAGAGAAAAAAGGCCAAAGTGTATTTTAGCAACTTCTAAGAACATTTGATGGTGTGAATTACTTCAGTGCATTTTTTAATTGCATCTCACATTGGTGCTTACCAAAGGGAGACCCCAAAATAGTACAGACTGTTTTTATCCTCTGCACCAAAGACTTTCTGAGGGCCTGAAGAAATCTTGTGCGTGTGTTATAATAAACAAGGTGGGGGGACTTCTGGTAACACACATTAAATGCACATTATGCTACACGTAAGTGAGCAAGGCTGAAGCACAGAAAAGGGAAAGTCTCAATGCCCAGGCAGGTGGGAGAAGCTTCTGTTGTACTGTGGGGTGAGTCTGGGAGTTGGGGGAACCACTTCTGCAAAGGTCTGCAGCAGATGTCTGGCTGCTTATTGCTTCAGAAACACAATTAGGCAATTGAGTGAATTGCTGCTGCTGCCAACCTTTAGAGGATGCAGGCAAGGAATAGAAGCTGAAGTCATATAGTGCAATAACAACTTAAAACTTAACAACAACAAAAAAAAAAAATAGGAGGACTCTTCCCAGCTGGATTCTTACACTGGTTTGAGCCCAGTGGTATTTCAAAAATACCTGACAGACACAACTATGACTTTCTGCACTCTTATTGAAAGAAAACTCATTTGGAAATTAAGAATTGTTCTTAATGCTTATGATTTTGATATGTTGGTTTACAGAAGGGAGGCATATATTAAAAATAATGAAGTAGCACTGGCATTTCAATGCCGTTCAATTACAGCATGTGTGTCTCTTGAGGATGACAGTTATTAGACTGCAGGTGTGACTATAACCAGCATTTCTCTGGAGATTACTTTTTTTGTTCGTATTTGAAAAAATGTCATAAACCTTGTTGCCTTTGTCTTCCATTTTTTAGTTCTTAGCTCTATGGGAGGGAGGAGGACTAAGGGAAGACAATAAATAAGAAGAGTGATGTTTGCTATTCCAAGAAGGTAAAATAGAAAGAAGGCCATTACTGGCAGCATCCCAAGGAAGTGCCACTCAGCCGTGGCTGATTCTCCCGGGGAGAGTTGCTTCCTTTCCAAAGTAGTCCCAGAAGACTGCTTTGAGAACTTGCATTCACAAGTTATTTCAAGGATGTTTCTTATCCAAGATGTAATCAGGGCTGCACATCAGAAAGTATATAAATTAACACTCTCATTAGGGCCCATGAATAGCTACAGTTTGTCTCTTAAAAGTCACCTGGAAAAAAAAAAAACCTATTTAAATGTAAATGCAGTCATCCCACACAGTAACAGCGATTTCTTCTACAGAAAGCACAGAAAAGAAGTGGACAATTGAAAGGGAACTCTTTTGCAGACCAGACCTGAAAGGTGGGCACTTCTTTTCTCTCCAGGTAAAGCTTGTTACTTGTGCATCTTATGCCCTGTGTTGAGTCAGTAAAACCAAATCCAAACCCAAACACATGGTGGTTTACGCTGGTCAAGTAAGATTATTTCCTCAGTTCTGGAAAAGTCCATACTTGGAAGCAATCACAGTGTCTGTTTTGATACTGTATTACCCCTAAAAGGAAAAACAGTCCTTCAGGAACAAAGGACATATGTAAAAGCAGAGTCAAAATTCTGGTGCCTACTGGCCAGAAAACACAATGATCAGAAGTTCATCTCTGTCATATTTTTGAATTTGTGTCCCTTTCTGCTGGCCCATTCATGTTGACGTGCTCCTGTGCTTCCACACATAGCAGCAGCCAAAGCTTTCTCAGCTGCCAGGCTCTGAAAAAGAACCCATTTCCTTGGCACATGTTTGCCAGCTACCTGAAAAATAGAGACTTTTCATTTGGATGTTGCAGAAAACATGCCACAGCCAGGGCTGGGCAGCACTGAGAGCAAGGAGGGAAGGACCTGAAGGACTCCTATTAGAAGGCTTGTGGGAGACCATGATGGTAAACCTGCCTCACTACCCAGGGGTGTTGCACCACGAAAAGGGCCCACGTGCAAGAATACAGTTGTGTGAGGCATCACATGCTCTGCAGAATTTAAATTTGTCTGTTTCTCATTAGCTGTTGAGCAGTTGGTGTCACAGGCTTTCAAAAGCAAATGCAGATCCGCCTTTGAATAAACTAAATTCATTGTGTCATTGGGCTGAAACTAAGGTAAAAGTTGCACCAAAATTAGCTGTGCTGGTGACCAACTACCAGGGGACGTTAAATGACATAAATGTTTTCATGTGCTTCAGCTAGAGACATTGTTTCCAACTTCTTTCTGAGCTTGAGGAACTGATAAATATTTTGAAACCAATTCCATAGATACTTGGCTGTTTTTTCCAGAACTTCAGGGTTGTGTTTAACAGGTGGCCTCTGGGATTCAGGTCTCTTCTTCACTGTCCTCATCCTTCTTTATGACATTGAGCAACTTTATGACATTGAACAACGTTTATTGCAAGGGCTTGATCCAAAGCCTGTTAGTCTCTCCGCTGCCTTCAGTGGATTTTAGTTTGTACACCTCAGCTCAGGCTTGAGGAATCCCTTATTCTGTTAGAACCTCTAAAAATTATTTTAGGCCCACTGACGATTGGCACAGCTGTTCCTTGTGTCTGTTCAAGACCATTAGAAACAGCCCTCTGTGGATCTGAAAACTATAGATTAAGAACCACTGAACTAAGTACAATTCAAATAATGCCTCGAGCACTAATAGATACTTTTATTTGCTTTTCCCTCTCCCAACTCTGATCAAATCCAGCCTTTTCTGTTTTACCTTAAGGGGTAGAAAGCAGTTCAAGCAGTGCACTGACAAATAGATGACTATAGGAAAGCACAATTGCTTTGAGGAAGTTACCCTTCACATAAGCCATTTAAGGGGAAAAAATAAAATTGCTTCACATAAAATTGTATAAACTCCATGGTTTATTGCCTAATCTAGGAAAGGGTTGTAAAATAGTACAAAGTACGAAAATTTTTAATTAAACCCATGCTTGTTGACTTAGAGTCTGTTTATGAATTCTAACAAAGATTAATGTACAATACCAAACCGAACAATTTATTATTGCAGAGCTTGTTGTCATGTAATTTGTAGAACTGAGTAAAAGAGAGATTATTACATTCAAACAAATTTATTGTTCTGTAGCTTGGGGATTTTCTTTTGGTTCTTTTGGTTGTTGGGTTTTGGCTTCTGTTTCAAAGAGTAAGAGTAAATAAAGTACTGAAGCTACTCTTGGAATTTCCCTAGAGGAGTGGGATACTCACACAGGCTTCAGACCAGCAGCTCTGGACTCTATTGATCAAGGCAGAAGGCTTGGGTTTCCTCAAAGCCACAGTCATATATTGTTATAGACGTAGAATGGAAGTGGATAAATCATTGGTCTAATCTTTGAAATAGCCTGTTATATTAAGGGAGAGATCCAGCATGTAAAATCGCATGAGAATGTGTACCTTTATATTGGTCTTGGGTTGTCAAAACCTTATGGAAGAGGGTCAGCTACAGAACTGCTCACTGGAAACAGTATTAAGTGTCAGAAAAGTGCAGAATCCTTATTGCTGACTTCATTTTCTCTAATGAATTAGCTACAACCACCTCATTAAGGAGACTGTTCTTGACCAAACTTTTCTGTCAGTTTTCTTAATGACCGAATTGAATTTAACCTCTCTCAACTTGAGAGCTATTACTCTTCACCTTAATGACAGGACTTGATTTAAACTATTCATTTTCATTCACTACATTATTACAGTAAGTATTAAATGTTAAAAAGAAGCCATCCCAAAACCTCACTATACTAAAATGGAAATCTTAATTTCACTGAAATTAAATGACTCAAAAATTCTCAGGGTATGGCTGGATGAACAACCTCTCGCCTTCTCTCAAGGCTGTTTACGTGTTTCCTCCAGTCGTTTGTTCCTGACCCTGTATGGCATTGGTTCAAGAGCCCCTCAGGTGTGGAGGGGGTGTGCAGGCTGGGACTTTGCTCCAAGCCCCAAAACCATTGCTTCAGCACAACAGAGGGGGCAGTTAAGAGCAGGAGATAGGGATGGGGAGGAATGGGAGCAGGATGAGGAGCCTCTTACCCTAGCATTTGCACAGCTATACATGGCCACAGTGCTGCACGCAAGGAATGCTCTTGTATCATAGTGCATGATGTTTTCCGTAGTCTTCTGTCTTTGCTGCAGGAAGTGCTGAACACAATGTGCTGAGTGTTGTACAGCAATGAGACCTGTTTTTTCAGCTGCGAGCAGGATTTTACCCTTAATGATTCCACATCATAATTTGATGATAGCAAATGATGACTAACTCTTTGGATGTCCTGAGTGAGACATCTGGGGAAGTGTTGGGCGACACTCTCTGAATTTGGATGTCCCTACGGAGAAGTTAGGCTGACACTGGCTGTGGGATCTTTTAGAGTTGTATCATGTTTACTTCACTCAATTGAAATTTTTCAGGAAAAATCCGGAATCACCCTGAGAGCTTTCCCTTTGAAAAGTAGAGGCCATCGGCAGCAAAGCAGCAGTTCTTGGGCTGAGTGCTGCTATTGAAATCTCAAATTTTGGACACTCAGAGCTCTCTTCAAAATATTTATTCTGCAAAACCCTGCCTTTACTGGGACACAATGCAATATCAGAAAGAGGATTTCATGAGGCAATGAATATAATCTTTTGTTTGTATTATGGTTTATTGTTTCTACCTCTCTTTGTCATAAAGCAGAAGTAATGTTCATGGCATTGGAAGACACATGCACAATAAACAGCTCGGTGGTTCTCAGACACCTCAACTTTGCTTTGGTACTTAATCACCCAGGGAAAATGTTTATTGCCATGCACACTCCTCTGCTGTGAACATTTATCCTTTTAATTATAAAACGTTGCACTGTACAAGGCATACAGCACATACAGAATAAAATCCAGTATCTGTTTCTCAGGTGGGAAGAATTCCGTGGTGGGGTCCTTGACCCTTTGGTCTGCTTGTCTTGACATAATATGGATCTAACATACCTTCTCTGACTCCAGTGAGCTTTGGGCTCGCATCCTCTTTTAAATGTGGGGTCTTCCTGTGGCAGCTCAGCTCAGCTCCCGCCTTTGGGGTCACGCCCTGAAAGAGCAAGTTCTCAAGGGCCAGATTTTACTGCCTTTGTTCAGTGAAGAAAAGGAAATGTTTGCAAAGTAAGTGACAGTACAAAGTAAAAGTCTGACAGAATTGGACTTTGTCACTACTATGGCTAGCGATAACCCTTGCTTAAAACCTTCCTTTTCTTGGACTTACTGAACACCACTGTCTTGTTTAACTGGTGCCTTTTATGTGGGAAAAGAGAAAAAAATCAGGAAGTTAAAAAGCAAGTTTGACTTAAAAGGATGTTGCGGTCAGTATTTTTATAGATTCTCTGTACCATGGGAAAAAACCCTGCTGTGTCTTTTCCCCCCTTGCATTGATGCATAGCAGAGGCATAGCAGGAACACAGCGGGCGGCTCAGGGAGGGGCTGTGCAGAGGGCGTGTGGCCGCCCCAGCCACCGAGTCCGTGTCACCCCCGGCTTCCTGGGAACAGGCAGCAGCAGCCTGACTCACGTACATCCCCCTCTGCAGTAGTTTGGCTCCTTTGTCACAGACTAAACACGGAGGAAAACACCATGTGAAAGCAGCTCAGCACTTCCCTCATGCCTCCTGCTACAAAGTGTGAAGGTACAACTGTAGAAGCGGGAATATATCTTGTACCTACCCAGCCCCACAGACAGCAGCACAGTACAGGCCCCGGCTGTCTGAGCCTTTCACAGTCAAGCCTGGAGCAGAGATGACATTCCTATGTTTTAAAGCAAATGTGAGCATCTACTGTCATTCTGTCCCTATACAGATCCCAGAGCAGTATACCAAACCCCTGCATTGCATGTTCCTACCTGCTGTGGTTTGAGTGCAAATGTGCAGAGTGCCACGTATTTTATTTAACCTCTTCTGTGCCGCCTCGGATTGTGAAACACTGAGTGAGTGGTGGGAGGTTATGCCTGGTGTAAGGTCTTTTGCTGTTCAACTACTTAAAACACAGGCTTTCGTGGCTCCCCTGGCAGAGTGTAAAGCCCCAGCCGTGTTCCAAGGCTCATATGCCAGACAGCTCTGCTGGGAGCTCCTGGGTTCCTCGAGCAGGGGAGAGACTATAGCAGTGGCGTGACCGTCCCTAAGATGTGGGAGTTGTGTTGGGCAACAGTTGTTGCCCCCAGTTCCACGCGTAACCGGGGAGAGCTGACAGCTTTCCAAAGAGCCGGAACAGCCTTCAGCTGCTGTTTCCCATGGACTCTTTCTGGGTTCCTTCTTCTGTCCTCCCGTCCTGCAGACGATTGTGGGGCAAAAGGGATTTATCCATAGCACGTCTCCTTTGCTGGAAGACCTTCCTCATGTTATTTCTGATGCCCTCAATCTGACCCAGTGCTGTTTCTCCTTCTTGTGCTCATCCTACATCCCCAGGGCTTAGGGCGCTCTCCTTGAAATGATTAGCTGTCACCTCCACTTTGTCTCCCCAGCTCTTTTTCACAAAGCCAGTGGAGTAATAGGACATCAGAGTTTTCTTCTGAAGTGTTTTCATCTAAAATTCCAGCATCCTTGGATTCCTCTCTCCCTCCTTTCTGTTGTACTAGAGGAGAGGTTTTTACATAGTGTTGTAGATTCTGAAGCTCAGATAAGAGACGTTGGTAAAGGATAAGAAACAATGAATCCATAGGAGTGGAACAGAACTTCGTTGTGCATCTGAAAACATACTAGATGCTACATAAGAAAATAGCAATGTTTCAAATTACTATTGTCCTTTAGCAACTAGGAGTCAGACTTACTGCTGTCATTTCATGATAGCTCTTCTGGAAGGTACCCAGCATGCATTACCCACTAATGTAGCTTTGTCTGATGTGCCTCTGTTTTATGTATGGGTAGTAGAACAGCTACAGACACCATTTTATATTTAGAAGCAGGTTTAGAAGGATGAAGAAAAATGCCTGTGTATCTGTATTGTTCCCATGGCATTTGAGCACTTAAATGTCTTTTTCTGTTTGACATCCTTTGTATTTTAATGACACACAGAGGCATCAACAGAGATTGGAACTCTATTATGTGAAGCGCTAAATGAACACGGAGAATGACAGCACCTGCCCCAAGTAGCTGTCTGTCTAAAATAGACAAAACAGGCACTGAAAGTCCTATTATCTCCATTTATAGGTAAGGCCACAGGATAAAATAAGACTCCTATGGTTATACACCGTCTATAATAGCCATAGTTGTTGAACCCCTATCTCTAGAGCCCCTGACAAGTGTTTTTTAAGCGGAATAACTGCTGCTTTCTTGGAAACAATTTAACTCTGTTAATAATCAAGATGTAAAATGAAGTAATGCAGGTATTGAGACAGAAAGTTAATATGTTCACATATTACTTCATGGGGATGTCGCCATTTTATTTCTGTAGGAACAGACCATAGCTTGACTGGAGTTACTTCAGTTTTAAACTACACTAAGGAATAGCAGCATATTGCCCTAACAGTCCATCTCAGGGACTCAATCATTTAGGGATAAGGCCTCAGTGCAGAGTTCACTGCTGGATTGCCTGGTTCCCAGCAGCAGCTTTCCCAGCTTTAAAAGAAATCCTCTGGTTTTTAAATGTATTTACATTTAGTTGCAGTAGTCAAAATGCAAGAGAAGAAAATACAGTTAGTCTTTCTCATTCATCTTAAAATGCTAAAGCTAATAAACCCACTATTCCTTCAGGAAAGTAAGAGAGTCTTTTGAGATTATCAGATCCACTGCCCACTATTTTTAAGTCAGATCTGAAGCTCTGACACTTTATTTTCTTCAGTGGATGAGTAACTGCATGTGACAGGTTTACAGAAAATGAATTCCTCACCTTCAGTGATACTTAAGGAGAGCATTGGTACCATCTGCACTGATCCCATTACAGCCAGCTTACGGACAGCTGGGATGTCTAGGCATCCGCTCTCCTCATTAATCCCCCATTCCACTACGATAAACTTCTGCAGAGATGGCAACACATTGCAGATGGAATTAATCCACCATGGCAGGAGCTAATTAAGAGAACAAATCTGAAGCAATGCCTTATGGCTTTAATTCCCTTTTTATACCTGCAGGGCAAGGACTGTTAAAAATGAAAAGAAGTTAAGCATAAGCCGATGCTGGCATTAACCATGTCTGCAATCTCAAATACTATTGCTCCTGCTCATTTCAGCAAAGCCTTGGATCAGACTTTTAAAAAAAAAAATTAAAAAATTAATGAACTATGAAGAAAACAGAGGGGAAAAAAAAGCAGTTTTCATTAGGAATGTTCAAAAATCAACCGGACCACTCTCCTAAGAGTGCTGATACAATTAATCTCAGCATTAAAGTAGAGTTTTGCAAGGTGGCACGTATTTCTAGGAAGCAGCATTCGGACAAATACAAAAGGTCTTTTCAGAAGCAAGTAGAAGTATAAATTACCTGAGATTGTATCATTTGTAACAAGAAATAGTCCTCTACAAGGTGTTGATGTGTCAGGGTAAAAGCAACCATCTGTGCTTGTGTTTTCTAAAGGGGAACTCTCTTTTCATAGGTTTCGGAACTCATGATCTTCAACCATTGAAAAGAATAATAATCCTGAAGCCTTTTATTATCTACTAGTTCAACTCTCTGAGCCCCCTGTCTAAAGACAAGAATGGGGGATGATGAAAACGAAAACCTCTGCACATGGTTTTGCAAGATAGGAGTGCCAACATATAAATGGCCAATAGCAGAGGAAATGAATGAAATGTGCACAGGAGCATAGGGGAAATGTTAGAGCTACTGGTGATCTGTGCAGTATTTATGCGCAAAACCTTGAAGTATGTTTTCTGGATCAGAGCTTTACAAAATGTGTTATTTCAAACTTAAATAGCTCTATTTGTAGTGCACTGAAGCATGTGCTTGGCTTTCAGCATATGCTTACGACCCTTCTCTGCTTGTCAAAAAACTTTGGGTTGCATATACAAAAGATATAAGCCTGATGATTAGTGTTATATGATCCGTCTTGAGGATGCTTGCTATCACAGAGGAATCCCCATTCCTGACTTTAGGCAGTGAAGTCGCTGGTACCACAGAAACGAGGGAGGAGTTGCTAAAGCCAGTTGTAGAAAATGTTGAGTAATTGCCATTTTTTTCCAGGAACTGAGTCATCTCCTTCTGCAGAAAAAGTTAGACTTGCGTCCTTTCCTGGAATTAATTCCTTATGCCCTTATTTATGAAACTAGAGTGGTGAAAAAATAAGTCAGAGCTTGCTTCCATTTGTGATTAGTGATAGCAGTGGAACTTCCACTCCATCCCAGATCAGTGGTCTGAACACATCAGGTGAAATAAAAGTAGCTCTAGACCTCCAGGGCACTCTTAATTGTCTTGCAGCATCATCCAGAGACACGTCTGCCCTGCTGATATTTGGGAGACAGAGATGTTGTTAGCCCAGGAGTTAGCTGCAACTCGGTAGCATTTTTTTTTGAAGACTGTGGTTCTGCCTTGAACATTTGCCAATACATGAGGCTTGGTCACCATTATCCTTTTGTGGATCTGGGCAGTCGTTCCCACTGGCAAGGACTGCAGGGTCACGGCACTAGGAAGTGGTGTCAAAAATTCACTGTGGAAATTGGACTTAGAAAGGGAATTTTGATCCCAAAAGTGGGCAGCCAGGAGGGAAGCTGGGGAATTGCTGTCCTAGGGGAGAAAGGCAAGTGAGCATCACTGAGCACGGTACAAATGGATCCACCCTAGAGGCATCTGGGATAGGAAAGCATGGCTCTGCATTAATCTTACTAGGCTTTGTGGGCTCTGGGATACTTCTGCATGCTGTGGCTTCATTTTGCTACAGCTTTCCTGTCTGTTGAAATCAGTAGGACTTCTGTATCCCATCCAAATACAAGGCTGCTCTTAAATACAGACATTAATGGGATTAGTAGCAAGTCTTTTGCTGAGTTAGGGTCAGAAAGACATTCTGATAACCCATGCACAGAGCTTCTCATTAAAAGAATGTGTCTGATCCTAGAAAAATAACAGCTTGGGAGCAGAATGTAATATGTGCTTTTGGTAGGGGTATTTGTCACTTGCTGCGTCTCTGTTACTTGCAATAAATTAGAATGACGTATTCCTAAATCCAACTGATAGCTGGTTCTGGACAATTAAGATTGATTTTATGTATGGATCCTTGGAGTCTAATAACTTATATAGGATCAGATATCTTAAATAGTAAGAGGCCTCATTATTTTCCAAACTATGCAAGTGTCTTAAATTTTACTGCTAGATTATTAACGTCCAGTTGTCTGCATATGAAGAGACAGAGTCTGGATATTTGAAAATGTGCCTCCAAGCATTGATGCCACAAAAACATCAAAGTTACTTCAAAACCTTCAGTCAGACAGGGCTCCTAGAGGTTTGGATTGTCTCAAAGTGAGCAATTAAGCTTGAACTGCTAGATTGAATCTTTAGAAGAATTGCTATGGGGAAGAAGAAAAAAAATAAGTAACAGAGTTTTTGGCCTGTGCTCTTTGGTTGTAGCTCAAGGAAGACTGTGAGTATTATTGATTGGGTTTTTCAGTTTCAAATTACGAAAAAAGATTGAAGACTTAATTTTACGTGTGGCAGGCAAGCATCAACCCCCTGCTTCTGTAACTGTGTGTGCTCAGGCAGGCTGCCGGGCCAGGCACAGCTTCGTTCCCCTCCTTTGGAGTCCACAAGAAGAAATTGCAGAATGCAGTCTCAAAAGATTGGATTTGAAAAAGCATCAGATGTTCAAATACTTACTGAAACTTTACTGAGAGGAAAGGACATGTTGCCCATGTTGCAGAATTAGGTTCTTTTCCTAGACTGACAAAGTTCCTTCTTTCCTTCATACACAGCAAATTTTTGCTGGATATGTATTTTGAAACCTTGAGCTTCAGAGGTGCGTGCAGGTGAGCTGCAGGAGGTGATGGGAACTATCCCAGCTCTTTCAAATTCCAGATTCGGGTCAGACTTAGTTTTGATTTGGTGTGAAGTTTTAATCTTTAGATTAGATGCAATGTATTCTTACCTTACTTGTTAATGAAGGTTTGCTCCACAGCTCTGTATGATCATGGAGGAATGGCTTCTAAGTCAATAGACATTGGTTAGGAATGATTTAAACAAACAATTCACCGTCATTTGTGTAAGTAGTTGGTCAGTTTCTATGAGCAGCTTTGATTGAACAGGAGATTCAAGTCAAGGGATATTTTGTTCAGACCTTTTAGCCTTTTTAAA
Organism: Pluvialis apricaria; assembly: GCA_017639485.1. Lineage (NCBI taxonomy): Eukaryota > Metazoa > Chordata > Aves > Charadriiformes > Charadriidae > Pluvialis > Pluvialis apricaria. Next base: position 27,257,856 of record CM030014.1, read on the forward strand.
AACAGACCCCTCTGTTACAGAGTTACAGACTCCCTTTTCACTGATGGACAGTAAGGGAGTACAGCACTCAGAGGTGGCACTGTGTGGAAATCCAAAATCAACAAGCATCTGCCTAGGGAAGTCGTGTGTCATACTAGGTCCTCCTAGGCCAACTGCTGGTTGACAGCATATGTGCAAGACTGATGCATGTGGAATCAGAAGCGTGCCAGTGATTCCCACCAAGAAGTAGAGCTGAGTGGCAAATAATTCCTGCTAATTTGAGAGAAGTTGTTTGATTCATAGGCAGGAGGAGCTGAACTCTGAATTATTCTGAGTAGACAGCTCCAGTGTTGAGGAGATAGGAGTCTTGGAAGACATTTTTAGGCAGAAGATTCCCGTATTTATTTGTTCTGTAAGTGAAAAAGAATATTTCTATGACATCTGGCAATTCATGCAAACGCTTTCGACTTAATTTTTCTCTAACGCTTTTTTTCCGCACTAGTTCAGATGGCAGGTTACTCTTTCATGGTTCCCAAGCCTGTACCTCTTCAGATCAAATACTTAGAAAAAATAGTTCAGTAAAATAACTCTGGCCTTCTGCAGAGAGTCATGGTAAGCATCAGAACCTTTTTGTTTTAACCTGTTTTGGTTTTCAGTGTCTGATGTTTATAAATCATTTGACATGCAACTGTGTTATTTCACTTGGTGACCTTAGCAGTTTTGTTTTGGTATTTTGTGTTTTTTAAATGAAAATACATTTTTGTAACTGAGCAAAGCAAGTCTGGCCCATTTGTGGTGTTGTGGATAAATAGCAAACCTGATTTAAAACAATATACAGAAGAGCGATGGGGTTGGGGGGAGGATGGAGAGGCCTCAGGTGCCCTTTTACCTGCTGGTCGGTTCCTCCGCGCCCCCATCAGACGTGAACATCCCCTGTAAAACACGGGTAACTCTTGGACTGTTTCTGCTCCCTTTAGGTGGAGGGCGATGGCAGGAGCTGGAGCAGAGGTCTTGGGAGCACCGGTGGGCAGGTGGGGGGTGCCAGGTTGGGGTTGGTGGTTGCTTGCTCTGTCTGCCTGGCCTGCAGACTCGGTGTCCTGGGAGTCCTGGGGGCAGGCACTCATCCCAGACACCACTGTGCCTGGCTACAACGCCGATAGAGTAAACTTTAGAAACAGCAGAGGCTTTGAACGGACAATTAGGAGTTAAGCTATCCATCAAAAACCTCTAAAAAGCATGCCGGTGAATTAGTTCATACTAGAATTGGGGGGAGGGGGGAGTTTCTAGTTGATTCTTTCTTTTGATGTATCAAGAATAAGGTTTAAGAAGAATTTAAACACTTTCTTAAAATAATGCCTTTAGTTGTGTGGGTGGAAGTAACAAATCTTTGAGCTCATAAAACTGATGCTTCGTATAATTTCCTGATGTTCACTTACCTTGGCTGTTAATGGAAACTTGCATTCCAGCATAAACTCTCAGCATCCCACTGAAAGCAGCAGGAAAGATTTGTCCCTGGTGACAGCCATGGGCCATTAATGCGCTACACGCAGTGGATGTACTCTCCCCTTCTGTTCATGCGCTTCAAAGCTATCGAGAGCAGTACAGTGCTAACTGTTCAGAAATGTACAGCGGGGCTGGAGCAGTGTGCTCCTACCCACGGAGAGAGGTGAACCCATCTCTAAGTTAAAACAGACAAATTACCTTGGAGGCCATGCCTGCTCATGGGGTATTTGCTTGTGTTCATATCCCCTCATACCGAAACGTGCTGGTAGAGTTCAGTACAAAGGGCTGGCCACCAGGTAGCACCTTAGCTGCTGAGCTAACTGACCCTGAGGGCTGTCATGCATACAGATTTTCCAAGACTCCATCTTTCCATGGAAAGATGGGAAAGACAATACCTCTGGGGTGAGTCATCTTGACTGTGCATGTGCTGTACAGCCGGTTTGTGCCAGCACCGTGGCTGCTTCACTCAAACTACTGCGCGTGCTCCAAGCTGATCTTTGGCTAGCATTTGTGGTATGAAAATCAGTACTCTGATTATACAGTCCATTCCACACTGATCAGTTCACTTGTGGAAGAGTCTTGTAGCACTGAGCCTTAGCTGGGGTATTGGAGTTGGCCGTACCCTTTGACGAGAGGGCACGAGCAGAGGAGAGCTGGGCACGCACTGGGCAACCGGGCAGCAGAGAAAGTTGAGAGACGCGTAAGCGATAGCATGGAACTGTGGCGGTGTGTGCCAGGAGAAAAGCTGGTCTTAAATTGGCTCTTGGGAAGGCCAAAGGGAAATGTTCGTTGAAGAGTCTGGAAGCCTGAGGTTTATCTGTCCAGGTCAGGGTAGAGCCGTACCAGTTAGCTAATAGCGAGCAACTTGTCACGATTTCTATTGCAGCTGTAACATCAGGTGGGAGGTTATATGTGTGTGTATATATATGCAAATGTGTGGTGAGTTATGCATATATATGCTTAAATCCAATGCAGAGTTTGTGCACAACAGGCCAAAATTTAACTTTCTGGCGTGGTTGCTAATTGTACTATGTTGGCCTGAGTCCCCATTTTCTTACTGTAAACTGCTGCCAGGAATGAAACATTGTTCTTATTTTCTGTTTCCTTTCTTGGAGGCAGTAAATTAAAAGGAAGATCAGAGTCACTGAACACCTAATTTGCAAGAGAGGGCTTAACTGCTTGTTCCCAGGATTTAAAATGTATTTTGCAAACTTTTATCCTGTTTGGATTGAATTTAACTGATTGGAAGTGACGTGGGCAGTCTTGCTCCCTACCAGATCAGCGCAGTAAAGCAGATGGCTGGCCGAGGCACTGTTCCATTATTAAACAGACCAGCAAGGAGCCTAGAAAGAAGCACACTTACAGCCTTTATATCTCACAAGGCCATATATTTTCTCTAAGATGAGGGAAAATTAATATGGCCTCTTTATTGGATGGAAAAGGCTTTTCAATTTAACCTTGAGCTATTTCCCTTTACAAAGAAATTGCATAAAAGCAACAATGAAAAATTTTAATCTTCTTACAGGATAATAGGAGAGAGATCATCTGGAGTTTATAAAGCATCTTAGTTAATGGATTCATTTTAATAATGACAGGTTTTTCCGCCCACATTGGCAAATCTTGATTTTTATTTTTTTTTTTAGTATGTGCATCCAGATTACTCGTCTTAAAGCACAGAAAGGAAGTGTCATACTAAGAATAATGCAAGCACTCTCCTGTCTGTCCTTTGGCAGTTGAGACCGAAAGTCCCAGCATTCTCCCTGACGGTCGGGTCCATAATTTGGGCACTGTCTCTGACAGTCTTTTCTAAATCTTAATGTCTATGCTACAGCTGATCCATACTCCAGCCTGAAGCGTAGCATCTTTCCACTATACTTCTGGCTCTCATTGGGGCTTCACCAACGGAATTCCTACAGCATGATCTTCTCTGACTTTCAGAGAGGTTCCTACTTGCGGCTAGCTAAAGGGCTTCCTCCACTGTCATTTGCCAGCTGGTTCAGCTGCGTAACTTCTCTTTGCGTGTCCTTCTGCTGGTTCCTTTATTTACCATCACCTGCATTAACTGCCTGTTACTTTGTTTACTTTAATGCTACTTTAAAGGCCCTGCCTGACTGCCTGATCTCTTCATTGTTGCCATTGTCACTTTTCTTATGCTGTTAAGACAGTGGAAAGGACCTTCCCACAGGCCGTGCCATTCTCCTGTCTGCCATTCCCTGCTTAAACCTTTTTCTGACATTGCAATGAAACTTCTGACTTCTGCTAACACCTCTGCTGCGTTATCTCCTTGCTTCCTTGGCTGCCTTTTTGTCTTCAGGCACCGGTGTCCTGTTGGTGTGGAAGCATGTGGGGGAAGAGCTTCTCGCTGCTCTGTCTGCGCAGCACATAGCTCTGTGTGTTCCTGGTCCATCACCATGGCTCCTGGGCCCTACAGTAGTACAAATAATTAACAGCAGTTCTTTTCACCATCATCTGGAAATGCTTGTCAGCTTTGTGGCATTTCTTGTAAAAGTTTAGCAAGCCGTGTGAAGCAAATTTTGCAATCGGGGAAGAAAGCTGAGTTGATTATCAATCCAAGAATAATACAACACTGTCCTATGTTGAGTGTTCTTTTTTTTTTTATGCTTGCTGAATACATTAGAATTCTTCAAGTAGGGCCTAACCCTGCCTCAGCAGATACCTTACATGTTGTGAAGTTCCTCTCTGTCTTGGATGCAGGTGTTTACCAAGGCTGTTGGAGTCTCTGCTGTTCTGCTCCTTGCTTTCCCTAATCAACAGGCATCCCAAGATGCTTGCTAGTTTAATTGAAAAGTTGCCAGCTGGGAAGCAAGTCTGTGCTTGTGTCTCACCACTTGGTTGGATCTAATATGAAAAGGAAAAAAAAAAATAAAAAATGTTTCCTCTTTCTGTTTTGGGAAAATTCCCTGCAAAGGCTTTCTGAAGGCTCAGGTTCAATGAGGGTCACTCTTTTGCTCAACAGCACCTGAATGGGTATTGGGAGATTTCTGGAAAGATCTCCAATGCCTCCTTCAGGACATTAGGAACCCTTAATACTTCAAAACAGGATATGACCTAAGCAAAAAACTTTGTAAATGTTATGTATACTGTAAGTGGTCACAGAAGCTTCTCTCCAGTGCATTTTATTTGTTTCCCCTTCTTAGCAGTGCCATTAGTGGTAAAGCCGGAGCATTTCCACCAGTTCACACCATGCAAATGGCCCTATACCCACCACCCTGTAGCCTTAACTTGCCCCAGTGGTCTGAGAAGGCAGAGGTGCTGCACACTGCTCCAGGTCTGCCTGATCTGCTCTTCCGAACCCTGCAGGTCTGGAGGAAACAGGAGATTGACTGAAAGGGCAGCTGAGCCGCTAAATTAAATTTCTGATCATGTTCCCAAACCTCATATAATGCAAATTTCTCAGGAGCAAATGCTTACTGTGAAAAAACTGCAACCAGTAATTCAACTGAGTGAAATAAGGTTTTTGAAGGTGAATCCTGTGATGGGAATAATGCTTTAAACTAACAAGCCCAAAAGTGAAGAGCTCAAATTTGCTATTCTTATTTTCACTTTTCTTTTGGCTCGGTTTCTCCATTTTCTCAATCAAGAGATTCTTCTTAATAGCCTTGATTTTTGTCTCTTTCCAAAACTACTTAGAAACATAAGGTAAGAAAAGTGGAAGCAATCTGCAATACCAAAGACTTGTTTAATTTACTGGTGTATTTATTAACTGGTGTATTTATTAACATTATCTTGATTCATCATTATCAAGCTGTATCTTCCAAACCTGCAGAGTAGAAGGAGGAAATCTTAACCCTGTTTTCTTCCTCCTGGGAAGTGCAAACGGGCTAATTTTGAGAGAACTATCCTCTCTTTTGTGACAAATTAGCAAGATTCTAGATTGTAAAAAGATGGGTTGTAAGCGGGTTTGTGACAGTTTCAGATCCCCCTGAATCTGATATAAGCAGCACAAGAATTGCTCCTATTAAATTCTGGATGGGGATATGGAAACTTAAAAGTTCTTTCAGGGATCCTGTGGTGCCCACTTACGCAAAGCAGTTAGCTGCATTTTCAGCAGTCTCTGTCAGGTTAAGTGATTCATGCAGGTTTGGCAACAGAGTGTCCCTTGTGCGTAAAGGTACACAGCTTCTGATCTGTGTACAAAAAGGTTGTGCGCCATGTGGAAACTGATGTGACTTTATTCTCTGCTGACGAACTACTTCCAATTTTAAAAACGGGAGGTTCACCTTATTATGGATGAAATGGCACATTCTCCTCCACCCATTTCACAAGCCATGCTGTTGCGCGTTTGCACAAATATTTGTGTGCTCATGTACCAAACCCTACAGTGGAGACACCAGTAAGCTTCCTCATGTCATGTATACTCTCCTTCCTTGAAGGCAAAAACAGATCTCAGAGAAGAGTCCCAGATCAGAAACAGAAAGAATGACAAGGCTTGTTCCTCTGTGATTATTTTATCAGTCTCTTCTGGGGAGGGTTATCCCTAAATCTAATCTTTTTAATATACACTAAAGAAACTTCTTCATTACCAACTAACGTCAGACTTCATTGGATTTCATCTGCTAAAACACTCAATCAGGAATTTTATTCCCTGGAGGTTGAGAAGACCCATCCAGAATGGGACTTGTGGCGTCCTGAAACTACCTGCAAATACTGACCAAAGAAGTTATTTTATATTTGCTTTTCAGGATGACATATTAAGATGAAGGGTTTCATTCTGCCCTTTTTAGTAACAACACTCTGCTGTAAGGAGCTAATGGCCACTCTGTGGGCCGGGGGCTCAGGCTGGAGGAGCTCTCAGGCTGATGTGAAGAAGCTGTTCCACTTCCTTTACTGTTATTAAATATCCACCTTTCTGGAGACCGCAGCGTGCATGTCCCAGGTGACTGAACCCAAGGTTACAACAGAACCATTCTCACTTTCTCTTCCTTTCTCATCCAAAAAATTTAATTACTCCATATGAGAAGAAATACCATCAATAAGAGAGATTAACTCTACTGTGGATGTTCTGTGGCCGAATCGTTAAGGCTTCCTTCTCAATATGGAACAAGGTGATGAATTTGTATCTAGATTCTCCATGTCCCGGGGCAGTTCTCTGACTGCCAGGCTGCTCGCTGACGGGCAAGGCTGTGCTTCGGGAGCCCCTTGTATCCAGTGCTTTGGGAAAAATGTCCAACACAGGTGGGTGGGAACTGCTGTTGGATCATCAGCATTTTCGTTTTGGTTCAGTTGAAAAGTTTGCTCATTTGGGAGCTTTTTGGAGGGATGTGTGTTTCTGCCACCAAACTGATAATTTCTGCATGCAATTCTGTTTCTTCTTACTTTTCTGCCAGTTTTAATTCATGGAGAGAAAGGAGAGGAAAAAAAAAAGCTTAAGATATGTAAAGTAAATAGCTTTCATTTTTTCCCAAATGTATTCATTAGTCAAAATTAGTCACTGAATATTTTACATGGATGATTCTTGGTTCACCAATTGTCTGTGAGCAGTTCATTACCCATACTCAAATTGCAGATGTTTTGATTAGGTACATGGAATGCATCCCAGCTGTGATCTTTCTTTCAGGGTAGTTTCTCTGATGTCAGCAGAGGCTCTCCCCATTTATACCAGCAGTAGACCTGAATTAAGCTCAATATATATATATATATCTTTTGATTACAGAACTTAAGCAAAGCTCCCTGAAATCCATGCGATCTTTGTGTTCATGACTGCCAGCCTTGGGCCACGAGTGGTTTTTCAGCCATTTTGGGAAAATAGTGGGGGTTCGCAAGCCCAAGCAGAGATGCCAAAGCCTGCACAACAGGTATGAGGGAACAGGCTTGCTTTTCTGCATGACCTTTCGTAGGTTCTTGATCAGTAGCCCATAGAGCCTTGGTAGATCCTGGGCTGAAAATCACGGGATTAAACCTTTAATTAGGTGTCTCTGAGCCAGGCTCTGGATGTGAAAGCTGACAGCTCTGACAGGGCTGTCAGTGTCACTGTGGATACACTTTTTTTGGAACATGTTTTATAGTTCTTTAGTCTTTTCTTTCCGCAAACAAGTTCTTCTTGCAACCTTTGATTTCCACAACGGCATCCGGTTCGTTTAGAAAGGACTGTATCTCCGAGGACAACTTCAGTTGTCATTCTGCTTAAACGCTCTTGGGACACAGTCTTAGTTCACCATTGCCATAGACAAACATAGCATTCTTATTGCATTTATTAGGCTGAGAAAAAGGTGAAATCATTACTGTTAGTCTACAAACAAGAGTTAAATACCTATCATCAAATGTAAAAAGGAGTAAATATGGTATAAATTATTCTAATAAGTTTGCACAAAAAAGAGCAATTAAACTAATGCAGTTTGACTTCTTTTCAATTAATAATGTACCAAATCATTTCTACATTGTTTGGAAAGACTATGTGCAGATAATATTGTCTTATGGCCTAATTTTTTTCATGCAATTAGTTGCATACATTTGCTGACAGGCTAATTTATGAGCAATTGCTTTAAAAGCAGAACTATTTTGCATTTAATTACATTGGGTTGTAATCCATCTGTTGACAAATTTGTGTGTTTTGCTATTTATTTGCTAATGCGTTCCACTACTTCAACATGATCAGTCATACAAGTTGAATATTTTTTTGATTATATAAATACCATAGGGTAATTAAGGGCCAGATGTATGGCTGGTGGGAATGACTACTTGCGGTATTTCTGCCCCCCCTAGTTGAACCTTTTATTACTGCTCTGTGGAGAGTGAACAAAACTGTGATTAAAACTGGAATTCTGTGGCTGCTGTTTCTCAGCAGCTGCAGCAGGGGAAGGTGGGGAGAAGTTTATCGGATGGGACCCTGCGATGTTATGTGCCCAGGACCTGCTTGCTGTTTGCTTGCGTGTAGGTTACATCTAAAACGTCATGTTCATAAGCAAATTGATACTGTTGTAGTGGAAAGCAGAGGGCAGCCTGGGAAATCGGGCCAAGGTTTCTGGATTGACTGTTTTCACTACTCGCTCTGAGGAGGAAAGGTGAGCTGGGTGGAACGGCCCCTCAGGTGAGGTGCCTTTGAATGGCAGGTGCTTGGACGTGGAAAGCAGGAGCACTTTGTTTCAGTCAGGTTTCTTGCTGAATGGATTGGCAGTGGATGCCTGAACTGTGGGTGCAGCATGGAGAGTGGCAGTTCTTGGAAGAATGTTTTTTCTCTTGACAGTTACTGCTTGGACTTATTGAAGAGCGGTGTTGTTTGGGCACAAGAAATACTTTTTTTCCTAGTACCCTTGAGAGAAAAGAGAGGCATCGAGCTGAGGGGTTTCAAGACAGGTATGGTACTCGGACTTTGTGTCATCCTTGGGGGAAGAAACAGGAAGGCTCAGAAAAACGTGGACCTAAGGGTGTGTCGTGGCCTGTTGGTGGAGGAGCTTGCTTGCTTTTGTTCCTTTAGCAGGTAGTTCCTTCAAGACCAGTTAACTTTAGGTTGCTCTCACAAAAAGGACAGCAGCAATGAATAAATTTAAAGAGAAAGTCTTGGAAAAGTCAGTTGCATCTGGATACCCCATAGAACTTTCCAAAGTACAGGGGGACAATGGACAAAGCCTTCTTTCTTCTTACAGCAGCAGTTGCAGCGTGCAGTATTGGATTCCCTCTGTAGACAAAGCTCTGTTGTTCTTTCCCATATGGACTAATGCATTAGCCCCTAAGAAACCCCTTTAGTTTGCATGATAATTTGAGGTGAGCTGTATTGTCCAGGAAGGAGAAGGGCAGCAAAATCTGGCTCTTGATAGAGTTTCTAAGATTATTTAGTACAAGGCCCATCAAAATAGCTCTAGAGAGTGTCATGCAAAAGTAAGAGTAACAGCTTCTTATGTATCAAAAGCAGACTGAATAATGTGCATTGAAGCCTTTTATGGTGCCAGTGCCTGTAAAGATGTGCATGAGCATACATATGCTCCAGCTGGTTCATTTGCACTATTGTGATAGAAGTGCAGGCTATTGATTCTTTTTTTTCCTGAAATAAAGGTCATCATAAGGCTTGTGAAGGTAGGTGTTTGTACACTGGGATGTGAGTCTGTACTTAGCTTAGGTTCAGACACACATCAGCTGCCTCAGCCTCCAAGTGGAATTGAATTGAATCTTGCAGTTACCATACTTTCAGGCAAACAGTTTCTGACTTTGGATTAAAGACAAAGGTCAAATTAGAATTCTCTTTGTATGCTTTGGAAGTTGGATTTTGGGTTTTGTTTCTTTGTGGTCTTAAATAACTGAATTTCTGTTTCTCCTGAGTATTAACAGCTGGCAGCTGTACAGATTATGAGAGTTCAGGCATCTATAAAAATATCAGTTCCTTTTGAAGTGTTTTAAAGCATAAAGTATAGTCAGATAATATCCTCAGATGACAATATCAATCTGTGAAAAAGGATTTTCTTTCTCCACCTCCTTCTGCTTTTAATCTAGAAATTAAAGACAATAGGGACTGCAATTATCAAAGACGCTAAAAAATATTCCCTCTTGGGGGTTTCACCTAGAAGTTCTAGTTTCTGCTCAGTGTACTTTGGGAAGCTCACTTTGTTGCTAATACGCTTTTGTAGAGCTGTCTAACAGTACCCATAAAGCATGGTGAAAATAGAGCTTAAAGGAATGGGTGGACACTTTGTAAGAGTCAGACAAATAAATTGCATGCTTTTTATTCTCCGAAGCACAGATGACTAGAATTGTAACTGACTGAATAATTCGCAGTGATTAATTTGAAGAGATTTTCCTGGTTTTCAGTGTTGTTGAAAATCTGTACATTAAGCAGAAGTATGGTTTATTTAAACATATTTCAGTGTAATTGTTTGGTCTTGAGACTGCTAGCAGGCAATTGTCATTTGAAATATTCAGCGTATAGACAAATTCCACAAATTCTGTGATATTTTTGCCTTACACGATAGGGAGTTACATGGAGATGGTTTTATTGCTTAAATTGCAAGTCGCATGTTTGATGATAACATTTGCCGTTCTTGCCATTTTGGCTAACCATATTAGACGGTCAGGGAGAGGAGAGGATATCATATAATTCATCCAAGTAGCGGGCTGAAATGTGAATTTTGCAATTGAATTTATTTATTATTGCTGGTTTTATGGTAGTGGTTCGTACTTACTGTTATGAACAGGGTGAATGACTATGTGGATGTTCCAGGCAACTGACATCCAAGAAGACTTCCCTGCACAACCTCCAATCGTACTTTTCCTACCATTATCATCTTAACTTCTCTTTAGGACCAATTTTCTCATTGCAATTAATAATTGTTTTGGATATTGTTTAGTCCTTGTAAGCCGAGATGATTACAGAGAAAAGCAAGACAACTATTATAAGAGAACGTGAACCCTACCCTGTGCTTCTGAGAAAAGGAAAGTCACTGATGAGCAGAAGCCACGGGGAAAAAAACAGCAACGTGCTCATGCCCTGGGTTTATTTGGGATCAAGAGCTGAACTAATATACTGTGAAGGGCACAGGGAGGGGAAAGCAGTACAGACGGAGCAGCTCTGAGATTCAGTAAGTCAGCCCATGTCCATACTCCTGCTACGGCAGCTGAGGGTGTAGGACTTCTTAAGTATTTAACACACTGCAATTTCATGTTGTACATTCAGTTTCAGAACTGAAGATAAGCATTTTCTCCTGAGATCTCTGTGCTGGTTTCCCAGCTGAAGAGGTCCAGAGAGAGTTTGTAGAAGTAGGGGAATTCTGAAGCGTGATGAGGCTCATCTCAAACTTAATCACTGTTGGCTCTGATTTTACATTCAGAATCCAAATAGCTGCAAATATGAGTGTGGGAAACAGCAGTGATTCTATCCCATGTCTTTCATCATGACATCCTAGTGCCCCCCGGAGTCTGACTAATAAAATCACTGAGAACAAGATCCAATGAACGGGCTGTCTTCCCTGAAACAGATGGAAATATTTGATGGCATGGAGCTTGGACTTTCCCAGTTGTCCTATTAGATGTCCAAAGTAATTTAGTTCAGATGACCAAGACATGGATGTTGCAAATTCTTCCTGAGTGGAAAAAGAACTCGTTGGCTGAACGAGGGCAGGAATTAATTGGTGAACAGCAGAGGCATAGATCTGCAGAATTGTGAGGAGTGAGGAAGTGATTGCATTGCAACTGCCTTGTTATTTACTACAGCAGAGCAATTTAGGCCACTCAGGGTAGGAGTGAGGTGAAGAGGGTGTTTATACCATTAGCTTTAGACATCTAACTGAAGTACAGTTTGATGCCATTACAGTTAGCAGCGGATGTTCTCTCTGGAAACAATGGAGGGATGGGCACTACCTGAAAGCCATTCAGATCACAGAAGTTAGGTGACACAAATACCTTCATTCCTTTTCACGGTTCTTCACTCACCCAGTTTCCATCTACTCCTTTCTTCAGGCTCGCTTTGCAGTTGCAGCTCATGTGCCTGAGGCAGCTTCCCCGGGCACTTAGAGCAGGCAGAGGCAGCGCTCCGCTCCGGTGTGAAGTGCCACCTTTGCTCTTCATAAGTGGCTCCTCGCTACCCACTTGCTCTGTGTTTGCCCCTATGCGCTCCTGGCATTGCTGAGCAGCACCACAGGCTGAGATCATGTCCCCAGGCCTGCTGCACCACAACCCAAGGGCTACGCAGCAAAGGGATTGTTTCTTTGCCTCTCTGAATCCCGAGGCTGTATGCCCACACACTTGCTTCTGCTCAGTTGCACTACCTGCCCAGCAGCTCTTCAACCAGGAAGGTAGCCCGCTGCTCACAATATTTTTTTTATGAGCATGAGGACACCTCCTCTGCTACATCCAGCTAACTTTCTCATTACACTTTATAGCAAACGTTAATGTCTAGAAAAAAAAGCAGGTTTTATCTGCTCCCAAGATAGGACATAAAACAAACATCCAAGGCTCTAATGCCAAGACGTTTTTAGGATGCTTTTCAGAAAATGTACTTGACTTCAGTCATTCCAAATCTATTTTGTAATTACAAAGCCATTTTATGTTCCTTTGAAACAGATTCTAAAGCTATTCCACAGCCATACTGAAAATATCTTATGTATAGAATTTACACAACATTTATTTCAGTCCTGCCTTTTTTTTTAACTGTGTTAGTAATCTTTACCAGAAAATCTTTACCCCAGAAAAAGGGGTCTTTGCAGAACCCAAGGTACTCTTGAACATCTCACTGTGACCTCTATAAAAGGCTGCTTGAAGGAGTTCCATTCATCTGGGCAGCGTTAGTCCTAAAAAAAAGGAAAAGGAAACCCACCCAGTGTGAAGTTTTAAGGCCAGATGGAGTCATTAACATTTAGTTTCAACTTCCCCTATGGCACAGGCCGTGCTGCTTCACCAAGGATTCCTTTGTCAAGGTGAGCAGCAGAGGTTTACTAGACCACAAAGTTTATTACTGGCTCTAAGGTTTCATCAGCTGGCTGCAGGGCGTGACAGGCTGGTTCGCTCGCTGAAGAGGAGGAAGATCTGTTCTCTTGTCATATGGTGATAATAGTAAAGACAAGATTGAAAACCGCTAAATAGGCCACACAGTTAAGGAATATCAGTGAGGTTTTGATCAGCATGCTTGCCTATTATTATTATTATATTACTTCCTCCTTGACAATGCTGCGTGAGGAACATGATGAGATTTATAAAACTGTTCACTGTGCAGCTGTATGTAGCCCTGACACTAAGCAGGCTTTCTGTGACTACAAAATAACGTTGGCAAAGCACAGATCATCTTACTTACTAGATACAGCCTATCTCGGACAAACCAAAGCTTTATTTAGAAGCAGCCATGTTGAAGCACAAGTCTGTCATCAATGTGTAGGGCCAGGAACTGAATGATGTGTGTTTAGAGAGCAACCTAGTCATAGCCTATATAATGCCAAGTAGGAAAAGCACATAGCAGAGGGGAAGGTGGAGATCTGCTTCTGCAAGTATGTGCTATATTCACAGTGCGAGAGTGTATGCACTGAGTCAGAATAATATGTAATGAATTATCAGGTCTTATTATGTAAAGTAGTGGGGAATAAAAATGACATTAGATAAAAAGTGATATGATACTGCTACAGTAATCACTCTGAAAGCGGAGGAAGAGATTATAAACCAATGTGATCTGGTTCTGATTTGAAATTGGTGGAATTTACATCCCCTGAGCATCTTTTTTGGCCCACAAGGAAATGAGCAGGCTTCCCACTCCCTGTGTTTACAGGAAAAGCAGCTGCATAGCTGTTCTCTCACCCCGGTCTCATCAATACTGGCTTTCATGTTATTAGTTCTCAAGATTGCTCTCGCAATGATTCAGCCTTTAAGATGTGGTTATTGTGCTTTTTTATAAGTGAATGGAAAAAACCACAAAGGTTAGCTATATTTCTTCTCAGTGAATTCCTTAGCAGAAGGAAACATTCAATGATCCCCCTTTCTATGAATGTGGTCTGACAGATCAATGCATTTTCTGGATTCTGTTACCCTGCTGAGAATTTATAACAGATTTTGAGGCCAGACCACATCTTCCCTTCTCGCCAAGGATAAGTTAATTAGGTAAACACAAACACACAGTCTCACAAAGTTTCTGGATTGTCACTCTGCGGGGAGAGAGGGGCATATTGTTCCCTGTCCCACAGGAGAATCAATGAAAATCGCAGCGTGTCTGTGCGTGGAGGTGCCATCTGCTTATGGACCTTTTCCCCAGTTTGGGAGTGCTTTCTGTGCTGGGCGGGCTGTACGCCACTTAACCCCTGTGCAAGAGGGGTGCAAAGTGCCAAGGTGAATATTGACAAATGGGGGTTTTTTATTTGTCTACAAAGCTATTCTCTGGGGTTTTTTGTTTCTTTTATACAAAAGGAAGGTATGAGTTTGCTGATGATTTCTGCCTACTGACATAACTAATTACTTAATCAAGGGCTTCTGCCTTCTGTTTAGAGATAGCTGAGATATTAAGAGATCACGTTAATGTCCTTAGAAACACAGCAAGGCTTGAGAAATCTATAAAGATATATTTAGTGGTAAAAATTACTCCATGATAATTTGTCAATTACAGTGTTCTATCAGATATGAAATGCTCAAGATGAGCTCCAGCTGGGGGAGGGATCCATTTTCTGTGCTTTTAGACGTGTCTGGAAAGAAAATGCCTTTACTTAACAATATTTTCACGTTTGCTGCGTTTGTGGGGTTTGATTTACATTTAGCCTCAAGGTGGTTTTGTGTAGGGCTTAGCAGATGGTTGATAGGTGTTACCCGCGTGGTATAGACATAAATTGATGTTTTCTGGATTGGTAAAGGATGCCATAGAAAGTGCTTATAAGTAAACCTCCAATACTGGTTCAGAGAGGGATGGAATAACTTAGTTTGCCTGGTCCACCAGCTGCCCTGTGAAAGCAAGGCTAAATCATATTAAAGCAATAAACAACCATAATAGAAAGTAACTCACAAGCCCCTCACTTTTTTACTCAGTGTTTAAGTTCCATGTCACTTCTGTGTGCTTTAGTGTTCTTTTTAACTGAGAAAAACTGTGCACATGGAGGCATTCTAAGTTTTTCCTGCCATTGAGATACCGAAAATTTTCCACCAGTGTTACTGTTCTAGAGAAAAGAACATCTGCCCTTCTTTGACAGAGGCATATTGCCTGTGTTCACAGCACACAAGCTTAATAGCATTTTGCTCCTTCCTGTAGCTGAGTATCGGATTCTTCGTTTCGTGTGTAACTGCACCTCTGACACATGGACTTCACTCACATCCACAGGAAGGAGAGTTCAGCTCCTTCTGTAATAAAATTGCGACAGGCGAGCCTCCCCTCCAGGTGGGAACCCATGGTGGTGTCCCCACAGACACAAGGTGGGGCCTCATCTTTTTAAGACCTCCACAGAGAGCAACTGGTAGAATAGGTTACAAAGTCACTATGAGCATCTGTTATAAATGAAGCCCTTCTTCTGTTGTATATAATATGTACACACAGGGTAATATATTGGTTTGTTGTATTATCACTTCTGTCATTTAATCAGATCTTACCAGTTAGCGATACAAAGCCATAGTTTTAGTAATGGAGAACCTCACGCTCTGCCTTGTCTCTTGTTTCAATAGGAAAGCTTACTCAAGGAGGACTAATGAAAATTATAGCTATTTATCCACCAAAGCTATGAAATGATACATTATGATTCCCAAAGTGCTGGGTTACTGTACTGTGACAAATAGAATAGTTTCCTAAGTACCCTTGAGTGAGAACAAGTGTGCAAAAATGAAACTAATATTAGAGATTTAATTTTTTCAACCACTTAGTTGCCAGTAGAAGTAAAGTTTACATTTCTTAAATATCTGTCTGGGGGGGGTGTGTCAAAACCTGATAAAACAGGGGGTGCTTAGAGCCTATTGTATTTGATGCAGGAGGAGGAATAAATGCGATTTCCACACATTGAATGTTTTTTAAGAATTGTTTCTACTGCTGCTTTTCTGGGCTGTGTACAGGACACGCACTGTGCCCCGTCGCCACAGCCCTGGGCACTGTCCTGTGGTGTAGCTTGGCTGCTGGGCACCTGTGACAACGTGCCCGTCACTTCTGTCACTCGTCTTCCAGGTGATCTTTTTGTTCATATGCTTTTTTGCCTGTAGCAAACACCTGACCTTTACCAGGGTCACACCAGTCAACTCTGGGCTATCTTACTGTCATGCTAGGGGTGGGCAGCAGTGGCAGCACACATGTCACTGCAAGCCTGGTGCTACACACGTGGAGAGACTGCTGAATTGGAAAAATTGCCATTCTTCTTTGTTCTCCATAAGTAGCTTTTAGATGCAAGGCACTATGTAAAAGGAATAGGAGTGAAAAGCTGGGTTTGTGAAGTACCTGCCTCTCCTCCTTTCCTCACTGCAAGCAGACCACATGAAAGAATGACTTTTTTGCTGTTGCCAGCAGGGTGGTTCCAGAAAGGGTGCTGCTTTCAGCATCCTACTCAGTGGCTGAAAGATGGATAATACATGGCTCACTGAAAGCAGGTCCGTCCCGTATGTGCTGTACGACTGCAGCATCCTGGGTCTTGTATCTAGAACATGCAGATGCTGAGGGCAGCAATAGGGGCAAGGGTAAATAAGAGGTCCTGTTTGAGCTCCTTCACGTCAGAAAGAGAGAGCATCTGGCTTGGCTTTGTCAAAGACTTGCTGTATTGTCTTGGGCAAAATGTTTCAGACCAGTTTCAATCCAGAATTAATGCTTTTCTACTGACAGTCCTGATGGCTCCCTTGTTTTCCAAGGTTTACCTAAAGTGGGTAAGATTGCTGGATTTGGGGCTGATATCAGTCGAGCTGGTGGCAGCTGAGCGGGAGTTCCCAAGTCCCTGTGTCTCAGGCCAGGTAGGGGCAGGTCTTGTGCAAAGCCATCTGCAGTGCGCACTCCTGATCCCTGCTGCAGAGCCAGCGGTCTGCCCCAGGCTGGAGGCAGGGGGAACCCCCACGTACCTGCTGCGGGGAGGGGAATCTGTGCGTGCAGTGCATCTCAGCCTGCACGGGGAGCAGGGGCAGAGCAGAAGGGGCTGTCCCCGCTGCAGAGCCCCGCAGAGGGGCTGAGCCCTGCTGGCGTGCTCTCTGCCATCGGGGAGGGACAGTGCAAGGCCAGCTGTCCATTTTGGGTGCTGGATGTTCCTTAGAAGAAAGGCAGTGTAATAGTTGCCCTACATTCATAACTGTTAATTGTGTCACGTTAACTGTCTCAGCAAATTAATTTGTGAACTGATCATTAATAACTCAGTTCCTAAATGAGTGAGTAAGCCAATAGATTAATGAAGTTCTGTAGGCCTTGTAATTCAGCTCTGATGCAAATCCAAAACTGATGCATGGAGTCAGCCCTTTAAGTTGTGTTTCACCAAATTAGCTATAGAGAACAACAAGGTGATGTCTTTTGGTTTATCTAACAAATTGTCTACTTTAAGTTATCAAAATCTGTATGCTTTTACACCACCTGGAGCTAAAATCAGAGCAGCTGAAATCAAGATGATCTTTCTCATTGTTTAAAAAATACTTTAGAACTTCATGAGGACGTAGAGAGGAACCCCGTTCTGTCTAGTCTAGTCTAGCCCCAGTTATCCTAATCCACCCTGCTTTGCAGTCAGACTCTGGCTCCTTGTTCTCAAAGCGCTTCCAAACTTTCCATCATGTGCATAGACATTCAGAGTTGCAGCTGGGCGGTTAAATTACGTGAAGCGTGCGGTGACCATTTTGACTGTTGTTTCTTGATTATTTTTTGCGTGCATGGTATGTTTTTATGAATGCCACTGCTCACTGAGCACATTGCTGAACTGGCCACCTGACTTGTTTTCCTGAGCCATTACCACTGGTTTTAGGACATGTTAGTGTGCTTGTGTAGTTCAAGTCATTCTTTTCAGCCTGTACTTTGTTGCAAAGGTGATCATCAAAATTAGGAAAGAGGCACTCTGTGAACAAACATGCTGATAATAATAACAGCACTCTGAACTTGTTTGTATTTGTTACGCTTCTCAAATCTTACCTCTCTTACAATGCCTACAAAATGCTTGAAGTCTAAGCAGCTGATGAGCTGTGACTCCTGCTCATCTTTCATTTTCTGGTCTGATTGTTTCTTGCTGCCACCACTCTTTCCCCCTGTGTAAGTGGATTGAAAGCCTGCTGAGGTACAGATCTTTTTCTAGCATATTCGGTGTCACCCTGGGTGAGTCACACTAAAAGCAATATTAAAAAACAGTGATCTTGGGATTACAATGTTTTAAGAAACACTAAGCAGTACCCTCCACTATCCTCTGCAGAGAATTTTCAAACAAACTTTTCAGTGGGACATTAAAGGACATCAGTCTTTGTCACTTGCCAAGGTGTGCTTAGAGGCAGGAAGCTTGCCAGTACCTACGCATTAGGAGATTTCTGACTGAGGGCTCTTTGTTCATCCCCTACAAAGTCCAGTAGCTGGAAATGAAAGTGAAGTGAGGGAAGTACTTGCACCACTTGCACAATGAGATAAATTAGTGATTTATTTAGGGATGAAATAAGTACTCTAGTCACTTCAGATCAAGATTGAGATGTCTAGCTGAACAACACGTAGTTCAATCACAAATGGATAGGTCTGATACAGAAATGACATGGTGAAGTTCTTTGTCCTGTATATAGTATGTCAGAGGAGTGCCCCTTCTGACCTTAACATCTAGCGAAATGTCCCTTCTCCTTTACCCTGTGGATCTGTGAAGCATTCAACCAGATAAGGAGAGACAAAAAGCCTGGGAATGAGGTCTTTGATAGGTGAGATCTTCTTTCCCTACCTTTCACCTGCAGGTAACTTTGTTGATTAGTGACTGTCACATGTAGCCTGTTTGTTTTGTTTTTTTTTTTTTGTCTTAGCAATGAAGAAAAAAAAAATAGGCATCAGTTCCTGATTATGACTGTTGTACAGAGTTTTGAAATAAAACCAGCAGTATGTGGCTGAACCTGCCTGATAAGAAGTTATTAAAAAAAAGTAATAATGTCTTCATCACAGCAATGAGGAGATAAATTATATGTTAAATGGCAAAGCATGGCACTGCATATTTCATGCTCTGTAATGACTTAAGAGTTCATTGTGATAAATGTTATTAAAATAAGCACCAAAGGAATTAAATGTGACGCTCTGCTACCTGTGCTGAGATCTCTTCAACTCACTTAATTCTTGCTGCACTGCCTTTTGCATAGCCGCTATTCAATATAACTTTTAAAGAATGTGAAAAGGCAAAAAAGTAAACCCTTTATGATGAAAGGCTGCACAATTAACAAAGGGAAAAGGGGAGTTGCCTTGAAGCTTTCCCACTGCCTGTAAAAAATGAGCTTTAGGTTTTACACAGGTGGCATTATTTTTAAATGTCAGATCTGGGCTTTGTTCCCCCCTTTAATATAAATGTCAGTGGCATTTTGCTGGGAAATCTTTTTGTTTCACCTTCCGCTTTGATAAATTCAGACCGGCTTTCCATCTTGCCATCTACCTTTGTATATTAATAACTCTGTTGACCGAAGTTCTGCATCAGTTTTTTTTCCAAAAGCCATGAATAAAACACAAGCGGTGGGCCAGGCGTATTTCAGAAGGTCAGTAACAAGGTTTAGCATGAAGTGGACAAGGGCTGTAGTGACAGTGGGGGGGAAATAAAATATGATGAACCATAACCAAGGAAGAGAGCTTCATTATCACTTGGGCCACTGGTTGGTTATATGAAGAAAGAGTGTATTCACAGAATCACAGAGAATCACAGACCGGTCAGGGTTGGAAGGGCCCTCTGGAGATCATCTAAGTCCAACCCCCCTGCCACAGCAGGGTCACCTACAGCAGTGGCACAGGACGGCGTCCAGGCGGGTTTTGAATGTCTCCAGAGTGGAAGACTCCACAACCTCTCTGGGCAGCTGTGCCACTGCTCTGCCACCCTCAGAGTAAAGAAGTCCCTCCTCATGTTAAGATGGAACTTCCTGTGCTCCAGTTTGTGCCCGTTACCTCTAGTCCTATCACTGGGCACCACTGAAAAAAGACTCTTCTCATCTACCTGGCACCCTCCCCTTAATTATTTAAAAGTATTGATAAGATCCCCCCTCAGTCTTCTTTTTTCTAGACTAATAAGACCCAAGTCCCTGAGCCTTTCCTCATAAGAAAGACGTTCCAATCCCCTAATCATCTTTGTAGCCCTGTATTCCTTACTGGGGAGGGAAAATAGAACCAAGAGCACTCTGTCTGGAGTGGGTAAAGAGGGTAATGGAGAAGAAATAATCAGAAACTGCTAAATACTACTCTACTCTGCTCTTAAGTGGGCTAGTTCTTAGAAGGCTGTATTAGCTTTGAAGAAAAATATGATGGTGTCAGAGGGCTACTGTTTGGCACCCAAATTATCTATACTTCCAGATCAGTTGGCAGGCGCTGCTGAAATACCACTGGGGGGGGAATCACTTCATCCATCATGAGTGCATTAATCCTGTCCTTGCTTTCTAAGATGATTCAGTGCCCCTAGTGCCTCCAGATGCTTTTATAGCTACCATTCATACAGAATAACACACCGGTGGGAAGGCAGGAGTGGACTATTGGCGATGTTACTGCTCAATGCTCACTTGGACTGGAAGGTTGGAAGAAATGCCGGGGAAAGTATCCCCATCTGCTGTCACTCGCCTTAGCATCTGCCCAGGGTACTGGGCTAGGGGGACCTTTGGGCTCATTCACTAATGCCATCTTTACTCTGTGGGCACTTAAGAGCTGGGATTACCCCTTTCATTTGTATGTATTTGATACTTTTAAAAATAGTATCCCAATTTTCTGTGTGGGTTTTTCCCACCCAAAAATGTAGTTTGTTGCATTTAATGCAAATAGATTTGTCTAATCTGAAATATCAACAATTGCCTTTCTGTATGAAATAAAGGAAACGTTGGCAAAACCTGTGCTTACCATAGCAGATTTCTGCCCTACCTTGCTAATGCCAACTATTTCACTTCCAAAACTCTCTAAGGTTCACAGTTTCATTTATGTCATCTCTAAGTGATACGAAAGAGGCCAAGAGCTCTCCTATCTCATCATTCTTTGAATAGTTGACTACTAGCATCTCAAGACTGAAATATATTTCTGTAAAACCTTTTTAAGCTGTCTGTAATGATGCATAAACTGAGAAGTAATGTTCTAAGGATTTGCATGAAAACCCACTGTGTTCATGGTACATTGTCTCTGAGTTACAAGGTTTTATAGCAGATTTTTAGTGTGTTCAGATACTTAAAGGTGTTCAGCTGTATTCTGTCAGAACTTTTTGGACATGTTGAATCTCTACTTTTTCGCATCTTAGAAACTCCCGTGGATCTGTCACTCCAGAGAAGCCAGCTTGAAACCAGCTCTTAAAAGAGGCTACAGAGTCCATGCAGCTGCTTGTGCAGCTTTGCGTCGTGAGCAGAATAGCCCTGACACACACACCTTCATTCTGTTACATGGATGTAAGGGTACATGTTATTCACAGTGCTATGGTATCAAGTACCTCTCTGGTACAGAAATCGCTACTGATCAGGACTGTGTCATCAAGCCAGAGACAATGAAATAACTTTGTTTTTTCCTCCTGGCTCCATTAATGTTCCTTTATAAAATTCTAATGCATCTAATTGTTCAGTGTCCAACTTCAGCCCAAAAGGCTCTGTTGGCATGTCCCTCATCCTCATGTTATATTCATTGCAATTTCACCTCCTTGAAGATAAAACAAAGACTTTATGCTCCTTTTGGGAAATGGGAGATGAAGGCAGACTGCCAATGCTTGCTGAACAAAGTGTGCCTGAGGTGGCAGCCTTGGCTCCGAGGCTACAGCTGCTCTGCCTTTCAGGCAGGCCTAAGTGCATGAGCAAACTAAAATTCATCTCATGTCCTCACTGAGTAGAAATATGCATGTGCTAATGCAAGTGAAAGGAGACTCAGGTCTGTGACACGTGGCAGTGCAGATTAAGAAGACTAAGAGCTGACTCTACTATCCTGTCTTGTCCTGTGCGTATCCTTTCTGTCTTAGTGGCAGCATCATGTTAGGCCAACAAGTCAACCATGCATTTTTTTCTGGAAAGTTTCCTAGGTAGCAGAACAACTAGGATTTGTAGGTAGCAAAGCTCAGGCTTCCCTTTTGCACCTTGGACTCCCAGAACTGAGTCAAGACATGCACCAGGTTTGGTTTTCAGCCTGCTTTCTGGCTGAGTCTGCTAAAGAAATGATGGATGTATGGTGAGTAACGTTGGCACTGTGATTTGAATCAGGACAGGGTTAGCAACAAAAAACATGCTGTCACCTTGGGTGTGCTCTTTAATCCAGCTCCTGGAGGCCTCTGAACAAACTGTGTTGCACCAGAATACCTCATTGTGTGTGAAATGGACATCAGGTGCCACTGAGTTTAGTGAGCTATACTGAGCTTTACAAACAAGTGTAAAGACTAGAGTGTTGACAAGCAAAGATACATCCCACAAAGCAGATCAATACACATGGTCATTTTGAGGTTGTGCAGATATATAAGGCTAAGAATGGAGCAAAGTAGTACAGATCTAATACTCTAAGTATGAAACCGCAATTTTTCAATGAAGCAATGGAGACATGGGAGTAACTCACGGCATCTAGGTTTTAAAGCACAGTTTATGAAAATAAATAAAGGCAGTTGACTGAGCAGTGCAGTTACAATTTATAGCCTACGGTGTGCTGTTGTTTGATTTAGGACCAGATGCTGATACTTACATTAAGTAAAAGAACTCAGGGAGATGTGTCCAATGTGGGATTCAGTGGGATACTTTTGTATTAAGGTGCCAACAAACAAGAGTGACAAAGTCTGTCGGTTAAGGTACGATTCTTGATCATGACTGGTGTTTGCTGATAAAGGGTAGTTAAAGTCATAAGCTTTTGTAGTGGTGATAAAAGCTAAAATATAACAGTACAGAAGGAGTAGTTTTGTTCTCAGATTCTTGTAATATGGCTAGCTGCCAAACTCCTTGCAAAAGTGGTGCTGGCAAGGTGTGTTCTCTTTTGCAAAGCAAAGCCCAGATCTGAGCTGGCAAATGCGTGATTCGCATACAGTCTTTGAATGTATTGAACAAAAAGCAGCTATAAGAAATTGCTTGCTGTAATCCAAACTCAGCTGAAAGGCTGCTCTGATTCAAATTTGACTACTTCCTGTAGCCAGTTTTTGAAAATGTCTTTTACTGTTAATTCATTGTCTTTAAATATTTCTTTAATAACTTTCTTCATTGCCTTTGAAAAAATCTTTGATCTCATAAGTTGAAAATATAACTGGCAATATAAAAATAGAGAAGCTTGTGATGTTTTTATGAATATAAGTTTACTCAATAACTTTGAAGGCTGCTCTTCTAGTCTGGGAAGGAAATATGATGCCAGTGCAGCTGTATCTCCTTTTTCTCTATTGATGTTTTTTTCTTCCTCTATAGCAGTTGCTGAAAGCTAGAGTTCCTGCTTGTCCCAATTCCCTCTCCTCTTCTTGCATCTTCCAGCAGCTACCAAACATACCACATCATCCCACTGCTTCCTTTCAATGGATTTCTCTCATATCTCCTCCTTTTTCATTCCATCAAACTTAAATTTCTCATCTGCATTTCTTGTTATGTTCTCTTTTTGTTCTCTGAGTCTGTTGCATTCCTTCCATTCTGCCCATGGTGGTAGTATCAGTGGCCTCTTTGATTTCTTTCTTCTTATACCAGATGCTACCCAGAAGCACCCCTCTTTCTCATGTTCTATGTGGTGATATAAAAAACTTCACTAGCAAATGGAAATTCCTCCTTAAAAAACAGATGAGGAAAAAATGGCATTTTTTGGCTGGCCTCTAAAGCACTCTGAGCTCAAATTATGTTTTTGACTAAGCAAGCCACCTTGCTCTCCCAAAAACCTTTGTTGTTGCCAGTATTCCCGGTGCACTGGCTGGCTTCACCTGTGAAAACAGGAGCAGAGTAAAGGGATGAAGGGACACAGCCCTGCAAAGCAGACGTGAATTGCCATGAATTGCCCCTGGCTCCGTGTCTGTCTGCCTGAACTGTGCTCTGTAAGATGCATAACTTAAACACTGACTCGCTGTTTTGGGGGAGCCTGAAGAATTTTGGCACCCAGTCCCTTCTAAATCCCCAAAGTACTGACAGCCTAACTTCTTTGGCAATTAGGATTAGCCATTGTGGTTATTAATATCCATAGGATGGAACAAGTTTGCAATGTACTCAGAGCATTTAACTCTTACTCACCCACGTGGGAGGTTGGGACGGTCTCTACTCTGAGTCATCCACAAGTGGACCACGGCTGTGTGTGGTGTGGTTCCGGGCAGCCGCTCTCCATTTCAGAGCTGAGTATTGCTGTGGTGGCTGTGGGTGAGCAGAGGCTGCCGCAGCCCTGGGGCTTGGTTTGTGATTCTGTGCGGTGCCACTCAGAGCCGTTTCTCCGTTCAGGATCAAGGCTCCCGCTGCAGCTGGTCTGATGAGTGCCACGGGAAGTCAGTTCATTAGATAAGATCTGTGAAGTTTTCATGTTGCATGAAGGTTGACAAGGCAACTCCTGGTAAAGGTTAAAAGAGAGAGAGAGGGAGAGTTACAGAGACAAGAGAAAGGTGTTGAACAGATTGTTAGTGGACTTGAGTCCATGATATATATGCGGAAGTCCAAACAGCGAGTTGGAAATGAATCTTAGATACTGCCAAAACCTTACTCCCCTCCAGCGCAGCAGCGAAGGGGATATGAGAACATCCAGCAGAAGTGGGCCCTGGCCCTGCTGTGGATCCCCTGAAACAGGCACCCGCCCATTGAGAACCAGCAAGACCTCAGGTAGCTCCTTCGTGTTGGTGGGGAGATGGCCCATTTGTTAGCTCTGAGGTTTGCAGTGGAAGACAAAAGTGGTGGGGAAACACCTCTTCCCTATGCCACCAGGTCCTTTCCCCTCAGGGACTGGGGCCTGTTTGTTGCAAGGTGGGAAGGGAGATCTGTGACCTGATGGCTGGGAGCAGGGAGGGGGCAGAGGACTCATGTTTCAGCCATCCTCCTGAAGAAATAAAAAAAAAATTAAAAATCCAAGAAAGGTGGTGTTACAACCCAGGGAGGAAGCTATTCTAACAAAGCAAGCCTTGAGCAGGGAAACGCTCACGCATGCTGGGGTTGCACATCACCGGCATATGTAGAATAAAACATTAGGCCCTGCTCACAGGATCTGGGCTGAGAAACCAGTGGGGCTGGAAATTTTAGAAACAGATTATAAAGATATAAATTCAAAGGAAGAGTCTAGAGAAAATAAACTTCTTCCCATTCACCACCCTTCCAGACATAGGAGTGACACGGACACTGTCCTGGAACAGGGATGGGGACCGAGGGCATGCAGGACGCAGGCAAGGCAGTGCACGACAGGCTGCAAACTCCCCATTTAGGCCTACTGCAGCGGCGCGTCCCTGCCTGCTGTGCTCCAGAGTTAATTGAACCATATTTAGATCTGGGTGTCCTAAAGTACAATTAGCCTTCTGTTTCTCTGTGGCTTTCGTTTTGAAAGGGTGAAGGAGAGGGGCAGAAAAGAAGGAACTTTGCCTCAAAGTATCTTCCATGCTAAGGCTGAAGGTTTTAACAAAATTTAACTTTCTGGCCTGTTTTCTAGGAGCCAGTGAATGAATCACAATTAGCTGTGCCGCAGGCTAAGTGGGCTCAAGCGGCTGAGTCATGACAGACCAAAGGGAGTGATACATCAGGAGCAAAATCAGTGCTGGTCAGCCTTGAGTGCTACAGCAGAGGAGCACCATTAAACAGTTGCCAAGGACCATTCACTCTCATGACACTCTTCCATTTTGCTACATTAGTTATGGTTTCCAACAATGACCTCTCTTGACTCAAGGGATTTTTTTTTAAGATAAATTTCTCTATTTAAATTTCATGCATTGTGAGTCTACTCAGATTCTGTCAGAGGTTAGTTCTACATTTGACTGACTTGCTTTAAAAGAAAATAGTCCTGGAAAATTAACCCCTTCTTTGCTAAGCCTCCATCTTGTGAGCAAATGGTAGCTAATGCTAGGAAAGGAATGAAGCTTTTCATGGTGTCGGTGGATCCACCATAGGTGCACATGAATGTGCTTCCATGATTATTTCTGGTATGTGCTTCCCTGTTCCTGGAGTTAGAGATTTCCATAGTGTGTTGGCTTTTGTGGAGCCCAGTTAATGGTGCCCATTAACTTCAATAAACTGCAGTTTCGGTCTTCCAAAGAATCTTGCACATTTTTGCTAGCCCATGGATATGAGAACAAGAGCTCTGATTTGCTTATGTTTTACTTCAATAGCTTGGCAAGAAGTGATCTTATGTTAATGTCTGACAGTTTTGGATCACTTGAGGACACAAAAAAGAGGCCAAAAATCAGTGGTGATGCTCACAATCCATTCCTCTATTGGTTCAACGAGCAGTTCGGTTTTGTTTGCTCCTACATTTGACAGACTGTGAAATTACTGTCTTACTGTTTATAGAGCAAATGAAGAGCTTAATACTGTTTGGGTTTGTTGAAATATCTGCACAACAAAAGAAGATTGGGTTTTCACAAGCTTCCAATAGAAATCTCTCTGAAGTAGTTTATACATCTCTCATAATTGCATCTTTTCCTTTCCTTTGGTTTTACACATGAACAGGAAACAGGAGCTTGTTTCTTGTGTCTCTGCTTCTTGTAAATGCTAGAGCCATTGTGTCATTCTGACTGAAAAAAGATGCTGTAATATTAATTTACTTGTGTTTTTTAAAAAAATATTATTTTTACAAAGGAAACAAACCCATTTTAAGTTCATTCAATTGTTGTGTTTTTTTCCAGAATGCCTGAGCCTTTCTGCTGCAGTTCAATTAATTTCTACTATGGATGCCACCAGAAAGCTGAAATAAGGAAAGTGCTCATATACTCACCAACCTGAGAAAAAGCATCTGAAGGCCTTTACTACCCTGCTGTCATGTTGTAACTATACACTGAGTGTGCCACCAGGTTCTGCATCCTCTTCTCCTGCCCTGGGTTTTGGCTGCTTTTCTGCAAGATCAGCTCTGATGTGGTTCAGGTGACGTTGGACCTACCTCATTGCTATGGACTTGTGTGATGCTCGCAGGACCCGTGGCTGACCCTTGTTACCAGCACCCAATCCACTCTGCCCTTCTTGCTTGGGCACGAGAGGACTGCGCCAGGTTGGAGAGGGCACTGCCCTGCTGCTTTGTTGATGTCTGAGGCTCCCGGCTCATCTTTGCAACATTAGCCCACTGACACATGGTAAGATTGTTTAATTATACTCAGAGGCTAATATTTTTTCAAGAAATTTTGCTCTGTACATTAAATCCACATCTGAAAAAAGTGGTAAATCAAGTATTTCAACCCACAAAGGAGCTTTTTTTTCTACCATGCACATACTAGTGCATGCAAGGGTAGCCAGCTGCAGACTGCACTGCTTCTTACTGTCTTCTGACCATGAAATTCACTCGGGTGGCCACAAAGCCAAATGTGCAGGCTGCTATCTTTAGGGAGTACAGAGAATGCTACCTGACTTATGGCTAGCTCCAAAATCCATTGAAATAATTAGAAACGTCTTGTGGATTGTCTGTGAGCAGTCCTACAGACCTCATTTACTGCAGTAACTTACGTACTATATTGTGCTCTTGAACCAAGACAATATTTCAGTGCCTACTGCTCCAGGGGAGTCCTTTGGTTGACTTCAGTTCCTCTGTCAAACCCTTACCAAACAGGTTAGTAGTATTATTAGGAGGCTTTTGACCATCTCAGGGAGGCTTTTGACCAAATGTGGCAAGAAGTTTATTGTGCTTATTGTCTGTATATGCGTATTGCTTATACTTGCGTGGAACATGTAAGATAATCTAGCTTTGCTTTAGCTCTTCACATTACTGAACAACAAAATATACCCACACCAAAGTAAGTGACATTCAGAGTTAGGCTCCTTCTGAATAGCTTTTCTATGTCAGTGTTTTAATCTTGTGATCCAAACAAATAATCAAAGTAGAAATCCTCTTTCTGTAATGGCTAATCTGAAATATTTGGCCAAACCTACTTCTGTCAACTTCAGCAAGGGAGTAGATCGTCTTCAAAGGTGTTTCAGCTTTTTAGATCAGGGTGGTTTTGGTTTTGCTTTTGGGCTGGGGGCCGGAGCGGGTGGTGTTGTTGTTTTGTTTCATTTTACAATACTTAGTCTGAACTTTGCATGAGGTAAACTTGCAGCTACTAACAGAAAACTCACAGACTTTGTTAGAGCAGGAAATAGTCCTTTTAGTTCCACATGCAAAGGCACCTTTTAATGTGGCTGCTGAATCGGATGCATCAGAAGTAAAGGCTAATCCTCCCCTTGACATTTACAGAGTTGGTTGATTACTTCTCTTCTGAACCATCCATATAGAGCATTGCAGGTTTTTAAAAATTCTTTCCTGGAAATGCTTAATATTAAGAGGTTTTTTCCGATTCCTAATTTAAGCTCTCTGCACATTAATAATTGAAAGCTTACAGGGTAAAGCAAAAAAAATGACAGATCAAACCTGGCAGAGCACACAGAGAGGAAAAAAATACCACTGAGACAAAAACATTTTAACTGCAGTGACCAGAATTCTCTTGGCCATCATAAAACCACTTCCTGACATTAGCTGAAAGCTAATGTGGCAGGAGGGCGAGCCGGCGGCCAGCGCAGCAGCTGGTATTCATGCAGGGCTGTGTGCTGACATTATTACAGCACTTACACTACACACAGAGGTGGAACTGAACGAGGGGACCCACCATGTATTCTCTGCTGAAGGAAAACATTTTCATTTCTTTTGTGACTTACACAATTTATTTGAATTTACTTTTTAATTGTTTTGGAAGTATTCTGTCCCTATGAGAAAAGTACCTATGAAAAGGAAATAGTTGTTAGTATATATACTTAAATGCATATGCTTATATTAGAATAACAGTAGTAGGTAACAGACCCATGAGAGGTCAGAGTCGCACTATATGTAGACTCTAGATTGAATAGGAATTAGTCACTGTACCACAGAGTTGACAGCTCTCTGAAGACAGACAAAACAATCATTTCTGTCCCTATTTTTAGGGAAATTGATGCAAAGCAAACGTAAGGACTCAGATTTCTATATGGTACAGATCTTTATAGGCCTGGAAAAGAGATCAAATTTTCAAATTAGTTCTCTCGTTTTGAAAATCTGGGCATAGGTGTTGTGCTGCAAGTAGTAGATTCAAAGGTTTTCTTTAAAGCATGGTCCATATCTAATGTCAGCCAGGCTCTCTATAGGAAAACAAGCAAGCAAACTGCCATCCTAGATCTTACACCTCTAAAATCTCTCCAGCAGGGCTGCTGCAACCCAGAAACAAACATCTATGGTGGACCTTCTGGGTCATCGTGTCTACCCGTCTGCTACTGCCATCAATCCCCTCTAATCCCATCTATAGGCTTATCAGGCCTCATCTTAAAACTAAATAGGTTCCTAGTGGCAAAGCCATTACCGTTTTCTCATTCTTCCATTATCTCAGAGGAGGTGGTTAAAGAAAACTGTAGTTTCAAGGGTGAATATATCTGTGGTTTATTCATACTTATTTATTCTTTGTCAGTGTTGTCCTTTAGCATAGATAGCTCTTCTCCTCCCCTTACGTTTACCCTCCTTCTTTCCCAGCCCCTATGTAGAATTTACTGGCAGCAAGTTCAGTCTCGGCTTTCCAAGGTTACCTGGGCCTCATTCATGTACCCTCCTATCAGCTCACCTGTCCCCAGCCCGTGTTATCCTAAGAGCCCTTCTCCACATCTGTTGCAGATTGAATAAGTGTTTCCCCAGTTGGGGTGATCCGGCCCAGAAGTGGTGTTTCAGGTGACTACTTATCCAGGAATTCCCTTCAGAAGTGAGAGATTTTCTCCAAGTGAGTGAATCTGAACGGTTGTTTCCCATAAACCGTAAGGTATTTTGACCTGCTTGTATTTTCAATCACTTGTAGATACTATTTCATACCCTAGAAGAAATCAAATATGTCCTGGTTTGAGGTAAAACAGGACCAATTTTGTTCAGTAACTTTACTTTTTAGCTAAGCGTCTTCTAACTATTGAAATTAATGCCATATTATGCAGACACTGTTCGCTGTCAGAGTGATAAGATAGTTGATGCCAAGGCATGGTAAGTGGAGAGGCTCTTGCTTATTGCTGTAACACCCAAGGTCAGTTAATTTTGTTATTTGCCCCATTGGAGGGTCAGAAGTGGAAGAGTGTAGAGAGGTTCCACCTGCAGGGAGGAGCGGACAGGACAGGTGACCCCAAACTGACCAACAGGGTGTTCCATCCCATCTGCCTCATGCTCAGTGTAAAAGTGATCAAAGGGTCAGCCCTCTTTCTTCAATGGCTGATGTCCGAGGAGGACTCTGTCTGTTCATCTGCCTTTGATCCCAGTCCCGAATCTAGATCTGGAATCCAGTTCCCGTCCATCACTGAGTACAGTCTGGGACTTCCCCAGTGCCAGCCAGTGATGTGATTGTCATCCTGGGAGCGTGATATGGTTTTGTATATATGTCATTATTTTCTTTTTATTAGTAGTATTTCATTAAAGTAGTTTAGTTCCTTCTAAACTCATAAGTCTCTCTCTCTCTCTCTTGCCTCTCTTTCAAGAGAGGTAGCGGAGAGCATCTGTCATTCTGCCTGAGTGGCGAATCCGGCCCAAACCACGACAAAATGTTAGAATGGAGCAGCAGTATCCCATAGCACTGCTGAGAGTCTTGAGCATTAGGCTAGAAAGTCATTCTCTTTCCTTTCCCATGTCAGTACTATCATAACTGAGGAGAGCCTCACCTCTCCTCCCTGCAAGGCATAAATCCTGAAACCGTCCGGAGAGCTTCCTGGTACCCATGTCCTCCTTTTCCCTCACGCAGATGCAGGAATTAACTCGACTCTCCCTATTCCAAGAAGAAGACAGATGCCACATCAAAATAAACAGCTTTTTCTAGGCTTAACGGCATAAAGAATAACTGAAAATTGAAAGCTTCAGATCAGTCTGGACTGTGTTTTGTTTAACTTCAGTTAGGCCTGATGCACTGGGGAAAGAAAAGGTGGGAAAAAGAAGAATGACCAGTGCTGCTTCCCTAGCAGTTTGCCCCCTAACAGCCACTTGGGGAAGACTGTCCTTTTGCTCATTTGCAGGCTGCTTGATCCCGTTAAGTACAAATAAATGGGGGTGAACAAAGATGACACATAGCTTCAGCATTCATACAGTGGAACAATGCAGCCGTTTGTTAAGAGGGCTTGTAGCTGGTTAAGCACAAATGGCTGGAGTTAGCTCATGTGGTTCATATTCGCTTATTACACAGCCTTATTGCAGTAGGCACAACTTATTGTTTTCACACAAATTGGTTCCATGATGATGAACTAGAGATATTGTTCGCTTTGATCTGTGAGAAGGCCAGAAGATTTTGAATCAGTATTCCTTTTTTAGGTTTTGTAAGTGATATATTCCCCTACAAAGTTAGCACCACAGAAGTAATAGTACAGGGTCAGAGTTAAACTTGTTATATGAAAATTACACTTGGTAATGATCTGAACGTTAAAAAATATCTGCTTCCCATTTCAGAAATGAGACAGCTCAATTCCTTCCTACGTTTCATTTGTTTTAAGGCAGAGAATGGAAATGGTATCAATTTTTCTGCCAGCATATTAAAACATGTTTTTATTAACAAGTAATTGCATTGAGTCTTGGAAAGCATTAGCAGCAGCAGCAGAAAATACTTCTGGAAATCTGAAAAATGTATTTCAGATTCCTTTGAATAAAAATGTAAAACTACTCCAGCAGGGTATTTCCCTTCCCTGAGCATAAGATGGAGAATTCTACATAGGTTCTACAGCTGAGAGAGATTTTAAATCTCATTTTTAGCTCAGATAATCTGTGAAGTGGATGCTCATCTACATGAAAAGACACTGTACTTTTTTCTTGAGATGAAAAAAGTATGAAATACCCGAAAGTTTAACAAATTCAAGTGAAATTCAGAGGGAAGTCCACATTTGAGCTGTATGTGGAATCGTTTTATTTCCAGTTTTGGATTAGTATGGATCAGCAGGGAAGGGGGCAGGTTGATCTTCCCTGTGGTAATTTCTCCAGGACAGTCTCCTATGTGGCTGTAGTTATAACCATGTAAAGGTGCCAGTGGATTAGAAGAAGTGTCACTGGTATGTGAGAGTTAAACGTACTGCGATTAGATGGTGAGGTCATCTAGCTTTTCAAAAAGAAAATTGAGAAGGGACTTTATTACACCACGTAAACATGGTGAAATGAGGGAGACTACCACGTGCTGATGAACTCGTTGGTCTTGCAAAGGAGGACAAAGCAAAAATAATGGTTGGAAGCTAAAGTCCTATAAAAATCCATTTGAAAAGCTTTTTTGAGTGAGAGTGAGACAATCTACCGGGGGATGCGGTAGATCCTGCATCTGTAATGGAGAGTGCATCTCTGAGTCTTGGTTGCCTTTGTGAAAGACACAAGGGTCCCGAGCTCAGAGCAGGGTGAGTGTAAGTGTGATAAACTGAAAATAAACAGGATACTGACTGGACACGAGACAGATCCTCTTGGTCTTAAACACTCAAAGGGTTACATCTTAAGTTTAATCAAGCACATAGCTGCCATTCCTGCAGCTATGAGTTCAATAAGCTGTTGTGGCAAATGCGTTATTAAAATGCAGTGACAGGATTATGGCTGTAAGCAGCTGGAGGTCAGTTCTTCGGAGAAGGTGTTAAAAATAATGGCTGTGATTTCCAGGAGGCCCATTTGCATCATGTGCCAGAATATCAAGCAATATTTAGAAGACTTTCCTGGGGTGAGGGGTCTCCCCAGATTGTCTCAGGAAGCCAAAAAAATAAAGGACATTGTAATGGTGTTGGTGAACAGTGCTGAAAGTTCATTTCAGCAAAATTGAAAGGCAGGGATAGGGGTGGAGGCACGGCTGATAGCGTGCAAGGGCTGTCAGGGAGGCTCGTACCTTCCAGCTAAGTTTACCAAATCAAGGAACTCAGTAGAGCCCGAGTCATTTGGAGGCATCATTTCAAGCCAGAAGCCAGGGTAGAGTGCCTGTGAAGGAATCTGAACAGGACAGTGCTCTGAAGCGTGTCCTCTTTGCTGCCATTCATATTGCTGTTGAGACCGTAGGCGCTGTGCAGGCTTCTTCCCACTGCCTCAGGAATGTTTTAAAGCCTCAATGCGGAGGGGGCGGGGAGGAGAAAAACCCAAACCACTTGTCCTTTCCTTTTTCTTTTTTCGATCAAGCTTCATGTAGTGATCTCTTTGAAAAGATCTAGTGACTGGCTGAGTCCAAGCCCCTCTGAACCCTAATGGTAAACCACTCACTGACCTTGGCAAAGCCAAGGGTTTCATCCTTGCTTTTTAAAAGAAAAGAATGATGTCCCAGCCTAACCAAAACATTCAGTAAGTGTTTAAGGCCAAGCTATCCCATGGAAATAGTTTCCTCCTTTATCTCCCCCTACTCTATCCAAAGGTACAATTTTCTGTCAAAGCCTCTGCAGGCTGCTACAGCAATTTTGTAATTTGAGGGTAGAAGGAAGCTCAAGTTTTCTAAAGGAATAAAGAAGCAGTTTGATTAGAACATAGCAAACCTCCTAATAGCTCTTAAAATAGGTCTTTTGGGGAGTGCTTATATCCCCCAGTGACACAGCTGGCACCTTACATGTCTGGATGACCATGCATTCATCTTTAACTCATCCTGATAACAGCAAAAAAGTTGATAACATTGGAAGCCAGGGCTCAAACCTTTCAGACTCCAAGTTTTTTTTCACCTGTTCTTGCAGTGAAGCACATCCACATGAAAGCTAATATAGGAAAGTAAACAGATGATGAAAATATATCTTAACCCTGGATTTTGTGGTGGTGGAATTTAATGAACTTTCCTCCACGATCTGGCTGAACGTGTGTGGGTCAGTGTGTGGGTCCCTTGGTCTGATCGTTCAGCTGGAGCGCCTGGATTTGTCAAATGGGCATGTCAGCAGAATCAATTCTGAACAGACTGTGTCATTTAAAGAATAAACTGGGCTTCATGGCCTTTCCATTCACTGGTGCAACACGTGTTCCTTGGCCACCAAATGCTAGCAGGAAATTTGTGAAGGATACAAAGTAAGAAGGGTGGAAGGAAAAAAGATGCCACTTACAACAGACAGATGGAAAATTTCATATATTGAAAAAAGAAGTCTGTTTTGTAGAAAGCAGGTTGTTAAGTATGTTTGTTATTTTTAGCCAATAATGCAGTTGATGAAAAAGTGTTCTTGATAAGGAACAGCATCTGATGGGAGGGAGGGAGACAGGACCACGGCAGGTAGTTATTAAGGCCAGTGTGGTTGGCAGCTGTAAAAGTGAATAGTGGTGCTGCTCTTGGTTAACAAGCAGCAAATGGGGGATTGAACAAACTTTCAGATCATTAAACAAATGGAAAGGTCACTCAACATCAAAGTGTGGTTTGGTGTTTAATTTGTACTTTAAAAAAAAGAGGGGGGGGAACTGGGACTAAATATTTCTGCAGGTCTTGTGGAGTCTCCATCAGACCTGCCTGGGAACAATACTAGTGCGATAAGAGAGGAAGGTTTTGTTTAATTCCTCATTTGTATGGGTAGGTCTGCAGTGACATCTGTCTGCTCGGACATAATTTTCTGAGGTTCCACCTTTTCTGCAAAATCCTGTCATTTGGGGAGCTGGGGACACGAATCTATTGCTCAGGCAAAGGGCTGCAGCCATTGGATTACCCCAAAAGTGTGCCTCAGGCAGGCGTTGTGTCCCCATATCCAGCCTATTTCCATTAGAAGGCAGTGCAAGGACCGCTGTCAGTCACGTTGCCCAATTAGAATATTATTGGAGACAGGATGATGATGATAGAAAATAAATGAAAAGTTTAAAATTCAAAGGTTGAACAAAATTGCAACTCACGTAAGGCTGTTTATGACTTCTGCATGATTCGAATGTCACCCATACCCCTAAACCCAGGCTCACATGGGCAAAGATTGTGTGCTTGTCTCCTCTGCCCAGGGGTGAATTTGAGTCCGTAGTCTTCACATTTTCCTATTTAAAGTGTGAAGAGAAATTCTGTACCATCTCTTTATTGCAATCTAAAATAGAAGAAAGCTCATTATTTACATACAGCATCAGACTTCCCCTTGATGCTACACAGGCATCTTCAGGCGCTCTCACTCATACTAAAAGCTCTCTAACTGAGCTCCCACCCTCTAGTTTAACCCAAAGACTAACAAGAGGAGAAAATTGTAAAGATGTTGTGTAATTTACAGAAAGACTGCTGAAAAAAAGTTTGTTATAAAGATGCTCTTGTACTTCAGGGAAAAGTAAACTTTTTTTTTTTAAATGGCTTTTTGTAATGCAAATGTTCTGTAGCAAAGCCTGCGGAACCTTGTGTTACTAATCACCCCAAGTATCCAAACTTTCTTTTTTAAGACTGGGTCTTTTAGCTATTTGGAAAAAACCATAAATATGTGATTTAAAGGGGCTGAGGGGAACCACTCGTATACAACAAAGGAAAAAAGCCCTAAAATTTAAAAAGAAAAAGAAAGGTAAAGACATTTGATTTCCCCTCACTGATCACAGAAAGATGGCCATCTGATTACTTAGTGCTTTGAGATGGCTAGATCAGCCTGTGCTGGGTTTTCTTATTATCTTTTTTTCCTCTTCTCTCTTCTGCCTCTTGCTCATAACGGAGATGAGGGAAATCATTCGAATAGAAATCCTAGCACTAGTAATAATCAAAGATCTATTCTGTTCTTATTTCAGAATCAAGTAAAAAAGTAATTTTTCTTTTTTTCCCTGTTCTCCACTCATAATGTAATGCAGTATGGCCACCTCTTATGTTCTTGTTCATTTTGGGGTAGGTCACGATTTAGGTGATTGATTGCAGGGGGAAGCAGGAGTTCCCCCTTCTGCGTTCAGTGGTTGCACACCGAGAAGAACAGGAGTCTCACAGCCAGTTGAAGCCAGCGGCAATGATTTATTTTCCCCTTCCAGCAGCAGAGAATCGCTGTGGGAATATCGCAAGGTTGCTCTGCAGGGCTTGGCTGTGTTGTTGCCACCCAGCATACCACGGCCACATTCTGTTTTGTTGTGACTCATGCTCCTCTTTTTTGCCTGTTTTCTGTCCCACTTCTCACACCCAGAGTCACACTGCTTAGTGATTTTTAATTGGAATGTCACACCTCATTTGGGTTTTCTTTGCAAGATAATCTGAAGTATTTGTAACTTTCTGTGATGAACAAGCCAAATAGGAGAATGGACTCTAGGTGTCTGCTCATGTCATCAGCATACAGGCTTAAGTCTTATTTTCCATATTCTACCTTCCCCAAATATCAGTATTATGAAAAACCTCAGGGCAGTTTGGTTCAGGTGAGCCCCTAAAATACAGGTGTTAACTTAACTATTTGCAAACTTCATCTTCCCTGCCTTGTTTCCCTCTTGTTCCCTTCACAGCCTCTAATTTTCCAAACTCCATCTACTGCAATCCATGTGTCCCAAAGGTTCTTTATGCTTCCCACCACGTTCAGGTGCAGCAGATGTACCTTTCCCTTCCCCAGGCCCCGGCATGTCTGTGCTATCAAGTGTCCCACCATTCCCAGTGCTGCTGTCCCCTCTGCCAGCAGCATGCTGCTGCGCTGCCTGGCTACCCCTGCTCCATGGGTCAGAGCCAGCTTTGTCCCAAAACACTCTTGCTCCGAGGTGAGTCCAGCTGCTTTCTGTATTACCTATTTTATGACAGATAAGTCCATGAATAAATCTCATTGTATTTTCCCCACGGTGGGCAGCAGCTCTCTGGGGGGCCCCTGGGCAGTGGGAACAAGAACGTGGCACAGGCCAGGAGGGAGCGTCCCCTCGCTGTGCCCCACTCCTCTGGACTTGGCCCGGCCTCTGATCAGGTGTTCGCAGGGTCTCACAGTGAGCGTAGGCGACTGGGTCAGGCTGAACTCGTGTGGAACAGGGAAGGGATGGATGTGAGTCCAGGTCCTCAGTGAGAGAGCTGTGGGAGAGGCCAAGACATGTGCATGTACCTGTAGGAATTTGGCCAGTTGGAGAGTCGGGAGGGGGACAGGAGGAACTGCGGGAAGTAAAGCATAATCTGCAGAAGAACGAGGGGACCAGGCATGGCTAAGGAGGGGAGGGAGATGTGCTGAGCAGAAGGCATCTTCTATGGCTGCTTGGACTCCTCTGCCTCTTCCTGCAGGGAGTGAGAGCGCCCACCCTGGGGCACAGTGAGCTACACTCCTGCGCGCAGCAGGGCAGTTCATTTTGCTTTAGCATGTAGGTGTTTGCCCTGGGTTTGTTCATGACAATTTTTTCTATTCCATTATCAGTTGTGGTTACAAGCCAAAAGGAGCACCGCTGCATCTGAACAAGTCCCAGAATTAATAGGTGTGAGAGCAGCAGGTCCAGGGGATTCCACTGAAATAATTATGCCCCAACATTTCCTACAGGGTAGATTTGAGGAAGATGGTGGCAGCTGCTGTGGTTTGTGAGAAAGCTGAAAAGCTATTTGTGTAATTCTTGGGGCTAAATTTAGTCTGTTAGGGCTGGGTTTGAGGCCACTCCTTCCCAATCCCATTCCCATTTCTAGTTCAGAGCTGTGTTTATTATCTTCAAGCAACTGCGCAGCAGTCGGCCCTGGGGACTGAAGAGAATAATCATTGTGTTTTGATCCTCAGCTCCTTTTCAGAGCTAATAAATAAGTTAGCTGCTGGTTTATATAACACTTTGGAAGCCCACGCCGTTCAAAGGTGTATTTCATTGGCACGGGTAATTAGCAAACATTACCGCAGCACTATAATTTGCTGTTTGTTTTCCCTCTGAAGCAAATAGATATAAATTGTTTAAAAGGGCAAACCTGTGCAAGAGAAAAGCATCCAGACACCCAAACACCAGCTTCTAGCAATTAAGGAGATATTATTGGCATCAACAGGATTATTGTCATTTTTAAACTATGCAGCTGCTTGTGATTACAGTGCTCTCCCGGAAAGGCAGCTGATCACCAGCATGCCAGCCAGCAGGCTCTGGGGCGTGCTGGGAATTGCCCACTTCTACCCCGAGATTGTTTATCTTGGAGGTCTCTGGCCGGGTTTATCTCTCAGTGCCTTGTTATCGCTGCTGGTATTTTCAAGTTAGCCTGTATGCCGTGAGCTGAAATTGAAGCCTGCCTGCCTGCGTGTTGCAGTGGGTACGGCCAGATGGGAATTGTTTGATGAAATGGCTTTTTAACTAGAAAGCGCCCGTTTGTTGAAACTGAATGTGTTTTGTAGGAATGCATCCCTTTCAGTGAATTTCTAGGAGGCTATGCAACTTGTGACAGACTCTTGCTGGTCCCCACATGCCAGCCTGGCCCCCCGCTCCAGGACCTGGTTCTTCTTGCGGCTGTAGCACTCTGGACCCCAGAGCAGGACTGCCCTGGCTCCCCTGTCTGAACTGGCAGGGTCGCACCACAATGGCTGGGCATGGTGCTGCACTGGGAGAAGCAGACAAACAGAGGCCAAACCTCTGAAATCCCAAGCCCAGCCTTGGGTTGTCCAACCTCCATTAAGCATTGGAGCCCCTGTTTCACTGGGCTTGTCCCAGATTTTGACATCCAGAAACTGGGTCTCAGGTAAGTCTTGAGATGTGCTTTCATTTTCAAAATTGAAAAAAGAAAGAAGTGATAGATATGTGAAATTTATTGGGTTTTCTCTGCTGTGGGAGACATCAAAGCTTCTGTTTTGTTCTGAAAGAGAATAATTTCTCTACTTTTAAAGCAGTTTTGGACTTCACACTGAACAGACATTCCTGCTTTCAGCCAGCTGGCTGTTGCTCTCTGGAGCTGTCGTGGGGTCACTGCCCCCCACTCCCGTGCTGCCCCGCAGTTCTGCTCCCCAGTATAGAGGGGCAGAGCCCCTTTGCTGCTGCTGCAGAGCTACCCGTGTGAGAGACTGTCACGAACGTTTACGCAGTTTTAGTTGAACTGGGAAAGAGACAATAAAACAGCCTCCAGTCTCATTTATAATTACCCAGTGGGAAGGAAATTAAAATGACAGTATTTAAGCTTTCGCTCTTTCCTGGTGACATTTAGACATGGGGTCACACTTGGCAAAGGCAAAGTAATCAGCCAAGTACAAAAAACTCACACAGCCACATTTCTTGTTGCAAAGCATTGCCAGTGGGCCATTCAGTCCCTCTTCTCACTTATACAGGTATGGCATTCATTTTATTAGTCCCTTGTGAATTCTGTTGCAGACAATGACATAATTGAATTTAAACAAACTAGACTAGACTCTCCTATGGTCTAGTGAACATTTATGTCACTCAAGCACCAGGAGACCTCTGGAGCCGTTTGGGGTTTTGTTCTTTTTCTTTCCTTAAATACTTCAAAAAAATTAAATGTCAGTGACATTTTCTGGAGTAAATAGTTCTAATGGAGCTGCACAGAGATTTGGGTGGTCATATGCTTTTTGTGTGTAACAAAGAAACAGGATTAGTTTTACCTGAAAGGCCCAGTCATGAAGCTCCCCACAGGCATCTCAGGAAATGCTAATTCTTCCTGACTCAGCTGGATAAAAGATTATGACAGAAATGGTTACATTTAAAGGAAGTATCCCCTCCCCAGAGAGATTTTTTTTTTCTTACCTATAAGGCAATACTAACAGATTAGCAATCTGTTACTTAGATTGGGAGATCTATATGGATATTACATCATATGTTGCTCAGGCAATTGGGGATGGGGAGCAGGGGATGCTGTGGCTTTCACCTGTTGTGTGGAAAATTGCCTAAACTGCTAGCAAAGGAGGGTCAGATTCTTGGCTGTGTAAATGTAAATTCTCTCTTTCTCTCTCTCTCTCTCTCTCTCTCTCTCTCTCTCTCTCTCTCTTCTCTCTCTCTCTCTCTTTCTCTCTCTCTCTCTCTTTCTCTCTCTCTCTCTCTTTCTCTCTCTCTCTCTCTTTCTCTCTCTCTCTCTCTTTCTCTCTCTCTCTCTCTTTCTCTCTCTCTCTCTCTTTCTCTCTCTCTCTCTCTTTCTCTCTCTCTCTCTCTTTCTCTCTCTCTCTCTTTCTCTCTCTCTCTCTCTTTCTCTCTCTCTCTCTCTTTCTCTCTCTCTTTCTCTCTCTCTCTCTTTCTCTCTCTCTCTCTTTCTCTCTCTCTTTTTAATTTCACTGCAATAACCATGGTTAGGTGGCTAAGACCAGGCATTGAGAATCACCTCCCTGTATAGTTTTGTCAGCTGAGGCCTTCTCCCTCCACATTAAACATTCATGGTATTTAGAATAAATGTTGCATGTGTTGTTCTGTTGAAATAAAAAGCAAACTTCCTTAGTGAAGTAATTAGGATGTGGGTCACAGGTTTTTATATAGCAAGTCAGACATTATTTAACTTTGCAGAAGTCCTGTGCTAGGTCTTTTATCAAGAAAGTCCATTTGTTTTTAAAAACCCTTAATCAATAAAACCTAATTAAAATCATATGTCAGATAACTAGTAGTCCTTAAGATTTTGGTTTTATACCCAGGAGGGTTCTAGCTTACTGGTGACTTAAGTGTATTTATTTACTGACTAGATCAATAGCCTGCTCAATAATTGTTTTTTGCCAAGGTTACAGGCATTTGGCTGGAAATAATTAGAACTGTTTGTGATGATGGATTTTTTTGAAACTTGCTGTAATACCTGAAGAAACTCCTGCCTGGGTGCCTTGAGGCTCAGACAGAGCTGCATTTAGTTCCTTGTGGAGTACAGTCCTCCTAGCCCTGCCTAATAAATAGATTCTGTTTAATTTTCTATGACCTGACTTCCAAAACTTGCCATCCACAGGGCCACAGTATGTGCCCTACAGCTGGTGTGTAGAATCATATCACAATTACAGCATTTCCAGTATTATATTTGGTGATACTCGTCTGCAGTGGTCTGTGGGAAACGTTGAGGTTTGGTAGCAGGCTTTGATCCCAGAAACTTTGGAGCTTCTGGCTTACGGGTGAGCTCTGAATGGGGTTATATGGCCTTGCAAGGACTTTAGGGGGGATAAAGATCTCCTTCTTTCATTTATAATATTTCTTAGCTGCCCCGTGAGTGTCTTAGTAAGGGGTGATTGCACTGTTCCTTGGGGCCAACATACAGAAGATGGCAAAAGTGATTAAAAAGTACTGTTTTGAAGCACCATATTCTTTCATCAGCAACTATCAGAATAGTGAGGATGGCTGGTAAATCCCTGCAGTGCTGTCAGAGTAAGGCCATCGGCAGCAGAGGTCTCAGCTCTCCAAGGCTACTGTGAGGAGTGACAAACTGGGTATGAGAAGCAAAGAATCTGGGGAAAATGGAAAGTTTAAATAGCAGCCAGTCTTTATTTTATGACAAAAAGGCTCTAATAAAGATTAGATGCTTCTCTGAATTGTAGCTCCAAAAACCTCTTCAAACCAGCAAAGTGACTAAGAACACATTTGGTTTAACTTTAAACACATGAGTACCTCCATTTATTTTTTTTAGGGCTGGCTAATGTGCACTGAAATTTTTTTCCTGGATAAGGTTCCTTCGTTGTTAATTCCAGAATACTTTGTCACTCAGTGAGGCTCACACTTGAGACCTTCTTCTATTGTCCTTGCAATATACTGGGTCAGCGAGGTCCCCTTTCCCTTCAGTGACTGCTGGGCAATGAATCTCCAGTAGTCAGAGGTGGTTATGCTAGCACACGCCTTCGTAGCATTGCACAGCTCAGTAATAAATACATCTGACTTCTGCATCCCATCCTTTTCCCAGGGCGTCTGTTTGCCTTTGTGCACAGAAGCCAGCCATACATATTTATTACTGGGATGGAGCAGTAATTAGGAATTTGAATTATGCTTTTTACACTGTTGCTTGGTGTTGTGCACAAATATATTGGGGAGTAAACACGACTTGATTGCAATGATGAAAAAAAGAGAAGAAATATCTCTCTTCAGTAGGAATATAGTCTCAAAACTGATTACAGGGATAGCTTTTATCATACTCTTTCTTCATCCCTTTTCCCATAGGTTAAGACTCAAGTCATTGATGCAATATCCCAGAAATAACATTTCAGTTTATTCCCAGACGGCATCCTCAGCTGTGTATTTGGAGCCACTTGCACATAAATTACAGGGAAAGCTTATAGGAGCATAAAGTATTTTCAGTAAAACCTAAAACCTTTGACTTTTAAGCTTGCTCATGACAAACATCCCAACTACGTGAAAATTAGAGCACATCCTCAGAGAACAGAATCTTTCAGTCTTCATAATCATTTAAAAAGAGAAAGATATCACAGATGGGCTGGTTAGAAATGAGCATCCTCCTGAATGTGAGTGTATCATGGCATCCAAGCAAGTAACTGACTTTCACAGATTTAACCCTGCCTTTTCATGTGTCCTTAATTAAAACTGGAGGATAAAACATATAATTTATGCTGAAAACGTATAAATATATATGTGAACATATATATTTATTCCCACATTTATCTAAAGGACTTTACATGAAAATATGTTTTCCAAAGGAAATCTAATATCTTCAACAGGAAAAGCCGTCAGGTTCTTGAATCATCTTTCCCTGACAATATCATAAACCTAAAGAACTACTTAGACTAAGTGCTTGCTTTTAGGTGGCTAAATTTAGGTAGGATGATTCACTCTTAATTTAAGAGCCAGATTTGCATAACAAGACAATGGCAGTTGAGCGTCTAAATGCCTAGAGCAGATTTTCCAGCTTCCTTACAACAGCAAAGCTGACATTGATCTCTGCAACATGAATTCTAGGAAATCAAACTCCGTTTGTGGATACAAAGCATGTTGCAAAGACATGGCCCTAAAGTTTAGTTTAACTCATAAGAACAACCATGTAGCATCAGATGGTATTCCAAGTCTGAAAATGGACAGTATCATTTGCTTAAGGAAAGAGTATAAGAAACAAGGGAAAATGGTAGGATCCTTCCCATGGCACAGCCTCCTAGCTCACCGCGGTCAGCTCTTCAGGGATTTTTTGTACTCAAGATAGCACCTAGACCATTTTATGCTTAATAGCTACTGTACAGTCTGCCTTCCATGAATTTTTGAGCCCATTTGTGAACAACCTTTCTCACTTTGAACTCATTGGCGCTTTTGATCTCTAATATTCCGTGGTGGTGATTCCCACAGTATAGCTAATAATTGCCCTCCTCAATGTAAGAGCCTGATAAAGGTCTGCTTAGTGGAAGAGACATGATGGGAACATAGTTAATACAACCTTGCTGGAATTAGATTGCCACAAAAACATACTACGGAATCTTCAGTTATGGCCACTGTACAATATATAGGTCAAAAGCAATGCAAATTATTTTTCTAGAAGAAAAGGAAAGTAGAAATTTAACTTTATGTTCTTTGAATATGTGTATGGAAAGACAGTCTTTCTTTCACTGATTTAATTGAGTTAAAAGTAAATATTTTCTTTGAAGTGTTGCTTGGCATGTCTCAAGTTATGACTCTTACATAAAAGCTAATGCAGTCAAACTATGTATCCCCTGTCTGATGCTCCTTGCTTTCAAAGACTCTCAGGCATCCTCGTGGGAGTATGCCTAGTAAAAGTGACACTTTCTCCACTTAACCAGAAAATAGAAAACCAAGGACAACCCTTCCAAAACCAGCATCAATTTCACAGGATGACAACTTATGTATCTGGAAGGCATTGCTTTTTGCATATCTGTAGGACTGACAAAGTCAAACTAATAAATAATCATAAATCAGCCTACAGATGATTTTTCATCTTTGCATTCTCTGAAACTACTGCTGGCTCAGTTGCAAACAACTGAGTTTTGACAGAGTCGTGAGACCCTGTGCTTTTCGGCTCCCTGGGCACCAGCCAATGCACACGCACTCTTGTTCTTGAAGTCTTCAGGTTTACTGCTTGGGTTCGAACAACCTATCTGGAAAACTTTTCAGAAACTGGCTC
The DNA here is from genome assembly GCA_017639485.1 of Pluvialis apricaria. Classification (NCBI taxonomy): domain Eukaryota; kingdom Metazoa; phylum Chordata; class Aves; order Charadriiformes; family Charadriidae; genus Pluvialis; species Pluvialis apricaria. The sequence goes on from CM030014.1 coordinate 27,301,712, forward strand.
CTTAAGGCATTAGCTTAGCTTCAGATAATGTGTTCAAGAATTCATCGTTTTGAAGCAAATAGGCCACAGTATGAGCAGAACATCTCCTTCTCTATTTTAAACAACACAAGAGCTACGTGTGAATCCTTGTCTCAGTTTTCTCCTAATTCAAATGCATCAGGAGTCGATCCTAATCCTCCAAGCAGACCAGGACATGTCTTCTCTGCTCCCATCTCTTTCTGTGCAGCTTTGAGTTTGGGTTCAGGTTTCCGTAATAGTAGTAGACGCTTTTGCAAAGATTGGCTGATCTGCTCTCTCAAAAGAATTTGCCCTCACTTTTTACTCTCAGGCTAGCAATTAAGTTTTCTGTCAGGAGATGAGTTGCTTGCTTGCCCACCTGAGATTTGCTCTGCGCAGCAGCCAGCTCTTTGAACAAAAATGTTTCCTTTTGACTATACGCTTATCAAGGCTTTACAGCCCTCCACTGTGAGCTTTGTGCAAAGGCGGGGGTGTCTCTCCTGGCAGCGCCAGGGATCTCTGGCCAAATGGATTTCCCAAGAATCCAGTGGAGACATGGGGTGGTTTTTGCACTCACGGGTGGCCAGCACAGGGCAAAGTAATGTAGTAAATGCAGAACAATGCACACATATGCATAAATGTATAGTCACCGTTCACACTTTCATTGACATTCATTTCTTTAAAAAGAGCGTCTGTTTCATAGCAGCGATTTTCTGTAATAACATTGCTGAGCATTTTTGTGCCAACTCATTTTTCAAAATAACCCTGCACCATCCCGTTAAACGGACTGGGACGGTTCCTGTGAGCTCACGCAGCACTAACTTAGGCTGGGCTAGAGTGAAGGCGTGGTGGGGAATAGCGAAACAAATGAATTCTTTTGCTACCAAAAAGCAAAATGTTAAGAACTTTTGTTGAGCAAGTGTAAGAAAGCATTTGGTACCTAGTGCTATTGAAGTCCAGATGAAAAATACTATAAACATCCACTTTCATGTCATTCTGGTCCAGCACCTGTTTCTTTGGCAGAGAAGTTGAATGTTTCCCTGAAATCTGTTCTTGTTACTGGATTAGATCCTTTTCCAAGAAATATGTAGATAAGAGCACTAAAACTGTATGGATTCGTACCTGCCACAGAATAGGTGTTGTCCCAGTGAATTATCATTTATGGATACTGGAAAGATCTGAATAAACCTTAAGTCATCTCAGAAATAATAAGGGATATGCAGCCTGTGTCCTTTGTAACCTACTGCAGTGAGCTCAGCTACTGCTTCTTAATACTGAATATTCATGAAGTCATTAAATGAATAATTGGGATACATTTACACTTTATTACTGTTATGGGATAGCCAGGGCACCTTAATAAGATGCTGATGATTCATTTTGGCATGATAGTAAGAGGGTGCAGAGGGAATTTGTCAGTATGACTTGCTAATGCAAAAATAATTGTTCCATTTTCCAACTTTAATGTCAAGAAAGACACTGATGTTTAAGAGTGAATCTGCCTAATAGTCCCTTTTGCTACGTGTTAGATATTTGTACAGAGCCAGTGCTCTGCAGCTTGCTGTTTCTATCTCCACAGTAAATGAAGAACTGAGGAAGAGGAGGCAGAAATACACCCCACCCCTGAAATTCAGAAATGACTAAGAGCTCCTGTATGTTGCAGATCAATTCTGATGCAGTTGATAAATGAGGAGGATTAGATAAGTAATCTGATTAGAATGTAATAGCGATGGAACGAGGTTTCCATTAGACTGAGACCTTGACTCTCGAAATATAACGAAGCTTTTATGGGTCAATTTAATTATATTTGAGCTATACAAATATTTACAATGGCTACACATTGAAAAGTTACATTTCTCTACTATAAGTCAGCTCCATGAATACATCTGCTATAAAGCCATAAAAAGATTTACAAAGGTAGTAGAAATGAAAACTTAAATGAAAACTAGGTTTAAAACCTGCATCTGCTCAATCCAGTGTGCTTATTTTTGTGGGTTTTTTTAATCATGGTCATCTCCCACATGGTGTCTTTCCATTTACTGACATTGATGTCATTGTTGCCATGAGGTGCTGGCATCACAGAGCTTGTGTCCTCCAGTGTGTTGAACCTGAGGCTGGCCTGTCCCCCTCCACAGGACCTGGTTTTGCCTCCAGAAGCTCATGGTGGGTCTGTGTCTCATTCCATGGGTTGAGACTGTGTCTTGTTGTAGAGGGGAAGAAAGATGCCACTGGAAGAAGATGGCCTTGGCAGTGTGTATGTATATAAGAAGCTTCCCCAAGATCTGACAGTTGTCAGAGAGAGGTGAACATAGCAGACATAACACACGGATAAAGGCAGATGCAAGCCTTCAGGCAGCTCATATACAAGAGTTTCCAGACCATGTACTCTACATCTGGCAGACATTCACGTTATACGTCTTTGATAAATAGTGCTTATTAAAGAGTTAGAAATTTCTCCTTTCCCAGAGAAGCCATTTCATACATTTTTCAATCTTTAAGCGAAATGAAAAAGTTTAATGAAAAAGCCCCCATTCAGCCTCCCCCAATGAGCCTCCAGTCAAGATTTTCCTGAAGTACATAAATTCTTAATTTGCTGTAGATAATGTCTACCAGATGATAGTACCAGGAGCACAAGTGGAAACTGAAGAACAGCAGACTTTGAACAGAAGTTATTAACCACTTTTTCATGAAGAGAAACATCAGTGTGTTGACTTAAGGCAAGAGAAGCCAACTGAGGTCATACAGAAAGGCTTTAGATGGCCGCCTTCTGGAGCAGGTCAGCCACGCAGGCATGTATGGGATAGGGTACGAAGCGCTCTTTCACTGAGTCCCCATGTGAAGTGTAGGAAAATACATACACATTTGTCTAACACCAGAGTCAAATCTGAAGAGATGCCATGGCAACAACATAATCCAAGATGGAAATGACAATTGTCTCATCTAATGATGTTTCTTGCCTCTGAGTTTTTGAACATTCTAGACAGGCTTACATACCCCGTAAGACACATGAAGTAATCTCTATGCTTTTCTCAGTATTGATAAGTTCTTGGCCAGATAAGTTCAGTTCTGGACACTGCATTTCAAGAGTCAAGAGGGAAATAACAAGGAATGCCCAGCAATACGAGAAGCTTACATTATGAGAATGAAAGCACCCCTTGCATTGTATCACATCTACAAAGCAATGTCGCATCTCAGAAAGGGGCAGGTAGGCAGTCTTGGTTCCCTATGGGGGAGAAGAATATTTTGTACACCTGAAGCACAGTGTAAGTTTCTTATGTGAAGATTTTCAGGGCTACAGAATGTGATTTGTACATTGAATTTGTCTAGTTAGTGATGTTGAAAGCCTAAAACGTGAGTTCTTTTTATCTTCCCTTCTCCACTGCTGATGGCGCTTACGTGTGAAACAGCGCTGGTGTTATATCAAATAAATCCAAGATTTCTGAAGGAGGTTTTTAATCTCCATGGTTGTGGAGAGAGGATCTGTAGATTTTTTTTCCAGAATGTGAAAAAATGGCCTAGAATAAGATGTGTTTTAGTGAATGACTAAAAAAGCAGAAAAGAATACAAGAAAATAATAATAAACACTTCTTGTCATATAGTGAAGCTCATCAACAGCACTTACATAGCTTTGTACAAGGATTTGTCTCTTCATTCCTCTTTTGTAGATGGGGAAAATGAGGCTTAGAAAAAGAATGTAACTTGCCAAGTTTGAATAATGAATGAGTGGATGAACGGGGGATAGAGCGTAGGTCTTGATTCAGCACTCCATCTGGGAGGCCTCAGGCCAGAAGGAGAGAGCTGGAAATTAGTATTTTAACAATTAGAACACATGATATTTTTTTCTTATATATTTAAGGAAAGGGCTAATTATTCTGGGATGAGTTTTTCATTATTCTTTTTTCCTATGACATGAATGTTTCTATAGGGGACCAAGCAAAATATTCATTATGAAATATTTGATCTGAAACAAAACATCACATTTACTTTGTGTAGGCACTCACTGAAACAGCACATTGAAGTGAAAACTGGAACTTCTAACTTGCTTTGAAAATAAATGTTCCAGCTTTTATGAAAATCATAGCATTTTGAGTCTGGCTTCCTGAGGAGGAAGATCTTTTGCTGTATCCTGAAAAATGGTTGGTTATTTGTGTGCACACCTGTACATGTGCCCGTCTGTCCTCAATCACTTTTGAACTGCGCATCTTTCCGTTGAGAAAATTTGACTGATCTACCTACGATATATCAGTCAAGTGGGGAAATATGTTCCTTGTTTTTACGTTTGGCAAAATAATGGCCGGTGCTGAATCCTTTGCCTGCTTATTCCAACATCCTCCTTGTACTGCAGCTGAAATTAATCTTAAGTCAATCTCTACTATTTCTAAATGAAAATAAAATCTTCATATTCTGCAAAATGCAGCTATTGATCTGGCTCTAACCAGAGAAATCCTTTTGAAATGAATTCCCAATAAAGCAATAAAACTTACTGCTCTAATAAGTTTACAGTGCAAAACTTATTTGACAATGCAATAAAATATTATCTCAATCACAGAAGAGATTCGAGGGTACTTGTTAAATGAGGCAGTGTTTCCTTTCCTCTTTCCAGAAACTCCAGTGCCAATTTAGATGCAAGCTTGTTAAAAAAAATACAGTTTTGGTGCAATGTTATCCTTTTGAGAAGTTTCCAGCAGGGATTGTAGAAGCAATTATTCTTTCAGGGCTATCGGTAATTTCTGCCGTAACTTCTCACAATGGCAGAAAGCTTCAGTACTGGAAAAATTAGTGGATGGACTGAGATTGAATTTAGTTTTAAAATGTATATTGGTAACTTTGACATGATTTTTCTGAAAAAAATTAGGTTTGTCAACAATATACTTACATGTTAAAGAGAAACGTCCTAGCATTAGAAAACTTATTACCATCGTCTGGATATTTTAAATAAAATATTCATAAAGCCAGATCTGAATTTCAAAAAGAAAAATAGCCTTTAAATTCTGAAGTAATATATTCTCCCGTCTCATTAAAAAGCAGAAATCTATCTTGGATCTTATATGCTCTTCTTCATTACAAGACTATTTATATAACAGTCTGATAGACATCAGCTCTTCTTGGGCTTACAGCCTTTGAAAATCATATAAAATACTTTCCTCACTGTTTTAGCCTCTATATCTAATTTTTCATTATTTATGACATACAACAGCTCAACTCTCAAGGTCACACTCCAAAGAAGTCAAAGCACATTTCTTTTTAGGTTTTGTTTTATCTCAGAATTCCAATCAGCTGAAAGAAAAAACACCACAGAAAATACAGTGAAGGCAATCAAGAACATAATATGGTTTCCGTAAATGCTTTTCAAGGGTGGAGAGTTACTCAGGAGCTTTTTAGCTAACGCTTTACTTTAATGGTACATTTAACTAATGCCAAATTGCAATGGGGCTCGAGTGAAAGTCCGTGTGATGTGCATGTAACTACCCAAGAAATTCATTCTGACAGTTCTTTTTGCAAAAGTACTCTAAGACAAAAGGAGACCTTGGAGTTCTCCCTGCTTTGTATTCTGAATCTTGCTTTCCAGAGTAGCGTGCCCAGGCATTAATCCCAGGAAGTTTTCATATCAGTGCATTATTCCAGGAGAGCAGAGCAAAGCTCATGGCAGGCAAAACTTGTCCTGCAGTCACTGTCAGTTGTCAAATCTTAGCCACAGTGCACCAAATTGTAACCCTGTTGGCAGTTTGAACCTGCGGGCAGTCGCATACTTTTCTGTGACAGGTGGAGGAGGACAGAGAACATGAAGTCCAGTGTATGGCAAGGGCTGGCTTTTTAGGAACAGCTCTACACTTTCCACCCACACTCTATTCTCTTAAAGGCAGTAGCAATGTAGAACAATGTAAAATTCTGTAGAGTTTTGGGAATTTGTATCAGAGATGTAAACTGGCTTGCACATGAAGTAGGTTTTGGTCTTGATACATGCTAAGGGATTGTTTAGCCAAGATGGAGCTGTGGCATTTCAGAACATAATCACATCTGCAGCCATCACTCTGCCTGCTCAGTGCGGAGGGTGCTACAGTTTCCCTGGAACATCCTCCAGACTCCATGCATTTCCTTGTAAACCAGACCAAGACACATTTCATGGCACACCAGAAATGGGCAGTCATGTCTTCTGCGTGACCTCTCAGAACAGGATGGTGGCACACCTTCTCACCAGGCCCTCTGGCCCTGTCACTGCTGGACAGACATATGGGCTTCCATTCAGAGCAGGTTTTGCACTATGTTCATACAATGAAGTCAAACATGGTGACTGATGGTCTCAGTGCTGCCACAACACAAATCATAAAGAAAAAAATGGTAATAGGAAGGGCCAAGCATCACACTTGCATTCATCGCTCTCCACAGAACAGGAACTAGTTAGACATGGGACGTTCTTCCAAGGTCTAAAGCCGCATGTCACTGTATACCTAGCAATGATGACACTGGTAGCAATGTGCCAGAAGAAAAGTCATCCTAATTCCTAGTCATTAGAGATTGGTTTAAACCTTAGGCATAGTCCGTGGTATAATTTCTAAAACAAAAAAATTGGATGTTGTTCTCATCCCCATGAATACCCCATTCCTCTCTTTCTGTTAATATTTTATGCTAGCATAAGCATGTGTTGTGGACTGCTGGCAAAAATGCTGAATATTCAAAATTACCTGATTGTTTATTTATGGCTTAGAACACTGTATGATTTATGCCATCTGTTATCCACTTAAAGGCTTCATCATTTATTTGTTTGTCTCTTTTACTTTCTAGTCTGAGAAGGGCACAAGAATGGTACCATGGTAAAGAGGGATGCCCTTCCTTCCTCTTAGAGGATTCTTTGGCCTGACCGGTGTCTGCAGAGCTGAGCCAGATTCTCCCCTTGCTCAACATAGGCCTGCAGCTCTTCTAATGACTTGCGTCATGAGTACCCAGTGTAAATTAGATGAGAATTTGGCCATTGCATCCAAGTACTTCACATCTATCTTTTCTGATAATGTTATTACTCTAATACATCGGGTATATTGCAGTTCAACGCCTTATCTTCAGAAAGAATCCCACAACACTTCACGGCACAGTTATGTGCTGCTGCTGCCCATAATTCACCAGTGTCCTACTAAACGCCTGCTAATGGGATTGCTTTGGATTTAAATTCGAAACAGGTCCTTTACTTCTGCTACTCATCAGTAATAATCCATGCTTATGGGAAAGAAACCAAATACATCTTATGTGAGAAAAACAAAGCATATGGTGCTAGGACAACTTTATAGAGACATCAAGCTCAGCGACTCTTGAACAATTCATTCCTCTATCTACCTTAAAATCTGTTTTCAGTGTATTATGTGTATATCTCAGGTGTATGAGTGAGTTAATCCCAAAGCCTCTAGTTCCCATGCTGTGTGCCGTATGTGCTTGTTCTAGTTACAGTAATGTCCCAGTTTTATATCTCAGTACAGAATGTCAAGATCTCATTAACTGAGATTCCCTGCATTTTGCGTATTTTTTTTCTAGAACCATCCCTTTTCCCTATAGGTCAAATCCTGACCTTACTGAGCATCCTTTATGTTGCAACAGCCAAGTCTTGTGTATCTTCCTTTAAAACGAACGTTACATCTTCCTTCAGCTTCATCCTTGCTGTGTGTACAAGTCCTGCTGACCAGGTGGTTACTGATTTCAGCATGAGAACAGTTCCTTGACAGCCTTCATTTTCCCCTTCCTGTAACATCCCATGGCAAGAGGTCCTGAGTTTGCAAAGCCAGCTGCTGCCAGCTTTGTATTATATGCATGGCACTTGTACAAATGTCATCAGCCAAAGCCCTGTTTGTCTTCTTCAGCCTTGCACAGGGACTGGGGAACTGGTGGCCTCAAAAGCCTTGTTTCTTGTTCATCTCTTTTCCCACCTCTTGTTCTGAAACATCCCATAGGGGTTCAACAGGATCCCTGTTGTGTAGTCCCACATCTTCCACTTGTGAGAGATTTAACAACTCTTCCTAACAGTCATAAGATTTCTGCAGACTCAAAATGTGCAATCCCAGACCAAAAGACCATTTAGACTGAGGCTGCTGTGGGACTCTGATGTTGGATCAACAGCTGGAGAAGAGACCCCCTTTGAAGGGTAGGGATAGAAATACCTCCCAGTAACGGTGTGTGGGCAGAGTGCACATTTTGGTCTGTGGGAGCGGGGTCGGACATCAGGACATGTTGTGAAAGGTCCTTATTTGGCAGTACATGCTTCAGTACATACGTTACACCATCTGCACACCATAACTAATGAAATACCATTCCGAGCATGGAACAAGAATCTGGTCACCACAGTCTGTGGGAAGCCATCCAGGTGACAGAGGAAAGGTCTGCAGAGAAAACTAGGAAGGTCATTTATGACAGTAAAATTACTATGTTGGGGATTGTTCACAGCCTGCTTATGTAAAGCATGTTCTTAAAAATTAATGTAAGTCTGGGCACTCATCAGCTGTGTGAACATCTGCCCTATGGCTGGGGTCAGTGCAGAGTCCCTGGTCCTGAAGGCAGAACAGACTCGGTTCTACGGGTTGAAAACTGCTGTTCCCATCACCTGGATAGCTCCCACTTACATGAGTCTGAAGGACTTCTCAGCCCACGTCTAGTGCTACAAGACTGACTTGTGAAGCTTTATATTGCTGCAGAGATCTGTTTCCCTTTGCTAGTAGATCTTTATTCTAATGCACATTTCTAAATACAAATACTTTGTACTATGGGGCACATCACACCTGGAAATTTCAAGGCAAGTTAGAAACATCAGTTAACGAGACCAGAAGGTAACCGTATAGATAGGAAACCTAAGGCTTTTGTCATTCAGTCATCTCGCCGAAGGCAAATGGGAAATGAATGCCAGAATTAAAGCAGAATCGAGGGCTAGCTGCTAGCCCTGCCTTCAGTTACAACTCCAGCTGTTAAACACCTGTTAACAGCATTTAAAGCACAGGTGATCCCTGCAGTATGATTGTTAGCTTTCCTTCCTTATCAAAGATACTGCATTCTGGCAAAATATGAGTCCAGCTGTGATTTTAACTGGCAGCTTTTGCAAACAAGGGAGTAGTGAGATGCAGTCCATCACCACGCATATGCAATATCTCTGGCCACATGCTTACCATGAGGAGACCAGCCTTGCCCTCTTTACAAGTAAAGGTTTTGTTGACCAGACATTGTCCGTCCACTTTGAGCTGACAGTGGTTGAGGCCCGACGCAAGTTTGAAAGGAAAATAAATGGAAAGAAGAGAATAATATTTTAAAAAGGAAGAGAGAGTTTCAGTGATTTGTAGTGAGAATTGTGACAAGGAAGAAGAGAGGTCACCCTGAAAAATTTAAGGACTTTTAAGCAGGGTTTAATTTGTACAAAAAGGATCTGCAGTGCACCTTGAGGCAACGGAGCCATAAATCATGCCTTTCCAGGGCTCATTTATCACCACAATTCGCCCCAGGATTTGGAAAAGGAGGTAGAAGCATTCCAGCTGTTTTGTGCAGCAAAGTGTCATTGATAAACGCAAGTCTCCAAAGTAAACAATAAAATATCAATTATAAGTAAGACATTTTCAAGGAGGCTGCATAGAATTAGGTTTCATGTGCATTGCAGAGTTGTCTAGATAGCGTCTCCTTCCTCATTGGTGACATTGATTCCTCCATACCGGAGCAGTTCTTGCAGCTGAAAACAGGCTACCCAGACTTCACACCCATTTTCTTATCGGTAGCAGATGGGCAAGGAGTCAGCAAGGCTCGAGCAAGGAGCCAGTCATGCTGTCCTTCTGCCCTTGCCACGCGCCTGGCAGTGCAGCTGAAGCCAACATTAACTCGTAGTCATTTGCCGTTGCAGAGCTCTCTCTTTTGAAGCCTAACATTTTCTCAACAACTGCACCCCCTTCCCCGGGAGGGAATGATAATGAAATTAATTCAAAAGATATACACCCAAATAAAGCCACTGATAAGCAGAGTACCTTCTGGCCACTTGGGTAAGACAGTGCTGATTTTGCTGCCGTTGCAGATGCCAGCTCAGGCAGAGGTATGCCGACCACATGGTGCACTGGTGGCAAACTGGAACCTACCCCGCTGCAGCAGCAGTGGGCTCGGGGAGCTCCCCAGGGCTGGACGAGCTGGGGGTGACAGTGCTACCAGATGTGCCCGTGAACCCCCTGCTCCCTGCTGGCCACGGTGCGTGACAGCCAGCCATTAATCACCTGCACAGCAGCTGCTGACTGTAGTCATGGAGAGAGCAAAGGGGCATTTTGAATTCACTTTGTTGCATACAGTAGTTAACAGGGGGGAGGGGGACACCTCACTGTATTAATTTTCCAAAGTGATGTACAGGAATGTAGCTACATAATGAATATCAAAGATTTTAATAGCATTTTGTGTGACTAAACTACAGCATAATGCCTTGAAATTCCACTTGCCCATACATTTGTACAGCACCCAGCACAGTGAACTCCCACTTCTATGTCTCAACATCAACAGTAATCTGAGAGTATAAATTCAGTCAGAAGAGTTTGTGGCATTTTCTTCAGCAAAGGTTTTTCACGTTTATCCAAGGTGTTGGTTGCCATTTCATCCTAAAAACTCTTGTAAAATCCTTGCAACTCATCTAATTTTTAACACAATGTAAACACAATGGATATCAGAAGGGTTTAATTGGCGTAAGATTGCTCCGGTAACTGTAGGAAGTTAAGGTGTTTCCAGTCTTTAGTGCTGTGTGAAGCAGAGTCCTGGAGCAGAGTGTGCTGTAGGCGGCCCCAAGCCAGTACTCCCTGCACCACAGCACTGGGGGGGGCACAGGACTTACAGAATCATAACATATCATTTGGGTTGGAAGGGACCTTTAAAGGTCATCTGGTCCAACCCCCCTGCAGTGAGCAGGGACACCTTCAACTAGATCAGGTTGCTCAGAGCCCCATCCAACCTGACCTTGAATGTTTCCAGGGATGGGGCATTTCTCACCTCTGCGGGCAACCTGGGCCTGTGTTTCACCACCCTCATTGTAAAAAATTTCTCCCTTATATCTAGTCTAAATCTCCCCTCTTTTAGTTTTAAACTGTTACCCCTTGTCCTGTCACAACAGGCCCTGCTAAAAAGTTTGTCCCCATCTTTCCTGTAGGCCCCCTTTAGGTACTGGAAGGGGCTATAAGGTCTCCCCAGAGCCTTCTCTTCTCCAGGCTGAACAGCCCCAACTCTTTCAGCCTCTCCTCATAGCAGAGGTGCTCCAGCCCTCGGATCATCTTCGTGGCCCTCCTCTGGACCCACTCCAGCAGCGGGTCCTGGGTGGTTTCTGGCTGCATTGGGCACAAGAGCACGCTGCTGGCCTGCAGCATTCCCGTGGTGAGTGCCGGCTTTGGGATCATGGTGTGGTACTGCACGGAGCCTGCCGGGTGCCCAGCTCCCAAGTGTCTGTGGGTCAAGTGCGCCTCAGCCTTTGCATGCTAACTGGCATCAGGGCTCTTCCCTGCTTGCCTTTGTGGCAGGGGGCTTGACTGCACGCTCACTGATGACTGAGATGTATTAAAGCTTCCTGCAATTTTGGATGGCCAGTGGTGTGGGGTATCCTAAGCTCAGTCCCTTCCCAGACCCATGCTTGCATGGAGGAGCACTTTTCTAGCCACATGCACTTGAAGAGGAAGGGGGAGTGTGCCAGGCTTTGCTGTGGCTTGGTTTCCCGCTGGAAGCCACAAGAGTGAGCAGCCCTCCAGGGCCACCTTCCCTCCCTGGAGCTTCTCTTAAAGCCGACCTGTTTGACACCACCCTGTGTCAAACACGAAGACACAACCTGTCCCTGATAGTCTGAAGAAATCTATAAATAAGATTCAGCCCAGCAAATCAGCAGTGACCCACCCCCAGAGGGCCTCACGCTGCCCATTTAAGAGACAATAATGTCTCTAGCCAGGAGAACAAATTTTCTTAGGCGTCCCCTCTGAAGAGGTTTGCATTATGCTGCTCTCCTGCTACGAGTGATACAAACCCAGTGTAATACCACAGCAACAGTTCTCTGATGTTGCTGCAGCAGAGCAGACTGTAAAGCCAAGGAAATATCCAAAGTCAAAGTCGGTTTAGTAGAAAAAGAACAAGTTAACAAGTTATTTATCATCAATAGATAATAAGAATCCTATAGACTTGCCTTAGTATCTGTTTGCTCTGGGGAAATTCAGGCCACAAATTATGGATGATTTCTTAATTGCAAAGATTTATGATAAAAAAATTATAGTAGTTTCTCTTTAATTGCTTGCAAAAATTCATGAATATTGTTAAGCAGCATAATTTTTCAAAATGCTTTTGGACATTATTTTTACTAGGTATTATTGTATTGTAGGACTATTTATGTTTTGCCAGCAATCTAGTTACTGCATTATTAGTTAAGCTCATTAGCCTAAGTGACTGAAGGCAGACTTGTGTGCTGCAGAAAGCTCCTCTGTCTCTGCAGCTAACCAGCTTGTTGCAGTCCTGCTTGTCTTGGATGCATTCTGCTGGCCAAATAAATCCAGCCCATTTTCAGGACACCATTGTTTTATGGTGATACTGAAAACCACAGAAAAAAAGCAGGAATTAATGGTATTTTTCTTTTTTAAATTTTCACTGTTAGGTGGATAGTGAATTTGTGTTTGATTCTGTTTTTCTACTATCGTAGTTCCAGCCGAGTTCAGATGAGGTTAGGGCTGCTTTGTGCCAGGCGCCCACCGGCACTGCCTAAGACTGCTGTTTAAATAAATGTCTTGGAGAAGGGTTAAACTCCCTGTATGTATAGGAAAGGGAGAAGCTGCAAGGTAATCACTTGGGCAAGAGGACAATAAAGCCATGCTCCCAACTGCTCTTGTGACTGCTATTTATGCCTGTAAACAGCCGCTGGTTCGTAGACTGTGGTTTGAGTGCACCCTTCAGTGCTGGTCCATGCGGCTCTCTGAAATACGATGTGGATGACGTCCAGGTGGTCACCAACCACTGTGGTTTCTGAGAGATGTGGAGGTTCACATTCAGGGCTCCATGTCTGGGCCACCCTGCAGCAACTCACAGCAGAATCTTTAATATAGCTTTATTTCTGGCACCAAATTTGTCTGACAAGGACCCTTAGTCTTGACTGAGCAGCTTTTCACCTGGTGTAGAGGGGCTGGAATGATTCCCCTTCAGCTCTGCCCTGTCAGTTGCATGACTTCATTACAAGCAGCTGCTGCAGTTCAAACTGATCAAGAATGAAACATGTCTGATTTTTCAAGCCTTTTAAACCTGAGGGCAAGTGCATTTGCTGGTGTTTTATTAATTTATCAACATCTTGTGAAAATTCCTTGTTTTCTGTAACAGCCATCAGTCCTTCTCCTAGAAAGCACAAGATGCGTAACCACACTGTGTCGTTAACCTGAATAAATAATAAATAAACATAGCAGAATTGAATAATTTAAAACACTGTACTCAGAAAGGATTAGGTAATTTCAAGGAAATCAGCCTGGTTAAATGTGGCTAATGCACAAGAGCTAAGCGCCTTGATGACTTCGATCTGTTTCAGCAAGACAGAAAGGTCTGGAGGCTCTGAGCTGCCCGTGGGCAGGCACAGATGGACCAGGGACAAGGGGGAGCCAAGGGCTCCGTTAGCTTCCCACAAACACCAGCCAGGCTCACAGCTGCTCATGACTGCATATCTTCACTCTTCCTCTTTAGATCAGGGTTGCCGATCACAGTCTTATTTTATCTTAAGGAGTCTACATATACATTTTTTTAACTTAGTTCCCTGATGAAATTAGGGGTGCTTTCCCTTTTGTTTTGCCCCTAATTGTTTTTTTTTTTCTTTTAGGGAAGATTGATTCCACAGTTATTTCTACGGAATCCATTGTCTGGTGTATCAACTAGTTGGCTTTTTCCTTATTGTTCGTGAGGCTCTCATTTGGTTTACAGTTGGACAGTCCCAGGAGACAGGTTCAGTCCTGCTGTGAACCTTAAGACAAGATCATAAATATCAATTCTTCTGTGTCTATGCCACAAAATCACTTTTGCTTGAGTTATAGGGTCGCAGCATGTCGCAGAATGTGGCTGGGAAGTTATACAGGCTATTAGTCAGTATGGAATTTTAGATAAGATATTAAAAGTAATTGCTTTCCAACTTAGTCTGAATTATGGTTTAGGAGACAAACCACCCCAACTTTCCCCTGCCCTCCTCATTAAACAGTGTCTTCAGGATTGCCTCCAAAACCAACCTGAGCCTGTATCCTCCCAGCATTAGTTCCTAGCAGACACGTAAACATCTAACAGGCAGGAACTGGAGACAGTGATATGGTGGCCTTCCTCACTTGCTTGTTAAAAAGAGTTGTACTAATTCAGCAAGGTGGAAGCCCAGATAGCCCCAGCTGAGCCAAGGTGAAATTGGGACTGTTGTGGCTGATGGCTGTATAAATTCTCCGTTTTTTCCATGTGGACTCCGCTGTGTTGGGGCTTCCCAGCCTACAGTTCTCATCTGGAATGTAATTTGTCCTTGATGAAAGGCTCACACTCTCTTAACTGCCACACAGGACTGGATTTGAGCCTGGGTGAACCCTCATCACTGCTCCAGATCTGGGGCTTTTTCTGACCGGACTGAAAGCTGTGCTGAGCTGTGCACTGGTGATTTTCTCTGGCTGAGGAAACTCCCCCCAAATGTTTCCTGCCTTGCCAATAAGCCCTAATTTTCCAAAGGCAAAAGGTCAGTACATCCGTATCCCTGCAAGTTAGCTGACCTCCTGCAGGTCCTGATGCTCTGCTACAGTCTGTTATCTTTATTGTTTCACTCTTCCCATCACTCTCAGGGTGTAAGTTATTGATTATTCTGCCAGGGGTTGCTAAACCAGAAAATTTTGATATCTCAAATGAAAATGCGTATCACAACTTATTTACTGAACTGCAGCCAGATTATCCAGAACATTTTTCTGCTATATGTGAGCAAGGATGACTGCCGTCAGGCCTGACAAGTTGTGAACAATAATCATAATGTGTTTCTTTATCTCATCTTAGATAGAGGCTATAGCCAAATTAAACCTGACCTTCATTACTACCGAGGGCTTGGAGCAGCCTGTGCCAGTTCTGTCTTCTGTGATTCCATAATTTTTCAGTTCTGGTTAATAGCCACATTACAACGAGGCAGTTGTTACACTGAAATGGTGGTGCCCATTCGCGCAGAGATACCCGGCTGTATTCCTCCGATCGCCTTTACTGCCTTGTGCAATGCAAAGCACAGTCAGTTGTTGCTTCAGAGTGCAGGGCACGTTTGCAGGATCCCGAGGGGATCTGGGGAATGGTGTGTTCTGAATGCCAGACTCCCGGCATGGCAAGTCAAATTTTGGCGCTTCTGATGCAACCCAAAGTTGCTTTTGAAAAGCTCCTCTGAGCAGGATCAACTGATTTCTTGTAGTGGGAAAAGTTGGAGAAGTGGCTTTCGTGCGACCACTTCACTGGCTTCCCTGACTTTCTTGACTGGAACAGCAGGAGCTGTCGGTGCTAACCTGGCCTTGGCTCTTGGTTTGAAGCGGTGACTATGCTTTATGGACTTGTCCGAAAGCATATTAACTCCTACTTTCTAGTTTCCCAGCTGCATTCTCTATAATCAGCAACGCATATTAAGTGCAATTCCAAAGCAAAAAGAACACTGTGTTAAAAATAACAGTGCTTGGTTTCGGGGCAAAGAAGCAGATTGTGCATTTGCTTTAAAAACATAAAAATAATTTTTAAAATCTTGACTCATTTTTAGTGGTGACTTTCAGAATATATTCCACAAATCAGAGCAGAGATCTTGGGTGTTTGACAAATAATTCCAAGATTAATACAGATATATATCCCTGAGTGCAAGGACTTTAATCAATCCCTAATCTCCCAGAGAAGCAGTTTGACTTTACCTGACAGCGCTGTGAAAGATGATCTGCTTCTATGTGACTAGTATAGCAATAGCAAAAGCCATTTCCTTTTTTTTTTTAATCCAATTTTTAGTATAGATAGCCCACAGTTGCTCAAAGCCACATTCAGAGCCTTCCGTTGAGTACAGGGGGCTTTGGATCAACCCCTTGGATACTTTCCCACTAATAAATTAGACCGAACAAAGTGGGCGACAACCATCCAAGTCTATGGGTCTTTGAAACTCCTGAAGTTCAAGCACTTAAGCGTAAAACTGAAAACACACCTGAAAACAAGTGAGAGCAGGCAGATAACAGGGAGCTGGGAACTGGTAACCATCTAAGATCTCCACTCTCGAGTACTTTGCTTTTTCTCTCTCTCAGGCTGCCCTGTTCTTTCATTCTTCGCAAGTCGTTTACAGCCCATTTAATTGGTTGCCAGTGGCTCTTGCTTTTATACGTGCAGGCTAAAGCAAGACAAATTCTTTTCATGTTTATGCATTGTCCAAAAGAGATTTACAGCCCAACGAAACCAAACCCTCATCAGGCTAGACCAGAGAACACGTGTGACAACACCGAGTGCCGTTGTGCAGTGTGAGACCAGGAGGAAGGCCCAGGGTGAGGCAGCCTTGCTGAGGGCACTGCGGTTGCTGCGGAGGTTTCAGGCTTGTGCATACCGGTGCGTGCCCCGATTGCTCCTGTGCTCTTCACTAGGCAGCACAGCGGAAGGTGATGGATTGCCTGTGAGTCTTTTTCACAGCACTGTTTTGCCACTGGGCTAACCCAAGGCAAACTGCTTGCTTTATTAGCTGTCTAATTAAAACGAGAGACCATAACGTATCATTCTGTACAAAAACAATAACAAAACCGGAACAGTTAGGCAGCTCGGTAAGCAGAGGTTGTTTCAAACTCCAGCGTATTTTGCCTGATGAGCTTCATTTATAACACACCAAGAGACCTCTGATGGGACACACCACGGTGACTAAAATTTTAACAAAATATTAATTGAAGTTTATGTATTGGCTCATTGATATATTCTTATATAATGGTATATGCTATTTATTGTCTATTTTATTACTATATTAATGAAAGCTTTGGACAATAGCTAGACGATCCGAGAAAATAGCTGTTAATAAACATTTTCACTCTGCTTTGGTTCTCTTTGATTTGGATTGTGAAATTTAAGATATACCCACAGCAAAACACACTGAATTAATAGATCCATATACTTGTGTTCTGATCATGCAACATCCAAAGTATGTGTTTAACTTTACCTGCTATGCATATTTCCTTTGAAACCAATGGGATGATTCAGTGTGTATAAATTAAGCCTACAATGATGTAACAGCACTGTGAATGCTTACTCTTACCATTTATTATGATCACAGCTACATGCTAGGTGAGAACATGGCACCGTTGTGTTTAGCATTTTACATGATTGAGAGATTCCCAAAAATAATTTATCATTTAGAGAGAGGTAAGGATGACCAGACTTAAAAATAGGGAAAAAACCCAAAGCAAACCTGGGAGAAAGGGGAAGCGTCCACTGTGTCAGTCATGCTGTAGGGACAGTTCCTTTGCACCAGGGCATGTGGTATTTGACTGTGTCTCCAGGTGCTGCTGCAAGAAATACGGGGCTAGTAAAAGCTGCCATGCCCTGAGAAGGGGCCCGGTCTTTTATTTGAAGAATCCTTGTACACGCCATTTTTGTGGGGTTACCCACATAAACCTAATTTCAAACCCGTATTTTGCTGAAAAGGACTTCTGAATTTAACAGCTAGTATTTGACAGTTAAAAGAATATGGATAGATCCCTTTTAACATCCCAATTCGTATGCTATGAAAACAGGAATATAATGTTATAGCACAGTTAGATTAACAGATATATTTTCTTTAAATTTAAATGTCCATATTCTGGTCTAAGAACAAGCAAGGGGAAGTTACTCTCTTGAGAAACCTGTAAGTGACCGAACACAGGGTTTTCGAAGAAAAGTGCCAGGGTGTCCAGCGTAATTACAGCATTGCCACTGCACCAGGGGAACGCTTTGCAGCAAACCAGAGATTACGCATGCATATTTCCAGCAGATTGGGAATTTGCATAACCCATCCATAAACCACCAAAAATCTAATAAGGAATCGAACCCAGTGGCAGCTATGGCCACTTTATCACTGTATCTGAAAATATAGCTCTGTTGTGCCTTGACCTTTTCTGTTTGGAATTTGCGTTTTCCAGCCCCTCTTCCATCTGTTTACAGAACCAGCCCCTCTGGGAAACATAAATAAATAAATCTTTTCCCCTGTGCATGCTCATGACATCAAATGATGTAATAAAATGAAGTCTCTCTCCCTCTTTCTCCCCTTTCAATATTTATTCTGGGGATTTATTGTTTTCCCTCCTTTTCAGGCTTCAAGGTTTCCCTCTGATAGATCACCTTACTGTGGAGCATTTCTCATACTCTCTGTGCAGCACCTCTCAAGCTATTATTTTAAAATGTAGTTGGAGCTGCTTTAAGCTGAAGACAATGCAGAGTTTTTCATTTTTCTTTCTAGCTATGCTGGAGCTGCTTCATGAAAATTTCAACCTCCTTTTTAATCGAAATATTGTTAACATTTAATAGCGATTTCAGTAAACACCTGAAGACTGAAAAACTTCTGTATGTTTACATGTGGGTCCCATTCCCACAGGGTTCTGTTATTGTTATGAACACTTACGCTATCCTGAGCTGAATTCTCAGATGGCATGAATGGAAATTCGCTTTGGGATAGAGATGGGCTGATTTAGACCCTATGAGTATCTGATATTGTGATGAAAAATTGTAAGGTTGGGTGCACAAGCATTCAAGAGGAAGAGCTTTAATTTTATTTTCTGTGCTGTGAAGAGTTCCACAAAGTCAGTTAAAGCTATTACACAGTTTAGGACATGCGTGTGTCAATACAGGGTGATGCTTAGGCCAAAAATCAATGAACACCCTGAAAATCTAAAGTCCCCGAGTAGAAAATGGCTCAGATTATCTCACAGGCCTTTTCTACTTATAAACTTTTCCTAGAGGTTTCTGAAATTAAAATACAGTATTTCCCAATCAGGGTATTTTCCCAGCAGTTTCCAGTAACTATGGCACTGGCTGGCAGGGGTTATGAGCAGCACACGCTGATGGGATTACTGCACAGGAGCGATGGGGTAGAACGGCTTATACCAGAGAAAGCTGCTTCAGAGAAGATGGCACCTAAAAGAACATATCACTGAAAGGTCATTTAATGATACCATTTGTTCACCTTTGGGCCGTCAAGTCTCAGGCTGGGGAAGGAGGCACCAGTGCTGCAGGCTGGCTTCTCCTTTCCATCTCCTTATCCTGACTCTGTAAAATACACGGTTGGCTCTTCCTGGATGGGACAATGATTTTTTAGAAGCCAGGGCAAGCCACAGACAGTTAGATTTCTCATCTGCATCATAAATACAGTAGAAGTTCAGGTTACCCAGGCTTTATTCAGCCCTCATTCACGGGGGGGAGGGGGAGGGTGCAGGGGGCCGCGCTGCCGCCTGCTGCTGGAGCAGCCGTGGGGCCGGCAGGGGCCATCGGTGCGAAACGAGGAGTTGTCGTACATGGCTGGTCTCCAGTGTTCGTGTGCTTTGCAGGAATGCTAAAATGGGATTATTGCTGGTGTAAGACTTAAGCCTGTGTATACACGCTCGCTTTCAAGTATATTTCACTGTTGCTTAATCTCAAAGGAGAATTAATCAGCAAGAATGTGAAGTATCTGTGTGGTGAGTGCTGGCGGGCTTGCCTGGGCACTCAAGCCCTGCTCTTGTCTCCCTTTGCCGCAGCTGGGGAGCCTTGGAGAGTCTGGAGATGCTTTCTGCTCCTGAGGGGCCCGAGCTGGGCTCAGAGCACGCTGAGGGCACACCACTGTGGCCTCCCACTGAAGTCAGACATCAGAGCTTTCTTCTACAGCACAGGGAGGAACCATGCCAACTATTTGTATTTATTGCAAAGATTTGGGGTAATCTTTTTTCTTTTTTCCTCTTGTGTATTCCCTGAATTTCTCAGTGGAAGTGCCTATTCCTAGCTGTTGCTGTTGCTTTTAAGCCTGTTGACAATAGATTTGCTTTTCGTAGTGCACTCTGATTCCTAAAGAGTGCATCTAGGCTAGAGGAGAGAAACCTGACTTCCCATCTCTGCCCAAGAGGTTTCCCATAAAACATTAATTACTGGAGTTTTGTTTCTAAATGCAGTCAAGGGAGTTTTAGGGTGCCCTGAGCCCTCTAACACTGACCGACTTTTTTTTTCATAAGAAAACTAGAAAATGCTTTTATCCCATGCGTTAATCGTTTAGCCATATCAAAGCTTTCAACACCAGGCCCATTGTTGAGTTTGGATTTTCTGAATAATCCACTTCAATAAAAGCTACTGTCTTTCCGTGAGAGCTTCAAGGCAATGCAACAACAGTTGCTTGACCAAAAAATAATTCACTACTATGTAATTAGCAGCTGATACAAGAGATAGTCTTATTGAAATACGGATATACCACGGGTGGTAATAAGAATTTAAAGCAGTGACATATACGAAGAGCTCATTCAGAAATTGAAGCATATGGCTTTTATTTGTTGAACAGCTTATAAAAGTAATATGTGTGTTACAGCTGCATTATCACCATGAATATATTGCAGATGAGCTGTGCAAATAAGCAAGAGTTTACAATAGCTTTGTTTACACCATTTTTTACACAAACTTTGTAATCACTCAGAGGCTGTCCGTAGGGGCTACTGGAGAATATTGAATATGAAATGTTGCAATTCTGCAATTCGGGTAGAAACATGGTTCTGAGAATCTGTTTAGCCAGGCAAGATACAAACGAGTACTGGGACGTCTCTTCCCTCTCAGAACTACTCATACACTGGGATGGGGGAAAGCAGCAGACTGAAAACCTGTTTGCTCAGTAAGTTCTACTGACAAGTTAAAGACGGTCAGAGGCCCTTTGCCAACGACTCATTAGAAATTAAATCAGAGACCTTTCTCAGATGCGCAGAATTGTTAGCCTGCTCTGGCTGGTGTCATGTCCCCATTCAAAGCTGATGCTGGCTGAATTGGGTATGACTGAAGGAGAGAGATGTTTGTTGTAAGATGCCTGGCTGAAGGTTACACCTGTTCTTCTAAAATAAATATATTTTCTTATATATAGCTCTTCAACTATGCATGTATTGAAATCGGCAATGAAGAACCTTAGAAACCTGTCCTTTATGATAGTGGCTTGCAAACCGAGCTGGTCATCGATGTGGCCAAAGCTTCTATTTCTGCCTCACCAAGAAAGCACAAATCCACTTACTGCCTGCTCGTGTGGGTAGACTTCCCTTTAGCCCGTATTTCAGCAAAAATCACCGGCGCATGGCCATCTAGATAGGTCCTGACGTTTCACAGTGTTTCTGATCTATAATACCTGCCTGCAGAGGTTGGCTAACAAATATGATTGTAAGCTCTGAGCCCACTGTCACAGTAGTTGTTCATTCTGTAATATTGCCTTCTCCTGAGAGTGCATAGCTCTGCTAGTTTAATTCACACATGCACTTAGATAACACTGTGACATGTGAGACAAAATACAGAGACAGGAATAATTTGTTTCAACTGTATTTCTAGGTCTAGTGGTTTTCACTGATGTTAAGCAATCTTCTATCATCAAAGATTTTTTTTTCCCTGACTTTCTTGGTGCTGTCAGGAAAGCTCACTCAGCCACTTACAGTCTAGCTCACGGCTATAATAAAGGACCAGGTTCATGCCTGTAATAAATGGGCATTGCTCTGTCTGGAATCAATAGAGCTGTAGCGATCCACTCCAACTGCAGACTGCCCCACTGGTGCAAAGCTCAGTGTAGACCAAGGAGCAAGTTTTAAAACTTGAGGAGTTAAAAAACTGTAAAAAGTTTAAAAACCTCATTTTTCCGCTCTGTACTCTTATCTTTCAAAAGAAACATTACCCCACCAGAGCCAGAATTAGAAACATTTATTAGGAGAATGTGACAAGAGCAGGGAAGTGTGTGTTTGATAATTAAGATCAATTTCTCTGTCAGGGCGCTCCTATTTTAACTGAAAATCTGCAAAATATCCGGATCCTGGTGCAATGTTCTCTGCCAAGGCATTCATGCTTCTGCTGGACTTGGGTAATTTTGTTGTTTTATCACAAATGTCATCCCTGTTTTCTCTGTTTGTGTTTCAGGATGTTCAATACATTTTAAACAGTTTTACTGAATGTGAGGGCAGTCAGTGACAGACTGGACATCATCTGTGTTTTGTTAAAGATCATTCAAATTAATAGAAGTTAACAGTTAATTGTAAAATCAGATAGCTTTGATCTCCAACCTTGATTTATGTACTTTTGCCATTGGTGCTGAATACATTATTTCTGTGATGGGATACATAGCAATCCCGTCATTGTTATGTACCAGGAAAATGCCTGACTGCAACAAGGCTAAAGCATAGTTGCTAAATACACAGCTTTTTATCATTTAGCAAAATGGAGAAAGATGAGGGAAAGGTCGGGGGAAAAGCATAACTGGAGCCATAGGGGTTGACCCCAAAGTTCATGGATATTAATAGAAGTTTTTCAAATGGTTTCAGACAACCCTGTGGAGAAATGAAAACGTCTCATGTCCAGACACTGCTTTGTAGGATTGTACAGGTACATGCTGATGAGGCAACATCAGCATGCATGAGATCACAGTGGAATAAACCAGAAATGTGCCCCCACCTTTTTTCCAAACCATTTTGTCATCTGTGTGAAGATTGAGTTCAATGTGGGTCTTGTCTTCATATCCTGGAGATTATTCCTCACCTCACTGAATATGATATAATTTAGCATAATGGGGTCATGGACCTGTAGTCGTAGTTTCTAACCTTGTAGGTTATTTCACAGGGCATCAGATAAACGGGACAAAAAATGAGAGATGCAGTTCTAAAATAAAGCATGAGTTTTAGAAACGCAGTGAGGATGATTTAACTTACTTGCATCGGAAGTACAATGGGAACGGAATCAGGCCATGTCTGAGAGCTCCTGAAAATCTCATTATGTATGTCCTTTTTATTATTTATATCTTTTACATATATCATGTAGTGCCACTCTAATAGCAGTAGATAAGAATTACTTCTTTTTTTTTGCACAGATCCTTTAATTTAGAGACACCCAGCAGTATTCTAGTGTTCGGGTTCTTTCCTCCACTATTTGTAAATCAAAGTCTTAAGCTGTAGTGCTTTATTGAATACAGTGACAAATAGGGATGAACTGCATTCTCCCTTATAGTCATAAAATTGATTTAATATTTCAATTAATCTTTGCTACACCTTCTCCAAAAATTTATGTGAATACATTCTGAGTAAGTCATCTTCAGGACTTAAATAAATACTAACATAAATATCACTTAATTTATTTGTTCTCTATAAAATTCCTTTTTATCACTCTTGCAGTCAAATGTAAGTATTGCTTCCACCAACCAGAACATGGGAGTATCAGATGAGAGTGCCTTAACAAAGGGATTTTCACATTTTCATTAACTACTTTTGCATTTATAGTCTGGTTTCCATATCCAACAAAATGGTTCTTCGCAGCTTTGCAGAGGATGGAAACTATATCATAATCTATCCTTTAATATCAAATTAAAATAAAAAAGTATTTTAAAATAAGTAAAATTTTTCTTTCCAGAAAAGAGAAATGGACATGTACTCATCATTAAGGCTTTTCTTATTTTCCCTCTGACACAAAATTATGGAGGGGCTGACAAGATTTCATGAAGCATTTTTGTGTATGTGCCCTTTTTGATGTGAAGTGCTATGGCTCATATTTTTTCTGTAGTGATCCTTCATGCTCATAATTTGATGAGGAGGAGACACACAACTCCTACTAGACTGTGCTAAGGTAGTCCAGAAGTGGTGAGATGGATGGATATGTGGATGGCTGCATTGTTAACATAAGATTTCTGAAGTCTAATGCTTTTTGCATAAGTACTTTTCCTCTAAACCAGAATCTTAAATTCACTAAATGTAGCAAGCAATTAACTGTGCATTAGCAAGCTATTTGTGGAAGCACCCACTATGAATCCCCCCCTCCCATGCTCACCTGAGGCCTCACCCTGCAGTCATTGCAGTCTTTGGCAAGGAATTTCCTGACTTTAGTAGATTTTAGATCATTCCCCAGTAGTCTCCTACTATGAATGATAAAGAGTTGGATTAAAAATTAGGGTTTGGGTGTTTTGTGAAATATAACACGCTATCCTGAAAAGTAGTCTCTAATGAAAATAAATGAAGAAAATAGTATATGGGGAGAGGGGCTTCTTTCTCTCTTCCTGGGTCTGCCCTTCTGGATATTCTTTCAGTACTAGTTTGTGACCTCGTGATGACTTTGAACTCGAACGCTGTTAGAGATCCTAAGTAAGTCTTCCATCAGATAGTGACAGCCACAAGCAGCAAACACCTTGCTCAGGACCTCCACACCGAGTTCCAGGCACAGTTCAAGATTCATTTCTTCACATTTTTCAGAGGGAGTCAATTAGAAAGCTGTTTTTAATAAAAAAACAAAAACAAAAACAAACAAAAAAAATTGCAATTGATCCTATTTGTAAGAGTCCTAGGGAAATACTCTGGTGGTACAGAGTTATATTAACAAAAAAGAGGGTGAGCTCTCCTATTGCAGGCCATGCACTGAGAAGTGGTCAAATGGCCCAAATAAAGATGATGGCACTTCCCTATGCTTACTCTGAGCAGAAGTTAATGGTTTTTTTGTACTACATTGCATACAACTTGCAAAATTATGCTTCCCTGTGCACATGATTGCAACAGATCGACATATTTGACACACTGGAATGAAAAAGTACCCAGCATACAGGGTTGAAATAGATATTTTTCTTCCTCCTCTGTTTCCTTCCAGCCTCCCTATTTTGCTAACTTTACAGTTTAAGAAATTCAGTTATGGGCCTTAAACTACCTCGCAGTTTAGCTTTTTGAGCTCAGCTGTAGTTGAAAAATCTGGCTGCTCACTTGGGCTGATGGGGAAAGGAGAAGATTCTCTTTGAAGTGGACCTAGAGGGGAGGGGAACCAGTAAACTGGGGGAGCCTGCTGGGAGAAGTGGCGGAGATTACATCTGTCTTCTTGGTAAGAGCAAGCACACTTAGTGCTTATTATTCCACTTTACAATGTAGAGACATATTAGGCTCTAAAATATTTGTGGAAACAGCGGGTACAGCTAAGGTAGTTCTTTCATCTATCACTAGTGAAAAATGTACAAAAATGTTCAGTAAATGCACTGTTATCTGTGCATTTCATGCTTTTACAGTCATTAGACAATTACATGGCTCCTAACAAGGAGTCTAACATGGGACCACCGTCTGTAAACTTCAGTTAATGCACAGTGTATCTGTCCATTTATTAAGTGGTGCTTTTACACTCGGGCTCGCTGGTCTCTGCTTTCCCACTGTTGGTTGCCAGATGGAATTTAAGTCTTGCTTCATTAAGCCCTAAATGGCTTGGGCCATGTTTGACTTTCTTGCCTTGTGGTACTAGCATGCATCCAGCAGAGGCACATGAGACATCAGTGCCATGCTCCGAAAGTTACTGAGACATTTGCGGTGAATCTGCTACGACAACTAGTAGATTCTCTCCCCCTCTCAAACCAGAACCTCGGTGTCTTGACCCTCCTGGCACAAGAAAACACTCTTCCCTTCTGGCACACATCTAAAGAAGGGACGCGGTGAGCTAGGTGAAGGCTGCACGGAGGTGGATCTTACCTTAGGGGGACAGCTGACCAAAGCTGATGGGGAGACTCGTCTGGTGAGGAGCTGTGAGGTGGGCAGGGAGAACCTGTAGTACTTCAAGTTGTGTGTGGCATATGCAAAGTCAAAGGAAATGTGAAAGGAAATGAAAAATTAAGCTCCCAAAAAAGGTAAATGCTGATATTCTGATATTCAGTAAACATTCAACTATGTTGAAGACATGGATCAAATATGATATTGGCATAACATTAGCCCCATGAAGCTGATGATAATTCTGTCCTACTGCTGCTACCAAGTTCTGTGCACAATTACAGAGGTCCAGTACAATTAGCGTCATCTAAATTAGGTTAAAAATAATCAATGGGAGACTGTCATTTTGTGTGTCAGTTTAGATCACAGAGGGGCTTTTTATAAATCTCAGTGGGAAGAAAAATGGTTGGTTCTTTTCCATTTTGATTCACACAGTGAGGGCACAGATGTCTGGCATGTTTTCAGTTGCGTTTTTGCAAGTGGCACCACGTTGCCACAGGGAGCAGTGCCAAGCTGGCGTCCTCTTCTCTCCCAGCTCAGGGCTCCAGCAGTAGATGAAGTCCTCACTTGCTCCTCCTCTCACCTGCCAGCCTGGACTGGCAGTGGGCAAGCATGGGACAGACCTATTTAAAAACCGAACATTGTTCTTTTCATGCCTTCTTCTATGAAGCAATCTGCAATATGTGCTGGGACTATGCTCCTTTTTAAACGCAGCAGGCAGCCGCTCTGACTGCATCCCAGAGAGCCCCAGCAGCTTCAGGAGGCTATAAGGCTATTTGGTTTCCTGCACTCAGGTAACCTGGGTGGGATGTCTGACGCCTCAGTGGAGGCTCCAGCAGCTTCCCCTGGGTGTGCATGCTGCAACAGGCAGGATCCATCCTGGGGCTGGGCAGGTCACGGAAGGTCCCCAGCAAGCCCTATCTGAAGTGGAAGTACCGGCGTGGCATACACAGTGCAGGCATGGGACTGACATGCACGGGATGCTCTGTATGCAAGAGAGGGATCTGATCTCTGTTTCTCACTTGGAGCTAATTAGTCTTTAGGGCTGAGGAAAAGGGTGATGTACCTGCTGTGGCCAGCTGAGAGCACTCGGCCTCTCCCTGTACCCCCGCAATCTCCTTTCAGGCTTCTTCCTGCGCCCTGGCTGGGCTGGGCGCCTCCTCCGTGCTTGCCCCCCTGGGCAGAGGCACAATGGGGCTTCAGATTCTGGAAACACAAGAGGCAGATCCCAGAAGGAAGGATGCCAAGGAGAGGAGAAGCCAAGTACTAAATGTGAGGGGACTGTTACCCAAGGCTGTAGCTCTTGTCCCAGTCTCAAGCTTTGCCCAGTTTACCAGGTGCTTTGTGTCTTCTCCCACTCACTCCACTCTTTTGTTCTGTATTTTGCTTTCCAGTAATTTTTTCCATGCTATGTCACATTAGCAAAGGTCTCCTTGGACACATGCTGTGACACGGCTGCCTGCATCCTTCTGCCACATAAGTGTATCTGTGGAGGGGCAGAAACTTTTCCGCTGCCAGAGTTGGGCAGAGAACCCAGTCTCCAAGCTCTGCTCTCACTGTGTATTTGTGTCAGAGAAACTGCTAAAAGGCTAGGGATTTATGCAGTGTAAGAAAAAAAGGGCCAGCTAGTCGCTGGCCACGTGCACTGCTGGTGAGCACCGTGAGAGGCCTGTCCCCTAGGGACTGGCTGTGGCTACCAGGTCATCTCCGAGCAGATCCTGAGGATCTGTCGCAAGGCAGAATCATTGTAAATGATAAGCAGCATCCTGGTTGCTTTTTGTGTGTGTTAGAGAGGTGTCTAAAGCCCTCTGCCAGCAAAACCACGCTGAATTCATGGTAGTGTGATCAGACTGCGGAAGGGCAGAAGAGTAATGGATTAGCTTCTCAGTCATTTACATGTGAAGGGTTAAGTGGGGCACGAAAAGCCTGTTTAAATGTCCTTTAAACATCCCTTAAGCTTCCTGCTTTCCCCTCTTCTCCTTGATGCATAGCCAGGGCTTTGCCCTGCTGTGAGGCCAGGAGCCTGTGCGAAGCTGCCAGCTCTGTACAGCTCGGGGCAGAGCAGGAGGGACGGAGCGTGTGGCTGCCTGCTGACAGCCCACAGCTGCCATGGCCTGATACTGGCACGCTGCCCCCGACGGGCACGCCGGTCACGCTGCTCCGACTTACCTTTGTGACTCTCACCAGTTTAGCAAGAGCAGGGAGGATCCTGTGTATCCCCAGCGGATGTCAGCAGGAGTGGGGATGTTGTGTTACATCCCCGGCTGTCTGGGTGGTCAGTGCCGCAGGGCTCCTGCAGAACAGACTTGGTGACCTCTCACGGGTCACACGTTGAAACAAAGCAAACCAGTGCTGTACAGACACCGACACAGGTGAGCAATGCTGGGGATCAGTATGCTCCAGGGTATAGTTAAAGCATGTCCAGTGCCCTGGTATTTTCTTCAGAAATTTCTCCATATCTGGAAACCACACTCCATGGAAGGGCTCCCTGGCACTGGAAGTCCTAATCTGGGCATGGTGGCGTTTTGCCTGGGCTCGGTGCTAATCCAGCCCTCGGAGAGGAGGATTCACCGGGAGGGAAATAGCAGCTGGAGTTTATGCTAAGCTAGAGAGGTGTCTAAGCTCAGTGTCAGTCTGCAAGCTGCTGGGGGCACCTGCTGGGTTGTGGTCATTTTTTCAACTAGCTAGTAGAAGAGCTGAGCATCTGGGATTCCCTTTGACTCAAATGCTTCAGATGGAGGTCAGCTCTGGTCAGCACATTAGTGTTAATCAATCCATTGTTTCAGTCATGCATTACTTGTATAGCAGCGAAGAGGCAGACTCACCTTCTGAAAGAAAAACAGCTTTGAATTTCCTGTACTGAGGTGTCCAAGCTTCCATATTGATTCTGACAGCTTTCCCAAGGACTTGGAGTAGTGGAAGCAAATAGTTCCTTGTTTTACTGACACAGGAGAAAAATCAGTATCTCTATGCAGATCGGATCTTTTTTCCTTTTGATTAAGCGATACTGCGTCCACAAAAGTCATTAGAGTTCCAAATACTTTGCAATTAATCATGAAGAGAGTAAATGAATCATTGATTCAACATTAAGAGAGCTTTTTTTTTTTTTTTTTGCAGTGTATTCTCTTGCCAACTTACGTTACCAGTAACTATTCAGTAAAGAATAAAATCATACATTTGGTCTGGTTTAGCATGTGCTTCAAATTTTATAAATGTCAATACACATATCAGCCAAGCAAATCTTCTTGCCGGTTGTGAGCTCTAGCTGACAACTTACCCAGCAATAAAGAATTTCAACAGAAAGCAGTGATGAGTATAGCTTTCTGATTTGTCCATTGATACGGTTTGGGAAGTTGCACATACATTTGCATGGTTTGGGATAGCTCTTTGGGTGAGAAAAGGCATGCATGGTGGTGGCAGGGTGATATTATCTGGCCTGCACCGAAAGGTGTACGAGCTTTTTGTCAGTAGCGTGGGTGCGTGCGAAAAACTGCTTATGAGGATATGCCCAAAAATCCACAGAGGTATTGGTGCTGTTGGCTGAGTATATATTCGTGTCCATCTGTAAACTACCTTCACTGGAAAGGAAATCCTGAGAACTTTACAAACACTGCATATGTACATAAAAGGTGAAGGTTATAAACTTAAGCACTCAAAAATTAGGAAGTGTGCTCGGTGCTGTATAACTGACCTATAGATTTGACTTTCATGGCTGATGGACTTTTGTGAATTAGACAGTGTGACTTCTGGACAAAGGTCTCCCTGCTGTTGGGGCGTTTGGCATTCATTATGTTGAACCAAATGTAAGTCAGTAAGACTGCAGCAGGCGAGGCTCTAAGAGGGGTCTGAGTCTCCCACTCCGTGCACTGCGTCTGCCACATTCAGTAGCTGTGCGACCCCACGCAGTTGGATCAGCTTCCTGATCTGGAAGAAAATGTTGTTTTTATTTTGGTGAGTTACTTTTCTGTGAGCTTAGTGAGCTGGATCCATGCACTGCACACTTGCACAACCTGAGGCAAGGGAGGTTGCCAAAGCATGTGGCAGGAACAGGAGAGAAGGGAGAACAGGACCACTTTTTTCAACAAGAGCCTGCAGCTAGATTAGATGTAATATAATCCAAAGGCGTAACCTTAAAAGGGAATATTGCTCATGTGTTTAATGGGGCATGAAGTCATGTGGCAGCTATTTCTTCATTAACATGGTCTCTCTACCCCAGCCAATTCCCCATCCTCAATTTACAGACCATCCTCATACTGAGATTTTTACTCTTCTGTGAAATGCAGTCTTTGGCCACTGGTTCACAATGTGTTAGTACCTGTGCAGGTGCGTGTGCGAACACAGAGGGCTGTGCACTGGGAACCAGAATATTGAGCCAGAGTTGGTTTGTTTCCTTCTTTTTCCTTGCAAACAAGATGTTCCATATAATCACTCGATAAGATAAAGAAGCAGATCAGAGAAAATACTAGAAATAAAGGGAAAAGATTTAGGACAGAAGGGTGAGTATTTGGACATCTGATGTGTATTTATATCAGAGAAAACTGTTAAAGGGCTAGAGATTTATCCAGTGTAAGAAAAAAGTGTATCAGTGTATAATATGCTCGAGTAAGATCATGTAACTTTATGCATGAGTATTCACCTCTGAAGTTAATGATAGTACTTTTAAAGTTAGGTACTTGATTTTAGGTACCTTACTCAATCAGAGCCCATTGCATCAACTTCTCTTAATGACTGTTGCTGGCATATAGTCATAGAAAGTTTTCATGGGGCTCCAAGGTTAATCTACTAGTATCTTTCTTTTCTTCCAGCCCTAAAGTGCCACAATAACTTCAAGTTTCCTTTGTACCTTGTTTTATGTTTTTGTCAGCCCTGTTGGTCCTTGAGCTTAAAAATATTCTCCATGCCTATGATACGCGAGGGAAGGAGGGAAGGCAATTGGGGCCAGAGGATAATTAACCTCCTCTTTAGTTTTTGGTGCATCTCAAGTCCCAATATCACCTACAGGTGAACTAAAATGTCAGGCTTATGAAAATATAAAAATGGTAAAACATGTATATATCCATAAATCTATTTAAGCAGAGTTCGTGATGGATGAATGCGTTTAAATTTTAGAATCATATTTCTGCTAACTTACTGGAAGGGGAATCCCATAATTCACTGGAGAGTCTCATTCTTGTGAATTATTGTCTTCATCATTTAAGGAATATTTCATCTCCTGAAGATGATCTCCAGCCACTGTAACCTGTATTTGGCTTTCAGCTATATTTCTTTATCTTCCTTAATGCATATGACCTTGTGCAGTTCAGTCCTGAAAATTGGAGTCCCTGCTTTCTAGTTTCTGGAACTTGTTTATTCAAGAGTACTATTTAGGTAAACACAGTGCAGCAGTGTGACCAGCTTCAATTTTCTCCCTCCTTCCTTGTGATCATCACTTGCTTACTTCACCAGGATTACCTGCGGCTCCTGAGCAGCACTGTATGTATCTTACTTCTAAAGGAGGTGACCTGGCAGTGCCTCAGGCGCACATAGTGTACTAAAAAGGAAGTTGTTTAGTATGCTTAAATGTCCAGTCATTAAACTAGTGACAAATGGTTTGGTCTTAGGGGTAAAACATTGGGCCTGGTGACAAGATGACAGCTGAATTCCTGGCCCTTCCACACCTTGGGCATGTTACCGATTGTTCTGTGACCTTGCGTCACAAAGCGGAGGGTAATGTCTTCTACCCTTTGCCTGTTTGCGTTAGTAACTGTAGGGCACTTCAGGCTGTGTAATTAGATCTGCTGTGCCTGCCACAGGGACTGCTGGGCTTCTAAGTGCTGGGTAAAGTTCATCCTGGAAGGACCAGTTTAGAGAAAGGATCCACAGCCTTTGTGACACAGATATTTAATCTTTAGTTCCTTATTTAAAAATGCAGTAGAAGTTGGCAGGGAAGCTGGAGCAGTGTGGCGGAGGTAAGGAGGGAGCATCAGGCCAGGCATTAAGGCTGGGCTCTAACCACAGCGTGCGGTCCAGGGCACCAGGAAGGAGGGAGTCCCCAAGCCAGCCTGGAGAATGTGATTCCCAACATAAATCCTCCTGAGAAGAAGCCTTGTGCTCTCAAGTTGTGTCTTCCCATCCTTCCTCTGGAAAATGAGGATAATACTACTTGAGCTATATCCTCTGAGTGTTGCTTAGTATTTGAATACTGCTTGGATCCCATGGAGTGCTGAGGATTATTGCTCTGAATAATCCCTAGAATTCTATTATTTCACAAATGAAGTGTTTCAAGTAAAATTGGGAGTATGTTTTATACAGACCCAGAGCCAAAGTAGAACTGAAATTCTGTATCTGTAGGTAGTGGAAGAAATTAAGCTCAACCACAGAAGACTTTGTTTCTTATGAGTGATCCAAAGTCCTCCAAAGTCTGTGGGAGTCTTTCTGTATGCTAGTGGGCTTTGAATGGGAGCGGCAGAGACAGGTAAGCCCCGCAAAATGGAGAAAGAATCGCTATGATACTACTTTCAGTTCTCCTACATGGTGTTCGCTATGCCCCAGATCTCTTTAAAGCTCCTTGCTAGTTTTTGTGTTTGATAATCTCCATGGACATAAGAAAAGCATAAAGTAATTTCCACAAAATTCCTCTGAGCTTGATATCAAATCTCAGGTCTGAGTCAGCTCAAATTTCACCTCAGTTGTGTGGCCCGGACCCATCGGTAGGCTATGAAGATCTGCCTAGGAAGTTCATTTTGGTTCTTCCCCTGCACTTTTTTTCCAAAATGTGCCTCTCTGAAACTGCTCAGAAATGTTTGCATCTGATGAGAAATGGAGCCATTGGAGATGGGTTAGTGGGCAGAGCAAGGATGTTTAAAACGGATGATAGATGAACACCATTACAAAGCTATTACCATCACACAATGTGTAGCTTAAGTATCTTGAGGATATGCATGGTTTTGCTAGTAAAGAAATGACTATGTGAGTAGAAGACATTAGTACGGGAGTGATTATGCTAATGGCACTGTGGCAGGCTTGTGAGTCAGGAGCAGGGGAAGCTGAGCTCCCTGGAAACCTCAGCACCCTGCCACAGCCTCGCCGTTTGTGGTGGATATAAACAGTATTGTGTCTTCTTTCAGGCCTGATTTCTAATTGCTAATCAAATACTGTGGCTGAGATTGTATTATTGCTTAAGACAGTGCCGCAGGATCATGTAAAAATCCCATCATCAAACGTATACCCCTGTGAGGTACGGTATGTGCTTGGGATTTCCTGGGTGCTTAGGTCAGTGCACTGGCTGTCCTGGTGGGGACTGGTACAAAGGTTGGAGGGGGGCAGCAAACAAGGTATGTTTCTTCTTTGCTTATGCCTGAGTGAAATCTGTGAGTTGCTTTTTAGAAAGGACGAGTACTTTGTTGGGATGTAGCCATGGGAAGCTTCAAAGGCCGACAAGCACTGTACCTGCAGCCTCTTCATAGCAAATAAGCGATTTCCAGTTTAGCTGTCTTCTTGCTCCGCCACCCGACGACACTGCCTGCCATCCCACAGCCCTCAGTGCTACTGAGTAATAACGCAATGTTTTGCTTCTTAGTAAATATCTTTTAAACTGATGAATTCAAAAAGCATTTTAGATGACATTTAAAATTTAGAACAAAATGACTGAGCCGTGAATAATGAATCTTGCCCAGTAGATGGATGGCACGTTACTGTGCAATTCTCCCCCTCTCAGTCATTGTCAGCTGAAGCATTTTTCTCTTCCACTTGGTTTCCCTCCTCCCTTCCCTCCCTCACCCCCAGTATACACAAGTCCTATTCAGAAACGCTTTATTTTGAAGAGCATGTGCAGAGGGAAACTTCCAAACCAATCAGACCCAATCACAGATCCATTTTTCTCCTTCTTTTCAATCCTAACCTGAGTGTTGGCTATTCATGATGCCCATCTTTAAACTGAGGCTTTCTCCGCATATCAGCCCATCCTCACCCCTACGTTTGCCAGCAGCGTCTCCCAGGTGCACAGTGGGGCAGCACAACTGCCCATGTTCCTGCCACCCCCTTGGACACACGGCAGGAGACAGTGAACAGGCAGCCCCCCATTATCCTACAGCCCGTAACGCCAAATCAGAGGTGCCACCTTCCACGCGCAGCGGTAGCCGATGTTTCGGGGCAGCACAAGGTTGGTGTCGCCTGTTGGCAGCTTGGCTGTACAGGTGATGGCTATGGTATGCCTGTCCCAGCCTTCCTTTCCGGGTGGTACTCCTTGGCTGTGACAGGTCATGCCACGCTGTCCCTTGGCCTCAGATGTGTCTCCTGTCCATCACTCTGCCAGACCCACAGCTTCTGCCTTACACTGCAACGAAGTGTTTCTTTCTGGGATGGCTGGCCCCTGCTCAGCTCCCTCAGTCCTTTACCTGCTTTAACCACATCCCTTGCTGCAAACCTGTAACCCTCTGCCGCCACAGCGTCCCCTCCAGCTCCCCACTGTGCCCAGGCCTTCACACCACTGCAGGCAACATTCAGCTGTACCCCTAAGTTAGGTAACACCATCAGCTCCTGCATCCTCCCCCTGGCAGCTGGGAGTCCCTTTGTCACCAGCAGGACAGGGAGAGGAGCAAGGAGAAGGGGGGCGATAAGGGACAAGATGCTCAGGATGTAGCGAACAGGCAAGTAACAGCATCTCCTCTGCAGACTCCGAATCTGAATTCTGCCATCTCAAATTGAGCTGGCTCACGGGCGCCCCAGCAGCAGGGAAAACAAACAGATCTGTGCCCTTTGTGTTGCCAGGCCCCACAAATAATGATAATGAGCTAAACAGGAGGCCCCATCAGGTGGGAGCAGGTGATTAGGCTTGAGTTTTCTGATTGCCTTCAGCTGGGAGTCAGTTCTATAAGGGCAGTATTTTCACTCTAGAAAGGTCAGTGGCTGTCTGCTTTGTTTGCTTGCTGTGTGTGCTGTCCCACTGTCTGGCTAGAGTGGGGGGAAAAAATTCTTGCAGCATATAAGAAGTCATGCTAAAGAAGGTAAAAATTTCTCTGTATTTATTATGTTATTGGTTCCTTTTTTCATTCTCTGTTTTAATTGATTGAATGTTTCTGTTCAGAGGAATTTTCAACATCATATTGCATCTTATCTCCCAGTGCTAGTTCCTTCTTCTAGAAG
Organism: Pluvialis apricaria; assembly: GCA_017639485.1. NCBI lineage: Eukaryota > Metazoa > Chordata > Aves > Charadriiformes > Charadriidae > Pluvialis > Pluvialis apricaria. The sequence continues at coordinate 27,336,475 of CM030014.1, forward strand.
GAAGCTGTGGAAAGTGCTGATTTTGGTAATTACTCTCAGCTTCTTGAGATAAAAATTACTTCTAGTGGGAGATGATCAGGCTGGGTGGGCTACTGAGAACATCAGTACCTGGACTGACCAGTTAGACTGGAACAAACCAGCAAGGCTAGATGCAAGCCCTTGGGCTCTGCTACTGTACTGCTTTCGGGTGCCTGCTGCTGCCTTGCCCCCCCCCCGGCAGTTTTTGTGCTGCTGTGGTAATGTTTGAATAGTAACACCAGTAAAGTCCACCCAAGGACAGAAGTAGCAGCTGGATCAAGCTGGCTCATGCACAATTCAAAGCAGGAAAGGTTGCGTTTGTTCCTGTTCTCCTAGTTGCTCTGCTAAAAGTAACTTCTCCAAGGTAAAAAAAACCCCTTCGTCTGAAGTCTACTGTTTTGCTTGTGCTCCTTGTCTTATGTTTCTTGAGACTTTTTATATGGTTGAATTAAAAATATCAGTGAGGAAATAACATATTTTAAGACTAACTTTCAAATTGACTCCCTGCATATGGGTTCTTAAAACATCTTTTTCTCTCTTAGGGTTTCCCATTGTTTGAACACCTAGCTTAAAGCCTCTTTCACGTGAGAAATGCTTTTCTTCTGTGAAGACTTGGAGAGTGTTTGCCCAGAGTGGCCATGAAGGAAGTGCCCCAGCGTGGTAAGTACCCTCTTGGAGGCTCGTGCTCTGTGGTAGGATGAACTTCTAGCTGTGCGGGGCATCAAGTAGCAATCAGTGGCTATGTTGCTCTGTACTTATGAGAAAGGTAAATGAATGTTGCAAACTACTGTTTACAAACCCTGCTTTCACATCAAGGAGCAAGGTAAAAATGGGATGATTTGTTTTGTATATGTCAACTGTCAAAGCTGCCTCTCCTTAACTCCTTTGTATACAAAATAACAATGTAGAGCTATACTAGAAGATGGAAAATTGTCTTTTGAGGCAGTTATTTGAAGTAGTAGCAAAGCAGCATGGACCCCGCCTGAATCTCAACCCATTCACACCCTGCAAACCTTAGCAAATAATTAGTCTATGCAGAGTTACATGAAGAGCAATAAAGCTTACTTGTGTGAGCAGGGAGGAAAAAAATTGGTGAGCTAGACCCTGCTTTCAATGTCTAGGTGTTCTAGGGTGGTTACACCTTCCAGGTGGACTTTGAGATGGTCAGAGGAAAGAGAGGTTTCCCCTTGAGTATGATATAGCTGAACTGACCTAGGAAAGGGTGACTGGAATAGGGTCTGAGACTGTTTGGAAATGTCTCAATAAGATGAGGGAGAGACAGTGTTGCAAATCCTGGGATTGTTCCAAATAAAATGAGACTTAATTTTTTTTTTTTTAAATGAAAACTGAGGAAACTTAGCTGAGAATTTTAAGTCAGGAAACAGCTTAGTGGTAGGTATTGGATTGCTAATGAGCTATGAACTTGACTGAACCTAATGTATTGATTAAGGTAATATTTTCCTAATCTTGTTCTTAACACTTATTTACCCTTCATTAAACTTAAGAAAAAGTACTGCTGAAGATATGTGCTCAGGTAGCTACAACTTTCTACTGGTCAACTCACTTTGCACTCAAACTAAGTAAAAATACATAAAGTGCTACAGCTGGGTGTATAAGGCAAGCTGATATCAGAGAGTGGTAAAAGCCTCAGGTTTTGAACTATACACTGGGGTTACATTCAAATAAATCGGTATTCTGTCCACATATTGCAGAGCATTGCATCATGTTATTGCAACGATGTTTATTGCCACGGCAGGTAGAATAGGCAGCGCTTTTATGTCCCAAACATTGCAGGCTGCAATAGCAAGTGTAAATGGGGTGACTGTAGTTATCAGTGCCTCTAATAGTGTTGGAGCATGATGTGGGAATTGCATTGTGTTCAACAGCTATTTGCTAAGGGCTCAGAAGTACAAATAAATAAATGGTTTCCAAAGACTAAATAGGCTGTTCTGCTGAATTGGTCTTAACCAGCAGTGCCGACAGAGCACACAGGCCCGTGTGCTAGTCCTCACTATTCAAGCTGCGCTGTGAAATCAGACATCTTTCTGTAGGTCTCTTTTATCCCATTTGTGCTGGAAATGCTTGGAGTAACAGTCTCCTAGTGTTAACATAGTATTTTTACTTTTAATCCTTTCTAAAATGCAGAAAAAGCAAAGGAGGAAAGACACATTAACCAAAGATCATTTCCAGGGTACTGATTTAGCTCTTACGACTACAGTCCTTTCAGACGCCTATTTACAGCTCTCTTGGGGTTTTTTGTTTCATGGTTGGTTTTTGCTTGGTTTTTTTCCTCCCTCCCCTTGAAGATGCTTCTTCCCTGGCTGTAAAGCCTTCCCGAACTCCTTACCTCACAGCTGAAAGGAGGAAGAAGGGGCAGGGGAAATAATCAGTGTCTGTATATGATCAGAATGTGTGATCTCTTGTAAAAGACATTGTAGGTCATTGGAATAGATGCTGAGAATGTGACCGTTGTGTTTGAGAGAGTGATTAGAGAGTGTGAGCCTTGATTCAGCACAACACTTAAGAGTTTACTTAATTTAAGCAATTGCCTAACAACTTTAGTGGCTTACTTGCAGCCTGTGCTATGTCAAGACCTAATACAACTGGATAAGGTGTTTTGAAATATTAGTTGATTTGCTTCACAGATTTTTTTCCTTTCACTTGGAAAGTGTTCACAACAGTGTTTTATTGCAACATCAAGTGTTCTGGAAACATGATTAATAAAAAGCTTGCAGGAATTGAATTAGCAGGCAGGAAACTGCTTGTATGGATTTAGTCTATGACTATGCAAAAACTTTTAGTGTGACATGAGATGCTTCTCTTCTTCCCACAACTCCTGGCAGCAAGTAGGAAGCAAACTTCCACCAGATGGTATGAGGGCAGTTCAAACTTTGTGTTGCGTATGTGATGGCACAGATGTGGGGCTGTAAGAGGACAGAAGGGCTCACTGATAAAAGCCAGTGTATTGCAAACTACGGCTAGGAACCAGGAACTGACTCTTCCTTGGGCCATTATTGACACTGGAATTACTAAAACTAGTTCTGGAGCGTAGTCTGTTGCTGACAGATGTGTAACAGCAGTACAGCTTCTAATCCATGTGAATAATGGACATTGAGATCTTTGCTAAAATCCTTTAAAAATAACTTTCTCTTACAGTCACAGTTTTTTCTGTTGTTAGCTTCCCTTCCCTGGGAGTGTATGTAGGTTTCGAGTTATGCTGTGAATAGCATAGCACGCACAGTTGAAAAGCTACTGAGCAGCACAGGTCTGTACCTTGCCAAACCCAGGCTGGACCAACTCAAACTCCCCCTTTTTTCCGGGAATGCAGCTGACATGTCTGATCTCAGCCTTGCAGTGAGAACTGCTGCAAGCAAAGGAGAATGCTTGCTGTGCATTTTTGCATAACTGATCCTGTGAATGATTTTCTACTTCATTTATTTCATAGGAGAGCTTACAGTGTCTGAGCTTGGACTAAATACACAGGACTGTTTTGGACGTGCCTGAATTTCCACTGAGTATTTGTCTGCATGCAGTCCTGGGTGCTGATTTAAACTTCATGTGGCAAATGGAATGGAGGATGTAAATCTTCATCTTGCTTCTCATCCAAATCATAAAAATTAGATAATCAGGTTCATCTATAGCTTATGCTAAAATGAGTCATATGTATGTGTGTAATACTTATACAGGGGTCATTACTGAAATTCCTGCTGTTAATAGGTTCCTACAAAATCTCTTCCAAGGGAAGTAAGCCAAATAGCTTTGCTCTCTCATTATTCCTATGGAGGCAGCCACTGGGTCCCAGCAGGGATGTTAGCATCAACCAATCTGTGTTTTGAGTGAGACACCAGGAAGCGTAGTTTTCTGGGCCAGTATTTCAAGAAAACATATGGCAGTGTCTGCTACTCGTGAAAGGCAATGGTGTAGTCAAATACTGAATCAGGACTTTCCCACTGCACAGACTTAGAGGAATCCAGTTTTCCCCACACAGCTTGATTCCAGTGCGAAGCTATTTTGCGTTTTCTATTGTGGCACTAATAGTAACTTTTTTGCAGCTAACTCATGCAGGATTTGAACTCCCCATCATCAGCACTGAAGTCTTCAGGCTAACAAAGCCCAAGTCCATTAGCTAGCCTCAGGAAGAGATAAGTGAGCCTCTTACACAAAGAAACCACTAAAGCTATATTTTCATTCCAATGTTTTAACACACATCATGTTGGATGGAGTTACTACAGGGCAACCACTGTTTCTAATATCCTGTTTGGATGTTGAATGGGCTAGCACTTCAGAGCAAATCTGGGGGGAAAGGGCACTTATCACTGCTGTATCTTCACTGTTCAAACTTGCATTGAAACTCATTTTGGTGTGCCACCATGAACTTTTGACGTTTCTGCCTCGTTGCTGGTGCACTGAGCTTGTTTATAACTGAGTGTTGAAATAAGAGTAGTTGCAAGTGGGCTTCTAGACTTGTGGAATAAGTTTAAAAGTATATTGGCTGTCTTATTCTGTAGTACAGTAATGTTCTCACAGTTCTTCTAAACAAGATAAATAATTTTGTCTTACAAGAATCTCTAGATTGTATTCTTTTGCTAAAGAGCACTTTCACAAGCACTTCACAAGTTGGTTTCTAGTGACAGAGTATTCTAACCTCTTTGAGATCCCTAGCAGTTTGGGCATCAGGTGATTGCAGGACAGCAGGAACTTTACTTTTAAGCACCTACCATAGTGTTATCTGGCCTAGCAATTTTTCTGTTGTTCAGGACCCAGGAGTAGAACAGATCTCCCTTCAATGTAGAATGACTTTGTTATGCAAATTGTGGTTTTTTCCTTTAGTTTCAAATGATGTTTGGGTTTTTTCCAAGCTGTAACCAAAGTAACAGCACAGTGTCAGCTGTAGGTAGGATTATAACCAAAAATTGCCAAAGCATATAAATATTAAGTATGGATAATAACACAGTCAGATGTTGCATGGGGGTTGTCTTCATTAAAGTACTGTATTAGTAGCTGCTATTATGTTGCTCTCCTGTGGTGCAAGCATTCTGGATCAGAAGAGACCCACCATTTCACATGTGCTCCAGCTGTTCCCTTCACCCACCACAGCCAAGCATAGTATTTTCTTATTTTTAATGAGTTACGTGTGTGTGGAAAGTCAAAAAAAAAAAACACCAAAGCAGAGGGAGATTGTTAGATTGTTTCCAGCATCAAGAAGCTGGGTGAGATCACAGAAGGGCCAAAGAAGGTCTTTCACAGCAGTATGAAATGTAGAGATGCAAGGCTGACTCATTTACTTGAACACTCATTGTGATGGACCAACAACAGGGCAGTTGCCTTTGTCCCTGATGCTTTTGTTTCTGGGAGCACTGACGATTTCTGCCCCATTTTCTAGTCTCCTTTTGTTCTTGCTTTTCTGTTTTCTGGGCTCTTTATTATTCAGTTTTGATTTTGCTTTTACTGTCCTTCAGAGATGTTTTCACTCTGTCTCATCTTAAAACTACATGTGATACAGAGCTCTGGCCCCAGGATGGCTGGTCACGGCTTTGATGCATGTCATAGTTGAGCAAGCTGAAATACCAACACAAATTGGTGCACAATCTGATACAATTCTTGCATTTGTCATGCGGTGAGGAAGAGCTGTGCCCAGTGGAGCCAATGTAACAATGACAATAGTGTGCCTTCATAAGGGCTAGTCCAACCCCCTCCCCATGACAGTACACGTACTGCCTGTACGTGCCCTGCCTGCCTCTGGCAGCTCTGGAGGCCCCTTTATCTGCGCTTGGTGGCACCCTTGCACTGGAGCACTGTGCTTTTGTGCCTTGTCATCTGCCAGCATCGTGCCTGCTTCATCCAGCAGAGCCCACTCAGAATAGGTGTAGATCAATCCTGTGGAATGTCCTGACAGTGGGGGTGATCTGTGGGTATCACACTGATGTTCAGAAGTTCTTACCTGGTGGTGTTCAGATCTCAGCCCAGGCTGTATTTGAGGTAAGGTCTTGCAGAGCAAGACTCCTGTGCTGTTTTGAAAGCGTGCTCTATCTTCCAAAGAACTAGCATAACCACGACTGCAAACCTGAATGCCAAGCTGTTCCTTGTGCCTCACATCCCTTGCAACTTTGACTAGTTGCAAAGAAAAGGATTCAAAACCTCCTATATCAAATTCATACCCAGTGGTCATGAAGAACTGTGGAATAAACAAGACTTGTCTTGAAGCAGGGCCGAGGGGAGAGGGTGGGTGCTGTTGCTCTTGTGTTACTTGTCACACTCTTAGAATGGAGTTGGGCCTGGAAAAGTGGCACTGAGCTGATACTGGTCATTTTGTGGCATTTTAAGGTCCCTACCCTCTAGCTATGCCTGATCAGCCTTTACAATGTTAATTGTTTCTGTACTGCTTCAAACACTGCTGTGAGGGAGAATCCATTTGGAAAGACGGATGGGTTAAAGCTCCGGAGGTTTGATAGCAGACCACCAGTACTTAAAATCTGAGAACTCTGTAAGGCCTTTATAACTCTCCTGAATTACCACTAGTCTAAAATATTGCCAGAATGCATTACTTGTCTCTGGAAGCCTTTTTTTTTTCTTCACTTACTGCACAAAGTAAAACGGGCCCAGGGTTACGAACAGCTCAGTCTGTGCCAGGACTGTAATTCTGTTGCACTGGTAAATGCTATTGTCACTTAAAAGTACTGTTGTCACTGACATAACGCAAGCAGCTCAGTAAGCTTATCCAGCTTGGTGGCAGAGCATAGGTGCTTGGGTTTTACAGAAATGGATCTTTAGACCTGGCATGGCAGAGGATTTAAGGAAGGGATGCACAGGGAGGGTTCTTGTGATGGGCCGTGGAGGGAGGAGATAGGTAAAAGATAGCAGAGAGGGGCTCCTGGCAGCCTGCTTCTGGGGGCGCTGCCTGGCTCTTGGGTCTGAGCAGTCTGTTCAAAGACCAAACTTGTAATCGCAAGGAAGACACTTAGTGTGTGTGTGTGGTGAGCAAATGAGCACTTAACACAACTAAGAAGTGTGTCTCCACAACAGACTGCCTCTCTTTAGCTGCCCTGGTATAAGGTTCAGGTGTTACAGCTAGCAATTTGCTGTGATGCTCAGTGTCACTAGTACCACTAGCTGTGGCTCAGAGTGTTTCATTTTAAATAGCACTGTAAAGCTGAAATAAAGGGATAGTAATATCTCTGTTTTACAGAAGGGGAGACTTAAACTAAGACGAGCTTATATAAGTGTCCTCATGGAAACTTTTAAAAAAAGTTGAGTGTAAGCAGGTGAATGGCTAACTAGTCATGTGCACTGGATGAATGCAATCACTTAATGGGTAGGATCTGTACCTAAATTCTGTCCCTTATGGAGAATTTAATTCCTAATGACCAGAGTAGCCCCTAATCTGCTGAAGAGAGCTTCTGGATCAGGGAAAGATCTATCCTTGGTAGAGGTGGATGAAGCTAGAATACATTTAAATGAACTGGGCAGATGCAAGTCCCTGCAACCCAGTGGGATACACCCATGAATGCTGGGGAAGCTGTCATGTCATTGTGAGGCCACTCAATCTTTGAAAGGTCACTGCAGCTGGGGGCGGTTCATGAGGGCTGGAAGAAACCAAATGTCACTCCTATCTTCAAGAAAGGCAAGAAGGAGGATTTGAGGCACTGCAGGTCAGTCAGCCTCACCTCAATTGCTGGGAAGCTGAAAGAGTGAATAATAATGGAAGCCATTTCCAAACAGACTAATTAACTGGAACGTGGTTGGGAGAAGTCAGCATGGATTTACAAAGGGGCAGTCATGCCTGACCAACTTGATAGCCTGCTACAATGAGATGACTAGCTTGGTGGACAAGGGGAAAGCAGTGGATGTTGTTTATCTTGACTTTAGTAAAGCTCTTGACACTGTCTTCATAACATCTTCATGAGTGATGAAGCATGGGCTTAAAAAATGGGCAGTGAAGTGACTGAAAACTGGCCGAACTGCCAAGCTCAGAGGGTGTGATCAGCACAGACTCCAGCTGGAGGCTGGTCATTAGTGGAATATCCTAGGGGTTGGTACTGGGGTCAGTACTGATCAAGATTTTCATTAATGATATGACTGATAGGACAGAGTGCACCCTCAGCAAGTTTGCAGATGATGCCGAACTGGGATGAGTGGTTAATATGCTAGAGGGTTGTGCTGCCATTCACAGTGACCTTCATGGGCTGGAGCGATGGGACAACAGGGACTTCATGGTATTAACCAAAGGGAAATGCTAAGTCCTGCCCCTGGGGAGGAATAACTCCACCTACCAGTACACTCTGGGGGCTGACTGGCTGGGAAGTGGCTCTGTGGAAAAGGACCTGGGGATCTTGGTGGACAGCAAGTTGAGCAGGAGCCATCAGTGTATCCTGGTGACAAAGGCAGCCAAGAGCATGGTGGGCTGCATTAGGAGGAGTGCTGCCAGCAGGCTGAGGGAGATGATCCTTCCCCTCTGCTCAGCACTGGCGAGGCCTCATCTGGAGCGCTGGGTCCAGTGCTGGGCTCTACAGTACAAGATATGGACTTACAGGAGTAAGTTCAGCAAAGGGACACACAGATGATTAAGGGCTCGGAGCATCTCTCATATAAGAAGAGGCTGAGAGCACTCGGGTTGTTCAGCTTGTGAAAAGGAAGGTTCAGGAAAGGTCTTATCAATGTGTTTAAACCCCTGATGGGATGAGTAAAGAAGATCGAGCCAGATGCTTCTCAGTTGTTCCCGGTGAAAGGGCAAGAGGCAAAGGACACAAACTGAAATTCAGAAAATTCAATTGAAATGTAAGAGAACTCTTACTATGAGGGTGGTCAAATCCTGGAACAGGTTGCCCAGAGACGTTGTGGAGTCTCCATTCTCAGAGACATTCAAAACCTGCCTGGCCGCAGTCCTGAGGAACTGATTCTAGGTGACCCTGCTTTGAGCAGGACATTGGACAAGATGATCTCCAGAGTTGCCTTCCAAACTCAGCCCTTCTGTGATTCCCTGAAAGTGCAGTGGTTCAGTGCAGGCACAGTAGTTAGAGCACTATCTTTAACATAACAACATAGCTCAATGCTCTGCTCTTATTCCAAGAGGCCTATCAACAATCTAACTTTGAAATCTGCATTTCCTGGCTTATGAGATCACCCATGGAGGTAGACTCTCATTTCCCCAAATGATAAGAGGCTGACAGATAAGCAAAGGGCAAGAGCTTGCTCAATCTGTTAGTTATATAACCACATAAATATAACAGTCACTTTTCTTAGCATCAGGTACTTACACTGTAATTGGTATCACTTAACGTAAAGCGTTGTTCTCCATTTCCCTGCTCAGTTTTAATGGGTGATGTAATTGCAGCTTTGCAAACTGTGGTGGCATACCAATGCAGTAGCTTCTGTGTCAAGCGAAGTGCTTGGTGCTAGTCATGGTATGTTAGTGTATGACTCGGATGTCACAGAAATAGGACCAAATTGTGGATGCAGGCAACTTGTTTGGTATCGTGAAAGGAACAAATAAGTAAGACAGTCCTTGAGAAAGAAACTCACAATACTTTATTATTTTATATAATTTTTTAATCTTTTTCTACATGACTTAGGGTTTTATTTCAGATAGAGAAACTACTTCAATATTAACCCAACTACCTGAATTTTCATATGTGATAGGTAGAAAATTCCGTTATAAAGAGCAACTCAGCAGCTAGTGGGATGCAGAAAAGTTATAAAATACATTAAATAGTTTGAGAATTCACAGCTGCTGTAAGGTGCATGTGTTAGAGCCAGCACTTCAGGTACAGTTGCAGAGCTTGTGGGGAGTACCTGGTTTTGCTGAATGTGCTCACCTGTGTAATAACTGACTCAGATATGAGCTTCACCAAACTTTGGGGCTGTTTTTGTCTCTGCTTTATCCAGGGTGGAAAATGAGCTGCTTCATATAAATAGTGATCTGATTAATACTGACCCTGCTAGAGAATTAAAAGGGTTCCCTCTTCTGTAGTGCTGGTTGCAGTGCCATTTGCTGTTTCGTGTACATGCCCACCACATTGTACACAGTTAGCCTTGGCAGGTCACTCACTGGTGACTTTTTGGATATAAATGAGGTGATCATAAAGTCAGTTGGAAGCTGTGTTCAAATGGCTTGCATCTGATGCACTGAAGACAGCTGTTTAATTAGAGGAATATCATAGAAAAGAAGATGAGATGTGGGATGGAAATGAAGGTTTTCGTTCAGCCTTGCCTCGGGAGCAGATCAAACTCAAATGTTATTTAATTCTTTGTTTTATTGTGTTCTGTGAGAACCCATCCCTGCGACCTGGCCTCCCACTGCACAGAGATGAGCAGAACTGAAGATGCGATGGAGGCACCAGCCATGACAGCGGGGGAGTGAACTGATGCCTGTGGATTTGCCACTTGGTGTTACAGTTATCCCCTTAAGCTGTCAGGCAAAAAGCTTGCTGGATAATGGGAAAGTAAGCTTAGTTGGGGGAGTGAGGATCATCTCTGCAACACCTGCATGCCTGAATAATGCTTTCAGGAGAACTGGTTAGAAGAATAGGAGTTTTCCTGCAAGAAATACTCATAAAAATCTCACCGTTGTCTACTTTGTACTGGACACTTGATGTTTCCAGTTTTGGGGTGGGGGAAGAGGAAGGAAATTGCCATATTCATTGTAAATGGTCAGCAGAAGAGTGAAAGCTCCTGCTTGGAAATGCAGGCGAGGTCCTCGTGAGAGCTGTCCTTTGAAAACTTTTTCACAGGAAAGCCCAGGGATTAGCTCTGGTCTGAATATTAACTCGGTCAGCTTTAGTAAACAAAGTATGCTTTCATCTGCAGTGAGGTCCCAACTAAAATGCACTTACAGTGGTATTTAGGATCTCACTGTCAGTTCAGCGCAGGGACAGGACACTTCCCTTCCCTGGAGTTGCCTTACTGTGTCTTATTAACTCAGGTTTACTGGGATTTGATCAAAACCATAATGTCACCTCCCTGCCCACAGTGCCTTACTGTCTTTAACAGAAACAATCAAACACAGCTCTGAGCTTCTCATTTTCCCCATGTGCCACTCAAATACTAGTGTGGTGTGGTGTGCTCCAACATCTGTAGATGATTCCATGCATGAAGGAGTATGATGCCTCTGTAAAATACTAGATTGGGGTGACTTCTGAAGCATTTGGTAATACTTCTGTTGAAGGGAGAAGCAGACTGTTTTGTTTACAGCACAGGAATTTCCTGTACTTAAAATGGATCTCTGAGAGCCTTCATTAGCTGTAAAACCAGGGTGCAAGCTGGCATGTGGGTTTGCTAATGTTCTGTGCATTTACACCAGTGCAGATTTTGGCCTGTTTTCTTGGCCAATGTATAGACAAACCCAGCAAGTTTGGAGGGCTCCCCGCTTCCCACCCCTCCCACAATGACTAATATATTCCTGGGAGCTTTGTGTTTTTACAAAACTGTTGGCCTATCCAACAATGTGATGCACAGTGTGTGTGCTATTCAAGTCAATACAGTTATTTCAATGCGTAAAGTTCAGCATACTGACTGCTTGGGCCAGCACACTGACAGAGCTGGAATAGTGGAAATATTTCTGGATTTCTTTTTTGCGGTGAGGACAAAGAAAATGACGGAAAATGTTTGTTCTGCTAAATTGACATATGCCTGTCCCAGAAAGTAGTTGTGCTTTGCATGGCTTGAATTTATGTGAGGCTTTCTATTGCAATTACATAAGGAAAACACATCCTAGCCGGACTGATCTGTGACTGTGTCTATGACTAGTCTATGTGACTATGACTGTCCATAGCTGTAACAGCAATTAGTTCCACTGATAGGTTATCTGAACAGCTGTCAGAGATATTGATCAGGAAAAAAGCTGTTTGGAATAGTGACATCTGAAACAATTGGTTTTAAAACAGTCAGAAATATAGCCATTGATTGACTGAAGGGGGATTCTTCTGGCCTGTAAGTGTACAATTTTGCTTTCTTAACTCAGCAGGATGCTGTGGCATGAACTTTGAGAATAATCTTTAAAGAAAGTTTTAAGAAAAAATGCAGCAGGGGTGATTGAACATCTTTCAGAGAAAATTATAGAGGAGTATAGGAAGCCAGGGTTATTTTCCTGATTATTTCTCAGCCATCCAAATCTGAGACTGAAAACATTACCTAGATTTAATCAGGAAGATGTAAAAAGGGTCATTGTTCAGAATCTGTCTGGAAAGTCCATATGCACATCACTTTCCTGGGACTGGGAGATGGTGAAGTCATATTTGCAGACTGAGGAACACTGAAATTGAAAGTGGTTTGTGGTGTTGAGTGGCTGACTGAGAAATCAGTACTAGGATTTGTTCTTGAACTAGGCAAACAGTCCTATGCTGGTGGGAGGGATTTTACCTGGATGTGTTTTCTTTAGGCCTCTGATTATCTGCCTTAATTTCTGCCTGCATAGAGGGATGGCACATGGCATTACATTGAACCTCCACGTCAGGAGAGATTTCAGGTAGTGAAATGGTTGACTTTAGTATTTTTCAGGGTAGTTAAAGAACAAATGTTGCTCTGGTTTCCCTTTCTTTGTCAGCCCGTCATTGGAAAAGCAAATAAATGTAAAGTACAGTCTGTAAAGATCCAGACATTCAATTCATGTGTTCAGAGTCTGTCTGTTATCGTGCATGGTCTGATATGCATGACACAGTTGTGTCTCCATCTGCTGAACTAGGCAGTTGTTTGAAAGATGGTAACACAAGTTACATGTTGATGCTTATGTTGCTGTGAATTGAAGGTAGACAGTTTCTAAATTGATCCTTCCTGTCTACAGAGCTAAGATGAGCTCGAAACAGGGAAAACTGAAATTTATCATTTCCTTTTAAAAATCTCTGTCCAAAGAGAACTGTGTTTCTTTTCCCTTTCCTTCCCCAGTTTGGAATAATGCTGTCTTTGTTTGCCTGCATCAGATGGAGCTTGTGTACCATGGGCCTTCTGGGGCGGGCTGGGTTTGCTGCATGTGTTGCAAGGTGGTGGAGCTGAGTCAGCTTTGGATAAGGAAGGGTTAAAACCTTTTCCAGCCCTTGTGTCCTATATTCTGTGTGTAAAGAAACATAATGCTGTTCTTGAATCACCAGCCCTTGTCCTCTGTATTCTAGGCTGTTCCTTATTTAAATGCTGTTAATTGTTCTTATGATCATATCAAAGGTGTCAGAAAATGTCAACCAAGACTGATATCCCTGTATCCTCAGTGCGGGCGCAGAGCGGAACAGCTTACAGCTTTTCATGAACTTGTCTGTTTCTTTTGTGTCACCATCTCTCTTCTGGGACTGAGAGAAGTGAGATGTGACAATGTAAAGTGGCTTTTTCCAACATCATGCAAACTGCCTGTGACAGAGCTGGGAAAACTGACCCAGAACATCCCAGGCCAAGGCTCTCAGTCAGCCCATCCTCCTACATCACAGCGCAGGCTGGGAAAACCCAGATCCCAGGGCCCTGCTAAGCGTATCGCTGGCTTTCCTTCATCTCCTCTTGTGTGCTCCGTCAGCAACCCCTGCGAGGCTGTGTAAGACTGATGCCACTCTCTCCAGCACAGGAGGAACACTCCTGTTTACGTGGGGCTGGAGCTTCCTGAGTGTGGGAGCTGCCCAAGGGTTAGCCTTTGGTTAATGCAAAGCGAGTTCATCTGCTAGCTTGGCAGAACGAGGAGGAGAACCAAAATACCCCTTCATTTCCAGTAATAGAAAAATCCTGTGACTTTATCATAAACAGCTCTTCAGCTGAAGCAGCTAGGGATTTGGGCATGGAAATAGCCTTTCATTACAATCATGTCTCTGAGCATTCCCATGAAAAACTGTTTTTGATCAGCAGCAGACTTGGACAGTATTACCTTGCAGAGACTGCAGTCCTGCCTGCAAACTGCAAACCTGCAGGTTTTTTCAGTACCCATAAATATCATCATTATCCCAGACTACTATTTGCGGGGCAGGAGTGCTTCAGAGCCCCTGTGAGGGCTGAGGCAACACTGACAGACCCGTCTATAAACGGGGATGAGAACTGCTGCCGCTTCCCCGCAGGATGGGGCGGCTGCGCCGAGGGGGGAGCGAGGGGCAGGCTCCCGCGGGACGGAGGGCAGGCCCGTCGGTGGGGCAGCAGCCTGCCGGCAGGGTTTCCACGAAAGGCCTTGTTTCCCGGCGGCATTTGAAATCGGCTGCCCGGGGGCCCTTTCCCCTGGCCCGTCTGGGTCGTGCCGGTGCCGGCCGCATCCCTGCGCAGGAGGCTGCGGGCCGGGCTTCCTGGGGTGAGCCATTAACGGTGCGTAACCGAAAAAAGCACTCCCGAGGTTGTCAGCGTCCCTCGGTGCTCCCGCACGGAGCGGAGGAGGGCGGGGAGGACGCGGGCGAGGGCCGGGGGCCCGGCCGCGGCTCGCTCCGCCACCGTCGGTGTCGGGCCGCCATCTAGCGGGCGGCGGCGGGGCTGTGCCCGGCCCGGGGCTCGGGGCCCGGAAGGGCGTGAGGAGCGCCGGGCCCGGCGGGCGGGAGCAGCCGGACAGGCGGGGTAGGTACAGAAAACCCCGCTGGGCCTCCAACATCTGGGGGTGGCCGCGGCCTTCCCGGCTGGGAGCGGCAGAGCTGCGGGTTGATTCACAGCAAGGGACGGGGCGCTGTGCGGCCCACTGCTCCAGGAGCAGCCCCAGCAGGGTAAGCTCGTCTTGGCCCCGCATGCACCTGGCAGCTGAAAGCTCTGGGTGCTCGTCAGCCATCATTTTGGGTCATTCTCTTCGTAACTTTATCTGTCATAGCTAAAGACTGACTGCTTTGCGACATGCATAGTTCACTTTGGTCCCTAAGGCGTCTGGTGAATTAGGCAGTATCAGTATCGCACCGTACACAGTCAGATTAAGCTCAGTATTGTCAGTGTGAAACTCTTACAAGCTGCTCCTTAAAAATTGTTGTCAAATGGATCTTAAGCTTTAAATTACTAATGCAGGTATATTTGGAGTTTTTATTTGCCCTGTGAGTCTTGAAGCCTTTTAGAGATGCCTCAAAAACTGTGAAACACAATGAGATAACCTATGGTAATCAGAAGACTCCCAAATGAGTGCATTAGTGTTAGTCTGTTGTTACAAGCTCCTCTTTGTAGTTAGCAAGTGTTCACAATGTACTGGGGGAAACTTTCAGTTCCACTGAAATGGAGGGAACAGTAAATGCTCCACACCCACTTCAATTCATTGTAGTGGAACTGCAACAGGAGAGAGGGACAAATAAAGGTACCTTTAGGAATACAACCCAAGTTAATTATTGTGGTTGCACTTAATGACCACAAACAGGACAGGGAATGCAGTAGGAGAATGGAAAGCAGTAACAGAGGCACAGCCCATTCTCTAAGCTGTTGCCAGTTCAGGAAGGTATGGAGCTGCTAAGCAAATTTGTACAGCAAATTTAGTTCCCTAACTTGTTCTGGTGCAGAAATTTCAGTGAAGGTGGGCTGCCTGGTGGGCAGGGTTAGGTGTACATAACCATCTGCTTAGCCTAATAAATCCATCATATGGAACTGATGACTGATAAAATAAGTATAGCCAGCATAGTATGCTGGGGAGAAGAGCGATGTGTACTCCTACATTAACTGATTGGTTAAATAGCAGTTTTGTTTTCATTCCTCCCCCAGATTAGTGGCTAAAAAAACCACCACCCCTCAAGAGTAAAAACAAAATGTGCATAAAGCAAGGATAATGGTTTATAAAATGCACTGTGGTCTTTCTGACAAATAGTTTAATTCCCAGCAAATGTGCAAGATAGTCTTTAGGTGTGGAGCTCATTGTGGTAATTTAGTGTCTTTGTCTAAGCAAACTTACTGATTGTACTCCACTGAAGCAATTCATAAACAGGAAATACCAATACAGCAAACAGTAGCATTTTGCCCAGAGCAACATCTGTGTTCCAAGCTGCTTACTGTACTACTAAACAGTACAAATCTGTTGATGTGATAACACAAGGTCAAATGGTAAATCTGGATCAGCATTGCATATATCCACGATTAAGCATTTCTGAGTCAAAGCCTTCAACTCCATTAAAAAAGGAATAGGCCTTAATTCTAATCTTGGTATAGTGGTGTTAGTGCAGTGTTACTTTCCTGATTTCACAGATGTTACATCATCTTTATTAAAAGGTAACTGAGATGGCTGAGGTATGTCAGCCTGAGCTCTCCAATATCCACAGTTTTAGTTCATTTTTCTACCAAGTAAAGTCAGCCTTGTAATTGCTTAGGAAAGACTGGAGTTGCACAAAATTCATCATGGCACTGTTTCCTTGCAAAGGACATCTGTAAGCTGACTACATGTTTGAAAAACATTTGTTTACAGACTTACTAAATGAGAAATATTGAAAAAAGGCTAGTAAACATGCAAAGACAAAACAATTACACTTAAATATGAATTTTATTTGCTATAAATTAATAATGGGAATGAGGACATATAGTAAAACAGCAGTTAAGATAGTGCACAAGAACACGAAGGATCTGGGGGGAAGGAAACACTTGCTGCATGCTACCCTCCATGACTTACACATATCTTAGTCATATCATGAGGAGAAAAACCCACAAACACATTTAATGAACACTGGTGTGAATTTTCTCCTTTACTCAGCTTGCTTAGCTGGTTCCATCACCTATTGAATCACCACTGAAGAACAAACAAAATGAAGCCAGTGTTGTGTGACACTTAAGAGTAGCTCCATCTAGATGCAGCTTGGAATGTGCTTCAGCACTAGAAAAGATGTGTCTTTGCCTAAAGTCAGTGCGGTTGCCCTGTAGATAAACACTTTCTACCCCTTCCTCTCTAGTTTATAAGCCTTTACCCACTCACTAGAAGAGGCTGATTCTCTGGCTTCCTGCGTTTAAGCAAAAGAAGCCAACAGCTATGTTTTCACATGGAACTAAGACTTTGGGATGGGGCCCTGGTTCACTTCTTTAATGTGGCTGGACTTACCAGACGGCTGAGCATTTCCACCCCACTCTTGATAAGCCTGGCTCTGTCCAAAAGTAACTAGTCACAGATGAACATATAGACTTGTGACCTCTGTAAGCACTGCCATTTAAGTCTGAATGGACTGTAACTGCTATACAACAACTTCAGTCATCCTTAACGGATAGTGTACACTGCAAAAAACAGTGGCACTCTAATGGCTGCAGACCTCCCATAGCTTTAGAGAGGTGAAGTATTGGGCTGCAGGTAGGAAAGCATGTGCTTGGGTGCTATGCAGGTCTAACTGGAATCACAGCATCACGAATAGCACCATTTAGAAACAAACACCTGTTTAGGACTATCATTTCAATCTGTTTTGAAAATGATCTTGCCACAGCCACTGCCTCTTCCCATCACTATGGTATCAACCTATCTGCAGAAGCTGGCACGGCAGTCCCTCTGAGCCCCGAAATCCACTCTGTCCCTGTTCCTGCAGCTCACACTAGCATCTACACAAACTGCAGATGTATGAAGTACTGGACTGGGCAGAGAAAGGCTATTGAGTCATGACTACGTATCCAGCTGGGCATTATTAGAGATATTACCAAACCTCCACTCTGTTCCTGAGCAACAGGAGGTGCAGCTGTGTCTTCAGGAAGCAAGTCTATGAGCATTAAAAACCAGTGAATTCAAGTGGCTATCCCCATACTGCTGCTTTGTGCACCAAGACATTTCTGCTTCTATTTCTGCAGTGAGATCAGAAAGACTACAAGCACCTGCAGTAAGACAACTACTCTCTTGATTTTATGCTCTAGCAGTTTTGTACACTTGCTTTCTAGCTTCTAAATGCCTATGCTACCAGGATAGAAAAGTAGCTCATGATTTTTGTATAAAAGCAGCCTATTGTTACCAAGATGGAAGTAGAACCTTCAGCTTCAATTTGTACTTTTTTTTTTTCCCTTTGAGAAGGGGTAAAGTTATTTTTTTAATGGAGACTTATTTCAATTTGAACTTTTAAAAATATAAGTTCTTGCTTTGCATTCAACCAAGGAATGTTTTGCAATTAACAGTCTTTATATTATATACTTCACTTGAAGAAACTGGGGACCTAGATACAGTTATCTCCTGAGAGTGCAAGAGACATGTTCCCTTGCTGTGATCAACAGCTCTTGGGGGAGGCAGAGGAAGAACCAAACAAAAAAACAACACACCCCCTCCTATAAAACTCTGAACTTAAAACAAATTACTAGCTGATCCCCTTTGTGCTATTCTTTCACAACCATTATGAGATTCAAAAGAAATCACAATGATGTTCAATTGTTTTATTCTCCCTGACCCCTTACAAGCTAAATACTACACAGGGAGAGGAGGAGATGGAAGCATTCTGCAGAACTAGTTATATTGCAAAGCACAAACTAAACAGCAGTGTAGACCTGTAATCACTTCAAGGTTATCTCAAGGCTTAAAAAAGGTAGAAATGTTTGTTCACTGAAGTTCCAAGACAGTCACCATCACTTTCTGACGTCAAGGGTACCAGGCCTCTAAGAGAACTTCAGTAGTGTACTGCAGTTTCTTTTGGTTTGGACTAGCAATAGGAAACTCTTGCTTTAGCTCCCTTTTGAACCTCCAAGTCCTTTCAGTACATTCCACTGGCAGAACATATGCAGCTCGTATTAATCTGTGAAAGGGCACGCATGCATGTTGGTGTACAGCTCCGAGCCAAAGTTTCTTGAAAGAAGTTTACATTCCCTGGATTAGGCCCGCTCTTAGTAATGCAGCCGAGATTACATCTGTCTGTTTCCTGATGATGCTTTCAGTTTGTTGAGCTGGTCCTAAGAGTCCTGAAAGCTTAGTGCTTCCCTTGACTTCTCAAAGACCTCTATTGCTTAAATACATAGGATAGAGCCAAGATAGCCTTAGGATTAAATGAAAAAGGTTGTGGCTTGATCTGAATTTGTATGGGTGCAAGTTCTCATCTATTTTCATCTTTCCTGGCATACCTGAAACCCCATGAACCTTAAGGAAATTAACCTACTTCTGAATCAAAACATAAGAAAGACTTTAACATATTAAAACAGTATGAATACAGGAAGCTGAAAGTATAAAAATAAGTCCTCTTCCTATAAAGAACTCAACTTAGGCAGACTGCCTCTTTTACCTAAGAAAGCATGTGCATTTCTTCAGAGCATTCTTTCCCCTGCCAAGCACAGCTCAGCACGGATTATAACAGGATAAGGTAATAGGCCACGTACCAGTTGCACCGCATGTTACAGTCCATAGCACAGCAGCCTGCAGGAGTACATTGTGTAAGGAACCAGACATACAAGCAAAGCCAGCCAGGTTCCTTGGAGTGTTTTCCTTAAGTCATGGAGGGAAGAAGAGACCGGCTGAATGTGAGATGGAAGTGTGCATAGAACAAACCCAGGCTCAGCTGTGCTCAAAACTAGTTGCGAACAACAAACGTGGTTCAGGAAACCTTGGACGCTAAGAGGCAGACATTCTATCCTAGGCATGGCAAGGCAGCTGATACCAAAATGCCTGTGTGCAAGGTCTGCTTGTGCTGTTTGTCTCTCCCCTCTTGACTATTACTGCCTGCAGATGGGTTCTGGTAGGCCCAACAGGGCAAGGGTTGTTCAAGTTAGGTCTCCTCCTGCAGACTCTGCAGCGTGATAGTAGCAATGAGCAGACGCTAGACAATGGCCTCTTCCTCAGCAATGCACTTGGTATAGTGTCTAAGGTGACTATTCTACAGACAAGGAAGTTAACTTGTAAAGCTAAAGATGCATTACTTCTATCTGACCAGAGATGAGTAATTCAGGATAATGAGGGAGGTAGAACAACAAACATTGGTCTTCCTTGCCACTGGTCACTCACATTTCTGGGAGAATAAAAGAACTGAGGAGTGCTGCTACTGCTTAGTGGTTTGCTTGTATGTTCTCAAAGACAACTTCACCTGGATGGTGTGAGAGACAGCTATAGGACTCCATCTAAGAAAATACACTACTGTCTGCAGGCAAGTTTGAAAACAAAAAAATCTTTAAGCGTAGCAGACTACCTAATGCCAAAGGAGTTTCTGCTGAGCTATATGTTTGTCCAGGGAACATTCAGAAGCCAGTAGGGCATACATACTAATGCAGGGCTCCTGTAAACCTCCGATTTGGACCAGATTTTAGACGCCCAAAAAATAAATTTTTTTCTACAATGTTTACAATAACAGTCTGTTCGTAAAGCTAGTGACTGTTACCGTGTTACACTGGTGCTCATATTGATCCATATCAGTACAAATCCTTACAATTCCAAACATCAGAACAGAATTCGAGAGTAGCACCTGCCATCTCCAACCACTTAACTAAATAGTGCCTTTAAACTCTTCTTAGGACAGTTAAGAATCAGTTATTAAGATGTCACTACTGAAAAATAACTATTGCATTTCTTAAAGTTTAAGAGTAAACAACATTGCCAATATATTATTGCACACAATAAAGGTTTTTGGAACTACAAAGATAAAGAACAGGTAATCTAGAAGACCCAGAATAATGATCCCAGAGCCATTCCGGTTGCTGCTCCAGCAAGCATGCCCAGTGCAAGATCTCCATCGCTGTCACGGTAACGCTCTCGAATGACGACATGGTTTGCAGGGGGTTGGCCATAAGGTCCTAGGTAATAAGAGATTGTTAGAAGGGCAAAAGAAATTGATATCCTAATACCATGCATTGTGATTTCAAAACATGCCCATTCTTTCACACTCTTCCTTCCATTGAACGCTAAGATGATGTCAGCTACAATGGCAGAATACATCTCTGCTTTGGATTCAGCTTCTGCATTTATTAAATAAATCCAGAGGCCTAGCAACACTTCTAGCCTTGTAAGAGTTTAGTATCTGGGAGAAAAGCTCATCACAAATGTAAAACTGAACGTTGTTCTGTATTTGTATTAGGAAAGAACCTATGAATTACTTGTATCGTTCTGTCAGACATTTAGTGGATTTAATGCAAGAAATGGGTCTAAAAATTGTTTCAATCTTGAAGTTAAGGAAAATAGTGTAGTTCCCCACAAAAATCTCTACAGCAGCTGTTAAGCCAGTGGTTTGTCCAAAGCTGTGTGTCAGTTATTTACTCTACAGTTACTGCCTACTGTTTCAATTCAGCCTTCACATCCTGGACTGAGCTCTTGTGTGGTGACAGCCCCTACATTTCTTTTCGGATGAAGACTGGCCCACTAGTAAGAAATTAACCTAAAACAACCAATTGACCCTTGCTCTGCAACAGGCTTGTACAAGCTCCACCTGTCATGTTTTGTGACTTAGCTCCTACCCTGCAAAGCAAACATAATAGTATTGCTTTCCCTTCCAGACATTTCAGGAAGAGTATTCTTGAAGATTGCAGTGTTTTTTCAGAACAGATACTGAAGTAATCCAACTAATGCAAGTGGAAAAGGCGCTCTCTGACTCTCAATGATACATGACTAGAAAGGATGTCAATTTGGAGAATGAGCAATAAAACTAAACGTACAGGGGTTAAGTTAGTTGCTGGGGTGAACTTGACCCCCAAGATTTAGTTGCAGTAACCCTAGTGAAAGAAAACATCGAGGCTTGGTTACTATGCCCAACCTGTAACTAGTATCTTAACACACTGGACTTGCAAACTGTTTAGGAGAGTTACTGTTTAATGCTGCATTTTTATCATACAGGTTTCTAAGGTTTGATTTCCAAGGCCTGCTGGTAGTTCAAAAATGGTTCTTGCTGCTTTTCAGCTGTTGAAAACCAACAGAACCCACCTTCCTCTGTATTTCTATATATGACGTATATCTTAGGCCTTCACTAGCTCATCTGAGGAAAGTTTTAAAAGCTTTAGGCTGGTGCAGCTCCCTTGTAACAAAAAAAAAAAAGGGAAAAACAAATTTAAATAACCTGACCAACATCAAATGGAAAAAAAAAATCTCCCTCAAAACTGAAAAAAATTCTGAATACAGATTCTTGTTTGCAGAGGCAGATCGTAAACAATTAGTAAGTTAAATCTTCTGATTTATATTACCCGTACTACTCTACAGCCCCAGTTCTTCATGACTAGGGCTCTCTATGCAAAGCTAATCCCAAATTAAGGTGATTAATCTTAAAAGCACACCCTAAAATGTTAGTCTCTTTCCTCTTTTATCGGGATTGATGGGTATACAAACCTGAACGGAGCAATAGAAGACTTTACAAGGCTGAATATACTGCCTTACAGCAATTCCAGCATGCTGGGAAGAAACCAGTTCCCACCATGCTTTGTGAGTGGATTTACCTTTGAAACTCACATTTAATTCTGAGGTCATAGCTAAACATCAGTGTTGAAATAATTAAACCAGGTATAAGAGATGAATCAAGCTCCATCAATGCCCAATATGGAGTAATGAATCATTCTTGTTCTGGCTTTTCTATCTTCCCTTAGAAAACATGCTGCCTACTGTAGTTAGTTTATGAAGTAATTTACATATGCTTGGATCACATTGGGAAGGTTAAATCACTTAATACAAATTTCACAGCACTCGCTTTGTTGTGAAAGGGTAAGGGGTCTTGGTTCCAGTTACAAGTCAGGTTTCCTTCTATCACTCTGTTGTGCAGGAGTGGTGGGTGGTAACGGATGGTGATTAATAGAATTAAAGCCAGAAAGACTGACTCAAATAGCTTCTACAGGAAGGCAAAGGATACGGTTGGTACTGATTACCTTGGTATGGATATTGATAGGGAACAGCATAAGCTTGTCCGTTGGAGGCATAGAAGACTTGAGGACCAGTAGGGGGATATGCACCATTGTACTGATCGTAGCCATAGCCATAAACCTGGTGAAATTAAAAATGTCCATTACAGAAGTATTCTTTGCTATGTATCCGATTGTGCACTTTGTTCAATTGTCCCTCATTTCTAATGCAGTTAAAGTTTCATTAAAATATCCAGTCTGTACTGACATAGTCTTATCTACTCCCTGGAAAAGATTTAGAACAGCTGCTTGAAAAAGTAAGTGCTCTTAAGCAGCATTCACTCTCCACCTGTCCAGGATGGTTAATGGCAGAGGCAGGGCCCGGACCATCAGGCAAAGCCTCAGCAGCCTTACCAGCTTCTCCCCTCTGCCCTCATGCCAACAACAGCTCTCTGGAGAGCTCGGAAGTGCCGGGTAGGCAGCAGCTGATCCCAAGAAACTCCAACCAACTTTGCTCTAGCACACTGCAAGTAAATGTCAGATTCAGGACAAATACTCTGTGGTCGTATATTTTGGAAGCAATTTTGCTCTCCAAAAGAGGAGGCCCGCTGCTAGCCTCGATATAGCTCGCACTACCACATCTAGTTCTTAACAACTATTATTAACAGCAAGGGGCTTGGGGCAGAGCACCTATAGTGCAACAAGTAATACTACTCCAAACTATCCCTTTTTGTATCACTGCATGTGAGTCAGAACATCCAGAAACCCCCAGTGGTTCGGTCCCAATGCTGCTCTTTCTCCACTGCAAAAGAACTGTGCATCCAGAAGCTAGAGTTACCGTGTTGCTATGACACCTTGGATACAACAAAATCCTTATGTGTTAAAGTGATATCTCCAGTCATTAAATCCTATTTTTAAAACTCATGATTTTACATCCTTCCAGTGCTTACACAATGTGAAAGTGTAGTAACACCTCCTTATGTTAAAAGCTGCATGGCCAGTATTTTTCAAGATTAGCCACGTAACTTCCACTCTGTCTTTAAGAAGCTTTATTTTCCAAGTTCACTGAGCAGTCATTCCTTTATATACCTCCCAACCAAATCTGCCTCATCCCTTTCAAAGGAAATCCATCTCAAATAGGAGTGACAGTAGTAGATTGTTAGTGCCTTAGTATCACTTTCCTTTTGTATGAACCTTAAAGCTGGATCTAACTGTGAAACACAGCGCTTTGGGGTGCTTGAAGGATGGCCACTTCTGCTACCTCACTTACTTTAATGCTTCCCAACTGCAACTCTTACCTCAGGTGATGGTGTGGCATAAGCTGTATAGGGAGGAGGGGCTGAGGAAATGGCTGTCTCATCATACATCACATCAGATCCCACGTAGCCCTAAACACCACGGAAAGGTAGCGGTTATGACCTTTTCCTACAGACAGCTAGTTAGAGTAGTGCAAGGATTAAAACTTAATGACCCCAAAGAATGAGTAACCTTTAGACATGCTGTGTGTTAAGAAAGCAGTGCGCACCTTATAAAGCACGGCAAAAAGAAACTACTTGGAGAACAGACCTGGGAGAACACAAATGCCTGATCAACCACAGGAAGGAGCCATAAATTTTCTTACCTGCGTGTGTGTGCACACATGTGAATACGCGTGCATGCAAGCACACTGACTCCTTCCCTCATTTCATAGCCTCAGTTTTAGAGATTACTCTCTCTTTCATCCTCTGTTTTCAGATAGAAAAGCCTTCACAACTAAGCTAGTTGTTTCCTGGCACCCTACAGTGGTATCACCATGTTCTGCAAGAGCAGATAAAGGAAACAAATGCAGCAGCCAAAAGTGGTGCCTGAACATTTTAGCAGAACACTGTTACAGTTCTTAGCCACCTCTCACTTTCTGACTGTGAGGAGACTTAAAAAAAAAACCACAATAAGAGATTTAAATGTAGGGATTTGAGGAGCTTGGTTGTTTTTAGGGAATTACTTTGTAAATGCCGCCTACAATTCTGGTCCTTTTTGAAGGCAGCCATGAGGCAAAGGTGGTAACTTACTTGAATCCATCTACAAGGAGCTCTCAAAGGTTATTAAGATTTGTTACAGTAATCTCATATTCTTGCCCCTAATATCAGAAATCTACAGTGATGCTCTTAGTCAGTGCCCTATCCCAAGAAAAAAAAAAAGCTTCCTTTTTTTCCCATTTACAAGTGAACGCTTTAATAGCTCAGTAGAGAATGTTCCTGTTGTCTCTTGCACCTGGACTGTAGAAAGACTTTTGAGGGCATACTATGGCCATATCCCAGGCCAAACTTGTTCTGGAGATTCTAAGAATTGCTTGCAACACACTGTTGAAAGCACTGTATGAAGAGGCAGGTATTTCCACCACCTGAGAAAAAGTCTAGCAAATGCTCACATCTTAGCAATAAACATGTTCTGTCCTGCTACAGGGAACTCTGTACAGACGTGTAACACACCCCTGCAAACATCTGTAAATGACATAATTCTCAAAGCTAGGGTGATCGCCCTGCTATTCCAGTAAAGTTATGAGGCACTGGTGGGTGCTCAGTGTTTTTGAAAGCTGTGTCAGACATCTACAGATGGACTCAAACCCACTTACCCAGTTAGTTCAAGTCCTTGTTTGGAGACCTTTAATAGGTTTGGAAAGTGCTAATTTATATTACTTATGCAGAGACCTACCTGCCCTATTTTCGGTAGGCCTGGCTGACAAAGGAGATGCACTGGCAAGTTTTGAATGCTATCTAACAGGGCTGGCAGCTGAGTATGAGACGTGAAAAAAAAAAAAGCAGCTCTTAACTCCTGAAACTGGGAGTCACCATCTCACACATAAGCAAGATAAAGCCCCTAAAGCTGGAGCAGACAGGCCGTGAGTGTTGTGTCCTCTGCGTTAGGACAATTCCTTCACTTCTCATTTAACAGCATGAAGCAGCACAGCATAGCTACAGTCAGAGGCAATCGTGTCCAGGGTAGTTTTGCTATGACAAGCGATTGCTTTGGGTATCTACAGATCTAAGTTATATTATATGACAGATGCCTCAGTACGGTGGCAATGTTAATGTGACCCATCAAAAACTGAGATAAGCTGCTCCAAAACCCAGCATTTCCCCACGAAACAGAAACATCTCAGGTTGGTTCAGTTTAGCCATCTAAGGAAAGCTAGTACTGAAGAGTATTCTGGAAGGCAGTCTGGAGGAAAAACAAATTAATGATACCCACAAGTGGGTGTACGTGGTTCCCCAAAGACACAGTTCTCTAGAGAACTCCAAGACTTGCAGAGAGGCTTTTATGATTCCTGACCTCTTCACTCTCCACAGCTAGCATGCTGATGCAGAGGTGATATAGTCCTTCTTGGCATGCCTGCACTCCCCTGCAAGCACCTCCTGCTCCTCCCCTAGTCTCTGCCAAGAAGCTTCCCACAATGTAATGGATCTACATTAATGAACAGCTTCTTTGCAGTAAGCTTCCTTTAGCACTGCGCCTGGTAGGCAACAAACAGTAGGAGCGGAAAGTGCATTTTCACTGGTTGCAGAAGATTTACTTTTTCCCCACAGCCTCAGTGCGCACTTCCCTTACTGACCAGCTTCCCAAGCATTCACTTCCACCCAGAGAAATCATTCCCTCAAATTATTCACTTCCAGACAGCATATATTTGCCCGGACTTGGCTGCAAGGATGACATGTGCTTATGATCCAGAGGATCATTCTTCTTCCCACCCACAAACCTTACCATCATGTTCATGACCCTGTTTTTCTCTAGCAGAGAAGGATGGAACATGATGTCAGAAGTAAACTGCTGGACCATGCATAACATTGACATGCTGCTTCTCTATTGGCATGAAGTCTGGGTAGAAAACACTTACTGTGTTTGTTCTGGCATCCTGGAGAGCAATTTTCCATGCCCTGCAAAAAAACCCCCTTCATTTAGTGGAACATTGATAAAAATTAACGCCACTTTCTCTTTTTAGGACTATGAAAAAAACTAGGTTAGCAACTAGAAGTATTGTAGGAGCAGAGTTTAAGATACTGCATATGCCAAAGCGTAATGATACACTAAAATGAATGCACAAAGGCGTTACACCAAGACTGAGAAATAATTGCTTTTCTTTGCAGAGCTGAGAAGGAACGAAGAGGAACACGAGAAGAAACAGAGGCAGTTTTGAAGGTCCTCACTGCAAGCACAACAGCCAGGTAATATGCAGCCATGCTCAGAATAAGGAAATAGGAAGAGATGCACCAGAGAAGTTGTATCTCCTACCTGAACAGTTACATCTGTGTTGACTACAGAGTGTGGGTCTTGACACTAATACAGTTTGAACAGAAGGTACATATACTTCACGCAGATACTCCCATGCCATATGGCTGGGAACATGCTCGATGCACCACGCATACTTGGCAAACACTGGTGCTAGATCATCTAACTATACATAGCGAAGCTCAGTTGAGACTTCACAAACATGGAGTATTATTCCTGTCACTACTGATTGTGATGTCCTTGGGCTATGCAGGGTCATGTACTACTTGAAAAATGGGAAAAGTGGAAAAAAAAAATAATCTGTTCAGCAAGTCTTGCATGAACCATATTAATAAGATTCTTTTACTCCTCCTACCCTTTGGTGTTTTTAGTGATTTAACTTGCCGTTAGTTTGCATGAGCTAGACAGCTTGTTATAGGAAAGCTATATTTTTTGTCATTGAAAGCCTGCCTGCTTTAACTTGTTTGAAAACTTTCTTAAAATGTGTTTCTGAAAGTCTGAAGGAAGGAAAATGATTAGGGACAGAGAAAAAGAAAGATAAAAGAGGAAGAAGCAGCAAAACCAATATTCTCTGGCAGACTTACAGGCAGTCATCTGCACTCTCTGCACAGAGGTTGACTGTCTTTCCATCACGGCAAACAATCTGCAGTAAACAGTCTCTCTGCTTCCCCTCTGGAGGCTGGAAATCTGAGTGACAAAAGAGAGATGAGTTATGAAATACCTATAACCAGAATTTCATGATTGTATTTACAAGAAGGGAGACAGTTTATGCAAAAGTCTGGACAAAATAAAGTGGGGCTAGCTGTAGCTGCTTTCCATGGCATCAGAAGAAATTACAGAAGGAAATAACCTGTTCTCACTCTCTAGTGTTCTGAAAGTAAGTAGCTCCAAACATCATTCCTAAGGGACGCAAGCATCTTACAGCAGAACCAATCCATACTTAGCAATAAGTACTCTCCGACACTTGCGTCAGCATCAAGTAGAGTACTAACAAATGCTAGAAGTGAATTTAGTAATACTTGAAAAAAATCTGCTGAGGTTTCCCATTTCTAGGTCTGCCTGTCACTCCAGCCAGCGCTATAATTACACCGGTAACACTCTATAATCAGACACACAAATCTACCATGAGCATCCTATTCTCACGTGCATGCCTGCCACCTGCATACATGGTACGCTGTCCTCATTAAGTTTTAAAAGGAAGTATCAAACCCTAACCTAATCTATCACATAGTGATACCATGTCCTGGGTATCTATAAGGGAGTTTAGTAGTTTGTTGGGTTGGGGTTTTTTGGGGGGTGAGGGGGCGATAAGGATGGTGGCGTTTTTTTAACAACAATGAAGTTGTCCCCTTCTTGCACATGTTTACTTCTGCAGTAGTGTTGTAAATGGTATGCTGGGCAGGCATTGAAGTTACAAAGAATCTCTGAATACACAAATCCTGAAGGTTTCATTATTACCTCGACATTCATTCCCCACTCTGAGGTTGATGCAATGGATTCGCATGTGGATTTTATCTTCTATATCATGGCGATTTTGATCATCATAGAATATTAAGCGGCCATCAGACCACAGGTCAAACCAGTTCTTCTTCCATCGCCGTAAAATAGTACCTTAAAAATCAGACAGTCACTTTTAAGGGCACATATTGGGAAGTACTTGTGTCCTAGAGTTCATAAAAAATAAACCAAGAAATCCTTCACAGTGCCCCAGTTGTTCTGAGGTGCCAAGCAAAGTCCTGTACTACAACATCCCCACTTCAGAACATTACAGAATTGGGTTCCATATTTTATCTAGTACTCAAAGTCACAACTGAGTTTATTTTAAGTGCATAACCTGGCGCTTTAGTTCTAACTTGCTGCAAGAACAAGCAGAGGGCATGACTAATTGACATTAAGTTAAGGTGTCAGGTAAAGTTTCCACGTCTCTACTTATACAGCACTAATTACAGAGCAGCATCTGAAGCTGAATGCCAGTCAGACACCTCAGATACGGTATATCCTGTTTCCCACTGGTATACCCAAAAGGTGACATGGAAATGCTGTCATGACAGGTCATCTTGTGAAGTGTCCTACAGGTAAAAAAAACAAAACAAAAGCCAAAAAACAACCTACCAAGCTAGAGGCTTGTTTTAAGAAAGACCTAGGAGTTACTAAGTTGCTCTGATGTTTTTTTAAGTTAGACACAGTGGGGAGAAAAGGGGGTAAAAGGCCCATGACTTACTTTGCCGGAGTAGCCATCCACTCTTCACAAATGCCATTGTTGCTTAATCTAGTGGACAGAAGAGGAAGGTGAGCGGGAGAAAAGCAGTCATTGGTATTTCACAATAATACATCAGAAGGAGGCATCTCAAGGTATAATATTTTATATTATAGCTGTATGTACCCAGCTAGTATTGCAGAGAGACAAGGTAGATCTCAGCTGAAGATGTTCAGTAAGGCACAACTAGTATTCTAGGACTTAACAAACGTGCAATTGTAGCAATCCAACGTGGCTATCAGACACCTTTTAAGTTTAACTGGAAAATGCACAAGCTTACAGCTGTCGCTGTTGCAACATGGGGAAGAGACAGACTGGCGTGACGGCTTCCTGACTCACCATTACTGCCTTGCAAAGTTGTTCTCTTGACATACGTGCACTTCCTGTATTCTGCAGTCTCATGTTACTAAGCACCCTCACTTCTTCCATAGCTCCCTTTTTCTGTACTCCCTCTTGGTTTTTTTCACTCACTGGCTAAAAAGTCCAGCCGAAACAAATTCTGAAACAGTTTAATCTTAAACAGGAAGGAGAAAGCTGTTTTTACTACTTGTATTTATTTCAAATTGTCACTAGCTCCCTCCAAGATGAATTGAAAGAAGTAAAAATTAAGCCCATAAAGTAAGATTCTTGTTTCTCCTCAACTTTTAAATGAAGCTTGAAATGGCATAGGAAGGATGCTGCATTAAATTCAAGTTATCACACGTGACATTAAGCACTCGGCCACTGCACTCTGGTTTATGAGCATGCTAAAGAAAAGAGACCAAGCATAGGACATATTGGAGGATGAGTTTTTATTTTATAGCATGATGATGTTCTGACTATTGTTCTAAAATGGATTCATAAAAACACAACTATCTGGATGCAACTGAGCTAGAAAAGCAAGAACAGAAGCATTTTAAGCCTCCCTTGAGAAGGCTGCCTCTTTTAGAAATTATTTGTGGGGCTTGTAAGCCAGTATGAGAGACAGATATTAAACCTACCAGATAACATTCTACTTGTAGCAGTGTAAGAAGAGGGAGGGAAAGGTGGCATGGTAGATTTGATAGACAGAGGAACTCCTCCCAGACAAGGAATGTGTTTAAAGCTGGGAGGGAGGAAGAAAAGGGAGTTTTGTTATCTTCCAGTAAAAGATAAAGTTAGTAAGCATCCACTTATTTTCTGATAGATGTATATATGCCATCTATTGGATATTACTTGTAGCTGTGTCCTCTTCACAGTACTGGGCAAATACTGTAACGCACAAGTAAAGACTATAGCCAGCAGGATTTCATGTTGAAGGAATGCCACATCCAGCACAGGCTCGGATGTGATGGTGAGAACCACCTGCAGGTAAAGTTTAAACTCAAAGAGAAACCTCTTAGTCTTGGTTTACGTACCAGCTGACTGGGAAAACAAACATTTCGCCAACAGCTCATTGAAAGGGAGTGTCACATTCCTATCCTGCTTCAATCCTGGTCATCAGGTCCTGCTCTGAGGACTAAGCATGCTGTTGCCACCTGTCTACAGAGGGAGAGCTTCAGAACTAGAGGCAAATTTGTTCTTCCAAAGTAACAAAGCAGTAGAAAGGACCTGTGCCTCATTCTCCCACCACCCCAGTGTATGCTACTCTCCCCCTAGATTCTCTTTTATAAGGAAATAGTCTTCTTACTCTTTGTTTTCACAGAAATGGGTCTCTCCAATGGTATTCTGTCTTCCAGTTTGCCTGCTAAGGTGAAATCACTGTATATTTCCAGAGGCCTTTGTAATAGTCTAAGAGCCAATAAAGAACTTGCATGAACTTCAGTTCTGCTGCAAGTGCTAGATTAGGCCGTTGAATGTTTGTTGCTGCCTTTAAACCACCTCTGTTACACAACAGCATAGTTAGATTTAACGTAGACACATAAAGGGGAAGAAATGAAGAAGGAAACATTTCTCTTGACAAATTAAGCTTCCTCTGTCATTACAGAATGCCTCACAATCAAAGCCTCACTGAATGTCTCACAGCTATCTGGGGCTACAACAGTAGGAGAGACTTCAGCAGCTGTACAGCACCTTGCATGTAATCTCAGATGCAACAACTACATTTTCCCAACGCAGAATGTAAGCGCCCAAAACTTCAGCTCTGGATAGAGAGCAAGGAATCACATAGAACAATCTGTCAGCACTGAAGTAGGAGGTGCAAAAACAATTAGATATTCTTCTTCGGCCCTTTGTAGGGGCAAGCACTCACTTGAAATCCTATACAGTATTCACAAACAACCCACGTTATGTTTAAGAGTATTTGCAGAGCTAGAACATCAGAGCTAGCAAGATCAGTTGCAACTATTATTTGCTTGTTAAACTCAGTGCAAACCAACATGGCAAATGGGATTTAAACAAAGATAAATCAATTTATCACCAGCCTCAATACAAGTCCTTTGGTGACTGAAATTTAAGAGTAGTAGCACCCTAAACTGAACACAAGTTACGAGTGAATGCAGCAAAGGGGTGGGCTATTCCTTCCTGCTCCCCAGAACAGCCATTTCCCTTTTTTTCACAGAATATAATGTGGAATATCCAACAGTCTATTCCAGTTCACTTCTTGTTTTCAAACCCAGCTGGATGGTAGGAAAAGCAAACTTCAAAACAAATCAAGTGTTTCTACCTGCAAGTTGTAATTATTAGAGCAGTTTTGATTAATGCAGTCAAACTAGCAATGGAGCAGATTCTGCAACCCATGTGGATGGAAGGGGCTTAGGCACACAGACCTGACTACACAGCTGACACCTCGCTGTTAACTTTATTCCCAAGACTTCGGGTAGAGAACTATACAAAGCTCAGAGGAGTGTTCAGATGTAACCCTGTTTGTCCCCTTCCCCCTTAAAACAGGTTTTCTATTTTTGGAACTTCCTGGCTGCGCTAGCTGCCCGCAGGCCCTTTTTTCCACGAAGTTGTGTTTGCTGTAGCCAACGCCCGAGAAACGCGGCTCTCGGTTCGAAACCTGTTCGCCGGTGAGCGGGCGGGTGGACGCTCGGGAAGAGGCGGTCCGGAGAGGCACCGTCCCACCGGGGACCGCTCCCCCCCCCCCGCGACAGGCCTCCCGGGGCGGGCTGGCCCCGGGCCCGGGCTCGCTCCCCCCGCTCCGGCAAGCGGCTCGTCCGCAGCTCCGCCTGCCCGAGGCACCGCGGCGGCTCCGCGCCCGCCCGCCCGCTCCCTCCCCGTCCCCCGCCGCCGGGCAGCGGGCAGGGCGCGGCGGGCTGCCCCGCAGAGGCCGCCCAGCCCAGCCCAGCCCTGCCCCGAACGCGCCGTCTCGCCCTCCGCGTACCCGGCGGCGCTCGGCCGGGGCAGCCCCTTCCGGCCCAACAGCTCCGGGCCCGCCGGCCGCGGCCTGCTCGCCGGCGCCGCCGACCTTCGCGCCGCCGCCGGGCCCGGCCGGGCGGGACAGCCGTACCCCAGCCGCCCCCCACCGCCGTGCCCAGCCGGTGGCGGGGCCGCCGCCGCACCTACCTCCCTGCCGCCGCACCTACCTCCCTGCCGCCGCCGCCGCCGGCCCCGCTCCGCCCGCGGGCAGCGCCAGCCCCGTCCTGACGTCAGCGCGCCGCGCCGCTCCCCCCCGCCGCCGCCGCGGGGCCCGGCGGGACGCGCCCGGCTTTCCCCCGCTGCCCCCCTCCCGCCGCCGCGGGGCCCGGCGGGACGCGCCCGGCTTTCCCCGCTCCCCCCCTCCCGCCGCGGGGCCCGGCGGGACGCGCCCGGCTTTCCCCGCTCCCCCCCCTCCCGCCGCCGCGGGGCCCGGCGGGACGCGCCCGGCTTTCCCCGCTCCCCCCCGCCGCCGCCGCGGGGCCCGGCGGGACGCGCCCGGCTTTCCCCGCTGCCCCCCGCCGCCGCCGCGGGGCCCGGCGGGACGCGCCCGGCTTTCCCCGCTGCCCCCCTCCCGCCGCCGCGGGGCCCGGCGGGACGCGCCCGGCTTTCCCCGCTCCCCCCCTCCCGCCGCCGCGGGGCCCGGCGGGACGCGCCCGGCTTTCCCCCGCTCCCCCCCGCCGCCGCCGCGGGGCCCGGCGGGACGCGCCCGGCTTTCCCCGCTCCCCCCTCCCGCCGCGGGGCCCGGCGGGACGCGCCCGGCTTTCCCCGCGGCGGTTGGCGGGGAGGTGCCCGGCCCTGTTCGCATCGCTCCGTGGGGAAGGTGCGGTGCGGGACAGTGACCCCCTTAGGCTAATGCCGGCCGTCCCCGCGACGCGGCGCTCCTCGGCGCTGTAAACGCACCCCTTGGCGCAGGTTGGCCTTGGCGCTGCGTCAGCCCCGCCACACTGAGACGCTTCGACTGTCTTCTTCCTGTCGTATTTATGATTATGGAAGGGACGGTCTCTGGTCTCGTGCTATGGAACTGCAACAGAGAATGACAGAAGTACTTTGTTCAAGCAGTCCCACAAGTGTTCAAGGCCCGAAAACGCCAACTGGGCTGTGACCTCTTGCATAAACCAGCCAGAAACCGTCTCAGGGATTCTTGCATGACAGCTCTAAGCACTTTTTGGGTCAGTGCTGTCCACACACTACAAAACCTGAACTGATGGAGAACGCGCTGTCACTAGTTAATTATTTTCACAATTCAAATTGTGTTTTCCATTTCTAACCCAAAATATATGAGGTAGTTACAGCTTAAAATGAGGAAGACCTCTTAGGGAGATGTAATGTTTCCCCTGGATGATGGAACTTCCTATTAGAACTTTTCCCAGGCTCATCCTGGTAACATATGAGGGAGCATGCCTCCTATCATCACAGTTAGTAAAAAGAAGAAAAAAAAAACACTTCAGCCACTCTCTTTTTGTTTTAAGACTGGACAATGCAGAAATAGCATTCATCATAGTTACAATTTCACATAATCTGTCAACAAGCTCCTAGACTTCCTTCTACCTATCTATTCTCTCTTCTTGAACGTAACAGCAATTCTAACTAGAAATTACCTAGAAAGCGTGTGATAGTGTAGTTCAGAGCCGTAGTGTAGTGCATGCTTTGATACATCTTTGAAGTGCTATAGAAGCAGTCAAGGCAGAACAGGAGGGATAAAGAGGGATCATCTACCTGTGAACAGAACTGCAGGTTTTAGAAACAACCAGTAAATGAGATTTGTGTAGATCAAATTCTGCAGCGAACTCATTCCTTTTTACCTAAGAGTCCTTTCTCTGAGGCTAAAACTGTTCACCTTTCATTGCTGAAAAAGTATTTTCAGAAACTTGGATGTATTGGGTTAGAGGTGGAAGGTAAGACAATCTTTAGACTGGGGGAGGGATCAGTTTTTATCTGGAATGACAAATACTCCTCTTGACGATGTGGGAGCCTCAGCAGATCCTATCCTTGGTGAGCAGTCACTAGGGGACAGCTGCCTTTTTGGCATGTGTTCAGTGTTGGCTGTCTGGGTTCGTATAAAACTTTGATTTTCAGATTAGGTTCAAAACCATTATAAAATTCATTGAGAAACTGTCTTGGTGTTTCCTGAATGAATTACCTCCATGGGCACAGAACATCAAGATTTTGTTTAGTAGCAATTTGGGACCATGTCCTATACTATGTTGACCTTGGAAACTCAGTTAGGGCTGTGAACCCAGAGTCAGGGCTGTTGTCATGGAAGTTCTATGCCACACAGGTCCTATCTGAGCGTGCACAACAGAAGCACAGATCCAGGAAACACCAGATCTTCCGTCTGCCAGAAACTCAAGCATATACTGGAAACCTGTGCAAACATATGTTAGACTTATCATCTCATTACATTCTGAAATGTTTTGAAGTAAATATATTGGGCTCTGCATTTGCTGATGAAACTTTCATCAGGAAGTTTCTGACTAGCTGTGCTGCAGAGCTGAAGGCCCGAGTCTTAGTACCCTGAGCAAAAGAACTAGAATATTTAGGTGAATACTGTTACAAATGTGGATTGTTTTCAAATTGTTTGCTAGTGAAGCGTGGAAGTGAAAGCTTTTGTTGAAATGTTAAGCCTATTCATAATTGCACCTTCAGTCTGGTCATGTTCAAAGTATGGTATAAGATTCATCCCTCACTAATATCTTAAAAAAAAATGTTTGGAATGTTTCAGAGTTACCACCACCACCCCCTCTTTTTGTACTCTCATTCTTGTCTTGAATCAAAGACAACAAGAAGTTCAACTTGCCAGTTGTAGTTAGAACATACCAGTTAAAATTTCATTGGAAAATTAAATTTCTAAAAGCCTACGAAATTGCTATTTAGAAAAATGTATTTGGAAAAATTGAGCCAATTGACTTCTAATTCTTTGTTATAACGCAGCTGACATAATGCATCTCTTCAATACATGCTAAATTTTGACTGCCACCAATGTAAGCATTTGAATTTTCAGTCATTTGAGGGTCTTCATAAATTCTTTATACGCTGCTGAAATTTGAATTTAAAATTTCCTACTTCGGTTTGTAAAATATATTTTTACTCTAAACCAAGCAGAATGCACATTTTCATTAAGGATAAACAAATTATTTTAAACAAAATACAAGCTAGCATATTAAGTACTATAATTAATGCTGTTGATACCATTACAACGATTACAGTGCTCAACCAGGCTAAAAAAATCATATTAAGAATCATTGCTTGCAAATTAATGAAATGAAAAATATTAAAATCAAGAAAAATATTAATAAAGTGACCAAACAACCGTGGTTGCAACAGAAAGATCAGGAGAGCTGCTGCTGGAGAACACCTGAATAAGGAATTTAAAGAACTAGGACTCCACATTTGTTATATGGTTATTACTGTATTTATTAGTTTTTCAAAGCTTAAATATGGTTACGGGCAACTTGAAAGCACTTAGGCATTAGGTGAGAATAGCAGAGCAGCGGAAAGGTCCAAAAATAAAACAAGCTTGATTGAGTGTTTGTCAGACTAACCAACTCTGTAATAGTTTGTACATAGCCTATAAAGTTTCCCTGATGAGAGGGAGATGGAAAAGAACATATTTCTGGTTTTCCAGAAGATTGTATTGTCTTAGTCATGTATATAATAGTCCCAAACAGAAAGGCAAATCATAGACTTGGACAAAAGTCTTTATCTAGACTGCTTTAACACACTTCCTTCTCTCCAGTGGAAAAGTCTTAGCTCTTAGCTCCTACCATTCTTGCGGGTAATTGACCGGCACCCAGGATTAAAATACCTTGGCACATTTCACCTGCAAAAATCTGTGTGATCAGCTTTTGTCACATTGTCATGTGAGTTGAGTGTCTGCTTAGCGACTGAAGGGGGTTCTTGTGGTGTTGTACGGAGGTCCCGAGCAGGTCTGTAGTATGCAGGCAGTGCGGGACAGCCTTCCCGCTGAAGAACTACAATCCGGACCGGTCTCCTAACAGTCTTACATGTGAGGAGCTGAAGTGAAGGGCCCAGATTTTTAAATCGCTTTGGGTTTTGTTCCACTCAAATTTGCAAAACATAACACGTAATTGCAAAACATAGCATATCTGTATAACATATCGGGAAAACAAAGTTTGCTTGCAGACTGCAGAATGTTCTGCTCCAACCGAATGTAGCTAGTAATAAGACCCCAGCAGTGCAGACTGTAGCATGTGCTAGCAGCCAGGCCCCCAGGGATCGGGGAGGCAGACACCCAGGAAGGGCTGTGCCACTCGCCTTCCCAGCTCTCCTCAGTCTTGAGAGATGGATTTTGCTAAAGGTGATATACGCAACAATCTACTGCATTGACAGAACTGATAAGCATTTTCGGAGCGATTCAAGAACTTAGACGCCTATCTCTTAGGAAAATCTGTGGGCTAAGGCTTCAGAGCTGAGAAAAGTCTAAATTGCTTTTGAAAATGGAACTTGACCTTAAGCAGAACAACGCCTGATTAGTTCTAACGTACTGACAGCAAGACCGAGAGACTTGCCCAAGTACATGAGAAGGCTGTGGCGGAGGTAGAGGATGCTTCTTCTCGACCTATAACTGAAACCATCCTTCCTCTCATTTGCCACCTTCTGGCCTGTAGTTTCTGGAGCACTCCAGACACCTCAGTATGCTTCTGCAATGAAATGATCTCTTCAGACATTTACTCTAGATGAAACAATATGGAGAGTTATATGCAAATAAGATGCTGTCTGCAGCTTCCTGGTGCAAGGCCAGGATAGCCCTCCAGGCAGCAGATTGCAGAGTACACCCAGAACAACAGACAAACAAAAAGTCCAACCAGAAGCTGAGGAACTTTCTGGGTGAGACTCTGGGATTTCATTGTCAGCTTCTATTGTTTGGATCTGATTAAAAACAAACTGGCAGGAGAAAAACCACGTGCTTATCAGACATCCCTGCAGGTCACGCCACTAGAAAGCCATGTGGCCTGTTTGGCAGGAACAGAGTTTTGGATTTCACTTTTATTTGTAGGCAGTTTTGAAAAGCGCAGGATTATCAGGGATGGGCTAGGTCCTTTGCAACTTGCAGAAAAGTTTCTGTCTCATCACAGCCATTCTGAAGAGGAAGAGGAAAAAAAACTTGTACAACACATCTCTGTTTTTCAGTAATAACTGTGTTTGGACCTGACAGCCAGCCATCATCAGTGGGAGTGTTTCACCTGAATTATCTGGGCTCTGACTCTCACCTTTACTTTATGGTGGCTGTACTATTCCATTAGCATTTAAAGACAGTGCTACATGCACAAAGGAGAGGATTTACACTCGTAGCCAAAAGAAAGTCCTGGCAATGGGAGAGGGAGAGATCAAAACAGTAGTTACAGTCCATTTTCACTGAAGGGACTAAAACACAGGGACAGTAAGACTTAGATAGTTACTTAGAAAGTCTGTGCCAATGTGGTGAAATAGTTCTACACCTCCCGTAGCCAAGCCATAGCCCAGTGGACACCACCATAGAAGCTCCTGCTCTATGTTCTAGTCTATCATTATATTTGAACCTAGGTAAGAAAGCTTCAGTTACATGCTGCTTGTTAGTGAAGATTTGGACTTAGGGTGGGAGTTGACTTTGGAAGAACTGTTGATGAGGGGGCATCTGTTTTAATTAATTTAATTCTTGAAGCTCACTGGAACTGCTAAGTTAGAAGCCAATTCCCTCATCTTGCTCTGAATACCCTGCTATGTGTTGTCTTCAAATGCATATTGAGCCTACCCTCTTAAACCCAGCCTGCCAAACACTGGAATCAGTGGAAATCACTGCGTTTTCAGAAGGTTTTGCATTAGGCCCCATATTTTTCCCCTTCTCTTCCAGCAGTCAGACATTAAAGCGCCTTATCACAAAGTGGAGGGTGACTGTTGTTTCCTGGGAGTTATCGTGCTGTGTACTAGCTACATTGAAATGCGTAGGAAGTGTTTGTGTTTGACTGCTGCTTTTTATAGGGACAGACTCCAATATCTGCATCTCCCAGAAGCCTCTGCATGCCTTTTGATTAAGCAGCAGGAGCTCTGGCTAAGGGTAGAGCTTCTTGACTGACAGTGTTTTATTTCTACAGCTGAGCTCTGCTATACAGTCCTGAGGTGTTCTGGTTTTCTCTGACTGAAAATAGAAAATCTGACAGCTACTTTTCAGAAACAGACCTGAAAGAGGGCCAGTGCATTCTACACACCCAGACCCAGGTACTCTGAATTCTTTGCTACATAATTTTTGCCAAGCTATATACTCCCACTGAGATCCTCTGACCAAGTTGTAGTACTAGGGCCACCACACAGTGTAGTGCCATTTGTCGTTGCTAAAACAAGCAAGCAGCAAGTTATCTCCCTTCAGAACAAGGAAAAGACCAGCGAAAGTGAGCCTCAGAAGTGTCTCTCTTCATCTACCCCTTTGTCTTTAGGTCTCCTGAATGCTCATTCTCACTTAATTCTCCTTTTCAAACCTCCACTTCTGAGACTGGATATTTATTTTGCATATACATGGGCATTAAAGCAGAAATGTTTTATGCCTATGGCCTGCACAGGAAGAGAGGAAGAACAGAGAACGCAGCACCTAGCATCAGCATTTGATTTGCAGAGTTAGTAGAAGGAGGTGGGTACACGAGGAAATATACAGGAAAATCTACGCTAAGCAAAACTATAGATTGCATATCAGGCTGAAATGTTCCAGATGTGAATCTGACTGGCATACAGAGTAGTGCCCTTCCAGCCTGCACCTAGGTTTGCCTCTTGTAGAAGGGCTACAAAGGATGGAAGTATACGCCTAGGTTGAACTAAGAAACATCCCCTCTCCCTGGCCACTAACATGACAGCACAACAGTGCTACAGGGTCTGGCAGCCTAAACTTTGCTAAGATAATCATATTGGATTTGAGTCAAAGCAGAAATGTTATGTCCTTATGTTTCCTCTCTGTGTCAGATCTGGAAGTGTTTGCAGGTTACTATAAAACGCCATCAAAATGAAAATTGTAAAGATTTCTATTTGAAGCACTGAAGGTATTTCCTCTATATTAATATGTTGGGCCAGCACGGGAAGAGACAGCTTTTAATTAAAATGTAGCGAAAAATACTACAGACAATGCCTATTTGTGCAATAGTTGATAAATCTAAAGAGGATAATGCTCTCCATATTGTATATTATTTGCATATACAAAAGCTTAAGAGACAATTACTTGACAACTTCTATGTACCTTGCAGAAAGCATTCACCAGAAACCAGTGATGGGAACAATCAAGCTCCAGGCATGGCGCCAATATGCAACTGATTTTTACAGTGTGTGGATCAATTGCTGAAAACCTCATCTATATGAAAAAGGCTTCCGAGTGTGCACTAAAAGCTCTTTACATGATTTGACCCATGATCTAACAACAACCAGAAATGGAAAGTTCTGTTGTTGTTTGTATCACAGTAATTACAGAGGCTTGGGCATCTCTGTGCTCTGTATGTATGCAGATCAAGAGGCAGCCCCTTCCTTCAGTAACAGACATGGTAAAAAACGGGTTAATACAACCCATCTCTGAGACCAACTTGCAAGATACGGTGCTGTTTACTTATTTTGAACAGGTTGATAAGTTGGCTCCAAAGCAGCAAGCTGTTTTCCAAAACCATTCAAGCAAGAAAAGCAGATAGAGTGATTTCAGGGATTGTGGTTTCACTGTAGTTTTGTTGCCAGCTGTGTCTGTATTTCAAGGTGCACTGCCTGCTTTGCACCTCTGCAATAACATTCGGCCAACATCCATATCTTCAAAGAAATTATTTCAGCCAAAGACATAAGAGTTAAGGCAATATTTTAAACATTCCTTGTTCAAGTGTCACTCCACTCTGAAAAAGCTGCAAGCCTTCAGAAAAATGTAAGATCTGTGGGACGTGA
Source organism: Pluvialis apricaria (assembly GCA_017639485.1). NCBI lineage: Eukaryota > Metazoa > Chordata > Aves > Charadriiformes > Charadriidae > Pluvialis > Pluvialis apricaria. The sequence goes on from CM030014.1 coordinate 27,376,811, forward strand.
ATTCTTCCTGCTGCGTTTTGTGTGGTACCCTACACAATGGGTTTTGGTCTCAGCCAGGCCCTACTGTAATATAAGTGAGAGAAAAAATTGTTGCAGAACAGGCACTCACAAAGTTTAAGGCATATCAAGAGAGTTCATGTTCCCTCAGAATTAGCACAGTTTGAGATCTGGTAGTTCTAATTCAGTGTATAAAAGGTGTCTACTTCAGGCATTGCCTTCCCTAGGACTGTTCATATTGACAGGCATCTGTGCTGAATCAAAGCATTATGCCAGTGCAGTAAAAAAAATATCCCCAGCCCTCATGTTCAGCAAGGAGTGGCTCCTGTTGACTGGCATTTGACAACACCTCAGAGACTTGGAACCAACAAGGGATCTCCATATAGAAAATCCAAGTATCCATTTATTCATCTTCATTCCACAGCATTTAGAACAAACTCATCAGCATACCATCTATACATCTGCCCACTCAGTGTGTGGAAGTTCAGATTAACTGAGCGTGCTTTTGGCTTCAAACTCAATGAGTCAATGAAGGTAATTGCTAATCTGGAGAGTTTTAATTTCTGCGTCCCTTCATGATGCCCTTCTCTGCCAGCCACTGAGCCACTGTAATGTGATAATTCCACTCCTGACAGAGCCTAACTGAAGCCAGCCAAGTTATAATGTGTAATAGGATTTCCTGGAAGCTTCCTCAGGCTGTCCTCATTTGTATAGCTAGAAGTTCAGATTTGCCAACTTCTTAGGTGCCTACAGAAGCAGTTAGAAATCAATTTTATAAATAATCTAAGGAGATGCATCATCTTGCTTCTAAGCTTTCTGAGGCACTGTTCAAATATTTCTAAGGTACCAATTCATCCCATCAAACTTCAGACACTTCATTTAGGTACTGTGACAGTAATATAGTTGCTTTAGATTCCCTCTATAATCTCCAGAAGACAGAAACGCCTCTCTAGGGAGTGCTTCCACCCATCTCGATTTCAGCCACTCTTTAAGGGTGCCATTATCTCTCTATTGAAACCCTAGAGAAACCCCTTATCTCTCTAGAAACCCTAGAGTGATCCTTCTCCTAATTTAGGTGTATCAGGGGCATACCACTAAGTAGAAAAACTTGGATCTAGGGTTTCTCACTGTATCCTGAAGTATTTTGAAAATGTGGCCCAAGATGACTTCTTCCTTGAAAAGCACAGGGGTTCATGCATTCACTTTGACTCAAAGAGAGCATTGGTTTAAACTTAAATAGTGGCTCTGACACTCCCTATTGCTCACTAGAGGCGGTTGCACTGCATAGGAGTAGTCATTTCTCCAAAGCTTGCGTAAAGATCTGTTAGCTCTTTCCTTGGGGAAGAGGGAAGGGCTTAGAAGTCTATATAGTACTCATACTAATATTGCATTGCCCTGCAATAGCGCTAAGCTCTGCCCCGTATCTAAATAATGCTTGTCCCATTAAAAAGCATAGGTACAATAAAAAAATGCTGGAAGGGATTAATATTTATATTACCCTTCAAATGCACATAAGCAGGTGATGACAGCAAGTTCTCTTTCTTTGTCTGAGTCTAGTATGCTTTCCTTTTGCTGAGTTAAAATCCCTAGCACTTGTTCACTGTCATAATCATTCTTGGAAATTTCTGTCTTTGAGGGCTGGCTGCTGTCATTGCCAAGTTGTGCTGCTAATTGACTTGCATGCTTCCCCTTTGTTTTTATCCGTTGAATCTCTGTATGTCATTAATGCTTTCACCTCTGTATGTCATTAATGCTCTCACCCGTGGCCTTTGTGCTTTGAATTCAACAGCAGATAATGACAGAAAGAGCTGTAAATGAGATGACCTACAGCAATACCATTTCCTTATGAGACAGTAAAAAGCATCCCCAACAATTTACTTAGGAGCCTGTCAGTTTTCTTTCATGGATCATGTGTGGGAATAAAACACATCATCTCCACATCTAGTACAACCCTAATAGAAATACAACACGGACTTCTGGTTTTGCAAATGGATTTTTTCCCATTTACATCCATGCACTTGCCCTCATCAAAACTTTTCTTGACCTCCTGGGAGCCCTTTGCTTTCATTCAAAATGGAGGCAAAAATGATGCCAAATTGAAATAGGACTCCCATTTTGTACTTGTGTCAAAAGACTGCCAGCTAGGGAAGAAGAGGGTATCTGGTTCCTGGTGTCACTCTTTATACCATGAAGCTGAAGAAAAAATCATCACTGCTGGAATTATCTCTGCCAGCCTCAGCTGAGAGGACTGGCAAGGAGTGAGGTACACACTGAAGGGACGGAGACAGTAGCCTAATTATTTTCATGTCAGTGATACACTGAGTGCGCTCAGTTTACCGGGGAATAAACAGAGCTTTCAAGGGAATGAGGACAGATGAAGAGAATACTCTTTTCATTTACATCTTCCAGCACTCTTGTCACATGCATAATTACTATGAAAGCAGCATGTGTATGGAAGATGCTTGTTGCAGCTGAGAAGACATTACTGGTTTCTTTAAAAACTCAGTTTCACAGGAAGAATAGATCCAGTGTAACAAAGCCTATCATGACTCACTTGCGCAGAGAAAGGTTCTCACTCCAGGAACTGTTATTATGGTGAGATACAGTTGTTATGAGCCAACAATACTTCAGAAATACCCAACTGCCTATCTAAATAGAAAACTTGTGGAAATACAACCCTCAGAGGACATGCCAATATGTGCTTATTGGTAGTTTGTCCATATTTGCTTTGGACTTGTTTGAAAGTAATTGTTTAGGGGATAATTGACTATTTTGTTTCTGTATTTGTGGTTCACTTTAAAACCTGTACCCGCTTTAGGCTCTGGTTCATCAAAGCCCAGCGAGGTGCCCTGTGTCTGTAACATCAGGGCAGTTTGCGTTCTGTCTTCATCCTACACTCCTCGGTGTCTACATCAGTTTGTACCCTGGCTGTGGCCTGGAGAGAGCCAGCTGGCTCTCAGGGCATGCAGATGCAGGCACGGGCAGGGGGAGTGCAGCTGCCTGCGGTCATGTGCCTCCAGGAACAGGAGCTGAATTGAAGCATGAACCACGAACAGTGTGGCTGTTGCCACTATGTCTGTCTTGAGGATCCCACTTTTGAGGGTTTTGTTTTGGTTTTAATCTTTGCTGCTGAAAGCTTCTGCATCGGCACAGAAAAAATCTGTGAGTCTGAGATTAGCCAACTGAATTGGGAGGAAAGTGCAGGGGAAATTCCATGGAACTGATCAGACTTGTACCACAAGGTCATGTACCAAGAGGCTGTTTAGATAGGGTGTACCTGGCATTTTCTGGACACTTGCAGAAATGCAGTGAGCTCATAATACTCAGAATTATTGATTTCTTCAAGGTTTTCTGGTTTCTTTTTCAAACAGAATTGAAATTTATTAGAGATGTTTCATAGCTTTGTCCTATGTTTCCTCTAAGGTATGGGTTAAATGAAGGAAGGAGGATGTTAGAAAGAATGCCAGCCATAATCCAGTTTAGAAGAGCTTTGTATAGTCATTAAGAAACATAAAATAACAAAGATTCCACAACAAGCATTGTCTCTATGCCCAAATGCAGACTCTGAAGGGCAAGTCAATACAGAAAACTGAATATCATATTGTATGCGTTTTTATGCATTACTTATTTTCATTGGATTTATTGCCTTCAATTTCTTAGTAAACTGCTTACAGAAGTTTAATGATGATTGTGAGCCCCACTTCCATCAATGTGGTGCTACAGAATTGTCTTTATTTGCATTATGTTACTGCCTATAAAAAGAAATTTAAGTCTTACTGTTGTGTGATGAGGTTGATCTTTGTAACATTTTTTTGTGACTAGATGATAGTAGGAAAAGACAGTAGATAAGATAGTAGATAGTAGAAAAAAGAAAGTGAAATAGGTTCATCTAAAGCTCAGCATCCAACCTTACAATTTTAGAAAGTTGAGTTCATAGTAAGAGATCAGCTGTTAAATTCTGTAAGCTACCTATGCTGAACAGTAAAATTCTATCAGAGACGAGCAGGGTTGAACACCTACCATTAACCCATCAGCAAAGCAATTACAATTCAGCAAACAAAAGGTCACCTACTTCAGAGTTCAATTTATGGAAGTCAGGTACTGCTTTCAAGAAGACCAGTTTACAAAATCCAGGTACTTCAGAAAAATAAATCAGAAAGTCATGAAAAATTCAAAGTCAAGGCCCCCACAGAAAGCAGCACTTGCTAATAAACAACCTCTGTGTTAAGCTGTGCAAGCTATGAGAGCACCCAACATTTGCAAACAAGTGTGAAGGATTGTATCTTTTTGCAGAAGTTTGAGAGAAAAAGTAGCATGTACCTAGCCTGAAAAAAAAAAAGAAAAAAGAAAAGAAAAGAAAGAAAAGAAAAGAATGATAACAGCATTACGTACTCCAGAGGTTTAATAAAAGCATAAAAAATGTTTGGTTGATATACCAGCCTTCTTGTTGCTAGTTGCAGACTTGACACATTAGTTATTCACATCAAGCCTCTGGAAAAGAAGTAACGTTCTGTTCTTATCTTGAAAATGTGACATATTTTACTTGGTAAAATGAATTGTATTCGAGGCACTTCTTAGATCCATAGCTGTAGGAAAAGTTCCTGCTTGAGATTTTTAATGTATCTGCTAGCAAATTTAGAAATTGAAATGTAAAATCCAAGGCACCATGAAGATTTGAAATAGTCTTAATTTTATGTGGTAGTTTAACATCAAGAATCAGAGAATGCAGTTGAAAACACTGCTAATATCAAGATGAGCAATACAATATTTTTATTTAATTAATGTCTTATGGATCAGTCTCAGTAAAGTGTTGCTCTTTGCTTATTCCCTAAGCAGAGCCACAATGCAAAATAACTTATTGTAAATTAAGACATCAACTGATAACTGTATTTTCCTGTGGTAGAGTGCTATGAAACATGAGCTATTTCATTAAACGTAGCCTAATGTCATCATAAAAATGTTTTCTGGACCTGAACAAATATTTGTTTAACGAGGGAGTTAGCCATAATAGGTTTTCACAATTTGCAGCATCAGAATAATGAAAAATACCCCTATTGAATGGAGTTTTAATATATAGTACTTCCCTGGATATTACTCAACAGTGAGAAAAAAGCAATGCAGAATGTGGTATGGGGGAAATATGCTTATCTGATAAAGGTTGTGTCCAGATCAGGTAGCATGAGATTGGTAATTAAAAACGAGGGGGAGGCCACCAATTTGGTGGGTCAGGCTTTGCACTGAAAAGTGAAATGTATTCAATATTGTCCAAAGTAGACATAGCTAAACTCCATTTCCCTGTGCTTACTCACGTCTTCATGGCTGTGGTCAGCTTTGTGGCTAATGACTAATTAACAATTAAGTAATTGACTCTTGCTGTTGGGATTGGTGTTACAAGAACAATTGTCATAGGCAGTCTGTGCATGCCACGAGGCCTGGCAGTATACGGACTAAGGAAAGTTTTGGGTACAGGCTTGATAGAGAGTGAACACAAGGAAGATCTATTTCATCATTTTTACTGCATATCAAGTTCTACTAATTCTAAGAAAGTTCTGACAGTAGTTCTTGAAGAAACCAGTTCTCTGTAGGGCATTATTATTGCCACATAAGTGTCAGCATTTGGCTGGATTACTTGAACTTTCCAAGCAGAATATATTGATAGGCAAATGGAAATCACTGGTGAGCATTATCACAGAGGAGGTGCAAAGAGCACTGAATGTTCACTTTTTCTTTAAAATGTCATGGAAATGTCTGGCAGATAATTATCATTTGCTTTTCTGCAATAACGACTCAAGACTTTCATCTCTGCCATTATAAGCACTTGGACTAGGAACTGTCAAGCTGAGTATACTAATCTTAGTGGAAGTTTCTGCTTTAAAGTGCTTTCAATGTGTATTTGCGTGAGACAGGTATCTATCAGAGCATAAGTGTAGAATCATTACCATCTGAAAGGGTCTCAGTGCACTGTCTCACTGTTGTTAATTTTAATCATAGAATCACAGAATCATAGAATGGTTTGGGTTGGAAGGGACCTTAAAGATCATCGAGTTCCAACCCCCCCTGCCATGGGCAGGGACACCTCCCACCAGCCCAGGTTGCTCCAGGCCCCATCCAGCCTGGCACTGAACACCTCCAGGGATGGGGCAGCCACAGCTTCTCTGGCCAACCTGTTCCAGTGCCTCACCACCTCCACAGTAAAGAATTTCTTCCTAATATTTAACCTAATCTACCTTCTTTCAGTTTAAAACTGTCAGCCCTCGTCCTATCACTACACTGCCTGATAAAGAGTCCTTCCCCATCTTTCCTGTAGGCCCCCTTTAAGTACTGGAAGGGCACTGTAAGGTCTCCCCGGAGCCTTCTCTTCTCCAGGCTGAACCCCAGCTCTCTCAGCCCACCCTCACAGGAGAGGTGTTCCGGCCCTGTAATTTGCAACAACTTTAAAAACACTGTGAAAAGTGACAAAGCAGAAGGGCATTCATCTGTCAAATAGCACAGCTTTTGGAAAGGAGTTTGTCCCCCAAAAGAAGAAAAATAACAAGTTCAGAGTTTTGCAAATGGTATTTCTTTCCATATAGCAATAACAACACTTCTTCCAATGAAATAGGTAAGAATTGCAGCTGATGTAAATTGGACTCTGTGTGTCCATATAAAATGAACTACTGGCTTGTAAGCTGGTGTATATAACAAAAAGAACAAACTTACTGTATAAAAGAAGAAAAAGTAATATCAAAGAAATTTAAAGACTCATCCTAAAGTTTCAGTGTACCTCCATATGCCTGCAGCTCTTGGCCTGCTGCCCTGCTTTGAATGAAAGACTTTGTGGGACAAGTGGAGCTGGTCATCAGCTTTCACCCCCTGAGGTGGGCACAGGGATAGAGGTCAAACAGTTGCAATTTGTACTGCGTTCAAACTCAGGCTGGAACAAGGATTTTAATCACATCTTTAATGGAACTTCCAGCCTATAGTAACAAGACCTTTTACTCACTGATTGTCTAGCCTTGGCACACTGAATATGCCAGCTCCATTTGTGTACAGATACCTGGCGAACACTGGGGATCCAACACAACATTGCCAGGTGTAGCATGTGTGTCTGTTAGCAAACACTTCTGTGGCTCTAAGCATCTGTCTCAGAAGGGTTTTTTCAGCACCAGAATGATTCCCAGAAGACAGACAGATGGTACCATCTGTGTAGTCTTCTGATTTCCAGCCTTAGTGCTTGCTGCAATCTCACTGGGTACATCCTTTATTGAGGAATAACTTGTTCAGTTTATGCTGCCAACTGATTCACGTTAAGAATTGGCCTAAAAATTTCCAGGGTCAGTGGTCATCTCCCTGCCTCTTCTGTGATTCTCAGGAAGCTTGTTTTGATGGAAATGAGTCATATCCTTAGAGCATGCTTCACTTGTTATATTGTCAAAGCAGAAACACAGATAAGGAAAAAATGTACTTGGGGAGAATTACCAGGCCATAATGTGACACAAAATCCCTTGAAGCAGACTTAGAAGAGAAAATGTTTAATAGTTACCATTTCAGTAAATAGCATAGGAAAAAATAATAAATCGTACTGTGCTGTGATTCTTAACAACATATATATCTATTGTTCTGGCCTTCTCTTCATTTGGGTGCAGTTTTAGAACTTTGCATTGTAGTTAAAAATATGGAGAAACATACTGTATGTTCTTTAAGAGGGGCAATTAGTCTCCTACAGGAGGAATGTCAGATATTGTTTTCCTCTCAATCAGGGCAGTTTCAAGATGAAGCTAAACTGGCTTTTTATTTTCCATCCCAAGTTTCTATGGTAACAGCATATAATCATCATATTTGTAAATAGCAACTACCCATTTAACTTCACAGGCACTTTGAACATTTTTTGCCACAATTTTAACATCTTTGAAATGTCCAACTCTGTCTTCTTACAATTTTGCTGCCGGTATATGTAACTATTTGGGGATATTTATGACATCTTCAGTGATGTAGTAGCCCTATAATGTGTGTGTGTGTTGGGCGGGGGAGTGTACAGGCATACACGCATATATTTATGATCATTGTCTGGCAATGGCATATCCCATTATAAATCTTCATTTTTCAACTTCTTATAACTTTGCCAAGTTGAGGCCACTCAGGTTGAATGCCGTTCAGCCCAATTTACATTCCGGAGATGTCTTTTGTGCTGATAATTTGAAGTTTCAGCTAACTTTTTTCAATTGTAGCCAAGAATGTGGCTGTGGAAGAAAACAACATTTTGCTTTAATGGAGAAGATTCTTACAGCTTTTTTGGCAAGCCCTGGAACAGGGCTATAGAGCACACGGATGATGCCTTGCTGTCACAGATACAGCTTTTTGCTGTCCTACTAAGAATTAACCCAAATTTGGCCAAGTTTTAATCCTTTTAAAAAGTTCATCTCTCATATACGCAGTCTTGCCTTCCAAAAATTCATAGCTTGAATTTGCTAATGTTTCTATCTGCATAAAGCACAATTTAGTCCCTGAGAACTCCTACGTGCTGACTGGCTGCATGTGTGCGATCCCAATCGACTGAGTGTGCACCGGTCTACTGCTCCAGGGCTGAATGACACTGCATCTCTACCTGCCTTTGCTTGGGTTCAGTGTAGCCTGGGGACAAGAAGTGAAAGCAGAAACAGACAGAAAGGGAGGACTCTTCCGTGAGACCTGCACATATGGTTAACATTAAACAGGTATCTAAAGGCTTTGCAGAGTATGGATGCAGTGCATGTTTTTAACAAAGCCATTTCCCCAAATCTCTCAAATCACATCCCTTGCAAACTTAGTCTCTTTCCCATTTCCACCCCATCTACCTTACATCCCCAGAACACTGCTTCATGTGGAATTGTAAATCAAGAATAGAGCTTTTGGGTTTGACCTCAGTAAGTGGTCTGTATTGGAATCTTGTCAGTTGTTTTCCATTAGGAGGAACTGAGAATGAAGTAGGGTATTACTTTGATGTAGCCTTTTTTTTTCCCAAGGAGTATACAAAAGTTGATTTCCTTGGGCACAGGAGGAATTAAGCAAAACCAGTTTCTTTACTCATAGTATCTAGTCCCTTGCAGTTAGCAGTTGGCCAGACAAGTTCATTCTGGCCATGATCCTAAAGCTAGTCCTTACTGCAGGTTTAGCTTTCTGTGGCTCCTCTGTGAAATCCTCTGGTGGTGTAACTGTCCCGGACAGATGCACACAATGCTATCAAACCGTATCAGCCTGCCTACTGCTGCACTTGCATGCAGCTGTCAGTGAAATCACATCACCCACACAGCTTGGATTGCTGAGCGCTCTTGTATGCAGTCTGTATTTTGGGTGGTGGCATTTAATGTTTTCATGGTCTATTCCATGAAGAAATATGTGTTTCCTACATTTATCCTGCATAAAAGACAATGTTTATACCCGTGAATTCTAGAACATAGCCCTCACTCACAATAGCAAATAATTTTTAAGAAAAAGAAAAAATAGCAACAGAAAAATCCTTGCAGGTACACCAAAGTTAAACAATTACTTTGTGCAAAAATGCATTCAGGTACCATTAAGAAGAATTACCAGCATCAAATGCATTTGAAACATGCTTAAAACTTAAGAATACCAGAAAAATATTCACATTTTCTCATTTCTTCCTTCCAGATTCTAGAAAATAATCCTAATTTTTGCAGACAGACTTTTGAACTGAAGCAAATGCTTTTTGGTGATTTCTGCAGTAGTACTGTTACCTAGTTTCCAGTAGGCTGGAACATGGGCAACACAAGCTCATATCTGTCTGCAAAAGACTCTGTAGACTCAAGCTCCTAACTGCTTTCTGCTTGATTTAAGTCATTTTTTGTTGTAGTGTCTGGAGAAATAAATAGAATCAGGAATCGATGACCTTAATAATAAATAAGATCAAGTATACTCTTTCACTTTAGTAATGAACAAATGAAAAAGGGTGCATAAATGAATAGATATTTTTGTTTAGTGTATCAAAATGATAACATTCTTTTTCTTTCCTTCTTCACAACACTGAATTAACGCTACTTCTCTTTCTTCTGCAAAACATTGGCATCAAATAAAAACCAACAGGTCAGTGACAGGGAATAGAAATTGGCTTCCTTTCCTAAGTGCTACTATTCTTACTCTTGATTCTGGCAAATATAGGACAAAATTGAATATAGTATTCCGTAACACTCTCTAGGCGTTGTAAAATATTCTACTGATACCAGTTTGAATGCTGTTAAATGTTTATCTGTAGCAGCTTACTTATCTTGAAGTTGGGGGGGGGTCTACCTAGCTCCATGTAGAATTTTTATTGTTAAATTCTAACAAAAGAATGTCAGTTTTATTTGTAGAGGCTCACGGCGACTTATAGCACTATAAAAACAGAGCAGGTGTTCACTCTGCCAGAGCGACTGCTAATGGCCTACGTAGGTCTGGGAAGTCTCTCTCCTCTGCTTCTGAAAGGAACTAAAGGAGATTATTACAGTGCTTTCAACAGTATTAAGCAAAACTGTAGCTGGTGATTCCCATCATTAAAATAAGTCACAACAGTAATGAACTTTTGCAAAGCCCCACTAAATGCCACAATGCAGTGGTCCATGTTGTAAGCTCTTACTAATAGAAGCATAGGAAATACGTGTTTTCTTATTATTTGCTCTACCTTTAAGCAACTATATACCTAGTCTACAAAAGTTTTCCATATGTTTATCAATAGGACACAGTGGCTTAAAACCTGCCTCCATTCAGTGGAAAAGAAATCTAACCAGGAGATTAAGGATTTTACCTGGTAGGTTTGTATTTATCTGTGTAATAACAGAGTAGACTTGAGCTGATTTATGAGACCTTGATATTTACATACGTTCCAAATCCTGTTTCATTTCATGTCTGCCTTTAATTTTGTAATTCCTAGCATTCAGATCTTTTTTGGGATCATTATGAAGTTCTTATGTTTTCCTGTCACACATTTTCAATCCCCATTATGATGGAAATAGTATTTTGTCTGGTTATTTAACTACATATATGAGTTACTTTTATGATATTGTGCTTTGGAATTAAGAGCCAAGTTGACTGCCTGTAAAAAACCCATGTATATCATGGAGAAGGATATGCTGTGGCATGGCATACTTTCCTTATGTTAGCTATGCATGGAGTAGGTATGCACTGAGTGGAAATAGTTCTGATGCCCATAAAATAGAATCAAAAGAAACGGCTCTACTGAGTAATAAATCTTTCATGTCTGAATTTGAGTTAGATCTGTGCTACAGCTGGTGTCCACATGGACTATTTTTCTGAGAGGCTTTTGTGTACCTGATGAAGATATCTGTGATGGACTTGTCATTATAGAAAAGCACATGTCCCATACAGAAATCCTCAAGGAATTAAACTCTCATAAAAAGGGAATGTGTCCACTATTGAGAAAGGGAAGGAATCAGGGAAAATAGCATTCTGAGATATTTTCATATGGTTGATGTGTCAGCAGGGTTCTGGCAGATGCCCTCAGAAAATCAGAACACAGTTGCACATTTCTTCATCTGCAAGAACACCTTTTGAATTGTGTTTGTCACCCAAGGTGTTTGATCAAAACATACACTTTTGAAGACTTTTAATGATGGAGAGAGTGATAAGGCTTACAGAGATGGCATTTTGATCTTGTGGAAAAAAATAAGCAGCAGTATGAGAAGAGCTTCTAAATGGTGAAGAAAGGGGTAGGAACGGACCAAAAATGAGAAATGCCTGTGAATATTCTTATAGCATTTATCAGTCTTATTGAGGGCAACCAAAACTGCCTAAAGCCTATTTTTCAATCAAGATACCAACTTTTAGGGGTATTTTTAAATGAAAGGCTCATTTGAGACTGCTGAAGAATATAGACAAGCTATTAAAATGTATCCTGAATTAACATGACCCACCACACACCTCCATTGCATCAGGTTTGCTTCCTTTAGAAGGTGTATTATGGGTTTAAAATCCACAGAGAACACAATTCAAAACCACCAAAAAACACCAAACAAAGTCTTAGGAAAGGAGTGAATGACTATCCATCTGTTTATATACAAAACTGGAAAACAGTTACCCAGATAAAAATGTCACGCTATTGCAATAGCTTCTAATCGCCACTGGGTGGTGGCTACCCAAACCAGTGCCTCTTCAGGGCGAGCCCGTGGGTATGGTGGGTGCACGGATTTCCAGAACAGTTCAAGCAATTCCAGATGGGACAGGTGATACCAGAGGAGATTCTCAGCAGTGCAGAATAACGCGGGGTGCGGTGTTGGGTGTTTCAAATATTCTGGAATGTTCCATAAAATATAAGAATTCATTTTGGAGCAAATATCTCACTGTAGATGGTATCTTTCCCTTTACTAAAAATTGAGTCCCCTCCAAAGATATATTGCAGTGTCTAAGACTACATCTTCTCAAGCATTTTTTTTGTATCATTAGTGGGGTTACAGCTCTCCCCCCTCCCATCCCCCAGACAGGTCCCTCTCCTTTTACTCAAACAAACCACACTCAGAGGAAAAGTATTGCATTGTACTGCTGGAGACAGTATTTCTGAGCCACCATTATACTCCTTCCTCTCTAGATATTAATGGTACCATTCTTTTTATAATGTGGCTAGAGTCAATGCACCGGGTCTCCGTTTATTATAGTATTCCTCTGCGACTGACCAGCATGATTGATGAATGTCAGTTCACATTTCTGGAAAGCGAACTGCAGTAAGAGGGAGACATTGGAGGATAATTAGAAAAGAGCAAGCTGTCCTACCTGTCATAAATGTCAGCAAGCTGTGAATCAATTTGCAGTTCTGCTACAGAGAACATTATCACTTCTGCATTTTACTACAGAAACTATGACATTGTACAACGTCTCCAGTTTTATTCGTTTTTTAAAATAATTTCCATCTTTTTGTAATTTTTTTCCAACCACATTTATAAGTTTGTATTTTACTGGTTGACAAGGGTTGAGCACCATACAACCAATATATAGTTAACGTATGAGACTAGTAATTGCAGAAACCAGACAGTGATTGGCTTATATATGCGCTGCCAGTATGCAGAGTTCAGATTATTGCTTTGTTGTCTCTTTGGTATCTGATATGAGATTTTTGTTTTGGCTGGAATGTTTTCCACCATGGTGTATGGTATAACACCGTGAGAGGGTTTAAACTTACAATTTAGGCACGGTTTGCAGAATGCTATCTAGCATAAATAGTAATACCCCTATGGTTTTTAATAATAACGCATGGTGGGATAACAGAAAATGGTGTTAATTGTGTTGCACATCCCTAAGCAAGGGAAAGTTTATTGAAACTAGCCGCCTGAGTGCAGCAGGTTTCTGAGGCGCCGGTAACGTCAGGCAAGCCTACGGATGCCAGGCCCATTTGGGCAGGCTGTGTATTGGCCAGGGCTCAACCTGTTGTACTGGAGACCTTCTTTAACAAAAAGCTGATCCGGTATCTTTTATTGTCACCCCTTTGGGATTTAAGGAGTTGTTGGTTTATGTGTAACATTTGTCTATCCAGACTGGCAGTTTGCTGCAGGGCTGCTGCTCAGAGGACCGCTGCAACGCGCCACCACCAGCTCTCACCAGAGCTCCCATGACGCTTGGCCATCTGCCTCCTACCCACTGTGGTTTGTTTGGTTTTGGTGCCAGTGACTCTCTCCAGCAGCACGCTGGCCTATGTATTTGTGTGCAACCTAGGATCAATTAACAATGTATTTGCTGTCACGTTGCTGTCCACTCTTTGGTAGCAGTGTTAGTCGCGGTGCCTGTCAAGAACACCTCTGACCGAATGGCACTGTCTGTACGGAGCCCTCCCGACAAACCCTCTCTGTGCAGGCGATGCTCGCAAAGTTGTTTCCTGAACAGTTGTTGAACAGTGCGGAGCGTTGTCTTGGCTCAGGCCAAGCGCATGCAGCTTCGTGTGCCATTTCTGGAAGCGCCAGCGATGCGCGTTGTGCACGGCTGTCACTTGGGTCCCTTGCTGCGTGTTCAGTAACGTCCACAGTCTCTGGGCAAGATTCCGCCTACCAGACATGGCTATCTTGTCCCGTCCTCAGCAAATACTTTATCAAAAGGTTCACTGTAGATGAGAAGCCCGAGTGTTTTGTCTGAGGACCAACGGCGGCCTCGGCAGGTCTGGCTGGGTGCGGGCGCGGCAAGGTTGGCTCCCACCCGCGGGCGGGAGGCCGGGCAGCCAGCTGGAAAGCTGCCGCGCCTCAAGTCGCAAGATGTGCTCAAGCCTGCCTTGCGCCTCTGTTTCACCTGCGTACCGAGCTCAGGGCAGTTCACACTTCTATGAAAGCTTCCTGGGTTCGCCTGCTCTGAGCAAGCAAAAACTATCGAAAAAGTTAAAATTTTCGCGCGGAGTTACTCCACTCGCAGAACAACCGCCCAGGCGCCTCGCGCAGCGGCGGGCACTCGGGGAGGCGCTCTTTAACCCATCTATCTTTTTCCTCCCAAGCTTCAGCTTAGACAGATCTCCAGCGCGTCCCCCTGCCGCCCGCCTCTCGCCCCGCGCCGGGGTGCCGGACGGGCGCCGGCGGGGCCCCGGGCGCCCTCAGCGCGCTAATGGCGGCGGCGCGGGGCGGGGGGGAAGGAGGGGGGCGGCCGCTGCCTGTTTCCGCGCACGTGACCGTGGCTTCCGCCCCCTCGGCTAGGTGCGCGCGCCCCCTCCCCCGCGGAAGTGACGTCGGGCGCTGGGTCGGTGCGCAGTTGTTCGGTGCGGCCCGGGCGCGGAGGAGCCGGAGTCGCCCGGCGGCCACTGCCAGCACCCCCCGCCCCGCGCAGGCAGCGCCGCCCGGCCCCGCCCGCCGCCCCGCCCCGCCGCCGCCTCCCGCACCCGCGTACGGCCGGACGCACGCACACGGGCAGCGAGACAGCCAGCGACGGCCGGGCCGCCACCACGAAGCGCCGCAGCCCGGTGAGTGCGAGGCGCCCAGGCCCGCCGCGGGTGGCGCCGGCTTCCGGAGCCGCTCCTTCCTCCCCGCCGCGCCGGGCCCGTTATGCAAGGCAACCCGGGCCCGGCGCCTCCGCCGCGGCCTGCGCCGCCGGCCTCCCGAGCGGGCCGCGCCGCTTGGCGCTTCCCCCTCAGCCATCCGGGCGACCCCTTCTCTGGCGGCGGGGCCGTGCCGGGTCCCGGCGCAGGGGCGGGGGGCGGGCCCCAGCGGCGGCGCGGGCAGCGCTGCGGGTGATGCCGGGGAGAGCGCCGCGGGCCGGCGGGCAGCTGCGCGCCGCTCTCCGCCAGGCGGGGCCGCGAGTAACCTTCAGCGGCGCTCGGGGGCCTGGCGGGCTCTCGGTAACAGGTGTCTGCGGTGGCCTTTGCACGGCGGCAGGTGATGGGCTCCTGGAGGAGGGAGCCGGTCACCGACCGCCCCGCCGCACCGGGGTAGGCAGCGCCCGCCGCCGCCCCCTGGGACTCGGCCCCTTCTGCTTTCTGCCGCTGCCGGGAGCTCAGGTTACCTCTGTGGAGTAGGTTGTTGCTGAATGCGTGGGGCGTCTTAAATGCTGGTTTATCGCTGAGGACTGTGCAGTTGATAACTTAATAAAAATTCGGTGTCGTGTCACGAGGGGTTCGGTTGGATTTCCAAATAAATTATCAGTAAGGTATAACTGCGCGTGAAAGGCTGTGTGTGGCATACAAGTTGTATCAGCCCTGCTACCTTTATATCTGTGAGCTGCAGGAAGGAATAAGATTTTAGTTGTCTGTAGCTTCTAGGAAGAGTTGTGAGGCAAAACCAAAAAAGGCCTGAAGCAAACTGTGCTTTCGGGGCTTTTCTAGAACTTTTGGAACCAAACCATAAACACTGGCCAAATGATGAAATCTTTGCTCTGAGAAACGTAAAAAGTTAGCTTTTAAGTAAGGGGTGGTATACAGCTCTTAGCATGAGAAGAGCTGGATTTAACTTGTTCTCAAATGTTTGGTAGTAGCGTACCTGTTACCTAATTTGACTAGACTTTCTGTCTGCTCTAACATGATTTTACTGTAAGATGTATAATTGTTAGTGTCATAAAACTTCCATGCTTGTATAATGCACACTTCCCAACTTGTACTTTTTGTGGTAGTGATTATGCACTTTAACTTTCAGGTTAAAAAGTAGGAGGAATTAAGAGGCTTTTGGAGATTCTATCTCAATTTGGAACTGGTGACAGTTTCATTTTATTTCAAAAGGGAATGTGGAGATAAACTGAAAGTGAACTTCGTGAAAAAAATGCTTTATAGGATAAACAGTTACCAAGAAGCAGAGCTTCAGGATTTAACCAAAAAGTTGTGACTATGATTCCTTTGTGTAGCGAGTTTTATTCTTCCAGCTTGATTTTTTTTTTTCTGTTTCTCGTAGTTGATTAACTTCCCCTAAATTTGGCAATAGACAGGCTTCTAAGACTCTTACCATGAGGAATGGATGATTTTGCTGCATTACTCCTCTTCTTTGAAATAAGAACATACATGATCTCAGAGTTACGCAGGAGATGCAAGGATTTGAGCTGACAATTTTTATCCCCTTGTGCAGTAGCAACAACAGAAATTGTAGGCTTCAAGAAATGCTGGGCTGTTTGTTTAATCTAGCCGTAGGTAGTGGGTTTTCTCGAAGAAAAAAGGTAGCGGTAATGTTCTGGGGTTTTTATGAATAATAGAATAATGCCACTAATATACAAATGAAGTTGGTTCATGAGCAGGATCTTAGTATGAAATTTTTGGTGTAGGTTTTCTTTTTGCGAATAACATATAGAACTAATTCTGAGTCTTGAGTGTATAGCCATATTGTCTCTGTCCTTACTGATATTGGGTACAAGTAGTATTGGTGTTAAAGTATGTGTATTTCAAATCTGTTATTCAACAAAAACCCCTGTAACAACAAACCAGTAGTAGAATAGGCTTACAGATGAGAAGTGTATTCATTAGAAAGGATTAAAGAGTCTAAACTGCTCCATTCCTTTGTAGTCTTAAAAAAAAAATTGCACGCACACAAAACATAGAAGGGTGATTGCAGGCATCTCATTCTTTCTCTTTTATGATGAGAACATCTTGTAACTCGAGCAGGGGAGGAAGACTTGCATGTGAATGGTGTTTCTAGCTTTGTATTTTGCTTTATGCGTGAACTCTGGGCAAAGTCGTTAATTGTCCTTTTCCAGGCTGTGGTTCTACATCCTCAATCTGTACTGCCACTATCCAGTCTTGCTCCCTTCCTTGCATTGGAACTGGTGCTGTCTTCGCCATTTGGTGGTATGTCTCAGCTCTCTCAAGCTGGTAGGAAGAGAACATAGGAACCCTCTGCCCAAGAAACTCCAGCAAAACCCAGAATTCTGCCAACCGACTTAGCTGATGTAACTTACTGAGGGGTTAGAGTGCCAGTGCTGTCCCAGTGCAGGGAGTGGGGTTGCTTGCCAGAAGTGTGACAGTTCTGTGTAGGCATTGACTTCAGCTGGCTTCAGTCATGGACTGCCATAGACCCACGCGCTGTTTTGAACAGGGGTCATGCTTGCTTCCTGGTAAAAGTCAGTGACCTTTTTTGAGGTCTTGGGTGAATGGAAGAAATGAAGCACATACTACCTGCAAATACCAATGCAATGTGGGAAGTGTTGTTTTAGATTTATGAAGTCTTGAATGCCTGCTGACATAAGCTCACTTTTTTTAAACTGTGACAAAAGTGCCTGTTACTTGGCCTAGGATTTTCATCAAAGGGCCTATTTTGGTGGCTGAAGTTTTAACAGAACATAATGCAACTGAGACTTTAATGATTGTCAATTATTTGAAGAGCAGAAGTGTCCTGAACTATTTTCTTTGTTACTTAGCCATGGAAGTGACTCTTTTTACAGTACAAACTATCAGACTTTTAGGAATTGCATTTTACTTCTGTTAAGCTTTGACTGGGAATCCAATGGGTAGAATGTGGAGCTTTACTGAGATGGTAATTAACATTGCTATGGTATTGTATGTAAGGGGAAACTGGGTCATTTGTACAGTTTCATAGCAAACAGCATTCTAAAAGTATTCCAGGATGGATAGATGTTAAATACTGTAATGACTTAATGTGAATCTGCTGAAGTTCCAAGTACAAAAACATTAGTGGACCACAATAGTGTGCTTTAGACAAGGTACGTGTTTAAAAGAGATTCTTCCCCAACTCTTGTGATAGAATTGTCATAAAATGAGCACAAAGTGGCATTCAGTAGTTATTTCTGTGATAGTGTTTCTGCACAACTCTGAAAAGAAATAGCAGGAAAATATCTGTTACAAAAGAACGTGCAGTTTGTTTTACAGTATTTGCATTGATCTGTGGTTTTTTTTGCATGTATCTCTGTAAAATAATTTTTAAAAGCAGAATTTCCTAGAAACATGCTCACTCTGAGTGTAGCAGGAAAAGCTACGTGCAGAAGCATATCTGATTCGGAGTGCTAGAGCTTCAGCATTAGCAGTGGTTGGCTTTTGTGCTCAGCTTCCTGAAACATGGATTTAAGAGGAGGATGATTGTCCTGGTATCTGTCCCAAGATGAGATTTAACAGGCTTGATGAAAAGTGAATTTGACTGTTTGGCTTTGGCAAGAATGGAAGGTGCAGCATTTGCGCTTCCCGAGCATGCTAGCATAGTCTTTAATCGGAGCATCTTTAATAAGTCTGATTACCTTCATTTCAGCTGAAAGAATTAGTTGGCTGTAATTTATATACAGTTGACTCTGTGAAATTTATATACAGATGATGCTCAGTAGACACTTATTTACATATACATTAACATGAGAATGCTTTGGAGAGGATGCCAACAAAAAGGTTGAAAGCCATGATTCTTTGGGTTCACTTTATACTAGCTTCCCTAGCGTTTGATGTGGACTTCGAGCGTTACAGGGAAGTGGACTGCAAGGTTCCATATTTCAATATAACAGATGCCCTTCCAAGTAAAATTATGGTAAGAGTGGGATGATTGCAACCACTGGGTAATACTGTATAATTATACTTACACATGTTGGGTCCTTCAGAGAAGGCCTGAAAATAATTATTTTTAATTAGAAGTGATCTGAAGTTTTTGTAATGCAGACAAAACTGTAAGCACTTTCTGTAGGCTGGTGGATCTGTACTTGCATTTCAGTGGGGAAAGCTAGAGTGTGAAAGCAGAAGTGGTGAAAGTGCATACCTGTTTAACCAAAGCTGAATTAATGTGTGTGTGTATATACACATGTGAATTTTGAAGTATGATGCATTTGAAGTGAAAGTTGACATTGTTTCCAGTAAGAGGCAGCTTGCAGGCTCCCAGTGCCATAGGTTTTTTTCCCCCTTACTTAAGTGGAATTCCTTTCTCTTAATCTGCACTTCCTTTGAGATCAAGTCTGATGAGTTGTCTGACCTTTTCTATTCATTTTCTCTACCTTTTCAGCTTTGTATGGCTTCTGTTTTAAGTCATACCTCAGAACGTATGTCCCTGTGTTCTTCTGCAGTCATTGACTACTGCTATTTCTAATAATTGATGGGGGTTTTGAATGTATTTTACCCAGTTGTTCGCAGAATGCTCTTGCTGGTTTTCTAGTCCTCTTTCTTTCTTCTTGTTGCCATTCAGAATGGTGTGAGAGGGTTACAGGGTCTTCTTTCCTCCTAATTGCCATAGAGACTACAAAGAGGAGCAGCGTATTTGGAGGAATATGAGGGTGTGGGAGAGTGCTGTTCATATTTGAGTGGAAGGGTATATCCACCTCCCTTAAGACTTTTACCCCACAGCTCGGAAATGCTGATACTGAAGTGAAGCTTGAACCTCTTAGGGGTTTTGTCAGTTTAGAGACAAGACATGACAAAATCAACATTGAAAGAGGAGTGGAGAAGGAAATGCAGGGAGATACTATATGAACAGACTGAAAGTATTCAAGTAAATGAGAGTCCTTATTTAGAAAGGAGGATACACAGAAGAAAGTATGGGGAGAAAAGAACAGTGTTGTTACAGTAAAGTATCAGTCCAGCAAAATACGCCTGTTGGTCCTGGCACAGCAGAGTTAATGCTATTAAAACTCCACAGGGCTTCAGTGGAAAATAATGCTTTATACTTGAAGACAACTAGTTTGTTGCAGAACACATCCAAAGAGATTTGTGTCAAACTGCTTTTTTGATGTTGGTCGGGTGATTAAAACATGCTGCTCTGGGGAACTTCATACTAAGCAATGTAAATGGCAGGTTGCTTGTGGTTTTTTTTTTTTTAAATGATTCTTAGTGGATTCTGTTGTCTTGATATGTAATCAAGTATGAAGCTGGAAAAAATAAAAGCAATTCTATTTAAGTTAGTATTATTGCGAAGTGTGTGTGGGCAGGAAAATGCAAGAAACTGGTGAATCTTGTAACTCTTACATTGAGTTTGAGTGTTTTGTGAACCTGATGATAGACTTTCTGACAGCATTTATTTTCTGATTTCCTAATTTTGCACAAATGTTTTGCTTTATTTGTTGTGTACTAGGTGCTGCTAAAACTCTTGGCACAGACCTGCTTTTAGTGTTGCTTTAAAAAGCAAACTTACACTTTATACAGTCACTTAGCATGGGTTTATCAGTGCAGCTGTACTGATAAACTCAGCTCAGATTCCTGCCGTAGTGTATTCTGTAACTAAAGTAGTGCATGTGTCATTATTACTCTTTCTTGCTTCATAAACTTTCTTTACAAAATTCTGGTAAACTGTGTTAAAGTGCTTAACACTGTTCGTTTAAGGCAGGCAGCATCTCAAGATGCAGAAGAGGAAGTGGGTCCAGTATCAGATATTATGAGTTAATAAGAAAGTCTGGTTTCATAGTGTGCCCTCCTGTCTTGCTGTCAGAGGCTCTTTGTAGTGAATAAATGGGCGCTTGCAGGAAGAGAAGTCGTAAATCTGTAAGTAGGCAAAAAATCAGATGATTGAAGATACTTGGGTTAAAATAGGGGATTTTTTTTCCTTAAATATTAGAAAGGAAGTTGCAAACAGTACTTTAAGAGGCACATGGTGGGCTTGCTTCTGGGTTTTGCTGCAGTGACATATTCCTAGTACATAGGCGTACTAGAAAAATTTGAGAAGCACCTTCAATGTCATCTTGTTTTCCTTGGTGTTTATATACGAGATCCTTTTTAAAACTGGGGATTTGGTTTTGTTCCTACCAGTGATGCTAACTATAGGTGCCTTTTTAGCATGTGAGTACATAATTCAGAAATGACTGGACCCAACTGTCAGCTTGCTGTAGGCTCTGAAGAACTTAGCAGCAAGTAAACAAATAAGTAAATGTGAGGTAGCTGTCTAATAGAGAAAGTCTTTTTCCACTTACTTCTGGAATACTTGGGCTGTTGATGGTGGATGAATTTAGTGCTGGTAAAGGACTGTAATGCCAGGTTTAAAATGTCAGTAGTAATAGACTGTATTTGCGTCTCTTGGCTAGCTGCTTCAAGAAAGCGGGAAGAAACCAAGATTGGATGGTTAGATAGATAAGTGATTGGTAGATGACAGATGACGTGGGGGAAGAAGTCCAACACCTGTGAACACCTGCAGTGGGTTATGGATTTACTTGCCATGGGGGAGCTCTTCGGGATGGAACTATTTTGAAGGCATGCTCTGCAACAGGGAATGTTTCAGTCCTGTGACATTCTGTAGCCAATAGACTGTTGTGATGCTTTGAAACTTACTTCTGCAGCGACTCTCTTGCTTGTAGCTACAGTTTTAATGTTGATGAGTAGTGGAATTGCTGCTCTGTCACTCTTCCTTCTGATAGGCTCTCTCCTATTTCCAATTCCTTTTTAGTTTCCCTAAAGCTTTCCCCATACTTGAGTAAATATTTTTTTCTTTTTTTTTTTTTCTTTCTCCTGTTTCAGTTACTGAAACCATGAATCCTGTGTATAGCCCTGGATCTTCTGGGGTTCCCTATGCAAATGCCAAAGGAATTGGTTATCCAGGTAAGTAACTTTTTTTTTTTTAATGAGTTTGTTACACTGGTCTTTGTAATCAAGAAGGAATAGTCACTTACGAATGGCTTCATGTATGGTAATCTGTTTTGGGGGTTGGGTGGGGTTTTTTAAATTTAAAAAGTGACATTTCAAGAGTCATGTTAGCTTTTCTGTTATATTTCTAACTTCAGTATCTCTTCCAAAGCAGCTTATTTTAGGAGCTCTAATAATTACGCCCTGCAAGAAGAGGAGTCAATCTATTTCTGCTGCTACATGGCTGGTGCTGTTAACCTTTCTATCCTCTAATTTTTGTTCATGCTATCTGTTTTATGACTGCCTGAAGCATAGCATCAAACATGAGACCAAGAACATGGCCAAAAAATGTTTTCAAAACAGAAATTAAATGGACTTCTTGCTTTCTCTGCTTCTCATTTGGCTTTGAGTTTTTCACCAGGTTTTCTTCCCCTCATCTCCTAATGTGCATGTGAGCATGCTGCATTCCTGATGTCCCCGTAGTTCAGAAGTTGGATAAGGCAATGATTAGATTTGGACAGAACTTTCCAGGAAAGCCGAAGAGAAGGGCTGTGTGCCTCTGTGAGGCATTTCAAGCAATATGTCTTGATGCAGTCTTTTTTTTTTCTGATATCTGTGGGGTAAGGGAATTATTCTGACCTGGGAGAGGCTGGAAGATCTTTCAGCTCAGATTTTATGTATCGTAACCAATTAAACTTTTGTAGCTTTTACAGGGGGGTATTTTGTGATTTAGTTGGGGTGTGTGTTGGGAACTAGAAATCATTCTGCGCCAATGCTGTTTATATTCTTTGTAGCTGTAGTATATTTTCCTACTGGTGTTTACCGGTTTTAAATTTGTTTTTCAGCTTAGGTACTGTACTGGAGTTCCTATTTTCCTGTTTCCCTCTTCTCTGATCCTTCTAAATGCTGGTGCATAAATTAATTTTCTTTACTGTTGACTGGATAGTCTTAAACTTTCAATTTTTATTTTTTTTTTCAGCTACTTTTAATTATTTCCTTGAACTAGCGTACCTTTCTTGATTTCCACAGTATTTATAGGGGGGAAAACATAAACTGTGTTGCAATGTTTTTGAGTCTATTGAGTGACTGAAATGGTGCAGTAATAAATTGTAAAACTGATGCTGTGTAACCGTAAGTCCCGCAGGATGGTTTTATTCTCTGCGACTGTCTTAGTTATAGGGACTACAGTAATTTTATAATAAGGCAAGCAGCAGTTGTTTACTAATTAATATCAGTTACAATTATTTCTCTATTTGTAATAGATTGCCTTTTCAAGGCTTTCTTTTGCTTTAGATAAAGGTTATTATGACTTATTTAAATACAACTTTGTATTTTTATCTCTATTCATTTTCTAAACACGGATTTATATTAACCAGGGTTTCATTTGTACTTATAACCATTTACATGTTGCATTGAAGCTCTTGTTTATACTAATGTAAGTGATACCTTAATTTACTTAGGAAGATACTGTTGTAGATTCAGAAATAGCAGTTTAGACAACATTACTTCTAATCTTTTATTCTAGTGTTATACATATTAGACTACATTCTGAATTATGTAATGTAAGTATTGTATATTTGCCAGTCTTCACTTGATTGTAAATGAACATAACTAAAATATATTGAATTAAAGTAGAATTGTTATAGAAGTGCCTTAGATATCACGCCGCAAGTTGATCACTCAAAATACTTCCTTACAGCAGTCAGTTTACGCAACTGGGACCCCTAAATTCAGCGTAGTCAGTGAGGCCCTACAGTATTACGGATAGTTTGCTGAGCTGCCTGGTTCAGTCTTTAAGATTGTGGGAAGAATGCAAAACACATTTTCTAAAAATGTAAAGTAGACTTGCATTTTAGGATTTTTTTTAAAAAACTGTTGCATGACTAAGTCTCTCTTCTTTGCCCCTCCTAATTTAAAAGCTACAGATTCTCCATGCAGAATCATTGAATTTACATGGATTACGTGGTAATAAAGTAATGAATATATCGCTAGGTGGAATGTATTATTTAAAGGCATTGTGTTTCTAAAGCTGTTTCATATTTAATAGCTGTTTATATTATACTACACCTATTTGAGGTTTTGGATGGGTTAACAGTAGCAAGGTATCAATATCCAAATGTTCTCACATGGATGAAGGTTCTGTGTAGAAGTTAAAACTGCTGCTTGCTGTAGTTATATTTTTCACAAATGACTTGTTTCTTGAGCAGCTCAGAGTGCTCTACTGTGGAGCTAAACCTGTGAAGAAAGAACAGAGGACTGAAAATATGCAACATAAATGATGTTGCAGATGTGTATTTGGTTTGAGTAAGGTGTAAAGCTGTACTAAATCTTTTCACTAGCAGCTTGTGAATTTGAAAACTTAAGAGCTATTTACGCTCTGAAAAGTTGTTATGAATCGGATAAGTTATTTTTACCTTTGATTTTTAAGCCTAATGCTTTTCTTAGTCTTATCCATGCTGACTACCTAATAGTAGTGCCAAGCATATGTCACCTGATATATTTACAGAGTGCTTTACAAAACAAGGTTAACATATATAGTTCTGAGCTGAGGAATTTTTATTATTAGGAGTAATTGCTAAGGACTCTGGGATTTACAGCGAAATAGAAACCCTTCAAATTTGAATAGCAGTTTAAAACTAGCACTTTTAAGCCTGACAGTGAATATGCAAATAGTAATTCCCTTTTACCCGGAGAAGTTGAAATCTTTATATGTTGATAACAAAATATGGTAGTAACTCTGTCTTTATAAATACAGTCATTACTCAGTTTTACAGTTTGGAATAATGTAAGTTCCTGGAAAAATTAAAAGCTATGATTAATTCAGAAATTTCACTTATTACAGTCTAAGCAAACTTCGTATCTTTCAAGTAACTTTAGCTTTTGCTAATGCTGTTTTTTGCCTCATGTTGGAGTCCAGTGTATTGCGATGTTAGTCCAGCTGCAGTGGTTCTTGTATTCTGGTGTAGAAGTGTTTACCTATCATTTTGCCCATACCTTAGTGAATCACTTGTTACTTTTAACTGTCATAGTACATGCCTGAAACTGATCAGCTTGTTTGATACCTGAGTGCAATAACAAATCTGTGTCAAATGCAACGAGCATTTTGGGCTGTGTAAGGTTGCTTTGTGCTCTCTACTTGGGATATCTCTGATCTGAAATGTCAGAGTCACTTTTGACTTCTAGGGATTTATTTCTGTGAAAAAGTCCCTTTTAAATATTTCATGTACATCAGGTCTTAAAACTTGTTGGGGTGGGAGAGTTGAATAGTTGCATAAAACTTTGTTGTCCAACTAACTGAAGAGGTGCTTGGCCAACTTCAAGATTTGCTGAGGCGGGGATGTAAGGGAGAATGGCACGTGTGACTCCTTAGCTGTTCCCTTCATTTAGCATTCAGCTTCAGGTGGCTTGGGGGAAGAGGAGCCCAGTGTTTTAGTTGAGGAGATGTGATTGAAGGCTGTCTTCTAGCTTATTTCAGTTAAAAGATGTGCAGCGAGAATCTTCGAGTAAAGTCTGGTTAGACTGTGCAGTCAGTCTAGAAAATAACTTTGACATATTCTTTCTTTTAGCTGGCTTCCCAATGGGCTATGCAGCGGCTGCTCCTGCCTATTCCCCTAATATGTATCCTGGAGCAAATCCTACCTTCCAAACAGGTATGTGTAACAGGTACATCAAAGCAGTAACCTGAAGTTTGGATGTTGTTAGAACCAAGAATGAGGAAAAGCTGAAGGGGCTTACACTAACACTTATACTGTGGGATAAGTTTTACGTTACTTTGAATATGACTCATAAGGAATCATCTGATAAATTAAAATGACTACAATCTTCTCTTAAGTTATGCTCTTTCGCTTTCAAAGAAGGGAAAAGCTGATTTTTTTTTTAGCTGTGTCTATGTTTCCGGCTGATACTTGAGCATTGTATCGCTTTTCCCTTCATTGCTTCCTTCGTGATTCTGCTTGCTTTGCATCCTATGAGTTTTTTGCCAGATTTCTGTTTTTTCTTCTGTTGTCTTCAAAATTCTTTCTTTTAATCCTTTTCTTAAATCATATCTTTTTAAGTTCAGCTTGCTCCCTTCTTTCTGCCCTTAAAATTGTCTTGCACGAACTAATTGTCTGGAAAGCCTGGTTGCTGGGTAAAACTGTTTTGTCCATAGTGGATACTGCGGGAGGATTTAGGTAACTGCACTTGCACGCTTGTCATTTAAGAGGAAGGGAATGTGGTGAGCCTAGGAAAAGGGAGATGGAAAAACAGACCCAAGAAACCAAATCACTCACCTAAGTTGTTTTCATGTAGTTCTGCTTTCAGCAACAGAAGTTGTTTTCAATGTGCTAGTGCTTGAAACAAAACAGAAACCGGTATCACTAAATTTCCACTTAAACCAGGAACATACATCTGATAAAACAGTATTCTCCCTGTGGTTATTTGGCATACTAAGGAATTCCTTACATTGCTTTGTTAATGTAGATCGGGGCCATCTTCAGGAGCTCTTTCACTTGCGCGTATTATGCCGGTTCTTCAGAGATACGCATGACACATAACCAAATTTGTCCCTGAGTGCCCTTGTGTAACTTGCGGGGATAGGAAAGGGTGCTGCTTGAAATTGGGAAGCTTATGGTGTGGCAGCCTGCTAGCAGCATTGAAGTTCAATGTTTGTAAGGTATGGCATTTCATTAACTACCAGGAGACTCTTAAAAGGGTGTGGCAGCAATAACTGAGGCAAGAGAGAGTAAGTCATCTAAAATGTTTGCCTGCGGAACCTGTTAAAAGTGTGTAGCTGTATAGCTCTCCTTGGAACTGTGGAGTATTCTAGTTGGTACAACCTGTGTCTCTGTTCAGTTTGCTTCTTAGAGGCATAGTGAGTGCAGAACTGATTTTGGCTTGTCTTCAGTTTTGATTTTAAGGTGGGGAAGTGAATGGATGTTATAAGTTCTGGTAATTAAAAAAAATAAAATTGTCCTTACGATAGGGTATTGCCTCTGTGCAAGTGTCCTATCGAGGGTTACCAGCTTGCGTTTGCACTGGATTTCTTAAGAATGTTTTTGAGAGTGACTTTCAAGGGAGAGCAGTTCCCATCAGGGTATAACTCTTAATATTGGAATCAAAACTGTATGTAGACTTTTAGTATCAGCTTGTATTATTTACTAATGGGCCCTTCAGTTTCACAGTTGAGATTACCCTAGTGATGTGTCTCTGCCTTCTGCAGTGTTGTATGTATGAGGATTCCTGCGGCTGTGCTGAGGACTAGCTGTAGTTTTTGATTCTTGGATCTGGGTAACTGAAAGGTAGTTCCGTGCTCACTACTGGTTGCAGTTTGCAGATCCTCCTGCAGGAAGATGAACTGCATGTAATCAATTTACCAAATCACAAGGGTGGTGTAAGAATTTTTTTTTACTTTTGTGTGAAAAAGAAAGAGTCACATAGAAGTTGTATACCATCTTCAAATGTCGTTAATTTTTTTTAAAGCTAGTACTATTAGAGTCTTTATTGCTGTTGAATAGAAAATAAGCTTTTATTTCAGAACTAAGAATAGCTTTAACTTTTAGCTACTCTTTAAGCTGTGAACTAAAGTTTAGTATGTCCAGGTCTTCTAATTCAGGCAGATAACAACCTGAAGTACTTTGTCCTAACAGCTGGGATTTATTTTTTTATTAACTTTTTTGATGTAACTGCTTGGTTTTAGAATCAAAACTTTTGTGAATTCACATCACACAGCAGTATTTGAATGTGCTGTGTCACCGCTGTTGAGAAAGGGTACCTTTTTACAGGTATCTTTCTTAAATTTCTGTGTTTTTGAATAGCCATGTGGTTTTCTTTTAAGGTCTTTGTGCTCCCTGTAAGGGAGAAAAAAATAAAATGAGAAGGCAGAGTACCTTTTGTACAGATGTACCACTTTGCAAGAATGAAAGTTAAATTGCCTGTGCAGCTGTATCAGTGGATTTTTAGAATGAGAATGGGCTTGACTGAGGAAGTAGTTGTAGTTCAGTAGTGATGCTTCATGTTCAGCATTTTGTAGCAGAGTTTTTCAACACAAATAGCTCCACATAGTAGAAATAGAAGTTACTTCCTCAGTGTGCTCTATTAATCAAATAATTATGATCTCTAAAAACAAGGGGTCAGAGTAAGTGCTGTGGTAGCTTTCTTTAGTGTCTGTGAAGGTGATAAAGTCTATTTAAAATAAACCAACAAAGCAAGCAAGGTATTTCTCTGTTAACATAACAAGTTTCAGTTTGAAGGGTGGAATGAAATTGGAAAGAAACTCAGACTTCTGCAAAAGGAATGAAGCTCATCTGTCATCATGCTGTCTGCACAGACTGATTTTTCGCAACACAAATGTCAGTGTTCTCTCTGCTATATGGTTTCAGATCTGTTCTCTGTATTGAAGTCAGCACATTCTAGACAGTTTTTAAAGACAGCCTAATCTCTATTCTGATAGTGTCATTTTTTTCTATAATTACCAAGTATTTTTTCTTCCTTGTGTTGCCATAGCACTAGCGTGTACAATTCCAGCTAAATAAAAATTGTATCTGTGGATGTTGCACCTCCTACTGTGGTGGACCTGCATAAGACCCAACATCTTTTCAGCATGGCACAGGCTAGGGCCTTGATGCTTTCTCCAGAGTAGGTCATGCCTGTTGTTTACTACCCTAAATGTCATTACTGGTGGATGCTGCTGCTAAGGTATTTGTATTCCCACTTCGACCATTAAGCTGTAGTCTAATTGTGGGACTGTAGCATGCAGCAGCACCAGTACTTTTCATAGATCTCCTCCATGCCTCATCAAGCCATTGTTCTGTTATTCTGAGACCTTGTCTGATGAAGGTTGGAGAAATTACTGAAGAACTGTCTTTACGCAAGGTCTGAGCCAGCAGCTACTTATCCCTGTAAAAATTGAGCAGTTCCCACCATTTACAAGGCAGACTGATTTTTGGGGGTCTTCTAATAGGAATGCAAAATTTCTTTCTGATGGCATCTGAAGTCTTTTTGTAATGTATAAAAATAATTAAGTGATGATTAAGGGTACATCTATGTATGTAATGCACAAAAAGGAGATTTAAAGATACTTAAGTGCCTTCGAAGCCTAATTTGCACTTGCAAGTAAACTCTACAGTGCTTGTGTGTTAAAGGTATGGCCTTTCATATTTATTTCAGAATAAATGCCAGAAAACAAATATGAATAAATGTAGGTTGAAGTAGAGGTTGCAGTTGTGTCTCTGTTCTCTGAAAAGCCATCCTGAGCTCTTTACATGATTCTGACTTTTGAATTTGTTATTCTTGTGTTGTATCATCTTCTACAGAAGGTAACGGCAAGTTGGTTAACAGTTACTATGTTTTGCCAGTGCAATTTGGGCTGTGTTGAGAACTGGGCTGATATTAACATGTGCCACATCCTCTCATCTAGGAATGCTGCCTAATAAGCCGAATCCAAGTATTTAAGGATATTACTACAAAAATCCAAATCTTTATCCCATGTCCATCTATTTGAAAAGCAAATTGTGCAAAAATACAGTTAACTTTTCATGCTTAGTTGACACAGTCAAGTATTCTTTTCAGACTGTTAGTGGTATTATGTAAATGATAGAACTTGTGCTTGGATATTGTGACTGGCCTACTAGGTACTCACATGAAGATAAAGGAATGTGGAAATTAAGAAAATTGTTACCTCTGACACTTGTTTTTCATGTCTTTAATGCAGACTTACCTTTGTTTCAGGTTACACACCAGGCACCCCTTATAAAGTATCTTGTTCACCCACTAGTGGTGCAGTGCCACCATATTCTTCGTCACCGAATCCCTATCAGACTGCTGTGTACCCAGTTCGAAGTGCCTATCCACAGCAGAATCCATATGCACAGGTAAATGAACAAAACCAAACCACTGTGTTTCTTTATCTTGTAATATCTGCTTCAACTCTTAACTTTATATCGCATTTATTTCTTCATGGATGGAGAGAATTTTTAGCTGCCTTCAGTAAGAATTCTTAATACAGTGATTTTCAGAGTGCACTTCTACGTTCTTTCTCGCATGACAGTTACTCTGCACTTACTGATAATGTGTTCAGTCCTTGAAGAGACGCTAGATTCAGTAGTTTTAAAAATGCATGCTGGATACTGTAACTACCGCATACTGATTCCATTTTGTCACAAATTGTCATAAATTTGCATTAATTTTTTTTTAGGAAGCTTTTGGTGTGATTCACTGAGTTACCAAATCTCATACTAGGCAAATTGTTGAAAAGTGTTAGAAAGCATAGAATTAAGCCACTTCAGTAAACATGATATTTTGGGGAAAAGTTGACCCTCTTTTTGCTAGAGGAAACTTGCCTGGCATGTACGCAGTAGTTGAAAAAAATTAGTAAGTACGTAACAAGGTTTGTCTAATCTGCTTAGTGTATTTAGATTTCTCAAAAACCATTGGTTCTTTAACTAAAAGCAACTGAATAAAAAGCTGCGAAAGAATTGAGAGAAGTCCTGTCATGGATTAATATATGAAAAGATAGGAAACGAAGGGAATGAATGATGACAGAGCCCTTGTTGTTGAAGGTGCAGTCAGCATTGGAGTTCTACAAAGGTCACTGCTTTTGAATGTTATCTTAAATGCCTTAAAAGGGGGCTAAATGTTAAAAAGTTTGCCAATGAAATGCAATTGGAATAATTGAAACGAGTGTTTTGGCTTCTGCTCTGTAAATACATTGCATCTTTAGAATAATACTTTTATGATATGTTCATGAAAGAAGACATCATTATCTTCCCCAGCAGATATACTGTAATTACGTAATTTACTTTTATTCTCTAACAGCAAGGCACTTATTACACACAGCCTTTATATGCAGCACCACCCCACGTAATTCACCACACCACAGTTGTGCAGCCTAACGGCATGCCAGCAACCATGTATCCTGCTCCGATTCCGCCACCAAGAGGGAACGGTGTGACCATGGGGATGGTGGCTGGGACTACTATGGCAATGTCAGCAGGTATGTGAACTTACAACCCTTACGATTTCGTGATGAAGCTCTCCTTTCAGGTCGAGACAGAACACAGCTGCATTAGAAAATGTGATGCCAGAGGTGTACTTGGGTGCAGCTAGATGAGGTTGTGTACTTGTTCGGTGATATTTGACCACCTCTAAGGATGGAGATATCACATTCTCTTTTCAGATATTAGTGTTAGGGTGGAATAGTTCTTTATATCTGTATGTAATTTCACTTACTCTTGCATCCTTTGCTTCTCGTCTTATCAGTGTCGAGTCAGACTTCTTCTCAATACGTTCTCTATGTTGAAAACAGCAACCTCTTCAGGCTGAGGAAAATGCAGTGTTCTCAACCCACCCCTCGTATCACTGACCTTCTTTGTCGAGATACATTTTGTGTTTGCACTGCCTGCAGGTCTTCTGTGTGTTAGGCAATGGTTACGGATGTCTGCTTCCTAACGCAATACTCTTAGTGGTAGTGTTTTGGAGAAAATGTTGTTTAACCAATATCTAGACTCGTCTGTGAGTGTTTACTGAGGGGCTGTCATGCTTTGTAACCCAGCGGGCATAGAAGAAATGTCCACGTTCACTCAAAGGACGCTCAGTTCAGTAATCTATAAAACAAGAGCCATGATCTTGTTTTCAGATTCTGGTTTTTATCTTGTCAGATTTATCATTTAATTTGAGGAATCTCAAAACTAGAGAACTTGGTGTCACAAACTGAGTTAACATTGGAGTCTCATATGTGGGCAAGCTTATCCCAGGTGTTTGTTACGGTTTCTACAGAGCACTGTAGAGCAACACTGTTAAGATCCTGCTATCTCAGCCCGTTTGTTTCTGAAGCCCCTTAGTCTGTAAAAGCCTATCTAGAATAATGCAAACAAGAACTAATTTATTCTGATTTATCAGTCAAGTTATCTCTAGCATCAGATATTCTTACAGCATGTAAAGCCTGCTGTGGGAAAAAGTTTTGGAGCGAATAATGCTTATGTTGCAGGGTTTCTGCTAGAGCTATTTTTGAGTAATGAATATCTTTGTGTGCATTGAACTAAACATCAAAATGATCCTCTTGCATAAATGTTTGAAGGAAGATTGGGGCTGGAGTGCAAAATGATACTGGTAATTTTAAATCGGAAGATGAGCAAGCTGTAATTGTTTTTAAAATTAACTTTTTTCTTCCTTTTTTTTTTGTGTGCTAGAACTTGTGCTTACTGAAAAAAATGTTCTCTTCATCCTAGGTACTTTGTTGACAACTCATTCCCCAACTCCAGTAGCCCCTCATCCAGTTACTATGCCCACATATCGGGCTCCAGGAACACCAACCTATAGTTATGTGCCCCCACAGTGGTGATCATCCTGGCAGTCAGTGTAAGTTACCGATTTAGATTGAAAGCTGTTAATTTTTCTTATCAATGACGGCATTGCAGGTTGTTTTGGGGAGACTTCTCAGAAGGTAAGCAGTCTGGGGCACTTATACAGTATTCTAATCGAGTAAGAATACACAAAATTATTGCTTATGTGGTAGCTGTTCCCTGCAAGGAGAGAAGCAGGAGGACTTCTTCAGCGGTCTGTATCTTCAGAAACCATGAAACATTTTCATGGTTCATGATTGTTTAATATGAAAGAATGAGCCTTGTTAAAATACATTGGGGACTAAATGTATTCAGTATTTTGGATTCATTGGTAATTGTTGAATTCAGCAGTACTGTGATTTGTGAATGAAGGGATGTGTGTAACTTTGTAGTTTTATTTTTGATTGGCTAAATATGTAGGCAGGGTAAGTGGTTTGCCTTGATCTGAGGGTGAATCTTTCTCACAAGCTGCTGAAACAAATACATGACCTTGAGTAAATTTCATATATTCACTCTGTTTTGGGTCTCAATTTGTATTTCTTGCAGTCAGCATGGAAAGACTGTTTCTAGTGTGGATCAAAATTTAGATCATGGCTTTCAAGAAAAGTTTAATTTTGAAATCTGGTGTAAGGTGGCATGGATTTTTGGAGGCATAATGTGTGTCCAACTGACACAAAGCCTAATGTTTTTGGGATCCTCACTTCTGCATAAATTGAACAGCTTCATTTGAAGTAAGGACTTCTGTCAGACCAACTGAACTAGAAATTTTCAGTTTTAGTCCATTTAGTTTATGACAAAATTAACTTTTTTAACTTTCTTTGGATTCTTGTTTCAGCAGTTAGGAGTCCAGAGTTCTGTGATTACAGGTGACTGTATTCCCTTTGAGTTAGTAATGCAACAGCCATTTCTCATTTTGCTGGGATGCTACGTATCAGTCTGCAGATCTGAAGTGTTTCACATACAATGTTACATCCAAGAATGTCATATTGCATGAGTATAAAAAGTGAGAGTTTTGCTGTGACTAAACTCTTGACTGCTGATAATTATATTTAGCATAAAATACCTTCTTAATATTGCACCTTCTACTTAAGACCAAACTATAGCGGTGACAGAAAGCTGGAATGGACATGACAGGAGAAAATCAATGCAGTGAATTCTTAACCGAGAGGCCTCTAGGTTTCAGTTGGCCGCATAGGTGTGAGGGTAGCATTATACAATACTTAACATCTGGTGTGTGTGCGTATCAATGCGGTGCATGCAGTGTTAGAATGTTCTGCCACACTCAAATAGTATTTCACATCATTAAGAATATTTCCTACTTCCCCCCCCCCCTCCCTCTTAATGTAGGTTTGAAGATGGGAGATATGCAATCAAGAAATTGAGGTTTAAAAGTTGGTGCTGAAGCCCTCATGCCTCCAACCAGGACTTTTCTTCTGAATGCTTTCAACACTTGGCTAAACACTACTAATTCCTGATCACTGAAGATTTTCCAGTGCTGCATATCTTACATCTTGGAACTCCAGCAGTTAGTCTTAAAGCAAATCCTGTTTTGTGGACTGTCTTGCAATTTTTTTAGCTAATTATAATGATAAAAAGGGAGTATAAATTTATTCTGATCCATATCTAGTTGAATGCATGTTAAAACACAAAAACAAGCTTGCTCAATCTACCTGCAGTGACTGATGCAAAAACCATCATATGCAAATCCAAAGGAACCGAAAAGTATTTTACAACTTGTATCACTAATGCACTGTTGTAATGTATGCAGGGTCTTAAAAGGTAGAATCATGAAAGTGAGTTTCTTTATAGAATACCATAATATACATTAGATAAGTGCTTCAGCCTTTTTCAGGTTGATGGAGTTGCCAGTTTAAAAGGGGCATACTTTTATTTAAGTGATGTATTCTTTTCAAATTCAACTACTAAATTGGAGTGACTGGAAAATGAGGCAGACAAGCTGTAGAAATCCCGCACACAATTAGTTTACTTAATACCTTTTCATTTTCATTATATGGATTCAGTGTTATACAGATGTTCGTAAGGATCAGAGTGAAATGACAAAGGTAATGCTGTGTGTGCCAGTAAATAAAGCAAACTTCCTTGAGGCATAACTGGCTGTTAGGAATAGTAGGAGGTGACATCACCTGCGTAATCAATTGCATGTCCTGGGGAGGTGTATATCCAGTTCTATCTTTCATACGATGCAAGATGTGTCAAAGTGAGACTGCCACACAGACTGATAGAAAAACACTTTCTTGTAGTTCTCAGTTCAGGAAATCCGTGCTGTTTTTCCTAAAGAATGTTGTAGTCAGTTGAAAATGTATGTGCAGTTGATCCAGCTTGCTTTCCTGAAACTTAAGAAATGCTAGGGCTTTGTACAACAAACAGGAGGAGTTCGGCTGCATGTTATTCTGAGGAAAGCTTGTGTGCCTGATGAGTATGTTAAAGGGGAACAAATCATTTTAACACAATTTCCTTATTAGCTACTTGCAGTATGGACTATGGATATGCTGTAGTAGGGCTGCCAGAATATAAAGGTTTCAAATAGCTGTTCTCTTTTTTTTCTCTGAAAATATTTGTAATTGAAGTAGGAGCCATTTGTTGGTTACAGCATTTTGATGTGTTTTCTTAGTATTTTCTTTTTTTACTTCCTAAATTGCACTTGGAAGCACATAAAATAAGACTGACTGCAGATTAGCATTTCATTGCAATGAGTCACTTCTGATATTCTTTCTTGCAACTTCAATTTTTAAAAAGTACCTCAAAGCAAATGCTGTAGGGATAAAGGGCTAGCCTTCGAACCCATTTGTATACCAAAATTGTTACAGAGGAGATTTTAAATTTTTAAATTTGAATATTGCACATAAAATCAAGGTTTGTCTTAAACCTGCTTGACTTATGGTTCCAGAAAGATGCAATTTTCTGTTTTTGGATACATTCTGCCTGCAATAAATTATTCAGTAAATGGTTATAAAATGTTGTTCCCTTTTAAGCGTTTACACAGAGGTATATCAGGCTGTATTGTTCCTGTAGGTTAATTTCCATTCAGAAGTAAATTTTTTATGTTGTATATCTAGTTACGCTTTGTTTTGGGGTGTTCTGCTCCTATACAGATTCGACAGCTACTCCGGGGTGGTATCAGTGCTGATTTAACGCTGCCATTCCAGTACTCTGCCCTGGTGGGAGGCTTACGTACCTTCAGAACCCGTTGGGGGTTAGAGCCTTCAGTAACTTTGTTTTTTACAGTAAGCACTCTCCATATTTTGTACTTCCTTTTTTTGTTGTTGTTGTTTAATAAAGTTTAGGTTTATTTTGCATGAATCACTGTCAGTGGACAGCCCCCTTATTTCTAATGCCTCAAACATAACTATGTTGGAATAAGTACTTTAAATCTTACTCATGAGCACTTACTGCAGCTTAGGGATTTCCATATGTTTTTATATGGAGCAGAAAATTACCCCAGACAAACTTATTTGAATCTGTATTGCTTCGTTCAAGTCTGTTTAACAATTCCATTTGTGTAGTAGATTTGCAGCTTTGATTAGTCAGGTGTGCCAGAGTACAGTGAACATTAATACAGGCCATTTGTCCGTTTTAGCTAGTAGAAAGTGACATTTTGTTGTCTTAGCATGATTTTAACAAAGAGCTGAGGTATGAAACAGTGCTGTATTGGGGAGAAGCTATAAAGAACAAGCTCAAAGCTTTGCTGTCTCCTGTCTCATCACCCAATAAACTAAAGCTTTCAAAATCACAGGAGAGAACTTTCATGAATGCTACAATAGCTAAATAGTTAAGGAATGAATATAACTTCCTATATATTTGCTCTAACTTCAGATTCCTAAATGTCATCTTGGAATTGGTCTCTGTATAGTATTCCGTAACATTTAGGCAGTCTCACTTACTTGAGCACTTTTTATTCTAAGTTGCATTATGGGATTCATCCACGAGGGGGAAACTGTACCTTTTTTAAAAGGTACTACGCCTTCCAGGTCTGATGGATTATAATCTGCTGGGAGGGTGGAGCATGTCTCCAGTAGTTGATACAGAAAGTAACCAAAAGCACAGTGCAGGGGGACGGGGGGAATATGTGTATATATAACTATCTTAATGGTATTTTGTTGCAAATAGTAGAAAGCATGGATATAAAACTGCGGCGGGGGAAACTGTACATCATTAAATAGGCGTTTACACACTGAGGATCCTATGAAACATTCTCTCCTGCTTTTTATATAACATTCCCTATTTAGAATTCCTTTATAAGTAAATACGCAGTATGTGTTTGCACTAGAGCTCCTCAGCAGATGAAAAGAGCTAGTGCAGTAGAGACATTTCAGATCAAGCTTCTCTTTAAAAAAAAAAAAATCAACAAAAAAAAAACCAAACAAAAAAACCTTTTATGGCAGCTTTATATGATTAAAAAAAAGTACTACATTAAACCTGGAACTGAAAATAACTGTTGCAGCAATAACAAAGAGAAGTCCAAGAAAGATTTTTGTTTTTTAATTCAAATTTCAGGTGTTGAGTTTAGATAAAGTATTTTTTAAAAACTGAGGTATTCCCTATGTCAGTAACAACTGATGAAAATGTCTTTTAAATGTAGCAGCAGCAAAAGTAAAATGGCTAATAATTGGCAGTAAAAAAGTGTAGCCCTAGTCAGTGGCGTGGTGGTTATTAAGGAAACACTAGGAAGGAAAACGGAGAACCTACTACTAGATCTTGCTTATGCTTGTTGTAACCATCTCCTGTGACGTGCAGGAATACCATTCAAGAAAGCTTCTTTTTGAGTGTACTATGCAAGTTAAATGCTTAGATGCGGTGGTAGATGAAAGAAAATCCTTTAGTTGAAGCCCTTCCTTGTATTTCTTCATCTGCTGGAAAAAAAACCCAGCCGAAAACAAAACGCCATCACCACCTGTAAGTACCACCATGTCTTCGTGTTGTCTGAGAATAGTTCATGGTACAGAGTTGTATACCAGAGTACTCAACATTGACTGCTTTTCATGGAGCATTCTGGCTTCACTGCTGCTTGGGCAGTAAGGCCACTTAAGGTATCTGAGCAAGTGATGGTCAGAATTGACTCGGAATCACTCCCCAGTATTACACACCATTCGTTTGGGTTTAGATCATACTTTTGCTTGAATAGGTAAGCACAGCGATCCGATGCCACCACTTAACTCTTGGCTTAAACTCGTGCCAGGGAGTAGTAAATACCATGTATGTGAAACCTCCCATCTTAGGAACGTGAACAGTGCTTCAGCTGGAACTTGTGGGAAGGAGGACAGATGCTGTGGTGGTTGAATGGTAATTTGCAGTTGCCCAGGATGTGGTTTGTGCAGTAGTCAGTAGGAAATAGGCATGGTCCGTGTCCGGCCGTCTCCAGCAGGTGTCACTGGCCGACCTTAGCATGTGCAGAGGGTCACATGCATCCTCATGTCAAAGGGTTTGTGAATGCCTGTTCAAAAGATACAAAGATTTAAACTCGGATTGTTCTCATTAACAAGTGTCAGCTTTCTAATCCTATATTTTATCAACTCTAAGCTTCTTGCAGTGACCCTCAGATTCAGCGAGGTAGAATGCCACTTAACAGGAACAACTGCAGCAAAGTCAGGATAGTTTTGTGCATTGGGCCTCGCCAAGAATCAAGTTCATTCTGAGATCTCCTCTGAAGTAGTGAGGACGTTTTCAGCAGGCTGTGTACGCCTCTGTGCGGGGGGTGTTGGGGGAAAATAAGGTGCGTTTGGTAGATGGAAGAGGGGGAAGAGGAACAGTGCTTATCTGGGGACAAGGAAACCTTTTCTTGTGTGGGTTGAATATAACACTGAAACATCTGAATTCCACGGGTAGTGAGGGTCCATTTGTGATTTAAAAACAATCTAAACAATTTATGGGCTCTGAAGTGTCAACGTCAAGAAAGCGAACATGACTTTTGTAAACTGTTGTGACTTTTGGGCACTTAGCAGGCAAACTGGGAAAGCTTTTTTAGCTGGCTGCTGTACAGACTTGTTTTAAGTAGAATGGATTTGTTAGTGGTTTCTTTTCTATTGTAACGCTATTATTGGCTGCCCTCATGTCTAAGATTTGAAAAAGTGAGTGCATGCAATGGAAGTACAAGAGGCCCCAGTAATAGTTTTCCATGTTTGTTATGAAATAGACACAGGTTTCCTTTTTATGACTTTTTTTAAAACTGTCTTACGAACAGTTGTATTGGTACTTTTTTTAAGTTTAGGTCAATGTTGTCTTCCAGAATAAGTTTTAAGGCATCACTCACTCCTGCATTGAACTATCGCATCAACACAAAGAGTGGAGATTCCATTCTGAGCCAGTTCAATTGTGAAAATTCATACTTTTTTATTTTTTATGCAATTCAATGAGTAGATGAGCTCAGATTTAAATTCTTAAAAGCACGTTTATTGTAACAAGAATTGTTATGTATTAATACTTCAGTTTTCAATAAAGATTGACTTGTGTTGCTTATTGTGGTTCTTTTCTACTGTCTTTGACATCCTTTTAGCGGCGATTCTCTTGCTGGATAGCAGTATGGTATGTTGAAACTCTAAGCTAATGAAATCTGGTGATTGATCGAAGCAAAGCAAAACATGTAAATGGGTTAAGTGACTTCTCTCAATAAGGTTTCTTAAAGGCTAACGAAACGCAGTAGTAAAGGCTTCCCAATGGGGAATAAGCTGCCCAAAGTTGCCCTGCCTGAGAGTATGGTAAAGATGGTGCAACCCTGCCTCATTCCCTTTTGAGGCATTTCCTGGATTTCCTGGGGTTTGAGTTCTTTATTATTTTATAGCTTAAAACAAAGCAAATGGAACAGATGTAAAATTTCACAATGCTTTAGCATTTACTTGATACCAAATCAGTGCTGTTTCAGAGGTGACAGGCCTCGAGCAGAAAGCTGTTAAAGAGTGTTCCCCAGGAAGAAAAGAATTGAGTAGGGGTGAGGTGTGGGCAGTTATCCTATTTCTTTAGAGTGTGGGTGGCTGTAAATGACACTAATGTTAAAATGCACGTATGTATATTTGGGGGGGAGAGGACTATACTGCTTGAACTAACCAACTATTTTAATTTATTGTAGGTCTTCAAAAGTAACAATAACTTACCTGGTAACATTCCTGTGAAAAGCAACGCGTATGGAAGAGGAAGATACAATGTCAATAACTGCACCAAACAGCAGAAATAGCATTTGGGTTTTGAGATTATTGCTACAGGTGTTTTCTTGTTGTTCAGTCAAGTAGCTCAGCTTCTAAAATAGTAGCCGAGCATTAGGAATCCCATGGACAGATGCTTTCCAGTGCGTTTTACCTCAAGCTGATTGCTGGTCAGTTATCCTGGGATCACCTTTACAGGGAGATAGAGTTGGGGTTTTTTTTTTGCAGATCATTGGAGCTGATGAAAATGTCATGATTCCTAACCAGTGGGTTGCTGGAATCTGGGAGGATATAAAGGGGAAATACTGTTTTTTCAGAATGATGCTGATCGTTCTTGGGTTAGAGGGATTCTTGTATAGGTGTTCTTGTGGTGGTCTGTTGTGAAGAATTACTTTGTACTGTATCCGATGCTCATAAGAACACAATACTGAACTTTTAAGTCTGTATATGGGATTCCTTGCTTGTTTGTTTTAAATGTATCCATGGAACTACCAAAATGGTGCATCGGTAATAGTTTGATTTCCCCCCCCCCCCCCGAGTCATTTTCCTGTGTCGTCGTGGTGCGTATTACTCTCCTGCTTACCTGCTGATGAGTGGCTGTTAGTTACTTGCTATGAAGGTTAGATGTATTGATAAGAATTCCCTTGTTTTAGAGGCAGCTTTAAACACTTGGTAACAGCCAGAGCCCCTTCCAGAAAAGTAACTGCTCAGTTAGCGATTGTCAGAAATAAGGCAGGAAGTTTCGAGTTTCAGGTTTTCCTGTAACTAATTCTGGAGGAAAAGAAAGTTTGCTCTTTCTAACGTTTTGCTTTAGAATCTAATCTCCGTGGCTTGCTGTAGACACATTCAAGTAACACAAATAGTTTTGTTGGTGAGCTCCCCTGGAATGAGGAGTGATGTACTCATTATTTAGCATGGAATTTTCCTTTGTAGGAAACATCAGTCATAGTGCTGGGGTAGAAGGTGTTGCTGCATTACATGGCTAGTAGCTCTCCTGTCTTAATCATCCAGAATAGAATGTGGTCCATGTGATGACTTTAAAAGAAAATAAAAAATAAAAAAATTATACAGCAGTAGGAGGTCTTGGGTAGCTATGGGAAGTTGTATTGTCTGTGTTACAGAGAGAACGGCAGATCTACAGGGAAGACTGTTGAGCCTCGTGGGTGCAGGTAACCCATAGCTGCAGCCCTTGGTGGGCTAACTTCGAACACAAACTTCACAGAGAAAACTTGGCACCGAGCAGCCCAAATGTCAGCTTAAATTAGTGCAGCTGGACCTTCGTTTTTGGGCTATATTAATCTATTTTGTAGTGTTTTACAATAGCTTGTTCTTCTCTGGGCAAGAAAGGTAAAATATGTGGACAAATTGATGGTTCAGAAAGAGGGTGGGAAACACACCTTTCCGCAGTTTTGCCTCGTTGTAAGAATTGTGATCGTGTGAACTTCAGTTGAGATCAAATGCTGTACCCTCTTTCAGTGCATGAATCATAGAATCATAGAATGGTTTAGGTTGGAAGGGACCTTGAAGGTCACAGAGTTCAAACCCCCCCTGCCGTGGGCAGGGACACCTCCCACCAGACCATGTTAAGATGGCTGAAGCCGGGAGGGAGGGCTCTTCTTGATGGTGTGATTTAGGTAGCATGTGTGTTATTTCGGGTTGTTGGAGATTAAAGAAAAAAATTATCATCAAGCCTAGGTAGTGGATGTGCTGGCAAGCAGGCTGCTGCTTCTAAGAAAAGGGGGAAGAAGCGGGTATGGAAAGATAGAAGGAACTCTTAAGCAGAATACTGTTACATAGCTATGTTTTGATTACGGCAGTTATAAAGACTGTATACTGGGTAGTTAATGTTTTATGGGAGGATTACAGAATTAGACAAGAGTAAAGTTGATAGCTTGTTTATTTCCCATCTCACAAATGTATATGTAAACAGTCACACACAAAGGTACACAAATCTGGGTTAAGTATCACAGGTATTTCATTTGCACAGGCTGTAAAACAGGGAGCTGCTTTGGTAGCAAAGTTGTGCAAAAGAAGAGCTCACGACGTGCAGAGAAGAGTGGCGTAGTTGCAGGGAGGAAAATGACAGGAGTGTTACGCAAAAAGAACAAGCAGCCTGTATTTTTCCTAAAACCACCAGCATGGCCAAAGCCTTGGGATTTTAGTAATGTAGCTTGTTGTTAAGGAAGCATGTGGGAGACGTGGTGAGAAATTAAGTGTGGTGTGAGGTGTTAATCCCGAGGCAGGGCAAGCCGTGATTGCTGCGTGGCTGGGAAGGAGCGCCGTTTGGCCTCTCGTGTGAGCCTGAAGCTATGTGGCTGTGACTATAAAGGCAAGTGAAATCCAGGCTGCTGCTGTTCTCAAGCACGCGGTAGGCCATCCTCCGATACCCCGCCCTGCTCTCTGTGTCGTACTCAGCAGAAAAATGCAGGGGTGCGTTCTGGCTTCTGACGTGTGCTGTTTTTGACTGCCTTGCACTAGCTTAGCTCCGAAATGAGCTCTGTTGGTATCTCTGCTGCTTCGAAGATTGATTCCCTCCCCTGCACTATCAAACTAAATGAACAACACTGCACCTTCAGTGGGTTAAAATCATCTGAAAACACTTCAGATTTTTTTCAGTTAATTTCCATCCATTGTCAAAGCTCTTATTCACTAACCCACTACTTACCTGAAGACCTGATCCTATGCTTATGCTGGGAGCTCTGGAGACAGGGACTTTCTGCTGGCAGGCAGGTACAGGACAGTGTAGTTGAGACCTTATAATTGTACTGATGTGGCACTGCTACTTATCACTAGCAGTGGCAAGTCCTGCTAACTTCAGTAGAAAACTTGAGTAGCAGCAGGTACAGGCTGAGGCTTCAGCAGTTGAATGAAGTGCGAACAACTCCATTCTTAAAGCTTTAGGAATTATTGTATTACCGTATTTGCTGTCCAAACAGGTATTGCAATACCATAACCCTCATTAGTAGGTACGTGGTGAAACTTGACATGAGAATTGAAAACACTTGAAGTAATAACAGTAAAATAATAAATTAGTGCTTGCTGGAAGCTGTACCACCTCACAGATGCTGACAAAGTTCTTAAACAGTGGTACAATACGTGTTCAAAAGACTGATAGTTAAAAATCAGTGGCAAGATTGATATATGTAATTCTGCTGTTACATGAAAGTATGCTTCTGCTCCAGTAAATCTGGAGGAGCACAGCCTGGTATTTTGACATATATTGCAAAAGATGAAAGGCCTTTTTATTAGGAAAAGTTAATTTCTGGCATCCCAAGAAATGTAGCATTTCCAGTCTGAAGCTGAGACTCTGCTGGAATGTCTGTTACCGTGTAGATGCCTCAGTGTTCAGCTGTCCCTATCAACGACAGGGCGGCCTGGCTTTCTCATGCTTTCCGGAAGCTGTTTGGACACCCAGATGCAGGCGGTCTGCGCATCGTGGGCTTCTGGATGACAAACTGGCGTGCTGGTTTTGTGGAGCGACGTGCTGGTTTTGCGGAGCGATGTCCTGGACAGCTGGAATTACCTGCAGTGTGTGGCAGCGAGGCGATGGGCTGGGCCAGACAAACACCCTACAGCCCACTGTTCTTCAGCTGACGGGTAAAACAGAAAAGCTCTTACAGGCTGCTTCATGGGAACTTTTAGGTCCATGGGAATTGATCTATTTGTTATTTTGATTTAGTACAACCACAGTTTGTACTGCTTTTGAGGCTATCAAAACTTGAAGCATAGGCATTTTTCTAGTGTATATACCCACCTTTTCTGACTCGGTTATTCCAAAGTAATAGTTCAAAAGAGATAATTTTTTTTTTGTCAGAGCAGAAACTAGATTATTTAGCAGCCACTGGTTCTGTCCGTTTTGCTGGTAGCTTCAGCAAATCATTCTTCTAATTGGTTCACATGCTTTACATGAGTCTGTCTTGTCCAAGTGAAATCTGGGCAGATTTTACTCATTAAGAAAAAAAGGCTGTTTTTCACCAGAAGCTTCCTAAGCAGATAGCTACAAAAAGGGAAGGGGGGGGGGGGGGGGGGGGGGAGAGAGCCAAAACCCCTACAAAATAAAACCCAGACCACTGGATCAAGTCATGTATCTCAATGCAGAAGTGTTTTTATGAGCAGTTAGGTGGATTCTGCCCTGCAATCTGGAACGATTGGTGCTGTTCAGACTCATCTCAGGAGATTCAGTTTGTTTTGCATGAAAATGGCCAGGTAGAAGGTTCATCTCCAGAGGAGTGGGTACGGAAGTCTCACGTCTCTGCTTATTCATGCTTCAAATGGTCTCTTGTGAATCTGGTAAGAGTGTGTTGTCTGTTAAGCTCAGAAAGCTTGACAGAAGCTGTACTTTTGTTGTTCATATGCCAGAAAACCCCTTTATTATGTTTAGATGATGATCTTGTGAATGTACGTAATGTGTACATGAATGCTTTCTGTCTGACACACGCTGATACTCCCTGATACTTTTTAATTGACAGTACAACGTGAGTAACTCCATTCAAAATCCAGATGCCCGGGTGAAGAGGAGGGAATTTCAGTGTCGGTTAGTCTGTTACCACTAACACAAGTACATTTTACCATTTAATCAGCAACTTAAGAGATGACTTTTGACTGTCTAATCATTTAAAACCAATGGAGGTTACACATGATCTGATACACAGTTTGTTCAGGAAATAATGGGTTTTGTGGTTAGAGAATCAGGAAGTAGTGCTGGGTAGAAACTAAAGGATGGCATTTCTTGATGAAATCTTCAGCTTTACAAAGTGGTCTATTGGCATGCCGGTGCACGGGTAGGTACCTTGAGCAAAGGAAATCTGATCCTTACCTGTTTATCAGTGTTGCTGCTGTAACTCCACCTAGTGTGTTACAAGGGTTCCACCTCTTTCGGTGGGATCAGCTTTTATACCTGATTTCAATCTTGCATAGGGGATCGGATCCTAGCTCCAGATGTTTCTTGCAAGACTAGAATCCCAACTGAAGCCACTCCTTAGGAAGAGTACCGATAGGCAGTCAAGTAGAGAATGTATTTCTCTCTACCAGAAATAAATTGACTGGTGTACTGTTTGGCCAGAGAAGGCTGAAGTCTGTTTTGGCACTTAGAAGGGTTTCTATAAAAAGATTCTCTCTCTAAATCATTTGTGTGGCCTGGTCAGATACGAAGTAAGTTCTGGAAGAGGTGGTAAATAATGTCTGATAATTTACACAACTTGATGCATATTTACTGTTCAGAGTATTGCTATGCAGATAATTAATAGTGGCCAATCCTTATGTGTGTTTTGGGGGGGGGGGGGGGGGGGGGGGGGGGGGGGGGGGTTTATTGCCCTTCAGAGCTGCTGCACATTAGGGTCCTGTACCACTGTCACCCCGTGTCAGTCCATACAATAGGTCAGGATTGTACTGGACTGACTTCAGTGCAGATGTAAAGGTGAGTATATAAAGCAACATCATACAAATTAAAACCAGCTCAGAAGGGAAACTTTAAATGGATATAAGATAATGGATAGAAGAACTCTTTGTTTAATAATAGGGACACTGAGGTATTGAACAGGGACCGAAAGAGGTTTTGGGGGAATCTCCATCCTTGAGCACACTTAGCAACTGGATGAGACCATGAGCCACCTGATGCAGCTTCACAGTTGGTCTT
Organism: Pluvialis apricaria; assembly: GCA_017639485.1. Lineage (NCBI taxonomy): Eukaryota > Metazoa > Chordata > Aves > Charadriiformes > Charadriidae > Pluvialis > Pluvialis apricaria. The sequence continues at coordinate 27,421,793 of CM030014.1, forward strand.
GATTGGGGGCGGGGGGGTGGTGTTGAGGGGGAATTGTCCCAATGTCCCTTCCAGCCTGGGGCACTGGTTCAATCCAGCATTCTGCCACCACTTACAAAGCTGGTAAACGCAGAAAACTGATCATTTCTGTGCCAACAGATTGTCTTCCTGGCCAATCAAAACAAACACACCATGGATAGGGAAAGGAGGGTGCAGACATGTAGGGTAAACACAAAGGTGACAATTGCCTTCTGTTTCTGAGGGGTGCTGGCTGCAGCTGCCTGACCCGGTTTGGGCTGTGGCAGTGCAGCAAGGGTGCTCGAGCCCTGGGGATGCGGCCGTGTCCCGGGGAGTGGTGCTTGGCTTCTTGGGCTTCAGGTTATGCCCGAGAGTTGCGTCAGGCAGCAAGCAAGGGGTTGTTCTCCTGAAAGGGGGGGGGTATGTATGTGTGCAAAGACTTAAGCTGCTTGGAGGAGTGAATGTTTGTTGTTGCCAATGCGCATTGTGATAATATGGGTGTAGCAGTGGGAACGGGGCTGCAGGGAAAGCCCCCAGCACCGAGGAACAGCATTTGCCGTGTCTGGGTTAGCGCAGTAGAGCTTCCGACCTCCCCCTGCCAGGGGGCCGGGGCAGACTGTGTGGCTGCAGCCTGCAGGATTTGGCAGAGGCTGTACTGCGGCCAGGCAGCGCTTATTAACAGTTAGAGCTGTGCTGGGGAGATGTCCAAACCATGTAATGCTCAGGACATGCAGAGCACTCGTAACCTGGCGTGGCTCTGGGAGGTGTCACTGATAATTTTGGTACTTGGCAAGAAGTAGGTAGTGGAGCCTGATCTCAGTGACTTCTTAGAGTCTGATTTTTTTTTTTTTTTTTTTTAGTTAGCCCAGAGCCCCTCCAGGTGTTGACACACTGTCCTCTCAAGTGTAGAGAATAAATTTTGTATCTTGGTGCAGGTTGAGAGCTGCAGCTTCACAAGATTGTCACATTGGCTGCTGAAGCTTCGGCTGCCACTGTGCTCTGGGCCATGAGGGGGGCTCAGCCAGGGGTGGGGGCTGAAAGGACAGGCAGTGCTGAGCCCTGGAATGCTGGCAGTGGCCATGTAATGTGCAAATGGGGGCTTAGGTTTGGGTTTTGGTGTCTTGGTTTTTTTGGGGTTTTGGGGGCTTTTTGTTGTTGTTTTCCCCTTCCCAGTTTTAATGAACCACACCTGTTTGTGCGCTGTTTGAAGGCTATTTCTGCAGTGTCCCACTGGCTTTTCCCAACTGCTGCATGCCATTAGAGAGGCCTTTTTGACAGGTGACAGACCAGACCTGTAACCATTGGTGCTGGTTCAGGTCACTGTGAGGCAGCCAGACCGCCTCTCGAGGCCCCGCTGCCAGGTTCGTAAGCCCCACGTTTCTCTGTTGCATGGGGGTGGGGAGGGCTAACCCTTCCATGGGTAGATAGCTCCTGTGCTTCTGCGCGAGAGCAAAGTTTGGGGTTTTTTTTTGTTGAGGTTTGGTCACCATTCTCTGTAGGACCATATGAAATGGTGATGTCACATCTGGTTCTGCCTAGGAGAAGCGCATGGAGTTGTGCCTTTTCCCAGGAAGAAGGGCAGGGGAGCAGGCTGCAGGCTGTGCAGGCCGCAGGAGGAGAAGCTGGGTTCCCTTTCAAGCGTTTCTTACTTCTTGGTGTTTGCTGTTCCTCTTTAATTCCATATTGCTCAAAGTGGGCTTGAGCAGCCCCTGCAGTGCTTTTGATGTTTCCTGGACATGTTTTCCATTCATGTAACTCTCAGGAATTTGGGAGCTGGTGACTCGCAAACTTGATCTGTGTTCTAAGTGCCCAGCACACCTCTGGTACAGTCTCTGCTTCCGCAGTCTTCCATCCGAAGGACGGCTGCTTTGAGGGTATCCTTCTAAGCATGGTGGCTGCTGATCAGCAGTCACTTTTTAAGCTGCAAGAGCAGAATCTCTACAGTGACTTTGAAGAGAAACGGGTTCACATAGATAAACATGTTGGAGACAAACACAGGCTGAGAGTCACTTTTACAAGTTTCTTTATGAAAGTAAATGTTGCCCCTGGTCTGGGGGGAAGATATAGTGCAAGAATGACTTGGTACATGCTACTGAATTCAGATATCCGTGGATGACCACACTGGTCAGCTACAGCATCAACGAACACTGATTTCTGAGCTCTGCAGGCAGTTAGTGCTCACTCACGCTAGCATCATGTTGGAACGAGCAGTTGTATTCCTTCCAATGTCACAGGCTGTCTCCTAAGCTAGGGAATTCAGTCAGTATGGCTTCTAACTCTCGCTACAGTAAGGCAAATCTTTCCTTTTCCTAGCCAAGATTTAAATTAATTCTTTTTGGCCACAGTTTGAAACTTGGGTACTTACTTAAAGTGAGGTTCTTAATACCAAATCTAGGCGTTTTAAAGTGGCTTTCCATTTTTTAAAGGTGTCAAAAACCTGTAGTACTATACCCCTTGAACTGAGGGTCTGTGAGACTTTGCATAATAATCATGGTTTTAGTCTTTCAGAGTTGAACTGTAGACTCTGACTTCTGGGAGCTAGGTTTGCAAATATTGACCTTTTTTTTAAAAAAAAAAAAAAACAAAAACAACAACAAAACCAGAAAAACAAAAAACTCAATAGACAAAACAGGCATCAAGTTAACATCTGACAAGAACAATTACAGACTTACAAAATACACAGTTCTGATTTTTACCATAAATAAACACATTACAAACAATGAGCATTTTCATTGGCCAGGAAATATGGCAGAATGATGGAGAGACAAGAATCAAAGGAATTGAGTTCGGTATTAATTAGGCACATTTTTCTCTAACTTAGGTAACTCAAACCCACTAGAGAGATTCTTGAATTTTGCTCATGCTGCAGGTTGATTGGCACAGTTAATGTAGTTCATCAGTGGTGTCGAACTAAAGGAAGGGAAAAGGTCACAGTGCGATACTCACTGTTGTCTCGTCTGAGTGCCTGCAAAGGCCAACTGAATTAGACAGACGTGTGTAGGAGGATCGTGTCTCTGAGAAATGTGGGGAGTGGGGGGTGGGCAGAGAGCAGAAGGGTTTATCCCTCCCTGGAAAAATGTATCATGTCAGTGACTCTGAACTGTTGTTCTGAGCGTGTCAGGGGACACGGAGCCGGCAGGTGTATCAGCTGCCATCCCCTCTCTGACGGCTGCCAGACAGCAGTAGTGTTCACAGCGGGAAGGAGTGAGTCAAAGTACAGCTGACAAGCAAAATCTCTTCAGATGAAACATGTCAGGCTCCCTCCTGTGATCTCTTCCTGGAAGTTTGCCTCTTGGGCGCTGTGCAAGGCTGGCTCGATGGGACTGGCACAGATGCACACACGTGTGCAAGCTCACACGCAGTGTCTCACCTCAGAGCCAGTGCAGTCGGTCTGCAAAATAAATAGGGAAGGCAGGAGCACATGTGCCATCCTCTGTAAACAAAGGATTAGAAGAACCTGGGCTCCACTTCCCAGGACTGACAGGTAAAGTGCTTTCTCAGAAGGGGTTCAGGCACAAACATGGGGCTGCCCTTATTTCCGGAAGGGCGTCAGCCTGCTGATGTTCTGCCAGAAGTTCGAGGGCTTGCGCTTGGGCTCTGCCAGCATGAAGACTTGCTGCTGAGGGAGCGTAGTAGGCAGGGTGGGATGCTTCTGACGCATCAGAAAGTCATAGTATGGCCTGGTGACAGCTGTGATGAGGAGGAGATGGGAAGCACGTTAGTGGAGCACAGCTCCCTTCCCCACCCCTCGCCCAGGCCCTGTAAAAGCTGCAGGGGAGTGAGTTGGGTTTGTCTTAGTACTGCCCTTAGTTTCAGCACTGCTTTTTAGGATTAGAGTTGATGCTGTGGCAGTCCCAGAAGTACGATGCATAACTGACAGGTGTTCTGTCAGCAGGGCAGCATCATTTGTGACAAATTACTGGTGCCTTTTGAGGTTTTGAGAGAAGCTGATGTGCATGTGCTTCTGTTGTCTGTTACAATGTCCTGCACTGGATTTTGGAGTCATACTGGTCAGTGCCTAGCCTGCAGACAGGGCTGGCTTGTGGGGTCTCCTGTACTGCTTCGCCCCTAGGACTTTGCTCTGTAAGAGAGCTCTGGCCTCCTTCCAGACTCCCCTCCGTTTGCAGCCAAATCTTACTTCTGACTTACTTTGAAATTTAGCCAAGCTTTCTTATCGGACACTTGGGTAGCGTCTCATTGCTGGCTGGTACCACCAAGAAGAAGTGGTTGCCTCACTCTGTGTCCAGAGGAAAACAAGTGACATCTCTTCCTCTGGATATAGAGGGGTGGTGGCATCACAAAATGGGGTAGCAAGAACCTTCAGCTGACAATGCTGCGGGCACAGGAACTTTCTGTTGCTTGACTTCACACTCCCCTGGCTGCTGCTAAATCTTCCTTGTCTCTTAAAGGTTTAACGAACAGCTCTGTCAACGAGCATGGTACCTACCCATGGCATTCTGCCAAAATCGCAGGTTTCAAAGCATCTTCCACAGGCACAACTGCCCAGGCAGGAATAGTCCCCGCTGCTGTGACCTTTATGACCCTCCTTGCATCACGGGGATGAGTACAAAACTTAATCTTGTCTTTTCACGGAGGGAATGCCATACTGCTTGGGGAGCCTGGTGTCTAGGGTGAGGCTGTGAACTAGCCTTGGAACAGAAGCTGCTGGCTCGTACATAACTCTGGTTTCTGGCACAGTGCTCAGCAATTAGGTGCAAAGCAGCTCTCCCGTAGTTAGGAATAGTTTCCTAAGTCCAGCCATCTTCTCAATCTACCAGGAGCTATACTGCAGATTGTCACATCAGAGCTCACCATCTGGCCTTCTCGAGAGTTTGTTAATGCCACTTCATTGAAACTATTCCCATATAGTAAATGTGGAACCACCCCCTACCCCCAGTTCGAGCACATTTGTATGTTCAGGTGTGACTCACCCTTAGGCTTCCCGGTGTGGTGCTGCTTGCTGGCGTTCAGCATGGCCTGCTTCTTCTGCACCTCTGTGATTGAAAAACCTTGAAGATAAAATAAGAGTTTGTCAGCAGGAGGTCATCATTTTGTATCTCATGGGAAGACACTGGCATAGACAGTAAGGGAAATACAGGGGTAGGAAAATGCCGGAGGAGAGAGGTCACAAGCGTGAAGTACTCCCAAAGCCGGAAGGGGCACGTACTGCTCCCCTCCGGCCTGTGCTCCACTGCACAATTCTCGCTACCTCTCATGCAAGGGTTACTGCCTGCCTGCCCCCCCACGCTTCGCTGGGTGAAGAAGCGAGTCCAGACCAGTTGCAGTTCAAATCTCATTAGATCACACAAGTCTGAATTAAGCAGGATTTTGACAAAACAATGAAACCCCTCTCTTACAATGACAACCCTTGACTGAACATGCTTTGTATAGATATTGCCAAGTTGGGCACTCACACTGTACTGCAAAATAATGGAAGCTGTATGTAATGTATTGACTATTTTGTCAGCCCTGCCTGAACTCATTAAAGACACATAAGCCTCCCTGAGGACATACTGCAGCGTCTGCTCACAATGGGTTGCATTTTTATTTTTTTTTTCAGTTGCACAGCTTCATTCAGAATGTGCAGTTCAGCAGCCCAGAGCTGGTCTGGAGCATGGACTGGCTTCCCTGCCCTTTCACACCCATGCATTGGCTAGTGGTTAAAAAAAGAAGGAAAAAACAAAACAAAACAAACAAACAAAAAAACCAAACCCACCCAAAATACCTCTGTTTGACAGCATTGCTCTTTCCATACCTGTCTCCTGGTCGAGCTGAACCTGTCTCCTTTCATTCTCAAATGCCTTCAGCCAGCGCTGTTTCTGCTCAGGCTTTTTTGCACAGAATAAGTGGACTTCCTCAGTGTCTCGGCAGTGCAACTTAAATGCATTTTTCACGCTGATATTGAAGTCCTTGTCCTTCCCATCTTCTACATCCAGTATTTCCATATCGTCCATGTTGATCCGACTCTTATAATACAAGATGTCCCGCCGCAGAAGGTCCTGTAAGAGAGATCGCAGAGACTCATACAGATGTTAGTCTTTCCAGTCCTGTCCCTTCCTTAAACATTGATTTTCTTTGATATGATGAAGTATTTAATCTTCTTGGCAGTTACTACAGTCCTAGAAGAAAAAATCGATACTAGATTTTAATCGATGGAGTTGCAGAGTGTTTAAGGTCCTGTTGACGCTGTTGGCAATGAGGGTAATCGTGTGGTTTCTTCTACTGGTGGGGTCAGGACGGGCTGATATCTGCCACTGAGGGATATCAGCTGCCCTGAAGAGCTCTGAATCAGAAGCAAGCTTGTGGTTGTTTTTCTTTTTTACATTATTTTTACATTACACATGATTCCAAATCTTCATTAAGCCTATGTCAGAAAATAGTATTTGGATCCTGTATGCCCAGCTAGAAAGCCAAGAAAATCCTAATTAGCTTTTGGGTTTTGTGTTGACAATGAAAAGTAAATTTGAGAGCAGTGATAAAACAGCGAGGGTCTCATGCCCAAGTTACCTGGAGCTACCTGTATGCCAGGTATTATGCAAAAAAACCCTGGCACGTTCAGTTCTGACATTCCAATGGAAGCTATCTTTCATTTGCTTTATGAAGGAAGATTTCTTTTGTTACTTAGGTTCTGAAAAACAGCGTGGCCTGTACGTACTTACAGACTTACTTATGAGGTTAATACTGTCTCATTGACTGTCAAGGCCCGCAGCTCTTCGTCAAAGCTGCGGTTACCTTCTGAACATGGTATTTATCTCACATGGCAGTGCAGTTGAAAAAAAAATACGTACAAGAAAATGGGTGACAATGCTCCTACTTCTGTTGTATAAAATAAACGCACGCTAACCCTAGCAGCAGTGCAATGCTTTCCTCCCTTGCTGTAAGAATTAGGCCAGTAGTTAGTTCCTGTAGCTTATTGCTGTGGTCAGGTGCACAGAACACACCAGGACGTCAAAGACAAGACCGCACCAAATGCACGTAAAGATCGCTGTGTCAGAAGCACATACGATGCCAGTAAGTATTAAGGAAACAAAGGCGTAGAGAGGGCGTTTACTCAAATTCTTTAGCATTGTAATAGGTAGCATTTGTGCCTGGCTAGTGAGGTTACCTTCTTGCAGCAGACAAGCTGGTGATCGAAGAGGAAGAACATCCGCTGTTGGCTCTTGGCTTGAGGGTGGGAGATTTTGGTTAATTCCCCGGAATAGATGAGTTCTGAGCTTCTTACTAGGACATCTTCACCCTGAGAACAGCACAAAGAACAGGTTGGTCTCAGCCATCTGAAAATGGGAGAAGAAATAAGCCCACAGTCTCACAGGACACCCTCAGCTTGGGTGCGGGGTCTGTGGGGCCTGAACTCCAGCTGATGAAACTCTCCTCTGGGAATGCGAGGCAGCCCCTGCGCTGGAGGCCAGGCCTCGTCACGTCAGGGAGACACTGGGCCCTTGCACTCAGGGAATGGGAACTGGCTTTGGTAAGAACATGAGCGCATTGAATGAAAAAAATCTCCTTTTGCAGGGAGTCTGCTCAGGGCAGCTGGTCCATCCCTGACATCAGAGGAGGCACGTAAGCAGAGAGCTGAGAATTTATCCTGACATCCTTGGGGAGGGAGACGGTCTGGTTTTATTGAGTCTAGGATTTAGAAAATGAGTAGTTTTATTTCTTTTATTTAGCTTTTTTTTTTTTTTAACGAGTCTACAGGGAACTTTGGCTTCCTTTGTCGCTATATCAGAGCTTGCCTTTCTGCTTATTAAGCATTAAGGGGCAACTCTGCTCATGTTGAGAGTTTGAAATACTGAAGATAAAATTGGGGGCAAGAGGAAAATAATAGGATTTCACTAACCTACACGCTAATTTTATTCTGCAAGGAAAATGGGGAAGCAAAAATCCCAGGGAACATACAAAGGCAGCTGGCCTAGCTGGGTTATGTGCTCGACCTTTTCAGTGGCACTAAAACATCACAGCTGCTTAAACAAAACCCCACACACAGAGAGGGGCAGCAGAACTGAGGCCGGGCTGGATAGAAGATCTTCCTGTAGGCAGAAGGAGGGCAACACAGAACACTGAATTCACGGGGAAAGCCTCTTACCTCCCAGTCTTCTATCGAACTCTGCCACTGAGCAATTTTGTCAATGTTCTCCAGGCGCCGCTTTCTCTCATTGATGAGCCGAGCAACGTTCTTCATGGCATTTAAGGCAGCTTCGACATCTTTAAAATCCCTAGGGTAGGGCAGAGGTGTTAGGCATGACAAAAATGACGTGGTTATTGTACCTACACTGCAAAGGAGTGCAGTCTAGCACGGCCTAGGGCTGGAGAGCAGAAAACATGCGTTCCACTTGCAGTTCTACCCCAGCTCTTTTATACTGGAAATTGGAGGTACAGGTTTCTGTGGGCAGCTTTTCAGACGCGTGCTGGTTTTGAAGGCACAGGTTATAGTCTTGTAACAAATTCAGGCCCAGTTTGTGGAAGGGGAGGGGTAAGAAATCAAATTCAGCCACAGAGGTGTAAGTATGAGTTGCTGGAAGAATCTCCAGGGTTTTCCAAGCCTCGTTTGTTTTGTTTTTTTTCTGCAACATAGTACAACATACTCTCATAATGTTTTTGTAGAGGGACTGGTTCTGTCATGCATAGGTAAGGCAGTTGAGCAATAACTGGATTAATTTTAAATAAGAGCCGATGGTTTATCTGGAAGGGTAGGACAGAAGCTGATCTACCCTCCCCCACGCACCATCTGCTGCCACCAGCTACTTCTGCTGAGCGTAGAGTAGCTGGGAAGGAGCTGTTCTGCACAACTCGTCTCTAACACAATTTTCAAAACAGCTGTGTCCTGCATTAAGGAGCTTTCTGTTAAGAGATCAGATTCAGCACAACATGCTTATAGATTTAATAAGACATGCTTAAAACCATTCTGAGAAATACCAGTGCTGTAATTAGGAAGGTAAAATTAAGTCAAGCCGCAATGTACCAATATCAACACTTTCCTTTAATACAGATTTTTCATGTTTTATTTCTGTAGCTAATTATTTCAGATGCTTGATTAAGTGACATAGCTATTTGAGCCGAGGGCAGTGCCTTCACCCTGAAACTGAAACTGATTTGGGGGCTTTTGAGCTAGTGCTGAAGAGGCACGGAGTGCGTATGGCTTGACTGCTGTAGGCCACGACTTCCCACTGGGGACGAAGCACTGGGCAAAATTCACGACTGCCACGCAGCCCTGACGTGCTATGGTGTAGTTACGTGGACATTTTGGGGTATAGTCAACCAGTGCTTTTGGAGGCAAAGTTTTCAACAGCACCACTGGAAACATTTAACTCCAAAGTACGTATGAGCTGGTATCACAGATATGTGGGCCAAATAAAATAAAAAAGTACCATTATAAGGTGGACTTTGCAACTCCAGAGCTCTAACAGACAGGAAAGCCCAGTGCTACTGTCATGGAAAATGATGTATTTGATAGAAAAATACTTTTTCGTGGTTTTTACAAGGTGACACAGAAGAATTGTGGTATTGGCTGCTCTTGACAAGCTGCCCTCAGTACACGATTCTGCATTAGTCCACTTCCATGAGATGGGTCTCACTCCTTCCCTCCCCACCATGCTCGCCTACCTGTGTTGGGGGTTGGTGTATTTGAGCAGTTCAGCCAGTTGCAGTGGATATTTGCAGATTTTCTGCACAGGAGTCAGCAGAAACCCATCCAGAGAGATGTCTATCATCTTCTGCAGCAGGCGGCAGGCTTCGAAGAAGTAGACGTACTTGTTAACTTTGGTGAGGCGAGACAGCTCCATGCAGGCATTGGGGTGGTTGTTGCAGTATTCAGAGTATATCTGAAACTCCGTTTGCTGCAAGGGAAATGAAGGGATTTACTGTCTGGGTTCTTTAGGGTGATGGCCCGGCTCAAACTGCTGTGTGTGAGTTCCCTGTGTAGATCCCACATGTTGAAGCCCAGAGACCTAAGCTGGGGATGGGTAGAGTATATTACAGCACGTGCAGCTTCTCTGAGAGCCCGAGACATTTCCTCGTATTCTGGCCTGTGCTCAGCTGAGTGTTTTTAATGACCAGATGAGCAGTTGCTGATCCTGCACTGACCTGAAAATACCACAGCTGTAAACTCAGGCCCAGCTCAAGATTTTGGAATCTTTCTACATTTTTGCCTGAAGTAGCGTGGTGTGGCAGGGAGTATGGTGCTCAGAAGCTGAGGCGCTTTGAAAACGTTCTTTGCACGGCCACAAGAGCTGGAGGATGTTTGGTTGGGAGGTGGCTAACTGGGTATGGGGGTGGGGTGGTGGTGGCATTTAATTTGGTTGGGTGGGGTCTTTCTTAAGCAGCGCATCAGTTCTGTCAGATCAATTTCCAAATCCCCTGGCTTAATCCATGCTCAGCTACCCCTTTCCCTTGAATTCAAATTTACTTACATATTCCAAGAAGCATGAGCCAACCTCACTCAAATGTGGGTGGTCTTTGTTGAATTTCTTCTCTAGTGCTTTAACAAATTTCTTCTGGCACCTGTAGATGTCCTCAATATTCCCAAAGATTGTCTTCAGCTGCTCTTCTGTAAACATGTCAGCTCTTTTGCGGCACTGCTTAATGTAACCCTAGGAGGAAACCAAATTGGAAGCTTCCTGGGCATTTGCTCTGTGGCCTTTGGTTGTTGACAGAAACCCCCATGGACTGCAGTTAGTTGTACACCCGGTTCCTGCACCCTCTTCCTGCACAGGTGCATCCACGTTTTAGCTATTATTTCCTCTAATATCACCCAAAACACGGTAGAAATAGAACCCAAGCCACAGTTACATCACTACCTTAAACAGTACTGTAATCTACACTTGAAGGAGTCCCGTAGCTGCTTTCTCTCTCTCCTGTTAAAGACATCTTTGTCTGTCTGCAGGCTACAGGGGGTCTGGCCCCAGCACTGATCCACTGATAGACTTAGAACAATTAAATCCAGTTGTGGATCTGGTTTGGATGCTCGAGTTAGGAAGTGCCTGGTTGACTCAAGGGAGAAAGAGTGTGCAAAGGACATGGGGGGCCACAGCAGGAGGAAAGGCTCATTTAAGTGTGTGCTGCTTTGCCCCAGCTGGCTCTCCTGACAGGCACTACATTTTTGTGTCATTTCAGTGAAGAACTATGTTCCTGCAAAACTCTTACCAATTACCTTCATTTACCCCAGGTGTATATGACATTGTGTCTCTTTTAGAAGAGGTGTTGCAATATTCAGCATATTTGCAAGTGAAAGACCTAATTGGTTGAACATCCCCCCTTTGTTTTGATCTGAGCATGACTTGCCTGAAGGCTGAAGCTGCTGATTATATTACCTCAGAACATATATTAAAGAGGACAGCAATGCTAGACATTTACTTTTCTCTGGCTTGGGAAATTCAATTAATTCCATTTAATCAGAGCCCAAGTGGGTGCTCCACATACAGAGGCATTTGGGATATTGCTGTAATGAATTGTCTTCTGTTTTCTGAGCATGCGACGCCATTTAACAGAGCAGAATCTGCTAAAAATACAGCGTCATTTTCAGAAAAGAAAAGTTACCTGCTTAGGGTCACTCTCTGGGCAAAAATGTACCATACACTATGATCCTTCAGACAAGTTCTTACATTCACTTCCCGCTTTATTCCGTTACCTCACAAATGTCCTTCAGATGCTTGATGTAGTCTCTCTCTGTGCTTATGATCTCATTGATGACGTTGGTCCTCATTTGGTCTTTGGTGGTCTGCCCCATCCCAAAGCGGCGGGTGCCACTGCTGGAGTCGTCCTCTTTTCCACCCTCTACCTTCAGGGGATAATCTTCCATGGGTTCATCCTGGTTTACTCGCAGCTGTGCCAGACACACAAGAAGTTCACTGTATTGCTAAAGACAACTCTTCCAAGGAAAAGAAGTTTGGGACAGCTGACTGAATGACAGACAAAGATTGAGCTACGAGTATAAGGAGCGAAGGAGGGCTGCTACGTGTATACTACTTGTAAACACATTTTCCTCCTGGGAAAGTTAAAGCCAAATAGTCAGTTTGGGGAGGTTACTTTCAAGCCACATGACAGCCGCTCCTGCTGTGTGACATGGGTGGTTTTAAGCGGGCATCTCTTGTGGACGGAAGTCACAAGAATGGTATGGAGTCCTCCAGAAAGAATACATACAAAATCAGGACAGGGAATGCTTTATCAAGTAAAATCTTGTGAGGGGGCGCTTAGGGAGGGAGGGGGGGAAACCAGTAAATAGTTACTTTTTTTATATAGCTTTATTGTTGTTTTCATACATAACAGATGGCCTCTCAGTATCTGCTTCCCCAAGATTATGTAAAGATAATATATTGTTAATATAAAAGCAGATACAGACACCAGTGGGCATATAACGTGGTAAGGAATGGCATTACATTACAGGGCTGTGTGTGTGAAACTCATGGTTCCTTCACAGCGTCCATCAGATGGCAGCACAACATGAGCAGAGAAAAAAACAGTGTTTTGTAGGCACACGGTGCTACAGAGTCTGTATTGTCAACAACAGCAAAGTACGGTAGTTAATAGCAGGCAATTATTGGTGCATTTCACTTAGGAGCTTTCTTTTATGGAGTAGTATTGTAGCTCTCAGAGTGCCCATGGGAATATTCTGTACACAACTCAAATGATCAATCCCAGCACAGAGAAGTGAAAAACACTGAAATAGGAACATGCGTAAGGATAGGCATTTTTAGTACAATGACACAGAACTGCTTTAACCTTTTAATGTAGTTTCTTCTAGGCAGGATTTCATACCACTTGATACAGGTATAAAAAATAGTGCATACCCATCCCTTGTCAACATATGGATAGATTACATTTACTCACTGTTTACAGCTGGTGAAGCCCTCAAGATGTGCAATCCTGGTTTTCCTTCACTGTGAGCAGAATAACATTGGCTACTCTTAAACTCAGACCTTTGCCTGAAACTTGTGTGGAGTAACTGAGAGACCTGCAGCTTTATCCAAGTCCCCAAACACACCAGCCTTCCCAGCGGTAAGCTTGAGACCCAGTGATAATTAGCAGGAAATTTTCACTCAGATGCTTGAATAAGCGTTGCAATTACTCTGCTAAAAGAACTCCTTACTCTGCATCCCTGATGGCTAGTGCTAGTCTGCTTTCCCCTGAAATATTATCACAGGTTTTTGCCAGCCGGGACAACAATTCAACTTAATCAGTAACATGAAAGAAAAAAAGGCTTGTGTTTTGACTGCGGAAAAAAGCAGTTCCATCCCCACCAGTGGTGAGCGTTTGGTCCTAGTAATCTTACTTGCAAAAACATCCACCCTCTGTAATAGTTATCCAGCTGAGACTGTCTCCTGCAATCTGCAACAACGCATTTCAAAACTTTTATAGCACTATCTGCCCCACTTCTCCAAGGACTTGTGCTACAGACACCGGATCACCTTGTATCACCTCCTTTCATGCTTCACCTGGTTTTTGGGTCACTTGTGATCTGAAGTGACCCGGATAAAGAGCTAAAGGGCTGAGAATCTCTGCCCTTAGGCACCTAATTGCCTTTGCAGTACTGAGGAGCCTGTCCTGACGTGGTGAAAGCAGAGTCAGGCATCCACCCAAAGGAAGGAAAAAAGCCCTTCTCCTCCCAGCAGGAAAGGAGTGTGCAGCAGTTACCCAGACTCCTGTTTTACCCTCCACTTGCACAGAGGATTCAGATGTGTTTCAGAATGCTCTGTTGGAAATTAATCCAACCTCTGCAGTACGCAGCTGGGATTGTCTGGGCTGTTCTGTATAGCTATTTCTATATGGTCTTTGTAGGTGGCATGAAGGGAAAGCCTTGGCCCAAAAACATCAAGTATTTAATATCTCCCCTCATCAGTTGTCCCACACGACCACCAAGCCATTTTTCGTGGTTTTCTCCTCCATTTCTAAATGCCTGGAATACAGTGCTGTGTGGTAGCCCAGCAGCCTGATGTTGTTAAAACCCCAAGGCTAAGAGAAGGTGCATGCGTGAGTCAGGTGGTTGCAGACTTTGGGACGTGGCATTGCACTGGATGCAGCACCAGATGGAGAAAGCTAAATTTGGTCCCATGTTTATCCATACTGTCTGAAGTGGACACTACCGTGAGGACCTCTGCCAGCTGCATCTGGGATTTCTCTAGGAGAGTATTTGTTGGTTGCTCCTGAAGGGGATGCAGTGTGCTTGGGCACAAACTAGCCAATATACATACGGGTAAGCAGGAGCCCGGGCTGCAAACCACTGTGCAGGGCAGCTCCCCAGCTGGCACAGCTCAGCTTCCCTCCAGAGTCTGGGACTGAACCGCCCTTGCCCTGATTTACTCATGTAAAGAGGGACTTCTGCACACTGGTGGCAACTCCGACGGGAGGGCCTGATGTACTGTAGCCCTGTGTAGAGGAATGGTAACAAGACATGTTGAACCAACTATCTCTAGCAGTGAAAGTGCTGAGGAGTCACTAGAGAACACGAAACCTGGAGAAAAAGAGCAAACACTTGGTGCTAATGGAGAGGCATAGAGAAACATCAAGCGCTTACCCGTACAAAGCTGGCTGGAAACCAGCCTTCGCTGTCCAGAATCCTCCCCCACCACCACTCCTTGTTGGTAGCATCCATTACTTCAATGACATCGCCAGCCTTGAATCCCAGCTCTTGGTCATCCATCGTGACATGGTCCCAGAGAGCTTCTGCGTACACCACGCTGCCATCACTGATGAGCTGTGGACAGAGCAAGTCAAACTGTCAGCTCCCCCCACGAAAGCAGCACAGTCAGCGCAAAGTGGCTGCAGCTTTGGCACCGTTGCTGCTGAGCCAAACAAGCGTTGATAACTATTTACTCCCCATGCACAATGTGAAAAGGAGTTGGTGTTAGTCTGAGCAGTTGCTTTGACTGACCTTGTTCTCAATAGCATTTATTCAGAATTACTTGGACACAGTATGTTTACTACCATAAAGAACATAAATTTGATGCTCTGGAATTTCTTACTGGTGACTTTGCCTCAGCCAGCAAACAAGGCTCAGCGGTACGTTGGTGGTGGAGGATGCTCTTGTGCTGCCAGTGCAGCCCAGCTTTGGAAAGCCTTGAAATACAACCTTCAGCATCAATGTTCAGAGACATACTTCTGAGCAGAAAGCATTGTGAGGCCTCAGAGCTAGTCTAGGATGGGTAGACCCTTAAGTCTTTAAGGTGGTTAAACTTAGCGCTTAAGCTACTTAAAATAAGTCTCCTGGAGAGTTTAAGTAATTATGCTGAGGGACAACAGTTATTTACTATGTGTCCCATAGAGGGCCTACTCTAGGAAAAAAAAAGGCCCCCAACAATTAAAAAAAACCACACCAAAACAAAAATCCCAACCCACATGGCTGGAGGCTGTGAGGGGGCTCTTGAACACAGTGATGACTGTGTCTGTACGTGCCTGATGCCACCCTCAACCATCTATGAACTTTAGCTATGGTGCAGTGGTATATTTTTGTAAGCTGGTCCTGCTGGCCATTACACCAGGAGTGCCTGCCTGATGCCCACAGGTTTATCATGTCAGAGTCTTCTTTGAATTTCAGCAACTACAGAGTATGTGCACAGGTTTCTCAGGGCCTGAGCGTGACTGGGACTGTCTAAACACCAAGGATTTCCCCAAGGAGGCAGAGTGTATACTGGAGTCCTGCTAAAAAGGACTTAAAAATTCTGGAGTTGCAGTGAAGCCCTATTTTTCTCCAGGAAAATGGTGCTATGATAAATTCTGGGAAGACAATGGCAAGAGCAGACTGAGGCATAAGGGAGAAAGAGAAAACCTGCACAAAACCCACTGTCCATGGTCTGTCCCACAACATTGCAGCAGTGTCACCACAGCCACATAACGTATGTGTCTGCCATGCTGGGCACCTTAGGTTGCTTGGTCACACAGTTATCTACTGCTCTGGGTTACTATTTTTGCACCTCGCCAAAGAAGAAAGATGCACATTGTAAAAGAACGTCAGGATAATCGTGCATACAGTAAATCCGGAGAGAGTTAAGGAGGCATTTGAAAGAAAATTCAAATACAGTCTGCCTTTGGGTAGCAAATGCCCCGTCACTGAACCAGAAACCGCTTAATGCAGTGTTTCCATTTCCACAAAAATAACAGGATGATTGGGAAGGAGAGGATGAGAGGTTCCCAGCCATCTACACAGTCAGTGTGTTGGTGCTCCCCACACTGCTTTTCTCAGCTGCCCTCCGCTGCACCGCACAGGGCTGGGTGCGTCCTCACTGCAGGTCTCTGCTCCTCACAGAGCAGTGGTGAGGCCCAGCGAGCGGGGAACGTAAGGGACATGCTGCTGTCATACAGCCGGCCAGTGGCACAATGGGAAGGTAATCCAAGAGTCTCAAACAACGCCTCACTAGCCTAAGCTCCTACAGCAAGGACAGACTTTAATCGCAAGGCAAGTAGAGAAGTAGTATCGTTAGTCTCAGAAAACCAAACATCAAGAGAGAGTGATGAATGCACCGTACAGCAGAGGCAGCTCAGTCAGTGGAACGGCGGGTATTTCACAGTATCACAGTATCGTCAGGGTTGGAAGGGACCTCTGGAGATCATCTAGTCCAACCCCCCTGCCACAGCAGGGACACCTACAGCAGTGGCACAGGACGGTGTCCAGGCGGGTTTTGAATGTCTCCAGTGAGGGAGACTCCACAACCTCCCTGGGCAGCTGTGCCACTGCTCTGCCACCCTCAGAGTAAAGAAGTTCCTCCTCATGTTAAGATGGAACTTCCTGTGCTCCAGTTTGTGCCCGTTACCTCTTGTCCTGTCACTGGGCACCACTGAAAAAAGACTGTTCTCATCTCCCTGGCACCCTCCCCTTAAGTATTTATAAGTATTGATAAGATCCCCCCTCAGTCTTCTTTTCTCTAGACTAAAAAGTCCCAAGTCCCTGAGCCTTTCCTCATAAGAAAGATGCTCCAGTCCCCTCATCATCTTTGTAGCTCTTTGCTGGACCCTCTCCAGCAGTTCCCTGTCCTTCCTGACCCGGGGAGCCCAGAACTGCACACAGTGCTCCAGATGCGGCCTCCCCAGGGCAGAGCAGAGGGGGAGGATGACCTCCCTCGCCCCGCTGGCCACACTCTGCTGGGTGCACCCCAGGGTGCCATTGGCCTTCTTGGCCACCAGGGCACATTGCTGGCTCATGGTCACCCTGTTGTCCCCCAGGACTCCCAGGTCCCTTTCCACAGAGCTGCTCTCCAGGAGGTCAGCCCCCAACCTGTACTGATGCATGGGGTTATTCCTCCCCAGATGCAGTACCCTATACTGCCTTTGTTGAATTTCATCAGGTTTTTCTCTGCCGAACTCTCCAGCCTGTCCAGGTCACGCTGTATGGTGGCACAGCCTTCCGGCGCGTCAGCCACCCCTCCCAGTTTTGTGTCATCAGCAAACTGGCTGATGGAACACTCTATCCCTTCATCCAGGTCATTGATGAATATATTGAACAGGACTGGACCCAGTACTGACCCCTGAGGGACACCACTTGTTACTGGCCTCCAACTGGACTCTGCACCACTAACCACAACCCCCTGAGCTCTATCGTTCAGCCACTGTTCAATCCATCCCACTGTCCATTCATGCAACCCACACTTCCTAAGCTTGCCGGCGAGGATGATGTGGGAGACAGTGTCGAAAGCCTTGCTGAAGTCCAGGTAGACAACATCCACTGCCCTCCCCTCATCCACCCATCCAGTCACGCCTTCATAGAAGGCTATCAGATTAGTCAGACATGACTTCCCCTTGGTGAATCCATGTTGACTACTTCTGATAACCTTCTTTTCCTCCAGATGCTTGGAGGTGACGCCCAGAACGAGCTGTTCCATCATCTTTCCAGGGATGGAGGTGAGGCTGGCCGGCCTGTAGTTTCCCGGGTCATCCTTGTCCTTTTTGAAGACTGGAGTGACATTGGCTTTCCTTCAGTCCTCAGGCACCTCCCCTGTTCTCCAGGACCTTTCAAAGATGATGGAGAGCGGCCCAACAATGACTTCTGCCAGCTCCCTCAGCACTCGCAGGTGCAACCCATCAGGCCCCATGGACTTGTGGGTATCCAGTTTACTTAATTGATCCCTAACTTGCTCTTCTTTGACCAGGGGAAAGTCATGCTTCCTCCAGACATTCTCTGTCACCCACAAAGTCTGGGACTCCCGAGAGCTGGCCCGAGCAGTGAAGACAGAAGCAAAGAAGGCATTCAGCAACTCTGCCTTCTGTGCGTCATCCATCACCACAGCGCCCGTCTCGTTCAAGAGCGGGCCCACATTTTCCCTGGTTTTCCTTTTGCCACCTATATACTTAAAGAAACCCTTCCTATTGGTCTTGACATCCCTCGCCAGGTTCAGTTCCAAAGCTGCCTTGGCTTTTCTTGTTTCTTCCCTGCATACCCTGACAGCGTTCTTATACTCATCCCAAGTCGTCAGCCCCCTTTTCCACACCTTGTAAACTCCCGCCTGAGCTTTTTCTGAAGATCCCTGCTCAGCCATGGAGGTCTCCTTCCCTTGCCTGATTTCTTGCTCTTCGGGATGCACCTAACCTGAGCTTGGAGGAGGTGGTGGTGCTTGAATACCAGCCAGCTCTCTTGAGCCCCCTTACCCTCTAGAGCCCTCTCCCATTTGATTTCTCCCATCAATTCCTTGAAGAGCTCAAAGTTAGCCCTCCTGAAGTCTAAGGTTTCAACCCTACTTGTCATTTTGTTCATGCTGCACTTAATGCTGAACTCTATCTTCTCATGATCACTACAGCCAAGTCTGTCCCTGACCTTAACATCCTCCACCAGCCCCTCTTTGTTTGTCAGTATTTGTCCAAATGAGGTATTTATGGGTATTTGTCCAAATGAGCTGTGGAGGGGAATGGTGTTTGGCTTGACAATTAATGCATACAGCTGTTAGAGCTACGTGTGGTGCTTTTTAGGCATAGTTCACTTAACCGGTATATTGCATATAGTTTGACGAGCTTCAAGAATACTCAGCATTATGAATAAACCCTTTATTCGTATTTTTGAAACACTTGTAGGTCTTGTTCTAGAAACTTAGAGGTTTTAGCTTTCTAACATAAGCTAGTGATGACTAGAGCAGGGAAGAAAGTGGATGTATTTATTTTTCTAAAATCAGCTATCAGTTGCAGACCAACTGCTGGGCTGCGGATGACAGAGGGTGTTAGCTACTCGGAAAAGAGCTCTGCTGCTGCTTTGAGCAATCCACCTGTGCACCACCTATCCATTTGCTTTAGTGACTTCAGTGACTGGTGACAGTGTGGACCACAAGCTGAGCCCAGCTCGTCCCTTCTGCAGGGAGAGTAGAGCAATACCAGGGTGATGGGGTGGCTGGAGCTGAGCGTCTGGCCAGCCCTATAGAGAGGAGCCAATTAAATACACTGATCTGACACAGAGTGCTGGGGAGTCACCTGCACTTAGGTAAGCCCTACCACGAGGTCATGCCGGAGCTGCTGCCGTATGACGCTGAGTTATGTATCCCTGTGGGTAAGGGTTGGCAGTTACTCAGGAAATGGGCATACGCTAATAAATCTTTGGGAAGAGTGGCATTCAACGGGCTTTTCAACGTACAAGTTGTGACCAGCACGTAGAGAGCATGGCTCTTTCAGAGATAAAATACCTTTGCTGCGTGCTTAAATATGCCACTGTGAATCAGTGCTCTGAGAATGATGTGGTAGGTGGCGCACACATCATGACTGTGACCAAAGAGAGACCAAATGGACTTCCTCTGTAGCATTTTGATGATCACACAAGCAGAGCACCGATGATGTGAAGGCATTAATACCTTACAGCACCAAGCTGTCAGATCTCAGTATCTTGATGAGAAGACAAGAGGCCAAGCCTGACCTAGCATTAACAGCATGTTAGGGTTGATAAACCCACCTCACAAGCGGACAGAGCCACATGGTTCTTTTCTGAGTCGCTGAAAGCCATGGGGCTGACTAGTGAGTCCTCAGCTAGTATTTTAGTCCGTCCACTAATATTAATATCTTAAATTTTCTCTATTCAACAACAGTCATACTGTGAATGTGATTTCACGGAAAGTCACAACTGACCGATCACCAGCGTGGCCAAACAGGCACAGGCAAGCAGACAAGGCACGACCACAGACATTCTCGTGCAAAGGAGTAACTAAAAATACACCTGAAATACAGGCCAGGATTTGATTAACTGACAGCAAACACCACGTTTGTAAGGAGTAATGATCAATATGGAATCAGCAAGAAATAAAAAATAAAAAAATACTTTATATATGCTTTGGATTGTCTCTGTTAATTTAGTACAGCAGCACTTGAAACACCTCCATGACTGCAGGCTGACAGGCTCTGCCTGGTCTCCTCCCTCCACCGCTTCAGTCTGTGCGCGTACACTGGGGGTGGGCAGGGGAGCAGCCACAAATGCTGAGAAGTGTTTAATGATCACCATGCTCAGTGCTCATGTTTCTATTAGCCCTCAATCTGTACCAGTCTGTACCTTATACTATTTTTTTTTCAGTTGCATCTAGTCCAATTCCTAGGCTGATACAGAAATATCAAATACCTCCAGTCTAACAGTCCCTTTCCCAGAGCAAACGCTAAAGGGTAACTCTGAGCCAGGACTGACATTTCCATGGCACAGAAGCACCTACGGTGCTGTGTGTCACTGCAGCGAGCAGAGCTGCTCCAGCTCCTCTCCGAGGACCATACTGTTACTGGGGAAAAAAAAGGGATAGGACTCTTATTCCCTGTCCCAGGAAGGATAAAACACACCAGTAGATAAAAATATTTTCTGCCAAATGTGTTACAGCATGGCACAATCAGCCAGCTATATTGTGCGAGCTGCTTATCTTCCACAGAAGCACGTGTTAAAGGGAATGCTCACTGTTTCCAAGCATGGCAGCTCCTCGGCTCAAAAGGCTCATCTTACCACAGGTTTTAATCTTTGCAATTAAAGCAAGGTTTGAAAAACAACTATTAATTTCCATATGAAACAACATTTATGTGCTGGCTTTGTAATACCAAGGACAACTCAGTACATGTTCTTGAAGAGCCCCAAACCAGTCTCTAGATGAGAAACATTAGAAGACAGAAAATGCAAACCCAGCCACCCTACAGCTGCTCCAGCTACTGCAGCTGGCAGCAGTGAAAAAGGCAAAAATTGGCTATTTTTCTTTGTTTATAACAACATCTAAGTTTGTAGACAGCAGCGTTTGCAGCCCAAAGGCTTTACTACTGATGCTTTGAAACTGAAAATCGACTGCAGCTCTAATACTGCATTGGCATTTTTGTGCATCTGTGGCTGCTTTGGCTACCGCTCATTTACAAACCCGGCAGATGCCGAGGGCAGGCGCCGGTGCAGCCGTGCTCGCGCAGGTTGCTCAGCGCATCACAGACAGACGGAGGGGGGAGGATTGCTGCATTACTCCTCCCAGCAACGTCTATGCACAGGCTGCCAAAGAGGAGACACAGCCAGGGCTATTACACGTAGCTGCCCCAAATTAAGTCCGTTACACATGGGCAAAGAGACGTGGCGTGCCAAGGCCCACGCCTATGGGCTTGTTTGCATTCCAGCTACTCCATCCCTGTTTGTCTCAGGCTGGACACCTTGACATAATTACCTTCTATGTCCTGGTCTTGTTCTGACAGGAGCTCCAGGCAATATTAACAGAGATAAAAGATCTTGACAACTTGCAGAAGGAGGGATGAAGATGCCTTTAGGAAATATTTATCTTTAAGCTACTCAGTTCTGTTTGAATAAAATTTGAATAGCTTTCTCTTGATAATGTGAAGTACACTAGATAATACAGAGCTAAAAAATGAACCCAGGAGCATCAGAAGATAGCGGGAACCAGGGCAGTTCAAGGAGAAGGCGCCAATAAAATGGAATTTACTTTACAGCTCTGTGACCATAAACCAGGCACCGTGCACAAAAAGCACCTGAACCCAAGCCTTCCTGGTGTACTAAAATGGTTGCTGTGAAGTTTGCATTTGTTGCTTGGCTCCCCCAGAACTTGTACGTTACAGACCGAAGCTGAACGGGGTCAGCACATCAAACATTTAAACCCTGCGGCAGTCCTGACCCCAGAGACAAAGCCCCCCAACCCCCAGCTCCAGTTCCTTCACCCGTCACTTTGCTTCCAGAGCTTCTCTTCTGCCTTCTCACATGCAGACTGCAGCAGAGGAGTTAAAGAAAATTTTTACTTCCAGTCTCGCCACAAAGCAGTGCTTCATTCACATAAATACTTATTTTTTCTGAATGCGAGTAGAAGCCAGCTCGCCTCTCTCTTGAACTGAACCCATGGGATAGTTTTCAAATCATCCTGACAGCTTGCTCTTGCTTCCTCTCTAAACTTTTCACTTCGCTGTTTAATGATGGACAACAGAGATGAAATTCATCTCATAGAGCTTCTGTCATCTGAACAGCAGGCGTTTAGTCTGAACGAGTTATCTTGATTGTCTTTACCGAGCATCTCCCCTTTGTGGAGAGAGACAGGCACCCCAGGGGAGGGTTCATCTTAGGCATCTATCTTAGCATGATGAATTAAGCAAGCCCCTGGGGGTCCCGTCTCCCTTCACTGCCAGGGAGGAATCTGGGCTCGCTAAGACTTGCTTCCTGGCTGCAAGGTGCCAGAACCACTGACACAACTCCACAGCCACAGCAAACACTTCATTGCTTCTTGCCACTCCTCTGTCTACGTATTTTGGAGTAACAAAAGCCCTCCTTGCCACAGTGTTGCACCAGACACGTGTCCCCACACGGGCAGTAGGATGCATTCGTTGCTTCAGAAGTGCGGACCTGCACGCCCTGCCCCCAGTCAAGCCATGCCCTTGGCGTTCGTTGCCCTTTTGCCTGTCGTGTCAGCTGCATATTTTTTCAGCGCAGATTTTAGAGTACTGATTAAGGATAGTGGAGGACTCTCAGGCACGTACCAAACACTGCAGATCTCCATTCAAAATATTTTAATTTGACAGTGATTCTCCTTAACAAATCTGAGATGTCAGTGAACCAAGATCTTCATCCAGTTAAGTGTGCTACACTGATATTCTGTAGTGCTGCTTTTTTAATCAGTGCCTGTAGTCAAACTCCTCATGTGACATCTAGTACAGCTGCCTCCATTTACCAAACATTCAAAATTTGTCATCACATTTATTTGGTAAGAACTATTTTCCACAAAACCATTCTGACTGGCATTAATTACATTATTCCCTTTTATTTATATCATCTGAGTGCTGATTCCCCCTCAGAAGTGGCTTGAACAGATGGGAAGAGGAGGAGGGTCCCCCCTGCAGCAGGCAAGGAGAAGCTTTGAAAACTCCCTTTATCAAGTGCTGCAGGAGGAGGGAAGCAACCCTTGTGGAAAGCGGAGGCGGCAGAGCTGTGCTGCCTGTTATTTCAGCCTGCGTGTGAAGAGTACAGCATGAGGGAGCATGCCAGGTGCGTGTCCATCTGAGTCCAGTTAAATGTGATTTTTCAAACTCCAGAGTGGTGCAAGAAGTTCTCAGTTCCTCACCTAAGATGTGGGAGCTGATTATTATAAATGCAAAACAGATCAACTAAAACTGCTTTAGACCATTTTACTTATGTTGAAAAAGGGCAGGAAAATTCTTATGAAAGAGTGGGGATAGTTACCTGTAGCTGAAGAGGAAACCGACTCATCTAGACCCTGTCAGTGCCCTCAGTACCACAACCATCACTCTCCCCTGGCTTGTATTTCAAGGGAGTCTGTTAATTTTGGGAACTAACATCCTTAAGCTCTGGCATAAGGAAACAACAGGAGCAAAGCCCTTCTCAAACATGTTAGTGATCTGCAAAAGGCTTTGTATCACATTTTATAGTGAAGTGTTGCAGTTGCTGGTAGTGCTTACAGTAAGTAGAGCTGTAAAATAGCTTCTGTTTTAACCATTCATACAAGTTTCCAGAGGATACTTATTTAAACTTATAAGACATTTATTTTCTGGTATAGGTGAAATATATTTTCACTCTTTCCAAACAAGAGTTTATACAATGCTGAGTGACAGGGTGACAAAATGGCAAATTAAATTCTATGTTGACAGACGTAATACAAGCAATATCTAACACAAATGGCTGACTAAATGAGCTGCTCTGCAGGAATGTCTCTGCAGACGGATTTAAGAAAACATCAGCCTGCTCCATCAGGGTCAGCAAGTCTGAATGTCAGGAATGACTCAGAAAGAAAGAGGGAAGAGGAGAATTAGACAAGGCACAAAGAGCAGCATGAATAGAAAGCAGGAAGAGTTTCTAGGCCAGTACAAGCTAAACAGACCTTGAAGCTGCAATAGTGAAAGGGGGATGGAGGGTGGCCGCGAGATGCAGGCTTACAAAATGGTCCTTCGTAAGGCAAGGCCGATGGGTGCCAGGTGAAACCGCCAGGCAAGAAGTTTAGTACAAAAGCAGTACTTTTGTCCATGTCGTCCATAATTAGGCTGTGCCACAGGATGCCACAGAGCCAAACACATAGGTGATTTAAAAAGAGATTAAGCAAATGTATATCCTTCAAGGCCACTTAAACACATCATATCTGGATACAGCCCATCAAGGATCTCAAAGACACCCGGGAAGGCACACAAGGGAAAGAGCCAGCCCATACTTGCATCCATTCCCGAGCAGTTGCCCCAAGTCACAGATAGCAGGGTTACTGGCTGGCCCTACAGAGCTGGTCTTAGGACAGGGTAGTAAAAAACACAAAAGAAAAGAAATATTACCCACAAATACTTCTTGAAAATGGTGAGCTCTGAAAATGTTAACTTGACAGGGACAGATATGTTCCCTGAGGTACAGCAACACTCTCGTTCAGGTGGAAAATTAGCAATTGCTAACACAGTAATTACAAGGACGTTAGGATGTCCTCTGGGGTAGGGCTGTCATCCTCCTGGCTGGGACTCCTCTGGCAGAGGTAAGTGCAGCACTTCCACACAGCTTCGACATAACAGATCCCACACACTTTATCCTACCCATGCAACACTCGCCAGGCGCATTGAAGAAGGTAAGGCCACACACCTGGAGTAGCCATTCGTCCCTGCCATATGGATGCCCAACTCCCAGCCTCCCCTCCTCCCCTGCCAAAAAAAAAAAGGGAGGATGAAAGCGTACCCAAGGAAAATTGGCTGTTCAGACATTGCCTGGGAGGCTTACAGTGAGGAGTCCCTGAGTGCAGGTTATAGGGGTGGGCACGTTCCGCATCCTCACTCAAAATGTTCAGAAAGACCTTTACAATTAAGAGCTCAAGGGACCTCAAAACCTCCTTAAGGACTCAAAGCCAGAGAACTTAAGTCATTCCAAAGCTCTAAATCAGCTTAAACAGCTTAAACTCATCTAAGGCCTTAAAGTGTTTTAAGCATTTTAAACCCATCTAAAGCTGTAAAGTGGCTTAAGGAGCTTGAAATATTCTAAGGCTTAGAAGTGGTTTAAGTATCTTTAACTTTTGGCTAACCCACTCCTCATACCACTCCCAATTGTGTGGCACCCATCACTCCAGGTTAAGGTAGGATCCAAGTGCAACAGTCCCATTTACCCCAAAACAGCCGAGATCTCTTGACAGAATCACTCTTCTTACCCCCATTTCCAGCTATTCTGGGGTGCTTTGGGTGCGCTGAGCCCCTCTGTCCCGGCCCAGCACAGACTCCACATCCCGTGGCTAGAGGTGGGTACACACAACTACTCGGGTTGGTGACAGGGTTCACCGGGCTGCTGCCGTAACGGCACCTGGGAAACAGCCACACACTCTTCTATTTTCTTTGGTTTCAAAGACTGGAAAGGACTGAGGCCTGGGCTTGAAGTCTCAGGTTTGAACAAGACTTTCACCTAGGGCTCACACATCTACAGAGTCTCTGGTTTCTGGTTCCAGCTTGGCTGTAGATGAAACCCCTGTCAGACTGACTGACTCCCCTCTTCACCTCAGCAACAGTTTTGAAGTCTACATTTACTGCAGAATATGAAGCACACCTGGTTAACGCAATTTTTACATTTTCTGATGCCCTGATTTTAACTGTACAACCTGGGAATGGAAATAGCCCAGGATATGTTTCTGTTTGGTTCTCACATTTGAGTGATTGCTGTTGCATCCTTTTTACACTACTGTTTCTCAGGTACCCAAATAGAAACTATTTTCTTTGGAAAATTTTACTTAATGTTACAGTAACAGATTTTTATGTCAAAGATGCTACAAACGTGCCCCATTCTTCTCTTGATGCTGCCTGCAGCATTAGCCTTCCTCTGTGCACTCCCACCAGCACGTCCCCTTGCGACATTTCCCACCCTCTTCCCTCGCTGCAGGACAGCTCCTGATTCCACGGCCTCTCCCATGGCTTAGTTTTGAGATTTTTCCTCTCTATCTCCCTTTTTGCTTCCTCTTTCACCATTATTTCTTCGGATAAGCGAGGAACATGCTGTAGAGATCCACCGGGGAAACGTATCCAAAACAGTTCAGCTGCAGCTCAGCCGACACAGCGATTTACTGAGAATAAATGTTGCACCCTCTCTTTTTGCAGAAGAAAAAGAAAGGGAACCATGCAGTTCCCAGAGCTCTCCACTGCTGCTGACTGTTGCTATTCCCTTCCCCCCAAAGATACAGCAAGTTACAGAATCAGTTATAGCTTGAAGGCAAATTAATCTAAATTTGTTTTACAAATAAGGTTAAAGAAAACATTTTAAAGCAGATAGAAACCGCGTTGCTAGCAAACCGCTCTGAATCATCAGAAGGTCAGCATCTCTTTGGGCTTACAGCAGGCAGTAAGCCAGAAACACAGTGCACGGCTTTCCTTTTCATGTGTTTGCATGATTTAATTTTAATGGAACACACTGCAAAGAACATGCTGAAATTATTTTTATTGCTCCTGTCTCCTGTGAAAACATCTCCCCTGAATTAACAGCACTGTGCCAAAGTCCGTACAACACTGGTAGGTGCTGGCAGGTATGCTGAGCCAACAGAGATTGTTTAGCAATTTCCATGATCTGGCTCTCCAAGATGGTCTCCCTGCCTCAAAAGAACCATGCACAGTTTAGTATCTGTTTCCTTTCTTCACCTTCTCCTGAGAGAGAAACCCTGCAGGGTTTTGGTGACCCAAACCTTATGATTTCTCCCCCCCCGCCCTGCCTTTCTGGTGATCTCTCTCCCAATGCACGCACACTGGTTTAGATCCTTAGTCTACTAAGAATTGCTGTCTGTCCTTTTCTTTGAAAATGGGGCAGAGGAAAATCTGAATACCAGATAGAAGGAAAAGAACAAAAATCCTTGATAATGTCTCTCTGTCAAACAAAGGAGGCTGCCTAGCCTTTGGTTTTGGTTAGTATCTGTAAATATAAAAATGAGTCATTTCTTTTATAGTCCCTACAGAAGGTTCTTCAAGGTAAGTACACTCAAAAAAAACCCCCAAACCAACCCCAAAACAACCAAACCCCCAAACCACTAACCTTTTCATATTCCAAGTGTCCTGTGCTAGTAAAGAAGATTGATTCAAGAAGCAGCAGGTTCCTGGGATCTTCTGAGACCCTGTACTATTATGCTTTTGAATATATCCATTGTATTAATTTCTCTCCAGTACACACCATCTGGATGAAGAGATGTAATGGCCTAAACAAAGCTAAAACCTGAAACCAGAACCACATTCCTGCTTCTAAGACCACATTGCAAACAAGCCCTCTAACTACAGGAGACTGAAGCACCTGCTGTTCCTCCTGCAGAACATGGCTTCTTTAGTCCAAATAGGAAAAGGTCAATGTATCTCCTGCTCCCCACAGGTTCTCATTTGAGTCGCTTTGACTCCCTGCACAACCGTCCCATAGTGGCCACAGGCTTTTCAGTATGACAAAGTAGTTTTGCAAAAGCAGCTCAGCGCAGAGCACATTCTGGTAAACCAGGCAGCAATGGGATACTGCGGTCCCTGGCTCTCCTCTCTCAGTGTCTAGTGGAAATCTTCTCACTACATAATTAGATAGTGCTTAGCATAACAAGTCCTGACTTCTGGGCGCTACAGGTGTGAATTGGGATACTAAAAATAGTCAGTCATGACTCCTTAGCAGCCCATCTTTTCTTAATCTCCTGCTGGAACTATTTCATTTGGTGAGGTGAGGAAAGCTGTGTTAGACTGCTGCTGAGAGATCCTGGTGTAGCTCTTTAGACTCACATGTGATGCCTATATACAGTGTTTATATTTCCGTACAAAGTTTGCCCCAACTCTGCAGACACTCAACATGTCAAAACTGGACAAGATCATGATCCAAACCAACCATAAGCAGTCAAGACCCAGCTCTACTATGCTGTTCTGAGCCACATTATCACAAAGCTATAGACACTGGGCCTGTAACATTCACGTACTGCCCCTGCACAGTGATCACTACAAACCAGCACGGATTAGTAGAAGACAACATACTAAGTCCATTCTTGTACTGATATCCTAAACAGATGCAACACCAAACAAGCAAAAGATTTTTAAGTGCGGATGCTATGGTGGTTTGCTCCATGCCCTGTGTCACCTCGGCTTTGCCCAGCACCCTGCTCTGGGTAGGAGCTGCCGCAGGAAGGGAGGAAGGGGGTGAAGGCAGTCCCCCTGTTCCCCCAGCTGGTGGAGGCTCCACTTGCTCTGCCACCAAGGGACAGCAGAGACTCAGGTACCCAATGTGAAATTGGTGCACTATGAAAGGAAAAGCACACTGGAAGGGACTGCGCTTGGGTCTCCCTCCAGGGAGGGAGATGGGGAAGACATGGGACTAGAGTCCTGCACCAGGCCCTTGTTCCAGAGAGGCCAGATCAGCTGGTCAGCTGCATGGGAGAGCAAACTCCCAAATTTCCCTCTCTGTGGTCCTTCACACCTGACTGATTCCTCTGCTGAAAGGTTCAACTCAGCCTTTTGGTACCTGGGGAGACGTTTTTCTTTTAGCATTACCAGCATAGCTGAGCTGACTATCCCTTTTATCAATTACAAACGCAGAAGGCTTGCATGCGTGTAACAGGATAGAGAACACCGTTCACTGAACGCCATGAACCTTCAGCAGGTCCATGCTACCGCTTTGAGTCCCATTTCCACCACTGCCGAATGCAGACACAGAGTGGGTGCGCTGTATGTGACAACCACAGTCATGCCTGCAGCAATCCCAGCCAAAGAAAAGATACAAAGATTCAAATAAGACATAATTTTATTCCAGAGTTTCCAGCACATTCTGTAGTTAACAGGCCCAGTGACATGGCATAAATATCAAGTACACCCCCTCTTAAAATTTTTCTTTAACCTGCGTAATGGGACTTCTTTTGTTGGCTTTTTTTTTCCTTAAATCAAAACACTGAAAGCATTAATTAAAAGTAATTGTTGATGGTATCACCCTAAATGCTTACTGCGTTTCTTATCTGTCCAGCTCATGCCTTAGATTCCAAGAATAAATCACAAAGACAGCAGATACCACATATCACCACAGAAATGAGTTTAGCCTGGGAGAACAAATTAAGAAAAGATACAATCTAAAACCCAGATCTCCCTTTGGAAATGATGCCTTGGTCTCAACTTCTGTTCATAGATGCTCTTTGCACTTGTGAGGCTCAAAGTAAAGCAAAAGTTCCTGCCTGTTAAATGTCCTGGTGAACTTGCCCCACGCAGGGGCAACACAAACTACCCGTGCAGGGCCCGGGGGAGCAGTACCCTGCCCCATCCCTGCGCGCTGCTTTGCCACGCAGCTGGAGCACACCAGCACTGCAGTGGCAGAACCAGAGGAAAGAGTGGAAGCACAGCTCTTACTCTGCACCCGGGGAGCGGAGGAGTTGCCCAGCAGCCACGAAAGGGCTCGGCTGACATGGCCTGGTCCACAGCAGGAGCAGAGAGCACAGTGGGCACCAGGCACCCCAAGTGCTATGCAGAGGGGCAGTGACTGCGTGGGCCCCCCTTTCCTGGCCATGCTGCTCCCTCCCTAGGGCTACAGCCCAAATGCCATGGCAGAGCCTGACGTTCAGATGACTGCAGGAAAGGCAATCACAGCCTTCCTGCAGAGCACCCATCTCTTGTGTCAAATAAGTGCACTGAGAGCAAAGAAAATAAGCCAACTTTGTTGACTGAAATGCCAAAGGCCTCTTGTTCCCCACCGTCCTTCTATCACCACCTACAGCCTCTGCACATGATTCAGGCATCCTTCACCAGCTTTATTTTTCCTGGACTTTATCGGCCATCATAGCTTCTTCAGCCAAGATCGGAGGCAGGCTGGAATGAGTCACAACTAATATCAGACTGATTAACGCTTATATGTCAACCACAGCTTCCAGCTGAACGTATACAGCTGTAGGTGAAGTTGAGGAAGGAGAAAAAACACTGGGTTCCCCATGACAAAACTTGACACAGATACTTCAGGATTAGTCAGGTATCAAACACCTAGATAAGCAGTGGAAAGAGAAAATTAAAATTCACCTAACATTAAATATTAAGAGGAAAAGTGTTCCCAGGCTCTTAGCAACCAGCGTTAACACCTGTGGCAGGCAGCGTTATAACACATATCTCCAATGAGTACTCTGTAATCTTGCAATTTGTCTTATCAGAGTTTTTAAATGCAAGGACAATTCTACGTTTTTTGCTCCCAAATATTCTGGTACCAATAATCTGGTGAAATTGCCCTGTGCAGGGGTAATGCAAATTGCCCTGTATAGGGAAGGGGGAAGCAATTTCACCAGGGGTTGCACTACCTTTTTCTATAACATACTTTTCTTCCAGGTTGTGCCTCACTGTCTTGGAATCCTCATAGCCCTTGAAGAAAACCATTCTTTGCTTTATTTCTCTAGCAGCAGGTAGATCTTCTCCTGCTGGGGAAGTCTCAGGTCCCTAGGGTCAACAACTGCAACATTCCCCAGAGAGGAGAGCTGTCCTGCAGGAAGCGACGTGGCAGTTCTCTACCTCAGAGGCATTAACTGCCCAAACTTATGTTATTCCTGAGACTTACATCTTCTCTCTCATATCAGCAGTGAGCATTTTTGGGGCTCTGGACAAGCAAGACGCTCCTCCACCTCCCATTGCGTGCACTGGCTGCTTCTGCACAAGCTTTGATGTGTCAAAGGAGCAAAGGCAAATGGCTCTGGCTCCCACAGACACAGCCGCTGTAGCTGGGCAGAGCAATAGCAACTTTTCAAAAATAAGGACACTGTACCAGATATGGTATGGATGCGGTAAAAGCGTGCCGGAGAGAGAAGGGAAGGAGGAGGCTGCAGTGTTGGGGGAGCACTTTCCTGCTGTGCCTGCCCCGGGAGCCCACCATTGCCAGGTTTGGTATTCAATCCCTTCCAAACACAGTAGAGTCCTTTAGCGACCAGCGGGGATAGGATATGCCCAAACTAGGCAAGCAGCAGCTAGCAAAGGGTGAATTGCTTCATCACCACAAGACCAGCTCCAGCTACCTAATGAATTTTGCAGGACACTAAATAAAAAGGAGTTCCTGGAAAATTTCCCTGACACACCTTCCTAGGCAGAGCGTATCAGGAAGCTACAGTCTCCAGTTCAGTGACAAAAGCCACCCAAAGAGCATTTCAGTGACATGACACTGAGCTAAACAAGAACACGAGTCCCTTCATGAATCCAGGATCAGTCTTGGCTGGCAGATGTTTGTGCTCAGCTTACCCCACATAGCTTCTATGCGTTGAGCCAAACATTCAGATTATGAATGGCGTCGACCTACCAGATACTCTCCAGAGCTACATGTGTACCTGCAGGCACTGTGAATAACTGCAGTTCTCATCTAACATCAGATGTGTTTTGCACTATTTCAAGATACAGAGCAGGCGAGCCAGCAATAACTGGCAGTTCAAACACATTGCAGGGGCTGCCATGACGCCAAGGTCTGTTACTGCTCCCACTGCTGTCGAGAGCAAAACACTCACCCACCAGGTGAGGGGTGAGAGCTTCTGAGCACTCGAGCACTTTCAGAGCCTGCTCAAACCTTGTGCATCATCTGCCCTCACAAGCAGCTGCCAAAAGCTTTCTGTCACTGACACCTATGACCCTAAAGCTATACTTTGGTCCCCCAATCTGTCATTTGAAGATGGAGCTATGCTTTCACATCTTTTACTTGTCCTTTCCAATAAACAATCTTTTTTCCACCTTACATCATTAAGTTATGATCTCTGCTGTAACTAAGACCATAGGTGAAGTTTAAAAGGGAGAGAAAACAGATTTGCTTGAAAGCCAGAGTTGTGTCCTGAGGTTTGGGGTTGTTTTTTGGGTTTTTTTTTGGCTTTTTTTTTTTATAACTTCAGAAAACAACACATACTGGATAGCTCCAGTGGCTGTTTTTCACAATTTCTATCTAATAAATAGCCTCGTTTGAAATTTTTAATAATTCAAACCTGTTCATGTACATAAGAGATTCCCAGAAAAGTGCGCAAGCAGGGGTCTGCTGCCGCCCCACACCCAGCACTGCAGGAGACCCTCCTCTCAGGCACAAGGATGTTCCATACTCAGATGTAACTCGGAAGGGAGCTCAGCAAGTACAAATTTCATTTGTGCACTAAAGTGATGTGGTTTTGTACAGCACTGATGTATTACACACAATCACATAAATAACTGGTACAGAGTACATCACTCGTGATGACAGAGACAACATCACCATCCGGCCCTTCTCAACATCAGATCAGACTCCAGGAGCCATAAACATTCAGGCCTGAAAGGACTGCAGTAACTTCAACCATTAGTGCCAGCAAACGCACTGCCCTCGTGAAAGCTGTACTTAAATTGCAGATTACCTAACACACAAAATGAAGGATTCTGCTGAATTTTAAGGGCTTGGATGTTTTGCACAGTCTCCAGCACAAATGCAAGCAATGTCCTTAAGAACAGTGCACCGTGGCTTCCTTTCCAGTCTGTCTTCCTCCAGGAACTGGTCTCCTTCAATGCCACCAAGTAGAGGGTCACTCCATTGAGATGCCAATGCCCAAGTCTGGAAGTGCTGTGATGTACAGGGCTGCTGATAAAATGTCATCGAGGTGAACAGGCCTGGAGCGAGCACACTGCTTTGCTGCCCTTCACTCCTAACGGGTCTACAAGAGTGCTCCTTGAGTCGCTTCCCCACTGTGCATGGCTACTGCTGACCAGTGAGAAACATGTGGCCTGCAAGCCGTGTCCTGTGCCGTGGTTCTGCCAGCCATTTTAATACACGTAACAGTTAAGCACCAAGATTTAATACAGGAAACTGGATAAAAGCCAACAAAACACTCCTTCCACACTGCTGCAGCGTTTATTCAGCCTGAATTCCTGATGCACTCTATTGATCAATCACTTTGGCTAATTGGGCATTACTCATGCCACTGCACAGCACAATGTTCACAATGGCAGAGCAACAGAGGCGTTACGGGGTTCAGGTTTTTACAGCAGGTGTTTACATGTAGCAGGTCCTTGTGTAAGGGCTCGTTATAGGATGACTGTCCCTCTGCACACAAAGCAGCAGCACTTTGGGCTTCTCCAGGGCTGAGAAGTGCTACATATAGGCACAGTATCGTCATCATTAGGAATCGAGGCTGATTAGTGCCCTGGAGAACGGTTAGGATTACGCAGGTTGGTTCTGTTACCTCTTTCCCTTTCTCTGGTTTAACGGTGATCCAAACCGCAAGGCACAGGTGATGACAGGAGGAGAGTGAGGGGAGCAGGGTGGGGAAGGAGGTGATGATTAAAAAACAAAGGAGGGATACTCTGAGACACACAGTTACCGTAACGGCAGACAAGCAGACCAGAGGCAGACAACGACATGCTGACCTGCTGATTTGTCGCCCAGTCCTGGAAACCCCCATGCACCACACCACTACCGGCAGTCCTCCTTCAGTGAAATGCCAAAAGAAACATCAGCACCACGTTGACGATGATGAGGAAGAGCAGGATGACAAAGACCACTACCCGCTGGGTCTCCGGGTTCATGTTGCAGCGGAGGAAAGTGTGAAGCGCACTCCATTTGTGCCTGCTTCGGTCAGGGACCTTTGCCATGGCTTCAGCCCCCACGAAAAAAAAAAGCAAAAAAAAAAGCAAAAGCAGGCTTGTTAAGTGACCGCTGTACAGCTCACAGCAGGGACACGGATGGGGGCAGAGGGATGTGAACAAAAGCTGTTTTGCAGCTCTCAAAAGCAGAAGTCTAAATGGTTTGACACAGCCATTGCTGGTCCCGCACAGCACGTGTGCCAAAACGCCCCCTCCCCACCCCCTTATCTCAGGGGGATGCTTATCAGCGCATCCATGGGTTTCCACATCTTCTTTGCCGAAGGAACCGTCGCCATCGCTTTAACAGAAGGAAGACATTGAATTCCTTCTTGCAGAAAGCCCGAGCGTGCCGGAGCACTGCAATCCGGGCTGTGATATTGGCTTTCCAGAGAGCGGCTCAGCTATTTGCTGGGCGCCGTCTCCAGGATACATGCAGGCCTTAGCAACGCGGCAAGCCCAGCCCGACGTGGCGGTGTGCAGGGGAGGCTTTTAAGGAGGGTCAGGAGTGGATTAGGCGGCTGCTTTTTTAAATCCTTCCACCCGCACTAAGAGTGTGCCAGCAATAGAGACAAGTCCTGCCAGGAGACAAATCCCACTGCTCCGGGTGGGGCTGGGACAAGGCGGCCATGCGACAGTGCAAGGGCACGGCCAGGGCACGCACGGCTTCCTGCACACCTGAGTGGGCAACAAGCTGCTGGGTGTTTGCGAGGAGGACGGGGGGAGATGCAGCCCTCTGACTGGGGGTCCAGAAGTGGCTCCTGTTGGACTCCGCCGTCCAATTCCTGGCAGGATCCTGGAGCCAGAATGTCTAAAGGACTCGGCTACCTCTGCCAACACCTCCGTGGCACTGAGGCACTTAAAACCCAAATCTCTGCAACCAGAAAACGTCTAGTCAGCTCTGCAGAGCCCTAAACGTGCTTTTATGAACTCATCATTTTGCTGCTGGAGTGTGAAGTTCACCAACCATCAAGCTGCCTGGGGAACACTCACAGATGCCCCAGCCTAGGCACAGCTCCCACCAGTGTCTGATGGGGATGAAAGGGCACTCCTCCTCGGAAAGGTCAGGGATGGTTCTCGGAGAGCTCCCATCACAGACAGGCTCTTTGACTACAGTTGCAGCCCTTTTCTTTCCTCTAGCCAGCAAAGCGGAGCCCACCTTTCACTCAGCAGCTAGCACTAATAGCACTCCCCAGGAAAGGAAGAAGCAGACCCATTATTCAGGACCTTCACTGACAGGAGGTAATTCCACATCTTCCAGTTCTCAGGTGCTCACCCCACATGCACACACCCTGGTGAAACTGAGAAATAGGAATCCAGCAGTCCAACCCCTGGAGCTATGGCTAGGTCATACAGCAGCTTGTGCGTGGAGCTGGGTGCAAAGATGATGACTCTGCACTTTACCCAATAGTTTCAAACATTAAAAAAAAAGAAAAAAAAAATCCAAACCCCCAATATGTGTGCGTATACATATACACATTTCTAGGAGTAGGAACCAGAAGCCATAGCTCCCCCCTTAAATGTACTAACTGCTAAACGCCTATGGTAGCATCCGTCTCTGGGAAGGGCAATGAGGGAGCAGCCACATGATGTGGGTATGAACTGAATGCACCCAGCTGCTCTCACAATTGAGAGAATGCATATTAAAAAATAAATGTGTGTTAGCACATCAATGCCCATAATGTTTCTTGAAGATCAGTATAGCTCCTGTATGTACCCTGGGACACAGCAGGTGAGAGATTTAAAAGGGAAAAGGTTTAAGGGTTATAGTCTGGCTGAGTACTTCTCTTCCATTTTATTTTTTCCCAAAGTGTGCTAACCTCAGCAGGGGTTATATAGAAAGTGCTAAGCAATGAAACGACTTCCACTGTCTCCTTATGCTTCCATAATGCTTAAGATATCAGTCTTTTTCAGACATTATAAAACGAAGTCTAGAATTATTTCAGTTTGCTGGTTTCTGAACTTAAAGATCCTGCAAATCTCCCTGTCTCTACCCTAAATATAGAACAAGGGGAATAACGCGTAGGAAGAGGGCTTGTGCTCTCAGTGAAGCTTCAAGACCTGAACTTACTTCAAGAACTTCACATACAGAGCAAACTACAGGGATCCGCAGGCTGTCCAAGCTCGCTGGTGTTTTTGAGTTTTTGGCCTGCACTCACTTAGTGGCTTCGAAAAACCAATTCTCCCTGCCATACGCACCACAGCATAATACCTAGATCCCTAAGCTTGCAGACTTCAATTTAATGAAAGTACTTCAAGTCCACACTTGACTCTCATTAATGCACCGTTTAACTCTTGGGCATTCTGCAAATCTTGTCTGGTTTTGAAGGCTTTTCATGAACTGATTTAGTTTGGGCATAAGCCACCGAACACTATTTGGGAAGGATGTGGATCTTCAGGAGAAGCTAATCATAGTGAATGGGAAGCACAATCATATATGCTGCTTTGAAACCTGCACAGCAACCACCATCTTCTCTAATCACTTAGTCACACTGAAAAGAAATCGATAAACTCCAGTGACCTACCAAGACACACACTGGTGTGGTCAGGCTGGCAGAGGTATACTGTTGGTGCCACAGGATACCAGGCAATTTCTAAAATCCATGATGATGTAATTCTCCAGTAGTCTCCTGAAATCTTTGCTACTCACAAACATGCTCAAGTATTTGAAGGTAAAAGAACAGAAAGTGTAACTGAATATCTATAAAGACATCTGAAAGGGGAAAGTAGCTTACTTCTTGGACACTGCTCAGAGACTGCCTGGAAGGAGGAGTTAAGGGGAAACCAAGATCAAGATGAAAATGCAGAAAAAAAAAAAAAAGATGCAAAATTGTAATGGAGGGAACATTGTCACCTAACGTTGTTGCAGCTGTCTCTAAAAAAAATCCTAAGCCACAGCTACGATCCTTTGCTTTTCTGATGTACAGCCCTAGGTGCCCTCCTGCACTACATTGCCTGGGTGCATATAACACATTTACCTTGGGTACATCTTGGAGCGTTACACAATTAACGTTAAGTTGCAGTCACCGTTCTGACCCCATAGTGAATAAGCAAACATGAGCAGAAACTGGTCTCGACAAGGACAAAAACTGCAGAGTGACTCTAGCTGTGACCCAGCTTTTGGTTTTACCCCCTCGCAGAGAATCACCTCACAGTCCTTCGCAGAGTCTGTGCGTGGGGGAGTTACTTCCATGGTAACTCCAAGTGTTTGCAGTGGGGGGGCTCTCCAGCTCCTGCCGCGCGCTGCTAAACACCATGTGGCATTTTTCTCTGACAGAAGTAAAGCCTCATTCTTATTCCTCACTGATCAGACA
The DNA here is from genome assembly GCA_017639485.1 of Pluvialis apricaria. Classification (NCBI taxonomy): domain Eukaryota; kingdom Metazoa; phylum Chordata; class Aves; order Charadriiformes; family Charadriidae; genus Pluvialis; species Pluvialis apricaria. Next base: position 27,458,992 of record CM030014.1, read on the forward strand.
TGATTCTGTGGTAGGTGGCATCAGAGGGAGATGAAATAGCTAAAGGTTTTACCTTGTGGCTTGTAGTAGAGTGGGATTTAGTTTGTATAACTAGCACTGAGGGAGCATATTTCATGTAAGTGTTGCACAATCTTCATTGGAATCTAATTTGCAATTGTAATAATTTACTTCCAGTCCTTCCTCTAAGAGCCATCCTCAGCCAGGACCGCACCAAGGGAATAACGCTGCCACTCAAACGGTGGAAGTGGTGAGCGCAGAGCAGCCTCGACGGCCTGATCACACACAAAGCCATGCCGCAGCCACAAAAGTCAATCAGTGACCAGGCCTTCAGAGAGTAAATTATTCAAGAACCCCCAGTCTAATATTAGATAAAGCAGAAACAGAAAGACACCCCTTTGCTTTTCATCAGAATTATACTAATTATTGTCCAGCCCTTACGCATCACCTTGCTGCTTGTTTGTGCAGCAAATGGAGCCTAGGCTTTTGCAGACTGTGTTAGGTGTCCGCTTTAGGAGGCCAGGAGCGTACAGACAAACCCACTTTGCCAAATGAAAAGAGCATTTCAATATTGTAGCAGCTGAACTGGGAATTGAAAGGCACACGTAGATAAATGTGAAAAATTAATAACTGTAATAAGCAGCACAGGTGCTTCAGTAGAACAGGCAAACAAATAAGTGAGGAGACAAGCAGTAAAGTTATATCCAGTGCCTTGGGACAGCAGAGAGCACGTGCCCCAGAGGGCAGCCCCCGAAGACAGCCATGCTGAGGCACCAGCCCCACCACCAGCACCTTTCCTCTCTCTCACAAGAGCCAACTCGGAAAGCAAGGCTCTGAGGAGTAAGCTAGATACCTCTTAAAGCCAAGGACACATTATTATTGTAGGCACAAATAAACTGCTCAAAAAATCACTAGAAAAAAGAACATTCTTATTGTGTCATTTCTCTCTCTCTCCAATAACGTGGAAAATGTGTCAAAATACTAACAAGTAACAAAGAAGAAGTAGTACTAGAATTGAGTCTGGATTAGGCTCGTCTGATATGCAGACACATACTTTTTGCCCCAGCTGCATTATTCTCTGCGCAGGGTACAGAGCATGGACAAACCAGGCAGTCCACCACCAGTCTGTGGTGTTTGCCTGCTCTGTTCACACCGTGCAAACACAGCACTGAGTATGCAAATACTAACGTCTTTGAAAGTTTTCCTGAGATGTTCCTAAATAAGGTATCTTCTGAGGTAGCATTACTCTTTTTTTTTTTACACCAATGAAGCTACAGACGTAAATATGAACTTTCCTGTCCCCCTAGTGTCATCACTGGCTGTTCGCATGCTGTGTATACAGAACTACAGAGGAAGAGAGCATGTTCAGCACACACAGAAACCTCCAACTGTTCAACAGCCAAAGTAACAAAATTCACCTGGATCCATACGACTGGGTTTTTTTCCCCTTTAACCTTTCTTTGACATAAAAATCACCAAATTATTACTGCCCTTTTCATAACACAGAGCTGTTGAAGAGCTTTTTGGGGAAGAAGCCTCTATCAATTTTTATTTTTTTAATTAGGTGATGAAAATACTTCCACCCACCAACACTAGGGTGATCAAACCATTTCAAATGCATCTTTCAAAACAGAATCCAGGCTCTGAGTGGACGTTCAATGGACAAATTTCTACTCAGTTTTCAGTTCAGCAACCGAAAACAAGGACTGAGAATTAAATTGTGAGAAAGGGCAAGCATTGCTACCTTCAAATCAATCCCTGAAAACCAAGTTTCCTAAACTCCCAAATATCCCACCATCACACTTTTCCCAGCATCCAAACTAAGCAACTATCAACCCTGTTATGCACTGAATGAACCCCCAGTAACAACTGCAGCTAGCACCTCCCAAAAGGATGTCATTCACTATTGAGCCACGGCCAGCAAACATCAGAACAAGTACCGCTTCTTAAACTGCATATGATCATATATTTCTAAAATGGAAAACAGACTGTCAAAGGCCCACAATTTGCTCTGAATTTTACAGTGTGTAACACTGTGTTACTAGAACACAGTTACTCCCACTGCATGTTTCTCTAGCTAGTACTGCATGGTTTAAGCCCACACAGCTTTTACAGCCAGTACTTCCCTGGACAGTTTACTTGTGTAATACTGCCAAAATGTTACAAGTTGTTCTCTTGCTTGAGTACTAAGATTCATAAGATAACTATCAATGGAAAGAAAATTGGCCTGAGAGTTTCTTTGTGTAGTGCATAGATTAAGGCATGGCCACACTGATACACGGCAAGAAAAGCGGCCATTTGGATGGGCCATCCCTGACAACAACTTAAAAAAAAAAAAACAAAAAACAAAAAACCAAGACAGAATCTGCTTAGCAACCAGCCTTCTGCTTTCAGACTCTGCTAAAGCTAGAAAACCTTCCAAGTTCTCCTAAAGCAAGTTTTCTTTTCAAGAACAGCAACAATCACTACTAACAAGTTTGAAGCATCTGGGAATTATTGTCATGGCCTAGAGCTCCGGTGTCAGAGGAACCGTGTTGCTGCTGGGAGCCACGTACCGACACAACACATCCCACGCGCTTCTGTGAGCTAAGGCAAGGGAGCTTCCAGCACCACACGCAGAAGATGACGCATTTCCAGGGTGGGCTGGGCTAGTGCTGGGCATGCATTTGGGTTTGACTGAAGGTGGAAAATTCTCTCTCAATACTGAATGGCAGATGACAGGCAAGGGATACAGACAGGAATGGCCTGGGAAACAAAACAAAGGAGGTTACAATAGATGTGGTGGAGCAAGAAACAAGCAGAGAGAAGCAAAGACAGGCTGCCACAGCCTAGGCAATAGCCTAGGAAAATGGATCTTTTCAATACAAGATTGGACACAGGCAGAAGAAAGGATGCTGTATTGATGATGCTCTGAAATAAATACAGGCTGAACAGGATACACAGTAAGATGGATGGATACGAAAGAAAATGCTGCATCTTGGAGACCTGGCAGGATTAACAGTTTGAATGCAATAGCTAGAAAGGGGTCAGAATAGAAGATGACACTCTTGTTACAGAGGTGAGGAACAGGAACAGACAGGGTGGCAACAACATCCTTAGTGACCGAGGAAGGAGGTGTTCTGGGGGTTCTAGAAACTATTTTAATACTTTTCTGGTTTTTTTTTTTCTATCCTGTTTTTGTGCTGAAAATTTGACAGCCATGGATAATAGAAAGACAAAGAATGGTCTTCATTTGGGCTCTGTGTGTGCTGCAACAGAGAAATGAGGGAGAAGCAGAGGCACAGAAATACTCCAAGAAAGTCAGGAAAAGGAGTGAGGGAACAGGCATGGGTAGAGTTTTGGGACCTGAAGCAGATGAGGTCAAAGGAAGCTGCAATGAAGCCAGTGAAAACAGACAAAATGGGTGAGAACAAGGGGATGAACAACAGTGTAAGGTAAGAGACAAGATGAATGCATTGACTAACATGGGGTAGAGGAAGATGCATAATGTACAGAGCTGAAAAAACACTAAAAGATAATCCTTGTAAGAGTTTTTAAAAGAGGTGTCTGGAGAAGGGAAAGAACAGGAGCAAGCTTTATTTTTTGACAGTTTCTAGACCATAAGACTCCTTTCTTTCTTACTATGCAGGAGTTTTCAAGAAAGCCATGTAGTTTTGGGCTGTCTGGCATATTCTCTTGAGCCCACACATTATAAAATATGAGTACAGGGTTCCTTTAGCTGTCATTTTTTAAAAAAATGTGTTTGGTTGCAGAGCAGTGTTATGACACTTTTCTGACTGCTCAGCCTCCTCACCTCTTACAGAATATATCAGTCTTGTGGATGTAGAGAACAGAAAAACTGCTTACAAGTAACAGCTCTGTAAAGTTCTTCATGTAATAATGTTGATTTGAGAATCCTCCTTCATTGTCTTCTGATACAATTAAAGGAGCCATAGGAGGACTGAGGAGAACAACAAGGTCCATGGAGTATGAGAAAAGCTATGAGAGCATAAGCTGTGTATAAGAAACTGGCTAGACACTTCTATGTCCTACACAACAGAAAAGCATGATAGAAATTTCACAGGGCCAAGCGGCCTTCTGAGGCCTTCTTTTACTGACACTTGTGTTTTAGCCAGCAGGCCAGAAAAAATGCAGAACAACATACCCTGAAGAATGAGTCTTGATGGGCTGTTCTCCAAGAGCCTGTCCCATCAACCAAGAAATTAGTAACAATCTAAGATACGGCTCAGAAGCAAACTTGGTAAGTGGCTTTCAAGATGATCAGCAAGGCAAAATTGATAGCCCCAAAAGTAAATGAACAAGATGCCCCTCTGCTTTACTAGCAAAGCATCCATTAGGGACAGAGGAATGAGAAAAACAGGACATTCAGTCCATATTGGATAGTTCAAGCAGCCTGCTTTCTTTTCATAGAGCCTGTTGACATGAAGACTTGCCAGTGCCATGTCAGTGGAATAGCCAGAAGCAGGATCCTCTCTAAAGATTACATATAAAAAACAGGTGGAAGTAGGATTGAACAAAAATAACCCCATCAACACCTTCCTAGGTCACTGTTCCCTACAACTGCACCTCTCCCTCAACCCAAAACTTCAAGAGAGAAGCTGCACTTGATGTTCAGCTGCTGTAAAGCAGCACAACTCTACTCCCATCCTCTGAGGTCCTAATCACACTCCACAACTCCATGCAAATCTGCCTGACAAGTATGTGCCACACGGAGGTGCACCCGTCAGTCCCATGCTGCTGGGGACAAAGGCTGTTCTGTTCGCCTGCCTACGGAGTGCGTGTGTGTTCACATGTGGGAGTCGTGGGGTTAATGCAAGCAACATTTCCTCATTCTGCTGCAAGGAGCAGGCGTATGACTCTCCCAGGGCATCCAAGGGCACCGAGCAAGGCCTGGCCCCGAGTGCCCCAGAGGGAGGGGGAGTCTTTCCATGAGCCTCAGGAGAAGCAGTGTTGGCACTTCAGCAGTTTGGTTGTTCTTACTGATCCTTCTTCCCTCTATAGCTCCCACAGTTTTGCTGCTTTTATCAGAGCAGTAATATAAAACTTCAAGGAATATGCCAATGCTTTTGCTGCATTAAAGCATGGCTGAACTTGCTGCTAACTCTGTCCCCAGTTTACTGAGTGTAGGGAAAGGGGCCTTGGTCACGGGACAGGGCTGAAGCCAACAGGGAAGTTCTTTTGAGGGATTAACAGTGCTCTCTGAAGGGCCAGAAGAGTCAGGAGGGATTTTATTTTTCCACCACAGGGTTCAAATGTCTTCTGGGGATTAGGAAAAAAAGAAAACTTTGCAGAGAGGAGCTGCTCTAAATCAGGATTTGGAGAGAGGAGAACAAATCTAAAAAATGTTCTGATATCAAAACCATGCAGAGAGGAACCTAAGGCACAAGTATGGTATAAGACCAGATATATTCATTCCTCTTTCTCTATGCAAACACTTAAACCTGGAATAATCGCTACACTAACCTTTACCCAGCATTCCTACTCTGTCACATTCCTTCTTTATCCGCTTCACTCCGCAAATCTTTGTACTCCAATATCCACCTTGTTATTGCACTGTTATCCATCACAGGTGTTTCTTGCACTAGCGAACTGGGGCATGGACATCCCAAAAACTATTTTTAAAATAAAGACACTGGCAGAGTGAATTGTAACAACAAGATTCTGCAAAACAGACTTGTCTTTGCACATGATCAGGCTACCGTTTCAAGCAAGAATAACTGCAGTTTAATTTATGCTACACTTCTAAAGTCAAATCTTAGAAGGGGTACAAATATTGCAGTGCTCCTAATGCTCTTCCTCCCATAGAACAGCAGTGGAGAGTCAGGTACCAAACCAAGGATTCCCAAAAGCCACACAAGGAGCTCCCAAGGATAGCTGGAGACATACATCAAGGACAGGGGGAAGCTCCTTCTCTGTATCAGAGCGAGGGCAGGTTTGAAAGCAAGGCTCCCGCTTTACACATGAATGGTGAAATCACTCATCTTCACCTTCTCACAGATTATCCTTGGCTGTTATTGCACAGGGCCCGATCGAGTACGTGCACTCCACAATCAGGTCCTGCAGGCAACACTGGTTGAAGGACGGCAGATTAGAAAGCCTGTGGTTAGGTGCACGTGAGAGCCCTCAGCAGGTAGGGACCATCAGGACCTCAGAGGGCTAGTGCCTGCCTGCCACTCTAACTCAAGTGCAGCAGAGCAAGGATTTGAAGATCTCAGTGGCGCCATAGTAGACGGCCCTCATGGGCTAGGAGTGGCAGGCAGGAAGCCAAGACCTTCTTGCAAATGTAACCGTTAGCCCTACAGGATACAATGCCACTGGTACAGATTAAAAGAGCTCTTTTAACAGGATGCCAAAGTATTGGACGTTGGCGGCAGCCTTCATCATAAAGAGACCACAACCTCTTGTGATTAGCATCAGTAGACACGCCATGTTTTCTTTAAGCGGTGGGGAGCATCAGACAGAGTTCTAGGAACCCATGGATACACTGGATAAAATACAGGCAGACTTTGAGATGATTTGGCACAAGTAACTTCAGAGGTTAAAACATTGTTGGATCATTTTTTTTCTCCAAGAAGAAAACTGCTTGTGGAGCCAAGGCTCTCTCTACACCCCAGTAACTGGGAACACATTTAAGGCCGGCAAACAACAGACATTATTAAGAACCCCCTAATACTCACAAGCTATCATTAACAAGTGTTAACAGAAGCTGTTAGAGTCTTTACAATTTAACAGCTGGCAAGGCTGATGTAAGAACTCCAAAGCCATCATGCTGTCTCCAGTTATTTCCTTTGAGTGACGTATTTAGGTCTGTTGTACAGCCACAGATGAAAGTTTGGGCAGTACCTTCCCCTCTTTAAACATGTCGGTATGTGCATGGGGACACACCCCTGCCCACAAAGAGGTGAAACACAAAGGCTACCTCTCCTGTTCTGCTTCTTCAGTTTGGCTCCTGGAAGGAGTTGTTAGGTCCATTCACAGACTAACCCCAAAACCCAGTCATTCCCTTATGGATGTGCAGGGCCCCTTCCTTCTTGTTTGTTCCTAATGCCTAATAAGCACTATATTAATAGGGCTATTTAGAGAAAGCATGGGTCTAGCAAAAAATTATATACTTCATAGAAATGCTTCTGTGTGGATTGAACTCCTGCTGGTGGTCTGTGTGTATGCTACAGACCATAGCATACATGGTATGGGAGCTACCTACCCACACCTCACGTGTGTGTGGGAACAAGCATAGGGATTGCTAAGAGCTCACTGCATGACTGCAAACGTAAAAGCTTATCCCATTTCTCCTACCTTTCCAAAAAACCCCAACATCCACTTGGAAGATAGTCTGTCCTCAGATGAGGATAATCCACAGTGCTGAGTGAGCTGGCTTCCATCACCCTCTCCATCTTCAGCCAGGAGGATCCCTTGCGCTGGCAACCCCTGGGACCACTTAGCTCCTGGATCTTGATATTTGACGGAACATAATTGCTATAGAGTATTTGAATATACTGATTTGCTTTAAATCCATTGCAAAAAGCCCTCTGAAACAACCTTAGAAGTTTGCAGACTTGAGAACTGTAAAAACTAAATCCATCAGGCAGTAAAAGAAGTTACAATTCTGACTCCATACTCTGAACATTCACGTCTGAGCTCTATACAAAGTTACGCAAGCACTTGGGACCAAAAACTCGGATCCAGTAAAGATTTATGTCCATCAGGGAACATTATTTCTTGTCCTTGACAGCACTGAGCTTTATACAGTACTCTGCAAATAAATCATAATTGCTGCTTCTGGACCACAGTTGTCAACCTTGGTTGCAGAAATACACAAGACACAAAAGCGGGAATTAAGCCCTCCGGAAAAACACCAAAAAAGGGGGAGTATTTGTTAACTGGTTTCTATTTGCTTTAGTATCGGTTGGGAGAGCAATATACTCACATTAAGATATAAAAGTGGTAATAAATCTCCTCTCCCAGATTACACAGGAATGTTATATATTGCTTCCATATGATCAATAATTCTAATTCTGTTTTCAGTCTGGAAATCTATTGTGACCATAGCCTTTTGAACCTATTCTGCACTTTTTTAAAAAAGGGGGATGATAACATTTTGCGGCACTATTTTAAATTTTTTCTGTCTTTTGAAATTTGTCCTCAAATAGTACACAAGAGATTCCTACTAATTGGAATGTAGATAGATAATGTGAAAAATGCCATGAAGGATATTGTTCACATTTAGCAAAATTAAAATATGTTGTTCTGATTTCATCTGCATTAACATTTTATGAGTTCTGGGTTTTGTTTTGCGATTTTCTTTATTATTTAAAAAAAAACCAAAACACAACAATACAGTTACATGTCTGTCTTCTTTAAAATTGGCTATGCTTGGAGGAGCACTGGGTAAGCCTAAAACAACTTCCCAGTGAGTAATCAAAGAGTTTAGCACAAGCTTTAGAGACTCAACAGCCCCAGTTGTACACTGCTCAGTAAGACAAAGAGAGGACTGCTACAGTATCTGCTGCCTTTGGTATGTGGCAGATGTATTGTTTGCACCACTTCCTTACCATTTTTCTCTATGAATTACTTTGTTAACTCAGAAACATATATGTTGGAACCAATTAGCTTAATTGCATCTTGTCAACAAGCCCTGGTTAGCACAAACGTCTGTACCATACTAAGATATTGTCACTTTAAAACATAAGGCAATGGTGTTACATGTCTTAGATAAAATCCTGGCCTGCTGAAGCCAATGAGTCGTGCATTTCCTCAGGAACAAGACTTCACATACCAAATTCCAAACTTATCAAACATAGAGCCATAAAAGATAAGGAAAAAACAGGGAGTCTTGCTGTTATTTTCCAAACATCTAGTGCTTTGCTTTCACAAGATGGGGATGGTACTGTTCATCTAGGGCTGCACATCTAGGGCTGCAAGGGGCTAAACACTCCACACGCTGCACTGCAATGGCATTTCTTCCAAAGCACAGAGCCACATGGACCCTTCAACACAGCAGGACAGAACAAACCCTTTGTACACAACAGATATTTCAGAGCAGAGAGGCCTAAGCCTACTCACCCAGGCCAATTACTTGATAAGCAGCATAGCTTTCCTCATTATCACCACGATCGCTCGAGAGCTGGGCAGGCAGGCTTTTTATATGCTTAATCCCTCATGTGCTCAACTTCAGTCTGCATGTAACACATTTTATGAAGCTTGAAGCTATGTCTGTCCTATACATAATATTTCTGCACTGGAAGGACAGAACTGCAATGCATTTGCGGTATAGATTTTTCTCTTGATGCATTTTACCTAATTATACTGTGGAAGCAAAAAGATACAAGGATAGGGTCTTTAGCTGGAACAAACACAAAGTAAACTCTACCAAGTACAATCTAAACACAAAAATCTCTTTTCACAAGCATCAAGAATGCATTTGAAAGAATGTCAAACAGATGCCCCAAGAAAATTACTTCCCCTGCCTCTTTCCTCATCCCAAACCCTTATTATTACTTTTTGATTGATTTTTCTTGGCTCTTACACACTGTCATGCTGATCTTCTTAGGTGGGCTCTATACAACCTTCCCAGCTTTCTTTTGTCCCTCTAGTCTTCTTGCCAATAAACTATCCGAGTTTTATGAAAGGTTTCTTTTTTATTTCATAACCATTTTCTCTTGATCCATAATGAGCTAAAACTGAGTGGTTGGGTGTTTTGTTTTTTAATGCAACACTTGGTCTGCCAAATGCCTTAAAAATGTATTTCAACCTTCTCTGTTTATTTGAAAGCTGCTTCATCCAAGAAGGCTAAGAATAATGCGGTTACCATAGTTTCCTTATCCACAACCAACAAAACGCAATTTGGAATACAATAAAACAAAGACAAGACTACTCAAAAAAACGTGACTAAATGATTGGACATTGAAACCTTCACCCTACATCACTCCTAGCACTACTACAGAAAATACTCAAGACTAATCAATATCCAGCTTTTGGTCCAGCAGGGAAGATGAAGATAAGCCTGTCTGATTGCCAGCTAATTGAGGTATTTCGATTCCAACACTTGAGATATCTGTTCATGTAAAATCCCTAGCTCACAGATTTAGTATTTCACCTCAGAGATTTTGTATTTTACTGTACTCTTTTGTTCCAGGAAGCGATTGTGTAGGAAAGCACTTTGCTAAGGCTCAGTGAAGCTAAGTGATGGATTAATTACCCGTAGGAACCAGTTGACAAAGTAAATAATGTACTGCCCGTTCTTACAGTTTTGTTGGCCCCTGAACAGGCAAGCTCCTAGGGAACAAGCCAAAAATAATCTTTTTTCTTCCAGTCAACTAGCCAACAAAACCCCACAAACGCTTCAAAGACTATACAAATTATACCTGCTTTGGACACATCCATTTGCTTTCCTGATTAGAAGTTAAAAGATGGAATCTTACTCTAATAAAATGAACTTTTAAGAAAAGAAAGAAAAACAGTTGTTCTCAGTAATAATGAACAATGAAAGAGAAAACCACAACATGCATGATGGACCAGACCATACAGACCCACTGCCAAGTTATTTTTTTTCTTGATTTTAAAGAGTTGTAAAGACTTCCTTTAAAAAAGTAAAATATTTTGCTTTTTCCTTTAAAAAAAGGAAACAAAAATCCAGAGGATGTTCTGTTTTATGAGACACTAAGACGACTTACCAAGACAAGCACCTGAACGGGAAGGAAGCAGAATCCTCCTCCCACACTCTCAGTGCACACTATGGGACTGACTCCTGTGGTATCTGGGACTCTTGCAAACACACCACGTAAACATGGGAGAATGCAACTCAAGATTTTCTGGTGTTCTACTAATGTTTGCTTGCCAGTCGCAACGGTCCAAAACAGCTGAGGTTAAATCAAAAAGGTCTGGCCATGGTTTGATAGCCCCTGGATGTAAGCAATAGGGGAAGAAAATACAGCAAGTCTCTTCCTTACCCCAGGCACCCAGGGCTGCAGGCAGGGATTCTGACCACTAAGAGCAGGAAAACTGCTAGAAGAGCATTTGCTGCTGTTGTGTTTGAAGAAAAGCTGTTATGCTCACTGTGCAGCTTTATGGAGCTTTTGCAGACCCCAGAAGCACCATCGTTGTATATATAAAACATAGATGCACAGAGCCTCAGTCAACATAGTTTCAGTTATAGCTTAGCCACAAGAAAATATAATACGTCTTTCACCCTTGCCTTCTCATCTTGTGAAGGTCATGTAAAGGTAACAAGTATAGGGAAGAGAGAAAGAAGGTGTAAGAGTGCAAGAGATCACTCATGTGGTAAGCATGCTCCACTACTCCAATGAAAAAGCTTATTAGTTCACCCCACCAAAAAAGCATTCTGTGCGCGACAGGATGCCAGTTCTAATGCATGAGACAAAGCCATTGTATTTTTGCAGAAAAAAATATCTTAAATCCTGTTAATATGTTGCTCATTGCATCAGTTAAACTAAGTAGTACATTTTAAAATTGCTGATCTCGAGTTAATCAGTGTCAGCACTATAAAAGAAATAGCTAAAAGCACTGACTAAAAAGGTATGTCTTTCGCATCCCTGGAGGGAATTTACTGGGGAACAGGAAGAAGCAGTGAAGACCAAGAGCACATTAAACTTCGCACCTTTCTCATCTCTCATCTGCTAATAAAGCAGTATATAGACCAGGGTTGTTTTTTCAACATTTCCTTTATGCCTTCAGTACACCACATTTCAAGTCTCACACCAGTCCTGATCAGGCTGCTTGTTAATGTTTTTAAATTTCCCATCCAAAAACACCTAAGAGGAGAGTTACGTGTTCAGAACCTGTGGCACTGCATTACCTTGCGTCGTTGTCCTCTACTGTTAGAGACAGCGCCCTGATGGAAGGCGCAGACCCTGTCATTACCCAGTTGTGCGTGGCACCCACAATAAATGACATTTGAAGCCCCATCCACTTTGCCATTATTGGTTTGGTTGTTGACCTGTCTTACGGTTCACAACAAGAACCAGCATCCTTCCTTATCCTGCCTGTCAAAAACCAGCCAGCGCAATACCTCATTGATGGCAAGCTGCTCTCCGCCTCCCCCGGGGTGGCCGTAGCGGTGGTTGGAGCTCCGGAAGTCCTCATACAGATCCTCCTCACTTCCCACATCATCTGTTAGAGCTGTCTTATCCAGTGTCCCATCGGCGATCACTGCAATAACAAAAAGAACAAATTGGTATAGACCACAAGATCTTTTCAGCAATACTGCATCGATTATATGCGCTTGGGCTGGGCTGAGGGGCACTATAACCCAGCATAAAGGGAAAAAAGACAAGGAAACTATATAGGCAATTTCAGGGCACAATTCCAGCCTGGTGCATGCCCATTTTTCAGAAAGTTTTTCTCCATTCATGTTCTGTTACCATAAACGATTGTGTCTTTCTCTAGACTGGAAAGTATGATTTTAAAAAATTCAACAACTGCTGCACATTGCAAAGAAAGGATCAAGCAAGAATAAGAAAACAGGTCTGAAAAAAGGTGCAGGGCAAAGATGACGCAAACGATTTCATTATGACATTGCCGTGTTGACAGGAAACTTGACTAGGCAACAAACCCGTATCTGCGAATTCATACGTTGATGATTATGATTTACCAAATCCTATCAGACCAGGGAAACTTTCAGCCCTTGGGGAAAAAGCATTCACCTTCCTCTTTACCCACACATTCATTTAATTTGAGAACCCTTTTTCTTGCCTAAAGGGTGTTTGCTACAAAAGTATCCATTATTATCACAGGAGGGCCATTCTAGAACAAGCACTGGAGTCTCAAGATACAAGCATAAGCCTGAGAAAAATAAAAATACGATATATATGACTCCTTGCGCAAAGAAGAAAATGGCATTTCATCTGGTTCAAAGGCAGGAACCTTTTCCTAAGGTTTCCTCAAGGTATTAGCAAATACCCTTCAGTGGCATGTTGACCAACCATTCATTCATCCCATACCTGCATAGGCTACTGAGCATAAACTTTCTGTCCTCAAAATCTGTGAAAAATGTCAATGATTAAAGAAGACATTTGCTGACATATTCATTTGGATTAGCAACTGCTAGGACAACAGTTTCCATGACGAAGAGGTGGGCTTCACAAAGATTTCACAAAGATTCTATGCATGAAGTAAGTAGCTAACACAAACATGATGCGGAGAACAACAGCTGATATAAGCAGTAATTTTAGTTTAACGGACTTGACACAGCTACAGTAGTAGACCTGAATGAAGTGAAAGCACAGATATTGCTGTCACCACTCCTGGTGACAGTCTTGGCTGCCCAAGTTACACATGATGTCACACACACAATTTTTGCAGAACAGGTGGAAAAAAATACAAAACACCTTTGAGCTTGATCTTGTACAGCTTGGATGGGCAAAGCACCAGTCAGAGTCTGGGGACACATATGCCTGTTCTTGAGGCCTCGTTTGAGTCCATAATGCAAGTGCACCTCATCAATCTAATCGTGTCAATGGGCCAAAAAGTGCCTAAGGGTTCATTAACTTATTGTAACCTAAAAGCAAAGCTCCCCAGGAATACAAAATAAAGTGCTATCAGAGGTTACAGAAAGACCTGCAAAGATCGTTCCTGTCAATGCTGTCACTACACGTGATGTTTTGTTAAGGCCGCATCACTTGATTACTTCTAATAACATGGTGAGGTGTAAATTCAGTGTAGCAGCTCTCAGTTCAGTGCAGTAACTTGACATCAAAGTGACTGGAGTATGAGCTATTTTTGAACTAAATACTTGATTGTTTATGCTTCAAATTAAATAAATACGCACAACATAGCAAAGACATATTTGTTGTCTAAACCTGAAGCTCCACTCAATATTGATGGCAGTTCAGGACATGGAGGTGCATATGAGCTTATGATTAAAGCAGGATTTTCTGTGGAAGTGTGTAACTACCCAGCCACGCAATTTTAAGTGACATTTCAGAAAAAAATCAAACATTCCCATAGCTTTGCTCTGACACATCATATCGTTATACAGAAGTTCTCTACCGAATACATGTCAGTGGTATAGATTGTATATAAAGCACTTCTGGGGCTAAGACTAGCCCATTAATATAAAACTCAAAACCAGCTGGAATGCCACTGATATTATCATTTGATGCAGAATTACCATGGTTTGCACTTAAATGTAATTTTTTCTAAAGATAAAGTATCACTTTTTGCTCATACGCCATCTGAAAAACATTTGTCTGAAAGTAATGAACAACTTTCAGTGTATTAGTACAGCAACAAAAAAAATCAGATTTTTTTTCAAGAACAAATAAAAATAAGTCATTTATAAGAAGGGAGTTAGCAGTCACTTAATTCAAACTTTCTTTGCATCTCTCTGATCTCATTCTTTTCCCTTATTTTATGCACAGCTTCCTTGCTTTTGCCTTATGCATCTCCTGCTACTTTCACTGCTAAAAGTAATTTTCAGCTTGAAAAATGTTCATTGACATCTTTAAAGCTTTTGTTTTTTCCCCCCTACATTTTCCTATTTATTCTCTGATCTGCGCTTAGATGAAAAAGCAAAAGCTCCAGGGAGATATTTATCTGTATTACTTAAAATGCTCTATACCTCTGCTAAGTGCCTTGAAAGCTGTGTTTGCTTTTACTAGAGATTTGTTTTTCTTCTCTGATCTTACCAAGCTCATCAATTTTCTGCAGTCTCAAAACCTGCTACTGCATTTTGGATTAGTTTTTCTGGCAGAAAAGTCCTCATGGACATATTTTCACCAAAAAATGTAGTTCATGGTCATATGAAAGTTCTCAATCCTTGAGGAAGAATGGCCCAAGATAGCCATTCTACATTCTCCCAAACTAAGTAATGTTCCAGGGAAGAATAAAACTAGTGAAGAATTAGAATTTGCTCTAAAGCAGCTTACATGGGAGACACGATTACAAATAAATAAATAAAATAGGAGTCTGGAATGGTGACCCAATGCACTAGAAATCCATCAAGGAAGTAGGAGAATGAAGGCTTTTAGCGTAGGTAGACTCAACATGCACAGCATAAACTAGGTCAAGTAGAAAAAAAGCAAGCACTGTACAAAAATCTTTAAAGACAAGTTAGCCGAGACTGCTGAAATAGTCTATCAGCTTCCTCAACAGCGCAGTACTAGTTGGACAGGCAACTATTACACTGCACAGTGGTTGACTCAAATGGCTCATTCCTGCCCCCCAAATGCTCACTCTCTATTTAACACTGAAATCCACTGGTATGGTCACAGCTGGCCTCCCCGTCTCTCTCTGAAACCATCGATCTGACCTGTCCCTGGCAATCAGGCAACACCAAAGAACAATGTTCTGTCAAAAAATAACGCCAAGCATCCAATTAGCTCAAGCAGATTTCTCCATATTTTATACAGCTGTCCTGATAAATTTCACTAAATATGGAAACAAATCCCATACATAGGAACACAGGGAGGGGTTGCCACCAACATTTAGAACTACAACCTTCTGTGCAAGTATTAAAGCTCTGCTTTATACTGTTGTTAGCCCAAGCCCAAGCTTGGGATTTATGTCATTAAAGTACAAAAGCAGATGGATAATTCTAGCAATAGTGGCTCATTAAAGAATGCCACATAAACTCTTCTTTATGCATCTGAATAGAGAATAAGGTGTCAAGAGTCAGACTACATGAAGAAACATCTTGAGGATATGCAGCAGCAAAAGTGATACAAAAAATGGCACTGAAAACAGCGACTGGCACAGCTGGTCCGTGTCCAAGTGCCTGAGCAGACAGCACTGAGACAGGCCACGTTCAAGGACAAAAACAAAAGGGAAGAATTCTATAAAAATCAAATAAAGCTTGACCAAAATGGTCCAGAGAAAGAAGGTTTATGGGTTCACCCTTACACCTTCCTACGGGCTTTGGGATACAGGCATAAGCAGTCTGCAGTAGGAAGGGTCCTGGCTGGGCTCTGCTTGTGCCCCCACCTTGCCAAAGGGGAGCATGTAAAAGGTTGACACCAAGCAACCCTGAAAGGTGCTTCTGCACAGTTACAGAGCTCTCCATCTCATCAGAAAGCCATTGGATCTGTTATCAGTTCTGTGGTTTCACACAGAAGAGCACTCTGTGCCCGCAGTGAGATCCAAGCCACGCAATGGCCGCAGTATGAACCACGGCTACACAACTCCCAGCCACCCCAGCTAGCGGCCTGCCAGCTGCATCCCGCATATAGGCAAGTTTGGATAAATTGAAAGACATACAGGCAGCTGCCTTTATGGTCGGATGCTTACTCTTGGAAGCCACGATGAAGCCTACATGACACTGGAGAACAGCTGGCCTACACTGTGACAGCCTCAACCTTAATAACCACCAGAAGGTGGTTACTGGCCTACTGAAGGTCACAGACTGAAAATGAGTATTAACCATAGTCCAGATTTCAGTTAAGGCTAGTGTCCCCTAGTACAGGTGACACTGTTCGCCATGTCTGAGCTCCTCTCCTCTCTCAAAGGATGGACCTGCTTCATACATTCCAAGTGCCAGGAATTAGCACAAGTTGATGTTGGCAAAAAAAAACCAAAACCAAAACCCAAACAAAAAAAAACCCCAAACCTACCACCACCACCCCCACAAAAAATATAGCACAGCCTCTTAACAGAGATCTCTCAAAGTCACATAGGTTTATGCCTCAGCTGGAATAAACCCCAGGAGCTCCCCGTTGGCGAGGAGCTCCAGCTCTGTGCCTGTGTCAGAAGCCTGAACAATGACCCAGGACTGAAGGAAAACGGGCTAGAGGAAGTTTCCCCAGTATTTTGGTTATCTGTTTTCACTTGACTTACAGCCTACAGCTTATAGAGGTAAGGCTGGGACATGAATCTATGATGATTACAGACAGCTTGGAAAGCCAAGAGCATCCATAGTTTATTGAAAGCACATTATATTAATGACAAAGGGAACAACTTTTGTGTATTTGAAGTATCTCTCTTTCAAGTGTGCTTTCAGTACCACATCCACACATTTAATTTGTCTCTGTAGCATTTACATTTAAAATAATTCACCAAAATAACAGTAGGAGCCTGATTTACACTCACAGAGCAAATTAATTCAGAGCTAACAACATCATTCCCTCTGCCTCACTGAGCAGAGATTGCTGTGGTTGTGTGCAGTGCCCACAGGAAAGTGCGTTGCAGCTGGTGAAGGGAGTAGTTCAAGAGCTTTTTGATAACCGAACGGGGCGTGTGGGGTGGGGAAACCGAACCCAGACTGCATTGCCCAGGTGAAAAGAGCCCCTCCAGCCTCCTCTTTGCCTGTTCTGGATTGCTAAACCCTCATCTCCCTTAGAAATAGCTGCCACAGTAATGCTGCAGCCTCCATCAGCCCTGTTCTGAATTTTATGCTTCATTTATCAGCTGCTTGATATACGGAGGTCCCTATGCAGCTGCCACAGTAAAATCCATCAGAGTGATGTCATCCCACTTCTGCCCCAGCAGTGCAATTCTCCAGCTCTTTACTGTGCTGATGGACCCTCTCACATCATTCTGCTTATGGTTGTGGGCCAGTTTAACAGGAAGAGGGAAGTCTGGCAGGGAATTAGCAACAAGGGAACAACGATCAGTTAGTATGAGCTTCATGGGGGGGGGGGGGGTAGGGGGGGGGGGGAACAACCAAAAACAAAAAAAAACCCGAACCAACCAAGGACATGGGCCTACAAAGCCAAGCCTTAGAGAGCTAAGGTCCTCATGATGACATTTCTGAGCAGGTAATGAAACTGTGTTCAGTGAATCTTTGAGGAAAAATAACAAACACAGAATGGGAAGGAGAGGCAGAAAATATTTAAGTGGAGAAAGCAAGCTTCATCACCTCCATTTTAAACAAACATTAAGAAGGGAAAGGAGTCAACATAACAAAATTAACATTTTGGTATAATGCCACAAACGGAATTGCTGTTGTGAATGAAGCCAGTTCATAATTAGCTGAGGCAAAGAGCAAATCCACACTTGGAAACAAAAGGGACACAGTTCTTCAATGGAAGGCTGAGCACAGGTCCTCTGTGGGTCTGCCGGGCACATCACCCAGGGTAACATTCATCAGCAATAATGCACTGAGCCACCCACTCAGGTTTCGAGAGTTTTTAAATCCCAATTAGAATCTAAATGACTTGCAGGGAGGCTTAAGGGAGTTCTCAGCTCTCTCGGGTAGCAGAGATAATTATGGGGAAGAGAGATGCGGATTATGAATGGCTCTGCAGCTCTGACTCCCACGTTACCAGTTGCTACGCACTTGCAGCTTGGTCTGCTTTGCCTTGGCAGACACGGAACAGAGAGCTGCCCCCAGTCCCTTCCCGTGCTTGTTGAGTGGTGTTTGAGTGGGAGGGAAGAGGGGGAGCAGTTTAACTAGATTTGAAGAAGAGTGGAATTGATGGGAAAAACAGAAAATCACATAAATGTGCTTTCTTGATCCAAAGCCCGATCCTTTGTTGAAACGCCCCTCTATTGTACTGCATACAAACATTAATTCATTGGATGTGTTCCCGTCACAGCTACTGACTTGGAAAAAGCAGGCACGTCCTCCTACTCTACGTATTTGTTGTTTATTTGCTCAGGTCTGATTACTCATACATATCAACTTGTTTGCCCTCATTTTTCAGACCAATGTTTCTGGAAGTGGTGTTTACTTTATGTCTGGACAACACTGAACATGATGGGGCAAGTTCTAGTTTAGTACTTTCAGCCCTATCACAATCTAAACATTAAATCAGTCATAGCAATCAAAACTAGCAGACAAATCCCTCCCAGTATCCAGGCACATCCTCTACCATATCCTTGATAGGATGTACTGGTTGGAACCTGTGGCGTGTCATTTGCTGCCCCAGCAAGCAGTCTTATTCATTGACGTAGCTCCTATTTAAAGGAGTTGAGGGGGGAAGTAGATGAAACCATCCATCGTAATTTTTTTGAAACTTTCCTTTGTGGAAGACTAAAATGACTTTGTGGAAGACAAAAACTGACATTCCAAACTCATGCTGAATTTTTACCTGTCCATTTAACTCTGCTGCTTAGCACTGTGCCTGTTATGCCTTGAAGTAAAAGTCAAACCCAGACCAAATTCCCCTCCCGTGAAGTGAAAAACAACAACAAAGCTGCCCCTTCATCCGACAACTGCCTCCCAAAATTCTGACAGGCTACTGGTTGGGAAACGACATATCTGACACTGTCTAGTAGAGCATGATCAGAGTCAATTCACATCAGCGGTAACCTCAGATGAGCTTTCAGCTCATCTGCAAAGATGAAAATACCCTGTCCGTGTCTCCACGTCCACTCATTCTGACCCAAAAGTGTAACAATGACTGAGGAAATTCAAGCAAATGAGCCGGGAAGTCAGAACAATAGTTATTTACAGCGGACAACACCTACTTCAGCAAACATATGAGATAAAAGCAACATCAAAGAGTGTTAGTGCAGCTGACAAGTCTGAAAAATGTGAATTTGAAAGGGCTTTGTCAATAAAATTTCAGGCATTTTTTTAAATTTATTTTTAGGAGAGCATCTGCTCCAGCTTTTCAAAACCTTACTGGCGCATCCCACAAGTTGGAAGATCAGCAATCTGACAAAAAAAGACACACCTTTTTCTTAAAAGATTTTCTTACAGATTCCCCTATATAATCTCAACACCTGCCACTACTTCAGTGCATGGTTCATGTGGCGTCAACTCCTAAAGGTCACCTTTGGGCTTCTCTCATCTTTCGCTTGCACAGGTACATGAAACTTGCCTGTGGGAACGTGCAAACAAAGGAGCCACACTATCTTACTGTTCTGCCATTACATAATCCGAGTTCATCTGAACCAAAGCCCTGGTTCACGCTCAAACTCTCTGTTTTAATCCTTTTTTTTTTTTTTTCCCCTCCAGAAAGCAAACAAAAAAGTCTCAAACAATTCTGACATAACCAAGTCGTCACCAGTTCCCAAATGAAGACCTTGAATATAAAGTGTTCCCCCACATTCTCTCAGGAATTGTTATTCCTCCTACCTCTGCAGCTACTTACCAGGGACTTAATTGGAGTTTTCTTAATGCAAGTGCTGTTATCTCCCCAAATCTCACGCTGCCCTTGTCTGGTTTAATTATATTGATTAGCTGTGATGTTTGCTTCACCTCTAAAACAACTTCCCAAGAGCCCTCACAGGAGAGCGTTAGAAACCCAGGCTATCACGGGCTCTCATAGTGCCCTCCTTTCTTGTACCTGTTACTTTATTAAACAAAGTAAAGACTGTAAATATGGTGTAGGAAATTCCGGTTGATTTATATTTCCAAAGATTCTGTGCTTTTATTATGTCTTTACATCCAAGTACACTCTCAGAAGACCAAGAGCTTGGAAGCTAAGCCATTGCTAAAGATTTTGTTGCCAAAAAGCATACAGTTTTCTTCAGTCTTAAGGCAGTCTAGAAACAAGAAAATTCCACTATCACTAAGCTTTAACTACTGGCCTGGAAAGGAACCACCACATGGTAAAGAATGGTTAAGGTCATTTTTATGAAGAATTGTCACTAGGAAGTAAAATGGTTCATATCACAAACATCTTTAAAATGTTGCACCCAGTCATGCCAACTTTGCATGGAAATACCACCTTCCTTACGCTATTTTCATGACAGTCAAACCTGGAGCAGGAAAGAGAGAGACACAGGTCTTTCTTATAACGGACTAATCGCATTATAACTTGAACAATTAAGAATGAAGAATTGTCTTGATAATAATTTAAAACCTTTGACAATGCAGGCACCTTTGGTTAAGACAAAGCCGTTTAACACCAGAACCCGAAATGAGGCCTGCAAGCCTATAGCTAGCGAACCGATATGATGAATAACACCTATACACTGGGTGCATACTCTTTCCAGCAAAGTCAGCACAAAGAACCACTGCTTGGCATCTCTGGAAAGCAGGCTGTTTATAAAAGTGTCTGAAGACAGATTTAAGAGGTTAACTTTGAACACTTAAATTTGAAAAATGTGACCTTTGTTTTTTCCCAGAATTCTGCATAATGCTATAAATCTAGTCTTTATCTTTGTGAAGCTATCCAGGCTGACAAGTGGCTTGTATCTATGACCTTGTACCACAGAAGTAATTAAAAATGAATGCTGCGAGAAGACTTTCAATTGCTCTTGTGCATTATCAAGTATAAGTCTCAAGGGGCAGCACGATTGTTTTGTTGACATTATTTTGAATGACCAGTCTTCATGTAACACACAACAGATCTTCTGGTTTCATACTGGGGCTACAGTCTTTTCATTAAAAATACTGCTAAAACTGCTTCACCTTTAGAAAAACCCTCTGTCCCTATTTTAATCTGAGTTCTAAGAAAATCCCTGAGATCAAGCTACCAAATATTTCTGAAGGGAAAACAGGAAATCAAGGATTAATATTACTTAACTACAACTGCCATGATAGCTAAGGGATCAGGCTCTTTGCAGCATACATGTTTGAATCACACAACACTACACATAAAGGGAGGCAAAGTTAGGCCCCGAGTTAGGGTGATTCTTCTTTGCTATTATTCAGAACAGATTTGGGAGATCAGCTCTGAGCAAGCTAAAGGAGAGATGCTGAACATGCCCAAGTGTAATCCAGTCTTTATATTCTGAGTAGACAAAGACACAAGAGCATCTCCACTGGAAGATGAGTGCAGAATAGGAAGGTGCCACATTAGCTCAGTTTAGTGGGACCTCATGGACAGACAAAAGGTGGAAGTTTCAAACTCAATCAGACATTGCATATTTACAGTTCTGTGAGCGCAAACTTTGCCGCCAGAGTCCAGAACTGATTGGTTTTAATATCCAGTACTGCTACATCACCTGTGTTGAAGACCAGCTCTACAAACTGATGGAGGAAGAAACTTGGAGGACAGAGGTGACCTGGGTGAGACACATGCTGCAGCCTCTTGCCCTCATTGCATGGCTGGGTATGTGCTTCACACCAGCTCCAACAGTAGTCCCCACGCCAGCCAGCTCTCACTACCGCTCCTCCCCAGGGCCTCCAGACTTCCCTGCCAGGGATAGATATGAAAGTGAAAGACTCTGCACAAAAATCATTTCAAACTGTACACGGACAGCAATATTCTTATGAAATATATTTAAGAACTCAAGGACAGGCCTTACAGCCTTATACATGTGATACTGATCACACTCACTGTGAAGTATTTGCTCCCTGGCAATCTAAGGGTGCAGATGTGATATATTACTGCAAATCAAATTTAAATAATTAAGCTCGAGATACCGAATCTGTAGATTGATGCATCTCAATACATTTTCCTATATCATAGGGAAAAAAAGAGACTTCACATTCAATAATTTGAAGTTTCCTAGGAAACTGGTGTGAGAAGGTACCTTATTTCAGAGTGTTTTCACAACATTCAGCTGCAGGTCCGAATTATAGCTGAACGTGTCAGATGCAATCTCACCCTAGAGCAAGAAAACTCTTCCAAGGAAACATATTCCTCTTGGAATACATCAAGTATTCAATTCAAAGCCATTATTAATCATCCCTTTAAAAGAAGAAAGCATTCTGGCAAGGTCACATTGGTCAGGGTGCCTTTAATAGTTAAATTCATTACTTAGGATGTTTACTGCAGGCTTCAACAAGGAAATAACAGCAGAATTGGTAAGATCAGCATTTCAGCAAATCATGAGTCTGAGATGCTAAGTGTGCATTTTGAACTATGAATTCAAAATGACACATTACGACTTACAGATCATTGGATGCAACGCAGAATATTTTGGAAGCTTTGGAGACTGATTTAAAAGTTGAACACATCCCCAGCTGGAGATGGTAAAATTAAGTGGCAAAAGTATACTAACACAGGCAGCAACGTAATCTCAATTCTAACCAGTAGAAGAGCATTGCTGATTAGCACTGACCAAACTGAAAAAGGTCTCTTAAAAAGTTAAGAGAAGATGAAGCCTTTTCAGAAGTCACATTACCTAAAGCAAGCCTATCCTTCCTTTGACCAGTACATACAGCGTACAGTCAAATGCAGCTCTACCCAAGGCACGTGTCAGAAAAGGGACATTCTTCTACAGAGACAGCTGAAGCAGTCAAAATAATCTTTGCAAATTGACATTAGTGGTGTAACGTGCAAAATCAAAACAGGCTGGAAAAAGGAGGCTGCCTTCCAGAGCAACTCTGCTCGTGTGTTCTAGTGCACAGCACAGGTCAACAAACCTGCAATTCGTTATCAATTGTTTGAACTTATAAAACAAACATCATAATCCTTTCACTTACAGGCAGATATGTCAAATTTGACCTACCCTGTGACTAGCCAAAATTTAAAACATTTAATTCCACAGTGCCGCTGTTATTGTTTACATTTATGAATTGATTCTTATTTAGATCCCACGTGCCACCAAAGAGAATAAGGAAATGCTTTGTTTCTGAACAGAAACTGTACATTTACTGTTTCCCAACCCTTAGCTTTTCCAAAGCAGCTAAAAAAATACAAGTAACTTGCTCCAGACTCCCAATTCCAAAAACATGTTCTAGTTTTCCAAACATCTCTCCAGCCACACTGTATCTGACTGAGGGTCAGAGGAAAAGAAACAAGAAACCCAAGCCCCATGCCACGTAGCTTTCAAAAGCGCTCAACGTATAAAAGTACCTTTATGCTCAAACACACCAAAGGATGTGCTGTTGTTTACTAGTTACACAAATGATTTGGTCCTTCAGTGTCTAAAAATCACTGTTCCTCAGAACCAAAGCAAATGGTGAAGGAGTTCTTTCAGTAACAGCTTGCCAATTTATAAGTGAAATTTAAATTAACCTTATTTTCCAAAGGTCTTATACCTGATGCATGTTCACTTAGGATGATGAATCTAAGTGTCCAGTTTCTCCTTTCCCTGACAATTTAACCAAGTTGATTTCTCTACCTTTGCAGCCCTTTTTTTTTTGTGCCTATGAGCTTTAGTTTCATATATCAAAATTTGATCTTTTGAACAAAGCAACACAAACTCTCCAGGCTCAAATCCTATGGGCTGCTAGACTTAGCACCCTTACTCCATTTTCAAATGAAGTTCCGAGGAAAAACAAAACCAATCCCCCTCATATTTACAAACATTATTTTTCCCAAAGAGAAAGCTGCTATAGAGCAGGCTGTGGTTGAGGTATATATTTAAAAAAAAAAAAAAAAAAAAGCAATGAAAGGGCTACTTGTAAGTATCCGTGTATTTTAAGTCCGCTGATGACATTGCCTGAATGAAGTGTAAACACAAAATCTGTCAGTTTAGATTATATTTCTGTGAAACCAAGCTGCTGGCATATTCTCATATTCATCATGAATAGTTCTGTGCAGTAGCATCTTCCTTTAAGTTAAGGCATAGCTGCTGTCTCTGTCTTGTAGATTTAAATAATTATTTTTATTTTCAGCTTTGGTGATATTCCCCTGCACCAGAAGCCCAACTTCATCATTTCTGAGTGACAGACTATGCAATGCAGGATTATTACATCAAAGGACAACACTGAAGTATCAATAAAGGAAAGAGTCCCCTAGGAGACTACCGTCAAAAGATTTAAATTCCTTCCTCTAATGTTAAAAAAAAATAAATAACCCCTCTAAGATTCCCAGAAGATGTCCATCCAGCCTAGAAAGCCATCTATCTTTGCTTTGACAGTGACCAGTGCTCTCAGCACCAAAAACATTTGTTTTATTTGACAAGTATGGAGTGTGTAAAGAGAGACCTGGAGAGACCAACAGGAGGAAAACAACAGCAGGGCAAGGCACGTATTGCATGCTGTGCTGCCGTGCACACCATGGCTGCTCATAAGTGGCTCTCCTTAACATTCACTTAACTTCTCCACATTTTTCCCCACAAGCAATCACGGGAGATACTGGTCTACTGCTCCTCCGCTTCTGTAAAATCCAGAGGTCAGGGACAGAAGGGAATAGTGAGAGTATTGCTGATATATTCTACAGGAGCTTTGAAAGAGGATTATTCTAGTGATTAGAATCAGTGAGTGAGGCACGTAGCATGTACTGGGGATCATGGAAGTTTAGCGTCCTGTAAAATTAATGAAAAAATTTAGGATGCATTTTAAGTCCACAAGGCCATGTGGGTGCAGCAATGATGGATATTCCACACGCATACATTTGGTATTTGGCATACTGCATTCAGTGCGTATGGCTAAACTGCAGCACGCAGTATCAGCCTGACTTAGGGGGCAATGCCGCAATGCAGCGCCTTTGTGATAGCCTAGAAAAGCAAAATGATTAACAGACCTTATCCCTTACTCTTGTGGGAGACAGCCGGCACTGTTAACAACTGCAGTCCTACACAGGACAATGGCAGACAAATGCAAAGAGGATACTCTTTAGCCATTCAGGTATGCCCCTTCTACTCAGAAATTAGCCCAAAGTAAACTCACAAATCTTTACAAATTAGCTTTGTTGTTTACATCAACAAACTGTGTTGACCTTCTGTTCTCCCCTTCTTTCTCCCAGTTCTGCAGTGATCAGAACAAAACCACAGGATAAGGGCAATAAGGACCCACATCACCCTGTAGCAACCTCCCCGCCTTCACCTGCCTCAGCCTCGTAGAGCTCTAAATTCCACCATGTTAGACAGCAGCCCCTTCAGCGAGGCTGTCATGCAGCAGACAGAGCCATTATACATGCAGGTGATGTATATAAATCTCTTTACAATCCTGTTTCCTCGCACCTTGATTAACGACATTTCTGTCTGCCTTCTTTCCTTTCAGACACAAATGCAAAGGACAGGCTCTGAAAATTGGACTTTCCCCCCCCCGATTCCCTTTCTGAACTCAGCAGGTGCAATTCTACTGAAGGCAGGAAACTACCATTTCTAGACTATGTTCCCGGCGTCTGCTTATCTTTCCTGCTGAAAACGTAGCTGATGTCATCAAAGCATATCAGAACTTAAACAAGCCCCTTGACCCCAGTATCCCTTCGCTGTAAATACAGTCTGAGCTTGTTTGAGTTGGAAATTGTTGTTCTTGGGAATAATTGCTCTGTACACAGCACTGTCTCCAATCGATTACAGGACGCATTTTCTGAGCTGTATGAGTTTTCATTATTAACCTCACAGTAACCTTAAAGGTCTGAACTCATTCTCTTCACCAAACTGCACAGATCCCTGGTTGCATAATCTCAAAAATGTCAACAGCAAAACAATCAAAACAGGCACCGGTGTGCTTGCCTTGTTTCAATACAGCATGGCATTTCCAGTCTGATAAAGGTTAGAAAGCTCTCCCAGAAGTGAAAGAAAAAAGCTCTCCATGTACACATATCTCTTTTAATGGTGAACAGAAACTAGGAGGGAGGGACAAAAAGAAAAGATGAATTCACAACTAAACAAGGTATTAGCAGAGAGATTACGAAAAGTATTGTAATTAGTACTCCCATTATAATAAGTACTCCCAGTCCAAAGCAACAAAATAGCGTCTTTTGATGTTAGCCTTCCTAGATTTTGGCTGAGGTGAAAGCAATATCATAGGCACAACACGTGAATTTTTTACTTGTACCCGTCATTTCTCATCACATTCTGCAGTGGTTGGGATCACCAAAGCTACGAGTTGTCACCTAGGAATGGGTTTGGGTACTGAAAACTGAAATCCAGGAATGTTTGGCACTCGTACTATGGTCATGGATCATCACAGTTCCAATGACTCCACCCCTAAACCTACAACTTCACTTTTTAGCCAACTCCAGTTTAATCCAGCCTGTTCGGAGGCAGAGAAGCTCGTTATCAGGATGTTACTCTTCTGAGCGCTGGGTTCTGGGACTGGTAGCAAAGGCTGGGGTTGAGGAAGAAATCTCTAGGTTTTCTCAGTTCCAAAATGATGAAAGCTGAAGAACTGACCTGGAAATTGAGAGGAGAAGGCTTCTATACTCCTGGTGACAATGGTGTGGGCACAGCTGCGTGCAAAATTCGATTCTCGGGGCCCTAGCTATTGCTAGAACATGTGAAAAGCTGACCTGGGAAATCAGTCAAACCCGAGTGAGACCAGAGTTTGCCCTGTGTGAGGATGCCTTCCTGACTTGACTATTTTCCTCTCCCTTTTGGGGAATGGAAATAGCGTGAACCCCATCTCACCACAACTGATGCTACTTACTCAACTGAGCGTCCACCTTGTTCCTTAGAATAATCATTGAACTACAACTTGCAGGAAGAGGAGAAATTTGCTGGGCTTTGGGGGTATTTGTTTTGTTGTTTAGTTGGGTTTTTTTGGTTGGTTTTGGAGGGTGGGGTGTTTTTGGGTTTTTTGTTTGTTTGTTTGTTTTTTTACATTTGCATCTAATTTAGCATCCTGTCAATATTTTCCTAGGTACAAAAAGCAACATCTTCAGCATAGTCACAGAAGTAATTATTTGGAAATAGGAGATTAGGCAGAAAAGAAATCTCACATTAAAATTCCACATATTTCTACAGTCGAGAAAACAACAAACCCCAAAATTATACAATGTGCAAAGACAGTCCATAGCAGACGCTATCCCTAAACCACCATAAAGGCAAGATCACACCAGGAGTTAGCAGCAACAGAAGGAAGCATGCAGGGCTGCTCAGTGGACTCACGGCTGACCACCTTGTCCTCCATCAGAAAGCAAGCAGCAGCAGCAGCTTTATCTAATATTAGCAAGGAAAGGGGAGGAAAGGTGCAGGCTGCATCATATCGTGAACAGATCTACCTCGCCCAAAAAGGACCTGTGATGCAAAACATTTTTTCCCCAAGTTATTAATTTCTACTTCCAAAATCAGTGAGTGAGGCTATTATTATTACTCATGCTCAAGTAATTCTCACTTTCCTCTGTGTGATGTGGAAGAGGCAGAGCAAGACCAAGCATGCTGCTGAACAGGACAAGCAAACAGAGAGTCCCTGAGCATCACAGTACTGTTTTACTCCAAATCACTACAATTGCATCATTTTTCTTTCCCACGCTAAGGCACATCTACAAACAGAAAATTCTCTTCTGCTTTTAAGAAAGGAACTTTAAAATTTGTACCTCAGCCTATACCCTCTGCACCCATGATCCTCTCTCCACAATACCCTGATGATTCAAAGTTCTTTTTTGCCTCATGAGGAAGGATCCGTCTCCCAACATACTGGCAGGGCGGAATATTTTCTGAATACATCATTACGGCAGTGCAGCTACAGTATAAACATATGAGAGTATGCCACTCCTCATTTTTCTATTGCATTTATTCAATTTATTAAGAAAAAAACCCAAAACCTAAAACTACAAATACTATATCTGAACTCGGGATGTTCCAGAATTCCTCCTAATCCACCAGCCTTCCTTCTCAGAATCACCAGGATTAACACTGCAGGGAAGAAAGGATCTTTGACCAAATCAACATACTCTTCACCCTTGCATCATCTGTAGGCTTTGCCAAGGTGGTGCCAGCAAGGTACACTGCTTGTTTTCCTAGCCTTGCCCCAGGAAGGGAACATGTCCCCCAGGCCCATAGCCACAATTAGTACGCTGTAGAAAGGGCAGATTCCCTCTTGCTACCATTCAACCTAATATAACTACTATCCATTTCCACTGTAGCAAGAAGAGAGGATTTGGGCCTTGGAAACAACATACGAAGCCACATATATGTGTTCCGGAAACCAGTTTGAAACAATTCAATTACTGGAGCAAGCCCCTTCAATTTCCAACTAATGGACTGCATTTATCCAATGAGAAGACACAGGCAAATTTTGGCTTGAGAGAACAACTTGGAAGTTGCATTCCCAGGCCCCATGAACAGCTTATAGTGGGTTCTAATAAGAAAGATGTTGAGAGCCTGCTTCAATTTTCACTTGGTCCAGCAGTTGATTTACATCTCCTTCAATCCTTCCGCAGTTATCTCCCCGCTGTAAGATGACCAAGTCCGCAGCAGAATGCAGCTACTTAGAGATAATACTCAACAATACAGAGATGGCCCCGGAGGCATCATAGCAGAATCTGGAACCCTCACTCCCAATGGGTATACAATACCATTTTTAGTAGTTGCTGACCCGTGTTAGAGAAAGAATGGGGTCATGAAGGCAAGAAAACACAGACATAGCACAGCAATGCTGGAAGACAGTCAGTGTGCAAGACAACCCACCAAAAGTTGCGTGTACCATTAACTACTGAGCAGTGCTTTGCTGCTGAAAACATTTCCTGATAACATTTGGCATCTGGATTCTGTCTCCCACACACCAGGAACTGATGATGTCAGTAAAAAGGTTAAATGCTATCATATCTAAATTAGTCACGAGTGATGGTTTTTGTTAATTTTTGGAACAGAATGGAGACTCACTACAGATGAGTTCTCCAAGACAAGGTATTAAGCCACCTAGAACCCCAAACTTTATCTAGCACTTCCTCCCTATATGTCTCGGGTAGTTTGAATTATCTATGAGACCATCCAGATATCCTACTGAGTTCTACAATAGTCACAACTCAAACATCTACACAACATGCCACTGAAAGTGGAAAGCGGGGCCTGTAAAGTCATCTTCATCCTTTACAAACACATAAAATGCTTTTAAATAGCAGGAAATATCACAGAATCACAGAATGCTCAGGGTTGGAAGGGACCTCTGGAGATCATCAAGCTCAACCCCCCTGCCACAGCAGGGACACCTACAGCAGTGGCACAGGACGGCGTCCAGGCGGGTTTGGAATGTCTCCAGTGTGGGAGACTCCCCCACCTCTCTGCGCAGCCTGTACCACTGCTCTGCCACCCTCAAAGGAAAGAAGTTCCTCCTCATGTTAAGATGGAACTTCCTGTGCTCCAGTTTGTGCCCGTTACCTCTTGTCCTATCACTGGGCACCACTGAAAAAAGACTCTTCTCATCTCCCTGGCACCCTCCCCTTAAGTATTTATAGGTATTGATAAGATCCTTCCCCACAAGTCTTTTTTCTAGACTAAAAAGCCCCAAGTCCTTGAGCCTTTCCTCATCAGAAAGATGTCCCAATCCCCTCATCATCTTTGTAGCCCTTTGCTGGACCCTCTCCAGCAGTTCCCTGTCCTTCTTGACCCGGGGAGCCCAGAACTGGACACAATACTCCAGATGCGGCCTCCCCAGGGCAGAGAGGAGGGGGAGGATGACCTCCCTCGACCTGCTGGCCACACTCTTCTTGATGCACCCCAGGATGCCATTGGCCTTCTTGGCCACCAAGGCACATTGCTGCCTCATAGTCATCCTGTTGTCCACCAGGACTCCCAGGTCCCTTTCCACAGAGCTGCTCTCCAGGAGGTCAGCCCCCAACCTGTACTGATGCATGGGGTTATGCCTCCCCAGATGAAGTACCCTACACTTGCCTTTGTTGAATTTCATCAGGTTTTTTTCTGCCCAATTCTCCAGCCTGTTCAGGTCAAATACCTTGAAACCATAGCTGTGCTTCTAACTGCGCAGGAAGGATTTAATCCAACTTTCTCCAGAGTAAAGAATATTGGAATGGAACCAAAGTTATTTACTGTACAGTAATAAAACAAAAAGATAAATGAAGCCAATTACTTGAATTGCACCTCAAAGCCTAGGTGCTGGCCCAGTGTTCATTCTGACCTTGTCTACAAAAGGCAAGACTGGAAGGGAACCTCACAAAGTCTTCTTGCCAGGCCATCTGCCCCGAAGCTGAATCAAGAGCCATAGCAGCTTTTGAGAAAGGTTTCCCCAACCTCCTTTTCAAGACCTTCAGTTATTGAGACTTCACGGTCTCTCCAGATAATCTTTTTCCAGGGTTTCTCCTAGCATCCAAACTGAGTCGTCTTTGCTACAGATTTCTCTGCCCCCTCTATCCACAACTCTCCCCACCCCATGAATAAGAAACAGATTATTGCCTTCACAACAACTTTTTTAGCTATTTCAAGATTCATATCTTCCCTCATTCTCTTCTACTGCACACCCCTAAAATAATCCAAACTTCTCCTGTAGATCACGTTCCCTGGATTACTCTTGTTACTTTCTTTTGGATCCTCTCCAACTCATCCCACAGCATTCTTATTGTGATGCCCAAAAATATGCACTATATATCCTTTAAACTACACATACCCTTAACAAGTCAGCCTACACACTGTTTCATACTTAAAGCTAAGCGTATTCAAATTACAACGTTATGAGGTCAAGTCAGCCTTATTTTAAATTATAGAGAAGATTGATGTAGTGCGTTTTAGAGTAGACTGGTCAACTAGAATATATTTGCCATGAACTCACTCAAATTTAGTTAAATTAAGGGCACTATGTTTCTGGGCACCAGTAGGCATTGCTCCCTCCACGGCAGTTCGGCGCTGCTCCTTGGGAAAGGTGTAAGACAGTCACACACCTGCTCCATATACCCAGCGCAACATGTTGTAGCACAGTTATGCTCTGTAATTTGGGAGTCCTCTTATTCACCATGCCTCTTTTGATCTGCATTGAGCATACAAAGCACAGTCACTGGTAACCACTTTGGCCTGAACTTTCCACACACTCCTTCCGAGAGCTCTGCTGAACCTGGATGTCTCTCATTTTCTCTTATTTACTGCAGCTCAGTCAGACCCTGGGAAAGAGATCTGTCAGTTCTTGTTGTGTGCAGCTCAGTGACCTTCAGGAGACACTATTGCCACTGAGCATTTCATTTAGCAAAGAACTGAGGAAAAAAGCACAGAGCCAGGGCCTTGTCTTGTGAAGAGTCACACCGCTTGATGATCTGCTCTCCCTAATGCAAAAGGGCAGACACAGTATTCCCTTCCCTTTTTTTCCACCCAGTTAGCTTGACTATAAACGTGATTGCACTGATAAACATCCACAGCACGAGATCATTTGCCCAAACTAATTAACTGCTGCCACCAAATCACCATGAAATATTTTCACTAGAAAAGCGCAGCCTATACTGCTGTGTGACATTTAGCTTTCAATTGCACTCAGTCACCAGCAAAAAAAAATTCAGATATTGTTATTTGTGTTGGTTAAAGTTCCCACTCTAGATAAAACCCTGGGCCCTGTCAAATGCCACCGTAGGAGCACTAGTGCACTGAGTTAAGAAGCTGCTACTTGACTCCTGCTGCGGCAGAGGCCGAGGTGGAGGGGACCTGCCCAAGCGTTCCACAGGCCTGAGCGGGGCTGCGCTCCATGTGTACACCAAGGGCTTGGTACACATGGCTCCCCCAGCCCCCAAGGGGAAGGGGACATGGGAAGCAGGGGATTAGGACAATCTGATGCAGCACAGCAGATCAAGCAGTCACTGGGGCACAGCGGGGAGGGAGGAATGCTTAGGGCAGGAATTCATGCCGAGCAGAGTACTCCCACTCAGCCTCGTCTCCAGCCAAGGGGAACAGGGAGCAGCTCAGTCAGAGGGAACAGAACAACTCTCTCTGTCTACAGCTCTCACTGGATTTTGAAAGTTTTTGACCAGTAAGGTTTGCTCTGAGTGATGTTCACCTGTGCAAACAATGACACTTTGACACTGGATAATGCCGTCTTGCTCCAATTAGCTCGTGGCCGCTCACTAGCCAACTGTCCCGACAACAGCAGTTTGCACTTGAAGCATGACTTCTAGCCTCACTTCAGGCACCATTAAGAAATTGCTCTGGCCAAGTTGCAGTCTGCATTTTATTCTCTCAATAAATCTGCCTGTTGATTTTGCTCGGATGCAGCGCCATGCTTGTGCTGTGGCATGGAGACCAGAGAACCCAAGGGCCTGAAGCCACTCTGCAATACCAGCCGCTTGGCTGATGCTGATAGTTGGGACCAGCTAAGAGTTCAGGTAGGCTTGCACCAAAATTTTACTGCTCTCCTCAATCCTAGAATGGGCAATGCACCAGGGCAGCAAACACGATAGCTTTTTGGGTTGTATCACATCTAGTAGCTCATGGCCACCAGAATGGCAAGGCTGTGCCAGGGTCAGGAATGAAACTATGAAAATTAAAGAGAGTGTCTCAGCTTACACTCACAGCATGTGCATCAGGAAGCACAAGGTGATTTTAAAGTTTTAATTCAAGTCTGGAAGGATCAATTCCCAAGTTAGCCCATGATGACTTAGCTCCAGAAGGAGCATGGATACATCAATCCACTGTTTCAGCCCATTGATTTACCAGGCTGTTAATCACTGTCCCTGTCACAACCTGGCTACCAAGATCTAACCCACACAGACATATTTGCTCAGGCGTAACTACTTTGGAAGTCTTTGACAGTGCTCTGTTTTGGCAGGTGGAAGCTAACTTTCAAGGTTTCTATCCACAGATCTTTCCAGGAAAGAAATACCAGATTCCGTAAATTTCAT
This sequence comes from Pluvialis apricaria, assembly GCA_017639485.1. NCBI lineage: Eukaryota > Metazoa > Chordata > Aves > Charadriiformes > Charadriidae > Pluvialis > Pluvialis apricaria. Next base: position 27,492,171 of record CM030014.1, read on the forward strand.
TTAAAGTTCTGGTATAACAGGCCCCACGACAAACCAAAACTGAATGTCACAGGCTACACTGTGAATCCTTTGCTCACCTTACTACATACATCCTCTCTGCAGCTGTGCCTTGTAAAGCACTGGCATGTCACAAGCGAGTAAGAGCTCAGCAGCCTGAGCAAGTGGATCCCAGTTCAGACTGTGCCGCAGTGCAGCCTGGAGCAGAATCCAGCCTGCCTCCCAGCCCCAGGTCCTGGAAACATGACCTCAGCTGCCCTCTTCTCATTTGCCTGATGTCTTGAACTTTACTCCCATTTTCAGTATAGCCTTCTAATCAAGCACAGCAAATAGGGACTGTGAGCTCGGAAGATGCAGTAGTTTACAGTTTTCTGATCTTGCTTAAGCAAGCAGTGTTTTGAAAGCACTGGGAGATATGTGCCAGAAAAGGGTCCTCAGGCTGCAGACTAATTTTAAAAATAATTGAGGAAGACATTCCACTATTTGGTTCATATGATTTCGGCCATAACTGCAGCCTTGCTCTCTTCCACATAGTCTTTCGTGAGGAGAAAGACAAGCGATCAGCAGCACAAGAACCCAGGCACTTCCTGGAATTGTTGGGGTTTAATGCAAATGCATAAAATCCAGGCACTGCAGAGCTTTTTGTAATATAATCCCAAAGCTGCTTACGGGCCAACTCAAAATAAAATTGTTGTTGTGCCTGCCTGGTTACAATAAACATGCAATAACCTCTCAGATGCCAGTGCCAAAGAACATGAATTTACCTCAATGTTAAGTGTTTTGTATACAGCAATATGTTGTCATTAAACTAAAGCTCTGCAGAAGTCACATCTTAGTCATGGTCTATAATCTCCCCTTGGAAACCATTTTGCTGTCTATTTACTCCAAGAATGCACTTACTTTTTGCTGCACAAGGTGCTCAGTATGAGCACGTTCTAAAACTGTAACAGGAGGTTGGTCTTTTTTTAAAATAAAAAAAGCTTTGAATAGCTCCTTGTGTTACTTATGCTTTGAAAAAAGGAAGTAAAAGCTGGGGTTTGCAGCATTTGATGGTCCTTCCATTACCATGCACACCTCAACTTTGCTTTCTCATTAGGCAGCAGCAAACACCCAGAATGCCTGTCTGCTTCACTATATGCGCAGAAAATAGGGATGACACCAAAGCCAGCAAGCTGGGTCACATACCCAGCAGTAATTACAATAGAGAAAGGAAACAGCAGGGAAAAAGACAATACCCATAATCAAATAGTACCATGCCAGAACCGCACAGTTTTGTACTTCAAAATACCCATGGAATCAGCTCTCTGTAATTCAGTCTGCACATTATCCCTTCAATCCATATTCAAACCAGCATACTCCTCTGATTTTGCTTGGGAATACAAGCGCCTCGCCAACAGTCACGTTCGGGATGTGCATCACAAGCTTCCTAATGCACACAAGCATGCTGTTTCGTTAGCAGCAGGCCAGGATGTTATTGTTCTCATGGACTCATGCTGGGAAGAAGTCCCCCCTCCACCCAAAGCCACAAAAAAACCCAACAGTCTCCAAGTTAAAATCTCATACTTCCCAGTTTTCAAATCCCTCCATCCCAGACATCACAGATGTTGAAGAACCGTCAAACTTGCACAAACTGCAACATGGCACTCTGTGGCCTGGTGGTCCTGTGCTTAGCTACATCTTGCTTGTGTTGGAACTCAAAATGCCTTCAGTGCCCCTGGGTTTATGCAGTCTCCATTCTCCGCTATTTAGGCAACTTTGGATGAGCCAGGAAAACAAAACATAAAAGAGAAAAAATAATTCTGAAGAAGCCTTTTCTAGGCTTACAGTAAATGCATCAAGAGACTGTGGAAACATTCAAGTTGGGAATAACAGAAAAGAGTGGAGGTTTTACCTTAAAAGACTTCATTATCCTCATCCAGAAGAAATAGTTTAAAACAGATTGTAAGTTTCAGCTATGGCTTTTTGGGAAGGGAGGGCAACAAAAGAAACCCACAATCTGTTTCAGAAAGCCTGGTCTTAAAGCTGCCTTGCTCTAGATGTGCAAAGATTTGGGCTGACAACTAAAGACTAACAATTTTTTTTCCTATGGCAATACTTGGTGTATATAAAACATAAACCTTATACCTGTTGTGGATATATATCTTTATTGCACACAGTAGGAGGAACTACCTTGTCTTTGCTACTGAAAGGACGAGCACCTCTCCTACAAACCATGGGTCCAGGAAAGAGCCTTAAAAGCAGAAGAGAGCATTTGAGAGCAAGCAGTGGCAGATAGCTGCAGACTGATACAACGATCATTCTTAGATTGTGCTTTCTATTTTTCTGACGCCGCTTCAGATTTTCATTATCTCTTCTACAAAAATGTTCCTCTCAGGAGCAGCATGGGAGTGAGAACAAAGAGAGAGGTCTCCTTCAATAGCACACACAATAAGGAAATCCAAAGCAAAGGATCTCAAACCCTATTACATTATAGAGCCATATTTATGCCACAGTTAATGTCATATTATCTTGGCAGATGCAAAAGACTTGCTTTAAATTTCAGCTGAACATGAAATATGGCTAACAACTGAAGTTGATTAGTAAACTGCAAGTCACAGTTTGTGTCTCAAGCAGAGAGGAATCCGTCCACAGAATCTATGGCCCTGTAACCTGGCTGGTATAGGATATGAAGGCAAACAGATCAGCCAACGATTAGTCCAACCTCCCATTCTTGCTAATGGGGATTTCTCGCTTAAACCACGATACACAAATGAATTCTAATTCCTTGTAGGAAATCAAAGCCAAAATTATATCCTAGTGTTCAAAGAAATCACCTAAACATGATGGCTGACAGAGCAGTAACTAAAGCCTTGAACAACGAGTAAGAATTACTTTTCTTAAATTGACTCCCTTGACAAAGTTAGTCCCATGCTTATCTCAGCACAAGTAACCAAAGACGTGCTAGGGAGGCTGGAATTCAATTCTCTCCCTGCACAGCTTAAGCTAACACAGTCTCTTCCATCATCAAATCTGTTTAGCCTCCATAGACATAAACAAATCTCAAGGAATGTAAAGAATTAGATAGGGCTATTAATACAGGGCCTAGAAGCTCCAAATCTTCAATTTGACATTAGCTATAATTGATTGAAAAGCATGCAAGACAGAAGCTGCCAGATGCTTTAACCCAAACATCTTATTTGTTCATGGTGTTTCTGGAAGAAATTTGCCCTTATAGCACAAATGCAATGGTAAGAGTCACTTCAGTGCAAAAGGATCAGTAAAAGATGGTAGCTTTAATTATTGCTTGACTTTCATGTTCCCCAAATCCCGGGCACTCAAGCCTTTTTTGCTCAGAAACATCTGGCTTATGGGTTACCTGAGGATTCTCTTTGCTACACAATTACAAAAGCTAACAGGAGTCTGAAAATTCCCACACGGGGGACTTCTACTTAAGAAGGACATATTCTGTGAGGAGAACTCCCATGGGTCAGAGGAAGCTGAGGTTCTTTTCAACTGCTGGCATAAAATTCACAAAGCACAAAGTATCCTTGTTTGAGGAAATAACCTTTAACGCCAAAGCCCAATTCTCCTGGCACCGAGAAGGCCCCCTGTGACAAGCAGAGCAATAGGGGCTTCTCAGAAGAGAAATGCCTACATAACTTGAGGGTGGGGAGGGAGAAGCTATTCAACTGGAAGGACAACGCTGGCACAAGGACAAACGTGCACAAACTTGCTGCAAGGAAATTTAAGACTGGGAAGACATTTTAGTTGTAGAAGGCTTGTAACTCTCCAAGCAGTAAGGTCACGGAACAGCCTCCTACGCAGCAGTGATGAGGGCAGGACAGTCTAGTTGATTTAGAGAGACTGCTAGAAAATAAGTTATAGAGGTATCCCAGAACAGAGTTGGCTGCAAAAAAGGACTATTCTTACTTGAGATTGTAAGACAGTGACTCAGCAAGTCCCTAGTGGTTCTGTATTTTCATTTAAAATAAGCTAAGGATCAGTCACCACTGAAAAAACCCCGAAACAAACCAAACAAAAAACACCTCATAAGTAAAGCACCCAAGTCGGACACCTGTGCCAAACACTACTGCCTGTAAGGAGATTGGTTCTACTCTGCTGCACGTTGCAAACCATTCCATATACCTGTCAGGATGCTAACTCCACATGTATAGGGAGAAGTGGAGTGGAGCCATGTGCACAGCAGGGGAGTCCAAGAGTACTCTATCAAACACTGTGCTCAGCTGTACCCTGGGTAACCATTCTGACTGCATATGACATTCAAATCCCTGTCTTGGCACCCTCAAATAGCAGGCATGTAAAATCCCTTCTCCATCAAGTGTTATTGGACACTCTACAGGGAAGGTTCATTAAACTTTAGGGAAATCTGGATACATCAATAAGCCGGGTATGGATCCAGCTTCTTTAAAACTCTTATTTTTAACTACTTTGCATACAATGCTAAATCAATAAAATGTTATGATTACGTAAGCCTCGTAAGGAAACGTACCCTAGAATTTAATAAAGATGAAAGAAATAAGATCCTCTTGTCATTTTATTTCTCTAGTCTAAGTTGAATTGATCAAATTTCCTTTCTGCAGACCTCTTCACCCATCCAAGGAGAAGTTACAGGAAGGGCTGTAACTCTTGCCTGTACAGCTCTGTCCTTTAACGCGCCTCGGGGTGCAATATTTCTGGCTGACTAGGGGATGTAAGACTGGAATCTTTTTCAGCTTTTCATGCAAGTCTGTGAGGCACTGCCTGCACTACTAAATTTTGTTGGAGATGGTTTTGCCGCAGTCATTTCCTGGTTTGATTCAAACCCAGGATTTCTTTCATTGCTTCCTTCAAAGAAACTGATGAGTTCCACCTTGTAAAGGATGAGGGCAGGAGGAGAAAGAGTTTCAATCTTCTATTAATCTCTCTCTGTCCTCTGCCCAGTGCCTTGTCCCTTACGCATGGCCTTCCCAACTCTCCCTGAGTACTACTGGTTGAGGACTTCTCTTTCTATTAGGTGGTCTTTTGCTATAAGAATCCTGGCTAAAGACCAGAGTTTATCCTAGTGAGCAGAGCAGAAAGCAGAAAAAGAGACTTTTCCCAAACTACAGAAGAGACATGACTTGCTTGCCGCCTCTTCAAACTCTGGGTGGGAGGCACTGGCAAACAGAAGCACACTGGGGCTGCTGCAGGACTCCCACTTGTGAGCTGAAGCAACGCTATGCAAGCATAGAAACAATGGAGTCTTAATTACTGCAGCTGTGCAAGCTAAACAAGGACTGGAGTTTGAGAGCATGGCTGATAAGCAGCTAGATAACAGACTGATGAACAGACCATCTGTAGTCTGTCAAAGAGCTAACCAAAGTCTATACCAAATACCCCAATATATAATGTGCAGGCTGAAAAGTATCCAAATATGGTATTAAAAAAGAATGCACAACATAAACAGAACACGGTCACAACTAAAGACTGGAGCTTCACATATACATGAAGAAACCAATTCAGAAGTGCACAACAGAAGGTGATAGCTTATAGGAAGAAATATAAAGAAACGCCAGATAAGGAACTGACAATATACATATAATAGAAAGTCAAAGCTCAGATCTGGGCCACTGAACTGAAGGGTTTCACTGTACATCATTTGGCCAAGAGCACAGGGTTATCTTTCCATCGACCATGCTACCTTGAATAGGAAACCTGTGTTCCACTGAGCTTTGGAGGTGTGCAAGGCTAAATAAACCACGATTCCCAGGACATCAGAGCGGCCAACTACAGCCAGTAGGCGACAGACACCACTCTGCCATTTCAACAGAGGGACAGAAGTAAGCAGGAGAGTCAGACACATGAAGTGGCAGCTACAGATTTAATGGCTGTAATCTAATGTCACCTTTCTCCCCCCCACTAGTGTGAAAGCAGTAGGCAGCGAGAGAGATGACAGAACTGTGAAAAAACTTATTTTCTATTCAAAATTTCCCCTGTTGGAATTGAACCTACAAACTTACACAGATATTGTTAGGAAACATAGGTGAAGAGAACTTTCTGCCCTGTCAATATGTATGATAAACAGCCCAGCTCTGGTACCGGAGGAAAAATGCCTCTGAGCATCTTTAAGTTAGTCCTGTGGAACAGTTTCTTGCTTCCCTTCCTGTTGCAGGAGAATCATTACCTATTTGCCAGGATCATCCTGTTATGCTCATGAATGGACTCACAACATGGAACAATGCGGGGGAGAAGATGCTTTGCAAAAACTTCTCATGCACAGGAAATGTAGAGGTCTTTGAGGCTAGAATCTTTTCTGTAGAACAAAGCATCCGTGACAGCTTCACGATAAAGACTGGACTGGAAACACTAACCTATTTTTCAATGCAGCTGAGATTTCCCTATTTGAATAGGGTGAGCATCTACTGAATTCTCCACAGGAGTTAATGGAAGATAAAACAAAATTTTTCATGAAAAGATTTGAAACTTACTTGGAAAAAAGTATTAGCACACATTACTTCTTTAGGTATGTTATATAGCCCTGATTAATCAGTCTCCTTGTTTGCAGGGAAATCTTTGTCCCAAATTTGCAGTCAAGTTCACAGTTTTTTAGGCCGGCAATTTTGAGTTTATTGAATCGCAAATCCTATGTTGAACTTTCTCCAGTGAGCTTGTTCTTTATTCATATATGCAGGTGTGCACAACACTGGCTAACCTTGTGATCTCAGGGTAATAAACTCACAGAAGGTATGCATTTCTCTAAACACAACTATGCAACTTCTTGTGCTAAGTATTTTAAGACCTTTTTTTTTTTTTAACAGGGATTTTAATTCACACTATTTTTAATCCATGCTACATCTAGTTTCAATAGCCCATTGTAGGCATATTCATATCAAAGTAAATCTTGTAACAGGAATGCAGAAACCAGTGTTGTGACCACGGCTTTTTATACCATGAAAAATTCCAGTGTTTGATTAGCTGTTTATAACAATCTCAGTTGTGTACTTCAGTCTGGCAAGGAAAGATATGAATACAACTCAGAAGCTGCACATCAAAAAAGAAAACTTAATAGAATACCCCAATATTTTCCCAAGTTAAAAGAAAAACATTACAAGAAAATGCAAATAAGGGAATTGGGATAGAAAAGATGGAATTAAATTTAATTTTAATTTTTAATAAAACCCAGTATCAATATATATGCTTCTCACATACTGATGGTAAATATGATGCAAATGTAAGGGTGATAACAGGGTAGGTCACAAATCTATGAGAATCCTTTTGTACTAACCAAATTCCAAATCCCTCTGATCTGCTTTAAATTGTAATTTGGACTAGGAGGTTATATGCATACAGTGCCCCTGATATTCTTCAGCTGCAAAACCCTACCCACAAAACTTGACAGATTAGCTTTAAATTTCCAAGAAGAATGTATTTAGAACAAAACAAGAGAATGTGAAAAGTTAAGGGATTGGGTTTTTTTTTTTTGTAGAAAAGATTCTATCTCAGAGATAACACACCAGTTCTTTAGGTAAATGGAACGCAAAGGCAGATTTTGATCAATATCTGAACAGCATAGCTAGCAAAAAAATGTAATGGTGTTGCAGTTTCTGTTCAACAGGGTTTTGGTATTCAACACTCAGAAGGCAGGAAACGAAAGTTAACTCGTTGCTTACTATGGTATTGAATTTGTCTTCTCAATTCTCCAAAACAGTCTTCCACTGGTGCTCAGAAGAAGAGTATAGCAGCCACATATCACACAACAAAAAGCCTTACTCTCTGAGAAAAAAATGCTCTCTCTCTAGTTCAAACAATCTCTTTCATATAGAGAATAGATGTATACCACTGCTTTTTCTAAATATCACACTATAGCTTTCTAGCAATAGGTCAGCAATGAATATGGAAAGGACTTCCCCATTGAAAGATATGCAGTGACAAGAGAGCTGTACAAGAGGATGGCACGCCACAGCCCACTATGTACCAGCCAGCAGTTAAGAGCTTTCTTCATGGAGATGACACCGAACTGCAATTCTGGCACTATCTTCTCCTTCAGCATCCTTTTGTCATCAAAAAAAATTAGAGAGTGAAATTACAGAACAAAACTCTGTCTCCGTCATCATGTTACTTTAGCTAAGAGCAGACAACAAATCAGGTGATACGATGAAGTAAGCCATCACCTCTCCTCAGTGAAGTCAGAGAAATCAGGCTGGGTCTGGAGAGAGTGAAACAGTGTTTGTAAGGCACCTGTAGCTTAAGTAAGTTTCACAAGAGAAAAACATCAGAGTTCAGCAGATTTATAGAACTGGGACAGTATTTGTGATTATAGAGATGATACTACCAGTAACTTCTTGTCCTTGCCTTCAGTTTCCACACTACGGCCAACACCGCCTTCAGGACAGAATTGAATCACATAGTTGACTGGTTAGGAGCCCTCAAACCAAGTCAAAAAGGCACTGTCTGGCTGAACTCTCAGCTTGAAAAAGGATGAGATAAACAATTCTAAAATTAAAAGAAAAGAAAGGAGAGATTCACTGTAACAGACAGGTAGTCAAATGAAATGTGACACGTCATCCCTAGAGGAAGGGAAACTGGCAGCTTGGCTGGCTTTTCCTCATGACAACCCCAGGATACATGACTATCTCTCAGCAGAGAGCAGAAAGAGGTACTATAGTTGTTCGTATCACTGCAGCCCAATTTAATTAGCAGTGTGCTAAGGAGCTAAGTTTCATAATTAATAGTGATGCAAGGAGGCCAACAGCACAACAGAAAAGAATTTGCAGTGTTCTTCCAGAACTAGCTGACTAATCCACTTTGGGGATCATTTTAATGAATGTTCGCAATGAACATTTCTGGCTTCCAAACAGTTTCCAAAAATATGGGAGGCAGCAAGGAAAATATTTAATATTCATTTCTGCCTGCTGACCAACCTGCTCTTTCAGTTTGTTTGCCAACCTGCTATCAGATTAGGCATCTTATTTGCACGAAACATTCATGACAATTACAGATGAACTAATAAATTGTTCCCTCTGGACATCTTGTATACCACCATCTAGGGGAAGAGGAAATAAGTTTGATTCACAAATGTTTCATAGTGATAAGCATTTATCTCTCCGCTAGCTGTTGCACTGATACGCTCTGTTGGGTACTACTCTATTCTTGCCGAAACCAATAGGTTTTGGATTGAATCCATAATTCAGGAAGCAAAGGTATGCCAGTATCAAACCAGTAAACCAAGGTCTGACTTGCTCATATAACATAAAGATCCTTGATTAGTTGAGGAAAAAATGTAATTCAGCTGCTCAGAGCCAGACCATGTCCAACCTCCCTTTTCAGATGACGAATTCTAGGGTGAGGTATCTGTGACTCGTTAAAAGAACAAAGCCTGGATTTAGCTGTCCGGCACAGGACTTGTCTTCACATTATGATTTGTCTCTCGACTACCAACTACTAATACCTCAAAGTTTCCTTTTTTTTTTTTTCCTAAAGTTCAAATAGGCACAAGCAAAAAAGCTCTTAAGAGTCCCAGTCCTCATAGCTGTTTTCATGAGGCAAGACTTTACATTTTCTTGTAGAGTTTGATATCATCTCTTGTTATAATGCTTTCTCTTTTTTTCTTCTTTCTTTTTTAAGGTAACAGGTGCTCAAGTTTGGCTGAAAGGCTGTTGACACATTTTCAGATTTATGTCAGGAGACGTGTTAGTTCCCTAAAATAAAACAATCAGCACAGAGGTATTCTGAAACAGAAGAGGGATACTTCTCCCCTCCACCCCATCAACTGTTGTATAGTCTTTCAAAGAGATTCTGGATTGTACACTGCTGGAGTGACACAAAGAAATGTCACAAAGCCAGCATAAGCAATGATGCAGAACTTCTAATTGCCAGTTATTCATACACACGCATCACCTGACAAAAGAGATCAACCTAGAATAGCATTTCACTCTCATAAAGTGAAGAATTTCACCTATTACTGAAGAGGTCTGTTGCCGTGATGCAGGCAAACGTGTGGTAGAGCAGTCACAAGCACACTTACTTGGAAAAGTTTAAATTAACTTTGAACCTCAAAGGCAGCCCAACCCTGAATTTTTATACTAAGGTCAGGACAGCAACCTGCAGAATCAATGTATGGGAATGAGCTAGTGAAGTTGGTCTATTCTCTAGTGGAAAGAAAGAATCAGTTTTGACTTCAGACCCTTCCCATCTTTTAGCCTGCATATACAACAGAACATTTCCTGCTCCTACCTTCAGACTTATTAACGTGCTCCAGTGGAGCAGACACCACTTTCAAAAAAGTGGATTTGTTTGAAGTAGAGCAGAGGCATCATTGCTAGCAGTGTCACAGCAGCCATTTGCACAAGCATGACTTCTCTTTACTAACACCACTACAAAATGGAAAAGCAGTTCTTTTCCAGGGAAACAAAACAAAAAGCCAGCCTAGTTCAAAAGTCTCCTTCTGAGCAGCTCCCCTCAGATTTCCTTTTTCTGCAGTACTAATTAGCACGGTCAGTCTGAAGGTCTGTCCCAAAGGAAGCTCATACTCCACAAATTCCCTGTAGCGTCTGACAGGCAAACAAGGGATGTGCAGTCAGCTTCTGGAACCACATTATTAGTGATGTGTGCAAGAAAAACACTTGACATACTGGTTTAGGCTGATTCTGCAGAGGATGGAGAGAAGGGTATGTATCTATACGTATGCATACTTTACCAAAAGCAGCACTAAATCTGCCTGTTCAGAATCCAGTGTCCAACTGGAATTGCTCATGGTGTTTGTGACAACTGTGAGCGGAAGTGCTTACACCACTAGAAGGATGACCTTGCTGAAAGATGGATACCAGACCCAAGCTTGGTTTTGCACAGTAGGCCCTCTGGAAAACTGTATGTGCTGCTTCAGTAGACACTAAGAAATCCAATACTCAAAGTTCACAAATACACGGACAGACCTGAAAGTTATCCCCCAGCAACCTCTCTTCCAACACAAACCAGAGTGATTTTAGCCCCAGTGTTTCTAAGAACTCTGTTTCATCTGAAAGTCAGCACCGGTTTCAACAGCTTGCAACAGCCACCTGAAATCTCACTCTATTTTGTGAGACCCCCTCTCACTATTTTATTTACCACTAACAACCCATCGCATCCATCAAGCTCGCTTTTTTCCTAGTAAGAGAGAATTTGCAAGGAAGAATATTGTCCTTGCTTTACCAGATGATATTAATGGATAATTGGCCAAGACTTGGTGATGAACTAGTATGTCTATGAAGCTGATTTAAATTATTGCAACTCAAAACACATCACTGATTAACAGCCTAATCAAGTTGACTAGATCTGTGGTCACAAGCACACATTACTTCTGACTAAAAACAGTAAGAGTGTTCATAGGTAAGGGATGGGAGCTATAAAACTCATACATCATGTTAATAGGCTTTTGATAAATTAAAGTCAACAGTCTCATTTAGCAGAAAGTCTCAGTCACCAAGACAGAAACAAACCACCCGAAAAAACTATAGAAACACTCCAAAATTGCCTTTTTTTTTTTCTTTTAGGCAAGATACAAGTTTATATTTAAGACAATAAAACCCTTCAGCCACTTTCACCACTGGATTTCCTAGTTGGTGTTGTCTTTTTCTCAAAAGGACACCAGCATCATGTAAAAGATGCCTGTGCATCTTTCTAGACCGTGCTCTGCGGAACAGAGCTGTCATCTCTGCATTTTATAACACTTGGCAGCAAACCCACATTCCTTGTGCATCACAGACTTCCCCTAAGGCCATTGAGTGTGTTGGCTATCGACAGCACAGGGTTAGGGCTTCCAATTATAAACCCAGATCTACTCACACTTTCTGCGGATGAGAGATGCAGATCCCATGATAGGCACACTAAATGTGTACAGGATATATCAGTTCTGCACACCTACAGTACCAGGGGACCCTCACTGTTTCAGTAAGATTTTTGACCCATTTTTCCCTGTGAAATTATGACCTACATTCTATGTGTAATTTCCAGAGTAATAAAAAAATACCTCAAAACCTCAATATAAGTCTTTCTGAGATCTAATTTTGTACCTTACAGAGTGACCTCATCTGGTAAATCCAAAGGCAAACACGCTAAGCAGCAGTATAAGTATGTACTGTACTTGCTCACCAGCTCGCAGCAGAAGGCACAGGAGGTACCTGGGTTTAGACACGCAGTGTTGAACTTGGGTTCAAATGCACTTCTCTCAAGAAGCTTTCTAGAAGAACCACCATTCACCCAGAACAGAATGAAAACATTCTGGCTGCAGATTAACATTGTAGATTGAAACTGTCAAAGAGAAGAGCCCAAGGCATGCATTCTAAAAAAAATAAAGTAATAACTGACTCAAGAGGTAAATTATAATCTCATGGAAAATACTACAGTAAAAGGCTGCTCCCCAGATTTAATGGCACCATTAATTAACATGCCTACTAAGCAAAGACTGATCAATGTATTTTTCTTCAGCGCATCTGAAATGTGCTAATGAATTGGTCTTGGCAAACGGGCTCAAACATGATCAACTAACCAGCTTTCTGTAGGAAAAAAGCCAGTTGTTCTCATGGCACAAAGCAATATAATTAAGCATTTACAGAATGCTCAGAAAATAAGATATGACTGTAAATACCATATTCTCCCTCCTCCCTGTTCATTGCTTCATCTCAAACCAAGTCAGAGGGAAGGAACAATAGTAGAGAAGGGGTCACAACATAGCTCTAACATCATCTCCTCCCTCATTATTTGAAGAGACTGAGTATGACTCTTGAAGGCTTCAGGAATTAGTGCAGGAATCAGAATCCAGCTTACAATGGCTTGTTGTTTTGTTTCTGAAACACACATTCTAGTGCATCTACAGATATTAAAATAAAAATTGTGATTCTAACCCAGAATTGCTGTAGAAGTGCCATAAATCTGAGAATATCTTGGTTATACTATATTGCCAAGACAGCTTCTGCTCTCTGCCTATTACCTGGGATATGGGAACAGATTTTGGTAGTTTCAGACCATACACAGGTATACCTCATCATCCAGCTCTAGTGATCCCGAGATTAATTTGATATGCACCCTCTTACTCTCAAATTCCCCAGATAACTTTTTCCCAGCACTAATCCAGAAATAGCAAGTGGTTTCTAGGTGGCCTGAGAATGAACGGGGCAAAGAACTGTGGGAATTTCAGATAGACCTTGTCTCTGGCTATTAGACAGTGAAAGAAGCTGAGAAGCCAAAAAGAGGTCAGCTAAAAAAAGAGGTATTCCTCACTCCATTATGCAAACTGAATTTATTCATGTAGAAAAATCTCTGGAAAAAAAAAATCCTAGCAGGGCTGCTGTTGCCTATTACTACTGCCAATTCCTCTGGGTTTGAACTCTGACCACTGGGAATTTCAATTCTGCTTCACAATAAAACCATGAATAGTCTGTGCCACTAAGCAGTCTTTTTCAGCAAACACTGACGCTACACAATACTTCACTTTCCTTTCTCTCCTTTCTTAAAAGAAGGGTCAGGCCTACCTCTTTCAGACGTTCCTTTCTTTCTCTTTCAGAAATCAAAACCTAAACACCTAAAAATGAAAGAGAGTGGATCTGGATGAAAAGGAAGATGACAAGACAAGAAACGGAGCAAACAAGCTGCTGCCTAGCTGGGGACACAGGGCAGTCATCCAGAATGCTAAGAAGTAAAAGGAATTCGTTCCTGTTCCTGTGGTGACCACTTCATTTCAAGGTTAGCAAGGGCATGTCCCCAAATAGTACCTTCAGCTCTGATGGGAAGTAAGCACTTGAGAAACATTAGTAGGCTGCCAAACCCTTTCAAGTGTTCATCATCTGTTTGGAGAGCAGGTGGAGCAAAGGCAGAGGCTGTCTGAGCTGCCTACAGGAGCTCACAGTTCCGTAGTCCTATTTAGGAAGGAACCTCTTGGGATGAATTGATGAACCTACTTCAGCGCCTGACAATAAGAAACCCTCATGTGTTTATCATGATGTGGGCACTTGTTCCTGAGGACAGGACTGAGACAATGAACATGCTCTGCATAACATGGCTAAATAAAGTCTTCTTATCTACCTGAAAAACTGATCCAAATGAGCTCTTCCATAAACAGTAGCAGACCTAACTCTGTAACCCGACAGTAGTCACAGAGAACAAAAAAGCCTGCTCTTCCTCTTCCTGTGAGTAAGAGCTGCATCTTTGTAGCTCAATTATTTAAAGCCTTGAGTTGCATTTTTAAATTACGAGTGGAAGAACAATCTTAAGGGGATATCATTCTTATTCAAAGGTCTGGTAAACACATTTGATCAGACCTATCTATTTTAATTAAAAGATAGTATTCTCCCTTCCTGTTAATTTTACAGACCTAATCCCAGGAAGGTGATATGTTGCTAATTAATACTTATAACACAATGAGAAATCAAATGATGATCACATTCCAAATCGTTATTGCCACCTCAAGTATCAGAGGTATCTTTTTTAAAATCATGTTTTGAAACTTTGCTGTAAAGCCACAATTGCAAGCACTGAATTCTCCCAATCTTAATTCAGAACGGGTTTCTGTTAATTTTGGTCATTGGTAATGTCATAATGCCCTGATATATCAGAAGTTTTACAGTTATGCTCTGTGATTGTAAAATGCAATCAACTAAGAGAGCATATTCACCTGAAATCAAGTGTAATTCTTCCTTCTTCCAGTTAGCTGTCAGTGTCAGGAATAAAATCTAGGTGGTCACTGACCCAAGACAGCGAGACATTGTCCTCTATCCTGAAACATGGCACTAAGAGGTGTTTGAGGCATAAAGATAGAGACTCTTAGCTAAAATACAAACAGGAGAATCTTGTCTTTTTATTGAAAGACATTTGAGCTTGGGACCAACCTTCAACTTACTGTGGTGATGTATTCTGCACAAGTGGAATCTAACTGCACATTTCACTGCTCCCAGTGAAGTCGACCAGAGCCAAGAACAGATGGGAGCAGGACAGAACTTGGAACAATTTTTGTGCAATCCAAGCAAACCTACCAAATAACCAAAAACAAAAATGCAGAAGTAGTTTACACAGCTTGTCCAATTTCTAAATTTAAAGCAACTCCCTCTGCGGGTTACAAACTGGGTCCTGAACTTCTCATGTTCTTGTGCCTTTACTCTTCACAGGTCACAGTACAACAATATATAACAAAAAAAAATCAGTGCTTTCAGAGTGAACAGTTTCTTCAAAGGAGTGGGGAAAGCTGAAGTGGTATTTGTCATCTTGGGTTACGTGGGGTTTGTATGAAGTAATAAAATTTTCTCAAAGTAAGAGCCTTGGACTTATAATACACCTCCTAAAATCTTTGAACAATGCATTTGGTCTGTAGTATTTTCTCAAAACTATTCATTTAGTTTGGGCTTTGGGCTAGCTGATTAATTTTTACTTCGTTATAGTTATTTCTTCCCAAATATACTTTGCATAAAGATTCCCAGGCTCCTCATTTTTCAGAGCCAAGTAGTAAATTAGCTTCCCAAGTACCAAAGTGATTAACCATTTTCTGCAACTGTTGCAGACAAAGTTCTGGAGTTCTGTCTGCCATAACATCTGGACAAAAAGAGCTGAATAGTTTCCTTCTATTACTGAAAACTGGAGCGATAAGGTATCCCACTGGGTTTCTTCCTTTTATAATAAATTACGCCTATCTGTAGATCAACCCTCAGCATTCTTCTTTCATTGTTAGTATAACCAAATTCCATAGCACTAAGGAAAATAGTGTGGCTGAACTCAGAACATAAATTAGTCTCAGAAAATGAACAAACTGAGCAAGTACATCTTTGTTTCTAAAGTAAACATTAATAAAATAGGGAAAAAAGCTGTCACACTGACTTAGAAGGCTAATGCTTTCAGCTTCTTTCATCTCTGCTATGGGTTTTCTGTATTTGATTTTAGGTGTCAAGCTAAGATTTTAGAGATGCTCTAAATTCAGTTCCTCAGCTAAGAGTCACTATCATTAAACATTCCTATTCCTCTGAAAGCAAAACTGCACAGAATTATTCAAGAGTTCAGCTGGCACGTGTAAAAAGAGGCACCAAAGACTATTGGTTTTGGTTAGACAAACATTCGCAACAAAAGTTCTGGTGCCCATTTAAGAATGACAGAGTGGCCTTTACAGGAATTGCCTATCTGTGCCTCTCTCATTCCAGGGCTAAGCCTGGGCAGCCCATCAGATCAAACAAAGCAAGTGTGGTGAACACAAACAGGTGTTCCTTTGTCTCCCAGAAAAGATGTCCATATGTAGCGAGTATACTCAAAAGGCAAGCATTCCATACGTTCTTAGTCAAAGATTAAATACATTTCACTCCAAACATGGGCTCCACTAAGCAATTGCAGTCCCACTTCTGTTCATGGCAAGTGTCACAGGAAAGGTTGCACAAATTTAGGTGGGTTTACATGTCCCAACAACCAAGGTCACACAAGACAACCAGCAAGAGTGACAGAACCTCCTTCCAGCACAGACTGAACTCAACACAGAGATCCACCACCCTACTGAGAGCACTTAGTCTTTTGGTTATAGGTGTCCAGATAACAGAGAACTTCTGGAAGCCCATGCATGGAAAAGCGTCTTCAATCTCTTTCAGCATTAATGGCCAATGCCTCAGCTTTAGCATGCACAGTAACTAATACTGCTAAACCACAGATGAGAACACCGAGGTAAACAGGGATTAGGACCCAGATTCATCCAACTTAATTCCACTCAAGTTCCCATGGTCCAAGTTTCTAAGCTATCTCGCTCAAGGCCTTCATGAATGGCCAGCTGCCAGGAAATACCAGAGGATTTTCCACGGTAAGCGGTGGTCTTTGTGATCTAGCTAAAGTGCACGTGAGACATCCATCCACTGACTCATCATTCCAGGGGCTGAACTATGTCCTTCCTCTGGCAAGTGTTTCAACATGAAAAGCTAACAAGTAGCTAATTCCTTCATTTGTAAGGGCTAATTGGAAGCCTTGAGGAAATTGCATTAAACACAACATTAAAACCCTTCACTTTTCAGACACAGAAAAGCCCCAAAACAAACCCAAGTATTTTTCACTACCCTCAGTGTCTCTGCTGCTGCTGGAGAAAACGCACAAAATTTGGAAGTCCAGCACGGGAATATGAGATATATGGGCAGAACTGGATTCGTGGGGCATCAATCTACCTACTGCTATCGCTAATAAACCTCCAATAATTCCAATCATAAATGGATGCTTCATTTTAGAAGTGAGTTACAGTCTTTGTCTGACATCAAAAAATAGCATCCATGTAAATAAAGCACAGTCCTCCTCAGGAACTTACAGCTTTGTATGCTAGCTTCTGTATTTATTGCCTCATCAAGTGTGAAAGCATATCTGAAATGGATACCGACCACTCCTTGAATTCCTTTCTGCATGAGCAATACCAGAGGTTAAATGCCTCTGCCTGCAAGTCTGTAGGAGGGCATACAACCAGCTATGCCCGCCTGACAGTGAGCATATCCACTCTTAACCTGAGGCACGAGATATTCCCCAGAAAGGTCCACTGATAGAGAGATACTCCAATTGTAGTCACAAAATCCATGCTGTATTCCACAAATCTCACGCTTGTCTTGTTTTGTCCTTACTTTATCCAGTCTCCCAAGCAACAACTTTCATAAAGCAGAGGTAAGATTATTTTAAGTCCTAAATTAGCATTAACTGCAAATAAGCTGACAGACCATCAAGTGTATGTATTCTTCACTGGACGCAGACCAAAACTATGCTACAGACTAGGCATAGTCTAACTAATATCGCAGAGTACTTTCTCTCTAGCGCCAAGTGCTCTACCTGCAACTTTTCTGCATGTTTGCTTCCTTCTACATTCCAATTAAGAGCTTCCTCTACCCCTAACCAGTTAACTCATACGCATTTGCATTATAATAACAGTGAGAAGTCGCCCACTGTAAGCCATTGGTATTTCCTGTTGATGCCACAGAAAGTCTTCACTTCTGTGTGCTCAAATGTGGCGAATTCATTTTTCTGATGCCTCACATTAATCACTTGCTCAAAGAGCAAGTCACCAATTTCAAACGCATTTCCTTGAAGGCCAGCAATAGGAGATCCATACATCAAACAACTAAATGGATTTTACTTCATGTGGTTATAAGTCTACATAATGGCAAAGCCATTAAAATTAGATTCAAAGTGGAATGTCAAAGACTAGCATGAATAGTTTTATGTAAAGTATTATTGCATAGAGAAGAAAGTGAGTACAGATAAAAGAGACACTCCCAGCTTATGTCATATCACAATTGCTACTTATCTACAACTGTATTCAGCTGCTGAAGGAGGAAAACTAATTTAATCAGTCATAAGAAGAGCTAATCACAGAATCACCTTCCAGAGCATGAGAATCTCAGAATGCAAATGAGGCACCTGATGTGAAAATCACTATTTTAGATAGTTTTAAGAGTTGAGCTAGATTTAGTGAGTCAGAGCTAACTTCTCAGGCAAACTAGCTTTTAATTTTCCATGTCACTTTATATTATGCAACTGCTTTGGAACTTTCTCCTTCCTTAAGATAGCATCTTCTCACCTGCATACTATTCTTTCTTGCAGGAGGCAATTTCAGTTCATAGCAATAGAAGCAGAATAAGACCCACTGGAAAGTCTACATTTTCATTCCAGGCACACTTCAAAGATTTACTTTGGGAAAATTAAAAGCTAATTGAAATCAGCTAGCAATAGTTACGGGTTACTCTGAAAATTGTAAAACACAAGGATTGAATCCATTTTGAGCACACACCACCTCTGTACTGACAGAGGTCTGATGCCCTCCAGACAGCAAACCTCAATTCTACCCTCTTGATAGTTTATCTACACCTGAAACTGAAGCAGCTACACACACGTGACAGCAGAGGATGCAGCCTAGTGCTGTTTACAGAGGTGGAGGTGTCTGGAGAACGGAGGGAATAGGTATGTATGCCAAAAGCTTTCATGGAGCCCAAGTAAGATTCAAGGGTCTCTTCCCACATACCCAAACCAAAATGACAGGCTGTATTAGGACCACGTAAGATTGGTGTTCAGCTATGGGAAAGTGATAATGGAGAAAATTTGGGAGCAGAAGAGAGCTGATTGAAGCTGGTCATATACGGATGACAGGAAGAGGAAATCAGCATGTCTGAGAAAAACGGAAGATGGACTTGTAGGAGCCTGTGAATCCACAGTAGGCAGACTGCTGAGTGACTGTGCAAGCAGAAAAGGTAGGAACACAAATGAAGAAGTAGACCCTATGGATAGTGTGGGGGAGAACATGACACTGACAGAGATCCAGGATGCATTAGTCACAAACGCTACGGACAGCCAAGAGGTCACCCGCCCGAAAACATCAATACATTCAGTATTTCTATGACCATCTTCTGCGCATTTAACTTCTCAGTCAGAAGTACCTAACCAGCCACTAAATCCCATTTCCTCACTGATGTCACAAAAGCTACAGGACCCACAGAATATAGCAATTAATTACTCAGAATCCAGGGGGCAGGACGGTGACAACAAAGCAAGACAGTAAAACACTTGGGTGTTTTAACCATAGCTAGTCGCCTATGTGAATCCGATTACAAAGCTCCTCCTGAATAGGCCTCCCAACCCTTAAATTTTTGCTGCTAAAAGTGTTTCTGAACAACTCAAGATGCCTGCCATAACCGCAGCCAAACACACGGAAACTGGATACACCAGACAAGAGGGTGAAAACACTGTCTGTGTGAACCTGGTGAGAGTTGCAATGCATAACTGAGCAGGTTGTGGCTGGGCAAAGTAGCTTGTGTGTCAAATGCCCCATGCTGCTAGATAATAGAGTTGGACTTTCTGTATAAGCCAAGTTGGCATCCTACAATGCGGATGATGACATTTTTGCATTTGCCATTTTCTGCTTCTGCGCTATATCAAATTTTCCACTGCAGCATAAGGAGAGATTTATATCTACTTCTGCTTAAAGAAGCCAGATATGGACAGCAGTTCTATACCTTTGTTATCTTTATAAAAAGGTTAATTTGCAAACTGCCTTCATTTTCTACCAAAGCAAATGTACAGCTCGAAAGAACATATAGCCAAGTTCCCAGTGATTTCTTCACCTTTTCTGTTTTGCTGCTGTCCTGGTTGTGAGCGTACATACAATAGGCGCTTGACATTGGCCTCAGAAGTGGTGCCAATCAGAAAAAGAAAATAAAAGTGTTCTATATTGCCATTGTGAGATACAAAAAGAGAAAGTTCACCAGAGAGATGAATTCATAGCAGTCAATTGGCCTTCCTTCCCTGGATGAGGTTCCTTGATCTGGAAAGATTACTTCATAAAGTTCAGAACATCTGCAAAAGACTCTTTGCTCCATGAAAATGTATATAAAAATGGCTTTTTAAAGGACAATATTTCTTCTTAAGGTTTTCCCCAATTTCTAACATGAAAAACTGCCTGAGAACTTGTTCTGATTATACTTCATATTTTTTTTCATTCCATTATTCAACCATAACCACCTCCTGCAGACAAAAGCTGTCCAAGGCTGTCATCATCTGTGCACAGGGCACCAATGTAGATATGCTACCACTAATCAAGAGAACTATCTTCCTAGAAAGGAGGAGGAGAAATTAAGATGCACTTTATTTAATAAATAGTATCTAATAATAAATAGATAATGGCATCTAATAATAAGTAGTGACCATCTTTCATTTCACTTGTCATGACAATTAAGGGCCAAGTTTACAGAATACTTTTCAGTATTTGGCTTTAAGATAAACAGTAAGTTCCAGGTTGCTGCTGTTGATGTTTCTTTTTGGAACAATAGTATGGGGCAATAGTGTGGCTTCTGTAACCCCAAACTGCCAGTATTTACAGGATGATCAGTTTGTGCTAGGGCGAGAGAACCCTGAAGGAAGCAGAAGCTTTCCCAGGCAGAACAGCTGGCACACATAAGCAGCTGAAAAATTAAGATGATGTTCTTAATCTTGCAAATTTCTACAAAACCTGAAAATCCTTCCAATCTGGTTCCCTTCATACACACACACTAAAAAGACCAAGAAACTGCTATTGCATTAAAACAATAGTTTGTTGGTTTGTTTGGGGGGGGTGCTGTTGAATCAAATATGCAATGCAAAATTTTAAACCTTAGGTTTTGGGAAGCTCTAATTACAAATACCTTTTACCACCCTAATACGGATTGCTCATATCTGACAGAATCTGGAAAGTTGACTAATGAATAAACATTCCCAAAATCTGAACAGACGAAATCCATTAAAGCACTTAAAAGTGGTTGGGAGCACAGCAGGGGTGGATTCTATAAAGTCCTGCCCTTCCTCCTTACAGGGGGATCTGGAGTGCATGGGACAGTTGTCACGCAGGGACAGGAGCGCCCTTTACTTGCTTTCTGTCCAAACTGCAAGGGCCAGCGAGATAAGTGAAGATTTTTGACACAGAGCCAGAAAAGGCCATCTTCATCTGCAGTCTGACTGTGATGATTTTTGGATCGTGGTGGATACACAACGAGACTGCATTAGAAACATCATGGCTTTTACTAAGCACGTACCAGCTTCTATTTGCACATTTAACAGAGAAAAAAACCCCACCAAATATCTGATTAAAAGCATTGAAATATGCTCCCACCACGTTCAAGATGCACAGGAAGGGGGAGGGCCTCCTCCCACGGATCCAGGCACTAGAGGAAAGAACCCTGCAGAGCTCAGTTTTGAGTTGCAGGATGCAGCTTCCCTCACTGCTTCTGAAGTTTCTTATCTTCTGACTCTTCTTGGCGTGAAGCTGAGAAGCTCCCTGTAGCAACAGGCTGTGAAAATACTTTGACATGAGGCAAATAGATCCAATATTCATTCTTCCATTCCTTCCCCTTCTAACAGCTGATAACCTGTCTTAGGGGAAGCGCAGGGTGGCCTGGCAGCAGCAGAAAGCACACTAGGCATGAAATCCGCCAAAAAATTACTAACTTCTACCCTCTAAGTTCACCTTCATTAACTCTTTAGTATTACTCTTTTCCATGCGTTCAGGAGGAAATACCTGGTTACAGACCCTGCATTCCCAGCTACAGTGTTCAAATGGACAGCTCAAGGGAGAAGTGTTTTCTCCCCACCATTTTCAGAATAGTAAATGCATTTTCTCTTTGTAGGAACATGCAAGTTTTCACATGAACCAGAAATACAGGGTAAAAAGGACCGAGCAGAGATGTTTCTGCTGTGCAATGGTGCTAATTAGTAGCATATTAGCTACGTACGAGGCAGCTATTGTAACTGTGGATCCTATTTTGTGTGATGTTCAGTAATGCTGTGTGTTAAAGTCCAAATATGGGGTATTGTTCTACATAATTTTTTCAATACTGCCACAAAACAACTAATCCAACAGTGGTATGCCTTCCAACTGGAGCTAAGAATCTGAAGAACAAATATTATGAACGCCTGAATGCTGAGAACAGGCCTCTTCCTTTCTCACCCATCGTCCTTCTGATCTTTCTGTACAGAACAAAGCTGCTCTGCCATGGATGTGTCAATACAATCATTTCCATGACAACAGCCTAGGATGTGCCAAATATAGACATTTGACTTCAACAAACAGAGAAGGAAGAGACACATGACTAGAGGACATTCCGCTGCACTGCATTTAAACCCAGTTCCTTCCTTATGGCCATGGGCAAACACTCAGAGAAGAATTCTTGGTGGCCTTTGAGATACTAGTGGTCTCAGTTGTTCATCGTCACATTTCTGCCACCCATGCTCTCTCCTGCTGCAGAGGGGAGGGAACCAGCTGCCTAGCTTCACCCCGAGTTCTCCCGTACCGAGTCAAACAGCTGAGCATTAGCTGCTGATGAAGGGCGGTTTAAATTTAGTTTCCCACCTTTATTTTGAAAGAGCTGAGGCTTATACGCTCATTTCATTTCACCAGCTCTCCTTTGAAGGTAGAAGACTGGCAGAAGCAAAGAACAGACAACTTCTTGAGTCACATCACAAGGACTCACCAGCATTTTCCTTCTCATAGTGCCAAGTGAGGTTCATGCAGCAGTAAGGCCTCCTGCGGAGTACCGCAAAAAGTATCACCCACTGAAGAAACCCCATGACAGTGCAGGACCTGACCTAAGGCCCTTGTTGCCACTGCTGCCTTAGCATAATACACTGCATGTTATGAGACAAAACATAAGCACCTTGCTCTTGCTGTACTGCAGGCCCCTTGGTAGTATATATATCATTCCTGCACAACTAGAGCTACACAATGCGTGAACTGCCTGGGCTTTTAACATCAATCCATTTAAAACAGTGAATGGGTACGTACAGCCACTGTTAAACTCTGAAAATCCACTAAGACACTCCCAGTCCCACAGCTCTGAGATCCTGGACCCGCGCTACGCAGGGAGCCAGGAAATTCCAACCTGCAGCAGAGTCACAGCTCTTTCTATGGCCCTTGTAGGGTACTTGAAGCAATGTTTTTGGTCTATGGCCCAGCTCTGTTTTTCATTTGATTATCTTACAGACAGTGCTTAGCAACCCACGCAAGCTTGTCCCTTGTATTTAGACTTTGTAAGAGAGGAAAACAGAACGGGAATGAAGCTAATGTGCTTGCCTATCACACAGAGCACACAGTCAGTAATTGCCAAAACCTCTTTTCCCCCGCATTCCTATCTACTTCCAGAGTCTCTCCAAAGAACCTCCTGAAGTCTTGCTACCTCAGGTGCTTTGACAAGAAGCAAGTAGTCTGGATCAGTGTTTACAGAGGAAAGCCCTGTTTTACCTGTAATGCTTTAAATTATGTAAGAACAATTGCTAGATCTACACCCTTTGTGCACCACAAGCTGGGCGACAAGGAAAGACATCCACAACCCATGGATGCTGTGTTTAAACTGGGTTATCCATGGGATTTACTCACAAGTGCTCATTCTAACAAGCACACTGGCCTCTCACATAGGTTTCTGGGATTAATAATTACAGTACTGCAGCAGTGAAACAGTAGGCTGTTGTGTCCAACGCTGTAAGTCCCTTCTGTGCCACGACTTGTTACTTATTAAGTGCTATAAATAGTGAGGCTGAATGAGTCTCAGTGTATATAGTACAGAAAGCACATACAAGGCTTGATCGAAGAGCACATAGCTTCAGTGCTTTCTAGAGATACTTCAGACAAGTCTTCACCTTTGCATAAACTATTTGTTCAACCAGATCCCTTTCACACGCACACCAAAGTCTGGCCTGGCATACGCCTGAGGCCATGATACAGCTAATATCAGACATTACTCTCAGAAAAGCAAAGCAAGCACTGACCAGATGTTAACTCTCCCACTTCCCACTGGCATGCTTAGCAAGCGCAGAAATGTGCATCAACAGGCCACCAAAAAACCCACAAACAAACAAAATACCCCACACCATGCAATTCATAGCCTAGAAAAGTGGAGCACTTTCAGAACTTTAGGCATCGAACACTGTCCGTACAGGCATGTGTCACTAATGAACCATCAGCTACAAGATCTGCTGCAATTAAGCAACTCAACCTGCCTCGTCTCTCCTCTCCAACTACGTGCTCCCCTGATCAATAGGAAGCACCTTGTGAAGCCCACAGGGATCCAACAGTCAGCGAATCCTGGCCCTCAGGACCAAGGCAGGAAAGATTTGCTTCTGTTTTCAGAACATTTCATCTACCTACTTCCTTTGCCAAAGAAAGCACTTGCCAGATAAAGCCTCAGATATGATACCACTTGCTCCACTACCCACAGGGAGAAGGATGATCATTAAGGTGGTTAGGACTCAAAAAAAACAGCGTATTAAACTCAGCCAGGACTCATCTGACAACCGGTGCAAATGAGGCTGAAAGGAAAATATAGATATACTGAAGTGGGTCCAGCAAAAGGCCAGACATGATTAAGGCACCGGAGCACCTGACATAGAAATAGAGGCTGAGCGAGCTGGGACCCTTCAGCCTGGAGAAGAGAAGGCTCAGGGGTATCTTAATGTGTATACATACCTGATGGAGGGGGTGCAGAAGACAGAGCGAGACTCTACTCAATGGTGGCTGATAAAAGGACAAGAAGAAATGGACATAAACTAGAATACAGTAAATTCTATTCAAATGTAGAACTTCTTTTACTGTAAGGGTGGTCACAGCCTGGAACAGGTCGCCCAGAGAGATTACAGAGTCTCCATTCCTGTAGATATTCAGACCTGACTGGCCACCCACTCTAGGTGACCCTGTTTTGAGCAGGGGTTTGGACTAGGCAGTCTCCAGAAGTACCTAAACTATTCTGAGATTCAGGGTGGTAGGAAGACCTGCTTTAGCAGCCCTGAAGCAAAACTAGAACTTTCTACAGTAGGCAAAATTTTCAGGAGCAGCCCACTGGAGAGAATGCTTCAGTTCTCCAAGACTCCGAAAACAAGAGTGTAATTAAAGAAAATCAGTATCAATCATACAAGTTAGACCCCTTGCCAAGTACAGTGGTGCAGGGGGGAAGCTTCATCCCCCCTCCTGCCTTATCAGAGAAGAGGACCAACAGCAAGCCAGCACAGTGAACCACACAAGTCAAGGTGCCATTAAAAACCTTTGTCATATATAAAGGCTGGGAAATAATTGGAAGAAATTACTTCTGCCCTTATCTGCATACAGTTTGCACTAAGCCAAGACTTATTTTCCTCTGAGCACTAAGAACTCACTGAACTGCTCCTTCTTCGCTCAGTACGATAAAGGAACTGGGTCACACCCAGCTGCAAAGTTAAAGCACTGGTGCCACTGCACATCAGTGAAAACCCTAATAGAAGTGTAAAGCATAAGAACAGGTGACGAGTCCTCTGACAAGGGGACAGAATGATCCTCCTCTTCTCTATGTTGGCACTATACTCCCATAAAAAAAAAACCCAAAACAAACAGAAGTCATCCTCAT
The DNA here is from genome assembly GCA_017639485.1 of Pluvialis apricaria. NCBI lineage: Eukaryota > Metazoa > Chordata > Aves > Charadriiformes > Charadriidae > Pluvialis > Pluvialis apricaria. The sequence goes on from CM030014.1 coordinate 27,517,979, forward strand.
CCTTTATTTTTATTGCACCTGGAAAAATCTTTGCGATCAAGATGCCTTTCTCAAAAAGGAAAGCTGAGAAAAGGAAAGGCAGCGTGCCAGGCTGCAGTCCCCATTTTATTCAGAAAAAAACCTTTCATTTGGCCAAACAGTCTTTCAGGAATTGACCCAGCAGTACTCACACTCATCTACATTTATGATTCCAGAGACATCAGGAATGATTTAGAAGAGTCAAAACTAATGACCTGGCCATTATTAATTCAGTGGCTTTTTAAACAATTCTGTCCAAGTATCAAGTCACAGGCTTGAAAAGCTGTGACATCTCTTTATCTTACCCGTGGAAGTATATTGTTGTTCTTCAGAAAACTAAGGTCTCCAGATCAGAGGAGTTATCTAAAGCAGACCATCACAATTGGATGCCTAAAGGATGCATCAGCTGTCATACTACAATCACTTTGGAGAATTCCTCTAGTGGCTTAGAGATGATGGTCAAGTGCTACTTGGGGGCCAACTGGAAGCTGTATAGTGCATGCTCTCATGTGAGCCAGAAAAAGCAGCATGAAGTACTATAATGCTTCACAGGTGAGCATTATACCACCAACTGTGACCATAGATGCACAGGAGAAAGCTTGACCAAAGCCCCAGAACTCACTCTATGGAGAGTACGGACATTAAACTGGCTTGAAACAGGACTGCCGGGCCCCAGATTTACAGCAATATAGAGATTGTGGTGGAGCTCAGAATTGGGACCAGAAATCGCCCAAAATAAATTATTTTCCATTCTCTAAAGAAAGCTGACAGATCCAATCAACAAGTTTCAGTACAGATGGTTTCTGCATATTTTTAATTTATTCAGGCTTTTAAGGCTGATAAGAATGCCACATTTCAAATTGATCCAAATCCACTGTTTCAGGGTATTAGTAACGCTGTGTTTTCATAATAAACTCTCTTAAAAGGTTTATCGTCAAAGCTTCTTTCAGGCATGCAGGGTAGGTTTTTGCCTTGAGCAGGATGTACCATCAGTGACCTCGAGCTGACACGCAGCTCTGCTCAGGGAGAGTGCCCTCCTGCCAGAGCACCAGTCAAGTCAGCAGGAGCTGAGCCAACTGAGAAGCTACTCAACGCTTCAAACAAAAGCTCCAGAATTCATACTATTATTTTCTTTTCCAGGTCACTCTATCATCAGAAATTGAGACACTTGGAATATATCCACATAATAAAACCTGCGCAATAACCACTTGAGCAGTTTTGCCTGCTGTAAGACTACAAAACAACCCAGGCCTGGAGCTCATAGCACCTTTCTCTTGGACCATAGTCCTGCCTTCAGCATCCTGCTGTCATCTTCCAGTTGCAGATACTTCACAACTGAAGCTGAGGTCAGGTCTGAGCACTGCAGGTGTATGTTTTTCAGATGAACTCTGAATTGACCACTTCAGCACACAGCACTGAACAGGGGTTTTGACTTGTGTGATTGTTTGTGTGATTAAGCCTCACAGCTGCACTGTGTCCCAGATTATAGAGTATAACAGAATGGAATGGTATGTTACCTGAGAGATGGCAATGGGAGTCACACAACAGAAGCTCCGGCAGCCCCCGGGGTGCACCTTTTCAGCAGAGGAGACCGATTCTCACTGCATGCTGTGCCTTATTGCTACGGCTGAACCTTTAGTTGCGACAGTGTGGTTTGGTTTTTTTTCCATTCACTAATTAATTAGACAGCTTTTCCTCCTCCAAACTTGTATATGCCTTTATTTTCTAAAGATCACTGCAAGGAATAACTTCAATGACAGCTCCAAGAACAGGGAGCCATGTCCAATTAGTGCATAGACGCTGTTTGCAGCCTTCCTTGTCTTCTTAAAAGAATCTATGAACTGCAGTTTCGAAACACCAAGTATACGTCTGTCTGCATATGCATTTGAATAGCAATCTTGGTTCATGCTTAGCTGAGGGCTTTTAACACCTTGCGTGGAAAGATTTCATTGGCCTATTGCTGTGTCCTGAATGTGTTTCAGGTCTTGTTTAGGGTTAGACAACTGTTTAAGACTACTACCCAGAGATCTGCCCCGAGGCTGGATAGTCAGGGGTGGCATGGCATGTGGGAGAATATGGGCAGGTATCTAGAGAATTTCTTGTCTCCAATGGTTTGGGACTTCACCCCCGAACAATTACTGGACCCTGATAAAGTGGTAGAATTTTTAAAAGGAAAATGCTGTGGCTATTCCAGAGACGCACAACTCACTGCGCTGTGCTGGGCCCTGGCCAGTATCTACCAAACACTGCTCAGTGTTATGCAGCACCCTCAGGGGAAAGAGGGGGAAACCAGACCAGTAGGCACTGCAGCTATTCCAACCCCTGCGGCAGACAATGTGGCTACGCCAACCCCGGTGGCAGGCCCTGTGGCCACTCAAGCCCCTGCAGCAGACACTGCAGCTATTCCGACTCCAGTGGCAGACAATACAGCTACTCCAACCCCAGTGGCAGGCGATGTGGCCACTCCAACCCCGGTGGCAGACACTGCAGCTGAACCAGACACCCAACCTGTGCCGATATCAGTTGCTCCTGTACAGAAGAAGAAATACACCAAGAAATCAGTTCGCTTAGTTAGGGATGATGATGAACCAGGGCCATCAAAAGAACGGGAGGAAGAGATGGAACCAGAGATAATCACCCGATCCCTATCCCTGAGTGAGCTGAGAGATATGCGAAAAGATTTCAGCCGACTTCCAGGCGAGCACATTGTCACCTGGCTGCTCTGACGCTGGGATAACGGGGCCAGTGGCTTGGAATTAGAGGGCAGGGAAGCCAAGCAGCTGCGATCCCTGTCTAGGGAAGGGGGCATTGACAAGGCGATTGGGAAGAAGACACAAGCCCTCAGCCTCTGGAGGCGACTCCTGTCCGGTGTGAGGGAAAGGTACCCCTTCAGTGAAGACGTTGTATGCCATCCAAGCAAGTGGGCCACCATGGAAAAAGGTATCCAGTACCTCAGGGAATTAGCTGTGCGGGAGATGATTTACTACGACCCAGATAATGCGCAGTTACCCACAGACCCTGATGAAGTCCAGTGCACAAGGCCCATATGGCGGAAGTTTGTATGGAGTGCACCATCATCGTATGCCAACTCCTTGGCAGTGATGGAATGGAAAGGCGAAGAGGGACCAACGGTGGATGAGGTGGCTGGCTGACTCCGGCAATATGAAGAAAGTCTCTCTTCCCCGCTCATCTCAGCTGTGGAGAAACTGTCCCAGAAGGTCCAACAACACTAGCACATCTTCTTTTTGCCTACCTTTTTAAGGACAGACTTCGATAAAAAAAAAAAAAGGCTACTTCAAAACTACCTCATGGAAACTATTTCCATTAGCCAAAAGGGAAACTCTTGCTATTTCACTCCCACATGGAAATACATCTCTGCCAGCTGTTACGAAAACATAGCCAGTCTTATCTTTGTTTATTCTCAACATGAAACATTAGAGTGACATTACACTGTTTTTGATTAAAAAAAAAAATCATAAAATCAAAGCTCTGCATTTTCCTGATGTTCCTGAAACAAAAACTTCTTTTTCCAAGTTGTTTTATAAATACTCACATGTAATTTACCTTCCAATACAACAGGATAGCACAAAATATTTTAACAGTACATTTGAAATGGATTTCAAGTTATTATATAGGCATTATTAGATCTCTTAAGAATGGTTTTGAAAGAAACCTTATCTTTATCCATCGGTAGATAAATGAATTCAGAGCCCAAATCTAGAAATGCTTGTTTGTGAGAAAACTCACGAACCATTTTGATAATAAGCAAATATTCTAAGCTTAACCAGTGAACAACTGTATATATACACACACTCAAATATAACATAAAAAGAATATTCAACAGATTGAGAACAAGAAGGAAATTCAAAGCAACTGATAGGGATTTTATTTCTTTGCATGCTCAGTTGCCTTTGACCCATTAATTGCTTCCTGTTCAACTACTGCTTGCCAGCCTGCATCATTCTGGGAGGCCACAGAATAAATCCATCTGCACGTGGGGCTGATACAGCAGAGCTTCCATAAGTGCTCCTTGGGACACAGCACAACTTGGAAAGGGCTCAATTACTCTAGCAAAACAATTACTTACTCTGTAGCTGCACTCCACGGCAAAAAAAAAAAAAAGTTACTTGAGCTCTTACAAACCAACATCATAGTCCAGGGCATCTCTTGCTCTTGATTAGAGGGGATTGAAAATAACAACAGCAAAGCTCTATAACTCTTTAGGCAAATATACCCCAAGGTATATCCGCAGTGACAGCTGCCAACACTTGTATGCTCACACAACGTAACCCAAGACAGTTAACCAGGTGCAAACTATGGTCCTATCAGCTTACACCCAAGTCAATGTCTTGCTTTTATACACAGACACACTACTTCTAACAGCAGCTTTGTGTGAACGGCACAGCCACTGAAGGCATTCAGTACTCAGGAAGACAGCTCACCTTCAGACTTTGGGCTTGCTCAGAAAACCAGTGTCCTGTGCAGTCCAGTGCACCCAGCTTGTCCCTAGCACTGTCAAGCAAACTACTGAACTATATAGTTGGTTTAACAAACCTCAGACTATGATGGATTTTTAGATGAGACAGAATTCTAATTAAGTTAGAAACCTCCACAGATAATTACTGACCCTCAGAAGAGGGCTATATTTCTCTAATCCTTCAAAGATGCTTCTCATGGTTCAGATAAATTGGAGAGCAAGACCTTAATAGGGAATAATTCTCATTACAGACAAGCTTAGTAAATTAAAGGATATATACGCATGGCAAAGAAAAGGCATGATTATTACCTATATTGTTTAACCTAACTAACTGATAAGCAGTAATAGTGAAGCTTCATCATCTGTAGACAACAGTTATACACATTCTTCATGACCATTGGGCATACACACTATTGGCTGGCACATGTTATAACCTATCTTTTTTCCCACTGCTTTTTTTACCTACATGAAGTAGGTCCAGATAACCCAAATGAACAGGCACATTCAACAGTTACTCCAAGCCTTTGCATGTCTACCCAACGGTAGAGAAAGGAAGGGTCAAGTAGGCTTCATGGTAGCACCTCATTCCCCCTTCCATTTACCTTCTTGGACCATGCAAGTTTCCTGCTGCAAGAGCTGGGATGCTGGTGGTATCCAAATCAGGTGGCTTAAAGCTGTTTCACTTCCAACTAGAAAAACAACAGGAACTAAAGCATGGATATATCCGAAAAGAGCATTAGTCTGAAAGGCTGCCTTAAAGGTAATCAAATCTTTGTTGAAATACAGCCTTAGAAGATGTCATATTCCTCAGCAAAGGGAATAGTAATCGCAATTAAGTGTTGTTCATGGAAGTTGTTTTGAAAGCAGAGAAATAAAAGGATGAAAATGGTGTACCTGAACAGGGTGTGCACCTGGGGAAGCATCACAGACAGTGCTCCCAAACATCTACTTTTTTCCCCTCTGCAAATACAGCATCAGCAAAAATGGGAATGTTTCTCTCTTGCTAGGCACAGCTGGTAATCTGTGCCTCACAGGGACACGATGAGAATGATTAGACTTTTCTACCTACATTAACAGTATTTTCTATTTTTTTTTTAATGGAAAAGCATGATGCTAGAGGATATTTTGCACTGAAAACACATTTCTTTAGGTGTACTGAATGTGTTAGATGGCCAAGTCTATATACGCTTAGCATTTACTGAGGTCGCATTCACTAGAATGAATTAAACCTCTATTAATGTAGATGCCCTCACCAAGTAAGATACCAAGTCACAGTTCAGCAACACTCAACACATTATTTGGAAGATGTATTTTCAAATAAGAAATCTTTACTTAAGCTTTAGGGAAGCTCATTGCTTCAGCCAAGAGAAGTTAATCTTGTAATTCTTCCTCAAAAGTTCAGGATCTCCCACAGGTTTACCTAACTGCAGTCACCATTACAAATGAATCCACACAGAAAAATCAAAGTTAATTTAGCATGGATTGTTGGTTTTCGTGGGATTTTTTTGTTGTGGTGTTTTGTTTTTTTAAATTCATTGATTAATTGTTCAGAAGATGAGTGGATGTTATTCTGGCAGGTGACATAGGAAATACATGGGGAGCAGGGGGAACACATAGGACATGCTACAATGCAATCAATGAATCCAGCTGAAACATCCTAGCTCACAATTTGCCAAGTCAAGGGTGAAACATAACATCAACATGCCGTAGTGTATGCTTTGAGGCACTAACTTCCCCCCCCCCTCCTTGGAAGCACTCTGAAACACTTTGAACCTTAAATCAATCTCCCATTGTGTGACCTCTTTAACTCCTGCTGACTATGTGACCCTAGAGAAAGAAGGGTCAGTGGAATTATGCACTGCAGTCCATGAACACAGCTGCAGACATCAGTACCAAAAAGGTAGGGCTAGGGGAAGAAAAAGGAAAAAGAGCGAGCTCAAAAGAAAATCTCTTGCCAAACAAGAAAGATGCAAAGCATTTGCCACAGCTCTATTACTGGCTCCCTCATCAGCCACAATAATGAAATGAATGACTTGGAAAAAAAAAAACCACCACCCCAACTTTCTGAAATAAGGCCTTTTTTTTTTTTAAGCTCTGAATAAAAAAAAAAACCCAAAACCTCTCCACCCATACTCCATGTTTTCTTGTTTGTTTAAAGGCCATATTCCCAAGGCTAGTAGATGAGCATATCTGCATATCAGGAGCCACAAAACTGTGCAGAGGCACACTGAAGTGTAGTCTGTGCAACTAAATTGCTACACATGCACAAATACACAGAGGATCTCTTTGGGAAACTATGGCAACTGCTAGTCCACCAACTTGTGATTCCTCCTTTGTCCCCATCTTTCTTTGCTCTTCCAGTCCTTCCCAACTTGGGACAAGCAAAAGAATAAACAGAAGTATTAATGAGGTCGGGATTGGACCTGCAACAAAGGAGCTGAAAAGCAGACCGACCTACTCACAAGCTTGAATCTGGAGACATTCTAAAGGAAACAAACTTTTCAGTAGAGCTGTACAACAGCAATGAATGGGATATAGGCAGCATGAGCCTGGGACACAAAGTCTTGCCTAGGAAACCAGGGTTAGAGTGCTCATAGTGCCATTAAATAACTTGCTGGAGCACTGTCACAACTGACCTTTAATTTGGATGCCTCACATCTTTTTGTCCAGCTGAGATACTCAAGGCCTGATTTTCAAAATTGCTGAGCAACCCCAGCTCCCAGTCATTTTCTCACTGGAATACTGCACTGGCTAAACATTTGGAAATTGCTCGCACGTATTTAAAAATAGCAAGGCTACTATCCAAATATCAAACTATACATACCTCTTTTTCTATCTTAAATCAAACTTTGAAAGCCTCTCAAGCCCTCTGTGAGGGTTATTGATGCTTATGAAGTCCTCTGGCATCCTCAAATGGAGAGCCTAGTAGAACTGCAAAGCATTCCCTCTTCTCATGTTTACATTTAGCCTCAGGGAGAAGGTCCTCCTCATGTAATGGAATGTATATTGACATTTAGACCAAAAATACCATAGACTGAAATTAAAAACAGTGCGATTTTTCACTTCATACAAGTCTGAGCTATGTTTTTTGCATAATTTTTTCAAATGGCACTTGCACAGAAGTTTGTGCTGTAACAATGGGTCTTTTCTCTTTCAATTCTGTATCGCATTTCATTTCCCCTCTTGATCAATATACTACAAGAAAGTCAACTCCAAAACAAAAGGAATCATACTTCATTACTGATTGCAGAGGAATATTCTTAACCAAAGACAGCTTTTTCCCCTTGTGAACCCAGGAAAATGCTACCTGTCTTTTCCACATAGGGGATGTCAGTATGCGTTTCTGAAATCACACATTGTCAAATATAAACATGTGTAAACATACATACCTACCTGCTTTTAACTCTTGAAATCTAAATTATGTAAAAGAGAAACTCAAATAGCTGCATTCCAATTGCACTGAAGACCTCTCACCTCCCTTTCACCTCTACATTTCAGTCACTTAAATCTGGTTTCTTTCTAAACTTGTCTGAAGTCTTAGACAGTAACACATTCAGTATGAAGATCCCTATAGACAAGTTTATGTGCCCACTTGGAGAAGAAAAGCAAAACCATGTCCACCAAGTCCATCTATCCAGCCTTAAGGCCATTACTGGAAATGCAAAACCCCTTTAAAAGGGAGGAAGAGACTGGCTCATCTTCCAGCCCTTTTTTAATGCACCATCGGGCAGTTCATAGCATTGCCACACAGTTCATACTTTTTTTCCCCCCCTGACTTTTTGATGGTCATGACACATGCCAAGATGGTGGAGACCTCCCAGTCCTCCAAGGTGAGGATATTGCCATGTATTCTAGTTTCCACTGCTCTCGTGCACTGCCAGCTGCTATTGCTCCTGCTGGTTTTGTTTGTTTTAAGCAGTGTATTAAATGTTACCATTCAAAAGTGTTATTTAGCACATGCTTTAAAGAAATCCTGCCTCACTCCTCTGTCAGCCAATTGGTCTGATGGCGAGGAGCAGCTCTGCTACAGCAGCTGCTTTTAGTTTAATCCAAAGAAAAATACCGATAGAGCAGAATCAAAGCAAGATAAATTCTTTGGGGAGATGCATTGCTCTCATGGCTTAATCCTAATTCTGACCTGGATTTTGTTAGTAGTTAGAGGCAAACTGCTCAGACTTCTTTTGCACAGGAAAAACACCAACCATAGTATTTTGAGGCAGCAAGGAGCCTGAAGTGCAGTGATCTGCTTTTATTATTGTATTGATATATCAATACTGTAATTATGAAACTTAATTTGGTCTCTCCCTGTCCTCAGTCTGTCTCCATACCATTTTCTGTCCTCTTCTATTTCCTCTCATCTCTGCATTTCCTGCTAAATGCATGCAGCATCCACAAAATGACACCATGCCTCACAGCCTTTGGAACAAGAATATTGTGGAAATAAAAGAGCATTTAGAAAAAAAAGACTTAGCTTCAAAGTTTGCTTTTGTTATCAACCTTACTTCTTTTCTATCACTGTATGTCATTTGTATCAACTGACCTGATAAAGCCCAAGAATGCATCCATGGAGGACAGCTGACAAATCCTGTAGGACAGGGGACCAAACTACCGCTACTGCCCCACATGTGACTCTGAGTAGTAGTTTGAAAAAGCATCCTGTGCCAGGGTTGCTTTATTCCTATGTCAGAGCTATGCTGGGGAATTTGCGTTCCCAGTTACAGGAGAAAATGAGCCAGCAGATGCTACTGAGATGCTGAATTGCACCCCCCTGCATTTGCAGCCCGGATCTTTCCCCAAAACAGAGCACCAACGGCTGATCTCACCCTGAGCCATCTTTCCGGCCCCTCGACTCTCAGAACACACTATAGGTGTTTAGTGTTTCTTGGCCACCTAGAAGGTCTGGTGTGGGCTGGAAAGTCAGACAGGCTGACCACCCTGCTGTAGTCCTTCCCTGTATGATAGTGCGGTTACTCTCACTTCAGCAGAGGGCTCCAGAGTAGCAATGAATATTTTATTAAACAGCCCCAAATCTGCAATAGTAGATAGAATTACAAGAACTTTTAATAATTAAAAGTATATGTGACTAAAGCAGATTACACAGAACTACACCTAAAATTCTTCCCAAGCCTTGCCTCTAGCTGGTAGCACCGAGTATTTTCACTAAGGAAATGGCATTCACGGGTGGCCTTGAAGGCACTTGTCTGAATTTATCTAAGAGATGAACTAATTTGCTGCAGCTCTACTAAAAATCTCTCTAAATGGCAACAGTCAAGAAACAGACTGAACAGCTCAGCAATTGCTGGCTGTTAAAATCATTGCCAGGCTCCTTTGCTAGTTTCAGTTGGGAAGGAGAAAGCTTTTTTCCTATGCTTGCAGTTCAAACATCCAAACCCTAAATAGGAACATCAGTGATGAAAATCTAGAATGCCAGATCCAGGCAGGCTGAACCAGAACAGATCCAGGCTATATGAACATGCCTCCAAAATCTCTGGTTCAAAAAGGAATTAAACGAAGGATGGGAAGACAGAAATCGAACTTGAGCAGCTGGCTCAGGGAACTGCCTTTCCCTCTTTCAGTGCACAGCAGCACAAACCTACCTAGCCCTCATCTGCTGCACAGCACCTTGCTTGGACATTTTCTAAAGGCAGCAATACTCTACACTGGCATTTACACAGAGAAATGCCAGCTCTAACGTTAGGCTCTATATAATTTAGCTGAAATAAAAAATGCTGTTCCAAAAGGCAGGGACAGCTTTAATCAGGTAGAAGCCTAAGCACTGTTTCCAAAGCCATCAAGAACCTATTTATTGCCTTCTGACTTAAGTAGTATATCAAAGGTCTATGTCATTTTATTTTAGCTGTAAGTCTGCAGGGGGGACAACTAGCAAACACTGAATATTTCGGTTATTTCTCATGACTAAGAGACTGCATTACCAAATTATATACTGTTTCCAGATCATTTGATTTTGTTTCTCAAGGTCAGTACAATATCACAGAGCAGTTTTTAAAAACAAACAAACAAGAGTCCCTTACCTGTGGCGGAGTGAAGACTCTCCAAGCTCCAGTATCTGGACAGGACACCTCTCATCCCACCACCGCCACACACTACCCCACTGCTGTCTGAATCCGAACCCGGTGATAGCCCAGAGCTTCCACTGCTACTGCAGTTTTCTCCACTGTGTGCCCCACTGGACTCACTGGGGCACTGCTGGGTCCTCATGCAGGCAGGTAAGAGGGAGAGCCGGGGGCTCTGCTCTGCTGGGGGAAGAAATGGGCAAAGCGCGCTGTAGCTGCTCCCAGGGCAGTGGTACCTGGCAGTGCTGTCTGAGGACTGAGCTGGATTCCTATCCTCCTCTCTGCTTGTCTCGATGCATCCTGACATCATAGGGGTCCACTAAGGAGGCTCCCTCTGTGGCAGCTCAACTGCTCTCGGCTGCAGCTTCTAGCAGCTGATTTTTATTAAAGCTGATTTCAAGGCATTAAAAAAAGCAAGGGTGGGACACAGATCTTTCCTCCCAATTTAACAGAACTGTCAGATTAAAAATAAATAAGCAGGAATAGTAGAATTTAATGCATTTTAAAAATGCCCAAGTGAGAGAGACCTTGTGTTATCTGCTTCCCCTGAGAACTCCGAAAGGACTTAACATATAAACTAATCATGTTCAGAACTGGCTGCGGCTGCTGTTATTAAAAAACTATTTTTGTAAGTCCTCAGAAAAAGAATTAAAAATTAAATCAAAGCCAGAAAAACACAGATTGAGATTTGGGGAGGTTGCAGCTGGAAGCTTTGAAAAATCATTTAGCATCCACTCCCAGACTGTAGACCTGGGATGGTCCCTATTTCAGTGTGTGATCTTTGTAAGAGACCTCACTCCCAAGTGAAACAGCATCACTGACTACTTTTTAATTAGGAAGTTTTATATTCTCATTACCTAACATGTGATTCACTGTGGACCTATACAAAGAATTCTGAAAGAATATGAGTTTCCTGAGAATGCAAAAATACCTGTACTGTTTAGAAACAGCTTTGAGACACCACAGAGTTTTTACGTTAAAGGACGTTTCCGGACTGACACACTGCTAGAACACCTGCCTTACAGTGGCAGATTTGTCAAACTATCAAAATAATTTAATAGTGGCCCCACGGTTTGGTACCACATGCAACAGAAAACATTCTAAAACTTCTGATGCTAGTTATCAGAATAAGTGTAAGACCATTTAACGGGCACAAACTGGAGCACAGGAAGTTCCATCTTAACATGAGGAGGAACTTCTTTACTCTGAGGGTGGTGGAGCAGTGGCACAGCTGCCCAGGGAGGTTGTGGAGTCTCCCACACTGGAGACGTTCAAAACCCGCCTGGATGCCGTCCTGTGCAATGTGCTGTAGGTGTCCCTGCTGTGGCAGGGGGGTTGGACTTAGATGACCTCCAGAGGTCCCTTCCAACCCTGACGATACTGTGATACCATTGCTTCAGTGCGACATTATCCAGGTCAGCTCAAAGTCAGCCAGGTGAGACTCTGTAACTAGAGGTTTGGACCAAAGTAAATGAGGAGCTCAGCTCCACTAGCCCAGGTGGGAGGGTGACAGCTACCCATAGGTGGGACACAAAGGAGCGTGCTGGGACGTATCTAACTGCTCCTACCATTTACAAAGCGAATGTGTGTCTAGGCACCCAAACCCAAAAGTAGGAGCCTAATTTCACACAAGAATTGAAAACGCTTGTTTTACTATTTCTGTGTAAAGTAATTCTGTCCAAAGTAAATAAAGCCACATTATTCTATGGCCATCACAGCCTGCTCTGACAGAGAGACCCCTTTGACTTTGCCTCCCTATCTGCACAATAGCAGGGTTATTTTATTTCAGTAAGATTTCTGTTTTACTGAGTATTCCCTAAAACAAAAACCTTTGGCCTCCATCGCTGCAGGTTACTACAAGGCATCCAACAATGCTGAACCAACTCTTGAATCCTTGAATATTTCGGCTATTCTTTACAAGGTCTCTGCAGTATTAGCAAAAATAACATTTCTACAGTGGCCTATAACAAAAAAAATTCCTTCAATTATCTTCTGAATGTAGCTACTTAGACCAAAATGTCTTCCTCTAATGCCTTCCAGTACAGAAATGGAAATGTGTTCTCAATTTGACCGCAGTACAACCACTCTTCTGCACTGATCAGGGCCTCCTGGAACTACCTGCATTAAAGTATAAATGGGGAGAAACACTTCTTGATCATGATAATGGGGGAGAAGGTAAGTTAAGCTTTAACAACAAAGACAAATCAGCTGTTCTGTGGATTTGGAGCACAGGACGTTGAGAAGAGGAAGGGACAGTGCAGCTCTTCAGACATGGAAGGTGCAAAGGAGAGACTACAATTCAGTCCTAATTATCCTACCCCTGCTCCTTGAAATTCATGCTTGGTACACGAGAAGTAAGGCAACTCCACGTACCTGTACCTCGCCTTGACTGAGCTGCTAAACCCGACATTATTCACAGAGGCTCTGCAGCAACTGCCCTTGCCTGGGAGATCTCTGCCCTCAACCTGCTTAAATCACTCCATCTGTTCCTCTGCTAACCCTCCCACTCTCTGGGCTGAAAGCTCTTGGCAAATAGAGAAGATGCTTATTCAGTGCCAGACAACAGTGCTGTAATCCTAGCTGAAGGTGCTACAGAGGTATGCATATTTTACATATGTACTGGATAGGCATTTTCTAATGGAACGGAAAGAGAGGGGAAAATACTACAACGCCAGGTTGTGGAAAGCACAACATGATATCAGAATTCAAAACTGCAACCCACCACAGAGGGGGATATTTTACTTTTTTTGTTTGTTTTGCTAAATCTACATAGAGATTTTTCTTCTGTGACACTAGAGAGAGAAGTTAGCTAAAGTTGCTGTAGCAGCAGCTGACTCCAACTGCGGATTAAGGATCTCGCTGTGCGGCCTGGTCAAGGTAGTAAAGCTAGCCTGAGCCTTGGACAGCCTGATCCTAAATATCTGCGGGATTTTTTTAGTTTCCATTGGGTTCTCCTGTAGTCTTATAGCTTTGAACAGCGATTGCCAGAATCATTCAGGATTCACTAGAATCTTCTTTTTCACTCTTTGCCCCATGGAAAGTTTATTAGTATACTAAATCTTTCACCTCAATAACTAATACATACAATCCCACTCAACCTGCTAAGACAAATTTTCAGAAACTCAGGCATCCCTTGGCCCAGCTTTTAAGGTTGGATGAAAATATTTGAGTGAGCACATGTTATCAGAGACCTCACAGAACACACATATTTGTGGCTGTGGTTAAACAGAACCAAGATTGACATAGTAGGTCTAACCTTTCTGTGATTCAGAGACAAAGTGAAAAATACAGCAGGCAACACGATTGTTTTTAGCAACTTAATGCGACTTTCATGGGTTAATGAGGATGGAATAGACATTTCATGCTACAGCTACAATGATACACTTCTGAGGACTTGCATACCACTTTTTTCTGTGTCCCTTCAAGAACTAAAATGACAAAAATGGAATAAATAGCTCAGCTTGTTATTTTGCTGAACTACAGGACTGCTAAATATTTATAAGACATAATGAAGTCCTGTTATTAAGCTAATATTTTCCCTCTTGAACAGATCTCTCCAGTGGCTGTCAAACATCTTCACATTAACTGTTGCCAAGTGTGAGCTTAACAGCCCATCTATAGCTGGGAAAAGAAGATGAAATTTGGCCACATGACGCTAAGTAAACAAACAGTCCCTTTGCCTCTGAGAAATACTTTCCGCTATACCAGCGAGGCCAGCGGATAGCTCAGTATCACTAACTGGTCACTGTTTCCCAGACTATCCACACGATTCAGACTTTGAGAACTTGGCTTGCCTATTCTTACTGCTTATGCAAGATTTCCAAGGCCACCAGTATGTTTGTCATCAGTACACATCAGTCAGAATGAATTCATGCCTCTCTGATTGGTATAACCAAGACCAGCACTGTGGTGGAACTCCTGGGCATCTCTTGTAGATATCCGATAGCAGGAAATGTAAAGCTCTTAGGCTGTTTAAATCTGACAAGACACAGGGAAAATTGCCAAAAAGATTCAGTCTGCATTTAAATAATGATTTTAAATAACACAGGTTTAAGATCTGTTATAGCACAGCTACAAACCTGATCTTGTAATACACTAGTTACAAGTTTCTCCCTCTCTGAGGATATGAGAAACCTTGAAGGTTTATGGTCATACATGTGACGCTATCCAAAAGTTTCACAGATTCTCTGAGAGGTAGCATGGGGGGGGAAACATCTTGGAGAAGGTAACGAGGGCAAGGACAAGAATAGAAAAGTCTCTAGCTAAAGAGCACAGAAAGCAGCAAGCAGGCACTGCAAGGAACTATACCTCCAACTCTCAGTTACCCATGTCTGTCTGTCACTTGTCACCTTGTGATAGTCTCCTACAGAAAAGCCCAGAGACTGCAGCACCTCCCCAGAAAGCTCCCTCTGCTCTAGGCCTGTGGGCCAGTAGCTCCCATGCCCAGAGCTGCTCATCTCCTAGCTTCAGCACAAGTTGTAGCTACATTCTCACAGCTGCATCCACTGTCCAGCAGCTTCCCAGTGACAGCCCCAATGTTAGGCAATGTCTTCAAGTTAAAAATAAACAGATATCAGACTCAGCAAAGAGAGAGGAAAGGACAGGATAAGTAAGATAGCCTAAAGACAAACATGCTGGTCCACTGCTTTAACCCAAAGTCTTGTTATCCTACCACTGCTCTCTCCAGTATGTTTTGGGCCCGTCCCTATCACCCCTTTCCTGGGTCAAATGGTCTCCCAAGATCTTCAGAAGCTGCCAAAAAGTAGAAAAGCCTTCCCATATCCACATTAGGAAGTGGCTTGTTTCCTGTGCGCTGGTCTTTCACTCTAGCTCAGCCTATTCAAACACTGCAGTAAACCAGGCAGTAAGGAACAGATACATCCTGCAAGGTACAAATGAAGACACAGGCATAACCAGACAACTAAAGCGGAAAGACACTTGATATTCATCAGTCCTACCTGCCAAAGTGCACGATGCAGCCAAAGCATCCTTCCGAAGCATTCAAACATTCCTGATGTTTGAATAGGACAGTTAACTTTGCTAATCTCAGGAGTGCACGTGTGAGTGTGTGCGCGCACGTGCATGTTAGTGGGGGTGTTCAACTTCTACACTTCTCAGGAGGAAGCTCAAGACACATTCAATCTTTACGGAATAGAGAGATTAGCACCATCTCAGCTGCTCTTTATTTCGCAGATGTTAGAGCCATCTACTGGTTCCTTACAGTTTTCTCAAGTGGCTGCTCTGGACAGAAGTGACAGGAAGGCAGTCTGCAGAACTTGATCAGTGACCAAGAGCACCACAGTATGCCTGATCCCAACTGCTGGGATACCCAAATGACAGGTTTGAGCCTGCCTCATTTCTCCCAGCATGGAATAAAGGCTGAGAGAACAATGTGTCAGTGCTCCAGTGCCAGTGACTGGCCAGAGGAAGCTAATGAGTACAGCAGATACAGCATTAAAATTAAGCTCTTCTCCTTGCACTCGTGGTATGGTCCAGTCAGGAACAGGCAGTCTCACCTGAAGTAGTAAGTTTGTGTCCAGCTAAGCTCTTGTCCTCCGGTAATGGGTAGGTGCATGACAGAAGCCTCATGGCTGTGCATGGCACCTTTTGGGCTGGGATCATGACAGCCATCTTTCCATACCCAAAGAACTAGAGAGGGCTCCGAAATACCCCATCCCTCACAGTCGCTGCGGCATTCCCTGCACAAGGTGGCCAGATGCAGACTTTGAGAGTGAAAATTTTATCCATATTTTCAACATGGAAGTATATAGTACCACTGCGTATTGCACAGTACTTTCATATCCATTGTCTTTTATGACTAAAGCATATGCTAGCATCATTAAAACAAGTAGTTGCAGCTTTATAGTTAGGAACCTTAAAATGAGATTAAATGGATTCATTATTTAATTTTATATTTATTTAAATGACCTGCAGCTCTGTCAAAAGCAACAGGTATCACAATAAAGCTGTGCAACAATCAAAGAGGGCATTCTGCTACACTGCTGCTGCCTCAAGGACATTCCCAATCCTAAAACTGACCCAACAATTTAAGAGTATTGCTTCAGTAATTTGCAGTTTTCTTCCCAGCCACATCCTAGCACAGGAACAACACATGCACACACTCATCACCCCCAAAACGTTTCACATGAAGCCTACAAGCTGCAGCTAATAGAGACAGCTGTGGTAAAAGCATACAGTGCTTCCTCCATTCATCAGTTTTCTCTCCCACCAGCACGTTTTTGGTGGTGAAAAAAGGGTTCTGCTGCATTTCATTGGTTTTGCTACATTTACACAGAAAATCTTGAGGTTCAGGCTTAGGTCATAGTATGAAATTCATGTGTACCTACCTCAGGAATATTGTGTGAATCATAGATTATTCAGGTTTCATGCCCCATTTCTAGATAGCATATAAACACCTACAGCACTACCAACTGGTCAATCTGTATTTACTCCCCCTATTCACCCTCTGAAATTCATATATATTTTTTAGCTCACTCAGGTCCCAGTTGGGAACTATCATGACCTTTGTATCAGCTGTGACTCAGAATTCACTTCTATGACAGTGGCACTTCGGGATGTCAGCTAATGTCAGAAATGCACAGACAACTTGACAATGATGGGTTTCCATCTGGGATTTTCAAGAAGTAAAGATGCAGCTTTTTAAATTCAGCCAGGGAGCTGGTCCTAAGCATTAGGGCAACACCAGATGCTTGTGACAGCAAGTGATCAAAGCCCTCAGTGCTGAGAGAGCAGAGGCAGGGCTCTTGACACCATGATAATAAGTAGTTTGTTTTCTTATTTCCAGATGAAACCTCATGACTCTGTGCATAAGTCGTACAAAGTGTGAGAAAGCAAGCCAGTTTTGCTTGACAAAATATTATGACCATTCAACTCTGATGCAATTAGCACAATGTTATGCTCCCTTAATTAGGTAATTCCAGCAGTGTTTAACCGATGGTACAAAGAGACCTTCTGAGGCAGAAATGGCAGCTTGGCACCCAACTGTGGTTGGCTTTTCCTGGCTAGATTCCTAACCACCAAACAACTCCTCTGCAGTCTGATTTTCTTATCCCACCCCAAAGCGCTATGATAGAGATATCTGCAGTGTTTGGGCAGGCACTGTCAGATGGAGAATTTAAAAACCTGGCAAAGATACGTCTCACTGTTTAATAATCTGTGCGACTTACATTTTAATTCTGAGGAAGTGTCAGTCATTGGAAGTGAAGCAGACACGCTACTTCATGCACATTCCTCATGAAAATACGGCATACTTGTTCTTTAAGATGATTTATTTAAAGTACAGGAAACTTCTACCTCTAGAGGCTCATTTAATTGCTTCAGTGCCTAATTAGCAACTTGAGAGGAGCCTCACCATACCTATTGTAGTGCTCTCCAGCAAACACAAGGCAGAGAATCTGTTTCATCTGCAGAAACCTAATTCAGGAGTGTAATATATATGACATCATCCTAGGTGAGACAGTTCTCATGAGACAACACAATGTTTCTACATCAAGCACACTATTATTGCCATTAGTGATCTTGTCTTCACTAAAAAGCTGACCACTGCCTTTAAACAGCATCTTGATTATTTGCTCAGGGAGAAAACAAACAAGAATATGAAAAGCACATGAAAGAATTAACTCTGAAGCAGATTTTTGTTCAGCTATAGATGCAGCATTCCACATAAATAGGTTAGAATGCTTTCCACATAGTTTCCATACTCAATAAACCAGAGCTTAATTCTCTCATAATTCACGTCCAACTAAGACTAGCGTACATACCAGGAGAGGAGATGCGTCGTTTCCAGCCCACACAGTCTAAGCCTGTCGGAGTGCTCTGGGAAAATGGATGCAGTTTCAGTGGTAGGATGTCAAAGGCAACAGCAGACGTGATGGATGGACTTATTCCAGC
Organism: Pluvialis apricaria; assembly: GCA_017639485.1. Taxonomy (NCBI): domain Eukaryota; kingdom Metazoa; phylum Chordata; class Aves; order Charadriiformes; family Charadriidae; genus Pluvialis; species Pluvialis apricaria. The sequence continues at coordinate 27,536,459 of CM030014.1, forward strand.
CTGCAACAAGAGAGGGAAGACAAAGACAACAAGCATTAAACTTAGATGCCCTGGAGGACAAAGTACAGCGTTCATCATGGAGCACCTCTTTCTACCTCTGATGCTTGCTCGTGTAAGTAAGCAGGACATTAGTAGACACATGTGGATGATTATGGCAAGAGAGGCTAGAAAAGGGTGAGAAGGCAGGGAAAACTGAAAGATAATCAGAACGGAAGTGGTTAACAGGTTACTCAACTCATACTTCACATACTACCACACATACACTTCATCAGAAGGAGTGAAACTTTCTGTGAATGTAGGTATCTAGTGAGAGGGGGAAGCTTATCACCTTAACAGGTCATCCCCTCAGCTGCAGAACTGTTTTCTACAACTTTATGATTAATAATTCCTGTTCCGGTATTTAACATGTAAATAAACCTTTTCCCTTCAAAGATTTATTGGTACCAGTCCCCAACCATACAGGATGTGAATAACACAACATTCTTCTCTTCAGTTAAAGGTACAAATAAGATCTCTTGCTCCCTCCTCTAGCTGGCTGACTGATTTTACAAAACCTACAGAACTTTACGAAACTTTGAAAGCTCTATACCATTGCCAGATCTCATTGAATTAAAAAGTTTGGCTGGATTAAGGGGAAAAAACATATAGATACATACACACGGCTCATGACCTCTAATGCCTAGTAAGTCAGGCTTAAAATAAACAAAAATACAAGATTTTTTGTTTAAGAAATCACACAATTATACAAACCAGTCATAAGATACTCCATCCACCCACAGACTAACCTACTCTCTCATGCAGAGATTCACTTGACGTTTAAAAAACAAATTAAAAATCTGTCAGCAAAATCCAAAATGTAAACAAGGTTGTTCTCCTTTTTTGTGTCAAAACCAGTATTTTCTGCTAATCTTGCCACATCAAGAAATTTTTAATGTTTTCTGTCTCCTCTCATCCACATTGAAACAGAAATAATATCTGCTTGATATAAGGAAACAAGACCAACATTCCCCTGCTACTTCATCAGGGAACCACAAGATACTGGGCAAGATACTACAAGAATATAGATTATCTGACAACGACCAATACAGACTGTTGTCAAAGTCACTGAAACTTGCAGTTCTTAAGGCATAATGCAGACATAGTTTTATTCCTTGTTCCTTCTCTCCACCCCATACCTCCTGTGGCTGGCACACAGAGAAAGTATTAGCGACTGTGGGTAACTGGGAGATCAGCTGGTCAGTGAGCATCGGTCCCGTGGATGTAGCCATTTTTCATCCCTGTATCACTACTGCCCCTTCCTTTTGCTGCTGTGACATTCAGTTAACATATCCATCCTTCACTGAACCAAGAATTTGGTATATTGAGGTCCAGTAGTTTATCCAGGATCTTTCCTTCTCCCTACCAGCCCACTCTATGTCCCATGAGCATAAAGGCTGCTGACTAGCCTTGATGCTGATGCCTCTTCCTTAGAAGATGGCAACTAGTCAAAACATCCTTCCAAAACTAAATGGCAAACTAAGCCCCATGAATAGCCACGTACTGCCCAAGCGGCTGAGAGCGCTGCTGCTCTGCGCCTGGCTTGCTTTAGACTTCCTGGGCATACTTTCCTAAAACAAAGAGAAAACAGCCAATGCTTAGGCACAAATCACCGTCTCCTGAAGGACAGCATGAACCTTGATCAAATTAACCTGAGCAGTGCCTGTTTGTCTAGAAAAGTCACAGCAAAGCCCCAGTGGGAGCACATGATCTTCCAGTGACAATGAAATCAAGCAAGACAGGCAACTCACTGAGCTACAGCTCTGAAAATGCCAAGGGTAAAGTCTAAGTTATTTACATGAAAGGCAATAGAAAGCATTATTGTTCTGTTTAAGACTAGGATGGAGAATACCACCTTAGGGCTGTTACAGTAAAACTGCAGGCTTCATTCTTATTAATCTTCAGGACATCAGAGCACATTTCAGGTACAGGCATCATTTGATTTCTATAGCAGGGAAGCCAGGCCTGCACAACCCAGAGTCAGATGAAGTGTTTTCAGAGATGTTGGTAATATGTGAGCAGGGTTTTCCCCAACCTACAAGGGAGGGGAGGGGAAATGGGGGACCAGAACATCATCAAGACCCTCCCCTCTACATTTGCTGCTATAGGTTCGAGGGGGTTATTTCTACGCACAGCAATTCAGCCCCTGGGAGAGGCATTTACCCCTGTTGTGGGTCTGTGCCTTGTCAGGTACACAACAGGGGGAGACTTATCTCATTCAATCCCCTCTCCAAAGTGTGTTCGTTACCCTCTTGAAGTGTATCTGAGGTGCCCACAGTGCTCATAACCATGGTAGCACACAGCAAAACTTAATTTTCCCTTATTTCAGATGGGGTAAAATCAGATTTCCAGGAGCCATATTCAGGACAATAAGCTAAAAATCTATTTTTCACTGCTTCTCATTTGTCTCTCAAAATAAAAGAGAGCTTTTTCTGCACTACACCCCCTCTGGGTATAGCCCCCTGATGGGCCTTTTAGGAACCTCTCTAATTTGGCAGAGCAAAAACTGCGCTCTAACAAATGCATGTAGAAGCCACATCTGTGCTTCTATTGCTGTGCACTGGAGAGCCATCAAGCTTAACAGTCAGGTTTTAACTTTTTGTCAAGATAGGGAAGAGCAGGACAGGAGTAGACAGGCAATTCAGAGACATCACTAAAACAATTTTTGCAAAAATAATTCCCAAAACAGAGCCTATTGCCATTATAGCATTACATGTATCAGTGGTTTGAGGCATTGTCTCTGCTCCAGCTGGGGAATTTAGACTGCATTAAAAATAAGCAAGAGGACCCCAGGCTACATCGTGAAACCCATCACCATGTGAAGGGCAAAGTCTATGGCCAAGCAAAAGAAAACAGACTCATCCACAGCCATGTGAGCTTCTCTTCTTCCACTTTGGGGGGTGCTACTTTCAAAGGCTTACTATGACCAGTTAGATGTTAACAGTTTAAGGTACAAGATCAGAAGCTGCTCAGCTTGTTACTGGTAGCATTTCATTATAAGGGACAGCTGGGTCAAGCTTTGAGTTTGACTCCAGGGATTTACACAGACTGTTCCTATTTAAAGCAGATGAGCAGCTCACTAGACCTAAGCATAACAAAGACCAGTATATAGAATTGTTTAGGACTGGTATTTCAAGTAGTTATTTTTTTAGTTTACAGATAGTTTCTTGACTGTTTGCCCATCTCCCTCCATTCCAACTGCCAGCCTTCAGAATTAACACTACACTAAGTTGCGTATGTTGATCTGAATGATAGAGTAGTATCAGAAATCAGCACTTGAAAAAAATCAAGACTTCCTTCCTGGTCTGACCTATTAAGTTGTTTCCACAATATTGCAGCATGACATCTCCTTGTACGCTGACCTGGTCTTGACTTAATACAATATGACTTGTCATAACTGAAGCCACACATCCCAAGGCAGCCATGTGTCAGAAAACATCAGACTTGCAATTTCAGATCTCCAAAGCCCCATACAGTTGCCTTGTTCCAATCACAGAAACACAACAGACATTGAACATCTTACAAAGCTTCTTTTGTGATAATTTATTTCTCCTTATAGAAAGGGATTTAGCATCCTTCTAAAACTGCCCTCAAACACTGCAGCTTGTGACAGCACTCCCACCACACTTAGAAATATGAGTAAGCCAGCATTATTACAAGAATAGAGCACTGCAAAGACAAAATAAAACACAATAGAAAAAAGAAACTACACAATGACTATTACAAAAAAAAAAAAAATACAGGCCAAGAAACACATACAGGAAACAGCCTTTGAATCCCAACAGTTCTCTCAATAAAACTTAGCATTGTGCCCTCTTGGCCTGCCCACAAAGATAAAAACTGTCAATAACCTGCATACAACACTTAAATCAACAGGAACAGTAAAGACAAATCTACCTACACACTACTAAACATTCTCTACTCACCTCTACTACCAACAGAAAAATGAACCACAAACCTAAGTCAGGCCTATAAACCCCCCAGGCAGGTGACGTTAAGTGAGGGCACAGGGGCAGCTGCAAATCATTACGCAGGTGATCACAGTTCAGAGGTAAGTTTGCACCAAAAAATAAGGGTGGAACTGCTTAAAGGAGAAGCTCTTTTCTGGCAGAATTTAAATATGCAGTCAATCAGCAAAACAGACAGTATTCAAACTGTGTAATCTGATGGCTCTAGGGGAAGCTATCGAGGTAACTGGTTGCTCCTCTTAGAGGCACTAATGGTCTCACTGCTGGCCAACATACCCTGCAGCACGGGCTAGATTTCCATCACTATCCATGCTTGTCAAGGAATTGTGAGAAATATTTTTAGCATGTTTTACTGGCTTCTGTTTATCACTGAGCCTATGTAAGCCAGGGATTCATTTTTCCTAGCTTGTTTCATGCCTGTACTAAGCATTCAGAGCTCTGAACAAGGTAGAAAAGTAACACAATTAATTTCTTCTTAAATATTTTTAAACTTAATATATGCATGCCTCAGGAGCATTACTAATCATCTTCAACACATAGGTAGTAGTGGGGCTGAGCCAGGAAACATCCTCACTGAACTGAGAGTGGGCAACACATCACAGAACTATACCGAGCACTCATCCAAGCATCAGCTGGCAACATTTTGGGTTTTAGAGCCCTAGAAATACAAAATAGCACAGATTTTTAGCCCCTTTTCTTGAGGAGGGGAGACCAGTGTGCAGTTTTTCAGAAACCCTGTTTCTGGAATTGGCCTGGCTGTCTGTCCCAGGTGTCCGTCGGCTTTGATGGGAGGCTCTCAGGCAGACAGGTACGAGGCAGCAGGTTTACTCCTGCTGAGCCATAGTGCACAAACTGAGCTGTGTCAGGTGAATGTTTCCCCTGTGCCATCCACAGAACTACTTGTGCACATAAGCTCAAGCACGTGCTGAAGCATGTGGTGACAGGACTGGGGCTTTAGGTCCCCTCAAACATTGTCATTTTGATGCAAGAGCAACCAGAAACAGGCAACCAGGACAACAGCGAGAAAGGGAAACAAATGCAGGTAACAGACCAAAACGGAAAACCCTGAGGACAGCTTTTATTTTAATATCTGCTACTTGATTTCAAGGTTGCTCAGAAACTTCCTCTGTATTATCATCAGATGCTGCAAGGAATGTCCCTCTGTCTCATGTCCTTTTTCCTTAGAAGTTCTTTTTTATGTATAAAGGCTAAATTTGGCTCTTGGATAGAGATTCATGGCTCTCCCAGAAGGGAACAGACCTTAGCTCTGGATCCAAGAGTAACAGATGCCATCAGTGTGAGTCACAACAGCCACAAAGTTTGCCACAAGCAATCATAACACTGATATAAAAGTCTCCCCTGGTGGAAAGGAGAATACTAATAGCTAAAACTCCCGTGCCAATGTGCTCTCCAGCACTTCACAGCAGGAATTTGCCTCAGTAGGAAGTGTGGAGTTGGCCTCAGATACAAGGGAAATCTAATTTAAAGTCTCTTTTTAAAGCTGTACAGCATTGCCATGGGGCACAGAATAAGATTTCATCAGTTTAATTTATATTGATTTAAGGCAAATTTGATTTGCTCACTGTCCTCCCTATCTTTCAGCTCACAGAGCAATCGGATGCTCTTGCATCCTGTTGTCCAAGATGGCACGGGGCAGGAACTGCTCACTTACAGCAACTAAAAAAACATACCACCTTTAGAGACCATCATCACTTATGGACCAGTTCAGTGTTTAATCAGTCTCCACAGACTACCAGGCCCAAAGAAAAGCAGACAGAACTGGTACCAGACAAAGTGCAAGGACAGGAATATGATGACAGTAGACAGAAGCAGTCGGAGCAGAGAGGAAGACAGTGCCAGAGAATGAGGAGGACGGTGTACAGTTTCTTACTTTTAACTGGTCCTCTGGGAGGTGTTGCAATTGAATCCCTCTCTCTGGCTGTGTCTCCTTCTCTAGCTTCCTTTTTTGGTTCCTCTCCATCCAAACATCATCGAAGCTGAAGCATTTATAGAGGGGTTTAGGTCTTTTCCTCCTCCTCCTCTCTGGAATGTCCTTGGCTTTTTCATCCGGAGCAAGGAAGGAAAGCCTCCAGGCTTTGCTCTCAAGGGTGGAGATAGGGCGTGGGGATGGTGGAACCTGGGGGGGCCTTCTTTTGCGATGGGGAACCCATTTCTCATTTGGCCTCTTTTCAGGTGGTGTTTGACATTGCTGTTTAGATTCCTGTTTTACAAACAGCAGGTGAAAACACAGGGTTTGTTGGCTGGAAATTTTGTTTGTTTCCAATCAGGTTGAACAGAAGATGGTAAAGCTCAGTTACCTAGCTGCAGAACTATTCAGAAGAAAATGCTTTCCCAAGAGTACTGGCTGGCCGAACCCAGCCTGTCTACTCACTCAGCCTTCTCCATAGGCTTAGGGGTGCTCCACCCTGAAGCAGCAGCTCTGCCGTCCTTTGAGAGTGTAATATACACTCTTTCTGCCCAGGACAATGCCCTTTTCACCCTCATTCTAGATGGCATATTACAATAATATTACTACTGGGATTTAGGTCACTCTGTCTGTATAATATTATTTACAAAGGCAGACAGTGTCTCTGAAAATAGAATAATAACCAGTCTTGTCTGTCTGTGCTTTTCCAACTGTACTTCAATTATACAATGTGAAAAGGCTTCCTAGATGCCTGCAGGTCTGACATATTAAGCCCCGTGCTTCCTGACGTGCTCTTTGTGCTGTCCATTTTATATGCTTGATGTTGGGCTGAGAGCAAGGAATTGCACAGCTTTGCACTTCACTCTCATTTACTTTTAACGAGTGGTTGCACAAAATTACAGCTTTTATACCAAAGCAACTTGAAATTAAGCATGCCCTGAGGCATCTAACTACCACTCCAGGTAGCACCAGTGTTAGAATCAATAATATTTAAGGTGGGAGATAACAACATTGAGGAATGAATGATCTCAGGATTCTCTTTTCATGCCAAGAAAATGTCGTGTCCTGACAACAGTATCTCTCCAGATTCTCACAGTTCATTTGGAGAACCCAAATACAACAACCCTTAAACCACTGCAGGCACTTCCTATCTACTCTCAATTAACAAACAATCCCAGATCAATTCTTCTTTGCCACTGGCAAGAGATGCCACGGTCGAGAAATACTCCTTATCTGCAAGATGCTATGCAAAAAGGAAAGTGTTTGCTGCTGGTATTCTGTGCCTAACCCCATCATATTGGAGAGGAGCAAGGAAGAGAACTTGCACCGATTCCAAACGTGGGACATATTAGGACAGTTCGCTCTTGCCTGCTGGGTAACATAATTATGTAAGTAAAATCATGCCACAAACAGTCAGATTAATTAAATATGTAATGAAGGCCTGCCACATCGGCAAAATGGTAATTGTTCTGTCTTGCTGTTTTCAGCATAAAATCTTCCGCCTGGACGTAACTTGAAGAATGTTAACCATTAGCAGCTAACGAGAGAGGGGCTGGTCTGTGCTCCATCAGGCTAAGAAGAGTTACTTACCAGTGTGGTAGCCAGAGGCGTCAGGGGCAAACTGATCCATTGCAGCTTGGTACAGCACTATAACACAGACAAAGCTGGTACCACTGGAAAAACACCTGGCTGAGGGCTTGGGAATATATACATATCCCCATGGTGGAAGGCACACTGGGATGTGAGCTCAAGGAACTTCACAATTATGCATCTGTTTTGCAATAATGTCTTTACTGACGTGGAACAGAAAAGGACTTTTCTTCAAATCCACTGTTAAAACTTCATTTTATGACCTTTTTACTTAGCAACATACGTAAGGAAGACCATCCTTAGTGTTTAGATAATAATTATGTTGGAACTGCCTCTGCTGTATTTTCAGTCCTGGAAAAACAACTTTGCTTATAAAATGCAGCGTGCAGTTCTACTTCATTTCACAATGTCATGAAAATGGAAATAAATAAAAGCCCTATCTGCTTTAATAAATTAAATGTTGTGTCCTGAAAGCTGGAACATGTACATTAATTTCCAGGCTCCAGCTGCATTTATCCAATTTCAGATATCATATTCTGCAGGCTCCAGAAGAATCAGGAAAATTAAACTGGTTTCATATGGCTTAGATACCATTTAAGTTTTTCATCATTTTCTTTAAATTACTTAATCTAGCAATCAATTTAAGTAATTATTTATTTGCTCCTAATGATTATGATATAGGATGTGGGTTTGCCTGCTCAAAGCTTTACACATGCCTCATTTCTCCACTCTTTTCTAGATGCTCTTTTGGGTTACTATTTACAGGTCAATGATTTCATCCATCCTTTGAGAGGCTTCACCTGTTGACAGTGAGTATAGTCCAAGTATCTCGCCTTTTCCTAGGCTGGTGTAACACTGCAGTCTCCTGCTTGGAATGTGGTGTCCAGTATTAAGTTTGTAAGTTAAGCTGATGCCCATGAAAACAAAAGATTTTCAAGTAAAGCAGAGGACAGAAAGGAATAAAGCAAATTCTCTTCCCCTTCTGCCCACTGCAATTCCAGTACTACAGCCTTTACTTCTCAAACTGCCACCCACATGCTTCTTTAGATTCCAGACAGCATTAACTAAAAAAAACAAACGAATTAACCAAAAAACTCATTGGGAATATGTGAGGAAAGGTTGAGGGAATTTGGTTTATTCAAGCTGATAAGAGGACACTAAAGGCAATATAAGAGCAGCATGCAACAATTTTGTAGTTACATCGATGATGGATCCAAACTTTTCTCAGTAGTGCCAGAAACTGCCACAAGACAGTGGCCAGAAATTGTAGCTTGTAAAGTTCTGGTTGGGCATTAGGAAAAAAATTTTCCTCAGGGACGAGTTTCCCAGAAAGGTGCTGAAATCTCCAGCAATGGAGGTTTTCAAGACTTAGTTAGACAAAGTCATGGGCTTGTCTATCTGGTGTTGCCACTAGTCCTGTCTGAAGGAGGTGGGATTAGATGACCTCCCAAGGTCTGTTCCAACCAACCTTTTTTTTGTTTCTATACAAAAAATAGGGAGCTTCTATAAAAAAAAAAGGGAGAAAGGCTAGCTAAGAGCATTTTGGAGGGTATGTTAAAACTTTAATATAACCTGGGACGTGAGAGACAAAAGGCGGCAGCAGCAGCAAAAGCTGTGCGAGGGCTCATTTGAGTTGAACAAAACCAGCCCTCAGCTGCAGAATTGATCACGCAGTTCCAGATTCACGAACTCTCTGAAAAATGCCTGCTTGGGGTATGCAGAATCTCCTACCCTCTCTCAAGTGCCACTTTTGAAAATCTGTTCAACAAAACTTTTGCCCATTTCTTAATGTCAAAACTCATCATCAGCAATACTGAAAAAGTAGTGTGATGGAGCCAGGTTCTGGGATCTCAGCTAACAGATCGATCTCAGTCACTCTGGTGGCTTGCGCTTAGCCACTGAAAGAGATTCCTAAGATCCCAGAGACTTACAATTTGGGAGATCCTCTCTGGGATTAAAAGCCTACTGACAGAGGAAGCCTCTGCTTTTAAAGGCCTCAGCCAAGCAAGAAATCCCTATTGAAGATACAATCTTTTCTGTGAGATCCAGCCTATCACAAGGAAATTCATATGTTACCATGCAACATCAAAAGGAGACCCTGAGTCCATGTTTTTTTTTGTTTTTGCAGAAAAGGACTCCTACTGGTAATCAAAGGGTAGTTATGGTGACTGCAAAAGACTCATGGTACTTTGAAAGCCAGCTACTCATTGGTTAAAGAAATAGATTTTACTTCTTAAAAAGTGACTGCTAGCAATGGGAATTGATTTCTGTGTTGCCTTTCACTTTGAGAAACTAACTTACTATACACCAGTTACAAAGCTCGATTCTGCCTTATCTCAAGAGGGGTAGGACGCAGCTAAAAAATGGAGCTGAACGCAGGGTGGCGTCTTTGTAATCTGTCTGAGGCACATTATGCATTAGTGCTGTTGTGATGACTCCATTCCTTTAGATTTTTGGGGTAAATCGTTCCTTAAAGAGTGCATCAATTCATATTCAGTCTTGAACAGAGACAGAAAGATTAAGTAGTGCTACCTATCTTAGACGAAGAATATTTATGCACCCATCTAATGAATATGTTCACTAAGCCATTAAAGAGTTTCACTGGAATTCCTAAACCATATTAAAACCAAAATACTCTGCAAACCAAACCACCACCTGATCATTCCCAGACAACAACTCACCTCATCTCGGAGCATGTCACTAATGGAAGAAGCTGTGTTTAAGCTGATCTGGGATTGACTGCTTATGCCACTGTCATCCCTCTGGTATTCGTTGTCCAACGAGTGTACAGAAAGTAAGAGACTACCTCTGGGCTTCAGTGTCTTTGGTCTCTCAGGAGCCTCCAAATTGCTTTCAACCGCAGAGCTGTTCCCAAGAGAGATCATTGAAGTGGCGCATATTCTTCCAGGATAACGGAAGCTCTTGTGTTGAGAAGTGGATCGTGGACTCTGAGGTTTAGGACTCATGGGCCTACAAGGCATGTCTTTACCATCAGAATTTGAGAGCTGGGGACATGATGGACTTGACTGACTAAATTGCAACTGCAAGTCAGTGGGGCTAAATGGCGATTTCATCCAGTATTCCTCTAGAGAAGTATTTAAACTGTTGCTCAGAGCCTCCTGTTGCTCATCACAGTCTGAACTCTGTGAGTATCTGATGCCCAGGTCATGGGACTGTATTCGTTTTCTCCACATACCTGCAGGTGAAGAGGCATCAACAGGCTCCACAGAGGTGTCAAAATAATTGGTGTCTGCTGAGGAGCCATTAGCTGTTTCTGTTTTAAAAAATGCGTGTCCGTTGGAACTATCCTGTCGCTCTACTAATGTCGTTCTCATCACATGGCTTCTAGTCACGTTAAGACTCTCCTGTGTTGGTGATAAACTTGCTAAGACAGGCCTTTTTAGTCCATCTGCCTCCTTGCTTTTTAGAAAAGCTTTCCAGGCGCTCTGGCGAAGTTTGGCTTTCTCCTTTTCATTTTTCAGTGATACTCTTGAGCTGTGCTCACTATTTTCCTTTTCTGGAGATTTGGATTCAAATAAGCTTGAGAGGGATTTGTGTGCCAAGGCCAACCTTGTCTTGAACTTCCTACCCTCAGGGTTTTTGTTTCTTTTGTATTCATTTTCGGGGAATGATTTTCTAATGCCAGAGTATTCCACGGGTTCACTGTCATTGTTTTCAGATGGACCTGAAACTTGTCGATCTGCATATTTGATAGCAGCCAGTGTGGGAGAAGTTGAATTTGTGTCTACATCTTCCATCAGTATCCGACCAGAGCCAGAAGCCTTTCTCAGACTCATTCTGTTGAATAATCCTGCAGGTCTCTCATAGAATAAGTCATCATCATCAGAGTACTCAGAGGCATAGCTTTCCTTCCTGTGGAAGGCTGAACCAGATGAACAACTTTTGAAGGACTGTAAACTTTCAGTGTCTTCATCCTCTTTCCCAGCATCCAGTTCTTCCATCTTTGCCTTGCTGCCAAACAAGCTGCTACTTCCCTGATTTTCTGCTATGGCAGGCTTAGTTTTCCTGAAAGATGTCATTTTTGAGAATACTAAAAACCTGGAAGCTTTCCCACTATTTCCATTCTTTGTTGGCTTTTGTACAGCTTTATAGAGACTGCTGTTACTTCCCAGGATGTGCACTGAGTTCTCATCCATTTCCTCGCTGTTAGTGCTGCAGGTACTTATATTATCTAGGCCCAGCATGCAAGCATTGTGCGTCTCCCTTTTCATAGAACAGTTAAAGACATCAGACACATCTAGATTCAGTGTACTGTCTTTACTGGGGCTAGCTGCATCTTCTGCAGCAGAGCCCCCCTTTCCTTCACTAGGAGAAAGTTCTTCACAAATACCTATTTGTTCCTTTGGAAGATTACAGCCTTCAGTTCCTTGCCTGCCTCCTGCTTGTTCAGAGATGATGATGGGCCCTTGAAGGTTAACATCAGCACCATCTCCCTGACACAAATTGCTTCCATTGCACATTTCCAGTGTTACTGCACTGGTTATACATAAGCCTTCCTCTCTGCCTTGATGTGCTTTGAATTCCTCTTCCTTAGACACCTCATCATCTCTTGTTTCAGCCCATGACTTTCTGAACTGTTCTGTCTCTAATTCAAAACCAGTCTTTGTTCCGCAAGGCTCTTTCTCAGAGATCATAACACCACTTCTGCGATGCGATTTTAAGAGCGCTTCTTCACATTGATCTGCCTGACTTTCTGCAATAAGTATATCATTGCCCAGTGGTACAGTAACACTCCTGAACTCCACTTGTTCACTTGTTACCGTGGAATTACTACAGGTGAATCCTAAGGATGAAACTGCATCTGTTTTCTCTCTTTTCTCTTGTGAAACTTCTGGTTTTTCTTCAGCTGTATCCCTACCAGGGAGTACTTCTGCACTACCTGGAATGAAGTGGGTGGCCAGAACTTGTTCTTCACAGCTACAGCTTTCACTCAGAACTCTCTCTGGCTCATCATGAACTTTGCCGACAGTACGAGGAGACATCAAATCCTTGCTCACTACATTTCTCAATGTTCCAGTTACCACTTCAGTAGGAAGGTTATCATTCAGTGTCGTGGACTGTAATCCTTTCTGCTCTACAGACACTATAATTAGGGCAGGCTTTAACTCTGGAAGAGTCATTAAGTGCCTTCTCTGGCTTATACAATCTGATCTGGGAGTCATTTCAACAGCAAAGACACTGTCTTCATCCTTTCCTTTATGAGTAGGTTGTTCAGTTGTTACTAGCTCAGAATGACTCCTTAAGGCACCAGTTTTGCAACTTGTATTTTGCTGCATTGACTCCTGCTCTGCCCCAGTGTTACTGCCACCTGGTTGCAATGTGGTTTCCAGGACTTTCCAACCGAAGTCAAGGTTAGAAGAATCATCTACCCATCTTTCCCCTACCACGATCTCCATACCTGACAGTTCAGATTCAAGGCCATTCTCCTTCAAACTTTTCTGCTGTATTCTACCAGTGGAAACACAGTTTACAGAACAATCACAATCTCTGTTTTCCACAACAACAGGAAAACCTACATGACAAGCTACTAGGTTCTCGGTGTCACCGATGCCAGATTCAGTATCAATATCACAAGCGAATACGTCTGCTTCCACATCTCTTTCAGCTTTGTACTGGTCACTTGTTATAAGTTCTTCAGCATTTATGATCACTGGCTCACAGTCCGGGGCAGATGAAGTATCCTTTTGTTTTGGATTACACTCACGAGCATCAATCTGTGTAGAAGATAAGCCATCAGCACGTGTACCTTCTGCTTCTGGGCTAAGGCCACATGTCTCTGATTTAGAGTGCAAATAATCAATGCACTGGGGAGAGCCTGGTGGTTGAGAAAGCTGACACTCATTTGAGTCTATGTCAGTATTAGGAAGAGATCTTTTTATGCCAAATTTGCCCTCTATTTTTATTGTCTTTTCAGGGCTTACAGGTACCCTTCTGAAGTTTTTCCAAGTATATTCAAAATCCAGCCCTTGAAGATGTATTCTGGAACATGACCACCTAAATTTGTCTGTCAGATGAATACAGTTCCCCACATATTCTGTCTTGCTTTGAGCACTGATGTTTTCAGGTACACTGTGCCATGTTTTACTTTCTGTAATCTCTGACCTTGTGAGTGGTGGCTGAGATTTTGGTTTGAAGCAACTCTGGTAAAAGAATGAATCTGTTGTCAACATAGTCTCTGTACTTCCACGTTTTATCCTTTTACCTGTAGTTTCCTCACTGTCAACTGAGTTCCTCCTGCTGCATTTTATATTGGACATAGAATCTAATTTACAGTTATAGTCAGATGTCTCAGTGTAACTTTTACGGTTAGGTCCATTTGTTTTAAAATGAAGATTAGGCAAACTACAGCTTGATGCTGCATCTGACCGGAAGGAAAATTGCTGTACCTCAGGAAAAATCAAACAACTTTCTGAGTTTGCTTTGAAACAAGCAATGCTTAATACTGCAGGATGTTCCTTCTCTCTTGTAATATCATCTTCTCTAGGTACTGAGTTGGTACAGGACTGCACTTCACTGTTTTCAACCTCTGCTTTATTTCGCAATACTGCCACGAACTTTTTATTTGTCTGTGATATAATGCCCTCTTCTCTGACTTGGTTCTCTGTGTTGGAAATATCACTAGTTAATGTTAGCTCTTCATCACCCAATTCTTCACCTTCTGACTTCGGAGATTGTATGCAAAATTCAGGTTTGCTTGGCGCTGCTTTTATTTTGGAGGATACTTCTAACCACACCTGCTGGGTAAATTCTGGTTGCCTGGAGCACTTAAGCTCATGGAAGGTTGTTTCTGCCTTTGCTTTAGGAAGACTACAGCACAGAGGGTTTTTTTCAGTAAAAAGGCAGTTTGAATCCAAGCAAGTTTCCCCAGTTACATCACTGGAAACAGATTCCGTGTCTGATGCACTCTCATAAGGCTCAGTTTTTACATCTGACAAAGATCCACTCTGATGTGACAGGGTCTCAAAATAATCTTCATCTGTTTCTTGGCTGGATCCACGTATCTCCAGCTCTATCGTGCTCGGGGTAGAAGAACTCAAATCATCTTCAAACTCTCCTTCACTGATGTAGTTTTCAACTGGCTCTGGGGTCTATGAACAAACAGAAAAAGAATACTTTAGCAATGATTTCCCACAGCAGCAGGGTAGCATGAATTACTATCAGAAAAGGGACCTAGGAACACAATTAATTGAATACACACTGATGTCTTTGGAAGTTATACTTGATATTTCGCTTATAGATGGACTTGAGGTCTTTCTAGTTCATAATTTTTGTTTCTTAATGTTTCTTAATTAATTTTTTTTTTTTTTCATTTTAATATGTAATTATGCAGAGGCCAAAATTTGACTTTTGGCCATATCTTTCGTAAGCTAATACCAAGACACATTTCACATTCAAATAGGCAAATGGAAATCATCCCTTGCTGGTAGATCTAAAAACTCTAATGAATCCATCTTCTCATCTGAGGAGGAGGTTTATGTGATAAACCTGAGAAGTAGTTGTTACTGTCCAAATTACAGAAATGTGACATAAATACACGCACAATAGTTTTGCACTTGAATAACGGGATACTACCTATACCAAAGCCTGAACCAAAGGTGAAAGAAGTCTTTGATCTCATTTTCCAGAAGGCTTATACCAGGAGCACTACATGTATCAGTTATCAGAGCACATCCAAATCAGTGGCTGAGTGCAGAAAGATCAAAACCACACCACCAATATTAGGAAATGTCTTTGTCCCCAGCAGCTACCCTGGGAGAGTCTCTGTCTTCTTTTCTTTAACCATCAGAAAGAAGTCTGGATATTTCTCGAGTTTAAAGTAGAAATGAAAGCACAGCAAGCTTTCCTGAGGTAAAACTAGTACTTGCCATCTGTCAGCTTCAGGTACACCTATTGTAAGAAGTTCTACAAATGTACCCACCAAAGATATTTAGCTGATTCCAACCTCATTCCATTAATATCTAGAATGAGAAGCTATGTAAATATAAGTGGCAGCCTTTAACCCTAGTGCTGGATGCCTCCTTAAGCAGGTTTTGGTAACAGTCATCACAAGAATGATCAGTACATTTCAAGATCTGAATCTGAGATAATAAACAATGAAAGACATTTCTAAAAAAACCACAAACCACAAATGAACGGCAGCCACCAAACTAGAACACAAGGTCCCTTGGGCTGGGTTGCACATCACCTTCACCAGGGTGCTTTGTCACAGAGGATGTGTGAGTCCTCATATGGGAAGCCAAATTCCAAATCACATTGAAGACTATGTCACTGAGTTTCTGATTCTAGACTCCAAAACACAGAGGGTAAATTGGAAAAAGGAAGGCACTAGGGTTATTTCCAAAAGGGAGTCTCGATAAGAAGATTAGTATTTTCTCTTGACAGAAGAAGAAAAAACAAATTGAATGGAGGAGGGAGGGAGAGGATTTAGTGCTTCAAATCAAGTCCAAAAATCACTTTCACACCATTAAACCTGACCAAATTGCACTATAATGGCAACATGAGTCACGTAACCAGCAGAGCAACATGTCCTTTACTGTGCGCAATCAGTGATACATGTAATTGAGGTCCTTCAATAATGTCAAATGCCACTATCTCCAAGACAGAAATGACCAACATTAAAGCAGCACAGACTACCATTTCACATAATGATCGAGCAGCATAAACTGTGAGCAGTTGGCTCACACAGCAGTGAGTACAGCAGCAGCTGTTCGGCACTAACAGCACTGCCTCTTCAACAGTGTTCTGAACGCAAATTTACAGATGGCAGTAAACTAAGATAAAAACTGTTCAGGCAAGTAGGAAAAAAGTAATGAAGATGCCCAACTGTCCCCAAGGATAATTATGAATTAAATTACAAAAAAATTAGGGCAGCGATCCCTTACAGTCCATCTATCATTCCAAACATAGCTATGCCAGGATACTTGTACTGTGACCCCTCCCAAATTCATTATTTTTTTTTAATGGGTATTATAAAAAATTATGCAATTACAGGAGAAGCAGAGGCCCCACAATTGCCTCCATACCTTGTGGGAAATGAGGAAACAAATTCTAGGTATGAAGGGCACCAATTAATGACAACCAGCATTCCTGGACCGGACCCAGGACTAAACACATGCCCCCAGTGCTGCTAAGGGGAAAAGCTCTTGTCAGGATCAGCCCGGTGGGGACTACTCTACCAGATGTACCCTGGGACGGAGTTCCCCTCAGGAGGGAGAGGACATACAAGCTTCAGTTCCTGCGGTTTCAATCAAAGCCCTCTGTCTAACAGACACGGGAGGCCTAGAGCTGACCTCTAGTAAACCTGAAATTCATGAGCTCACTGAACTTCCCACAGTGACCAGGGAAGAAGTCCTAACAGGGCAAACAACAGGCAGATGGTGCCATTTTTACCTTCTTCTGTGGGTCTTTGACTTTTCAGTGCCTCTGGGAGGCCAGGCCTTTGCTCTGACCACCTATCATATTTAGTTTAATTTCCTCCCAACCTGTAGTGTGTGTATTTTGTTAGGATTTGTAGAACTCCTTCTCTGAGTGTTTTACTGGTTTTTTTTTCTGTAAAAAATGAGTCTAAAGGACTCAGTTGGAGCAGAAAAGGGGGAAGTTTACAATGGGCAGGTCCTTTGATGTAGCCCTGTCTTCCCAACACAATCACGGTCTTGAGAACTGAGTAGACCTGTGATCATCAACTAGGCCACTGATTACACAACAATCCTCATGTCTTTAATTTCCATGAGGAGATTACACTGATAATTTCAAAGGTCAAAGTACGGCTCTTTCCTGGGAAGGGTTCTTGAGAAAACCCTCAGCACCCATGGACAGAGTTTTGTGTTTATGTATCTCTTCAATCTCAAAGCAGATAAACAGTTGGAAGACAAAAGCCTGGAGTAAATATGAAAGCAACTACTTCTGAAATACGGCTTTTGCATTTCACAGACAATTACTGTGCCGTTTAACTACCATGAGGATTTAAGAATTTCATGCCCAGTCACTATCCCTGGGAAGCCAAGGAGGAGTTCCAGAGACTCACAGTATTTTCAGTAATTCCACTCAGCTTGTTATTTAAATATATGGCACACAAGTTAAATCAATACAAATAACCCTAGATGACATTACAGATGAAGTCTGAAGCAGCTGTATTAACAATCCTTTATTGCCAGTGAAGCGGCCAGTTTCATCCACTAGTTTTGTCTGTCTTTCTCTCTCCTCCCCCATTTCAAGTGACTATATTAGTGTTGGTGAGTGACCCTGCTCTGTTTCTAGTCAGTGTTCAGTGTTCGATATTATAGCCCAACAACCAGTGGTAAATCTGGGCCTCCACCATGATGTTGTCTCATGACACTTGGTAAGTACAGGACTGCATCAGCAGAAAAATGCCACAAGCAGGGGGCCTGCTGCACTCCACGCAGCTTCTCTGATTCCTTTCAACAAGCCAATTCCAACATGAAAACACTTTTATAGCCCAAAGCCAAAAACATTATCTCCCTCCTTTGACATTAACACTCCTACTACCACATAGAGCTTAGCAGAAATGTTGGCCAAGATCAAACATGTTGGCTAAGATGTAGTCCTTTCTAGTAACAATGCGTAATCTGGGTGCCATCTAGAGGTTGCAATGAGGTGCCTGGTCAGACTCAGCTTGCACAGAGAAATACATACTCCCTTTAATAAATACAAGCTGCATTCCAGTCTCTCACTGTGCTGCAGGTCAAGCGTCTCACCAACAAATTCCTCAGTGCTGCTTTAGCTCCAGCCAGATAAGGACTGCCCAGCAGACAAAGAGGAAAGGCAGTGAAGAGGCTTAAAGATTTATTGTGTTAAGTAGAAGATAAATATGCAAGATATGTCATTTGTACAATATGGTTACAAAAAACTGAAAAGTTCATGGTTCCCTGTATCTTGTGTTTGTGGTTTATTTCTTCCATTAAGTTTTACAAACTGTAGTTTGCATCAGAAATACACTTTTATCAATGCAACAACATCAGAGAGAACTATTATGAAAATATTTGTAATTTATTCTCACAAGTACATTAAAAACTGACAGCTTATTTGTACCCAAAGAAATCCTACATTTTAGCCAAGGTGCTAACTATGTAGGTTCCCTCTTGAAATGTAAAGTTTAAACTATATCAATAATTGTTATTGCTCTGAAATATAAAAGGATCATTTTTTGGTCAACGAAACAATATAATACATTAAATAAAATTTGGAACCTGAACAGCTAAAATTCAGACTCAAGCAACTTCCCTGCACTTTGAAACTATCTGCATTCATTGCATTGCAATACTCCCTCTGCTGGCAAATTTAAAAGGGAATAATTTCTTCACTGTACTTCTGCCTTCAACACACGGAAAGCTTACATTGATAGAGTTCTAATTATCTTTCATGAAAACAGGGATATATTTTGCTTGCCTTATAATATCAAGTCAATGCTCTTCCTCCCTCCCTCACACCCTTCCTCTGCTTTTTTGACAGAGAAAAGCTCAGGACTGCCCCAGAAGATAAAAATCAGAAGTTACTGTGTTCATATTGAAGATACAGTGTAAAGATATGAACAGGTAACATCACTGCTATGAAACAGGGGAGTAAGCCTCAGTGAAAACACTTTTTGTGCTAACATGGAAATTCAACTTGGCTACAGGGAAGCTCTTGCCTCAGAGTCGTGAAGGCAAATGTACATCTACCTTTGTCTAAATTTTGCCATTAATCTTTCTCTAATGCAGATGCACTTAGAAGAGATTGAAGGTGTCTGGCAGAAGACAGACCAAAAATCCCACCCAGAAACTATGAATCCTCCTCCAAAGGCTGGCCCTGTGCAGAACTCTTGCACTATGCAGCTAGGGGGCTTCAAGCACTAACATCCTTCTACCAGTGGAAGATTGTATCCTCTTTAAAAGATCATTTTGGCCTGCTAAACGAACACAGCACTCACAGTTAGCTTCCCTTCAGAATGTTTAAGGACATGCTTGAGCAGTTTTCTGAGTGGGAACCTTTAGGATTCCTGGTGAAAGAAGTGGAGACTTCTGCTCTAGAAGACCAGGCTGAGTGCTGTGGTGGTTTGTCCTTCCACTGTAAACTTGCTGCAATCACTTTTTGTGAGTACACTTTAGCACAGATGTATCTGCCTTTTTAAAACTCAATCCTTTTTTACAGAAGCCATTCTGTTTTCTTGAGTGCCACTGAGAAATTATAGAAAGAATGCTGAATCGGAGGATTAGAAAGACAGCAAATATTTTAACGCCCGGGCAAACTCCTCTGAAGAAAAAAGCTATTGGAAAAAAGACTCCATTAAAGTCAAAGAGTGGTCCAAGAAATCCTAAGTGTATGTGTACACATGTAGCCACCAGACATCCACTGATGTTCAGTGATCAACAATTCAGTGGTCAAATATGGGACTGCAATGAAGTTGGAAGTCGAGGGCAAAGTCGTCAGATATATGGCTTGTTTGTCTTAGAATCTAATCACACAGCCCATTTTTAGAACCATAGGCTTTCTTTGTTTAATCAAGAAAATCAGTCTGCAGACAGTTATAATTCTGTTAATTAGAGGAGCACTTTGAAGGAAAGGGCCTGTATGAAGCCTGGGAGACACAAGGCAGTGACTGATACAAAATCCTGCCTTTCTTGACCTCCTCCTACCACTGCTGGAAATGTCATCACAAATTGCCCAATACACTCAGCCACTGCATCCCTCTCTTGATTATGTTGTTTGTTTTTTAGCTATTATTTCTGTGGTCATGCTGCTGCTTTTTACCAGCCCTGTTGCAATATTATTACACCAAACACCCTTCCTCTGGTACATCATACTGCTGAGTTCCTAGATGCTACAAAGCCCATGACCTAATTGCGCTAAGTGCTGGATAAACACGGTGAGAGTGTCTGCCCCATAGTGTTTATAGTCTTATTACGTAAGATAAAGGGAAGGAAACAAGGAGAGGGAGGGAGTACTATCTTCGTTTTACAGATTCAGAGTAAATGACTCGCTCAAGTCATACCAGAGCATCTGTAGTGGAGCCAGGAATTCAACCATCTCAGCCCCTGCTCATTATTTTTATCTTTTCATTTCTCTGTTGAGTCTAATGCATCTCTAAGGGTTGAGGTCTCTTCACACAAACTACTGTGTAAACAGAGGAGAAAACCTCGAGGGCAGTAAGGAAAGAGACGTATAAAGGTATGTATATACAGCTGGGGACTCACAGGGCTGACGGAGCAGACATGCACCTAACACATTTTTAGACTCTTTCCTACTGCATTTTAAGAAGGAATGGCTTCAAGGAGAAGGCAGAAGTGAGATAGGCATGAAGGGGAAGATAATAAGTAGGAAGAAAGAACAAGTATGGAGGAAAAGTATAGTACTTTATTTTGCATCATTGGGACAAGTTTAATGGAGCTCTGTGGGACACTCGGTTAAACAGACACCCCTTTCATGAGATATGAATAATAAAAGCCTTATTCTTTCACATGTCTCAGTCTGACTTGCCATTACTAACTACATGTTCTTGACAGCTTTAAGTAAGGGCTTTGCTAACAAAGTCAGCCTGGCCTTTGATAGTCAGACAAGTTTTTTTTCTCCTCTTCTTGTCATAGTCCTTCATCTTCAGGTTAACTCCTGGTCCGTATCACTCCATGTGCATGAAATACATGAGGACTTTCCCTCCCCAGCTACCCCTACTGACCTTTAGTAGTTGTTTCTTATGCAGTTGCCCTGAAGGGTATAACCTGGCCTCTGGACTCTTGCTAATGTTACACAAACAGAAACTCAGTTGACAGGCTTTGTAGCCAAAGGCAGCTCTTACAAGCAGACTGCATCAGATCTGGAGTCAGCAGTAAAATGAGGAACACAGGAAGGTTGATTTTCAGACGTGGGACAAGGACAGGCTAGGTCTTGATCATGGAAGTGAACTGAATCCAGCACAACTTTGCATCCTCACACCTTATTTGAGTTTTGCCTAGCTGGGTGACATGAAATATTCCAGAGCCAACAATCTGCTCACTCCCTTCCTCCTCTCTCCACAGTGGTTGAGAAATCTTCTTGATGAGCTTTTAAAAGCAGAAGAGATCAAATAACATGACAATTTGTATAAGATAACAACTTTCAAGAAAAATTTAGCTAGCAACGCCATTGCAGAGCTTGGATTCACTTGCGCGAGGTTGTGCCATTTGCAAAGACCTTTTCTGCTCACTGTGTCCACTTCTCTTCCCACATAACAGAAGGTAGAAGGGCTATTTACAGGTATTTTAACACCTTGACTATAGGCACAAGAACTGCATCAGCGCTGGGCCTGATCTGCAGCTGAAACGTGTGATCAGGGCGCACTGCTCCTAAAGAAGCTCAAACCCTTTCTATGTCCACATGGCACACTGCAAGGAAGAGCAAGCCTTTCTTGTTGGGTGTCTGCCAGGGGTTCAGACCTGGACTGAAGCTGAAGTGTACCGCATATTATCACATGTGGGCGCAGGCCATCCAGATGCTGGGGCTTAGGAAGTGACTGAGGTGCCTTTTTTGGTGTAGCTACTCAGCATCCAGCTTAATGCCTTACTTCTTCTTTGACCTTGGATACCTGATTTCACCTCTGTTCCTCCTCCGTAAAACAATGGTAACACCTCCCGACCTCAGAGCTGCACTGTAAATACAAGACTAAGTGACTATGCATAGGAGAATGAAATCTCCTGACTCATGAGATGAATTGAGGTCACATAAGCCCTGCCTTATATTTCAAGATCCACAAGGGCTGCATGAATCTGTGACCAAAATGCCCCCTTTGCTCTCTGAGATCCTGCCTATTCTCAGGAACCTTTTATCTCAGTGATGATTTCATTTATGTCACTTGATTTGATTTAGATACACTGACTCACTACATGGGTTAGTATAACTACCAACCGTGCTTTTGCCACAAGACTCCGGCCCCATTCACATAAACGGCTTCCAGATTTTCTGACATTCCCAACAGTACACATGGCAAAACCAATAGATACAGTAGTTACAGTGGCATGGGGAACCTGAGCTTGGCACAGGTAAGGCCTCAGCTGGAACATACAAGAAAGCTTGATGTGTATCCTGCATCGGGATACATGGAGCAAGCGGCAATAGTCAAAAGAAGAACAAGAATAATCTAGGACGAATAAGCTACAGGGAAAGATTGAAAGTACAGTGTGTAGTTCAGAGAGAGAACACAATGTGAAAACAGCCTTTAGCTACTGATACAAGGCGGTAATCTTCTCTCCAAACATACAACAGACAAAACAGGACTTAAGGGATTTGAATTGAAGCAGGAAAGACTGAAGTTAGAGAAAATCAATAAACCATCAACAGTATGGATAATGAAAAACTGGGACAGATTGCCTAGGGGATAGCATGGAGTCACCATCACTTTTTAAGTACAGATTAGATACACATCTGCCAGGACTGACACAGGTAGAGCTGATCTCCAGTGGAAGGACAGATTAGAAGACTTTTTTTGGCTTCTTGTAGCCCTTTAATTCAGTAATTATTAACTTGCAGATGCTCGTTCAGTTATTTTACTGTGATACACAGGCCCAGGGGGATACGCCATTATAACAGAGGTGACACAGAAGAGCAGTCATAAGCAAAGAACTCCTGTAGAAATCCAGATCTACAAGCAACCTATGTTGCTCTCTGCAACTACAGGCAGCCACATATTAGGTGCAGAGCTCAGAAAGGGCCCAAGAATGTCCACTGAAGAGATGAGAAGTCTAGAAAGTGTGACATACAAGAAAAGACTGAAAGAACCAGACCCATTGCTCAGCCTAGAAAAGACCTCACACTGCAAAACAGCACATACTACTCAGTCCTTATAACTTGTTTTTATTTAAAGCCTCAAAACTGCAATATGATAAAGAAGACAGCAAAAGGGACAAAAGTTCTCCATATCCTAGGTCCTTTGGCACATCCATCTAGGCACATCTGCCCTACGATCCGAGTTGTGCCTCTTTCTCATGGAAAAATGGATAGTATGGTGAAGATTCTGCCACTGGCAGAGAGCATCATATATCCCTAACTAGGATCACAAATAATATCAATTTAGTTTTTCAG
Source organism: Pluvialis apricaria (assembly GCA_017639485.1). NCBI lineage: Eukaryota > Metazoa > Chordata > Aves > Charadriiformes > Charadriidae > Pluvialis > Pluvialis apricaria. Next base: position 27,560,048 of record CM030014.1, read on the forward strand.
ATGGAGGAACTGCTCCTTGGTCTGTCACACCTGTTTAATACCAAGGCAGATTCTAGAATTGCAGCTGAAGTGTTCATTTTGGCTTCCCTAAACTTTAGCAATGAAGCTGTAATCTATTTTTTTTTAAACAGAAGGAGCAGAAACTGCTGCCCCCAAAAAGTGTTAAGTTCAAGAGCATGTCGCTCATTAGTTCAGTGGGAAGAATCTGCTTTCCATACTGTAAGGTTAGAGAGAGGGCTGGAGGAGATGAGAAAAGCTGCAATAAATCATCATACACAATTTCTCCAACTTGGCAATGCACAGAAAAGAGGAAAAGGTCTTGCAGAAGAAAATCCAGGGCAGCAGGATTGTGAGCAGGAGGCAGCAGTGGGTGTGGTTATACCAAGTCATTCATTCCTCAGCTGTTCCCAGGCTCCCAAACTGCCCTGTGTATCTACCTAGGTATTAGCAAATTACTCCTTGTGGTAGGGAATACACAGTCAGAGGGAAGCAAGATCCAGTCACTCGATCCTTACCACAATTCCTCACCTAGCCAGTGCTAACTTGAATACACAGAAAGATTTGGAAGTATACCAGTTCAAACAGAGATGTGCATTTTAAGCTGAAATCCAGCTTTCAGCACTGAAGAATCAGGAATACAGTAATCATAGCCTCCTACCTAGTGATTTTGCTTGGCACATCACCAGGTCAAAAAAAAATCTTGCAAAAGTTGTGTCTCATTTGATACCATCTTAAGTTCAGTTCAAGAAAAATGGCACACAGACCTGCATGAACATCCAAAAAGCTGTAAACTTTAGTTAACAAAACAGATCTTGACTTTGCTCTTACCGCAAAGATCAAGTGACATTTAAAAGGAAACAAAAAGATGCAAATAATACATTTTCAAGTCTTTGAAGATCCTGCTGGCACCGCTCCAGGTCAGAGTATTTCTCAGTACAGTTCATTTCTCTTCAGTCAGCCTTTTCACTTGCTTCAATGCTGAATACGCAAAGAGCTCCAGACATTTTTAACCTCAACAATTTTTTCATTACCTGTCAGGAAAAGCACTAATAACAGGCATATTCAATTGTTCAGGACAGCCTAAACATTTAATTACATTATGGCAGCTAATCACAAATAATTGCCGTAGGGAAGACAGGGCAGCTGCGAGGGGATGCAGCTTGCCTGTTCAGCTCATGGCACAGAATTCAGCAAGGACAAAGCAAGCAGCACAGGGAGAAATGTCTTAAAACCACTCATAAACCCTATTTCCTCTTAGTCTTTTAGAGAGAGTACTTCAGCTTGCTTCTGTGCAGCCCAGTGATGACCACCTTGTTTGAAAAGAGCCCAATTCCACACAGGCTGTGCTTTGGCTTCTCTTATTTTACTGTCACTTCTGCTAACAATTGTCCTTTTTTCGGATCTGGCTCCATCAATTTTCCTTATCATTGTTTCCTTTCTTCCCAACCCTGTTACTGTCTTACACAAATGGCTAGTTCCACTGATCTGCAAGAGGGAAATCAAGTAGAGGGTGATTGTCAGAATCAAGGATGTTCTTGATATCATATGTCTTTTAACAAAAAAGAAAGAAATAAAACCAACCAACCAACCAAAACACCCAAAAAAAAAAAAAAAAAAGAAAAAAAAGAAAAAGTAACTGATTCTCCTTTCTTCTGCCACTATACAGAAGAAGGAAGTTTAGACTGAAAAAGAGCAGAATACTGTGGGCAGAAAAAAGAGCAGAATAATGTGGACAGAGATATGTTACAGAAGAACTTCTATCTTATTTCACAGGTACCTCAGATATGGACGCAAATCTATGAGGTCCAATGGTTTCTCCCCTCCCTATATGTTATTATTTAGGATCTTTATTTATAGATATCTACATAAATATGATGCTTCATCACACAACCATTATATTCCAAAGCACAATGGCTATGGAGCTATGGATGTTTCCACAGATCTTAACTCTTACAGAAATGAGTTCTGTTCCTACGTGTTATAAAGGGTTAAGAAGATTTTCTTCAGGCAGTAGACAGCCTCCTTTAGTACAAAGTTCAAAACTCCATTAATAACATAATTTGTCTGCCAGCTCTTTTAGTAGAAGCCTCCATCCAGCACAGCAATACACCAAAACCAGTGTAGACACTGCTTTCACAATTTTAAGACCTCTCCAAAAGCCTTCACGCAAGATTTAAGTCTTGCAAAAGACAAAAGGCAAAAGTCACAGTACATAACACCACACAGCCAACACCTTCATTCCAGAGAGGACAAATTTTTATTTAAGTGTTCAATTACTGCAGTATAACCTGGAGGACTGCAACTTAGTCTAGAGTTAGGATTCTGCAACTTAGTCTAGAGTTAGGATTCTGTATAAGCAACAGACCCCCGCTTTGAACAGTCTGGTCCCAGGTGCCCTTGTTTAGTTTTCTGTCACTCTTTCCCAGTCACTTCGCAATCAACAGCCTACCTGGCAGTTCCTGACTCTCCCGCGTTTTGTATTTGAAGTGGTAGGACATCTCAGTTGCCAGCCCAAGTGCTGCCTCCCCATAGCTGGTGCGGATGACACTGGGCTGTGACAAGATGGCATGAATCGATTTTGCTTCTCTTGGTCATATTTTGTTGTGAGGGCAGGGGATTTTTTCTGTCCCCAGCAGTACCATTGATTACAGCAATTATCATTTTGTATCTTCCAGATTTTACTACTGCCGCTCCAGCTCTCCCACTGCTTTGTCAGAACTGAAATAAACCTGGGGCAAGTTTTCTGCAGCACTCTCTCCATCTGCGATCCCAGCTCCACTGCCTGGGCCAGAGTCAAGGTATCAACTTGCATCGATAGCTTCTCCCGAATTCGCCAGTCTGCTGCTTTGTCAATTAGCTGGTCCAGGATCAGCTTTTCCTGCCAACAGCCAAAAGCACAGACTGATGCCAATTCTTGTAGTGCCAAAGCAAAGGTTGTAAAAGTTTCACCTGGCAGCTGTGCCCGCTGCCTGAACTGGAACCTCTGTAATACCACATTCTGTCTGGGCTTAATGTGCCCTGAGAGCTTCTTCATTGTTTCTTCAAAGGAGGCAACCGAAACCAGGGCTGTAAAAATCCTCTGGTCTTTCACATCCAAAGACTGGAGGACAATCCTCAGGAAGTCTTCAGGTTTCACGCATCTGTATCAGCCAAATCTCACAGTCACTGACACCAGGGGCCTGAGAGATTTCACAGTTCCAGCAATACGTAAGGCATAAACCAGCAGCAAGATGCAACTGCAACTCCTGAGTCTTCACTGCTACCACTGCGTAGGTCCACCGGTATTCCCACTACCTCTGAACAAGAGCATAGAGGCACTTCACAAATGCTTTACCTCTTGTCACAGGAAGCAAATTCTTGTCACCCAAAAGACTCCTGCCTTCCAGCGCAGGTTGTCTGGCTGGGCAGGAAATACAGCACTCCTCCCATGCAGGCAGCGAGGGTGGGGGCCAGTGAGCATGAGAGGAGAAAACAGAATGGGAAGGGAAGAAAAAGAGGAGATGGAAAGACTGTATCCCCTGCTGGAAGTTTTTGTTGCATGCCCTAACAACCTAAAGTAAAGCTTGTCAAATGTTTAACAGGAATCAGACGCAAAATCCAGGTTTAATGGTTTTACACACATTGCTCACAATAATAAACAGCACAATCTTCCCCAGCAAAACAAGCCCCACATGCCGCCGAGACATACGTAGAAAGTGAGCAGGACTACAGCAGCAATGAGATGGTGCTGAAAGTCAAGGCTGACCTGCGTTTGCCTTCATAGATGCAGGCTGTCAGCTCTTTATTTTTCGATGTCTAACAATCACACCGAAGAATGGCATCCTCCTGTGCCAGAGCCTATCGATCTGTTCCAAAGTGGCACTATTTCACTAGCAGTTTTCAGAGACAAGTCCTACTGGCATGTAAGGGCAGCAGAACTGTAGAAAGATCTTTGTACGGGCAATTTTTCTTCCCAGAGCTGGAGTCTGCATCTGCCTCCATTCTGCACCTTTTTTCAGTGATCGTGTAGCAGGTACAACTGGAAACACAGCACTTCAAAAATGTGTGTTGTTGAAAAGATAATGAAAAAGGAAGAGGAGATATCTTGCTTGCCCTGCACATTTGTGAATATTTATGGTACTAAGAAACAACTTTTAGCCCTTTTTCATATTTTGGTGGGTGTCTGGTGTATCCCAGCCAAAGAGATCAGAAGGATCTGTGCATCCCATCCTGTAATCAGGGAGGGTTAAGCGGTTCTCTCTATATATCTCTATATAGGCCAAGATAATCAGAGTTTTAAGGTACTTTTTCTCAAAGAACTAGCCAATTCCATTAGTTCAGGAGTACTGATCAATTTTTTAATAACGATATCATAAAGCACTTTCTTTGGCTAAAAAAAATTCCTGAACAACACTGGAGAAGCTCATGAATTTACCTATACCTGCCCACTGCTTTACCATTTCTCTTTCACAGGGACATACTAGCTGTTTCACTAAAAGCCTGGTCACACAACAAGCTTGAGTGGAGCTGGAATGCTGAATTACTCAACAGCTTTTGCATTTTTCAAAGACTTGAACTTTAAGAGGTTTAAAAAGTATTGTCCCAACAATTTAATAAAGGAGGATTTAGGTTAAAATTAATCTGGAGCGTCTCAGCCCCATTTTTAGCAATAAGATTTACTGTACAGAGATTAAGGACACAGATTTTTGTTATTTTTGTAAGGCAACCATAAATTTTACCCCATGGGCATAATTTTTCTGCCACTCAAAATTTTCAGTGTCCACTGTTTTTACAAGATTGCCAATTTATTTACGGGGTCAGCTGACTTGAAGGTATTAAGCTAAGTGAAAAAAGGAGATGAAGGTGAACTTCCTGAAAAACTACACAAAATTTAAAATACCAGAGTGCCTTGAACTGCTTTGCTCAGAACACTCCAGTGTACGGTTTGGTGGTAGTCACCAGACATAATGCATAGAAAATGGCTGGCGAAGGGCAGGAGGACTCTGCCCGGTGGAGGCAAAACACACATCTCAAGTGTTGTACCTGCCTTTCCCTTGCAGGGGTGCTGCCACAGAAGACGCTGAGGAAAGATGCAGGGGACTACTCTGCTGTAGCACAACAGTTTAGGAAGGCCACTGAGGCTAGAACTAACCTGGCAGCATGTGGTTTTAATGCACTTGAACGTGGGTTTAAATTATTCATCAGCAGTCTGTGTGCTGGTTTATTTCCTTACTGCCATTTAATTAACGGAGCTCTAATTAAAAGTGAATGTTGTCAAAAGCTAGCAAACAAAAAAGACATGGGAAGAGTTGGTCTATAGTTAACATACACAAAACCAATGACAATCACTTCATTCAGTGCATGGATGGGCAAAAAAAGAATAAATATAATTGCAAAGCCTTTTGTCTGAATTCCTGTGAAATAAAACTCTAAATAGCTCTTTATTAGAGCTGGACAAAACTATCAGTGAAATACACTGGTAATATCAGATAATGTTAATAGATTGTGAAGTTTCAGCAGCACAGCTATTTTTTTAAGTATTTTCCGTAAGTGGAAACCGCTATTCATGCACATTGGAGCGATCTGAAGAAATGTTTCCTCCCCTAAAAGATGAGATGACCTAGAATAATAATTGTGCAGAAGGGAGGCAGAGGGGATGGACTCTGAATCCTACTGTTACGAATCTATTTCTGGACCGAATGAGACATCCTTTAACATATCAAGCATCTTCACACCATGGTTCACGTCATCCTTGGTCAGTACTCCCCTTATCACATAGAGAAAGGGAGCTCAGAGACACTGTGATTTGCTCTTGACAATAAATGAGACAAAACCAGCATGAGGAGTTAGGGCTTCAGTATCCCATGCCCCTTTCTTCAGCGGCTCATTAACATTATAGCCTCGCGGCAGCTCTACTTCTGGAAACGAACATACTAGTCAAAAGATAGTCAAAAGCTATCACCACCCCAGCTCTTGACAACCAGCCCTATATTTAACAACAACCCTATTTAAAAGACTTCTCTGACTGAAGAAGAGCCTGGCTAAAAATTGTTGGCAGCTGTCAGAAAGCTCAGGAGAAGCCTCACTGTATGTTTGCTATATTTTTATACTTTTTCCTGGACAACTTATTTTGATCACTTACGGAGACAGGATATTGAGCTAAGCAGAACAGACTACAGATTCATCTGGCCACTGTGGCCATTCTTATCTTCTCACTTCACAAAGAAGGAAAAAAATTCAAATAGGATGATGCCAAAAAGCTATTTCCTTCACAAAATTTCAAGATGAATGTTTAAACATAGAGACCTGCATCTCAATGCCTCCTTTGGAAAACTTGCCTATAAAAATCAGCATTCAAAGCCTTTTGCTGTGAACTATGGAAAGTCAAATAAACTAATCAGATTGGGTTAAGAGCAAATACACTGCACAGTGACCTTGTGTATTTAAATCAGAACTGCACCAGCTCTCCAAGTCAAGAGCTCTTACCCTCTACAATGTAGTGGGTCAAACACATGCCATCTGACCTGGGTCTAATATGACTACAAATAATTGGACATACTGGGGATCTCCAGAAAGACTGTCCTGCACACACAGAGTGTGTTGTGCTCCTTAACCATGTCTACGTGACCCTTCAAGAGATCATGCCAGGAATGAGTCATTTGACTCATTAATTTGGCCATCTTCATCCACTCTTTCCTCAGAGCTGGGGAAGCTGCTCTTGCAGTAGTAGTTTGCTCCCAGCCACCCACTTTCCCAGGAGCCATCAGCCCATCACCTGACAGAGGAGTACCAGAATACCTGCCCGGAAACAGAATGGTCATAGCAGGCAGCTGCTGGGACAACTGGGAGTGGACAGATTAAGTGACCTGTCATGCCAGACACACCCTCCAACTGTACTCAGACACCCCTCATTTAAAAAGCCAATGCTTTTGTTTCTTTCTTGGCTTTAATTACGAAATATTTCCAAGTTAGAGCATTTATGTGGATTAGCTAGAAAGGGTTCATATTTTCTCACGAAGCCATTCAAAATGCCTAGTAGAACATTTCATTCCTACTTAGCTGTTAGGAAGTTTGCTCTTTTTCAAGGTGTTAATGATCTTCCTGAGAGTTCTGCATTCAAAGTCTGCAGGAATGTCAGTGTATTTGCCAAGGAAAAGCAGAGCACCCTACCTGCTATCTAACTTAGGAGAAAACAAATGTGCACGTGTGCCCATGGCTTGTTTAGAGACAGGAGTTCAGTGATGGAGACATTTCTATGAGCCCCAAAACAGCGTCTGCCCTGGTGATTTACAGGGGACGAGGAGAAAGGGAAAGAAGATACATTCAGCCAAACTACAGAGAGCTCCTTCAGGAAACCATCCTTCTAAGGTTATGCCTACGAGGTAGGCAAGGTACGTCAATAAGGCATAGTCAGTGATTGTGCAGGTTCTGCTCCGTGTCATCGAGTGTCGACAGAAAGGAAAGCCCTGGGTGTGCTTGGTGTTCACTTGTGCAGGCAGGATGCCACTTATACAGGAAACTTAATCCTACCGATACAAGTGATAATACTCCCCACAATTCACACGGGCATATCACTGCCAACAACTCTTCAGTGTTAGGAGCAACATTGTGAGTCAAGCGAAATGACATTAGCATTCAGGACACTTATCTAGCCTCTACTCATTAACAGTACAACACAAAGTATAAAGAGCTGGCTACACCCTAAGCTTCCATTTATTCTGGCTTCACTGTTAAGACATGACTAATCCACATCATGCCCCATCATGATAAGAACCCCAGTGGGACAGAAATATGCAAAAAAACCTTTGGGTAAGATTAAAAATGATGCACAAATACCATTCTGAAACTTCTCATCTACAAACCATGACACCACAAGACAAACCCGAGTGGGCAGATCAGATGTTCCTGCTTCCCATCACACTCCAAACTCCGCTGACTTGGGAATATAAACAACCCTATTATATTGCAAAGAAGACAGAAAACCCAGCTTGAATGGCAAACATGATGTTTTAGTCAAGTCCTTCTTTTCTGTAACTATTATTTTGCTCTGCACTGGTGTTACTGAGCATGAGTTTTCAACGCTAATTACAGTGCCTTGCATAAGAGGCATGTTCTCTGTCATTGCCCACCCACTTCTCAGAGACTGCCCACGTTACTGTTCCGAGGTGTGACTGCACACTTGCTCACGTACCAGGAGACATCACGCTTGAACTAGAAATACCAGAAACACACAAAAATGCATTACTTCTAATACTTGCTGTCACTGATTAAAACCAAGAACACTGCTGTTTCCTTGCACTCCCTGTAAAGAAGGCGCTAGGATTTTATAAGTTTGTGATAGAAAATTGAAGAACAAAACCTTTTCTTCTTTTCTTCAAATTCTGTGGTGTCTGACCATATTAAACAAGGCTCATGAGTATAACACGATCAGGCAAGGGCAAGTTATATAGTCTCTGGATGTCCTATTGGTTGAAAACCACATAGCAGCTTGTCCATCTACAGGACTTAGTGGACATGGAAATTTTCACATGGATATATTTATCACTGCACATTTCACTAATAAATCTGCACTTCTTTTCAAATTCATGTCATCTCTCCTCTTTCATCATCCTCTTTATTTCACTTGCCTTCCCCATTTCAGCAAATTCATTTGGGGAGGTGCATTTAAATGCCATTTGGAGTTTGTCACAGTTTGTATCCTCAGTCCCTGTGGTTGCAAACCGCACATTTCCACAGGCTCGTCTCAGTGTGGGCAGCACTTCTCCAGTTCTGCCCCAGTGCTCACCACTATAGAAGTCTCACCACTATAGATGTCTATCATTCAAGCAGGTTGGCTGTGGAGCATGCTCTTCACTTTGACAACTATTGAAGGACATTCGGATCTCAATGGCTTAGCAATACACTGCTGAAATAATCCTGACCACATCTCCTGGCCTTTTGTCTTCTGCAGGACACCAAGGCACCAAAGTTTCTGAGACATTGCCCATTTTAGCTTGCTGCATTAACTACTCAATAATTATAGAAGCCAGTATACGGGTTTTGCATCAGCTAAGCCTGTTATTTTACAAGGAATGTCTCTGCACCTCTGCACTCAGTGTTGGGTAGCCTCAGGGAAGACGGATTCAGTGCCAAATGCCATCACATCTAGTGAGCACTCATATATGTTTCAGAGCAATGGAGAACAAGATCATGCTCTCCTGTCAGTTTCTGTTCCAGGGTGCAGTGCGTGAGTAGTATTTGCGAGATCGTTGCCCTTACAATCCATTCCCAACCAACACTGTTAATGTTATGTATCCTTGCTCAGGCATTAAAAAGATCATCACTGTAAATAGTGTCAGGGTTTCATGTGACTTGTAATAGCAACAGAGAAGTCTCAGACAGTAATAATTAAGAGTCTGATTTGCTGTGAGGCCAAATTCTCCCTCTATTGGACATTAGCTGAAAGAATTACCACCCTGCAGTTTATTGTGGCTTCCAGTAATGTTCCAGATGGCGGAGAGCAGGGCAGCCTGTTGTATCAGTTTATACCAGGATCTATAATTAGACAAACTTTTTCTATCAGTGCAACTTGGAGGTCAGTTACACTTTGTGAGTACCAAACAAAACATTCTGTACAGCCAGAAGTTTGTTTCTGTATTGATTACTTTCAAAGCTTGACAAACATCTCCCTTCTATTCATGGAACGCAGAAAAATGCACGAGGCTTCTTTTGGATGCCATACCAAAGTTATTACAAATATTCCCCTGTTCCAGATTTAAGCCTTCAGAAACAGAGCTGTGGATTTTCAGAGATGCTCGTTTCAAGATTTTTAGCAAGCAGATCTGTCCTTCCAAAGTAGTTAATTCTCTGAGAAGCGCTGAAATCTCTATGGTGAAAGAATTATACAGTATCTACAAACTAATATCAACGTTTTCCTCATTTTAAATAGTAAATTGGCCCCCAAAAATTCTCTGAGGTATGTAATTCCTCTGCTCATGGCATAGAATAAGTTTGCAATGGCTGCTTTTCCCATTCATTGCTTGGCTGAACTCAACAGCCAAGGAGTGAAGTACTTGCTGTATTTCGGGAATGCAGTATTTATCCAGTCCCTCCAGGTTCAGTCAGGCACGGAAGTATCTGGATTACCTGAGCCAGCCATGACACAGATCTACATGCAGGTTTCCTTGGGAAAGACAGACACCCAAGTGGCTGTGAACTGTGAAACCTCAGTGGTATTAGAATATAAACCAGAAAACTCAATGACTTAAAGCAGAAAAAACTCAGATCAGCCAGACAAAATGGACAAAACCAAAGGGGCTATAGATGAAGTTTCCCATACCCAGTGTCCTTCAAGGACAAGTCCTTTCTTTATGCTTCTTCTCAGTCCAGCAACCTGAAACAGCTGCCAGGGTTATAGTAAACCCACACAAAGTTTTTCCTAGGAATCACTGCGTATTTTCTGTCATCTCTTAGGTACAGTGGTTTGTCTGCTAGTTGCTCTCCCAGTCCCTGCCATGCCGCAGATTTCTACTGGCTGTATCTCTGTCTTTGCATTCTCCATCCTTCCCCTCAGCTGCACACATGCAAGTTACTTTCCTACACTCTTTGCTCCAGCTGCCTACCTAACCCAAAATGTAGAGCTCCACTCCTGCTGCTCAGCCACAGCCTTTTCATGGAAGAGAGGAAGACATATAACACACTGCAAACAAACAAATGAATAAAACAGCTGTCAGCCCTTTTCAGTAAACTAAAAAGAAGGTTGTTGCAACCCTGAGTTCACATGCTAACACCACCTTGGTTGAATCTAGCCAGGCACAGACATTGGAAAACATGGAGTGAACATCTCAGCACAGCATTATGACATCCGACCTTTCCATCACATGCAAGGAAGGAGGCCACACAGCCAGAAATCAGAATTTGAGATAAGAATGTGACTCTGCCATACACCCTGCTGAGCTCAGCAATGTACTTCTTAATCCAGAGTAGAATTTAAAGACATTAGGAAACAAAAAACTGCTCCCCTTTCAGGAGTACTTACATGGAAGGTCTCCAAAACAGAACCCTCAATTTCACATGGCAAAAATGTGTCCAAGCACAGAAAGAACACATTGGAGCAGGGAGGCTGCCTCTGCCACAGCGCTGTCTCTACTAGAGCTGAGCTGCCTGTCTCCCTGAAGAAACAACACTGAGATTTTGAAGAAAGGAGGGGATGTCTGGATTAAACAGAAAAGGAACACATCTGGGGCCCTATGGAGCAGGAAATGAGTATCTGCAAGTATTCAGGAAATAAAAGGAACCAGGTGCTTCAAGAATTTCGTCACAGGTTTCCCCCAATGAGAATTGTCTAGCTTGGCCAGAAAGCATAAACTTTGCCTTTCAGAGTGGTGTACGGAAAGCCAGATATCACAAAGCAGCTTGATTTGCCCTCTCAGCACATACATTGTGCATTCAAGTGAAGGAAGATGATGTTGCTAACAACCTACAGCATTGAAACAGGTCCTATAGGATCAACTGCAAAGGACTTCTTCTAATCACATACTTCACCAAGCATCAACATTTGGAAAGGGGGGAAAATTGCACGTGGGATTTCCTACAGCACAGGTAAACATACTATTAAAGCTTCTAGTGCAGAACCACATGTTAATATTGGTGTATAAAATAAAGATAACGAGATTAAAAATAAATTTAGGTTCACAGAATATTAACAACAGCAGATTTGGAGAAGACTGGCATTGTACCTGGATCTCAGTAGACACTGGGAGCTGCAATAGTACCTGTCAGCTCACAGAGACTGACTGTCCAGTTTGCGTTTCACAAGTCCCTTGTACTGGTGACTACAGCTCACCAGGGGCAATGTTCAGCTCCTAAGGAAAGCGGTGGTATTTAAAAAAGGAGGTACCAACAGGTACATATACAGAGTTATATATATATATAAATATTTTTCTGATTTAAAAATATAAATTGTGCATCTTAGCAAAGCTATGAACTCTGGGGCTACAGGGCAGACATGATGATTGTGATACTCACTACAGAAGTAGTAACACTAAGAAGAACATGACACCACAGTATGATGCGTTTCTGCAGTCCCACATAGCTTTTCACATAAGACGTCAAAGCATTTAATGTGAATGACCTAAACCTCCTGGAAACGATTCCCAAATTGACCGCATAGAGGAGGTCAGTTCTGTTGGTTATAGTCCAGAAACTCCCGCATTACTATAAATCCAGGAGCTGCTACATGACCATATCAGTTCAATAGTCTGAACTGAAAACCTATCAACTGTATCAACTATTTTACAACTGCATGGATTCCATCAGTTTCAAGACTGTAAATATATGGAGCTAGCTCCCAGGAGTGTTGTGGTGCCATGAAGACCTGCATCTGTTAAATGGTTTATCTGCTCAATGAAGTTACTCAGAATGGTATCACTGCATCAAACAAAGGTGGCAGGAACAACCCTTCAGATGGAATCCGCCTTTCTCCTGTCCTTTAATAAGAGTAAGCAACTAATGGATCAGGCCTAGGGAGTATAAGAGCTTATGCAAGTAACTGCTGCTGAGGAAGAGTTATATTAATCCAATTCCTACCTCTGTAGATAAAGAAGATTATTATTCCAGTTCTTCTTCAGTGGCTGCTGGACCCAGTGTGCCAAGTGAGCATTAAACACCTCAGAGAGAGAGACAGTATGGCAAACTTGGTGCAAATGATGACCCTAGCAAAACAGTGCTCTTTTCACCAGCTGTTTCATTGAGCTATCACAATAAACATGCTGCTTGCTAGAAAGGCTCTCTGATGAGACAGGCAGACTGTGGTTCCAACAGTCTTACCTAAAAGCTTTCAGAAAATCCTGTTCATTACTCATCAGGCACATCACAGTTTCTGAAGTGAGTACTTCTTACAAAAAGTGTGAATCAGCAGTACCAGGGATAGCTGAAAGACCTCCTGGGTTTGGGAGAAGCCCCTTCTTTTACTTCTTTAAAATGAAAAAAAAATCTGAAGTAATTGCTTGGGGTCTCTTTTTACCAGTGAACCTTGCACAATTTTATGGAGATGTCCAATTGAAATGTATATGGTCTTAGGATCACTTAACTTCAGGTGAGGCAAATTTTCAGATTGGTTACCATACAGTGGAATTTGCACCAAGTCTGCAGCACTGAACTAGGTAAAAATGAAGCCTTGCACTCTGAAATGATATACATGTTTTCCTGTGTCCTAATTGCCACTTTTACCCCTGCCCTCTTTTGTTTTTGTTAGTCACAGGAATATATGGCTTCTTTCCAAAGCAGAATGCTCTGTCTGCTTCACTCAACTCTGTACCAAGCTGAGATAAACAATGTTCTGACTTAACTTCTCCTCTGGGACCCAAGACAATTTAAAGAATGCAAATTCAGTTGGACTGAATGCCATAATGCTTCTATCTGTAACACAAACACAGGGTGACTGTGAATCCATTGGTATTCACTGGCATTTGATATAACAGGGTAAAAGAGATAGAATAGGTTTTTTAAACGACCTAACCGCTGCTCAATCTGCTCCCAGGATTTCCCGGATATCCTTGCTTCTTTTTTTCATTGTATGTATATACTTGGTTCTCCTATATCACTTCAAGTGTTGAAAAGCTGAGAAAAAATCTGACCATGAAGCACTGGTAGTGCAACCTTCGTTGCAGCTGCAGTAAGACTGTAATATTGGAATACTGGGATAATGTTTTAACACTTAAATGCCAAAAGCTGCTCATAGAGGGAAACATCTAAGATGTGCTTGTGCTGGTATTTGATGAATGCCAATTGTTTGGGGGTAAACTTGAAGTTCTTCCTGTTATTTTTTCATTAGGTACAATAAAGATAGAAGAGCTTCATTTTTCAGCCTTAATGGGTATCCCATTATAGAAAAGCAGAGACAGAGAAACCAATATTGCTTTCACACTCTACAGTCCAACAATGTATTTCAGGTTTTCCCAGGAAAAAAACCTGCAGTGTCAAAAGACAAAGAAAGTGAAAGAAAGAAAAAGAGAAAGAGGAAAAAAGGAGAAAAAGAAAAAGGGAGAGGGGAAGGCTGTGTGATATTCTCCAGGTAACAGTGTGAGAGAAAGCAGTTAAACTCAAAAATAATATGATATTCACATCAAGATTAGTATTATCAAGATCAATACCAAGATTATTGCACCTGACCACAGTTGGCCACTACTGCAGGACCAGTTCTGGTGTCAGTGTGATTAACAGTACGTTTAGCTCCCACTTGAAGTCTAAGATATAGGTGCAGAATTTGTGCTTTCAACTTTATCTGCTGTGGTGTAAAACAAGTATGGGGAATTAAAATAAAACTGAAAGTTTGTTAATTTCCACAGATGTCGGATTTTTGAACAAGGCCTTGGCTATAGCATTCTTGCTAGAGCTCCCAGAAGATGACAAGACATGTGGAGTGTATCCTGCAACATTTCACTTCAAAGCTCTAGTATCAGAAGTTTCACATAACTGAAATGTATGGGTTTATTCTTTTCATTTGAGAAAAAAATCTTAACTGTGCAACAAGCCAAGAGTTGGAGAGATGAAACACATTTTCTGTAGTGCACCAAATCCAAGTACATTCCTTTTATTCCCAATGCAGCCTAAGCCAGAGGCCAAAGGCATCATCAGGCTTGGAAAAGGCTGATGACTGATGTGTACGTGGGGATTTGTGTCTCTGAAGTGATCAGAGGCCAATACCTTTCCTTTCCATCTTCATGACAAACAGTACCATTATGCAATGGTGATGAGCCCAGGGAGCAAGGCTCACTCTTTCGACAACTGGTCAAACCAGGAACCTGTTAACTTCTTTGGCTGGAGCAGAACTAGAAACGCTTCAAGAACATCTCTATTTCCAGAGTATTGAGAATCCTGAAGTCAAGATTGTGCTTTGCAGAAAACTTTAGTGGATCCACTGCCAAGTGCCTGAATACTTGCTGCTGCTGGGGAGGGCACGGCTCAGGAAAAGAAGAGAATTGGACCCTCACACTATGTAAGCTGAAGGAAGTTATGTTTCTCAAGCAGTCTTGAAAGCTCCACCAAATTAAGTACTGCGAGACAGCACTGAGCTTTAAGTTGTGACTGCTTGGGAAAAAGCCCTTGAGAATCAAGAGTGTGAAAGACTTCCCACCCCTATGAGTAACTGTATAACTATTATTTCTTTTGTCTCCTATTAAAAAAAAAAAAAAGCCTGGCACCACATTATAAAGATAGACTGAAAACATGTGCTGACTTGGCATCTAGTTGTGTCATACAAATTTTAAGCCACAACAATGCAAACACAGGAAAAATTTGGATACTACTCAGCAATAACATGGAACATTGCCAAATCAATTAGTGCCCTCATAATAATTAATCAGGACAGCTTACTGAGGGAAGCACGTCTAATTTATGGAACCCTTGTATAATAATCCAACATAAGTTACCGTACTGAATCCACAACACTAACCAAATACAACATGAACTTTATAAATCATGCCACATTGTACATTTAGACATATACACTTGTATAAATTTACTTAAACCAACGTATATATTTACTTAAGAATTAGTTTACAGGACTATTAATTTTTTGATACTGCACTTCTCAATCTCTCTCAAGAGCATTCTATCCCAAGTTGGATGCTAAAATTTAAATCCTGGTCAAAAAAGGAAACTGAAATACTTTTTCCTTTTCAAAGGACACTGGATGAGACTCTGTTAGCTCTCCTTGGATTTTTTTTGCATAAAGTCCTTGTATTTCAGCTTTTTCAGGATGAAGTCTGTGATGCAGAATGCAGCTTCCTATTTTGATAGCATCACCAAACAATGAGCATTGCATGCATTTATTACATCTCGGTTTCTCTTCTACTAGAATAGTGACTTACCCTTACTGACACCGCTTTTTTAAGGACCTTCAGACACAATATCAGGTTGTCAGACAGAAATACTTTTCAAGAAATGTCAGATACAAAATCTGATCCTTAGCACAAACGTGGAAGGCTTGCAGTGCATCTGTCTGGCAAATATTACCCTTAAAAGTGTCTCTCCATTCTTGGTGCCACTGCTTCAGATAAAGACACACTGGGCCATATTTTTTGCTGCTACAAATTACCACAGCTTCTCTGAAACTCTGAACATCTAAAGCTGGAGTGTGCCCTGCCCATTGCCTTTAAGCAGTTTTATCTACATTGCATATGCAAACCCACCCATTTTTTACAAACAGCGCACAAATGCATGGTGCCCACAAACTCTTTCCCCAAAGTCTCTGCCTCTAAATCACTCACGCAAGCAGCCCTGAATCACGGGAAGTGCCCTCCAGGAGTTTCAGCATGCAATTTTCAGTCAAAAACTACAGAGCCTCTGAACCAGAGTTTCATCACAGGAGGACTTGTGATTAATGGAAGATTTTATGCTAAAAGAGGAAATCCTACATATGTACCTCATGTTTACATGCAGGCAGGTTGCCCCATCGTAATCTTAAACCTCATACAAGATTCACCAGGTGCGGTTTTTCAGTGAGCAGCACTATGTAATCAGCACAAGGAAATTAAGGGAGTCCCTTCCAAGTGAACCCTTCAGAGAAGGCAAGGAGGAACGTGATAAGAGTGGGTAAAGGAGAGAAACTGCCAGCTAGTGAAGATTGCCAGAAGATGAATAGCAGCAGCTCAAAAGCAACCAGAGAGAAAGGAAAACAACTTTTTTACTCTTCAAATTGAGCTTTCTATATGAAGGACTATCTTTAGCCTATAACAAAAAGCAGTGGTGAATCAGAGGAAACTGCTTAGACACAGACTCATCACTTGGCTCCGCGAAGGAGGTGACATGCTCTGAACTCACCCCTAGTTTGCACCGCAGGCCTGTCAGTGTGCTGACACCCTTAGCGACTGCACATGGCATCTTCCCACCCCCCATCACTACAGAATGAGGCCTGCCAGGAACTATTCCCTGTCCTGGAGAACCGTACCCACGGGCCAGGTATACATTAATCCGACTCAACAAGTAAGGCTAACATTCATGCACAGTTTGATTCACCCATGCTTAATACCAATACTCATCCTCAAGAAACAGAAGAGTAATCTGCTTTATTTAAAATAGCAGTTTCTATGGAATCTTGTCTCCAAATGGGGTTTTGCAAGCTCTCAAGGCTAGTGAAAAGAAGAGCACTGTCCTCCACATTTAAGAGGACTGTTCCATTTGTTACTCTTCTCTCTTGGCCACCTTTGTGTTCAGAACTAGAAACGAAACAAAAGCAAAGCACAGCTCCTTGGTATGTGGAGGCCATCCTTCAGCTCTCATCCTCCAGCCCCTGTGAGATGTCTGGCTCTCTCTGAGGCACTGCAATTGTGGTTTTGCTTTCAAGCTGAGGTGAAGGTATGTACCCAAAGACATTTGTCTAGTTCTTTGGAGACCTCAAAAGTTTGAGATTATATGCCAATACAACAATAGCTCGTCGTTTATGCAGTTAATGAGCTCTCAACATGGTATTTTGCAAAGCTGCTGTTCGCATACCTTCTTTGTGCAAAGCCAGGCTTCTAAAAGTTAGGTTTCCCTAGGTGACAGAATTACACTGGCAAGGGCTCAACATTAATAGAAATAGAGCTTTGGTGGTCAAAAGGAGAAAAAGCAATCCCAGCCCCAACTATGATTTATTTAAAAATAATAATAATGAATTTCCCATAGTCATTTATTCAGGGAACAAAACCAATTGTCAAGTCCCTTGAATTTGAAATATTTGATCAGTCTGGAGAGTATAAAACAAATGGTACTGGTCAATGTTGAGAAATGGAAATGCATGATGAGTGCAGCAGGAAAGAAAACTGAATTCCTTTTGCTATGCAATTGTTTGCTCAGCTGCTCCACCTTTCCCAGCAGGGTACTATGCTGTTCAGGCTGGGCCAGAGTCCCCTTTGCACTTGGGAAGGGGAACAACGGATAAGATTATCCGTCTCAATGCAGAAAGACTTAAGGAGATAATGAGAAGGTCTAAAGAAGATATGCTGAACCATCAGAAGAGAAAAGAGAGAAAGGAAAATTCAACACAGGATAAAGACTAAGGCTTAGGGGTGGGAGTGATCAGCTTCACACCAAAACCCACTCATTCATCCCAAGACTTTCCTCAGCTCCAGTGGAAGCTTCCACTGTGGCACCTGACCACTGCAGAGACAGGCTCTGGAAAGCACAAGTGACAGAGGAAAAGTCATTTAACGAGGAACAAGCCGCTCATACTTTAGAAAGCAGAAAACAGAAAAGAGACTGGGAGCAGACAGTAGTAAGAGAACAGGAACATTTATGGTTTCCCATTGTCTCTCTCAAATCCTAATTCTCAACACCGGAATGTGTTATTTGGCTGATACAAAAGACCGGGGCAAAAGGACGCTCACTCTTCTTAATGATCATAAGTCAACTCCATTGATACACAAGTCTGGCCTTCCTCTCTTTAGATTACTTCTATTTACTCTGTTTCAGGGGCTCGGGGTGTGTGTGTGAGAGTCCTCTTCGAAAACAATGTTCATGGATGTTGCATACTTCAGAGTTTAATGTGTTAGGATTCAAAGCCCAAGTCTGTCTCAAAGAAAAGTAAGTGTGGGCATTTCATCCTGTTCACTAGTAGCCATCAAAAAAGCAACCCAGAACTGCACTGAAGCAGAAATTTCTGCCCAAACAAGCCCTAGAACTGGAAGAACAAGTGTGGGTGCTTTGAAAATGTTTCAGTCCTGAGCAATATGTGGGCAGTTCAGCCAGCACCTGCCTGTGATATATACAGCACAGTCTGCTACCATTAAGTGCTCTGTTTACGATTAAAAGCAAAATGTAGGTTAATAAAGAAAACTGAATGAGGGAAGGAAGAACTAAACTGCTTATGCTGCCACTTTGTGGTTTGAAACAGCATTTATTGCTCAATGCATCAATCTAGTTTACACAGCCTCCAGACTCTCATAATCCAGCCTGAGTCCTGACACCCTATTCAGAGACAGCAGAAAAAGAAAGAATTGGCAAGAAAACAAAATGGAAACTCCATCACATGTGAAGAGACACAAAGCCTGAACCATAATGCAAGCAGCAAATGCCAGTTCATCAAATTCCCTAAGAATGTATTCAACATGGTAGCACTAATGACCATTTAAGGACAGTTTTCCCTTTTGGCAAAATCACACTAGCACAAGAATTATGAATTTTTCCCTGTTTTCCTCCCTTGCTTTGTTTTTTACACAGCATCAAGTATACTATGAGCACTTCTGAAGAAAATATGTATTTATCTACAGCAGTATTGACACCAAACAAAGTTATTTAACAGCACCAACGAATGGCACTGACTGATGCTGCAAAATATACAGAACTCAGCTTCGTTAATCTTTCCATGCTCAGTGGGAGAAACCCCAAAGATTTCATTCAGATGACTGACTGTTAACAGCCAAAGCTCAGGCAGTTTCCAGGAGCAGATACTGTACTACATACACATCTTACTAATACATACAGGTCACAACTGATCTGTAGAAACTGCTGCACATTTACATCTACTACGGAAGAGAGAACCCTAAAACAAGTTAAAGCTACATCTCGGGGATAGGAAGGACACAATTTTCCTTTCTGCCATGATTTTTAATTTTTGCACGAGAGAGCAGATACAGACACGGGGGCGAGCAGCGGCCGCGGGCGGCTGGCACAGGCTCCGCCGGCGGAGCAGCGCCGTGCAGAGTCCCAGCCGGCACCAGGGGGAGCCCGGCCGCAACGCGCTCCCGCTCCGGAAATTATTCTCTCTCAGCCACACTCCCTCGTGGTTCTTGTAGCTGATTTTGACAAGCAGAAGTTGAGAATTGGATTATTCTGACACAGTAAAATTATACTTACTTGTCCTGGAACGGTGTAATACAGAGAAAAAAAAAAATCCCCCCCCAATTTTAAAGCATCTACATTCATAACGTTTTCAAAACTCCTTAACTCCTTTCCTGGATGATGTGAAGGAAATCAGAGAAATATGTACTGAGCACAGTTTCCAGAGATACATGGCTCCCCACTTCGGTCTAGCTAGCCAAAGACATACCAGAAATCTCACTCCCACGTTCAACAATTTTGCAAGGACTCCAGCCCAACAATTCAGACAGAAGAGGTTCAGACTGCTTGGATAAGCAGTTCCCAGCATCTGGATACACATTTGGAATTTATAGGACCAGAATCTGAATCTCTGGAGAAACTTTGAGGCCTAACATCATGCATGCTGCATTTGTCTCCTGAGAGCCTTCCTCATCCCTACCTGAGCTCTACAACAAAAGAGGAAAAGGAAGCCAACAGTTAATATGAAAAGGACTGGTACCTCTCCTGCATAGCGCAGCCCAAGCCCGACCTTTACACCTGACAGCCTCCTCTCATTTGAGAGTACCTCCAGTGAATCTGATAGTCCCAGCACTGTCTGCCCAGAAAGTCTGCCAAACTGATGACGGCAGAATAAGCACTGTCTGGAGCATGAAGAGCAATACTAAGGAGTCCAGTTCTGTTTCTGCTGTTAAATTACCAGGGCTCATCAGGGGTTTGATGTTGCTGGCTCCTTGCTTTGCTCCAACACTGCACAGCTGAGTACACTGATTCTTTGCTTGCCTGTCAGCGAGAAGGTGACTCTTGTTCTGGAGCCTCATCCATTATGATGGAGATTAAAATTATAATCCAAAATGCAAAAAACCTGAGCAGCTGAACAAGAGTTCAGTTAGCTCAGACAGGTCTCTTGGGTGCAGCCAGTGAGTGTCCCCGTCTACCCAAGAACCCAGATGTGCCCAGGCTGGGGTGTCTACAGAAGCTGCAGCACTGGGTGGCTCTTCCGCCTGACAAAGCATGCTGACGCATGGAAAAGCTCAAGAGCCAGCCCTACCTTAGCATAGCCTGACTTGCTCCAGGTGAAGCTGAGCTTCAACCTACAGAGTGGAAAGCCTGTTTCCTTAGGCTATTAAGTGTAATTCAACCTGATATTTTCTCCCTTTGCAGGGGAAAGAACAAACGTTCTAAAAGAAGTCGTCCACTCAACAGAGACAGAGCAGATCTCCAGGGTATGAGAAGATACTCAGGAGGAACAGGGCACCTTCTCACACATCAAGCACTCAACCTTTTCTTTATCCTCCTCTCCCCACAGCTTCCTTTTAGCCCTGCAGCTGCTCTAGGCTCTCTGCACCTTGCCTTACCTGTCCATCCCCAAATGCCCCTATTTTCTTTATCCCTGGCCTGTCTCACACTAGCCCATCTCAGGCTTCTTTGCTCCCCTCTGCGCAGAAGCAAATTACTTTTCAGTCCATGCTCAGCTGCCTTTGCTAGGCAAGAGCTTCCTTTCCCGGATAGTATTCTCCCAGCTTTCTTCACACTGTGGAGGAGCGTCAGCTTTTCATCACACTTCACAACCCTTGAAGGCCTTTATAGAGACATTAGGGCTCTCAGCCTGCAGGGAAGTTAGGTACTTGAACTTACTCTGTTCCGTATTTTGCTTCGCCTGTTTAGACTTAGGTTTTGTCCGTGTTAGAACAGTACCAACCAGCACTACACACACATATCCATACACAGCCACAGAACAAACTAATGGGAAAGCCCTGGCCATATTGTTTTTGAGAAGGCCACACTAGATTCCAGAGGGCAAAGACAGAAGCATAGTTCCCCCACTACCTGTGCAAGTAGAATCTTCCAGTATACACAGAAAGGCTCACAATGTAAGTGTGGGATGAGATCAGCCCAGTGGGGAAAGGGAACGATTGTCCCAAATGGCAAAATTCTCTCAGTTAAGGTGGCCAAGAAGACTAGAGGGAGGAATCATAGAATCATAGAATGGTTTGGGTTGCAAGGGACCTTAAAGATCATCTCATTCCAACACCCCTACTGTGGGCAGGGACATCTTCCACTAGATTAAGTTGCTCAAAACCCTGTCCAACCTTACCTGGAACACTTCCAGGCATGGGACATCCACAACTTCTCTAGGCAACCTGTTCCAGTGACTCACCACCGTCACAGTAAAGAAGGAAGTCAGTAACCTCGTAATATTTCATATATCTGCTGACAAATCTACAAACCTTATGAAACATGACTGCAACACCCTCCAGTCCTGGAAAAGAAGAATCAAAAAAGGTCCCTAGTTGGGCTCTTCAACAGGGAATGTCTGACCCATATGGTTTGACATCAGATTAGAAAGCCCTGAGCAGGCTACTGTACCTGCGCTGTAACATGGCGACACTCAGTCCCCAAGAAGTGTATTAGCTCCAAGCTAAACCACATTAGACCTGCCTCCGAGCAGAGGTGATGAGCATGTACAGCTTCAGAAGCCACCTTGCCCAGAACAGCTGCTCCTTCCAGGGCAGAGGCATATCCTCAGAGTCCCACTGCCCTCAAATCCCAAAGCATATTACTGCATCTTGGGGAACAGACAGATGCCAAAGGAAGGCGAGCAGCTAGACTTCCTCAGTCAGAGCTGACAGAAGGGCTGGGTATCTGTTTTCCTCCCCAAATACACCAGCTGTTTTAATGAAAGCTAATAACTCTCCCTCTGAACCTTGGCTCACAGCAAACCAAAAAGATCAGGTTTTCTGACATATTAGAAGACATAGGATGGGGGTTGGCAGGAGGGAAAGGGCTTTGGACTGGATCTGTGCAAGTCACAAGTGGTTTGGCAGAATTTCCCTTGCTCAAACATTCAACTCCAGGTGAAGTGCATTGAGCATGAAGCTGAAATTCAACACGGGGTAATAATCCTCTAAAGCACAGTGTAAATCAAAATACAGCGTGTAAAAACATGCAAGATTATGCAACAGTACTCCAGAAAACACTTCCTCAATTTCTGATAGATTCAGTTCTTTTGTGGGTCTCCCAAGTAAGAGGAGTCCACATAGTCCTTAGTCTTCAGACATTTATAAGCAGAAGGAATATCTTTCCCTATTATTAGAGAAAAATCCAAATAAAAAATGTGTTCATGGGCAAATGCAGCCTTGTTTTTCTGTTCTACTAGGTCCGTTGTACCAGCTGTGTGGCTGCGGGTGGCAGGAGGAAATCATAAAGTAATAGAAACATTTCCTCGGGCATCCTGAGGGAGTTAGGAGCTCCAAGGCAAACCACACACTCAGTGGCTGGGGTTGCAGGGCTCCATCACGACCCAAGGAACAACTCTGCAGCCAAAGATAGCTCAGCACCACTTTTGCCGCTCCAACGTTTTTGGTCAGTCATCATTTTTCTTGCACAGGTAATCAAAAGTTCAAACACAACTCTCAAGCCCTTTTCTCAGAAATGGGCTCACACGCACTTCTAAAACCACTGCGACCTCTTTCACAAGGGAGGCACTGGTAACAGTACCTCTTCCTCTGAATTCAACCCAGAGCAGCTAAAGCCGATGCTTCCTGTCTCTTGTTGCTCTCCTGGATCACCTCCAAGCTATTCTCTTTTTTCCTTTTTTATGGCTTTTCTAAGCTCCAAGACCAAACCCAAAGTTTTAATCTATTGCTCAAAAAAAGCCTCTTGCTCTGTTTCAAATCAGCTGCTTAATCACCATCATGGTGATAATTAGCTATTTGATTAACCATGTCTGGACAGCTGCCATGTAGGACGCTGTTCCATCAGGATTTCAGGCAGGATCTCTGCCTGTTGCGTTGACTGGCAGAAATGGGAATGTCCATTAAGTCTATCAGCTGGTGCCTTTGCTATGCAGAAATGAGACCTGGAGGTACAGCTATGGCAGCATGTTATTATTGCATTTGTCCTGCAATATCGTTTTTTACCATATTTACCAAAGTAGAAAGGCAGTATCTGCCTCTCTTCTCTACTGTTTTTTTAAAAGAACAGGCTAAACAAAAGCACCCCATAGGATTACATCTGGACTCCAGCCTCTCCTTCCTCAAATGGTCAGACACTTCCACAACCCTAGAAACACTTTGGTTTTCCTGCATACACCCGTGGTACTGTTTCAGTGGCATTCCGCCACATTTTCCAAGCAGGGACCATTGTGTTTCAACTGTTGCAGTCTGTAGATGACTCCAATATACCTCTGCAACTTTAATATACCAATATACCCCTGCAACTTCTATCAATCAAAGGGTCATGGGAGCAGCTCTTCAGAGCAACATCAAGAATCACTCCCCATCCAATATTTACTACTATGCCAATACTGAAATTGCTAAATTTCGTTGTGACCAATCAATTCACCACCAGCTAAAACCCCATTATACTCAGTCATGGGCCCACTCTTCCAGCCTCTCCTGCTCCTACCCCTCCCTCCCCCCCAACCCATCGAGAACAGACATACAGAGCTGTCCATAACTGCACAGGCCACACTGAGAACACCTTGCTGTGAAGCTCCCATATCCTGTGCTAAAAGACCTCCACAATATCCCTGACAACAAGAACAGAAGAAGGAAGATGACTGCAAAAGGATAAAACTAACAATTCTACTCAAAGGACACAGCCAGCTGATATACTCATACATGGGATACCACTTCCAATTGAGGTTTCCCTCTGGCAGCCAGGCTGCTACGGTCTAGTTTTTGACTGTAAAATCCAAATGGTTCAAGGAGTAATCCAAAAATGAATATCCCAATATCACATTATTCCACTATTGTCTTCAACTTCAAAGTGGAGAGAAGAGGGATTTCAGAGACAAGTCTTATCAGTGCTTCCTCTTCGTTAGCTTACATTTCTGGCACCAAACTTCGTAGGAAAGTTAGTTCATATCCATATGGGTGGGTGCCAATAGTTTCGCATCGTTCATCTGTGTTACGAGTCAGGACATACTAGTTCAGACTCAGCTTTACGGTAACATGGCTGTGAAGATTCTCTGATGGAAATGGGTCACATGCTTCCAGCTCAGAGATCCAGAAAACTGAGAACAAGGTTGTCTGCACAATTCTGAAAAGCGTATCAAGACATCCAAATTGGCATATCAAACTCCAGCAGATGTGCACTGTGTCCTCTAAGGACCTGTCTCTAAATAATTTGGATTAGGAGCCATCAATTTCATACGCTGCTCTTGGAAGGAGTAACTGAGGCTCAAAAAGTCAGAGGAGGAACCCAACACATTTTTTTAAGAGAATAAAAGGCACTGACAGCATATTGGAGCTTCTCACTTTGGGCAATGATCTAGATATAAAACAAATACAACTATTGCACTTCAAGCAGAATCCTTTTAGCAGCCCTGCTATGTTTCAAGCCACAGGGACTTCGCATCGATGAAAGTCTTTACTGGCATCTCCTGCAGGGATATGCTTAATAACAAGCAGCATGCAAAAGATGTCTTTGACATAAATCTGTGTTTGGCTATGCAGCAAGAAGAGAAGGGAGATCTAAAAACCAGGTACCTGAAGAGCATGATCTACATCTAGTTTATGAAACATCTGTAGTCAGTGCCGCCTTCTTATTCTCCACAGACAAGTAGATTCAGTGTCCCCTGCTGCTCAAAATGTGAGAGGCTGTTTCACATTTATACTATTTAGAATCATTTCGGTTATCATCAAGAATCAAAACTGGCACAGTGGTTTCTATAAGTGTCTGAAAAAGCTGGCTGAAGTATCAAGGCCTGTGCCACGATTCAGCAAGAACAGAGAGGGCAGACTCACTCCAAAGTCTCCACCGGCGGGAGTACGCGCAGAGGTAGGGTAGCTCTCTGTTTGTAAAGGCATTCCCAACATCTTTTCTCCCTTTGGAGTTGCCAAGGAGACAGAGCTGTTCAAGGAGGGTGAACTTATTCAGTTCATGTTTGCAAGCATAAACTGAAAATCCCGAAGGGGCAAAGTACCACCATCACAGTTTGCTTTCTCTGTCAGAGTGAGTTCTGCCTCAGGGAAAAACAGACACCAATAAAACTGGTAACAAAGTGGTACAATATACACACATAACCCGTCACAGGGAAACACACAGTTCTGTCTAATATTAAGCAGTTAAATGCAATTTTCAAATTCTTCCCATAGATTATTACGGTTTTGAATTTTTCCTTTCCAGGGTCTGAGCACTTGTTCTCCAAGAGCATGGTAAAAATAACTCCCCTGGCATCAGCTTGAATTTACAGAGTACACGCTGTACAGTGTGTAAGTTGTATGACAAGCCCTAAACATTTAGGAATAATTTTAAAATAATGTTATATCTCTGTATCAAAGACTGAGAATGACTAAGAGCAAGATCTGAAAAGGTTCACTTATTTCGAAGGCTGAATTCTTGCTTCAGTAGAGTATCCTGCTTGCAAGAATACAGCCTTGTGTTCTGTTCCCCTTACTTTGGGGGCAAAAAAGGTCCCTATTGATTCAGAAGTAAAAGTCTTATTTCTTCTTTCTTGAAAGCCTCATTTATGAGAATGACTGGAATAGGATGAATACTGTTCTCAGAGAGCAAAGGTTATTCTACTTCCACAATTAAAGGTTTCTTTCAGAAAAAACAGCAAGACAGAAATTTTGTCGTCTATGTCAAACATACTACACACATACTACCTGTGAAAACCTCCAAGTATCTTGTCATTTTAAAGGTGATAAATACATATGTAAACATCAGTAAAAACTTGGCTGAGATTTAGCACTGCTGTGCAGGCGTGGATATTAAGAAGAGGATTTACCCCAAAGGCCTTTTGCCCAATAGCCCCTGCTCCAGATCCCCATATTCTCTGCTCCCAGGCCTCAGTTGCTCCCTGTGCCCAGGAACGCCACCGCCTACTGCCAAAGGCTCTGCCTGGCAGTCCTCCCTGTCCCCGGCGGGGAGGAGGGTGTCACCTGAGGATTCAGGTTACCTGGGGACTTGTTTTCAAGCATGAGTTATTCTGAAGGGTGAGATAGTATCTGAGGTACCAGACGTACACATGACAATAATTCATGCTGATACCGAATGTTCAGCATTCTTTATGTTTTCTATTGTGTCATGGTTAATGCCATAGTTTTTGATGTTTAAATAATTTCTAGACTGTTCATAAATTCAAGCTGAGAAAGAACTGAGCAGAGAAATGATGCCTATTGACCCCCTCACTGCTGAAAATAGACTCTTTTGAAAGTCATATGTGAATTGCCTAAATACATCAGCAGGAGAAATTTTTCATTCTTAATACACTTTGGGTCAAATTTCATGCCAGCATATTAATTTCTCCAGAAAGTTGACTTGTGCCTACAAATGCTTATTTACTTCAACCTAGCAGTAGCCACTCATGCCCAAATCAGTGCCTTTATTCTTGTTTGAGAAACTGATCTGTTTGAAAAAAGACCCCTGTAAAAAGAAGCAGGACACATTCCAACAGGCTAAAAATTCTTAAAGGCGAGAGAGTTATATATCTCCCATCATAAGAAAAGATGGAATAAGTATTCTCACCCATCCACAAAATAAGGAAAAGCCTCTTTTCCAAATAATCTGACACAGAACTTCTAACCCTGTAAAATTTTCAGTATAAAATACCGGGGATGTTCTCTACAGTCCAGTAGTGGAAATAATCTTTTCAACGAAAACATTTCCTGCATGTGTTTCTTACTTGGGAAGTCAACTGCATCTCCATTAATCTCTGCTTTTGCATAGATCCCAGCTCACGCAGTTCTTTGCATGAAGCAGTAGTGTCATTTCCTTTGAAACATTGAACTCTTGGAGTTAAAAATGTGTGGAAAGTTTGCTCTTAAAACAGCTGAGATGTGTCAGAATATAAACAGAAAATATGAGAGGGAGGAACAGGAGGATAACAGTTACATGCACTGTGAAGAGAAAGCAGAATTCATATATTTTTAAGTGACACCTTACGGTCCAGATCCAGCGCCATAAACCCAGAACAAATACAATTCATTGCCATAGACCCATATGCCACTAATTGCAGTGGAGTTCCACAAGTGTGGTTTAAGATCAATGAGGGGTTAAATTCTCTCCAGGATAATTGTGTTCTACACTGACATCTAATTCTCCTGGCAAGACATGTAAATATTTAGCATGCTAGTTAGGGATTGTAGAGGCATTGCTCAGGCAACAAGAGCACAACAAGGAATGAGACAGGCTGGACCACAGCTCATCCAAGTAGCAATTGGGAAGTGAAAGTGCCTTTGTTGTTCCCCTGCCCGGGGTTGGTACGGGTTTGGGTGTAAATGAGCCCTGCTCTCTCCCTGGCATTGCAGCTGTTCTTCACGGCACCCTCCCTGCTGGCTCAGAGACACCAAGATGACATCGCACTTAGAATCAGCCCCCCGCTCCGTGGCTGGCATATGGAATAAAGCTTAGGGCTAGAACAGTTCCTGGAGGGGAGCTTCTCCATTCCTGGCCCTGTAGGGCACAATCCAGCTGTGCACATCTGCAGAAAAGCAACTCAGGCTCTCTGGTTGACTCTACATACTGATGCAAAGAAGGTACTAAATTTGATGTATTGAAACACCAATGCTGAGAATTTGGCAAGAGTCAGACCTTTGTGTTGCAGCTAATGACATGATTCTCCATGGATTTCTGCCAGCCTGATTCCTTATTGCCTTTCAGGCCAGCTTCCACATTATCGCCGCCCTGCCCAATGCACACTGCCGTGATGCTATATGCTGCATCAGTTAGTTTTCAGTTTGCAAATGCATGTTTCCTTCTAAACGTGGGTGGTCTTGGCTTATGTCTCAGCTTTCAAGAGCATGGTCCTCATTCCCAGGGCACCAAAAGCCCTTGGCACAGTTCATGCAAATGGGATACAGCACTGAATGGCTACAGAGAGACCTTGTAGAAAATTGTTTTGTCAGTCAAGCCTTGCTTATTGCATGCAAGTTTAGTGAGAGAACCCACTGTACTAAAGCAAGGATAAAATAAATCTATTCAGGAGATATTTTTTCAGATCTTATTAAGACTAGCTTTTTGTCAAAGGGTTTATGATAGACATCTATTGACAGCACATCAGAAAGCATCTGCTACCTGATGGCTAGCTGAAAGACACACCCAAACCAACAAGCCTATAACTAAATGTCAGCAGTAAAAAGGATTTCACTTGCAAAAATGCTTTGCACAATAAGAAGGTACAAAAGGCAAAACAAAGCATTTTGCTGAAGTGTAATTCTTGAGAAGTCACTAGAGCGCTACCACTCTTACACAGCTCTACACTGTTATTACTGGGAGAATTTTCTCATAGCTTAATGTGGGACTGACGTAACCTCGAGAACTGCCAAGTAGTACTTCACTGATTCAAAAAGGTAAGGCACAGATAGAAAGAAAGATCAAAAACAAACCTTAAGATAGAGTACCAGTCTTATTTTTTCTGGTTTTGGATACAGAAAGACAAGAAATGCATGAATGTAAGGCTTATATTCCCAGGTTATAGAAAGCCACCATCTTTGATTTAATCTAAACCCCTTCTCTTCTAAAATTCTTTGTTTTAGCAAACAAAATGAGTTTCAGGTTGGCCAGATATCCAAGTGAAGTGAAGTTTAAAACATCAGACTGTCCTTGGCTTGCCATTACACAAAAACAAATAGGCTCCCATTCAGGCGAGTATCACCCAAGTGTGTTTGAAACATACAGCAGATGTTGCCCAAGTACAGCTGATAATAAAAGTCCTCAAGAATAAGGGAGCTTTGATGCCTGTCTTCCCTTTTCCCATGCATAGAAAATAACAGCATTGTTAGTAACTTCACAGTTGAGAAAAGGTTAAGTATGAAATCAAATATTTGTTTCTTACTACAGAAAGTAATTTGGCAGGCAAAATCCAGCTTGCTTTGGAAGTTCCAGTGATACCTCTTAACAATATAAGAGGTATGTTATATAATATAAGCATTATGTTAAGAAAATATGAGAGTTATATTATATTGTGTTATGATACCTCTTATATTATTAGCAATATAACATAATGCATTTTACCTAAATACCTTTGTTTTAACACAATTTAGCTGTCCGTAGACCTAGGCTGTTCTTCAGCTAATTTTAAAGTTAGCTAAAGTTAAGGAGTGTGGTTTCCTCCTACGTCCTTCAAACCAAAAGTTGCTTAGAAATTCTCACCTACTAAGGACAGGTAAACAAACGAGCAAGTGGACAAATGTAAGAACTGGCAAAATAAAAGCTATCAAAAAGATTTCACCCCTAATTGTCTTCCAAGCCTGGCTATCAATTAGAACAGATTGGTTGTGGCATCTCTTTGACAAGACCCAGTCTCCAAAACCAGATTGAGAGATTATCTACATCACAAAACAAGATGTACTTGAGTCTTATGCCCCATAAGAAAAGCTAATCATTATTAATTAGTTGTCATGGAAGCGCTCAGCCTTGGGAAGGCTATGAATGGTACACCAAGATCACATACAAATTGCTTTTAGTAAACGCCTTCATCATGATTTGGATAAACAAAGAGTAAGCAAGGCAAAAGTTGGCCTATTTCAGAAGTCTTGCAGAGAAACGAATGTGACAGGGGTTCAAAAAGAAAAAAATTAAAATACATTCATTAGAAAAAGTTTACAATATCGCAAATAACAATTACTCCAGTTCTTTCAGGCTTTCTGGCAAAGACCGGTGATATTCCTAATGGTGCCTGAATGATGAACAATTGAAAATATCAAACCAGCAACAGCAAGTATGAAACAGCACTCCAACAACTGGGTGTGAAGGCCCATGCTCTTACCGCCTGCCGGGTGATGCATTTAACAGAGGGAGGCCAGGTGTGATGGTAGAAGGCCAAGGATCTTAGCAAGAGTCTTAAATTACTTCTTCACAGAAAAAAAGACTTCTGGGAGTACATTATTCAAGCTGACTTTGGCTTCTTTTCCTCTTTTCAGAACTGTGTAGAGCATACTTTTCCAGGAGTTTAAACCTCACACGCAAGAGAAAAAAAGACACACAACATTGATCTCCCCCAGCACTGAGACTCAACACCTCATCAGCAGAATAAAACTGAACAAAACAGAGTGACAGCACAGGGACCGCAGTATCCAGCTGAACCTGCCGAGCAGGCAGAATGCAATGGGCAGAGCTCAGCTCGCGCCAGCAAGATAAAAAAAAGCTGAGGAAGCAGATCATCTTATTTCTACGTGGGGCTGGTTTGTCTATTTTCTGTTGCATTTGGGGGGCAAGTGAAGGAAGGTGGAGAAGAGGGAGAAAAATTTTTAGGCTTCTGGTTGATTCTTCTAACATGGTGATATCAGCTATGTTATACTGGAAGTAAATTCAGAAACAAAAAAAACCAAACATGGAGTACACTATGACCATAACCGCACACCTCTGCGCTAACAGTCTTCTGGTACTGCAACACCACATCTCTGGCTTTCCCACTTACAGATATAATTTGTCCTTGGAACTTTCTTTTGTTGAAATGGTGGGTTACAGCAATGTAGGACATACATTATGTATATTACATATATTACTATATGTATATTGTTGCAGCAGTGCAGAGTGGCTAGCTTTGCTATGAATTTTTAAAGGGAATTTTACAGGTGATTTCCATTTTCATTCAGGAAACACATGTCATTGTGGGATCATTAAATGTTTTATTCTGGATCAGAAGACTATTTCATTTTCTAAATAAATGAAGGGTAATCAAATAGTTTGATACTTTTGAGGATGGTCAAAATCAGAATAAGGTAGCATTTATGTGTCTCCTCAAATAAATCAGCTAGGTGTTCTAAAATAAAGTAAAATAAAATAAAATAGAATAAAATAAAACAAAACAAAACAAAACAAAACAAAACACCCCTGCAGCTTACTTGAGAGATGTTAATTTCAAAATTCAGAGCAACTTTTGTTGCAACAGTTGCAGACACGAGCCACACCAGGAGCTGGCGGCAGGGTGAGAGCTCAGGCATGGCAGCAGTGGCTCCACGCAAGCTCACGGTTCGCTTGTTTACCCAGACACTGAAACAG
Source organism: Pluvialis apricaria (assembly GCA_017639485.1). Classification (NCBI taxonomy): domain Eukaryota; kingdom Metazoa; phylum Chordata; class Aves; order Charadriiformes; family Charadriidae; genus Pluvialis; species Pluvialis apricaria. The sequence goes on from CM030014.1 coordinate 27,591,758, forward strand.
ATTCTGCTGTGACATCAGTCCCCGGGTTCTCCCATGTTACTTCACTGTCAGCAAGCAGGCTAGCTGAGGTGTTACTGCATGATCTGCAACTTCTGAACAGATATTCCCTCTGAAGAAATAATTGTCTTTGTCATAATTGGTGACAAATATTTAAAGCCATCTGTTTCAAAACAGTCCCCTGAAGCTGCAATGAATCTTTTCACCATCTGATGTTGTGTTAAGATTCAATTGCCAGGGCGTTATGGCACTTGTTTAACTGAAATCTAGAATAAACAAAAAATGTATTAGCGTTGATAGGGAGGGTTTACGTGGTTGTGTATAGAGCTGAATGAACTTACACGTTACCTTCATGCACACTTACAGGAGCTGCGATCACCTACCAGCATGCACTACAGACAAACTTTGTGTGATTAAAAAAAAAGAGTTATAATTAATAGCGATATGGTATCCGATAACAGCTGAAACCCTGTAGTAACCATGAGTATTCTAGAATAACTTTGTGCCTGATGAAAGAACATGTCTTATCCATTTGGTCATGACTATTTCAGCCTGCTGGTGATCTGAAGTGCATTACAGTTCTTTTCACTGCTTGAAAGTTACCTGCATACTAAACGTCTGCGTTATACCTAACTACCCAGAGCAATGAATCTAGCAGACAAGCTCTGAGATAAATCTACAGAAGCGACAGTGTCAGTTGAAGACAGAGGGATCACATTTATTAGAGCACGTTAATATTGACTTTCAAAAGATACAATTTCCCTTACACGCAATTCAAACTATCCCAATCATGATTGCCTTTCCATCATTTGTTATAATTTCTGTTACTAAGGTCCCTAAGACTTTCAACTCATGGAATTTAATTCCCATGAAAAATATATAAAGAATATCCCAAATACCATATAATGACATACATTTGCCATTTAAATGTCAAGGTAAAAACTGGAATATATATAAGCTAGAATTTGAGATAGCAGACAAGAATTCACTCCTTAGGTAAACTGCAGAAGCTTACCTCCATTAATAGGGACACACTGTGAATTCAAAGACTTTTTTCCCTTCCCAGAACTGCAGAAATACCCATTTTTAACCCAATCTCAATTTGCTGGTTTCTGAATGCTCATCTGGTAATGCATCAAACTGTTGTTGTTGTTGCATTTCTAAGGATGTTTATTAAAACTTTGGTTTCTTCATACAACTGGTTATTTGCTTCTTAAATTATTATACTTGACCTCTTTAATACTCACGGGGAATACACAGGGCTTGATGCTCACCTGCTATAAACAGATTTGTTGAAGTTGTACTTAAAACTGGAAAGGTCACATTGTAAACTTGATCAGAAAGTTGTCTATTGAAAATGTCAAATCTCAGCCAGTAGAGAGAGCCAAGCTGTGCAAACTAGTCTTATCCAAGGCCCTCCATGACCGCAGTACTGTTTTTAAAAGGAGAATTTTTTAGTACCAGAGAAGCAAAGATGCTTTTGAGACCCCACTGAAGAGGAAAAGCACTTGTCTTGTTTTTTTCAGAAGGGTCACATATATGATCAGGTAGCGTTTCACTCAAATCTGAATGCTGTCCTTGACTTGCCACTTGTGGGCACTGAGCGAATGTCTGTGGCAAGTCTACCATGGGAGATTTCCAAGAGCAACAGATTACCCATTAACCCCCACCTATGTAGCGTCATTGTAGAAAATTGGCTCAGCAGAGGGGGTTTCAGACAGAGAAGTGTTATAATCAGAAGAAGGAGGAGGAATCATTCATTGCTGGAGCAAGTGTTTCCTGAATTTCCACCTTTAACCTTGGGAAGACCTGTCCTCTGAAGAGCACATGACTATTTCACTTTTATTTGTATGTGTGTGATCTGAAAGATGGTATTTCACCTGTGAAGCATTTCAGCTAATTGTTTAAAATGCCTCCATAGGCTCCAGCCCCAGTTGGTTGGGGTGCCTGGAACAATGCTATTCAAGGAGCGCTGGCACATTGCAAGGAACTGTTCATTATTTTAATCTTCGTCTTGCATTTTGCATAAAACCACAAAAACACTGTCATTGACAATTAATCTGATGCAAATTATTGTCTTGTCTCCTGGGATTTTTATTCAGGCAATAATTCTTGTGGGGCCAAAAGTTGAACCTAAGGCTATGTATAGGTCCTGGTAATTTTTAACTTTGTGGTGTGGTTTAATCATACAGATTTTCATTCTTCATTTATAGGTTGTGTACAGGGTGAAAGCCTTTTCTTAAGGAACACTGTTTAAGTGCTACTAGATTGCAATCATGTTAATTGAAATTCTGCTTATCTAAGTAATTATATACTCATCTGTATGACATCAATAATGTTACTGGAAGTTTCTCAGCAGCAAGCCCTATTCTAGCTGTGCAGGATTCCATCTCTGAAGGCAAAAGAAAATTGTGACTCCCAAGCAGCTTGAATTCTTTGGAGCACAGCCAACAATGTCACAATTCTGGTGATTTGGGAAACTGTTGACTAGGTACCAACGGCCACTTTGCAGGAAATCTTGTTCTCAACATAACATAAGCTTTGATTACACAAAAGCTGACCAACACCTTCGGGACTTTTCCCACACTTTTATCTGTAAGCAAACCACTCTTCACTCTTAGATGTCACTTCTCACATGTACTCTCTTAATGGGCCAAGTTTTCTTTTCTAAAACATAAGATACTACTTTTATTGGAACATCTAAAGCCTACAAATGATTTATGTTGTCACATATTTAGCTGCAATTTGTAAATAATCCTAGTGGCCAAGAAGTCAAAGTGATTCCATCAAATGTAATCTCACTTAGTACCTCCTCTCAAGTAAAGGTCTGAGCAAACAGATAGATTTGTTAATTCCTGTCAATGGATGCATTATAATTCCACCTGTTGTTACACTTGTATTTTAGTGGACATCCTCTGCAATGTATGTCATGGATCAGTCTGTCCTGCCTTAAAAGGGACAGGCATTACTATATACTGAACTAAGTATTAATCACCAATGTTAACGATTTGGATGCAGAATTTGTTTCCACCCTCCTAAACTGGTAATAGCACTCTTGGTTGAAGAGGAGGACAACTCCCACAGCAGTATTTTAGATGGAGACTGTGTTTGTGTGTGTGCGTGTGCGTGCGCATCACCCCTTTTAATTTACATACATACAGGCAGGTTAATCAGGAATTACCTGGCTGCCATTAATTCCAGTTTCCATTACTGTCAAAGACTCATTAACGCTTCAGAGACTGCCTTTTAATTATTCAGATACTTTGCATACTAAGCAGTTCTGCCTTTCCCTTTATATCTCCTTAAGCCTCTTCCAGGCAAAATGCATTCCCTCCTTAAAAACAGTGAGAGTTCATTTGACACTTTGTTTCCTTGCTAGCATATCTTCACTGACACAATAGCTATGAATGATCCAAACCTCATTCCATTTTTCAGTTAATTGTGTTTTCAGGCTAACTCTTTAATCTTCTGGTATGTGAACTAGCTTTTAGTTTAATCTCACCAATTTATTTGCTTTTGATGCAGAAATGGATAGCTCCTGTACTCTCATCTGGTATCATGTTCTTTCCCATATTGCAGCATCTTTTTCTCCATGAAGATGGCCCATTGCCATGCACTATGCAGCGTTTTTGGTTTAAGAAGGTACAAGATAACTGTCTGGGATAAGAAATTCTCAATCCTGATGATTTTCCAGACACTCTGCTGCTTAATTCAGTATCAGAAAACAATGTTTTTTAGATGGAAGCCATTGTAGGAATAAAATAGATGAATTTCCATTCTTCCTTAGTATCAAAGCTATTACTAGAAAATTTAACTCTGGCCATCATATTCCCTGTGTCAGTAGAAAACGCACTTCAGTCAAAGCATTTTACTTTCTGTGGACAAAATTAAGAGTTCGTGATTACCTCAGTTGAAAAGCATTCATCTACAGCATCTTCAGTTTCCCTGAAAGCAAGACCTTCACAGAGACGTTTTATATGTGAATTTATGCTCCTAAGATAGCTTTGTATTTAAAGCCATTTAAAAAAGTCAAGTAATTTTTTTCTTTATATTTTTGCAAGAACAAATATTCACAGCATTGACTACAATATGCATTCTACATGTATATATAACCCAGGGGTTCTTACAACCATATGTGCAATCATACAAATTTGTTGTTTTGCATATTATATGAGACATTAGCAGCCCTCTTTAAGTTTTTAATGAAGAGGTGTGTATTCTGGTATTACTTGCAGAGTTGTTACTCAGGTAGTATGAGTTGCTATAGATGTTAGTATAAGATCTAAGCTGGCATTGTAGGATTGTCATTTTAACTCCAGCTCAGTATTGGCTTGGTTTAATTTATGCTACAAGAAGTTAATTAGCTAAACACTGAGAGTCGTCTTCAGCCAGTTTTGCAAGAAAGCTGTTCCCACCCAACCTGAAATGTTCTGTTTGACTGTTCTTTATACTTTTTGTCACTATTTAGAAAGCTGCAGCATCAGTGCACAGAAATCCCACTGTACAGGATGACTGTGATATCTAGAAGATTGAACCACGAGATTCCACACGCTCACAGGCTGCCAAAGGTCAATACACTGTTAAGATACCTGCATCGTATCTGCTTGCCTTGACAGTCAAGCATGCTTAAAGATCCCATTAGTACACCGCATCATCTACATTAGATGATGAACAACCGATAAACACATTTTTAAAACAGCTGCATGTTACAGCCATTCCTTAGTTTTAGGCAAAACCTGCAATATCCACAGTCATTATTCAGCTAAATATGGTACATTCCAAGACATGGCCTCATGCAACAGCAATGTTACAGCCACACACAACAGGACAAAGGCTTCTGCAGATAACAAGGTACATTTTCAATGACACAACATTTTGACTTTCCAAGGGAATGTTCACTCAGCAGAGGCCCCTACTTCTGTGTAAACGTCTGGCACAGGTCCACCTGAAATCACAGCTTTGTTTAGAAATCTCTGCTATAGTTTCACTACAAGAGAAAAAGGAGCTGACCCTCGAAGCAGAATAACCAGACATTATTTTAGTGCTCATTTCACAGGTAGATTCGAGGTGCCAAGACTGAGACTAACAAAGATTAGCCCAGCTAAAAGACTGATGGTCATAAAAAAGGAACTGAAACACAAAGTTTAGGGGGGAATGTAACCCTTCAGGATAGGTGAGTATCAGGTGAAACAGACGCATGACCTAAAACTACTACAAATGTGGTGTTTGACTTCTTAAATCAGAACAAAAATCCTTCAGAGAAAGACATATATTGTGAACAAACTCTTCAGTCCGACTCATGTAAATGCAAGCTTGGCAGAAAACCAGCAGTTAGGTTCAGGTCCAAAGTCTAAGCTGGACGGACTGCAAAAACTAACCAAGCAGATAACACAGATTTCTGAGCAGAATTAAATGAAAAGTTGTAACCAATGAAAGAGAGAAATATACAACGCTTTGAACATTGAATCTGATACGAATTTAGGATGTTCTACAGCTGTGCAATACTGTTTCCAACGGCAGCAGCAGCAAAGCTCCCAAAAGCTCTGCCTGCAACTGGTGACTGCAGCAGTCACTGCTCAGGCATACACTGGCCTTTTAAAGTGGCCAGGAATTGTTTAGCTGGTATTAGTGGCCTGGAGCTTTGGTTCAGAGAGAACAATAGGTGTACTATTTTAGAGGCATTAAAGGTATTAGTGGCAAATCTGCATCCGTGCCTTGTTTACTGCTGTACCAGTGGTATTAGACAGGAATTGAAAATGACTGCAGCAGGCTGCTTGTTTTGAAATGCTCCATGCCATAAGCGAAAACATGATTCTTATTGTGGCCATCATTTTAAAAGACAGCAGTGTTAATCAGCACTTTCTGGGTTTGAAGTTAAAGAAAACAATAATATACTTCTACAAGCTTCACTGTTGCACTTCTCAAAAGCTGACCAATTATGGGTCATCTGAGCCATTTATATGATTTTTCATTTAATAAGGAGTTGCACTGATTTCTGCAGGTTTTCTGTGAAAAACAAATATTTTCATACCAAGTCAAGTGAATTGATATATAGAATACTTTAATTAGAGAATTATTTAAACTAGTGAGAAAAGCCAGCAGCTAGAACAAATGCAGTTGTGTATCTATAACAACCTCAATATCTCTTTCCGTTTCTCTTGGCAAAACCAAAGATAAACACATTAAGCCTTTAAATGGATTCTTATGGCAGATAAAAACCTTGATTGGCCGAGATATAACAGGATATCGCTGCTGACACATCTTCAGAAGATCAGATGTACCTGCAACTTTATGTCTACTTTGAACATGCAGTGAAAGGACCCGTGATACTGTTGCACAGTTATGCATCCTAAACTCCTAGTTCTGTCCTAGGAAAGCCTTCCAGCCAGGAACAAACAAGGGAGGGTGGTGGGTCGCGAGCTCTTCCCTCCTGACCCTGCCCCACAGCCCTGCACCCAGGTCCAGCTCCCTCCTAGAGACGCAGGGACAGGTTTATGCTATTCCTTCTTCCTCCTGCTCCTCCCATCAGCAGTGGCAGCTAATGCAACTTCCAGAGGAGGATGAGAGGCACCACAGTAACCCTCCCATAGGGTTAGCGGCATTTATGCCAAAGCCAAGGGCAGGTTTATTAGCTGTTGGGCCCAGGCTACTTTTTTTTTCCAGTCAGGTGAGGGTGATTCTTTTAAAGTTCCTAGCTGTGGATATGGGGATCTCAGGAGCTAAAATCCTATTGAGAAACACGGCTAAGACCTCAGACTGCATTTCAAGCTCTTTGGATCATTGTAGCATGACCTGAATCACAAGAATATCAGAGTGCCACATGGTGCGCAGGACCTGTAAAATACAGCTCTCGATATACTGTGTTTTGGACAGCTTTCAATTAAGAGCTTTCTATTCCAAAAAAAGGTCACAGAAAACAATGAAGAAACTGTAATTAAAACATTCTTCATTTTACCTCCATTTCAGACAAAGTCTGGCTGACTTAGCTAACTGTTAGATTTAAGTCAATGAATGCAAAATGAAACTCACAGACATAAACTGACCTGTGACAATTTCTCAAACTGAAACCAACAGAGATGGCACAAAGCTGTTACAAACTAAAATGATCATCTTCAGAATGAATCCGTTTATCACCATAATACAGATGACAGCCACCAGTTTTACTCAGTCCTGATTTTCTCAAATACTACTGTCTTAATGCTATTGATCCTTATTTAAAAAAATAACAACCTCTTTTAAGTACAGAGAAGCACATACTCTCCCATCTTAAAGTAAGATATTCACATGCACTTTAGCAGCATGTTTCAAGCTAAAATTTTTCAAAGTCATGGCTTGTCATGTGATCAAACAGCAATACAAGGATGATGAGTCAATAGCCATATCCCAGTAACAGACTAAAACCTTCTATTGTATTTTTCCTGTCCCTCGCTTTTACCTCCCCAAGGATGCAGTGTTTAGAGTAGCAAAACAATTCAAAAAAAGCTAAGTAGATATTTTTTACCCAAATGTAGGCAATTCTTAAGACCAGCTCCACAAGATGTCCCTAAGGAAGGTTGCCAAAAATGAGGCCCACCTTCTACTTCTAAGTGAAGTGCTGCTCATTTTCTATGAACCAGCGGGTGGTCGCAGGTGCTAATTATAGCTACATGTTTTAGGACCAAAATTAAACCTTTTCTCACATTTATTTCAAACAGCAGTTGGTCTCCACAGAGCAACTCTGGGTTGAGATTTACTGCTGACTTTACACTACGGCTGCAATCCTGCAGCACTTTACCTGCAGCAAGCACTAAACTACTTTACCAAGAAGTAGTTTGGCATGAAAATGTGTAAGTGACAACATAATGGGAAGCTGGAATTCAGCTGATTACAGTTATTCTATTGCTTAAGTATTTTTCTTCTAAATTAGCATAATTCTCCATTGCGCTTCAAATTCTAACATTTTAGATCACGGAATAATCCAATATTCGCTAATCTGATTAAACTTTCATTTCCTTTGACCCACAGTTCTCCAAACCATCTACGCATTTCACAGCGCATGCTTCAAATGAAACCTGCAGCACACGCTCCAGTTGCAACACTACCGTGCCGTAATTCCGAGCAGGGTGAAAGCCACAGCTGGGACTCAGATCTTAAACAGCTATTTCAGACCAACAGCAGACAGTAGCCGGACCTCAGTCATAAACCTGCAGAATTTATTAGATTCACAGAAAATGAAACTGTCCCCAGAGAGTTACATACCCCTCAGTGAAGATTAGATTTTTGGTCTGGTTGTTTTAATAATATGAAATATAAACTTGTACTTATTGGCAACATTTTATAATTTATTTTTTTTATCTAAAATGTTTTCAATAATGCTAGTGTTCAATTGTTCAATTTGGCATGTTTAAAATACAACAAACACTTCAGGAAAACATAACAAAAATGAATTATAATTTGTTTTTGCCTCATAAAATGCATCTTTCACTGCTATCAACTCCCTGTTGATGGATGTGGCTTACACCATAAATTTTATGGTTTTCATCGTATAAGGATCTCTCAATGTAAATCCACAACAAGTGCTTCCTTTTTTTTGTAGCAGAAAATAACCACTTTCTACAAATCAAATGTTAACGTAGCAAAGCAAATTGCAAACCTGGTGAGCGCACTTACTGGGCATCAGTTCTCAAGAAAACTACTTTCTACATTCCTGTACAAAGGCTTCAAATCTAGGTTTCTCTCTTGTCAAAACAAAACTAAACCAAACAAACTCCCACACTCAGGAAAAGTTTGAAATTGCTTACCTTGAAGAAGCTCCGAAGAAAATACATTATGCTTAGCATTTTGGAAGGTTTAAAATGAGGAATTGTTCAATCTTTAGAACATCCAAGGCCTGGGTGAATTCCTACACTCCTGCTGTGTCTTTAGTTACATGCTTTCTTGTTGCTATTTTGGACCGTCTTAGTACAAGGGAAGCATATGAGCCATGCCAGGAGCTTATGCTAAGGAGTTGCATAACAATTAGGGCTTATCTGTGCTGCGCTGTACAGTACAGCAATGCAAACAGGTTTGTTCACAGTTTACTAGCCCCAGAACACTTCTACTAGGCATGCCCAGAATGATGCCATTGTATTTGCTAAAGAAACTAAAGCTATTTGTGAGTGCTTCTAAAAGAACTGGAACTACAAAGGACAGCACATGTTCCCTTACATCCCCCCAGCTTTTCCTTTTGCCAACTGCAAGTTCAATCAGTGAGTATTACGCTTGCTGCAGCATTTAAAAGCAAAGGCTCTCACACTATGAGCTTTCTAGTTACTATCTTTAAAGGTAAGGAAAAATTGCAGAACAAGTCTTTTGAAGTGCAGAAGAGTAAATGCAATTTGCATTTCTTATTTTTTTCTCACTTAACATTAAAGTTCCTTAAAGATTATCTGTGCTTCAGTAACATTCAGCAACACAGAGATGCAACTTAAGTGACGTAGTAAAGAATCTATCAACATTTAGAGGCCAGGACTGAAAGTTACAGGCAGTCTGCTCACAGTGCACTTAGAATTAAAGACAACGACTACAGACTGCAAGCAAGTTCTCAGAGAGGGATCAGTCTGCATTACAGCAACTGTCAGGCGCAGCCTGATACTGCATGCTTTCATTTATTTTTTAATCTAACTATGGCTTACATTTGAACTCTTCAAACCACCCGCTATTAAAATCTTTACACCAGGAATAGGCGTTTTAGGAAGATGCTCCAGAGTAGATTCTCATGCTCCATGCTGCTGGCCACAGGGCAGAAAAAGAGACAGATGTACAGTGCACCCAGCACAGCAAGGTGGCAGGAGGGACACAATTCCCCCTGCAGCTGATGCCCCAGCAATCGCCCAAAACTAACACCAGCTCTAACATGAAACATACTCTTTGCCTCACTCTGTGCAATGGGGGATCTCTCTGTCATCATCCCCCCCGCAAGCACATCCTCCATTTGCCTTGGATTCGCAATACTGCAAACCCCTCTATAGCTGCCAGCAGCCATTCTTCTTGTTAGTCTATTTCAAATAGAAACATTATTGTTTTGGTAGTACATGTAAATAAGGCATTTATGCATAAGTCAAATACTTTAGAGTAGGAGGCCATCTTTTACCACGCACACAATTTTTCTGCCATTGTGGGAACTGCCTAAGTTAAGTATACACAGTCATAAGGAAGGGCACACCTAACTTGTTACAAACCAGGCCAATAATTTCTAAATTGCAACATAAGGTGCAAATGCAATATAGTCTGTGGTTTGATTTGCCAAATGACAATACTGCTTCAATGAAGTTCAGTCCTGCCATCTCTTACGATTTCATGGATAAAACGAGTGTTTTCCCTTAAATTTTAGTTCCAAAAGACATACGTATGTCAATATTATATACATACAGCAATCTTTTAAAGTAAATTTTTTGCCCATGATTTGGGAGGAAAACTGGAGATAAAAATTCTCAAAAGTGTCAAAACAATTAAAAATCCAAAGCCAGTTTTAAAAAAAATCTCCTCGGAGGGAAATGGGTCTGGCTCACGAGTTTTCAATGCTTTTATTTGTAAATTCTTAAGTTTAAATTATTTTGAAGGATCACTTTTCACGATTGATTCTGAAATTACTGTCATTCTTTTACACCCTGCTTATTAAAGCAGTCGCAGGCAGACTTCTATTTCCTGCGTGCCTCTCCTGGCGTTGGCGCCCTGGGCTGCGCTCACACGGTTCAGCTGGCGCGTTCTGCGCCCCAGCCCTGACCTCGGAGCTCTGCGCAGAAGGAAATGCCCTCTAAGACGAGTCCAGCTCTGCGGTGCCTCGGCATTTATCTTTCACGAATGAAAAGGAAAATAAACGAATTAAGGCGTTTTTAACAAGAATCGACCTATGCATGTGAAAAGCCAGATTTTTTGCTGCCTGATTTTCATCTACTTTCTGCTGAACTGCCCGTGTGTCAAACAACATGCCAGAAGCAGGTCATTGCTGCTGGCCAGGGGGGTTGCCCCAGGAACGCGACTCCTCTTTCACTTGCTTATATTTTCTGAAATTAAGGTTAAAACTCAACTGTCCATCACTCACTCTATTTTTCCATGCTTGTTTGTGGGCTGGAAATAAGTACATTCTTTATCAGCCGAGATCTTTCCCTCAGACTGGTACATTTCTTGGACTGGTTTACTTCACCACACAGGATGTGCAAATTGCACAGTATTCCCTTAGCCCTGAAATTCCTTAAAGACAACACCACTATTACTGGAACTCTGCTGCCCAAAACTCCAGAAAAATGGCAAGAAACTTTCTAGAAATCAGACCGTTGTGAACCTGCATCTTAACATACCATTATAGAGCTACGTAAGCCCTTTTACCTTCCTGAAAAACAGAGGTCGTACCGGGTGCCCGTGCCCAGGCGCCGCCCGCGGGGTCTCTGTGAGGAGAGGCGGGGCTGCCCCACACCGCACACAGCCGGTTCCGGCCGGTTCCGGCCGGGCCCCTCAGAGGAGCCATGAGAGGGCCGTGAGGGACCGGGTGTGAGGAGCAGCCCCTGGGCAGCAGGGTCACAGCAGGCACCCCACACCGGAGCAGGCTTATCCTGAAGGAACGGCAGCCGTGGGAAGGCCCCACGCTGGAGCAGGGAGGAAGAGTGTGAGGAGGAAGGAACGAATGGCGGACAGGGGCTGTTATGGGTTGACAGCAATGCCCCGTTCCCAGTCCCCCCCCCACCAGTCAGGGGAGAGGTGGAGGAGTTGGGAATGAACGAGTGAACTTCAGCCTTGGGAGGGAAAGACGAGGGGTGGGGACAAGATGTCTCTGCTTTTGTCTTTGCTTCTCACCATCCAACTTTATTCTAATTGGCGACAGATTAAATTAATTTTCCTAAAGTTGAGTCTGGTTTGACAATGACAGTAATTGGTAAGTGTCTTTACCTCAACCCATGAGCTTTTTCACCTCATTTTCTCCCCCTGTCCTGTTGGGGAAGGGGGGGTGAGAGAGCTGGCTGCCCACCAACCTCAGCCCGCCACACCGCTGCACTATGGCTGCAAACAGACCTAACTGCGTTACAGAGAATTGCAGCTCGGATTATTTCTCATAATTTCTGTTATGATATGTGCAAGTACCTAAAAGATCTCCCTTCCCCTTTCATCCTGTGTCTAATGAAGAAGTCCCTGACAGTAACTGTGATTTGTAAATCTATAAAAAGCTTTCTGACACCCAAAATCTTGCATTTTCTAGAACATCAGCCTACTGCCAATACACTGGGGTTTTTTATAGCTAACCTTTCACAGTTTTTTCCCCCTCCCCTTAAAAGCAAACAATGTGTTCCCAGGAGTTCACTACTACCAAATCCATTTTCAGAGTAAGGAGTTTATCACTTAATGTAAACTTCACTTGCAAAACTGTGGTGATCATTTTTCAGTGTATGATTCTGAGGTTTCATTTGATCAATAAGGATTTATTCGCTGTGCCCAAGGCCAGCCACTGTTGACATGTTGACATTTTTCTTACTGATACACTATCTAAATCAACATGCCTTTTCTGCTTTTTAAAAAACAGCAGCTGAAAATTGTCACTGACTCATAGGGCAAAAAACCCTTTTTGGCTTTTGCCATCACAGTGAAAAACTGGTGTTTAAACTGACACTGCCTTCAGCAGATCAGGCACTACAGGACGCCTGAACCAAAAAAATCTATCTAGGTACCAAAAGTTAGGTTACCAATAGTTAGGTACCAAAACCTTGCAGAGCACTGAGACTAGAATTCTCTAAAGGCAGACAAGTGGCACTGAAACTCCACTGCTGTACTACGCTTTTCTTCCCATGATTTCTATTTGACTGCTTCATGTACCATTCATTTGGGTTAGTTTAACCTAGTTGGGTATTATGTAGATTGTATCATGTTGGCTTCCAAACCAATTAATGTTAGGAAATATGTTTGATGTCATTCCAGCTTCATGGCTGCAAAGGTCAAACATGAGAAGTCTTGTGTGTATAGTGCATAGGTTAAAGTGAGGATAGGGATTCCACCTGTCTTCTTGATTCTTTTGCAAGCATCATATGCTGCTGTAAGATTCCTCCAAGGAACAACAATTTTGCCCTGTGTTGTCTTCCCCTTAGAGTACAAAGCCTAGAGATTTCATTGTTTTCATGTCAGTAAAGACAAAACCATCCTCTATTTAAAAAGACATTGCTATGGCTTAGTGGAACCTTAATTTATATCCCCAGACTCTCATATTTTGATATACTGCAATTTGAAACAAAAAGCTCCAACATTGTAGACTTTAAGCTGACACTCTGACCTGGGCAGTAAGGGACACGCTGCAGGCAGCCATCACTAACTGCCTGAGCAAGATGACTTAAGTGACCAAACAGGTATTCTAATTTCTGAATGATCATGTCAGACACTTTCATCTCCTGTGTAATTGCTTATTTGCCCTTAGGCAGTTCATTTGATTACCATTATCATAAAAATATACCTCTTGATGCAGCCTAACATGTTGGTTCAAGTACTCTTCAAATCCTTCTGAATTTCCCTGTTGTAATCAAAGCATTTAAGTTTTCTGTTTTCATAGAAGGTAAGAGATTCTGGGCTTATAATGGGAAACTGCGCCTTTGGGAGCTGAGATAGATAGGTATTTCCGTGCTTTACCACAGCCTCAGCTTTCAGCTGGGTAAACATTTGTGCTGCTAAGCCAGAAATCTCCGTACACCAACAATGGCCACAGTTGCCCAACAAAATCCCATTACTGCCAGACATCAGCAAAAGGCAACTAAGTTTAGAACTTCTCAGGCTATGCTTTACACGATGGGACAGTTTAAGAGCTGGTTTTAATTATGAGCTTCTAAAGAAAAATAATAAAGAAAATCTGAGCAGCAAAAGCCATAGATCAAACCCTGAAAGGAATGTGGTCAGTAATGGCACCAGCACTGATTTCTGCCAAAGCATTTATGGGGAGGTGCTGGTGTTGCCACAAGGAGAAGAAAAGTAACTGCTGTCACCACATGCTCAGTCCCCTACCCCCAGACAGATGAAGGTATTTGTACTCCAGTTTGAGACCTCCATTCAGGGCTGAGCCCACACTGTGAGACTGTGAGCAGCCTTGTCATGAATCTTGCAAAGTTAATTCAAAGCTGGTGAGATCTCCAAAGTTCTCTTCTAAGCTAGAGGTATAGGTAACACAAAATTACATCCCTGGTAACGTAGTCCAATAGGCAGCTCTTGCTATGGGTTTAGAAAATATTTTATTCCTGTTCATTTAAAAATCCCTTGCAGTAAAGAGCTAAGAAACAAGTTGCTTTTGACCCTAATAAAGCGAGTGAAATGAATTCCAACCAGAATTTCTAGAAAGAATTTACGGGGTCCAGAGAAAGTCCAAAGTGACAGGACCCAAAGAGGTCCCAAACTAGAACTCTGCCTTCAAATATGCTCAGTACAACTCAAATAAATGGAAACTTGAATGCAGTGCAGAAGCAGGCTTACGTGATTTTTCCCTGTGCCTGGACAGAAGTCCTGCTGGTAGTAAGCCAGTTAGAAGCAGCATGACTGGCTTTTCCATGTACTATTCTCCACAATCTCTGGGCCAGGTGGATGGCAGAGGGGTGCTATCACATGCAGATGATGAAAATGACAGGGTGTAATGAAGTAGAGTTCCGCTATTTTTATTCTTAAAGTTATTCAGAAGCTCACGACAACTGTCTCAAAGCTATAACCATTATCTCAGATTCAAGTCTGCTGTTAAAACCTCCTCTGCCTGGTTGGAAATATTACTGTGGTGCAAATGAGAATCCGAGTCATTACTCTCACTGTACCTGACACTGGACATAAAATCCATTTTCATGTCTTTGCATCAGCCCCAGATACACAGAAAGTGCCAGCACCCACAGTAAGGTGAGATGCAGTGATACCAGAAGAAGTGCTAATGCTACAATGTCAGGCCATTAAGTGCAGAAAGAGATACAAACCAACACTAGGTATCATCAATCTGATGGAAGACAGAAAATTAAGACAGCCGGTATCAAGGCTATTAAAAGACAGCTTTCAGGTCAGAGTCCTCGTCTCACTTTGAGGGTATGATTCTACTGGAACCGATCAAAGCAGGCCTCTGGGGAGATCTGATAACACAGGTAATAAGACAATACTTTTTAATTAGGTGATAGGTTCTGGCTAGGACAATGATACTATTTCAAGGGCTCACGACACTCAGATGTCTAATCCACAAAGTTTAAGGTGTGTGGCAGAGGCAGAGTACTTTATGGAGAGCTTTGTCTGTAGGAAAAGCTCATTGGAAACAATTTCAGGAACAGACAGTGCACACAGCAAAGAAATTCCCACAAACTTCTGTCTCCCTCTCTGATGAGATCCCACAGCTGATCACTGGGGAGCGAGAAAGTCTAGAGCTTTCTTCCCAAGCAGGTGACATCACAAGGTTAGTTATTTCAGATGGAGCCAGTTCTTCAGTCAAGAACTACTTCAAAACTGAGAAAAAAACAAAGTACTTGTACTCTTGGTACAATTATTCCTTTGATTAACATATAAATGCTGTTCTTGTTAACCAACATGTTTTCAATCAAGGTGTTGTTAGCAATAGTAGGCTTTCACTTGTAGCACAAGTAATTAGATTGTGCATACATAGACAATGGCTACACAATACCCAACAGATTGTATAGGCATAGACAAAGTATGCCATTATTGTCACATATTGCTACACTTTACAGTAGGAAATATTAAAAGCCTTTGAGCACGTAAGCACATAGTCCAAAGTGTTGTGTATACAGGCATAAGAAACAATATTCCTCTGCATTTTTAGTATAGAATGATGACCAACTTGCTTTCCTGCTTCCTGCCTTGTTAATCTGGCAGCACTCCTTATTCCTGGAAATCACGGCATACATTTCCTATACTATCTTCAACATCCATTCACTGTGTTTACCCTTTTGCATGTGTTTTCCCTGCAGTATTGTGTCATCTTATATGATTTCCTGGGTTTTCTGGTTTTCACTTCTCCATGTTACATTTAGCCCTTTTAAGAAGGTAATTTTTTCACAAATATCTTCAAATTCTTGTCTTATAATCATTTTATTCTATAGGAGAGAACTCAACAGTTTGTTCTATTGGCAGAGAACCCAAGTGATACGTGTTCAGGTCCCCTGCTCCTAGTTTCCACCCTTCTACGGAACAAGCTCTATGTCTGAGGACTGGGCACACCCCACCTCTTAGCTGCATATTTGTCGGCTGGCTTACCTGCCACTGGAAAACCCAGGTGTTGCCCAGTCTCTACCAATAGCTCTTTTCCTGGACACTCCCTAGGCACAAACAGTCCAATAAAGGCAAGACAGTATCAGATTAAAATAAGAAAGTATGCATCTCTTTCCTAGCATGGCATAGCACTTGGCAAGAGTTAAAGACACATAGTTACTAGCTTTAATTCCTTCCAGCAACTTACCACCAGTTGTTAATGCAAGGCATGACCTGGTATTTGGGTTATAATACAGATGGCAAATAGCAACGCCTCCGTGGGTGGGTGTCAAAAGACCCCAAAATCACGCTAACTCGAGTATTTTGGAACCCTGAACTCATCAGGCAGAACAGTCTCAAGCAACCCTCATTAGTTCATGTCACAGAACTGTAACGCACCCTGTTCAGTGCAAATGACTGAGACAGGAGAAAGGAAGATCACAGCTGGAACAACAGAAGCTGCCGCAGGCTTAAACTGCAACGTGCAGCAAGAAGGTAGGGCGACGTTCACAGACTACCAGCCTAGCTTGCTCCTGTAGCCATCATTTCCTCAGTCCTGTACTCAAGATTAAATTAACAAATTTGTGAGATAAAAATAAAGCTCTGTTAGTGGATTAAGATGAACAGTTGCAGTTACAGCTGCAGAACTGCACTGGACCCTCTATTAGGATTTCTGGCTCAGGCACCAAAACCTTATGCTATTTATCTTTGAGCTGTTCCAAGTCACTGCCATATATCTGTGTTCCAAGGATTAGAGTGTGTGTGTTGATTCTGCATCTGGTATCTATTAAATTAACACCGAAGAATTCAACCTTAGCCACTGAGCCGTACCACAAAGCTTGTGATATATTTCTTAATGGGAGGCATAACTGGTACTGGAGGTGCATCTCAACTGCTGATTTTCACCTTGCTGTGCCCTAAAGCATTTGTGCATCCACTGAAGTAATATAGTTGCAGACTGTAGAAGTCCATGTTGCACTTAGAGTATTAATAAGCAATGCATGTGTGGAATGGAAAGAGACTATGTGTAACCACATAAGTGCTGCTAATCTTTCATCCCACTGGGAATTTTACTTTTCCCCTATTTCCTCTCTGGGACATGTTCATGTTAGGTGAATCTTAGAAAACTGAGCAGTTCTGTTAAAAAGATACCAAATCAAATACTCAAGGCTTTACTCAGCCTTTATAATACTGGCCTGCTTTACATGCCAGTAGAGTTACACTCGTTATGAGACTATACTGATGCTGCAATAATGATAAAGATGAGATTACATGCACTTCAGCACAACCTGTACAAATCCACTGGGAAACTCAGGATGATATCAGACAGCTGGACTTTCATGGCTATTATTAATTCCGGGTAGGATAAAGCTACCAGACATAGCCAATCTGCTGCAGCCGCAACGCGCACAGGCCCTTCGAATGATCTCTGCAAAAGGCACAGCTTGGGGATATTGACCTGGTTCTACACAGCTCTAATTTTCAAGGTGGCTAAGAAAAGCCAGGGCACGTACAAATGAAAACAGGCTGAGCGTTGTTGCTGTGTGACAGCTAGCCCTGTGGAAGGAACAGAAACACGTACAGTTGCCAACTTCTGCCCAGGTGATTCTGAGACCTTCTCACAGAAACTTTCCATGACAAGAAATGGAAAATCTGAGAAAAGCTGACAGTAAGGTAAAAGTAAAATAGTTACGACATCTCCAGAGAGAAAAACTGGACCTGGATGATCTAAGCAATGGAGAAAGTTAAAGATGCAGAGCATTTTACACCTGAATGAACTTACATCTGCCAGGCTGTTTTGTCTGCACAGCCCAAAGAACCCAGACACCAATGCCAGGGAAAAAATGGGTGATCAGGCTATCTGACTGAACACCCCAAACAGCAGCACTTTGTCAGAAAACAGCTGACAAATCTATGTTCAAAAATGGGCCAAGTGTAGATCAGTCGCATTTTATTTTTGCCAAACACTGCTACTGAACATTTTGAGAACTCATGGCATAAGGAAAAGAAATTCAACCACATTATCCCATGAAGAATAGTTTTAAAATATTTTTACAGTAATGGGCCAAATTTTACACAGTGCGTGTTTAAGACACTGTGAATATTTTGGCTTGCATTTGCCTATGCACTAACACAGTGCTATGTACTGGCAAGTTCAAGCTTGCACACACCCATCTGTACGTACTAAGCCTGCTTTGATCATTACTCCTGCTCCTGTTCACTGCACTGGGACATCTATCTTGCAGAAGTAACCTGTAAAAATCACTTTCCAATCAGCAGTAAAAGCAGGAAAGATGGAGATAAAGGAGAATGCTGCCCCAAAAGGCACAGTTCAGACAAGAAATGAAATGTTTCAAACTGGGAAGATGTCACTGCATCCTAATCTTTATGTTGTTTGTGTATACCTAGTATTAGTAATTGGACTGAAAGCCAGCTTCATTGTCTATGATTTAGCAGTAACTCAAGGCAGGACACAAAGTTTTCTTCTGAGTCATTAAGGGTTAGCTACTAGTTTAATAGCCTGCCAGATGCTCCCTTTGGCTCTCCACAAAACCAGTTCTTTCCTACAAAGTATGATACAGACTAAAAAAAGGTTCCAAGGAAACACTCGTGTGCTTGCAGAAGATATCAAATTAGAAGAGCTGGATTTCTCAGGCTCTCAGCTATATACCAAGCCTTGCTGGAAACAGTACTCCACTGACTTACAGGAAATGTCATTCCTTATGCCCTTTCAGTCCTTGCTGTTCAATCACTGGGCTTCAAATCACACGTACTAAAGCTCAGGTGAGTCACCAACATCAAGAAAAACAAGATTAAGCCTGTCATATCCCATCTGCTCCATGCACACAAAACCAGTTGCACAGCTCCAGGACAGTGAAAGCTGCACAGTGTCAGGGAAAGAAAGCTTCCTTTTTGCCGTATTCTCCATTTGCCATCTTTTCTTCAATGCAAATTAATGTTAACAGTAATTTCTCGCTATTTTCTCACCTGAACTATGTGCTGGTTTTAGGAAAATCTCACCCCAACAATCTTTTCTACAGATGGAAGTTCATTTTAGTTTACACTTCCTAGGACAGTGTTGATACATCAGGAAAGCAGCATGCTGCTTCATGTCTTCACAACACTATGCCAGCTATTAAAATAATAAGACTTAAAACTCTTGAACAACCATTGTGCTGAACTGCTGTACAGTAGAAAATCAAGGCTTTCATATATTTGACTTAAGTCATTCAAGATGAAATGAATTCTAGATACTTCCATTTCAAACTGGGAAAACTGATTCTGATTTGCAAATCGACCAAGGTCGTACATCCACCTAGAAAAACATCTGTGTCCTCTAACTGTCTCATTAAATGAAATACCTTCTAATCATCTAATGCTAGGAACCCTTCCTCAAGTAAACAAATCGATCTTAGTTGTGGACAACTCTTTCCTTGCTCTAAATATGCTATTTTGTTTGAAATCTTCAAGCAACTACATCTCTACTTAGATGATATCTCCAAGTAAGTAACTGAGTATATGTATTTTCTAATGAAGGCAACATTAGAGGAGCAGTAAAGCTGTCTGTATTACACATTTCTATATCCTAATCATTTTTATGTCAGCAACCACAGCACAGCTTTTTATAAGGCTTTTTATTCTCCTACCAGTAGTTCAAACAACACACGAGACAGATTTGCTTCCATTTTAACTCCATGCAAGCCTTATCTTAACTAATAGCACTTGTGCTTCTACTTCCAGGGATCCAGGTTTTGTAGGTAATATCCACTTGATCCACTAGGAAAACGAAGATTGAAAAACAATCTAACTTCCTCCACAACCTTTTCTATATCACATAAGCCTATATGGCACATCTCATCTTTGAGCTATTGCTGAAGCTGATGCCTTCCATTCCCTGCAAATCAATGAAAGGGATATGAGGATATCAGATATGGTATCAGCAAACATAAATCTTCATATAAGGTTTCACTAATAATCCTCATTACCCCAGGAAAATTTGCTTGCTTAGGAAGCCCTAAATATAAATGAAAGTGTGGTTTACATATGAATCCTAACTTTGGTAATCCATAAACATCCATGGTGGATTTGAATTAATACCCAATTTCTTTTTGGAAGGAGAGGAATCTATAGAGACTGTAAGTATCAGCCAAAATTTTCAAACAGGAGTACTAAAGACAGGCTCTTAAATCTATACTAAGCAGTTGATCATCTCAACCGTCACAGTTCGATTTTAGGACACCTATTTTCAAACAGGGGTCAGGACTCATAAAATGTTTAGGATTTTAAATATGATGTGCAGATCTCACCAGGAACAGACTCCTACTCCACTCTCGAGGTGTCAGAAATACCAAACAGTCCTTTTGAGCTGAAGGGATTCTCAATGCTGTTTGCAAGATCTGCACTTGCTTATAAGTCAGCACCTTCCTGATCAGGTAAAGGAAGTGAGCTGAAGCTGTTTAGCTTCTGAAACGCTGAGGCCCTCATCTTCCCAAACACTTGCTATACCTTTCCAACAGGAAAGGATCATCAGCTCCCATGTTAAAAGCAAATAGAAATTACTTCATTGTGTGAAACCCCCCCCACTTTTAAGACATTTTATAAGTAGGCAACTCACTTTCATATGGAAGCCGCCTATAACTGGTTTCACGTACACACAAGCTTGTTTTACTACTTAATTTCCCAGGGAGCAAGCAGAAATGTTTAATATCCAGGATGTTTGAAGAATGGTATTCTCTCAGACAGGAACTCTATCAAACCAGTTTTACTATTCTGTCTTTTCAAAGGTAAGTATGTGCAGGGTGTTGTCTGATGTTCTTGTTCTTGTTAGGAGAACACAGGGAAGGAGATACATTTATGCGTCTGCAGCATGAAATTCTAGCATTTGGCAGAATATTTCACATGTATTAAACTGACAGAGAAAATTGCATGCTGTTAAAATTTCACTCAAATGAAGAGACTGCATATTAATCACTTTAAATTGCTGCTTGCTAGAAAAGGACATAAGCTGGCAAACAGGCCACTGACAGCAGTGGCTAGCAAGCTTTCCTCTTAACCTTACTTGGAATTAAGTGAATAGATTTATCTTTCATTTTTAGTTGTGTTCTAAATTGGGCTTCTTCTCAACTTAAGCCTCCCCCCAAGGTGCCCCCACAGAACCACACACAGGTACAGATACAGTCCTTTGACTTGCTCCTCCCTAAACAGAGCAATTTGCCTTATATGATGAGGCAGTTTTAGCTATAGAGGAAACATTTGCAACAAGTGATGTGTGAAATCCTCCATGGGCAGGCTTGGGAAGGAAGGGAACTTGGCAGAAAGGAGCTTCACTGGCCAGATGCTTTTAAGGTCCCACTTGCATCGCCACATTTATTGCCATTTGGTTTGCTGTAAAGTTTGTTTATTTTGAATTATAAGAAGGATACATAAGATGCTCTTGTAAGTCTTTTTTATAGCTAGGAAGCTTGGCTCCAGTTTATATGCCACACTTTTGGCAGCAGATAGACAAAAGCCAGATTAGAGGAAGTAGGAAAGATACACATATGGAAACTGAGGTACTTTATGACTTTGGGAAGAATGGAGATGTAATAAATAAGAAACAGAGAAGAAGCAAAATGGGAGACACTACACCAAGCTTTTAAGAAGAGCAATTACGTGAAAAGACAGAGCAGAGACAAGCCATATCATAGCTGTTGCACCTCCCTTCCACCTCCACAGTCTTAACAACTAAAGAGTAATGTTCTCTTTTGATCTTTCTCATTTCAGCTGATCCTTTACTATACCATGTAGAGTAGAAAAGTTTGAATGGGAAGGCACAAAAACAATCCCACCGCAAAATAGTTCAACATATGGTTAAGCTATGAGGGGCAAGAAAACTCTTCCAAAGAGTAAGAAACATGGGTTTTAACCCTCACATGGAGGAAAGAAGTGAAAAGTAAGTGTTCTGGGTCCTCACTGAGTATTCTAACTACTGAGCTACTGTATAGAAAGTGAAGCCACCATTGCCTGCCTAGTCTGTCACTGTATGCAAAGCCCAAATCCATAAAAATATTGACCAGATAAAGCACTTCAGGTAAGATGAACAGAAGAATATCTAGCTTCTGAATTCCGCTATATACTGGAGAACTTACCGAGCAACCCCAGCTGCATAGTAACTGAGCAGAAGTTCGGAGAATTTATATCTCAGACTCAGGTATTTATTTCTACCTAGGACTTCTCTGGATATATCATTTGACTTCTGTGCTCCCAATGCCTTAGCTTTTCTCCAAGGATAACTGTGCTTCCCTGAATTGCTATAATGGAACAGCAAAGACAAAGAATGCAAGGCACTCACATCCTATGATAATGGAGGCACATGAATTACATAGAAAGGTGTGAGGGCTCTGAGAACATTATTAACCTTCATAAAAGAGGTCTACATAATACCAGGAAAATTAATGAAATGAACTAGTAAAACTAGCATCAAACAGGGCTCCAGGTACGAGGTCTGAGACATTGACTTATCCAAGATCAACTCTGTTTAAAATGAAAGAAGGATTCAGTTCTGGAAACTCATAGTTTGACAGAATCAAACAATAGTTAACTCCCCATAGCTCATAATTACACTGCTACTTTGAGCTTTTGAGGTGTAGTTATTGCACACATGTGGGGGACAATCCTAGGAAGGACTGAACAACTTTAGGTTGCATTGTCTTCAGATGAATCATTAAATTACATTCTGTTATACTGTATATGATATTTAGTGTGCTGTCATATAATTAAAAATCTATCATAATTCAGTATCATAATACATAAGAGGAATGAGTGAATTTACAATTGTATACTTGGTATTGTCAGAGCTTGGTAGAATGATTATGCTATACAATTAGCTTTCCATTAAAGGATGTTCCTGAAATTTCTCTAAAGACAGCTGTAAGGACTACAAGCTGGCATCTGCGATGGAACGTGCTGAAATAGATTTTCCTGCACGTTTTCTTGTGATGCTCAAATATTCCCACTTAAAGAAGCCAGAATTTGTTTTAAACCGGTAGAATACAGATGATTAGTTCCAGTCCCTGCAGATACAAAGAGCCCTTCGGACTATACCATGAATGAAAACATGTTCCTAATTCAAATAGGAGAAGTGACCCCCCACCTGGGTGTGGAGCTGCCTCTTCTCAGAAGTACTCTCTTCTGTTTCTCTGGAAGTCCTTCTTACAGCACTTCCTTGGCACTCCTGTGCAGAGATATAGGAAGGAATAAAAAAAAAAAAATCAATTCAACCTTTAGGGAACAATGAGGCATCAGTACTATTGCTTTCAGTTCGCCTGCTCATGGCGGGGGGGACACGGACGGGACTTTCTTGAGTTAAGTAAAAACTATGCATATAAAATAGGGTTAAAGGAACATCACTCTGGTTACAAAATCAAGCTCTCAAACATTAAGAATCACCAGAATTAAGATTACTTGTGTGACTGTCCTGGTTTGAGCAACACAGGACTATTTTCTCTTCTAATGCTTGGGAAAACTGCACTTTTAGAAGATTCAAGTGTGTGAATTTGTGAACATATTTACTTTATAGCCAGCTATGGTATCGTATGTGGGTTTCAAGTCTCAGTGGTTTTAAGGCAGCCAGGTGCAGGGATGAGGAGGAGTCAGGCCCGGGCACTTGGCCCAAGCTGGCCAACAGGATTATTTCATACCATGAGTGTCACATTCAATACAAATTAGAAAGTTTGCTGAGATCTCTCTCCCTCCATGGCTGCGATCCTGAGAACTTCTTGCCCCAGTGCCAGACCCCTGAGGCCTTCCCTTCCTCCCAAAGACATAGCGCTCACAGTGTCCGACATTTGCTGTCCACAGCTGGGAGTGAGCAGCTTCCTACAGACAGAATTGGCTGAGTATAATCCTTGTGTATTTTATGTTGGTATTGGGATCAATATTGGTTCTTTAGTGTTATTAATGTTAATTAGCTAGTCTTATTCTATTAAATCTGTTTATATTTCAACCCTCAGGTTTTCTTGGTTTTTTTCCCAATTCCCCTTCCCAGGTGGGGAGGTGTCATTGAGTGATAGAATAATTGTTTAAACGACAATAAATTGTTGTGGGTTTCTCAAACCATAACATTGACACTAAAGCAGTTCCCTTATGTATTCAAGTATAGTCTTTAATTACATAACATAAAGGGTTTTTCACAAGTTTCGTGCTTCACTCAACACAGGAATGGACAATACTCACTTAATACTTGGCTTTATCATCATTGTTCAGGGTACAAAGAAGAGGGAAGAAGTACCTGCATTAGGCACCAAAATGTCTCTATAGCCTTGTGTGCTAGGGAGGAATGAGCGCACGCTGCTGGGGAAGAAGAGCCCAGCCCATGCTCCCGTGCCAGCAGCCAGCCATTGCATAAGTTGTGGCTTCATTTTGGTACCACTATGGATTTTCAGGAGGAGATAAGTTTCTGCTGTTTATAGCTCTGGCAACTCAAATTTCCTCACTAACACAGGCACTCTTCTGCATGTCTTAGAGGTTAACTCGTCCCTCTCTTATCTTCTTATGCTTCCACTCTTCCCATATCCCATCTATCTTCAACCTGTAGTCATCTGGAGATAATCTTGCTGCCCACTGTCTTCCATGTTTGTCCTGATCATCAGACACCAGCTACACACAAACCAAGAGGGGTCAGGGGTATGTAAATACCCTGAAGTTCCCAGTCAAAACCTGAAAAGAAGGCAACAAGTGCCAGAATGCCTTCAGCTCTGAGATTACAGTTCAATGCAGAGTCTTAACGAGAACTTCAGAAATAATGACAAACATTCACATTTAACATGAGTGACATCTCTGGAGGGAGAGGAATTGGTCATAAGTAAGGTTTTGCTATCTTTGTGGGAGATGAATACAGTGGGTGGAGTTTCTTTATCATCTGGCCAAAGAAGAAAGTCTCAGTGTCTGGTCTACCATGGAAAATGACTTATGGGAGCATCTGATAAAGGTGGAGGTAATGCATTTGTGTTCCCATCCTCCAGGCTGGTACTGTGGAGACATCTCACGTGGTGCATTTATGCAATATGATTGTTTACAACATCCAACATGAAAACCTTAAAATAATATTTCAATTGCCAGCATCACCAAGCTCCATTTCTCTGAAGTTCCATTTATTTCCACAGGAAGAATTGCTGTTAGCACAGTAGAGACCTCACTGACTTCAGCTGAGTTCAGCCTTAACATGAGATAGAGGAGCAAATCTCTCTCCCCAGAAAATGTAACAGTACACATAAAAATGAAAGTAAGTGAAAGAAACTGTGAAAGAGAAAAGATGAAAAGCAAGAAACACATTAGACTGAGCTTAGTCAGAGCTGCTACTTGTCTCTATTTGAAAAACACTGAAACCCTTGCCTCTGCCTTCAGTGATTATCTGAAACTTGTAATGGTAAAAGCACACATCACGACCACAGGGAGCGTGGGATATACTAGCACAGATTGATCCCAAGTCTGGTAGCTGATTTCCTACTGCACTCTTCTTTTATCACAAGGAAAGGCAAAATAAGTACTTAGCCCAAGTCATTTTTCTTCATTGCCTATATTCTTCATGTACGACTACACCAGGAAGCAGCTGTCACTTATTCTCACTTGTGATCCTTCAATAGTTTTTCACTATAGGCTTTTTATGTCTAGACGCCAAAGTGGCTTTATACCATTCATAAAGGGTGGAGACGCAGTGCTGAGCTCTCTGTAAATAGCTGCTGGCTTCCTCTGCTCTTCCCACCTTAGACTTCAGAAAGCATGCCAGATCTGCAACGGATGGAGCTCGGGGATAAACTGATTGCAAATACATCTTTCTGACGCATTATTGGATTTTTAAAGCTTAGTCTTTTGCTAATTCAGGAACACAAATAACTAATTGTACTGTGTCTAGCTCAGATTAAGGCTGAGGATGGATCTTGTGGGCAACTGGGAAAGAACACTGCCTTTGCTTTTATTGCGGGAAGCATTCCCTAAGCGTAACACCATTGGAGATGGCTGAAGGGGATTGCATCTGGTTAGGAAGCAAATTACAACCATAATAATTAGCATCAAATTAGCTTCTGTCTCATCCTGAGCCAGGCAAGCCTATTGCACTCCTTTTACCAGCTGCCCTCTGGTGGAAGAAGGTTCTGCAGAACAGCCCCAGGCAGGAAAACCCTGGTGCTGTGCACAGGCTGGGTGAGGGCCACAGGTGGCATCCACACTTCTGCTTCACTTCACTGGAAAGTCAGGCTTTGCTTGTGGATAGGTCGCTTGTGAATTAAGCCAGGAGGGACCAAATTAGGAGGAACAAACCCTGAGCTGATGTCCTATGCCCAGGGGCAGGAGACCTTAACTAGGCCAAGCTTGAGTGGTTGATGCCCCTTTAGCACAGCACCTCTCTTTATGTGGTCACTTAGTTTCTGGTAAGTGAGTAGACAGCACTTGCTATATTTATGTCCAAGACTTCTAAAACTTTGATCAGAATCATGTTTGCACAGCTTTAAAGGTCTCCTTGTTAATCAGAAAGTGGCTCGCTAGTTGCAATTATTATATTGTAATAATTATTATAATTAAATTGAATTCTTCTTACTGGCTTCTCTTGGAGTTTGGCTACATGCTGGTACTATTTCATCTTCAGAGAGACCAATGAAATCGTCAATTGGGCAGCTCCATGCTTGGTGCTCCAAGCTCGAGTCACTCCCCAGTCCATCCCAATCCTCTCCACACAGGTGACGGTTGTGGGGTCGTGTCTCAGGAATACCACAGAGCAGAGGAAGCGACAAAATACAGGATGGCAGCCCTGCCCAGGGCATACAGGTCTGCAGGCAAAAGGCATGGCCATGCAACGCGAAGGGATGGATTTTCATGGCAGAGCGAGAACAGGTAACCAAGCAATAGGCTCAAGAAACATTTGAGGCAAGACATCTGGAAAAATTTCCTAGCTATAACGTCAATTCGACTATGGAATAATCTTCTCCAGGAAGTGCTGGAAACACCACTGCTGGAATGGTTCATGCTTGGTCTAGACAAGTCACCTGGGATGTTTGAAGGGAATGGCTTGGCACTAGCAGTGGGGCTGGGCTGGACGGGGCAATAGGTCTTTTTCCGTCTCTGCATTTTATGGTTCTACAAATTTTTGCTCTGTTAGAAACAGGAGAAAGCAAAACAAAAAGTTAAGAGCAAGGCCAAGCAAGACAGAGGAAAAAACCCATCAGCAAGGGGACGGCTCAAACGGCACTCGGCAGGAGGAATCACAGACTCACTGCGGTGGGAAGGGATCCTTGAGTCCAGTCCCCTGCTCCAAGCGGGGCTGGCTGGCACAGGCTGCTCAGCATCACATCCCGCTGGAATCAGCACCTGCCCGGTGTGCACCCGGCCACAGCACCATTTGGCAGGGTCAGCTCTGCTCCTCCACCTCCCTGGAGACCCACACCCCGTGTGAGCTCCCCCTCCAGGGAAACACACCCAACAGGCTGGTGGGAATTAGGTGCCTGGGTTTTGCTACTGCAAAGCAGAGAGAAAAAAACATGTCACTTTCTGTTGGCCTGTCTCAGCATGTGGCTCCTGTCTTGGTTATCTGACTGCTGTAGATGGGAAAGCACTGTAAGCCTCTGGGTGTGGGAACGGTCTCAGGGTGCTCAGTGGGGAGCTGTCACCTTAGTGTCCCACCATAGTGCCAGAGGTGCTGCGCTTCTGGAGAAACTGCTGGGCTGAGACCTGCACCAGGTTTTGGTGTCTGTGGCCCCATGGACCACGCTTTGCTTTGCAGCAGCAGGGGAAGAGGCTTGCACCAGAATTTTACCCAGGGAATGAGATTTGTGCCTGTCAACATGATCCCACGTCCAGTCTTCCTCCTGCTTAGCCAAGCCACAGGCTGTTGGAGGAATATAGTTTGTCTTCCACCTTAGGTGCCTCTTAGAAATGGGGAGTTATGTTGTACACGTTTATTGGGGGACAGAAGGTCTGCCAGAATAAAGAGGCAGGTAAGTGTTTAGTTTTGGAGAGGGAGGGCCCCATTTGCACTGGTGTCACCAGCAGCGCCACAGCTCCTGTCCTGCATTCTGGTGGTGCCATGTCCCCCTGCACCACCACAAAGCCCTAAACTGTTCTGGGAACTGGTATCCTACGCCCACTTAGATATCTACACAAAAAAGATATAAAAGTAGCACTGTGTCTCCTCCATTTATGAATGGAGCCGCTTTGGTGTCTAGACATAAAAAGCCTATGGTGAAAAACTATTGTGGGATCATAAGTAAAAAAGTAACACAGTCCCCGTGTGTTCCCACAGTCCCATACAACCGGACGGGCGGAACCACACAAAGCTGAGAGGTCAGGCAGCGCTTGGGGAGTGGGAGAGGGAGTGCGAGATGTGGGCTGCAGTAACCTCTATTCTTGGCCCCTTTCCAGTCACTTCCCACCACACGCATTTATGTGCATGATTAGTGTTCTTCCAGTCTCTGAATGCAGGCCAGATAATGAGTTCAAAACTCTTCATTAAAACATAATCTCTTCCTTGACTCCCCCAGTCACACACACACACACATCCCTGGGCTACCGGATTGCCCTTCATGTCCAGAGAGGGCTAATAACACTGTCCCAGAGCCAATTCCCCTTGGAAGGAACTGTTTGTGTCACATATGTGTTTAGGATCAGTAGGGACAATCCTTGCAGTTGGCCTAATTAGCTCTAATGGAGAGGGAGAACAAAATCCAAACCATGAGCTTGTGCCCTCCTCTGAATTTAATATGAGCAGTTTCTCACTGATCTGCTGGCCCCTCCACTCAAAAGCACCAGTGCCTAACAGTCGCCAGATCTTCAACAGTTCCCTGGGTCCTTCCACACACCCCTCCCCAAACACATGAAGCCTGGTTGGGGGTGTGGGTAGGGCTTTGTTTTCTTTCCCAATAGTTTTACAGGGTTGCCTTTCTTCACTCGCCTGCATTTGGAGGCACCGGCCATCCCTGGGGTTGCGAGTGGCCTGGGAGTTTCAATGAGAGAGATTTATTGTAGAGATAAAAGAATCCTGTTTGACATCACAGAGTCTGATGCTGATTTTCAGCAGTATTTCTTCATTATTTAAGTTGCACTGTAATACTTTTCACAGAGAATGGATTTCTAGTACATTACTTTCATAAGGGATTTTGCTAAATCTCTCTTGAGATTTAAAACACATACGGAAGTTTATCAGTGAAGTAAATCCTTTACAACTACACTACAAAGTGATAACAGGACCTAATGGTTTGTATTATTTAATTTTTTCATGTTGGTGTGATTTGGAAACTTTTCAAGTAAGCTGTCTCCAGGCATTGACACAAGACACTTAAAATCTACACACAAAATTCTATAACATATCAACAAAATTCCCTGCTACATAAAGCCTTTAGACCACAAACATGGCAAGATTACTGAGAAAGGAAAGCATATTTTTCACCACATGCTTTCAGCAGAACCAAAGGGCATGACTCAGTTTCCCTTCAGTCCTCAGGAGCACAAAGAAGCCTGACTTGCAACCTGAGCAATAAAATGGACTCAAGTCCCACACTCGCAGCACCACCACAATGAGCCCTTCATTAGCCGGCACTTCCCGTCAGACTGTTAAAGGGGACACAGGTTTACCAAACAGCTAATCCTTGATAATGAAAAGTTTCCAACAAAGCCGTCTTTCCAGGGAGTCTGGGCATTTCCACATTAGCAAGAAGTGAATAGACAAAGTGGTTCAGGAAACCTGCCAAACAGTAGCTCATGCATTGAAACACAAAGACCTGCAGTATTCAGGCAGCTAAAGAAATAATACTGTAGTGTTTTGGGTTGTTTCTTGTCATCATAGTTACTTTCTTCTTCACTTTCTTTCGTATTATTTCATGAATAGTCTTCAAACTGTAAAATATATACACATTTGTCTCTTGAATTTCACTTGCAAATATAAATCAGTCTCTGCACTGCCTTATCCCACTCTCCATGTGAGACAGAGGTTTCCTCTCTTTGCTGTGGGCCTCTTCTGGACACATGCCACTTTTCTTACTATCAGTCCCTAAGCAACTGTAACACCATTGACTGCTACCCATTCATTTCCTCAGGGTTTTGTTTTATTTTGGTATTTAATAGGTCAACAATTGGATCTTTTCTTTCTGGGGTCTATTTTAAGAAGGCTTTGTTTAATCAGATGCAATTAAGCATTTATGGTCCAAGGTAAGTATTTTTCCTTTAGAATTGTAAAGGCAATGCATATTATTTGGATTTGGGTAAAGAATGTCAGGATTAACATCAAAACATGAAACATAAGGGTTATTGAAACATCTTTTCTTTTTGACGGAAGGACATGGCAAAACAAATTCAGGGTGGCTGAAGAAGCAGTTCACAAGGACAGAGAAGCTGTAGCGTGGACAGGTTTGAGTACGTAAGCACAAGGTGTATGTAACTCAGTGCACAGTGGAGCTCTGGGAGGGACCATGCCACCCTTGTTCACCTTCTCTGCAAGCAGAAGGAGAGTACAGCATGTGCGTGTCGTACCTTCTTGTAAAAGAGAGCAATGCACTTCAGCATGCACAAAGCAGTCCTGGCTATTCCCGAGTTATCCATCAATCCCTTTATTTTTTCTCTCCAAGGGCATATGAAGATACTGTGGACTTCACCGGGAGAACCTGTGCCTCAGTCTCATGTGTATGGCGGAGCAGAGAAAGGGAGCTTGTACAGAGGAAGAGAACTGGTGTCCCCCAGCACTGAGAACTCTTGAGACAGAACTAGGCTGACACCTGATGGTTCAAGTTCATGTCTGAGGACAATTATGCTACTGCTCATGCTGGGTTGTAGATAGACAACTCTACTTCCTATGCCAGTCACTTTAAAGAAGGAGCTTTTATGTCAACACCTATTCAGGTCTAATCAGTTTATATTTCCAGTAGGATTGGCCAGATCACGAATTCAGCTCGGAAAGCCCCTGGCCATGCCGCCGACGCGGTTCCCTCCACAGCAGGCCACCTCGGTGCCAGCAGCCACCAGAGGGCAAGCTGCTCCCGCGCCAGCCCCGCCACAGGGGAGCCTTCTCCTAACACCGCTTCACCCTTCCCATTTTCCTCAAGTACAGCTGAGCAGATACATTTTTGGACTGAGCTGGGGCTGGGGGAAAGGCAGTAACCCGCCAATGTTGCCTGGGGGGGAAGAAAAAGGTGAACCAAATATCAAGAGTCCGTCCAAATCAGGCTCCTGGAATGACCCTATTTCAACCCACGTAGTCCGTTACCTTTCTACAAAGCATTCTTGGGAGACAAAAGTTGCAAACCTTCTCATATTTTATTTTTCTAAACTAAGTCACTAAGACTTGCAGTGAAAGGGTAACAATGAGATCTGCTTGAAGCCATAGGCACTGAAGGCCTGCAACCTCTACCTGATGCTCAAGAGGTTTTTGTGCTGAGCGACCAGCCATAACATGGCGCTGGTGGTGACGTGAGGCTTTGCCAGGACTCACAGATACTTTGCCAAGAAAGCTCCAGCTTGTGAGGGAAGGACACTCATATGACAGTCTACTTTCACAGTAGTCTGTTGACCTCTAGGCTGAATCTGACCCATCATCTTGCTGAGTATTTCCTAGCGTGCCTGTGGGTGTATGGACACAGTCATTTTCAGCTTGCTGCTCTATCCCCACAGCAAGAGGGGACTGCCATCTCTTGTCAACCAAGAATGGTCACAAGAGTGCCCCACAATGCCATTCAATCTGCTGCTTTGCACGTGCTCAATCAGAGTGCACCAACTGTTTCATACCATGCCCATCGCTGACAGTCAGGATCAACCTTACCACTGCCACCAAAGGCATGCCTGCTTGCCCTCTAGCCCATCCATCTTTTTCCCAGAGCCTTATCAATGCCTCAGGTGAGTATCACAAACTCAGACGAAGTGCAGAGGAGCGGCTGAACCCTTTCCTTGTGGCCTCTTTCTGCAAAGTGCCTGGGACTCGTACGCCAGAAACCAGCCAGCACATTTCAGCTCCACATCCCCCGTGTCCCTTCACTCCCACCCATGGGTACAGACTATCAGTTTGCAAACAACCATCTGGAATGTCTCTACTTCATGACAGAGATGAACAAAATTGCGTTAGCGCTTTGACTAAACTTAATACAGCAGAGATTAAATCAGGTGGCTCAGGCTGGTTGAGAACAACCCACAGTCCAACCAAGATGAGTATATCCTTGCCTTAGAAGTCTGAGGCCAATAAGTGAGATTTGGGTCTCAATTCTTCTACAAGATTCTCTACTTAGGAAAAAAAGAAAGCATATAAATCACTTTGAAGATCCAGGGACTATTTCTGGGCAAAGAATGTAAAATAAGGCTTATCATCAGAGCAGTATGATTTCTGCAGCCTTTAAAGCTATGGGACATTGAACATTTGCCATTTTGGGGTCCATTCCTTCGTGTTTATTTGTCACAATAAACTAATTGAACCAAAGAAATTATATCATTTTCTCTTTTGGACTAAATGAATGGATAACCCTCATTTGCATTTGGCAGGCTAGCACAGACCATTCTCCACTCTTGACAGATATTGCATATAATGGCCTCTTTTTTGTTCAGCTCCACTGTCCAAATGTTGAAAGAATCTTTACACATTATACTCTGTTAAGAAGACAAAGGCTAAACTGTAACTGGGGTTTTGCATCTATGCAGCATCTCTGTGCTCTGCTAAAAAACAGCTTGTTCCCCAAGAGGCAGAACTGATGAAGCCTGGTTTCCTACAGATTTTTGTCCCCTAATAGACCTTCTAGTCACCACATTAGCTCTGTTCCCATCCATACTCCTTGCACGATACTCTGTCAATACATAAAAAATGGTCTAGTGAGAGGTATCCCTGCCTGTGGCAGGGGGGTTGGAACTCAATGATCTTCAAGGTCCCTTCCAACCTAAACCATTCTATGATTCTATGATAAATGCTGACTGGCCAGATAGGACTTGTCAATAAAAACACACATTTGAAGAGTGCCCTCAGTAAGAGCACTAATGTGGACGTTCCTCTTTTACTCAACTGCCAGTGCTCAGGAAACTTGCAGGCAGCTTTGACACTTCTACCTCGCTTTTAAATTTGGTTAAAAATTGTCACTAGTCTCAAAAGTTACATGCAGGGAGACAGACAGACATAGGTCTCTCAATTGCCTCATTCCCTTAGGAATTAAGCTAAAAACTTACGAAAAAGTGATTCTTCAAGTTCTTCAGGACTGTAAAACCCGGTCTTTCACCATTTCAGGAGTTAGAGTGTTCACTCCGCTACCGCATACAATCGCATTCCCTCACTGCCTGTTTTGGGACAGTCAGGACTCCCAATAAGCCACTCCTTTCACATATGTGATGGCAGCAGAGCTTAATTTTTCATGGACTGGTATACGTGTACAGACAGAAACACATCCATCGCCTCCAGGGATGCAGATTTTGATAAAAATTATTCCAACTCCACGTGGAAAAAAATCCTACTAAACTCTGAACACAAACACTTTTAATCAGTGTCAAGCAATCATTGTGAAGTTTGAAAGAGCAGAAAGTGGTGTACAGAGATGTATCGAGCGTGTGTATTGTGCTTAGCGTGTGAGTCAGAAAGGCAGGACAGCGGCCATTTCAAGTACATAATACCTTAAACAAGGTGCTGGAGGGAGAGAGCACTGGATTCTTACGGATTCTCTTTGTCAAATGATTGAGGGAGTTTACTTTATACCCCTTCATATATTTGCTGCAGTGTCTGTTGCAGTACCACAGTCTGAATTTATCTGTTCCACAGATATGCTGCAGACATCAGCTTGTAATGAATAAACATAAACAAAGTATAAAAAGTGTGAGTATGCTCACCAGATACAGGCTTATTGCAGCAGAATCTTCCAGGTCAATACTGCAAAGTGGTGACATCAGTTGCTCTAATGAAATCTCTTGACAATGAAATAGATCTAGGACTTCTAAATTACTTTCTATCTTTCAAAATGTTTTCATCTGGATGGTGATGATTAAGGCTGGTTTCCTGATATATCTCATGCTGTACACTACACCAGAAGTGTTCACTGGACTGTAAATCTGTGTTTGGAAAGCAGATTCCCTATTCTCTTTATAACATAAGCTGTGTGAATAATTGCACAGACAGTAGCTGCAGTATACTTGCTAACAACAAGCAAATATACGAAATGTATGCTTTAGCACTTCATCTTCCAAGGTTTGAGCTCAGTTTTTCGTTACTATAGGATCATAGAATCATAGAACAGTTTGGGCTGGAAGGGACCTTTAAAGGTCATCTAGTCCAACCCCCCTGCAATGAGCAGGGACATCTTCAACCAGATCAGGTTGCTCAGAGCCCCATCCAACCCGACCTTGAATGTTACCAGGGATGGGGCATCCACCACCTCTCTGGGCAACCTCTGCCAGTGTTTCACCACCCTCATTGTAAAAAATTTCTCCCTTATATCTAGTCTAAATCTTCCCTCTTTTAGTTTAAAACCACTACCCGCTATTGCAACAGGCCCTGCTAAAAAATTTGTCCCCGTGTTTCTTATAAGCCCCCTTCAAGTACTGAAAGGTTGCAGTAAGGTCTCCCCTAAGCCTTCTCTTCTCCAGGCTGAACAACCCCAACTCTCTCAGCCTCTCCTCATAGGAGAGGTGCTCCAGCTCTGATCATTTTTGTGGCCCTCCTCTGGACCTGCTCCAACAGGTCCATCTCTTTCCTGTGCTGAGGGCCCTCAAGAGCTGGATGCGGTACTCCAGGCGGGGTCTCACCAGAGCAGAGTAAAGGGGCAGAATCACCTCCCACAACCTGCTGGCCATGCTGCTTTTGATGCAGCCCAGGATACAGCTGGCTTTCTGGGCTGCGAGCGCACATTGTCTGCTCATGTCCAGCTTTCCATCCACCAGTACCCCCACGTCCTTCTCGGCAGGGCTGTTCTCAATCCCTTCATCCCCCAGCCTGGGGAGAGATACACCTTATAATTTGAAGTACCTCACATACTTTCACATATGTGCTGTGTACAGTCCAAAGTCTCACAAAATGGTTCTCCAAGAACACCTGGTGAAAATAACAATTTAATAGCTTCATGTATTTGACTCAAAAAGCAATGTATCCTGCAGAATATGCATCTTGATTATGATCCTGAATCTGCACTAGGAGTCCCCAGTGGGAACTAAGAGTGGGTATGAAATTATTCATCAATCTCACCTAACCAAGAAATTTCCAATATTCCATTCGTCGTTGTTTCCACTTCCCTGAATGCAAACCATAGACCAATTTTAGTTTTATTTCAAAGGGAGACTGAAGATGATAATCTTGAGTCACTGGGGCAACAGGTAGAAACTGTAGGATCCACACACAGTGCAGTCGTACTCCTCAGCAGCCTAACTTCCAATGGACCCTGCCACCTAAATCCAAAGCTAGTGGAAAAATTCTGATTTGAAATCATACTGGATCAGGTAAAGCACCTGATGGGAGCACAACTTCCCCAAGGACCTGCTCACTTTGTCACCTGTAAGAAGACAGGAACCGAGTTCAAGTAACAAGAAATAAAAGGCTTTGGACTCCCAAGTTAGCACAGCATTGAGAGGAGGAAGGATGTCTTTACGCTATAAACTTTGTCCTCACTGAGGGACACTGAGATGGAAAGATGAACAAGTTGCACCTCCATACCACTGAACAACCAAATCTTGCTTACAAACTCCAGAAAATAAGAAAACACTAATATAAAACGGAGGCACTGAAATGCACTCTACCCCCATGCTGAGCTAGGAGGAGCTAGTCCAGGTTCACCCTGGATAGGACTTTCTGTTTGCATAACCTGCAATGAGGGGGAACACTTCACAAATGACTGAAGAACGGCAGAGCAGCAACGTGTAAAGGAAGTAGCTCCGTGCTCTGCCCAGGCCAACTCTTTCTCCTTATTGACTGTGAGCCCAGGGGTTTACAAGCCAGTTTCTATAGGAAGAGATGCTCTGCACCAGGCAGGCAAAGAAGACACTGCACTGAAACAGTTACAAAAAAAAGAGGCTACAAGTGATGCAAGCCGAAATGTCATGCTGTAAACAGGGACTTACTGTTGAATACATCTGCCTTATATCTACTACTTTGAAAAGATGCCAAGGAAAAGCCTGGGTTTGAGTCAATCTAACCTTAAAATAGTTATAGGAAATAATATTGTGAGTTGCTTTCAAACTTTGGGATTCATTCATTCCTAAAATAAAGAAGAATAGACGTTATATGAGTGTTATGTTATCTGCATTCAGTTCTTTGCTCTGCCTCAGACTTTCTGAATGACCTTGAGCAAATAATTCACTGTATCCATCCATCAATCTCCTTTTGCTACATCACAAAAGATACTGGAAGACTGAATTCATGGAGAAGGCACTCAAACACCATGGTGATAAGTTCTATACAAAAAAAAAGTACAGGCCTATTTAAAGGAAAAGATAGTGCTGTCCTGACTTTCTGTAAACTATGTGTTCTCCTGAAAGGTCTCCTCCTCCAAGCCCTTTAGGTTTTTGTTCTTTACCATAAAAAATCTTTAGCATTTGTTAAGTAACAAATTCTTTTTTAGCATTCAGTTTTCCTTCTCTGCAAAGGACATAGTCATCTTTTAAGTGCTTCTTTACATTAAAAGTTAATACAAGTTATCAGAAAGCTAATGGTGAATTTATTACATACCAATTCCATGTTTAAGTTTGGCCAATGACACAAACTCATTCTCTAGATTGCAGAGCAAGTATCTGAGAAGTATAATTGTTGCACGCAACAATTTCAGCTGTCATGTACTAACAAACACGTATCACCAGTGTACTCTTTCTACAACAGCCTTTGAAGCACCAGAATGAAAGCAAGTTCTAACTGAAGAAAAATGAATCCAGATTCTATATTTGCTTTCAGAGCTTGCACTGACAGCAAACAGAGAATAACCAGCACTATGCTTTATCAATTCCGGAGGAAACACTTATCACAACTCCAAAATGGAAGGCAATAGAGACCTGCAGCACCTTCATAATCATTATTCAGGTAACAAACAAAGAAGATTGATTACTTAGCAGGCCTGTTTGCTGGTATTTAATCAAAGACAAAAAACTCCAGCAGGCAGTATTTGATGATGCAGGAGGGTAAGAGCTCACCTCTGTCTAATAGAAATATATTTCATTTGTAATGTGAAAAGCTGGCTTTTGCACAAATGGTTCACATAGCCCGCTGCCTGGGTGCAAGGATTACTGAAAACCCTTTCTGGCCAGTCATTTCAGAGATAAGCACACAGCAGTGTCTGAACTGGCCTACCTGCTACTAAAGTCTGCACGGTCTCCCATACAATCCTGGACGCTGGATTTCTATGACTTCCAGACAGTAGTATATTGAGGGTTTTTATGGAGTCCCCTAACAAAATGAGGTCCATATGGGTTCAGTGATCATAGCTATCTCCAATATGAACAGACTCACTGGTTCACACCCACACCAAAGTAGTCTGAAAAGTCTGTACTGTTAGCTACAGGACCTGCATTTGCTCTGAGAATCTGCATAACCAAAAATATCAGCCATTACTTCACATCTATGTTCCTTAAGGGAGGAATTTTCAAAAATGCAAGAATAACATTCTCATCAAAAGCCTTCTTGACCTCTCAAAATTTTATTCTATACTTACAAATTCCAAAGGATATTTCATTTGCTACACTGCAAATATGAGAACTCATGCTCTGCACCCGCCACTTGTGGAGGTCAGTCCTACAGTTATTTTGACTGCATGACCACACTGACATGTGAGATTTTACAAAAAGTCTTTACACAGTTAATCTCCGTGTATCTCCTTCCATGTTTGCTGCCAAAAGAAACACATTCTCTTTCTCCACAAAAACATGCTTGAAACAAATGCAGGCTTCTCATATTCAACATAATACATACTCAGGACATCATTATTTATATGAGATCTTTCATTTCTACTACTTTAAATGTCATTGTACAGCTAGAAGACATAATCTTCATAATGAAAATCCAGAAGGAAAAATGTGAATGTACTCTGTGGTTAAATTTCACTTGCCAAACACATAAGATGGCTTCAGAGGCATTTCACATCTCCTTGGCAGTATTTTTACAGTGTTTCACAAAGAGGTCACTGCTCTTTAAACCACTGGCTGTCACTGCACCCCTGAGAGGACTCTGCTTCCCTAAGAAGTTACTACATCCCAATGCACAAATGGTATAAACACCAAGAAAAGGAGAAAGGAGATACAGAGGACAGATGTTTGCACTGCAGCAGACAGATTTGCTAGCGATTGGCGTGAGCTGTTTGGTCCCAACATACTAACTTACTTTACTCCATCTGCTGCAATAGCTAGAAACACATTCAGTTCAGTATTTCCCTCTAGGACTGCAATGATTACTAGACGGTAATGTCCATATAAATGGGACAGAAAGAGTTCTGCCTAATAAAGGAATGGAAACAGTATGCTCTCAGTTAAGATTTCCTTTGCAGTACACTGATAATATTCTCTGACCAAGACATAACACTAGTCTTCTACCTCACCCTTTAAATACATCTCAGGTGTGTTAAAGACAGCTAAAAGCCAAACTGGATGTAAATGGTGACTGTTCCAAGCTCAATACAAAACTATATCTCAGGGATCCTCTCCCTTGAGTAGCAACACAGCCTCTTTTTTTTGCAGAAAATAGCAAAAACACAAATTAATGCCAGCAGGCTGACAACTGACACCAGAAAGGAAGTACTTCCTGACAAACAGGATGGCATGTGGAGACACTCTTCTCCCATGCCAGGGACAGCTCCCTCTCTCTCAGCTGAGGAACTGTCTCTCCATTGTCCACTTTTTCTTTAACTCCTGATTTACGCTTCACTAAACTTTCTCTGGCAGTCAGACAGATCCATTGTGTCACATGCCTCGATCAGGAAGACAAGGAGCTGACAGGAAACCCCCTTGGCTAAACAAACTCCAGTTAATGCCAGCTTGCCATTTTTCTCATCCCTGTCATCATCTCTCTGGTACGTGCTAATGACTGTACAAGATCAAATTGCTGGCAGTGGTCACAGAGCTGGCTTCTGAACTAGCCCTTGGAGTCATGGGCTAAATCATCGGCACCTGACAAACCACAGACTGCTCTGTGAGATGTACGAAGATGCACCAATGCAAGGTGCTAACC
Organism: Pluvialis apricaria; assembly: GCA_017639485.1. Classification (NCBI taxonomy): domain Eukaryota; kingdom Metazoa; phylum Chordata; class Aves; order Charadriiformes; family Charadriidae; genus Pluvialis; species Pluvialis apricaria. Next base: position 27,631,077 of record CM030014.1, read on the forward strand.
AGGTATGGTCTGTAGTGGTAGGACAAGGGGTGACAGTTTTAAATTGAAAAAGCATAGATTTAGACATTAGGAAGAAATTCTTTACTCTGAGGGTGGTGAGCCCCTGGCCCAGGCTGCCCAGAGAAGCTGTGGCTGCCCCATCCCTGGAGGTGTTCAAGGCCAGGCTGGATGGGGCTTGGAGCACCCTGGGCTGGTGGGAGGTGTCCCTGCCCAGGGCAGGGGGGTTGGAACCAGGTGGTCTTCAGGGTCCCTTCCAACCCAAACCATTCTATAATTCTATGTTTTGTTCCATCAACAGCGAATACTGCCATACAGGAGTTCCACGGCATTAATGTGTTCTCTGGCTTTCCATTCCTTAGTAATACAGCACTTTGTATAAAATCAGAAGCAGACAGCAGTTCTGCTCTCCATGCAGTAACAGCTCCTCCTTCAGTGCTAAGGGTAGGAGAAGAAAAGATGCTCACCTTCACTGAGTTAATAACTTCCACTGCACTTTGACTTGCATTGTTGACTCTACTCCCATTCAGACAGAAGCGTCTAGCTTGAATTTAGTGATGCCTTAAATCCAAGGCGAGAAGAGACAAGCAGGATAAAGCTTGAGAGCTATTGACTTCCAATCCCCTTATTATAAACAGAATGTCGGACATTGAATTACTGCCCGTCAACTGCAAGTTCAATTATGCAGTCACTCGGTGAGGTAGACAGTCACAGCACAGCACAGTTTCTGCTCTTTGGAAAGGGTACTAACTTGAACTGAGTAGTTTAATGGAGATAAGTATTATATTCTCTGTCAACTGCCTTTCTTTTACCCAGCTGTCTCTTAGCTCCAGCTGCCTGCTCCTTTCCTTTGAGACCTCAGACCTTGCCTTTTTGACCTGTAATCTCTGCTGTGATTGTTAATGCCATATTACAATCAAACTAACCAAATCAAACTAACCAAAACAATTACTTTAGAAAGTCTTTTGTATCAGTCTATGTATCTGGCATCTACTCTGTCACTCCTGATAAATTTGAGTGTTTAGACTTGCACATTTATCTCACAGTTCTGTACTGCTGTGTTGATGACTGAATACACTCACTGAATACACAGCGGACAATTCACATTTAAAAGGAGAGACTGTGTTACGATTTTTGCCAGACTGACTTCAGAGTAACGGGCAGGTACTGACCCACACAAACCTCACTGGCCTTCCCTCTTGGGTTAGAGAAGCGGGATTGACTGCGTACTGTACATGGGTATATTCTGAGCAGACCACACCAGCAGACAAGCACCATGTTTTCTATTTCTCCACGAGCCTCTCTGTCCATTTGCTTGTGAATAGCATGGAATGTGAAACCATGGCTCTCCTCTTCTGTGCAAGAGGTCAGACAGTTCAGCTACGGCTGTGTAAAAGATGTGAGTTTTTTACAGAAGATCAAGGCTCAGTGTAACTAATGCAACCTGGGTAAGTCAAATACAACAAACACTTCAAGTGCCACAGCTTGCAATCATTAGAAATATCCCAGAAATTAAAAGTACAAACCTGCTATAAACAAAAATCAGGCAGTGAGGAAATTACCTTCTTTCCAAAGACCGTTTTGACATCTGACAACAAACTATTCAGATCCTGAAAGGGAACCTCATTTCCATCTCAGTACTCTATCCTCTTGAGAGCCTGGGATGGGGGGTGTGTGGAGGGGTGGTAAAGCGAAGAGACTGAAAAATGACACATACACAGGGGGAGTAACCTTGCAGAGATAATCAATGGCCTCGTAATGAGCAGCCAACTCTACTGAATATTGATTAGCTAGCATTGGCAAGTCCCTGCTCCGGGGAGGTCAGCACTCCTGCCAGCTGCCTTGTGTGAACACAAAGGAGGCCTCAGGAAAAGGCAAATTGTAAATGGCAGGTTTTATATGAGAGGCACCATTGAGGCCCTCAGCAGAAGAAAAAAAAAACCAAAAAGTATGGCCACAGCACTTGCAAGCACAAAGCATAAGCAGTCCCGCTAACTTTTGTTATTACACTGTGCTATGAAGTGCAATCCCAGGTTTGCCCTAACGAACAAACGTGTTTTAAAGATCATCCCTTGCAAATATGAATGATACTATGAGTTGTCGCAGGTTCCTCTTCCCTAGAGATTTCACAGACATGTGAAATGGGGTGCTTTCACAGAGCTCTGTCCTCAGAACTTTGTCCAACGTTACACCTCAGAATGTGCAGGGTATGTTTATACATTTGAAGGTGACAGCATATGCTGATACCTAGGCCAGCTCTACGCACATGTCATGCACTTGAAGCAGCACAGCAGTATGTTAGTACTCTACCCCTCTCACAGCACTCTCTATTCCTACTGTCCCGTTCAATAAATATGATTTTAGGATTTTAATATCTTTATTTTTTCTATAAATAGTCAGATATTAATTTTATGATTACAGGCATTGGTAGACACACACAGCTTAAACTGCTGAGGAAATTAGCTGTTAGTGACTAAAAGGTTATCCTACCTTTTTAGAAGCAGAGAGTCTTTTCTCATAGGCTTTCTGTGGAACGAGAAATTGTGACAGTCAGGGGAAAGAGATCTGGAAACTGTGTTCTTTAAAAAAAAAAAAAAAGAAAAGAAAAAAGTTCCAGTTCCTGCCTAGTGTAACTCATCTGACTTCAGTGGGGCTGTCCCAGGGTAGATTCGTCCCTCTGTCTTTGCCAAAAACAGAACAACAGAAGCCAGCCAAAGGCATCTGCTTTTGCATTTCCTCAGTGAATCCGTTCATTATACTCTCATGATAGAGAAGCTGTAAACAAAGGCACTTCATGATGTTGCATTGTCCTATCCGCAATTACATTGTATGTGCTTCATCAGTATACATGCTTCAGGGCACATTGCAAAAGCTTTTTATGTATTCAGGACTCTTTCTGAGAGGGTGGGTCAAACGAAGAGAGGGAAAAGCTAACAGTTAAAACAGAAAAGGAAAATCTAACAGTTACTTAGAGAGGAGTTCAGCATAAGAGGGAGGAGAGGAGACTTTATATACAGGCACTGCAAAAAAACCCCAACAAACACTAGTATAATGCCTGCCTAGCCATACTCCAGCGAGTTTGTATGCTTTAATCCTTTCACTTACCCTTTTTCTTTAAGATTACAAGCCCTTTAAAACAGTAATCATGTTTATACGGTGCTACCACATGAAAACCTCAGTCTGGATGGGGACTCAGAAGAATTTTTGTAAAACAAAAAAGTTCCATTTGGAAGCTCTCTGAGGCTAACTTTATAGAAATGGCCCGACTGTGATCTGACTTCACCGTGATATGTCAGGTGTAACTCCCTTACTTGGGAGCATTAGAAAATTCTAGTGTCAGATAATAAGTCCTAAATGCTTTATTACTTAGCAGATTAGCTTAAGAGTGATTGCCAGTGTCATGTGTAAGTCATTTCTCCTCCAAGAAGAAATCCTGTTTATCTTGTAAGCATTTACTGCTCCCACCAACACTGTCTTGGATGTAATCAAGTCCAGCGGGAAGTTAAAACTTCTGCTGAGAGCTTTGCTTTCAGAGGTACAGAATCTGCCACCAGAACATGTATAATACACACCCAGTTTAGAAGTATTTGTGTGTGAAAAGACTTGGAAAAAAAAAAAATCCTTAGATAACCAACACCCAGATGGGCAGGGGAGGCAGTCATTCAAGGGCTGGAAGCTGAGACTGATCTGGGAAGAGGAGCACAGACAGAGGCAGCAAGCAAGGGTGAACACAGGGGTTGGTGGGGAGACAAGAGTTTTGTGTCAAATTCTACCTTGTATTACCTGCGCATATAACTTATTGAGCTGCAAAATCACAAGCTTAGGGGTTTTTTTGGTTTTTAATAGAAGTAATTCTTTGGAAGTGAAAAGAGATACTAGAATGTCACCTGTATCAAAATACACTAAAAATGGCACTCAACAATGTCAAATTGCTTTAAATGCTAGATTTCACTGTGGACTGTGGAACAAAACAGTTTCAAAGCACATACATCAAGGCAGCATTTGGACAGTTTAACAGCAAACTGAACAATTTATAAACTGTGCAGTCCCACTTTTTAAAAAAATTACTCCATATCCCAAGTTTTCCCTATTATTGTCAATTACTCCTCTGCTAGAGACCATAAAAGGAAAAGTTCAGACAGTTCTTTTCTGAACACTTGCTACATAAAGGTAAAAATTGTCAGGCTTGTGTTACTTGAAAAGTGTTTAGAGATGAGTAATTACAGCTAAACAGTAGCTCTTTCCTCTTGAAAGGACTGGACATACATGTCACCTTAGTCACTGCTCAAATGACAACGGACATGAGGTACTGGGGAGCAGCCAGTGATGACTGTGTCAAAGTGACAGGGAAAGCAACCTACCCATTTCTCACTAGAAAACCAGAGCCAAAAACTCTGCCTCACCTGGGCCCCAGGGATTAGCATCTTACATACAGAGCACGTCCCAGGAATTCTCTAACAGAAACTGGCTCTGAAAGAAGTGGTGACAGGGCAACCCTTTAAAACCTTGCCATAAGAGCTGTGGAATTACTCCTAATGTTACTACTTAAAAGGTGCTTGCATTTATTTCTCAGTCATCTTATTCATGAACTTGTCCTTCACAGAGAGAAAAGCAAGCCAGCAAAGGACATGAACAGGCATTACCATGTCAGAAAACTCCCTGCCAAGGCATAGTCATTCCATGAAAATTCAGAAAGGTTGGAAACTCGCTCAGCTGGAGTTTCAAAGTTGTGCAATTCAGTGTAACAAAGAGGAAAGGATACCCAATGTAGTAAAATAATAACATACTACTACTCTGCGGCAAAATATAGTTACTCCATAACAACAGCTTTTGTAAAAGTCCTCCCAGCATTTATAACAAGAAGAATTTATTATAGTAATAATTTTTAATAACATCTTACCTAGCTGTTCAAATCCACATATGTCAAAGTCTTTTACGAAGAACAGACTGCCATTTGCTCATTTTGCATTATCTAAGGTTTGACCCTGCCATCATGGCAGTCATATTGTGACTACTGGCACAAAGAAATCCATGAGAGCTGCACGAACCAGCACGTAGCTTCTGCAAGAAATTTTCCCCAGACCTCGCACTACACAGAACAGAACTGAGAAATCTGTTAGACCTATGTGAAGGAATCTAATTCTACAGGTCTGAAAGTCTTTAAGGATTAATTTTTTAAAAATTCCTTTGGACTAAATAAGCCAGAAGTAAAGCTCAGGAAGAGTGCCAATGAGCACCCTCTGGAATTAGTTCGGCTTTCTCCAGAGCCTGAGTGTAGCACCAGGAGTGACTTTGTTCTGAACAAAACTACCTGTGGAAAACTGGATGAGACCCACATGTTGCCTCATCAGCTCTGAAATTTAGACACATGGATGTACCTATAACGACCACCTAGCTGAACTGGAGCCTAAGTCATCCATCCAACAATGGATGGATGCTCACCATTTCTGTGCGCTACTAAGCTGCCACAGCTAGATGCACTCTGCAAGTACTGAGTAAGTGAAAAGTAGAGCGGGCTTTAAGCAAAAGCTTCACTCTGGGCAAATCTAGGTTGGGGCTGCAACAAAGGCTGAAATACAAAGCTGCATGAAGCCAAAAGTGCTGTATTTCAAGTGGCTTGGGATCAAACCCATCCTGATTTGCGCCCAAACCATATACCATTTCAGGCTTGCTTGAAACTTAGCCATCTGTTGCTGAAGGGTTCACAAACTTTAGTGAACTTGCCCTGAACTCTGCATTGGAAATGAAAAAATAAAATAAAACTTTCAAATTGAAGGTTCTGCCTTAAGACATTTTGTCCATCTTCAATACTGATGCCTTATAAAAAAATAACTGGTATTTTACACAGTGATCCCAAACCCCATTCCTCATGCACCCTTACCTGGATTTCCTTTTCTATATGTCTAAGGACTTCTCCCACCTCATCAGCTTCACAGACACCATGATCTTTAAGATGAGGAAGATCCCCATCTACAGAAACACAGTAGGCTATGCATAATTCTTTCACTCACAGGAGTAAAATCCCTCCATCCCAAAAAGCTTACTTAAGTAATGATAACAACACATTCTTAAAGGTTTTCCAAGGCCAAATGAAAAGTTACTTTTGATTTTTAAGGAAAGTCATAAAATAATATAGAAGAACTTTGAAAAGTTATCACGGTCCTGTCAGCGGTAATAATTCCAAGTTTAGATTCACAGATTCCGTTATGTGCTTTTATTTATTAGCCTGTTATATATATAGCCCTTTGCTATTCACCGTAACTTATGGCAGCTTTGAATCTTCCCAGCAGCAAGTGCCCCACTGTTGGGTTTTTTTTGATGAGTTCATGTTCTTCTCAATGTGGTACTTTCCCTCAATTTTAGCATCCATTTTTAACACACCCACTTAAAACCTCTGTTTTAGAACAAGTACTGCAGGCCTGCGGAGCTTTAAGATAAACTGCAAAGCAGTTTGTAAAGAGGAGAAGGGACAGTGAACCATCTGTTACCATATGCAACTCTTGAAGCTCAAACTGATTAAATAAGTAGGATTCAATTTAAAGCAAACTCAGTTTATCCCTGAACAATGAAGCTTACTGAAGCTTGTCCTAGAATAGCCTTCAACACTATCCACTTTTCTCCACGCTCATTTTTAACGTGTTCTAACCGTCAGCTCCTTTTTTATGTAAGTCCATATTTTTTGCAAAGAATTACCATTTTTGTAGTGGCAGTATTAAACTATTTCAAAAATTAGCTTACACAAACCTCACTCTGATATTCTGAAAATGAAAAAAACCCCAAACAAAAAAACCTCACTACTAACTTCTTCTAAAGCATTTCACATCACCAAGGATTGCATATTTGAAAACAAATGAAGTTATCACATTCCTGAAAACTACATTTTTGATTCTGCACACTTTTATTTCTATAGGCCATTGCAGTCACTTCTCGAGTTTTGTACTTGACCTGAAGAACTGGCAAGTAAAAATAGTTCATGTCTGTAACCTTTTCTTTTTCATCTGATGATAATCCAGTCCTACTGTTGCTCAAGGGAAGAGCAAAGTGATAGCAGGATCAAACACAACATGTAAATAACCGTGAGTCATTGAGGTTTCTCCTTTGATCTACTGAAACAATGATTTCTCTCTGACAATTTAACAGACTCTTCCCTGAAACTTTTTATATTTGGTGTATATTTTACAACACAGATCCTGATCTTGTTTAGGTAGGTTTGGTCTTCTCAGAAAGACTTGCTGACAGCTAATGAGAATGTAGTGAAGTACAGTCCCATGCTTTTGTGGCAATGACAGCATAAGGAAATTCCAGCTGACCAACATCCATGCCTCTTTCTGCACTGTTTGTGGGACTGTGCTCGGAAACATGGCACCTCCATGGAACTGAAAATTAACAGGGGCAAGTGGGAGAGAGATGAGGTTTTCAGACATGTCCACACCTTGGCTTGTTTCATTGTGCATCCCACAAAGAGTTGTGTTGCTACAAGTGTGTGCGTGGGGCGAAGAAATAAGCTATTAGGGGTTGGAACTTCTCAAGGCATGAGTATCACCAAAAAAGCACTTAAAAGCCAAAACCAGTTGTGAAAGCTTCTCAGCAATGTCTTAACCATTTTTTACTACGCATCTCTAAAGTAAATCTGAAAACTTGAATGTTCCATTAATTTTAGATGCTCTTTAACTTACAAATGTCATTCAAATTCCAGTTCTTCTCTCCCGTTAACAAGTAAACCTTCTCCTCTTCCATTTGCTGTTTGTTTATAATGCAATGATAGCTACAGACCACTTCCCAAATTGGAGGCTTGCCATACAAGGCACATAGGCACACACTTTCTCGCAAAGAGCTGTGTACTTCCTGGTGGGAATAAGCAAGTATTCCCTGTAAGATGAAGAACTGGTGTAGAGATGAAGCAGTTTATCCAAGGCCCTGTTGGGAGCTTCAAGCAGAAACAGGAATGAACACAGATCTTCAGTGTTTTCACACAGGGCTGTACACATTTCTCAGTCTGGGAAGGATTAAATCTACTATATTGGAAGCCTAAAGCTGGTTTGAGCACATACAGTAAGACAGTGTTGTTGGGATGCCCATTGACCCACAGCACAGGTTTCTGGAGATCAGGGTTTGTACAAACATTGGCTCCAGCCAGGATGCTGTTCCCCTGGGGATCCATGTTAGTGGTCCCCAACACAAACAAACATCACTCCTGCACAGGATTTCTGAATTTAAGACAATGAAGTCAGAGGTGCCATTGTCTTAGGGATGACAGATATTTGAAAGTAAAGAGAAAAAAAAAGAGCACATGCCCATGAAAACAAAGATGTATGCAGAGTCCTAGTTTCAGTAAGATTGGAAATAGTCAGATCACACTGAGATCACTTTTTTTTTATTGCTACTATGTGTTGTCATCCTCACCTCTAACAAAGAGTTACTCAAGACACTTTCTAGAGCGTACTGATGTTCTGCAAGAAAGAGTGGCAATTCAACAGGCTCTTCCTCAGGAGAGTGGCAAACCCTGGTTTTCTGGACAATGTGAAACATTCCACCATTTATGACCACTAAAGTTCCCGGGACGTCTTGTGTGCAGATTTGCTCTAGGAGCCTTTGCCTGCTTCCACAGATTAACTGCAATTTTTTTATATTTTTATTTTTTTAGGAGGCTTTCCCCTGCTTCCAATGCATTTTGCTGTTGTCAGTCCCCCTGCACTCTCTGCTGGGCATCCTGGCTGGTTATTTATGTGGGATGTGAAACAAAAGCCTGCACTTTTCACATGAACACTGCTATGGTCATGCCATTTAGAATTTTTAATTGGACTAAGCAAAGAACAAAAGTCAATCCAGCAGCTATTATAATCAGCATCTTTTACAAGTTGATCCCAGCTCTAAAACACTTGCATGACGATTGACAATTCCAAGGATGAAAGATTCATTGTTTGAGAACTTTCAATTGCAAACTGATATTTCAGTTTTCCTCTGAAGTTACAGCACCTGAAAACCTGTTTTTTGGTTTTGTTTTTCTTTTTTCTTTTTCCAAAAATCAGACCCTTATGCAGCCACTTGCCTCCAGGAGCTGGGACTTAAATGGAAAAAAATCCAATTTGAAAACTTCAACTGCCAACATTATGAAAGCTATTTTCTCCTGAGCATTGACATTAATATTTCTTCCACATACTAGTTTATCACCCACGCGCTTCTCACCACACCTTAAGGGCCCGGTCTCTTCTTGATGAAGAAGAGATCGGCTACCAAACTGTACTGGGGCTGTCCATTTTGCTAATAGGATTATAGCAAATAATACCAAACCCCACACACTTCTTCATATGGAAACAGCATTAATCCCTTCTGCCTGCCTCACCCCATAACTTTCTGTCTGAGCACAAAAGCTATCTGTCTGCTTTGGCAGCAGAGAAACATTTAAAAAATGTTTCCAAATACTAAGAGGGTTTTTTTTCGCCCATTCTTTTCAGTTTAGCTCTGCAGGAACACACAGACAAAAAGTATAACAAAGGCTATGACATTCTTTCTCATGTAATTAATATACGGCATTTATATTGCTTTCTGGGGAAAAACATAAAATACAATTATCAGGAAAAGTTGAAGAAAATACAGAAGGAGCTATAAATAAAGCTGTACCTTTTCTGCTGTTAATCGCTTTTAATTTTGTGTCTCATGCAATGCCACTATAGTGTACATAAGCATATAAGATTTTAGTAACTAACTTTGCAACACAATTTACTAGTCCAGTTTTCCAGATGATGTCCAAGGGATAGATTCACGTCATCTGTACCATATAAGTGGATGTAATACTGACCTTGTCTGACTTAATGGGCCTTGCTTATATCAACACAGAGAGGCAGCTGGAGTGGCTAAAGAAAACAGCAATACTGACTTCAGTTTATGTTAACACATCTGGATATTACAAACAGTGGTTCAGGGTGGCAGATTCACATCCTATGGTACTGCCCCTGTGGCAGAAGCAGTATCCGCTGACAGAGTGTGGATAGGAGAATTTGGAGTAGTAAACCTGGTCACAGATTTCTTGAAAATCTGCCTGTGATCTTCTGTCTGTGCTCAGAGCTTGCACCTGAACTATGGTAAAGAATTCTCTTATGATTTCTCTATTACCTGGAAGTTCTCTAAACCCCAACACTGCAATCTATCTCATCTATTGCATAAGGACACAAAAGATGAGCTACCAAGGTTTATCCTCCTGTTTTCTTTTGCTAGAATCAAAATGACAGTCCACTTATAGTCACCATAATCAAAATTATACTATTTTCTCTAATCTACAAATAAATCCACTGATTCCATCCAAAAGCAAAGCCAAGAGTTAAAGAACAAAACCTGCTTTTTACTAAGGAAAAAATGTGATATATCTATTAAAGCTCAAAGCAAAGGGATAGCTTGCTATTTTGTTGGTTTTAATTATCCATATTATTCTACATCCCTTTTACAGGAATTGGGTTGGTATAATTGAAGGTCGATGGCTCTACAAAGAATAGCTTTTTCACACTGAGACATAGTCTTCCTCAGTGCAAATGCAAGTTTCCAAATAAATCAGAGCCACGTGTGTGGAAAAAATACATTTGTTGATATTTGGAAGTTCAAATTTTATTTTGCTCCTTGTTCCTGAACAGCAGAGTGATCTAGCTGACTTTTAAAACTGCCCTGCCCAAGCATTTTTGTGGTTATTTATATATTGTACTATCTGGCAACTTCTTATTCAAGGCTTGCTTTTATTATGCAGCTGTAACGCCACAAAATCTTCAATATTTGCCAATTTTCATCCAGTTTTGTAAATAATCACACTTGGAGTGCCATACTTGAAGCATCAAGTGAGAGGTTTTATTTCTGTCCAACGCCAGCTCTGCTTTTCTTCCAACAGAAAATACCAGGAGGAGAAAAAAAATACAGCACCTTCTTAGATGTCTGTAATAATGAGAAACTTTCTAGGAAGAGCATCAAATATTCCAGTGTGCACAAGAAGAAGTAATTTGTTCTCAGTCATCTATTTACAGGTTCTTAATCCACCCCCTGTACTCTACTAGTCATGCAGGATTTCAGTCAATTTTTTTTAGCCTAATCATAAAGTCACAATTCAGAAACAAAGTTCTGCCTCGATTCATGAGCTCCAGCGCTGCATAAGTCTGCAGGTTCATTGCAGGAAGTGGGCTTAAATTAATAACATACAGAAAATAATACAACTTTGATTGGTAGCCTTTTTTGAGAACTGTGATAGCTGAGAAAGACAGTTTCACAGAATAGCAGCTACTGAACGCAAACATACATTCCCCCACACAAATTAAGGTGTGGTAATTTTAAGAGAATGAGGTTGTAAAAAAGGAGTGTGGCTGGCTTTTCCAGCAATCCTTCCCTGTGCTTTATAAAGAATGTTTCAGAATTGTTCTGCATATCAGTCTTTCACAGCCTGCACTCTCTGAACCCACTGGTTGTAGCTCAGAGCTGGATCCAGGAGATGGCTTGATGAATACTAAAGATACTGGAAAAATTTCAATTCTTGGCTTTTTGGAGTGGGGAAAGGAAGAAGTCAAACTCCCTGGCACATGCTGAATGATTTACACTGCCCATAAAGAACTGAATCTCTGCCTAGAATGCGAAACCAATCTGAACCAAGCTCACTGTCAGGTCCAACACATTCCCATTTTCCCTCCACTGTTTTGCATTTCCATTGCTTTGTCTCTCTACAGCATTTGTTCCTATCCCGCACTGTAAGTACTATTCCAATATAAAACAGGCTGCTTAAATATTTCTGGCCCAAATGAATCTAGAAAATTTGAGCATAAATTAAAGTGTGAAAACTGAATCAGAAGTATTTCAGGGGGGTATATCAGGAGTCAGTACTGGGACCTGTACTGTTCAACATCTTTGTCAGCGACATGGACAGTGGGGTAGAGTGCACCCTCAGCAAGTTTGCTGATGACACCAAGCTGTGTGGCGAGGCAGACACGCTGGAGGGGAGGGATGCCATCCAGAGGGACCTGGACAGGCTGGAGAGGTGGGCCCAAGCCAACCTCATGCAGTTCAACAAAGCCAAGTGCAAGGTCCTACATCTGGGTCGGGGCAATCCCAAGCACAAATACAGGCTCGGCGGGGAATGGCTGGAGAGCAGCCCTGTGGAGAAGGACCTGGGGGTGATGATTGACGAGAAGCTCGACATGAGCCAGCAATGTGCGATCGCAGCCCAGAAGGCCAACCGTATCCTGGGCTGCATCAAAAGAAGTGTGGCCAGCAGGTCAAGGGAGGTGATTCTGCCCCTCTACTCCACTCTCGTGAGACCCCACCTGGAGTACCGCATCCAGCTCTGGAGTCCCCAGCATAAGAAGGACATGGACCTGCTGGAGCGTGTCCAGAGGAGAGCCACGAGGATGATCAGAGGGATGGAGCACCTCTCCTATGAGGAGAGGCTGAGAGAGTTGGGGCTGTTCAGCCTGGAGAAGAGAAGGCTCCGGGGAGATCTTATTGTGGCCTTCCAGTACCTAAAGGGAGCCTACAGGAGAGCTGGGGAAGGACTTTTTACAAGGGCATGGAGTGATAGGACGAGGGGGAATGGCTTTAAGCTGGAAGAGGGCAGGTTTAGATTAATCATTAGGAAGAAGTTTTTCACTTTAAGGGTAGTAAGGCACTGGAACAGGTTGCCCAGAGAGGTTGTTGAAGCCCCGTCCCTGGAGGTGTTCAAGGCCAGGCTGGACGTGGCCTTGGGCAACCTGGGCTGGTGGGAGGTGTCCCTGCCCACGGCAGGGGGGTTGGAACTCGATGATCTTCAAGGTCCCTTCCAACCTAAACCATTCTATGATTCTATGATTTCCCGTGAATAAAATAAGCCCCATAGAAGAGCTTATGATGTTTTAGGGGTTAAGAGTGTATCTAATCAGACTGTCCACCCTATCAGCTTGACCCTAAATAGAATATTGGCAGTTTTGACCAAATAAGTAGAAGGAGATTGAGTATTCTGGCTGACACATCTGAGACAGCTTAAAAAGTCGGCGTTCCAAGGGGAGGGGGGAGTGAATGTTTAGGACTTCCTGAAAAACATCCCTCTTTAGTTGTCTCAAGTTGCACTTCTTAAAAATCTTGGCTTTTCCTCTGAGGACTGAAGGCTAACAGTAAGCTTCAGTGGAGTTCCATTAACAGCCAAATAAAAAAAACACTTTACTGAGAAAACACGTATTTCTGCAAGCAGCTGAACCAACATAGTCCTGTTTCCTACAGATCGGCAGTTCTCCAGTGTGGAAATGGAAACATTTTACAATCTTTCTGATGTTTAGTAAGGGATAAAGTTATGCAGGAGCCTTTCCGTCAGGAGGGGCATTAGCTAAGTCTCTGTTTCCACTCCCTGACTACCTACTTCTGCCTCCCTGATGTGAACTCTCTAACTTCTACCTCACTGAAATTTTGCTGAGATTGGCCAGAGTGTTCAAAAGTTATGAGGGAGGAGTTATAGACACAGCAAGATCATGTAAGCATATCAAATAACAACCAAAAAAAAATATTTGTAATTTCCAACAAACACTTATATTAAGGTAGCTGGAAAATAACTGTGAAGAGAGCCAGCCAGTTCCCATTGCAGTATTTTCAATTTTTGATCCAACTGCCACCTACCATGACAGGACAGGAAGGATCGTCCACTGGTTAAGCCCCTGTCTCACACTCTGTATATCAAGGTTCAGCTCCTTCCTCTCCCAAAATCTTTCCATGACCACAGTAAGTTATGTCAGGAACAAACTAAAAGAAGTAATAGGAACCTCAGATTGGGTTTTCCAGAGCCAACCTGCTGGTGCTTAAAACTTATAATAGTTAAGTGTTCTCAGCAGAGTACATAGAGAGCGTTAAAAACAGAGTAACCGCATGTTTGGCAGGCAACAATCATATCTAACCACTACCAAATAGTGATAAGATGTATCTGAAACCCCTTTCCCCCTTCACTAGACAGCTTTCTTAGGGGTTGTCATTTGTAATCCAAAGAGAGATTCCTCTCCTGAAGAAATTACCTATGTCTAACTTCTAACCTGTTGTCTATAGATCCTGGGATGAGAAATAAAAGATGGAATACATAACTGACATCTCCAAAAGGGGCCACACTTTCACTGAAGATCTTTTAGAAGACAGCAAATAAGAAAAGGCTAAGGATTGCCTCTCTGCATCCTTTTTTCCCTCAAATGGATAGCATAAGCAGGCAGGCAATGTCTCTACACTTCCTTGTGATCACAGCCTAATGGCCACAAAATTCATTCACAGTATAGGAAAACCAGGCTCCTCTTTGCCCTCGAAAGGGATTCATCCCATATTGTTGAAGAGGCTGCTCTTACCACTACCACATACATAGACAAAGATAATCCAGCTCTACAGTGTTTGTAATTGGAAGTAAAAATCAAAATTAAAAAAAAAATCAAACTAATTTGTTTACAGGCAATGAGCTGAGCCAAGGACAGCAAGATTGTGACTACAGAGTAATAAATCAGTTGCACCGCTGAGAATTAAGTCCTTATGCCCTAAACCGTAGGACAAAGATTTAAGTACTTTTACCTTTCATTTGGGATTCATTCTGGTAGGTTTATGTAGCATGCACAAGTTCATAGCGTTCAAGTCCTTATGCAGCAACAGCAGTTGGAAGTTCCTTAGAACCAAATACTCAAAAGTATGCACACAAATGAGAAATTAGATTACAGATCTGCCTCATCGTTGTTTTGCCCTTTGTGTGGATTTTAGACTGTTAAGAGAATACCAGGTGAGCTGACAGAAAACACTTAAGGTACAGTAACTAGCAGGGAAATCACATGCATTAACCAGCTGGTTTTGATATTCAGAGGTACTGTATATTACTGAAGAGAGAATCAATTCAACTAAATTTATATTACATCTGAATTACAGCCTGCTTCTATTTTGAGGGGGTTCTGTTGCTTAATCTCTTCTGAACAAGCTTAACCTATTGTCTATTCTGTAAAGTCAGTGTAACCTGAAATCAGTATGGAACATGATGTCCATCTCCCTTTGTGGCTACCTTTTGTTTCAAAGTGTCTCAGGAGTCTTTATTTTAACAATTTTATTCAAGCTAGAAAGGTATCAGCTAACTTAAATCAATATAAATCATTCTTATACATAAAAAGGGGATGGCCCACAAGAGACTTCACTAATTCAATCATTTGTTTCTAAAACTTTTCTCAAGTTTTATGAAGCTGTTTGTTTCTTCGTGAGCAAGTACCTTTGGACACAACACAGGTAAGCAGCTGTGAACTGGAAAATGAAGAGTTTATTTATGATGGGAAGGACTAACAGTAATAGAATGAGGAGAGACTGTGTTTAGCAGGTGAGAAACCAGACACCAATCTGTGTACTCTCATGCAGTTTGACACAAGAAATTTAGTTACAAATTTAGTCCGCTTGTGTGCAATAGCAACACATGTAATAAAAATGTTAGGGAAGCACAGCCCAAGTCTGAGATCTGGCAGCAGACATGCCCTCACAGGGTCTGCAACTCAGCCTTATAGATCCAAGGGGTTCCATTATGAGTAAGGGCTATCGGGTGCAAAATCTGTTAGCCCAAGAGGAGAATCTCATCATTTCATGAGACCTTTGATAATATATGGAGTATTAGAAATGCTCCATCTACAGGCAATCTGTAATGTTTAGCCAAATGCATCTTTGTACAGACCAAAAACTTGTTCATAGACATCTATAAATGAGTGCCTAACAGTCCTTCCTTTGCAACTGTACAGTATTCATATATGGGGCTTGAAAAGGACAACTGGCTGAAAGGATCACCTTTGTGGCACATAGAACTTCTAGAAAGATTCAAAGTCTTCTCTCATCCCCAGAAGTTGTGGTGACCCCTAAAAACCGAAGCCTACCTTGGGGACACGCAAGTGAGAAGTTTCCCAGATGGTAGCCTGTAGAAGACTGGGTGGGCTATGTGGCTCTCTCCACAGCAATTACAGAAAGGCCACATAAATCTATTGCCCCTTTTGGGGTAGCACTGATAACGTTGTTGGGAGCTCCTGATACTTTCCAAGGCATAAGCACCTGGAGCCCTATCTGTAGCCAAGAACTGGAGTAATTTTGATGTACAGGGCATGTACACAGGCTGTAACAAAGGGTGCCTCTGTAACACAGCAGCACCATTTCAATACTGCTGGCCTTCCCTCCCCTCCCACTAGGGCAGGCTTGCTAGGTTCTGCCAAGTTGCAGAACCTGACAAAAAGCAACACTGTGCTGCTTTTGTTCTTGTGAGGGGGAAGGAGAAAAAAATTAGCACTTTTTGAATGGATTAGGACTTGGAACAGACTGAAGTCATGGAAGAGTGTCAGGAAACAAGAAAATGGGGTCTCAAATCCAAACAGTATTTAAGAAAGATGAGCAAGAAAGAAGCATTAATAAAGTATTAGATGTTGCTATAATAAAGAGGTTTAGTTATTCTCTCAGCTTAGCCAGGGCATTGTAAGGTTGTCAGAAAGCTTTCTGAATAAATATGTGATTTTAACAAAGTTACATTACCTCTCTTCACTCTACTTTCATGCAGTAAGAATTGCTCCTTCCCCAACTCAAAGGACTTAGACACACTGTGCAAATATAATGCTATATGCAAGCAGATACAATCACAGGCAGAAGCACCTCTCCTAGCTTATGTATTTTAATAACTCCTCCCATCATTTAAGAAGTAATATCCATGCAGAAATGGAGCAACCACGGCATACTTCAGACATGCATCTAAATCAAGTATTGAATGATACTGTGTAATTTATGGTTTAGTCCACGTGGAGAACTATGTATAGGTATGGGCTTACTTGGAGAAGGACCTGAGCAAGCATTAGTTCTCCTCTGTTACACACTGCCAGTTCCCGCTTCCCTGCATGGTACTGACATTTCATGTTGTTCCTCGCATCAAGCTGTAGCTTCTTTGTAACAGTCCAACCCCAAACATTTTGTTTGCACTTGTCAGGTTTAAAAACAACCATTTATCCATGTGTGCACAAGACCATTGTGTGCATGCCACTCAATGCTTCCTGCACACATCACGATTAATGCACAAAAAAATCTATACATTGGCAGTTGAGTCCAAGGTATTGAAGTTGTTGCATACACCCAGACTGACTACTAGATGGACACCCAATAGATCTGGCTCATTCTGTAACACAGGTATGGCTCTTAAAATCTACAAATTCAATGCCTGCAAATAGGCCAAACCACAACAAACCTAAACAAACCAATTAGAAAACAGACCAGGTGCAACCTTCCCCACCCTGGATCAGCACTCTGCAAAACCATCGGGAAGCGTGTGTTACTCCAGCAGTCTGCCTCACGTGATAGCTCTGACATCTGCCCTAGGACTATTTACTCCCCGCACATCGCTGTATGGATTCCTGCCCCTTTCAGTCAACCTCACAAAAGATCCCTGCAGTAAGCAAGCAGAAAGATTGCAAGGAAAAGTCATACAGAAGAAAGTGTCTGTATCTGCCCCCTGATGCAAAGAATTGGCACCACATGATACACCCTACACATAGACAAAAGCAAAGGCACTACAAATACGGAATATATATGGAAACAAAGCTACCTAGAAATCTAACAGATAAAACTGTTAGTAGTGTTCAGGTTACATTTTTATGTTTTGGTTTTGCATAGCTATGCTGGCAAAAAAATGATGTAGCTACTGCCACAAAACTGCCACACATGTAGAGGTGCCTGTAGGAGAGCGCTCGTTGCTCTGAGGCACCACCTGGCCCCACACCTGTGGTCTCCACCCCATCATCATCATGTATCTCCTATCTGTCACATACTTCAGAAGAAAAAACAGCCAGCAAATCTTGCTTTGGCATTTGTTTTGATCTATCTGGTGATCTGCCCATCAACTAAATGCCTACAAGAGCAAAACTTGCATGTAATAATACAGAGGCAAAGGAAGACACATTACAATTCTAAATTTACTAATATATGCATTAAAAAACCCAGCATTTTAAGCTCAAGTGTCTTACTGTTGCTCTGTTTAAACCTAAAACCTTAAACCTATCATTTTTGTAGGACTGAATGTTTCCTTATTTGGATCTGAACATTAAAGCACCTTTCTGCAAGGTGAAATGGAATGAACTATAGCATTTATACCTGGTCCAATGCCTTGTTTCTTCCCTGTCCAGTAACACATTAGGCAAAAGTATTTTAATGAGTTGTACCCAGCTCACACTTAAAACAAGTCCCACCACAGCCTCAAAACTGATTGCCCGTTATATTTGACAAAATGTTCTAAACCTCCAGTTCTTTACTTTTACAATGTCCACATTTTCAGGACTAAAATATATTATTGCTCATCCAACACAGGAGACGAATGTAAACCAATCTAGAGCATTACAAGAAATTTCACCTAGAAATTAACCTAAAATAATCTCAAATCCCTTACAACTATGTAACAGTATATAAAGCGGCTAGCAATTACTAGTGTATTGCTTTGTATAGTACTCAATTAGTAGCCCCTACAAGTTTTCCCTTGTTGCATCGCCTGTTTCTGGGTACAGCGTCAATAGTTACAATGCTCCTTTTATTAATAAGCCATGAAGATTAACTGTATGGTACCTATTAACAAATTATCAAATGCTTCAGCAGGGACTTTGATCAATTTGTCTTTTGAGCACATAGGAAGTTAACTAAAAATCTCACATCTTTGTACTAAAATTTCTTACCTTGCAGAGCTTCAGCAACAGCCAGCATGTCAGGTATGCTGCCAGAGTGAATTTCGCTTTCATATATCTTTCAGGCAAACAGGTAAGGTACATTTGTACCAAATCCAGCTCTTCACGGGCAACACTACTGCCAGCACTATTAATATCATCTTCCCCACCCTCTGGTCTTTCTTTTTCCTCTTCTGCTGATGCACCCAAACATCTATTGAACTCCATTTTAAAAAATGCTTTTTCCCCCCTCTCCCCAAAGCCCTGATCTTTCCAGAGAAAACTCAGGAAAGTTTTTATTTCATATCAGAAATACTTCCTCCAGAAGTATGTAGCCTTGTCTTTAAGCCAACCCAAAAAGTTAAGGCTATGGTAGAACAAACTTTCTTTAAACTACATTGGCTCTTTGCCTTTCTCTTATTGAACGATCTCTTGCAAATGTGTGTACAGCTACAAGATAAATATAGCACCAGCTAGCCTTGTCATACAGCACAAGAATACTCCTGCCGTTGCCAAGAGAGAAGAGAAAGATTCCATTTATTTAAAGAGCAAGTCCCCGGCATCAGTACTCCCTTGTTCATTCGGAGGGGGAAAAAAAAAGATGAAAAATCTGTTATATTTGAAAACTTTTTTTTTTTTTGCCAACTGTGCTTCCTCAGAACAAATCCCAATTCTGTAAAAAAAAAATTATGTTCTTATGGAGGAGGGTTTTTTAATTCCAGAGACTTCTAGCCACAGTAATTCATTGTTTGTGATATCACAGATGCCAAGCTTGTGAAGGCTACAAATTTCAAAAGAATAAATGAGGTCTTGCAGATGGACTAGAGCCAAGATATTTTGAAATAACAAATAGCCCTTCCATAGGCCAAAATATTAAGAAAATATGCAAGAGACTGATCATGTAATTTTTAGCTAAACATTAAGCAGCTCATCTGTGCCTTGTGACAGCTCAAATTTGTACATTAAGAACAATTGTAAAGACCTTTAGCCTGCTCTTAGTGACAGTTAGAAAAGACCTGAAGCTTTAGGTTTAATTGTATCAATTATGAGAATTCAACAGCATCAACAACTAAAATACACAATTTTAATCGATAAGATTAAGTTTACTCGTAACTTCATGCACAAAGTTATGCTTTCTTCAAAGTATTTTCCCCCTTACAGGGAGGATATTGAAGAGATCACTGTGGTTTGCTGAAAAACTGATCAAGAGCTCCGATATCTTGAAACCTTGCCCTTTTTAACACATGGAGGATCTAATACCCAAAGATTCCATCACCTTGAACCACTCTTAAGCATCAGACATGGCAGTTATTCATTAAATGCTTAACATCCAATTTTATGATTTTTAATCATATTAAATACCACCTTGACCTAATCTCAATGATTGTCATAGGACTACCTGTGAGTTATATATTGCATTGTTAGAATGGGTGTTTCAGAATATAAAGATAAAAACAAAGCTGCTACACACCCATATACAGTCTGTCCATAAGAAACAGCAAATGAAATGCAGAAAACCTAACACATTTCTTTCGTCTGTTACATTTTGCAAGGTGTCTGGCTCACCTGGTTCCTCTGATGGGTACAGCTGCCACTATTTCCCTCTCTTTTCATGTTCACAAAAATTTGAGAAAGAGAAAATACAACAAATTACAGAGCCAAACCTTCCTGTGATAGCTTGCTGTAATAATGCAGAACATCATTTCTATTCCTGCAGGCAATCCTGAGTACAGATGTTGAAGGCAAGCTGGCTCTAGCAATTGCAAAGAGCTGGATAACATCCCAGTGTTCACTCCTCCTAGCCATATCCCTCTGCTGCCAACAACAATGTGCCTGCAATTCCCACACGATGCTTACTCTGATATAACACAACTTTTGAGTAATCCTCAGCAGCAGTCCCTAGCTTTTCCCACCTGCAGCTGACTAGGGTACTGCTTACGGAGCCTCAGATACCAGCAGGCAGCTACCATAGCCTTTGCGTGGTAGTCTCCTCTGCACAGGGGCAAGCTATCACTCCTCACTCCTAAGTGTGAAAGCAAACTACTTCACATGGAGCAAAGCTTCACAGCTCTTGCCTGCTCTCTTATCCCTACAGGTCAGTAGCCTACCGTCTTTGTTTGAAAGCAATTGTGGCCACGCCAAAAGTCTGTATCACCATTACTGCCAATTTTAAACACAGTTAAAGAACACTTGTCATAGAAAATGACAGGGAAGGAGAAGTCAAACCAAAGAAAGTTCAAGAAGCAAATAATTGAGCTAGCTTATAAACTTGTAGAACACTTTCAGCTGAGCTTAAAATTACAAGAGTGGATGCAGATGAAAACTGTATATATTACCAAAGTACTTTCTCTTGGCCTGTTCCCAGAAGGACATGACATTGTCATATACTGGCAAAGTCATATTATTTTCATCTTTCTGTTGCCTCCCAATTGTTTGACTCCGACCACTAGGGAGTTTCTACATCAGATATTTTTACCCTTAATATTTCTTCTCTAATCTTTGCCATTTATTATGTGAATAACAACATATGAACCATGAAAGACAAGACTGCCTAAGCTATTTTCTGGCCCTGGTAAGTGCAAACAAAATGGTTGTTAAAATAAGATCCACTCACACCCTTCAGATAGTCAACATTCACAGTGTTTCTATCCTGACCACAAGCCATTATAGCAGGTCTCAGCAATTCTAGGAAAATAAGTCGTATGGGCTTGGACCAAGCCTTAAAGCTCCTTGATCTGGAGTTCTTACACTTTGCTATAGTTAACATGGTCATTTTCAGCTCGTCCAGGTAAGTGCTAAGCAGATGTCTTGGGATTTACATCAAAAGAATATAGCCCTGCACTATCATACTCTACATGCTTAACCTTCAGCTTTAAAATCTTCGCGCAGGTAAAGGTGTATTTCTGTGTTCCCTCATATCTGATTAGATGTCGTCTCAGTTTTCCAAGGACAGAGCTTTTATGACTAAGTTGTAGGAGTGTCTATTTTGGAATTTAAGAAGCAACCTTAGAGCGCTAGGGTTCTCTTGAATATGCACATTACAAACTGAAAACTACCTAAAGTCTTTAAATAATTGTATGTCCTGAATTCCTTCCAAATTTTCCCATCTTTTTAAAAGTACAAAGTCCCTTTACTCCTCTGAATAATTTCCTGTTGCCTCAGTGATAATATCACTTCTCTAGTCCCATTTTCTACCCCTGAGCAGGCCAGCTCTTCTACCTACAACATCTTTTCAGGAATTTCCAACACAAAACAAAATCAGAATGACTTGTAGAAAGTGAACTAATAAGCAGCCTGCACGCAGTGCGCAGATACTGGTTTTGCTTGTCTTCATGAAGTCCAGCATCTGAAATGGCTTCAAAATCTTAAGACAGCAAAAAAATCCCAAATAGTAACTTTTTGTTATAACTTAACAAGAAATCAATGCAATTATGAAGATTTAATTTTAGCGCCCCCTGTGATAGGTAACTTTCCCTCCACAGCCTGTAGTCACAAGTCCAATTTTTGTTTTGTGTAGGACTACTGACTCATATGGGAGACAACTCTTCTTGCCAGATATGATTACCGTGCAGGCCCCCCAGCTTCTTCAGCACAAAGTGCACTGTAGGAGAGCGGGTCCAGGTTTTTTGGTTTGCTATTTTAAACTAAAAATGACTCATAGCAGAAGCATGATGTTACACTCCAGAGGAGTGCGTGTAAGGTCCTGGCAGGTTCCCTACTCAGTTCTGCATAGCTTGAAGAACAGCTGCTTACAAGAGCTCTAGACAGAACTATGCTTCCCCTTCCCAAGACTTAAAAACAACCAACCCCCCCCCCCAAAAAAAAAAACAACAAAAAAACCCCAAACCACTCCACAGTTTTATTTCTATTATCCTCACCTCCACCTCATTTTCCTGCACGTTTCTAAGAATATTATGAGAAGGCTTTCTGCAAACCAGGCTCAGAAAGTAACTTTGATAATCTTCAAGCCAGTGTTTTTGCTGCCATTCTTGGGAAATCTATCCCTGACCTGTTAATACATTCAGCATTCAGTAGCTACAGCCTGAGGTTTTTAAGAGATCAAACATGTTTGACATTGAAATTATCACAAATCCATGTTATAAAGTAACTAGAAGCTATATACAGGAAGCTGAGAAATTTCAGAGGAATGAGATTTTTGAAGGGCAAACTGCTAAGAGCTAACAAATTGAAATGCGACGTAACAGAGAATTTGCAGACACAAGGTAACATGATGTAAAGCAGTTGAGAAGCTGTTCCAATTAGGAAGGACAAATTGTAACAGTACTGGGATGACTTCTTAAGTTAAGCAACAAGATAGATGGATGTCACACAATGAATGATTGAGTTGTTTATGCTTTGCTTGACAGATTCTACAGTGATAACTTTCTGAAGTGGGGAAGAGAACACTCAGCAACGACACTACACTTCCCACCTTCAAAGGCTCCAGCAATTTTACTTAATTAAAATTATCTCAGAGCCCCGGGAATGCAATTAACCTTGACTTTACCCAGAAGACTGCTCAACCCTGATGTTCCCCCAGAAGGCCCAGATAGCTTAAACAGGTATCTTGTGGTTGTGTATCATATTAAAGCTCCAGTTCAGAATCGTTTACAGTTAATATCTAGTTGCATATAGAGTACAATTTGAGTTTACATATATATACTGTCTGTATTTAGATAGAGAGAGAGTATATATAGAGTATATATATATTTACACTACTCACCATATGTATATGCTGATATAAGTAGGTTTCAGATAAGTAATTGATGGTCACAGGTTCTACCACTGTGCAGTCAAAATGCCCACTGAAATGGCAATAAACAGCATTTTAAACTCCTAAAAACTGTTCAGAATCTATATAAACAACATTTTCAAATGGGGTATAGCCCATTTCAGGCGGTCATTACTGATTACTCCTTTTATCAGACTTATCTCTAGCAACAACAGTAGCAATCAGACACTTTTAAGCTGGTGCTAATATAAATGGTTGAAATCATGCCACTGCAAGCATTCTGTTATTAGCACAATGGGGGTTTTTCTACTTGTTTGCATTTTTTTTTAACTGGAAGACCCTCTTGCTTTCATTGTTATGGTATAGGTACAAGGGAAAGACTAGAATAAATCGTTACAGGATGAGACAACTCAGGACCTGACACAGGACATGAACCTGCCTCTTCCTGATGGAGACTTTGCTTCTTTAACCACCAGAGTATTGCCATTTCCTGCCCAGAGTCAGTGATCAGCCCCAAGGACCCAGTGACCACAAGCTGAGCTTCAGAACTGTGAGAGTAACACTTCCCCTCCCATCGCCAGAAGGGAGTTTCTTGAATACGTATTTCAGAGCATTTTATGTTTGCTCCCACGATTTCCTCCAACACTGTGATGCTTAGAAATCTGTTTAAAATGAGAGACCTGGCTCCTCATAAATTGCTTGACTATGTGTCGTGGTTTAACCCCGGTCAGTAACTGGGACCATGCAGCCGCTCGCTCATGGAGGCATTAGGGAGTCATTAAAATAGATAACATTGTTTGGAGATAAAAGTTTTTATCATGAGTGAAGAGCACCGGTCCTCCATATTCCTTCCAATATTTCTGCAGCTTGGGAATACTATCTCATGACTCTTTTGAGATTCCAGGACCTGCCCTAGTCCCCTCTCCCCTTTCATTCAGAAAACTTAACATGCCTTAAGGAAACAGGATAGACCTAACCTACTGGAAAGCAGCTGTCTTCCCTGCTCTTCTCACTGCCTTTTGCTAAAAGTTCACAGTTTTGCTTTGTTGCATTAGTCTTACTCAAAACTCTGGTGCTGCTACCCCTACAAATAGCACCTTGGCTACCAGAAATTCTAAACGGAGCTACAGTGCCCTGAGCAGAATTCTTCAACCATCTGAGCAATCCCCCAAATAGGCCAGGACACATGATACTTCCGATTGTTTTGAACCTGCTGGCACTCCTGCATTAGTGCTTCAAGATTTATTCAGCACCTAAGAAGGCAGAAAAGCCTCCCTAATCTGCACAGTGATCAAGGGATGCGCTGTAAGCAACTGGGTTTCTTACAGTATTTGATGCACTATTTCCGTCTGGCTGGACTATTTCCCAGCATACTGCTCTGAGCATTGTAACACTTCCTACTTATTCACAAATGCACTGCAGTATTTAAAGCCATTTCTTGCATGAGTTAGTCATTGCTGGACAGCCATCCATTAAAACCTCCGCTGGGATATAAACAGCAGACAGATGTCTGCACTGGAACTGAAGGTGTGACTACAGCCCATGCAAACACACCCAAGCTACTGCTAGTTAACTAGCTTGCGTGCCAACAGCAGTAAAGCTATGGACTTCAGCTTAGGCTGTACAAAAAACACTGAGGAGCTTTGGAATTAATCTGGTAGCCAGTGTGCACGCAGATACGTCACCGGTATCAGTGAGAGAAAAGCCAGGACGTGCAGATCTCTACACACTACGTTCTGGGGAACGTGCAGCCTTTGGGCGCGTTGAAGCAGAATTTTGCCTCATAGTGAGGAAAGAAACTGGACCACATGAAAAACATGAGCTTTCTCACACGAAGGCCTATATGTGAAGGGATTCAGAACTTTGGGTTAGCTAAATGTAGATGGGCAAAAACATAGCATTTCTGTGAGCCGCATAGACCATACAAGCCTCAAAAAAACTCCACCAAACCATGAAATCTTTTGATTTTTTTAGCGTACTCTTTGATGCATGCTGCTTGGGATTGGGTCAGCATTGTCCCAAGAATAGAAGCTCACTGTATTCTCATACATCTGGTTGTTGTCCCAGCAAGTTTGCAGAGGTGTGAAAATGAAAACTGGCTGCGCTGAAAGTTAACCAGGCTCCTCTGGTCATCAAGGAAGTTCATCTCAGGTTTCAACCAGCAGCTTGCGGTTTGGCATGGAAGAGACTATTCCAGTTCGCAGCAGGATGTAAACACCCTACGCGAGCATTAGTCTTCTTTGGGCGACCTCTGGCCACCTGCTCAAGCATTCATCCTTGTTCCAGGCTTCTTAGAAGTACCCTGGGATTTGGTGAGGAGGAGTGGCAGTAAATACATATTTTGTTCTGTTTTAGACAGACTTGAAATCTTTGCTATATATCCCAGGAGAAAGTGGGAAAGTGAACAAGTTTTCACACACGTTGCCGAGGCTCTGCCCGAGCTGTTTTACCCCAGGGTCTCATAGCCGGCTCCCCCCGGAGCTGCACCACACAGCCCTAGCACCCCAACCCTGGCCACACTGGAGCGGGGCCCTGAAGTTTGCTGGCTGGACCCCAGGGCTCGCTGAAAAATCGTGCCCCCCACAGATGCCGCTTCCACCCCGAGAGCCTTACCCCAGCCCAGTCCTGTGCCCCTCAAAGGGGCTTCCAGAACAATCCCCCTCAGCCTTCCCGATGGCTCCGGGCGCAGCCCCCTGAGGGGTCTCTGAGGTGAACTACCCAGGGAAGAGCCCAGTCCTCTCCTTACAACGCCACCTCCGCCGGGCTGCGCTGGCCCGGGGCCTGCCTCTGCACAGCGAGGCGGGAAGCAGCACTGCCCAACTGCGAACAGCGCCGCCATCTTGGGGCTGCGCCCTCCCTCGAGGGCTGGGCGGGAAAGGCGGGTGGGCGCCCTCAGGCCCCCTCACAGCCCTCGCCAGCCACGGGGACGCGGTCCCCGTTTCACCCGGGCCGCCACGCCGCGCTGGGGCCCGACGGCTTTCCTCTCAGAGCAGCCCCGCGGCGGGCATGACCCTCGAGCCGCGCCGCCGGGGGCGCTGAGGAGACGCCGCCGGGGGCGCTGAGGAGACGGCGCCGCCATAGCCCTGCGCCGGCCTCCCTCCCACCCTCCCTTCCTCGGCGGGGCGGGGGCGGTGGGCGGGCAGGGCGAATTCCCCGGAGCAGCCCGCTGTTTTGTGCGTGGGTGTGACAGGTGAGTGCTCCGTGGACTGAACTCCTGCGGGGACCCCCAGGAGCCTGCAGCCGCCGGGTGAGCGCATCAGCACTCGGCTCCCGCTCAGCCCCTCGGCCCGGTCTGCCGGCGCCCCGCCGCCATTAATACCCCCCGTCACGCAGAAAGTAGGCAAGAGCATGGTGGGTTGGTATCTGGCACATCCCTGGTGCATCGCCACATGCACGTTTCCTGGCGTTCTGCTTATTTCTGTTACCACAGCAATGTGCCTCTCTTTGTTCCATAGAGCATTAAGAAAGGTGCTCATTTTTAATCACAGAATCATTGAATCATCTAGGTTGGAAGAGACCTCTAAGATCATCAAGTCCAACCATCAACCTAACACTGCCAAGTCCACCACTAAACCATGTCCCTCAGCACCACATCTGCCCGTCTTTTAAATACCTCCAGGGATGGCGATTCCACCACTTCCCTGGGCAGCCTGTTCCAAAGCTTGACAACACTTTCATGAAGAAATTTTTCCTAATATCCATCCTAAACCTCCCCTAGCGTAACTTGAGGCCACTTACTCTTGTCCTATCGCCTGTTACTTGGGAGGACAGACTGACTTCCCCCTGGCTACACCCTCCTTTCAGGGAGCTGTAGAGAGCGGTAAGGTCTCCCCTCAGCCTCCTTTTCTCCAGGCTGAACACCCCCAGTTCCCTCAGCCGCTCCTCATCAGACGTGTGCTCCAGACCCCTCACCAGCTCCGTTGCCCTTCTCTGGACACGCTCCAGCACCTCAATGTCTTTCTTGCAGTGAGGGGACCAAAACTGAACACAGCACGCGAGGTGGGGCCCCACCACTGCCGAGCACAGGGGGACGATCACTGCCCTAGTCCTGCTGGCCACACTGTGTATTGTCAACTGAATTGTGGCCCTCTCCTTTGTGTTATCACACCTGTCATTATGTTCCTCATTTTTCAAGATGATGACAGTTCTCAGCTCCTGCCAAAGCCCCACTGATAGAAATGTGTGGTTTAGTGCTTTCTTCCATTTGAGTGATTATTACTGCATTTCAGGTTGTACCAGCTTTCAGCCTATTGGTGTTGCATCGTGTAAAAGTTGGCCTTCTTGCTTCCCTTTCTGCAATTTTCTTCTTAAGAGCATTAATACATAGATAAATTTTATTAACATTAAGCAAATTGTTGCTTTAAAAAGCCCTTGTAATTGAGTGACAGATGCTTATGACTGAATCCATTTAAATACTCATGACTAAAGTTACTATTCAGGGACCCAGTTAGCATCCTGAGTACTCACTGACTTTCGAGTGGAAATGCTGTGGTGATCAGCACCACATAGAGTCAGTTTGGAGTTCTCAGGTTACAAAATGTACTATAATGCTTCAGAAGTTCAGGTGGTACTTGCAATGTATGTCTGGATGTAAATGAATCTGAAACTATGCTAGAATACGGATTAACAATAGTTTTATAGTAGTGTAACAATTTTCTTTTAAATAGTCCCTTTGTGGTGACAATTGAACTTTTCTGCTAGCTCTTATTGCATTGTATTAAGGTTTATAAAGCTATGAGAGCTGTATAGATATATTGAAAACATTGTTACAGAAAACTAAATTGAGAAGTGTGTTTTTTCAACTTAAAAATGATGCATCTTTATCTTGCTGAAGTTTTGAAGTATTTGTAAATATCCTTTTACTTACATTTCCCACAGTTAAAAAGACAAGCCAAATATAATGTGCATATATACTTACTTAGTGTTGTTAAGCTTCAAACTGTAGTCTGTGCTCTCTTATGCCAGACATAACTCTTAATTTATTTCCTTTATTTCTTCAGGCAGTTAAGACTTATGAAGATGGGACACTTTAAGATGTGCCTGGAGAATAGCACTTTCTTCAAGGAGTCGACCATCTAATTTATAAAGCATGTTGTAAAAGGTAGGGATGAGCTTTTGTTAAATAATTAAATCAGAACTAACTCCTCAGAGAGGCCAGAACTTCCCTTCTTCTTATACATGGCACTTCCGAAAGCAGTTAGTGTCTATGTTTAGAAACTAATCCACTTTCCAAATGACATACACTTGATAATCCACTAACTTCCCCAGGACAAGATTACAGTAGGTAGTATTTTGATCTCAGTATTCTGATTGTCCCAGTGCTGATTGACTGATAAGCCAGGTTCTCCCACACAGAGGAGAAGAATTAGAGAAATAGTGAATTTTGCCTCTTTAAGCCTCAGATATAGTCTGTGGATTTTAAAAAAAATAAATTCT
Organism: Pluvialis apricaria; assembly: GCA_017639485.1. NCBI lineage: Eukaryota > Metazoa > Chordata > Aves > Charadriiformes > Charadriidae > Pluvialis > Pluvialis apricaria. Next base: position 27,659,901 of record CM030014.1, read on the forward strand.
TCAGAAGAAGTAGGATTATTTTTCTTGCTGAATAATGAATTTGCAGTGCTGGAAAATAGTGATTCATTAATGTCATGTAAAACAATAAAGTGATGTTGATTAGAGACCAAACATATCATAGAATCCAAGTGACTTTAATATGTAATGTAGAATATGGTAACTAAAATATAATACATAAAGCATATGTACATCAGATATGATATATATGAAAAATAATTAACAAAATATGTTAAACAGCATATAAATGCATGTATCTTAGTTACATAATAAATCATATATGTACTGAAAATTTTTGTAATCTGCTACTCAGATTTTTAAATGGTACCTGCTCCAGATTTCTTCCCTATTCTTGAATTTAACAAGTTTACACAAACCCTCTTTTTAGGTGTGTATACACAATCATTATGCATGTATATGTATATGTACGATGCACACACATTGTCCATCCAAGAGTACCACTGGTCTGTATCCTTTTCATTGAGTAGAAGCCGGAATATATAACATTGTTCTCTCTTAAACATCCCTCCATTTACCTGCAACTTTATTGTGCATGCTGTGCATTTGCTGCACAGTGTAAGCACTTACAGTATCTTGCCACCAAACACTCCCGCTTACTTAGGACAATGAAATATTGTAAGTGAAGCAAAACATTACTCTAGGACTTGTTGCTAAGTTCACATCGCTTCCACTTGACTGGAATACCTGAATGCCGTTTTAATACTCTGCTTTTGGAAGGAACACTTACCTGACAGTTCATGTGGGTCTGGTATTTCTTCCTGCATTTTTTCCAGACATTTTTACTAGTATGAGATTATTTACACTCCAGTTCTGTAAAGTGGTGCATGTACTCTCCACTCAAAGCAGAAAGTGGGGTTTTATTAAGGATACTCAGGTATCTGGTCTATGTCCTGGGAGTTCCCAAAACACCTCTGAAACTCTAGTGAATTCTGCATTAAAAGAAGGAATGTCAAGGATTGATGGCTTTAGCAGAATATAGATTTTTAAAAATAATTTTTCCAGAACATTTTTCTGCATTTTAGTGAAACATGAAAAGGGGAAAAAAATATTCTTTCTTCTTTGGAAGTTGTCTTTAGCACTAAAGTATTGTCCTTCTTTTAATTATTATTCTGATCTTATGTGTGGACACAACAGGTCACTGCTTCCATTCTTGTAAAACAGGACAGGAAATAGATGAGCAGTTTCATAGAAGCTGATCTGAAATTTTGTAGCCACAAAAATCTGTGCAGTTTTTCATAATTTATCTTAATTTTCTGTATTATCCATTTAAAAGTTAAAAAGCCATCTAACACCAAAGGGGAATGACAGTATATTAGGCCGACAGGCTGAAGGAACTTGTTCTCACAGCTACACACTGCATGAGAAAGTGAATATTCACATGTATGGATTCATTTCACCAGCATGTCTTCATTTCCTAAGAAGTCATTGCTCACATAATATAACAAGTTTCATCTAAAGATTTTCCTCCAAACAAAACAGCCAGTCTTGGTAAACACCTTATTTAATATGATCTTGAGGAGGTAGATATTCTGTTAGTTCTTTAAATGGAGAATGATCAAGCCCAGAAGATTTTTGAGCTTCCCCCAACATTGCACTAGCAGTCATGCAACTCCATGGGGAGAACTAGAATAGGATACCTACAGGCAATTTTTCCGTGGTGTGTAATGCAGATCCACAGTTGTTCTTTTGGCAGCGTGGATTGAACCCAGGACCTTTGAATCTCGGAGTACAATATACTTATTGCTAGAATTAGATGTGTCCAGTAGCTCAATGGCTGCAGGTGGCTCATAAATCCACATGCCTCCCTGCCCCCCCCAACAGAAAAGCATGTGAAACTGTGGGCTGTGTGTGTTAACGCTGGGCCTGCATAAAAAGAGTAAACGCCTGTCTTCCCTGTCTGTGTTTACTCCCTGTGGTTTTTATCACAAGGAAACCACTGCCCAGGCACTGATGGTGCCGCAGAGCCCAGCTTTAAAGTCCGTGAGGAGAGCAGAAGGAGGAGTGCTACAGAGGGAAGCTGCTCCTCTCTGTGTGAAGGGCAGAGACAAGAAGAGAGGACATTTGGTTACTTTTAATGTAAGCTGCGGCAGCAGGGACTGGGTAGCCCTGACAGATGAGTAGGACTTACAGGGAGAAGAGCAGCAGAAGAAGAAAGAAGACACCAATTTGCGAGACAAGTAATATTGGACAAACCACTTGTTGCTCTGTGCCTGTAAGGCAGCAGAGATAACAGTCTCCTTTGAAATACTGTCTCCTTTCCTGTGTGGCAGCAAGGTGACTTTTTGCCTTCTGTTGCCTTTCTTTCCTTCCATGATGTTAGTTACTCAACCTGAAATCCAGGGAAGAGATGTGCAGTATGCTGCAGGGTCGAGAAATTCTGACTCTCTGCTCTCTCTCGACTCTCTGCACTGTTACAAGAGTGAAGGTAGTGAAGGAGGCTAGTGTAGTAATTACAAAAGGAAAGGGATCACTTGTGTGAGGAACAACTAGTTTTTGTACAGACTCTGTCTGTTGCTGGAATGTTAAGCCCTATTATTATTATTATTTCATTAGCCCAAATCTAATGTGCCATTTAGTATTTCAGAAAAGAATGCCTGTATGATGAATTGCTTGGCATTTCAGGCTTTCATAGGTTAAATGGCAAATTCTTAGCAGCCTCCACAGACATAGTTTTATGCCATGTAAGAGGGTCTTGGGCACCTATAATCTATATTTTAAGGAGATGCTTGTGGTAAATTGACTGCATTCTGAAAGTTGACTTGTATTGGCAGTCTTGGGATGTTGGAGAGAGAACCTCTCTCTTCTTGGTAATCGAGTAATACTGAGAAAGTGCATACCATACGTAGGGGATGTGATTTCATCTTATAGCATCATAATCTTGATGCATTATCCTTTTTTTAAAACCAGATTCCGCAAAATGCAGACATCATTTAAATACTGTGGTTATATATCCTTGCCATTATAAATGATTTAAGGTAGAAGTCATCTTAACTTTAGACATCAAAATTCAGGCATCTAATCTAAGGTATTTGTCTAGGAGCCTTATACAGTCAATAAAGAGTGGAATATTTCCAGACAGTCTTTCATCAACCTCTGTAGTTATTTGTCTTCTTCTGTTTACTATAGACAAGGTACAGACAGTTACCTTGATGAATAATGCGAAATGAGATTAATTCCTCACCACTTCAGTGAATTTTAGGAATAAGGTTACCTTCTTCTGTACCAAGGTGGGTGCTCACTGTTGAGTCAGGAAGGAATTATTTTTCCCTTGCTCCAATCCCCAGCCTCATACGTCCTTCCATTTTTCGCTGAGATTGCCAGTCTCAGGGCAAAGATACTGTCTCAAAATACTGTTTGAGGCAGGATACTGAGGAGGTTGTTAAGATCTCTTCAAACATACCAGGGCCAGATGGGACCATTTGATCGTCTGGTTCCACCTACAAAGCACAGGTTTTTTTTTTCAATTTATTCTCAGATTATAAAACAGACACATACAGATTCGAACTGGGGTATGAAAATAATGACTGTTCTGTTAAACTGATTCCAAGGGTGCCACAAAAAAATGAAAACTGGGTTGACCATGTGTCCTAGCTAGTACTTTGAGACTGGTTTTTAAATTGGAAAGGAAGACTTTGTATAAAATTAAGTACAGCTGTTATCATGGATATAAACAGCATGTTTTCTCTCCTTTAAAACAGAATAAAAGAAGTTGTCTTTTTGATGGCAATTTTCAAGTATACCTCTTTATCCTATTCACCGTTTCTGCTACATGATAAATACCTGCCTTTGGACAATGTAGGGCATACTATATTATGCTTCCGGATATTTTTATTTGTATGTTTACAAAATACCATTCCCCAGGCAGTAAATCTTGCCATACCAATGTAATCTGCAGTCTAGAGCCTTGTTGCTTTAAGATGGTTAAACAGTTGCCATAAAAGACATAAAGCATTTCTGTAAACTTCAAGAAAAATTATAACAACGGAAAACAATTTTACCTCTTCATAACAATTGCCCAAGTGAATGCTCATTCTGCACATACTTGTGTTTTAAAAATAGAGTGGTATTTTCAGTTGTTGTGTCACACAATGTGATAGAAATATGCTATCTTTTTTCTTAAACCCTCTTGTCATGTCATGACTTTTTTCAAAATCCTACTGAAGGGTTGTTTGTTTTTTTTTTTACAAAAGAGTATTAGTTACCACTCATGTGCAAACATGGCTTCAAGGGTGTGTGGTTGTCAGGAACTCCTAACTATATTAGTCTGTTAGACGGGCTAGTATGATTTTCTGCTGCAACACCTCTAGTGGGATCTCTAGAGAGAAATCAGCGTTGATTCTGACATCGATATAACGTCATGGAACTATGTCATGCTATATTACACATGGTGGGGGCAGCATCCATATCTACAAGTGGATTCTTCAGCGTTGCACCTGCAATATAAGTAAAAACATCTTAAGTGTTCACATATTTATTTCAGGTTTTTGACAATATATTGTTGAAAGAATGAACAAAGGAAAATAAATAAAACCAGAAATAGAAACTAGCTACCACCAGAATGCAACCAGGGCCAGATTAGCAATGACAAAAGAATTTCCTGTTTTGTTGATTCAAAGTAAATACTGTTTCAGTCACAGAATACTGCAGTGCTTAGCATCAAAATCCATCTCTTCTTGGAAATCCGGTAAATCTGTTACTTAATGGGCATCAAGGTATCTACTGCCATAACACACTCTGAGAATACCCTTACAGTGGAGAGGATGCAAATGCTGCGAACAGCCTTGAGTTGTGGCACAAGAAATTAAAGGAGTCATGTCCCCCCCAGTCAGATACCAGCTCGCACTCTCATTTTGTCCCATTTTCAAAGTTCAAGTCACAAGCCCCAATGTAGTTGCCCTGAGCACTTCAAAGCTACATGCGGTAGCTCTTTGTGGAATAGGAATGCTGGTGAGGACAAACAAGTCTAGAGAACTTGTCAACTTTGTACTGTATGCCATCTGCATCTACCTGCAAGTGTCTTTTTAGCAGGGGTTTTGTCATTAAGCTTCTGAATTTTCATGAAATAAGTAAAGCACTCCCCAGAGTCCTTACCACTCCTGAAAATGTGGTTACATTTTTTCATTATTCTTGCCAGTGATGCAGTTCAGTGGTTTCCCAGTCTTTTTGCAGAGGAACCTGACCTTCAGGAACTGTAGGTGGAGATCTGCGATCAGTTGTGTTTGGCCTTAGTATTCTCCCACCAACTGCAGCTTTCCCATTGTCCCCCCTACCCAGCCCAAGCCTCTCAGCCTTCCCTTTCTTTGATGCTCTCCTGTTCCCTTCCTATGACATCTGTGTCTCTGCTGCTGGCTCAGACAGCAGTTACACTAGAACTGAGCAAATAGATTCGGATGGATTGATCTATTTCTCTCTGGTGTCACTCATGTCGTTTTCCAGGCCTGGTAGAGTCCTTTTCCAGAGCTCATCTAAGTGACTTGCCTGGAAGGCACAATTTAAAGAAGTCCAGGATTAGATGTTGAATGAGGCAACAGAGGAAAGACTATGCCTGCTCTTCCACCAGACTGTTCTTGCAAAGGACCTGCCTTAGTTACTCCTAAAAACTAATATCAAATCATCTGGGATGGACATCTCTGGTGTATTGAGGCTTACGAGCTCTTGTAGATGTAATTCTGAGTATGGCTGTTGCCGCACTCTTGATTCCCTCGTGCCAGCTGCTAACCTCTGCCTGTTGTGAGCAGGAAGCAACAGAAATGTGACTGATCAGGCAGAGGACGGTGGCCTGCCCGATGAATCCCCGTGAGGGGACATGTTCACCAAAGTCACCTCTGCATCAGCAGGAGCTCACTCTTAACATGTTCTCAGTTCAAGCTCTTAAGTAAGAAACTGCTATTGCCCTCATAGTAACCTTATTTACATTTCAGTTTATATAAAAGGAAGACACCTCTGTACTCCTTCAATACTTAGGTGGTTATTCTTACTCAGAAACTCACGCTGAGGGTCTCCTGTACACAACCAGTCTGTTGGCTTCCCCAGGCAGTAGCATAAATGGCTCCCCAGTTTGTGCCCACGTTCAAAGTGGCTGGGAATAGCTGCACTCCTGCCTGCTGCCTGACCCAGGCACGCTTCCCAAGCAGGGAGGAGGCCTAATCCTTCAAGAATCCCAAACACAAACACTGCAGCAGTATTTGGCAGGCCAGCGCAGGAATTTGGGATATTCACCGGCTTACTACGGTTTATTTTCCTTGATCCGGAGGCTGCTTTTCCACGGGTTACAAGTGACTGATGAACCAATGTGCCCCGTCCAGCCCTGTGCCTGGAGGCCGCCGGAGCGTGCCCGGCTGGCGGTGCGCTGGTGCGGGCTTCCCCGCGGGAGGCGGAGCGGCGGGACTGCCGGGGGAGCTCTGACACCTAGTGGCTGGTCTCCGCCTTCCAGACCCTGGGTACGTTCCCTCTGCCAGAGCAGCCTCAGGCAGCGGGGTCCTTGCTGCGGTGTTGTACATAACAGACACGTTTCCGTGGTTGGGCTTTGTGTGCCAGGATTGATGAGGCCAGGTCGACTGCAGTGAGGGGTTTATCAGGTTGACTCCCAAGTTGTGTCGTTCCTAAGATTCTTTGCCAACAAGCACGGTTTCTTTGCCATGCCCCAAGTCATTCAGGATGCTTGCCAAAAATGAGGGAGTTTTGGCACCTGAAAGTCCCCACGTAACCTGAATGTTGGTGGTCCCTGAAAAAGGCAAATAGGTTTAGCATGTGGCTGGAAAAATGATACAAAAAGCTGCTAAGTGCAAAGGCCTTCTTCAGCTGTTTGGATTGCTGTGACTTCTTCCTGTTGCATGTACTCTGCTAAGCTCCCAGTGTGTGTCCTGTCTTCAGAGAGGTGCTGTCAGCTTGTAATGTACTTTGCAGATCTCTAAATCCCCATCTGCTGTACAAAATCACACCAAAGCCCTGTCACCCTGGTGAAATAAATGTCATATCCATTTTACAGTGATAAGTAAAAGACTCAGGATGGTGATTTGCTTATTCAAAATACTACATGTCAGCATCAGAGTTGGTAACAGAATAGGGGAGTTCTTAATATGTGGCCCCCGCTCTGGACCCTGGGACACACTTCTTGACAGGCCAGAGGACAAGGACAGGAGACAACGCAATGGCTTTGGTAGCAATTGTGAGAATTGTCCACCGTGCAGATCATACCAGATGATCTGAATTGCTGTGAACTCAAAACCCTGCCTGTAATCACTGAAAAATCTAAAAACATCTGTGAGCATCTTGGGCTTCACAAGAATACAGAAAGGATTTTGAATAGTACAGCATTCCAGCATTCATGTGTCCTGTTTATAGCTGTGTCACCTGGCATAGGCTGCCGTGCACATTATTATGGTCTCAGAAAGTTTAAGCCGGAAGGACTTTAATGATTATATTACTTGCACAGTTAACTCATTTCATGAGGCAGTGTGTTGTCAGCTGGCGAGCACAGGGTGGCACAGCAGAGCAGGAGTACCAGTCGGCTGAACAAGAAAGGGTGGCAGCAGGGCGGTAGCTCTGGTAGCAGGCTTTTCGGGTTCGGACAGCATGCCTGCCAGTGCAGGAGAGCTCTGCAGCCTGTCATTTCCGAGGTCGCCATCCTTACCGCTAAGTCCAGTTTTCTGGTAGAATGTATGATTTTTAATATTTCCTAGGCAGCTTTGTCGTTTCATCTACAGATTCCCTAGAATCTGGCATTATTTAATTAATCAGTTTCTTCTTGCAGCTCCCCTTTTATGATGCAATTTTCGTGACATCTCAGCTGTACCTGCAAATTAAAACTGTGGGATAGTCTCAGTGATGTCCTGACTCTCAGTTCCTTCCTTCTACAAGCACATTTGAAGATTTTTCTTGGTTTTGGTGTGATTTTTTCTTTTATCAGTTAAATTTCTAAGCTTTGTTGTACATGCTTTGAATTTTTAGGCTATTTTTCTTTTTGCATCATACAGTTTTCTATAGGTTACCTAAGGAACATATTCCAATCTTTTGTTCACTGCAGCAGGACACTGGCCCTTTAAGACCAGAGGGGATGTTTTGCAATATCAGTTGCTCATGTGCCTAAGGAAATCTGTTTAAAAATATTTAATGTAGCCTTTGCTAGGGAGAAGAGTGTCTTGGGAGCTATTAATGTCAGGGGCAAGTTAGAATGTAGGGCCACCAGACCCTTAAGGGCCTGGGATATAGACTCTCATAGTATGGCATTATAAGGTTTCTCCTTCTCTCATCTGGGACAAAGATATGTCTATGTTATCAGCCTCAGAACTGAGAGTAATTAGATGAGTGAAGTTAACCATGTATCTGAAGGAAGATTGGGCTAAGAAGCCCAATTTCTCCCTGAGCTAGGAGAAAAGCCTGCTGATTGCAGTTGAAGTGGAACAGGAGGAGGAGATTCTAAATCAAGCAAGTCAGGACTGGAAGAGTAATAGCACCATCAGTTAAGTGATCAGTAGACACCGAATGCTCCCTGCCTCCCTTCCCCCCGCCCCCCGAAAAAAAAAAAAGAAAAGAAAAGAAAAAGAAAGCTGATGAACTTAATTTAAGTAGACATTGGGAAAGGGAAACTGAGGCAGGCTTTTTGTAGGAGCAGTTTCTACCATGAGGGAATGCCCTGAAGCATTCTTTGTCTAGCCTGGCCATTGAATTGCTGTAACCTTGATACCAAGGTTATTTAATAGTTCTGCTTTAACATCATGCAGAGCTAATTGCTGCAGCTGGTTGTGTAGATTAGAAGTTAGCTTGGAATTTTCTGACTGAATGATTTTCAGATGGGTAATACGCTATTTTTCAAAAGTTAAAATATTCTTTGTGAAAATTCAGTTTTACTGGAAAAAAAAATTCTTCCAGGAAAATAGGAAAAATGCTTCACTGCCTAGAAAATCTGCCAATCAGTAGAACAGAATTGATCATAAAATGCAGGCACTAAACAGACAATCTATCTATCTCAGTTGTCTGCCATGGAGATATTCAGAAAGTCCCTTTCTGTGAAAAGTGTGGTTTTAAAATACTGTAATCATGAATTGGCCCAATTTTTTAAAAAAAAACCAAAATATTTTTCAGGAAGGGCTTTCATTTGCCAGTCCCCTCAGTTCCTCAGGGCATGTATCATTTCTGAATAGTGCTTTGAGCACACTTGCACAGTAGCAAAAATAAGTACTATGATTTCTATTCAGAAGCAGCACTTTTTGCAGGAAACTTGCGATATTTCTGGCAATACTAGGTTGGATTTCAGTCCTGCTGAACGCTGACCACCCACACAGAAAGAGTGCAGCTGTGCTGGTGCCCTGTGAGTTAAGAGGAACTCTGTGCAAGGGCCAAAGGATCTTGATGTTGTAAATCAGTCCTTTATGTAATATTATATCTCTGAACACTGTGCATTTTTGTGCATTTTTGCTTGCTTGTAGACCTCAAATTTTCAGTCTGAGTCAGATAAGCTTTAGACAGGGAAGAAATCCAGTGCGTACTCCCTGTCCTCCAGCCTTTATGTGCCACTCTAGAGGTCCTAATATGCCTAAGGAGTGTTTTCTAGGTAGAGCAGAGGTTCTTCCATAGCTCAAAGGCCAGGACTGTACTGTAGATTTTGCTGTGATGCAGTTATGCACAGATCAGCAGGCTGGAGTGTGACCTGACAAACAGTAATGTTGCCAGAAGCCACCTGTGTAAAAAACCTGACTTGTCACTCCCAGGGTATCAAGAAGTTACACTGTAAAAACTTATTTTGCTGCTATAAGGTGCATCTGCCTTAGAATGCTGTGCCAGCATAATATACTGCATAATATTATAATATATAATACCTGTGCTGACAAAGCACTCTGAGTGTGGAGGTAGCCTAACCTGCTTAGCCCCTCCTTTCCCCAAGCTACACAACAGAAAAGGCACGGAAAGAAAAAAACCACTCTCCAACAGTTTCTCGCTGGAGAAACCTATTGATGTAGTAGTAATGTGATCCCTGGTTGTTCTGCAGTTCTGAGCAGGCTGTTCAGATCAGTTTGTATCTGTCCCCATAACTCAGTGACAAACTGCAAATGTTAGGCAGCCACTCTTCCCTGCCTTCCTTAACTGCCTCACGTATAGCTTACGAGACCAGTGTTTTTCTCTACCTTCATGACTACATTCTCTCTTTGAATCTTTGCATGTCTGCAGACCCATGCTAAAAATTTTCAGACCAGAAGATGAATTAGTGGAAGCATTTAGTGAGCATGTGAACAAATGGGATTATCACAATGTGATAAAATAACTGATACATTGTATAGAAATTTCTCTTTCTTTTTTTTTCCTTGTTTAATCACAGTTGACTTTAACAACATCCTTCTAAAATGTTATCTCTCAGAGAAATAGTGTCTGAGCTCTTTTGTGCTTTCATAAGTACCCAACTGTCCCTGTAAGTTAAAATATCATCACATGCTTACTGCACTTGATTACGTGGGCAGGGGTCAGGCTGTCAGAATTTGTCTGTAATCTCTGATTCCAAACAAAGTTTGCAGGTTTGCTGTCTGCAGCTTGTTCCCATCCTCATTGTCTGCTTCACAGCTCACGTTCAACCTCTGAGTCAAGGTCATAGACAGTCTGAAAATCAATTTTCCATGCCTCCATTATGCCTTCCTCAACCTTATTTCTTTTCTTATCTCTCTTTATGAAAAAGCTGCCTGCACAGACCTATGTCTGATGCATGGGACAAGTTCACATGTGCAAAATCTTTGCCAAATAGGAAGCCTATAATAAAATAGCCTGTAAATAATCTTTTCCCCTAGCTACCACGAGCCTTTCAGATTATTTATATTGGATAGTCATTTGAATCTTGTCAGTGCTGCATTGTGCTACTGTTGATTGAAATGGTAATGAATGCAATACAGTCTCTCAAATTCTTCAGTTTTAAAAGAAGATACCATTTACAGGCAGTTAGCAGTGTTTCAATTGCATCTGGCTCATTGATTGCTAAGTACAAGCTGGCTGTGTCTGCAGGGCACAGTCAGTCTGGATTGCAGTGAATCCTGTGTCATCTTTGTGTTGCACATCTATGGTATATTTGCTGACTTGCTAAAGTTAGGGTCAGCAAACCAGACCCTAAAAATCATTAGTAAGTACCAAACTGGCCTAAGTATGTTTGCAATTAATTTTCCTGAGCCAACTCCTTTTCTTTTGCTGGGTATAGCCTACTATCCTTCAAGTCACTGCAGTGCTCTTTGACTCAAATTTCTCTCTCTGTTCTCACATCCAGACTGTGTCTGCTTCTGGTCTATTCTGTGCATAAAATCCTGTTATCCATATGACTAAGGCTCTAATTCATGTTCTGTTCATTTTGCTTCTAAGGTATCAAAATTTCCCTTTCCTCTGGCCTTGATAAGCACAGTCTTGCCTGTTCATATCCACTCAGAATGTTGTCACAAAGATGGTTTTTTTCTGTCTGTTTATACTAATCCAAATACCTGTCACTTTGCATATTTCCCCTCATTTCTCTTACTCTATAACATCCATCATTTGGTGGTTGACCTTCCTTCCAAGGCTTCTGAAGACCAATCTCTATCGTGTCAGTGGTATCCTGGTCTACCTAGGTATTGATTCTTGTTTATGATTAGTCAACAAGACCAGTCTTCATTGCCTCCTTATTATGTTCCCAAAGAAGCAATTTAATCTCTTGTCCTATGGGGCTTCCTGTGTTTGGAAGTCCATCCCTAAATGTATGATAACACTAGATGACACTTCTGTTTCTGATGGGCTGACTGGTGCTATCTCATTGTTTCCTTGTACTCTACCATCTGTCTGTATCCATCTGTGGCATTTGCTTTGGATTGTAATTTCTAGACATCATTTCTAGCTCTTTGAAGTATAGACACAAAAACTGATCTTTGTTTATGCAGCACTTAACATGAGGGGAGAAGGAAGTCAGACATCTGGGTCTGGAATATGTGGGCATGGCAGCAACAGAAATTGTTACATCATCTTTATTCTTTGATTCTGCAAAACTGAAATTGAAATTGACTCTTGCCTGAATATTCTCTATGGTCAACTATCCTTGATGCTATAGTCCTGCTCATTTTTACACCTTTAGTGTATTTATAAGGCCAATTGTTATGATACTGTTTCGGTAATATGCAACATTTATACCGATCTATATACGTTTTTGCTGAGCTTCAATGGAATGGAAATCTACATGAAGCAGTGATGTGACACACAGAGAAATCAGCCTAATTTTCCCTCTGGAACAATTCCAGATTTAAAATGAATGCTTAAACTCTCAGGAACAAATTAATTTCACTTCCTCTTTTTGAAGAAGGCCAGACAGCAAGAAATAGAGGTAGAGAGAAATTGCCAAGTGTTACATATAATTTTATTGGCTTCGTTTTGAGCCATGATGAAATAAGGCAAACCCTTCACTTTTTCTGTCATAAAAGGTCTTGGGTCCTGCAGAGTTTTCAAAGACGTAAAAATAAAATGGACCATTTCCAGTTCAGAACTTCAGCTAACTTGTCGACCCATCAGCAGAGGAATGAGACTGCCTGGGGCAGCCTCTCATACTGAGGGAGGAATATTTTATTCCAGGAACACATGGGAAGGGTCCCTTCTCTGTACCAGAACCCCTCCATCCGACGGAATGGGAAGTCATGCAAAGATAACAGCAGCTCCTTGATGCCAGGCTCACATGCACTGCTTCATGGGAGAGGTCTAAAAGTTCATAGGTCTCTAGTGTCAACTCAGAGGAGTTTTCTATGCCCCCCTTGAGAGGAGATGGTGGCTCTTTGAGCTCAGAGGTTATGGAGCCCTCATGCTAATCTTCCAGAGAAGATAACTGTATTATTAGAGAAAATTGCACTCTCAAGGCGGGTTATTAACAGATGAAAAAGCCTTGCTAATAAAGTTCTTGTTTTTGTTATTCACACGTTGCAGGAAAGGTAGATTGAAGAAGCCATCTATATACTTCTGGGGCTTTAAAAACTGTTGTGTTTAAAGAGCAATTCTGTAAAAATGCCTCTCTGGAGATAAAGCTAAAGAGACTGGGTAGCCTCATTAGATGCTGAGATCTGATCCAGGCCGTCCAAGTTTAAAGTTTAGTGACAGGTATCCAAATTACAGTACCATCCAAACCAGTAAAAATTTGACTATGAGGGAAACACTGCTGTCATCAGATCCTTGACCTTTGTCTACGGTGCTCTGGAGAGGGCACCTGTCGCAGCATCGGGATTTGGATCCAGATAGACTAACTAACGGTGACTGCAGGAGAGGCTGAATTAGGACACGTACATGATCAGACAAAGCTGGCTGAAGTGTGTTTGGCACTTCATTGGGTCTGCTGAGAGCTCCAGGTTCCTTACCAGCCAGGACTGTCAGGGCAGTGCTAGCAGTTGGGCTTGATCTTTCTGGTCTTCAGCAAAGTCAGGCATTGAGGACCCGACTGTACAGTTTTCCTTTATAGTCCTGCGAGTCTAATTTGTGTTGATGGCAATAGGAATATTTTCTCTAGTTAAGCTTCCCACATCTGGTAATTGTGTTTCTAACCACAATTCACACATTTGACCTCCTAACAAAGAGCCTAAGCATTAAAAATGTATGACACCCTGGTGAGGGGGGCAGCTGAATGGCTACATTAGCACTGAAGCTGAATTATTGATAGAAAGGGTGATTTTTACTTTCCTTTTAGCTATTGAATAATAGCTTAAAAGCTGCACAATAAAATTATTTTCATTAGTCACATAAATGACTTGTTCATTTAAAAAGAGTGAGGAGAACAAATGAAAAGTGCTCTGGGGTGGCAAATATATTAGACTTAAAACTTTTATGTTCTAGAGTATTTATTCATTTTGGAAATACTTTCCAGTAAATGTTTTGATTTAACAGAAGTAATAAGAAATGTTGTATATAATTTAGGAGATAGGAATATACTTTGTTTTCTCTGAATGTAACTATGATACTATCAGTGAAATTTATCAATAGAGAACAACTGATGTGTGCTGTATTAACTGGTGCCCGTGCTAACCCAAACAGAAAATGCTATTTAACAGTTGAAATTACCTGTCTGACTAATATCTGGTCTTTATAATTATTATGTTATTGAATCCCTCAGTCTTCCTATGTGTGGTATGCCACACTGAGATGTCCCCATCTGTGCAGCCCTAGAGAAATAATAAGTTTGTTTGATTTTGCTTTTCCTATTTAGTTTGGTTGCAGTAAAAATAACGCCTATTAAATCTTTTCAGGGATTACTAATCTGTTTGGCTTTCTACACTGCCTTTGGCTATCAGATCTCCTGGCTGGTTATTAATATACTCAGCAAGAATCCTGTTGCAGGTTTATGTTAATCAATCAACAGCATTCTTACTGAAGGTATTAGATGTCATGGTTACCCTGAATTTTGAATAGATAGTTGCTTCTGCATTTCCACTTGTGCTATTCTCCTGCAGGGCTGGATGATGTTGACTTTGAACTGGACAGCTCCTTTTCCATCAGCTTTGAAATTTGCTCTGCACAGACTCAGCAAGTGTCTGGTAGGCCGACTGGGCAGCTTTCTACTTATGTCCCTTTGGCAACAATTTGAAAAAGAAGAAGAAAAAGCAAGTTTCCTTTAACTGAAATTATTCAAATTCATTTGTTACAGCTTCTATGGGAAAGAGGAACTTCCAAAATAGTGCATTTCCATTCTTCTGTTGGTATTTTCTTATCCAAAGAACCAAAAGTAACACAGCTATCTGTATTGCTTCATATAAGTATCTAAAAATGTCATGTTTTAGTCATGTAAGACATTGTTTTAGAACCCACTCAAATTTCTGGAAAAATCTCCATGGATTTGTAACAGCCTCTGCAATGTCTGTTGATGGGAGGCATTCCATTTAATACAGCAAGTTGGGATTAGATTTATGCAGAACTGTGCCTTTTAGCAGCCACACAGGCTTGTTTCTGTACACATCCCTAGCTGATACAGAATAAGCAATATCAATGCACTTCTCAGCACAGCCTTCCTGGATGACAGCCTTCAACTATGCAGCTTCAATCCCCATGCGTTTTCAGATCACGAGTTCTCAGCTCGTGGGGATGGGAGGATTTGGTAAATTTTGTGAGGCTGAAGACTGTCTGGTAAGAAGAGAAAGGAGCCAGTCTGAGTTCACTGTGAGTAGGCTGCTGAGTGAGAAATATGTACCACTGACCTACTTAGTGTTGAAAGTCTCCATATTCTATTATTGATGAGCTGATCTACTTAATGCCCTCCTTGTTGCCTGCAGTTAGTTCAATGGCAGGATGATTTCAACTATTCCTTCATTTCTGGACTAATGTAATTAGAATTTCCCTGTTTTATAGTCTGATTGTCTGACCCAATGGAATATGAACAGCTGAAATATATAGGCTGAATCAGAATTTTGGATCTGCTTTTAAAATCTAAATTTAGTCACACAAGACTGTAAATTTTAGTCTGCGTAGTCTGATAGGGTCTATAAGGAAAAACACTGATGGTGCTAAAGTCTTGTGCTTTGAGCTTGCAGTTTAGAACTGATCCATTTTGGTAAGGTGTTTTTTAAAAGAGATTTTCTGCAGGATTCTAAAGTATTGGCATTGTATTTTTGTTTTTTTTTATATTGTTAGACAAACTCCAGCAATACATCGTGCTTTTCTTTGTTAAAGGAACTTAATTGCCTCTGACAAGCTAAAAAAGCAAATGGTGATCCCAAGAAAACGAAGATTTTATTCTAAGCATTTAATTTTTTTAGTGTGTTTTAAAAAGGTCTATTTTCAAAATCTGCTTTTAGGTTCGGTATATGTCATGCAGGTAATTAGAGAGATGAATATAGAGTTACATCTTAACTAGTGTAGTGACTCTGTTCACATTGCTGAAGGAGGTGATTTTAATTTTGGAAGCTAACTTTTTTTTTAACTGTCAGGGCTGGCAATATGATAAATGTAGCTGTCAGCTATGCGTGGAGTGGGGAGGAGGGGAAAAGGAAGTCTTCCTGTGCTATGTTTAGCAGTGTTCATGACGTAAAAACACCAATATATCTGGACTGTAGTAAGTTCTTTAAGTTTTATGACCCTGTTATTTAGAACTGACTGTATGGCTATATGTGTTTAACTTAATACCAGCCTCTTAGAAAAACAGGAAGGAAAAACAGTGAGTCAGTCCAGGACATGCCTTGGTAAACACCTCAGGGTAGGCAAAGGGCAGATGCCTAAATTATTTCCTTTGGGCTTTGTAACTTTTAGGTTCCTGCCAGATTGAATAGGTGGCATTGCCAGTGATGGGGTACAGCAGATCACAAGGGCTATGAACTGTGGAGCAGGTTTTATGTTGAGAGATGAGCTCATTTCCCTTCCTGTTGAAGGGAAATGAGTGTCTCCTACAGAATCCTGTAGAGTGCTAGAGAAGTTAAGACATCCTTGGCTTTTCTGCTACGTGAAAACCTCATCTTAAGTTAGATATTCTGCAAACCCTTCTGTGGTTTAACGTACCTCTTTTCAGACACTATGCTTTTTTCCTAACACTAAGTATTAAACACACCATCTCTGTGTGAAGACTGGCAGGTCTTTCTGTTAACGGTTATTACCAGGAGCCTGGGAGAGTAAGCCACAGATGCTGAATTCAGGCAGATCTGCTTGGATAGTGACGGAAAACACGCAAGGTACCACTGGTATTACTGGACCTGCTGTAAAAGCAGGCACAACCCAGAGGTAAATGAAAAGATGGAAGCACAAGTGCAGTTAAGTTTTCTGCAGTAACACTCGAGCTGTGCCCAGCACGGCACTGAATGGAGAAGGCAGTATTTCTGTGTCATCTTCCCATTCCTCTGTTTCAGTCATTGAAGTAGGCTGCTCTGGTGCTCTCTTCTTTCAAATCCTATAGAGCTGCTCTGCCAATGGGAGATCGGCCAATATGAATGGGTGACCCAGAAATGTTGCCAATTTTTTATAATACTGTTGAATGCTTTTTCTCAGCCATCCAGGTATTCCCTTTCAACACAGGCAGAATTTGGAGAGAGGATCCACTGGATTTACAGTCCTTAATCAAACCTAAGAATCTGTCCTGTGGTTTACTATCATCTTGACTGCCCATTAAGGTTGCTCACCCCGCACTTTGTCAAAGAATGTTGAATCACTGACCCTTTTTCATCTCATAATCACAGCACAGACTGTTTTGTTGCCCTTCTTCCCATGTCCAAAAATTAGGACACAGTCTATTGTAAACTTGCATGTTCATTAAATGATGTGAATGTAGAATGGTTTGGAGTATCTGGGAAATTAAGTGCAAGGGTGCCCAACTGCAACATGATCAGTTGAACATGGCATTCTTCTTCCTCCTTACCTTCTTGGGAAGGGAAATTCTGCTTGATAAAGGCAGATGACTAACACAGTTGTAATTTGTGTTTAGTAAGCATTTGTATTCTTGCAGATGAATCAGTTAAAAGGACAGATCTACACAGTATGTGGACATCCTGTTTTATTTAAGAGATGAAAAATGGCTACTTAGACATAATCAATGAATAATTTGTTGCATTTTCAAGTTTCCATTTGCATCCCCTTCAGAAAGTCACTTAGAAGGTTAGAAAATTGCAATTTTGATAAAAAAAACAAAGATTTTGTGAACGTTTTTGGTTAGCATAAAAGGCTGAAGACTTCCAGAAATCAGTGAA
Organism: Pluvialis apricaria; assembly: GCA_017639485.1. Classification (NCBI taxonomy): domain Eukaryota; kingdom Metazoa; phylum Chordata; class Aves; order Charadriiformes; family Charadriidae; genus Pluvialis; species Pluvialis apricaria. The sequence goes on from CM030014.1 coordinate 27,677,552, forward strand.
GGACATAATTCAGTGTGCTTTATACTCTGAGGTATTTATGTTAGTGGAAATGTGGTTAAGAAATAGTACCAAGTTATAAATTAATGGAAAGTTCAGACTTTGGAAGGTATTTGACAGTGAAGTACAAAACAGAAGGTAATGAGTCCCGCCGGTGATCCCTTACCATCTTAAGCGACTGTGTTCAAAAAAAGGCCTGAGCCCTTTAAGCAGATTCAGACCCATTGCTAGCCAGCAGTGGTTGGGTTATGCTTTTCCCTAACATTGGATTGATCTCCAGCATTGTTCGGTAGAAGGCAGCTTAGCCCATTACCAGTAACAACTTTAAATGTGGAAATGTGAACTTTACCTAGTATCTTCCCAGTACTGTAATATGGGAACTGCACAGGTGAAAAAGTGAAGAAAAAAAATAAAGTTACAGCAATGAATTCTCCTGATCTTTTTGATGAAAGCACATATTTTTATTCTTGCTGAGATGTTTTTCGGGTATGCCCCAAAACCACAAAGAAATATACTGTGTGCCAATTTATAACTTAGATTTTTTTCAATTGCTTATGGTGCTTTGGATATTTATGTTACCACATACTTATGTCTAAGGAACTAAGTAACTATTTCCTGTAAAAAGTCAGGAATCTCCTGTCAGAAAGATTAGTAAAGCAAGGTCTTCAATGTTCACGTTGCTTAACTTGGTAATAGTTAGATCTTTAATCAACTTAAGGATTTTCTTCCTGGGTTCTAGAGAAATATCTCTTTAAGGGAGGATATTTTTCCACTATGCAATGTTTTGTATTGGGCCATTATTCATAGTATTGTGCTCACTTAAAATTTTCGTGCCTTTATAACACTAAGTGGATTGCTGCGCGATATGATAAGTGATAAATTGCTGTTAGGGGTAGTTTATTGATTTATATTCTGTGGATGTTTGCCATATGACATTCTTATTAGACAACAGAATACTTTCTATATATTTCCTGAGCTCATTAAATAAAATGAGGATTGAGACAACATCACAATGCCTGCAGGTCAGAGTGAGGTTGAGGTGCTCTCTCTGCTTCGAGGCAAAAAGGCACATAGTTAAGAGGAACGCAGATGCACCAGTAGCAGCAGAAGAGGGTCTGGAAGTCCCTTCCTGGAAGACCTTCCTGGAAGTCTTGAAGCTTTGTGTCCAAATAACATACAAGAAAAACAGATGGAGGTGGATAAAGAACCATTCTCTCTGCAGCCTCTTTCCTGGGGGCAGCACTTAATTAGTTAAAGCAGTTAACGCTGCTTCTAGCAATGTTATCTTCAGACCTGCATCTCTTCCCCACCTGCAGAAAGGTATCAGCGCTAAGAAAGGTGAAAGAGGCAGCAGAAGCAGGGCAGTAGCACAGAATTGTGAAGAGGTTGAGTCTGATCATTAGAAGTAAGAAAATTTGGCACCACATCCTAATGGAGAGTGCTCAGGGTCTACAATTGCCAAAATGCAGTTTTCTTTAAAAAAGACTGGTTTTGCTGAACTGATTTGTTACAGATCAATGGGGAAGCCGGTCTAAAACATATTTAGGAATTCTGTCTTTTTTTTTTCTGAACAATTGTTTGGTGCCATAGAGTTGCAAATAAACTCATCTATTCTAAACACATACAGTCCCAATTTCTGATAAAATATCTTTTTTACAGCATTTTTCAAAAGCTTCATGAGTAATTAAAAAAAATAAAAGAAGAGCAGTGGTAGTTTACTAACCCACTAATTCTTGTAACTCAACATTAGGAAGTGGCAGTTCATTGCTAACAATGCTACCGTTGTCTAAGTCCTACTAGGCAAAGAATCAGAAAACGTTTCCAAGCTAATTGGAAGTCACATGAAGCATTCATTCTTTTAACACATGTAGCATCCCATCAGAAATCACAGTGACTAACAGTGTATTTATTAATAGAACCATCCTCAAAGACTAAACAATGGGGCTGATTTGAGCACTGCAATTCTTGGGCCAAAGTCTGTGCCCACTCTGTCCCACAGATATGCTAGCACGAAGAAACTACGCGATGGCTGGGCAGTGAAGCAGGTTGTGCAAAGGGGATGTGAAAGGATGGTGCATGGCCTGTGCACTGTAGGGAACAGCGCTTTTCAGCAAATCACTGCATGAAGTCAGAGGTGACCAGTGGATTTGCAATTACAGCCAATGCTCCATGATCCGTGGGCAGTTACTCAGATTGTGGATTAAGCAAACTGTGCGCACAGGGCTAGCTAAGGTGCCTCACAATGTAAATGTGTGGGAACGTACTGTGTCTGATGTTGTGCTCTCCCAGAATGTAGGTTTGTCTGGGTTTCTTAGCTCCGATAGCAGGCCAGGCCAGATGGAAGCTGTTCTGTGCAAAAAACTTTTGATCCTACTGCAGTGTCCTCCTAAGAGCCCACATTATCTATGTTTTTCCCTCTGTCCAGGTCTTCCCAGCCGACTGGAAAGTGCAAATAATGGAGAGCTGTGAGCAATTGAAGAAATCTATACCTCATAGGAACACAGAAACAGATGTTGTGTTGATTGGGGAGGACCAACTGTCTTGCACACTGCCTGTGTATCCTGGCCACATGCAGGAGAGAGGTATGTGATCTCGAGCAGTATAACAAAAGAAGTGCCTATAGAACAGTGTCACGGTTTCAGCTGGGATGGAGTTAACTTTGTTGCTAACAGGGGGTGTAGTGCCACGTTTTGGATTTGGGATGAAAATTGTGTTGGTACAACACTGATGTTTTTAGTTATTGCTAGGCAACCAAGGCCTTTTCTGCTCCACATACTGCCCCACCAACGAGTAGTCTGGGAGGGCACAAGAAGTTGGGAGGAGACACAGCCAGGACAGCTGACCCCAACTGACCAAAGGGCTATTCCATGCCACATGGTGTCATGCCCAGCATATAAAGCTGGGGGAAGAAGAAGGAAGGGGGGACATTTGGAGTGATGGTGTTTGACTTCCCAAGTAACCATTAAGCATGATGGAGCCCTGCTTTCCTGGGGATGGCTGAACACCTGCCTGCTGATAGGCAGCCCTGAACGAATTTCTTGTTTTGTTTTGCTTGTATGTGCGGCTTTTGCTCTACCTATTAAACTGTCTTTATCTCAACCCACGAGTTTTTCCTTTTACTCTTCTGATTGTCTCCCCCATCCCACCAGGCGTGAGTGAGCAAGCGGTTGCGTGGTTCTAGCTGCTGGCTGGGGTTAAACCACAACAGATAGCTAAATTGTGCTGCTTAGGTTTTTGCCAATTTCCACTTGTAGGTTTCCCAGATACCCATACTTCATAAAAATTTTCATTGCCCTTTTAAAGATTATACAGGTTGTAGCATTACTTTAACTTCCTTCCTCAGTGTCAGCTCAGCTATAGTAACTGTAGCTCAGTGCAGGAGGTCTGGCCACCACCTCCATTTTGGAGTCATATCATTGGCTTCCTGAATTGCCGAAAGGGCCATCCGGTATACAACATTCACCCTGCCCAGGCCAAGTGGTGCTGGCTTGCAGGGGATTACGTTGCTCCCTTTGCTGATTGCTCATTGCTGCCTTGCTTGGTTCTCAGTACAGGTGAAGAGTAACCCAGATGTTCTGTTATGGTTGTCTCCTGCTCTTATTCCCCAGGTCCTTTCTGAGTGGCAGTAGTAAAGTACGTAGTTTTAGAGTGCATTCCTACAGGAAGCTGTTTGTACCTTGCAAGAATTTATCACTAAAGTTTGAAGTGTATAACCAGGGAAAATGTAATGATTTATTGTTCACTGTTGACTTTCAGCAAAAAGATATTTATGTTTGCTAGATGAAAAATCATAATTCATGGTCTATATTCAGCCAGGTGATTTATGTACGTTCATTTGAATTGCCATATTTTCCATTCCTTTTGATAGACTGTAGAGGTATAACGTTAGATCAAGAAATGGAGAAACTGGTTGTTATTGGTTGGATTTTTTTGTCAGCCCTGTCTGACAGCGTGGGCAACTTGGAAGTTCAATCATCTATCTGCAGAGAAGCCAAAATACAGCTGAGGACACTCTGCTACTCAGGATTAAACCAGTAATAGTTACTATTCAATAATAGTTGCTGCAATTGTAGACTTTTTCATTTTTTCTTTAGCAAATAAAGGAAGATAGCATGCCTCCTGGCATAGGTCACATTTCAGCTCAGGGAAGAATACTTCCCTGCTGATCTGAGATAAAACATAGCTCAGTGCAGCACAGCTCACATGAGCATACACATGATGGGGATTAGTGAAATTGATTTCTGAGGAAATCCCACAGGTATTAAGAGCAGTGTCCTATCAGTTTAAATCAATCAGAATTCCTAATGGTGTTTACTGATTGTTAGGCTGAAAATGAACCTTGGCCGTGCAAAAATACAGCTTCCCTAAAACACAATTAAGGCATAGAGAGGAACAGCACAATGGGAACAGGGTTACAGTAGACAACAGTGACTGACTGATAAGGAGTAGAATCAAGCTAGAAAGAAGCAGCTTTTATTGGAAGGTGACTAGAATGGTGGAACCGTCCTTTTCTGATGATGAAATTTAGAATTTTTGGAGGGCTCAGAAGTACGCTGGAGAGCAGCAGTTTGCAGTTTGGGGGTCTGGGGTTACTACTGGTCTAGAAAACGTTAGAACATGGCTAGTAGGAAAATGGAAGTAAAGTATGAACAATCAATACTTAGACTAAATTCTATTCAGTTGAATGACAGTTGCTTGGTCTCTAGACTTCTTTTAAAAGCCTGCTTCATCTTTGAAATACAGTTTTTTAATATTTTGAAGACTAAATGGCGCTTTAAAACCACGCTGCAATAGAGACTAGTCTCCTTTGGGAAACAATAAGCAGCCCCAGCATTTTATGTTTGTATAGTTTGTTGGCTATTTGATTGAACCACTGTGGGTCAAGGGCATTACAATTTCTTTATATGCTGATGGGTACACTATCTTTATCTTTAATAACATAAAATGTGTAAGGTTCAGAGATCAAGGGAGCAATAGATAGAATTTGGGTTCAAAAATGTAATTTTCAATGCAGTGGGCAGCGGGGTTGGCCTTCAGAGTTTGTCTCTGGTATTATTTTATTAGTGCCAACTCTTGGTTAATTTGAATCTTTACCTTGTTTTTAGACTTCATTCCCACTAGTGAAGTACTATACAAATTTCACCTAAGGGGCAGAAGACTATTTACAATATCAGTAGGAACTTTAAAAGTCCTTTTGTTTGAGAGAGTAATTAAAGTCTGTTCATTTCATTGGGGATGCTTTACCGGTGCTTCAGAGAGATTTACTTTGAACTTTTTGGAGGGAGAAGGAAGAGCAGAGGAGTATACTGGGGCATTTACATTCCTAAAATTCCTTCTGAACTTCAAAATCATAGATGTAAAATAGTCTGTATATGGGTGCATTTTGGTCTGGAATAAGTAGGTATACCAAACCAACAGTTCTTGAATGTATATACTGCCCCTTTTTTCTGCTGTATTCCTGAAAAGGGGTTGCATATTTTATTTTATTTTCACATTTTTCTTCCTTTTAAGTGTCTGGAAAATCTCTATAAAATCTCATAACATAAAGCCTTCACATTTCTATCATTCATATCATACAGCCCTCAACTGGCAATAAATGTCATTTTTAAATGAACATCATCCATTCTTAATTTGTGTTTCAAGGATCGGACTCAATCATACAGTCTAGCTGTCATGTCTTTAATGAACACTGAAGGGAAAACTAACATACCTTTCTCTGACAGAAAAATTATTTATTAGTTTTGTTACGTGATTTTTAAGTAAAACAGCTTTTGAATTGTGAAAAAAGCTAAGAGCATTTTTAAATTTGTAAGTATGATACATTAAGTGTTCCAAAATTTTACACATTATAGTTGAAGAGCACTTTTGAGAGCTGAGATGATTGAAGCAGTCTTGTTGATTGAAGCTTTAAGAAATATAACAAAAAAGAAGCCTTAAATTGCAACCTTGCTGTTTTCTCGAATCTTTTTGCTATCTCAGTAGCAAACTGCTTCCAAATACCTAATCACTCTTGCAAACTAACCTAACCAACCTTGCCCTGATCAGATGGACTCACTATAAAAACATTCATATGTTACTCAGGAAGCTGTAAACTTGGAATTTTTGCAAGATGTATTTTGTGGGTGGTTAGACCACCATCTTAATTATAAATGGATTTCAGGGAGTTGGTTGCTATAGCAACAGTCTACTTAGTGCTTTTTTCAGAGCAAAACCCAACTTGCCTGTATGTTCGAGGGAAGACACGATGGATAAGGAAGGGAGATTGAGCTTGTATTTCTGCAAGAGCCACAAATTGCAGCATCCTCTAATTAAAGTATGCAGAGTGGAGACCTGCTCCTTTTCCTCAATGTTTTTCCTGCCGCTGACAAGCCCCTTTTGATGTTTGTGTAAAATACAACCTTCCCTTATTTCAGAAATGCAACTGCACCAGGGTTAATTAAGGCTAACACCCAATTGAGTATTTCCTAAAAGTGCAGCTGAAAACAGAGGGCTCAATCTCTCTTGAAAACCTGGAGCTGTGAAAATTTCTGATGCAGTGTTTTGTCTGGTGTCTCCTGCTGTAAATAAGGCTCCCGCTCCATCCTTACTGAAGTCAGATGGCATTTGTTTTGCTATAGATTTCTCTGCAAACATCTCCCTGGTTGTGTATCACAGCCCAGAAGCCACCTTGGCTCGATTTATTTTTCTCCTCTGTTGGCTGTGAAATGGAAAAACATAACAAAGGGATTGGGGGTAAGGGAACAAAAATCCTTAATCCTGCCTAATCTTAGGTTGTGATTCTCCCATCCCTGTGTCCTTCAGTCACAGCCTGCACCTCTGTTAACGTGAGCAAAGCACAGAAGCCAAGTCTCAGTTCTGTGGCTACTGTACAGAGCTTGACTGGCTTTTGCGGGCATGGCACCGTGAGTGCTGTGCAAGCCTGTCTGCTCTCATAGTGTGCTGAGCGCTCGATTTTCATTTTCTGCATAATCATTTACAACATGCTGCAAGTTAGGATTCTGCAGAATCAGCACATTTCCTTTGCAGAATGAAATGGGGAGGAGGAAGGAGCCCATGATAGCAAAGGGCCAGTTCTAAATTACGACTTCGCTTCCTTTGTGTGAAATCCCTTTCCCAGCTGTTCCTCACTGCTTCAGACTCAGCCAGTGAGGCAGGGATGCAGGGATCTGTCCTGCAGTCCGGGGAGGAGGCTGCCTCCCTGAAGAGGGGTTTCCAGGCTCTTGAGGGTGAGAAGAATTGTCTGGGAGGGGTAAAGAGCTGAGGTGTCAGCTTGGCAGACATGTGGGAAAGGGAAAGGAGTTTTGAAGTCTCTTCTGTCGCCAAGAGGGAGCAGAGGGAATGTACAGCATGTGAGAGGGAAGAGTTGGGCATGTTTGGGGCAAGTTAGAGGGAAAGTTGTCATGAACAGAAAAAGAAGTAAATCTTTCTCTATCACAGTTAGAGAAGACTAGTAAAGAGAAGATGGGGCAATGCAATCTGCATTTTCCTACCTTGTTCTCTGTTGTGAATTGAGAATTGTTCAATCAGAAATAAGGACAAAAAGAACGTTCCTTTTTCTTGGGTCTCCAGTAATCTTCCCTGTGTCGACCTGCAGACTGACAGTTTTCCCTTAGATGATATAATCACCTCAAAGGAGAGGATAGCTGATTGCAGGAAGAGAGAAACTTGCTGGCTGCAATATCACGGTATCATTTGTGCAGTTTTCATCACTGGCTGCCACTATCATTACATGCCACAAGATCTTTTAAGCTTTACCTGAATAGGTCTGCCACAGTGCGTGTAGAGAGAGGCTTAGATTTAATGCCTTGCTCCATAGGAAAAATCTACCTTACAGTACTTTTTTGCTTCTCTCTACCCTGAGTTGTATTGCTGTCCAAGAACCATGAACATCTTTCGCACCTTTAAATGTTGTAAATGAGATGCAGTCCCCATGATTTGAATGGCATAAGAAACTCGTCACACCAGATGTATACAGTCTATCCTCTCTTGAAGAACTGACAAGGAGAGTGTGCTTAAAACAGAACAGCCTTCCATGAGACCTGATGGGGAACTGTGTTTATTTTGGACATTTCCTTAAAGGAGTGCAGGCTCCCTGTGCTACTGTTCAGGAGCACTAGCTCATGACAACAGTGCTTCATGCCTTTCACTGTGGTCGTCAAATTTTTTGCTCTTACTTTAGCCAGATTTAAAATGTTTTGGTTTGGTTGTTTGTTTGTTTGTTGGGGGTTTTTTTGAGAAAAATGCAGAAAATCTACTGGTGCTGAAGATTTCCGTGCTTTCTATCTCCTTGAACTATCAGTCTTTGTTTATGGAGAGACGTCAGACTTACATACTGAAGCATGGCCTCTGCCCTGAATATACAGTCACAACAGTGTCCATAATCTCCCAAGCGTTGCCAGGCCACAAAAGGGACAGGGCCTGTTTTGGGGACAAATAGATGTCAGAAAAGGAGGAAATCAAAAGGAATATTTTGGAAGTTTTACAAAGCAAAATTGATACGTACAGCACAATAGATATCAGATGTTCAGAGGTGCTTGAAAAACACACACTAAACAAACTAAAGTTTCACAACACAAATTAGAAGGCTTCGAAGTTCATATGGTTAAGTGAGTTTGGGAAAGGGAGTGCTAAACCCAGACATCCAGAAGGAGTCACCGAGTAGCTCAGAGTGCTGATTGCCAGGAGATGGGAGGTTGGCTATTTCAGGTTTCAAATTTCTCCATTTGCCCTGTTTCTGACACTTGTTTTCCAAGCAACTACTGCAGCCCATTGGTAGAGGTAGGATGCAGTGTTTTTTGGAGGACTCTGGTTCTGCGCTTCTCTGCATGTTCTGATGGGGGTGAACAAAACTAGAGGTTTTACACTTGACGTCCAAAAAGCTGAGGTTACCAGGCTCTTCCTTCTACTGTTTTTTACTTGCTGGCTGGTGAGTACACATGCCATCAGATTTGTGCAGAGCATTCTCAAGCTGAGGATCTGCTTTGCATTCAGTGTCTCCATGACTGTGCTCCAGATGGGGCAAGATTCTCCTGTTTGAATGAAGAAGCCTGCTCTGTAACTGGATACTAGTCTCTCACTTTCCCCTTCTTCCCACCTTTATGCCCTCCTGGCCATCACAGTAGAAGTGAAGCAGGTTTTCTTCAGAATGATAACAACTGATTCATCCCTTCATTTAAACAAATGGGGTGATATTTGGCCCAATCCCATGCAGAAAATTATCAGATATATAGCCAAACTACCATAGCCAAAACTTGACTTGTATTTTTGCAGTTGTCACACAAGACACTAAGCCTCTGAATAAGCAGTTAATTTGTTTGCATTCTGCCTTGATTCTCCCCATTTCTCATGCAAGGACACTGTGTTTGTTTCATACGTCCTGTCCCTCAGCCCATGCTGCTGTCCACAGAAACTGTTTTCCTTTTCTTTTTTCCCCTCCATTGCCATCCCCTTGAAAATCTCAAATTCAAGGCTGAAAGAGACTGGGAGACAACTTCTGCTCTCAGGGTTAAATCTGGGAATTGTTCCCCTGGCTTCAAATTTATGCTGGTGCAATGAAGATGAGAATTTAGCTTTCTGTACTGCTGTCAACAGGGGAAAAATAGAGTCTGTATAAGACTGTATCCATGGAAACCATCCTACTGCAATAGCGGGTAAAGCAGCAAATCAGTTTCTTCAGTTTTAAAATGAAACACATTTAACAACATTATAGTGCATCTGCCATTTAAGCAATCCTCTGTGCTGATAACTGTGTTGAAAACCCCTTCTCTAGCCAATAAGCTGGCAAGAACATTTCTTCCTCCTGATAGAATTCTGATTTTGGGTAGAGTAAGCATTGATGACAAAGTCCCATGAAGACTGTACAGTGAGATGGAGCCAAGTCCAGAAGCAACAGTGTTTAATGAAGGAGAAAATTGTTTAATTTAGCATTTAGCCCAAGTATCTGGGCACATGATGACTAACACTCAAATGTATTAGCAGAGGCAGTGGCCTGTCACCTCTGTCTCCCCACTCTTTGCTGCTGTGGTACCGTATGTGACAAACAGTACATTTGTACCTTGTGATGCATTTGTTTGAACGGGAGCCTGTGTGTATGTGCTTGTGTGTGTGTGCATGTGGCCGGTGGACTGTCAGATGAGATTTCAGTATCTGGTTCAGTGCAAGATGATCTGGCAACTCACATTATAAAGGTATATCTTTCAGAGCCAGAGGCATTTCCAATACAGAAAATGTGCTGGCTGTCTCTGCACTTTATTGTTTTTACATTTCATCATGTGAGACTTGAGAGAGGACCTCTTTGCTATGCCATGGAGGAAGTATGGAAATACATGGATTTCTTACTCCAGGCTTTGAATGTGTTGCCATACTCTTTCCCTGCTGTGTACAGAGGGATTCTGCCTTTATTTTTTCACCTACTAAGGCATCTCTCTGGCCATTTCAAGAAATAATACAATAGTTTATCAGATAATTGCCTATATGCAGATGAGGCTCCATTCTGATTTTCATTTTTATCAATCCAAATACTGCAATCTGCCTTCCCTATGCCTGGCAGACAGAGAAATATCTGTCTGGGAGAAATGCAACCTAATTAAAGACACAGGGAATAAAATTAAACCTGGAGAGTATAACAAGCATTACAGAAATTGCCTAGACTGGGAGTAGCCCCAGTTGGTGAGGACCAGATACACATTCCTGTGTCACTTTGCAGTGTCTAGGCTGTATTTTATCTGCTCCTGAATCTCAGTTCCTTGATAACAGCAATCACGTATGCCTGCCATACTGTTTTCTTTTATCTACAGCTGCCCTATCTATTATGGCAATCCCTCTTTGATTGACAGTTATCTATTTTTTCTGACCTGAGGGCAAGCTTATTGCGATGCTCGCCTCTCAGTGCTATCACTGACACACATCCAAAAGACCCAACTGGTGCATAATGTGGTGGTTCAGCATGTGAATGAAGTGAGCACATATTCTTGGAAGCACACTTATTTCTCTGCCACGTCTACCAGTTAATGGAAGACGCAGTTCAAACCACATTAAAGTGGTAGAAATGGCTCAGTAGTCTGAAATACTGTTGTTTGCGGAGAGTGCTTTGTTCTACCTGTGTCCAGTTGCTATGACATGCACTGTTTGTCTGTTCAGTCAGTTCCCGAGATTTTAACAGTCAGGGAAAGACATCCCAACTCACTGCTCTAAGGCAGTGTTCCCTTGTTAAGGATAAAGAGTTTCCGGCTGGAAAACATTTGGTCTAAAAGCACAAACTTCTGCAGCTTGGTTTCTGTGGTCCATGAATATACAAATCTAGGAATCCTCCCCATATTCAGGGAGGAGGAGCATTCACTTCCTAAGTCCTAGCCTTTTGATACTGAAGAATGAAAATTATGGCTTTCATTGCACTTCCTACTGGTAATTTCCACCTTCTACATAACCCTTCTATATCCCCATGTAAGGATGCCGTTTGCCACTGTGGTTGCTTTACCATCAGGGTTCAAATTCCTGGGGAGCTCAGGTATGAGCAAAAGTCTCTTTGAAATGCCAGGGAAGGGAGAAATGGAAGAGGAGCTGGGACTGACACTGCTGGTACCATTCTTCATCACAGTTGTGCATCTGTGTTCGGCGGGGTAGAGAAGCCCTGGAGACCAGCCATGGCCCGGGGGAACCCTGCACACTGGTTGGAGCAGAGAGGATGAGCTCATTTGTTACTATGGGTGCTGGGACTTGTGGAGGTGGGGTGACAAAACCTGGAGATTTTAATGGCTTTTGATATCAGCTTTTCTTCTGCCCCATGATAAATGGCAAGAAAGCTGACCTTCTTCCCAGCTCCTCCAGTTCAGGCCTGGGAGTCCATGGGAGGAGCAGGGGCTGCATTGGAGCTGCTTATGCAGCATTTGTGCTGAGGGACGCCGTGGGAACCACCTCTGGATCTGCAACTTCCCTCACAGCTCCCAAGCATTGCATTTCAAAACAGTGAACCTTGGAGCGTTCTTCATGTATAAGCTCTTGGGGTTGGGACAGTCATGTCTGAGTAGGAGTGTTTTTCAATGACGCCTGTCTCCATGGATTCAGAAGTGATGCCATGTTTGTATGTTGCCTCTCTTACACTACCACCCCCATGATTAAGGCAAAGATCCTGAGTCACCTTCCAAAAAAATTAAAATTTCCGGCAAACCTGTAGACCATCTGTTAATGTGGGCAGGAAAGAAGATACTGGGTAGGAAAACTCAGTCACATGGCAGTATTTATATCTGTCACCACAGCCATTTTTTTAACCATGTAAAATGACATTTTAATTATTGTCTAAATTATTTTCTTGTACAAAATTGTAACAAACATCAAACCTGTATTGAAATAATTCCTTGAAATTAGACCATTCCTCAAGGTCACTTTATGAATATGCAAATCCCATCTATATTGTAAAATGCCATTCATTTTACTTTTAGAGAAACCTCTATGAAAAATCAGCAGATCCCTTGGAAAAAACTTGAATTGTCTTCTCTCTGACACTCAGGTGGTCGCATATGAACAGCACCACGTTCCTGACACTGCAGGTATCGGTGCTGGCACGTGGTGGCATACAGCAGCTGCCATTTGATACAATGCAGTAGAAAGTGCCCCGAGTCCAGTAATGGCTACTTGCAATATGTCGTACTGTGTAAGATACGGTCTGTTACCACTTCTGACAGTCACGGCAGCTAGGACTCCCTTCTCCATTTCTACTGGAAAGCAAGTGACTCCTCAAAATGAGAATCCCTTTGTGCGCTTCTAGCCTGCGAAGGCAGGGATATGCTTAGCAGTACCCTGTAGACTAATATTCACAACAAACTAAAAATATCAGCGCAATGTAGACATTGATCTGCTGTTCTAACCCTAAAGCTGGGCCTGGCACTGGTTTCTTACATATACTACCTGTGCCCACAAACCTTTCCTTCCTTGTACCGAATTTTTAATTTCAAAAATAATCTAATAGAAGCATGGAGTTCTAAGGACTAGAATGGTGTATCCCTGAATGGCAAGTCCTGCCCAAAAATCTGGTGACACAAGAAGGTGGCTTACTAGTCAGCATGGTTTGCAGCATTTTTTGGAGAAAAAGCAAAATAACTTCTTTCACTAGAGGAAGACCTAGTTCACTGATGAACAAGTTATAACTAGACAACGTGTTGGTAAAGGGTATTGAAGACTGACAGTCTTTGGCCCTTAACTTCATGCAGACCCCTGAAAAATATCCCTCCCTGCAGTGGGAGACTGGTTAGTGGGGAAGGGCACTTCCACAAAGATTTAAGTAGCAAAGCATGTGGCTGAATCTCCCAAGACTTGAAAATGTGAGGGTGGTTTTGCCTTATGCAGAGAGAAACACTGTCCTTTTTAGTTTGTGCTGCTTGGAAAGCCTTCAGAGATGACCAGAAAGCAGTCACACTGCTGTGAGCAACAAATGCCAGAGAAGAGTTGTGTTCCCTGGGTCCCTCCATTCAATAATGAGCTGTTCCTTAATTCTCTATCCTGGCCCTTGCTGCAGCCTCCTCTCCATCTTCCAGCACCTCCAAAGGCTCCTTCTCAGAGTGCCAGGGCTGGGCAGAGTCCAGCCAATCTGTCAAATTTGGCAGGGCACATGATAGAGAATTTACACAAGTTTTATACTTCTACGACAGATTCCTCTCAGCAACTGGAGGACAGAGTATTTCTCAGCTGGCATAGAGTCAGAGCAGTCTGCAGAGGTAGTCACTGGCTCTGGCCTAAAGCCTTGTGTGACAGGCACATCTGAAACAGCACAATGGCTGCGTACTTGATCAGCTCTTTCTGTTTTACAACAGAGGTGTTTCTTACCCTGTGTCAGAGACCAAATTCTGGATCTCCCTATACTACGTAAGTGTGGCTCAAGGATTTTCAAAAGCTTGAGGTGCAGCACAGATCCTATAATCCCTCTCTTGAGAAGCCTGTCAAGCCTTGCATGTGGAGCCTGCCTTGGCTTCAGCCTGCCACAGCACCGTTTGGCCAGGGACCAGCTGCACCAGCTGGAGAGATTCAGGCTTGCAAGAAGGAAGAACATCCTTTCGGTACACTTAGCAGCAGCAGCAGCATAGTATTGTGGGCTTTACCTTGCACTTGAGGGTGCACCATATGTATGCAACTGCAGGACAGGGTATGTCTGTCTGCCCTGTGACTTAAGATTGCAGATCTCTGGCTTTCTCATGTGACCCCCTGTGTAGCAGCTCACACATCAAGACTCTAGTAGAGAGCCCTGTATAACATTCCGTTGTCACTCCAGAGGGGAAGCAGGGCACAATTTTTTATGCTGTCATTATGTGGCAAGAGGATTTCATGACCTGGTAGTGAGGAATCTGAGCTGAACGTTGCCGGCAGTCTGTGGCCAGGCAGCCGTATCCACCATGTTGTTCCAAACATGGCAGATCTTGGAGTGGGAGAATGAAAAATTTTCCCTGCTCCAGCTGGTGTGAAAACTGCTGCACCTGGGTGGAAAATGGGGCTTCAGTCTTTGCATTGGACTTGTAAGACTCAGTGAATGTGATACCTGCTATATGTGGCACCTGGTTTGGGCAATTGTGTAATTTAACTTCTGATTACTCTTAACTACCACACTGAAGTGAAGGTTAAGAACAATGAAACTGTACAAGCGAAAAACCCTGAATATATATGAGATTCCACTGCCATAAGTGACCCTCTGGGAAAAGGGAACAGGCGTTACTCATTTCACATTTCATTTCAGACTTCCCATAAGCACTCACCTCAATGTTGGTGTGTTACTGGTGGTTCCTCCCTGTCCCTGCTGTGTCCAGGGTCGCTGCCTCTGGGTGAGGGGACAGAGCGCTCCCTCCAGCCAGGCCCCTGCAGTGGGTCTCTGCATAACTCCATGGCCCTGGGCTGCACTGCTTGGCCTCCTTAGGCTGCAGCGAGTCAGCTAGAGGGACGGTGGTGCTGCATGAAGCTTGTGAACAAGTAACAGGTATGTCTGAGCAGACAGAGTTAAAGAGAGGTAAAAATGTTGGTCTGCTGAGAGTTGTAGCAGCAGCAGAGTCACTTGGACTGAGATCAAATGTAAAGTCTTTTAAATAGGAGAGTGCTTGATTATTTAGCTGGGCATATTCAAAATTTATCTTGCTTCTAGTGACCTCATCTAGGATTTTTGCTCTACTTCTCTGATCTTCAGAGCAAATTTGCTCCCCATTTTTCTTCAAATGATACAGACTGCTGGATTGGAAACTTGTCTCATAGTTGTATTGGTTTGTGCTAGGAATACTGGAGTATTCTGGATTTGGGGCAATGCAGTTGCATTCATTTTGCAACAATAATTTGTTTTTGTACTGAGACATCTTACAAATGATATTGTTCATTTCATTGCCAATGCATTTGTCTTCCAGGTGCTTGTTTTCATAGCTGATTTTTAATGATGCCACTTGTGTTACACAGCGCTCTAAGAGCTGCACTATATTAGTGCTGCTCTCTGTTGGTGTGGGGCTAACATAGCTCTGGAAGTGTCTGAGAGCAAGAGGCTGCAGCGGTTTGTCACAGGAAATAGAGAGAGAGTGATACATTGGTTTATTTCTGTCCTCCCTCTCGAGGGGATCCAGGAGTGAGGTCGCAGCAGTCTTGTAGGAGTAACACGATTCTACTTCATGAGTATCATCTAACAAAGGGTTTTCAGAGCTTTGGGAGCCACTCTCTCTATCCAGCTTTTCTGGCAGTGGGTTTTTATCTCCGAATGTCTCACATCCTTCTGAAATTGTCGCCTTCTCATTCTCAGTTGAAGATGTCTGCAGATTGTCCCCATTAGCCTGTGATTGTGGTGCATAGCTTGATGCTTTGGTAGTTTCCACAGTCCCAGGCACTGTAGATGCATCCTTGTAGTGACTCCCTTTCCTTCCTTGGAAATCCAAGTTAGATATGTTAGGACAAGAGTCCAGGCTGTGCTCTTTTTCAGCAACATTTACTGAAGAGGCCTGGATTGCATGTTTGCTTTCATCCAAAGACACATGTGGGTTAAATTTATTAGATTCTTCTTTGCTTGGTTTCTCCTGCTGAGTTTCTGTGCTCACTGCCTGCTGTGGACTGGGACTGGGCGGGACTGATGAATCAGACTTTTCTGGCTGTGATTGAGGACTCTGAAGAGAATCAGGGGAGGAAACAAGTCCCGAGTGTTTTCGCAGCCAGTTTATTATCCCCATGGTCAGTGAAATCTCAGTATCACAGAGCTTTAGCAAACATTCTTTGCCTTTCCATGTGCTGTGGAAAAAACCCTGGCTGATAATGTCTAGAGCTGGTTGGGAAGCCATGTTCTCCTCAGCTCCGACATGAAAGCTGTAAATGGACAAAGGGATTTCAATGGCTTGTTCTGAAATGCTTTCAGTTGTGCATAAGTCATCGTCTAGGACTGGGTTTATTTTGACTTCATTTGGGTCATAGAAGAGCTCATAAAGGGCATCTCCACTGTAGCTGTCTCTTGGAAATCTACTTGGGACCCCAGGGGTCTGAGCTTCCTTCATTTCATCATCTTGTCCAGGAGAGAATGAATCATAGTAACCTTCATCACTTGTGGATGTGGATTCCTGGTTGTCACTTTTTGGCGTTCCTGTTTCTGTGGAGCTGTCTTTGGAATTGTCACCATCTTTATCAGGTGACACTTGGGGGTCTGTCACAGATGCAGCAGCCTGGCTTCTAGCCTTTTCCACATCAGGATCAGGTACCTTCAGTAACTTCTTATCAAACAGAGCACTCTGTTGTAGCCTCACTGATTTGTTGATGTTGTCCCAAAACTTTGCAAATTCAACAGTCTCATTCTGGCCAGGAGAGGCCAGCTGCTCCACACCCCCTTGGAAAGAGCCCATGACAGGGTTGTCTTTGTGCTTGCTTCGTCTCAGCAGAACTTCTTTGCTGTTCTCCAGCTCCAGGTGAGCAGAGCTCTCATCAGCAAAGATTTCCCCACAGCCAGTGAGGGAGTCAAAGCTCTTCAGGGAGGCAACATCTTCACAAAGGGTGTTGCAGCAGTCATAGGAAGAGTCAGACTGCAGTTCACTGTCTGAGCAGTCTTGTGACAAGCAATCGGCTGCAAAAGTTTCTCCAGTTTTGAAAAGATACTTTGCAAGACGCCCAGACAACTCCCTCTTGCAGCCCGGAGAGGACAGATCCTTGTCTTTCTCAACCAGAAACGCGAGGCTCTCTGGTTTATTTTTTTTTATATGAAAAATATCTCTTATCCCTTTCTTAGATCTCTTGAGGGAAATCCTCTTCCTGGGAATGGTTTTTGCGACAGCTGGTACAAAAGGCATCTGTGGCACAAAGTTCCTGTAATCAATCATCTGACCACTGCATGCAGACTGGCTGGGGCTGACCACACACTCTTTCTTACTGCTGGAGCTGGACATGCCCGAAAAGCTGATGCTATTGACAAGTCGCCCCTTACCCTTTCCAGAAAAACCTTCCTCACAAGCCCTGCTGCTGGGGCTGCACTGCTCTGTTTTGTCTGCCTCAGTAACGCAATCATGGGTTTTACTCTTCCTTACAATTTTGTAGGAAGACCCAGATGATTTTTCCAGACTGTTGTCACCAGCTCCATTCCTTGCTGCTCTGGTAGAAAATCTGTAGTTCTTGTGCGTGGCCAAACATGCGAGCTGGACTTCAGCTACACCTTGGTTTCCCTCCAGAGCTGCCTTTTTGTCTTTCCCTATATCATTGCTGGTGATAGGAACTGTGTGCACTGGTGGCGCTTTCTCATGTTGCACACTGGATTTTATGAAGGTCTTTCCTCTTTTGAGCTCCATACTGCTTCCTCACATCTGTTTCTATAAAGAAAACAGCAGAATAAAAATATTGTGAGGTTGGTAGCTAGCACTTGTAAACTTTGAAAATAACTGAAGAACAAAGGGATGGATAGTAAGCATTATACAATTGGTTTTGTTTGTCACCAGAAATTTCCATCACTAAGTCATGGTATTGCATGAGAAACAGATCAAGTGAAACTAAAAGTCGGTTGGCAATGGCTGGAAGATCCAGCAAGGAGAAGACAGTACACATTATGGGTTGGTAGCTGAGGCTCAGAGAACATTTTGTCTGTTAGAAATGAGAGGGTTTGGATTTAAGATTGACTGCAGGATGGCTTTTAACAAGAAAGTGGTCCTATTCTGAAAGTAGAAGAGATATCAATGGAAAGAAATGCCTTGAGGAACTTTAGCATGCAAGTGTGCATTAGGGAGGCAGCAGTTCATAAATCTATACCTCTGAGGACAACGAAGACCTCAAAGTGAGAAGTCCCCTGAGAAAACGGATCAAACATTTGACACATGATGCTCACTTTATATTAAAATAATCCTTACCTGTGAATAGAAAATCCATAAACCTTGGTACTACCCTGGGAAGCATGCTGAAACTGAATTACATTTTTTTTCTTCCTCCTGAGCATAATGTATAATTTTCTGCACTACTACTTTTATTGTAAAAAGTCAAAAATGCCACATTGAAAATCACTGTTAATTATGACAGAAGTGTTGTTTCTTATTTACAAAGATCAGTGTAATACACTGAGGCGTTGCCACATTGAATCTGCGTTGCACATTGATTAGCTATTTCTAAAAATACTCTGTTATCTGTATCAATGCCAATTTTGGTCTCTGCCTATATGGTTTAGTATTGAATCTGTTTTAAGTTTTCATACATCAAATTAGTCATTAATTATTTTAACCATACACTTCACATTTTCTAGCAGTTATTTCATGGACACGTCTGATCCTTTCCTGCCGTGTATCAACTTGATTATTGAGTAAGTCCATGGACTTACATAAAGGTACATCAGGGAAGAAGCAAGCACTTCCTAAAAGCTGTTAGAGAAACCAGATTTTTACTGGATGGGAAGCAGGACAAAACCTCCAAATCCTGTTCTTCAAAGAATGTGCTTGGATCTTTCCTTAATGAGACCTCAGTTAATGGTTTATCTTATTTTGAATTATTTAGACATAACTAAAACTGCTTAGAGCCATTGAACTCTGCAACACACACAAAAACCACAGTGCTATCTCTGGCACTCCTTGACAAGCCATATGTAACAGCTCTGATGAAATGAAAAATTCCCAATACTCCCTTGAGAGCAATCTCAGATCAGACCTGTGGATCCAGACTTGCACCCAGTACAAAGACAGCCAGGAAGATTTTAAATTCAGCACCCAGCCTAGCCTTTGTACACTCTTAAAGTACGACTTAAAGCAGTCTTTAGTCTACCTTGAACTATTGACAGCTGCCTGTAGCCTCCAGAGGGTCTCTAGTTGCCAGGGCTGTCTGGGAACAGCAACACTGACCAACACCTCACAAGAAACCAGTCTGTGTATCCGGGAGTTGTGTCCCCTGCAGCCCTTCTGCAGCAGGTGGATCAGTGACAGCCTGTTTCTCAGCGAAGCTGCAAACTAGCGGGCGACTAGCAATATTTACAACTAAATGTAGGTCAGTGACAAAAGGTAGAAAATGTAAGGGTAAAGTGGGAATATTCAACACCAAGTGTATGGACGCTACGGAAAATATGGTGGGTGGTGATATATGGGCGTCTATCAGTATAACTGAGATGTTGGCACGTTTATTTTCATTTGAGGCTGCATGTGAGTATTGCAGAGCATTCTTAATGAAAGGCGGTAAACATTTTACTACACTGTCAGGTATCTGGAGTTCACTGATGCTGCAGGAGAATTGTTTTGCATATTTAGAAATAGGGCACTGGGACATGATTACGCTCCTCTTCTGAAAAGCAACGTGTGATTGAGAAGAAATTCAGCGCGCAGAACTCCAGCAGAGTTGTGAAAATGATCAGAAGCAGCTGACACAAGACCATTTATTGATATCTCAAAAATAAAGTATCTGACATCTCAGTCCTTTGCAACTGTGGAAGTAGGCACTATGTTCCTGTGGGAAGTCCTGCTACTGAGAAGCTCCTTAGAGGTCTGCGACATGGCAAATGCTAGTGTTATCACGATGTTAAGTATGACCCTTCGAAGTCCTGCAGCTCTTTCTGCCCATTCTGAGTATTAAGCAAGGGTCATTTTTGTAGGAAATTGCATACTTGGGAAGTTTTTCTGGAGATGCATTAAAAAGGCTTTTAGAGGTGGATTTGTTTTATTGTCAAGTATGAAATTATTAAAGCTAAGAATTTGGGACATCATTTAGATAATCTTTTGAATAAAGAAATCTTTGATCTGAATTGTATCTCCTTGATAAGAAACACAATGGACTACTAGTCTGATTACTGGGTCTAGAAACTTCAAGTCTTGTTCTTCTGTCTTTTTTTTGTAGATTAGATGAACAGTTTTAACATGAAAGGCCAAATGGCCTGAATAACATCTCTACTGAGAACCTATGTAGTATAATAATGTAAGGTACACTGGTGGTATCCTATGCTCCCTTTTCAGTTTCCTCTGATGCGGAAAAAAATAAGTTAGGTGGTGTTGGGTTTGGGTTTTTTTTTGTTTTTGTTTTTGTTGTAAAGATCTACTGTATATATAAGCACCAACTTTGTATTCTAATTCTCTAATGTCTCTATTTAATCTCACATATTCTTTTTCTCATTTTCCCCCAGGATTCATGCCAGGCTAATTAGGATCTAGTTCATTGTGTCATCCTGCTTATCCTGTTGTAGCATTGGCACAGCTTCGGGAATCTTCCCCATTAAAAATGTTATTTAAAATGTTATTAAAAATGTTATTCAAAATGAACACCAAGAAAGGGAAGATCTCCTCAGTCAGCTCTGTGAGGGCTCTTAAGGGCAGACTACCAGAGTCTGCAGATTTTTTAAAATGTTCATCTCAGTTACTGTTTTTTAAATTCCCATACTGTAAGTTCCTGCTCATCCTCATATGATAGAAATTATCAATGAGCTTCTTTCCAAATATGGAACAGAAATATTTATGTGATGCTGCGCTCTCTCCATATCTATTAATACTTTTAGCACTTCTGGTTGTAATGAACTATACCCTGCTACCATTTTTTTGTCTCTGCAGAGACAGTTACAGAGTTATATCTCTAACCCCAGAAGCTGTACCAGTAAAGTTAGAAACAGATTAAAGTGCTGTAAGGGAAAGTTAACCTCCAGTGGTTATGTAAAGCTAATCAAAATTCTATGAAAAATGATTCTGGGCATTTAAAAAATGGTACATCTTCTCTGGGATTTCTTGACCCATGTACTCAGCTACACTATTGCCTGTCTCTGCTCCTTTTTAATTATTCTCCTCTTGGACTTAACTTGCAGTATACCTCTTCTTCCACAGGGATAAAGGGTATATGAGGGACTGATTTCCACCTTTGCAAAGGAAATATATTTTGCAATTAAAAATCACTGTAAAAAATAGAAACCTGTGGAAACTAGCAGTCAGTCTACTAAGGCTAGGTTGTTCTGTTTTCAGCAGGCTCTGGATGTTTTCTTTGTTAATGTTACTTGACCTCTTTTTTTAATATCTGTGAAATTACTTATGGAAAGCGTGTTAAAATAGAGGACATCCTTGAATTTTATACTGGCGTACAGTTTAATTGTCATTTACAATGATCTTAGGTGCAGCAGTGTTGAGATTTCCCATCTACAGTAAAGAGAACTTTTATCTGTCTTGATCATACCAGCTGCTCACTTTTAGGGTTTCACAAGTGTCTAAGCAGGCAATTAGATCTGGAGTTTGGGGTTATACTATAACGGAAATAAGGTTTTATTTAAATTTTGGTAATATTTCTCATAAAATGCAGGGATACTTCATGCTCAAAACATATACCATCTGTGCAGAGTGTCTGACAGCCTTTTCATAAAACCAGAAGGTTTTACTGTCTGTGATTCATCTAAAAGTAAATTAAAGTTTTAGAATGGGAAGGTGAACACATTCCTGTGGGCTGAGGAGGCTTGGTTTTAGGACACTCAAAGCAATTGCTTATAGTTCTGGGTTATGAGGACCTGAACAAGACTGAGTTAGGTAACTGTTCTGGTTAATAAGAGCCATATTCAGATGGCCTAAATTCTACCTAAGTCCAGGTCAACAGACAAGGAGGCCAAAGAGGGGTGCAGTGGAGCTGGACTGGATATTCATTAGGAAGCAGGAG
The DNA here is from genome assembly GCA_017639485.1 of Pluvialis apricaria. Lineage (NCBI taxonomy): Eukaryota > Metazoa > Chordata > Aves > Charadriiformes > Charadriidae > Pluvialis > Pluvialis apricaria. The sequence goes on from CM030014.1 coordinate 27,699,611, forward strand.
GAAGATGGGTGGAGGCAGGATTCAAACTCTGCAAATATTCCCTCTGTCACATGGGTCAGAGAAGAGAGGAGCCACACTTGCCCCTGCTCATGGCCACCAAAGCTTTCTGCCAGGCTGACCTGTCTACAGTTTTCCCTCACTGGTAGAATGGGGGAAGACTTGCTTTGGTTTTTGCGCTGGTGTCAAAGTTATTATCTTATATGTTACTAGCTTATCTCTCAGTGGAAAGGTTTGTTTAGGTTATCTTCAAAGAAAAGGTAAAATAGATTGTGCTTTAATGTGTCAGTAGCTAAAATAGCAGTCCTCTGAGATGTAACTCTAGGAAGATCATCCTACTGGGAAAGCAGAAGTATCTGCTTCAGTGAGGTTGCATGGATAGAAATAATAGCATTACACAGAGGAAATTTAGATGAACTCTCTGTCTTCAGCAAGTTTGGCTCAAAATTGCTTTTGCTTTAGTAGGAAAAAATATAATTAATGTTCATTTATTCCAAAATCTTATCAGCTGTCTGGCTTGGACGCTCTTACTTGCTTGTTTGATGTGTAATTTATATATAATTTTCTCTCTTGGAGAGAGAAATAAGCAAAATTTAGAATACAGTCATTGTTTTGCAGGGGAGAAAGGAATGCTCTTTCTGCTTCTTTACCTTTAGATCATTCTTAAAATTGGCAGGTTGTGGAGATGGTACCTTGCTGTCTCTTGCTAAGCAGAATTCTGCATGCCATTTGGAGTCTTAAATTCACCTCCCTCCAAGCATTTTCCTTTTGTTAAATGAAAGACTTGGTAAAAATTGCATACTCTTCTTGTTTTATTAATTTAAAAAGAAGGAAAAAACTCTATTTGGACTGCTTTTGTGTTTTAGGATACAAGTTTGGAGTGAGTCCAAAATCCCTTTCCCACAAGTGGCTTCATATCAATCAGATCCCGGGTATCAGTTACCTTCGAAAATGTTATCCCTGCTTTCCAAACAAAATGGTAGTATAATTAAATTTCCTGAAAACATATATCTGGATTGAGCATTTGGACATCTATTATGCTTAAAATGGATGCACTTTAGGATGGCTTTTTTAAAAAAATATTTCTTGAGAAATGATATAATGGGAAAGGGAAAAAGAACGAAGGGCTCTGGGAGGCTCTGCCTTCCTATGGCTAGTTAACCTCAGGAGGATTTTTGCTGGGCACCAGTTAGTTGGAAGTCCTAAAATGCAAAAACAAGCAAACATGAGGTGGTGAGAGCCACGGCTACTTATAAAGTGGGTGAACAATCCTAATTTTTAATGCTTAGCATCTAATCAATTAGCAATGCATAAAGAACAGCTGGTGCTCCCAGTAAAGTGTGGAGGGGTTATTTTTGGAATAAGACTGTTTACAGTCAAAAACCTTAACTCTGTCTCAGAAGATAAAAGTTAATAATGGAAATACCTCCTAATAATCATGAGCATATATTCCATTCTGGTAATATGATTTTTAATTACAAAGCAATAAAATGCTTCCTTGCTAGAGGGTAGTGATATCCTGTCTGCAGTTATTGTAACACTGTTTCTAGTCAGCAAATAAACATAACAGTTCTTATGGTGAAAACCAAAGAGGATTTTAAAGCAGGGCTCATCTTCTCACTTAAACTGATTACCCTGCTAGTATCTCATCTCCGTTAGAAAACAGAAAAGAACGGGGTGGAAAGGATGGAGGATGTAATCAGGGGCAGTCATGATTCAGGAAACAGAAGAATGTTTATTTTTAAAGACGCCTGTGTGACACACAAACCTGCATTGAGATCATGCCTCTTGTGAGGAGTACTCCTCTCATCATCCTTAGTGGCTGTATCTTATCATTCCCCTTAATCATTTGCCTCTCTTGGGTCACCCAGGATGCCTAATTATTTGCATATACATTTAGGTCAGGCAACGGCTTTCTCATGAAGAACCAGCAAAAAGCACATTGGTGTGTTTTTCTTCAATCTTAATTCCAATGAGCACACAAAGTAAAATCTTATACTCCCCAGCAGAACACTAGAAGGATGTGCAGTTAAATGCTTAATCTTATTAGCAATGTGCTATAGGGAAGCCTGAACCTTCCTTTAAGCCCTGCCAACTGTTCTGTGGAGCTCAGGATTTTTCATAGTAAAATTAACCACGTTTCTACTCCCAGCATACTGTCCTGCTGTGTGCCGACAGGAGGGATCCCTGGGGGAACAGCAGCACCCACTGCTTCCCCCAGCCCCGCGTGGGGCGTGCGGCAGGGCGGAGGGAGGCTGAGACCATGACAAAAGGAGGCTCCTTCTCTGACAAAACCTCTGCACCCCTCACTCAGTTTTCTTCTATACCTGAGGCTGAGAGAAATTTAACTGCTTGAAATGTTCCAGTTACAGTGTAAAAGGGCAGCATAAACTCCTGCACAGGGAGCTGTCGAATCATCACTCTATTGCTAGAAGGCAGCTGAGCAGAAATTTCCGCTCTCTACCTGAGAAGGAAACAGGGCATTTTTTACTTGCCCTGACCAGCAGCCTGTTGGTAGCAGACAGCAAAGTGTTAATGCTGTCAGCTTTGGCTGTTTTCAGTAATTTATTGCTTTAAAAGGAGATAGGATGTGCATTTATATAAATACAGGCACACACGTGTCAGATGTATGGAAAAATAAGTAAAAAACAATGCTTCAAAAACAAGCAGTCATCCCAAAATAATAGTCCCTCAGAGTCGCTGTGAGTGTCAGAGCAAAGGAAATGCCATTGCACCACAGCAAACAATAAGGCAGATCACAAAAATCCTACTCACCATGTTTTATCACTGAGCAGAAATCCTCTGTCTCCTAGCCTTGCTACTGAGGCTGGTCTTTATCCAGAGGCTCCTGTGATGCTTTTCAGATTCTGAGGGGCTGGACCACTGCTGCTCTCCGGTATTACTCTCCACCCCCTGTCTTTTCCTCCTCCTTCTTCCCTCATCCCCACCCCCTCATTCCTCCTGCTTGTAGCTTTTTCGTACCTTACACAGATTCTAGGCTTCCACATGTAGCTAGATTTAGGAAAGATGCTTATTTCAGCCATCTGCTTGATACCACAGAAGTGCCTTCATTGCTAAGTAATAAAAGCCCAGAAGGTAAGCTCGGGAGTCCTGAGCCAGCATTTTGATTCCTCTCTATATGACTGCTTATTAAATAGGGAGGAACACATCCAAATTAATTTCATTTCTCACATGTATTTTTGTTTCTGACTAGGATTCAGGAAAAATGGTCCTAACATATTCTTAGGTTGTGAGATGCTTCATTGTGCAATGTATACAGATTATTGGACTGTGGCTGCCTTTTGGAGGGCTTTTGTTAATGCTGAAGTTAGAGGGGATTTCATGTGGGAGTAAAGTGGTGTAAGGGGAGAGAGTGAGCTGCCCAAAGCTAGGGTGCCTGGTGTTAGCCTCCTACTGCCTTCAACAAACATGATTTATCAAATTCTCCTTACAGTCAAACTTCTGCTTCAGTGTGCAGTGAAGTCAACATCTGATGTTACAACATCATTCTTTGTTGTACAGATGAATTTATTACCATCACAAACACCTGAGTTTTAATTTCACAAAAGTGTAAAGCTGGCATCCTTGCCCCAGCCCTCTCCCCATGAAGGGCTTCCAACCTGATTGTATCTTGATTGTCCCTACCCGTTAACTCTCCTCTGAGTCCTTTACATCAGTCTCTCAAACCCCCTGCCTTCTCCTTCCTGCTTGTTGAAACTGCTCTGTTGGGGGCTTGATAGGAGCCTCTTAAAAGCAAGTGTATGCCATGAAGCAGTGGCTTAATCCACTTCAGTACCTCTCCTGTGAGCTGCAGTTTAGAGCTGTACTCTAGGATAATGCAGTAGTTTGTGTACAGATGATTGGCATATCTGTGGGCAATTTACCCTTCTGATGTAGGGGCTAACATCATGGTTGCACTAAGGTAGTGAACAGGCAGCTCTCAGATGACTGAGTGAGACACAGCAAGTTCAGACAGGCCCAATCTGTGCTGGTATTTAGAAAACCCTCCAGCTCTGTACGAACTGAGGATGGAGTGGGTGCATCAGTCAGAGAGCTGATCTCTCCCCACATGACAGCAGAAAGCGAACAAAAGCCTTAACCTGATACCTGTTCTCATCTTCCATTTCACAGTGTGCTTGAGGTAAATCTTGGAGATGAGGGAGGGAAGGAGCTTAAACTTTTGTGCTGTCTAAGCTTCTAAAGCTGCAAAATCAGCCAGTTAACCTTAAGAGAGGTAGAACAGAGTGCTCCTGCCCTGAGTGCCAGCCAGTAAGCCACTTGGGTGTCCCCAATGGTAGAGACTGGAAAGTTACATCTTGGAAAACACCCGGCTTCAGTCCAACCTGCAACAAGTAGAAAGCCCTTGAGAGACTTCACCAAAAGACTGGTGGGAGGAAAGAACAAGCTGTGGGTGAATCCTAGTAGCTCTGGCAAGTAGATGAAGACCAATCATTAGAGAAAATACATTAATTAGAATTAGATTTATATTAATACAATGCTTCAAGATGGGTATGTGAAGCCACCGAGTTTTCAGGTAGTACATCCTTGCTCTGCAGTGATGTCACTTTTGAAAGCCTCCACTTTGTGCGCTCTGTTTTAGAAAGAGGGAGCCTTTAAAACTTTGAAGTTCTCCTTTGTTCAAAGTAACACCAAGGCTTGTTAGAAATGCTGATAGACATGGGAGTCAGCAAATATGCCATGTGGAGAAGGAAATGACAACAGAGAGCACTTAAAATGGCATTTGGAGCCTATTTCATGTTCAGCTCAAGCTCAGTGAAACAAGCCACACTGAAAGATTTAGAGAAGAGAATCTGGCCAGGGAGGAGCTCTTAGCCCCAGTACTTTTTCAGGTAGTTCCCATACCTGCTGTCTCTAGGACAGTCTGTTGCTTCTCCTCAGGAAATAGGAAAGCTCTCATATAGATGTCCCTGTTTCTAACAAATGGCACCTGTTTTCCCTTTGCTGGAGGAGTTAGAGGAGATCACTGTAGACCTGGATGAGATACTGAAATCTGTTCACGGTGACTCAGGTAAAGCAGCTCCTGTGATGAGAGAACTCCAGGTTTCAGGATGTTTACTTTAGGATGCCCATATGGACAAACATTTCCATCTTTAGGGCCTTTTATTTCCCTTCATCAAGGGAAGCGGCCTAAATCCATAGCCATAGCTATCTGTAGCCATCCATGGCCACAGCCATCCATAGCCATAGCCATGGCCTAAATCACAGTCTCATTGTATGCGCTGGTAAATCCATAGTATGTTGAATAGCAGCTGAACCATGGTAGCCATTATGCATCGCAACAGAGCTTTTTTTTCTTCCTAAATAGTTCTCAACTTGTAGTTCCCTGAACTATCGTTTTCTGCTATCACTTCATTTCAGGCTGTTTCACTGAGGCTGTTGATCAGCTTGGTTCAAAAGGTTGGTTCTTGGAGAATCTAATCATCCTCTCTGATTAATTCTGACTAATTCAGTCTGTCCAGAATTGTTTTGGGCATCAGTGGGCATAAAAGGAAAGGGAAATCAGAAAACTGTAAATGAGGGGCATATGGGACAGCTGCCATCTGTTTAGCAGAAGCACACAGCCCTTGGCGTGGGGAGTAAGAAGAGGGCCCTTGAGAGAAGAGGGACTAAGGAACTGGTCCCTGGCATGGCAAGAGTAGGGCAGCAGGCATCCTTGGTATCCAACAAGGAGGACTGGGGAAAGGAAGACAAAAATCCACGTAGGGGTGGTATGGAAGCACAGGGAGGGAGTTTTCAGATGAAGCAGGCCCAGCCTGCCAGAACTTGGGAGCCTGCATCTCCCAATTGTGGGTAGCAAACGTTTGCATCAAGTGATTGAAAACAACTATTAGCATAAGCAACTCAAAAAAAAGCAAACTATACTTTTTTTTTAATTTTCTGTCATGGGAGAATGTAGCAGATTCTTTAACACCAAGACTCAGAACAAAACCATTTGCTGAGATAGCTCTACTTGTTTCCAAAGAATTACTTACAGAATTAATTTGACCCAGGCTATTTCCTGCCAGTGAACTAACGAAGAGTCTAACATCCCCAATCCAGTTGAGCTTTCTGCTAACATCAGCTTAAACTTAATTATTCATGGATTCTTATCAGTATTTCTTGGTGTTGCGTGTCGTAGAGAATTGGTAATGGGATATGGAGCTTTTTCTCTCCAGATTGCTAGCAGAAGACTGCCCTAAGTTGAAGGGAACAATCTTTGCTATTTATCTGACTGCTTCCCAGGGCTTACATTGTTAATTGCTACTCTCTTCTCCGTTACTTGGTGAGCTAGTGTCTGCTGCAAAATTTAGGATTGTGAATTGCTGTTAATAACATCAGTATTTAACATAGGAAATAGAAGGATTTTTGTCCACAAATTTCTTTAAGTGTATTCCACCTCAACATCTCCTGCCTCTCTTCCCTGTGAAGCTCTGTTGTTGCCGTATTTGCTGCTAAGGGGATGAGGTGGAGCAGGTAGTGTTGCAAGAGCCCCTTTCTGTACTGGTATTAAAAAGCTTGGCTGTCCTGCCTGCCAGCCAGCCCTCCAAGTGCCAATATGATGCCCTTGAAGGCAGGAAGGAGTGCCGAGTGCCTCCAGGATGGGACTGATCACGTTCTCAGTATTGCTGTTCTGGGGAATATGGATGACTGATTGAGAACTGCTTGTTGCCTCAAAGGAGAATGAAAAGGGATTTTGAGAAAAAAATCCCAGCTGCTCATGTTAGAATAGTGGCTGCCTTTAAACTTTCTGCTTTAAACAGAAAGCTCTCAGGTAATAAATGCTTACCTATGAAATCAACGTGGGAAAAATGAGCTGCATGAAATGCTATGAAGAACTACTCCAGAAGAATTGTTTCACCAAATCATGAAGAACTCCCAAGACTCTATGGACCAGAGACAACACCTGGGCTGTACGTGACACCTCAGGGACCTGACTACAGAAATGTTTAAATACAAGGCACATTTTCAGAAGTTTTTCCATTCCAGATATGCCTGTGTGTCACAGACATCTGTCCAGATGAGGCAAGAGTACCTCCAGTTTATTGAACTGCTACTGTCATTAACAGACTCTCCCTGTCTCACAGGCAAAATAATCATTCAGCATGAAGCATGGGGGATGGCAAAATGCGCTATTCCACAGACATCCCAGTGCAACCTATAAGCAAAATTTTCTCAGCATCTGCTGAGGAAGATGCTATTGTGATGACTTGAGGGAAGGTTATAGGAAATTTTTAATGACTGTTTTGTATGACTTGTTTTCCCTGCTTAATTTTATATTGCTCTCTGCCTGAATACATACAATTCAGTGCTCTAAAGGCTTTGTTAAAAGCTCAGTCAGGAAACCAAAAAAATGAGATATAGGTGTAAGTAGCTATAGATACCCAGAGACAGACCATCAGTGACGGAGAAACTATTTCAGTGGCTCTAATGGGATAATCGGTCAAATGCTAAAGCTGGGATCAAAGGAGGGCTAAAACCAAAAAGACCTAGATAAGAGAGAAGTGAGTAATTAGACAAAGTTAGTGAGAGTGAGCACAATAGCACAGCACACTCGGATCTACATGGACGGACAGGGGGATACTGAGCTGTGAGCAGGGCAGGCTGCGGCTCCCACCTCTGCCTTTCACTGTTTGTAAGCTTTTATGTCGTATCTCAGAAATATAAATTGTGTGTTGCACAGAGATGCTGGCTTGGTCACACTGCAGAAGATACACTTGTGACAGGATCTTGCAAAGGGGTCCTCATGGTTGATATGGGCGCCATGAAACAAATCACAAATCCTGTTCTGAGGGAAGAAACTTCTTGGGTGAGCATGTAGTTGGTGGGACTTCGAGGAAACAGAGCACTACAGCCAGTTTGCTAACTGCGGCAAGTAGCAACTTGCTGTACATAAAATCCCACTTGTCTACCAATCAGTATTTAAATACAGCCAAACAAAAGAAGATTTGAAGGTGGATTATAAAGGAAGCCTTTGAAATCACCAGTGGTGCAGTTGGTAACAAAGCAGTTAGAAATGCTTATGGTTGGTTTACTCAGTGGAACATACATTTTGGAAACAAATCTGTGTGTTGGATTTATGTTGTTCATGGCAATGTCACAGCCAGATTTCATTTTAAAGCAGCAAGTTTTACATCTTAGAAGAGAATAAAATACACGTTTTTAAATGCAGTTTGCAGAAGACCTAGAGATAATGTTTGGCGGTGTTTGTTTCTCTTGTTCTCCTGCCTCCTGTGCTCTGGGTGGTAGTGGCTAACTCCAGGAGCTTACTGCCTGCTGCTGCCTTAAGTGCCAACACAGCTGGAAGGGGAAACCTCTGACTGTGTTCCTTGAAGTCATCAAATGATGTTTGTGGTAGGAGTATGGCATTACAAGCAAGGCTCTTATGGTAGCGAAATACGACCATTAATATATTTTTTCAGCTACAGTAAATAAAGCAGTAAAACTGAAAGAACCCAGCTTCTGATGAAGTGCTCCATTAATGTATCATGAGTATTGACAATGCCAAGGTCATCATTTGGTTTGCAGCTACACTAATTACCAGCAGGTTTTAGAATATGGTATTTTATGGGTCTCCTAGCTGGCAGGCTACTTAGAGAGGGGTGATTTGTTGAGCACTATTCTTTGGGCTTTATCCTTTCATGGCTTTGGCTGTTACCGTAGCTCTGCAACAAAACAATCTCTCCCAGCTGTTTGATTTTTCACAGAGGAGTTATTAACATTTCTAAGCCAGCTGATATGCCTAGGCAGTACTCAAGCATATTAAACTGTTACATTATTTCTCTTAGGAATGTGCAGTAGCCATTTGCCAACCAGTAGCCGAGTGCCAGTGCAAGCCAGGGTGGTGTGGTGGCTGGCAGACAGGAACAGTGTGTTCGAGGACAGAAAGCTGGGAGCCGAGCTCAGCTGGGGCCATGCGAGTGGTGCTGTGTTAGGGTAGGGCAGACGCTCTGTTCTTTGTTGCTATGTGTTCACAGGGGTGGTAAGCCTGTGAAATAGGACACCTTCATTTGGGAAAAGAGATTCAGAAATTATTCTTGAGCTTTGACACAGAGATGGCAACTTCTTGCCCTGCAAACACACTACTACAACCTGCACTGCTGAAAAGGACTAGTGTTTTTTTAATACGTCTGTTTCTAGGAACATGGTTTGAAGCATCTTACAGTCTAACTCTTCTGGAAAACCAAACACCTTAAGGTGCTTCAAAGCCCTTTATACGTTGAGATTTTACTGTGGAAAAAAAAAGCAGCAGGAGACCAATGAGTTCACAGAGCTTGAGTGGAAGGTGCATGAAAGAGTATGAAGTGGGGAGTGCTGCTGACTGCACGGTCATACCTACATAGTCTGCACGGTCATAGCTACATAGTGAGTCACTTGGAGCTTGACAGTGTTTCAAAGAGCCTGGTCCGTTCAGAGCTAACAGAGTGGTATCCCAAAATGGACAGAAGCCAGCCACAAAATGAGTTAACTTCTTCCTCAGCTCATTAAATGAGTTGCCCAGTCAAGAATGAAGTCTGGATTCACATGTAGATACATGCGTTGTCACAGAAATGGTATGAGAATGACAGAGGGATGGGGGACCTTGATTTCCTCATTTGTTGCTTTAGCCTGAAGTTCTCTGTACAGGAAATGTTGTTGCGTCTCCTCACACCGCGTAGGGCAGGGGATCTATGGTGGACACCCTGCAAATCAGTCACAGTAGCGCCAGCACTGCTGGTTGGAGATGGAGGAGGCAGATTTCTCACCTTTGACTTTTGCCTGTTATAGATGTTTTCCCTAATGCCAGCATGCATCAAACCCAGGTTAGTCTGCTCCAGATTGGGAAGCGTTGCCCCAGTAATTAGAAATTACCTAAAATAACAAGGTGCTGCAATACCTCAGTAGTGGAAGAGCGCAGGTAATATGCAGAGAAACATGAGTCAGGGAGGAGGCTAGCTCTTAACTGCTGTGGTCCTCTTACCCCAAGAGCTACCGCCCTTGGCGGGGAGGGGAGGAGCGGGCAGCCAGGTGGGCAGGAATCACCTGCTTTCCCAGCAGCAGCTCCCAGGTGAGTGTGTGTGCCCAAGGCACCCTGATCAGGGCCCCTAGATTCTCTGATAATAATATTGTTTTCCCTGTCCCATAAAAATCTTTCTTCAACACCTAAACAGGTATTTGACCTGATGTGTGCTGCTGTTTCCACCTGAAATGTCTGATGCAGTTCTGATTATTAAGACTCTCACATCCCTTCAGTATTCAAGGGGGTGGGATGAGCGGATCAGCAAAGTGTGTTTTATTTCAGAGTTCTCATCTTTGGCGGTTTGTAGGAGGACAAAAGCCTTCCATGGAGATGATAGGCCTGTCAGACTACGGTAGTCATCAGCACTTTCTGTGAGGAGAGGGAGACCGTATTCACTGCTGACGCAAACAGGCGTAATGACACTGCGATTTAGCACCCAGCAATAGACTATTGTTTGTGCTCCAGCACCCCCGTTCCAGCTGTGGGTAACACACGGGTGACAGCCCCGCTGTGCGGTGACATGGCTGAGGACAGGAGGCAGGGGAAGGGGAGCACAGCTGCTGCATCTGCAGCGGGAGCTGCAAAAGAGGGCTGCAAAAGGCCAGAGAGCAGCTCCAGGGTCTGTTTTGACTTCTCCCTGGTTTGTGGGCAGTGCGTACAGAGTGCACTCGTGCAATAAAAGAGGAGAAGGGAAGTGGAGTCAAAAGGAGCCAGGAAGAGCAGCTCTCGTCCAATAAGCATTTGAAATCTTTCTGGACAGAAAAAATGTTTAGGAAAATGCAAGGGTTTATTGTTCCCATTAATTCTTTGGGCCTTTTCCTTTTGCTGGCTGAATTAGGCATAATTTGTATTAATATATTAAGTATTGTGCTTATAAGAGAGATGCTGGTCAGTTAGAGAACAGTCCAAACTACTCTCAGACACTGTATATTCTTATTTAATATATTTAGTATAACTGGGTTTTAATTTGCTTCATAATAAAGAAGAAATAAATATGCAAAGTCAGCTTTCATGGAATGAAGTAATGGTTGCATGCTCTTAAAACATTTTTACCAGGAAAATTTATAACAATATTATAACTTCTTTTTAGCTTAATTTCCAGATCAGCAAGATTTACGAAATCTTGTTGTTTGTACCTGCATACTTGTCCCTGCCTTTGAATAACTTCTATACCTATTGGCCAGGTTTATGCTAACTTGAGATGCTGAGAGAGCTCTCAGAAAACTTTGCCTTTTTTTAAAGGTTTCATGAAACTAGATGGCAAGCTAGCAAAGACGGGCCATGAAAGTACCTCCACTGGGGAAAAAAGGCTGGAAAAGAAACTCTGCTTTTATTGGAAATCAAATAAGCAGCATTGCAGGCAGGTTAACATCTCAGATACAAAAAGCAGTTGATCGACAATAGATTACAAGGCCCCAGAAAAGTAGGCTTTGTCACAGTGCTTGAACTATTTACTTTATATGTAAATCAGTGGGGAACAAAACCGCTCTGTTAAGCAGCAATTGTTTATAAGCTTTAATGCAGTAGTAAAGAAAATATGAGAAAATGATAAAAAACTAAATCTGAGAGGTTTTTCCATGCTTTTGGAAATCCTGATTGTTTTCCAGATTGACAGTGAGATTTATAGGTAACCCTACAACTGCTGTAAAACCCACTTCTCACCCTCCTCACTGCCCAGATGGATAGCTGGGTGAATTAATCTGAACGTCTCTGAAGCGACTCCAGTATTTTCTGGGCTATCACAGTCATTTGACCAGAGAATCTCGCTCAGAACGCTGGATATTTGTGTGAAAAAATACTGAGTATCAGCGAGCACAGCGATCTGATTAATTTGGTCAAATACCAGAGATACAGTGTTACATATATACTAATGCCTTTCTGCACCATCACTCTATGCTGCCTGATAGTGTCATTGAGCCTGTTTTGCACTTGTATCCACGAGGACAAAAACTGAAACTGAGGGTTGTTGTTCCCCCTTTTTTTTTTTTTTTTTTTTTTGAGGCAAGCTTCCTGTAGTCATTAGTAAAAGGAAATTAATTTTAGGAAAGGCACATTTTGTTGCAGAGGATCCTGTAGCGAGACAGGCTTGATTTCTTGTTCCAAAGGCTCTCTTGCAGATGTCATAGCGTCTCAGCAGGGAAGCCCTCTGTCTGAAAAGAAAAGCTCCTAAAATGCATTTCTGAGACGTTAACATGCAAAGATGCCTTTGTTCAGACTGTTGTAAAAATACTACCCATATTTGGGCTGTTGTTGCAAACAAAGGGACTTTCCACTAGATGGCCCTCCGCATCAAGCATTGAATATGTTTCCTTGTAAACATGGAAACAATTTCTCGGTTTTAAGCTTTGTCAACAAACTCTATCCCATGATTCACATAGTCCAAACTCAAGTCTTCTCCAGTCCTGAAACTAGGCAGCCCTATTCCTGCAACCCAATACCTACATTAAAATACCTTGTCTTTTTTCACTGTCAACCTGTCCTCAGAACGTGCACGCTTAAAATCCTGCCTTCTTGTATATGGGAGCTATATAAATGCCTGTTAAATGTTCTTTTTATCCATGTATAACAAACAGATCTGGGACTTAAGGTTGTGAGGTTGTCATTCATGTTCGTGAACAAAAGAGAAAGCACTGGTGTTACAGCCTTGTCATTTGTCTTGTTGCACCTGCTTAGAATTTTTACATCTGGCAGGGTTTCCTAATGGGGAAAAAACCCACAGAACTAAAATTTCAGAGGATGTAAATTGACATTACTCTATTAACATTTAAAGAATTGCATTGATCAACCTCAGCTTTGGCTTTGGTTGAAGACTTTTGAGAAACATTCCTTCTGATTATTCTGCCTATGACAAGCCAACAGAGGCCATTTTTGGAGGTCTCTTCCTTGGAGTATGGCAGAGAATACTTCCTCGCATTTGTTCCTCCAGGTCACTGCTGTCTGTCCAAGTAACACCTTCCTGTGCTTCTTGCATTTTGCTGCTGCTGCCTAGTGTTAAATTGCAGGATGCTTGACACAAGTCTCATCTTCCTGCCATAAGCTCCCTGTAGGTAAACTCCTTTCACACACAGCTCTTTCCAGTGCTAGTTATTCCCAGAGGACAACTCACAGGCCATTAGTGGTACACAGCTACTCCAGAGCTTTATAAGTGAGCCTGATGGTGGGTGTGTGGCAGAGACTGTGTCTCATTCTGGTGGTGTGCAGGTGCTTACAAAGGGAGTTTCACCAAGTGGTTGACGAGAAGTTAATGCGAAACAGGTCCCTGGTGCTAACTTGATGCTTTGTGCACAAATGGCAACTCACAGAACCTGCAGGAACCACACAACAATTTAAGAGGTGGAAACAGGCATGGGGAAGAGACTGAGACTAAGGGTAAGGTGCTGCTGAGACTGGGTGTATTTAAGGTTGGGGACTAGGTTTATAGGTTGGACACTGCAATAAAATGATAGGATAGAAGAATTTTGTGTCATGCTTCAGTGCAGCACATACAGCCTGTTTCAGAGCTGGGTGCTATTGCTGTCCTCTCAGTTGCTGCTGCTAATAATGGTATCCCAACTAAGCAGGTTTGGAAATGTCTGTACTGGAACAAAAGCAAAAGTCTTCCTTCTTATTTTGTAAAGTGACCCACAGACCTTGGGTCTTAAGCTGCTGCTAAATATGAAATAGGCTCGGGATAATTTGAAGTAATGAGTTGCTTGGCAGGAAAAGGGCAAACAATGGTGTGGGGTACTAACAACTGATGCTGGTAATAAGTAAATTAAAACTATCACTAATATGGTGTGTGTCAGGGGCACTGATCAAGCAATGCGCAGAGGGGTTTAAAAGTTGGAAATTAAGTGATCGTGACCATCAAAATAAGAAAACATATCTTAAAATGTGATTTTCTGACTAGGCAAGAACTGGTGTGTTCACTGGGAAGGAAATGCAGCAGGTTAAGAAGAATGCAGCTGAATATTGCTGTGGGCCCTGGTGAGTGCTCTTTGTTTCACTGTGCTGCTTTCAAGGGGCTGGAATCAGTTCTACTTGCTGAGAAGGGTGGTGTTGCTAAATGGTATTATGATAATATAATGAGAAATCAGAGCAGCTAAGTCCTGACAAGGCATCCAGCTCGAGTTAATTAAAACAGAGAAGTCATACCATGGTGCCAAGGGAAATAGTAAAAGCACAGATGGGGAGATTTGATTGCTTACTGAGGATTAGTGCAGAGGTCTTAAAAGGACAAAGAGACAATCTGGACAACCTCATGGCTGGAACCAGAAGCTGAGAAGTGACATGGACATGTGGATTGCAGATAAAACAATTTTAAATGTCACTACTAGTGTGAATTTGTGAAGGAAAAGGCAAGCTTTAGGGTTAACCCAACTTTTTTGTAATTACGGGAGTTGAATCTGGGAAAAAGGGTGCCTGTACACAGTCATGGCTCGTCATAATAAATGTAATTACGCTTATACTGTAGTAGAGGCAAACCCAGTCCAGATTTGTTTAAGAAAAGGTTATTCTGAGCCAAACTGTTCCCAGTCCAAGCCAGGCTGCCCCATCCTTTTCAATGGTACAAGGCAGATGTGGTTCAAAGTGCACCTCAACAAGCCAAGTGAGTCTTGGGGGTGCCAGTCACAACCATGCTGGAGTTTGGTTGCAAGAACCTGTTTGCTCTGGCCTGGAAGGGGGGGGGGGGAACGTATGTAGCATGGGATGAGGCATTAGTGGTTTTTCTGGGCTGCTCACAGCAGCCATAATCCCTGAATGTTTTGTCCCCACAAAAGATCATAGTGCAGAAATATAGGTAGATCAGATGCAGGTGTCTTCCAGTCTCTCTTTGGCCTAAGCACCCAGAGCATACTGAATTAGACAGCCATAATCTCTCCTCCTTTGGATATTCTCTCATATTGGGCTTAATTCCTGCATGGATACGGAGGCATCGTGGTACATAGGCTTAGTGCATTTGTTGCTGTCTTCACTGCGACTGCATGGAGATGCAGGAGGCCTGGGCTGTTCAGCTCCTAGGACAGGGTTGTACAGAAAAGTCCTTCCCTCCTTCCCGCACCCCACCCCCCAAACAAAACAAAAACCAAAAAAACCCCACCACCCACCCAACAAGTAAAAGCTCAGGTCAGGCATGATATTTCCCTGAGAAGGTAAAACTCTGTTTGGAGGCAGAATGAAATTCTGGAGCAGATGAAAATGGATTAAAAATTTCCAGATTAGGAGGGATCCTTAGAAAAATAAGGTGCATGAGTGTAAGAACATGTTTCTTTCCACTCTTCAGTAGATTAGATGCTGCCTAACCTCTGCTCAGCTCTCTGTTCAGTTGGAGATCTTCTTGTGCCTAAATGAAGAACGCAGGCTGCTTGTTCCTAAGGCTACTATATTAACTGAAAACAAAACCAGTAAATTACTTGGTTGTTCAGAGTTGCTTTTGTTGGGCCTCTTGCTGGAAATCAGTTCTGGTTATGCATAACTTACTAGAGAAGCTGGTAATTTATAGCATGCTAAAACCAGAAAGGACAGTATGAAGGGTGGGTAGGAGGAGCTGACCCTTCTCCAGTTCATTTACAAAAACAATTACCTTTTTATAGTTCTGTACCCCTGCAGACACCCTGTGAGGCTCCAAGGCCCCTATTTTGAGTCTGACAGAGAGTTAACCTGCTGCACACTGTTCTCCAACAGGCTGAAAGGCTTTGCTTGGGGGGCGGGGGGGAAGCTCCCCAGGCTGGTGTTTGTTGATGTCTAATCATGGGACAGACCTCTCTCTATTTTGGGAACAGTAAGGGAGGGCCTGGGAATCTTGCCAGTAAACAGCTTGGGGTGTAGCCTCCAGGGCCCTTACCTTCCTCTGGTCTGTCCTTACATGCCGTTTCTCTTGCTTCGGTGCTGAGGTCGCTGTTTCTGTAATTTTTTTAGCAAAGTGTCAAGGTGAGACACTTGCTGTGAAACTGGATTTAGAGCACGTGGCAGGCAGCTCCTATGTCAGCCCAAGCAGAAGTTCAGGAACATTTGATTTATGTGAAAAGCCTGTACTACTGGTGGTGCAGATTTGAGGCTATGGGCCAGAGGGGCTCCCCCTTACGCTGACGACTCAGCTTCCCAGGCTGCCAACAGCAGAAGGAGCCTTAGGTATATGTCCGCTTTGACTAAAAGTGGGGCTCAGTGAAGCATATCAGAAACTGCCTCACAGAGGGTGTTGACAGGAGCTGAAGTGGTTCACAAATAGACAGTGTAGGAGACTTTAAGGACAGATAGCTGGGGATTAAAAGTGGCATTGTGCATCTTATTTTTGCCATCACTTCAATCTCTGCGGGTAGAAGAGAGAAATAAGTAGAGAGAGAGTCTCAGCTCAGAAATTGATGCAGAAGAAATTGGCATGATGCTTGGCAGGGAATGAAGAGACACAAGTGGCAAGGGTTGAGGTGGTGTCCCGAGGGATGGCACACACAATTCCACAGCTGCTGTGCTAGAGCTGTAGCTGGCAAGGATGTAACAGCACTGGTTTGAATACAGCTCAGGCAAGATCCAAAAATAAGAGAATATTGTGGGCTTCCCAGGGAAGCCAAGTGTTTGAAAGGGGAAGGAGTCATGGATCAGCTGGGTGTGTGCCCCTGAACTGCCTCAGAACATCGCTGAGGGACTTCAGTGAGAGACTGGTGCAGTTCTGATCTTGTTCACCTCACAGCTTGTTGAAACGGCTTATTAAAATGGGTTGCTAATTTGTTTAAGTTTTCTTCCTGTATATGTTGTCTTGCAGCTTTTGTGTTCTATAGCAGTTTTGTGCATCTATATATTCCTCATAGTTGCAATCCATTGTGCTGGGTTGGCACTGAAATGTTTTCTTTGGAGCAAGAAACTGCTGCTTCATGGAAGGAAAAAGCAGCTCAATTAAAAGAACCTAGGAAATCCTGAGAAAATCAGAGTCACAAAATCACAGAACCGTTTGGGTTGGAAGGGACCTTGAAGATCATCGAGTTCCAACCCCCTGCCATGGGCAGGGACACCTCCCCCCAGCCCAGGTTGCTCCAGGCCCCATCCAGCCTGGCCTTGAACACCTCCAGGGATGGGGCAGCCACAGCTTCTCTGGGCAACCTGTTCCGGTGTCTCACCACCCTCAGAGTAAAGAATTTCTTCCTAATACGTCATCTAAATTTTCCCTCTTTCTGTTTAAAACCATTACCCCTCATCCTGTCACTACACTGCCTGATAAGGGGTCCCTCCCTAAAATGCTGAGAATGGGTTAGAAAAATTGTTTTCCAGTTGCCCCCAGTAGCTGTAAATACAATGAACTCTTTACAAGACAGGCATTTTCCTGTGGATAGCTGAGTTATATCTGAGGTACCTGGAGGCAGTTTAGAGCTGACTACCATGCTAGTAGGTAGCAATGCTTACAAAAGCAGAGAGACTGAAAAGGGAGTGTGATATGTTGGCCCTGAACCAAAACTCAGGAAATTAAATTCTAATTTCTGGTTCTGCCACTGCTTTTTGGTATGATTTCTGTTAAGTTGCTGAAAACGCACCTGGCCTCTTTTCTTTATCAGATACCATTGTTCGTAGAGCCTTTGTTGGCTCTAGGTGCTGCTGGGGGTAATAGCAAGGAAAAGAGAGGACATATCTTCTCTGGAGCTCCTCATGCACATCCTTTAATTAGCTGGAACTTGAACTGGAGAAGAAAGAAACAAATAATTAAGCTAGAAATGAAATTGACTGTGTTTGGTGAAGATCTCAGCTTGCTGACTGCCTTCAGCAACATTCTCTCAGTGCCTCAATCTCTCTCTGTTGTGAGCTGTAACTCTGCCAGGCAGTTTGGTGAGAAGTTCTGGGCATATCAGGGGGTGATGTGCCCTTTGCCTTGTGCCTGTGGCGGTCACCAGGAGAATCGGACTGATGTGGGCTTACATAACGCAAACACTAGTAGTCTTGCCTAAAAAGAAAAAAAAAATCATCTCTTTTCTTTACAAGTTTGGACCATTTGTGTTCCTACACCCCCCCCCTCAACATCGCTTTCCTGCCAAGAAGCCTGAATCTCTGGCGTGAGAGGACAGGGTATTGCTATGGAAATGAGCGGGAGCAGTACAAAGCCGCTGTTAGGAGGACAAGGCAGAGCGAGGCCTCATGTGGAGGAAATCTAATTTTTAAGCACCTGTGCTGGATAAGTAACAAAGGAGCTGCTGGGAAGGGACAACAGAGCTTGTGAATGGCACTGTGTATGCAACCCACAGCATATCCCCTGCTTGGCTAATAAGAGATTGTGACTCTTATTCAGTACATGCTGGCAGTTAATCTCTCTGCCATATGGCGGCTGTGCCTGGCACCTGCTTCATCAGTGTGAGATAAGGTCAGCGTCTCCCTGTGGGCAGAGGTATTTTGGATAATCAATGTTGCTTCAGCGTCTTTGTCACCCGGGAACAACTGCCGTTCCTAGGTACAGTGCTGGGAGCTGGGAAGGAGCATCTTCACTTTGGCAGTGAGGCTCCTTCCTCCCAGGATGGTGCTGTGCCTTGTGCTGGTCCATGCCGTGTACAGATTGTATCCATTCATTCACATTCTGTTGTCAAAAGGCATGAATAGGAAGAGAAAACGTGTTTTCTTTCACACTGCTTTTTTCCTACCTTTTCTCTGCTCCTTCTCCACTTGTAGCGTGTTTCCTTCCATCTTGACTCCTACGTTGTCTTTGCCCCCCAGCTTGTACAGTGCAGACGAATGCTTCCCAGCTGGCAGGGAGGAACTGTGACAGGGTACAGCTGTGGCTGGGGTCCTCCTGCCTCCTGCATCACCATTAAAGCCCTCGTCTGTCTGCCTGTATATGCGAACCTGTCTCTTCTACCCCTTTTTCCTTCCATCTCTCTTCTGGTATTTCATTTTATCTTGCGCTTTATACTCTCCAGCCATCTGTCTCCCTTCTCATCAAATCATCCTTCAAGGAAACACCATGCTAAACCTCTCCTGTACTGCCTGGCTTTTTACATGAGACAAAACATGTTAAGACAGGGACGTAGCCAGACAACTTCTGCTTTTGCCTGCCTGCAGCAGTCCTTCCTATGCCATGTTGGAGATCCTTGCTGGCAAGATAGGACAGAGGCAAAATTTTTGGTGCCAGCCACAACCAGAAAGACAGACAGCCTGAGATGGAAGGAGGCCCTTGGGAGGTTGGTGGACGTATGTAGCTCCCCCATTTGAGAAGCTTTCTCTCAGGAGAAGGGGCTTTCTGCCTGACTTCAAGGAGGAGCCATGAATTCAGACATGTATTTCTAGTTCTGCTCATGACTCTGTGTGATATTGAATGTGGGTTTAATCTCTTCTGCTAGTTGCTAAATGCTCAAATAAGGGTGATATGGTATTGTTCTTTACCTAAGGCCTCAGATTTCTGCAAGTAAATCCTTTTAGCACCGATGTTGTATAGTGTTTGAAATTCTGTTAGAAAGGATCCTCACAGATTAAACTCCTTTAGGAAAGAAGGCTGGTATTTAAAAAGTGCACTTTATTTAGTAGGTGATTTCTCCTGTTTCACAAATGCATTATTATGAAAAGGAGGTAGGCAGGAGAGATCAATAAATCTAAGAAACAATCTAGAATGGCTTCTCTTGGTGTCCTGTGAATCTGTCCATAAATGACGATGTAAACTAGCAGTTGTTTGCTATAATTCCCTGGTCATATCTGCAGCTTGTCACATGAAAACATGTTAGTGAATGAACTACGTAGGTCCTTTCAGCATGAGAGAGCCACTGTGGCAGAGGGGTAAAACCTGTCTGTCTTTGCCTTGCCAGGCTCAGGAAATGGAACAGGGCGAGTTCTGCTAGCTGCAGATCCCAGCAGCCAGGGCCAAGCAGTGACCTGCAGGAAAGTAGGTGCTGTCTGGGGCTTACAGGGAATTGTTTTTTCCCCTCAGGTTGTGTTACTTCTCTAACCTTTTGTTGCAATATTTGTCAAATATTCCAAAATTCTGTTCTTCTGACATCCAGCTTAATTCTCAATATTGCACCTGCAAGGCAGACTTGATACAAAATTTACCTTGGCTTTGTGATCATCGTGACCTGATGGTATTTGGAATTAGAAAAAGTGATTCAGGGATTTAATGCTGAGTCGCCCCAGTCTCTCTCTCAATGTCCTTTCTTTTGTTTGGGAGCCTCATCAAAATGTCTTCAAATCAGCGCTTTCTAATCCCTGTTTTCTTTTGTTTCAGGTTTCATTTGGCCTTTAAAATCATTGTAATCTGATCTTAGTTTTCACACCCGCTTCTTTGGGTGATTGCTATGCCTGATTTGTGAACTTTGTACAGTTCCAAGAGCAATGCATGTGTCTCTTGTCTATAGCAAATAACAAGCAAGGCGCTGAACAATCGTTCTGGAACCAGGTGGAGACAGATAGCTGCGGCATGGAGTCTAGGACAATAACACTAGGACAGTCAAGCTGTACCTCTCCCCTGTCGGGTCCTGACCCTGAAGAGTCTTGCAGAAAAGTTTAGAGGGAACCTTAAAGGTTTAGAAAAAAGTTACCTTTTAATTGATTTTCTATTTAAAGGTGAGGAACAAAGGAAGCTCAACCAGAAAAACAGTACAGTTAAACTGTTCTGATTACTTGTTTTTCCACTGACAGCAGCTCATTTCCCCAGAGTGAGAATATGAATACAGGTAGGAAATAATTATGGCTGGTTCTCCCAGCCCTGCTGATGGGCACTTGGCGATTCATGGCTGAGAGAGCTTCACCAGCAAAGGACATGCCTTCTGGACCTAGAAAAGCCCAGAAGGGGGGACATTACTGGAAGGAAGTTTAAGAAACTGCAATAGCACATGAAGGCTCCTGAGCTCAAGGCTCTGTTACTAAATGTGGCTGGAAATATCCCCATGAAACAACATTCTTGTGAAAATGTTGATTTGTTGGACCCAACTGTCTCATCCAAAACAGTTCTGTTCAAAGAGCTGTGGTGGACTCTGAGGTAGCCTTTCTACACTGCTCTCCCTGGGCTCCTGGCCAGGCAGATCAGTCTTTGGGGCAGACCCAAAGCACAGTATCATTTTCTAGGCCAGGACCTGGTGAGTGATGCTGGAACAGGCAGCCATGTCAAAGGCTCCGTGCTCGTACTGAGACAGTGACGTGATGGCACACAGGGAACCTCAGAGGTGAATGAGAGCATGAAATTTAGTCACACACTTCCTCTGGGTATCCCTTCCTAGGGCAATCTCTTGGGATGAAGGGCTGGGGAAATTTTAGTGTTATTCTGGTTGGCTTTCCTTTCTTGTGTGGTGCTTCCCTGTCACGGCAGCACTGTGCTTGTTGACTTGTTGAATCAGTTAGACTAAACTCTTCGTGAAATAGGAAGCTTCCCTATGTGTGTACACAGTTAAGTCCATACCAACTATTGTAAGACAGTAATATTTCTGACCTTTTCTGTTCAATTTGACAATACCTGTCGGTAGTCAGTAACAGAATATAATGCAGTACAGTCTTTGCTGGATTTACAGTGTTCAGTATGGCTGAATGCATGCTTTCTTAGATCTCCCAAACTCAACAGATAACTAAGCTTTCAGTGGGATGTTGATTGAAGCAGAAATGAGTAAAGTAATTAACAGTGCGTGATCCAGTTTGAAAATCAATACAGACTGTATTGAACCAGAATAAGAGCCAGAAGAGGGGCTGCTAATACTGTAGGTCTGAATCAGCAAGATACGTAAAAAGTGCATCCACCAAACATAAATTTACCAGACAGCATTTAAAAAAAATCAATAACTAGAGCATTAAGATCAGGTTTACAGGAAATTGCAGGAGAATCATTCAGGTTGGCACCACAAAATATTGAACACTGAGATGCAATGGCAAGGAGCTGTCTACGTTCAGTATCCTCAGGAGTGGTCTTCAGAGCTGCCAGCCCCTTGCAAATGGTCTAGATGTCGAAACGCCTCATAAGCTCAAGAAAATGAAAGGAGACAACAACCAGATGTTCTCCAGAGCCACCTATTCTGGATATCTGTCAGTGTGCCAAGACACCAGCCTTTTAAATTTTTAAATCTGGGAGAACTATACTGAACGGTTATAAGCCCCTAAAGCCTGCCTGTGTTCCTAAGACTTTTACAGTAGCACAGTTAAAGCTAAACAAGCTCATGCCATAGGGCTTACTCTGCCACCCACTGGCTGTAGCAGACAAACAGTTGAGCACAGGATAAGCAAGGCTGTGAACTTGTGATGTCTCCTGGGCTCTGTGGTACTCTTTGCATGTGGGCTAATGAGAGAGTCACGAGCTACTTTGCATTTGTCATGAGGATCTCAGCTGAGAGTGAACCTGCGGTCAACTACTGCAGAATAATTAGCAAGTTCATACCTTTGCTTACTTTTCACGTTGTTTACCTTACGGTATTCACATTTACACTTTCATTGCCATAGAAGTGTATTTTTGAAAGGTGGTTCGGTGGAAGGTTGCTAGAGTTACCACTTTGGCTTTGTACTTTTTGGTAGTGAGGCTGTCAGTGTTTGTTACCCTCCCAGATGTAGCTGGAACTTCTAGCTCGTGATAACTTTTATCCAAGAGGCAGGAATAAATCTGCTATAAGGATGTTGGTTTTGGGCATCAGGAGGAAAATAATTAGACTGAAGAAATGAGAACTATTTGTTAATTGAACAACTATATATATATATCAAGGGCTTGTTTATATATTTGCAGAACTGCAGTGCTGTATAACATCACTCTGTGAAATAGTTGGCTGCATTAGACACTCCTATGAAGGCCAGCAAATCATTGTATATTGTATCTGCATTTATTTTTCTAGCAGCCAAAAGTGTGCAGCTGAGATGACAATGAATTCTTTTGTTTGTTCATATTTAATCCTAACCAGCTGGTGGAAAATACAGTTGTGATTTTATATGGAAATGAGAGAATCTGCCCATTAATAGGACGTCTGTGGAATGCCGTGAGCTGGGGGATAAGAAATGCTTCCACCATTAACAGAGGTCTGAAATTATAGTTGAAGGCGATTCACACGCACTTGAATTTTCATTGCTTCCCTTCCCTTTTGCAATGACAGTATAATTCAGCAGTTTGGGTGTTTGAATGCTACCGTCTACTTAAGGTATTAACTGCGTTGTGACTCATTGATAGGTGCAGGGGATGATCCTGAAGCCAAATGTATAATTGCATCAATATTGTTCACGCACTTTTCAGTGGATGCAGGATTGAGTGAGCAAAAATAATCATCTTCTGTTTTGCCTACCCAGGCACCATAGCAACTGAAATGCTGTGCTTAAAATTATCACTGGTTTTTCCTCCTATCCCTTTGTTCCATATGGTGCAGCATGTCAAACTGTCTTAAAGTACAGTTCCATGGATGCCAGCTATCAGTGTGTAAGGAAATGAAATGTGTGCAGGATTTGATGACTGATGCTGAGTTTCATAAGCTGTCTGCTTTGTTACTTGGCATGCCCTGAGACAGCATGTGCATGGCACAGCACGACTTTCTGCGAGGTGACACTATGCACTGTCTCCCATGGATGGAAGCACGCTGCATTGCTATATTCTGGTAGTGCTGGGGAAATAAAGAATGCAATAATGCCATTTTAAGTAAGGAGCTGCATTCCTTCTACTCTTGTAGTGTCAGTAGTAGAACCCGTATTACTTGAGAGGAGGGGAAAGATCATACTTGAAACAATAGTTAAAGATTTGACCATGCTAGTAAATGTGGGAGGTCCTGGTAGATGTCAGGACTGTCAAAAGGGATGTCTGAACTTAAATATTTATATTTTTAGGCACCTAAATAAATAATATAACTTCAAAACAGCTGAGCAGCCAGCAGATTTCATTGACTAGTTATTTTGACTACTTTATTAGTCCTTTGGTTCATGCATGCACTGTTTTTTCAAATACTGGGACTAATCCTTTGATGCTTACCATTACTTAAAAAGCTCCAGGGTACCCCAGCACCACCGGTGAGAAGAGCACCTAGACCCAGCAGTTGTGAAAGCTGTATATTCTGCAGATCTCTTGTCTTAGCTACTTATACCCTGTGTAAACAGCAAGGTAAGGTGATGTCCTAGCAGTGGTGTGCTGCTTTGTGCATTGTACACAGGGGTAAGCAACTGCAGGAGGTGCTGCTCTGCGCACTTTGCATCACACAAGATGATGAACTGCATCAATACAGTCTTTTTGATTAAAACGAAAGCATCATTAGCCAGTGTTGAGCCTATTAAAAAAAACAAATTAGCTTTTCTTTTGATCAGACCACACCTGGAAGGATTTAAAGAGTTCCTTCTCTGCAGTCCCGATGCTTCGCAATTCTCTCATTGCAGCCCCAGCTCTGATGCTGAGATCTGATAGTAGAAGCAGTGCAGCAGCAGCGTGCTGGCCAGCAAGCCAAGAACTTGTCTGCAAATGGACACTGGAAATGCCAAGTCTGCTGTAGGGTGTGCTGGTACATTATAGTGTATGTCAGTCATCCCAGACAAGTCGCATATTGGCTGTAAGTCTGCAATAGATGAGAATTCGGTATTTGTATATCATGCATTAAAAAAAGCAGGGGAAGGCTTATAATCTATAAATAACATGATTTGATTCACTGAAGCAAAAATGTTTGTCATCTATAAATAAGATAATGTCATTCACTAGAGCCATTGTGATACAATTTTACAACAGGATTGAGAGCCATTTTTATTGATCACTTCAAATCGATGGTGTTGTTGCATACAAATTGGTACAAAATGTCATCCAATCACATTTATGACACTCCTACATCAGTACACGTGGAATGTTGTTCTGTATCATCACGTATTTGTTTGATCAAGCTAATATTTCATCTGCCTCGTTGGAGTGATCATGTGATGAGAACAAACTCAAATTACTGAAAATTATCAACCCATTCATTTCTGATCAAAGAGCTAGCTGAGGGATTTAGACTTTTTTAAAGCACACAGATTCATTCTCTTTTCTAAGCATAGATTTTGCAGAAAGAAAAGAAAATCTCTACTTTAGGCAAAAGCATCTTTTGGCACCACAGAATTGACTTCCAAGTTTCAGCTTTCTGTCCTTGAGAAGAGCTGGTAGAATTGGCTACAGAAATCACTTTGCTTCCACAGGCTTTTTGCATCCTCTGCTTCATTTGCCTCTCTAAGGACTCAGTGTGGAAGATCTTGTGTTCTTCAAGTCAGACAATCATCCCAAAATCCTAAGAAAATGGACTTCTCTGCCTGTGCTTTAGTAAAGAGACCGAATGCAACTGCGTACCGCCAAAGAGAGACAGAGTTCAACAGTTCGTCAAATTTGAATGATTCTGCTTTGTACCGTTTGCTGGAGGAATGGGCTCTCAACCGACCAGGCACAAACATGAAGATGTTTTTAATCCCTCCAGTTGTCTGCCTTGTGGCGGGTGTCCTCATCATTCCTACCATCTTGTTTGTGATCTTCTCTAGGTTTAGCATCCGTCAGGAAACAAGGTACATGCTGCTGGGAAATGCTCTGCTTTCTGATCTGATCTACCTGTTGTTCTACACCCTGTCAGCCGCTCTCAATGCGGCGCATGTACATCTCCCAGAGGAAACATGTGTCCTCCTGTTATTTTTGCTGGCAGTGGCTTACTGTGGAGGATTGTTCACAGCTGCTGCAATAGTCTTGGACACATACATAGCTATTTTATTTCCTTTGCGCTACATTGCTATTTTGCCACCTTCACGAACCAAAAAAATTATTGTATTACTCTGGATGTGTTCTGGGGCTTTCCCTGGGATTTTCTTCTTGGTGCTATCGAGCACTCACAGCTTTGTGCCCTGTGTCCTGGAAACGTGCTCGGTTCCAGTAATACTAATATTGACTCTGAATGGGACTGATGCTGTGAAACTCTGTTTCTGGCTTTCTACCACAGTTATCTTTCTCTGCCTGTCTCTAATATTTTGCTGCTATGCTATTCTGTATTTTAAAACCAAACAATCGGGTATATGGGAGAGCATCTGCTCCAGAGCCAGTGTAACATTCTTAATGCACAACACTGTGTTATTTTTTTACTTCTTTCCACTCTTGGCCCTTTTTGTAGAGTCATTCCTCTGCATTAATGTTGTCATCAGACTGCAGACAGGAATCTGGGTTTCCCTGACAGTCTGCAATATCCTGATGATTCTGCCAAAAGTTTTGTTCCCTTTTCTGTATGGGCTTCGATACAGAGAGATCTCAGCATCTCTCAAATCCATTGTCAGAAGGAAGCATCTTCACCTGGTGTCACCTGCTCCATCGCCATCCTGAGCCAACACAGAGCACAGCCAGAGCAGAGGAGTTGTCCTTACCTTGATAGCATGCAAGCCCGATGGAAATCACTCAGCTTCTGAAGAAGTGATCTGAAGAAGTGATCAACCCATGTCAGAGAAGACATGGGTTGATCGCTCTGTCTCCTTGGTGCCAGAATGCCACGCACCTTTCGTCACATCACAGCTGGGAACACAGTGAATGCTACCCTGGATGAAGTTCTAAGCTTTATTCTGATGTGGGAGGGCAGGATCTTTTGGAGGAGGTACTGAATCAAGATCATTTTCACCCATCTGTGGCAGATGCCTTTCTGGAAAATAGTAAATAAAAAATAGATGGTGCAAAGCAAAGGGGGTAACCACAGGTCTCTTGACAGCATCACCTACAGCAGAGAGGATCCTTAAACAAATGTGCTGTGAACACAACAGCTACTTCTTTTACTCATAGTGTATTCTTGCAAGGTTGGTAGCCAATGTTCTGTTCTTTAAAACATATGCTGAAAGGTGCTTCTGGAAACTGCTGTGCTCAGTGAAACACTGTGCTTCATCTTTTGCAGTGTGCTAGCATATTAATTTCTTTATGGATTCTGTCTGACAATCTGAAAAACACTGAATTTTTATAAAAGCTGAGTCTGATGGGAAGTCACCTTTGATCAGTGGCTGTTGGGCAGCCCAGCACGTGATGCTGTTAGGGAGTAACAGAGATGGGCTGCTTGGTGAGGGAAAACAAGCCAGGAGCAGCGGGTGGCCGCAGGGAGCCTGGGTCAGCCCAGAGCCCCAATTCCCCGCTGAGTCCTTACTGATGCAACCAGGCCAAGGCGGTGCCCGGCAGCTGGGGCAGCAGGGCAGGAGCAGTGAGGCACGAGGCTGGGCTCAGCTGTACCCATAGCATGGTCAGACATGACCCGGGGTGAGGGCCTAAGTGTAAACACTACTCCTGAGTCCCTGCCGAGGCATTTATTTCCCAGGTCTCTCTCAAATAGGTCTTCTCCAGCAGCCTTATCCCAGGTTATGGCTGTGCCATATCCGAGCCCGTGTTGGGCACCTGCCACCAAACCTGTAAGAAGGTCAGAAGAAAAAGCTGCAGAGCCTGTTGATGTACTCAGGGGCAAGAGAGATGATCTCTTGTAAGAGCCTTTTAGGTTTTCCACATCAGCCACCTACATATAGAAGATGAGTGAAATGGTTTTCTAATCTTTAAAGAACTCAACATTTCATTAGATGTAAACGTCAATGTGGGAAATTCAAATTGCAGTGCCGTTCCTTGGACTTGAGGAATAAGCTTTTGTATTTCTGAAAATAATATTTTTAGAATTTGTTACTTTTTATATAGAAATACATTGGGCTTTAAAAAAACCCAGGGTATTAGAAAACGGCCCTTGATTTCACTCTGTGCAATATTTCACTTGTATGCAAACTCTCTCCACCTTCTGTTTGCTTAAAGCAGTACATAGAAAGTGCTGAATGTGGCTTTTGGGTACTTCACAGTCATCTGAAGAATTCCACCGAGTGTCAGCCAGGAGGAGATGGGTGTCTAGTTGCATGAGATGTTTTTTGGCAATGAAGCCTGTTTAAGAAGTTCCTGCTTATCTGTTTCTCTCCTCCTTCCCAAACTGCTTGCTACTCTCCTCACATTGCAGTGTCTGCTCTCTCCAGTTTGCTGATACAACTGCTTCTGGGGTTGCAGGTTAAAAATATCCCTCCAGAGAGAAGTGGTGTTGTTTTCATTTTAACCAAGATTATCCCAGCGATCTGTTCTATAGCATGTTTTGCAAACAGCTATGTCAGCACAACTGAGGGGGGTAACAAATTCCAGTGCAGAGATGGGAATGAGCAGGGACATCTTAGCAGCTTTGCTGCTAGGGGGCATTTCTTGTGTACGAGCATGTTTAAGCTAACGTTGTTGCAAGTGAATAAACTGTATTATTGTGTATTTGCTTTAACTGTGGTTCTGCACTTCCCCTATTGTGACCCAAAGAAACATTAAATTCCTGAGTAATGGTTTTGTTTTTCAGAAAAAAAGCCATATTTCATCTCAATCTTCTTCAATAAAAAAAAAATAGGACCTGAAAGTTGCTTTTTACTGGCTGCTTTTATTTTTCTCCCAAGATGAATGTAGCGTAGGCATCAGCACACAAGCTATGTTTGTATAAAGACTTTAGTTTCAGTCTATAGCATGTTCTTCCATAACACTAGGAAGGATGGGGAAAATGTCCGTGTACCAGACCAGGTGCTTTCTGCTCAATCCCTTTAGTATGTGCTATGATCAAGAATGGAAGAGGTTCCAGTAACTCCCCAGGCCACTCATATCCTGGGTGAAATCTTTATGCCGATGCCTGTTGGCAAAGATGCTGATAACTAATAGGTTGTTTTGTCTGTGCAAGATTCTTTCAAGCTTTATTACCCAAAGTTTACCTATATTGTAAATTTTCATGCTAAGCAATAAAGATAACTGTGCAAATCATACAAAGTAAGGTAGTTGTATGTACAGCCATAGCTGACTTTGAGTAGCTGCAGGTTAATAGTATTTGATCTTCCTGCTAACCTCTGTCAATTATGAAGTTAATCTCCAGGACAGACTCTGATATTGCCAATTCTGTAATTTTTTCTTACACGTTCTCTGGATATATTTAGAGACAACTAGAAGTTTGGTAACATAAAGGAGGACACTGAAAGAAGAAAGAAATGAATTGATGATCATGGCAAGTTTGTGTGTGTGAAATCTGTCTAGAGTGATATAAGGACCAAGCAAACAAAACACTGCTTTGTGGAAATTACTTTCTAAGAAAGATGAATTAAATAATCTTATTCATGTCCTTGAAATTGTTCACTAAAATGGGTGTTTGCCTAGAAAAGATTTTAGTTGAACAGAAATTGTTAAGTTGAATGGAATTCTAGAAAGGTCATCTGCATTGCAAGTTGATATTTTATTAACTGACTTTAAGTTGATTTAACATTACTTGGATAAGATTTTCTTAAATGACCGCTTGTCGACAGCTTCTTACCATGGAATATTACTGTGCTGTTTGGTACAGAAGCAGTATGTCACAGTATGCGTAGAAGAAACACATAGTACACCTGAATCATTTGCCTTTTGGGGATTTCCCAAATCTATCTGAATAGGACCAAAGGAGTAACCAGGGCAATATCACAAGCGCTAGGTTCCTGTAATTCTTTTCATAAATGTCTTGAATTTTATCTTTAAGATCATTTAGCTGCTTTTGCCAGAACCTCATGGCTGTGGTGATCAGCAACCTTGTAAGGATGTCTCCAGATAAGCTCTGGAAGTTCAAACTGACACTATTTACCAGACCCCAGCTATTGACCTCTCTGAGGTCACATAAGCTAACTTCTTGGATGTCGCTGTGTCTGCCCAGCATTTTAATTTAAAGTGAAATGGAGAGCGGTTGACTTTAACATGTGATTTGGCAGCTGGGGGCAGTAATCCTTTAATAAATTGCAATAGCATGAATCACCAAGGTGATTCTAATTTATAGCCTAAATATATTCCTGGTCACTTTTTCCCCTCTTTTCTTGTGCCAATGTTGTCGCACTGCTCTCTTCCCTCTCCCAGTTGGACTGACAGTGCAGTTGACTGCTGTCTGCAACCTGCAGACGGAGGGGAGTCAGACCTCGTTCCAGGGGCTGGGTCCATGCCATAGAGAACTGGAGAAATAAATACATCTGCAGTTAGGTCTGTGCCTTGCACAAGATCAGTTTCAGTGTCACAAGATGCGGAGAATCTCCAGGCAGGTAAACAAGCACACAGCTTTGGACTTGAGGTTTAGTTCATTTGCAACTATTTGAGTAATTATTCAGTAAAACTAATTAACCTCCTGCAGTTTTAGTAATTAATACTAGAGTGTCTACTTCTGCTCCATCAGCTTGCTGTTTCATTTTCCAAGGCAGGTTTAATATAGTAATAGGTCAGAAGGCAACTGGCATTTGCCTGCTTGCACTCGAGGCAGCCCTGAGAACCCTGGGGCTGCGTCCCAGCGCTGGGGGACAGCGCGGGCTGCCCCCGGGACAGGTCACGCAGCTCCCTCAGGGAGTCTGCTCTTTGCTTCGCTGGTTGCTGGTTTTGTACACCAAGATACTGTATGTATGTTTTGACAGAAACTGTGATTGTGGCCATTCCCTGTGGGACGGGGGTATTTATGACAGATGCAAGAGAACCCGTGATAGGAAAAGGAAATGACAAGTTTCCTTGAAACTTGATTTCTGTTGCCTTCTCTCTCCACCCCCACCTCACTGCTAGTAACTGAAGGCACAGCACTGCTGGCTCTTGCCATTTTTTCACAAGCCAAGTGATTTTTGGCTTCTTCACAAAACTACCGATCTTGAATGTTTTTGTTTTTCAATATGCTTTGAGTCCTTCAGATTGCAACATGAATCTGACAGATACAAAGAGCAGGGAGGCAAATAAAACCAACTCTTCATGCACTGCTATTAAAACGTCAGAGTTTTTGAGAGACTCTCATGAGTTAGGAGAGGGAAAGGAGCCAAGCTGCGTGGTTCTGCCATCTCGTGTTTGTCAGTGAGGGATGGTCTGGCTCGTGCTTGCCCAGGGTCTGCAGGTGTGGCTGGGGAACTGCCATAGGAGAGGCAAGAGTCTGTCTTCTGATATGTAGAGTTAAGAATTTGTATTTGGAAGCTTATTTGGACAACTTTTTTCCAATTCAGTGGATTATTTTTCTCAAGCAAAAAAATACATGTTTTGCTACTGACACTGCAGGGAGAAAATCAGCAACCAGCTCTTGGAGGCTACTGGCTTTTAGGATGATTCCCAGTAGGAAGAACTGGCCAGCTTCAGCATCCACTGTCATTAGTTTTGGCAACAAGTGAAGAGGCAGAAGCACAGCTCCTCAAGGGAAAGCGGGACACCCCCACCATTCATTCACCTTCTCTGTCCCTGTAGACCAGCCAGTACTGCTAGCCAAGACAGAGGTGGTAACTGTTCCTCACGAAAACCTTTTGAAATTAAATACTCTTTTTAGAGGGCATTTCTTCATGCCCTCTGAAAAGGAGACCAGGATGGGACAGTCTGGGCCAGTGTGGAAGTGAGAAGTGCTGCACCCTGCAGAACAATAGGAACATGAAGAAGGAAGGGGACCAATTAAAAAAAAATGGTTGAAAATGGAAGGACTGTAGGAAGATTAGAGTAAGAAAATGTGGGGATTGGCTGGAATTGCAGAAGTGAGTTTCAAGGCGTGGGGCCGGTTGCAGAAGAGACAGGATTTCTCGCAGTCTTTGTGAGGGAGGGACACAGCGGAGAGCTGTTGGGGGGCATGCATCTACACCACGGGCTGCAGCTGCCCCCCTCAGCCTGCGCGGCTGGGGCAGGCTTGCCGGTATGGTCTGGGGCCCTGCCGTACCGCTGAGCACTCTGGCGTTAGTATGCTGAAATTCAGGAAGCCGCGTTTTTTTTTCTCAGCCCAACATGAGAGAAATATGATTTTTAATACTGTATAAGGCAAAAGGAGATATTCTAGAGAGGGAGAGAGGCTGGAAGGAGTCACTGCTCTCTGCTCGGACAGATTTGTTTTGCACAGTGTTTTCTGTCTTGATTTAATGATGAGTTGGCTCTTTCCAGCAACTAAGCAGGGGAGGAGGGACGGGAATGTGTTCCCAGCCTTTGGCCAAGAGTGTCCCAAAGCGTCCCAGGCGTGACCTCTTCAATGTTTATTTTTCTTTTTCTACAACTGACCCAGATGCTGGGACTTGAGACTCGGGCCCTCCTGGCCTGTTGAACATTTGCCCTTCTGGTACAGCATGTGATGGTCCCAGGAATCAGGCTGGGAACAGTACCTGGAACTGTTTTTCTCTCCGGCAGACCGTTCCGTCCGTTTGCATTCCAGGAAATTAAAACCCGTGAGAAAAATCCTGGGAGAGCACTGCCACCCAGTGGGGACGGAAGCAGGGATGCCAGGCGGGGGCACCGGTACTGCACTTGTGTACAGCAACAGAGAGAGGAAAAAGCCTTTCAGGCAGAACAGTAAACCATCCCAGAATAGAACAAAGGGGAAACTAGGTTTTGGTCTGCTTTATTAGGAAACAACTACAATGAATGTTCAGTTGAACCAGATTAGCGTTCATTTATATTTGCAGCCTACGCAGTCTCTTTCTTGGGAATGACAGCAAGGTTTGCAAACTGAGATGGATTTTTTTTTGGTCACGCAGAACTGAAAATCTAACAAAGTGTCTCAAGCAAACAAACAAACAAACCAGTTTTAACTTAATCTAATGTGCCAACCACTGGAAAAAAAAGCGCAGCTTTGGAGGAAACGACGTTACATTTCATCAAAGTTACAAATCTTTCATTCCAAAAAAAGCACCTTCTCTTTTCACTAGTCGGTGCTGCAAATCCGATTTAACACAATAAATAGTTGAACAAACTTCAGGACCAGGCTAAGACAGTTCAAGCATGTTTCAGGGCAGATATAGCTGGGAAGTAAATTTCCCGCCTACACATCACATTTCTTTGCCCAGTTGGAGGTATTGTGTTGGCAGGAGCAAACTACAGCTGGTCCCTTTGTTTTTCTGTGGAGGGAAGGAATTAAGATAATTTAAGGATATACTGTACAGAGGAAATGCAAGGACTGAGCATATATACAGACATTCCCCAGAGGACCCCAGTGGCGATACTTCCATCCATTGCTACCTGCGGCTAAAAAAATCATCACTGCAGGCTGTGCCATGGGGGCAGGGAGGTATTGGGTTTATTTGCAGTTCTCCTCCGGTCAGACAGAAACTGCCCCAGGCACAATCCTACGGATGTGCGTGTAAGACTTCCTGAGGGTAACGCTCCCGTGATGAGACACCCCCCGAGGCAGGACACACTCTTCTGTCAGCTTCTGAGTTTCAGGGTCCCAGCACAGCACTGTCGCAATGACTTCGTTCTTTTCATCTCGGCCCCCGGTGATAAACAGCTTGTTGTTGCAAGGAGAAATCCCACAACTGGCTCTCTCATGGGTGAACTGAGTCACCAGGCACCATGTGTCTTCCTGGGGGCTGTAGGAGTAGAGCGCTTTCATTGCCCCACCTGGAGAGGAAATGGATATCAGTTTGCACCGCCCATTCCTGTCAGAGATTTTTACTAAACAACCCACTTCAACAAGACCCCATTTCTGACATTCATAACAATGATTTATGCCCCAAAGCTAAGAAAAAACAAGGTCACAGGATACTTTATTGTTTTGAAAGCCAGATCCGCAGAAGGCCACTTATTGTTCGTAAGGCTGTGGAATTTAAGACCAGAACAAACTGCTGTGGCCATGCAGTGTGACCACAGCACAGCTATCAATAGACCTTTCTTGTACCTTCTGCTTCAGCTAAGGACACAACTTTAGAAAAGTACAATCTTGTGTAGAAGAGTTTAGATCATGAAGGACTAGACATGGTAAGCTGTCACTATTAGCAATGGGTGCATGATTTCTTCACTGACTCCTCTAACTTCAGTCCCCACCTGCCCATTAAACCTTCTGCCTGGAGCTGGCTATTTTCAAAACCCCATTTCTCATTTAGAGGTTTGTCAGACTGAACTCATAATCTTCTTATGGGTAAGCTAAACAGAGAGTGACAGTCATTTTCTCCATGTTTCCCAAATCTGCAGTCGTTCTTGAAACTTTCTGTGCACCTTTTCCAATTTTGCAGGGTCCTTTTTTTTTGAAAAATGGTCAATACCTCAGTACCCAAGAAACACTACTCCTGAGAGTACCAACAGCTGAATGGTTCTCGTTCTGAAATTGGCAGGGACTGGGTCTGTCTTCTGTATGGAATAGGGCTGGGGGAACCTTGAAGCCATCATCTTGTTGATGAGTTGCTACAATGCCTGGTATCCTACCCACTGGCAAAGTAAGCATTGATCTATTGTAGCTATAATAAATATTGGTTTATTAAGTATTGGCAATACTAATCCAGTACTTCAGGGATGATCAAGTCACTGTGAGGTGATTTAAACAAGTTTTATTTCCCAATTGGAGCAGACTGAAAACATACCCATTGTTAGCTACAGTGATTCATCTGGCAGCTGGTAGTTCATCAGTCTGGGTAATACGATGGCTTTGGATGCAGTAACCAAATGCTCTTTTATCTTTTAAACCTCAGGTGGGGCTGAATTCTATCCAATTGAACTAGATTTGTTTCTCAGATAGGGAAAGAATAGGTTTACTGGGGAAAGACGCTGAATGAATGTAGCTGGAGTGTTGTGTCAAATTTTATTGTGAGTTGTATCAGCTAGCCTGTAAGTCACGCCTTCTCTTTCTCTCTCTCATCCTGTACGAAGAGAGTGATGTCAATCCCTGCGCTGAGGAGAAGCACAAAGTTTTTACATACGCACAAGGTGCACGCATATATATATATATTTGTGCACACACATGCATATTATAAATCTCCCTTCAGAACACCATTTACTATTTGGTGATGCCCTGGCTCTATGCCACCACTCAGCACCATATCGATTATACTGTAAGCGAGAAAATTTCTGCGCAAGGGCTGGGCAGGACAATTCTTCGGAGCTCCTGTTTTGGAAACAAATGTTCCTTTTTCCTTCTTTTGTTTTTTCCAGCACCATCTGGAGATGTGTGCAGGTTCCCTCCTCCCTCCACAGTTCAGCTCACCACCATTAAACTCTTGTTCTTCCATTTTTGTTTCCAGTTCTGGCAACTGACTGAATTAACCCCAAGCATGATCTAGTGAAGAGGTCTGGATCTTTAGGTATCAGTGGCTCTGCTCCCATGACCTGCTCCTAGTACTTACATCCCTACACAAATCCTGTGTGCAGAGGGCTGTGTAATGCCCCTGGAGAGAAGAGGGGACATGATGTAGCCATGAGGTCATGCCCTTGCCACTATGAACCCGCCTTTGGATGGCTTTAAGTTATCTCTGGGCTAGCTCCAGCTTTCCAAGATACCTACCACACTAACAGGGAGTTTGACTTGGTGACTCTTCACTACTGTTTGTGAATGTGCTGGATTCCCC
This sequence comes from Pluvialis apricaria, assembly GCA_017639485.1. Classification (NCBI taxonomy): domain Eukaryota; kingdom Metazoa; phylum Chordata; class Aves; order Charadriiformes; family Charadriidae; genus Pluvialis; species Pluvialis apricaria. Next base: position 27,734,778 of record CM030014.1, read on the forward strand.
TCCCTCACTACGGTCAATGAGAAGAGCCATCTGACCATTTGATTATACTCCATAGAGTTTGTGGGTAAAACTAACACAGAGAGACAAGCCCTGCTGTGCCTAGACAAGAAGGAACATTAATGCTTCACCTACCCACAACATAAATGTGATCACGGAAACTTGCAGCATTGATGCATTTGGCTTCCACTGGCATGGCAGCTTTCAGGCTCCACGTGTTGGTTGCAGGGTCGTAGCACTGAGTCTTGTCCGTCGCCAGCTTCCCATTGGGTCCTCCCCCGATCACGTAGAGTTTCTTCTTGTAGCTCGCTGCTGCAAAGGAGCTTACGTTGACCATGAGGGGAGCAGCCTGTGTGACCGTAAAAACTCATTAGTAACCATTCTGATTGCAGGTAGTCCGCAAGCCTACGGGGTGGGAGCCTGCTGAATTTTAAGTCAGATGGTCTTTTAAGATGATCAGTAGGGTTCAGAGGATGACATTTCTAGGGATAAGGGAGCAGTATGTTTCAGCTTTTTCTTAAGACTGTAAACCCCTTAATAAAAATATACTCTGTTCAAATGCTGTTATTAAAATCACATTGTCAACAATTCAAAAGCTAGGAAGTGTCAGAAATGCCCCAAATCTCCTTTACATACTTATGTACATTGAAAAAACACGAGAAACTTATTTGTACTGATCTTTCTACTTGCAGCTGTGATCGTTAGATTCCTCCACATGGCTTTGTATCATCTGAAAACTAGGGTTTGTATCTGCCATTATGTTGCCTAATCTCATTAATTTCATGGATTAATTGGCTGCCTAATACCCTCCTCTGATTGCTTGAAGTACAGTTAGAACTGGGGATTTTTCTGTCCAGTTTACCTTGAAACCTGTACTTTCAACTTAAATGTATAACCCATACCGTATATAATGCACAGGTTGCTATACACATTATATATAAACTGTGCATCAGAGCAGTAGTTTTCAGCCTGTGCTCTGGTTTACGTATACTGTGTTCTTACAGATTTATGGTCTATTCACTTTAAAAGCCAACTAAGAAAAGGAAAATTAGGCATTAGATGTCTCACAGGCAATGATTGGCAGGCGATCCTATGATTTTTACTTTCTGAAGGATACGCATTTCTATAGAAAAAATATTTAGGGTTTTTACAGACCAGAAATACTTAAAAGAATTGTACTAGATCCTGTCTTGTTCATTTTTATGATTCAAAGCCCTAACATTTTCTAATTAAAATGTTCCAAATGAGTAAAATATTATGTGATGCAGTATCTTACCTCTGACCAGCAGTTATGAAAGGGATCATAGGCTTCCATGCTGTTGATTCTCTGCATGCCATCGAACCCTCCGATGACATATACTTTGCCACCCAGCACAGCCATTTTATGCCTCCATCGTCCAATATTTAGATACTCAATTTGTATCCATTTGTTGATGGAGGCGTTGTATTTCCAGACATCATGCTTTGTTTCTTTGCCACCTGCAGTGTACATGACACATGTAAATACAACAGCATAGCTTGTATTTACTCCAAATCTCCAATGTGTTTAAATGTAAAAATGTTTTCTCACAATAGAAAATAAATCATTGGTCTTTATTATTAGCTTCTTAATTACGTACACCAATGGCCTGGCCCTGTTATACAAAACAAAAATTTATGCATTTAGTTTACTTAATAGAGAAGGAAACTGAACAATTTCTACAGCAAAATATTCAGTAAAGATAAATCACTCTTCCTCACTTTACCAGACCACAACCATTTTCATTTTAATAGTCAGTGAATGACCAACCACACAGAGCATGGTGATATGCAGGAGATTTTTGTGTACGACGAGGGCTTTGCAGAATGCTGGGAAATGACAAATAAAAAAGTGTGATTTAAGTAAGCTAGTGGAGGATGCTGCCATTGGTAGTGCCAAGTCCCTCAAAGACAGGTCTGCACGGGGGAACTGCCAGTTAGTGCAGGGTAGCTCCAGTCAGCTATAGCCTAGTGCCTTACATCGTAAAACAAAAGACCAGACTCTGAACTCCTATCAACGGTAGTCCTGCGTGACATGGTAGAAGTTTTACTATTCAACCTCGGGATCATATGGCTGGGATCTCATTTTTGTACCTCTCCTTCTGGTCTCTTTCTCTACTGACTTGGATTTGCCTCGTATTTATATGAAGATCGGAATTGGACCCTGCAAACCCATTCTAGAGCTGACTTGCAAGTGAGTCTTTACTCATGCTAAAGCAGAGAGCAGTGTTTTAAACAGGCACTTTTGTTTGCATATGATCTTTGGTGTAACTGCAATATGAATAGATCTAGTTAAGCCTGAAACCACATTTACAGACTGAGTAGCTCATTCCATCATCTGCAACCTGATTAAACATTTGCTTCACTGGTGAATATACTGAAAAGAGAATTCATATTCCATTGAGAAAGTGTCTGCCTTCATTGGTATTCTGTACTGCAGCCAGATCACTGCAAACTGATGGAGCTCATCTCTGGGCCAAATAGCAGATTGAATAGGAGATAATTAGCATGCTAGAAAGCATCGTTTGTAATGCTTTTGTCTCAGTATTTTTCACATGTATGTGCTGAATTTTATTTGCACTCAAATAGCTGAAGTGGCTGAAGGGCCTGAATGCAGCATTCATGGTTACAATGGGGCTGAGAGACTGCAGGTGTTCTCCTTACCCTGCCTTGAAATGTCTCTTTTGCGTGAGCTTGTTCCTCCCTGCACAGGCTGAAACTCTGGTAGGAGCCTGAGCTGGACCGGGTGGGTGAATTTGCTGCACATTAGGGGGCAGGGAGAGATTTTTGAGAGCACTGGAGGTTTATTTTGTTTCTGTTCTTTCTGTAGACCACAGTCCTTTCGAATTTGAGGAAAAATTGTAGTAAAAGTAACAGAATGGTGAGTGATAATTAATGTCATTTTCAGTCACAGTACAAATGTGGTGTTTCAGTCCATCCAGTCAAAGCATTTAAACTGTCCGGGGAAGGGTGATCTAATAGTAGTCATACTCTTGTGCAAAGGACTTTGCTATTGTTCAGATGCTAAAAGAGCGGGGAAGACTCCAAACTGTACCAAGATAGGGAAATGAGCACATGGGAAGGGAGATCAAGTTAGGAAAGATGCAAGTCAAGTTAGAAAAGAACCAAGTCACAGGAGCTAAAAGAAAGAAAACGAGTAGAAGGGCATGTGGGAGGAGGCAGATGTTTAATCAGGATTGAGACACTAATAATTTGGTTTAGCTGGAAAGAAACTACTGAAGACTTTGGACCACTCAGCCCTTTATTTAGGTGGGAACAGTGAAAAGGAGCTAGGAGAAAGGCTAAGAAGGAACAGAGGGAGGGAGTCTAAGATACGAAATTAAGCAGAAAAGGAAGAAAAAGGACTTGTGAGAATAGCAGCAAGAGGAAAGCCAGCTTAGACTCAACCATAGCAGGGGAGGTATTAGCCTGGCCTGGGGGTAGCCTGGGTAGAGCATAAAAGAAAAGCGGAGAAGAGACACTGGAAAAGATGTCAGGAATAAGAGGAAGCAAACAGCCTGTGACCTTGAAAAAGAGGAAAGGGTAAGAGATTAAAGACAAATGGAAAAGAGACCTCTCAACTCAAGGGTGTGAAGCTGTGAGGAATGTTCCCTAGCTGGGATGTTTGACTTAGGTTCCCCTCTACAGCGAACCTTTAACAGAGGGTCTGCTGCCAGCCTAAAAGGAAACCCCTATAGTGGGCTATAAGAAAAAACCTCCTTGATTTGTAACTAGGGAAGGAATAATCTAATTCTTATCCTAGGATAAAGATTTAATAAACTTTGAATTGGAATGAGGTAATAAAAATCTGTGAATTCCCAAAAGAGAGAATGCAATGGAAGATATTTGAATAAATGCAATGGACCACACTTCATACTTAAGCAAAGCATTCACACTTTAGCCCTCCCTTCTCCTTTCTTCTCTCCTGTCTTAAGCAAGCATAGAACGCAGTGGGTGATTTTGCAGGAAAAAGTGTCCTGCCCATGGAGGCACTGCTTTGCATGGTGGTCTGTAACATGCTAGTGATTACAAGCTTGCTGTCACTTTTCCTTTGGAAAGCAGAACGAGACCATCAAACTTGTTTTTCACAGGCCATCAAAAACAGCTGTTAAACTGACTAGCAAGCTTGAGTTTAACTTTTTTGATTGTTGAAGTAAAAACTCTGCAGCTCCTGGATCAAACCCCTACATGGAGCTCAACTGTATTTGTGTGGGAAGTTAAATGTGCCTCCTGAAGCTCTCAGGACGAGGGCCTGCAAATGATACGTTCAGACCCATGCTGTGTGTCTGGACCATTGGTTTTCATCTGGCTGTGAGAGTTAATATTGCTGTTAGCAAGTAGGCACTTCTAGAGTGCTGTCTGATGTGCTGCTGAGGCGCTCCTGAAAGTGCAGGTTTCGGGTAGCAGCCAAACAGTGGTGACAGTTCCCTGCAGGCTCTTGGCTGGTCCTTGCAGAATGAGTCAGATTCTGGCAGATTTTTCTTACACATGTGGAGTTGCAAATGGACTTATTACAAGAAGGTGCTGGAGCAATTATTCTTCATTTTATGTTTGGTAAACTGTTCTCAGAGGCGCTTCCATGCCACAGTCGCTGAGTGTGCACACACAGGTAGCCATGCGTATAGATTAATGTTGTTTGAAAAGGAATCCCTAAATGGCTAAAACTCTTGCCAGGGCCAGGCAACGTCCTCACACACCCAGCACTTCTTTGCAGCCTGCTCACAGCCAAAGCGTTAGGAATATCTGTAGTACTTAATTCTACTAAAGCTGCCTCAAGCATGCTTGTGATGAAAGCTGGAAATAATTGTGAGAACCACCTGCTCCCCTCTTCCACTCCCAATGTCTTGTTCCTTACCCGATATGTAGACTTCATTTTTTAGCGTAATGCATGCAAACTCCACCCATTTTTTATTCTCATTCTCCGTCTCCTGCTCTGTGATTGGTAATTTTGCTACTTCCAGGCGGCTTCGCCTCAAAGGATCCAGGCAAGTCACTTCTGCTACAAACTTCTCATCTTTTGTACAGCCCCCTATGATCATAAACACCTCAGACTGGAACTCGTGCATCCTGGGCTTGGTTCTTTCTGTAATAATCTAAACGCAAGCAAGACAGAGTGAGTACACAGGGCACTTACACCTACAGTTACAGAAAGGTCTGGTGACCTTTTTTCTGATTACCTGTTCTGTAAATCACAACTGGCTTACACCAGCCGAACCAATTATCAAACACTCTCTAAGTTGAAAGCCTGGAAAGCATCCTAGAAGCATTCAGTAGAGGTTGCTGTATCCTTCTTTCAGTAGGATTTCTCCAACACTGGTCTTAGTTGCTTTTGCCTGTCTGCTAGGATCCTTCCAGATCCTCTTGGGAATTCACAGGGTGGCACCAAGAGCTATGAAGGTGAGCACTAGTGACAAGGCTGGGTGCATGTGAGGCAGCTGAAGAGGACAGGTTTTATTTGGGATGACAGAGTGAGGGCAAGGCAGGACAGCCCTAAGGTTTGTGTATGCCCTGGGGAGCTTGAAGAGAGCAAGGCTGCAGTTAGCACTACCAGAAAATAAGTGCTCTCATTATTTGTCCTGAAGAGAGATGTTAAAGAGTTGAAGAATTAGCAGTTCTCTACTATGGGGATGCTTTTATTGGTTTCTTTGTTTATAAGCCTTAATTTTTGGCCAAAACCAGAAGATTTTACTTAAAGCCAGCACCAGGCTCTGAAATGTGGTTAGCTCTGATTTACTGCCTGTTGGCTTAGTTTATTCTCCAGGTCTTTGTCTCAGGGACACTGGAAAAAGTCACTTCCCGGGTAGATGTTCACCAGGAGCAAAGAATGCAGGGGGTGCGTGGAAACTTCTGTTCTGCCTGGAGGAAATACTTACAAGCAAATGGAAATGAGTGCATTAGTGTCCCAAGGTACACTGGCACTATGTTGAAGGACAGAAGTAATAAGCTTCTTTATCCCCCCCAGCTTTTCATACTGGAGGAAATGCGGTGTACAAGGTACGGGGAGCATAGAAAGTTGTTCTCTGCTTCTGCTATATTAATTTGCAGACTCTCAAAGTCTGCTGCAAGAGGTCTGCTCTCCTCTGCAGCAATCTTACATCTGGTGAGGATCGGATTGCAGTTGTTACCTTCTGCACGCCCCAGAGAAGCAGTCTGTGGACCCACAGGTTAAATTCTGTGGCAGTAGGCAGCTTGCTTACAGTTTTACTTCTCTTTCTAAACTACTTTTAATATGTTTCTATAAATTGGCATAGTTTATATTAAAAAAAAGATTATTTACACAGACATAAATCTTGTCTTTTCTCTATGTTTAGCAAAATACTAGGCAAATTTTTAAAAACATCTGTCCCAGAACTTGCCAGCTTTCAGAATTCTGTTTTTAACCCGTCTGTCACCATTGCCGGGCGTTAGGCCTGGGGAGGACAGCTGTCAGGGCTGCCTCTGACGGCTGCCCCTTTGAAGATGAGCGGAATGAGTGTTCAACCCTGAGCAACCCTGAGCTTATCTATCCCACATGGACCTGACAGCACTGCTGAGTGGGGCAAGGCTTCCTCCAGGAGTTCCCACCAGACTGGCCTGCACTGCCCGGGTCGTTGTGTACTGTCTTACGCAGTCACTGGCACAAAGAGCCCTTGGTCTCTTCCCCCCTGCCAGTGACACATCCACTGTTAGCGATGCATCCACAACATGCTCCTGAGGCCTCCAGCCTTCCTCTGACTCTCTGACTGAGGAGGCATACAAGTTTCCTCACACACTCACATACCTTTGCTCCTGTTGTGAAATCTGACCTCCGGTTGCTCTCCCCTCTATCCCACATTTTGGGCCAGGAGGTGTGACTGATACCTAACTTTCCAAAGAGGACGGGCAATTGAAGAACTGGAGATCTACCACAGCCTACCTTGAGCAGGCAGGACAGGACTCGACTGGATGTCTGGATGAGCCTGTCTCTTTGGGTGCAGGGACCTCTGCAAATGAGGAAGATAGGCAGACCTCTCCTCTGGGAAGAGACCGTCTTCTTCATGGGAGGTTGTCTCTTTCTGAAAGATTCCCCCCATAAGTAATGAATGGAGATGTTACATATTCAAATTTGAAAGAGTCATTACAGATTGTGGCAGAGTTTAGTGGGAAAATTATTCTTCCTTTCTTAGGCTTGAAATATTACCTAAGAGGGTGAGGTGTCAGGAGTAACACCGTTTGCCTTTTTACAAGGGAAGTCATCTGGGGTCTTTGTTTAGCTGCGCAAGTGTGTGTATGAAGGGTCGAGCTCAGATGTTCATATGCAGGAAGCTGTACGCTCTGTTTTAAAGCGAGCTACCAAAAGCTTCTAAGCTCTCTAAATGAGCAGGATAACTGCTGAGGCCCACCTTGACTTTTCAGTAGCACCAGTTAGTGAAACTTCAGTGCGAATACCTTTTTCTGCCTCATGGTACTGCTCCTTCCGATGGAATTTTTGAGCAGAAGCGTGAGACATTTAGAAAGAGCAGCAAATATCTTCCTTTTTTACTCACCTCATTGCCTGACAGATGGTACATTCTTGCTTCCTGGAGCAAAGGAAAAACATCTGGACATTGTCTAATGAGTTGATCGGCTTCAACAGTCTCTACAAAATACCAAGGGTCCAAGAGGGGCAGACGGACATTCTCCAGTACGTATGGCAGGAGAGGAAACCTTTCCGACTCCTTGTAACGAACCCAGTTCATTACAGTTTCGAACACCTGTGCCTCTTCTGTGACATAGAGGTCATCGCTCTTCAGTGTGCTGCAAAGAATGTCAGCCGGCAGCTCCAGGAACTCCTCATAGTTGAGGACCTGGGTGAAGTTCTGGATAATGTAGTTCTGCACTTGTTGTTTCAGGCTGTGCAGGGAGTGGGCATCAGCCAGCCTCAGGATGCCAACGCAGTTCTCTGGCTGGAGGGCTTCAGTGAGAAAACTGGCACAGGCATCTACCATGCGAAGGAACTGTGGACAGAAAAAGCATTTATAAGAACAGAGTGGTTACTTGTATGACTGTATTGCAGAAAAGCTATAAAGCTTTTTGAATTTTAGTTTTGCCACAAAAGTAAAGGGGTTTCTAATAGTGCCCTTACCTCCATAAGATCTCAAAGAACTAGCAAACATGGAGTTACAAAGCATGGCCCCAGGCTTCAGATGTGCTTGCCCTGCTTCATCTTGTATATCAGCTCACATCAGCTAGAAGGGAGGCTGGTTTTGGAGTGCAGGTGGCTCCACTGTCTGCATTTATGCTCCCACCATCCAAACTCTGAAGGTGTCTGAGGCCGTGCCAGGGTGGTGGCAAATGAATGCTGGGGTCTGGGAGGCTTGGGCAAAAGTGCAGCCTCCCCAGAGCGTAAAGGCATGCTCTCCTGTACTGGGGGACGTGGCGGGAAGAGATTGACCATCAGCCAGTGTCTGAGTTGCCTGACAGCCAGGGTTTTCTGGCAAGTGTCTGTTCTGGGGGAGGCCTTCAGAGGTTTTAGTGACCTTTGTTTTCCTTGTCATCACCATTAGTTCAAAAAAACATCGATGTGCATTTTACACACAGAGTCTGCTTAATCAAAGAACTTCCCATGTTTGCGTTCAGTGGGGCATCACAACTGCTCTCATTAATTTCCTTTGCACAAAAGCCCCACCTGAGGGCTCCAAATGTACAGATCCTGGACTACAAATGTTTGTGGGACATTGGCCATGAACTACGATGTCAGCTGGGTTGCCAGTGATTATTCAGGAACTGGGAACCAGTTTGGGATAGAACTGGTAAGTTACAGTGCTTCATCCTGGGCTTTCAGTCGCCTCTGTGATTTCAGATATGGATACGGCATCAATATTTCGCGTTGGTTTTCCCCTAAGCAGTGCAAACAGTGACATACAGAAGGACGGGTCAGAGCTGATGCTGTGCATTTCCGTCCATGCTTTTTGGGTCCTTTTTCCATCCAGCGTCAGCAAGCGAACCATTTTAACTCGTTTGTCCCACTGGGGAAAGTTGCACAACAGTAATTTAGGGGTAAAGAGGAAGCGAAACATTTTTAAACACTGTAGTATGTAGATTTGTTTCAGTAATTAGGGTAGAATCTTCCAGACCCGGCGATGTCGTGTTGACACATTTAGACTGTTTACCAGAGCTGAGCGATCGCAGACGCTGCATACAGACTACCTGGTTCCTGTTTTACATTTAGATGTGGTCAAGTGTTTAGAGAAATGCAACTGACTGATGAACAAAGGGTACGCGAGGTCTCAGAATATGTTGCTGCCGTTGGGATATAAATATGTGAGCAGCATGCTGTGGCACCGCGGCAGAGCTCAGCGGCCCCTCGGTGCCTGCCACGCTCGTGTTGCCTGTTCTCTGGGCTGGCTCAAGGCTAACGCTTTGAACTCACCAGTGCATTTCCTGAGGATCTGAAAGGACTTTGCCAACACTCAGACCTGAGGCAGGTTAAGCATTAGCCCATTAAAAGTTGGCAGTAACAAGATGCAAAAAAACCAAATCTGGGATTTGCCAAGATCACTCATCATGTCATCCGCAGGTCTGGAAATAGACCCCAAAACGATGTTCTCACCAACCTATGGCCCAGCCACTGTAGAGTGCTCTAATTATTTATACATGGCTTGTTAAGAGTGATACTCACGAGATGACACCAGAGGGTTTTCTCCCAGGCGGTGCACACTGGTCTCACAGCCACACAGGCACCACTAATCACGCTGGGTAGCTGTGTTTGTGGCCAGACGAATGCGGAACTGCGAGATGTGGGTGTGAGAAACAGTCCTCACCAAGGGCTTAAGCAGAAAGGTCGGACCACTCGGGAGCGTATCAAGGCAGGACTTTCCCTGGCTGCTGCTCTTCATCTTCGTGCTGCACTGTCTCCCCACCATTCCCTTCATTTAGAGACAAAACTCCCCCCAAAACTCCCCCAAACTTGCTGGGCATGCTTTAGTCAGTCTCATGAGAGCAGGTGACTCAGGAGAGCACCCAGGTGGAAGACACCCCTAAGCCTCTGCTTCATCTGCTCTGATTATTCTTGCAGAGCTCTAAATTTTCTTCTTTCCATTCTGCAAGTACCCCTCCCAGCGCCACCCCAGGCATTTTAAAAGCCCTGTTCCTTGGGAACACTTTCTTCAATAACTGGTTCCTTCTCCTAATATCCCTTTGAATCCAGGTTCTTACTTGCTAGAGACATCCCATCCGCTTACTTGGCCTCCACTTGGCCTTCTCTCTGAATAGTAAAATTTATTCTCCCCACTGAAGTCCTTACTTGTCCCAGCTTTGATTCAGCTGTCCAGTGTAAGCAGTGCCAGCAGCCCTGCCTCCTGCTATAACCCCCAGGAAGGGAAGGGAATGGTGGTTGAAAGGGCTCTTATTCATAATCCCTCTCTGTATGCAGCGCACTTCGGGGTCAGATCCTGCACCCTGCAGCTGCGCTGCCCTTGGCCACCCGCTCCGCCTGTGGCTGCAGGGGCAGCACGTCCCAGCTCAGCAATGACACCTGCGTCCCACGGGAGCCCCATGGCAGGGAGCCAGCTGGGCGGTGAAGGGGCACAGCGACCCTTGCAGAGTGGCTTTTGGGGGAGCTGACAGCTTTCTGAGCCTGCAGACCGATCTCAGAACCAGAGCTGCCCAGGAGCACTTCGTTAGCAAATCGTGCCTTCTTGGCTGGCATGGCTGGCACTGCGCAGCGGCTGTGGCGTAACTGAGCACTGTCCTGCCACAGCCACCCTGGCTGTGCACTGCTAAGTGGCTACAGGATGGTCTTCAGATAATTGGCAAACGATTTTCTTTATAGCATCTTGTTCATGAAAAGTGGATTAACGTATGGGTGAGAGGTGCTTTGGGAGTTGGTGAGGCCACCAGGCTGGTGGTGCTTCAGCTGTGCCCTGGGGACAGAGCAGCCCTGCTCTGCTTAGAGCACTCAGAGGTACCTCGGGGGCATCCTCCACTGTTCCCACTGCAGCTGGCATTTCCATGGCAGTGGTCATTGCAGCCCTTCATGACAGTACTGTTTCTTTTACATCTGCTCAGGAGCTTGCTTCCCTCCCACAAACTCTTTGCTTCCACCAAAGCAGCTGGCATGCCTCCTCACCCAAACCATGCTGAGGGAGTGGGGTAACACAGAGGTTCTGGGGGGCAGGAGGGGGGTAGACAGGTCTGAAGGTTGTTGTTGAATTACCATGGGGGACGCAGAGCCCTCTGCCACAGCCCTGAGAAGCAGCTCAGATCTTGGCCCTACCAAGAGATGAAAGGATGAGCTGCTCCGCAGGCAGTGCGGGTGGCAGAGGGTGCTGGGCTGGATCCCGGGTGGGCACCAGCCTTGTGAGCATGGTGGCTGGACAGCCGCCAGCCCAGACAGAGGAGGTGACTACTGAACTCATGTTGCAACTATACTTTAGGTGGAAAAAATTTGTCCGGGTTACTTCAGGGTGAGGCTTAGCTGTTCAGCAGCTCCCTGTTCCAAACCCTTCACCTGCTTCCCTCAAGAGGAAATCTCTGTGCACAAAGCATGCTGTGGTGAGGACTTCTCCTCTCTCTGAATAGCCTCCCACCTCTCCCTGCTGTCAGTTTTGGCTGCATTTGGTCAAAACTTACTGGAAGGGACTAAGGGAAAGCATAATTATGTAAAACTTTAAGTGGAATATCTATATTGGAATATAGAACTGTGTAAGTTACTTCTTTTTTAGTTCTTTGTCAAATCTGAGAGATTGAAAAGAGGCACTGCCAAAAATTGTTGCTAGTCAGATAAAAGATTTCTATTTGGAATTTGTTTTTTTCACATCATTAATTGGAACGGAAAGAATTTCCCAAACAAAAATGTTACAATAAATTGCAGAATTAATCTTTTCAGCTGTTGATATACTGAAATGAAACATTTGACTCTTTCAACTGTTTCTGTTTGTTCTTCGGCATAAATAGCAGAGACAAGCTGGCAGAACGCTACTAGTTACTAAATCTTTTTTACACAAAACACATTTTCAGCCAAAACCCTCACCCTTGTATAATGTGAGGCTTTAAGGCCTTATAAATCTTGATAGCATGCAAGACCATTGCAGTAAGACTTGGGATCCCTGCTTTTAGTAGAACATTCCTGGTTTTCTAGGTTTTTGTAATTTACTATTCTTGCTCATGGCACCCTCACAATTTTATCATTACTCTAACAGCGTTTGATAGTTTTCTTACAGCACCAGCCTTGGGGATCAAATTTAATCTTAATTTTAATGAAAAATAGGGAAGAGAAATGAAAAAAAGTAAGTTTATACTTTTGACAGTGTCGGAAAAAAACCCTGAGGAATGATCCTAAAGAAAAAAGGTTCAGAAGAAAACAAAAAGAACACAGAAAAGTGTCCTGAAAGTAAACCAAAAGTAACCTTTGAGCGCAACCAGTTTGCAGTACTGGTCTGCTGAAAATGTCTGTTCAGCCGCAAGCGACGTTAAAGCTAGACCACCTTTTCTGAGTTACCTTGGGGAGCACTTTGTGATAACTGTCCTTTCTCTCCCCACAGCAAGTACCAACCCCCATTACCCCAAAGGCCACAGGTTCATTTCAGAGCAAAACCTCCCGTGTAAGATTCAAGAATCTGAAGTTCATAATGAACCACGATGATTATGGAGTCAGGTGTTTCTTGCCTTCCTTAATGAAAAGACTGGACACACATACACACATTGGCACCGGGCAGGTTATGCTGGTTGCAATTTGTTAGCAATTTGCAGCTTGGTACCAGGGACTGCAATTTGGTAGACCTCACAGGTGATTTACAGGACACGTGAATACCTCATGGACCAAAGGCTGAGTAATACTGCTTAAGTCTGACTTCCCACAAGTCGCAGGTCATGACTAAAACCCTTTACATCACGAGTCCTACAAAGGAGGATGCTAACTTTGGTTGGTGAACCTCCATCTCAAGGCAATGGAGAGGGAGAGATGAAGTTAGCTTCCTTTTCTGGCCGGCCATACCAGCCACTGCCCACTAACTCTTTTGGGCTGGAGGACGACCGGTCTTCACCGGCTCACCTGAACCTTGGGGAGCACTGCTCCAGCAACACAACCCTGCTGCCTGGCGGGCGGCACATGGGAGCAGCTCTTGGAGGCAGAGCCTGGCACTTTGCCTGTTTGCGCAGCACCCAGCACAGCAGCATTCAAGTACAGGGCTGCCGCTGACAATTTTTACTGCAGTGTAAGTAACTATGAAGCAAAATGCTTCCAGAACCCATGAAAGCAGAGAATTTTGCAGTGTGTTAACCAGGGTACAACATGATGTTGCCAGAGCAACAAGACTGGATCAGGGCATTTGAATTATCCATACCTGAAAGAGGCTAGCGGCTTCCAAGACTTTCTGTACATTTTGCTTTGTGATGAGCATCTTGCTGGTGTAGGTGTAGTCCAAGAGTATATTCATGGTTTCTGCATCAACTCCTTTAAGTATGATCTTCTCTTCATATTTCTCTCTTAAATCATTGCAGAACATGGCCCTGAAAAGAAAGACATTTATCTTTTACTGCATTCCAGCCAGGATGAGGCATTCTGAAAACATTTGGTTATATAGATTTCAACACAGAATACTCTGATTGCTTCATATTTTATGCAATTAGTCCTGTAGCAAAGTAACAAGGAAAATCCTTTTGTTGCTTTCATACCTCTTTACTCATAAGTTTGATAAGGCATACACACGTGATGGATACCCCAGAGCTGGACTCTGCAGTAGACCTGGAGCTCCCCAGCAGCAAAAGGCAGCTGAGACAGCAGTGCTCTGTGTCTGGACTGATGCTGCAGAGAGCAGTCGTGATGTCTCACCTGTTAGGCTCTTACAGACTCTTACTCTTTCTGTTTCTAACACGGGCTTGGCTCATTAAGCCCAAACCTCCAAGGCACTGGCGTTCTCCATACTTCGTTACCACTTAGCACATGTACTTTATAACCCTTGGCAAGGTCAATACCCAATACCCCTGTGCTGTGGAGCTGCAGAACGCTGCTTAGACTGAACCCTGAGGGCCAGACCAGATCCACATGTCTGATAGCTTCCCAGCCTCTAAGCTTCCCAACAGATCTTTGACCCCTTTAATACCAGGGGTGGGCCAGGAGGGAATGGCTTATGGATTTGCTTCTAATTAAGAGGATGTCTTTTCCTCTGCTAAATTTTGGGAGCTTCTGGTAGAGTTGGTACCTCTTGGCTAGAGAAGTACTTGAATAATCATGAATTGGAACTACTGTTAGCCAGAAAGTGCAGTGTTTTCATGCATGCTGATACCACCTCTTCTTTGGTGGATAATACTGCATTTGAAAGGCAACCACCACTCACACCTTTGGCACTAGTCAGATATTTCATGTGGGATATAAATCCAAAATTTCTCTAAGAGCTATTTAAATCCACTTTACATTGTGATAGCTGCAAGGCACACACACGCATCTTCATCTGCATTTTCAAATCATAGTTTTAAGTATTTCTTCCAGTGCTTTTGCTTTTATTTAGAAGTTTGATCAGTCATGTCTTGTTCAATGCATTCAGAGAGTGAGATTTCACATCATTTGGAATCTGGCTCAACAGATTAGAAGTATGTGAGTCCACTTGTAGCTGCCCTGATGAAAATCATGTGCAGATCTAAAGTGTAATTAGAAGTGTTCTTTACCCTGCATACCAAGCCCTTCTTTATTAGTCATGTACAATGTTGACAGGACAGTGCAACCTGGGAAGTGGCTAGAGATCCAAAGGCCATACTTTTCTTGTAAAAGTGGTGCCAGAATAAACCTGTCTAATTGACACATCTTACTTGGAACCAAGATTTCAACAGCTTTCATTGCAAAACAGTTAGGCATGGGGAATGGCAAATGGATGGAAGATACCAGCTACTTGTTGCTCTAAAAGCTACCTGTTCCTTGCCTCAGCAGAGATTTTATAGCGAGAGTTGGTATTAGTTATCTCAGTGTTTGAGCAGGAAACTTGGGCGAGAAGTTACTTGTCAGTAAAGATGTTCAGCCAAAATTCTCATTTTCCCTTCACTCGTCTCAGCTCGTTAGAGGGTTTTGATTCACTGCTCTGCTCCATGGCCCATTTTCTGCTGCCACTGAACTCAGAGTATTTGAAAGGCATTAAGACAAAATGCTCCTTAACTTCAGTGAGCGCAAGAGTGGGATCCTCCTTAGCTTCTCTCCCTTTTGGCAGAGTTGAATGTTGTACATCTGGGGCACGCAGGCAGGTGGCCATTTGAAAACAACAGCCTTCAGTACCCACTTCTCCCTGGGAATGGGGTTTCAGCGTGGAGAGGGAGTTTTGTACAAAACAGCCATTTCAGTTGCACGGAATTGATAGGTACTGAATGCTGCATCTGAATGAGAAATAGGCCGTTGTAGGATGCAGGTGTTGTCTGCTCTTGTTCCTTTCATCTCTTAAACTGGTGACTCCAGTCTTGTATTTAACCATCCCTGTCGGGGAGGTGAGAGCTCTCACTTCCGTCCGTCAAAGCCGGAGCCTTTGATGGAGGTCAGTTGGAGCTACCCAACGTTACACCGTTGCAAGGACTCTCAGAAATCAGCCTTGGGATACTGGTGGAGGCTTTGCACAGGGATCTCGTCAAAGTGCGTTCACCTCTCTCTCTCCTAATCTGTGAAATTGCGTTAGAGCTGCCATCCACTCCCGATCTCGTAGGGTACAGATTCGTGTAGCACGGCTGCAACCTGCAGAAATCACACATCCAAAGCACTGCGCTCTCCTGCCAGTACTCCTCTCTAGAAGGTGACAGGTTTCAACCTGTCTATCCGGGTTGTACTATCCAGGAGAGCTGAGTCCTGTAGAGGCCTTCCTTCTGCTCAGATGGAGTGGACCTCATTTCCACCCTATGTGCTGACCAGAGGGAAGACCCCCGAGACCACTCAGGACTGATCAGGCTGAGCTTCTCTGCTGGGGATTAAAATGCTGCTTCTGAACCTCCAGGCTTGCCTGTACTTACCCAGAGAGGTGTGTGATTATTTTCTCTGGGGCTTTAAATCCTTCAGATGTGGCTACTAATTTCATTGTCTGTTTCGTTGGTTCCAGCCCCTGTGTATTTCCAAACTAAGCCTTTGACCCAACATTTACTCTAAGAAATGCACGTCTGAAGTGAGGGGCCTAGGGCTGAATTTAGATACTAAAAATGGGTAAACTCAGAAAAATCAGGGAGAAATCTCAATGAAATAAATGAAGGGTTACAGTCTGTGAAGCACTTTTTAAGCACCCACCCACACTGGACTGCTTGTGCTTGGAATTATGAACCTGACTTCAAACAACCATGCTGGAGTTTGAGGATGCTCTGGAAAATATTGCTTCAACCTCTCCCAGCCCCATTCTCCCACTACCTTGGGTAGTGTAGGAGTAAAGAACTACTGGTCCACCTTGGTCAGCTTGTATTTCTCTTGTCTGCTTTGTTACCTTCACCCGGGTAACGCGGAGAGTTAATGCTTTTACGTCTATAGATGCAGGACGTGTCTGAAGTACTAGTCTGTCTACTCTCACACAGTGCTGAAGGAAGGACTAGAAGTAGTTAACTTTGTTTAACTGTGTTTAAGTCAGCTGCTACAGATCGCTTGCATTATGGCACCCAACGTTCAGGAAAGGGGTTGTGTAACATGCAGGGCAATGAAGCCCGTGACTCACAGGGTCCCTTTGCTTGCTCCTGTGCATGGGTGTTAGAGGCCCTGTAATAGCATGGGAAGTACTCACAGGAATAGTGTGATTTAAGAATTTCTTCCTTCTTTGGGCTAATGCACCTTCTAGTCAATTATGGCAAGATGAAACAAGCCACCTTGTGAGTAGCAGAACTATGAAGCTCAGTTCCCTGGAGACTTGTGTCCTCCTTTCCCGCTTCACAGTAACCTCAGCTTCCCCTTCCCAAGCCCTCCATTCTCTCTTGTTATTCCTCTCACACATTTCGCCGTCCCTCTCAGGACACTCAGCTCTGTGCTGGCTGCCTGTGTCCGGCCGAGCACAGGCAGCATGGGCTTTGGCTGGTTCTGGGCGCTGCATGCATTGGCTGGCCAGGACACGGTGCTGGTTACCCAGCTGAGCACCATGGGGTCCCAGTCCTGGCATCTCTCCTCTGCTTAGCTACTGATGTCCATCAAACTTGTGGGAACTTCAGTTTTGAGATTTCTACCCTCTGCCAAACTTGACTGAAACTAACCCAAAGGGTTGTGACAAGAAGCACTGACAGACAGGCAGACAGCATGATATGAATCTCAGCTCCGTGGGAAGCCAGGCCAAACACAAGTGCTCAGGGTTGCAGACCCTACACACGTGTGCAACTGCCTTGGGGTGAGATGACCTCCAGCCAGGCATCCCCCTTCCTTCCAAGGGGCAGGCTGCAGCTCAGGGCTCAGCGGAAAACCAGCCAACAGCAGGTATCAGAAAACTGTCTTGCCTGGTTTGAACTGTTGAGGTCCCTTCTGATTGCAGCACCTTTCCTCATAGCAGAAGAGGATTTCAAAGTAACATTATGGTAATTCTTATTTTAATTTGTGCATCTTCTGTCATTCCTGCACATGATGCTGGTAAGAAATATCTGGGCATCTCTGCTTTTAGTTGTACATTTTCATATGTGTGATCTACATCGTCTATCAGTAGAAATAATACCTGTCTTTATATATTCACAGACACAATCTATTATGAGATGATAAAAGCAGAACCATTCTTCCAGGCACTGCCAGCAAATCTTACTAAACTCCATTAAAATTAGCTTTTTGCTAATGTCACAAGTGGTCACAGGTTCTTTTTTCTCATGTTTCCTCTGTAGCTATTCAGTCATCTGACCACTTTAGCAGTAAAAAAAAGAAAGAAAAAAAATGCTAGCCATGCAAATGTGATTGTCTAAACGATAACGGAAAATCTGTGTTAAAACTGATACTGAGTTCCTCTGTGTGTCTAAAATTTATTCTTACTGGCCAGTAGTCTCAGATAGACTATCTATTGTAGTACTGAGAGAATGAAAAATTCGAGAGGACCAGAAGAAGGGGGTGAAACGGTAAAAGGGCTTTCAAGCAGATATTTCCCATTGCAATTGATTTTCAGTAACCCTAGTAAAGACGGAAAATTCCTTGTCTTCCCTCCTCAACAATTTTATGCAATTTATATTTTTACTACAGCATGGTAATACAAAATTGATCAGGTTCCACAAACCCACTGCTATCTCAATAAAAATAACACGTGATCTGCATGAATATCCCTCTTCGCCTGAATCCCAAAGGGACAATAAAAGGGGCGACAGATACTTGGTTAAAACAAAATTTTCTCATCCGCTTGTCTGCAAACCTTTCTCTGTTTCTTTGCATGTCTTCAGCGGACATGCTGAGTGCTGGTATCAGGACTCCAGCAAACCCACAACTTGGCACCTGCCTTATTTAAGTCTCCAACTTTAAAAAAAGAGCTGAAAGGTGTCAGGAATTACAGACTCATTGCAAATTTGCAGAGTTTAGCACCCAGTTTATTCTCCTTGGAGATCTACAGTTCAAGGCTAAGAAGCAAAGTAAGTTTCTTGGTTTTGTTTCTTACATGCCTTACCTGAAATAATTGCTTGCTGCAGCAAGGACCACTCGGTGACAGGAGAATTCCCTGCTGTCCACGCACAGGATGACATCTGTAAGGGAATTTTCAAGCCGAAGGTTCTCCAGGCCATTCTGGAGCACCAGAGAGAGTCCCGTATCATCAAACTTGACCTTTTCACCACTCGAGACTTCCACCAGGTCCCCCATTTTTGTCGAACACTCATTGTCCAAAGAGATCTCGGGCTCTTCAGAGCTCTTCTCCAGTGTGTCCCCCATTTTCTGGCCAGCACCGTCTCATTCTGTTGGCGCTTCAATCTAAAAAGAGCTCCTAAGCTTCAGACGAGTCACACTGCAGAAGTTGGGCGGATTTCCTGTCCAGAGGTCTCTGCTTATCTATAGCTGTCACACACACATAACAGGAAGCCTTGCACTTTCTCATCCTGTTAACACAAACAAAGGCTGGGTTTTTTCGGTGAATTTCAGGCAGTATCAATGTGTTTAGAAAGGACTTAAGATGCCTCTGGATGTGAGAAGATTACAAGTGACAGGGAAGGCCTGCTTCCCACCCTCAAACCAGTCCTTTGCCGTTATCCAGATCTGCTGGTTGTAGCGATAGGTGTACCATATGGCTATCGAGTCACTCCTGCCAGACTGGGCTGTGAAGGGGAAGAGAGTATTATTTTAAGTTTCTTTTTCCAGGTATGTGATTATTAATCACTGAGCTGGTTTTGGGTTCAGTTTTTGGTTTTGGTCTTGTTTTTTAGTAATATGCTCATATATTCAGAAAGCCCTCCAAGTGGCTATTTCTGTCGCTCATGACATCTTAGCTGACAAACTTTGGATGGCTTTTCTTTCAGGTTAAATCAGTGTAACTTTCTCCAGAACATGGAGCAGCATCAAGGATCTCGCAGTTGATGGTCTTCAGGCCACACTGCTGGGCACAGTGATGTCCTTCGTGCATACATGCAGCCAGTGTCATGCCACCAACTCTGGCTAATAGTGGAAGCTAAAGGAGAGTGCCTAGGGAGCAGTGTATGCGTGCTCATCCCCACCATCCCCGCTGCTGGAGGTAGCTCAAGTCACATCTACATCTAACTTGTAGTCCCCAAGATAAACACAGATGGTGGTGGGACTGTGGGTTGAGCACCCAGTGGCGGGGACACTGCAGGGGGGCGCTGGGACTGACTCTCCAGCACGACAGGAGCACACACAGCCCAGGGCTGAACATTTCACTTTCACCTTAGACTGAATTGGATCTACTTGGACCTCGCCTAGCTGAGAAGCTGACCCAAGCTGACAGAGATGATAAGCCACACAGCCTCTTGAAAGTAACACGGTAAATCCCCTGGCTCGCTTAGGAAACTCTCATGCTGTGGAGTTAGAAAATCACACACCCTCTCTCTCCCCCCCGAAAGGAATGCAGGACTAACCTCTAACCTTTGGTAGCTTGAGTGCCAACCAACCTTGCTTTTGTGATACTTAACTTCTAGGAATCCTCATTTGGCCAATCCTCATGTTTTTATTGTGTGTTTGGTTTCCTCTTTTGTCTCCAGCTTGTGTAGCTGAACTCACAGTGTTAAGGGAAGCTTGGCTTAGAAGAGGGAGGTAAAAGCGGCTTTCAGAGAGCGCCAGATTTAGAGGGTTTTTGTACGGGATAGGATGATCAAGAGGAAGGAAAGCAAAAAATCTCTCTTCTGCTTTCCCCCACCTCCTCGTAATGGGTTTTCCTTCATTTTGTGTAGTCTGTGCAGCGCTTTGGCTTTTTCCTTTCCCAGCTGATGTAAATGTGTTCCTGCTGCCTTTTGTGCTAACTTTTGGTAATGAATGCTTCCTTTTTTAAGGCAAATCCCATCTTTCCACCCAGTACTCCTCCAGGTATACAATCAGAAAATGAAGGAGACCCCTCAAAAATATCACGTGTGCTTTAAAAATCACAATATTTTAACCCTATCTTGAGTTAGGTTCTCTTTGTTTTATCATCATGACTTCTGACCTTAGGGAATCCATCTTATCAGGCTTTTCTCCGGTGGTGAGAAGCTTCCTATTTTCTTTATCTTTTTAAGTGAAAGCTGAGATTCAGCAGTGATCACTTGATTCCAGCTGCTGAAGCTTTAAACAAAGCATTAATAGCTGTGAAAGTTGAAGTAAGATTGTATTGGCTGTGAGTGCTGGGAATGGAAACCCTGCAGTAAGGAGGTCGGCTGGTAGCTGTGGTACTGTCACCCAGTCACCCATTAACTGCACTCTAGAAAAGACCTTAGTAGCTCAAACAAGTGTTGACTAACAGTAGCAGTGATCACTATCTGCAGTCTGTCTCCTTCTGTGCCATTGCCAACCCACGTGATGTATTTTTAACCCTTAAAATTATTTTTTTTTTTCCTGCCAAGCACCTCCCCTCCTTTCTTCTTCTGTCAGTCTGTTTTTATAGGGCTGCCTAATGTTTACAGAATCCCTTGCTCAGGGATTAATCTGCAAATGTAGTAGCTAGTTTCATTATTTGGATGAGCACCAGGGCAGCGCTGAGGTGAACGTTGTGTCTTTGCAAGTGTAAGGGAACAAACCCAACCTCAGGGAGTTGCTTGCCTGAGCTGCTCCATCACCCAAGACTGCAGCAGCAACATGTTCATTAATCCTGGGGCAAATCCAGGTTGTTACTTTATGGTAGCAGCTTCCAAATACATTCTTCTTTTTGGCCTTTAGAAACCTGTGCTGGCTGCACTCCTACTGTTTTAATTACAGAATTACCTGCTAGCTAAATGAACCACTTCATCTGGTAAGAGATGAAGGCTTGTCTGTTCATGAAGTGTTTGTCTATTGTCTTTAGCTTACACATACTGGATTGACCTATGTTGGTTCTGTACCAGCTTGAGATAACTGGCTGGAATTACTGGCTAAATAATGTATATCCACCACTTCTGACACATAGTAAGTTTACAGAGCTATGTAACATCACAGACTCCTGCTGGTACATATGTATACCTGGTTTGTACACGTTTGGCGAGCTGAGTTGAGAGACTGCCTTGCATCCTGCCCTGACCTTCTTACCTCTGCATCCTCTGTTGCCCGTTGATCATGCCTAAATGTTGATCTGTAGCCCACACCAGACCATTTTCAAATGTCTGTTCCTGAAACCAGCATCTCATCACTGTGGCATTTCAGCCTGTAAAGCTCGACCATGCCCGGTGAACGGGCCCAGACTGGCCAGGGGTCCTGGCTCCCATCTTGGAGAGTGAAAGATTCACGCAGTCCCTGGGAAGTGTCATGGACATGGGGCCATGATTAAGAGGAGGGCCAGAAGAAATCACACCTGGGACACCAACCAACAATGGATCAGGAGTAAGGAGCTGAGGCATTCTAAAAGCAAAGGCAGAAACATAGAAATCCATTTCTGGCAGTTCTTGTTACTTGCTTTGCTTCCCACAGTCCTTGTACTTTAGCTAACAGAGCCTGTGCTGGTTTTGGCTGGTTTTTTCTTTGTAATAGCTAGTATAGGGCTATGTTTTGGAGTTGTGCTGGAAACAGTGTTGATAACACAGGGATGTTTTAGCTATTGCTGAGCAGTGCTTACACAGAGACAAGGCCTTTTCTGCTCCTCACACCACCCCGCCAGCGAGCAGGCTGGGGGTGCACAAGAAGTTGGGAGGAGACACAGCCAGGACAGCTGATCGCAACACACCAAAGGGCTATTCCATGCCACATGACATCATGCTCAAAGCTGGGACAAGAAGAAGGAAAGGGGAGACGTTCAGAGTTATGCCATTTGTCTTCCCAAGTAAACGTTAGGCATGATGGAGCCCTGCTTTCCCGGAGATGGCTGAACACCTGCCTGCCCATGGGAAACAGTGAATGCTTGTGTGTGCATCTTTTGCTCTACCTATTAAACTGTCTTTATCTCAACCCATGAGTTTTCTCACTTTTACTCTTCTGATTCTCTCCCCTACCCCACTGGGGGTGAGTGAGCGAGCGGCTGCGTGGTGTTTAGTTGCTGGCTGGGGTTAAACCGTGACAGAGCCCTTATGAACCTAGCAAGCCTGAGAGAGACCAGGAAGGAAACATGGGAACATGTGGCTGCTTCAAGGAAGAGGCCAAATGAAGACTGGCAGGCAGTTTTCCAGACTGAGAAAGAAGATGCTGAGCCAGCCTGGTATTGCACTCGGATCTGGAAGCTTCCTACTCTAGGTCATGAGTAGGTTGCTGAACTTGCAGATGGCAATGGCTTCATATTTCTGACCTGGAAGGGAACTCTCCTGTGAGTGTCCTGTCACTGCAGAGCTCCCACAAAGGGCATCCTTGCTGTTTGTCTTCTTCCTCTTATTCCAGACCATGTCCATTTCACGACCAGCAGCATTGCTCCACTATGTGTGATCCATGACCAAGTGACTGCTGTTGCCTACTCCATCTTATACTTCCCTCAATGCTGCAAAAACCATCACCAGAGCTGCCAAGGAGCAAGCAGATCACTTGCAAAGCTGAAGCCACCCAGCAACGTATTGACAGCTACATCTTCAGACCTCAACACACTTCCTGATGGCTGTGGGAGGGAGCATTCTTTCATCCGAGATGGCCTGTGTAAAGGTGCTAGCTTTCAACAGGAGGAGGACACAACAGCAGAACAGGAGTCTTGGGAAGTTTTTGAGTTCTACCTGAAATCCCATCACTGCAATCATTTCCACTGCGCAACCTGATAAATACTGTAGGAAAAGCCTTACAATGCAGAGGACCCTGCTGGGGGGCAGAGATGGTTCCTTTGTGTGGAAGCAGAGATGGAGACTGCAGCTGGACACACATATCAGGGCTCATCTAACCATGAGCTATTTTCTAGCACAGTGCAAATTAAGATAGCTGAGGCCCGAGATAATCCTGCCAGCCCTGGAAAGTTGCTGGATTTTTTGTCTGTATTTTCAGTACATTGGGATAATGTTCACTAGTTTAAAATAGCATGTTCTTATTTTAGCTATGGGAAACAAATGTGATTTTTGTTTATGAAAATATATCCAGAATTTGTGGATCAGATTTTCTATAAACTGCAAGTTGGCTTCTTTGTTTCATCATAGTTGTACCCCCTCTTCTGAACCAGCACCACCTTCCATTTCAAAGCATAGTCCTTGAGCTTTCTCATATCCCTCCTTCTAGGCAGCTGCAGTTGTTCAAAGTCAGCAAACCACCATGATTTTGTGAGGTTGGGCTGTCTCATCCCCTCACTCTTGATAAGCATCTTCTATTTTGAGAGTATCGCAATGTCACTCTGCTAGTGCTGCATTTATTATCTTCCCAACTTTTGCTCTCAGACTGTTTTCGCTTGTATTTAAAGTCACTGGAATGTTTCTAGAATAACTGCTGCTTCCATGTATTGTTTTCTTAGGGGCAGTGGGATAGTCAGGCATTGTGCTAACAATCCAGATGAGTGACTCCAAACTGTGCCTCCACCTTGTATAAAAGAGAGGTCCCAGCTGACCAAACTGTAAATGCCAGATGATTTGGGTTCAGTATTCAATGTCTGGTTGTCATCCAAATCATATTATTCCCATGTGTGTTATTGGCAATAGAGGTCAGTAAGCCTTAACCCTGACGTGTGGATGGGCCAGTTGAGCTTGAGAAATCTTTGATCCCCTGCTCATAGGCTTTTGAGGGAGTGGTGGAGGAAGACTACTATTTAAATAAGTGTTTATTCTATTTGAAGAAGCTGGATTGCAGTCTGGGGGTGCCGTATGGTCACTCCCAAAGCTGCAGGCAGAACAAGCTGAGACATCACGTAGCTCTGTATTTTAAGACCTTATAGCCCAAGATGAGATGCACCCAAATGAAACTGGAAGGAGTGAAGCCTAGGGATGGGGCCGAAGGTAAGACTCATAAGAACTGCAGTGGGTGCAGGCCATGGTAGTTTATGAGCACTGTAACCAGCCTTCCCCATTCGGAATAGTTTTTTCGTTCTCCCTGAAAGAAGGATGTTCTTTCCTCCACATCTTACACTACTACAGGTTTTTCATGAGAACAGACAAGTGCTTCCCCTTTTCTGCCCTCAAGATAATCAGATTTTGAAACAAAACATCAAGTTATTTCCATTCCCGGTTGTACACAAAAAGGGAAAAAAATGTGATTCTTAAAGTTAGCTTCTCCTAGCTGAGCTGCCCTATTTTCTTTTAACTTAGTCCTGAATTGCTCTCTGAAAGATTTTGCCAGTGTTACTCACAAAGAGGTTTTGTCATCAGCATTAGACTCCCTCCTGCTTCAGTTTATGTAAGTAACGAGATGCTTGGGTCACTTGTCTACTGCTGGCTGCTGTGCCACCCATTTGAATTTAAAAGCATCTTCTCTGTATTATTAGTTAATGGCTGTTTATGCACAAATAATTCTTCCTCTAAGTAAATTATACCTTTGATCTCCATAAGTGGACACGAGGAACTAGGCCCATGCTAGGAGAAGCAGAGGCCTGTTGTCCTCAGTGATATTTGGATCTTGTGTTCTTCATGCACCTCCATCTTCTGCTGCAGCCAGGCTCTGGTGTCCAGCTTGCCAAGGTAAGAAACTCAGCCTTGGTAAGAAGTAACAGCACTATAGTTCGGGCACTTGTTCCATGGCTTGATAAAACATGACCGCCAAAGTAGCCTTGAAATGAAGGAGAGCTGTTCTGCTTGGCAAGAGCTGGGAAATGGAGGAAACTGACGTTTACAGTGAATTATGTGGAGGTCTGTATTTTAGTGCGTGCTTGATGTTCATGAACGGTAGGGACATCGGTTGGACTGAAACTTCGGTTCTTGAGTCTATTCATAGAATATGCCAAGTGGCCCTTATGCTGACAGCGTGACCCCAAACAATGGGAAATAAACCGAGTCTCAGATCTTAGTGAAGTCTAAAGCAATGGTGACTTCTATTTTTCATTAAGGCTTGTCGATCTCAGCCAGTTCTGTGCACACATACCTGACTGATGAGTTCACACTCCAAGTGACGCTCCAGAGCTGTGACCGAATTTTCCTTTGGTCTTTGGACTGCCTGAAGCTTAGAAACGCTGACCCCAGAATCAGTGGGGTCTTTGCATTCCTTGTGATGGGCTTTTGCTAGTTTGCAACACAGATTTCCTTCGCAGGTTGTAAAGACTCTGAACCTGTTATTTGGGAAGACCGAAAGAGGAAAAGCCAACACAATGATCTGTGCTCTGTAGGCACAAGACAGCAGCCTGGCCTCCACACCACTTGCTAACTAGCCTCAGGTTCCTTTGTTTCCTTCTCTGCAGGACTAAGTCTACCAGACTAGAAACCTGCATGGACCCAAAGCAAAAGAAAATGTTCAAGTGAAGCCTCGTCTAAACAGGCTGAGGCCAAATGAGATTTTTTTCCCCATAGATGGTAACAGCGGAAGGCAGCGGGACACTTTACAGGAGGGCGCTGACGTCTTACGCGGTGCACGCAGCAACTCACAGAATCAGTCATTTCTTTTGCCCACCATACGAGATAGTTCCTGCTGCTGGCTGATGTGGGGTCATTTACTTCCTTGTCTAATTATCCAAAAAATAAGAATGCCATTGGCAAATATTGCTACTTTTGGAACATGAGTTTTTCACTGGAAACCCAAAATTTATGTAACTAATTCTTGTGTCTCCTTTTCTGACATAATGACGAGCAGAATCAGTCGGCTCCCTGGCAGCCGACTGCTGAAAGCTCGGCCTTGCTGTGTCTGGGGGAAAGAAGCGAACTGGAAAGAAGCAGAACTTTACATATTTTCAATAAATAAATACATAACTTTTGGTCAAAGTGAAATTTGACTTAATACACCTCCACACACGTGCTCTCTTGTACAAAGCCAGTACATATGTCTGTCTCATTTTCAGTTTATTTTTCTCCTCCTCCAGAGCTCTTTCGTTTAGTTCGCAGCTAACCCGTAAACTTTCAGTTTGATGGTGAGAAGAATGGCGAACATCTGATAAACCTGAACATTAGTTTAAAAAAATTGACTATAGCACTCAGCTAGTTCCACATCATTGTTACAGCAGCTGAAGTCTCAGCAAGTTTTAAAATACTGTTAAAAAATGGAGCTTTTGCAATTTTTCAGCAGGGTGTCTTAATTGTCTCTTTTGCAAGACATTTATACGTGTGTGAAACTGGTCTTTACGCTGCATCATTAGACAGCTTTCAAGACAATTGTACATTAGTTATACACAGGAAAGGTCCTTCACCTTAACTCTGTATGGTGTAAGCCAGGGAGCTCCGGAATGTGAATGAGCCCTACTTCACAGCTTCCAGCTATCTGCAGCCTGTGGAGGAATCAAATTGGCAGATTGTTAGCTAAGTAGCTGAGCAGGTGGAAAAACATTGATCTGAGCAGAGATTATGCTGTAAAAATGTACATTTTGCTACTTATTGCCAGTAGTAAAAATCATTATTGCATTTTACGTAACTGAACTATGAATGACCTAAAGTTAGAAACAGTGTAGGTGAGTTGTTAATATTCTTATGCAAATAAAGATACAGCGTGAATTGTAATGATTTAAAATATAAAAAGAGGAAGTGGTGAAAAAGTTGTAGTATATCCTGATGGGGAAGGGAAATTATCTGAGTATGTTTTAACTGCCTGTGTACTGGGCTTGAAGGTGTTACGCTGTTAGGAACCTCCTCATTTGTGAGTTTAAGCTGATCAGAGTAATCTTAGCTTAACACAGCCATAACTTTCCTCTGTGAACACAGCAGATTCCTAGCAGCTGTAGCCAGAAAAGAACATCACGATTTTCTAGACCAAGGCCTCCTTCTCCCATGCGATGTGGGCCAGGCCGCCCCACGCTCTGTAGGAACACGTGCCCCAGGCTCCGCTCTCCCCAGGCTCCTGGGGAGCGAGGGCTCCAGCTCCCTCCCCAGCCTGGTCCTCCCGCAGCCTCTGGCACCGCGCGGGCTCCCGCTGACCACCCTGCGGCTGGGCGCCCGAGCGTGGCTGAAAGCTCCTCGGCTGGAAACACCAAGACTCAAGAAGGCTTTAGCTTCACTCCCCAGCCTGCAGCCCCGAGAGAGGAGGGAGCCAGCCCTGACCTGGCCACGCTGCCGGCAAGCTGGGCTTTACCCAGGGCAGGAGGGTGCAGGGGAAGCTCCGAGAGCACGGGGCGAGACGTGCTTACACAGGCTCGCAGGCTCCGGTTCACTTGCGGTATTGACATACCCCGAGAGACTAAAGCGTCGCCGCTGCAGACCTTGGCGGCTGGCAGGAGCGAGGAGCCCGGGGAGGTGCTGTGAAAGCTCCTGGGTAGCTGTCAGGTCCGGGGCTGTGCAATCCATCAGGGAAGCTGTCTGGAATGTAGGGCATTGGGACAGCTGCACCAGGCCCGGCGAGGAGCTCGGGAACGCCGCAACGCTTTGAGTTTGGAAACCGTGACAGATACTTGTGCTGGCTGGTATGAGGACCGGGAGGTGGAGCCCAGCTCGCCGGCTGTGTTCAGGGTCACTGAGCGTCGGGGAGGGAGTCGCGGTGCAGCTGACTACGTGTGAAATTTTGAAGGTGTGACATTGGAGAAAGAGGGGACCAAAGTCATCTTAGACTTGAGAAAGCAGGTAACTTTTAAAAGTTCGTCACTTCTAATTTTAGATTCTTAACTTTAGAAATGCTACTTTAATTTTTCTGCCAGTCAATATTGATTCAAAACAACTTAATTTTCCCTTGAAAAAGAGAGGGGAGAATTTTCATTTTCCAGCGTAATTTCCAGTTCCATAATATCTGCCCCAGGGAAAGACAGAAGAGCTACAGAATTTCATACTCATGTTAATGTGCTTCTGTGTTAGAAAAAATGTGAGCATTATTAGGTTTATTTAATTCTAGGAAAAAAAAATAAATAACATACATATAACAAGCATCTAAATAAATGAGACATGTATTCATCTTTTCATTGCTTCCTGCCTACAGTAATGACCTGTTCCTCATTTCAGCTCTCCTCCCTTTTTAAAATTACAACATACTGTCTCCTATATATCAAAAGGTTAATATAAAATGCTAAGAAATCCTGTCATACCATATGTAATATTTCCATTTTTATTTCAAGGTTGAATATCGTATTGACGTATGCCAGAAAAGTCTAGCAGCCAGCCGTGACATGACAAAACAATGTTTATTATCAGAAGCTCACCACTAACCAATCTTATTTTTACAATCATTTCTGTCTAATGATACTGCTCATGAATAGATGGGTAAGGAAGGCTTAGGATCAAAGAGTAAACCACAAATTTCACAATGTTTTCTTGGCAAAACAACATGTTGATTTAGCTACTGCACTGGAATCTGCAAACCTTCATTAAGTGTGCTTTTCCTGGGATTACTTTGGCTACCATTTCCTTTCCTGTCTTCGTATGACAAATCTTTGTCCAGGACCGGTGATATGAAGTTGCTTTGGTCTGGCTTAGCATTTTAATAGAGCTGAGCGCTTTCCTTAGAGAAGCACGCAACTCTTTTCCATAGGAGTATTTCAGGTCCAGAGACAGTCCCATTTTGGGCACCAGAGCAGGTGCTTAAAAGCTTGTTTACGAAGGAGGGGGTGACAGGGGTGTGTTGTTCTGGGCTGGCATTTTGGGTGCTGCTCCAAAGCAGCTGTACCCACACAGCAGCTGTTTGCACATCCCTCCCCATCCATCCATGCCCAAGGCAGCCACCGCTGTCAGGCAAGGCAGCAGCATTCGGGCCGGTGAGTCCCACCAGCGATTTCTGGAGAGTAGGGGGCTTTTTTCTCTGCTGGGTGCAGGAAGCCTGGGATTTGAGGACAAACTTGCCAATTGTCCTTCTGTTATCCCATGATTCCTCCATCTTTTCAGAGCCAAGTCCTGTCAGTCAGCTTGGAGAGAAATAGCTTTGCACCGCAGTGCCGATGACAGCAGCAGAAGCAGCTGCGTGTGTCTTAGAAAGCAGGTGCTGTGCCATCCAGCGTATCTGGCTGCAAGCAGAGGAGGAAGAAATCATGGAGCACCTTGTGAACTCACTCTTCCCGGGGTAACTTTACCCGATGAAACTTTGTTGATGACCAAAGTAAAGGGGTAGCCAAAATTATAAGATGGCAAAGTCATCTAGAGATTTGCCCAAGCATCAGCCCAAGGGCACAGCAGCAGCAGCAGACCAGCATGAGGAGCACCTCAGCGTGTGTGATGGCTGGTCCTTCAGCCGCGAGCTTGCTGCCCCACAGTCACTATTAGCGGTAGGGAGCGTATTAGTCCAAGCTAACTGATTTGTAAACTTAGAATCTATTCCTCAGCCTGTTGCCGGAGGGGTGTGTACTGCACCAACAGTAGCTGATGACATGGATCTGCAAGCATGGAGGTCACTGGTAGCTTTGCAAGTCCGAGATTCCCAAATCTGGGATAGTGGCATGCACATGCCAGTTCAAAATAATGTTTATTTGAAACCTGCCTTACTTTCTGCTTCCATGGCAGACAAAGCTTTTCACGGCCACTTGAGTTGGAGACGTGATTTATTTAACTTGTGAGACGCCTGAAGGTCTCGGAGATGAAGAGGTGCAATGCTCCTGCCTATTAATTGGTCCTGGCATTGGCGAAGGGTCTGAGGAGAGAGCTATTAAGTGTGGCTGCAGGGCAGAGCTGGAGTTCTGCAGTAGGGTGCTCGGTGGCGGCGTGGCATAAAGGGAAGGCCTGTGGTGCAGGGATGTGCGAAAAAATACTCTTGTGAGAAAATACTTAATGCGAACAATCGTGAGGCTGTGGTTGGGCTTGAGGTTACGGGGCTGGGTGGGAACACTGCGATAACGCCACATCAGCTCGGGCAACTGTTTTTGCAGGTACCTATCTCGCTCTTTTGCTGGGTTAGCGATTGCATGTGTCGTCTGTTTGCTGTTCTGCAAGAGCAACTCCCTTCAAGTCTTTGCCTGTGTGGCCAACAAGAGCTCAAACAACTTTTTTTTTTTTGCTTCCTATTTGTCTCTGAAGAGAAGAACCAGCCAAACACCAGGAGACTCTGTCCCTATCTCACCTGGTTAGGCATGTTTTCGTGCTGTCTCGATACTGCAAGTGCTGTAAAAAAAGAAATAGTCCAGTGTTTATGGCAGCAGTGATGCAATGTTCATTCTTCTCAGCTCTGCAATTCCACTCCCATAGTCATCTCCCAGGCTTGGGAGATGGGAGATACTGGGCGGAAACATTAAGACAGTTTGTTTCTGCACAGGAGCACTATTGGCATGGGCCTTGTTTCGAGGCGGTTACAGCGGTGAGTGGCCACTGGGGTGAGCGGGAAGAGAGGGGACTTCCTTGGGCCAGGAACATGGACTGGCCAAGTGAGGACCGGAGTCTACAGGGGGATATGCACTACTAATTGCAGGGCTAAATTAGTAAACATGTTATTGATGTTTTGCCAGGTGACTTTTGTGCTTAAGTACGCACTCCGTAATCCTAGTGTCTCCCTGGCTGAGCAGGAGCGAGCACTGAGCATGCAGGTGGTGGGACGGCACCACAGCCCCGGCACTGGGCGGGCAGGGACGAGCGTGGCGTTTGGCTGTAGAGGACGCCCCGTTTCATTCCCTGTGACAGGGTCTGCGCTCGTCCTGCCGCCTCACCTGCAGACGGACACACAGGGAAGCATTGCCGGCCTAAGCAAAGGGTTAGGACATGTGGATGCGGGGCCAGAGGAAAGGGGGATGTACAGAGCCAGCCAGGAGGCAGTGAAAATGGGAAAGAGTGAGAGGTGTCTGGGGAGAGGGAGTACTGGTCTGCCAGGGCCCTTCGCTATTCAAGCGCCAGCGCAGCAATCCGCGTTGCAGATGATATTTCCTGGTGCAGCTGCCATTTCAAACAGGTGATGGGAAGGCTGAAAGGGAGCGGTCCTGGAAAAGTGCCTTCCACCCGAAACGCTTATACCTGCTGATTATCCCCAGCAGACCAGCTCGAGTCAATGTGACCCACAGGGCTTTTGGCAGGATGGTGGTGAAAGTCTGTTCAAAGTCAAGGGAAGGACTTTGGCAAGTTTTGGTGTGTTCTCTATTTCTTTGAGAGGGTTTTTATATCACGTGAAAAGACTTTGCTGTACTTTCATCCTCATCCAAATCCAGACTCTTCTTTTTAATGTTGTTTCCATACACCTCTTCCTTTTCACTTAATGCACCTTAGCCCTTTTTCCTGGCGTACTCAAAAAGCAAATTCCTCAATAGTTTTTGAACTCACTCTTCTGCTCTTCCTCGCAAATTGCTATTAACGTCACGTTTCCTTCTGCTCAGCACTGACTATCGTTTGCAATCCTGCTGAATGGCTCCTGTCATTACGTTTTGTGTCTACTTGCACCAGGATCTGCAATGATGCTGTCAGTTAACACCACCTCTTTCTTCTTGAAGCTTTCTGTCCACTAAAACTTTTTCTAGCAACGTCAGAGTCTGTTCTGCCTCCTTGTGCTGAGAAGTTTTTGTTTCACCTCCGCTGCATTTGTTTCACAGCTCTTCACAACATTCCTTATGTTGCTTATTCGTTGTCAGTCAGTATCCTGCACTTGTCCTCCATCGTTAATTAAATGTCTAAATTCCCTCTTTCATCCAATGATAAAATCTCCGTGTTGCACTCACGGTTTTTAATGTTGTTCCCTATTTAATGTTGCTGTCTTCTCTCTGATCAGTGATCGGGGTAAGGGACGTGGCGCTTTGACTGTCATCTCCCTTCGTATTCTTCTTCAGCTTCCCACTCGCGGCTGCTGCGGCTCACCTTCATCTCTGCCTTCCTCTGGCTCCGAGCCCTTCCCCAGACTGGTTAGGACAGGTGTCCAGCAGCAGTAAATAACTACTAAAAGAAATCATGGATTTTCTTTGGTTTCATTTTCTGTATGTTTGAACTACTATAAAAACATCTGGGTTTTGCTTAATTGTAGAAAAATGCAGTTAGGAATTACAACACTCCCCGCAGCAGAGGAGAATACTCAGGAGCATGCCGGCACACGACTTCCCAAAATAGTTAATGTCTTTATTTGGAGGAATGCACTGACTCGTTTCGGTGGCGCACCGCATCATTGAAATGTATGTGAAAAGTGCCCGACGGTGGTGGTATTCGAATTCAACACCACCAGAAAAACATCAGAACATCGGTGGATGCAAGCCAAAATTTTCACACAGGCTTCTAATTTTAGGTTTTAACCTTTCCAGTGCCCTGAAGATGCCTTCAAAATCTCCAAAATCACTGACCTCTTCAGAAAATATTGGCCTAAATGCTTTACAAGTGCTTTACATTGTTAAAAAAGTATTAACGAAGCTTTATAGAAATGAGTAATCTTTAATAGTTGCCTTCAGCTTCTCAGGCAGCGTGTAACTGCTTATTTTGAGAGAAATGCTTGGCGCAGCCTGCGCAAGAACAGCCAATCCCCCTGCGAGCAGAGGAATGGACACCAATAGGATGTAGTGGCAACTCAACTATCCTTAATTTCAGACATCCTCGGTGACGTTGCCTTTCAGAACTGGAAGTGGCTGGATGTGACTGCACGCATACATGTGCACATTATGAAACGATTGATTGCTCAATGAGTATTTTTAATTAGTATTTTCCTTTTAAATGCTCCGTTTGGCCCTCTTCACACAAGGTATTTTTGCCACGTGCAGTTTTTATTGGAGTAAACATACTCCCTTCAGATAGCTCCTCCAAGCCAATTCAGAGATATCTTGACCCTCTTTTAATGTTTTTCCTTCCCCTGACTCATTGCCTTAATCCCGCTTATGTTTTCTGAAGTGAACTCTACGTAGTCGTATTGACCCCAAGAGTTACAGGCTCAAAGGACTGGGGCAGACGAGAGGATATATCAGATAAGAGATCTATTTTAAGCGAAACGTTTTTCTTAGGTCATATACTTTTTCGATTTAATGTCTTTATAACAATTAACTCTTCAGGTTATTAATCCTTTTTATATTCAGTGGGTGAAATAAGTTATTGCAACGCAACTGCACTATCCAAGGTGAACTGTCTGTTGATTTTCTCCTTGCTGTTTGTGTTGGTTGGGGTCCTTCTTGCTTTTCCAGCCAGAAGATGAAAAATGGCCTGAATGGCCTCACTTCTAATTAAATCTGTTAAGCAGGTCTGAGTTTTAGCTTGGCAGGAAAATGGTTGAAGGTTTCAATTTATTAAGATCTTTGTGAAAGCAATTTATTTACCAAAATCAATTGACCTTTTCAGTCTATTTTCAGAAACTTAGCCTTTTTAATTAGTGATTCTAACTGTTTTGCAAAGCTGCAATTTACCTCACCCTGGGGAAAAGCAGATCTCATTTAGCCTATGAAAACCTGAGACTGGTTTGCGCCAGAGAGGGTCAGCCCTGGCGTCCTGAGCACACGCTGCTTTTCCAATCGCTTCAGCGGAGGAGCTCCATCAGCTACTGCGGAGAGCACAAGGCTGCGTAGGCTTCCCGGGGCGGGGGCTAAGGGGGCAAGAGGAGGAATATCCTGCGGTCAGAAGATTGTGCAGGTTCACTAAAAGGTAAAGGTGTGTTATACCCAGGATTGCTATCGAACATTTTGGAGAGCAAAGTAGGCAGCAGCTCATAGGAGGATTGGTATTTCTTCCTTTCCCTCCGTGGTGAGGGGCAAGAGGGAGAGAT
The DNA here is from genome assembly GCA_017639485.1 of Pluvialis apricaria. Classification (NCBI taxonomy): domain Eukaryota; kingdom Metazoa; phylum Chordata; class Aves; order Charadriiformes; family Charadriidae; genus Pluvialis; species Pluvialis apricaria. The sequence goes on from CM030014.1 coordinate 27,768,808, forward strand.
CATCCTTCTAGGAAGGAGAACGCAGCCAGTTACCTGCCTACATCAGCTCCACGGTGTTGCGTAAGGCCTTATTTAGTACCTGGTAATGAACTTAATTTAAGTATGCGTGTCCCTGCCCTTGCCTTGCTGCTCTGCGTTACGGACTCGCAAGTTTGCTTATGCTAAAGGGCAGAGCAAAAATAAATTTCCATACTCCCAGGCATGTTCCATCAGCCTGGGTCGGAGCATGGGCCGGTGTCCAAATAGTTTGGATATGAAGTGAATTTGGGCTCCAGGACAGGCTCAGACCTGCTCGTGAAATTGCATGGCGATGACACCAGGGTCCTGCTTTTAATATTTGCAGCTGACTGGCTGCCACCGCTGCGACCCCCAGCTGCGACGGCAGCGCTCTTCGCGCCCCAGCTTCGGACGAACCTCGCCTTCCTCCACTTAGCAGGGAAAGGGGCGCCCCGTTCCGCGTTACTCTTCACCAGGAGCTGCTGAAAAGCTTTGTCGGTTGGAAATTCGGTATTAATTAGGTGAAGCCGTAGCTCAGGTAGACAAAGAGCCTCTTATGATTTTTTTTTTTTTTTTTTTTTTTTTGGTGTAGGCTCATCGTTTCCCTTTCTCTCGTGCAGACTGATGAGCTACACGCAGACCCGGTGTCCCCACACCGGCAGTGCGGGGGGTGCCCCGCGCGGAGGGGTCGCACAGCAGCCGCTCTGCCCGGTGCCGCCCCAGCGCCTTCGGGTCCGGCCAGGATCGCCGGGGCGCGGCTGCTGCCCGGTGGTCCCGGCCAAGGGAAGGCTAACGGGGAGGGCTGACAGTGAGAAAAGCGCGCAGGGCTGCGGGGGGCTCTGCTGGCCCCGGCTCCTGCGGGGACGCTGCCGCAGCCCGCGGTGTCTCCGCCGGCGGGGCCGGGGCCGGGCGGGGCGGAGGGACTACAGCTCCCAGTGCCGCGCGGAGCCGCCGTGACATCATGTGCGGTGGCTGCGAGGTCACATGCCCCGCCGGCCCCTTTGTTTTGAGCGGCGCTGGCAGCGCGACCGGCGGCGGCCGCGGCGGAGAGGCCCGAGCGCACCGCACCGCACCGCATCGCACCGCTCCGCTCCCCGACGGACCCGACCCGAGCCGAGCCGACCCCCCGGGCAGCAGCTCCCGCGGGACGCAGCGCGGCGGGGCCCGTTGCCGGCTGTGAGTGCGGGGCAGCGGGTCGGCTCGGGGCCGCGGGGCTCGGGGGGGCGGCGGGCCCCCCCCCGCGGCGGGTCGGTGGCCCCGGGGGAGGGCGCGGGGCTGCGCCGAGGCGCGGCTGTGGCGGAGGCGGGGGCAGGGCGCGGGGCCGGCCGGGACCGTTAGCCGCCGCGGTGGGGACAGCGCGTCCCCGGCCCTGCCGGGCAGCGCGGGGCGGCCGCTGCGGCGGTGCCAGGGCGGGGGAGGGCCGTTGGTAGTGCCGGTGCCCCGGGACCCGTCGGCTGTGTGTGCCGTGTCGTGTGCTCCCCCCCCTTCCCCCCCCCCGCCTGCGGGCAGCGGGGCCCGGCGGGCGCTGCGGTGCGGTGGGCCCCGCCGGCGGAGCGGGGCTGGGGGGGGGCCGCTGCCCCCCCCGCGCTGCCGCGGCCGCCCGGTAACGCGGCTCTCCCCGAGCCCCCCGGGGCGGCGGGGGACCCCGCGGCCGCGGATTGGGCGGGCGGGCGGGGGGGAGGCGGGGCCGCGGCGCGGAGCCGCCCGCCTATTGGGCAGGGCGCGCGAGGGGGGGGGGGACTGTCGCTAAAGCGGCTCGGGGTGAAGGTGAGCTGGAGGGCGCGCGTGCGCAGGGTGGCTCCGTGCGGGCGGGGGCGGCACCGCGCATGCGCACCGCGGCCCCCCGGGGGGGCGGAAGGGGGGAGCGGCCCGCGGCGGCCGTTGGCCGTGAGGAGAGAGCGGGGGGGGCGCGTTCCGCCGTGGGGGCCCTGGCCCGCAGTGCGCCCCGCATACCGGCGGGGGGGAGGCCCGGCCCGCGGCGGCGGGGCCGTCTCGCCGGGGTTAAAGCCGCGGCCCCGGCGGTAGCGGCGGCGGTTGTCCGCCGTGCCTGGCGCAGAGCAGGCCCTCGCTGCGCTGGGAGCCGCGTCCGCTGCCGCCGGGCGCTGCCATTTTGTGGTGGTGCGGCCGCCTCCCGCGGCGAAGGGCCGCGCCTCCGCGCCGGGCTCTCCCGCAAGGCGGGCGGGCGGGTGCGTTGGTTGTTTGGGTGGCGCTTTGTTCCCCTGCGTAGCAAAAAGGGGCATCGGCAGCCGTGAAGCGTTTGGGGATCCGCGGGCAGGGGTGTCTGGCGGCTTCGGGTAACACACGTTTATGGGTCAATCTAATTTTCACGTTGATACGTACTCAGAATCCCTGTTCCTTCGGAAAGTAGCGTCACCGCGCGGTACGGGCCGGGCCGGGCCGTTTGCTGCAGTTTGTTTGTTTCGGATTTCCGAGCCGTCGGCTGAAGCCCTGGGAGCCCTTGGAACCCGCAGTCGGGGCGTGTGCCGCGTTCTGGGGGTTTAAGCCAAACCTGAACATGTGTAAAAATGATCGTGAAGGCGAGGGGGAGGAGTGGGCACTTTCTCAGTCTCTCAGAGTATACAGTGCTTTTTTTCCCTCTTTTTTTTTTTTTTCCCCCTCTCCAGTGGGTGTGTGCCCTTTTAGGTGACCTTATCACTTGGAAAAAGGTTATCTAAAGGCTTCTACACGGTTTAAAGGTGTTCCTTTTTTGCTTCTTGTTTTTGTTTTGTTTTACTTAATAATCATGAGTCTCACGTCTGAATCAGTTCCTGGTTTTGCTGGGTGATTTTTGAGAGCACTTAGGGCTTTTCTTGTGTGTCATTAGCCTGATTACTATTGAATTTTTGCATTCAGAGTATTTTTTTGATCAAAATAGCATCTAGAAATAAAGAACTTCTGCAGTTCAACCATGTCAATTAGCTTATTCACTCTGAATTCTTGTTTACTAGTTACTCAGTATTCTTGAAGGCTTCATTCATCTTAAAGGCGTTCAAATCCTAAATTCCTATTACAAAACAAGAATTATTTTTTTTTTAAAGACCTTTAAAATCGACAATGTTTTGGTGGTTTTTTTATATCCTAAAGAAAGAAGATGGAAAAACAAATGCTGCGTTTGTTTTTTTGGTGGAGGGAAAGGTTATGCTCTTCCCCCTTCCCCCCCCCTTCTCTCTTCCTTTGACAGAAAACACGGGCAGGCGCTGTGGCTTGGCCGGGGGCTGCCCTGGGCACAGCCGGGAGGTTGTTTTCTCCGACTCTTGCGGTAAGGCCATCTGCGATGAAGCACGGCTGCAGATCACGTTATCTGAAATCACAAATAACGAGAATGAGCCAAGCCCGAGTTACAGTTCCCATGCTTCAGAATGAGAACACCGTTTATTTTGTTAATTTTGGTTGCGTTACTGTGGGGTGCCGTTGCTGGCGGTACCGTGCCAGGTAATGGCAGAGGTGTCGTTGGCGCTCTCGGGCTGCCAGGCAGGGCCGTGCCGGCGGTGTGCCCGTGCGGTGAGTGAGCGGGGCGGCCGCAGGGCTGCTCCCCGGGGCAGCTGCCTCTTCCCAGCGCCTCCTTTTCTCCCTTCACAGACAGTCACCGCTCCGGCCACACCACGCGAGTGCTGGTGCTGATGTGACACGGGCGCAGGGTGGAAGCCACCTCCGCTGGCAGCAGCAGAAGCCCAGCTCAGCTTCAGGTACTCCCAAAACTACACCCCGAGGGTGAGCTTTGCCGGTGGAGCTCGGGCACACCTGATGACGAGGTGTTACCGACGGGCCTCGCCCCGACCCTGGCTGCGTGGCTGCTCTGCTGCTCTCGGTCAGTTCCGCTAACCGACCAAAGGAGTTCTGTGACGCAGAAGTGACAGAAAAACAGCTCTACCAGAAAGCTGCTAGCTGTTGCCAGAGGTGCGGATGCAGGGAGAGGGGTAAAATCCCTGAGGATGTTGCTCCAACCTCTTCCTTTATCCACTGCAACACGAAAGTAATTTGCCTAGGAGGATTTACTGATAGAAGGTGTCAGGGCAAACATTTTACAGCCCTTCATAAACCTTTATAGACTGGGCTCTGGACTGGGCTCTTGGGTTGTTTCTTGTGTAGACAAGCCTACAGACAATGTAGGTTAAGGAAATGGAGGACTCTGATTATCTGGTGAACCCAGAGATTGATGTAGAGGTGTACGTGTGCAGGTAACGTCTATGTCGGAGCCATGTCTGTATTTCTAAACTATTTTTAAAACCTGCTGATAGAAAGTATGATTTGGTTTTCCTTTCCTTTTTTTTTGAATGGTCGGACTGTGATTTGCTGTAGGTCTGTCCTTGTTGACCCTTGCCCAGGCAAGCAACCCAAGACACTTTATATTTTTTTGATACAGTAATTTCCAATAGTTGCCTGTGGAAAAAAAATCATTTGTTACTCTTTTGCTTCATTTAAGCTTTCTGAAGGTACCTCAATGTTAAATTCTCTAAATGACTGGTGCTTTGTAATGCAGGGTCTGCAGGCACGCGTAAGTGCCTTTATATACGCAGCAGGTGCAGACAGGTCTATCCTCCCGTAAGCGTTTCCCTCCTCTGCTCCAGGCAGCTCGGCTCCAGGCACGGGTTCCCCTCTGCCTTTCCAGCTTTGGGGCTGAGACGTGGGGCCGGCAGCCGAAGTGGTGACTTCTTAAAACTGCCACAGCAAGATCTGCAAGAAAGGCGTGTGTCTGTCTGATAGAGCTGAACGTGTGGTGATGTTACTGGTAGTATTACAAAATTACTTCGCTTAAACAGGCCTACACAAGTCATTAACTGGATACGAATTGAAGTATAGTATATTCAAAAGCAGTAATTTCTGCAATGGAGTGTAATTCTCTTTCCTTTCCATTCTCCAATTTGTGAATTTGCAATATTTCTCCCCTTGATTAGTTTTTGCTCCGTGGATTATTTTTTTTTTAGTCTCCCCTTTCTTTAAACCATTGGGACATTAAAAAAAAATAAATCATTTGCTGACCACTAATTTTGTGTTGTTCCAAGCATAAAGAAGCATTGCTTCCTGCAGTGAGCAGTCTTAACCCAAAGCCCCTGTTTCTTTTTGTTAATGATTGCATGATACAGTGTTGTCTTAAGTCTTCTCACATAATGAGAAAGATTTAATCTTGAAGCTTTTTTTTTACTTAGTTGCTGTGTTTTGCCCTTTCATGCAATATGCCAGCGTCTTGTTTACAATTTCAGGCTAACGTTGCTTTTGAAAAGCTCCATTATTTTTAGTGAAATTCTTCTGATTTAAATCTGTGACACTGGAATCAAGCCTTTAGGGTTTATATTTTCATTGTTACATTTCCCTTTTCTGCTGCTGATACTTCATTTCTGCCCACTTTCTCCTGCTGAGTAGTTTGGAATTAATGGCAGATCAAGTTCAATGTAAGGGTTAGGGTGTTAGCAGTGGAGCTGGTGAGGTGGTGGTTGTTGTTGTCGGTTTTGATTTTTATCCGGCCTGCGTCATTACAGGGTAAAATGGTTGTGAAATATGTTGGATAGAATATCAGCTGCAGATTAGGCTGTCCATTTGTGCCTCGTTAAAATCTCTCTGAAGCAATCAGTTATTAGATAGGCTCATTGCAACAGTGTTTTTCAGGCATCAAAGTGACAACTGATTCTATTTTAATAATGAAAATTAAATATTTGGTAGAGTAAATGAGCCATATCAAGAATCTACCTTGTAAATATGCGTAAAAAAATTTATACGGAAAATGATAGTTTTAAACCCTCTTTTCTCAATGACTGAATGCACAGCACAGATTCTTTTCTTGCTCTTTCTTGACATGGTGCCTTTTAAAGGTGCCGTTGTCGTGATTTTGCCGCAGACGGCAACATAAAAAGCCTGTTTAAAAAAAGTGTGTCCATTGTGTTCTATATTAAGCGATGATGTAGCCAGACTTGGATCGGGTAATTGCAGCCCTGGAGATGCTAGCACGTCAGGAAATGAAATTGCTGTGAGGAGCTGACGTTTACTGACTCTGTAGGTGGGGAATGAGGGAAACTGAACATAACCTCTTGGAAGCATGAAAAAAATGTCCATAAGCTTTAAAATATTTCAGTGCATGTCCTTCTAGGAGTACAAATAAGTATTACATGCATTTGGAATGATACCTGTGTCAGACCCAAGAGGGCGTTTTCCCCAGCCTCTTGCTGCCTCAGTGTGTTTTGGTGGATGTTCATCCAGTTTGTTTGGAAGCTCCGGAGTGGCGCAAAGCCGTGTTGCTGCTGGGTTCGTCAGTCACGTTGCCTCTAACGGGCCCCATCTGCAACATCAGCTGCATTTGCTTCACCTGCAAACTTTACTATTGGCATATGCTAACATTTGACTACTTGATCTTTGTGACTTCAGTGCTCTGATAATGTGTGTGGTGGCATGCTGGGGGAACGTTATACACTGTATTTGAAAGTGGAAAGTGTTTGAGCACAAGGTTTTGCTAATAATTATTCACTAGTAGTGCTTTGGAAAGCAGAAAATCTCCCTGTCCTCAGGAAGTTGCTCCTGGTTCTTATTTTCACTAGTTTTACACAAACAAATGTAATTCTTTCTTCGTTCTGTTTTGTGCGCTAGCAGTTTACATTCATCTTTAATTGAATCTTAGATTATTAATGAACTAATTTTTAGATGCTACAAATGAACAGATAAAAACTTATGGTCAAGGTTATTCATAGAGATAACTGAATGTTATTAAACACTAGTATTGTAAGACTTCATTATGATACTTTGTAATGAAAATGGAGTGACTTCTCAACTGTTTTGGTTTTCTTTTTTTTAAATTTCAGTCTTTTTTCTCCCCTTTTTGACTAGTGCTGTTATAGGAGCACTTGGAGGCTCCAATTGCTGTGGGGATTACACTGAAAAATGAGAAAAGCCCAAGCTCTGGATCTCTATCCAGGAAATCTTTGGCTTCTGTCAGTCGAGTGATTTGCTGGAGCCGAGATCTCAGGGTTTTCTAATCTTGAACACTAATGCCATGCCAGTGGTGCTGGGACAGTCAGAACTTGCCATCCGTGACACCTGTTCCATGGGTATATTTTGTATTTCACGTGTAGCAGATAACGCTGCATTGCCCTGCGCAAGGTGCACGGTAATTTGCCCTGTAACGCTGTGGCACTTCTAGTAAAGGTCGAAAATGGTACCAGTTCTTAGAGTGACCAACCACGTATCTTGTCTAATTCTCGTGATGAAGTTAAGAATATACCAGACTGAATACTGAAGTGTTTTAATTTTTCAGACCGTAGCACTGCGAAGGAGAAACTCTGCGAACTTTTCTCAATGACTCTATAGCCAACTGATGTAACAATGGTACTAATATTGGGACGCAGACTGAATAGAGAGGATAGTGGGATACGAGATTCCCCTGCAACCAAGCGGAAGGTTTTTGAAATGGACCCAAAATCATTGTCAGGCCCTGAGTTTTTCGACTTTTCCTCGGGATCATCGCACGCTGAAAGCATTCTCCAGATCTTCAATGAATTTCGAGACAGCCGGTTGTTCACAGATGTCATTATCTGTGTGGAGGGCAGGGAGTTTCCCTGCCATCGAGCGGTTCTCTCCGCCTGCAGCAGCTACTTCAGAGCTATGTTTTGCAACGATCATAGAGAAAGCAGAGAGATGTTAGTGGAGATCAATGGCATTTTTGCTGAAGCTATGGATTGCTTTTTACAGTATGTGTACACTGGCAAGGTGAAAATCACTACCGAGAACGTGCAGTATCTCTTTGAAACATCAAGTCTCTTTCAGATCAGTGTTCTGCGTGATGCCTGTGCCAAGTTCCTGGAAGAACAGCTGGATCCTTGCAATTGCCTGGGAATCCAGCGCTTTGCAGATACACACTCGCTTAAGACACTGTTCACCAAGTGCAGGAATTTTGCGCTGCAGACGTTTGAGGACGTGTCCCAGCATGAAGAATTCCTCGAGCTGGGGAAGGATGAGCTTATTGATTACATTTGCAGTGATGAACTGGTTATCAGTAAGGAAGAGATGGTGTTTGAAGCTGTCATGCGCTGGGTGTACCGGGCAGTCGAGTTGCGAAGACCGGTGTTACATGAACTTCTGACGCACGTCAGGCTCCCGTTGTTACACCCGAACTACTTTGTTCAGACTGTGGAAGTGGACCAGCTGATTCAGAATTCCCCAGAGTGCTATCAGCTGCTGCATGAAGCCAGGCGATACCACATCCTTGGGAATGAGATGATGTCTCCCAGAACTCGGCCACGCAGGTAAGAAAACTTTCCCTGCCTCCCCTCCCTTATTTGTGTAGGAGAAGGACATAGTTTGATGTACAGGTGTTTGATATACGTGTGCACAGAAAATAAATCTCTTGCTGATGATTTTATTTTGCATTCTGGAGCCACTGCAGTGGCTACACTTCTGTACTTCCCCACAACATGTGAAGCTCACGCACATCTTGAAAACGTACATAAGCGAGTCTTTTTGCATAGATCACTTTATTGCTATGAAATAAATGAGTGTTCAGGTAAGTGAAGTTAAATTACCTCGCAAGTAAAATATTTTCTAAAGGTTAATGTTTGCTAGGTGAGATCTTAAGTTATTTCACACAATAGCAGTGTTGTGAAAAGAACCTACTGTGCTATGGCAGGTAAAGCATTCCATTTCCCAACCTTCTTTCTTTTTATAACAAAGTCACATAAGCGTACAGCACACTGTAAAGGATGTGGATGGGGACAGATATTCAGAGCGTTCGCTTGCTACGTCACAAAGACTTTACAGATGGAGTAGTACACAGATTTGTAATAGAAGCAGACATCAGAACAACAGGTCCTTAACTGTAAAGAAACTAAATCTTGCATTTTTAAAGAATTATGAAACAGTTCCTGAAGTATTTCATGCTTATTCTATGACATTTTAATAATTCAGAATTGCTGCTGCTTAATAATGCGTTACACAAATAGCTGACTGAAGCTGCAAGAAGAAATGAGGAAGAGTCCATTTAGTGGCATTTATGAGCAATGGTGGTTATGGTTTTTTTTTTCCCCTGAAAACTATTTTCCCAGTAAAAGCCTTACCTCCACATGATAGTTGACATGATAGCTTACTGTTAACTCCAGCTGATTTAAGCTGTAGTTATAAAATCACGTCTTACGTTGAGGTGATGCAATGATCCGGTCTGGAGAAACAGACTGTGTTAGGAGTTACTCCTCTTTGTTTACTCTTAGTCATAAGTGGTTGCTGTACAGTGACTGTGCTGGGAACCTTTGTTGTTTTGGGGGTGTTTTTTTTGGCGTGTGTTAAAGGCTTGCTTATACTGGGGGAAAAACAATACTTGGCAAGTATTTGCCCCATTAGTGGCTTTCCAGGCTTCAATCCTGCCGCGAGAGAAGAAATTCTTCTTAAAGTCATTGCAGCCCTGCTGCCAGGTTTTCTAAGCTGTACACTGCCATGGAGGGTCTTTGGAGACTTTTGGATCATGACAGTTTGGAAACTGGTGCAGTGAGAGTTTCTGCAGCGTTTCATGCCCTGAGTCTGGGCCTCAGGGGGGGAACTGAGACCAAAGACCTCCTTGTTTCATGAGCCGTTGGAGGGGGGCTGTACCTTGTGGTATTTGCTGTGGTGTTTGTTACTCGGTTTGATAAAGAAAGCAAATACACTCAGACCTAACAGTTTTGTCAAGGTGCACGAAGGGTAGGTACTTGAGAATCTGAATAGCCTCAGTGTAGCATTCCAGTTTGTAAATGAAGTACCTTGCCTAATACAGGTGATTTCTGAAGCTGGGGGGAGGGTGTTGGTTTGGGATTTTGTGGGTTTTGTTGGTTTTACTGCTGAGCTTATTAAACTGCACTGTGAATTCCAATAGGCAGGAACAAGAGAAGCAATTTACAAAGAGGAAAAACTGGCTGGTCTCCCAGCAGGAATTTTTTCCCCTTTTCTATATTACATTCATGGAATAGTTCTTTGTCGTTTGTTTCTGTTGCCTGTTTGTTTCTGTTGCCTATAGTGAAAAGGGATTGTGTTTTAAAGCCGTTACCAGGTCCCCTCTCCCCCATGTTTTCATCACACCTCTTCTGGGCCTTTCTTGGGGGTTTGGAGAGGAGACGACACTGGAGAGCTTTTTTTCTTCTTTCTTGCCTTCCTTAAATTTCTTTATATAAACTGTTTCTAAAAGGAGACAGGCTGCAGGATCAGAAATTCCCATGCCAGTGTTTTTACTGAAACTTCTGGAAATTAATTGGGATTCTTTGTATGGATATGTATGCACCTACCTGTTTTTTTTTTTTAAAGAACAGTGTGGATTGCAATTTCACAGTTGATTTTTTTTGTCTTTTTGAAGCCAGTGAAGAGTTATCTGAAGTAAATAAAAGTTTAAAATGTGGTGTAACCATTGCCTGCTCGCTCTTTGTGTTGTATGCCACTAGGCATCGTTGACACGTGCAGAAGGTTGTTTTGAAACAGCTTTTCAGTTATGTATCTGCAGTGACATAGTGACATCTTGAGGTTGTCTCTCTTGTCCCCTGCTGATTGCACAGCAAATCTCCAAGCCGAGATCAAGCAGTGAGCAAGAATACGTTTCCATACACAAACTGGAACAGGCTCTTCCTACTGTATGCTTTGAATTACCTTCAGATTTACCATATGCCTGTGAACTCTTCAATCACACAGTTCCTGTTCAGCTGTTTGATAACAATATACGAGTGTCCTCTTTAGATAGAAAGATTTTAACACATCCGTTTTGCTTGCTTTTAGAAAGCTTTAATGCAGTCTCTCATTTTAACTCCAAGGAGCTTTTATTTCACTTCATGTTTCTGTCTTTTATCCCATTTGCTATCCACAAGTGAATTAACAGGGAAAAAAAATAGGGATTTACCAGAATCATGGTAATTTATTTCCCAAACTTTAAATGTTTTTCAATGTAATCTGTTTGAATTACCAAAAATTCTTCTGTCCAGCTGAGGTTGTGCTGGCTGGTGTTCTCACCTCGGCCAGAGGTCTGCGTGTAACTTGGGACCCCTGGGAAACCTGCTCTTGGGAACGCACGGGATTATGTGATACTCTGTCGGTTGTCTTCCACTCCCCCTTTTCTATTTTGTGCACCTTTCCTGATGAGAGGCTGTCTCCTGGAATCTCTCTGGTGCCTTTTTTAGCTCACCTCTGTTATTTTGCTCACACCCTTTCTTCTGAGAGCTCCAAGGAAGACTTTCTGTACTGCTGATTGAGATCATAGCTTTTTCTAATCTCCATTCAAATCTGTCCTTAGTTCTCTTCTGGAATTAGCCTTTGCCTGTATACTCTGTTTGTGTACTCCCACATTTTTAATTATTTTTTTTAAACTGATGTGCCCTCCATCATTTGCAAAAAAATCTTTTGGAACTAACCTTAAAACCTGTACAGCACAAGACTCCTTCAAGAAAGTGTAACGGAGAAAATGTTTCTTAACTGAAGAAAGGATATAGTTATAAGGTACTAAAATGTTGGCAAAAGTTTTGGTTTTCTGTGGATTTGAAATACTGTACTAAATTAATATTTCCTTTAAAGAGCAAAATGCCATCATAGCAATTCATAAAGAGCGCTCTCCAATCAAAGACTTTTGGTTCATTTAGTTTTAAAATAAATATTGATAATCCGGTACAGTAAGCTTTTCAGTAAGTAAGTGGAGCCCTTGATTCTAATCTAGAAAGTAATCAGCAGACAAACCTCTCTAATACATCCAGTTAGCTGATGAATTTGGGCTTGCTTCTAAGGCAAATTGAGATAAGTATCTTGCTTTTAAGGAAATTCTCTTTTTGGGTAATGCTTTGCTGGCACAGGAACTTCCCTTCTCTTATCCTTTGAGAGAGTCTTTTCAGAATTGTTCCTCAAAAAAGCAAAAAACAGTAACAGTAAATACATAGAAACCAGGAATGAGCATGACTTCAAAGCTGAGGAGCTGAAGAAGGTGTTTCATCTGACTAGTTCAGGTGCGTAAGTATGCTTCCTCAGATACAAACCTTCATTATATAATCTTACAGTACATTATCATTCAGCATTGCCTTTGCCTATTCAAGAATTATAAATCAAAAATTTATTTATGGCATGTGGTGACAAGGAGATAGAAGGGCTAACTAGTTATATTCCTGATGTTTCAAAATGGGGAAAATGTCATCAGGATTTATAAGTTAATATGTGCATAAGTTCACATATTAGGAAATTTGGGGACACATCATGCAACTTTTATCTCAAATGCAGCTATAAATCATACTTTTTTTTTCTGAAAGAGGACTGCGGTACTCAGCAATAGTATGAACAAGATGCCAATTCATATTAGGATCAAAGTTAAAACATAACAAAAAGGCTTACCAAAACCAAAAATCAATCTTGCATTGTTTTACTTAATTAATAGACAGCAGTCCTTGAAATAACTATATCAGTGTGAAATCTTTTAATCTGAAAATGTTGTGAAAAGAAAGGATTTTGACAAATGCTTTCAAGAAATTGTAAATTTGAGAGGAGGAATAAAAGTTGGTCATACTTTACATTGCACGTTGAAGATGATTGGTTGATTCTGTACATTCAAATGTGGATTAACATAACGATTTCTGTTATTGCTGTGAATGTAGAATATGTATAATGCAGAAGCATCAACTTAAACAGAAGGAGAATGAGAGTGTGGAATAGAATGTAAAGGCTTATTTGTGTACATTGCAGACTGTCTAATGCTTAACTCTTTCACACTGAGTTTTAGTTTTTGGTTTAGGCTTGAATTTTTATTTCAGTGTTCCTCAATGTTTCCTTCTATCACTACACTGGTTTTTCACTTTTTTTTTAATTGTGCATTGGCTCTAAAGTCTCTTTCTTTTCCCTTATTTTGATGACTATATTCCTTCAGCTCTTTTTTTTCAGGAAATAAAACATTTTAAACTTCTTGAATATTTAACTAATGTAATGTACTATGAATTTTGTAAAATTCAGGGGAGGTACTGGTTTCGGTGTGAAATGGATTGCTCACCTCATTGTCTCAGGCCGTGCTTGAACACTGTTTCTGATATCTATGTACACAGTCAAAGGAAAAGTATTATTAGAGTAAGGCTTTCTGTATTTTTTAAGTATTAGGTTTTTACATAGAATGTTGTGCAGTGTAACTCCACCACTTACACAGAACGCCTGTCGGTGTGGTCACCTGCTATGTAGTGAGACAGCTGGAAACAGTGAAAACCTCTAACTGTGCTAAATGACTCTCTCTTCTTTTTTCTTTGCTGTAGAAGTTAATGCTAAATAGTAAATGTTCCAATCGTCACACAGTTCTGAACACAATGTTGTTTGACCTCCATGTACTAATAAATATCTTCTACATCTTAGTTTTCTGTGTTCACTTTTTCAGATCAACTGGTTATTCTGAGGTGATAGTTGTTGTTGGAGGCTGTGAACGAGTTGGAGGGTTTAATTTGCCATATACCGAGTGCTACGATCCTGTAACAGGAGAGTGGAAGTCACTGGCTAAACTTCCAGAGTTTACCAAGTCTGAGTATGCAGTGTGTGCTCTACGGAATGATATTCTTGTTTCAGGTGAATAATCCTAAAATAATTTAAGACTTCTTTCTTTTCTTTGATGGTTTGGTTTTGGGTTAGGGTTTTTTGGTTTGTTTTGTTGTTTTTTTTTTTAAAGTAGCGTGAACTTCCAGAAGCTCAACTGAAAGTCACTGTCTGATGTAAATGGTCAACACCCGCCCCAAACCAATCTTTTTGTAGACAAAAGTGTTTTCTGGGATTTTCGTTTGGCATTAATTGGCAGTTTTTTTACAGCTGATTCCAGGATATCAATTGTATCTAAAGAGAGTAGCTTAGGCTCGTTAAGTACGCTGCTTTAAAATATAGGAATGGCCTATGGATGGAATGGAATATAGGAATGTTGGAAAAATGACAAGGAAAAAAAATCCCAAGCAGTCTCTTCCCAGCAGTACTTTCTCTGCTACAAAATGTGCTGTGTGCTGGTTAAAAACACCAGTTGCCTAGGAGCACCACAGCGCTGGTGCGTTGCTGGTGACTCGTTTCTATCATATGGCTGCGTAGACTCCAGAAGAAAAACAGTTAAAGCTTCTTGTTGTAGGAATGTAAAAAGGAAACAAATTCCTTTTAGCACCTGAGTTGGGGATCTGTTTATACCAGCCTTTTACACCAGAATGAGCAATAGCTATAGGTTTTTAAACACCTCTCATTCCGTTTTTTAGCAGGAGTAAATTACAGAGTACAGCTGATGGTTTAGACACCAAGCCCCATGTGTTAGTTTAACCAAAGAAACTGTCTCCGCAGATGTGCAGTACCTGTGTCATTTGAACAAAATGTAAAATGAAGGAAATGTATGCACAAAGCAAACGGGAACAGCTAGTGTTAGGGTTGTGCCGTGAGGCACACAAACGGTTAAAATTTGGAGTATCTCATCCAGTTAGGGACACTAAAGAAATCTCAAGAGCATGGACAAAAGCCATTAAAATGCATTCCAATCTCAATAAATAATCTAATTGATCTCAGCATGTTACTGGGAAAGGCGCAAAAGTAAAATAACTGACTGTATGTTTTCATGTTTGCAATCCACTGAAATTGACTTTTTCAGTCTAACATACAAATATAGCTAGATCTTTATTTCACCTAATAAAGAATATGAAGTTTTCATTGCCCACTGTAGAGGGGCATGCTAACAGTTAACATTTGTCATTCCATAATGAAGTTATTCAAATTGGCATATTTTTGCTTTTAAAGGTGGAAGAATCAATAGCAGGGATGTTTGGATTTATAACTCTCAACTTAACATTTGGATCAGAGTTGCCTCCTTAAATAAAGGCAGATGGCGTCATAAAATGGCTGTTCTTCTTGGTAAAGTAAGAGAAGTATATTTATAATTTTTTTTTATAGTGGGGATGTTTGCGATATATAAGAAAACAGTGGAGAAAACATAGGTACGTATTTAGTGTTACTTTGTATTTCTTATGAATTATAAAAGTACATATTTTCAAATAAAATAAGATTTTAAACAATTAGGCTTTTTACCACTCAGACACTATCTGCAGACACGAAAATCGCGTTACCCCTTGGTTATTTACTTTTTTTGTGGGTTTTTTTGTCATTGAAGTGCCTAATCCCCAAGAACCAATTTTTTGGGAGGCAAAGCATCTGGATTTGCCTGTGCTTCAAAAGTTTAACAGTTTATGCAGTTATTAACAGAAACTGGAACTGTTCTGAATGTCAGCTCTTTGCTCTTTTATTTAGTGTTTTATATTGAAATTAACCAAGTATATGCTGTGGAGAAATGGGAAGTTTTACTATATTTTGAAGGCATATATGCCTTAACATAAAACCAGTAATTGAGATCAACTGCCTATGAGGATTCCATTAATGAAAGTTAGGGAAGACGTGCACGTGGTGTCCCTTGGAGTGAGTAACTTTGTGGAGATGAGATTTACAGCTGGAGCAAACAGAGGGAAGAAGGTAGACACAAATAATAACGAGCTCTGCTTGTTAAAGATGAGAGAAGCAGCAGGAATGTAAAGAAAAGTTTACAAACTGAGAGGAAGAAACACTTTTGTAAGCAAGTAGGAAAGAAGTAAAACAGAAAAGCAAAGGTAAATTCAGATGGACTTTTGCTGCTGCTGTTGCTGAATGTAATCCATAAAAAGAGAAATGCAGAGAAGTGCTTTTTTTAACAAATGCCCTTCAAATAGGAAGTCTCTATCTCAGGATTAGTAATACTGTGCTTTGGACCTGTGTTTGCAGTGTCATTCCACGTGTGACTGAATGGAACTCTCCAGAGAGTCTTTACTTATTATTTTTAGACCATATTCTGCTCTTCCTATGTATAAACTAAAAATGTCAGGAAAGTGTTCCTTCACAAACCTAGCAAATTAGGATTCTTGCAGCTTCAAATTAAATTAGCTCTATATTTAAACGTAATAACTACTCTAAAAATGAAATGATGATAGTTCTCACCACTTTGCTTAGGTATATGTTGTTGGAGGATACGATGGGCAAAACCGTCTCAGCAGTGTAGAATGTTACGATTCATTTTCCAACCGATGGACAGAGGTGGCTCCCCTTAAAGAAGCTGTGAGCTCTCCAGCAGTCACCAGCTGTGTTGGCAAACTGTTCGTGATCGGTGGTGGCCCTGATGACAACACATGCTCTGACAAGGTCAGTTAATTTGATTGCATCATCTATCCACGGTAAACAGTATTGCTGGCTTAAACACACATACAGAGATCTGTTTTAACTGGTTTGCTGAATGGAGTGTGGAATAATTACAATACAAAAAATCCAGAGCAGAAAACATTAACTCAATAACAGGCTGTTACTGTGGTCTTTCTCATGGATACTGTCATTGGCTTCACAAATTCTGCGAATTCTTAAACCTGAGTGTTAGGAAAACAATGTTGAACATAGTGCATGTATAGACATTATTGATATATGGACCTATATTTATATTGACTTTGTTTTCTTGGTGAGACATTGCCTACCCGGTGTTGCTTCTTTGGCTCTCCTTGTATAACCTGTGTGGGTGTGCCAGGTTATTATTTCAATTAGGCTTTTAATCTGAAATGCATGTATTTGTTTTCAGGTTCAGTCTTATGATCCTGATACTAATTCTTGGTTGCTCCGTGCAACTATCCCTATTGCAAAAAGATGTATTACGGCTGTGTCTTTAAACAATCTGATCTACGTTGCTGGTGGACTTACCAAAGCAATATACTGCTATGATCCAGTTGAGGACTACTGGATGCATGTACAGAATACATTCAGCAGACAGGTAATTAACACTAAATGGCCTGTAGACATCTGAAAGGTATTTTTTTACATGAATATCTTCACATGAAATGACTATACACTTGTTTAACCCTGTTAAAATTGCATCTCTGATTCCATTCTTGCTTTACTTCATCTGTATAATTCTAAACCTGACAGGAGAGGAAGTTTCTAAACCAGTAGCTTTTCAGCTGGGTGTCACTGTTAGCCTTTCTAGTCCTTTTGTTTGAGAGCAGTTACTGTTGAAGAACAGTGTAACAGTATAGTGCATGATGTTTTAATTGTCTAGAAATTGATTGCTGTCGAGTTCTGCTACATGCCTTAATTTAGACTGAAGACAGTAACTTCCTTATAATTGATTAAAGCCTTTCAATGTAACAAAAAATATTGAAGGCTGGTTTTACAGTGGGGAAGAAACCTACTCTATAGCACAGAAAGTATATGACTTCAGCAGAGAGTGCTGTATCATTTCAACATATGGAACACTGATCAGAATTTAAAAATGTGTCCCCTTGGTAGTAAAACATGTGTGTATCAGTTAATTTTCCCTATGTTTTTAAAAAATTAATCACATACTCTATGGTATCTACCTTAACAGAAATTTGTTCTTCTTTTTCCTGGCCTTTCCTCCCTTTTGATCTGTGTTCCCTTACTTGATTCAATATTTTTTCCATGCCTGTTTTTAAGGAAGAAATAAAATCCTCTCTCTCTTTGTTTCAAGTAAGACATAGTGCTGTCTTTCTGATGCACTTTTTTCTTAGTGATTACTTTTTTCCTCTCCGCTGTTTACATCCCTCTTAATTATCTGTTACTCCTCAAAGGTGCTTCTCCTTGTTCCCATTTTTTGCATTAATAGTAGCTACTGAGGTCCCTCTTCTGAAACCCTTTGTTCTTTCCTCCTTTCCTTGTCTCAGATGTTTAAATGGTAAGTACAGCGTTCAGCTGTATTCCTTGTCTGAGCTACACGCAGCGAAGGCTTAGATCTGAAATACTCTTCTCTGTAGGATTGTGCTGCTGCTTTCCTCAACTATTGCGCTTTCTGCCTTGGTCCTTTCAGGAGGGAGTAGTATAGACCGGTCTGGTTACAAACGGTAGTCACAATGCTGTCCTTCTGCACTGGGGTAGACATGCAGGAACTGAGGTCATGTTTGTTAAATAATCATGTATTCCTTTGTGTATTTTGAAACAGGAGAATTGTGGCATGTCTGTGTGTAATGGAAAAATCTATATCCTTGGTGGAAGACGAGAAAATGGTGAAGCCACAGACACTATTCTTTGTTATGACCCTGCAACGGGCATTATAACAGGAGTAGCAGCCATGCCCAGGCCAGTATCATATCACGGCTGTGTGACGATTCATAGATATAATGAAAAAGGCTTTAAACTGTAATTTTTTTTTCTTGAAAAAAGAAGATGGCATGGATGAATCCAGTGGTCTGCTGCAAGACAGGCTTTTTAAAGATTCCTGAAGTGGGAAAATGCCCTTTCCCTACCTACGTGTCGTATGAAAATTGTATCCTGTGCCTTTAGAAAAAGGGTTAATTTAACTTACAAAACAAGCCTACAAATCTATCCAGTTACCAGAGTTCAGCTTTATCTGCTGTGGGCTCTATTACAAGAACAGTAATAGTACGTTGTACTAGTGTTCAGAAAGTTTGCCCTATGTGTGATTAGTAATTAAAATCTTGGAAGCTTTGTGGGAAAGTGCCTTCACAAGCATTTGTGCCTGTGTCCTAAGAAGCGATATCCGCAAGATGTTAAGGTTCAGCTAATTGGAAAAAGAAATAGGCGAGTAAATTCCAGAGAATTGTCTAGGGTAATTACCTACAATTTAAAAAAGCTTATATGCACAGCATTCTTACAAGCAGATTACTTGGCTTACAAAGCAGACTTTATGTCAGATCATGCATGGTTTGGAATTTAAAAAAAAAACAAAAACCCAAAACAAGCTACACAGGACAAATGTTAGAATCTTTGAGGAATGTTTTTTTTCTGAAGGAGAAACTGGTTTTTAGTGAGCCACTGCAACATTTTGAAGTGATGATTGTGTACCTTAACACTATGGACCTTATTCATAGTGTTGCTAAACGTTCATCAGAAGCATGAAGCTACATGACGCGGAAAACTAGTGACCACTGGGGTGTAGGCATGCATCTGTGAAGCAAATTTCGAATCCCAGTTCTTTTTGAATAGTATGGCTGAAGTCTGAAAATTACTGGGTTCGCTCTTTGCTCACTGCAAAGTATCTCTAAACTATTAAAGGAATAAAAGATGATGAACTCTGGATTCTTCCACTTCTCTGAATCATGTTATAAATTACCTGGTGATAGAGGTAGGGACTTGGGTTGCACCCTACAGCTTATAAATTGGTCTTCAGATATCTCATCTGCAGAGATGGCAGAGTACCCGCCAAGTATTTCTTGGCCTTTCTTTCAGACAATCACTTACTCCAGCACAGTTAAACTACTGTATAAGCTGCTTGGCCACAGATAAAGAAGTTCTGGGAAGGTCCCTCCTCTCATCAGAAAAATATCTGTGGACCTGTCCATGTAGCCATATGAGGTAACTCCCATATAGTATGTTTTGGCTAATTTTGAAGCCTAGGAAGCACCTGTATTATGACCACACACTCCTCTTTTTCTTTTTTTTTTTTAAAACTCCTCCCTAGATTTCTGTACTAGGTTGCTTTATTTCCAGTACACAGTTGTATAGTTGAGGCACAAGTTCTTAAAAACTGAAATAGCACTTGAGTTGGAAAATGAATAGGATTGTGTGTGTACCAATTTCCTGTTAATCACCAAAAACCTCAGGAACTGCCTTTCAAAGGAATTCTGAGGACAGCAGCCAGTAGGGAAGTTGGTCAGTGCCAGGGTAGGAAAAAAAAAACAAAAACAAAACCAACAACAAAAACAAAACCATAAGGCCCCTGCAGAGACAGCCGTGGCCTCGGGGTTCTGGTCTCTGTGCTTGCTCAGGAGGATGAAAACAAGCACCATCTCTGGAACATCGTTTGTTCCACTGGACTTTCTTCATCTGTTTTCCCAGAGTATTTCTTCATGAGATGGAAATTCTGACCCTCAGTGAAGCTGTGCCAAACTGGGAGTCATCATTTTCAGAAACATATGGTCATGACTTTTAAAGAGCACTGGGAGCTGCACTTTGTGATGCATTAACTTGTAACCTCAGGAAAGGACACAAATTTCAGTTTCTGGCTGAATACCAAACACAGCTTTGTATATGTTAAGAATACTGATAAAGTACAAATCTCTGCATATCAGTGATGTAATTAGGAAGTCAGTCCCTGAGCGTGTACACTCACATTGCCCTAAAAAGAAAGTCCCTCAGTAATGTAAGACAAATGAATTGGATAAATTAATCCTTTTCTAAGTTTCTTGTGTTTCTGTTTGACAAGTGTTACTTTAAAAAGGTAATTCCAGTACCTGAGAATAAGGTCCATAGATAGCAATGGTAATTGCCCAGTAACTGATATTATATACTAGCACTGTATATAACTTGTGCCATCATTGTAAATGAAAATGTAAAAAAAAAAAAAAGATAGGAGCACTTCATTAGAGATGCAATTTGAAAAATATTATCCTTTCCTTTTATTTCCATTTTGTTTGTATTAAGACTTGTAATGTGGATTGTCGTGCTAAACTGTTTTTAAACATTCTTTATTCTGTGGGTGTAGAACAATGTCATTTATGTATAGGTATCTTTTAATCTGTGTTTATAATACTGCACTACTCTGTAAATAACAAGATACTGCTTTCTATGGTTTTGAAGATTCATTTTATAGTTTAGTTGTCTTTTCTTAACAATTTATGTACTGTTACCTATTATTTTGAAAATGACAGTGTTTAATGAACCAGTAAATGCAGAAACGTAGACAAAAACTTCTGCTTACAATTCTTGAGAACCTGTATTCAGCGCTGAACAGTTACATGTGTGGAGCATTGCTAAAATGCGAGTTATTCATGCAATTACTTCCTTAAAATAAGCAGTTAATTTTTTTTTTTTTGCTTGTTAACTCTGTAAATAACTTGCACTTATGGCCTGCTCTGTTAGAAAATTATTTTTAGATGCACTAGAAAAGAACAATTCAACCTTGGTTTAATGAAAATGTACCATTTTTCTAGAAGGATGCATTAACTTGGAAGTCTCATTCCTGAGCCACCTGTTCTCCAATGCATTTCACTTAGGTATAGATGAATTCGAAGATTTCAACTCTCACTGTTATGCATATCTAGCTGCTTGCAGTTTATGGGCTTGAGCAGCAAGTTGGGTTTTTTTTTTGTCTCAGTTAAAGAAAATTATTAATGTTGTCTAGTATAATCAAAATATTTCCATCATAAATAGTAATAGATTTGACACCTCCAATGTAGAGACACCTGCACAAAGATGTAACTTCAGTGTAACCACCTGTGGGAAGAGGGTTAAAGTATCTCCAAAGACATACCAAAAAAAATAAATTCTGAGAGTTGTCTAATATTTCACTCCACTAAGCAGATAAATTACCTTTAAAATATTTCACTCTTAAAAAGAAGTGAAGTAAATGTTTCCCTCTTCTGTTTTGATGTCCACTTCATGAGTTGCATCCTTCTGTTCTTAGCAATGCGATGTTAATTGAAAAGAAAGTTGATGCTTCCTTGCAGCCTGGCTTCAAGAAGGTTCTGAGTAGATAACTTCAGTACTCCATTACAGTGCAGTCTATAGCTTTTCCAATACCATGCGTTCCCTCATTTAACAGCCATCAAGCACGTAACACTGCCTGGTAATTGTTTAGTTTTGCCTGTAGGCACCATTCTTGGTAATGCTTAAGTAGGCATAAGTTGTGGACTCCCTTCCATTTGTACCATCAGGTGGGTCACTTTATACGATGTGCCTGATGTGCGTTTTGAGGAATGGGCACTGTGCTTTCAACTCTAGCACCGAGGGTCCAGAGTTGCATTGTTATTTTTTTTTTTTAATTGGCACCAATGCAGTTCTTATCAAAGACTGCTTTTGTTTCTACTCTCTGAAGCACAGATGTCTTTAATGCAGATTGTGTTGGATATGGGCCCTGATGATAATTTACTCAAGCTTTTTAAATGGTATTTTTAACACTGCAAACTTTTGAGGGAGGCTGACGATGTAGGAAGAGGAGGTGCTCACCTTGCCAGAGGTTCACAGAGGAAGCTTTGGTTGCTTGTGCTTGAGAGCTCCAGCTTCTTCCTCACAATAGCTGAGTTCACCAGGTTATCGTAGATACTTACTCAATTTATCCTGCTTTTGTTTTATTTGAGCTACAAGGACAAAACAAGCAGCAGTCCGGCTTCCTCTGACTTCAGGTTTCCCTCCTGCTCAAGGCATGGTGCTGTGCTGGAGCTGTCACTCCGGCGGGCAGGCAGAGCTGCGAACTTAGTCCAGCTCCAGAGAGATGAGAGAGAAACTCACAGGGGGTGAGAAATGGCAGGAGGAAAGGCAGCACGTTTGGGGTGTGTGCGTTTGACTGGGCTTGCTGAAACCAAGATACTCTGGATGCTCATAAGCTTGTAATTCCAGATGCTGAAACTCAGGTGGCAAAAATATTTCACGTTTGTCAACTCACTAAACTCATTTGTAGTGATAAAGATGCATATATGGTCACGGTCTTCTAGTGGCAATCTTCAAGAAAGCCAAAGGTTCATTTTCCTAATTGCCCAACTGGGCAAGTATACGTGGGTTTTTTTCTACCACTGAAGATGGCAAAAGCCAGTTCAAGAGTATTAAGAAACTCACAACTTGATCACTGTGAGGCAAAATAAATGTTTTAATCTGAACGTAGTCTCGTGCACACAAGAAAGTACAAATTAAATGGTTTGTTGTGCCTGGTTAAAAAGAATCTGAGCAATATATACTCAGAAAAGGAGTCTATAAGGTAAGATGATCTTTTTAAGCAGAAATTTGCTGTCTGGTTGGAGGCCAAGCAGCGATTCTGTAATTTTTTTTTTTAACATGTCTAGCACAGAAGCTTCCTCAGTGTTGAATTATTTCAGGTGGCATTAATAAAAAATGGATCTCACTGTCAGTTTATCATGATTGTGTCAGTGCCGTGAGCATTGCCACAAAACAGTAAGCAGCCTCCTACCATCCCCAAACCAGATGTGTGAATCACGTGTTCTCTGCACGCTGGCCTTGCATCAGCTGTCTTCCGTAACTGATGCTACACATAAATTCATGTTACTCAAAGTATATAGCCCTGATAACATTGCTGTCTAAGAACTCTATCTGCAGGAACGTTTCTTTTTTTCTACTGTAGTGCTCCAGTCTATGCTCATATGTTTATGTGCGCATATCTGTGCGTGTGAATAATTCTGTGATCATTTTCTGATAATGCTGTTATAAGTAATGCACATAAAAGCTCCTGTGTACAGCATGTTGATAATGTAATTATGGCTTACTTCGTATTATTAGTTCCAAAGAAAATAATGTGTGTTAATTTTGAAAATACCTGTGCCTTGAATTCACCTATATTTTTATCGATTGTGAAAAAGAGCTTGGATAACTTCTCCCAGTTTGTCGTCTTTATTAGGATCAGTCTTACTGTCCAGACTGTTGATGTCCTTCTAAGAGAAATAAATCTTGCCATTCGTTAACTAGAATAGTTAAACCTCTTTTTTAGAATATGCCTAGGATGCTTCCATTATTACAATGCTATGGCAGATTTAATCTGGGGAAAATCAGTATTTGTTTTTTCCTATTTTTTGTTTGCAGCACCCCTCAGTGACAAAGGATTTGAGTTTAGTCTTTGACTTCCTGTCCTTAACATGTACAGTTTCTTGTTTTAGTCAGTAGCCTCTAGGGTATTTCTGAACGCTCTGATTTGTCAGTCATGAACCTCTTGTTCAATATACGTAATATGAAGCAATAATATGGTGCAGCATGGCAATAAGCAAAATCAAGAGACTCGAATGTAACATACCATTACTAATTTCATCTGTGTAAATGCTGGACCTATGAGACATTCTCCTTCTGGTGCACCTGTAGCAATTTGGAGTCAGATTAACAGGAGCTACTTGGCTGTGGAAAGAGAGTTTACCTCCTGGACTGTCACTCATACGATATTTTATCTTCACCTGAAATCATGTTTTGATTTTCCTTTTTTGCTGAGAAAGACAGCAGATCATGTTTTTCCTTGCCAGTTCCTTTATTTACTGAAACATGAAAGGCGTAGTTCCACGAAGAGCTGATCTTGTCTTCAAGAACAACCTGGTGCAGCACAAATGACATTTGTACAAACAAAAAAAAAAAAAAGTGCAGACCGCTTACTGTGTGCCAGAGTCAATGTAAGGTTATCTCGCATATAACATTAAGGTCTTCAGATTGTGCTGACAGTAGAAAAGTGATTTTGTAATGTAGCGCGATTGCAATAACACCTGTTATATTTAAATATATTTCTTGCATAATTCTTTGGAAGTTTTTTAAAAGTTCAGTGTACCTAATAAACATTCGCCTTTTCAATAGTTCACTGTGTTTTATTTCGGTTATGAGAAGCTCCAGGGTGGGGCTTGGTGATGCAAGGAGGAAACTCCTTCCTGTTTTTTCTGGGCCGTTTAACTTGTTGGATTCTGCCCCTTTGGAGTGTCTATATCCATCCATCGATCCGTTCTTCTGTCTCCCAGCCTAGGTGTTTCCCCTGCTCATCTTTCTGTCTTCATCGTGGAACTCACTATTGACATGAATAAAGGCAAGCTGGGGGCTGTGCAGATGAGTAAACTTCAAAGAAAACTGGAAAAATGATAAAGCAGAGGGGTGGGATGTGAAATACTGTTCAGTCCTGGGTATGGCGATGGGAAAAGGATGTGAATGGACTTGGAAGACAAAACCAGCGTGGGAAATTGGGACAAGGTAACATAATGCTAGGAAGGTGACTGGCAACAATACAGGTTGGGAAGAATCCTACAGAAAGTTTATTCTCCTAAAATGAGCTACTTGACCACCTTCAGGTCGTGCTTGCAGATGATAAGGGCTCAGACTGTGATGGGGTGGTACTACTACACTTCAACTGATGCGAAGAAAGTATTTGGTTGAATATTCCATTTTTTACAGATTGCATCCATCTTTCGTGTATCTTCTAGTGGAATAGTAGCTGTACTCCTGGCTTCCTCTTCCCTGTAACATGCATTCTGGATCTCAGACTCAAAACTTGCCCTTCATGTAATGCTAGTCCTGCCTTCTTCCCAAAAACATTTTAGATACTGTGGCAATCAAATACAGCTTTGCCCTGAGATCTCAGTAAGATCTCTTACTGAGATCTAATCTGTATCGCAAGTCTATTCCCCGTGTGGTGTATTCAGATGTGGGGTGTTCTGGATATACCAAAATAAAAACCAAGCCACCGGGGCCCTGATATTCAATATACTCTGTGTCTCTGACGTGGTGAAATAAGTATAAAGAAAGAGAAGCTCTTTGTAGAAATGGTGCCAGACATTCTGCATTTTAATATAACTTACTTAAATGGACATGATACTGCTGCATCTTTTTTTTTTTTCTGCAGCTTTGAGCTGCAGAGAAGTGAAGTAGCTGCACTAGTTTCAACAGTTTTGAACCTAGCCCCGCAGAGATGAGAGTCTGTACATTGTACTGTTGAGATACCTAGTGGTTTTACAAATACCTTCTAAGGTGAAATAAAACTCGGTATGCCAACAGTGTCTGAAGCAGCTCTACAATGTGGCCAGGCTCATTTACAGCAATCAAGAGGCACTCGCTGTGGTGCCAAAAGTAACGTATGAGCAAGTTCAATGCTTGCAGAAGTTTACTTTCATGAAAGAAATACCATTGCCCGAAAGGGAATCCACAGACTGCAAAGCAATGGAAACATTTTTGAGGGCTGGAAGCCCATCTTAAGATATTCTAAGTCTTAAAAATAGTCAAGTGGCAGCACTATTTTAACAACAGCCTCTTCCTCCTCTTCCCATTAAGCAAGAGAAAGGAAGAAAATAAAACTGAAGTACGCTATATACATACTTTTCCTGATGAGCATGATAGAATTCCAAGTATAAGCACAGTGTCAATCGATTTGCCATAGTTCACGTTTGTCGTGTGGTGAGAAAGAAAGCCATTGCAGTGGTGGTCCTGGAATCAGAAAAAAAAAAAAAAAAAAAAAGAGGACTTCAAGGGCTAATCGTTGAACATTCAGCATATGCTTGCTAATTAGCAGCCTCAAAAATAAATTTGCAAATACATGTATGAGCAGGACATTAATTTATGCGGGTTAGCATCTCCCTGCGTGAGCCATGGGACTACCGCAGACCAACGCGCTATTTGCCATGAGGCGCACCTGACAGAGGTATTGCAGCCTGGCCAAAACCAAACACAAACTGTGGTACCAACTACACTCATTTGGGCAGTTTTACCCCCGGTTCGAGAGCCTATGAAGCACGGTGAGCAGTAAGTACGGTTTTAGATGTTTTTGAAGCCGCTCCGTAAGGCGATGGGTGCGAAATCCCTGTGCCATCAGCCCCGGCCCTGTGAGGGGCCTTCGGGTGTCCCCCAGCTCGGCCGGGCCACGCCTCATGCCCGGGGGTCCTGGCACACCCGCCTCCTTTCACTCATCACGATTTTAAGACACCTTCCTCACCTTTTATTATTAAGGTTACTTCAGCCTTCAGTCAGGATTAGGCCAATACATGAATATATCCAAACAGAAACATGACAGCATCGCCAATCTCGGTTTGGGTTTTTGGGTTTTGGTTTGGTTTTGGGTTTTTTTTCTGGTGCTGCGGGTTAATTAGCGCCCACTGGTGCTGCGGGTTAATTAGCGCCCACACGCCGTTCGTTACCTCCACACCCAGCGCCGGGCAGAGGCGCGCCCGGGTCTCCTCAGCAGCAGCGCCGGCGGTTCGCGGGCCTTCCCCGCTCGCCCGCCCCTCACGCGGGGGGTCCGCCGGTGAGGGAGAGCCTGCCGCCCGCCCTCCGCTGAGGCGGCACCTGCCCGCGGCGGCAGGTGCTGCCCGGCCCCCCGCCGCCCCCGCCCCGGGGCGGTCTCCATCCCCGTCCCGCCCCTCCGCCGCTGTCCGCCTGCGCGGGCCCCGCCCCAGCCGCTGACGGGCAGCCAGGCGCACGGCCCTGCGCTCATGGCGGCGGCGCTGCAGGCGGCGGCGGCGGCGGGACGGGGCGGCGGGGGCCGGCGCTGAGCGCCCCGGGGCGGCGGGCGGGGGCGGCCGGTGCAGGCGGCGGCGGCGGGGCCGGGCGGCGCGCGGCGGCGGCGCGCGGGTGAGCGGCGAGGGAGAGAATGGGGGGGGGGGAGGGGGGAACAGGAGCGCGCGGCGGCGGCTTTGTGTGTGGTGTGTGCGCGCGCGCGCGCGGGCAGGGGGAGGGGAGCGGCGCGGGCCGCGCACGTGGGTCCGGCCGCGCGGGCACTGCCCCGCCCACCGCGGCGTCCCGGCACCGCGCCCGCCGCCTCGGCGTTACCTCAGGGCCGGGCCCGCGGCCGCGCCGCCTCGGCGTTACCTCAGGGCCGGGCCCGCGGCCGCGCCGCCTCGCGAACGGGGGCTGCGGGGGGAGGGAGCTCCCGGCTCGCCCGGGCCGAGCGATCCCTTCCCCCTTCCTCAGCGCCCCGCAGGTGGCGGTGCCTGTGCCGAGGGGAACCCGGCTGCCCCGGAGCCGCCCCCCAGGCCGCAGCTGGGTGTCCTCCCGGGTCGGTGGGGCGCAGGGGGGCCGTTCCCTGCAGCGGGCGGCGGTTTGCCGTGGCATTGCCGGCGTGGCTGTCCGCGCAGGGGCCGCGGTGAGCCTCTGAGATCGGGAGGCGGTTGAAGCTCCCGGGCCCTCCGCAGCGGGGGCGGCTCCCAGCGCCGCAGTTAGTCTGTAGCAACTGGGGAAGGAGGTGTCCCAGCTCCTTCTAGGCTTCCCCGCGGTGGGGTGCTGAAGCCTGCCCAGAAGGGCCCTGCGGGTGATGTTAACGCTTTTATTTTTCCTTCTGGTGGAGCAGTGGAGCGAACATGTCTGGGATCAAGAGAGTGATCGTGGAGAAGGACCCTGACTATGAGGAGATCACCCTCACGCACCCCAACAAGCGTCACAAAGCAGCCGAACAGTCAGGTAGGCGCTGTATGATCCACAAGGATCTCCCAGGCGGAGTCAGGAATGCCGTGGATGTGCATGCTGCCTGCAGACAGGTCGGGAGCGGACTGGGGTGGGAGCTAAGGGAGCTAGCGATACCTCTGTGCAGCCACATGACGATGTGGGTGTCACACATGGAGCCGTCCCTACCTGCTGGCCGAACTGGGCCTCGGTAATGACAACAGTAAAGCATGGGGTTGCAGACTTTGGTGTGTGATGGCAGCTAAAGCATGAGCTCTCCAGGGCCCCAGCTGCCTGCTCGGGTTCCTGTTGCTTGCTGAAGTGTTTGGCAGTGCGTCTTCCCAGCAGTGACCCGTGCTGAGCTGTGCTCCAACCTGTGCATTTGTTCTGCAGTGGAAGTCTGCTTCCAGAAGGATTTGACAGTTGGTTTACATTTTGGAGGATACAGGTCGCAGTGCAGCGTAGGGGCTGGGGGGAGGAAATCCATGACCCTGCAGTGGACTGGCTCTTGGAAGAAGCCAAGTGCTTGCAAGAGTAGGCAGATAAAGTGAAATGGAGCAGCGTAGAAGGGGTAAGTCGGGGAGAAGGAAGGGGCTTTGAAAGACGCAAGGGAGGAGGAGCAGGTACCCGACTGAAGGAAAGCGGATAAAAAAGTGTAGTGGAGAGAGTAGCTGGATGAGTAGGTTTGTGTTTGGCACGCTTGGTTATGCTTGCTTTGGGAGCCAACCTGTTGGCCGAGTGCCTGGGACAGGTTGCAGTCGTCTCTGGGCAAATGAGAGCAGAGCTTCTTGCCCCTGGGACAGGGAGTAGGCTAGTGATTTTTGGCATGGCACAGCTAGTGAGATCGTGATGGGAGGAGCTGACAACCAGGGAGGTGAGGAAACTGGAGCTGGCTGTGGGATCTGAAGAAGATCCAGAAGCAGAGCAGGAAGCCAGAGCTGCCAGTTGGAGAGGGACAGATGATGGCTTTGTGGGTAATGTTTTGGAGGATGCCGTACAGCTGGACACGTCTGAGGAGGCTGAACTCTGGGTTGGATGTGCTGCTGGGCAGGTCCTGTCTGCGAGGTCGGTTAGGGGCCCTGTCAGCGGAGCTGGCTGTGGCAGAAGAGCGTCACTACTCCCAGCTGTCTGCCCTGCCTGGCTGCCAGAAGTCACCACCCTCTGTGGTGGAGTGTCCCGGGGACTGCAGACGGGTTTTTAATCTGCTTCTGAAGCAACTTTTCAGAAGGTCTTCACAGTTAGCAGGCAAAGTCTCAGGATCTTGGAAAACTCTTCTTGCCAAAGTGAGCTTTCTGTTCAGGTGATTCTTCCAAATTGGCTTCTTTCTTCCTCTCATGGAAGTGCTCCAACTTTTGATATAAAGATTCCTTAAGTATACAAATTTCACTAACATGATGTTAATTAGGGACTGTGGTTGATGCTAAACTGGGAAAAAATAGGAAAATAAAGTGTTCTTAAAAGCCGCTGCAGTATAACCAACAAATCCTAAAGCGCTTTATCTGTCATAATGCTGGTGTTGCATGGCATCAGTCTTGGGAAGAGAGTCAGTTGTCCCTGTCTGAACTGCACATCTCATACCTTATTCTGTTTAGGTTTATTTTAAGTGTAGTCTTACATGTGAATTTCCGAGGCATGGTGTTCATGGTTTGAGGAAAATTATATCCCTCTGTTTTTTAATTTTGAATTACTCATACAGATTCAACCATAGTTCTGTTTTAATGTAGGCTTGAACTATTTCTGGTCCTAGGATATATATATGCGCATATCTGGAAATAAGTAAATATACTTAGGATGCCACTGTCGCAAATGGAAGCATCAGTTGCCTTATTCCTGTTGTCAATACCTGGTCAGACAGTAAAATTAGGTGTGCTGGCTGGAACATACCAGCAAAGTTTTGACTCACTTTTGATTTCTTTGCTCTTTCTGTTGGGATATTGGAAACCTCTTTAAACAGAGATGTACCCAACAGATGAACAAATGCTTCCTCTGAAGCTTAGAACAAAGTCTTGATGCTGTTGCCTCCTATTCCACATAGAAACAACATTGTAAGAGTTTTTTCAGAGGAACCCAGGCTGTTTCTCTGATCTGCTTTGTACCAGGATCGCTATTTCTGGCTCAGGCTTTCTTCTAGAAGTACAATTCCTGCTTTTCCAAGTTCTTGATGAAAACAGACGTTGTTTGAACCCCCTGATATAATGGAGATGGCTTAAAGGAAGGGTAATATTTCAAGCCTATGGTAGATGTAGAGCAAAAAGAATTGTTCTTCCTATGTTTATACGTGTTCTCGAAAAACACAGTAAGATGCCAATTTAGTTCTTAGCCACTAATTTGCAGTAAGGTATTCGCACAGTTTGAAATATTAAATTACATGCTTTCCACCAAGGTCAATAAACTCCTGCTGAAAAGCTAAAATTTTTGACTGCTGTGCTGGAAGAGGATTTTGTAAGAGGTAGACCAGCTTTTGATAATGTAGTTTCTTTTGTGGGTAATAAAAGGCTTGTAGGCGCTCCAGAGCAGGCTGCACTTCATGCCAGTGCTAAACATATAAAGTATTAGTTTGCCTTATTATTGCTGCATGATGTGGTGTAAATTTCCTGGATATGAATCGGGCCAAAGAGAGCAGAAAAATGTACATAGTGTTCCAGCATACTCCTGCGCAATCGCAGGAGTAGCTACACTTGGTTATAGCACACTTGAATTTTCCTTTTACTGTTTACAGCTTTACTGAGAAAGAAGTAAACAGACTGGTCCTGTTCTTCCATCTTCTGTTATTTGTCATCTCAGGCCTAAAAAGGAAAAAATAGCCCTCCACTCCACATAAACCAGCTTTTAAAGATACATGTGGTTTTTGTTAAGACAAATTACTTTCTTTTGCAGAAAAGTGATCCTTCCCATTTTTTTTCTGTTGTGTTGAACTTAATATCCCTTCACTTCTCACTTTGTAATGATTTCCGATCTTGATTTTTTTCAAATAGAGCCTCAAAAATAGAATTATAAATACTTCCTCCTTCTTTATTTTCCTTTATTTTCCATGTGTGGCCTTGTACAGCTCGAGACGTTGCCGTGCAGAAGATCGAGACAATTATAAAAGAACAGTTTGCTGTCGAAATGAAGAGTAAAGAACATGAAATTGAAGTTATAGATCAGGTATAAAAGTTTTGTTCTTAAAAATAGATAAGCTCCTGGTATATCAGATTTTGGGGGGATTGCTGCAGTGGTTACCCATTACTATATATTACCTCTTCTTTTCGTAGCGCCTGATTGAAGCAAGAAGGATGATGGATAAGCTGCGTGCCTGTATTGTGGCTAACTATTACGCGTCTGCTGGTCTCCTTAAAGCTGGCGAGGTAAAAATTGCTTTGGGACTGATAAGAGTTAAGGGAATATTTGCTAAGGAAGATGTGTAGTTCACTGGCTACTCAGCTGATGTTTGGTTTTGAGGTGTTGTTTTCTGAAATGGTAGAATGTGAACTGCAAATGGGGAGGCAGTGGGAGGAGAGCTGTGCGTGCGTCACTGACCCCTGGGCCTCAGGTACTTGGCAAAGATGAGTTTTCAATGAGCATTTGAGAAGTTGTTCAGTAGCACTTGATTCTGGTTTCTGAAATACTCCGTGGGTTTTTTTTTCATTAGTTCTTCCATGAGAGCAACTTGCTTCTCACACACTGCACTGTTTTGTCCTTGCAAAGCCCTGAAAAGCAGGGAACGTTTTTTCCTGTTTCATAGAAGGAGAATGGAAGCACATGGATTTTAAAACTTCTCTGGACAAAAAAATAAAAATTAAGATTTCTTGAGTCTCAGGCAGTGCCATGAAACCATCCTCCCTTTACTCCGGCAGGCAGTCTGTTAACGGTTTGGTGAACAGACTGATGGGAGCAGTAAAGCCGCGAGGTAAATCAAGGAGATATCACAGAGAGATTAAAAATTCACAAGATTAAAAAAACAACCCAAACCCTACTAGTTCTGAGCGCTCTGTCCTTAATGGGCTGGTAATCGCAGGGTGTTCATGACTCATACAGACTCCCGATTGACATGCAGTTCACTACCAGTTTAGGTATTTTAGTTACCATCTGTCCAATTCAGGGAGTTGATCTAATTTCCAATAAAGAGCTGATTTTTGAAAACTGTAGATAAGAGTGGCAAACCTGGGCTTCACCCCACTACCATGAGAATTTCTCTTCCAGGCAGCGGCTCGCACTGCTACTGCTGTTTTCCTCTTGTTATTTCCAGAAGACTTGGAGGGGGGTAAAACCAAAAAGGTCCAGTTTGTTTTTCCCTCACTGAATTTGAGTAACTGGAGTTGAGAAGGATTATGGTAGTAATTGGGAGGCTTGTAAATCCCTCCCCCATCTTGATTTTTGTGTAGGCGGCTGAAGAAGGTGCGCTAGGTTCTGATCTTTGGAAGTGCTTTTATCCAATGTCATCATGTGTCAGCAAGAGCTTGTACTGTCCTCTGTTCTTTACTTGTTCTGCCATGCGGGGTGTTTGTTTTTTCCTTGCTGATTTTCACACTTGCCAGAAATACTAACTCCTGTCATCGTTTTGAAGTGTTCACAAAACTTAATGGTCTGGCCTCACTTTGTTTAGTTTTCCTGAATTTTTTATGAGTTTGTGGCTAGCCTAGCTGTATTTTCGATTGCATTCTTTAATTTTTTTCTAAAAGTTCCTGATTTGCATACAAGCTAAATCAGTTCTCTTTTTATTTTGAAATTGTAACTGGTTTCTGTTTTCTGTGTTGTCTATTTTTAATCTGTGGTTAATGTATGTTTGACTCATTTGGCAGTGAATGATTGTCTTGTTTCTGCTTCTGGTGGAACGGGAATCTTTGTAGTTTAATTCAGAACTTCTAGGAAGGTGATTTACAAATTCCTAGCCTGTTCTCATAAATATCAACAGTTCCTCAACCTATTGCTGCTGGGTTTTGAGGCTTATGATTCTGTATGATTACAGTTTATTATGTTTTTCCACAAATTAATGGACAAGCTGTTGGTCAATTTACTTGACTAGAGGTGGGAAAAAGACAAAGGGTTCTTGGTGGTGGTTTGTTTTGTTTTGGGTGTTTCTTTAGCCATGTTGTGTTTGTGTTCCCGCCATTGGATATATGGCTATAACTCTCTCAATTACCCCCTCAAGAGCACTTAAGAGTTGGTAATTGCTCCGCTCACGTACCTAATGGACAATTGGAAAGAAAGCTCTCCAATGAACCTCTAAAGTCCAAGGTGGATCAGTGTTTAACTCCACTCCTACTACCACCTCTTGAGGGCAGTTCTGCTGCTCTGTAGTGGTGCTGGTGTCTGTCTCCATGCCACCCGCTCCATCACATTGGCAGAATTTTGGATCAGGGAATTTATGTGGATTAAAAATAACCCTGTGAAGGAAAAAAAAACCTCCAAACAAAACAAACAAAAAACAAACAAAACCCCCCAAACAAAAAAAAAACCTAATTCAGTTTCTTGATCTGTTTTTCTTTGTGACCTGCCCCCTCCCCCTGAATAATTATGCCAGCCTGGCTGATCTGGGTGGTTTGGGCAGGGAAGAAGAGCGCCTTTCAGCTGATACTGCCTGCAAGAAAAGCTGTCAGTGCAACTCTAGTGTGAGTTTGTGGCTTGAGGAGTTGGAGTGAGGCTATCTGTCAGTGCTCTGCTGCTGGCGGAGGGGTGTTTCTGCTGCCTTCGGTTGATTCATCATCAAACCAAGGTGACAGGGAGGACTGATGGCTGGGAGAAGTGGCTGAGGGACGCTTGCTTTGAGTGATAGGTGTTTTCCTTGCTACTTCCAGGGTTAAAAGCAAACGCAGGAAAAAAATATATTAGGCCTTTGTCACAGTAATGAAAAAAACCAAAAGATATTTAAACACACACACGTGCCCTGTCCTCCCCTTTGCAGGTTTAGGAGGATCTAAGATTGGCTTCAAGATGTCCGTTTTGACAAAAGTTTGCAAACACACGTAGGCACATTATTTTTTTATCCTCCGCTAAGCTTTGGGAGCAGACAGGGTGCTAATATATGTAGCTTGCCTTGTAGGCACTGGCAAGACTGCTAGTCAGTATCAAAACTAAAGAGCCTGATGCATTTACGTACTCTGCTTGCCTGCAGGAATCGGGCAGCTGCGGTCTTCCGTTTGGTATAAGACCTACAGTGTCTACACAGGAAGGGAAGCCGGTATTTTCAAAGGGCCACTAGGCTGCAGATCTCCTTTCCAAAACCAGGCGGGTTTCTGAGATCAAAAAGTCTAAAGGAACAGATTCAATCTGGGGTCCTGTGTCTGTAGAACCGTTGTAAGCTTTTATCTTCTGTGGCATATGTTTTTCCTGCAAGGCAGCTGATTAAATATTTGCTCTTTCTTCATACCTTGACTTTTTGCTCTGCTTCTGGTACAGCTTTGTTTTTTATCTGAGCTGCAGGGAAATAGTGACGGATCTGCCTGACCTCTTTGTTGTAGGGGACCAGGTCATGTGATGCGACAATTCTTAATCACCCTTCAATCAAGAAATTCTTGGAATCACCCTCCAGATCATCGTCTCCAGCTAACCAGGGCTCAGACACTCCATCTGCCAACCACTCGGAGAGTGACTCGCTCTCTCAGCACAATGACTTTCTCCTGGACAAAGACAATGGGAACTTGGACGCAGATGAGCGTCTGACAAACAGCCTGGACCAGCGACAGAGCAGAAATACTGGCCGGGTAAAGTAAAACTCGAGTGGTGGTCAAGTTGTTGGAGGTGTGTGCTCTGTCTGGACTCAGTGCTGGCAACCAGGAGCTCTTCATGTTTTCACCCACCTTGCTGAAGATCTGTTTCTTACCCTCTCCAACCGCTTGCTCCCACTGTCTCAGCCTGGCTTTGCTGGAAGGCTAACTGAAGTGCATGTAACTTGGGTAACTCCTCTTAACTCAGTCTTGCCCAACAGAGAGGTCAGCCAGGCAGTGGTGACAGCGTTCGTGTTAGCACAGGTATCTGCCGCTGTCTCAGTTGGTAGCCTCTGGGGAAGGACGTGTTTCACAGCTTGAGCAAAGAGTTTTGCTGTGCAGATGGAAGTCAGCTCAGGAAGGGTAGAGCCTGGAGAAAAGAGCAAGATGTGTCATTCCCAGCAGTGTTTTTAAGAAGTAACGCTGCTGCCTGGCCCTGAGTGCCCATGGGGACTGCGTTGCTTAGAGTGGTTGAACCATTGGAGTCTGGGGTTTGGCCTCCTCAGCAGCCCCTGCAGAAAACGTAGTGACACCGGTGGATTAGCTCACCCAGGGAGCGTGAGCTGGTAGAGCTTGGGCGCATAGTTCAGGTTGCTTTTCTCTTGGGGGCGCTGCTTGCTGTTGTGCTAATACCGCTTTTGCTGAACTGAACCAGACCGATCCAGGTTAAAAATACCTTCTTTCATTGTTCCCCCATACTGTTTTCTGGGTTATTTTTTGACCTGGATCCATTCCCTTTATGGCTCACCGTGCAGCTATAGAAATGCTTCACCTCCCAGCTGCACTTAGCTCCACCAGGGAGGCTGTCTCACTGCCTGCAGGTGAAATGTGCCTTTCCTTTCAGTTCCTTTCAGCTGTCAGGCCTGCCAGAGGCGTGCGGCCTCTAGCCCAAACCAGGGATGGGTATATCTCATGGCACATGACTGCATTCTGCAACTGAACAAGTTGCAGTACTACGTGGCAGAAAGAGCAATGATTCTGCCTCCGCTGAGCAGCACGGCACCCTTGATAACAGGGCTGCAGCTTGCTGAAACCCTGCCTAGGCTCTGTAGCAGAAGGCAGGTGTACAGTATATAATGTGGGCTCACCTATATTGTAAACCACCAGACCGATATAACTTGTTTCTGCACTGGAGGCGTTGAAGGAGCAGGTGTATCGCTTGGATGTAGCATGATGGTACGTCTTCACCCAGTGCAGCCCGTGGCCCAGAGGCGGCTGAGGGAGTGATGAGGAACAGGGGCCATCCGAGCCTTCTGTGGCTCCTTGCTGCAGTTTGGGGCATCGCTGACTTTAACAGAGGAGGCGTAGCGATTCCTAGTGAATCCACTGCTCCCCATGCTGACCCTCATCTGACGAGCGCTCAGTGGAGTACCCTCCAGGAAGCTGTGGCACTGTGGTGTTCACAAGAGGATGACAGTCCCTTATTCTCTGGACAGTGGCTTTATCCAACGGAGTCGTAGAAAAGCCTCTCATTCCCGTGCAAACGACAGTGCAGCCCGCGTTGGCACTGTGGGCGGTCATGTCATCGTTTTACCAGGCAGTCTTGGCCACTGCTTAATAGCTGAGGTTGTGTTGTAAGGTTGCTTAGGCTGGATTTATTATTCCCGAGTATTGCAGCGGATTTGTAGGCTTACCTAGAAGTCAGCGACATGGTATGGCTGACTGCTCTCCCTATTGAGTCGGAGCTGAATTCTTGTCTCAAGCCCAGCCTCGATTCTTCACTGTGAAGCAATGCTGGAGTCCCTCACAGCGGCAGAGGCTGGGAATGAGAAAGATTTACATTTTCAGAAGCCACCCATGGGAGATTTAGCTTTGTTTCTGATTAGTGACCAACGTGATGCCACTCTAGCAGTGCTTGATTTTTTTTCAGAGAGTGAAGTGGCCGTGCTTTTGAAACCCAAGCTGAAATCATGGCTCAGATCCATGTTACGTCGCATAATGTACACTCAGTTAAGCCATGCAGTGTACACTTGGCTAGGTAGTATATCATTGTTGCGTGCCTGAGTTGCTTAAACGTGCCTAGATAGCAATTTAAGTATTTTTAGACATGATTCATTGTCGGTCTCTCATTTAACTATGCAGGTTTACTTTTTTTAACAACACCTTGCTTTTCTAGTGCCAAACAAAACGATATTTAAGAGGAATGTTTGGTTTTTTGTTTGCCTTTTTTTTTCTTCCCCTCCCCTCAGGACAGTTCGGGTGTTTCAAGCTCTCAAAAACCAGGACAACGAAATGCTGGCCTGTCAAATGATGAAACTTCACGGCTTTATGTGAAGAAAACGATTGTGGTTGGCAACGTCTCCAAGTTAGTATCCAGAGACTGAGGAATGGTCCTTTATTTCAGGATTAAATTGAGTAGGAGGTTAAAATTAGGAGCTAAATCAAATTGGTAGACTGTCACAATATGAGGTATTATCCTTGAATAATCACTGTACCCAAGGCTGCCCTCCTTGAGTGTCTGCATGAGGATTTTTTGTGGGAGGAACAGGTGTTTTAGTAGTTGATTTTATTTTATTTTTTATATACATTTATATGGGGGGTTTAAGATCTGTTTCTCTCAAGGGAAGTCTTTCAGCCCTTTCTAACCAGTTAGAAATCCCAAGTTTTTCCATGAAAATTTGGAAGAGCAAGTTGTCCTAATGGATAGTTCAGTGCATCCATAAGGACAATGTATTTTTTTTTTAAACAACAGCAAAAAAAAAAAAAAAAAAAAGAAAATCCCCAAACCACCAGAATGAGGAAAATTGTGAAAGTCCAGCAGAGTCTGAAGAAACTCATTTGTACAGTTTTTATTTATAATTCTTTTCCCCAAAAAATTTAAGACAGGTAAACATACATAACTTCTGAACTTTGAGGAAATTAGTGAATAAAGGCCTTCGTTTTAGGAAACTATGGACAAGTCCAGGTTTTAACTCTCCACCGTTGCACCACACGAGTCAGTCTTTTCCTCTTGCATAGAAAGTGGCAAATATTTGCTGATGAGACTTATGCTGTTAGAATGGTGTCTTGAAAATCTGCCTAAGCCTGGACCTGAAACCAAGTATTGACTATGTGTGAAGTTTCTTAAAAATTTATGAGACAAATTGTTATTTTTTTTTGTATTTGTGGTAGCAGAATTGCTCATGTTGTGTTCTGATGTGGTTTTGCTTCCTGGTATCTCAGAATAAGCTGGTGAAAGGGATTTAACAGTGGTAGAATGTTAAAATTAAGTCTTCCTAATTACGAGCCAAATGTTTAAATGGACAAATTTCATATGGCAGTTGTGCGCTAAAATAGAGGAAATGTGTTAGAAGCATAGAGATTTACGTAGATGGTGGGACCTGTATCTGTTTCTGGATGAACTGTCAGAGTAAGGAATAACAAGCAGAACTGTACAGGGAACAAGGTTCGCATAGGCATTTTACCATCCCCAATTTTTTGGACTAATCTTTCCTGAAATACTTTTTGTGGTATTTATCTATTTGGCATTTTTATCTTGTGTTTGTTTTTTCATTTCTTTGCCAGGTACATTCCCCCTGACAAGAGAGAAGAAAATGATCAGTCGACCCATAAATGGATGGTGTACGTCCGAGGCTCTCGGAGAGAACCCAGCATAAATCATTTTGTCAAGAAAGTTTGGTTCTTCCTCCATCCCAGTTACAAACCTAATGACCTGGTAGAAGTGAGGTAATAAGGAGTTATTCCAGTCACTATTCCGGTCTTTATGCTTGCCAGGCTTGCTATGTAAAGTTTCTCAGAAAGTTAGCAACTTCTTCTCCTGGTTTACTATTCCGTGTCTGTCTTTAACCTCTGGCTTGGCTTGACTTACCCCAAAATAATAATAAAAATAAATTAGTTTTTATGTAGCAAATGTGCCAAACAGGGTTGGTAGGGTTTTTTTTTCGGAATTTCCTACTGAGAAAAAGCATTCAATTGTTGCATTTCATACTATTCATGGGAGTTTGTGCATCTTGGATGTGTTACACACTGTCTGCTGTGCAGGTTAGACTTCTGTTGCTAAGAGAGGTGTTTTCTACCTCCCATCTATTCCAGCGTGGAAAAGAAAGAGGAGTCTCAGAAAGCTGTTTTGCCTGTAGTTTTAATGATACACGTGCATTTGGGCAGGAAACGGTATCC
The DNA here is from genome assembly GCA_017639485.1 of Pluvialis apricaria. Lineage (NCBI taxonomy): Eukaryota > Metazoa > Chordata > Aves > Charadriiformes > Charadriidae > Pluvialis > Pluvialis apricaria. The sequence continues at coordinate 27,807,381 of CM030014.1, forward strand.
CTCTCCCAAATATTTATCCGGTGGAGTTGGCTTCATGCTTGAAGGGATTTCCCATCGGTGTAATGGTGCTGGTGCTAGAGAAACAGGGCAGCTTCTCTGTCCTCTCCCCAGCTGGTGTTCAAAGCTGTGAGCCTCATGAGATGAGCAGGGTTCTCTGTTGACTGCTGCAGGGAAATACCCTGTCAATCTTTCATTCTTGCTCCTTTGGACAAGACAGTGGGAGGATGCCTTCAAACTGCTTTGTGTCTTCCCAAAGGAATTGTTCTCCACAGGATGTTCCGCTGGCTCCTGGAGGAGGGTGGGGAGACTGCCTAGGTACAGAGTGGCAACTTAATTCTGGCAAAATTAAACTACTGAAAGGCAGCTCCAGAAAGACTTATCTGAGATAAGAAGTGTTGGTAAGGCTAGGTAATGTTTCTGAGAAGGCAACCCCCGAGCAGGACAAAAGCAAAATCCTTTGTGTTTCTTTTATAACGTACTAAATTATTCTTGACTGCTGTCTTTATGTGCCTTTCTCAGTTTCCAGTGTCTGATGTCAGTGCTGTTTGTCTTCTGTTTTATTCCCATCTGGTTAATTGATTTCTCGTCACACAGTCCCAGTCATAGTAGTGAACATTAATGTGCTGGACTAAAAATAGCCTTTAAACCTCTTGTGTTTTGTTTCATTGCAAAACTGCATTTGGGGTTTACAATAACAACAAGCTGGAATACAAAGTAACAGCAACTGTTAGAGATAAATATGCCCTTCTTTTTCACCTTGGAGAATGACAGTGATTGTGTTAGCTTTTCCGTGTCTGTGTGTTATTCTCTCTCTTGGCGTTGTATGAAGCATGTGCCTTCTTGCTACTAGATATGCAATAGCAGAAAGTGATTTCTAAATGATGCATTGAAAACTCACCTTGCAGCTGTGCCCTAGGAGCTGACTTGGGGATTTATGAAACAAGTATTTTTCATTTGGCATGACACAGCCCTTTTTTTGGGTTTTTTTTGTGTGGGTTTGTTTTTTTTTTTAAGATGCTTATTTCCCATGTTCTCTCATCCAACAGTGTTTTACCATTTTCTTCCCTGTCCCCTTGTGCAAAATAAAAGTATGTTTTCAGCTGTCCAAAGCCATAAAACTCTCATTTCTGTGATTGCATTCTCTCTGTGGTGAGTGCCAGGCCTGAAGATAGCTTTAGTTGTCAGCTAGAAAACCAGTCTTTGGCTTTCTGAAAAAGAGGTAGGTGAAAGCTGTACCATTTCTGCATCCAAAATGTGAATCACCGTTTGTTTCCAGAGAACCTCCGTTTCACCTGACCAGAAGAGGCTGGGGAGAATTTCCTGTGAGAGTCCAGATACACTTCAAGGATAGCCAGAACAAGAGGATCGATATCATACACAATTTGAAGGTATTTGAGCAAAATATTTGAGAGAAAGGCAATTACATGAGGTCTCCCGCATAATCTAGAAGAGGCTCCGCTTGTGTGTGTGTGCTTCTGCCTCTCTCTGTTGTCCTGCTGGTTATTTGCACATGAATAGCTGAGCTGGAGAATCAAAAAGGATCCAGGAAAGCCTCTTACCTTGGCTATACTGGAGACGATACGGTAGCCAAGATGCCCAGCCTTGCAGAAGTTGGAACTGATTCTGCTCAGAGCAGCAAAGCATTTACCTGCTTTTTCCCTACAGTTTGAGATTTTTATTGTGTTCTCACTGGCTTTAACTTCACAGGGTGCTGCAGGGCTGTCTTTCTGTTGGTAAAGTGCTATATCTGTTCTGTTCCTTCAGCACTTGCACGTATCAGCTAGAGATTCTCTCTGTTGGTAGAGTGGGCAGGGAGGGGCTGAGATGCCACATTTCTTCCTTTTGAACAAAGCCGCCTTTTTCAACTCATTCACCTGTCCTGCAACACTCAATGGGATTTATAGTATGCGGCAGTCCTGGAAAACTAGGCCATTGCTCCTGTTTCTCTTTTAGTTATTAGTCCCTAGTATTCCTAGTGGAATTAATTCCTGAGCTGGTTTAGTTTCCTGTTTCTTTGAGCAGCGTGATTAGTTTTATTTAAACTCTGCCTGCATTAATGAATTCCTGCTAATGTAGATAACTCATTGCAACCCCAAATATAGACAGTAGAGAAGGTTGGAAATGTTCCCCTGGAACTTAGGGACACTTAATGCAGATGATGAGTAAAATATATTTGGAGTATTTGGAGAAATAGAACTTGGAGAAGTTTGCAACAATACGATGGATGTTGTGCAGCGAAGGAAGCCCAGTCTAGAGAAGAAAACTGAGCGAGTCCATGGCACACAAGAAGTCATACCGGCAAGTGTGTGCTGTTCGCGTACTGAGCCTGTGGCTGCTGTGAGGTGAAGTGAGTGAGCTGAGCCCTCCTCCGTGGCCAGCAGCCTGTCTGCCCCTCAGCTCCAGGCACCGAGAGCCTGTCAAACCCAGCTTTGCTTTATAGGTATCTTAATAGATGCCTCCTCATCAGCTGATGCTCTGTGTGAAGAGTCATTTAGTCAAAATTGTAGTGCAAACACAGCCTTTTTGCTGGTTAGTTTAAATATTTCTGATTTTTTTTTTCTCATTATTATTTCCTTATATTGACATCAGGAATAAAAAAAGGATACTCCTTGATGGCTCCTCTTAAAGTGAAATAATAATTGCCCCATCCTCTTAGATTGCAATAACAATTGCCCCATCCCTGGAAACGTTTAAGGTCAGGTTGTATGGGACTCTGAGCAACCTGATCTGGTTGAAGATGTCCCTGCTCATGGCAGGGGGAATTGGACTAAATGACCTTTAAAGGTCCCTTCCAACCCAAACCATTCTATGATTCTGTCTCTGCAACAATCTCATTTCCTTCAGCTCCTTCAGCTTTTTTGTGTCTTTCTACTTTAGCGTAGGCTTTGGGTTGTGGTTGGCTTTTTTTCAGAAGAGAGGGTACTAAGCAGAGCACACAGATTTCTGACCCTGTGGCCTCAAAATACTTGATGTGCTGCTGCTCGACTTACATAGTTTCAATGCCTTTCAAACAAATTATATTGTAAATTCTAGCTAATCTATTGCTTTGCCCTGGTTAATATAAATGTATTGTATTGTTTTACCCAGTTGGACAGGACCTACACAGGCCTGCAGACACTTGGCGCAGAAACGGTGAGTCAGCGGGTTGTGGGATGGATGTTGTACTCTGATTCCCTTAGGGATGTTTAAAAAGAAAAAGGTACATGGGACTAAGCACAGAGTCAGACCTATTTGATTTCACAATTTCTGGAATGTAGATTTTGCTCTCTTGTTAAATGAAATGATTATGACACCTTGTCACTATTCATGACAAGTCATTTTTTCCCCTCTTTCTAGTTCACAGGAGACTGTTTCCATCTCTTCTTTTATAAAGAACTTAACTTGTACTGCAGTTGTAATTTTTATTTCTTTGTGGACCTTCTGGTACCAAATGTCTTGATTTGCATTCTGATGTGCTGCAGATCTCATACAGAAAGAATTTAAGTTAAAGAGATCACCGAACTATCAAGCTGAAATTTTGCGGTATATTAAGTACTTCTAAGTTTCTGTCTCTGTCAAGATTCAGTATCTTCATGGAAAACGAACTCTTAAAACAGCATAAAATAAATGAATCAATAACTCAGTTTGTTATATCCCTAAAGGGTTTTTTTGCATTATTTTCTCCTTGTTGTACTGTAGTGAATGGAAATTGTTATGGTGAAATTGCATTATTTCAGCTTTTCAGTCTGTGGAGAAAACATTAATGTGAGGTGTCTACCATGATTAAAGAACACTTTTGAAAAGTAGATAATGCGGTGTGGTTCTCAAGGCCTTATCAAAAAAGGCAGAAAAGGCAAGCTGCAGTTTTGTGCCTGTCCCTAAGGGGGTATGCAGTTCTTTCCCTAGAGGGGTGCTTGGAGCTGGGCTCCGTATTCCTTACGGTGTTCACTAGTCAGATTTCCCTGTGGACTGTGAGGAGTGCTATTTTACTGTGCTGGGTAAATGCTGCAAAATTTTCCTCTTGGCCCAGGTACTGTTGGACGTCTGGCGAGTCTCCCTGAAATGAATGGCAGTTTTATGCAGAGGTGGGGGAAGGAGGGGGAGAGGTTTCCAAACATTAAAGTAAAAATAAAGGGTGGAGTTGTTTTCACTTTTTATATCTTTACCTAGCTACCAAATATTAATGTCATCCTTTCGCCTATTTCTGGAAGGTAGTGGATGTGGAGCTACATAGGCATTCCCTTGGCGAGGAGTATCTCTTTTCCCAGTCTTCGGAGTCGGACCTTTCTGATGTTCCTACATCTTTACCACTGCCATTGAGTATCCCAGCACCAGTCAAAGCTTCTTCACCAATTAAACAGTTGCGGGACTCCAGCCCAGATGCTTCTGTGGACAAAGGTAAAGTGAATGGGTATCGGTGAAATTTGAGTTCTTGGAACCTCAGCTCTTCTGGATACCTCCTCTTAATTGCTCTTTTGGCTTAAAGGTTGCCAGTGCCACCTGCTCCTTGCTCACCTCAGATGATTATTTCCTCAGTGTACTCTGAAATGCAATTCAGAAGTTGTTATGGTTTATTTGTTTGGGGTTTTTTTTTAGATCTGGGGTTTGTGGGTGGGCTCTGTTTTGCTAAACATAGTGAATACGGAGCTTTCTGCAGTGGATGTAGTTGGAAAAAAGGTTGTTGAATAGCACTTGTAGTTTTGCTCCTGGCAGACTGTTTTCAGAGGATTTTTTAGGTTTCTGAATGTTTTGGGGACTGTGTATAGATTTAAGGAGTTGGTCTAGTGGGACGTTCAGTCGTATACGTCGGTGTTTAACATGAATTGACCGTGGAGAAAAAAAATGACTGCATAACTGTGGTGTTGAAAATAGGAAGTGAAAAAGATGTAGTGTATGTTTGTCTGAGGGATGGCATCTGTGCACGTCATGGGCTCTTTCTCACCTTCCCCTGTAAGATCAGGAAATGCGACACCCTTTTCAATGGGGCAGCAGTTGATAGCTGAGGATCGTTTGAATTGCCTGAAACAAGCTAGTGCTGGCCACTTGGGCACACTGTTACGATTTTTAGTTTGTGTGAAGTAGGAAAAACTGTGTCTGTTAGCATTTAGCTTTATTTTCTGAAATATAGGGTGTCAAGACTCACATGACAGACCTTGGTTAACTGGGCTGAGAAGCAAAGGTGTCTTTTATGGCTTGCACATTTTAGTGTGAGAAACTTGCTGGAAACAGCAACTTTATATTTCAAAATACGGTTGCATGCAACATGGTTTGATGCCTTTCTTGATTAATCCTGACACTCCTGTGTTCAAGGAAAGGCTTTAAGCTGACGTCTTGCACGGTGAGCTTTCTGGTAGGCGCCGTAATGACACTGGCAGTGTCTTGGCTCGGCGAGAAGAGTGTCTGCTGTTTAAGTGTGGTGTTTTCTTGTGGCTGAAAAAGGAGAAACACAACCAAATTTTAATTACACAGACTTTTGTTCAAACAGGCAGATACGTGGCAGCTTTAGGTGAGCAGTGCTGCAGCCAACAGGGAGGAAGTAAACCTGCCTCTTTCTTACACTGACAGGCAGTGGCTTCTCTTGTCAGCTCCAGGTTAGTTGATCTCTTTCTACGTCAGATAAGGTGGATTCCTTAACCCAGGTCAAAAGGCAGTAGGTGGTCTCCTTGAGCTCTTACTCCAAAAAACGTGCTGCGAGATTCTCTGTGAAGGAGATCCCGCCGTAGTCCTGTGGAGCCCTAACCGAGGACACTCAAAACTGCCAGCAGCTTTTGGTTAATGGAAAGGTCGTTCCAAGAAAACGTGTAAGAAGCGGCTGGTCACCTGCGGCAGCTGAACAAGCTGTGTGTGGTAGCATTTTGTTCTTCTGTTCACGGACAAACAGGTGCGCAGGAGGAACCTCCTACCCCACTTTCTCCCCATTCAGCGCTGCCCACCAGTTGCTTTTCCTTCCTTCCTTCCTTCCTTCCAGAGCGTGTTTGTCATACCCGAGTTTTGTTTGTGTAGAGAAGCACAGTAAGGAATTAGATATCTCAGCCTAAGAACTATTTCTCTTCTTTTCCCTTTTTAATCAGGATTCCCTGGGAATGCTGAAACCGAAAGACATGCCACGTTTTATTCCCTGCCATCTTCGATAGAACGGACTCCCACCAAGTTAGCCACCCAGAAAGTTGCCTTTGGCTCTCATGGAAATTCAGCCTTTCAACCCATTGCAGCTAGCTGTAAAATAGTGCCTCAAGGTCAGAGTCCAAGCCCTGCAGAGTCGCCAGGAAAATCCTTCCAGCCTATCACCATGAGTTGCAAGATTGTATCAGGTGAATGTTAGTTTACCTATCCGAGTGCTTCACCCTGGAAAACAAGAGAGTGAACCAGTTGGGCTTGTTTTTTGTCCTTTCCCTGATTTCCTGCCAATGTGTGAACATCAGGCAGTAGGAAACTCTAGAATAAGGAGCTATATGCACTTCTTAATGTTCAAGGAAAAAAAACACAGGTGTGAAATGTTTCACATCAGATCAAAAGCAGGATGAGACCTGTTTTCTCCCTGTTCTTGAATGCCTCTAAGTATGAAAATTATAGTCTTTAAGTGGACTGCTACCCACAGAAACGCCCAGGCAAGGACTCATCTTCCATGTGCTGTATTTGTATGTGGGAAGAAGCCATTCTTCTCCATCACACTTTCAGACAGCTGGGATAGATTAGGATGAAATTTTTTTTTCTGATTATTGGCCAAATGATTAGGCTCAACCTTGTAGACTCAAATGGTCACTCTTTGTACTTGCGATATCTCCTCAGATGGAACAGCTTTGGTCTTCCTCTTCCAAAAGTTCCCTTTCTGTTGGATTAAATTGTCAGCTGACTGCAGTGAGCAATGTGATACTCTTTTGATAGCTTCTGAACCAAATATGGTGAAGGTGCTGTTTACTCATTTCACTTATAGTGCCTTCCCTGCCTGGGCATGATGCCATCCACTGGATGGTGTTTTACATCAGAAAGTTTTAATGTGCAGCTCACAGTGTCACATGTTGTAAAGCTGAGAGATGACCTGTTACATCCCTTCATTTCCTGGTATTCAGGGTAGAGAGAATGAAGCACCAGCTATCAGTATGCGTGATTTCTGATGACCTGCTCCCAAAAAAATTTCCTCAAGTTTGTCTGGTTTGTTGGGATTTTTTAATTAAATTTCACTATTTTTTTCCTTGACATCTTAAAACTGTATTCAGGCTGATTTACATTTGAACCTATGCCAAGTGCTTTCTTCTATCTTAATAAGCTCTTCTCTTGATCTTCTTTTCCCAAGGCTTCCCAGAAAGCAAGAATTAGAGGGGCCATCCTGTCTTTCTTACAATCCTTGGACTATTCTCTGTTTATCTTTGCTGTTTAAATGTTTCCCTGCTAAATATTTTCCCAAGGTTCTGCTGTCTGCTGAGAAGTGTCACCCCTTTCAGATTTCAAAAGCAGTTTATAAGACGTGGGGATTTTATTTGATCAGCATTTACGTTCCATTTTAATTGTCAATCACTGCCAAGAAAGCAGATTAACAGGCAGTTGAAGCTTAGTGTGCTTGCTGCCATCTCTCTTCTCTGATCACTTCTTTGCCTGTCCTTTTCTCTGCGTTTCTCATTTACCCCCTGATGCAGCTTTTTTTTCTGCTCTAGTTTTTCTCTCGCCTGGTCCTCTTACCCAGAAGTTGCACATTTTACAGTTTGCTTTTGAGGGCTTCTGCTGTAGTCAGAGCAGTGAAGAGACAAGAGCGTCCGTGCCTGTCTGAAGGCTGCTGTATCGCACAGCCTTTTTACATGAACTGCTCAGTTCTGGGCTCTGAATGCTTGTACCGTGGGCTCCACAAGGGAGAGAGAGCGCCTGTCAAGGAGTTTGGCTCTCTTTCTTCATCTCCTTGGATGGACTGGTCTTGGCAATGGGAATGATTTAGGTAGAGACCCTCAGGATTCAGGAACAGACCAGATGGCTTCTCAAGGTCCCTTTTGAACCCTGCTTGTAGAGAATGTGGGCATTCTGTAGGCAGAGAATGTCCAGGGTAGGTATGAGCCATATAGTGCTTTATGTCCCTTTTCCTTTCCTTTTGTCTCCTCTTTCCTTCTCCAAGTCCTGTGATCTCGCTCAGGCTGCGAATTGCATCCTCAAAAAGTGTTCATTCTCTAAGCCATTTAAGTAAGTACTGCTATTGCTGTATTTTTATGTTCTTACAACATTTACAAGATAGAAGCATTGGACTTTTTTTCTTAAGGTTCTCCAATATCGACCCCTAGTCCATCTCCGCTACCTCGTACCCCAACCTCCACTCCGGTGCACATGAAGCAAGGCTCTGCTAGTTCAGTCATTAATAATCCGTATATTATTGTGGACAAGCCTGGACAGATGGTTGGAGCAGCAGCCACAAGCACAGGTGTGTAGTGTGATCACAGAAGGCAGCGGCTTAGTCTTACCCATTCAAGTTTATTCTCCCTTTAAAATGATAAGTGTAATAACAGTATTTCAGCTTGTGAAGACGGAAAAGTACTTGCAAAGAAAGAGGGAGGTTTTGTTGGGTTGCACAACTGGCCGATGTAACGTGGTTAAGGGTATCTCAGACTTTAACATAACTTCCTTTAGGAAACAGCATATAGTGTAAGGCAAGTTGAATTCACAGATACTTCTTCAAAGAGAGCCTGTTCTTTGCAGGCACAAAGGGAAGGGGAGAAAATAACGTAGACTGTGGTGCACAGAGATTTAAACAGAAACAGTGCACAGGTGAGGGACTGTGTTGTGGATATGGGCAGAAAGCATGGAGAGCTTGCAGCAACTTACAGATCAGTCTTAAGTTCTAGTGTACGGTGCTCTAGATGTGTTGAAACGGTTGAGTAGACCCCAGTTACCAAGAGAACAGCCATGCTAGTTTCTGTTGCTGCTCTCAACTTCTAGCTGATCTGATTCCAGATGGTTTGGATTCCTCTAACTGGATTGCCTTGGTGCTTCAATGGTGACATAACCCTGGGATCGGGGTGGGAGGAGGACTGAAATGCAGGAGGTGGTGATGGGTATGAGAGTCAACTGGTAATCTTTGTGCTGGGGCTGGAGGAAAGTTCACTGGAAAGTCATTTATTTGTTGTGATTTGTGGCCAAGAACTGCTATCTATTTAAAACCACACTTGTTTGTGTATGTGTGTGCTTGCCAGCATCTCGAAAGGATACTCAGAGCCGTGTGGTGAACTGCAGTGTCCATGTAACACACAAACCGTTCGCTGGGCATGGTTGGAAAGTGCAAAAGTTCTCTTAATAATGGTTCTTCCTCTTATCTGAAGGAATACAGCTGTCATGTTCATTTTAACTTCATCACAGAGGGACTTGGTAGGGGGAGCATAGTTGCAGCTGAGTTTTTTTTAAAGTATGTTTTGGGGCTTTTTTGGTAACACTGAAGCTTCTTCACCAGTAGGGTGGGTTTTTTTTGTTTGGTTGGGCGTTTTCTGTCTTTTCTTTCCTGTTTCTTCCTTACCTCCAGCTTGACTGTCTGCTCTGCATATGTGGTTTATCACGGTTTGGGTAACCTTCATGTTCTCTTAGTAGAGATTTGTACATGCAGGGTAGGATCTGTAGATGCACCAGATGGTTTGGACATATGAGTCTTAACTCCACTAAAGGTGCAGTTTCCCACCACAGTAGTATGATGTGAGTACAGACTGGCCTGGAAGAAACTGCCTGCTGCCTCTCCCTGCCCTGCACTCCTGCTGCTTCCCCTGTGTCCTGCGTGAGTCAGACCAGATCAGTGGCAGAGCAGAAAATTAATACCATCCCCTCCCGAAATTGAGCTTTGTCAGATAGCCTCATCAGCAGGCCCCGTATGAGGGAGCAGGAGAGAATGTGAAACTGGCTTTTTGGTAACAGCAGCCAGGCTGGATTGAGTGTAATGTGATATTACAAAGTCACAGATCGTATAGAAAAGGAAGGGCGAGATCTGAAACTTCATGCTCTGTGAAATCCAGCCTTCCCAAACCCCATTGTTGCAGGGAATGGCTGCTCATTTATTTTTAAATTTAAGTGCGGATTGCAGTACGACTGTGTACAAATGTATGCACCTCTTAAACAAAAACTAACAAACCAAACCAAACTGACAGCAGTAACAAAACTACTGCTGAGCAACAGTGTTGTTTACATACTCTGATAACGCAGGGTAGGTTTACCACTGCACCCCCATCCGTCTTGGGGTGGTCAGGAGAGTGCCGTGGCACACGTCTCCGTATGATGATTTTGCAAGAGCAGTCTTCTGCAGACAGAGGAGCATATGTTTTCATTCCCTATTTCTGCTTCTTCCTTTTCCCTCCCTCACTCGGTCCCTTCCTCTTGTTACTCCTCACTTTGTCTCCCTCCTTTTCTGGCCTTCCTTTTCCATCCCACTCCAGTCTCCTCCAGGCCTTCCCCATGCTGGTGTCTGAGGTTCAGAGGGTTTCTGGGCAGTGGAGGGTGTTACATCTGCAGCAGCGAATTCTGACTGCCAGCTCATTTACTGTCCTAATTTCACATATTCACACCTCCAGCGGATATCCTCAGCGGCCCAGGAAGATGCCTGACCATTTGTTTGCAAGAAGCAGAGCTCTGAGTGGAGAGTACCTTCTCTGGGGCATGAATTCAGCAGGTGGAAATTCGGTCGTGGGTTTGTTTTGTGCCCGTGCCAAGTCCCACCAGTGTACCTCATGGAGAATGCAGAGTCAAAATGCAATGCTTCTTGTTAGAAGAGGTTTCATGTGTTCAGTGGCACCGCTCCCCGTCCCTCACCCGATATCTGCTTTATTTCCCAATACACAGGGAGCCCAACCAGCAAACTGACCAGTGTTTGTCAGGCCTCTCATGGAACTGGATCTCCTGTATCAAAGACCCATGGGAGCAGTTTTGTCACCTCAGCTGTCAAGGTAATGTTCTCATTAGGTGCGTACTTTCCATTTAAAATCCAGCTTCCTATTAAGAAGGGCTTTTTAATATTGTGAATTCTGCATTTCAGGCAAGTTCTTTTGGTTGTCATTTCATAAGAAGGTTTACTGTGTCTAACAGATGGAGCCATGTAAGAACGTGGTTATACAAGATGGTAGTGTCACTTCGTGCAGCTGTAATTTGATTTGCCTACACCTCTGTTAAAGGCACTGCTCTTTTGCTTTTCTACAAGGAAATCCATGGAGGGCATAGCTCTCAAAGTGTCTTATCTTTCAAAAAAGCTCTTCTGTAGCTGACTTTGATCTTCTTCGCTTTGTTAGTGACAGTATGTGATCAAACCAGAGGTGTCTACCTCAAAACCTTCACTCTGTTCATTATTTTTGTGCAGCAGCTGTTTCTAGCAGCCTGAAAATAGCTCATTTAGTAGCTTTACAGCTGCCTGCATTTAGAAAAATGTTTGTGTAAACAGTGGAGTAACCAAATGTGCAAACAAACAGTGATGAATAGGGTTCATGCTTCTGATCTGCAAAGCCCAAAAGGTACAGAGCTGAACGGTCTCACATAAAATCTCTCCCACATCTTGTACTAGAAAGGATATTTCTGGCAGGCAAGTGGTGTCAGTGAGGCTTTTTCTGAAAGCAGCTGGTGGGTGTGCTGCTGAAAACAGGAGCGTTTCCCTGTCTCCAAGTCACAAGAAAGTTAATTCTGGATATGGTGGGGGCGAAAGGTTTGCCAGTCAGCCTGCAGAGAGCAAATCACTTTACATTTGGAACTGAAATGCTTCCTGTGTCTGTTAGGGAAAAAACGTTGAAGATTGCTGTCTGAAGCAATTACTCCACAGTAGCATTTTAAGTGTCAGGTGTGCAGCTATTCAGCTTTTAAAGGCCTGTCTGCTCAGATGGATTTCACTTAACTATGTTGAAAACCATTCATTAGTCTTTATTTTTTCACTGGTTTGGGACAGTTCTTTCTGAAAGGTTTTAAATGAGTCAAAGTAGGCATATGTCATTAGTAACAGTTGACTTCTTCATTTCCAGGGCAAAGTTAAAAATGGAATATATTTTATAAACTACAAAAATCGGAGCTCCGTAAACAGAAACGTATTTTGATTTATGACCCTATGCCTTGGATGGTGGAAAGGCTGTAATTTTATGGTTTCTTTAAAGAGGAGGGGGTGTCTGATGTTACAGTGTGATGTTACAGATTGTGCTTAACTGACCGCTTGTCATCTCTTCACTGAGTGCTAGTTTTCTCTATGTTTTTTTAATGACTTAAGGCTGTGTTTCTTCAGTCACTTTAAAACGTCTTATATGCATGCTGCTGTTGAGAGGACTGGTTATGCCTCTAGCCTTGTCTTCACACCTTCGCCCCGTTTGCTACCGGTTGTGTAGCAGTGTGGTGAACCAGAGCAGACAACTGATCCGGTTGAAGACTAACCTGTTTTCAGCCATAAGTGTCAGCACAAGGAAGATGGCAGGAGTATTAGGTTGAGAGTCTGAGTGTTTGCTTTCTGGTCACAATCCAACCCAAGGATGGGCCGAGTAATTGTGAAACCATGGCTTTGGAGTTCACACTAACTGTAAAAGAGTATAATTATTTTAATTCAATAAAACATAAACGTAATAAACTTCCTCAAATGCATTTCACTTCTCTACCAGCCTCAGATCCAGGAATGCCAGGTGCATGATTTTGCAGGTGTCAAAATGTTTTTTACACCTTTTAGTTAGGTAGCCTCATTTTTTTTCTGCCAAATGGTGAGTTCTCCCTGGAAACACTATGTGCCATCAGGCCTTTCTAGTTACAACAGAACAAAAATTCATCTGAGAGAATTTTGCTTGCAGATTTAAATGGAACATTCCCCCCCCCGCCCCGTAACTTGTTTCTTCGTAGATTTTCTTCTCTCTCTGAGATTGTGTGTGGAATCACAGAATGGTTGAGGTTGGCAGGGACCTTTGGAGATCCTCTAGTCCAACTCGCCTGCTCAAAGCAGAGTCAACTAGAGTAGGTTGCTCAGGAATTTATCCAGTTGGGTTTTGAGTATCTCCAAGGCTGGAGAGTCCACAACCTCTCTGGGCAACCTGTGCCAGTGTTTGGTCACCATTAAATTAAAATAAATAAATAAATAAATACATCTTATAATTAAACAGAATTTTCTGCGTTTCAATTTGTGCCTGTTGACTCTTGGTCTTTCATTTGGATACTATTGAGCGTTGTCTGACTTGGTCTTCTTTACACCTTCCCATCAGCTGTTTATATGCATTGATAAGATCCCCCCTCAGCCTACTTGAATTTTACAGCTCTGAAATTCAAACTCGCAAACGAGTCGATTTCTTTCACTTATGTATGATATGGTAAGAAACCGTTACTGCTGTTGGAGATGTAACTTTCCAAATAAAATTTGCTTAAGTACGTTACACTCCTTTTACTTAAGTGTTGACTGATTTTTGTAAATGGCTTTTGGTAATTTAGGACTGCCCAGATGGTCCATGCTACCTTTTATTATCAATCATTTGTTTTATTTCTTGTATTGGACATTTCACCAATGTTTGCACCGTGTCTTCCTATTTGCAGCAGGAGGATTCTCTGTTTGCCACTATGCCACCCCTTTGTCCTATCGGGAGTCATTCCAAGGTGCAAAGCCCCAAATCAGTCACTGGAGGACTTGGAGCTTTTACAAAGGTATTCCTCTTGACTTTTGTGCCGGGACAAGATGCCCAATAGTGCTATTTCATGCTGACTTGTGCCACAAACCATGTAACTTCCAGTGCATATAAAACTATTACTGGCACCAGTGTGTCTTGCTGCCAAGAGCTCGCTAGCACCTCTCAAAAAATGTCTTGTTTTCTTTTCTTTTCCCATGGCTTTGCTATTCCTGTGATCTTTCTTTCAGTCTTCTCTTTAAGCCTTTTTTGTTTTTCTTTGAATCACTGTAATATTGAGGCTGGTGTTTCTGAAAGCTATTTTTGATGGGATACAGTAAAAGTAAACTGGGGTAGATTTGTCAGGCGTTTCTTGAAAAATGCTATAGAGGTTTCCAAATGTCAGGTATTGCCCCTTGTGAGTACATTTCCATAAAAGTTACCACCCAGAGTTTAAAGTTGTTTCTGGCAATGTTAGGGTGATCCAAGTAAAAGGTGAAAGAATGCTTCCTGCCAGTTACGGTGTCTACAGCAATCTAACACAAAAAAAACCCCAGTGTTTCTTGAGTTGCTGGCTGCAGGGATTAGATTTAGGGCCTGTCACGTTGAAGCATAAAACATTAGCACAAGAGAATAGTATCAGCTATAATAATTTACAATATCTATAGCTATAATATTGGTTATAATTTTGCAGGATAGAAAAAAATTAAAGTTTAGAACATGTTCTCAGCAGGAAGGTGCCTAGAAGTTGGAAACATTAAAGTGCTCTGGCTCGTTTCTGAGATGCAGGGACTGAAGAAGTAGTCAGGTCTGGCCACATCCATCATTAATATGGCTACTGGTTGTAATATTACTAGTGATTTCTGTGATTCTGTAATTTCTGTGAGCACCTCTCAGATTTGGAATGCTTTGTAAATACAGACACCCCCCTCACACCCTTGTGTGTTGGGAGCAGCCCTCACCTTGCAGCTGAGATAGAGTGCACCTGATGCTGTGTAAGAAACACATCTGAGTTTACTGACTGTTACCTTTCCTGCAGACAGGCTGTTCCAGAAATGCTCCCCAGTGATTTAAAGGTGTGTGTTTGTTTGTTTGTTTCTTCCTGTTTAAAAGGTGATAATAAAGCAGGAGCCGGGAGAGCTGCCCCAGCAACCCCAACTACCAGTGACAGGGACAACCACGCAGACCTCTGTGCAGCAGTATGTCACTGTAAAAGGGAGCCACATGTTAGCCTTGTCACCGCAGAAGCCAGTCGTGAGCACAGGCGAGGGGACGGTGCCGTCTAAGGTACGAGGGGTGTACTTGGGCATCTTTGGTGTGGTGTAAGCTGGCTTTCTTGCGGTTTCATTGCAACACCTCATTCTTCTCTCAGGGCTGTAGGGTTGCTTCTGTCTCAGACGCAGGCAGCAGCACCGTGGTTAGCTGGTTTCCCGATGTGCACAGGGTGTCTCACATCGTCCTCCCCTGTAGTCCCAGAGAAGGGAGCAGGGTGAGGAGGCACTATTGCATTTTGTTGTGTACAGGGAACATCTCCCACTTTGTCTAACCCATCGCAACGGTGGGGTGGGGGTATTTCTGAACTGGAGCCTGTCAACCCAGAAAGTTGGCTGCCATCATCAGCTCTTTCTGAAACTCGTCCAGGTCTTTCTGCAAGAGGAGGCAAATTCTTTCTTTGGACAACAGGCATGAAATAAAAAAGATCAGGATAAATAGGGAATGGGGTGGAGGCTGAGCCAGAATTAATATGAGGTGGAAGCAGTCCTACTTGAGAGGCAACTCAAGTGTTTTATTGTAGGAGTCTGTGCCAATGCTGCCCTGCTATGGCAGGAGTGACGCAGCTTCTGAGAAGGCACGGTAACTGTGCAGTGACAAGATGACAGATGTGTCAGAAATTGTCTCCATTCTTGCCTGTTTCCATTGTGGATAGAGTCAAATCATGTGCCAAGCACAAGAGACTACATACGGAGCTTTCACTTTTGCATAAGTAAATATATATTTGCATTTGCAACAGTTCATTGTCCTTTTTACTGCCTGTTTGAGCAGGTATGCAAACCTGTGTTTGCCTGCAGTTATTGTCAACACATAAAATTGAAGCACTTTGTGGATTCTGCTCTGAGGCCATAGTTTTCCCAGGGAGTCTGTTCCCATGAATGTGTTGAAACTGAATTTCTGGATCTCTGTGCTTTGCCAAGGCAAGCTTTATCTTCAGCTGGAATTAAACCCTTACTTGTATATCAGAAAAAAATACGGAAGTGCCCTGTAATTTGAATGTACTTAATCTTTTGTGGGTGCTCTGAAATCCTGGTTGTGTTTAACAGGTTTATCCTTTTACTTGGGATTGGCCTCTTGCCAATTTAATTTTGTTTCTGAATGAATAGCTTTTATACGTGATGAGACACGTATAAAGTGTCCTGAAATGTCTAGAGGCGGGGGAAGCGTACCAGCTAGAATTCACATGCTTGCCGTTGCTAGCAGCACATCATCCAATACTTATTTGTTGCAGGTTGTTGGCGTTCCGGTTGGTTCTGCTTTACAGTCGACAGTGAAACAAGCAGTGGCTATCAGTGGTGGCCAGATACTTGTGGCAAAATCTAGCTCTTCGGTAGCAAAGGCTGTTGGTCCGAAGCAGGTTGTGACTCAAGGTGTAGCCAAAGCCATCGTGAGTGGAGGTGGAGGGACAATTGTTGCTCAGCCTGTGCAGACTATAACAAAGGCGCAAGTTTCTTCCACAGGTGCTCAGAAAAGTACATCTCAAGGCTCAGGTAGGGTACTTTTGCACCTTATTAATAGCTCATGATGGGTAGACTTTGGGGCTCTATGGTGATTTCTTCAACTGCAAAATAGCTATGTGTGATTGAAAAACTTCAAAATGAATGGAGAGGTCTATAGGGAAATTCAGGCTGGCCGAGATTAGTAATGATGAAAATGTTAACTCATTATCTGTAAAATGGAAGAAGGAGCACAAGTGCTTTAAAACATGCTGTGTTCTGTGAGTGGGGGTCAGACACATATGCTTGGGAACGTGGTAGAGACCTTGTAGATTTTGTGGAGCCAGATCTCGGACTTTTGCCAAGCATTGTGATCCTTAGATGCTCACGCGGCTCCACATAAATCCAACCAACAAGAGCCAAACTGTCCTTACTGCATCTTCACATCTTCCCCAGCGCTTACAGTTACAAGAGTTTGGGCAGAAGCACCCAGCCTGCACCCAGAAGCACCAGCACACAGCTGGCATGTTAGCTCAGACTCTGGATTGCTTGAAAGGTGCTGTATGGCCCCTAGACTCACGTAAGCCTGTAGACCCCATGGCTGTGCTGCTTTGGCCTGAAGCTGTAAGAGAGGAGTTCTTTTCAGACCTATTCAAACTGCCTGTGCATCACTGTTGGAGTTAATCTGCAGTGAGGCCAGCTAAGACTGGATTATCAAAGGCTAGCTGCCTGTCACTCCTAGTTCTTTAATCCTGTGCAGATTTCAGTGCGTACTGCTTTCTGCAAGCAGTAGTTTTATTTTAATTTTTTTATTCTTTCTTTCTAGTGATGGCTACGCTGCAGTTACCAGCCACCAACCTGGCAAACTTGGCAAACTTACCACCAGGCACCAAACTGTACCTCACCACCAACAGCAAGAATCCTTCTGGGAAAGGAAAACTGCTTCTGATACCCCAAGGAGCCATACTGCGAGCCACAAATAATGCTAGTTAGTCTTGCAGGGAAATCTAATGAGTTAAATAATGTAATCACTGCATAATTAATATGTTTGGCATTTTTGCTGTAAAGCATCCTGGTACTGTGGAAGTCAGTAATGGGATGGGTTTTCTTTGTTCAGAACAAATGTGATATGTGGTGCTTTTTAAGACTGAGATCTCACAAGTGTCATCTGTTTTAGATGAAACTGCTTTTCATGCAGTGCAGTCGGTGTCTTTCTGTGCTGAAAGCAGACAGTGTAATTTTCCTCAAAATTCAGCGAAGGGTTGTCTTTAACTCTTTGTTGCAATCTGTAGGAAGAGACAACTGCATTTTCGTGACTTAGAACTGAGATAGATTTGAATGTAGTTGTGAAAGCTATTAGTAAGTCATGGATTGACAACCTGGAGAAACTAGAAACATAAGAAATTGACTTTGAAAAGGACAAGATACTGTATCTGGTATGAGGGAAAGAAGTGGCTTTGAATATTGATACAAGGTTTGGCCCCAAGCTGTTGAGACCAGCAGGAACCCCTTTTTGGTAATGGGCTTGTGAATCAAACTTGCTGTGAAATCCCTGGAGTATAACATTGCTAAAATAGTTCCAATGAGAGATATTTTGTTTATAGTGTGCTATTGCTGCAGGGCAAGAATACTGCAGGTTTTGGACTCTGTAAAGGAAGAGTTTTGTTGCGAGCCTTCACCAGAATGCTCCTTTTGAGACTGGGGGTTGGGATGGGAGATGGATTGGATGTAAAATTTTTGCTCCCAGTTCTGATACTGGCAGTGAGGAAAAGGTATTATTCGGTTTAATATATAAGGCTGTAAATACCAGCAACATAGCAATAAAGTACCTATCACTGAAAAAGTAATGAAAGTACCTTCTTGGTGAAGGTATTTGGGGGCTGTAGAACTGGTGATGGGAGCCCCATTGCTTGAGATTTAGAGAGGCCGCTGTGGCAGTCCAACCTTGAGAAGGAAATAATCTCATAGACCTCGAGGAAGAGCAAATACTTGTGATTTTTGTGACAGAGCCATAAGTGTGGGGGTTTTTACCCTTCTTTCTTAATGAGAGACTGCAAAAACAATGTTCAGTCTGTTCCTTCTGGAGGCAGAGCAATATCAGTGTTGCTGCAAATAACCACTGTTTGGTATCCATGATGTAATACTCTGTTAACAAAATTGCATTGGAACAGCCAACAAAAGTAAAATTAAGAAGCTGGGGGATTCAGAGTGTTTTAGGGCTTTTGCTGCAGCTTCATAACCTGTAAAAGACTGATAAAAAGACTGTTCATCTGTTGGACAGCATCTTGTTTTGAGAGAAAATTCAAAACAGCCTGAAACAAGCTTTGTTTGCCCACCAGTCCTCCTTATTTCCCCCGTAGCCCCTTTTGTTCACAGCATTTGCTGAGCTGTAAGAGAGCACAGCAGCACATCTGAACTGTGCTGTACCGGGTAATAATGTTATTCAGTTGCAAAACATGGCAGCAAGCATCTTGCAAAGTGTTTTCAATTACTTGTATGTACAGGGACACTTTAACAGCTGACAGTGTCTGGTTATCACAGGGTCAAGCCTCTTCTTCTGGTTACAGGTCTCCAATCTGGTTCTTCTACGAATAGTGGAGGAGGAGGAACCCAAAGCACAAGCAGTAACTTGTCACAGCACCTCACCTATACATCCTACATCCTGAAGCAGACACCCCAGGTCAGTGGTGTAAGCATCTTAATTGAAGCGTATCGACATTTCAGGCTGCAGTGGTGATAGGTGGATATCCTGTTGTTCTGTAGTACATGAAACATTCTTGGACTGTGGGATCTAGATCCTCTCTAACAACCTGTGCTAACAACCTCTTCCGCTCTGCTGGGCACCTCCTTTACCGCTTGCTGGTGCTATTGCCACATCTCTACCCCTCACCTCCCCTTGCAGGGTGGTACCCTCGTGGCTCCTTGCAGGCTGAGAAAGCAGCGCTGGGTAAGACCAGGGCAAGCAGCGGGTGGAGAAGAGACAGAGTCTCCAAAGGGTCTCCAAAACAAGAGAGGTGATATGACAGAGATGAAGAGTTATCTTACACAGTAGGATGTGTAAGAGTTGGAGGAAAGCAGTAGAGATAGGACAGTAAAGGAGAGTTATACAATAAAGGAGAGAAACAGCAAGGCTGAGTAAGGAAGAAAAATGAGAAAACAAAATTGTGTGAAGGGATCCATGTGTGATAGTGGGTGAATGAAGCCTCTGAAGGGCAGCAACTGAATACTGATGAGGAGAAGGAAGGGTGGCAGGGTCTCGGCTGGCAGGTTATTAGAGTGCACACCTTCAGTTGCAGCTGCATGCTGAGCTCTGGGGGGGAACCAAATACATTTTTAAGTGAGAAGGTGGCAGAATGTCTTGATTTCTCTATTTTTTTTTTTTTTTTTTTTTTTTTGCCTCACCCAGCAGTAGCCTTTCTAATTTTGCAACATTTGTTTCTGATGCTAAGCAACATTTGTCACAAAGAATAAACTTGAAGAACATAAAGTGTGTAAAATTTTAGTAGATGCTTCTGACAAGACAGGAAACGTATTGTGGCTTTTTCACCCCTTCCCTTGCATCAGAAAGTGGTGTTCTGCACCAGGAAGGCTGTGTTCTGCTCTTAGTGCAGAAGCATCCACTGTAATTAGCAGTGCCTTGTTTTTAGAAGATGAAATGTTGTTGCGTTACAGCTACAGGCGTATGTCCTATATTGACGCTCCTAGATTTCTGTTAACTCTTAACTGTGTTTCCAAGTGCTGACCTCCCTAACTTATTTCTGGAGCAGGGCACCTTTCTGGTCGGCCAGCCCTCTCCTCAGAGTTCTGGGAAGCAGCTGACTCCTGCTTCAGTTGTTCAGGGCAGCGTAGGAGTTGGAGCATCTTCCACACAAGGACAAGCACTAAAAGTGATAACTGGACAGAAAACAGCTCTATTTACACAGGTAATGTGCAAATGATGTGTTTCTGTCTTACCAGTCAGTATTTTGTCAGATAAAGTGTAGGAACCACAGCCACGCAGTATGAAAGCTTTTCCTTTTGTAGTTGTTTGGTTTTTGTACAATTATGATGCTGGCTGTACTATGATAAGGAAAGCACATGAAGGCCTGCTTTCATATGCAGATATTGGACCACAGTTTTCCAGCTTTATTTCTTTTCTCAAAGTGGGTCATGTGTAAGCTTGGGTTGCTAGTTTGTAAATGTGCTCTGGGATTTCTTAGTGAAACGGAATTAGAGAAGTGAATACAGTCAGGTGCAAAAATGTGCTTAAATATTTGAACCTTAGAAATGGGTCACCTGCTGAAGCTCCTAAAACCATGACAGTTTTGGTATCCCTCAAAGGTCCTTCTTTTAAAAACTATCAGGTGGTCCCTATGAAATTCAAACTCCCCAAGAGCACTTTTAATTGATCATCCAAAATTGAAGATTGATAGGCATGTTTTTGCAAAGTCAACAGTTTGATAAAGTTGATTTCTGAGGTGATAATTTTGTTCCAGCTATTATTGCCACAATTTGCCTTCTTCAAAAGTCTTTTGAAAATATTTTTCGGTAGTATAAAAAGCATTTGTCTTGTTTGTCTTGTTGTTGTGGTTTGTTGGGGGTTTTTTAAGTCATTTAAAAAAATCCAAACAAATACACCTTTTTTCTTATGCTGAATTCTTTTTTCAAAGGCTGCACCCAGTGGACAGACATCGCTGGTGAAAATATCAGATGGGTCTATAAAATCAGTGCCTGCCTCAACCCAGCTCTCCAAACCTGGCACCACTGTGCTGAGAGTATCAGGAGGTGTCATCACCACGGCTGCTGCTCCTGCCATGGCCCTTCCCACAAATGGGGTGGCCCAGGTGAGAAACAACACTGCCAATATTCTGTAATATGACATTTTCACTCTAGCCAGTATAATCCCCAGGGAAGGACTTCTACTGCTTTTTGCCCGCTATTGGTATTCTTCTCAGTCAGCATTGCTGGTGGGTCTGCTCTTGTTTGTGTACCAGCGCAGTGCACACAACTCCTTGTTTGTTGGCTTGTTTGCTGTTTGGCATAAAGTTGTATCTGTGAAGAAACAAGGGGAGGAGAGAAACTGAAACTTGCACTTTCTTGCTTTAAATGTTGTTGAAATTGAGGTAGGCAGGGAAGTCTTTATCTGAAACAGGTTTCTTTAAGTATATAGGAGACAAAAGGAGAACCAGGGAAAATGTGGGCCCGCTCTTGAACGAGACGGGTGCTGTGGTGACGGATGATGCAGAGAAGGCGGAGTTGCTGAATGCCTTCTTTGCTTCTGTCTTCACTGCTCGGGCCAGCTCTTGGGAGTCCCAGACTTTGCAAGTGACAGAGAAAGTCTGGAGGAAGCAAAACTTTCCCTTGGTTGAAGAGGAACAAGTTAGAGAACAATTAATTAAACTGGATACCCACAAGTCCATGGGGCCTGATGGGATGCACCCGCGAGTGCTGAGGGAGCTATCAGAAGTCATTGCTGGCCCGCTCTCCATCATCTTTGAAAGGTCCTGGAGAACAGGGGAGGTGCCTGAGGACTGGAGGAAAGCCAACGTCACTCCAGTCTTTAAAAAGGGCAAGAAGGATGACCCAGGAAACTACAGGCCGGCCAGCCTCACCTCCATCCCTGGAAAGATGATGGAACAGCTTGTTCTGGGCATCACCTCCAAGCATCTGGAGGAAAAGAAGGTTATCAGAAGTAGTCAACATGGATTCACCAAGGGGAAGTCATGTCTGACTAATCTGATAGCCTTCTATGAAGGCGTGACTGGATGGGTGGATGAGGGGAGGGCGGTGGATGTTGTCTACCTGGACTTCAGCAAGGCTTTCCACACTGTCTCCCACATCATCCTCGCCGGCAAGCTTAGGAAGTGTGGGTTGGATGAATGGACAGTGGGATGGATTGAACAGTGGCTGACAGATAGAGCTCAGAGGGTTGTGGTTAGCGGTGCAGAGTCCAGTTGGAGGCCAGTAACAAGTGGTGTCCCTCAGGGGTCAGTACTGGGTCCAGTCCTGTTCAATATATTCATCAATGACCTGGATGAAGGGATAGAGTGTTCCATCAGCCAGTTTGCTGATGATACAAAACTGGGAGGGGTGGCTGACGCGACGGAAGGCTGTGCCGCCATACAGTGTGACCTGGACAGGCTGGAGAGTTCGGCAGAGAAAAACCTGATGAGGTTCAACAAAGGCAAGTGTAGGGTACTGCATCTGGGGAGGAATAACCCCATGCATCAGTACAGGTTGGGGGCTGACCTCCTGGAGAGCAGCTCTGTGGAAAGGGACCTGGGAGTCCTGGGGGACAACAGGGTGACCATGAGCCAGCAATGTGCCCTGGTGGCCAAGAAGGCCAATGGCATCCTGGGGTGCACCCAGCAGAGTGTGGCCAGCAGGGCGAGGGAGGTCATCCTCCCCCTCCTCTCTGCCCTGGGGAGGCCGCATCTGGAGCACTGTGTGCAGTTCTGGGCTCCCCGGGTCAAGAAGGACAGGGGAACTGCTGGAGAGGGTCCAGCAAAGAGCTACAGAGATGATGAGGGGACTGGAGCATCTTTCTGATGAGGAAAGGCTCAGGGACTTGGGGCTTTTTAGTCTAGAGAAAAGAAGACTCAGGGGGGATCTTATCCATACTTATAAATACTTAAGGGGAGGGTGCCAGGTAGATGAGAAGAGTCTTTTTTCAGTGGTGCCCAGTGATAGGACAAGAGGTAGCAGGCACAAACTTGAGCACAGGAAGTTCCATCTTAACATGAGGAGGAACTTCTTTCCTTTGAGGGTGGCAGAGCACTGGCACAGCTGCCCAGAGAGGTGGGGGAGTCTCCCACACTGGAGACATTCCAAACCCGCCTGGACGCCGTCTTGTGCCACTGCTGTAGGTGTCCCTGCTGTGGCAGGGGGGTTGGACTTAGATGATCTCCAGAGGTCCCTTCCAACCCTGACAATACTGTGATACTGTAACAGCTTTTGCAATCATACACATCAGATTTTTTGGGCTATGCAGCTTTCAGAACACGAAATCTGCTGCTGGCACAAAAATTTGCAGAAGAATGTGAAATGCCTGAAGCTCTGTATCCAGCAGGCCAGTGAAAGCCAGCAGTAACTACACTGTAGGTTGCTTCTCTGAGATCACAGGCTCTACGTGGTACTTAGTGCCCAGTCTGTCATCAACAGATTTCAGGGGCCAGCAGTGGCAGTGGTTCATGGTCCTGACTGTGTTCAGAGGATGCATACCCCCGGAAGCAAAGGATATATCCCCCTGTATCCCTGGGGAGTTGTAACAGTGCAGCCTTGGAATGGGGTGCTTCATTTGCAAGTAAAACATTTGCATTCCTAGAGTGAATGCTCTTGTGTGTGGATGCCGGTTGTCCACCTGGAGTGGGGTTGGAGTTCACAGGGTGGTAAGGAGGCAGCAAAAAGAGCTGCAGTTCACTGGGAGGATTCCTCCTGCCCTGCTGCTTTTGACTGTGGGGAGGCAAAGATTAAACAACCAGAAGGTTGATGCCATGCTGCCCTCAGAGGGCTGAACGCTGACACGCACAGCATATGTAAGATGAAGATGCTAAAATTTGCATTAAGTGCTGCTCACTGTTTTTACAGCTCTCAGTGAGGCTGCAGAGATAGAAATTTTCCATGCAGCCTCTGTATCCCAAACTTTTTTCCATTTCTCTGCTGATACCTCTGGACTTCTGAGCAGCAGGGAAATATGAAACATTCCTGGGTCAAATTTCTCATCTGGAGGCCTCCCTGCTTGCTGAAGTTGAGACCTGGCTCCAGATATTATCAGAGCAGTTGTGGCAGCAGTTCCTGTGTGCATGGTTTCACTTTTTTCTGCTTGAAACATATGGGCTTTTGCATATGTGCTTGAGAACCTCTTGCTTCTTAATGACTGATAGATAAACATTTGGTTTTGCTACTTCTAGATATTCTCTCACTGTGCTTATTGTTGAATCACCTATGACATGAAAAGGAATTTTTATCCCTGACTCTTTTATGCAGCAAATAGATAATGCAGGTTCCAGTTCATCATCTTCTGGAACTCCTGCAGCAAAGACGTCTGGGCAGCAACACCAAATCTGTATAAGCCAGAGCCAGTCAACTTCATCAGTAGTGAATAAGACTGCAACTTCCACTGTTGTAAGTGTTGCTTCTCTGATGACTACACCAACGCCTGTGACTGGAAAAGCTGCAGTATCAGGTATTAAACTCCCTTCGTGACTTTCCTATAGAAACTTAGAATCCAGGTGTGAGTTCTTTAGATGTCTTCACTGTAAATGGAAGAGTGTTGAGTCACCTGCATTTGTGAATGTGTAAAGGAGAAGTCATGCTTTCTAAAACATGTCTTATTAACATAACTTTTGGCTTAGCCAAAGAGATGTCTAAATAATTTGGCATCCAGTCACATCAGGGCATTGACTGTATCTGTTACAAATAACAGTGTGAGTTGCTCATTGGTATTGGAGAGGGATTTTAGTTTTCATGCCAAGTTCTCATTAGAAGTTGCATTCTGCCTATTCAAGAGCACAGTGTGTCACTGAACGCTGAAACTATCAAGGTACCAGCAATACTACAGACTTGATCAGTGGAGTTTCACTTTCACAAACTAAAGTTGGAGAAGCTGCATGAGCGGAATTTGGCTCTGAGGCTTTGCATCTGCTCTGTTTGGCTTGCAAAGGAGAGATATGTTGCTTAGGGGGAACTGAAGGCTTTGAAGTCAAAATCCATTAAGTACAGTGAGGAATTTTGGATCTGGAATGTTTCAAGTTAATAAAGATGCAGTAATAAAGACAGACTGCCCTTACGTAGAGGGGAGTTTTCATTATTTAGTTTTATTGTCTTCCAGTATCTTTTGTATCTTGGAGAGCAAATATAGCAGGTTTAATTTGAGTATTATGGGTTAAAAATCAGAAATTTTCATTTTGACTAATTTACCTGCTGGTATGTTCTGTTGACTTGAAATGGCTTCTTCCTAAGTAGAAACAGAGTAAAAACACAAAAAAGAGAAAGTAAGTTGAACTGACCTCTTCTGACAGTGTTTTTTTAAAGCAAGTTGTCTTGTTTCCTATGTGCCGCAGTCTTCCAAACTCCTCCTGTTTTTGTCACACTGTTTTTCCCAGAGCTCGAAAGTAAACAACGTAGTCTGCTGACTGTCATAATTCTGCAATAAGCGATTAAGTACTTTCCTCTTTGCAAACAAAGCAGCGAGGTTTTTTTTGTGGAAAATATGCCATTCTAAATAGCTTGCAGATTAAAACTCTCATTTAGGTATGAGAATGTTATCTAGATTTTGTTTTGTTTTGTTTTTTATAACCTGAGGCACTGACTTCATCATGAAAAACTATTTCTTCAAGAGTCCCAAAAGAAGCAGTGGCTACAAAACATGTTATTTCAATGTAAAAACAACACAGTGTTAAAACTCTGCAGATTTTTATTTTTAAAGGCAACTTTTCAAAAAGAATCTCAAATTTTTCCGTTGTTTTGCAACAAACAATGTCTCTGACCCATCAAGCTAATAGGCTTAGTTGAAAATGTCGTCGTCTTACTGGCTTTGCTGTTTGGGTCCCTCGCTGTCCCATCCTGACATACTTATGGATCATACACTTGGGACATCCCCCAAGGCACTCTTTTAAATGATGCACTTTCTCAAAGTGTGGTTAACTGTTCTGGAAAGAAACTTGCAAAGCCGTGAGTGTTTTCTCGCTTGCTGGAGACTGGCTCTGTGCCCAAAGAGACCTTCAGTTCACCAATTAACGTCCCCAGAAGAACTGCTGGGGGCCGGTGTATCAAAGGGAGCCAACCACCACTGAGCTTGGCCATCCTGGGGCTGTGTGTTTGAGAAGGCTGGAGGAAGAAAAAGAGGTTTTGACAGGATGTGTAACAGTCATAGTTTTATTCCAAAAATATGGGCTTTTATTTAAATGAGTCTTAAACAGAATGCACTATGATGTTTAAAAATGAATTGGTAATACTAGGTTAGCCTTTTTGCCTGGTGGTGAAAGCCTAATTGACCAGTGCTGTGCGTCTTTCAAAACCAAGAAACATCTTCATCAGACCTTGCGTGTCTAGTACTTGAAAGGCAGCTGTGCTTCTTAAACAATAATAATAAAA
This sequence comes from Pluvialis apricaria, assembly GCA_017639485.1. Classification (NCBI taxonomy): domain Eukaryota; kingdom Metazoa; phylum Chordata; class Aves; order Charadriiformes; family Charadriidae; genus Pluvialis; species Pluvialis apricaria. The sequence goes on from CM030014.1 coordinate 27,833,698, forward strand.
TATGAGAATGGAAACTTTAACTCAAAACAAATCGTGAGTATAAAATTACCATTGTGAAACTAGAAGTCTAGTGTTGTCAATGTTCTAAAATAGAAACCTATTAAAATTCCACAATCTGAATAAAAGTTAGCTATAGACTGAATACAATTATATTAAAAATAGCCGGTTTACCAGTAGAACGGATGGGTATAGGCCCAAATCACAGTGTTAGAGTGCTGGCTGTGGTGGCTTGAGGTGTCATCACTGTGGAGGAGAGAGCCGGTGGGCAGGTGATGAATACTACTCACCCGTGGCACTGCAGCGCAGCTTGGAGCCGTGCTGCTTTCCACTGAAGTCACTGGGTGCTGCCATTGATAGTGCTGTTAATATCTGAATGTCCTGCTTGTTCTTTTAGCCTTGACTAAAATCAGTGATTTAATTCAGTCCCCGCTTTAATCTGCTTCATAGCTTGATTAGCCATCCTTATGGATATATCAGTGCATGTTACAGAAAAACACAGGACACTCAGTTCAGCTATGTCCTTCATCAGACTTGCTGCGTGGCTTTGGGCTTGTCACTTAGTTAAAACACGGTTGATGGTGCTCTGCTGACTGCAGTGGATTCTGCTAAGCTGAACTGCCGAGGTGTGTGCGGCACTTGGGCACCTCAGTGAGAGTGGCCGTGTAAGTACAACAGAGCTGTCCGTCACTGGCTTACCGGACCCTTGAGCACAAGGTCTTGTTCTGACAAGAGTGTTTTACTCTGTGCTGAGCCTGCTTCAGTTGAAAGGTTTGTGTTACATCAACTTTTGGTTAAGATTACTTACGTAATTAGGAAACCTGCCTCACAAGTATCAAAGTGCTGTGTGGCATGTAATACTGCGCACACTGTGGTGCAGCATCCCAGTATTTTAGCACTCATTTGTGTCAGTAAAAGCTTGTCTGACAGTTCATTGAACTGTGGCTTCTTAAGAGGGTGGCAGTGCTAGCTTACATGCCATCCTAGTTCAGGCAGAAAGGAAGAGAAGTAGCTGGAGATAAACAAAATGGTGTGTTTTATTTAACATTTTGTCTTCCGTTCTTCTTGCAGGGTTGCTAAAAATCCACTCAAATCAGTCTAGTCCACAGCAGGCTGTTCTGACAGTTCCCAGCCAGCTTAAACAGCTCGGTGTAAACACAGCTTCTGGAGGTGTTCAGACAATACTCATGCCTATGAACAAAGGTAAAGGGCAGAGGAGGATGACAGATGGTGTTTGAAAATCCCCTTTGACACAGGGTAGCTCTTGGTCACTGTTGGCATACGTGGTCCAATGTTAGAGATAGAAGAAAATGTAGCAAGGAAATTCATCCCTAAACTTTGTGCTGCAAACACTGTGTTACTTCTGAACATGGTTATTTGTCAAAGTGTATGAAGTTTGATTTTTTTTCTTTTTCTTTTCTTTGTTGTTTTGTTGTTTTTTTTTTTGCTGTTCCTCTCCAGTGATACAGTCACTTTCTACCAGCAAAGTTTCAGCTGTTACAGCTGTCACAGCAGCAAGTACCGTTGTCCCTAGTCCCTCTACAGCATCCATCACTAAAGGTAACAAGGAATTTCTCAGTAAGATATGTAGTAGAAATAGGCTGGTGCTGCTTTATGCAAGTGGCCTGACTATGAAAGTAGACTTTGTGACTGTGGGTTCCTTTATTTCCATTGTTAATAGGGTTTAAATCAAGTAAAAATGGCATCGGGGGACTAGGAAATTAACAGTGGCTTCCCCCTCAACAAATCCCAAAGGAGAGGCAAGTACAGAGAGAAATGAGGGTGCTATAGAAAGCTACCATGAGTACCTTAAATGTTCATTGTTTCAATCCATATTTGCAGAAATGCGTAGAGCAGCATGTATTTAATCACAGTTACTGCTGTCCTTAGAATTGTGACTGTGGTGAAATGTACTGGAGAGTGTTTCCAGCAGGACTAGATGTGAACAGCACGTGTGTGTGCGCATACACGCGCACAGGGGAAAGATGTACACACAGTACTTTGCAGAATAATGCATAGGCCAGAGCTGAGATACTCAAAGTCCAGTTCTTGCAGAACTGTCATACCTCTCTCCCATCCTAGATGAATGACCAGATGGCCTGGCCGTTCCGGGTTGGGAACATACCTCTCTCTGTCCTGCTCCTGTCTCACCAGAGTTCTGTCCTAGACACGAGAAGATTCACTGATGTCAAAATCAGTGGGGTATTCAAACAGATCCTCACTTTGAAATGTCACTTCTTGCTAAAACTGTTAGTAGTTTTCTCTACAGCTCTTTGTTTACAGAAAGGCCAATGCACATTTGCAGGCAGTTCAATCTAGATCAGGCAGTCATATGCAAAACATCAGCAATTGATTATGCACATGCAAATTTTCTAGAAAGGATGTGAGTATGTTGAGATTGGGGCGGGGGGGGGGAGGGGGGAGAATGTCATGTTTTGATGGCTTTCTTTCAGCAGGATTGAAGGCCAAATTTGTTCGTGGTTAACAATCAGAACGCGAACAACAAATTAAGTGACGTTATGTAAGACCCTTAGTCTTACCAGGGTCTCGCAAGACGTGATTTATCAAGCTTACTGGTACTTTTTGTCTCTTAAAATGTGTTCTGTTTCTTTGAAGTTAAGATGGAGCCTGATTCAACAGGACAAAACTGCAGTTCTGTGGGTACCCAAGAAGGCCAAGCAGCCGTAAAAACAGAAGAGAGCTCTGAACTTGGGAATTACGTTATCAAGTAATTGTTCATTTCTCTATCAGTATTTCTGATCTTTGAAATACCAGGGGGTAAGGAGGAAGCTCTAGGGAGATGTGCAATAGTGTTAAGTTTGACCCAGAAATACATTATAAAATCTTCTGTCCCATACACTGCTGTATCGGTACTAATTCTGCTGGCTGGCGTTTGTTTCAGACAGTGTTGAGGATTTTCTTTGTAAATGGATTTATATGCGGGGCTTGTGAAAGGGGAAAAAAATTATTTGAAGATTTGCAGTTGTTTTGGGGTTTTCTAAAATCTCAAGCTGCTAAAACCTCTTTATCATCTGCTACTTGTATAATTCCCATTGCCATTGCATGCCCTTATTGAGGTAAAAAAATCGTAAGACAATACACACTGGAAATTATCTTAGTTATAAAATAATCAATGGAAAAATACAGTTCTTGCCAGTTAAACACAGTATGGCTGGTTAAGTAAAATTTCCCTAAACTCCCGTACGTACAAAGCTTCCCATGCAGCATCCCGTGTTCCTATTGGGACAGCCTGTACTAATAGGGGCGTCTTCTCCCTCAAAGTAGTGTTGCAGCTTGCGAGACGATGGAGGGATTTCTTCCAAGCCAGCCCAAAAAAGCCTGTCTTCAGTTTCTTCGCCATCACAAATGCAGCTTCAGATGTGGACACTTCAGCAAGAGGAAGTGCTGTTTGAAATACCTTCTCCAGATCGGGGCATAACAGTTTATCCTCATACTAATACTGCTGTAGTGCCTTGGGGCTAGGGACTTTAAACCATGCAGTGATTTTGAAACCTTTTGCATCTGATTCATTGCTTCCAGCTGTATTCTTCATTGTGATTCTTTTTATCCCTTGCAGCATAGAATATTTGGAGAACACCCAGCAGCTTTTAACAGCAATAGTGAAGAAGGTTCCATTAATTGCTGAAAAAAGTAAGCAGTAAATGAAAAGGCTTTGCTTTCTATCTTCAATGTATCAACAGAATGCCTTGCACACTCTGTATCCGCAAAAATTATTAAAAGGTGGAATGAAATGAAGCCATTCTCCTAGATGGCTTACTCCAATTGTTCTAAAGATGCTTAGAATCAGGTTCTTCCAATAAAGCCAAATATGTTGTCAGCAGTTATTAACTTTCAGCTGCGTTTTGGTTAGAAATAAATTGTATTTCCTCATGTAATGGCTGCAAGTAGGTTTTCTTTTCCCTGGATTGTCCTTAATGGATGTGCTGCTTTTTTTTTTTCTTCCTTAATGCAAGCAGTTCAGAAATACTTGCAAATATGATAACATACTCAGCATTGGAACGTTTGTTGTTGGGGTTTTTACTTTTGTTTTTTTAAAGGAAAGGTGGTAGCTTGCAGAGAAACACTTTAATCTTTTGTGGTACTTTATAATTGCGTAACTCTTGCTCATGTGCTGAAAATATATGTCTGCTCAATATAAACTACTCATAGCTGAAAATATATCAGCTTTCTCTGGTAACTGATGTGCTTTGGACAAGTGATCCTGGAGACTGGGTAGGGCAGACCCTCTCAAGGTAAGCACAGTGAGCAAAGTAGGAGTGGGCGGCACAATAAAGCTTTCGTTACACACAGCTCTCTGGCCTACAGTAGTGTTCATGAATCAGTTGCTTAGGATTCCTATCCCCTCCTCGTGTTTCTGCCAGGAAACCTTTTCACTGTTTCATTTTTATGTTGCAATTTTTTGGCAAAAAAAAATGTTTTCCAAAGGAAGAGACTCTGACCAGTAAGACAGACTTACAGGTCTACATCATTACAGTTTTTGGGGAAGAGGTGGCTTAAAACAGCTCATAGCCGCAGATGTCTGTATATCCTGACCAAGAAGCATGCTGATTTTGCTTTCAAAAATCAAAGCGTCCGCTGGACGTATGTGCTGTGCTCAGAGGGAGCACAGCATTTGTGGGAGTTACATGAGCGTGTGGGAGATCCTATGAGCATGAAACAGATTTCCCTCTTCTACACTAAATAACATCAAAACCAGAATTTATCTTTCTTACTTCAAGTATTAAAATTTAATACTGTTTTTGGCTTTGTGGTTTCTAGGTGAAGATGCAAGCTCTTTTTGTGCCGGTTCAGTGGAACAGTATTACAGCTGGAATATTGGGAAGAGGAGGGCAGCCGAGGTAATCCTCTCCTCCTGTGTTTCTTAAGCAGTCATTAGGGACGCAAGAAGGATTTCTGAATTATGGAAACTTCCTTATTGCTGGCTGGTTTGTGTTCTGAAGCAGTCTGTCGCGTTTTAAATGGAAGCATTCCTTACTGCAAGATGCACTGATTTGTGTCCAGGTAGTGACCCGGTTTATTGTTCAGAGACTTTCTCAAGCAGAAGGGACTCTAAAGGTCATTTTTCAGTTGGTTCAAAGTAAGATATTTTTGAAGCATTGTCAAAATCAGAATTTTTGTAAAGTTGGCGCTTTACCCTCGTCACTCCTCTGTGGCTTATTACAGTCATGGGAATTTTACCAACCATACTTTGTCCATCTTTTCATGGGATTTTGTCTGCTTTCTGTAAGAAGAGAATTGAGAGATCTGACATAAGCAACGCTAGTGCTGAAATAGATTATCAGTTCACTAAAGATAAATATTTCAGTTAATCTGGACCTTTTTGTATTGTGATTATTATGTTTTTCCCCTGTTTCTTCATAGTTTTGTTATCTTGCTATGGAGTTTTACGGGGAAAACAAAGTCGATTAGACCCTCTGCTGTTGCCAACTTAAATGATTAAAGAGTTTAACCAAGATTTTGAGCAGCATATATTGCTCTGGTGGATTTCTTGCCCTACGCCATCTTACCTGGGAGATGAGACAGTTCAAGTCAAGACAAATGTGTCTGCGCCCCTGTAAATGTGTATCCGTTTTTCTTGAGGTTGGATGAGAAAGCACAGTTTAAATGACCTGCCTGCAGCTGCCTAATATCAGGATTAGGCTCATCTTCCACACTTGTTTTTCCTTGTCCTTGCTGAGAAAATGTCATTCTTCTTGTTTTCCTTGCAACCTGGATTTTTGTTCTGAGGCATGGTCTAGGCTTAAATATTTTAGCCAGCGTGATGAGCTTTCCCTTTGGTTTGTCACAGTGGCAACGAGCAATGACAGTGAGAAAGATCCTTCAAGAAATCATAGAGAAGCACCCTAGGTTTCACAACATCACACCCCTGAAAACAAAGCATGTGGTGCACTGGTGTCGATGCCATGGCTACACTCCACCTGACCCAGAGACCTTGCGGAATGATGAGGACTCGATTGAAGATGTGCTGACACAGATAGACAGTGAGCCAGGTGAGTATGGAGGGACAGAAAGCTCCTTTTTGCCAAAGACGTTGTTTATTAAATGACTCGAGACTCTGTGCATGCACACATGTGCTGCTTCTTGCTTTCTTACTTTGCTTTTTTAAGTTGATTCACTCTGGAATAACAGAAGTTGGAGATCTTAAAGGCAAGCCTACATGTGAGGCTTCCCCTCGTCCCTACCAGTCCTGATGTTCTATGGGGCCTCCTTTGGGTTTATTGTGCTTTGGGGCCTTTGGAGGTGCACTGGAGAGAAATACTATGAGAGATGATTCTTGGCCCACAGGGTAATCATTTATAAGTGGACATGCAGAGTAAACGTGGGGAGTAATGACAGTTCTGCCCTTGAGTAAGCTTAGCTTCTGTTAAAAGATTTACTGTGCAAACAGTGTGAATGAATTCAGGTGCAAAAAAATCCCAAAAGTGGCAGTGCAGAGCTCAGTGGGGGTTAATTTACCTCCAAAAGTGAAGTGAATTGGTCCATGTGAAGCTTCACGTTCTGTTATTACAGCTGCGACATTACTGTACTAGGCATAGCTCTGGGATCTCTACAGTCCATTTTAGTATGTATTAAACATACGTTTTTAATTTCATCCATTCTTCATAAGCTCCCTTGTTTCACCTTCAGATAATCCCTTTCCCAAAGCTGATTGTTTTCCTGTTCTGATCAAACAGGGATTTAAGGTATTTCACAGAAGTGTATGGATTTGATTATTATTTGCTAAGTCTGGCCCTGCATTGCAGTTGTTGAAGTTGGAAAGGAAGCCTACATCCACCTTTTAATATTTGTATCTAAATAACTAGGTCTGGGTTTGTCTTTGAAGAAGAGAATCTGTTTATTGCATAGCTTTCCACTAAAGGTTTTACTCGTTCGTGTCAAGCATACAGAGAAGAGGTTACCCTTTTGTAATCCCACTGCGAATCTGTCTTCTGCTTTTTCTAAAAAGCACAATAATACTTGTCACAATGTAAAAGATGATTTAGTGCTATGTGGTGCCTACATAGTAATAACTCCATTTCTCCAAGCAAGCTGAAGAGCATCAGACTGCTTTGCCAGTTGTCAAAAAGCTTCTGTGAGAGTGTTTGGGAGACTCGCATTAGCCTGGTTTTGTTTGAAATGCAGCCTTCTTGATTGGTGTAAGAGCAGATGAGGGAGAGGACCATGAGTGTCATGAAGATATAATTAGAAGGCTCTCAGTGACTGTTTGCATTTCTGTTCAGCCTTATGTTTGATAGGAACTACAAAAATAGCTTCCAATTACCTAAATTTCTTACCATATTTTGTGAGTGTGCATCTGTTTGTAAACAGCTTTCTGTAACCTGTCATGTGTTTAATTGGTTGCTTCTTTTTCAGAATGCCCTTCATCTTACAGCAGTGGTGAGGAGCTGTGCCGAAAACTGGAGGAACTACAGCAATTTCTGAAACGAGAACCAGAACACGAAGAGGAAGTAGATATTCTCAACTTTAGTGAGCCATTAAAAATAAACATTAAGAAAGAACAGGAGGAGAAACAAGAAGAGATGAAGTTCTACTTGGCTTCCTTGCCTGCGTCAGAGTTTGTGAGGGACACTGCAGAGAAGGTAATAAGTGAATCGTAAAACTAGTAAGAACTGCTTTTAAGCTAGTTGTGGTCTTGCATATATTTGGTTGCCTTTCTTTCGTCTATATGGGCCTCTGGATGCTTTATGAAAGTTTTTATAAATGCCCTGGAAAAATTGGACCTTCTGACTCATGCTGCTCAGCTGGCCGTTGGTGGCAGGAGTAAGTGAAGCATGCCAGCCGGGATGTCATTTCAGAGTAGCTGTGTTGCAGGGCTTAGTACCGGAAAAATCCTCCTGGAAGGCTAGAAGCAGGGGGAAATGAGGGAGGAGCACTAGCACTGAATTCTTCCTGTCCCATCACATGAAAGATTCAGGCTCGTTGCTTGGAGCGGTGCTGGTTAATAGCAGCTCCTGAAAAGGGATTGGGGTAAAGCTTAGCCCACAGCAAACTGCTCTACTGCTTGGATTTCTTCCCCCTACTAAAATTAGGGTAAAAGAAGGTGGGGGTGGGGTGGGTGGGGAGGCTTCTGTCATAGCAGCAGGAAGAAAAGAGAGGAGACTCTTTCGGCTTGTAGGAAAGAGTGCTCACCATTGTACCAGCAGGGACGGGAGCAGCGGGAGGGGTTTGCATGCAGCAGTGCGGGGAAAAAGAAAGGGTCTCTGTCTCTGCCTCAAATGGTGACAAGACTTTGTTTCTGCAGTGTTGCTAGTCTCTGGCTACGTAGGTGACAGGGCACGGGCAGGATGAGAGTGAGACTGGGGGATGAAACACTCTTTTGATGTGGAACTTTTGTGCCAGGGGTACTGTTTAAAGTGGTTTCAGTTGCCATAGTTAGGTGCAGGGAAGATCATGCGTAGATGGGTTGAATATATGAACAGTTTTAAAATGGAGCTTCCATTCTCAATCCAAAGATACCCAATACAGCCTGGTTTTTATGTGGACTTTATGAAACAGTGAGTAAAACGTGCTTTTGTTTCTTCTGTGTGTTAGAAGCATTTCTGCAGGCTGTTCTAATGGTCAAGCTTCATTTTCTCCAGAGTGTTTTTTTGAACGAAGCCTGAGATTATACTGCTTGAAAGTTCTGCAGTGTCTGCTTGCTTGTTTTTTGACTGCCCTTTGTAATAGATTTTTTTCTGTTAATCTCATTCTCATCTAATTTGCAGTACAACGTGGGTTGTGTTATTTCATGTACTAATTATTTTTCTTTTCTGGTATTTTATAGATAGGGATATCTTTTCAGCCTGCTGAGGTACAGAAGAATGTTTATGCGTCAGTAATAGAAGATATGATTTTAAAGGTAAGAAATTATTTCACAATAAGAACTCTTCTGTAACTGTATTAACTCAGTAATGTAGAAAAAAAGATGGAAATCCTTATTAATATGCATATATCAAATCAGGAGATACAGAGTCTGATGTGTACCTTTGTGCACGTATAGAAAGATATATAGCTGGCCAAAAAGGGTCATACACTTCTGTGTGTGTTTTCAGCTTTCTAACTGATTTGTTGGCTTGGACACGGAATAGCGATTTGCAGATTTTCGCTGCCAGTAAGCTACTGACTCGTTGTGTAACTTTGAAAGTACCCCTTACTTTGTTCTTCCCTTCAGAATTGGGGGGGGAATCTGCCAGAGTTCTCTAAGACTTGATTATTCTATACAAGGTTAGCTATTTTTTCCTAAACACTGTTTGATTTCTTTTTGCCTGCGTTGTCTCTGCTGGGAGACTGCTGAATTCCTGTAAACAGTAGCAATTCTGCCTTTTATGAGAAACCATTGCTCTATCATAATCACTTTTGGAAAAACAGAGATGGTTTCTTACCAAAGCTTTGAACAGCATGGAGTTAGAGTTCTTGGGTTTGGACTGAAGGCTAACAAAGATTATTTTTAGCAGTGCTCTGCTGTATTTCAAGCCAAAGGCAATTTTTGGGCTTGTTTATACACGCTGCTGCTTATCAGAAGATCAGTTTTACAAAAGCTAATTGATTCCAGGCCACACACACACTCGCATGTGCACTTCTGCTGTGCTCTCTGTTACTTATCGTAGTTGAACTCAGATACAGATACATCCATTTGTGGACACAGATTGTAACCATCAGATTGCTCCATTACAATTGTAGAGTTATGCCAGCTTTCCTGACTGAACATCCCAGAAACCTCTGCTCTGGTCTTGATACAGGCACAGGAAGCCAAGAGCCTTAATTACCTTTTGATTGAACCTCGATTAAGCCAAGTGTGTAGGGCATATGGCTGCCGTCTGCGTGCTGTCCAGGCTGGGAGGTTTTTGTGTGTCTTGACATAAGCCTGGTGACCACAGGGAGTGGCTAACAAGCATACACCAGCTCCCAGGAGAATATCTGGACTCTGCCACGTACAAAACAAGCTCTGGTGTGTGAAAGGCAGGGCCCTAAAATGCTCTTTGAAGCACAGGCTCTGGACACATTGGATCCACCCTGTTGTGCACATACTGCTCTGCAGGTCCAGAGAGAAACCAGACTGGGCAGTTAGAGTCTGAGCTCTGTGCATCTGTAAGTCTCTTTCTTTCTGTTAAATATACTCAGTCCTTATTACTGTGCTAATAAAACTCACTTGGGCATTTTGAACTGCCCTCTGCTGATTGAATACAGGATTGAAGTGAGCCAGAATTTCAGCTGCTCTTACACTGATACCAATAGCATGTTCCGCTTCTCTTTTCATAATGCTGTCTCCTAATGTTGTGTTTTGTCCCAGGCCACTGAACAGCTTATGAGTGATATCCTACGGCAAGCGCTGGCGGTGGCATACCAGACAGCTCCTCACAACAGGTATAGTAGCTAGTTTCCTCTTGGACCACTTGTGCCAGAACCGAGGGCTGAACTGCTTCAGGAATTTAGTCAGATTAGCTCAGACCACATGAGTGAGGGAATTTGTGATCTGGGAAGATCCAAGCCTTAGGAGGAGGTTTGTCATCTCTTAGCTGCATAGCGGCAAAGGAGTGGTAACATAGACAACATTAAAAACTGAGGCAGCATTCTCTGGTGTTGCCACGCTCAAAGGCAGGTGGCCTGTTTCTGCAGAGCCACTCATCCATTTCAGGTTACCACGTAGACAACTTGCCTGTGGCCCACCAGAATTTAAACAACCTAAATAATCTCGTCTTTATTGAAATACTCTTTTCTGGCTCAGATACCAACTGGTTTTTATGGTAATGATTAGGCCATATTTTTTTTTCTGTTCAGCAGCATGATTTGGGATAGCTTGAAATTGAAAAAAAAAAAAAAAAACCACAAACACACAACACTATGAGAAAATGCCTAATTTAAATATTTACTTGTATGCAATATATAAATATTTCTATAATATATATTAAACATATGTATATATGTTATATATAGAAATAGGTACACATAGTCTGTGCTATAGAAGTTCAAGAATTAATACTTCAGCACTTGATTTTCCTGTCCCAGTGCCCAAGATGTTTCCCTCAGTCACTTGGGAGTAGCTTTTTTGTGCTGTGACATTTTAATGCTTTTCCTGTGTTGCTCTAACACCTGCTCTTTTATCCTGCTTTTTTTTATTGATCTTTTTTCTTTTTTTTTCACCCCCTTGTTAAGAAATTTATTGACTTGCTGCTTTATGGACACTTGTCTTTTTATGTATTATAATAGCATCTCTGATGCATTCCCTGCAGGACTCCAAGAGAGATCACAGTGATGAATATTCACAAAGCCATCTGTAATATTCCCTTTCTTGACTTCCTCACAAACAAACATATGAAGATACTAAATGAGGAACAATGAAATAGAGCAGAGAAGATGCTACAGGAAAGGCGGATTTATGACTGAAGTTGGGTTGACAAATCCAGTATTTCTGTAGGACACTATTATATACATTTATAACATTGGGCTACTAGATTGTTACCTCCAATTAAAGATGCACCTTAATGCAACAAAATGATGCTCTGTTCCAAATCAAGTTGTTAAATGTCAGTGTTTACTTGGTAAGTGTATGTTCAGTGGCTGAACAAACATTGTCAGTTTGCATCGAGTTGCTAGCTGTGAGAGGCTTCACAGGCCTGGTCCCTCTGAGACAGCTGTATTGATGAGATTGAACATTTTTTTTTAAGAAAAGAAATTACGCTTTTTGATGCAGTCTACATACGAGTTGGTTTCCCTGTGTATGGGCAGAACAGTTGCTTTGGCTCTCCGAACATGAGGAAAGTCAAAGGCAGCTTTTAAAGGTGGGTCATTTGAGTAGGTGGGTAGGTTTGGGTGTGGGGGAGCAGAAGGTTGATGGCTGCAACAAATGCTGCCAGTTCTGCTTGAGCATGATGTATGTGACTGAGAACACAGCTGGGTAGGCCTCTCATTAGCTTATTCAGCTAAGTGTCACCTAACCAAATTCCTTGCCTCTAGAGGAGGTGTCAGATGCCACCTTTCTTGGTCACCTCAGAAAGGTTAGACTGGCACATGCTCAGTCAAGATGAACAAACCATGGTCAGGCTTGGTATGATTTGACTGACCACTAGTCCTGCATGGGAAGGGAGAGGAGCAAGGACAGCATTCAGTGTTTGTGGGCTTGGACTGGCCGAAACCCTTTGCTTGCCCAGCAAGTGCTTCCCCAGGCTGCCAGAAGGTTTGGAGTGTGCTGGACGGCAGGTGACCAGCTGTGTTGTAGAAGTCTTAATGTTTTGACAGCATTCACTAATGATCAGCTTAGATTGTGAAGTGCTGTGGGAGCAGTACCACTTTGGCTTAAGTTCTGCTCAACACAGAGAGAATCAAAAAATTTGGTTTGCTGCCTGTGGGGAGCTCCTCTGATGTCTTGACTGCAGGAAGAAGTTCTGCTACTAACCCCAGCACTTACCTGTCTCAGGAACATCACTGGTGTGGGCGACGTATCTGCAGCCTGGCTATTGACGCATCACTGAAGAAGGCTTTGCTGACAACATCCTGACTGCCCCTTTGTCCTGCCCCGTGGGTGCTTGCTAGTAGTGTCAATAAGCCATTGTAAAGCTGGTGGGACTCCTGTTGGACTGTCACGCTTTCAGGGTGCTTGTTTTGTGAAGCAGTGCTGTCGTGTGGGTGAAGCATGGGTCAAACAGCCAGAACCTCCAATGCGCTGATCTCAGCTGGGTCTCTGATCTGCTGCATGGCCTTTGATTTAATCACTCTGTGCCTCAGTTTCCCCATCTCTGAGCATGGGGAGCAGGATACCTACCTCACAGGGGTGTACTGAGGCCTCGCTCTTGTTGGTGCGGTGCTTTGACAATACAAAGCCTTTTATAAACATTAAACTACAGTTGTCTTTCCTGGCCTGGGGTAGGAACAGAAATCTTAAAAATGTTATCTTTTGGTGCTTTTTTGGGCTAGAAGACAGATGACGGTAACTCCAGTAGTCTGCAGGAACTGCAGAAGACGGTTCAGTGAGAGGGTGGTTTCAGGCTTCCATGAGAATGGCACAGGTTCTTAAAATGAAGAAGGTACTGTGTACCTCATATGAGGTGCTGCCTGTCTTTTCCACCTGAAATAAAACCAGGGTCTGCAGATAAGCTCCTCTCGGTTCATCAGAGCTAACAGGGAGTTACAGTTTGCTTCTGTAAGAGTGGCAGAACCTGGCCCTCGAATGTAGGAAATGGGACCAATGGATGAAATCCAAACAGCATTCAGAGAAGGACTTAAATGCCCCCTAGGAAGGGCGTTTCAGATGCTCTGGGTTCAAAAGATAATCCTGGCTTGTTCGGGTGAGCTGAGTGCAGGATTGCCTGCGCAAGTGAGGAGCACAGCTTAGCCCTGACATAAGTTTTTCAGCTGAGGTCGGTGTGAGGAGGAGTTGAGCCGTGGCGATTATGTTTGAGTGCAGTGCTGAGAGCGGGGAGGAATCCAGGTCGCTGGGGAACTGCAGGCCCCGCACTTTGTTTGTAGGCTGTAGTGAACTCAACGTCCATACTGCTTTCAGGCACCCCTGTACGCAGCTTTTACAAAAGAGAAGGGCATTTTCAAGATATCTGTCACTATCGCTATGACAGCCTGCAGGTTGTGTGGGAACAGCCTTTTGGGCAAACTCAGTCGTGCTGTGATCTTCTGCAATGACACATGCGTTTCCAGCCCCCGTCTCCTGTGGGCTTAGTTTCTGGGATTCTCATACGCCCAGAGCAGCTCTTGAGGATGCAGGAGCTCATTTTTGGGTATCTCTTTGCAAACTGTGGCTTCCTTGCCTGTGTCCTGCTTTTCTATGAGGAGTGGAGTTTCAGAATGAGTCCTGAACTTGGCCCTGAAGCAGGCAGGTAAATGCCCCTTGCTCTTAATGGGGTTCTTGCAGTGGAGATCTGTTGCAACATTTCTGAGCAACCACAGGTTATTCTCCTAGGAGATACTATATTAATAATATATAAAGTTTGCTGGAGAAAAATAACAAAAGCAGATAGAAAATAACACATTTGTTTAGTCCTTCAGACATAGGAAACGTTTGCAACAAGTTCTTTGAATTTTGAAAAGTGGTGGGAGAAGAATTTGTTGGCGAGAAGTTCCTGTGGGAATTGCTTGGAGATGAGTTAGAGGTGGTGGAATTTCATGCACCCCTTTGGGTGTGTGTGGAACGCTACTGATGATACAGTGTGTTGAAATGTTACGGTATATTTCTGTGGCTTTCTAAAGAGTCTTGATACAAGTTAAAGATCTCTTTACAAATATTGCCCCCGTTTGTAATGCTGAGTGTTTAAATCCTTCATGTTATCTGTATTATACTGTATAATTGTGTAAGATACGTATGTTTACAATAAATTCTTTTATTAGCTGTGATAGGATTTTCTTGACCTGTCACTCAAAGAAGTTTCTTCAAATCCACATATTTCTGCGTGCTCTGTATATTCCGAATGTTTTAGTTACTTCTTGATAAAAATTGGTGGTTGTGGAATTGATCTGACAGAAAAGGTAGCTTTTCCCTTTCCTAGTTATTTTAAAAAGCTCTTGGGTTTGGAGGTTGGGGGAAGGGAAGCCAGGAGGTCAGCAAGCTTAGCTCCTCCAACTTTTTATCCTCCAGAGCAGCCTGTTTAAACAGCAAGTAACTGGTTTGTGTGGAAGATTGAAAAGCGTGGTGGGTTGATGTTGGCTGGCTGCCAGACACCCACCCAGCCGCTCTCTCACTCCCCTTCAGCAGCACAGGGGGAGAAAATAAGAAAAAGCTTGTGGGTCGAGATAAAAACAGGGACATCGCGTACCAATTACTGTCATAGGCAAAACAGACTCAACTTGGGGAGAGCCAGCTGAACTTTTTGCTAATTGGAACAGAGTTGGATAGTGAGAAACAAAGACAAAACAAATAAAACACCTTTCCTTCCACCCCTTTTTGCGAAGGCTCGACCAGTCCTTCATTCCTGACTCCCCCCTCCCCTCCTCCTGCAAGAGGCGCAGGGGAATGGGTCCCTCTTTGCTGGTCCTTCCTCCTCCCTTTCTTAAACACACTCAGGTCTCCTCTGCAGGACTCGGCTCCCTCAGCTGCTCTGGGGCCGTCCATTTTAGAAATGAAGCCATTTGCACACACAGCTGGCGCAGGAGCAAGCGGTGTGTCTGCATCCCATCTTGGTGACACCAAAGCCTGTACCACCAGAAACGAGGGATCGTCCGTCCCTTCTGTGCCATCTCTGCCCTGAAAGCAAACACAGCCTCTGGGCTACACGGCACCAACATCCATTTGTGGTAAAAACGAGTTGGTCCTTAGGATCCACATTACTGCAGTGGCCAAGATAGAGAAAACCCGTGTGAATAAGACAGGTTTGCATCTGATTGTTCACCCTCCAAGAAATCAGTGCGATGCAAAAAGAAGCATGCAGTTCACGAAAGCAGGCAAATCATTAATGTGCTGCTTGTGAACTTTCCAAGTTCGGGTAAGGAGAAGCGTCCTGAGTAATGGGGTATTTCGCACACCAGAGCTTCACCTGAGCACGTGGAAGTGCAGATGTTCACAGCTCCCTGGCATAGTGGATGCAGCTGGCCCAAAACTCACTTTCGGCATCCCAACAGGCCAGGTGTCAGCAAGATGGAACAAAACAAGCTGGTTCAGTGTCACCCTATAGGCAGTAAATTATAATGCTTCAGGTGGTAAAACCTTCCTTTTAAGTTGCATTTCTTTATGTGTCAAATAACCCTTGTTTGCAGTGTGATTCGCAGTTGGAAAGCCTTGATGGACTTGGATGTGAACCCAGAGCAACTGGGAAGACAGATACTAGTGTGAGAGCAGCGTTGGAAGCAATCCTGGCATTGTGACTCCCCGGAGCCTGCAAAACCTGTGTAGATTCGCCCTCTTCAGAGGAATTTGCTGTGATACCTTCGAATTTGGCTGAGGCAGGTGCTTTCCGTGCAAGTTCGGGTACGTTGCAGACATCAGCAGCCAGCTGCATCGCCCCGTCCCTTGCAGTGGTAAGTACCTGGTTGGATTTCCTTCCATTTCTTCCCTCATGTAGCTGGAGCCAGGCAACAGCTCACAAGCCTTTGGCTTTCTCCTGGATGTCTTCTGAGGCACAGCTAGAAGAGCTGGCACTGCAGTATCTGGGGAGGCTGGCTGTACCTTCAGCACCTTTACTCACTAAAATGTTCTCGGGAGCAACTGTGAGGCGATGGTCTCTGTTAATATTCAAAGCTAGCACCATTTTCCCGTGATCTGTGTGAGATGGCAGAGGAAAACGGGTGAAACGCAAGTTGCTTGTCCCTTTCTGTTAGCAGGGCACGCTGTGGGCACGGCTGAAAGGGGCTGTCGCATGGCACCTGCATCAGAGTAGGTGCAGCCTCCGTGTCCCCGCTAGCGCACGTGGCAAATTGGTATCATCGGTTCACCCTCTTTCCCCCTTCGTGCCGATGGACTGCTTGCTGAATAGTTTGCTTTCCCTTTGAAAACATCTGGGGAAAAGTCCCGTAAGTGATTACGAATTCTGCAGAGCAACAGCTTTCCTTTGGAAAGCAGTTGCGCTTTCGAATCAGCGGTGGGGCCGCAGCTTGGAGTGTGCCTTGGCAGCCCTTCTCGCCGGGGCTCTGGGCCTGTGGATAAGCTTGAGGAGTCGGGAATTGACTGCCGACGGCTGTGAACGCAGACGGGCATCTCTGGCACCGTGCGTGGTGTCCTGCGTGCCGCGCTGGTCTGCACCACGTCGAATACACGTGGGTTATGTTTTACAACAACAACAAATTTGGGAAAGAACCAATAGCCAAAATACATTTTAATTTATTAAATTAAATCCAGTCCATTTGATAAAATACAAGCTTATTATATTACCAGTTTGTTTAGAACTGGGTTGATTTTTTTTTTTATTTTAAGAAATACAGTGAATTAAGAAGAGAGACTGAATAGACAATTTATCCTTTTTTCTTTTTTCTTTTTTTTTTTCTTTTCTGTTAATAAATACTGGGATTGAGATGAACTTAAATTCTTTGAACAAAACTGTTAAAAACATTATAAAGAGATTAAACAAGCAGATTGAATTCTTAGAAACATCTAACATGCAAAACCTCTAGTACAGTTTGAATGTTTCAAATGAATTTCCTGAAAAATGAAGCTCCTGGAAAAATTATTTCAGCGAGCACTGGTATTACTGTACGTTCCTCTGTGTCCAAGGATGAGCATGGGAAGTGCCATCCATTGTCCCAACTGAAGGCAGTGTACTGCAGATGTTACCTATTCTCACATCACGCAGTGAGAAGATGCTGTCTGCATGTACTCCAAATGCAATCCACCTGCCAGCAGCTCCAAAATTGTTCTTCTGGGCATTACCAGCAATGCATATGTGTTTGCGGAGTCCCCAGGGCTCGTTGGATTTGCCTTCGACTTCAGCTAGTAGGAAGGTTGAGAAAAAAATCCTCCTGCGTTAAAGTCCATTTCAGTACAGGTGAGAGAATATCCCGTCACTGTTCAAGTCTGAGGATAGTTTCCTTTCCTTCTAGCCAACACATTGGTGTGTTTCAAACTCAGAAAGTAAATGTTTTTTTTCAATTTGGTCTTCCCCTCCCGCCCCCCCAAAGTAATTAGCAAAACCATGAAATGAGCCGTAGACTAATTATATTGCATAAGTCATTGAGATAGAAACTGTAAACCCACTACAGTCTTGATGAACAAAGGCTAAAAAATGGTTTCTTAAAACACGTGTACCTCAGCAAAAGTTAAATGCACACCAATCTAAAAAAATCAGCTTTAGAATAATGACACTTAAAATGGCCTATCTTAAAAATGAAGATGTCTTACATTCTACGTTACATTTTTCTTTAAGAAGAGTTTCTAAGTAACATTCGCTTCTGGTTGTTCCTAGCATTAGCATTACCAATATACAGGCAATAATTTAGGAATTTCAAGGCAATATTTTCCACCTTGCATATGCAAAGAGTTAATATTTATTAAAAGTATAAGCATGTCCTTTTCATTAAAGGATCACAAATTGCTTTAGGTAAAATCCATGTACAATATTTACACTCACCCTAGCAGCTATACAAATTACATAAATATTTTGGATCCCGTGGAGTCTGGTGGGTGCCTAGCTGACTCTGTCCGTGCAGTCTTCTCCGAAGCAGGCTGGTGTGTTGCTGTCAGGGCTGTCTCACGAAGTTCAGTCCCCTCTTGCTCCCGCATCAGCCCACCGATTTTGGCAACGTCCAGCTTTCCAGCCTTAAAGTCCCAGGACGCTGCATGTGCCCATTTTATTTTAAGAGTTCAACGATGCTGGCTTCCTCCAGCTTCTAAAACAACCCTGGAAATTCAGACCAGCCCCTTTGTTGCTGTGATTTCTGGCGATGCCATTTGAGGTCCTATTTCCAATACCCCTTGAGAAGCTCAGAAGTCAGCCAGGCACACCCCCCCCCTCTCTTTTCACTTGGCCTACTTAGAGGGTGCTGCTAAATAAAACTCTTTTTGGTTTTTAATTATCCATCCCGCCTGTGATCATTTTCCCTCCCACCCTGTGTAGTTAAGCGTAGGGATGTTGCCTGCAGTGCTGCCTTTGCTGCCCAAAGTCAATCTCCTAATGTGATGCCAGCTGGCGTAGTCATGAACCCGCTCCCGTGAAAAACTAGGTCACTCCTCGCAGCGTGTTTTGCCGGTCCTGAACCGAGCGCTTTGCGGTTTGTTGTGTTGACAGAAAGTGTGTGTGCATATCATTAATCGCTGGAGCTGCTTTTGATAATACCGGCTCTTTGATCTTAACACGCTTCATGAAAATTGCATAGTGATACATCTTAACCGAAACGCCGCGTTGAAGCTGCCTGGGTGTGAGGAGGGTCTGGCTTCACACATTGAGGATCCGTGACGGCGCCTGGAAAACAGCAGAAGGGTTGGGGGAGAACCTGGTCTTCACCTCTGGGATCTAGTGGGGTGAGAGAAACGTTAGTATGACACAGGGTGCAACCGTCTGGAGAGTTTGAGGGGTCTGGAGCGCCGTGCTGATGGATCTGTCTCCCCTCTAAACATGCCACTCACTGACAAGCGTTAGCTCTTGGCTGGGCGTAGGTGAGACCGGCCTGGGCGCACAGCATGATTCCAGGGTGGGTGCGATGCTGTGCCACCGGGGAGGTTGTAACCCAGCCCTTGGACCTCCAGGTGTGTGGTGTGGTGAGGGGACAACCATGGCTGGGCAGGCCTTGGCAGGAGCCAGCCTCTGCCAGAGAAAGAGCTGCCCTCTCCACATAGTCTACAAGCACCACAACACACTCCCCGCTGGGCTGGTGCTGGATTTAAGCGAGAGGAATTGCAGTGGTGTGTGTGTGGTCTTTAACCTTTTGGAGAATGCCATCCAAGTTCTGTTACAATGCTCCACTGTAATGCTTTGTGGGGCCACAAGTTACGTGTGCTGTGAACAGGCCTGGAGTACCCGAAGGAGAAAAATTGGTTACTGGCCATGCCAGGCTGTGAAACTGCAAGGACTTTGATAAGGACGTTAACTCCTCAGGCCTGGAGGAAAGGCAGAGATAACAGAGGTTGCTCTCTCTGATGTCTGTGGAGTCAGAATTTCACTCAATACGTAGCTGTTGTGGTTGTACTGAAGCATGAGGGACACCTGGATGCTTGTGTCTTCCCTAATGCTGAAAACCCACAGGGTCTGAAACAGGACTGGCCTTAGTTGTGCATCCAGCCCAGGACTCTTGCCCCAGAGGGACAATGGAGCTGGTGAGGGATCTGGAGCACACGTCTGATGAGGATCGACTGAGGGAACTGGGGGTGTTCAGCCTGGAGAAAAGGAGGCTGAGGGGAGACCTTATCGCTCTCTACAATTACCTGAAAGGAGGGTGTAGCCAGGTGGGGGTTGGTCTCTTCTCCCAAGTAACAAGTGATAGGATGAGAGGAAGCAGCCTCAAGTTGCACCAGGGGAGGTTTAGATTGGATATCAGGAAAAATTTCTTCACAGAAAGAGCTGGCAAGCATTGGAACAGGCTGCCCAGGGCAGTGGTGGGGTTGCCATCCCTGGAGGTATTTAAAAGACGGGTAGATGTGGTGCTGAGGGACATGGTTTAGTGGTGGTTTTGGCAGTGTTAGGTTGGACTCAATGATCTTAAAGTCCGATCTTAGGTCGGACTCAATGATCTTAAAGGTCCCTTCCAACCTAGATGATTCTAAGATTCTATGACTGTGGATGAATCTGGCCATAAAACATGAAAGGGTGGAAAGCTTTTCTGTGTGCTGAGTATTCTGATGGCACCATCCGAGCAGAGAAAGAACAAGACCACAGGCAAAGAGAATATAGGGAAAGCTACCGATCTGTTTGTTGTTGTTGTTGCATTGTTCTGATTTTTCCGTTCCTCTGGGGATACATCTGACACACTAAGGAGCAAGAGGAACATCACAAACAGCCTGCGCACAGCTCAGTAGCTGGGCAGAGCCAGCCTACATGCAAGCCATCAGGACACAACATAATCCTGACTCCCATGTGTCCAGCAAAGCCATGGGCTTCAGGCAACAGGGAAAGTCCAGATGGCCAAGTGTAAACCAGGCAGAGTCTGCCTTCTGCTTGGACTGGTGGCTCCTCAGCATCATCTTCATTCCAGACTGCACGTTTCCCATGCTGTCTGTGAGAGAGCCCTGGTGGTACCCTGGGGCTGCAGGAAATGGGACCTTAGCTCACATGGTCCGGAGTGCAGTGTCCTTGGTGGCATGTGTTTGTGTCTGGGATTCCAGTCTTTTTGTTCCTCAAGAACTGGGATAGGGACTCTGAGGGGTTCATCTAGGACCCTCTCCTTTGCATCCTATCTGCCAAATAGGAAGACAATGTATTTTGCCCCACCAGGGTCAAAATACAAGATTAAATACAAGGTTTAAGGGTTAAATACCCTTTGTCCTCCTTGCTGCCCCTTGGTAAGCAGCCCAGACTATTCAGAGTAAGGAGGAAGTTTTGGTGAGGTTTGCAAATTCTGTTTTGCCTGAGGTCACTGTTCCACTTTCAGTGGAGCTGGATATACCCATCGCGCGCCTTGTCACAGCAGTGTGCCAGCAATCCTCTGTGGAGGAGGCACTTGGCTGCCTGCTGATTAAATACTTCTTCTTTGTCTCCTCCAAGGCAAAGATTTACTTTTTACAAGTGGCCCTGGAGTAGCTGCTATTATGTCTAACGGCACGGCAGGCTGCGGCCGGGGAATTCAGCCCCTGACTCCGTCTCTGCTTTCCAAGTCACTCGGTGCAGCTTGTGATCGGCTTTTGCGGTTGGTTGTGAAGTGCCGTTCTCTTTGGCGGTCTAATGCAGCTAAACCAGAGACTCACCGGTGCATGCTTTCCTTCCTCGTGGGGATGGGGAGCGTGTGGCGCCCAGCCAGGGAAAACGCTGAGTACAGAGACAACGTTTCCTCGTGGGATTTTCAGTAACACCTAGATGCGTTTCACCGTCAAGAAAACGACCTTATGCTGGCGTAGAGAGTTGTAGAAACTCACAGGAAAATCCCAAGGAAGTCCCAGAGGCCCAAGAGCTGTGGGGTTCGGCTGCTCACCACAGCTGCATCCTCCTTGGTGTTGGTACCAGGGGCAGCTTCTGCCCTTACCAGCACGGGGAGGGGGTTGTCCTGTTCGGGTGGGTGCTGTTCCTTAGGCAGCCGTCTGTGAACGTTCCCGTGCAAACACCTGTGTCCCCGGTTGGTGTGAGCACCAGAGGTCGAACCTCCCGCTACAGCCCTACCGCTGCTGCACGCTGACTGTTCTGAGTGTGTGCAGGGGGTGTTAAATGCATCTTACGCAGAGGGAGAGGATGACACACACCTTGTATATAAGGTATCCAGCTGAGGGAATCGTGAATCGTGAACTTGCTGACTGTCATGCAGTATAAAATCTTGGTCTCGGGTTGAATTATGGTAAGTTACGGTATAACGTGCTCTAGCGTGTGTCTCTGAAAGCAAGGCATGGCCACATTGCCTAACGGGCAGTGATGAAAGAGTGGTCAGTGAGGACATAGCTTTATCCTCCACACACCACACCGATAACAAATGAGGTGCTCCTGGTGCATACATTGGGCTTTACTCACGTTGACTTTGGGATTTTAAAAAATGTTAATTACCTTAAAATCTGCCTTGTAGCTTGTCTCTTGAACAAAGTGGTCTTCTGGGATAATGAAGCCTTGCTTTGTCTTTATAGGCTTGGATGGTTTTGCTCCAGTCCATGGGCGATACTCTTGCCTGAAATGAGATTGTCAAGTCAGAAGAACCCATAAAACACAACATACTCACAGGGTACTTCTGCTCAGGGTGGTTGCAAAGCCAGAAGGGGAGGCTGGTTACAATCAGCTCGTAAGTTTGAACTTGTCTACAGCACACTGAGAATAAAAGAAGAACTGATCCTAGGGGCCTGCCTCTCCCAGAAAGCCTAGGCTGCAGGCTGCAACAGGGCATAGACCGGGCTAACTGCCTGCCCTGACTTCACTCTTCTTTCATTCCTGGCAAAACGTGCTCTCCCCTGGAGGTGCTCGGTGCTTTCCTCCTAGGTAAGAAAAAGTTAGGGTGACTTTTTGCTTGATAGCTCATTGCCCACTTACAATGTAAAACATTGGCTGGCTCGCTGGCCGCTTCACAATGTGAAGCATCGTGGTCTGGGGCTGCGAGTGCCTCGCCCTTGCACTCATGGAGGGAGGCTGCTGATGCTCCCTTACTTGGCTTTAGCTCTCTCGACAGCAGGCGCGTTTGCCCACGTGTGCCGGGCTGCGCCTCTGTGGTACCTCGGCCTGAAACGCACACGAAGGGAGACACCATCTCAGCTGGCAGATGCTTCTGCTGGTGATGCTCCTTCAGGTGGGGGCAAGTGCTTTGACTTTGCGTGATGATGTCTGAGGGGAAGGCACTTGGCTGACTCATTCTTGGAGCGGTGACAGGTGAGAGACGGGTGCAGAGACCGCACTGAGGAAAGGGCAACACGTGTTTCGAGGGCACTGAGGACCAGCGTGGCAGGGTCCGGCTTAGCTCGGCTGCCAGCTCCCTTCTGCGGCCTTCCCTCTGCTCCCCTGTGCCTCTTGCCACAAGCAGGCTCCACTAATGCCCTCTCCATTAGGGCTTTCTGGAGGCTGCAGGAGCAGCCGGCTGAGCTGGCTTGTTTGCTCTCAGGAGAAGACAAGTCCGCTCTGTTTGTGTGCATATCTCTGGCAACCAGTTCCAACGGCTTCTGGAGCAAAAGCAGAGGCGACTAACCGAGATGTGACCATTTTATGTTTGTACCCTGCCATACTTAAGAAATAACTGCATTTTACTAGCTGCTTATACACAGGACCGAGGGGTAAGGTTGAGTCCTGAGCCATGTCCAGGGTAGGGAACTAGGCTGTGCGTTAATGTGCCGAGCTTAGCTTTGATCACAGCCTTTCTGATTTTCATCTTTCCAAGCATGCAATTTGCTGTTTTGTTAGTAGCTGCAAATTCCTCTTTTAAAAAAATCTTATTTAAAGTGTGTGAGTGTGGAGTATTACTTTAGAATGTGTAGTTTAGTCTTGATCCTTTTAGTGTATTGCCAAAAAATATCCACTGCCTGGTTTACGCTTGATTTCTAAACGTAGGTTCAGCCTTAAAACACTGCCTCTTTTCTTGGTTGATTTGTAGATACCGGGCATGACCCTGGACGGTGTCAAAGCCAGATAAACCAGCACGCTAACAAAATTAATTTTAAAAAAATTAAGTTACTGTTTCTTGACCGATTTAGCCACCGGCACTGGCCCCCTGTCAGGACGGATGAGCGCGGGCGCCGGCACAAGGAAACGGGCAGGAGCCCGCAGCCGCGACTGGCGGCTCTTGGTCAGCCGGAGCAGAGGGCGAGTGAGTCCTTAAATCCACTGGGTTAGTAACAGATATTGCTCTACAGAAGAGCTCCCTGCCCATGAGAAAGGAAAACCAGGCCCCTCTCAGGGCTGCCTATGTGCGCTGCAAGTCTCGTCTATAATTGCTTTGCTCTCGTTGTTCTGAGCCACCGCCTTTGACCTTCCCTGCACCTTGCTCGGGCAGCAGGTGAGTGCCCACGCCGCTCTCCTGGTGCTCCTCCTGCTGCTTTAGCACTTCGGGATAAGGAAGGACCTTTGCAGAAAGGTGATTTTGGCCAAGCGATGTGCCGGGAAGGCAACATTTCAGCAGGGAATGCCAGACGTGTGTGAACACTGAGTTAAACCTGAGCTCCGCTCTGCTGCGCAGCCAGCAGCGGGACACAGAGCTACTGGGCAAAATACCAGCACAATGGTACAAAGCCATCAATTACGTCCCAGCAGTTTCCAGGAACTGGAACCTGCTGCCCCATGTAAAGCCGGATTGCCTCGAGGATGCTGGTGGCATTGATTCCTAACCACTCATCCCCGTGCCGGCCGGTCTCCCTGCTGCATTACGCTGCAGTGGAGCGTGTCCCCAGCTGTCGGTGAACGACCGTGCTGCCTGTCTCTGCAGCCAGCTCCGTCTTGCTGCTCCGTAGCAGATCATCTGCTTATTTGGCAGGCCCCCAAACACAGCCCCTTTTGGATCTCAGGACCCTCGTTTTGGCTGGAAGCCAAACCGTTCTCCTCTCAGCCTGGATAGCCGAAACGATTTTCGAGGCACCTGCATAGAATGAGGAAACACTCTGCCTTCACCCACAGAAACTGAAATGGGAGGGCAGATGCAGCCACGGCTCAGTCACGTTTCCTATTTGGACCCAGACTTTCCTCCTGGGGGAACCCAGGACGCCGGGCCGCAGGGAAGGGCTGGGTGAAACGGAGACGGCTTGTCCCTTCTGGGAGCTAGGGTACTTGAAACCAAGCAAGAAATGAAAATTAGAACCTTTGGTCTGGAAAGTACAGCTAACGAAATCCGCTCTGCCTTTCAGCTTGCAGGACACGTGCACCCATCTCCAGCTGCATAGCTGAGGGCCAGAAGGAACACGAGCCCGAATACCAGTTTGCTGACTTGTCCGAAAATCAGTCATGAATCGAGTCCAAATACATGAGCTACTCAGAGCCTGGGGAAGAGGAACCACCGCTTTTTAAGAGTACTTAAAGATGTCAAGTGTCAAGATCTAGTGACTTTCTCCCCTGTTGTACTCCCTGGTACAACATTTGCTTCCCGTGCTCAAGGAGGGCGATGCATCAGGTTGAGCTCAGCCCGCGCATCGCCTCTCCCTCCCTTCCCGTGTCCATTGCGTCCGTCCAAGATCACACAAGTAGCAGTTATGAGCATGGCGGGAGAGGAATTTACAGAAATGGCATGGAGAAGGGGAGAGCCTGGTGTGGTGTGACATCCAGTTGCTGCGGGGGATGAACACAGCAGACATTGACTGTTGCTGCTGGAGACAGTCATCTTCATCCTTCCTGCTGTACCCTCCCTTCCTCCTCCTCCTCTTGCCCCTAGACAGCAGCAGTCGTCAGGTTACTTTGGGGCTGCAGCACCTGAGGTGGAGGTGGAACAGCCTCCAGGCCCATAACTCCGTGTCTGGGCTCTCTTTAGGCGCAGTTTTGTTCTCCATTGTTACAATCTAGAGGTGAGATTTTTTTTTATCTCCATAAGCAGAAATGACCCAGTGGTACTTCTAAGCACTAAAGCACCGGCGTTGTGAAAGAGAGAGACCTCCTGAGTTGTAGGCAGGCTTTAAAGTAGTAGAGATCAAAAGGGAAAGGTGGCTTTCTGTGTACTGCTGTTTCTTTACCGCCAACTCACTGTAGGAAGGAATAAGAAGCGGCTTTTTCCATGTGGTTGCCCCATTACTCCATGGAACTGCTTTGATCACGTAAATCACTGGTCTGTCAATCCTTTGTTTGCTCTTTCTTATCACTAGTTAACAGAGCCCAGGGAAAGGTGTTTCTTTTGTACTGTGTCGGGATGAGTTGTGTGGAGGGGAAGGCTTGGGCCAGTGCAGTGTGGAAGGCAGGAGGCTGGTGTCCTACTGGGACAGTTTAACCCCCCAGCAGTGATGGGGAACGGAGCAAGTGGGAGTGCAGCTAATGTATATGCTAGAAACAACAAAACAAAGCATCAGACTATTAATTACCAGAGGGTTACTACGAAGCCCGGCTTCGAAGAGAGCTGTCTGAGTGAGCTGGTGGTTGTGTGCCGTCTCCCTCCCCGGGTGAGCAGGACCGCCTGTACCAGGGCTGTGGAACAGCCTGGGCAAGGGGTCGGGCTAGGGGGATGCTCCCACCAGCTCTCACCACGATTCGCCCTGTGGCCTTGCAGACTTCGAGGCATGGTTTGGGAATGGTGGATTCAGGACGGGTCCTTGTGTTCCTTCCAAACGCGGTGTGTGCCGCTGCTGCAGCCCAGGTTGCTGGGTGCTGAGAGCCGTACAGCTGCTGGCCCCTGCGCTGCCTCCGGCTCTTCCCCCATTTCATGCTCTCCACAAATGTCTCCTGGCTTTGCAGAGAAAGCTGCCTGCCAAATCTTTTTTTACTTTACTGACCGAGTGAAAATCTAACCTAGAAAACTTTTTGATTTCACTGAGATGGAGGGCATTTCTGTCAGGGGTGGGGAGCAGAGGGTGGAAATACCAACCATGCTGTTTGCAGTGCTGGGGCTGCCCCTTACAGCCAGATTTACCTTCTGCGTTTATAGCATTCCTTTGCCCCGTAGTACACCACCAGTGCCGTCGCAGTTGGCTCTTTAGTACCTCATCATGTCATGGTTTCCTTCAGGCGATTGATTGTCAGTGGCATTCTGAGCCACTGCATTATAATCCCATTTCTCATTTAAGAAATAGAGAAAATGGCTCATCCTGTATAGCTGGACGTAACTCTGAGCTACACCGCCTGAGCTCGCCTGCATTTATTCTTCCACTGCCCTCTCCCTTCTCGTACCCAGCACGCCAGTGAGAATTAAGCAGCATAGCGAACATTTGTGGCATTTCCCCTTCAGAGGCAAAGTTCTGTGTACATTTTGGGGGTCTCTGTTATGAAGATTTTCTTTTCGAAGTATACGCTACTCTAGGCATCTGTTAGGAAAGCCAGACTGGCGCGCACGGGGTTCGGGCAGAAGGTGGTGGAGTCCGCGGTGGCCCCCCGTTTGCAGTGCAGCTCCCACAGGTGCTCGGGCAGGTTCCAGGCGCAGCTGGGCAGGTGGTGTCCCACCCTGCAGGTGGGACAGTTGTGTCCTGCCCAGGCAGAGCTGGCAGCCAGCGGCGCCCTCCCAGAGGATGAGCTTTGTCTGCTTATGGCAAAGACCTGCACAGCTCAGGGCGCGGTGACATCTCCCGCTCAGCAGAGGACTGCGAACGTCATGAGTCGTGGATGCAGCGGTGAGAGCTCTGCGGGATGGACAAAGCCAGGAGCCCTCTGGGATAACAGAGCCATTAAACTGCTTTTCCTCTGAGCTGTGTCAGACACTGGTGGGGTGCTGGAAGCCCTTCCAAGCCTTGGGACGCAGGAGCAGATTGTGTCCGTTCTCCCGTCTAGCCAAAGCGCACAGTGCGAGGGCAGATGGGCGAAAAAGGAAAGGCTGATAGAGATAAAGCTGGAGGGGTAGATGAAAGCTGTGGTAGAAGGGCAGAGAGAGCAGCGGAGCAGAATTATAGAGGAGGAAGGCAGAAGACATCTGGCTGCTCCCTGCCTCAGCTCTCACCTGTAGCAAGGTCGGGCAGCGCTTGGAGCTGGAAGGCCAGGAGGAAAAAAAACCTCAAGCTTCAAACTATTGTCTCAGGGTGAGTTTTGGGGGCTTGCTCTGCTCACAGCCAGACCCCCCGAGGAAGGAGCGCTTACAGTGGTGTGAGAGGACAGGCAGCTGCTTCCCTCCTGTCGGAGCTGTGTGAACGGGAGTTTGTGGGTATTCCTTAGGGTCATGACTTCTGTCATTATCCCATTTCCCACTCTTTCCCCTTTTCCTCTAACGTAAGTTGGGGTGGACTTTGAGTGGAGGGAATTCCTCCTACCTTTATGCAACAGCTTTGAATCTTTCCCGTTTCAGTTCTGCCGTGTACTTGGCAGAATGGACGCCCTCTCTTAAGCCACTATTTGCAGCCGCCCTCACTCTCTGCTCCCGCGGCTCCGTCCCCCTCCAAGCGCTCCCTTCCCCCAGCCAGGCTGCACGCTGCACAGCGCGGCTCCCTGAATCCATCCCGATGCCTGCACCAGGCAAGGCTACTTCTTAAATAGCGTAAAAATCGGGGGCTTCAGTACTAATTTCCCCAAGCAGCAAGATACTTAAGAATGTAAAGATAACTGTAAGCCTTGATTATAAAAGCTTTACTCCCATTATTAAGGATAAGCATGTGTTTAAATATCTTGCTGGATCAAGGATGGAGCTCCTCATACACAGTACTATTAATCCTGCCAGCTCAGGTGTGCGCGGTGATCCCATACTCTGCAGAACATGAGGGCAGGTGCTTTCTCAGTTTTACAGAATCGCAGAATGGTCAGGGTTGGAAGGGACCTCTGGAGATCATCTAAGTCCAACCCCCCTGCCACAGCAGGGACACCTCCAGCAGTGGCACAGGACGGCGTCCAGGCGGGTTTTGAATGTCTCCAGTGAGGGAGACTCCACAACCTCCCTGGGCAGCCTGTTCCAGTGCTCTGCCACCCTCAGAGTAAAGAAGTTCCTCCTCATGTTAAGATGGAACTTCCTGTGCTCCAGTTTGTGCCCGTTACCTCTAGTCCTATCACTGGGCACCACTGAAGAAAGACTGTTCCCATCTACCTGGCGCCCTCCCCTTAAGTATTTATAAGTATTGATAAGATCCCCCCTCAGTCGTCTTTTCTCCAGACTAAAAAGCCCCAAGTCCCTGAGCCTTTCCTCATCAGAAAGATGCTCCAGTCCCCTCATCATCTCTGTAGCTCTTTGCTGGACCCTCTCCAGCAGTTCCCTGTCCTTCTTGACCCGGGGAGCCCAGAACTGCACACAGTGCTCCGGCTGCGGCCTCCCCGGGGCAGAGCAGGGGGGGAGGATGACCTCCCTCGCCCTGCTGGCCACTTTTCTTGATGCACCCCAGGATGCCATTGGCCTTCTTGGCCACCAGGGCATGGCTGAAATAAGACGCTTTCCAACACGAAGCAGTCACCACGGCTGACCTTGCCCTTCTGCACAAGCACTATTTGAAGGCAGGTGAATAGTATAGACAGCAAAACATGGGGGAAAGTGTCATTCCCCTTCATTCTGCATTATCTCCCCTGGTGGGGAGGATGTTTCTGCTCCTGGTCACGGTGCATGTGCTGAATACTTGCCCAAGAAGGTGGGAGTTCAGTTCGTGGAGGGATCTTCCACCTTGCTATTACCAAAATCATTAGCAACAGCACATCAGGCCCTTTACCCTTAACAATCCCAGCTCTTTGTGCATTTTCTTTTCATCAAAGCAACAAACCGAAATTGCTCGCTCTGGGTGATCAGGAACCCCTGCTGCTCTCCTGGCCCCCAGTCTGCTCTGCGTTCCCACTGTGCCTCCCACCTGCAAACCGGTCGGGCGCTCTCGACTCTCGCACCCGCTCGAAACGCCCGTCGTGTGGGAACACCAGCGGCAGAGATTAGGCTCCGCTGGGGTCTGGTGTTGTGCACATGTGCGCGGAAATTCACGGTCATCCTCCCCCTTCCCTGAGTGCTGATAGAAGCAAAGCCGATGGGTGGGGGAGAAGAGGCAAAACGATCACTCGCAGCTCTGATGCAACGTTTTCAATTACGCATTTGAAGTGCTTTCCAGAAACTGGCAGGTTACCGAAGGGGAAACTGAGGTCTGGAGTGACCTGAAGAAGTACAGCTGAGCCTTGAACGGTGCTCTCCTCCCGGCAATGCCAGCCCCGGCAGAGAGGCTGTGCCCTCAGCCCCCGTGCCTTCTAACAAGGCAAGAAGATGACAGCCAGAGAGCAAAGCCAGCTGGAACCTGCTGACAGCACCAGCTTCTCTCATCCACCCTAGAAGGGAGCTAAGTAAAACGCCCGTCTACTTCTAAAATGTCTGCTAGACGCAATCAAGACCTAGTACTGCAATTAACTGTGTGCAATTAATCTCTGCTGTGTCAGAAGTACACAGCACCTTCAACTTACTGCTGAAAGGGAGAAGCCACTTCCATGACCCTGCAGGACAAACCCCCAGGGAGGTGCAGAGAGGGCGCTCAGCGCTTCTGTCCACCTCCTCCAGCATCAACGAGCGAATCTACCGCAACGCTCTGCAGCAGTCCCCGGGATCTTTTCACACTTGGAGCACATCCCGTTTTAGCTTTTCAAGTGCAGCTCATATCGATCTGCCTCAGCCTGCGTGCCTGATCTCCCCCCCATGTCGCCCAGTTGGGGTTTGACTTCATCCGGACTCTGCAGAACCTCAGCCAAAATCCAGGGACTGGAGGCAGGACTTGCCCCGCGGGTCTGAGGACCTGGGGCGATAGCTTGGAGGGCACGCAGCTGCCCTCTCTTTCCACTTCCACCCTTTATACACTGTTGTTCTTTCAAAATGAAGATATCTTTGCTTCTTCAGAGGTACAGGTATCCTTCCAACACTCCCTCCACCTTTATCTTTCTTCTGGCCATAGAAAGACTGCCCCAGAAGTCACTAGGAACAGGACTGGTCTTGGTCACCGATGCCGGGGGTTTATCTTGTTCTGGGAAATGCCAGGTCAGGCTGGCTGGCTGGCTGCACCACGTACAGCCAGTTTTGTATGCAGCTGAGTTTCCTTCTCAGCTTAAAAAAGAGTGGCGGAGAAAAAGACCTAGCAGGAGCTTGCAGAATGAAGTCTCCTGGGAGCAGCACGCTGATGCACAAAAGCATCTCAAACGGTGCTGAACATTACAGGGGACTCACCGCGGCACTCGGGTGCTCCGCAGAAACAAACACGCTGCTGTAGAACCACGCAGTCAAAATCCCTGAATTAAAAAGAAACAAACAAACCACAAAACCTAAAAAAAAAAAACAAAACCAAACCCAAACAACCACCACCTTACAGAATTCAGCAAGAAAACCACCACTGCCATTACAAGCTTGGAGCGGACCACGTGTCAATGCCAACTTCTCCGCACCGTCCTGTTCAAGCCAGCCTTTCCCTCCCTTCAAGATCTTTGCTCTTGAAGATTAAGCAAGCCCAACCAGCTGCTGAGAGACCGGACAAAGTCACAAAACACAGCTGGAGGCCGTGTCCGCCCTACCGGGATGAGCCTCGCGGTGTGCGGCTGACCCGGCTGGGCGCAGAGCCTGCTGAAGCACCAGCACCCCGGTGGGCCGTCTCTCGGGAGAGCGGACACAGCTCCCCACGCGCGCAGACCCCTCCTCAGGGCCGCCCTGCCCGCTCGCAGGGCTCAGCCATAGGGAAGGGATGATACTCCTGTGACGGAAAAGGGGGAATCGCCCCAGGGTTCTGCCTAGAAAGAAAATAAGAGGGCCTGACCAAAAATGCACGTCTTCCACGCCTTTGCTCCTCTCTAACCTACCTGCAGTAGTCCCCGCCTGTGTGTCTCTGTGCAGGACACCCTCTCCCTTTTCCCGAATGACCTAAAGGCATTATGTAGTTCACACCCCACCTTCTCCCCCTCCCTCTCCTCCCCCAGACCCTCCAGCTGTCCCCGGTACCAGACCCCCCCCCCTTTCTCTGCCCCTGCCACAGCTGATGTGCCTCTCCTGCTGCCCCGCTGCTCCCGCATCACCTGTGGGTGGGTGCAGCCTACAAGAAGCCAGGCAGGTACCTGCTGCCAGAGCTCAGCAGAGCTGTGTGGTCACCAAGAGACAGCTTAATGCCCAAGCAGGGTCTTTCTGTCCTTTATTAGGAAGATGAAGAACACCAACCCTTAATGGGGCTGTTTGGCTACTGCCTGAAGATGAGAGAAATGTTTGCAGACTGCAACGCTGCCTCTGGAAAACAATAAGGTAAGAGGAAAGGAGAGCTGAAGGGCAGGGGCGTTAGTGGAAATCTCCTCGTGGTTGTGGGTGCTGAGCTTGCAGAGGGTGGGCGTGCTGTGGGTTGCCTCTTCCCTGCCTCAGGCCAGGGGAGCAGCTCCTGGGGCTTCCAAGTGACTAAAGCTACCAAATACAAACCCGCGTGTAACTGAGAGCGAGTGTGAGTAACTCTGCCACGTACCGACCACTCCATTCCTGCTTAGTCTTTCTTCTAAAGAAAAAAAAAGGGCAACAAATCCAAACCAAAACAGACCCTCGCTGCTTGCAAAGTTACTGTGGACTTTTCTCCTGCTGGTTGTCGTGACTGCTGTGACTTCTCTAGGGCGTGCTCTGTGGTACGGGCATTTCTTCAATTTGCAGTGTTGAACTGGGTGGCAACTCAAAGAAACTGGGGGAATTACTGGAATAAGACCAAGGTGGCTTGACTCGCGTAGCTGTGTCTGCATTAATTGTACTGTACAGCGTTCAAACAGCCTAAAGGTGTCCGTGAGAACTTTGTCCCGGTGTGGCAGCCCCCGGCTTGCACCGCTCTCCGCACTGCTCCTCCCTGTCCCGCACTGCCCCTCCTGTCAGCCGTGAGGAGCTCCTCCGCTACCTTCAAGCCTTACTTTTTGTAAAATGTTTTTGATTTGCTTATTGGTATCTCACTTTGGCCAGCGTTTGTCCTGTGACCTGCTAATTTCTTGCCCTTTCACTCCAGTAGTTGAGAGCCCCGTGCAAGAACAGACAAATCAGAGGGAAGAAAGGAGTGAGAAGTTACTCTTTGCTGAGTGTCAGAGCCGCTGTAGGGAAGCTGCGGCTCTAATGCCAGCTAATGCGCCCTTCCTTTGGGGTTAGGCTGGAATAGGGGGGGATGTCTCGACAGCAACGTGGAGATGGATGTGTTTCTGAAAGGTGAACCTTGCTCATCTTGTTCTAGGCGGGTTTCTCTGAAGTAATTCCCATGCTGCTTTGAAATATAAAAGTGCTTTTCTTCAGAAATAATCATGGCTCTGTGATTGTCCTGTGAGATGTGGTAAAGGATAAAATAGCGCATGAATTCAGACACTGCAGTTGTCCCTTCCAGAGTCCGTACGTTAACTGTAGTAGTACCAGGGCAGCTGCCTGCGTGGGGAGGAGTGGGATAAGCAATATGCGCTCTCTTGCAGGACTGTAATCCTTCCCAGGGCCCCCAGTGTGTTTGTCTTAAAAGTGCTGTGATGATAATCTGATAAATTGCAATTATGAAGAGAAATGTCTCCTAGGTACATAATTGAGAATAAGTGTCTAAATACTTGGGGTTCTATTGGAATAAAAATAATTGCTCTATTAATATACCTCATAGGTGTACTAAAATCTGCCGAACGTCATTATTAGGGAGCGTTGTTGTAACAGGGTGAAACTGGTACAATATTCAACAGCAGCCATGCGGGAGCTGAAATCCCCTCTCCTCCCCCGGTGGGTGCCAATAAGAACGGGGGCTGCATTCGGATGCATCCCTCCTGACTGCTTGTTCCAAAAAAGAAGTGTCTGTCATCGGTATGACTGATCACAGGGGAAGGAAGGCATCAGTAATGGAAAAGTCGCTTAATCGTTTTCAAAAGCTGTTCGGGAAAGGTGGTTTGTGACATTTCCCCCCCCACCCCCCACCCCCCCCCGTTACCTATACTGGTGTATTTTGGGGGGTACATCCCCTACGTCTGTGCGCCTGGCTAATCTCGGAGGCAGTAATTGGGCTCCCCGCGAAGGCGGCATCCCGGGAGTTTTAGAGGGGCAGGAGCCGGTGGCGCCGAGGGGTCCGGGGGGCGCCGCTCGGCGCGGCTGTAGCGTACCGAGGGGTCCCGGGCGGCTCCCGCCGCGCTGGGGATGCGGCGCCACGGATGCCGCCCCGGCGTCGCTCCCGGTAACGGCGGCAGCCCGCCGCCCCCGCCGCCCCCCCGAACCCCCGCCCGCGAGGGGAACAAGAGACGCTTTTGGGGACCGCGCTTCCGAAAGCAAACGCGGCTTCGGTTGGCCACAGGTTGAGCCCGCCGTCGCCGTGGCAGCCTCCGTGTGTCCGCCCCCCGCCCCCCCTCCCCGCTCCGCCGCGGTCGCTCGCCGGCATCCCCGCCCCGCGCTGCGGAGGAGCATCCCTCCCCGCGGCAGGGCCACCCCCCCCCCCCCCATCCCTTTCCTCCCCGGGGGCTCGGAGCCCGGTCCCGGCTACCTGTAGGAGGTGGTGTGGCCGCCGTCCGCCGGCGAGCGCGACCGGAGGTGCTCGGTGCCGCCGCAGCCCTCCGCCGCCGGTCCCCCCCCGCCGCCGCCGCCGGGCAGAGCGCAGACGGTGCGGCCCGGGGCGGGCAGGGGGGCGGCCCCGTCCCTCCCGCCGGCGCTGCTGGCGCTGACCCAGGGGAAGGCGTCCCCCCCTCCTCGGGAGGGGCCAGGCTCTGAAGTCCCGCCGGTACTGGGTCTCCGCCGCGAAGGGCTCTCCGGCGGCCGCCGCCGCTGCGCGGCCCTTCCTGCGGGCGCTGGGTTTGGCGGCGGCGGCGGCGTCCCGCGGGCGGGGGGCCGGGGCGGGCGGGCGGGCGCTGCCCCGCGGGGGGGGTCCTCCGCGCTGGGGCGGCCCCTCCTCCTGCTCCTCGATGTCCGAGTAGTTGTGGATGGTGAGCGGCACGGAGAGGTCGGACTTGTCCAGCTGGCTCCAGAAGCGCGCCAGGCAGCACACCCGGCTGATGCAGGGCCACGCCATGGCCGCGCCCGCGGCTCCGGCGCCCGCAGCCGCCTTCAGCCCTCATCGGCGGCGGCCCCTCCTCCCGCCGCCCCCTTCCCCCGGTAACGACACCCCCCCACACCCCCCCCCTTCTCCGGGATTACGGCCCGCACACGTGACCCGGGCTGCCGGCGGTACGGGGCGGGGGGGGGGGGAGCCACCGAGACCGGACCCCGCGGGATGCTGCGCTGCGGCGGCATCCCTGCCCCGGCGGGGCTGGGGCGGCTGCCAAGGGGTACCGGCACCCCCCCTTCCTCTCCGGTGCGGATGGCTTCTTCGGTGCGTTGGGATCCTCTCCCGGTGCCCGGGAAGCTCCGCGGCATCCCCGGTGGCGGGCACGGGCCGAGGCGGGAGCGCCGCTCTGCGCTGCCCGGGCGCTACCGCGGAATTACCGCTTCGGGTCGGCCTCTGTGGGTACGGAAAGCGTTTGTATGCGGCACCTGATGTTTGTAAAAAATAAGCGGTCTGGATGAGAAATAGCAGCCTGGCAACGTGAGCTCCTGAAGCTGTGTACAAAAAAAAACCAACCAACCCCACCACCACCAAACCCAAACGTTCACTTAACACCCCCCCTCCATTTACCTTAACCGTTTAACTGCTGCGGCTTTTAAAATACTACCTATTGACCAAAATCCGAGCGTCTATTATCTATCTTAATATATGGTCCACACCGTTGTGGTCCACAGCATTTAGTGTTTGCCAGAGACTGGAAATGACAGCTAATCATCTTTTATATGTTCAAAACCACAGAGTCCTGGTGCAAACCACTGAAGCTGACGGAATTACATCGGGGATAAGTCTGGCTTTTGAAATTTGACATCTTATGTAATAAGTGGCTACAGGCCATAACGCTCCTCCACAATTCCCCATTCAGATGGTTATTACAGGAGCTGAATCTCCCAACGGGTTGCTGAACTAGGAAACATAAGGCTGTAACAGTGAAGAATGCAGATAAACTGAGATGCCGCGTATTAGAAAATCATCTATTTAAAGGCTAACTAGACAGGTACTTAATTTTAGAATGTAATAATCTAGTTACAGGTGGTTATCTGATAAGATCTAATAAGAAATTAATAATGCAGTGGAAGTCCAAAAGATTTACTGCTTTACTTCAGCTGAGCCGTCCGTAGCATATTAGCACCTCAGTCCAGATCTGCACTTGCTTCTGCTGGGGAGGAGGGCGAGAAATGTGGGCACGGACTGAGGCACAACCGCTCCGCGAGCGTTTGGCCTCTCTTTGACATGCTGTTATCGCGGGACAGACAGAAATTCCTTTGCAGGTGGTCCTGTTGTCCTAAATAACAGACCTGACGCTTGCTGGTGCTCCCAGCAGTTCCGATTTCGCACACACACACGCACCCGCCACGTGTCAGTCCGGGCAAGGGGACTCAGAAATTCCAGGTGACACTGTTTTGGTCCCACACGGAAGTCTCGACACAGTAACATACGGGATATTGGATGCTGCGTTTCATTGGCTGCCTGAAAAACACACAAACAGGAATTTTACTTTTGGGAATATGCAGGGAGATATTTCTTAATTCTCTGCTGCTCTTTCTTTTTTTTTTTTTTTTTTTTTTTCCCCTAGAGCCACTCTGCTCTACGTAGTAACTTGTAAAAATAAATCATATTTGGGTGAAATTCATAACACTTTTTACCCTGGTAAAGTGAAATGGATTTTACAGTCATGGGAGAAAACGGAACATCCGCTTTACCATCTGCTGTCACTGGCACAGTACAAACGATGCTCTGATCCTTGTTCCTAGGCCTGACTTAAAATACACTGGCGAATAAATCGGATGTCTCTGCTCTCCCTGTGCCTGCCGCTTCCTAGCACTGAGTTCGGCTCTGGCACCGCGCGTCTCGGAGCCCACCTAACAGCACCAGGAAAGCTTCGAGCAGCTGCTCATCAT
The DNA here is from genome assembly GCA_017639485.1 of Pluvialis apricaria. NCBI lineage: Eukaryota > Metazoa > Chordata > Aves > Charadriiformes > Charadriidae > Pluvialis > Pluvialis apricaria. The sequence continues at coordinate 27,870,112 of CM030014.1, forward strand.
AGCTTGTAGGATGAAATTGGCACAAGGACTATCTCAGACTGGATGAGATTAAAAAGTTGTCTGCATTTAGAAGAGATTTATCACGATTAAAAGCTGGGAAGGGGGGAGGGAGAGATGCTGCAACAGAAAGACAAAGGCAAGCCATCGCATCAGACTGCAAAACAGCTGCTGCTGCCAGGAATGGGGGCTGAAAGCTCCGACTGACACTGGGAGTTCTAGTGCTAAAATGGAATTTCAATAGAGCAGATAGATAACTGCACTGGAGCAAAATATTCCTTAAACACGGCAAGGCCGCGGCAGACTTTCTTAAAGCCACTGAAAAGGGAGGAAGGATTGTGTCTCCACACAATTAACCACGGCTTTACACTTACTGCTATTTTCCTGCACAAACACTGGCTGCTGTCTCTGCCAAGCGTCCACATAATTACCACATTGTAGTTTTATTCACAACAATAAGCTCTTTGAAAAGGGGGGTGGGGGGGAAACAGTCTTTCTATGTGGTTAGTTTTGTTTTAGGTTGTTGGCTCTTCTTGTTGTTGGTTTTTCTGGGGTCAGGTTTTTGGTGGTTTTTTTTTTTGGTGGAGTTTTTTGTTGCTGGTTGGCTTTTTTTTCCTTCTCATTCTTCTGGTTTCTTTGCCATTCAAAGCTGTGACTAAATACTGAGATACTGGCGTATGCCAGGTTTTGCAAGAAGCTTGCCAGAAAGGTGTCTTATTTACTCTGGTGTAGCTGTCATAACTCCAGGCCGTTCCTTGTCCGACTGCCATGAGTATTGACTTTCCCGTTGCAGTTTGAAACTTGTTTTGGACCAGAGACGAGAGTTCACCTTTGGCAGACGATGCTGCACGAAGGCTCAGGTGCAAAACATGAAAGCCCCGTGCTTGGCCACATGAATGTTTTTGTACCACCTTACGTATGCCAAATACCTTTAGGGTTTCTATAAATGAGGAAGATTGAGGTGTTGAATAGCTTTTAGAAGGGTGACTGCTGTTAGGCCTAAAGTTAAGTTGAAGTTTAGGCATGAGACCCTCAAACTGCAGCCACTGAATGAAAAGTCAGTGACTTCCCAACCTCTCTGGTGGTTCCAGGCTGGTTTCTCCGGAGCTTTGAGCCCCTGCAACGCTGAGGCTCCAGCAGCAGTGCAGGCGTTGCCTCTGGAGGGTCAGCCACGAACGGCTCTGTGCTCACCCAGGACCAGGCTGCCTTCGCAGGTCTAACGGACCACGAGAGTGGGACTCCAGCTTCTGCGAGCCATGCAGGGGCACGATTTTCAAACTTTGAGGGTAGGCACTGGCTACTATGGTGATGAACTTAATTGTAACCTTGGCGTATTCTTCTAGACCTGTAAAATATAACGTCCTTCAGGGTTTATATGCTGCATTTCCTGCAATATTACCTCCCCGCTGCTTTCAGCCAGGACCTCTTAAAAAAACCCTCAGCACGTACAGAAGTGTTGAAGAGAACTAGAAAAGTTGTTGAGTGGGCAAGAGGTAATGCAAGGAAGAGAAGGGGGGAGGCGAAAATAATAGGAGGTGGACAAAGACAACAGATACGTGTTAAATAGGTTCAAAACCACCATGCAAAACATGGTGAGCTATGGCTTTGGAGCTTCTTCGGCATGAAATACCCCATAATGTGACAAACCCGTTCAGTGGCCATCTTCGGATGCTGCGGGCTTCCCCCTGCCTCCCTGCGAGGCTGCTGCTGGCAGCAGTGCGGCTGGCTGCGTGTAGCCTGCCCTCTGCTGCAGGCACGGCTGCGCTGTGGCTGAAGCCCTAAAAGCGGGCATGCTCCTCCCCAGTACCGGAGAAGGATGCAGGAAAGGAGAAGAGGTGACAGATGACAAACAGAAAGCCAGAAAGCTTCTGGAGCGGAGCAAAGGAATATTAGATACTCTAACTCTTTCATTTAAGTGTTTAAATCAACAGGCACTTAAAGGAACAAATCCTCAAATGTCTTATTTTCCAAGGAAGAAAGTTTAGACGTGAGCGCTGGCCTGTGGCAGTGAGGGAGTTTATAGCAATTTTGTACTCCATCACTTATTACAACTGGTGCCTTTTAGCATTATGTATTCTTCACCCCTATGGGCAATACACGTTCTGCAAAGCACTGCTGTAAAGTAGAAAGGTCGCTTCTTACAGATGCAACGCATCCTTTGGCAAGTCAGTCCATCCGGAACGACTAACTCGGCCCACAGGGACGAGTTAAGGGTTTGAACCCACCAGCTCATACCTGGCCAGACTTCTCGGCCCTCTGCAAGGGGTTTGGTAGTCATTGTTGCAGGACAGGCACAGAGCAGCAACATACCCAAACCCCAATGTTTGTTTTTATTTGCACAATAGGAACACCGGTTGTGGCACTGGCCCTCAGGTTTACTTTAGTAGTTACTTCCAGTCACAACGTTGCTGGTCTCGGGCACCTCATCTATTTTTGCTGAAGCTGCTTATTTTTCTAGAATTGGCGCCTTCTGAACCAAATGTTACTATTTTAAAAACCTTAGGAAAACCTTACAGGAAACTAGCAATACAGCACAACTTAAAAAAAAATAAAAGCCTAGTGCAGTGAAAGAATATAGAAAGCAGTATAACTCATGGCAAAATATCCAAACCCACAGTGTAAGTCATTCCCTCTGCTGCACATAACTCTGAAAAAGAAAAAGCTATCATGGTAGTAAACTCTAACAAGATGTGACAGCATCTTGGAAGCAGACAGAAATGAAAAACATAGGTTGAATAAGCCACAGCTGACAAATAAAGCCGGACCATTAACTGGTATGTAAGCTTTGGCAAACAATCCAGTATCGCTTCATCTATTTCCAGTTTAAGATCAACAGAGACCATTGTCTTATCTCATCCAATCTTTTCAACAATAAGACCACTGAACTTCACCACGTTAGCCTTATCCTGAGTCCAATCTGTCTAAAGCGTGCCTTCTAGGAAAGCACCTAGTGCTGTTTGGCAGACATTAGGGGGATGCATGATCCATTAACTTCTCCAGTTTTAAAAATGTTCATCTTCCTAAGCGTTAGCCAGTCGTACCCCATTTTGAAGTTTTTTTGGGTAGAGCGTTTGGTTGCTTCTTTAAAAAGCTTTTTGTTTATTCTTCCTTTAAAAAAATCTAATGCAGATTGTTAACTCAGAGAGCAATAGGATAAAAACCTTTATTGTTCCACCTTTGTCAGAGTTCATTTTCTATTGATATGCATTTTTGTAACTGCAGTTTACATTAGAAACTTCAGCTCCTCAGAGGCTTAATGTGGAGTAGCAAAACACCTTCAAAACCAATTCAATCCTAATTCAAGTAATATACCACTTGGGCACAAGGAATCTCTAGGATTAGAATCAGTTAGATCTTCCACCTCCTCCTTTTCCTGTGTTCTTTGTCCTCATTTCATGCCAAGCTTTCACCAGTGGTTCTCTGTTCTTCCATATGAGCTCGTGGCCGTATGTCACATACCACCTGAGAAAGAAAATACTAGTTAAAACTAACTGCAACCTTTCTCTGTATCTGAGGAACAGGCTGATCACTAAAAATCAAGTAACTCAAATGCTTAGTATAGGAGATGAGAAACTGAGGCAGAAAGAACAACATTCTTGGAAAGGGGCAGTGGCAGGTAAGCCACTTGTTCTCTTGACTCCAAAGAGTTAACCTGTTTGCTTATCTTGGTCCTGAGGAATGGTTTTCATGCCTTTAATTTCATGCTTTCATGATTTCTACTTAAAAAAAGATGCAAAAAACTATTTCCAATTAAGAGGCTCTTAAAACAGTACTGTCGCTCGTGCTAATCCTTACTGACAGCACCAAGTGAGAGTATTTTTCTGTTATGTAAAGTCAACTGCCCCATAATGGACAGCCACATTCCATTCAAAGTGAATTTTCTTCTATAAACATCTAAACGAAGATTTACTCTATCAAAGTGTTCTAGCTTAATTTATATTCATAGAGAACTATATATGCTGATATACGAATATCAACATAAGCGATTAAGCAAGGGAGGTTATGGTGGAGAGGTGAGAGGGGAAGCAACTGCATGAAAACAGGCTGAAGGTTCTCCCACGGGCCTAAGTTCACATCCGAGTCCTGAATAACAAAAGCACTGTTGTGTGAGCCATCAGCCAGTGCCAGGTAAACTGGCCATTCTATTAAATCATACACCCGCTTTCTGGAGGGGACAATTGTCTGTGAGGCAACGTGTAGAAAATACGTTGGCCATTCAACATACATCCTAAATAGAGGCCCTGTTTTAGGATGAAGTGACCAAAATGATCACAGAGTAGAACATACGTAGGGGAGGAAGGAAAGATACTTGTCAACTCAAGACAATTTTTACGGCAGCTGCTATCCTATTTTAATAATATGTGAATCTGTATTATAATGAACAAGGATCATGGCAGAAAGTAGTTACGAATCAGCAAGACTACATCAAATGCATTTGTGATGCCAAAGAAGGGGTGAAAAAGGAGACTGCAGCACAGAACTTACTGATGCTGAAGCCAAAAAATAGCAAACAAAGGCAAACCAGTTCGCAGAACAAAATAAGTGTCCTTCACCTGGTTCTTTGTCTGGCCTTGTTAAATGTGAAGTAGGCTTTTATTACGCCTATATAAAAAGTTTAAAAATGCTCTTAGCAATAAGTGTGCAAATTAAGGTAACGTGGTGATCAGGTAGAAGGGGAAACACTCATTAGGTAATGTAGTTCAAACATGGAACAATGCAGAACTGTTTCCTACAAACTGGTTTCTAGTAGTTCCTCCCAATTAGGATGGCTCCACACAAAGAACACAGCAACACTGAGAAACAGCAGTAGAGGCTGCTCAGAGGAATTTGGCTTGAGTTTATACTAACTCTGTAGAGCTCTCTAAATTGGTAATTAGAGGAAAAACCCTGCGACAAAGGAATTTTCTTAGCTGTTTCATTCTAAAGTTATTTTAATTTGTCCATGCTGTATTTTGTGAGAATCTTCTCTGCCTTGTGACTCTCCTCAATGAACTGGGGAGAGCAGGACAGAGACAGCCGGCCCAGGTTATGGTGACAGGACAATTTGACATCTAATCTATCATTCTAAGGCAGTTCAGCTCAATTTCTTTCAGTTCTAAGAATTCGTAAACAGTATTTTCCACACAATTTTATAGCACCACAAGGATAACAGCAAGTTGTCTTCAATGCTACTTAAGACAACTTTCAAAAAAATCCCCACACCTCAGAGATAAGAGGAAGTAAGAAGAAAAAAAATACAGGATTAATTTAAATAGGAAACAATCAGAAGTTAGTAGATACAGACTTACATTCCAAAGAGAGCTCCCCCAAGATGTGCAGCATGGTCAAAAAGTCTCCAGCCTAGAGCAAGCCCTGCAGTGTCAAATGCAATTATGGCTTTTAAAGCCTGGAAAGGAACAGAACATGGAATGGACAGGATTAGTCACAGCATATAATGGTCACCGATAACGAAGTTTCATATTCTGGCACACAGCAAAACTTTGGGATCAAAAAGTATCCCATAAATTTTATATCAAAGCAATCACTGTAAAAAAAAAAAAACAAAACTAATTGTTTTAAACCAACAGGCTCAGTCCTTAGCTGTACTGTGCTGTCAAAATACAGACATGGGTGGCTACAGAATCATGCAGGGTAGGAATGTGTCCTTTTCAAAGACTCAATCTTTTCCAATCTTCATTTCTAAAGCTACATTTACATTCCAAACTTGGGTCAGGAAAAAAAAAAAAAAGAGGAAGTTATTTGAAAGAGTACATGCTATAAGAGACCACATAAATGTGGAATTGCGATGCTCTCTTTCACTAATTCTGACATAGCTTAGATTTATGTTCATCTGTCCTCCCAAACACAATCCTCTAGTGGAGGGCAGCATCCCTGTCATCTTATCTGACACAAATTGATCATCACGCTCTCTTAAACACCACATCTGTTGGAAGGTAGAAAATCAGGATGCCAGTGAGCAGAAACATGGCCAGAAACAGCATGACCAATGGTATACCATCCTCAGGAGACACAAACTGTAATTATGCAAAATTTTACAAAATGCCTCATTCCAAAAAGATCAACAGATTTAACATTAGGATGAAATGTTACTTTAAGTAGGATTTCTTTCCTTAAGCATATATGTGTTAGAATAGCAGCTATATTGGCTTGTTTATTTTAAAAGCAGGTTACAGTATATGTAAGGTAAGCTAAAGGAGTATGCAAAGTTTACAAATACAACTACACAGTAGAGGTTCTTACTTAAGGTTAAAATTATTCCAATGTTTATACTGCAATAGCCAGTGTTGCTCTTGTTTTACCGTTGCAGTGAGTGTTTCCTCATGGCAATGCTCTCTCTGGCTCTGCCAATATTTCTACCTTGGCCATCTTTTTTAGGAAAGGTACAGTTAAAGGGTAGCATGCAAAAAACCAGGTCCACTCCAGCAGAAGCGCAAGAAAAATGTGAAGGCTGCATCTGAGACACTTGTTCAAATTTGTAAGCTTTACTCACAAAAAATATTAAATCTCATGATCTTGAAATGACAAAGCTTAACTGCTTTAAGTAAACCTGTAAAATAACTTTAAGTAGTGGACCAAAGATGATTAACTTATTAACGCAAGTCAAGATACAGATGAGATGTTTTTCTTAAATGGGGCAGTGGATGTGCTTAAACAAACTTAATGAAACAAAAAAGGAGTGCTAGTACTAGCCATGAAGAAAAGCCTCAGTAGTGTATTTCTAATTCAAACAATGTTCTTAAAAGTATCAGAAGATGGTATACGAATGACAAGGGAGGTATTCCTCCAGGGCTGGAAAGTTAGTTCCCTTGAGAAGCTAAGTTCTATTTTTCCCATCTTGATAAATTTTTCTTCAAAAAGAGTCTATGAGATTAGTCTGTAACGAGCACTGCTATAAAAAATATCACCTATCAGAAAGAACAGACTGTCTATGCATGTCTCCTCAGATGGGAACCCCAGTCCCTCCTAACTTCTTTCACCGCTTAGTATCAGATTTGAAACAGACTCACGGAGGACGGAATTTAGGATAATTCTAAATTCACTACACACTTGTGTAATGACTGTGCTAGGCTGCAACAATTCAGAATCAGCCTCCAGGACTTCCATGACCTGTATTCTCTTTCAAAATAAATTTAACAGCTTAGAAACACAAACGAAGAGGACGCATGCTCAGATACTGGAGAGGTATGGGGAAAACGTTTTAAGAGTAGGATTACTTTGAAGTTCTAAGGCACTTACGTTTCCCGCTGTAAATGTGAACATTGGAAGAAATATGATGGCTAGTTTTGCTTCTGGCATCTTTGTACATACGGCTGCAAGGACAGTCATTATAGCTCCTGACTGCAAATACATTAAAATACATGAAAGTAAGCTGAGATGTTACAGAAGGGGAAACTTATTTTTCTGCATGTGAACCTGTTTTCCTTTTGGCTTTTACTTTCAAATACAGCCCTGTGGTAAACCTCTAATTACAAAGCGCCACAGCAAAGTTCAAAATAAAAATAAGAGACACCATTATTTAATTTCGGTATCTGAAAAAAAATACCCCTCAGATGCTCTTATATAATTAAGAAATATCTCCCCCGATTTTTAAGGTAACAATTTATGTTAACATGCTTTTTTCTCAGTAAACTCTAAAAATCTACCAAATATTAATCAAATACAGACATCTTGGAAGAAGGGAATCATTCTGAAGCTTGCACCAAAACAAGGAAAATAACAAGATAGACAGGGACAAGAAATCTTTTGTCAGTGAAACAAGCAATTCCCTGGTCCCTAAATTGACCATGGGCTTTTGTATCCATGAAATATCTCAATGGAAAGGCTGTAAATACAGTAAACTAATGCAATGTGTGGCAATTTCAGTAAGTTCAGATCAGTAAGACTGATGAAAAGTAACTTGCTCCAGATACAGTCTATTCAAAAGATAAAGGGACGGTACATAGGCAGCACTACCAAAAATTCTAACTTCGGGACAGCTTAACAGACATTTTCATTCCAATTGAAAAATACTTTTGGCTTTTATCAAAATTATTTAATAAAGTAAACTAAGAAGCTTTTAGAATTTGGCAAATGGCTAGGTTCACCTCAAACTTCTAGCAAGTTAAGTGTTCTAAAATGTTCTACTACTAAAAATACTTGTAAAGAACAGACAACCACACCACCTCTTCAGCTTGCCTCGCATCATTCACATTGCGAGACTTTCGGCAGGACAGCTGCCCTTTCTGCACAGCATGCCCTACAGCTTCCACTAGTATCGCACGCTGATTTTGATTGTCTGATTATATTTTCTCTTCCTAAAGTATTCTATTTTCAATTAGATTGATACACAATTATGAAATGACATTTATGAAACAAGTTATAGAATTGAACTATCTGCTCAGTGACAAGAGGTCCTGCTGTTAAGTAATTGTTTACAAGCCGTTAGCATTAAGTGGCATTACTGCTGGGCTGCCACTGCAAGAGAGTTAACATATTTGAAGAACAGGCAAGTTCTTGCACAGGCATCACTGCCTGGTTACTGGGTTTTGGTGAACCTTCCTAGTTTCCATTATCCCAAATATATTCTTGGCTTTTAAGCAGGTAAAAAAACTACAGCTGGCTTTGAAAATGGCTTCAGAGATGACAGTAAGGTCTCCCATATTCCAAGATACTTACAGCTCCAAGGGATGGTTCAAACTTTCCAGTGGCCATTTTAGCAACATAACTGACAAAAGTGGAGATAACCCCTAGAAAGGAAAAAATATTATTGGAAACAATGCCAGCAATGCAGACAAGCATGAGAAAGTTACAACATTGTTATCTGAACATCTTCCTAAAGAAGCTACTGCAGATGGTGTGTTTGGTTGGTTTGTTTGGTGGGGTGTTTTTTTTTTTTTTTTTTTTTTTTTTTTTTTTTTGTTGTTGTTGTTTTTGTTTTTTTTTGGCGGGGGGGAGTGCATGTGTTTGTTTTAACTTGAATTAACTGTCATCTTTTCCCACAAAACTCCCTTGAGTCTGTATTAAGAGCTATTTTATTTTGGTAGCTAAGTATGATTTAAGACCAGTTACTTGTATTGTTATGATATTTTGAAGCCAAATATGCTAAACCCATCAAAATTCTGTATGACAGCAAATGAGCACTGCAGTTATAGAGCAATGCGTGGGACTGAACAATGGCCATCTGTCATCATACAGCTATTAACCACACACACGCTTGACTTGCATTAATATACATTTTTAAGTGTTGTAAATATATGTATGTATTTAACATTACCAGCAGAAAGATACACTGCAATGAACTGCTCACATCCCAGAAGAGAGACAATGCTGCTGGAAAAACTCCATAGAACATACATATTTGCTGCCATGTGGAATAGAGAGAAGTGACTAAACGTAGAGAGCAGCATGGGAGAACACAGGGCTCCTGTAAAAGAGAAAAACAATGGGAAAACAAAAAAAAGTTAGCATTTTAATTTGCTTCAACTCACACGTCATGCAGACTAGAAACTTAACAAGACATATTATAGGCTAATTATGCTTAGAATTCTCAAATACAAGCTATGTAATAAACCCAGAAATGTAACAAATTTCAAATTCCAAGCAATACCTTTTGAAAGGTAGGACATATACTCCAGAGATACGCAAGCTGTACAAACAGTTACTTTAGAAAGTCTTAATTACCTATTGGGGAATGTTTCATATAAAACATTTCTCTTAAGACACATCTCCTATGCTTTGGAGAGGAAAAAAGATTTTATTTATATATATACACGGTGAAATATTTTTAATACATTATATGAGCATCTATATAAAATTATTTTGCTACAGACATGCACTCATAAAGAAAAACTAGTTTTCTTTTCAAAAAACTACTAGCTCTCCTCACTGGAACAGCAGCCTTGAAAATGCAAAAAAAGCCAATTAGCGGGTTTAAAGTTCAATATTATTTAAAATAGGAGTGGTTTGGGGTGACTGATGCTCAGATCTGGATAATGGCTATCTTTAGCTTTGGAGTGTGCATTGGGGAATTGGTTGAGTTTCCACTTTCTCAGTAGAAATTAAGAGGATAGCAGAAAGTGCTCTCTAACGCATGTTTGTCTCATAGTTCTTCGTCTCTTAGTTCTTTTCTCTACTGTAGAAATGAAAACTAACTTCTGCCATTAAATACCAGTAACTTGTTTTTCTAAGTTAACCTCTTCAAAACATTTCCCACACAGTGAAAGCCAAGTTTCTGTGTTGTTTTGTTTTTTTCAATGTGGCCCAAAGCACAGCTTTGAAACAAGGACTCTGTACGGAACACAGAGTAATGCTTGTCCATTGACGAAAGTGCACTGATGACTGTTCTATCTGCATCCCACAGAACATTACAGGAAGAAGAAAAATAATCACATTTGAGACTAGTTTTTCAATGACACTACATAGTACAATTTATTTTCCTCCTTTCTGAAGACCGGCATGATTAGTATTCTTTGCAGGAAAGCGGTGATATCACTGGGAGAAGTGCCTCTTCACCTTTACAAAGGCAGGAGCTGCATCCCACTGAATGCAGTGTAAGGCCAGATAGCAGCCAACAGTTTTGACGTTACAATACTTCGAAAAGCACCAGTGACGTGTTTTCTTTTTTCTTAATCCATTACTTATAACCTTTTTTTCCCCCCTAGAAGTGTTTTCTGCCTAGACAAAATGATGTACTTGGGCATGACTGACATTGCTCGTGGGTGATGGAGCTGCAACTAAGCTATGTGCCATCCAAAGCTTTTGCGGTACGATCAGAGGTTCTATGTCATCCCAATTTATAGAAGTTCCCCAAATTACTGTTCACTTACTGGAGGATGGATCTGAGGTGAAATATGTAAACATAACTCGTCGCATACCAGGCAGTCTCCATAAACAGAATACAAAGACATTTGCAGCTATAATACCTATGAAGAGGAAAAAAACAGTATAAAAGCGAGTCATGAATGTAACATGCCATAATGCTTACTGCAAACAAGCATTCAAAAGTAAGCTTACAAGAATCCTGCTTTTTCTTCACTATTTCATTAAAAGTAGCATCTGCTTCTTACTTTACAGAGAGTTTAGAAAAAGCAAAGAAAAATACTGAAAGCCACATTTATATAGTAGAAGCCTTCCAGAAATATGACATTTAATTGGAATTGTTTTAATGTACGATGTAATGAATGAATGCAACATTCCAGAAAATCTGTACTTAAGACGTTCAAGCTAAGTTTTCAAACTTCTACTCCACTGTAGAACCAACGAAACAAGAGCCAGCTTAAGAGGTCTCATTTCTTGCCTCTTGAGCTGCTTATTCCCAAATGCCACCCATCTGCTGCACAGTTGCATTCAACCGCACGCGGAGGCAAGGGGAAGCACGTAGACATGCGGTACGCATCCCTTCCAGTTTCTGGGGAGGTTTGGTTGTGAGGTAATTGTAAAGACAGTGTTTAGAGATCGAGCACAAAAAGTTGAGTTGGCATTGCTAAGGCACAGTTACCTCTGGGAGACAGCAAACGCACAGCTTTTTACTTCACAGATGTTTACCGCAATCTTATTTCAGTTTAAATAAGAATGTAAATAATTAGAAACATAATGATGCAAAGTTATTTTTTTCTTGTTTAATGTGCCTGCTCTATTTCTATCCAAGCATTTAGGTATTTAAAATGTTTTATAATAGCTAGAAACACTAAAGGGGAAAATAATTGTGCTTCCTTTACAGAATAGTAAATGTCACATAATTATTCTCTATTTGAAGTTTGCAACAAAATGTAAGAACTGTGGAAAAACTACGATACATAAATCCCAGAACCAAAATGTTAACAGATCTCTTCTTTTGGCACTCCATCCTATTCCACCATGCTCTTTCATTAGAGGCAATATTTTCCCTGCATGCAACACGACGACGTTACACAACTCTCAGTAACTTCAGTACAGTAAGCCCAACCTTGTTACGGCAATCAGGGGCAAGGATCCCAAGGGCTCAGGCTCTACTGGATAGAATTTATCTTGCTTGTGAGAGTAACTCCGTGTTGAGGGATGCTCTAAGGAATACAGAATATGAACCTTCACACCCCCCGCCCCAGTGCAATATTTGTATCTGTATTGTGACTTGGCTTTCATGTTGAAGAGCAATGCAAAGCATTGTCCAAAACTTCCTGACAGACTTGTTAGCCTGTAGAATACATAACGGCAGATATGGCTTAGTGACTTTACTTAGAATTTAATCAAGTTCTCATCAGTTTCTCTCCACACATTACATTTTTCTTGGAGGTTTCAAGTGATGCTAGGCTAATCAACCAAAATTACATCATAACCAAAGGAAAGCTCACAAGATACTTGCTTCTTGTTTGCAACACTATGTATTTAAAATAGCAAAAAATTATCAGGGAGTTTTATTTCAGTGGAATATATACTCATATTCCTTCTAAAAGCATTTGCTGTTTTTCACAGTTCCTGAGAAAAATGTTGCCAGGGGAAAATTCTAGCTAATCCTCCACACTCTCACACAGATGCATACGATTTTTCTTTTAATGCATACAAAAAATAGTTTGTGAGAAGGAAATGTAGCAGAAATAGTGTATGTGCAGGTGTGAGTTTACACATGCTTTGTGCCTAACAACCTAAACATGGTACAAAAGCCATCTGTTTTAACATACTGTACCTGTTTGCCATATTTCTCTTCCTGTGAATGTCTAATACTTGTAAGCTAACACAAACCTGTCACAGTCCGCTGACCCTCAGTCAGGTTATTCCACCAGCTGTTAACCTGAAACGGAATCACTGTACATCAGTGCCACTGTAGAGTATTTGCAATTTCAAAACCAGTCACACGAGGTTCTACCTTTTTAAGAATGGAAAGCATTTGTTTGAAATCTGCTAAGTAAATTGGTTTCAAACTTTTTTTATTTCTGATTGGTTTAGCTTTTCAAGTCGGCATTTCCTTACTCAAGAGTAGTTATTTACCCTCCTTTTTATAAAATATCCCAACATAGATGAAGAGTTTCTTCAAAAAGAATGGGGTCATATCCTTTTAAACAACTCCATGGGTTTAACTCTGCTTGTACTAAACAAGGAGCTAGCCCATAATGCTTTCTTTAGCAGATTAGCCAAAGTTAGCATAAACCCTGCCTCGACTAAGCCTCACCCTAACGCTGGCTGACATCACACCACCCACCTTTGAGAGATTCCACTTTTGTGCCAGGGTCACTTTTGCGGAGGTGGCTCACAAGATGTGGAATCCATTCCCCCTTGCGTCCAGCTCACCCAGCCCTCCTCCAAGTTTAAAACCCCTGAAAAAAGTTTATTTTGAGCGTGGTCAGCCCACAGACAAAGTCCAACCCCCTCTCCCTTCCTCAGCTTTCAGAACCGTTTTGGACAAATACTTATTGAGAGCTCAGAGACCTTCCAGCCACATTGATGGGGACAATGTCATAAAAATTATCTGTAGGTTGGAGGCAGGGGGAAATAATGCTGTACGAAACAAATAATTTGCTATTTGATACCAAAGTAACAAATTTATTGCATTTTTTTTGTTTACTTCTCTGGCACAGGATACAGATAATGGTATTTCCTACTAAGTTCCCCAGTGTAAGAACACTAAACAAACATGATTTTTCTAAAATACAAGAAGTAGATGCCTCAGAAGCTACTAGTATTCCTGATTTTTTAAAAATAGAACTTACCAGTTGAAGACAGGGATTGGGAGTTTCAGCCTATTAACAACAGGGCAGTTTTGTTTTATTTTTTGGATAGCTAATCACCAGATCCTCCCCTTCAGGTTTTGAAGGAAAATAGAAGTATAAAACCAAAATTACTTAAAATATTAAGTGGCAATCATAATCTCACCTGCAGTTCATACGCACCTAGCGAGAAAGCATGCGCCTGGCGAGGACAGAGTTAATTTTCTTTATAGCAGCTCACACATGCTGCTTTTAGATTTTTGACCAAAACAGTACTGATAACACACCAGTGTTCTAGCTTTTGCTGAACAGCATTCGCACAGCACCAGGACCTTTTCCATTTCTTACTCTGCCCCTGCAACGAACAGACTGGGGGTGCGCAATAGGCTGGGAGGGGACACAAGCAGGCAGATGACCCAAACGAAGCAAAGATGTATTTCTTATCATATAACATCATGCTCAGGGAAAAGAGGGGATTTTGGGACGTTCAGCCATCTTTTGCTCATGAACTGGCCGGGCATTGGTCTGCTCACAGGAGGCCGTGAGTGACTGCCTTTGCATCACTTGTTTTAACGTCGTCTTCTCTTAGCCTTCACTTATTTAGCAATGTTTTGGTTGTTGTTTTATTTTTAGCCCCAAGTTTTCTTGCTTTTATTCTTTTCCTCTTCCCCCACCCCACTGGGGGTTTGTGGGGGAAGTGAGCAAGCGGCTGTGTGACCCTTAGCTGCCCACCAGGGTCAACCCACAACACGTGCCCACTTCAAAAGAAGCACCACAGCACGCACAATTCACGTCACAAAAACGGCTCCTCTGTGTCCTACCCAGGGCCCCGTGCTTCTCCAGCTCCGCACTCAGCCCTACTTCCCTTGGACAAGCAGACCTGAAAGAGTAATCAAGCCTGGTCCATCACAAGGCAGGGTAGTAACCCTGAAACAAAAGTAAAGCATACATGCACGTTCAGTCTAGTTTTAAATACATTTAATCTGAAAGCTAAATGACTGATAAGCTCGGGATGTCAACTAAATTTACAGCAAGTCTTGCAGTACTTGTGTTCCTCTTACTGCCCAAACTCCAAAGCGTTTGCATGGAAATGTCAGCTCCCATAAAGGAAAAAAAGCCCCCTAAACCCTCATATTTGTGTGGTACAGGTTGAAAATACAAATGCATTTCAGTAGCCAGAGTGTTAGAAAGTGTCATGCGCAAGGTTCAAAATTTAGACTAGCTCTGTCCTCTTTGTGAGTTCACGTTCCCTTGTGAGAACACTTAGACATGGCAAAAATGGATTTTTTTTTTTATAGTCAAAAAGCAAAAGGTACCTAGTTTAGGTATACAAACTAGTACTACCGACCTCCCTTCCCTGCACTTCAGCGTGAAGATGGTATTTTTCTCCAGTGTAGCTTTTGCAGTGACATTGGGACTTACAGTTTTCTAGAACGAACTCTATCGGTTGTTGGTTTTTTGTTTTTTTTTTTTTTATTCTAAGGAAACGTGTCTAGCGTCGTGTGCTGAGAACCTATCTATTATTTCTCCGCGCCAGAAGCCCGGATAAGCAGGACGAGCGTCCGCCGTACAAACGGCGCACGGGGCAAAAGCGGCAGTCGCGTTTCACGCTCCTGCGGGGACCCACGCGTGGGGGGCCCGGCCGGGCCCGGCGCCCCGTACCTGCTTTCTGAAGTCCCCTCTCTTCTGCGGCCGTATTTTATCCAGCCAGTCCGCTCGGGCTCCCTCGAAATAGGTCTGGACCCGCGACTTGAGGGACTCATACTGCCAGATGGCGGCGGACCCGAAGGCAGAGCCTGTGAACTGAGCGACAGCCGACACAAGTCAAAACGAAGGCGCCCTCGCCGCCCGCCTTCTCCCCAGGGAGCCCGGCCCGCCGTTCCCGGTTGCTCAGCCCTCAGCAACGCTCCCGCCTTAACGACAATTAAGGCGCCGCTGTACGGCGGCCTCCGCACCCCCCGTCCCCGTCCCCCGTCAGCCGCTTACCCCCACCGCGAAAAGCAGCGGCTTCACCAGGCGGCGCGGCGAGGGGCGGCCGGCGCGGGTGGGCGGCGGCGGCGGCGGGCAGAGGCTGCGGCGGGGGGGCGGCGGGCCGGGCCGCGCCTCGGTGGCGGCGGCAGGGGGCTCCTCGGGCCGCGGCCTCGCCCGGCGGAAACCCTGTCGCTGCTCCAGCAGCACCGTCAGCCTGTGGGGGAGAGACACGGACCGTCAGCACCGCCGCAACCGCCCGCCCGCCCCCCGCCACAGCCGCCTCCTTCCCCGGCCCGGCCCGGCCCGGCGGTACCTGTGCGGCCGCGGGCCCCAGGCGCGGGCCCAGCACCGCCACGCCATGTTGGGCGCCTCCCCGCCCGCCGAGCGCTTCCGGGGCAGCCGGCCGCCATCTTGTGGGCGACCGGGCGGAGCCGCTCGGGGGGTCCCCAGCGCCGCGGGACCACTCCGCTCGGTGGGCGCCCGCGGGGCTCCCGAAACCCTGCCGGGGCTGCTGCCGGCCATCGCGTCGGGTCCGCCCACCTCCCGACCCGGCCGCCATGTCGAGAGGGTCGTCCCGGCTCTGCGCCGCCATGGCGGGAGTGGCGCTGCAGGGCCCCTTCAGCCGCCATGATGAGTGTGGCAGCGCCCTTACCTCCCGGGCCCCCTTGGCGAGTAGCGCTGGCGCCATGTAATTAGGGGCTTCCATGGCTTTAATGTGTTTGGTTTTTTTTTTTTTTTTTCTTTCTCTAGACGCCTTCCGGAATAGACAGAGCGTGTCTCCTCTTAAGCCTGCGGCTCAGCCGGCAGCAGCTGAGGCGGCTGGGGCTGCTGCCTCAGCCTTGCCTTGCGCCACCATGTGGCTCCGCTTCACCACACCGCACCTCCCCACACCACACCTCACCACCTTTCCTCACCTCAGTTCACCACTGGGCTGCTCCAACGAAGGGCTGCATGTGACTGGCCAGGCACGAGGCAGCTGCTCCTGCCCCGCAGCCTCCTTTCAGGCCTCTTCTCCGCACTACCTTTTGCCCAGGTCGGTTGCCCCCAGGTGTCCTGTGACCCCCTTGCTGCCGGCCGGGGCTCCCAGTCTCTGGCACTGTGCTGCTCTTCCCAGCGCGGTCGTGGTGCCAGCGGTGTGCCGGGTGGTTCCCTGCAGGGCTGGCGAGGCGTCATGCTGGCAGAGAGCAGTCCCTGCCCAGCTGGTGCTGCCAACACCGACACCCTCCTGAAAGTAAATGGAAAAAGAAGATAGGTGCGCTTTGAAAATAACTTGTAAGCCTCAAGAAGTTGCGTGCACCTTTGTAGTTATCTGTGTTGCTGTGGATACACTAAATGGGACAGGCAAACGGCCTACATGCCAGTCCCACCTGGGCCTCCTGAGATCAGAGTGCAGAGCTGCTAAAATCAAGCAGCTGAATAAACAGTGGTTTATCTCAGAGGCGCATGGGGAGGAGGAGAGGCAGCAGGGAAAGTTCTGCGAGCGTGTGAGGAGCACACTCACGCCACGGGAGAGCGGTTGCACTGTCTCCAGTCCTGAAGGCCGCTCTGCTGGGGCTGGGCTGGGATTGGGCGACCCGACCCAACGCTGACGCTGGGCTTTAGCGGGAAGTTGGCGTCAGTGCAGTGCTTTCCAACCCAAATAATTCTGCAGTTCATTGTGTAAAGGCAAGGTTAATAGCAAGATGAGAATGGTCTGTATATTTTAATTGCAAGTGGCTATAAACCTGATTAGACTATTAATAAGTTAGACGAGCTTTGGGAGCACAATTACAAAGTCAAATGGTTTGGAAGTGGAGAGGAAATAAATTAACATTGTTCCTCTTCTTTTTTTTTTTTTTTTTAACAAGTAGTAAAAGAGTTTGCCTTCTCAACTTAAGGCCAGACTGACCTGAGGAAACCTCTGTAAGGTTGTGGTGGGAGACTGCTCTAAGCGGTTTAGTACTGTATTTAAATCTGCATTTTATCTCTTTCTGATTGTACTGGTGGCCATGGGTCAGTGTCAGCGTCAGAATTTGCATGAACTAAGAAACGATTAGCAGGTTCAAAGTAATATATTGCTGGTGTTAAAATGTATATATACATATGTAAATGAAACCAGTTGTAATCAATGCTCTGTCTCTGTTTTTCTATGTAACAAAATAAAAAGAAACAAAGTTTTTCTATGTAACAAAATGAAAAAGAAGTAAAAGAGTTTTTTAACTTTTCAAGTTAGACACTTCTATCCCTCCTTTTTGCTTCCAGAGACCTTATCGGGAGTGATTTGTTTGTTTAAGTGGCTTAAATATTTTTCTTTGTTAACTCTTTCTGTCCTGTGTTCAAACCACATACATTTTGGCTGTGCCGTTTTTAATGTTAAGGGGATCTTTTTGCTCCCCCAGGGCTTCTTTTTATTACATTACAGCTCTTAGTTGTGTATAGCCTATGTGTGTAATTTGCGAGGGATGGTGCTCTGGGCTTCATGTATTTATGTGGTTTTGGTTTATGGTCATTTTCCTTTGGGCAGTCGCAAAGCATATTTGTTATTAGTTGTGCCATCATCTCAAATGTATAAACAGTGAGAGTGGCTGGCAGCTAGGACAATCAAGTCCTGAAGGGTAGGGTGTATGTGGTACCAGTTGAACGAGGAGGATGGATGTGGTGTCGGTGGAAGTAACAAGCTGTTTGCTTCTCTTTTGCAGGTGGTTTCTGTTAGTGAACTCTTACCCTGTTAAAGCAATGCATTTTGGTGGCATTACTTTTATTGTTAAAACTACAAGAGCGGTAAGAAATCAGCACCACCATTGCATGGGGACTGCAGCCTTGTGCGTGACTGGTGGCCCAGAGGGAATAAAGTATCGTCCGGACTGTCCCATGGGTTTTGTGTGGTAGCAGCTGGGTCAGGAAGGGATGAGTGAGAGTGGCTCCTTGGGACAGAGGAAGACAAAGAGAGGAGGAACAACAGCAGCTAAGTGGTTGCAGAGCTGTCCCTGCCTGTTCTGCCTCGGGGCGTGTCTGAAATCACAGTTTTGTTTGTTAATGTGATCCACTGGATGGGTGTCTGTCCACACTGGTTACTGATTGCAGGGCTTAAAAGCTGCCAGGGAGATATAAAGAATATAAAGAAAATGGATTTTTTTAAAAACAAACAGCCCCCACCCCCCTTGCTTTTTTTTTTTTTTTTTCTTTTTCCTTTCACTGGCCCTTTTTTTACCCACTATAGACTGTGTATTTCAGGAGAGGCTTTAGGGCTCTCTGCTCCTGCCCTGTGTGGCGTATTGATATGTGGCCCATCACCGGGCTCTCAACCCTCCTTGAGACACCAGACCCACTCCCTGCCCACTGAGGATTCAAATACCAGCACTGTGTGCTTTGCTTTCTAATTACTAAAGTTTTTCTTTGCATGCTTGTCTTAAGAAGATCTGGAAAATAGAACACCTTTCAGATGGTCCAATGTGCACCATGCTATCAAAGTTTATTCTTCTTGCCATTTTACATCTGCCTGTGTGTTGAACTGAAACATCACCACCTAGATTCAGACCACATATGCACCTTTCTGCTGAGGACTACTCACCCACAGTGAGGAGCTGAGGGGTGCTGTATCATTTCTAACAGGTGTATTAGTATGGGACAGTCGTTTTAAGGATGGGAGAAGGACTCTTACTGTGGTATTTGTAGTCTTGCTATAATGTGGTTGAATTTGGGTCAGGGTAGAGGAAGATTGTTACTCTGTATTGGTGAAATCTAGTTTCCAAGCTTCCTCACTTTGAAGCCTGTGATATTTTAAATTATTGGTTTTTAATGAGAAGTTTGTGTTTACAATTTTGACATGTCCTGCCCATAGTGATGGTGTAGAGCATATAGTTTGATCTTTTCCTTACTGCCAGGAAGGAATTGTGATTGCGCAGGTCATAGGCGGAAACACTCACTCGGATTATTGGCCTGCCTGCGTGGTGTGAAGAAGTCTGCTTGAATTTGTTGCTTAATTTAAATTTATCACTTATTTTAAATATTCTCTGTTGACAGTTATGTATGTTTTTAAGAGGTTACACAATCACCTGAGAGACAAATGCTCCCTCCTCAATGTGAGATTAAGCTTTTATAGTGGAATACACACATTTTTTAAGAGCGGAATAAACTTACTCCTTCTTTCCTTGTGCAAACGAATTCCAAGTGCTGCAGTCGTTTAAAATGAGTGATTATAGGAGGAAACCTGAATTCTTTTTTTTTTTTTTTTTTAATGCAGAAAACTTGCATATTCCTTCACAGTATGGGCTGCATCCTAAACCAAATTCTGTCTTCAATTGTTTGCCTATTGTATATGGACACAGACCTCCTTTCATGAAAACAGTATCTTGGTGACACGTGCAACAAAAGTTTCAAGTAAAGCAATCATTGTGGATATCGTAATAATATTTTTCTGTATTGCTTTGGAGTCTGATGGTGTGTGGGCAGCTCAGTGGCACTGACAAAGCACATTATATGCCAATGGTTTCCAGGTTAATACAGGCATCTTTGGTTCTAACCTACATGATTTTGTTGTAGTTTTAATATTCGCGTCGTCCATTTCACTGAAACTTCACTGTAGCGAAAAGCCATGCCCAAGCCTTTGTGCAACACTCGGGCAGAGCTTTGGCCCCGGGTCCTTGATTTTTAGAATGAGGGGAAAGGTCCTAAAGAGTACGAAACTTTCACTTGTTTGATCAAACTGGTCCTTCCAGAGTGCTGACACTAGTGTCTAGCAGGAAGGTAGATGAAACAGGTTAGAAACATACTGTAAACGTAAGTATCAAAATTAATTTTGTTTTAAATTTGTACTGATAAGCATTGTAATTGGGAGACGAATAAATTTATTAATTCATTTGATAGTTTTAATTTTAAAAGAATTTTGAGTTAGCAGACGAGTAAAGAACAGATGAAACATTGCAAATTGAAATTAGAGAATTCCGCAGTTGGGTCCTCTCATTTTGCTCTGTTGGTATCTTTTGTGGTAGACACGTATGGTAATAAAAGTGTTCCTAAGAAAATACTCAGATGTCAGAATATTTAAGTATTCCAATTTTTTAATGAGATTTAGATTCCAGTTCTACAATTCCCTTATGTGATAAATTATTTTGTAGGTAGGCAACTTTTTGATGTTTTTGTAAAGGTCAGGCTTGTGTAAAGATAACTCCATGTACTGTATATGTATAAACTGTTTCAACAGGTTTCTAATATCAGAAATTTTGGGAGGTTTCTTTGAAAACAACTTCTGTCAGAAGAATGGCATCATCTTCTCTACAAATTTGTGCATTGCTGCTGGCTTTAGCTGGATTCACCATTTTACTTGTTACTACCATGTCCAACAGATGGAAAATTTCGGACACCGCAACAGTGCTAGTTACTGCAGACTGGATTTCCGAAGGTCTTTGGATGGACTGTGCAGTGATTGCTTTTGGATCGATACAGTGCAAGAGATTTCCCTACATGTTGAGTTCAGACAGTAAGTGCCCATGGCATACGTATATAAAATTCTGGGATGTAGTTTTATTCCTTCTTTCTGGACAGCGTGTTAGCATGGTTGGATGGCATATACTGAGTTTGTCACAGAGGGTCTAGTACGGACAGGATTTGTCCTGTAGTACTTGCAGGCAAGTTACAGGGCCCCAGAGAAGTGCATACACTTCACCCTGCAATTCAGCTCAGTAACTGCTGTGGCTTTTTTGCTCTCTCTGTTGTGTTGACATAAAGGCATGGGTGATACACAATGATTGCCATCTCTGTTGTGTTGACATAAAGGTGTGGGTGATATACAATGAATCTAAGTTTTTTGTTGTTGTTTTGGAAGAAATAGCATCCTTTTACTCGTCCTAATACTTAACTAAAAGCAGACCGTAGGTCAATGAGCACTGCTGCTTGTTTGTGCTTTGGTGTCAGACAGAGCTTCGTAGATGTTCCAGAACTTGTTTGATACTTTGTGCTAAATCTGTGTATTTGTTCTGGAATTTCTCAGAGGTGGCCAGCTTAAATTAAACTACGTCTGTGCGACTGATACTTTTGTGTTTTCTGAGGTGGACTGTGCTAGCAGGGTAGTTTATCTGCAAATAGGGAAGAATTGTCTTTGAAGGGACTAAAAATTGTTCGGATTGTTCTGGATTTTAAAAATATCTTTCTGTAAACACCATTTCTATGGTAAAGGACTAAGAAGGACTGACATTGAAGTTCTTTCCTTAGAAAACTGAGTGTAGAAACAGTAACAGCGTAGCCTTTGAAAACTGGGATTTTGTTAAGCTTGCTTAAACAGAACTTTGTGTTTATTCTTTTACAACTTCCAGTATGGTGCAGTCACTTTATGAGTTATATCATGGAATCATTTCTTTAAGCCTTCCCTGCTTTATAGATCCCTGATTACTGTCATTGCTGTTTGTCTGGACTCTTTCCAGCTGATTTATTCTCGATACACAGTGCTCAAAACTTAAAAATACCACATATCTCAGACTATGTACACTTTCTTGACGCTGACATGGACTACACTGAAGCCAGAGCTGCCTAACTGTAAGGCAGATGTCTAAAATGTGAGAGTTTAACTCTTCTCAAGATTCAGCATATTCGTGGTTCTTCCTCAGGGCCCTGGCTTTGGCAGCCTCATCTGCTTTCATAACAATGATGCCAGTTCAAGGATAAGTGTCAGCATCCTGTGACAAGGCCAGAATTTATAGCCTCAAAAGGAAGCTAATCGCATGCTTCTAAGCATTTTAAGAACACTACTCATTCTGTCAGAAACATCAGCTTTTCATACCGTTTTGATACCCGTTCTGCTACTCTCTAAGACTTCCTTTATGTAGATACCCAGATGCTTAAGTTTCATCTAGAAACTTAGGTATGATTTCTGGAAATTAGAGTCATGAGATGGGGCCAACAATCCTTCAGTTCTCGTACATGGTAGCAAGATGGCACGGGTGCTTACGATGGTGTGGCAGCTCTGCTTTGCCTCGTGTAAATAGGGAGAAACCGACGTTTCAGCCCTGTTATGGAGATAAGCAGAGTCAATGCAGGACAGCCTAATTTTTTCTAAAATGCAGTTTCATTATACCCAACACGGAAAGAAAATATTCCTCAGGAACAGAAGAGTTCCTGGTGAACTGAAGCAGTCGCCTCCCAGGGGTTCTCTTCCCTCCCTTCCCGTAGCCCCCATAATTGGAAGGGAGGACCCCCAGCTGGCAGGGCTTGGTGGATTATCTTCAGCTTTTCCAAGAACTGCATGTCCCCTAAATTCAGCACGGAGTTCTTCATGCCAACTGATGGGCATGTCATGTGGCTGCCTGCAGAGTAATTGCTGTCTGTTGCAGGGCTGTTTCTCTTCTTACAGCCCTCAGTCAGCATTCCTGGTCTTGAAACAAATCTACAGAAAAGATCAAAAAGGTACATCTCATGTTGGTCAAACATTTAAGGTGTTAATATTTTCAGTATTTTTTTCCCAACTGTATTGGCTGAACTGATTAAAAAAAAAAACAACCTATTTCTGCCTCTAAACCCTTTCTCAACCATATTACATGCAAATATGCTCTGTTTTGAGAAGATCAGAGCAGTTAGGAGCAATTTCTCTCCTTGGTCATATATTGCTGTGGTCATATATAGTCACATCTTGGCATGTCTATGTTAGCATTTTACTTACATCAGAAGTACACTTTTGTATTGAATTTTCCAATTATTCCCATTTACTGCACTTGGTTTGCATTGTGGAGTCTTGGAGTGCGCTAACTGGTTTCCTCGTGGATGAAGCAAAGCAGGGAAATGTGCTCCAGGAACGCACTTCCAGCCTTCCAGCTGTTGACGGGCCTTCAGTTCACCTGAGCAGGTTAGAGCAAGTCTGAAGGAAAACTCCCAAGTCATGGATGGTGTTGATGTGAAGCTACCAACACCAGCACTTCTATGCTGCTGATGCAAAGCCTCCTGCAGAGCAGCATTTGCTGTTATGTCCATCGCTTACCAAACCATAGTTTATGAAATTTAGTGAAGAATAACCCTGTGTTCTTCAACACCATTGAAGAGTAATTTCTGTAAGGGAATGATTAAAATGCCTGGTGCCATATAGGAGAAACTCATGTATTCCAGGTCTGCAGTTTAATCTTTTCTGTTTGTACATGTGCATTATGACTGCCTATTGAAATAGCTTTTTTAGTTAGGAAGAGATATTTTTTTAAAAATGAAATTCTTAATTTTTTTTTTTATCCTTGGCAGCAGTATAAAATCTGGGGACACTTGATTCAAGGTCCCAACTAAACGCAACTTTGAAAGTGCTGTCAGCAGAAGTGATGGCTGAGGTCACCAGCGTAGCACCTGTGTATGGATAAATTAATTTGAAACTCTTTGAAGGGCTTTTAATGGGATGTAGATACTCCAGTATACTGGTACAGTGCATTCATTTTACTATGCCATCATTTTTCAAATTGCAGTGACTTAGCAGAAGGAGGGAATTCTGTAAAAGTCACCCAAGAACATAAATTCTTACCACACACCATCTAGTTTCTTTAAAAGATTGCAAGTACAGAGCTGCACAGGATCACATTGGCTGTGCTGCCAAATCTGTTCTTATTTAAATAAATGGCAATGATCCTCTTGGCTGCCAAGGGAGCAAAAATGTTGCAGTGGCACTGTCGTATCCTTTTGCAGCTGAGCCTACCAACCTACAACGTCAGCTCAAAGTGACCAGTGAAGGTTGAAAAAAAAAAAAAAAAAAAAAACCACCAAAAACCCCAGATACCTGTTACGAGCAGGTTGTGACTCTCTCAATGGCTAATCCTTCTGGTAGTCTTTATGTAAATGCCGTGAATCTGTTACCATGTTGCATCATAGCAGGATTATTTTATGAAGAAACTCTGACTCCATTTCCTGGAGATAAGAGCAGGTTATCACTGCAAGAGATGGTTAACCCCGTTTGGATACACAAGCAGTTTAGGGTATTAACATTAGTGGGTGATGTGAATTGAGTCTGTGATTTTGTCTACTCAAGAGCAGAGGCAAGTAAACCAAGTTGAACGTACCTCTACTTTGCCTAGATTATTTTTTTTTTAATACTAAGATATTCTGATAAACAGATGCAATCAGCTGATAGGTATTATTTTTCATATAGCCATTTTACTTCATGACTTTATTCCTTTTGATATAGGTCTGTCGCACTGGCGCATTCATTGCCTTATATTTCATTTCTGTGAAACATACATCATTACAATTGTATTCCAGTGTAAGTGGGACTATTTTTAAGACTGAATGTGTTTAACTATAGATCAATAGACTGTAAAATATTAATGGGAACCACTCATTCACAGACTTAACCTTCCTGAAAGAAGCTGGCAGTACAGTTGCTGTGGATTACTTATGACCATAACTCCAAAAAATGTGGTAAATATTTTAGCAACAGAATAAAGTTCCTGTTCTCAAGCTTTTTTATGCTTGAGTCGTCAAGACAATAACACAGTAAAGCTTTTTGGTTTGAGATCAATAATAAAGTTACAAACAATTTTCATCATGTGTAAATCCTAGTCGACTTCAGAGGAGAGACAGAAATAAAATATTTGCCAACATTAGCACTCTTACAAGATATTTTGTAGAAATACTGACTGAACTTTCATTTTGTCACTTCTCATTAGAAAAAGAATTAATATTGTCATTTAAAAAAAAACGTTAATATCTTTATCATGAACTGCTCCCACTTCTTATTGTCATGCACTGTAAGCCTTATCTCTGGGGCTGAGCAAAGAGCAAAGGTAGTCTCATTTTGGAGTGGAACCCAGAGATAAAACAGCAAGAAGGCTTCTGAAAGGCTTCAGTTGATTGTAATCTAATTATAGGGATATTTAACTGTTACTACTCACAAGCATGACTGCTGCATTGGAAATTGTTGGGTTTTTCTTGTGCTTGGGTGGGTGGGCAATTATTGGAGCTACTTTGCCGAATAATTACTGGAAAGTCTCCTCTATACATGGTAGTGTGATCACAACGTCTACGTTGTTTGAAAACCTGTGGAAGAGCTGTGCAGAAGATAGCACTGGAGTATCCAACTGCAGAGAATTTGACTCTATGCTTGCACTGCCTGGTATGTGACTTTGCGCAGTCTTGTTTATATTGCTTAAAATTTTGTTGGAAAAAAAGTAGAAAGACTTGTTTTGGTAATCTGGTAGTACTGGAAAATAACTGGTTAAGAAGGACTTTGTGGGTTAAAGTAATAAAAATCTTTAAGCAGCAGGATGTGTCAGGCACATGAGGAAAGGCTATAAAGTAAAGCAAATGAAGTCGCTTGATCAATTGATTTTAATAGGCATTTTAAATATGGTGTAAACTCTTTTCTGTCATCTTGTGGGAGGAATTAGTAGGAGACATTTTTTAACACATCTTATGATCTTTATTTAGAATTATTGTATAGGCCTTTTTTGCAATATTTGATAGCTAATGTACTGTAGCTGGAGTTTTTTATATAATAGGTAAGAAATACTATTTATAGCTAAGAAGCGGTAGTGGTTTTTGCATGTTGAGACTGAAAATCGTAGATAACGCAAGAAATACAATGAGTATATGTTATACATTATAACATATTATATGTTATACAATGAGTATGTTTTATAAATTAATATACTTGTCAGGACTTGTTAAGTACTGTCTTGTTGGATGTGGTTCTAAATATCAGGAAATTTAGATCTGCTGGCTCCTGTACTCAGTCTTCAGCAGAATTGTGGTTTGTCCTCAAATGCGGCAGTATTCTGTGGCTAGTAAGCATGTTTATAGACCGTAAAGCTAGTTTCTGTTAATCTTGAATAATTCAGTATGTAGATACTTATCCCAGAATAAGTTGAATCCTGCTTGGCTGAATCTACACTGGGAGGTGGCTAAACTTAAATGGGTAGGAGGATACTCCTAAGCTGAAGAATGTGTAATATTGGATTAGTGGGAATGAGGTATTAAATCACTTTCTCTCTCAATCTGAAATAAACTGCTGTTGTTGACCTGCTCTGAGACTAGCGTAGCAATTCTCTGAAACTGTGTCCAGTATTTAGGGAATAATCTGTGCTTTTCATCTTTCAGTGTTATCTAACAATTGGTTTTAAAATGCATGTGTGTATTAAGAGAAACATAACCCTATTTAACCTTCTTAGGCTCAGCAATAGCAGGATCATGTCCACCAGACGTTATGTGAGTGTGCATTTGGTTCATGTATAAACCACTTCAAGGGATGGTTTGTAATTTAGAATCATAGAACAGTTTGGGTTGGAAAGAACCTTTAAAGGTCATCTAGTCCAACCCCCCTGCAATGAGCAGGAACATCTTGAACTAGATTGGGCTGCTTAGAGCCCCGTCCAACCCGACCTTGAATGTTTCCAGGGATGGGACATCCACCACTTCTGTGGGCAACCTCTGCCAGTGTTTCACCATGCTCACTGTAAAAAATTTCTTCTTTATATCTAGTCTAAATCTCCCCTCTTTGAGTTTAAAGCCATTACCCCTTGTCCTATCACAACAGGTCCTACTAAACAGTTTGTCCATGTCTTTCCTGTAGGCCCCCTTCAAGTACTGAAAGGCCACAGTAAGGTCTCCCCGGAGCCTTCTCTTCTCCAGGCTGAACAACCCCAACTCTTTCAGACTGTCCTTATAGGAGAGGTGCTCCATCCCTCTGATCCTTTTTGTGGCCATCTTCTGGACCTGCTCCAACAGGTCCATGTCTTTCCTGTGTTGAGGGCTCCAGAGCTGCATGCAGTACTCCAGGTGGGGTCTCAACAGCGTGGAGTAAAGGGACAGAATCATTTCCCTTGACCTGCTGGCCACACTTCTTTTGATGCAGCCCAGGATACAGTTGGCTTTCAGGGCTGCAAGTGCACATTGTCCGCTCATGTCTAGCTTTTCATCCACCAGTACCCTCCTGTCCTCGGCAGTGCTGCTCTCAATCCCTGTATTGATACCGGGGGTTGCCCCAACCCAGGTGCAGGACGCTGCACTTCGCCTTGTTTAACCTCATGAGGTTCACAGGGGCCCAATTCTTGAGCTTGCTCAGGTCCCTCTGGATGGCATCCCATCCCTCAGGAATGTCAATGGCACCACTCAGCTTGGTGTCATTTGCAAACTTGCTGAGGGTGCACTTGATCCCACTGTCTGTGTCATTGATGAAAATATTGAATAGTACTGGTCCCAGTATGGACTCCTGAGGGACACCACTTGTCAGTGATCTCCATCTGGACATTGAGCTGTTAACCACTACCCTGTGGATGTGACCATCCAACCAATTCCTCATCCACCAAACCGTCCACCTGTCAAATCCATCTATCTCCAATTTAGAGAGAAAGATGTTGTGGGGGACTGTGTCAGAGGCCTTACAGAAGCCCAGATAGATGACATTCGTAGCTCTTCCCTTGTCCACTGATGTAGTCACTCCATCACAGAAGGAGCGTGGTCAGGCAGGACTTGCATTTGGTGAAGCCATGCTGGCTCTCTCGAATCATGGCCCTGCCAACTTAGTGCCAAATGACCAACTTGCTGCCACTGACTCCAGACAGCACATTGTAATTGACGTATTTACATGGGCTGTTGCCTCTGAGAGTGTCATAGAGCTCCCATGTGGGCAATGGGGCCACATCAGGTCAGCATCTTGGAGCTGCTGAGAAAAAAGGGTGTTTTAAAGAAATTGGGGTGGGGCGTGGAGGGGCAGAAAAGAGCACCATGAGTAGATGTGCTAAAGCAAAAGAGAAAGGAAGGCAAGCAACAGCAAGGTTTCTGGAGAATTGCAGATAACAGCATGGAGTCAGCAGGAAAGAAAAAAATGGGGCCAGACAGAAAGTGAATGAATAAGCTCTGAAAGTGAATTTGGGAAGATTAAATTTGATCTGTTGAAGAGGAGATTGGTTACGCTGTTGAGAAGATGGCAGTATATTTGAGGGGTATAGGTAGGGGGAAGGGGAAAGGAAAAGCAGCTTGCAGAATTGTAGAGAAAAAAAACAGTTTCAGAAAGGTGAACTGAAAAAGAAACAAGTTAGAAGACACTGAATTGTAGAAAAAGCTGAGAGGGCAGATGGGCAAACCAGGAAAGAGGAAGAAAGCAGGGTTGGTAGCAACGAGAGCTGAACAAACAGTGGGACCTCCAAGAAATGTCTGTAGCACTTGCAGGTATGAGCCAAGGCAGACTAAAAATTATCATGGTTGGTTTAGGTGTGTTTCAAATTGCTGTTTAGAAACTGCTGCTGCAGCAGAAGATGCCAGAGGTTGGTGGGAGGGGAAAAAAAAACAAAAAGTGTCTTTGTTACCTCTCATCAGAAGGACCATAAAGATTTTCCATTAAGGTTTCCTTATTGGCAGCTGAGCTATGTGGTATACCTCTGGTTTTTGTTTTGTGCATGGAAAATATCAGACTTGGTTCTTTTAAACAGATTTAAAGCTTTTGAATTCAGTGACCCATTAGCCCAGATCATGAATGTTTGAAGCGAGGACATTTTTGAAAGCAATATTGCATAAGTTTGAGACCGTGGCTGGCTACAATGTATAGCTAGCACTACCTATCTAGTCACAACTAGATCAAACATTTGATACAGAGCAATTACTTAGCTGCCAAATACTTTTTAAACTCTTTTTTCCCCTTCTTTTTAAGGTTCCATAGGTGTTTCTTCCAATGACAGAATAATTTCTTATGATTAGTATTGATTGATAAAATGAACTGACTTTGTATCTTGTTCAATAAGCTCATTTTTTAAGATAAAGGGAACAAAAAATTGAATTTTCTGGACTGTGAAGTAATCTCAGTGGAAGCTGTTGAGGTGGTTGTGTTGTGGTACAAAGAGGACATGGTATGAAATCTCTTCTGTTAAAATAATGCAGCCATTGGCTTGCAAGCAGTTAGCCTGAGGATGTGCTTGTGTGTCGTAGAAAGATATGGCAAGTCCCATCTAATACTGCAGGAGTCCCAAAGACCTGAAATGTAAGTTGTTGGATCCCTGCCATGGATAATTCCTGCTGCCGTGGTGTAAGATCTCAAACTAGAAAACAGCGTCAGAGTTGAGTGCTTGTCCAAACAGTATCTTCTGCAGGAAAAAAACTTGAACTCTTAATGGTACTTTGAGGGGTCTTTTCACTTTTATTACTGTCTGTATTTTTTTCCTGAAAAATTTAAAATTAATGCTTAATGAAACATTAATTCCTTAAATGATGTTATCCTTTAATTCTGTGTATTTATCTCATGACTGCTTATTACTTACTGTCTTTTATAACTCTCAAGCTTGCGGGACCAATACTCTTAAGCCACATCAAGCTATACAGCCCGCTGAGTCAGTGTGAATCTGTTACTTCGCCTCCTGGTTCTGTGCCTGATTTTTGTTGTCTGGAGAGTTACGGGCTCACTCCAGAGCTAGAGAGGGGGTTACCATGGAGGACATGGACGTCATCAGGGAGCACGAGCTTGAATGCTAGCATCCACGGTGCGACTGTCCAGATGCAGTTCAGTTCAGACCCTTTTGATGTATGGTTAGACTCATAGAATCATTTAGATTGGAAAAGACCTCTAAGATCATCGAGTCCAACCAATTTAGCAGCCAAGACCTGCCAGATCGGTGACACTTGGTGTGTTTATCACGTAACAAAGGTGCCAAAGTGCCATTTGACCTGGAATCTGCCAAATCCAGGGTCCCATTTTAAAGGAGCCTTAAGTCCCTGTCTGACCTTCCTTCTTAGGCTGGTTAATAATCTGGTCACAGTTTTTGTGCAATCGATACCCAAATATAAAGACCGGGAGCTGAAACGATGCAGAATCGCCAGAGTAGCAAATTCCCTGATGTGCCCACATCAGCTGTAACCTCTCTGCATGAATATATCTTAGGGAGGAGACGAGTGCTACAGCTCTCAGAGCTGCTCATCTCCTGTTCGTCACCCCGGCTCAGAGTTTAAAGTGCACTGCTAACTTGAGCACCTTCTTTCCCATCTCACTGGAAGTAGCAAAGCTGGCATATTTTTCCAATTCCTCTGTAGTGCCAGAGCCCCGTACGCCTTGGCTAGGGCCTGGAGTGCTGTCCTGTGTGCGCAATGGTACAGGTGTAAGGAAGTCACCAGGGCTTGCGAGTAGAGGTCTTATTTCTCCTCCTGCAAACGACCATGTATACAGCTATGCATTTTCACAGGACTTAAAAATGTGAGCTATGAAGGGCTTGCTATAATTTTTCAGGATTTACTAAAGGCCCAAGAGGATTTACTGAGCTTGTAAAGTGTGAGTGTAGTTCAACTCTGAAATCTGATTGACTTGAAGGCTAAGCACTCTAGGGTTTGGATGCCTCTCTGAACCACGTAACAAAGTTGGACAAGATTCACTCATTACTGCTCCTATTAATTTTGTCACTCCACCTAAACACTTTTATTTTTTCAGCACAAGATTAATTTAATTTCTGTATAGGTCCTGATTTGTTTTCTCTTTTTCTGTCTTAGCTCATATTCAGGCATGTCGAGCCTTGATGATTACTTCCATCCTTTTGGGATTCATAGCTACAGTAATCTCGCTGCTTGGTTTGAAGTGCACAAAGGTTGGGTTGAGCGATGAAGATGCAAAAACGAAGTTTGCTGTCGCAGGAGGATTTCTTTTTATTTTGGGAGGTAATGTTGAGGCTGGAATGAGAATGCTATGAATACTTTGCGTTGCTTTCACAGCTAGACTAAGTGAAATGAACGTTTGTTCTTGGTTTAAAGACGCTACAGCCATTAAAGGAATCATTCACCTGTGTGCATTTTAAACTTTTTCTGGTAGGTCTCTGCTCCATGGTGGCTGTTTCTTGGTATGCTGCGATGGTTACTGCTCAATTTTTTGACCCATTGTACGCTGGAACCAAGTAAGTTAACAGATCTGTCATACCCACCTCCATCATGTGTTACAGACAGCTGTACTAATCTCAGCGGTTCTGGAGTTTCAGAACCTGGATGGATCCTGGTATCCAGTCCTACAGGAGGAAAAAATTGTCTTCAGGGAATCTTTTTGTCTCAGAGATGTTGGTGGGGAGGGAGGAGAGTTCTCTACTGGAAGGTTTAGTGAATGTCTGGGGAGTATCAACCCCGCATCTGAAGAGTTTCTGTACTGTGTTTACATTTTCTTGTGAGACTCAATTAAGGGCACATCTCAATCTTATGAAGAAGACAAAGTAAAAGTCTTAAATTTTCTTTGGCATTTAGACCAAAAGAGGTACAAAATTCTAGCTATGGCTAGAATACAATGCCTTAGATGTACAAGCAAACGAAAAAAAACAGAGAGACCAGCTTGAACTGCGTACTAGCAACCTGCAGATAACTAAGAAATGTCATTTAAGTGTGCTGCTAGTCTTAAAGAAGTAAAAGAATATTTTTCACTGTATATTAACAGCTCACCATTTGTTTGCCTTATGAATTAAAAGGAGGCAAAGTTTGTGGGACTATCAGCTCATCCAGTTGCGCACAAACAAGTTTCGAGGTATAAAAGCCCTTATTCTTGTCTGATATAAAAGCAACAGTCTTCAAAACCAAATGCCCGCTTATGGCACCTTATCTAGGTCAATAGATTTAGCAATGAGGAACAAGGGTGGAGGTGACCGGGCCTCTCCTTCAGAGCGGGGGGGGGGGAAAGGGAGAGGGAAACATAACATGCCTGTGGAAAATGAGAGTGTGGGTTTGGGCAAAAGGGGACATTTGCCAGTACCGCTACCGAGTATATAATTTTTAGAGCAGTAAAGTATAAATCTTTAGTCGCTAGGATCATATTTGAAGTGTTTTGTTAGTTTCCTCCTGAGGATCAGTTTAGGGAAGTCAGAGGTGAAGTGCTTTGTTATGAATCAAAGTACTTTAAGCAACAGCTTTGGATGTTTGTCAGTTTTCCTTGTATTTTCAAACAAGCACTTACAAAGAAATTGCATTTGTGAATACTTTTTGTTGTTTTATATCCCCTTGAGAGAATTATATGAAGGGTAATAAATACGTTAGAGGACCGAAACAACCGTTGATAAGGAATTTCAGTTAGTGGGATAGTTAGCGAGTTTTATAGTTATCTGGTGTAGCTTTGGGGCTTCAACATCAATGCATGTTAATCAGTTACCAGATGGTTTGGATTCAGTGGCTAAAGAAATCCTTTTTAAAAATATCTGAACTTCATGTTTAAGACTATCGATTCACTGAGCAGTTCTTAGTGAATTAACTTTGATCATTGGTAAAGCCAGACATGCTCTTGAGGAAGTTTGTGCTCCTTGGACTCTGTGAGATAGATTTACGTTCAATTGCAGGCCAGTATTATCATAGAATCATAGAATGGTTTAGGTTGGAAGGGACCTTGAAGATCATCGAGTTCCAACCCCCCTGCCACAGGCAGGGACACCTCCCACCAGCCCAGGTTGCCCAAGGCCACGTCCAGCCTGGCCTTGAACACCTCCAGGGATGGGGCTTCAACAACCTCTCTGGGCAACCTGTGCCAGTGCCTCACCACCCTTAAAGTGAAAAACTTCTTCCTAATGTTTAATCTAAACCTGCCCTCTTCCAGCTTAAAGCCGTTCCCCCTCGTCCTATCACTACATGCCCTACATGTATTGATCTTCATTCTTAAGAGAGTGGCAAATCTGCTTTTTCAGATTGTGGTTTTTTTTTTTTTTTTCTGGCCTGACGTCAGCAAAATAGTAAAGTTTACTACTATTAATTCTTAGAGGAATTTCTCATACAGCTGTGAAGGCAACCGAAGTTTTCCTGCAGATCCCTCCTATATACTTTCCTTTGGTATGATGTCTACAGCATTCCCGTCTGTAGGTGACTAGTGAGCAGGGACGATTGCACGCACGGGGCAACATTCTGGTTGTTCCTTAGTATTCCTCCAGCAACTTGCACTCCTGTTTTTTTTTTTTTTTTTTTTTTTTGAGATAATGATTGTTTCCTTGTTCCGTGTTTGAAAAGTGCCTAAAACAGTGGAGACCTTGCAACTCCAATGTGTGGGGAGAACATGGAGAGCAGTGAACCTGTGTAAACCTCTGAAACCTTCCTGTTAGCAATTAATTCTGGAGTCAGAAACGTGGACACTTTTAAGTAATGATTTTGTGTTTACAAGTGGAAAGAAAACACACATATCTGGTTTCAGTATACCTTCTACGCAGTCCATGACACTTATTTTGACCTTATATTAGGTATCTCATACCACAGAGGTACAGTCGTATTGTGGATACAGTCTTTGTCTGAATATAAAAACTTGTTTTCCTCTTTTTGTGAAACTCCTGCCATGATTTCCCACACCCAATTCTGTCTAGTCTTTGGGTCAAATTCATTATCAGTGAATTTCTTGGATGGGACTAGGGGGTTTCCTGACAGGTGTCGTTTTGTACAGTAAAATGGGGAACTATTCTTTTTCAACCTGGATCTATTCATAAATGTATTTCAGCTATAGGACCACAGAGAGTGCTGAATATTCTTTAGGATACATAAGTTTGAAAAAGAGCCCTATACAAATAGCTCCTTGTAGGTGATCTAGCGTCATGCCCGTAGAAAGCTGATTTCTATGGTTAGCCTTTTCTCATGACACAGAGAGTAAGGTCCAATCATTCAGTTTCACAAAATGACTTAAGTGGCACAGCTACTACAAGGGCAAAATAAGTGTTGTGGACTGCACAGAAGGTATATTATTATCATTTATTATCAACAATTTATTAAATATATGCAAGTATTTATTGCTGCTTATCTTTATGTTGCTTAGTACTTTCTGTACTGTCACTAATTTGGCAGAACACCTAAATATACATGTAAGGGCTTTACTGAAGAGACACAAAGCCAGATCGGTTCTTCTCTGTTATCAGTTAGCTGATTTCTACGCAGACTAGAATTTGTTTGTTTGCATGATTTGTGCACTTTATGGCTAAGTCTAAAATAATGGCTTTGTGATCCTGTTATATGCTGTTTCCATAAAATCTTTCACGTTTCAGGTATGAACTGGGAGATGCTCTGTACTTAGGCTGGGCTGGATCTGTTCTTTATATGCTTGGTGGGATCTTACTGACCTGTTCGTGCAAAGGGAAGAAAAAACAGGATTACAGGTAATCTTGAATTTGTCAGTTGAAATAGTAGCTGTCAATTATATACAATTTTCTACCTGTATACTATTCTCTCTCTCTTACCCCCTGGTATAAATCTGTAGCCATATGAAGTACAAACAGGAAATTGTACGTATTAATTCAGTGCTATGGAGTGTCACAGACTTGTGACGGCAGGGGATGCTGAACCAAATACTCCCAGATAGTGTACTTGTTGATACTTTGCCACCAGCGGTCAGCTATAGCTAGTATTTGGTAATTCTGGGTACTGTTGATGGTTCTAAGATCTACACAATGAAAATGTACAGTGAAAGAGCAAATTATCTATTGCCAAAAGAAAAGTATATCAAAGAATATAGTGTATTATGATCAAGTTTCTCTGCAATACTCACTACTATTAAAATATTTAAATACTATTTAAATTGCAGAAAGTGTAAAGGCATTTCCTTCCCAAAGCATACCCAATTGCTCATTACATGCATGTGATTTTTTTTTTCTTGTTCCTTATGGAAATATCTTGTTGCACAGCAGATCAGAAAAGTTGAGATTTCTGGCCTCAATATTTAACCTTGACTGGATTTTTTAAATTTTATATATTATCTTAAATTATTCACACATACAGAAGGTCACTTTCTGAAGGAGAGGGATGAAATTGTCAGAAATAGCAGAGGTCCATGTCTACCCAGAAGAACACAAAGGGCTTGGAGGCTGTCTGTACTGGCAAAGCTTGAGAGGATAGAAGGGAGAAGCATGTTCACTGCTACTGTATTTAATCTTAGGAAATTTATGTCAAAACACATAATAAGTGAGAGTGTTCTTCTGATACTCCATCGCCTAATCTGAAGCCATTTAAGGTTTATGGTTATATTTCATCAGTCACATTGGACTTTAGGTCTTGCTCACCGTACTTTGATACAAGTACCAAATATCCTGAAATATCTTGAAAATCAGGTAAAACTGATGTATGAAGTAGAAGTTCAACATGGCAAATAAGAGCTGAAGGGGTTGGCTGAAGATACTTCTGTTTTGCTTTCTCATCATCCTGATTCCTGTATTAAAAACTGGAGCTTACACAAAGGCATTAAAGTCTAGGTTCTCTTCTGCTTTAGGGGCCTGACTAAAATGCTTCGAGGAAAAACACACGTGAGTTAGGAATCCATTGTGTTTCTGGGTACGAGAGAGATGTCTGTGCTGCCTGCCTGCCCATCTCTCTCCCTGTAGCTACAAGACTAATGAGAACAATAGGCCTCTAATTTCTGCACCTTTGTGAAGTCTGTGCTGTCGGTGGGTTGGATACAGACCTAAATGAGTAACTTCCTAAGTGTCTGAAACTGTGGAAGTGTATGTAATACCTATTATTTTCTACCTTTTTTTTTTTCTTAATTTACAGTTGCAACAAATACGCGTATTCAGCAGGCCAGGCAGCTCATCAGCAGCGCATTTACACCAAAAACTCCGAGACAGTCATAAGCAACAAGGAGTATGTCTAAACTGATCTTTTACATCACTTGTAGCGTTAGTAGGTTATGAACTCAAATAAAGAAGTGAACTACTTCCAGGGTTCTGGTTCCAAGTTGCAATTTTTCATCTTAATTTGGAGCAGTACAAGGAGGAGGTACAGTTTTTCAATGTAAATGTAAATGTAAAAAAGGTTTTCTGGGAATGTTTCTCAAATGTAAATAGGTTTCTACAGAAAATGCTGTGATGTGAAATCCTGTGGCATGAAGGTTTTCTGCGTGCTGAGAAGCCTGGTAAAATTTAACCACAAGAGCGCGGTGTATCCTGACAATCAAGAGCAACTGTTTCTATTTCAGCTGACTCAAAAATGCGGAACTGATATGCTGTAGCTGACTGCAAGTTAATACGCCTCACAGTTAGAAATGTGTTGTGTTTTCATTAATGTTTAGCTTCCTACTTTGTTTACCAGCTTTAGCTTTTTACGGGAAATAAACTTTATTCCAGAGACTGACTGAAACGGATTTTTTGATGAGTGTTAGCCTGGCCACTAATAAGGATATAGTCTGGAGGCTTGAAGTCTCCTGGTATACTGAAATTCATATTGTGTATGATAGTCAAGATTTTATAAAAGCTACAAAAAATTCCCTAACAACCATTCACCTTCAAATCTGCAGATGTGCAACAAATTTCTTGTTGGTTGTAATGCAGGAACCAAAGGTAAATGGTACAGAATGAAACAAACAAAGCTGGGATTGGAGAAAGCATCTGGTGCGAAAATGCCTTGTGATAACTAAGAAGATAATAGCCCCAATTTTTTATTTTTGTTTCTATGTTTTCAGGTTTTAAAATAATCCTGTTTTAACTTTGAGCAATCTTTAGCTTTGGGAACTTCTACTGCATCTGAACTAATTCATGTAATTCCCCAGTGGCTTTATTCTCTGTCATTGTTCCATCGT
Organism: Pluvialis apricaria; assembly: GCA_017639485.1. Classification (NCBI taxonomy): domain Eukaryota; kingdom Metazoa; phylum Chordata; class Aves; order Charadriiformes; family Charadriidae; genus Pluvialis; species Pluvialis apricaria. The sequence continues at coordinate 27,907,147 of CM030014.1, forward strand.
TAGAATTTCTGCCTTAAACTACTCTGCTGCTGGGAGCATATGTGTGCCATGTGTAAGCACTTCGACAGCTGACAATGAGCTCATTTTACTTCGTATTGATGCTTTGAGCAACGTGGAATGGAATTTCACGCTGCAGGTTCACAGGTTTCATAACTCGTCCCTTTTAAATTACAAATATATTGATAAGTTTGACAAAATACCTTAGTGTTTCTCTCTACTTTTAATGTCTTCTGACAAATATAATTGTAGTCTGATTTAGAAGTTTTGTGCAGGTTCCTTGATACCCCAGTAGATAATTTCACAGGGCAACCTGCAAGCAGTCTTAGCAGAAATGATTTAGCCATGTTGCTTGCATGCAGATACAGCTGACGTGTAAACTGACACAGTAAGGCATGAATTGGGCACTGATAGATATTGTTGGGCTTAGTAAGTAAAGCTAAAAGGAGTTAGGATTACTTTTAGACTGCCACTCTCATCTTCTTCCCTCCACTAGCAACTATTGTTTTTAAAATCATTCTGTTGGTATTCTGGAGAACAATTTCAAAAGCTGAAGAGGCACTTAACTTGCATGGTGGGAGCAGAACTCCTTACCACCACCTATATATTTTGTCCTCTGGATTTTTAGGTAATTTTGTGATACTATTTTGGTCTAGTTGAATGTAAGGAAAATGCAGAACTCGGGCAGAGTCTGAGCAGTTCCAGTGTTGGTTTCCCACCAAAGGTTGTGTCATCTCAGGACCAGGAATTATGATCCAGCAGGTGAGACAGAAATTCAGAACTTCCTTGGTCTGGCATCAGGTCTTCTAGTGACGTCACTGGGAAGTTTAATTAAAAACGAAGTGTAAAACCCCTATGTAGTAACTCATTCATTTGTTCAATACGTTGTTACTGTATTGTGTCATTCAGGGGAAAATAAATGCTGAAGATACCGTGCCTTTCTCTGGTTTGTTTACAGTCCTTCCAACCATTTTCTGTTTCTGCTGGTTCTCCCTGCTCACGGGCCCCTTTCCCATGCAGCTCCCAGAGTAATGCTCTGAATGAATTTAATGAACCATCAACACAGTTTGGGGAGTAAGGCATTTTATGTGCAGGTGACTATTTATGTATGAAGTGACTATTTTTTTTTTTTCTTTTAAATCTGTCACAAGCCATTTAGCTCTCTTTAAAATGTCTTCACACATTGCTATTTTTAAGTCCTTTGCTCGGCAGATCAGACTGCTTTGCTATCTGCAAATCTTCTTCATACCTCTGCAGCTGAGACCAAAATCCCGCATTGGGTTCTGCTACTGGTCTGGCAGTCTTCACAGCCTAGGAAAAAGGAGAGACGTTGTAGAAGCAAGGGTGGGTATCATGCAAAGGGATTTTTTTTTTCCCCTCTTAGACTTTTGAGAAGATTTACTTGGGTTTTGATTTGGCCACAGCATAATAAACAGATATTTTGGTGAGCTGACCTCACTCTGTGCTTGCTAAGGCCTCTTGGCATGTGGTCTGTGTTACAGAATGGATTCACGGGCAAGACATGAAAAGGAGCTGTTGAATTTGCCGGAAATGTGAATGTCGCTCACAAAGTGCAGTGACACTGCTCATGTTTAAGATATAGCGTGAAACTTGGTCATGTATCTGCACGCCTCTGTCTGGTACTGAGCAAAATGGTTATCTAAATTAGAGACTTCAGTGATATACCTACCAAATGAGTGAAGAAGAAAAGACTGTAGAGCATGTCATGTGTGTTGGACGGGCTTCCTAATAAAGCTGAGCTGCTACTACTCGCAGCTGGCCGGTCCCTAGGTATTTAGCTGGCCTAACGGGTGATGTTTCTGTCCTGTGTTGAGCTGTGCATCGGTGATAAGAGCAAATCCTGCAAAACACTCGTCTCCATTGCGCTCATTTACTCTGTGTCTCTGTCTTTAACTTCGCTTAACGTGACTAAGCAAACGGTAGGGAAAATGTTCACAAAACAACCAGCTTTGCATGTTTGCTGCCAGTAATTATATTTGTCCCAGAAACCTCATGTTGAAAGCTTGTTTGTCTGAGCTGGGGCTGAAAAAACGGACAGTGGAATTTTTATTCAAATGTTGAATATCTATATAACTGCTGATAAACAGGCGAGAGCACCCAAATAATTCTGTGAGAAATCGTCATTACTCATAATAAGCATTGCATTTCTTACCCGAAAGATGGCTAAATATAAAGCTGGATATAAATACAATACCTCAAAGGCATCCTTGAGCGGGAGCTGTTTATGTCTCATCAGATAAGCCATGCAAATGGCAGCTGATCGGCTGCGGCCGTTTTTACAGTAAACTAAGCACTTCCCGCCGCTCTTCACAGCCTCTTCTATAGCATCACTGCACTGCTCGAAATACCGATACAGATCTTCAGCCGGATCGTCGAACACGGGTACGCGTATGCCCCGGACCTGCTGGAGGCCGGGGAACGGCTGCTGCCTGGTGACATTAACGCAGAAGGTGACCCCCTCTCGCGTGAGCAGGTCCTGGTTGCAGGCTGCCCTGGCGTTGCTGATGAGCAGCGAGGCCGTCACCTTGCAGAGCTGGACCATCGGTGGCCAAGGCGGCACTGCCGCCCCGCTGCACAGCTCCCGGCGCGCCTCCTCCCCGTGGCGGTGGGGCCGCGGTGGGACGCCGGGGGATTGGCGTTGCGGGTTTCTTCCCCGGGCAGCATATACTTACGGGCTGCGCTGTGCTATATTTAGCCCCTCTGAACGGGCGTAAAGGCTTCAGGCAGGTCCTAGTGCCTGCTGCGTCCTGAGATTTAAACAGCTAAAGGCAGTTCTGGAGCCCGCAGAGCGTTTGCGAGACAGTTGGATGTGCACTGCCCCCATCCCTGCAGCAGCTTCTTACAAGCAGCTGAAGCCCCCGTCCTCCTCGCGGGAAGGCTGCTGCTGGGGTCAGCGCTGATGCGCCGACGCAGTCGGTCCCATCACCTCCAGCTCACCTGGCTGCCCCTCACCTACAACAGAAGCATCTTTCGAGGACCCAGAAAATGATTTACCAGGCTCGCTAGATAGGGTAGCGCTAATCTTTCTGGACTTCAGTAGAACTGCTGGTGCGGTGCCGGGGCAGGGAGTAGCTCAGGCGTGAGCGTGCGTACATGCGTCGGCGCTGTGACGCTGGGAGGGGATGGGGCAAGGGCCCGGCCAGGGCAGCGCCACATCAGCCGGGGCCAGGGCCAGCTTCTCCAACACTTCTGCCTGTGACGCAAAAAGGAGCCTGTGACCAGTATTTGCAGCGGGCACAAAGATAAACCTGGGCTACCACAGCGGCAGGGCATGGACTAGTAGGACGGGTGTGAAACACAATGCCCGCTGGCGAGGAATCCACCATGAGGGACCAGGATGAGCTTTTATTCCACTGTGGAGTGAGGGGAAGCCGGCCTGCCGCACACCCACCATCACTCATGTAACAACAGCCTGCTGGAGAGGTGCCAGCACCGAGGCCAAGGCACGGTGTCCCCTCTGTCACATGCCTCGCCCCCCGGGCTCGTTCCTCTGCCCGTTGCTTCCTTCGCGCCCCCCCACCCCGCTCCCCCCAACCATGCACGGATAGATGGGGAGACACATGGACATGGATGGATACACGCACACACCTGGACGGATGCACACAGATGGAGAAACACACAGACACATGGATGGACACACGCACACACAGACATGGACAGACACACAGAGAGATGATCGGACAGGGACACACATGGATATGGATGGGGGAGTCTCACACACACAGAGACATGGATGGAGAAAGACACCCCCCCCACCCCCCCCCTCCCCCACACACACCCCCGCCCACTATTTGCCGCTGTGTGTCACATGTGGCTTTAGTGCAGCCCGAAAAGCTGTTTAGAGGGATTATCCTGTTAAAAGAATATGGCTAACGGCAAGAAAAGTGCCCTCTGTGCCCAGTTTTGACATCCCGCCTGCTCGTCTTACCAAACCCGTGAGCTTTATTTTGCATGGCATCACACTCGATGTGGCATGAGCCCTCCACCAGTCCGTATGGATCACGCTGGGGTTTGCCAGACACGCCTGCTGTGGCTTACCCGTTCCCCGCAGCTCACCCCGGCACTGGTCCAGGAGGCCCCTGGGTGCTGCCATCCCAGAGCAGCGTTGTTGTCGCATTAGCACCCGCAAACGTGTGCTAAACTTCTTGCCCTCCGTGCTGCCCCTCTGTGAGGCTAAGGCTGTTTACCAGCTACCTGCCGCAGGGGACTCGAGGATGGTCCTTCGTGCCTGCAAGGTTGTCCCTTATCACCAGCCTGCCCGGTACCGTGTGCCAGTGCAGAGGAGGAAATAGGAACAGGGACGTCATAGTTACATGGCGAGTAATTATAAGCGAAACGCACATGCCAGCTCCCGGCAGTGAGGACATTTGCCTCCTCTGCAGGAAGCTGGTTGAACTGCAGGGTAATAATAATAGATAATAGGTAATAAATAACAATAGTAAAATAATAACAACAACAACAATAATAATAATCCCCTGGCTACAACAACAACAACAATAATAATAATAATAATAATCCCCTGGCTAGAAAAGGGCTGATGCCTCAGTCTGGATTTTGCTGGGGACTGCTGGGGTGTTTCGGGCCTTGGTGCCACTGCCGGCTGGGGTATGGTGCAAGGACCCCTGGTTACACCGGCTGTCTCTCGTCCTGGCGCCACGCACCGCTGTAAAGTGCCCGGCCCCATCATCTCGGTGAGCTCCTCATAGGTGAGGGGCTGCTATCAGCGCCCCCGAAACCTTCCCTTCCCGGGGAAGCAGGAGCTGAGCTGAGCTTGGATCACCCCCTATGCCTTCCGCGAGTTCTCGGCAGTGAATTTGCAAACATGCGGTGCTACAAAGCAACAGAAATGTTTTCAAACAGCTTCAGTACGCACACAGCTGTATGTGGCCATTATTTAAGATCATAAATTGAGACACGGAGGAGGCAAAGGAGGTGACTGGTCTGCAAACAACTTTTCCCAGGAGAAGATCAACTTTTCTACGCTTGTCTGTATGTGTACAGATGTCTGCATGTGGTGCAAATAGCTGTGACTGCAGGACGGGAAACTAAAGAAACGCCTACTCACTCAAGGGTATCACTCAATTTATTAAATTTAAGTGATATTTGCTTCCAGGCAGATAGATACACTTTTAGTAGTTTCCAGTTATCAAATCTCTTTAGACACTTCACGAGCGGCTTTCGGCGCATTACTCTGTCTCCCGCATTCGCCCGCCTGTGGAAGCGGCCAGGGCAGAGCCGAGGCACAGACCCTTCTGCTGCATCACTTGAGTCTCAAGCGCGAGATCAACCAACCGCGTCAGAGCGACGGCCCCACGGTCTGCTTCGCCTGCCGTCAACCCTGCCAACAGCTGGACCGCCACAAGGCCACGGCAAATAATTAGGACAACACTTCGTAACGAGAAATACCAAAGGGCATTCTGATTCCTCATACGATTACGCCACGACTTTTTGCGCATCTCCACGAGGCAGAGAACGTTTAGCGTACTCACTTCGATGCGCCAAACCAGGTTGGCCGTGTTTCCACGCACATCGCAGCCGTACAACCCCAGCAGTTGTTCCTGCAGACCACGCAGGGTTGAATGCAGGCAAACCCCCACCGCCAGCACTGGCATCAGCGCGTTACACACCTTGCGGCTGAGCGCATGACTTCATTCCCTGGCGCTCCTGACCTGGCTTTTATCTGTGCCTTAACAAGGAAAAAGAAAAGAAAACTCCAAACTCAGCTTAAATGGACAAGAAATAAAACCGCCCTGTAAATACAGATTTAAGTCTCCAGCCTTTTTATTTATACAAGGATTCAAAGAACATATTTCGACTTTAGATAAACAGTGCAAGAGAGTTACAAGTACCTTGGTAACAGAAAGAAAGAGATAACTGTCCAGCTATGCCAATAAGTGAAATAATTCTTACTTCTGCAGATAGAAATGCATCTGTTTAAAGCAAAGGTGGACTTTAGATATTTTGCTATACCTTAGCCCCCTACCAAGCCCACCAGAAAACAACAGGCAGTTTGTCATTTGTAAATGATAAGTAGCTGCGCTCTCAAAGCCTTTTGAGACCCTCGCCCTTAGTTAAAACATACACGTTATGGCACAAAAGAGCAGGCTGAAAGACAGAGACACTTGGAAATCCACTATTTCTGGTTCTCCCCTTTCCAGGGACAGGGGTCCTTGTTAATAATTTTTCCTAGACCACTACCCTCCCCCCCCCCGGCCCCCCACCGCATCCCTGCGAAGTAAAAAGATGTTTTCCAACCAAAACACCACAAAGCGCCGTCTGGAGAACATCGCACCAAACGTTCCTCCCCAGAGCTCCCCCACTCCCGTAACTGACCCGTGGCGGTTGCCAGTCCCCGCCGTGGCTGCAGCCCTCAGCCCGCCGCCGCCACGGGGCCGGGGGGGGGTTTGTCACAACCGTTTCGGGCAGGCGGGAGCCCAGGAAATGTAATTTATAAGCACTGAAAGGGCCACAGGCTCTGCGCCAGCCCGAGCGCGGGCTCGGGGCTCGTTGGGACCTGGGCCGACTTCAGCTTGTTGAGCCGCGCCAGCAGCCGTCCAGCCGTCAGGTAACCGCGGTTTGCTTTAGGTTTGCTTTAGTTCAGAGCGATACGGAGTCGATACCCTGGAGGGACTCGGCCGTTTCAGCTCCCCAGCGGAAGGCGGCATGGCCAAAGCGCGGCCCCGGGCCACCGAACCGCAGCAGGTTGGGGAAACGGCTTCAGCGTTAACAAAGAGAACAGAAAGACTGAATAACCCGGAACGGACAAAAAGCAGCAGCGTAGGCAGACTGTGTGAGAAGGAGTACAAAATAAACCCAAGCGGACCCAGGGCCGAGGAGGGAGGAAGGGTCAACACCAACATCATGCGCCTCCCGGCAAAGAGGGGGAAGAGCCGCTGGTGCTGCCCGCGCGGACCCGGGGCTGCGGTGGCGCGTGTCCATCCCCAGCTCGGCCCCAGGAGGACTGAAGCAGTCGCCCTCAGGGCCCAGAGGGACACTGAAGTGTGAGCTCAACCCCAGCCGAAGCGGGGAGGTACAGCAGGAAGGGTTTCGCCCGCATAAGGGCTTTTACCGTATCCTTGAGTCCTTAATTTGGACTATTGGGTTTTATTATCCTAACAGGACCAATGGTTTGGGCTATTAAATTGTTAAAATATTAACTGGGCAATCAGTAAATCCTTGGCTTCACGTTTAAGGTGTGTTCCCCCTGGGGCCCATAAGAAGCTTTTGAGGGTAACAGGCTGACAGCAAACGCTAACGGCACAGGAATGGAAGCGACCAGGACTCTCCTTTCAGTCTCCCATTCTGCAAAGCAAAACATTGACCTCGGCAGTCGTGTGATAAAACTCCAACCCAACTCAACCGTTTTTTGAAGAGGGGTACAATGCTTCAATGTCCCTCCCCCCCTTCCCGCCCCCCCCCTTTTCTTTTTTGGCTTTCGATGTAGTTTCTGCAGGATTGGTTGTGGGGATTTCTGTAACTGAAGGCTAAATTTGTATTGGCAATTCTGGTTAAAAAAAAAAGAAAAAAGAAAAAAGAAAAAAAAAAAAGACAGGAACTCTTCAGAGCAATAGAAGTAAAATGTGGAACTTGCCATATTTCTAGAAGTAAATAAATCTGTATAAATCCATGAGTTCTATTTATGCACGCCTGGGTTTTGATGGGTCCAGTGGTGCTGTCTGTCCTTCAGCCAACGTCCAGTATCCCGGCTTTCATTTCTGAAACCCTACCAGGTTAGACCAGAAGGCGGCGAGCAGGCAGGGAGGACACTGAGTCAGTAACATCAGTCACCGTGACTTGGAGAAGCCAGTCAAAGCTGGCCTAAAATCTCTGCCTAGTTTGACAAACCATGAGCATCGTTACCCGGCCCCAGGACGAGGTGGGCAGGAGCCACTGCTGCCTCCCAGTGCCTGGTGGGACCGTCGCCCCAGGGAGGGCAGAGACAAGCTCCCTCCGCGCCCGTCTGCAGCGTTACATTGCTCGTGTTCTCCTTTTCCCTTAAATTGCACATTCTAGAAACTGCTAATGTTTAAAATGTTTTTTGTTTTTCCCTTTCTTAGAAAACAGCCAACCCCCAACCCCATAGTGTTTGCTCATCCCGAAGACACGTCTCCTCTGGCAGGACAGAGGAGAAATGCTCAGAAACGTGCTGTGCAGACCAGCAAAGCAGGAGACAGATACACCTCTGCCCTCCCTCTCGCCCGCAGTACAAACCCCTCAAACTCAAACCCAACCCCGTACGAATGAAGCGCAACCCCTGGGCGTGCTCTTGGCCCAACTGGTCACAGCGACTGCCTCGTATCTATCACATCTGCTAAACCTACATCTCCAGCCGACTCTTGCCGTACCTGGGAGGCACAGAAGCCCTCTGGAAGCCCCGAAGCACACAGCCCTAACAAGCACAGACACTCCTACAGCTACGTGAGGATATTTATATCTTTCACCGACCACCCCCAGTCTCAAAACCCGGCACAGAGTCCACCCCACCAAGCATTTTGGGGTTAGGGCAGCCGCCCGTGCGTCCCAGCGACTGGTGCGTGGTGGGACGGGGCGGCAGAGGGTGAGCCTGGCCCTTCCCAGCGCTGCCGGTGGGTGCCTGACCTGCTGTCGCGCCCCGTCCCTGCGGCCGTTCGGGAAGGTGGGAGGACAGGGGAGGGACAGGGAAAGTGGGAACTCACTTTAAAACCTACGACGCAACAGGAACAAACACCAAAAGAAAAAATATCCCAAACAAAACACATCCTGTCCCCTCGTCCTCCCCAGTAGGTGCTACCTTGGGTCAGTCTCCTGGGTAGGGACACTGCCCAGGGCTGAGGGCCACCAGCCCCTCTCTGCCCCGAGGCAGCTGCCTGGGAGCTCACTCCCGCCAGTGCCCAGTCTGAGCTCTCACAACCAGTCGCAATGCTCCGGTTAGTTAAAAGTCCCTGGTCTTTCTTATCACCCCCCAAAAAAGGGATTCCCACCCACAGCCAGGGCGGGAGGAGGGGGAGGAGGCAGCACAACTGTCTGTCAAGCAGAGAATCCCACTGTGCGTATTTTCATCTCTCTGTTACCTACGACGGTACTGCACTGCAGGTAGAAATTGGACCATTATTACTTGGGTAAAAAATGGCTTTCCAACTAGCATGCAAAGAAAAAATACCCCAAACCCCAACCCCTAACACTCATTCCCAGTCACTGAGATGTAGGAGACCTACATTTCAAATTGTCATCAGCTACGAGCTCTAGTCAAGAAACCCACTTGTGACCTCCCCAAAGAAAAAGGGAGTTCTGCATTTTTGCGTCCAACAGCCACCGCCAAACTGTTTCAGTTCAACCCACCAAACCTGCTCAGGCTCCTACGCACGCCGCTGGAAGCGAAGGGCCATCTCTGCCTGCCTAGGAAATACAGAGGAAATACCCAAAAGAGCCCCCCGAATGGAGCACTCGAGCTGTGCTGACGACCTCCGTCTCTCCACGATATGAAGCGGCGTCGCTCTGGGCACCGTCGTGTTTTCGGCAGCGGTATGGTAAGCAGCGCTCTGGCCAGCGGCTGGGTAAGAAGATCAGGGCAATTGCATATTCCACTGGAGGCAGCAGAAGAGCTGCCCTCGGAGGGGCCGGCCGGGTTGGGTTCCCCCGGAGGCCTCTCTGCAAAGGCTTATTTCAGCCCCGAGAGCCAGTCTGTGGCAATAATAAAAGTAAAACAATGAGGTACGGAAAGAAGGGCCCAGCATCAGGGGAAGAGACCAAGAAAGAAGAAAACAGCTCGAGCACTGCCAGAAATAGCAAACAACTGAAACCTTTTCTCCTCCTTCTTTTTTTTTTCTTTTTTTCTTTTCTTTTTTTTTTTTTTTTTTTTTTTTTTTTTGCCAAGGTGAATTAAATACGTCCTTTTGTTGGTTGGTTGGTTGGTTGGTTGGTTGGTTTTGGCAAAGTGAAGCCCTCGGCCGCAGTCTCTTTCCTGGCTGTGCTAGTGAGTTACCGCCACAAGTGCTGCGCGGCAATGAAAGCCACCGAAAGGAGGAGGAGGAAGGCAGAAGGCAAAGATCTGCTGCTGGCCCCATTGACGCCGTGTCCAGACTGCTTAGGAATAGCGTGCGTTTCTGGCTGCCTGGTGCTGGGGCTCTTAGAAAGTCTTTTGCCACAGACGTCATCGGGACAGCTGTCACCACTCCCGGAGCCACTCATGTCATCACCTGCGCAGAGACAAACATGGGGTGAGCCCCAATGGCCTCCCTTACGGTGGGCGATGTCCCCGCCTTCCCTGTGCTGCAATCCCGGGGAGCTCTGGCCACCAGCCCTGCCCTGGCCACCTCCTTCTCTCTGCTTCCCCCACTACGCGGTGCAAGCCCATACCTGATCTCCAGCTGACTTTAACCACCCGCTGCTGCAGCAGCTGGAAACTGGTGGAGCACCTCTCCTATGAGGACAGGCTGAGACACTTGGGGTTGTTGCTCAGCCTGGAGAAGAGAAGGCTCCAGGGAGACCTTATGGTGGCCTTCCAGTATTTGAAGAGGGCCTACAGGGAAGATGGGGAGGGACTCTTTATGAGGGAGTGTAGCAACAGGATGAGGGTAACAGTTTTAAACTGAAAGAGGGTAGATTTAGATTAGATATTAGGAAGAAGTTCTTCACTGTGAGGGTGGTGAGGCACTGGAACAGGTTGCCCAGAGAAGCTGCGGATGCTCCATCCCTGGAGGCGTTTAAGACCGGGCTGGATGAGGCTTTGAGCAACCTGGGCTGGTGGGAGGTGTTGGAACCAGATGATCTTTAAGGCCCCTTCCAACTCCAACTACAATTCTATGAAACCTCCGGAGCAGACAGGAGCAGTGGCCCCGTCAGCAGGGCTGGGCTGGGACTGGAGAGAGCCCCCAAGGTTTCAGTGAGGCTCTCAGAGCAGCACAGCCTCCAGCCACCCCGCAGCAAGGTGGCTGCACTCGAACAGACCCTCTGCAGCCCCGAGCCAAAAGCCAGGTGGCCACAGCCCCCCTCTGCCGTCAGGGCCCAGCCGCAGGGTCTGCACGGAGGCCCGTGCAGGCTGGCAGGAGCGACCGCTCGGCCCCTCTCGCCTGCCGTGGGCCTCTCCGGTTCTGCTAAACTCACTTGCGTCTTGGAAATCCACATCATTCCCGATGTTAGCATTGCCCAGCCGGTTTGTCATGATCTTTAGCTGCATGATTTGCTGGCGAATGGTCATATCTGGCTTGGTGATGTCCACCTCCACCTCCGGGTTGTTAATCTGATTAGCTAAACCATCCCCCATCACTTCGGGCAGGTAACTGCAAAGGAAGGCGACAGGTTTAGACATCTCCCCCCAGTTAAGATCACTTCTCCCCGTTACAGACACCAGTGATATACTCCAGCCTCTCTGAACCCCTGAGAAGCTGCAGTCAGTGGTGTTGGCTTGTCGAACAGATGCTGGTGTTTGCTGCGAGGCAGCCAGCTCTACGGATGGCCGAGCCATCCTGCCATCGCCAGACCCCATCAGAGGGCCTGAGGCCCACCTCAGCTTGCAGGAGGTGGCTGGTGGCCTTGTAGCATCACTGTCCTGGCATGGGGAGGGGTTTCCTGCAGGGAAGGCTGCGCGCGGGGCTGAGGGGTCACTCTCAGGCTGGTACCTGTGGAGCCACAGTGACACTCCCCTGTGGAAAAACTCTGTCCATATGGGAGGCTGAGGAACACCTTTGTCCCTGCCCTGGTTGAACCCTGTGGGGACTGACACCCTGGGACAACGGAATGTCCCCAGCCCACTACAACCAGACAGGCCCCCAGGGAAGCTTCAGCTAACTGGGAGGTATCAACCAGCAACGAGAGCTGCGCTGCTCCTTCGGCAGTGCCCCCGGCCCGTCTGCTCCTGCACATCTGCGGCACTGCTGGCAACAACAGGGAGATATGGAAGAACCAAAGGCGCTGTCTCCGGGCTGGCAGAGACCATCCCAGCAGGTCCGTGGAGAGGAGAGGAGAAAGGTGTGTGTCCAGCAGCCACCCATCTCCCCTCACAGCCATGCTTTAACTGTCAGCCAGGTGTTTGATGTCACCTGGGCGCCTCCTCCCTCGCATGAGGGAGCAGCATTTCAGAGCAGCTACGGAGGACAGATGCATATGCAATTCTCAGCAACAGCTCTGGAGCCTGTGAGGTAAATCCAGCCCTCCTGCCTCCTGAGTGCACGCGGAACTGCAAAACTGCTTCATTAGTACAAAACCACCCAGTTATTTAATGACAAATGCATGTCAGTGCTTAACCCTCCAACACGCAGCAAAATGACAACAGGCTTGACATTGCCAGGTACCAGTTTTTCAGGAGACGCAGCATTTCTGTGGACAGGGACAGACCTTTCGGCTTCGTCTGAACGAGTGGGGCTGGCTGAGATGATGTGTAAGTGCCTTTTATCAAACCCTTCCTCTCTCACCCCTGGCACCTTGACCCTCTCCATACCTGCCCTTGGTCATCCCATTCCAGCACTTGTCGTCTGCTGCTGAGCTGGCCATTACTTTTTTGCTGCACAGGCTGCCGGGCAGGGTGATCCAGTAAGTCTTGAGAGCTGTCAGATTCCCTTTTGCATCTAAAACCTGTAAACAAAGAGGATGCTCAGGGCCAGGAGAGCTCTGGCGTGCCCCAAGGCTGTGGAAAGGACAAGGATTCTGCCTATTTTTTTGTTTGTTTGTTTGTTTTACCTTCACAAAGTCTGTTCTTATGCAGACAGGGATGTGTCACCAACCTTCCCCTAAAGTCTAACCATCAACCCAAGCAGCCAAGGCTGAAGGTTACATGCTAAGGACTGTTCTGGTACCATCTGATTAACAAGGAGAAGATCATCTTCTGGGCCATGAGGGCAGTGCTGAGCAGCAGCCTTGGTGGGAGCCAGCAGGGCTCTGGCAGGGCGGTACAGGCAGGTGTCTGAGTTAGGAGCCTCTGAAATGTGCGACCATGGCAGATCCCGCAGCTCATCGTCCACAGAATCCAAAATCTCCATGGAGGAGGATGCCTGGCCCCCGTATCCAGGCTGGACTGCCTGATGCTGAATGACACCAATGGCAAGGAGCTTTTTCCACTAAGAAACTAGTTATCAGCAACCTAGACCCCAACCATGTGCCGAGGCAAGATCAGATCTGCTTAGGTCACGCCAGCACTCGCCAATCTGATCTTCTTCAGACTTTCCCGCAAAGGCGATTCAGCAGCCTGCGGGGTGGTCTGAGCCGACCCAGCGGACGCGGCGCTGCGCCGGCTGGCCTCCGGGGCTCCCGGGGGAGGCAGTGCACCAGCACGCCTCTCCTGGCACGCCGGCAGGGAGGGAGCTTTGGAGGCAAACTCACCAGCATCTCCAGCGCTTGCGCGGAGGATTTTGCTTCTAATGCGACCTTCCCCCGCCTTTTCTTGTCCTCACTGCTGGAGCCTTTTGTGCTGATTTTGGGATTTCCACAGCCTTGAAAAACCTGAAAAACAAACCAAACTCTCTATCTCATGGTTTGATACTATTTCTTTAATTATTTAGCAATACACAGTCATATGTTTTTCTTTCTTAAGTATGTTCATCTTTCCTACCTGCAAGATCTCTGAGATTCTGGCTTAGTTTCTGGTCAGGTTACTCTTGTGCCAGGATGTGTTTTCAGCACACTGTAACTAGTTTTGGTTACCACTATCAAACAAAATGTTCAGCATTAACACAAAATTAGCACGTGTTTTTGGATGAGTCACTAATGATGGTATTAAATTATTTCTAGCAATTTTATCTGCTCCTGTTATGACTGAAAAATAAAATTCTCTGAAGAATAAGATGGGAGCTGCTCACACTCAGTACACCAGTGGTGTGGGCTTCAAGATTGCAAAGCATGTGAGGGTCATTGATTTGGACAACAGAACAAGGTGGGACTACCCCAGTGACTCTTGCCATCGGCACCCATCTCAGCAAATGAATGCCCCCTCCGACAAGGGCAGTGCAAAGACAGTAGATGTGTCACAATCTGTCAGGCTGGATGTTTCAGGGGCAAATGAGGAAGCTGAACTGATTTACCTCCCAACTTTGGGTATCCCCCACCATCCTGACTACCTACCCAGGCGTGCTTTGTAGCCAAAGGAGAGCAGAAACACTTTGAAGGTACAAATCCTCAGACTTTGCCTCTCGGAGGAGATGAAGGGTGCCCCTGGAAGCATCTGTTTCTCCCAGTCTGGGCAACGACACCTCCGCTGCAGATAGCCAGCGCTCAGGCAACTGAGCCTCGCCGTGGCTGGTGGAAGGGGTGCTTGGATGGCCAGATTTAATGAAGCATCAAAGCAGGAGGGCCTTTGCACCGTCAGTTTGATTCAGGAAACACCAGCCTTTACAAAGCAAGCCATCTGATTTGAAAAGATGGCTCCAAGCTTGTTGTGGTTACCAGGGTGCTGTCAGAAGCTATCGATAAACTCATCTTTGCACAGTGTCCCCTTAAAGCAGAGAAATCAAGACTTCAGAGAGAAGCACTGCTGACACAGCTCGCGCCAGCTGCTGAATGCTTTTGCTAGTGGATTCTGACAGCCGTCAGCAAAGTTCTAATCTAGACAAGTCCCTTTGGTGACAGTGGGTCTCATCAGTGTGTCTGAGGGTCATTTAGCCTAGAAAGCCCCCTCCTGGGGTGCACTGTCCTGCTGACCAGATGGATCCAGCCGCTACGGCAGTTCAGCACCAAGCCAATTTGTTCATCTGTGTCCTTTGCTCTGTGCAAAAAGCTCCACCTTGAAAACTGCACGTAGAGCATTTTCAACTTGGTTCTACCAAAATAAAACCAATTTGTTTCACCCGCTGTATCTTTCTTATTGGCCTATTACTGTTATCAGGAAAATACGCTTTTGGGAGGTAAAAGCCCTGGGAGGTCTCCAGGACAGTGGCTCTTATAGCAGCTCCAGCACAGCATGGTATCAAGGTGATCCTCTCGCTAGCCCAAGGGCTTTAGGTGAGCAACGCCCTTTACTGATGGAGAGAACATGTGTCCTGCAGGCTGAGGTGTTCAATAGTCTCCTGCATGATGGCAGCAAATAGACGTTTGCAGCCTTTGATAGCTCCCGCAGCCTGAAATCCATCAGCGCACCCCAGGGAGCGAGGGGGAGTGCGAGGAAGCAGGGATGGTGCTCCGTGGTGTGCTGAACACAGGGCTCAGTGCCCAAAGTGCTTATTTCCAGTCTTTCCCCAGATGCCAGGAGAACCCACGACTGGGGGTATCACTGGGTCCAATGGCCACTTCTGGCGCTTCTCACAAATGGCAGGCGGCGCCCTGGCTCTAGGCTGGCAACATCTGAAGCTGCAGCCTGAGCCTGCTGCCCTCGGCCCTGAGAGAGAAGACTCCCGAGCTCATCTGACAAAGATATCCTTTACCTGATCACTTTGCCATGCTCGAAACCAGAGCTTAGAGCCGCAGCAACTTGCAGCTCCTCACTTCTGCCACCAGTGCCACCAGCAAAGACTGCCACATTGCCCCGGTCACCACATCATACTGAGCAGCTTATCAAATATGCTTGGTTGCTCCAGTTGAACACCAGTTAGACTATTTACTTCTTTTCATTTTACCCGATTTACTATATGCCCCTTGGAAACACCTTTCTTTGCAGATGATGCCATTTTTCCCACATCGTGGGTTTCTTTGATGTGGACAACTTCAGTCTCATGTAAGAATGGAAAAAAGAATATGGCCTTTCATGTCAGAGAAGAAACCTAAACGAGTACTTGAATGCGTGCTGCTGCTTGTGTTTTGACATGTGCCAGTGAATTCCTGCTTGGCTAAGCAATACTTCTGGCCCTTCCCTTCACCAAGACCCAGTTAGGACCTGCTCCGCTCCTTTCATCTGCATCTCTGCCCTAGCTGTGGGATAGCTGCAGGACCAGGGGAATGTCTGGGCAAAAAGCAGAAGCCCTGGAGGGCTGGTTTTGTTCCCAAAGCTTCTCTTACCTGCAGCTACAGAGGTGACTGTGGTTAAGTGGATAAATATACTAAAAATAGAAGGCTTCTTCAATAGAAGAGAGCTTCATGATATACTTCTTGGAAGACAGGTGAGCATCAGGAGAGCCTGTTTGATACTCTCCAGATGGACTGCCAGATTGCAACTCTGTCCCACAGATACAGCCCAATAGCTCAGTGTTTCCACTGCAGAACATCACCCCAAGGCAGGTTAAAGCAGCTGTTTTCTGTCACTAGGGACTGCGCACTTTCTGTAAATGCCTCAGCTCAGCCAAAATACTTCAGGACTCTTCAGACACAGAGGCACCTGACAGCAAATGGCACCATGCGTCCCACAGTCACTGCATATGCAGTCCCACCTTGTGTGTCTGTACCTAAAGGAGGCTGGCTGGATCTGCTGGGAGGAATATTTGGAAATACCTGTGAAGGTTTTTGCCTGCATAAATTTGGTGGTTTCCTATCATTAAAAGACCGGGCATTTGATCTCTTTCATCCTTCACCTCCTTTAGTTCAGTTGAATAGCGAGCACAAAAAGCATTTGGTCCTGGCAGTTACACACGGTGTATCCTCAGCCAGGCCCAGGCACACGCTCTTACCTTGGCTGTGAGCGAATCTTTGTTTTCTTGCAAGTTAGAAATAGCCTCAGCGATCCTCATGTGAATGGTCCCTATTACGGTGTCTACGTTGTACGGTCCATCAATCCGATCAGCCACTACGACCAGGGAATCTAGTAAAACAAGACAGAGACACCTCTCATCAGCGTCTGTACAAGCCAAGTTAAAATTCATGCTCATGCTGGGTAGGGTACGCTGCTGTCCCCTCGGCACACTTGTTGGAAGACATCTCTTCATTTCACTACTGCCCAAGTGCACGGTCCTTTTCCTCTGGCATGGGACAGCTGTCCCTTCCCAGCGCATGGGTAAAGCCACCCTCAGTGGCAGAGGAACAGAGGTCACCTCCTGCAAATGGTAAATGCAACAAAACCGAGTACGCAACAAAAACACAAAGTGACCAACATTTCCCGGGGTGCTACAGAAAGGAAAAATGGAAAACTGGTGCAGAAATGTTAAATAATTCCTGGCAATACTTGGCCCTAACCCTCTTAACTCATTTCACGTCTTCAGTAAAGCACTGCAGCCAGCAGAAAGTGGGAAAATTGGGGTCAATGAAGTGCCAAAGGTACTGGATGTGGGCAGTAGCTTCTATGGCAGTGAAGGAGTGAGAAAAGGAGTAATTCTTCTCACCATCACCTCTGGAAGGACAACACACGACCAGCCAGGGAAATATCAAGCTATAAAGGCAGGGAAGCAGAGTAAAATGCCCACAACTAAACTGGTGAACAGGACAGGGAGTGACTGAGGGGTGCCTCTTGCTCTCAGCTCTGATGTCCAAGTGCTCCTGCCTGGCCTGGAAGGTCCTGCCTGGATGGCTGCTTTGGGACTGTGCTTGGCTTACAAAAAAATTACCAACCTCTGCCTTCCTCCAGAGATGATTCTCAACACCCCAGTTGGGTCTGAAGTAAGGACAGCCTATGTGCTCACAGGGCTCGGGGCACTGGGGAATGCCACTGCAGAGGAAAGCTGACATCCTTGGTGTCGAGACATGTAAATAAACTCTCAGGGCAGGGACAAAACTGGGTTTGGACATTTAAAATGAGATTTTAACCAGGTCTGACTCTGCCATTCAAAAATTGTAATTCTGAAAGTCACTGCTAAAGCTGCTGCTGCCTCAGTTTCCCTCCACTTGTGCTTAGCAGCCTGGAGGCCAGGCCACGCATAAGCTTCAGCAGCATTTAGGGACTTGGCATTCAGTTACGTGTGACCTCAGATGGCTCCAGTGTGGTCTGCGTCTCCCAAGGCATACCAGAAACCTCCTGGCAGGACAAGGGATCTGTCAGAGCGCTAGGGCGGCCCGCGCTTATCTGCAGCAGAAAGTGCTTCATGTTCCTGTGGCCTCACCACACGGAAGAAAAACAAGTGCAATGGCTTTGTGGTGGTTCCTCTCTTCAAAAAAAGGGTCGAATCCCAGGGTTAAGGTTGGCGATCTGTACCATTCATAAATGGAGGTATTCATTAGGAGTGATTAATTCTTCTGTCCTAAATCCTGATACCTCACCCATCAGCCTGGCAGGAGAGTGTCACAGCAGATGCTGTGATGTTGCAGAAAAGCTTATTCAGCATGAGTTTGTACTGCCGACATTACTCAGGAGCAATGAAACCACCGGGTGGATTACAGCCAGCAGTTCAACAGAGTATCAGTAGAACATGTCCTTCAACCTACACCATCCCACAGTGTGTATGTGTCACCCGTGACGCTGCTTTAAAGGACTGACGCTTATCTTTGAGCTGCACAGCAAATCTCCTCCGAGCAGAAGTCCAGCCAGCTGGGGCACAACCATGGACTGCCATTTCAAACCTGCAAGGAAAGCATTCAGTCCCTCGCCTGGGCAAGCCAGCAGGACTCGGCACAAAGACCCCAGGTACCTTCCACAAGGTCTAGGTGAGGTTTGTGCAGAAACACTAGGTTCACAGTGGACATAGAGTGTTAATAACGAAGGTCTGATCCTGAGCCCACTGTTGTCAATTTAACAGCACGCTCAACACTTGCCAAGTATGTTCTCTCTGCTGTTACGTGACTGATGTTCAGACCCTGGCAGAGAGGCAAAGACTAGATGAAGGACAGCACAAACCCACAGAAGATACCAGATCACGCCCACTGGGCTCACAGTCCGAAAGCAGGTCCAGCCTGTGGGGAGCAAGGGCAATAGCCAAACAACTGGGACACCTCAAAGCTCAGCCGGTCCGGGGCATGGATCACAAAATACTCTGTGCTCAGGTCTATAATATAGCATTTAACAACATGCAAAGTCACATCTTGGAAACATTACGTATTGATTTTCAGCACTTAAAAAAAAAGAGAAAAGGTTTTGCTGGTTAACTTGAGCAAGGCCACAGTTTCCAAGTTAATGCGCTCTTTTCCTGCAACGCAGTCCTATGGCAGTGCTGATTTCTAAAGCTAAACATGCCGTACAAGGGGCTAACGTTTTTTTGTATTCTGGGAAATAACATCTGCTGCAACATTAAAGAGCTTGCAGTTTAACTTTGCTGCCACTCAGGGGCTACGGTGTCATCTTTGAGACTGTATTTTCCAGACAATTTCAGCTTGCAGAGGCACTAATGTTGAGACACAGACATTTAAATCAAAGGCTGCACCCCGAAATTAGTGATAAATTTTGTTTGAACCACTTACTAATAAAAGCTGCCTTAATTTGACCTGCCCTAATTTGTCAAATTGAAAGAGTAACTCTGTGTTTAGCGTAACAAAATCCTCTCCAGCTACACAGAAGGGCCTGGAGAAGGGTGAAGAATGGACAACGCCAGTGAACTGCTACCTTTGTCTCTACATCCTGCTCCCGTCCTGGATCAAATTGTGACCCCTGACACCGAAATGTCCAACTGCAATTTGAAAGGAGCTCCGATTTCCTCCTAGCCATCACCCCTTGACAGTGTCTCTTGGGGAAGAGGAAGCCAGAATAAGTGCAAAATGCACCCGGAATTGCCTCCCTGTCAATCAAGGAGAGCTCTATGTTGACCTTTCGGGAGATGGGCAGTCATCCTGCCAGGAGAGCAGTGACAGGTAACAGTTGGCTTGCTCCAGTCAGAAAGGCCAACGTGCCATCAAAGTCCTGGTGTAAACCCTCGGGGAAGGGAATACTCCTCCCCCTCTTTTGCAGCAGCCTCCCCAGTCACTCTCATGGGGAGCACGTCCAATTAGCCGCAGTAAGTTGCCACTTGGTTCGTTAGCCCGCAGAGCGAGGCGGGCAGCTGGCCAACGCACCTCACCGAGCAAGTGCACCGGCCTCTGCGTGCAGCAGTTTGGTATTTATTTTACAACGTCCCTTGAGAGGCAGGTGACACCCCTTGAACTGCAGCGGGGTTTTTATTGTTAACACCACCACACGTCAACCCTAAGCCAGCCTGTCGGGCTGCAGCTGGCTAGCGAGCTGGCAGTCTTGCTGGCCAGGCAGCGGGTGCCAAGGCGAGGGAAGAGGGCAAGCCCAAATCTCATCTTCTCTGGTCCCTGCCTTCTGTGAGGCCAGACAAACATCAAGGCTCCCTCAGGTCTCAGACCACTCCAGGTCTAAATGTACCACCTGGGAGAGAGAGAGGAGCTTGCTGGGTGATGCTCTGTGGGCACAAGGAGGAGCGAGAGCTTTACCATCACAAACAACCTCCCCTGATGGACTGCAGATGGGAAGAGGACGTGCGCTGCAACACAACGCCATTTTCTAAATACAGACCCTCACCATCCTGAAACCGCATCCATCTAAAGCCACGTCCATCCACAGGCCACTCTCAGCAGTAGTTCACACATTTAAATCAGGAGCCACAAGCTCTGGAAAAACAGCTGAGTGACACCTGAGGTAGCGTTAAAAGAGATGCCCGGGTCGGATCAGGCAACGCAGAATTTCCTGCAGAAACACCTGGTTGAAGTTCTCCAGCCTGTGTTGCACAGGAGATCTGATCACACCATCACAGTGCTACTCCTGGCTTTAAACTCAATGAAATGGACACCTCTATACACATACAACTCACTTTCAATAGCCCTCATCTTTGCTGAGTGACAAAACAAAAATGAAATGAGCTCTTTTTCTTATTTAAAATACAAGTCTAATTTTCCCATTCCCAGCGATGCCTGTAACTTCCCCCACCTCACGTATTTGTTAAAGACACCTCTTTCTGTTTAGAAGTACGTGATTCTGACCCCTTTGCTCTCCACCCATGGAAAGAGTTTATGGCTTCACGTCTCTAGACTACCTCCCAAGGAGGGCAGCAAGTGCTTCTCCTGTGCTCTCACAAGTGCCCTGGTACAGATGAGGAGGCAGCTCTGACAGTGTACAGAGGGCAGCATCTGTCCCTAAGCTTCAACGCTTGGGATGGATGGAAGAATTACTTGAATGCAAAGTGTGGGCAATCCCAAATGAACTCGGGCAAGACAAGAACTCTTTAAGCCTTTGTTAGCCAGCCCAGCAGCATCCTTTCTGATAGTGTTGAAGCCCAGCAAAATGTCGTGCAATAGAATCATAGAATCACTATAGCTGGAAAAGACCTTTAAGATCACCAAGTCCAACTGTTCTCTAACTCTACCGGGCCCAATAGCTTCTAGGCGCCAGATCACAGACAGAGAAACTGTAGTGTGAAAGAGTCTCCAACAGTCCTTTCTCCACTCGCCAAACACTGCCTCAGAGAGTTCAAAAGGTGCTGTAAGAGGCAGCAGTGCAGCAGCAGAAGGACATCTTACCCATCAGGTACTTCCACTCGGTGTTCAGGTCCGCTTGGTTGGCCAGGCAGCCCTTCACGACGTTCAGGCAGTAGTTGTTGCACGGCCTCACGCTGGACATGCCCCGGCAGTGCGGGCAGTACATCAGCTTCATGATGGCGCGGGTGCACTCGTGGCTGAGAGATACCTGGGGAAGACAGATGGGAGTCAGGCACGCAGGCTGGGGAGGGGGGGGGCATGTGGACGACCCCTACCCCATTCCCCAGGGTGAAGGAGCTTGGCGTGATAAGAAAGGCAGCACGGTCCCCTGGGTGCATGGCCCTGGGAAAGCCGATTCCCCTCTCCTGCCTCTCCTTCCCCCCACCCTTCCTTGGCTGGGTCTGGCAAAAACCCCTATGTGAGCACCATCCCCCTTCCGGCCAGGTCTGGTGGCCACAAGGACAGCCCGGGCTGTCCGCCGGCTGTAACCGCGACCCTGACACATGGTGCACGTGTGGCCCTGGAACCTCTGCAATCAGGGCCACTGCTGGGCCCTTTCTGCAGGAAGGGTTTGTTGTCCCTGCTCAGCAGACGCAGGTGTCCCACCACAAACTGACCTCCGGCTTCCTGGGGACACACACAGCAGGGGCCTGGACGTGGAAAGTTCTCAGCTGGCATCTTTGGAAAGGAGAATGGTGTTGGGGGAAGACTTGCACAATTCAAAAAATACGGGCAATTGTCAGCACTCGATGCTGGGAAGTGATTGCTCTCTGAAAGCACTTCAGGAGCCGCAGGCAGCCGTCGAAGTGGGCCAATACACACCGTGCCAGCAGCTCGCAGGCACTGCACGTGCAGCTGATGCTTTGCAGAGGCGACTCTGGAGGTGGCTTTGCCACCTCTAAACCACTGTGGTCCCATTAGCACAGAGCCAGCGCAGGTGCAGAGCCCAGAGAGCAGGGCAGCAGCCTCTGCAGTGCATCGGAGTCCCCCCAGACCCTCAGCCATGGGACAGTGTCCCCCTCCGACTGCCACGGGAAAGGGGCTGCCAGAATAAGCTGAGGGATGAGTAACAACCTGGCAGACCCTGCAGAGATGCTGGCAGAGCTCAGTGCTCCCCTGTCTTATTGCTAAAGTGTTTTCTCCTTTGTGGTCTTTTTCCAACTTTGCTCAGATCCATTTGCAACTCCCTTGCCGTTCTTTTAAAACCATTTACAAAAATAAACATAAGCATCTGTGTGCAAGTCTCTCTTGGGACCAGGCACTTGGCACTCACAAGGAGCCCAAAGGGGGAAAAGTGATGGAAGGGGCAAATCTCAACATGGAAAAATCCCTGAACCTTGAGCTGCAGCCCCAATGCCAAGAACTGCCCCGACCTCTTTACTACATGTGGAAAATACGTTGAATATGGCCTTTTAAGTTTCTTCTGGAGGACTCCAGAAAGATTCAGTGCTGAAGCAGCAGAGTGTGAACACGCTGAGCCCACTGTCAAAGGCTGAGAGAGAAAATCCCTAAGCTTGCCCCCTCCTGAAACTGCCTGCATGGTAGCACCTCACTTCCAGTCAGCCTTGGAAAACAGATGTTGGGTGCTGCTGGGGCTTCATCGGGCAGGAGTGCATTGAAATAACCTCACGAGAACATTCTTCAGGACCAGGGCAAAACTTTGAGAACTCAGAGACCGCTTCCCTGCCTCAGCATCCAGGCCAAGCCCCGAGACGCCTGTGCTCCACTGCAGCTGGAGGGGCTGAGCATCGCAGCAAACACCGTGCACGCCAAGGCTTCGCTCTGCCTCCTCGGCCAGCTTTCTGCCTCCTCGGCCAGCTTTCTGCCTCCTCGGCCAGCTTTTTCTGCCTCCTTTCTGGGACAACTCCCACAGACAGAAAGCGGCGCCCGGCTGCCGTGCGGCTCTGCTGCCAGGAGATGGAGGCTTTGTCCCGCCGCACCGCACGGGTGCTGCACGCTTTATCCCCGGGAAGGCACCGCCATCTCCCGCCTCAGTGATCTGAGAGGGGATGCAACAAAGCAGAGGGACAGGCAAACAAAAGAATAGCTTACTTTTCATCTCAGCGTTTAAATAACCATGACTGAATAGTGCCTGGAAAGACAACAGGTACGAGCACGTTGAACATTAACACAGGCTGTAGATGAAGACCTTCCGAAACCAGAGAGTTTACTCAGAAACCAGGAGATGCAGCTAGGAAAGGTGCTGCAACCTCTCCTTCCTGAGACAGAGCATTTGCGGACATGAATTATACAGTGAATCTCCAACCACAGTGCGTAACCTGCGCAGGCAATCAGGTCCTGAGCACACCTTTGTCTCCGTGTCTCCCTGGCGTGCCCCGTCACCGCTCGTCCCGTGGAGCACGGTAACCTCGCACGGCACAAAGCGGGCTGCAGCACCTGGGGAACGGTGGCACAAATGAGTCACCCTGAAAACATGGGACTTTCCACAGCCCTGATGAGAACCAGGGAGCAGACGGATGATGGTTCGCCTGCACCCACACACCCCCGTGGGTGCACTGCGCAGCCTTCGGGAGCGGAGGGAGCTGAAGTGCTTCAGATGGAAAGCGGGAGCGCGGCATCGCCTGCGCTGGAGACACCCCTGGGGCGGTGTGGGACAGCCATCCAAGTGGCAGAGAAGGACAGCCACCAGCAGCTAGAGAACAAAGCTCTTTGGTACCCTGCCAGAGCCCGCGGGGGACACAGAGAGAGGCAAGCGACAGACCTTGGCTCAGAAAAGCGTCTCCAACACGCTTAGCTTAGAAGTACAATGCAAACCCAGCAACTGTACTGGAGCTACCCAGGTGACCAGAGCGAGCCCGTATTTAAATAAAGCCTGTGACAGGCCCAGTGGGCATTTCACAAGTATTTCTGCCTGCCCAATTTATCCTGCTCTCTGCATTTATTTTTGCGCATGTCTTTTTCCGCCAAAACAGAAAGGACCTTCACACTCCCTCGGCTCACCGGAGACGGTGCGGGGCCACCCATGCCCGGCCACCACGCAGAGCTGCACAAGGTGGGCGGCAGCGGGGACCTGCTCCTCGGTGCCCACCTACTCCATCTGCCCTCCGGCACGAGCGGCGAGCGCGGGCAGCTGCTGAGGCTCCCCGTGACGCAGACAGCTGCCTGCCATCCTGCAACCCACCTCCCTCCGACCCCTCCAGGGCTGTCAGCCCGCCAACACCCCCTGTCCCTTGCCACACCGCCTGCATCCACGCCAGTGCCCACAGAGAGGCCACCTCCTGCCCACGCAGCTCTCGTGGGCTGTTGCCACCTGCAGGTGCAGGCAGAGCACCGGGTGGCAACGGCGCCCGAGGCTCAGGCTCAGCTCCTGACGATCCGGGGGGAAAAGGATCATTTCTGGATGTCAGAGAGGATCTGTGTGTGCACTGCCAGCCTGTCACTCTCGCAAGGTGGCCTTCTCCCGGAGGACTATGGAGTGCCACGCAACCCCAGGCGCAGGGACCGTGCAGTGTCCAGGCAAGGCAGCACCCCTCGTCCCCGCTGCCCTGCCCCAGAGCCTCTCCTCTGAAGACGAGCAGGTGAGACATCCACCACCAGCTGTTGCTCCACAGAACGTGGCAGGTGCCAAGTGTTCAACTCAATCTCTTGGCAGAAAGGAGAAGCATTGGTTTTTGCAGGTGGAAGAGGCCAGGCTCCACTCCCGTCCCCACAGAACAGATCTCTTGCTGGCAGCACGCTCCTTTTTCACAGGCAGGCTGCAGAGGTGAACCCAGCACAGAGGGACGAGAGGGCACAAAGAGGATTTCAGAGAGTATTTTCTGCATGTTTTGCTTGGCCAGAGCTCATTTCCTCATCGTTCCACCCAGCACATGGACTTTTGCTCCACACAGGGCAGGGCAGAGCAAGGGCTCGGGGCTCCCAGCGTCTCTCCCAGCCCTGATTCTGCACCATCCCTTTGGGGGACCTGCAGTATGTTAAGGAACAGAGTCCTTCAAACATCTCTCCGTCCTTGTGGATTAGTTTGCTGAAGTAAACCGCCAGGGTTTACTCCGGGATGCTGTATCCACAGGGGGGAATCCCAGCTCCAGTTAAGATGGGCTGAGATTCCCTGCCCTGTGTGGACACAGCAACGCAACCAGGAGAGCGCTGCAGCTCTCCTGCCTGCTCACCTCTCGGGCACGGCCAGCTCCAGCAGTGCCACTGGGGAGAAGAGCTCCTCAGGCCGGAGCCGTGCGCCCACGCGCCCTCCATGGCAGCTTGTTCCAGACAAACACCCCCACAGCGACAGTGAAGCAGTCTCCCCAGGCTGGCAAAGTCAACGCTGACCGTCACCTGCACACACTGAGACATCTTCACGTCCTTGTGCCTCTGCTTTCACCCTTCAGCCTTCAAAAGAACCCGAAACGCTATGACCTACGCCCCTGCCCAACAGCTAACGGGTGCCAGCTAGGACCTCACGGAGAGCCCCTCTGGCTTCCCAGCGCAGATTTGCAATAACCGATAGATCAATAAGCAACGTCCCCTGTTCCTCACAGGTGGCCTGAAAGCAGGGGCAGGCAAACTCCTGCAGATGGAGTGAAAGCTGACATAATTTCTTCATCTTTTAAGTGATCTGGCACAGCATGAAGGCAGTACATGACAATAATTGATTTCTCTGAGTACCATCAGCCTGGCCCAGCCTGTGGCTGGTTCTACTTTAAGGAGACACGGTTCTCCTTTAACTTTAGTGGCACCTATCATCTTTTCTTAGCTCCGTGACCTAGAAACTGCATTAAGATGTCAAGAGAACATGCACAATACATTGAAGATGCCATTTCCCAAGGATCTGAAAAGAAATTATTACTGAGAGATATTGCTTGGAGCCAGGGCACTCCTCATGCAGTTGTCAGAGGTATAAATAAATACATAAAACAAAGCTAAACCCAGCTTAAAAATACATTGTTCCTACGTCATTGCTCAGTCAAAATCCACATACGCTATTCTGATCCCAGTGACATCAGTGTGTACGAGTCCCTTAAAGTGTAAGCCCAGTGATGAAGTGATAAGGAAAAAAATATTACTTTATTATTATAAAAGATATACCCAAAATAGGGGAAAAATCGGTATTGAGCAATAAATCACTTTAATTAAACCCACTTTGCAGCTGGGGATACAGTAGTTGAGTTGAGTAGCAATGAGGTAATGCAACGGGAACAGGTGGCTGCCTCATAAAAAGCCCCGTTCCACCATAAGCGCTGACACTTCAAGGAGGTTGTCATCAGGTATTATCCCGCGGCTGTGGCTTGTAGCAAGAGCCGAGCTCTGTGCTTTTCCATGGCTGCCTTCCAGAGCCTGATGTGCCCGTGCTCTGTTGATGGAGCCACCCGACCAGAGGCGGGGAATCCGAATCGCTGGAGGCAAGCGCTTTGCCAGAGCAAAAGATCTTTGCAGGCTCTCTTGTGTCGGGTCAGGGACGGAGCTGGAGCTTGCCCGCAGGTTTGCAGAGATCACAGCACAGCCACCAGCAGAGAACGGGCACGCGTGGAGATAATATGACAGAAAATCGAGAACACATAATTCTCAGCGTTTGGCGTTGCATTGGATTCCCTAATTTTTTCTCTCCTCCTGAGCAGTGTTTAAATCAATTACAGTAAAATTAATGATTTTTGCAAGCAATTTGCTGAGAGGATGGGCTGGGGGATTAGTCGCTAGCTGGGTTCCTTGCCACCCCCCAGCCAATTTAGAAAACATTCAGTGTGAAGGGCTGCTAACAACAACAACAAAGCTCCTGCCACGTATTTTATTGCTATGCTTTCCAAGCAGCGAATCGCAGAAACACAGGAGGCTCGGGGACAGCAAGCAGTCACCAACTCTGTCTCCCTGCACTCAGACACATTTGACGAGAGAGACGTTACCCATCATATTACCTAAATCATAACTTCAGAACAGTTATAAACTTTCTGAAGCGAAGACATAGGGCGGCAAAACTACCTGTAGAAGGGGAAAGCACTCAGCTCAACCAGGCGAGACACCCCTGCGCGGACGCTCGAGGGACTGAAGCCACCCGAGGGCAGAGAGTTCTTGGGACACACAGCAGCAGGGCAATGCTCTGGTCAAAACAGGCTAGATTTTTCCAGAACAAAGGAAAAAGCCTTCTTGCCCTTCCTCTGTGCCTTTAAAGAACAAATCAAATTTGTGATTTGTGTGTTCAACCCAAGTTACCCATCTTTGCACAGACACAGATGCTCACAGACAACAAAAGCACGTTTTACAGAGCCACAGGGCACGTCTCTCTCAGACCCGCTGTCACCTGGTCTTTCTGCCACTAAAGCACCTACCCAGGTTACACGTTGGTTTTCCAAACAACACCAACCGATTTGCAGACGTCTTTTCAGCATCAGGTTTGATGCGAGGCACAAGGGATGCAACAGAGGGTTGCAACTCCTCCTGGCCTGACCCCGGACCTCTATGAATCTACTATAGCGGGAGGTTTGTTACCCTTCTGAACCGGGACCTCGTCTGACAGGTCACACAGAAGAACGCAGGTGTAAAGAAGAAACACGCTTTCTGCCATTACCTACTGCTTGGAAAATATTCAAGAGCCGCTGAAACACCCTGAGTAACATCAGGGCACAGAAAGGACCATGGAAGTGATGATATATGAGCCTTTACATGTTACGGAGTTTCCACAAGCGCTCTGTCTCTTTTAGCTAAAAGCTGCTACGTCCTCCTCACTCCAAAACGCATTTCTTTATCCGAGCCAATCATTTCCTGAAAAGGTGGCTGGGAAGACCAAAGAACGAAGTGTGGGACGCAGAGAGGAAGGCCCTGGGGAACGGCGACCAAAGTGGTGCTGGTGCTGGGACAAGCTCCGCACTCGCGTCCCGAGAGTTACGGGGTCTTTTCCATCGAGCAATGATCCTGCCTCCCTCTCCCAGCTTCCTGAGCACTGGAGAAAGGTTGAGCTTTAGGAAGCCGTGGGCATCTGGAAAACCTCTTTAAGAGCAGCAGTACCAAAGCTGCTCCTGCAGCATCACGGCGCGTGGCCGGGCTGTGCTGCCGGCTGCAAGGGGTGAGCCCCGCTCTGCTCCTCCTGCGCCCATCAGGAGGTGGCCGGCTCCTTTGGCACCCAGAACCTGCAGCCAAGCTGCACAGGCTGCTTTTGAAGTGCTGGCTTCAAACAAGGAAAAGAAAAAAGAAAAAGGAAAAAAAAACAAACCAACAACCCACCAACCACCCAACCCCAAATCCTTTCTCCTTTTGAAGCCTGGCTTAAAAGCAAATGAGAACCTGCAGCCTAGCTGCAATGCGATGGGACTCCTCAGCCTTCAGGGGCCTTTAAATACATCTGAAAGGCATTTAACACCAATAAAATAAGCTGAGCTCTTGCTGGTATTTTTCCTACCCCCCCTCCCCTTGCGCGCTCACCCCCAGGCTGCTGTGAGCCATCTGTGCCTTGCTTCCCAGGGGAACCAGGGTTAGGTAGAGGGGAGAGATTTGGGGATGGAGAAAGAAGCCTGGCTGAAAAACATGGGCTGCTGGAAGTGCTGCCAACCCCCCTGGCTTGTCACGGGGACGCGGGCATGTCGGCTGATGGAGGGAGAAGGCTGAGCTAGTCCCTGAAGCTCTCGGTGGAGGTGTCCTGTGGGCTCTGTCCCATCTGAAAACGTTGCCCAAGGGAGCAGGACGTTGGCCCGCAGGGAGCTCTCTGCGGCGTGGTGTTGGTGTTCACGGAGCTGGCCCCCGTCCCTGCCGTGCGGCTGCTTTGCCGGTCCCTTCCTGGTCCCTAACCTCCAAGGAGCAGGGCAGAGCCAAGGTGGGCATGACGACCTGCAGCACCCGGCTGGGGTTTCGGCTTGATGGTTGGACTAGATGATCTCCAGAGGTCCCTTCCAACCCTGACCATTCTGTGATTCTGTGATGCGGGGATGGTTGGGGCCAACACAATATACCTCCAGACATATCAGATATATGTCAAAATGAGCCTGAATTCTCTCTCAGGTATATTTTTCCAGGCAGAAGGATTTACTGTCTGAACGGCCATTCTAACCTCCAGAAGCACCCGTCCAACCCAGCGACATCAGGCAACTGAGGTTTCCAAACCAACAGATGCTTTAGAGCCAGCAGATGGCAGGCGGCTTTCTGGAGGCAGGCAGGTATGCTGGGCAGCCGGGAGAAGAAAGCACCTACTGCTGGAGACCTCCACAGGTTTGGGGACCGAACACAGCTACACAGGCGGCTGCGCCCCTCGTAGCACCCTCGCTTACCTTTCCATGTGTATTTTAAAGGCAGGTGACAGGAATAGGGGAAGTTTTCCCTGCCAGCTGTGAAAAGCCCATTCTGGGACAGTGTTTAAGAGAAAACAGGTCAGCTCTTTAATTCACAGATCAGGCCGCGCGCGCTGGGAAAGGCAGGCGGGTGTTCAGAGCCGCTCCAATTACCGCAAATCCCTCAGTTGGAATTGTACAGTTGGGATAAAGTCGGCAGTATGAAGAACAGCAGCTACGAAAAAAGGCCGAGCAGGGGAGCGGATGCTGGGGGGCCGGCGGTGAGGAGCCCGTGGGATGACGGGCAGCCCAGGAACACGCTCAGAAAGCCAGCCTTGCCCTCTCTTTTATAACAAGACCGGCACTGGGAGGACAGGTTCGTGTGGCCGGCTCCGTGATCGGGGCTATCTGCCACGTGGCAATTTCACATCGGGAAACATTTAATCTTTACAGTTTCCATGCGGAAGGACCCTCAAATACTACGACCAAAAAAAAAAAAAAGCAGCAGGGCTGTGCTGCCCACGCCTGCACGCTGGGAATCGGGGCCACGGCAGCTCCGTGCACTGGGCTGCAAGCGCCCGGTTTCCCCGGTTGAAGGGAGCGGGAGCTGCAGGTGCTCCCGGCACTGCGCCGGCGCGGGGAGCAGACCCCGCTTCTCTCCGCCACATGGTCAGCAGCTGCCTTGCGCGTGTTTATGCCAGCCCTGATGCAATTAGCACCTTGACGTGTGTTAAATGAACCAAGCTTTCCAATCTTTCAGAATAGAACTCTCAAAGAAACAGCTGCGAGGCTGACAGAAATATTATTCTTTCGGAGTCTAATGAATTGTATAATCACTTCAGGCATTATTTTGCATCTTCCTTACCCAAACGCACAGCCACGAGTCCTTGGAGCGCAGTTTCCAGCCCCACCGAGCCCGTCATTCAAGATACACCAAGCACGTTTCCAAACACCGGTCAGGGACGAGAAAGGCAGCGGGCACGGGCGCAGCGTGCTGGTTGGTGGCTGTGCCGGGGTCCGGGGTCAGGCACAGATGACCCTGCGGTTCGGTGACCCCCTTGCCCAGCTCGGCGCAGGGCGAGGGACACAGAGGATGGAGGCTGCTGCCAAATCCCTGCCCTTCGCGCTCCAGCAAACCGGAGCTGGTGCTAAGCCCGAAGCCAGGCAGACCGCCTGGGTCCGTCCCTGCCAGCCCAGCAGCCAGCTGGCCGTTTTGCAGACTCAGAAAAATAAAAAAAAACCCCAACATTAAAAAAAAAAAAAAAAAAAAAAAAAAAAGGCGGCTGGGGTAATCCAGCCAAACTGGGGCAGCGAAACAGGGAGCAGAGTCAGCCCCGGCTCCCTCCGCAGCCAGCGGCAAGGACACTGCCAGAGGGCCGTGACCATGACTCCAGAAGGCAGCACAGCCCGCGAGGGATGCCAGACCCCAGGGCAGGACCCGCAGCTAACCGGGAGGATCTGCACCTTCATATTCCTGTCTTGTGCCCAACTGCCTTCAGATATTAAAATGAGGAAGATTCCTGCGGACAGACAGACTGCTGTCACGCTCCCCTCCCTCTGGAGGAAAACACTGCAAGCCCCCACCTGCCTACTCAACACGCTCCCCGCTCTCTTCATCTGACGCAGTTATTTCCAGCTGGTACAATTTTCAGTCCTTTGAAAACTAGATTCAATCGACTTTTAACCACCAGGTAAATATAGGAGACATATATCTGCTTGCCTGCATTATTTCTATTATATTCAGAACACCTATGGGTTTTTATCCCTGAAGGTTTGTGATTTAAACATAATACTGGATAGAAATACTGGAAAGTAATATGTGAAATACATAAGGATGTGTTGAACGCTGCGTGCTCCCCATCTAGCTCGATCTGAATCTGTCCAAACAAATTCCAACTTTATTGCCAAACTCTCTCCCTACCTTTATGTGCAGCGGTGCTGGAAAACCTCTGCACCCGCAGGCGGGGCTGGGCTTGGCGGCTGTGCCAGAGTGCAGGAGCTGCTACAGAAACTGTTCCTGAAGGTGCAAGAGCTTATTTCAGCCCATAGTCTAAGACGGTGTTCACAGGCAGAGGTGTCTGATATACCACAGTCTTCTCAGCTCCCAGGATTTCAGTCCTCCTCCCGAATACAGCCTGCCCAGCTCGTGGCGTTTTCCAGCCTATGAACTGCTGCCAGGTCTGGAGCAGCACGAACTTTTAGCAGAGGCACTGACCAGCTCATTTTCAGAAAGCTCCATCAGAGATTTGCAATGACAGCGGGGGGGGGAATAAAAAAAGAAAAACCCCCAGCATATTCCAGCAGTTTTTGTTTGTACCTGGCTGCATCCATCCATCCACCTCCATCCCTGCCGGTGACGCCAGCGCCCGTGGGACACACTCCTTGTGTCCCACACGGAGATCCCGCAGGACTCCATCTCACATTACCTCCTCTCATTTCTTTAAAGGGGAGGTCAGAGCTGAGGCTGAACTCCTGGACGAACAGTGTCTTACCAAGACCTGCCGAGCTGTCTATAGGTAGAGGTGACTGCGGTCTGAACACGGGAGGGTTATTAAATCCCATGTGGGAAAACAGATGATCTCCCTGAAGGAAAATGCTACCTCCTTTGGTGGGAGCAGGTCCCAGATGAGAGCTTCTCCCAGATGGAGAGAGAATTTACTGTGGCACCTTATGGCTCCCCGGGGCAAAGGTGGTCTCTGCACAACAGCGTCCTGCCACCGAGTCGCTGCCATAACACAAGAACACACATCTCTGGGGGGCAAAAACCGAACAGCTCCAAAGCGAGAGGGGCGTAACAGCCAGCAAAGAGGAAATAAACGTGGTGATATGAGAATATTGCCACTCGCCAATGCCACGGAACAACATTCTTATAACATCTATTTACAGCTATTGTCTTTTCAGGATCAAGAGAAGGCCAACTTAGAGAAATGCTTCATTTTATTACAAAAGTGAAATACTTTAAAGGAAATAAAATGTTATTTATGGTTGTACATACTTGCTGCTGATGCTCTGAATAAAGATAAGCCACTGAAAGGATGGAGATGTGTCGCTGAGCACACGGGACATGAATTCATTGCACTCGGGTTGCTTCAGCACAGTGGTTTCGTAAGTGTGTGAAAAGAGATTAGATTCTTCATTTTATTAGTCAGATTAATTTTATGCCTAGTTCAACCAATAAACAACTGGAAGCTGAAAGACGCAAGTCAACTATGTCCTCCCAAGCTATGGAAAAAAGCGGCATATGAGAGATGGCTACAATCTTAAAGGACATAAGGACCAGGAATGACCATACTGTCTTTGTTATATTATTGACTTGTTTGAAATGTAAAGCATGTTTAGATAAACATTATTTTCCATATGTATCCAGCACATTCATTTAAATGTTAAAAAACATTTATAAAAAAATCTATTTTTAGGCCTTTTTAATTGGAATTAAATTTCCATCCAAATGCAGCTTGACCCACCATGTGTTTAAAAATTACTCATATGGTAAATAGGAAAGCTGCCATTTACCTTATACTAACATAAAAGTTTAAAAAATAAGGCTGAAATGTATTGTGAGACACAGCACTGCTTAAATAAAAATGTACTGATAGATGAGCTTCATCGGTAAAATGAAATACAGGATTTAGTGAAAAAGCTTATAAGTAGTAAAGAGAATCATCATATTTTGTTTCAGACTGAAATGAAAATCAGCCTTAAGAACATCTACTGAGAAAAGGAAATGCAAACAACTATTAAAATTGATTATTTAAGTGATTCTTGCTTACGTAGCTGGTGTTGCTTCACATCAATCCCCATTACCACAGGGAAACTTGAAATTCAGGAGCAAGAAGCAAGGAAGATCCAGCAAAGAAAAGATTGTCCTCGTAACTCACTTTCTGACCAATGAGCAAAATTAATTTTAAAACGCATCCTTTCCCTGCCTTTGGAAATGGAACGTTATTCCTCTACTTTTTCTGCGCTCTCACCCAAGATTTGCCGGTGTCCGGGTCTTCAAGGGGAATTTGAGGACTCTGGGAATTTTTTGATGTGTGTGGGGCAGCTCTTTTTGGGTGCCCTGGTGCAGACAGCATCACCTCCGCTACCTGTCCCCACAGGACTTTGTGCAATAGTCCTGACCCAAGACTCAGATGCTCGAGAAGTACCATAATGTGAGTAATATAGAGCAAAACCAGCCAGGATATTCCTTTTTATCATGCTGCACCTGTCTGAGGATTTTTTGCTTTTGTTTATAAGGGGTTATCTCTCAGCCTTTGCCTTTTTTACCGTCTCAGTATTGCCTCCCCTCCCTGCTCCCAGCACTTCAGTTCACCAACACCACGTATTTCCAGGGGTGCACTCTTGCTCTCATGGCTGAACATGGCAATTGCTCGCACCACGCGTGGCTCTCTGAGCAGCAGCTGGCAGGCAGCAAGTCTCCCGGCACAAGACCTTCCCCTGTTCACATGAAGCTTGAGGTTGCAGCAAACGGTACTTTTGGGCAGCTGCCAAATCTCACAACCAAAGAAAAGGATCCTAAATAAAAGTGGGGTATTTCTTCTCTCTCGCCCTGGCACGCAGCAGGAGGTGTGCGTCACTGGGGGAGCTCCGTCTCCGTGCGCCCTTCACCAGGGATTTTGTGGCTGCTGCTGTTTTGGTAGCTGCTGCTTCATGCAGACGATGAAAAATGCACTGGGCACTGTGCAACTTAAGGGAAAACCCGCAATTTGTGCTGAAAGAATAGCTACGGGAACACCCCACCTGAACGTGAACACAGAGACGCTGCCCCAACACCCCTGTCCACGCATGGCACATCTGTCACCCCTAACCCTGTACCAGGGCAGGGAGCCAACCCGCACCCCTCCATCCCCAGCCCGGCCGCGCCGCGCGGAGCTGCACCAGCCACGCGTGTGCCCCGGTCCCCCCTCCCACAGCCGCCGCGCACATGGGCAGCGCTTCCGCCGCTGTCAGCCCGGGGCCGGGCTGGTGGCAGGAACCACGGCATTAAAAAGCTTTAGATCTCGGCGTCAGAGCCTGCAGCTTGGTCAGGGTGACTTTGCTTTAAAAGCTAGGAGGGCAGTAAAGATGATGAATGGTTTTGCCATTTTCTCCCCAGCTGCCCTCAAGCTATCCCCGGCGGGACGCGGAGCGCCTGCTCCCGGCACACCGCTCCTGGTCCTACCCCTGTGCCCCCACCAGCCATCGCCCTCAGAACCCCCCTCGGGCACAGCGGAGAGGCGGCAGGGATTAAAGATATCTCACGAAATCCCTGCCCGTACCTCACTGGGGGCAGGCTCTTCCCCATTTTAAGGCAGCCAGAAAACCCGGCATACAGCACCAGAATTTCTCCAGTAACGCAGACTTTGGCCGAGGACCTGAAACAGCGGTAGGACACAGGTGACATGCACCGACCTGGAAGTGTCGGAGAAGCCGAAACCAGGAGGGTTCCAACAGAAATCTGGGATTTGCAAATAGATCAAACCAAAGCAATTTTTCAGAAATAATTTTGAATAATTTTTCAGAAGCCCCAAGCTAGGTAATTTATTTCTAAGTGTTCATTTGAACAGGCTCCCTCAGACTTCCTGACCAAAACGCTCCGTACGAGAGATCGGCTCAAAGAGTTATAGACCACTGCTACCAGCTGACAGGGAAGTCAAATCCCAGTCTCTGATCTTAATAAAAGCCTTACACACTTTCTCCTAACGTTGTAAGTATATGGCAACGTGAAAAATTACTAAAACCAAAGCACCAGTTGCAGATCGAGTTCAGCACTTCACGTCCGTCTGGCACGAGTGGAAAGCCACATCCTGGTAAAGGAACGTGGGTAAACCAGGCCTTTTATTTCAGACACAGTCGAGGGCTATCAGGGCATCCATAAAAAGGACTTCCTACCTCAGCACGCTCACCCCCTCTTCCCTAAAGTACTAAGTGCATTCCTAAAGACAGGGGAAACGGGGCAGTTTTGGCCACTGTTGCCAAATCAGCTCTCAGGGAGGCTTTGCTGAGGTTTCCCCACTCAGTTCCTGCAGACTGTGCTCCAACAGCAATGTGCCGGGTTAACTGCAACCTCCGGGAGGGCTCTTGTGAGAGAGAGGAATGGTTGGGACCCTCCTGGAAGACCCTCCATCCTGGAGGAACGGGCTGGGGGGAGGCAGAGGGAAGAGGAGGATTGGTGACTGGTCACGTACCCCACATCCCGTTTGAATTCAGAAAGGAGGGCACTGGAATCAAAATCCAATGGGTCAGAAGCCTACATGAAGGTGGGGGAAAAATACGCTGCACATCGGTACCTCAGGTCCTTCCCTTGCGCTGATGCCATGACTGCAGTTGCTGTGCCAGCCTGCTTTACCCACCAAATTTGGCTACAGGCAGCATCGCGCACATCGAGCTGGAAATCTCTGCCATTCGGAGGATTTATGAAAAATATTTCACTTTGGTCCCCCTGAAATTACACCATTCTCTTCTTTTATCTGTCTTAAGTGTCAGGAGAGTGTGATGTTAATGAGATGTACAAAGGCTTTTGGGTAGCTGAACAGTTTTACAGTCCCATATTGATGAATTAAAGCATTTGTCACTGTTACCACATTAATGTTTCTTCCTGAGATCAAAGTCTGGATTTGCTGCATCAAATAGTACCGTCCCCTGCTACGCATTACCACGCATTACCTTCTGAGGAAATTAATTGCGATTTTGTATTTTTACATTCACAGCTTAATCACGCCCTGATTCTCATATCTGCTGATTGCCATCTCCACATGCAGTATGCAAGTCTTTTTTTTTTTTTTTTTTTAGTACGGATTTTCTCCTTGCCACCTGTGTGAAAAGCCTGAGTATCTCGTTTCAGGACAATCACCTTCTCCTGGCTCTGAAAGGCTGCTTCTGCAGTAAAGAATACAGACAATTTCCTTCCTCCTGAAACCCTGGATTCAGTCATGTTAATTTACATTTATATAGCACCTTTCATCCCTGAAGATCCCAATGCACTTCACAAACTCACCCTCTCTGTACACAGAAGCTGTACAAATATACACGGCTACATAAACAGACACAGCGATCCCATCACTGACAGCTGAAACGCATCTCCGCGTGTATTCCCAGCACACTCGTGGCAAGTCAGCTCTGCACACCCTACATCATATCGCCATCAAGGAGGACAATAAGGCAGCGTGATTTAGAGGCATGCCATTTCCCCGTCGGGGAAGTGGGAGGAATCTAGGCAAGCAACAGAAGGGCTTTACAGCCCGGGGGACCAACGTCTCCTTGGCACTCTGCTGCATAGGTTAAAATGTGGTACAGATGGATTTGTGGTGAGTTATACCTCGCTTCTCCTGTGCTACCAGTGCCTGCAGAAGTCCAGGTTTGCTGGTCCCTTCCGCTGATGGGTGATCCTCAAGCAGTTTGTTTTATAAAATGGAAAAATACTTGCTTGCTTTGTAACGAAAACATAAGGGGAAATAAAGCCCCCTCTCCCCAACAGCAGTAGTTGACTGGCTCCGGCCAATCTGAGGATGGAGGAGAAGGAAGAAGCCCAACATACCTGAGACACCTTTTTGACCACGTCGCTGCCCACAAGAAAGCCCTGCGCGTAGGAGCGTGCTGCGATGAAGGCTCGGGTTGCCTTTACCTTCAGGTCTCTGGGAACTTCCCCAAAAGGTTTGTGCTGCTCCGCGTGTTTCACCATGCAGTCCAGGTACTCATCAGTGATATGGTACTGGGGATTCAGCAGCTTGAAGAGCCGCTCCAGCAAGCGTGTCCAGAACTCGTTAAGGGCCTCTTCCAAGTTGATGTTGGAGCCCCGGTAATAGCGGCGTAGCTCGCTGTACAAGTCCTTGAAGACCTTCATGTTTTGAGTGTACAATTCTCCATACATGCTTGGAAAAGCATCATAAAGGGCCTTTTCTGACTTGTTCAACAAATCCTGGAAATAACCTGAAGAGAGAAGAAAAAGGAGACTGTGATGCATCGGTCGGACAAGCAGGAATCCAACAGGCTGTGCTGTTTGGCAGCACAACCGAATGTCCTGAGAAAACAGAAGGACCCTAAAGGAGCTTTTCCTCCGACCAAACTTACCCACACTCAGTCTTGAGCCTTGGCTGAGAAGATCGGAGGAGGAACCCCCCAGTGCCAGTCCCAGAGCACCATGCTCTGGGCCCTCTCTGCCTCTTCTGGCAGCCTCACCTGGAACCAAAATTGAGGCTCTTCTCTGAGCTTTTAAGGTGCTGTAGTGTTACTCATAGGCTTTCTTTAAAGCCTGCGCCAGAGTCCCAAGCGCTGTGACAGGAACAGGCACATCTTACCATGTATTTAAAGACAGGGTTGTGCTCAAATATTTTTGAACTGAGGCCAACATGGGTTGTCATCCCACTTGCTTATTTGGATTTTCACCCTGCTTTTGTTTAGATATAAACAACTACATGGTTTTACACCCTAGCTTCAGCGGCCATAGGGAAACGCGATTCTCTCGACAGCAGGGTAGAGATGACAGATTCGGCTCCTCCCTTACCGACATCTTTAGGTGTTTCCATCCTCTTGACTGCCAGCTCACAGTGGGGAACTCACAGCAGGACTGGCCCGATTCAATTTATTGATTTACATAAGCAACTTTAATCATCATTTAAGTCAGTGAGAGGAAAAATGATTTAAATAATCACTTTCATTTCAATTATATTTGTACATTTTAGGGCCTTTTTGAAGCAAACCCGATTATACTATTATTTTTTTGGTGATGTATGATAAGCTTTAGTTGGAGGGAAACTGTTATTTGATTAAAATCAAACAGCCTGTATTTAGCTATATAAATTAACTTCACTGTGCTAGGCATATAAGAAAAGAAAGAAAAGCTTCTGAAAAATGCATATTGCATGTACAAAGTTTTGTCAAACAAAGTATTTTTTGAGGGAACGGCACTGACTACAATAAAAGAACTCCAAAATTTTAGAACTACTAAAGCTCCTTTCCGTGGGTCTTGCTTATATTCACAGACTGGAAGGGCCATAGAAGCTTTCCGACATTAATAATCTCTCATTGGCTTCTCAGGTTTGAACGAAGCTAAAACTCAACAAGCGGATCGAGCAAGTGAGAACACCCTCTGCATCTGCACCACGGGCTGCTACTACTGAAACTTCCCGTAGTATTTTAACAAACTGATATGAAGCATTAATCGCGTGGCTTCCTCCAGCCACAATCATGCACTGCTTAATAGTTTAAAATTTTGATTAAAGTGTTTTTAAAGGATTGTGAGCAAACTAGGTCTTAGCAGAAGTTTAATCACTTATTCAGAAAATAAAAATATGTTAGCTAAAATGTTGAGTAAAAGCTGTAGTTTTCAAGAGCACTTTTGGAAGAAATTTGTTCTTATTCAACCTGACCTAGTTAGTAGTTTGTATCTCCACACATTTGTACTGCGATCGCTCCGTCTCTCACATGACTGATTTGCAGGTGTTTCTCCATCTTCCCTGTTAAAAATGGGTTTCTTCCTACAGACAGCGGTGTAAGTGTGCTGCCAGGGGGCTGTCAGGCCACCTAAGCCACCTATAAAATTGCCTTGTAAAGAAGGTTTCCCAGTAGGAAAAAGGTCAAAAGCCGATCCCATCAACAAGTACTTTGCTGAAGGACCTCAGTTTAATAAGAAGAGATGCCTGCAGCACGTGTTGTCCCAACACAACTTATCAAAACCTCTCCTGTGGAACCTCACCACAGCGGGGGATTCGGCCCCTGCCCTCTCCCGGGGTCCCAGCTCCCACTCCCCGGCCCCAGCTGCCATCCAGGAGCTCTCTCCCACCGTGGGACAAGCCTTCTGCAAAGCCTGGGGCCTCTCATCCCGGCCCAAGGGCCTGCTTTGGGTCTGCATCTCCCTCCACTCGGACAGTTCGGCCGTCACCAGTCCCAAAGGCAGTGGCACATGGCAGTTTTTTCTTGTGACAAAATTACCACTAAGAACTGCCAGGTGCTAACACAGGTGAGAGCTTTCCTTTTACCAAAAGGCCTCATCTATGCCGAATAATTGTACAATATGTAACTAAAGCTTGGCAAGTGTTAACCGGCACATACATAGCACCCACCCTGGTAACCCTGATTCATCGGCCTCTACACAGACCGCTTGCTTCTGGAAAGCGCTCGAGTATCCCCTTTTACAGCCATGGCTCCGTCCCCAGCATACCATCGCACCCACTTCTAGGAAACTTTGGCTACGCCACCAACAGGTGAGAGGCTGCAAGAGGACGATTTACTATTCGGGAGCTTCTCATCCAGCTTTTCCCTCCCACCCTAGCGTCGCAGGGAAGCCTGCGCGAAGGAGATGGCCGTGGGGTGAGCCCACGTCGGGGCTGCTGCAGCATCACCATTTCATGTTGCATGGTCACCTCCCCCTGCAGCATCTCCTGGAGGGGCTCACAAGCCAAGCAGGTAACTGCCAGGCAGACAATTTGTCCTGGCAGGCCACTTTTTCCAGTCTGACTGATCTGAGGTGGCTTCATTTTTCTGTTGCCACAGCCTTTCCACCTGTACAACAAACAGAACGGTGTTCACCTACAACAGACACAAAATACAAAGCTTCTCTGATGCTGATGAGATATCTAAAAGCTGCTCCGTACCTTAATGTATCACTCCAAGCGCTGCTGGTTACCCATTCACAATTTAATTAAACTAAGCTCAAACTCTGTTTCTTGTATAATCAGCGCTCTTTTCTCTGTGACGAGCAACACTAACCGAATAAATTGCTCAGCAATCCAGGTACGACATGCAGCTTGGCACTCACCATCACAAGGAAGAAAACACCAACAAACGCAGCCCAACTTGTCAATTCAAGGTAAAATGACTTTCTTTGTATTGCTAAGGGAGAAACAAGATGTAGATCTTCCTGTCAAAAAATTGGAAACTGCTCTCAAAAAAGTCCAAGCTAATTAAGAGTTGATGAACTGTTACTTCTCACTTAAGTGAGAGAACACCAATTACAGTCAACTCGTTCGTGGCTGGTTCTCGGAAAGTTCTTCTAGACTTCACACACTGAGGAAAAAAAAAGAATGTATCTACATTATCTAGGGAAAATTAATTAGCAATTAAGTCTAAATGTGTTTGTGATGAATGGCTGACCTGGCGGGGATTTAAATGCCCATTTTGCAGCATTAGAAGGCACTAAGAAGTGGGGTTTATCAAGAGGGATGCACAGAAGCTTGTGCCAACTGCCCTGGTCCTCAGCACCATCTCAGCCAGCACCGGTATCTCCAATTAACACCGCATCTTCTCCTTAACACTTCCTGCCTACTAATATCCAAGCTTTTAGTGTATGTAGACACGTGTGGTAGATTAAGGATGTGCAAGGCCCCAAGATTAAACAAACTGCTGAACCACAGTTCAGGCATCTGTCCTTGATTTCAGGCAGAAGCAATTATTTATTCCAGGGTAAGCACCCGATTATCTGTAGCCATGGTGGGTGGGAAACATCTAATAATACAGCTGTCCCGCTATTTCTGTAAGAAGTTAAAAATAACCCCCCAGTGGATCCATTTGGATTTATTAACTCTCACATGGCCCATCACTGCTGGGTCTGCCCTGGCTCCCAAAGGACAATTAGAGCGATTAGCTCAGGCAGGGCACGAGCACGTGGAGGCAGCTCCATCCAGGTCACATCCCGGACACATCCCCAAGGCCCCTGAGCTCTGCCAACACCACATGCTCCAGGCCGGCAGCAACAGGCTCGAGCTATGTCTGCATTTGTGCACCATAGCACGTGGCTTCGTTAGCCTTGGTAACGGCAGGGACGGCGGGAACAGGCTCATGAGGAGCCAGCGCTGGAGCTCTAAAGCCCCTGCTTGCTCCAGGAGTCACCGCTCCACTCCCATCCCTGCGAGCAGGTACACAAACATCTGAGGTGGCTCTGCACAGGGCCACTTTCTCTCTGAAATGATGCATTTCTTTCTGCTCCGCATCACAAGAAGGCAGTTATGTATCTTTTGGACCCGTGCTGAAAAAGCTTGGATGTTCTCAGCTTCTGAACCTCAGCCTCAGAAATTTTCCAGCGGAGGTGTACTAGCCAGAGACACCTTCCAGCGAGTCACCTGCTAAATCCAGGGCTGGGCTTCCCCTCTTTCAAAAACTTTTCTCAAAGAGCCATTGAACAGGAGGTGAGTCCTTGCTCCCTGCTGCCGGTGAAGGGCTTCGCAGCACTGCAAAGCCAGCAGGTGATTTTCTAATGTCAGTAATTCAGTCTAATCAAACTCCATTTTCCCCGGGCCAGTGAAAGGCACAGATCCTTCGTCAAGGCTGTTCCTACATGAAACATCATCTTTCACGCTCTTGCTGCAAAGGTATTCAAAAGAAAAAAAAATGAAATGGGAGTCTGTTTATTATTATTATTATTATTATTATTATTATTATTATTATTATTATTATTATTATTATTATTATTGCCTCTCAGTTCCAGGCTCAGAACTCAGAAACAAGACAACTGGCTTTGCTCAAATGAAATTTGCCTTTTGGCAGAGGCCAGGTCTGAAAAACTTCTGCCCCCAATACAAAAATGCTAGAAACTTACGAGCAAAGAAAGGAAAGGTTTTTACAACTGAGACAATTCTGCAACCTTGACCGCTGTTTCTCTTGCTGTTGTAGTGACAAAAAGTTACTTATTAGAGAATTAAGTTTTCAACCAGAATCTATAACCTTTGCATTCAAGAGAGATTGTAAATCTCTACCCATTCCCCCACTTCACGGCTTCCCAGTGTTCGCAGCTCATATTTTTACAGTTTCCACGTTTTCACAACTCTGGATTCAAATTGGGAAGCTGTGAACAGCAAGGCAGGGACCTGCCGTTTCTCTCTGAAGATGGAAAATTTTGAGTTCCCCCTTCTTCACCCCACCAGCACCAAGCACTTTATCCAAGCTCTTTGATACCATTTGATCACTCAACATCTGGAACTCACTGGGGTTTCTTCAACTAACATAATGATGGAGTGGGAATGGATGCAGGGGGGGAATGAAGAGGTCACTGAAGGAAGAGCATCCAAATGCTCTTTGGGCATGCAGCAGATCTGGTTTTCTTCAAAAGCTATCACATTTTAGAGGCATACTAGAAGAAATATGAGAACTGGAGAAAGGTTACTGAACTACTTTTGATCTGAATATTATTAAAGCCTTAAGCAGAAAATTGCAGTACAAACAGTCTTAAGCACAACTGGAAAAAGAGTAGTACCAGATCGGAGGAGATGAGGGAGGAAAACACATTGCCCAGATGATGCCATTAATCCCAAAATCAGACTTTAAGAAGAAATCTGTTCCTCAAGGCAGGTTTAGCACTGGATGATTGGATTTGGTAAAAACTCTGGGCAACCACCTCTACCTACATCTGGAAGTCAGACGTAAGAGGAGGGGAAAGGCATCAGGGTGCAGGGCTCCAGGAGGAAGGAAGCCCATGGCTGGTGATACCTCCAACCCTTCGCTTTCCCTTGGAGCAGCAGAAGCAGCACCCAGGGCTCTGCCCTGCCTCCACCTTCCAATTTCATATTTTTTTCTTTTGAATACCTGTGGTGGAATTCACACAGGGCCAGAGCCGTGGAGCATCTCTGCAGGTCTGAAGGGAGGCCGAGAGAATACGCTCACCAACTGCACTGCTACCGTGTTTCAAAAAGAATGGACTAAGAACAGGACAGAAAAAATAAGCTGACTGTGGTGTTCTGTACAGCAGTAAAAGCACGGAAAGAAATAGCAGGGGGACGTCTACTAGAGCAGAGGTCCCTCTCAGGGCCAGCCCTGTCCGTCTGAGGCACAGCATTTTCCTGTGCTGAGTTGCCATTTAATACACTGCTGCACATCCCAATACCAATTTGCTTCTCCAGTTGGTTTTAATGCTGTCCTTGCAGTCAGATTACTATTAGGAGAGAATAATTCAGCAACAGATTTAGGCCATTAAAATCCAAATCTAATGCATTCACATCTACTTTATTCACTTCAGCAAGTAGGGTGATATTTTATTTATAAAATTGTTATTACTCATTATTCATTTAAGTACTACCCATGCGTGTGCTGAAGAGCTGGTATCAACACAACAGCAGCTCTATGCTCCGGTTTGTACCTTAGCTGGGTGCTACCCAAGGAAATAACCACGGTCAGACCAAGTGGCTTAGGCTCCATGTGCAAATAGCCCCGCACCCAGCAATCCTAATGGCATTTTCCTTGGGAGATACCTCCCTCCTCGCAGTTTCACACTCCTGTGAAACAGCTGCTCCTGCGTAGCTGCTGACCCACCCTGGAGAACACAGTCCCTCCCTGCGTATTCTGGATCACTCTCCTCTACAACGTCTGTCCCATGTTGCGCATCGCCTCTGTTTGGTGGCTGTGACCGAAGAGGCGTCATGAGAAACCAAGACTCAGATTGCAAAAAAGCCCAAACAAATGGAGATAAAATTAGCTTCCACCTAGAAGCCAAAGGATGAACAGTGTGAACAAATGTGACAGGATGCAAGAATTATGATGCTTTTAGGCAGTACAACTTCTAAACTTTTAGGATTCTCTCCAAAGAGCCACTTTGCGTTTAATCGGAAACCAAATACCTCTATCTGATTTCTCCTCTGCACCCAGGGAGTGCTGAGAACAGTGCAGGACCATAGGACTGAAGAGATGTTGTGGGCCAATGAGACAAGTGCCAGCTCTGCCATGCAATCATCAGTTTTGTACTCTC
This sequence comes from Pluvialis apricaria, assembly GCA_017639485.1. Classification (NCBI taxonomy): domain Eukaryota; kingdom Metazoa; phylum Chordata; class Aves; order Charadriiformes; family Charadriidae; genus Pluvialis; species Pluvialis apricaria. The sequence goes on from CM030014.1 coordinate 27,951,190, forward strand.
TCAAACTCGCTCAGTGCCCAGCACAAGAGCACTTAAGAGATTTTGCCCTCCCTGCTCCTTCTGAAAGGCTGGTCCAGAACATCTCCTCAGATGGACGGACTCCTTTTCTTAATTTCTGGTCTAAGTTCATTCTCTGGTCTTTGCCAATGTAGTCCTGTAGTTTCAATAGTTGTCTTTGTTTTCTGGTGTTCAGCCTCTGAGATATTTATACACAAAGTCCCATATTTTCTCAGCATCCATGCTGCCTTGCTACACAAGCAAAGGTACTTTCCCCTATTCATACCTGACAGACTCTCCAGTCCTCTGATGGTTCCACTAACTCTTCTCTTCACCTCTGCAGGTTGGCATTAAGTTTTCTTAACTGTGGGTGGTCAGAACTACAAAGAACATCTCCTTTTCTTCACTGGAAATAACACTGTGAATACTGCAAGGACTGCACTTACCTTTTTTAGGAATACATCACATTAGCATTTCACAGACTTTCTGCCACCAACTGGTACGTCCCCAACACTCCCCTTTGCTATTCCCAACCAATTAGTCCCCAGCTGTATGCCTGACTCTGGTATATTGAATTTCACCCTATTTCTATTATTTTGGTTGTCATGGTTATCCACTATCGTTTTCGATAGTGACAACTTTTCCCAGCACTGTGTCATCAATTACTCTCAGGAACGCACTTCTTATCATTTGTGCCGGTCTTTAACGGGGCTGTTAACCAGGCTGGGCTCTAGGCCGGTGTTTGAGAGCCACAACTGGGACCTCCCTCCAGCCCAGGAGCTCTTCTTTCAACGCAACGTATTGCTGCTTCCCCTTTAGCAAGTTCTTCACCTGATAACTCCTTTACTAATTTCCATCTTCTTCAGCTTAATTAACTACTCAAGGCACAGACGCAAATGCCTTTGAAGTCTCCTGAGATGAGATTAGTTGATAGAATAGACACACCATGAGCAACAGTGAAAGCAGGGAGCTTTATAGGATTTGTCCTAATCTCTACAATAGTTGGCTTTGGGTAAGAGCAAACGATGGCCTACCCTTAAACTGGTTTTGGACTGGGATATACAGCAGACCGCTTGTTTCTTTTGTTAGGAAAAATAGAGCTTTTTGAGAAAACAAACTTTTTCCTGCAAAAGACAGTTGCTGTTGTGTGAAAAACTGTTTTGGAACATGGCTCTGGTAGTGAGAGGCTCAGGGAGGAAGCACCTCCAGTCACTCCTAAGAAATAAAGTATGATTTTTCTGCCAGGTCTTGGATAACATTTTCATACTTTATAATGCCAGCTTTGTGCCCCTTTGACAGTGTTTTGAATGGCAGTCAGAGAGATGTAATTATTTGCACCTATTTTTTATTCCACATATTCCCCTCCCCCGTTTCTCCGACTCGTGAACATGGTTTGCTTTTACCTAAGGCAAGCAGGAATGGATCCAGGTATCGAAATAAGGGAGTGGAGAATGTTCCCTGGCTGGAAAGTTCCCTGGTGGGAAAAGACGACCCTCACTGGAGGAAGAGCAGGAAGATGCATGTTCTGTTTGTCTTGAGCACCGTGCAACCGCAGGGCACCCAGGAAAAGCCCAAGGACAGCAACAAGCCCGAGTGTCATGAGCACAGCCACCGAGACCCTCCCCAGCCCCAGCAGCAGCTCTCTCCAAAACACAGCGAGTGAAGAAACCACTTTAGACTCCGATGATCCTGATGAGCTCAGCGTTACCTTCCTAATATCCCTCGGAAACAGATCTGTACCAACATTAAGACATCCCTGAATTCAAGTTCATGTAATCACTTTGCACAGACAAGTGGCATTTGAGGATGGGGCCAGAGAAGACGAAACTGTATGACTGGCAGGGCGCATAGACAAAACCTGTGCGCACACTGCAGCGTTAACAGGAGTCGGCATCCCCACACTGGAGCGCCCGAGCCCGCTGTGGTATTCCCTTCCGCCTGGTGGAAAAATAGCAAGGAGGGAGCAGGAGCAAGTGGCAGGCACCTGCTCGGAAAGTGATTCCAGGCGCCACACAACACCCTCGCAGACCCCGGCATATTAAATGCCACGAAATGCAACGCAGCTGACATCCATGCCATCTGCCTGGGTAGCTCCTCTATTGTTTCGGCTTGAAATTCCCATGTTAGGAAGCTTGCTGCGGCGCAACACCCGGGGCGGCAGGAGGGGGCTCGGGCAGCCACTCTGGGCTGCACATGTGGAAGCGCACACATGCCGCGCACGCAGCCGGGCTCCAAAAGTTGAAATAATTGAGCAGGAGTCAGCTACTAAGGTGTGCCACGGTTTGCGTGTGCAACTCCAAGGTCAAAGAGCCGCCAGCAGTGCAGGCAGGCAGACGGCCCCTTGCACACGCACGGCTGGAAATATTCAGAAGTTGTATGTGACCGTGGCTCTGTGTCCACGTATGGGACGCAAAGACAAGCTGCATGTAGGCTAGACTTTTCACATCATTCCCTCAAACTTGGGCCTCCATCAAATTTCAACCTTGTTGAAACCAACCAAGCCTATAATCCAACATGGGGCAACAAGCCACAGAAACGCGCTTCTCTTCTGGATACTCTGAATAATTCCATATGAATCTATCCTGGGTCACACCAAAGTTACACAGTCTGGAACTGGAGGCAGGTGTGCAGCCCCTGAAGCAAGGCGATACTGTGCACTTAGGACAGGCACTAACAACCAGACAAGGAGTGATCTTACTCCTCAAAAGCCACCCAACTAAAATGTTTCCTGGCCCAGCCCCTACGTTTAAGGGGGCTTCCAGCTTCCATGGACTTGTCAGACCCTTTCTGAGCTGAGCGACACTGCTGGGCTCTTGCCACGAGCCCCACGTTTAGTTACGTTTTCTGGAGAAAAGCGCTTACCTCCAACTGGCTTTAAATCTCTTCAGTACAACAGGCAAACCATAAACCTTCTCGTGGAAGAAACAGAGTGTATTCACTCCTTATTTGCCATCTCTAAGTGCTTCCCAGACCTCTCATACCTCCACGTCTTTGCTAAGCTGAGTCTTATCTACAAAAAGTCACCTAATTCTTTCATTCTCTTTGCCGTCACCCTTTTCCTCCTCAGCACAGGCTCCTTTTTCCAGTGTATCAAGCTCAGAAAACTCCTGCGGTCCGAGGTGCTGCGCTCCATGCGGAGGAGCCCTGTGCGCCATCCAGCCTGCCTGCTGGAGAACACGGAGCTGCGCTGGAAGGGCGCGCTGCGAGGAAACCTGCTGCAGGCTGAAAGCCCTCGCAGGAGGGATTTGGTCTGTTTGCATCCAGGGTGGGATAAGCAAATACAAGAGATGTGAATCTTAAGATTATTTTCCCTACGTGTGTTGCCGGGGATCGGAGCTGGTGAGAGATTTTAATCACGGCTCCTTCTAAATATATCTGTGAAACAACTCCAGGCTTGCAGCAAACGATGAACTGCGAGTATTGCCCCAGCAGGCTCTTATCAAACAGATTTCACAGCAACCTCTCTGCGAGATAAGGACCGGGAAGGCACGTGGGTGGGATTCATCAAACAGGAGTCAAGTCTGATCTGGCGGCTTTGTCCCCACTTGAGGAAGAAAAGGCACCTCCCACTTATGGAGGCGCTCAATTTAGCATGCGTCTTCAGAGCCGCTCATCTCTCTCTGGACTGTAGTAGGAGCTGGGATAATTAAGCTAGAGTAGGCTGAACTTTTGGATAAACGAAATTTTGCACGATGAATTCCACTCTAATTTTTTCCCTCTAAGAGAGCCTGCATTCAAAGGCAAACCAACAAACACCACAGCTATCGCTGACAGCAACATGAAAGCTGGCAAAAGTAATTGCTAATACAGCCTGGTCCTTTCCAGGTTTACTCAGTAAGACCCAAAGGACTCTATTTCTTTAACAGTAAAATAAACTCAGAAGTATCTTACAATATTGAGGGTTGCTGGCGGTTTTAAAAGGTGCGATATACACCCCGGATAAATGCAGAGCACATACCTATACAGCAGAGGTTATTTTTCACTCCAGAAAGAAAAGTACTCCTTTCCTCCTGCCGAAATAAACAGCCAGTTAGGCAGAAATGTGCTCTCCCAGCTGCAGCTAAAAGGGCCACTGCCAAGGCGACCCCCTGGCGCCCCGGCTGCGTGCCCGCGTACCGGGCTGGTGACAAACTGCGGAGACACGGCATGAACGAGAGAAGCGATGGATCCCTTCAGGAGGTGCCAGGGCAGGCTGTCATATTTCCACCGCCACCGTCCCCATCAGCCTCACCGAGGCCGAGTTTGACTTTCCGCCCCTTCCAGCGAGCGCCAGGACAGCTGCCCCTTCGCAGGTTAACCTGCCGCAGCACATCAGCTCAGCCTCCTTCCCTCGCTGCCAGTACGTGCTGCCGAGGGTTGAAAATAATTAAGCCTTTATACCTTTCAACACACATATCTTCTAACTTCTTCCTTACTTATAAAATGTACCATTATCATGAACCAGTTTGTCACTAAGTCAGGCTCTTTGCGGTAATATTTTAATTGAGAAAAACAGCAATGAATGATTATCTCTTTAGAATTAAATGTATTTTTTTGTCTCTGCAAAAAAAAACCAGAAGGGAAAAACCCCATTGTTTTTGCCTATCTGTGACACTTTCCATGTTCAAAGAGGGACTTATGCACTCAAGCATCCTCACCACTTATTTTTCAAGATCAAAACTCCTTGTTTAAATTTTCGAAAGCTGTAGGCTTCATACTGTGGCAGTGGGACAGAACTGACTTTGGCTTTTTATCTTTTTCATTATTGTTGCCCTCCACTCAAAATGGCCTCTAGACAAACTATTTATTGTTGGGTTAATTAGATCATTTGAATCTATGCTTGCCACTGCATTTTTGCAGTATAGAGTATCTAAGACACATGGTCCATGGATATCTAAGTATCTTGAGCATCTGACACATGGGCTTTCCCAAAGGAACAAGGAGGATAGACATTATCAGCTGTGGGGATAATATTCTAGCCAGGCAAAGTTCCCCTGTTATTACTGCAGGAGTTTATCTAAGTCTGTATAAAGCTCTTCATCCCTAGTTTTCTCTCTTTCAATACCACCAGAAAGGAACTTGTCTCTTTGTAAAAATAATTTGCTTATGACATTCCCACCCATGGTACCAGTATGAAAGGGAGAAACAGGTAACGATGAGAGGAGACAGCTACTGTCAACAGGCAACCCGAAGTACGCAATATATATGTCTGTCTGACAGCTGGGAGTGCTGAGAACGAACACATATACAATAATGTGCGTGTCTATTATTTGAATAATAGGCAAATGAGTATCAATCACTATTTCAATATAGCTGAAATACAGATATGCTATATACAGCTACCCTAAAATAATATTAAGACATTACAACACACTTTCAGAAATTAGGAAAAGTCAGAAGGATGGTGGGTAACACAGCGCTCCCTCAGCCCTTCAGTGCGTGGGGATTATACTAGATACAACCACGTGGTACTTCTTTCCCCAGAGGACAGAGAAGCGTGTCGTCTTCCCAAATTTTAGGTGCCTGCTTCAAAAGCAAATTTTATCAATTGTTAAGGAAAAGGAATTCATGTTCCCTGGCAGATATTACAATAATAAATCCAGTAGCAAATTTTAGTTCTCCTCTGGCACCTGTTTTGTTAAACACCGCTAACTTTTCACTTTGTCCAATGAAAAAAACCTAGATTGATTTTCAAAAATCCTGAGCATCATTCAACTACTTCTATTTTAAAACAGAAAGTCACTTGTAAAGCAGTCCTAAAGAGAGATTTAAGCTTAGCTTACCTACCCTTTTTTAAATTTTTTAAATTTTTTTTTTAAAGGCTGCTAAGTGTATACTGGCCTCTAGTCATGCTGGGATAAAACCACTGGATTCTCCATCTGAGCTCGGGAGCCTTGCTCGGCTGGAGCCCACCTGCGACCCCCAGGTAGCACTGGCTCTAGCCACGGAGATGTGGTTGATCACTCAAGACTTCATTCAGCCCTGTTGTCTCTTCTGAATGGATGGATGAAAATGTGGCACCAGACCAGGAGGTGCAATAGCTCAAGTGTCCTAAGCCTTGACTTGACTTGGTGTTGAAAGTCTTATGAAGAGGACAGGTTCAAATCCAGAATGAGACAAAATACTGAGACACCACAAGCTATGGACACTTAAGTTACAGCTGTACTACTACTGAATTACTGCTGGCTGATTGCACTGCACTTCGTTGAGATTCACAAAAATAAAAGACCTTGTTCGGTTTTTAGACCTTTTTCAATTATGTCTGAATATATTTTCTAAATGGGCATAAACATATTTTTGTTTGTGGACTATACTCATGTTACACATTACTGGTTTGATTTATTACTCGTGTATAAGTCTCTAAAGTAAAATCACATCGTGAGTGTGACCAGCAGGGAAAATCTGCCACAAAATCTATTTGCTTTGGAAAATTGTGTGATGGAGGAAGCTGCTGCTCAGTCCTAACTATGGCTTGAAAAATCCCCATCTCACTGACTCAGGTGTTCACCGACACCGTCTTCAGATGAGACACAGTAACTGAGCCAATGTTCCCAGTCCAACAATTAGGCTTAATCCCCGTGGATAGTCACATATGCTACACCTGACAGTGGTGCATAATGCAGCAGCAATCTGTAGTGGCCAGGGTCACTTCTGCCCCCTCCACCTTCACTCTATGAACAGGACAGATGGGGCACATCGCATTTTCACTGACCCACGTGGCATCTTCACTGTGTATGAGCACTGCAAACCTCAACCACCGTGAACACAATTTAGTCCTTATTTAGGGACCAAACTAAGGCAAAACAGAAACCAATTTCTGCTCGGGATGTCCCACCCCTCCCAAACAAGCATGCTTCCCTCAGCCAGGGCTGACTTACAGACCACCAGTCACCTCCACAGTATTTGTAGACATTTAAACCTCATCAGAACTTCATCTGGAGGAAATACAATTCTGACGGCTTAGGAAAGAGTCTGCGAGAAGTTGAGAAATGTCTCTCATCTCCCATCCTCACTAGTTCCATTTTAAGATGTATGTGTAATACATGTATTTATAATTTATATGAATCAAACATAAATCACCTTAGAATTTGCAAGCATTACAAAACCTTCGAAGACAACCTGCTTGGGAGCCTTGTGCTTCTCAGGACTATCAGCTGGATACATCAATGACTGAAAACATCTGCGTCCGCCATGGGCTGTCATCATACTTACAGAACCAAGATCAAAAATGCGTGTTAAAGAAAATATTAGCTGAGAACTGGAATGCTAACCACACTCTGATGGCAGCTATGCTTAGGAAAAAAGAAAAAAGAAAAAAAACAGAGAGGAAATTACATGTGCTCCTTCTTTTTAAAAATTCATTTAAAACAACTAAAAAAAGGCTTTGGTTACCCTGAGATGCTGGCATTCTCCTCCTCCCTAAGTTGGGGTTTCTGCTGCTTTTGAAGCCTCTCTGGCTCAGGCCCAAGTTTGAAGGACGGGAGAAACGGATACTTGTTAAAAGCATGCGCTTGTTCCACTTTACCCAACTTCAAACTTTTCCTTTTTATTTTGCTGTCAGATTTTATCCCAAGTACATTGCCAGTGAATTGGACGTGACTAATAAATTCTGGCCTCCTTTAAATGTCCTCCCATGAATTTAGATTGAAATCCTCATTAAACAGCTGGATAAATTAATGCCTTTAGGCGGATGAACAGAGATGTTGAGAAGCAGCTGTCACTCACCTTTTTCTCTTATCACAAATGCTTGGGGACAATCAGAGAAATTGCAGATCTGGCAGAAGATTTAGAACAGACAAAAGGAAATACTGTTTCAAACAGACAAGTTATGGAAACCCCCACGCCTGGTACAAAATGTCCTCGATGCTGAAGACTAAAATAGACCCAAAAGATCAGAAAATCAGAAAAAGGGAAGTCCATTTGACGGGCATGAAACAAAATGAACAAGACATCCAGGGTAGCAGAGGAACTGCAAATCATTCATGGGGCAGAAGGCACGCAAGGCAACTTCGGTGCTTCCTCTGTAAGCAAGGGCGCACCTTACTAATTGCCCTTACCTTAATTACCCTGGGATGCTGTCAAGACTGAGGTAAGAATCAAAGCGAATTTTATGCTCTGGTAAAAGAAAGTTAAGAAACGGGTCGCTAGACTTGGAACACAGACCCAGCGAACCGCTGCAAAGCCGCACGGTGCCAGCCACGGACTGCTCCCCGGCGCCACTGGGGACGAGGAGCCCCGCAGCCTGCTATAACCGGGACCCGGGCCTTGGACAAGCTCTTCTTTCTGGCACTGTTCCCCTATACCCGAAGCACCTTCCTGACACAAACCCCCTCCTGTGACCTTGTTTTGCCTAACCGTATCCCTGGGGATCTTCCATAATCCAGAAGCTCGGTGATTAACTTAATTAGGATAGCAACTTTTGTATCTCCTGTTAATGAAATGCCGTGTGATACACCACCAGATGATGATGTGCAGATGTGCCTTCTGAACATGAGCTCAGCCTGGGTGAAGCAGCCCACGTTATAACCCAGCTTATTAATAGACAGCTTGTCCAGGTGACACAGATGCAGCCTTTGCTTTACAAACGCACTGGTAAGGGAGACCTGAGACTCTCCTCTGCATGTACATGAATCCAAGCAAACCTACAAAGACGGCTCACAGTACTGCTGCAATGGTAGCAATAAACACAGCTTACTGTCAGCCCTGGGCAGAGGCAATAGATAACAAGACAACCTGAGCAGCACCCTCGTTAGGGGTCTCTGTTAAGGAGAAGCTATTCTACGTATTGACTTTTCCACACCTGTTGTGGGGAGTAATTCAACAATTCGCCTTTGATTCCCTCAGGATGCTCCATCTGGGTTCAGATCAATGGCCCACCCGGCTGTTTCAGCTGAAGTCTGCTTTTAACTCGCCGACTATAAAACCGCCATATAAATTTCTGGTGTGCTCAGGAAAAAATACTAGTGGTCAAGTGAAGTGCGCTCCCCAGAGAATTTCATCCGAGTAAGCCAATTTGTGTCTGGAGGAACCAATTTTGGGTTAAGTTGTGAGCTTTTCAAAAGGACATCAAGTACTTTTCCGTGCAGTTTAGACAGGACAAAGCAAATGGAAAGACCTTTCCCAATGTTTGAGGGAGCTGAAGAGCTGCTCCCAGCCCTGACATGCCGCAGAGGGGGAAGCTGCCGGCCGGAGGGGCCCTGGAGGAGGGACAACCCCTGAGTGGGGCACGCTCTCACAGTGCTGCTTCTGAAATCTCCATTTACACCACTTCACTGCTGCACGCAACCAACAGCTTAGGGTAGCCGATTTCCTTCACTTTTAATTCCCAGTTCAACCACGTGCTTGGCAACTTTCTGTTTATGCTGCTCTGCTGTCTTCACAGAGGGAAAAGCAGCTCAACTCTCTGTTAACAAGGTAAAGGGCCATCTTACTTCGTTTAGAGATCTCCGTGTCCCTCGGATAAGCTCCAGGGCTCACAGCACTGGGTACTCCTTGCAGAAAAGATCGAGGACCACGAGGAATGGGTAGCACTTGTGTGCCACTATCAGTAAGTCAAAGACATACGATACCCCCCCCCATTTCACACAACAGATAACCAAACCGTCAGCCTTCAAAGCGTTTGACATGGCTGTCTTGCTGTTACTGTTCTCTCACATAACAAACGGAGGAACTGCTCTGCATGATGTCCATCTGAAGTCCTCCTTCAGCACCTAATCGTAGTTCTACCAGTAAAACAGAGATGTCTCTTCTCACGGACACGTAGGCAATGGCTGAGATCGGACACCCAGAGGCCCTAGCTGAGGTGAGATGAAACTCACCCCCAGTACTCAGTCTCCCATTCAATTAATTATAGTAACATGCTACGCTCCTGGGACCACCTCCCTGCCCTTCATTATAAATGCTTGGGGAAGGACACCCCTGGCATTTGCAAGCTTGTTCCTGCTTCAGTTCCTCTAATCAGTGCCCTACCGTGATACAACCCGCTGCTGCTCTGTGGCGCTGTTAACAGGGAAGAAGTCCTTTGAGGACTTTGCAGCTGCTCAGTTTGTGACACGGGCTTCGGCGCTCCTTGGTAAGGTTGTTTTGTGCGCAGTCTCACATCACTGACAGCGTGCAATGTGTCTGCGGCGTCTCTCAAACAAGACGAAGTGTCACAGAAGCTCGTATGTGCACATGGAAATCCATGCCAGTGGTTTGAACAAGTGAAAAAGAAGAAGAAAAAAGCAGGGTGTTTCCTATCTATGGCGTCCATCCTCTAGGATGAACCTGGAACGTGCTGGAGGATTCAAACCAACGCTAGAAGAGAGAGGGAATGAGATGGGTAGTAACACAGCTCTTACCAGCCCTGTGAAACGAGGAAGAGCAGGCGAGGAAGAGGAGAGGGACCTCGAGCGTGCCGTCTGTGTGGGAAAGGCTTAGCGAGCTTTTGGTTTACTGACTCCCAGAGACGCACGCAGGGAGACAGCCAATATAAGCGTACCGAGTTCAGGAAAAAAGCTTCGGTGGGATCCTACACCTTCTTTGACGTGAAAGTCAATTGTGCATGAACTACAAAAGCCCTTGAAAACCCAGACTTCATTAGTTATAGTGCTCACGGAACCGATTGCACCAATACGTTAAAAAATAATAATAGAAAAACTGGTCATAAAATATTGGCAGAATGGAGCTGCATGTCCAGAAGCTAAAATGAGTCAGAACAAGAAAGAGCAGCCAAATAGCTGCAACTTATTTATTAGAGATCTATTGAATAAATGGCCCTGGGAACTACTGTACCAATTCATCCTCAACAAATGAGAAAGCAAAAGCTGTTTCCTTAAAGAACTGCCTTAGAATGAAATAATCCGTGGCAATATTACAGCAGACTGTATTTGTGATTTTTTTTTTTTTTTTTAAATTATGCAGTACCTACTTTTTCAAGTCTAGCAGCTAACCTTGGAGGCTGGGCAGGACCCTGTTACACGCCTTACTGACACATTTCTAACCCAGCAGATAGCATGGGGAAAGCACCTTGAATGCAAGTGGCTGGGAACGAAAGTCACCTGCGTGTCCCTGTAAATGCAACAGCAGAGGTGCGGAGTGAAGCTGCTCTGCACCCGAGCACGGGGCAATCGGTCTCTGATGGGTCCACGGCCACTGACACCCACAGCACAAATCCCGGTGACCAGGTGCGCACTGTGAACTGTGTGGGCAGAAGCCCAACTTGTGCCAGGCTTCCCCGCTGACCATGGAAGGGGTAGGAGTATCTGCTGGAGTTTCAACTTTGGCCACAGCAACAGTCTGTGCTTCAGCGTGAGGGTGGGAGAGAGAAACGCAGGTCCCAGTTGTAACCAGAGAAAGCCATGCCCTTCCTCCCTGCCCCTCTGCCTCCGGATACACGGGCTGTATGCCAGATGCCGAAATGAGACCGCTTGGAGAACACACGCGCTACCAAAAGCGGAGCGCGCTATGTAACTAACTTTAGTTGCGTTACTGAAAGCTTTAACTAAGTCTATTTAATGTTTTTAGCCCTTGGCATTTCTATCACTTGGTTTGATCTAATAGCACTCCTTTTTCTAACCATCTTAAAATAGGCTGTTTTCAAGGTTTACTCAAGCTGACACTTAGAGCATGATGCTAAAGTATTGTTATTATGAGCACAGCTATTTGGCGTTCATTAGCAGGATGACAATTAGCTGAAAAACAAGCATAGCTTGAATCACACGACTCGTGCCTCCTTACTAATTTTATCCAAAGCTCCTAAGGACCCCAAGCCACCACCAGCGCTAACGGAGGAGGGAGAGGGGCTCCTCGGGCTGCCCACGGCAGCCAGGCAGGGAGAATCCCGCCCCGATCCCCAAACCCAGGCAAGTGCCCTGCCTGCCTGGGCGTCTCACTTCACCAGCCCCTGCCATTTTCACATTAGCAGCTTTTACGGAAATTTCTCCCTCCAAAGGCTCTCCCTCCCCCGCGCTCCACCCTTTTTTGTCCCTGTGTGCCTTTGAATGGATCTAAAGGACTTTTGCCGTCCGGCATTAAACAGATACAGCAGAACAGGACTCTCTAAAACACTGACTTACCACCACCGAATTTATTTTTGTCTGTTTGTCTGTGCCACATGAGTTTTGAATGGGCTTCTGAAATATCACTGTGGTAGACTTTGGGGATAATGATACTGATTTTGGTCTTCAACCAGCTGTCTTCTCAAAATATAATCAAAACTACTGTATTATTTTCTCTCCCCACAGAGAGCACAGTTAGTTTATATTTGAACTTTTCTGCCTTTGAGAACATGTTTACCACTGCCTTCTTGAAGGACATTAGATCTCATTTGCTTGGACTTCCTCTGTTCTGCTCTCGCTGTGAAGAAAAGCCCTTTATGTTGATATGACACTACAAAAATCCATAATCATAAAGTTAAAAATAAGCGCCCTGCTAGAATAAGATCAGCTGAACACACTGAACTGCTTTCTAAAGTAGTATGTGGTTCTGCCCTGTATTTTCATGTTTGATTTCAATTAAATTCATTTTCTTCAGCAATTCAGAGGCCTTTTAAGTAACCCTAACATCACTGAATATAAAAATCACGGTGTATTTATCACATAAATAAGAGTGCACCACCGCCACGGGCTGTCTCACTTCAAAGGTCTTATCCCAACACAAACCTGTTTTTTACCACTCAGAAATTGTCACCAGGGGACCCGTCAGACCCCAGAGCCTGCCGCTCCTGCCTGCGAGAGCTCCCTGGGTGCGGGAGGCCACGCTGCCAAACCTTCAGCTTTCGCGCCTTTCCTGGAGGTGCCGCTCGCGCCGGGGCTGCGGTTGAGCACTCCACCACCTCCCAGCCCACAGACCTCACAGCCTTTCACCCGCAAACCCCGAAACTACTCTGCTGCCGACACCGTGCTTTGGGCCAGGCTGATTTCTGAGTCCTCTTCACCCGGTGTGACCCCCCGACCAAACGTGCTCTACTGGCAGTGGTGACAAGTGGCAGCCGGTGCCACGCGGCTGCGGGAGACCCCAGCTTTTACAACCAGAACCACAGAAAACCAAACCCTGCAAACACTGGCAGAGGCAAATGCCATTTGGCGTGACATTTAGCCCTAACCGTGACAATACCAGATGCTGATGAAGGCAAGTGGGGTTCATCGGTTTCCAGCTATGTCAACCGGCACCATCCTAAAGTCCCCCTGCTGCAGCAGTCACTGCAGGGGTGAGGGACCATTTCCAATCTGCACCCGTTTTCCGCCTTTCTTCTACAAAACCCACTGACCCGGAGGAAGCGCTTGGCAGAGAAGAAGAGGGGATGAACAACGCGTAGTGTAGTTCTTCTTCCAGAGTATTTATTGCAAATCTTGAGTCATCCGCCACAGTGGAGAGTTTGATTCTGCAATAATTTCACACCTACATAAAAATCGAATCTGTGATAATTTAGGTAGGCTATCAGTACTGCTGATCTTGACCATTAAACAAAGCAAAACTAGTAATTGCTTTTACTGGAGAATTATGTGTGTTTTAGGGTTTTAACACCGGACTATCCCAGGGGAAGGAGAAGAAGATTGGAAAGCGTGGTTTCAACAGACATGAAATGGACAAAACATAGCAAAAATTAGATGACGCTAAATTTCCACATATAAAAAGCACATGAAAATTCTGTAATATTGGCTTCCTTCAATTTAATCCAATCAGCCTTTAGCATTCCATTTGTTTTGATATTAAAAATATCAATTCATCACAATACTGAATTTCCCAATTACTTCACTGTGACTCTATTAATAAGAAATAAACTATTGATTTAAACCATGCATACACATCTATGACTTTTTAAACCGGCATTCATATTTTTCTCAAAGGTTTTTCTTTTGGTAAGCTATTAATTATTCGAATTCAACAGCCTAACGGTAAAAAAACATACCCAAAGGGTTAAATCTCACAGCCCCAAGGACCGCAGAGCAGAGACCGTATGCAGTGTCCACGCATGGTGGACGAGGGTCACAACCCACCACGCAAAGGAACACGTAAGTATAGCCCCTGGCAAACACCGCGTTTATGGCTGAATTTTCTGTGAGGGAGGAAAAAAAATCATGATTTATGGCTACGGCAAAAGCTTTCCAGTCCTGTGGCTCACTAGCTGCACGGCAGGCTCCTGGCAGCTTGCAGTCAGAAGCGTTGCAAAATTTAATATTAAGGCTCACGGGATCTCTGCAGCTTCAGGAGTCAACATGATCCCCAGCTGAGGTTAGGAAGGCACGCAGAGGGCTCTAACTAAAACCATTGGGTTCAAAGACCTTAAATCTTTTCAGAATTTTAAAATACGAAACTTCTCTTCCTATACTGCCAAAGTTTTATTCCTTCCTCTTTGTTGTCCCACAGTCTTACAAGGCTAAATTAGGTGCCATTAATTCCTAAACGAATTTCAGGGTTATCACATAGGATTTCCGATTTTACATTTAAAGTAGCCCTGTAAGCTGCAAAAGGCAAGCCTGGGCCTTTGACGACACCAAAAAATCCTCCCACTAAAATTACAAGAGTGATAGGACTTGGCAAACAGACTGACAGGCTGAGGATCCTCAAGGCAAGAAGTAGGAGGGCTGTAACTCATCCGTGCCACCGCTCTGCACACGAGACTCACCTTGACTCCCGCTCCAGTTTAGACTATAAAGTACCCATTATCCTCGCTTGGTGCAATATATAGCTTTTCTTAAATTTACACAGATGCCATTTCCTATTATAAATAATTTGTTCCACAAACAGACATTTTCAGGAAACAACATCTGTGCCTGTGCTTAATTTGCAGCACGTGGTTGTCTTACAGGAGTCAATGGGAGAGGTCGCACCAGTTTAAACTAGTTGTGAGAACAGAACTTTGTGGGATCGGGGCGTTGATTTGTATTTTGCTTTGGTTCTGTCGTTGCCTGCCGTGGGTTTTGCGATATTTCAGTGACATGACTCTCGTGGGGTGCGGGGGGGGGGTTATTCATGGAGGATACGGGAACTGCCAAGCCTTTGTATTTCAGCTGCTGCTTTTAACACGAAAGGCAGCTGTAAACATTTTCTGAATCATTTCAGAAAGCCTCAGAGGCAGTTTTTTAAAAGGTACTTTTTAGTAGCGTTGACTTTAACTGTTCCATGCTGCTGACGAGGCCCTTGCACACGCATCTCCCAGCTGCTGTGATAAGGAGGAGAAGAACAAGGGCCAGGACACGTCCTGCCACCTCCCCTAACCCGGGCAGGCGGCAAGCTCAGCAGTCACGGGCAACGGTGCACAGGAGGGCTTCGCTTGTGCCTGCAACACAACTGATGGCTCCCGAGATGCAAAGGGCCCGTGCTGTACCCTTGTGTCAGCAAACAGCACGTCAGAGCTGCTGGCTGGAAGCCCGTGCCCAGGGAAGGAGGGCAACGTGCACCAGGGATGCCCTCGAGCGGCAGCACTGCTGGCAGGCAGTGCCGGCAGCCCCCAGGCTGCGGGGTACGAGCAGGGATCCCCTGGGAGCCCCTGCACTCCCCCCTTATGCTGGGCCTCCATCTTCTACCACCCTGGACCAGTCTCCAAATGCTGGCACCAAAACTCAATCCCGTAGCCCGGCGGTTTCCCTGGCAGGGCGAACTGGGGACTGCCCTAGGCTGGGCAGGTCCCCCGCGACCGGGCAGGGACGCCTGGCGTCACCGCAGCTGCGTTCATCGGGGTTCATCCTGCAGAGCCCTACAGCAGCGCTGCCCCTCTGCGTGCCTCCGCCCGGAGGCAAACATGGACTGTTCAGAGTCCACGCTGTTCAGAGTGGTTGTCAGACGTGTGGCTTTGGATGCCCAACATGAGCAACAAGGGGAAAAGCCTTTTCCGTAGCAGCCATGGAAGATAAGAGGTCTCCAGGGGCTCAAAGGTACAAGCACTGCTTTCCGTACAGCAAGTAAGACGCCACCAAACTGCCCCCCTAAAAAAGAAAATTTGTTATACATGTATGGTCAGGAGATTTTACAAATCATTCCTTCCTCCTTTTCCAATTTTCTCCACATCCATAATCTATAATTTCACGTCTGGTACAGACCTGATGGATTGCAGCCCTGTTGATATACTGCAGTAACAAATAAACAGTTACTATTAATGGGACTATAAATCACACGATCAACCCCCATGCCAGCTAATTGTAGTCATTTACATCCTACCTGCAGCACTGCCCCTGCCATTGCAGCTGAACGCAGCATCCCCTGTCACACCCAGCCATAACACCATGGGTGCCTGGACTTCACGGTGGCTCCGTCCACCCCAGCGGTGGCCGCCACTCCAGGCCCAGGCACGAACGAAGGGAAACTTTCTGCAGCATGATGGCTGTGTGGGAGAGCATCCTGATATAAAAACGAAGGTATTCAAGTCTTTATCTCTGGTTAATTTACTGCTACGAATATACAGAAAACGGAATGCTAATTGAGCTGGTATGTCTGGGCATTCATTCTTCTTATCGCCGCGAAGGAACGGGCAGTAGGTTTTCACACCACACCAAGGGGTGACATTGCAGCAGAGCTTCACCACTGAGCCGATACGCAATTTGCAGCTCCTCGGATATAAAACTCAGCAGCTCAGCGTGTAGCCGCAGGCTGCTGGATTCCAGTGTACGATCAGCCTGCGGTAGTAAATCATTCGTCTTCATGTTGTGAAACCCTTCCATGCCTGCCTCTTCAGCGTTATCTACTGGTTGTGCGGCGTTTTAGCACAGGCAGCTCCCCCGGGGATCTCAAAACCAGCAGGGTTGTTATTTTTATGTGTGTTTGCCGAATGGGTGAGACAGGCTTTTAAGGTCTGTGAACTATCTGGAGTTTTTTAAATAAATAAAAAAAAAACCCAACACAACAGAATCCCCTGCTGCCAACCTCTGGGTGACATGGTTAAATAAAGTCCTCGTGCCCCTCTGCTCGCAGGGGGTGGTGGGCAAATTGAATTTTGCTGCTTCGAAGAGAGGCGCCAGCCTGGGAGGGCGCTCAGTGACCCCCTTCAGGGATGCGAGGAGGGAGGTGCCGTCCTGAGCAAGCGCTTCGTTTCAGGTTTGTCCTCTTCCTGCTAAGAGGAAAGCGGACCACATCTCCCCAGCGACATCTCCCCAGTTCTTCTGCCCTCCGTTAGTTGGAAGACTGGTGAAAGAAGCCGACGAGGGAAGCCAGGTAATCCCCGCTGATGCACCCGCTGGCAGGAATGCTTTATTTCCTTGGAACACACTGCTTTTGCCTTGGTTTTACGGCAGGAGGCTGCATGTTAGGCCATACCCCTTGTTCTAACAGCGCTGCTCAAAGGTCAGTGTCCTTTACAACGCTGCAGGACGCAATAATTCCTCTTTTTCTTTGTGAGCGGGCGCAAAAAGTCAGTGCACTGGTGCTTGTCCTTCTGCAAGGCCACAGCCGCGTGGTGACACACACGCCGGCCCGTCTGCGTGGGGTGAAAATACCAAGCGGGTTCACTGGTAGGAGGGTGCTGGATGGTACGGAACTGGAGAAAGGCCTGCACTGATAACAAGAAACAAAAAAAACTCCCTTCCAAACTTTCTCTCCCCAAAAATCAGGCCATAACAAGCACTGGTCAGGAGAAGAGGGAAAAGGGTTTCAACACCAGCTTTCAGGAGAGCGGGAAGGGAGCAGAGCAGCAGCGGGAGATGTGTCATCTCATTGCTTCTTCCCAGGCTCCCTGCCCCCGAGGTAGGAGTTCTTCCAAGTTTCCCTTCCAGGATAAAATTTTCCCCATCCTCCAGAGGCCGTTCCTCCTGATCTTTACCCTGTTCTGTTGCTGAAAGAAAAAAAGTATCTACTACCCAAATTTGGCTGTTGACTTCTGGCAGGGCTCAGTTAGCCTCGTTGGCTTGAAAACACGCTGAATTATTTTGGGCTGAGCAAATTATAGACAACAAACGGGACTTTTAACATGAGAGCTTGTCCTGTATTATTTTATATAAAGGAAAACTCTCCCGCACTTGAAGACACCTCCCCTTCCCCAGGGGAGGATTTTTCAAAACAGCCCAAAGCATGGGGAAGCATCCGGGTCAAACATCAGCTCTTTAATCCCATCGGAAATACGTACACACAGACTTGCCCATAACATATCCAAGCCTCACTCCACCCCAGAGGCATAAGGTGAAACAGCTTTTATCAAGTGCCAGATTCATTATCTTTCTCCAGTGGATACTGGTGAGGCAGCCAGTCCCACCAATGCCTTTCCACCATGCATGGAGTACGCCCTTGCAGAGCTGAGACGAGATGGCTACTGAAACCCCAGCGGTTTTCCTGCAGCACCGCTTGCCTCTCACAGCCTCCAAAGCTGCCGTGATCCCACCCACCGGCCCCCACGGCTCCCTCTGCCTCTTTCCACCGCTCCGGCACAGACACGGACCCTTGCTCATCCTCTCAAGCAGGAGAATACGGGCAGTGGATATGAATTTTTCTCGGAGGCGGAGAAAGTAGGAGCAGGAGGTTGGCATGAGCGCGGACAGGCAGAAAGGTAAATAAAGAGATGCACTGAAGGCGACAGAGACAGGCTGTAAATGCAAAGACGGTGAAAATGCAGGAGGGGGTACCACGCTGGGCTGAGGCGCGGCAGTAACACAGCAGAAATGTCTGAGACAGAAAATTACAAAACCAAAGGAAGAAGTGGCCAAAACCACAGATGGGTCTCTTCGACTGCACAGGCAGCTTCCCGTGTGTTTCACCTATCTGGAACCACCGCACTGTAGCGCACTGTATATACCAATAGAAGCAACAGCAATTGGCAATTAAAAGCACTTAAGGAATAGGGTTAACCAGCATCCCCCTCGTGCCTCAGCATGCGCGTTCTCCGGGCAGTAATCTCCCTGTTTGAAGAGATTTAAAAACTAAGAAAGGTACAGCAGCGCCTGGCCCCTAATTTGCAGAATAACAAATCAAATGCCTTAAATTTGGTAATTTGGTAGATTAAATTATCTAAGCCTAGGTCTGTTGTGTCCAAATCGGATAGTTGCTTTGATTCTGGTTTATATCTCAGGAAATTGTTTCATGGACTAACTTTGTTGATTATCTTCAAACTGTGGACAGGTGTTATTCCATCAGCAACCCAGTCGCCTTCCGAGCACCAGCCCGCTCTTTAAAGTGCAAATTAAGAACCAAGAAAGAGAAGAAAGCATAGAGTTGTTTGAAGGAGCTGCTGGATGTCTACAGAGGTCACTGCTTTGGTTTTTATTTCTTAACTACATATGTACAAACGACCTAACGTGATCCAAAACTAAAAGCTACGACCAAGAGAGGAGGAACAGCCAACTGCATCCTGAGCAGCGGATGATGGATCTGGCCACACCAGTCCCCAGTCCCTGGGGACAGTTTTGTGGAGGAGATGACAGAGGGCACAGCGGAGTCCCTCCTGGAAAGCCTACACCAGTGGCATCTCCCAGTGAGCAGGAGGAGAGAGCAGCCTATTCTTTTGCTAAAATATGTAATAGCGCATGCAACTGGGGAAACACTAAGCAGAATAGAGCTCTTAAAAGTGGCACTGCATTGCCCGTTCAGATATCAAATGAGCTGGCCATAACCCAGGAAATGCAGGGAACTGCAGCTTATTCCATTCCCAGTTCTTCTGGGAGTAGAAGAGGTTAGGGGAGATGGCTGTCAGCTGGCAACTGCTGCAGCTGGCTCTATTAACCACCGTGCTAGTCCTGCAAGAGAGATGCTGACCCAGGGCTCTCTTCAAGGCTCTCTCCATCTGCTCGTGGCACCACCGGCAAAGCTTGCACGCCGGTCACGGCTGTCTGGTGCAGCTGGTCCGCGCCGGTCCCCAGGCTCCCGTACACCGAAGCGACCCTCGGGGCTGCCTAGGGCAGTTGCCTGCGATAAGCTCAGCACGGCAGGGCTGCGGGGAGCTGGCGCTTGCCCACTCCCCAGAAAGCGAGCCTGTCTGAATTAATGGGCTCTAACTGTGACGAGCAGCCAGTGTTATCCTGGCTTTTTGAACTAGCCTCGACACCGCAGAAAGATTAAATCTTTATTTTAACAAGATTATTATGGTTTCCTAGGCAATCCAATGCATACAAACAATGGAACTAACAAAACACTGGATAAAGACATATCACTTCAACTCCCACATGCTGCAAAGTATTACTTGCCCTGGGGGAACTCTGTGGGGAACACAAGAACGCTTCAAGAAACTTAACCCTGAAGAAATGAGCTGGAAATTTCAAGTCTGACCAGTGTGAACATGTTAGAAACCGTGCAGCTGACATACAACCTCCAGCCTTTCTGAGTAAGATACTGTACCTCTGAGCCAAGGTTTTGCCCAAACTGCGTGAAAACTTGCGTATAGACATAAAGAGACACAATTTACATACGTACACCTCTATCTTAAGAAACGTGATTCTGCACCCGAGGGCCTGCTATATGATTTTTAAAGAGGCTTGACATGAAATTTATTGTTGTTATTTTTCATGTTACTGTGCTTCAACTCATCAATAGCTAGAGTCAACTTCAAATTATTAATCAAATAAACACATGCAGAGGTCCCAAGGGCACGATGCCAAAAGCCAGCAGGCAGTTCAGTAAAGGAGTATGGATTTGTCCAGAGCTGAAATTCAAATGAGGTTTACTCTTTCACAAAACCCAAACTGTTCCTCCACCCCAGAATTTTCATGAACAGATTGAGTTAAAAATATCTGACTTTTATGCCAAAACTGGTAAGTCTCCTCTACGCTTGACACTCCTCATCCCCTACTCAATCTGCAGCCAGTGTTCCTGGGGAGGACACACAAACCAGCCTCACAGCCTGAAAAAACACCCCTTTTGCTGCTCAGAGGGGTTTCCTCCTCTGCAACAGAGCCAGCAAAGCATAGTTTGCAGCATTCAACACGCTGCTGCTGCACAAATACTCAAGAAAATTTCAGTGCAGTCCACTAATACAGAAAACTCAGTTTTACTATTAACCACCCACCACCTGTTGGGAACTTTGGTCCCTAACATCTACAAGTACAAAGAGATTCAGTTGAGTCACACTCTGAGACTCTCTCTCCCACCTGATAAAAATGGCAAAGACACACACTTGCGAACAAAACCAGGGAGCTTCTCTTCCATGGAAGTGAAGTCTGCCAGCCCCATAGAGAAAATGGTGTGACTCAGTTTGACTTGGGAGGTTCGGCTCTGCTTTACCAGCTCCATCCCGTGCGGCTTCCGGCTCCTACTAAAAAACAGTGACACCCAGAGCACAATATCTGCTAACGCACGTTGTACACCAATGCTGCACGTTGCAGTACAACGTAACTGGTCGTTAAGCCAGGAAAATGAGAACTGCCTTCTTGAGGTTTTGATGGAGTCTACTCAATGCACTCATTCTACTCAGTGCTGCCGTCTTGTACAGGAGCTAACCACAAGCTGCTGATAAAGAATTTACATAGCTTCGGTAGAGTAGATTGCTCATCAGTTTAATAGCTCCACTCAATTTTCTTAATAAACCTCAGGAGACATCTTCTGCATTCCCTAACTGACCTAATCTATGGGGCCCCACACAGAACAATCCTCTTTTTTCTTCAAAAGCTGATGGCAGTAATAAATTGCATTTCCACAGATGAAATCAATGCATCACAGAAACATTGCAATGCTGCTCAGAGAAGAAAAGCTTCAAAGAACACCAGCTCATGTAAACCAAACCCCATGGGGCTCAGTAGCTGTTGCAAAGGAGACGCACTTATTTCCCTGCTAAACAGGTTTTCCTCCACGTACCTCCTTCACGTAGCAGTTGACATGGTAAAACTTGGAGATCCTGTGGCACATTTCATAAAGAGCAAGGACCTCTTCATAAATCTCATAAATTGCAAGGATCAGGCCTGCGATCAGTCCTCCCCACTGCATTGATAACATGGGTTTGAACACTCCAGGCTGTGCAGGAACCAAAATCATTTGGAGCTGCTACACTCGCCTCCAAAGGCGTAACGGCAAGATCTGTGAGAGCATTACATTACCCTCACCCTGCCGCATGGATCCTCAGACCCAGCCTGTCTCTGGATTCTAGGAGGCAAGGCATCTCCAAGAAGAAGCTGTTGACACCAAAGCGCATGTCCCCACTTGCATGATGCTTCCACAGCTGGAGAGACCCCGAGTCCAAAATTGCCTGTGGGTCACCTAGGCTGACCGAGACTTTTTCATGTCAGAGACAGCCAAATTTCCTCAGTTGCATCACAAGAAGTGCCATAACTTGCATTTTGGTAATGCGTATCTTCCAGAAGGGTATATAAAATAGACTCCGTTGCTCCTCTCAGAAATACGTTGCAACAGTTAATGTTCCCAGGTGCTAGAATAGGTGCCTTAGTTTATGTCAAACTGATTTTAGCACTCATGTTGCCTGCTAGCAAACTGCAAGCGTAACACAAGGAGGAGCCTCGGAGAGCTGAACCCCTCAATCAAGCTCATCGAAACACATTGGGTAGGAGCAGCTCTAGTGGACGAACGTTTGTCCAGGAGTTTAGCAGAAAGCACAGAGTTTGTCTCTCTTTAGGGTACAGTGGAGTATCTCAGACGGCAGTGGGAGAGGTGAGGGTCATGATCGTGCTCTGAAGCAATCCTGTCTGAAGCACTGGGGCAGCCAGGACAAGCTGGCGGAAGGCATGTTTTGCACAGGCACCCATGTAATTCCTCTCACGCATGGAACAAGCTCTTTATAATCACGCAAGTCCTACAAAAATACCAGTGATGTCGTGATTACTCCTTGACTTTCAGATAAGCATTTGCCACAAGGGCCTTTAGGGCCGAGGACTGTCTCTTTGTCCCATATTTATACAGCTATAGACTAACTTTGAATCAAAGCTTCGGGAGCTGCTGTATCTCTCCATATAGGCACTTCTTCAGTCCTGTTGTTACAGAGTCTCGCAGCAACAGAATGAATGTTTACTCAATTATATTTATTTTCTCTGGAAGGATTTTTTTTTTTTTTTTTTTTTTAAACCCATATGCTTGTAGTTTCTTGGCAAATGGCACCAAGGAATGGAAAAAAAACCCAACCCCAACCCTCTGCAAACGGTGCCAAGGAACGGCAGAAATGCATTTCTTCATCCTACACCTCTTCAATGGTCCTTTGCCCTCCCAAACAAGCCCCCTTTCTCTCCAAGATCTGACAGCACTGGTGCCCGTGGTGATTATGGAATTATTCGCAGTGCCGCAGCCTGCCACAGCCGATGACAGCTCTATAATCTAGGTGCAATCAGATATGTTGCCATGCTTAAAAGTCAGCTGGTTTGTGTTGGAGGTTGCAGCGTGGCATGCCTTCGAACTGATGTAATCCTCCATGTTTTGTCTGAAAAGTGTGGCTTTTTGTCAAGTTCCTCTGGAGCCCAGTGAAAGAAACCTATATTTTTCAGGCCCTCCTTGGCCGCAGTGACAGTCGGTGGGAGGCTGCCACGTGTAATTCAGAAACTTGGGCGCATCCCTGGGCAGCCCGCAGAGCGCTTGCCCACAGAAAGCTGACTTTCAGCTGAAACCAACCCAAATTACTGCCTTTTTAAAAGTCAGCCGTTCAGAAGCAATAGAGATTCGCCAACCCAAACTAAGTCCCTCCAACAAATTAACTCCCGTTTGTTTATTACCGAGAGTACCTACCACCTTGCAGGATGCAGCGAAAAACCTGACGCACATTCCACTTGGGGAAGCTGCCAGGGGCTGCTTTGCCGAGAAAGGCCAACACGCGTATTCCAGTCTCGCTGATGCCACGGGGGGGCCACCCCTTCCAGTCTGTGCCCGTTTCTATAAAACCAAAACCCTCAAACGCCATCAGTCTTTTCTATTTGCAGCCACCGATTGCCCGCCGTCCTTGCCCTGCTAGGCTCCGCGGTTCCCTCGGACATTACTGGATTTTTCAGTGCCATTTTGTCAGCAGGCATAGAGAGGAGCTGACGCTCTTTGTCTTCTCCCCAGTGGCCAGGTACAAGGCCCGCTACATTAGCTCCGATTTTAACTGGCTGTGCCCAACACCGTTGCTGCCTGCGAGCCGCAGAGAGGCAAGGTAAGCTCTGCTTGCCTACTCCGAAGGATGAAGGCGCTATAAAGGAGCGGTGCTGGGCTATTTTCAGAGGGCACCAGAGCACCGTGAGCCTGTGAGACAGAGGGTGTCAGAGCAGCATTTGATTATCAGGGCATTGCGAGCCGGCGATTTTTCAGTTTCTGTTTAGGGGGAAAATGGGCTCCGATATACCATTTGCACACTCCAGTATCGGTGGCCTGGGACCAGCCCACGGCTACCCTGAACAGAACACGGAAAACGAAGGGCCGTTCCCTTTTGAAACCTCATAAGTGACAGCAAATCAAACTAAGAACATCCTTGTCTCCTCTCACTACAGGCAGGTCTGAACAAAATAGTAGGATTCTCTGTAATTAAATGCTACCGTATCCAAAACAGCAAATCAACATTTTCATCTGTTACCTATGTGTGTTTCTGTCACGGGAAATGTAAATTTGGAGCTGGATAAGAATCACTTCCGAGGACCTGGGCAAACAGCGCTGGAAATTATTTCCTTTCTTTACCCTACTTTTTAAAGGTACCTTTATTCAATTTTAAACACTCAGCTACAATTTTTCCCCATAATGCTGGATAAGTCATGCAAATTACCACCTTACTGATATGGCATTGCTAGCAATCAGCTCATAAATCACAAAGGCTTGGCTTTTTGTTACTGGATCACTGCTACAGAAAGGCTGTTTCAGAAGGAAAGTAGTGGACTAACTGGTACAAAAAGCTTTTTTAGGGCTGACTTTAAGACCCAGCAAACAAAAGCAGAGACAACAGTAGCTAAAGGCAGACAGCAAACTTCCTGTATGTCTTTTTCTGCTTCAGGCAGGTTAGGGAATATACAATACATAATACAATCTTATAATGGAGTCACTCCAAAATCTCGGCTATGAACGCTACAAATGGTTCCCAAGCGCTGCCCTTTCACACCGACCCACACTGCGTTTCACGGTCTAGCAAGGTTTGCAAAGTTGGAAAAAAACCAGCAACTGGAAGTGACCTTTGGAAAGAGCGAAATGTTAATTTCAGCTATTGTTTTGTGTACTGTGCAATAACGTATCCATGACCTGACATAGGTTCCTGGAGACCTCCAGCCTGCCTGTTCGCGATGGTGCACATGTCACGCGAGCTCAGCTCCAGCGGCGCCCGCAGCACGTCCCGCTGTCGTCGGCGCTCCTCCTCCACCTGGTTCCTTATGAGGGAGCTCGATGCTTTTGACACGTCCACCTCCAATATCTAGGCACAGCAAAAACTGGGGAACCAGGAATAAAAGCTCCAGGAACAAAAGACGCTCAGTGAAGAGGCACAAGAGAACGACTGAGAAACTTCTGCATGTCCCTTACATGCAAAGCTGCAAGCGTAGGTTGGCCAACACGTAGGTTGGTCTTATGGCGGGGTGGGGTGGTGAAACTCCAGCCCGGTGCTGGCCTTGCTGGTAATGCTCAATGAGTTTTGTGCAAATACAGAAAGATGTGGCCATACCAATATTTAATTTTGAGTCGTATTTCCCCCTATGGTATATGCTTTTGGTGTTGTTTCTTCTGTTTGAAACTTCATATACATCATGCTGTTTGGTTTACTTGCCTATGTACATGCACACAGATACAAAGAGATAAGTAATCAAAGTATTTGGGCTTTAAGAGCTAGGATTTGGGGCTGCTTACATGCATAATGTATACGTTACATACAAAGCCATGACTAAAGCATTGTGGTAACCTTCAGAAGAGCCTCCAGGTGATGATGCATAATTAAGGGGCTTGCTAAGCCTAAAGCTACTGAGAAAAACAAATTAGAGTAAAACCAAAACAAAAACAACCCCCTGTTATACTTCAATCTAGTATTAGACACCTGTTGTGGGGGATTTATGAAATGCCCTTAAAGCAAGTGATTCATAAGCCATAGGCAAGCGACAGACAGGTAAGCAGCAGAACAAAACGAGCTGGTGTGAAGCCTGGCGGTGCGCTGGTGAGCATCACACCAAGTGCCAACCCTGCTACCCTGACACACCCTCCATGTTCCTTAAAAATGGCATGACTCAAAAAAATCAAACCACAAAAACATGTTTCATAAGAAATAACGTGTGATGGCAAGTTGCCTACAGCAACATTTAGTATTTTTTCTTCTGTCAGGAGGAAATGTGGAATTTGCTCCCTTGCCAGATGAACACTGTCCACACTGAAGCCAAGGGCACGCAGGGCTGCATAGTAGGGAATAACACTTCTTGCTCGCTTTCATTAAAATTACTTTACTTTTCACAGTATTTAATATAATTCAGCTTGTGCACCAGACTTCTCTTCAGAACCCATCCCCTGTACCCAGCTGAGAAAAGTAATTATATCTAAACATTTCAAAAAGCTTCCTGGGAGCGTAACAGATGATCAGTGAGGTCTAAACCTCAGGACCACTTCTGTGCACGCGAGTCTTCCCACGTCAACTCAGATCTTTTAATTTTTCTGAGATGTTCTGGGATTTGAGCCTTTACTGAAGCCAACATTTTCCATTCTCAACCATTCAAAACAGTTTTTTTTATAATTAAACCCAAGTGATGCCACAGTGGGAACCACTTGGATGATGAGCTGCTATACAAAGTCAGTCTGTCAAGACAATCAGTTTGTTATATATCAACTTAGAAAACTAAACTCCGTATTCGTGGCAGAACCCATTTAAGTTAACAGCGGATTACGCACACCTCCCTCAGCACCCTCAAGATAAGGTTATTTTTTTCAGCAAAATCTGATTTGTAATTGCTACACAGAAAAAAAAAAATGTCAGAGAAAAATATTCAACCTTCCCTTAGAAATGAACAAACCCCATATGTAAAGCCCAACGCTGCTGCACGCGTGCACTCTGCTGAATACGCTCTAATTGTATTTGCGCTGCACGCACTTACATAAAGGCAGTAGAAGGAAATATTAACCAAATCGCAATGAAGGTCCTTTATGCATGTCAAGAAAGGAAAGAAATGCAAGATATAGAGAAAAGTATAATATGTTGAAGGAAACGAGCCACAGTTAGCTACTCGGCATTTTTTTCGTGAAAAGGCAGACCGGATGCGCAGCGAGGGGTCTAACTGAAAGCCCTCTAAAAGAAATGTCCCTACTGACTTCAGCGGGATTTGGACTGCATCCAGCAGATCCCGAATGCTGTACGTTGTCAGATGATGGATGTGAATATATACCACCATTAATACTCAAAATGTCACCTTTTAAAAACTTTATAAACAGGCAAATATAGGCGAGTAAGAAAGGAGGAGATACGCAAGAGGAACTGCTGAAGGAAAAATCAAGGTTAAAAAAAGGCAAACAAACAAATCATTAATGCTCTTAAGCCTGATTATGTAATTTGGTGGTGGGGAACACATCTCAGAGGCAGATGGAAGCCTGAGCTGTGGCTTCAGGTTCCCACACCCTCAGACACTAAAATCCAACCACCGGCTTCCTGGTTCGCACAGAAACCTATTCAAAAGTTTGAGTTCAGAGAAACAGGCTGAAAAATCGCCGCTTGTTGCCCATTTATCCGAACACATCCGCATCGCTTTCCTTATGTTGTTTGTATTTGTTCTTCCAACTTGCTCCTTTGAGATCTCTGTGTTTCTGTACCCAAACGAAGCGGGGTAAGACAAGCCGCCACAACAGCCATGCGAGCCTCATTCCATTTCTAACTCGCAAACCTCGCTTGTGTTTAGTTCGATTAGGAACTGCGGATGGATCCTTATTTTGTTTAAATGGTTTTTCCTTCTTCTTGCTTGAAGTTTTCTCATGACATTGTAAACAGTGTTTTAGGCAGGCAGGTAATTAAACGCCCATTAAAATAACTAATTAGCGTAGCACCAAAAATATGAGATTTTTATCCAGTGCCTCAAGGGCTAGGGTCTTCAGAGGGGAAAAAGCTGATTTGAACCAGAGAACTGACAGAAAACGAGGGCCTCTATTAGAGTCTCAAATGAAGTCTAAGCTGCAATCGATGGACCAGAATCATAACATCTTCTGTGGTCACCAGCAGATGTTATTGCACAACTTCAAAGCTAAACACTAAGTACAGAAGAAAATAAATATTCTTCTGTACTAAGAAAAGGATTAGCACATCACAGCAAAGTCTGCAAAAATAAATATCTAACTTCTAATTGTAGCTCTCAGCATTCTAATTACCTACGTGCCCACCACACACACACACGCACGTACACCCCTTCCCCTTTGCTGAGGCCTACAGGAGGGGTCTGTGCTCACCGACTCGTTGCCCATTAAGTTGTACAATCTCATTACATGTGCACTGATTACAGCTCACAGCAAGGGAACCGTGCTGCGGAGACAGTGTTTACAGGGCCAGTTCAGTGCTCTTCGCATGCAGGCAGAAAGGGCGGACCCACAAGCTCTTGTCACTTTAAAATTTAAAAAGAATGCAGAGCTTTGCCCTTCGTGTATAAAACGAGACTTATTCTGTCAGACAGTTTTCAACATCGTTTGCAAATAAATGCTTTTATAAAACTGCAGAGACTGCATTTATGATCTGATATAAAAATCAACAGATGACTGTTAAGTTATTATAATGAAGAACTTGTTTGACGGGATTACATTCATTACTGTAAGTGATTTACGTCCTATAAATCACTTCTTTGGGGATTTACTTTAATTTTCCTTTGGCTGGCAGCGCTACTTATCCTGTTCCTGCTATTTTGGAGATGAAAGTTTGGAACATCTCACATACGTAGAATGCATAAATATTACGAGACAGGCTGAGAAAAGCTGTCCTGTTTGTCAAGTGCCTTTGGCTAACGGAAATTTTGAGCTTGTTGTACCATCTGTGTCCACATCCACATCCACTCAACTACCTTCAACCCTGTCCGTGCAGTTCCAGCCTGTGCCCTGGCCGGCTGCAGCTCGGCGGAGCTCAGCGGAGCATGGTGGATTCCTATCAGGTGAGAATCTCGGGTCTTACACCAGGAACCATTTTTGTACCTTTATTCCTACGGTGCAACGCTGGAGGAAGGATCATGATGACCTGAAAACAATCTGCTGCTGTGTCTATAGAGGAGAGGAAATGCACTAGAAACTGTAGGAACAGAGTAAGGACGGGTTTAACGTGTCCTGAGCCTCCTGCCCGCAGTGCCAGAGAGGGGAAATACAGGCTAGACTGGGCCTGAAGTCATGCAGAAGCATTACAAGCACAAACCACGGTCATGTTTGATTTACAGTCAAGCTAAATCAAAGGGAAAAGCTACCTGTAAAGTCTGGATAAGCAAAATTTGATGTGGTGCAGAACATGGAATCAAAATCGAGCAGAAAATAATGCCAGGGAAAAAGACCTGGAAACAAAGACTAAGTCCTAAAGGCTTCAACTCCCTCTCTGTAGTTAAGGCCTGTCTCCAGCTGAAGTCATCTTCAGTCTGCACAATGTAATGCGGAGATACAAATGAGTAAAAACTATTTAATGTGTGAAAAGTTGCAAGACTGAATCCTAGCGCCTAAGCTCTTCCTCCGGTAACTCCCAGATAACCCCACTGCTCCGCAGCTCCATGTGCTCCAGCCTCTTTATTGGGAATGCAAAAGGAAAATCCGTTGGCTTTGAAGTTTGGAAGATCACCCCAAGCTTTGTCTTGCCCTCATCCCTTTCACCACGTCTTGGATTTCAGCATAAACCTCACGTACCCAGATGCAAAGGCAGAATTTTGAGTGGTATCTCTTCTGCCTCTGAAAGCCTCTCAGGGATGGAGGTACTGTTCCCAGAAGGTGCAGAGAAAGATACGAAACATGGAGTGTTAGACTGCTTGGATACATAAAGCGTGATATAAGTGTGTATCAATAGTATACGGTAGAAAGGATATTACCATACTTTGAAATGAAAGCCTTTAAAAGTAAAGACTGGAAGGGTAAAAACTGGTATCAGACTCTGAGGAGGCTTCACCTTGAAACTAGCCCTTTGTGAACCATAAGGATGAAATGGGATCAAGTGGAAGAACTGCACTATCTTGGCAAACCAACCATGACCAAATCGCTTCGGATGAGCGAGCCAGGTTTGCAAACACTTGCTGGGTCCCATGTGCCGTACTGGGTCTCTGATGGGAAGTTAAAATGACAGAAAATGCTCTAGGTAAAATCCCTCCCTACTCCCCAGAAAGGCTGAATCCTACTGACTTCTCCACACCAGAAATCATCATATAGAAAAGATGAGCAGCTTCTAGGAAAGATCTCAAGAACTTCATCGTTTCCTTATCTTTTTTTTCCTCATTTTCCTAGGAGCAGCCAGAATACAGAATAACCCAGGAGTGCCAGCAAAGATACTATGCCTTCAAAAATACCCCCCCAGCTGGGGCTGGGCTGACAGGCGTGCTTTCTAAGGGGCCACAAGCCATGTGGCCAGCTGTTGAGCCACCAACCTTGCCATCCGGCGAGGCCTCTAAGCTTTCGGTGGCGACGGTGGGAGCCGCGGCTGCGGGCAGCCCAGCAGCTCCAGGAAGCCCAAGCGTCTCGCGTGTCTGCAGCTGAACAGCTGCACTATGGCGGCTCCTGGATAATCATTCCCATCCCTCTCCTGGTCCCAGCGGGGGCTGGCGACTGGTCCCTCGCCTCCATCTGGAGGAGCAGCTGGACGTGACGTGCCAAAGGAAAAAATTCCAGAGGGGCAAAAATAAAAATCTCTCAACAAGAAAAGTTTTGTGCTAGGAAATGTTACCAACCCAAATCCCATAGGGTCTCACTAACTAGTAATTTAATTATTCAAATCCCTTTCCAAAGGCACAGTTTTTTCCCCCCTGAAGAACGGGCCGGTGACCGGCAGCCCTGTAGGGAAAGGAATGTCTGTGCGGTTTTTACATTCCTCTCCCTTCCCTTTCCCCTCCCAATTAAAACACCCTCCCTTCGCTCTGTGAGCGCTTATTTTACTCCTCAGACCACCTTTCGTACAAGCCGTTCCCCCCATTATAACCACCCGCACCCCCGGGCTGGCTTTGCTCCCTGTGCTTTGCAGCGCGGTGGGCAGCCGCCCTCCCGGCTGCCGGCGTGGGGGACCCCAGCCCTGTCCGGCTGCAAGCCCAGGCAACGCGCCCCAACTGCTTTTCCAGAGCCACGAGGCTGACAAGACCCGTTCTTGTTTGAGGAGGCTGCGCTGCCCTCTTCTTTACAGCCCGGAGTCAACCCAGCTGAAGCCAAGGCTCCTTTGGGGCGGTTATCGGGCTTCTAAATACGTCGCTTACTCTCTAAGGAAATGAACAAACACATCAGCCCTGTATTTCTCCTGGAAATGTGCATTGTTATCTTTAGCAAAAAGATATGATTTTTGTTTTCAGCTCCGAGGAATAGTGCTTATAACCAAAAATTATGTTATTTCTCAAACAGCCAAGAACAGTTGCCTTCATTAGGGCTGGTCTTGAAACCGGGATTTTTTCCCCCAAATGACCCAGTATCTTTACAGAGCGATGGACAGAAGTGCCAAGAAAAGCCTTCCAAGGAATGAAAGTGGAAAAGGAACGCTTGGCTAAATTACGCGGACCCCAGCAAGGGTGCAGCCTCCCCTAGGCGGTGCCCGCAGGAGCTGCCCGCAGCCCTGCGCCGAGCCAGCTCCCTCCGCCTACAGCCCTGCCCCGGGGGCCGCACAAGACCCCTGCAAAGACCCCAGTATTACAGAGGTGGTTCAGCGGTGGCACATCTGGTTCCCAGTGTAGCACTTTTAATCACTGCAGAGATCGGGAAGCGTGTTGCCGGGTCAAACTAACAAGACGTACTACACAAGAAACAGCTTTCCTCTCCTCTCTCTGGCTACACAGGGTCCTCCAGCAAGAAAATTGGTTTGAAGTTGGAAGTTAATGTAGAAAAGGGATGTTTAAAAGCAGAAAATTTAAAAATAGGACTTTACGAACACGTTGAGCCATCGTGCGCCCTGCACAGGGAGAACAGCAAAGAAGCAGCTCTTTGCAGCTCTTCCCACGATGGACCGGTCCTTCCAGATGCAGGCTGTACGGCGGGCAGGCACCGCCCTGGTCTCCCTAACGCATCTGTGCTCTTACCCCCACAGAACCAACTTGCCATGAGAACAAGTTTAGCAAAGCACTCTCGACTTGTGTCAAAACTCTCCTGATGTTTTACCCACGTAAATGCTACTCAGCGGCCAGGTTCAATCCTATTGATACATAGCGTTTAGGACTACACTCTCAACTTCTCATGCTCAGTCTTCTGTCTCCATACACTGTACTTGTTTTTAGACAGACCTTTCTCTTCTCCAAGTCTACCACTTCCTACCTCAATAACCAAGCACAGAGGAATCGCCTACAGTCGCCTGGTGATGCCACCTCAACCATGCAAGCTCCAAGAGGGAGCAGTGCGAATGTGGGACCCACCTGGTGACCACACTTAGGCTATTGTAGGAACCCCCGTCTCCTTTCCAATGGGAAAGTTGCCTCTGCGGTATAAATCTCCTTCCATCAAAGTGAGACTCACCAGAACACAGTGCAAGCTCTTGCAAATTGTTGTTTTCTGGACATGTTGCTTTTATTTGTACAAACATGCCTGCTCCATCTGCTCAGCTTCAGGCACATTATTAATGCAGTGGCAACCTGAAAAGCCTCCACTCCCTGCACAAAGAGCAATGTGACTTCAATGACGAGGTTTCTGAAAGGCACTGGCGCCAGCATGAGAAATGAGGAGCTCACCATCAGCTGTGGTGTGAGCTAAAGAATAGCCCTGGGGGTGAGAAGACGCCACGGACTCACCAAGGAGTGAGTGGAAATGGAGGCTTCCCAGAGCGTATGAGGCTTGGCAGAAGCAGTCGTTAATACTGGTGGTGGTCTGCAACCCTAAGTCCTGAAAGTGTAAAACAAAGCAGGGCTACAAATTGAAAATGTTACAGGGACAAATGCCTTGATAAACTTGGGATCCTGGAACTCTAGTTAAGGGTGGAGTATGTTTCCTGAACCAAATGTTTGTATTCCAGTTGTTCATAACATGCCCATAAAAATTTAGGAGCGGAGAGAGAGAGAGAAAGGATCTCAGCATAAGCACGCACAAGCCCATTTTGGGCTCATCAAACTGCCTGGCAGCTGCTCTTGTTGGCGAGCACTACCTTGCTAAGACCATGTCAACACCAATGGCCAATATGGGAATGGTCCCAATCTCCCGCTGGCCCTCCGAGAGGCCAGCCACTGCGGATGGGACTGTGGGAGCGCACAGAGAGAAACACCGACCCTCTCCCCCTCCTGAGAAACCGGTATCTCTGTGAAAGGAGACTTCAGAGGACTTCTTCCATGGCAGCTTCCCACCACCCTCTGCTTTCCCAGCAGCCACGGGCAGCAGGCCAAAGGCAGAAGGCACACGCACAGCTTTTTCGCCAAGGGCAGCACAGGTTAATTCCCCTCTCTGAACATCCATGCAACAGTAAAGGCTCTTCAGAGATTATGGGAGAGACAAAACAGAGAATACGCCTGAGGTATTTCTGGTTGACCAAGCCTTCCTGCCTTGCTTTATTTTTGCTTCACCGTTCAACCTTCTCTGGTTTTGTAAAGTTGGAGCAAAATCAATGCAGCTGGTATTCAGCTGGACAAGCCTAAAAATACACCTTCTCCCCATATGCATGGAGCAGAAATTTTTGCAACTGTATGGAACCACTTAGATCAGAGGGCCAAATCTTCGGCTTAGCTTTACTGCTGTCCAGTACCTTTGCCAAGCTACGCCAGCTAGGGAGTTGGTAGAAAACACATCAGACTGTTGAAACGCATGGTGCAAATGTTCAACAACATCCTATGAAATCAAAAGCAAATACACCAAAACAAATCTAATACAAATACTATATCTTGGTTGGTTTTTCCTTCCATGTGCATTAAAAGTAAGCCAGTAATTCCCCCAGATGACTCCTGCAGTGCATTTACAAAGAGGCTGCAATCAAGGACAATTGATTAAAAAGCCTGAATGCCGAATGTGCCCAAACACTTCCACTATCTAGCAAGATGTGGTTGGGAAAGAGAACTAATCTCCTTTATTACACCAGCCTCACGATAAGATCACAACCTTCCTTTTTGTTGAAGTTCAAGCTTATACAGGGTGATGCTATTAAAAACCCAATCAAATTCCAGTATCAAAACAGGCGCATCTGAACCAAATTACAGCCTCTTATAAGTGAAATAGATAAGCACAAAAATAAAGCATTTAGCAAACAGATGCTATTAAAGTTTTATATATTTTTCCTACTCTCACTTTTATTGTTAAATACTCAGATTTGAATTTTTTTTTATTATTTTTTCTCCTGAATTCCAGATTGTGGCACGTCAAATAAGCCCATAATAACAGGAAACATGCATTTTCAGAAGCAGTAGATAAGGAAAGAGCTCAAAGTCCAAGCGACTGGACAGAATATAAACACAGAAGCACAAAGCTTAAGCCTGGTTGTTGTATCCAACAGTTTGAACGCTGAGATGGAAGTGGATTATTGACAGCTGCCTCAGCCAGACATCACCAAAGAGAAATCAGATAAAGCAGAATTATATCATGTTCTTGGGTTGAAAGGCGGGGGGAGAGGGGGGAAGAGTGACAAGCACTTAGAAAGCTTAGGAGAGGAGAAGAGATAACGAAGACTGGGCTAGAAAGAAAACAAACTGGAGGGTAAGGAAAGCAGAAGTGCTGACAGCACTAATATAGAAGCAGATGACAGGGAAGACAAGGAAGACAGTTTGTGGTGAAAGGTAGGATTTATGTATCACATTTCTGGCACCATTCCTGAACATTTGTGGGGCCAAAACCTCCAAAAAGAACTAAATTTAATGTAGAGTATATTCAGAAACGGTTGTGTGCCCACCTAGGTGCCCCAGCTGCCTACCTGAACGTTTCCATTTCTCAGCTCAGCTCCCCTATTTGTTTGTTTGACCCTAGCTGGGCTCTCACCACAAATTAACAGCCTTGCTAGTTACAGCACAAGACGATGAACACGCCGAATGCCTTCAACCAGTGCAGAAGCTCTCATCTACTTGGAGAAACCGGTCCATTTCTTATGGGAGTCACTTAGCGCTAAATGCCAGCCTTTCTGTTCCCACAGCTCCTCTGACCCCACAATGCACGGCAAATCTCTTCATAGTTTTCAGAATGGTTTGTGCAATAAATCTTAAAGAGCCCACTAAAACATGACCAGTTTCTGAGGTCCCAGTGGATTCACGGGAAATTTGGTCCCTCCCTTCTAACCTCCACTAAAGAAAAAAAAAAAAAAAGCTCTGCTCCCCCCAGGCATGAAGACTACATAGAGAGAAACCCCCTCACAACAGCAGCTTCCAACATCAGAGAGGCATTATTATGGTCTTCTGGGCTGTTATGATAGAACAGCGCTTCTTTGTTAAGGCAAATGTCAGAGGCAGACACTGAACATTTCCCTCAGACCTGAGCTTTTCAGCGTACAGCAGTCCCCAGCGAACAGCCTTGCCCACTTCATGTCATGGAAACGTGAGCTCCGGGGCGCTTCTGATGCTAGAAGCAGCTGCCAGCCAAGCTTCGAGCACTAAACAAATGTTAGTCAAAAAAAGAAATAAATAATCATTTTGTTATCTCCAGGTACCATTGAATCATCACTTCTGAAAACCTTTCCAGAAGCTCTGAGGATCCAACGTGCGAAACAGCCCACAGGGAAGAGCTTCGCAAGCCGGAGCTAGGGCACTGTCAGTCATTCAGCAGCTTTGGCTTCTACCATCCCGACTATTTTTCTGTAAATATTGAATCAGTTGCTAAGGGATTTCACTGGACAATATGATATCATTCTGTTATTGCACCAGTGACTATATATCATCCCTTGAAAACAGAACAGCGTTGTTTAAACCCGAACTTAATTTCTTGTCAATACAGCTGTGGTGGGAAAGTCTCAAGAATCCACTTGGTGAGCCAGCTCCCTTCAGCTGCCGAGCCTGCCCACGGCGCCTTCTCCAACGTGAAATGCAATACCTCCCCGGTACAGTGGGAAACCCTGCTACAGTTAGGAGGGAGCTTAGGATAAAGCATATCTTCAACAGCAAATACAATCTCTCCACTCTAAGCAAATATACAGACGTTGATAGCAAAAGGCATGTTGCTATAATAACATCGCCTCCCAGGAACAGAAGCATATTCGTGAGAAAAGCTAAACAATGGATTTTATTCCCTTCGAAAATCTGTTTTAAGTTAATAATTTGTGATATGGGATGGATATGCACATTACAGACAAGCAAACACTAGACAATTATTTAATTAATGATCCTTCTTAGATACCATCCTTTCATTTGAAGGTACCTAATGATTTTCATGGGCTTTTTTTTCATTTGATGAGCTTTTATCACAAACTGTTTGCAAAGAATAACTGTTGCTTCCCATTATAAGCTCCAAGGAGCGCGAGTCTCTCCAGCCCCAGGAGGGAGTTTCAGTTCCCCAAGTTGGGTGAGAGGGTCTGAGAAAGTTTTGGAGCTTTTTCCAATAGCTCAGCGAAAGGTGGTGGCACAGCGGCACCAGGTAACTGCTCTCCTTGCAGGGCCAGCTGCGCTGCCACGGGCACCGTCCCAGGGGAAAGGGGATGAGAGGGAAGAGCTACTGCCTGGGTTTCCACCCTGTTCGGGCTTCTGCGCGATACCCACAGCCTGAGTTGCGAGAAGGTGGGGGACACTGGTCTCGCGCTGCCGTTAAGCAGCGTCCCGTCCCACGCAACCGTGCCGCCGCTGCCCCGTCTCCTCGCTGTCACAGCGTAGCATGGGTGGTCCTGCCCGCACGCCATACTGTTGGATGCTTCTCTCAACCCTTCAACTGCCTAATGCCAGCGCTCCTCAGCCGTTTCTGTCAAGCAGCATCTCATGACGCACGGAGAAACGCTAACGCTAATACAAATGCTCAAGTGGGCACATTTAAAATGCTCTTCCACACTGCTCTGTTGTAAATAAACCCCTTTTCCTCAGCTGTGCAAAGGACTCACAGAGAGAAAACGGCTCAAGTATAATGATTTCAAAACACAGCCACTCCGGGATATCGCTTAGCGATACTCACGGTGGGCCGAGGCACATCTGTGCACTTTTCTCAGGGGTTTTACAGGGCCAAAGTATGCGAAAGTTTGCGAAAGGGCTTCTTGTTAGAACGGGAGCTTCCCCCAGCTCTCCCAGCAGAGCCAGATTCCTCTGGCAAACGCTCCCGCTCCCACCCAGGGGCTGGGCTGCCCCAGCCACAGCCGCTGCCACCTTCCTCTTCCTCCTCCTCCTCCTCCTCCTCCTCGGCTGCGCCTGGCCGCCCTGCAGGAAAGGCAATGCACATACCTACAGGTAGGACTGGCTTGTTCAGAGTCAGCTTGGGCCACAGTATATATGGCAAGTCACAGAGGAAGGGTACGTAATTAGTGACAAACAACTTCCTAACACGACCGGCACATTTGTTCTTAATTAGCCTCTATTCACATTAACTGAATTTATGTTACTGCTGTTATTAAAAATCTTTGCAGAGGACAATCAATACGGAGTTACGACAGCAGAATGCTAACAGGCAATGCGTTATACATGAATGCGTTTTGAAAATCTCCATGCAGTGTGAAAATGACCTTCAAATTGTAGGAAAAACAAACATCTGCATTTCCAATGGTTGTTCTTCCCAGCAAAATGGATTTTACTGCACTTTTGGGCAGATCTCCTCCCAGTACCCCTCCCTCTAAATCATTTAACGTGATGGAGATGATTAAGATCACTAACCTGCTCAAGTAACTATGAATTTTTCTGACATTATACTGCAGGGGAAGAAAACAAACCATCACCACCAACAACCAAACCAACCCAAAGCACCAGCAGACCCAGTGTTTGAAGGGTCTGGGCTCTCGCTGAGTGCGGCACGCAGCTAAGGGAGATGCGCTGCTGCGTGATTTTTGCAAAATGCAAGGTGCGACCCTATTACGGTTAAAGCCTTTTCGTTTGTCTCTCTGCTGAAGCAAAGCAGGGAGTTTTGCTGGGTGGGGATAAAAAAAAAAAAAAAAGGCAATCAGAAAAGTCTCGCTACTGAGTCATGACCAAATGGAAAAAAATAATTTAGCTATTTCACATGCCTGGGAAGAAAATAATTTCAGCCAATGGAGACAAATCAGGATTATCCAAATTAAACACAGAGAAACCTCTGGCTCCTTCTGGTATTTCTTGTGTTTAAGTGCACAACACTGTGATGGGTCACTCCTGCAAACGTTCTACGCTTGATCCAGCTTCTGCGGGTGTGGATTTCAGCACCTCAGCAACAACATATGTTTATAACAGTAACACGTTTTTTTTTCTCCCTCCAAAAAACTTGACCATCACTTACTTTAATCATTCTCTACCAAAACGGTAATTCTTTCTACGCAGATGAATGCTGGCCAGTGTTTCAAACCCCTTCCCAGCATGGACCAAACCTTACTGGAGAAGACACGCCGAGAGCCACCCATGATCACACAAACGGTCCCATCTCTTCTCCTGGTGCAGCAACACCACAGAGGCTACAGCGACAGGGTAGGAAAAGAAGGAACACCTACTCCTTGTTCCATTTTAGAAAGGGGACAGGGAAAAAAGCGGGCTACAATGTCTGTCTTCTGCAGCTTAGCAGCGCTAGGTGTATCCTGCTGTATACAACACCATCCATTTTAGATCCCAAATTAGCATACCTTCAAGAGTATTAAACAAAGATTAATAACTTCTTGAGAGATGAAGTAAATTAAATACATATCATCCTTTTTGACATGTCAAGGGCAGTACAGCAGAATATAGGTGCGCAATGAGGAGTAACATACATAAACTGACTTTAAAAAAAAATCAATAAAAACTTAATCATGGAAGAATATAAGCAACATATATCTAATCCGCTGAGATGTTCACAGGGGAATTTCAGTTTCAGCAATAAACCAAATTCATTTCAAGTTAAACTAATATGGACATCTTGAATTTATTAGTGAAAATGAAAGCAATGTGAACTTTAAGTTTTCAAAAGCAAAAAGACATTTAATAAAATTTCTCTCTTTTTGCCATGGGACTAAGGGAAAAATCCAATAATGTATTACCCGTGCAATTCTGATAAGTTATGGATTCTTATTTACAACATGTTTTAGCTTGATTTTATCTTTATATTCCGTAATGATTTGCTGTCATAATTGAAATTTGTCTTATTGTTAATCATTAGCATAACAAAGAAAAATTATTTACTTTCTAACTAAGAAAACACAACTAGCTATTGCTATTAAAGACAATCTGTGTGTACGGTGCCTGGGGCTGGTGCGACCATTACCCTCTAGTAAATAACAAGTATGGATTACTTGTTATTGGCAAATTGTTTTGAAATAGGAAAGGACGGTAAACTTTTTCTACAAAAACTTGCATTGCTGGCAAAATGCTTTTGAGAAAAGCATTTTGCCAAAAGTGTCGTTTGCCAAGGAAGAACTGAACCCGAGATATTTCAGTTTGGGCAGCCTGTGAGAGGGACTCGTACTTCAGTCCCCTCCTGTCCACCATTCCGCCTGTGGGTTTTTCATCAAAGCGCGTCCCTGGGGATGCTCCTTGCTCCTGCAACGAAGCAGCGCAGCCCGGCAGGCAGCCCAGCCGGCAAGAATGGAAACAACCCACAGCTCCTGGCACTGCTTCCAAACAACAACACTCCAGGTTTTGGCCCAAATGTTTAATTTGCAATTAAATTTGTAATGTTCAATTTGCAGCTGAAAAGACAAATATGTTTACAGAAAACTCTGATGCAGTTTTTTTCCCCCCTGCGTTCACGGTAATATTCCATAAATTCAGGCCTGTCGTCAAACGACCACCAAAAAGTAGCGCTTAACAGGCTTCAGTCTGTGTACTTTCCAAGTGGGCAGCTAACGGCAAAGGCTCCTGACAAACCAGCCCTGTGCCGTACCTGCGGGCACCTGCTGAATGCCAAGGGGCTGCAGACCGCTTGCACCAGCCTTGGCCCGTCCAGCCTGGTGCCACGAAAGCTCCCTCAGACCCAGCTGCCTGACGGCTCACAGGAGGACTAGAAACTGAAAGCAGCGTCTCATTTCCAGCTATCAATTTTTTTTTCCACTCTGAGAATACAGGTAATATTGGGATTTCTTCTTCAAAAGACACCGTGATGGATGGCATGAACAGGGAACACAATCAGACCAGTGAATAAAGACTGAAAATCCCTGTGACAATCAAAGGCTGCTACGAAACACTAATAGTGACAGCAAACGCTCCCCGGCTCATGGAGTTCAGTTTTGAAACAAAGCTGACACAGCCAAAGTGAGCACTGCCGACACTTAAACTCTCTTCTTTCTCAATTCTTTTTGATAACGAGCTCTAAATTTTAGCGTATATTTACAGCCCGAGCCCCCAGGAGAAGTTCTGCCCACTGACAGCACTGGCACGGGACACCTGAGAAAACACAGGCTACGTGCCCGGCACGCAGCGAGCTTCTACAAACACACCGCCGCACCAGGACCGAGTCCGTGCTTTGAAATACTGCAGTAAGAAACTATTTGGATTTCTAAACCCCACCAGTTGTATCGTTAACACCACGCCTGTTTGCTTCCAGAGGCAGCACGTCCCCGGGATGGGGCCAGGATGGTGCAGGCAGCCGTCCCGGAGCCGCATCGCTGCAGAGCCCAGTGCTGCCCGCCCCAGGCCGGGCGCTGCGCCCGGCTGTCCCGGCATCCCCACGCAGGCACAGGGCCACCCACAGCCCCTGCCCAGCTCAGGGCTGGTCCGCGCTTCTCTCAGAAACCCTGTGCTGCTCTAAGAGACATCGGCCATCCCAGAGATCCGTCCTTTCCAAGTCATTTGCTCAGCCCTGCTTCGATTGCATGTTTTCCCTTTCTGTGAAAACAACAAGAAAGCTTAAAAAGAAGCCATGAAAAAAGTCTTCTCCTTGGCTGCAAGGAGAGCCCTGTGTGAACAGATCCACCAGAGGTGTAAACAGCAGGTTGCGCACCCAATGTTTGTTTTTCATCTCAAACAAGGAGAGTGTGCTTAGTGATGAAGGAGGCCGAGCGCAGACTTTCATCCAGCCACTTCTGATCTCCCGATTTCTCTTGCACATCCTGAACCGCCTGAAGGCAACTTAGAAAATCCCACAAAAGGCGTTAAGGCACATCATCCTCAAAGCCATGTTTGTTCCTCTCGCAGTCGTCTCGCGCTTTCTTCCCCCACCGCTCCCTTCCTCTGCGCCTTTCTCCTCCCTCTCCCACTGCTCCACAATTTATTTTGTTTCTTCAAAAACATACTCCCTACTGTGTATGTGTCTATGTGGAGCTTTAGTGAGCTACAAGGTTATCTGACAGATACTCTCTTATTATACGTCTTCCATCCACCTTGTCTTCCCGTACTGTCACGGCATGTCCTTCCAGAGAAGGCAGTACGGCATCACCTCTGTGTCGTGAAATGCCTGGCACGTGTCTGGGTACTGTAAGAAATAAGGATTTTTAAACACTACATAGCTGCAGTACAAGCTTACATTCCGCATCTGTTCAGACACAGTCACAAACACCGTATTCTCATTCAAAAGGCCTCAGTGCTTCAAGATAAACACTTGGGAAGGGCCACGGGGCTACCTACGCTCCCAGTACCAACCCACCCAGCTTCTCACGGCAAGCAGCGCTGGGCTTCACCACAGAACCGGTATTTATAGCCATACCTCTCTCACTTTCTGTGGCCATTCAGTCCCGGGGGCTTTGGTTAGGGCTTGTCTCGGCTTCTGACACCACGAGAACAGTAAAACCTTGTTTAATATTTAATGGACGCCTTAAAAGCGAACGGGAACCTCCCTTCTGAAGCACCGGGGGCTTTCCGCAGGGCACGGGCGGCCTTTCCCTCCCGTCCCGCGGGAGGACTGGCTCGAGGACCTCGCCTGGTGGAGGAACTTTCAGGGAGTGTCACACAGACCTCAAAGTTAGTGTTAAAATGCAGAACTATCTCAGGGCAGGAGAGACCTTAGAAAACCATCTTCTGCAGTTCTCCTCAAAGGTGGTAGTGAGAAATTTCCTTAAGTTGTCTCTTCTCTGTG
The DNA here is from genome assembly GCA_017639485.1 of Pluvialis apricaria. Classification (NCBI taxonomy): domain Eukaryota; kingdom Metazoa; phylum Chordata; class Aves; order Charadriiformes; family Charadriidae; genus Pluvialis; species Pluvialis apricaria. The sequence goes on from CM030014.1 coordinate 27,993,079, forward strand.
GCTGCTTACTAAAGAAAATAATTACCATGGACTTCCTGTAGAAGAAGGAGAGCATGACCTGAATAAAACAGGTGTCCCAAAGTACTCATTCTACAGACCTGCTGAAGAATACTTTTTGGTCTCTTCATAGCCTAGACAGGCCCACGCTCCAGCGCAGAGGAAAGCACGGAGCAGAATCTATAGCCAGAAGCAAAAAGAAAGAACTTGAGGATCTTGAAAAGAACCTTCACAATTACATGGAGCTATTCCTGTGCAGAATTAGCAGACTTGCCAAGGATAACACAAAGGGGAGAGCAATTATATTTGCTCACTATCTAGAAAACATTCAGATGAATGCAGTGCTATCACAGGGTGATAACCAAATATTTCTCATTCCAGCAGTAAAGGTAAAACAGTAACAACTGAAGTAGCACATTTAAAAAAAAAAAAAAAAAATCCCCCAAACCTTCAGTATCTGAGAGTGCTAAAACTGCTGTAGCTTTTATAGTTACTTTTAGTAACCCATAAAACGCTGGACAAATTTCAGAAGAAGAAAACTGTGAATGTTGTACAAATTCTGAGAAGGTAAACGAGCAGCTACAGCCCTGCCAGCCTGATGCCAGCGCCCTGCCTGACACGGCGTCTGACTTGTAAGGAATTAAAGGCAGACGATAACTTGCGTGCAGCCTGGCAAACCAACTTAATACGGGGAATTGCCTACAAACAGCTCTTCTGCCAGGTAAAAACTCATGATAATAGCGGGTGAGTAGAAGGTAAAGAGGCTCAAGCCACACTTACTAGTTGTGAGGGTAAAACCAAGCCGAGTCGCTCGCTCTACAGGTTACACCTGAACAGCCCCTCACAGGAAGGGTGAGCCCAGCAGGACCGGGGTTTTGCGGGTGAATGTTGGGGGGGGGGAAGCTCTCCCTTACCTCTTAATCCGGTCACTGGTCATGCCCGAGTGATGGGGTCTGGGCCACATCTTAAACCTCCCCCACACCCTGCTGCAGAAAAGAGCTAACAGCACAGACCCATTTGCGGGCTGGAAGGATGCTGGAGGGAGGATCCTTTGGCCTCCTTATACCCTCTTTAGTTTCCTAAGCTGCTTCTGAAATGCCATTTACAAAGAAATATGCTTATCCATTTGCGTTCTCTTCCTTAGTCGTCTTAAGTTTAAATTTTTCCGCCCTCTTTTGTCTTTCACATGGATCTATTTAGAAATCAGTTGCGGTATTCCCACTTACAATACTGTGTACTGGTGAGCTACATCTTACCCTACACTCTGTACATCCCTTCCTACACCTAGGATTTCATCCTAGAAAATCACCTCTATCCTCCTGCAGACCACAGTCAGCCAGGTTCTCGCTATTCCCAGAGGTGGATGACATTGCTAATGTGTATGTATTACATACAAGCAGAAATCGATGCTGTCTGCTGTACATCTGGATCAATATCATGGAAATAAAAATGGATTCTGGACATATGAATTAAAAAAAAAAAGACAAAAAAGAAACCAGAAAATCTTTAAAGAAATGCATAAAATGAGAGGCAGAAAAAAGCAGCAATTCCACCACATAAATACCTAAATTTATTTGCAGTGCAACTATTTTTAGATACCCCATTTTAGTCACTAACCTGCACTTATTCTAACGTGGGTTTTGGTGGTTTTTCTTTTAACTGCCTGTGGAAGCTTTTTTGGTCAGATATAGTAACAAGCACTCACCACAGTAATTTTAATTAACAAGCTCTAATAAATTTGCAAATGTTGCAATACACAGCTCTAAAAATACACGCGTGCATGCCCAAGACCGCGGCCAGGCTGCTCCGCAGCGAGGCTCCGCAGGAGCCGCGGGCTGCCCTTCGAACGTCACATCCAACGCCGCCGCCGGCACCTGGGCGACGTCCTCCCACCCGAAAGCTGCCCCCGGCTGCCGCCCAGCCCCGGCACTCGCGCCCGTTTTGCACACCATGTCCAGAGGCTCCCCCAGGCCTGACGCTGGACCCACCTCGGCACAGATACACAAAACGCTCCCTTTTTTGGGTTAGTCTCAGTCATTTTGGCTGGAGCCAAGCTGTCAGTCAGAGGCCAGACACGGTGCTTGGCAGAAGCACGGTTCGGCGGCCATGCCAAAGAGGGGGAAAAATAAATCTCGCTCCTGTCAAAACCGTCCAGTTCCCACTGAAATTGTTCAGTGCAGTGATGTCTGCCCCCACCCCCCCCCCTTTTTTTTTTTACCCTGTAAAAGGCTGTTCAGTCTCAGTGTGGAACACTGAGCAAGAACAACGGGAACAGCTATGTTTTTCCCCAACTCTGATAGTCCCCTGCCCCAGACCCGACCCCCTTTCCTATGGGAACGTCGCACACTTCAGCCAAGGGCATCAAACCCAATGCAGACACAAACCCCACTCGCTCCTCCCATCCCATACCCCGTTCCCAGAGCCAGTCCCAATCTCCTGAGGCTGAACGGGTCCCACTGACAAAGTGACCGGTGACAGGAACAGGAGCTTAACAGGATTAGTGTTGTATTTTTGAGCAAGCCATGGCATAAAGATGCAAAGCTACATGAAGAGCAGCTTTCCTGGGGACAGCCTTCCCAGCGTGGGCTTTCCATGGCTGCCTGGTGGGTACCCCAGGCCCTGCCAGCACAGCGGCCTCGCCGCCTGCTCCCAAATCCGCAGAGCTAGCCTAAGCCATTTGAACACACCACACTCCTGAGAAACGTCGTGCCAGAGGCAGGGATGGGGAGAAGGGAGCAAATCCCGCAGCGGGGCAGTGGCCGACAGTCGGGTGCGCAGCTGCCCGCAGCGGGAGCAGCCCGGGGAACAGGCATTGCCGAGATGTAAGAAAATTCTTTAATAGCACCTGTGCAAAATAAAATTGCCTGTGATACACAGATGGTCAGTTGAGATTGGATTAATGGTAACGTGGACGATCTCTGCTGTATGTGGTGTGCACACAGCCGGTCACCGCGATACCCACTGGGGTTTCTCTTTTTTAAAGATGAGGAGAAATGGTTTCAGGTGGATATTATTTCTTATACATACATCTTTCCCATCACAGTTATTTTAGAGGTGGTATTGGTCACTTATCTTTTCTCCCACAGTAAATTGTTTCTCATTTCAAGGGAAACACACAGAAAAGGGTATAATGTACTTACCACATATCAGAAATATCATCATGTTTAAGTATTCAGAAGAACTAAACTATAAATGAGAGAGTATCAAGATGTGCTGAACAGAAACAGGACAGCTGCTGCTAGGTTTTGTGAACCTTTCCATGGTTTGGAGAACTTCAGTGAATTACACCCTGCATAGACAGCAACAAGTTTGCTTTTTCTGTGCTGTACGTTGTGTCGGCATAAGGGAATGTTATACCGATGCTATCAGCCAAGACTCTTTTGACATGCTGTAAAGCATCTAATAATTATACAGCAAATATGACGAGATGGAATTGAACCTGATCTCAATTAGCAACCAGAAGTATCCTTCCAACTGAGATTAATATTGATTAAACCATAACAAGACTAGTACTTGCCAATAAGAGGTCTATAAAATCAAGGAAAGGTGAGGCCAACCTCTAAGTTGGGAGCACTTTGTCACGAGCTGTAAAGACAAGTGATTCTCCTATGGCCTAATTTGTCCTTTTCAAAAATGGAAGTTTGGCTCCGTATAATTCAGGAAATTACAGTCATTTCAGCGGACAGTTAGACTGGCCAGGAGCCCAGAGCAGAGATCAACAGCCTTCAGGAGACGGCTCTGTTTTCCTTTCAACGTTCCCTATCCCTGGAACAGTATTAATCACACCAAATCCCACTCCTCTCTCCCCCCCTCTCACAAATACAAGCTACGTCGTGGTTCCCACTACTGGTGTGCTGTACTTCAAAATATAGGCTTGTGCTTTTTAATTTCCCCCCCTTGCACCAAATTAAGGTGCATATTTTGGACCTGAACAAATATATTGGATTTATTGGCTCTTCCCCCGAGTGAGGTATAATAGTTCCACCAGTCCAATCCTACATTTCCTTTACATGGAAATGATTGGATTTATTACTAGCCATTTTTAGATCATATTAAGTCAAACCATAACAACTAAGCACCCTTCAGGGCTTACTGCAGATTATAAAATGCTGCTTGAAAAACAGACATGCAAGGGTATGAGAGGCAACAATACAAAGCTTACAACAAATCTTATTTTCAAGATTCTTGATCCTATTTAAGTAATGTTTTAAAACATTCAGGCCAACTTCAGAGAGCTCCTATAGAGCTCATGAAACACTGAGTGCTAATATTCTTCAAAATGTAAACTGGCAACTACCTGTTAAAGCAAACTTCTTTTAATAAGTTTCTATTAATACTTTTCCAATAAAAAGCTAATTGCAAAGAACAAAGACCAAATGTGACAACCATTAATTACTGTAAAATGAGAGCAGGGGACAAACGAAGCCTGGGAATCTCTACACACTAACAAATCTTAGCTTGGGAAAGGATTTATGCCCATGTTCCTAGGCTGCTCAAAACAGAAATGCTTCCCTAAAAAGGGGCTCGCGTGCTTTCCAACGCGGCAGCCACATGGCCCTGGCCAGGGAGCACAGCCACAGCATTTCATTAACATGAGCTGCTCCAAGATCTGCTCCACAGTCTGCGCTGAAAGACAGACCGCGTCTGTCCTGGTGAGGAGATGTCTATAGTTCATTAGGTGAATAGAAAACGGCACTGAGAGTCCAGGAGAAAGAGGCGACAACTTTTCCAGGCTAGTACTGGAGAGAGCAACTCCAAATGCAAATTAGTAAGTGTTAACACAAAGATGTATCGGGCCAGTCAGCTACAGGCACAGCCAATGAGTATTATCTCGTCAAGGCACTTTTCTAGCCATTTGAAATTTCACCTGCGCACAAAACTGCAATCCTTCACATCCAACAGCAGGCAGAAATCAGCCTAACATAGTGAGGATAAGAAAATGTAATACAGAAGCTTATTAGGAAATAAACAAGTATGTCTCCAGCAGGCCATGACAGGAGAGCATCAGGAAGCCAAGAACCCCCCAGATGCTTTTTTTCATTGGGTGCAGCCACCGTGACTTCTGCAGGTTACTTGGGACAACGGCACAATACCAGCCCAGCGACACCCAAGCGCTACAGCGGTGTAAGAGAGCAGTAGCTGCCCACGGATGCACACATGATTGCTAAGCCTCTAATCCCAGCTTTGATTCCTTTTTCCCTCCGTAAGCACAAACACAGCTAGAATTAATCACTGTTTGCAAAGTTAAAGGTTGCTTTTCTTCTCTCTGCTTAGGGTCTGCCTTAGGTCACGCACAGGGCTATAGCACGGGTGAAGACATGGGTCAGACCCCCTTCAGAGTCTGGCACCCCCCTAATGCACACTAAAGCCCACAGCAAAGGCGATAATAATACCATGGTGATAAAAACCACAACACCTACTTACTCAGCAGTGGCTCTGACTCAGGGGCCACCCTTCCCTGTCCCTGGATCCCCCTCCGAACAGACCCTTACAGCCCCCTCTGCGACACCTCTGCCCATCCTGGCTCTGCTGTCTGTTCTCACTCACCTCCTCCTTCTTCTGGTACACTGTTCCCCCAACCACTCTGTTCTTCCCTGGATATCAGATGCGTTGAGGAGAAGCCCTGGCCAGACAGCCACGGGCTGGACAGGACAGGACAGGACAGCACCTTCTCTTGAATGCTGGCCAAGCTGATACTCATTCACATTAAGATCCTTCTACTTTGCTCTGGAGTTCAAATGGGCATTTTGGCCAGCACAGCTGCAACCGATTTCCAATTCAGGTCACCTTCACATCACAACGACGATCAGCCTTCAGTCATTAGGCCCACCGGCATTAATGATCCCTTTGTAACCCTTCTAGATGTTATTACATTGCACGCTCCTTTGTTTGGATTATCTCAATGCATCCCATTTCTTGTTATTATAGGAAGTCAAGAAACATAACATGAGCAGGGCTCCTAAAAATGAGATTTATGCCCAGTTGCACTGTTCAAGCAGAGTTACAGTGCAGAGAAAATTACAGGCAATAAATAAACGTGTATATAGATAGAGGATGTCTTTTAATACGTATCTGCGAAACATTCTTTGGAATGCTTAATGAGAAACCTATTTCTGGTCCCCTAAAACCATTTGCTTAAGACTTAGTGTGCCCTGTACTTAACTAGGGTTAGTGGGCCAGCAAACAGTCTTTTTCTCTTCCATTTCAAAGGATTCCAGCAGAGGCAGATATTTTCAAACATCGCATTTGCAAACCAGTGCTGCTATTAAACCTGTAAGACAAAGTATTTGCATCACCCGCCATAGAAAATCTCAGTGTCATTTGGTATGCCGCTGGAGGTGCAGAGGGACGGCGGGCATCCTTCTAAAGTACAGGTTGCACCGCTAAATCCTCTTTCACTCACCCCACGAGCTTCTTTACATGATTCCAGAGAATCAGGTAACACTTCTGGAGCTGACTTTCAAAAAACGGGCATAGCCAGGTGTCTACAATAGTTTTTTCATCCTTGCATTCCATGGTCTTACAAAGCAGGGTCCTGTGGATAGACAGGGCTCATTTGACAGAACTGCCTACTAAAATACAGCTGATACTCAATGATGATCTGAGAAATACCATCCAGCAAGGTTCCTTCCCCACTGCTGCCCCCTCTTACCCAGAAACTGCCCAGGATTAACAGGCATCTCTTGCTCTCACCACTGTCTCATGGCTCCAGAACAGGTTGCTATTACTCTGGCAGAACACCCCAGCACCCAAGATGGACAAAGACCAGGATAAATCATGTGCCTTCAACGCTCATGCACATGCAAACAGCAAGGAAAGCACTGCTACCTCTCCAGTGGCATATCTGTCACGCAGGAACGTCACAGCATGTTTCACAGTTAGCAAAAGTCTAAACGTACTCACTTAAGTCAATACACAGGTCAGAAGTACACAGTGCAGTCAATAAAGAAGGTGAAGATGCGGAGAAAGCCCGTAGATGACAGACAATAAGCACAAGAAAGAGTAAAACATGAGGATGCAACATCCCGCTAATTTCACAACAAAGCAGAGGTGGCTTTGAGAGCTAAAACAGGCAACTAATAAAAACTGACATATTTAAGTTGAAGATATTATCATGAGAAACCTAAAGACTCCCCATGCATCAAGAAAATGAGCTCGAAAAAGCAATGACTGGTTGCGCCAGTAATTTATAATCTCTCAGCTGCTGAGATTGTGAACAGTGGCACTTTGTAATCTTATAGGGAAAGCAGCTCGAATGCCATCTGGTCATATATTTCTGGCCAAGATCATTTAGTGGAGCCTGTAATGAAAAAAGCTGTGCATCCTCCTAAAAATCCGAATTATGCCAGCTGTGCCACAGTGTCACTTGTGTTTTCAAGGAGAAGGACAGCTGTCATTCCCTTTCTCTGAAGATAGGAAGCAGACTGCCTTGCTAAAGAGACCTAATTTTTCTTGGATCACCCTCAATTACCTTACCTGTCGCTAGGAAGAGAAAGGGGGAAGTCCCTGTTACCAGTTTTTATTTGATTTTTGGTGACATATATACAGCACTCGGTTTCTATACCCATCTTGCTGAGCTACTGTGAAGAAGGTGATATTTGTACCTTAACTCCAACCTGAACTAAAGCCAGTACAAAGAGAGGATGGGCTCTACAAGAATCAGCAGACCTGCCCTGGCATAAAACCAGTTTGAGAGAGGGTGCAGTTAAGCTCGTCATCTTCACCTCTCCTAACGAATGAGACATTTCATATTTTAGATATTACCGCAGCAATTTACTGCCAGTTTTAAATTGCTCTGTCATCTCAGGTTAGCACTCATCATTCATACTAATGTAAACTAAATGGTACCTTCTCCTGAAATATGTGGAAAAAAATGGGATTACAATGAGGGTTGCAGGGCATGAAATTTCTGATCCGTGAGCAACTAATTGTTGTAGGTACTTCTCGGTACTTCCGTCCACCGAGCCATCAATTTGAACCTGTGCAATTGCTATTATGTTATTTTAAGGTCAAATCTTGTTTGCCTTAAGCACACAACTACTCCCACTGGCTCCAAGGGGTTATTTACGAAAGCAAAGGTATCCAACCCTCAAATGAGCAGCTAAAGAGATACCACCACCGAATCGTCTATAGCAAACCTATTCGCTTCCAGGACACAAGAGCGCACCTTCAAAACCACAGCCCGTCTAGACTCCTCCACCCGCTCTCAAAGAAAAGCAGCAGCGGGGAGAATTATAGCCCAATACTCGGTGTGACAGGAAGGAAATAGCATTGGGAAATGCTTATTTTAATGACAGAAAAATATTTGCCAGGCTTGGGCTTAGTAGCAGTAGAAATGTTATTACTTTCCAAGCTGGAAGAGGAAATATTTCAAGGGCTATTTTTTGACACCTTCACTGTGGCTTGATTTCTGCATCTATTAAGAAAAAGTCTATATAGCCTGTGCTGTGGATGCTTTGCAAATCTTTGCATACAACTCCATTTTAGACGGCTGTAATGTGATAGATTTGTATATAATTTACATCGGGCTGAACAGCTACCAAAAGTGAATGTATAAGAAAATATTAAATTCCTCTTGGTTTTGTTTGCAGAATTAATGCTAAATTCAATGTCGTCTTCATTTTATTATTTCTCAGAGTACATGGAAGCAAGACAGAACAGTGCCCCACGAAGCACTGCTGCGTAAAGAGGCCTGACTGCATACGGTTTTCTTCCCAATGCGAGAGTTTTTCAGCCTTTTAACCAAAAATATCCTTAAAACGATAAGATTATAGAAAGGTCTATTTCCTAGTGATTTGCAGTTTCATCTTCCCAGCATGCTTATGTTGAGTGAAATCCATTTACAAATACCATCATTGCAAGCACTTCAAAGCCTAGGAACTGTCTTTTAATTGTAATTACTGTGCCTGTCTTGGGCCATCCTGAGCCTCCCTTCAAACACCCACGGATTTTGGTGGGACTGCAGAATACTGAGCAACGACACCGGCGAGTACATTACCTCTGTTATGCCGCTCTGAAATTAGACAGGGAAGAACCAATATTTCTGTGCTGTAAAGTTCCAGTAACCCAGACAATCATGGCAAGTGCAGTAAGTGAATGTCTTTGCAGGATGAACATTTACAAATGTGGGACCATCTAGCTCTGGAAATTACCTCTCGGAGTTATGATGATGTACTTTAGCTTCTCCCTCATTATATGCAGGCAAGTTTTTAGTCTAATTTCTGGGTTCAGGGCTTTCTGAAAAGAAATATTCATTTTAATCTTGGAATAAAGAGAAATGAGAGAAAAGAAAAATGAGGCAAAGACACGTCTACAAAAATGCTTCTTAACATGGATTTCTCTTGGCTATTGCTTATTTCTCAACTGCTCCTCTTTAATCGAGCCCATCTCTGTTTTGAACACGTAATGTCATCCTTCCTCTATCCTACTCCTTCCATGCATAATAAAGTGCATTTAAGGTACTTATATGGCTGTTGTTACTAAAGGACGTGGGCACCTTTGTAGCCTATCTATCTTCATAATACCTGTGGGAGCTGGGAAACTCCTATTACAGTCTCAGGCTCAGAACATCAGAGATATTTAGGGGCCTGCCACTGAGATAAATGGGATTAGCTGCCCCATGGCTTTTCTGGCTCAGAGCCTCCACTATGTCCCTAAAATCACAAAGGACATCTTAAATGAAGCAGGGAGCCACTCTTAAGAGTCTCACTACCTAGGCTGGGGGGCTCATTTCTGGACCAGCTTTTCCTTTTTGATTTAGTCTTATGTTGCTAAAGGATAAAGATATTAGATAAGGTAAAAATCACGTCATTATTCTCTTCTGTCTACGCACATCTTTGTTAAAAGCTTTCAACTGTTGGTGTACACTGGCTACAACCACTTTGGTACACTCTGCTTTAATCCAGCTCAGTTTTCTCTCAAAAGGCTCTGCATAAAAGTCCACAAATAACAAACAAATCTCTTACTTAGCTCAACATTCCTGATTTCTTTCCCTACAGAGCAGCAAATAGACTTTTACTGTCCTTTGGACCTGGCTTTGTTCTGCAGAAGCACTGGTGAGCACAACCTGTGCGTGCTCAGGTGCGGGCTGGGAGGCTGGGCAGTGTCTGTACGCACGCGCCCTGACCAGCACGGCCGGCTCAGAAAGGAAATTTCCATCTTTCCTGGGGGAATCCACCAGTTCCCTGCCCAATTCTGAGCAACAGATGTACAAACCACACAAGCCACCTACCCACGCGGCACAACCGGAGCGGCGCAGCTCCTGTCCTCCATGCTTGGGAATTTGTCTAAACATACTCTGCTTACGAACACAGGTATCTGTTTTGAATGTCAAGCTTCCCAAAAGCAAACAGCGAACCGGTCTGACACGAGGCTAACAGCACACAATTTTCCTAAAGAAACAAAAAGTCGCTGTCTCAAAACTGGGCTTCACCCAGGCACCTTCGGGTGGTCAAAACAAGCAGCTATCCTGAGCCTCCTGCCGCGGGAGGGTTACCGCGACGGCGCTCCTGACGCAATGGCTCTACGACCGACAGTGCCCAAATATTCATCAGGACAGTGCGGGCGGAATATTTTTTCTTACCGCAACCGCAGGAAGACGTGATTTTTTCCTCCATGGTCACTAAGGAGCTCAGAGTAACCCCAAAATACTGTTCTGTCCTAATTGCCACAGGCACACGCCTTTGAATAAAGAAGAGACGGTATTTTCCACTTCCTCAAAGCAATTACCTCTTAAGATATGCGTTACTTCAATCTTTCCAGGATTTAAATTAAGCCAAGTATTAAATCATCCAAAGCTAACTACCTGAACATTTTCAACGTCTTTCAACATCTTAAAAACAGACAGTCTTTGATGCTCGTTACTTTAAAGCCACAGAATTTTGTCTGGAAATTGACCACTTAAATTCCTTAAAGTGGAAGTTGAGGGGGAAAAAAAAAAAGTCTATTTCCAGACTCTAATTAATATTTTATTATTTAGCCCATATGTGAAAAGCATCTTGAGCCTGTTGGGTGGATTTTTATATTAACTTGAGGTTCTCTAGGATGTTAAAAACAAGGCGTTTGTATTAGGTTTACAAACACAACAACCACGTTTGCACGTGTGTTGGGGGTAGGAGGGATGAAGATGAGAACTCCTTTAGGGATGAAGATGAGAACTCCCTCCATAAAGGACTATACCAGGTTTTTGGACTTGCACTGTTCACTTTGTCTGAGAGGTTAACATGCTAGCACGGCCACAAAGGTACTGTCTCAGAGCACGAACGTAGGGCTCGTTCATCAGATCAGCGATTCTTGTAAATAAGAAATTACAAATCGTTCCTTGGATATTAGTTTTGCTAATTTGACAGTGTTGAAAAATGATTTTATTCCTAATAGGAGTTCAAAGTATGACTGCTTCCTTGCCCAAATTGCCTGTTTGCAGCAATCTGAAATGGAAGTATTTTATCAGCTTAGCTTGACAGAGTGAATTTCTATTACCAGAAGAAAAAGAACTTCCAGTATCCGATTTCAGGTTCCAAATTGTTTCAGTTCATTGTGAATCTCTGGAAGTATGGAGAAAATGTACTCTATTTCCAGTTTAACGCTGCTACGAAATACCCTAAATCTGCAACTCCACAGATAAATGTCCGGGTTTACATACAAAGAAGACAAAACTCTAGTGAAATAATTAGCAAGATTTACTGCAGCGCTATGACTGCAGGGGAGACCTGAGAAGATTTAACCGTGCTGTTGGTGGCTGCTGCTTCCCGGGTTGCTTGGGAAGCTTCTGGTGCAGAACACAACAAATATCAAACAGCCCAATTACCGTGATGAAAGTGCTCAGTCAACACGCTATGACCCATCGCTCGGGTCTGGCAGGGAAGCATTTTATTCATATTGCGGTTTGTGGTTTGCACAGATATCGCCCGCTATCTCAAATGCCTGTCCTTTTAAAATCTATTGCACAATAGAGACCTGCAAGTTTTACCACAGCACAGATGCCAATCTTCTTAGTTCTTTTAGTGAAAATTAATCATCATACTTTTTTTTTTTAAAATGGAAAAAGACCAAACCTAAACTGTGCCTGCTGACAGACTTGTGCATATCACTCCTAATTCCTTCAAATGTGCTTTTTATGTTTGCAAGACATAACGCTTTTCTGTCTTTGCTGATATACCCCAGTCTATCCCCGAGATGTCCAAGCACGACTGCTGCTGCTGGGGCCGTTCCCTCCTGACCACTGTCTGCCAGCACCTCCCTTCTGCGCGCTCAGGAATATGCCTCTAAAGACCCCGAATGGAGGGTGTGCAAGTATTACTGCTTACAGGTTATTTATATATTCTCCTGGTGTTAAGCTACCCCCATCTTCAAAGCAGAGTCACCAGCCACGGAGAATCCTTCTGATCTGCAAATGTGGAGCGTGCAAAGCAGCAAAATTCTCAGCCCCGATGCCCAGGAGGGACAGCCTGTTAAAACTCAGCCTCTCCAGCTTCTTCACACCTAAGTCTCGAGGTGGTTTTTCACCTTATCCACACGATGTCCACTTCAGCAGCCATGGAAGCGCCCCTGCAGCGATTTCAACAGCTTCTGTATCAGATCCTTGCCATGTGTCATGTTTATTTAAAGGGAAGGGAGGCTTTACGCTCTGTAAGAAGGGCCATGGGACTAGGAGCGTGTCTGCTCGTTTAGGAACGAAGAGCAGAGATCCTGAGGAAGGAGTTGCTGCGAGGACAGGCCGGTTGGTTTCAATAGCCATTTTTTTGGGTGGTGCTAATTTCTGCCTGTTGCAGGGAGAAGTCAAAGATCCCCCACGAGGGATGTCTGGCCGTGCCAGTCAGTGCAGGATGAGGCACGAGCTTCCTCCCCACCCCTGCGCCCCACCAGCTCCCACGCTGAAGCAAGAGCTGCGGCTACCAGGAACACTGCCCTCCGGCACTGCAGTCACTTCGTGGCCTTACGTGCATCCCTTCCTTAATAAGTGTCAGCACAGTGCTTACCCCTGGTCTAATAGAGACATTTATTCCCACAGCTGTATTTCTGTTCGCTCAGCAGCTGGGCTTGATGAGATGACTTCTTGGGGTGACTCATCTTCCCCCCTCAGTTCACCCTGGCACAGCCCTGGGGCAGAGCTGTTACCTGGGCAGTGACAAGTAGGTTCACAGCAAGCAAGTATTTCACATTTCATGCTTTTGTCACCTCCTCCCTTCCCTTTGGAGATGCAGGAGGCAGGTGCCTATCAACCCTCTGCCACGGACACCTCCAGCAAAAGTGTCCCCAGCTGCTGCCACGGATGCTTCCAGCTGCTCCAGGAGCACTACTCACCTCGGCACTGCTGACCAAAGAGCTCCCAGCTCGGGGGCTGCACACACAGCCCCACCAGCGCTCAGAACGAGGGAAGAAAACGGCCCCAAAGAGCTCAGAGAAAACTGCAGCTATCGTGAGGAGAAGGCTGTGAGCCCTACAGGCTCGCGCTCCCAGCTCGGTAACTGCAGGCTCAAATAACAGATAATCGGATCCTGTAAACTCATTTCTGTTACCTCCGCTGACCAATGGTCTCTTCCCCTGTTTTACACACAGCAGACAAGGGCTTGTTCTATTTTCTTTGGCCCCAAGAGATAAAATTTTATATTTGTTACTGCGTATTTAATTTTCTGCGTTTCTTTCAGAATGATATAGTCTGTCACAGCTTTATTCCCCAGTGCAAACCTGAAAATCATTGGGCCATGTCCTAACCCAGTTACATCAACTTATTCAGTGTCAAAACTTGGCTCAGTTTTACAGAAAAGGCTCTTCAGTGAGTCAGCTTCCCAGTAAATCTTCAGGGTTGTTAATCCACAGGCGGATCCTACTCTGGTGCGATACACGTACAGTGTTTTCCTTGGCCAGGAATAAAACAGAACCGCTCCAGACACGCTGTGCTTCAGCTGTATAAAATGCCTCGATTAGCATTTCTTGTTTTGTTTTCAGAAATAAGAGGAAATAACAATAGACTCCAAACCTCTCTCTTGTTGATAGCTGAAGCTGGCCCGCACAATTAAAGGTAATTGTTAGCTTCTTAACAGCTTGGCGTTTTCCACTGCACCTTCTAGAGAGGAGAAAAGTCCAGACCAGAGAACTATTGAATTGTGAATGTTCATTCCGCATTCTCAGTGGGCATTTTCCTCTTGAATTTAAGCCAAAACAGTAAGTAATGTAGGCAGGAAGCATAGAGAGCAATTGCTTACCGGTGACCAAAGGTAAGAAAGGTCAAACGTTTATTTCCTATGTTGCTTCTATGTGTGCAGCGCCCAGAATCTTTTAATTATATTTCATGGTACTCTGAACTCGTACAAGGACATAAAATATATTTATAGCTCACTTAAACTCTTGGTAATGAAACAGCCATCCTACGCAGGACCTCTGCTAATCAACTGAAGACTTTCTGTGCATTAACTTTAAAAATGCAAAAAAGCACTTGTTCGTTCTCGAACAGAAATGCTTCTCACAGCTTAAAGGCAACAACAAAGAAAAGCTATTTTTTTTTTTCCTTAGGTAACAGTTTGAGTCTGTATCAGTTCACCTGTGATATCTGAAGTACAAAAATACAATTTCACTGGCAATGCGCATTTACTATAACTGTTGTTATAGCGCTGGAAGCTCTCAACCACACTGCGCCAAATACCAAAGAAACATATCATAAAAAGATCACCCTTCTCTAAAGCTTTTCCTGTCTAAATATGTAATTTTCTCTCTTTTAGGCAACAACAAAAAAAGGGGTAATAAAATAAAGATGTCTTTAAAGATTTCACTTAACTAATTGTACTTGATGCAAATTTCTGATGAGCAGACTGAAAAGCTGCTGGTCTACTCTGCTCCTATAATTATACACCTCCCAGCAAACTCACCTTACACATTGCACACCACTCTTCCATGCTGGGGATCTGCTTTAAGATGAGTTTTGGGGAAGAAGATCAGCCAAACATGTTAACTGTTTCTAAGGCTGAGATGAAGGCGAGGAGCCGGTGCTTTACAACAGTACCAGCTACCTGCCTTTGCTTTTCCTTTTTCCCCTCGGAGCTGGCGGGCTGCGATGGCGGGCAGGGATGCAGGCTGGCCCTCTGCTCGGGGATGCAGCTCCTGGGCCAGCGGCACACATCTGGGCACCCTGCAAAGTGGGGAAGGGGGCTACCGGAGCACTGGGCTCCCGAACTGGCCGCCGCTGATTTGATGCTACAAACCAGAATCTCTGCGGTGAAAGTAGGGCCTTACGTTACACTCGTAATGAATACGGTCAAGTCTCACCTTATAATTGCAAAGCCAAACATCACCATACTCAGGGAAAGGAAAAAATTCAAGTTGCTGGTGAAACCTTAATTCAGCTCCCCGATGCGCGTGCATTATGATACAATCTTTAATTAGCCTATGAGGAAATTAATAATTATGTACTGAGCGCAGGATTTGGCTGCTGTACAGTAAATAATGCACCACGCTACACAACGAATGATGATGATTCAGCAGACATCATCTATCATACGCCCTGCAAGAGGCAAGGGGCCTGTGAGAAAAAAAAATAGTCTAGAGTCACATCATTAGAGAGCGAATGCGAAGAGTGTATTTATGCCAGAGAGCGAGGCACCAATTAAGACCGCACAAGAAATCTCAGTTCCAGTCTTTCACCTTCTTGCTTTTTTGTGATGGACTATGCAAACATGAAAATATTCAGTGTTTCTTATCTGTTTCATACAGCAGACGTGGTCAAACAGCAGCTGAACAACTGTGTACCAGGTCGGGCACTACCAGGAAGGCAAACGCAGTACCGGGCTGGGCTTCACCCCGACCTGCAGGAGGAGCCTGACACGGCGAGGGGACGGGAGGAAAGCTCGCCCGGCTCAGCTCAACCAGGTCCTCTCCAACCTGACTAAAAACTGCTGCCACAGACACAAAAAGCAGAGGACGCCAAACCCTGCAGAAACAAGAAGAGTTCTATGCCTTTCAAAGAGCTCCTCAAGCTGGACAAAATTCAGGTTTGAAATAGCCATGATTTTTCAGAGCTGCAGCAAATGCACACCCGGCATTTAAAACACTGGCTGTTTTCGTGGTGGGCACAGCCAACCGTGTAGCCTCCCTATTCACTCGAAAGCGGGAAGGAGGAGGATCCGTCGGTGCTCCCGGGCTCTTGATGCCAACCAAAGCCGTTGAGCATTGGAGGAGGAGGAACACTACCTCTCTACCGTTATTAATCGGGAGCCAAATTTGGAGAGTAAAGATACAGGCAAGTCCTTGATTTACAGTGAATGAAGACAAACAGGATGCTCTACTTCTGCCCTCAGATGTCACAAATAAAGCACAAAGCAAACAAATTATGGCTATATATTATTCTTGGATATTTCCACCTAAGCCCTTGCTCCTCCTGTGACCAGGAGGGCAGGAGCAGAGCCGCGGGCGCAGAAGGGCACACTAGGAGAGAGTCGAAATCCTGCTCTCAGGAAAGTAAATTCCAGCCATTTCCCCCACGACAAGTTTACTACATGCTGCCGCACAATACTTTTATTGGCATTCATTAGTCCTTGAGGACCAATTTGTTCATTTTTAGCAGCATTAAAACCGAGGTTGCATTTTACAAGTGAATCGCTATACTGCTGGGGCCGTAGGAAGCCGCTCAATTATCTCCAGTGTGTTAAAAGCTGAATCCAGACTCGATACTAATCTTAAATTGTAACAAACATTATTTCCCCGAGCCTTGATTAACTGACAGTCTGATCCCCAGCTCGCAGCTGTCTCGGGCTTTTGGGGAGGGAGGTTGGGGGTGTTGGGTTGGTTTGTTTATTTTTATCATTGTCACGCAGCTTGGGAAACTGCAGAGCAGGGACAGTCACCACTGGGGTGCTCAGCAGTGCAGTACCGGCAAAGCACTACTGGAAATGAAAACCGTAGGGCTGAAGCCCCCAGCATTCACAGGGAAGCCGTTCCTCTTTTTGCATCCAATTTGGAGCTTCGTTTCTGTTTAAGAACAGCTGGAGACCACAATTTAGCATTCGCATTTAACTAGGTATTTGTGGCATTTCCGAGATGATTTAACAAGCTTGTTGCCTATTGACATGTAAATATACTGTAATATTCAATCCCCAGTGACACCTATAAGGAATACAGCGATTCCTGAAATTGGGCCTTGCCCCATTTCAACGGAAATATGCACACCTGTCTACATACACATATATATTTTTCTATGGATTTGATCCCCTCCCTTAATCAACACCTCCACGCCACTGAGTTTCAATGAATTCACGCTCCTGACTGTACTGCTTTGAAAAAAATCACAGCCCTCATTCTTATTGTAAGAATGAAAATCCAAGCAATTTTCATGGCGCTCTTTATGATAATTTTTCCTATTTTGTTTAATTTTGTTTCAGAGTATCGTTTGGCAGCTCTCGCAGGTTGAGTCGGGGAAAGAGATTACGGTCGCTGTTTTAAGCAGCAGGTGTAGTGATCAACGTGGAAATGCACGTATCCCTCTCAGAGATGGAGCTACGACAAATGGAGACAACAGTTCCAGTATTACGTGCAAAAATAAAGCTAGGTAATCGATAAAAAGGTGCTTCAGAGGGAAAAAACTGACTCCTTATCTGTTTTCTCTACTAATGAATGCGGTCTCATTGTTTTCGTAGTATCACAGTATCACAGAATGGTCAGGGTTGGAAGGGACCTCTGGAGATCATCTAGTCCAACCCCCCTGCCACAGCAGGGACACCTACAGCAGTGGCACAGGACGGCGTCCAGGCGGGTTTGGAATGTCTCCAGTGTGGGAGACTCCACAACCTCTCTGGGCAGCTGTGCCACTGCTCTGCCACCCTCAGAGTAAAGAAGTTCCTCCTCATGTTAAGATGGAACTTCCTGTGCTCCAGTTTGTGCCCGTTACCTCTTGTCCTATCACTGGGCACCACTGAAAAAAGACTCTTCTCATCTGCCTGGCACCCTCCCCTTAAGTATTTATAAGTATTGATAAGATTTTCCTACCTGGGCTCTTACACGGGCTGCTTTCATGCTGGCCTTTGGGCATAGACGTGTGCTGACGTTCCCCCCTCGGCCAGCAGGAATCATTGCCTAGCAGTGTGGAGCAACTTTCTGCAAAGGGTGGATCCAGCTGGGACAGCAGTGGATTAGGAGCAGTATTTCTCAAGAGAAATCTTTATAGGCCCCCCAAAAAACTACCATTTTTACATGTCCTCTCCTAAAGAAGGCAATCTAGCTGAAGCAAAATCCGTAGTGTATCTTACCACTGGCTCTACCAACTCAAAGCACCTGATGCTGGACTCACATTTTGCAGAACCGGGTCCTGTGAAAGCTGGGGTTTCTTATTTCTATTTCTCTTCACAGTGAAACAAATTGGTGTCTTTGCCAAATCTGCAGGTTTAACAAGAATGACTTAACGCTACCCAGTTTCTTCAGAAGTAGCTATGAACTGCTGGGTAAAATGAGGGTTTTCTTTCCCTCTAACCTGGCTAATTTCAGAAAATACAAGAAATACAATCAAAATACCCTGACCCAGCCTGGAAGGGAAGTGAGGTACTGGAAAAAGCTCTGCATGCATTACACCATGTTAACTATGCTTTTAAAGTCAAGAAGCTGTGTTGGTCTGAAGGGAGGAAATTAAATGAGAATGGAAAAGGGGAGAAGTGAAGCATCCTTAAACAGCCATGGCAAATATAAAGGTGAAACGTTTGGCAGTGAAGGCATTCAGCCTCTTTCCACCCCAAAGAGGGATCACCTTTGACTCTCCCTCTAGATAGATCAATTCCCAGCCTAGTTCTTGTAAGCACAGGGCACCTTCAAGCTCCCATTGGTACCACTGGTACTCACACTACACTCCAAAAATCAGCCCAACTACCCTAATCACACAGGTTACCAGATACCAAAAAACTCTCTTACACGCTCGCTCTCATTTATACAAGTTGTTTGCAGACCTCCCTCATGGTTTTGATCATTACTGCCACTTTGGAAGGAGCATTACACAAAAACCCGCACGTACCAATGACCCAAGGAGCAAGTGGAGCCAGTAGTGCCTGTTCCCTCTTAGGTGGGGGGCACTGAGAACGAATGCTTTAAAAGGCCTTGGTTGATAAACGCCTGTAAGACACGGGGTGACATGATGTATTTTGTTCTCTTACCAGAAGATCACTGCGTTTTATGGACTGCAGGGACTTCTGGTACTCCTGCACCTTACCCGAAGCCAAGGGACTTGGTTTCTGTTCCCACCTCTAGCACAAACCTACCGTATGACGTTCCACTCATCTCCTCCCTCCATACCCCACTCACTCAAACCTAGCGTTTTTGTTGCTTTTGTTGTTTTTAAACAAAGTCCTTGGACCATAGGTTGAGTCTCAGACAGGCAGGATGCCCTGCAGTGCATTACAGTAACAAGAAGCTTCTTGGCTCCATGAATGTGCTACTTCAATGCCAATAGGTAATAAAACAGAATCAACAGTTTGCTGGGAGCATTTCTGGTGAGAGACAACAAAGTGCTTCTATCATCTCAAATGAGAACAGACATCTTGGAAGTACTCGAAACAACACAACCTCTATGTCAGGACATGCCACATATTTCAGTAGCGTATATTCAAGCTTATTGTGTATGCCGGTCTGTAAGCAGGGACACCACCTTGCCTTTGGAGCCCCTGATGCTCCCGAATTACTACAGCACCTGGCCAGGAATTCTTGGCAAATGCCAAGCTGGGGGGAATTACCAACTCAGGAGCTGATTCAGAGCACCTACATTTCTTTGCACTAAGAGCAGCCCAGGAAATCCTAGCCTTTTCCTCTTATGAGAAACACTGAGCATCAGAGAGCTGACGGGTGAAAACTGCTTCGTGTGGAAACCAGTCAACTAGCTGGAAGATAGCCGAGCGTAAACTGGTTCAAGATACAGGCTCTGCAGAAGAGCCATGCAGAAAGACCTCCACTGTTGGTCTCCCGTTTCACCGCTCTGACCTCCATGCGGTGTAATGCTTCTGCAGCCGCTGAAGGCCACATCCAGCGCCTGCAATAAAAGCTTGGCTGCTTACTCTGTGAAATCAGAGGTTTTCAACGAGATTTGTGCACTGATTCCTCAATGTTAAAATAAACTCTGCCGACAACTTCCTTCCGAAATTACTATCTGGACCGCACTAATTTCTTGCAAAATAATGCCTGTGTCATCCAGTACCTCGGAAGAGCAGGTGCTTTCCTTTGTGTCCCCAAGCAGATGCACATTTCACTGTTCTCTGAGCACTCAGAGGCAGCTTTTTTTGAGTGTGTGACAAAACGTGGTGACAGCTGCTGAAACCGAGATGCCTGATCTACCGTTTCCACCTAACCTGACTTCGGCAGGGGTGAAGCAGCTCATCTCTTTGGGGTGTGCAAGCCCTAGCAGAAGGCACCCCAGTGCAGTGCTCTCATCCCAGCCACTGCCTCGTTTTATTCTCTTTTCTTTCTATAAAAGAGAATGTTGTGCCGATGCCATCTGTTAAGCAAAGTGCTGCACGTACATTGCAATATACCCTGCAGCATACAACGGAGCCTTGCAGATTAAATGTGAAGAGAAGTGGCTGTAAGGGGAGAGAAAACTCCAGGTGCTGGAGCTGTTACAGGTGAGCCTAAGCGTTTGCTTCCCCGAGGCAGCTACCTGTCAGGATTAATCTTGCCGAGCCCAGGAATGCGCCTCAGTAGACGCCCCACCCCATTCCAGGAAACCATAAATACCAAATGAGATGCTCAGCCCCACACATGAAAGCATCTTCTTTCTGCGGAGCATGATTGCCGCGGAGCCACGGCCGGACCAGCATCAATCCTGCCTCATTGCTGGGGTCTTCTTAAGGTGGTTCCTTGGGGGAAACAAGGACGGCGGCGAGCACGGGTGCTTGCTGCCTTCCTCCTAAGGAGGCCTCCGAGGGAACCCCCTTATTTGTTTCTCTGTCCTGGATCTGCCTGGGGGCCCTGCTTTTTTTATTTCCAGGTTAAAGGACGTTCTCCCTTGTCCCAAAACCAACCCTAATCAGAACCGTCTTTGACAGCCCCTCTTACAAGTACTTTTGCTAACACGTCCCAGAGGCAAAGCTGGGGGGGACTTGGTCTTCTTCTGAATGATGCTGCCCAAGCACCATGCAGGAGGGGGCACAAAACAATTAACGGTGTTTTGGGTAGCGCAGTTTTGCCAAACAGGGTGCCCGTGGCCTGTCAGAGAAATACAGTGCGGGTGACGAACACTTATTTAGCAAAAATTATTGACTCCCAGGTTTCTTTTCCTCCTGTCTCCTTGTCATCTTGCTAGGAAAAGTCGTAATTTTCACAAAGATTGTTAAGATTCCTGCTTATCTCAAAGACTTTCCTCCTCTCAATTCCCCCCTTCCTCAGTTTTCCTGACTCTACAAACTTTTTGTTTGAGGGCTGAAGTGTTTTTGGTCTGTTTATGCTTTTCAGTTTGGAAAAGATGCTCGTGCCCAGGCACTGCTTGATATTAGACGTTCAGTTACGAGACCAGCAGAAGGCCAACGCAGGAGTGGTGTTTGGAAAGGCAAACACCAGGCGAGCCGTGGAAGTCATCCCCATGCCCCCACCACGTACCCGGAGGGAGGGCCGAGCCTGCTGCCCCGCGGGGAGCTGGGACCCGCTGCCGCCTCCCGTCTGCCTGAGGACGCCCCGGAGGCCAGCTCTCTCCCGCAGAGCCGAGCCCATGGCCAAGGCCACACGCCACAATTTCAGGGGCAGAGCCCCAGCCTGGGGAGTTGCCACAAAAAAAGAGCATCCCCGGCTAATTAGGGGCTTCTGGATCAAAAGCAATATATTTAGAGCCCAAACTCAAACGCTTGGCTCCAGGGAGCAGCCGGTGCCGATGCCGGGGCAGCGGGTGGCAGCCAGCTTGCCAAGCGCAGGCTGGGACTGCCAGAGGGACACTGCTGACTCCAGGAGTGCTCTCTTCCACAACGTCCGAAACAAAGCAATTTCAAAACACAACAGCATTTCCATATTTTGAGGCATAACCAGCCCCTGGAAAATTTCTCTCCTGTTTCTACATAAACACGGTATCTTTCAGACAGCACCTCACCAAACCCAAACCCCAAAACAGCCACAGCCGAGTGCGGTGGCAGCAGGACACTGGAAGCACGGAGCAGTCGTGCTGGGGCAGTGTGTTTGGGGAGGCAGGCACTGCCGTCCCCGTGGCCCAGCTACTCATTGCTCCGGTCTTCTCTCAATCATTTTCTGCGCAGAGTAGTCCCACATCTCTCAGAACGCATCTTTTGGCGCGTGGGCAACCAAATTCAGATACCTTAAAATTTCAGGCTGGCAGGGCTTGGTTCAGGTTATCGTCAACTGAGAAAAACATTTGCAAAATGCTGATTCAGGTATGGATTCTGTAGTCCGGGTTTAAAGCCAGCAGGGTGGGACAGAGCTTTGCCTGCTGGGTTTACTTCACAGCCTCCCGATCGGCTGCCTTAAGCATCCGTAAGTATATGAAAATAAATATATGTCTATATGCCGCTTTCCCCAAACTGTTCTTTTAGGGAATGAAACCGCAGGTACTGTGCGTTAAATAAGTCAGTTCCTCTGACAGAGACACATTTGGTTGAATTTTAAATGAGGCCTTTAGAAATCTCTAAAATTTTAACCATCGGTGTGTAACAGCTTCTAGGACGTTCCCCACCTTGTAACATTTAAAACAATGATTCATCTTCATAAGAAATATGTAACCGTCTAAAACTAACTCATAAATAATGTTAATTATCTGCATGGTCTGTGTTTCAGCATATGCAATTTCCAGCTACCAACACTGGACGTTACAAAACCTTTTACATGACATCAACTTTCCAATGAGCAGTGCCCTACAAAATACATAATTTTTAACCTGCATTTGATTGCCACAGCTTAAAAATCCCAGAATTTGTGAGAGCTACAAATAGTTTTCAGACTGTGCAGCGTGGAATAAAAGCTAAGATTTTTGGTTCGGCCTGTTGATATTTCCTGAAAACATGAAACAATTCTGAAAGGACAGATTTCCTGGCTCACAGCTAAAGGTCAGCAGTCACACAGGGACCGCTCGCTAAGTGTACCAAAATGATTGGGAGGGAAAGATTGGCACAACGTGGCGGTATTATTAAGAAGTGATTTAAGTGGGGGGAAAAAGGGAGAAAAGAGAGAGACAGACAAGGATTAGACTCTCAACAAGTGAGCTTTCATCAAGACTAGAAAAACAGCCTTGTTCCTTGCTGCTTGCAGCCCCTCGCTGTCACTCCACGCACGGCTGGCTCTTGCTCCTTCTTTCCGCCCCCTCCGCCAGCCGTGCAGCCCCCAACCGTGCTGCCACCCCGGGCTGCACCGGCTCCGGACACAACCGCTCCGTCCAAGCATCACAAATCACTCCTCTAGCCCTTCCTGCACGGTCCAAAGCTTTTTCCAGGCAGGTTATGGAGGCACCAGGTTCATTGGGAAGGACGGGTGACTTTGTGCAACACTGACCTACAATTGTGTGATAGGCAAAAAAAAAAAAGCTCATTTTCCCAAGGAATCTCCCCCAAAGCTGCCCAATGTTTATAACTCGCTCTCAGCACAATTCAAGAGCCAAAGCACTTTACTGGCTAAGTCCTGTTCTGCAGCCGGCAGAGGGGGCAACAGGCAGCTCTCGTCGCTTTCTTGAAACCATCTGCTTGAACAAAGTTCTTTGTCAAAGTATGTAATTTTATAATAACAGATACCAAAAATTCCCCATCCACTGAGATGATACCAGTTGGAAAACAAGAACATTCTGCAATTAAAATCTCCAAGGCACATATAATGTTGGTAGTATCTTTAAAATGACACTTAGTACCGCTCCCAACAGAGACTGTTCCCGGTCCCTCCAAGACTCCCTGTCTTGTTTTCACTTTTAGTATTCATGTCTTTCTTTTAAAATATGGGGTATATACAATTTTCCAGGCAAATAAACTCTGACCAAAACGAACGTAGCAGCCTCCAGCATGTCCCTGCCACAGGCTGTCCACCCGGGTAACTACACCCCCCTCCCTGCCTGACCAAGAGCAGGGATTATAGAGAATTTGCGTGTATAATCCTGCTAATGAAATACCGCTACTCTGACCTCAACGTCCTCCCTCACACTGACTTATCAAAAGCATACGCTCCCATCACTCACGCTCTTTTTCTTTTTTCTTTTTTAAATTAAAACCAATTGGTTGTAGAGCAAAATACTACCTTTTCAGCTACAAGGTTAACAGCAAGCCAATGACCACATGTGTAACTTGAATCTGATGCCCCCAAATCCCACTAACTACAGTAAACGAAAGCAAACCAACAAATGCACCAGTAAGCAGCTAAGCAATACTGCAGGCTGTTAAACTTTAAATTTAGCCCTGGCAGACCCTGGAGGAAGGGCATCCCAGAAGGCACGTGTTCTCTGCTATGCAGGGAGCACTCAAACCATAGGATCCTATTCCACATGTATCACTTTTGAATATACGGCTGTACCTATCGTATGTCATCTGTATTTCATATGTATATTTTCCTTAAAAATACTTTGTATGAGATAAAGGACGCTCTGCTGCTGCCCACAAAACATTCGCCCCAAAAGCAGCCAAGTGAGACTGAAACATATCATAATTCTTTGCAATGGGGCAAAGCCATAGCTCAGAATAGAGGGGCTCTGACAATTTAGGGTTCTACAGACCCCAGCCTGCAAGGATGAACTATTCTCCAAAGCAAAATGTTGAACACTAGCGTGGAGAATATTCCTTCAGAAGCAGATCACTGCAGCCTTGCTATTTTCTTGCTAGAGCTTCAGGGCAATTTAAAAGTAGAACCTATTACCATGATCAGTGGTGAGATTACAGAAGCAAGATTTGCTGTGATGAATCTCAAAACCAGAGCTCCAGGCCTAAAATTCAAAGTGCCACACCTGCTAGCAGAGAATCTATGAATAAGCTGATCTCCAGGCTGCAAAGACAATGAGAAAGGGTTGGACATCCCCATCCAGTGGAG
Organism: Pluvialis apricaria; assembly: GCA_017639485.1. NCBI lineage: Eukaryota > Metazoa > Chordata > Aves > Charadriiformes > Charadriidae > Pluvialis > Pluvialis apricaria. The sequence continues at coordinate 28,018,033 of CM030014.1, forward strand.
CCTCCCCCACTATGTTCTCCTAAGGCCAAACGAAAACACCGATGTGAAGACGAGCTGTGCATCGACACTTCTGCAACCCAAAACCTGCACTCCACGCTGCCCCTGAGGAAATCTAACAAAACCAGGCATGTGGTGCCAGAAAGACTAGAGCTCAATCTGACATTAAAAAATTCTTTTCTTGAACAGCTCTAAACAGCACTACCTGTAAACCAACTTGTTAACTGTGAGATTAATAACAACTGAAAGATAGGGTGGTTTCTATGGCATTGCTTCAGGAGCTGAGGTGACTCCATTGCCCCATCACCAGAACTCCCTCAATTTTAAACCATCTATGCAGTACCTAAAGAAAAAATAATAATACTGCTTATAGGTGAAGTCATGCTTGAAACTCAGACACAATAATGATGATTTTTTTTTTTAAATCATGTCTTGCATAAATTATAAACTCTATATTGATTGCAAGGGTAGTTAAGCAAATTAAAAATGTATAATGGGAGGAGGAGACATCTTCTTGGCCTTGTGGGCTCAAGTGAGCTTATTCCTACCGCAAAACACCAATGATCTGTGCATTATGGTCTGTTAAAGTAATACTTGGCTTATTGAATGCTTACTTTGTTTGATGCTTAAAAGAAACTTGGGTACACACCACAGAAATAAAGCTCTATTTTGTAAAATGCTGGGGAATCATAGAATCATAGAATGGTTTAGGTTGGAAGGGACCTTGAAGATCATCGAGTTCCAACCCCCCTGCCACAGGCAGGGACACCTCCCACCAGCCCAGGTTGCCCAAGGCCACGTCCAGCCTGGCCTTGAACACCTCCAGGGACGGGGCTTCAACAACCTCTCCGGGCAACCTGTTCCAGTGCCTCACCACCCTCACAGTGAAAAACTTCTTCCTAATGTTTAATCTAAACCTGCCCTCTTCCAGCTTAAAGCCGTTCCCCCTCGTCCTATCTCTACATGCCCTTGTAAAAAGTCCCTCCCCAGCTCTCCTGTAGGCCCCCTTTAGGTACTGGAAGGCCGCAATAAGATCTCCCCGGAGCCTTCTCTTCTCCAGGCTGAACAGCCCCAACTCTCTCAGCCTCTCCTCATAGGAGAGGTGCTCCAGCCCTCTGATCATCCTCGTGGCTCTCCTCTGGACGTGCTCCAGCAGGTCCATGTCCTTCTTATGTTGGGGACTCCACAGCTGGATGCAGTACTCCAGGTGGGGTCTCACGAGAGTGGAGTAGAGGGGCAGAATCACCTCCCTTGACCTGCTGGCCACACTTCTTTTGATGCAGCCCAGGATACGGTTGGCCTTCTGGGCTGCGACCGCACACTGCTTGCTCATGTCGAGCTTCTCATCAATCATCACCCCCAGGTCCTTCTCCACAGGGCTGTCCTCCAGCCATTCTCCGCCGAGCCTGTATTTGTGCTTGGGATTGCCCCGACCCAGATGTAGGACCTTGCACTTGGCCTTGTTGAACTGCATGAGGTTGGCTTGGGCCCACCTCTCCAGCCTGTCCAGGTCCCTCTGGATGGCATCCCTCCCCTCCAGCGTGTCTGCCTCGCCAAACAGCTTGGTGTCATCAGCAAACTTGCTGAGGGTGCACTCTACCCCACTGTCCATGTCGCTAACAAAGATGTTGAACAGTACGGGTCCCAGTACCGACCCCTGAGGAACGCCACTCGTCACTGCTCTCCACTTGGACACCGAGCCGTTGACCGCAACCCTTTGAGTGCGACCATCCAGCCAGTTCTTTATCCACCGAGTGGTCCATTTATCGAATCCATGTCTCTTCAATTTAGAGACCAGGATATCGTGTGATATCGTGAATAAACAAAACAAAACAAAAAAAACAAACAGGAAATCCCTTACAGCTCTAACTGTCATCTCAACACAAGCATCTCCCTTTCATATGCTTGGTTTTGCTTACTGTTATTCTTAGTGCTGTTATTATTATTAATCCCCCAGAACATCACACTCGTACTAAACCAGTTGTTCACTAGGCGATTGCTGCTCGTCAATATAATCCTCAAAGCTTCCATCAAATTTTGCACTCTCTTCCATGACAGACGTAGAGCTATTTTCTTTCAAGTGTCTGTGGCAAAACTAAAGAGCAGATATAGCAGCCGGTGCTGCACTAGGCAACAGAGGGAGAGGGTGCTGAGGCTGGGGGACGTCCCGCATTAAGCCCTGCGAGGGGCTGGATTTCAGAGGTCAGCGAGTGTGCGCAGCGGCAGCCACATCAGCTCCCATTCAGACATCAGTCTGAGCAACCAGCATTGTAGGACTCTCTTGAAAACCCTGTTTATCGCCTTTTAAGGCAGGTGAAAATCAATTAATTTTGAGCTTTTAAAGGAATGCCTTCGCTGTGGTCAACCCTGGCCACACAGTTACAATGCATTTTGCAGAGATGCACTGCCTTTTCTTTCTATTCAGTGTAAAAGCACTTAATCTTGGTTATCAGCTCCCTGAAGGTCAGGCTTATTTCTTTAGGTCTATTATTTACTGCTTGAGATTTCCAGTTCCACCTTTCTGGCTATTATAGCTTCTTTCCCCAACTCCTATTCTTTTCACGATAACTCCATATGATGACTGTTGATAAAGTTAGGAGGACCATGATTCTAAATGTCTGACCTTCTTCAAAATCTGATAATGGATACAGTTTCTGAATCATAGGTCATCTCAATTTTGCCAATAAACCATTTATTTCCAGTGGCCTTCAGACCTTGAGGCTTACTGTGCACTGCAAAATGGATTCTTCAGGGAACAATAAAAGTAAGAAAGCCATCCTCAGCCTTTGCTTAGCACATTAGGAGGGATACTGTACTTTGGAGAGTATGTTTGTCTACAACATCTTACATGCCACAGTCTCCAAGACCTTCACTGCTGCACAACACTTTCTGATGTTTGTATGAAGCTGAAAGTTATGAACGTCTAATGAGAACTAACCTCCTTTTCATTCGCGTTCTATATGGAAAGGACAAGAAAAATCCACGCCTCCTTAAACCCTCCCCATCTACCGAGGGCTGTCCAGTCACCTTTACCATATTCTTCAATTTACGGCTCAAGGCAGAGTGCCAAGTTTTACATCACGACCTCAAATGTTATGCTGCTGTGGTAAGACCCGATTACGCCAGGCTTGTAAAAGCTGCGTCGGTGCCAAGGTACACAATTTGTTGGTGTGAGTGCCTGCCAGCCTCCTGCAATGGCCGCACTGAAACAGAGTTCTCAAAATGACTTGGTCTTGCAAAAACACTGCCAGAGGTACAATTCCTGTTGAAGGTCTACATTTCACGCAAACGATTGAGCAAGACGCAGAGGAAGGCGTGTTGACCACGAATCCCCGGCTCGAACGGTGCTTGGAAAGTTAAGCAGTGACTGCATCCTGAGCAGGGGGGGAACCGAGCAGGTTTACTTACTGTCAAAGCTTCTGTGCTGCGCCGTCAGGGTCGTCTGCACAGCGCGACCGGCCTCTTTCATCATGGCTTCAAATTCACTTCGGCTTTTGTTTGCAAAGTTCTCCTCCATCTCACTGGTGCAGCAGGTATAGCCTTGTGGACAGATTCGCAGGTGCTCCCCTAAAATGAGAGAAAATGTAGTTGAATGGCCAGGTCTGGAAAACAACAGATTTCACCCCAAACAACCTCAGCATAAAAATATTCCAGCTCCCTGGTAACCTGGATCTGCATCAGGCTTTACATGTTTACCCCCTAATTTGAGTTATCCTGCATTAGTATAGTGGTTGGTGTGAATTACAGGTACAAATTTTGTCACCGCTGACTGTGAGGGAAGGAAAAGAGAAGATAAAGTTCATACGTGGGCAAGGAGAAAGGAAATACAAGTGTCTCCTGCTCAAAATCTGCCCTAGAATCCAGCTCTGCCTAGAATCCCAGAAGACATAGAAGTCTTTGATTAAATGACAAATTAGTCGTCCTCATTAGACTTAACGTGCACATTACAACAACTGTTTGAAACTACTTTGGCAAGAAAAAAACCCTCAACTCCAATGCACGCCCCCTCCTCAACCAACTCCCCCGTCCCCAAATTATCCTGAGAAAGCACTTCCATAACTAGAGAGGTGAGACTAGCGAGTTTTCAAAAGACCGCGCCGTGCTGAATGCCAGTGGCATTTGGGTGACTAATTCTCCTCCACACATTTTGAAATCTGCCCATTTGCTATTTTTTCAATGAAAAATTTCTCTCCCAGAAAGAGACGAGCCCGCCCCAAAAAAGCATTGCTATGACAATCACTGATTGAATACACCCTTTGCTATAGGGAAGGACAGGAAAGGCAAGGGGACTCGGCAGTCAAAGTGAAAAACTCTTCAGTATAGGAGCTCCTCCTGCCCTCTGCAATCTCTTTATTGTGGAGAAGAGAGCCTTTGCATAGGCAGAGTCAGCAACATTTTAAAAATAATTGCTTAAGTTTTTATGAGTCCTTACAAACAAAGACACATCCACCTGCAAACACACCCTACGTTTCTCCTTACCCAGCAATAAGAATTCATTTGAATGAAATCAAACATCAGGGTTATTTTTTTTTTGCTAAAGAATAAAAACCCCCTTGTTCCAAGCACACATCCAGATAAACCAATTAAAATGAAGTTACCATGCTTAACATAATTTGATTGGGATTGCCAATGATTTTGCTGGCAGTTTTACAGGACTGCTGTCTTAACACCATAGTTGAGCTGAAACATATATTTAAAACCGTGTTTTATCTCGTGTGTCTCGACAGCTTCAAATCCTGAACCCGCACAGCCCCCCGGAGTTCCCCATTAAAGTCCTTCGCTATTTCCAGCGTAGAGCCCTTGGCAAACGGGTGCCTTAAGGGTAAAGGGTCTTTGAAGCTGGGCATGTGTCCTACCCTTGTGAATGCCATGTCATTCGTAGCCTGACGAAGAGCAATTTTGCCAGGCGTGCTCTGTCGTTGATGTATTTTAGGCAGCAGCCACTCAGGATGAGTTTGCATTTTGCTGGCGCTGGGGCCCCTGCTCACAGGCGGCGCTGGAGCAACCTCTGCAGGGCGCCGGGGTGAGCCTGCCCTCGGGAAACGCGTTATCACGTGCGTTTGCACCGACACCGTCGCCGTCCTGCCCACGCGACGGGCACGGCTGCTCACCACCCTTCGTAGGAGGATAACCCCCATCATCACGCTTGTGTCTCACTGCCACCTGAGAGGAGCGTCAGGGAGAGTGGTGTGTCCCGGGAGCTCCCGTGTCCCACGGGACCCCGCTCCCAGTCCCCCTCTGTGCCACGCCGTCAAAGCAACAGAAATAGCAGCAACTTCCTTCAATATAAAAACTAAGAGTCAAATGCAGACATCATGTGGGTTGATGCTCGCCATACCAAACGCAATTCGAGTTACAGCGCTTCCCTAAGCCTCTCCTTCCTTCGTAAACGAGATTGCTGCAACTCTTCCCCTGAGCTCATTTCTGCAAAGCCGCATTTGTCCAAGAAAGCCATCGTGAGGATTGCTGGCATGTGACAGACAGAGCTATAATTTTTGACAAGACACAGCTTTGTTTCCTGTCATGGCAAATTAAAAACTTTCATCTTGTCCAGCCTCTTCCGTCCGATTTCTGCTGCCACAGGACTTCGGACGAGGATGGAAGTTTTGCTGACAGTTGTTTTACTGCCGTATGCCTCCATCAACACTGCCCTCAGGACAGCCGGGTTAGAGTGCCCAGCCTCTCTGAAAGGCCTATAAACAAGGAAAAGCATCCCAAGGGATCCCAACGGTTCCCGAAGACTACCTTTGCCACCACTGGCTCAGTGGCTGATAAATTTTGCAGATGAGGTCCCAGTCCTGCAAGCCTCTGCACTTGATAGCGCCCAAAAGCATGAGCAGTCCCCCCGACTTCTCCATCCACCGTTACCCACCAGGGTTTGTAGGTTCCGCTGAAGCCACGAACAACCCTTTACAAACGCCCCTGGTTTGGTAAACCAAGATAAAGCAGTGGGGAACCGGCCCGCACAGGCTTTAGAAACAAAAGAAAGGGGGAAGGTGTGGGACTCGCCTCTGGGATAGCACAGGGCCGGGCCCCAGGAGGAAGATGGAAGGGCAGAAGAGCCCCCACGCTGCGCCCGAGCTCCCTGACCAGCAGCGAGGAGCGGCAGAAGTGTGAGGCACGCTAATTAAAACGTGACATGACCGGACAAAAAAAAAAAAAACCCTCCATGCTGCCACCCCGGGGCAAAGCAGCGAGCGCGTTGCAGCAGGATGGCCTCAGTCCAACACCGCCCTGCGCCGGCAGAGCTCCAAACAGCCCCCAGCCAGCCCGCGCCACGGCGCACAGCGCGGGGAAAGACAGAAAGCAAGGGAAAAGTCACACCCACAGCTAAAACTGCTTAATTTTACACAACTTTGTGAATCGAATATAGATTTTTTTTTTTAATGCTTGAAGCTCAGAGTAGTTTTGATCCCTTCCGAAGCCATGTTTATCTCGGCTTTCTGCGGGCATTCGTGTGGTACTCAGCACCACAGCACTTTATCTCAGTGGGAAGCAAAGTTTTTATCACTTCTCTTTGTAATTCAAAACTCAGTGCACGCAAAACAGTCTTACAACACTATGAAAACGCTTTGCTTGCTTTGCTTTTTAACCTGACCCACCCTGGAAACGTTCACTATTATTATTTAACCTTTTTTTATTGACTCCAAAATAAACGCGCTCCAGACCCTACTTTTGCTCTCCTTGTATTTCAAAGTTCGTTTGTTTGCTCACTGGCCGTTAACACTGCTGAAGCGGCACGATAAACACCTCCGGGTTCACCTGGCAGGAGATTATCTGCAGATACCTACGGAGAGATAGAGGTGTTTGACGAGGAGTAAATCTGCAAGATACCACGTGCCTTCTCCTCTCCACTGCTGCGGCAGAGACGTTTCCCCCGTACACATCTGCCATGCTGCTAACCGCCTGCTCCAGCACACACGTTCCCGGCCCCTGGAACAGCTTCGCAGAAAGCAAAGCGAGTGCGGCAGAAGCCAAACCGGCAGCGAGCAGAGGGCTGCTCCAAATCTTCTTGAAGATAATGGATACACTCCCGGGGAATCAGGCCATCTCTCGGCCAGGCCCAAAAATGAATTACGCTATCGCATATTAATCAAATAATCATAATGCACAAAGATGATTTAGGGATAGGAGCATCTCCCTTCTGAGGAAAGGCAGAGAGAGCTGGGACTCTTTAGCCTGGAGAAGAGAAGGCTGAGGGGAGACCTTATTATTGCTTGTGAGTATCTAAAGGGTGGGTTGAAGGAGGGTGGGGCAGACTCTTTTCAGTGGTTCCCAGTGACAGGACGAGGGGCAATGGGCCCAAGTTGGAACATAGGAAGTTCCGTTCAAATACACAGAAAAACTTCTTTACCGTTCGGGTGGCAGAGCCCTGGCACGGGCTGCCCAGGGAGGCTGTGGAGTCCCCTTCTCCGGAGATGTTCAAGACCCGCCTGGATGCAGTCCTGAGCAATGTGCTCCAGGCAATCCTGCTTTAGCAGGGGAGTTGGACTAGATGATCTCTAGAGGTCCCTTCCAACTCCGAAAATTCCACGATTCCGTGATAGGAGTCTGTAGCTGAAACCCGGCCACCTCTCCCCAGCCCTCAACTTGCAGCCCCCCAGGTCTGGCAGCGGAGCTCGGAGGTGCCCAGGGTGCATTTGATGGCTCAGCTAATACCAGCTCTGAGCTGCCCTAAGCACTCTGGATTTAAGACACATTTGTAAGTAAGAGAAGATGTACTTTGGGATGCTCGGCTTCCCTGCGGAAAACTAGCAGCTTTGCCCAAGCCTTCGGCAGCCAAAATGCGCAGTTCCATCTGGGTCTCCCTGGAAGAGCCGGCTCTCCTGCAAAAGCTGCCGAAATCGGGGTGGGATGTAACCCACCGACTTCACGGTCTCTTGGAAATGGAGACAGGGCAGAGCACGCACGAAAACAGCATCGAACAAATATCTCATTTATGATTAACTGCCCTGGAGTGGAAAGAAATAGGCAGGAGGCTGATGACAAGAAAATCTCACGCTGCCTGGCTACGGGCTTGGATCGTCCTTCAAATACCCTCTCAGCTGGCTGGGTTAGCAGATCACTTTGGCTATCAAATTCATTACTGCGTTTGAGAGTGCTGACTATTAAATCACTCGACCACTTTTCCCTCGGGGACGGAGCCGGGCTGCTCTGTGGCAGGGTGCCCGCAGGGGGAATAGCCCTGCCCGCAGCCACCACCGACACGAGCTGCGGCAGGGCTCAGCTCCCTGCTTCTACCCCACGTGCTCCCGGCCTCACCGCCCCGGCCCAGGCAGGCTCCCCGCGGCCGTGGGCTGTGCCGGGAGCCGCTGCGGTCCATGGGGCGTTGGGGTGGCAGGATCTCAGCCCACTGAGCTCAGAAAAGGGCTCTGGCTATTCACCGCTGCTGCGTTTCACCCCACCGTGAGGCTCCGTAGCCACGAACACCAGAGAAGGGCAGTCCCGGGCGTGTAAAATGCAATACTGAGAGAAGAGTCCTCGGCTCCTTTAGCCATGTAAATAGTGCTATTTCTATCCCTCTCGCAGGACGTTGGAGATTGAATTCATTACAATGTTTGCAGAAGGTCTGGGGTTATTTGGATGTGTCAGAGTATCTAAATGCAAATTATTACAAAATCATTCCTCCCAGAGGTTAATTTATTTCAGGCTGTGATAAACCCGTCAGGATTCTTCCCTCATATTTGTAACCCTCCTCCCAGTCGCTCTCCAAATGGCTCCAAAACCTCATCTGGTGCTCCTAGCCCGAAACCGACCCCCGGCTGCACCAGTCCAGCCCCCCTCACCAGGGCACCTACAGCCCGCACCCCCTCCTTGGGGGTTTGTGGGTGCACGTCTCGGGCAATCAAGGCTTGCTGAAGCCCCACGCTGCTGCCCCCCCCCGCCATGCACGGCAGGGACACCAGGACACAGCCCCCGGCCAGGTACCGCCAGGGAGCATGAGAGCACCCGGCAGCCGAGGAGCTCCAGCCCTCTCCTACTGTCCCTGGCCGGCACTACCTTCTGCTCACCCGAATCCCATCCAGGCTAATGAGCGTCACAGCCAGGAACTGAGGACAAAACGGTGTAATTCAGACCATGGCTTTTTTCTCCCCCCCCCCCTTTTTTTTTTTTTTTTTTTTTAACCGTGTCAAAGAGTCTGCAGCTGATGCAAAATGAGCCTGGAGGTGGTAACAGATGTTAAAAACACCTTGCAAAGAGGTAGTGCAATGAAAGTAAATCCCCTTCCTTATGCCTCCCAGCTTTTCCTGCTTCAGGTGTTCCTGTCCCCATCTCTCTTGCAATACATATCTTTAAAGAGAACATGATTTAGCGCATGCTGTTAAGTAACTGACAGCACAGCCTCCAGCACCAGTATACAACGATGCTACCTTGAAACCCAGTCTTGTCACAGATAACACCTAGAGGAAACGGGGGTACCCAAAAAACACTCGGACAAGGAGAAAGCCCTGGCTGACCCTCCCAGGAAGAGCTCTTTGTGCCCTTTTCATTCTAGATGCACTGAGAAACATCAGCTGAGAAGCCGCTTCCAAACACCTACGGCTCTTAATATTTGTGTGAGTGTCCGGGGATACAGCCGGTCTCTCATAGTAGCTGCTAACATCAAACTGAACCGGGTACCAGGCTGCTCTATCAAGGAGAGTGCAAATGAGGAGTTTGCCCGTATTGCCAAGGCAGGTGTTAGCTAAGCGCTGTGCAGCCTGTTTCTTTGATTTGCAGTCAGCTGTCGGCAAAATACGACATCTTCTATTTCCTGATTATGTATTAAGAGTATCGGTTTGTTTGGCTTTGGTTTGCACATAATGTCAGGGGAGTCATAGCAGGCCTGAATTTTAAGTATTGTAAGGCAAACCTTCAAACTTTGATCAAAATGCAGTGAACCACGCTCCTCCCTGGTATTGGCAATACCACGGGATGAGGATGTGCGGGAGGGGGCAGGGGCATGGGCTGGCCAAGAAATCCGGGGCAGAATACAGGCTAGTGGTCACGAAGAAGGGTTGCGCTCACGTGAATTCATGATTTTCCTGCACTTTCGTACCAAGAATATCTCGGGATAAGGAGCGGAGGCGGCGGGTGCAGCTGGGAGCCTGGCCCCGCTGCGGACTCTGTGGATGTCTGGGATGAGCCAGATTGGGACCTAACACAGCCGCTGGGGAGAGGAGAGCCAGAGAGAAGCTGTCTGCTTCACCAGCACCCTGCAGGAACCCCGCACGGACCTCAGCGCCTGCTATGTAGCAAGACCCAGGCAAACCTCAGCCAGCCCAAGGCCACCGCAGAGCAGTGTCCCAGCTCACGCTGAGGACTGCGGGGAAGAGGCGGGCGCCATCTCGCCCGCTTCATCCACGCTGGGCTCCCCACGCACATCGCGGCTGCCGCCTGGCCTCAGGGAGGCCGGAGGGATTTGGCTCCAGCACAGCCGACTCCGATTTCTCTCCGCTGCTGCTGAGGGAGTAGCTGGGTATCTTGAGGGACTGAAAACAAGGGCATGAAGTCTTTTCAAGCTGCACACCACAGGTCTGAATTTGTCCCGTGTCAGCAGCTTTTATAATGCCTTACCATCTGATGGCTGATCAAATGGCTCATGCTATCTGAGATGAACTAATGTTTCTGTTGCAGATAAAGACAACAAGCACTACGTTCCACATCACCGACAGAAACAGCAACATGGAAAAAGTATCTCGAGAACATGCTCATCCCGTTAAAGCAATGCACGCATTTAAGACGAGACAACAGCAAAACACGAAATGCTTGCTCCCACAGCTCATCATTCAGACCAGGATTATACCAACACAAGCGAAAACCCAAAACCAGATAATCCAGAAGATTTGCTCTTTCCACTCCTTACCTTTTATATTCCTACCAGGATTTAGTAAACTATCAAAACACTGTTAACCAAACAAGACAGCTTAATCTGGCTACTGCGTGGAGTTGGCTCCCTCCCAGCTCCGCACTGTTCTGCAATTGCATTACTGGGGAACTCCGACGCAGTGAGGAGATACAGGTACTCCTGCGAAACACCACAACCGGCATCCTCGGAGCAGGAAAGCACTGATGGGTGGGAGGGCTTTGGGACTGCCCTGTTTCCCACCGACACAGGCCGTGCAAGTCGGGAGCCTGGCTCCCGGGGAGCGGGGCGGGAGGGTTCGAGGGAGGCTGAACAGGGAATTTCCTCTGTATTTGCTCTGTTTGAGTGTCGAAATACTTCAGGCTCTGAGGCTGTCAGCTCAGTGTCACACTCACGCGCTGCAAGTGTGGTATCAATTTGTTTAATCCTAGACCCTGATGTCAGAGGAATTTATAAGGCAGGCAAACATGGGCAAAAAAAAGTCAATTAACAGAGGAGAAAGAGCCCCCTCCATGTCCTAGAAAAATATTAAGTACAGAGTAGATGAGACTGCCTTCAGAAATGGCAGTTTGAAAATCCCAATGTCATCTGTGTATGTTACAGTGGCAAACTGCCCAAAGGAAGGGAACAGAGGAAATGTCACAAATGCTGACAACAGACTTGATTCTTACTGAAAAGAACTGCACAAAAGCACTTCACCCACGCATTGCTCCTTTGGGTTTGGGGAGTGTCTTTCTGAATGAACCCACTGCTCCAGAACATCCCTTCCCATCACTTCGCTCCCCCAGTTTCCCACTCAGGACCTGGATCTGCCCTTAGCTGCATGGGCCTGACTCACGCAGCAGGAATAAGCACAAGGCGCAACGATCCAAGCCTGTGTTTAAGGACAAAGTAGGAAACACTTTATAATTTGCAATAGAAAATATCTTTTTCAGCAGTTTGAGAGAGGAATGAAAGAAGGAGGGCCAAATCCACATGTACCACAAGCAATGAGGGACCTCCTATCTAGCAGAACTGACTAAACACACCAAAACCCAACGCTCCCCAGATCCTCCCCCTGGGCACTGGACCCACTGTTGGGGAGCTTCTGAGCACGCCTCTGCTCCAGAAAAGGAGATGATCCGTTTTGAAAGGCTTCAAAGGGGAGCTAGGACATGGTCTTCAATTAGCTCTCTCCAAATAAATCAATCTTGAAAGAAGGCTTCAGTTCAGACTTAGAGCAGTTGCAAGGATCACGGAGAAACGCACAGGGAGTTCACTGTTACGCTCTTTCCCCTTCTCTGAAAAACAGAAAACTCTTAAAAAGAGTCTTAGACAAGGGAAGAATTATCTTGTCTCTTCACATAACACTTATGCGGCCGTATTGAAGTTGTGTGTCATAATCCATCACTATCAACCTCTTTCAGAGTTGTCCTGAGCACATCAGCTTCTCACCAGATGTTTTGGCTTTTTATTTTTTTTTCTCCTTCTTGGAACAAAGAGTCTTTATCCTCAGTTTTCTTCTATCTAAAATAAGATCAAACTGGAAACCTATCACTCTTATCAGATGGAGCTTCACTGGAGGCTTCATAACACCATAAATATGTTATTACATAAGAGGAAAAGCAATTCATTAAGCAGAACCTTTTTCAACTTCTCCTCAGGAAAATACCTACTGGAGAAACTGTCAGCCCTTCCCCATGTCCTGGCAGCTTGCTGCCAGAAGGATCAGACTGGAAAAGGAATCTCGATAGTAAACTGAACACTAAAGATGCAGTTTCCACTAAGAGGTTTAAGAGATGATGGCTTTTGGTTTATCCTCCATTAAAAAAAAAAGAAGTTTTGGGGCAATAATTCATATAAATATGACAGGAACATGAGGAAGGGTTTGCTTGAAACCAAAAAGCTCCTCCAGTCCCCCCGTTGAAGCGCTGCAAAGAAAAAAGAGATACTGCATTTTGGGTTACTTTGGGATAGAGAGACAAACAAGCTTCAGCAAGGCTGTAAGACTCTTGCTCAAGAACAGGGAGCGCTCATGGTCAGTCTCAATCATTTCATTGCAAAGAACAAACCTGGATTCACCTCTCATGGAGAAGGCAGCATTTAGAGAACGCTTCCTTCCAATGCCAGCAAAGCTCTCAAGCAGTCGATGTTGGTGTGAAGATGATGAAAGTCATCTTCCTGGGTTTCAGACACATGCTCAACACCGGGCTCCTGCAAGGCACCCCCTATTCCTTATCCCTCTGCCACCCTCGCAGGACGCTGCAATGAGCGGGATGCACCACACCAGGGGAGGAGGCTGGGCATGATGCACAAGTGGGGTGCCATGGCTGCCCACCTTGATGAGCCAAACTCCTGGTTGCTGGCTCACCCAAGGGAGGACAAGACACTGCCTCTTCCTGCTGAGCAGAGCTACAGATGCTGTCAGTAGCACCGGGGACTGCGGGGGTGGCTCAGTCCCTTCCTGCGGAAGGATGTGTGCATCCAAGAAGGATCTTGCTTTCTAGCAACAAAAATCTCCCCAGGGAAAATAAACAAACTAAAAAAACCCAACCACTCTGTCTGCTGGTAAGAATGAAATGACGCCTGAGTTTGCAAAAAACGTCGTCTTTAAATAGATATTAAACAAGCTAAGTTCTTGGATCTGAATCTGATTCTGAGAGTTTGCAAAAACAAAACGACTATGCCTAAAATTTTAAGAAGTTAGGCTTAATGACACTCATTAATTTTAAATTCCATAAATGCGTGTACACCTTTCAAAATTAAAAATACAAAGATGCAAGTAATGAATTTTCTGAACCCCACCAGTTCAAGACTATCCTTTTTTAGATCTTTGTAAAAATTTAAGAGACTTCACCCAAGCAGAGTTGTTGGCTTGCGCCATAAATTAGGAGTGCTTATACCTCCTCTAAAACTCTTTGCTGTATGTGTTGGCAGGGATGTGGGAAGGTGCAGGATTGGAGGGGCAAGTTCTGGTTGCTATGGCCTTTTTCATTTTGCAACTTGAGGCTTTTTTCAGCCCCAGAAATGCTTGGTTCTTCTTCAGCTACTGCTTTGCTTTATTTGTCTTGTGAACGTTTTGGCCGGCAGCAAAAGTGCTGACCAACTGTGGAGCCCTTTCCTACAATTTGAGCCACCATGAAAGGAAATGGCAAGTATGGGGTCATCTTGTGGGAATGTGAAATTAGAGACTTCCAGTTCAATAAAGCTGATGCAGAACTTGGACGGACGAGTACCAGCATCAAGGCTGGAGTCTGCAGAAACCTCTGGCCACTGCATGCGAGAGACCTGCAGCAGAAGGAATTCAATATGCTGCCTTTCACTTCTGGCTGCAGAAGCACGCAGGCGAAACCTGTGCCATCACTCTTCTTTTTTATGCCTCCATCTGATCTTCCAAAAGCAGACTGCAGAAAGCTGCCTGTAAAAGATGCAATGGATATCCACAAGGAGCTCCAATTCTACCCTTAAAATTAATTCAGGCGTATAAGGAGATGAGAGCACCATTCTGGTCCTGCCACAACCGTTTCATGAAAAGACTTCTGTTTCCACAAAAGTCAAACCACCACCTCCACGCAGAGAGGTGATCCAGAGGACCAGGTTTAAACTGGGATGAATATTTAAAACTCCAACCCCCTGCTAGATCTTAGCATGGTCCATAGTGCATATGCCCAAAATTTTACCAGAGAAATTTATTTTAGGCAACTTCTGTTTGAAAACTTAATGGAAGTGTAGCTGTTCTCCCCTGAGCGTCAGGAACAGATGACTAAGAAATGTTGCCAGTATCTGTCTTTCAGTGAGATTAGTGTTGGGTTTGTGTGGTATCCTATTTATAACTTTGACAAACAGCTCACCCAATCATTTCATACTTAATCATAGCTGTCTGCCCAGCTCCCTTCAGAGAAAAGCTTTTCAAAAAGTATGTGCCAACATAGTACAAACAAAAGGAAGCAAACCACAGTCAAAAAAAACCCCAACCCTTGCTCCCAAACCCAGCAACCAGCAAAAGCTCACGAGCTATACAGAAGCCAGGTCTTGGTAGATCATAAGGCATAATTAGAGCGTCATTATTCATGGGACTGCATAGCTATAGTTAGTCAGTGTTTCCACTGTAAACCCCTATTTTCATATTGGTTTGCAGCTCAGCTGCAAGGAATTAGTCCACGATGAAATTTGGCAGTAGAAATTTTAGAGCAAGGATTATTTTTTTCAAGCCATTTAAAGATTTTTTTCTTTCCCCACTTTCAATTCCCTGCTTGCTTCTGAGGCTGCGGCAGTACTCATGAAAGAAACAAAGCACACTTCTGCGTGCTCTTTGATGTTTGGTTTCTGTGCATGTCTCTGCGTGATTAATGGGACCAAAAATATCAATTTAGCGGGGATTTTCAAATATAGAAGTCTTCAGGATTTGAAGTCGCGATTCCCACAACAATTACAACGCAACTGTTCCTTGGATGTATTCATAACTATTGCTATCTGTGGTGTTAACTGCTGTGCATTAAGGGGCCTTTACATTCAGAGCAAACCCTGTATATTCATCTCGTGCCAAAGATGGGTTTACATTTCATGGGATAGAGCTGTTAGATTTCTTTACTTCTTTCTTTCTTTGAAATAACATTTTCCAGGGATTATAGGAGATTACTTTCTGCTGGACTTGTCCCCAAGCCCTACGTTCGCCCGGCTGCTTCCTCCCTGCCTACCTGACTCTTCCATTAGGGCTCACGTTTCAGCAGGTACACAGGCATGGTTGGGACCACGGAAGGGGAAGGGACAGGAGAAATACCTCAATAGGGCATTTTATCCCAGACAATATAGACAATATAAATAGAGCCTTTCACAACATTTTCAACTACTCAAGAGAAACAGACTGCTGCTTGCCTTCGTAAGAACATCACAAGAATGCATCTGCTCTTTTCCAGCCAGCTCTGGCTGAAGCATCCTAGAGATTCAGCGTCCCCAGATACAAATGAGATTTACTTTCACATATATGGACCACACGCCACCAAGGTACAGCAGTCTCTGGGCACTATGCCTGCTTGTCACCACATGCCACAAGCAGCACGCATCAGAAGGGAACCGCTTCAAGTGCATTCCCACCTCAGAGTGGTAGAGTAGAACAGTTACCCAGCTTGAAAGAAACAGTGTAAAACTCTGAGCTTGAAGACTTACAACCCTCAGACTGGAACTGGATCCCTGTGAATGGTCTGAGTGTTCATACCAATACCTTTGGTGCACAGGTTTTTAAAGAACAGACTGGTTTATCCAGGCAATTTGATTTTCTAGTGAAACAGATGCCACTGTGTAGCAACACCATGCTTCAAACCTTGTATTCCTGGACCCTGACATTGGCATAGGGGAAACTGGGCCACCTCTGAGCTTCTAACACCTTGCAATATTCATGCCTTCCTTGGAGCTCCCCAGCCCAGCACTAATGAGCTTCCCCTCGGACAGCTTAGCAGAGGTGACAAAGAGGAGAGCACCTGCAAGGTACCACGCAGCATTCCCGAGGGCAGCTGCCACCAAGCTCCCTGCAATCCCAGTGCACTCTTCGGAGGACAAGAACAGTGACACCATCTCTTCTGACTGGGAGCAAAGCAGATATACCACCACCTTGACCACTCTGATTTGCAAAAACCGTAAAAGAAAAATTCTCCTTTTAGGCTGAAAGTACTTATCTCTGCTATAAATTGTAGTAACCACAGTATTTATGTTGCAGCGAGGATCTGAACTTCTGCCACGTTTTAAAAACGGTACAAAGCAGAATTCCTAGATACACCACTTGAATCTGCTTTTCAAGGTGATATTTAGAAATTAAGAGGCAAATGAACTCAGTAAGACTACTCATGTACCTTCAATCATTTACAGGAATGTTAGCAAGATCTTGGCTTCAGAGGGCTGGATCACGCTTTCCCACTGCAACCATTATTAACCTGACATAACATGTTCACAGAGTAAGAGACGATAACGATGCTGTAAGTGGTCTCCATAGAGTATGGTTATGATTAGGGAATATCTTAGAGAAACTGTCATTCATTAAGCACTCAGCTAAATGCATTAAGATGGGTGAAGGAAAAGTTCTGCAATTTCAGGAATTTATAACCGGAAAAGGGTCCGCTCCTGACATTTCGGTTATTGGGTCTTTTTCATTTCAGTGTTGCTAAGAAGTGGCAGATTCAGTTTAAATGCAAACTGCACGATTTTTTTCTTCCCCTCTGTTCCCCTGAATGTAAGCGTTCAGTCCTCTGCAGCCACCTTTAAAGACATCATGGGCCAGTCAGTAAAAGATGCAACTTTTAAAACCTGACTTATCTGAGTAGGTATGTTATTCCCATCTGGGAAAATGCGTAGTGCTTCAAAGTGCATCTCATACATCAGGTCCCAGGTACTTAACTAGGTCTAAACCCAGGATCCCAGTCAAAGTGGCAAGCTCTTCTTTTGATCCCTCTGTTCTCTGAGCTCACCGACATGCGTTTGCCCTTGAACAGTCACATTCTTTGTGCATCGCGGCACAATAATATTGTCACCAAATTTTTCTTTCTTGTCTTAGCAAGAAAGAAGGGACCATCCCCAGGATTCAGAAAGCAGTTTTAGCAAGTCTGCAGGTCAACTCCACTTCCAGGTTCTGTTAAGTCAGTGGGAAACATTCTTGGCGCCATTAAAGATACGATATACTACATCCACATGCTCACCACTCTGGCCACTACTAGAACAAATCATGAATGTAATTCAAAAACACTTTCTCTTTTTGCAAGATCTTAGGAAAAATCTAATACCAGTCTGACCAGTAAGTAAATGACATGATGACTACCACCATGATCAATATGTTTGTCAGCAACGCCTTGCAGCATTCTTGCCCCTGGCCCTGCCCACCTCTTGGCTTGTTTCTAAGCTACTGATGTAAAACCAAGTACCCTCAGAGAAGCAAAGGCTCCCAGATCAGAAGACTGCGTTCTGCAGAGCAATCATACTTGTGTGCAGGTTGCTTCCCTCCCACCAGCTAACTACGTGGCCTTTACTGACCAATTTGGTAGGAAACTGGAGAGGATATGCTCCTCTGAGCACCCATGGAAGTAAGCACTGTGCAGTTCTCTGGGTTTTGGTGTTTATAAGCAAGTCATGTTCCAGCCTTCAGGCTTCCCCAGGGTACTGCTGAGGGACTGCTCCTCTCCTACCATATGTGCTCACACAGCTTGAATGCCAGTCACGGTGAGCCTCAGTGAACCTGCACTGGAGAAAATCCATGTGGAAACCTCACGGGAACAGGTGTTGTCATTGGGGATGCTTAGAAACAGGCTGGGCAAACAGCTCTAAATATACTCTACTGAGCAACTCTTATTCGCCGTGTTCACTGAGACCGCATGGTCTCAGAGGACTTTTTCATCCTCCATTTCCCAAGATGTTATGACCTGTCCCACCTCCCTGGCTGGGGTGTCAAGCAATGGCAGAGATCGGTAAACGAGGTTCTTGCACCTCATCTGGCAATCAGGACAACACATTCATCAGGATGCGAGAGTGACAGTCAAGCATACTTATCCAGCATCAGAAATAAAGAGGGTGCAACAAGATCTGCACCTTTAATTGCATCCTCATTCCTCATGACAGCTGAAAACCCCTTAATTAATACACTTCACACACCATCTATTTTTGATCCACTTCAAATTCCAACCATCAGCAGAGTATGTTCGTCCCATTCCTGCTGAAAGTCCCCCTGAGATTTGCGATGTCCGTCACTCAGCCTCACTCGAGGAGGAAGACGTCAGTGGATACTTCTCCCGCTTCCCTCCTGCCTGAGTACGACTTGCTTCCTCAGCACTGCAGATCGCCCTCCCTGCCTTAGCTCTTAACCCTGTCATAAACCCTGTCTTCCACCCATCCGTCAGTCCATCTCTGAAATTTGACCATGACACTTCTCTGTTGCATTTAAGAAAGGCACGTCGTTGGTCTCCTGTAATCAACAGTTGTGCCTGTCCTCACACACAGACAGTTCATCAGCTGCGGACGGTACTGCGTTACTGCGGGAAGGAGAAGATCGCGTGGCTGACCGGCAGCTCGACTGTCGTCCCCTCCTGTTCCTTCCCAGGCTCTTCTCACCAACACAGACTGTCCACTCACTCCATCTCTTCTTCAACCCCTTTCCCTCCACTCTGGAGGATCCTGTGCTTCCCCGCGTTCGCAAGCAAGCAATGCTGGGGTGGCAGTGCAGCAGCCACCGTCTGAACTACACAGCTCCTGTGAGCCAAAACCTTTGACTTCCTCAGAGTTCCCACTCACAGCACGTGGCAATCACCTGGCTTGCCATGGACACGGAGGAAATATCCCACAACGACCTTCCACTGACAACCATCTCCTCCCTCTGCTTACAAGGTTCCGCAACTGCCTTAATAAGATATTTAGTAGGGTGCACAAATAACAAAACCTGTGCTTTGATCAGCGGTCGCCGTAAGCCAGCAGAGACACCGACTTCTGAGGCAGCATCTGACAAGGGGAACAAACGGGAACAATCGGATGTCCGTGCAGAGGAGCTGCTGTTAGAAATCCAGCTCCTTTTCAACGTGATGCAAAGCACTTGTAACTTCAGGTTGCTGCCCACCTGAGGCCTGAACCTGCTCCCACGGAAGTCGATAGCAAAAGCCCCGCTGACTTCAGAGGCACAGGGACCGGACCCCTCGTGCTTTCAACTCTTGTAACTTACCCATGTGTTTAACAGCAGGTTAGCCAAACTGGGAAGAGCTTTCATATCCATCAACCCTTTTCTCAGCAGCAGAGAGAGGTTTGTCCAAACACTGGCAAAGCTTTTTGCTCAATTACTTTAATCACAACCACTACACAGCAATTTGTCCTGATGTCAGGAGCTTGAACAAAGTGCTGCTTTTTGGAAGTGAAGCATGTTGCAAGCAAGGTGCTTTATAGACACTACGGGCCTGAACCTCCAAGTTCCTCCAAGGTGGATTTCATATACTCTGTGCCAAATGGTCAACTAGTTCCTAGCCATGAGCCTTTAGACTCTGTAATTAAAGATACCGGCAAACATGAGCTTCCTTCACAAGTCCTGGAAGTATTCTGATTTCACGCTTTTGCCTGCCAAAAGATGTGGACTCTCTAAATGGATTTTAGGGTTTGGTTTTTTCTCCAGCCTGAAACGTGATAGTTCAATAAAGGGATCCAAGGATCTGTCGTGGTTTCAGTTGGGATAGAGTTAACTTTGTTATTAGCAGCTGGTATAGTGTTACGTTTTGGATTTGGGATGAGAAATACTTTTGATAGCGCACTGATGTTTTCGGTTGTTGTTAAGCAGTCAAGACTGTTTCTGCTCCTCATATCGCCCCACCAGCGAGCAGGCTGGGGGTGCACAAAAAGGTTGGGAGGAGACAGAGCCGGGACAGCTGACCCCAACTGACCGAAGGGCTATTCCATGCCATGTCACGTCACGCTGGCGGAAGAAAGGGGAAGGGGAAGACATTCAGAGTGATGGCTTTTGTCTTGCCAAGTAACCATTAGGTGTGATGGAGCCCTGCTTTCCTGAGGATGGCTGAACGCCTGCCTGCCCATGGGAAGCAGTGAATGAATTCCTTGTTTTGCTTTGCTTGCATGCGCAGCTTTTGCTTTACTTATCAAACTGTCTTTATCTCAACCCATGAGGTTTCTTTTTCACATTTTTACTCTTCCAATTCTCTCCCCCACCCAAACCGGGGTGAACAAGCGGGCACCTGTGAGGTTCTAGCTGCCGGCTGGGGTTAAACCACAGCAGGATCACAAGAACAAAATAGTGTATACTTCCTGAAGCTGTTCAAAGCTACCAAGATTTTGCATGAAAACAAAAATAGTAAAACACAGTTTCAGGACAGGAAAATGATCTCAAAGCCTTACCACCCTCTAAAATGGGCAACTTTCAATGTGTCCCTTACTTATATTATCTCCTTTAATTCCTAGCAAATTCCACTTTCATTGCCAATTTGTATTCAGAGAAGCTACACGGAGCAGCCTGCAATGCAGCAGCACTACTGTACTTTTCAGGACTGTTGTCATTTTGGAATATCCTACTCCCTCCCTCTTCCTCAGATACTTCACCCTCTCCAACCCCCCCCCCCCCCCCCCACTATTCCAATTCTGTTGGATCTCTGTTGCCTGTGGAAAACTCTCTACTACACTCGGATACTCATCTGTCCAAACGGAGAGCAGGAAAGAAACTCGAGATACATTTTCTCTAAAACCCCAATGTATCAGCAAGTACCAGGCCAGGATGCTCCCGAGCACAGCAAGTAGAAAGACCAAGTCCAAAGAGCACTTGCCCATTCGATCTCTGTCACCCAGCACTGAACCCAACCCTCGCTCCCCGTTCCATACACTTTCTTTGCTCCCTCAAAAGAACCCCTCAGTCTGCCCACGGCGGTGGGTCATGGCTCCCTTTCCAGCAGGAACCCTGTTCAGCTGCGTGGGGCTGAGATCCGACACCGAAGGGGAGGCTTTGCCGTAAGAAGGAATTAATGCGTAGTGACCGTATACTATGGGTTATGCAGGAGAGCACTCCAGAAGATCACAGTTCCTTGTGGCTTTACCACCTACCAGTTAAATTCCTGAGACCTGCTCCTAGTCAGCTGCTGGGAAACCTCTGCATTACAGCGAGCTAGCGTTTCCCCTCCTCGGCAGTCTGCCCATCTTTCACATCTCTTCTTCTGACTTCATCCATTCAAACTTCTTTGCCATCATCTGCCCTTTTTCCTTGCCTCACAGATAAGAAGCTTGACAAGGGCGCGCTAGCAACTTCAACTACCTGAATGCAACTCTGAGGTTGCTGGCTTAGTAGGAAGAAATAAACCCCATCAGCTGCACTGCCATGAATTCATTGTCTCTGCGAGGCACAACGGGCATCCCTGTGGAGTTTCTTTTTAAAAGAAAACTTCTCGTAAGAATTCTCAGCATCTCAGAAAAAGAAACATTTAATAGAGTGGCGTTACTGAAAGGGCATGTTGCACTGAGGCTTACAAACAAGTGGTTTATAGTAATAAATTGTGCTTATCTTCACAAAATCACCACCGCAAAGACACTCTTTATCTCACTTTGAGCTGGAGACCTAAGGCTCAGCAGCGCTACGTACCCTCCGCCCCAGGCAGGCTCGGGGAAGCCCCCAAAGCGTACTGCTGCCTGCTGACACCTGAACCGCAGACCACCATCTCCAAATGGTGCGAACGAGACAGATTATGCCAGTAAGGGACTTTAGCACCTGGTCCATCTTGGACATGCACAGCAAAATGGACGGAAAAGACGGTCAAGGACCAGGATCAGAAAAAAAACCACCAGGTCCCCTGAAACAGCTCATTCATAGCACTGGATCGCTGCGACGGGCTGGGGGTCAGCACACCCACCCATCCGCTTCTGCGCCAACACAAGCGCTTCGCCATAGCCTTCTGCAGTAACTCCCCTTCCACCAGAGAAACGGCTGGAGAACCCAGTAGAAACAAGCCCAGCAATTCACATGCAAATGCCAAATCCGCCTGTGAGGAGGAATGGGGAGCAGGCGCAATCCACAGCGCTCCTGACATAACAAGCAACTAGTCTTTCCATAAGCGGAGTGAAAGTGCCACTTCCCTGAGGAAGGGGGTAGTAATTATAAGCCTACACTGTTTTAGCCGTGCCTGCTACTATGTTTATTCGGATCCTCACTACCACACACATAGGAGCCACAATACCACCTCTTCTTGGAAGCATTAGACATTACAAACCTCGTTTAAGAAAACAGATTTTGCCAGCAGGCCATCAGAAAGATAAGAAATAACCTGACTGCACTCTAAGGCCATAATTGTTTCAGGATTTAGCCATCGAAAAAACACCTTTTGTAGCCTGCTAGGGTTGGGCGATAGCATCTTCTTTAATCACCTTTGCTCAAGCCCTTCAGATGCTGCTTAACAGCTCCATTCAGACCCAGAAAGCACAATTCTGGGCTGTCTGTCATTCCTGCTTGCAATCACTATTTGTTTCCCACGCCGTAAAGGGCTGCTGTCAGCTAGGCTGTATTTTTTCTTTACCCTAACTGATGAAAGCAAGATTGTGGGAGGCCCTTACAAGAGCTTATAACCCTTGTCTTTCCCAGCAGCGCAGCCACTGTTTTGCTTTTGGTTCAGCTCCCAGACCATGAACCTCTGTGCCAGTAAATTAAGCAGTATCTGGTGTTTATATCTCCCACTGGTCACTGATATTTTTCCCCCAGGGCCCGACTAACACCAAATGCAAGCCTAGCTCCAGAGCTCAGCCTTTGGAGCTCGTGTGCTTATCCCTTGTGTTTTTCAGCCACTGCAAATTTGGTTCAGTGTCAGCTGAAGTGGGATTGATAGCCGAGAGCTGGACCCAGACAGACCTTTGCTTGCATTCACGCACTGGGGCCAGGCCACCATAGAGCCCCGGGTGGGGAATACGCTGCAGGGAGACCCACCTTGTCTCCTCTCTGCTTCCACCAAAGTTCCTCGCATCTCCTGTGGAAGCGATGTGCCCCACTGTGAAGCAGCGGCTGCTGCCCCCTCACTTCCAGAGCACGCTCAAGACTCTGGAGCCGGATCTGTGAAAACTTGTGTTGTTCGGGTTTAGGACACCGGGCAGTTACTGCTACAAACCAGCAGCTGAATGGCCCTGAAATGTGGCAGTCCTCAACCGTACGTCTCTTGAGGTCAGGGTGGGTGACTCAAAAGGGAAGCTCCGAGTCTGGATATCTTCCTGTCCCCTCTGGCCATTGGTGTTGAGTTACTAAGATAATCTGATTAATATTTTCGAGATTTTTTTTGTTATTTTGAGTGACTACAGGCATCTTAAAGAGGCCCAGTTTTCAAAAAGCGCTGAAACTTGCCTTCCAAAAGTCAGAGCCTCTCTTACTGCAGCAAACTAAACAAGCTAAGGCAATGGAAGCAACTATGAAAATCTGTCAGTAAATGATGAAAACGGAGAGCCTGTGCTAGTCAGGAGCAGCCATCTTTCTGCACCCTTTTTCCCACGCTTCCAATGTTGCAAATCCAGCTGGATTTCTTTTAAAATTCTCTTTTGTTGAGAATAATGAGGTACCCATGGGGGGGGGGGGGGGGGGGGGGGGGAAGCTGAATATCTAAGTCGCTCTTCATGCCAGCTGCGGGCCCTCGAGCAGAGCGAGACTCCGGTTCCCAACCCTGTCGTCTCTCGAGCTCACGACGCGGTGCATCCGCAGGTGTAGCATCTCTGCCCCGCGGAGAGCCCCGGCCCCAGCGGCTGCCTCCTCCCTCTGCGGCGGAGCGGAGATGCTCGCTTGGGGCTGCGGGCAGGAGGCTGAGGGGCTGCACACGACGCGGTCGAAACCAAGGGGTCGATCCCTGCGGAGGAGGTGCAGGCAGTCCACCATGGAGCTTCCGACAGGTCTGCTTCCAACACGCTGGCCGGGGCGACCGAGAGCCACATGCAGCGGAACAAGGCAGCGCAGCTTACCTGGGGGGCTCCAGCGCCCAGCTCTCCCCAGCAAGCGCCTCTGCTCTGCACCTCCAAAATCCCAGCAGACATGAGCTGCCCGCAGGGAGTGCCTTCCCCCCTCGCACCAGAGCAAGGCGGCGAGCAGCCAGGCTGAGGGAGCGAAACCACGGTCCCTCAGATGAAGTAAAAAAAAATAAATGTATCTTCATCAAGCGTGATGCGAAGGGGGCTGCAGTACACTTCAAACTGTGCCTCCAAGCCAGGACGCAGCAGGGCAGTCTGCGTCCCAGAGAGGGGCTCGTGTGGAGGGGACCGAGTTGGCGCCGGGAGCTGCACACCTCCGCCTCGCAGGGGTGCCACAGCCCCCGGGGGGAGCCAGGGCTTTGGTTCTGTACTGATTCAGAATCGCAGATGTTGCTCTGAGACAGAAGCAAAATCACCACACGAAGCCTTTTTGAAAACACCAGGGAGCTAAGTGATGTCTTTTAGGATGGCAGTAGGTTTATAAGGATGCCGCTGTGCCCAAATCACATGGCGATGAGCCCAGCAGCTACGGCTGCTCAGGGGGAGAGAGCGCTGAGCTGCGGGATCAAAGGGAGCCATCACCCACCATGCAGAGCCGAATCCAGCCAGCCTAAGCCTGCTTCCCTCCCCATTCCACCCGGGGTGGATGCTGTGAGCCCCGGTGGCTTTTCTGCGTCATTTGGACGAGCTTGAAACTTTCCTCAAACGACTGCCAGGTCCCTGCAGTGCATCTCCCTGTCCTCTTATCTGCTCGGCTGCTGACAGCGTGTGGGAGACGAGTGGCGGCACGCCACCTCCCAGTAACGAGGCCGTGTTTGATCTCCCCCTGACAAGGAGCGGCTGACGCTCCTGTCTGCGTCTGCCATGCTATCGCTGGCGCGCGAGGCGGGAAGGAAGGAGAGATGGGGGTGCGGAGCAGCCCGGTCCAGCGGAGCCAGCGGGCAGTGTTTGGGAAGCCATGCCAGCGATGCCAGCCCAGGCAAGGAGAGCTCAGCCACAGAAGAACCAGCACTGCTGGCTCCCCAGGCACCGGAGCCAGCCCTCACCCTGCAGCGAAGCCACAGAGCCACCTGCAACTGTCCCCTGGCACAAACTTTGCTGCTATTGCCACCCGCCAGAGAAAGCGCTGCTCCCCAGCGGTTTCGCTTTTATACACTGGTTCACCTCCAATCAAGATCCTCCCTGTTCCCTGGGGTATAAAAAAAAAAACAAGCCTTCAGCACTTTGGGCCTCCATCAGTGCATTTTGGTCCCTAAGCACTCACGGGCTTAGCTTAGCTGTGTGCAGAGCCCGGAGCACCTGCGGACCTGGCCTCAGCGACCCGACTGCGGCTCTCACGGCAGAGCAAGTGCACTAAGCAAGAGAACAGTCATAACCGAAGAGGACTGGGGGCAACAGCCTTCCAGGAAAGTGTCCCTGACACTGACATTTTCTGCCTGACTTCCTTAATTCAGCTGAAATGGGTTTTCTGATTTAAAGGAGAAATTAATGATTTATATTGGAGCGCGTCCAGAGGAGAGCCACGAGGATGATCCGAGGGATGGAGCACCTCTCCTATGAGGAGAGGCTGAGAGAGTTGGGGCTGCCCAGCCTGGAGAAGAGAAGGCTCCAGGGAGACCTTAGAGCGGCCTTCCAGTACCTAAAGGGGCTACAGGAGAGCTGGGGAGGCACTTTTTACAAGGGCGTGTGGTGACAGGACGAGGGGCAATGGCTTTAAACTGGAAGAGGGCAGGTTTAGATTGGATATCAGGAAGAAATTCTTTACTCTGAGGGCAGTGAGCCCCTGGCCCAGGTTGCCCAGAGAAGCTGTGGATGCCCCACCCCTGGAGGTGTTCAAGGCCAGGCTGGATGAGGCTTGGAGCAACCTGGGCTGGTGGGAGGTGTCCCTGCCCATGGCAGGGGATGGGAAGGAGATGATCTTTAAGGTCCCTTCCAGCCTAAAGCGTTCTATGATTCCCATAAATCCATGCATACTGCTCTAGGATTTTTTGTAAGGTCTCAATTGAGTATGAATGGCATAGGAGGGAAAGACGTGAAGTCCAGATCTGTTGGGTACTAATTTTATGCTGTTGTTTAGTATTTAAATACACAACAGACAATCACAACCTACAGTAAATATTACAACACGTTGCAGAGAGAGTGCACATGCAGTACAATGGCTCCCAGCTAGAACAGGCTTGGTTTAAGCAGTGATAAAACCAGTATTCTTGACATTACAGTTGCAGGCTGTTTCCTGAGCCCAGGTTGTTTCTAAGATATCATCTACCATTAGCAGTAAAAGTTATTCAAGGTTCCTTCTAAATTACCTCTTGAGAAAATGTGCAATAGGATGCAGAAGGGACAGTTTGCTATTTGCTGTTTAGGTTTATCTTGGGGAACAGCTCTGAGAGGATACATCCACTGGACGGGGGTTCTTGTGTGTGACACGCTGCTCTGCATATGTAAATATTTTTATCAGTTCTTTGCTTCAGCTTTATATAAAGCATGGAATTTACATGTAGAGAGAGCATTTAAGTCAATAACTGGACTTTTAATATACTTGCAGTTTCAACAATCCAAGAGCAAGAGCAAAGAAGTGTCTGAAAAAGTCCTGTCTAAACCACCTAGAGCACTTCAGACTACAGTAGATACCTCCTTCCCTACCTCCCCTCAATATGGAGAAACCACAGCACCCAAAATGCAATCTTATGACTCATTTCATTTCTGTGGTCTAGTTCTCCCCCCAGGACTCCTTGCCATGTGCCAACAATATCTGGAATTTCTTTTCCACCTCCCATCCAAGCTCTGGACAGGGCTAGAACTGCTTTGCTTGCAAGATTAGACACAACCCTGTGCGTTCAGCCCAGGACAGGTACCGCAGATCAAACACGCCCCTTGTTTCCAAAGACATTGCCTCCCACACCATCTTTTTCCCAGTGATTCTTCTCACTGGGTTAGCGATGAGATTAAATTCTGCTCGGATGATCTGCCCGGCAGCTCCCTTCCAGCAGCACGCGCAGCCGTGCCCGAGAGTACCCGCCAGGAACCTTTCCAAAACACCTTTTCAATTCATTGCAATGGCAACTAAAGAAGCTCAAGAACCAACGCTTCATCCTCCTCCCCGCTGCTTTCAGCCTCTCCTCGCCTCCCCTGCTGACCGCGGCGAGAGCGATCTCACAGCCCCCGTTCAGCTGAAAAGGCACGCCGTGGAGTTAAGCCTGTGTGTCTTCGTGTTTCATCCAAACCACTCAAGTGGCAAGGAGCGAGACAGCCTGCCTGCTGAATTCCCAGTCCCCAAACGCTCCCCCAGCACCGTGAAAGCTGTCATTTGCATTCTCCAGTTTCCAAGTGTTGAACAGAGTTCATCCGTGCTGAATACATCTCTGTCGCTGCTTTCCTTACCAGCTGTTTTGCCGGCAACGCACTGCTGTTTGCAGCCTCGTGCTTATTGTGTTGCGGTGATTTCGGCTTCACGTGTGCAGTAGCCGAAAAGCAATTAGGGGCCAAGCCTCCTGCCCACCGAGGCTCGGTGTTGTACCCGTACTACTGCAGCGGGCTCAGGGGAGGACACGTGTATATATATATATACGTATGCATGTATGTATATATGCATGCAGCTGACGGTTACATTCTTTCCCTAACTGGTCACCTTGCAAATTCAGCCTGGATCTCGAGAATCAAGGGAGACAGCTGGAGGGGGGGGAGCCTCTTCTCCCCAGTACCTCCAATATATTCTAATTATTAAACAAAAGATTCAGCAGGCTTAGTGCAGTTGCACCATTTCCTGACTGGAACCGGGTGAACCTTTTGCTGAAGATGCAAGAAAAAGCAACCAAACCAGCTCAACTCTCACAGCTGCAGTGGGCTCAATGCATGCCCTGCGTTAACCGCAACGTTTGCTTATTTTGGCCATAACTTCAGCAAGCCAGACCCTCACTACAGCCTACCTGCACATCTCTTGCGCGCAGTCATTTTTCTTCAGGAGCAACTGTTTCAATGCACTGCAACTCACAAATTGTCCTTGTTTAAAATAAATCACAGAAGAGTCCCCTACAAAACGGCAACGCATCTAGGCAGTTACTGAAGGGCTTTTACTCATACGCTGTTTCAACTCCACCAGGGCCCCGGTACTGGTGTCACTAAATGATCTCCATGAATGTGCAAGAAAGCCTAGTTCTTCTGAGTTTTCCAGAGGGAAAAATCCTTGTCAAACAACATTACAACCCAACGACAGGGAAGACAAGACGCAGCAGGCAGTCTGGTAGCACAGCCTTGGACATAGAAGGGTAAATGTTCCCAACCTAAATTCAGCCCTGTGAGCACCACATCCTGCTGCTTTTTGCAACCAGCAATCCGGACAGCCCAGCTTGAAATCAGTGCATATCCTATAGTCCACAAACACTGATGGTGAAGGTTCATCCGTGTTACACTGCTTTCCCATGTGAATTTATCGTTCCTCTTTCAATACAGCCAATGTCATTCTGAAGGACCGCAAGCTACCAGTATCTTAGTATCACATCTTGGTTCAGAAAGGACACACGTCCCTGCCAAACTGCAGGTCTTGTGTTCTGCATTTTCCCCTCCAAAAGAGGACAACATCTGACAGATAATTGAGATTACTCCTGACCATGAAATACTTCACTGGAAACCACTGTGGCTTCACCATTTGGAAAACAGCGTCTGAGAAGTGGATTTTTTTATATTTTGAAATTATTGGTTAACATAAATTGAAACATAAAACACTGTCTTGGAAAATGTCAAAATTTGCAGTCCAAAGGAAAGACTATGGTTGCCTTCGGCAACTTCTGTGCCCTACTTCTCCTGCATGGATCACATGAAGTTCTACCAACAAGGCTTGACTCCCCGTCAAGCACTCTCTCCTTTGCACCTTCCACTTCAAAGCAGCAGATCGGCAGCCGGCACACCAGTTACGCTGGGACAAAACCCTGCAATTTACTCCCAAGAAAAGCCCGAGCTCTGTCATGGACTCCCATCCCGTGGCCTTTTTTCTATTCATTACTGGTGAGCAAACTCCCAAGCCCTGGCTTCCATCATGCCCTCCCTGTCCTACGCCTGTCTGCTCCGCTTCTGTGAACTGACAGATTATTGAAGGCTACAAGAGCACAATTCTCGTACATATCAATAACCTGCCTGTTCCGGAGAATAAGCAGGCTGACCTAGTGGACACCACATGTGTGTCTCAGCTGAGAAACAAGGTCAGCAGAGAGTCGCTGGATATGGGAAATCTGGCCCCAGCAGCAGCGTGTTTGCTGTTGCTTTAAAAATTCATTCCTGCACTTGCTTTAAGGAACACCTAGATTGGTAAGATTTTATTATTTTTTTTAATAACAGTGACAGTCAAGGATAGTCAGGCGAGTAGGGTTGGATGTGAGGCCCAAATCCAACCTTCTATTGCTGTAACAAAAGCAACAGCCCTTTATTAACGGATGGCGTTCTGACACAGTGAAATGGCTGGTGTAAGCCAGAGCAATTCAGCTGGCCCTCATTTGCTAATAGCTAGCATCCATTAATTATCCTTATTGCAGAGGAGTATGTGTAAGGGCTGCTCAAACGCAAAGAGAGCGCGCTGCATCATTTTCCACTGTCACAGACTTCCACACAAGGGCTAACCCCGAGCAAGTCTCCTCCACACTGCTGCCAAGGAAGAGCTCTCGATCTCCTTGCACCCAGGCATGTATTGGAGAGACAAGGGACAGATGAGAGATGGTGTGGAAGGAGCTATGCCTGGTCCTTGCAAGGCTTGCTCCAAGAGTGTCTACGGGCAGATCCTGGGAGAGAAGGCAGATGGGGAAGCGCTTGCTCCTCATTAGCAATTATTTCACTACTGCTAGCAGCCATCAACCTAATACGGGTTCTGGCTGGATGCTCGTACGGATGTACAGAAGTGCTTTCTTAGCTCTGGGAAAGGTCTTTCCACATACCAAAGACTTTACAGCCTAACTGGACATGACAGGAAAAGGGCAGGCAAAGGAAGCTCCGTGCAGAAGGGGTACTGCTTTGCTCAAGTTTATGCAGTAACTCTGCAACAGAGCCAGAAACCGTACCTACAACTCCTGCATCTCCTATCTGCCCTTTAACCACCAGGCTGTTCTTATTTGTGGGTCCTTGTGCTATAACTGACAGGCACGTAGCAAGAAGTGCCATCTGCATAGGCCAGGAAAATGCAGTATATCCAGCTCCAGAATCTCAAACCTCCATCTCTGTACAGAAGTTTTGTGATAGAAAAAGGTTCTGTGAATGTCAGCATTTCCATATTATCACCGTCTGTACACAGATTGCCACGGCAGGAAGAATTTAAAAGATAAAAAAGTGCAATTTAAAGATAAAAAACAGTTTAAAGTCGACAGTCGTGAGCAGTTTCAGCCCCTTGCATCTCTCATCAGTTTTCGTTCATCTAATGTTCTCTTTTAAATACACTCAACACTCAGATGCTTGGAAGGGAAGTGCCGTACCCAAGAATGTAGTTCTGCGTGTCCCCCACAGCACCGCAGCCCAGGGAAAAATGGCACCAAGGGCACAGGGGAGGGCTGTCACCTGCGTCCCCAGTGCTTGCCACACAGCACTACAAACCATAATCTGTGTTTAACCTTTCGCGCCCATCACGCCCACCCAGCCCCAGCAGCTTCAGCTTTAGCAAAGCCTACAACACCAAAGTGTCGGGGAGCATCAGCTGCACTCCGCTGGCTAAGCGTGGTTATCCTGCCGGAGTACAACAGCCAGGGCAAGCACAGAGCCATTCCCGAGCGTAGGGTATTCTGGCTTCAGTAAAGAAGAGATAAACATG
This sequence comes from Pluvialis apricaria, assembly GCA_017639485.1. NCBI lineage: Eukaryota > Metazoa > Chordata > Aves > Charadriiformes > Charadriidae > Pluvialis > Pluvialis apricaria. The sequence goes on from CM030014.1 coordinate 28,049,082, forward strand.
GTCTCGTGAAAAATGAGAGGGTGCCTCAGAGCCCTGCCTACGTACCCACTTTACCAACGTTTTGTGGATTCAACCACAATCAGCTTTTTCAGTACTTCATTAGCTAGCTACCAAAAGACAAAAGGCCAGGAATACAGCCAGGCAAGTAAAACGATCCTAGTGGTTATGGCAATAGCGCCCTTCATAAAACCATCTCACGCTACTTCATGATAAGATAAAGAACCAGAAACCTGACAGCAGTGACTGACTGCCACTGTCCTTTGTCCAAGGAAAACACTGACTCCTGCTATTTGCAAACACGAGACGAGCAGACTCGCTGGAGTTCCAGCTCTTGAGACAGAAATCATCCTGTAAATTCAATATGGCTCTCCTGGCACGAGCCAAGGTATTTCTTCATTCCACTTCCACAGCTAAACACTTAGCTAAAGAGCAAACAAGACGTAAGCAAAGGGCAGCCAGCACCAATATGCCCACTGAAATGGTCTCTGCTGTTGCAAAACACACTGCTGGGCCAAACATGGGAGTGGGAATGGGAGATGAAGTCTCTCCCTCTCAGGCCATTAATCTGAGCCTGGACAGGACTGTAGTTATCACCACTTAAGGCCATTCTAGGCTCTGTGCAGACTTCACTGGCGATTTTAGTCCAGCTGAGGTCAAACAAGCATCTTTGCTCACACACGCAATCCTGCCAGCAGATATGACACCTACTGACTTTTTGGGGAGCTCTGCTTGCTCAAGAACTGCAGGATGAGAAGAAAAGAAAACAAAAATCCCTTGCTGGTAGGATCAGTCTCACAGTTCAGGACTATCTCCTGATCCCAGAATTGCTTCTACAGACCAGAGAACAGGGGAGGACTGTGCTGTACTTTGGGCTGGAAGAACAACACTCTCTTGCTTTACAAGAGGCCTCACATTTGCCAGCAGCACTGTCGGGTTTTGGGTTTTTTTCAGATATTTTGGGGCTTGTTCATACTTGAGACAAACTGTTACATGCTTTCCTGTGTGTTTTTAGATGACCTAGAACATTTGGGAGGTGTTTAATTTGAAAAACTACCTGGCTATATTTGAGATTTTTGTCTCTGCCTCTGACAGAGTCCGCTTCTTGAATCCCCTCTTCATTTCAGGGAACAAAATGAATGTCTCCCTGCCCTCCCGCTGTGCACCTTTGGCCTTCTGATGAGAAGCCAAGAGACAAAGGGCTCAATTTCTCCAGCCAGCGCAGGAGAAGCGATGAAGAAAATTTGTCGTCTCTGCTGCAGTATCCACAAAGTCGACATGCAAACCCAGCCTCGTGCCAACCAAACACACTTCACACAGGCTGTGAGTTCAGGGGAAGGAAAAGGGAGGATTTTTCATGGCTCATTCCAGCACTTGAGACTTCAGAGTCATCTCTCTGGTACAACCACCTCTTACTCTGCGGGAAACCTCAGTGAAATCCAGGTGTTGCAATGAGATGGGGAATCCCCTGCGTGGATCTGGACCTAATCCTGTCTGTGCTGTTCAGTTTTGGGAGGGAGAGGGCAGGATACATTAGTGTTGAACCTATTTCAGAACAAGAGAGCACAAATATTTTCTAAGACTGTTCTCTTTATTAAGTGGCATGCCATATTTTTGAGCATATACCATGCATTAGCGAGAGAAAGTGGAAAGCTCCCAGTCCCCAGGATAAGGGATACACTGCACATCCTGGAAATCAGCAGAGAGACCCACTGCTATGCCAATTTAAAGTATCTAAAGAGCCTGTGTTCCGGACTCCAAGTGATAGAACGAATAGCAAGTACCATATCCATATCCCTAATGATCAGAAATGAAGTAGTACAGGTACGGAGAAATTGTAAAACAACAACGCAAGTAGTGGAATAAAAAAAGGGAAAAATTGCTCATCATTTGCACCCCATCTGCCTTGAAAGGCAACGGTGTTTTATTTCCTTTGGTACAGGAACGTTTGCATAAAACATAAGCAAGGTTGTACAAACCCTTGGGGTTTAATTTGATTCTAGTTTATCTTTTGATCAGCACATCAAACAATTGTGAAGCATTTTCTCCTCCCGCCTCCCCTCCCAATTTTTAAAACCTGCCTGAAATATCTGCGTGCTGTCTCTCATAAGGGCGGCGCAGAGCCTTCAAGGTAATGCCATTATATTTAAAGGGAAGTCTCTGCCAAAACACCCCGACACAGGGACAGACCTAATGCCTGCGAACAGCAAATTAAACGTGCCTTTCAGGTTTCTGAGCCTCTCTTGAGCAGAGAGGTCATTACTGGATGGAGAAGGGGGAGGAGAAGGCAAAACTATTACCCATCACAGCAACCGCAAGAGGCCAACCTTCTGCCATCTAAACCACCAGGGACCCGTCACAGCCAGACAGCAAGCCAGCTGTAAACATCTGTGACCTGTCCCCACTGTCTGCAGACCAAATCACTGGTGGAGTCTCATTCTGCTCACACACTGGATTGCAGTCAACATTTATTCAGTGGCTACCTCAAAGCAGCAAAGTCTTTGAGCTCTCAGCACAAGCAGAAATACCAGCCGTGCCATTCGTGACAGGAGGCAAGTCCAGAAGGAACCTGTGCCACTGTGGACTAAAGCCCCTCTGGGGTAAGCGTCCAACTCAATAGTGCCATCACAGTTCATGCAAAATAGTTTGCCTGGCTCATTAAATACATGCCTGGACATACCTGGTCTCTTGCAAGAAAATAATGATGTAATAAGAAAAGAGGATTGCATTTTCTCACCCAGCCTATGAGCTGCACAGAACAAACCCCATGCTTTTCAAAAGACTCATGGCGGGGCAGAAGCCGGGAAATCTGAGCGAGTCACTGGGGACAGTGCTGCCTCAGTTCAGGGTGGTGGGACATATATATGGTCAGTCCTTACTATAGCTGGGAGCTAACAACAACCCGGTGTATGCCGTTTTGGATCTTTTTGTTGTCGCTGTTGTTAAATCATACTTGGTTTAAATTACCTCAGTGACTTCCCTTTGTGTCACTGCTGTTCGCCACTCAGCCTCATAGCGCCACAGTCTCCGCACACACACCATTATGAATACGCTTCACCTTTACCAAACACCTCCTCAAAAAACACAATTAATCTGTAAACCTAATGCGACTCTATGCCCCACAAAAGGCATGATGTTGCCAGCCCCGTAAACCAAAGCCCTCTATTACACACAGAGTGTAAGTGAACGCAATGAGTAGGAGACTCCTCACCTCAACGTGCGGCAGCAGCACCATCCCTGGCTGACTCCCACCATCTCGAAAAAGTCCTGTGCTCACTCGTATCTAATAAAAGCTAATGGGAGTGCTCTTGCTTTAAGTGCTTTTGACAAAGTCCTCAATCCTCTAAGCACTTTGCTGCAGTCCCCGCCAGGAGAACATGCTCATGATGGCAGTTTCTAGGACGGGGTGCCTGTGGCTCGCAGGCGCGCGCAGCGCTGGGGACCATGACAAGCCACGTGAGCTGCAGGTCAAGTCCCGCTCTCCTGGGCACGTAACACACTGCTGCACGGAGGGCGTTTTCCTGGTGATGCCATGCAAAAATGGTGACCCCTTAGTCAAACAACCAAGGCACTGAGCCGTCCCAGCGGCGGAGGAGGTTTCCTGATCTCCCGGGTTTTACAGGCTCTCATGGCACCTCGCACAGACCTACCTGTGGGTGTCACGCAGAACATCAGGGCAATGCAGCAAGCAGAAGGCCCTGCAACACGTAAAGCAGTTTGCTACGCTTTGCATTATACCCAGGCCTGATATAATATATTATATATCGGTATATTAAACTGATTTTGCTCCCTTGTGCTGGAACACTGGCTTATTTTCGACACGCTTTGTTTCCTGGTTTCATTCTCTTCATACTTCTCATAATCTGGTATAAAACTCTGGGTTTGCTTTCAGCAGCTTCTGTAGCTTGATTTAAAGGCTAACAAAGAGCTCAGTGCGTATTTTACATTTGAGGATAATGGGAAAAAAAATCCTACATTTTTATGACCAGAAGGGGGCCACTGGATCATTTAATGTGACCACCTGTAAAGTACTATTTCCCTCTGCTGAGCCCGGTAACTGCCTTCGACTTAATTAGAGCTTGAAGCATTGACAGTTCTGGTGTTCCATATAAAGACCAAGCACAATATAAAACAACTTTAGAATAATAAAAAAAGTTCTGAGAGCCTCCTGGGTGTTCCTCACATATCATAAGGAACTTAAAAATCCCTTAACAGTCCTCGCAGTGTTTTTTCATGCCCCAGTCACAGTTTCTCTGAATAAAAGCAGACATTCTTCATTGACCCAAATAAGCTGCAGTAATCATAAAAAACTGATCATCCTTGTGGGGTTTTCTGCTCCTGATATTTAAGGGATTTTCTCTGTGCAAGTCATTTTTAAAACCTCTCTATGCTTGGCTACATAAACATTCACATCCTCCTGAGTTCTTAAAACAAAAGCTCAGAGAAACCACAAGGATGGCAGATTAAACCGAAGAGTTATGAAGACAGAAGCAGGACTCTGCACTTAAGTTCTGATGACAAACCCTCTGCAGAGGCCACCTCTAGCTCCCTTTTATCAATTTCCTTGTCCCTGGTCCAAAAAAAATAATCGCAAATCAGCTCTACAGAATAAGAGTGTTGATGTGTGTACCAAGCTGCATTACATTTCTGTCCCCGCTTATGGCATTTAAGCCGGCTCTACCATCTCATGGCGTGGCATGTGCCCTGGATGGGACCATTTTGGGGAATCTGCTGGCACTGCCCTGAGCCCCCTCCTCAGCCCACCCACTCGCCCTGCACCCAGGCACGCATGCCCTGGGGCTGTGGGACCCACCGCTGAGGTGACCGCAGCCACTTCTCCAGCCAGCAAAACATTGGCCTTTCACCAACACTGCAAATAAGGTAAGACACAAAAGTAAAAATTGTTGTGCAGAACTCTTGCCATATCGCTCTATTCTGGAAAAAGAATGTCTTTTCAGGTAAGTTATGACCAAGACTTTCTTTTCATTTAGGAACATAAGCCATGCACTGTCCTACTGTGATTTCAGCATCAGAAAAGCTGATTCAGATGCCTCCATCCTCCTCTCAGCTACAAGTGGGCACTACAATCCTGAAAGTTCCCTTTGAACGCTCCTCCTCTGGGGTCTCCATCAGAGGCATGGTGTGAAGCCCACCATCAGGACAAGAATTGTTCCAATTCCTCCAACTTTAGAGGGCCACAAATGAAACTGAATAAACCGACAGGTAAGTAAGAGCAGATGAGGAACAAGAGCAGAAGGAGATGAACAAGGAAGGCAAAATGAAGGGAAAGGTGGCCGTGGCTGAAATATGCCCAAAATATTTCATAGTGTACTGTGTGGAGAGGGCCATGAAGATGATCCAAGGGCTGGAGCACCTCTCCTATGAGGAGAGGCTGAGAGAGTTGGGGCTGTCCAGCCTGGAGAAGAGAAGGCTCCGGGGAGATCTTATTGCGGCCTTCCAGTTCCTAAAGGGGCTACAGGAGAGCTGGGGAAGGACTTTTTACAAGGGCATGGAGTGATAGGACAAGGGGGAATGGCTTCAAACTGGAAGAGGGCAGATTTAGATCAGATATTAGGAAGAAATTTTTCATGTTGAGGGTGGTGAGCCCCTGGCCCAGGTTGCCCAGAGAAGCTGTGGCTGCCCCATCCCTGGAGGTGTTCAAGGCCAGGCTGGATGGGGCTTTGAGTAACCTGGGCTGGTGGGAGGTGTCCCTGCCCACGGCAGGGGGGTTGGAACTCAATGATCTTCAAGGTCCCTTCCAATCTAAACCATTCTATGATTCTATGATTATTGCTTGGCTTTTCAGAGGCACGGAAAGGATTCAGCCGTCCAGCTAACCAGCACCATGAGGCACATAACTCACACCTTTAACTGCTTTGGAAATCCCAGCTCAGAATGGCAAAAAGACTCTGCATTCATTACCTTCTCAGTAGCATGGTTTTTCCAGTAGGTTTTAGAGTAAATTCACTCCCTGTCCCCTCATCCTGGCAAGGACCTCCTGCTACGTCAAGAAACCTTTTTGGAGGCTCCCTACCCGAAGAACTGCATGCAAGTTAACAATGAGCAATTACACATGTGCAAGCTAGAAAGTGCAAATGTTTCCTTTGCATGTGATTGTGACACAAGTTGGCTTCAGAAGCATAACAAAGACCTCCCTCCCCCCACTTCACAACAGAGAACAGAAAAGTTGGAGAAGAAGAAGAAAAACCCCTGGGAGCATTCACTCCCTCTCCTGGCTTGCATAAATACATCAGGAGCCATAAGGATCACATAACCTGAGCCATACCTGTAATACCTTGTCCCACGCACTTCAGACCTGCAGAAAAAAACCTCTTTTTTTCCCCGCATGAGAGGAAGGCCAGTGCAGGGAACCCCTCTCATGAACCGCCGGATCTGCGCACCAGGGGGGTGAGACTCAGCTATACCCCATTTATTTACACAGGCTTTATGCCTGGAATAATACTAGGCTACCTTGATGAATAAAGAAGAAAAAGGTTATTCTTCACCTTCTTGCAGTTCCCATTGCTAAGATTGCTCCAGTGCCTCTGAAGAGCAAACAAACTGGCCACCCCGCATGGACAACGCTCTCCATAGCACACACACACCATCACTGGCACCAATCCCCCTCCAAATGTCACGTATTTTAAAGGCCTTATTGGGGTACCAAAGATTTAAGCCAGCCATGTACATATTGCTCAGTAAACCCTTTTTCTTGCTTAGAGCCACCAGGATGCATAGAATTATTTTCCTCCTAAAAACCGCGTTACCACAGGAAGCTCGTATCATAAACTCTCCTCCCAGGACTAAAACATCACAACATTCTGTGCTTGAGACCCTACCATAAAGCAGCAGTCACCTCTGACCCCGCAATCATTTGGAAGAGTTAAACTCTGTTATAAATCCTAATTTATATGCCAAGTGAGTACAGCCATGGAGCAAGGGATCAGATCTAGCACTCACAAGTAAAAGCCCATAAAAGAGGGGGAAATGTGTCATTAACATTTACTCCACAAACAGGCAGACTGGAAAAAAAAGCATTTCTCATTTCTACAACACAGCTTGCGAAATTGGAGAATGAAATCAAGGCTCACACGTCGTTCTGGAAATCAAAATCTCTGGTTAGATGCATGATGCTAATTCAGCTCTGCTTTGCTGGGGTAAATTAAAGGTCAAATATAGATTTGAAATCTTGTTTAAGCTTCTTGCTGCCTTAATAACAAGCACTGAATTACTTAAGGGTTTTCTTAACAGCGAACCTGTTTTGAACATATTTCAGCCAAAGATATTATTTCCACTATCTTGTTACGTGGGTTCCTAACCGAGAGGTAAATTTGCCTGTCATGAGCGTGAGTGCAAAATTAAAACATATTCCACAGAGAAGGGTTCACAGTGCCCCCTTGGTAGCCAGTCAGAGTTAATGAAGTGAAGGAAATTAATTTATTGGGAAAAACTTTTCAGACCGTAATCAACCACACTTTTTGTTTGCCTACTGTTGCAGGGAAAGCGACTGCATACTGTCCACCCTAACCAGCAGAAGCGGCACCCCTTGCCACTGTAGATAAACAGTGAGAAGCATTTTAATTGATACCTTAATTAAACTGTTTAATTAAGCAAAAAGAACAATAAGCTTGCATCACTCAGACATTCACCCACCCGTAGGTGCAAGGTTTGGCATGAGGGCAAGCATCTCCGCAGCCTTGGAAACAAGAGATTCACGTGAAACTGGAAACCAGTTATGGGCAACTGGGACTAAGCTGAGCAGGGGAAGGTGGCCGTTCTGCGCTGGGCACGGCCAGCGCTCAGTGTCGCTGCCCGCGACCCAGGTGACCAACTGCAGCCGACGGGGAAGGGAAGGGGAAGCTCAGTACTCACAGCGCAGCCCACGCTCCGGTCAGCAAACAGAAACGCAGCTCTGCGATATCCCCCTGTTCAAATATCCGCCATCTGGGGAAACGTAAGCAGCTTCTCCCCCATCTGCTATCCCGCGCCGAGCTCTCCGCAAAGGGAGCGAGAAGCGAGAGCCAACAGCAGCGCCCAGGCTCAGCGCGCCCCCGCCACCAACCTCGCTCACACGCGGGGAGCGAAGCAGAGGAGCGGTAATTCATTGCGGTGTCCAACGCCAGGAGCAGCAGGCCGGGTTTAAAGATAAAGCCTGTTACAAGAAATCGTTCTGCTCACTGCTGGCAAAGTAGATTGTGACTCAGGTGCAGCCTGTGTGACAAACTCCTCTTCTACCCAGCCGCAAAAATTGTTTTGGGCAAAGTCAGATGTTGATCTCATCAGATATTCAAGATAGAAGGCATTGTACCAGAGTACCCGGGGATGCCTGTGTGATCCACCAGGTAACGACATCGCATGCTGACTGCTTTCCAAAGACGGTTCAAAAGCAGAGAGAGCATTTGAAGAGCAAGATTTATTTTCCTCTTGATGGGTCTCTCTGCCATACAGAAGGTGCTTTGAGATTCTAGTGGTGTTCGAACTGGATGGGACAGTGACGTAGCTCTGGGCCCTTATAATCTCTAAGGGTCAAGGGAACACCTAACACTTTGTTCTCCCCACATCGTTGGGTTGTAATGTCTTTTGGCAGGGGAAACGGTGGGCACTATCTGACTCCCATATCAATGGGAGTTTTATCTGCTGAATCCCGAGCCCAGGATCATGCCCACTCTTACTTTTGGTTAGACTACAGCTGAGGAGAATCTGCAGCATATGAATAATTGGGTGTAAAAAAACAATTCCGGAAAGTGATGAGTGATATAAATGCTTATGGAGATAAGCACTGGACATGAGGACAGATCCAATGCTGCTTGGGAAGCTCTTCTACGAGGCCAAAGCCATAACCTCAGCAGCCCAAAGCAGGAGCCTCTCCTGCTGCAGTAATAGAGACCTCAGTGCCAGCTCGAGGAAGGCTGCGGCGGATTCACGAACCCGCACACGCTGCCCGGCACTAGACCAAAGCAAGAGCTGGTGCTGCGGTTACTGGCACTGGTCCCTCCTGCCATACGCAGGCTGCCTTGGAAGTACCCTGTCTGGCCCTTCTATCGAAATAAGCGGGGCATGACTTGACACCTACCAGAGATCTCTAAGAAGATATAAATGCATGTTTGTTTGTTTTTCTAACTTTATTTGGTCAGTCAGCTCTACCTTGTAATTATGTCTGTCCTTTATTACACTGACAAATGGCTGGGTGCTCAGCCATATTTATTGTTCCATAATAAAATAAACCCTGCTTGATACCAACAAAACATAAACACAGAGTTTATTAGAGTCAGGAGGAATCGTCCATTGTATTAATTAGTTTCATTTCTCATTTAAAGCTGTGTGTTAATAGTGGATAAAATTAAGTAAATTTTCTCAATTACATAAAGTGCATATGGTGAGCTGAATTGTGTATCGTACAATTACGCATAGCTTTGGGATTCAGAGAATAGCTCTGTACCACAAAACTCTCAGCAGTGAGAAGCCTGGGGCTAATATTAGTGAAATTACTTATATAACTTGCTCTTTTATTAACGTGAAAACAGACTATGATTAAAAGCTGGAAGTTGGAGAAAGGAACTATCTGGACCAGTTTACTAGACTAATGCTGTTTATTAAATTCCAAAAATACTCTAAGACACAGGGGTTAAAAAAGGAGAGATTGTAGAAAATTTAGATGCACGGTTTCTCTACAGCGGCTGGCTAGCTTGTACCATCCCACCTGCACTTGCTGTGCACTGCACAGCCCGCATGTCCATTTGAGTTCAAATAATCATTGGTTTTACAGCTATATTCTCAGAAAATTAAGGAAAGAACGAACAAGTACGACCATAAAAAGGCTGAATGAGGACGGGTGACTCAGCTGTGCAGCTAAACAGAAAGCGAAGGGCACATGCCCACATAAACCAGAGCGATGCACGGGACTAAGCTCTGCCGTTAGCTCCTCAAGCACCTTCTCAGAGCCGCTCCACCAATATCCGCACGCACGCACAACTGGGCACCTCGGCTTCACCTGCAGCACGTGGGAGGGCAGGTGTCTGTCTTAATAAATTAGACATTTCTGATCTACATACAGGTTAACTAAATGATTTTCTTCTGGAAGGTGCATGTGCTTAATAGACTAGTTTTCTGTCCATTTATATCTGTGGCAGCCGGAATTTTCCAGCTAGCAGCTCACCATAGCAAAAATGAGAGGACGCGTTCCTGGGAACCTCAACCCCTTTCCTCCTTGGTCTGCAATTAATTTCCTTTAGCTTATACTGAAAGGTCTGCTTGTTTTCTTCTCTCAGGCTTTCCCCGTGGAATGGAAAGAGAATTTAACAGGGTTTTTGGAACAGATGTTTGGGGAATCTGGTATTTAGTCTATGACAACTGCTTTGTAAAAATGTTCCTTACTTTTGCGTAAGCCACTTTATAAACCCAAATAAATAAAACGCTGTTCCAAAGTTACCCTTGTTGACTCTGTTAGCACTATCACTGCTGCACTAAGCACTGCAACATAAGTTCCTACTAAGCCAACAACTGAGCTTTCCTCAGTGTTGCAAATGGGCACCATGTAATCAGATCAATATTATATCCACTGTGACATCTGTGATCTTGCTAGAAGGGCACTGAAGATGGTCTGTTGACAGAGAAAGGTGGTACCAGATCACAACATTCATTCTTTCTGAAAAAAAAAAAAAACCAAACTAAAAACCACCAGCACATTCGCTCACTCTGTATTTCACCAAGCACCCAATCTGCAAAACTCCACAAGACTTAGGGGGAAATCCATCCCTCTGAGGAAGCACTCAGGTTCCTTCAAAACTGGTTCTAGCGCTCTCCGTCTGAATGAGGAGATTTACTTTAACAGTAGGAATTAAACATTAACACCGTTCATATTTCTGAACATGTTTCAGGGGACTCCGCGCCTGCCAGCTCCCAGTAGCCAGAAAAGATGGAGGGACAGAAGCTTTAGTTTCTTACCTTCTGTTGTGCTTTTCAATTAACACCTCTAAATGCGATGACTCTTTTTACCTTGTGCAGAGAGAAGCTCAGACTGCAACATCACAACCTATGACCAGTCACTGAGTGCATATTCTTCCTCTCTTTAACAAGAACATTGTGATATTCGAGAGATTTTTTCCCAGCGTGGCAGGTATATTTATTTTCCACTTAAAAGCAACTTCAATCACATCTGGCAGAACAAGGAAATTCATTAAAACATATTCTGATCTTGCTTAATGTTTTAACCAAGTCCCCTACCACCCACTCCGCCTTTTAATACCACGTAGGCAGGTATAAAAGATTGCTAAGACCCACTGATGAGCATCCTATAGAAAAGCAAGCCACTAAAAGGAAACTTAACAGGTTCTGGGGAGCAGGGACACTCCCCTAAAGCCATGGGTCATGGCGTAAGGCAGAGGTGATGGACTTCTAATCACTTACAAGCCCTGTCCAAACCTAACGGCTATTCCCAAACTGACAACTGCTTCATGTGCTGTAGCTCGCAGGAGGAAAGCACAGCGCGTCTGCACAAAAAGGGACATAAAGGCAGTAACACAAACAGTGGCTGACTGTGTTTTCACTGCTGGGAAAAGAGAACAAATAGTTCACTTAGCCTCGCACTACTGTCAAAGACGGAAGGACCTCTAATCTTCTGGGGACCGGAGCCAGAGGCCTGCTGGGGCAGCCTGAACGCTACAGAAGCAAGGCTTTGTGGAAAACTCTGCAAATGCTGTTTTTCGTATGAAACACAGTGACGAAAAGATGCAGAGCTAAGGAGGAGAAGCCGGCCCCTTTCCCCCAACATCAGCCCAACCCTGCAGCTCTGCCGGCTGCTCTTCAGCCACCGAGCTGCTGATGCGGAACCGACATGAGCCTGTCCCTTGTATGTCTGCCAGCACATCCTCGCCTCTTAAAAACACTTTTATTTCTAGCAAAAAAGACCCTTATGGCCTATCTGTAAGAAAACTGGAAACCTAACCACCCGGGGAACAGTGGAACTGCACGTTTGGCAGTCCGGTGGGCAGGCGGTCAGCCCGGAATGGGGCCAGGCTGATCCAACGTTTCCAGCCACCCCCCAAAAAACAAGTCCACATACACTTCTGCCCGTGGCGAGGCTGTGGGCAGGACACCCAGGCCTGCCCACGCTGCCACCAAGACCCACGGCCACGGACGCTCCTCCTCCGGCACTGAGGGCCTCACCTCTCTCACCGCCATGGCAGCCCCCTCCGCCGGCGAACGCGCTGATGGGCACGGCAGGACCTCGGCAGCCCCGCAGTGTCTCACCTAAGCTAACACTGTGGTTTGCTCACTGCAGCTGGGAGCGTGCAGATTTGCTCGTTTGCGCCCTTCACGCCTCCATCTCTGCCAGCCAGTCGGTGCCCCGCGCTCCCCACCTTGCTTGGCCATGCACTCCTTCACTCATTTGTTCACTGAAGAATTCGTGGTCTATTCGCCTAAGACTTCTTACGACCCATCTCCACCCGAGTCACTGCTCCCCTCCGTACCACAGCACACCAATAACGAATACACAACACATCCCCCCAACATAGGAAAGACATGGACCTGTTGGAGCGGGTCCAGAAGGAGGGCCACAAAGATGATCCAAGGGATGAAGCACCTCTCCTATGAGGAGAGGCTGAGAGAGTTGGGGCTGTCCAGCCTGGAGAAGAGAAGGCGCCAGGGAGATCTTATTGTGGCCTTCCAGTACCTAAAGGGGCTACAGGAGAGCTGGGGAGGCACTTTTTACACGGGCATGTGGTTCTAGGATGAGGGGGAATGGCTTTAAACTGGAAGAGGGCAGGTTTAGATTAGATATTAGGAAGAAATTTTTCATGTTGAGGGTGGTGAGGCACTGGAACAGGTTGCCCAGAGAAGTTGTGGAAGCCCCGTCCCTGGAGGTGTTCGAGGCCAGGCGGGATGGGGCTTTGAGTAACCTGGTCTATGGCAGGGGGGTTGGAACTCGATGATCTCCAAGGTCCCTTCCAACATAAACCATTCTATGATTCTACGATCTTTTCCTCAGGCCTTAAATCATTACAGCAAAATCTTTTGCAAACCTGAAGCCAGCGCACCATAGCAGCACCGAAGGAGTACGTACACCGCGTTTCCCGCCCACTACATAAAAGCATGTTTTGCCTTGGCAATAAGATACACCACCAAGGTGTGCCGAGCAGAAATAAGGCACAGAGGAGCGAGGGGTTTCTCCGGACGACTTGCAGCCGAGCGCCTTGAGTGCTCCTGCAGGAGAGGACACCTCTCCATGCTCAAGTGAGAGCACTGCCAGCAGCGTTACCCTTCCTGTGTCTGTCAGGTCCAGTCCGCTTCTCGGCAGGTTGGGATACGGCGGCCGCAGGCCATGGTTACAAGCGCGGGCAGACACGACCCAAAGAAGTAGGTAGGCTCCTCAGAGCTTGGCAAGGAGCCTGCTGCTTTCTGCAGAACACCACCAAGAGCCTCCCAGCCGGGTTTGTTTCACAGCAAAGGGCTCTGTTACAAAGCTGTGTGGGAGTAGGAAGGAATAAATGCCCCCAAGGCTGTTGCGAAGAGCACACTTCAGAGCAGCTGCTCTCTCTGTTATCTAATCTTAATTTTAATTGAGGTTTTTTTTTTTTTTTTCTTGTTTTGCCCGGGGTAGCTAGATCCCTCTGCGCGTGCTCCTCCCGGGGCAGGCAGCCACAACCTGCCCGCACACGCCGGCGTCCGCCGCGGCCATCGCCGGCCCCTGTGCTCCGGGGGCAGGACCGAGACTAGGCTTCACGTACACTTTGTGCGAGCTCCCCTCCGAGACGCTCCCTTTAATGCCACCTCTTCATCTGTTAAATGCCTCCGAATTGCCAAACCCCTCAGGGATTCTAAATATTAAGCGAAAAGGGTTATTACAATACGGCCAGCCACAGAAATCGGGGTGAGGCTGACGGTCACGGATAGCCTGAACCAGAGTTAATTAATACATGCTCACTCAGATTTTTTTGTTCCTGTTTTGATAAAGGGCAATTTATAGTTGGCATGACTGTCACAACACCCCATGACCCTCAGTCTAATTATAAAATATAATGTGAAACTGCAAATGCATGATCCTAGGGAAGAAAACCCCTGGCTTCGGCAGCTTTTACTTTTTCCCCTTCCAGCTTTCTTTTCCCAGGGTGTAGCTGTGACTGCGAGTGCATGACAAGCCCAGAACATTAATGTCTGTTTATTTAGAGACACTTCTAATGTGTTTGCGTTGTGTGTTTCTAGAGCTACAGACCAAAACAGGCAAGGTAACAGCTAACCAACTGCAGAGCAAATTCCCAGAGGGGAAGACAAGAAGGGTTAGTTGCTGAATGCATCTCAGTCAGGAGAGAAGCTGGAGCTGTTTTAATTGTTCATCAATCAATTAACGGCACTCTCAAATGTCTAATTAAGCAGACAACTGGAATTAAGCAAAGGGCATCTCTGAAATGCCAGCCCTCTTAACGAAGGCACTTCTTACATTCAAGTGAGTCCTTGATTAAGGTGTGCTTGTGTGGAGAGATGTGCGGAAAAATCCTCAACCAAACGATTAGCATGTCTCCCCGGGAAGCCTGCGAAAAAACAACCCGTCGGTAATGCAACTTAACCTTCACATCAGAGTGAGCACTTGAGCTAGGCGGCAAAGTGCAAAACAAATTAGCCTCATTTAGTGTGCAGGACTGTGGCGCAAACACTGAGGTGCCCTTAGTTGGCATGTTGGGCTCCATCAGGAAAGAGGTAATGGGGACGAGGTTCGTGCCCGTGGCGATGGAGACCTTGAGGATGCCACTGACAGCACAGCAGCCCGGAGGTTTGAGGCAGAGACTCCCGAAGCAGGCTCAGACAGCAGCAGCAAGCTCCTGAGGGTTTGCTCTCCTTCTGCGGACGAAGCCAAGGCAGGCAGTGACCTCTGCAAACAGGGCAGCAACTTCAGAGCCCTGCCATCAGTTGTCAGGATGCATCAGCCCAGCACAAGCTTGCGGGAGGACGTACGTCCCTTGGCAGCCGAAATGCCGCTGCGGGCACATCAGCAAAGAATCACTCCAGGGGAGGGAACGAGAGGGTAGGAGAAGGATGACACCGAAATGCTTGTGATCACTGGAAACTGATGGCTGCTCAGCTCCCTGGGATTCACTGCAAGGACGAGCAAGGGAATACGAAGATGCTGCCACCATGAAGTACCCGTACACCAGGGACACCACCGACCCTGAGCGAAACCATGCAATAAATGCAGAGCAGCAGCAGGAGATTTAGCATGTATCAGAGAGATTTAAAACTGATCCTGTTTTTCTTTAGTGCTCACAGGGATCGAGAAATTTCCACAAAAGCTCCACAACTGGTTGCACACACCGCATTACACAGCATGTGCCGTGGGTCTGTGCACCTGTTCGACGTGATCGTTTCCATAGCTGTGTCCAAATATTTAAAAAGAAAAAACAAAATAAATCACAGAGAGAAGAAAAAAAATTCCAGGATTTCCCTGGAAATCTACCAAGGGGTGAGGCTGTTCCTGTTCACTAAAGTTACCCACAAAGCAGCCTGACCAAGGAAAAAAACCCAAAGCTGTTCTTCAAAAAGAGGATGAAAAGCTACAGAGCTCCATGGACCTCATCTGGCACACACACCTGCACACAGAACGCCCGAACCTCTCTGTGTCGGGGTTAGGAGGACCCTAAAAATAACCCAGTGACAACTGATAGAGCTATCCTAAAAATCTCTCTCATGGGCTTACTCCTGAAGTGTGATACTTTAATACCGACTTTGGCCTTAAGCCGAGCTTACTACTACATACCAGTCTAGGGAGATCAGTTTTCTTTCATCTTTATTGGCTTTTTTCCACTCTGGCAGATACTTTGTCTCCCTGTCTGCTTCTCCAGTTGCTCCAACATCGCAAATTACCATCAAAACTTTGTGTACTTGCTTTCTAAACACGTAAGCTGATAAAATAACAACTGCTAGGTTGGCTTTACTTTGCAGCAAGGGAGCTGTGACATTAGGATTTATATTTCTAGAGAGATTCTGTCTCTTAAAAAAAGAAAAAAAGAAACAAACCACAAGAAAGAATAAAAAGAAATCCCAGAAACCACCTCCCTTGCCACCAGGTGCTCTTGCAATGGGCATCTAAGGGAAGAACAAATGCTGTAAGCTTACAACAGTAGGAACTATTTTAATAAAACAGTTTTCTCACATATGTAATCAAGGTAGAAAGGCCTTAAGTGTGACACATTTCTTGTTTTCCTTAAATATTTTCTGAAAATCCCAGTAATTAGTTATGCTGTTGCTTCTGGAAATAAATACTCTTGCAAGTTAAAAAAAACCAAACACAAAACAAACAAAAAACACCCCAAACGCCAGTCATGACAGCAGCTCCGGCACTTCCTTGGAGCTCAGCTTCAGCAAACTAATATTGGCACATTGCAATATTGATAATTTTTTTAATATATTTTTAAAAATATCTACACTTCAAGCTCTTTATATAAAGGAGCCTAGATGGTACAGAATCGTACCTGAATGAGAAGAAATCAAGCAAGCTCTTCCACAAAGGAAATTACTATCAAAATTGATGCTTCCTGCCATGTTAAAATTCCAATAAGCATTTATCTCAGCAAATCCTCGGCAGCCTCTGACATTTCTATTATTGGGGCTGACCGGGTTCATCCTGCCCTTATGAGAATAAATAGAAGAACATAACAGGGAAAGGGACCGGCTGCAATAATACGCACATCAGTCATCAATTTAAAGCCCATCTTTGGCAAGCGAGAAAGCTGGCTTTTCCCAGGTGTGGGGCCAAGGGGAACAAGGAGGAGCGGACAGACTCAGCAGCTGGATCTCCCCTGGCACCTGGCGAGGTTATGGTGGTGGCACCCCGTAACCCAGGAGCCAAGCACTGCAGCGTGGCTGGTTTTCAAGCCTCCAGGGGCCATGGTTAAGGAAGGCAGGCAAGAGCAAGAGCTAGCCTGCTCCTGCCGGGGGTCACTGTCCATCACCCAGCCCACTGCCGGGTGATCCAGCAAGCAACGAGCCCTGCTGGCATAAACTCGGTGGCCAGCAACAGCCCTAAAGACCAAACCTGGGATGGATCACATCCACACTAAACACGATCCGGAGCTCACTTCTGCCTGGTATTCCTCAGCATCACTTTAGATTACAGGGGAGGATGGGTGAAAGCGGGCAGGAGCTCAATAGGGCCAAGAGGCAAGGCAAAACCCAAAAGTGTAAAATAAAGCCAGCCAGCATGGGTGTCCCAAGAGAAAGGCGGCCCCTAAGTGAACTTCATGCCAGGCAAACTGCTCTGGAAGAGCAATTCACGGATATGCACTTATCTAGGGGCTGTCCTTGTCATTACAAAGAGGCAAATTACTGCCACGCTGAGCCCAGTGCCGCTGTGAAGGCTAATTCCCCACAGCCAAATTAGCCACCTGCCAGGAGCGGCGCGAGGGAGCCCTGCAGCTCTGCCTCCACGCAGCTCCGCTCACACACGGGTTAGCTTCCTACCGCTGTTAACAGCTACCGTACAATATGCCGCCTGTCACTGCTAAATGAGAAGCACCAGTGCCAAAACCTGAGTGCCTTTCCCTGGCCGAGAACCAAATTCTTTATTTAAATGTTATTTCTATGACTCCTTCCTTGCAGATCTACAGCCAGTCTCAATTCTTTTGGGAAACCAGGATAAACTGTCTTGCAGCCTTTCATCATACATCTGCTCTTTCAGAAATGGTTATCCTTATTCTTTTGACGTTCCCTTTGTTTGTTTGTTGTCTTTTTTTAATTAAAACTCTTTCAGTTCCTAACATTAGTGGTCAGTTTGTCCTTCGAGCCCACAGCAGCACTGTCAGTCAATTCAGAAGAAGAGCGCTTGCGGCGTGCACGTGTATTTGGATTTAGAAAGCCAAGAGAAAAAAAAAGCAGTGTTATAACTTCTTGGCCGTCTGGAAATTATTTTCTAAAGTGACTCCAAATGTAGAGACTCTCCGAGTAAGTGGCTTTGCATCACTGCAGTAATATATACCCTCGTACTTCACCCACAGACGGCTCATCCGCTCTCAGCTCCTTAACGTGGGCAGTGCCTGAAACCCCTCGTGTAAGAGCATGCGAGGGATTGCGGCGATCAGCCCCTCTCTCCCACACACAATCCATGCAGCAGGAGACCTCTTAGGGAGCCTGGTAACCAGAGGCAATAATAACAAAATACCCCTCATGCTTATGCCTGGTTGGGTGACAAAATTTCTTTCTCGGAGGTCCCTTCGGGGCAGGGGAAGAGAAGAGCTTTGCTCTGCCAGCGGGCACTGCCTGCACGGGGCGGCAGCAGTTCCCCTCCCTCGCTGCTCCTCCGCAGAGCGGAACCCTTCCTTCTGATGGACCCTCTTCGTGCCGCCACCTCCAACGGGGCTGAACGGGGAGAGCACAGCTCGTTACCCTCTGTACACATAACAGCCTGACAGCACTTCAGAGTTTCAGCGAAACAGAATCCCATTAAGATAATGCACACACGATACGAGTGTCACGAGATAAAATGCCAGCGGCTGTGATAAGTTGGGGTGTGAAGGGTCGGCATGTACCCTGTGGGTGCCTGCTCACACGCACACGTGCACGCGTCAGGCACGCTCCTGCACTAATCGCGTGCCCAAACTGCCACTGAGCAGACAGGCGGGTGTTGCAAGGGGACCAAATGGATCAGCAGAAAAGGGCTTCTGCCAACCTAAACACGTCTTAGTTGAAAGAAAGAACACAAACTTGGAACCCTACAGCTGACCGTAAGGCTGGCAAAAGCCTCTGGTGTAGCACTGCCGTCTTCAAAGTTCCTCTCAGACCTCGCAGCCCCAGGCTTCCTTGACCAGACCTGAATTCACGCTAAAAACACTGACGGACTTGTTCTTCCCTTTTTTTACTGGCCCTTCTCCCATGCAACAGAATTAAGCATCATGTAAGATTTTGGTCCAGTTCATCACGATATCAGTAAGAAGATCAAGCACATTCAAGTCCTCTTACATGCCAAGGAAGAAGGCTGTGGTCAGCCTCATGGTGCTCACTGTTAGAGGAGAAAAGGCTTGGTGGGACCTCACCAACACATACAAATACCTGAGGGGAGGGTGCAAAGAGGATGGAGCCAGGCTCTTTGCAGTGGTGCCCAGGGACAGGACAAGAGGTAATGTGCACAAACCAAAACCCAGGAGGTACTGTCTGAACAAGAGGAAACACTTTTTTTTACTGAGGGTGACAGAGCACTAGCACAGGTAGCCCACAGAGATTGTGGTGTCTCCATCCTTGGAGATACTCAAGAGCCATCTGCACGTGATCCTGGGCAGCCCACTCTAGTGATCCTGCTTGAGCAGTGGGGTTGGACAAGATGACCTTCAGAGATTCCTTCCAACCCCAGCAACATTCTGATTCTGTGAAATTATCAATATATGTCACAAGTTTAAGAGCAGCCTGGCAAAGGCAATGCTCTTCAGATGACCGCTGATGGCCCATTTACACACCAAGGAAATCCAGCTCTCAAGGCAGAGCTACAACAGGAAAAGCACAGAAATCGCTGGGCAGACAAAAGTTAGCTGAAGTCTCAGGAAAGCCTACGAATACTTCATTTTCTCTGAAATGTAAACCCAAGCACTTTTCCACTATTCTCAGTGCTAGGAAGGGAGAAAAGTTAGAGGAGTTACTTTTGAGATATCTCTACACTTTATAAACTTAGTTTTAAGTTAGGTTTTAGGTTAGGTGAAGTTATGTTTTTGGGTTGGTTAAGTTTTTACTTAGTTGTAGTTAGGAAACAGCTCCTGCAAGCTCGGAGAGATGCTCGCTCTGGAAAGCCACACTCAGTGGCAGAACGTGAGCTCCAGCTGTACCGGCAGCCGGGCAAATGTCCAGCAACGGGGATCAGCATGCAGGAGTGATGAGCAGAGCTGTCACCAGGGAGAGCACCTTAATCCGCTGCCTCTCCACTTTGCTTCTTTGCTTCCAGTTTTGTAAGCCAGGTACAAACCTTTTCCTCTGCTGGAGTGCTTTTTGACAAGGTTTATTTTTAACTTCTTCTGACAGCAGGAGTAAACTTGGGATAATCTGGCAGGTACTGCGCTCTGTTCCTCAAAAAGCAGCAGATCTGCCTGTAGTAGGATGCAGATATCTTCTCTGCTTTGGGAGCAGGGATGGTTTATTTTTC
The DNA here is from genome assembly GCA_017639485.1 of Pluvialis apricaria. Lineage (NCBI taxonomy): Eukaryota > Metazoa > Chordata > Aves > Charadriiformes > Charadriidae > Pluvialis > Pluvialis apricaria. The sequence continues at coordinate 28,069,192 of CM030014.1, forward strand.
TCACCAAGCTGCAACAGCAAGGAATTTCTCTTCAAAAACTTAACTTAGTATACCTTTAACCTTCAGCGTTGAGGACACATGTTCAGACATCTGCTCTGCAACATTTTATCCAAAATTGCTATTTTTCTCCTATCACAAAATCTTAGCAAAAGTGAAAAATGTGTTCTTATAACACTCTTGGCTTTACTTCCACATACCCCCTAAGATCCAAAACCTCCAGGCTTCCCATATCTGTTTGAAGACGGCTGCAGAACTCAACAAGTCTGTACCCTTCTATTTTCACATTCATTTTTCTTCCCCACTGATACCACAAAGCAATCTCTAATTCATAATCACATCCGTGTCAGGTTCCCAATCTTAAGAGAAGCACTTGGCACTTTAATCTTCAAGCAGATTACATGTTTCCTGTTAGGACTTGAAATCTAACTCTGTGCATGTGTGTGGGTGCCTGCACGTTTCTTAAGTTTTGCCTAAAAAAAAAAAAAAAAAAAGAGAGAAGGACGAACAAAGGGTTGAGACTTCTCTATCAGGGGTCTGGAATTAGTTTCACTGACGATGAAAAAAATGAAATGGAAGTGACTGCTTTTCCTCCACTTCGCCTGTGTGGCATCATGGACACTTTCTGTACTAAGTCCCACTGCACTACAAGATTGTCCCTGTGCCCCCAACTCCTTACCGCAGGGAGTGCTGGAAGCACCAAGCCCCGACTCCTCAGGAGACACTGCAGCGCCGGAATTACACAGAGCATGGCCATTTGTGATATGCACGTTTGGAAAATAAGGCTGGCTACACAACACGGAAACGCTAACCATAGAGGAATTTACAGAAGGAGAGAAAGTAAAAACAACACGTTTTTTGCTGGAAAATACTCCAGCACTGGGAGACCAATAAAATAAATTTAGCTTCAGCAGCCTCTCTCCTGGAATGAGCTGGCATTCCCGAGCCTGCCACAGAGCCACGAACGGCCAGCCAAAGGGGGAACATAAAACATGATCTCCCCTAACTGGGGCTGGGGCATAGGAAGGACCTCGAGATGAAAACTTGACTCAGGTTACCAAAGGCTGGCGCGAGCTCTGCTAGAGAAAAGCGCAGGAGAGATGAAGGATATTAGGAATACAATGAAGGTTTTTGAATAGTGAAATTTGACGTTAGTCACTGCTTTTAAAAATATCTTCCTCTTGAATCTGTACTGGCAGCACATTAACTGCAAAGTTACCGATACCTAGGACACGTACATTGTGGACAGTGTCAAATCAAAATTCCCCCCGCACTGCTCCGCTTTAACCTCGATCCAAAGGGACCACTTCTGATGCCCGGAAGCCTCCGAGACTCCAGGTTCATCCATTCCCTGGCTTCCCATCCAGGGCTACCGCTAACACCGCCAGCTGGGTACTGCTGTGATGTGGAAGGCTGTCCGCTAGAAACTGGAGCGGGGTCAATAATTCAGAGCACATACTGGGTGCAGATGAACAGCCGCTACACTGCAAAACTTTTGGTCACCAGCAGTCTGGTTCTGATTCAAACCAGAGACTGTAGTTCTTGAATGCAAGCAGCACTTTTGTATTGAAGTGATGGAATGAACTACTTTTATGTCAGACCAGAACTGGGAAGATTTTAGCTGGGAAGACAGTACCTTACATTGGTATTTTGAGCATATATATATTTATACACCCATAGAAAAGAGCAAGATAAACATCTCCCTCCCCTTTGATGCATTTTGCCAGGAACTAAGTACAGTTCCTAGAGTTTCAGCTGCGTTGCGGGCTTGCCGCTCCTCAGCATGACAGCAGGATTGTGCTGACGGCTGAAGAATATTCCCTCTCTCAGGGATGGAGCAGAGAGCTGTCAGGGCAGGAAGGCTTTGACTAAAGCTGTGTCTGCCAGTGAGTCTGATGAGAAAAACATGGTGGTACCTAAAAGCTAGCAGTTAGGGGATGTAGCACTCCCTCACACACTCATTTACAGAACTATTATAATCAAAGAGTGCTCTTAGCAGTTTGCTTTGCTCTGTATAAATGGGGGACAGAGGCCAGCAGAGTGTTTTGCAGTTAATCATACAGCACAACACGAAGTAACTGTCAGTGAACTGCCCCCCCTATATTATTTATTAAGGGAGGAAATGCAGCAAGAGTGGTAGCACGTATCTCCACTAACTCATCTCTGCTCAGCGTGGCATCCTGTGCCCGCAATGCCACCTAATCAGAGCAGCCTCTCGTTAGGTGTCCAGCCCCAGTGTCACAACCCACCAGTGCTGAAATAGCGGTCGATAAAACGCAGGCGACAGCCTGGTGCGAGATGCCACGAGCTGCTTTCTTACAGCCCGCCCCAAATGGAAAGCGGGCTGGCTCACAGGAGAGGCAAGAACAGCTCCGAAGGAATAACAGGTCTTATAAGGAAGTAAAACACGATGAAAAACAACCAGCAGAAGTAAATTTAGACTGAGTATTGGGGCAGCGTAGTGCTGAGATGTGTTAGAAAACACAGCTAGTTAGAACCGGGCTGGAGAGGAGCTAAAAAGATAGCACAGCCTCGCTCGAAATCAATATGGCCTGCAGGTCTTGTTATGTCTTTCCTGTCTCTGAAGCCTATGAAATATGTAATCACCTTGCCCGTTTGCTCCCTGACCCCTCCATAAAGTCAGTCACTGTGAAGGCCAATTAGTGCAAGGTGAGGTGGGTTTTCCACTGCGTTACATCTCCCCGCTTGGAGATGACCCCGGTTCTCTGGGCCGTTCCACAAGCACAGGGGAGCATTCGTAAGAGCAGCGCGGGGCTCACAGAAGTGTAAATCCGTAGTTCAGAGCCGCTTTTCCTACATGCACACACTGCCGCTCTGTACGTGGCACAAACAGCCAAATCCAATCCAAACCACTGGATAAGTAAACACCTCAAGCCCAGGAGAGACTAACAGACCCGCGAGAAGGGCACTTTGGGAGGAAATGGGACATGAAGCTCGAGAGGGCAGTTTTAAACGCGGACTCTTACCATCAACACACTGGGAACCCAGGAAGCAAATACCCGATATTGACTGGCGATCTGCTGTCCCACACGATTACAGAGCTAGTCAGGCAGAGGTGATAAGTGAGCTGGGTGCAGTCATTACGCCTCTCGGCCTGGGAGAGATTTATTCAGGCCCATCAGAAAGAAATGAGACAGGACTGTGTGACCTGACTTGCAATAAGCTTCAAGAAAAGAAAGTCACGACCAGGACAGGAAATTAATTTGGCAGAGTCCAGGACAAACCCAACACACGATATTGGCCCCTGTTCATATTATGCAAAAAACCCATGTGAAAATAATAGCAGTGACCTTTAAGGACCAGAAACCAAGTTGAACTAGGGCTGTTCTCAAAACGAAGAATCCTAAATAACAGGGAGTATTATTGCCTCTGATCCCTGGCTCCACACCCACAGAAACACAAACAAACCTTCATTCCAGAGAATTTTTACACAACAGTGCTATTTGTTGGTTTGTTTTCAAACATTTATTTCCTAAGATAAGCCTATGTCAAATTGAAGAGTGGAGGAACGGGCAATGAATCTGGAGATGCTTGAGGACAGCTGTACGCAAATCCAGTCCCAAACTGTTAGTCTGGAGCTCTAGAAGTATGTAGCCCCAACATCCTTCACAGGGAAAAAAAAAAATTCTTACAAGGCATACGTGGCTGGGACCCTTATATGCTGCCACATGACAAATATTAAGAAAGTACTTTTCCAAAGACCTAGATACCACTTTTAGGCCAGCTTCCCTCACCTGACTAATCTGGTATTAATCAAAGGTTGAATTCTTTCTTTACTTTTGGTTTTGTTGGGTTAGAGCGACACAGAGCCTGACCTTTGGAGAGCAATGAACTCCTGCAGCCCGCACCAGTGCACGCACACAGGCAACTACTAAATGTCTCCCAGCTTGAAGACAGCTCACTTTTGGACTTGATGTTTCAGATCCAATGCGAAAGGTTCTAATCCCCACTTGAACCTCCCACTGGGCTGTGGGCAAGCACAGAGGCCATTTACACCACCCATTCTTCAGTCGTAGCTGATGCTTGGTGTTCAGCACTGTCCCTAACCTTAGCTCTTCCTAAAGCAGGTCCTTGATCCTGCAACGGAGAAAATCCACCTACCCATTAATGCAGTGGTTTAAGTACCAAACAGTAGGACAACTCGGCACACTCAAGGTCCTAAAGTGTCTGTCCCACACTTAATGAGGTATGTAAAAGAAGAGAAAACCAATACCCACAGACTCAATTCCAATTGCTTTATCCAAATGCGTTAAGGAAAATAGCAGCTCTCCAACAGGTATTTCAGTGTGTGTCCATGCTAAAGCTGCAGTTTGTAGACAAGCATGCTTCAGAGACAGTGTCCCCATCACCCCCACCCACCGTGGTTTGGCTCACAAAGCTATGGCAATGACACACCACAGGAACCGGATTCCTTGTGGCTGAAACGAAACTGCGAGACGTGCACAGGAGCACACCAGAAACGTACCCGTGGCTGGCAGGCATTCTGTCCGCAGGCCAGAAACAGCCGGTGGTACAAGCCCTCAAAACGCACACAGTACGGACCTCTGGGCCTCAGCACCAACTGCTCTGCTGTGTGTGCTGATCTGCTCCAACACACGGCGTTACCCGCTGAGGCAGCCTCAAGGGTCTCACCCACGGGCACGCAGCGCACACCAGCGGGAAACCATGATTTGCTTGTCTGCTGGACCTTATTATATACATTATTTGTCCAGCACCACACAGAGGGCACACAGCACACGTGGCAGTAAGGTCTCTGCCCACCTCTCTGCTTTTCGTTCTATAGCTTTACACTTTCCTGCTCACATTTTTTAATTCCTTCCCACTTCTGTCTTTTACCCACCTCTTTATCCCTTTTAATTCAGCTCTTTTATTCCTTTTAATTCAGCTCTCATTTTCTCTTTTTTGTCTCATTTCTCTTCCTGTTCTCCCCTCCACTCCGCTACTGCACAGACTCCCTTTCACTTCTTGGTCTTTGCCTTTTTTTCCCCATTGACTTTTATTGCCTTCAGTTTTCATGAAGTCTCCTATGCTTTTTCAGAATTTTATGAGAAAGGCCTTAAAGGGACTAATTGTTGATAGGAAACCCCAGTTATGGGTCGGGTCCCACAGTGCTAGGTGCTGTACGAAGATGACGCATTCAGCTCATTTCTCTACAGGGACTTTACAACTTGCGCTTAGCACTTCTCCCCTTCTGCGCCATTACTCCTGTTTGTAGCGTGCTCTCCAAAGAAGCCACGCAATGACACTCGTGTTTAAGCAGGGGACTGAGGCTTCCTACCACAGCTGGGTGGGAATGGGGTGTCTTTAAGTGAAGCAGATTTTGTGGCTGAAGCCAAGCCAGAAACCTATGGATATTGAGGTTAGCCCTCTCTTTCAGCCTTTAATGCTAAGTGCGTTAAACAGGCGTGATAGTCCAGTATTTCCATAGGCACCCAAAGGCACTGGACTTACAGGAAGGAGCAGGATATTACTACTGCCTCCTGGGAAAACAGGTGTTTGCTCTCCACGTTTATTTTAATTCCTTCAACTTTGCTGCAGTTCATAAGAGACTAAAAATTTATTACCAGAGCTGTATGAGAGTTTCAGTGTTTCTGCTTTACCACAGAGAGGAGGGACAGTACAAATAAGATGGAAAAAATAAAAATAAATAAATCAAGCAAACTCTAAAAACTAACATTGTGGGAAAGCTTAGCAAGCATAGTGACTAGAAGATTTATAAAGGCATGTAAGAGCATACTGACCGAGACTATTACAGTAGACTCACCAGAGACATTCTGAGAACAATTGATGCCTCCTTGAAGGAAACCAGGTATTAAAAAGAACCTTATTCCCCCATATTTCTTATTATTTTCCAATAACCATATAACACTCTTGTGGTAAAATAGTAACATGAACTTATGCTGACCTTTGATGCTTGAACTCGGACCGGAAGAGAATAGGAAATGCCGAGTCCAGAAGTGAATGGGGCTATTCATAACCACGTGCTGGGGGGAGGCTCACGAGTGGTGGCAGCCCCCTAAACCATGCACTTATCTGCATTCAATACCCCGCTCCTCCTCGGAGGACAGGAGCGGCCGGTGCTTACTGGGCTACAAAACACACCATCATCATCACCTTCTTCAATACAGACGTTCATGATGCCTACAGATCGCGGTATTCTCTCCCCCTCCCGCCAAGGCCAGGTTGCATGTTTGCATGAGGGAGCCATGGGCCACATAATTCAGGTTGCGCAGATCTCAGTCGCGACACAGTGCTAATGCTGCCGTTGGTTGGGTAGCACATGGGTGCCAGTATCGCCACTGGTTAGTGCATTAAAAGGGCACTTGCGATGGCAGCCAAAGAAAAGCATTAACTTCAAAGCTGAAGCACAGGAGGCAATTTTGATCCTGCATTCCACCCTCATTAAAAAAAAAAAATTAAAAAAAAAAATCACAGTGACACATGATATGTCTGCTAACCTTAGGCTTCCAACCACCAAACTAATTCTTCCTCCTGCAGGTACCTCATCTGAACATGCAAGAGAAACTCTTCAAAGGCTTCCTTGGAGGACAACTTGTCTCATTTAAACTGAAGGTAAGTGGATCTCAAGAGGAGAAGTCAGTCAAACTCAGTTTCGCATCTGATCACACTCATGTGTCCCAACAAGAGCCTTTGCTACAAATGCATTTGAAGTTTGAAGGATGCTGCCAACTTCCTAGTGGCTTAACACAAGAAAGGTATCCAGGGGAGATGCCCCCAGAGAAAGGTAACTGTAGAGGGAAATTAAAAAAGATCTCCTGAATACAGACCACAGAATGTGAACTGTGCCAAAACACGCTCAGAAGTTTCCTTCATAACCTTGTAAAACACTGGAGAAAGTCAGAAGTGAGACAATTTCTCCTTTTAAGAGCGAAATTTATTCCACTGTAATTCAAAATGCAACCCCCCTTAAACGCATAGACTTCACATTTTATTCGGTTGTAAAATTCCTGCCCTTATTTGCCAGTTCTTGTCCGAGTCCTTAGCCCAAGTCCACAGCAGTGCTGGCACTACACCGTGCTGCTGGCAGGGAGCTGCCGACAGACGGACACTGCAGAAGATCAGCACCAGGACCTGCCGCCAGCTTGCCCCACCACCCAGGAAAACAGTGGATCAAACCTAGTTTTCAGCTTCCCCTTTGACAACTTACCCCACAAAAAAAATAAACCAACACTTTCCTCCCCCGCCCAATAAATCAATTCTCACGCATTCCTGCCAGTTGCGGTGCTGGCAGAGGGGAAGGGGAACGTGCAGTGTGGGCTTAAAAGGTTGGTGGTCACCCTCTCGTTTGCTGTCAGAGGAAAGCTGGGGTAGACTACAGCTCTGTAGCCAACTCAAGCTCATTACAAACAAAAATTGGATTACTTGTGGGCAAAGCTTCCCTAGAGAGCATGGTTTTGGAGCATGGTTTTGCAAGATGGACTTCTCTGGACATTTCACTCAGTTACCTCAAATTCAGTTCTTTTCCCCAGAGCTCACGGGAGCTCAGCACTATGGTACGGGGTCTGGAGGCATCTGCAAAGCTTCCAGAGCGCTCGCGTCACAGGCCAATCTTCCCAGGCTGCTGAGCAACATCTGATGTCTTTAATGACCATGCCAGAGACAGGGATGCTCGGGCCCTACACATTTGTCTAACAACATTATCACACGCTTTACTAAAACTATGAGAGCATTACATCAAATATAAGGGCGGGATGAAAAAATACGCATGTTAAAAAGAAACCGAGATGGTCATCAAAACTGCTCTTCTTACAAGCCTAGAAAGCGGGTTTTCTGTTGCTTAATTAAAATTCAAAGAACAATGTTCGATGAAATCTATTCATCCCAATATTAAGCGCTGCAACTTCAGGTAGGTAAACACTACTCTTTGAATCATGCTGCCAGTCAAAATCTGTTACCAAAGCCGTTCATTCATGTCTGTCATGCTGAAGAAGCCACGACACTCCCTCTTTCTCTAGACTAATACTGCTGAGTCTTTATATCCAACTTCTTAAGACATGTCTGTCTTTTATTTTATTAAGTGCTGGAATTATTTTGCTGCTTGTTGAAGGTGACACACGCTTAAGGTGGACAAATAAAGCTCATGCACCTCGTTCGTGATCTGAGTAGTTCTTTGCAGATAATTCAGTTTTCCAGTCAATCTAATTATAGTCTGAAGTTATTGCAGCAAAGACTTTCAAGTACAAAGCAAAGAAAAGCGAGTAGGAGCGAAAGCCGTTCATTAATCCCGGCTGGCACTGGTAGGAGTGCCTTGTGCCCTCGGGCTATTCTCCCCACCTTAGCATTCAATCTTTATCTTACCTATTATGTGAATCAGATGGTAAATATTTTACTTTCTCTAAACTACAGTAACCCTTACAGTGATCGCAGAGACAGTTTGTTTTGTTATATGAATGTCTTTCTTCCAATCTAAAACATTCCTGAGCAAGATCCCCAAACAGCATTAACTGACACCGTGGCAATGATTTATTGAGAGGACCGGAATAAGAAAAGAAAGCCTGTTCATGAGAAGAATTTCTTCCTCCATAATACCTTTAATAAAAACAATAATCTATTCATCCTTCTTTACTTTTCATCATCTCTCCCTTATTTGAAGAAACTACATCTGCCACATCAATTGCTGCTGGAATTTAATTTTTAAAACTTCAAGTCATTAAGATCACAAGGTAATTTTAGCCCGACAGACGCAGAGCCTCACCACTTCGGGGCATGATTTGTTATAAGGCGGGGGGGGGAAACCCAACCCGACCCCCCAAACCCTGCAGGTACGAATTCTGCCTTTTCCTTTTGATTTTGCAGGGCAGACAGTTTGTCTTCTAAGATGCAGCCTGCTCCCTGGGAGGGAAGACGCGAGCTTGCCTGGGCCAGCGAGGTCCCGGCCCGAGCAACCAAACGGGGAAGGATGCTCGTCTGCCACACGCTTAACCTCGGCTCTCCGAACACCCCCACGGCGCTTTGAGGGTTTCCCATTCAATACTGCAGCCAAAGGCGATTCCAGAAAACCCTTCACCGTTTCCGGCGCAGTTATAATATGAGGCCATCTGCAATTTTGCACCCACAAAAGAGCTCATAAATCACAGCAGCACTGGTGGAGCATTACTAGGTCTCCCAAGTGCTGGTACACCAGGGTTTGTCCGAGGGCAAGCGTGGGAAGGCTCGCGAGCCCTCGCGCCCCGCGCTGGGCGGTGCTGCGGGGCAGCCGGGGATGCGGCTCTTTCATCAGGCTGCATTTGTCCATCCAACAAAGGAGCACAAAACCCTGTTTCTCCCTCTTCCCTCCCCCAGAGGAGGGCACCTTTTTCTGAGAAACCCGCACAACGAAGGCACGATGACGGCTGGCTTTGGGGGGAAGCACAAGGGAGCGCGGGTTGAATCTGGTGCTCAACAGGTGAGGCAGAACCAGGCAGTGCCACAGCTCAGCTCTGCTCCCGGCGCCAGAGCTGAGCCGTGAACAGGGCCACGAGGACGCCAGCTCTCCGGTGGCACCTGGTCAGGGCCAGGGAGGAGACCCCAGCCTCTGCCTCCCACAACAGCAGTGATCCTGAATGTGCTGTATTCCACATACAGGCTGCGGCAACCCTTTATGAATGGTCAAAACCAAAATTAAGCTCGTGGGGTTGCAGCACGATGTTCTGAGCAAAGCCATGACAGCAACACCTTAAGTCACAAATTACTATTCTCTTGAAACGTTAGAGGTCAGCACCCGTTATGAGTATGCCGCTCTGGTGCAAGCTCGGAGCTGCACGTGCCAGCGGGGCCACCACTACTCTCACCATCTGCTCTCATTCGCAAAGACAGCAGTCTTTGGGGATAGTTGAGATTATCAAACAAGCCAGTGGTTCCCAGTTTGCCAACATACCCATCAGGGACTAACACCCGTTACGATTCATGGCGTTTTGAAAGCCTCACGGTTAATGGCATTACAAGAGGGTGTCCCCTGGTCCCAGAGGCAGCTGGGCAAAGGCCCTGGCACAGCCAGTGCCGAGACAGGTTTCCGTTCCCTGCATGTCCCAGGACTGCTCCACCTGCGCCCTACGGGTCACCGCTGCCCGCCCACACCGCACGTCCGCTCCCCACGCGCTCCCACCACCCCTGCCCTTCCCGCAGGACCCACCGAGGGCGAGCTCTGCGACACACTGGCGCTGGGAGCGGAGTTTGTCCCGGACTGCTGGCTCCAGGGGGTACCCACAGCCCCTCTGCTAGCGGGGAGGCACTGGCCCGGCACTGGGACCAGCCAGGCTGCAGGGGAAGATGGCAGGCGAGGCAGGTGGCCAGCACTCAAATAGTTATTCTGGCCTGCAGCCTCTCCTCATTTACAGAGGTTGTCCTGCTTCCCAAAGCATAAGCTGCTCTGCAGGGGAGCACGTGCACCTCAGCAACCAGCAGTGGTTTAAAATCCACTGCTCTCACAGTAACATCCTACGGGTGGGTGCCAGGTGCCGAGGGTGGGAGGGAACTTGAAGCAAAGCACTTGGAAAAGGCCACCACTACATCTCTATTCAGCACCGATAATCCTCGCTCCTCCTCTGCCAGCTTCCAGGCTCTCACGCAGCGCCCCGACACCGCACTACCAACCGCCCAAAGCTTCCCCCCTCCCCTTCGCTTTCGCACCAGCGACGACGGTGGCCTCAGCCATCTGCGTGCTGCACACACTCTGTCAAGTCCTGCTCGGAGCTGGAGGAACTCTTCAGCTGAAGACAGAAACATCTGCTGCTCTTGACCAAAGCACTTATTTCAAAGGTGTTGTAATAGAGTGTAAAACATGAGAGGAGACAGAGAAACCTGATACGGCATTTGTTACCTGGTGAGCAGAGGTCTGCGCTAATGTTGCTTAAGGTAGTTTTCTTAAGGTCTGTATGTTTATTTATGATCCTGTGCTTGCAGGAGAGAACCTTTCCTTCGTGCTGTACTCCAACATGAGCCAGGCAGAGTTCATTCCTGGGAGCTGCAGGAGAGTAGGAGACTGACATCTGCTCTCCAAAAGGGAAGGGATTCCCCCACCCCCCAAACAAATTCAGAGAGAAGAGGGGATGGATGCTGGAACTGCCGTCGGCACTGAAGCTGCAATATGCTCTGTGTGGGCAGAACCCACTTCAGCAGTGTTCACGGTAGGATCACACAATAATAAAAGGAAGTCTGAACGAAGGGAGAATGTCACGTCTACGCACATCATCTAAAAGTCCAACTCAATTTCTGTATGGGCTTTTATATGAAATTCTTGCTTACTTCATACCCCAGATGAAGATTTTTATTTAAAGCTGTGTCAGAGTTCTGGAAGACAGCATTGATTAAATTTACTTAGTTCTCGAATCCATTTTTTTTTCAAAAACCTTTCTCTCCTACCACCCATTATTCCCACCTAGTAGTCTCTCATTATTTGTTCAGCAGTGCGTAACACTGGTCTTTCTTTTTAAAATTACCCTCACTTGATTGCAGTGATCAAAACCAATGGAATATAATCAGAATTTCTCTCTTCAGTAAATATAGACAATCAGCAAGATATGCCATAGGGAAGTGCTTTTAGCCGATTCTTCAAAAGGACACCAAACCGCCCTGTTTCAGAGTAGGTCTTGCAGAGAAACCAGGCAGGGCTCCCGGAGATGAGTACAAACAGCACCGAGCATCTGCCTGCCACCCCGCTGGATGCGTTTCCTCTAAGGCAAGATGATGGCCACGTGCCTACATAGTTCACTGGCAGCGGTGACATGTTGCTGCTTGGAGGGACGGAGTCCCCATCACCCTGCCTTGTCACCTCTCAGGCGCTATGGCATCAATGAGTGATGTGCTGCGCTTCATAACCATCTCTGGTACGGGGGGCAAAGGGCACCTGAACCTAAGTCCGAATCCATCAGGGTGAACCTGTCCCCCTGCTTAGCTCTGTTCACTTCTCAATTATTTTTCTGGAAGGCGAATGAGTCCCAGTGGAGAGTACCAAGGTGTGTCTCTACATAGACAGGTATTTCAGAAAGACTGATCCCAAGAAATAAATTTAAAAAAAAAAACCAAACCAAACAAATGCAAAAAACAAAGCCCCCCTTCAAGACCCTGAAAACAAATAGAGCACCCCAATCACAAGAGTTAAAGAAATTACAAAAAAAAAAAAGCATTGTATGGTTTATACATTCCTTTTATATGTACCTTTCAGAGTTTAACGCTTTGGGTAGTATCTTTTATCTCCTCCTCTTTATCATGAAGAGGTTATGTTTTGTATTGTGTGAGGTTGTTGGTTTTTTTTTTTTTTTAATTGGAGTCAAACTTCTCACAAAGCCCCACTCTTGGCAAGCAAATGTTCCCCGTCACCAGGCTTGTGATGAAACTTCCCGAGTTACCAGTGCTGGGATCCAGGTACAGCAGCAGAGCGCAAAAACTTCCCATTCAGATCCCAGCCACAGCACGGCTATGATAAGGCTATCCATCCCACAGTTAAGCACACGTATAAATCTGCATCACTCTCCTGCCTTACGCTCTGCCAACCTCCAGGCACGTGGATATTGCCACTTTTGTAAACCCCAACAACTTTTCACGGCTGCTCTTCACTTTCACAAGGAGGGCCTCCTTAACAAGGCCCCTGCAACATGCGTTTTGCCTAGTAACAGTATTGACACATTAGGAAACAGCGTTTTTATGACCTCTTCAAAATAAAACATGTTCCAATTAAATCTGAGGTGGTGTCTTTTGACACCACCTATACCAAAAATCTGAACCAAAGGGAGCAGGGAAAAAATAACCATTGAACTAGTTAAAGTACGTGCTCTTGATCACAACCTTTGGAAAAATAAAAAAGACAACCTCCTTCAGCATCTCCATAGACAACATTGCTAAACCAAACTGATTTCCAGCTCACACATTGCAAAGCAAAGCGTATCTCAAATAGAAGATGTGTGGTTTTGAGCCATTAAAACACACTGACTGGAAGGAGAGCAATCCAGGATACACTGACTGAACGGCTTCACGAGAAACACACAGCTTCCGTAGCGCTCCGGCACGCGCCCCTTGGCACAGCTAACGGCACTGGTGGGACCATGGGAAACTGGGGCTGCGGGTTCTTCCCAAGCCTGCGACAGTTTTGTGTCAGTGCTGGCCTCCCAGGCACACAGACTATTAATCAATCGCTCTCCTTCCTCCTGCGCTTCCATCTCACAGCAAGTGTTTCTGAATGCATTTCGAGGCTGTGCAGAGAGAACATTTTGCCTTAAACGTGAAGCCACTATGGTATCTACACCGGTGAACTCTTCCAGATCCCAAGAGAGACCAAAAGCCCGAGCTCTCTCTGGTTGGACAGTCCCACGGGCAGTGCCTGTTTAGATGGTGTATTGATGTATTTAAGGAGACAGAAAGGTACAAGTCACAGCTCCAGGAAGGGGATTTCCACCTAATAGCAGCAAGTCATTTGAGATTTTCAAAACATAACTAAATCTGTGTAAAGACTGTAGAAGCTAAGTCCTAACTAATTAAGTATAAAACCTTCCCCTACGGAGCCTTGTCTGTGCTTCATTTCTGTAAAGTGAGTGAAGAGCATTTCTCCACCCCATGGCTCAGTTTCCAGTTAAATTCTGTGTTGGTAAGTGAAGGGCTCGGAGAAGCACTCCAGCAGATATAAAGAGGTTCTGCAAATCCAGACCCCTCTATGTGACTAAGCATCAGCTGTCATCTTCAGGGCCTTTACATCACAACCCTGATCTAGTTCACAAACGAGAAACGGACCAGTCACTGGGGCTGATTGAAATTCAGCATCTTCCTGATGCTGTTCCTGGAGCTCCCCGTGAGTAAGCACCAAACACATGCTGGAATGAAGCTGCCTCTAGAGAAACCCTCCAGTCTCTTTACACAGCTACATAGTCCAGAAGAAAACATTCACAGCTTTGTATCATAACCAAGACGTGAATTGGCTCCCCATCACTGCATTGCATCTGGCCATCATCATTAGCGTTGTCCTTCCCTGCTTGTACCCGCCAGTTTCTCATCAAATCCCCTTCTCCTTCCTCCGGTGACACCAAGCAAATCCTTGACTAAGAGCCTTGCCTGAAGACCTCCACACTCTCCTGCCCACCACCCTGCACACCCGTGCTGCTCCCCCGGGGCACCTCTGCATCCCCGCAGCCCTCCTCGCGGGTTACAAAGTACCCCAGGGGTACTTCGAGAGAAGAAGTGGCAGTGACGCAACTCTCTATCAAGGATTACACTCAACTGGTGCGAGAACAACCACAGAGAGCCAACAGCGCAGCGACCTTTAAATTAGCAAATTGCAAGCTACAATAACGCAATAGCAAAGAGCAGAGGTGGAGTGACCTACACCCACCCAGGATCTCTCCCCCAACACAGACATCTGATTACAAGCGTGTTTCAACACAGAGTCGAGACCTGCACTGTTCCCCGTAATCTTCTGTTTCAAGCTGAGTATCAATGCACAGCAAATTTTATCAGGAAGAGATTATTTTCTCCTGACACTATAATGTAACTAGTTAAAACATAACTTCAAACTCCGCTATCTCTACTGCAAAAGTTTGAGGGAAAACATTGTTCACTGGGCTGGGCAGTGTATGTGCCTATTTCTGTTCGTAAAAAGCTCTAAAAACTGAACTTTGAAAGCTGTTGGACGGTTGTAAATAAGACAACGTAAGTGTACAGCTGAACTGAGAGCCACGCGCAGGACCACAACGCAGCTTCTATTCCCAAGTATTTTCAAGCAGTCAGTCGCAGTCTGTGTTACAGCACTATTTGCAAAGCAAGGAAAGTGCAATTCTACTAAATTTGACAAATAGGATAGGCAGCCCCACAAGTCCTTCAAAGATAAAAATTCAGAGCTGGTTTCCTCTCAATGAACTGTAACAAGCCTCAGAATAATATGCAGTTTTACATATGAATGTTGCATAATGAAAGCATCTCAGCAAATTGCTTGTGGGCTGGTATTGAGTTTGGGAGCTGAATTTGAGAGATGTCAAGCCCCCACTGCCTATTCCTGAAGGTAAGAGGAGTTGTGGGCATTCGGCATGCCTCAGCGTTAACGCTTAGGAACAGCGACTCTCCAAATGCACAGCAAACATTGACATTGTTGAGGCAACTGGTCAAGTTTTACTGGCTTAAATGGTCACATCTGTAGCTCATTAAAAATGAGAAATTAAAAAAAAAAAGCTTAACTAGCAAAATACATCCAAATCAGTTTCATCCCCGAGGACCAGAGAAGAAAGTAAATGAGACATATGCTAGTCATACTGCTTAACACGTGGTTGGAAGGTACTCAGAAACCACAGCGACAGCGAGATCAAAACCTGAACAGAAGAGACAGCTGAACATCTCCAGGGAGCATTACAGCGTAGCCTACGCCGAACATCAAAATAAATAAATAATATCTCAACTGACTACACGTATCAGAAATTGAACAAAAGATCAAGTTGCTTTCAAACAATAAAACTAGGAAATCCCTTAATTCTGCACCCTGTGCTGTAGGTATCGACATACACTGATTTAGTCGCACACTCCCATAAATGCCAGGGTTTGACCTCCTGATCACTTGAGCTACTTCAGGATTTCTGAAAGCCATAGCCAGTGGTTACAGTCAGCGTAGTGGCTGTCACTTGGGATCTCTGCACTAATGTCAGCTCCCAGTGTTTCACTATATGAATTTTCCATTCTCAGAAAGCACGAGTTATATTGACAGCTACTGCTTTAGCACTTACAGGCACCAGCAAGAAGCGCAGAAGCAGCTGGGTCAAAAGGAGACAGCGAAACAGCAGTCGCTGCTCGGTTTAGATGTCCAGGAAGACTCTTGATACAATTTGCAAATGAAAATCAACCAGACTTGCCAATTTGGCTTTATGGGAACCTTGAACCAAACCTCACTCCTGGGGACCGCACTTGCTGGGACTTGCAACTTTTTGATGTTCACAAAGACAAAAGACAGAAGGTAATGACTCTGTTTTCACTGCGATGAAATCTTCACAAGATGTGATGTCAGCCCAGTTTGGCTATGAAAGTCCAACAGGAGAAACCTCAGAGGCAGGGAGATGGAGGGATGACATCTCATGATGACTCTCAGCATGACAGGGTATATACTGCTGGTCTACCAAAAGAAATCTAAAATACTACAGCAAACATCACAGAAGCTTGTACGAAAGCCAAGGAGAAGTGCATAAAGAAAAGCCATTAGCTTTAGCTCATGGGGGTTTAATTACTAAATGACTGATTAGATATCCATGCAAAACAACACGAAAGGCCATCATTTTTAAAGCATCTTCGTCCACATCACTGTGCAGAAAACAGTCAAATGCAGAGGCCAGATGGCAGATCAAAGTCCCAGCCTGATGAACAGCACTGAGGTTAACCAATGTCCAACAGAACTGACATTCTTATAAAGGGAACAGGACAGGGGGAAAGAAGAGAACAAAAATACCATGAAATACCAATCATCTCCTCTTTGCAAAAGATGACTTGCAAAACACTTTAAAGAATTCTGACTGCTTAAAAGGGAAAAAATACAGCATGTGAAAGTCATAACATAGGCACTACGTGAAATATAACTAAACACAGGAATACACTGTAGGGAGAGGTATCATTATCAGTCTGATGGAAAACAACAAACTTCATCGTCACAGGTCTTCCTTAAAGTCTAAAACTGAAGCTATAAATTAAGACAAGTACAGATTAAGATGACTGCTTACTCTGATCTAGTTTAAGAGAAAAGCGCTTGTGGAACAGGAGGAGGAGAAGGAGGGAGACCCCCAATTACTGCTCATGTATCTGGGATGAATGAGGGAGCTGGGGAGTGTGGGGAGCAAATTCTACTGTGACATAAACACCATCATCTCCACTGCAACTAAAAATCAGAGATTTAGTGGAGCTACAAATTTTCACTTACAAATTTGTTTCATCGCTCTCCTGCGAGGTTTACTACTGAAAGGAGCCCGATAGCGTGGATGCTCGGTGAAAAATGTTCTCCCATTAGTAAATGGGTATTTCCATCCTCTACAAGTGACTTTGGAGTTCTTCAGTTGTTTGCTCACACCCACGCCAGTCTCACAAAAGCACGTGGTACAACAAATAAAATATACTGTACAGTACAGGACATGTCTGACTTCAGTGATTTTGATGCTTCTACTGAAATCAGAAGGTTTTGGTAGTGATTGCCATATGTTTCACGAATTTAGAATTTGCTGATTTGGCATGGTCTGCTAACGCTCAGGCCTCTGTTGGTCTGCAGAAAAATTGCTTACAGTGGTAATTGTAGTAACACTGAGTACGTTGATTGAAGCGTAGTAGGAGCTCCCACTTTATTTTTAACTTATCAGCTGGTTTTAACAGGAGGGATTACGTTCCCTACCCACCTAGCCCTGCTTATGGTCTGTAGCTGGCATACTCAGAAAGAGCATGGAAGATTGCAAAGATCACTAAAGCTGGGAAAAAAGACACAAGAAAACTCAAAATATGTGTCTCTGTATCGGAACAGAACAATGCAAGCAGGAACACTGCTACAGGCAAGGGAGACAGAGGGCTGTCCCCATTGGTAAGAGCCCGACCCAAAGGCTGCTGCCTCCACAGAGTCATTTCCCTGCCTTCTGCAGGCATTAACGTAGACCCTGACGGTCATTTCGCTGAGGACACACAAATTTGTCTTCCAGAAGGAGCGAATGGGAATAGCAAACTGGAGACAGAGGTTAAAGAAAGCATTTGTTAACAGCACTTTTTATAAATGGCAACTTTGCCTGTCTTGACACGTTGCATGTGAGCTGAAATACGTCTCGCTAGGTGGGAGCTGCTGGGGGCGGCGGGAGCTTGTCCATCGGGCTCCTTAGGACATGTCACGAGCCCCATGAAAGCGGACCCAAGCGCCAGTGTAGGTGCCTGCAGGGCGCTCTGCCCTCTGCGGCGTACCCTGGCCCCGCTCCCCGGCGCATCAGCCAAGACGTCCATTACCACGCTGCGGGGAAGGGGCAAGGCAGCAGCCGGCTTTTCTTGAGATGAAAACGCCTACTAACGCATCCCAAACTCTTCCACGCAAAACAGTAGACTGGAGCTACAGCAGTGACAGAGCACAGATCAGCTCTTGTACATTATGTGGGGGAAAAAAAGTCATTCCACTCTCCAGTATCAGATTCTTCTTACTAATTTATACTATAGAAATGTATAGGAACCCTGAACAATCTGTGTGAGGGCTTTGCTGTACTGGGCATTTTACGCCTACATCGTAAGAGTCAATCTCTGAAGGCAGAAGCTGTTTTTAAGGCACTCCCCAAGCACAGGGAGATAAAATGAGCAGTCACTGTGTCTGTGTTGCAGTTGGAGGCACAGGCGTTCCCCTGCCAGCTCTCAAACCAGCAGCCGTTTTGTCACAGCACGGTGACAGGCAAGGCCATGCAGCCCCCTACGGCAGGGCACTAGCACAGCTACAGAGACCCCAGCGCACTCCAGTGAGCATCTCCGCACGGCTCCAAGTGAGGACAGGAACAAATACCACATTTCTGGGCGCTGGCTACACAACCTGTAGCACGGTGCTGCACTGAGCAGCAGCTACGTGGCCCAGAGGACGTGTTCAAGGTCACAAAATTGACCAAAAGCCGCTCTCAAATTTTCAAAAACCCAGCTCTGGAAATGTTAAGATGTCCTACAAGGGAGGAAAAAGAATACGAGGAAGGAATGTGGAGAGAGACAGGCAGGACCGTGCCTTGCAGCAGCTTCCTGCAGCTAAATTAGGTTAAGCAGAACGTGAGACCGCACCGCCAGCCACCCTTGAGGAGTCCTGTGCCTGTGTGAAGCACACGCTGTCAAGTAAAGGAGAACAGGAACGACAGCTAGAAAGAAAAATGGAGAGTGATAAGAGAAGCTAACAGCAGCTCTAGCAACTGCCTGAGGACAGACTGGGAAATTTAATGTATTAAAATAACACTTTTAAATAATGGTCTAGTTAATTGATGCTAAATTACAGCTGAATGCCTGTAGAAGTACTTATGACATCTGCACTAATACCATTTCAGTTCATCAGGATTAATATTATTCTAATACATGCCAAAGGAATTAATAAGTATTGGTACTTTAAAGCCTTTAAAGTGATGTTTTGAAATAGTTCAGCTTTCTTATCCCCCTTCTCCTTCCTGTCAGCCCTCACAAAACTCATTTGCAAAACTTATTAAAAATAGAGGTGTTTTCACAAATCTCATCCACTTGAATGACGATGTCGTTCTTATCATGCTACTTTCTACACCTGAAGACTGGAAGAACACTTCAGTTCTTGCAACCACCAGAAAAAGGGGCGGGCCTGGTGCAAAAATAGTATCCTGTTAAGAAAACATGCCCAAAAAGGAAAAGAAGTTACGATCACACCTCTCCGCCTCCCATAAACACGAACAAAACCTGAAATATTACCTATTGGCCAAGCTATGATTGCAGTAGTAAAAAAACCAAACCAACCCCAGAGCGTCACTCTTCTGTTCAGATGCAACCGGGGTTCACTGCCACCTTCCCACTCTGCTCCAGCGCATTGGGGAAACCGAGGGCTGGGAGAGAGAGGCAGGTGGGGACGGACAGTGACTCTACCAGTCCTCCCCTTCTCGCGGCGACAGGCCCCACACGCCGGGTAAGCTCACGTAGCTCGGAGGCAGCAAAAACAACTGCACAGCGGTTTTGATGGCCTGGCCAAAGGAATTGCTTCCCACCACTCCTGAGCAAAGCGCCTTCCAGAGCGGCCAATATTTCAGCTCTGAAAGCCCCATGCTGGGTTGCAGGTGTTAAGTCACAGGCGCTCCGCTGTTATCAGTCTCAAGTGTTGTTTTTCAAGCAGTGACACACGAGGAGTTGTATCTAAAATCTCATTAAAATTTAACAGGATTTGGCGCCCTTAGCTTTCTGCTTCAGAAGTGAAGTCTCCAGCTCAGATAGTCAATGTTTTTATTTTCATATCTCACATTGCTTCTCTCACAGTACCACATGCTAGCAGAGTAATGCAGTGGCTGAAAATCAGCCTTTTATACCTTCCACCATTTGTCACCTATCACATTCTTTCTTCTCTTAATTGCCAAAGATGGTTTCTTTTTCCATCTTACATGTTTACTTTTATGTCAGGAATATCCTGTCGTCAGAGCCCACCTCCTCCTCCAGCGAGCTTTCCAATATCAAAGCAATACTGGAGGAAGCTCAGGAGGAAGGGGACAAATCATTAATGAATGGAAAGCCTTGACCTACAAGACAATATTTAGGGTCAATGTGTCATTTCTTAAAATGAAACTGTTTAGGAGAGCTGTGCAGGCTGGAACATTCAGGATTAGACAGCATCAAACTCATGACAGCCAAGACCAAGAGTCCTGTTGGCCTTGTCGTGGGGTTAGATACTGAAAGAATTACCTTCTCGGGGGTTCAGGGTTTGAGTAAGCAACAGCTAAAGGGAGCATTAGTATGGAAAAAAATAGTTGCTGGATATAAAAAAAACCCAACAAAACAGAAAAAAAAAAAATCCCAAACCAACCACAGAACAACCTCCCTGTGCCCAAACAAACTCATTCCCCAACTTGGATGTACCCTGTTTCGGTGTCCCCTGTGCCAGCCACTGTGATATGGCAAGTACAGATACAATTGTCAGCAAAGTGGAAAACGAGAAAAGGCTAGGATGGGTCCAGTGATGTCAAGACTGACATGTAAAGGCTATTCCATAGCCTGATACAAGACAGAGATGATAATCTTCTTTAAAACTAAACCAGAAAAGATGTAAACCAACAGTGTGATACTGCGGTTCCAACAAGACCTTTGATTCTCAGGGAACGTGGTCCATCAGCTAAGATCTTGCTTTATAAATGAGGGACAGCAATCCAGATTTCAACTGTGCCACCAGCTAAATAAGTCATCTGGGGAGGTCCCCTGCCCCATGTATAACCATCCTTCCACTGCCATGTTATGCTCCAACATAATTTTAATAGAAACACCGATGTTTCTCCAGTAAAAAATATGCCTGCTACTGCAG
Source organism: Pluvialis apricaria (assembly GCA_017639485.1). Taxonomy (NCBI): domain Eukaryota; kingdom Metazoa; phylum Chordata; class Aves; order Charadriiformes; family Charadriidae; genus Pluvialis; species Pluvialis apricaria. Next base: position 28,090,172 of record CM030014.1, read on the forward strand.
TATAGTAGACCAGAGGAAGCTATTAAAAGCAGGTGACATTATATCACCAAATAGATGTGGCATAAACACAAACACAATGGCAAGAGGCACTGTAAAATTTGGGGAGTTTTACTACAATGGGGCAACTGTTAACTCAGCAGCGGCTGTCCCGCTTGTGAGTACTGTGCTCCTGTCAAAACCATGGCAATAAAAAACAAACAAACAAACAACACTTCTTAACACCCATGGTCATTGCATTCCCTTTCTGCCTTGCCTTTTTCTGCATACAGGCAGCTAGGTTTTACCATTGTGGAAAAAAGAGTGCTTAAAAACTCTTAATGAGAAACTAATAAATAAAAGTGGGCCTGAAAGATGCCTCAAATGAGACTAACAGCATAATGAATCAGACAAAGCATTTGTGCTACAGAGTGCTGAAAAGGAAGGAGACACCCAAGGGCTGTGTTCAGGTTTAAGGTGCTGCTGTAGATCCGGGGCCTGGGACAGCGCTGAGCTTAATCACCCCAAAAGCAGCACTGCAGACTCCGGTGCGCAGAACTACTTGCACATTCTCAAGGCTGGTAACGCCCTTCCAAGTGGGACAAGACACCCTCCCTTCAATGGCAGCACGCAGCTATCAGGGAGGGGATGTGGCCACCAATCCACCGTCTCACTGAGCAACTCCAAGAGGTGAAGAGAAAAATTTAGCTATCTTTAAAAAAAAAACCCAAACACAAACAACAACACAACAAAAACATCACTGATTCAGAAGCCTTGAGCTTCAGTCCTTTCTTTGTGTAATGCTGTTCCAGTCAGATTTATACCCCAAAATATTATGACAAAATACATTTAACTGGGAACAAAAAAGCGCACCAAAGCTTTCAAAATTTTTCTCTCTCAGACCATTTTGTTTTCTTCTTCCTGTCAAGATTATTGTTTAGCCGTTATAAAGCACTTCTGTGACATATACGCACAACAATTGAGTCCCTTCCATTTTAATCAGCGTAAGAGAGTAATGAATATTAGCTAAGCAATGCATTAGAAGCAGCATCCTAAAAGCCAGCTACCAGCAGGCTGGTGCGTCGCACCCTGAGCAGCCGTGGCTGTTGTGCTGGCAGCAGACGCGGAGGCAGCAGGATGCACACGCAGGTACCCAGGCTCGCGCTCCGCAGCCTCGGCCACACCACTTCCCCATGAATTGCAACGGATGCATCTTAATGCCAGCAAGAGCTGGGGCAGCATCAAACATGGAGATCATGGAAACGCAGCGGCACGCCGTGATCATTCACACATATTCACGGTATTTTCCAGCCCTGTTGTTTCTCAGCAGGCCCAAAAGCTGAGCATACAGAAGCGTTCATACAGAAGATGGAGCGTTACGCAGGCAGGAGTGTAACCCATGTCACCCTATCTGTTCTGTAAGCTAAATGCAGATCAAAGGTAAGAAAAACAAATACTCTTTCTAGCAAAATCCCAAGTTGATTAAGGTCCTTAAGGAGACAAAGTATTAGAAAGGACTCCTTCCTTCCTGCCAAGATAAAGACACAAACAGCAAGTCCTGATATATGTGCTCGCCCCTAATATATTTTTTTTCTGGTTGCACCAAAGTGGCAGGAATGACGGGTGCTGGTGGGCTGCAGTTCCCCAAAGCCCTGCACAGGGTACACCGCTGTTCTGAAGTCTGAAACATTTGGGTGAAAAGTTTAAAAAACTCAAACACACAGTGGAATTGATTTGTGATTAAAGGAAGGATTAACTGCTGAATCTGGGGCAATCAATAGCCCCGCTAATGCTTAGCGCAAGATTTCCTGCTGCAGCCAACCCCCCTTTTCTTTGCTTTGAGACCATTGTCCTTATCAGTGGAAAGATGATCCTTTGAAGATAATGCCTGTCTTTGTTTCCCCACACACACCATTCCTCACCACTGCTGCACTACACACAGTGCCTGCACACCACTGCCAGCCAGGCAACAAACCCTGCAGGACCCTCACTTCCCATTGCTCTCCTCTGCCTTATCACTCAACACCCAACCCCCCCAAAAAACCCACCCCACTACTACCTAAACCTCTTTCTGCTATGCCAGAAAACCCCATACACCCTTAAAGGCACAAGTTTACTCCTAGAAACAGTGGGGCTCCACTGGCCTGGGTTCAGCTTTCTTCTCCCACGGACTGGGCTGAGTCCATGCGCCATGTTTACAGACAGCTATGTGGGCTGTGGCTAGCCCCACTGTTATTTTTAACTTATCAGAATCCGTAATAACAGCAATTAGCCCCCTTTAAGCAAAAGAGATGCATGCTTCCGCTTCACAGCAACAGATTTTATTTCTCCTGCAATGGAGTGTTTTTATTAGCCAGATGGATCATGAAATTATCACAAAAACTGGGTTGTAAACTCTCTAAAAGCACCTAAAGTAATTAATACTGATTTATAAACATTCAGGATTAGAGAACAAATACTTAATTCTCCCCTAATCCCTCAGCCAGCACTGCTTTCTGTTCAACATACAGGAATATAGATTAACCGGGCTGAAGTTAATAGCATTTGAAGGACAGAGCTGATCAGTCATGCATAGCACCATGATACGCAATATGCTTCCACCACTGACTTAGTGTACCTGTGGGATCAGGACAAATTCAAGAGACTGCCACTTTCCTGTTCAATTTCCAGCTCTCCTCGTAAACTCACAGACACCAAGATTAAAGATACACAATCTTTAAAGAGGATCAAACCGGACACCTTATAAACCAGTGCACTACACTGGGATTAACTGCCAAAACGGGTATCACCTACGTGTTATTTCTGTTGAGTTTCACGAGAACCGATTTCTATTCCCAGCCCTGCCAACGGCTTGCTTTATGACTTGGGGCAAGTCACATCTTGGCATTTCTGTGTCCCTCGTCACCGCTACCCACCTCCTCTGCTCAGCAGGTGAGGGCCGGACTGCCTCTTTCGCTGCAGCCGAACCGCATGCAGTGCCACTCACTCTGAACGTGGCCACCAAGGGCTGTTGTAATAAAAACAATAATAATACAAGCCAACATGCGGTACTATTAACCTCTGTTTCAAGTTATGTGTCAGCATGAAGTGCGCTGCTTTGGGTGTTAGAAGAAAATCAGTGTAATTTTCTGAAAAGCTCCTAGGTACCACTCGTTGAGCCAAACATTTTTATCTTCTCCTCTCCTAGCTGGTGGTGCCCTTCTGTTCCTGCCAGTTACACGACAGCTTTAAAAACAAAATCTTTTCTCTGTAAAGGAAGGCCTTATTTGCTTCAGCGCTGTTTTTCTAGATTAAAGATGCCGCTGAGGAGGAGAAAAAGAGTCTGTCTAAAACCCGCTTTCAGGCAAAGCACAAGAACTGCTGCCCCGTTGCATCACCACGCAAGCGCGAAGTGATTACGGCAAGCACGACCGACCACGGCTAAAGGCAGCTAGGCAAGTGCGGCAGAAGGCAGGAATTCACAAACCCGTTACCTCTGGCTGCAAAGAACCAGGAGAGAAGGAGAGCAAAAGCTATACAAAAACAACGAACAAACTGCACGCTTACCTGTCCCTCGCTCCCACTCGCCTAAGCATGGGATGGAGCAGAGTCTCAGAAAGGAAAACACCTAAGTGAAAGACTGTTGTCTTCTGCAGGGAGCAAACCTGTTTTCCTGGAGCAGCTGCGCATCATCAGGAGTTAGCGCTTCATTTAGCACAATCACCAGCTGAAGGGTTTCAGGTGTTGTACAGCATGACCTTTGCCACAGGATGAACTCCAAGGCCTCCCACACATACTCTTTTCCCTTAAGAAGTCCGCTTTGCCCTCAGGTGAACCAATATATATCAGGACCACTTTTCACAGCATCTTTCCCCAAATAATCAGATCTTGTACTTCTGTAGCACTTCAACTCTCAAAAGTCATCTCGGTGTTTTATGAATTTAACAAGATAAAATACACATTCTCTTTCTGGGTCACTTCATCCAACACTGAGGCGCGGGCAGCTCAGGGATGAAATGCTGCTGCAGTTTAACAGTTCACTACAAGTTTTATCGCAGCAAGAAAATACCACCCTGTGCACCAGAAACTGCATTTTGATATTTGAAACTGGGAGTTAGCCATGCATAAGAGAAAGAAAAGGGAAAAAAGAAACAACCCACAACTCGCTTGTTTTGTGCCTGACACCTAGGGTTTTTTCATTCATTGCTGCCTAACTCATGTACTGGAGGAGAAAGAACAGTTGTTTGCTTTATCCTCCCTGCCAGACTCTGAACTTGATCTCTAATATTAGTTTGTAGGCACTACTATCACAGCTGCATACCATCAACTAATCACCAGCTGTGAAACCACCCTTAAGCAGAGCTTATCCTAGAGGCACCCTTTGAAAGGCCACCGACTCTTCTCCATCCACACCAAGCAGTTTTAGCAACGCAGAAAAACGCTGTATGTATCACAGCAGAATTCTGTGTTTTGTAGAGTGTTTTCTCCTCCACTGATCCACCATCAGTGGTAGCTGACAAATCAGCCCCTGGACATATATGCAGGAAGCTCCCGTTCGCTCAGTGGAAGTTGGGTCATTGTTTTCAATGCAAAACATGTTTCTCGTTCTCCCAGCTCAGCCCTCAGTACCCTCTATACTGTCCCTTCAGATTATTTTAACATTATTCATAAAAAAGCATTCCCCCATCACCTACCTCTGCTGCCTGGAACAGCCCTCTTATCTGTTAGCCACATCAATCCTCCAACTGCTTCTTCAAAAACCTCTCTCTTGTCACTTCTTAGCTGTCTTGGTTTCTTTTCTCCTCTGTGATTTTGATGTGGTCATTCAACTTAATGGAAATTTCCCCCAGAAAACTGGGTACGTGCCACCAGTTACCTTTTTCACATGTATTTTTAGACATCTGATCCAATGAATAGAGTTGCATATAAAATAAAGCTATTTTATTTACGACCTGCAAGCACTAATGCCCAATGTTTGTTCCAAGAATTCAAAGTAACACACCCCTCTACTGCTTTGTGTAGTTGCCATTAATGCTAGTGGATGTAACATACAGCCGGTGAGGTGAGATTGCTCTTGGCTGTAAAGAAAGAGTTTATTTGGGCAGATGTTTTGGAGCAAGACAGTCAGTCTATTTAACTCCAAGTTTGTTTAGTGGCTCAAGGCACTACCGAGTACTCAGCAAAAGGAGTCCGTCCCCCTGTGCAGTTTCAGGCAATCTGGGACTGGATGCCGAAGCTGTACTTCTTTACCACAGTGAATAAGTTTCTTTCTGGGAGAAGGAATAAGGGTCTTTAGAGGTCAGACTGGAGGTAAAGAACAGAAATCTTTTTATATGGTGCTACGTGGAGCATCTGGATAAACACCTCAAGGAACCTTCTCCAAACCAAGGGGGTTAGATTGCTCTACGTGGGTAGAGATGCAGCAATTTCAGGACTTCAAAAGCCAATATGCCTGGGAGACCAAATTTATACTTGCATTTAAATTACTGTACAAGCCACATTACACACAACGTATGCGGGAACCTAATGAAAAAAGATTTCCATGTTACTCCTCATTCTCACGGGTAAGAAAGTAAGTCAAAGTGAAAGCATTACAGACGAAGGACGGGATGAAGATACAGTACCATCACTTGCATAAATATTTACCCTGACAAATTTTAAGGCTCTTTTAGGAGGCTAATCTCCTTATATAAGTGATGGAGACAGATCAGAACCTGGAGAGCGAGAACATCCAAACACAGGTTGGTACCTGAAGTTGGCCTTGGGAATACCTCTCTGTGTATTGTATGACATTTCACAGAAACTGCATCAAGTCCCATCAGCTTTCCGAAGTCCCACTCTGACTACTGGGGCCGTCCTGCAGTTTCACCTTCTCTGATAAGGCAGAAATTCCACACGCAGACGCATATTTTGGCCACCCACCTCCAGTATTCTTGCAAAAGGAAATGAGCTAATAGTTGCTCAGTATTTCAAGTATTCCCTGTACAGGGTGTATCATCATTTGTTTAAACACTAAAAATTTCCAAAGCTCAACTTGTGTAGGTGGAAAGGGCAGATGTATCACTTACTAGTCCTCCTCGATTCCCAAGCCCTCTGGAGAAGCCTGGAAATGCAATCTCATCATCCAGCCATTTGCTGTCAGATTCAGTCCAGATATTTGACACGAAGGCCTTATAGAAGTGATATTTACCATATAAGCAGGAGCCCATAAAGCTTACTGAATGGCAGGGGAAATTCCCGTGCGTGTTCAGGGCCTCCCATCTTCAGGTGAGCGCCTTCCTTCTAGCTGGCAACGAAGATGATGATAACAACTCCTGAAAGTACTGAAGAAACACTACTCCTGAAAATTTAGGAAACACAAACTTGTGGATTATGCCTAATCAGCAAGGAAATTTACTGTATAATTCCACAGCGTACAGGGCAATAGAAACCAGAGCCCAGATGTGCCAGGCACAGATGCCTGCCTACGCGTAATTCCCTGTCACAGTCCATGGCTAGCCCCAACTGACAGACAAAAAGGAGACAGGGTGAGGGACAAGGTAGCAACGAGTGCTGAGATCTGTATAAGTCTGTGCTCTGAGGGCTCGCAGTCATCAGTGCTAGTTACTTACAGTTAAAGCAAGCAGGACCGTCTCCCGCTTTGTAGCATCACTGCCTCAGCGCACTCCCTTCGGCTAGGTGCCTGGTTTCAAAGCGGGACCATGAAGAAGGCAAAAAGGGGATGTCCGTGTAGTGCATCACCCTGTATCTGCACCGGCATCCCGGTGCAGCTACCACCAGCCTCTGGAGCTGAAGTTGGGTATTTGCTGCACACTTTTGTACTGGTCATGAACTTGATGAGAGGTATTTGCTGCAAAGCACCTTGTTATGTTCTAATGAAGGATGCCAGAAAAAATGAATGAGAGAGAAGTAATACTGCCTCCTAAAATGAAAATCTGGAAAGCGTCCAGTGAGATCTATGCAAATTTTATATTTTAACCACAGGAATTCTGCAATAGTTTTGCAAATTCTGCAAAACCATCAATCACTAGTTTTAAATCTAGTCTGCCTACGTTATAAACCAGAAACAGAAACGACTGCAGTGGTCATCCACACTACATATATTACACCTTTATGCTGCAATTTACCTTTCTCTTTAAATAATGCTACTTCTCCCTATGCTTAATATAAAGAATACTGCAAAGACAGCAATACTGTCACATATTTGCAAGGGGAATGGAAAGGCTAAAGGCGAACACTATATAAACAGTTATTATTTACAGACCACAATGGTGTGCTTCCTACAGTAGAAACGCAGAAGATACTGTCTATTCCCTAGAGAGATTTCATTTTAACTGAAGCAGAAACAATACTGAACAGTCATAAATGGTACATACAGTGCAGGAATACAGTTTGAGCTGCCCTTATTTCTACACGGTTATGTACAGTGATTATGTCTAGACATATAACCTCTCATATTTTGTATCTATGTCTGAGCACAGGGCTTTAAAGTTCAGTGCCGTGTGGAAGAAGCGCCTTTTAAAAGGAAGGCTTTATGCAACCCAGTGCTGCCAACCTGAATTTAATTAGGTGTTGTTTTTCAGCTGAAAGAGGTACTACCAAAGTCTAACGCTCGATTTAAGAACTCTTTCAAATTCCCTACTTATGAAAACCAGGAAGGCATGCAAAAAGGTCCAAGAGCATGAGGAGGCTGCAGGAGTTAATGCCTTAAAACTCTGTATATTCAGGCCAGATTCTAACAGCCACGTACCAGCCAGGGCCAGGAAACCACCCTGGTGCAGGAAAACATATGCACTTCAGTCCTGAAGGTCCGCATATGGAGTAAACCCGCTAATTCAATAACTAATGACCTAAGACCAGGATTTTCTTAGGTGTCTTTGGAAGTTAGGTGCCAAAATCCCACCTCAGGTTACGTGACTGAAACCAGGGGGACGACACGTGGAACCACTTGCATTTGTGGAGCTATTCCTTTAAGTTGTACAGGTAAGCCTTCAAGTGCAACACTCAACATCTCTACCAAATGGGTGCAACAGAAGTATTTTCACAGCACAAACATCTCTTCTGGTTTTGTCTTCAATTCAGAGCAACTTCAGATGATTTCCTGCGTTATAAAAAATGCAAAATAAGCAATCACACACAGTTTTTGTTGGTTAGTGCTGTTGAGATACAGGGTTTTTACAAAGTTTTTTCTTGATCATTTTCTTCGATTTAGGATGCGTTCAAGCCTAAGATAAAAACCACTGTAGTTAGTGCTAATGCAGTTCCATTAGCAATGAAAGGCACTAAGAGAGACAAACCTCATGAGTAATAAACTAAAAATTGTCCAAAGACAGCACAGGACGCAGTTACAAGAAGCACAGTTTGGATCTGAGCTCCTTGCTTACAATGACTTGGCTACCTTCTCCAAAAACCAAGGCAATTCTGCAAATGTGAAAAGGTAAAAATAATGTCCTCCTCTGAGTATCATTGCTCAGGTACTGGACCGTTGCCATTTGTTTCAGCAGCTGAAAGAGAAATGCGGGTTCACTGATGTTTTCTCTTTTGTTGGTACAGAACATTCACATCCAAATGGAAAAATTTTCACCTCTGGAAAATCTCCAAGCCCCAAGCAGCTTAAAGAAAAAAGAATGGGCAAATCTTGCACAACATTTCCGAACGCGGGGATCCTAACGGTGGCGTAGGATCGCTGAGCTCTGCTGTCCAACACATAAACGGGCTTAGCAGAAGGAACAGAAAACCATCAGCCTGGTGCAGCTCCATATGCATCACTGTATATGGTACCTTTGAAAGAGGATCCAACGCTCGCCCATCCCCACCTTCCAGGCATGCACTAAAATATCACAAGAAATCCTGCAGCTTTGCTAAGCCCCAGCACCAGCCACGCGCTGCTTGGTGCCTGGGGGGAAATCCTCTTTTCCTCACGGCCACCCCAGCCCGCGTCGTCTGCACAGCACTCAGCTATTTGTGCTCTATGCAGCCCCCCCCCGGCACTGGGTGCCTATGAAGCACTACCAAGAAGGCTTTGGTTCATTATTATTACTGGCCTAAGATCTAGGAGCTCCGGTATAAGCCCGAATCCCACTGCACGTATGCCAAAGGCGCATAGGACAGACATGGCTCCCCGCCCCAAGGACGCTGCTCGTGAGCCGCAGTGGCTCCTGTTACAGCCAAGTTCTGCTGCGTTATGTGATTCGGAGACCTGGGCATAGCTTCAAAAGCTACAGCAGTAATGAATCATGACACCAGTTACTCATATCTCGCTGTAATGTTTAGGAAAGTGATCAGAAGTATTTATATGTCCAATATACTGAAATTGCCACCTCCTCCACACTGGGCTAAAGCTATAGCTGCTATTTGCCTCAAGTAGATGAAATATAAAAAGACTAGAAGGCTGAACGGAAGCAGAGGAAGCGACCAAAGAACATGACCCAGCTCCTGTGCGTGCCAGGATCATCCTCAGGTACAGTGAAGGTGGAGGGATTTAAAACAGCAAGAAAAAGAAAATCCAACACTGCAATTCTCTGCTCAGGTCTTCAACTCCGGGCTGACTTCTGCAGTCAGCAGACTTCAATAAGAATTATGAGGAATCATATTTTACATTCCCAAATACATCTGTTTTTAAAGGGACTGAAAATAAGCACACAGTGGGCTTCATGACCTCCCTATGCGCTGTAGAATTTGAGATGAGGGCAACCCCACCGAAGCAAATGGGATTTGCAGGGTAAGAGAGCATTAGCTCATGCTGATGGGAGACAGTGTGAAATGGAATTGAGTCAAGCAAGTCTCCCAAGGCCTGACCACACAATTCATCTCTAACAAGTATTTTTTGCTTCTATACTCCATACCTGTATCACGCCCTTGACTCGCCCTTGTTTAACTGAACATGTTTGAAGTCTGATTCTATCACATGTTCATCTTTACCCAAGCATAATGATGTAAATCAGCACCAAACAAAACTAAACAAAAAGGAACCAACCAACCAAAATAAAAATTGCTGTGCACACTGAAACAAGCACGGGGTTGAAGGCTGTGCAGAACCAGCCCTTTATTCACCTTCTCTTTCCTGTCACTCACGGTCACAACTATTAATTAAACCCCACGTATGCCTCCCCTCCAAACCACGTGATTTTCTTGTGTGCATGGATTTTAGTCAGAAAGCAGACAGCTAAAAATGACACCAAACAAATTCACCGGCAGCAGAGATGTTCTGGTGCCCCCTCTTGCAGAGAGCTTTCAGCTATCCAAAGTTTAAATTAACTTTCTGAGAGGGCACAAAAGCCAGACCTCAGGTAATTACATACTCATCTCTCCCTTGGGCTCAGTATTTATTTATTTTAGGACGTCTAACAGCTCTCTTGAGCTTGCTCTACAACTCAGGAAAAATGATTACTTAGTCCCTGAACCTACAAACTCTATTCTGTGTAAATTTTACACCTGGAGCTATGCAGGGTGATTAAAGGAAGGCAGAGTTTATCAAACTTTCTGAAAGCTTGATTTGCTTCATGGCTCATCTGTCTTCATAAAACCCACTGAAGGCTGAAAAAATGGGTAAAATTTCACAATCAGCACTTAAGTAAGAAAGAGAATGTGTATGGAACCACTTAACTTTATTGGTTTTGATTTTTATCTTGTTTTCTTTTCATAATAATTGGTAAGGGTTATTTGTTTAGTTTGGGGTTTTTTTAAACAAATCACCTTATGAGGCTATTAACAATAATTCACAGCCCACTATATTTTGAATCTTTTTGCAACTCTCAAAGGGGACACAATCCACAGTTTGAAACAGGGAGAATATTCCTGGCCTTAAAAATCTGTGAGCTCTCATACCGATGATTCAATTTACACACACATGTGTCATTCCCCTGAAACACCCAGCAGCTTGTCTCTTCTGGGCTTTAGAGCTTCCCTCGTTACCAGAAGGACCTTCTACCTCACATATTTTACATGGCTATCACCATGAGAGAGGTCCATGTGTAAAAGCAGATGTTTTCCCACCAAGGTGCTGCCCTGGAGGTCCATTTAAAAAAAACATTATAACGGATATATGGACGTATGGAAACATGCAGCTTTGTGTTTGGTTTTTGGTTTTTTGTTTTTCTTTTTTTTTTTTTTAAATGGATATTCCATAAAATGCTGGTTCAACAGCTGGAACCAACTCAATGACTAGGCTACACTGAAGGGGATATCCCACTAAGATACATGACAAATTGAGCATTTGTGTTGATACAAGATCTGCTTTTCTATCAGCTTTTCTCACGCTCTAGGAAAACGTGGTATATTATCTCTTTGTCTGTAATTTGAGGGTAACTGCAGTGAGGATTATGTGAGGCTGACAAGGACCTTTGTCTCCCTCCTTTCTCTACAGACTGCACGTGCAGTTTTTACCACTGTTCCCAACGCTTCTCTGCACTGCAGATGGAGAGCAGCAAGCCATGTACAAAGCCACCTTTCCAGGAAGCGCAGAGAGACGTGACTTGTCTTCAATTCCGGCAGCAGGTCCCCAGAAGGCTGCCAGCCAAGCTTCAGACTGCAGCTCCAACGTGTGCCACGCACAATACAGTACCAACGGGACGCACCACCCTTTACCTGCAGCTTTTCCTTCTGACCCACCGCCCCGACTCCTCTCCTGTCCTCACACCAACACAAAGCCACCAGAAACACCGTAGCTACGTGGCATGTGTGGAAGGAATGTGCTTACGTGACAGTGTGGCAACACTGCAACCCCTCCACCACTGTGCTCGGCTGGAGAATGGCTAAAGGCCATCCACACGATGTGTCTCCCGAAGGTGTTTCATCAGAGCAACAAACGGCCCGGCATAGCCGAGCAGTGCGCTTGCTGTTCAGCCAAGCCACAGCCAGAAGAGGCATTCAACACACAAAAACGCTACAGGCACGTGTGTTGGAGAGCTGATGAAGCCCAAGCTGAAGAGCCGTGCATGGCCCAGGCTCTCACGCCGTCTTCGCCGCTTCCACCCTGGAAAGGGCTTTACTGACACATCGCTCAGGCTCTGCCCGTGTCCTCACCCTGGCCAGCCTAGAGTCTGATGATATTGCCAGCAAAAACTCATTGTATCTATTCATGCTATGCGCTGAAGACTAAAACCACACGTTTCATGCTGAATTATAAATCGTCCAAGAGCTGGTTTTCACTTAACATTAATCAGCACCATCACAACTGTACAATGTCTGTTATTTAACATTCCAGCTTGTTAGTCTGTAGCACAGGTTTTATCCCTCCAGGCCCTTTACAGCACCCCTGACCATTTTGGCCCGGCTGGCCCAGGCACCCACTCCTGGGTCTTCTCCAGCTTGGGAACAGCTGGACTCAGCCAGCAATCCCTTCCTTGCTGCCGTGGGGTGACATGGCCAGCAAGAACCACGCCGCTGTCCTGAGACAAAGCAAGATTAAAGGCAAGCCTAAAGCTGCACTGGTGCGAGAGGAGAGAGGAATCACGTTTTTGTCCTGTCTATTTAAAGACACCGTCTCATTTTATTCTTAGCCAAGTTGAATCAGCCACTTATCTCTGGCCATCCTGTGTCACTTGGTTTTATCTATAGAAACTCATAAAGCTTGAGAATACAGTAAAGAGAAGTAAAAAGAGTGAAGCCATATTAATGAAAACCAAGGAAATTAGGAAACATAACTCTAAATACTGAGCTCTCAAAGCAACCTTGAGCAAATCATTCCACTTCGTAGCAACTTGATTTCCCCAACCACAAAACAGGATAGCAAACGCTTTGCTGTTACTTTATTTGAGCGGCCGTGCTGAAGTCTCTCAGGATATGCTTCGCAGATGGAAAAGTTGATGAGGATATATATATGCATATATAAAACATTCATATGCCCCGATGTGCTGAGTTTCCAACACAGCTGAAAATCAATGGCAATGATAGAGTGAAAAATATCGTTTAACTCATGATAGTAGCTTTGAAAGTATAACAATGTGAGCTCCTTCCTTCCACAGGTGCAATTCCATCCCATAGCATGCCTAGGTAAGGGAGGCGGGATCTTATTTTACCAGCTGTAACCAGTTCCTCCTCATTGCTGGTCACTAGCAGCACCCCTTTCTCTATTTCAGGACCTGGAGGAATAGGAGGAAATAAATAACTTATCAAGGCAGAAGACAGCAGATAGTTTTATGGCCTGTGGGAACAGAGGTCGTAAGTCTGCAAAAGATTGCATAAATGTCTCCAGATAAAATTGTTAGCTCTGGATGGCGCACATTTCCTAAATGCTTAATATTGAAATTACCTCCCAGAAGAGTTTCTCCGTGTTTTGCTAAACTATTAAAGACAGGCAGTCCAGATCCGTGCAAGAACCTCCAGCAAGGAAAAACTTAGTCAATTCAACTGCATAATGATGACGGATTTTGAAAGTTACTGCCAGAAAGCGAAAATAGTATCAGCGAGGGGCAAGTCTTTCCCAGGCTTTCCGGGGGGGGGGGTCTGGAGGGCCAAGCCACCAGCCCGCCACAGCAGCCGTGCCAGCCAGGAGAGCAAGCGACGGGGATGTTTCACACTCGTCTGTGTGGCCGAAAGGTGAGCGCGCCCCCATGGGTGGCGCTCACCACGCAGGGCACAATCAGCTCTGCTCTCGGAGCCCGGTACGTTCCTACGGGAATGTTTTAGGCAAGCCAGAAAATTTGAACCGCTAATAGAAATCAACAGGTTTTGACTCAAAAATGAAAAAAAGCAATACTTCGAGATTGCTTTATAATGCAGACATAAAACAGGTGATAACTATTTAAAATACTTCGTAAAAGTACTGAAACTCAGCCTCTCCTAGAGGCAGAGCCCTAACAAATCGCCCAGTCACCTACACGCGTTTATGGTTGTGGCTGTCCAGGGATCGCTTAGAACTAAATTAGCAATGGAAGTCATTAGACAAGGAATAATTCCAAGAAACTGGAGTCTCAGTAGCAGAAAGTAAATGAAGAAATCACAATTGCAGGCAATGGGGCAAAATGACGGCGTACCGGACAGCCTATTTCCTCAACGAAAGAAATGCGAATGGCAATAAAGTCGCACAGTCACCATGGAGCAAAGCTGCCCTGGAGAGACTATCGTTATTTCTCCCTTTGGGTTACAGAAGACTGTTTAATGCTTTCCATTTAAGCAGGAAGGCACACAATAAGGTCCCTTAAAAGCCATGAACACAGACTCTCCCGAGCCCGAGGATTGCTTCTGCCAGTCGCTGCCTTGGCCCCGGCGGGCTGCGGGCGGCCAGCATCCACCCCGCAGCACTCACCGCACGGAAACAGCCGAGCTTTTCTGCAACAAATTTATCTCTTGGAAGGAATGAAATTCAAGGAGACTTGAAATTGAAGAAGAGGATGCGAACTACACTGCTATTTCCTGCGCCCCGTTTGACAAAATGGGATCTGATATTTTAGACGGGCAGACCTCTTTATCTCCTTACTCTGTGACAGGATGAAAGTATTTGTGTAGGAAATCACGTGCTATGTTTCTCTATCCTGACTTAGTATAGAAGAGGTGCTTGAAACTCCCTTAATACACTATGTGCTATTCATTTCACAGTCCTAAAGAGAAAGTCCAAAGTGGCTGTTAAACCCCTAGATACCTGAAGCTCCAGATCTCCCAAGTGTGGGAGAGCATTGCGGGGCAAATGATCACAATATTCCCACCCTGTTCCTTCATTCTTCCTCAATCACCTGCGTTTGGTGTCTGTTAGAGACAGGGACTGCCGAGCCACGCAGATTTTTGCTCTGATGGGTTATCCTTTCTCTTCGGCTCTCCTCCTCCCATCGCTGATCTCTGGCTCCATACATGCACCACGAAGGTGGCACCAAGCCCAGCTTCAGCCCAACTTCCAGCCTGCTGTCCCTATGGCCAGGCAGGCGCGTGCCACGGAGCCAAGCAGCGCAGGGAGGAAACGACCAGCAGCCCTGGTGTGGCTCTCCCAAGCACAAGAGAAATTCCTGGTGATGGCTCCATCCCGTCCAGGAGAGGAGCTGCTGTGCAGCTGCCAAGTGCTGCAAACCACAAAGGCTTGATCACACGGAGGCCCTTACTGGCAGACATGTGTACTGAACTGGGACAGCATTTTGGGTTTTTTTTAATCCCCCCCCCCGCCCCACTGTCACTGATGAACAGGGCAGAGGAAACGCACTACGGATATACACACATACCCAAACCGCAGACAGCCTGCTCTGGTAAGAGCTCGGTCCTAATAACAACCAGGTCTCTGTTGCTGGAAGCCTCCAATCCGTGTTTCTCAGCCCTGTGATGGTGACAAACTTCCATCGCACGACACAGCCAGAATCCGGTTCGGTGGCCGCTGCCAGAGCAGGCACGGGAGCAGCCCTGCCTGCACGCACATGTATGCAAACCTACTCCCTGCTCCCACGGCACAGACCCAAACACACGGACTGACGTTCGTCTCCGTGCACCAGCCCTGGCACTGTGGTCTGCAAAGGTCCGTTCTCATTTGGTCAAGATTTCACACTCCTGCCCTTTCCATGGCCTCCTACTGCTCACATCCCCTTCTGCAAGCATGAAATCACGTCCCAGCTCTTTCCACTGCCCGTCTTCATCAGGGACAGGAGCGCCGAGCAGGGGCAGATCCAGCACACCTGATCCCTCGCAGGAGCTGAGACACCAACATGTGCTTCTCCATCCAACTAAGCAAGGTCACTACAGCAAACCCTGTGGAGCCAGGCTCTGCCGCTGGTGAGACACGCTCCTGCAGCCTATGCTGAATCCAACATTGACCATACAGAAGACTTGGGCTTAATATTTTTGTTTGTGTGAAGCAGCGTATGTATTTGTTGATATCATCTGGTGTTTCCTATCTATTGCCTGACAAGATGCTTCTCTAGCAGAGTCAGACACGGGTGATTCTCATCAATTTGCAGGTTCCTATATGGGCATTGTGCCTCTCTGGCAGCGGGCGCAGGGCTGGGACTGCAGAGCACGGCTCTGCATTTGCTACAGATAGGTCTCCCAAGAGACTTACCTATATTTAACCGACACGCACAGCCCCAGCCTTGGTTTTAAGGAACAGGCAGGTTTTCAAAGGACAGAATGAAGCAAGATCAGTCAGTGGGCTGCAAGTTAGGTCCAAGCGAATGGACACAGGTATCTATCTGTTGGACGTTGAGCAAGCTGGTCTAGTGGGAGGTGTCCGTGCCCATGGCTGGAACTAGATGATCTTCAAGGTGCCTTCCAACCTAAACCATTCTATGATTCCACTATTCAGATTGCAAAAGCACTCGTTCCCAACGGTTTCCAGTGAAGCTAAGAAGAGCCTCAACGGAAACGGTTCAGTCAATACAGGTAGTTTTGAAAATCCTGCTCTTAAAATCCTTTGCGTGCCAGCAGCTGCTGCTTGGCCAACTGAGAAGCCCTGAGGCTTCAGCCCAGTGGCTCTTCCCCATTTGTTGTGAGCACTGAAGCTGCTGCCTGGCCTGAGCCTTGACTGCTGACAGAGTGGGGGATGTGTGTGCATGTGAGAGGACGCAACAGAAACATGAAGACTGAAGCTGTGCTCTGCTCAGAGTTACCAGGGAAGCTGTAAACCCCTGGCTGCGTGTCTCTGTTGCAGAGAGATTTCTGGCTCCAGAACCACTCGTGCATATCCTTTCCTCACGACTAAATTCAATAAAAGTCAGAACCCTGACCTCTGTGTGTGACAAGTCAGATTTTCGCCTTGTCAATCCTGATGAAAGGTCTTCACAGACTGTCCTTGCGCACCGTGGGCAGCCCTCGTGGGGCCTTACCAAATGCTGCAGAACTACTGCTGAAAGGAGAGGAGCCCAGACAGATGGCTGGTTTGGGAAGCCCTGTAAGCTGTGATCTGGACACGCAGGAAGCAGCTCCAATTTGTCTCGACTTCTGGTTTCTTTGCAAGAGGCTGGTGTTTATGTAAACAAAGTGAAATCAGAGGCTACAGTGGTGACAGACAGCCTTGAGAGCATCAACAGAGGTTAGGACCTAGGATCAGGTTGCACCTCAGAAGCACTTTTTAAAAGGTACTGTTAACTCCCAGATTGGACAAGGTAGAGAGCTTTCCCTTATGAATTATAGATAAGCCCTCTGATGTAGCACATGCCAGATATCCTGATGCTCAGCTAAATGCAAGGGAGGAGGGAGAAAAACCATGCAGAGACACCTCATTCTCCAATCTGGTGCGAGTTTATAATCAAAGATTTTTAGAGGCTAAGGGCCAGACTTTCAAAAGTACTCCCATAAGGATCTAAACAAGTGGTTAGATCTTCAAAGCGCTCAGCTCTAATTCAGGCACATAAATGAAGTGGACAGATTAAAACAAAACAAAGCGAAACCCACGCTGAGACAACAGCAGCTGTCTGTGTCCACAAGCAGCTGAGAACGACAGCTGAGAGAGAAACGTGGGCCACTGGGGAAAGCTTTGGCAACGGTGCTTCGGTCGGAGTTGCCCAGCTCCGTCGCTCCCATTTCTGTAGCCCCATCCAGCGATGCTGCTGGGAGCCACTGGGAGAGTCCCGTTCCTCCTGCGAGGTGCTGGGTGCCAAGCGCTTTCCAAAACCCGGCCACGGGGACCAAGCGGGAAGAAGGCAGCACAGGCAGATCATGAGAAAATGGTGTACGCCATCAGGGGATGACACAGGCTCAGAGATAAAGACGTGGCCTTACAAAGCATCCCCTCTTCCAGTGGAAAGGATAAAGGGTCCCATGGGATTCGGTAACTCCAACATTTATGTTACTGCAAACAAACACCCCGGCTTTTGCAGATGTCTGTGAAGGACTGTCAGGCAGCTGTGGAAAAGGAATATGAGGAAATTGCCCATAAGAAAATGGTTAATTCAGACCAAAAAGGCAGAAGTGAAAGAGTTTGGCAGATCTTCTGAGGGTAAAGCTACAAACCCCACTTATTGGAAGTCTGGATACCAGGAAACTCAATCTGATAAAGTTAAAAGACACTCTTTTGGCCTGCCAGAGCCCCGAACCAGCCAAGTTCAGCCCAGCTGCTGCTGTTCACAGCTACAGCAGCACCTCTGAGCAGCAAAATCCTAAAGAAACATGGCTTTCCCAGCCCATCGGGGACCTCTGAGCAACACCAGATAACTGTTTACCACCAGTTAAACAAAAATAAAAAGTATTTACTTAAAAATAATTACATATTGGAAAAAAACCCCTCTTTTTAAATTCTGACAGTGTTGAAAAAGATGAAGGTAAGGCATTTTTAAATTATTTCATCTGGTTAGAATCTATTTAATCTGTTCTTAAGAAGACACCCAGGTTTTTTACTAGCAGTTTTAATAGCTGGTTTCTTTTTGCCAGTGGTGATGCTTGGCCCTCTTGCCCTCCACTCCAAGATACTTCTACCAGTTCTCGTTGCTAGTTAGACAGCTGCAGGACCTGGCAGACACGGCTACTTACGATGGACAAAAGTCTGGAAACAGCTGGCGATTTTACTAAGGCTCACAGAATCCTTTAATTCTCCTACTCTCACCTGACTCCCATAGCACCGAGGACCTGCAGATGGCCTGTCCTGACCTGAATGGGGTAACTTGTGCCCACAAGTGTCCCGGGTGGATTACAATGAGAAGCTCAGGGTCAGAGTGGAAGTGGGTGGCTGCACCGGGACAGCCCCGGATGCCCAGGGATGCCACCTGGTGTGCGTGATGAAGGGCTGTCAGCACGCCGCGCTCCAGAATGAGACCTGCCTCCAGGATGGCTGGTGTTATTCTTGCAAAAAACAGTAGCAGTACCATTACTGCGCAAGACAAGTGATAAAACCTCTCTTCGTTCATACCAGCGTACACTTCTGCCCCATGGAGTGGCAGAGGTGGGCCGTTAGGAGAACCGTAAAGTTGCTGTCTCATGAAGGAAGATGGGGAGCTCTTCTCTACAGTTTCTTTTCTAGCACGTACTGGGACAGCTGTGATGCTTTTGATCTTGCCTCCCATCTCCTCATCATTAGCCTTTACAGCTTTTCACGGCTAGTGGTGTCTGGGGACGCATGGAGGTAGTTCAGCAGACCTTCACGCATTAGGCTGCATGAGATATTCGAGGACTGGTTTTCACGACCCAGCTGTCCTTTCCAACTCCACATCCCTCTAAGCTATCCTGCCAGACCATTATCCCTTCTTGCTGAAGGAGGACTGAATTCAGGTAACTCAATTATCAACAAAGGCTCAACTACATTAGCGTAGCAAACAGAAACTGAGGACAGGCATGACTGCGTGGATAGTCAGTTTCTCGGTGTATTAAATTCACTGGGACAGCCAGCTGCTCTGCCTTTTTTTCCAGATGAATTTTACAAAACAGTTTTTTGAGTTGCTGCAATCATGTTTCTTTACTAAGCAGCATCCTTTCTTGTTCCCTCAAAACTAAAATCAGCTCTGTACAGAGTCCTGAAAATAAGAGATAGGCCCTGAGTATCTGTCACTTGAGAGGTTAGCTTAGATTGTTTTTAATAGTTTGTGGTACTCATAACTGGTTTTAAACTGACAGGGGAAAGCGATAAAAAGAATAAGATCTGTGTTTCTGAGCTCACATCAAAGAAGAGCTTTAAAGAATGAGTAAAAAGGCTGTCAAAAAAGGAAGACTTTACCCAGCAGCCTAACAAAACAAGCTTCAAAAAAACAAGAAATAGTGTCGCAAAACAAATTAACCAGATAGGGAAAACGTTAGTTGAAAAGTAAATATTTAACAGGGCCCGTATGTGCTATAAGAAAGACAAAAAAGCCCGAAAAAACCCTGATCACAAAAGAGATGTTTTTGCTGTAGAAAGAAAGGATGGCCATAGGATTTGGAAGTACTTACAGTTCTTTTCTGCACTACTGACTACGTTAAAGTCATCAGCCTGAGATCGGCTCTCCATTACACTGCACAGAGCCCTCAGATTATTCACTCCCTGACATGAATTTCTCTTACAAGGCTTCTTTAAACTTCCCTTTGTACCCCTAGCTTTTTAACTGCCATCATGAACCTTCAAGATTTAACCCCGGGAGACAAAGCAGCGGTCTCCTGATGCAGAGATTAATGCCACTGCACAAAGAAGTGCAGACACATGAATTATCCACAGGTCTTCCACTCTGACAGAGCCTTTTGCCCACAGCAGTTTGCAAGGCAGGTACACACACCCCCACGGCTGGAGCGGAGCCGCCTCTTGGCTGCGGAGCAGCACCCGGCAGTTTCCCCTTGTTTTTTGCGTCCCTCTGGATCTGCCACGCACAGAGCGATAGCAGTTTCTGGAGCTTTCTCTCCTCTGTGCTGAGCTATCCCAGAGCAGATGGTGTTCGGTGCTTATACCTGGAGCAGTGTTTAGCAATCCCAGAAATGCTTTCTGACGCATACTTCCCCTAAATTGTCTTTGCCATTTCCTAAACTAGACGTCAGCCTCACGGGTAAGTCGCTCCTCAGTCACTAGGCTCCAAGGGAGCCCATCATCCAATTCAGGCAAGCGCTACGCTGTGTGGAAGCAAAAAGAGGTTTTGGCAGCACCCACTCCTGTTGCTAACCAGGATCTCTCAGGTCCAAAGTCACTCCGAGCAGCTCAATTTCCTTTTTGAAGCTGCCCCACTACAACTATCAGAAACTGTCCCCTTCCCCAGGGCATCCCCCAGGGCAACGAAGGTGCGACCACTTCCCCAAACCTTGAATTGTCTTTTGAATACAACTCCTCCTTAACATTTGGGCTTATTAATAAAAGCCCTTTTATACATTCATCTGGCCAGATGATGCGAGTGAAGAGCAGCCATGCAAGCTCAAGCACTTTGCCAGTTTAAAACAGACAAAAGAAAGTGCTGCTTTACATAGTGGGAGGTGAACTTTGGGAGCTCGCTGCCACGGGAGTTTGTGGAGGCAGACCATATCCAGCAGGTTTGAAGAGATTAGACAGATTCATGGACAAACGGTCTGTACAGGACAGGGCAGGGATGTACCCCCTGATATCCCCTCTTCAGAAACTGTGGGTGTTTGGGAGTACACAGTGAGAGCCTTCAGAAAGGTGCCACAGCCACACGCCATTCCTAAACATCATCTTCTGACTATCTCACTATCAGACACAACTTGTAGGGCTACACAGACCACGGGCTGACCCAGTCAGACATTTCTTATGTTCCTACAAGGCAACTGCAGGGCACCAAAGGCCCTGACACACTAGTCCTAGGCCTGGCTGTGAGAGCGAGAACCAGCTGCCCTGCAGAGGCCAACCAGACACCCCATACGGGTATATGAAACTCTCAGAAGCCCTAGAGCCCTGCTTTTGCACCATCATCAGCCAAAATATGTAGTCCAGAGCACAGGGTGTAGGCCACCGCAGAGAAAACCTAAGTTAGAGTCATCTTCACCTTGCTTGCTTGAGTTCTTTGGGTACACGGTCAAATCTAAAGCCTTGTCTCAGCTTGGTGGGTACAGCCCAGCAGCGAGTGCAGGCAATGCAGGTGTACAGAAGATGGCCACGCGAGCACATTCAGACACAACAAGGGGAGGAAAACAAATCACCCAATACATGACAATTTTTACACCAACTTGATGTGTTGCATGTGTGATTACTGCAGAAATCAACATGGGTAATTGCAGCCATCTGCACCCATTACTACCATTTGTATGTATATTCATAGTAACTGCACGTTAGTTAGGCATGCCACTGCACAAACGTATTAAACAGCTAATTAATTAAAAGAACAGACCTCCTCTGCTTAGGAGGAGCCCATCACCCACTAATCACAAGAATACATTTGCTCCATCTGTTACATGATTTGCCCCCTCCCCAAGGTCACCAGGGAAGATGCAACTGGCCTGCAGTCTCGAGAAGGCTCTGCTGGGCTGGCGAGCTTTCTGCTTAAGTGACTTCCTCTGCGCAGCAAGGCTTCGGACCACGGCTGCTTCTGAAAACATGACCATGGTGCTTCCACGGAACAGCACAGAGCTTTTGGATTACCTCAGGTGACCTCTGGATTAGACATCAACCATCCTTCCGCCACCCCCAGCGCACATTCGCCAAGCACCGAAGGGGCTAGCGGCATGCCCCGTAACAGGGCAGCAGACCGGCAGCCCAAGCACGCAGCCCCTACAACGCCTCCTGCCATGCCGGCTCCTGTTCCTACAGCAAACTCCTAATGCAGATTATAAATACCCAGAGGACTGCTGTGCCCCGGTGCTTCACTGACATATGGTTCTGTCTTCAGTCAGAAGCTATGGATTTAAATTTAGGGATGGAGCAGGAGGTTAGGTTTCAAAATTCCAAGATAAATCCTCCCAGAGGAGGCAATGAGACCAGCATTTTGTCCCTCCGGTACAGCCTTAAAGCAGATGGGAGCCTGGAGTCAGTGCTGTTGAGCGAACCGCGCTGCTTGTGCAGCCCTGAAACGCTGTGCCCAGCTTTCAGCTGTTCAAAGATTGCTGTAGCTACAGCTCTTTGTACCAGCTGCTGCTCCGCCAGCACGGTCAGGACTCTCACTGGACATCCGAACTTCGGGTTGAAAAAATTCCTCCAGCCATTGGCTTATAATAATACCTTATATTACAGCAAAGGCTAGTGCTACTCTGCCCCAGGCTGAATCAGCACCTTCATTAGCTCCCCATCCCTTCCAAGACAGCTGTTAGCGTGAAGGGGTAATCAGCTACAGGGCTAACAGCTCTGGCCATTTTTCATTTGTGATGAGAAAAGGAACAAATACCTTTCAAATCATCATGAAATATTTGTGAAACAAACCAAACCCCTCCTTCCTGCACACATGAAATGCGGGGCTGAAGAAGCCACTACAATCCAATAAAGAGCAAAATACTTTCAGCCTTTGGCACTATAAATGCTTACCCTAGTTACGGAGTAGCTCGAGACAACTCTACAGTAGATTTTACTTTGGTTCTTCTAAAGCAGGAGACAATTCTCTAACTTTATCTGCTTAAAAAAAAACACAAACAAAAAAACCCCCCCAAAATATGAAATAATTTCTGTTGCTCCAGATGCTGGCAGACAGGCTGCAGCTGACGGTGCTTTGTCAAATGGGACCTGTGAAAATACTGTACTTGGATCACCACAGTTGTTGACCAGGCAGCCTGATCGCTTTATACTTGCTCAGAAGTCTTCTGACATCTCCTGCCCAACCCCCAGATTTCTACAGCTCCAAAGATGCCCTAAGCTCTGTACAGCAGAAAAAGGCAGAATTCTATGGTGGAGCTCCTGCCTGCAGCTCCTCTGAACTGCTGCAAAGGATTCAGGGCAGGACCAAGGGCTGCAGCAAGCGACCACAAAACGTGGGCACTTTGATGGTTTCAAGATGATTCTGCTGCAGGACCACATCAGCATTGCTGTACGCATGCATGTTTTACACACAGACACACTTATGTGTGACATAAGACACATCCCTATGCTCTCCTCCAAGCACAGACTACTTGGCGTTGCGCAAAGCACAAAATTACGCTGACTGGATCCATGATTTGGTCCAGCACCTTCCAAACTAAGGCAAAATGCCTTCAAAGAAGCTGCATTCAAACGTGGCCTGAGCAACGCTGTCTTCCCCCTCTCCTCCACCTCCCTCCCCTGTGCCCGGGGGAGGCATGGACCAAGGCAAGCCTTTCGGGGCAGCCTGCAGCCTTCGGTGCTCCCCGCCTGTCCGTCCCAGCCAGGAGCAACTGCTCCACAGGCAGAGTCCTCCTCTGGGCATCGTCCCCTCCTCGTGCCGCTTGACCACCTTGGCCTTGCTGAATCCGAAAAAGTCATCTAAACAAAACCCACCACCATCCTCAGTCCCTCAACCACCGGAGAGGCAGCAAACATGCTGAGTTAAGTGCAAGGTAAGCAGTATTTTTATTTGGTTAATTAGAATTGCTCATCAAATGAAAACAAAGAAGTGATTTACTGCAGAACTGGTACAGGTAGTTGTTGCATAAGTACATTCCTGCATATTTGGCTACTTTAGCCGAGAAGAAACTGTTAATTAAAAAATATTCCTAAAGCAAACCATAGAAAATAAGGAGAGAGAAGTTTCACACAAGGACACTGCCGAATCCCTCAACTGCCAGCTATTTTTTTTTCTTCAGGGAGGATTTTAAATTAAAAGCAGATTGCCTTCATTAGCGTTACCAGAAGCCATGTAACTGCCAAAGCTGACAGAAACACAACTGTGATTTGCAAATTTGGCAAGTGTCATTTTCTCTTTCTACAAATGTGGGTAATGTCACTCGTATTAAGAGGGCTTTTGTGGGGGACACTGTGCGAAGAACAACTCCTTCCCCAGGAGTGGAAAAATATCTCCAGAGCAGCAGCTTAGTATTCTAGGGCACCCAAGATCTCCCTCCTTGTTTATTTGGCAAGAAAATGCATTGCATTAAATTTGTGCTGAGAGTGGTCAGACAGTAGGAGTGCTACGAACCGTCTTCTCCTGATGACTGAGCAGAATACAGTAGCAAGCCCATAATAAACATTTCAACACTGATCTTTGACACGTAGCCATACTCAACCTTTCCGTGACATGTCGCTAAACCCTCAGAAGCCATTCAGCACAGTTTCTCGCTGAAATCCCCATCCTCTTTACTTCATTCTACCTGAAAAAGCTGGTAATATCCTGATAGGAAAGCTACATTTCTACCAAGGGCAACTGTCTTTGCAGGCTTCATGGTCTACTCCAGCATCTCAACCTTGGTGATAAGGGGAAAGTCTTGGTAGCATTTTTACTCCCTTCCAAATTGCTGTGTGAATAGCTGCAGAACTGCGGGAGGCATGCGTGAAGCCTGACGGGGTGTACGAGCAGACAGCAACGGAGGAACAATCTGCTGCTCATTTTTAGAGCGACTCCACGTGTCCTGCACCCCTCCCTGGTACATCAGTCTCCCCTAACTTCTGGTGCCTAGCTTTTCTCAGTCTTAGGAAGAAAGCTTAACAGACATCACCAAGGTGTTTAAAAACATACTGGTGTATTTTAGTTTGTGTTATATGTGACACAGTGGATGCCGCCTTCAGGGGCCAAACCAAGTTGCTGACTGAAAGCGAAGCGATGGGGGTGACCCTGACCTGTGCATACTCTCTTGGGTTGGCGACAGCGTCCTCAGCACCACCACTGCCCCAGAAGCTGCCACTGGCACAACACGGCAGGACAGGCAACG
The DNA here is from genome assembly GCA_017639485.1 of Pluvialis apricaria. Classification (NCBI taxonomy): domain Eukaryota; kingdom Metazoa; phylum Chordata; class Aves; order Charadriiformes; family Charadriidae; genus Pluvialis; species Pluvialis apricaria. The sequence goes on from CM030014.1 coordinate 28,115,183, forward strand.
CCTGCTACGTGCGGTTCACTGCATGTTCTACGATGGAAAGACAACAAAAATTACAGGATGAAGAAAGGAGAGAAATGGGTAATCTCCAAACACAACACCCACACGCTCAGCAGCATGGCCCTAGAGACCGCAGCATCCCTGAGTGAATGAAGTATTGGTTCCCCTGGCTGCAGCTGCAATGGGAAGGTCTGAACACAGTATTAAACTTTGCAGGAAGTAGTTTAACACAGTAAGTATTACCACAGTCACAAATCCAAAGTCTGTCTGTAATAATTAGGATTGTACTACATATGATTTTATTAGACACTGTCTTATAATCAAGACAAAAATAGCTGTCTACATAGTAGTCACCAGTTTCTTAACTGTCTAAAAATAAAGCAACAAATGTAATGCAATGCCAGGCACGGAACCGACCAAAATAATGTTAACCTATATTCAAGCCTACAAAGGTAAAAGCGGTACGCCTGCCGGTAACCTTCAATCTAACCTACAGTTAAATGTTCAGTGACTCTGCAATTTTGGTTTGTATCTTCAAAAGAACCGGAGAATCCAGTTCTGTCTCTGTAGTCCAACTCTTTTCCACCACACTGTGAACAGAGTTCATTACCCACGGAGCTAAACAACAAGTAAGGAGTTAGCAATAATTAAACTGAAAGAGATACAGATTAAAGGAATTTATTATTCCCTGATCTGCCAAGCAAATTGTTTAGATACCTGCAATCAATGAGTAATGATGAAACAAAATAAAAACCCAACAAACCAAAAGAGCCAACAACAGGCTCGTAAAAACCTGTTCAGTAAGGCCCATGTATCTTCGTTAGGTTGAACAGCACAGCATTTTAATCAACAAAAATCCCCTGTCTTTATACATCGTGAGAACAGAGGCAGAATGGGGCCCTAAATTATGCTGTTACTGTTTATTATTCACGTATCACGGGACTGATGAAGATTTATGGTCCCATTGTGCTAAGTACTGTATTGTGAAATATAGAGAAATAGTGAGACTCAGTACTCCAAGACTTCATAATTTAAAGACAAATTACAAAAGCAAGATATTATACTTTAAAGGCAGCAATGCACAGTGGGGATTGGAGATACAGACTTAATCTAAGCAACCTGCCCAAGGTCATGCCAGACACATGTGCCAGAGCAGAAAATTGAACTCGGATCTCTGGATCACCAGCACAGGTTTTCACTCATGTAGGAGAACATTGCTTCTCCTCTTTGATTTCACTAGATGTCACATTTCACAAACTAATAAATAATTTCAAAAAAACACAAAAATTACGTGGCAGTGCTGGAAGGATTTCCTTTCACCCCTCCTTCTCTGAAGACCTTCGTTAACAAAAGAGCTGTACCTACACATACACCTGATTTGTCTGTGTACGGCACAATTGCAGCATTTGCAGGGAATCACAGAATAATTTAAGCCAAAAGGTCTTCTGGAGCCATCTAGTCCAACCAGGCTCAACCCAGAGCCTGTTAGAGCAGGTGCCCCAGGGCCTTGGTCCACTCAAACTCTGAATCAAGGAAAGAGATGAAAATCCCATTATCTCGCTGGGCTCCTGTTCCGTTGTTCAATCACTCACGTTGAAAAAGTCTTTCCATGTATGAAATTAGAATTTCCCCAGTTCCAACTTGTGTCCGCCATCTCCCATCCTGCCCCCGTACACCCAAGTCTACCCGCCCATTACGTAGCTGCAGACAGCAATGGGATCTCCCCTAGCCTTCTTTCTTCTAGACTTTTCCTCTCAATGCTGAACAAACCCAGATTTCACAGCTTCCCCTTGTGCATCATGTACCCTAGCACCCTAACCATCTTGATGGTCTGTCCCAGACTTGCTCCAGTAGCCCAAAACTGGACATCACGCTCCAGATGCAGTCTCACAATCATGGAACAGAAGGGTATAACGCACTCCACACCTTTTCTTTTTTTAATAAAGCATGCAAGTAGTTAATTTTCTTTAATCAATTATTGTATTTTTATGCATTTCAACTACACAAATTCTGCATCCCTCTGTTTACAAAACAACACAGGAACACTGTTTTTGCACACCACTTCTGGAAGTTTGCTGTTGCAGGGGTCTCGGTACACACAGGCACAGCAGGCTCTGAGAGCAACCGTTGCTCCCGTAAAGAATAATGGAAAGGGGCATTTCAGATGTCTTTTTCTCTAGCTGACAAAAAGGATCGCCAGATCAGCCTGAGTGACGAAACATGCTCAAAATATATCAGTGATAGCAGGATAACACAAGACACCATGTTGCTGGATACACATACATCAGCAGATATATTTAGGAATTTAAGTCCTAAACCCTGTCACAGAGTGTATTGGTAACAGTGAAAAATATTTAATTTATGACTGTGACAGGAGATTGCTTCAGTGCAACACAAACAGTAGCAGCAGTGTTACTTATTAAGACAAAACTCAAGCCCCCGGACAGCTGATGCAGGATAGTGGGAGAAATGATACTGCATTTGAACACAGTGGCTTTCTTTCCTGGTTTACGATTGAAATGTGCCCTTTGTCAGAAGATATTTGCTCTCTGTTTATTTTAACAAGAGCAAAGTCACAGCTTAAGCTTTGCTTATTTATATTTGCTGGCACCTGTGAAAATTTACCAATGAAAATTTCATTTTAATGAGTTCTGCAAAAGTGCTATCGACATTTGTTTTAGGTCTTACAGAGCAGCAAAGTCAGTCCGCTCGGCGACAGGCAGCCATCCTGATATGAAAAGCATCTGCATGGCACGGAGACATTTGGGGCTTTAAGCGATCCCACAACTGAACAGTGCAGCACATGTGGATATGGCAAAACAAACCGTCCTCCATGCTGCTGTCCAGGATGGGACAAACCCGTTACGTGTCAGAACCAAGCACGGCTCTGCACGTAACTGTTCACCTTCATCTTGGGAGGTTGCTGCCCATCTGAGCTCAGGCAGGGAAGTCTCCGGCCTCAGGGACAGCAGCACAAGCAAGGTGCCACGGGAGCACCCGCTCCACAGCCGGGACTGAACCAGCAGCACCAGGAAGACGCAGGTCCGGAACAGGACACATCCTCCCCTCCAGCCAAAGCCGAGAACGGCCCAGTCTACGTCTCCCACAGCACGGGCTCACGAGCTGCTTGTCAAAATTCCCTTTCCAGAGCTAGCACCCCACATATGGGCACATTACACCTATGTATAAATAAGTAAAACTCATGAGTTGCTTCCCATTTCTTGGCAATAAACCATAAACTCTCTTACGGTGTTATTTCATGCAACAGCAGCAGTCAGTTTTTCAAAAAGACATAGCTGTATGCTCCATCCCTTTCAAGCACAAAATTGTTCTGGATGCCAACGTCACCTTTATACCAACACTACCAGTAAAGCAATGGAGCCCTGGCTTTGGACTGGGATGAGTCATTCCTCCATTTATGGGTACATTTAAAGCCGTATCAGTGATTTCTTAAGCATTGCAAGAGCAAAGGTGCGTGCTATGTCCAAGCACAGGCACTGCATCATACCCAACAGATGACTTACCCAGCTGCATGACAGGCGCGTGTGTTTGTGAACACAGAGAACGTGGCCAGACAATGCCCTCATCCAACACAAGCCCAGCACATAGCCACCATGCGCCTGCAAGAGTTTGTATTTTGGGCACAGAACAGACCTGCGACAAGTCATAGAATGAATCATTTGGGTTGGAAAAGACCTTTAAGATCATCAGGTCCAACTGTTAACCTAGCACTGCCAAGTCCAGCACTAAACCACGTCCCTTGGTGCCACATCTACGCGTCTTTTAAATACCTCCAGGGATGGTGACTCCACCGCTTCCCTGGGCAGCCTGTTCCAGTGTTTGATAACCTTTTCAGTCAAGAAATTTTTCCTAATATCCATCCTAAACCTCCCCTGGCGCAACTTGAGGCCATTTCCTCTCATCCTATCGCTTGTTACCTGGGAGAAGAGGCCAACCCCCACCTCACTACAACCTCCTTTCAGGGAGCTGTAGAGAGCGACAGCCAACACGGCAATGAGTGGCTGTGACACTTCACGGAGAGAGAAGCAAAGAGTAGGCCACCCACGCACCACATGCCTGTGGCTGGACATCAGTTACTTGAACAAATCCTTTCATAGCATGCTTTGGCTCACTTCTCATACTCTGCAACTAGTCAAGTAACCCACTTGCCAGGTAAACCTAAGGAGCAATTTACAGCACTCTGCTTTGCTCGCCCACACCTAATGCCAACCCTCCACGTCATCCTTTCTGACCACCTTGCATTAACGTGTCTAATAGGTGGTATCACTTATTATCACTCCACATAAACTCTAGCACACAGAATAATTTAAGCCACACTTTCCACATCCAAACTTTTTCTGCCTCTTAATCACCTCTGTGCAGCAGAGATAATTAAGCTACTGTTTACTATTAACTGATCAAATAAAATCAAATACAACTTCCCAAGACACAGCGAGTCCAACAGACACTGTTCTAAATCAACTTAATGCAAAGCCTAGAAAGAGGGCAAATGCGCAAACTCACCTGGGAAGGCGTAACGCAGTATCTGGGCACTGACCCAGGGACAGCAGCTCCACGGCAGCACTGAGGAACACGGGGGTAAGGAGGATTCCCTCCTCTTGCACCCTGCGCAGGGACTCCACTACGTGACACGTTACAGAGATTCATGACTACGTTTGTATAACACCATATTACTTTTTGTTTATCTGGTCTTAAATTCACTTAGGGAACAAGCTAGAGGCCGATGAAAGGCAAACTGGAGCACTTCGCTGACCTCCCCAGGCACTTCCCAATCTCTCCTCCGCGCCAACCCCCCCACAAAGCACCAGCAGTTGGGACGTTGCTACATCCTACCACCAGCAGACAGGATGGGGCACGGGCCCTGGGGAGCCTGCGGCTGAGTCAGTGGGACTTCTGCTCACGGGTTCCCACTATTGTGCAGCCCTTCCTCAAATTCACAGCAGATGAGTGTCTAGCTACGGTTTGGCCTTAGAGAGCCTCTCTAATAAAAATACCAGCCTCCTCAACAGGGAAGCCTCTACGAGACCTCCCACAAATGAAAGGGGAGCGAGAGGGGTTTTTGGTTTTGTTTTTTTTTTTTTTTTCCGGGCTTGTTTGGTATTCTGTCACAAAGCCAAACAGATGTTTGTAAAATCTAAACTGGTTATACAACTGTTTTAAACTCATGCAGCTGTGCACAGCGAGCAACTGCATCAGGGGAGAAGACCACTGCTCTCTTTTAAGGCACTTTTACATCTAGGGACTAGAGTTTAATAAACCAAACTTCCCATGAGCTATTCAAGCTCTCTCATTCCAGTTTAGTGTTTATGGTAGAGGAAACTGCTGAAAAGAGCGAAGTGAAGTGGCTTTTCCAGCTTCATGGTGAAAATCTGCACCCACATGGGGACCAGGACCCAGACTCCCCCCTGCCAGACCCGCATGGGAATTACAGCACCCAATTTCCACCGTTCAGTTTACCCGGGGAGATGGCAGGAATAGACAAGAAGTGTGAATACAGCAACCCTGCTCTGCCACTCACACAAAATTCACTCCAGGCTATGCTTGGCCCTCACTTCAGGATCAATTATAAAATCAAATCACACCAAACTTGACTGCAACAACATGGATGGCGAGCAGAGGAGAGTGAAGTAGCCTCTTTTAATCTGTATTTATAAAAAGTAAAATTAATTTCTGACAATGCTTTTATTATATTTTTATTTATGAACAAAATTTACAACTAGAAGGATTTCTTAAATATTCATATTTTAGAAATATGCCGGTCTGCTCCAGCTAAAAGGCAAGATACTTGGGTAAAACTAGTGGAAACACTCCAACTAAATTATACAGTACAGTTTTACAATCCTATAAAATACCAATTTTTTGCAAGCCAAAACTATTTGTCATAGAGTATGTGCATTTTAGTCGTATAAAAGATTGACTGCCTGCATAAGCACTATCGCGTTGCTCCCTGAAACCACAGTAAAACTTTTTTTCTTCTTGTTTTCTTCTTTTTTTAATACTTCAGAAGAATGCATGGCAATTTAAAAAATTGTTTTACTCATGTTGCTAGCATAGGAGTTCCTAACAGCCAGGTAATTCTGCACTTTTGATTCATGATTCATTCTGCACTCTATATGAAAAGGCACAAAAAATTAAATTAGTTTTATAATCTCTGTACAGTCAACACAATTGTGATTAATGTATTTTCTAAAACTCAGAGCTAGAGCCTTGTGAATAACTGTCACAGCACAGTCTGCTTATTCAGATTGTAAGGAAAAAAAAAAAAGTTTTCCATATCTGAAGAATTCCAAGTAAAATGGGAACACATTACTGGGCAGAAGTGACTGACCCAGCTCAGAGCTCTGTCACGTATAGACAAGTATTTGAAGTGTCTACAGTCTAAAGCTTCATTATTTTTTGCAGAATGATCAGGCAACGGAGGTAACCCGATTCCCTGGGAATCAAATGTTACTTAAAGACAGGTTTCACCTGTCAGGGATATAACATATTCTGAGCAACAAAGTGTCAGGGTCTATACACATCACAGGAGAGGGCAGTCTGTCCTTCAGGCGTAAGACGGGAAAAAAGGAAATTTTCTGCTTTCGCAGAGTCTTGAATTGTATTTATTCTTGGTCACTTTGAAGGGAAATGTCCTAGTGCAGCGGCGGCTACAGCAACTTCGCACAAACTAACTACAAAACATGACGGAATAATCTTCAAACGACTGCTACGAGGGGTCCTGCAAACTCTGGGGTCTGCCTTGCCTAGGTCTCTCCCCATCGTGGTGGGGCAGCTATCCTCACAGCCGTCAGGAAGACACTGTCACGCCTCATTCCACAGCTAGGAAAGCAAGAATGTGAGTTTTTCTAGGGAGACTTAAAGACGAAGAGACTCTGTACAGACTCGCTCCAGGCCACCACCCAAGCAGGCGGCGTCTCTGCCCCACCAAGCTGCCCACTGGACCTCTCCTTCCCTCTCACAGCTGTGCCTGGTAGGAAGTATTTGGAGGAGCATTGAAAAAGATGTCCCAATTCTGACCTAACTTGTACGGGCGGCAACAAGGAGGGACTTGCTTAGGATTTTCAGAAAGATTCAATCTGTGCAGAAAGTCCAGAAGGTGCAGATGAAAGTCAACGTCAAGCACCCTCCCCAGCTTTACTGCCACGCAGTCAGAAGTAGCACATCCTGCTCCTTTATGAATTAACACTCAATTAAGGAGATGCCCTTCCATGGGAAAAGCCAAAAAGGTGACTCTACACGCTCGCTGCATGCCCGCTGCAGCGCAGAACATTCAAGGGGATAAGGGAGGACCGCTGCACGTCTCGAAGGCAGTCGGAGCCGAGCCGTGCTGTCACAGGCAGCAGTGGCACAGCACACCGAGCCCGGGCAGCCGGCTGGAGACACCCTGCCCTGCCAGGACAGGGCCCCGCATTCAAGGCAACTCTTGGCGGAGGCTTTTGTCACCGCTTCTCCGAGCAGGAGCGACATGTGCATGTACCATCTTGGATGCTGCTTGCTGATTTCCCGCTTGCAGGAGAGCAAGCGATCACATCTGGAGGTAACGAACGCCCTGTTACAGATGTTAGGCAGAGCCGGCAGGGCCAACTGCACGCCAGAGCAGCATGCTGTCTTGACGCTATCCCCTCCGAAAGGCTACCTGCCTGCTAGATGGACACGAAAGCACCTCATGGGACAAAGACAGACACCCAATATATAGAAGTGCGTTGCTTTCAGCAGGAGCCAGGGCAGCAAACAGAAATTAAAGCTCTTTCCCCCAGGGAACCCTGCAGATTTTCACATAATTGCTATGTCTATTTCCCTGGTTTCCCCCTGAAATTCCCAGCCAGTGTTTTCAGCTGAAGGCTGGAAGCAGGTACAAAAGTTCTCCCTGTGCCAGTGACACCTGCCAGTCGCCCTCCCACCCACCCAGCTCCTCAATTCCACAGTCCCGCAACACAGGTAACAGGAGCGCCCGAGCTGCTGCCAGGAGACCGAAACTGCAGCACCGGCCCCAGCCACGCAGTGCCGACACTGCTGCAGGCAGCAGGGTCAGGATCATTGCGCACACCAACAGCTCTCTGAGGCTGGGGCCATCCTTTTACCATGCCTTTGCTTTCCATACTGTGCCTAATGCAATTCCATGCTGTAATAAAAATAGCTGATAGTGAACCCCCCCGCCCCGAGTCCGACGGGCAGCGGTGGGTATGGTGCAGAGCCCGTGCTCAGCTGCTGCTGATGGGCAGGTGCTCCACAGCCTCTGTTTCCAGTTACCATCGTTGTGACCTGTGAGGAAAATAAAACCTCTTGCTCCAAATACACATTTTTGATAATGAAGTTAGCAGCTCCCTCCCCGCCTTTGGTTAAGTCAAAGCACACTTAATTATTGAAATTACCCGGAGGAATACATCTATCTGGTCCCCTCAATGTGAGACAATTGTACGGAAAGCAATAGAAAGTTAAACCAACTGTTCCACGATCCCTGCCAAAAGCCACACATCTCCTATCAAACCCATCCGGCGTAGCCTGAGATTGACTGACGTGTCTTCTTAAACAGAGCAGGGCGCTTACAGGGCAAGAACAGAAAAAGGAGAGATGAGGCGAGCTCTACAGTCGCACACAGTGGTGGCGGTGGTGGGTGTCTCCAGCTATACACGCACGCAATTTTTTTTTTTTTTGGAAAAGAAAATACCAGGCTTTTGCTTCACCAACAAAAGAAGCTGTTGAAATAGTTTTGTCAGGCACAGCTGATAAGGATAATTATTGGTGAGAGCTTAGTCATCCATATCACAGCGACAGAAAGGCAGATTCTCTTAAAAATAATCTCAACACTACAAAACTCTAAAGAATATGGCAGTATAAGGCTTTCCAGGTTCCAGACGGGGCTCAGGTAAGCGCCGGGGGTGCGAAGGCACAGCCTGGAGCGGCCGGCTCGGCGCCGCCACTGACCGCTAGAGGGAGCCCATTTTTCTCCAGAAATCTCAATTTCCCAACAGTTTTGTATGCACGCGTTCTGCAGCCACAAATTAACAAAACAATCACAAAGTGTAAAATATGCAAATTTCTATGTATATTTTAAGTTAAACAGAAATGGAGATACACAGTTCAGGCATGGCCTCCTCTAACATTCGCACCAAAACACTTGCCAGATGGAGGAAAAGGCGCAGTTCCCTGTGTTTCGCCTCATCAGAAATAGCACTCCAAAGCAAGCAGGCTACAAAGGCCATTCCAATTTGCTCCTAACAAATTCATTAGCATAAATGGGTCAATATTGCGTTCAGGAGTTCACCATATAGCAGCTAACCTTGCGAAATCCCACCTGCCTTGAGTAACTACAACCCAAATATAACAACCACCTCAAAAAGTGCTGGAGCAACAGAGTGTCCCCCTTCAACTAACTGGTAAAGGCCTTTCCTCGGGAGTGGAGGGTCCCCAGATTTTATTTTTCATATCACTGATGCAGGTTTGCCCATCTTTGTATTTATGCCTTTTGTACTGAAACTGCCAGAAGTTAAAATGCCCTCCAGTATTGGGTTTCATTACCTTCTTCGTACTCCCAGAGCCTCCTCAAGTCCCATCCTGTAGCCAGACCTGTTCTCTACTTAGCCAACACTCCTCCAAATGGCTCTAGCACATACACTTAACAATGTTTTCATTACAGAACCAAATTATGCAGCTTAAAAGGACCAAAAGATTAAAAAAAAAAAAAATGTTTTGACTCCTTTCAGCAAAGGAACCAGGGAAGCATACGTGTGAGATACATGACTGGATAAGCAGCAGTATGGCCTGGCAAAGTCCAGCTGGCTTTGTTCTGTGCCCTCCTTATCTTTTGCTGTGTTACACCCATCACCCGTGTCAACGAGCTCAGCCTAGCAGCAAGCCAAGCCTATGAAGGATCAATCTCGGGAATAAACAAACTAAAGCAAAAGCTTACCCCAAACAGTGAGCAACGGCCAGGTGCATCCATGTCAAATCACAACACTCAAGTCTTCTCCAGTACAGGAGAGAACTATCTCTGCTCAAGACACTGAGGAGCAGCCACCCATCCAACATCAGTGATCTTAAACCACTCCACGGACTCAGCAGAGAAAGCTGGATATCCTCCCCAAAGCACAGTGTTTTCTGCTGTACGCGCGCTCTCTTCCGTCACAAATCACGCTGCGAGCCCAAGAAGAGCAGTCCTTAGCACAGGCACTAAGAAGTACACCAAGAGCAGGGCACCTCTCCCTCCCTCACCAGAGCAGGGGACCCGGGATGGGGTGATGGTGTCTGAGTAGCAAGACTGTGGTGAAGTAGGGACTGAGGTTTGCTACCTCCAGACGACTCGAGGGGAACAGAAGAACTGGAAGCTCTCAAACTCTTTGCCCATATTTTGTAGCAATCCCAGAAAGGGGGGTGCGGGTCCCCCAGCCAGCTCTCTCCAACGCACAGGAAAATTCTGCTCAAGTTCGTACATTTTATGGAAGCAAGTGTCATAACTTTCCCAAAGTCAAGGAGTTGGGAGCGTTTCCCCCGGCGTTAGAAACTGTCTTCTAGGCAGATCTTCACCTGAGACTCTGGGTGCACATCTGCCTGTCAGGATTACTAATACGAGCAGACGCTTCTTTCATGTTTGGGAGTTTTGCCATTGACTTCAAAGCAGTGAGATATAACACCTTGCGTATTCCCTAAACACACTTAATAACAGTACCCAACACATTTAAAGTGCTTAGACATGTTAAAGGCATTGTACAACATTAGCAAAAAAACAGGAACCCCTGTCTAGGTGGTTCATGAGAAATCTGGTAAGCCAAGAGCCTACACCTGAATCAGATGCTTATCTATTAGCCAGCTAATAACTGTGCGACTGCTTCTCTAACTGATCTGCTCAGTCATAAGCAGGGACTACCTTCTGCTGAGCTGTGGAGACTTTATATTACTCATAATCCTCTTAAATCATAACAAAGAATACAGATTAGAAGGTGTAAAGCGTGCAATAAGTGTTCTAAAACCAACATAAACAGAGCCATCTCAGCCTGAGTCAGAGCCTGCATCATGGGAGCTTACTAAACTCCTTTTCAAGTCAAGTTCTGGGGGTGCAAGCAGCGTGTGGTTTGGCTCCTGGTGCTGGGCTGGTGTGACGGCAACCCACACCAAGCAGCTCCTGGAGGCAGTTCAAAGCAGACAGGAGCAAAGTCAGCCTGGCACGGCAGCACCGCTTCGGGGACAAGGCTGTGGGGCTAAGAAATGAGCCTTCCCCTTTGCTTCAGGGCAAGCAATGGCAAGAGAAGGAACAGCAAGATCCCGTTGGAGAAGAAGAAAGTGAAGGGCTTTTGCCTCTGGAGGGCTTGGAAATAAGACAAAAACGTGGTTCTTGGGGTAGCTCTTGAACCTCTCTGACAACACGGAGAAGGTCACCATCACGAAGCCTCAGCACAGGTCCAGCTGGAGCCACCACTGGATGATCTTCATCAGCATTCCTTAACTTAGCTAGAAGTTGTTGTATGTTGATGTGTATGCATTTACAGGTGTCGGTCAGGTATAACCTGACAAGGCTCCATACGGATACCCCCATGGTCAGAAAGCTGAACGAATGCTGTTGAAACCAGCCTTAAGCGACAACTGAGTATTTCAACAAAATGTAGAATTATAAACTGCACGATCCTGTACTTACTACATATGGGGATACTGCAGGAGGGTCTCAAGACTCTTCTTTTTGGAGACAACAAACTGGCATGAACTTCTGCACTAACCTGCACAACTGCTGAAAAGCATACACGATACACAACGCTGTACTTTATTAGGAACGTTTCTGGGGTATTAATATAGGTCGATGTTTTAACTGTACGGGGTAGGTAGTACAACAACAGAAAAGGGCATTCCTGAATATGTATCAGTCAGAAGGTATGCATGATAATTACCAATGAAAACCATTAAGTCCGTTAGCCGTTTTAAATACCGGGCTAATAATATCAGCAGCAGGTTTATGTGTGGAGCCTTCTTCCCCCAAGCTTTACTTGTTACTTTCCATGCGGTATTCCTCAGGTTTTTATAGCATTTACCTCTAGAGTCTCCCTGTTTACAGTAACAGCCAGAGATGCCCAGTTTGATACTATAATTTTAACTACTGTTGCTTAAGACTACCAGCAAACGCGCTTATAGCAACAAACAGTAGGAAACAAAACTCCTGGTTCCTAGAAATCTTTGTGCCCTCTGTCGCTTTCTGAACCTCAAGTAGGCACAAGATGTTTTACTCCCTGCTAACCTGCGATACGCGATACTCGTAACCGCAATTCACGCGGTCCTGAATGACTGCCCCGTAGTACTACTCCTGCACACAATGCTGCAGCCATCTCCACCAGTATTTGTAAACATTTAGTCTTCCAAGAACTTTCCACTTGAAATACCGCTAACACATTCACATTTGCAACAATTAGATGCAAATTTATAAAAAGCCACTTTCTTGCTCAACTGAATTACTCTTCTATTAATAGTGATGTTCCAATGATTTTGAAATGCCCACTGTTTGACTTCAAGGACTGCTCATTTTATTTTAGAAATTTACTGTTGGTTACAACTTGACAAAACAAGTATTAATTTGTTCACATTTATGAGACGCTTACATGGTTCAGCCTTTCCCATTCATGGGTCAGATAATGAATTGGTTTCCCTAGAAAACTACACAATGAAATATTCAACATAAGGCATTCTGTAGCTTAGATGTGAACTACAAACTGCAATTTTACTGGGATGTCCCTGTAGGTTGGCTTTGGCACGTACGCCCGCATGTTTTATGCTTTGTCTGAAGGAGGACGCTCCTGCAAGTGAGGAGAAAGCTCTCAGATATGGGTCACAAGTTAGCGTACCAAAACTTAGAGGAGAATTAAAAAAAAAAACATACTTCAGCATATTTCCCCCAAGCTTTCAGAAAAAAAAAAAAAGAAAAAAAAAAAAACAAACCCAAGCAACCCAACACAAACCAGACCTTGAATATTGTTTGGTATTTCAGTTGTTTTCTGCAAAGAGGAGGAAATCAACCAAGATTTGTCCAAAACCAGAATAAAGGCAAGAGGACACAATCTGATGTAGGTTGCTCAGGCTTCCTCTACGGTTTACATACTTCACACAGGGTCATTTTACTCCTGCTTCATTTTTACCAACAGACAAATGCCATTTACAGGTTTGTCTCCCATCCAAAAGATTAAGAAAAACCAATTTTTCTGTCTTACAACCTTGTGGCATTTTTCCAGCTCTGACACCAAAGCCCATTACAGCCCGATTATCCCGATTTCCGAACCAAAACCCTGAAACCGTTTCAATTGCACTCAAACAGAAGAAAGGAGACAATGAAAAAAAAAAAAAAGAAGAGAAAAGAAAGCCACCACCGAACGCTCGGTGCGATCCCCCCCTCTCTCACAGCCTCCTTCGCACCGCCACCGCTGGAGAGGGACCCTTTCCAGCCCGGGCAGTGCCTGCGAGGGGTGCTGCAAGGGGAGAGGGGGTGCCCGCCCCGCGGGGAAACCTCTCGGGTCCGACTCCTCGCCGCCCACGACCCGAGACAAACTCCAGCGGCGGCCGCCACCCCCGAGCCGAGCCCGGGGAACCCCCGGCCCGGGGGCACCGCGCTTTCGGCCGCCTCCCCACCGCGCTCCGCGGGACTCACCGGAGATCTCGGCCTGGGGCACGCCGCTGAGGCTGAAGCCCTTGGCCCCATACAGCTGCCGGACCTCGGCGCAGCTCCTCGCCTTGCTGCCGCTGTCACCGCGAACCGGGGCGGAGGCGACACACAGCAGCCAAAATCCCCACGGGAAGAAACGCATCCTTCTCCGCTGGCCCCGCCACCTGCCGTGCGAAGGGCAAAGCCAAGGTCCCGCGGCGGGGAGGCGGCCGGGGCGGCGCGGTGCCGGGCGGCGCGGGGTCCGGGGCGCGGCCCCCCCCCGTCCCTCCCCGGGGCAGCCCCGGCGGGACGGCAGGCGGGGGGATCCCCGGGTGTCGGGGCGCTGCCGCTGCCCGCGGGGAAGGCGCCGGGCAGTTGGATGCGGACGCCGCCGCCGCCGCCGCTCGGCGGAGAGGGGCAGAGATCCAAGTTTAGCCGGGCCGAGCCGCTTTTAAAGCCCCGGAGCCGTGACCGCGTAGAGGGCTTTTGTTCTTAGCGCGGCTGCATCCCCGGGCAGTCCCGCCGCGATGCTGCCGGCTGCGGCGCCGCCGGGTCGGGCGGAGCGGAGCGGGGCGGGGCGGGGGGGCTGCTCCGGCGGCGGGGCTGGGCCGGGCCGGGCTCGGCGGGGTCGGTCGGTGCGTGCGGCGGCACCGCTCCACCTGCGCGCCGAGCCGGGCGGCGGGGGAGGCTCCCGAGCGAGGCCGGGCTTCCCCCGCCGGACGTGGCATCACGGCGCCCGGCGCCAATCCCGCGCAGGGCGCAGCCCCCCCGCCCCGGGGCCCGGCCCCGCCCCCGCCGCCGCCCCGCGCCCCCGCCGCCGCCCCGGAGGCGCAGCCGAGCCGGGGCTGGGCTGGGGGGAAGGCGGCTGCAGTGCGGGAGCCGCGGGGCAGAGCCGGGCTCCCCCGCGGGGAGAGCTCCGGCCCGGCGCCGGGAGCAGCCCGGAGAGCCAAAAGCATCGCCGACCCCGCGGACGGACGGACGGACAGACAGCCCCTGCCCCGGCAGGTTTCGCGCCCCGTCCTTCGGGAAGGGCGTAGGGAAAACGGGCGTTAAACCCAGCTTTGTCGGCGTCGCGGTCCCGGTGCTGAAGCTGAAGACCCCGGAGTTTCCCCAAATTCGGGGGGAAAACGACTTAACTTGTAAAACACTTAGGCAGAGCGGCGAGTAGAAAGCATGTTAACGGAGAGCCTGGGACTGCCAGCGAGGTCCTGGGGAGGCTAAAAGTGCCCCTTTAAGAGCAGATGTGGGAAGAGAGGTGATTTTCACCTGGGGATGCTCAGCTCTGGAGTTTGGCTCCTCAGCAGCCCGCCAGCCCCTGACACTGGCGCTGCGCAGCTCCGCCAGCCGGGTTGCAGGCTGCTCCCCACCTGGCTGGCAAGGCAATGCCCGCCTTTCCCCCCCACAACGAGCTTTGGCCGGTATCTAACATGTTTCACACCAGAGGACCCAAAGTTCACTCCTCTGAGTCTTCCGAGAGCAGTTGTTTTCTACGGAAAAAGGAGAGGGAATCTCCCGCGCTTCAGCTGAAGTGCTTGTGGGAGCTTACACCCACCTCATTAGCCATCGGAAACTCCACGCAGAAACGCCACCGCCACAACGGTCCCCCCCCAAACCCCAGCAAAATTCATCGGGGAGCAGACCTTTTGGACGAGTCAATCGCTCAGATATGCAAAAATACACGGGAAAGTTGGCTCCCTCCTCTTGCTGCTTCAGAACTGTGTGTTGTCCCGAGGAATGAGTGAGGGAGAAGTAAGTGACAGCAAAGTAAGAGCCCCAGGGAGGGGAAGGATGGCAGTGGGGAAGAAGTTGTTGCTTTCCTATGAAATCGCCTAATGATTTCCTATGAAATCTTCCTAATTAAATTCATCTACGAGATACGACAGAGCAGATAAAGAGAATCTAACTGCAAAGAGAGGGGAGAGTTTTGTAATGAAGTTCATGGCTAAGGTGACACACCATTGTCACCAAAAGTTAAAATACACTCAGCTACACCCCATACACCCCAAATCTTAATTCTTTTACAGATGACATTGTGCCTTTTGGTCTCTTGCTGCATCCCTCAGTGATGCAGACTTTAGAAACCCAAGGCTTACAGAGCCCCAAAAACTTGGTACACCTCAGCTCGGAGCTTGCTTTGTGGCTTTCTGGAGCATGGAAATGGGTCTTTTTCCTGGAAATATGGGGGAAAAAAATCTGCCACGAATGATGTAAAGTCTGTCCTACCCTGTTTTTAAATGGGATCTCTTTTGTAAATGCAGGAGTACCACACACATAACAGGTTACCAAGTACATTACATGGCACAAGGTTATTTCAGCGCTTACTCCTGGGTATTTATTCTAATTTTACAGCCATAACCCTTTCCCCACCCCAGGCTTTGAACACATCGCTCGGAGACCTATGTCAGAAATGTCATCTAATTAATCCAACTACTATAACAGCAGAAAACAAGCACCAGAGGAATCCATACGTGTATGGATTGCCAGGACTACAGGAACACCAGATCTTGGTTCCTCCTCCTGGAAAATCAAAGAGGGAAAATCAAATACTTACAGGCACACAGTTTGCAATGCTCTCACTTGGGTCTGTTGAGGGGAATGAACTCCAGGAATGCAAACTCCAAAGAGACAAAGTACTTGATAGAGAAGAAAGAGTCATAAACCTCTTATCTGGTCTGGCTGCTACAGAACGACTCGGGATGACACAGGGGACCAAAGTAGTACCTAATTTTCTCTTTTCCTTCTCAAAGCCTGGGGTTGGATACTGTCCGCTGTTGTATATTGAGGGCTTGCTTCCAGCTCTGCCTGAAGCGACCTGGGGGAAGCTCTCTGTGAGCTACGGCTGCACCCCAAGGTTGCAGCACAAAGCCCTCCGCAATTGTACAGCTGCTGCAGTGCACTGAAATACTAACTGCTGACCGGGCAAGAAAGAACTGGGACTGAAACCCTTGGGTTTTGGCCTTGGAATCATCCCCTGAGCTATAGGTCTTTTCACAGACCAAGGTATTTCCCTTCTTCATATATATCTCGCTTCCCCAAGCTGGGTGACAACAGCGCCTGCGGCAGGGACTAAAGTCATGTCATTCCTTATAAATTCCTGAGAGACCGCACGCAGCACACGCTCTGCTTATCCACGTGCACTCTGCTATTCCCATGGTGAAACACTAGGCTACCGACTGCCAGCGCAGGTCACGCTGTAGCTCCCGAGCCCGTTTCAGGAGCTAGAACTGAAATACAAGCTCTGCCACCCATCCTCCGACCACCATCAGGTCACTTCCCTCCTAAATTGGGATAAGAGTGCTTCTTATCTGACCGCCTCCCTGTAAGATGCTCCCATGCTATCATAATGACAAGCTTATAAGTAGACAAATTAAAAATAAACCTGAGCGATACAAGCTCTTCAACAGAGAAGCTGTCTGCAAGTCTATACAGGATCCAATCCTGAGAAAACAAATCTTAAATGATGAGGCACATCTGTTTGTTTCGCTGTTAAGTTTGTGTGTGCACGCAGGATGTGGGCTACGTACATTTTAAGCAAATTGAAATAAACATCTTCAAAGTGTCCTGACAA
Organism: Pluvialis apricaria; assembly: GCA_017639485.1. Classification (NCBI taxonomy): domain Eukaryota; kingdom Metazoa; phylum Chordata; class Aves; order Charadriiformes; family Charadriidae; genus Pluvialis; species Pluvialis apricaria. Next base: position 28,132,381 of record CM030014.1, read on the forward strand.
ACCATGACAGCATCCATTATAAATTTGATGTCTTCCGTGTTCACTTGAGGACCAGATCCACTTTCTGAACATTCTCAGTTAAAAGAATGGAGCTTGGCAGAAAGCAGACAAAAGATTGTCCAACATCGGGCAGAAAGGCCTAGAACTGGGGAAGATAAGAAAAAGCACAGTAAAACACAAAGATGAGTAGACAAAATGCAGAGGAGGAGAAAAGCACACCACCAGCCAGCAAGATAGCCAGCGGAAGACAGAAAATCCATCCTGCTGTGGAGATCACCTCTTGACAGCCCCGACAAAAAGCGCTGCCCACAGAAAAGCTGATCCAAGCATTATGAAGAAGCAAGAATGATGAAGAAGAGCCAAATCATCTGGCACAAGTGGGGAAACCTACCCTGTTATAAAAAAAAAAAAAAAAAAAAAAAAAGCAGCAAACAGAGGTTTTGTACAACCTTGACTTTCCCAGGCATGTCTTGTTTCTCTAGCACTTTCCCAAAGTTTCGCAATGCAGCGGACATGCCTCTTTTTCATATTGATGCAAATCAATAATTGTACAGGCAGCAACGCAATTATGCCCACCAGACCTCCAGCTGGTTCCAAAACGGACCTATGCTGAGTTACAGCAACCTGGAGTCCAACAGCAAAACCAGAGCAGGAAAACACTCACATAACCTTATCAAATTGCATTGTACCTTTGATGCCACATAAAAGAACAGAGCATTCCCACTTGAATTCAGTGGTGTTTCTACCTGTTTCACTATGCATCAAGTACAGAGCTTGCACAGAACGGGGAATGGGGAGGGAAATGAGATGGGCACAGCCTAAGTAGGCTACAACTTCCTCCATCTCACCAATGTTGTGTAATGAAACCCTCAGCACCTTGCCCTTAGCCCGTTTCACACTACTTTTGATTTTGTGGAAACATTAGAAAATCAGCACCTTTGGATTAAACATCTTCTTCAAAGTAGGAGTATCTCAGTACCTTTTCTGCCCGTTTCTTTTAATCTCTGCTCTGTCTCCTACAGGATTCATGAAAGCTCTCCCTCTTCTCCCTGCCCCCCAGCATTGGCTGGTGTTCAGCAGAAGCTGGACGTGTGTTTTGCTGAATCAAATCTAATTAAGTTATTCAGAGGATTTACTAGATTACACCTTGCTATCTACAGCTGCTTACTTCTTCACTGGATCTTCCTTCATTAGAAATCCAGCAGCTCCTCCTCCCCTCTGCGCACATTGCTCCGTGCAGCTTTTCTGACATGCGCACGAAGCGCGTGTCTGGTTGTTTTGGTCACCAAAAATATCAGATCAGTCAGTACCTTTGAATTGCTGGGACGTCTATGTACAATAAATCCAGCTTGATCTCAGTTGACTTCGTAAGAAGCCATTTGCCTTACAGAAATGCCAAGGCTTGCTGGGATTTGTGTGTCCAGATTAATTAATCAAGAATATTGTTCAATAGATGTAGAGTTGGGGGTGATTCCCAGGTCTCAAGGGAGCCAGATTCGTCCCAGGGCAAGGATGATCACAATTCTGGCCGCTGAGGAAAAGAGGACGGGGGCTGCACTGAGGACAAGTACAGCAGTGTGGGCCGAGGCTTGGCCAACCCGCTGCTCGACCCATCGGTGGAACAGACTAGCTCCCCTTTAAATGCTCAATCCCCCCCCTCCCCGTGTGTGGTTGGTACTCTGCAGAGGGAGATTATGAACAACTAAATCATTTCAGACAGAGAATCTGGCTAATGCAGGTAATTGCCACTCTTGTGCTATATTTTGAACAGAACAACCCAATTTTACAGCAGCGACTTAAAGGAATGTATTGCTTTAATGACCTCTTACAAATGACTCCACCCTGCAGGACTGTACTTGTATTATATATGAGTCAGAGATTTCCCAGTAGAAAGAAGTCTTAAAGGCCAAAAAAATAAATAAATGCCATAAACTCATTAGAGAAACTGCTGCTAATTGGGTCTGCCCCAGGAAGTACATTTCATCCTTTCTGGACGTGACTTTCAATAAAGCTTTTCCCACTCCCAGCCCCCCAAAATATATGCAACAGCGAACAAAGAATATGGACACGGCCCTGAATCTGTTTTATGTTTAATAAGCAGAGCTTAGCTCGATAGTATGAAATGGCTCAAAACTGGCCCCCAAATTGCTAGGTTAGAAATCTGTCATTTCAGCATGCCGCTAACAGTGATAGGTAGAAGATTTCTCCCACTTCCCGCATAAGTTGCAATTGGACACTTTTATAATTCAAGAGGTTATATCCAGAAGCTGACTGGTTTTGAAAGGGATTTTTCAAGTATAAATCTCCCCTCATTCTTACAGTCATCAGTTTCTGGGCATTGGCTTAAGAAAAATGCCCGTAGGAACATACTGTGGTGCTATGACTGCCGGCTCAACAGCACATTCCTGAGCATCGGTCCAGGGCACATGGAAGTGGGACAGACATCTCAGAGACTTCTGTGAGAAGAACAAAACAACTTACAGCCATGAGGAAAGAAACATGTGGAGTCGCAATACAGGCATCTGGCAATGCTAATGGAACTTCTCAGCTGACACTTTATCCTCAGCTGTTGCTACATTAAACACTACAGACTAAAGCACTTAGATGAATTAATACAATTATCTTGCGTTCTGCTCAAGTGTTTATTTTTTCCCCTCACATCCAGTTAGGTACAACATAACCCGTTTTCCTGGAGAAACTGGCTATGAGGGAACACTGACAACATTGTGCTGAAAAGCACCGAACACCTTCAGTTGCGAGCAGAGGCTCTCGCACTCCAGGCTTCGTCTGTGCTAAAGAAAATAGGTGTCAGCCAGAGGTGCAGGTAAACTAGGGTTAAACACGAGCTAGCTGGCAGGACGGCCGACAGCAAATCAACAGCCTTTCACACACAGAGGAGAAAACCTGGCTTTGAGTTTGGAAACGCGTCCTTCCCGTGCCTTTTTCTCGGCGTTGTTAGTAAGATAATTACCAGGTGACACATTTTTTGATGTGTGCCAGCTTCACTTCGGATGTAACTGTACACACGAGGAGAGTTACAGCTGGAATGGATTTGGGTCAGTGTGTTTTTCATTTTAAGATCTACACGTTTTGCAACACAAAAGCAGTGTATGAATCCGCTATGGCTATATAAATTTAAACGTGCTCAAAGACGAAGCCCTCAGAAGAGGGTGCGATGCCAGTGAAGGTACACCAGTTTATCCTGGCTGAGGATTCAGCACCCATATAATCCAACATCCTCATGTAACGTTAGTCTCTCTGAGTACCGTTGCTTCGGTCAGAACCACATAAGCATCCAGTGTTGGATTTTTCAAGACACCAGAAAACGCAAACCCATCTTCTTAAGATTAAAAATAGAGCTCTTAATCTGATTTCATTTCCTCAACCTGCTAGAAACTAGAGAGCATGAATACAAGGAGATGCAGAGACACTGGGTGTTAGAAACGATAGAGCTCACCAGGACACTTAGTTCTTTCTTAAAGGGTTTTCTGTTGGTTGGTTGGTTTGTTTTTACAGTGCTAGTTTTGAGCATAGCCTTGAAAATAAATTGTTTGTAATGGCTATGTATTTTTACATCGCATATATAGTTTTGCCTCAGGCAGGACTTTTCTTCTGTGACTAAAGGAGCAAAGCTTAGTTCCTTTGCCTCTATTGTAGCAGATGCCAGGGACATTGCTTTTTAAAGCATTTTAAATAGAAGTTGGTGGACTGGGGGACCCCGGATCACACTTTCAAATCTTCCTTGCTGCCTTACAAAAGCTAAGCAGTTAGGTGCAATGACTCACTCACACTGACATTTTTGGGAGAGAATGATGCCTTTTATAATAACATTGATATTCCCCCATTGATGTCTCAACACTGGCTAATTTAGAAAAGAAACATGTAGTGCAAGGTTGAAAGGTCACAGGCCAGCCAAAGAACTCATGAGATCATGGGACCATGAAAGAGGCTCCGGCTTTAAAATAAAATAGCCTTTTTTCTTTTTGTTTCTTTTTTTTAAGGAACAGGCAAACTTCTCTGAAAGGCCAGGAATTTAATCTGAACCCTTCTTTCACATACTGTACAAATAAAAACTACACTGCGGGACGACTTGGGGGGGTTCAGTAGAGTTTATCTCCAGAGGTCACTTTAATCTATATTGAGCAGTGAAAGAGAGGGAGAAGGAAGGACACACATTTACTTTTAGAAAGCTGCCAGACCTCTTTAAGCGCTGATGTTACCATTGTCAAACCGACACCATTCTTAGATTATTCTGCCACAGTTTGCAATGCCTCTGCAGTCTAGTGAGTGTGAAATTAAATTATGAAATATTGGATTATTTGTGGCTATTGTGTTCTGCTCTGTCCACCCTGTTCTTTTCCTTTTCCCAGTCTCCTGATTTTTTCCCTGTCAGCTAAAGATAAAAAAAAAAAAGCTTACAAAATAATAAATTTACTTCCGTGGTGTTCTCTAGACTGATGTTTGCACCCTCAACAGATTGTAACACAGATTCAGTTTTGAGACTAAAATCAGGGCCAGATTTTCTGTCTTTGAGTCTTTTCAATGGCTGCTAACCAACAAAATATTCTTTTGCTTTTTTTTTTCCTGAAAAGAGGACTCTACTAGTTCCTTCCCAATATTAGGCGCATATATAAATAATTATAGTCAGATGGAGACTGTCTTTCAGATTTCAAATCATAGAATGGTTTACGTTGGAAAGGACCTTGAAGATCATCAAGTTCCAACCCCCCTGCCATAGAATATGAAACAGAGCATCCTTCCTTTATAAAGGAACCTGAAAATGTTAATGTTGGATTTCGAAATGGATTTGCAAAAACACAAGAGGCTTAAAGTGCTGTGTTCCCTCTTCCCTCCAGTGCAGCAGCAGCTAACAAATATTATTTGTTGATGCAATATATATAAAGCATATATCTTTAGTATGAGAATTTGTTATTAAACCAAAGCAATTAGGCACCAAGTGCCTTCATAACTATAGCTGCTCAAACTGAGAAAGACAAAGTGGTTTCCTAATGGAACATGCAATTGATAAGAGAAGAAATTATTCTTTCATAGCTCATGTCTTCAGAATTTAAGAAAATAAAGGCTAGCTCCTACAATGAAGCACTGTACTTTAGCCTTGCTGTCCTCCCAAATTTTCAGAGTAAAATGCTTCATTTCTGTGCTTTCTTGATTCTTGTTTTTGTCACTCTAAGGTAACCAAGTATAAGGCACCTGTAAAGCTTACTGACCGTGAGAAGAATTTACTTTTTGGGGCATATTCAAAAACACTATTAGAAACTGCACGCATTTGCTCAACCAGGTGAGGACTTGTACTGGATACCAGTGTATCCATAGACTTTTCTGCTTAGAAAGAGACTGATCCAGTGTCAGAGAAGAGAGTTATTTGCAATCTCCGACTGCCTGTCCTTCCTAGCTCTGGCCTGATGGAAACAGGAGACTCCCCTGACTCTCTTGACTCAGAAACACACAATCACCTCAAATAAGAAGCTCCTAAAGTACTTGCCTGTAAAATATTGTGACCTGTGACACCCCGGTGCAGGTTAACCCTGGTAGGCAGCTAAGCACCACACTGCTGCAAAACCAGTTCACAGCCGTAAGTACTTACTCTTTTTCCAGGGAGAACGCTGTAATCCATTTCTTTGAAAGTCAGAATAGAGTTCAGGGCTCTTTTAGCATGTCCTTTCTCACAGTGGTTATTTCAGTTAAGTTACTTTTATGATGAGTTTGGCAAAAAAATTAACCCTAAACCATTCCATTCCATGCAGCATCCATTATGCAAATAATTCTAAAAGATCTCCAATTTCACTCCTGTGGTCCTCCACTACGTGAATCAGTGTGCTGAAGACCCTGCGGTGAGCCCGTAAGTCCTCTGGGCTCTACTAGTGAGTCTGTGTCACTAACGTCAGCCTGATAGCCCAAGTTCAATTACAAAAGTTAGTATCAGAATTTAGAGTTGTTCCCTTAACAGCTGCTGTTGCTGCCACGTCCTCAAGGCAGGTAAAAGCTGACCCATCCACAGCTGCCATCGGCTTGGTGGGTCACAAGGTGAAAACACCATGCAGTGTGTCCACAATGGCCTTCCTGGGTGTCAAAGCACAGCAGCGTCTGTAAGTCCTTATAAATTATACCAGTATACTATCTAACCTTCTTATGCAGGCTTCCACAATTTCCTCCCTCCTCCCATTGCTCATTTTCCACAACTCACAAATGTCTGTTTCACACAAACAAGAAAAATGAGCTGGCAAGCACCCTGCCCATAACTCAATTTTAAGGCAGAGAAATACAATTTTCCCCAAATCTTTCCTTCCTAATGTTTTGTGAAATGAACTGTTCAAAACTATCTAGTGAGAAGGAGCTGAAAACCTTTCCCTCCAAAAAGTAGCATAATAAATGTACTCTTTGCTCTTCAAGAGATGCAGCATAGCCCACGAGAGAAAGTCCTCTTTTTCTCCATTTATGGGTTTTGATTAAGCGTTCTGTTCATATGAATTTGGAAGTTTTGATGTCATCCTTTTAACTGTTGCTTTTGTATATGAAAAGCAAAATTTGAGAAAGCCAAATGCAGAGAAAAACTGCAAAATTATTTTTGTTAGCTCAGTAGGGATGGCTGGAATCTCTTTTCTCAAATTCCCCTTAACATCAATGGGAATTTTACACAGCTATTAAGCAGAGATATCACTCTTGGCTGGAGAGATCCTGAGGCACAGACTGCTGGAAGCTCAGAGGGTGTCAGTGTGGAAGCGCTGCTATAGGCTTTTCCCTATAAATCCACTAGTGGCCACCGTCAGAGGCAGCCCTTTGGTCTGACCCATTCTCATGAACACTTAACGGACTCTCCATTTACTAATCTGGTTATCCGAAACCATTTAAAGTTACAGTTACATAAACAACAGTATTAAGAACTCAGGTGACTCCCAGTGAGGCTCTTTGTGCACTTAGGTGCCTCAGCAGCAGCACCTAGGTTTCCCGGGATCAAGCAGCTTAGCTCCAGGGAGCTGGCATGCCTGGGGTGGCGATGCTGAGGACGGGACAGACCTCTACGCCTTTGTCAGGTCCCGCAGTGTGTGAGGAGCCTCCCGTGAACGGCTGGGCAGTCTCAGCTCTCATGGCAGTCCAGGAGAGAAGTTTGCTTGAGGGACATGATACTTACAAATACATTTGAGGCAGTAACGGATACAAAAAAAAAACCCGCTGGGATATCTTAATGTCTTTAGTGTGGTTCCCCTTCCCAAACTGAGATTTGTGTATGACATACATATAATGATGCCAGCAAAGAACACAAGTTACAGATAGCCAAGGAACTTTGTAAGAACACTTAATTCATCCATAATGATGGCACCCCTAACACATCTGTGCAAACCCTCCAATAACACTGTATATTATCTTTCTCTTCTCCCATACTCCACCAATGTCCCTGCTTTCCCTGCCTGCTGGTTTTGTTCTTTACTCAGCTAGAGGAGCTGCTGTTATGATACTCCTTCTCCTGTTTGGGCAGATTGCTTTGACTTTCTAAAGCTCCTCCTGATCCTGCCAGTCCAGAGAGCATGAGGCTCAGAAGAGGAACTGAAGTTATCTCTTCCTAAGAGCAATCAGAAAAACCGAGGTGGATGAGCTTTCACCCTCCTTATTTTGTATTCACTCAGCAGTGACCCACAGGTTTTCTTCACGTGCAATAATCAAGCAAGTCAGGAACTCACCTCACAACTTGCACTGCAGGGTTGCTTGTAGCCGTAGCTCTGACTCAATGATTCATCAATTCATTTGATTGATAGGGTTAATAGAAGGTCCTAGGGGCCTCCTGAGAATCAAATCAAAAGAAAATAAATCCAGATACGAAGGTGCCCTATATCTTTCTAAAGCTTCTTTTAGTTGGGAACTAAGCTCATCTACTTTTATTTTCATATGATGAGAAAGTACGGACTTACCTGAGTAAGAACATGGCAAACATTAATTAAGTACAAGAAAGTAAAAAGAATGACAAAAGCTACCAGGGAGTATGAGCCTGAGAGTTTGGGGTTTAGACTGTATGAGGCTGAAAAAAAAATAATAACCAGAAAGCATGGAAATTAAAAGCAGTACTTGTTAATTAGAGAATACTGAAAGCAGCAGGATAATCAGAAATGTCCGCTTTTCACCTGTGACAACAGAGACAACTCCTTCCTAGAATTCATTCTCTGGTCTTTCTGTACACGGTCCTGTTAGAGCGGGGTACTAACAACATCACTATGTTAGATCACTTAGTTTATCCTACGCAAGCATCGGATTGTGCCCTAACATACTGAGGGCTCTCCCCTAAACCATGTGGTGGTTTTAAGCTGACCTCATGAAGCAGAAATACCCATTTGTAAGAAACTCTCTCATGAAAAAAAGCTGAAATTCTATCATTATTGTTCCTACACTGGCAGAATTTCAGTGGGGACCCTGACTGACTTACTGTATCTCTGGCTTCCTTTCCAGCTGAGCTGAAGCAGTTAACAGCAACTGAGGATCTGCATCACGTTTCTGGTTTCAGGCAGAAACCTATTTTATTAGGAGGACAGAGACAAACAAACTATAAATAAAACTGCATAAAGGCTTTACAAATCAGTGTTTTAAAAACTTAACTTTTCATCAATCTGTCTGCTGCTCTGCTCTCTGTGATGCCACTTTATCTCAGCAGTGACACAGGCAGCCTGTATTCTTTTAACCTCAGCAGGCTGTCACTGGTCTTTGATATAGCGGCTGTCTCATAGCTACCACTAGATTTCAATTAAACCGGGCTATATTTAGGGTGAAAACAGGGCTATTTTAAACTGCCATACCTGCCAACTTTTATTCACTCTCAGCAGTAGTTATTTTATTTGATGTTCCTGGTTTTAAGCTGTGCCATCCATAAAATTAAAAAGATACCAGAAACTGTGATGTATTTTACATTCACATCACCAAAAACCTATCATTAAAAGCAGCACTTCTCCAGAGAAGACGACGCTTAAAGATGATAAATAATAAAATGCTCTCTACTCATAGGCAGAGTTGCTAGCACAGACTTGCCATGGTGGGGCAATACAAATGATTCTCTGGTGCCAAGGGGAATTAAACTCAATACATTTTTCACTGATCACAGGGGTCTGCTGCTAACACTGTTAGTGCTTCCGTGGAAAGAAATGGCGTGTGGGATGTCAGTGGAACACTTTCATGTTGCCCAACACAATGCGCTTGTCTTAGGGACGAATTATGTGATTTGGGGTAAAATAGTTACATCTCCTCGCATTTTCACTTCAGACGGTCATCCCTTTCCTCCCTCTCTATCAATATTGCATCATTCATATTTCATCAGCAGATAACGCACGAAAGCCCCATAAACGGACTGACTGCAACCCCCATTCCTCTCCGTTATGGTGGGGCACGCTTTCCAAGATACGGTAATGCTCAACCTGTCGTTAGTGTGATCCACTGTCATAAAAATTCTGCTATATATACACGCATATGTAAATGCATGCATGCACACACACCCGCTGTGACGCTAACCTGGCCTTAAAAGCACATCTCTCTTCTAAAACGTGTGAAGAACCCATATTTTTACATAATGCAATTACCCACATGAAAACGATGGTGCACATTCTTACGTGAATAAGAAAGAAAATCTTATTTGACTCATCTAAAATTTAATAAGCTACGAGCATAGCTAAAGGAAAAGATAACTCTCTCATGCAAAAGCCTGCTCATAAACAGTCTATAATTACACTTGCTGCCTTTTGGTAGAAGGCATGGACTTTATTAAGTGCGAGAGCTGTTTTTCTGCAAGAAAGCTTATTGGAGAGTGAATTAAAACAAGCATGATGACATTCTGACATGCATAAAATGCTGATTGTCTCACTTGCCTTATATGCCAAGTGCTTACTCTTGCAAGGTATTTGGAGCTGTCAACGCCAGCTGAACTCCGCGAGACAGAGAGGTGCTCAGCACATCTTAAAAAACCCTTGGCATCGGGAGCAGGCCTCAGATACACGCGATGTTTGCCAATAAAACGTACCACAGGAGCGATGGCAATTACAGAGCAATTATTTGTGCGAGCGTTACTGGAAGTCCAGACCATCCTTCAGAGAAAGGACGTTGGCAAGATGGAGGGGGGGGGTGGCAAAGGAGCTACAGCCTTGGCTCAAAGGCTGCAAACCTACCTGACACTGAGACTAAATACAGCGTACCTGGTTGGCTCATTACGTGCAAAATACAACATGAAAACAACACTGTTTAAAAAGTCAAACGGAGACACTCAAAACCAAGAACGCCAGAATGGTTACACCTATACCCTCTGCAATACGTTCTGCCATAGCCTTTAGGTATGTGTGTTTGGGTGTATTAATCATCTGCTTCAGCTGGGGCATAAAATGGACAGTGCATAGGCATGGGGTAGTTAATGTTTTGTTTTAACCTCGCTCTCTCAGCGAGGCCCCAAATGCTGCCTTGTTTGCTGTACTTTAACCAAGCCCAGCTTTGAAGGCAAACAATTAATTTTTTTTTTTTTTTTTAATGGCAAGATGGTATCAGAGCACTTCAAAACATCACAGAATTTATTTCCACAACAAAGATACACCTTTCCAAATGCTTGTCAAGGCTGCTTTTTTTTTTTAACCATTAAAAATAAACAAATAAACCAAAAGATGTGCTTTCCTCTGCTTGTTCTTGCACATGACTGAATCGGTTTTGGCTGAAACTTACAAAAAAAAAAAAAAGCCGTAAGCAGTCATTTAGCCTGGAGAATAACCCTGACTGAAAAATCAACCTACCTGGTTCCAGTTTGGCAAAATGATAAGCAATTGGGAAGAAAAAGAATCCTACAGTGAGAAGCATCAGGCAGCCATTATACGTCCCCAAGACCGTTAAAGAGTGAGTTTAGTGCTAAGTGTGTATTTCTCAAAGCAAAGATCTTCATTACCCGCAAGATAAAGGCATAACAAAAACCTTTGAATGGGAGAAACTCAGATGAGATGAGATACTTCTTTTTTTAACCACCAGGGAAGTAGATATGAGAGAAGCCCATTCAGGGATGTGTTATAATTTCCATTTCTTGATGTCTTAAAATCCCGAGCAGACATACATCTAAAAATACATTGGTTCTAACAGATGCTGGGAGATCAATGCCAGACTCTTCCAGTGCAGTGGCCAGAGCTGCATAGGATGGTGGGCTACAGAAGCCCTTCTGCCCCCAAAAGCAACTCTTTCCACAGCAAACACACCCGATAACCACCACTGTCTTTTCAAGTGGATGAGATTTTTTTTTCCTGAAACATATGGCTACTCCTTTTTGAGTAATCAGAGGTCTTCTAACTTTTTCCCCCCCTTTTAATATATACACCAAACCTCTCCTTTTACTGGGAGTGATGCCACGGTGGCAGCTGACCCACACAAGAAATGGCTGCAGCAGCAGATTGCCTACTGAGTTTTCAGAACAGTTGTAGCGAGTATGAACTTGGTACGTGCTTAAACTACGTACTCAAAAATCACCCCCTGCTTCCCAAAATTTTGTTGGTGTCTCTGGAATCACAGACAGACACACAGCAGTTGTTCTGTAAAACCTCACATCTTCCCACAGCTCCGGCGCTACTATTAACCAGCACAGCTGACTGAAAACTTCTAACCCTGACGATACTGTGATACTGTGAATCTGTTTTTCAGTTCGATTACCATCATTTCTGCCTCTTCCTGTTTCCTTTTACTGGAGTTTCCCACGCTACTCGGCACCTGTCAGGCCACACCTGGAATGCTGTGTTCAGTTTTGGTGGACAGGCTGGAGAGGGTCCAGAGAAGGGCCACCAAGATGATCAAAGGGCTGGGAAGCCTGCCATATGAGGAAAGGCTGAGAGAATTGGGTTTGCTCAGCCTTGGGAAAAGAAGGCTTAGGGGAGACCTTATCACCATGTTCCAGGATTTAAAGGGTGGTGACAAAGAAGATGGAGACTCCCTTTTTTACAGAGTCACATGGAAAAGACGGGGAGTAATGGGTACAAGTTACTCCTGGGAAGATTCTGATTGGACAGAAAAGGAAAATTTTTCCCAAGGAGAACAATCAGCCATTGGAATAATCTCCCCAGGGAAGCGGTGGATTCCCCAACATTGGACACATTTAAGATTCAGTTGGACAGGGTGCTGGGCCACCTTGTCTAGACTGTGCTTTTCCCAAGAAAGGTTGGACCAGATGATCCTTGAGGTGCCTTCCAACCTGGTATTCTATGATTCTATGAGTTTAGGACCATCTCTGATCTTTTACCCTTGTTTGGCAATATTCACAGATTCTTTAACTTTTGCTACAGTTTAGAACCATTCCTGGTGTCTCACAGCTTGTGCAGTTAAAAACTACACATCTAAAATATATCTTTAACTCCTTGTTGGGTTTTCAGTGCTCTTGAGCTCCAAGACCTTCATGTTTCTCCAACCACTCCTTCTCAATTTATTCCACCTCTGATCCATGTGTGCCGGCTTCCCCTTGCTCCTTATTGTGAAGCTGACAAGGAGCACAGCAAAACTGACACAGCGAGACAAAGAGATCCTGCAGGAATGGTGAAAAATTGACAAGTGATGGTGGAACAAGTGGCAGTGACCAGGTTTTGACCCCGAGATCTGATTTCACATTTAATGTTCCTTGAGATGATGTAGGAGTAAACAGATACTTTGGTTTCACTCCTTTTTGTGATCTCTGTTATAGAAATAAGATTAGTTTAGACGTTGCCGAGAGAAATCTCAGTTTTGCTGGGATTATGTGAGGGACCCTAGGATTGCTCTTATTTCCTAGAGCCAGAGCAATAGATATATGAGGGATGGGACTTTGAGGAAGGCCAGTGGGCCTGAGAAAATCTGACTTGATGTGATGGCAATGAGGGACCAGGCAGAGAGAGCGGAAGATCAGTTTTGCTGGCCCATTGGAGTCTCATTAGCGTGCCAAGAACAGTTTGAGGCTTTGGTACCAAGCTCCCAGCACCTGCTCCATCGGCACACCGGGCTGGCAGAGTGACGGGGCTGTGGGGCTTGTTGGGGCAGCTCCCTAAGCGCGGAGGAATCTGACCAGAGACACAGCTCAGGGCCCAGACTCCTTGTGCTTTACCTGCCTGGGGACACCTGGACAAATGCAGAGAGGACCTATTTTTGTCCCTGTATATAAATAGTAGCCACCTACTGTCTTTGTTCTTCCCTACCCCAGCCCAACATGTAACACTTCTGCAACGGTCTGACCTTAAATCTCAATTCACTCCCAAATCCCAAGGGAGAGGAGCTCTGTGAGGACTCCAGGAGACAGGTAATGAAATTAGCATTTTTGTCTCATTAGCTTTGAAAGCAGCAGTTACAGCACAAGGGACTTGGCCTGGTGATGTACCTACATAAGCACAGCATGCTTCTACTAAACCCATTAGAGCACTGCACCTGTCTAGAGTACATTTTTCTGGCCAGAACCCATAATATTAATCTCTGCTGTGTCCTAAATCCAAAAATCTGATTTTACACCTACTGTTCTGCGAGATGCTGCATGAATAAAGAGATATGTCATTCTCGCTCTTTTTGCAGCTGGAGCCACTCTGGGTTCCACTCCAGTGCTGCAGGACCCACAGGCGAGTTTGGGAATGACATGGGGACCGAGGGGACAGCAGCAGCCCAAGAGCACTGGTGGGGGTAAGGATGGATAGGCAGTGAGACAAAAGGAACACAGAAGGCAACAGCAGTAGTTTTGGGGATGAGGAAGATGAATGGGGGTGCTATCTAGAAGGCTACAGTAATGAAGATCAGCTATGAGAAGTTTGACTGTTCCCACACCAAGTTGCACACATACGTATGTATGTGTGCATTTAGAAGTCTCTTCTTAGCCATGTCTGCACTCGCTTTCATAAACAGCGTAAAAGTGGAGACTGATGCAAAGAGATAATACTGCAAGCTGTGCCTGCATTAGGGCTAAAAGTTTAAGCACAAGCTCCCAAAATGAATGTCCAGTCTATAAAACTCTTTCATCTGGATGTTAATTTGGCAATAACCGCTACAGAGAAGAGATTTTCTGTCAGCCTGTAAAGCTATCTGTGCCCTTGCTACCCCATCTGAATGGCAGCGTGCTGCAATTGGACTCACCAAGTATGCGTAAATTTTGCGGATGCGTTTGTTGCTGTTGTCATGGTGTATTGAACTTGCTTAACTGTTCAGTCCACCCTTATTTTGCATGCAGATCACTCCCTCCAGATTCTCCGTGCGTACCTGCAACGTCAGGAGGAAAGGTGATAGCTAATGTCCCTAACGTAGGCCCTGCTTCCCACAGCAGGTTGGAGCAGATGAGGTCCCTTCCGACCTAGTCTTTCCTATGATTGCGTAAGAAAGAGAAGGATCAAGATTTAAGTTAATTCTGGGAAACTGTATAGCAAAAAAACGTGCAGAGTACACAGTTCTGGATAAATCCAGTGAGAAAAAGACCAACTACCTTGTTCTGCTAATGTTGAAGTTTCTAAACAGTTACAAAATTTGATTAACACATCTAATAGGCCAGACAGTACCTAGCAGCTGTCAGTAATTATTTAGCCTCTGGCTGGCTTGCTTATCCTGAAAAGATTAAAGAAGCTGCAAATGTACTTCACAGTGGAGACAAGGAACTAAGTAAGATTATTAGCCTTTATGAAAATGAACACTTGACCAATAAAAATGGCATGGGAGAGCTCAACTCTATTTCTTGAACAAAAAGAAGTCACTATTCTTTATAAAGCTAATATTTCACAAATGCCAAGAGTATGTATCTTGGGAAGAACTGTGGGATCTAGTTAGCATCACAGAAACTGTATTCCCTGGTCATAGTCATAGATGCTGTCTGTGATGCATCATACGAGAACTGGGCATGAATGCACATGTTTTGGCAGGAGATGGAGAAACACCATTCACAGGAGCTGTCTGTGCTTAACAGTTTCTTAAATTATGGTACAGAGAACAGAAGTTATTCTCAGGAACCAATTTGCATTGTTTTGCATAGTGGATATCTGTCATTAATCTGACTGCAACATTTGGGGCTATTTTCCTGCTACTCTGATTGTTAGGAGTAAGATTGCCATTAGCACAAGTCTACTTCTGAAGGTTGGTATATGCTGAATCCCATCCTCTGAGGAAGATTTATGCCAAGATTTAGGGCCAGACAGTGAGAAATGCTGTATTCCCCCTACAGCCAGGAGAAGCCAGAGCAGAGAGATGGAAATGGATGGAAAACAGTCAGCAGAGAATCTAAATGATTAACAGATAGACGGCTCTGCCAGGCAGTACCATACTAAAAGTTAAGCCTGGTTTTAAATGAGAGACTACACATTCCAAGCACCTCCCTCCACTTAAAGCTTATTACGGAGATCTACGAAGTCAGTCGATTGCCTTTCGATTACATCTAGGAGACTGCAAACATCCCAGAGATGGGTATTTGCATAGCATGCAGGACCAGAAGAACTATCTTTGCTGGGAACTCAGGACTATAATGAAACACAAACAACAGTTACCAAGAGGTAGCTGCGCAGGGCCACTGTTACCTTAGGCAGGCATAATGTTTTGTATTAACTGAGGAGAAAAGTGCCATTGACAGCAGCTAGCATTGACCCACTAGCAGAGGTGTGTATTCCACACCGCACTGTGCTTCAAGGCATTTGTGAGCTAAACGCATTTCTTGGTTACCTACTCACAAAATTTTGACGTCAGAGTACAACAGCATTAAATATTAACTGATTCCCCAGAGGACTTGAGATTATTTCTTTCTAAATAGGCTAAAATCGCTACAGTTAAAAGTTACAGCTGAAATTTTAAAACGCAGCAAGTAACTTCAAGTTACAGTGAATAACTGGAAGACCAGAGCTGATGGGAAATTGTCTCCCCTGGCTTCTTGTCATCCTCTCTTTCATTGTTCCCCTCTCACTAATACAATGAAAGGTGGGTGACTGTTGGTATTCAGGTGGGTATAATATGTAGCACCTTAGGAACTGTAATTTAGCATTAATTAGCATCCACTTTAGATAAAGTTAATGGCCAAGATAGTTGTCCATTAACCAAATGAAACTCGAAATTAGAGTCTAATTGTCAAGGGAAGAGTCTAAAGAGTATCTTACAGTTTTAATGTTTTTTTCCCTTAATTCAGATTAAAACTTAAATCAGCAACCAGATATAGCACAAGTTTTCTGTTTTGGTTTTTGGTTTTTTATCTTTTACATAGAGCAAAGTTAAATGCACTGATTTTCTTTTAAGTTTAAATCTCACAAGGAAATAAGTGCTAGCTGGGCTTAGCAAAATGATGCCATATTCGTGGAATACTAATTAAGAAACCCCAACCCCAAACAATTCTCTCCCCTTTGTTTAAATAGAAGGTTGGTGCATATCGAACTCTGTCATCAGCTATTATTCAAATTGAAATAGGTCAGGTCCCTGAACACCTGTAAATTAGCCTGGAAATTCCCTCAATTAATGAAACCTTGTCTGCCTGAATTTATCCTGCCTTCCCCATAACACTTGGACAATCATAGCTGTAGCATGTAAAATTAATCTCGTTCTGTTACTTCCTGTGGAAGGGCATTTTGATTGCGCTTTGACCCCTGAGAAAAAGGTTAATACTTGTTCATTCCCCTCCACATTTTGCTCAGCAGACATCCAACTCTGACAGTCCAAACCAGCAGGCTTACTTGAGTTGACAGTCGCAGGGCCCGAAGAACTGGACTGCACAGCTAAGACCTGAATTTGCTGGTCCCCACTATGCATGTCCTTAAAGCAAGACGCTTACACTGGTTTAAAGATAAACCAGTATCTTATTTTCTTACTGCCTCTATATTGACACAGCAACTTTCCTCTTTAATTCACTTTGAAAAATTATTCTTTTGAAAAAAGTCCTTCATTTACTTGAAATTATCAGTTCTGTCCCCTTCTTCCCTCTCTAATAGCTTGTGCAAAAGGCTTGTTCTGGAGCACCGCACTGTGCTGCAGGGTGCCATCACCCTTGGGATTTATAGGCAATTCCACAGTATCACAGTATCATCAGGGTTGGAAGGGACCTCTGGAGATCATCTAAGTCCAACCCCCTGCCAGAGCAGGGTCACCTCCAGCAGTGGCACAGGACGGCGTCCAGGCGGGTTTGGAATGTCTCCAGTGTGGGAGACTCCCCCACCTCTCTGGGCAGCTGTGCCACTGCTCTGCCACCCTCACAGGAAAGAAGTTCCTCTTCATGTTAAGATGGAACTTCCCGTGCTCAAGTTTTCCAAGCAAGCAGATGTTTACCTTTCCCAGAATTTGCTCCAGATTTTCCGTAAGGTTTAACTTTGCTGCTCTGGATATGAGGAGCTGGGCTACTCAACTATCGATGATGCTCTTTGTTCTTACACTGTCAGAGATGTGCAACGTAGAAACAGAATGAATTAAGTGAACCCTCTCAATTAAATAAAATGCTGTCGGCTAATAACAAAAGTGACACTGATTAAAAAGAAACAAAAAAGGCACAGTGCAAGTAGCTGAAGTTTAACGGTGGATTAAGTTAAGCACATACATAACACCAACTTCTCTGGTACTGTTTTTGACTGGGTGGTCTTCAACCACGTGGGGAAAAATGCTTATTTGCACTTACTGCCAATGTCAAAATCCCATAGCTAGGAAAAAATAAAGTCATATTTAAAAAAACACACAGGGACAGGAGAGGACTTTGTTGAAATACTGGGCTAGGATCGGAAAAATCCATCTTACCTTCAGCCTGCACAGAGTGCGCTTTCCTATCAGGCGAGATAAATGCATCCCTGCCTGCAGCCTCCCTCATCCGTACGGAGGCTGCACTGGTCCCCGCATGGCTTTGCTGCAGACGCCAAAGGGGACTTTGGCCAAGGCTTTCTGTTTGCCGCTCCATCTCCAGTCATGAGCACCACGATGCCCCCCTTCTCCCAACCTTACCCCTTGTGTTCCCAAGCTTTTACACTGCACGTATCAGCTCTGTCTTTGCGCTGGCAGAATCCTTCTTTCAACACACTCCTGAAATGGAATTTGTACCCTCAGGCCCTAATTCAATCATATTCTGCCAAAATCTGGTGTTGAAGATAACTGCTGCAGAAAATTATCAAAGTGCTCAGTCTTCAAGGAAGACTCAATTCTCCTCACAAGAAACAAACTTGTCCTTTCCCTTCTCTTCTAAATATTTGAAATGGTTTATTTTATCTAAGTCAACCTAGCTTAAAAATGAGTTTATATATAGATATGGATATATACATATAAATATAATGGCCCTAAGGGACCCGTCAGACATGAGCTGAGAACAAACCTGGAATGGTTTAAGATGTTTCTGCTGGTCAGGACCCAGCTGAAACAGACAAAGTGTACTCACACCATGTGAAACAAGTTAGTTTGAAGTCACCTTCACTGACCAGAGGTGCCCTTAAATCTCTTTAATGGGGTAGTCAGACACACGATGAAGTTAAAAGAGCATGTCTAATTTACATGCATAATTATTTCAACCATATATGCAAATTAAGCCCTGAGGGCCAGCGGTTAAAGAGGCAGAAGCAAGAAGAAGCTGATGTAGGGCTCCAGAGTAACAGGCAGTTTCAAACTCAGGCAAGCACCGAGCTCAGCCTTGTGGCCAAGGCGAGCCCCTTATTTAGAAAACAAAGCCTGGTTATGGCCTGTTTAAACTTGGGCTCTGATCTTGCAGGTTACAGGGACTCCCTGGGCTCATACACAACCCCACTGAACTCAGACCATGCCGATCAGCTGCTTACGGAAAGAGTCACGGGCGACCGGGCTGCACTGCACCACGCAAGCACAGCGCTCACGCCGACCCTCACTGCAAAAGTGCTCCTTCGCTGCAACACAACCTACTGCTACAAGGAGAGCTTATCCCAGGCAGTGTAGTTTCTAGACAGGCTGTGCCAGAATAGCAAGAAATCCAAGAGTTTTAAGAAATGTAGAGCATTTTTGCTTAGGAACTGTCACTCACTTGAGGTTCACCCTGCCCCGTTCAGCTGCTGTTCCCATCTGCACCCTCTGTTTGATTTTCTGTTCGTGTTCTGAAACTGAATTGGTAAGCAGAAAATTTTAGTTACTGAATGAACTACTGCCAAAAATCTCTAAAGGATACACTGAAGAGCAATGAGGTTGCTGTGTGATAGGCAAAGAGCAACTGCCAGTCCAGCTTCCCACTGGTGTGGTTAGAAGGAAAGTCCTTCACAGGACTCCCCGGAGAAGCTGGATCCCATGGCTCATGGGGTCACCCACCCACACACACTCCTTGGGCCCATGCTAAGGGAGCAATTAATTTCATTTTGCACTTAGTGGTTTCCACTCCTTCTACCCACTTGTAGTTCCTGCCTTGTATTTGGTCTAGCAATCACCAATTAGGTCTGCTTTACATCCAAAATATGAATGCAGCATATCTTTAAGAAACTCTTGATCTGAAGACACAAACACCAATGTCTTTAGCAATGTTTCTCAGTGGCGAACTGCTCCCACTTGCTAAAAATGCATTCTTCATTTCTAATTTAAATTTGTCTACCATTAGCTTCCAGCAACAGGTTATCATTATGTCCTTCTTTGCTGGTTTGAAGAAATCTTTACTAGATGGCATCCCCCCTCCATGAAGACACTATCCATTAAACAACTCTCCCCTCTCCTCTTTTTGATAAACTAAATACACTGAATTCTTATACACACACACTTATCTCTAATTGCTGTCTTCACTGCAGAACCAAGAAAACCTTGAATCTAAAATTGTAATCTTCCTTCCCTGTAGCTTTCTAAAAAGCTTTTCTTACATAACTTCCAGTTTCTATTTAGTTGGGTTTTTTTCCCATTTGAGTGCTGTCCTCTTAATTTTCTTTATTTGGAAGAAAGATAGCCCTTCGGAACCATCATTTCTGGTTGGGACTCCACGTATTTGCTCACAAGCCTTAGCATCTACATACTAGCCCCAGTTCCAGCGTTAGAGTTTTTCTTTCATAGCAAGGTCCAGACAGGACTATCATGTGTGATGCTTCTTGTATCAGAAAAATAGTCAGTTGTTGTATGGTGTAAGCTATATCTCTTCTGTGTATGCCACTGCAGGATGCTTACAATCCCAAATACCAAAGTTTCAGTTGTGTTTCCTATAGCCATCTTCCCATAAACATCTTGTACCAAGCTTTGCTGGTATCCTCCAAGTCTCATGAGCTCACATGTTTAATGGCCACTGGAGGTACTGGAAGAAAATCAGAGATGACTGCAAAGAGATGAGAGCAACCCTGGTGTATAATCTGCCGTTCTGAAGACTTAGGACATCTTTCCTGCATGATATGGAGTGCAACGCAGAGAACCCCGAGTTAGTGAAAGCTCAAGGCAGGAAAGAAACTCATGGTGAAGTTCTCTGGTGGCTCCGCAGCCTTGGTTTAACCGTGCCGCCCTTGGGCTGCATGGGACTGACTCAGCTCATGCTCCCAGCAGATGGTATTACCTCCACAGCAGTGCCTGACCAACACGCATGTCCAGGCGCGAGCTTGCTCACACCCAGCCACCAGCACAGGCACCTCTGTGTTGATGCAGCACAGCAAGCTCAGATCTGATCTCTCTGCGGACACAGACAGAGCCTCAGCATCACAGTCCGTTAGGTCATGCGCTTGTCCAACAGGCCATGGGTGCGGCTCCTACCCAGAAATTGAATGGAGTTGTGCCATTTTGATGAACGATCTCTCAGTGACTGATGGGATCTGCTGCTCAGGAGTCTCTGCTACATGGCTCCTACTCCTACAGGACCTGGCACCCAGAGACAGGCAGCAGGTGCCAATTGCGGGTACCTAAAGGGCTGATATTATCAATATTAAATGAGCTCTTAAAAAAACCACACTTTGCGTAGAAACTCCCCTGAAAGGGCAGGATTTCTTACTGCTGAGACCCCCACTTCAGACTGTTTTCACTTATTTCACTGTGATGCCTGAAATTCGGTTATTAGGAGCATTCAGCTTATCAGTTAAATGGATTTTTGAGTAGCTCTTCATCATCTCCCTTCAATATTGTCAGGTTTTGAGGGAAGATGTTTATAAGCCATTATATAGAGATACCTTTTATTTGTGCTAAAGAGCTCTTTCTCCAAGATCTTTACACACACACTCCAACGTATAATCAGCTTTTACAGCTATATTAAAGCCTCTAGAATAGGTGGTTGGTTTTTACAGTGGAAATCCCTGGTATATCCTTAACTACATCATTGCTCAACACAAGAGTATAGGAATACATTTAATATAATACATACAACATTTTATCACGAAAACTGCAATTACTTTCAACAGAACAAGTTTCCAACCAGAAAAGCTGACCTGACTGTTCTTCTGTGGCAAATGCTGAAACCAGCACTTACACGTTGCAAAATAGAAGAGAATCTCTTCTTTGACAGTACAAATTATAAAAACTAATGCTTATACTGTAAATAACTTTAAATGCAATATAATGTGGGTGTAAATTAGGGTACCATTAGAGCTATTCTCATTTACGCCAGGCCTCTAACTAGCTTATAGTCCTGTGTAGCTCTAGCATTAATTACTGGTGCTTTTTTAGTGAATGGTCTATTGTTAGCTCTCTCAGCAGGAGTTCTGTGTTACCGGGCGGATTGCCTCATGTTCACCTGGTACACCAGGAGTTATGGCATATCTTGTAACTTCCCAGCAAAGGAGAACAGAAGTTTCAAGTGTTGCTTCGTGTTATATCTCAAAATATATTTTCTTGGTGTTTGTGGAAGAAGAAGGAAGAATGACAGTAGTTTAATAATACAGAGCCTTTTACTAATCTTTGCAATCGGATCTTTGGGACTTTTGCTGCCATCACACAGTGCAATCACTTCATACAAGTGAGAAACCAGCACAGGGCATCCTGATAAAGTTCAGTACATATATCAGCTAAACCTGGGCATGCTACATCAATCTTTCTGGTTGGTACTTTATTTTGATAACTACTGTATTTGTGCCCTTTCAGATAATATTTGTCTAACACTAGCATAATTGATCTAATTTGAGAGTCAAATTTAAAATGTTTAAATCTGTACCTAAACTCCATATGTTGTGTGCATTCTGCCAGTATTAACACAGCTGAATGCTGAGAGGCATATTAATGAATCTCATCTGCAATTTGCTACTTGGTTTAAAAGAACTTTGTTGCAGAAGTTCGGTAGCCAATTCACTACGCGCGTGAAGTCAGCAGAACAACTCATTTCCTACTATAATAATGCTCCAGTCTCTGGTTGGGATGGTTGGTTGCCAGAAGAAATGGCTTTCTTAAGAATGGAAGCACACAATTGCCTTTCTTAGCTGGTCTATTATTCATTGTCAATCCAATGACCTTGCCATTTGCTTTTTCAGTGTTGATTTGGAGTTTTCTTTTTCGTTGAAAAGGACACATCGCCTTCTCTTTTCCCTCCCCTCAGATAATTGTTTCTTTAAATTACGTAATTATGCATTTTCACAACAGCTTCTTAACTCACACTTGCACCTTTCCCTTATTTCTCCCCTGTATTTGTGTATTGGTGAGCTCCTCAACAAACAAACATACACTGACGTAACACCACCGACTCTGACAAACCCACTCCAAATTGTCTCAGGTGAAGTTCAGCATATATTCCCCAAAATTATCAGGTACCCACCTTCTGGGAGTCAGGTCTGCTCAAGGCCCTGCATCTTAGAACATGAAAAAAAAAATAAATCATCCAAAGCTGCTGTGCATACATTAATAGTAATCAGGAAGGTTCACGGGGTAACCAACACGGTCTTGTGAGGAAGACATGCATCTTCCAACACTCCAAAACATATATTTTTAATGAACTTGTAGAAGGTCTTGTTTACTCCAGATCTTTTCCTTTTTATTTTCCCCACAGCTATATTACTTGTTCTAATAAAAAGATTTCAGGTCTCCCTGCCAAGCTTTCTCATAATTAGTAATTGTGAGCGAGCTAGCTGATGTTATCCTTGGACATTTTGGTGAGACTTGGGACATAAAGCTATAAATTAGGTCACCTGTCCTCAGCAGACTCTCCAGTTCCTTTCTGTATTTTTATTGTGCTTCTACAAATATCCTCAGTACAGAGAAAGAAGAAAAATAATCTCACGCGAAGAACTTTTTAAATTCAGGTTAAAAAAAAGGAGGAGGGGGTAAAGGAATATTTGAGCATTTTGTGCATCTGTGCTTTCTGGGGCACCCATCAGTGAGAAGATTCCCTGATTTGTGTTTATTTTCCAGGACATTGATTTAATTTCTCTGAGTCCACTGTGTTTTCACCTATGGTTCTTTCTCTTCTTTCAGGGTTAACTGAAGTGGTGTTTTTCTACAGCTTAGGAATATATAATTTTCAAATATCTATCACTAGATGAAAGTATAAATTAGAGCAATCATTTTGCTATAGTAGACATTTGTTTTCTTTTATAGATTTCCTGGCTGCTCGAGGGTAATACAATCAGAACAGGAGAAGTTTTGTAGTCTTGATATTCACTGATAATTTTACTGTAAGTTTTCTGACAGTCTTCTGTTACTGCATTTATCTGCATATCTGAGCAATGAAAAAAAACCGCCATGAAGTATGCAATTCAAACCTGGCAGAAAAAGCACAATTCCCCTGGACACTAATGCATATTGCATCTAGTAATATTATTATATGACCCAAGACAACATTTTCTCCTTCAACACCCTCAAACACCTCTAAGAATATGGCAAAGGTGCTAGATCTTATTATAAACTTATTCACACCGAGCCTTCATTTCTTTCATTCTTCAACATCATTGGGACAATAAAGGATTTTTTCTCCTGCCTTACTCAAAGTTTTAGCTATTTTTATAGTTTTTAATTTTAATTTAAGGAGAATGCCTCTCACTAAACACATCTTCCTTTGACTTGCTGTCCGTGTGGAGGAAATGCAGCCAATTTTGTTGAAATGAATCAACTAAGTATCATGAATACGCACTTACCTCTACCCCCTCACATACCCAGAAAAGGCATCAGCACTAGCTACTGAGACACATAATGGAAAATGATATTTCACAAATAATGTTTTTCCTGAGCCACATGAACTTGTTAGGCCTGCCCTAAGTGTACTGAACTTGCTCAGAGTCTTCCCAGTGGTGTCTCTAAAGCCAAGTCAGTGTGAGTATACACAATTTGAGAGATAACGAATGGAGAAGTGACAACTAACTGCTTAAAAATATGCATTACAAAAGCAAGCACTTCTCTAACTTCGCTAAACAACATCTCCGAGATAACACTAACTTTAACAGAATCATAAGTAGCCATCTCAGAAATACACAGGGTCAAAGTCTTTTAAAACAATGAAGATTGCAGAACTTTACTGTATTTTTACTGACACATTCTGTTCTGAAACCAGTCTTGATCCTAATACTCAGAATGTACCATTGCAAAAATCACCTGTAAGTATAAAAAAAAAGAAAAAGAAAAAAAGTTCCCTCTCCATAAGAAGCTTGACTCCAATGCTTCAGTGTAACTCACAAGTACCGACACAAGAGACTTTGGCTTACTATTGTTAAGAATGAATATTAGAATAAGCTGTGAATCCCAAAGCTCCAGTTAACAGAAGCATAAAGAAAAAATTGGCAGGTAGCAGTTAGACAGTGGGCTGAACGGCTGCCATTGACAATGCCTATGAATAGGTTTTTCAAAGACAAAAACATTTTATTGCATACAAACATAATGCAATTTTCCACTTGGGCTAGTAAGAAATTCTCATTTTTTAAGAAATGTAAAGAACAATCACTTTAAAAGTTTGTTACAAGAGCAGATTCAGTCCCTGCATTTTTATTCAACTTCCTATATGCTTCTCCTGCCTGTTTGTCTTTGATGCAGAACAACATGCTACTGATGCGCAGTTCTAACTTCGCTTTGGACATGCATACCGCAAAAGTACACTTACAAGCACTTTTAAAAGTAAGTCTTAAATGTCTCATGTTAAGTAGAATCCGAGGGTGAACAGGGGTAGGTCATTTGGTGAAACTCCTGTATAATGCTCACTCTCCGACTTGGCTTTGGCAAAAGCGGCAGCCATCACTGCAGGAGGTGCTTGAAAATGGCCATTAAGTAGTGCTCTTAACATCCTTATTCGTTAAGGCTCCAGAATAGCAGGACAACCGTAGAACACTTAAGTGGGATTTTCAAAACCACTTGGCATTTGTCAAACTTCTTTCCAGTGAGGTCAACAGCAGTTTTACCTTTGCCCCTAGTAAGAACATAATTAGACCAGTGCTAGAGTGCTGTCAAAAACCTAATGATGTCCACACACAACCATTAATACAGATGCAAAATGAAGACTGCCTATCCAGACACCAACAACTGCCAGCTGCAGATGGCATTTAACTCAGATTTGGGCACCTCGGCTCATCAAAGCGTTACAGAGATGGTCACAAAAGAGTGCCGCACTCCCTCTGCGAAAGTCCAAAACAACCAACCCGTTGGAGTGGATTTACAGCATTTCCCCTGCTAAACCAGCCTGAGATTCAACTACGCTTCCCATTGTGCCTTACACTTGAATTATTCCCGCCAGCTTAAGTGGGTTAGTACAAAAGTAAAATGCTAGGTGAAGAAGAATACAGCTTCTGGTAAATCCTGCTCAGTGTGTAGGATGTCTGATTTCCACCATTACGGGGCATATAAGAACCTGATCTGCTGATGCTTTACTGGAAGATGTTCTGTCAAAAAATACTGTCTTCGGGATGGAAAGTGCCTTGGAAGGGAAAATTGAAGGAGGTATATAAGACTTAGGCAAAGACAGAAGGCAGATTAAAAGTGCAATAGCAGGTGAAAAAGAAGAAGCAAAGATGTACTATTAAAAAAGAAATTAAAAGGGGGAAAGCAGGACTGGCATGCAGCACAAAGCACGGATATGAAGCTGAAAAAAGCAGGTTTCTTCAGCAACCTCTTGGTTGCTGCTGGTTTGCAAACAAATATGTTGATTTAGTGAGCTTCAGAGGAGTTTTTGTTTGTTCATTTTTACCTTTCAGAAATCAACAGCTTTCAGCCTTAAAGTCTAAGCTAAATTCCACGGCTTCAGAACACAAGCAATAAAAAAATGACATAGCAAAGAAAGGAATCTTGTAAGGCTAAATCCACCATGCAGACAGATATAATTACTCAAGTTTCAATATATGGCCAATCTCAGAACAGCGATATTAAAAGAAAGATAAAATGAGTGAATGTCACTGAAAAATCCCTGTAGTTACACTTCTGTGCCAAACAAAGCTAGAAACCAAATGCTCGGATGCTTTTGTTTGGAAGTGACACTGTAAGCAAAGAGTTTAAGGCCAGCCATGCCTGCCTTCTCCTTTGCTGTACCAAAGCAAATTATTGTAAGAAATCTACACCACACATCAAGCTTGCAGCAAAACCACAATTCAGGCAATAATCCTGTAGATTTCCATTACAAAATGGACTATTATAATTAATGTTTTCAGAGGTCACTTTGTTTAAATGCTATTTTGCTTCAGTGTGAGCTCATGCTGTTCCAGTGGTGGGAATGATGAGTATTCTGAATGCTTTTAGATGAAAGACGCAATGAAGTGCTAAAAACCACCTGTAGTAAGATGTGGCCAGCCATCTAAGCTTGGGATAGGGGCGAAAAAGGCTGGCTACTAACTTTTCATCTGAATAGCTGACTTCACAGTCTGGTTGTCTTTATTTGACTCAATGAAATTGCTGTTCTGAAGCCTACTGGAATCACATCTCCATGAACTATACTCAGGTTTGGATCAGACTCTCATCTTTTTTTATTTTTTTTTTTTAAAATCTTCTTAGCAAGCCACAGCACGGGTGGATAGATGGACTTTGCTTGATGCGGCTGCTTATTAGAGAATCTGCATTCAGGTACACAAAAAAGCTCTGAGCAGCTCTACCTCTTCTCTCCAGGGAAATCACTTTTCATTTTAGGTATGTTGATGGATCATAGGGCAACAGCCATGGCACACAGGATGAGCCATTAGTGAGTTTGTCTTGTGAGATATCTGTACTTGAGATAGATAGAAAAAAGTTTCATTTCCCTTAAAGGCAGGAATGTTCCACCGGAGTGGGATGATTGACTGACCTTGGAGCACTAAGGCTGAGCATTTGGCACTAGTGTAAATGAAAAATTCATCATTACTGATGATTTTTGACTGCCCTAAAAAACCAAATAATAATATGGTTTAATACAGCACAACTGAAAATCCAGAATGCAATAAACCCTTCGTATCATGCTGGCACAGAGATTTCTTTGTGTTGCTCATTTAAAGAGTAGGATATTCTCCCTCTCTATTTCAAGTCATTTGTTCTGGAGCTGAAACAATATGGCATCTCATTTGAGTACCTTTCACCACCCTTTCAATATATGGACTCACAGGTATTCTCAGTCTTTCATAAAAGATAAAACTTTTGTTCGCATCTTGCCACAAATTCTGAACACAAAATCCTTGGATTATTTCCCCAAGAAATACTTGGATACACACTGTATAAGTACAACAGTCTGTGAGGTACTTTGGCACTAAGAAACTCTGCTCCAGAGTAAAAGCTGAGATAGAAAAAGGGATTCTTCACTGAGACAGGTGATGGTGACCTTTAGAGGCTTAGAGCTGATAAATAGCCCAAGTCTATGACGTACAATCTCTATACACAAGACCCTCAAAGGTCATGCGTCAAAGGCAGGATTTCATATTTTTCCTAACCTGAAATTGGGATGCCACTTGTAGAAAAGAAATAACAGTCTACCTTGGAATAGTGTAAAATATGAATTAGCCACAGGGGATTCACATTTTCTAATTAAATGCCGATTAAAATCAATTAAGAAGCTATAGCAGTCCTGCACTAATGAGGGAAGTCATATTATTACCTCTGCATTAAATACTGTATCATCCACTAATTCCGTTTAATCACAGTGAATTTTTTTTTTGTTAATACAAGGACCTAGACTAATATTGCAGTAGATTTGTCCAATGAATTACACAGGTTCAGTGTTTCCTAGTCAACATAACACATTTTCTCATGTACTACACGATGGTGACTCTAAATGTGATCTTGTGAAAATTATAAGCAGTGTCACCTTCATTTTTTAATTCCTTCATGTTTCAATAGTGTTTTTGAACTCTATGGATTGCTAGTAGTAAATTTTACTTGTCCCGTTAAAATGTAGGTAGAATTACAAACTGTTGTGATACAAGATTTATAAAACCTTGCTACTATGTCTTTAGGCATCAGTAACGAACAGGAAAAAGCACAAAGATGAAGCCAATATGTTACCTAGTAAGAGAATGGAAATAGGTATATTAGTTAAAATATTAGGGGAGGAGACAAAAGGACCCAAACATCTTCGTGGCCATATGATGTCCTAACTTTCCAAACACAAGAATCGTGAACGGGCAAGAAAACATCTTCCCATTTGGTGTACAGAAAAGGGCAAATCATTTTGTGGTCTGGGTAGCACAGACCCAACTTCAAACAAGAGTAGGAAAGACATTCCTTCAGGGATTCTCCAGGACACATTAACCCTGAACTAGGTTCAAATAGCTAACTAGCCTCCTCACAAGCAACTGAAAGACTGAAGAAGTTAAAGAGGATCTCTTATTCAGTATTAACTTTGATAACACGCTTTGTTGGGTTTTTTTGCTTTGTAACTTGGCCCTATTATTGCAAATCTATGTTCCCTTAGTAAGCGATAAAGCTGATTCTGTAGTAACCTATAGATAGCACAGCATCGCTCTGTTCCTTCAGGCAAAGGCAAATTCGTTACTCAAGGGGGCACTGGCAAATTCCTGGAGTGCGTCATCCCACTGAATACGGGGCCAGGAGGTTTCTGAACGTCTGGAGCAGCCTGTCCCAGAGCTGCTCAAGTTAGTTTGTGGGGGTTTGACACATCTTGCCTGTTTGTGGAGAAGAGGGGCTTCAGCCTTCACCAACAGGAAGAGCACGGTGAGGACCTGAAACTCAGAGCTCAGGCTTTGCATTTCCCATGTCGGTTTGTTTCTGGTATCCGATTTGTAACTGTTTCTCATTGGATTCACTTGTGCAAAACCTGTCTGGCTTATTGAAGGCGCTATACGCTATGTATGTTAGTGCTTTCTTAGGCAACAGTGTTTGCAAATAATGCAAAGCCCTGCATAGCCAGGGCACTTATTAAAGTAGCATTTACTAGTGCGTCCATCAGAGCTAAATTATAAGCTTCTCACTCTTACCGACCGCTAAACATAAATGTGTCTTAAAATGCTTTATAGTGATTATAGCGCTAGGCTGAATGGTGTTCACAATTTATTCATGGTTACTGATATGATCATTTTTAATGCGATTTCCATACTTCACCAAGCTCCCCCCCCTCAAAGCACAGCCTCTCTCTAAGACCTGCTTCTTTGCTCTGTAGTTACGCAGAAAGCTGAAACAGAAGAAT
Organism: Pluvialis apricaria; assembly: GCA_017639485.1. Lineage (NCBI taxonomy): Eukaryota > Metazoa > Chordata > Aves > Charadriiformes > Charadriidae > Pluvialis > Pluvialis apricaria. Next base: position 28,161,737 of record CM030014.1, read on the forward strand.
ATCTATGACTATGTTTAGAAACCTTACTGACCTTACTGAAGCTATAGCGGGAAAGGGAACAAATACTGTCTTCCAGACTGGCACTGCTTACCACGCTAGCACTTGACAGAGAACAGGCACGATCGCTGCGCTGCCGCAAAGCATTCAAGAACTTGGGACCTGCCGTACTGGATCCAACCCAGGTGGTCTTGCAGCCCACCTCTCGAGGGTGCCCAGCACGAGCCATTCATGCAGAGACACCAGGAACTGCACACGAAGGTGAGAGAAACTAAGTGCTTATATTGATCACTATTTCGGAACATAAAGTCATCAGTGCAAAGCCAGTGTTCCTGGCAGGTGAAGAAATACTACGCTTCCCCAATTTAATTGGAGCATGGTAATGCAGAGAGGCTAAGCGACTCATCCGGTGACTTGTGGTGACTCAGGGAGCTGAACATGGGATAAATCTGGTAATATGACTCTCACCACCTTACTGGAAATGAGTATTGTATGACTCTGGATGTATTATTTTCAGAAAACTCAGTCCCTCCTGAATATTGCTGAAGTCTTTACCTACAGGGACCCTCTGGAAAGCCAGGCCCTGCTGTGGACCCCAAGCATACTGCCCCAGCCCATAAGGGCTGCAATCCCGCATACCCTGGAAACCAAGGCATGGACACTGCAGTGATCCATGGGGTTTAAGAAATGAGAAAAATCAGAGAATGAAAGAGAGGACCATTAGTGAGCAAAGTAATGATCTGTAAAATGTTTTTAAAATTAAACCTGTAGTTTCTATCTGCATCTCATCCTTGGGAAACTTATAGCCCGTCCAAAAGCCTTGGCTAGAATCACTAAGCTCACAGCCTGGGCAATTCAAATACTTTCTGCTCAATGAGAGGAAACTAATCCACCTGAGTTCTCCTCATTTTGGGATGAGCCTTTATGCCTGGATGAAGATGAAAATCTGAAGAGGGACTGGTAATACAACATGCTACTTGACAGAAACAACACTATGAACAGTGTACATTGTCAAAAAAAATTTCCATGTTGGCTTTTTATTAAAAAGCTTGCTAAACCTTGCTAGGACTGGCAGAGAGAAGGAAATGTCTTGCAGCAGTCAAGGCTCGTAGGGCAACTGTTGCAGTTTAGAGCTCATCATTTTCCCTCCTCCTATTATTCTTCAGCCTGCTGTCGCTGACACTATGCATAACCAGCTCACAATCACTTCCTTATTGCATTTGATTTCCCATGTTTCACCCTGCGGATTTTATCCTGCTAATGAAACCTAGGCTATTTGTCCTCAGGTATTCATATGGTCCCCATTGCTAGACAGCCTGAAGACCTGAACATCTTAATGGAGCCTTACAAATTCCACTGGCTGCTTCTGAACCACCCGAGATGAAAATAAAGACTTTAAGTCATTCAGGCTGGGTCACTGGTGTTGTGTATCAATTATGCAGATTCCCTCAAATGGATTCTGAAAGCATCTGTCACACATGAAAGAAAAGCTCTGTGAGCCTTTGCTAACAAAAATGTCTTTTGTTCCCTGACAACTTTGTACATAAAGGTGTGAAGCAAGACGGTTTAAACAGGCTTTCCTACCACATTGAGCAAGCAAAGCCTATTGCAGGGACGTGGGGAAGATCGCTTTTCATATATTCGGAGCGCTGGATGAGCGAGGTGGGGGCTGGCTGCCCCCGGCCCAGGACTTGCCCTGGGGCAGTTCTCACTGGGGGAACAGCATAAAGGGAATTCTGTACCCTCCCTGTGCACACAGGATCTCTCCGGGAAGAAATGTGCACAAGCACAAGGCTATGAAAGTTCCAAAGAGGGTATAATGAGAGCGATATGCTGGTAATCAGCTTAATTCCCATTTCAAACACCTAAGTCCCTTTGTGAATCTGGCCCTATAGACTTAATCCTGCATATAGCTTAATTAGCTTAATTGTTGACCATGCCTGGTAAAGGGAGGGTGAGCAGGACAGTGTGCTCTGCGGAAACTGTCCACACCCAGCAGGTCAAAGAAAAGCTTATGGTGGATGGGGCTTGGAGGGCTCTAAATGGAAATGGCTTTGTTTCAGAAACAAGAAGCCTGGGAAGAGGCTGCAGAAGTTTGTGTTCAGGTAGGCAGAAGTAACTGGGACTGAATGAAGAGGAACCTTTTAAAGCTTTTCAGGATCAGAATGATCCCATGCCCAGGGCACTGAGGATCGCTTTTACATTCTTGTCTCCAGACAAACACCTAATTTCACTACTTATTATTAGGGAAGTGAGCGTGCAAGGATCTTGTGACTTATTTCTGTTCAGTCTGAAAGAGCGTAGCTCAGGCTTGGCTGTATTTCCTCCATGTGTTACTTTTCTTCATACTTTCATTAGGACAGGGCACATGTGCCTGCTCGTCCTTTGTAGCTTTGGACATCTTGCAGGATCAAGATCATACTGCTTAGCAAACTGCTTCCCAACATACAGGAAGAATTTGAGGCCATGACTGAGGTCCTCAGGTAGGGGAGACTCTCAGAGCCGTGATAAGGACTCTGGGACCAGACCCACTGCTGATGCCTTTGCAGGGACAAAGGCTGCCACATGCACCTCTGGCACCACAGCTGACCTTTAATCACTCTACAGATCAGGTGCCCAAAGTCACATTTTCCACTATAAATTGCTAAGAACCTGGCAAAAGAAGCCCTTGAGTATCTTCCTCTCTGTAGGAACAGTAAGATAGAAATTGGCCTTGTCTTGGGAACGTCTGGGAAAGTATTTTCTGTTGCTTACAGAAAGCATGCAGTTTTACTTTATGCAGCAAAAGTCAGGTGTGTAATTAACTGAATATCTACCTAAGATGAAGTATTCATATAAACATTTAATTAGTGGATTGAGAATGCCAGAACTGAAGTTGATTTTGGATTTGTTTTGTTCACCCTGGTATATACAGTTAAATGAGGAGAAAGTTGGGTCTACCAAGCTGTCTCAGTTTGTAGAAGGCTCATTAAAAAATAAAATAAGCTATCCTTCTACAGTGAAGAAACCATTAAACATAACTTCTATAAATATTTACTCATGTGAAAAAATTCTTAATCCAAAGAGTTTGAGAAACATAGTCTTGTTTTACTTGTCCTACTATAAAAAGAATCCAAGCCTGCCCAACCTGATCAAGCTGCCTTTCTAATATTGCAAACATGCGTATGGAATTGGTTTTTACATTTTCCCACGTTGTCACAGAGGACAGCATCATATTACATTATACACCAAAGCCACAAGCATTTAAACAGACATAAAGTTCATCCTGGCTATTAGCTAGTTATTCAGTCATTCAGACAAGGCAGTTAAACTGGAGTCAGAGTAAAGAGCAAGTACCAGGAATTTCAGTGAGAAGAACCTTTCAAGGTCCAGCAGTCATCTGCAATCCAAGATCTTCACAGTACAATCGAATTTACCAGACTCGCTGATACTTTTAAAAGACCGGAAAAGGAGAAGCAGTATCCCTAAAATCCTCTCCCTGTCCCCCTTAGCAGTGCTGTCAGCGTGGTTTGTGTGGCAGCTGATCAGCGCTTCCCCGGCAGCGGAGCCCCGGCCGGACCTTGCACTGCCTCCCGCCTGGCGCAGCTCCTGCTGGAAGCAGGTCTCCACAGGAGCTCGGCAAGGTTGCTCAGCTACCAGCCAGGCCCGCTTTACTACTCAGCACATGGACTAAAAGGTAAATCTGCTTTGGAGCTGTACTCCTGAATGTCACATGAGTATAGACCAGCTTGAGATAGTCACTGTACCCATCGAGAGAGACAGGGGCCTTCCAAACACCTAGAGCTTTGACGGTTTGAACCATAGCCTGAAGACAAAGAGTTCCCCAAATACAGTATTTTCTCAGATGCCAATTTCATGGCAGGAGTGGTGTCTTTGAGTGATCACGCTCAGTCGCCAGTCTACCTTTGCAGTATGGGCAACTGCTGACCCGTGAGGCAGCCCTCCGAGGGCAGTGGCACTCCGTGTAAAGCTCTCATTTCACCATCTGTCTCTGTTAAACTCAACAAATCTGTCAAATACTCCACCTTCTCTCCCCCAGTTGCTTCACTTTCCTGTTATTTTGGCTCCTTACATCACACTCTTTGTTTGAAGTAATAAGTATTAGCATGTCTTTTTTTTTTTGCCAGTGCTTTGCAATCTGTTCTGCTACTTCAGACAGGTGGTCTTTTTTGGTAGACCATGCATCTCATCTTCTTCTCTGTCCTGACAGTCTTTGACCCTCTGTACACACTTTTCACACTTCTAGTTAAACGGGCATCTGTTTTCTCCTCTTTTCTCCTTATGGGAAGGTTTCAGTTAAGTGCTTATCAGACTCTGCTTTTTAACAGTCATTCAGTAACTCAACAAATAAGAATTTTTTAGAGGGATTTTGTTTGACAGTTCATACAAAGGCCTCCTTTCACTTTGAACACACTCGTTCAAGCTTATTTTGCACTTAGTTATTCCTGTAAAAGTAAACATATGAAAATATGTTTTTTCATTTAAGGCATAACTATACTATTCTATTAATTAAAAACATCCTCATGTACTTTTCCACGACAAGACTGTGGTCCTGATTTGCAATAAACACTCATTACAGCAAGCTTAATTGATGCTTTAACGCAGGAGCCTATTACCATTCAGTGTTTGCTAATACAGTCAGTGGCTAGAGTTAATATTTCTCGCAGAAGTAGTGTTTAATTTTCTCCCAGTGTTACCTACCATTAGCAGCTTTAGCTTATCAGAAAACGCAGAAAAAACCACGTGCAGCTCTCAGCCTCTGACTGGACCAAGTCAACGTTTTTCAGTTGGAATAAAAAGGAGGAGAAGCGAAGGCAGCTTACTGGAAGGCCCAAAATCTTACTTTTTTCTGTATTTTTTTTTTTTTAAATAAAAACTAATGAAAATATATTTGGCACAAATAATTTCTAGGACATGGCAGTTCCTTTCACTCGCATAAAGCCACCTACTATGCCCTCAGGTTGCAGCTGCTTTGTTGCTGCACCTTTCTGTTGCGGGCTGCATGAAAGATTAATAGGGGTAGGGGTTACTTGGTTTGAGAGGTTTCATGGGATTGCATGTCAGCTGGGGTTATTTCACATGAAAATGATGCAAACACTGTTTGCCCTTTTGCACTATCCCTCAATACAGGAAGGGATATCAGTTTGCTGTCTAAAGCCATCTAGGGCCTGAAGAAAAATATTATTTATTTCAAACAACGTAGACCAATACCCCTTTACACCCTCTCAGTATTCAGGAGAAAACTAAAACTGAAGATGGAGAAGCTTCATGCAGCCACGGCTAGGATTTTAGAATGAAGTTTAGATAAGCGCACCCACACATGTGCATGAAAAGCCTGTGTGACTGTACCTGTATTAACTTAAAGCACATGGGGATTATACCTTACATCTCATGCTTTCTGGATCATTGGTGTTGGTGTGAGGTCACCGCTTCATTTAGCTTTTCTGCAAATACAGTGGAACATTTAAGATGTTTAAAAGACCATCTTTCCTAGACAGCTTGTGAGATAATTTTGGCAGGGTGTATCTTTCTTAGAACCTACCAGTATTACAGAATAAATATACAGAGAAATATATTCTAAATTATTTTTTAAAATATTTTATACAGGCAAACACATCCACAGTGTATCTCCACATACTCTCCGTACAAGATGCATGTATGAGTATATGTACATATGCCTACGTGTAAACTATATGCAAAAAGTGTATTTGGGTTTAAGTTAGAATATAGACACCTACAAACAGGAACTTACATGTAAGTATGCAGACATATTAAATAGGACTGTAGTCTAGTAGCTAGTTTTGTTTCTTAAAAATTATATAGGATTAAGTCAGACTACTTAATAAAGAGACACATTAAAGTATACTGTATTTCAAGGTATAAGGCACCAATCTAACCAAGAAGAGGACATAGGTATTCAGAAGGCTGTAAAAACCTGTCAGTGTTAAAGCAGAACGAGAGATATTTAGAGTTGTTTCCCAGGGGGTTGATCTACGGAGTTTCTACAGCGGGGACTGAGAGAATGATTCTGTGACACAGGATCCCAAGGCTGTGATTAATCCCAGTGTGCAAACCCCATGCTGCTAAGGGCCAGGAGGGTGAGGATGTATCAGTGCTGCAGATTACAGTACAGTGTAAATACACCCGAGCCATTTTAAATAATCTAAGTGGGAATCAGGAGCAGCCTTGATGCAGTAACAGAAAGCACAGTGTCAGCTTAGATGCAGCAAAGACCCCCACTTACTAAGAGCGCCGGTCTTCACTGGTCTGCGTCTAGTCCCTCTATACTGTACAGCAGTCCGCTTTGAAGATGTATCTTAAGTCAGAGCATACAGTTCAATACCAAAGCACAAAAGAGAAAGGACGGTGTTTACTGTTGGGCTCCTCAAACAGAAACCCAACGCTCCCTGCTTCTCCTTCTCGTGGAAAGCCAGGACAGCGTTCTGCCGCATGTGCTGCATGTTACAGCACGTTACTGCTGATACCCGATTTCACACTTGTGTTCAGTTCCTGAATATTGTATTTTTTTTAAATTGACTTATCTGGACTTCAGTTACTTTTTTTACTGCAGAAAAATACAGAAGCAGCGTGAGACTCATTCTGAGACTCTGTGTGGGGAATCCAGAGAGAGTCCCAATCCATTTTGAAAAGGATTATCCGTGTCCTCATTCCTCTCTGCAGAGACAATAACAGTAGCTACTGCCATCAGGCCATCTCCATTGCTCCGTCAAATCTAACAGGCAAGTTCCCTGCTGACACAACTCCATTAAAACCAATGGACTTACATCATTGAAGATTATAGCCCTAAAACTGTTTGCAAGGATTTCCCCAGAGAAAGAGCACAGACAGACCTTGAAAAGAAATTAAAGGCTCAGTCATTGATTGCCAATATTTGAAATTCAACAACTGTAAGCTCAGGAAGGACTAACAGCTGGAAAAAATGCCCCATAGCCTATGGTTAAAACCACGCCTAAACACAACAAGCACACGTTTTTATGTTTAGTCCCCAGAGACAGTACCGTCATGGATAATGCTTATGTATACACAAACCTGTATTGTTTCTAGGGTCTTATACTAACTTGAGAGCCCATGGTAGGCAATGATATGGGTGCTCAGTTGATTTGTTAAACTATATTTAAGCACGCTATCTAAACACTTTAAAAAAAAAAAAAAGAACTGAGATCTCACAACATTAATTTTAGGAATCTTTATCTCCAAAGTTTAGGTTCTTGCATTTGAAGTAATTCACATTAGAAATTAATGTGGATTAACTTTCCCTAGTGTCTCTGCATACACATGCCCCAAGCATACAGTGAGAGGAATTCAAAACCAGACTTTTTTTCCTTTGCAGCTTCCCCCTCCTGCTGTAGTTTGCAATGAAGTCACCACCCTCTGTAGCTCGGTGTAGTTGTCACTAAGTTCAGTGAAGCTGTCGCAGTTGCATCAGGGATTTATTTGGAACCTCACTTTAACACAGGAACATGTGGAACCAGGCATGTATAAGATAAAAAGACTACTCAAAAATGAAGGGGAAAAATGAAGGAGACAGGAGAGCTCAGTGCTTTGCATACATCTCGAGCTGCTAACAGCAGTTATGGTGGGTAGGCTGCACCAGGGCTGGCTGGAATCTGTCCCTGGGAATTTTTCCGAGTGCTGTCAACAGTATGCCTGGGCTGGATCTTATTTTAGCCATCCAGCTTAACCATCGTCTGTCTAAAGCCAGAAATGATGAGCTCCCCTCTCCTTCCATCGTGGTTCCCTCCTGAGATCAAGAGACAGCAAATCATCCCCGCGTCTGGCGCTGATTACAAGACAATCCCATCCATGAGCGAGGGGGAAGGATAAACAGCATGTGGGGAGCTACGCGCAGTGACCAGGAAACTCACTGCGCAGTGGAAGAACCAGAGGCTCACGTGCTCAGGTTACACAAGCGCGTTGTCTTCGTTGTGTACGAACTAACAGCCTGGCTAGCTGTCATTTTGCATTCCCAAGTATTTGCTGGTTTGAGTCTATTTGTTTTAAATGCTATTAACAATGCAAGACATTGAGGATTTGGCAGGATTTACCAAATGGATGCACTTCCCTTGCAAGACGAGCAACAGAAATACTTCCCTCCAAGGAAAACTATGTTTCTGAGACACAGCAGACCGTGCTGAATCCCCTCAGTCCTCTCCTGGTCACTGCTTCCCTGTCCACACAGGGAGACGAGGAGAAGGAAGAGACCTTCCTGCTGGCTGACAACCGCGTAACTCCAGTGAGCTTGTTCATATTGATAGGTAAGGCTGATGAAAGACAAGGTAAAGAGATACGGTATCCTGAAGGGTTTCTGGCTGATTATTTGAAGCCCCAGCAGACTGGGTGGTTACTAATTAAGCATAAACAAAACTTGTATTTGTTTAAAAAACAGAAAGCTTTGGTAAAATAAGAACAAATTTTTTATGTATCTTTGCCCATGCAATGATGTGTATTTTGCAGTTAAAAAAAAGCAAGAAAAGATAGAACAGCAGCTCTTTAGGCAAAAATATGAAATATTCCTTGCAGTTACTTTTAAAAGTAATTTTGATCAAAGAAAAGAAAAAATGTTTGCTTTCAGAATGTTCCCTTCCTCATCAGTAGCACAGAGAAAGGCAAAGAGAGGGAATGGGGAAAAAAAAATAAATTTCCACCCCATTTTTTCCAAGACTTCGGCTCATTTGGAATACGGAGTAATAGTAAAATTGGGCAGTTCACTTTCAGGAAGGATGAGCATTCGCAACAGCCGGTGACAGCAGCCTGCAGGAGCCACCGTGTGCAGTGGGTCTGAAACACGTGCAGTACTGCGGGAAGAGGCTCGGGTCAGCAGCAGTCATCTGGCCTGCATCTGTGCCCACAGCAAGGACATTTAGAGAAGTCATTTACAGCAGAAAATATGCCTGAACCGTGCTCCTCAGCACCGTCATCAGCGTTTTATGCTGTTTCATTACCTATTTAGGCACTGGCTGGGATGAGAACTTAAGCCTATGTCTAGGTTCTTGGGTGGGATTTTCAGTCTGAGCTGAAAATGTGTTTTCTGCAATGTAGCTCAGACTTGTTTACAATAATCGCAGTCACTCAGCAAGGGCGTATTTTTAATGCCTTTAGAAAAGGCCTTTCAAATGGCTTTGTGGTTCTCTCTGGCTTTTACAGAATTAGGTGTCTCATCTGCTTGGTTCTTCTATAGATCCCACTGGCCACCCATGATAACCCTTGTCAACATGATACCAAACACGTTGTGCCTCAGCTTCACCTTTGTAAATTTAGGAAAATTTTCCTTAGTATTTCTCTAACAAAAGAAACCCTGCAACCACAACTGTTCTCTCTTGAATACTTGACTTTCACACAACAGTGCCTTAATCAATAATCAAGACAACAGCTTTGAACGCATACAAATCATGCGGGTCCACTTCACTACAACTATAAGCTGTAGCTTAATTTTGAGCTGATAAACATTTTCCAACAGATTGTATGTTAATGACACTGCTGCTGGCAAAACAAGCTACCTTCACCCCGAGCTGCTTCCAGATGCTAAACAAAGCCTTAATACACCTAAACTATCCTTAAAGGTAACTATCTTCACACCTGTATGAATGATTTAGCATACAGTGCTGTACATTCAGCATCACCGGTATATATTTCCTCTGACTATGCAGTGAAAGTTCTTGATCAAAGCATAAACAAAACGAGAGGTTAACAGCTTCCATGAGGGTCTGCATGCAAAATGTTTATTTCGCAGTTGGAGAGATTGTGTTTTCACTTTTTCCAAGGTAACCCATTTCAGAATGTATTCTCTCTCTATACGGAAGATTTCTTCCAAATTATTTGTTTCACACCTATGCATCTGCCACAATGTATAGAATGAAAACAAATTCTGGGAGAGTATCTCTGTTAGAAGAATATGGTAATATCAAAAGAGCGATGCCTAGTCCTTGTCACTTCGCCATATCGATATTACAGCCATAATTTCTTTGATGAAGCCAGAGAAAGGCACCAAATAAGATTACACCTTTGCAGACTTCTTCATTTGTAAATAACTAACTAAAAAAAAATAATAAAAAGCCACTACATTCTCTTCCAAAGACAGACATATGTATTGGTAGAAATAAGACAACTTGTAAGATAATGCTTTAGCAAAGAAACAAGCACAAATCTGGCTAATTCACCATCTAATAATAATGGGAAGGGGCTGGGATCTGGAAAGATGTTAATAGCTCAGAACTCTATACCTGGAATGATTCTGTAGTTTTAGAAAAAGTAAAATTCAAAAAAAAACCAAAAACGTCCTCAGGGAAGCACAGAAAAGCATTGCTACAACAGCAAAACAAATCAAACACTGATCAATACGACTGTGGTCACCCGTTAACAAAGACTTGTGATGCATTTTGAATGCACTTTGTATCGAAGCCATATTTTCTCCTGTTTCCCTGATGCCTTATGGTAATGAAACACATATGAAATAATTTCTGGAAGAAGGATAGTCCTCCTCCTCCTATTTTCCTTTCATACATCCTTTGTGGTGGTGCCTAAACTGCAGATAGGGTTGGAAAACAGTGCTTACAACTAGATCTGAGTGAAGATGATAGAAACCCATACCAATGCTAGATCTAAAGGACTTCAAAACAGGATTCAAGCAGAGTCAGTTCAGTCACATTTTGGAGCCATTAGTGTCTTTGTTTCAAGCAGCTTCTGTCCATCCCTCTCCATTCATACAGAGCCTGGAAGGCAGAGAGCAGGGGGGAGACTATTTTGACTTTCTTGACTGTGGAAGAATATAATGAAAGAATTGTCTTTTAAATATAAGGACCTGATTAGGATATGAGGATTTAAGTTCTCTGGCAGGCTGTTTCATTTACAAGAACTAGTAACAACCTAGCAAACCCCGTGTTTGCGCATCCCGTTGCCAGATGCATGCAGTTTCTTAGAGTAGCAAAGCTGCTAAGCACTGTTAAGATGCTGCTGCTGCCCAACTAGCATCCTTTAAGAGACAACCGCTATACATTAGCATAGCTTTTGGGAATTGGCACCACCACTCACCAGGGCACTGTTCAGGGGCGCCCCTGCTAAGGCACAACCTGACAGCAGCACAGCTATGTCCACGTAGCACCTGTACACACACACACCAGCTGGCCCAAACACAGGACTTTGCTGACACAGCGACCCTGCTTTCAGGAGCTGACACCCCCAACATGCCACTGACCTGCACAGCAGGGAGACATCCCCATGCAGCACAGCGCTCTCTGCTACTCTGCACCTACAAACACCAGCAAAGCAGGACGTACCGTTTTGCTTGATTCTGTAATTACCAAAAAAAAAAGCCAAAACTGCTTCTGACATATCTCAGGAAGAGGTGACAGCAGGCTGGGTTACAACTGGAATCAAGCAGATGATGAAAAATTGAAAAAAAACCAACCAACCAACCCCCAAAGCCCGACGCTGAAACACACTTAAGTCCCTCTGATTCCCCATTTTCGTAACAGGAGTCAAAGGCACTATCGAGCAGTCCCACAGCATAACTACCAACAGATTTAACTGCAGGGTGAGCCTCTGCTCTGTTAGCTCAGGCAAAGATCTAGAAAGCTGTGTCTTGGCCAGCTTGTACTTGCAGGACACTAACTGAAAGCACCTCTCTGTTTCAGATGAATATAGGAAGACATCTCCACACAGAGCAGCAAGATCTTTGCTCAAGTATGAATGCAAGACACGCCATTTTCTGCAGCACAGGGTAATGAATGAAAATGTAATGGTAATCAAATCAGACTTAAGTGTTTCAAAGAAAACCAAATTTCTGTTATCTTTGAAGCCTTTGAGCAGCAGTCTCTCTCTCTCACCTTTAGCGGAGGACTCTGCAGCAGAAGCAACCCCCACACGCAGGGCTGGGCTCCATCCCTTGACAGCTCGACAAGGGTGGGTACGTGTTTTTGTCTACGGACTGCACTTGCCTCCCTGAGCCAGATAAATACTTGGAAAAGAAAAGGAAACTTTGCGCTGTTACCACACCCCATTTCCACGGAAAGCTTAGCTGCCAAGCAAAGCTCTCTTAGAAGCAGCTTTGCATAGAGAATACAAGAGGAAGAAAAATCAGTATGTTTTCCTGCTTGCAATGACTTAATAAAAATATACCATATTATATAGGGTACTACTTAGTTCCATGTCTTATCTTTAGGAAAAAAATAAAATAAAATCCATGGCTTCTTTTGGAAACCATCCATACTTGCTTCAGATGTGGCTTACAGTCTGGGGTTTCCAACTGGAAATATTCTGACAAGATCTGTTTTCAGGATAGGTTTTCATTCCTTTCAGAGAGTCTCTATAAGGTGTTTCAGATGCGAATTTTAAGGATGTCCATGGAGCGGAGAGCTGTTGCCAGTAAAGGTTTGAACCATAAGGAAAAGAAGATTTTAATCCATACCCGTGTAATGCCAGTGACTGTGCTGGCAACACACAGTGAGACCAGAGTAGGAGAGAGCCCCATGCCCTATACCGTGGTACAGGCTGCCTCACCTGTGACTATTCTCCTGATCAAGAATCCCTCATGAAGACCCATCTCCACATAATTTTCCCATGCTTTACTTGAATTATTTCATTGTCTAACTTGAGGAGGCGATTTCTAGTTTTGTCCATGGTTGGTCTACATGTTAGACCAGTGGCAGAGAGAAAAGTCAGCACGAGCATGCTACCTCTGTCGGCAATAGCTGAAGACAACCCTGGCCCTTCACCAAGCTTCGATGTTAAAATCCAGACACAAAAACCCCACGTTTTTCTACCGATGTCACCCTGCTCCAATTAGACTCTGAGATTTCACTCCATCCCCACTGCAATATCTCCACTTCTTCACAAGCTCTAAAGAAAAGTCACAGCGGCCTTTCCACCATCTGATACAACTGGTGCCCTTCCAACTCCTGTGGTGCCAGCCACTGCCCTCACAGATCAAGGCGACAAGCTTCCACCTTCTACAGAGAACTGTATTTTAGGATGGCGCTGCAAAGACAGGAGACGCAGACCTATGGATCATTTAGCAACAAGCTAACGCTGGCTTTGGCCTATTCGCATATAGCGTGAAATAACTGTACTTACAGCCATTTTGTTACCTTTAGGGACGATCTTAATAAAGCAAAATTTGTCGAAAAAGGTAGTCTCATTGATCAGAAAAAAATAAAGCAAGTCTTCAAGCACATAAGGCTTGCTTTGTGTCTGAACTAGATAAAAGAACACAGCTAAATTTAGGATAAGCCTGAGTCCAGGTTAGCCATGGAAGGGACATGCATACATGACCATTTAGGTTGTTTTCTTTCTGAGCTCACACAAAAACTGACCTCAGTGCAAAGTTTTCATAGGGACAAGTGAAAATCATAACAAGCTCTCTGGAAACAGAACTCCAGGGTTGTTGCAACTCTCTCCTACTTTTTTTTTTGTGACTAGAGCACATCATATCACCTGCCAAACTTTCTGTTGTTCACAGCAGAAGGTCAAAGTGCTTAATAAGAAAAGATGTAGCAGATGTGTTTTGAATAAAACTGCATTTTTGATCTGGCCACTGGCTTTATGAATGCCATTTTAATTACTTCATAAAATTTCACTAAGTTTTAATCCTACTTTTACTTCTAGTAATTTACTTTCAGCCATGTTTAATTAGTTAGAAATGTAAAAAACACTCTCAAAAAGCCCTCTTCATACAACGAAACACCTTCAGAATACAATGCATACTTTGCCACAAAAATCTCCGTGATGCTTGCTCCTATAAATCATGACTCCTTGAGGTAGACAGGGACAGACTGCAAAAAAGCCTTACCTTAAATTCCTGGGAACCTGGAACCACAGCCCCACACTTCCCCTTCATCTTAGTATATTATATAGCACTGCCATTCTACCTACAAATTTAAGCTAGAGTTTTCAGGTATGAACCATTCTCCTCGTTGCCAGACAAAACCCTTTCCTGCTCCAGGTGCCCTCTATCACGCAGCAATAAATCTAAATCCTCAGAAGGCAAGTTGTCTGGCCAATCTTACCCAGCTGATTTCAGTTACATCAGCGAGCCCAACCAAGTCTTCCCTCCCCCTCCTTCCCCCCCAGGCTCTTTCAGGTCAGGTCCTGATTTCCAGTGAGTTCCCACATCCATATTCTGGTTCACACAGTTGTGGGGCCTCGTATCATTTCTGATTTATCACCCCTCAATATCTGAAATTCCTTTCCATATCTGAAATTCTTTTCCATTAATGACAGCAGCAGCCACCTTGACTCTCCAGAGCTTTGACACATAACAAATTAAAACTGTGGAGTAATGGATGTTTCGCTGACCTTGACAACAGGTTACCTAGAAAAGAGCCTACTATGCTTATGCCTAGAGGAGGATTCAAATATTCCCTTCTTACAGATTCATGTTTATAGGCAGGGATTTTCAGAAAGAGTATTAAAATTCCATTGGCAAAGATTTTTTTTTTTAACTGTAAAGATGTAGCTGTCGGCTCACAAAGGTGCAGTTTCAACAAGCAACAAGATGAAGGTTCTCAGTGCCCTGGACCTGCACGGGGTACGTGGGCACTGGTAAACTGTTCCCAAGGTAAATGAGTGGAACAGTCAGGCCCAGAAATTTTGAAAAGTTCATATTGACGAAACCTGCCTGGATATGACATATTAGTTGAAATCTGCTCTCTCAAGCTCTCCTTTCATTTTCAGCAAGTCCCAATATGCAGTGGTACAAAGTAGAGAGCACCAGTAAATAACACAATATGAGAAGTTGTATAAGGACGGAATAGGGGTTTGGAGGGGATCCCCCCCCCCCCCCCCCCCCCCCCCCCCCAAGCAGTATACTCAAGCTCTGATCCATAGTGTGTTGGGTGGCCTCGGCTGAAACCTTTTCAGATGTTTACCATCCGAGCTCTGCTCTTCCACTGCCAGGCCACTGAACATCAAATGTCTGTTTGCTGTGTCAGGACAGCCCTGCTTAAAGCCCTGCTCCTTTTCTTTACCATACAGCGCAGCACGGAGGGAAGAGCATATGTTCCTTGGTTTGCAGCAGAGAAGCTCCTTTCCCTTTAGAGACGCCTGTCTGGCAGCCAGTCTCTCTTTTCAGATGCAGTTTTTCTGGAGGCGATAATCTCCGATTACCCTAGAAGTACCTGATGCTGCAGTTTAGTAATGAATGCTCAGTTTATTCTCTGAATAGGCTATGACTCTCCTTCACTTAAGTGGATGGGATTTTGTGATATTCTGCATTCTTTTCTTTCAAATCCTTGCCTCACATAAGGAATATTGGTTTGCTTGCTGCCACCACTAAATAAATAGTACACAGAGAGAGCTCTGAAGTTAGTAATCCTGGAGAGTTCAGAAGCTTCTCAAAAACTGCAGGGTAAATGTTGTATGAATATATCCATATCATGTCAAATAATAGTCTATGGATCTTGGATGTTTTTTAAAAAGCAGCCTGGAGTCAGTAAGTCATACTGACACATTACCGATTTTGGCCCTAATTGATGATCTGTCTGAAAAGAACAAAGCTGCTACTTTTTGGTTTTGAGAGTGACCACAAATGTTCACGTCCCAAGCCCGCTGGATTTTATTTGACTGCCCTTAGTAACAGAAATACTTTTATTACAGCAGTGCCAAGAAGCCAGAGTGAAACCATACTGCGTTCAAGACACTGCACAGAAACAAGACTACAAATAGCCAGAAAAGGGAAGAGATGAAGACAATTAGCAATAGGTAAAGCAACTAGTAAAAGAGGACATGCTTGGTCAGCAGAGGCACTTAAAGCACTGACAGCGTTTCCCTAGTGGGCTGCTTCTCCACCAGAGCCACTTGTGGAGTGACGTTCCTCTGAGCCTTACCTAGCTGAACAAGCTGCCTTCCCTATTTTTCTGCCTCCTTGGGAAGAATGGACAATCAAGATTTCTATGGGACACAGGAAGTTACGAAAAGGTTTTCACTAGGAGTCAGGACAAGAGAAAGGGGCAAAGTCTACGAACCTAAGAGGGGTGCAGACAAAAAGAGGTTGGAAAGCCCCATACACTCTCCCCTCTCCTCCCCGTGGCTCCACCTGTCCCTCATCCTCCCTTTTGGATACGAGATGCCATTCCAGTGTCATTCTCAGACTGGAGCAGGACAGATCCCTGGAGTCGCTCAAGAGCAGGGAGACACCAAATGATGCTATGGAGAATGTGAGCAGGGATATAAAATGCAGGTATTCTGGATTTGGGGAAACATGAAAAGATCCACACTGCCAGGCAGCTTTTTAGATAGATCTGTGTAAGATGACCTTCTCCGAGTTCACTTGGCGGAATTCTGGCAGCATAGCCCGTATCAATTGAAGCTTTAGGTTTCAGAGAGCTGGCAACAGGAACAGTCTTGCAGTGGTGTGTGTGTGTGTGGCAATTTCAAAAGTCAAGCGGCCAGCTCAAACCAGAGCTCATGGCTTTTGGGCCCATCATCATCTCAGCGTGGGAGGTCTGACGGAGGACTCTGAAGGGTGTGGTACCAGCTCGCCTCTCGGAGCACCCAATTGTATGGTCAGTCTCGGAGCCCATATGCTACACCCAGATTGCACATAAAGAGCCAAATTTGCTCGGGCACTGGGAGCAGCACAGCTGCATTGGCATAGTGTCCTGCTCAAACACAGCACTGTTCCAGGGCAGTAGCTTGGGTACCTCTACTTGGCATAATACTGGATATAAGCAGGTTTGTAATTTCAGAGTTAGAGCACTAGAAAAGACACAATATGCTCGTATTCTTTATGTAGGACTTTAAAAAAAAAATAATCAATTTAAGCAACAAGGCAAATTTGATAAACGTTTGCTGAAAGTGTTTTTCCCAGGCCTGTACAGCTCTCCACAACAATCAGTATGGAGTACTCCTGCACATACTTTGCAGCTTTGGACAATGCTGGGTAGGTAGTCTTTCCAGCAGTTTCCTGCACAGCACCCTTGAATCCACAGGGGACAAGCATCGGTGGCAGCCAACAAACCAGGGAGAAGATCTGAAGGAGATCAGCAGGACACTGCAGAATTATATTTTTATGCCAGCCCAGTCATTCAGCTGAATACATGTTAAATTCGGCAGCTGGCTTGTGGCCAACCTTCTATTTCTCCTCAAGGCTGAATAGCCACCAGTGGGTTTGCAAACAATTGCCCCTGCACCAGACAGGCTGGCTAGTACCGTCTTTGCAGGCTACTGGGGTTTTCTCCGCATTGCACACAGCCTTTGCCTGAATTATGGCATCTGTTAAAAAGCAGTCTTAGCAGTTCCCAAGGAGCCTGCTCCTGCTCTCCCCCACGTGCAAACCAGAGACTGGCCTCCAACACTACTGGAGGGAGGATCGAGCCCCCTTGCAGAACAAGTGCCTACCAATTAGTGACACTTACTGATTCTATCTGTAGAGAATCATTATGAAAAATGCAAAGCATTATGCAGCCACTATTAATCTTCTGCTTTTGTTGCATTTACTCATGGTTTATGGCCCTCCGAGGAGGATAAATGATCAAGGCATGTACTCACATTGTTATTTGTCTATTTGTCTGTGCAACAATACACGTGCTCAGCACTAAGTAGAAGTTATTTTTCATGGGGAATGCAGCTTTAAGGCTTTTCAAGGTCAGAAGGCTTTGTGAGAAAAAAAACCTGCAAGTGACTCCGGCTCATTTGCTGCCAGCTCTTCCTTTTAAAGTTACAACCCACACAAGACCATAAGCAGGCTAAAACTCCAGGAGGATTGGCCACAGACGTGCTCTTGTATTTTTGTCTTTTGCTAGGGTACAGTATGGCACACAGGTGTGTAAGTATGACAGATAAGGTCGTTGTTGTCAAATGACAATTCCTGTTCCAAGGTATTTAGTGTTGGTGGAACAAGCGGTTCCACTCTGCACTTGTGATATGAAAACTCTCCCGTCTCCCCTGCTTTCCTCACTGGCTTATAGCTCATTTTGGTCCATTTTTGTTTATGGTAGCAGGGATATATTTCTGAAGGTTAAGTTCTAGCAAATTCAGGCTATCGTACATCTGCCGTGGTGCTTAACTAGCCAGCACACACTAATAAATAGCACTAAGAAATGTTCTTTGGCACCGCTTAGCTCTTTGCAAGACTGACCATCTCCATTATGAACACAGAGTACTTAAAACAATATTAGTCCAAAAGTGGGAATGCAAAAGCAATACAAATATTTTAGTAGCTGGTACAGAAACTACATTCTAGTTAAAACGATCAGATTTCCATGTTTTCTTTGAAAACATGCAGACGTAAGTACAAACTTTCTGTAAGTTTTTAGTCTTAATATAGAAATGTGATATTATGATAGGGATGGCACTTTGCAATTTGAAAGATGATAAAGATAAGCAGCAGTATTTTTCATCAAATAGTCACATGGCAAAGCACAGCAATTGTCCCTTCCTTACTCAGAGAAACAGCGAGACCAAACTTGGTCCAAAGCCAATTGTGTCAACACAAGTCTTCCTGTCACTTCTGCAGCTTTTGGATCTGACCTGGTATCCCCAAAAGACTATAAATACAAAACATGGCTTCGGCATCATGTCACGCAAAACAGGGAAGTAAAACGTGCTGCCAAAGTAGATATCAGGTAAAGCCAAACATCTGCCACCTGATTTCCCCAAACAAAGCTCCATTCAGGCACAGGGTAGTATCAAATATTTATAAAACAGAGTCACAGAGGAACTTGGTTTCACACCTCACGATTATCTTTTGTTCTTGTATTTCTTCCTCTCTGTTTCACGTCAACCAAAAATAGCAAGAGAAATCTGAGACTACAACTTTTCCCAAGATACTTCTTAAATTTATTCTGTAAAATAGTTCTTGTTTCCAGAAACCTGTTCAGAGTGTTCACATTTGCATATATCAGATCCACTCAGTCATTTCCATTGGTGGACCTAGTAATTATTAAGTTAAAGCCATCTAATTTCAGTAACTCAAGATGTACAAAGAGAAAAGCTAGTGAAGTGTTTGACAATAAATATTCAGGCATCTTGGAGGACAACGAACAATATTTTTGAACTATTTAATGAGCTACGATTCAATGCATCTTGCCAGGTGATAAATGGCCACTGTTTGAAAAGCAGGTAGTGCGCAGGACATTATCAATGCTATGCCATGAATATGGTATTACTAACTATAAAAGTTTTGACACATAACAATACATTTATATATAAATCAATCAGACACTACACTCTCAATTATTCACACTGTTAATTGTTCAATCTTTTTTATTGTTGTGAATGGTACCTTCATCAAAGGTTTTGTCTGTTATAAATCAGAACAGTTCATTTAATACCTCCTTGGGCAAATTCACGTACCTTAGTGGAAGTGCAGAGAATCTTCAGAACCGAAGGATTTCTCTTAATCTAAAGTGTTGCCTCCTCCAGCTTCACTTACAGCAGGTGCTGGCACTGATACCGTGTCTTTTAAAAAGAGAGACTGTATGGATACGTCCAGGCTCCAAACTTTATCTTGTTAATTACAAAGTTGTCGGGCAGGAGAATCTACTAAATAGTTCACTTTACTATTTGAAAATCAGTGCTAAAGCCACATAGCATTTTATTATCTTTTTTCGTTAACTATAAAAATATATTTCTGTCCCATTAATTGTTGTTCCTGTCTTTGGCATTACTCTGAGTTGCCTACACTTTCTCCTATTAACATTCCAATAGCTACTGTTCTTCCTCCTGGAAATGCATGGAGAAAGGCTATTGCCTCCATGCTCTATGACATGTCGTCTGTGCTTCCAGAGCTGACAATTGCCTTGACCTTTCTAGCTGCCACTTTGCATTACATTGCAAGTTCATGTAATTTGCTGTCCACTATCATTTTTGGATTGCACATCTATTTTGCTCCATGCCACTGGGTCTGGAGTTATTTTTCCTCCCGGATGCCCTCCATGGCTTTTACCTAAGCAGGTTTTTTATCTAACAGATTTATCCAACAGATCCTCAGTGGCACTAGGTCATATTTCTTTCCTTCCTATTGAGCGGTATCAATACCAAGTCCACTCTGGCATTATATATGCGTTCATAGGCCACCAAGTGCTCTTTCAGATTTGTAGAAAACATGTTGGGCAAGCATTGATCTCATGAGGGTGGTAATTTTCACCAGACATCATCCTCATCAACCCCCTGCTTTTATTTCTAATTGTTTCTTTCCCTTCTGCCAGTTAGCAGCCAAAAGACACTTATAAATTCCAAAACATTTCAAAATCAAATTTTATGAGTAAGACTTCACCAGAAACCACATAATATCAAGCCAAGTCTTCTTCATTCACAACAATCCAGTTTTCAAGCCAGATTTCATTCTTACAGCCCAATATAAAGCAGGTGTTTACGATTCTGCAGTGGGTGACGTACTGCAGGATACCTGCCCAGTCTCATATGGAAACCTCCACTATTTGAAAAGGAGAGATCACTATCCCTTTTCCAACAGGGGCCTGCGACAGGAGGAGAGCGTCTAACAGAAAAGGAGAAGCAGGTGTCACTGTGTGTAGGGACTTTTTAGTACCTTCTTTCTGAGGTCTGGCTATTTGTTTGAGGTTTCCAGGCATGGCTGGAGTAGGAGCAGCAGCTCCAGCAGAGCTCCAGCTCCAGCTGGCTGGACCGCACAAAGGGTTGCCACACAAGGGCCATGTGCCCTTGCATATATGCACAGTCCTCTCCTGGGACTCACTGGAAGTGCCATGAATGTATTGAACATGTGCGCAGATTACGGCAGAGTAAATCCTACACAGTAACTGCTCGAAGAGCGTCAGACCTACTACACATCTGCAGGACACCTTGCAGCAGGTCTGCATATGCTTTTGATTTCATTTGGGAAACCCAAAAGCAAGTATGTCAGCCCTCCCCGTACAAGAGCTCCTCTGAACAGGACTTTGTACCAATCCGTCTCTCTGTCCCCGAAGTTCCCTTAGCAGAGCACGTGTTTGTCTGTGTTATTGCAGAAAGGACTGGGTGCTGTGTTGGTAGCAGACCAAAGGAAATATAAACGGGAAGAGGAGGCTGCTGGGTCTGCACTGATGCTTCACTTTAAAAAAGAGCATCAGCCTGCTCCTGCTGCTGCCTTCCGGGCTGATCTGCAGTGTCTTTCCGTGGTCTTACTAGAGCTTGAAATTAGATCTGCCAGGCTTTTTGAATTCTGGTATTTCTAAGACATTCACAAATGCTAGATATGTCTCTCACCCACCTTATACATCCCAGAGGTCAGAAGGAAACCTCAGAAAAGCATGACAATTCAGAATTCAGAAATAAAAACTGTCAGACAGTGGAATTTTATTACAGTAATGAAAGTTATCTGACAGGAATAAACGAACGCCTAACAGCATTCTCATGTACACACACACTTTGAAACATAACCAGCAGAGGGAAAAGAGAGCAACAAAAATTCTTTCTCAAAGGCTTCTGTCATATCTTGACTTTTATAACTTAAAAGCTGTACGACAGAGCAAGACAGTCAGTGGCCCTGCACTGTAGCCAGCAGGGCTGCCAGCACGGACCTTGTTTCCTGGTCCTTGCAGCGCACAAGCGGTCTGGTGCCTCAGAGAGGACCAAAGCTATCCATTTCTTGTTCCTGCAGAGTCCCTCACATAGGATGCCTCTGGTGACAGCAAGTGGCAATTGGAGATGTGGCCTGCGATGCAGAAAAAAGCTTCTTCCTAAGGCTTTCCTTCCAGCCAAACCCTCACTGACTCTGCCACCAAGAGGATGGTAAAGATCCTGTTACTGCAAGGTTCAGGTCCCCCTTCTGCCTCAGTACACCACGGAAACATGCAGTGATCCTTTAACCATCCTATCCCAAACACCTCTCTCTCTCCGGCCTGCTCCCCCTGAGCTTTCCATTACACTGTATTCACCTGGAAGCACTGGCATTCTGGCCCTGGCTTTGAAATTAGAAGACTCTTCCTCTGAGAGAAGTTTTGTGCTCATGGCTCTCTGTACAGCATGTTTCAGCCCGTAATACATACAATGCATTCATTGCCAGGTAACAATTAGCAATGCCTGCCATATGGGCCTTAAATTCTGCACACCATGCACTCAATTCCAACCCCAAAATTTAGAATTCCAGCTGGTCCTTTGGGTTATCCCCATCCGGAATCAAGTAAACAAGGGACCAGGTAGATACGGTAGGGTGTTGCTTGTCAGATCCACTCTTATTTCACAGCCACTGCCCTCTCTCTGTGTCCCTCTGCTTGGGTCCCGCATATGGACTCAGCCTGTTTCCTGCCTGGACTCCTCCTCTCATCTGTATCTAAATAAGGGTCTGGATCCACAGACTTCATTACTCCAGTCTGCTTTCCTCTGCACCATCATTACTGGTATCACCTACAGAATCTAAAAGCTGATGTATATTCTTTCTTTTCTGGATAAAACCTGTAAGTCTTCCCATATGCTAAACTATCTCATTTAGTTTGCCTCTAACTCTTCAGCGTTATATTTCACACAGCGATTAATTCATCCTCTATTTCTCACTACAGTGAAGGCTGTACCATATTGAAGCCTGTATCTGAGCAGAGTGAGTAATTCATCAGCACTCTAGTATCTCTATGTACAATGTGCTCATTTTTGCTATAATGGGCTTTTTTAATCTTGCTGACAATTGAAATGTTGATATTGTTAAGGTTAATGATCCACTGATAAATTCCAGAAAACACTTTTACCCTCAAATAGTTTTTAATCATGGCTGTTGCAAAGTGTGACAGGAATGCTTTGTGCTTAAACAGGCTTCAGGAGCAGTACTTTCTAAATATCTGAAACCCCGTTTTACTACCAAAGTGGTTGCTCTGATGGTTACTGGGTTTGCTTTTGTGCCAGGTTCTTACGTTTATTTTACTGAGTTTTTGTATGAACTGACTGGCTTTTCTCTCACACTTCTCAACACTCTGCATTGTGTGTTAGATGTGCTGAGATGCCTTCGATCTGTACCTTACAAATGATGAAATCAATCAGTAAGCAAGCTAATGGAACAAACCGAATGCCTGTGAGTTTTATTGGGGTACAGTCACCTAAAAGGTACTCTCTCTGATAAAGTACATTCAGCTATGGTGACAGGCTCAAAGGCGGCAAGATTAACACTGACTTTTCACATTTTAACTGTGCATGGTTTAACACAAAGTTGCTTGCGGGGAGATGTTTGCATTGTACTAAGGAAAAGGCATGCCCAGTTAATTCATGTAATCGCGAAGCCAGCATGCGGAGAGGGATGGAGAAGTGGTTTCCATTTTTAATCCACATTGTTTTTTTGCTGGACTTCTTCCAAGCATTGAACCAGCAAAAGAAAGATGAAGCACTTTACATTGTGTTCTCAGAGATACTGCCCCAGCTCTCTTTAGCCAAAGAATGTCAATATAGCTTCACTGGAGCCAGGGCAGCACGTGTCTGTCAGCTGATGATCTGACCCTAAACAGAGACTTCTGACTGCACAAGCTTTGTGAAAAAGACAGCAGAGAGAGATATCACAGTATGCACAGTATGAAGCGATGGGAATGCAAAAAGAAAATTCCCATTCAAAGCAAGCAGTACTTTGCAGCACTGAAGGGATTTCAAGTGGGGAAATAAAATCCAAGAGGTACAGGTCTCATAAAATACACATGTATTGTATCTACATGAGGGGAAAAAAAAAAAAGCCTTTTGCTTTGGCATTTACTGTCCTTGATTTGTCCTGTTAATTCCAAAAAAGGTGGCTGTAGAAACAGCTAGTACTTGCAAACGCTTTCAGATGAACGGAGTGTTTTGGAGCGTGTTAGCCAAATGCCACTCAGATCCATGCTCTCCTCACACTGAAGCCAAGCAACTGAGCCAAAGGACAGTGCTGGGGAAGGACAGTGAACTAATGGATATGGCTAGACATACATTACCTCTGAAAGCAAGAGGCTCGGGGAGAAATGATTCTTGCTATTTGCATTATGAAGTGTAGCTCCTTTGGAAAAGTCAAGGTAACCATTTTCCCTACAGAGACTAGCCAATACGTCTTAGCTCTGTTCTGAAATAGCCTGTGCTAGTTGTGCTAGCAAGAGGGCTCCACAGAGAGTCCACTTCTGATTGTGGATTTGACAAGGACTGGACCTCTAGACCCAAGGCTGAACCTGACAACCTGCACTGCTCAAGCGCAAGCTACATGAACAACACGAGCATGTAGGAACTGCCTCCTGGGTGAGACCGATGGTTCATCCGGCCCAGGATCCTGACTCAGATACTGGCAACAGGATAACTATTTAGAGAGAGTGTGTCAACCTAGTCACTCTCTGCTCTCTGTTTACTTTGTACTCCCCCAAAGCTCTCGTATCAAGGATGGTGTATCATTGCTTAGCTCTCTTAGTGTCCATTTACAGACTCTTGGTCCGTGAATGTCTAATCCCTTTTTGAACCTGCTCGTACTGTCTACCTCTACAAACTCCTATGGCAGCAAGCTCCAGAAGTTCACCACCCACTGCATAAAGAAGCACTTTCTTTTATCTATTTTAAACTTTTCCTACCAGCTTCACTGAGGTTTGTGAACATGAAATGATTCAAACAGTAACCCCTGCTGCAACACAAGATAACAATAAAAACACATATGTGGTCCCTAATCCAGACACGAGAGTTCCAGAGTCCTGCAGAATAACTTGTAAGTCTCCAGGAACAAAGAAATGGACTTTCGTCCATTTGGACAAGGTCCACACTTTTGGACTGATTTAGTTCTTAAGTACAGTAGTGACATTATGTTGGTTTAGCCCACATAGTAGCACCCAATGCAAAGGAAAAATTAAAAAAGCTCATTTTATATATACATACACATACAACGCAGATGTCCTGTATTTTTAGATTGTCTGCAGGTGTGTGTAAAAGCAGTTTTGGGACTCATTGATTGAGGAGTTCTGCTGTCTTAAGCTTGTACCATTCCCAAAGAGATACAGTCCTATGAGCCATACTGCTAACAAGCTAGGCACTTTGAGGAGCTAACTTTTGGTTTGGCTACATTTATTTCAAACTGTGTTATTCTCTGCTAATTAAACTTTTGAAAAGGAACATAGCTGACAGGAAGTTCTGAGTAATTTGCTCAGTCCTTGACATTAGTCAGAAAGTCTCAAAGCAGAGGCCACGGAAGTACAAGAATACTAACCTCCACGAGAAGAAACAACAGTCCTTAATTAGAGTCTTACCTCAGATGTTGTTGTGAAGGATGAGCTGAAGATATCAAAGATATCCAAAACACAGATGATTCTGGTGGTAAGCGATCAGTTCAGACACACTGTGGCTGGTGGATCCCTAGAGGCAAAAAGAAATGGAAGAAATTCTGAGTATAGCTTGGAGACACAGATGCAGAGACTTGGCATTTGCCCTGTGGAATTCTTGGATGCACTTGAAAGGTTCCTCTCAAGGATGAAAGTGCAGTCTCTGTTTGTTTTGTGCCTGGAATGAACTGACACCATCATATTATCTCAGACTCATTGGCAAATTGTCTCTTCCAATGGCTGCAACTGTTATTAGATTACAAAATATGCAAAAAGACAGATGGCTGCTAAATTAATTGCCAAATGATTAACTGCATATTAATGATGCAGGAATTTAAGAACAAAATTTAAGGCAAGCCTCAGGTATGAAGGAAATCTGAAAACTGCTCCCATTTTCACACCAACAGTGGCTAGGCTCTATCTTATTAGAGTTCACTGTTAGCCAAGGAGACAAATTTTTTCTAAGTCCTGAGCTGCACATAAATTTTCCCTACTCAGAGCAGGAATTAATAATTCAGGGACACTTCACCCTGTCCCCAAACTTCAGTGGAAGTCTTTGAACTTGTTCTTTAAGCAACAAGACTTACTCCCCTCCCTCGCTCCAACTAAAACTACCCTCCAGTAGAAATCATCTAATGCAGTGTTTGTGGAGACTTGGAGACAACCATTCCTTTTTTACCAAATGTTGTGTATAGACATTAGTGCTGTTGATGTCTACAGCAACTCTGGACTGTGTATTAAATGACAGTAAATCCACTAACAGACAGACTTAAACACCTTCCCCTCAACATGAGCTATAGATTTAGGCACACCCCAGTAGTAAGATGAGAAGTATAGGACAGACTTACAGAAAAATAGGTCAGGAGAATTTTCGTGTTGGTAGTATGAAAAAAGGCATAATTAAACATCTTAGAAGCAA
This sequence comes from Pluvialis apricaria, assembly GCA_017639485.1. Classification (NCBI taxonomy): domain Eukaryota; kingdom Metazoa; phylum Chordata; class Aves; order Charadriiformes; family Charadriidae; genus Pluvialis; species Pluvialis apricaria. The sequence continues at coordinate 28,187,858 of CM030014.1, forward strand.
CAATCACAGCCGAAAAGCCCATTACACAAGTCAAACTCAACTACTGCCTAGTGTTGCAGCTCCTAGGCACCCAAACTAGACTCCTAAAGGAGTCTGCAGGGCCAGCCCCCACGGCCTCTCACCCTCCCTCCACTATCAGGCAAAGGACCCACACCGCGTCCCTGCCACCCGGTTCCAGTGGGGAGCTGCAGGGCTGCTCCTACACTACAGCAGGCAGAACAACTCTCCTGGCCATCACTGGAAATGAAAAGCCTCTGATAAACAAACCTGGTCTGTGATGAAAATACGACCGAGACTTCACTGCCTCCCATTTCCTACAGGTAGATGATAGACAAAGCCAAAGACATTTGAAGGAGGAAAGGCAAAGCGCTGCCTGTCATGGCAGTCTCCATTTTTCTTTTACCTTGATATACTACTATATGCGCTAAATATCTTCAGTTTCCAGGCTCAGGTCAACACTGTCTACAGCTCTGCGCTCACCATCGGTGCTCTAGACAGTGGTGCAAGGACACCCCAGGAGCTCTCTGAGAGCTCTGTCTTGGAGCTCCCACTGACTCTGCTTCAGACCTGAACATATTCAGGCTTCAGCTAGAGACACCCGGATGTGTCCCAGCTACGGCACGTTCCCCGGCACCCCCAGCAGGGACCTGCACACTGGCTCTCCGTGCGGAGACGTGAGACCAGGCAGCCAGGTCAGGCAGGGTTGCTGCCCCAGGTTCCCGCAGGTCGGTGATCCCGACCAAAAGTAGCTGTATTGCTTCAGAAACCAGGCTTGTCACTGGCAACAGGGGTCATGTTACTTTCTTCCACATACAGTTAATTTATATAAAACCAGCACTGACATATATTTAGCTCTGCACAACACTTTCTGTGAGGTTCTGGAAAAGCAGACCTTCGTCTGTGATTTTGCACGGTGTCAGGCCTGAGCACAGGAGGCAGAGGGGCAGGATGGAGGCATACAGAGCTGTCGCCAGCCTCTCCAGACCCGTTACACAAATTTTCAAGGTAAGGATTGCTTTTGACTTTCTCCATACGATTCCTTAAACATTATTGTTCTAGCCTAGGTCATTGTCACTACGTAGCAGCACTCATATTACTAACAGTAACTGCATGGAAACATCACAGCAGATGATTGAGAACTACCGGAAAACAATGTGTATTCGGTTATTCAGTCAGACCCAGAATGACAATTTGCTCGCTCCTATTTATTTTGCAAATGTGTGCTGACAATTTTACCTTTCATAGATGTAAACTCACATATAACAGTTTTGGGGGGATACAGCAGCAGAACTGTAAGCCTCTTTTACATCTCATAGCATGTACCACTGAGTATTCCTCTTCCAAGCTGCCCGACTGTTAGCACTTTAAAAAATATCAGTGTCCAAAACTCTGTTAAGACTTCCTTATTAGTCCCACTGACCCACCTCAAATCTAAAACTTTGTACAATGATCTCAAACCTTCACAAAAAAAACCCCACACTTAATTCTTCTGCTCTCTTGAGTTTCTGCCGAGCTGCCCAAACTCTTAGCCTTCCCGTACGTGATGGGGAGTCTTGTTCTAGCTATTGGCCTGAAATACACAGAAGAAAAACCTGCTTTGAATCCCACTCTCACTTGGCTTTAGAGAACCTGGTTAAGTTTGTTTTGGGACATGTCACTATGGTCTTTTTCCTTCTAGTTACCATGGCTGCCCGAGAGAGACATGACGTGACAGAACATCTGCAGTGCGCGCAGTTCTCCTCCCCAAGTACCAGACCAAGAAAAACAGCCTGGCAATGAAGTCAGCTAACTACAAAGTAGCACACAACAATTTGTGTCCTTTTTGCTGGTGTTAAAGTAAACCAGTTCAGAATCCTGCAGACACTTCTACTCTTTTTTTTGTGTGTGGGGGTCCTATGTGTTTCTGTAAGTGCTCCATGAGACGGCCTCTACCCTCTATCATCTCTTTTCTGCTCTGTTTCATTGCTGCTTTTTGGGAGAACGCAGCTGCCTGCAGTTATGGGATGGAGAGTAAACGTGTAAGGGATGTGTAGAAGGAATTCTGGCTGGGAAGGAGTGGGACTGACCCCCCAGCAAACATCAGCTATCTTATTTTTGAAGAGCTTGAAAAAAGGAGGAAAGAAAAAAAAAATTACACAGGAAAAAGTCTGCATGTCCAACCTTAATTATGGTAATGGATCACAAGTGGCTTCTGGCACTCAGTTGAAACATGTCATCCTGTCAAAGACCAGTGAGATGAAGCACCAACTTCCAGCCCCAAGCCAGACCAAGGCAGGCTAGCGGCCCTGAAGCAGGGAGCCTCAGGAATTCCAAACTAGGAGAGTCCAACAGCTTCACAACTCCAAGCACAAGCAGGCTGGATACCCTGTTAAAAAGTTATCACACATAGTGGATGCATCACTTTGCTCTTTAAATGCATCTTTCCGCATCAAATGGCACTTGTAGCTACGCTGTGTCATTTCACATTGCATTAGGCTATATCATGTCATATCATTTAGCAGTAAAATGATATTCCATGACATACACATAATCTGGGGCATGTCACACACTATATTTACAGTATTTAGTATATTTGATTTAAATATATGACCATCTTGCCCGTCTTTTTCACACCTTCCTCTTACTGAAGCTGATGGGAGAAGCATATGAACAACTGACAGGATAATCAGGATCCAGAAGCAGAAAGAGAGGGTGAGTGACAGTCTAGTTCCAGTGGCTTATTACTAGCAGCATCATTTCAGTTAACCTTGCATACTTCTAATTCCCCTTTCTGTCTGTGGAGCATCCCCTGTTGTCATAATGTCAGTGAATGCCATTAAGCCTGGATAGTCACTTGCAAAGTCTTGAATAAACCAAAGGAATAATGTTGAATTTTATTAAAGCTGTTCAGCTTCTTCATTTGGTCTCTTGCTTCTTGCTTCCTCAAGGATATCCTGAGGAATTTCATTGTTTTCTTCTTTCCAGATGAGGTCTTTTCTTTCCCTGCCTAGATTGAAGTCGAATATGGCCGCTTTTGTTGATTAGCCACAACCAATCATGACGACATAATACATAATATATCATCTATATCTACATATACGATGACATTATATTTACTTTGGTGAAGTCTTCCCCATGTAAGACAGGACAAAAGATTTCAAAACAGCCAGTCACTACATACGGTAATAGCACTCTGAAATCTCTCCTCAGCACTTATCAGATCAATATCAGTAACTGGAAAGAAACTGGTCTGGAGCAAGACATGAGGATACAAATTTGTTATGATGCTGACGAGCCTTCAAGTGGAAGCACGCTGCCAAGTTGGAGATGAGAAGAGACACGAAAGAGCTCAGACAATAAAGCACCATTTCCCAAACTCCTAAAATTCAAGCGCTTCACTTCCAGCACACCTGTTCTTCAAAACTAATCTGCTCTTGGATGACGACTTGCACAGAATTAAAATAAAAAAATACCTACATCACTCCAAGTCACAGTCACAATCAATCACAATGGACAACCAATAAAACACAATATATGGTATTTTCAGTCGAAGACAGAGTAAAATTAATGAAGATGCCTAGACCTGGCACCCATATATGATCATAAAAATGTAGACAACCTCTCTTGTTAAAAAACAAACTCTATATAGAATTGTATATTGCTGTGCACAGGCAGTTTCTGGGCAGTTTCTCTGCTACAGTACAGCAATAATTTAACTGCATGCAGCAGCCCTGCCTGGCAGTTTATAGAGAATCTATAAGGGAGCACAATATCCAAATACCATGTTGGGGGTTTTTAGAGGGGCACAGTGCAGTAATCTGAATTGGATTTGGGACGCTCCCGCTGCCTCGCTTGCAATCAATTACAAGGCCCTTTGGAACTACACAGCATCAAAATCTTCATTCCCACCTCCCCGACAGCCTGCTCTCAGGTACACACCTCAAGAGTGGCTGGGGATAGTGTACTGTGACGTTCCCCGCTCCCATTTTACCTGCTGGGAGCACCCCCGGGGATCCGGGGTGAGAAAGCCCACTGCAGGGGGGGAAACACCAGGCACGGGCTGGAGGGTGGTGTCAGTGGCCACAGCTCAGTGCCACGTTTCTCCCAGGGGGTTGTGTGCAGGTAAGGTGACAGCCAGCATTCTCAAGCTTGGTTAACTGGGATGCCCATTTATGTTCTTTCTTTCTAAAATCTCAGTAATAGAACAATTCTTAACTTCAGGTAAAACCTTTGACTCTCTATTTCTCTAAGAGACCTTTTCACGTACAGATGAACACTGTTTATGTTATCCTCCCCTCTCTTCCCAATATAACAGGCAATGCTCAGAGCTTGAAATGACCTCTAAGATCTTTTGCCATTTAAGAATTAGAATACAGGAAATGACTCAGTTTAGAGCGCACAAAGTGTATCTGTATGTCAAACATGCTGTTCGTTTGTGTCAAAGACGAACATATACGGTATCTGATGCCATCGGCCCATTTCTCAAATTCATTTCAAAGAGTGTGTCAGCAAATACTTAAATAAGCATGTGAAGAAACAAAAACCAAGAAGTGCAGCTGAAAGATGTGCTGAAGGAGCTCACGTAGCCAAAAGATTTGAGTCACTCCATTTTTTTCTGAACCCATAAAATATGCTAACTCACTCTTCTCATACCTATGTCTGGCACACTTCTTGCACCAATATGTTTATAAAAAACCTACCGAATCTCTGCTTTGGGATGGGTAACCATCACTCAAGCCCACTTCTTCCAGTTTTCCCCACAGCTGGGTCTGTTTCTGAACATTCCCAATCGCCTTCTGGGACAACTTTGTCTTTGGGGTGCGGGGTCCCCAAATGACACTCCTTCCCTGGGCATGGCAAACGTGGGAGGATGGGATGGGAGATACGGACAGAGTCAGCTTCGGGTTACCTGGGTGTTATTCAGAGCGTAATTCCCCGGTGTGGTCAGGGGTCCGTAGGCAGCAGTGGTGGGAAGGGGAAGAGAGGGGCTCATTCCCGGCACTGAAGCAGGACCCCAACCTCAGCGGTGGCACCGTGCATTCACAGGGATGGTCTTGGTACGTTCCTCGGGGAAAGCATCTCAGCCAGAGATATACCACTCAGCCACTGAACGGAAAACATATGCTAACTTGGCTTTGCATTTCTTTAATATTTCATATGATGTACTTCAAGTCTCTCACTTGGGGATTTTTTTTCCAGGGAACATTTTATTCATTATCATTTATTGCTTGATGCTCACAGGAGAGTTTCTCACTGAAGGTTCACTAGATTAAAAGCTGGAACATTTTCTGACCCAAGGTGAGCTTACCAGGTTAATTTTCATCCATGTCAAAATGTTACAGCATCTTGAATCAACAGAACAGTTTTGTGCCTACTGCTTAGTTCAGAGTTAAAGAGAAACCTGCAAGGTTAATGAGTAACAGGAAGCAATTCATTAATGTTTTTTTTCACAGCAATTTCATTTCATAATAAATTTTACATCCCAAAGGAAGAATGAAACTGTGGAAAAATGTGTGCCTACTGTAAGAGAGTGGCAAGCAGGGAGGACTTCTCAGCACTGTCCAAAAATTTTGGCAGCTTTAACACTGTTTCTGGAGTTCAGGTCTTTATTCAGAAGTGCTTATTCATTAAATTGCTTTCTTAAACATGGATTTTCCTGATAAAATATTTCATAAAAGTTTTGATGTCTTCCCTTTAAAAACTCAGTTCTGTATGATAACACCCTCAGGACATCTGCAGATAAGTTTCATGTAACTTGCTCTGTACCTTCAGAATTAAATGTTTTTAACAAAGAAGTATAGCACATGTATCTTCCGACACATACAGTGTTAGTTCCTCTTGGAGACAAGATGCCAGACTGGATGGACGTGACATCTGGTCTACTAAGGTGGTTTCTACAGTACCAACGAACACGATGGAATTCCTGCGAAGCCTTGCAGCCTGCAGTGGGCTCCACAATGAGGCCAAATGGTTTTGCTTTCCTTTTAAAATCAAAACTCTAGAGTCTAAATTAACTCCCCAAACTGAAAAATCCAGAGATCTGTCTTTTTAGCCTAACAAGGACTATCAATGAGACCATTACAATTTTGGCTTCTACTTTCTTCACCTCCCTACTTCCCAGAGTTGCTCAGAAAACAAAAAAACCCCTCCTCCTTACCCAGTGAACAATAGCAAAAATATGAACATGACAAGAAAACGTGATAGATGACAGCTCTTGCAATAGCAGTTGAAAGCTAGGGCCCCCAGCACAATTCTTCTGAATGTGCAACATTACTATAGTTACAGGTTAGAACAACGAATGTATTTATTTAGGCAGTCATTATTGTGCATTTTAACGCATTGGTAACTGGCATTTAACTTCTGGAATAACAGCTTAAATCCAGCCATTAAATTAATTTTAATTAAATGTTTGTGAATGCTTTTTGCTATCATATACTACACAGCTACCGCTAACGACCTGCTCCATCTAGTCTCCACATAGCATCATCCCCTGTAGGAAGCCCCTCACCGCTGTGCCTGCCCTGTTTTGGGGAGGGTGTCAGTGTTAGTCTTTATGCACGGGGCCTGATTGTTCTGCTGCCGCAGGAAGACATCTCATTCCTCAGACTGTCGCTGCTCATCACTCAACACCACAGGGGATTGGCATCACGTACTCCAGGGAGACGATGCATGGGAGGATGGAGCATAGTTCGTTTCACTCACTGCTGTAGTCCTCAGCGTTTCTCTTCTCCGGTAACTCTTTCCCCTAAGGATATTTCTTGCTTTCTGATAGGTTTGAACAGAGCTCCTTGGTGTTCACATGAACTTAAAGGATAAAACCAATTTCCAGAGGATCTGGATTTTCCTTTCAAAAAAGCTACTGGCACGTTTAATGTTAGAGGCATAGCTGTTGTCTTCCCAGACAAGCCCAAACGCGCACACAGGAATTCACAGTAGTAACCGTAATCACAGTCACCGTCTCTCCTCACCACCTTCCCCATACATCTTCCTTAGGTTAAGCACATAAGCCAGTTAAGCAATATGGCTTTTAGAGGCTGTTGTCATAGTACCTCTCCATCAACAGAGACTTCACAGAACAGAACTGCCATTATCACCAAGCATCATCACGTCTGGCCCACTTCTGCAGACCAGTATATCATATAATGTTGTTCATGAGGTGATCTCTTTCCACCTGAAAATTAGATCCCCCCTCATTATTCCTATTGGGAGCTGCCCCAAAACTCACTACATTTATGGTGAAAAATCCCTTCTACTATCCAGAATTTATATTTAGTTAATTCCCATTTGTTTCTGTCCCTTAGGCACAAAAAGTTTAGGTTTAAATAGTTAAGAATGAGAACTTCCTAACATTTCCTTGCCTAATCCACCTCTGGTACTATATAATTGTGCTGCAGGTCAGATATTCTATTAGAAAAAAAAGATTAACTACTAGTATATAAGATAGTTATATCACAGAGGAAAAAAATTAAAAAAATATTTTTACCTACAGTGTGCTTGGTGTTAGGTGGGTGGAAGGGTAAAGTACCAGCAAGGATATGTGGGGAGAAAGAACGCTATGAGATGGTGAGCAAATCCTAGCTTCTTCACTGCGACCGGTTGAAGATGATTTTGGAAGAAGTGTCACAGCATCTGACTTGGTTAAGCTTTCCATAAACTTGACAAATAAAACTCTGTCAAATAAATCGAGAAATATTGTTTTCACATGCTTAAAGCACTAATCTCTGGAACAGAGGGACTATTAGCGGGACAGTTATTTGTTTGCAGCTGCCAGAAAAGCCAGGAAGTGGGAGAAATGGTATTCTCTGCTGCTAACGGATGGGAGAGACTTTTCTTGGTTTTAGTGGGAGAATCGAAGGAGGATCAACTCTTTGTCTGCAGAAACAACCAATTACAGCAACAGCACTCATAACTTGCTGGAGAAAGCACAAGAAACACGCCTACAGCTCACAGGAGCTTAGAATTCCCACTGCATTAAAACAAACACATAGACACAATGTCATCGGAAAAAAAGTTAATTCTCCTATTTAAATAATCCTTAAATTTTACCACAGAAAGAAATTTGAATTGATGAAAACTCCAAACACATCACTGACTCGCATTCCGAGGAGGGTTTTCCAAAGTCATGCCTTGGCGATAGTCTTCAAGACCCCAGTCTCGCAGCTGGGAGTGGGGAAGCCCTGGGAATACCACTGAGGTCTGTGGACACTGCTGTAAATGCTTTTGTCTGCTCTGAGATGGCCTCCGACAGGCTGCCAATCCAGCAACTGCCTGCTGGGAAGGCAAACGAATTGAAGAAACTGTTCCCATTAGAGAATTGTGAATAAAAACCTCCAATGCGTTCCTATAGCCTACCTTTATTTCAATGCGTACCTTTACTTTCTGACTGAGGAGCAGTCCACTGGAAGATCCACTGCTCAGAGATCCTGCTCTGAGTAGGATCATTGTCCACACGCTGATAAACTGAATCAGAAGTTCCTAAATTGATGAGCACTTCAGACACATTCAAGGAGAAAGAAAAGGATTTCAGACAAGCATTTCAAAACTAGTTCCTGAGATGCTATTTCAAGTAAAGAGACATATCACTTGATTTTCCAGACCACTTATCCCACAGCTCCCACTGTGATGAGTAAGAATTTCTGGATGCTCAGCAATTTTGAAGAGCAGGATGCCTGATTTGGGAACAGATGAACGGTGCCAGCATGAATGTGATGGCTCAGCAGGAGGTACGCAGTAGTGGGGAGGTGGCAAAATGTTCACCAGCTCCCATTCAGGAGGCAGCCCCTGTTCAGCAAACGCTCCTGGATTTGGCATTTCCTATGGCTACATTCACAGCAGCCTTCTCTGAACCCAGCTGTGATATCCTGCAGAAGAAGAGGTTGCATGACTGGCCCACTGGCCAACTATATCAATTTATTTGGTACAAGGTAGTCCCTTGCCTACAAACCCTGCTGCCCAGCACGTCTCCACGCATCGCACAAGGAGCTTAGGCACATTGTTTGCATGCTGCCACCCGCAGATTTATGGGGTTTAAGTCCTATGTGCGAATTCAGCCCTAAGCATCACAAATACAGTATTGAGGTACTGAGCTGTGAAGACATTGGCCTTGACCTTCCACTTTAAAGAATAATATTTCACATAAGCCAATGGAAAAGAACAATTTCAGCCGCTATGAATTCAGCACATTATTTCTTTCCAAAACACACGGACACAGAAGTTACGTGCCGGGGGGAAATAAAAAAAAGACAGGGATTTTAGCTGATTCAAGTCCATATCTGATGTGATGAACAATCTGAGGTTCATCTTCTGGAAATCCAGAAGTTATTTTTTGGAAAGCTGAAAGGACGTAAAGAAGATGAAAGATGGACTGAAACTTTTACTGGTCTTAAAAACACCTGTGACTCATGATAGAGAAATTTTTTGTTTCAAACTTTTCAGAGTGGGAAGCCTGAAGGGCTGACTTTAATTCATTTGCAATTTCTTCTAATAATCTAATTTACATGTCAGACAAAATTCTGGGTTATTACTTTTCAGAGAAATTACAATGTAATTGTTATTGTTTTCTTCTATAATTATTCTGATGGAGTTAACATAGGATATTTTTAATAAGCTTTGATTATCTGAGAGATAACACTTGAACTAACATAATATAAACAGAATTTATCCTTCATTCAATGCCATAATATTTTCTGTAGACATATTCACACTAACGTTAGAATTTTGCTAAAGAGAAACCTGTTCCTGCATTGATTTTGCATCTATGTTCACATAGCAGCAGTATGAACTGGACAACAAAACTGTTGCACCAATAACAAGTTTTCTATACTTTTGTTTAGAAGATCATATCTTAGGCAAAAATACTCTTTTTTTTGGAACATGTCAATATATTCCCATGTACTTCAATGAAGGTTACAAGATGCAACTGCACAGATATTGCTGTCTGTCAAGGCACTTACTTAATGATTTCACTGGCTTTAAAGAGATTGTGCTAGCCACTGTTTTCACATTGAATATCAAATACCAACTTTGACAGATATACATTGTAGACATGATTGCACCTGGAAGCATGGGCTAAAACATTAAAGTGTGTGCTTTGTGGGAAAATCACCATATTTTAGCAGAATCACAGAATGGTCAGGGCTGGAAGGGACCTCTGGAGATCATCTAGTCCAACCCCCCTGCCACAGCAGGGACACCTACAGCAGTGGCACAGGACGGCGTCCAGGCGGGTTTGGAATGTCTCCAGAGTGGGAGACTCCCCCACCTCTCTGGGCAGCCTGTGCCACTGCTCTGCCACCCTGGAAACAGAAGTTTCCAGTCTTGTTTCCATACCTCTAAGCTCGGAAAGCAATTAGACATCATAAAGTTTAATTTTAAGGTCTCCATTTAAAATTTCAGATTTCAGCGTTGTGCTCTGCTTTTTTTGCAGCAGCAGCCACCAGCATTTTGATGACCAGATTTATGAAGAAGTTAATGGCTGTGCACGCATGCATGTACACTATCATCCATACGTCCATGTTAGCTACAAAGCACGCAGAGCTTTCTCGCGGGGCTTCAAAACTGTCTTCCGCTATTTGGATGCAATTGTTTGGATAATCTCACTCTAAGCTTTTCACCTCTGTGGATGGGGACTGTCCTCTGGAAAAAGACCTCGTAAGGGCTATGTCAGATCTACAATATACAGCAGTATTTTCACAGACTTAAATCATGGGAGTTCCCACAAGGTAGTGACCTATGTTTATAGAGCTGAAGATTATGAGCTATATATTTTATTATATTACTATCTGAAAACCATATTGTAGTAAGTACTCTGCATTGCCATGAATCACTGTGAGAATCGCTGAGAAAATATATAGGCTTCTCTCCTTCGGGGTCAAGAGTACATTCCTCTGTGACCCTTCATTTTAACATGAGGCAAGGACGTAAAATGCCAAAGGCTCTTCTTCCACTGACTGGAGTGGAAATGCTCCAGAGTTTATTAAACAGCAAATAATTCCACTATCAATCTAGCATCTTAAAACTGGAAACCACCTACAGAGAACAGACAAGTATGAGCCAACATAAAAACATAGATACATACACACACAGAGAGTCTGCTATTCAAAGACAGTGGCTTTAATAAAGCTCTTTTTCTGGAACATATTCTTTCTGTTGCCTGAATGACTGGTCTTTTTTACCTTAACTATCCTGCCCAGTGAATTAAGGCAATGTAAATTATTCAGGTAGGTCTTGTTTTGAATCTTTAATGAAGAACTTCTGCAGCAAAAAAAAAAAAGAAAAAAAAAAAGCTGGACATATAATTTTGTCCATCTGCAAGGGCCTTCCCTAGTTCTATTAAAATACAGTACATTTTATTAAAGAGAGAAATCACAAAATTAACATCTCATTTGATTCTGGTCTGTGCAACTACTAAGAATAACTTGGACTAAGCATTATTTTTACTGTCAGATTTTTCCAATGAGAAATCTGAAGTGCGTGATACATTCACCGAATGCTTAAAAAAGCCTAGAAATTGTGTATGAACATCAGATAATTGTTGAGAGCGAAGAACAAGATCCCTTCCAGGGATCACACTTTTTCAATTTAAAAAGACAGGCAGACATTGTAGCATCTAATTTCACAAACAAAAATGTTATCTACTTTCATCTCTTGTAAGCATCTTAGAATAACTACAGGAGTTATGTTTTTATATATTTCATTTGAGTTAAAAGTATTTTTCAGTGAAGAGATAATTGATATTGTGCTTTTGGAACCAATCCGTGAATATAAATGCTTTGGAGATAAAAGATATTGAAAGTTAAAAAAAATTAATGTTTAATAACTAAATTTTATGAAATGTTTAAAATCATTTATTATTCAACATTGCTGGTTCAATTATTTAAACTATGAAAAAAGCCCTGTTGGCAGGTCAGTCCCACAGCGGGGTGTTTGGGAACCCCATAGAGGGCCAGTCCCTCTTTCACACCCTGAATTCAAATTACACGGCGCGTGCCCAGAGCACCTCTTCCCTCTACGAAGGCGGAGGGCCCTACAGGCGAGGCAGTCTCTCTCCCGCTGCCCGCTCTCCAGCTGCGCCAGGCTGGTCACCTCCTAACACTTTCACGCTCCTGGGTCACAAAAAGAGGCGACGGTGTCATCTCGTCCGATACGACACTGAAATAGCAGGGGTATGAAGTACCGCAGGAGCACTCACTGTGTCTGCCTGTGGGACGTAGCATCTGTAAAGCTAAAGGTAGTGCTTGCAGCTTGCAAGGAATCAAAATTATGTGCTCAACAGCCATGTGGTTTAACCGTAATAAACCTGAACATTGCAACTACCTGTGCTGGCTCACACTGCTTCGTCACACGCACGCAGGGGACAAGACGGGAGGCATTCACATGCCATACCCGCTGCTCCCAAACACAACTCCAGAGACGGCTGTGGTGTTACGCCAGGACAAGGGGTTTCTGTGTGTTTTGCGGCTTGCGGGTTAAGCTCTACCAATGCCTGGCACACACGCACATCTTAATCCATCAGACGGTTACTTATGCTAGCAGGAAATGTAAGCTTGAATCTTATAAGAAACTATAATTTTTTTATTTGTTGAAGTTTATGAAAGAAAAGGTTTGTCTGGAAATGGAAGTGCTCCCAACAACGTTTCCAGAAATAGCAGCCCTCTTGTTTCAAACTGGGTAACTAAGGCAGTGATTTATAGCAACTCCCTGTATTTTCTTGAAAAAGCTCCAAAGTGAATCATCTCCTGCAGCATCAGACTGAGCTGAACTTTGTTCTCAGATTCTTCAAAGTCAGCTGAAAGGTGTAGGGTAGTTTTTTGTGGGGTTTTTTTTTTTTCTTTAAATGGGGCAATAAGCTTCAATGCATATGTCCTTACATTAGGCATCCAAATAAGGTGGACTGGTCCTCAAAGGGCCTTAGTATAGCGAAGTTTAAACAGAAAACATCTAAATGTTTTAAAAAAAATCTAACAAACATCCACATGCTTAACCATAGCTTTATGCTTCTCATTGTAAAATATGACTGCTAGGACTTGAGATTTTCTTCTCCTGGGTGGGTGGCCTAGTTGCCAGGCTATAAAAAGTCATTTACTCTCTCGGTCTGGCCCAATTAATATTTAATTATGTCAGGCAAAGTGGAACAGCTTGAGTGGAAGGACTTGAGGGTCCTCACACAGCCCAGGGTAGCCCAAACTTACAAATGTGGCACACCAAAAGCAATAACTGAATCGAGGTCGTCTGCATCCTAAACAAATACCCTGACTGCTACATTGTTGGGTAACAGGGAACGAACAGTATTACCGCTTTTGTCAGCTGCATTCGGTGCTGAGACCAAACCACTAGATTTGCTCTGAGGCTCAAGATCCTTTGAGAAAAGGAAGACAGACTCTCAGTCTGTGAAGCCTGGTGAGGATTAAATGCGAAAGAAGTGCCTACCTACCCCCAAAATTGCCAAAACAACGCACACCTGCAATTGCTGAGGACAACTTCAGCACCCAGTCAGAGTGCTTCTCATTTTGGATTTCAGCAGCTCAGTGGTGGTCAGGCACCTAAGGCCCTCTCTGACCTAACCTCTGATCCAGGGATGGATTTTGAGTTAACAGTCTAAAGTGACAGGAAGGGGAAGAGAAAATGAATTCATTTTTCTGTATACCTTGTGTTCTACCTGCCATTCAGTGTTTCGTGTCAGGTGTTTTATACGCAGGATGTTACACAAAGAATTGCTTTGTGTTTTCTTCATGTCTAAAAAAGACTTTTTTTTAACATTTGCTTTTGTCTCCCTCAATTCAAAATACATGCTTCCTGGACTGAAAAAAACACGTCTTCCCTCTGATGGAAGAGAAAGCTTTCCAGGTCCCATCACTGTTTTGTAAATTCAGCTTGCAGTTCCTAAAAAAACAGTGAAGCTCTATTTATGCTGTTATTTTATACTGTACCTGAAAGCTTTAGGCAGCCAAGGGCTAAGGTGAACTAACTCAGTTTTCTCTGTTGTTCAGAGAAAATGAAATGTGGATGTAGAGGACTACATATTAACCTGATGGACCTATGGATAAGAATAGTCCCTAAAGTCAAACAAAAGCCTGAATGTTGAAATAGCACAATTCTAACCTAAAGGCAGACTCTGGGGCTTCAGTTCACAGGTTCTGACCGAGCGTCAGGCAGGGAAGGCAGCACGGAGAAAGGGTGGAAGGGAGAACTGTGCCTGCTGCCAAGCCAGCATCCCTGTTAAAGACGCCCAGAAGGACTGAGTTTGTGATACCTCCAACCCTCGTGTCCCTCAGTGCTTCACAACCCGCAGCGCGCAGACTTCTTGCACTGGGAGCTCACTCCCAAGCCCTGCAGCTCCTCCGCTCTCCCAGTGCAGAACTCCTGTTCCCCAAGCTCTTGTCCCATATCTACTTCAGCCCAAGTCCACCTCCATCCTTTTTGTCAATACTTCTGAAGACTTTTTTCAGTTGTTTACCCTGAAGCCTCCCATATCCTGCACACCGGAGCCCCTCATTGCATCTCGCCCACGTCTCCCACTCCCCTCTCTCCCAAATACCTTCCTTTCTGGCTTTGCACCCACCACAATGCCCTTTCACTTTAATTTCTTCGCTCTTTATAGCTACACCTATACCCAGCCAGACTCCCCACTCCCTGCCTCTGGGCCACAAGCCCTGCTGTGGTCCCAGCTGTTCTATTTATGCTGCAATAACTATTGATTTTGTGGCCCCTGCTGTCCCCGGTCATCCCTGGTTTGGATAACCAAACTCCAACATCCCACCAGAATTCACTGCCATGTTCTCACTTCCCACCCCGGCCAACCAAGCTCAGGACTTTGCATGTAGAAGGTTGTTCCTGTCTTCTGCTTCTGGCAAACATTCTCAAAACCTGAACACAGGCTACACTTGCCCAAAATCTGCCTGGCTCAGCTCCGAAGAAATTCAAAATAAGCCACACCCAAGAATAATAAGATGTATGGCAGCTATAAAGATCTGCTAGTGTGAATTGGCTGTTAGGCCCCCAAAAATAGGCAACTACAAGTCTAATTTCCCTGCATGCATATGTGAAACCAGGTTTTGTTTCCACAGTGCATCTAGTTATATCTGAAAATGATTGGATGGAGCTGTAGAAGTATATATATTGTAAATAATGTGAGGAACCTTGATGCTTTAAAATGCGATATAAATAACAACAAGCCATCATTTTAGTGCTAAGCTGTAAGCAACGCACAGGGGCTTATAACTGTCACAGCTTAGTTCCTGGGAATGACCGCTTAATGTATGTTAAAGAACTCCCTTTTGCCTCAGGAGTAGCAGATTACAGAGTATTCTTTAATTTTTTCTATCACGTGTTGCACATTTCTCAGAGCTCCGGCCTGAAAATGAATTATCTATAGCAGCAGGACGTTCAACCAGCCCTGACATCCAAGCTTGATACAATTTGTACGGACATCCCTACTGAACAGGCTGACCACTCTCAGATCTCGCCTGCTGATGAATCCTGAGTATCAGGAGCACAAATTATGTTTTGCAAGTGCAAGAAGGCGGCATCCAACGCTCACGATGCCAGTTAGTCAGTCTGATGGCACCGATCACAAACAGCTTAAAAGATTGTCTGGTAAGGATACTTACTATTAGAGCACTGTAAGTGTTGTTCCTATCAGTACTTAGTCAGCAGTTAAGGATGTCCCACATCCCGCTGATGTTCACCAGTTTGAGTTTTTTCCTGCATTTGACAAACCATGGAAATATTTGAAGAGTTCAGTGATGTAACTATTGCCTTTGGGGCTTCTTCTAAATATTGTTAGTCCCTGTGGGAGAATATTGTGTCTTGATTTTAGTGGATCTCATCTCCAGTCCTACTCTCCATTATAAGAATTATCATTATCTTCCCCCTTTTATCTAGCATTTATAATTTCTATAAAGATGATGAAATATGTATTTGGTGATATATTTAATTTAGACAGGCACATACTCAGATTGGTATTAGTGTTAGTATTCTCTGGCCAGTTAGGTTAACCCGTTACTCAATACTTACAGTAGACAGTAGATCAGATTTATTCTTTTTCCAGTACGAAGAATACAGACACCTCAGCATTAAAAAAAGAAAGAAAGAAAAAAGCGTAGCATGTACTTCATTATGGAGACTGCAAGGCATCTAAGTGTTTTTAATGTGTTTACCCATTTTTTGAGAAAAGGGATGCTTCAAATGCCTGCATATTTGGAAACTTGCTACTGACCGGAGCCATTAAATACATTCATACAAGTTTTTCTACTTCTGAGAATACCGTCCTCACAAAATAGTAACTTTGAAACTGTTCTGTGAACTATCTGTGGATGTAGAGTTAAATTTTCAAATATTCAGCCCACAGAGTTGGACAGGCATTTTAAACAGGCTTGATGCTCGCACAAGCACCTACTTGAAATGGTCTGAGTTTTAGAACAGCTCATCACCCAGCAGCTGCTACAGCCTTCAGCAGCTCACTCTGCATGTTCGGATCTTGTACAGTATCCACCAGAGTTTTGCTCAAAATAGGGGCTTAGGCTGTAACTGAATTGTAATACACTGTCTACCTCAGGACACCTCTGAGAAATGCACAACTCTGCCCAACAAAATGCCTGTGCAGTTTCCAATGGCTATATTCACAATGCTATAAAAGGCAGACACAGACTTATACAAGCTTCCCTGTAATTAGAAACTTTATGGATCTTTATAGCGGTTTTATATAATAGTTTAGTAAAGAACTGAATCAATAGAGAATTTTTATGAGACTCCTAAGGCCTGGATGTATTAAAGCAGTAAATATTTCATTTTCTTTATAAACGTTAACAGGAATAAAATGCAGCAAGATGCAATAAGACTCAAATATATAGTACTTGGTGGGAGACATACACTGCTCTGTCATGTTTGTGGAAGTCAGGACTGTCGGTGGAGCAGCAGAGCCAGAAACAAAGCAGAGCTTCTGCTCCAACTTCAAACATGACTCTCCCAAAGGAAATCCTCATCACACTTTGTCCCACTGCAGCCTGTGACCTCCTCTCCCACTACCACTGTTGCATCACCAACCACTTTTCCCTTGCCCGAGCCAGCTCCTCCTGCTCCCGCTTTCCTCTCTGCCCACGGGGAGCTGTGGGAACACTGGCGGGAGGAAGTGAGGCCAGCTGCAGCGGGGACCGCTTCCCTGGCCGGTCAACTACAAAGGCAACTTCAAGCTCACAAATTACTGTGAGTACGAACGAGAGCCTGGGAACGCCTCAGAAATCCTCTTCCCTGCATCTATAGCGTTGCAGGAACGTTCTCCCCATCTTTTCTATAAATGCCCAGAGAGGAACTTCTGCTGGCGCAAGCATCATGTCACTCAAGAATAATTCTATGAGATTTATTACATCTAAGCACTTCAGTAAATATTTAAAGAATCTGATTGCAGCATATAGGGTTATAAGCGATTAAAAAGAAATAAATTACCTTACATTAGCATATAATATTATTTACACAAGATAATTAAATCAATTCAGTTAATCACTAAATCAAATAAATTTTCATTACCATGACATGCTTAAGGAGTACAGGTGATGTTTGGTTAGAAATGTTAAAGTAATAATAATAACGGTTGGTTGAGCTAAAACGTAGTAGTATTAAAGTACACAAAGTATCCTTGCCGTTAATCTTGGACAAAAGTCAAGTTTGCATTGTCAGAGGGGAAAGTACTCATTCAGTTGTGAAGAGAAAAGTATAGTTTAAAAATATTTACCACTTTACCCTCTACAAATATTAAATAAATATCACAGTGCCCTTAACCACATCACAGGTGGGAAACCAATGCACTGCATCATGCACCTTCCAAAGCAACTAATGACTTTCACAAGGCCTAACCTTTTGATGTTTTATTTGATACTTCACAGGGACTCCTTCATTTGAATGCTTACAGTTACTTAATTGATCCCTGTCAGGGTGTTCAGGATACTCAAAGGTAATTATTACATAAAAAGGTGGCTGGTCAGAATCACTTTACTGCCAAAAAACTGGAAGACGTATAGCAGACCGATAGCCAGGGAAGAATGATCAGAGAAATCAATTCTGAGAAAAGATAGACCACTGTAATTAGCAGTAGCAAAAAAGATACTTTTTCCCCACATGAAACAGTGCTACTGTATGGCTCTACTTCATATTTTGTTTGCTCTCTGCACCTCTGCATATCTGATAACATCTGGATGCTGCTCTACTTGCACAGACACTCCTTCCTTGGAGAAGAAAAATCTGGCAATCCCCGTAACTGCACACAACAGCAATACACCCAAGGAGGCAGAGCTTCCCATCACCGCTCCGGGCAGCTGAGCCAGAGTTTTTCCCAAGGAAAAGCTGAACTTCTGCAATTTTACTGCTCCTTTCAAGATGAAACTTCTGATTAAAACTTCCTTCAATCAGAGGCATTCACTGGCAATACTAAAACTGTTGCTCCTCAGCAACATCCCTGTAGCAACTGATTACAACGAAGGACGCTTGTTCTCAGCAGACACCGTATCACCAACTAGTGTCCCAGTCTCACTACTTGCAAATGGAAAGTAATCCAATTTTTATTGCTGACCACAAAAAAGCATTAAAATTAAACTTTTAGAATATTTTATTTTATGGTTACTAATAAAATGAATTAATAGCTTTTTCTAAAGCTTTGAGTACTCTGTGCACTTTTTTTTTCCTCCCCGCATATAATATCAGCATCATATTTTTCTGTTAACATCTCTATAATACCTATATTTGTCTGTATTCTTCCAGTTATAGGCCTGGGAAACAGAAATAAGGTCATTTCATCAAAGGCAATGGAAAAAGCGGTACAGAGGGAAATAGGAGCAAACATTCACTTAACATCATGATTAATTTATGTAATCTACTGGTCACTGCCTGTTAGGAACCTTCCTTCCCCTGTGCTGATCCATTGGGACTGTTAATGTCTTGCAATTGTCAGCATGAGAACCACGCATATGTGAAAGCCTTGTATTTTTAGCCTGGATGTGTTGATCCAGGTGGCATCCCTTAAATTTCCATCTACTGGGAGCCCATCCAAGAGGAGATGGAAACCTTCCTGGCCAACTACATTGCAGGAAATGGGCCACGAGTGAAAAACCATGGCTGAGCATCAGTGAACAGCAAATAGTGGAGCTCCTGTGAGATCGCCATGCAAAAGGTAGGTGGGAGGGAGGGGCTGTGAGAGCTGGAGACTTGTCAGGACAGCAAAGGGCTCTATACCAGATACGGAAAGAAAAGTTTCATGCTCACTCTGTTATTATTTGTGGTCAATGTTCTTGGTTATAATGCAAAGTCTCACCTCAGTTATGTTGAAAACAGTGGATTGCCTGATCAGATGAACTGGGGGATAGGTACATTTTAAATACTTAACACTTGCTGTTTAGGTTCACCTTTCGTGGCTTATCCTTGTCAGCACTTTCGGTATTTTCTGTTCTAGTATATAACGTACAGTTTCTCTTCCTTTTTTTTTTAATCATCTTTAGTGTGTAATTTTCTTAGGTACTTATCTACCTTTTCATCTCCCTGCTTTGCCTAATTACCTGTCCCTTTCCTTCAGACAGTTCTTTTATTCACTTCTTGCTTTTCAGAATCATTAGCATCACATTATTATTCTTAACAGCAGTATGTTTATTATGCAGTGTTTGCAAATAAATAGAGAACTGAACTTCTGGCTGTATTTACCTAAAGCTAAAAGGAGAAAATGCAATGCAGGTTGAATTCTCATTTCATTTACTTGCTTATTTTTGGAAGGAAGAATTTTTAATGTCTTTAAAGACCTCTGCTTTGCGTTCAGTACTTTTTATAGCTTTGGCGTTTCAAGGAATGTTGGAAATATTTATCAAACCATATCATCTGAGTACCAAAAAATGTGCTAGTATTCAATCAAGTTTTCTTCTTTCTTGGGTACTGCTTTTTTCCTTAAGGAAATGTTTGTAAAACTAAATCAGATAACTGAAATTATCCTGACTAAACTCTGACATTCTGCCCTGTGAAG
The DNA here is from genome assembly GCA_017639485.1 of Pluvialis apricaria. NCBI lineage: Eukaryota > Metazoa > Chordata > Aves > Charadriiformes > Charadriidae > Pluvialis > Pluvialis apricaria. Next base: position 28,207,833 of record CM030014.1, read on the forward strand.
CGCTTCTTGCTGGTCCATGTTTGGCTCTATAAACTTCATAAAAGGATAATCCTACGCACCTGGTGTTTTACTGCTGTAACCAGTTGGGTTGTTAGTTTGCTTTTTTTCTTGCTTCCTCCTGGCTGTGTGGCTACGCTGCCATTGGGTAAGAAGACTAAAGTGATGCCTGACCCTTCTCCCCTTCAGGTGAAAGGCAAACACTCCTACAGATTACAGTGAAAGCAAAGCTGAAGCCAGCCAGCTCCCCAGCCAGGCAAGCGCGTAGTTGTGCAGTGGTCACATTTAAGTCAAAAGGCCTATTGAGTGCACAAAGTCCAGCATGGACATCCCTACCTGATCGAGGCCCAGTACGCCTGCTGATCATACAGCCACAGATTCAGCTGGTTTTTCTTTAGTAAAAGCAGCAGGAAGGTGGAAGCTGTTGGAGTATACGGTTGCTTTGTTTGAGCTCATTTTAGTTAGAACTAGCTCATGCCATTGTGGTTTTGTATAAGCTAGTCTTGCTTCCTGACAGCCTAAGCACTGACTGCTGTAGCCACCGCAAGCTCTCAGCGAGGCTCTATTCAAAAAATTGACACAGAGAAACTCGGCCTTTGAAGAAAGAAAAAGACATTCTCTCTTCCTCCGGGTTAGGCAGCAGCACTTTTAATTAGTCCGGGGAAACAGGGAACTTCTTCCACTAGGGAAAGTCCCAGTTGCCCAGGTCTTTGTGAACCATTCGCTCCATGACTCCATTTCTCTTTCTATGCTGGTCTCTGTTTAAAACCATCAGCTGTGACTTGGGCCCCTTCGTTGCTCTCACCCCCTCCACTGCCACACCTCATCATAGTGTGGGGTCTGCTGATAGCCCGAGTCTTTAGGTCCCTTCTATTGCTTATGTTCATATGAAAAAAACACTTGTTAAACACTAAATACTAGGCATGAAGTGACCCCAACGTGTCAGTATTGATCCAAAAGTAATTTGATTTGTCACATGCATTCTTCTCCCTTTGCCAGCAGTATGTAACTATTCCAATTCTAATAGGAATTCTGGGCCTTGACCATTAAATGGTGTCTGTGACTTCCAGGATCAGGCTGTACCGTGAGACGCATGGTTTTATGAATGCAGGATGCTGGCTGGTGGCCGCTGCATGGCCTTCCTTGCACAAGAACGCAAGCCCAGGCTGCAGCTGGGTTCACAGAACCAGTATGTATCTGGCTGCCAAAGTAGCAGGCGCCATTAGCTCATGGAATCACATCTCACTGGGCATAGCTTGAAATATTGGAGTGGCAATTAGTGCTTGCTCTTCTCCTAAGAGGAATCACTGAGCTTAAAGCTGCTGCTTCTATCATTTCTTATTTTTTCCTTGTTTTATTCTTTATGTCACAGACATTACCAGTCAGTGAATGCATTAAATCATATAGGAGGCGAAGCACTTACACATCAATCTTTCGCTGAGAAGCTCCAGTTGTGTTTTATTAACAGCAACATTTCAGTTTCATAAATACTTAATGAAGTGACCGCCTATAGCAGAAAGTCACTTCAGAGCTAATTGTTGCTGTGGTCAAACCACCAAGCTGCTTAGTATCTGCTTGCAGCGTCACATTGCAATGAACTCAGCTGACAAACCGGTTATTAAAGTATTGGAAACATCTCCTCAAAACCAGTGATTGTGCAGTTAGTGCAAGTCAGTTGCATTACCTCTAGAATGATGTAGACCAAGAGCCTATTGAAATACTGCACGAAAGAGAAGTCAAGGTAATGAATACATCCTATACAGTAAAACTAGAGACTATAGACTCTGGGGCAAAATGTCAGTGACAATTAATTTGTATCCATTTATTTCCATGAGAGTAGCAGAAACCTAAAGATATCCTGGTGGCTTATACTGGTAGAGCAGTGAGCTACAAACCAGAAGATAATCCTTGCCACGTATGCATTCCCTACCTAACAGAAGGGCACCAACACCTAAACTAGAGGCAGAGCATATTTGTTCTTCTTTTCTCCCTTTTATTCCCTATTATTATTAGTGAACTCGGTTGCACTGTTCATTTTGGTTTGCCCATGGGACAAAGCCTGACTGATGGCCTGAGAGGACAAAGGTGTGTGGCAGAAGCTGAAGGAGAGCCTCGTGCTTCAGCAGTCCTGAGTTTTATACAGCAGTTCCAAAACAACCTCCTCGCCTGCTATAGCAGGTATCCCCAGCTCCCCTCAAAAGGCATCACAAAAGATGTCTCAACCACCCTCAGGTTCAGAGCCTGGAGCAGCCTGGCCATACTGAAACCCCTATCCATAAAAGCCAGGGGAGAAAATAAGCATCAGATACTGACCTACTAGGGGCTAGGGCTTCCAAAAATAACCATCAGTTGGTCTCACTGTGGGATGGGTGAACTCCAGATGCTGTGAATCACCATATACAGCGTTAGGTATGACTGCTAGAGATTTTTTTGCTATTTCTATCATTACTTTTCCCTGCTACACTATACAGTGAGTCAGAATTCATGGTTAAAACAAGTGGTGAGTCATATCAAGAATCGCCCTCCCAAACCTATAAAAGTTAATTTATTTATTTTCCTTTTCAGAGACTCTTGCTGACCATCCACTGCTGTTACAAGCTACGTAAGTCAGCAGTCTGACAGGGTTGTTTCAAATATTGATCCAAAAAAATACATATGCTGAATCAAACAATGGAAAAACAGAGCAGGTGTGCAGAGACCTCAGCACCGAGATGCGATTTAGAAAGAAGCAGAAGTTGAAGAGGAAAAAACCCACGTCAGGTCAAAGTCTGGTGAGCTGTGAGGCTGCAGCTAGCACTCTCAAAGGGTTGCCTACAACAGGCAGTCTCTAGGAGTACTGGATTTCATCTCCAGATATAACGAGATTAAAACAATGAAAGCTATTAGAAAATATAAAGCAGCATTGAAAGACTCTCCTGAAGGAAAAACACGCATGGTTGCATGAAGGGAAGTTTAGCTGGTGATTATGGCAGATGGCATGTTGACTACATATAGATATTTAAACTGATAAACGAGCATATGAGAAGATAATCCATTTAGTGTTTTGCTTTCATGGTGTTCCATTCCCTTATTGGTCACATTTACATCTCAACTGATAAGTTCCTTTTTAATTTTTCAAACATAGCTAATGTCTTGTTGTGGAGTTACCCATGGAAGAATACTGTTGCATGTATGGGCACTAAGAAACATATGATTCTTGTTTGTAGTGGGAAATTGCCTTGTGCAAGAGCACTCTGGCTTCCTGCCTATTGCTGCGTAACGCACACCAACAAGCATTCAGTACAGTTATGGAGAAAGACTGCTGTGAGGTCAACTCACTGCAAGGACAACAGCCTACTTGATATTTTAATGTTGAAATGGATACTTATGCTCAGTAGTGGGAAAGCTGGCTAGGAAATATTTAAAGAAACAGGACATATACAAGTCCACAGGACCTGATGGAATGCACTCTCAAGCACCGAGGGAGGTGGCAAACGTCATTGTGAGAGCACTCTCAATTGTCTTCGAAAGATCACAGCGATCAGGGGAATTTTCTGAGGACTGGAAGAAAGCAAATCTTCCTCTTATCTTCAAAAAGAATAAGGAAGAATATCCAGGTATCTACAGGCCAGACAGCCTCACCTCGATCCCTGGGAAGGAGCAAGCCCAGGGAAGGGCCACAAAGATGATGAAGGGACTGGAACAACTCTCATGTGAGGAGAGGCTGAGAGAAATGGGCCTGGAGAAGAGAAGGCTCAGGGGAATTTTATCTGTGTGTATAAATACCTGATGGAGGAGTATAAAGACAATGAGCCAGATGCTTCTCAGTGGTGCCCAGTGAAAGGACAAGAAGCAATGGACACAAACTGAATACATGAAACTCTATGAAACATGAGAAAAACACCCAAACACTTTTACTGTGAGGACAGTCAAATCCTGGAACAAATTGCTCAGAGATGTTATGGAGTCTCCATCCTATAAAATATTGAACACCCAACCAGACATTGTTCTGAACAACCTACTCCACAGAAATCCCTTCCAGCCTCCATAATTCTGTGACTTTATGCGATTCTGCTTTTGTGTTAAACCTGGACACTTTAGTTCAGACTAGAATCTCCTGGGTTTGTTTTTCTAGAAGACTTTCTGAAGAGACTTTCTTTTCTAAAAGAACTTTCAAATCTATGATGATCTTCAAATCTGAAGACCTTAGGTTTGAAAGGTCTGCATTATGGACTATCATACTAAAGATTACCTTCTTCCAAGTCTTCCCTCCCCCCCCCCCCCCCCCCCCCCCGCCCAACCACAAGGTATGCATAATTGCAAGTAAGAAGTTAGATGTGATCTATGTGGTCTGTCCCTTTCCCACATTGTTTATTGCTTTCTTTTCTAGACCTTTGTGATGCTGCAATTCTTGCCAACAGTCTCCTAGAACAAGTAAGACAACTTAAAATCGCAGACTTCTAAAGATTTTCGTGTGGTCGCTATATATCATGAAGTTTTATGATGACAGGTTGATAGGTACTTTTGTACTCTTTACTATAATCCTCCAGATAGCACAGGGAACCGCAGCTATATTCTTTTCTTTGACTTAATATAAAATTCATTAATTCCCATTACTTTAAAACGACTGGGCTGTTGGAAATCAGCATAACTCCACTGAAATCAGAGGAATTATACCAATTGACTTTAGAAGATGATCCAACTATTAATCCCAGCGCAACAGAATTTTAGATTAAGATCTGAGCATGCAAGTCTTTGGTGACAGCCAAAAGCAATCTGATTATAAGCAATTCTGACTTCACTCCAAAGCACAGAACTTTATTTCAAAGACTTCTCATGAACCTAAGGGTTTACAGGACCACCTGACAACTCAGTAGTTTCAAGTCATTTAAAAATAAATCTCATGAGCTTCCCTTGGCCTTTAAAAATATCAAGACTGGAAGCATGGGCTACATCATCTGACCCCATTACAAAATCGGCTCACAAACTGATCAGGCTTTCTCTCATTTACAGTTTTTAGTATTACTATGTCTATGCTACTACTACTTTCAGGTTTTTCTTCTAGGTTCTAGACATCAGTCATCAGATCCTGCTTATTTGTTTTTATGGAACTGGTTCTGCACCCAGCCTCTGATGTTACCCCACAGCGAATACTCAGAGAACAATTATTTTGCCAGAGTAAAGCAGCTAAGTCTGCTTAGTCTCCACTTACAAGACAGGTTTTCCACTCCCCTAGTGTCCTAGTAGCCTTTTTCTGTACCTTTTCCAGTGTGACTTAATCCTTTCTGAAAAGAAATGACTAGAGTTATTCACACTGTTTAAGATGAAGTTAACTCAGGACCTTGTGCATAGCCCTATCTCCAGTGGAAAAACATTGCCTGACATTTTAGGTTCAGATTCATCCCGCTTACAGTGACAGTCATCTTCTGATGACTGAATATATTTATGCCTTGCTTCTCCTTTCCCTTTTTCAAATGTAGAGCTCCAACAGTATATAAGAAACTATTATTATTAGTCCCTAACAGCACAGACTTGCCCTGTGCACTGCGGAATTTCTGCTCACTTTGGTAGTTCAGTCCTTAGAGTTCTTGTTTTTCCCTATGTATTTTGATTTTCTAAATTTTGGACCAATTTTATATGCGTATTCCCACCTACCCATGCCATTAAGAAAAATATTAAACAAGATCAGTCCATCTGTAAATCTCTTCTAGCCTTTACACTCCCCTCTTCAGCATAACCTACTGTTGTCTCACACTCAGCCCACTCAACAATTCTTGCCCTTGTCCCTTCATCACCCTGACTATCAAGTTCCCATCTGGCAAGACCACATGGGTTGCACACTTGCTGAGGCACAAAATACATCTATGCAACCAAGGAATGAAAAATGACTGCCTGCCAAAGACAACAGGGTGAAGGAAAGGCTCCTTTTACGTGTCTTATCGGTCTTTATTACTTTTTGGGTGCTTTAAGGATGAATATCTGAAGATGCAAATACCTGACCATTAATTTTTGGAAATTAAGTATATGACAATGTTGACTTTATATCAACTCAACAGTTTCAGCTTTAACTAGATTTATGTCAGGAGTGCCTTTCGCTCACACATCTAGAGATGAAGACTGAAAAGAAATCACCAAGCCCATGAATGGGACTCAGGAGACATGGCTTCCAGTGCCATTTGTGCCAATTTGATTTCCTTTCCATCCATGTCCAGCCCTGTAAAATGGCAATAGTGCCTGTCATCTTCTTCGTTCAGTATTCCCAGAGCTATGAATGCTAAATGATCTGTAGAAAGGACTACATTCTTAAGTGTCTGCTTTTTCCACTTGATCTATGGAGAAGCATTTCCTCTTCATATAGACCTTACCTCACTTACAACCACTGCTCAGGTATGACTGCAACAGTGTTCCTACTGCAGCCTAGAAGACAACATAAGCGTTCAAGAAAGCAAATACACAACACGAAGAAAAGTTAAATTGCACGTACTTCCCGAGTTAAAAATACACACCTTTGGGGTTCATTAACCATATCTGTCTCTGACTACCAAATGCAATGACAAAGACCACGTGAAATGAAGAGTGCTTGTGCCCGTTTACTTCACCCCATCAGATGGCGTGTAATACAACAGGCAGTAAGCTTACTCAAAACTACTATGTGTCAACTATCATAAAAGTGCAGAGGATTTCCTGTGAGGAAGTTCTTCGACGCATCTTTGCTCTCATACCACAGTATCATTATCATAATCTCTTCAATACTGTGCTGTTTCCCCCCCCACCGTGTAAGATAAATTTCGTGTCCGATCACTGCCTCTAGAGAACCAGAGATTGATACCAGAGGATAAATGGGAAGAAAACAAAGTGCTACGTTGGTGCTGCCATACCTGTCCATTTCCCTTACAGAGTACATCTGGAGCAACAAGCTGGCAAGGGAAGGAGAAAAGAAAGCCTGTCCTTGCTAGTAAGTTCCTCACACTTACCTGTGAAATACCAATTATAGATTCTATTATACCAGTAATAACAGAAAATCATGACTCAGCAAGCTTATTACAGGAGCAGCAGCAGAGTGAAAACCTGTACTATTTTTGTACAGTTTATAACAAACAGAGTGCTGAAGAACTGAACCCAGAAAAAAATTTTCAGGTATTTGTAAATTATTACCTTGTTTCAGCCTCTCCTTAAAAAACCTTTCAAAAAGCATGAACCAATCTGCTAATAATCATTGTTCCAGTATATTGTGCTTCTGTATCAGGTTTTACAGCATATGTTATCAGCTTCTTTAACAAGTGCTATTATTAAATTGCCCCGTGAATGTTTAGGGATGGCACACCTCAGAGGTAAATTATGCAAAAGATGATGATCTCTTCATAGATTATTTTTCTGACCAAATCACTTGGCTGGATGAGGGAACACTGAAGACAGAGCCATGCAGTACCTCAGCTGAAAGGCTGAGGAGGTTGTGGCCCTGGAGCCAAGCGGTGAGCCCTGCGGGAGGGCAGCTCGCCCCGGGCACCACTGCCAAGCCCAGAAGAGGGGCAGAGCCGTACAGAGAGCACCTAGGAAATACAGCCCTCTGTCACGCTGAATCCTGAGACGCTAACAAAGGACACAGCCTTAGGAAGTGTGCTTATTAAAAACCTTCCTTCTCTCACACACAGTGCTGAATCATTTGTTAAGCCCCCACAACAAACACAAAAGGCAAAGGGAAATAACCACAGGGCAAACACCCACTTGCTGGTTTTGAGATGGAAGAAAATTAAGTACCTTGTATATTAACATCTTTTGTTCCATGAAATAATGCACTCGTTCTAGTTAAACAATCCACACCTGGCAAGAGCTCATTCCCATCGTTCCCAACGCTTCAGAGGGTTCGCAGAGTAGAGGAAAAACTGTACCGCTAATGTTTCATTTCATCCCCCCGCTGCATGTTGTGAATGACTAAAAGTCAAACACACCCCTACCAGGTTCAAAAATGATAAATTATTATAATACTCCAGCTGGTGGGCAGAATGGGTAGCAAGAGCATAAAGGAAAGGCTGGTACTTTAGCGCAGCAAGTAATTGCGAACAGAAGAGGGTTGTGGACACACAGTTACGTAGAAAACGTGCCATGACTGACAGCCATGCTGGGAAGAAAGTAGTAAAAAGCCACCTGGAAGAAACGTTTGTGTTTTTAAGGACTTAAAGAGAGCAATGCATGTTTCTCTTTATCAGCAAAATTTGCAAAGCAAGGAGAGGAGAGTATAAAGGGAGGAATGCAGCCAGTAAGTTACAGTTACAAACAGGTGTTGCATCATGCGATCGCACAATTTCTTTTTAACAATTGCAGTATTTTTCTTATTTTACTTTTCTGCTCCTGACACACGATAGGCATGTTTTGTCTACGTATGACATTTCACTAATGCCAGAGTATTCGCTCAGCTCCATGTGCTCAATGAATCATTATAACATTTGGAATGGAGATTTATTCACAGTAATTAGAAGTGAGTCTTCAGTTTTCTCTGGGAGAGGTGGGGGTCACGCATCCACCCTTGCACAGCCTTTAACAACCATTCTTGATGTAAAGAGCACATCGTCTGTCAGAGAGCACTGTGCTCCCAAACTTGTCAGTTTTTCTAAATCTGTCCTGGAGGCTGCACTCCATAAGCAGATACCCCACACTCCTTAAGACTGCCTACTTAGCACAGTAAAACCACCGGGTCACCTGGCCTCTTCCTGGAGAGATACTTCCCTCTCAAGTCCAGAGGAGAAGCCTGGAAAGGGACAGGAACACCAAGCCTCCCCGGTCCAGCTGCTGCCAAGGGTGCAGTACAAACCCCGTGTGTGTTTCCAAGGAAAAAAAAAAACAGCCCGTGCGATGGTTTGCCTCTGTAGAGCGCTTCTTCAAATTAAACCTGCACAAGTGGCTACTGAAACCTTTCTACTCATTTTGCTGCTGAACTGAGACAGATTTAGAAACCCATTTGTATGCAGTCGAGCAGTTGCCAAGATTCACGCTCAGAAGGGTTTCTTTGCATGGGCTGAAAAGTTAGTTGTTCCATTTAGATGAAAGTTTAGCCTCTGGATAAGTGGATGGTACCAACAGAAGTCTCCCAGGAAAATACTGTGCTGGCAGCCTTCTCATTTTTTCCAGGGCAGAAGGATTTTGCAAGGCTGTCAGAAACGAACTGCGCTTACTACCTGACTTCCAGGGGGTTCGCATTTTGAAGCCTGTTACACTCAGCTGAGTATGTCTGACACTGATAGTTTAAAACTATTAGTAGAGCTTACCAGCATCTATTTTAGTGTTTTTCCCTTTGCTGAGCGTGGATCCTACACCGTTTTTTGCGTGCGTGTGTGCTTCAAACCTACCGGAAGGTTAATAAACGCGTGAGCTGGCTCGGATGCACTAGATGGCTCCAACTTATTTGAAAGCTAACATTGCTCAGTGCCATCTCCTCCTGCCTCGGGTAATACATCAAACCAACCAAACCTATTTCTAGTTATGCTGTTCGTTGTACCCAGCAGGAATCAGGGTAGCTGTTTCTTCTTGCTTATGTCAAGAATTTGTCTGCCAGAGAGAAACTCCCCTCCAACCCTTCCCTGTGATAGCCAGCACTGCGGATGGGATGCCGCACTAGGACTGTCCCTGTCCAAACCCACATTTTGCTGTGGTCCCCAAATAGGGGTAGGAGCCCAATGGGTTTGACTGAACAGTTTAATTCATTTTTGCAGAGGTCTAAATCAGCAAGATGCTTCCACAATATTCAACTCAAAAACCTTCACATAAGGAGAACCTTCTTTTTTCAGCACAATGAATGTCAACTAGAGGCTAAATGAATGTTTGATGAATGAATTTTGGTTCTGTGGCTCTGTCTTTTCTTCTGGATTACATGGATTAGCAGCCCATGAAACACAGTTTAACAAATAAGACTTCGAAGTGGATGAATTGTAATCATCAGTAATTTCGGACACCTCATACACCGTATTATCAATTTCCATTAACATTTCTCCTTCGTGAATATAACCTATGTTTTATCTATTATTTACCTCTTAAGATTACCAGTCAAGTAAAAGCAGGGCACTAATAATTCAAAATATTAGCATAGTCTGTTGCACAAAGTATAGGCAGTTTGGAAAACTGATATTGCTGGTCTTGATAATAAATGTTGAGAAATCTGTTTGGTTTTCAAATTTTAAAATTTAGTGAGGCACTAAGTAAATAAAGTGGACTGTGCAGTTTCCTTTTTGCTCCTCCTTCCCAAACGTCAGCTCCATTTAGCAACCATTCCTGTGACAAAGAATACTGTGAATCCATCATAAATAACACAGTCCAGATCTGTGCAGACCAGGCAAAACAGAGAGCAAGTATTTTGCAGAGACAGAGCAGACAACTGCTCAGTTTCATTGTAAAAGAGATACTATCCAGTGCCTTACATGTAATAGCCTTAGCTAAAAGGTTTGCTGTCAGCTCAGCCCAGAACAATATTTAAAATCATTAAGTACTAGACCTGGCAGACAATGGGAAATCAGCTAGACAGGGTCTAATGCGATGAAAGGATTTAGTGTGTGTTCTGCGTTTTAATTTTTTTTCTAGATGAACTCTAATTCTAGAAATAGTTTAATAAAAAAAAAAAGAGAAAAAAGAGAAAAATGAGACATCCCTATGATGGAATAATGAAGTCAAATGAGGCTAGCACATGCATCAAGAAATACATATGAAACAGTAACAGGATGCAGTTATAATGACCGCCGCTTCAGTGTACTCAGAGAGAGTTAAGTAAAAGCAGGGACACTGATGTTTCTAATTCACCAGTGGATCCAGAAATGGTTCTTAAAAAGCAAAGGCCCAGTTAGTGGCCGCTGAAGCATTATTATCTCCTTCGCAAGCACCATCCCCATAGGGACCAAACCCGAAGGCATTGTACATAGACTGGAAAAACTCAGGATTTCTTTCCTATGGAAAATTCTGATATTTTGTGAAAGGCTTTGTTCTGAATTAGAACAACAAGAAGAAACTTAGAAATATCCAGAACTGGGGATATTGTGGAAGAAGGAGAAAAGAAAAAAAAAAAAAAAAAAGAACAGAGAAGCCAAAACAGTTTGGGTTTTTTTTCTGAATGAAACAGAACAGTTTATTGCTCCCAGCTCTGGACGATTTTCTGCATATTTTCTTATTCTGAGAGACTTCACAAGAAGTCCTTTAAAGTCATCAGTGGGACCCTACATAGAGGAGAAGGACAAAACCTTGAACAAAGGCCTTTGAGGCTCTCTGCCAAGGAGACCAGAGTAAGCCATCTCAGAGTGAAGCTGAGGGGCCCAGAGCTTCCCATTTCTAGACCCCGCATCAGAGAGCCCAGAAGGCCCGAGGTCCCAAACCTCTGAACAGCCCACACGCAGAGCCTGCACTTGAACTGTGAGTCCTTCAGCTCCCCAGCATCAACAAGGTCGCAAGAACCCAGGCAGCTCTCTATTAGAAACTCACGAATATGTCAGTAATAGGTTGTCAAACAGCCAGGTTCCCTCAAACATTTTGATTTTGACATAACTGACATTTTCCAACAAACTGCCTCTCCTAGAGGGAAAAAAAAGCATTCTTGGAAAGTTCCCATCCAACTGTACTTGTGATATAGACCTACAGAAATAGCACTGCATTGAAAGCCCTTTCAAGCTTAATTTATATGAACCCTACAAAAAAGGAGTACAATCACATGTGATGAGTGCCTAATAGTATGCAATATCCTCCTGTGAAAAAACATCTCTTAGAGTACCATGCATCTCCATAACATTCGTGTATCACAATCTGTACATGTCTGGCTCTTAGTCACTGAAATAACACCTTGGTATTTCATTTTTGTGACTGCTAATTAGAGCATACTACCTTCCTTTGTGGTAACATATTCTCACGCACAGCTTGACATTACAGTGCACACAGATTGCCCAGAGAAATGCAAGCTTCTTTTTTTGGTGTGATAATTGATCTGAACTTGCCTGTATTCATTTCCCTCAAGATGCTTCAAGATTAAATGAATGAATCTCGTGGCTGCAGAAGAGCTGAGTATTAAAAGGATTATGCTCACCACAAGAGACCCAGTACTCCTACATCCACAATCACTTCTACACACTTTCTACCTGCTCTTCAAAATACGATGTCTCCTCACTAAATGTCAGCAAGTTGTGGAGTTCTGCTGAGTTTAGAGGTAGAGATGCATTGACACATTTTGCTCAGGCAGACTGCACACCAAGAAGTACTGTTAAGGTTAATGACCTAATGATTAACAGCAGAAGACACCTTTGCAGGCAGATGAAGTTCGCTAACAGAATTACTAAAATAACGATGAACTCTGCTCTTTTCCAGTTTTATACATCACTGTACCCTGTGAAGGTGCAATCTCCTCCCAGAATCACGACCGGTCATTTACCAGTGGTGATTTCAAACCTAATGATGGCTAGACAACCCTTCGCCATTTTTAAGAGGTGGAATCACTGTCTTAGTAACACTAAAATGATTTCTAAAAACGTAGGATGGAACTAGCAATTATAGCCACAGAATAAAAGGTTGTGAAACAGCAATTGCTACAGGTCAGCAGTATAGCAGATTTTGCCAGCATTTGAGCAGAGGAGATGGTGGCAATGGATTAAAGTAAAGTCACCAGCAGCAGGTACAACACCCTTAGCTCTCATCATGGGAGCTGCAGAACCAGAATTACGGTCTTTGCAATGGATGTCCCTCCCTGCTCAACTGGGCCCTTGGGGAGCAGACCAGTCTTGTAGATCTTCGTATCTAATAGCCTCCACTCTTTAATACCCCATCGGCCAGTACCTGGTTCAGGCACAGCTTCCCTCACTCAGTGGGATCCCACCCTCTAGATCCAGACCAGATCTCACAGAACAGTTTAGGAGATCATCTTCTCCAGCTCTATGGTCAAAGCATCTGGTTGCTCAGGGCCTTCTCCACTTCAGTATTGAACATCCCAGACCTCTCAACAGCCCACACACAGCACCTGCACTTGAACTGTGAGTCCTTGAGTCCCCTAGTATCAACAAGGCAGCAAGATACCAGGTGTTCACTTTCCATTAGGATACAAGCAATCTCCTTTAATTCAGAGAGGTGTCCTCCAGAATGTGAATTTTAAGCTTGCAGATTTTGTATTCATATCAGAAGTCCTTCCTATTAACTGGGGTGGGACACCGTGGAGGGACAAGGTCCCAAAGTCCCTTGCCAGAAGCTAGGCACCAAAAAAAATAGTCAAGATAAAGATTTTACCACACTCTTTACTGCTTAAACTACCTATGAACCAGACAGATTGTGTTGAGCTACACCAGAGACAGAAAGCTAGACCAGTAAATTGGTGGGGCACATCAAATGAGAGACTGCAGAGAACTACCTAGTCACTGCTTTAAATATATGCACTAGATGGTATTTTATAGAGCAGGAGAGGGAAAGTGTTTCCTCACTGTAAGTAAAGAAGCAATCAAATCAAATATCAGGAATTACAGGCACAGAAGAAAATAAAAAATAAAAAAATTTCACACATGCTGCCTCCCTGCCTACATCTCCAACCAAATGAAAAGTCATCCTGTAGCCACATTTTCCTGGGAGCGATGACTTAGATGTATCATCCCATTCTTCCTACACACACACATGCACATAGAAAAATCACCAAAGCTCCCCAGTTGTGACCACTGAATTATGCCATCTTTGTGCTTACATCATCTAATTCACCACAGGACTGCTCAGACCTGATGGTGCATCCCTCTTTCCACCAACGCCGCAAGCTGCTGAAACGCAGCTATCTCACGCAGGAAGACAGCACCATCTTTGCAGTATATGGCAACTCTGCACAACACACAGGGCTGGAAAGAGCCCACCACCAGATCCCACTGAAACTGCAGGGGCACCACTCATAACAACATACCAAGCACCGCAAACAATACAACCAGGGCATGGAGCCAACATACAGACTTTTGCTAAGGGAGCCGTCGGATCAGTACTTGCCTCCAGCACTACACTTAGAAACCCAGCGTCACACCTGGTCCCCCAAATACACTGCAACACAAAGTTTGCTCTAAGCAGGAGAAACTGAACACATATGAGATTATAAGAGGAGATTAACAAAGGCTAGGTACTGTCACAGAGAGCTTTAAAATTTATTGCCTGTGTTTCAACTGTATCTCCAAATAACCCTTTCTAAGGGGGAATCACTATGGCCACAAAATCAGCACCTGTGTGTGTGGGTTGGGGGGAAGTTTAAGTGAGAGAAACAGATTGCTCTTTAAAGCTCTTTTACATAACACAGCCGCAGAATCCCTAAACGGCTCTTAAAAGCACTTCAACCAGAAAAACACATTGGATGACTGAACAGCATAGGGGGAACAAAGCGTAGCTCTATTCCCAACCTGACGTCTGTGAAACTTTTTAGATAGGAGCAGTATGGGAATCTCTCCTGCTTGTGCTGTGCATCGGATTCATCATCGGACTCCATGGGAAGCGCTCCATTATGGAACCAAATATATCCAACACCTAGATGTCCTCCAGCAAGCGTGGGCCCAGACCGACAGGCAACTTCAGGATGCAGAAGATGTGAGAGTGGGCATGTGTGAAAATGATTTTTTTTTAATGGGGTTGACACAAGAGGTGACCTTTAGTACATACTAGCATTTAAAAAATACTGACCATGTTGACATAGCAAGGTAATGGTGAACTATTTTTTCAAGGCTTTTTGCTTGTTTGTTTGTCTAAAACATGTATATGATGCATTGGAAAATAAACAAATGCTTTGGCAATCAAAAGCTAGCATTAAAAGGCTACATGTTTGGTGGGTTTTTCCCCTCTGTTTTTAAGGAAAGCTTGAACCTTTTAATAGAAAAATGGGATGCCAGTTTTATCAGTTTTTCAAGAAAGCCATTTAACTAGTTCTTGAGTAAATACCTTCTGCTTATAATGGAGCTCTCCCTTGTGGTTCCTTGCTCACCGGTCCCAGAACTAAGCAAATTCACCTGTACGTCACCTCTTGCAAAGGATGCAATTCTCTGCTTTCTTAAAACATGATAGAGCTGCTATCTGTTCATTTTTCAGTGAAGTACTGGATTTCCTGCTCTCTTCTGCTTTTCCAGGACAGGCTCTCTACTAGTACTAAGTTCAAACTGTTGGCTAAGCAAAGAGCAGGGTTGGAAAAACAAAGAACAGGGCTGGAAAAACCCATTTCAAGGAATTGAAAACAGACTGTTTTATCAAATCAGAACAAGATTAAAATGGCTCCATTTGAAGTCCTGGAAAAATATAACTTAGCTCTAGCCTGAGTGTCAATAAAAGCACTCCAGTATGATTTCACACCTCATGTCAGTGCATTACTATTCTTGCTGCAGGTAAGCGAGAAAGAGAAATTTATTGCCATCGCATACTGACAAATATGTAACTCGGGTGAGTGGTGAGGGTGTGCTAGCCTTGGAA
This sequence comes from Pluvialis apricaria, assembly GCA_017639485.1. Taxonomy (NCBI): domain Eukaryota; kingdom Metazoa; phylum Chordata; class Aves; order Charadriiformes; family Charadriidae; genus Pluvialis; species Pluvialis apricaria. The sequence continues at coordinate 28,223,235 of CM030014.1, forward strand.
AAATAAAGCAGCTAGAACTTGGAAAGCAACACATTTCCCAGAAGTCATCCACGCCAGGTTCATTCGCTGCCCAAGCAGGTGAACCGGCGTGTTTTCCGTAGTCAGAGCGGCACACTACCAGAGACCTTTGTTTGGTAGGAGCACGGGCTCTGTTTACGCAGGTGGGACAGGCACTCTTGCAGCATTTCAGGAAGGAACTGGCACATTCATTAGCTGCTCGTTTGGGAGTTGCAGACAGCATCCCTCCAGCATAACATGGTTTTCAAGTACTGACATGAAAACCCTTGAGACAAAACATACATGCAGCATAAGCCTAATATCAATAGCTCCGCTTGGGCTGGCTCCAGCGTACCTCCTTCCAGGAACAGACACCAATCCCCACAGGGCACCACATCAGGCCCCAAACTAGGTCACTATACATTTGCAATGAAAGCAAAGGCATAGATATAGCCAAGCAGAAAAAAAAATCCCACCATGACAAAACGGGTCATTATTTTTCACTTAGCAACAAAATACTTTGCAGATGGTGCCGTCATCACCTGTGGAGGAATGGAGCAAACTGTTCTTCTCACTGTGGATAGCATGAACGGATCGCCACTGGATGGTTAGGAACTTCGCTTTATCAAAACACACCACCTGCCCTGGCCCCATCTCTGACGCTGTTTAAATTACATGTCTATGCTGCAGGGCCATCAATAGAGCCAACGCACTGGGGAGGAGATGAGAGATTTCTGGGGTAGCACAGTTCTCATTTAAGCACCAGGCACCTTGCTCACCACTGAGAGAAAAGCTGGGTTGTTCGGCTGTTGGTTTAGCTTAGTCTTTTTGTGAGACAATTGCAAGAAATATACTCTATAGACTCAGCTTGACCTTAGATCTTGCAACACTCAAGGCACAACAGGTGTATTAAGGCTAGAAAGGCAGACCAAAATTTTTGACTTTTCAAGATGCTAAACCAACCATTTTCAAAGAACTGACTAGAATTAAAGTTGCAAGCTCATATAAGACTAAATCCCAATACCACACTGGGCTGAATGCTATTTAAGCTTGATTTCTCTCTGCAGTTTCTCAGTTCACCTCAGTGGTTTCTCAAGCTAAGTCAGTAATTCAGGTGATACAACAGGATTTTTGCTAGTGATTCATACAGCTCGGAAGACTCACTAAAGCCATTTTAACACTGCTGTTTTGGTGCCAGGGGATGTGATCGGTTTAGACCAGATGATTTAAACAATACAGGGCTTGAAGGGGATCCCTGTTCCCACCGCATAGCAACACACATGGGCATCAACCTGCCTTTCCATAGCCGTTATTCCAGACTTCAGGCGCAACAGAGTTGCCATCTCTACTCCAGGTTCTACAGCCAGAATTGGGTGCCAACAGGGGCACACAAGTGGGAAGGCTATGCTTTCACTTCACTGGGTGAAGACAGTGACAGGACACAGTAATAAATCAGTGTCTGAAACCTTGAGTTTTGGGGACTCGCCTCCCTTTCACCACTTGTTGCTTTCCTGCTTTTCTCATGAGCTATGGCCAAACATTCCTTCTGCAAGCAACCGTTCAACTCCACTCACCCAACTAGTGCCTATCCTCATGCCCCAAGCAAACGAGCCGCTCCCGTCTACCTCTTGCAGAAGCAGCCTGTTCTCCAAGATCCTTATGCAAGTAGCCACCATCCTCTAGTATCCACCCCAGAGAAGCATGCTGGTGCCAAGGAGAGCAGCGCAGAGTCCTAGGCCAGGCAGCATGCAGCTGCCTCATCCAGAGGTTTAGCTGCTGCTGAAGGGAGACACCAGGCAGAGTTACATCTGGCAGGATCTTGCAGATCGTGGCTACCGTGTCCATTCTTGTGCCTTTATGGGGGCATCATCAGCTTGATGCTTTTTATGGAGCTGTGGCAGGTTCCTGGCTGTTCCTGCTGCACTGAGTGCTCAAGCAGAGCTTGCAGTCTCCTACAGGGAAAATGTGACAGACCACCTGGAAACATCCCACAGGCCAGGCTGAGGCCAGCCTGTGAAATCAGTGCACCACCACTTAGGCTTCATTAGCAGAGTTTGGAGGTAACAATACAGTGTCTCCTACATAAAGGAGTGACCTCCACTATGAGTAGATCCAATTTCTCTGTTCCTTTAGGAAGTATACAGTGCAAGGGAAGTTCGTCTGTTCAGAGTTTGGGGTGGGAAGGGAGAGTGATTTTGCTTTGTAAAGGATGTGGGTTAGTTTACTTTGTGGGTAGGACCTAGCAATTGGAAAAGCGTGAGGCACGTCCAACATTTAATGTAATGGTACAAATATTACTTCTCTTTTGCACATGCAGAGTTTAGGTAGCAAGAAAATTGGTTCCTGCTTAGACAACCTCCCTCACACTACAGCAAATAGGGTTAGTGGGAACTGACTTGCAACACTGGGACATCCTCCAAAAACAATCTCCAAAGGAACAGCTTGTTTTCTTGGCAGAGATGGAAGAGGACAGAGTCTGGATATCGCATACGGAACAGGAGGTCTAGGGTTGGTCTAGAAGGGGAAGGAAAGACTGGGGGAGAAAAGTTAGATTCAACTAGTTATGCAGCATAAATGAAGACACTTCACACAGACCTCTGGCAAAATAGGTAACAAAAGGCAGGCAACAAAAATACTCCTCATGGATAACAGTGTGGCTTATGTGGTCTTCAGAAATATGATCATGAGAATGAAGTAAGTTGTCCAATATGTTGGCAATTTAAATGAAAAGCCTTGGATTAAGAAATAATAGTTTAATGGTGCAACAGTGTAGAATATGATGTCCTCCAGGCAAAACAAAAGCCAGAATATTTTTCTATGTTTCTACTTTAATTGCTTCTTAGGAAAGAAATGGCCACATCAAACTAGGTCAAGATGACAAATCAGAGTAAATAAAGCCTGCCATGTTGGTTCATCAAAATTAGCCTCTGCAACATGTTCTTGGTCTAACTAGGATTCCATAGTAACTGGAGAACCTGGCTGGGCAGCCCACGTTAACCTGTGGGAGCAGGGCACCAGGAACAGTTCGTCACACTGAGATTTTGGAAGCTGCAGTGGTGCCTGCAGAACGAGTCAATTTAGTATCCTCCTTTCAGGGGAGAAGTAAAGTATTTCCACAGACCAAACTGAAGTGTCATTAACACTGAACAAAAGTACAATAGTACTCTTGAGTAGGAAAGAGTGATTTCACAGCACTTGCAGATGAAAGACAACATGCCCCATAACACAGTATAAAAATATCCCCAAATCTCCCACTTTACAAAGTGCTTCAATGAAGAGCTATAAATAAGCAGGAGAGTCAGATGTTACAGTGAGAGAAGTTGGTGACTTAACAACACATTAAGCTGATTTGGATAGATAAGAATCAGTGAGTATGTTCACATAGCAATAAGATAAATAAGCAAATAAAAAAAATATATAAGCCTTTCCGTGGCTCTTGACAAGTAGAGGTAAACAGAGAGAAGATTTTTCTATATACACTGATGAGATTATAAAAATGTGACCAGATGTCTTCTATGCTTCATAATGCCCCATGAACCTTTGAGACATCTGTAGAAAATGCTTTGAGGATATAATTTTGATATGCTGCCTTCTGCTTCCCTTCACTAATATTGTTTCGCTTCACAGTGGACCCAGAGATTGACTTCAAGCAGCTGTTCAACCCAGAGCAATCCGATTCTCTTTATTTTAACAGGATAAGGAGGCTACAATAAGTGTATTAACTTGAAGGCCCTAGAGGAATAGTTTCTTGCTTAAATAGTACTTGCACTGACAAACAGAATCAATACAAAATTAAAAATGTAGAACCTCCCCCTACCTGACCATGTCTGTATTTCCAGGTTAGTTGCACAGCATCCTCAAAAACCTATCTTCCAACATTTTTCATGCTGAGTGGCAGAACCTAACTAGCAACGTAAGATAATTTTTGTCTTATTTCATTTTATAATCCATATGAAGCTAGCAATAAAGCTACGGATGACTTAAGGATTGGCTTAATGTGCCATTTCTGATCCACTTGATGAGCCACTGGAGCTAAGATCAGGAGTAACTGGATCACTCATTACTTGAACAAGAGCTGTGAAAACAGCTATTTGCATTGGTCTGCCCACTAACTACGTGCTGGTTGAATAAAGCTATTTTATTTTACATATAATTTCAGATTGCTTCATGAAGTTTTGTTTTTATTTTCCAAGGAAGCTAAAAGTATTGGAACAAAACGTGTCCAATCTATAATAAAGAACACATATATATAAGCATGTTTCAAAGTTAGAAAGGGACATAGCTTGGTTTTTTTTTATTATTCTTTGAGTGACTGAAATAAAACAAGTTCATAGTGGACTCGCAAAATTTCTTGGTGGACTCACTTTTTTTCTGGGGGGCAAAAAGATCCAATGAAACAATTTCATTTAGCTTTTCTTGGAGCCAAGTAATTCCTGCGGTACCCAGAGAGATATATTCTTGTAATGACCCTCATCTGAATGCAGTATCAGCTTGAGTAAGTCTGGCATCTTCTTATTTCCTTATGGTTGCTTCTACAAATAAGCTGTAAATATGCCCTTAATAATCACGAGGCATGTTTCAATCCCAAAACACTGCTAAGAGGAGATACGAAGTCGTCTAATCAAGCCAGAGACATGGTCCCACACCATGCTCAGTTTTGTACCTAGTTCTTTGTTCCAGCTGTCTCCTTCCAGAAAGATTTCCAGACCTGCCAGATAGACAGCAGCCCTGGTTCCATTGAACCGAAATTAGTGTTGCTTGTTGGACACTACGGCAAGCTCCAGTGATTGTACTCCTCCAGCATAGTGGCCTGGGGGTCTGTGGGGGACTGCAGCGAGAGCCACCTCGCATCTCTTTTTGCGTCAACTTTTCAAAGACCCAAATAAGGAAAGGCATTTGGCATTTCGTGTGTCAGACAGATGGATGGGAGGAGTGGTACTTGGAATGTCGAGTAGTGTGAACAAGGCATTTGGGGATGGATTTAAAACATTATATAGTGAGCACGGTGTACTGACAAAATCATTGGAGCTAGGGAATCTGGTTATGCATTAACAGAGCAGCCAATTAGTTAAGATTTTATTCTGAATTTGGCTCTAGGTTTGCCTCTGTAGCCTTTCACTAGACACCATTCCTACTAAAAGTCAGTCGTATTTATACCATGGTTGAAAAAAAAAAGAAAAAAAATGCATTGGCGAGTTGCTAAGGCTAATTTTAAAAAGAACTGACAGAGTAAGTTTTAATGAAGAGACAGGAGACTAGAGAGTGAATGTTATTTAGACGGATGTGGAAGAGTAAATCTGCATTTAACTCTCAAAAAGTCAAGATAACTTTCCAGCTAAGGATTAATACCAATTCTCCAATTAATTTTCTTTTCTGTATATGCCTGCATGGGGAGGGGAGAAAAAGGAGATAGAAACAGGGAGACCCATAAATAAACGACAATCTGAAGAATGTTGTCATTCTGCATTGTTAGTGGGGTGTATGAGACAAAATTATTTTCATTCTTTTGTCTTGCTCAGATTCAAACTAACAACCAGGGGATGAAGACAGCTCAAAGTGCATATTCTGCGAATAGCCATAAATAGGAGTTGTACTTGGGACTTTGTGGACTTATTTAGTTGTTCCCCTTGTTTATTGCCTGGACTACCATAACACAGCTCTAGCTTTCATTAAGGTCTCTTAAAAGTTTGCCTTGACTGAAAGCCTCCTTGCATATTTCATGCTTGTACATTGCTATTGCTTGTCACTCTCCAAACTCTCTTCCGCTTTCTGACCATTAGTTTAAAAATATGCTGATACACACAAACACGAGCATCTTTTTTTTCCTTCCACATTTGCCCACAAATGCACAGTCCAAGTAGTTCTTCCCTACAACTTTGATTTCTGAAAAATCATTTGAGTTACATCAGAGCACTCTTCAAGCTTGTGATACCAGATCTAGATGAAGACTCTACATCACTGACATCCACTCCAGACATGCTGCTGTGTCATCACTGCCAGCGATGCGTGGATCAAGGTGGAAAACAGTGGAGTTGCCAGAATTTTTTATTTATTTTTTAAACAGCCGATTATTTTGCCAGTGACCTCTGCATGACCTTGGACAAGCTGCTTTATCTCTCTTTTACTCCCCTTCTACTTTTACTTGGGATTTATCATCTTTAGGGAAGGGACTGTCTGCAACTGGGCACAGCACATACCACTGTGGATCTCTCATTTCAAAGCATTAAGTACCAATAATGAATGATGACAAAGGTCTCAGAAATTAGCAAGAGAAGACACGGCATGACAGACATTTAGCATTGCCTCTTTTGATTCACCAGAATTTCCCTCGTGCTAGGTTCAGAGCTGCAACAATGCATACCCAACAGTGCTTTTGCAACTCATCTATGCACAATGCAGTATTTTATATTTATTCATGCTTCTGTTTAAGTAATGAGTTTTTCCTGTGAAAAGCGGGGGGGAGGGGGGAAATCCTTAGCACAGTGCAACAGTAAATCTCACAGCCTGTGGGACCGAGGGAGCTATTTTCACTCGCAATGCTTTTGGAGGCAAATGTGAAGCTGTGGGATAAAATGGCAGGAGAGGACCACGGCGCTCCTCCTCCACATGCAGCCTCTCCCCGCTGTGGGTCACCCTCCAGGACAGCGGGACAAGCACAACGGTCTATTTCTTTCTTGTTTAAAGCACAGTCATTTCCCAGGAGAAGAAACAGTGGAGTGCAATAAAGCAATTAGGAGGAAAAATACACAGGTCCTTCCTGCTTAACTACCAGGTGAGGGCCCATCCTGGTGGGATGGGAGGCAGCCCCCATGGGTGTACATGGCTGCTACTGGGAAGGCAGAGCGGAGGGCAAGGGACACTGTACCGTATGTGCCAAGTCTCACCGCAGCCTGATACAACAGGTAACAAACCCCACAGGCAAAACACCTCTGGTGAGGTGCAGCCCTGGGCTGACAGACCAGAGAAACCAGCCAGCCATGAGGGGGAGTGAGGAAGGGAAGGGAGCTGCCCTGCCCCAAAATAAAGCCCTCACAGCCGCTGCCCAGCCCTGCCCTCGCCTCTCAGTCACCTTGAGGAGGGAGAGAAAAAAAACCAACTGAAACAAACCAAAAACAGCCAACAGCCATCCACCCCCGAGGGCGCTGAGAGACCCCACCGCAGGGAGGTGCATTGCGGCGTGGCACAGCTCCCCTGCGACGCCCTTCCCTCAGCGCCCCGCCACCCCCTTCCCTCAGCCCCCCGCCACCGAGTGGCCGCCTGAGCAGCCCCCTGGCCCGCACCCGCTCACCTTTCGTTGTCCCTTCGGGGCAGATGCATCTCTCCCTCTCTGGAAGACGGGGCTGGAGCCGCCGTGTCCCCGCAGCACTCGAGGAGGGCTCCGGGGCACAGCTCCTGCGGGCGGGAGGAAGGTGAGGCGAGGCGGGCTCCCCACCACGGCCTGAGGTGAACCCCCACCCCACCAGGCAGAGCAACTGCACTCCCCTCACCAGCACCCACCCCACACCACTGCCAGGAGGCCCTCTCTGCTCACCCACCTCTCACAGCAACGTGGTGCCCCAAAAAGGGTGAGGGGCGCAGCCACCATTGCACCCAGCGAGCCCCAGGTGAGCACCAATTAGCAGGGAAGCAGCTGCAGGTGAGGGGATGAGCTCCAGGTGCCTGGCAGCCCTGAGGTCTTCCCCTCCTTCACTCCTCCAGGGTGGCACACAAGGCTGTGTCCCCCTCCAACCTCCTGTCATGGACACGGGTGCCTCATGCAGGGTGTGTTTTGGGGTGGTAGAGTTGTACTTGCAGCCATGATCTGGCCCCCTGAGCTCTGTAGCCTGCTCCGACCCCTGAGGTGGGGACATGGCTGCCCCACTCCTCACGAGGGGGCTGAAGGCCCAGGGCCCCGTGGCAGATACCTGTGTGTCTGGCCCCATGTCCCAGCCCCTGTCCCTTGGGGACGGCTGCCACGCAGCGATGGCGCTTGCCATGGCCTCTCCCTTCACCTGCGGGCCAGGGCCGGGTTTTGGAGGGAAAGCGTTCCCTTCCCGAACTCACGGGAAGCGGGTGGAAACGCCCGGCCCGAAACACGCACAATATGGGTGTCTTGGAAGGGCTGTGCACCTGTCCTTGGAGATGCCTTTAATCTATAGAACATAATACTTCAAGAAGCCACATAAATCAAAGCATACATTTCATGAAGTGCTGCAGAGGAGAAGGAAATTACTTGCCCTGAAATCTCTTCAGTACTGTGGGAGAGAAAACTTGCCTGCTTTGTTTGTTTTGTTTTTTTAAACTTAAGTGTATTTTTCCTCTTTTGCTGTGATCTCTTAATTTCTTCAGTGTTTGCTTTTCTGTTGGCTCTTGTGTACACACATTTTCTTTTAACTGAATTGCTTCTCCATTGCAGTTGTATTGCCTTTAGTAGCTACGAGAGAGGTCCAGCGTTGCAAGGAATTTTCCATGTAAGGTCCAAACAGGGCATCTGTGCGTTAGGGATGGGCCACCTTTTTGGAGTGTGCAACAAAGCCAGTCTATGTTTCCTAACCTATTTTTGAGCCCCAAACTGTCATTAATAACAACCTTTTTCTTCTCCAGTTGGCAGTCACTCAAATAAGAGGACCGCAGGAGAACATTCCAAGATAGGCCAAACTCTCTAAACATGTTTTTTATACATAGCAGCCTCAAACTGTATTCCTGTTAAGCGTCAATAGTGTCTGTACACCTGCTCTATTTAAGTTCCTTTTAATTAGCCCGGTCTCTATTCATGTTTGTGTGAGATTTTGTGTGAAAAGAACTCAGCAAGCCTAGTCCTGGAAACCAGAGTTTACTAGGTATTTTCCACTATCGTTTTTTGCTCCTGTTTCCTCAGCTAACCTTCCTTTACCCTGTATTTGTCCTTCCTTTGTCCAGTCTTTTTGCCATTGCTCACTCTTAGGTATCTTCTCTCTCTCTCTCTCTCTGTGTTCATCATCTCCTATCTTCTTCTCTCATAAGAAAGGACATGCCACATGATGCAAATGTCCAATAAGTTACTTCCAAATAAATTATTTCATTCCTATCTGGGAATAAATCAATTCAACAGTTGCTGGGTTTTTTGACCTCTTTACAGGGGTTATCTCTGCCTTTTGGTAGCAAACGAGAGGGTTTATTGCTGAAGGAGCAAAAGATAAACCAATAATAATTAGTTTTCATGTTGCCAATGACTGTTCATTAGTGCATCTGGAGAAAGATGAAAAGCAAGATTAAAGAGGTTTGTGTACATGTGTCTGCCTTAATATGGAAGTGAGCTTGGTCCAGATATCTGGCATTAGAATAACCTTCAGTATAAATTGCTTGAATTAAATATCTAAGCCAAATGTGGGCGCTTGCATGTAGTAGGGCTGTTTAAAAAGGGAAATATTTGAGGGAAACCATTAGGAGAGGAAGAGAAGCTGAAAGACTCCAAGGAAGGTTAAACCTCACTAAAGAAAACCTGATAAAATAAATCCCCCCATCTTCTCCCCCACTGCACACACAGAAGTTTTCCAGCCCCAGTGGAACATGACAGATTACAAAGGAATTTCTTCCAGAGGATATCTTCAAAGGATGTACACAGATATATTTTAAAATAAATTGGGTGGGTATTGAATTCACATCATTATACTATATATACTGCTCGTTTCTTCCTTAGTGGATGACTCTTGGGGATCCTTCTCTCATTAGGTCCCAGACAGGAAAAAAACTACTTATTCATTAACTGGAGGACTGTGTAATCTGTTTTTTTCATTGATCAATTAGTCATCATCCACAAAGGCCATAAGCTCCAACAGGCACCACTTTTCAGTTTCCCATGGATAGGCTCTCTTTGGTGAAAGCACAGTCATTATTAAGTGTACTTTATACAATAAAACACGGGTTAAAGAAATCTTAAGCCTCCATCTTAGTTGATGTGTTAAGTGTTCTCTCAACTCCCTCTGAGCAGAATAATAAATTTGTTCCTTTGTGTAATTTGTACTGCAATAAAGGTAAGAAAGAAAAGGTGAAGCCTAGCACAGGACCAAACCCAGTACTCAGTAGTCTTAAGAGAAAACACTTACCCTTCACTAACATAGACAAAGAATTCAATTCATATTTTTCTGAGTATCATGAATTTTCCTCTATATGTAATAATATAAGGTGGCAATAATAGGAGTAGAATCCGAGAATGTTTTTGCACTGTAACTGCGTTTCTTCTGTGGTGTCAGAGTACGACCTCGGGTTTGCTCCATGAATGACATTTTAGAACTTGCTGCTTAGTTTACTCATTTCAAACCTATTTTTTTCTCCATCCAGGACAAACAAAGAAATAAAGATGACTTCGTGCAGTTGGATTGCTTCTATTATTATGAGCTGCTCATTTTTTTTCCTTCTACTCCCCTCCAAGACAGTTAGAAAGGCAAAAGCCGGGGCAAAAAATATGTGGAATTTGGTGTTGATAAACTGAAGTGAGAGCTTGTAACTGGGGGAAAAAACCCACCTCTTTTATTCTGTTGCTTAGTGGAAGGAACATTTTACCTGCGTTACACTTGCTGTGCATACACTCTAGGGCCCTGCTTAAGAGCCTGGATGAAGACTATCAAAAATCGGTAGTGCTCTCCCTCCTGAATGACTTTGTTCATTTCCAGACCTCCCATAAGGAAGGAAAAGAAAAGGTAGAGCAGATACCAGAGTTCAAAGACAGGTGCTAAATATTGATAAGAGGCAGGAGGAAAACTCCTTTCAGTAGAGAACTGAACGGAGATCTAGAGTGATTATTTTAATGAGAGGGTATTATAAAGATAAAATGATTAGGAAATAGTATGCAAAAGGTCAATGAGTATCTGCTGTTATTCTAACTCTGAATACAAGGAAAAAATTCTGGAAGACAGCTTTGATCTAGGCGCATGATTCAAAATGTCTAGGCAGCTCAATATAATAAATGGAAATGGAAATGTTTACAAAGCAAAAGAGGTATCAGAACCAGGTACAGTCTTGCAATGCTTCAGGAAAAGGCTGTGAACTCTGAACGGCACAGGATGGTAAAAAGCTGTATATTTATTTGGGGGACTCCAGATCCATTGTCACAGCAAATTCAGAGCCTAAAGTTCAGTCCTGGAGGTAGATGAAATGTACCCAATGCATGACTGATTCTATTATTCTCCTTTATGTGTTTGGGTTTTTTTTGTACTTTCCTCATATCCTTCATCTTTTCTATTTCCTTTTCTGGGATAGGTTATTTTAGACTGAGATGGGCCACCCGTCCACACAGGAATTGTAATGCTTAACTCTTCTGTCATGGGACAAGCTGATAACTCCGCGTAATGCTTTTTTTATTATTTATTTATTTAGCTCTTCATTTTTTCACATCTCTTTAATTATGATTCCTTCCATCTACTGATTTGCCTTCTTTCTAAACTTTATGCTTATTGATTTTTGAAGATAACCATTAATGACATACTCATTTCCACGTATCATGAAGTCATTTGGGAGTTCTCAAAAGAACATTTGCCCAAGTAATGAGGACTGACAGTTCACGGACCTTTGCTCATGTGACAACACAAAGTACTGTCTTACACAATCATTAAAGCGAAGCACCTTAAAATCATTTATTAAATCACTTTGTTCTCAATAAGCAATGAATTAAGCCCTCTTATATCTAACCTAGAGTCTGTAACTCAGCCACTGTTAACTTTTCTGCAGCCTCACGTCCCAGTCTGGCTCCCCCAGAAATGCTATCAGAAATACCCTTTATTTTTTCTTAGAGCGAGTCCTAGGTATGTTGGAGACTACAAGCTTAGGTATCCACAAGGGAGTGTCCATTGTAGCAGGGCAGTATGAAATGTTCCACAGTGGTTTGCTTTCTTAGATGTTTAAATCATGGCTGCAAGTTATTCCTGGGTCCTTTTTCAGGAGAACAAAACATAACATGGCAACAGCAAGCACTGCTGTCTCTTGTCTTACACTCTGTGAGAATCCACAGCCCTCTACTGTCCAAGGAGCAAGAGATGTGCCCAGAAACATATACCAAGGAACTGCCTAAGCAATGGGAGACTGAGGTGTGTCTTAAGCTCTTTCACTGGGACAGAGATCCCATTTTTTTTTAGTGGCAGGGAAATGTGTTCTTCCCTTTTCAATTTGCTGTGTGAAACCATCCTTTTGGAATCTGTTAGGTGAACCAGCTTTTCTTGCAAAACCTTTAAAGACCTGAAGAAACTTGCTGATACATACAGGTGTTTCTGCACAACTAGGTGTACATATATGGAAAGAGAAATAGATACTAGTGCAAGACTCATGCTGCACTGATCTGTCCATTTGCAAGACAAGCCTCATTTCTGGGGCACAGCTGAGCACTGAGTTATAGGAGGGCTGGAGATGGCTCCTGGCTGCCATTGCGCAAGAAAGGCAAAGGGAGAACGACCCTATAGCTGTGCCCTGCATCCTCCTGGGGCCACCTTTTACTCCAGTATTAGTAAAATAGTTTGGGGGGAATCTCAGTTTGGACGTAGTTGCTTACTAGAACAAAGCAGGTGGCACGTTGATTTTTTCAGTCACTATAGGTTTGAATCTTGCTGTTGTCAGATGTGCTGCTACATCTTTCTGTCCAAATGAAGCACATTCCTAGGTTCTGCTTTGCCCAAGGATGAGATCGGGAGTTAGCAGGAAGCATCAAACAGGAGGAATCATATTCCTATTAGCTCATTTTGCTCTTTACAAATACCAGTCTTGTGCTTTTGACTTTCTGTTCAGAAAAAATAAGCTGCCGCTCTTAGTTACTTGCATATCTGTGGGTATGAACGTAATCTTGTGAGTAACGTTAGAAAGTCAGTATTTACCGGTGCATTTACTTCTGAGAATCCCTGTTCTGCCTGTAAGAAGAGATCAGGGTAGTTACCACTGTATAGCACGTGCTGATGTTCTTAATTTGTGTTGATTTTTTTTCAGATTTCACCCCTGGTAAATATAATATCTTCTTTGCAAGGAGAAAAATTAAGGCTCTGGGAGGTTAATGAACTTGTTCGTTCACACTGTTCTAATAGATTACATGCCAGAATAGGAGCCAAAAACATGAGTTCTGATTGTGGTTCTGACATGCGCTTACAATGTAAGAGTACCGTTCCCTGAGGTTCATTTTCCCAGACAGACAATGAACTATGGGTCTCTTCATCTGAGGTTAATTGGAGTCTCTGTACCTTTCCTTAAATTAAAGAAATGCCCTGGGGAAATTGATGCACTAAATGTGTCTCAAGAAGTTTACATCCAATTTAAGGTGGAACTGAGAAAGGAAAGACAAGTGATAGGGTGGTGACCACAAGCTGAATGCATCAGAGAAACACAGCAGTGCATACCAGGTGTGCAGGTAACGTTGATGCTTTCCAGGGAAAAGCAATGGAACACGGCCACTCTTAGTAGATTCTAATTCCTGAAAGATCTGAGGAAATCCCCGTTTTAGACCCAATAGGACTAGGATACTTTCTGGTTCTGCAGACTGAGTTACTCTGTAATGAAAAATATTGATTTTGCAGCCAGAAAAGTCTGCTCACTTCTGGCTGAGAAAACAGAGGGCAGACACCATAACAGTTTGTGCAATACAATAAAAGGAGCAGACTTCTGCTGCCCCAGCACTTGCCTGAATCAACAAATAATGGGTCATACAAAAAAAAAAGGCCTATTTTTGGAAGGATACCTCTGAAACGGAAGGGTTGTTTCAGGCCTAATTCATCCCTTTTTGCTCCTGAATGGAGGAAGATCAATGTAAACTTCTCTCTCTTCCTTCATGCCCTGTGGGCTACCTGGGAAGCATCCATAACATCTGCATTACCTTGAAAAAGGGCATGGCAGCATGCTGCAGGACCCACTGTGACCCCTGGGCGAAACCATGGGTCCCCATGGCTGAGGCACACTGCACCCTTTCCCCCGGGGATGAGAGGATAATGCCTGTGAAATGATGGGAGGCAACTCCATAAGGAATGAGTTTTCTATCTTCTCTGTGGGAGTTTTCCAGTTCTAGTTGTTACCTTGGACCAGTGACTGCAGAGCCAAAAGTCCCTAAGTAAATACTGAGTAGCCTCTGTGAGTGAATAGGGCTCACACATCTGGTGTAATCTCCTCCCGCTTGCTCTGGCAAATTCCTTTCATCCATATGTTGTTTTCTTGAAAACACACAAGATGGGAAAACAGTAATCTGTGGTTGCAGGACATAAACCTGCAGGTGTAGGACATGGGTTTCTGTTGCTTTTGGAATTCCTTCTTTCTTCTAAAGTTAACTCTGAATCTCCTTGAGGACATAATAAAAACGCAAATAAAACCTGTCTTTTCCTTATACAAGCAGGAGTGTTTGCAGTTTGCTCTTTTAGGATGGTGGTAGTTAATGTTGGGTTCCTGATTTAATAATGATTTCACAAGCGTTCTTTCCAAAAAAAGACTGTTTATTTTCAGATGTAAAGCTGAAGTGTAGGAAGACTTCCTACACTAAAGTCACACTGCCTCTCTCAATAACATAAGGCAAGCCATCATTCTGATAAGTCAGCGGTTGTATTTGGAGCTGCACCATATTGGAACCCCTGGGACAAAGTAGGCTAAATCCACTCTTTTTTCCAGGGTTTGCATATGATGAATGCTAGACATGTTTCAGAGCCAAACTGACACATTACTAAAAACCAAAACCAAGCAACCAAAGAAAACCCCACCAAACACAAGGAAAGATTTGGATTTCTGATGGGAGAAGCATCAAATGGATCATAGACTGTTGCAACCACTTCTGGCATTAGGCTAGCAGAAGGGCTAGTTAGCCAATGCAATTAAAGATCTTCAGCCAAAGATAGGAATTCCAGCACCACTATTAAGGAACATCCTTAAGGCGTCTCATCAGATCTGATATATTCTGTGTATTTTTGGAAAACAAGTACTGAATCAGGTGAGAGGCAAAGCCTTTAAATAACCCTACAAATTTAAACCGTCAAAGAAGCACTTTTTAAAACATCTTTGGGAAAAGAAACAACATGCTTTGAAGTGGAAGCAGGTTGGATTTCAGAATGAAGCAGCTTCACAAATTTAGACACCTGCTTAATTAGAGGATGAATGTGAAATCCTTAAACTTAAAAGGCTTTTATGAGGCAGCACTTCAGAGAACAAGCATTCCTCTAGCTTCAGCAGAGAAGAGCTGTTGGCTATTATCTTTGGAGCTGGGTCAAAAATGAATATATTAGCAAAAAGCACTCTGAATAGATGGTGAGATGAGCTGTATGCAATTCCCAGCCCTCAAATAGGAAGCATTTTGAAAGAATCGAGGAAGGCTAGAATCATGGATGCTTTAGGAGGCAACGCTCAAGCCGTCATACAATCAGAAAACAAAATGAGTAAGAAAAAACTAGGTAGACAGGTAGCAGGTACGCAGTCATTTAAACACAGTAAAGGAACATTTTGTTCAGGATACTATTGTGGTTCAGTGGTCTGTCCTATAGTTTTCATTCAACCCATTCAGGAATACTACAAGAGGAGCTCCTAAATACTGCCAAAACAGGAAATAAAAGATATAAAACAGCTAATGTCTTTCCCACCAACTTTTAAGCAGGAAAAAATGCAGCTCTTTTGACAGAGAAGTAAAGAGAAGCTCAGGAAAAGTATTTTTAACAAATGCTTATAAGAGCAAAGATCTCTGCTGTGTCACTTTAGGAAACGGTAGAGAGACAACCACAATAATTGACATCTGACACAAAAATGCAGGATTAGGGTTTTTCCCCTCAAAAGAAGAGAAACTGCAAAGTTCATAACTGGTAAGTGATGAAAACACTAAGCTAACAGCAGGGAGTTTCCTTTTTCTAGTACCCCGGCCTCTATGAAGACAGAAAAGTAATGCAATCCTCATCAAAACCAAGGGCAAGACTTTTAATATGGCACACAGTTATTGCAAGACCTCAGTCAGTGGAGAACTCAGATCTGATTGTTTATGTAGGAACGGAAGTTTGATGAAAAAAGTCCTACCTGTTGTGTGGAGGTATGCTGGCATTTACCCAGGAGACTGCTGCAAGTATTGCGTCTCTTCAATAACATTAAGAGCTCCCAGAAGAGCAGGTAGGCACCTTTACATCTCACTGTCTTTATTGCAAGAAAGAAAAGAAGAGTAAGAAAGTAGTTATGTGCTGAAGAAACAGACGTTTCTTTGCCAGACTATGACCAAAATATTAAGAGTTCCTCAGCAGTTCTCAAGGTCTGCATCCTTTATTCAAAGCATCATCTGAACAGACTAAAATACTTTTATTTAGGATTTTATCAGCTTTGTAACTTACAACAAAGATGATGAAAAATATTCGGAAAAAAATACAAAAATCCTAATAGACTACAACAATTTCCTGCTGTGGATTATTTAGTTTTATTCTCATTTATAGTTCACTGTCCTTTACAAAACACACTGTTTACTTTAACTTTTCAAAGTAGCCTTGTTGTTCTTTTAAGACATTGTTCTCAGATTGCTTTTTTAACTTGCCTTTATCATATTCAATGCTGAAAACAAACTGAAGAAAATTGACAAATTTATTCAATAAAAATATAAGCAGATATACTGCAAATAAAACATGTGCTTGAGAAATAGAAATAATTATTAGAGCTTGAACACAGCTTAGGGCAAAACCAATCTATTTTGGAACTTAAAATACCCATGATGCAACTAATGTAAAATACAAATGTAAGCGACCTATTAATTCCTGTAAAATAAAATGAACTAAAAAAGATTAGGCGGCCACAGACTAATTATTAAAAAAGCTAAATGACAAAGCACATATTTTACTATAATTTCTACCCCAGTGTACTGTAAACATTCGTACTGTATTAGTTCTGATATCAAAGTACAGTTAAGTGGTTGTATTATGCAAGGTTTAGCATACTGGCTTCCATTTTTATTCTAATACTGCTCCATATAATAAATGTGATACAATAAATGTCTTATATAGTATTGCTGCTACATTAGCCTGCTCCCAGATGCAACTGCAGTGTTTTGGGAGCAGGTTTCAACTCTGTTGTTCATCCCTAATGCAAAAGCTCAAATGTTTCAGTTAAAGTCATTTTCTCATTTCAAAATGAGACCACCACCACCAAACGTCTTATTGCTTTCTTCACTGCTTTGTGGACTCGTCTACAACTTTTGCCTACAAACATTGTGTCATCTTTGAGCCATAAACCGCAGCTTTTCTCAAGCCCCCAAAAGAGACAAAGGGTGGACATCCTCTTTCACAACAAGCAGACAGACTCTGACGCCGTTATCACTGCATGCACCAAGAACAACCCCACTCGGGGGAATTTATGTCTTTGTGAGGCCCAACATCCCAACATTGTGTTTTGGTTTCCTTCCAAGCTGGATGTTTAGCATAACATACAATAAAAATAAAGAAGCTTCTTTTTATTTCTGCTTAGGAAGAAATTTCATTTTGTCTCCATAGAAGAACATCAGGCTACAGTAACTCACAAATTTGTCACCACTAATCTGGAACTCACCGGTAATTTTACCTGAAACTGAATGCAAGGAGACACAGGTTTCAGCTGAAGCAGCATATGGCTGCTTGCCTTCTCTGCTGCTTAAGCTTCTCTGAAAACATCAAAGCCACAATCAGTTCTCTCCACTGAGTCTCAATTAGTTTCTGAGGCCAGTTTAAGACCTGGATCCTACGTTTTAACATGAAACAGAAAAATCAAACTTCATCTGCCTCAAGGCCTGATATGTATCAGCAAACCTTCTCAGAGAAAGATTTTCTACCCTAGGAGATGCTCACAGTGTGAATATCTCCTTGTAGCCCCAAGTCATACCAGCTGCCTCTAGAGAAGGCCCCTGCCGTGCCCCTGGAAAGGGAAAATACCAGAAGACTTATGGTATCCCCTGTGTTAGAGATTCTCTTTTCAGGCATGAAGATACTATCTGATCAGTGGCCTGGGCAATGTAAAACCGTTATGCAAATTTTGTAATCACTGCAGTTATTCTTGATTTTCTGCACCTGCAAAAAGATGGGAAGGAATTCACATTCTTCAGCTAGATACTATGCTGGGGTAAATGCAAATGGTTAAACTGAAATCAAAGGAGCTATGCTGATTTAAAGGAGCTGAGGGTCTGCTGCAATATTTCGTACCCACAGAAAAGTCTCAAACCCTTCTTTGATTTCCCAGTTTCGTATGTGTGGAGGTTGTAAATATTTGATATTGGCATTCTTGTTAGAAAGTTTTTTTCAGATCTGCTTTTTAGAAAGATCAAATGCTCTTCCTCAATATCCTGAGCATTTAAATAGAAAATTACTATTTATCTAAAAGCTTACTTATGAGATTGAAGCAATCTGGCTTCATTTCCACAATTTTAACATAGTATCCTTGACACTCCAGCATAGCAATGCTTTTGATAGTCTCTGATCAGCAAAACTTCCTAACTCCATATGCATATACAGAAATGTGAAAGTTACACTAGGATCCTGATTTCTTACTGCTTTCCTTTTTCATTACTGAATAAACCAGGCTACAAATCTGGGATACTGTACTTAATTATGGGAAAGAGGTATCTGACTATTTCCATTTTTAACTGCATTAACAACGTCAGTACCTATTCTAGGTGTAACAGTCTAAAAGCTTAGCCTAGCTCATAAACCCAGAAGACATACGGAAACATGTTTTCATGTTCCCCTGAAAAGTAATTTTTACAACTGTGTATTTGCAAGGAGTTCACAAAACTAGCAACGCATTTATTTTTCAAATGAAATGTCCATAGCCTGTAGAATAATTCAAACAGGTGCTAATTAGGTGTACAGAAAGGCCACTGAGGATAATTTATATATCCCCCTGCAACAGAAAAAAATGAATAAATGTTAATTGCTTATATTATGCAACGAATGATTTTTTAGGATGGCACTAAATTAGCTGCAAATATTATAATTACAAAGTACTGGGTAATTTACTAAAGATTAATTGAAATGATTAAGTGCAAACTGCATAATTTTGCAAGGTAGTATTAATGCTTTCTGCACAGAAATGAAAAAAAAAAGCCAACCCAAACCCGTGGTTGTTACTGGCTAGTTAATGAAGTACTTTATGCGCCTTATGAAAGCATCAGTGGCCTCTCTTTTACGTGCCCTTCTCTCAAAAGGGTGTTCCATGATTTTCATGGGGGGAAATCATTGTAGTGTTGATAATAACCAGGATGTCTAAACCAGTCTGTTTCAAGGACTGAGTCTGATCTCAATGGCATGGGAGTGACACAAAAAACGTTGCTTCACGGTCTGTGTCCAGCAGCCTTTTCTGAAAGCTGCAGCAACTGTGTCTGACTTTACTGAATAAGAACTTAAGCAACTGCACATGCAGTTTGAATGCATTCCTCATAACCAGCAAAAGGAGGCCCACTTTAAGCAAGATACTTAGAAATATCACTACGCAGCAATAGTTTTAATTGACTTTCCTGAATTCAGTGCACCAGCCTCCTGCATGCAGGCTCCATATTGTGCTGTATGGGGGTGGAAGGGGATGGTGATGACTCTGGAGAGGGGAGGGACTCGAAAAATTGTGCTAGTCCAGGAGGGATTTCTTACGAAGGTGTATTCTCTATTTTAAATGCAGGATACTTTTCTGAATTTATTATCTCTATTTATTACAATCCCTTGGCCAATATTTATTTTTTTGTGGATCAATATTTAATACCATTCAAATGTAGCTATTTAGAAAGTGATAGTGGAAACCAGAGGAGAATTCAGTGTTGAGAATAATTCTGGACTTCTGAGGCAATGGGAAGAAGACATTATCACGTTCTTTTCGACTAACGCATGTCACAGCTATGACGACTGTAAGATGTTGCACCTTTCATTAACATACATGCCATATGTCATTACAAGAAGCACCGTGAGTAGTGAAATACTATAAATGAAAACAAATGTCTCATGCTTTTGGCTAGTTGTAACATTAAGCACTTACAATGCTGTGATGCTCAATATGCAGGAGACATTTTAGGGAACGTCTCCTATTTCTACAGGCCTAAATTTACCCATGTGCAGAGACATGAAGAAAGCAAGTATATCAATTAATTCCCACTTCAAAAATGGGTAGACTGTCAATTTTCAATTCAAGGCCAAAATCCCCTTGACACCATGCTAGTTATGAAATTTTGATTGTCATTTCAGCTAAACCTTAAAATCTGTTTAATGTGAAGAGTCCAATCCAGGAACATAGGGACTTTCTGGATTTCTTGTCCTACTCAGTATCTCACTTTAATGTGTGTTTCAGCTCCTTTCACTTGAACAGATCTTGCTTAAACCTAGTCATGTGCAGTATTGAATAAGAATGCCTCAGTAAATCTGGGCAAAAAGGCTCATCTAACATTAAAATGAAGTCTGTGCATGACATCCATTAGGACAATATTGAGAAGACCCATACAGGATTAGAGAGTCAAATTTAAAATTATGATGCACATTGCAGTCTTGGTAACAAAAGGAAATAGGGATATATTAAATACAGATCTGATTTAAGAGATCAAAGAGATGTGAATCTCATAGCCAGATACCCATACACAGAGCCTCTGAAGTCAATGCAGCTGGATGTTATTATTTGTGTTGCTCTTATCAAGCTCTGACAGATATTTGTACCTCAAAAGGTTCATTACTGAGCGAGAAATCAGAATCACAGTTCCTTATGCAATGACAAAGTACCTGGCACACTAGAAGACAGGGCATAACACTGGCAATATGCAAATCGCAAAAGAAGTGCAAGGTTGAAAATGAGAGGCCAGATTCTGTAGAGCATTTAAATTGCAAAGAAAGTGCGATTCATAGCAGGTGTCTGTGAAGTTGCCTGAAAATGCAGTCTCTAAATTCTCTGCTGCTCTTTGCCTGGCCAGTCTCCATGCGTTGATTTGGAGAGGTGTAAAAGCTGCTTGAAAATTAGCTGAGAACACTCAGCTCAGGGCCTCAGAAAAGACAGCTGGAGGTTGCCACGCGCGGGCACATTGCAGCCACGCATGCTTTTGTCCACCCACCTTCAGTCTTCTCCCTGACGCTTTCATAGCCAGAAAGGGGACTAGTGACACATGAACCTCTTGAACCTCTTACCCGAACCTGCTGTAACACGGAGCCCGCGTAGCAGTGAAACACTAAGAACTGACTGTGTGCCCATGGCAATTTTGTCTTATTTGGTAAGAAGCCTGCATCATTATCGAGAGAAAATTATAGATTGATTCTGCTCACAAATGTATGACAGCAGTTACTTTCCAACGCTGGCATTCACAAATGCTGGCACAGCAAAATATCAAAAGAAAGTCATAGCAAAACAATAAACACTCAAAAAGCAGTGGCTAAATACAATTCATAACTGTTAGGCAAAGCTACAGCAATGCTCTTAGACTGGTGCCACATTTTACACTGAGATTACATAGACAAGTTCAAAAGGATTTTGAATTTAGACCTTTGTAATTACATCGTAATTACAGTGTCCTGGATAACAAAATAAGATTTTGTAAAATAGGTATCTTGTTCGTCTGAAATACTTCCTTGATCTGACACAGCCAGTTGTTTTTGCCTTTGCTGGTATAGATTTGTTGTTTGCTGGAAAATACTCTTTTTTAAATATGTGAATACAACTGATCCTGAGGAAAAAAAAATCATAAACTATCAGTAAAAATATACTACGTTGCCCTTTAAAGCTGCACCATTTCTGATGCACATTATGAACATATTTCATGCTGGTTTGACTAGTACTCTTCTTACAGCGTAAAAGTATATTACTGTGAAATGTATTAATAGGTGTGGAGTCCTCTGCAGCCTCTTCCCTCGTTCCGTAACAATTTGTGACTATTAAAATACTGGGTGAATCCAATGAAATGAGTTGACTCTATCTCACCCCACAGTTTGAACTTGTTCTAGTTTTACAGAAACTTTAAAAGGGTTGTCTTGTTTAGCTTGAGACGTGAATGCTACATCACACAAATATTTGCCAACCAAACCCAAAATTCAAACACTTGATTTTTCAGAGGTTTTTGATTAAGCAAGATTATGACATTTAGCAACAAGGGAAAAATCCCCTGGGTGAGTTATTCAATACATTCCTAGTGCAGGGCTGCTTCAACTTCCTCTGCTACAACTGAATACAAGGCTAGCTGGATCACTGCTCCAAGCTAAAAGCACAAAACCTTTCACAGAAGAGACCTCAAAAAGACACATAAGTGTCTTTTCAAGTTCCGTCTCTGTAGGTGAGAAGAACGGAAAACTGCAAGCTGCACAGCTGATGTTTCTGGTAGCCCTGCAACCCTAGCTCTGTCCGTAGGAATCCTGAAGGAGACTTAAGTGCACAAAGGTGGATGCGTTTGCCTGAATGATGACTAAGCATCTTAAGCGTGAGAATACTAAACTAGGGGTCAGGTTCACAAGCAACAGATATGAATTGCTTCAGTGAAGCCACAGTGATTGGTATTACCTGAGGAGCTGGT
This sequence comes from Pluvialis apricaria, assembly GCA_017639485.1. Taxonomy (NCBI): domain Eukaryota; kingdom Metazoa; phylum Chordata; class Aves; order Charadriiformes; family Charadriidae; genus Pluvialis; species Pluvialis apricaria. The sequence continues at coordinate 28,245,652 of CM030014.1, forward strand.
GGTGTCAGCACCCAATGTATGTTTCTGTGCGTGCACAGAGACCGACCTGTCTAACAGCAGCCATCACGACTGATCCTTTAAGAGTGCAGTGAATTACAGCATCCTTTCACTGCACAAATGACATTACTCGCACATGTCCTCAGGTAAAAGTGCACTTTTCCAAAGGGCAGTGAAAATTAATACAACAAGCGGCATTTTTAATCATGGGTCAATAGACTGGTGCAGCTCACAAACCCTGGAAAACACAGAACAGCCATTTTTGTACTTTTGGTCAAAGCCTGATTTTCACTGATATGATTGGAAAGCACTACTTAGTGCTATGAATATCCTTACCGTTCTGAAAAATCAGAATTCAAATACAAAGTATTTCGTGTTAGTCTAAGTATCTTTTCCATTTTATCTGCTCATTTCAACATTAAAATTGAATTCTCTTTCAGAAAACTTATCTGCCGCCACTTTAGAGACACCTCCTTTGCAGCTGGGTGTGTTGATGGTTCTGATTATACCTTACGTCTGTAAATATGATCTAAGAGCCCAAATTAAAAACAGAACTCAAGCCCCACCTCTGCAAACATAATTAGACGTGTTCACGAATACTATCTGAAAACATACTAAGTCCTTGTTCACTTTTTGTATGCTTGTTCTGTATTATTGCCACTTTCTATATAATGACATCCAGTAGTAATACTGGAACATGGCACCTTCTTTTGAGTCAGGCTGTCTTTTATAATCTAAGTTGCCGATAAAATGTCTGAAGTTGATTAGTAAGATACAGGGTTCTTCTTTTGAGTTATGTCAGTGGCTGTGTAACTCTGAGTATCAAAGAGGTGTTTTACAAAAAACGAAAGGCAAGTGTTTTACATTAAATCTTATAAAACTGTACATAATAATAGTCTACAACATGAAAATGACCATTAAACTGTTGTAATAGTTATGAAATGTAGTAAATATAACGATTCTAATGTTTCATATATTTATCATATTAATCACTGTATTCATACAGTTGTGTTTGTGTGTATATATATATTCAATGGCACTGTAAACAGTTGTTGGAAAACGCACATTAACTCTTAACCCATTAGAAGCTATTATAGTACTTTTTCATCTGAAAAGTTAAAACGCATTAAAAAAGAAATAGCCTTGTAATATAATGCACATTTTGACATTTTCTAGGGTAGCAATCAAGGTGATGCATAAAAGAGAATGTTCTAGATTTCAGATTGCTATACATTTACACCTACCATGATATAAAATTTTAAACATTAAATGTAATTAAATAATACACAGTTTATGAAACAGTTGATTTCGGAGATCCATAATGCACAAAATCTAGTTAGTGTCTAATGGGAGTTTCCAATAATTCGTATCTCTGGGACCTTTATGGAAAATTTAAGTCGGTTTCTCTTTAACATCACATAGGCAAAGTTTGAACTGATTATTTTTTCTCTGTACAGAGCTGCATTCAACTGGATAAAACGTTATTATGTTTATTTATGTTTCCCATTGCTTTACATTCATCCAATAAGCCTTGAGAATATGCTTAAGCATCTGGTAATGGCATTTTGTGGGGCAGGGAAACTCACTATCTATATCCCTCAGTAAACAAAGTGTTTCTAATTTTTTCCATAGTTAAGGCAACTACACTGATATATTAGACACACCATATGCTTTTATGTTGCTTCCTACAATCTAAACAGTAAAAGTGAAAAGAATTTTCAAACATGCTTTCATCTTCTTAACCACTTAGGAATTTCATCAAGCTGGTAGAGAGTACTTCACTTTAACATGGTTTACAACTGTAGACATAGTTTGTTAGCTGTTCACTAGAAAAATAAAGTATGTATTGGCTTGAATTTGAAGACGGACCATTCATATAATTTATCAGAAAAATTAAACAAACAAAACCAGCCAGTCAGATTCCAGTGAATGAAATTGAGAAAAACAATAACACACACATATACAATTTCTGCGTTTTCAATTATTTCTACCCCATAACTTAAGCTACTCAGACCCTTGTCATCATTCCCTCTGTATCTCGGGTGGGTTTTGTCAAAGGCTATCTTCAGACACTGTAAGTGATGACACTTGGTATCTGCCAACTCCATCGTATCATTTAATATTTATTCTAACATCACATAAACTAGAGAACCATTTAAATTTGTTTTCTGTTGGGTAAGGCTGTAGGTATAAATGACAGAAACGCTTGTGTAGTGGCTGCAAGGCAATGCAGCTACAGCTGACAACGCCACAGAACTGCTAGTGCTGTTAAAATAACAAGTGAGGAACTCGGGGCTGGATTGCTCCCATTTCCAGTTACACTGTGTTTAGAGGATGACTTGACAGTGCTTGTGGTGGTTGTGGTGTCAATCTTTTTCACAGTTGGTTTGGGTTCGTTTCTGTTTTCTGGATGGGTTTTCTTGTCCTTGAGTATATCTGAAAACATGAAAGTAAATGTAAGATTAATCACGTATCTCTTAAATAGTGGCTTTAAATTCTGTCTGTTGTGGGAACACGTACACTACTCTGAATAACTGAGCTATGTATGGAGAGTGATGGGGCACTTGGATTAATGTTTTAGTTGGACCCAGTGTGGCCACTGGGTCCTCAGAACCCACTGTTTTGCTAAACAAGTCTCCAACTGGCCTGCTCTACTTGTCTCCTTGTAGACATAGCCTGAGCAGAATAATAGGTATTCTGCATTGCAGTGGCTGGTCTCAGAACCTGGTTTTTCTCTCAAAAAAAGTACCTTCAGTTTCACCTGGGATGGGAGCTGGCTCATGCTTTAAAACACAATGTTAGGATTGAGTGGTTTTGTAACATGCCCCAGTGAAACACCCGTCAAGTTGCTCAGTTTCTGCAGGAGGAGACTGGAAAACATACTGACTCAATGTAATAGTCAACTTTCCAGCTTCTTTTTGCTTTGCCACTACCCTTAACTTTAAAGCAACATGCGACCCTTGATATGGTAAGACAACCTGGCAAGAAAGGTTGCTGACACGAGGAAACACATAGGTGTCTCATATGCCTTGTTCATCAACATGGGCAAAAAAGCGGCTACAAAGAGAAAATGCTTCAAGTTTTGTTTCATTGTTTTTCCTAGCAAGTACATGGATTTTTTGTTTTTGAAGTATGGAACAATATCACTTGAGTTTTTTCCTCCTTCCAGATGCATTTTTGGGGCCATTCGGGACATCTTTTATATAAAGGACTAGATTCATAAAGAAAGTAGTAGTCCTTTATTGCAAAAACATGGATTTTTTTTCAAATGAGAAAATGACTGTTAAGGGTCTCCAGTTATCTTGACGTTCCCAAGCTATTTGCAAGTATTATTGAGATCATATTGCCCTTGAACCCCCTCATTGGCATTGTGGGGAAGAAAAATAATCACTATTTCATCTGATGATGGGATGATGATTTTACAGTCACTCTGTAAAAACATACCCAAATGCCTGGCAAAAAAACAAATTCCTACCTGGAAGAATCTATAAATGAATAATAATTGTTCAGGTCCAAGCTTAAAGGATTTCTGATATTAAGGAATGCAGTGCACATACACAAGAAAGCAAAAGGCATAGATTTGTAATGCAGATTAAACAACAGTCCAATCTTAAAATAAAAACTCTGAATCACAGAAGCAAGTTCCTGGCAGAAACTGGAAAGATGGAAAGTATTCCAGAAACATAAATGCAATCTGAGATCATTGTCTGCATGTCAGTAGTTCTGAACAACCATCAATAAACTCACTTGATAATAAAAATGAGCTATTGTATTAGGAAAGCACACATTGTTCTTTTGCCAGTATTAACTGTAAAAGAAATGCAATGAATTCCTCCATTTTATCATAATATCAACATTAATCCCAGAGGAACCTGTGATTCCTAGACCTGACTCAAGGGTGACTGCAGAGAAGGGACGCTGCCTGGCAAGCCGTACAGTGGGAGAGAGTAATCTGCCACGGCGCTCGTAATTCATTATGGCAAAATGCGGACATAGCTCCTCTTCAATTCCAACTGGCAATGGAGCTAACAGAATGGAGGGGGAGAAGAAGTGTGCTTTCAATGTTTAGAAAATATCAGTATTCTGAGGACACTTAAAGAAAAATGGACAACCTTCAGACTGTCATTAAAGTAAATTAAGAATAAATCATGGAAATAGGTGTGTTCTGACACTGCCTAGACTCCTTTCCATCATTGTCATTCTCCTTTTCGACTGCGGTAAAGGCACTATTTCTCTGCTGCCTCTTATATCATCCCAGCCTGCTGACTTCAGCTCTCTGGGGCCAGCTGATTAAATTAAGACCTCACTCAGGTAAATCTATTCCTCTCTTTCAGCTGGCCATGTCCAGCATTGTAACTTGATTGGCCTCTATAAATCGGGCAGACTGAAATGTATTAATTCGTTTATTTTCTTAATATTGACTTAACCAAAAATCTAAGGTAAGATTTAATGCTAGCAGAGAGGCTGTTGGTTTTTAAAAGCTTTCCTCTCAGAGGCTGCTTAATGCACTACATAACAAGCGTTAAATAATACATTAGAAAATTCTGCCTTTACCCTTTCCATGGGAAGGACTACATTCTGAATTCTCACTCTGTCTTTACAGCGCAGTATCTTCTGATGCTATTCATGACCAATTCTAAATTGGGATTTAATTGTGCAAAACTGACATTTTATTTAAAATGCTCTTTTTTTCTCTCTTCTTAAAAATAAATGAAAATAGCCTCAGTCCTAAATCAGTTCAAGATCTTTTTCAATCCTATATTTAGTTTTTAAGGCAGAAGTTTCAGCAGAGTAAAGATTTCGTGTTTTATTCCAGTTTCCTCAGAGTTCCTGTTGCTTACTCACTCCAGGGTTTTTGGCTGAGAGACTCCGAGTTAAATGAGTTTTTCCTCTTAAATCTTTTTCTGAGAGTCAGAGATGGTTATGTTCAGTCTACTACTGACATTCAAAAGGGAAAAAATATAGTGAGCATGCTGAAAAAAAAAAGCGTCAGTGTGAAGACTAGCACAGAAATGAAACTCTAGTCTCAACAAAGCAAACCCCAGATGTTCAATACCCATGAATCAAGCCCCCAGAGTATGACTTCATAAACCCAAACAAACCAACACCCAACTTTGGTTTGTTCTAGTATTTACCTTCTGCATTTTAAAGGCTTTATGGTTCCCAATTAATAGCTTTCTCCATTGCTAGAGACTTTCTTTCCATCATCATTCCCTCTCTCCTTTCCAAAACAGAGCGGTTAAAATCTTTGAAGGCTTCAGCTAACCTCAGGCTAACACACGTGATGGCCTTTTGGACGCTGGCATATGAATATTGTTCTACGCTATTTATTTATCACTGCATCATGATGGCGGTACAGCCACTGTAGTAGCTACGGTGCTGCTCCTGTATCCTGACTCCCAGTGTGAATATTCAAACCCTGCCAACAGGGCTACTTAGCGAAGGCAGCTGCCTGCCAAAGCAGCCTTTGTGAACAGGCTTTTGGGACTCTTGCCGAGGACGAGGTCTGTTGGGGTCAGTGAAGATGGCTCAGAGTCCATCTAGGCCCCATGATTACGGTGAGTGCAGAGAACAGCTCAGTTAGTCCAGGGGATTGAGTCCGCTTCCTTAGCTGAACTTTCATCCGTGTTAACTGCTGTTAAATTCACATCTTGACAACATAAACAAAGCACATAATGAAAATTACTTGACCTTGATGTTTAGAGCATTTAGGATTATCTTCACCTCAGAGATCTAACCGCAGATTGCTACCCAGTAATGCATGTGTCGCTCAGATGGCACTGAACTCATAAATGCTTATATGGATCAATACTATTCCTCAGAGAGACTAGCTAGGATAAAAGGGAGAGTCAAAACTGTCACTATCATCTAATTTAGGAACAGGAAACGTCCCCTATAGTGAGGGCTGAGCATGCCTTTCAAACACATTTGGCGAGTCACACATTGAATCATAGAATAGTTTGGGTTGGAAGGGACCTTTAAAGGTCATCTGGCCCAACCCCCCTGCAATGAGCAGGGACACCTTCAACTAGATCAGGTTGCTCAGAGCCCCATCCAACCTGACCTTGAATGTTACCAGGGACGGGGCATCCACCACCTCTCTGGGCAACCTCTGCCAGTGTTTCACCACCCTCATTGTAAAAAATTTCTTTGTTGTATCTAGTCTAAATCTTCCCTCTTTTAGTTTAAAACCATTACCCCTTGTTCTATCACTACAGACCCTGCTAAAAAGTCTGTCTCCATCTTTTGTATAAGTCCCTTTTAGGTACTGAAATGCCACTACAAGGTCTCCCTGGAGCCTTCTCTTCTCCAGGCTGAACAACCCCAACTCTCTCAGCCTGTCCTCATAGGAGAGGTGCTCCAGCCCTCCGATCATCTTCGTGGCCCTCCTCTGGACCTGCTCCAACAGGTCCATGTCTTTCCCGTGCTGAGGTCCCCAGAGCTGGACGCAGTACTCCAGGTGGGGTCTCACCAGAGCAGAGCAGAGGGGCAGAATCCCCTCCCTTGACCTGCTGGCCACGCTGTTGGTGATGCAGCCCAGGATGCGGCTGGCCTGCAAGCACACATTGCTGGGTCGTGTCCAGAATGTCAGACATAGCCAGTAACGATGGGGAAGACCAATGCAATTATTAACTTTTTAGGTTATTACCAGGTTATCTGACACGAGTTCAAGCCATATTGGCACCCCAGCTGTTAGTTCCCCCTCCCTAGCCTAAATGATTTGCACTTTTCTACTGGTAGGGATTATTATATGATGTGAATATTTATCGGTGTACTTGCATGCTACTTTTTTGTAATGAACAGCATTAGTTAAATGTCTGTTGAGGTTTCCTATTGTCCTGCCAAGGAATGAAAAAGCTCATCTACTTAACAGAATCCCCTTTAAATTTTTGTCCTTCTCTTGACCTGACTTGAGCTCAGTCCTTTCTCTGTGATTGCAAATGTCAGTGTGATAGGTAGTCTTTGCCTGCAAAGATATGGCAGTGCCACTAAGCCCTTTTCATCTCCTGCCCGAATCACGCTCAGCACCGTCTCCACTGGGCTGGAGGGTAAATGCAAAGAGTCCATAGACAGGCTGCTGCTGCTACCGACAGAGAGGAAGAGAAAGTATTTCTGGGGTGAAGGAAAAAGGCGGGAAGGGAAGGGCAGCTGAGTGGGCTGATCTTGCATTGGGGGAAGCTGCATTAGGTTTGGGGAAGCCTGTCCTTGAGCTGCCCCAGCACCTTTCAGATCCGGCTCTTGTTGCCCTTCACCTCTCATGGCTGAGCAAAGAGGGCCACTGGCAGACTCTGCTTTGTACACCAGTGCAAACGCTAGGGCTTGTGGAAGCAACGTGTTTGTGCCTCAGGACTTCTGTTCCTCAGGCAGTATATTTGTGATGAACCAACAGCCATGGTGCCTGCATACACCTAAGGCTATGGATCATCACACCAGACAAGCGTACAAGCCCTGTGAGGGAATTCTGAATAAAAACAAAACAGAAAGATTTGCCAGACTAGTCCTCTAAATGTTAATCACAGCAGCCCAGTTTCTAATGGAGTGGGGCACTGACAGCAGAGAATCGATGCTCCTCAATCCACCATGCCCACAGCAAAGTGGAGATTTTGAACACATTTCCATTAGTTTTACACCATGAGCTGCTAGGGAGAACTTTCAGCCCAGCTATTTGGGAAGTCAGGGGGACAAAAGAAGGGGAGACCATTTATTTTGGCTTTTCCCCATTAATTACATGAAGTCAGACCTGTCCATTTCGTCCTAGACTTTAATGCAATCACTGTGCTTTGAAAAGACAGAACGCCGGCATCGACAATAACAAATTAATGTCTTGGTCATGAATGCCTCATCATGGTTGTAATGATACTCATAGTGCAGGTCTAAAGTGAACTGGTCAGTACCTGCATTTACTCTCTACATTGTAGCTCAGTTGCTTGATAAATTTCACTTCGATCACAGGCTTGGTTCTGGCTGACAGCTTCATAAGAAAATTAAAGCTAGGTGCAACTTGGTGGAACAGGCTCTTAAATTACTGTAGATGCTGCAGTGTTATTATTAGCTTTTTATCACCCCTGGTAGCAAAAGCTGAAATTACTTTTACATATTCAAAGGAAGGAGCTCTGAAATTGCAAAACAATGCTGTCACCATAAAATGTACCAACAATTTCCAAATAATCTATTATCCTGACATTAAGACCAGCACTAATTATTTCCAGTTACAGCTGCAACAGACAAATGGAAACAGGAATGCTGTGGAAATGGGAATATGAGAACTCCCAAAGTGTGATGAACTCGTGATGCAATTCTCCAGATTCTGGAGTCTGCTATTGTCCACTATATAATACCAGTCAGTAAAAGGCAGGTGCACTATATTGCTTTTGGAGCCAGAAGAAGAGGGTAATTAACAGCTCTGCAGCCTCCCATGTACGTACTGTTCTACGCCTTTCTATTTCAACCTGAGAACGTAGTGTCCATACACGCCTTTTCCCCACACACCTTCTTATGGCAACTTGGCCTTAGGAGGAAAAATTCTTTAACCAGAAAAGGGAAGAACTACAGGAGTTACAACCGAATAGGTCACTCTCCTCACTTAAGTACCGAGTTGCATCAGTTTTAGGCCAGCCTCTCCAGAAGACTCATGCAACAAAATTATGAAGGTTAACTGATGTGTTCCATTTTGGTTCTGCGATCTCTCAATTTCTCTTTTTAAGGAGCGTGCAACTGAAGAAAAGTTGGCCTTGGGGAGATAGTCATGAATTGGGACTAGGATTATTTACGTCCAGTTTTTAATTCTGCATTAAACTCTGTGTAATCTTTGGCAGATCACTTCTCCCTATAGGCCAGCGAGAGAACTACTTTATTTCCGACACATTTTGTGCATTCTGGATGTAAATTCTTCAGGCTGAGAACCACCATACCCACTCTCCTCAAGAAATAACATTGGCTGGAATTTTCAGGAGCTACTGTTATAAGAAAAGTCAAATGCAACAAAGAAAAAAAATGCAATAAAGAAAAGTCAGGAGCAACTGTGAGACAATTTGAGATGTCAGGTGCCTGGAAGCCACACGTACATGAAATGGCAACTCCTTCCCCCATTCCCAATCTTTTGTCTGTATGCATTTGAATGCAACATACACGTAGAGAGAGAATAGGACATTATCTCAGCCATACTGCTGTAAGGAAACCTGTCATGGTATTTATTTGGCTTTTGATATACAGCTGCCATAGCAAACCCTGCACGATTTTCAGGAGCCACAATAAAATCATATTAGTTCTGAGGGCTAAAAAGTAAACCCACACATATAACTGCCTCAGCTCCTGCCATGGTAAATGTCAAGACAGAACAATCCGTCGTTTCCTTGGGAAGAAATAACCTAACCTAACAAACCTTGTGTGAGTCAGCAATAGTTCCATTAATCAGTCAGTCATTTGCAAGAAAAGGTTTTGTCATTTTGTTTGTATTAATACGAGACTTATTCAAATGCAGACAAGCTGAAAGTATTAGGTTAAAACATGCCAAACATCTTTTACATTTCCTGGAAACATCTGTTTTTAGTCTAGTCCTAGGCACATGTTTGTGGTTGCATGTTTAAGCTTGTTTAGTTTGCCAGATACCTCGTACATATTGCAGCACAGCTGACATGATATCCTGAAACACAGCATGGAAGTATCTGTAAAACATGATGTTCCCAGTAAATCTGTTGAACTTTTGTTGTAACTTTCTTGTAATGAAAGAAACAACTAAAAGGCTCTGTGACAGCCTTCTGCCATCACTGTATGGCGCAGTTAATTAGTTAAGTTTAGAAATTCTGTACATGCCTCACTGGTAATATCCAGAAGACTGAGAGCGATCCTGATACCGCATGCCTCACATGCTCAAAACTCCTATTAAACTTAATGGGAGTTTGGGGGGATGCGAGGAATGCAGGACTGACCTTTATGGTTAAAGATGAATGTGCGCTCTAGACTTCAAAGATTAGGTGCCCCTGCCAGCCTGGAGTGTGCAAGTGATCAGCACGCCAAGTGCCGAAGGCATCTGCTAAATATCACGCCACAGCTCAAAGCTGTAATTAAGAAAAATATAAACTGGCTCAAGGAAGAAAAATATTAGTAATAATTGAAAATGCTTTGGCTGTTGCTTTTGTCCTGATGATCTCATTAGTTTTGGTTACAGAAACAGTTCTCACACTGGCTGACATGGGGCATGCTTTGTTTGCGCTCTTATTCTACCCACATCTTTCCCAGTTAACTTTTATTGCTCAATACAAAGGTCAAATCGAAGGCTTAATTAAATTGTATATGGGGAAACTATAAACTTATTTTGGAAGGGAGTACAAAAACACTTAAAGCCATCCCAACTCCTCTCCCCCAGACACTCCTTAATTTCTCCAGAAGAAAAAGAGCATGTGTTGTTGGCACTCTTTCCCTTAAGGGAAAACTGCACCTTTTCTTGCTTGAAAATTTACATGTTACAAATATCCAGCCTTTTCATAAACGGCTAATTGTATTTGCAACTGACATTTGTAAGCAGGATTTTAATTTAGCTCTGCAGCTCTGAACAGACAAAACTCCATTTTTGCAAAAAGACTGGATATGGTCTTACGGTAGCAGCAATGTAAGTTCAATTTACAGCAAGGATTTGAACTTCATCTGCTTAACTTTAAACAGAGATTGTACCACCAAAAAACCCACTATTACCCACACGCTTGAAATTAGGCATATGTCTCTCAGCCCTGAGGCCTAAAACTGCATCTCTCTCAGCTGAAAAAACTCACAGGTCATATATGTAGGCACCATTTACAGTTTCTCCGTACCATAAGAAGAAAATCACATAGCTTGAGAGGAAGGTCAGGTTTGAGTATGCTACAAACTGTGCACCAGCAACACTGACCCACAAGAAAGTCTGTGACAAGTTAGCTGCCAGAGTTGAGCATTTTTGCACCAGAGCTTCTCAAAGCTCCCATTCAGCTGTTGTCCAGCCCTAGGGGCATAAGAATTCTGTAGATCCTTCAGTTTTCGTCTCCAAGAGCCCTACAACATTTATGTTTCTGCAGCGACTGTGCACACAAACCCCAGGGAGCTGTGAGCTCCATGGCCTTTGGGGCACCGTGATGGAAGTGGAGGATGGCCAGAAGGATCAGCAAACGCTTGCAGGATCACACCAAACGGTCAGAGAGTAGACAGACACCTGCCCACTGGGGTAGCAGTTAAAATGGACAGCAATGATGGACGATATCTAGGTTTGAATCTTTCCTGTGGCTGATTTAGAAGGGGTGCTTGAACAGAGGTCTCTTGTGCCCTATCCAGTCAGAAAAGGTATGCAGAGATGGGTGTCTCTCAGACTGAAGCAGGCTCTGCAGCATTGCTACACGCTCTAACTACCTGCATCTACCCTGAGAACAAACTGGCCCAAAATACACTGGAAAGAACTACTCAAATTAAGTAACAGGGTGTCAGGAAAAAGATAAAGAGACAACAGCAACGGCTCCATGCCACCAAGTGAGGTCTCATAATGCCTCCACAAGGAGACACCAGCGAGGGGCAGGACGATGGACTGCTATCTGCTTAGGAAGCCATACTCTCACATTTTAGCATAAGCAGATGTCGTATCTTTAAGGAGTGGACAGGAGAAAATAAACCACAGAAGAATGCCCCTCCCACCAAAGAGCTCTGTGACTCAGGGCAGAGGGCTTTTAGCTCACAGTTGCCTTTGCGAGGCGGGATGCATTCAACACATACGCTTCGAGCAGTCCAACTAAATCCCTGAATATAGTAACCACAAACAAGGCATCAGCTTCGCATGGCAGACACACAACAACAATCACAAACATCTCTAATAGGTGGCCGAAAGGTTCTTTTCACCTTGCAAACATGCTGCTCTCATCATTCCTCACTCTTTAAAAGTCAGACAAATTCTTCCAGTTATTCCCATTGCTCCCTAAGAAACTTGGGCAGACACGATTCCTGCTGCAAGATTTTGAAGTCACCGGATCCCAATTTTGTTCATACTAGTGATGGTGGCAGTCGGGATTTCTGTATTTCTGAGCCTCTATTTCTGTCGTTTCTTCAGCACAGATACAACCTTATACTAAAAATCTTTTAGAGAGGTTCTAAAAGGATGTAATCATAATTGATGCTTAATTGTAGAATAAACATTGAATTCACTTCAATCCACATATCATCTGATTTCTTTTAATCTAGATGACAAAAAGGATTAGTTATAATGCCAAAGGATAGTTCTGGTCCTTAGATCAATCAGTAGGAAACGTTTGTTTATTGAATCTTTCCAGTATTTCATTTCAGTCAGAACTGAAATCAAAAGAAACTGTGGCAAGATATTATCCTGGATTAATCTTTTTAGACTTAATATAAAGAGCAGTAAAGGGAAACATCACAGCATTAGGCTTGCTTCAGCTCTGGTATGAGAAGTTTAAATTAGTCGTTTTTCCTGCTCTAGTTTGGCAACTATTCAGCATGCATATCCTCTATTTCACATTGCTAGGTTTATCCGGCCAACCAGAACCCCAGCTCTATCACAGCTGACAGTTATTGACGGAGAGGATGATTAGAGCCATCACTCTACTGAATATCTGTAGCAAGAAGAACATGTTTCATGTGAAAATACCAAACGGCTTAAAAGCATTATCTTATTAGTAGCATGCAGTGAAACTGATGAACCCTTATCACATTCAGCAGGATGACGAATACCCAAATCAACACAAACGGAAAGAAGATATACAACCAGGGGTAAAAAATAAACTTTTCTAATAAAATGTCTTACAAAATGAAGCACCACCATTAGCATAAGCAGAAGACTATGTTCAGTGTTCAGGCTGTGGAGCAAATTAAAGGAAGGAAATTCCTGTTTGAAGCTGGCAATGATCCCATTCCCCAATTCTGTTCTGGGAGGGTGGGAACTGCTCCTTCCAGTTTTCATGGGAGACATCCACACCAAAACCACCAGGACTGAATTTAGCTAGTCTGCTAACACTGCGGTACATAATGGACTGAGGGCTGTAAATCTTCCCCCTTCTTCAGGGTAACAACACTGCTAAACTTTACGTTGGCCAGGAGTGACAAAGTGCTGACCGCTTTCTTCTCCCACTTAGCCGTGTGGAAAAAACACTTCTGGCCATAGCCCACACACTGGATAAAAACCCCTTGAGGTATTAACTCCATGGTGAGAATGACAAAAACACCATTTTGAGAGTGATGAACATTGCATTGGAACTCAAAGGCCTGCAACTTTCAACTGGCTTCTCTCTACACTGATGTGCTTAAGCTTAACTGCTCAGGTGACACTAGTGGCAAAGCCAGCGTGGTTCCCAAAGTCCTTCTCCAGGCATTTGCAGCACCCCTCCAACAGATCGCGCCGAGGGTGGTCATGAGAAAACATTTTCGTTTTTAAGGAGGAAGAAGTTGGAGAGCATGTGAAAGCAGCAGGGTGTCACTGCAAGTGAGTGGAGAGCAACGGGAGACTCCAGATCAGGAAACTAAATGAGCTTGAACAAATACATAAAGGCCCATCTCTGCTTGTTTCTATGTACAAAATTGGCATGGACATACGCAGAGCACTTCTTAGGTGACTGAGTATGTGGCTTGATTTCTGCGTGCTTCCACCCAGCCACAGAAGCTTTGACAGGCACTCAGTCTTCTCTTTGAGGTTTATCAGGTATTCCTTTCTGTCATAAGAGCTCCAATAAAGGGAAAAACCTGCTGGAAGCTCATGAGAGCTGACACCGGGTGCTGCAATGGATCTGTTGGCACTGCTGTGGTCTGTTATGCAAATATGCATCAGTGGACTTTGTAAAACATAAATTATGTAAATGACCCTTTAGAGACTCTTCAAAATGCAGATTACTTGCCTGATGTTTGGAGACAATTAACATCTCTGATGTGAACCTGCACTCGGGGACTGCTATGCTACAGCCTGTGGATGTCTAGGCCTAGCAAACCTTATTTTGCTTGCAGATTCAATCGTGGTATGAGGGACTTTTGCTGTATAAGTCAACTGTGTCATGATCTACTTAAGACGCACATCACTGACACCATAGGTTTTAAGAGGCCCTTCGATTTGCTATTGCAGCAGTGCTCACAGAATCGCAGACTGGTCAGGGTTGGAAGGGCCCTCTGGAGCTCCCCCAGCCCACCCCCCTGCCACAGCAGGGACACCTACAGCAGTGGCACAGGACGGCGTCCAGGCGGGTTTGGAATGTCTCCAGTGTGGGAGACTCCACAACCTCTCTGGGCAGCTGTGCCACTGCTCTGCCACCCTCAGAGGAAAGAAGTTCCTCCTCATGTTAAGATGGAACTTCCTATGCTCCAGTTTGTGCCCGTTCCCTCTAGTCCTATCACTGGGCACCACTGAAAAAAGACTGTTCCCATCTACCTGGCACCCTCCCCTTAAGTATTTATAAGTATTGATAAGATCCCCCCGAGTCTTCTTTTCTCCAGACTAAAAAGCCCCAAGGCCCTGAGCCTTTCCTCATAAGAAAGATGCTCCAGTCCCCTCATCATCTTTGTAGCCCTTTGCTGGACCCTCTCCAGCAGTTCCCTGTCCTTCTTGACCCGGGGAGCCCAAAAGATCCAATCTGGAACTCAGGTATGCACTTGTTCATTTGGGATTACGAAGGGTTTTTCTTTTTAATTAAGACTTTGTGTTTTAATTGATGCATGCCAAACACCTACATGTCTGCGTGAGGCCACGTAGCTCATTCTTCAGCGGGGATAAGGGTTTGAGCCCTGGTTCTCCATCTTTGCGGTCCTGTTCCCCTGGCCCTGGTTTAGACTTGAGTCAAAGCCAAATGTAAACAGCAGGAATTTGGGCTTGACTATGAGCTCAGGCCCCAAGCTTGATACAATAGGTACAGATCGATTCCTCAGGGTGCTCAGTTCTCATTAGGAAGGCCGGGCTCCCACTCAGGAATTAAATCAAACTGTTAGTTTTTTGGTTTTTTTTTTTTTTAAAGCATACTAAGCATCTTGGATTGCTCTCAGTAGGCTCATACCTGGCATCTGAGATCTTACAAAAATCTAGGCCAAGCAATATATCCCTTGCTAGAAAAGAAAACATCATAGAGTATCTACCTAGGTAAAGGATTTGGAAAAACTGGGGCTTCAGGAGTAGTAAACTCAGCATCTGTTGGACTTCATTAAATTCTTGTTTAACTTGAGTTGAGATGGGTGAAATTAACCTTTATACTTCAACAGTGCTCTTCCTATTTGAAGCAATTGAATCAAAGTAGCTTACCAAGGGCATCTTTCTACTTTATAACTTCAAAGAACATTTATTCAGAGATAGCATGTGAGGATCACATAATTGGAGCCAGCTGATGGAGAAAGGGCTGCATACCGAGCTAGCTGGGGAAGAAATACCTAATTTAAGGATAGATTAGAGATCTGAAGTAAAGTTCATAAAGACTGGTCTGTTAAAAAGCAGAGGTAATAGTTTCGCAGACTGGCAGAGACAGTGCAAGGTGAATGGAAGAGTCTTTTCTAATCACTGTTGGCTGAGTAGTATTCCCAGTTCCTATAAAAAACAAGGAGCTCAGAAGACAATTTGCCACCACTCAGTTTTCTTTACTAGCCTGTTTAGGCTCCTCGGGATCTGTGGATCTACAGTAGCTAAGCATCATAAGGTCATGATCTTGATCGAGGCATTCATGCACTACTGTCAAATCAATAATGGGAAGACACATACCTTGATAATTAAAGGACAGCAAAGAACAGCTGTAAACTATTTCTATTTAATTGAAAGCCAACAATGACTGGTATCCAGAACAGTTACCAGGTTACCAGACATTTAGTAAGGCTGCAATCAAACCTTAAACTAGAAGCCCCACAGACTTGTAGCCATCTGGTTACAAATGTAGATTAAAACCATTCAAAATAATTATAAAAGACAAGACTTTTCCTTTCACTGAACCTTCTCCAACTGATATGTGTTGGGATATGCACTAAACAACATCGAGCTATCACTGACTTGGTACGCTCAAGCAATGCAGGCTAACGACATCTTCAGAGTTTAAAGTAAGTCAAGAGAGGCTGTTGTGACAGGAAATAGAGATACTCCTGTGATACGTCACCAAGCCATAAGAACCCGTAAGTTCTGACATGTCTATTCCATAAAAAAGAAGACATTTTGAGATGAGAGCTAGCAACAACCAGAGCGTTTATTTCTAGCTATGGCACGGGAGAAGAAAAGGCAGGAGGAGAGACAATCTCGTACCTCTTCCTCTGCAACAAATTGTTGCACCGCACTGAGTATCAGAACGCAGTTTAGTTCTGCCATTGATAGTGAATGAAAAAAAAAATGCTGTGGAACAACAGTGGTCATGCAACTCTAAAAACATAGTTTTCTTGTAAAATACCAAGGGACAGAAGTCTTGTTTGTATAAGGATTACTGTAGTGTCGTCCCTTAAGAGAAAAAAGTCCCTTGTGCATGGGCTGAGGTTCAGTTGCTCCCCCTGCATTTCCACCAATTTCCGTTAAAAAGTTAGAAGCAAATTGCTTAATTTATAATCCTGTCACCAAGGTGAGTTTGAAACTGAACTGGGAGAAGTGCCTGAAGCTTGCTTTGTTCTTTACTATTACTAACCAGTTACACGGGGATGTTTTTGGTAATAGGTTTTGCTTAAAACTGAGCATTTGTCAGAGCACCTGAAAAAAAGAAATAATTTTACATAAATGTCTCCAACCAGTCAATCTGACCATGGCAGAGCCTGGCCAGGCATCCCCTCTTTGGCCGGACAGGAAAAGGAGAGCTAGAGGATGGTGGGAATGGGGCACACGGTGACAACCAAGACAGCAAAACCTCCGTTTGCATTGAAACTGGCAGGGACGTGAAGAGCCACAAGAAAGGCTCATCACCAGTGAAAGGGAGACTAAGAAAAACGTGTACCCACTGATGAATGAGACAGAGTGACAGAGGACACAGAAAAGCCTGAGGTATTAGAAGCCTCCTCTGCCTTGGCTTTACTGACAAGATCATTGCTCAGGTCCCTGTGGCTGTCTGCAGAGTGAAGTATTACCCACAGTAGAAGAAAATCAAGTTCGGGATTGTGTGTTGGTGCTGGGATGAGGACCAGTACTGGGGCTGTGCAGGCAGCTGGCTATGGGAGGCTGTGAAAACTCTGTCACTGAAGGTATTAAGAACCAGACTCGTCACACAGGACCGGTTTTGGTAGAGCTTACTAGCTTGGAGCACAAATACACACTAGAGAAGCTTCTTCAGCTCTGTGTTCAATCTTCCGATGATCTATTCATTTTGATGAATCTATTCCATGTGAAAAGCAAATGAAAATGAACTATTCAATCAGTTTGTGGCTAAATTTGTAACTATCTATAAAAACTGAGGGTGAACATCTTGTAAAAGGAATATACATTGGCAGCTATTGCTGATGAAGTGCTATCAATAGGCATTAAAGCTGCAAATGGCAAGGTGTTGGCAAAGTGAGAGGAATTGCTGCAGAAAGTAAAAAGCCAATCTGTATGATGAACAGAGTGTACATAAAGTAGAGCAAATTACCAGACACACAGACATGAGAGTACAGAGGCATGGGAGCTGATTAAGAAGTCCTTGTGAAGAAATCTTGAAGGCTGGCCAGTTCCTCCTAATTCTCTGGCATGCGTTCCCGCCGCTCAGCTAGTGAAAAGAGCACTGTCTGTGATGTGAGCGTGCACGTGGTCATGTATTACAGGGAGACGATGGATGTGCAATACCATTGCAAATGGCTGCTTGGAACCGCCAGCCCCCTTTCAGAACAATCCCGCTTTTCAAAGCCTCAGTAATCTAGGATAAATGCCAAAGAGGGAGACTTGAAAGGCCCGACTCCTGAATTCCTCAGTGAGGAATAAGCTGGGCGTGTGGCTGGATGTACTGTGTGTCACTGGCACCTCGAGTGTGTGACATTTGGAGGCTCTGCTGCTGGGGTTTTACTTTCTGAACACCTCATCCTGTACATTTGGAACCTGAAAGAGAGGTGATAGCCGTAAGACCTCACAAGCCCACCCACTGCTGTTTTTCCTTAAAACCAGAAGCCTGATTTTTATTTATTTTTCACTTCCTGGATTTTCTCAAGACATTCTTTTTTCCCGTTTCTTTCTAATTAAATACAATGGAGCCCTGCTCTTTAATCTGCTAACTAGAGAAAAAAATAAATTACTTTCTGAACAAGAATATGCATTACAGACCTCTACTAGTTCAAATGGTGGAAACGTGCAGCAGTAAAGCACTCTCAGGTGTTTTGGTTTTTTTCCATTACAGAGAAAATACGGATCATTTGAGGTTTGTCTCCAATATTGTTAATAATGATTTGTGCTAGGGAAAAATAATTGTAACTGGACTGAATTTGATATAAATGAAAGTTCAGCTTGGCTTACAGTCAGAAAGGGACCAATCAAACTCGGGGTTCGTATTGGAAGATTATTCTCTGCTTTACCTGCTATCCAGGAAAATTTCAATACAGAAAAATCACAAACGTGACCAAAAGTCTGATTTACATACCCAACTGAAAATTACTGGTGCTTTAATTTTTCCCTTCTGTGAGATAGTCTGCTGTAAATGAAAGCTGAGTAGGCAGAGGTGGCCTGTTAAAAATTCATTACCATCTCTTTGCTTACATATTGAAAAGGAAAGCCCCCCCCCAATTACAAACATGACTGCTTTAATTGGGGATTTGGGTGCTGCAGCAATGGAAATAATAAAGCATGCATGAGATTTTGATGGTCGAACTTTCATCAACTTACTTTCTTCACTGCTCTACAGTAGAAATATTAGGAAATAGGCAACTGCAAACATCAGCCAAATGCTTTTCAAGGGCGTGTCTAAATAAGTTGTCTTGTTTTCAGATAAAACGAGCATCTATAACTCCCCACGAGAATCAAGACCTTGAAATGCATCTCAAAGAATATCCAACTGTGGTGCTGTAGGAGGACCAGGGAGCACGGCTTATCAGTTTTCTCTACAGTGCACTGCCAAAGGAAGGGAGCAGCTACACTGTGCCCAGAAACGTCTCCAAGTAGTCTTCCGCTGTATCTTCTAATAGGGCACGCTACAGCAGCTGGCACAGAGGTGACTGAACACGGTTCGTTTCAGCAAGGGCAGTATTTGGGAGAGAGAAACCGTCCTGCCCCCAACACGCATCTTTGCACACAGGTTGCAGCTGCCGGAGTATGAAGGCACAGATTAGCATTAGCACTCAGCAACAGATGGGAACGAAAACTTTTTTTGCTCTTTGTGTGTGGAGCGGGGGAAGAAGGGGAGAGTGGGAAAGACAGTGTGAGGATGGCATCAAGGTGGGAGGAAAAGGTACACCTGCTTTCTGCAGCTTCCCAGTAAGACCTGTATTTTGGTCTAAAATGGCATGGCACACTGATTTTCATTTTTCTTTTAAAAAACGTCTGGCTCTTGAAATGGAAAGCGCACTACATATGCAGCCATGGGGCCCTTTTCCGCGTCTTTTCACCATACTGTAGTTAGGTCTGCCAACTTGATGTGAAACACTGCCTACCACTGTACAAGGAGAATCGTGTCTGGCCTTGCAGAGCTCTGAGTGACTACCTTAAGGTCAAGGTGCTGGTGAAGCAAGTCTAAATAATTTTCCTCCCACTTCAACCATTAAATAATTCTCTTTGGTTTGGATAGCAAGATACAGAGGGAAACCACACCTTCAGCGCTGCATAATGCACCCAGCTCAGCATACTGCTGCTTTGCAGTGCCAGCTGGACGGCGTAGCACAAAAACAGACCCCAGCACAACCAGGGAGACAGAAGGCCAGGAGATAGACTAGCAGATACACAGACATTTGCAGGTATAAAATACTTTTGACTCAGGTGTTATTGTGCCATTATTTAGCCTTTAAGCCCACAAAATTAAAAACATACTTTTTCAATAGCTCTGAAGCTGTACTGCTAGTGTATTACATAACTTCTAAGAGATCTGCCTGTAAAATATGACTGAAAAATGAATGCAACAAAACCCAAACAAACCCCAGCCTTACTCCCAGAAACACCATATCTTTTAAATCCTGGAATTCTTTAGTGGTTAAAGTCATACTTCAGTTGAATTCCCAGTGTTTGGGTAAAATTTATGATACGGCAGCCAAGTAATTTATATTCTCATTTGGAATGAGCTTTCTAAATTCTGCTTTACTACAGATGCCAGCCTCTATACTATATTCTATCATTTGCCAGTGAAAGCTTTTCTTCAGAGTTAAGACATTCAGATGAATCACGTTTTCTTTGCATCTTTTTTAAATGAAAGGTTTCCTTGTCTCTGTAATTCCCACTCCCCACCCTCCAGTTTCTGTTGCTTTCACTGTACAGAGCCCGACTGTGATATTTATTCCCTTACTTAACAATGAATAGTACCACATATCAGTGAAAGCCCTTCTGAAATCAATGAGACTTTTTATGGAGTATGGTACTACTCATTGTGAGCAGGAGTGTTTCAGTCTGGCCTGAAGAAAGATTCAAGATGACATAAGTTGACATGAATACAGTTACTCACCACTATAATACATGTGTTAAAGAGATGAGACCTGGGCAGCTGGAAAATTATTTCAGTAGCTGCCAAATATTTTGACCCCCTAAAGCAGGTAACAAGGGGGCCTGGGAGTTCTTAAATCAAAGCATTACTGTCTTGACATTAATTCCGTAAAAATCAATGGAAGATATAACTTTTTACATTTCTAAAAAGTCTTTTGTTCCAGAGTCCTAACAGATGTTACAAACAGTCAGTGTGGCAGCACTTCTAGGAAGTATTATCCCCATTTTTCAGATGAGATAATGGAGACACAAAGAGGCTAAAATGATCTGGGTGGCAGTCATGGAAGAAACCTGCAATTACCTTCAGAGTCAGCAATACATTTACATCCTTCAGTCCAGAAACTGATGCAGCCAGATGTCATTTCATGCTAAGTTCAGGCACTTACTAAAAGGTAATTTACCTTATCTCCAAATCAAAATCAAACTGCATAAGCAATGATATGCTGTGTTTCAAGCTTGAAGTTCACAATTCTTAGCCCACAATATTTGATAAGGAATTGTCTTTGTTCTGTTTGTACAGCTCCAGGCACAATAGTGTCCTGATCTAAAACTGGGGCTCCTGGATTAGTGAAAACCAGGAATATTTGGGGCAGGATCAACCATTTACTGTATTTACCTAGGACGTACCATAACTGAATGCCTGGTCTTGCTAAGAATAGGATTGGCATCAAAAATAGAAAACGTAGAATGATGTTATGGTTCTTAAAAAAGAAAAAAAAAGAAAAAATCAGATGAGATGATACAAGTATACAACAGCTTCTGCTGATGTGAGGTGCAGTAAATTACAAGCTGGAAGTATCAAAGGCAGTGTTATAATGGGGAAAGCTGTCAGCAAACAGACACGGAACAGTGAAAGATGAAATAGCCTTCCCCAAATAACGCAGCCTTCCAGAAGTTTCACATCCGATGTGATACAGGTTACAGTGAAGTTCTGATGAGATTAGTATTTGTGTGTGGTGGTGGGGTTTTTTTAATACTTCCTACAATGGAAACAAATGGTACCAGGTTCCTGAAGCGCCACTTGACAGGCTTATTACAAACTGCTACTTAATTTGGGATTCTCAGCTTCTATAAGAAGTCACAAAGCCACCCAGGCTGCCTCTAAAAAATTAAGTTACCCAATGACAACATATGCCTCAGCATCTGGAGACTACCATGCAACATACGCATCAAACCTTGCTTGCAAAGGCTGAGAGGCAGTAGCTTGCTTTTTGTCCCACCTGCTACATTGTTAGATTATTATCCTTGAAATATACTGAATGATTATGTAGAGATAGCTTCATGCTTGACCAAGTATACAATGCAATTAACATTTTAAAGCCATTTGGTACATGTCTAATCTTACTGCTGTCTTCATATTTTTTCCCCCGTTCCCATATTTACTCATACTCATTTATTTGTTTTTGCCTTGGCCTATGCTGAGCTATCAAATCTCTCCTTTCAAGTCAGCAAAAATCAACAGCCAGCTCAGTGGCAGGCAGTAGGCACACTGGGAGAAGTGAACGGTGGGCTAAGCCTGGTTGTAAATATCACTGTGATGGTGGACTTGGCAGTGTTAGGTTTATTGTTGGACTCAGTGATCTCAAAGGTCTTTTCCAACCTAAATGATTTCTAGAAACATCATCCATAAACATTTGTCACTTGTTAATAAGTCTGAACCGCATTCTGTGAGAAACACAGAATGGAAAGATTTGGACCTGACGCTTTCCAGAGGGCTTTGTACTCAGCACAGCTGGAATAATCCTCATCTGATCTTACAGACCTGACGCAGCCAAAAGCACACCTGAACCGCTGAGTAAGACACTTGGGTTAGTATGGTGCTGGATATAGCTAGAACTAAAGACGACAGAAGATCTCATGGTCAGAGCTGAAGGGGGTGCTTTGCAGTACCGATGGGATAGTGACAGTGCTGATGTTTGTACAGCCAAACCAGGCAGAAAGCACTTCTCTTGTTGTCACGCGTGGCACAGACCCAGTTTAGCTGTCAACCTTTGGCTTTGCTTCTTTCCCAATCTATTAACATCTCAGCTGTTTTGCCTTGTGCATGTATGAAATCATGGATGCTTTCCAAGAGAGATACTGAGGTCACAGAACGCTCATCACCCCAAGTTTCTGGAAGGACAATGAAGATTCTTTCCTCAGGTATCTCTAAGCAATTTGCCTCCCCCCCCCGCCCCGACATTTCTGCTTTTCTGCACACCCCAATTGCTTCTGCTAATCAAAGTGCTATTTTTCCTGTGCTCCAAATCTTTTTGGGTGCTCTATGTGCTAGAGGGAACAGCACAAGCTCTCCAACAGGTAGGATGCTGCCTGACACTATGTCACAATAACACTGACGCAGCAACAGCGCTCCCCCATTATCTGGGCTGGGCTGTGTGTGTGTAGGGAGCTCTGCTGGTGTGCGGGGGCCTAACACAGAGACCTTAGTGGACTACTTACATATAAAACCTTTGCACTTGTCCTGCATCCAAAACAAGACAGAACATATGGTCTGACTCCGATTAATGTGCAAAAACGTTAGTATAATCTGTTTTAAAAGCCAAAAGGTGGTTAAGATTTATAGGGAAGCTGGGTAACCCCAAACCTCTCATCAATGTCCCCTCTCTCTGTGGAAGTGAATGGAATGGGCTTCCCCGTATACACGCGCTGCAGGAGGGACTGCCATCCTGCACAGCCACAGGCGCTCCATGGCAGTAATCAGCTCGTGGAAGTGAAGGAATTCATTTGTACATTCAAATGCAGCATTAGGAATGTGCAGTAGCATGCTGAGCAGTCATTCCAATTTTACTTGTTTATGTACCTCTTGTAAAAATAATCACTTATGGTCATTATAAACCTGTTCTAATGTAAATCAAATGAACAAAACAGTATATTATTGCTGTCTCCTTTGGTCTAGTTTATTTGGCAGCTGGGATTGTTAGCACTGTTAGGAACCAAGATTGTCAGTCACCCCACAACCCACAACTAACGTGGGCATTCAAAAGAGGTGAATGCAACACCTTAAGGTTAGATACTTAAAATGAGTGGTTGCTCATCCCTCTATGTGCAGGAGGCACAAAAGGAGGCCGAGTGTAGGACTGTTCTACTCAGGTGCAGGTACACAAACCTGCGAGGGAGGCTGCGGGCGGGAGGGCAAGGCTTGCTGTCTGGCCCCCCTGCCCTCGTGCCCACCTGGCAAGTGACAGGAGGCTGCCCGTCTTGCACGCAGTCCCTCCCGGGCTGGCGTAGCAGCTGTATACCCCCATGCCATGTCTGAGGAAGAGCCCTCAAGCCTCAAGACCTTCACCTGTTGGACAAAGAGGAAATGCACCTCGTGGCAATCAGTGGTTGGGCTGCATCGCAACAGAGATACGGATTTGGATGGCATTGTATGGAATGGTCAAAAGTTCTTTTCACTCCAAAAGCAAAGGAATTGCAAAAGTTCACACGATACCCAACCTCATCCCCTGGTAATCTTCTGCTTATGCCCTCTTAGGTGGCTGCAAAGGGAAAGACTTCTCTTGGTGTCAAAGTGGCAAACCAAAGAGAGGGGGAAAAAAGTGGGAAGCAATGCCTAAATCAAAAGAGAAGCTTGATAGAAAAATCTTTCCCTAGATACAGGATATGAATTACTTACTCTTATTTATACTGGCAAGGTGCCTGGAATAATCTGGGGAGAAATAAGGGGCTCTGACTTGTTCAAAGTTAAAAGCAGTGTTGAGAGGAAAGCTGAAGGCACTTTTTGCTTGTACCCAGCAACTTCTCTATGCAGTCTGATGGGTATCACATTGTGTTATGCATGAGCACAAAAGAGAGCACAGAGGAGCCCAGTCCTTTAATAGAACCTCAAAAATAAAAGAGTTTTGAAAGAAGATTTTTTTTTTCCCCCTCTTGAAGTAGTCACTACATCTGCTCAAAAGAGTCCCTGTGGGGAAATAAACCTTCAGAACCCTCCTTTAAAAAGCTCCATCACATTTAATCCTTCTTGAAATATAACTGGGGGTGCCAAGCACGAAAAGAATGGGGACAATGGAGAGGAGAAGCGCACATACCAAAACACCCCTGACAACAACCACGGGCTGTGCCCCAGCATGACGAGTTGTCCTGCAGACAAACCTGGGTGGGTTTCAGTTTTCTGTGGGAACGTGCCACCAGACAGAAAAACAAAGCCAAGCATATTTAGAACCTCTACCACTACCTGCTTATTTACCTCTATCAGAGATACAGTTCACACCCGAGATGCTTCTTTCTTGGTCCGGCTCAGAAATGAACACATTTGTAAAAGCAGACAGAGTACCTCTTATTTTTATCGCCTCTAAGAAAAGACGTTATGAGATCCTGCAGTTCTCCGTATTCCCTAGGCAACATTCTGCGCGGTGGCATTTCCTGCTCAGCAGCTAGCTCAAAATGAATACAGACAGGTATTTGCTCTCATAATTACCATTTGATAGGAGGGATTATATTCTGTCCTGAATCTGCCATCTCCCTCTAGAGCAAACTCGGTTGGATGACTAGTATTCATTAGAAATGAACTTATCAGTATTTTGACTTGACATCAATTGGTTCCTCCCTAGTAGTTTATATATACCTTCTATTTGATAGGATACAGTAACTCACATTAGCATTTGGAATAATAGTGTCACCAAACCTCAGAAATTAACGGGACGTGATTCGTAATTGCTGCAGCAGAACACAATGCACACATCGCTAACTTCCGATGAGTGTAATGTTGCATGCTTGACCCCCAAGCGCGAAATGGTACTCTACCTGGTATCACACGCCACAGGAGCAGCGAGAGCTGAGGGTGAAACAGATAAGAGGGCTGCAGGTGCAGCCAACACAGCCCTCTGCTCCCTTCCTTGCTGGTTACTATTACTGCTATGATTTGACTGCAGTTTCTCTCGAAGGGGAGCACTCTGGTCTTTTCTTTCTCTTCTCGAGTCTTTGGTCCCAGAGGTGATGGGAAAAGAAGCCATATAAATTTGGATACGAGCATCTCTGGGTGATGCCTTCTCTGATGCTGTCTGGGAATCACAGAAAAGCTAGACTGTGAAGGAACTCCTAATGGATGCTGTGCAACAGACCTGCTTATGAAAGTGACACCTGTGATAGAAGGAAGCTGTCACCCAGCATGGGCATGTTGCCGAGCCCATACAACGCACACACAAGGACTGCAAACCTGCTGTCCCTGGAAACACTTCTGATTTTCTAGGGAAGTGTTTGGGGAACAAGACTTCTAAGCAAAACACAACATTTCCCCAAAAGAAATTACACGCCTAACAAGCATCTCCTCTTGCCAACTACTACAAAAGTCAGCCTTGCATATAGCCAGAGCTATTTCAAACAAAAGTCAAATACCTGAAGGTATGTTTGAGGTAACACTCCTCTCCAGGCCCTCTAGGGAGGAGTGTAGTGAGACAGGGAGTTTGGTGGCCTGGATGGACCCCACTGTTGTGATCCAGTGATCAGTTGCTCTGCTTTGCTAAATGATAACACAGCATCAGTGAAATAAAGTCAAAAATCTTCCAACTGATGTGGTGAACATTTCAAATGAGACTACAGGAGACATGCTGTGTCCCAGTAGTGTCTAACAGTGACCCATAGGTAGTTTGTAACATTTGTGGATTGTGGGAGGCAAGACAAGTACCACAGAGCCTCTGGCTCAGCCAGAGGTAGCTCCAGGAGTCAGAGACACAATCTGGCAAATTTAACCTCTTCTGACTCCCAAATCCAGAACTGTGCAAGGGAATTTACCTTCTGCACAAGGATGCAGAGAGAATAAAATCACTTTGTAACTGAAAAATGCACGTACACTACAGTGACAAGTCTAGACAGTTCTGCAAGCATGTCCAACATCCTTTCCCCCAAGTTTTTCATGTTAGTATTGGATCAAAAGGCTCGTTTTCTCAACTAATAGGGGATAACTTTGGTATCTTTTCTGTTAAAGGTAATTCTATATGTAGGGAGATGTAAGGAAGAATTCTTCAGTGCCTGTGTCAGACTTGTGAGAGAAAAATCCTATTTTCTAGCAATTGCATAAGCTTCAAGGAAGTACAGAAAGTTTGGTACCTTGCAACTTTTTTTTTTTTTTTTTTCAAAATATAGTTAGCTTCATATTATATGCAAGAAAATGTTGTTGCAGCTTCTTTACTATATGTAAGTAGACCTGCTAGCTGAAAAGTCTTATCTCTGGAATAATTACTTTCTAACTGAAAGCAAACATTCATCAATACACCAAAAAAACTCATGAATTTGGTTTTTTGTTGTAAAAGACATCAAAGCAATGATAAACTTGAATAAATGAACTGCGGCAACAGAAAACTCTTCCAAAATTTATTTTTCAGAGATTTGCTAACGTACTGAAAACAAGAAAATAAATTAAGGGTCGCATCTGCACTAAAAATCAAAGAGAATTCCACCACATATTTACAAATGTTGTGGGAAACATTTCTTTACTGAAGTTGTCCAAGAGTTTGATTTTATCTAAGCTACATTACTGAAAAAGCATATTTTAATTAAAATCCTTACTGCACCAAACTCCTCAAGTCAATACTTACATCCTATTAACGTCAGAGATGCACTTCAATGCTTTGCCAAATAGGGATGGTCTGCTGATTTTAGGACACAGCTGCAATGAATCGGCCTCTACCGAGTCAACTGAAATCTCCTGACAGCTCGTCACAGTATTCGAGAGCC
This sequence comes from Pluvialis apricaria, assembly GCA_017639485.1. Classification (NCBI taxonomy): domain Eukaryota; kingdom Metazoa; phylum Chordata; class Aves; order Charadriiformes; family Charadriidae; genus Pluvialis; species Pluvialis apricaria. Next base: position 28,272,866 of record CM030014.1, read on the forward strand.
ATTCAGAAAGATGAGATGGTTACCCACCTACAGCTGTCTCCACACACACTCACACTGCGAGCCAGTCCCAGCTTTGTCCCACACGTCCTCTTCTCAGTGGAAGTAATCCAAAAGAGCAACCACTACACAACCAGCCTCCCAGATGCCACCTTACTGTGACTGCCTAACTCCTGGTAAGGAAATAAATGGACAGATGGCCTCTCTGTGGCTTTCACGCGTGGAGACAGCCCGTAGCGACATGAGTGACACAGCCCATGCTCCAGTGAGGGCTACACCCTCCTCTCTGAGACAGGACTGCATGGACCACCTTGCAGCAGTGGCATTCACAGCTGGTTTGCAGCTAGACAGTTCCTCTGGGGAGACGGCTGCACCTTTTGACCTCTTGCACCGTGACATGAATGGCCATCATGGCTGCTTGAAAGGCTTGCGTGAGGAGGAAGGTGCTCAGCACACAAGAGGCTGTTTCAGCAGAGTTAGGAGGTTGGGAGTGAAAACCCGTGTGTTAGTTTCCTGATACAGATGAAACTTGGCTGTGCCTCTGTATGGGAGCTATGGAAAGGATGCCAGAGATCCAGTCTAGGAAGGACATCACGTAGGGCAACCCACCATTAGCACCTGGATTTCCTTCACACAGTTGGTATAAGCAACATGAGCAGAAAGGTGATCCTCATGGAAAGCCAGAACAGCGAACAGATCACTTTGGGCTCAGATATCCACCTTTGAGTGATGGAGACGCTTGTATAAGTGAAAAGGGAATGCTTCGTTGGACAGAGGATATTTACTTAAATCCAAGCAAAAAAAGTAACTGTCTCAGACATGTTTACTTTTGTTTTGTTGCTGTCAGAAGACACTGGCAGACACTAGCTCTTATGTCATCATTAGAATGCTAATGGATGAGTCTGGAAGTCTCAGTAAGCTCTTAATGAAACAGAAGAATTAAAGAAAAAAATGGGGACGCATGAAGAAAGTTTAAATTCCACTAAAGGGCAAAACAAGCAGTAATAAAATCTTTCAGTCGCAATGATTTGCATGCACAAGATTAACTGCTACACAGAAATAAGAAGCATTTAATTGCACCCCCTTCAAATGCTCGTGCCTATTTTATATGAGGAAAGGAAAAGAAGAATTGGGACAGTTTTAGGCTGAATCACCTCTTAATTGTTCCAAGCCCATTTTAAATGCTGACTAGGTTCAATGGAGAGACTCTTGCCAATCAGCTTTGAATCAAAGACTTTATGATTTTTGTACATGTGAATATACAAGTCCTAGGATTTCAGCATGCTTTCTTTTCAGCCAGCCAACCTTTCACTCCCTTGTTACCAACGAGACAGCCGTTTTCTGCCAGTCTGAGTTTGGACACTGGTGTGTGCACACAACACACAGTGGTTTGGTACATGACTGTGGCAGTACCAAACACTCAGACCAGCACAGTACACGCTCAAAGGGGCTGAATGGCACACACCTGGCACACCTGATGCTTTCACGCATATTCCTGCCTGGGATATGTGGGGCAGAAGCAAAGCAGCCTGTCCTTAGAGGCACCAACCCCGCGGCCAGCAGGGGTAGCAGAGTCTCAGCATCTATCAGGATAGGGACCATATATTTTTGAAACATGGCACACCAACAAAACATCTCTAACACATCACTCCTCATTGCTAGTCTCTAGTGACCTAGAAAGCAGTAGTTCAGAGTTGAGACACAAATCTGACAGAAAAGCAGTAGCTGACTCAACAAGCTGCCTTGGGAAACTGTGCCCTTTTGCAAGCCCATGCCGGCAATTTTTAAGGTGAAGAAACTGTATGGCTCAGAGAGTGCAACTGTTGTTGTTTACTTTCATCATGACAAATACAGAGAAATGTAACTTCAGTTGAAGAATCTGCTGAAAACATTCACCACAATTTTCATACCATCTACTTGAACTTAAAATGTACCTTTCTCCATTTAACAGCACCACAATGTGAAGTAGTGGTCTGCGACTGCAGAAGCTTTCAGGTAAGCAAGAGCTCTCTCAAGTTCATAGCAATGTCCTCATAAGCGTGTCCTCCAAAGGTCTATTTTGTGTATGTCTTATTCTGGTAAAACATTTGGAAGAACAGTTTAGTAGATTAATCAATTTTTTCTTGACGTGGGATTCTTTACTGAGTGTATTTTTCCCATCATTTTGTCTTACAAAGATGACAGTACTCTGATAAACAGACTGACTTTGTATAATTCATCAGGAGTTTCAACAAACATGGTTTCAAACTTCTCATTCCTTCTTCTTAACCCCTGTAGTGCATTCAAACCAATAACTCCTGAACTATGGAAATCCAAGACCAGATTTTGGTTCACTAAGCTCTAATAAAGTCTCTCTGTATAACATTTATACACAAATCCTAAAACAGACACAAAGTATGTGATTTTAATGGCCTGAGGTCACATTACTGTAGGTGCATAGCTCACAGTTTACATGATCTGCTGGCTGGCTTGTTTATTGAAATACGTGATACTGGCTAATTTTGTTTTATATGTCTGAGTTGGGTTGGGGTGAAGGTCAGCTGGAGAAGACAGCCTGGGGCTAGGGATGCAGTTACAGTGGCGGTTAGTAAGTGGGGATGGACAGACAGAAAGCAGCAGGGCTGCAGACATACAGCCTATGCCTTGGCAACAGGGGCAAAGGAAAAACTGAATGGACATCACAAATGGTGGCATATGGGTGAAGGCACAGGAAGCCCAAAGCCCGGACAAGGAGAGGTGTGCTTTCCAAACTCATCTCCAGCAGCAGGAGCCATGGCAGAGCGCGCCCCACGCAAGAAACGTGGCAGAGGCAGAAGACAGAACAGAGAAAGAAACCCTGGGAAAGCACATGGGGCAGCACTGAGGTGAGCGGGGAAGACCCAGAAGGCAAACAGAGGGGACAAAAGTGGAGGGAGTCAAAAAGAAAAAGGGGGACGAGAGAGTTGCCAACAATAGGGCAACTGTTGTCAAAGAGTGGTGGCTGTGACAGAAACACTTCAGCCTTTTGATCCAGTTAACGGCATTTGGAGACTTGCCTGACACAGCCAGAACTGGGCATGGGGCCAGGACAGAAAGACAGGGCCTGGTTTTGCAAACCTGCCCAGTGTCCTCACTGGGAATGGCGCTCGGCTGTGGGAAGAAGGCTCGCGGCTCCCACCACAAGCAGTCGCTGTGCCGGGCTGCATTTCACCTTAATGCCAAGCTAACTCCCAAGAAGATGTGATGCTCAACACCTCTGAAATTAATGCTATCTGAAATGCCAAGGGGACAGATTTTTCTTTAGGATTTTATTATATTTTCTTCAATTGCTGGAAGGGGTCTGCTGCCAATTTGCTTGGGTACTCTTGAAAATCCTATCTGCAGCTATAAAACTCCTTCAGAAGTTTGGCCCAAAACACAGATGTGCATGCTTTGCATTCTGGCTCCTAAGTTCGAGGAGTTCCTCAGGATAGCACTGGGAGACCGGCTTAGCTTCAGGATTTCTGGGAACGCTGGCTTAATTCCAGTAAGAACTTTTCCAGCCAGGATTTAAAAAAAACAACCAAACAAAACCCCAACCCTCCCTGTATAATATATGTTGAGGTACTTTGTGCTGAAAACTTTTCCAGAGTAATTCCAAAATGGACAACCCAGTGCAATAATATACTACATGCTGGCACTGTCCTTTCCCAGACTACTATTAGGCTATGTGCAAACCGGCCTGAACCATTTAAACTCAAAATAAGAGGCAAAGATAATAAATTAGACAAAAAATACATCCTTATGTATTTGTCTGCAGAGAAGCAGGCAATGGAATTTTGTTTCCTATAAACAAATTTTAGTTTGATTAATTCAAGACAATCTTTAAGACAACATAGAATTGCGAAGAATTACATATCCAATACTATAAAATTTGTGCATACACTCGCAAATACATGAGTACATGTACACACACATACACACATAAAGTTAATACTTATCTACAACAGCTACACGTTAACAGATCCCTAAAGGGTAGAAGACTTGTACTCAGCAAGTGGATACTCTGGCTTTGCCATTTAATACCTGTAAAGATTTGCTATGGAATCCCTTTTTTCTTTCCCCAAATCCTCATGCAAAGCACATTCAAGGCAGCCATTTAAAAAGAAACTGTCTACTTGAGATAAGCTGCTCCCTACACATTTCTGCATTTATCAAATATGACTTAACTGAGAAAACAAAATGAAAATCTATTAGCTGCAATTCAGAGTTGTGACTGCAGTGTAATGGCTTCATTATGAGCGGGATGATAAACATTCCCAACCGCAGGCTCTGTTTCAGAAGCAGCTACCAAACCTAAGCCTGCACAGCAGCAGCTCTCCTCTTCCTTCTGTTTTATACTCTCAGCGACACAGCACACGGTGCCGGGCCATAAGGCAGGGCAGGGACCCCAGGCTGGAATTCCTGGGAGGTGGATGCTCTCCCCGTCCCTGAGAGATTTCCCTAGAGCCTTGGGACAATGAGCCGTTTCCTCTCCCTCCATTCCCAGCCTGGATACAGGAGCACAGGTACTCTGGGAGAATAAAGGCAGAGGAGGGCTATGAGGTCCTCTTTTATCATAGCAACAGGCCATGCGAATATCTTAAGATTATAAGGATTTATGCCATAATATAACAGCAATCCTTGTTTTCTAAGAATTTTCATTAGCCCTCCAATGAGAGGTCTGAAGAAATATTTCCATGGCTAAGGGAAGTGGAGCTGTATAGTGTGGACCCCTTCTTTTGAGAAATTAGAGAGCTATGCTTCATTAGAGTATGACACGGCCCAGTGCAGAGAGGATCAAAATCCATCCCTTCAGCCCAGGCCCCATGGCACACTGTTCACTCCCACTCTGGCACACGCAAACACCCAGGGCAGGGCCAGAGCCTGATTTATTTGAGTAATGTACTCCTCTGATTTCAAAAGAAGCAGCCAAAGAGACAGCCCTCATTTGAAGAATACATTTAGAGCGAGGTGCAAAAGAATACAGATAGCATTTAGCTGCCTTGTATACGCTCAGTTTGTGTTTGACTTGAATTAATTGCTTAAAAATCCAAATATGAATTTACTAACGTATTTGCCTGTAAATGAGAAGCTTTTACAGCAAATGCGGGCAAGTTATTTACTACCCACACAGAGCTCAAAGCAGACCTTTAATGGTAGCTAGAAGGCTAAGTCCTGGGCCAAAACACCACCAAGCTTATGTTCTTTACAAACCCAGAGTCAAAAAACCTGCTCCTAATCTGAGGAACAAATAGGGGATTTATTCAGAGAACGCTAGAGGGGCTGTGGTAACGCCAGCAGACTCCTGCAGCCGTCCTTGTGGAAGGTAATGAAAGTTCAGACTTGGTACGATAAAGCTTCTGGCCTAAGTCAGGACAAAAAGAGAAGACAAGAAAAAAAGGCAGGGGCTGCAGAAGGAACTTTAACCTGCATGGTTAGAACTGGCCATGGAAGAGATCAGGCTGCTTTAGGTAAGCACAGCATAGAAAAAGGCACAGTTTAGACCCAGTCTGCCCAAAACCACAGCGACAAATTAAGTAAAACCACATTCCCTCTTTGTAATCCTGTTGCTTTATGTTGTTCATTAGATGATAAACTGGTTCTGCCCTGGAGCAGTGCTCCCCTGGCACCGAGCTCATGCTCGCGCTCAAGTTCCCACCTACAGATGCAGAAACACCCTTCCTTTCTTACAGCGTGACATCTGGAGTGCGGGGCAAGGCGTGGGGCTGGCGGGCTGGCCTCTCAGCAACGCTTCTCAACACTTTCGGCATTATAAGAATCTCAGTACAAAGATTCTTTTCTTTCTTCAATTTAAAAACCCCCCAAACACTTCTCATTTATTTCTTGTACACAAAATATGTATTTTTTTAAAATTAATTTGCTTTATCCTACACTTTCCATGACTGGTATTTTTGAAATATTCATTTTTTTTCTAGAATTAATTCCTCCGGCTCTCTGTCCCTCATTGACATGTGGGGTCAGTAACATTAGCCTCGCGTGTAGGTGTTGGTTAGGCGCACTTGTACAGTGGGGTTACCCTTCTCAAAATTCCTAGTTCCTGTCACCCGGTGACCTGGGAAGCAGAGCCCAGCCTGCCTGCCGAGGAGGAACACAGCATGTCTCACTAACTAACGAAAACTGATGTTTCACCCTTGTAATTAACTAGATGCAATACCACAACTGAAGATTGAGAAATTGGGCATTCGGAGATCAGGAAATGTAGACTGGAAAACTTAATGTCCAGGCTGCAATGTGGGCTTTTGCCATACACTATGATTTCTGTCCGAGAGGGCCAACGGGGGAAAGAATTTAAAATAAAATCTTTCAACAGTACAAAAGCAGCAGAAGGCTACGGAAATCCCTAGGATATAGATTGCTGGAAACCGCGAGACCAGACCGAGGGAGTTGTCAAGTATAGACTCGCAAGGGTTTTGTCAGAGACAGAATAAAGAGACAGCCAGATCTCTGACAAAATTAAACTACCCTTGTATTCCTATATTCTGTTTCTAAATTTCAAAATAAATTTCTATGTGTACCTTAAAGACTCCTACACAAGTTTGTTTTATGAGCTTGAACAATTTGGGCCAGCTCTCCCTGAATTAAGGCCACCAAACTTCAGCTGCATACTTAACAGAGGCCACCTGAATGCCCTGGAGAACACGGACCTTAAAATTTAGTTGGCACCTTCAGGTAGTATAAGATGAACTCTCAGAATTTCAGTTCTATTAAACACCGCTTAACTACTTGGCACTAGCAGAATTTGTTCCCATTAAACTTAATTTATGCTAATTAAGTACTGCTTATTACCATTCTCTATCATTAGGCAAAATCGGTTTTCTGGGAAAAGTCATAACCAAGAGGCAACTTCATTTCAGAATATTCCAATTTTGAATAGCATTCTGTAATAAAGTTCATTTATAGAGCAACTCACTACAAATAATTTTACAAATATTATGTGTAGCAGCAGTGGGAAACCCCTGTGTGTGCAGCAAAGGGCAGTGGCCAACCTGCCTCAGAGCGCTCCAGAAAGAGGGAAGAGAGAACAGGGCATCGCTTTTTTAAGGACAAGACACCAGCAACAAAGAGCTTGTCTGTGTCCCCAAAAAGGACAAACGGCACACTTGGTATCCGTGCGCAGCTTCCCCCCGCCTCCAACTTAGGTACATCACAGTAAGGGCTTTTAAGGAGAGACAATAACGAAGTGCGCGTTGTCTGCAGCGTGAGGAGCACCAGGGAGGCGGCGCGAAGGTGCGCGGTTGCAGATGTGACAGGGGCTGGCAGGAGGTGCCGCGCTGCCAGCGGGTGTGCGAGAACAGGCAGGGCCCCGGCGAGCCCGCAGCGCCCAGCCACAGCGTGGACCAAAGGCTGTCTCAAAGGACACTCCCGTGTTTTTCGCAAAGGTAGGAGACAACAAGGCAATGCTGAACAAAAAGATACATGTGGGAATTGGGAAAGAGGAGATCTTGGAGAGGAAGCCTCAGGGTGAGTTTGGTTATGCTGGGCTCGATGAGCAGATTGAGAATTCCCAGTCAGCTACTGGTCTGGACTGGGGAGGAAGATTTCTGGGTTACCAGCACAAACACAGAACTTGCCTGCGCGGGTGAGATTCGTGCTGCTTTAGTGGGAGCTCAGCTAAATCAGAACTGATTGCCCTGGGAAATCCCACCCCTGCTGCTTTGGACCACTACCACAGGACACCGCAGTAATCATTTGTCTTTTTAAAACAATAGTGCCCTGTGGAGTAGCTGCGGTGCTCTTTGGAGTAAAATTCTGCCTTTCCATAAATGACTTGGAAATCCTTTAAGTGTTTTTATTCTATATACGCTTAATAATCGGTACCTATAATGTTAAAATGCAAGTGTCTCAGCAGCTGAATTGTCCCCAGCCTTCTTTTCCCTGTGAGCTCATAGTCATCGCAGTGATCCAGAGCGTGCAGGAATACAGTATTCCAACTCACTGTCCAGTCAATAAAGTGAAAAATGCCATTCCTGTTTTAGCAGATGGCAGCAGAAATGCAATACAAGGAGCAAGAACACTAATATAGAAATCAATATCTATTACAGTTTAAATCACATTGCAGTCCTGAAACGATAATAGCAATCCTTTAAAAGCTAATGCTGATCCTGTTTGTATTAGAAATCGGTTCAATGTGCTTCAGGTTTTAATTCTGTTACAAAAATAATTACCTTTTAACCTAGACCCTCCAACCCCAGACCCCTCCTCCTTCCCCAGACCCTGTTCCCACAAAGGAAAACAAACCAACCAGCAAAAAAAGCCCCCAAACAAACCAACCTAGCCTCTTCCTCTCTCTACGGCCAAGAATACGGGGAAGGGATTTTCATAACGGAGGTGGCTGGGAAAATTCCCACAGCACGTGTGGCACGGTAAGCGCAGAGGGATTATTCAGGCAGCTCTATCTACTGCTGTGCAAAGCTGTTCTGGACAGCTACAAAATATCATGAAGAAGAAAGAAAATGCGTCTTTAGAAACTGCTGACAGAGCAAACGCTTCTTTCTTTGAGGAAAACTGAAGTCTTTTTATGCTAGAAAACAATCTCTTTGATATAATCATAAGAGCTACATGCACAGCAATGTTGGTGAACCCATACTCTGTTAATTCTCTGCATGCAGCCAGTGATTAGCTCGAAGTAAGAATTGTTTGATGAATCATTTGTATGATAAATAGTAAACATTGTGGGGGAAAAAAACCACCAACCCCTGTGTGCACTGGATGACCCGGTAAACCTGACAGCGGGGAAACAGGGCAGGTCGTACGCGCGCAGCGAGAACGCCCGCAGCCTGACTGAAGCATCCTGGCAGACCGTGACCTGAGCACGAGCTTGTGAAGTAGCTTTATGGCTACAAGGACCAGAGTGCTTTGGGCATAGAGCAGGGGAAAATGGAATAAATTATATTACCACTACAGTTATTGCCACTACTACCAGCAACACACTACAGTCAGCATTGGTATTTGCACATCAAGAGAGAGATGGATAAATTGGATATGGCTATAAGTCGTGAGATTGATTAAAGGATGGGAAAACACATCTTACAGTGACGGTCTCAAGGAGTTCCATTTATTTAGCTTATCATAGAGAAGGTTAAGGCATGTCTGATCACTAAGTAAATACTTACTTGGGGAGAGGGGAAACTGATAAGAGGAAGCTTTTCATCCTAGCAAAGGTGCAACAGTCCCACAGGCAGAACATGAAACCAGACAAATTTAGGCTGGCAAAAACCACACACTTTCAATAATAGACGAATTAACCCACTGGATGAATTGCTGATAATTTTAAAGTTATAAATGGATGTTTCTTTCAAAGATATGCTATGCCACAAAGTGAAATACAGGCCAGCTCCCAAAGTTGGAAAAAAGCCTGGAATAAAAGATAATTTTTGATTAGCCTTTTTATTTTTCATTTCCTCTGCTTCTCAGCATTCAACAAAAGTTGTTTGATTCAATAAAAAAAAACCTCAATGCCATGTATGTTGCTTCTAGCTCATTTTGCCTCTCCAAAACCTATTCCTTTCTACTTTTGAGTACAAAGCAGTAGGTCTTTATTTGCAAGACTTTGTAGTAGCATCCTTAATAGCACATATATTACTATACATGCTCGCATCTCTATCAACACCTGCTCCCACTTTGTGTTTCCTTGAGCACTCCTTTACTCATCCCATCGAACAGACACTCTGGAGCTCAGCTTGGTCCCTGGGCCACAGCATAGGTTGCTCCTGCCCTGGCCTTGATCGTATCTCCTCTCACCTACTCCCTTCAGCTGTGTCCAACTGCCCCTCTCAGACGTGGAGGAGCAGAGCTTCACGTTCCCCTGTCCCCCTTTCAGGCCTACAGAAGAAAGTTCCTGGCAACTTTCACCTGGGCTAACTCAGCGTTACAGGCAAAGGAAGAAGTCAGGAGCAGTGAGCAGAGAAGGGCTTGTCAAACACCACTGAACAAAAGCTTTTTGTAAGAAGAAGCCAAGTCAACATAACGTGAGGTACCAGCGGAACCCTGTGAGCAAGCCCTTGGCTAGGCAGACGAGCTGCTGCCAGCCAGCCTGGGTTTGTGCCAGTCCCAGCGAGGCAGCAAACTAGCTGTCCTACTTGCTGTGTTCCTTGGGCTCCTCGCGCCCAGGCGGCACCAGCCGCCGAGCCTCCCTCTTGGCAATCGGATTTGGGACCTTTCAGAAGCACTGAAACGTTTCCACCGTCTGGTGTTTGTGAAATATTTTGGAACCACAAACCAATTAAAGTGTTTTGCTTGCCCTACTTGGGATGATAAGAGTATCGAGAACATTATCATCGCTCCTGCTGTTTTGCCTGCCAGGAATCCCTCCTCCCGGCCACGCTTGCTGGGCCAGGCATGCTGGCAGGATGGTGACCAAGTCCTGTCTTGGCTCTTTTAACCATTTCTGTGACTCAGGGAATGACTCTGTGGTTATACATGTGAGATGCAACATATTTATTCAATCTACCCACTGATTTTGGTTTTTTTTTTAATTGAATGACCAGTGCTTATTGGCCACAATAATTCCCTTGGAACAAAACCACAGGCCCAGGAGGCCGCCCCTAACCCAGGGCACAGCCGAGCCCCAAACACCCCCCGCAAACAAGAGCATGGGTTCACATCACTGCCCCGAGCGCCACGTACAAGCCCTCGTCCTCTGCCTCGCTTGCTGCCAGCACCGTTTGCTGGAACAGGAGTTACTACAGTTGAGTAAATCTGTTTTTCAGGGCAGGGACGGGTTTTTCACTCGGTGTTTGTCCGGTGCTGTGATCCGCGTCTACAGCTCCTGCATTGTGCAATGACAATGTTACAGCCACTAGTCCAAATGGGTTCGTCCACCATATACGTCACAGCAGAGATCTGAGAAACAAGTGGCCCCTAATATGTATCATTTTATGTGCATATTGGGGCTTTTATATCCATCGATGTAAAAAAACCTAACCGAGTGTCATTATTAAGAAAAAACCCCAAACCTTGCTACAATCTTAGCCTCACTGAAGTCTGTGGGAACTCTGGGTTTAACTTCATATTTTCTTTTCTTTGTCGTGACTCTCATATGGGAGCAGCTGAGATCAATCAGCTACCAAACTAACACAGCAACTTATACATCAGCTTTAGTAGCCTTTGGATCAGGACCATAAATGATGATTTTTAAGAAATCTGGACAAGTACTGTACAACTAAAACAAACAAAATAGCTAACAGGTTACATACATCACTTAGTATAATAAACCTCTGCTGATTTATTATGTTTTTAATTCTTGCAATATGCAAAAAGGTTAAATTAATCATTTCCGTAGAGCCATAATAATATTGGGCTCCAATGACATATCTCTGCAGTGCAGTTTGCCTGAAGGACTAATAAAAACTGATCATTAAAACAACTGGATTTGGCTTTGATTAGAATCACCATAGGATAAAGGGAATAAAATGAATTACAAAGAAAAATGGGTAAAGTAAATGAAATAGACAGATACTAGTGAATACTGTACATTAATATTTACTAAAGAATTAGAGATAAAAACTTTTAATATGGTCAGCAATGAGGTGTGAAATGCACCATATTAACAGGTTACTCGCTGCTGCGCCAGATTATAAAACAACAAGATAAGGTGCAATCAGAGGTCACTTCCATTCTTCTGCACCTAATTACACTCTACCCTGTTTGGAAATGCAAACAAAGCTTTTAAACAGAACCACACAAAATAATTACATATACACGTATGAAAAATAAAATACTTTGTTAATCATGCTAGACTGAAGATCAAGTTTCACCACTGGCTCCCACCACGATGCTCCTATGACATCTTTCTGTACGTACCATTTCATGGGCAAATCTGTTTTTCCCCTGCAAAGTGGCAAATTTCTACGTGAAAAATTACCAGCTGTTTCTCTAGCACAAGTGGCAAAATATTTAATAAAAGATCAAACACTGATCGCTCTTTATTTATTTTATTTAAGTTAGCAGTTCCCCCTTCCCCCTTTCAAATTAGTCCCGCTAATATCTAGAGGCAGAGAATATTGTGATTTACACTTAATAGTTCTTTACAAAGGACACGTTTCTGGTTTGCACATACCATGCTGTCAGTCTAACACCAGCGAGAGAGGGTGGAAAGCCACCTGCTTTGCCAAGGGAACCGATCTGTTAACTACCTGCAATGAAATGGCTCTGGAGCTCCTCACTCGAATTTGGGACCTCCAGAAGTCGTATTTTACAAAACAAACAACAGAATAGTTGCACCGTGAAATATTTACAGTATCAGAGTGTCAGGGATTACTACTTTTCTTAGGAGCCTTGTCTAGCTCTGCAGGTGCCTCCAGAAGGTAACTCTAAGCCAGGACCTCACTCAGGAGGCTCTGAGTTTCCTTCGGGAGCAGAGACTGTCCCGCCATTCACTGTCAACTCAGGACATCTAGCGAGAGCCGCTTTCCTGAAACAGGCAGCAAGAATAGGTCTTTAATGCATCAAAATGAAAAATAAAGAATTCCACATGTGACTGTATGCTGGTAACTCTCTTGGCAACGTTTTGAGGACCTTCCACACAGGAATCCCACTGACTGAACACCCTCCTTGTGAAACATCAAGCTCTGAAAACAGAGCTACTTCTTTTTAGACTTCTTGAGCCCTGAAGTTGAACATGCACTACATTAAGTTTCTAAAACACAAATGCAATTTTGCTTGACTCTGGATCTAGGGCAGAAGAAAAAAGGACAAGCGCCTCTTCCCTGAGGCAGGTGATTTTCACCAGGCATTAGCCAAAAGCGTACGGTGTGACGCTGGTAGCTGGGATGGAGCTCGTGAGCAGTAGAAGCAGCATTACCTCCTTCCCATCAACATTGCTCCCAGTGCCACACCACTAATAAAGTAATGATGTTGGGGCTGGTTTGTTTGGTTTTTGTTGTTGCTTGGTTTTGGGGTGGTGATGTTGTTTGGTTTTTTTTGTTGTTTTCTTTTTTTTTTTTTCTACACACTTCTCCCGTCAAGATAACTGAAACAGCTCACCAAGGGAAATCAAAACTAGCAGCCATCAACATTTGAGGAAAAAAACCATCCAAAATCAATGTAATAAGCGTAACTCCTATTGTCAGTGCCACTGAATCCACATCAATCAGGTCCTAGCTTTTTTAGCCACTTGGGCATACAGCTGAACTGTGCAGCATGACCCAAAGGTTAGTGATCTGTGACCACTTAAGGCTCGGATTGGAAACAACTGTAAGCCAAAGACCTATCTATTGATTAGTAAACAAAGGAAAATGCACTGCAGAGCCGGTTTTCAAAGGTCCCTTAAGATATATCGAAACTAGTATCTACATCCCTATACATTGAAACTGGTATCTACCTCCCTATTTTATACTGCTACTCAATACACAGCCTTGAAACCCACACCCAAACCTGTCCCAACAAAAGGCACCACCATCCAGCTAAAGCGGTGGCTTCCCAAAAGGCCGAAGTCTCTTGGGTAAAGGTGACAGGTTTGGAAGCACTGCTCCTGGGGGCAGAGCCAGCCTAAGTGTCCCCAGTGCTCTGCGCGTGCATTGCAACCCCCCCGGGCAATCCCCACTCGTGCCAGCGCACGTGCCCGTGTGCCATTGTGAGAAACAGGACTGGAGCACTGAGAAGATGCACTCTAGATCAGTTCCTCAAACTGCATCACATGCCCGTACACAGAGTTATGCATAAATAATGGCAGGGGCGGAATGGGGCAGGAATAAACGGGGAGGCACTAACGCAGATTGCCTTTTCAAAACCCTTTTACTTGTCACACCTTTCTGCTGTTCGGAAAGCAAACAGCTCGTTGGTTCCAGAAACAGGGTCGCTACATGGTTTGCTGGAGTGCAGATTCCCAAACTCAGTTACATCTTGAGGATGACACGGGTGAGACAAAGGAAACCGTCCCCAAAGGCAGGGTCTGAGCACGGCAGAACGATGCACCTCATCCGGCCCAGGTAAGACAGCATGCAGGGAGCCGGAACGAGACAGGAGCCGCTGAGCCTGAGCCAGTCACAGGTACGATACGATAGGTAAAGTATATTTGATGATATTTAATTGCTTAAGGTATGAGTCACAGATTGTTTCTCACTGTTCTTGTATTTTGTTTCTAGTTTCACATGTACCACATTTACAAAACCTGACAATGCCGACCAAGAGGTGCTGTCGATGTAGTTAGATAGCAGCTAAAGAAGATGTAACCAACTATGAGAGGAAAACAGCAAAAGCAGACACTGAGTTTGCGAGGGTTCTCTCACTTCCTATGATAATAGCAGATAAGATGAAACATTCTTATTTTCCACAGCAAAATAAAGACTTGCTTTGACAATAACAGTCTGTGTAACACATCCTTACGGCTCAGCACGGTGTAGCTCTTAGACACCAAATTAGATCATGAGGACAAGTGTTATTCTTACGCTGCAAACAACCTGCAAGATTGCAAGCCACGCATGTGATGAAGCTTTAAAGTAGGTAAGTACAATTAATGTCAGCTAATATTTTTATGGAAAATGGGTCTTGTCAAAAACAAAACAAAAAGCAAAGGAAATCCCCTGGTTTCACTCCGTAACAAGGCCATGTTTGATTGATAATGATCATTTCTTCATTGTGATAAGCTTAAGTTTTTGTATGGGGTTTGATTTAGTGCAGCATAATACTCTGGTTAAAAACACATTAATAACAAATCAACTGAAAAAATTGAAGTGTTAGCTTGCCAAAGGGAGAATCATTAGAAGGTGTTTTTAATGGGGTTTCCTAATGAATTGTTACTAGTCTCCCTATATTTTTCAACACTTTCATCCATGCTCCAGATGCAAATAAATTACTGCTACTAAAACCTGTGGGTAACATAGGTAAATAAAGAAGAAAAAAGGGTGGTTGTACTGAGGAATCCAGATCACTCATCTCATTCAAAGAACATATGCTTTAACAGAACCAAATGTGACCTTATAAACATATTTAAACATGTTAATCATTGATCATCCTGATCAGCATCTTAAATTGACTGCAGCTCACTACCTCATCTGGCCTTCAAACAAGACTAGAAACACAGCAGCTACTTGAAGGAGAGGCCAAATAAAGCAGAGTTTATGTCTGACTTTTAAAGCTTATGTTTTTTTTTTCATGCAAACATTAAGCATACAGACCCACGGAGATATGCAATTCCCAACACCAACGGAATTGTCACTGAAAGCAATATGAGTAATGAAAAATATTATTGCACATTTTGCCCTGTACATTGTAACACACACATTGTAAACCGCTGCAGTGGTGCCTAGTGAAGGAAATGCTTCTCTTCTGCCTCTCATCATTTAGTTCTGCCTCCTCTTGGGCCTTCTGCTCATTCACATTTCTGCCAGTAGCCAACCTTTACCATCTGCATTTGCCGCCCCTGGGAGTGTATTCGCGTGCCCCTCTGCAATTCAGTACGCAGCTTGAAGATGCCTCTTTCCCACTCCTTCAGTTGTTCTAATCCTCTGACTACACACGTTGGCGTTATAAGAGTTCATTCGTTGTTCTCTCAGTATAATGAAGAGTAGTATGTGGCCCAACTCGTTTGGGGATATGATTGCTATAGAAATTGTGAAGCACAGTAAGATTTTGATCCTATTTCCTTCCTTTCCTCCCCTAAACCATGTCTCAAACATCTCCTAATCCATCCTCCTCATCCATTATCTTGCACTTCCCCGTGTCGTACCCTCAGAAGAGCTTCACTGAATTTGCTGTCGTACGTTTTCCTTCTGAAAAAGCCACGTACATGTAAGCATGTGAACAATAAATCACAAACACAGCTCGATCACGTGAGCTGGGGTTAGCTGACAGGCAGGTCTCCAGGGTGAATTTACACAAGCACATTTGCCCGATTCTACGATCTCATTTGCTCTCCTGGAAAACGTTAGGCACAAGGAATTATGCAGACACAGAGCGCTGTGTGAATGGAGGTCTGAGCGGGGAAAGCTTGTGTTTTCTTAATGAGCACCTGCTGTAGGAGAGGCTGCCAATATCCTGTGCGGATGACACGAGCAAGAGAAAGTCAGGTATTGATTGGTGCCTCCAGGGTGCGGGAGGGATTGTTAAGGGTCTTCTGAAAGCACAACCCCCAGTAGTTCCTTGGAGACGTGCGACTTGCCGGTGATAACATTATCCCTGCAGTCCCGGTTACCCGGACCCGCAGTGCCACAGGGCAGAACCAGCAAGAGGCTCTCCAGAAACAGAGATGCAAACGAGCATCCCATTTACCAACACTGTCACTTTAAAGGACCTATGGATTAAATAAAGTCCAACTCCTTGTTTCTGAGTAGGCAGATTGTTGTGGGTAAGACACTTCCTACTGTGTTGACTTCTTAAATCTACCAGCGCCTGCTCAAAAAGAGCTGAAACTGATTATCCTCAATGTGCTAAATGTCACTTAGTCATGATATGCAAGGTTTCTTCCTGCTTCCCGCAGATTGGAAGAAAACAGACTGAGCTATAATTTCCTACCAGTGAGAGAAAGTTCGGTCACCGAAGGGCCAAGGAAACGCTGCCAAGCTGGTGAGGGTGGCAGGAGGTGGAAAGAATGGGGAAAGGAAGAAATAATACATACTTGAACTGCCGTGAAAGCTTTAAGGAACTACATTTAAAAAACTAAGGAGATATTTTCGGGAGATAAAACACTTGCTAATGTGATGCCTATATTAAAATTGTAGCCAGATTGGAGAGTGGTTTAAAACATGTCGCTGGAACCAGCATTTCCATATTGTACATTGTGAATTTTGCCTTGAGGGCAGAAAAAGAAGCAAATGAAACTGGCTATTTCCATTCCCCCACCCCAGCTGAGTTTCATGTACTTATATCAGCAGGCTTACGTACCAGAAGGCATACTGGAAAGGAGGTATTTTTAACTGAGTCAGAATCAGACAATTCAGCATTTTTTTGACTCTTCAATGATAAGATCTTAACCTGGGGAAGGTATTTTTAATTCCAATCAAGTACTGTTTAATTTTGGTAAAATGCTGTGACATTAGGCACTGCAAATAGCTCACTTGCAAAATGACAGTAGTATTTTATTAATATTTGTTGCGGTAGTTCTCTGGGAGAAGCAGCTGTGAGGGACAGAGAATGGAAAGGAAGGAAAGGTAAGTGGGTTTCTTTGGAATGAGCCCAAAGTGACTCCCACTCACCAGAGCTGGGATGCCGGGCTGGCATTCCTCCTGTTACCAGGCATGCAGACAGCCCCTCCTGAAGGGAAGCAAAGCCCATTTTAACTGGAGTTCTTAATCCAAATGGGGGAGCGCACACCCCAACCTGGTGTGGGGCTCATTACTAAATACTTTCTTTCACTTAAGGGTTTATGATCAGGAGAAAATGACAGATTATGCAGATAAGATGATGTTGCCAACAGGAACCGAAGGCTTAGCAGAAAAGAGCTGTATATCTTTCGGAAACCTTCACTCTAAGAGAAGCTGTGAGTATCGTGTGCCGCACAACATTAAGGACAGCAAGGCTGAAGCATCTTTCACCTCTGGCTGTAACCAAAGAGATAAATGCAAAGCTGACGCGTGCTCGGGAGCCAGATATACTAGCAGACACATGGTTTCTCTTACACTCAAGCATAAGAAATAATATCAACAAAAAGACCATAAACAAGCTCCTCTGGATTAAGTTGACACTACTTTGAAATAACTAGGAATAAAATATCTAGATACTCTGGACTATTTTCCATGCCATTTATTGCACTTGGGAGAAAAAGAACACGCGCTGGGCAGGGGGTGGGGGAGAAGGTTTAGGATGACAGCAATTACAGTAAAATTACCCAAAAGACTAATGGATATGCACCTCCCCATGTGGAAGACTCCAAAGCTGGGCAGTGGCTAATAAAATAGCTTATTTAAACCCCAGCCCCTCTCAAATATAGAAATGTCAATAGTAATGATGAGGCAGATGTTTTGGACCTGAGGAGAAGTTTGGCAGCCCTTAACCTCTCCCTGAAAACTGAATTCTGGTTGCTTCTTCAGTGAGTAAATGTTTGTTAAATTGACTCCCCCCCGTGATTTCAAAAATATGTTTGGCAGAACACTGTTGCTTATTTCTGTGCCAGCCTTGGGTTAACCCCTGTCCCCCCCAAAACCACACACCAACCAACAAAACCAAGTCAGGGCCCCTGTGGGCAAACTTCACCCGAAGACTGCAGGGACCAGGCAGGCAGGAGAAGTGTCCCGTGAGGAAGGATGGGTTATTACTCCGGGAAACACTATTTCTGCTCATTGTAAGTTAGAGCTTTTCACCGTTTCACCTGTTACAAGCAGAGGCTATGCTTTCCTCTTGACCCAGGTCAGAGAGCGACCATGATTCTGAATTAGACAAGAAAACTTTGGCCGTACTGGGGCAAGTTCCCCATTTACCTTGGGGTCATCTTTAAAATCGCTAACCTTTTAATGATCAAAAACTTCAGAGAAATCACTCAAAGTGTTTTTTCCCACAGAAATAAGAATCATTCTTTTTTTACTAAGCTGTGAGCACTAGAGACAATGGTTACCAAAAGCCTTTCTGTGGATGGGCATTTTGTGACTTCCAGCAGTTTGCGACCCTTCGTTTACTAGTCACTCATTTAGACCCAGTGGCAATACTGAGAGCCCTGGTATGAAGAGCTGGCCACAATCAGCTTAAAACATGCTTCAAAACGAATTATGTTGTTGCAGAGTTAAAGCTATCAGTGGCCCACCTGAAGCAAGGCCAGCTGTGTAATTATCATCGAGTGAGAGTTAAGTTGGACACGCAACAGTGTGAACCCCTTGGGACAAGGGTGGTTCCAGCACGGGGGTGGTTTGCCACAACAGCTTCCTTGGGCTGAGGTCTCTCCCTGCAGTTCTCCTTCCTGCGAGACCCTCGGACATGGCTCTGTGCTGCCACGCTTCAGACTGCTTGTGTGCTGGGGGACATGTGAAAAGCCGGATCACGCAATAAGGCAGGCGATGCACATCCGTCACACGACTGCTGCGTGGCAGGCCACAAGACAGAGAAAGGCTGCTGTGCAAGGTGGCAGAATCTGTCCTGGGACACAGCCCTGGGGCACCACCGCCTCCTGGTGCCCAGGCACACAAAATGTATCTCCTCCACAACTGAGGAGCACGCAGGAGAGCAGATTGCGTAAAGATCCCCGAGTTAGCTGCAAAATAGCTAGCAGGGGCAGCAGCAATCGTCTCACGGCAGGCGGAGAGGCTTCCCGAGCCAGCCAAACCCCCTGGGGAGAGGCACACGAAGCCAGTGGTGCCGGATGAAAGCCACCACGTCACCTGAGCTCCGCGGGTCCATGCTAGACCAGGCATCTTCGCAGGGTTTACAATCTTACCTTGGGATGACAACACTATCATATACTTGGGAGCTCTTGAAATCCCATCCAAACACACCCAAATCAAGACTTGACAGTTTTGCTCATGTCAGGAGACATCTCTCTCCTGAACAAATGCATGCTCAAGATCAGAATTTCCTATTTAACCCAGGTCAAGTCCTAAGAACTCATTAAGAGAAGCACATACTTATCTTTAATAACCTTTCCCCTTGCTCAATCCTAAATTCAGATCCTTTTCGCTTTCTTCCAAAAGATATTTATCACGGTAAATTTCTCAATTTTACATCTCATCCTTTTAAAGGTCAGGGTACAATGCTGTATTTATAGAAAAATCATAGTTATCAACAGCTAACATATGGGATGTACTGAATAGCAGGAGTCACAGTATTTATATCATATTTACTGAAAATGTGTTTGCAGCCTCATTCCTCTTATACTGCTGGGTGATGCACTAACTTACAGATTAAACATTAACAGTGATGGCAACTGATTTACTAAATAGAAATTATAATGATTCACTAAATTACAGCAGCACCTGCTGTTACATATTGGCATTTATGAGACCTGTATTGATGAATTTTAACACTACAGTGTGTTAGAGATACCAACTAATAAGTTCTACACTCAAATCAATATAGCTCATGAAAATCGGTAATAATTATTCTGCCATCTAATAGAGAGGCTTTCCACCAGTTGCAACATTTGCCTTCGCGTTCAAGGTTGCATACTTATGCCTACTAAATTCAGAGCAAGAGAGGCAACAGGACAATCTAAATAAATTCTCCTGTGAAAGCAAAGCTCAGCAGTGAAGCTGTATTCTCCCACGACTTACGCTTTCTGTGATGTCTCTGACTCATTCTGATCTTCCACTGATCAGACGGGAGAGCAACTGTGAACCCCAATCCACTCTTATGTTTAATTTACAGCAGTAAAGCTGCTTCTGCTGCAACCTGTCCTTTCTCGGTTTGTGTTCTGATGGGAAACAATGGGCTTCTTAAACTGAACTGGCTCGTTAGCAAGTGATTTATTTCCTGAGATGCTGCAAATACCACGACTCTGCTAGCCTAATGCCAGCGGATTGACGTCTTGGAGCTGCCTCCCAACCGTCCATCCGCACTGCTGCCCAGGTAAACCGGCTTCTGTCAGAACATGTGCAATGGAAGAAAATACAGGATACTCCAAAATAAACTTTTTTTTTTTTTTTTAAAGCTTGGCTTTTTCCCAAGAAGAAAAATCATTACAGGGTCAGGGTTTCATTGTGAGACCAGGTTTCTCCCTTTTGCCCTGTCACCTGCGCTCTGTGAACTGTCCGAGGCAAAACAGGAAACACTTGAGTGAGTGTCAACGGTACACTGACATCCACGCACCTTTTGCCTCTAATCTGATCATATGCATCGGCCCAGATATCAAATATCTAACGTGTGCTGCTGTCTGGTGTTCTGCAGTGCCTCTAGCAAATAAATTGGTAGTCAAAACCCAAATACCTCAATTGGGAGAAAAAATACTCCTGTCTGCCTGAAGGTCAACAGCTGCTTTTTCCTCTTCTTTAACGCAAGATCACCTAGTTCAGAGGGAAGGTTTGCTGGTGATACAGTGCAAGAACTCAATGTTTCTGAGGCTATAACGAATGCATCTCTTTCTCCAATTTCACAGGGCTTCTTTTGATCAGCCTGCGTCAATCTGCCAGCTTTCACAGACACCGAGAATCAGATTTGAACGTGCTCAGTACTTACAGCATTGGTTCTTAATTGTTATGCACTGGCCTTTTAACCTATTAAAAATCTGAACAACAGAGAGAAAGCTGGTTGGTTTAAAACCCTTGAACATAGACATTTAAAACCCAGTAAGGTCGTATAATGTGAAGAAGCTGCCTAACACGTGCAGACAGACAACACAGCTTTATGGAATGTACTACGGGAAGCAAACGACGCAGTTCGCCCTCCAAAACTGACAGTCGTCAGATGGAAATCTCATTTCAACCCTCTGCACTGCCTCCCTCCAAACGTGCCAGCCAATGCTGTTAGAAGCGCTCAAGATTGCAAGCCTACCAAGAAGTCTCATAACGATCACCTTATTAAACTATCATCTGTCATCATAATTTAATTATTTGGTGCCTAGACCATTTCTACTCAGGATTGTTTTTCAACACCTGTGGTAGTGCATCATTTACCTAGATGGCATTTTATTTCATTTTTACAATTCTAATCTAATCCGCGAGCTAAGAGAATTGTTTTAGCTGTCATGAATTCAGAGGCACACAAAGAGTTTCATTAGAAATCAGCCTCTTTACCTTGCTGATGCTTTAAAAAAAATTTACCAAAACTGAGCCTTCCTCTAATTTCATTATAAATTCTCTGATTCTCTTCAGGTTAGACTGGCTAAAAAGGATAGTGCTCCATTATCACAGTACATTTAAAATATGTATTAACACAAAACTATGCATAATCTTGTTTTATGCCAACATAAACCCAGATCTATATCAACATTTGGAATCCTAGATGGTTTCTCAAATTACTTAGTGTATGAATTCAAGAAAACTAATCTCTTCATATGAAGTACCTGATTACGCAAATGATATGTGCCAAGCCCTGCCAGACCTCCTGAACTGGCCACGGGCTGGTGGGGACCTTGCCTTTCCCCCTCAAGCACCTGCCTTCAGTCTGCTGCTGCTCCCTCCGTAGGGAATCCCCAAACTCCCAAAGTCTTGAAAAAGACTGTTCCCCTGGGGAGCTACGCAGCCTGCCGGGGTCTGTGGTGACACAGGGCAGGCAGCCTGTTTTAAAAGGAGACGTCTTTTATCAGTCAAGCAGAATCCAGTGAATTAAAGCCTTTGGATAGAGAGGGAAAGGGAGATACACCCGGGTGTGCGGATGTTGGCCGCCATATAGCCCGGCACCTTCCTGCGTGCCAGGGAGACTTCAGCGTCGCCGGCAGTCACTAAATGGTATCGCTCCTATCCCAGTGGTACCAGCACCCTACTGGGTCTGTGCAGCTCAAATGGGAATCCACTCTGGTGTTACCCTTTGGATATTGCAGGATGTATCCCCCTTGGATGTGCTGGGCAGCTGGGGCACTTGCTCAACTTCTTAAACCAAAACAAACTAGTTTATGCATTTGCCATACCAAATAAAAAATACCTTGTTTCATCCATTGAATCTTAAATAACAATAATCCAGATCAAGGTAAAAAAAGCCAAAATGTCCGCGACAGACAGCACAGGTACGTGTGTTTATAACAGTCACAACAACAACAAAAAAACCCGAAATAAAACTACCCTTAGTCTAGTTACAGTGTGGTTACATCAGAACAGCACCTCTTTCCCTCATTAAACTGAATTGCTGTTTCCCTCCTAACGAGATGATAATCATGACTCGAGGCCCTTTGCCTGCCCCCCGTTCCTCCTGGTGGGAGCGCGTAACTCCTAGAGCCAAGCTCCGCGCACAGGCTATTGATCCCGGCCCAGGCAGGCTTCCCGCCGGGGCTCTAACAAAGCCCACAGAGCGGCTGATTCACCTCCTGAACTTCCTGATATTATTGGATCTTCCAGTGAAGACTTGTAAAGAGAAAACAAGGGCAGATAATTAGCTCTTCTGTTTTTCCCTCCCCTGTTGCAGCTATCCAGGACAACCGAGCGCAGCAGCTGTGGGTCAATTCCTTTTGCATCAGCTCACGGAACGGCTCCTTTGAATCACTTCAGATCTGTAACACGGAGAGTGCCCTTCAATCATATCCAATGCTTTTCCTCTGCTGAAGCAAAAAGCACCCCAAGAGGCGTTCGATATTACCTGTTGAATTGCTGTAAAATTACAATTTCCCTCTTGTTATCTGTTCATAGGGGGTCTCTTGACAAAGCCCACTTGGGCAGGGTTAAGTAATTTCTGATGCCTCCCCTCCGGCCGGCTCTGCGGAAACCCGGCCACACACCTGCAGTCAGCATTAATCACGGATGCCAGCCTGACTCCCACAGGCCTGGAAGTCTTTGGCAGCTTTATGAATTAATTGTTACAGCAGGGATCTCATTTCCAGGGAGTGATTAAGCATGCTTTATTTATTTATTTATTTTAAGGAACATAGGACCCAGCTTCTACCACAGGTGATAAAACTCTTACTTGCACATATTTACCTCTCTGGCAGATTTGTCCTTACTGTCCCACTCCCCCTTTTTTTTTTTTTTAGCAAAGTTCAAACATTTCTTTTAAGATACAGTTATTCACATCTTTTCTATCATCTGAGTATAGCAGTTTGATACTTCACAGGAACTCTCTAATCACCTCTGGGTTATAGAAAAAGGATGAGGCACACAGCTTTTGGCTTCAAAAAAAAAAGAAACCCAAAGTCCATGAAAGCCTTGTTGATATTTTGGGATCCCTTGGTTACTGATCTCCCAGAAAAGACTTCATATCTGAAATTACGAAGGGCTTGTGCCACTATTGAATTTTCTTGTCTTTTGATCTAGCTTACTTCCCTTTTTAACGATATTTTTCAGAGCTCAGGGTACCCAGAGGCACTTTTGACCAGAGTGCATTTAAAGTCGCACAGAGATTCCTGAGTCCTATCCCATTTCTGAGGGCTTTTGTTTTGAAACCTCTTCCTTCTGGTTTAAGATAATCTTCAGCTTATTTTGATGTTACGCATTTTCTTCACTAAAATACAGAGACCTTCAGTTTGGAAGAGAAGATTCATACTGCCCTCCATACATCCCCAAAAGCAGGCGGCTGCTGTCTCAGTGCGAGCAAGAGCGGCGCTGCCGGCACAGCCACGGAGCGCCTCCGGTGAAGCGTGGGGCAGCTGCACGCCGCGTCCTCGGCGCTTGGCCCCAGCAAGCGTGGGCGCTGCGTTAGCCCCTTTTCACCCAGCGAGTCGCCAGGCAGCCCGACACCCAGCTTGGCCACTCTGCAGAAGTCTTTATCCCTTTTATATCCTAAAAAATCAGCCTTATTTTTTTTCTCGGTATATATCAAGTAGGGATTCGGGCGTGTCTTTAAGACCTACAATACGGAGTGCGATGCGGGTCCCGCTTTGCCCCTCTTTGCAGGCTACTTGTCCCAACCGGCTCTTCCTCCTTCTCATGTTAAGGTGGCCTCTGGGACGGAGCCAGAAGGGAATAAGGACTACAATTACACTTCACAGCTGGGAAAAGAGGAGTCAGCTTTTTTCCACCCCCTCCCTATCACCTCCAAATCATTACTGAAGTATTTTTATCATTTGTTACCTCTGCTCATCAAGAGTCAGAGAACAGATATGCAACTGGAATGGCATCTTCTGAAAGGAAGCTGCAAATTCACGTGCTTAGGCACATGAAAAGATCTCCAGATACCAAACTAATTGCCCTGCAACAACCAACCAGGACGACCTTGTAACTGTTTCCATGTAACCCTGGCATTTGGTTCTTGCTCAGGAACAATGCAAGAGCTTTACGTTTTCCAGCCAAAGCCTGGAGACCCCAAACTGAGTTCTGTTTTTTCTTTCTGAAAACCTATTCACAATTCAACCTCTATCACATTAAAATGAAAAGGCATTTAAAACAAAAGAAAACCATTCTTTTCTTCTAAACAAAGAACTAAGCACTGCAATGATTTATATCACCTCCTGCCTTCCAGCATAAATATATGATTTAACATACGACTGAGAAAAATATTCCACCATTTCAGTGGATCAGGGAAGACAGTAAACAGATAGATAGGCTAGTGTATATATCTGCATAATAATCTGTTACCACTAAGGCTACCACGTCAGCATTAAGTGTCCAAAAATAACAGATTGCCTGTAGATTTTTCAGAATTCCCTATTGCCTCACAGAACCAGACCTGCTCTGGCTGAGAGGTGGCACAAGACCCACTTGAGAGCTCGGCTACAACCACCAACGCGATGACTACAGAACCCTCTGACAGCTGTGCCAGAAAAACTCCCCAAAAGGATGCTCTGTTTGCAAAGACAGTTATTCAGGGGGGGATCTGGTTCATTTTTGTCGACAGAGAAGCCCCAAGTTACCTAGAAGTTTAGGACACTTGGGTCCTTCCCTCTGGAAGCATTCAGTGAAGTTCAGCCACATTCGTCAGCATGAACAAACCTAGAAACCGAGACTAAAAGAGTGTCCCATCTTGTACAAATAAACACTTCAGTGATTAACGAAATCTTCACTTTCTCTAACCATCATCAAATGTAGATGTGAAGAAAGAAAAATAATCGCATAATTCTGAAGCCTGTAGAAACCAACATGGCTTTCTGATACATCGTAAGAGAATGCAGAAGGAATATAATGGCAGGAAAAGAAAAAGCAGATCTGATTTGTGACTTTCATTTGTGATTTTCACCCTTGCGTTGCCGCTGGCACACGGCTCACTGCAGCCCGGCAGCCACAAGCACTCACCAGCTCTGGGAACTCTCAGCTTCACCCAGATTCATCCAGACTGTCACAAGCTTGACTGGATACGACTTTCTTTCAAAATATCCTCTGATTGAGGATAAATACAGTATGACGGATGAGTTACACAACTGTTTGCTTGACGATGTTATTTGTTAAAACCCATAAATAAAAAAAAAATAGAAGTTAGGAGAACACTGTTGCATGTGACTGTGGAATATAGTTTGAGGTCAGTTCTTAGGATTCAAGGCTGTATGGATGAACGGGACCCAGGGTGCTCCCGTGCGCTTTCGTGTATCTTGTAGGTGGGAGGCGTAGGGACTGGCTAGGTAGCTTGCTACTCACTACAACATATTTCGAAACAACAAGGAACGCAAGTGCCACTGCTGGCGAAGCAGGGGGGGACCACAGCAAGCCCCCCAGCTGGCTGTGAAGCTGCCCCGTCCCCACAGCAGACCTGCCAGATCCACGGCTGCCGGTGAAGGTGGTGCTGGGAACGCGCCTGCTGCCGGCACCATGCGGACAGAGGCAGGA
Organism: Pluvialis apricaria; assembly: GCA_017639485.1. Taxonomy (NCBI): domain Eukaryota; kingdom Metazoa; phylum Chordata; class Aves; order Charadriiformes; family Charadriidae; genus Pluvialis; species Pluvialis apricaria. Next base: position 28,299,082 of record CM030014.1, read on the forward strand.
AAATGCCAACGGGCATGAGGAGGGGACTTTTTCCTTGGGTTGGGAGGAAGGAGGCGTCCCCTCCCAGGGTGCCTTTCCTAACAAGAGAGCCCTGCAGAGCAGCATGCCCTGTCCCCACTATTTTTCTGGACCGCTGTTACTCATACACAGAATACTGCCTGTCTTACCAGTCATCCTCAGTCTTATTAGCTGCTCTCTTCTCTGTGGTAGTCTCTTTGCGTAACCACGCAAGTATTTGTCCATGTGGGAAAAGGCCTGTTTAATTACACACACGGCGGCGGGCTGCACTCACACAGAAATCCACCCTGGCGAGGTGCCCGTTAGCTCTGGAAGATGACGAAGTGGCAGCCCTGTCAGGACTAGCCGAGCGACACCGGCATAACGCACTGTGCCTCGGGGGAGTAATGTTGTGTAACGTGTGTAACAAGATGAAGTACGTTCATTATTTTGAGAATTAGCATCAGAAAACAAAGTCCAGAGTTTCAATCTAGATTTATTTCTCGTTTAAATCTCACCCGCTTTTTTTTTTCCTGAAGGAAGCCTGCAATATTTTGATTTAAATTATAGTAATCAGTTAAATCACTCACTTCAGGTATGACAGTAAAAGTGATGTGTTGTAAAATTCATTCCTCGGCTAACATTAGGGAACTTGATTTTAATGTGTGTGACTGAAACGGCTGCTGCTTTCTGTGCATTTGCCTTTGAAAACACCTCCAAAAATAGTAAGGCTAGAGAAACGCTGTGGTAAATGAAATTGCTTTCTCTGGACTGGCTTCTGGCAGACTTGGCTACGTAAAGGGAAAGACACTGGTTTTAGGAACTATCCGTGTTTATAAGAAAGCTAAATATAGACATGAAAAGGCACGCTGTTCCTGGACAAGGAAAGCAAGCGTGTTTTGAGGAACAATTTGCATGGGATCTTACCCACTAACCTAGAAAAATAAACAGCGTATTCTAATGCACTCAGGAAAATAAAATAAAAAAAAGAAAAACCCACACCAAAAAAAACCCCAAACCAGCAACACACCTTTTCCAAAGACAGAAACTCAACACACGATGGAAACACCGCCATCCTCTCCCATCTTGACAGCTCTTCATCATTTATTACACTTGCCAAAATTTTCAATAAAGTCCAGACTCACCACGAGGGCAGTGCACACAGGGATAGAACATCCAACTTTTTCACCTACGGGTATTTTGCTTCCCCAGCGCTTTGAAGAAGGGAGGAAAAGGAGTATCAGGGCTTGAGGTGAGCACCCCAGCCCTCACTGCAGACGAGAGCAAGCGGGAGCCAGCTTGTTTGAGAGCTGGGCGGCAGCCAGCCCACCAGCCAACCTGAGGCACGTACATGTATACCGAGACGGATTAATGTTTAATAAATCCTTCCCTACAATCACAGAAACATTAGGAAGATGGTTAAAAAAGCAACAGTAAAACTGTTCAGAGGAAAGAAGTATCTGTGGAGGTGACTAATCCAGTGAGTGAGCATAAACAGGAAACACAGCAGCTGCACGCAGCTTGGTTCAGGAGTGGGGACACTGCTGGGTAGAGGCAGTTTATCATTAGAGGCAATGAGGTATTTAGAGAAATCAAATGAAGCACTTGTTCTCCGCAACAAGCTCAGCACTAGATGAGGGAGCAGCCCGCAGATGTGCTTCCTGCCACTAGCGCTGATTTGCCTGGGTTCCCTGGGCAAGCCGCATAACCACCCAGCCTTCGGCCACCCCGCCTGCCACCGGCCCAGAGCCCGGCCCAGCGCTGTGGGAGACTGTCAGAGATCTGCGGGGCACTTCTGGTGCTGCCGAGGTTTCAAGGCCTCACGCTTCCCACCCCTGGAAATAGCTAGGGGCAAGAGGGGCCTTTGCTTTCCATGCTGGAAGCTCCATTGGCACCTGCACAGCTGCCGGACCTTTGCTCTTTCCCGGGAGCTCTGAGGTGCGGAGTGGAGGCACCTGGTTTTGTACCCGAAGTGAACCTGGAAGAGCTGTGAGGAGGCAGAAGACAGTGTTTACCTAGTCCTGTGTAACTAGAATATCCAGTCAGGTGTCCCGCTGTCTGCATAGCAGGGTGCCAACAGCTCTACCAACAGGAGATGTACACCACTACCTCAAATAACTGCTTAAGAAGTATTCAAAAACATTTTTGAAGCTAAAAACTATATATAGGAATAAGGCTACAAATGCTTTATTAGCACTTCTGTATTTTTAATCCTCTATTTTTTCCTCTTGTTTCAACAGAAAGCAAGCCAGGTATTTGTTTCAAGCCTGCATTCATGCCAGCGCCTTGCCAAGAGCTTGGCCACAAGAGGAGGAACGTGCTGAACGCCAGGGCAAGGACTCCGCTGGCACAGCAGGCTGTGAATCAGGCCCTGAACTGGTGCTTGGCATGCAGCAAACACCCGGGATGCAGAAGGGCATAAGCTGCCCATTTTGCTTTGGGACACCCCAAGCAGACTGTTTGGGACAATGACTTGCCCCTGTATTCTCAAGTGATCCCCATTACCAGTGTCTTGAAAACAAGCCCTCGGACACAGGAGGACATTACTATTTTAGTGATGGAAAATTGTGGCACCGAGGTGTCACTCAGAGCTATGACAACTCTTGCAGAGCAGAAACAGCAGCCACATCTCTAAGCTGAGCGGCGTTTCCATAGCCTTTGGCATATCTGTTTCCCTAAGCAGAGTCCAGTCCTCATGCGGACCCAGCAGCTCAGCCTGGGAAACTGTCCGACCACACTTCCCAGCAGTTCTCTTGTATACGAGTTTGGCGTAGGTATGTCTGAACAGAGCTTCTCTTGCCACATGACTCAAAGCTGTCCTAAGCGGGTCAACAGCTTCCCTAAAAACATGCCATAGCACTGACGTTTTCAGTGGCTAACTGCCTCGGGAGATGGGAACACCTTCTGCCTTCCAAACCTTAATACATACACAGTATACATTTTTAAGTAATTGAGTAATATGCATACAGTATATGCAAGTATTACAATAAAAATACACTACAGAATGCATTACACGTTATGTGTGTTATACTATAACGTGTATATAATACATTTGCGCTATGTACCTACCCTACTGCATGCATTTCATCGGAAAATCATGGCTGCACAGTCAATGAAGATTAATGTAATGGTGGCAAAAATAAACGTAAAGACTTTGAAGCTGCATCAAGCATAGACATCACCACAGACCTCAAAATAGAAAGCAACACTGCACCACTCTGCTCTACCACCTGATGTTTCTCAACAGTGGCACACACAACTTGCTCGCATTTCAACACACGAGTTGGCAGAGCCCTCAGGCTAGGAACCATGGCCCGTGTCCAGATGCTGATGTTATTCTGGTTTGGCACAGTGCCCACATTCTCTACCCATCTTTTTCCTCCTGCTCTCTCCACTTTGCCATCCTTATTCAAGGTCAGGTTGGACAGGGTTCTGAGCAACGCAATCTAGTGGAAGATGTCCCCGCTTTGTTGCAGGGGGGTTGGACTAGATGACCTTTAAAGGTCTCTTCCAACCCAAAGTATGCTATGATTCTACAATCCTACCTCCCCACAGCCTCCTAGGCAGCTCACGCCACACACCTCCCGCTGACTCTTCCCCCACCAGCCCTTCCCTCCAGGCTGCTGCCCCCGGGCAGCCGAGGAAGGGGGCAGCAGCAGGACTGAGGTCTGTCCACGAGCTGGGAGAACGCTGGGTGGCAACAGGACTGCGGCGCAGGGGAGCACGCAGGGGTGGTGGAGGGGGTGCCGCAGGGTGGGGGTGTTCGCCTGTCACCCACCACAGACACCTGAAAGCTGGCCTCGGAGCCTGCGCAGGAGGAGGCTATGCTACAACGCTGCACATGCTACGGAGACACAATCTAGATTCTAAAGAGCAGGTGAAATGAACTTTGGACAAAACAAATAGTTCCAAGTTCATCTTCCCATGCATCCAGTCATTTACGTGAAACAATTTACAGGCACTTTACACAGCTTGTCCTCACTTAGAGCCTCTTCTGCCGTGCAGATATTTCCCTTCCCCCACTCTTGCTTTCATTCTTATAATATTACCACCATCAAAAGTCATTTAATTTCAATTTCATGGCTTGATTGGGCTGAATGTAATGGAACCAGATGCTGTGAATGAATGAAAGTTCCTTCTGTGAACACCCATCATATTTTTGAGCTAAGTGGGCCGTGTTCAGCTGCATGTAGGTACTTCATATGCTTTCAGGCATTTATCTGACTGTACCAGGTATGAAGCCAGTCCAATGAGCCGAAACTAAAGTAAAAGCATTAAACTGGCCTTTGTTGTTCCATAAAGAAAATACTATAAAGCTTTAATTGCTAGTTAATCAACATACTCCAAAATAAATGAATCATACTATTTTTCTTGGTGCTTACGTGGTTTAAAATAGCGAGAAAATTATATGCTCATTTTTCCCCTAGGGTTTTTAGTGGTGGACTATTTCAAAGACAAAACAATTTAACCAGAACATTTTATTTCGGTATAATCACAAGGCCACTGCTGAATACGGCTGCATGAAAATGACAGCTTTTGAGAGCACTAGTGGCTGCCACGCAGAGAGCTTCCTCGGGAACCATGATTTTGTTGAATCCCTCTTTTATGCTGCCTACGGAGTGGTACGATAGGGCCGCACGGTGCCAGTGAGGGAAGCCAGCCTGGATGGGCAATACTTTGGAGACTACTGGAGCAGTGTCTGAAGGTATTTGAGGGGGTTTCAAGCAGCATTTTTCCAACTTTTTCTAGCGGCCCTCCAGACATCAGCTGGCCAGCAGAGTTTAAGAAACCTGGTGCAAAAGATACACATAGGATTCACTTTCAGCTAACTTCAGCAGCAATAAAACATGGAATTCTGCAAGTGAATGAAACCTAATAGAACAAAACCACTGCATTATAGAGGTATTTAGTATAATACTTCCAAAATTAATCAATAAACAGAAGTATTAGTCTTAAAATGCACGAATTTTTAAAAGGAGTCTACGGTAGTGAGGTTCCAGCCTATTGGAAGCAGATCTTACGCAAGCTTCAAAATTATTTTGGTGGAAAAAACAAAAAATGAGTCTCCTTGGATCCGTGAGCAGTAGCCTCAGCATGAGCAGGAGTGAGGTGTCAGAGGGCCATCATCTCCGGACTGAGCCTCTCCTTTACTAATGACTACTACGGGATTATTCATCAATATCAAATGGCAAACCTAAATGCCTATAAAGCATTTTAATAAGTACTGAAAAGCTCTGCTGAAGTCTGCTAGCCTTATTACAGTCCCTCTGCCTTCTGGGTATGTGCTTTACTTGCTCTGTAGGGTAGGAAAAGCTTCCTGCCCCATGCATGGCATCTAGCGTGGTGGGTCAAGGCAACGGAGACTCTCAGACTGTGCTAAGAGGTCTCCAGGCTCATGCCCTTTGATGATTTGGGTTCTAGATCTTTCTGGTAAGTTCTGTAGACTGAGAACTGGTTTAGGAATATGTACCCAAATTTAGCAGTAGTTTTATGGAGGGCATACAGTTCAGTCTTGACATGGGGAACCACTGGATGCACATTAGTTTTACTAATAGTAGCTCTAAAACATAATTTAAAGCAGAAATTTTTAGGGGACATCTAAGTGCTTTTTTCCCCGCTGCTGATCCTATCTTCGCCCAGAGCAAGCACACAGGACCAAGTGTCACCCCAAGAAAGCGCCTTTTCCCAAGGGCCTCCATTTCCTCAGGTTCAGTGCATGTGCAACTGAAGCACTTCACTGCTCACAGACAGATGTGCGAGAATTTCAGGTGTTTCACAGATGTGCTCCGATCGCAGTGCACACTCCGATGCTCCTTTTGCTGGCGCACTCCATAACTGACACTCCGCAACCCGAGGCACAGCAGTGCCACTGGGGCAGAGGCCCTTTTTACACTGATCCAGTGCACGGACATCGCATTCAGAAACACAGAGGGACTGAACACCAGTAAATATTATAAATGAAATCACCATGAAAAAATACTATGCTATTGTAATTCAAATAACATTTATTTTGATGGGGGGGAGGTACTCCAGCTTCTAACGTGAAGTTTGAATTTTAGAGAGCTACCAACACCAAGGCGTCTGCTTTCACTTTCCACAATGACACATTTACTTACAATACTAGTGATTTTTTTTTCTTAAAAAATCTTTCTGAGGTTAAGTTCACAATTTTGCATGCTACTGAAAATAAGGTTTATAAAAATTCTTTAGATGGCCAACAAAAAATTTTCCCCAAAATATTTTTTTGGTAGATGGCTCATTACGGAAAATCAATTATATTGTTTCTCATTAAACAGTCCAGCAGTATCATGAATGTTAAACATAATGAATTTCACATTGTAAGACAATTTCCATACTTGAAATCATGAGGTTCATAACATTATTAGCCTTTTCCCTAGCTAAAGCTCTTTTATTATTTCCGATTTTCTCTTCCTCCTAGAAGGATAAAAATTTATGAGGGCAACCTTCTCTAAGCTGGGCTACTTCTTGAATTCTTACCAATAGGAAGCAATCTTATCTACTAAAATAACAGAATAAAATAAAACTACTCAAGTATCTTTAGAATATGGATGAATTTTCCAGTTGCAAAGAGATGAGTTTAATACTACTGGAATATGCACAAATTTGACTTAATAAATACACCAGGCAAAGAAACTAAACTGCTTCTTGTGCAAAGGAATTGACATTCATGGTTCTCGTAGAGTTGGGCACATAAACTGTAGCAAGGAATTAAAATTATAAATAGAATGTTCTCAACGCTGAACACAGGCTCTCTTCTCCGAGTACATCCCCCATAAACATTAAACGCATAAATAACCTTCATCTTGTGCATTAACGGATTTCACTGTCTTCAACACGCAGAAATCCTTGACCATGGTGAGTTGCCTGCAGCTGAAAAGAAACTCCCCGCACAGCCCTGTCTATGTGATCCAAATGTATTACCTCTCTGACAGCCTGACCACAGCAGAAGATGCTTGGTGGTGGTAAAGACAGGCTGCGCTACACAAGCATCAGTTTTCACGTGAAGCCACACAACTAGTGCCGTTTATGTTTTCCAAAACAAACATCTTCACTCTTATAAACCAGAGTGATTGTTCTCGATGTGGAAAGCATTACATGGTTCATGAAGGATCCATAATGCAATTTCTAGAGCACATCATCTCCGAGCACGCAGAACCAGTGAACACATGTAACCATTTGTGAGAATGCTCCAAATCCTGGAAACTGCTTCTTGCAGTGAGTACCAAATCTTTCGCTTCCCAGCATAGGCAAATAACCAGGGAAGCAGAAGAATCCCTCTCCAGAAAACACACAAACCACAGGAATGCTGAAGGAATTAGAAAGAGTGTACTACGAATATCCCTGTGCAGGAGTAGCACTCCTGGGTTTTGCTAATGGGCTTGCAGCGGCCATCCTACACCTGGGGGAAGAGTCGAGTGCCAGTTTGGCCATGTTGGAGCATTTTTTACTGCTACCTAAGGAGAAGGATTTGGGTGAAACTTGAGCAGATAATACCTAATCTTCCTTGTGGTTAAAACTCATGAAATGAAACTGCTGAATCAAGATCAGCCAACGCAGGACCAGGACTTGCAGCGAGTTCTGCCCAGGCAGGTCCCAGCACGGACCCCATCCATGACAGGTCTCTGCAGTTGCAGTTCAGAAAACATCCTATTACTTTTTCCAGAAACTTATTTGACTGCAGGAAAGGAAGCGGTGAGAGTGGTGGATTTAGTGGACAAGAACTCAACATAAGCATTGAGCTCACCACAAACATACTTTTTTTCCACCTTTTTTCTTCCTTAGGTGTTTTTCAGCTTTTTCAGCTATAGATGAGTTAGAGGTGGTAGATATAAGAAACATGCTTTAGGCTGAGGACATAATGTCCGTGGCTTGCAAAAGCAAAAAGGCATAAACTTAAACCTTTCCATTAATAACTAAATGAAAGGAATGTTTTCGTACATTATATCCTTGTAATAGCTTTTGTGACTATATTTTTATAGCACCATAGATTGTCTCTCAATCTGTTCTTTATTGAACTTTCAAAACACCTTGCAAACATGAACAAGCATTTTCTAAGGCATTCCTGCCTGTACATACATTACTACAGAACACAAAATTAACTAAAATTTCAAGTAAGACCTAGGTAAGGAAAGAAAATCAGCTTTTAGACCTCATCCAGAACAGAAAACAAAGTCTGCTGTTCTTAAGTCACAGTCAGCCTACATCACCTACACCAGAGAACAGTGATGCTTCACTTCCCGGGTTACAGCCTGCTTCCCCGGGGTGTTACAACCACACGCGAGTTGCCACTTGCGGACTGAAATTTGGGGACCAGAACACAAGCGAAGCCTGTAGCTAACCCAGGTGCATAACGCAGGTACAGGGCCCTGCTGCATCACTCACATCTCAGCCAGAGCCGCCTCCTCTGCCTGCCCGTTTCCTCAGGCTTGCTCTCAGAACTGCAAGAACACTTTCACGTGCGCACAAGAAATAAAGCAGTGTTTTATCAGAATAAAGAATTCAAACTGCAAGTGTACCCAGCCATGTAATGTGAGAAAAAGTTTATAAAAAGGCAATGAACAAGCCCGTGTGATTTCTTAGGCAGTTTACATCACCTGTAAGTCTCAAGGCAAGAACCTGCTGCACAAGTCAATCATGTCAATGGAGCCATGATCTTTTCTAGGTAGAGGAAGGTTTCAGAGGGAGCCGGAGGCAGTGACAGCCCTGCTAGGTGTGGGGACAAGGAGCAGCATTCTGGATCCCAGGCAGAGGGATCTGCAGGCGTCCTTCTCTGTCAAGAACTGGGACAGGGATTGCTACTGGGACCTCTGCTGTCTGGCTGTTTGTGGCAAAGCCAAGGAGAATAAATCCTGAAGCCCTCAGCAGCACTACCAAAAAATGGAGTCTGCATTTGTGGTCAGATTCGATTCAGTCGCATGGTGTAACTCACTCTGCACAATCTATACAACACAAACTGAGCTACCTGAGACAGCTCGGCTTTGAGGGTGGCCTCACCGTACAGACCAAGTCCTGAAGAGGAAGGAAGGGCTTTTAAAATATTGGCTAGTGCACAGGAGGAAGAGGCAGTGAAAATAAAGTAACAGGTTTAGGGAAAGATCCTGAGCAATGTTGTTTCAGAAAGCAGTAAAAATTACTGAAGAAAAGTGAGCTTCACACTTAGCAGAAGCTGGTGCAACTTGACTGTAATGAGCAGAGGCAGTACCACTTACACCAGACATGAATTTAGCCCAGCTCGTTATGTGTGTGCTGCCTCATCGCTCAGTAACAGCCACAGTAAGATTCTGAAGTGTAAGGCAGAAAAGAGAATCCCAATCTGTTCTGCTCAGCTCAGCACAGGTAGCATATAAATAAAATATTCACTGTGTGGGCTCTACCACTGTTTTATCTTTCTTCACTTAAGGCATGAATCTGATGTCTTAATTCAGCCCATTACGCATAGCCTGCACAGGGCTGGAAGATGCGAGCAGGTATTACTGAGCTGTGCTTCACCTGTCTGAGAAGCTACGCTGACTTTTATCACCTTTTTGTTTCAAAACAATAGATTTGCACATAAAACCTCTCCTCCCCCACCGAAATTGGCTAAACATTGGGGGATGAGCCACAGGGAAGATGAATGTATGAGCAAAGCCTAATGGTGGGAAGGTGATAGGGGAGGCTTGAACGACAGGATCGCTTTCTGAAATGCTCATCTCATACGGCAGCGCCTGAATGCAGACAGAGACCAAGCGATGCCTCAGCCAAAACTTGAGGAGTGTTGGTAGAAGTCTGCCTGGCAAGGGGATCACACTAAACCCATTGAAGGTTTTTCAGTGCAGGGAACCCTGACTTCTTTATGAGGAATAGTATATGCATTCATGATCAAAGGCTCGCTCGATAACAAGCAGCAAAAGATCACGGAAAACAGTGTCAAATGGGATATGCCCTGAGGCTCAATAAACTTGAAAAATTCTGTTTACTGGTTGTGTGAACTGTCCAGGACGCTGTTTCTCAACTGGTGGGTCAGGAATATGTGGCAAGAGAGCAGGCAAGGCACTAAAAAAGGTCACAAGATGGTGAAAATTGCATTGCAATCTCTAAAGAGCCTGTATCTCACACACCCAACACCTCCCTGGCCAAGCACCCTCTGTAAGCTATGCAGTGTGCACAAGAAAGTAAATTCCATGGGTTTAACTGTGCAATGATTAAGAATATATAATTCAACAGTGAGAATAAAAGAAGTGAAGCGAAGTCATTTAAAAGTATCGAGATTGAATAAATGACTGGCAATTTGAAAAAGCTGCAACATATTTCTTGTCTGGAACAAATCGCATGTGCCTTACTTTAGGGCTGCAGAAAGATGGGACGCTTGGTTGATACCATGGTAGGTAACATGCAAGATGATCCAGAAGATCTGCTGAAGCAGGTAATCAGCTGGACAATTTAATATGCTTTAAGGAAGAACAATTACACATCTAATGGCTAACAGAAAAGCAAAATACATCATGATTAAGGTATTGCTAGAGGAAATGGGAAAGGCTAGAATACTTTGGGAATTACACTACAGAGAAGAAAGATTAGCACATCAGCTCAGTACCGATGACTTTTTACAATGGGAGATACAAGAAAACACTTGCTTTTGATATAATCACCCTTTTTCACGTAGAATAGCATAGTGCTAGGCTCAGTTTGGGTCAATATTATATGCAGTGCTAATTTCCCGGTTTAAGACACTTTCATATTAGGAAAGGTGCAAAAAAAGGCCCAAACAAGCCACAACACTGGCAACTAGACAGATTTCTTGAAAGCCCAGCACTATAGATTCAGAATGCTGTCTCTTTTCTATAAGGGTTGCTTGTTTATTTCTTTGTTTGTTTTTTTTTTTAAAAAAAAAAAAACAACAAAGAAGAACAGGCTTTCTCCAAGTTCAGCATTGTATTCAAAATTATTATTTTTGCTGGAAGACATGGACTTTTCTTTGAAAAAAGTAACTCCTACAGCCATTGTCTACCCCAAAGCACAGGTCATTTAGCAAGAGGAGAGTTTGGTGGGAGGGAGAACCTGGACGAGGTGCCACTTGACAGAAGGTGTCACAAGACACCACTCCTGAGGCACCACAGAATATTTGATATGGAAAGGTTTTGCTTTCAGCTTTCAGGGTTTTGATTATTCGCTAACTTGACGGGAATAGTTAAAGCCTAAAACCAAAGCACGTTCCAACCAGCCAGAAGTATGAAACAAGCTCTGTATCTAAAGAGTTATGGATATGAAGTTTAAAGGAGGTACACATAGGGAAGACCAGTGAATCTCTTTGAATATACTAAAAAATAGACAGTACTTGCTGAAAGTCCAGACTATATGTTTTTATGACTATAATGTGCATCAGCCTCTGTGTACTGGAGCAAGAGGCGCAAAAGCCTCTTCTCCACAGCCCATGTGCTGTTAGGAGTCAAACACAACCCTGCAAGAAAGGCAGGAGGAAGCCCAGTAATGAAGGATGTAGATGGAAAGATCTGGGATCTCTCCTGCCTGGGCAATTAACTTTGTGTGAACTGAAGCAAGCCACTGTGCCTCTGTGCTTCACTCTCATCTATAGGAGGGAGATTATCACCCTTATCTCCACTGAAGTACTCTGGCATTTATGAATATAGAGAAAGTTGAGTAGCCTGCGAATTTCAATTTTTTTTTTTTTTTTTTAAATAATTAAAAAAAAAATCTCATGCTGGTACTTTTAGCACCTCTTCTGTTTTCCCACTTGCAGAACATCCCAGAGCGCTCTACTCCTCCAGTGCACAATTTTCCCAACTTTACTTTCTCAAATACATCCAAAAAAAATCAGGCAGGAGGGGAAGAAAAGCAAGAATAATATTCTTATCACAAAAAGTGTAGAAACTTATTCTGGATGTTAAAATAGACCACAAAATTGGTATACTTATATTTGCAGTAGATAGTTATACATAAGTAGTTCTATATTCTTAATCATAAGATTTATATAACAGCATTTTTACATATTCAAAGCTTCTCAATGTTTACTAGTCCACTGGAGGTTATTTAAAACAAACCAGGACCTTCAAAAGAAAATACTCGGCAGAAAACAGAACGTGGCTTTTAGTGCTCTACTTGCGTCCAAATAACAGGATATATATCATTTTCTAACACTGTAGTACATATACTCCTTCTCCTATTATTTAAAAGCATTAGGGCTGTTAACCTGTAAATGGCAGCTCCAGAGCCAGGCAATAAAAATGCACTTAGAGCTATTTTAGCTCCACATGTAAGTAATTCAAGCTTTTAAATTATTAGAAAAGGCACTGATTGTGACAAAACTGAGAGGCTTTTTTTTCACCATTCACATAACATACTGCAAAAGACAGATGCTATTTCTCAAATCTGCTCTACACCTGCCTTTGCACTGATAAAACTCTTCTGGTTAGGGGTGTTAATTCACATTAACACAGACAGGCTGGACAGAGGTCCTCACGTGATCACAGTGATACCAGAGGGTTATACCGGCACAGCTTACTCCCCTTTCTTTGCATACAGAAATTATAATGTACAGAGTCCTTAGCAACAATAGAACTGTTTCTGTAAGAGAGAAGAGAAATCATCTTCAGGTGTTTGTGCTTCTGTACAAGAGGCACCCTCCAAGACAAATGGAAGGGCTCACGCTGCTGTTATTGCTCCTGCGTGCCCGCAGGCTCAGGCAGACATCACTGCATCATTCTGTACTTGTCTCCTATTTTCAAGGTCATATTCTCAAACATGAGACCTAGAAACAGCCCTGGGGCTGAGGTGCTGACTTCCAGCACGTCACACTGGGAACCGGGGTCACAGGCACACATTTGGTTCTCCCCGACACAGTCTGCAGACTGAAAACCCACCGTGAAGAAAACCTGACTCAATCCAGAACATTCCAGCAATCATTCTTTTCCACTAGTTTAAAATTCACATAAAGCAACCTTGTTGTACCGGCCCTGATTTTGAGTCCCCTTTGCCTGATAAAATCCTCTGGATATTCGACAGTATTTAAAGAGTTAAATTATAGGAAGTAGCTTGATGCCTTAGAAACAGGACTCGGACTAAGACACACCATGATATATAATTTCAGCTAACAGAACTAAGCTAGTAAGACCAAAGGCTTTCTTAGGCAATGATTGAATTTCTTTAGAACAAAGAACTAAACAAGGAAAGTCATCATGGTGACCATGGAGGTATAACCTGTTTCTGTCAAACCCCTTTCCAGCACTCAGAATTTAGGCACTGGTAGAACGAGACATGGTTTTGCCTCTGGTCAATGCACTGGAATAATCCTCTTCCAATAGCAGTATGTGTTGGCCCCAAAATCATTCCTGTACAGCAGAGCTTTTCCTCTCTCCTTTGGGCACATCTTGTAAAAATAGTAGTAGTATTTGTTTATCTGGCTTTGTTAGGAACATAGCCAAGTTACCCCGCAGGATGAATTTCACTCCTCTCCTGGCAATCAGCAAAAAAATTCAATAGGATCTTTGTTTCTCACAGCGGGAGGATGGCATTCCTCTCCCCTACCATCGGCTAGCAAAGCAGCACACAGCAGCGTAAACCCCACTCTGCATCACTGTAGCCGAGGGCAGGAGACACCTCCTCGGGCTAATTTCTTCCACACAGAGTAGGGAGTAAACCATCCCTAAGGATGTCTTCCCCCTTGAGCAAAGCACTGATGTCTACCTCCAAGTAGAAGCCTGATGTTCTGGTGGCTCATGTTAGGGGAGAACAAGTGATACCTCCTGCTTTTCTTCCCATCTAAACCCAAGGAACAGGGTCAGCTATTGACACCACAGTCGCATCACTGCTGCGGCTTCTACACTGTTTCTTCCAGCAGTACATACAAGGATTTCCAACCCCATTGAAAGTGTCTTTGGTTTGCTGGTAGTTTAATTTCAATTGGCTCAAGGATGCCATCAGACACATTCCCTGTCCCTAGATCCAGCATTCTTCTCATTCACAGGTTCCCAGACCTCCTCCTCCACAGGGAAAGCCACGAGCCTCCTGGCAACTGCAGGGTCTCAGACACCAGAGGTGTTACCCACTCCACTCGTGCTTCTGGCAGGGCAAATCCAGCACCCAAACCCCAGCCAGCTCTCCCTGGCCTTTTGGTAGGGGATCTGAGGGCCAGGCACCGCATTTTGGACACTCTGGCTTAGAGTATACTGCTGTCTCACTGTCGCATTTCATTTATGCTGTTATTCATGATGTCATTACACCCTAATCATAATGAGAAATATCACAGCTTCTAAGAGGGCTGGTACTAACCATGCCATGCTAAAGGGGTGCCCTGGAGGTTTTGCATTTAGGAACTCAGAAGAGCCAGACCAGCAGTGCTGTCTACTACTCTTTGATTTGTGCTTTGAGTTCAGTCTTTTTCTCTTCAGGCTTTACTGACATTAAATGTGTTTCTTCTGAATCAGCAGAGTTGCCTGTCTAGTCTCTGGCTGGAAATGCAGGCTGCAGACTGAACCTGGAACACATCAGCAATCTCTGCTTGCTCTCAGCGGCTGTGACCGCCAATGAGAGCTCGCAGAGGCAAGGAAAAAGCAGCCTCATTTGCTGCCAGAGTCGGTGATAAGGAAACAGGTCCTGATTAGTTGCACGTTCAAGCCTTGGCCACAGCATCCATCACACAGTCACTTACATTCCTGAGTTGACACAATCCCCAGAAAAAAACCCTGCACCATAAGCCAAGCAAGAGGGCAAACGTACTTTAGAAGGAAGTAAAAGAACTCATAACATATCCACACATGCTTAAAATAAACTGATGAAGTCCCAAAATAGTAACAAGTACAAGTAGCTTCAACATACTTTGAAAACAGGAATTAAAACCTTTTCCCAAAAACCAACTAGTACCTCTGTTGTTACAAGACCATCTGCACAATACTAGCCTTAAGAGAAAAGTTCAGCTTTGTTGATACAGTATCTTCCCCAAACAGTAATGTTTATTCATATCTGATAAAATCGTTACTTCTTAAACGGAGTCTCTAGAGCAAGCTCTTACTGATGGTTAGAACTAGTGTATCTTTTGGAACTGGCTTCACAGAGTTTGAGTGAAAAAAGAACAGCAACAACAAAAAAGGCATATACAACGCTTGCATTATCTCTGTATCTCTCTGATGTCAATTAATTATCATAATTAAAAAAAACCCACAAACCTTCCTTCAGATGCCAGAAGTTATCCAGTATCTGGAAAAAATACTATATACTACAGTTTTAGCCCCGTTACTTTAGAGAACCTGAGTCCCGAAAGAAATGCCATGAACCAGCCTCCATGCTAAAAGATACATTGCACAGGCTGTTTTCATGAACTATCCTCAAAACCAAAGAACACATTTCTTTACGTTAGCAATCGGTAAACCTAATTAAGGAACAGAAATATTGCAAATGAATGCACTTAATTTTTAAGGAAATGTGCAGCATATGCAAACTAGTAGCACACAAAAAAAAAATGATTGGGCATCCTTTTTCTCTATTCAGATGTCACGAGCTCTGTGAGACAAATAGCTAGCAAGTCAAAGAAGGGGGAAACACACAAATCCTTGCCATCCAGGTATCACAAATCACCACAGCTTCCTCTACTCACCCCCTTCCAAAGTCATCGCTTTAGAGAGGCCCGTACACAAACGATTCTGCTCTGGAGAACATACCTTCAACAAGACCCCATGGCACGGGCTAATATAGCGCAGCCAGAGAGCATGGGAAGAAGGCATAGGGTATCCCATTCACCAACAAACTCAGCTATCATGAATTATCCGAAGATAATTCCTCTAGTGTTTTGAGACGTCCGCTTTCCACCCAACACACACAGGTGAAGAGAGTTTTCCCCCTTGCAGCCCGCGGGAAGGTGTTCCTGGGGTGTCTGACCAGGGCAGAGATCAGCCACCAGTTCAGCCAATTTGCTTTGTATCTGCTCCAAAATCTGTATAAGTACACGCAATGTCACATGTGGGGCTCATGTCAATGCCAAAACCTAGACCACAACCTGTTTAAACATGCTTAAGAGGAAGTCTTTAAGAAAAAAAAAAAAAAAAAAGAAAGAAAAACACAGCAAACACAACAAAACCAGTGACTGGTAGAAAAAAAGATGGGCTATGTATGATGTAATTGAAGGGTGTATATAAAGGAAATGGTGATTTGTTTAGTCTGTTCTTTAAAGGACCCTTAAATAATGTAACATTGCTTACAACACATAAGCCAAAGATAAGATTATTTTAGGTTGATTTTGTGCTGAGGTTTTTGTTTTTTAAACCACTGCAGGAAAGGAACAAACTGGTGTTTATTAATGCTAGCTTGACTTAGACAAAAATCAGAGTTAGGTTAGCAATATAAAACTCAAAGAAGACAAAGATGGGCCTGAAAGAAAGAGCACCTGGAGGGAGAGAGCTTCAGGAATTGCACGTGCCAGAAGCCTCCCTTTGCCGAGGACAGCATAAGATCAGGTCGCAGTGATTCCTAGCGAACCACGCAGCTCCCTGGCTCTGCCTCCCACTCTCACCTCCACACACAGTTACACGGTTGGGGCTGGGCCTTCACGCAGCCATTTGGTGAGCAGGGCTTACACACGGGTGAAGTGAAAGACTGAAAAGAGAAGATAAAAAGCACGGGTTTGAGCCACACCACTTTTGGGAATGGGAGAGGGAAGTGCCCCTGCACAGCCCTCTGGAGGAAGACTTCCAAGCAAAGGGCACCCTGGTGGATTTCAGCATTTGCAGTTGCCTACAGGGGCCATGTCCTCAACCTTGAGCCACCATGGCCTGCACGTTCGGCTGTGGAATCTAAATTCGCTGTTGAGATGGTTTCCAGTCCCTTTGGGCATGTTGCAGAATGCCTGTTAATCATTTTTTTGCTCTAATAAAATTAGGGTTATGGCATTTGCTCACTGAATTATGGCCTGCAAAACCTTAGCTGATTTATTTTACGTACCTGATTTCAACAGCACAATGATCTCGTAACTTGAAGGTGCTTCGCAACACAGAAATGGGCTCTCTGGTCCTCTATGTTGCAGCCTGTCAGCAATATAAAGATCTCAAACGATGCAGAACAAAGACTGCTAATCCCTGTGACTATCAGGGGCATGGCTAGTCTGTTAATTGGCAACAAGCAAATTATATTTTCTAATGTTTCATTCAGTGGAAAAGCCTATCCCAAATGAACACACTGGAGGAGATGATGTCTTCATTTACTCTTAAGTTCTGACGGTTACCAGAAGCAGCAGGAAGGGAGAAACACTGCAAGGAACGAAGTGCTTAATTTAGTGTCAGAGAGCCACAGGATGGGTGGTGTGCGCCAATGCTTCATGGCCAGTTCGCTCCTTGAAACCCCAAGAGTGATAGCTACTCCATGGAAGTGCAGATGCCTGGAAGGTTCATGGTTGTTTTTATTCCATTCGTTTTGCCTGGCAGCCTCAAATTTCCTATCTGTGCTAGACAGGTGATTTAAAAGATGTCAGAGTCTGTGAAGGGTATCAATACTTGCAGTAGCCCTATTTCAGACTTTCCAGACAGTTTTCCTATGTCCAGATCTAAACAGAAACAGCATGATAGATTCTCTGTCTTGAAGCTTAGAGCAAAAGGTCTACAGAAAAAGAAAAAAAAAAATATCTATAGAAGTTAAGTCACTGCTTGTTTGTTTTTCCCTTCCTTTTTCCAGAGGGAAACTATCCTTCACACAGTACAAACGAGGCTCAAGCTCCTGACACGGAGCTGGCACACAGAGCACCAAACAAGATTATGTAAACCACAGAACGCAACACAAACAAGTTGTTTCCCTGCAGAAGCTTCAGAAGCACGTAGTCATACGTCTAACATATACCTTAAACTACAGGGCCTGGGCCAGATTCATATCTGGTTGTGCAAGCCCTGCCAATGTACATCAGTCAAAAACTTGGCCTAAAACATGTATTTCCATGGAAGTTTATTTTGTGGAGTTCAAACTAACACATATGTATTCACACAACACTGAAAACACTATGCTGTTCTGCTGCTCCTTTGGATTTCCAAAGCATTTAACTCTGTGAACGCTGCGCAAAGGTGGGCATGGCAGGCTAGGTCACTGCCCCTGCGGATTTCCACAAAGGCTCCTCTCTACCTGAAGCTCAACAAGACCGAAACACATGCTTAAGTTCCTGGTTCACCTTCCCAGATTTGTATCAGCCCTCATCACCTATCACACTCTGAAATGGGTACAGTTGGTCATTCTGCTCCCTTTATCACCTTCCCTCCACCTTCAATCAAAAGCCTTCAGTGATCAGCAGCCCAGCAAGGTGGCAGCCAGGGATCGGGAGGCCCAGGCTGCACTGCCATTCCTGGAGCTGGCAGGGCAAATTTAAACCCTGTGCTTTGACCCCCTTTCTGCTCCCCATCACTTTGGCCTGGCCTGCCTGGGGGGCAGGCCAGCTCTCCCAGGTGATGATGCCGTTCCTCACATCATGGGACCCTGGCATGGATGCATCTTCTAGACAGAACAGCACTGCAGCTTTTAAAAAGCTGGAAAGAGTTCATACAGTCAACATCTGGCAGCAGTTGCCAAAATAAACACAGCATAGAAATATTTGTAAAATGGCTGAGGAACAATACGGATAATGTGGCATTATACTATAAACAGAGCAGCATATTAATCAAGGAACAATAAAGCTTTTAATTATATTTTAAAGAGACTCACTTAAAACCAATGCAAAACATAACTCATGCAGAATGGCTGGACTATTTCCCATTGACTGTCTATTCCAGTTCTCCAGCAGTAAAATTAAGAAAACAAGTCTTGGGGGCATACTGAGGAAAAACAGATGAAAGACTAAGGAGCTCCAATACAGCCGTAATGGATCCCATGCAAGTAGGTGGGCTGGAGAAGACTATCCAAGTAATACAAAATTGTGTTTGTTTGGAAGGAAATACCACAAATATCAGGAGAGGACTTTGAAAACTGGCCATCCGGCACACAAGTGCGGATTTACTAGGGAAATCAAATGCACTTCGGCTCACTCTCACCTTTAAAACTCCCCAATAACATCCTACCTTCTGTGATATACTTAGAGCTACACAGTTTTTTGTTGGCACACCAAACCTTTTGTAGCACTATCTATGCTGCCTACACACAGGCACGAGGCCACGGTTACCCACTCACTGGATACTGTGAGAGCTGGGCTGCCAAAATGCTCCTCAAGGGAAAGGCTCACACACACCTAAGTTGCACCAGGCCAGGTGTTCTGCATTAAGTATCTGGAACACACATGAATCAAAGAACCTTTCAGATATAATGGAGAAAAGATTGACAATATTTGCTGTTTTGTGGTGCTGAGAAGAGAGACTGTCATTGTTTACTGTCAGCTACACCACATATATATGGCCAACTGCAGCACTCAGCTCATCTTTACCTTCTATCAGGAGAACTGTTAGATTGATGGGAAGCCCTGCATGATCAAGGTATATCTCTACTGAAATCCGTCGTGATGAAAGAATATGCCACAGGCATACAGTCCCCGCAAAGATTGAAAGCGGAATAGCTAGGGCTCCGTCAAAGCCAATTGAAAAGCAAAGTGAAACACAATTGATTAAATGGCAGCGCTGGTCACAAGCACTTTGAGGAGTATTTTTGCCTTAAAAAACCCCAACAAACCAACAACATTTTCTGTTCAAAATGACCTTTCATCTCAAAACTCAGGATAACTATAGACATAAAACATCAGCGGAGTCAGAGCTGTAACAGCACATTTAGAAGTTACCAAAATGAAGTGCTCCGCATGGATAAAACAGACCCCTTGCCCAGGTCCCCATTCCCTCGTGGCTTTGCCTATTTCTATTAAAGAGACCTCAAGTTTCTCTCCTCCACAAAGCTTTAAATATTACGCTGTATTTCCTCATCATTGCACACATCTGAGAAGCAGGATTGCTTTTTGGAGTAAGTGCAAATTTCTTAGGCTCCCCCCCACCCTCAGCAGCGGAGAGGAGGCAGGAGCTCACCCCATGGCGTGGTCCCGGAGCCAAGCGAGTAGAGCAGGGTGGCGACAGCAGCACATCCCATCCATGAGCCGGTGATCATCAGGCAAAGGCAGGGAAACAAGTCAGCTTCAAGGTCAAACCAGGAAAGCCAAACCATTCGGCAACAGCCCCAGCTCCAACCACTGCTGAAGGCCCAGGCTGGAGCTTCAATGGAGCTCCTGGGCCCACAGCTGGAGGTGATGGGAGGGGGGCCCCGAGGAGGCTGCCTGAGGCAATCAAGGGCTGCTGGTGCCACCTGGGCCTAAGAAGCAGCTCCCCTAGTGCGAGAAGCTAAAAAAGCAACAATCGGTCTCTGTGTTTTAAGCACCCAAAAGCATAAGATGTGAGGACCTTGCAGTGTTGGTTTATCAGCACAGAATTCACATGAGGTGATCGTGGGTCTGCACGGCTCATGGACAGCCCGGGGTCACTCAGGAGCCCCGGTAGCACCAAGGGATACAGATCACCCCAGCTAAACATCTGAAATGAGTGGGGCATTTGCAAAGAATGGAGAAGGGCGTGATTAAATAGACTCTAGCGACCAAGGAGTGTAAGGGTTGAGCGTGACTTACCAAAAGTCAACCTGAGACTCAACAAAAGATACAAAAGCCCATGGCAAAAGTGTTCTGCAGCCGTATATATAAAAAGAGAACAGTAAAATAGAAGAGGAGCTGCTATACTGTTCAGCGTACCACTCTGTAGTCCCTCAGCTTTACGATTATACCAGTGAATACATGTAACTGGAGAGACTGAAATGTCTTAGCAGGAAATATATACGGAAATGGCCCAATGTCACATGTTCTGCCTGCAAGAAGCATTAGAAGATAGTGATTCACCATAAATAGTAATCCATGGTAATGCCTCTGATGGAAAACCAAACCAGTACAAAATTTCAGGTCTAACTGTTATTTCATCAAAGTCTATAGCAAACTCTGGCTGAGAGCAGAAAGTATCTGTAGTAAAATAAGGGTAGAAAACTGTAAGGCTGATTTGTTTTAAAAATGTTTGAAGAAGGCCGGATCACTAGACAGACCATACTGCTAAATGCTTCTTTAGTACAAACCATGCCAGCAAAGGTTTAAAGATATTTTCAGCAAACAGGGGAAAGGTGAATCAAATTTCCAGCACAGGACAATGAGTTTTTCAGGTTGAAGTAAGCAGCAGAGATTCTTCCCTTTTCATTCAGGCCTTAGCAGCAGTCATGAGTCCCCCAAAGAAAAGGTTAAATAGTAATTTATATTTAGAAAGATACAGACGAAAAGAACTTATAGTCTCTTGAGCAGCAGGGTATTCAAATTAGAGGTCAGCAACACTGCAAATAACCTAAGTTATGTACAGAAGCTCTCATCAGGATGGGGTCCTTGCTTCTGAGCAGTGCTCTGAGATGTACCCTGACACAGGCAGTATAACCCCCCTCACATCACTTGTGTACATTTAGCTTGCTTTGGGGCATATTTATTTTTTTCCTGTTCAACTTAACGGCAGCTGCATGTTGCAAAAATACACATGGAGTTATGGGCTGACTCAGGAATCAAAGTTGCTCTGTAAATTACCAATGCTGGACTTTCTAACGCAATGAAGTCAGAAAATATTTGTTGCCCAGGTAAAACGCAGGAGAAGTACACTCTAATGCTGGGACAGAAGATAAGCTCTACGGAGAGAAGCTGAATTAATTTTATTGTATTGCACAGAAGACTACACAAGGGATACTATTATACAAAAGAATTATTCCTTATCTAATTTCTGCACACCCAGAGGATTGTGTCCAGTGCCTGCAGACAATATGTCTTGGTATAATACTAGCATGCTATCCAAGAAGCGCACCTTAAAGCATGCTGAAATGGAGTACATTTTCACCAGGGCCATAATTCCACTAGAGAATCTACTTTTATGGCAAAATCAATTTTTCACTTTCATAGCGATATTTAAGTATTGCAATAGGCTTTATCATAGTTTTCTCAATGTTAAAAATACAAATTCAAATATGACAGAGCAATAAATATGACACTTGACACTTATGAATATGATGGCAAATGAAGCAGGGAGGACTTCTGCATTTAGTTTTTTTAAGACGGGTTGATATACTGCAGCTCATTCTGTGGGGCTGACATGCCTGTCAATGCTGCTTTTTTCTTTGGCTATTTTATTTTACTTTCATAGGCTTATTATTGCTAATTTTCTTCTTGGTTGGTGGTGGGTGTTTTAGAGAGGAGAGAAGAAAAGCAATGAGGGCCAGGATAATTCCAGTTATTGCATCTGGCACTCCAGTGACAGTTTGGAAACTCCTTTTAATTAAACCAGTGTTACTTTTTCAAGTTAAGAGTAACCCGAGCCTGTAGCATGCAGCTGGGAAAGCAGACAGTAGTTCAGCTGATAAGCACATGCTGAAGAGGAGTGAAAGGAGGAGATTAAATGGGATCCCACATGAATGCAAACATGCAGGATGGTGCGGGGGGGGTGTGCGTGCACATGTGTGTGAGCACACATGCACACAATGAAAGGCAGGGCACAGCCAGGGCTAGGGCCAGAGCTGCAGCTTAATGAGAAGCTGTAAAACGCACTCCTCAGAATGCCATTTGATTAGAAAAACTGGCAATTTGGAAGGATAACCTGATTTCTGACGTGGTATCACCAGATACCACATCACACTGGGTAGCAGACCCAATACGGGACTTGCCTTAGAGTTATCAGTGCCCGAGTCTGCATCCTTAGAACAAAAAATAGTCCCCCTTTCCCTGTCCATCCCCTCTCCTACTTCAGATCAGAGTCAGTGGCAGGAGAATCAGTCCCTTGCGCAGAATACCTCCCCAGAGGCAGGGAGCTCTACAGGCAGGCATCGGGGAAAATTCTCAGTGATGCTCTCGCTGCAACAGAAGGAAACACTATGAAAATCTGGTATGATGCAAAAGAAAGCTCAGCAGGAACAAAGCCTGTTCTTATCTGCTCTAGATCCAACAAATCAGAAAACTAAGCATATGAATAGCCCTAACTGTACAGGAGGGAGACATAACCAAGTATTTGCTTTAGCTTTTCCCTGGGTTAAAGCCTTTGGAAGGCAAACGCCCAAGCACAGACCTTGCTCTCCCTGCGAAACGTGCGCTGGGCACATGCACTGCACTACGGTAGAGATTAGCACTGTGCGTTCTCTCAGCACTAATGTGATGTTATTTCTCTCCTCATCTTCAATTACTGTCACATAAAGAAAATGACCCCGAGTACTGTTATTGTTAGCAAGCCCAAGTGCAGAGGAACTTAGAGCTCCTGTCCTAATCAGTCACTTCTGTCCAGGCTGTGCGTTTGGCCTTGGCCAGTTTTGCTGCAGTGGGAGCCAGCCGGGTCTGACGTGGAGAAGCTGGCACCGAAGGCGGGCGGGTGAGGGATTTCCTTTGTTGATTACATACTGCCAGGTTTTAGAAACTGGAATCTCTCAAACCAAGGGAGAGGATGGTGTCTGGAGGATGTTGGGAAGATATTTCTGATTGGCACTGAAGGCTTGCAAAGAATTAGTAGAGAATTAGGCTCAAATAGAGTTACCGTGATCAAATATGGTGCTATGTGCAATCAGGCTGCAGCGCTTCCAGGAAGGAGTGTGTAATGAAAGCGGGCGTCAGTCAAGCCAAGGAGCACGAGCCCGGGCCCAGCCGGAGCCGAGGCAACGCGGGCGACGTGCAGAGCTGCAGCACGGGGAACGAGGAGCTCAGAGAAGGACGCTGAAGGGGGCTGAAAAAATGGGGCGCAGAGCTTTCAGGGGACATGTGGCTGTGTGAACCACCGGAGCGGCACGAGCGGTAAAAGGGACACTGGTGATTTTATTCCCACCCCGAGCCCCTGTTGGATACATTCTTTTCTGCCTATAAAAAAATGCCAGTATCTGAATCATAAGGCACTGACAACTTCTGAGATCGTGCCAGAAAATTAGTATTTAACTTTTATACTTATAAGCAATACTAAGGGAATGTTAATAAAGAACAGAAAGCAAAATTTTGGGATTCCATTTCACAGCCAGGAAAAGAGCCTTTGCCTCTGAAACGTTCCGCTACTCTCCCCACACCCATGCGCTCTGCAGCGACCGCTGTCCTCTCTCCTTCCCCCAGCTCCAACCAGGAGGGTCTTCCTACCAAGGGAACCTGCGCCAGCACCCGGGCTTTCCTCCCACATCCCTCAGAGAAAAATTAGATTTAAGACTTCTGAGATCTTAAGATGTACTCGTGTGACAAAAAATGCCCAAGAATTTCAGAGAAAAATAAGAGATTTTGAATACTGCATGGATTCTTGGTACCTATAAATTGTGAAAAGGGACCATTGTACTAAGTTTCCTGTAAGAAACACCTAAAAAGAAATAATAATAATAATAATAATAGAAAATCAGACTGAGATACTGACCTCTAAGAAAGGTTGAAGAAAGGAGAGATCTGAGAAAATTAAAACTATGCTGATATTTATTCACATGGCGCAAAAAATATTCATATAGTTTGAGAAAATACACTGAAGTGTAAACATTTATTGTAAGCCGTTACCCTGTTTTAAATTGAGGCCTTTCACATATTGTCTTCTTTTAAAATAGTTCTTTTTTTTTTTTTTATTTCAGTAAGTCTGAATGTTTCATTTCTCAGTCAGAACTGTTAATCAGGAAGATGAGATGCAATCTGCTAAATCTCTGGAGTGCTAAGATACGAAGGGCCTTTAGCAGTGGTACAGGTAATTAAGTTTGTTATGATTTTCTATATATTCTGCAGCAGAAAATCTGATTGTTCTTTTGGCAAGGGGCCATGCCTGTTCATCTTCAAAGATGACCTGTTTTAAATTTTAAAATAAATATTATTTAAAGTTGGAGATTATTTTATTTTAGTAGAGCACATAATACCAATGTAGGTCCCTCATTATATACAGCAATTAATTTTTTGCTAATATACTACTGTATTGAAAACTTGTGTGATTTTTTTAATACGTATTCATGATGAATCAAAAGATGAAAATACTAAAGGCAGGTACTTAGCTGATGTTAACCAAGATGACAGATCCTGTGGAGCTATATTAACATCTTGGCATATTAACAATCTGGAAATGTTTTGACTGACTGTAGTAAAGGGAAGATTTGGGTTTGAAAAAGTAAGAACTTAGCAAAATTTTTTGCTCATTACTAGAATTTCTCACCAACATCCACGAGAAATTATGAGAAACAATGTCTGTGGGAGTTCTCCACAGGATTCTTACTAGTTAACAGGTAAAGGAGAATGTTGTTTTGGAAGGATCATGGGGTTAAGAGCCACATTTATCTGGTACTGGAGAGAATACAAACCCTTTGCACCACTGTTTGGGCACCATTCCACACTGAATTAGAACTACCCTGTGGATCTAAAAAATGCCTCAGGTGTTTAATACCTCCAGCTACTCTAAGAAGCTAATCTGAAAATGTTCTTAGTCAGCTCAAAGGTGATTTGTTTAATTAAACATACATATACCCCCCTCCCCAATCTTAAAGCCTTGATACTTTCAGACAGTATTTGAAATATAACCATTCTCAGTGCCATTAATCCGCATGCGCTCACACACCTGGTTCTAGCCAACACATCAAACCATTTTCACCCTCAAGAAACTGTCAAAACTGAAGCCCCCAAGAAAGTCCTAACCACATGCATCTCTCCACTTCCTGAGATTTACTCCTGGCATTATTTTACAAGCTATTAGATCAAACAGGAAAAAAAGATGATTGCAGTCATGCTTCTGGTTTACTGTACATACAGCTGGTTTACCGGCTAAATAATATTAAAAGTATCTGACCAATTCGCATGTAGAGGCTTTGTTAATTTATATGCACAATTTGGATATCTGGGAAACGAATCGTGTTGTTCATTTTGAAATGATACTTTTGTTTTGATCCGTTACAGTATTCAAGTCTTCAACTCTAATAAATATGTTTAAAACAAGCCAAACAAAATATCACTCTTGGTGGCTGTATTATTAATCTGTAGTCATTCAATTTAATCATGTTTGTACACTTTTTCCTAAAAAGTATTCAATTAAAATAAGGCAATAATAAAATTAAATTTATCTACAACCTACAACAACTAGTGTTCCTTAGCACTGAAGAACACGTGCACTATCTTAGCCTAGCGAAGAACTTAAATGAAGAGCATTAATATGGTACTTTCAAGAAAAAGGTGTGAGCTTCCCATGGATTCACAATTATTACATTACCACATACCGCCTGAGAGTTTAGCAGTCATGCATTTGATGATGGGCATTTTAAGGCATTAACGCTGGGCAATTTTCTCTAAATTCTTTTCAGGACAAATCTCCTTAAGCTCATAATATCTTAACACCTTCCAAGAACAAAAGCCTTACATTCTAAGACAGCGGTGTTAATGTAGTCTATGTGTAACACATTTACGATAACCACGAATTGTACGAGACCCCAGGAGAAAACAGATTACGCATCTGCTTATTTTGCAATCGCAAGGTAGAGAGACATGCAGCTGCAGGCAGTTGGGAGCTGCCATACTCCATACCACCTCAAATGTACATCACTGGGGCTTAATACCGCCGTGACTTCAAGCTCTTAAGCCGTGCTGAGAGGTAAGATCAACTAGTTCAGCATCACTAATGCCACGCTAACGTGACTATTAGGGGACCAGAGTACAGGGAGCGGGAGCCCCCATCTGCGTGCCGAGGGCACACGCCGCCATGCCCTGGGTCTCTGATCTTGCCAGCTCTTCCTCCCAGCACCATCCCCTCGCCCTTGAGAATGCTCCGCTGGCTCCTGCCTGAGGAGCTGCTGAGCAACATCCACACTGAGCTGTGCCCCGGGGCTCAGAAAAGGGCAGGAATACACGGCCTGCTCCCGCAAGCGAAAGGGACCGCTCCCAAAGCAGAGATTAGCAAGGGAAAGCCTTCTGTCTCTGAAGTTAATTTATGACCACATCCCAAATCTCATGAAGCAATGAGATGTGTGAGGCACTAATAAAAGGGAAAGAGTAGAGAATCTGTATGCTCGCTAGGGAAGAACTATTATTTTGACTATTTACCTTCTAAACTTGTTAGCATTTACCTAGTTTCAAGCAGTGGCGATCAGTATGGAAAAGAGATCATTGCAAAGCTTTAACACTTCGGCTCTTTCAGGGAAATACAGCAAATACAGAAAAGTAATCTCCACCAAAATCAATGCACCTATCTGCAAAAAAGGAGAAAGAACCCTTAAGTAAAGACATGCCCATGCCAGTGTTCAAGCCTTCT
The DNA here is from genome assembly GCA_017639485.1 of Pluvialis apricaria. Lineage (NCBI taxonomy): Eukaryota > Metazoa > Chordata > Aves > Charadriiformes > Charadriidae > Pluvialis > Pluvialis apricaria. The sequence continues at coordinate 28,326,312 of CM030014.1, forward strand.
TTGTAGCATGAGGGAACAAATAAAGAAGAATTCCTTTTTGCTAATAGTCTCCTGCTCTTTAAAAATGACAATATTAAGGTAGTGTGTATAATATATGTCTGTCTAAAAAGAACACACAGAGAAGGGATTGTGTTTGATTATATAAAATAAAAGTCGTGATGGATTACATTGTACTCATCAGCACAATGTAAAGGATTTGAAATCAATGATTTGATTTTTAACAAGATGCAGAGAGTTCGTACATGGTTAGTCAGAAGTATTGTACTTTACATAAATGCTTTACAAATGGTGACACAGTAATTACAGCACTGGGAAACGGCTACTATCCATCCACTCTGCATTTTACAGACTAAATAGAAATTTCATGCATATTGAGTACACTTGTGTTAGCTCAATTCATTTTTTCAATATCATTTTATAAGGTAAGAATAATATAAATTCTAAATTGCTATTCAAACGTTACATCTATTTTATCATGAGTTACATTTTTAATAAAATGCAAGTTTACTTGAAGCATACATAATGTTTGCATAATCTGTGGAAGAAAATTGTCACTCTAGGAATTTATAATTTGCTTATTTCTTACAAAACCCTTCTTTTGATGTATTCTGCAGATTGATGGGGTTTCAGTGTATTTATACAGATATAGAATTATTTTCTGTGGTTGTGTATGTGCTCCTTTGAGTAGACTTCTTTATAGTTTGCAATATATTTTTATATAGTTTGCAAAAATAAGTTTATGATTTATCTGCAGTTTAAAAAAATTCATTTTAAATCATCTTTGATACAACACACTCCAATTTTTGTTGTGACACAGATTATGCAAATTTGCTTCACAAAGAGTATGCAAACTGACTTTAAAGTAGGAAGTTCAGCTGACAGTGCCTAGGCTCCTGCATTAAATCAAAAGGATTGTGTTTTTTTAAGTCACACGGATGGACATTGATTACCCAGGTTTTTTTGGATTAATGGGGAGGCTCCCACTGGGCATTTCCCGGTGATGCATTCAGGTATGGTACTGAACCACTGTTGTGTCCCCATTAGTGTCATGCATCTTTTTCATCTACTGACAAACTGTCAAGGATCTGTTGAGATGTCACAGGACCTTGGAATATGATTAAAGTGGGTTTTTTTGATTAAGCTCTTTCCAGTTCATAATATCCATGTGGGGTTTATGTCAAGTGAGTCAAAGCCTTAAAGCAGTCTGGAGAGAGTCAGCACTTTGCTAGTCAAGCAAGTAGGACCACATATCCAACAGATCCACTGGGAACAGGACAGATTCACACTCACGCGCTTTTCCAGAGGAATCTCACATGCTGCTCACCAGCGCAGGAACCCCCTCTAAGTACTAAAGTGCCTAAGCAGGAAACACTCCGCTCTACACACCCCTCACATTCCTGAGCCCACAGGATCAGGAGGCCACAGGGAACAACATACACAAGTGAGTGTTTCGGCGGGGTTGTGCACGTGTGTGTGTGCGCGTGTGTGTGTGAGAGAAAAGGAAGTAGAGAGTTCTTCTGTGTGAATCTGTGGATGCCACGGCCAGACTTCAATAGGTGAGATTCTTGAAAAGCTGTCCGGCTTTCTTACAGGGCAATGCCCCACACATCCTCGCCTGATGGGGAAACCATATAAAGATGTGATAGTGCCAATCGAAGAATTGCTCTGCAACTGCAAGAAAAGCCTCCAAATGGGAAATGAATGCGATTCTAAGGCTCATGACTAGGAGCCTCTGTTGATGCTCAGGGTTTTCCCTTGGCTTTGGAAAAGCAAAACCCAGGCAGCGCCTTGCCTGGTTTCATGCTTTGACTCATGACCTGGGGGGCTGTAATGAAACCCACGAGGACAGTGGTGATCCCGCACAGACGATGCTGGGGGAGAGCTGTGGCAGCAGCATCCCTGCCTTCAACCCCAACAAACAGGTTCTGCTCGGAGAACAGAATGGAAACATCTTGCTGTACCCGGCGAGGGGAGGAGGCGTGCAGCAGAAAACCCTCCCTGGGGGTTAGGCAAGAAACTTCCAGGAAAAACTCCCCACCCACTAAGGTCAGTGGAATGAACACAAATACAGCAGATATTTACCAGACCACCTGGTACACATGAATATGTTTTTCACAGCATGGACTAAAAAAAATAAATATAGTCCCTGGGGCTTTAATAAAATATGAAGAGGTCCACGAAGATAAAAAGAGAAAAATTAACTTGCAGTGAACATGAGTAGTTGGCCACTTTCAAAAATAATAATTTTTTTAAATGTGTGAACATAATGTGATTATTTCAATTCCCAGGACTATTCTGTGAGTACTTTTTTTTGATGAGTGATAAAATGTTCCAGCTTGGCTACAACTGCGCTAAACTGTTGTAATGGGATTCTGTACTTTAACTTAAAATGGGACTGTATCCCAGTTTTGACAGCATGCTTTATTATCAATAGCGGATTTTGAAATGCTGCCACGACCTCTGTAAATTATATAAGTTAGGATATGAGAAAAAGACAATGTCACTGTTCTTTAACCTGAAACAATGTCATTTTCTGTGTTTTGGCACAGGCCTGGCTCATCCTTGCAGTTCATCCTGAGCAATAACTTTGCAGGCAGCCTCTTAGGCATAAGCATCACTACTGCGGGATACAGTCCTGTGCAGCATGGATAAGGGTAGCAGAACGTAACCCTTTATTTGTTGGCTCAAACTGTTATCTCATTAAGACAAAGGCAAAATTCCCAGTGATGATTACTGGGTCAGAATTAGGCCAAACTCCCCTTTCTTGGTTTTTCTGGCTTCCATTCCTTCTCCTGAACGCTATAATACAATGCCTTTAAATCACAAACTTGCTGGCTGAAAATATCAAGCTTACTAGATGACTTTAACAACTATAAGTTTTTTTGCAGGTGGCAAAATATTCCAGCTTGAATCTATATTTTTCCTTTTGTATTAAAACCCTACAAAAATATCCCCTCAAATTCATGTTCTTCCAATTACATACGTTACCAAATGTTTCTGTTTTGGAAAATGATACCTTTTCAATACAAACACAAGTTTGTAGGGGTTTTTTTATAGAATGAAAACTGCATTTTCCCCATCAGCTCTAATGTTTCCATTGTGCAAGAGATTTATCTTGATAGAGTTTAGCCCTGGGCGCTCTGCCTCCCCCAGCACGTTCAGGTTAGTGCAAATGCTCTTTGTGCTGGCTTTAGTTGTAACAGCGTACAACATGTGCTGCAGCAGTATACATATTTAAACAGGCTGTTCCTTTACAAGCACATGTTCAAAAGATTTTATCTAATCAAATTTTAAATAGGAAATTACTTGTCTGACTTCACATCAGAAAGCTATTCCTTTCCCTACTGCTCCAGATTGGATTATTAAGACTTCACTACTAAATGGTCAGCAGCGTGTCTGAGTCACCGGTCTTAATTTTGGGCTATAAATATCAGATGATGATTTATTACTTGGCAGTTTCAATACTGCAATGGTAAATTCTCTTTAATTTGAGATGAACAGCAAACAGTTTTGAAAGCTGAGAATTTCTGAGGTTCTCTGTGCAAATAACGGCTAAGCCTTGGGCATGCCCAATGTGGAATTTCCCCCTCATCGATTGATTTCTATGTACCTACTTTCTAGCAATTCAAAGGGTTTTCATTGCCCATACTCATCTAGTCCTGCTTATCTTTTTGAATTAACGGTTAACTCTGGACAACAATTCAATAGCGAATGGGCTAAAACTGGGATTTTCAGAAGGTTTAATGATTTTTATAGCTAAAGTGAATGAAGTCTGAAAGAGTAGTTATTACCCTTGTATAGAGTAGTTATTACCCTTGTATGCTACCTGGATCATCGCTGTTTAACATTCATGCTTCACCTGGACTTCAGATGAGAGTTTGTGATCTCCACAGTGCCAGAAATCATGCTATCTGCTTATTCAAAAGTAGATGCTTGCTCATCAGAATATACAGTTGTTGCTTTCACCTTTTCCGAAATGCTAATTACATCTTTACAAAACAGCACCAGACAATTGGGTCTCACCCCTTGCTGGGGAAAGCCGCTTGCAGGTAGGTCACTTGTGCAAGGCAGGTTTGCTTGTGCAAAACATATCTAGATCAAGAATACGCATCCTTTCAAAAAGCATTAAAATAGGAAATGGACTTAAATCTTGCTGAAACAAAGACTAATTTGCAAACTTGAGAGAAGTGTTTATTTAGAAGATGAACAAACTCTAATGTGATACACAATACCTCAAGAGATAAAAAAAAAAAGTCTCAATTTCAAAATATCATTTACTCGTATTCAAAGTTTGGCTGGTTACTTACGGTATTTTATTTCAGAAATAATTCAAATTCGGCTTAAAAACTATTAGACACTCACAGAAAAACAAGAACAATAGGAGGGTTGAGAGACTGATTAAAGAAGGCAGCCTAAAGAATGTTAGAAAATCTGTCTAAATCCTAAAAGACAGGAAGACAAGGACAGAAAACATTTTCTGATTGTGATATTCAGGAACCTGAACTAGGAATAGAGATGTCATTCAGAAAAAGAAAAGCTTCTGATACAACTATACATGAGGGGTCATTAAGTGAGGCAAATGGAGGAAACCAGACTAAAAACGCTATTAGAAGAGGTGCTGTAGGATCCTGTATCCAGCTTTTCCATTACTGAGAACTGTGATGAAGACCCTTAGTAATCTGTAATTTAGAGACTGCACCCTGTTTGCACAGATTCACGCTCCACAATCCAGCATGTCATATAGAAACCAAAAGGTTTTTAACTTCACTGTTCTGCAAACCATACCCAGTTCGCGGGTTTGGGGCTAGCAGATGGCATTATAGCCTCCTTGAACGTGCACAACACCCTAAAATGCCTCTGAAAGTTGTCAACCGTCCTGTCCTTCCTGGAAAGCGTTAAATTTCAGGGAAATATTACTTAAGTGCTTTCAGGATTGAAGGACAGAAATAAACACTCCAGTAGACAGGAGACACTGTGGGATAAATCAGATGCAAAATCACCTCTTGAGGAACAATGTGCCTAATCTTTGAACTCTTCTCAAGGAAGGTATTTAACTATGTGCGAGATCATCAGCTGGTTTAAGTTATTTTAAGTACCTTGATCTCAAGGCAGCCAGATCCAGCCCTATAAATTCATGATCCTGTTGATAAGTCACATACTTCAGCTTGAAGTTCTGTTCTTGTAGTAAATCGAGTATAGAGTACAGAGCAGTTGTACTGTGCTCTCTGTTACCATAAAACTGAACTGTACTTTCTTTCAGGGTGTTGTTTTGATCCTAAATTTCTCAGCTGATACATTCTGATGGCATATTTGTTGACTTCAGGCACAACAGCACTCTTTTAAGGAGTATTAGTATACCTTAAAATGGCCAATCAAGGAATAGAAAACCTCAAAATGCATACCTGGTGTACTCAAGGCATTTTCTCCCTAAAAGCAAAGACAAAACACCCCCAGAAATATTGGTTCAAGAAAGGGAGGGAAAACAAACCAAACAATTTTTTTCCTCCTTTAAAAGAACAGCGATCGCTTACACTCATGAATCATAAAACAGGGGAAGGTGGCAGCAGGGAGAAACAGAAACTGGATTTTTAGTTGTCAGTGACTTTCATTTCTAGTTCCACTGCCAGACAGCTGCACTATCTGCCTTTCACTTGCTGTATACAGTGAGATGACAGAGGGTTTCCTAGAGCCTTTAATATTGCAGTAATTCATAACCTTACCTTAGTTAACCTGGAATAATTTATCTTTGGAATAAACAAGGTCCTAGGTTTGCTTTTACTATCTTTCTTCCCTGGAGAAACATGGGTTTTATCTTCCAGATAGCCCCACGTGCAAACACGTTGCTTCTCACAGCTAGAGCTCTGGGTATTACTAAAATCCTAAAACAAAGTAGCATGGCAAATGCTTCAAACCAGCGGGGGCTATAACAGGCACAGTGATTTACCGTATTTAGTTGCCCACTGTCCTGCTGCTTTCACTGGTGAGCAGGCAAGGGCTCCAGAGGAGGAGGAGGAGGAGGAGAGGTACGCAGAGACGCCGCAGCACGTGGAGCGGGCACGAGCATCACTGTCACTTAGCAGTGACCAGGTAAGTGTTCCCTTGGGTGGCATGAAGACTAACTCGCAGGTAAGCATTTTCCTTAGGCTTGCAGGACTGTTTCGATAACTTACAGCGTAATGGCATTAGCATTTTAAACTGAGCTTCCATTAAGTTATACAAGTTATCTATTTTGAAGTAATTTGAAGTACCTTTCATTGTTAACTCCTCTTAATTAATTTTGGCTTTATGGTGTTTTGGGGGCAAATTGCCTTAGCCTTCACATTTATCTATCACTACTTGGCATGACCGAGATATTACAGCTCTTAAGTGAATTTCTTGTCAGAAGGATCTAAATCACACAGCTCATGAGAGTTACTTGAGGAGGGTTGGTTTTACTCTCCATTTAGCTTGGCCTCTAAACTCTGGGTACCAGCCTGATGCTTGCAAATGACTTCCACAGCAGTAGGCATTACAAGCCTGGGGTCAAAGTATCTACCTGCAGACTGCTCTTGGCCTGAAGCAAGAAGTATGTTCTGCTTCATGCATTTAGTAAGGCAGTTTTTCTTGGAAGCCCGTCTTTCTCGTAGTTTTAGCCACCACACACCAAGTTGCTTTTTTTCATTCATGCTCTTCGTGGTCCAGCTATGTTGGTCCTGTTTGGGGCCATTCAGCTTTGTAATATTTTTGGTTTTTAAAAAGCCCAATTTATTAAAACGTGAGAAACGCTGGTGAGTGGGAATCCACTGGAAAATCAGATCAATGAGTTTTCAGTTTAGGGCTGTTTTCAAAACACATCTCAGAAATACACGTACATATCAAGTTGCTCCTGTGGAAAGTATCTAGATAAAATATTGCTGACAAAGTTAGTAAAACTTGTTTTGCTGTAATAAGTACATTCAAAGGACAGAGATTACTGGTAATATTTTTAATAGAAAGTTGGTAAAAGCATGTTACCCTTTAGTGATCTACAATGCAGTCTCTGATAATGACTCATACAGAACTACTGCAAACAGTTAAACCTCGAATGTCTTTATCTTGATCCCTTCAACATTTCATTTCTCCTTACAGAACAGCACATTGGAAGGCTTTTTACCCTAAGCAACTAAAATTCTTTAACCTTTTAATTTTGTCTAAACGTTGCTAAAATGATCAAAAATGTGCTGTAATTTACATTTGTCTGGTGAAATGGTAAAATTACATTTCCCCAATTACCTTTTTACCTCTTTGAAGGTACCAAAGAGAGTAACAAAGGTGTTCAGAGTCACAGAGCTGGCATTGGGTCTGTTACTCCTCTAGCTAGTGTTCTCATTAGCATTAAGAGAAATTCCTACAGGGGATGTGTTTATCTGGTCATGCAGAAAGTCATTTCTACAACTTGGCAAAAACTCCTGTCTTGTTCGGATCCAAGCAGGAGAGCTGGGGGTACCGGGCGCTCTCTCACCTCAGGTCTAGGAGTGAAAATCTGAAGGAACTGAAATCCCTTTCCTTTACACCTCAGACTGTCATGTAAATGCTGAGGCTGAGGAAGGATTACGAATGATTATACTCTTTCTCATATTCATTTCAGTTTAAACTATACCATGTAATGAAGGACACTAAAATGACAGATAATACCTTATCCCTGTGTCAGTAGATTATAAAATAGATTTAATTACGATTAGAGAGGTGGGGAAACCTTTTTCTTTCTTTCTTTCCTCCTCCCACAATGCTGTCTCTTCCTATCCCCTTCTCAGAAGCCCCCTCTCGGCTGTCCTCTGATCCCATTTGCACAGAAGAGGGGCCGCAGGAAACGTCACTGTCACCCAGAGAAATGCTTAGCAAAGTCTGCCCATGAGATAATGGTGTGACAACACCACAAGTCCAAAGTAAATCATCTCAGAATCAGATCCTATCAAGTTCAGTTAGCATTAATCAAAATCTGTACTTTTCACCCTGATTATTTAGGTTTCTTTGGTTTTGTTTGCTCCCATGTCTCTTCCCAAACTGCATCTCTACAACAGAAGCCAAAAGCAGAAATTTGCAGCTGTGGAACTACCACCCGCCTCTCCCCGCCTGTGCTGAAGGCCCGCGGGCAGGGTTTGCCTATGCTCCCGTTGACAGAGGCTCATCTCTGTCTACCGCCCCAAATGACAAATATAAAGCTTTGAAATCACTGAGTTTTCTTAAAACTCAACGTTATATAAGGACTTAAGTTGTTACTATGCTTTTTTTTGTGGATAGAACGAGGCATTTACACTAAGGGCAACAGAGGAACTTACAGGCTCTCTAATAATGGAGTTGGAGATAAAGTGTCTTGTGCAACAAAGGATGTAGAAAAATGGCCGTGCAAGGCAGTGGGACGGGGACGAGGCATGATGGAGAGGTTTCTCCGGGCAGGAAGATGGAAGACACTGAAAATACAGTATTTCTGTGAGCTAGACTCATCTGTGAGGAAAGTGAAGACATGCGGTGATGAGAAGTTGATGAGCGTGGCTGACTGCCAGCAGATATTATGATCTCAGAATATGGATGTTTTGTACTAATAATTACAAAATCAGCAGCTGTACAGTTACATATTTGGATAAATACAAGTGTAAGTGCATCCTGTAACATGTTGAATGGAAATGAAGTACGATTAAAATGACAGCTCACACACTAATATTGATGCCCAGAAAAGACAGACAAGCCGGAAGAACGATAACATAATAAAGGATAAAAGAATCTTGATACTCAAAAAGAAAAAACTGATAATGAAAACATTCAAGAGCAGTTAGAAAAATATGTTAACTTTCCATAGCTGTTGAGAACAGATACAGATCAGACAGAAGACATTAAGAAAAAAGCAAATTTACTTGTCTGCACTTATAAATGCATTCTGGGGCAAAAAAAAAAAAATCCTTCTGATAAACCCTGAAGAAGAAATCTACAACCAGGATAATCTCTTCTAATACTCGGTGCACAAAGATGCACTGAAGCTGTGGAGTATCTAAATAGCCAAGAAGAAGAAAGCCAAGGGTTGGTATCATCACCTGAGTGTGCTAACAAAGTAAATTTATTATAGGTTCCCACTCGGGCACTGAAATGTGACAATAAGCAGTATATTCAACTGAGAAAAATGTCTGAAATCAGAAAGTTCTTATTAAAGGGAGGGAGCTTCATGAAAGAATTAGGAAGAAGTACCAGATTAGTTTAATATAATATTGGGATTAGATAAGCATTGGGCAAAAATCACAGTAATAAAGCACATTTGACACATAGTCATGTTCAAAGTCTGGCTGGAATGTCACAGGATCTGTTTGTTTATGGAATGCCTGCACTGACAGATAGGATTTTAAAGTATTATTTAAAATCTGCTGTGCCTGAGGGTCAGCACTGCTCAGGCACTTCTTATCCCATGGAAACCCACTGCTTTTGAGACGGGGACAAAGCAGAAGCCCATCTCAGCATGGAGCAGGCAGGCCGCCAGGGGAAAGGTAAAATCCATGTCTCTGTTTCCCAACCATCTAAAGTTTCAAGGCATGTCAGAAGGACTGCGGTTAATATATGTCCCATCTGAGGGCTGAGGTTTTTGACCCATATATAGATTATACCCACAGAAGGCTGAATCTGTTGCAGAGACTGCAGTTCACATACACAAGACATTTTGGCTTTGTCTATTCTGTTCAGTGGAGGATGAGATAGGCTAAAATATATGTTTTCCTTAACCTGTGCCGTTTGCCTGCCCTGCCGGCAAGAGGACAGCTTCAGTCCAGCACTAGCTACATTCCCTATGATTTTGCATGATGTTGTACCAGGCTCCTCTAGAAAGAAGCTTGAATTAATTGGTCTTACACGGGCTTTGTGAAACATACACCTTCATATAGCGTACAGTGACACGCAGTAGTGAGCGAGCCCAGGAATACCTCTGTCCTTCCCATGCCCAGACACGTGTGCATACGGACCCACCCCAAGAGGTGGTGTCAGCACAAACTTTCTTCAACATAATGCTCCACAACTTCCACAAAGCCTACAGCTCTATATAGGTGACTTTGGGCTTGCACTAACCCCAAGTCCCTGCCTGTGCACTAAACATTTCCTCTAAACTTTGTTTAGTGGCTAATCACCTGATGATTTCCCTGAATAGAGATTTAATGTTGGTTGTCCCTGCTTGGGTGGGGCCTCATCACAACATACAGCTGTGCAGCACAGCTGGGAATGGGAAATCCCCTGCTCCAACTTCCTTCCCACTTTTCACTGAACAGACTGAAACGTTTTTCTTCTTCTCTGAGCAGCAGAGATGCAGGACACAATGTGAATCTGTTGCTGTTCTGTCTTTTCATGAACAGCAGGATGCTAATCCCTCTCCTAGTAAATATTCCTGTGGCTCAATCCTGCAGGGCACGGAGCAATCCCTGCTCTTCTCCACCCCACACCCTCCTTCACAGTCCAGTAAGGGCTTAAGAATAAGTACTTACATCAGTGGACTCGCTTTGTGATTGAAGTTCATGTAAGACTATGCTTAGGTGAGCACGCAGTGCTTAGCGAGGCTCAGACCGAGATGCTGCTTTGCCCGTCTGTCTAGAAACCTGCAGGACCAAAGCAGTGCAAATCACAGAGCAACATCCCCATCCATACTCAAGATTTATATAGCTTGCTTTCCTCTTCTTAAATGTCTCCTAACGAAGCTTTGTTCAAAGATGATTAACAGATGTTGTCATTAAAAAGTTGGTACTTGCCAACAAGCAACACATGGGTCTGCTTGAGAAACAGTGCTGTTTCCACAGCTTTCCCCAAGACGAGATACTTGTGGTAATTGGTAAGGCCTGTGAGAATACGACATTTTAAAGTATCTCCTACCATACATAATTTCCTAAGAGAACGCTGGTTTCCCGAGAATTTGTTTATCTTGTTCGTATGAAATCATTTGGATAAACCCACATGATACAGAATAGATAATTAAGCCCATTATGATTAAAGGAGTAAGTGGTGACCTTTGTAGATAACAATGAATTTGACATGCAAAGACTTATTTGTAACAAAAGTAAACAAAACCCCAGCACTAAATAGATAGCCACGTATCTTAATTGAAGACAAAATAAAATGATCAACTGATATGCAGAAATGATTCTCAAAGGCCAGAAGGAGGGAGACAAAAGGACAGGATTTTACTATCCATTGCAAGATGAGCTGAAATATACAGACAGGAATCCCCAACCGAAAAAAAATATTGGGGAAAAGGATATGTAGGATGGCCCTGGCTGGAATATACAAGCACAGAATCACTTCTGTGTTTACCTCCCTGGTACACACTGAAATCAAAAACCTAGGAGCCAGGCCCTCTGTTAGCAATTTGGAAAAGCAAACTGGGGAGATCTTTTTAAGAGTTACAAACAGAAATGTTTTGAAGGTGGTAACCTAGATATTGATGAAACTCCTGGCAATGTATTGTTAATGAAAAGGTAAATTTTTTTTCCGGGAGGTAGAAAGCAATGAGTATTCAGTAGGTTTTCAGAAACTATTTAAAGGCAATCTGAGTCTTTTGCAATGCTCTCAGTACATAAATTGTAAATATCATTTTCATATAGGTTTCAGATAAATGACAGATGTGCTACATTTTTACTACATTCTAAATTCAGCATTTTAGAGGTTGACATTGAAATCCTTTCCTCTCTTTTCCATGGACCTGTTGTTAAAAGCATGAGTGCTCTGCCAAAAAGTCTATGTTTTGAAAGGCTTTTATTCCTTTTTTATTCCTTTTGTTCTACCATATGACTCCACGCTACAACATGCACTGATGAGATCGGTGGCATTTTATAGCTATCATTTATGTCTCACCCAAACCTGCTGGAGTCAGTAAGAATATTGCCATTGACTTTACTAAGCTTCAAATCAGGGTTTTATTTGGTATTTAGCTTTAGCTTCAATTCATGTCTCAATTCACTGTGTACTTCAAGCAAGCAAGGAATAGTCAATGTTGTCGTATTCCACTTCTGCAAAACAATGGTTAGATGTACTTGACGAGTTTTAAGTTGGGGAAATATAACAAATTCACAGGCTGTACAATTAGAAACACCATCTTACAGACATGCAGCAAGAGGAAATTCGACTAATCTGATGTTTGTTTATTTCTTTAACGTTCTATTAAAGCAAAGAAGCTCTATAACGAGATTACTGCATTTTATCTCTTAATTGTATCCAGATATGCAAAACAGATTTATTGCTAGTGGCTTGTATACAGCACAATATTTTAAAGCTAATTATGAAACAGCATTACTATTGTCACACGATGAAATACTTATTCTTACTGTTATGAATCAAATACCATTTTCTAAAATTAATTGTAATTACATTTTTAATTAGATATAAATCCTACTAAATTCTGGAACAGCTAGTTATATAAATATAATTCTTTTAAATCCAGGATGATATCCACATAAAAGAGTTTAATTAAATATATTGCAAAAAAAGGGAAAAAAGATACATAGAATCATAGAATGGTTTAGGTTGGAAGGGACCTTGAAGATCATCGAGTTCCAACCCCCCTGCCATAGGCAGGGATACCTCCCACCAGCCCAGGGTGCCCAAGGCCACGTCCAGCCTGGCCTTGAACACCTCCAGGGATGGGGCTTCAACCACCTCTCTGGGCAACCTGTTCCAGTGCCTCACCACCCTTAAAGTGAAAAACTTCTTCCTAATGATTAATCTAAACCTGCCCTCTTCCAGCTTAAAGCCATTCCCCCTCATCCTATCCCTACATGCCCTTGTAAAAAGTCCTTCCCCAGCTCTCCTGTAGGCCCCCTTTAGGTACTGGAAGGCCGCAATAAGATCTCCCCGGAGCCTTCTCTTCTCCAGGCTGAACAGCCCCAACTCTCTCAGCCTCTCCTCATAAGAGAGGTGAAGCAGTTTTCCATTATAAAAGCCAGCTGTAAATCAAGTCTCAAAAGTATTCAAGTTTTTCTTTTGGAACACCTGAAATCTGCCATTGTCCATGTAAGCATGGATACACATCCTCCCAAACCACTGTATTAATAGTTTAATTGTTCATTGAAGAGTAGTTAGCACCTGAATTTTGTTTGCATTATTACACATAGAGAGGAAAGCACATTAAAGATTTACCCTCACAAATCCCCAAGGCCCAAAACATCTAGCAGCCTTTTCATTACTTATGTGTATAACACAATGAACAATAAAAAAGTTAAGCAAATAGTTTTAAAATAACATTGTATCAAAGTTCTTCTGTTAAAAACATTGGTGAGTAGATGGTGAAAATCTCTACTTGATCTGTTAGTTGCAATTACTTCATAATTTTAAAATATACTGTCCCTGTATGATAATACTTCATGTATCTTGATGATACAGCTTGTCAATGCAAATTAAATTTCAGGTATTTATAATCTGGTACTGCAAACTAAATCTAACATTTTGCACACATTTCAAAGTACATGTTTAAGCTTGGTTTTCCTGAACAAATATTCATAATAGGAACAACTGAAGTCTTGACTACAGACTACTCACAGCTTGTTTGCAAGTCTTACTTGGATATGGGATACCTTTTCCCACTCTCCACTTACTTACTGGTAAAGGGACAAGGAAGAGGCACCTGTTTATCTCAGCAGAATGAAGCAGTAGTTTAAAACTTACCTGAGATCCAGCCATCTTAATGAGCATTATTTTTTAACACTATTATACCTGTTTTTCATATACTTGCACACCAAACCAAATTACATTTACACACACTGTGGTAATTAAAGGAGTTACATTTTGATGAGCTGAAATGAATCAGAGCTTCCAGATAGGATAAATGAGTAAAATCAAGCGTTTAGAAGTATCTTGTGTCTTAATGACTTACTATAGTAAGGACCCAGCTACATATTGAATTGCCAATATTTTAGTGGAAGTTAAGTTAGATTCTGATGCTGATTCTACATTGGATGACATATTATCCAAGTAATTTCATAACGAAATATTGCAGAATTCATATCTGAGAATATAAAGAAATTTTATTTAACCAACAGCTCACTGCTAGAAAAAAAAACAATACTTCATGTGCTTTTTTCAAGAATATATACTTTCAGCCAACTGTGTTTGGATCATCCTTCAGTATCATTATTCAACAAATAAATATTTATGTTAACACTTAGCACAGTTTATCAGGACATTAATTTTCTATTTATTTGAAGAGCCCACATTATCTAGGAAGGCTCTTCCAGTATTTCCGTGATCTAGATTTCATTGCAGATATTATTCACTCTAAATTTAAGTCTTTTATCTGCACGCCAAGTGTTAAATTATATTGGGTTACTGTCTGTATCATTCTATTTTTACTGCAGCTCTTCACAGATTAAGATTCAAATCCTTTGAATTTAGTAGGATTTTGACAGTAATTCAAGCAGTGCAAGTCTCAGGTCTGTCCACCTAATTGTTACATTTATGAATTTCTAAACTCTATATGTGCCTATAGAAACTGCATTTACCTGCTGTGTGAATCCTATCTCCGGATCCTTGACAGCCATCCTCATCATCACAATCTCCGCTTGACTCCATCTCTTCACTTCTTCCACCCCCACTGCCAGCATCTCGGGAAGCCCATCTTTCCAGTTTTAATTTTGCCTTCTCAGCATCCAGCTGAAATGGAAGAAGTGAAAAACCAACAATGGTCAGAATATTTACACAGTTCCTACCTCTGGTGACCAAGCTGGGTTTATAAAGCAACAAGCACTTTCTCATTCACTTTCAAGAACAGCTTCTCTAGTTGGAGGTTGTTTCTGTCAGTGACATCCATATATTTTGGAACTGGAGTAACAGACTATACTATCAAATTTTCTCCACCACAGATGACCAGGGACACTTATCAAACTCCTCATTTAAAATACCCCATCTACCAATATCATCACAGGGAGCTCTAGTCCTGCAGGTTTTCCTCTAGCAAACCACAGTTTGGAGATCACTGGTTAACGATGGCACAATCTGCCAGCTGTCTGAGGACTTATTTTGGATTATTTACAATTGAAGACCACACAACATACTTGACAACCTTTGAAGAGTTGAAGGTATTTGCTACTCTTCATTATGGGCTTGGTCACTTGGAAGCCTTGGCCCCTGGATATTATTTTTAAGATGGTATCATTTCAGATGCCTGTACCAACTGCAAGTGGTTCATTAAATTTCACTTGAAATATATTTCTTGGCCTGAATGCAGAATAAGAAAGCCTTTTCTAAAATAAATCTAAATGTGTCGTACTAGGTCATGCTTGCTATAACAACATATTTACTACCCACACTCATCTTTTTGATCTTTAGAGAACTCTTTCTCCTTCTGTCACCATGAACAGTTGCCTACTATTAGTGCTGTGGGAATAAATGATTTCTCAGTTCACTGGTAGTTCCAAAAAATGAAAAATACCATTCCATTTTCAGCAAATCTAAACCCAGCCTATCCAGGGAACAACAAAAGCAGCACTATTTGGGACGAAATTAAGTAACTGGCTTAGCCTAATACATTCTGTTATAAGGCATTTGTCAAGGAAGGACGATTCAGGAGAAACTTGAACCTGCCCCCCCTGCCTGAGAGGAGCACCTCCTCCCTGAGCTACACGGCCCCTCTCCTGTTGGAGCTGGGCCATTTTCGTACGTTTCGGAACCAAGGTGCTCCACGTTCCTTGGTGGCCATGCTCCCCTCGACAGCTTGTATCTGTGGTTGCTTGTGCAAAGGAGACTTCAGGGTATTACAGAAGGTGGGACAACTTCTGCAGAGAGAAGGCCCAACAGCTCAGCTTCCCTGACAGCCCACTGACAGGGAAATACCCTGGCTCAGAGTGGATTTTTTCACAACCTGGCTAAGTTGCCCTGGTTACTATCAAGTTACCATCTCCCATACCTCCCATCACCATTTTGTGAGTGACTACCAATTTACTTTCTGTATCTTGTTGGAAAATTACATTGGGGGGTGTTGATTTTGCTTTGGAGTGCTGGAAACAGCTGTTCCAGTATTTCTGATCACTTCTTTCATGCAGCTGAAACTCAACCTACAATGCATATGAACATTGTTTTGAAAGGCAGCAGCTTTGTTTGTCTCCTTTTTGGAGTTATGAAAACCTTGTTCGTGTTAGCTCTGCTGGTTTGGTGTGATGAGGTATGATTAGGACCTGTTATTCTAGTTATGTGAAAATATTTTAACCAAACGGAAAGACTTTGTAATCCTCAAAGCCGGTCAGATTCGAGATCTATGCAATACCCTTCATCACAAGTATCTCCCACCCTCCCCAAAGTACTGCAGATCCATTTCAGGCTTTGTGATCTGTTTTATCCCAGAGGACTGATTATTCTTGGTACTGAGCAAAATGTATTTTGAAATGTAGCTACTGTGAAGATTCAAACACATTTCACACTAAAAAGGAGGTGGGCTGGGAGCTGGGGGAGGAACTGGAGCACAGGGCTAATACAACCGTATTAACTGGGTTGAAAGGATGATGACGGCTGCAGCAATTTCTCTGTAGTGGGAAGCTTTGTGTGATAGTCTCCTCCTTCTTCAAACTGTGAGCTGCCATCCTCCACTCTGGGGCTGACAAATGCTTGGATCAGTGCAGCAGAGATCCTGTTCTGCGGAACAACAGATGCCAACTTCTATATGGCAGAACTCAGGAAATTTTTCACCCTTTCACTGAAAAGATCTGTTTGCTCATTCTGAAGACACAAATAACTTCACACCACAGTGGGAAGATCAGTAAGTGGGAGGAGAGGGTATGGACTCTAGTGGGGAAGCACATTGAACACTGTCTAATTGTTACTGCACGACTGTTTTTTATAAACAAGTTGCTTAACGTTGAGCCTCATTATTCACGGGCGTAAAGACTGATGTCATGGCAATACAAAACCACATTTTGTAAAACAATTGGAAAAATTTGCCTATGAGGGAGAAAGATAACTCAGTTCTTTCACAGTTTTATTGTGTCCTGACCATATTAGAGGAGACTCATTCATTCTTAGTTATAATCCTTCAGAATGAAAAGAAATGGCTGAGTGGTGAACAGAACAGATGCAAAATTTAATAAAGGCTTTTAATGATTGTTTGCCAGTCAAAGCAGAAACGTTTACTGCCTGTGAAGGTACTCCTTCTTTTAAAAAAATTTGATTTCATTCAGCTCCCATGGCTCAATCTTGACCGCTGCTCAAAACAAGTAAATACTTGAACTAAATGTGCACCACCTTCTTGGACAAAGCCCAAGAAACAAGTTCAGCTTGTCAGCATGGTGCACTGCAGCCTTTTACAAACTTCTGGGTTCTCAGTGCTGTCCTGGTTTGAGTGACACAGGACTAATTTCTCTTCTAGTGCTCGGGAAACTGCACTTTTAGAAGACTCTAGTGTCTGAATTTGTGAAAATATTTACTTTATAGCCAGCTATGGTACGTGGGTTTCAAGGTCTCATGTTTTTGAGCTAGCCAGGTGCGGGGATGAGGAAGAGTGAGACCTGGGCACTTGGCTCAAACAGGATTATTTCATACCATGAATGTCATATTTAATATAAATTAGAAAGTTTGCTAAGAAGTTCTCTCTCTCCCTTGATGGCTGCCATCCTGAGAACTTCTTGCCCCAGTGCCAGACCCCTGAGGCCTTCCCTTCCTCCCAAAGACATAGCGCTCGCAGTGTCCGACATTTGCTGTCCACTGCTGGGAGCGCACAGCTTCCTACTGATAGAATTGGCTGAGTATAATCCTTGTGTATTTCATATTGGTATTGGGATAAATATTGGTTCTTTAGTATTATTAATGTTAATTATTTAGTCTTATTCTATTAAATCTGTTTATATTTCAACCCTCAGGTTTTCTTGGTTTTCCCAATTCCCCTTCCCAGGTGGGGAGGGTTCATCGGGTGAGAGAATAATTGTCTAAATGACCATAAATTGTTGTGGGTTCCTCAAACAATAACAAGTGCCTTCACTACAAAAAGAGATTAGCTGTAGCCCAGATCTGCATCTCCTGCCCATATTAACGAAGATTTACCCAGGTCTTTCTTGGCCTCCCAGGAGAGAGGGACATCAAATTACACAGAACCCTTGCACAGGCGTTCACCATTACAACTTAAAGTCTACTCAGGTGCAACCTACCAAACTTTTTCCCCTTGTATACCCTTTCCCAACCTTTTCCAATGACTTTTCCAGCAAAGAATTTTCTATCTGTGGCTACCATTCACCTAGAATGATGAACCAGAGCCCAACTTTGTGCAGAGGTAATGGTTTATCTACAAATAAACTCATTCCAGGACACGAAATAGCATAGCCACATTAGTGAGGAGCTCCACCCACACCGTGCAGCCCTGTTGAGAAGGCTATGTCACCACTGCATAGTCACCTGTGATCTAGCACCCTTCTCTCTTCCAGATTTTGAAGGAACACATGTCCTTTGGCCACCACCACATGACTGTAGTGAGGTAACTGTTTTAGAACGATAGTAAAGTGTACGCCAGCATTTCTCCATCTCCTTTTTTTCCGCAGAATCATAGAAAACTTTCTCAGAGGCCTGTTACTGCACTGAAATAGCACAGACTGCATCAGGATGGTCTAAGATGGTGGAGCTTTAGAAGAAAATCATAGTGCAGGACATTAACCTTCACTTTTTATTAAGCTCTGCTAGGTCCAGAAGACGGGTGTGGACAGGGAATGCACTCAGTGCTTTGCAGCTAGGGGACTGAGAGGTCTCCAACAGGAGCTGAAGGTCATATGAAGGCTCAAGGTCTCTTCAGAGACAGCCGTGAGCTGCCAAAAGGCCTGAACAATTCTCCTAGCTGCTGCCACCAACCCCTAAAACTTTCAGCTTCCCCACAGATGGTTGTAAAGAGAGTCACAGTTCCTTGCCCATATTTATCAGTGGAGATCAGACACTGGAGTCAGTAATGTCATTTCTATTATTGCTTACAAACTACTCTTAAATAAGCCCTATTTTGCTGACTTATACTCTGCCTGCTGATGCATAATGCCATCCAGCCACCTCTGGCAACTCTGCACAACAGTTCCAGCCTGGGAGCGCAGTGTCCTGTTGCTGAGAATTGATGCTTGGTTGAACAATTGCAATAGATTTCAGGCTGGGCACTGGAGCTTGTACCTTTACCTTCACAAAGCAGAAGATATCTGCTGCTTAAGATTCCAGAAAATACTGGAATCTTAACAGCTTAAAAATTAAGTCCTCAAGTTTTTGCAGATCTGAAGGACAATTTTTTTTTTTACTCATGAAAAGGTTATATAAATAGATCAATACAATTTGTACAGCCCAAATGAAAACTGACTCAAATCAGGAATTTTCCCAACTGCAATAGGCTTTGGATCAGGCTCATAAACCCCTAAAGGGTTTTTGAGAAACTCTACAGTCTTTCTGTGGGAAAGCTTTAGTATCTGTATCTGACTCAGCTGAAAGGTAAAAATCACATATTACTGCTCAGCTCTGAATCAGATACAGATGACTATCCTCATGCATTTTATTTATTCCAGCAAAGGTGCCAACCTTAAGTGACATTAAAAAAAAAAAGTTCTGCTGACATATGGTTTTACAGAGAAGAAAGAAGTCATGTGAGGATGGTTGCTGTCTTTCTCCCCTGTTAATACTTGATGATGTAGCACACACATTCCCGGTCACATAAAAGAGCCCTTCAGACTTCAGAGGCTTCAAAGAGTACGTGACACACAGCCCCTGAGCTTTCTCCAATGAGTCTAACCCTAATTCTCACTCTGGCCACAGATGTCTTAGAATATAAATTTATTCTCATGGTTTTTCATGAAGGCATGTTCCAGTTGGATACTTCCACACGTTAATTAAATAATAACTGTTTAGCTCTATGAAAACTATTTGATAAAAGTGCCGATTTCAATCCGTTTCATTGATCAGTGTATTTTCTGAGGGGTCATATATGCATTATATCTGAGGGGATGACTCCAAGCTGCAGGATAATAAACTCATTTCATGAGAAAATAGGTTTTAAAATTATATTTTGCACCACAGTTTCAGGCTTTTCAGGTCAGTGAACACAACAATGAAAATCTAAGAGAATACACTTTTTGAATAAAGCCACTTAAAAGTTGTGTGCTTGGAATATTCAGAGACAAATCCCATACAATAATTGTTTCCTGAGGGATTTCTTAATCAGTTTTTTATATGATGGATTTCAGTGTGAATGCTTTTCCTCTCTGAAAAGACAGCTTTGAGGTGAAATCTGAGTTCTGTCCACTCGTCACGTGAGCACACGTATCTTACTTGCTGGTGTTTTCACAGTGATCAAAAAATGGCTGATTATATACCGCTTTTAGAAATAAGCATGATCTTTTCTCAAGGTACTTACAAGCCATTGCCTTTAGTGACATAAATATGATTTGCAGAGACAAAGCATTTTGCCAGCTTATGCACAAATAACGTACAAAGCCTAATCTTGAAGAGAGTCATAAATGACTCAATCCTTCCATTCATCTTTTTTTTTCAAAAATAAAAATAAAAAATCCTTTCTAAACCATTATTAGGTCAGAAATTACTACAACTGAAAAAGACAATACGCCTTTGTTTTTAGCCTATTATATACATTTTTTGTTGGGGACTGACATATTGCTTTAGGCATAAAGCTGCCTTTTACTGCTGCCTTGTGACTGAGCAGATGTGCTGTCATTTCACAAAACAATAGCAACATAACAAATTTTAGACATAACTGCCATATATACGCTTATTCCAAGTGGGTCCTCTCCTTTGAGATAACATTTATGGTCAATTTTCCTCCACATATGCTCTTAGCTCCTTTTTAAAAACATTTGGCAGTTGCTTTTGCTTCTTCTTTTCACGTTTATCTAGCATTCATATATCACAGCATAAATAAGCCAAATAAACTTATTTGTCTTCAATTTTGTCAGATATTTTCTTTGGTTTGTTCTTCCTTTGTCTGTATTTCATAGAAATCTAGAAGGCCCAATGCATTATCCCCTTCTAGTTTCTTCAGAAAGTAGTCGAGCTCAAGGAGGGGGTACCACTCAACTCTCAAATCCTTTTGTAGTTAACGAAAGCAGACATCTAACCTTTTGGAGCAACCGCCACCCCTGGAAGGGTTCCCTCTGCTGTATTTATTCAGATACTTACAATAACCTTTGCATAACACAGCTTGCTTTACAAGTCACCTGTACAATATTAGAATAATTTAACTGACCAGCTATACATAATTTATGCAACATGGTTCAGGACTGACAATGATTTTAGAATTTTATTCACAATGCTCCCGACTAGACCTTTTCTCTCTAGGGAATCAGACCAATATTAGTAGATTCCTTTGATTTATGTTTTTCTCGCTAGCCTAAGCATTTACTTACACTGGCATTTGTATCTCTTTTCTATGCCAATGCTCCTGGTATACGTATATATACGAATGGAGGGGGGAAGGCTCTCTTCAAGCACACGGAAGCATGCAGAGCGCAAGTCTCAGACTACGTGCGCCTACAAAGGGGGGGCCTCAGTGCACCTCCACTTGACCTGTCTACAGCATTTTGGAAGTTCTTTTTCTCTTTCTGATGTTTTTGTTTTGTTGGGTTTTGGGGTGTTTTTTTTGGCTTCTGTTGGTTAGTTTTACCACCACGTTTCTCAGGTGGCCTGGAAGCACTTCCATAGTTGAAATGGCCCATGCCTAGAATAACCACGCCAGCGTTGCTCTAACCTCTAACTATGCATGCGTCTCTCCTCCTGGGTTTGTTCATTATATTGCAGCTCCGCGGTGAGTCGGCTTTCAGATAAATATCACAAGTTTCTGGTTGAGGTTATCTTGCAAAAACGATGCAGAATATACACTTGAACGATGAGTGCAATTCTGCGTACTGTAACTGTCACCCAAACGTTGAAGCAGCTGCCACCGCCTGCTCCTGGCCCCCTGCCCCAGCCCCACCGCTCCCAGCTCCGCAAGCGTGGAGGCAGAATTGCTCAGCCAGGGCAGCAGTGCCCATCGCCCCGGGGCTGTTCCTCGCCGCCGCAGAAGGACCAGCGGGGGCCTGGCAGAACAAGCTCACAAGACCCAGCGGCAGGAACGCAGTCACCTAAGGATTCCTTAGGCTCACTAGATGCTGGGGAGGGAATGATATACCTACTTCTAATGTGTTTTACATGTTGTTTTTCATATTCTGCTTCATTCTAGAATTCTTTTGTTCAAAATACTTTAGTTTTTTGACCAACTCTCCTACTGTGTTTCTGAGCATCTTCAGTATGAGCTGCACATCTTTTGGGAAGGTTAGGACTTGCTTTCTGACTTTATCCATCTATTTTCAAGCCAAATAGCTGATGTAATTGGTGTTCTTATTTTTTGTGTTTATTTGCTTTTTCCCATTAAATCACTAAATTACTCCTTTCTGAAACAGCATCTGTATTCCTACAATGGATTTAGCTTCTTACGGTTTCTGCGGAAGTCTCATGCAACCGTTCCTTTATTTTCTGTATGTAACTTTTCCTCCTAATTTTATAGCCCTAACTTCTCCACATACACTTTCCAATCCTCTGTCCTTGAGGCTTTGTATTTGCATAAGTCTATCTTCATCTGTGATTACTTTTTGTTCTCCTGGTTTATGCAGATTGACTCGTTACCCTCCTCCTCCTATTTTTATTGCCAGATGAAACACTAGATACTGAAGGATCCACACTTTCGTTTAGCTTTGAACACTTTTCATTTCCCCTCTGTGTCTTTCCTCTAATCTGGCTGTTTCCCTCTGACTTCCCATGTAGTCCACTGCTCATCCATACTCCACAGCAGAGAAGCTAAAAGCTATTATTTCTCTCTCAGTTAATTAAAAGGATTATTTCAGCAGGAATCTAAGACGACTTTTAGAGATTCACCTTGTTATACTACAGGATTAATACTTCTATTTTTGATGTTTATGGTTTCTGGTTTTCAACTGCTTATTGAAGGTGAGTATATTTGTAGAAGAGTGCTAGCACCATGATCAGCTTAATATTCATTGCATTAAATTACACAAGCTACATATGTTCTCATATTTACTGATTAACACTGTGAAGAAGAAACAATACTGTGCACCCACACAATCTTATCGCTATTAGCAAAAACTTCATAATGACAGTTTGGGTAAACTGTCACCCAAAAAATATTAATTGTGAATGATGTAAAGCGAGCACAATTAAAAAAAGGCTTAGTATAGTTAATAATCTGTTTTAACCAAGCACAACAGCTGTTTAAAGACAATTAGCACAATTTGATTTGAATTCAGGAAGTTCGGTGGGTCAAGGAACCAAGCAGACGACTCTCCTTGATGTCGTATCTTTAGCATTGGGCTGCATCTTTTCAGTATTATGGGATGCGCCAAAGAAGATTTTTCTGACCTGATGTCTAGTGTGCCTAACTTAGACATACACCTTGGGTTTGTCCCTGCCACAGGCACGAATTTCACCTTTAGACAGTTAGCTTAGTGTAGTCTTTTCCAAAAATAAAATCTGCTTTTTAAATTGCAGTACAACATGTAGTCTGAAAATAGAGCATATGGCTAAAAAACCTGTCAGTGTTATATTAAGACTTTCTGCATCTCGTTAAAGTAAAAAAAAAAAAAGGTAAACAATTGTAATAAAAATGTAAGGTAAATATTGTAACTATTGATGAAGAGCATGTAGGAGTTGCTTACAAAAGATCTTTGTTCAAAATAGTTCATTTTGGGGACAGCAGCTGTCTGATACAACAGCTTCAGAAGCAGAGGGCTGCTGAGAGCGGCAACAAGGTGCTCAGAATTACAGCGTCACCAGTTCTTGCGATGTGGCCCCTTGCCAGAAAAATGTGGGCCGAAACATCTCTAGACATGCGTGCATGGCGTGCCTGCACATATTGGATGACGGTGCTATCACCAGTGGGAGCTGCACTTACTTTTTGTAACAATTGCAATAACGCACTTGACCAGCAGGCATGATTCTCTGCAAGGGTAGCGGCTGGGAGATGAACACACCGTGTCTCTGCCACCCTGAGACACAAAGGCAGGATGCCAGACCTGCCAAGCGTTGCCTCCCGTGCTCCCACAAAGGAGTCTGTTATACGTTGCTTACAACACGATTTCTCCACACTTGGAAAGGAGGAGCTTTAAGTGGGATAACTTTTGCAGGGGGTTAATAAAATGACTGGAAAAAATGAAGAGTCTTCTCTAAAAGACCATGGCTTGCTTTTCCTAGCACAAAGAAGACTGGGACGATATAATTATTGTCTATAAATGTATTTAGCCTTCCCCTTAAATGTGGAGAGATCTCTCAGAATAAAACTAGCATAGAAATAAAAAGAGGGAAAACAAGCTTTTTAACTATCAAAGTTACGGGTTTCGGGAGTAGCCTCCCAAGAGGAAGATGGAGACAGAAATTCTCAAGCATTTGCAAGACCTGGCTGAAGGAATTTGTGAGTGAAGTTGCCTGTGATGTCAATGAGCTATATGTGGTATTTCAGGAGGCCTCTTCCAGACTCCCATCCTGTGTCTCTACACTCTGCTAGTTTCTAATATTAGAAAATTGATTTATTAACTCAAAATCACAAACCAGAACCACTCCCATTAGCCATTAGGAGTGTTATTTCCTTACTTGTTTGATTCCTATATGGGCAAATTGTGTCCACATACCAAATTGTGTCCTTTCCTTCCTCTAGGTTAAGAATGAAGCCTCTTAGCTGAGCCTGAAGTCAAAATGTGGCTCAAAAAATGCATTAATTATTGCTGGGGCTTAACGTGGTTTACAAATGTCCTGTTTAACTAAGAGTTCTGACTCATCAGGTTTTGGACTTCTAATAATAGCCAAGAACCTCCTGTCTGATCAGATTTGGGAAGTGTGAAATGAGACGTGCCTGCAATCAGGAGGCTGGTCGCACTCCATCAGCCCTTGAATGGCACCCTTCTGATAAGCTGCATGTTTTTATGGGTGAAGTGAGTAAACAGTGGCCAGTCTAAATTGTCTAAGGAACAGAGCCAACCTTTCTCCTTGCTTTGTATTCAGACAGCAATTAGCTTTTTCATTTGCTGAAGGAAACGTTCATGACATGCTCCAGTGCATGTTAATTCTGTTTCATGTTCTTGGATAATTATCTGTTTTCAAGCCCTATGTTGGTGAAGATCATTTTCATAGTATGAAAAGTTTGACATTTCATTGGAAAGACTTGTGAACAATCAAAGCCTCTCGTTATTTGGTAGTGCTCAACAGACCAAGCTTTGGATTTGATGTTTCATGTTAAAACATGACTGAAGCAGTGGTCTGTTTAGTCTCCTCCACACTAAATCCCAGCAACTGAGCACTAAATTACAATATGGAACAAAATATGGAAAATATGGTAAGAAGATGGATAATGATGTTCGTCATCCATTTGACATGTACTGATGTTGGGAGCTAAATCACAAATTACTTATTATGTAAGCTAACTAGCTTTAATAACACTGCAACCAAACCCACATTTAAAAACAATCACACTGTCTCAGTGCCACCAGGCTTCTCTGAAATCTTGAATATCACATTTCTAAATGTGTTGTATTATTTAGAAGGTGCCACATATGTACAGAAAAAGAAAGATTCGGAGCTTATGCTGCTATGAATCAGCAAACTGAATTCCATGGAGCTGCTCCAATTTCTTCCACATGAAGGGCCAGCCCAGATTTTTTTTCGTTTGGGAAAGCATGGTGTTGTAATGGAACAGACAAATGCATTTCACGTTGCGTGAATCTGACAGAAGAAAAGACTCTCTCTTTCCAGATGTTGTACTTGCATGGTTTCCTGGTAACATTTGAGGACATATGATTGTATGTTTTTGCTAATTCATTTTTATTTAAAAAGGGAAGAAGAGAGAAGAACAGTTATTTCTGCAAGCAGCAGCAGCCACTGAAGCCCTCTTTCTATGGTTTTCCTCTTCGCTGGTGGCTTCCCATGGAGGTTCTCTGATGTCTCACAAAGACTGAGTTCACAATACAGTGTTTTTACCGGTGAGTCTTTCTCCTCTACTCACAGAACTCCAGATCTGTTAAATTTGGTTAAAATTGGCTAATGGGTTAGAAAGATGCGGAGGGAGTGGCAAGGCTGACAGGCAGGGACACAGCAGAGCACTTTATATAAGCTGTGTTTGTTTATGAAACCAGGTCAAAACGCAACATAAGGGCAAACAACCAACCGGCCTTGGCAGATCACTAGCAACATTTCTGGAGAGCAGGAAGAGCTGCTTCGCCTGACGGCAGCTTGGCCTTTCCCCTCGCAGGTTTAAATTCTGTTCAGCCTTGGAACAGGCAGAGTAAGTGGAAAAAGGTCAATGCATTGGTCTTCATGGACTGCCACCTGCTCCTCTTGCCTTCTCAAAAGCCACTAACAAGATAATCTGATCACAAAGATCAAAAGCTCTCTCGTGCACTAAAGAAATTGATAATCATGTTCTCCTGTACTGTATATACCTATAATTCAGGGTTGGGAACTGGCCCACATTTACCAGAGATGTAAAGTGGCTTTGAAAATCTTTCTTTATATCTCATTCACACTATATAAAGGAACTGCTATTTTCAGGGAGAGGACTGAAATGTTCAGAACAGAGCTCCAAACTTGTGCTACCAGGACTTTACTGCAGAATTCATTTAAGCAGTTCCAGCACATACATGCACGCCTCATTTGTCCTGTTGGTTTACACTTATATCTTACACTTATTATTTTAGAACTTTTTCTCTACAAGCGACAAAATTACCATTTAATCAATTAGAATAATTTTCACTGAAGTATCTTCTGAGATTTCTGAAGTTTCTCCATTCCATTTTTCCTGTCACTAAAATTTTAAATTTTTATTTAATTAAAACTATAACAATCATCCTCTTCTCTCCAATTATGGGTCTAAATTAGATTCTAGTCTTGTACAGCTCTGTAGATCTTACCTAAATTTCAAGCAGTGTTCAAGAGGAGCAAAGAAAAGAGGTCAGCTCTACTAAAGACAAGAGAGAGATCTGGACTGGAGCTGGCTTCTGTTATTGTAATGAGACCTAGTTTGGAATAGGTGAAAACCCAGCAAAATTACTCGAGGCCTACCACTGGAAGACAGTCAGCGTAAAACAAAACATTCTGCTGAGATTCTGTTTTCCCACGGCTCAGCAAGATGCTTTTGCACCCCATTTGATTTGTATTTAATGCTTCTTGCCAGCTCCTCTTCACTGCTTACTTGTGACCAACCCATCACCCATCTCTTTTTTCGCTTTCTTATGGAACAGCATCCTCTTTCCCACCTAAATACGGTCATCTGCTCAGCTGAGCATGATGATTCTTGGCCACTTCTGCTTGAATGTATTATTAGGTTTTGTTTGTTTTGGTTTTTTTTATTAGCTTCTCTTCCATCGGAGGCTGGTCCCTCCTGGACCCCTAGCAGCTCTGCCCAACGGATGGTTTTCTCCTCTTTTTGTTAATTTACATTGAAGACCTGCAAGGACTGTTCAATCATCTCACCTGTTTCTCTTCCCTGCCTTAGGCCTCTGAAGAAAGCAGCTCACCTACTTTTTTGTTTTGCTCTCCCACAGCTTTTTTACAACTCTGAATCCCTCTTTATGCAGAGGATTCTCAGTGGAAACAAGGAGGAACCAAACCCCCACAGTCTGGGAACTCCTAGAGTCAGCAATACATTGCTCTAGATGAGAAATGTGGACTGGAAAAGCTCAGACATTTTCATGGGCAGGTGTGTTATTCAGGGACCATTAGGATGGCTCCAGGAAAGCCCATCTTCTCATGTAAAGCAGCCCATGGGGGCTGTCGGCCCCGCCAGACCTGGCACACTGCTGACTCTGGCCTCCTCTGAGCGAGGGAAGAGATATGATCAGTGTCAAGTGCTGGTGTTTTGTATGAACGTCCTGCTTCGCTCCCCTTGAATTGTGGCCTGAAACTACAGCAAGTACCAGTAAACGCACACATGGATAAGCTGTTGCTTTAAAACAAAAAGCTACAAGTGAGAGATACAGGATTTCAGACCTGACAGCAAACGCTGCACCCAGATCAGCATTCTTTCCTGACAAGGAGCTACCACTGAAATGAAGAACAAGTTGTGGCGTGTCTCATTTACATACCAACTTAGGAACAGCCTTGCTTGCTGTACGTTCAACCCCACAAGGGTTCATGTGTTCACATGCAGCTCTGGAAGGTACAATTATTTGTGATGACAAAGGATGATCTAAGCAAACACAGGCAGACTCCCATGCACTTGTCTTCTCATCCTACGCGTGAGCAATCACACTACATAGCCTTGACTCTGCCCTGGGCATTTTCCTAACCATGAATCATGAAACACAAGGCAGAAACGGCACAAAGGAACTGACGAATTTACAGTTCTGGCACACCTCAGCTGCTTCATGGCTTCCCCTCCTTCCCAAGAGCTCAGGCATGGCTGTGCTGAGTCCCGAGTGCTGCCCACTCTGGCAGCAGCGGCACACGCTACTGCTGACTGTAACCAAATTGGAAAGTAACAGGAGTCCCTACAGAACCACTGGCACGACTACTATATCTGGGGGAGTTGTTTGGTCTGGGTCTTTTAAGTATTTCTGAGGTAATACAGCTATATTTAGCTGCTAAAACATAACATGAAGTATAGCAAGAACCCCCACTGTGCATTCGGTCATCTGATACTAATTATGCATGAAAAAGAAGGAATCTATCTTCAGTTTAACTTCAAAGACAAGGCTATGCTTCTTACTGTCAAGTAGGTAGGACTTGCAGTGATACTCGGTGATTACAACCGCAGGGGCACATACCCAGTGGGAAATCTGAGGCAGCTGGAAAGGCTCAACAACACTAATGCTTCCTCACTCTCTTTTCTCTTGCTCGTGTGTAAGTTATGGGGCAGAGTATTGCTATTTATTCAGATTACTCTGATGTCGTGAATGACTGACGACCAAATCAAAGTTTGCTCACTGATTTCAGCGCAGGTCATCTCTCAAAATTTTTTTCCACATCAGTCCCAAGCCCTTCCCATGTTGTTACAGGGTAAACACAAGAGAGACAGTCACCAACACACACACAGGTACACAAAGAGAATGAACCTACAAGCCTATTTATTTAGGAAAGCAGGCAAAAAGCCATTGTGGACATCAGGGTAAGATCTACCTCCACCATAACAACGCTCGCCGTTGTGCTTTATGTCACCTTCCCCAGAGCTTTACCTGGGCTTGTGTATGATTGTAAGCTCTGCAGGGACTGCCCTCTCTTCTGGATTTACTACTATGACAGAGGCCTGTTCTTAGTTGGTCCCTTATTCCTTCTGTAATAAACATGATTAATCATGATAATTAAAAGGATGTCCACCTCCTTTTTGCTCTTTCATTACTGTACAGGTGGTAGGGGTTTGGGGTTTTTTTTTTCTATGCTAGCTTTTTCTTTTTAAGTCTGATCTCACCACCTCTCCACTATAGTGTGCGTATGCACCAGACAAATAAGTGCAATTTTAATACGGGGAATGGTGCTTAATTGTGCCCATGTTACAAATTGCATTTCCTCTTACCCCCTTTCATTTGATACATTTTACTCCAGGTAGGTTATATCGTGACTACACATACCGCAAATCTTACTGTGAATATTTAAATAGCAAAAATAAATAAATAAATAAAATAGAATATTTAAATCCTAATTCTCATTCACTTCAGATGTTTTTTGTTAAAAGAGAAGGCAATATGGAACCATAAGGAAGGACTTTCTTGTCAAATTTTATCTTCAAGGAGGCTTGGATTAATATGAAGCACACAGCTGAGGTATCTGTGTTTTGAAGTGCTTGAGAGACTCTTTTAATTGCCACAATCTGTTGTGCCTCTCAGATCTATTTGTGAAGGTGTTCAGCATGGTGTGTGTTTTGCTGATGAGCTATTCTTTGCCTTGTAATGAAGGAATGTTTTGTCTTGTGTCAGATATTAGAGCCACTGATACTTAAATGTTTAAGAATGGGAAAGAAAAGACTCAATACTAACAAAAGAATGAAAGCATTTACGAGAACAGTCGTTAAACATCGTAAGGTGGTGTTTTACTATTTTATTATTATGTTTTGCTTATCTTTCTTCTGTTCATTAGCCAGGAGCCCAGGCGTTTTCTTTCAACAGATCCTCTACTCTAATACTTTCTAGATAAAGGCAGTTTATTACCACCAAGAAAACTGTGTTCCTATAGCGTATGACCGTATGTTTTATATATTCTTTCTTTGGATCTACAGGGGATGTTTTACATTAGTGGCCTCTTAAAAAAATTCCCATCTTTCAGATTTCTCTAAATGTTCTTGATACAGTGGAATATGTGTCTATAAGTGATTATTCTCTCTGATTCTTCTTAGTATTCTATCGAAAATGGGAATCTATCTCACAACATGGGTACAACTAGCTTTGGAGCAGAAAACTTTCATAAATGTGATACTTTGTATTAATAGTAAATCATACATGTGTTATCTCCACAGAAATCTAACACTTAAAATAAATGGCCAGTGCAGAGCAGACCAAGTCACTGATTACTTGCCTTATTGTTTGTAAGGAAAGGGTAACTGACTAAAGCAACCATATTTTGCTATAATTTTCATGAAATCTCCCTTCTCCCTGTTACACTTCTCCCACACCCTTCTGGTTAGTAATGTACATCCCTAGATCTACGCGCTGGGGCTCCTCCTCAGACATTCATCCCTTCTCTTTCTTCCATCTCTGCCACGCTGCCCCAGGCTCATGTCTCCATTCCCCTCTTGCACCGCTCCGGGGTTAGCTCTTCCTCCTTTACCTGATCGCACATAGATACCTTATTCTGCCCACTCTCCCTGTCTGCAAAGCCTCCATCACGGCAGTCGGCTTGACGTATCTACTGCGAGTCCTTTTATTCAGCTACGAAAGAACGGAAGTACTTGGGGTGCTGATCTTCGTTAGCTTCGTTAGTACTACAACCCCCTTCGTATACTATCTTCTAAACTGACGTGTACCTGATTATTTGGAGCATGATTTAATCTCACGTAACTCTTTGGAAGTTAGTGCACTTTGCAAGATCAGAACCAAACCACTCTCAGGCTACTCATTTTCAAAGATCATATTAGTCAAGAGTGTTTTTAATTTCTCATTTAAGTGCCAGAACAGCCAATGTAAGGTGAGGTATAATGATCTACCTCCAGAACTGCATTTAATATTTAATAACCCATAATCACTATTTAATTTGGACCAATCCCATACCGTATGCTGTAGAGGTCTCTCTCTACTGTTCCACATCTGTTAAATATTTTAGATATTTTAGCTTTATATTTATGTAGTTGAGATGGAGTATAATAAAGCCTGTTAAAATCAAGAGTGTATGAGGTTATATTGGGTATTCTGAGAAAGACAGATTTAGCAAGCGTAATGGAAACCATTCACTCCTCTATTGAGATGTCAGATTTGTTTCTCACAGTTTTGCACATTATGTTTAACTCAGTTCTTTCCATCAAAGGCAACTGATGTCTTCTAGCAACACATTCATACATGGTTTCCTTCTTAGTTCCAACTTCTCCAGAATAAATTAATAGCACAGACAGTGGCATGCACGTGAAAAATATCATTCCATATGCAAAATGACGTATCTATAAAAACGTAAAGGAGCACAACTTACTGTCTACATATACTGGAATTCTCCTAACTTCCTTCTGGGGATCTTGTTACCATCTGACATTTGGGCAACACATTTACACTGTGGCTCAAAACTCTTTGTATGATTTTTCTAAACCTTTAATCAGTCAGGAATGTCAGGCTGGTTAACACCACAGTGATATGTCATTTAACGCTCCACCTCATTTTCAGCAAACTGTTCCACAAAGCTTGAATATCATTAGGTGGACAGAGCATTACAAATATATCTCTACAATTAGGCTTCTGTCCACAATTCTCTGTTGTATTTTCTCTAAAATTGAAGCTTTCATCCTTAGGAAAGACTCCTACCCTCAGGCAGGACACCTATATTTACCGAAGGCCAGCGTCTCTAATAACATGCCAGGTAGGTTTAGAGGACTGCAGATAGAAGTATCCTTAGGTGATGTTCTCATGGTTACAACTGTGGACATTATATTCTCAGGAGGCAACTGAGAAATACAATAAAATTTGGTAACTGTCATTCCTCACCAACATACTTCAAAGCGATCTCACCAGACAGTGCCACCACTGCACTCTATGCAAGGCCTAATGATTAAACTGGATTACACAAACTTGGAAACTGAGCAGTGTTAGAGCAAATATCATGCATAGACAGCTAGGGGGGTAAGCAAGAACCCATTAAAAAGAAAGAGAGAGACATCTCTACTGTTTCCTATCATTTACATTCTTAATCTTTAAACCAAACTTCTACTTTATTTAGTTGTGCAATTAAGCACGTTATTTCACTGGCTGTACACAGATCTTGGAGGATTTCGTCAAGCTCTTAAGCAATTCTGAAACATACTGTGCATATTTGTCTAAAAATGCCCTAGTTGTACAGCATGGACAGGTAAGAGACTTAATCAGAAAACAAAAAAGCAAATGTTAAGGAAGAAATGCTCTCAGGGGACAATAACGCAAGGAAAAAGATACATTATGGCTCACTGAATTACCTACACAAGCATTCCCTTTCTTATTACAGCATTAATCTTTGCACGTGTGATACAGGAGTCAGTAGCATTCATCCTTTACCTTGTTCTGCAAGAAACCAGAGTGCTGCATGACACTATGGGCTTCTGCCCCCACCAGCATCTGCCAGCAGCAGTATTCCCGGATTTTGTGCAGGTCAAGAGAGTGTCTCTGGTAGAGAAGAGGCTTTGTTTCCCCCCTATCTTACAAGTACCATGTTGGACAATTAAGAGAAATTCACTGGACCTCTTCCCCATGTCCTGAAATTTCTTCTCCTCTCCTCTACCTTCCCATAAACCCAGGATCACGCTAGCTAATTTTGGCAATGGCCCAGTCCACCTTGGTCGCTACAGCCCAGGCCCTTGTTTTCTGTTCCCATTCACATCAAGCTTTATAAGGCACTCTCCACACTCCATGCTACTGCAGGAGGAAGGGCTGGATGAAGGAAACGCAGAATTACACCAGCACAGGGGCAAAATACCTCCCTGACACAGTCCCCATATTGCTGTTTGGCAGTGGAAAGCCACCTTTGCAGGACTAGGTTTTGGTCCCAAGTAGAGAATAAGAAAAATATTTTGAATCTTGAAGCTGTCAAGCACAAAAAGGAGATAAACAGCATCTGCACTAGATAAAATAATAAATGCACCAAACTTTTCAAGGTAGAAGCTTACTGAACACAAAGCACAGCACCACACAACACGACCTTCCAGAAGAGAATTGTCACCTCTTGATTTATACTTGCAATATCACATCTTTCTGGCGTGAATTTCAAATTGTATGATAAAGTACTACAAGTCCACAGAGCCAGAGTGAACTGCCGGATAGCTGGCTCAGGATCAAAACGATCAGCGTGCCATGAAAATGGTGACACAGCTTGAGACTAGTTCAGCTTGCCCAGTATCCCGTCCCCGACAGTGGTGAAAAGCACGGAGTCAGAAAGCAAACCTGACACTGCTCCTTGGCACTGTAGGCAAAGTATGATTTGTCACGCCAGTGACAACAGGCAAAGGACTTCAATCTTTGTGGCTAGCAGCAAAAGTTAAAGTGTAGTGTGGTGGGACAAAGGATAGACTGGGAGGTGTAACAGAGCTTCAGGGGGCTCCGACTAGAGAGCTCAGTGGGGCTACAGAGGGATGACAGGAGGGCTTCGGGCTGTGTCGGGGGGGTCATTTTCTTCCCTTTCATTAACCTGCTGCTCTCCCAGCAGTCTTGGGGGTTGAGGGATTTCATCCCACTGTGGGACTCGACTCTAAGGCCAGAATGGACTGGACACACCGGGTAGAGCTGAAGACCAGGTTGGAGCCCTACACCTCAATATGGTTTTTGAATAATATGGCGCTCAGAAAACAATATGTAAACATGTGCACTTGTATCTGTCAAACTGTATAGCTGTATCCCTCAGTCTTTGCATAGCCACTATTCTGAGAGGGAAGGTTTGGCTCAACAGCTGGGAGCTCCCTCTCCTGCAGCACGGAGCTGCCGGGGGGCTGATGATGCGGGGCCGGCTGGCTGCGCTGCTGCGGCCAGGCTGCTTCCACGCTGCGGCTCGCTTGTTGGAGCACAGTCCGCACAGCACCGCAGCACCCACTGCCACCGCAGTGGAGACGCTCAAACACTTGGCTATCAATGTGCCAAACACACTAGGGGTACCTCCTACATAGTTCTTTACAATCTTTCAGCATCGCTGCTTCATATTTGGTCCCGCTGGTCCTGCAAAGAACTCCCACCAAGGGGGTGTTAGCACACACTGAGCAGACCAGGGGAGCGCCTTGGATCTGCCTCAGTCCTGCTTACAGAGCACACAGCTGGGAGTCGGGAGGAAATGCAACGAAAACTGTCCATTTGTAATCCTTGATAGTTCACATTAAAAAAAAAAACCCATGGGAGTACAGGAAATGCCTGACTGATAGTGTAAGCACTCATGTAAATTTGTGCAGGCTGGCAGACTGATTTTCATCGTTCATGCTGGCTATATTCTTTGAAGATATGTCACTTCCCTGGATGTATGCAGCTGTGTGTTTGAAGCTCACACTACTTGGACAAAATGATTTGTTCATGATCTTAATGTTTAGCCCTTTCAGGGAAAAAAATTCCAGCACTTTAAGCTTTTGTGAGTCTGAAAGGCTCATTCAGTTTTTAAGGATCTGCCTTAGCTTTTTTATTACGATTATTTATTTGAAGAATGAACGGGCAATTTGATGAATGAGAGAGAAAGAGGGTGGGAGAGAAAGCATACAAACAATATATTGTATGTAGTTTTGCCAATTACCATGGAACAGTCCTCAACCAATTGAGAAGATTTAATATTTTGGATATGCTGTTACGTGGGGTTTCTTTTACCTTCTTGTTGCTTTCCTCTTTCCCTATTATTAATTATTCTATTCAATCTCATCAGATTTTATTTTTAGGAACAGATCCCGATGTTCTTGCTTACACAGAGCAGTAGTTAGCCTAAGTAGCTTCAGAAAACCAACACCCTGATCCAACAAAAACAAAGCCCTGGATTCCAGAGCTGGAGGGATATTCACTGCATGCAAGGCTGTTACGCAAAGATGTCGATTTTCTCACCCCTGTTTCTTCTGTGCATACTTTTACAATTTTAATCCTCTGCATATGCACATGGCTGATTACCTCCCTTGCATCTGAACCGACATACAGTAATCTCAACAGTAAGGCAGTGGTTTTGCAGCTGTGTCAGTAGCTGCCAACCCCGTTCTGAGAGAGGTGGTTGTGATGTCTCTCGGTGAGGCAGGTAAGCACGATACATCACATCAGCTGCTCACGAGGAGCCCAGAACAAGTCTGATTTGGTTGATTCTCCATTTGACTCACTCCTCTGACACAAAAATGCAGGGCTTCATGCTTTCTGAAGTGATAGATTAAGATGGAAGTGAGACCCAGTGCAGCTCCTTCTTTTCTGATATGAGTACAGCTATACCGATTTCACTCAGAGAATCTGTCTCTACACATCTACAAACCTGTTGACTTCCCCGTATGATAAAAATTATTTTTAGAGTACTCCTTAAAAAAGAAAAAGATCTCAGGGAATAATTTAATAAAGAATGGTCATTCTTTTAGAGTTCTCAAAGGCAGTCTATTCCACAGCAAAGGTATCCATTCAACATTTTTCTGAATTTTTTGTTTTGTTCAGGCCAATCTTTATTTACAGCAATACACTGCTTCTTTTCATTCTATACTTTCCAGAGAATTGCTCTATCACAGAGTGTGAAATTTGGGCCTGAAAGCATTGAATATTTTTTGAAGCTACCCGTAAGCCTCTGGGCTACTAAATTATTTCTTAAGCAAAACCAGCACACTCTTAATTTAAGATCACTCAGGATCCTCTTGATTATGGTATGACGTTACTTAAACTGCTGGAAAACTTTAGCTGCTCAGTAACTTTTACACTAATCATACTTTGCCAGTAAAATTTTAAGTATTACATAGTTGAAGAGACATCTTTCACAGCTGCCGACTGAATATTAATATGATTTTTTATTTCCACTAGACTCCATTAGAATGTAACTAAATGTTAAAAATGAGGACTAGATTCAGTGACACTTATTCCCCCATTGCAGATCACTATATGGCTCTCGAGTCCTGTTTCTCTTTACCCCATTTGTGGTCCTATCCATCTGATTTATAGGGCAAGCTGTAGCAGGAAGTGGAAAGGAATTCTAAATCACCACTCATTTGTCAGACTTCAATACTAAGTGCAAAATATGGTATTAAAGCAAGACTGAAAGCTTTCTTCCTTCTTCTTGTAGAAAATACCTCCTTGCACAGGACTTCATGGCACAGCAGAGGTAATGGGATAAGTGGTTACAAATTTTCCAGTACTCAGCTGCACTGCACGTGTGTGTTATCAGCCAGGGAAAAGTTTAAGGCAGGTTCAAACATGCAGAGTACGTTCAAGTTTATGACTTAATTGTGCTGAGAACCAGCACTGTTAGTTTGGATCAATGGTGCTGAGAGGAGCATTTCTAAGTCTCAAAGCTTACTATACCGATCTGCAATTATCATGCAAACTATCCACTTACTACATTGTCCTGTAAGATGATGCCTTTTCCAAGAGACATTAAAGGTTTTCATTTGTGCTGCTCAGCTTTCTTTTCCATCTTGAACTTTCAGGCTGTTCACGCTGTCTGACATATGGTGCTTATGCCTTATGTATTGTTGAATTACTGCTTAAAAAAAATACAACTCTATTTTAATTAGATTTATGGGAAATCTTCCTAAGGCAAATTCTTCCCAGTTGCAATTACTGAGCACACCTGAGATAAAGGGATGGCAGGGGGAGGAATTCTCTTTCTTTCAACATCAAATATAGTTTATTTTGTTATTTTCATTATCAAAACAGGTAATAATATTTTCAAAGGAAGCGAAGTGGCTCATCTTTATGAATCATTAACTGTTTATCCATAAATATGCACAAAGCTGCATGAAATGAAGGAAATGAGGTTTCCTGCCCTAGAGAGTGTACAAAATGATGTTACAGACACACTTGTTGCTGCAGCAAAGCACTTGGGAACATGTATCACTTGAAGCGTGTGGGCAGAATGAATAAAGACTCAAAATGACTAGAGTAAAATTTTTTCCAAGGTCTTTCAAGACAAGCAGATGCCTCTGGACTTGGAAATGTAAAGCACAGGCCTGAACCCTGGTGATGTGTAAGCTGCCTCTCCTTTGGGATGCGTCCTAGAGAAACCCAATGCATCTCCAGTGCACTGGCAGGCGTAGGAGCAGCGATCCTTCGCAAACCTGCCTTTTATCGTGCAGCTGGCACCCTTTTGCTCTCTTCTGCCCTGGACAGCATGTGGGCAGTCACAACCCCAGACTCCAACTACGCTGCTGACAGCTCTCGTAGGTACGAGAGCAGGGTATGTAGGCGCAGGGGGAGAAGATGGGGTCAGGCAGTAGGGGAAAGCATCTGAAGCAAAGGCCTTTTGCACTCTTCGTCACTCGGGCTCAGAATTGAGTAGCCACGATGTCACCACACAAAGCTCACCCAAATCGAGCCCAACACTGCAAAGAAACCCACCCAAAGAGTTAGATCAGTGAAAGTACGCTACAAGGCGAGCATTAGTACTTGATGACTTAAGGAGGCTGCTGTACTGGCTTTTGAAGGCTTACAAGAAGAAGCTGTTGTTTTTATCAATATCTGCAGAAATGAAAGTTGTATTTCATGCGAAAATCTACTCCGCTTAAATGGAACAGCTGATGAGGAGTAACCCCCTCAAATTGTGTTAGCACCTGGTCCATTTAATTTCTGCTTTGAATGAGATTTTACAGTTGAATTCTAAGCCGCTCAGTGAAGGAGGCTGGAAGGGAAATGCTGACACCCTCTTACAACGGCAATATTGAATGGCTTTGCTGTAAAAGGTACTGCAATTTCACATTTGTAGCATGAGCTAAATGGGAAGTAATTTGTCGTCACTAATATAAACCACATTTATCAGCGCAAAAGTTATCTTACATTTTTAGACATGCTCTAAGAGTGTTTAAAATTAACGAAATGCTGGCATGTGACCTTAATGCATACTAAGCAGTCAAGATTATAAATGCAGATCCATGGCCACAACTGCATTTCATTAGATAAAACCCCTGATATCTGTATTAGAACACTCTAAACGTGGCTTTTTTCTACAAATAATACATATTAATTGTGGCAAGTGAAGACGCCACCAGGACATCGACCTGAAGAAAATACCTGAATGAAGTTGCCCTATAGCGAATAACAAAACCCCAAATCAAGAATATGTATATTATAAATCACCAGGATGTTAAGCAAATCTGACAGAACAAGGACACTTGAATTTGGCATCTAGGAGAGGGAGAGCTATGTAATGATATAGGACATAAGAAGTACTCTCTTTCTCTAAAAGTAAATATGTAATATTTCATAAGTATTCACATATGGGCTGCAAATGAGTGGCTTATGAGGAACTTTGGAGCATCTCACTCTCATTAGCAATATTAAATCCCTGGAAAAAAACAATACAAATAAAAATTATTCCTGTCCTTTCAAATAGTGTTTTAAAATATCTTTTCAGGAACCTGCAATTACCCCAGCTGGGAACAGAATGAAAACTAAACAGAAACACGTGTAATCATTCCCTTACTAACAAATTACTGTTCTAATTTATTAGACGAATAAGCTTAATATTCATACCATGTATGAGAGAGCAGTTTAGCTCCTTGCTGCTACGAAAGTTCAGTCACAACCTTATCAACCCAATGCAACTAGCAGGGCTGACAAGGCATTCATGAAATCCTGGCTACTCCCTTACGCTCCCCAGATTTCTCCACGCACCACACTCCATGGCTGCGGCGGTGGTTTACAGTGAGGCGGCAGGGGCAGCCCAAAGGCTGTATCAGCTGAGGTCTGGAAATGTAGTCTGAGTGCAGCTCTGTCCCACACAGAAACGAAAAGCTTCTTGGAGATTCTCCAGTTTAGAAGAGATGGTCTTTTTCTGTGCTCGCTACTGTTTTCACATTCGTGACTTTTTTTGTGCACTAGTGATTGCTGCATTCTACCAACCGCAATGTTTGTCCTCGCCCCTACAGTTTTTTTTTGCTTTACAAGCCCTTATTTTTATATGTAAAAAAATATACATAACTTCTGCCCTTAAAGTGTTCTTTGGATGCTTAACTGTGAAGATATACCAAACAGAAGCAGCAATACACCTACTAAATATTACAGTGGTCAAACGGTCCCTCGTAGGAAGTATTAGCTTGTTTTTGCCTCAGTCAGTATTTAACTCTTGGCTCAATAAATCTTGATGCACTCCTCAATTCAAGTCAATATCTGTTTAATATTTCATGATCGAGCTAACCAGTAAGCACCAAATAAATCTGCTTCCCTGTGCTCTGGGAAATGCACATGATGTGCATACAGCCCGGGGACGCGGGGCTTGCTCTCCCCGGCCTGCTCTGGGGAAGGTGCCTTTCTGGTTCACTCCTGCGACCTCCTTGCTCCTGCCGGCACCCCCCCTCTCTAGGTCACTTTGGCCTCTTCTCACCGAGAAGCAGATGACACATCTTCATCTATTTGGTTCTTTCTGCCAATGTGCTCTCCCTGCTTGGAATCCTTCAAATATTTAGCCTTTCGTTTGGTAAAACACAGTGCAGGCGCTGGAAGTTTAGATCTATGATCCTGGCGGCAGAGCCGCTCCGCCTGCTGGAAGCCATGGTGTCATCTGAAGACAGATTGCTTAAGTGCATCTCTGCCTGTTACTAGCTGTGGCTTCCAGCTCCACAGGGTTCAGCTGTTGGGACTTTTCTTGGGTTGTTTAAGGAGTAAAAGAAAGCAAAGACTTTACTCCGCTTTGCCGAGTTGCCATGCAGAGGGGCGGGGGGGGCACCTTTTGGATATTCTCTGTTGCCAGCCGCTGGCCAAGGCAGGCGCTGGAGCGGCAGGAAGGAAGTGTTCGGGCTTCTTATGTCACCCATATCCCCCCTTATTCCCAAGAGGAATAACTGGGTATATGCAGGGAGAGAGGAGTTTGCTGTTAAAGGAAGGGAAATAACTGCCTCGAAGCAAAGGGAATGGTGCTTTAGCGTTAGTGTGTTCTGTAGTTGAAGTGCTCAAAACGTGACTGGTATTACAGCCTGTCTTAGGCGATGGCACAGCCCCATTGCTGCAGAAACACATCACCTCACTGCGATTACTGTTTTTTCCTCACGACGCACCTATCAGATAAGAAACGCTGTTTTTCAGCTGAGAGCCAGAGAGCAAGTAACTCGTCCAAGCATGGCAATGGTAGTAAGACTGAACCTAATTTTCTGAAATACAAAATTCTGTCATTCGCACTTACAGTGCTTCCAACCAAAACCGACCGTATAATTTGATTTTCAACATGCTTATAGGAAACTCCACTCATTAGCCAGCTGAGCGAGCACAAGTTAAACAAGAAAGCTTAGGGAAAGCTTACAGCCAGGGCCGTGCTACCACTATTCACATTCTCTGAATTTCCCATTTAGGTTTTCCTAAATCCCAAAGGTTTGTGCATCATTAAGAAAAAAAAAAAAAAAAGTGAGGAAAAAACCCCAAATTATGTTTATGCAAAAAAGGACAAAATCAACCTAGCAATAAATATGACTTGCAGGACTAAACGCCCTGCCAGGCTGTCTCAGGTGAGCCCCGCTGCCTGCTCGGAGCAACTGGCACACCTGGGGTGGGAGCAGCCTGCAAGAGCCTTTCAGGGCACGCCGTGCTGCGCCCAACTCATAACTCCAGTGCCCATCAGAGAGGCTTCAAACCCCTGCAAGCACCGCTGACACCACTTGCCGATACTCCAAAGGTGCTCTGCCAGCCTTGGAAATCAGAGCAAAGGGACATATTTGCCAAGCTCTCTCCTGGAGGGATCTGCCCGGGGCTGTGCGGTCAAGCAGCAGGGACGTACGGCGATGCCGGCCGGCTATGTCGGCTCCGCAGGTTTCCCAGAGAAAGCTCTGCAGCCCTGGCCATTGCTGGAAGTGAGACTCAGCGTCTAGGCTGCTGCTTTTAATTACTGTGCTTGCAATGCATTACTGTTCTGTGGGAAACTTCTCATTTCTAGATCAGAACTTTTGTAGATCAGGCTCATTCCTAGTTATATATTGATCCTTTTGAACCCAGATGCCTCCAGGGATGTTTCAGATTGCAGCATTTTGTATCAGTGACAAAGACCTATGCTTTTCTTACTGCGTGTGATCATGCCTGCACAAGTTGTGGGGTAGACAGTAATTAGCAGCTTTATGATTTATTTTGGGGTGATAGCCTGAACTTGTAAGTTTTTAGGAAAAGCAGAATTGTTTCAAATTCATTTCTTTTTTAAGTTACTGCTTCAAGTTTTGGCATTCAGAAACCTTAGATGTAGGGGGAAAAAAAAAAAAAGAGAGCTCAATTAAATTAGTGGCTCCCAAAGTTGTGTGTATAGCACTGGCTCTCCTCCTGATCTCCAGATGAAATGAAACAGATGTGAGGGGAAATGAATGCAGCAGCCAAAGTAAACGGTGTGACTTGGTCAAAAGGAACTCCCTCTCCCCCGCAAGATTTCAAGACTCCCCCTGCACCAAAGCCAGCTGAAGGGATATAAATACTTTGCCATTTACACCTGGTTGAAGCTTTCTGGATTTCATTTCCCCTCTCCCATTTTCCCTCTTCCTTTCATCTCCCCCTTATTCCAGCCATCCCCTCCATAGGTGTATATGCATATATGTAAACACACACACATATAAACACAAACAGAAAAACATAGTGTGAATTAAAAAAAAGCATGATTTGCAGGTTGACATAGTCTGAAATGTGAAATGCTAACTAAATACTCTGTAGCAATTTCTAGAGTGAGTCATTCTAAAGACAAATTTGTGAGATACAGTCTGGAGTTGGAACTCTAGTTCAGTGTGGCTTTAAGTTAACACCAATTAATATTACCAGCCCTGTCATTAAAACAGCTATTTTCTGTCTTTAATATTGCTTAGATTTTTGTATTAGCACTTTCCTTCAAACATAGGTATAAATTGTGCAAAGTATGTAAATAGCTACATTGCTTTTATTAAATACTATCCATATCTCAGTTTATCATTTAATCGTTTTCTGCTTATAAATTGCCCAAAAGACATTGGGACAGCAGAATAGATACTCAACAACATTTGAGATACGCCTACCAGGGTGAGGAAAACCATTCTGCCAGCTCAGCTGGTAACAGGCAACATGCCACTCCCGCGGGGATTTCAACCAGCTGATGAGCACATTTGAAGCTCATCTGACAACTGAACTAAGTTATAAAAAGAAAAATTCCTTAATAGGAAATACGAGAGACA
Source organism: Pluvialis apricaria (assembly GCA_017639485.1). NCBI lineage: Eukaryota > Metazoa > Chordata > Aves > Charadriiformes > Charadriidae > Pluvialis > Pluvialis apricaria. The sequence continues at coordinate 28,368,673 of CM030014.1, forward strand.
GAGCCAGGATGAAGATGAAGAGCAAAATGCTGGGCAAACATTCGGCATGGATCGCTGTCAGGGCTCACCCAGCTGCTGGGTTTGAGAGGAAGCGGACGATGCTCGTTTGGTGAAAAAGCCACAAGCCACACGATGGGCTGAGCCAATCCCAGAGACCACAGTAAGGGCAGTGAGAAAAATGTGTAGGCGCGTATTATTTAGTCCAAATCGACTAATTTGTTGTGCAAACAAAAGTAAACAATGATTGTCCCTAACAACCTGTATCAACCCCTATGTTTATTTGTCCTGGTTCTTACTTATCCCTGGAGGGAAACTTTAAATTCCAAGTGACTGCAATAGCAGTGCTTTGGAAGGCCACCGTGGTGCAGAAGGGGCTGAGGGGCAGCCTGTACAAAAAAACAGATTTCCAGCAGAGATGGTCACTGCTGTCTGCAAGGACCCGAGGAAATTAAAAATACATTGGTCCAACAAGCTTGGACTGAAACACAGCAGTCTGGCAAGTGCTGGGTGAGCTCCCCCATGACACTGCCTTCCCCCAGCACGGAGGCAGACCAGCAGCAAGCTGCCAGCTTCCCCTTCTTATCGGGGACACCTCCACCCTACACATGCGGCCGAGAGCTGTTTTTCCTTTACATATACTATACAGTGTTGCCTACTACTGGTTTGGCCTTCCAGAGGAAAGAATACATTATTAACAAATAAGGCATAGTGAAAAAATTGCATAGGTGACTTTCTAAAGTAGCTTGTTGCACTACAAAAAGGAGGAAGCTTCAAAAGTAGCTAATGATTCAACAGTCTACTTTGAGGGAATCTCTGAGGTCCATCTGCAGGTTCCAGGCTCCCGAACTGCTCTCCCCATTTCATCTGGGTAGTGGTACCACACAGAGCGCAGCACTGGGGAGCACGCCATGCCCTGACACACAACCTCCCTCTGCTCCTCCTACGCTGTACATACTTCAGGTTCGTTAAAAAGCCTGTCACCATGTCCCTGCTCAATTAAAAACCAAAAAAAAAATCCACATGAGCCATTTGTTGAGGTAAGTGTTGTGAATACCCCACAAAATAAACTTAAAGCCAACATGAATTGGCAGGGCTTCATTTTCCCTCATGAATATTCATAACTAATATACAAAATGTTAATCTTGCCCTCCTCCACTTCCTTTCTGCCTTCTCCGTCTGCCCCTTTTGGAATTAAGCACTTATCTCCTATGTAGTGAATAGGGCTCCATTATGTGAAGGGCTGCAGAATTTTAATGAATTGCAAAATATAGTTAATTATGGAAAAAAAAAGACATCTTCTGCACTTTTTCATGTAAATTAGACAAATTAATTGGTGTTCGGTATTTTTTTAAATGCATGCAGCCCTAGGAGGGAAGAAAAAAAAGCTACTTGACAATTCAGCATTGGAATTGTGATAGAGAAAGGAAAACAGAGGGGGCATTTCTGATACGCTGCACTAATCCAGCCTCCAAAGTGAATACTTCCTAATTCCAATCTAGAATCGTGAGAAAGTTATGGAAGTCTGTTCTCACAAACCAAGTTATTAATTTTTTTAAGTTTTCACCTATTTGAGCTCCTGAATCTGAAGAATTAGTATCAATAGCCAGGTCTAAGCATAGCGCAGGCCAGGTATTGTGCAAGCGTTCCCACAGCACTCCGCCAACGCACCTCCACACCAGCTCTCCTTTGGGTAACACTGGCGGCTGTGTCAGCTTCTACGGAAGCTTGATGATGGGAACAGATGTCCGGCTGGGACTGCAAACACCTATTAGGTGAATTTTCAGTTACACTTTACCAACATCTGAGTCCAGAATTTGCAAGATGAAAAACTAGCTGTTCTGGTTGAAACCCTGTCCACAAACAAGCCAACGGCAAACTGCATAGGTTTTAGCAGTGCACGTTACAAAAAGTTAAATATATTTCGTAAGATTTTGAGTCCTTCAAAAAACAATATAATATCCACACTGGTGACCTGAATAAAGCACCTACATCCTGCTTCAGGCTGCCCAAATCAATACTCATGTATGTAACCAGACGCTTCTGTGTCTATTTGTTGCAGGTGGGTTAAAGGAATTCTATTTAAGTGGAGCTTAAAAACAGAGCACTCTGTCGGCTGCAATAAAAGAAATTGGTTTATTTCTCAACATGTAAAATTGACTCTGGACAGTTTCAGAGAAGGTTACTGTCACAAAACAACACAGTAGCAACAATAATGGTATCTATTAAAATTACTATATAAAGCATGCTATGGCATATTAGGACTGTTCCTCATAAATAATATTCCACCCTTACATAGCAACTGACACCTATAAGAGAAGCATTCAGGCTGATTTATTTAAGTGTAGTACGGCAGCATTATCATACACCATATTTTTTTTAATCTGGCTGTGTTGGAGAAGTGTCCCATTCTGACCAACTGAGGCCAGAATCTGCTCACACAGCGTACAACTTCATGTCCTGAGGACTCTAAAGCCAATAATTCCCATTAGAACCAAAGCAGTGCACAGGAATTGATAGCAACGTTGTTTTCTCTGATACACCCTATGGTCCAGTCACTACATTGCTCCTGTATTTCGTACAGACATTCTGTATGTCTTTACTGGCACACAGAAAAAGCTATTTTCCCCTTTTTCTTAATATATCTCAACAGATATGGCTTCTACAAGTTTATGATGGTTTAATGATACTAAATGCCTCAGTGAGGATTAGGAGTCTTTGCCTGGGTGCTATACAAACACATAGGACAGGAGATGCTCACGAAGACAAAGGTGCTGATGCAGCCAAGGGAGAGAGCGGCTCCTTCCTCACAGGGGGATGCCAAAGCAGGAACCTAACTCAAAGGGCTTGGAGTCTCTCCTAGGATTGCTCTTCCTCTCCCCTAACCTTAGAGGGATCCTATGGGAACTAAAAAGGACTAAAATTGGCCTTTAATAGTATTCTTGTATCTCCTCATCAAAGAGATTACAAGTGAAAACATCTAAAGTGACTGTAAGTTCAAAATGCGTCACAAATATTGACAAAATTAACTTCATAACATTAATATGAGGTGAAAACAAGGAAATTTTCTGTCCTGTTTTACAGATGGAATAATTTACATTATTTAGATGGCTCTTAACATTTAAGTAATATTAAAAATCTAAATTAAAAAGTAACTTGACTCTGATGGAAGAATGATAAATGCTGAATGCAATTTTATCAAAGTAAGAGTTCAAAGCAATGCAAACCGCAGCTGATCCTCACTGACATGAAGAAAGCATGTCTGAGAGATATCAGAGCTTGTTTAAGGAACTGATTTATTTGAAACATGAAACGTTTCTTAGAAAAAAGTTGCTGATTATAATTTTTTAAGAAGCAGTCAGTGAGTCACTCAATAAGTCGGGCAGAAGATAAACTTTGTTGTGGGTCATCTGCAGACAACTGAAAGGTTGAAAGTGCTGAATGCGTTAGAAAGCCCTAGTAAGAAACTATAACCATATTAAATGCTTGTAGGAAAACCTGCCTGCTCCTATGAAACATTTGTGCCTTGTTAGGAACTTTAAAAGATTAGGCAGGGTTTAGCATCACAATTTTTAAGTAACGGAGGGAACCTCTGCTAACCTCTGTTAATATGCTTCATTTTATTATTCATGATTTAAACTTATAAAAGCCCTCTACACATTATTCTTTTCTATCACCAATCTCTTTTAACCGCATTAGAGCTGGCTTACATTTTGCTTTTAGATAATAGATCTAGGATCAAATGTTCTTTGAAATCAGCCTAGGTTTCTAGGGCTATTTAGATCAGGCAATGAATTAGTATTTAAGCACTTCAGTGTCTCTCTAACTGTTAAGCAGATGCTATGTCCTACCTCTAGCCACTGATGAAAATTAAGACTATTTTACGTGCTTTGCTGCAGAGAATGGCATGAAGGACCTTCCTCCTAACCAGGCCCAGAAATCAACAGAAAGAGTGAGCGGCATGCCTGTTTCTAAGGACACTTTATTTCTCTCTGTTTCTAATAAATGGAATACGCAATTAGCTTAGATAGAAGTATTTGACATAGCCATTAGAAACCACCTAAGCAAGAGTGTATAGGTCAACTTCACTTTGTATTTCCTTCTAGCAAGAATTGTCTTGGCTTCTGTTTATAGGGTACCTAATAAAACACGATCACAACTGAAGTCTGTGAAGCTGCGATGCATATGAAATACAATTGATAAGTTCAAGCTTCTACTACTGTTATGTCTAATTCAAATCTTAAGTAACTCAGGTTCTGCTGTGAACAAGAAGAGTGACAACACAAAATAGCACAAGATGATAGAATCTACTTCAGTAGGTACACCACAACAGTAACATCTTGCATCCAACACGAATTAACGAGCTCTGCTGTTGAAGGTTAAATTAGTCCACCTTCAAGTACTACCCTGTTTGCATTACATTGCAATCTAATCTGTCAGCTAAAATATCCTAAATGCTGTATTATCAATTGCAGTGTGTTTGATTTAAAAACGGTATGACATTTCAGGCTCTGTTTTTCCACCACTGCAATCAGTAACAGCCTCAGCAGTGACTCTTGTGTGAAGCAGGACCTGTCTGTTAGGGTACAGCTTCACAAAGCTGAGCTTCCTCATACAGGATCAATTAATATGAAAGTGGCCTTGATTAAAGGGAGTAAGAAAGAGAGAGCACCAATTCACTGTACTATAGCCTCTGGAGAAGCAAAAGACTGTCAGCTGGAATTAACCTCTGAGCCTGGGATAGCTGTGAATTGGTTCAAGGTCCCCATCCAAACATGAGCAAAGGGCCTTATCCAGAGCTCTGACGCGTTTCAGGTCAGCTGTCAGGTCACCCAGCACCCGACGGGGCTCCAGAGAGAACGCACGCTGCTCCTCCTCTGCAAGCAGACCACTCCCGAAGATGCCAGCTGACATAGCACTAAGGACGGACACCTCACTGCGGGCTGAGCTCACACACCTGGGGCAGGGATTCTACTCGTCACCAAGGCAAAGTACATTCTATAAATGCATTATTGCCACGACTGCAGCTAGTTAAGAAAAAGTTATTTTTGAAAAAGTAAATCAAAAGTACATTTTAAATAAGAGTCTGTGTATAATAAATGAATTCAGCTAATATTATCAAGCTTCATTTATATTTGTCTAGATAATGAACGAGATCTTTCTTCCTGCTGCTAACAAAATTTATTTGCTAACATACACTCCCACAGACCAAAGCGATACTAGATGATTTTGCCTGATACACAGACATTGTACAAAATAAATAGCTTTGAATGGCATTTCAAAGACACCATTTTATTTCTACTTCCTATCTGCCTGGAACAAAAAAGGAGATCACAATGTTTTTTCTTAAATTTTTCAGCTTAGGAAATTTCTTACAACAAGTCTTAATTATCACCATCTATCCTTTACGTTATCCACGCTGACACAGGCCCTTCAGTTTAAGTTTTTTCTAGTACAGACAGCACATAAGAATCTCAGTATGGCCTTTTAAATATATATTCCAGTGCTAAATGTATTTTGTGTAGACAGAACAGCTATTGTACACAACTCTTTCTATCTGTACCATTTTAAAAAAATTGTCTCTTCTACCTTCAATTGCTGACGAATTCATTGTTGTCATGAGGAAACTGTGAGATGGTTAAATAACTCGAACTGACAGTAAATTTGCTTAATGTCCAGGAGATTTTTCTCTAAATAAATCCATATTTCAAAGTATGTTTTTTTAAGAAGAAACATTTTAAAACAATGGGATTATGAAATACAGTAAACAATTAGTACAAATAGTCCCCTCCCTATGGTCCAGAGGATATCGTAGCATACTATAAATTAGGTAGTTGCAATTACTCCTCTAATCCCCAGTTTTCAAGCAAAGTAACTTAGAATTTTATGAGAAGGTCAGAAATTCTGGCAAAGAAAAGGTGATTTCTACGAAAAATGTGTTCTCTCATCTTCAGTGCTGTGTTCCTCATCTATTACAGTGTCCACTATTGCTTTCTAACCCAGAACTAAAGGCAGCCATCTTTCCAATGAACATAATATCCTTTACTTCAATCGCATTTCCAACAAATGCTCTAATGATTCTCACTGTGAAAAATGATGATCCTTAATTCTCCATTTACTCTGGGATTTTTTTGCATATAGCTTTTTGTCCAACTTCCTTTTTTCCAAAGCCTTCAGTTAGACTGAAGCGATATGTATTTGATAAGCCTCTAGATGAATTTTAGACAAAATCCCATTTTGCCTGAGCAGAGATACTCAAACTCCTGTGAAATCAGGTTTCACTTTCAGTATGTCTCCGATTTCAGCCTTAAAAATCTCTATTGCCTCATTGCTATAATATTCTGCCCATGAACACTAAAAAGTCTTGTCCCCAGCATCCCAGGGGAAGCAAGGAAGCTATACTACCATTGCATTCTTGCTGCGTTCCTTGCTCCCAGGAGACCCGAGGATGCCATCAATTTACACTCACTGCAGTGAGGCTGTTACAAGTTCAGCCTAATACAGCCATGGTGGGGAGACTTTGAATTATGGCATGAAGGAGTCCTGCGATCAGTTCAGAGCCCCCGCTCATGCGTCTGACAGCTGGTGCTCTGACCAGCAACATCAGCAGGACAACCTTCGATACCTGAGCATCTCCAGCTCTCCTTCGGTAGTAACAGCTGGTCTTTCACGATCACTCGCCCTAGTAACACTAGAGGAAGGTATTGTTTATCAGTCTGTTACAGAATAGGAAATGATGTGAAGGAGAGACTTGTCCTTGGGAACACCAGGAGTTTGTCTCCAAGATGGAAATTAAAACTGAGTCCTCATTTGTCTTGTATATCCACTCCGAATACTTCTGCATCTCAGCCATGTAATCATCCTTTGCTTCCACTTCACTTGCCCGGATCCTGCAAGGCTGCCTTCCTCAAGCTGAATACTGAGCAAGATGTTCGTGACTAAATAAATGGACATTTTTTAAAAAAATAGTCAGGATATCAAGTCCCCAGACTTATTTGATCACACTGCTAGTGAACAAACCATTACGAGCTCCGTCTCAGCAAGCTGCTACAGAATATTTTGTAATAATAATCATAATCATAAGTTGTGGTGATGAGAAGACTCACTACTGACCTATTCAGCCTTTCTCAGGGACTGGGAAAGACCAACTATTTCTGTCTGGGTTAGCAAAATTATAATTAGAGAGTCTGCTTTATTTATATTTAACTGCATTTACCATCTGACAGCACAATCTTCAGCGCGTGAATCTGCTTCAACTGAGGCTTTGTATTTCCTCTTCCTCCCTTTTTATACCAGTTTATGCATCTTCTCTACAACAAATTTAAAAGTGTTTTAAACCTTTAAACTTATAAACCTTCATTTAGGATAGATCTGTATGTCCTGAGGAATGGAGAGAAGGAAGAGGGAGAAACCAGTTCTCGAGTCAGGCCACCCTTACCACTCTCCCACAGAACACAGTGCTGCTGGAAGAAACCGCTATTCCTGCGACGTGACTTTTCTCCCCTTTGCGGGGCAGGGATGGAGACTTCAGGCCCTTTACACACACACACGCTGTTTCACTCCCACACAGGAACTGGAGCTGGCAGTTAATGCTCTGTGCAAAGGCTAGGCATTGCTGGATTAATACAACAATAGCTACCAAAAAAAAAGGAAGGAACTCCCCTTTTTAACAAAACTATATATTTCTCTGAAGCATTTCCCTTTCCTAGGACAAACAATGAATATATTCTGTGAAACAGATTTAATTATAAGGCTTCAATACCAATGCATCCTGAAAAGACCCCTGTTCCACTGGCAGATGCCAAACGGTCCCCAAAAATGTGAAGGAAACTGAAAAACTTGGAAGGACTGAGTGTACGTATAAACTAAAACATGCATACAGATAACATATGTTACCATTGCTCCCTTCGTGTTTCCTGCTGCTGGACAACTGCCAGAAACAGAGGTATCAAAACATCATGAAGAAACTTGTTTTCACAAGATTTCTAATAGAGGGCTGTAGGTTCAGCCACAATGGAGAGTTCCTACGTGCATTCCCAACCTGGGCATGTTCAGCACACTGAACTCCTGAAACTTTGGCAGTTCATTCATCAAAACTCAGAGCTTTTTTCCCCACTTGAAAAGGGTTTTTGTTTCTTTATTTTCTTCTTTTTTACAGCTAACCTTTTGCCTCCTTTTGTGAGGCAGGTTTCTATCCCCGTTTCATCTCCTCTTCTCGACTCTTTACCTTTGCCATTAATCTGCAATAGGCAAACTTGTCAAATGTCACCAACACCCAAAATGTAATTACAGCAGGCTTGAATTTTCCTTCTTTCTTTTTATCAAATATGTGGCTCTGACTTTCATCATGACTGAAAACAACTCTTTTCTAAAGAAACGTAGTTCTAAAACCAAAGCAGCTCAAACTATCAGCGTTTGGTTTGGAGCTCTAGCACCTGCGTCCTAAGCCTCTATTTTAATACTCAGAGGCATGTTCAGAAAAATGGTACAAAAGAATCAGAGTGCGACTTTTGCGGATCCTGAATTTTTCAATATATTTTATTATGAAGCAACATGTCATGTACATGTAGCTCCCAGTGAAACTGTGATTACAACAGACATCTTGATATCTCATATTAGTTATTTAGGAAGGAGGCACTTTTTGAGCTGTTTTCTGGAATCAGAATTGTTCCCATGCCCTAATCTTATTCCTAATTTAGCTCTCAGCACACTTCTACTACTACACCGACTTCACGGATATCTGGCTACTGCCACAGACTCCCATATTGAGACCGGAGAAAGCAAAAACTGACATACCAAACAGCGACGGAGTTTCCACAGAGCCCATCACAGCTTCCCAGCTCAAGAGTGGATCTTCCCCACCACCAAATCCCAACCAGAGCTTCCCTGCCCAACAGCAGAGACTGCCCCTGCTGACTTGGGGGCAGCCTGCAAGGAGGACTGGAGGGTTAGTGAGCCAAAATGAAAAAGCCGTGTCTTTGGACAACTTCAGCAATAGCATTCCTCACCAGAGTCTCTCTCTGGCTCTGCAGAGTGAAACACTCTTTCGCAAAAACCCCATGGAAAGAATAGATTTCTATAATCAAGCCATTAAATCAGTGTTTAAGAGAATGCCTATCCAAATAACAGACACATGAACTTACAAAAACAATCATGTTTTTGACTGGCAAAACACTCAGGAATATTTGGTTCGACTTTGAAGGCTGCTTCAGACACTTTCACCTTCTCCCCATCTTGGGCTTCTTCAAAATTGTTGCAACTCAGGGCAGCACGAATCTGCCCCAAAAGTTAGGGAGCTACAAAAACTGGTTTCTTGAGCAGAAGCTCACAGCTGCAAGGATAGTGAGCTGTAACTCGGGGGGGTTGTGTTGTTGCTTTTTTTTTTTTCCTGTCTGAACACCTCAGCTTTGCTTTATTCTAAGTTGGGAACTGCAGTAATATAGCATTGGCTTTATGAAGAACATTGCCAGTGTGTATAGCAATAATTTGGCATTACTAATTACGGCCACGGTGTTGGTCTATGCGAAAGACAGTAGCTATATTTTAAGAGTTTTTTAACAAAGATCTCTTGCATATGAAGTGTTGAACAGGCTCTGTGGCATATGAAATGTGAACAATTCAGAGTCATTCAGTCCAAAAAACGCAACATATGACTGACAGCTGCCAAATGTGTGACATCACCCCTCAATTGTACAATGTACTCATTTATGGTTTACTGATGTGTTCAATAAAATGAAGAATCCACAGTAAAGCACAGAAACTTAAAGGTGACATGCAGATAAGAGTTATTTGTGAGCCGTTAATGTATATTTTCCGGAAGCACGGGAAATTTGCAGTTCTCAGCACAGTGAGGCCTTTCTGAAATGACATTAACTTTCAGCAAGTAGTCAGTAACCACACAATTGGTCCACGATCACATATTAGTCTGCTGTATACTATGTGAAAAACTCGAATTCTGCTCTGAAAAATATAGACAGATGTGGTTTTTTTCTTTCAGTGAAGCTCTAACACTTCTTACTCATTACTATGTCGGTTATGCATAATCAACACATAAATCTTCTATATTTTGGGCTGCAGATCAATTTACTGTCCCCTAGAAGAGACAGCAGAAAACAATGGTTGGAAAGGGTAAGCACAGGCATATAAAGTTTACTTGCTTATGATTTTGGCAGTAAGGCGTTTAACTGTTCTCACTGTCTAGCCTGGAAAATGTTTATCTCCATTTTATTCACAAACTGCTGAGTAAACAGGGAAAGCAAAACTGAACACACAGGTACAAATGGAACGAGACGTTCCGTGGGAAGCAGAATTGAGCCTGATTACCTCTGGCTTTGTGTTTTGTGGCTGGATTATCTCATACGTAACGAGGCCTGAGACCTGACTGAAGCTTTTCTTGCAGCTGGGCCACTCAGAGTCCTCTTTCTCATTCCTTCCCCTTAACGTGGATTCTTTTGGCTATATAAACACAGCCCACTCTGCAGCTTTTCTGTCAGCAGGGCACTGAACTGGATCTCGCTCGCCAAACACCTATTCTCTTTAAACTTCTGAAGGTCTCAATATTTTTTTTTGGAGACTTAAACACTGGTTGGAATGACTGACAGGTTCATAAGTCACTGAGAGGATGACCTGAGCTATTTACTGACCTGTTCACTCCCTGACGGGCGAGCAGGCAATTTCTGACCCACCCCATACCGGAATGCCAGATTGGAGAGGACAACTGCAATTGGTGCTGTTCTCAGGCTTCATCGACCGCTTACAAAATCTGACAAAGAGTAAAAGGAAGTTCCCTGACGCGCTGCTTCAGTTTGGGCATCTGCTGCAAAGATTTCTCTGGCCTACGCTCGAGTTTCTGATACACGAATACGCTGAGGGAGCAGCATTTTGACCGGTGAACTTTCCCTGTTATTCCTGCTGCAACTATTTCCCCTCTTTATAGATTTTTCAATTGTTATTAAGAGAACGCAAAGAATTTGCTACTACACATGAAAAAGATTATCTGTTTCCTAACAGCAATTCCACATTTTCTACAATGGTGAGAGGAAAAAAAAAACAATTCAACCAGACCCATCCAACCCTTTACTTTGAAAGCCACTCATTTGCCTAAAGATAGAACCTTACTATCTGAGGAGAGATGGGAGGGAACCTTCATCTTCAAAAGAAAGCATTGAGCTGCAAGGTGCCCCTATTTAAAGATATCACACAAAATTAGCCCCAAAATTCTCATTTTTGGAGAGGAACTACCTCAAGGGATGCTGCATAAACCAGAGTTTAAGTAGTACAACCTTACTGCAGAACGAATGTCGAACAGGGCAGGCCAACAGAGAATAGCAAGGAACTAATGTGTAGCCCTCTACAATTTTTTAATGAAAAGAATCGAGAACAGTAAGTGTGTCTAAGAACTCCCAAGAGGCCTGAAAGAGCTAGATCTCAAGGACAGAACATCCTTTTCAGATCTGCACCCTTGTAAAGGTCAGCCTTTGCAAGGGTAAACTTCAAGTCACAAAAATGTTTAGAAATTTGGCATTCCAGAGCACACAACAACATAAACTCCTGCTTGTAGATTAAAAATGACCACTACCTTTTATTAAAAGGCCGTAACGCCAGTTATGCTGGGTCTTCACACTGGGGTGTGCTGAGCACTTGTGGTGTATATACGAATTCAAACAGAATTCACAAAGAAAAACCCAGCCCTCAGCTTCTTTGGAGAAGATGGGGGAAGTTGCTCCCTGCTAATCTTTGTGCTAAGAGCAGCTTTGAGCCAAGACCTTCTGTCTACCACTGCCACGTACAATACAGTCTCTCCTGCAGATCCAGGTTCACATAACCTCGGCAAATTAAGTCTGGGAAGTCATGTTTTAATCAAAAACCTGAATAAACAGTTTTGTCCACTGCCTTAGTCAAGAGCTACAACAATATCCTCAGCAGCAGCCTGACAACAAATGAACCTGAGCAACTCCATCAGATGCAGCTAAGACTTTTGTCTCAGATTAGAGCAGTGCTCCAAAAAGAGACATCCAGCCAAAACACTCAGTGAGCTTATGAACCTTGAAGAGAGGATGTTGTCTTGCCTAGAATTTGAAATAAAACTTATTACAAACTACAAGGGAAGACGAGCACAGGGTATGGTGGAGGGGATAAGATACCTTCTAAGGACCAAGTACCAAACATGGACATGCAGGAGGCCTGGAGGATTCACAATGGGAGACACTGCTGTACAGAGTGAACCCTCTGGGTGGGAACTAAGCATAGTAGATGACAGAAAGAGATATATTTTTGATAAATGACAGAAAGAGACATGGATTTGATAAATGGACCACTCGGTGGATAAAGAACTGGCTGGACGGTCGCACTCAAAGGGTTGCGGTCAACGGCTCGGTGTCCAAGTGGAGAGCAGTGACGAGTGGCGTTCCTCAGGGGTCGGTACTGGGACCCGTACTGTTCAACATCTTTGTTAGCGACATGGACAGTGGGGTAGAGTGCACCCTCAGCAAGTTTGCTGATGACACCAAGCTGTGTGGCGAGGCAGACACGCTGGAGGGGAGGGATGCCATCCAGAGGGACCTGGACAGGCTGGAGAGGTGGGCCCAAGCCAACCTCATGCAGTTCAACAAGGCCAAGTGCAAGGTCCTACATCTGGGTCGGGGCAATCCCAAGCACAAATACAGGCTCAGCGGGGAACGGCTGGAGGACAGCCCTGTGGAGAAGGACCTGGGGGTGATGATTGATGAGAAGCTCGACATGAGCCAGCAATGTGCGATCGCAGCCCAGAAGGCCAACCGTATCCTGGGCTGCATCAAAAGAAGTGTGGCCAGCAGGTCAAGGGAGGTGATTCTGCCCCTCTACTCCGCTCTCGTGAGACCCCACCTGGAGTACTGCATCCAGCTGTGGAGTCCCCAACATAAGACGGACATAGACCTGCTGGAGCGCGTCCAGAGGAGAGCCACGAGGATGATCAGAGGGCTGGAGCACCTCTCCTATGAGGAGAGGCTGAGAGAGTTGGGGTTGTTCAGCCTGGAGAAGAGAAGGCTCCCGGGAGATCTTATTGCGGCCTTCCAGTACCTAAAGGGGGCCTACAGGAGAGCTGGGGAAGGACTTTTTACTAGGGCATGTAGTGATAGGACAAGGGGGAATGGCTCTAAGCTGGAAGAGGGCAGGTTTAGATTAAACATTAGGAAGAAGTTTTTCACTTTAAGGGTGGTGAGGCACTGGCACAGGTTGCCCAGAGAGGTTGTTGAAGCTCCATCCCTGGAGGTGTTCAAGGCCAGGCTGGACGTGGCCTTGGGCACCCTGGGCTGGTGGGAGGTGTCCCTGCCCAGGGCAGGGGGGTTGGAACTCGATGATCTTCAAGGTCCCTTACAGCCTAAACCATTCTATGATTCTATGATTTTGTGGATGGCCATCAACTTGTCTTCTTTCAGAGACAGAGGAAGAAAAAGTCATGTCAATATGACAGTCATAGGTAACTACACCTACTGACAACGTAGCACATCAGTATCTGACCAATAACTAGCTTTTGATTCTGCTGTCTTCAACTTGTAATGCTCAAAGTTATATGCATACTCAGAGATGCACATACATATATGCCAACACAGCAGATCACAGCTGACAGCTTTCTCAAAGCTACGAAAGTCCAGATACGATGGAAGCCTCTTCAACCTGTTATAGGTATTTAATCTGATTTCTGTCACATCTAAAACTTTGTATAAAGCCACGTTAAGGAAGAGCGCCCTAAAACGAAAGACTGAACTACCACCAAGCACTGTGGACTTTAAGGTGCTAAAGAATACTTTAGGGGTGAGGGAGGGGCTGGGAGGAGCAAGACAAAATTCTTCCTCAGTATCATGTCTACAGGGCTGATATTGCTATTTTCTGTTTAGTCCTGCCTGGACTAGAAAGTGAAACTACAGCTTGTTTGAATTCTCAGGATTTCGCGTTCTTTAAGAAATCAGTGCCATCTTCCCCCCTCAGGAGCCAGACTAACACTGTCTTCTCCCACCTCCCTTACAGGGCTTATAAAATGGTGGAAGAAATGCGACTGGTTTAACTACAGCAATACGTCATGTAATTGTAGCTGTGATTGTCAAGGATTTAATCTGAATCCAAGGCAGAGGCCAGGGACTGAGTGTGAATTTGCTAAATCTCCCACTTGCTGCTCTTCCCTCTGACAGACCCTGAGGTTTCAGCTCACCTAAACTTGTATGATCAACCACTGTGAACGGTTGAAACAACGGGAACAGAGGGATGCCGAGAAACAGCTTTGGGGGTGATGCTGAGATTGACCTGAATCCTGGGGTGTGCAGTGAAGCACCACATCCCCAAACTGCATCCTCCACAAACCGCATTTTCATCCCACTTCAATCTTCAGTGGAGAAGCATGTCCACACGCTTGCCCACGCCCACACAAGCATATGGCCTGCTTCACGCACGCGGGGCTTGTGCTCCACCCTTCTCCTGTCACCCAGCTACCGCTGGCAAAATCACATGTCTCATTTGTGGCAGGGATCAGGAAGAAGGAAGGGATAGGAAAAAAAAAAGAGAGTAGGAGAGAGCTAAAAAGCAGATTGAATATTCTAGTGCCTGCTCTCATCCTCTACAATCTGCCCACAGTCATTTTTATCTCCACAACTAGATCACTGGGGGGACACTGGGGGACATTCCCTGGGACCCAGACGATGATGTTAACAGAGACCAGACCAGACTTGCTCTTTTTAGAGCACTTCCCAATTCCTCACAGAAAAAGGTGGCTAAAATTTTCCCTAGGATTCAAACAAACTCCTCGAATATTCTCTACAGACCAGAACTTCCTTGGATTTGAGGCCCCAGCAAAATGATCTTGTTCTTTTTCTCTTTGTGTACCGCCAGAAGGAACTAATGCGTTTTGATCATATGATCTCTCTGCAATTGCTACGAGCCTAACAGCAGGCTGCACAGCAACTGCGCCCAGTTTAACTCCTGCTCGCTAGTTTAACTCCAGTTTGACAGTTCATATTGAACTATTTTAGCTAAACCCAGATTACAGTCATTCAAGTTTTCCCCTGCCTGAACTGATAAAAAAAGCATCCACACACAGAAAACTCTGCTGGCTTAATCAAAACAGGGCAACAGCAGAGTTACAGCCGAAACTCTACATACAGGCAATTCTTAAGACGAACACAATGCCCTGCATCCTTTGCCCCCGTTTATGTGCTCAGTGCATCACTCTCCGGCACTTCTTCCAAGAATCTTTTCTCAGGAATCAAACTGCCATATGTGCTACCGTATCTGTGTAGTCCAAAAACTTCTGAAACAGGAGTAATCGGCAAGGAGAGAAACTCTGCACAGATAAAAACGGCTATGGAAATGTGGTTGAACTTGATCACTTTAAAACGGTGCTGGAGGAGCAGGCTGATAGGCAGACAGACGGGACAGCTTTGGCTTCCTCAAAGAATAAAGCAAAAGTTTTATAGCATTTACTAGAATTGATATGTTGCACAGGGATACTTCTTGCCTTGTTATTAATTATTTACTAACAGTATACCTTAGCATGCAAGTTAAGATAGTTTCTTACTGTCCTTGGCCCTACCAGTCACAGGTTTTACATCACACCTTTAGCTTTTCTTCTCGACTTTTACATGTCATAATTTTTGCTTTGTACTGTTTAGTATTTCTCTTTTATTACTTTTGTTACTTTTGAAATTGGAAAGTGTTTTTCCTTTGCCACTAAATTGAGATGCTTTATTACCAGCTAATCCCATTTCCTGAATGTGCGCTTATCGCTTTCTGGCTTTTACCATTATTCTTAGGAGCTAAACAAAAACTTCTTATTTCAAAAAGTAATTATTCAAGTTTTCAAATACATTTAGTCTCAGCATTAAGTAGCATTTTATTACATTTTGTTTGGATTATTGGTTAATATTTCACATTACCAACTCAAAAGTGATTTTACATGTCTGGTAACTGGTGTGCAAATTTCAGTCTACCAAGTACTTGGAAGCAATTAGCAAAGCCGGATGAAAAAAAAAAATCTAAAAAAGTATGTTAACCAATAACTGAAATAATCTTTATAATAAGAAAGTATAATATTGCTTCATATGGTTCATAAACACTCTAAATGAAGTCCAAAATTGAACTGTAATACTTGAAGTGATTCATTTTACACACCTCAGTTAAAACTTCTGTATCGTGCTGCATGACTCAAAATTACCCTCGAGACTAGAACTTCATGCAACAAAGCTCTTTAATATTAAACTTTTATTCCAGTGACTGGCACAAACGGTCAGCTTCATCAATGGGTTCAAAGCGCCTGCAGCTCACCACGGCCCATGGCCCTCTTCCCTCTCTTTATGACTTCATGCAGCCCCAATTATACGGCCTAAGAAAGACAAATCTCAAGCTTTCCATTTACCCTTCTGAAATCCATTTTATATTATTAGATTCTCTTATTTCAAATGCCACATCAAATATGGTTCAGCGTCATTTTACTGCAGTGAAGCACAAGTCATATTTCATTATATTATCCAATAATTACATTGTTTGTCTGCCAGTTCACTCCCATGAACATGTCATTTTGAAAAACTCTGCTGGGAGAGGCTCCTCTTACAGATACTGAAAGGAGCAAACAAGATGCAGAGCCCTGAAATGACGTTGAGCACTTTTTGATTTTCTTTGCAAGGCTGATATGTATCGGGACATATGGCAGCATTCAAAACACTACATGCTCCATATCAGTAGGCTATGGTTTAGTTATTTGCTTCTGGCTATTAAAAGCTGTGTTCAAATTTGACTATCACTTCAATCCATTTTAATTAGTTATTAGACATACTTTTGTAACTGTAGAAAAGTCCTCATCACATAAAAAAAGTATCTTCCATATCAGAATTATTAATAAATTAGAGCTAGAAACCTTCTTTTCCAAATGTTGGAAACAACAGAATGTGTACATCAGGTTTGGGGGTTTTTTTTGTTACGCACATTAAAAGCATGTAGAGGCCTACATAAATTCATCTTCAGATGTGACTGAACTGTGTAAGACTGAGGACACATTGTGGTTGCTTCAAAACAATTCAATCCTGTTACCCCTGCCTCATCTGGGGACTGTGTGATGTGGCGTGCACACCGCCACGAGCCTGGAACGCACAAACACCCGTGCAGGAGCACGTTCCACACTGAGGCATCAAAAAAGCACACACCTCTCTCTCCGTGCACCTACATCCAACGGCTGAGTCAGCTGTGGGCTTAAACGCCACACGAAATGAAGGCTTCTGGTAAAGAGACAACTGGGGGGATAAATGATAGTGGACTCCGAAGGTTAACGCTAGCCTTGCCAGAAGACCCTCCCTCCTTAGGCTCCCTCTATCATCAACGGAGAAGGGTGATCCAGAAGAAAAGCCCCGATGTCGAGGTTTTGACTTACCCTCTGGAAGAAGGAAACTTACTCTCTGACAATTAGGCAAAGGGTTTAACCTCGGAAGGTTTACACCAGGCCCTGTATCTCTTATTTTTGAGCGTGGCCTTCACTCAAACATGCATATAATTATAATTATACATGGTGTGAATAGCCACTAGAATTATTTAGGCCCTTAAAGTTAGGGAGATACGTAAATATTGATTCTGGGCTTGTGTGTGGTTATACATGCTGGGTCCTGTTTGCTTTACTGGACCAACGTTAGCCTTTGTGAATGCTCCCCGATGCTGCTACATTAATAAATTTTGTGAGCTCTCTTTTGCCATAAGAGGCGCAGAACCCAGTTTCTGTCTCGCAGCGAGGCAGGTGCCTTCTGCAGTGGCTGTGAGCAGCTTGTGCGTGCTAAGTACTGGCAACTCTCAAATCTTTGGGGCAGGGGGAAGCACTTACATGAGATTTATGTGATAACAGACTCTCCATTGGATGACTTTCCTCCAGAGTGAAGACTGGTGTCTTTGCACAGCTCAAAAGCGAGCTTGAGAAAACAGTGATGAAAGTATATGATCTCTACATGTGAAGAGGCACTGTCTTATTCACTGCCTCTCATTTTTCACTTCGCTATTAGTGTTAAGGCAATACCAAGGCTACCTATTTCTGAAGGGAACCAGTGGTCTCCTGGGTGACTATTCTGCATAATGACAAGTTCATCCGTGACGTCTGGGACTGGGAATACTCAGCCCCAAATAGATCCACTCCCACGTAACTGCACTGAGGCACAGGCTCATTTCAGATGCATGAAAAAGGCAAGTGAAATAAATGTATTATCTCATTTAAAATGCATACAGTCCCAGGAAGCAGGATAGATTGTAGGTGTCACTAAACAGTGCGTAGTAAATAAATCATATTTGCAATGCAAGACACTCCAGCTAGCCAAACCCTGAGGTGTTTAGGGGTATAGAAACTGAGGCCCTAGATGTTTTCAGAACTAGAGAGCTCACATCTCTAAGTGGCATTTTCAGCCATGAAATCACAATTAAAGGTAGAAGAAGTCCCACCTATGCTCAGGAGTAGGCTGCATTTGCAAACACGCAGTAGCCATGGCGTGCAGACTCTTACGTGCACCTCATTGCTATTCAAAGAACAGTAATGAGCAAATGGTTCCCAACTGTAATACCCGAGGCTTTTCTCAGCATCATGTGCACAGTAGTAAATTTTCTTCCAGCCTGTAAGTGTATGCAAATTCTGTGCTCTGTAAATGAGCAGGCTGCTGCTTAACCAGTATTCTCCATTTATTTATGTCAGCCTCACTGGGGGTAATCCAGGCAGGCTGGACTCACAACAGGAATCTGCTTCGTGCAAGATATGGAGACGTGCTGTTTACTTTGGTTGTCATTTCCTTTGAATTTTTTCCTATAGGAAGCAGGAACTTTCAGGTATCCTGCTATCAAGTTATTATATAACTGCTCTTGCTTTATACACTGGAACATATTTCAGTGTATAAAGGTATAAAGTGCCTATTCTGTGCCCAAGAACTATTGTCTGTGAATTCAGGCTGGACCTTGAGAACATCATAAACAGGAAGAAGTGAGGCATTTAACACGTGTACTTATTTTCATAGATACAAGCAAGCAAACAAACACAAAGCGGAGGGGCACCAGGGAAGAGATGGAATCCCCCTCGTTGGAATTATGCAAGACCTGGCTTTACAGGGCCCTGGATAACCTCATCTAAGGCCCTGCTTTCAACAGAAGGTTGAGCCAGATTATCTCCTTGTAACATCAAATTGTCTATTACCGTCTGGTCACTTTTATACTCTGGTAAATGTGGGTAGAAGATGATAGAAGAATCAGAATTAAAATATATGCCTCTAAAAATAGTCTTATTGCTAATGCAGTTTGAAAAAAATCCTGAACATCCATTGACTATTACTTATGACGTAAGTGCTCTGGGGGGCTCTCTGCATTTTGTCATTTAAGCACCGTGTAGGCCAGTGCATACAATGTTGGCTGGGACCTAGACTTTTAAAGAAGGCTGAGGAAGGTCACTCAACTGTGTCTGAGTTTGCATTTAAGACATGGATGCACAGTATTTCCCTATCATTATTTCTACCCGTTCCACCTCCTGGGTGAGGGAAGCCATTGGGTATTGTAGTGATAAAACATCACCTCCCAAGGTACCAACCTGGAAAGGCATGGTGGGGAGAGTCTGGTTAATACTGTTTCTCAGACAAATACATCGACTCTCCAGATGGCGACTGAACACTAACAGTAAATCTTGTGTCTCAAGTCTGTGCTGAGCTGATGCCAGACTACTGCCCATGTCACAGCTGGGGTTACTGAAGGGTCACTTTACCAGAAGATATCAGAAGACCGCCCACCATTTGGGCAGACAGAGCTTCTGAGCTCCTCGAGCTCTGCGGGGCCAGGAAAACCTGCTACTTCAGGACGCCACACTTCCCCTTTGTGAGTGGCAGGGTCCCCAGCTTCTCAGGAAGCTCAGATCTCAACTGATCCTGGTGTCTTGCAGCTGTGAGAAACAGTCCTCCGAGAGCCCTTTAGAGAGTTCCCCCAAGCACTAAGCCCTCATCTGCAAGGCACTGCAGCCGCCTGCTCCAGGCGCTGCCCGAAGCTCAGGTCCGGGCCATGGCTATTTCCTCGCAGGTGCTACGTATCCATAAGCAACTTCTGCTCCTGTTTGGGCCAGAATGCAGAGATCAAGTGACAGAACAGCAGCACATCTCTATTTGAAAGTGAGTTTTAATTTTTAAAGATGAAATCCCTATGTTGTTCCCTGACACTCAGTCCATCTTCTATGGCTTTGGTGTGGAGTTTGGCTCCGTACTGAGTGCTGGTACATTTAACCTGTTATTGATATAACTCTGAGTTTTACCATTCCTAATAGTCCAGATAGAAAGATGGTTACGGGAAACTATGCTGTCATCTCCTGTGACTGAAAAAATTACTTTCCATTCCTTGCTATGTTTTCCTCTTAAATCCACATGCCGGCCTCATACCTGCACGGGACTGAATTGAGTTAGGGGCAAACTGCACAGACTGTCTGGAGTACAATGAAATCAGCTGAAAAAGCTGAAGAGCTTTCACAGTGCCTTTAAATAATACACCTAACTTAATTATTTTAAAATAGACTTAAACTAGGCTGATTTTCAGAAACAAAACATTTCAATATGGGTAAGAAAGGCCAGTAAAAAGTAAGAAAGTTAAAGACTAGCCAACGTTCAAAAAAGTAACAGATGGTGAAAATTAGAGTATAATAGGGTTTGTAAAATTCCCACTAAACTTTATGGTATTGGCTGAACTTACGTTCTTTCCAAATCTCCAAGTCTTAACACAAAAGCAAGAAGATAAAAATTAAGAAACAGTTACAAATAAAAGTGATTTCTCTCCCTACCAGAGGGTTTTCTTGCAGTCAGTATTAGCAAACAGGCAGTTAAGACTTGGCCTTTTGTAGCTGATAAGAAGTTTATCATGGGAATTCCGACGAGACATGAACGGTATCAAGCTTTTGTAATGGAGAAAACAGGACATCAGGCACACAAAATTAATGCTACTGACAGAGAAGTGCTTCCCTGGAGAAGTGGGAATAACTATACTTGAAAGCTGGAAGAAGGGAGAGATGTCTCGGTGTCAGGACAGAAGCAGCCTCCCAGGCCTGCTCGTGGGGCAGCGAGCGGGAAGGCGCCGTCTCCACCGCGCTAGTCCAGCGCGGCCAGCCATCAGGCTCAGCACCCAGACCACACAGATGCCCGATGTTTTGAGGAACACACTGAAAGCAATGGCCAGGAGGTCTGTGGCCATTGAAGAATTTCATCATGCTTTTTATAAAAGAGCAGTAGCATCAATGATCATGCCAAACTGGCATTTGTCTCATTTTACTAATTAGGTTGATGCACCTACATACATCTTGCTTTTTTGATTCCAACTTGGCAGAAGAGCTCATGATGAGATGAAGAAAATGCGAGTCCGATATCCTAGGATCTCTTCTGGACTTGGTGAACTACTCTCAGCATGGCTCTGGGATGTGTGTGTGATGTAACATACTTGAACCTTTACAAGTATTACGTACAACACCAAAGAAGTGTAAGACAGGGTCAGAAGCAAAACAGGTCCACTGTAAGACTGAATTTCTTTACATTGACAAATAATGCTATTTCACAGTAGTAGTTCTCCCTCAAACAAGATGATTGTTTCCTTTAGTCTTTCCTATTTTAGAAATTACTTGTGAGTGTCTCCCTAAATAGAAGTGAAAGGTTATTCCTGATGCAGCCTCTCTCCAACATTCAGGCTTGCTTTCTAAATTCCAAAGCATAAAGGAACGAACAGTGATAGGAGTGCAGATCAAGCATTCCTCTGAGGCTGGCTCATGGCCCTATTTTCTCCTTTAGAGACTAGACAGTGACACCAGGAACTTTGCCCAACCTCACCTCCCACCTGTCATTAGCTCTCCTTTATTTTGTCCTCCAAGAAGTACACGACTGATCACATGAATACAAAGGGCGCCAAACTGATTCAGAAGTTCTAGCCTCTCCACACACTGCAGACACAGCGAGGAGACATGCTAAAAGTCTGCTTGCCTGGGCAGACAAGTATGAACCATCTCACATGAAGCTGCCATGGAGGAACCGGTTAAGCAGCCTAAATGACGGCTGCAGGTATTATCGATGACTTGGCTCCCACGCTTCTGGGTTGTGCGGGAAACATCTGGGAGTGGCATCGGGCAGCCATGGTGGGCAGCCGTATCGGGCATCTAGAAACAGAAACCTCTCAGAGGCAGACCTGGTCTGGGGCTTCTGCGGTCCAGGTCTGATTCATCAACTTGTGCTACAATGCAACCCCAATTATTGCTGGAAACAAGTTGTTTGCTTTAACTGGGAACTGGCAGTATATTTTAGTAGCATTAATGCACTTGTGTCTCCAGCAGTACAGATCCACTTGAGCTTTACCGACTAAGTTCGGGCTTTACCTAGTCTCTAGTTTTATTCTCTTACACTGCTTTTTCTACTCGTCTCCTCCCTTTAGTAGTGGAACAGAAAGAGAGGAAAATGACCCTGTTCTTCCTTTTGGCCAATGATCAATCAATTGTTTGAAGACCTCTCCTCTACCCTAAAGAAAACAATGATCAGCCCATAAATCTCTGCTTTTCTTTCCTCTTATACTAAAACTTACCACCTCCAAAAATAAGCATGTTATCATACCTCAGGAACAAGATCAGAGGTAAATACTATAATCACGCTTCTAATGATAATAACTTAAAACAATGTATATGACTTAGAATTATTACAGTGATCAGAAAAAGATGATAGGCTAACAGAACAAAATAAGTATTTACATAAAAGAGAATTTATAATTTCAGTATGACAACCTTAATTAATTCAATGATAATTGCTGACTTTCTATCTTTAAAAAAATCAATTAACACCAAAACAAATAGGCTAATGCAGCAGCCAGATCCATGCTACCTCCTCTCTGCCACCCGCAAAGGGGCATTTCTGGTCAAGAACAATAACAACTGTGAGCAGTTGTAGAACAGAAACAACAGCATGCCTTTTGGTTAGCACCTTACACCACAAAGACAACAGTTATTAGAGTGATACATTTCTCTCGGAGTGCTAAGAAACCACAGTATTTCAATTAATGGTGGAAAAGTTTCCCTTTCGCTGCCTCCACCCCCTGGGCAGCAATCCCAAGCCCCCAGGGCTGACCAGCTCTTCCTGGAGACCCCTACATGCCTCAGACTCCCGCCCCTGCCTTGCTTTCCTGCCTGGCCTTGGGTGCCCACACCAGCCCTCGTATTCCCATGCCACCTTCCACCGGTCAAGCCAAAGCAGATCCCTCGGAGGGTTCACCCTCTCCTCACGTGCAGCCCTTACACCAGAGGATCCAAAACACTTTCCAGCTCACCGTGAAAATGAGTATCAGCTTGGGTTTCGCTAATCAGCTGCAACTAGAACTGGGCACTCAAGCCAAAGGATGGTATTTTTAAAAAAAAATAAGACTCTTCTTTTCAAACTATGCTTTTCTATATGTGAAATGTTTTGGCTCAGTTATAGACTGAAACAGTAGCTCTCCCCTCCCTCTCCCCCACTTGGCTCAAGTCACTACTGTGACTCAATATGTGATTTTGATTTATTAAGACTAATTTCCCACAATGAGCAAAACAAAACACATACAATGGCCCATCTGGGCAAATAATTTCTGAAAATGCTTGCAAGACAAATAGCACAGCATACTCTGAGACACAACACATGAATAATAAACGGGCATTTTAGCGTTATATATTTGCTAGCATATAATAAAATATGCTGGATTTACATTGAGATTCAGATTTGTCTTCTTTTAAAACGCTACATTTTTGGTTTAGTTGAGCCAGTATTTCACATGATTTCTCCTTCTATTGAAATCTTGATGCTGTTTTTAATACCAAAAAGTCATTTTTCAATTCTAATTAAAATTATTTAATTATATCTCAAGTCACTATATTTAACAAAACCAAACAAACAACCTGCAGACCTCAGAGCAGCAAAAGTACCCTGATTTCAGCCAGGGATGATATATACCTCAATTAGCAATAAATTACAATGTTAACATATGCTTTCCATAAAACAATGCTCCAGTGATGTTTTTTTTCAGCGGGACCGGACTAGAAAGAGCTCTCCTGTTCTGATTCATGGACAAACTTCTGATTTTGACAGGACTTTTAATGCCACAGCAGAACCAAGGTTAGAGCTTCCAAACTCCTTTTCTTTTTAAAACATAAGGGCATATGAGAGAAGAAAACCACTGCACAAAGCCCAGTGAGCGGAGCTGCCAGGCCTTGAACGAGGAGATCCTGCATCTCCAGATGAATAGCCTAACGACTAAATTATTGTCGGCTCATCTGCTTTTCTATCTGCCCCTCCGGATATGCAGACAAAGGGAATCTGAGTTTGTCTTCCTTCACGGCCACATCCCTGTATTTTGCAGCAGGAGCCCAGCTGAGTCGCCTGCAGCCCTAAGCCCGTCCCTGCCCCGTCCCCGCACAGCCCCTCCCCGTAGGGGCTCCCCCAGCAGCCTCACCTGGGATGCCTAAGTCAGAAGTGAGCAAGGGGCACAAATTACTGGTCTCAAAGCAACAGCAGTTTGCAGAAACCTAGGACCAGAATAGGAATTTGACAGACTTCAGATGCCCCAGCCCGCTATTTGAATACATTTCTTGTGAATTTGACTCCTTCTAATGGAGTCCAGACAGATAAATGCTCCTAAGCAATCAGCATCTACATCATGTTTAGCTGCCCAAGAGCTACAGCCTTTATTGTAAAATGTTTCCTAGTGAAGCATCCCCATTACTACGTAGTCTGCTATATGCTACCGTATCCCGATGCACTACTCTGTGATATACTGCTTTGCAAAGAGGGCTCTTTGTTGACTTTGATTTTTCTTGGTAACAAGAGAGTCCCCCAATAGACAGCAGATGCATTTTCTCAACTTTGATTGACAAGTCAATGTGAAAATATGTTACAAAAACAAAACTATGGACGCAAAGATGACTTGCTAAGAAGTACATACAACGGAAATCTGCCAGGTTCTTTAAAAGAAACTAGAGCGCGCTAAATTGCCACTAGATTTTTGTTTATTTTTCCCAGGATGGCAGCATTAATGTATCTTTTCTTGCTTTAATCACAGATAATGATGAAATCTGATGTCTTCAGAATTTTTATACAGCGTACGTTACATATGTATATATATACACAATTTCCTAAGAAACATAAAACCGCACAGAAGACCACACAGAGAAAGATTACGCTCAGCCTTTGAGTAAGCTGGATTGTTTCAAGCACTGGGATGAGTTGTTTCATTGCATATGGATTAAGAAAAAGATCATAACTTATCTCAGAGCTGAGCATTCAGCATCTATATCTGGAAGCAGAGAGATGTCTGATTCTTAGCAGGGGAGAAGAAAAACAGCCCATGAATCTAATAAGAACAAACATTTGGAAAAAAAATAGGATGAGAAACAAACTCTGTATAACTGATGAAGTAATCTGAGATGATAGTTATTTGAAGATAGGGGTGAACAATTTTTATACAGCGGAGCAGGAAATAAAAAAAATAAACAAACAGTCCACTTGTTCTTTCCTGGCATTGTAAGACTTTAACAAAATTGTTTCAGGTTTCATTATTTCATCATTATTTTCCTGAAATTTTCTTGCTGCTATTTATTAATCAGCCAATAACTATTGTATTAATTCAATTATCACTGCAGTTTACATTTGGAGATTAAGGTAGCAAGGGCTGTCATTGCCTTTATAGCGATGTGAATTCAAAAAGGACCAATGCCACTGTAGAAGTGTTTGCTTCAATGAAAATCACTCTTGTACCTGGAACTGCAGACAAGCTGAGGCAAGATTATCTCTTTAAGGCTTCTATGACCCAGACCATTCCAAACCTGCACTGAAGAATCAACAGTCTCTACTGTGCTAAGGACTGCTTTCACCAGCTGAGTGGTGACGCGGATCCTACATTACTTGCAAAACATAAAATCAGCCTCGAGGTCAGTTGGGTGGTATCCTCAACAGGCTGCAACGGCGTGCCCTTGGCACGCTGCTGAGAACACAGCCTTCACCTCCTATATTTCTGTACAGGATTACCACCATAGAAGTACCTGTACGATCGAGTTTGCATGCAATATTCCTGAAAGCGTACTATGTGTGCACAGATTGTCAGCGCACTGAACACGCGACACAACTAGGACCAGGGCCCGGTCCCTTCAGTGTGCCTTTTTCTATTAATCTGTGCGTCTGCGTTAAATTCAATGCCTCAAATGATAAACAGTCTGCTTGATTAGCCACTGAGAGAGAATGAGTATCTCTGGGATTTCCAGATGTCTTGCCTTCACACTTCCAAAAGGGATATGGAACACCTGAAATCCTGAAGAAATGTTCAAAGGCTCCAAATCTTTGGATAGGAAAAAAGAGGACCTGTTTTGGAAATCCAGACATCTGGCAGTTCTGGGAAAGGCACTCTGTTTTGTAAGAGACACAAGCCTCTGCAGGTTTTGGGAAGTATGTGGGGAGCAAGCAATAATATTTCTAAGCTGTTTAAATCCCAAGTACTAGAAGCAACAGTCTAAGATGACTACCTTTCCTTCTATGTTTTCGTTGGATGAAATAAAGAACAGAATATTTTGAGTCTTAGTCCAAGTCAGCTACAACTTTGGATGAAAATCAAACCAACTTGTCTCCACTTAAATCTCATCTAAAAGTCAGTAACATAATAAATTTTATAGATGTCTAAAAAAATAGATACACTTTTAAATTAAGTAGTAGTTAAATGATTTGTTATATTATTCTCTATTGTCTAACCCAATAAAATCCACATTTGAGATTAAATTATAGCTAGCTCATATTATTGATAAAAAACATCTCCTGTGCTGTTGCTTCAAACTTTACTATGACGGCATCCTTTGTATACAAATCTGAAAGGAATTCAAATTACATGCATTTCTTAGTTCAGCTGGCAGATCCATGAGACTTTGGTGGGGGGAAAAAAAAAAAGAATATGTGGGTCCAGATTCAGCAAGATTTGCTTTGGCATCACTCTTACTTTAAGCGTTAGGATATTGCACTGTCTTCTTGAATTACAGCCGTGCCCTAAGCATTCATCTCTGACTGACAACAGCAAAACACACCGATTCTCAAAATCTGTCAAGATTAGATTAGAAAGGACAAACAGAAAAGACAAATAGGTTAAACTTGTGTAATACTTATTACATCATAATCCTTTGAGAACGCCCATGCAACCCAGCTAGTAAAGTTACAGTCAAAGCTTTTTCACTTTTCCCTAACATTTTCATTGCTTTCAATGCAATTGATCCTTCAGGATTTTTAACTCTGGCCTCAGAAACACCTGTGTTTGAACTGTGGAAAGCATTATGCTGAAGAAAAACATTAAAACACATTTAAGTGAGATTATGTGGCAAAAAGTAGTACTCAAAAAACGTGCAATGGGGGATTTTATGTTTGTTATCAGTTGCAGTTCACATCTGCTCTATTCACAAAAAGGGGGAGGAAAATATGTTATTTCTAGCTGCTAGTTCTTTAAAATCAACCTGGGACTTCACTTGATCTGTTTTTGCATTACTAAAAGTAAAAGTTACTGTAAATTGTAACTCGGTAATTCTATTGATATGTGAATCAGCAGCTACAATAAACTCTTCAAACAGCTTATCTGCCAGGGATGCAAATAACAGTAATTGTTGAATAATATTCTCTAAATTTCACTTTACTTTTGGCTTTGCAAAGTGGTTAGGAAATAGCCTGCTATTTGCATAATCACTTTTTAAAAGAACAACAACTATGTGGTGAGGATTTAAGTCCCAGATTAAAAAAAAACAAGGAACTGCTATAATCTCCAACAAACTGGCATTTCAGCCTAAATGACAGGCAGAAATGGAAGACGACTTGCATACAGATTATTTGTAACGTGCTGGAGTTGGGATGCACCAACGAGAACAACAATACATTGGTAAGAGTTTTGTTCGTGTCCATGGGATTTAGGATCAATGAAGTTATTCATCTCTTTACATTTGCAGATAAGTCATAATAAGGGGCTAACAAAGCAATGGCTGCCGTACGCCGAAGACTGTCAGTTTTGGATTTAAATGGTCTCCTACTTCTGCCCGGCCAGTGAGCAGCCGCTCCTGCTCACAGTGCGCTGCACTGCTACCCCAGCAGCAGAGGCAGAGGTTATCCCAGGCCAGGCTCCCCCTGCCCCACCACACCGCTGCGGGCTCAGCCGGGGCTGCCGGCGTGGGGGAAGGAGGCTGCAGCAGCACCCGCCGAGCGGGGAGGAGGAGCTGGGCTCCAGCACTGGAAACAGGAGGTAGAAGAGGAGCTATCGAAGACAGCAGCAATTAGATTTGCTCCAGGAATGGTTAAGAATTGCTGAGCTAAGGTATATCTTTTAGAAAACTGAATCCTGTTGATTTGAACGTAGCTGTAGTTGACAGTAGTCCACAACCTCAGCAAATTTATCTAGCAGCAGATTAACCTGATTTTCCAAAACACGCACCTTTGCAAAACAGAATGAGAGACAGAAAGCCAACAGGTCCAGGCTCTCTGAGGGATAGATGCAGCATGGCTGGAGCTTGTTTTGTTAAGACAGAAATGCTATTTCTTTTAAAAAAATCTCCGCACATCTTTCTCTCATCCAAGAACATGCTTTCTTCTGGGTAGTTTAGCAATATTACTCAAGTGGTAGAAGATTATTGGGGCCTAGACACATCAAATCACCTATGATGCACATTCTGTGCACTGCCTTGTTCTCTGCTCTCCAGGCTTCCTGCCTCTCTAGGATTGCCTCTGCAACTATTGCTTAGAATGTTATGGCAAATGTCAAACACTTAAGAAGATAGAAAGATAACACCTTATTTTACCACTGTTTAAATTCCACCTTACGTATTGCCTCCAAAAAAAAAAAAGAATAATGTGATGAAAAAAATCAATTTGCGTATAAAATGAGTAATGGGATTCTGTATAACTCCCCCTCTATGCGGTCTACGCACACTATTGATGACACTTTAAACTCCTGATTTAATCGGCTTTTCAGTGTCAGTTTTTATTTGTGTATTAATATCACAACCGAAACGAAAATTCAAGAAGCAGAAAACAGCTACACATGTTTGATGTTGTATGTGAAAGCCTTAGATATTTAGCAACTTCTTTGATGCTTTGATCTCTGAAGAAATCTTACTAAAATTATGATCAAAGGAATTTATATTATTCCAAGTACTTAAGAATGAACCATCTGAGGGCAATAATCAGTATTCTGTTTAATCCTTCACCCTTGGAATCCATTATTGCTAAGCACCTCAATCTGATGGGAGTTACATTTACGTAAGGATGATATTCTCCTAAAACAGAATTAGAAGTAATAGAAAGCAACACTTCCAACTTACTGAAAGAGCTAGGAGTTGGGTTTTATTGTTTTGTTTAAAAAGTATTCTCTGAAGCTGTTTTTTAAACGTACATAACTTAAGAAAATTGGTATGCAGTTCATTATAAGACTGTTCAGATTTTTATTTCTCTACAGCAGACAAAGAAATAGAATTTCCAACACACAGCTACTTTTAATTTAATCTAACTATTTCCTATTGTCAGTGTTTATAGAAGACTATTACACAGATGGATATATCTAATATTTATAAAGTAAATTAACACTCTACTTTATACCAACATGCAAAGGCAGATAAATAATGAATTATCCTTTTCATCAATCTGACCACATAATGTCTATTTCCCTGTAATATTAAGTACCGCATCAGACTGGTTGTTGTAATTCCCTATGGCAAGTTAAATCAAACAGTGTGATAACAAAGCAGCCCTGACCTCCAACCTACAGAACAGCAGAAGAACATTAGAGCCAAGCAAGATTTAACAAAAACATTAATTACTGGTTTGATTATGGATTTACCACCAGTGGTTGATGAGAGGTAAAGGAGGGTTGTACTTTTGCAGGAGCACATAAGAGATCAAACCACGATTCCCGGTCACAGCCACAGTCTTAATAACCTCCCACATCCTGACTAAGCAACTCCTCCTCGCGTTTTACCTGTGCAGATTATTTTTCTTCCTGCACACCCCACCCGCCAAGGTGGACTTTAATCTTACAGCAGTTTTCTACTATTTATATCCCCGTGCTCCATCACTCTTTAATGGTGAAAGATTACGAGTAGACTAATGTGCAAACACATCTGACTCCGAACACACTGTTGTAAGCATTCTTCCAAGCTGACAAGAAAACATGCCTACTTTAAATGAAAATCAATCTCTGTTAAATCTGTTAGCTCCAGCTCATTTGGACAGGCACTACTTTAAGAGCTCACGAGAAGGTGTGCTGAAGCAGTAATATCAGAGAATTGTGCATTCAGCTTTGACAGACGGCAGATGCACCAGGACTGGAAGCGCATCTGAGGGAACCCAGATAGATGATAGAGGGAGACCCAGGTTAATCACGCCTCTCAAACTCATTGGTAGGTTCTCTTTCCTTTTGGGCTGACGGACTTAAGAACAAGGCCTATCAAGGAAATGTTTTCAAAGGTGCACAGTTAATTCATCCTGGAGCACCTTCTGTCCTGACTTCAGCATTCCGTACAGTTCAATGGTCACACCCTTATAGACCCATTTTTTCTTTTGATCTGTCTATATCTCCACCACTGAAAAACAGCCAGGAATTAGAGCAACTTCCAGGAAAATAATTTTGCCTCGTCAGAGTTGATAAACCAGCTGGCACAACAGAAGCTTCAGCTGCCTTTAGTACTGGACCCACTACAGGGCTATTTCAGGCCTATTATCCTGGGAAACGCAACATGAGAAGCAGTAGCACCGAGTAACTTCAGCTTCAGCTTTGCTATCAAACCCAGTGATAAAATGTTTTTATCTCTAAAAGTTACTTACTTTATTAAAGTGCTGAAGTTTATCAATTAAATTGCTGATGAGTGGGTCCAATCCTCTGACTTTCAGTTCTGGATTATTAATTTGTGCCTTCAGTCCATTGGAAACAACTCTGCTGGTGTAACTGAAAGAAAGGAAAAAAAAGAAAACATCAGTGGCTGGCACCATATCCATCGGAACTGAAAATCATATTAAAGGGGACTTACAAAAAAGCAAGTATTTTGTAAATGGGAATAAAAATTTGTAACAAATATTTATGTTTTTAAATACACCAAACCAGAATAAAATCACAGTTTCTTGCACTATCATTCATCACTTCAAACTATTCAAGTCATAAACTGACAACAATTTCATAAACCACATAGAGGTTCCTTTCATTCATATTTTAATATTTGAACCTTTATAATTGACATTCTTAAGTTCTTCCATGCAGCAGTGAAAGCTTATAGCTTCCAAGAAAATCCTTCTTTCATAATCACAGAAACCCAGGGAATTTAAGACACAAACTAAATATTGAGATTGAAGTAAAATCCAATGAAACAGCAGTCTGATTTTGAACAGATTCTTAATCAAAGTGCGAGATTGGACTTCTCTTGCTAGACTAGCAGTTTACAACCAAACTGTCTAGAGACACTGTAAAGCAGCACCTGCTGTTCTACCAGCGCTCCCCACCATGC
Organism: Pluvialis apricaria; assembly: GCA_017639485.1. Classification (NCBI taxonomy): domain Eukaryota; kingdom Metazoa; phylum Chordata; class Aves; order Charadriiformes; family Charadriidae; genus Pluvialis; species Pluvialis apricaria. The sequence goes on from CM030014.1 coordinate 28,400,177, forward strand.
CTCACCCGCGTTACAAACTCGCTAGCCAGGCTCCACGTACAGAAATTCTCTCTAGCTGAGTCTTGCTTTATTTGAGGAATAGCAGCTGTTCTCACACTGCAAGGACCTGTCTCTTATCAGCAACCTTCTCTCGCTGACTGTTGACTCACAGTTTCTGCTAGTCTTTTCTGGAATACACCATAGTGTATTCCTAAAACTTACTGGTTTGGGCCTGATGGGGAAAATGCCAGGATTGTGCACATTTGGTCTCTACTACTGAACATGTCTTTACCGCAGTTGAGGAGGTGAATCATCAGCACGTGTATGCTGAATCCAGTGCTTCCTGGAAGTATCCAAACTACTGCATATTGGCTCCAGAGCTGATCTGTTCATGCGTGATTTAAGTTCAACCCATCCACAATCCCCTGCAAATCCCAGAAAGATACGGAGCAATCTTTGTTGGCGAGTCATGCTTTTGAATCACTCTCATTAATTTGGCACTCACGTGTCACAAAGCGGATCACGGGTGTTCGCATGACCAGTTATGAACTGCACAAGAGACTGTTCCCAAACTAAACAGTCACACACGTGCCTGGGAGGTTCTCATTAAGGCACCTTGTTGGTATCTTTAGAAGTGGGATAGTAATCGGCGGCGCTCATTTGGACTGAAACGTCAAGAGAAACATCCTGCTACGTCTTTCACTTTGATCACACCTACATACTTCAATATTCCAGGTGTTCTCCTATCAGTGAATCCTTCACTGTAAACCAATTTGTGCTGAAACTGAGGACAGCATTTCAAGGTAGAAAAATTGCCCAAATTCTGTTGTAGAAAGACAACAGAATGCAGCAGGGGGAGACCTAGCTCTCCAAATATATTTGTCCTAACTTAATTTCATTTAGGATGAACAACAAATTTTATGCAAACTGCTGGCAAAGCATACTGTAGCGTATTGCTGTAAAATATTTGGCCTAAAAACTGAGAATGGTCCACCTTTTCAGTAAACTCAATAAATTTCACTCCCCATGAAAAAAACCAAACGCCCACAAATGGTTTAGAACAAAAAAATGAGAAAAATCATGTTTTTCACTAATAGCCAGATAATATTTAGAGGACAAACATTAAGGAAAATCTTTTTCAGTGAGTTTGGTTGTTTTTATTTTTGTTCACTGAGCCTTTTAAAGGTAACGTTCTAATTTTTCTTGATGTGTAGCTCATACAAATATAAACTAATCTGGAAGTATAAACTTTCACAATGCAATGGCACGTGCAAAATGATGCTCAGGTTCGGCCCCTTACGAGCAGACTCAGACAACTGGACTGATGCCCCCAGGAAGAACCCAGCTAAAGTATTATTTTGAAGTCAAGACTGGTATAGAGTGTATCAATCCACTTCAATTCATTTGGACAATACAGGAACACTGCTGCACCTTACCGGCCTTTAGCTTTACCTTTATTCACAAATCATGCTATTTGCTGAATGCTTACCATTGCTGAGCCTGTGAAAACACATGGTTACCCACTGTAGATGTACAGGGACACTTGACGCAGCTTTTTGAGATCATCTAGTTGCAATACAGGAGAAATTTAATTTAATAGGTCAGCTCATGGCCTCCACCAGTCTGTTCAGTGATTCTTTGTGTGCATTGCTTTGTCTGATCCGAAACTCATCAACAGCAGCAAAAAGTGAGGGTTTTCCTTTTCATTGCTCTTGACTGCTCTCCATTCAACCTCTGGTTAGAGCTATCGGAATTTCTCTAGAGGCTTATGTCATTATAATCCAGGATAAAGAACACAAAATTGCTTCCCCTCTGGGTTGGCTGGGTTGGGGTTTTTTTTTGGCAAATGATATTGTTTTTTTACCCTGTGAATCACAAGCCTCCATTAAATGCCTCTAAGTGGTATTACAAACCTACAGCACTGCATGGAGTTTGCATAAACATGACCAACTCAGGGACAACAGCAGCGGCATTAATGCCAGAGTCCTCAAAGGGACCCGAAATGTGGAAAGTCAATCTCAGTCAATTCATACATACTGCCATTGCTAAATACATACCGTCTTTTACATATATTGTTATCAGCAAAACAGGACCGTTTGGTATGAATGAGTTCACAGTCCACTGAGACAAAGGGGATACTCATACCCTTAAAGTTTCACTCATGTTTAAGGACTCACTCTTTATAGCTCTAGAGATACGCATAAATTATGCACAGATATTTCTGTTGCCCAGATTGCTTGTAATTAAGATTCATAATGTGGATTACCTAAATTTCAAATGTCAGAGAAACCATGCGTGAGTGGTGTGACTCCTGCATCATTTCCTTATCTCCTTGGTCTAGCATAGCTTCAGTATGGCAGTCACTAATAACTCCATCTAACAGCTAGTGCAAGGCTCCAGCACACAAGAGGTGGCCAGCTATGGCCTGGAACATGACTTGCGTGACTAGCAATGCCCAGAAAACCAACTACAGACCTTTGGCAGTGGTGAAATAGATGTGATCTGCCAAATAGTGTAAAAAGTTGATGTAGAGAGCGGCAAAACTTGCTTGCAGAGCACAAGAAAACCAGCTCTTGGGTTTGCCCATAATAACCTGTAAGCTCTCCTTGCCCTGCATGCTCTTACCGTGAGATCACTTCTATGACAAACCCAATCCCATAAAGACTCAGATGAACTAAAAAATGGTGAGTTCAGAGAAGGTGGGCTACACCTTTCAAGGAGAAGGAGACAGGGCAGAGAACTGAAGGAGAATTGCAGAGCCAACGAAAAGGGAGAAATTTCTCCAGTCCATCACAGCCAAGAACCTAAGACTGTACAAGAAAAAGAGATTATGTCCATCTGACTCAAACTACTACCGTGTAAACTGTGAACCCTTCTACTAGCTCTGCATCATGCTAAAATACTTTGAAATAAACACTATACATTTCCTGAAAGGTAATGCGATTACTTCACTTCTTTGCGCTATCTAAAACATTTTTTTGTTGACATCAGATCCTGAATTACTGGAAATGTACATTAAGTAAGATCAGAAATTGGCTTCCTTTATTTAATAACCTGCAATTTAACTGAAATATTGTAGTACAGCATTGTTAACTCTGGTTACAGCTCTAGTACTTTATTCATACTAAATCCAGAAATGTCAGCAGGAATGGCCAGGAAAGTTGTATTAAAATATTGTCACTGGAACAATCCTGAAAGTAACTGTTAGACTGGACCCCAAGGAACAGCACAAGCAGACAGAATTTTCATCCAGACCTCAATGCTCATGCCAATGTTATTCTACTGATTATTTGGGCAAAGCTATGATACTTCAAAAAACAAACAAAAACAAATTATAAAAAACAATCCCCAAAACCCCAGCTTTACCGTATTTCAGAAGACCAGTATCAATTATTTCAGATCTTAGCTAACACAGCTCATGGCAAGTTTAAAAAAAGGTAAAAAGTGAAATGCTGTTTACACGTGGGATTGCGTTTCAACTGAAGGTACACATTTTTGTTTTCTATATAAATAGAGATAAATTAAGATATTTGAGTCTAAACACTCATTTTAAAATAAAGCCAGATACTATTCTGAAATGTGTTCTTTTTAATTCCTAGTATGAAAAGGGATCAAGATAGAGGATTCCCTCAAAGACAAATAGGCCTTTTTAGATTGTTCAATTCTTTAAAAACAACGTATAAATTAGAAATAACTTCAAATTCCAGGCAAACAACTGCAGGAGCTGCATTAGCGATAGACCTAACTAGCAGTGATATTTAGCCACAGAAGCCCAAGAAACAGGGTGCTGTTTTCACACCACTTCCTTCCCTCCTCCCTGCAAGAGGCCATACCAGTCAGCATACAAGTGTCAGATGAAGCTCTTGTAGGCAGATTTTCCAAGTATTATTGAGCAAACTCCAGCTGGGAGACTGTTTCTATTACTCCATATTCCTTGGGGTGCTATTACCCCGAGTCGTGCCACTAGCAGCCACTAGGCCCCCCAGTGCTTTGACCTGGTGGCTAATGGCCTGTCCTCTTCCTGAAGGAAGTCAGCTCCAGCGCGTGCGCCCACCAGAGGGCTGCAGAGCAATCCACCACACTGCCCCTCATACGCTTGCTAACACGCACTGAGCATTCCAGAATTATCTATATTGGCAATTCAGGATGCTCAGAACCTGAATTTCATCTGAATGCAATTCTCTTCATTTTAGTTCTTTTCCCTGCTAGAGTATTTGGCGCAACATAGCTGCTCAAGAGGCATCGAAATTCTTACTTAATTGTGGCAGAAACGGGAGGTCTAACATCACAAGGCAAATCAGAAAATCTGAGCCTTGCATTCAGTTCAGAGGAATCCATGAACTGCCATAAACATCTCGATAGGACAGAAATTGCTTTTGATGAAATAATTTGTCATACAACATTGAGACTTGTCATGCGTATAAGATAAGAACTAAATACATTGGCTACAGAATTAAAGATGTATTTGCTGATCTTTCCAATTTGTCAACCACTTTTTAAAAATATACTTAAACACTGCACATCACCAAGGCAACAATTTTGAACCAGAAGTATTTTTTGCAATCTGCCATGCATTTTTTCATCATTTTTTTGGAATTGGTTGAATAATTCTGCTATAATCAACAAGGGCAAAACCAGCAACACCTTTCTAAGACATGCTGGCAAGCTCAAACTCTTTGTGACTGAGACTCTACTGTTTCTAAAAGTCATAGTAAACCAATTATTGGTGTTACAAAAATGTGACTGTCCTATTTTCTGTACAAATGTAGAAACTATTCTGTAAAAAACAAAAAAAACCAAAAAAAACCCAAACAACCCCTCTCCCTCAAACAGAAAAAAAGTGCAAACTGGACCACCTGTAAAAAAAAATAAAAATGTTTTCTCAGCCTTCTAAAAACCAACTGTCCAGCAGCCTGCTAAAGCCAGAGAAATCTAAAGAATGCCACTAATTTTATAACCAACAAAATCATAAAAGTATTGAGACAAAGCTAGACTTTTCAACGATCATTTCACATCCAGCTCTGCTTTTTTTTGGTCTTTGTGCATAACTTCTTTTTGGAAGCAACCCTAGAGATACGCTGCCTGTAAAACCACCGAGATGCAGATAGCACTACGCAAATAATAACTACAATGAATTAAAATCACGTCTTTTTAGGCCCATATGTTTGAAAGTCAGTCATTGACTGCAGGCTCTCATTTGCTAAAAAAATTTCTGAAGTAGCCTGTTTATTTCAGCAATATACTCAACACACTGTCAGAGCAGACACCACCCACCACCACTAAATGACTCAGAGGTTAAAGGGTTAGAGGGGGAGAAGGAAGGGAAGAGCTTTGAATGTGTCATTTAGTAGGAAGCAATGAGAGACAGGGATAAGCTATTTAACTGGCCTTGAGATCCACTGAACAATTAATTCAGTTACATTAGGCATGGTTCAGCAGATGGTGTGTTTTGTCTTATATTTATTCATAATTTGACCCTTGGGCTGCAATGGTTTGCCTGAAATTCAATTATGTGAATCCACTGCTGATCTACACCAGCCTGTTGTGTCTCCAAATTAATAATTTTTTGACATTTCCCTTGTAGTTTTTAGATGCAGCCCTTGGCGCATGCGACACTGACCTACAGGGCTCTGCAAGGAATGATTTTCTCCCAATTCAAGGAACACAGAAACATGCACTGACCAGTAAGAGCAGTGACAAAAAACCTGTATGGTTGCAGAACTTGAAATAATTCATCAAGATTATCATCTTTGATCTGATTAACCCTTTTGCACATTTCTTTGCAAAACAGAAGGAACAAGCAGAATATATGGCAATTGAATATACCTTGCCTGGTTATCATAGTTGCTCGTCACTCAATAAGTAACTTCAAGGAAGCAAAGCAAATGTCATTTTCCTGAAGTGTTGTTGATGTTTAAACATAATTCTCCAGGAGAAGGAGCCAACCAGCACAGGGTTCTCCCTTGACTCGGCCATCCCCTAAGCTGCTCCGCATGATGAGACCGGCAGGCGGCGAGTCCCCCCCACCTTCCAATCCTTGTCATTAAAACTGACCAACAGACAGATTGTGCTTTATCTTCGAGTGACTCCCACAGTAGCACTACTCAGAGAAATGTCTTATATCGCACTTTTTATCTTTTCTGTAACAGCTTAGCAAACCTGGATTACAGTCATTGAACATCTTGGCTGAGAGGTCTCAAGGAAAGGAATGATCAAGCTATGACCAGTACTGTTCTCTAGAAACTAAATGGTCTTTCACTAAGCTGCCACAATAAACAGTTTATTTAAATAAAAAAAAAAAAAAAGAAGAAATACATCTTGATAAATTTACTGTCCAATAATCAGCAGCCATAAGGGAAAAAAACTGTCAGAGTTTGCAGATTTTGGTTTTGTCTTATAATTCAGTTTCTCTTCATTTATCCAACTTGAATATTCAGTAAGTGCTTTGTATAATGAACTCTTGGGATGATTTCATAACTGTAACATTTATTCAGTTGGCCTGACCCCTTAGGCCATTCTGCAATTAGCTCCATTAACTTAAATGGAGATATTCCTTGTTTATAGGAAAGGCTTCAGTCAGGCCTCTACTCACAGCAGAACTGTAGTGAGAGCAGCTGACAAAGGTGCCCTCTCACAAGTAACACCCTGCAAACGACACTGTGCAAGGCAACAACGTTGAGAAATCTTGAAAGATCCAGATGTTTTCAAGCCCTTGCATGCAGGACTGCAGGCTTTTGTACGACTGTTGAAAGTCACATAACTTCTTGGGTGACCTGTAAACCACTGGGGCCTTTAGTTTGTTTTTAAGGAGAAAATATGTAATATATGCCAGTGTCCAGCAGGCGCAATTCTACTGAAGCCAGGGGAGTCATACCAGGGTAAAAGCTGGATACATTGCATGAAAATCAGACCCTTTGTGCACAAAGGAAAAAAATTTCACATGTTCTAAATGATCAGCTAAGCACAACTAGAGCAATATTCTCCAAGAGAAAGATTTATCTGTTTTAAAATACCTATGTAAAGAGTTCATTTTGAAATGATTAAATAACTGCCAACAGACTACAAGCTCAAGTCTAGCACGTAATGAGTTTAGCTGCCCTGAAGATTTTGTAAAGCAGAACTGACACGATGTGAATACTGTTTCTGCCAGAACTATTCTAATGGGCTTCAGTGGAAGTTTCACAAATAATCTCATTTATTAGTAATTATGGGAAAAGATGAGACAAACACAGTGTGCTAATGGGATAATTCCCCCCAAAATCACAAAGTCACATAGTATTTATAATGGTCTTTCTCCACTTCTATAGGGCTAAAAAAGACCTGCTGCAGTCTAGATTATACAGACAACTTTAAAGACTGCGGGTACAAAACCAAATTACTGGAAGGCTTCAAGTGACTGGATAATGCCACCCCATGAACACTCTGAAAATCACAGTGAAAAGCAACTCAGCAATGGAGTGTATATGTGAAAGAGCTTACCATCAAAAAAGACATGTTCATCAGTTTTTCCAGAATCACGCTGAAAATGTAGTGACTCAAGCTTCAAAGAATACTTGTAAAATGCTTGAAAAGTGTTGTAAAAAATGTTATTACGGATTGTAGGTGAAACAGCCTACATCCTTTTCCTAGGTATGTGAAAAGTTAATACTACCTTCTAGGCACACTGAAAGCACCAGAGGAACTTGTAGAAGTTAATTGGACAGTCTTTATTATGTTGAGGGAAGGCAAGTACTTGCCTGGAATAACATCAGATAGGAAAGTTCTTCAGTTTAAAGTGGAATAAACTCTACAGGATGTGTAAATGATACCTCTATACCCATCAAAGTGAATATAATGAGCAATGAAAATGATACAAACCCAAAAGCTGATAACCTAACTAGGAACTGGCAGCATAAAGACCATTCCCCATTAAATGAATCTGAGAAACAGAACAGAAAATAGAACAATAAACAAACAGTATATACTTATCAAAGTAACATCTGTGGCCATTCCTAGGGGAAAAATAAAACTAATCTGAAACACCTTTTTCTCAGTATCTCCTAGACCGGAGGAGAGCATTCTTCAAGTACAAACAGGAGAACAAAGCCAAGCTAAGTCCTGATGAAGAATCTGATTCTGCACCTCTCGGAGACTGGCAGCTTGCACCCTGTTCTGGGGGCTGTGCAAAAAGCAACTGGAAATATGATTACCTAACTTTTTAAACTGCCAGATGGAAGATACTAGTGGAAAAGACAACTGACTCAGCAGAGAAGAAAATACAGTCTCAAGAGAGAAGACTTGAATTCTTAGAATTAAAAATAAAAGCAGACTTAGCACTAAACTTCACAGCAGTGGAGAGAGAATGAATATCAAGCAAGGGCTCACAATGTTCGGTTGATAGGACTTTTAGCAGGCAAAGGTGGCAAGGATCCAATTCCCTTTCTGGAAACTCTGGTTGCTGATACTGAAAAATTAGGCTTGACACATGACCATGGGTATAGAAAAGGATATTCTATGATTCCAGTGTAGAAATTTTTATAAAGCAAAATGGGGAATGTCCTAATTTGCACAGTATCAGACATATGTCACAGGGAGAAGACCCTGCCTGTGGCTCATTAAAAGCAAAACAAACCAAAACCTAACAAAAACACTTTCATGCTAAGAGGTCAAAATTCCAGCTTTCCTCAGAAATTAGTTTCTCCAAATACACTTAGATACACATGGGAGATTAATGAACAGCTGACAATAACGAATACACGAACTGCAGCTCTGTATGAACTCAACTCAGGGCCTGAACTCTGCCCTCACCCAGTCTCGGCTTAAGCCCTCTGGCCTCGGCACCCCCTGCCGTTCTCATTGCAGCTGCAGCTCCCGCCAGGACAGCCCTGGGTGCGCACTCTGTGTGTGTGTGTGCGACTTCCACAATCAAAACTACTGTTGACCCTAATAGTGCAGCATGACTGTTGTTGAATATCACGGCTCCTGCAGCAATTTCAAGTTTCTTGTCTCCGTTTTTAATGCTTTCCACAACTGTGCCCCCCGACTTATCCCCACGTCCCTTATCTCCCCTGCTGATTGTGCCAACATGCACCCAGTTTTGCTTACTTTATTTGAAACCCCATTCTTCTCTCCCATGCCAGTCTGAAGTACCTTCTCAAGCTACTCTTTAAGGTGACTCACTACCTACCTTCACTCCTCCCTCAATGCCTGCATGTATTGCACTGTTGATAAAGTCATCAACTACAGCCCAAGCTGGTGCTCTGTAATGGAAAGATGCACTCAGCTGGTACTCTCTGGACACAGAGAGTAGATCAGATATAGCATTCCTTCCCATCTCATGCGAAGGAGGCATTTGGGTAGTCCAGGCCAATTCTCTCTTCCAGGCTCAAGTATATGGCAGCTGAGATTTACACTTTCTGAACCCCTGTCACTTCCCCTGGCTATTTTGGCTCCTTAGGGATGTCTCTGACCATTATGTATTCTAAACATGCACTAATGCACACACATTCGATTTTGTTCCCTCATACAGTTTTTCCAATATATTTGTGCAGAGCTATTCAAGGCAATTCTTAACTGCTCCAGTGCCTTCACTTCTGTACAGGTCTTAATACCTTATAGCAGGCGTTTGGTCCTTTAGCCACACATGAAGACTTATTGACCCTTTCTGGGCTGCAGGAGAGCAAGGTACACAGTTTCGATCTATTCCTATTTCCAGGTTAATGACTTTATCAATAAGATGGTGATGCTAAATTTCATATAAGTAAAAAGTAAATAGGAGGCCTTAATGTTGTATAGAAAGAGATCAGACACTAAGACTTCCAAATCTCCTGACTCAGAGTTCTTAAACTCCTTCCCTTTTGCTTAATCTTTTCCACCAGCAAGACAGCTGAATTCATCATTCCAAAGCACCAAAGTTTTATTCCTTATAGAGGAAGCAGTATTTTATTGCAGAAGCTATGAGCTACCTGTTCAGCTCACCAGCAGATTTATAGACTTCATCCAACCCCCTCCTTTTGCAACGGCCTAATTGGCATAGATCGGGACAATCAACAGTTATTGTTCCCCCAACAGTAAAACACCAACAGCCAAAATGCACTCAGCATATTCTGCTGCCACTGGTTGATAGCTGTGGGCACTGGATCAGCCTTAGCTTAATTACGGATATCCTGTAAGCACCCTTACTGCTAGAATTCCTCGCAGATACACCGAAGCCTCTGCCATACTGGTACCACAGGGACATGTTTTGAACACAGTCTTTTCCAGTGCCAGCTTCATGGTTTGGAAACAGTTTGGGCAGGCAGCAGTTTTAATTTGTCACTAGCTTATATCTAACTAAACGTTTGATGGAGTAGTTAAGCATCTAGCAAAAATCACCACTTTTATCACTCTCGAAAACACTGCAGAAACGCTAGTATTAGTAGAGAGCAAGTACGGTCTAGTTACAGAGATTAAAATGTCTCAGCACTTGTCCAAGAGAAGTGTTTACCCAGGTCAAGGCTGAAGAGCTCGAGAGTAATGTGGAAAACTGAGCAGCCTCAATTCATGTTTTTGTCGTTAAATACAAAGCATTGTTTTCCTTGCTTGAGTGTCTGGTACTCCTCACAAAAATAACTGCACTAGAAGAGAGGTCAAATGTAGAAAGATTTTCCTGTCATCACAAATTTGAAAAAGAGAATATTTATACAAAAATCAATTTACTTGACCTATACTGTTCAATTCTTCTGTTAATACTGTTGAAGATTTATGTCTGGTTAAAACTGTTCCCTTCCACAACTTAGCTTCTCTCCCACTTGATTTTGCAGTAAGGTCACAATCCAGAGTTCATGATTTTATACTTTGTTGCCACAGACACAAACAGCAACACAAATTCAACCAAGTTCACTGCAGGATTAACTACCTCAAGGACCAAATTGTTAGGGGAAAGCACATTTAAACACAAACACATATGCCACAAAACACTGCAGAGAAGAAAACCTAAGAAGAAAAATAAGGACAGGGAATCCTTTCTGCCCTGCTGTAAATGCCCTTCTCTTGAAAATCCAAGTGTCATAGAGGCTTATCCTGAAGAAACCCAGTTCAATCATGTGAAACATGGTCTTATTTTTGATGGTCACTTCTAAGCTGGATGATAGTAAGTGGGAAGAGTAACTACTTCTGACATACTTGCAAGTTAGGAGCAGGTTTCCTCTAGACTTTTGATTTCTGTTGCAGATTCCCTTCCCTTACACCCTCACAAGAGCTCTAACACCTTTGTGTTAGATACAGCAAAAATACTCGCTGTAAAATCCCCAAGTAAATGAACACAAGGTGTAAAATCCCCAAGTAAATGAACATCTGGTTCGGGGCAATCCCAAGCCCAAATACAGGCTTGGCGGGGAATGGCTGGAGAGCAGCCCTGTGGAGAAGGACCTGGGGGTGCTGATTGACGAGAAGCTCGACATGAGCCAGCAATGTGCGATGGCAGCCCAGAAGGCCAACCGTATCCTGGGCTGCATCAAAAGAAGTGTGGCCAGCAGGGCGAGGGAGGTGATTCTGCCCCTCTACTCCGCTCTCGTGAGACCCCACCTGGAGTACTGCATCCAGCTCTGGAGTCCCCAGCGTAAGAAGGACATGGACCTGCTGGAGCGTGTCCAGAGGAGAGCCACGAGGATGATCAGAGGGCTGGAGCACCTCTCCTATGAGGAGAGGCTGAGAGAGTTGGGGCTGTTCAGCCTGGAGAAGAGAAGGCTCCGGGGAGATCTTATTGCGGCCTTCCAGTCCCTAAAGGGGGCCTACAGGAGAGCTGGGGAGGGACTTTTTACTGGGGCATGGAGTGACAGGACGAGGGGGAACGGCTTCAAACTGGAAGAGGGCAGGTTTAGATTAAACATTAGGAAGAAGTTTTTCACTGTGAGGGTGGTGAGGCACTGGAACAGGTTGCCCAGAGAGGCTGTTGAAGCCCCGTCCCTGGAGGTGTTCAAGGCCAGGCTGGACGTGGCCTTGGGCAACCTGGGCTGGTGGGAGGCGTCCCTGCCTATGGCAGGGGGGTTGGAACTCGGTGATCTTCAAGGTCCCTTCCAACCTAAACCATTCTATGATTCTATGACAAGGCAGATCATGAGACTCACTAAAAACAGTTAATCTCAAAACAACATTCCCATCACACATATACATATAGTACACTCACAAACATGCATTTTTCACTTTTTAGCTAGAAGGTGTAGACACCCGAAAACAGAAAAATAATCAGATGGAATTGTCTAACACAGAAAGAAATAAGCTTAACAGGGCATTAAGCTAAATGCAACAGAGAAAGCAACAAGTAACTGATGTTGCAGTGATTGCAGGGACTCTCATGCAGCCTTCTTCCACATAAAGCCCGAGGTGACCTGACTTTTTTTTTCTGCATGTAAGTATCATCACAAGTAATCTGTTTAGTAGTAACGTGCTCCTATTCCCAGTTTATGTTTAGGGGATGAAGTTATGGTTCCTCAAACAGAGACCCTAAAAGGACCCTGTTCCATCCAGTTCCCACTGACCATCTGGGCCTAAGCAACTTAGGCTTATACTTGGAAGATAATAATGAGCAAGGAATGAAATGCTGATCTCCCACAATCACCCACCCACTGCATCCTTCTTGATCCTCCCTGGTTTATAACAGCAGCAACAAACGGGTATATCCTCCAGCCTCCCGGAGAAAGGCATGCTGATCTGATCGGTCTGTCACCAATTACATGGCTGGAATACTTGCCTCCAGGTGCAAAGGCTCACTTGGACTTTCTTCTCTGCCCTCTTGGCACCTTGGAAGGAGCAAGATGCAGTCTCCATTGTTGCACTCCCAGCACAAGGCCAAGGAGACACTTGAGCGCGGTCAGGACATACCCAGGAGCTAGCCTGGCACGGATAAGGCAATGGGAATCCTCACTCACCCACTGGAGGCCTTCGCAAGCTGCCTTTTAATGAATGCGGCCCAGAGAACACACCTGAGCACTTCACTGCACAGCCTAAGCACTTCTCATAGTAAGGCTAAGAGGTCAGGACCTACCAAGCAGCGTGTTATTTTTTCTATGGATGTAAGGTGCAACACAAAGTACTTCAGAGCTTGAGTGTGAACACCCTCAGTTAAAAAAGCAGCAGACCGTTTCAAGTGGTTGCCATGGGCCAAGCAGGCAGAGAGCTCTTCCCTCAAGCTCAACAGCTGCCCTGACTTCCGTATTTTTTCAAGTCTTTCCTGAGATGCAGAAACCTTTTGCTCACCACACATGCTGGAGCTGACACCCCTCAGCATGGGAAATACGTACCTGCCTCTGCTCAGCCATAAGGAAAGGCCTACAAATACCAGGGAAAAAAAAAAAAAAAATGACAAGAGGAATAACTCTGTTTTCCTGCTAAAATCAGAAGAAAAAAAAAAAAAGACAGGAAGTCTCTCTTCCCCCCTCCCCCCCCCCTTTTAAGATGTGTATGATATTAAAGAACACAGAGAACCAAAGTCATTTTGAACACAAGACAAAAGGAATGAGAGAATAGCAGGCAGTTTGTTGTGGCACAGCTATCAGCTACAAAGCACCACTTGTTATATATGTGCTAAAAATATTATGATGATTAATGGCAAGGACGAAGGAAAAAACAAATACTAGGCGGAAGAATAAATGATGTAACGATGCTTAAAAAAAAGAAGGCATGTGACATTTCAACATTTACAATAGGATCTGAATAGGCTTCAGTTGTCTATAGCATCATTCATCTTCGAGGTAGCCTGAAGAACTTCACAAAGGGGCGGGTTGGGCTGGTACTACTGTGACACTGATGGCAGATGGAACAGGCATTAGTCACGAAAAACAGCCCACAAACACATATCAGAGCTGGTTTGCAGTATGTGAAAAAACTTTGCAAGTCTATACAGCTATTACTGTTAGCTAATTAATTTCTCTTTTGAGTAAGATGGCAAGGACAGCACAAGGAATCTGGTGATGGACAATTGTTCATTCTGAGGTCATGGGCTTAAATTTTTCAACATCTGAGTGTTTGCAGTGCTCACTGGTTACTCAGTGGCCCACGCGAACACTTCCGTGTGGACAGTTGCAAGCAACGTTCTTGCCTGGGAAGTTTCAGGCAGGGTATCGGTGGGGTTGGCATCTTTTAGCAGGGAAAAGCAAACTTCTGTCTCCCTCAGGACATTGAGTTTCTTTAAGCATGGTGTAGGCGTAAAGGGACAGGGCTGAGCAGAAGGAGGTGATGGAGATGGTACTGGGCTGCCACGGCACCACTGGGTCTGACCTGTGGGAAGGTGTCCCATTTGAACACTGCCTCCTGACGCTCAGACAAGGTGGCACTAGCCCAGCCCCTAGCTCCTGCAGAGGGAAACGGAGCAGCAGCAAGTGACAGCAGGGACAGTCACCTCTGACACTTCCTTTTCTGATCAGCTGGCAGAGACAGACTCGTATTATGACTCTTCATCACAATGAACACCATGAAGGTAAAGGACACGCAGGAACCCAGGGACTTCTGCAGTCTCTCTCTACCTCCTGCCACGTGCCCTGCTCTGGATCCAGCACAAAGAAGGGACAGAGTCCCACACTGCTGCCTGAACAAATGCAGACCCAGTCCTCTCTTCCCTGTAATAAGTCAAAACCAATCTTTCTGCTCCTGATCACATGTGCAGCAGCACAGCACCGCACAGGCAGAGGGATATGTATCTTTCCTTGAGCTCTTTCTCAGGACCACTGCAGCTTTCTAGGTGAAGCACAGCATCAGAGGCCAAAAGGCAGCCAGCAGGGCACAGGAGCCGTAGGCTCCCGGGCAGCGAGCGGGTGGCTGCGCTCCCCACCACAGGGCAGGACCACCACACACATCACCCCGCAGCAGCCGGAGAGCGGGCACTCCTGGGCAGGATCCTGCTTCTGGCTGCGCGCAGCCCACAGGCTGCAGCCGGGTGTGTTTGTGTAGAGCGACTGTGCATCAGCAGATGGCAGGCCCGGATCAGTCACCCCTACCACGCAAAACCTCCAGCCTAACTGTGGAGGGACCACATCCTCTCACTCCCTTTCCCACCCTCTACCACGCTCTTAATTAATGAGATAAAGCTAATGTAATAGGGTCAGACTTAAACCCTTCCAAGGTTTTTCACAGACTGCAAAAAGCTTTGGATCACACACAGACAATTTAAGACAGCTGGAAAACTTACAGCGAGGACCACTACACCCACAGTCAATATTCAGATCTGAGGAACATACGGCTGGGAAAAAATCTTGTCTGTGAAGATTATCCTGCACAAGGCCTTGATGTGACAGTGAACACAAGAATACTCTGTTCAGATAGCAGCTGAAGAGTCTTATAAGTTTGTCATCATCAATTGAAAGGTTTTCCTCAGTTAAAGACTGTCTTAAAATCTGAACAAGAAATTATGTCTGAATCTGTTCTGCAGTGATTTGCAGAGGAGAGAGAAATTACTTTATGCACAAATCCACCGGCTTTGAAAGATATACTGGAAAAAGGCAAAGAGGAGCAAGCGAAGGATGAAGCGTTGACTGTCATTTCCTACCACCGCACAGAAAATCTTTTACCAAAGCAACTGCGTAGAATAGCTATGAACCAAGTTCTGTTGTTTTATTAACTTGAAATTAAGTGTTTCCTATCAGGAATTACAAAATATTTCTGCAGATATTTATTAAACACTTCAATCCTCTACTTTGAGATTGCATTTTAAAGAACAATTAATGAGAAAAGGTTTTTAAATGAGATTAAAATTCACCAAAAAAAGGTGTGCTGGGGGGGGAATAGTTTATTGCTTGTATTTTAGATGAATCGCCTCTTTTTACCATAGCAAAATTAACCAAAAAAAATTAAAGATAAATTTGGCCCCAAAATAATTTATTTCCTCTGATTTCTTGTTTTAGTGTCTAAAATAAAAGTCTGTTAGTTCCCGAGATGTACAAGATATTTCAGTGTATCTGTATAGTTCTACATACACTTACAAGCTCCTGTTTGGATCTTGCCTTTGCATGAGAGTAATTATTATCAAAAATTAATAGCCTCCACGTAGACAGTTACACTCAGCAATAACGATCTCTAATCTATTTCTCAAAAGGATCTCAAACTCTAATGACAGCTCTCCCTCTGGCAAACGGTGCAAACACAGCAAATTGCTTGGGAAAAAAAACCATTTAATCAATGTTTTATTAGTTTTCATCTTGAATAGAGCAATATATGATCCACATGAAAAGGTAAGACATAAAACTATTAGAAATTATTGGATGATTAGCTTAGTCCAGTCCCAATTTGTTAGGCAATCAAAACCTATGCCTTAATGCCACTGCTCTAGGATGGATGAGTCTGGAACTTGTAGAAACAGAACTAAGAGTCACTTGTGAGAGACACAACAGCATGGTCACACTGTCAGGATGCAGACATCTATCCTACTTACAAAGCACGCATCAAAAGAAACTCCTAACTCTGAGCTAGAGCTATCAACAGAGTAGACTGCATTTCTTTGCCCATGTGCAACTATGTCTTTGGCCACCTCGCTGCCAGAGATCAGTTTCCCAGTCGACCCTCTTTCTCCCTCACAAAGTTGCCTGCTTTTGGAGAGAGCTGGGTTTCCACACTAGTGGACTGGACTGCAGACTGGAAACCTTAGACCTTAGTCATGAAAACAATCGTGCTTGGATCTGCACAAATCAGTGGGGACTACTCATGGATTTAAAGCTGGACACACATAGTGTTTGCAAGAGTAGGGCCTTTGTTAGCAAGCAGTTAGAGAGATACATAAAATCCATTAGTACAGTCATCGAGTAAAAGCTATTGATGGAGATACCATACTCAGGAGCTGTCAGACGATGTCATAATGCAGGCTCACGGCTTATAGCGCAGGTTAATGAGGAATCAAGCAGAGAGGTCTCTGTACCATGTTTCTGAAAGCTGTCATTCCCACTTTTAACCTAAAACAGCCTAGGAGGACAGCCACACTCAGAGAGGCTGCTCTCAGCTGCCTCCTGTCAGCAGCAGTCCAGAGTCCCTGCTGAATGCTCCAACCAAAACCCTCCCAGGCACCGCAACACATCCCTCCGCGGACCAGCCCAGCCCTGGGCACACGAGGTGCATGAAGAGGTGGTTGCAGGGCAGCCTTGCTGAGGAGGCAGTGTGAATTTTTATGTATGCTGGTTTATTGCTTTACTTAGCACATGGAGGTCTTAGGAAGGCAGGAGAATCCCATGTCTTGTTCTCCTCTTCTACAAATGATACGGATCAATCAAAGGAGAAAAAGGACTGAAAGGAAAACAACTAGTTTAAGAAAACAACTGAAACCCACCCAATAAGTCCCGCTTACTTCACTTGTCCCACATAAAGCTGCATAACTCGTATACCATTACAATTTGATTGTAAACTTGGGCAGAGCGGAGTGGCTGGAGCCTGTGAGAAGCCTGCAGTGACACAGCTGAGACCAGCCACAGTGAGAGAATCCCTCCAGCCCTGTGCAGTGTCAGCCCCGCTTTGCTCTGTCTCAGCAGCCACCAGGTTTATAGGGCTGTTGGACAACTGTTTGTCACTATTGAAAAAAGCTTTGCAAAAGAAGGAAGTGCAAAAAGCAGCTCTTAAGTAGTAGTAGTTTTTCCTGTGGAAAAAAGCAGTGCCTGTGACACACGTGGATGGCACAGCAGGGACAGCATCTCAAACACTGAGTACTTGGTGGCTGTAAGACATAGCAAAAAGCTGAACATCAATGACAGGGTCTGAGAGTGCCTGAAAGCTGCTCCTGGAGACCACACCAACCTCTAGTTTTTTCTACCTGCTCCATGCAGACTTTTTTTCTTTTTAACGCAGAGCAAATATCTCCTATTCACAAAACCTGTCGCCACTTGCCTTGCTGAAAACCTGTTCTCCGCTTCCTTCAAACTAGAATAGCGACCGTAGGCTGTCAGCACAATACACATGGGCTCTGAAGGCTGAGACGCAAACAAAGATCCAAGACGTTCTAGGGGAGCGAAGCACTCCGTGTACCACCTACTGCGCTGGCCCAGCGGGGACCGTGGCAGAGGCCAGGCCACGCGGCACGGAGCGGGCACGAGCTTCACCTCCAGAGCTCCTGCAAGGCAGCGCAGCGACCACGCAGACTGCACCCCCCCCGCCCCCCAGCAGGGACCTGGGCTCACAATGGAGGACCTCAGGAACAGAAGTGCTATATCTTCAACAAGAGGCAGTGATTAATCACACAGCTGTATGTTTGTGGGAGTGGAAATGAAAAGCCTTTTATTGGAATCCTCATTATTTAATGATAATTAGAGCCCAGTGTGCCACAAACTGCCCCCAGTTTTTATTTTTACAAATAGGAAGTAAATTCACTCCTCTTTCTACAGATGTCTTCAAATCTATTCAGTTAGCCCTCAAATAGAAAGGAAATTGGAAACGCAGACAGTTAAATGCGAATAATATAGAATTAAACAAAACTTTACCCACTCTGTGCTTTGGAGGTGGGGGTAGGGAAGGGAAAGTTGTTGCCTATATTATTCTTGCAGCTTTACATGGTTAGTCTCCAGCAGCTCTAATCTATCTCATTTGTCATTTCTCCCAACTGCAGGAGGCACATTGGAACTGCCAGCGAAGATCAGCTCACCAGCACATTTAGCCCTGAATTCCTGCCTCTGGCAACCGCCTAACTCCTAACACTTCAATGGAGGAAAAAAAAGAAACTTTTCACCCTATGCCTAACAAAAGATATTTTTCTGAACCATGGACGCCAGCTTGTAGCCTCAAGCATGAAATTTGATTACTTAAGTTTACATCTTATCTCCGCCTTTCCTCCCAGAGATATATTGTCATTTACACTCTATTTATGCTGGTGTATTTTTCACTGGCCTTCCCAAAAACACGACAGAGAAGGTATTTCTTAGCCAACAGAAGAGATCTCATGAGGCAGATCCAAGTGTTCAAAGGGCTGGCACATCTTATAGGAGCTACACACAGCCACCAAAGAGGGACGCATAGCCTGTAAATGAAGTCACACCAATGGCTGTAACCATCTACCAAACTTCTGACCTCGATGATATTTTTATGTAAAATGAGTGTATCACTGCATTTCTTTACAAAGCAAGCAAGCTATAATTGCCGATAATTTCTGATCCCAAATAAATCTGTAAGCTCGGCAAAATCGAAATAAAAGCCACCACTAGCTTTTATGACAGAGCACCAATACCACTTCCAAAGTGCGCAAGGTACCCTGAGAGGGACAGGGACGGAAGCCGGTTCTGTTCCCCTGGATGCTTGTGACATTGCTACAGTCACCACGCAGACATCACTGCAAACGCGCTGCTGTTACTTCAACGTACTGCAAATGAGGGAAGCAGACCAGTACTGATAATGATTAGGTATCTATTAAATCCTGATTTTTGGGAGGAAAGGAGTTCAAGAATTTTCAGTTCTAATTTAAAAGCCGATGCAGTAATTTTCTGTCATTTCACTGTGCTCATTCGACATGTCAATCACAAAAAGTAACCTGGCAGGAACCGCACTTCCATTTTAATGTAATTTCAAATAATAACAGTACGTCTATTGCTGAAGAGTGATTAGTACCAGTACTTCCATTAAAAGCTAAGTGGCACAATATTACTGCTGAAGCTCATCTGTCTGCTAAAGCTTGCGGAGTGATCGCCTCCTACAGACTCTCAAAAGTTACAAAACTGCATTCAGTGTGGAGAGGGACTCTCTGCACATCAGCTTTATAGCTGAGTAGGTTTACAAAAAAAACCCTCGTGAATTACTATCTATTAACTCAGCAGCAAGGAAAAAGACAGTTTGCACCGATTCTACTTAAAAAAATCAAGTAGCTTTGGTTCCATTAAACCAATGATTAAACTATTACATTCTAGGAAATCATAATTTTATAGTTGAGTCTAATACACTGAACAATTTAAAACACA
The DNA here is from genome assembly GCA_017639485.1 of Pluvialis apricaria. Taxonomy (NCBI): domain Eukaryota; kingdom Metazoa; phylum Chordata; class Aves; order Charadriiformes; family Charadriidae; genus Pluvialis; species Pluvialis apricaria. The sequence continues at coordinate 28,420,027 of CM030014.1, forward strand.
TAGTCTGGCTAGGGAATAGTCTGTACAATGCTGGGAATATTCAGCAGCAATTTGAACCTTGAGCTCCCCCTCGTGCCACAAAACTAAATTACGAACAGAATAATGTGGTTTTTCTTTACTGGCTTGGCTGGTGGGGATTTTTGGTGAGTGGATCCAAGGATGTCGACAGACAATGGGCAACCACTGCCGGGCCCATCCCTGCACAAGTGTTTAATATCGTATACAGCGATTCGATGCAGCACGTGACTGCAAAAAAAGATTAAGGGTATGTAAGCAAGTGTTTTTTACTTGTGCTCAGCTCACAAAAGTATGACTGTTTCTTAACCTTACTGACACTCACATCAAAATGCAGCTGCACCCTAATGCACGTCATACACATTAAATGCAAAATGTAGGATTAGATTCACTGTCTTCATGGATTCCTTTGTTTTGACCAAAACACAATTTGTGACATGTTTTTCAAAGAATATTGCTTTTTGCCTGAACACATATGGAAATGCCACATAACCTGAGGCATACAGTTCAACTTAAGAATAGTCTCGGAAAAAATCAAATGTCATCTCTAGCCTTAGCATAACTGCCTAATGTTTTGAAAGCAGAGAACAACACAGGCAATAATCATGTAGACAACAAATTAGACTGCTTCCAAGGACAGCCTTTGAGGCCAGTCATTCTAACCCCTTAGCCCAGATTTATTCTTTTATTAGAAAGTAATAGCTCATCTATAACTTCCTAAGGAAAAGACAGTTTCATTACATTAGTTCCACGATGCTGTGGGTAACCAACGCTGACACCTGAGCACTCCAAGAACAACAATCCTCCATTTCAACAACAGGGAAGCGTTTCTTCAAGCAAAGTCGCCTGTTTGAAATAGAGATATTAGTCTCATAAGGAAAAATCTATGCCTGTGACTCAGTTTGGCTTATAAACCACATGCAAATAAAAGCCTCCCAAAAGTCACACTGCTTAAAAAACAAACTAATACACATGTAAAATACATCTTAAAAATGCATTAAGAACTGCCCTCGCATCAGAGATTAATCAAGCCAAAATGCTGCTCCCCTTAAAACCAAAGAGAAATTAAACTTGATGAGAGTGGGACAGAACCAGTGGGTTGAAGACCCTTTAGAGTATTTTAGTAGCTGTCATTTGAATAAGTGTTTGAGGGTGTGGGGCATAAAGACACAGTCTGGCAGGCGTTTTGCCATGCTTTCCAACCTTTAAAAGATGACATTGTTTGCAATCTTTAGAAAGCACGTTTGTATTGAAATACAGAAGAACTGTGTTTGTTAAAGCTCTATGGCCTGATGTTCCTCTGGGCCTTCAAGCATAGCTCCGCAAAGCGCTGCTGTACACCTGCTCTTTCAGGGATTTATGTCTGCTGCCTTTCTCTGGTTGCTGCAGCAAGGGCTCCCAGCATAAAGGCAAGAAGTTGACATGCAAAGTCTGTAAACGTGCGGACGGTAAGAACAGGCTGTGTTTTTTTCTCTTTCACGCATCACATGTTCTGCAAGCCCGGGCGGGCTCTCTGGGAGACACGAGCAAAGGCCCTGCCTGCCCTGGGCGCGCACAGGTGTTAGTGACCGGGAGCCGCAGAACCCAGCGGCACCAGCATGCGCAGAAACCAGGCCCCGGCTCAGAGCCGTGCCTGCAAGGCTAACGTAAATACGTTTGTATCACCAACGTCTATAGAGAAAATAGCCTTCATGTGGTACGCTGTGCCGAGTAATTCCTCAGTCAGACGTATGCTGCTACATAGTAATTTCTGAGATTACACACTTTAACGGACAAATTTTGTTTTTGCAGTGTAGATGGGTGTAAAATAAAGCCTGTACAGCAATCGCTAGCAAAAACTGACTCCTGGATAGACTCGAGACAGATACAGTGAGACAGAGACAATGGAAACATCACCCACTTCCCCAGTCAGTAGGTAAACCACTATTTAGCAAATCTGTTTCTTTAGGGCAGTGTTTATATTCATAAAAATGCCTTTAAATTTTTACCAGTCACACAGCTCTCCCAGAATTTTCTATTGCATGCTAAACAGGTGGCCTATTTGCAAGATATGGCTATATCTTCAAACATCCTCCTAGATTTTGGGGTTTTTTTTTTGTAGTCATTACGCTAATTTTTCTGTTGTCTTCTATGATAATGATATTATATTTTCTTCCCAGACACAGGTCCTGACTTGCACTGGGCTGAATGCAGATCCCCATGGAACGAGTACAAATTAAGCAGCCTCATCAGATGAGTATTCCTCATTTTCAATTTGGGTTTTTTGTGATCTTTTAGTCAGTCTTAATCCAGTGGATATGGGCAGTGCTGATTTAATAATCACACGTGTTTTTACTCAGAATGTTACCTGGCAGTATGTCAAATGTCTTACAAAAGTCTAAGTGCATTAACAGAGTTATCTTTATCAAATTTTTGTGAATTCCAACAAAAATCCAGCATCAAGTTGGTCTGATAAGATCTCCTGTCCATAAACCACTGTTGCCTGAAATTACATTACCACCTTTACTAATTAGGTCCCATATGACCCTTTATAACTGCAATTATCATCAGAATAACCAGTCTTTATTTGCTTGAGCCATCCCATTCACTGACTTTAAAACAGTGGCACATCATAAGCTTTTATGCCCAGGTTTTCTAAGCAGTGTTTGAACAGTCTGTGTCCTTACACGGACAGACACATGTCTGCGTGAGCTATGCAACTGCGGCCCACCACAGAAGTCCATGGAGAGACACCAGTGTGCACCAGGTAAGACCCTGGCTCTGGCTCCACACTTCAACAATTACAAGTGTATTTAAACTTCAAGCCTAAACTGTGCACAGACTATGCTTATGATGACACGTTTTGTGGGAGAGCAAAGAAACAGGGTAAACCTAACCACTGTTCTTGGCAACCGAATCCTGTCCTGTATTCACAGTAACCGGATTCCTGTCTGTCCACCTTTTCCCCCCTCCCGCCCTTAGGAAATCAAACCAGCTTCTGTTAGCACTGTATCTACTATGAAACTGCTGTTTTCCTTTCTTGTAAAACATTTGATGCAATTTTTTTCAAAATCATTTAATTTCAGCCTAACTCTGCTACTGTAAAAAAATCAATGGCAAGACTCACATTGATTTCAGGAGGGCACTTGTCTAAACCCGATTGATTTTACCATCTTCTCTACTCCTGTCCCTGGGACGAATGTACCTGAGCCTCTGGTCCTTAGCGGGGAACAACTAAATGAAACTTGAATGTTTCGTTTGTTCCCAACGTGCTGTTTCCAGGAAGGATCAGGACCAGGAAACCTCCAGTTCCTAAGCACAGCCATTCTCTGGGCGATGTGCTCAGCACTGGAGGTGAGACACTGCAAAAATAATTAGATGATGTCCTTACAGCTCAAGTTTCAAGACATTTGGTAAGTGTGCAGATTTAAATATTGCACATACAAACCGAAACATCAAACAGCAGCTCTCCAAAGGGAGCTGTTATGTTTCCAACCTTTATATATGACATTGCAGATTGACTTACACAAGAACCACTAGAGATTTGCAGTCAGAGCAAGCCCTGATAAAGTGTTCCCTCTGGGCCCAGAATTGAAGAGAGGAGAACATCCCTCCCCTGTGGTATCACAGTGCAGTGATGCTCCTTTGCCTGCCAGTCACACAGAGCCTCAAGAAAATAAAATCCGTGAAGGAGGCAGGTGGCAGTTCAGATGGTCAGAGCAGAGCAAGCTGCTGCTGAGCCACCGTGGGAGTCGAGCAGCATCGGTGCTGGCCCAGGACTGCCCGCAGCGCCGCTCCAGCCCTGCCTGCCGCCCCCTGCACAAGCACGCTCCTGCCTTCTCTTACTCTCTCAAGCATCGGAAGCAAGAATGTCGCAGCTCCCCTCTGCGTGTGCCACTGCTCTTCCCACAGCTCATTCTGCCGTACACAACTGAAGTGTATCAATCACTATAGTGATAAAAGATCAGGAGGATAAATCTTTAAAATAAAGAACTTTTAGATTTATTTTTTTAAATAATTCTTTTCCTTCCTTATTTTCCATAGCAAAACAGAAAAGGAGAAAAAAGAAAATAGAAAGAAAAGTGTTTACAAAGCCAGGGAAAAATAAAATTACAAGAAATTTTTTTTTAATTTTCTTTCCTCTCTTTCCTCCACTGTTAAATAGGAAAAAAAACCCAAAAAACCAAAAAGCTTCTCATGGAAAAATCCAAACTGAGGATGTTTTTTTTGTTAGTGGTGGTGGTGGTTGAGCTTGCATATCTGTGAATTAAAAAGAACTGTTATTTTGGGACCACACTTATCTCTTCTGTTGAAGATGTGTGTGAGTTTTTAAACATTTGGGGTTTTGCGCCCTGCTTTCTAAATGGAGCACAGCAAAAAGCTGACCATTAGATGGCCTGCACACACATACTGAAATTAAACATGTGAAGCTTCAGCCTGAGAGTGTGTGTTTCTAGGTGATAAACATGTAATACGTTATAACAAACCAAAGTTAATCTATTGTTATCTTTCTTTTATTTCATCAGCTCTTTGATTAGACTACACAGCTTCGCTACCATGCACTATGAATAGAGTAGATGGAAAATCTTTTTTATTATTCTTACTTTAAAGAATACATTTTTCAAAGCCTGATTATAAATCCTTGGCTGGCGGGAATTACTACCAGAAGCATTGTGTAAGAAATATATTCTCAGCACAATGCAAAAGGCTTTTGTCATGGATTTGAGGAGAGTAATGAAAACTCTATCATTGAACCTGAAACTGGGCAGATATTGCACCTTTCCAAACCAAGTCTAGTAGCTTACTTTCATATTTGCATATTGTTTCTAATTTGACATTTTTAGTTACAGAGCAGGTGCTTTAAGACGTATTTTTAATGCATCTAAATACTTCTGCCTTTCATTGCACAGTATTCCTTTAAATCTGAAAAGGGAAATGACACCAACTGTACATCAAATCACTGCATATGGAACATATCAACAGTGGTTATGTTGCCTTTCCGTACCAGAAAGCGAGTTGAAGCAGCAACTGTGGTATGCTTTTCCCAAAATAGCGAATCTTACCCAAACTGTGTGGGTGTAACAGTGCAGGTGGGCAACCTCCCTGCCCGTGTGCAGGGGATGCTCCCACTCATACCCCTCTTGCCACAAAACTCTGCTCTATGGTATTACCAGGAAAGACCAAACCGCGCACTGCGTGGCCTGTCAGGCATGTCCGGGAGACTTTAGTAACCCTCAACAAGGCAATGATTGACTGTCCCACAGTTTAGTGAAACGGGAAACAAAGATAAATAAGCAAACTAGCCCTGTGTGCATGCTCACCGACCAAGCTACCGAATAACGGCACGGAGAGGTGCCTTGGTGGCACGTCACTTTGTGCTTTGTGTCCTGCTTCTCTACACTAGGCAATGTTAAAACTACATTTAGCGTGAACTGACAAAAAAGTTACAGAAACAGTGGATAAAAAGGACCGGGTCCACTGGAAAATTGATACTAAGTGGATATTTTTGCCTTCATGTATTAATTTTCTTCAGCCTTTTCTCTTATTGTTCTTGGCCCTTTTATGAGCTCCTCTGGACTGCTGCTTTTTCATGCTATCTGCTGATAATTGCAGGCAGTGATGAAGTAGAATACTGCTAGCAACTGGTATGCTGGCTCAATAATGCAACCTCACTTATGGACAAGCCCTAAAAAGCAATCTATCAAAAGAAGAATAAGCCTCCCCTTTGTCCCAGGGGCAGAGGCGAGGTTTTATTAAAAAAGGAGGAGAGGATTATGGGTGAATGTCTTCATTGAGAATTTTTACAATTATATTTCAGTTTTCCTCTCAACACTGAACTGCCACTTGCTCCCAAGTCTCCTGGCTTTTTTACCTCTATAAACCAACAAAATGCTAACAGGCCAGTTTTAATATAAAAGGCAGATCAAATAAGGGATGACCCTTAGGCTGCAACCTATGCGACAATCATTAAACAATTTCAGGCTATTGTAAAAGGACTTATTCCACTGAAAAAAATTTCCACTGAACTCTCAAATATACCTCCCAATCTTGCTGAACTCATCATGTTTAGTAGGAAACCACCCCACTAAATGCCCCACAGTAGCATCATTAAGTTCTCTGGATCTTGGACACGTATTGTGCGTGTAGTATATCGTATCCAGTGCATTAAATGCTCTTTTAGCAAGTAAACAACCACTAGTCACCAAAATGAGCTCACTCACATTCTTAATAACAGACAGAAAACCCCAGATCCCCGTGGGAGAACATAATTCACAAACCACCACTGCATCTCTGACCTCTCGCCCCTTACGAGAGATCTTCAAAAACAGTTCTATAATACAAGCCTTGGAACTAAAATTCATAACTCTGCTGGACGCTAAAAAAAAATAAAAATAAATCATACTCAATATATATACTGGTTTCAAGGCATGTTATACCTCCCCATCTCGCAGCTAGCCCCTTCGTGAGCTGCAGACAACAAACGACCTGTCTCCTCCTTTCTCTCTCTCTGCCAGAGGAAGTCCCCAGGGGTAACAATCCCCTCCTCCACCTGCCCCCATCTCAGAGCTACCACCTCTCTCCCAGTGGTTTCGCTGATTTACATAACAGCGACTGCATATGACATTCTGGATCTTTGTTCTGTTTAAGATGTTTACCCAGGAGCACCAGATATTACCCATCACATTACTCCATATAATAATGCATTTATCCAAGCACAGTTAATTGAGAGCCATCTTGCACTGCATTTCTTTGTTTCTTTCTTCTCAGTTACACACTTACGCAATCCTCTTTTCTTATGAGGTCTGGGCTCAAAGCAGATAAAACAGAGCCTTGTCTCCACCGGGTCTCAAAGCCAGATACAACAAAAGCAAGCGAGAAGAATGACCACTGGGGAGCTTCAGATTGAGACAAATTCCTACTGAGGTCAGCAAGTAGCATTTTGGTGCCATTTTAAATTTGACTGCACGTGCTCTCTATGACCCAGAGCAGCTTTTGCCATTTTTAGGGTTACCCCAAGGACTGAGCTAGTTGACCTCTCTCTCATCCTACCTTATTTTGCTAAAAAGTAATTGCTCCATCTCCTTTCTTGTCCACTCTGCTCTTGTGCTGACCGGTGGATCAGGACAGTTTTCCATCAGAAACACATGCAGCATCTACCTTTCCAGACCTGTATCAGTAACCACTAGCAAATAACAGTGACTGTTCAAAAGAACTTCCTCTGGTTGCTGATAACCACTTCATTAATTGCAGTCCCAGATACCTTATGTAAATTGCTTATTTTAATTTACATGATAAGCCACTGTTCCTAGAGGTCCAGTTCAGCCAGGCATTTCAACATACAGTCTCCTTACCTTGACATAATTCAACTGAATAACCCAGGTGACTTGATGTAGTTAGATAACTGCAACGGATCACAGCCTACAAACTTACATTGCTTTTATATCTCCCTTTCCCAAATAAAATTCTACCAAAATCACCAATTAAGGTGATTAAGGACAACAGATCTACACATTCCCTTCCTCATGATATGCTCTCTTACCCCTCCCCTCCATCTATAAATGGATACACTTACTGGGACATCAAGAATATTCCTTCCTAAAATTTGTAAACATAGGCTGAAATTTAAATAATTTTGTGAATTTGAGCCACAGGTCTGTGTAAGACAGTATTAAGGATACAAATCCAAATCGAAGGGTCACCTAATACTGTGGGTTTTTTTCTACTGAGTTATATCCTCCACTAGGAACGGAAGAAAAAGCAGGAACTGTAAAGTGGGGAAATATTATATTCCACTCCTCCTCTCCTTCTGGACTTTAAAAGTTAAGAGAGAATTGTTCTAAGATGTGGGGAGCTAACGGGAATAATTCTTTTCTTGGTCCTCTTGACATGGTTGCAGCACTTGCACACCATGTCATTCAAAATTCACAAAGAAAATTCAGAAAGTTGACAAAGTCCCGGTGCACAGGACCACAAAAAGCCATTTTGCCATTCAGGTAGCTAAGTTTGTTCAAGGCTCCATCCTTCTGGGCTACCTTCCCACGCCAACTCTCAGCTTACTTCCTACGTGACTCAAATTCACACCCACTAGATTTCAAAAGAGATTGAATTCCTCTGTTATGATACTTTCTATTTGTCTCCTTCACTCGGCATATCAGCTCAAGAGAGAATTTATTGCAGTTTAATGTTGTGTAGCATCTGTTCTACTATAAATTAATCACTGTCAGACAGGAATAAAGACAATTAGTTTCCTAGAGTACATCTTTTTCTTTAGTTGTTGATTACCTATATAGGGACCTGCGCCTTTCATAGAGTCAGCATAATCACAACATTGAAATGTCATTATTCAATCTCTTTCTCAGAAGATAGGAACCATCTTTATCCTTAAGCAGCACTGAAAGTTAATGCAAATGTCTAAGTATTTTTAAGCTGATGAAGACACTATTATATTCAGTATATTAAGTAAAATGAAATAAACAAGTTATCACAACATTCAAAAGCAGCTAAATTACCACACTATCAGATTATATTACAATGAGAATGACAGCCACTGCGTGCAGACCACAGTCAGGACACCTGAATTCCACTTTCAGCTTTAAAATGGCCATGTTATATGTCTGCCTCTGTATTTCAAGCACCTTATAAATTCAGATGACACTTATCCAACTTTGCAGTCTTTTGAGCAGAGCCCTGTAACTTCTCCATATGAAGTATTGTCCTGTTTTGCATTGTCTGCCTTCTTGCTTAGCATAAGAAATTTAAAACAAGTTGTTTGGAAATTGATTATTTACAGAGATGCCTAGTCAAAAAACGAACACATTTTTGTAAAGGTGTCCAGAGCAGAAAATATATAAATATATATATGTAAAAATATAAATTTATAAATACAACTTCTTGTAGTGTTATACAAGAAATGTTGGGGTTTTTTTAGAAAAACACACAAAAGAAACGCTCAAGTCCAGACAAACACATAACACACATTGATTTTTTTCCCATGAAACAAGAACTTTTCCTGCCAGCTTTGAATTTTTATGTGCATCCAGTAAGTAGACTTCTCTCTGGCCACAAGATCAGAAACCTGAGACATAGAAATCTTCCCCTTTCCTGTGGGTTGGTAATCTAATACCTTTGTATGTCAGACTGAAATAAATGACCACGGGGAAAGAATTTCTTCCACTGTCTCCCAGAGGAGAGAAATCCACCTCTGCCATGACTACTCAGAGGGCACAGTCGATCCCTACAGGACCTTGCGGGAGGAAGAGAGCGATGGCTTTATGTCTGTCCCAAATGCCCTGCAAGTGCCTACAGAAGGGCGGGTACCTTTCAGGAATCCAGTGGATGGGACGGAGTCTGCACGAGGGGAACATCACCCAATTTCCTTCTTCACTGAAAACAAAGGCAGTGCCCTTCACTGAGTCTCCATAGTCAAACACACACTGGGAATGCATTTGAAGGAAGCTATCAGCATATAAACTAATGATTCCTAAACTATTAGCTTCAAAGGTGAATATAATCAGTAAGACGGTATCTTGTTAATGCTTGGTTCACCTTATATTTATAAAAATGCTGTATCAGTATTGGCAGGGGCAATGGGAAAAGGGGGGCATGGAAGCGATACCTCTTCCCAATGACACTAGTGAGGACTGAGGGCACCTGTTAAAACAAATGACTAAGAAAATGAAGAAGGAAAAGCACATGACACTTTCCCTGACAGGAACACATTGGAAATTCATATCAATTGGTCTTTGAAAACAAAGCTCCTGCCGAAAATAAACAGAACATAAAATTCGAAGTTAACTTCAGAAAGCGTGCCTTCTCGCAACGCGAGACATTGTAATGGTTTTCACCGAGAAATGGTCTGAATATTCTCTCCCCTAACTGCCAGGAGGTGGTAGTATTTCAAAATATTAATATTATTAATGAGGAAATACACTCACTGGTTTATGAATTTTGGCCGTCTGCCAGCGCTGTGTTATTGTATTCATGAGAGTTATAGGTCAGCCTCCGCGTTATGCCATAATCTAGAGACTTGGGTATCAGAGGGACTGGAAAACATACTGCAGAGTCTTGTCATTCAAGACAGTTTGTTTCAGGGGGAAAATGTATTAATAACTGCTTGTCATTGGGGTACTCTGACACAGTATCAAACGTCAATGGTATTTTCTGGAATCTGCAAAAGAAATCGAGTGAAATATTCTCAGCCCTGAGAACAGAGGTCTCTGCAGGATCACTTGAGGCCAAGTCTCCCATTCGAAATGAACACCTCTTTACAAAGTCACTAAATCTTTCAGAGCTTTTTCTGCTATCTTCAAAAATGAATTCTCCAATGAGGACAAAACCAAATTTAGGATGGATCTGTAATTAAATAAGGCTGCCAAAGAACAAGTCTGTCTCATGTTAAAAGCTAATTCTTGGCATACGGTGTCTGAGTATTTATCAAGGTAACCTAAACAAAAGCCATTCCACTGCAATACTAACAAAAGAATTTTGAGCATTTTTTGCTCGTAAATGAACAAACTTCTGCAAATCTTAGAACCAGGGTGAAATTGCTGTAGCCACATAAACATAGTGCATGTTGCTTACACCAGATGTGGTTAGTCAAAGAAATTGGTTATAGCAGACAAAAAACAGATGTCCCAACCAAATAAATTAAATCCAATGCACTTTTGTAGGCTATCAGAGACAGAAATGGTACTGCTAGCAGACATCTTCTGACCACTTCTGCAGGTCCTCATTAGTGTTCTCAGGATGAGCTGAGGACAGGTGGCACAGGGAAATGGTTTTTTTGAAGATAAGAAAAGAAAAGATCCCAGTAATTCTGTCAAAACAGACCCACACAGCTGTGCCAACTCACCTAACGCGTTACCACAGAATCTCTGCAAGTCAAACATCATCTCTGCATGGAATACTATACTTAATTTTCCTAAGTTTTTTCTGTTAGTGGAAATGGATGGGATCAAGGAGGGAAATGAGGACAACAGCTGTGCCCCCTTCCTGTCCCACCCACGGAAAGCTCCTTCCGCTCTGCAGGTTTCCACGATGGCCTCAGCCCTTTGTCAGAGGGAGCAAGGGCTGCAGGAGGCAGCATGGCCTGAAGTCGTTGGCCACCTCCTCTTCCTAGGGAGTGGAGAACACCATTCACACATCCTGGAGCCTTGAAGGTTTTCCCACAGAGACCCAGGTAATATCTCCACTGAAAATCCCATGACTGTGTAGGTTTGTGGGGAGCAAATAAGTTATTTCATCGTGAATCTGAGAAAAGCTGAGTGAAATTGTCCAGGTTTAACCCACAAAACTAGGCACCCTGGGTACTGCCTAGAGGCTCTCAGTTTACTAGTCATCTGTTATGTGCTAGGACATGTAAGTTATTCTTTGCGTAGTTAATCTTTCTTGAAGACCCAGTGACACTCATTTTATAATACTCCCATGTATCTACCTACCGGTAAAAGAAGGGGAAAACCTGTCACATACCAGAGCTGCACATATTTATGGTTAATAAAATAGTTGGTTGCAATAACTGCCTTATGATTCTTGCATTTTTATTTCACCCCTACATCTTTAAGAGATAAAGTTTGGCAGAAGGTGCCTTTAATATTCGGGGGGGGGGAGTTTTTACACTGGCACCCCAGGAACGAGAACAATAGTGTTGCCTTTATTCTGATGTGAGCTGTGCAGCTTGAAAACCAATCTAGAAAACCGAAGCGCTATTAAAAGGGAAAGGTCTTTTCTGGGGGAAAAGAATTCCTTAGGGCACGATACGCAGAAAAAAAATCAAACCACGAATTATATGAATCTTGATTACACTTAGAGAATTGCTTGTATGCTTCAAAACTGTTAGCTCAGCTCTGGTCAAAATCCAGTCAGAAGGAATGAGGCTGAAAAATGAAAAGCTACGTGGGAGATCCCTGGTGAATCAAAAGCAGTTTCGTTCCAGAAAGGAGGAAACAGCCACCCCGGGTCTTGGCTTCCACCACAACTGTGTGACGGGGTGTACTTTAGGAACAGAGTATAACGGTTCAAGACTAAAGCTGGTTGCACACAGTTCCATGTAAAAGTTTGGCCCTTTCGGCATGAAAGAGTACTCCTGCAATTTCTAGGAATTAGGAGCAAAAAGACAAAACAATGTAAAAATAGTAGGAGACAGGCCAGCTTAGATGGTCTGATGTGTAATTCAACCTGGCATTGTCACACGATGGAATCCTGAAAGAAAAAATATTAAGCATAAGGGAACATTAAGTAGTAATTCTACGCTTTTTTTTTTTTTTTTTTTTAAAGTGTGCAAATACCATCTTTCTGTTGACTTTTTTCCTGGGAAACAGATTTTCTAGTGCTGAGCTAAACTCTGCCCTGCCTTTTAAACATACGCAAATAAAATCAACACAGCTCTATGGTGTTGAAGACAGCAGATTTTGGCCTCCTTTTTTGCAGTATGATGGGTGCTACACCCTAAGTAGGAAATGGTAAAAAGGAACCAAGACTCTCACAGCTTTGCTGCTGGCTGAAGTCAGAGCCCAAATACCTCCCCTCCTACTTCCTCACAGAGAATATAAAGTGACGACATGTTCTGGACTGGACTTGGAAATGTCAGGCAATAAATACACTGCAAATGTTGATTTCCCTGGACACTCTGCAGGACTGGAGAGAAATTGAGAGTCTCTTACTAACAGGAGCTTACTTTTTTCCACAGTAATGTCCTATAAAAAGATATTTATTAGATAATGAATTGCAAGAGGCTGTCAACTGAAAGTGATCTCTCATGCAAGCAAGCAGTCACGTTAGGCAAAAATCTTATTTTGACCATTTAATCAAAATCAAGGAAATGAGTTTATACATGAATTCTTCATATAAATCTCTTTTCTACTGTCTCTTTCCTCTCTTCCAACAATTTAGGATAGAATTTCCAAAACCATCAGTAATGCTTAATGCTCAACTCTACAGCAATACACTATTTAAACATCTGTATCTCAACCTCAAAAACTACGTTCCTTCAAAAGATGCTTAAACTTTATTTTTTTTTTTAATCAGAACACACTGCTGGTTGGCCTCAAACTTACTGCTTTCTCCAAGCACCTTTTTTCTGTACTGTAAGCAGTTAAGAATGTTTTTAATTTGTTTTATGGTGCATTACAAGGGAGAAACACACAATAAGTAAATAGAAAATGAAGATGAAGCTCCTTTCCCATGCTGAGTCTGCCTGCCAACTCCATATACTGACATTTTAAGGGAGCAAATGTGAAGACCAAAGAGAATTCAGTGCTCATAGAACTCTCATTTTTCTGACTAAGAAAGCCAAGTGCCCCAGGTTGCTAAATACACCGATTCAGATGAGTGCAAAAGACATTGTGGGTATATTACCCTCAGGTAACGTGGAATCAATGAAGTGTACTGCTTATATCCCTTCTAACAATCCTGACACCTTGATCAGCATCACAGTCAAGCAAGAGGGACCTCCCTATGAGTACATGCAGCAGAAGCTCCTCAAAGGCAATGCCCAGTGATGCTCACAGACCCAGCCACATAACCAGCACTAAGAAGTCTCTACTTCCCCGAAGGCATTGATGATTCAGAAACCAAATTGGTTCTTCTGCTGTTAGGTGGAAGAGAAGACCATCTGCACTATCCCTCAAAAAGATTTAGCACATGATGTTATTGCCCCTCATTGCCACTCACCTCCCAACCTTTCTGAGTGCAGACAGAGCAGGGAGGAGCTCGAGAGCTGCTCAAGGGCTGGCTGCTCACCCCCCTCTCACCTCATCCCGAGCTGGAAAGCAAATGCCACATTCGCAGTGCACGTCAGGAACTTCTGGAGTCCAGAAGTTGCAATGCAGACTGACTTACTGTCACAGCCTTGCCACTTGTTGCCTCACACACCAGTTATGAATGTTATGACTCTAAATAGCTCAGAAAGTGCTCTCACTACATAAACAGGTGAGCAACAGAACTAATGAAGCCTTTTCTTTGTGGTTTTTTTTTCATATTTAATAAAGCTGAAATCACCATTTTCACTGAATGGAAATATTAATGTGGTTTCTGTCTGCTTCCTATTCTTACAGGAGTTGTAGAGCTAATATTGTTGAGATCTCTTCCTTTCCATCAAATTGGTTGAGACTGGTTCAAATTCCACTGAAGTTGTCCAAGAAATTAAAAGTTAAGAGCAGACAGATAGACAGGAGAGCACTGTGTGATTGCCAACACCTTGTTTCTGTAGGAAACTAAGCCAAAAAAAAGAAAAGAAGAAAAATAAAATAATAAAAGCTTTTTTATAACAATGCTTAACTGCAGGGAAAAACCTAACTCAGTCTAGGACCCTTGTAAATGCCTGGCTAGTTCTGCTCAAACTTTAAAAGCACATTTCTTCCAAACATTTAATAATTGTGAGGCTGCGTTAGAATTTCCACTTCTGAAATATTTAATTAAAGATTTTAGTGTCTTCAAGCCAGGTCAAAGAATATTGTGTGAAACTCGTATCTGATTTACGCACACAGCAGGGACGGCACCTTTGCAGTCAAAGCTGCATCAGCACAGCTTTTAGTCTTGGCAAATGATTTTAAATGACAGAATTTGGTTGCATTTGTCAATGAGCAGGGATTTGATACAAGAAAACCAGTATGAAGATGGGATTACCAACATGTGTGTTGGGGGGCATGCTAATGCCAAGAACGTTTTGCATTAAGAAAAGGGAGGTAACTGCTGCAATTTTTAGCAAAGCACCATCCCATGTACATGTAAATGAAAGAACCACTCGGCCCTCAAGCTTTCCATATACTATGCAATGAAATTACTTTTTTATGCCTATGGATGGCTTAGCCCTTGTATACCTGTTGTAAAAGCCCTCTCACCTGACTGCTTTCAACATAAAGGCCTGTTTTTGCAGGCCTTTTTACGTGTGAGCTACAAAATTCTTCTCAGAGCTGGGAGGGGAGGAGGAAAAGGGACATCTGAATGAGAGAGTACAGTGATGTTGTAGTGTAGTGCATTTAGGTACTGCTAACCTGCTAACATGACCATCAATCACTACTATTTTACTTCTTAAAAAAGAACAGTAGCACTAAGAAGAGAGAAAAAATTAAAGAAAAAAAAATGGGGTGCAACGCAGCTCCTCTCCCGGTCATTGCTCTCCTGGAGGACAGACAATTTTCTCTTCTCTTTGAAAGTCTCCATTCGTCCTCCTTGCTTTCACATATCCGAAAGGCGTTCATACAAATGGAGTCCTTTTCTGACTCTCTGCAGGCAGCCGAGCTGCCTGTTCCTCCTCCCATACAAACCCCTTGTATATCTGATGGAAGCAAGGGGCAGAGGAAAAAGCTGACAGCAAGTTCTGCCAAAGCTTTCTTCCCTTTCCCTCGAAGAATGAAAGACTAGGGTTGATCTTGGTTGAGAAGACTATATGTTAAAGAAAAGGAGAAAGTTGGGATGATGGTGAGAAAGGATTTATGGGCTTGGGTGGGAAAACGGTGGCTGAGTTGCCAAACTGGAATAAATGGTCATAGTACCATTGACTATAAGAGTCTATCAGCTTTCCACCAGCTGGGGAACAGCAATATTTGCGGGAAGGCAAAGGGAACTGGGCTTGTTTGAAAGGGCTACAGCTTTCAGGGAGTGATCTAGGTCAAATGAGCTCAGTCTGCCCTCACCACAATATTAAAACACCCCATCTTTCCCAGCCACCCAAGTTATGAACTTCTGAACTGGCACCAATGAATTCTGTGAGGCTTTATATAACAGATGAAGTCATGTAGCAGAGTTATATCTCAGTTATCCCAACACATATTGAAGGCTCCGTTCCCTCACCTTCTACCATGTGTAATCATTTATGCTTATCCAAAGTGAGGCAAATGTATAATTAAAAAACTGTGGTTGCACCTTGTGCAGATTTTCTGCTAGTGTAAGTAACTGGGAATTAGCCTTTTCCTTCCTTTCCTCCAAGAATTAACAATATTGTTTGGAAGTTGCACTGAAGTCACATAAGGGAATTCATCGTTAGTCTTTAGAAACAGACCACAAGTCAGAATTTTACCATTCCTTCTCTCCCTGAGATGAGAAGCTAGCCTACACCACAGAGATGGACAACGCCAGTGATGCAAAAGCAATCTGTTCACAGGCTCTTGCCAAAGCACAGATGAATGGCTGGGCAGAGGATACGCTTGATGGAAGATGCAAGACACCGCAGAGCACACAGCGCTCTTAAGTGGATTCATTACAGCCCCTTCCCGAAGTGAAGGTGCTAGAGTGAGTGTTCAAAAACACACGCTGATTGTGTTGGCAGAGCTCAAACTAGACAGCGTGAGCAATCTAAACTAGTGAAATGCACAGGAGAAAAATTAACATATGGCAAGGCACAGAGAAAGAAAGGGGTCAAACCACGCACCTCCATCTAGGCACAGAACCGGTAATTCAACCCTTAGGAAGAAGCCATCTCTTTGTTCTGAGAAAAGGTCCCCTGAACAGGGAATAACAACTCACATTTAGCATTCTTGAAAAGGAGCACGAATTGCTGGAGCAAGTTTATGGGCTGTGTGCCGGCTCAGATGACGTGGAGAAGTATGTATCTCAGAGACACCTCTGAGCTGGAAGAAAATCCAGTATTACTCAATCCTGGCAACAGTAAAGTCCTTCAACATTGGAGGAACTGAAAGCACCTGAACAAAATAAACCAGCAAGGGTACAGATGAGTACGCTGCTTCCAGTAGAGTCTTCCTTGCTGCCTAACCTGTCTGCCTGCACCCCTCCTGCCAGAAGCGACTGTTTACCATGACAGCAACACAGTGGTTGTTGGTGCCGTCACTGCCTGAGCTGGTTCCCACCGACGTTTTTTCAACCTCATTTGGATCACTTTGCCTGAAATGGTTTATGCGGCAACAGAGACCACAGGTGGGAGAAAGGCAGGGTTTTTATCCTTGTTCTACTGAGAGGAAATTGAGGTAAAGAGAGACTAAGTCACGTTTATTAGCAGGAATCATAGCGTAACTCAGAGCTGGGCCTATATCTCCTCAGATCCACACTATACTTTAAACATCAGACTTGCCAAACCCTTATTCTTGAACCCTTATTCACCTAAGAAGGAAGAAACACAAACCTTGATCATTTTTCTGAAACTCTTTTGACTCAGGGGAATTATCACTGTACACCACTGCTTCTCCACCCTCCCCTTTGTGCCTTTTCTCTACACAGGCCAAGCTCCATACACAAAGAAGTTTTATCCCCCAGCCTCGCTCAGCTCTGTGCTCACAAATCCTGCTGAGTGTTAGCATCAGGCCCTGAATGACAGATTTTCCTAACGATTGTGAACAGATCCCCGCGGCACAGGCTGCTGCAGTGTACAGAAACTAGACTTGGACAACTAGAAGTTTCGCAGTTCAGAGGCAGCTGCAGATTGTAAAAACAAAGCCAAGAAGTGAGAGAGCAACTGCAAACATCCCAAGGAAGACTATATTGAAAAGTCATTTCTGTCTTAATCCTTTTATACATCATTATAAATTGAACTCTCTCCAATCTAACAATGGGCTTTTTTTTTTCTCCTAGGATGATCTAGCCAAAAGCACTGCAAGCTTTCTCAGAATTATTGCTTCATTGAAAAATAATTTCTTTTTCAAGCAATTTAATGCAGTGATTGTATTAAATAAGCACAGTTCAGCGTGACCCATTCACTTCAAGAGAAGTGGCAGGGCAGAAAAGTATCTTGAATTTTAGTATAAGCTAAAACTTTCAGTATCTAAAATCAGATGACAAATTTGTGCATATTTATCCAATAGGACCAGAATTCCAAAATATTTTGTAAAAAAACCTAGGGCATAAATATGTATATTAAAGGAGAGAAAGAAAGAAAGAGCTGAACAGTATGTTATCAATATAGCTTCTGCACTGTTTCACAGTCATTGAATGATGTGACTGTAACTGATGACAACAGTGAGAGCGATGGACAGCCAGGCACCACTACCCACGTAACAAAGCATGATTTGAGCAAAAGGTCACGTACATGAAATACAGATGACTAACTGTCAAATCATGACAAATACTAATACAATGCTTGGACATACACTGTTTTCCCTACCTTGTGGAAAATGCTCGTGGTGGAATATATAACAGATAGAAAAGGGATATGCATCATAAACTACGTAAAGTAGCCAAAAAAAGTCTCAAACTCTTTCCAACAGATGCTTGTAGCAGCTGGAGGTAAAGATCAGAAAAGTCCTTGGCACTTACATGCATGAATTTTACCAAAACTAGTGTCCTGAGTAGCTCTAAATACTTCTAGAAAAAGTGAGCTGATCTCATTGGATCCTCTGCCAACCCTATTTTCTTCAATTCTACCTGTAGTAAGCAACTTTCAAAGGGATTAGCAGCTGCTTTTCCAACTTAACCTGTAACCAGGAAATATTTTATTCTCACAATATGGCATCCTCACTTATTTTCAGTTTCTCACTTTCTCCACCGTTATAGGCAGCAATACTTCCCCCCCAGTGAGATGAGTATCTGAGACAGTACCCTGAGACACAGTCATTGCTTTCCACCACTTCTCTTCATGGAAGCACAATGCAGAGCCTTCAGTGGACTCATCGCCGACTCAAAGCTTGCCTATATGGAATGGGATGATCCATATTAAAACTCCAGACTCAATTTTCATCTGAAGAGACTTAGTCTTTCTACCAACTTGTTAGCGGGCATTAAATGGCACAAATCTGTGCCTGTCAGTGGAGATATATTAATTTATAGCAGTTGAAAAAGTGGCTCGTGCACTTCAGTGCAGACACTGGTGCAACCGGGAGAACTGAGCTCTTTGAGAACCAAAACCCACTGATCCAAAAATGCCTGGCATTCCTCCCTCACCACTGTTCTGTCTGACGCAGATAGAGTACGCATGTAATATAAACCTTTCTCATTAATGTCCTTCAGGAATAGGGGCTACTGGAGACTAAGGATCATGGTAGCAATCACCCAGCAGACCCAGCACGTAGGGGTCGGGGAGGAAGAGTCCGCTGTCTCTAACATGACAGGGCCCCAGGCACAGCTCCTTGGGCTTGTGTGGGAAAGGGGGAAGATACAGCCCTGAGAGCAGAGGGTGAAGAGTTCTCTCTCTCAAAATCCTGTTTCCTATGTACAGTATAAACTTCAAAGCCCATGGGAGAAGGGAGTTGGTTATATTGTTCAGGCTGTGGTTAGGTTGCTGGGATTTGGTAAATAAAAAACATTTTTACAGCTCGTTAAGTGGAGCTTTGGGAAATGTTCTCATATCCGTTTTCAAGGGGCTGCGGAGAGCTTGCGTTGTGTGGTGGGTCAGGGAAGCAGTCATTTCAAACTAAGGGTTCGGGGGAAGGTATATATACTGGGCTGAGGAACACTGGTGTGTAGCCTTCTTATTTTACTGATATGGTGGTTGCCAATTTGTTACTGCTTTCACTTGCCAGATTTGGCCGAAAGGCAATATCTTATATTGTTTAATGAAAGAGAATCATCAAACAGCCTGGGAGGATGGGACAGTATAACGGGGGCACTTTAGCTGATTTTACTGAATGAAGAATCACTGTCATATTTTCTCTACATCATATGAAAACCATTTTCTATCCATGTAGCTGAAATTCCCACGTGTGCTTCACAGGACCGTTACCGGCCTTGCAGGGTGTAAGGGACAGCAATCTTTCCATCACTTCTTTATACAAACTCACTAAAAAGCCACACACATCGTCTTCCTAACAAACACAGCGCACTTAGTGTGGGCAAGCTGTGCCTGTGGGTCAGAGCGCCTCGCAACAGCGCTCCACCCAAGGAAATCCTCGCTTGCACACAATGAGACACAAATGTAGTGCCAAATGTGGAAATCTTCCCATTTCCCCCTCAGAAGTCTCATGCTTGGGGTCCAAATTATTTTAAATTATTATTTCATCTCTGCCCCCCCCCAAAGGTGTGCTTTCATCTTGGAGAGACTCCCAATTACAGACAGTGCTATTAAAAAAAAAACCAAAAAAACAACACACCAAACCAAACTGTTTGCCTTTCCTCTCCTTTATCTCGTGCATAGTTCCAGGGGAGGAAACAGACACACGTTTCTACTGCTTGTTTTAGCTTTACTGTCATTTCTTCACTGATCTTAGGAAGACAAATAATTGTCACCTCCATGCCTGGCTTTGGCCAAGAATGGCAGGACTTTGTACTGCCCTAAGAATTTCTGTTTTGCTCGCACGCGTGTGCTTGCAAGGAGCCATGAGTTGCTCCAAGTCACCACGGAACGCACTGGCACCTGGCAGTGTCAGAGGAAGAAGAACAAGAGAGAAGGGGAGCATGGCAGAAAAAGCCATTGCTTGTCACTTTCTCGTTCTCTTGCATACAGTGACAAGACGTTCTAAGCAGCCAGCTGTGCCAAAGGGAGAGGTGCTGAGCGGTTGGGTTTATTGCACTGGATTAATAGCCACTCTACCTCTTCCAGGACAGACTTAGGGCAGCTGGCCAGCTGGAGCACTCTGATTTACATTATTGACTTCAGTATCATGTCACTCCTGATTTAGGACTTGATTCTGCACCACTGCAGTCAACTCAGCCCTTATATGCTGAAGAACTGGGCTGTAGATGGGTATAAAATTAGTCCTATAAACTGAAGGGATCGTAGCATCCTTTTTCTGATCTATTTGTCTTTAATACCATAAACACTACATCCTGAACATTAACTCACTGAAAAAATTATAATGGCTACACTTCGGCTTAAAAATACTCCTAGAATTTCTGGGGTTGAGTAAATTGCCGTCTTTCAAAAGGAAAAACATAACGTAACCACATTCAAACGTCAGAATAACAGATAGTTTAGAAGAAAGATACTAAACTGGCTGAGCAAGCGAAGCTTAACCTGTTATGTGAGCAATTCTTAATCCTGAATGGATTTTACTTTCTCAGTAATGTGATGATAGATGGGAACCATTGATCCCACTTTCAAAAAGGGGAAAAATGGACTCCCTTACCTTCTCTGCAAGTGAGTTGACATGGTGACAGAAGCAGGCTGAGACAGGACTGAACTCACTTTTGAGAGTTCACCCAAAGCTGTATGTCCTAAACCACTGTTTCTTGATTTTTTCAGGCTGGCAATCCTTATTTGCAGTTAGCAATTTTCATTAGTTTCCTTGCATTTACTTTGAAAGCGTTTTTAAAGTAATAAAGAAATTAAAAGTTAGGGTATTTGTGTGAGATTGAAGAGGCTGATACAAGCACTCGATTGTGAAGAATACGGTATGCCGTGGCTGAAAAGCAACCTCTGCATAAACCTACTAATAGTTTCCTTAGATCAATAATTGTCTGATCGTCCAAATATACTAATCATCAGTTAGGAACTGCTACATTAGGCCAGCCTTCCCATACTGCTCAACCGTAAAAGCCTGGATACAAAATGTTCTCACAGAAACTGAGGCCCCCACACACACACTCTGACATACGGAAGCTCATTGTGATCACATTAAGGGACACGCGAACATTCAGGGACCACTGGTCTGATAAAACTTCTTGAAATAAGAAGTCTGCCTCACTGTTTCCAACAGACAGTCTTTGAACTCACACAAAGAGCTAGCCACATCATGAACTGAGTTCGTAAGCTGAGGATGAACTTATGAAAAATACAAGTAAAAAAAATACCTCGTTGGTCCTAACTGGACTCTTTCTCCTGAAACTGGTCGACTGGTCTCCACCTGACCTCATGCCATTAAAACACAGAAGACTATCACCCAAGGAACTATTATGATCCAAATCTGAAAGATCCGTATGCGAAACTGCATTAACTGAGATAAGTGCTAGAACACTGTAACTAAAGTCCAACTAGTACTACATATCTAATCATCTAATTACACCCACAACCGTCTTTTTCATACTGCTTTAAAGATCACAGGAATTCTTTGAAGGCTGAAACACAAAGAGGAAGACCTGAGTGTTTCTGTATCATTGGTGCAAAGAATACCCCTGTCCCCACCTCTGTATACCTGAGCTCTGGCCTCAGTACTGTGAGAAAAGCAGAAAAATCATATCAACACCCTTCTGTATGCAAGACTAACCTTGGCCTTTCCAAGCGTGCAATTCTGCATAAATCCACAAAAAATTGAGTTACGCAGGGAAGTAAATAGACATTCAATAGAAGTGATAACAACTTCTCTCACTTCTAACATTTGAAAGAATTTTTCCTTTGTGATTTTTCTTTTTTTTTTAAACAAGAAAAATCTTATACATTAGAGTGAAATTTTTTTTTGCTCATGAAACATCAATTAATTAAGAACCCTGCAGGAGTGCCAAAATGTTCAAGAGTTTGCGAGTATACGAAAAAGTCTTGTAAGGAATGCACCGCATACAATCTCAAACAACAATGCAGTGGACTTGAAAGCTAGCGAAGAGGTCCATGTAAAGTTGTAAGTATTTTTTAAGTCAAAGTCTGATGTTAGCATTGTGCCTGAAAGAGAACAGCCAAACCAACAGGGTGTGCCTGGAATTAATTTATTGGCAGGAAATTTGCTGATTGGCAGCAAACAGGATGAAGTTGACAGCCAAACATTTTCTGGGGCTGATTCAAAGAAATTATCCAGGACTTGGTTAAGAGTCTCCCCAAGGAAGGAGTCTGCCACTGCTGATTAGTTTATCAAAATGATCCTGTTTCATTGGGTAGAACAAATTGGATTAATCTTTACATTGGGTAAATGTCCCTCAGTACATTTTTCTCAGCATGGCATGCTATGCACATGTATACCTTCAGAGAGCATTCACATAAGGTGAATTTTAATTCTTCAATGTTGTTCTTAATTCTGAATTGCCACAACTCCTTGGTAGCCAAGTGCCGCGTCAACAGGCATCAGAAAATGACACAAATGTTCACTTGTCACCTCTATCAACGTCGCCTTCTGTTACCTGTTATCTGCTTGCACCTTTGTGGGCTGTCTGCTAATCTTTCAAAAGCTATGAAGCTCTGACACAGTTCACACTGTCAGCTAGCAAAGGAGAGGAAAATGTTACTTAACAGACATGAGGGAAATAGGAATGTGAAATTGATGCCCAGAAGTTTTAGGGCATTTCTCCTCCCAACGCACTGCTTCACTGGTCCTTCTTCTTCCCATGTCTGCGAAAGTGGAAAAGAAGTTCTAGCAATTAAAGGATGCTAATCTTAAAAAAAAACAAAGCAAAACCACCAAACAAATAAACAAACACACACGCCTCCCCAAAAAAAGAAAAGAAACAATTGTAAATCATTTTATAGGTGCACACTTGTGTGCAAAACTGCAACAGCACTGCTGCTTGAACAACAGTTCCACACACGTCTCCAGGATTTTGGGGAAGAAAAAAGGTAGGAAGCCCCAGAGCAAAACAGAAGAGAGGTTTGTGTTTGGTTTGGGTTTTTTTAATACTTTTGCCATCCCTTACTTCACTGGAAAGTAATAAATCTTCTGAAGAAGAAAAGTACCTGCTGGTATCATTAAGAGACTTAAACACAGCAAGATAAAACTCCCTGAAGTCAAAGCAGCTATTTGTGTCAAAGAAAACAATACAGTAATTTATATTTCCACTCCCAAGTTTTATGTTACCGCAGAAAATTTGGTCCTTTAACAATTAATCATAATTCAAAACACTGACAAGATATTGGTCTCCTATTCCTCTGAGAGAGAAGTGGAATGTATATCAAGAAGCAAAACTAAGAGCTTGCTTGCCAATGTGTCAGATGGAAGCTGTGTTAAGGGGATCGCTGCATTTTTTACTGCAACAGCAATATGGACTATCTGATTCAGCATTAAGCTAATGAACTGGATGATCAAGCTTCAAAATCCAGACCCCATTTGAAGTGAGCTGCTCTCTTAGAATACTTAACAAATGCAACTCAGTAAGTGCTGGTCATGGAACATCTTCGATTGCACTCTTTGTTTTACAGGGAGTGTCGAGGGAGGTGAGTGGACAATTTATGTGTAAGTAGGGAAACACAAAGCACTGATAAATCCAAGGGGACAGGGAAAATATAAGACATGAATTTCCCACATGAAAGATGGGCTATTGCATTCATTTGATTAGTGATCATTCTTAAACAGTCAGAGCTTTAAAAGGGCAGAGCCTTCAGATAGAAATTCTGAAACAATTCACACTGAGAACAGGGTAAATAAGAACAAACTTAAGAAATAATTGTAGCATGCCTGTTCGTATCAGCTGCAGGAATAACTTTTTTAAAAAATTTATTTAGTTGCTACCACCTCATACTGCATATTTACCTAGCTGACTGCTTGCCACAAAAGAGTGTATGACAATGGCCCTTTATTTTTAGATAAAACAGTTATCTAGTCAAAGGAGGAAATGTTCTGTATGTAGATAACTAATATTCGCAAGAAGCTTATCAGGTGAAGAATTAAAGGTATTTAGGATAAAAGCAGAAGGATTTCTGAGAGGTACTTAGCACTGCCTTCTCCCTCCTTCTGAAAGGGACTAGAGGGTGACTCGTACCACGCACAATGCTCCCTTGACACCACAGGAGCCACCAAGTACATCCACCCATCAGTGGAAGGCAGAGGGGTAAAGCATGTGACAGTTAAGAGTTTATGTCAGCACTTGCCCCTTTTGCAAAAAAACCCAGGAATTTACAAACTGCTCTTATTCATCAAGTAAATTGTTTTTAGATTTGGGGGGGGGGGGGGGGGGGGGGGGCGGAGGGTGGTTCAGAAGTGGTATTTTCAGTCCCCTGAGAAAAACACTGCAATTATGTATATCCTGCAGGAAAAATAAAACCCAAACAAAACCAATCTGAATAATATTAAACTGCAAAATCTGTGGTGGGAATAAAGTGGGGGAAAAGCAATCTAAACTTTGTAACTACCCTTCCAAACATCTTCCACCAGCAAACGGTTTCTTGTTTTAAGGCAGCACATTCACCCAATTCAGGTTTGAATACTCAACACTAAACATGCATCCAGCATCAGTATGAAATTCTGCTGGCTGCCTAATCTCCACACCCTCGTCATACCCAGCGACTCTGCTGGGACTGCTGAACTGCTACAGAGGTAAGCAGTACAGGACTAACGTATAATCTTTTTCTTTCCAGTGGAATTTTTGCAGTTATTGTTAGAGGTTCTCACAAAACAAGCTATAATTTCACTACGTCTGTGAACAAGGAATAAGAAATCCTTATTACCATTTCTTTAGGGAATGCAATTAAAAAAGCTTGTGCTTGCTTTAAATAACTGCTTAATATATTAACTGTCAATTTGTTATTCCTAAAGAATTTCTCACCTGACAAGGAGATGCTGGTTGAGTACACTACATTAGGAATTTTGGCCAGATTCAGTTATACCTACAAAAATTAATCCTTTAAAAAAAAAAAAGTCTCTAGATAAAAGCCTGGCTGTGGGCAATTAAGAAATGCAGCCAATCCCCCGTTGCCATGCAATGTCTCATGGCTCACCGTTACTCTGCTCAAATGACACCATTCAGCTAATCTTAAATTTGCATCTTAGCTCTCCTCAGTAATAGAATATATTGCTGTACGTAACTGATGATATAACTGATTATTCAGTGTGTGGTAAAGGTTTCAAAAATATACTGCTAGCATCCATTAAATTCTGCTCATGGGCCACGTATTTCCTTGGAATGTGAAATTATTTGTGGAAGTCAGGATACTTCTTAATGAGCAGACGCAAAATAGAAATATTTTCTAGGACAGTAAGATGACAATATTCTAAAATACAACATGTCTTAAAGTGGTGGTGTGGTTTTGGTTTTTCTTCCCATTTCTTCTCCTGAACTACCTGAAGAATTAGGTCGATTGGACCATAAAAAGAACAATAGGTATTAATGAACTCCAAAGAGGAAACCAGCTTTAGTCTCAATGTGGAACTGTTACAAAATGTCTACATTCCTCAGTAAGACAGAATTTTACACTCTGAAGCTTCTCTTTAGCTTGATAATTTGGTTAAAGCAAGACTTGTACTTAAAATCCTATTTTATGGTTTTCAGTAGAAAAGCTTCAGATCACCAGTCTTACTAAAATGAACATTAAGAACATCTAACACATGCTAAGGATTCTTCTACATCTCAGAGGTATGCTAGCAGTTGAGACACATACACAGCAACGGCTAAAGACAAATCTAATGCTTCCAGGTGTGCCGGAATGAACAGCATTTAAAATAGTTCTTAAAAATAAGTTAATTTTGTTTGCTTCTGTTTGTTCGACTAGATTCACCCCTTTCTATGCCTTTACACAGTGTTAAGAACCCTTTCTCACTTGACTGAAATCCATCTTGTTATATTATTGCTATTATCAATAAAAGTTTACAGGGAGGGAGGTTAGAGGGACAAAGAATTCTGGTAAGCTTTCTTTATCAGTATCTTTTACCTGGAGCACTCACAGTCTAGCATTGTAATACTTAGTGACATTTCTTTTCCTCTTGATTTTGAGATCTTCACTATTTTTAACTGTATTTGCACAAAACCCTGCACACAAGAAGCTAAACTGATCTCTTTGCACTGCTTTTTAAATCCCAAGCAATCATGGAAGCCAGAAGATAGTGAGACCTAAAGTTTACTTTCATTGCCTAGCAAAATAAGATACGCGTTTCAAGCAGTGGCAATTACGCATACTGTATTTGCACAAAAACAGTGCTTTAAATTGAAATGTGGTTCAAGCTCAGAAATGCTTTACAGCTTTAAAACCATTTTACAAGGCTGTGTTGGGTATTTAAAATAGTGTCTTTCATACAACTAGCCCAAAAGAGGCATCTCCTCTTAGACTGAAAATCGTTACAAGAAAGTTTGTTATGCAGCTTTATATGGTTAAAATGAAGTTCTCTCTTTTATTGGACTCAATTGTCTAAATTGCTAAATTTCTTAAGAACCGAGGGCTGAACTAATGTTCATTTGACTCTCTGCAAATGGAGCAGACCTATCTATGCAGGTCTCGACTCGAGAATGAGCCCCATAATCTGTTTCCCTATCACAGGATTATCTCGGAAAGGAAACACCCTTCTTAACCATACACAAACAGGTTGTAGAACTCATTGCCACAGGATACTACCGAGGAAAAGAGCTTAGGAAGGTTCAGACTAGGATAATACGTTTACACAGAAGTGGAAATCTGCAGTCATAGTAATATATCTGAAAAAAATAAACATGAAAGGTGTAGGCACCCTGGTAATACGCTTATCAGGAAGAATATCCTATAGACTGCTCTCTATTACCATCCACAGGTGTATATGGTACATGTCACAACTTTGATATTGGATTTACTAGATTGAACAGTATTTAACAATGTCTGTATTTTTAAAAGAGCAGACATATGTGCATCTAAACAGAAAAAAATAAAGTTCTAAGTTGTACAAGAGTTCACTGGCCTCTGTGCTGTTAAAATATACAGTCATTATTTGTAAATGGAGAGTATGCTTTTTATGGTTTTCTAACCTGAAAACACACTTAAACTTTTCACCACAAGATAAATATAATCCTTCCCCTACTTTCCTTCAAAATAGATTTAAATCAAGCACTTTCTGGAAACTCACAGAAACGTCAAACTCTGCAACTGCTCTGGACGGACTCACTGTCATGTTCAGTTTATTCAGGAGAAGATTAAATTGCAACAAAAAGCAGAAAACGTTTAAGAATTTTGCGTCATTTGGCACACATGCAAGCAAAGGAAAAGGCATGCCACACATCTGCTTCTTGTCATGACTCAAGCCAAAATGCATGTGACAATTGCTTTCCTTTTTATTACCATGCATACCATAAAATTCTGAGCCTCTCCCTCCTATTATGGACATAGCAGTTTCCAATCTGTTCACGAATGTGAAGTGTGGGGTAAAATTCCTGGTTAACCAACAGTTACTTATGAACTGTTAGGTAAAAGGGAGGGTAGGGTTCCTCCAAAGAGCCTTGTGGAAGGGTCACAGCAATGCATAAAGGCTGCTAAAGCGCTTCAAACAAGGATGGTTGATTATGCAAATAATGAGTAGAAGCAATGTTTCAAACTTGCACAGTTTTCGTGCAAGGTTGGGTGTTGTTTGGGAGCTCTGATGGAGAAGGGCCTAAGCCCTGAGGATTTTAGGGTCAGGTGGGCAAAGATCAGCACTGGTTGGTGGTGGTGCAGTTTGTTTTCTTTTGTATTACCAGGCTACCTTACTGCAAATTCCTGACTACCACATTTCCCGAACTCATGAGAAACTCAAGGAAATGGAAAGGGTGAGGTCAGTTCTTTCTGCATTACGCGTGATGCCTGTTCTGGCTTCTTTGATGTCCCACCAGTAACTCATTCTCCATAGCTGTGCATCAGATATTTCACCTCAAAACCAAAATCATAGAATCATTTAGGTTGGAAAAATTCTTAAGATCATTCAGTCCAACTGCTAACCTAACCCTACTAAGTCCTCCACTAAACCATGTCCCTAAGCATCATGTAAAAATACTTTTTATACACCAAGGGGGATCAACAGGAAACAGAATCTGATTTGAGGCAATGTAGCACCAGAGACTGTTTGCCAAGAAATCAGTGTCCTGGAAGTGGAAAAGGTGATGTTGATTATGAGTGCAGAGATAGTGAGGAGACAATGGGTGCGTTCGTTTTGCCCATGGCCCTCTCCCCTCTGCCTTGCCTTGTGTTGTCACCGCTGGCAGCTGCATGGCAGAGCTAAACCATAGGAAGTTGAGGGGTTGTCCCATGGAGCAGAGGGGCCTGCCCAGGCAGATGACATCCTGGCAGCTCAGGGGCAGGCGATCTGCTCCTGCTGTGCCTGTGCCGCAGAAGGGCAGCAACTTAGTGAAACTGAGCACCGTCTGGGGACTGCTCCTGCGCAGCGCTGGGATCCAGCCTGGCAAATGCCCTAAGCAGGAGGGGACAGATTCAGGTGCTCTCTCCTCCTCCAGCTTCATGGTGCAGCTGGCCCAGCCACCGCTGGCACAACCACATATATCAGCTTGCAAAAAGCTATTCCACACATCAGCATAACTATTGAGTTTGCCCTGTCCATTGAAGGGTTCATTAGCTCCTGAAGAGCAGAGACCGTACAGACCAATATTGCTACAAGAAATATTAATGATCTGTAAAAACTCATAACCAGGTATTTTTAACAATATGCAAGGCTGCTTCATCAATAACCAGATAAGCTTTGACCATTACAAAGTCCCCTACCGCAAACCCTATATCTCAAGCAGGATGGGTGCAACCTAGAACACACAGCTGAGAGGCACTGACAGAGGATGAGCTGTTCCACCAGAAGCTTAACAGCACTCTGAGGACAACTTTGGGAATAGAGTAGGGTAGGGGGAAATTTGCCTTTTATTAATTTCATTGTATTTGCCCAGTTAAATAAATCTTATCGACCTATGGTTTATAGTTTTTAATCATACACTTTAACAATAAGAAAACTGATCAATCACTGAACAGTCATTATGGTTTTGGTGCTAAGGTAGTCCTATAGGCAGTCTGAGAAACCGACAAACAGCATAAAAGCCCATTTTTTAACACTTGTAAAATTAGATGCAGCGTTATGCATCAAAACATGCCAGGAGTTCAGTCTCCAACACATGCTACTCTCAATCTCCAAATGCAACCTAAAATCTGCATTCTCACATTGCGTGAATCTGAATTGCTCACACACAGCACGTAACCCACAAGCCCTTTTGGGAAGGTTCCGGGGCCACGCGGCGTGGCTGCACAAGAGATGGCAGCAGCAGCACTGCAGCGGTCTGCCACAAGCACTGCCTTCCAACTCCAATCTCCTTACCTGTCTCCTTGCTGCGCCTGTCTCACACCAGGCTGCTGCTTCTCCTCTCCAGCTGCATCCTCTCAACTTATTGCCCCAATTGCCTTCAATAAGGTAAAGTCTGAACTTGACATTAAATAAATGTATGGACAAGGATGACAAAATAGAACCTTCTTCCTCTTTAAGTGCACTTCTTAAATACAGACCTACACTACCAGCGCTACAGTAAATATGCCGTTTACAGACACTACATTAGATGATGATAAATGGAACAAACCACCAAAGCAGTAGGTCCTGACCGATTCACCTCTGAAAAAGACCGATTATGTTAGAATGAATTAGACTGGTGAATTTTTAAGAAAAGTAAATAAGCAGCAAACAACTTTGCAAATCAATTGTGGTATATCCCCACCAAAAAGACAGATACTGTTTTTGCTCTAGGTCACCCTTGACTATGGCCAAAAAGTGGGCAAGACTTAGTACAGTCTCCTTGCCAAATTTTCTGAGAAACAACTTTCAGTCTAATATTCCTGAACGCTATAAAAAAATACCAGTTTGATATGACTAGCCAGATTGTCTGGCTTCCCAAACATGACTCAGAATACATTACCTACCCTAGACGAACCCATACAACCAGGCTTTAAAGTTCCGACATTCTCAAATAAAGGAAGGCTACTTAAAGTTGCTATTGAAAAATACTACTCTTGATTTCAATCTTTGTTGCACCCGACCTCTGCTCAGCTGGGCTAATGAGGTCATGTTCCCAAATAAATAAATCAGCATAGCTGTTCAAAGTGAGCAGCACAACATTGATTTACACCAACTCCTGTTTTGGGCTATGGAAAATAAACTTTAGGCTTTGAAGGCTAAATAATTCTTACTAGTGAAATATAGAAACCCACTATACCAGTATGCTACAAAGATTTAACCAACATTTCATTTGCAGTGAAAGTCATGCATTGCTTTCCAGTTCACAAATAATATGATCATTTCAAACTCTGCTGAAATTTATTTAAACCAGGTGACAGTATTCTACAAGCAGAAAGATGGACAAAGTGATGGCTTGACATCTTTCAGAAAATTAGTGAATGCTGAATAATCTAAAACAAAAATCTGCTTTGATATTTCTTGTTCTTAGTCTTTGCTTCTCTCCTTCACATTCACAGATGAAACACATTTCCAGCATAAAAATCAGCAAAATGGAATGAGTTACAGAGTAACATTTATGACTTCTTAAACCATATCCAATAAAGCCTGAATAGTTCAGTCTTTGGAACATTTTCTTTTGAAAGCTATGATTTGACACTTTAAAGAATCACCTCTTTCTCTGTTTTCCTCTCTCGCAGGAGCTGAACTAAACACTGAAAATGAAAAAGAAACCCCAAAACTTTAAAAACACAAAAGAAGGTAATGCTTTCATTCAATCTTCCTGAATTTGTGACCTATTTCTGACACTGAGAAAAATACTATGCTAGTTACTGACTACCATAAAACAATGCTTTAAAACATGAGTATTTTTGTTACTGCTGACTGGGGATATGGATATTTCACCCACTCAGAACCATCTCCCTCAATCACTCCCTCAATCCCTCTTCTTCAAAAGAAGTGCAACATCTAACTACCCCTTTTTGTGGATGCAATAAAAACATACCCAACTGTACTCAAAAGATATAATAAGTATTTAAGTCCAGCTGTGCAGAGTAAGTTCAGGGACCGTTTACGACCAGATTAGGTGCAGAATTGTGTATGCATATATGATAATTCTGAACAAAGGGGTTTACTGTGAAGCAAAGTCAGGTGATTTTTTGGTGCACTGCACCCTTACGTATCCAGGGAACTGAACTACAGGTGTAGTTGCCGTTTTGTGAAGTAGAGCTGATTCCACACAAGTAAAGACAAGCAGACACGGCCTCCTACTCTTTACAGGGGGTGTTCAGTTGTCCTTATATTCACCTAATACAAAAGTCTTCAAGTGTAAAGCATGCTCCAGTTTTTTCTCTGGAACCTATAACATTATCAATAGAAAATGCATGGAATTTTAATTAAAAATTGGTTTTGAATTTTAATATTAGCATATGGTTTGCAACCCAAGATCACAGTACTCTGCTTGTGGGTATGAGCCTTCAGGTAAGAAGGGCTACAAGGAAAAACTGTTCTCATTAAAGTTGATCAAATAACTAACTTCTGATAACTTAGTAAATTAAACTGATTCCCCTGCTCAGGGAATATCTGTGAAAACATCACCATCCTCTTTGAATTTATCACTCTTTGAAAGAACTGTTCCATAATATATGCAAAACTCTACAGATTAAACATAAATGGTGATTTTCTACAAATATTTCTCTTCAGGTCCTATAGGTCACTCGTGAATGGGCTGGCTAATGTGAGGTAATGCCTCCGTTCCCTGAGTGGATGGTCTTAAATAGAGACTCCAAAATTGTGGTTCATAAGCACACCAGACTCCAGGAAAAAAAAAGACAAACAATGAGGAAAAAAAAAAAAAGGTACAAAGAAGTAATTGCCCGGGCCAAACATTTCTAGCAGTATTTTTCTAACTTCTCTCTTCTTACTTTTCATTTTCTGGCAAAAGCAAGCTGGAAAATGTAAATTAATACCAAAGTTTACTGAAAGCATACTTGATTCTGTTGCAAATGGCCCAAAGATGATGCTGACAACAATAACAATGTTAAACAATATTGACAATACATGTTGAGAGCATGTGTTGTCCAACCAGATGACACAAGTTTTATACAGACTGGAAGGAAAGAGCATAGCGGATTCTGATGAAAGACAGGAAATTCAGAAAAGAGAAAGAAAAAAAGGAAACAAAGAAAATACAAAAGTAGCCTTGGTAAATGTTTTAAGAAATAAGAAACCTTTAAAAAAAAGGTACATTTTTCCCTAAATACACAAAAGATTTGTAGATAGTACTAAGACATAGTCTGACTGTATGGCACATTACGAAGATGCCTGAAAACACCTGAAAGCGTCAGGTTAAACTGCCACATTCAAGCAGGTTCCATGTTCTGAAAATCCTGCTGCAACTGCTGAAGTAAGTCAACTTAAGCCAATTTATGTTTGCGTGTTTACAAAGATAACAACATCAAATGTGCCTCCCTGGAAGCTAGGGAGCTAATACACGGAATGCAAACAATAATCCAGCTTTTAAAGAAAACTATCCAATACAGCTGGGAAAATGTTTGAGGACTTTTTTATTTCTTGGTTGGGTTTTTTTTTTTGTTTTGTTGGGTTTTTTGTTGTTGTTGTTTTTTTAAACGATTTCATGTCTCTAAGAGAATCAAGAGCAGGCACAAGCAAAAAAAGAAATGGAGGGCTTGTTCACTTTTCCTAATGTCTTACAGTCCTCAAGATGCCCTGGTTCTAACATCCCCTTTCACATGCAGCAAAAAGGGGCAAAAGTAAAGAATCAGACATATAAAAGGCAGGCAATTCTTCAGTTGTTTGTTAGCAAGAACAGAGGAGTCCTCTTACACGGTAAGAGCAGTCATATGGCAGAGTGGGATGAATCTAGTGAAAAAAATTGAGGCTGGCCTCTCATTTAGGAGAGGAGGCATTTTTGGCAGCCAGTGCAGCCCACTGAAGAGCTGAATCACCCACTTGAACTGCGTAACTGTCTCCGCTGACAGCGAACGGAGACTGGAGCCAACAGGCTCCTAAATTACTTGCCTCAGTTAAGTAGCTAAAATTAGGACAGGGGAATTCAGGCTACATCCAGGATGGAAGAACACTGCTCCAGTCTTTTAGATAGGAAACCTGACCTTGTGTGGCACAAAATGATGGCAGCAATCCCATCCTGGTTGCTGCACTATTCCATGCAGATGAAGTCTTAAATCTCTTCACAAGAAGGGAACAGCATGAAGCACTGGACAAACATATTTGATAGTTACGTCCGTTCCCTCCGTTGGCACAAACAGGACTGTGGCCACCGGAAAAAGTCTGTGCTGAAGAAACCACGGAGATGGTCACACAAATCAAGCATTAGTATCTCCAGCAGCCCAAATTCTTGCTCTGATGGTTGTGCACAGGCAATATCAATGTCATCAACATCCACCTATACGGCCTGAGCTACCAGTGCTTCTTGGCATTTACACAGCCTGGTGAGGGCAGAATTGGGGCTTGTTGCTCAAAAAGATGAGCTCTGGCAGCAAAGGGATTTCTTTTCCAGATTGCGAGCAATAGGACACATAGCACAAATCCTTCAAAATGAAAATGTGTGTTTGAACGAGAATGAAAACAGGAAGACGATAGTGGTGACGAGGGAAAGGGATGCACTAGGGACCGAGCTGCTATGGAAGCACTGCCGCTTTCCCAGTGGGAAGCTCAGCCATAGGAAGGTGCAATTGAGAGGGATGGAAGAGGCTGTCAGGCTTTGCTGGCTGGAGGCTACGAGAAGTGGAGGACATGCTGGCCCTCTGCTTGCCAGCTGAGCCAGAGGAGCTTGAGCCATGGTGCTATTCCTCCCCACAGCGAGGAGTTGATGAGCTGTAGCAGGGCTGCAGTACTGGGCTCACCAGCTCTACTGCATCCTAAATGAGCCTCTACAATCTCACTTCAGAGGGATAATTAGGCAGCAGTTTCTACATGCACCATTTTGAAGCTCCAGTCTGCTCTTTCGGTTGGCATAGCCCACAGAAATTCTCAGTAGGAGCTAAAAAATCTGTCAGTCTTTCCCGTCAGATCTCACTTCACTCCTAAAGTACAAGTACAGTCATTTCCCTTTTGAATCTGGCATATCATTAGTACCTAATATCATGCATAAAAGATTTTTGATAAAACATGATCTGGCCTGAAGCATACTTTTATTAAAAGGCTTAACCCTACTATATTCACAAGCATTAATAAAACACCAAGTTATAATTAAAAATAAAATATCCACATTTTTTCAATATCCTTAAAACTGCCACACAGTTCTTTTGTTGTTTTTTTGGTTTGGTTTGCTGGTTTGGGTTTTTTTTTAAACAACTAGAGCCGGTCAAAAGCTAGAGATTTTCCACCGCTGCCTTCTCAGAGTGACAGCAAGCATTTTCCAGCCATATATATCTTGCCTGAGCCAAACTTTTTAACAGGAAGAATGAAGAAAGTTTCTATTTGTAAACTCCTAACTCAAACAAATTACAGAAACGTCAAATGCTACTTTTTCTGAGGGTCACTTAAAACAATTATCTGCCCTGGGATACCGCGACTTCTGCTCCATTGGGAAGGTGAGAGCTTTAGATCATTTCATCCCTTTCCACATAGCGTATCCAATAAGATGCTGCTATTTCCCCAAATCTAACGAAAAAAAAAACTCACAAAAAGATGTGCAGCTCATTTTGACAATACACATCAGGATTTTTGTGCGCCACAGAAATTACCACTTCTTTTGATTTTTTTTCCCCAAACCCAGCTTTTCAATCTTGTTCAAAATCTAGTGTTGTTCACTGATCCAAGATGACAGGAGTCTTCTTTCAGTGCAGTACTGCCTCAATCGAGGGAAAAGTGTTAGGATGGATTAAAAGCATATGGCAGACCAGGAACTTCTATATTTTATACCTTTGGCCAGCCACTTCACTGGTCTTAATAATACATTGCATTTAATTAGAATTGAATGAAGACTATTTGGTTATGCTTCAAAGTGCATCTGTAAGGTAAACATAACTACCTCACATTTTACTGGGAAACTGATATTCTCAGCAGTTAAGCAACTTGCCCAAGGCTACACCTCCATTACTGCCAAAACCGGGGTTAGCGTCGGCCATTCCTGCCAGAGAAAATTTGAAAGTTCGAGGTTCATTCTTCATAAAAAAAGGATAAAATACAATTACTTATCTCTAAGGACTCCTGTGGTCTATAAATAACATTTGTACATTGCTAAGAGCAAGCCTTGTCAAAGGTAGTAGCGTGCAGAGCATGAAGCCAGAGCACATAAAGCACCAGCCTTTGTGGGTATGGATGTTGCTAGTCTAGCAGAGCTTTTTGCATTTAGAAACATTACATATAGCAAAAATATTTTATGGAAGGAAAAGTTCAGATTATTTTCACAAAAACATTTCATTTTCTGTAACTTTTCACCAATGCAAAATTGTGCAAACTTTTTTCAAGATTTGCTTTCAGACAAATGCCATTCAATTTCCAGCATTCCACCGCTCATATACCAACCATGAGCCAACACTGTCAGATTAAACCTGTTTGTACATTTGATGCCATTTGCAGCATTTTGCCTAGTCTTTCAGACTAAAACCATGCTTTAACCGTAAATGTGCATCTGACTACCACAGGAAGAAGAAAAGAAACAACTTTTCTTTTGCTGAAAGATTCCCATATGGACAGACTCACTCTCGGGTTTTGCCGTGAGACCCTCCACTTTTATTACTCTCTAGGGTTCTCAGTAGTCACAAGTCCAATTTAATCAATCTTCCCGAAAACTGAAGATGCAATACTTTTTGCGTTGCTTACACTGTGCAGGATCATACTGAAATGACAGAAAAACCTCCATTTCTCTTCTGTCAACTGCACTAAGGAAAAACAGCATACCGAGAGAGACAACAAGGAAAAATATGAAGGGAGCATGTGTGCATTTCTGCATACCGTTACTTCTTCTGGGGTAAAATTTTTACCTAATGAATGTAATAAAATACTCCTTTAAATATTTCCTGCCAGCAATTTCTTACATTTCATAACTGATTGAGTTCTAAACTGTATGTTTAGAACTGTAGAGCACCCCACAAGTGCTAACATGAAATTAAAAATAATAGAAAATAATAGAAGTTCTTTCTGTGTTGATCTTTTACAAATTGACACAGCTGAAGCAGAAGAGAATGGTACACATCTTTCCGTGCTGTGCTTGTGTTACAGTATGCCTAGTATTTGGAGCTTTTCTTAAAGCACTGAGAAGTTTTTTTTAATTGCTCCATGCTGGCTTCCTCCACACAGTCAATATTTGCAGAGCAGCAAAGGAGCAGCAGGGCTCTTAAAAATCACTCAACTGAATCCCAGCTGGAAACCTGAACACCCCATCTTTTGCTAAGCCTATGTTGCTGTGCAACAATTCTGCCAATATAGTTACCTTTTTTGTGTGTGTGTGTGTGTATGTTTACACAAAAGGTATTTTCAGACATAGTGTGAAGTGTTACAAAGCAGCATAAATTTCTTCAGAACATTCATAGGCTAGAGTAAAGGAAATAGATACTAAAGATGCTTTATTAAATTTCACTTTTAAACTCATAGTCCCTGATTGTACAGGGAAAAAAAAAAAAAGGAAAAAAAGTTCTGTCGCCAGTTCCTAAAATCACTATTCCATTTACTAAAATTCTACAGCCTTAACAGAAAACTAAACATTTTTATACACATAAAATTTTTGTAACCCTTACAAGGATGCAAAAATATAACAGCAAAGGCATCTTAAGAGATTTATATTGAAACCCTATGAATCACTGACTTTCAAACTACAAGCAGCAACCAGAGCAATCAACAGTCTTCTAAGCAGCTGAACGACATTGTTCTAGTTTGGAGACGGGGATTTTTAGATAATGCTCCACCATAAGTTTTATTGCCAGTCCTAATAGCAGCAATGCATCACTTCTGAGATGAGCAGATGCTATCATGAGATCGTGGCAGTACTTTGTAAAGCACAGTATAAACACGTTGCAGGGAAAAAAAATTCCTGCAGGCAAAGCTTTGGAGATGAGACAGACGTATGGAACAAAGTGATTTGACTAAGGTGACAGCTAGGTCAGTGGCAGAGTCAGGAACACAAGAGAGATCTTTTCAGTCCCAAATGGCCTACCAGTGACAGGCCAGAAGCATAAAGACCATTTTCACTGGAAAACATACTATGGAATCATACTAGACTGGATTTCATTGAACCTAAACCATTCTACAATTCTATGACTCTAACTCCATTATTGCTTCAAGTACATCTTACTTTGGAACCACAGACAGCAGAACCAGTCATCCCATCACTGACCTTTTTCTGTTTGCTGATTTTCTGTGGAGAAACCGCATTAGTTTTACATCTTGTCTCAAATGATAACACTTCACTGCCATTCTCTGGGATGCCTGCCTGTGTCTGGTTTAGGTCAAGAGACTCCGATAGTTACAAGCACAGGAAACTCTGTGCCTCAGTAGTTGATGAACACCGAGACCTTATCTATAATGGCACTGAAGTTCTGCATGAAGTATCTATCATACCTATTATGCTTTAAGTGGTGCCAAAAGCTTATGGATTGTGATCCATCCAGCCCCAGCACAGAGGCACAAAACTGAGAGCCCTCTTTGCTTTTTTCTCTCACAATTTAACCTTCCAGTGACACATGGCTTCTCTTTCAGAAAGTTTATTGCTATTTTTACTAGGATCTCTGTTGGTAAAAAGAACAAGCATCACACTTTGGAACAATGCCAAATAACCATCATGCAGAGACTTTTACATATTCACTCCATTCAGCTAAGTGCTTTTAATACCATGAACAAACCCTACAAGCAAACCCAAAAAGGGGGCACAAAACCTAAACAAAAAGTCCACACCCAATGGCAATGTACTATAAGTGCCTCGAATTCATCATCCACCTGTTGGGTAGGTCATGAGAAAAGATTTATGTCCAAAGAGCCGTAACTTGTAGGGAGCGAGATGCAGAAAGTCTATCCCTCTTTGCTGGGAAATCTGATCTTTACCAGAACAGATTCCAGTAATGAATGCAGTTTGGGTAAATTTAATGGTCTATTACTTTTGCATGTGTCATGTTTCTACATATTTTGTGTTTTGGGTTTTTTTCCTTTATATTTGATACAAGCAGCAGAGTATAACTGGCAGAATGTGTCATCCCTTGTTTTCTTTTCCATTCAGCTGATGTGCTAATTTTGTGTAACACAAGAAATGAACAGCGCTTTCCAGATGTATGAAATTTGGTTTTAACAACCAAGTAAGACGGGAATTTTTTTTATGGGATCACAGTTTCCTCAATTAATTTTTAAGCGAATTCAGCTTTGGACACACTGAGTGCTGTATTTTACAGAGCTCTGTGGGGAAAAAAAAGTGAGGTGGGAGGATGTATGCCTACTTTCAAAGTGCAGAGAGTTAACAAAGCATTACTTTAAATTCAGTTATTTTAAAGTCAGTTGTTCACGTCTGCTTAAATGCCTGTGGGTAAATATGCTGAGGTCTGTAATAAACTTTAAATGGTCAATATTGTTATGATAATATTTCTAGTAGTGCAATAATTGCAAGAGTAAGTTAATCTTTAATTTAACAGATGAAGGAAGGAAATAATTCTCCCTTTTCTGTCTGAGACAGACAATTTTTCAAGTTACAATCCCACCTAACAACTCAAAATGACGATGGCAGACT
This sequence comes from Pluvialis apricaria, assembly GCA_017639485.1. NCBI lineage: Eukaryota > Metazoa > Chordata > Aves > Charadriiformes > Charadriidae > Pluvialis > Pluvialis apricaria. Next base: position 28,459,039 of record CM030014.1, read on the forward strand.
CTGTACTGAAGCTGCCCTGACACAGAGATCATGAAACCTCTACAAGAAGCGGGAGTCCAGCAAGCTTGCGATGACTGTAACTGCACGGTGGACTAAATGAATCAAGTTTGTCCTATAAGCAGCATGCTTGGGCCTTCTACTAGCTGTAATAAGAGCCAGGATTTTACAGAGAGAACCTGCTGATTTTCCCAAAGACAATAGATCTACTGGAACTTTCCCAGGGAGAGGTATATGTGCATGTGTGTGCATGTGCATGCACACGTGTTTATGTGCCTGTCCACAAAGATACAAAGACAGAGTGGAAATCTGAATCTACATAATGTCAAGTAATCGAAAAAAAGGAAGTCAAAGTTGTCAATACAGAATTCTTTGCAGAATGGAAGGAACAGAACTGCTCAAAGGATTCAAAGAATTAAAGAAGCTGAATTTCCAAGAGGTCTTTTAGAGCAAAATTGCATTAAAAGCATCTTCTACAGACTATTTGGGCTCAGACAAAAGCTTTTTAGCTGCTCTTCTGGCTTTTGGTTAAGCCAGTTATGAAAAACATGCATGCAAGGTGTTTTTGAGTTAGGTCACAATTTCTTAAGTTACCTGTCCCCACTGAACCCAGGCATCTGCCCACTCATTCATCAGTTCAGACCTGGGACACTGGCACTGACACCATTTTGTAACCATAGAAAATAGCAAAACTTCCCTAAGTGATACCATCTCTAAATTTACCAATTTCACAGTTAATTATTCTTGCAAAAGAGCGTGGGAGAAATGTGACATCCTGAGAGAGACTGCCTTCCTATTCAGAACCAGCTCAAAAAGACGTTTAGATTTAAACTCCACTGAAGTAACAGAACTTACCAATAATACAAAATTATTCAGTGTGGGGAAAAAAATCACAGCTGACTTAGAAGAGCCATGTGGAGGATTTCATGATATTGTGTGACTGGGCAACAAAACTGATGGATTAAGTTCACATCAGCACATGTAGCCAGAGAAAAGCTGTTCTAAATACCTACACACTGGGGGGGCACACAATTCACCACTGCTACTGAGGAACCAGATCTGAGAATCATTACAGTCAATTTGAGAACATCAGCTCAGTGTTCAGCCATCGCCAGAAAGGGCAAACACAGTGTCCGATTTCTTGCCATATAAAAAAATACTTTTTACCGCTACAAAGCCATAGTAAGCCCGTGTCTTCAAGACTCTGTGTAGTTTCAGTTATTCCACCTCAAAAACAATACAGCTAGAGTACAGAGAGGTATAAAAATGGCAATAAGTATGTTAAAGATGTGGGCTAGCTGGAATACTAGGACAGGCTAAATACATTAAGGTTCTTTTACACGGGAACTAGATAGCTCTGGGTGGTATGACTAAAGTCAATAAAATCATGAACATGTAAAAGAAGGAGGAAATTTGGGTATTTTACACAGTCTTGGGGTGATTGTGGAGGAACAGGGCATTAAACTGTCAGACAGTAGGGTTAAAACAGGAATATACTTTGTTATACCACATATATTGGCACCACCACTACCTCCTAGAGCCCAAAGGAGTAAGTCATTCCTAACACACAAATGTACCAAAGGCCACTACGAGCTACAACCAAAAGACCCAGAAAATACTTCAGCCACAGATTGCTGCAAGGTGGGACAGTATATTTGGGAAATAATCCTCTCAAACTAGTTACCCTCAGGAATTCTGTTGCATCTGCAGCATGTAAGCGGGTACGACTTGTGTTTCAATCTTGCTCAGGCTGATAGTGCTGCGTCTCCTCACAGAAAACTGCGGGCTCTGGTAACCATCTAAGGGGAAAGTGTACTCAAGACACCTAACCTGAATAACAGCACTTAGACTTGGTCACAAAAACATATTTTACTTTGTAGCTATATCAGTACATCTTCTGTTAGGAACACTAACTTGCAGTTTACAGGTTTATTTTACAAGCCAGAGATGCCTCTGCATGCACGCCTGTATTGTGGTTTTTCTTTCTTACAGCACTTTTAACCTTCAACAGCAATTCCAGTGGCTAAATCAAAATAAGAACTGTTTTCTCAGTGATATTTCTACTCTTCTACTAAAAGTCTAGCTTCAGGCTCGAAAACTGCTACCTGACTATGGGGCCCCATGGTGCAGATGGGAAACAGAAGATAGCCGAACACCCTGACAGTTGTTCTCACCCAGATCAGGGTTCACCTGCAAATGGAACAAAGCTCCAGCTTGCTCCTGTGCATCTCCCAAACACAGCCAGTCATTATAACACACAAGTATTTGCGTGTATGTTTGCTAATAATAATGTTAATTTTTACTACCTACAACTATAATCATGAATCAACTGATAGTTAACAGCTCTGTATCCAGATGCTGTGTATGTACTGGTTTCATCAACATCCATAAATCCCTGCACTCTATAACTTCCTAAAAAAAACTAGAGAAAAAAGTACAAGCAAACAGAGCATCATGATTTCTATTGTGCTTTAGGCAGCTCTTCAGTTTGAATCAGTAATCATGATGTACCATAAAACCCAAGAGAATAACTCTATAAATAGATTAGAGGGCTGACTTAAAATACCCTTTCATAATTAGAAGTCCACCTGATGTCACTGAAACATTGAAGTATGTAATGTGCAGACCGTTATATTTAAAATATATATCACACAGTGCACATACCAATTTTCCATACAAAAATTATTTTTTTTAAAAAAGATCACACCGCAATGATGATCAAAACCTAATCAACCTAAAAACAGCCTGAAGATTTCTATCACTATTTCAAACATGACTTGGTAGTGCAGTTCAGCTTTTGACAATAGTAGATCAATTAGAAGGCATCAATTCTAATTGGTGGCAAAAACTGTTTATTAGCTGAAGACCCCTTGATGCGCAGCCCTGAGCCCCACACAGACAGAAGTGCCTAATGGGAAGAAGGCAGAAATGGAAAAAAGCAATACTGGACAGCGGGTCTCCCTGTCCCCTTGGCGTAACGGTGACTGACCTCATCAGATCTTTGCGCGCACACACAGAGGGAGCCCCCAGGGAAAGGATCAGTGGAAAGACATTTTGTCAGATCTGATAAAGTATATATATTGTATGCATCTAGACCGTTAATGCCTCCGTTCCCTCTCCTCCACGTTAAGCAAAGGCCCTGGCTGCTGTCAAACGATCTGGGCAGCAGTGTGCTCGGCGGCAGGTGGAAGGTGAGTGACAGGCTCAGGAAGCTGAGAACACCCACAGGTACCTGTGAAAGAAAAGGGGCTAGGTTCCCAAGCCAGCACAACAAGCACAAGGTGCATAACGTTATCAAACCATGCAGTGCAATTACAACACAATAAAATAGTGTTTCCTTCATCATTTTTCTTCTTTGTTTTTTCCCCTCTCATTTAAACTGTGTAAATAATAATTTTTTCTGCACAAGACAGAACAGCTATTTCCTTCTGGGAAAAATTTCCAATAAAGACATCAAACACAATGAAGTCTTTTCAATTGAGTAATTTGTCTCGGCACTGATTTCCCTTCTTTCATCATACCTCTGGCAGAAACCATCTTAAGCAGTGAGATTCACCTGAGAGCTGGAGGGTGGAGAATCCCTGTCATTGTAAACACATCTGTGCTGCTCTAAGAAATTTATTGAAGTTCACATTTCTCAGTGACCTCCAAGTTAGTTTGTTTCTGCAAACTGACCTGTTTTCGTCCTTCCCTTTTTTTCAATGCCTTTATTGAAATTCCTTTGAAATCCAAACAGATAAAGGAATTTAAATTTACACAACAATATCTCATTCACTATGAAAAAAACAAGACAAGTTGGTTGTTTTTTTTCCAGGGGAATTAATGTTGACCGATGTGAAACCATGGTAACTGTCAACTTCCACAAGGTTGTGCTATAAAGGAAAATGAATTGGTGCAACCACCTCAAACATTTCCGTGGGTTATCACCATAGTAAATCTAACAAAAACATACTTCATCCTATAACTAGATTTTCATTTCAATGAGGGAAACCATTGATCATTTTAACCAGCTATTTGTGATCTACAGTCAGCAGTTCCCATAGGAAGTAAATATGTGCTAAGGGGAAAGAAGGGGAAATGCATCTTTTTCAATGATTTCTCTTCTAGCAGCATAGGGCAAGGGTTGGCAGCAAAGGGTGAGATTTAGGGGCCCTTGCCGGGACAGGAAACACTAGATAGGAGAAACCATAGATTTCTTGCAGCACAAGAATCTACAGAAATGTTAAGCTTTATCGTCCTTTGAGCAAGGGAAAAATCAAAGACCATGAGGAGCAATTAACTACACGGAGTTGCCGAACTAGTAATAAACAGAGAATAAACCCAAGCACAGTAGAGCCGGTGCTAAAAATCTTCCTGTGAAGATTTCTTGGTTATTAGAACTCCTATAAGGCTCTATAGCAACAGCCAGTGAGATCCTGGTGGGTGTTTCCTTACATCCCTCCCTCCCTAACCAGGATCTAACCTTTCCCTGCACGTGAAACCAGGGGAGCCGATGAGATCAGGACTTCAGTTCCACCAGAGTAACTTAAAAACCTCTGCTGTCCTATGTCCAACCTTATAATGCAGGTGGTCTCTTTCAGATGTCAATATTCCTTCTAGGACACAGGATTGCAAACGAACTCCTGAGACTAAAGGTCTAGCCTTTATTCATGCTTAAAATGGTTCATATTAAACCAATGCAGGTTCCAGCAGTTCAGTTCTCTGATGGACTGACATCTAATTCCCAGACTAAGTTTACCACTATTCAGTTTACACCCACTTATATACTTTTGCCAACAATCTTTTCCACTTAACTTTTCTCTCTCTACAGCAAGGTATTTAGAGAGCAATCACAGCCCCTCTGTGCCTTCATTCTCTTAAGCTAACTAAGCCATACTCTTTCTATTTCCTTTCATAGGGCAGCTCTCCCTTCCTGTCCTCACCTCAGCCTGAATTCAGCCAGAGCTGAACTCCTGGTTTTCTCAGCCATTGATTTTTTGCTCTGTGTCCATGTCTTATAAATGCCTCTCCATACTATCTCCTCTCGTGTCCCCTGCACAGAGAAATATCGCCAAGTTTATCTGCATATCCCCAAGCTTCATTACAGACAATTGGAGATCTAATGTACAATGCTTCCTACCAGCTTCACCTTGATTTCAACTTTCCTGAGCAGTGCCTCCTGCTTTGTCACATCAGCTGCTCTGTCATATTTCCGCTGTATTATACCTACCTTCACATCACATCAGTTGGTCCCAACCCTCCCTGTTTTGCTGCTCAGGCATTGTATGTAAACAGTTCATTTGCTTTTTACTGAACATATCTCTTTCCCTAGCTGCGTTAAGCACTGTCCTCCCATTAATTACATCAGTCGTAGGATCAGTTATGTGTATTCGCACGTGCATATACTAATGCGTATGTATTGACAACAGCTCATAAATTAGACACAGACCACTTTTTACTACAGATGAACATGAATGGGGTGTTTGAATCCTATTTTTAAGACAAGTTTTTACCTAATGTGCTAGCCCTAACACCTCCAGGTTTTTTTCATCAGATGAAACAGGCTGATTTGTAAAAACAGTAAAATACCAGTAATGATACATTATTGGATCCACCAAGAGAGCTTATGGGCTTTTTGTTTGTTTGTTTTCTTTTGGTTTTATCCATCAAGTTATCTCTAGAGACAGATCACAGAGCATTTTCATCATATTTCACAAAATAAACGTGGCAGCAAGAAAAGTGAGCACAACAAAAAAGTAGACTGTGGTAGCTGTAGAATACAATGCTGGTGAAGAAAACAACAGTGAAAAACTGTTGAGGGTATAGCCTTTTAAGACCAGACCTTCAGAAGTCAGCCCAGAAAGTACTCACACTGTGTCAGCCATACACTTGCACACAAAAGATGATTATTCTAGCCCAGCTGAGAGCCTGGTCACTGACTCCACCTGTGGTTTTAAAACCCTTATGCTTCAAATGTGGAAATAAATTTCATCTGGAGCTCTAGTACCAACCTGCACAATCCCGGCCCCGGATCTGGAAAAAGTCCTGAGCAATTCAATACCATTCCCATAAACTGCAAGAAACACAAAGAAAAACTTAATGCTGCTCAGAACAAATTTAACCTTCCCCAACAAAACTCATGAGGGGAGCAAACGGAACTCCAGACAACGGCTGTTAACCAGCAGGCATTCACAAGAGCATTGGTGATTTTTTCAGTTAATTACAGCAAAGAAAAACTTTTCTAGCAACTTTGTTCTGTCCTGTGTGCATGTTGGGGGGGCTGGGAAAGGGAAGACACATTCTATGTTATTCTTTTCAGTGTAACAGTCCAGAGGTATAATTTGTCCTAAGAAGAACCCATGCTCCCTTTTTATGAGTCACTTGCTTTTTCCATTGTATTCTGCATCAGTTTTTTGTTATTATTATTTAATTGCTCATAACTGTAACTGTCTTCTAAAAATATTTTGAGATTTTGGGGCTGTGTGTTAGGGTTTGGCAATATGAATATATTCAGCTATGTTTGTTTTCCCCCACTAAACTGTTCAACAGGTCTGAATTTCTTTTGATAGTGACTTGACCAAAAATGTCTTGCAGTTTATTGCATAAATTCTGGTGTATTCAGGGCCAAGAAATAAAAGGTATTCACCAGACTGAGACTTCTTACAAGATTACAATAACGTTTCTGAACAGAGGCAGGCAATTTGGAAACTACCATTATGGGACCAAAGTCAAAACAAAATACTGCAAAGATTTAGAACTCTGACTCAAAGGTTTATGAAGAATAAGTTGCAAAGGAAGAAAAAGCTTTGATTATACATTTTTTTTTTCAATTAGAGTATGACAAAATAAGCTAAAAAAATTTATAGTCTGAGTTTAATTTCTGAACCGCTTGATGTCTGGTTATTGAAATGAAGCATTCTACATCACTAGTTTGTAGTGAAGTACAGATTTTTGAATATTCAGTAGACAGGAAAATAAAACATCTGTCAAAACAAACAGCTACTACATAACAGCAATCACACATTAAAAACAATCACATTTTCTGCTGGTATGAGACGGTGCAGTTCCACCGATGCAGATGCTGCAGCAGCTGAAGTGACAGAGACCACAATGGACAGTCGCTCCTGAAAAGCTGTAGTTCAGAAACGTTACACAGTATTCCATAAAATCTGTGTAATTTGCACCAGATCAGGCTCGTGTTGAAAACTCACTGATACTTAATATATCTTGTTGTAAATAAGGTAGTGAAAATAAATGCCAATGAAGTCGTTGGACAAATTGAAAATTATAATGTGCAAAACAATGGGCTTTTGACACTTACATAGAAGTACCCTACTTTTCAGGCTTTCTTGACCATATCTTTTTCTGCCCACGCACCTGACATCCTGAGTAAAGAAGTATTTTCCCACTTCACCTTTAAGACACAAACACATCCAGTGGGGACACACACACACAAACTCGCATATGTACTTGCAGATCAAACATGCAGCATAGGCACATGCTCTGCAGGCACACAACTCCATGCACAATCTGTCCAGTGCACAGGAACATACTATATTTACTGTGCATAAATATACCATTAGCAGAGCACATATATACTAGGTCCAGTATATCCTGGACGTAACACAGGGTGACTATCTGTCTCAGAACAGAACAACACTATGGGTGTTTCCACTTACACGCTGCAGAATCAATAAAAATACCTGTGGCCCCCTTGTCACCCCCTTCCCTGGGGCTCCCAATGGAGATGCATTCGCTAACTTTATTGAATTGGGTTTCTCAGCACGGGGTGTATGTTCCACTACACAAAACAGGGCTGCTTATCAAAGATGTGGCTTTAAACAGTAATAAAATAAAAAAGATCAAAGGCTGCCAGAGACACCATTATGCCAAATATTTTTCAGAATTTTTTCAAACCCATTTACTAGTTAATTACTGAGAAGAGGAACGATGCCACTCATTTTAACAAATGACAATTTAATTTTTTACTCTGGCACAGAGACAGGCATGAATCTGAAATAATTTAAATCAAAAAAGCTTTAAACCCAAAAATATCACTTACAGCAAATGTTGGGGTGTAATGGCCTATTCACCTAAAAAGGGCCTGCAGGTTCATATTCTATGCCAACAACCACGTATATCTTGCTTTTTCATGGGATTTTGCTGATAAATTAAGATGTGTTTTAATATGTGGCCACTAAAAGAGCCTTAAGAAACCTCTGTAATACTCTGAAAGGTTCATCTCCGTAATTTAAATAAAGCCTTTTCAATACCAGTAGAATAAGACAGTCGAATGATATCGCAGTAACTGGAAGGGATGATCAAAAAACAATTTATGCTGTGGTTAGAATCACTTAGAGTTTCCTCTGTAACTAAAAGCTGCGTTAACTGCATGAGTTAAAGCAACAGTTGTTCCCAAGTAAATCCACACACTGACCAGCCACTAGAACAGCAAATTCCTATCAGCCACTTCAGTTATACACAACCTTGCCTAAACCGTTACTTCCTAAGATATTTCACATGCCACAGGCAATCTTAAAGAGTGAACCTAACCCAAGCGGATCTTTAAGTGCCTGTACAATCCATTAGCTTCTACAAGCTCCTCACAAGATCTTTACTAGACTGCGCTTCTGCAATCACTTTTTCTGGCAACAATGTCAGCTTAAGAAGCCATTGTCCATGCTTTCCCTTTTCAAAATTATTTGTTCTTGCCTATGCTTTCCCTGAGTTGGATCAACACAACTGCTGGCAGGGCCATGTTGTGGGGTAGGGTGTGCTTTGACATAACTCACCTGATGCAACACCTAACTGCAGCCAGAAACCATGGTCCTTCTCCCTCCTTCATGCACTCTCAACTGCCTCCCTTGGTTCCCTAATTCTCCACCTGACATGAATCAACTCATTGTGTAACCACAGAACTAATAAATCTGAAACAAAGGTGGAAGAGGGCAGGAACCTGTAGGCAAATGTGGGGGGGGGGAGTGATATTACCTTTCTTTTGGTAGCAGGTAACCATTAGATCAGCAAAGCTGTCAAACTGCACCCTCAGACCAGTGGATAGATTTGGATTAGCATGTTGTTTTAGTTTGGAGTCAGGTAGAATTGTAGCCTTTGGACAGGTTTAAGCATTTTGCTGAGCTGGAACCTAAATTTCCATCAACAACTAATTCAATGCTCAAGTCACGGACACAATGCTTTGAACAGCAGTGTCTAATCTTGTGTCTATTAAGAAAGTAACTTGCAGAGAGTCATGCCCTTTAGTTTCAATAGCAGGGTAGTATCAGCATTGCAGAATAAAAGTTCTGTTCTCATTGTTAAAAGCTAACAATGAAATTTCACACTCCCACTCCATCTTATAATCAGTTACCTGAATTACTTGAAATCCTTTATCCTGCATGAATGTACTGCTAGCATCGTCTAGCATTATTGACACAAATACTATTATTTGGAGGAACAATTTATGCTTCATTGCTATTAATTCTGCCACACAGAAAAGCTGTAAAAATGTTTATTAATACAATGTGAACAACTTGATCAATTAAAAAGCACTGATTTACACATCACAGAATTTTCTGTAAATACTTAGAAACCACACATACAAATTATCATTATAGAAACTGAATACAGTTTTATTTTTAAGCTGGATCAAGTCCTATTACCTAATGCAGGCCCTTATATAGAGAACCTCTATTGACTCTGTAAATAATTCACATCAGTCTGTGAGGACGCAACTCAAAAACATCTTCCTATTAGAAAGGAACTTTGTTATGTTCCAAGTCTGCTTGCAATAAGCAGTTCTTTGTAGGCAATAAAATGGTTTAGGTCTTTTGCCAAATCTCAATGTGTGGCCATTCCATAAGATTGCCTAAATCAATGCACTTGGAATTCTCAAGATAGTTCATTTTCCAAAGAACTTGCCTGATTCAGATATATGTATTTAATTCAATATATATGTAAAAAATAAGCATTACATTAGTTTCTATTTCTCTTAGTTTTTAGATCTATTCAACTTAATTCAATTCCATTTAACTTCTTGGTATGCAAGCATCAGTTTTGCTCAGTGCTGATTCCACCACAAGATATGAAAGGCTATAAAATCTTTAACTCACTGCTTCAATTCAAGTAATGCCCAACAACGTATGTATTCTAAAGGTTGCTAAGTGACTTTGTAAGTGCTCGCCTAGTATTATTTATCACCATTACCTTACAATCCCAGAATACTTTTCATAAGTTTTCTGAGACATCTCAATTTCTGTTGATGAGTTTCAAAGCTGTAGGTATCTAGTAAGTTATTTGAGCGTTAATATTGTGATGGACAACTTGTTGATGCAGGCTGTTCACCCAAGTTGTATGCTGTTGCTTGTGCTCCCCATAACCTTTAAGAAACAAGTGTAATGGCTAGTGAACAAGAAATACAAATGTTCCCAATCACACTTGCCTGTTTATGCACTCAAGTGCTTGTAAAATCAGAACTCCCCAAGGCTGAATCACGGTCAGCTCAAACAGCTGCTCCAATCATTTTTCAGCACTTGAGCAGCTGTAGGTTTCTTCATGTCAGTCCTGGTGGGCCAATGACCACATAAGCGACATCACAGTCAACAACTGCCTGAGAGAAAAAAACTTCATGGCAACAGGGAATGCTGGAAGGCAGGGCACTTAGGGATCAGTCTGGGAAAGTTTTCATATTGTTTTGTGGATCAGCAAACAACTGGAATATTTAATAAACCAAGCTCTCCAGTGGCAGAGAAAACACATCTGATTTAGTACCTCTCCACCGATATAGACTAAAAGTTATAATCTTTCAGAGGAAATGCCTTTGCACATAGCAAGAAAATTCAGATACAAATAAACATACCCCTTATCACCTTGTCTTCTAGTTGTTTTCCAATAATGTTGCTACTTTCTTCACATTTTTACTTCTTACTGTTTTAAATTTCTTTTCGTGACCCGAGCAATTCATCACATGATAGGCGATACCCACATTTTGAGCACACATACAGTAAAAGTTGATGGACATGGCTTGTAACATGGGTACTGAGTGCCTCTACAGCAAGCAACATGATCCACTGGGGGCTGAGCGAAGCTGAGTACCAGTCTCTAAAGTTTGGGTCAGAGCCATGGAGAAAACACAGACAAGTTCTCAGCCCAGGCTGTTTCCAGCCTATTCCATCTCACCATACATTCTGATGAAAACTTCACGGGCTGTTGCCCAAATATGCTTTAAAATTCAAATAAAAAATATTGAATGTTAGATGATACTAAGCTTCTTGCTACATTACCCAATGAATAATATAGAGCTAAGCTAAGGCAACAGACTAGGAATCAGCAGAGAGATGTTCTTTTGCCAGTTTCGCTGCAGATGTTCAACGTGACTTTGGATGCGTGTTGGTTAAAACACTATCTTGGTTATCTGTTTGTGGGAAATTGTTTTATCTTGGCTTCTCCATGTAGAACAAATATTTCAGAGGTGCAACTCTCCCTTGTTCTACATACACTGAGCAACTAGGATAGCTAATCTTGCTTTGGCCGGTAGAAGCTATTATCATAGGAGCACAGTAGCACATTCAGTAAACAAGTTGGCTTTTACAGCTACCTCCCATTGAGTTCAAACTATATGGGAGCACCTAAACCCCCCTACAACAGCTGGTGTTCCCAGTCTTACCAGGTCCAAAAGCAATAGCGAAAGTATGGAAATTATACAAAACAATCCCTATTCCAGAATGTCTTTGTTGATACGTGCTACTTTGCACACCTCTACTAAGCCTACCCTACTACCCTGATAACCCAGTATCTGAGTTCATAAAGTTTACTTTTCAATCCTAGAGGAGTTATTTTCTCTTAAAGTTTTTGCTGTGAACTAAGCTTTTAATACAATCCTGCCAGCTATGTAAATCAGGAGGGTTTTGTAGATGTTTAATATGCAGCCCTTCACCTGGCATTTTAGAGCATACTATTGTATTTTGAAATCTATTGGAAAGGCTTTCTACACATGACTCATTGCTGATAAAAGAATAACAGAGGAAGTCAAGACAATACATTATTAAATGAAGTTTCAAGAATTAGAAGTAAGGGATTAAAACATGGCTATTAGCCCCATGCGGTTTGTAACTAAACCTGAATTCTCAACTGCAAAAGCCTGCTTGTTGAATGTAAAAAGTAACTGGAATAGTCCTTTATCTTCAGGAAGAAAAATATGAGACAGGCTAGCCCTACAGAATAAGTCAGAAAGTATTTTTCCAGTGGTTTTGATCAGCACAAGCTACATTAGTTTCACACAGTTTAAATTAGTACAGCAGGAAGTTTTAAAAATTTACTTCCATCAGAGAACTCTGCATTTTCATTGAACCAACTACAGTGCTGGCACTGAAAGGGCAGCGCTGGCCAGTGGGTACTAGGCAGTGACACCGGGTATGCCACCAGCACGGGTGATATATTTTGAACACTTCAGGCATAAACATTCTTCCCATGAACCCTCCGTCTCAGGAATGCTCTGCTGAATCCTCAGCTGGAAGGGGTTCAAGGAGGAGCTGGGGCTGGGACCAACAGAAACATGGTGGTTTCTCAAAGGAATGCAGAGCTTTCACTTGAAACACACCATACCCTGTTACCAACAAACGGCAGGATGGGAGGCAGTCCCCTTCCCCGAAGCAATCAGAGATTATCAGTAGCCATGCAAAACTGAAACAGAACTTACATTTTAGGCTTAGAAAGACTAGTCTCTGCAAAGATTTTCATTAACAGGAGAATTCATTTCTCCAGGTAAGAGATGGCTTTGCACTACCTGTAGCATGGATTGTTTCAACTCTTAACGTTTCAGGAGAGCTGTGCTTTTGGAAGTACTGCACTAGAAGGCAAACATCCCTAAGCATAAAGGCATTCTTTCCCCTCTAAAAAGTCTGGTTTGCTCCAACTCTGCCTCTGTGACACCAATGAAAGCAATAACGCAACTCAAACCTTTGCAGAGTCCTGGCAGCTCTCATATACTTTTCAGTAGTAATAGTATTGAATCTCTTAACCCCAAAACATCAATGACAGATTACTGCCATTTCACAGCAACTTTACTTCAGAGATTACCAAAGCCTCCTTCAGGTTCCCTAACACCTGGCTTCCTGGTTGCAAACCGCACTCAGGGTTTTGGGAGCAAGACGACACTTTGACACACATGCCCTGTGTTTTCTGCTGATATGGGGTCACATCTGGCCTTTGGTCGCACATTTGAGCCATCCTTCCAAGGACACCATAAAGGTACAACTTAGCCTAACAAACTCTTCGAAGGATTTCTGCAACTGAGTCCTCACCACTCAAACCATGGAGACGTTCTGACATGCTGCTAGGTAGCGTTACACTGCAGCACAGCAGAAGATTTGCTGTTGCACGTGAACTGCAGTATCTCTTAATTTGCCATGCAAATCTCTGAATTACGACTTTCTCTTTATTCCCTTTTCCCTGGAGTTAAGTTCTCTGCTTATAGTAGCAAAGTTTGTAATCCCCACTGAAAGATTTTGGGTAAGCTGCGTGCCACCACACAGAAGAGACCTCAATCCTTTCTCCTTGCAGTCCAACTGCAAATAAACTCACCCAGACAACCATGTGAATTTACTTTAAATAAGACCAACCAAGGTGTTTGAGTGTACCCAGGGGGAACCAGCCCTGCCAGGGAAACGGATGTTCTTGAACGTCTGCTGTACATAACCTAGCTTTTCTAAAACTCTCTCTGCCATGGGCAATACTACACATAGGTATCCATTCTTCTATTTGTTTTTAGAACATTCGCAGGTTGCGCAGCCACACAAGCCTTCCCACCCGGCAGTCACCCCCAGGGACGTGGCTACAGGAAGCAGTGAATTGTTATGGATCAAATCTGTCACTGGTTTAAAGGGGCACAGTTCTATTAAAATTACAACAGCTTAAAACATGCCTTACAGTTTTGTATTGCAGATATTGCAAATACAGCAAAAGAAAATACGTGACTGGAGCAGCAATAACTCCAGCTGTTCCTTTCTTTTACTTTTGAGTCTATAAAAGGCTTTGGTGGTATCCCTTCTTCTCCCTCACCCTGGTATGAGGTTGAGGGGATTTGAAAAAAAGCTGGAGAAACCATAGCAATGTGCTACATCATCACACTAACTGTGCTCAACTGTCCTGCCTCTGCAAAAATGGAAAATATAACTGCAGTTGGTTTTGTTTTGGCCCCAGGTGCTTTTGCAGCAGTGAATCGTTTATCTTACTTTACTTAAGGCATTTTCCAATTAGCTAATGAAGACTGCACTATCATGAACCAACCACCGCCATTTAAGATACTACAAGGCCTGCTGGTTTTCTTTAGGAAAATTGAATTTCCTGATGCACACTCAAAATGCCAATACATAGATTAAAATTTTTTTGTATTTCAGGGATAACATTTTAAATGCATTTCCTTAGCATAAGCCTGCTGACCTTGATTCTCAAAACTCAAGTCCATCTCTATGTTCGTTTCTATTTCTACAGTTCACCAGGTGAAATTCTAATTTTAGACAACGGCCCTGCAAAGGTTACAGATCAACACTGAATGTGGACTTGTATGTTTTAAGTAAACTTGCAAAAACATTGTTTGTCCCAAGCAGTTTAGTACAAGTACTTTGAAAGGACTCTCATGGCTGGGCAAGCATACACATAATTTTCTTTAAATTTTTATATGTAGAAATAATCACTTATGCTTTTAATAAATATCCTATTTGCCTTTTTTACATTAAGTTCCCACAAACATATTGTTCAAATCATGCCCCAAATTCTTCAGTGGAAATGAACTGCCAAATCCTGGGTATGAACAGAAATAACAACTGAATATTTACAGATAAACATTATATTTAAATAGATGTATACATAAATAACAATTATTATCTGGACAATGACCCCAGGAAAATTACCAGGTCATGATCCAGACCACTGCCAGGTTATATTACTCACTGTAAGGCTAATTCCTTATAAGCCAAGGGCATCTCGAGCTGAGAAGCAAAGCTAACCACTCTGTTAAGTCTTGAGTTTTAACATTTCACTCTCAAACATTTATTTTATTTAAAAATATGCTTTGAAGTGACATTATTTCAATAAGTAAGAAAAAAAAGGATAGTCAAAGATGGGCCTTTTTCAACATCTATGTATCTTCAGTTAGGGAGGTTTGTCAGAGCCTCTTAAACTATCTGCAATATTGGACTAAAATTAGTCCAATATATATAATTCATAATATAATTCAATCATAATGTTAGAAATACTTCTGTTGATTTTTTGCATTTATCAAACATGCACTTCATTGTTGAATTATCTTTAGAAGACAGTTTATTCCTTTTTAAACTCATCTGACATGAAAATTATCCTTTAATTAAAATATATTAAAATTATTTTACAACATTCTGTTCAAAGAATGAGGTAATTTTATGAACAGTCTCCAGAATTGTTCCATATTCAGTAAAGCACATATGCGGTACCTATGGCTGAGAAAATAAGATACTGGGGCATTTTATTGCTTTCCAAATCCAGCTTTGAAAAGTTTTCATCCTAGTATAATTTGCTTTTCCGGCAACAGCATAGCTTTCAAGAGCATTTCAAATGTTCCTACAATAAGCATTGCCAATAAAGACATCGAGATGTTTGCAGATCCAATGCTCCCCTTTCTCTGATCAAATCAAAACTCTGAGCAGGGCTGCCAGGAACACCTCTGCAAACAGAATTATTTCTAAACCAAGTAAAGCAATTACTCATACAAAGAAACGCAAATCCAGGTCAAGAAGAAAATAAGCATAGGAAAGAACAGAGAGATGCAACATTCTCGTATGTATCATTCTAAGAAATTAATTGAAATTTAGTCTATGGAAAAATGGGGTTGGGAATATTTAAAAAAGCTGGGTATAATTTTAAAATATCCGTATTATTTTTTCTGATTAACTCAGAGATGAGCCAGAGATTTACTAAGTTGTGAACTACTCGCAGCAATCAGTTTGACAAGCTGAGTCCCCTTTCTGTTTATTAATTGATCAAGGTAAAAAAAATTACTGGGTCATTAATAGCTTTTATTCGGTCAAGATCTCTGCTAGTACCTTGGGTGAGAAAATAATTTGTCTGAAAATGTAATCACGGTTCATCCTCACCACTCAGCTTAGCTGGCAAGATACTGATTGGTCAGGATAGGGGAGGCTAGCTCAGGTTCAACACGTCAGCTGAGCCACGCAAAACTGCCAAAATATAACCAAATCTGACAGCATGGCTGCGCCTATAACCTGCTTTCCTACTTAACTTTGTGCAAACACAAGTCATCCAAACCTTTCAATTCCTCATAAAACAAGTACCATGTCTGTGCCATGGGTAGAAAATTAGGAATTATGTATAAATCCACTGCGGTGTTATGCCTGTGAAGTAATACTCTAATTGTAATAGTCTCCGCTGATAATTAGACCATATGCAATTAAAATAGCATTATATGAAGATAGGAACGTGACAAAATACATTGCGTAAACAACAGGGAGAGGCTTAAGTTATGCACTGCTAGTATAGCGTCCTCTTCCCTGGAAGGCATCTCAATAGAAGCTAGTCACAGAAACTGCCTGAAAGAAAGAGGTTTTCTACAGGTATATTGCTCCCAACTCCCAGAAAACCCAACTACACCGCTTAACTAAAGATGATGTATCAACTACTGGACAGAAATTACTTCTACTGTTACAAATTTCTATTAAGCCATGGCCAAAATAAAACCATCCTGGATTTAACTCCACTGTCTTTACCTTGTCAAAACAATTCTTTTAGATAATAAGATAAAACAGATATAGACTTGAAATCTAATCAAAATCTTCCAAAGATTTCCAGTGAACCTTGTGCTTCTCTGAGAGAAGGAAAAAAGGAGGTTGAGATGTCTTGCTCTGAGATTTAATTTTATTAACGAGCGTTCTTTCTCCACATCACAGAGCACAAACTAGTCTGGACTTTCTCTGCAGCTTGGTTCCATTCTCCATGCCCAGAAACTCCTAGAAGCAATGAGCCAAACATTCTCTTTACCTTTGTTTTTCCTGAGAGATCCTGCCCTGTTGTCTCTGATTTTCATAAGCCTCAAACTTCGCTCCTGAACACTGCTTCTACTCTCCCTGATAAGCAGTGATCCATCTGCATCACTTTGCAGGACACCACCTTTTCAGCCATAGAGAGACATATCTGCGTATACAACCCCTTAACTGAAGGACATATTACACATAATATCAACTCTGTAAAACAATAGGAAAAAGCTTTAATACGGATGCAGGACAATTAAGTCTGTGAGCGCACAGCTCAGTCCTACCACACTTTTTAAGAAGTATAGTATAGTTGCAGCTATATTTTGGTATTTCTTCACTTTCATTTGCTTGGTTTGTATAATCTATTCCTCTAAGTGACCAAAAGAGCATTATCATCACTACCATTAATTATTCACATTAAAGAAAGTCAGCCTCAGTTCTCTGAATAGTCATTTTCCTCTCTAAAAATGAACAATCATCACTTTCTACCCCTTAGGTGATTATGATCTAACAATATATTAAGACAGAGGAGGCAGAAGAAAAATCCGCAGGAAGATGTCAAATCAGATGTGAAATGATTGTGTTCAGTAAAATCATTGGCACTTATGGTCACTTATGACTAGCTAGCTTTTTTTGCGGCTCTAGCAAGTATTGTTTCAGTAAAACAACAAAACTACAGCTGGTTGAAAAGCAAGGTTTCCAGGCCGCATGAAATTTTTCTCTGTTCCTCACAACATCAATCCAAGTGTCATCTACCTTCCAATTTTTTCACAAACTCAATCTTGAGCTGCAGCTCTCCAAAGGGAAAACATCTCTCAAGCCTGCTGTAAGACAAGCTTGGGACTCCTTCATTCTTGCTGCCCACGCTCTGGACCTGTTGGCTGTCTCACTGGCTTCAGCTTGGAGCGACCAGTTGGGCTCCTCAGCTGGCAACACTCAAGCACAGGGTGGTATTTGCTCTATGGACTATAGGAACATACCTACCTCAGCCCCTGAGGCTCTATGAACTTGAGCACACTTGGCCACAGCAATGAGACAGCGAGTTGCTCCAGCCGGCATGCCAAGGTTTTGCAGGATCCTCGTGCAGATGCAGGGCCAGAGCCTGTTTCAGAGCCGGCACCCTCAGGAAGTTCAGGCTCCCCATGGCCACCAGAGCCACTGCAGACACAGCTGGCTGCTCCGCAGGACCAGCCTTTCCCTGGTGCGGCTGCCAGGGCAGCCTGCCTGGCCACCCGGCAGCGGAAATGGTGGTTGTACAGACGAGGACAATGTGAGCACTGCACCACGCTGTGGATTTGTCTGCGCCAAGTCCATACTATTTCACGTGCAGTATAAAAGGCTCAGTAAATCAGGACACTTTGTGCATTTCTAACTAAAAGCGCTGATGAAGAGTGCAGCTCCCTGGGAGGCAAGGACATCATTAACACAGTAGGGACTTAAACTGAAAAAAATTCAGAGTCTGCACGCACATCAGCTGCATTTCTCCAAAATTTACGCCAGTCCTCTGCTAAAGACTTAGGAAAACCACCAGATAAATGTTCTGGCTTCTGGGCTTAAAATAATTTCTCCAGGAATCATTCATAGTTAAGGGGAATGCATATTTTATTTATTTTTAGAATACTTCCTAAAACTTTACTACCTGACCTGAGGAGACCCTCAAAGAAGGAGTTAGTCCTCTCTCCTCCACTGTGACCATGACCTTAACCCAGCCAGACAACTTCCCTTCCAGTTCCAGCTGGAGCACCTCTCCTGTGAGGAGAGGCTGAGAGAGTTGGGGCTGTTCAGCCTGGAGAAGAGAAGGCTCCGGGGAGATCTTATTGCGGCCTTCCAGTACCTAAAGGGGGCCTACAGGAGAGCTGGGGAAGGACTTTTTACAAGGGCATGTAGGGATAGGATGAGGGGGAATGGCTTTAAACTGGAAGAGGGCAGGTTTAGATTAAACATTAGGAAGAAGTTTTTCACTTTAAGGGTGGTGAGGCACTGGAACAGGTTGCCCAGAGAGGTTGTTGAAGCCCCGTCCCTGGAGGTGTTCAAGGCCAGGCTGGACGTGGCCTTGGGCAACCTGGGCTGGTGGGAGGTGTCCCTGCCCAGGGCAGGGGGTTGGAACTCGATGATCTTCAAGGTCCCTTCCAACCTAAACCATTCTATGATTCTGTGATTCAACTTCCATTAAGTGCAGTTCTACTCACAAACACATAAACATGTCTCCTGCAACGAATACCCCTTCCTTAAAACATACTTATTCCCCACAAAATTTCCTCCATTATCACATCCTTCCACAAAGGAAGGGACCAAAGCCTTTGTCTCCTTAAATTGCAGCTCTGAAGTTGATGGATTTTTTCCTCATTCAAAGGAGAAGCCGCATGACACTGCTGATGAAAGATCTCGTACCAAGCTGCTTCTCCACGCAGGCAATGCCAAGGGGTTCTACAGCAAAGACACGCTCATCCCAACACATCTCCTCTCACCACCTCTGCTGACTGTGCAGCTTCACAGGTACAGGATACTCTCCAACGTGCAGACAGCTTCAGATTCAAGCCCACTTTCAGCAGCATCAGAGTAAGAGCAGAAACTAGCGAAGGAAACGATGGCTTGCACAGTCGACAGGTGCTACAGAGTATGACATATCTGCATAATTACTGTGGATCAAATACTATACAAAAATTATTCTGAGGCACTGGCTTAATCCTATGGAATTGATATTAAGAATGTATTTTGGGCTTTCTTACTGCCCTTCAGTCAGAGTTCATATTTTCTTTATTCCCATAAATCCATAGGGTACTTTCCATAGCCATACGTAAACTGACAGCTCTCAGAACAGAAGAGATCATCTGTTTTAAAAAGCAATCACAACAGAGGTCAGTGAAAGTACACAGCAGACAGGGAAAGCTACAGCAAGATGATTTTATATCAATAACATAAAGAAGTTGTGGAATAAACTGTGTATACATTAAATGACTTTTAAACAATATTTAACATTTGTCAAACTGTCTTTGTGTCTACTCATCTGATCTGCTTCTTATAGGCAAATCTGCCTCTAACCACAAGACATGGCTCTGAATACTACTGTAGTCAGCACACATGCTTAGGTAACCGTGTTATATTGAGAGGTCAATTTCTGGGAGAGAACTAGGCAGCAATGTTTGGGGTTTTTTTATTCTGCCAAAAATATCAACCTTTCAAAAGTTTACCTGTTCTGTGTTGAGAAAACACAAAAACTTTCACACCAGAGAATAATATCATTCCCCTCTACATACTTACTTATTAGAGCTGAGATTTATACCAAAGCTACCCACATTGGAGCCGAGTACTCCAGCCACCGAGCTGCACAACAGCCTCGTCTCTCCTTTCACCGGCACGTCAAATGTTTTATCGCGTATACATAGAGCAGGTTCAACAGGAGAGAGTGACAAATTCCCCCACTGCGTAACAGGTTTCTTGGGGATCTGGGTGACTCTCCAGCCTTCCAAACCAGAATCCAGATATTTTTTTCTTTTCATTTTGATGAATCAACATCTTCCAGTGAAAACCAGTTCAATAAAAATGCCTATCCCTGACTCCAGCTCTAACTTTGGATTCTACCCCACCTTGCTACAGCTATTTCTCTAAGACGTTGGCTCTGACTGGATATGTTAAATCATACACACATTATACTTGACAAAATATATTTTGCCAGCATCTACCCCAAGTCTACATGGGGAATTGAAACCAGCAAAAAAGATGATTTTATAGTTTTTGACATTCAGGTTTGAAGAGTATCAGAAACAGACTTCTAACCCACCCTTTAGGTACAAAGTACCTGTAACACAAATAAAACCAACATGAAGGCCTAATTTACCTTAATGACAACTTAGAGCAAGATTACTCTAGCACAGTAAAACCTGGATCAAACCGCAAGTATATTTAGTTCAACACCTATCTAACTTACTTCAACACTGAAGCATGTGCCCCCAACCAGAACAATTCTACTGACCTCTACGAGATCACTCACGTTGTTACTGCCGGGCTCCTGCTGAAATGGTGTGCTGACCCGAGAGCATGAACACAAGTACCGCAAGCTGTATACAGAAAGGCTTTGCAATATCAGAACAGTAGAGAGCGTGTGAGAAACGGTATCATCTGCTATGGCTAACAGAAAATTGAGTATTTGATCAAGGCGCCAAGGTGAGGAGGGCTAGGTGAGCTTACAGAGCAGAGTAACTAGTCGTATCTTCCAAGGAAACAAACCCAGTAGGCTGACAGCAGCTTAGCTTAACAGTAGAGATTTTTTGCATTTCCACTAAAATATTTTTATTTAAGCAACTGCAGATTTTATCACAGCAACTCTTGGCTCAAAATATTTACTTTTGTTTGAAAAAATGTAAAGTTTATTATTTATTTGATATGATAGGCTGTATAAAAGCACTGACTGATTCTTAAAGGCCCACTTCAAAGTCCAACGAATTTAATGCATGTTTTTTTTCCACTGACCTGCTCATACAACAAAGGACTAGTAAAGGAGAATAAGAAAATTTATCTCCAACTATGTATTTTTTAATACATTGTTACTTTTACATCTTCAATTTCTTCTCAAAATAATATAAAAAAGATTTTTATGTATACCTGCTGGTATTTTTCTCACACCTATCAAGACATCCCATTCTAACAGTTACACAAAACACTACAATGTGTACAGCAAACTTTTAGATACACCCATTTTGATAATACAAAGCAATAGTAAGACTTTGTAGGGATTGGTCTGGAAATTTAGAAGTCTTTGTATTAAATTGCATACTGCTCAGAAAAGTGGTGTGCTCTGGGGCAGCACGTATCTTCAATATTCTGAGAAATGTCAAAATCCGAACATCATGTGTTATCCCTTTTCATCTAAGAGAAAAAGGGATCATATTTGTGACTCTACCCTGTAGTTTTAGGAGAAAGGATTAGGTATATAAGTAATAAAAGCATTCTTACTGATATCTCATTTAACTGATATTCTCAAGAATACACATGCAGTCCAATATCTCTAGGCTAAGGTAGGATTTTCTTTTTCTTGTTGATACTACTGTATATCACATATCCATTGCAAATGAGAGAAAGTGAATTTTACTTCCCTACTGGAAGAATCATTGGCTAAGACCAACTGAAGGATAAGCTAAGGCTTTCACTTTCTACCTTTTCAATGGGACTTTGACTGTGACCTTTCCTAATAGGAATAGGTAGAACGTCACTATGTTGGACTCCACACAAGAAAATAAACTTTATCTTGGATGTTTTCCATAGACTTTAACCATGCCTGGATTGCTTTTGTTAGAAGAGTTTCAATGATTGGAACACTACCGTATTATTACTGTACTATTTTAGTTGGAAAGTTTCCATTTTCCGACTAAATAAGGGCTGTTCTTTCCTTCTTCTGAAGAAAATAAATAGAAAAAAACAGCATACAAAAGAAAGAGTACCTGCCCATCATTTTTTTTTTTATTACTCTTCAATAAAGAACATCCCAAAGCTGCCAAAATAAAAGAGATACTATGATAGTATCAAATAAGTTACACATTGCATTTGCAAATTACTGCCCCACTGGAGCAACCTAGATGACTATTACAAGATTTATTCTTCCATGTATTCTGCTCCAAGTCCTGCCCCACAGAATATTTAAATCAAAAGGAGTAAGTAGTTGAGTAGACACTAAATCCACAAGTGTCCCCCCAAGAAACTTTGAAACCCAGTATTAATTATTTGTATTCAATTTCCTCAGCTTGAGAGAAAATGCTTAATGCTACGATGCTAAAAAGAGGCCTTCACAAGTCAAATCCCTATTTCTATTTACAGGTTATTTTTTTTAAATACTGAGTTAAGCCATCAACATAAATTACCTGGACATATCACAGTAACAGTATTAACTAAGAAAGAGAAAGTCTACCATTAACACCACAAGTAAAATGAGAGCATGATCATGCAAAAGAAGGACTACTTCCAACAAGCAGGACATACTTAACCAGCAGCGGGCATGGGGTCACCATGAGTCAATCCAGAAAACTACATTCACCACATCAGGATGATTTTATTTTTTTTTAAGTATACTATGCAGAGAAACACAAGCTAAAATATGACTTTAAAACAAAAAGCAGAAAAACAAAGCTTTAAAGACAAGCACCAAAATATTGAAGGTAGCTTCTTAGCTCTTCCTCAAGGGCTGAACTGTAATTGGTTTAGCAAAGCTGCCAGTGGAATTCCTCAAGTGACCCCAAACCCAGCCTGAGCACCAGCATGGCCTGCTGCCTACCAGGTCACGCACAACGTACACCAAGTTAAGTAACAAGATCCCAGTCATCCAAACTCCACAGCAGTATAGTCCAAGAGACGTGAGGACCACAAATCATTCTATCAAACTTCACAAACAGACCTTGGATGAGCACTGAATCAAGCGCTGAATCAGACTTCTTGTGCCATGTGAAAAACTTGCATGCTTACTACTGGCTTTCTCTTTCTTTCTTTTTATTCCTGTACCTGAGTACAAAACTAGCCTCCTGTCTCACATTAACTTCTCATCTGTAGTTGGTGCTGGATAATTCAACACGTTGTTCCTTTTTGGTGTTAAATTTTCTCCCAACAGCTGGCACGTAATTACATTTAATGAAATCTCTACACTGAGATCAATCTATTAATAGTTTCCAGGACTGAAATCCTTAAAATTACCTTTCCCTGATCATTGCCTAAAAAAACCCACGAAACAAACAACAATAACAAATCAAGTCTTTAAGCATATAGACTTATCAATTTAAATTACAAACATCAGTGCAGAAGACATCCAGCCAAATGGTCTGTCACAGGTATTCACGAGTTAGCTATCATGCACAATCATCATTGACTTCCGTCACTTTTCTTTACATGCTTTTTCAGTCTGGGTCATACTGCAGACATGCCTTGATATTTTTAAAATTTGTGGTGAGGAGGGAAAGGACTTAAAGAGCCTATATTCCTAATAGAAAGCCTTACCAGAAAACATGATTTCTGGTCAAAACCATATAAAATTTCTCATGTTTCTGACCAAACTAATAAATCTTTCCTCAACAATGGAAACTCAATGCATATTTGGAAACCCAAACATTAATTTTCAGAAGTCATACAATCCAAGAGCAAATAATTCTTTCCTCATTTAGTCAGGATCCTACTACTTAACAGAAAATCCTTAAGTAAACGCATTGAAGTGCCACAAGAAGAAGCTTTAATATAATGTTGTAGATGTATATGGGTATGCATGCAATCACTCCTTCCCTCCAGTGGCTGGCTTGCACAATGGAGGGGGAAAGGAGGGAGGAGCTTGCTACTAAAATTAATTATGCATGCTTGTAAAAGTTTCTTTCGTAGCGTAAAGAGAAAGGTTGTATATACAATGTAGTGTGTAAAACAATTCCTTTTTTTCAGCATATGGCTTTGATCCAGCCTGTACTTTAGGGTGGTGTTGCTCATATCCACACTGCATACATCCTCACACAGCAAAAACCGAACTCACAAAGCTACACCGACTAGCTGCAGCAACAGAGTTGTGAGGGGTTCTTTAGGGGCAGTTTTTCATTTTTAGAAAGTTCTGTCTGGATTTCAAAAGGTATCAGGTCTCACTACACAGTACAGCAACTGTGCAACGCATTCTTTTTGATCTTGATAGCTCTTCTCCAGCAGAGGAGGTACCTTATTCACAAGTAGTTATGGGACACGCGTAAGGTATTTCATGACGGCTTACTTTTCAGCTATGTATCCTGGTTCTTTAACGCAGCACTGCAGATGGTCCCAAAAGTGTAATAGGTATACTTTTGACTGAACAGAAAATTGGGGCCGAAAGCCTGTGCCTGACAGCTTAGTCTTGTGCAATATTAGAAATGGCCCTTGACTGAAGAAGTAAATACATCTTCCCAATTTGCAGAGAACAATAACTACTGTATAATCAATGGTAAACTATAAAGTAATCTCAACAGTTAGAGAACTCTAATGTTGTGTAACAGCTTTCAAGACAATCACCCCTTCCTGTGGTCAGTGTGTTCAAAAAGTACTTATAGAGCTGAAATTCACCAGGTACAATTTTACAAGCAGGAAGCAGTTTTCCTAATTCCATTTTTTCCCCACTCTGTGTTCTAGTTAGAGCGAGACTGTCATCGAACTAATATGGCTAAGGAGTTTTCTGCTAACTATTTAATGGCTTTATAACACGTCTGTTCATTATTAGAAAGCCAGTCCTCTCTCCTCTCCCATGTGATTAAAGATGTAACAGCTCGTGATTTTTATAGAGCCAGAATGAGAAGCAGAAGAGTAATCTAACCACAGGATCCTACGTGGCACTAATCTCAAATCACCACAGAAGACATTCCTTTCTACATATGTATATTCCCATTACCCCCTGGGAAATGTTTTAGTGACATCCTTTCTGGCACTAAATATGTAATTCCTTCAATTAATATCAGCTTACTATGTTGGCCTCTGTGATCTTGCAGAAGAAAAACCATCTAGGCATTATTATATGGCATTTTAATAACTCTTACAGATTGAACACAGCTTGTTAGTTGAATGTGTGTGCTTCCTTTTCATAAGAAATCACTTGATATGGGTTATATACATATAAAAAAATCCAATGCTAACCAATTATTTTTCTGCTTACTAGTACTGGTGAAATGCAATGAAACAGCTTCACTTGCACAATATATTATAAATTAATTTGGACTGTATTTCCTGTTCATAACTGAAAGCTGCCTAACATCTTTTTAAGTAATCCTCTCAAACTGAACTGAAATTGAATTTATTCCTATTAAAAACAAGGACAAATATTATCTCCTTATTGAAATATTTCTTTCTTTACATTCCCATGTTTTCTTAAATAGATTTTGCTTTGTGAGCGTCTTCTAAAAACTAGTACAGTCCTCTGTGGTGGCACTATTCATATCATATGTATTTTATCTAAGTACCACAGGTTGGTGACTGGGAGTAAGAACAATTCTAATCTCATTCAGTGGGTAATGCTCAGTGTTTAAAACATATTGCTTCTTCCCATCAGTGAAGTCTCTCACCTTGTAAAAACAGAAAATAATGCAGGTTGCTGCGTCTCAGTTCATCTGACAGCTATTAAGAAAGTCTGCTGAGCACTGGTGCTTGTTAGTTTGCTGTTAGCATGGCCTTCAAGAGTTTGAGGTTCACAAACGCTCTACGGTGCACAGTAGAGGACAGGAAACAACAAATAAAATCTGAGATTAGAGAGGTTCTGACTGGATATAAGGGAAAACTTCTGCACCACAAGGACAAGGACAGTCAAGAAGAGGAACACGTCTCCCTGAGAGCTCACGCTGTCTCCATAGCTGGAGGGTTTCAAGACCAGACAAGATAAAGCGCTAAGGAACTTGATCTGATCTCCCAGCAGCCCCTGCTTTGAGCAGGCGGTTGGCCCAGAGACCGCCTGAGCTCCCCTTCCAAACTGAAGGGAACTGTGGTTCTAGGGACATATATTTTTAATTCAGAGACTGTACTGTAATTTGCAAAATGCTCCCAAATAAAGCAGGGGAGAGCAGAATCAGTGCATTAAACATGGCTTTTCCATCCTTCTTTATGACCAATCCCAAAGCTCTAATTCTAGACACTTTCTTCTCAGCAATGAAGCATAAAACCAGAGTACTCCACAGAAGTGAATACAGCCTCTGTGCCTTTCCTGCAGTGCCGCTACTGACAAAGAGAGTTTTTTGCTGCCTGAAGGTAGAAGCTCCAGAACAGGGTATCTCAGCAAAAATTACTCCAGTCAACTCAGCATTCCCCTTCGCTGTTTTCTTTCCAGCATCTCTGGACTAAACACTACTCCTGTTTACCTCACCTCTTCTTATACACAGCTGAGACCTCCACATACTACCTACACTACAACTGAGTTCCCTACAACTCTTCCTCCTTCCTTCATATTCTGAGGCCTGGCACTGACCGCATGGGCTAGAGTCCGCTTAGATCCATTCAACTGAATCTGAGCAAACTCATATGAATAGACTTTGTAGAGCAGATGAAATATGTACATTTAAGACAGAAAGGTAAAGAGTTTCTATATGAAACCCTTTTGTCTTTACTTCTGCAAAATGTCTAATTTTCAGTGACCAAAAATGCGGGATTTATTTTCCCATTTGAAAAGTGAACTGGGAGAACAGGCCCCAGTCCTGTCCTTTGTTGCTGCTATTTAATTGATTTGCCTTCCCAAGCAGGGAAGAGGATTTTCTGATAGCAGAACACAATATCCCTAAACACCTGAAGTTGCCCAGAAAAAGCGAATATTCTCCTCCCAACTAGACCAACTCCAGTTTTTTGCTGCCTCACACAAAAGGGCAAGCTTTACCAACAGCAAATTATCACATTCTACCCTTAAATGCATCACAGACCTGCGCATACAAATTACACACTTAAATATTCTCAGAGGAGCCACTGTTCATTTTACCAGACAGACATTAAAAGAACATGGGGCAAATTCAAAGCCGTGTAATCAAGTTCGAGTTCACCAGGATACTTTATTCACATAGACAGCTGGCTAACAGCAGACCTAAATTTGGCCCGAACAAGGAAAACTCTGAGCTATCTTCACCTTTGGCTTCCGTACTCACTTCAACTGTTTCAAGTACTCACCATAACCTGCTTGCGACCAGCTGCCTGTATTTCAGAGGTCACCAGTACTGGAGTAAAGGGTTTCAACTGCAACTGCGCAAACATTGTACTGGGACAAGAACAAAAAACGGGCAGCTTGCTTGCTACTGCAGGTGGCAAGCAGAAAGTCCCCAAACTGGGGTTCCTTGATCACATGATGAGTTTATATGTGGTGAAGGGTAGCTATTAACCATTGCCATCTCACCTCCCTATGGCTGATTGGGGCTGTGCAGGAAGTAATTAGCAGCCTTATTAACATTTACATGCCTGCATGGCAATGAACTTTAACACTCACCCCTCATGCGTCCTGAAAGACAGACACATAATATGGCATTCAAAGCCCATCAGAGCTTTGCATCATTCTGAAGGGTAAGCTCAGGCAAATTTGTCTTAAATGGTCACTTCCAACACAGTGTATTTGGTTTATTCTACAGAAATACAGGTGGGTTCCCCCAGGGATCGATATTGGGCCCAACGCTATTTAATATCTTCATAAGTGATCTGGATATATGGGATCAAGTGTACCCTGATGAAGTTTGCTGATGATACCAAACTGAGTGTGGAAAAGGACACTTGGAAAAGGAGGGCCACCCTGCAGGAAGACCTGGATCAGCTGGAAGAGGAGGCTAACAAGAACCTTATGAAGTTCAACGAGGACAAGCGTAAGGTCTTGCACTTGGGGAAACATAATCTGTGAGTGCGGCACAGACTAAACCATGCTTTTCTCAAGAAAGGTTGGAGGTGATGATCCTTGAGGTGCCTTCCAACCTGGGATAATACAATTCTATGATAAAAAAACAACCAAAAAAAACCAAAAAACAACAACCAAACAAAACCCTAACAACAAAACCACCCCAAGTCCTAAAAAACACCCTAAAAACTGCAAAATACTGCAAACAGATATAGCATTTTACAACTTACAGGAACAAGTATATCTCCAGAAATTGTTTACACTGATGGCAGAAGAATAACAGAAGCTAAACGCTTTTAAGTATGCCAAAGCTAAATTATTATGTTTTCTGTATCCAGATGGCTGCTTGCTCAAGCCTACAGAAATGAGAAAGGGGACAATGAAAGTGCTAAACTCATAAAAACTGAAAGTCCTAAAGGAAAACATTTTGAGAAAAGGAAGTCACTGTGATTTGTCACTTCCTTTCCAAGCCAGTTTGCATAGGCCCTGAGAGCCTAACAACCCATGACACGATCTGCTCACGTCTGTGGACGGGTGTCCCCTAATCCCTCCATTTAATGCAAAATTCCAAGAAAAACAAGGGACAGAAGGAGAGAAGAAAGGAAAAGTAGTATGGTTTCCTACTGGGTGTTACAAAACATCCATCTCTCATATTCCCGGTGATTTGGTTTAAAAGCCATTTTTGTATGCAAGTTCTTAACCCCAAAATGTTATGCTTGAAATTTCCTGAGAAAGTGATTCCAGTCTGAAAAGCAGTTGCTGTAAAAAAAATCTCCCCCCTACCCATCCTCTGCCAAATCAGGGTACTACATGTCAAACCTGTAGACTTCAGTCACATGAACATGTTTTTATTACCTTTTAATTCCTCTAAAAAACCAAGGTAGATTTGGAGAAATGAGAATGAAGACTTTAACCTGTCTCAAACGTTTTAATGCAACACCAATTGCAAAGTCTGCCACATTCAGAGAAACCCATTCCAGATAAAAATCCACTCATACACACCTGAAGAGACACATCTACAATGACAATGGGTTCTGTTCCTGTGCAATGGAAAGCTGTGTCTGACCAGCAGAATCTTTCTACTACTTCTACCATCATTAAGACTATTTCAGATCAAACTAACTGGCAATAAGACCATTTCATTTGAAAACTCAGGAAGTTTCCTCTTGAAATCAAGAGGCAACAAACAAAATTCCCTAGAGTCATTTTCACAAAGGTTTTTCTTTCCCTGCTCCCAATAAAGCTAAGTTTGATCTTCTGATCCAACGTATATATATAGGTTCCAACTTAGAAGTGGTTAAAGCTCAACAACTGTTAAGCCTGACAGATGAAAAAAAGGGTAAATAGACAGAAAAACAACAAATATTACAGTGGCTTAAAGCATACTTACAGCTGTTCTTTATAACACTAGTTCTACTTCCAGGTTATAGATACTACATATATGCACAAATCTTTAGTTAAGAGTAAAAATAATGATAGCTGGTCACAGGGAGTTGATGGGACAACCAGTCATTTGTCCAAAAATGCTTTACTTTCTACAAATGTGGAAAGATCCCTAGCAAGAGGGAGGAGAGTTCTTTCCCTTCTTTCTCACCTGTTCCAGTATTTCCATATTTGAAAATAATTTGCATATGGTCATAATTTCATAGTTTCTCCTAAAGCTGTGGATTTTCTTCATTACTTCACTAAGCCATTTCAGCATAGATCAGTCGGTTACAATAACAACTACACCTGCTCTGTTTCAGTAGAGATTCATTCCATCAAAACCTGAGATGGCTAGTCAAACTAGTGTTTGACTTAAGACTCCTAAAGATACAACGAGACAGAATTGTCTCAGATTTGTTAAGACATCTAAACATCAATATATGCCACTTAGTAAATCTACTCTTCCTTTCACACATTTTTAACTCCCGAGTTTTCAAAAGTATTCTGCCACTACTGGCGCACCCAAACTCTTGTTAATTGACCTCCTGTTACTCTAGCTTTGTGTGTGAAAAAATAATCACATGACATGAAGAGGAGCCTGGAAAAAAAATATCTCTGAAGCAGCTTGCAATCCTGTCACTCACTCTTAAAAAAAAAGTAACACCCCTTTCTTCAACCTCCTAATTCTGTAGAAACTTCCGTGTTCCACAGTTAGGCATCGAGTAGCAGTAATTCCTAAAACAAATTGCACATCTAGAGTGCAATTGTAACTTGTTAAATGTCTCACTGACCTAGAAGTGTCACAACCCTTTGCTTAGAAAGAGTAATGTAAAGCTGCTGCACATCATGGCCACGATTCAGATTTGCATCTTCCAAGGAACAATTTCCCTGCCAAACTTTTGAAAGCTTTCTTTTTCAGAGTCAACCTGAAGGCTGACACGGTTCTAACAGGTTTGGGCTTTTTTTTTATAAATGGAAAAATATAGCATCAAAAGCAGCCAGGAGCCTGTATGCAGGTTACCACCTGCAGCCACCTGCTGTGATCTCATTAGGTTTCACACACCTAGCACAGGCAGGCTGGCTCAGCTCTGGCATGGCACATTTCTGATGAATTCTTCAGAAAGCAGCAAACCTGCGAGCCAGCCCACTCTGATGGCTCTGAAGCACTACACCACCTCACTGGTAGGGGCAGTGTGCTACCAAAATTGTCACCAGAGACTAACTGCATCAAAAGATTGCATTGATACAATGCTCTAACAAGCTGCTTCATCTACATGCTAATTGCAGCCTCTAAGCACTTACTTGAGGCAATTAAAGTTTCAGACCCAAAACTTCAAATGCAAGTGTTCACAGGGTGTGGTGGACCACCAGGTGTGTCTACATTAGCACATTAGTTCTGATCAGGTTTATGCTTTTCAGTTAAACCCCCAAGTATCACCATTTCTCACACTCCACTTTATATTGCAGAGAAGTCTCAGAACCAAATTCTTCTTCAATGAAACTAAGGATGCACTTCAAGGATGCTAGTGGTGGTCAGTCCCCAGGAACATACCGGAGCTAGTCCGAAGTAAAACCTCCACCGTACAGGCAGCGTGGGCTTTCAAGTATCAACACCATCCCTTTCTCTGAAGATCCATGCCTATTGTGCACTGGAGACACAGCCTAAAAGCATATTTCAGCACCTGAGAAAAGGGGGCTTTACTGCAGAGATCCCAAGCATCCACCACCACTAATAATGACCCCAGACACTTAATTTTCTTCTTCATTACCGGCTCACATTTTCCTAGTGTAAGACTCAAGCTGGTTTTTGCTTACTGGAACATCACAATAAAGATGGACAATGCTCACTCCTTAAAAGAAAGAAGATTTGAAATGGTAGCAGCAATCTTACAGTTCTCACTAGCATCTGTCAGCCTCTCAATTTCAACTCATCAAATGACACCACTTTCTGTAGGAACAACATAAGAGGTTTTAGTGTCTATTCCTCTGCGTGATGGTCCCTACATGCAGCCAGTCATGAGCAGACCCCTCAGCTTTCAAAAATCTTGAGATCCTGACACATTGTTCATGTGACAGGAGTATCTTTGAAATGGTCATGCTAAAGGCACATGTCCGTTTATGTGATAATACCATGCCCTTGGGGGCTGCCCTGAGAACACACCTTCTAGCAGAGCTCGGGAGATACAGAGCAATGCTGCAGCATCATCTTTGCTTCAGGATTAAGCCCAGCCATACAAAGGAGGAGGCTGTCACTGACATCTGAAAGGCAAGTTGAGGAAGAAGTTTTTCACTTTAAGAGTGGTAAGGCACTGGCCCAGGTTGCCCAGAGAAGCTGTGGCTGCCCCATCCCTGGAGGTGTTCAAGGCCAGGCTGGATGGGGCTGTGAGCACCCTGGGCTGGTGGGAGGTGTCCCTGCCCATGGCAGGGGGTTGGAACTACATGATCTTTAAGGTCCCTTCCAACTCTAACCATTCTGTGATTCTATAAACTTGCTCCTAAATGAGACCCGAGGTTCTGTCCCAGTAGGTGCTGGAAGTTGAGCTTTTGGCTGACGTATTGGCTAAATTTGGGAGAAGGTACCCTAGAATTTGCAAGATCAAAACCTTGCCGGATGCTTTTTAGATCAATATTATAGTAATCCTATTTAAATATGGAAGGTCAAAGGAAAAAAGCTGACCTGTGGGCACCAAGATATGACGATGAAGTAACTGTAACTGCTCTCTTTCTCATTTGGCATTAAGACTCTGCAAATGGCCATTGAGTTGAATATGCCACTGAAAATGCTGTGAAGAAAAAGAAGGTAATTTAGGGCTTCCCGGAACTGTAATCTCACAGGAAAGGTACTTACAGAATTGAAACTGCTGTTACAGCTGTGTGAGCTGAGTGCAGCTCAGCTGTGGAAGGTGGTGTGTGAGGGACATGGTCCATTGGGGCATGAAGCCCCATCCCTGGAGGTGTTCAAGGCCAGGCTGGACGTGGCCTTGGGCAACCTGGGCTGGTGGGAGGTGTCCCTGCCTATGGCAGGGGGTTGGAACTCGGTGATCTTCAAGGTCCCTTCCAACCTAAACCATTCTACAATTCTATGAAGTGCTGAGGCTGTTGAACACGCCCCTGAGCAACTTTCCCACTCCAGGCCCTGAAGCCTGAGCAGTGTGGGCAGTTGATATTTTTCAGATTGCAATCAGCCTCTTTCTGAGAACTAATGGCACAGCCATGGGGAAAGAGTGGAAGAGTGTATGCAGTGCCTAGAGCTGGCTATAATGAACACCAGCTACACTCACAATGTTTTAATTCTTCTATACACAGACTACTGCTTGTCTATTTATTATTCATGATTGTTTCATATCTCTTGAAATAGAAACTGCAAGAGATAAGTAGGCAGGTAGAGATGGAAAGACTGAATTATTATCTAACTTTAATGTAGTACTCACAACCTTCTGTTCCCTTAAAGTGCTATTTCCAAATCAGGATCTGTTGTACACAGGCACACCCCAAAAACCTGCCAGTGAGAACCCATCTCCTTTTCCCTTCTCTAGCAGGAGAAAGAGCTGTCTCTGATAAGGCTACTCTACTGCAGCTAAGACTTCACAAAAAGCCAAACTTCACAAAAAGGGGTTCTAAATGGGAATCCATGTTTTGTGCAAAGATGCAAATCTGACATCAACAGAAAATCTCAAAATGAGCTTTTGGGAAAGTCCTTGGGCACTGGATTGCAGTAGTCTGCCATTTATGAGGCTGAGACCTGAGATCGCAAATCCTGTTTAGCTACTGTGGCCAGGGAGAATGGAGAAAGTGATTCAATGCCAGCATTTAGCTTTGTTGAAGAGAGATTCCTGAGGAGAGGAAGTTTCCTGTGCTTTAGCCCCTACAGAAAAAAAGTCCATGGGAGAAGCTGTCTAAGGGTGACCAGAGGAAGTCTTTTGTCTAACCCTGTGCCTCAGCTGTCAGAGAAAGGCTTGGATACGGCACCTGGTTGCCTTGTATCTGCTCAGATACTCAGTTTACAAGTTGCTCTCTTATGAGCTGAATTTGCTCATGAATTCATTCATTTTTTTAAACATATAAACATCCTGAGGCAGGAAGTTTCACAGCTTAACCAAAAGTCTAGTAAAGGAATATCTACTCCTGTTTTCAAACAGTCACTTATTAATCTAAGAAGATGCCCCTTGTTCTTGTAATGAAAGAGACAGCAAACAACAAATCCCTATTCAGCATTTCCACAACACACATGATTTTTATAGGCCACTATCATGTTCCCCTTCTATCTTTTCTGCGTCAGGCTCAAGTATCTGCCATTCCACATACAGGATCCATTTCAGGCCCTTGATCCTCCTCCTTGTCGCTCCCTCCATACATTTACGGTTGAGCTCTGTCTTTCTGAGCCTGGGGGACAGCATAAGTGCAGACACCACGTGCCTGGAGCAGTGAAAGCCACCTCAGTGCACACCATTCTGTACATAACATTGGGATTGTACTTCTTGTGTGAATCATTTTACATTTGCCCGTGTTGAATTTCATATGCTGTTTTATTGCCTAGTCATTCGATGCCACATATTCCTCCCACAATTAACCGCTGTTGACCTTTGTCTTTTCTACCCAGGATAACTATAAGCACACGCTGTCCCCTCAGTATTCACTTCCCTTCACAGGTCTTTTATGAGAGATGAGCAGCACAGGTTCCAGCACAAATCCCCATACACTGCCACCAGTGACCTCTTTCGACTGTCACTTATGACCAGAGATGGAAAGACCTACCCTTATTTTCATCTCTACCAGCCTTGTGTGAAGGAGCTTATCAACTATCTATCAGAATTCCAAGTAGACTATAGCAATCTACCCCGTCTACATGCTTGCTATCTCCTTCTAAAAAACTCTCAACATGTTGATTCCTTTCCCCAAATATCATGTTCATCTGCTTAGTTTCTATAGATTTTACTGTTTCATACCACGTTTACCAGCTACACCTTTCTGAAATCCTTATTTTGCTAAAAATACAATGATGTCTTCACATTTCACATCTTTCCATCATCTACTATTGGAGTAGTCTTGAAGAAAACACAGTATCCCAATGAGTAATTCAACTATTTAACACTTTAGTCCTTCTAGAGTTCTTAGGTGAATGGTGTCTGGTTCCAGCAGTGCATAATGGTTCGTGTTGTCAAATTCTACTATCTCTTCTACTGACATGGTATTGAGATAATCATCTGACACACTGCCAGGAAACAAAGGTTCCAGCACAGAAATTTCTTCAAGCCTGCTTTACTTTGCAAAATGTTTTTCCAGTTTTTCTGCTCTAGCCTCATCTTCTCTGAGCATTCTTTGTATTCTCAGACCATTTATTAGCCTCACAGACCATTTCTTACATGAAGTCTTGTTCCAGGAACAAGTTGCTCAAAAAGAGTATTTAAGGAAAGACAGTACTCCTGAGGCAAGTATTTCTAATGTCTTCAAAGACCCTGAACTGACACTGGAGGAGCCGTGCTTTGTTGTTCATCTGAAGAGCAGGCCAGAAGCTTATTCTCAAACTGGTGGAAACAACCTGGCTCTTTTTACGGTGTATTTACTGGCAGCTCAAGGTTGGTTTTTTGCCTGCTAGTGCATTGATTTAAACATGACAAAACCCAGTCCAGAGGATTATAATAAAATAAAAAAGTGCAATGAGAATCCTGTTTATCAGATCCTGTGACAGACCTCAAGTGCTCTAACTTAATGCACAGCCCACATTTGTGAGTAATAATTTCATATCGTTTCAGGCTGCATTTGTGTGTCAAATTGTTTTTAAAGGTTGAGTTTGTTTTTCCTAAAGAGCTTGAATGCCAATTAGCATGCAGCATAAATATCGCTCAGCTTTCAAATAGCATTATGAAATGCAAGCAGTATCAAGGAAACAGGAACTGCAGCTTTTGCCAGTTCCACAGCCTGAGTAACCTTAAACGCAAGTTCACAAGAGATCCATAAGATTAATTGGGGTGATCTATTTTCTGATACAGAGTTAAGAATAACGCTCTTTTTTGAGTTCAGAGTTGTTTACTACTGCTGATATTTAATCCTCTGGTCTCCTGGGGAAGAAGAAAGAGCAAAGAGAAATGCGTCTTCAGGCATCACCAGGACAGGTTTATTTCTCATGTGGGGAGAACTGGTGACAAGTCCAGCCTATAAAACAGCTGATGAAAGGAATAAAATTTGCCAGCAAGCAGGCGCCATGACTGTGCTGCTGTGTAGCACTGCTGGCGGTGCAGGCTGCCCAGAAAGTCTCCCCCTTTTAAGGCAATCATCAGTACTGTGACAGAACTGATAAATATATACATACATGCTGTCTGATTAAACATGTGAATTTAAACTTTTATTTTCCAATTTGCCCATTTAATATGTTAACTAGAAATATTTATTTCAGGGTTTGGTGAGGGTTTGGGGTTTTTTTAATTGATGTCGTCATTGGGGTGCAGATTAGGGTTTTTTTTCCCCCCTTGTTTTTGCTTTTTAATCCATTATATGAGGGGTCTTGTTAGTCTTTTCCCTGCTACTTTTCCCAGCTTCGTACCCTTTTTCCACATGTTTCCAGCTCCAGCAAAGTTGGAGACTGGCAAAGGAAAAAGCCAACAGCTTTCCCCTTCAATGCCTTTCTAAAACATGTCTATCAGCAATTTAAGTGGCTCTATTTTTTTTTTTTTAAAAGCACACAACAAAATAAGAAAAATTAAACCTAAATTTTGATCTAAATTTTTGTTCAGATATTTGATATAGAAAATGTTTTTCTTGATTTTGCTTTTCTTATTTTTCTTTTGGCCCGAAAGCTGTTTGTTCTAAGAGTTAACTGTGTATTCAGCAACGTGTTACCAGCAAAAGGGGTTCTGAAATACAAATACTGATTAGAAGTACCGATATTCTCCCCACTTCCTCTCCATTACTTTTAAATCAGTATTACAATCACTACGCATTAATATTTAGAATACTGCATTGTTACCAAAATGTTCAAGTATATACTTCTACAATTAATTTGTAATGCCAATATACAACAAAATATTAAACTTCAAAGTTATTTTGGATGTGTTAGACATATTTATCTCTGTCTCAGATGTAATTAAGCTAAGTATTTACACATGAGAAGTCTAAGCAGAGCTGTGTGGGAGTCAGAACGCCCTTTAATGGGACAGCCTATAATTTTAACATCTCTCTCCGTTCCACATTGGAATTATTCTGTAAATTCCTACGAAACAATTTTCAATCATGAAAATTGTTTTAAAGCGAGAAAACAGAATGCTAGAACTTTATCTTTTAAAACTGCTACAGACCACAAAACACACTTCAAAAAGAAACTTCATGAAAGCCAACATAATCCCATGGAACGTCTCTGTTTCGACAAAACGACATTTTTGGAAAACATTCACCGGCACAGTGCCAACCAGTTCTCACTGCAAAAACTGATGTATACTTTGACCGTGATAGTAACAGATATGGTTGTATTCCAAATATCTCTCTTTCTCTTAGGGCAATGTTGCCTCATGTTATACAGAGCAAGAGAAATGACAACAAGAAGTTTAACTGCTGGAGACTGCAAGTGTATTTTCCAGCCTGGATTCTAAAAGGTGACGGGAAAGACTGTGGTAAAGTACAGAAAGAAAAAAATTAGCTGTCAAACTAGAAAGATCTTTTCACCCTACAGAGCTTCTAGCTGCTCTACCAACATGGAACAGCGCATTTATTAATTGTTCCTTTATAAGAATTCCTGCCGAACATGCTCTGGTAAAGATGCTGGGCAATTCTAAACACAGTTGTAATTCAAAGCACCATATCAGAAATTCTGAAAAGAAATGGCAGGGAAATCCCTTAAAAACATAATGGCCTGGTAACTGTATTTTTCTGACACCTTTGCAGGAAGAGCTACACATTTTCTAATTATGGCCAAACATGACGTTCAGCTCTGCAACAACGAGCCTATAAACGGCAGACTGGAAGGGACCTCCAGTCAGTCATGGAGGTACTGCTTGCTAACTGAGCTTGAGAGGGTAAGGTCTCTGTACAGACAAAGAGCTGTCTCTCCATAGTGAAAGAAAGGGACTCTACAAAGCAGCCCTTCAAGAAAGTGTTCCGCTATATTTAATACATATACCTAAAACTTAGCATTAACAACCTTTTGTTTAAACAAACCCCTTGCTCAATTAAGCATCAAGTTCACTGTGAAGGAGAAACTTATGATGACAAACGTCTCGGAACGCTTCTGAGCCATTAGAAAGATATGAAGTCACCTTTTTCACCATTAGGGAAAGCTTTCACTGGTAACTTTACCTTTCTACAACATCCTCTCCATTCCAGCAGGTTGAGCTGTCTCTCATCACCAGGTCTCCATCACACAGTCTTTCTGCTATAGAGGCATGAAAGGTTCGGGATCGCTTCATGTAATTGATGAACTCTCTGTAATGGAGGAAGAACACATTTAACAACAGAACAGTGTACACTTACGGTTTAAGCCCCCTGTCAACTTAACCCTCCACAAGATTACGAGTTTAGAACCCTTAATAAGTCATCCACGTTGATCAATTTCTGTTTCTAGTGTATTTCTACTCCTACGTATAATCCAGTTTTACTTAGTCCAGTGTTAATAGAATTACATACAAAGGGTGGCTTCAACAAATTACCTTAATACATCTCACACAAAATTTGAAAAAAGTCTGCACCTACTATCTCTGTATAAACAGATTAAAAAGTCATGAAAAAATATTATCATTAAAGGAGCAGGCTTTTTCTCTGTTATTAGAAGTGAATATTTCTCCATTTCCTGCACACGTGTGAGATGAATTAAGAACACTGTCAACAACCTCCTGGGTGGAAAATGCTTCCTAAAGCTAATATCCCACCACAAAACCTGTAATATACTACAAGTACCCCACACATGCAACAACATTACAGAAAGTCATCTCCTTGAGATGTGGTGGGGCCAATTCCTCGCATTCATCACTATCTGTGTTACATCCTTATTATAGAAATAAATCTCTCTTTCATCATGTCTTGCACCTCACCTGTTAAGAGGAGGCTGTGCTTGCTGCTTTGGTGAATAATCAGAGCTCCTGGTCAGTACAGACAGCTCATTTCTGACCCCATGTGTATGGAAAATTGCCTTGTGGGCAAACTGCTGCCCGTTTTATAATCTGATGTACCCATAATATATACCTGGCTGAGGTAGCCATAAAAACAAACTGTTAACAAAACAAGTGTGAATTCAGCACACAACTGAGAGTATATCGGAAAGAAAATTACCCTATCTCCACAACTTTAGAAGCTCCTGCTTGGTATAAGATGTTAAAGATATTGAGAACAAGACGCAGGACACAAAAACTGAGCTAGAGCTATCAGAGAGCTATCTGCTTGTCTCAGAATTCCCCA
Organism: Pluvialis apricaria; assembly: GCA_017639485.1. NCBI lineage: Eukaryota > Metazoa > Chordata > Aves > Charadriiformes > Charadriidae > Pluvialis > Pluvialis apricaria. The sequence continues at coordinate 28,498,165 of CM030014.1, forward strand.
GCTGCTCCATTGGGAAGGCCAAAGGACTCATTCCGGTTTATAACGTTTTTGCCTGGCAGGCTGTAAGGGGACACTGCACCGAAGAGGTGCCTAGGGATATGGCTGGATGGAGCTTGGCACAAAACCAGGCAGGATTTATTATTCTTTTGGGACCAACAGGTGCTTTAAACAATCTCAAAGTCCACTGCCAGGTATCTACCCGTACAAGGTTTAGGCAGTAGTCATCCCTCCCCACAGCTGCCTATGTTTTCTGAAAAGCGTAACCACTCCACTTATCTTGTGTGACGAAATCCTGCTCTAGATAAATTAGTCACCACATGGTCCTAAGGAACTAACTTACTCTAACAATGCAGGAAAGCTATTATTTTAAGCAAAGAAAAAAAGCAGTAATTTGGGTGCTTATGACAAGGGAATCAGTATTTCTACCTCTTGACCACTAACTTACGAATATGAGCTCTAAGTATTCATACAGCATAGCTAGGCCCAGGCAGAAAGCCACCTACCTGATAGAACAGCTTAAGAGTATCAATTACAAAAGGTGACACAGATGCTAAAGATTTTACGGGTTCTAAAATGGAGTTTTCTTTGAAGGAGGAAAAGAGCACCCTTTTAAGAGTTTAAAGCTTGTCTTACTGAGCTCGCCCCAAGAGGCTTAAGCCGCTTTGTATTTTCAGCAGAACGGGGCTCTGACATTTCAAAGTAGCATCTCAGCAAAGGCAGAATTCTGTGTCCAACTCTTGATCTTAACAAGTGAAAAGATTTATTTTTCATCAGTATAAAACTAAACACACTAGATAGAAAATGTACAGTTTCCCAGTGCCCCACAGCATAAAAGCAGTAACCAAAAGTATGCCAAATTCCTGGATTACAGCTGAAGCAGCAGCTTACAATGGAGATGAGCTAAGTGTAGAGACAAAGTATGTCACCTTGTTTTCATTCTTACCGAGAGATTTTTTTCAAACTTCTTGATTTGTCATTCTTTGAAGCTTTCAGAGGCAGAGAACTGGAATAGGCCGGGGAGAATAAGCATCAATCAGGAGAGGTTGGGGAGTAGGGGAGAAGCAGGAATTCAGGCAAATGAGGAAAAGAAATGAGAAACAAAAGAGAAAAGTAAAAATTATTTGAAAGAAAGCTCATCAAGCACATGCATAGGATAATATAAGAAAACAAATAAGTAGGAAAATTGTCATGAGATTTTTCCAAAGTATAGATGCAATTAAAAATGTCAATGCAATACTGAAAAAAAATATAACTGGGACTGTTTCTCACAATAATTTTCAAATAAGAGCATAATTACAAATGCAGCACACAGAAAAAGCTGAAAATAAATTCAGTGGAACTTAAATTAACTATAACTGATACCAAATGGAAGAACTGTAAATATATGAGGCTATACAAGAAAACAATGGCAAACAGTTTAGAACGAGCACCATGGGAAGGGGGATACAAATGAGTAGCATTCATTTTCTGGTAGTACAAGCAATTTGCTGTCTGTTAATAAATAAAGTGAGCACAGATATTTTTTTGCTGTTCAGTTCTGGTCAGATTGCACCACTAAAAAAACAACCAACTTTGCAAAACAGGAGAGACAGGCTCTAAGGTGATACTGGAGGAAAAACTGTGGAAATAACTCTGGGAGTTAATTTCATGCAAATACATTTTGTGGCACTGATATCCCAAGGTCCTGTAATTAACATTAAATATTGTATTTAACATCATGATGCAATTTTCCACTTACATGATCTGATGTCACATTCTGCTCTTTCTTATACCCTTAGTCTCATGCATAAAGTTAATGGCAGCAGCTGGAGTAACGCATGCCTGGAGACAGGTTCCACAACACTTGCCAATCCAGCTAACTCTTAAAGGAGAGAGTAAGCACCACCTTCAGCAGCTCTGAGGACACCCAGGCAATGGCAGCTTTGCCATCATACTTTCTGGGAGCTAACAGCAGGGGTGGCCACAGGAGAGGATGGAGCTGCACTGATCATCAGGTGAGCGTCACCTGTCATCACTGAAGCAGAGACTCCAAGACAGCCAGTCAAAAAAGGAAACAAGAATCTGCAACAGGAAAAATCTGGACCTGCTGGAACTTCTGCCTTAGCCAGTCAGAAAAGTTTTATTTGTTTCTACAGTAAGTTAATTTGCATCTGGCATTAATAATCTGTTTTGTACAAGCAGTTTAATATTCAAATTTTAATAATACTGTGTGATGCCTGACCCAATAGGTAGCTAATTTTAAATAAAATCGATGCCATTGGCTTCAAACATTCCCCCAAAACCCTAAAAATTGTTTATTTTAAGATGTATAATAGATCTCTAAGTCCACAGTTTAACAAAGAAATCCCAACAAAATATCATTTCAAAGCCTGCCCTCCTCCAATTAGGAACCTAGTATCATGTTATAGTTCTTTGTTAAATATAACCTTTTTATATACAGATCTGTAACCAGTCCATGTTTAGTGGTTTGAAATAATTACATGCAGCAGACATGCTAAGAGGCAGGTATTCAACTTTGCTAGGAGTCCGGACCCCGACCAGAATAGTACTTTGTGCTGAACTCTGCAATAACATTCCAATTTACTGATTGAGATTCTGTACGTGCCATGTACATTCCCTGTACCATCATATGGTTTCAATTTTCTTGTCATCTCTACTACATGTTATAGCAACCTCCACATTAAAAAATGACTACAGCAGCAATCCTGCCAGTTTCAGTTAATCCCTGAATACAATTGTGTAAAGCAAAAAAAAAGTAATCAAACCTATACTTTTCATATTAATCAGAAGAAAAGTTCAAGTTTCAGCTTCTTACACTATTTCCCTGACAGTGTTGCATAACAAAAAATATGCAGGAATGGAATGCAGGGAAAAATAAAGATAGATGGGAAATATTCCAGGAACCCATGAGAGTAAGAGGAGCAGAAAAGGGTTCAACTACCACAAAAGAGGATCCAGTTGCTACATGAATTTAAAGACCACGCAGGGCCACACTGTGCAGAACAGCAGAGGGTGAGGAGGACTGCCTCCAGCCAGACTCAAAAAACACACACCCCGAAGACAGACATCAAAGAAACACCATTTTAACAGTCCCACTTTCCAACTGCATGAGCAGCCTTGGCTTTACTGAACAGCTGAAACCAGAGGTTCTCAAACTCTTCGGAAAAGGAGCTCGATTTTGTAACTGGCCTTGCAAAGACGTCATACCTTTGGAGCAAGCATACATATGTAGGTATAAGCTGTTTGGCACTAGGTTTTTAAGGGCATCTGAGCAGGTACTACAGAAGAGATGAGAAGTCACTTTATTGTGGCTTCTCCTACAGATGCGCTAACCAGACTGGTTCTTCTCTTTGAATTTAGAAATATTCTGACAAATTAAGGGAATAAACCACAGCTTTTCTGTTTACTTGGGGAGGGCTGGCTCATTCCTTCTTTTTTTCTTTCCTTATTCCAAAAGGCAGGAGTCATGTTCCATACTTCCCTTGAATTAAGGATAATTTGGAGGGATGTCTACTATACAGACTCAGTTGGGCCGATTCCCTGTGTGACCTAAACTGACAGACAGCCGACGTTATTGCTCTTCATTTTTTTAAATCGCCAGAAGGAATGGCACCAAAAAGATTCACATAATTACTCTCATAATCTGGATCCCCTGTAGCAGTTATCTGTCACTTTAAGTGCATTTTACACAACCCACTGCAGGAATGATTTCACCCATCCATTATAAAATTTTATTACCTAAAATTGCTTTTTATTGATATCATATGTGATTAAATGATAGATGATGAACAACACAGTGATGTAGCCAATCACTGTGTATTTCACTCTATTTACTACTTCACAATCGTTTCCAAGAAGCAAAGTACAAGCTTCATGCCATGTGTTTTATAGGAAGCTGTGGAAAATTTAAAAATATTCTCCACTTCTTACTAATTATGGCATGGCTCCATCATTCATTTTTGGTGCACAGGCTCTCCACAATACCTATCAACACTATTTCAGTAATGTTTTATGCTAATTATGTAAGAATGGCCTTAGTTTAGATCTTTTTGATTAATTAATTTTCAGCACGCAGACCAATTTTGGAAAACTGTCTAATTCAGAGTATATTAGTTTTAGTATATTTTCTTTTCTATTGACAGGTCTTACATTTTAAAAAGTCAATATCCAAATAATTCCAGATGGTTGGGAAGGGGATGGAGCAGATCCTCAGGTGAGAAAGAACTGCTGTCATGCCATTAAAGACACCAATTTGCATCTGTATACGAGGTTACCTGTTAATAGGTTGGCAATTCTGCCTTTTTGGTTGCCAGTGTGTAAGTCCCAGCGAAGTCAATGAGTTATACAGAAGATGGCCTAGGGCTCTGTTTTTTTAAAAGCACGTTTTGTTAATTGTACTACAACTGTTCTTTATATTATTACTGATGAAATTATTAATTTAATTTCCTTAATGCTCTTTTCTCTGATTTGCATGGTAAAAATTGATTCGCTCCAAGCACGAGCACAAACTGTTGTGTTTTGGTTTTAAATTACAAAAGGGATAAAAATATTGCTATCACTCAAAAAACTTAGCTTGCTGCTATTACTTTTATCTTTTAAAGCCGTGTTTGTTTCATTCATGCAAGGTTAGATGAGAATTAAATTAGAAATGGATAAAAATCTCATCTTCACAACTCAAACTCCAGAATCCAGGCTACGGAAATTTTAATATTGCTGTCTGTCATCCACCTGTCCAACTTACAGAGATACACATGGACTCGCTGGGCACATTAGACACTGTTCTCAGATAGAGGTGTAAGCCCAGCACGATTCCACTCAATTCGCTGAAGTTGTTCCAGATTAATACTGGTGCTACAGAGAACAACACATTAGCCAGAAATATGTCATTGTGATTTTATGGTCAGTTAGCCCTGACATCTATTCATGTATCATGAGTGGGATTGCAAAGACATCCTTACCGCCCCACTTAGAATTTACAGAAAACCAATCCAGGAGCTACACGAGGGAAAGTGAAAGAAAGATTAGGAGATCTGGGAGTAGGAATATTCGTGCCAGGGCCAGTGGCAGCAATTCAGCTGTCTAATGTCTCAACTGGCATGCAGCTGAAGAACAGAAGCCAAGATGGACACAACAAGCCTAAACATAAAAGCTTCTGCTCTTGCTCTGTTAGGTAACAAATCAAGGAGATTGCAAGGGATTTTATTAACTCCTCCCCAGCCCTGTGAAATGACCGACTTTGTGTGAGGGCAATGAATCTTTCCTTTTTTACCCTTTCCCCCTTCCCACCTCTGCCCCTGGATAAGCTCAAGTCCTTAACAACTTAGGCAGTTATATTTTAAATAATTTAAACTCAACCATGGAAATTACTCAGACTTTGTTGAGGAAAACTTTCATCATTTTCATTGAAAGTTTCTGGATATAATGAACACCTTGGCGCTAAGCAGTGACATCAAGTCTGGCCTGTAAAAAGCTTCTCTTAGAGAGACCTGCAATATAATACCACAAACACATCTGTCTATCAGTGATGGCAATGGCTGGAGAGCACACAAGGTGACAGAACTGGGGCTCTAGCTTAGACTATGGTGCAAGGAACCATTTACATAAATTGTGAGGCAGAGTTTATTTCAAAGCAACTGTTGCTTAGGGTTACCTTCTTTTATTGTTCAGACTAGCGTGAGCCTTCACGAACGTCTGGGTTTCAGTCGGTTCCTTCACTGGCACTATATTGTCTGATGACAGGTTCCCCTCTTGTTGTTTGGGCTGTCCACACACTTTATCAACCTGTATGAAAGGAAGGGAAAGAAAACTGGGTTTGAATGAAGAAACTGATTTACAACTGTCCAAAGGTCAGCTTGTTCCTTGTGGTCAGTGTTTACTGCAAGAGAAGGTATCTGGGCAAGAGAAAGAAAGGATTCTTCTTTCCAGGACCTGGAAACTAGTCCCCTGCATAAGAATGATCAAATTAAGAGGCAGTGCAAAAACCTTTGCTACCAGAAAGCCAAGAGTCATGGATTTGTCACTGGATCACAGGATCACAGAATAATAGGGGTTGGAAAGGACCTCTGGAGATCATCTAAGTCCAACCCCCCTGCCACAGCAAGGACACCTACAGCAGTTGCACAGGACGGCGTCCAGGCGGGTTTGGAATATCTCAAGAGTCAGAGACTCCCCCACCTCTCTGGGCAGCTGTGCCAGTGCTCTGCCACCCTCAAAGGAAAGAAGTTCCTCCTCATGTTCAGATGGAACTTTCAATGGTCAAGTTTGTGCCCGTTACCTCTAGTTCTATCACTGAGCACCACTGAAAAAAGGCTCGTCCCATCCTCCTGGCACCCTCCCCTTAAGTATTTATAAGTATTGATAAGATCCCCCCTCAGTCTTCTCCAGACTAAAGAGCCCCAAGTCCCTGAGCCTTTCCTCATAAGAAAGATGCTCCAGTCCCCTCATCATCTTTGTAGCCCTTTGCTGGACCCTCTCCAGCAGTTCCCTGTCCTTCCTGACCCGGGGAGCCCAGAACTGGACACAGTGCTCCGGCTGCGGCCTCCCCAGGGCAGAGCAGAGGGGGAGGATGACCTCCCTCGCCCTGCTGGCCACACTCTGCTGGGTGCACCCCAGGATGTCATTGGCCTTCTTGGCCACCAGGGCACATTGCTGGCTCGTGGTCATCCTGTGGTCCACCAGGACTCCCAGGTCCCTTTCCACAGAGCTGCTTTGTACTTTTTACAGGTACATAACCTGTACCAATGCATGGGATTATTCCTCCCCAGGTGCAGGACCCTACACTTGCCTTTGTTGAATTTCACAAGGTTTCTCTCTGCCCAACTCTCCAGCCTGTCCAGGTCACACTGAATAGCAGCACAGCCTTCTGGTGTGTCAGCCACTCCTCCCAGTTTTGCGTCATCAGCAAACTTGCTGATACACTCTATCCCTTCATGCAGGTCATTGATATTAAACAGGACCGGACAGTAAAAAGTCAACTAAGTCTTCCAGCCTTTAACTAGACAATGTTCCCTTGAAACAAGGAAATGAGCAAAAGAAGTCCGCATCAACAAATCACTGTCAATAAGGTCTTTTCTTGGACAAAACAGAATCAAAAGCAAACTTCCAGCCCTGGGAATCATTAGTGCCTTGGATCCTAGGTTCAGAACAGTAACCGCTCAGCTGTTTGCCCTTGTTGCCCTTCCTGAAGCATCTCACAGGGGATTTAATACAAGACCAGGAGAAAGCAAGCTTGTGTTTATCCTTTGCGCACTGTGGATTTGACACTGCTCCTGCATCCTGCCACATTTATTTGCTGTAACAGCTTTAAGTGACAATAGTAAGACAAAACTCTTCCCTTTCTAATCCACAAATAAGTAATCTGTAATGTTTTCACCTACAATTAAATCCTCGAGCAAACATGAAAAGAAGACAAAAGAAATCCTACTGTGGACATGGTACTACCAGAGACCTTAATCACACAGAATCCATCATCCTGCACAGCACTGAATCTGGCATCGCGTTCTCAGTTTTCCATTATAACCAGGGTGAGATGGATTCTTGCTGGTCTGTGCATTTTACAGCATCTTTAAAACCCCTACTGAGTCACAACTTCCTATCTGCTGAATATTTCAGAGCACAGATGACTTCAAATAATTTTCTCTGCCCCTTTACACCACAATGTTGTATATGTCAGTGCAAGTACAGGACAATTTTCTCTACCTTAGCCCATCTCCTCCAGGAAAACTACTGCTATGTAAAGCTAAGATATTTTCCTCTAAAAAGCCACGCCAATCAAACATGAAAAGTTGGAAGCTGCATAGGCATGACACTTAACATCAACTTTAGTTATATGAATTACAGCCTGGTCCACTATAATATGCTGTGAGGAACCTAAAACTGTAGCAATTGAATACGCATGTACTGGATTAATCCTGACATACCTCCAGCAGTCAGAGCGGGAGCCAGCTGCCTCACTCAACACCACGCACTGTGTATATTGTTCTGGTTTCACCAGGGACTAGCACAGCGTTACTTTAAAACTCAACTTTGTGCAATAAAATATTCTATTTCAGTCCCTCCTAAACTTCCGAAAAGAAAAAACCAAAACTCTATGCAAATGAAAATATAAATCAAAAATGCCTTTTGAACCCTTTGGAGCCAGCCAGAGGGTATAACACAGCTAGACCACATTCCTACACAGGATGCTCGCTCCTGTGCCCCGCGTTTCCCAGGTCTCCTACAGCACGCAGACCCAAATTCCCAGCCCAGGTTTCTGCAAAGTCCATCTTAGATTACCTCATGTCACAAAAGTTCATGTCTTCAAATTACATACACCTCAAATATAGTCACAAGGGATTTAAGACATTTTTAACCAACTAACACCAGAGTGGTTTGGAAAAGCAATGTGGTTGTCATATACATAAGCAATGAAGAACTCCAAGATTTTTGGTTTTCCTGTGAGAAGTTTCAAAGAGATTTTTAAAAGAGATTTAGAGTCATCATTTCTGTTGTGATCAATCATTTAAGCATCCAAATGAAAACATTCACTTTGTTTTGATTTGTATTTTTGATACCATAGAAATAAAATTACTCTTTAAATTGCAAAAGCTTCAGTATTTTCTATGCCAAAGCTTAACCTTGGGGTTTTCTTTTTAACCAGTAATATCAGTTTCCTGCATAGCAAACAAAACCACAGTATTTTAAGGAAAAAACATTTCTCACTGGAAAATTTTAACCAGTTCTACTCCATTAAAAAGAAAGTTAAATTAAGAATTTGTGTAATTAAAGGGCAAATAATCACATTCACACTTTTTTGGCGTGTGGGCCTTTTAGTGCCTTTCTTCTCATTAATATGCTAACACTAGCAATGCCACATCATTTATACTACTGCACCTACATTTTAATCTGAAGTGAGATTAACAGGATGGAAGATACAAAAATGATATATTATTTGTAATAACAACAGCTCTTAAACGTCTCGGCTGGGATCTGGACTGTGTTTTACAGGGAAGAAAAATATGCGAGGCAGTCCCTGTCAAACAGAATTTGACCAAAGGAATAAAAAGTGATGGGAAACTGGTGCAGAGGCACAAAGTGACTTCTCGTGTCACAGCAGGGGCCCACGGCAGACCACAGCTCGCACGGTGTGCTGTCAATGCCCTGGCCTTCTTGTGCAGCTCAGGCCAACAGCCCTCAGTCCAGACCAGGCTCCACCGGTGCTGCAGGGGCCTGGGCAGTTCCAGCCTCGCCAGGCTGGCAGCTCGTCAGACCTCTTTTCTTCCCACACCTTCCAGCATGGAGTTTCTTCAAGGTCAGTGTGGATCACCAGATGTTCTTCCTTCCCAATGTCTTTGGGGCAGCAAGGATGGAGGAATTCACCACAACACTGCTCTTGCAGGGAGTACAAGCGATTTGAAAACTTAAGCCCACGAAGGTGGGAGTACCCTGCATCTTTGGATGCAAAGACCAAACTCCCTCCCCCAAGAGATTGTCTCCCATGGCTCTTGAGTTACTCTTATTTGACATATTTGTTTCAGATTTTCGACGAGTTAAACAGAAGCTTGATTATTTTTTTTTTAACATTTCTTCATATGGACTAACCTTAACATCTCACTGAAATGTGTATTTTTCTGCAAAATAAGAGAAAAGGCCGAATTTTACTAGTTAATTTTGGCAGTCACAAAGTTCACAGCAAGGGTGAGAACACTCATGTACAGAAAACCATCTTAAACTGCCAGCTAGGTTCATTTCTATGAAAAATTAGTTAATGCTGTGTAAATTAAAACGTATGAGGCGCGCCATTACAAAAAAAAGTGTTTTCTGGACCTGCAACATCTGGAATCTACTGCTACAAATTACCTGTCTGTTAACAACGGTAAGAACATGGAGGGTTTCCCTCCCATCCCAAGGGCACCACACAACTGCACTGTCAGTTTAAATCAGAGCTCAGGAATCAAGCCTCGCCACCCAAGGGAAAAACAGCGATACTAAAAATGGTGACTGAGATTTTAAAGATTTATTTCTTTGTATTGTGACTTACCGCTTCCAAGTTATCTCTTAAACTGAAAGCATAGACTAAGTGACTTTTTGTTTATTTATTTTTAAACAGAAGCTAACATTCCTCTACTGACACCAGACATTAGAATTTGACACAATAACAAAAAATATCAGATATTGTGAAACGCAGGAAAAGTGCAAAGCCTTAACTGCAAAAAACTGGAGATACCAGTGATAAAATTTAACAAAAATTAATAGAAATAGAAAATCCATTGCTTTTTTCCTAAATTCAATTTTTAGTACACAGAATAATAAGGAATTAACATAAAGAATGACTAAGCTCATTTATTTCTTTGATTCTTAAACTTAAAAATAAACTTGCCAGTCTTAAATTACAAACTGATAGAAAATCATCCCTCATTAACAATAAGAACACTAAGGTCATTCCTCTTGTCTCTTTGATTGTATTTAATCAAGTCTGCCTTCTGACAGTGAACATCTATAGCTGAGTATTCCTCATACCTCATTACCTTCTGAATTATCAATAATGTTTCATAATTCTATACACTTTTCTTTGGATTAAAGCTTTTTGTACTTATACACCAATGATGATTCTTAAATATCTGTCTTCCTAACAACCATAGCTACATTTCTTCTCCTGTGAACTTTCCTTTGTAATGAAATACAGAGTCATATATATATGGATTATTTGACCTCTTACTATTTGTTCTTTAAAAGAATGACTATTTACAATTACTGCAGAGGCTTAACAAAATAAATTGAAAAAAAATCTCATCCGAAATCTTTTGAACTCTTGCAGCTTGAGCAACCTTAAACATTGGGGTCATATTTAATATACCTAATATAATCAAACAAGGGAAAAATGTCATGCCCTTCTGGATACCAAGAGAATCTTATCTCTCTAAAGCAGGAGACCTTTTCACTAGTTCAGAACACTAATTTTCTTTGATTTTGTAATGGGAAGCTTACTATTTTAAAATACAAGATTTTTCTAGTGATTGGGCTTTGAGTTATTATTAAAATGCTGACACATTTTCCAGCAGATTTCTGCCCCCCGCTCCAATCTGTAACCCAACTCAGCTCTGTGAAAACCCAGCATGTGGGTGAACACCTCTGACGAATGACACCCCTCAGCCCAGATTCCTGACGGCTGTGCAGGCATCAGCACAGTCATACCCCGCACCACACGTGCCACAGGCACATTTCAAATCAGAATTGGAGTTTGCTGGTTCCAGGTGCCAAGTTTGAAGTGGTGAAGGCAAGAAACACTGAGTCACAGGGAAATGGGGTTTGAATTTTCAGACTTGCACATTCACCATGAGATCTCATTTCCTCTGGGTCAGACATACCCTTATCACTTGGTTACTGATAGCACAAGACACCAACAGATATCTTGCTTGTCATTTTCTGTAAGTCATCAATTGAAATTCATTAAGCAAATAAAGAATCCTCTCCTTTGGAGTGGCTGTCACCTATTACTACAGTGTTGTTGCAAAATGCTCATTTCCAAAGCTCAAAAGATGAGCAGGAGCACATTTGATAAAATGTAAGCCAGGGCTTATTGCTCATTGCCACTGTCTACAGCTTATTGAACAAAATCTTACACTCAACAAAGAGGCAATACCTGAGAGAGGCAGAAAATAGCAAGTAACCTTTGATTTTGCCTTCTTTTAAATATTCTCTTTCTTACAGAATATGTTACCTGTTACAAATGCAGCATTTTGCTGGTAGCAAAGTTCAGCAATACATGAACAAACTATGGGATTACTAGTTCATTTTCCTACAGAAATATACTGTGTTTCACTTGGGAGGGGAACATTCTCCTCTCTCGTCTTGAATCTGTTGGACAGTAATGTAAATTAACATCCTACAAATCTTCTGAAAAATCAGCAGTTAGAGAAGTTGACCATTACTAGATACTAGAGATTCCACCAAGGAGAGTGGCCTTATGAATTCCTCAGGGGCAGAAAAATCTTCTGCTGGAGTTGACTTAGACATCAAAGAATCCCACCATGGAATATAAATCTGTAAGAAATCAGGCTCTGTGTGTTCTCTGCTGCCTCTGGAAATACCTGGCTTTAATCAAGTGACTTGAATTACAGTAATAATTCTAGGTTCAGTTTCAGAATCAAGATACAAATGTGCCAGAAACAAAACAATAAAGTCCTGTAAAAGGAAGAGCTCACATTCTGAGGAAACAACAAGAAACTATAGGGATGTCCTGAAAAATGATGGACAAGTACAAAGATAGAGATACAGATCATCCTAATATTTTTGTGAAACATTCAGGCTCCTGTTGCTCTTAGGCATATCTCACAATTTTCCTCAAACAAAAAAAAAAGAAATATCAAGAGGAACATAGTCTTGTCTTAGTAAGAATGCAGAAATAATAGAACACTATTTAAGATAGCTGACATGGATTAATTGATGCTGAAATCTATTTTCAGTTCCTCAACTTAACCCCATTTATTTCAATGATCTTACATGCTTTGGCGTGCTACTATTCTTCACCCAACACTGGGAAAACTCTGTACCCTGCACAACTGTACAGGGATGAAGCACTTCAACAACCAAACTCTGAGAATATCTTCTTGCTTCTCCCTAAGTGCGAGAGAAAGCGTCACAGGTACTAGCGCTGAAAGTGCCTCCTGTCTCAGAGAGAATCCTGTTTGGAAACAGTAACTATAAAAAATTTGGATGTCAGCTTGCAGAGTTATTTGACAACAAGTTATAGTTTAAGACCCTCACCCTTCTTCTCCGGGGGCTATATCCCCTCCCATACAAAAATGGAAAAAACTGTTAAGGGTTATTTAGTCTCAAAAAGCTGGAACTTGAAATTAGTAAATCCAGAAAGCTCTAATAAATTCCCTTGCTAAAAATGTGGGCTATAAACTTTAGGCAGCCATTTCAAAGTCAAGGAAGGATCAAAGAAAACCAGAGACCAGTTACACTTCAGTCATGTAACAGAGTTGCAAGAGCAACATTTGTCCAGACCAGGAATGAAGCTGCCACACTAGTACAGAACCAGCAGATGCAAACTGCAAAGCTGAAGTGATTCCTAGGTCTTTTGACTGGAAAACATACATCCTTACAAAAGTTCAAACACTGTAATGTCTTCCTTAAGGAAACGCCTGGTTATTGACTCTTCTTTAATGAGCAGTAGCCAAAAAGACCTCAGAGGACCTCCCTAACTGCATGGTAGGTTCAACCAGCTAGGGAGCTGCACTAGTAGCATGTATGCAGTCCCAAACACCCCATGTCAAACTCAGAAACGCGTTGCCATTTTACAGCTCTACATATATAAAGAGGGGTGTATGGGGAGAAGTAGAATTAGTCATAGGGATTTTCAACGTTGCATCGTATGTGAACTCACACAAGCTTCAAGTCAAAAAGGGGCAGGTTTCAAGCTTGTAGAATTTATAGGAGAATAATTTACACAGCTGCAATCAACTTCCTCTTACATATTTCTAAGGGTCCAACCTGAGGTATTACAAGGCCAAGCAGTACTCCTGGATGCCCTTGTAAAAAATGCTACTTAAAGACTCTATTCATCTATTCAACAATTCATCTTTCTTCCTTTTTAACTAAGAAGGTCAGGTTTCCAGGCTACTAGATATATTGAGTAAGATGATCATTCAGCAAAAGTGGAGCAGCAGTAGTATTCTGCAAACAGCCCTGAAATTGGTTCTTGAGAAAGTGCTGTGTTAGGAGGTTTTGTGCTTGTGTGAATCAACATTGTTGTCTTTTGTAGGTTCTGTCTGCAGCAAGAGACATTCTTTCAGGCATCAACACTGGGAACACACAATGGTCAAATTCTGCAGCAGCTACTCAAATGAATCAAATTCTACAAGGCCCTCTCCCAAATTAAAAATGCAAATGATGAGTAATGAGAATTTGGGGTCTTATTCTACAACATCCTCAAGAAAGACTGGTTAGATAATCTGTACTGAGCCAAGTAACTGGGCATGCCATGAAGCCTGCATCTGAACGCATACATACAGGTTTTGTTCACAGTAGTTGAGGATTTCCGGAAAAAATGTAAAATAAGGAAATGCCTTACACAATATCAGATATTTCAAGAATTGTACACAGCTTATATCTAACAAGTTTTCACTGTCAATTACAATGATGGTCTTTTCTGCTCTCACTGGCCTTAAAATTGCCTACACTGGTCAGGATATCAAACTATCCACAATTTATCTCCATCTGTAAAATCTTTTAAGCACAAGTCAATAACTTTGTCTATTTTTTTAGGATTCTTAAAAACATTTTTGTTCAAATTCTATATATATTTACCTAGCCGAAGAGAGAAATGGTAATCATTTATAAAGACAAAACAGAATATGAACAGCACCCGAGAGGTAATGACAGCTCGCCTCCTCCCCCACAATACCTCCCAAGATTCAGTACTAATCTTCCCTGACAGTCAGCCTTTGCTAGTTGTGACATTTGTCCTTAGATATTGACAACCTAGAAAGGTTAAGCTCAATTTTATAATTAATTACAATAATCTAGTATGTAAGGAAAATTCCATTGGGAATCAATCCAAGCGAGTCACTTTAAAAGCTCTCAGAAAAATGAGGTAACTTTTAATTGATTTTCCTCTTATCTTTAAAGATTTTTATTCAAATCTCCCTTTTATCGCTTTTCAAATTAATTGCAGTATATCAAAACAATATTGCATGTTACGTGTTTATTATTTATTCCCTTTCTTAAGTGAAAGCAATTATCAAAATATTACTGGAATTTCTTTTATCACTGCAAGCTTAAAATGTAACTAAGAAAAACCCTTCACAGTTTGTTCTTCAAAGGTTCAATAACGAAGTACAAAAATAGCAGAGAAAGATCATACATCTCACAAACACACACAGAGATATATATAGATATATAAAACAGGGAAAACACTCGTATCCTTTTAGGGCTTCCCTATTATGCAAGCATTGCACAGACCAAACGCCAAACTGCTGCAGAAGTCCCTAGCACAGACGGGTGCCCAGCTCAAAGGCAGATACCACCACCATCCCCAGCTGGCCCCAGCGCCTGCTGCTCTCCCTCCCCAGTAGCAAGGGCTGGCACCACCCCACAGTGATATTCCTTAGCCCTCTGCAGTCAAAGCAGCCAAGAATCAGTATCAGGGTTCAGCTGAGCTAATAAGGCTCAAGCTGACCCGGTCAGAGATTGCTGCATCGCTGACTGAATGAGGGCTGGCAACCTCTAGCAGCAGGCGACTGACAAGCAGAAGGGATCACACCCATGATTTGGGCAGGTCACCAGTTGGCACAAGGCAATTCTGGAAAAGAACATCTTTCCTTAGACTTGGGTACCTCCCTAGACATCTTTAGTCAAAAAACAAGCATGTCACACTTCAATTTGCTTTAAGTCAGATTAGAAGACAGTCACATAAGGAGCTATAAATAAGCCACTTTTTTCCTCAAGTTAACTTTAGCAATGTTGATCTGTACCTTACCTATTGATGATGCCTCAGAGCTCTCTGAGACAAGATCAGGACACATTTCACTACACACAGCTAGTTTGATCACCACCCCAATACGGTCAGTCCCATTGGTTTTAGTGAGTTGCAGCTGCCCAGCGGCAGAATTCACAAGATGGCCCAGAGACAGAAGGAATTAACATGAAGGGGAGGCTACTGGAAGAGGGAGTGTTTATCCCTAAACAGCATCTCCTTTCGGTATTACCAAAGACGACTGGGTAGAACAGACCATTAGTCCGACCCAGCTGAGTCCTATGTTCCTCGATACATATTTATTGCAATGGTAAGTATAATAGAATTGCAGGAATGATTTTGAGTAACTGGCCAAGTTGACTGCAAGCACTCGTTCTTCATATATGAACCAATCAAAATTTGTAATGAATTACTAGTGTCAATGACAACTAGGAAACTGAGCCAGATCTGATCCATGGATAACTTAGTCACATAATTCTTTGAGCATGTAATTCAGCTTCATTTTCAAGTTTAACACACTTTCACAGGAGGGCATCACCACTCAGGTATTTAGGCACAAGCCCAGACAACCAGAATAATCATCCTAGCAGGCCTTTTGGTATATTTGTTTTGTCTCCAGTCTTTATATAATGCAAACAGAATTTTTTCTTAGTAGTTTTTATGTGGCTGGCATTATGCAGTATATCCAAAAGGCGGCAATGAACAGTAACACAGAACAAGATTCATTTTTGCTTACTCCATAACTTACAATGATTTGGTGTCTGTAAAATATTACATTAATTAGATATCTAATTTTGCAAATAAACTACATAAATGTTTGTGCTACAGACTCTCAGGTAATTTGAAATGTTTCTCAAAACCATTGTGTATTCTGTGTGGATCGCTCTTCCTCTGCAGCATGCTTGAAAGCAGGGTTGCATGAGCTGGGGACAAGCCCCAGGGTGGTGAAGGGACAGGCAGAATGTCCACACAGAAGAGAAGGGACCTCAGGCTCACAGGCTTGACAGCTCCTGATCAAAATCTCCCCTTTCTCTGTAGGTAGATATAACCCAAGAACCAAGTTTCAGGAAAATAAATGGAGGAAATATTGCTTAAGTAAAAGGGTTTACTCCAAACGTCTTTGAGAAAAACTGCTTCTGTTACGTATCTCATACCTGACATATGAGTATGTTCAGGGGGATATGTCCAGGGAAGACAGCATCCCTATTAGGGCTGGCAAATGCTGCAAATGTGATTCATATTTTAAGATACAAGAAGAGTCATGAATATCCTATATATTTAAGAGCCCTGATACACCTACCCTGAAAATATCTGCCAAAAATGGTAATCAAGATCAGGAAAACACCAATTTTCAGCAATTTTTAAAACCACCTCAGATTTTTTTTTCTGTTCATCATTACTACAAGCATTTAGTTGGATAGGCAAAATGCCTGAACTTTCTCTTCCAAAAGACATTATGAAAGTGACCTAACAAAAATATGTAGGAAGTCAGAAGGCAATTATACTTTCACAGTGCCATTATTTGCTGAAAATGCTGTAAGCTTATGCAATCATTTAATAAACATGTCAATAAAAACATCAAGACCTCCAAAGAAGGTCAGAATGACCTTCCATTTTGTACATAACAGGAATATAATAATTAGAAAAGACTGGTAAACACATTCAAGTTCTTTTTTCATGAGATACATCATTTCAATTATAGTTTTCTGACAGTTGCTATCAAAATCAACATGTTTTCTCATGTCTTTTTTTTCTGAACACAAATAAGTAATTTTAAATGACACTGAAGGCTTGAGTAATTATTCAAGACCTGTAGCAATAGTATGTAGCACAACTATCAGGAGCAGCAGCAGCCACCCTTGTTTAAAATATTTAGAAGACATTTTTCACATTGAGACAAGTACACTACATTTATAAGCAAATTTAAGACTTCTCTCCTGCCTCCTAAGGAAATAACTTCTAATGCAGTAGTGATGTGCTGCTTATAGCTGGTACCAATATAGCTGGTTTTTGCCTTTACCTTAGGACCTCAGGCAGACGTTATTAGGAGTTTTACCATCAAAGAGGACTGGGACGCTGCACAGAATGCAAAACCCTACCTTCTCCTCGGCGTCTGATTCATCATATCTATTGGGACAGGCCTCACTGGCATCAACAGGCTTTTGGTTTCTAAACATGGCAGGCAGACTCAAACCTTGTATACTTAGTGAAAAGAAGGATGCTTTGAGGATTTACTACAGTGGTTGATTAATGTGGATCTATTTAGGACTATTAAATCATTACTGTCATTTTACTGGTTGAGTATTTCTGCATTTGAAACTAGACGAAGATACTAAAATTTCAGTCCAAACTGCAGATCAGACCTTTAATGTTGTACCTTTGAATTTCATCAAGACTGAGATCTTTCTAGCAAGACATTAAACAAAATTTATTATTTACTAGGATATGCATCCTGCTTTCAATTTAAGATTCAAGGGCCAGTTGATAAAGGAAACAGTCTCAAGAAAGCACTGTCTTAAACTGCCTGCTCTCTGCAGAATTCATTTTGACTATGCTCAGAGTGCTGGAATGCTACCATTACAGTAGTTTGGTGTTAGGTAAGAGGAACGGTATGAAAACGGAGCTGAAAACAAGGAATAAAGATGCTTATAAGAGATCCAAGACCATGACTCTTCATTTATGGTTGTCAGGCCTTTTTCATTACAAACTTTGTTTCTGATCCATGCTTTGGTAAAACAAAAGCAACAGAAGGATCCACTTTAAACCAGTATATCTAGCCAAGAAGTCTTGCCATTATTTCTTAGTCTAGAAACTATTTCCTCACTGATGGCTTACTGAAATTTCTGAGATCCATTCATGCACTTGTCTGACCCATTTCTCACGAAGTTCTGCAACATGAGCAAACAAAAAAAATAGCCTTTCTTTTGGTTTGAAATTTCTCAGACTTTGTATAACATCTCAGAGAAATAATGCTAGAAAACAGGAAGGAAATCGGACAGGATGTTTTCAAGCTGAAGGGTAGTGAAAACTTAACAATTTAACACATCATAATCCAAAATAAGTCTCCTTTTACAATGTTAAGTCTTACTCAAAGATTGACAAGCTCAAGCAGGGACATCAGGTGTAATCAACAGCAAGTTACACAGTCACTTCAATAAACTGTGACTGCATCCATTTAACCAAAACTAATCACCTTTTGGGGGTAACTGACTGGATATGAGTTACCAGCTCTGACAACATGCTGAATTAGTGTTAGCAATGCTGTCAAGAATCAATCATGCTTTATCAACCATGCAGTAAAGCAGCACATTATGTATCATATCACATAAAAAGCAGCACAGTGAACATGTGTGGAGCTTTAAAGCCCACTGAGTGTATGCAGAAAGCTGACAGAAAATTCTCAGCACAGAACCTGAATTAATTATGAATTATGGAAAAGGTGTCCCAAAAAGGGCAAAGGTATGAGAAAATTTTAACTGAGTCAGCAACATGCCCTAGGGGCGTGAAATGGGCAAATGGCATCCTGGACTATGTTAGGATGAGTGGTGATCTTCCCCTCTATTCAGCACTGGCAAGGACACACCTAGAACACTGTGCCCACTTCTGGGCACTAGGTGACCCTGTTTGAGCAGGGGAGTTGGACTAGAAGGCATCCCAAGGTCTCTCCCAACCTCAACCAATCTGTGATTCTAAGAATTCACTTTTTTATTTCCTTTGTGAGTTCTGGTAAGTCACCTAAGGGTAAACAACACCCTCCTCCTGCCCAAAAAACACTTAAGAATTTAAAATCTGGATGTCCCTGCTGGACATGCAGATCCTTAATCGCAGCACAAGAAACCTCAGGAAGAGACCCAAACCAAGCAAGCACCCAAAGCAGGAGAAAACAGGTATATAATAAGAGTATACAAGCCTCTACACTTTCTCCAGTGTTTGAGTACTTTACTAAAGACTCATCTCACACCTGTTGAAGTCAACAATACGACATTAAGATTCAGTGCTTTTGTTTGCTACCTCTAAAAGGTACACAGGGCTTCCTTTCTTTATAGGACACTGGGTGCTTAAGCCACTGCATAATGTCAAAATACCAGATAAAAATAGGAGGCAAGACAAGTGCCAATACTGATGGGAATTTGGTGCAGTCAAGTTGCTATAATTCAACATACACACTAAGCACTTCAAAAAAAAAAAAAAAAAAGAAAAGGAAATTTGAATTTTAGGAAGGAAAATAACTCCGTTAAAGTCAGATAGCTCATGAACAACAATTAAAAAAAAAAGAAAAAATACACTATCAAAAAGCATAGTAAAAGTTCCCCGTCAAAACTTGCCTACCTGCTTGCAAACAGCTAGTATAACATAGCATTCATAGGACAATTCTGTGCTCAGTGGGACTATTATGCTTCTGGGAAGTATTCTGCTCACTTCTAGCTATAGTCTTCCGTGGCATTTATCAACACTGCAACTTTCCCATCTTACAGCCCTCACCTCACAATAGGCGGTAACTTTTTATTTTTATTCCCATTTTTCAGACAAGGAGGCTAAGGCAGAGAGATTAACAAATCTGACAAAAACATGTAGGACAGGCTTGGAACTGACCAACTCCTGACAGCCAATTTTGTTCTCTGACAATTAAATCACATTCCAAGTTCAAAAGCTCTGGCAAAATGCCTGCATGATTAGATACTTGCCTTGCCTACCTAAAACTTGTAGATTTGCAGAACTGGGCCACAAATCTCACAAGAGCATGGTCTCACAAACTTCCTACTGGGTCCAAGGCTGCCTCTGCAGACCCAAATGTGCAGACAATCCAGGCATGATGCACCCAGTTAATGTCCAAGACCACCCGGCAGCCCAGCATAGCAACAGGAGTTGGCAATCATCAATGCAACCCAACTTATTATTTAAGGCTGTAGTTAAACTGCCCTGAATACACAAACTTGTTTCGCTCAATAATTGTTTTACTTGCCAACACAGAAACTGGAAGAAGGTGATTTGAGCTATACAGTCTGTGCTCATCTACGTTTCAAAACATGTACCAGAGTGTCTCATTAATAACATGCATTTCTTTACTTCCTCCAGTGCACTAAAGAGTTTAATTTCTCTTTTTCTCCAGTCATAAGAAAGCACTACTAGCTCAAATCGACGCTAAATTAAGCCACTGGTCCTTTCAATGCACGTGCCAAGAGACGCTGCCCTCAAAAAGCAAGCCTACAACAATGTAAAACAAAGGAAAAGGAAAAAGTAATTTACTGTTTCAATTGCTTAGCTTGAATCCCAACCTCTGTTCCTGGCTCTGCAGCCCGAGCTGGTGAACGGGCAGTCGCAATCAGATGGCACCAGGCTCACATCTGTGGTAAGGGCAGACCTGTCAGGTTGCATGCTCCAAGCATAGGACCCACTCAGCTGCCCTCCCCTCACGCTCCCGGCAGCGTCACACCAACATCTCACACATACACAGCACACTGCTGCCACTTCCTCCACTCGCCTACGCCTCCAGTGTTGGACCCTGCTACTGAACAGGTAGCACAGGTATTGCGCTGCAAAAGGACCTGCCCTTCCTGACAGGATGCTGCACTCCGAGACAGCCTCCGAGCGGTGGCCCCATTCTACTACCCCTCCCCTTGCCATGAGGTCCCATCTGTGTTCATGCCCCAATGGACCATGTCCCTCACACACCACCTTCCACAGCTGAGCCGCACTCAGCTCACACAGCTGTAACAGCAGTTTCAATTCCGTAAGTACCTTTCCTGTGAAATTACAGTTCCGGGAAGTCCTAAATTACCTTCTTTTTCTTCACAATATCTTCAGTGGCATATTCAAATCAATGGCCATTTGCAGAGTCTTAATGCCAAATGAGAAAGAGAGCAGTTACAGTTACTTCATCGTCATATCTTGGTGCCCACAGGTCAGCTTTTTTCCTTTGACCTTCCATATTTAAATAGGATTACTATAATATTGATCTAAAAAGCCTCCTGCAAGGTTTTGATCTTGCAAATTCTAGGGTACCTTCTCCCAAATTTAGCCAATATGTCAGCCAAAAGCTCAACTCCAGCACCTACTGGGATAGAACCTCGGGTCTCATTTAGGAGCAAGTTTATAGAATCATAGAATGGTTAGAGTTGGAAGGGACCTTGAAGATCATGTAGTTCCAACCCCCTGCCATGGGCAGGGACACCTCCCACCAGCCCAGGGTGCTCACAGCCCCATCCAGCCTGGCCTTGAACACCTCCAGGGATGGGGCAGCCACAGCTTCTCTGGGTAACCTGGGCCAGGGGCTCACCACCCTCAGAGTAAAGAATTCTTCCTAATATTTAACCTAAATCTACCCTCTTCCAGTTTAAAACTGTTACCCCTCATCCATCACTACACTCCCTGATAAACAGTGCCTCCCCGTCCTTCCTGTAGGCCCCCTGTCTTTGCCTTCTGTGAAGTTCTTGAAGCAAGACCGATGAGGATAAGAGTCATCATCTGGTTGCAAAAAACAAACCAAAGCTAGGGAATATATATACACCTGAGATCCTTTCATTACCACACAAAGAATCTACCGTAGTTACAATTCCATCTTCAATTTCAGACTCTCAGAAGGCAACACGACTAGATATAAGCAAGTAGCTTACTTGTGAAATCTCGTAACCTTTCAGCAATAAATAGCGAGTAAATTAATAATCACAAAAAAAATATTTCCCGTTTCTTCAATTACAACATTTATTTCCTTATTGTCTTCTGCACAGTTTCTTTCTTCTCCAAAATGTGCATGGAATTTCACATACAACACCAACAGTTTCACTGATGTCAGCCCATCAATTCACTTGGGGCCCTGTTTGGCCTGCTTTGAGCTAATTGGCACTTGATATTAAAATACGCTGAAAGCATCTTGAGCATCCCATAAACATTACAATTTTCATTATTCAATATGCATACGGAATAAATATATTTAACACTAGACTATAGCAACTAGCTGACTCAGTCTTTCAGCCACAGCTTATCGAATCAACATCAGCAATCAACAGCAGTAAGAAAAATGTGTTAATAGCAGTGTTATTTGTTTACACAAGCAAAAAGAGTTAAGCCCAACTTTTTTACGATAGATGAGAACTGACATGACAAAACCCGTTACCACAGTCGGGCAGAGAACAAGGACCGAACGAAGATGGAGAGAACTTTTTCCTGAATTCTAGATGTTTAAGTGAATCCTGAAGCCTAAATCCTAGATGTCTTGGGTTGAGATTCTTTAATATAAGAAATATAATTTGGGATGGGAGGGCAGTGTTATGCGGCATAATTTTTTTTGCTGCCATTACCTGAAGTTTTCTATACAGGCATTGCTATGCGAACTGAACTACACTATGGCATAGAACACGTGATGAGAAACACAGTGAGGCTTAAGTACTTGCTGAAGGGGATAAAGCACCAGAGGACAGTGGTCTGCAGGGTACAACAATCTCCCAGGCAAAAACAGACACAAAGGGCTTCTCTCATTTATGCCCTGGCCTTTCTACTGCTTTGATCAGCCACTGAAGAGACCTACATATACAACTTTATTATGACAAAACCTTCCAGAAAGGCCATAGCGTGAATGGGAATCAGGACAAAAATGCCTTCTTTTCATAAACATTAAAAAAAAAAATTAAAGCCTCAGCAACCTAATAAAACACATGGGAGGTTAAAAAGTAAAACTGGCTTGTTTCTAAAACAGGTCTTAATACAGTGTGCCTGTAATAATGAAAAAAGGGTAAATGAAAAGCATGCCGATTCCTGTTATTCTTCGAGTTAGACCATGCCCTTAGGTAGTATACAAAACCCCAGAAATGCAAAATATGAAAGTAATAAACATACAATTGCTCAGAACTTGATAATGATCTCTGTGAAACAAAATCTGAGGATTTTTGGTAGGCTTTGATGATTCTGAACACAGAATTAAGCTGAATGTATTTTAAATTAAACCTAAAATAAAAACAGCTGCTGGAAAACATGCATGACCAAATTCTTCATCTGAACATGTGCTGCTTTTGGCTATTTTCTTTTAGATTTTAAAACTTCACTGGCATTCCGTATATTCAACTCCAGTATGAAGCAAAGTACAGTAGCTACTGTTGGCATTCAGTTAAGCCAATCTAATTTTATAGATGTTTGTCTAACAACTCAGAACCACTGCTATTTCCATCAGTGAAGGATTATACCATCAAATAAATTTATTCTCTGTGGTAGCTGCAATTTTATGTGCAATAGGGCCTAAGCTATAGCTATACACTCATCATTTAGGTTCATGAAGTTCACCCCACTGCTGTGCTGCCAATCCTCAACGCCTAATCACATGAAAAAAAGAGAGAGTGCTAAGTAATTTTCCAAAGAGTTGATTTTAAGAACAAAAGATGTATTCCTAACCTGAATCTTCCTATGAAAAATACTGATTCCACTAAAAAAAAAATAAAAAAAAAAAATTCAGACTGCTTGAGAAATAGGAGAACAATACAGGAGAGAGACGGGGAGAAGAAATTACTCTGCTTGCTGATACATATGAAAAAGACTATCCCATCATGGCAAGCCAGAGGGCAAACTTAACAAGATGTGTAGAATACGCTTCCACTTGTGATTAAATTACCAAAAGATATCCACGTCACAGTGGAAATGCCCTAATCAAATAAACTTTGAAATACGATTTATTTGGGAATCTGACCTCCTATTCTCAATTCTACAAGGTTCTGTGGAAATTCAAGAGGGACACAAAACATAGTGCATTCTGCAGCATTTTGAAATGGAAAAGCTTTCATACTTACAATGTTTTTGTAGGTATCAAAAAACTGCGAACCACATATATGAATAGTTCCCTTTGTACTTGGTAGGATGACAGCAAAAATTTACATAATTCATTTCATGGTGCATATCTAAAAACAGTTGTCTATCCCATATTCACTTAGCTTTAAAACCTGGAGGTCTTAAAAAACATCCTAAATCCTAAAAAATTCATTCCTGTGAAATTGTTTCTCACTTTGTTTTAATCTCGTTCTAGCATCTGCATGTCTCAAAACTCTTTAGAGAGAAGACAGATGTTTTCATTAGCCTAAAAACTAAAGACCCATAATCATTGCCAAAGTAAGGCAATACTAACTCTAACCAAACACCAGAAGATAACAAACAATTTTAAAAAGTTACTCATAAATCTCAAATGTAGTGAAATGTAGACAGAGAAAAAAGATTTCCATGGAATAGTTTTATGCATTCTGGAAAAAAACCAAACCAAAACTAAAGAACACCACAGTCCATGTGCTACACTATTGATAATGCCTCCTAGTACAAAGATAAGCTTTTGTTGTTTTCCACAAGGTGTAATTCTCACGGGTTTCACATAATGAAGATATGCATAAAGCTGTCCATAATGGGTATGGCACATAATAGTGGACAAGAGAAGAAATAGAGTTTTTATTTGCTCATAATCCTCAAGAGCGAATACTCCAGCTCCACCAGCTGTCTGCCTCCTCAAAACCCCAGTGGCTTCACCTAACTTGGCTAGAAAAGGATGAGTCGGGATTGATACAACTCCAGAGTTTCAGATTCACTCTCTCCTGACCCAAGAAGTATTCATTTTACTCCTCCTTGTTCCCTCTAGACACCCTGACTAGTTGAAGGGACCCACTGTCCTCAAACTGCCTGCCACTAGGCCCAGCTCTGCAAGAATCAGGCTACTTTAGGAAACACTTAACTGGACAGCTGAGAAGAGTGTAAAGGAAAGCAATTGAAAAGGTCAGAAATCTAAAGAATTTAACAAATAGAGGCTGACGAAACTGTCAGTATAAAACAAAAGAAGATACACTCAGAATCTTAAAATATGTAAAAATTTGCTGCATATAAGAATAAGCTATTCTCTATATCCTTACAAGAGACATTCTTACAAGAAATAACAAGTTGCAAGGGAGATTTAAGTTAGAAATCCAGAGAAACTTTCTTACAGTAATAACAGAAAAGCTTGAAAAGACTGTCTAGGGACATCACAGAATCTCCATCACTAGAGGTCTTTAAGAAGAGTTTAAAGAACATCTGTTAGGAATGGCT
Organism: Pluvialis apricaria; assembly: GCA_017639485.1. Classification (NCBI taxonomy): domain Eukaryota; kingdom Metazoa; phylum Chordata; class Aves; order Charadriiformes; family Charadriidae; genus Pluvialis; species Pluvialis apricaria. The sequence goes on from CM030014.1 coordinate 28,523,672, forward strand.
TAAAGATCATAGAATGGTTTAGGTTGGAAGGGACCTTGAAGATCGAGTTCCAACCCCCCTGCCATACATAATTATTCTTTTCTCAGGCAGGGGATGGGTTACACAACATGTCCATCTGCTGACCCTATTCTTGTATGATTAGATTTATTTTCTTCAGAGATGAAGCATTTTCCATTAAATACTGGCACGGAGGACAACACTGAATACCTATGTGAAATTATACCACAACCACATCAGTCCTCAAGCGCCCAAAAGGATGCCACCCCAATGAGACTGAGTTTCTCTGGTAGGAAGTCTCTGCCTCTTTGCAGAATCCTCAGAGTCCAAGGAGTTTTTGCCAGATGGCAAGTACTCAGGACCAGTGGTCTCAACCCTCCTGAAGGCACGTGTCTTCTGAGCATTTCTTTGTTATAGGATATCGCATTGTTTTCCCCTGCACTTTATATATTTGTACTTTCAAAGACACTGTTGGGCTCTGCTGTCACTCATCTGCTACTCTTGACAGGAATGCAATTCCAGAATTGAATTTCAGTTGAAACTGATTTCAAAGATAAATAGGATAACAGGTTAATTTGGAAGAATCAGATTGAGCTTGCAGTACTATCTGTAAGGATTTTTATTTATTTTTTTTTATTACTTGGAAATACGAGCTAGAATACTGTCAGAAAACATGACAGCCCATAATTTACAATAGCAATCAATCACCAGTTTTCACAAATGTCCTTTTTATTCACACCCATGTGGCTGTTGACATTGACTTGCATGAATGGAAGATGTTCTCTCCAGCCCTTGACTCCCATAGCACCAATCCCTGCAGTAAGCAAGTTTTCAACAAGAGCAGCAGGCTTCAGGACTTGCACTACTAATTATTCTGTATGAAAAGAAATGAAACTTGCATCATTTGAGAAATGTTCTCCAAGCTTCACTTTTTAAACAACCCAAGGCAAAAGAAAAAAAAAGCATTGTTTAAAATTAACCTTTCAAATACAAACCAAATAAGGGAGGGGCAGGAAGAAGCTGGAGAACAACCAGTTTTCAAAACAGAAGTCACAGAATGGGAGTATGCACTGGCAATAAGAAGCATGCATGTAATTCAGGCTATACCAAACTTGAAATTATTCCTGATCTTCCTTAGCAGCCTACTTCAACATTAAAATTTTCTCATTATTATTATTGCTTCTAAATTGAGAATTCAAAAGAGATTTGTCACTAACACGAAAGTGGGCACTGAAACAAGTGCTTTTCATGTACGGATAAACCCACACTCAAATTTGGAGAGGTTAAACCCACACTCAACATTGGAGAGGTTAACTACAACTAAGACAACGGTTTACATTCTCTCCTTCCCTGCCATCCATGCCTTCCACCTTTGCCAACTAGATATTAAAATTATTATATACAGCATAATCTTAGTGTAGCAAGTATTAAGAGTTCACTCCCAATGAAGGCAGACACATTTGACTAAGCTTCGCCCATCCTTGCAACCACACAGAGATTATATATCTCAGCTGGAATGCCACAGAAAATTCTACCTTCTTTGTCCCTTTTCCAAGTTTTTCAGTAGTTTATTACGGGTATTTTACACCCATTTCATTATCATGATATATCTATTAAATAAATTCCAAATAATGTCAAGGTTGTCAGGAATCTGACCTTGGAACTGAGAGACTGCAAGTTTTATTAAAGCAGTGAGCAAGCCAGTTTCCATTAAGAAAATGTGCAAGAGCACGATAGCAGCCATTTCAATGTGTTTTATTACGAACATTTGATGTTGTTCTTCATGAAAAAAATGAAAAATTGCAGAAAATGAACACTATTAGTTCTGCTTTTTAAACATGAGGGACTTGTTTTCTCTTAAAATGTCTTCACATTTTAAAACAGTTTGACCACATCTTCTCAAGTATATGGACATAACGTGTTTTGCAAAAGAGGATTTAGGAAAGTCATATAAACATCAAACTGATCAGTTACACAAAAATATGTATGTTTGATGTCACATCATCAAAATGTCCCAGAAAAAGTGTTCACCATTGATCCTACAATTGGAGTTCACCAGACTTAGCTCTTGACTCATTATACGGAGCACAGCTGGGACCTAATTTAACAGCTGTAAATTATATTTAATCAATTTCAAATTTACTACTTAAATAGAATAGATACACTTTGGGCCTATCACCTCTGCCACACTTAAGACCTACTGCTTTCTGAAGAAGATGTGTTTGAAACAGATCAAAACTATAGATTTAAAATATAATTTTATGTAAACAATTTTCTTACATCTCAAATTTGTAGTAAAATATATGAATATAGTCTTGCATAACTCTATTCAGTATGTTTAGAGAGCTTCTGTATTTACACTGCACTATCAAAAAAGTTACTGTAACAATTTGTATTCGGATATTACCAGTCCGTAATTTTTACAGGGGATTGCACTGTAACAAAATGTTTTGTGTCAGATGAATGCAAACTGCACACTCACAGTAAGTAAATGAGATGGATATATCAAAATGCGTTAGATACTATCACTTGGAAGCTAAGGAAACTTTCAGTCACTCAAAAAGCACGGCAATAAAAAGGAATAAAAGTATATTTCGCTATGCAAATCTCAGGGTTTTTTTTTTCTCTAAAGAGTATTAGCTCCCTAAGTAAGTCACAATTAATAGACCTGTTCTTGACAGAAAATGCATCTTACTTAAAAGGATGAAAACTTAGTTACTTTTACTCAAGATTTAAGATTTTCCCAAAACTTGTAAGTGGCATAAGCACTTCTTCAGAGAGGTAGTTCTCCTCAGAGGTATAATCTTACCGTTTTCAACAGGGGCCTGTTAAAAGAATTTATTTGTGAAAGGATAATCTTCTGCAGTTTGAACTTTCTCACCAAGCTCCCTTCTCATTGCTATGCGGTGTGGGAGGTAAGTCTGCTTGCAATGCTAGCCATGTCTATCGAATCAGAACTAACCTTTTGTTTGTTACTTTCTTTGCAACTTTTTGCCATCAGTAGCCATCTCCAAAAAAAAAAAAAAAATTATACTTTTGCACTTTTGAAGCTTTGGTGTCTTTTAGATAATTCACTTCCAAGCTGATTCAAAATAGGAAAGTTTCATCATTTTATGGAAAGCCATTCAGGACACTTTGTAGAAGACAAATACATGGCCTTAACTTTGTCATCTCTACTTTGTGAATGCTAGCCATACAGCAATGTAAAATAAAAGGAACATCTTCTTAGATACTGTAGCACTAAATTATACTATGGTCCAAAATTACAGACCAGAAGACTGATTTCCATTACTTATAAATACCAACAGAATAGCATGATTCAGAAAGTAAATCAGTTTCAAGAATTAAAAAAACATAGTAACAATCAGCTCTAGCGATATATGTAAACACATTAAGGAGATCAAAGAAAGATTGATGACTGTAGTATTCATTTCACTTTATGAAAAAGAAATATTTCTTTGGAAATAAGTATCTGTAACTTATACCACACACAAAAAATTAGGGTTTGTTCACTAAACATTATAAATGCATATAAAACCATAAAACACCCATGCAAGCACCCTGCAATGCAAAATACAGATAACCCATGGTCTCGGAAGGAAAAACATACAAACAAGAAAGTATACAAAATTAGAAAACCTTATTAAGCAGACACTGGTGATGTACCATCGCAATCTTAAACCAAAAGGAAACAGAACTTGGTATAAAATTAATCTTCAAATGTGTGTATGGTTTCTCTTTTTTATTCAATACTCTGTATTACATTTTCGATGTATTAAAAAAGAATCTTGGTAAAATCAAGTACTGTAGGAGTAGCACTGGGGAATTTGGTAAAGAAAAGAAAAAAATCAATCTCTTTGTTAGCCAAGCCACAAAGCATCTACAGAGCCTAATTCATCATGAAAATGCCAGGATGCCTGACAGCTGATTGACAGATCAGCCCTCTACTTGCTCCCTCTCCCCTCACAGAGGAGCCCCTTTGATACGACTGTCTGTTCCTCTGGACAGAACAACTCATGTGCAGAGTGCCTATACGCAAGAGCTTAGCTCAGGAAAAAGAGGACAGATTGCGCACAAAAGCCTTCACAGGATGGCTGGGAATTTGCTGGCTGGAGGAAACTTCTTGTCTGGTGTAAGGGAGGATTTCCACATTTTCTTTCCTACCCTGGCAAGGGAGATAGCTGTGCTCTCCAGGCCTGCAGACCCTGTGCAAGGCCCCAGGCTTCGACAGCACAACGTGGCATGCGCCCAGGTGGCACAGGGATCTGCTGCTTCCAGAAACCCTAGTGCTGCCACCTGGGACCTGGCCCCTGCCATCCCACCTGGAGGAGCAAGCCCTGGCTGTGGAAAAACTGCACAAGCAACTCCTCCTCCTCCACATGTAGTGTCAAGGATTATGGGTTCAGCCTTTCTAGGTGTCAATCAATCTGCTACTTGCTTTAAAATTAAGCCTGTGCTTAAGTGCTTGATGGGACTGGGGCCAGAATACTCAGTTGCTTGCGGAATTGAGCCCCATGTTTTATATCCATAATGCTAGCTCAATCTTTCTGCCAAGCAAACCTCTCTTCCCTGAGTTTTGTTTATTTTTCAGGATTGAGCTCAGTGAGGGGTGGGGGTTAGCTGAAAGTACAGGGGCCTGATTGCTGTGTATGTTGAAAGCACTTTATACTCAGAGAAGCTATAAAGTATGCTCACTCTACTGGTCCTTTACTGTGCAAGGGACAAGCAAAGCAGCAATGGGGTAAGTGAAAGTGAGGTTCTCCCATTCAATCTGTGATAGAACCGACTACATGTAGATGAAAAAGTAAAAAATAATACCAAGTGCAAGTAACATGGTGCTAGTTAGTTTATGCTTTCAATATATAAATTTTGTGTATATTTTAAAACTCTAACACTATGTAAGACAAAAGAAAAAGGACAACAAGGGAGTACTGAGAAAAATACTTCAGAAGCAAATACCTAAACAAAAACACCCTCCAAATCACTCAAAAAATAGAGATTATTTTTCTAATCATTACCAACTTTTATACTCAAAGACTATCAGCTTCAAAAAACAAAGGAAGAAATTCTTTCCTTCGGGAACTTCACAGGAAAGCCATCTCTACATCACCTCTGCTCCTTTCGCAGCTGGTAGAAATGACTGGGTGGGACAACACAGCTAAGAGGAGACACGCTGGCTACTGCGGCCACCCCGAGACAGTCCGCAAGGGCAGGTGTGGAAGAGAGGAACCGGGCTGTATCCCACACTCCCTGCAAGGCTGCACAGCTTTGAAGACTATGAAATCCTAGCAAATTAAAAACTTAGTTTCCCTTCTGCTATTTAAAGCAAGCGTACTTCCTTGGAGAATTTTTCCTCAGAAATTAATTTAAGAAATATGGGGAAAACACATTGAGAAATAATGGAAAAGAATTTACAGTCTTAAAGCTTGCCTCAAGAAAATTCAGATGCTATGAAGCAAAAGTGGTCATGAGGTCTTTGGCAGCAAACCAGCGAGGCACAGACTTTCTTGTTCTCTCCCTAACCTTGCCTAAAACATTTTACAAATAGACAATATACACAGGGAAAACTGGAACCACTCAGACCTTATAATGACAAGCTAATATTTTTAATCTTAGTCTCCCATTAGTGCACAAAGAAAACCAGCCACTACAAAAAAAAAAAAAACACAAAAGCAAAATAAAACTTACTTTTCTTGACAAGTTGGTTGGTTTTGTTCCCTTGATCACAATTTTTTATTATCTTCTCCCAGGCATCTCACAGGAGGAGCATCTGTGATCTTAAAGGATTTTGATACTAGTATTCCCTCACATCTCACTAGACATTTATCCTCTCAAGACTGTATTTCTACACATTCTGTATTCACTGTCACCATAAAACTATTGTTTTACTACACTGCTTAGCCTTTATTCTCTCTGCTGAAGTTTGACCATTGATAGGGAATGAGAGTAAAAAAAATTAGGACAGTCTTGTGACTCTGGCAGACAAATATTACCCCAGCTTATATAGCTGCGCCTAGGTCCTTGCGAGTGATACACCTTCGGAGTTTCTGATGAGAGTTGGTGCCTGATTCAGAGTATTTGGTATTTCCATTATTCATCTGCCTTTGAAGGCTTTTGGTGTCATCAAGGCTGCCAGATAAAGCAGTCCTGAGTCCAATCAAAATATTTGGTTGCGATTTTGACATAGGTATGTGGACATAGATGTTTTTTCCATGCTGGGGACTCAAAACTGTCCTAGACTAGAGTTACAATAACACCAAAGTTTGAGTACTACCAGAATGGATGAAAAGGGAAAATTTATTCACTGTCTCCTGGCCCAGGGGGAAGTGTGACCTTGGTCTCCTCCTGAAGCAAAATGTTGGACATATTCGCATATTCAGTCAGGCTGTGCTGCCATACAGCGTGACCTGGACAGGCTGGAGAGTTGGGCAGAAAAAAACCTGATGAGGTTCAATAAAGGCAAGTGTAGAGTACTGCATCTGGGGAGCAATAACCCCATGCATCAGTACAGGTTGGGGGCTGACCTCCTGGAGAGCAGCTCTGTGGAAAGGGACCTGGGAGTCCTGGTGGACCACAGGATGACCATGAGCCAGCAATGTGCCCTGGTGGCCAAGAAGGCCAATGGCATCCTGGGGTGCATCCAGCAGAGTGTGGCCAGCAGGTCGAGGGAGGTCATCCTCCCCCTCTGCTCTGCCCTGGGGAGGCCGCAGCTGGAGTATTGTGTGCAGTTCTGGGCTCCCCGGTTCAAGAAGGACAGGGAACTGCTGGAGAGGGTCCAGCAAAGAGCTACAAAGATGATTAGGGGACTGGAGCATCTTTCTGATGAAGAAAGGCTCAGGGACTTGGGGTTTTTTAGTCTAGAAAAAAGAAGACTCGGGGGATCTTATCAATACTTATAAGTACTTAAGGGGAGGGTGCCAGGGAGACGAGAATAGCCTTTTTTCAGTGGTGCCCAGTGATAGGACTAGAGGTAACGGGCACAAACTGGAGCACAGGAAGTTCCATCTTAACATGAGGAGGAACTTCTTTACTCTGAGGGTGGTGGAGCACTGGCACAGGCTGCCCAGGGAGGTTGTGGAGTCTCCCACACTGGAGACGTTCAAAACCCGCCTGGATGCCGTTCTGTGCAATGTGCTGTAGGTGTCCCTGCTGTGGCAGGGGGGTTGGACTTAGATGATCTCCAGAGGTCCCTTTCAACCCTGACGATACTGTGATATTACCAAGAGGTTGAGGGTTATGAGACTCAGATGAAGATGGCGTTGTTGAGTACTGATCTTACAAAGGACTGTTTGTGGTTCCTTAAATAGCTCTTCTGCAGTAATCAGTAGTGGAAAGGCAGGCGGAGGGATTTTACCTCTTGATATGAGCTGGCTCTTAACCTCTGACTCCAATATGCACATCACAGTGGTGCTATCTCCTAATGCTCAAATGAGGAAGGGGAAAAAAGATCCAGCATACTATCTCTGCTGATAATGAATTCAAGTGGAACAATCTCTGAATCTTGAGATTGCCAGATGAGCTCCACAAGCAAATATAAAGGAAGATACAATTGTATCTAGCTGAAAATTCTGTATAACTCATTAAAACTCTACACCCCTTATGCCAACAGACATCCGCAACTGAATCTACCAGCAAATATACACAGGCAATAAAAAAAAAAAAAAGAGAAGTTACTCAAGAGTTCTACGATGTATCAGACTAGAAACTTTAAATGATCTAACATGGACATGCAGAAAGTGTCTCTTTCTTCAGAAACACCATTTTTCCATAGTCTCAAAAGACTGGAGGAGCTCTTAGTCTTTAATACTTTTCAATATGTCCACATAACTATCTGTAGGTTTCCTTGCATCCTTAAAGGAAGGAAGATCATTAACAATCATTCTACTTGAATAGTTTCCAATTTTAAGGTGTTTGTGGTAAAACAAGAAAAACCAACTCATTATTTTTCTCATAAAATTACTACAAGAAAAATTTGGGAGAAAGTCAAGGTGGGACCTGCCTAATATTTGATGGCTTAATTTCTGACTTTCCAAGAAGTATCTGGTAATAGTTCATAACTATGCAACTTCACAGTAGCATAAACCACCACCTATTTCTGATTAACGCTATTATCTTTTAGAACCAACTTCATTGTAGATCTAGGATAAGCATTTAGAAAAGCAGACTGAAAGTGGACAGTAGTCCCAGAGGAAAAAAACACCAAACCCTTCTGACCAATGGCACAAACACTCTTTCTTCCCTTATATTTTTCCAGAGTAGTTTTCCAGTTCTTCAACAGCAGAATGCACAGGCTCATCTCCTTCACCACCACCTCCTCAGACTCCCCCTATCATACCACCATAATTCCAGAGATCAGCCTCATTCTCTCAGACTTCAGACAAAAACTTTCATACCTTTCAGTCAAAGACTCATTTCTTTTTAGACTGAATCTTTCACTTTTCTCTAAGAAGCCAAAATTTGACAGTAACAGATCCTCACACTTCTTTTCTTGCTCAACCTAGCACCTTCCCTTAGTACTTTTGACTTCTGCTTTGGTTTTGTATCTTCAGTGTTGAGCCTGTTCTAAAGCAAATTACAATTGCACTGCAGTATTAAGCAGATGATAAACCATGCAGTTCCCAAAAATTCAGAGAAGCACCACAGAGCTAAGCTAGAGGTAAGAACAAAAAGTATTACTTAGAGATGAAAACCACAAGACCAGAAGTGTAAAAGGAGAGGGCTGTAACTATGTAAGTACAATTTACATAACTGCAGAAACTAGAGTGATGTTACTGGCTCTATCCTTCATTTTAAGTCATATTGTCAAAGTTAGCTAGATGGACTAGAACAGTTGGATATAACAAGGGTAGACAGAACCACAAAAGAAATTAACTGTTTCCCAGTTATCTGGCACCAGCTCTCCATAAGTACTATTCTAGTCCATTAGACAAATAACATAAAACAAATAAAAATATAGCTGATCCTTCTGTTAGACTACATAGCTCCTCGGGATCTCTTCCAGCTCCAGCACCAAGTGATTCCACCCAATACATTCTGTACTAGCTGTGTAAAACATTCAGCTTTCAACCCATCATGAACTGCATGAGGGCAAAGCATCTGACAACTAAAAAGCCAAAAAAAAAAAGTCTACTGCACTTTTTTTGTACTGAAAAAATAGGTCTGCCATTTTCAGTCCTGCTGGTCAATCACAGATCCCACTGAAGACACTGTGAATTGGAGCATATTTTATATATAGGACAAATATTGACTTAGAAGCTCAAATGTGACAACCTCCCCTAAGTCTGTTACCAGTTTTCTATGCACTGAAACCTTTGTGAATAAAAACCTACCAAGACACCTCCAAGCAGAAAGCAGCTTGCTTCCATTTCTGCAAAAAGCTGCAAGGGACAAAACTCAGACCGGGGGACATGTTTATTTCTAAACATAAGTGAGTTAGGTTTGGCATATACATCCAAACATTTAGCTGACAGTGTGATTTGTGATGCACAAGAATAATTTCTACAATGGATCAGCAGGGCTGAGAAGTCAGCTTGGCAAACCTGACTGTGTATATTTTTTTCTTCATGCTTAATCCAGGCACTTGCAATTTGGTTATAATAATTCAAGGGGCTGAAAGCAGATGAAGATGGGCGTAGACCAAACCCTCAGTTGGTGTGAACCGGCACTGCAGTGCTGAAGCTCAGAAGACTTGTACTCGCTAGGATCTGGCCCACAGCAGGTACACATTCTTCGAGTGCTTCACAGTGCTGTGATGAATTTCTGTACTAAAAGATTGAAGTTTCAAAGATGAACACACTGAGACGTCAGCTTAACCTGCTCTGAAAAACTTAACTGCTGACTTCCCTCTTGTTTTTAACAGAAATTCTTTGCAGTCTGATGTAAAAAAAAAAACCCATAATTATACTGGAGAGCAATGATGAAAAATTTTCACTGGTTCATATGCAGTAGGGAGGAATATGAAAAGGCTTTTAAAAGTGTATTACATTTCTTACGAGTTGGAAACCCCAGTTGGAAATGTAGTTGGAAATACAATCTCAAAATGGAATCGTGAACTAATTATATATTTTCATAGTTAACTATGATGAACAAACCATTCTTTTTTAATTTCAGATCACGATAAGCGTCAGTTCAAATAATCATCATGAAGAATTGAGCTCATACAGAAATTCAGAGTCTATCGATGGTGCAGCTTCCTCACCTGTTCCTGCAAGAAGCTGACTCTTCTTAATTCCATCAAGGATGGCACCTCAGAACTGAGGGCATATCCTGGGCTAGCTTAGATGAAGTATAGATTATATATACTTAATGATTAAAGCTTACAGAGTAATGCATCACACACCCTGCAAAAAAATGCACAGCTGTTTTTTGTAAAATACTCTGAAGTGATTAAAGGGAGAAGAGAGAGGGCAGAACTGAGCCTAGTGGGGCAAGAGAAACTGAACAAAAACCCTAAATAACTGCTGCCATCATGGGTGTGAAAGGGTGCGTGCTGTCATTCACACACTCTGGTCCTTCCCTAGCTACGAGCAGCAGATAAGTGCAGACCTAAGAAGGTTTGGCTAACTGCTCGGGAGAACTCACAGCCAGATTAGTCCATCTGAGCCTCCTCTAGCATAGGCAAAACATGGCTAAAACCAGCTTGAAATGACAGAATTATCCAAACAGAGCAGTCTAGGTGGAAGGGAGACAATACTGATGTTGATAAACCTCTAGCAAAAAAAAAAAAAAAAAAGAAAAAAAAAAAAAAGAGACAAATAACAGGAATATAATCACTGAAAAGAAAGACTTCTCCAGAGAAGTCTGTCCACCCTGACAGTCAGCTGATGTGACACCCTTCCTCACAGGGCAACATGGGAAACCCAACATGTGGAATGTCTTCAGCCTTACTGGAAAAAACCATAGCACTGCAAATACACAGCACCAAGGGAAACCACTGACTGAAGTGCAACCACAGCAAAGGAAAAACAGAGTATTGCTCTGCTTTGGTAAATTGGCTTGGCCATGCACGGCACCATGTAGACTTACATGCTTTCACCCAGATGCAGCACAGCTGTGTTTATATGACACTATTCAACTTGCTAAGCCCAGCTGGAAAGACCTGTAAACACGGCCATGCTGCTTCTGGATCCGACTCAGGGCAACCCAACTGTATTAAATGTATTTTTCCTCAGAGTAAGCCATGGAAAGCCAGCCTGTGTTGCTTGGTGGCTTGTAAGACCAGCCAGCCCGCGCCATCTGTTGATATCTGCCTCAGTAGGAAATTATCATTTATTCTGTCTTAAAACACATTCCAGTTTTTTTGATCCTTCAAGTAAGGCTTTTCCCCCCCTCCAATTGTTTTTCTAGCTCTTTTCCACATCTTTTGTCTCAACTTCTTACATACCTTTCCATTGCTTTGCCTTCCTTCAACTTCATATTCTTCTAGAACTCTTCCTACTTAGTTAACTTTTTTCCCCGCTTTCTTGTCTTCCTTCTTTCTGTGCAAATTAAACTCTCACCAAACCTCCACTTGTCCGTCCCGTTCTGTGATAAGTTTGTTTCATAAAAAAATGCAGTTAAGAGACCCAAGAGGTGTTTTCCCCTTGCCAGCCGGCCTTGTATTTTATTTCCCTTTGAAAATTTCTTTACATTCACTACTTTAATCATTAACAGGGCAATACGTTTCTCCATTACCTCAGATCAGCATTTCAATTCTTTGTACCCCTTTCCTGTCAGCGCCCACCGATCCAGAAATATAAACGACGAATTCCTGTCAGAAACCAGGGCCTTCCTCAGACACAACTTACTATTTTTTGACAGTTTACCTTCTTTAACTGCTCACTCGACTCTCCCATTCCTTAAAAAAGCTGGTCCTGGAGCGGGAGCGCTCCCTCCCGCCCTGCTGCAGGCGTTCAGGTGCGGGTGCCCGGGCGGGGTCTCTGTGAGGGGGGGCGGGGCTGCCCCACAGCCGGTTCCAGCCGGTTCCAACCGCCCGGGCGGGGCCCAGCCCGGCCCCTCAGCGCCCCTGTGGCGGGGTTGGGGTCAGGACTGAGGGAGCGCAGGTGGGTCGGGGCAGGGGAGCCTTTTAATTTTTGTCCTCTTTTTCTTTTTTCACCATCCAATTCTATTTTGATTGGCGATAACTTAATTTTCCCCAAATTGAGCCTGTTTTGCCCATGCCAGCAATTGTTACAGGATTTACCTCAACCCGTGAGCTTTCCGCACCCGATTTCGTGCCCCATGCTGTGTGAGGAGGGGGATGGCGAGCGCCTTAGCAGGCAGCCGGCCGCCAGCCGAGGTCGACCCACCCCAAATATCCTCCTCTGATTTGCTTCGCCCTCACTTGGGATTGGAAACTATTTTTCTCGATTCTGCCCTTAGCAGCTGAGTTCCCATTTTCAGTACAGAAAAATCAGTAGGTAAAAATCCATCATGCTCGTCAAGCTCCTGGTTTAGTGACATATAAAAGCGTGACAGCAAGGATTCACACAGAAGTACAAAAAGATTATTTCCTTTTGCCTCCACTGAAGGAAGCAGTGTTATATTTGCTTATTAGAAAAAAGAGGGGAAAAAAGCATGTAATTAAAATGATATCGCAAGCGTATTTAGAATAAAGTTAGAACCAAGGGTAAACTCCATACATTGAAGTAACAGCAGTGAATTCATAAACCATCTTACGAAGTTCTGAACAAGAAGTAAATCAGAAAGAAAACCAAAGACAGAAAGCATAGATGTCTCCCTGAAAAGAAACAATGGACCTTCCAGATAAATACATGCACATCTTCGAACAGTTTTACTGCCGCGCCACGTGAGCAAAGAAGTATCCTTCAGTACCAGCACAAGGATGGATGGAAATACCCCAATTTCCTCCTCACTATCCAGACAGACTTCTACTCCTCGAATCAGCCCCTGTGTACAAGGCTAAGAGTCCTTCACAAGAGGCAGACTCTTTTGTGGCAGAAGGCAACAAGAGAACCAAGTTGCTATTTACTCTGATCTCATTTACCCATCTACTGTCAGTAGAATGAAGCCTTGCACTCAGATTGCAATATTGAACCTCTTTCACCTCCTGGTTCTTTAAGTCCCTTCAACAAAGCTGTAACAGCTGAGGATCTCCTCATTCTCCATCCTCCCCTTGTACTCCAAAATCCAGAATTTTTCAGGCTTCCTCCAGAACTACTGCGACTGTGTCTCCCAGACTATTTAAACACTTTGTGTTCACAACTTTTTCTTAAAGACTGAACTACGGCACAGTATGAGGTAACCAGCTCTTATATTCTGAAACATTTGACAGGTGAGGACACATTTTTATGTTCTTTCAAACACTGAATTCACAGTCTAAGCTATCTGGGCGAAAAAAAAAAAAAAAAAGACAACTTAAAGTAAGGAAAGATGGAAGAATTAAAACACATCCTTAGCTGGAGGTTGAAAAGACAAGTCCCAAAGCTGGTTGTGAAAGAACCCTGCAGCACTGAGCCGGCATGGCATTTCAAAAGCTAAAAGATGAACAGGGACACAAAGCAAAATACCTACAAGTTAGACTAGCACCCAAATGCCTTGTTGATAAAAATAGAACTGGAAGTTACTTATAGGAAAATCACTTTTAAAAAAACAATGCTGGAAGTTACTTTATCGTTCAGTTTTTATACTCAAAGGTCCCATTGTTAAATACACACTTTGGGATTGTTGGTTTGGTTGGGTTTTTTTCCAAATCTAAGCTACGCAAAATCAGTTAAAAGGTTTCATAACTACTATTAAAACATGACATCAGTCCGGGAACGTGTACTGTTTAAATTGGCAAATCCTCTACTGGCAACCAAACAGTTAAAGAAAAAAACGGGGGGGAAAAAAGCCTTAAAAGACTCAAGAGAATTAGCTGTTGCTAAAACAATTTTATGGTCCTTTCCACTTCACTGGAGGTAGTTTGTATGGCTGACTGGAATCTATTCAATGCTGTCAAACATCTAACACTCCCATAGCTAGATGCCTTACAATGAATAACAAGCAGTCTAGCTGCCAATATGCTAGAGCTGCATTTTTTACCAGGGACTGGACCCCAACCCAGCAACACTCTAACTTCATTGTTTGATGCCTTGTTAATTTATAAGACCAAAAATTAACCACAACAAACAGAAGTGCCAAAATTCCAAATCACCACAGCTACAAAATCCATCATATTTAATAAACCGCAATACAGAAGGTCAGGTTCATAAAAAAACCTGCACATCTAATTTCTCTTGTGTAGTTTAAATTGATTCCGTAATAGAAAATAACACTCAGTTTCAGTAGATGACTTACACAATCTAGGGAGGCTTACAATAGGTGCATAGAATAGAAGAAAAAAGTAGAAACAATGAATAAAGTGTACACAACTCTTGTTGAAACGCTAAGTACATCATCTGTCATCCTGAGTATCGTAATTTCCATAAATATTATCCCAACCATTGATTGTCTTGCTCAATACTGTGCTTCAAGCAAAATCCTGGACTCTTACCATACTCATGTCCTTCATCTTTCAACTGTAATAATGGTGAAGTGCTGACACCAGAATCATATTCCGAGTAAGGCAGGGAGTGCTCAGTGACAACACTGTCTGTGAAATTACAACTGTGCTATCCTGGCAGCTTTATGATTATGGCTTTGGTAGAACTTCTACTCTGCAGCTCATATCCTGCCATCAGAGGCACATGGGCACATCCTCCTCTTCATACAGCATCGAGTTAAAGTCAAACAGGACAGAGACATTAGGACTTCAGGTATGCTCTTTAGCATTTGCAGCTTCAGGGTGAAAGAGAGCATCATTCTGGCCATGGGGTTTTTGTTTGTTTGGGGGTTTTTTAGTGGTGGGGTTTTTTTTGTTTGTTTGTTTGGTTTTGTGTTGTTTTGTTTTATGTTGTGTTTTGTTTTGTTTTTGTTTTTTTTTAACACAGGTTGCAACTTTGGGTTTTGCTTTTCACTATTATTTTAATAAAATTACACCTGGCTGTAGGGTTCCCAGGAACTAATTATCTAGGATCCAAAAGGTGCTGAAAAATTTTCAGAGCCTCAGTTTGGCAAACAAAATGAAGCAAAGCAGCTGTTTTGAGAAAAAAATGTTTTTATCATGCAGATACATAGCCCTCTGAGAAAAATAAATTCAAATCAATAGTAGAACTATTCGCATAGCTCATTCCTACTAAATAAAATTAGGTGCTACATGGACTAGCCTTTTTGAACTGGAGTTGATTATCCACACCGTAAAAAAGATGCAGCTTCATTTGAAGGAGTGAAAAAACTGGCGGGCTGTGTATGTTAATGTGTATACATGCGCTTGTGTATGCTTGTGTTAGCATTTACAGCACTCAGCATCACAGAGGGGCAGGCTTAGTGCTCCGGCAGTGGCCAAGGACACTTGCTTCAACCATGCACTTTAAGCATGTATTTATAATTAATATCAATGGTGCATCATCATTTTTGTTAAACTTGAAAACAACAATAAAGTAATATATGTACTTTTTGGAAATCTATTGCTTTTTTTAATTAATTGTCCTAAATGAAGATGGTAGCCATAATAAATAATGAATTTTTTACTACACTGTTTAGGCCTCTTGCTCTGAAAGCAGGCTACTATTTCTTGGCCATATATTTAACATGCTATCCTTACTCTCTACATGTGGATAACTTACTGGCCGTACACCATACATTAGCATAAAGCCACGCAACTTAGAAAAAACACCAGAATCATGCAGAATTTTATCTGTTTTCAACCAACATGCATGCAAAATCTCATGAAAACGCTCACCTATATACTAGCTTAACAGCATTTCTGGGACCACAAGCACACACAAAAACCTGACACATTTTCCACAAACGCTTTGGAAAGATGACTAGGCCAAACAAGTGTATCTTGATTGTAAACGGAAAAAAAAAAAACCAAAAACGAACAATGCTGTGATCACTCTCAAAGACAAGAAGCCTTTGTCAGAAGGCAGCAGTCCCAATTCACTATCGTTCCCAAAACTTTAATCACAGTAATTAACCACAAATGGTTAATCACAATCAGAGGTGGTCTCCGATCAAAAACTAGTAAAAAGCTACATCCATCAATTCCATTGATATGAATGTTTAACATAAAACTTTCAGGTTACGTGTTTACACAAAATACAAGATTTAGGGAATGGAAAGTAGAACTCGAATACTGCTCCGCCAGGCAAAACAGAGCTTTTTATCTTACTGCAGATTAATGACTTATTAATAGTGTGGTTAAGCACTATCAGCAAGTCAGCAGTCAGTTGGGAGGTAAGATGAGACTCGCGATGGAATGCCTCTGGGTTTGAAGAGACACGTACATCCAAATGAATGATGACTTCTGCAAAAGCAAACTTAAGGCTATACACGTTATGTAAAACCAAATTCTTAGACATGCGTTTAGTCAAATAACATGACAGCTGGATAATACCCAGTAAATATCTCTCAGAACCATCTCAATTGTAATTTTATGGTGGTTTTTATTCCTACTGTGATTTATAATAATTTAGATTTTTGGAAATATATGTATTTCACTTTAACCTACTTCATGCTGGCATTATTCTATGTATAAATACCAAATTTCAAGCTGTTCCATCACTACAGATGAGATGATCCTTAACACCAGGAAATCAGGCGACACTGATATCAAACATCTGCATGGAAGAGAACTGTCATCAGCCAACACAGGCCAGAAAGCTCCTTGCATCCCCTTAAAGAGCTGTTCAAGACTACATGAGCTCTAATTCTCTAGAGGACTTTTGTAACAGATGGGAATGAGGCAAATGCATTAAACAATTTAGATTATTATTTCCAGAAATACTTCTACAGTACTCAAGTGTCAAAATGCTTTTCAATCAAGCAAGTAGCACGTGGCAAGACTTACAAAGCTGATTACAAGAATGAGAGGCTTATACTCCATGAAATTCAGTTCATTCCAGATATATAGTTCCACTACTCATTTTTTAAAATTCGTTCATGACCGACCGCAAGATGAGAGCAGTATCTTAATGAGTGTAAAACCCAAGAGAAGTAAAAAAAAATACTTAATGTAGACATATTTTTATGTCTTATACCACTGTGAAAACTGTTCTTTTACCTTTTGCACAGAAATGGTTATTACATTACAAGGCGTGCCTTCAGTGCAATTCACCAGGTTTCTAAAAGGTGTCCCCTTGTCCCTGGAGTAACAAAGGATTTGAACCTGATATACATTCACATAATTTTGGTTCACGAGAACAAAATATACAAGGTCACACCTTCAGCGTAAGTGACTCTGTCATTCAAGATCACATCTGCAAGAAACACTACTAAATCAGACAGCTTCAACAGGGAACTACTCTGGCTCCTTCAAGATCATTCACAGATCATTCATTGTAGTCTGGCATTTCCTCCATTTTCTGTTTTCAGAGAATGTAAGTGCTTAGAAAAAAAACAAAATATCATTTCAAATAACATTTCTATTGCAAATACTGCACAAACATAGCTTTCCCTGTACGTTTTTACAGTTATTTTCAGCAATATAACCACAAGGAATTGAATATACTGCTTTAACCTCTGCTAAGTATGGTTCTTATACTTATTGACAGCTGGTGTTGATCATTTAAACTGGAAAACTCGCAGGAAGGAAGCACCTGAGTTCAGCTCTGAGTGTTCTCCAAAGTCTCCAGGAGTGTTTTATGATACTGTTCAATGTCTTTAATCAAGTAGCTCATTACTGGCTGGCAGAAACTCTTTGTTGCTGTGAACTCACTCAGCACAAAGTTATTTTGTTCATAGTACTGCCATTTCCTTTTCAAATTTGTAAGGTTACTGTGCATCAATCTCCTGCTGCTCTAAGTTTGGCAGTCTTTTCTTTAAGCTTTTATTTTCCTAAGGGTCACCGTTTTAACGGGTCTCAGGTCTTTTATTTTGCAGGATTGTTTTTTCTTCTCCATTCCTAATGATTTCAGACCACCTAAATTATTTTCTGTAAGCCTTCCATACATTGCTGAATTTTTACCAGAAGATTTACAGCAAGATTTTTATTTTCTTTCCAAATGCTCGCCCTCCCTTCCCCCCGCCCGCACCACGCTCTGGCTCGAGCCCACCACAGTAACGCAGGCATTTCAGGATCTACCAAGTGTGTTCTTTCACAGGCAGATGCCCCTTTCCATCCTTAAAGTGAACCTAGCAAATATCTACATAGTTTGCTTGTTCAGTACCGAAGGTATTATAACCTGCTTCTTAGCAGGGATTGTTTCAGCTAAATGCAACATTAAACAAATCTTTGCAGCGTCCAGTTGGCTGAGGGTATGTGCGGAGCTGCATCACATGTGCCTGTAAAGGATGCTAAAAATCTACCCTCAGATGTCTCTAAAAATGAGGTGCTGTTGGAGTACCATACTAAGAACTAAAATAAAACCCAAAATACCCACCTCATTTCCAGCTATACTTCTATCAACAACTTTTTGTTCAATATTGCTGAACAAATCACACGAGCCCTCTCCATTTGTTTTTCAATACCTGACACCAGACTACAGCTATTTCATAAGAATATTGTGAGAACCAAATAGTATTCTTTCTATTTTTCTTTTCTATTTCTTTCTATTAAATTCTTTGGGTGCTTCTATAAACATAGCCTCTTCTATCTTCTTCTTAGACTCTATGTTGCCTCCCAGCTCTCTCAAACTCCACTAGCGTTCCCAATCTTACCCACCTAACAAATCAAGTACCTCAGATAACTATAGGCCTTCCCTGAATTCCCCTGCAAAGCAATCACTTTCTTTAGCGCTAAGTACTATGTAGTGGTCAGCAAGAACCATTTCAAAATCAAAATATTAATGATGATTTAATATAAACAGTGAGAGAAACATTTAAAAATGGCTTCAGGGAAGCAAGTTCAGAAGACAGTGGAGAGCAATGGGCATGCATTGTGGAAGTACCTGCTATCTGCTTTGCAACAGGAATAAAATTTTTAAAACAACTGATGGGAGGAGATTGATGGACCAGCCACCAAGAACAACCATCTACCTGTAAGCATTTTCTGTCGATTTTTTTTTTTTTTAACTTGCTTTAAGTTCTAATTTGCTGTTAATTCTATGTAATTTGCCTCCCCAGCTCCCAGTTACATCCTTAATCACAAATGACCACAGAAGTCATCGTTGGGCAAGCATGGAAAGCCTAACTCCTTTGTCTGTCTTGTCTTCATCACCAAGGACAACAGTCCCTGCTACAGGCTTTCACCTTCTCATGCCTTCCTTGCATTTCTTCTCAGCAACGCAACATTTTTAAGAAACACCGCTCAAATGATCTGCCAGAAAGAGGCACCAGATCATCCCTTTTATTACAACCTCAAGCCAATCCCCTTTAAAACACAACGGGTATTTAGTGTATCTCTTCCCAATGTCACTCATCCTTCTCCTTGATGTCCTCACAACTTGTGGGAAGACTGACATTGATTTCTCTGGGATTTTGATCAGATTTTTTTCTCTCACAGTCACTAATTCTGTTCTTTTTTCCCCAACACTCCTGAAATTCCTGGCATTGTGCACCTTAAACATCCTTCACTTCGTGTGTTTCTCCTGCCTCTATCTGCTCCTCTTCCCAAAGTTTATTCTTCTATCTTTATTCATCTGTCATTTTTATATCACTTTTATCATATTAATGGGTAAGCTTGTCTCCAAGAAGTTAATTGGCTCAAGGCATAGACCTTTCTGCTTTCTCCTAATGCCTGATATCTGATCATATCTAGGTTTTACAATCCTCCTTTATCAAGCCTTTTATTAGCTTTTGCTTTTATTACTCATATAATCAAGAAACACAGTATGCTGGACTTTTGTCTTGTGTAACAGTTGGCCATTCTAAAAATATTAGGCCTGTGGCTTTTTATATTCCCTTCATTTAGTACATTTTCAGCCATTAAAACATTAGTAAGTACTTTATGCTTATGAACTTCATGCAGCAAGAACACCACAGAGGTATATGTGCCTTCCCATATTCCAAATATTTCTGCTAACACACATCGCTGCATTTTCCACTATGTGGGCGAGCAGGAAGGTTTCACAAGAAGCCACATGCAGGGTAGAAGTTAGCAATACCTGGCAAAAGCGTTTAAAAGAACAACAGGTAATTACGCATACAAATCCTATTGAGCTGAAGTGGAATTCAGACCATAAACTGTTTCTTCTTTGAAAATCTTGCCTCTGCCTTGCCCTTGACAAACGGAGCACTAATACACAGCAACATTAGCAGTACAGATTTTTTTCTGTTCTAAAGAGGTATTTCCATGTGGCCTCACTGCCCTTTGAATGAAGGCATAGAGAAAAGCAGCAAATACCGGGGCTGGCAGCCTGAGCGAGGCTAGCTTGCTGCTGAAGCGTGACGCAACAACTGCAACTGATACACGCAGTCGCTGCCAGCCACCCACACAGCACTGCGCGCGTCTGCCAAACAGGTGACAAATCACCATTTCCAGTAGCCCAGAGGGGACCCAGGATCACAGAGCCCACCAACGTGGGCAAACACACCTTACGCACTCAGATAATCTAGTAAATGAAAGAATCATCCTTCTGCTATGAGACCTCAAAACACTCCTCAGACACAGGGAAGCGGTATATTCTATCCCACAGACAGAGGAGACCAATCTCTGTGTAACCATGAATTGCCAAAGCCACCAGGAAACCTGCACCTGAGCATGGCACTGACTCGAGCTCCCGCCTGTTCAGCGGGAAACCCACCCACAGATCATCAGCGCCTTTCGGATCCACACCGGGAAAAAGCAGTGCTACTCTGCAAGCAAGACAACCAAGCTCCACTGAAGGCCAAAACTGCAGCAATGTGGTATGTTCTGTATCAGTGGAGGTGCAGATTTGTAGTTAGTGGGGCTGGGCAGATTCTAACCATTTCTGATCCAACAGAAATCTTCCTTACCTCATACGTTACTCTGCTTCCAATACCTGTCCCCATTCATGACTCTCGGTCCGCTGGAGACGGGCTGCAAGCGAGCCCTCACTAGTCCCACACAATCAACCGCAGTGCAGCCTGAGCAGAAGCTGACTCCAGCAGTGAAGCATGGACAGCGTTTCTTACACTACCTGGTGATACACTTCCCCGAAGCGCCAGTGGCCAGCATGGATTTCAAAACCGCCTCTCCTCCTCCTTACATTTCAGTTGAGGCTATTTTACTTTCACTTTGAATTAAAAAAAAAAATCATAATAAAATTTAAAAAATCAGGAGCAATGCACAAATACACAGTTTGGAATACAGCAATATGGTAGAATGGATGCAGGAAAAATTAGACCAGTTTTAAAACAAAGACACGAAAAGAAAAAACAAAGAGAAAAACTCTCAAAAATGATAAGGAAGGGTGAACAAACGGTCTCTGCAGCTGGCACCAAGAAGCAGTCAGGGCTCCTACCAATATGAAAGACAATTAGATTCCAGCAGACAAACCAGAAAGTAATGATTATGATTGCTGATGCTGCAGACCGTGGCTGGCCCGCATTAGGTTAAGTAAGCTGGACGCAAGCCAGTATTATTGAACAAATGGCACGGCACATTCTGGAGGAATCTGAGGAGAGATTACCAATATCTTAAAGGTGACCTTTCACACATGCTCTCCCAGCAAATCAGGCAATTCTCTTGGCTATAATGGACGAGATCAGCAGAGGCCAGTCTCTTGAAGTTATGCATTCATCATACAAACAGGATTTTATTTTTTTTTAATTTATAATAATTGACTGCACCTCATTTGAGCAAAGCATCCCAAGTGCTTTATTGGTTTATTTCACCCCTTCCCCTGTTTTAAAGAAACCATAATCTAACTTTCCATTATTCATTATCATCCAGGCAGGCAGCAAGCTAAAAAAAACACCCTAATTTTTAGCCATATTGTCTATTAAAAAAATGTAAAACATTTCCTAAAAGGGCAGGTGCATTAATTAAGACTGCCTCGGGATAAATGAAAATTACTAGGAGTGCTCTGCTTTCCTGAATGAGTTTTCCATAGATTATTTATAATTGAATGAAACCAATTACAGCATTTGTAACAGAAACTGTACACAAGTTAAACATTTCCACTTTTGCGGAAGCTGAAGGGCATACCACATAAACACAATAAGGTCTCTGCATTGTTATGAAGGGAAAAGAGACGGTATCTTCTCTTCTGAAAAGAGTTTCCCCTAAGCAAAACAAACAGTAAATACACCGGGTACAATTCCCATCAGCGTGGCCCAAAAAGGGCCCTCGTGTAATTGAGATTGCGAGAAGCCATCTCACAGCCGGAAATCCTGAAGCTGTACATTGAACTCCTTTCCGTTTCTTCAGAGAAGGAAATACAGCTTAATTAGGCTCAATTTTCTAAATAATGGTTATCCTCTGTAACTAATCAGTAAAGTTTTAAATTAGTATCGGAGTAAATGCTTGCTCAAATAGTGGAACATGGTCCGTCTTCAAAATATAATCTTACCTTGCTGACAACCGAAAAAGCTAGAAGTCTGAGAATAACACACTGGCATACAGCTTTTATTTTCAAACAGAAAACATCCTTTGCTATCCTAAAGAGCATTCCCTAAAACAACACACAGTCTTTGGTGCACAGAGATTTCGCGAGTGAGAGAAAACAAAGATACCTTTGGGAAAAAAAAGAATTGACAGTTTCAAACACAACAGTGCTTTCTGAATTCATTCTGAGAGGAAGAAGGAAAAGGTTTAAAGTTACTGCTAAGGAACCAAATAAAATGATTTGAATAACCATTAAAGAAAATCCCCAGCCTGAAAGACACTTCAGAGAGAATTCTGCTTCCACATCAGCTAAAAGCAATGCACTCATTGACTTAATCTGTAATTATCTGATACTCACCTAGATTATGAGTTTTACCCTGTCAAGTAGGCTAAGCAAGTGCATATTAATGACTAGGCTGACAAATGCAATGCAGAATTATGTTTTAGCATTTCGTAACGTGCTGCACATTATTGCAGGAAATATCTGTCAGACCATTTTTGCTGCTAGTAGTCAGAAAGCTTAACTTTATTCCTTTATTCTTTATTCTGTGTAATCAGTAATGAAACCATGTGATGATTTAAGAGGTATCTATCTATAGTCAGCTAAAACTGATACATATATATAAAATAATAATGTACTTTGATTTTCATTTCCCTTCTAGACTCACATAAAAATAACATCTGAGTGAAAATTTGAGCAGATGCAAGAAGATTGTTCATTTTGGTTTCCAGGTTTAACACTGCTTTATATGTGATGCATTATGATGCTACCAAGTCGACACGAGCAGGATGAAGACCTGCTGTTCCCCAGGGCGTGTAGGCTCCAATGCCCACTGTGCGCTACCCAAGAACCTGGATAAATCTTTTCTTAATTTTTCATGTTTATCCTTGGACATCAGACAAACTGGGAGACACAAGTGTCATTGATGAGAAGTAAAGGAGAACCTGAGGCAATGTCAACTGAGATAAAATTTTCAGTTGATACCTGTAGTTATCAGATTACTAGAAGTGGTTGGGGTGGGGTTTTTTTATAATCTACAGCTTATACTGACTGTAAGTCTCTGGCTCTGTCAGGTGTTCTAAATTGAAGAGAGCTGTGATATTAGGTGTCTTGGAAGGTTACAAACATACAGACATTTTTCTCCTAGTACAATACTTCCTTAGTTTAGAACACCTGCTGCTTTAGCTTCTTTCTGTAGACTCTTTGAAGTACTTTTTCTTTTACATAATATGATGACCAGAGTTCAGCACAGGAATTAAAATTTTAAATCTGTGCATTTCCTTCTCATTTGTTCTCTGCAAGGATTCCTTTACTTTCAAGACAGGCAGATCTATGTGAATTTTTTAGATTAGTCCTTACCCTGCTAAAGGCCACACTGCTACAATTTTTTTCCATGGACAGTCATGTTGAACTTCATACAGATGTAGTCAGCTGCATCATCAGTCATTTCAATGATTTCTGGTCTAATCTTCAACACCTTGAGAGAACACCTGCCAGTCATTTGCTGCTATTATTTATGAGACAGTTCTATGATCCTTGTGCTTTCCTCCTTCACCTACCACTTACAAAAATGGATCCACTTTAAGTGTATTTTTATTCTTTACTTACATAAATGCTGTCAAATAACTTTGATTTTTTTCATCTCTTTCAATTTTTGTGTGACGCGTGTACTCATTATAGACCCGTACTCCCTTCCTGATGTCTCGGTCAACACAAAAGTAAAGGGACTGTAAAATTATGAGACAGTTAATGGCTTTGTCTTTATTTAGAAACCCACTCTTCTAAACCCTTATATCGATTCCTGTGGAATGTCCCCGCACACTACAAATACTCACAACACCGGGGGAACACTGCTCCGAGAGTTAACAGAATCAGATACTTTAGAGTATGAAAATACATTGTTAATATCGAGTGTAATATACCCCAATTTTATTGCTTAGAAAATTCTGCAGACAAGCCAGAACTATTTGCTTTACAGGGTTGCTTCTCAAGGAACAAACTTCCATCCCCCCTTCCATTTCAAAGCAGACTACTGAACCCCATCATAATTATCTGTAATGTTTTCCACGGACTATTAAACAAAGATCTAGTTGAAGACTAAAACCTGATGCAAAGACAACACCAGCTTGTTTAAATGTTTATTCACCAAATAATGAAAGGGATAAATG
Source organism: Pluvialis apricaria (assembly GCA_017639485.1). NCBI lineage: Eukaryota > Metazoa > Chordata > Aves > Charadriiformes > Charadriidae > Pluvialis > Pluvialis apricaria. The sequence goes on from CM030014.1 coordinate 28,548,306, forward strand.
GGAGTAGAGAATAATTAGAGAGCACTTACTGTAGCAGAGAGCTGTGGTCCATTCAACTGTGCGTGCAGGATGGCTTCATTGATGGAGTTCCGGATTCCCGTCAGTGCAATTTCCAGATCATGTGAGGCAGCCATTTCATTAGTCAGATATTCCAGCGTGGAGATATACTCCCTCCATTGTGCATCCAGTTCTGAAACACTGGCCAAGCAGCCCCTCATTACGTTTAGACAATATCCGACACAGGGTCTGATTAGTGTCAGGCCCTGGCAATGTGGGCAGTACTGCATCTTTACTAGAGCTTTGCTACATTCCTTCGTGAGAGCTGCGTGTTCAGTAGTATTTATCACTTCGATGCCCAGACTGAGGGCCTGGCTGAGCATCCTGCTTGCCCAAAGAGATTTTGACAGCTCTGTAACCATGTTTTTAGAATAGCGTCCAAAAGGATTTATGTCTTGCCTTGTAAGCCGTAGACACTCTGTATAGTCCTCTGATAAATCTGTAATTCCTGGGTTTATTAGCCGACTATACACCAGAGGAAAGAGACTGTCAAAGAACCGTAATACTGCACTTTCCACTGTAGTCTCTGCGCCCAGAATGTAGAGAGAGATGTCTGTAAAAAGTTCTTTAACAGGCTCTGCTGCTTCTTTTGCCATAGGTCTGTAAGCTGTCTCAAACAGGGAACTTGTGCGGTTTTCAGCAAAGCGAAGCAAAGACTCAAAGGCCTCTAAAAAGGGGGCAGGGGAGAGAAAGAACTAGAGGTTAATAGCAAGCACCACGCATCTTAGTCACAGGACTAATATTGTCCTGAACAGCAATATCAATAGTTACATGAAATCTGCAATATGAATGCACTAGTAGTTAATACAACTTTCATCAATAATATGATTAAAAAGACACCTAAACATTACATGTGCATAAAGGCAACGCATAATACACAAACATTTTCTTTAAATAAGATGTCTGTATGCTCAGTAGCTAGACCCTGGGCCAAACTCTAGAGGTCAATGAAGGACTCCCATAGACTCCAGTGAACGCAGGCAGGGTCTAAGATGGCTTTTGTAACTGACACCGCGTTTGGGCAGCTCAGCTAGATACATCTCCAATACGTCCCTCCATGTACAAGTGACATCAGGTTCTAGCACACAGGGAGACTGCAACTTTTTCCATGTTCCTACAGAACTCCACAGAAGAATACTTGAATAGGCAAAATTATTTACATGATGCAATTCTGGAACTGCGGGACAGAAGAGAAACTGGTAACAGGAGGGGTCTGTGATACACCAATCACACCATCACTGCCGCACTGGACTGAATAAATAATGATAAAATAGCCACATTTAATAAAAGGTTGAAAATTCATACTCAAACTTCTTGTAAAGCTACAAGATGCAGTGAAGTCTTAAAGACAGAGAATAACAACTTATAAGCACACAGAAATGCTGACACTCATTCATTAGTTGTACTTTTCAACAAAAGTTTGAAACGTTTTAATAATTTAATAGTTTATGAAGGCTGTATCTTGCTAACGTAACAACTTAAAGTTATATTAGCTTTTCATCCCAGGTGATCTATTGCTATGAAATCCTTCATCAAGAATAGGACAAAGCATAAGGCATTCGTGTCCTCCCACAATCTGTCTAGATTGCTAAAACACATACTTGTACAGATTTGAGAGCTGATGAGCAGAGTAAATACAAGCTAGAAGGAAGGACTAGACACAGCTGACTCACAAACAGCAGCTTCAGAGAAGCTGCTAGACAGCAGCTCAATGAAAGCTTGCAAGAGAACCAAATACAAACAGAAGTTGAAGCTTTTGTTTTATGGTGCTATGAGTGGGTGGCTGAGAGGCACTTCTTGCAAAATACAAGTCAAGGATGAAGGAAAGATTCCGTGTGAATAAATTCTCTCGCTGTTAGCATCGGCTAGGCCTGGACACCAGCCAGGGGTTGGCAGAACTTGATGTCAAGTCTGCTATAAACCAAAACCAAAATGAAATAAAGTCAGGAAAATAGTATCTCCTTTAACTACACCATTTTTGAACATCCTAAAAAAAATAATAAAAATCTAAGGAGTGCCATTGTTAACACGTTTCAAATTGCAGAAGGCAAATATTATACACCCAAAATACTGATTAGGGTGCTAAAATTCATAGACGGGGGAAGGAAGGTATCAGTTCCCAGGATTATTTTTAGCGACACAAGACAGTAATCCACACCATTCCCACTGCTTTCTTTGGAAGCTCTACAGCAAAAAGCCTCTGACATAAATCATTCTTGCACTCCTCCGGATGGTGAGTAGCTCCAGTCAGGGCAGGAGACCTATCGCTTTATACCTCCCGGGGACTGGCCAGAGAGCGGTTTTCAGTCTAATCCTACTCTACAGTCATCTGAACATCACCACACGATTCACTGCAACGTAACACGAACCGAAGTCGCTCAAAGATCAGCTCAGCAAAGGAGCAGATACAATACTGTAAGTCAAGATTAGCATACACTGGTGAAGTTTTGTAGAAAAGCCTGCGCAGTGCCTCCCTCTGTTACATCTCCCTGGGCAACTAACTTGCTTGTTATGATAAGCATTACAATCCCTTTAGCACAAAGGGTGATTTAACTAGACAGATAATACAACATATCTCACTGTACATTAAATCATCAGTATTTTACACACACGCACTGTATCCTTCTGCCGGAGAATCACTTCAGCATTCCCACTGGTATTACAGCAACTAATACTCTGGAAGCGCTTACAAAATCCTAGAAATTAAGAATTCAGATACACTTCAGTTGAAAAAGAAGAAAGTTCATTCTCAAGGCAGAGAAACACCTTGGCAAGTTGCAGACTGAAGCAGACTTTCACAGCTGAAAAAGAATTCTAGAAGTTGGATTTACGATGGAAATACTGACACAGCCTAAACTGTAGTGGTTAGCTGTGTGCCACTGCACTATTAAAAGTTTTCTTGTTTGCCACATCACCTCTATGTGCTTATTTTCATTTCTAGGGGAAACCTAAACACCATTTTTGTTTATCACACTAAAAAAAGCAATGGAAATATTCAAAACATGGATAAAACAGTATTTTAAGTTTCCCCCTTCAAGTACACTCTTTCTCTCTTACAGACTTTCAGCTCACCATTCCATTAGGGCGCAGGGACCGTCTCCTGCAATGCCAGTAGTCTTACTCTGTTGCTTTACCTTCTACTCCCATAAAGGCTGAACTGCAGCCATCATCCTCCTTATCTGAAGACTAAATGAAATGCATTTATAAATGCGCAAGTATCCTTACTGTCCTGAGAAACAACTGCCCCAGTGAAAGCTGAGAGCAAAACAGTCAATACCAACGTACCTCCCAAGAGAACAGATTTCAGCAGCTTCCTTGGATACCAGGTTATAGACTAGAAACCATGTAGCATTTCATTTTCAAACCTCTTAACTGTGAAAACTCTGCATTATTCTGAGACAAGTGTGAAATCAGAATATTTAAGTGTCATCTAATTTTCATTGTATAAGAGAAAAATTGTGATAGTGTATAACTTCATGCCTCCTGCAAAAATCACCCTAACATCAGAAGAATGGTACAAAAAAAAAAAATTTCTGCTGATTGTAGATGTGCTGCAAACACCCATAAGGTATCATTTGCTTCCTTATCACCACTGTCAGAAACAAAAAATGATTCATGCTTGCAGGCACTATAGCAATGACATTTAAGAAGGAAACATGTAGGTCTTTTTTCATTGTTATAAGGCATTAAGAGATGTTTGAGACAAATTACTGGATCAGCTGGATGTTCTTAGACCTTTAATTAGAAATAACGGGGCTTCAATGCAGTCGAATGATTTTGTAACAATGGACAGCTTGCATTCTGGTTGTACAGAGCAGGCAACCTTAGCATCTTGTTTTAAAAGTGATTCATTGTATGCTTTTAGTGCACCTTCTATGGCACTTTGTATGGAGTTTCTAAATCCCAAGGAAGGTTTACCACTATGTGAGAAAACAGGTGCTCATCTGTACAGTCAAATGCAGCAAGCTCCAGACATTAATGAACTGGCAAAAAGCTGAATTCTAAGCCTAAGCATACACTGGGAGAAACATTTGATCGCCTTTCACAGTCTTTGGCTTCACCCCCCCCGCTAGCAGCATACAACGCACAATAAATTGCAAATATATTGATTCTGAACAGAAATAAGCCATAACAAAAATCATCCTGAATTTGATGGAGACATTATGTATTTGTCTTCCTTTAGTATTAAAATAAATAGAAATGTGGAGAACAAGCTTTGTTCTCATGTTTCTCATAAGCCCCTTTTTGATTTAAGACTACAGGGAAAATGAAACAACAGCCAGCTCTGGATTTTGAACTAACACACTGGTAACTACTTAATTAAAGTCAGGCAACATCACCTTCCATAGGGAGAATTTTGTTCAAACTGTTTATCATGCGCTCACAAAACACTTGACACCACCACTGATGTGTTTGTGACAGTCAAACACAGCTGATCAAATACAGCTCACCTCTGGAAACTCCACATCTGAACTGCTGCTGTTTGAAAATCAGCTTCTGGAGACAAGCCCAGTTCTGACGAGATGCCACACTGGTTTTGCTGCTCCACTGGTGGCACAAGCAACTAACCAGTTTGCATGCTGGGCTTCCAGCCTGGTTCCTAGCATCCACATACACTAAAAATTATATTATGCTCAGTCTAACACACACAGATAGAAAAACATTGCTTTGCACACATAGCATCCGTGCTTATTCGTCATGAGCATGGCACAGCCTGGTTTTGAGGGGCAGCTTCCTTCTGATAGAAATACAACCATCCTGACACAGAGGATGTTTCGCTTCTCTTAAAGCAGCCAGCAGCCACATTTCGTACACCTAACGCAATAAAAATCATAACGGATTCCTGACTTATCTCACCCCAGTTTTTGCACCAGTGTAACACCACTGTCTTCTTCAGTGGGATTCAATCCTTATTTAAGCCTATTGTATGTAAGAAGCAGCTGCAGAATTTTCTGCTAAAGAAATCTTCTAAAGCATAGTGCTACAGGGAGAAACGGATTTAGGAGGCATTTATCAGTCTGGCCAGCACTGGTGTGCCAGCATTTTCCAAAGATTTCCTCTATTTTTTTCACCACCTGGAGGTCTATTTGGGGAAAGAACAAGTAGATTTTTAAGTAACAGTACAGACAAAGGCAAAATATCTACTATTGCAACTACAGCTTTGACTAGTTCCTCACGTCACCTAAACACTGCATTCAATGACTTGCGCTTACTCGCTTCAGCAGGAATAGCTTCTTGTGTTTTTAAATTGCTGTCACCTCTATTTTAGTGTAGTCAGGTGCAACAGCTCTCCAAGTTTGTGTCCAGACCACCCCCCCTTCTCCTGCAGCCTTGTCCTTGGGACAAGAACCAAAGATGCAAAACCGCCACACATCAATTGGCCGCTCTTTCTGCCACAAAAGTCTTTCTGGGTGTGTTCTGAGAAATTGCTTATTTTTTGAGGCTCCCAGACACATGGCAACATAGCCTCAAGGAAGGACCTCAACAGAACGATTCACTGAACCCTACAGTGACTCTGCGCACACATGGTAGTAGAAGAGCTTGCATTCAAGATTGCCTTCATCTCATAAACCCTATATTTCTTACAGTGCATGACGGTCAGCAGATGTGGTCTCAGGGAATACACACAGATGGGAGTTTTCCAAGAAAATCTGGGTTGACATATGATAGCCATACACAGAGAAAGTTCATTGGCTTCCCTCTCTTATACACCAGACCTTTTCAAGCTATTGAGATCCTTATTTTGTAAGCAACTCTAGGGTTCAGATAGGGAGCATTAGGAGAGGCTAAGCAACTTCCAACTTGCTGGATTATGAATCAGCCCAATCCACATTCTTTTCTTTCCACAGATCCAACACAGGAATGTTAGTATGGGAACCATTTTCCCAAAATGAAGTCAACCTAAGCACCAGACACCTCTGTGCACAGAGAACCTGTTTCTGTCGCGCAGTAGCTGAGGCTCAGATAGAGAGGGCCTACTGTTTGAACCCCCATCTCTTCAAAAACCAAGGCCATAAAACTGAATGCAAACCACGCCACACACCCGACAGGAAAGTTACTGTCACTGCCCTTGTGCTTGAGTGTGTGACTCACAGCTGGCACCTTGCCCACAGAACTGAAGGTAGGACCACCCTGCTAACGCAATGGCCCTCCACTACTTTAATATACTCCGCAATAGTTGAATATGTGCTGAACTTAAATTTAGAAAACCCACAAACTTCTAAAAAAAAATAAAAAAGGAAACCATTATATTATAAACATTACTGAAAAGATTTAACAATGCTCAATAAACCAAAAGTAGAAGCAAACACTGAAACTATCTATACGGAAATAACATCTCTGTACATTTTAGATTTGAGTGTAATCATGAAAGAAGAATGACAAATTTAAGTAGCTCCATTATTTGTTTGGTCTCTCAGGACCACACTAATATTTGGCTCTTTTCCCTTCAACATCTTGCATTTATTACAGAGTTACAGGATGAATGAAAGCTACAGTTTGTTGAACAATAGCTTGCTTTTAATGCTTTCAAGTCCATTAAATCGTCTGCATCTTCATGGTTTGCCAAAAGAAAGGACACCATATTAATATTTTGCAGCAGTAGAATTTAAGTGCATATTATTTGCAATTTGATGCACAGAGAGCAATGTACACTGCAGAAAACCACACCCAGATACACATCTACATGACACAAAGGATAAAATTCAGAGTTCTACTTTTCTGGATACACAATGATCTCCAAGTATATTTAAAAAATAAGAACAAAGACTGCTTAAAACGCATCATTAAACAAAACGAACAGGTGGTTCGGGGTTTTTTAGATCATCAGATTACGTTAAAAAAAGAATGTAAGTGCAAAACAAATTGTCACGTTTGCAAAGACAGAACCTGAAATCCATTTAGTCATTAAGCTGCTCTGAGAAACAAATTCTTGCAATTTTTAGCTTCATTTCTATTTGCTAGTAGCAAAAAATGTCAAGCTCTGGAAGGTTACTTCTGATTTATCCCGAATCATTCTGCTGGATGAAGGACCAAAGGTCTTTATTAATACCCTCCTTTTCATGTGTTTTACTGCTTTTAGAATGGCAGTCTTCCTATGCATCAACACAGTCACTCTTGATGAAGCTGACGAGAAATAACATGTTAATACACATATCAGCAGTCTCATGGAAGTATGATGTCCACCACATCGCAGTTGACACTACACCAACACTTGCAGGAGACATTGCAAGCTTCCTCTGAGACATTACGGATCAGAGAAAAACCTGAAAGCTCTCAAAATTTGGGCCAAGCAGAAGCATCTCTTGCTTTCTACCCACCTCCTGTAGCTGCTTTTAACAAGGCAGACTGCAAAACAGATTCAAAAGCAAGAAAGCAAAGTCACTTCTGGAAAGGGGGGAAAGGGAACTTTTAATATGCCCATCTTGAAAGCAAGGAGAGGGTATGACGTCTTTAGAGCTAATGAGCCCTTCAGAATATAGATCAGACAGAAAAACCCCACAGCTTTCCATTACTGTGCAGAGGGGCAAGGTCTTTCCTTAACAGTCTCTCCATGAGTTTGCTTCTGTTGAGAACACATACAGGTTGATAGAAACTTCTGCCCAAGTTGAAAAGTAAGAAAGTCTGTGCTGTCTTCTCTATTCATACTTAACAGCTATGGACAACCCTGATTACCCACAGATCACTGGGTAGGATTATTTATAAGCTACTACTATCATCCTTTAACCCTCTGCTCGGTTCCAAGTGTAATTTAAAACTGTTTTTAGCTTAAGAAAATCTATGAAAAGTTGCCAGGGCTTAAAAAAATTCTAGCAGTGAGACTTCCAGAGCATAAGAATACCCGGTGTTTCCTTAGGAACATCTCCTGTGATGGGAGCTTGGGCAGCGGTTTGCCGCATTAACACTGGCCATGAGAAAGCCTGGTGCAATTTGAGTTTCAGGGCAGCAGATCCACTACTGTATTTTGGTAACGTGGGCAAAGCTAAGACATTCAGAAAAACCAATTTCCAAATAGTCTGTGGGAAGACTGACTTCCAACAGCAGCATCAAGAACCAACTACTTTAAGTATCACCCGAAAACTTTTATCTTAGCATGAAAACCAGCCGTCTTGTTTCTTTCCATGTGCGCAAACCTATTCTTTCAGCCTTGGCACAACCGTGCAATCATACAGGAAGCAACCAGCCCCTCAGCCTGCTGCCCCTGCCAGCAAACCCACACCCGTTTCTGAACCAGTCCGACAGTACACTTACTACTTCTTTTTCTTCTGCTTTGAAACTTAAACTGCTTCTTTACTACACAATCTTATACAGGGAGAAGAGGAGGAAATACGCAGCTCGTATTTTGATGAGATTGATAAACACTGAAACCATTAACTTTGGGTTATTTCAGTGAGTATTTGATTTGGAAAGTATCAGTAATAGAAGTAGTATCACCAAGGCTGAAATAGGTTCCCTGCTTCATAGGCTGGCGATGCAAAGGGAAAGAGGCAGTCAGCAGACACACGAGCCCCGGAGATACCTTAATAACAATAGAATGGTCCAGTGATAAACAGCAATCTTTTGCTCTGCTCTGATCATTTTGCCATGAAATCAAATAATGATTTCTGTAGACCGCATGCTGGGGAATACATCCAAATTGCTGGAATTAGTAACCACAGCGCACACATTTTTCAGACTTAGCGGCCTTGGCTTTATCATTAACAAAACAACAGCGCATAACGAAGTTGCAACCAGCTGCAAAACTATTTACCAAAGACAGACTAGGGAAAGCTCTGCAGTCTGGTGTGCCAAACCGTATCTGCCCTTTTTAAAGGAAACACTATATGGAAGAGTCGAAAGACTATAACTAAGTTGTTACACTTCACAAAATCACTTAGTTTGCTAACTTGATTTTGAGTTGCTCACTATTTATTTCACCTTCAAACTTTTTGTGAGTGCAATGAATGAGCTGGTAATTAAATGTAGCTCTTTATTATTTCGGTATACTGCATTTCAGTACAGCTGTAAATTATTTCATACGCTGTCATTACAGGGTGCAATTACTTACTCCTTTTTAAAGTGAGCGGTCTTAAGTAAAACTAGATCAGTTGACCGGCAGAAAGCTGGAGACCAGATGTGGTATTAACCTTTTATGACACCACTGGGCTTCTGCTGACATATAAATAAAGCAAGTAGTTCTTTGGGAATATTTGTGCAGTAGAAGGCTGATGGACATCTAGCATCACCGTGGTAAGATGATCTAGAAGAGCAGTAAAAGCCCTGAGGACTATGGCCGGACTTTTTATAAAGCCATAGCTATCAGTATTCTCCTTCCATCGAAACAGAATTCCAAAAGATGATTCATATAATTCATATCTGCCAAGTTCAAACCTGTCAGCTATTACTTCATAATATCAATTCACAGTTTTAACAGGAGTTGGGCCAAAATAACTGAAGAAAGAACTATGGCTGTGCTTCAACAACATTAGCTATGCTTTTAATTTGCTTTCCAAGAACAATTAATTTATAGAAATGTCTCTCAATCTGCAAATGGAAAAAACCACAAGCAGTCACAGATCTGTAGGTAGCTAGGTTCTTCACATCACTGTAAATATCTTTGAAGTTCTTAGGAGGTTTTAACAGCCATCAGACTGAGAGCAGAAATGATGTTATCTGATTTATTTGATCAATCGCTAACATGGACAGCGATGACTGGAAGCCACTGCTACAGCAAGTGGCACACAATCCCCGAGATGGATTACAGCACAAAGCACTTGCAAAATAGCTGCAAATGACAACTCTAACCATCAACATTTCTTTCAAGAAACAGCCACAGAAACAGTCTACATAGATTAAATTAGGTCTGATGCAACTATTCTAATGAACAAAGTTTTTGCCACATAAAAAAAAGCATCACACTTATTTGTTTAGGGTAAAACCCTGCGCACAGTTTGCAAAGATGTATGCTGAATTGAAAGGTCATCATTTTTCCTTAGAAAATAAAAAAGCTTTCCAGTCAAAATAAGCAGCAGCTTGAACAATATTTTCTTAAAATCAACCCTGAATCATCACTTCATGGGATGAGGTAAACGCCTGGTATCTTTTCAAGTAAGGTTCTTGCTGTGGGGTGGGGTGGGATTTTTGTTTGGTTTTGGGGTTTTTTTTGGGGGGTGAGGTGTGGGGACTGTTTATTTTTTTACATGAGTGTTGCTGTAAAAGCATAGTCAGCCCCAAAAAGTGCATTGGCCCAACAATCCAAGACTTGCATGGTGTGTTAGACAGGATTTATACTGGCGTTAAAAAAGTGGATTGCCCTCAGTTTGGTTTCTTCAGAACAGGTACTTGGTACATATGGCTGCAATTCCTTTGAAGGAGTAGAACCCCCAGTGCCCAAGTCTTGCATGCTTTTTCTATCAATTTTCAATACACAACAGTTTGGTTACTAAACTGTAACTGTACACTTCTCAAAACTCACATGGTTGATACCAAAACACACAGTGAAAGACAGAGCTCGAGGTACCTACATCTGAGGCTAGCCAGGGAGGTAACTGGTCCTGGTGACTGCACACGTTAAGCACTGACACACAAAAATGCTACTGTCAATGGGAGATGGTGCAAAACAGTTACCTCATTCTTTCTGGGTTTCCATAGCAATTACTTTTCCCCATGTGCAAGCAGTTTTTCAATGCTGTGAATCACTGCACTATGCATGCTAGCATGGGGCTAGTTTATAAGCGAGGATAAATGCCCTTATTGCAATCTCTAGGATTAAGTCTTTCAGGTAATCTCTTCCCACAGACTGCTGGACAGAACAAAAGGGTATCACTTTTCTTTGTACTTCCCAGACGAGTTTTATCACAAGTACTTTTGGAATGAGATACTTAGCACATATGGTGCAGTTTCCAGAACTACAACAGACTTGTGGAAGAATTTCTGCGCATTCAGGACTGCAGTGTGGGCTCACTTGAGAGCCTGAGGCGGTGTCACCTTTCCCATAGCACTCTGAATGCTCTGAGCCTATATGGGGCGGGGGGGGGACGACGACAAACCAAAAACCCCTCTTAAACAGAATCTCTGCCTAGGTAAGGACAACATTTAAATGACAACACATTTAAGGACATATACATACAAGTATATATATAAGGAGCAAGCAAGTCATAGGAACTGTGGACTAGTGCCATATGAGAACCAGAAAGTCCAAAATGCAATTGGGTGGGGACACAGCTAATGTACAAGTAAAATGTGGCTATGTAAAGATATTGCTGGTTTATGTTGCTTGAGGAGGACTATTCAAACAATATGAAGAAAAAAATGGCCAAAAATTGCTTCTGCAGCCTTCCTGCAAATGAAAACCACAGAGAAAGGAAAAGTTATGCCAGCTACACCCAGTGCCAGGTACTAATACCAGAGAGGAATAGATGCCATCGTTAGAGAAAGAGAGGGCAATTTATGTTGGTGGTCTGCTGGAGCTCAAACGCACTGCACGTTTGACACAATTGGGCTTGGAGAGCAAGCAAATGGGGCTTGCCAAAAACAGTACAGACTTCTCTCTGTTGCTTGACTTACACAGTGGCACTGATGATGATCCGTGACGCACTGAGCACTGTGATGTTACTTATGGAGAAGTATAAAATATAAAATATATCTTTAGAAATCCATATGTAAGCAGAGTACCGAGTACACTCTAAAACTTATCTCTGGTACATTGCTGCAATGCATGTCCACATTTCCTGGCAGGGACACACTTCAAAGTTGCCAGTAAGCTTGGGACACAGAAGAAATTGAGGTATTTTACTTGTATATCTCAGGTATATTATTGAGAAAGAAAAGTACAAAATAGTTTGAGACTTGCATTAGTTAAGAAGAAAGAACCAAATATCTCTGAGTCAACTAAGAGAAAAAAGTAGGAAGATGCAAAAGCCTTTTCATTCTTCTGAGAATCTTTTCATTAACAGAAAAGCAACCAGACAGGAGTGTCTAGAGAGAATTTTCTTGACCCTCTCATTAAGGAGTTCAGCTGGCAGTAGGAAAACTAATACGTTTGTTTCAGAAGGCCATGAACTATTTCATGATTTCCAGCTGAATTAGTTAGGTGGTCCATTACAACCTGTTTCTATAAACTGAAGAGAAAAAATAGCTAGAAGAGACAGAATTAGCTTAACAAAGATCAAATCTGGGGGGAGGAGGTTGTTTGTTTTTCTTTTTTTTTTTTTTCATTTTGTCTGGGTACTAATGTAGAACTACAAGAAATGACATCTGAGTTCCATTAAAGAGTGATGGTCACAAATAAGACTTAAAAAAAATCCTCCTTTTCTAAAATCTAGATTAAATTTGTATTTATCAACAATTTAAAAAAAAAATGGTCTTTATGTAGAGAACAGCAATAATGCAACCCTGTGTGTTCAACAATGAAGACTCTCTAACCCAGAACTGCCAGCTGGCTCGAGAGCTGTGCTCCATGTGCCCACATGCCGAGCTTCCAGCCCTCAGCTGCAAGAGGGAAAAGGATCATTACTCACCAGGGCAGTCCACACACTGAATAGCAGCCTTCACAATCACTCTGTACGTCTAATTTGTTCAAAAGCACGAGCTACAAAACCTTTCAGCTCTTCTGATTCTGGATTGGGCAACATCAACTTCATTTCCCAGTACTGTGAACCTACGAACTTTACCCACCTTCTTTCTCAGGTTAGTCTTTGTAGGGAAGCCTTTGCAAAAGAAATTAAGGAAAACATAAAAGTCCAATGGGTAAGTCTTGGTGCAGAGACAGTCTTTCACACAAGTAAACTGAAAATGGTTTAATTTAGTAGCTTTTTGTGTTTGTCAGATCCTTGGACAACTCCTATGCACCAGAACTAGTGACATAAGAGTATGGTCCACAGGGTGAGAGCCACTGAGCTCTTCTGTAGCGCATTGAAAAGTGTATAATCATCTAGACTAAAGGAAAAGTTATAGGCCTTGGATAAAAAATGCAAGCAAGTAATACTTCCAAAAAAAAAAAAAAACCACCAAACCACCAGAAACCTTTCCTACAACATCTATTTTTGGCTGTCTTCTCAAACCAGGACAATTAGTTTGCAAACACATTTGCTATCATAACACCATAAGGTAATTGAAAGGACACGTTTGCTTGAAGAAACTGACCTTGTTCATGGATTTTCCTTACAGTCAGAACAAAGAATTTCACTGGACTGCTGAAGAAAAATAGTGGAAAAGACTTCCTTGACTGATTTCAACAGACACTGAATCTAAATGACTGTAAGTTGAGGAAAATATTCTGGATGTTATTTTTTTAAATTTCACATGCTTACAAAAAGCCTCTTTTGATCAGAAAATTAAAGGTGGATCAATGCTTAAAATAATCCTATAAAAATAGAACACATCATTCTTTATGGTGAAGAGCGTCTCGATTTAGCCTCCAAATTCCTTCAAGTAAAGTGACTGGCGTGCGTTCAACATATGGGTCAGCACTGGCAGCAGTACAGATGTTCGCGGGGAACTAGCTCCAGTTATTTCTAAGGGAAAGCACATAAAGTCCATTAGCACTAATAAATCAACACACCTATTTTTCCTCCTGAAAATCCTCCCTTGAAAAAGAAAATACACAAAGGTAAGTTTTTCCAATCACACTGACTACAGAGATTTTACAGGACAACTCCCAGCCGCATCAAAGACGACCAAAGGCCAAAGCAATGAAGTGTCTTAGGTGCAGAAAATTATGCAGTCCTTGATCAGAATAAAGTTACCATGACACCATATTTCAACATTGCCACACATATCCAGACACCTCCCGAGATGAGTAGGGCTTCACAAGATCACAGAATTTGCTTAAATTCAAGAAGTTGCATAGTTGCAAGCATGTGCTTGCATATACGTCCCCTAAGTCTATTGGTGGACAGACCACAATTCAGCACATCATTTCTTTGCGTGAATAGCGGTGGCATAGGAATTTTGTAAGAGAGAACAAGAATAGCCTAAATTAATACCTGAAGAATTCATAGACCTGCTTTGTTCATTTCAAGTTCTTCTATATAAAGCTTTATGGCTTGGATCTAAGTGAGCTGACTCAAGGACCAGCCTGAGTCATGCCATCAGTTAAGAAGCTCCCATGAACAGCCCTGAACTTTGACTATATGGGGACTTACAAGGTTGTTAAAGTCAGCAACTGTTTCCCTTCGGGGCTTGCTGACCTTCAAGGACTGCTACAAAAAGTCTATTTGTGATTTTGATTGATGGGGTATCTTAAAGAGTTGATGTTCATTTGGTTAACAGGGGCTTTTTCAGATAGCTCACCAAAGAGAACAAGATGCCACGTTAAGTCCCCACTTCAGTAAGTCACTTGTGTGCCCTCACAAAATGTGACAGACACGCATTATATGCACTAAAAGGACCATTCTCTGAACTCCGAGCGTTTCCCCTCTCTCCGTGACCTGTTTATTAGTACATGAGAAATGTGTGTGCAACTGATTTTGTCCATTTTTCTGGCACCCCTGGAACTCTGTCACAACTCTTGGAAAATACTTTGTAAAACCCTTGCAGATGTTTTTGCATCCTTTCAGAGTTTTCCCACAAGAAGGAGCAGTCCTCTCAATTTTTACGCGTGAAACTCACATTTTCAACTTGGGCCCTGATTCAAGAAGGTATTTAAGCATAAGCTTTACCTGCTGAGGATCACCGATGTTCTCAATTATCTCACTGAGTGCAGGCCCAAACTGAGATAAAGGGTAGATTTTTGTGGGAATGCATTATAGTTTTCTTCTGCTTTCTCACATTGTATTACTGAAGTCATCTCTGTATTGCTTCCTCTATTGCTTATGGGTATTTGGTACATTACAATTCATACTTAGATTGTTTTGGTTAAACATAGGTCATTAGCGATAGAAATTCCACTACAGAAATATTATCCTTTGAATTGAGGGTCAAAGTATATCACATACCTCTATAATATAGAAGTTTTATTATGCAGTTGTTAAAACCTCTCATATATATGCAGCTTTTATCATTCTGTTTAAAGTTTTGCAATCTTTACACAACTGAATGAAAAATAAGAGTTGCAGATAATCAATCTGATAATGAAAGCAAATTGGCCATTATACTACAGCAGACTTCCACCATGAATTAGTGAACTGAGACTGACTGCAGCAACGTAATGCTTTCTTTAATTACAATTCAGAGCTTCCCTTTCCAGTACCTTTAGAGGGAGTTTAACAAACAAGGATTCAGAACTAAAGCACCAAACCTGTGATCTACGTAAAAGGTATCAGAAGCCTTAAAAAGCCCCAAATAAGCCACTAGTGTCTTTTAGGAAAGAAGGAGTCTCATGAATGTGAGCAGCACTGCAGAACAATGGTATAATGAATCAGAAAACTGAAAATATTCAGAAATGAAGAGCTTGACAGGTTAAAAGAGGTTGAGATGTAAAGCTCAATATAGCACTACAGAAAACAGTGGACACATCTAAGAATGTGTCCTCTATCACATGCCCATGGTGAACGACCTGTCGAATATTACTAAGTGCTCTAGTTTGGAAAGAAGTTTGGGGAGCTGTGTGAACTGCAAAAGAACTGGAATGCATCTGAGACACAAGCATCCCTGCTACAGAGGGACCAGACTATGGCAGGTTACTTCTGCAGCTGTAAACTGCAGTTATAAATTGCATTTTACTTTACCATCTATCACCCCTGCGCAACTGTCTCTACACTTCCAAACAGACTCACGGAGTACATCTTATTGCCAAACTTGCTTTCTTCACTCAGAAAATTACCCAGGCACGAAGTCCAAAATTTCGCTTCAAGGCTCTGACAGGAACCCTTGCTCCTACACCTCTTAGATACAGAAAGAGCATAGTGAAACTATTTCAAAGATGCAGCCGCTCACTTTACTCTAGCACAGCCCTGGCTTTTCAACAGCGCATTGTTTTAACAAACTGAAGTCCGTCGGTTACTCTTACTCTCTCATAAGACAAAAAGTTTAATTCTTAACAGTAAGTACTGAGAGCTCCACAGTATGGGCACTCTCTCTTCTACTCTACAAACTCAGCCAACATTAATCACTCAGTTCTGTCCTAACTTTGTATAATTCTTATTATATTAAAAACATTTAACATATGGGGACCAAACAGATGCTTAACTAAAAGACAAAGTCTATGAAGAATGTATCTTCTTAAAATGCTTATCTTCATTTCAAAGTCATATGGAATTAATAAAAATAAATCCATTTTTGTACCCTACTCATTTAGGTATTACATTTTTAGCCCAGTCAAATAAAAAAAAAAGTAAACATTAAGTTTTAAAAAGGGGGGGTGGGGGAAATCACCACTGTGTAATATTCTGACAGCAATTTTCTTGGTTTTCTTTCAGGAGAAATTACAAGATTCAGACATTTTAATGATCAAGTAAATTCTCCACTTTTTCTGAATCTTAAAATTCATTTTATTAGACACCTCCCACTCTAAGTTCTACTCTCTGAAACCCCAGATTGCTTATTTTAAGAAAGACCCTTTGGCATGAAACTTTATCTGTATAAGCCTGTAATGGGATCAATCCCTTCAGAAGCACTGAAATAAACCAAGAGAGGAACAGCCACCCAACCAAATAAGGCAATTACTCGTAGACTGAAAATGAGTGGGTAACGGATAAAACATAAGAAATTCTGGGCCCTGAAGAAAAACACATTTGCTGCATTTTAGACCCCGTTCAAAAAAGCATTTTGGGATACACCAAGTTTATCCTATTTCTTCAATACAGTTCTTAATCCACAAAATCCCCACAGAACTTCAGTGCACACTTAAGTTTGGTGCCAAGAAAGCAGATTTGTGAAACAGGGCCTTAAACTTTGCAAAATCATTTGAATTCTATAAGGCCATTTCAATTCCTCTGACAATCTCCTGCCTTCTCGTTCCACATATGTCAAATTGTTGAAGAGGTTTCTCTTGTCTTTCAGATCAATCTTGTATAATGACACTCTTCATAAGATTATGGAAAGAAAATGTTGACTTGACTTGATTAATCTATTCTGGGAAAAGTTATAAACCAGGTCCTTGCGAATAGAATAGACTATTTCAGTTGGAAGGTACCTAACAATGATCATCTAGTCCAACTGCCTGACCAATTCAGGGCTGACCAAGTTAAAGCATGCTGTTTAGGGCATTGTCCAAACACGTCTTAAACGCTGACAGGCTTGGGGCATCGACCGCCTCTCTAGGAAGCCTGTTCCAGTGTTTGACCACCCTCTCAGTGAAGAAATGCTTCTTAATGTTCAGTCTAAACCTCCGCTGGCGCAGCTTTGAACCAATATTCTGCCTTGACCAAAAATTTTCCAATCTTGTGGAAACATCATGCCCTAAAACTTGTGGGTGCTTTTTTTTTTTTGCTTAATGACTGCATTTCACTATCTGCATCAGCATTCCCTGCCCTGCCTCTGCCACTTCACTCGAGGCCTGAATGTCATCCAAGTTTCAGAACATCATGATCACTGCATTCAGGTTTGCCACATTTCACTACTTTTAGTGCAGAGAATATTTATAACTACTTGCAAATTCCCTTATAAATTTCCATTCAAATACCTTTTTACCGGAAGGCCTACTACACATCTCACGTAACACCACCATCTGTTGCTGGTCCTGGGCAGCGTTACACATGGAAGCAGGGTCCATAGTCTAATCCTGCCAACCAACTAAAAGAGCTCTTACAACTTAGATGTCTCTGGGATAGCATCATTTCTACAGACATGGTCATTTGGAACAAAGATTAAAGGAGGGTAGATGTTACTGGAGCAAGCAAGGAATAGGAAGAACTCTAAGGGAATTTATTCAAGCCATAAAAGTAAATGACTTTAAAAATTCTAATCAGGCTCCATTCCCACCCTTCCGTTCCCCAGTGCTTCCCTGGCCACTTGACTCCTGCAGGAGGCCGGAGAAGGGAGCTCTGCCCTGAGCAAGAGGCATCTGTCCTATGCATGTCCCATTTTGATTTCTTAATTCTCACTCAACAGAAACACAGGTTTCATTATCAGACAAGTTAAGAACAGATGTCCTGCTACATGCAGCTTTTAAATGGAAGTGTTTAGAAAAACAGATATGCAACACTTGGAAAAACCTCCCCAACCTAATGGAGGGACAATCTGTACGAACCTAGAGCTTCCCAATACAAAAGTCTGTCAGAGCATCCCTGAAATGGAAATTCACTGGTACAGAAAAACCTCCCCTGTAATTTAGTGAGGCACAGCTAGAGAGAACACACCAAACAGTAATTTAGCAAAGACTAACAGAGCAAGAGACACAAGCCATTAAAATAAAAGTGGCATCGGGTGAAGGGGTTTCCAAATTTAGAGGATATGACCTTGAGGACTGTGTTTCAATCTTCTCTTCAGAGACCAGGTGTAGGAGATTTGCTGCCTGGGGAATTTCAACATGAGGATGGAAGCAGAGAGCACAGCACAGCAAAGAACTTCATAGGAGCCCTTAACCCGATTCTGAACAGAACAGAATAAATCAGTATTTACAAGCCTTATGAAATTCAGAGTTATTTAATGTACTTTGGGTAATGGTAATGGTTCTTATAGCAGGTTCAGGAACATTATAAATCTCTGCAGTATCTGAGCATTAATTTGCCAATCCTGATTATGCTATTCAGATACAGTACAATAGCCAAGCAATCTGTCACACTGGCCAAGATAAGCATCCATCTACATCTTCCTAGAGACAAAAGGCCTGATATTACAATGGGACCTTGAGGTATGCATAAGCGTACACCCATTGGTCCTCAAAATACGACATTTGATTTAGCTGAAAGCTGCTAAAATAGTCAGAGAAATATCCAGGGAACATTCAAAATTTATTTTGGGGTCTTGTGGTTAACTGGGACAGGGTGGAATGGACTTCTGGGACAAAAAGCAGTCACAAAGGAACTGCCATACATGAAAAACTAGAAATTGACCCTGTCCCAAGTCTGATAGCACAAAACAGTTAGCATCAGATGCTTTACACAAAGCTATATGAAGCCCTGCAGTTGACAGCTTCAGGGTCTAGAATAACATGCCCAGGGGACTTGCCCAATCTCTCACAGTCTTTCCTGTCTTTAATATACCACAAGAATTTCTTGTTGTTTGTTTTTATGTCTTTGACTCTTTGCTCTTCAAATTCCATTTCAGGCTCTTCAGTTTCCTTCTCACACTGCCCACTCCAGACTGTGCCTCTGTCTCTAGGATTCACTAGTGTTGGATTTCCAGTTTCTGACAGCTATTTCTTTTGGTCAAATAACCTCCTGAACTTTGTGTTTAAGCATATGGATTCACTTGCCTTTCTGCTCCTTTTCTCACATGGTGCTGTTCCTGTTTGCAGTGACAGATCGTGGTGTGCTTAAGGAGCTACTATGCCCTAACTAAGATTTTAATTTCAGCCATATATTTAAACAGTGTTCACATTGTTCTAGTAATCAAGAGGGGACCCCAAGCACATTGGTCGTCATGTTTTCCAGTCTCTATATAATCTAGGCTGAACGTCAACTGTAAAACTCTACTGTGAGTATGAGACAACTTGAGCATTTAAATTCAAGTCTACATAAACCAGACACAGTCTTTGGCTAACTGAAGCAATTAAGGTAGACAAGTTATATTAGCATCGCTGAATCAAATGTAGCAGTGGCCTCTAAAAAGTCCATCTCTATCACATAGGTTGTTTTAGCTACCTATATTGAGATGCACCACTGCATGGTTTCAGGGGTCTCCCTCAATCAATAAACACATTATCCACAGATTAATGACAAAAGTAAATTGCCATATATCATCCCTCTCACATCTTCAGTATCCTCCATGGATTTGCCTCCTTCAGCTTCTATGAATTAATCTCCTCCACTCTTCCGGATCATTCATCACGCTCTTTCCTGCTCTAACTCCCTATCTCCTTATACCACAGAATGTCTTTCATCTCTGTTGCAGGCACGTTTTGGAACAGCTTTCTTAACTCTATTAATCTCTATCTCGATAAAGACCATTCTTCTTACCGCCACATCACCTCAATTCTTTTCCTAACAGAACAAAAACATCTTACCACCGTTCCCTTCTCACTTTTCCTTGAAACATTCATCCCTAAATTTTGTCATTTTACATTCTTTTGTGTTTAGCTACTGAATAACACAAGTTACAAATACAAAAATAAGACTACTTAAATGCTAAATTTGTACTGCTTATTCAACTGAACTACAAAGCTGCAAACAGACTGAAATCCACTAAATGGGAGTTAAACATTTTGTATGAAACTTGTAAATATAAAGATAGTTCACCGTGTTATCTTTTAAATGTACATTTGCTTTTGAAAGGAGATTGGAATACATCGATCAGCACATCAAAATAATTAAATCATGCAAAAAGTTTGAAATAAAGATCTTCAAGATGCAAGCAAACAGTAAAATCCTATTTTATATCCACATTACCTTTATAATACTTTTTTTTACCATTAATAAACACTATTTGATAGATCTTCAGTAATGTATTGAACAAAGACAAAAATACTCAACATGGCACTGAAATAGGCAGTACCACTTTATATATTATAACGTAGGAGGGAAGGGCAGCACAGTTCTATCAAAGACAAAGATGCAAACTCGTGAAATCCTGTCCATTTTCCTACTCTCCATTTATAGCTACCTCTGGAAAAAAAAAAACAACACCCAAACCACCTATTCTTTCTTTAACTTAGTGCTGTTTACAGAAGAAACCAATATAGTTGCCTGCTAAACACAAGCACGACGAAGTCCTACAATGATTAATAAAAACTTCCCACATTGTACTGTAAAAGGGAAGGATCTTCTATTGAAAGCCTATCACATCTACCAATGAACATAAAACGTCCTACATAGCCTGGCTCCAACGGACAGAGCCATACAAGCCCTTGGTAGGCCGGGGGAGGAAACAACAGAGGCAGAGGTTTCCCAGATTACCAGCCAAAACAGCTACTGGTCAGGAACGCTTCAGTAAGCGTAGAGCAACACCAGCACTCAGTACAGTCACAACACGTGAACACCTACAGCCACATTTTCGATAACATGTATCTTAAGCACCTAGGATAAATTTCTCAAGAACCCGTCAGAAATTTTGGAATGGACATCTAAAACAAAAGTCACTGGAAACTGCATTCCCTGAGGTGGCTTAAAAAAAACAACCTGTGCAGTTAAAGTATTTAATGAATTGTTCACTTAATATGGAATTAAATAAATAATGTAATTTATACAATAAGAAAATCTTACACTGTAATACATATTACTACTATGGCTTTACATAGCAATCAGCCTACACATTTATCATACTTCCAACATACAGACTGCATGGTACTTTCAGAGTCTTAAATATCACCCAATTATAATTGCAATTATAATTGTTTTTAGGAAAATCAAGGGCACTTAAGCCTATGCATGTACAAGGGACAGGGTAAGTAGGGTGACCAAGAAAGTGTGGTAAAAGAACTGCTTCCCACCATGACCTCATCTCCCTTCTGTCAGTAACGACTTTGCAGACAGGCAAAGAGCTGGGGAAGGACTTTTTACAAGGGCATGTAGTGATAGGACAAAGGGGAATAGCTTCAAACTGGAAGAGGGTAGATTTAGAGTAAATATTAGGAAGAAATGTTTCACTTTAAGGGTGGTAAGGCACTGGAACAGGTTGCCCAGAGAGGTTATTGAGGTCCCATCCCTGGAGGTGTTCAAGGCCAGGCTGGACGTGGCCTTGGGCAACCTCGGCTGGTGGGAGGTGTCCCTGCCCATGGCAGAGGGGTTGGAACTCGATGACCTTCAAGGTCCCTTCCAATCTAAACCATTCCATGATTCCTGGAACATCAGTCTAAACTTTTCCTGTCGGGTTGGTGGATAACATTCTCATTTTCCTTCTGTGTCTAGGCCAGCTGCTGAATACACAATTATTAAAAAAAGAAAAAAAAAACCCAAACAACACAGCACAAAACCAAACAGCAATAGAACCAAGTTTTAACTTTCTTGAAGCATTCAATTCAAAGATCATTGAAATCAGATGCTGGAGTATCCTTCATCTATGTTCCTCTAGACATTTCCTCCTCCTCTTTCCTAGAAGTCTGAATTTAAGAGTTATAGATTTGTCCAGATTTCCCCTCTCCTCCCCATCTGGTAGATCTAGCAGGCTTTCCTTCAGTTGCTAAGAAGCACAGATGTATTGCAACTGAGAGCTCCTACACACGTGCAGTGTGCTGTATAGCTGTGCTCTATGCAACAATCCGACACTTGCAGGAAACACTGCACTTAGTGCTGCTCTGCTGAAGCAGAAGGGCTAGAACATTTCTGAAGTCGATGCTCTGCAACTAGCCTGGACATTTATAATAAATGACATTTCCCAAAATATTCAGGACTTAAGAAACAGGACATTTGTTTCCACACACAGAAACACAAAAGCATTAGCTTTGAGTTCAGCCCCAGAGTTCAAACAACATCATTCTCAGGAACTGGTAAGAAATCAAAACTAGCTTTGGGGATAAAAAAATGGCAGCGCCTTTAAAGATTCTAACAATATTTCCTTTCCTGAGTTATCCCTTGAAATCTTCATTCAAAAACACAGAACTCGCCTTCTTCCACAATACCATATAAAATAAGGCAGTAGCACTGGGATTAATATGGCTATCATGTCAGCTCCTAAATAGCGCCAGGACACTACAGAACAGTGTGAAGGGAGTCAGCCAAAAAATGAGCTTTATTAACACGAGCTTGAAATTTTTGACCTTTCAGAAATATCAGGGACAGTGAACAATAAAAAAAACCTGATAACACAAATCAGTTTTTGCTGCTGATGTCAAAAGAGCTTTTCTTCAAGAATAAAGAAATAGGAGCAAAATATGAACTACTATATAGAAGATACTTAAAGAAAAGTGAACATCACCATGGAATAAGCTATCATTGAAATCAACTAATCATAATCTATTCGCCTCCTCAAAGAGTACAGTCTTATACAGGAAGAAGTTCACACATCCTTTCATGTTATCCAGAGGCAACCAAATATACCAAAAGAAGCAGATATCACTAGTGGGGCATTTCCAAAGATTCTCATTAGTATAGCCCCATCTGTACTTGATTGACTTAAAATATGATTCCAATACCACATAAGGAAAGATGTTTTTTGAGGGCAAGTATCAAATCCTTATCTGGCCCCACCGAATATTAGCTAGTGTTTTATGAGGTGTTTTTTACCTATGTTAGCAGAACGCAAAACCTTTTGCCTACAGAAGTGTTTGCACATCACATAGTCATACACAATTCTATTATTGATTTACCTACAAATTTCCATCATCTTCCTGTATTTCCTTTGATACATAGTTAAACCTTGAGGTCAGCAGAACCTCCATGTCTTTAAAACCTTGGTAAAACACATCATTTTCATCTCTTAGCTGAGGTCTCCCTCTACTATGTAGCAAAATCCCTCATGCTCTATGTTGACTGTTGGTCTTATGCACAAAGTTAATGAACAACTAATGAGTTAACAATGTTCACTTACTGTAAACAAATACCTATATTATACAGTCCCAAACTGTAATGTAAAAAAGCAATCTTTATTTAAGCAATTAAGAAATTAAGCCATTAAATATTACTTAAGAAATTAAGCAATCTTAATTTATTTATAGTTAGCCCTACTGAACCCAAAGGGACACACAACTGAACATGACCTGGACTCCTACAGCACACACTTAAGATAAAAAACTTGAGGTCAATTTCTCCTTAATTGCTTGCAAAACTGGTATAATTTCACTGGAATCAGCTACTGTATAGATATAAAACAGTAATCCAAGCTTTCCTTTATTTTTTTCTACATCCTTACTCCCCCACCACCAGCTTCTTGACAGGCGAGATATTTTGCTGCTGACAGGTCAGCAATTAACCTGCTGCCACAAAAGAATAACAAAGAGGAAAACAAAATGTGAAAAATGAAAGATTCATCATACGTATCGCAGGAAAATCTAGAAACAGCATTGTTTCCACTGGGGTTCTTTTCCCTATGGTCATATAGCCTCTTCTGTACAAATGCAGTGTTGTTCAGTTATTACTTCAATTTCAGGATTTAATTTCCTCCTCAGTGCTTGAGATGCAAGTAGGAAGGAAAGAAAAGAATGAAAAATTGAAAAAGTCACTACACAAATCTTTTGCATTACCTTGGCTGATGAACCAGGAGCTGCAAAAGCTTCAGCTACTTTCCCTGACTCCCCCCAAGTAACTGAGTCAGTTTTGTAACCCCAGTTAATTTTTTTTCTCCTCAGAAAATCCAGTGGTTGGCCTTGGCTTTTGTTTATTTTCTCACTAATATGTTCTGCATCCTCAATGCAAATTAAAGCCCAGAACATTTCCTAAGCTTTCAACAGAAATTTTGGTTTCGCAAACACTTATGTTTATTAACATCTTAAGCAGAAAACACCACTTTTACATTTTGATTCAAACACTACTGTTCATTGAAAAAATATTTTGACAAAAAACCTTGATGCAATTTATCAATACTCCTACACTTTCTTATTTCTGGAAATGACTTTTTTTTTTTTTCTACATTAAGTCTGCCATCCAAATTCCACAAATGCTTTCCAAATATACGGGTGGTATTTTCCTGCTGTGCTGTGTTGGCAGTGAAGGACCACTGCCGGTATTCAGCGAGCCCTGGGCAGCTGAAGGTGACCGCAGCCGGACCGCCCATGCCCAGGAGCTTGCACATTGCCTCTTGAGAGCTCCAAGCCCTCTAAGCATTTCTCATAATGACCACAAGGCCACAGGCAGGATGGTGCACTCTGGGTATGTGATGTTTGCTTTTACTTCACCTAGCTCTAACCATCACACTTCACAAATTTTATCCGCAAATAAGAATAATTTCAAAAATTCTCAATAAGCATCTCCGTACAAAGTAAGAAACAGTTAAACGATGGGCTCAAAGTCACCAAGCCAGTCTTTGACAGACACCAGAAAAAAATAAATATATATTTATATATACAAGTTGAACTTTTTTGGTGAAAATTGTTGGCTTCCTTTATGCCGGGAGGTATAAAGCACTGACCATTCAAACCACAAATTAAGGAATCTTAAACGTTGCAATTCCACACTAGCTCTCCTGAATCTAAGAAATCTATATCTACTTGAGTGAAATCAGCCTGACTTATGTTAGCCTAAACACAACAAGCTAGTTTCAGCCAGAACAGGCACCAGCACAGGGACTACATCAACAGGAAAGTTCACCTGGAGAAAGGGTGAGGCCCATGTAAATGCTACACAGCGCGGGAGGTCCAGGAAGCAGCCAGCAGAGCCCTCAGACTAAGAGGTGTCGACTAGAAACGGGCCAAGATCTCTGGGTCACCCTAATGATGCAGCGGGCAGATTTTACCAGCAGCACACACACTGTATTAATCTGGTGTCCCCGGCCCCAACCCTTTCTTAGAAAATCTGAGACACAGGAGGCAGGTGAATCTCTCCTGCACAGAAAGCACGTTCTAAGAATGTGCTGTGATATCTACCTCTTACAACAGCCCAAATAAAAACTCCCCAGACACGTCTGTCTACAGCAATACTTTGTATAGATGCAAAGAAAACTGGAAGGAGGGGAAGAGAGGAGAATCGATGAACCAGTTTGAGTCCAAAAGCTTAACCAAGAAAAAGTCCATTATCAGAAGCCTTCAATTCACTATTCAAAAAACTACACCTGCACTAGAGAACTGTCACAACTGAGAAAAGCTTAAAAATTACCAAGTTAATGAGACACAACTGCCATTTACAAGCCTCTATTAATCCCAGTGGTTTAATCCCAGTGGTGCTCAGCCAGTTCTACTTAATACATAACTAGCCATTCATTCCCAAATGAAATTAGTCAAGCTTTTGTGAATAAAGATTGAGTAAAAACCAAGTTATGACTTAAGGAATTGGCCCCAGGATGTCAATTCACTGTCATGAAAATAAAAATTGGGCCCTGTATGCACACAATGCTTATTGGTACTACTAGTAGTTACTTGCTGTTGAATAGGCATAGAAACGCAGCCTTTTTTTTTATTTTGGACTTGTTTTTAGACTGCTATGATAAAAACCTCCTTTAGACAAATTACCTCTGCAAAACTATAAGTAGACAATACATCAAAGCAAGCTACCAAATGTTTACACGTTTAGGGTCGTGAGACTTTGCAAAAAAAAAAAAAAGCAAGCACATTTCAAAAAAATTGGTCAGGTAACTTCCCCAGCTTCTCACATAACACGAAGGATATTTCCAGGGATCTTAGCCACTGAGTTTGCTGCCTGGGATGCCACGCCCAAAGTCTTGCGCGACGATGAAATGAGGAACAAAGACAAGGGCCTGCACATCACACATAGGGCAAGACAGCGAGAAGTCAGAGAAACTCAAGGCTGCACCAAGCCAAGAATTTGGGGGAGGAAGCCCACGCGGAAAGCAAGTGACCCAGGGAAAGGGAGAACAGGGCACCAAACTGCAGCCCCTAAGAAAAGCAGAGACCAGCCTGATACCAGGATTTGACTGCTCAAGCATAGCCTGACAAGGAATAACGTTTGTCATGAAATCACTTAGCAGCAAGTGACAATAATAACCTCAAGTAAAACCATTGCTTTGGTTCCACTGGTAGCACCATGGACATTCATATCAAGTGCTCTTCCCCATATCCACCATACTGGTTTGTGACAGAGACAAAACATTCTTCTTAATTTGCCTAATTCGTTTTAATCAACATATATTTTGAAGAATTATTTCAGGTTTGAGAGCAACCAAATATTTTGACTGGTTACCAAATAACTTATTACCCCAAAGACTAGAGAAAATGCTATGAAGCAGAGATTTACAAGGACTTTAAACTGAAATATTAATATTTTATTAACTAGTGTGTATTTCACACTAGAGAAAATTAGGGAACTAAAGTACCTTCTAAGCACACTTGAAAGAAAAAGAGAAGGAAAATAATACTGAAGCATCTCCCACACAAATACTTTAATTCTTATGACAATACATAAGAACTTCACCGATACAGAAAAATTGCATGCCTTCTATAATTTTCATGGTGTTCTGTTAAAGAGGAAGCTTATCTGCCATACTTTAGCATGGTAAATAAGAGGTTATGTTCTAATTAAGGTGAAGATTTGCCATCTGTTATGTAACTAAAAGACCAATTAGAAGAACGACGTCTAATGTGATCAACCTCAACTGGCCAGGTTAATTCATGAAAGGTTCCAAACAAACGTATAATCTTTTCTAATCACTATTGGATTAACTGGACTAATCCAATTGGATGTATATAGTGTTCTTACACCACCACATTTATTTTGAGTATTCCACCAATGTTTTTTTTTATTTCTCCTTTACAATCCATATTAAATTACTTTAAGAAAAGGCTTTCCAAAGTTTTGGAATTTTATTACTAAACCAGAAAAGTCATTTAGTGAGTAAACAAAATGTTTCATGCAAGATAATTCTTTAGCACAGAAGACTCATTTCCCCTTTGATCCTTCAATGAAGAGTGGTGAAATTTCACTATAGAAAACCAAAATGATTCTGTTGTTACAGAGACCTGGAAATGTATGTTTATTTTAATTTTGCATCAAAACGTATCTGAGAAAGGCTGATCAACTACAACTAATCATCTTTCCCAGCTATGGATTTTTAAAACTGTATATAGGCATCCTCACATCACCTACAGGTATTTGCTGGGCAACTCTTCAGACCATATGGCTTCTCCAATTCCAGGAGGTCTCTAACCCCAAAACCCCCATGAAGTAGAACAACAGGACCCTCCCTCCCATCTGTAGCTGACCTGCTTATTAGTACTGGAAAGCAAGAACCCAACCTAAAACAAGTGACATACACTGCAGGTGACTCCCCAGCAACATTCCTTCAACCAGGTCCACATTGTATTTTCTCTTTTCCATAACAATGCTGGATGAAGGTGTGTCACAAATTCACAAAAGGTATAAGTGATAAACGCAGTGAGAAGAAAATGGAATTTATCTTTTTCGAAAATTGAGCTGGAGATGGAAATGTCTACTCCTTTGGTGCTCACTATGGTATGATAACCAGTCTAAGGAATGCAGTGAGCATTAGTGACAAATTCCCTCATCTGACACAAACGATACAGTAACTGAAATGGCTTCTGCAGACTGTAAGCAGAAGTTAGCTGGCAACACTGGATGGTGGGATGCAGGAACTTCTTAATGCATTTGATAAATTTTCATTTTAATTGCACTACCTACACTTGTATCTTGCTTGCTTCCCTTCACTTAATGAAGCACATCAAATCCAAGCCTTCTCTACCTTTAGGGATTTCAGTCTAGGAATTGGATTTTTTTTTTTTTATTTTACATTACTAACGTGGCAATGAGAGTCAGTGCACATTTCACCCGACCTTATCATTCCATTCTCCCTGTGTCGAGAAAGCTTGCCACTATTTCTTCATTCATGGAATCATAGAATCATTTAGGCTGCAAGAGACCTTGAAGATCATCAAGTCCAACCATCAACCTAACACCTAAACCACGTCTACCCATCTTTTAAATACCTCCAGGGATGGCGACTCCACCACTTCCCTGGGCAGTCCTGTTCCAATGCTTCACTAGCGCATTTTTCTCTTGCTTTCAGTTGTACAAATGCATGCAATAGCAAAGGTGTTTTATTTACCGCAATCAAACTAGTTGTATTGATTAGAACAAACTCAAAGACCAAGTTTTGTGTTAAGCAAGTGCCAAGCAAAAAGACTGCAAACCCTTTGAATGCATGATATTTAGCAATTGAATGAAAAGAAAATTCAAGAGAATTTAAGAAAAGAAAATTGTCTAGGCTTTTTGGTTGGGATTAAGGTTGACTAACAGAACTAGGCACTTAATTCCCTTTCAGGTCCTTTTAAAAAAACTTTATATTTCATAATTAATCCCACATAGACTTTACCTTTCATAGAATCTTGCGCTCAGTAAATTAACACGGGAGCCAGACTCAGAACAACTGCTTGGCTGGGTCTTTTTTGGTGGCATCGTTAAAGTACAGTCAGCTATCCTAAACTCCCGAGGCTGTAATGCAGAAATACAATTGCGCTTGTGTACCTAAACTCAAGGGCTATACAGCCTCCTCAGCACATGGTTCAGTCCCAAGCTGCCCAGCAATGGGCGAGGTAGCCATTCAGCCAGCCCATAGCAAGCACCACGCTGCAGCATCTGCTGCCTTCCAGCTACCTGAGCTAGCGTGAACTCCCGCTGCTCCTTTGGACTGGACTGCAGGCACACAGTTTAGGAGGGCTGTCTTTGTAAGCCCAGTTAATTTTAAGAAATAACTTCTTTTGCGACAGTGTATCCAGCAGACTTCTCTCCAAATTGAGTCCTGAGGGACCAATCCCACACCAATCTGAAACGTAAGTACCTAAATAGTTTGATTATGTCAGAGAAGCATATTCAATAGCATTGAGATTAACGCTATGTAGATCCATCTAGCTCCAGGTAAGCAACAGGAATGTAAAGATCTGAGGTAGAACATGATACGTTCTTTGTTCACGTTGTAAAGCTGATACCAAACAGCACAGGGGATGTGAAGTACTGCCAAACTAATGTTCCTCTGGGAACTCATTACTCTTTAAATTTCTTAAGTTTACCAGATTTTATCTGTGCAATCTTAGTATTGTGTTAATGCAGTTTGTCTGTCTCTACTACAGATAATATACTCCTTAATGGTTAGAAAACCCAAAAGCAGCGTTCCTTCTGTAGAAAAAAAAAAGTCACCATGGTATGAGTGCTTCACAAAGTAATTTCTAATACATCTTAGACCTCAGCATGACCCATTTTTAACAGATCCACATAAAGTAATAAGCTTTTAATTTCCTCCTCCAATGTTTCTCAGCATTGTATCATTCTTTCCCATCACCAACATAAGTACAGCAAATCTTTAACAAATGACCTAGAGGGTTCTACAACATTTGTTATAAGTTACTTAATAAAAATGTTTCATTTACAAGTGTCTAGAGAACTGTACGTTGATAGCCTTGAAAAAGGGTTAAAAATGCAACTTGGATTTCCTAAGGGTTTCATTGAAAGATCAACATAAATAGTAATAAAGACCCCAATTTAACACACACTTAAGGCAGGTTGTAAATAAAAGTTTTAAAGATATAAAAATAGTGGTTCTTAGATTGAAAAGGGGGAGATTTTGAAAGATGAGACAGTCAAAATGTATTGGAAGCATGCCCAGTTTAAAAATATTTTTCATTTGTACTGTTTCTAAAGTATCATATAAACAAATCCATTCTCCTAATTAAACTGATTAAATCAATAATGCACAATTAATTCAGCTGCATCTTGGGCAAAGATGACACCTTTCTGTGAATCTATCTTGTCTCTTCTCTCTGTAATCAAACACAACAAAATTTGAACATACCTTTAGAGCTCGGGTGCAGATTCACAGTAGCAGCAAACCTGCATGGCAGCATTGATTTCCATGGTGCGAGGCTGATCTGCACCAGCCGAGGGTCTGGCTTTTGGCCAGAAGTTCTGTTAGACTGGTATAAACCAGCTAGATACTTTGTGTGGACATCCATTTTGCTAGTCCGTTTCCTTCCACCTCCCCCTTTAAATTCAGGAATCCCTGGACGTGATTCACACTGCTTATCCGTATACCTCGGTGCTGACTGGAAAAAACACAATTACTGAATTCAACATTGTTTCCCTCACTATGCACCATGTCTTGGTTTTGATGGGGGTTTTTTTTCCCCAAATTTCAGGGCATTGCCAGAATCCACAGTTTAGGAAATCCAGCAGATGGTCTGTTTGAAAGAACGTCCTTGTAGGCTATATACCCATGGCACACAGCGCTCTCACGCCTATGAGCAGCTACGTGATCTTTTCACATCGTGACACACTGCTCATTTCAGGCTCATTACAACACTGTTCACATTATTACATTTGACACCGTGATACTAGGCACATTACTTTGCAGTATCATTTAGTGGTATCGCTGATACCAAATATTTATTCAAACCAAACTGAAAACCAGTGTGATGAAATACTGCTCATTTTTTTTAGCCAGGAACGTTACCAGGACATGAAGCTCTGCTGACAGGTGTCTGAAAGGAGACTCAAAGGATCTACCAAGTTCACAGAATACGTCAAGTAGGTTGAGGTCATCAAGGAATTCATACCAAATAATATCTTTAACACAAATAAATAATGATACATGCATTGATTAAAGACTAATTCTACAGGGATCTCCGCTGCGTGATTCTTTGACAATTCATCAAAATCTGTGCCTGCTTAACTCTGTAACTTTCAGATGAATAGGTTTCCTATGAATATGGCTTGCACACCATAATCCTATTTTTCCAATATCTCACCATTTCTACATCATTTCCAACCTCCATGGCAATAAAGGACAGCCTTGCAAATGCTGTGAAGAGCACACAACTACCAAATCTACACGCAGCCTGACACAAAGGCTTGAAGACAGGAATTCTATGCTCCTTTTCATGGTCTGCAGCAGTAGTGCTGAAGCCCGTGACAGTACCAACACCATTAACATAACCGCCTATCTTTTTAACACACGGGACTGTGGACCAATGCTGCTACACGGAGAGCTGGAGCTGCCACAAGGGCAGAAATAGTAGGGAGAACAACAAAGGAGATTCACAGACATATAGAAGTAGAAGGGGAGAGAAGAGGATAGAAACACAGGACAAGAATAAGAATTGCCAAAACCAGAGCGCGTTTTCTTACTGGGGAGTAATAAGGAAGACAGCACTAAATTTAATCTATGCATACACAACATACCCTTGGCAGGCATCCACTGCAAAAAGCAAAGGCCTAAAATGAACTTAACTCCTGTCAGCAAGGTCATAAAGTTGGAAGAATTCAGGTACTTGTCCCAAAAAAGGTATTTGAAAGTCATGACTTCATTTTCTACGTGAAAGAAACAGTGATGGTTCTGCATAGCAGTATGTTACAATGAGTACAGCTGATACCGCATTATGGAAGCTCCAGCCCCACACTCCCTCCGCAAACCCACTGAGGGTTTCCATTCCACGCCGCCTGTGCGCACGCGCTCCCAGCTGTGCAGACTGGGGAATGCAATGTGCTCTATGTGAACCAACACATTTTGCAATCCAAATGCTGCAGCTCAAGAGACCGCATGCCCTAGTCTGAATAGAATACTTAACATCAAGTGACTTAAAATGCTGAATTCAATCAATTGATACTTATATAATTTAAAATTATTGCTTTAAATTATTTTGAAGTTTTGTAAGAACTAATTAGAAAACCGACAGTCTGGCAAATCAAGATTAACCATTAGAGAGAACTAACATATTTCATCCTGCTGCTGTTGATAAGGCACCTCCATAAAGCTTTTAAGCTTCTACAGAGGAAAAAAAATTGGCCTTCAATCATCCTTTGGTGGCTTTTCAAGGTTGCAGCTTCATCATGCCAGGAATACAATGACACCCGAGTTAACTCTGCACGAGACAGCTCATGTCTGGAAGCAACACAGCTGCATTTATTTTGTCGCCGTGCCGCCAGACTTACTCTATCAGGTCAGTACAAGCTGAGAGATCTCTGATCCGCAGGCAACAGTGTCACTGACCTTTCTTCTCTCCATTACATCCTTACTGGATGTTCTCACAACCTAAAACTACATCTGTTTTGAATAATCTGGTCTACTTGGTTATAATCTTTCCCTTTTACCACCTGGGATAATCAAAGCTGATATTCAGAATTGAGGCCCTGAGCATAAAAGCATTAAAAAGCGGGTAGCTTGTTCACCTCCACCCACAAAAGTTTGTATGTTTCATAAGAATATGCAGTAACTGGGATAAAGTTATAGGCATTAAAGTGGCATAAAAGCTTGTGCCTTTAAAATAACTACTTCATTATCACCTAGAAAAAAAAAATTGTATTTTCTAAACACTAAGGAAAAGATCATGAACATATTTTTAGACTAGCATGTCACAATTGAAATGAAAATGCATTTTTAAGATAAGCTTTGACATCTAAAAGATTTTCAAAATCATTGTATTGGTTTAGGAAATTCCTAAAGACCACAGAATGCAAATGCTGCCAGTCTTCTGGTGTATCCTGCCTTTCTCGATCACGTTGATTATTTCAGAAAAGAATGCTGGCACCAAATCAAGCATGGGCTGTTGGATGTCAGCTTCACATGAGAATCTGCCCTGTGATCATGGCAATAATGTTAATGAGGCTTCTGGCTTGTCTTTCTTATAAAAGACACGAAGATTTTATGCATGGAAACCTTCTGAGAAAAATTCACATAGGTCAAATCTGAAACTCAACTAAATGTTAGAGAAAATTAATTAGAGAAATAAGTTTAAACTATTCTACCTCAGCAGTTTAAGGCTTTGTCTGTATACAAAAGTCAGCACACAGCATGCTATAGCGTGAATTCAAGATACACCAGCCACTGGTGGCTCTCAATGTTCTGAGGGGACATCCAGTGCATCGAGGATACACTTATGTCCTTGGAGTTGAGTCAGCTCCTGGCAAGGGACTTGCAGCACACCGTGCACGTACACCAGGGCTTCACGATACTGCTTTGTTTCCCTGTGAGGAGTCCAAGGCCACAGCCGCTGCAAAATGGCGCAGCAAACCCTATGAAGGTCCTGATGTGGCTTAAAAACAACCATTTGTTTTACCAGTTTACCAACAGGTTCACAATACAGCACACACACGCTTGTGCAAGCACAACGGAGGAGGCAACACGGTGACAAGAACCAGCAGCCTGGGTATACGGAGCAAAGAACCACTCCCTTCATGGGCACTACTGCCTTCACATAAAAAAAATGCAACAACAGCCTGAAATCAAGCGTACACTATTTTCAGGACTCCTCTTATCTGAGATTCTTTTACATACTATTAAAAGCATGTAATATCTCTACAGAAGACTTTCTGAAAGGCTGATTTTTAATCAAAAATCCCTGGATACTAGACATTCTCCTTTGTTGATTTGTACTGCATTAAATGGTTTAAGACAGCCTCTGTAAATGGACCTTGTTGTTCGCAAAGTATCACTAGTGAACACCACCACTAGGTCATTTTGTTAAACATCTGCTGTGTTGGAAAACAACACAGGGCTGGAAAACAGCACTGCGATGAGAAGATTTGGAAGAGGAAGTAATGTTTATTTTTCTGGAAATCCCTTGAATGTTTGAACTTAAGTCTTATTATGGTCTGAGTCTCAGAGAAAAGTATTATGGAGAACAGATACTTTGGAATGAATCCTTGTTTATTCATGCCCATTTATCAAACCCACATGTATACAACTATCTTCTATTCAGCTACTGTAAGTACTTAA
Organism: Pluvialis apricaria; assembly: GCA_017639485.1. Classification (NCBI taxonomy): domain Eukaryota; kingdom Metazoa; phylum Chordata; class Aves; order Charadriiformes; family Charadriidae; genus Pluvialis; species Pluvialis apricaria. The sequence continues at coordinate 28,582,644 of CM030014.1, forward strand.
GTCTCTCACAAATAAACTGCATGCACAACTCACAATGCAGCATTTAAAGGAAAAAGAGACCAAGTTTGCAGAGTAATGAGCTGTAGCAGGACAGCCGATTTCTCTTAATTTTAGCTTTAACTTCGGTCAAATCCTTTAAGCATGTATTTATTTTTAAGAATGCAAACGATCTCTTGGAAACCAATGGAAATACTCACACTTTAAATTAAACACATGCTGGATTATGTTGGTGTTTCCAAACCCTGGGAATATTGTTACTGCTTTTAGCCCATGCCATTTCTACACACGACAGACATTTACTGCACACAATTCAATACAAGTAAAAATTTATGCTACATTGGATTTAGATACCTTACCTGAGTGTGTGACTCTACATCAAACAATTCTTCAATGAATCACTAGAGATTAAATTCAAGGCTTTCTACAGAGATGCTTCCTCTAACGTTACCTTTGTATTACAAAAGTTGGAATTAATTTCAATAGTACCCACTTTAATCATATTTATAAATTTATAATTCATAGTTGTTGCCAAGCTTTCTGATATTTAGCAAAGATGATTTTGACTAAGACATCTAGTATTTTTAAGAAAAAGCTGTAAGAAAAAGAAAAGTATCTGCCATAACTTCCTGCTTGAAGCAATTCTTTGGTCTCATTGAGAATGTCTTCATAGTCTCGTAGCTTCTCAATGACTTCCCATGAAAATATTTCTTTAAAATTTTAAGCCAATTAATTTAAGGGGGTGGAGGCTGCTGCACACACTACAGATGAGACCGTGGCAGTGCCCAGCAGGGACGAGGGACAAAGGACAAACTCTGTTGCTGAATCACTGTACTGTACAGCAGCAAACAGCCTCCAGTTTAAGCTCCCCAGGCATCAGTTCCTGTCTCTCTACACTGACACAGATGTACAGCTGTCCCCGTTTTTGGGGGGCAGGTTTGTGTGTGGTTTGGGTTTTTTTCCTCCTTTCCTGATCACGGTACGCTGGTGTCATACATACATTAATGCCCCACTTCCATAAAAGAAACGCATCCTGGGCTCATCAACCTATTTACAGTATGCTGTGATCTGCAGCTGGGAAGCCTTGCAACATTTCCTACCACAACGCCATCCTTTGAGAGACACATCGCAAATGAAGCGTTATTATTGGAGCCCCAAAAGCCTCTGTTCTTTCCAGTTTGGTTTCTTAAGGTCAGGGTTTAGTATTCATTTTAGGATTTAAGTCACAGCCCCATTTTTTGAAGTAAGCTTATTTCATTTATTATACACCTGCTGTGTGCAGGCCTGTGACACCTGTTACAGGACTCCTGCATGTGCTGTTTCTGAACAGGGAAATAGGCAGTAGTGTATTTTAGTCCATAAACAAGCAAAAGGACCAAGAATATGTGGTTCAAACCACACCATATTAATGCAATGATTTCTCCTGCATGTCCTCACCTCCCTAGCACTAGGTACTAACCTGTCTTGTTGCCATCAGTTATATCCCACTTTTGCAGCCCTGACTTTGGTTATCATTCAGAAACGACAGAAGGAACACCAACACAGACACCGCCAGCATTCAGTGGGATTACACCTAGATTCTGTCCCCTCTCCCATGGGCCTGACCCCGCTTGCCTGTCACCGACATCATAAATCCTGCTGCACGTTGGTGGCAGCTACACATGAAGGGAACAGCACTTTGCTATTGCTTTACCTGCCGTAGGACTCTTCACACGCATTTTCACTGGAACTGCCAAAAATACTCCCTTCTGCCCTTTGCAATGGAAGAGACTGCAAGACCTCAGCTTGACACATCACAACCACGTTCAGTCATAACCGTGATCACAGTCTTGGCAGATACAGAGCACTGCGCAGAGGCTAAACCAGCAGGCTCGACTGACTTAAAGCAGTTCGTTGTTTTGTTGTTTGTTTTTGTCAGGTTTTTTAAAGAGTTATAACAAAGCTGTATCACAGATTAGATTCCTGAGCTGTGGACATTTTCCCAAAGGGAAGTGTACCCAGTCATCACTATTTCTCAAAGCCTACCAAATCATCCTAACACGGTAACGCACTTACATTGCTGTTTATCTGGTCTGTATTTGAACATGAAAAACAAAGATTTCAACCTAATGTTTTAAAAGGCGCCAGTGCCAGTCAGTGTCTCACATTGCTAAGCACATTATTGATTTCTCCCAGCTGACATGTACATCCTTCTGTGTACATTTATCTTTGTGTCACATAGCTAAACAGCCAGAAATAGGAATATGCAAAATAATTAAAAAAAATCAAGCTAAATATCTTACTACTAATAAATCAAGCACTGTATCATCTCCACACAGATATAGAATTAATATGTTTTTCTGTGGTTTAGGTCTGCATTTGTATTACCTCAACAATATTAAACACATGTATGTATTTATTTAAAATGCATTTCAGACTCATTTTTAATAAATACTGACTCCAAATTACTCACCCTCAACCTTATCTTAAGCTGAACTAGTCCAGTTTTCTGCAACCTGTTGTGCTAAATAAAACAGATCCATGGCTCTTAATTTACAAGACAGTATTTATATCACAAAGCTGAAATACATGTGAATATGTATAAGTACCATGAAGTGTGGTGCTGTATTGATGTTTCCTCTATTAAGTGAGCAGTATCAAGAGACAACAATGATTCCTAGAAAAAAGTAATTTATCTTACAAAAGAAGTGGGGTTTTGCCATCAGCCAACTGTTGATTATTTCAAAGAGCTCACTCAGTGTTACTCAGATTATAAAATGACTGGCTGCTGGCCCCTGCATCCATATTTCACTGTAGTTTCTTTAACCCTCATGCTACTTCATTCTTTGTATTACCTTTGCATATACAGCCCTGATTCTGAAAAGATTTGTTCCTGGTTCCTTGCAAGGAGCTCAGCAGAGGTCAACAAAGCTACATACAGCACATAGACAATCACACAGGGCCAGAGTGGCCAACATCAGGCCGTCAGTTACTATCTAACAGAAGGAAATCCCACATTTTCAAATCTCTACTTTCTGCACGTAAAAGATTAAATAAGCTATTGTAAAATCACTTGGAAGTCTTCATTAATTACAGATATCCAGCAACCACAAAATCACCCCTGGGATTATTGCATGACAGCATACAGAGTAACTTACTGTGTTTCCTCCATGCTATTACTTCCTACTCCAGAGCAGTGCTACCACGTTTCCTAAAACTGCAATGCTAGGCAGCCACCTCCCGTTCTCTTTTAAACCACTATATCAATATGTAAATACCATTGCAATTTCTCAGAGACCTGCATTGTATCCAATAAATTAAAGCTGATTTAACAAAATTGGAAAGATTTTATAATAAATTAAACATTTAAGATTTGGCTTTACACATTTTTCCCTGTCACATCTGAGATGAAAAACTAGATTGCTTTGACAAATTTGTCAAGAAAACATGCATATTTCGTGTATCACTCAGCAGTGGAACAGAGTCCAACTTACTAAGATAACACAAAAGCTACCTTTCTCCCTAATATTCTGTTCGAAGAAAAAAATTGTTTATTCTTTGGTCACATGTATCAACAAAGAGTCTTCTTAATACTAAATGTTAATTATGGGAACATATTATATCAGGTATTCCAATTTCAAACTTTCTGAATAGAAATGACAAGGTCAGGCTTCCCTAGTGATGTTAATGCTTCCAATGGCTATCAAAAACTTCAAGTGCCCCAAATGCACTCAAATATTAAGTACATGCCACTGAATTCACTGAGATGAGTAATACTAAGTTTGTTCACATCACTAGGGCATGGGTAATATTGCGCTTATTTCAGAGTACCATGCTTCTGAAATAAACATAATTTAATTACCTGTCCTCTGATCTGTTAATGACTAGAAAAATTCATTCCTCCACATTTCTAGGTCTAGCAATTTGCCCGTTTTCAGGATGAAAGAGATGATATATTTGCACTTTACGCTTTTTGGGTCTTCAGAGAACACTTCTATGTATCCTCCTACGCCTGGGTTATAGTTGAATCAGAACAAGATTAAATTAAGAACCAAGAACGCTCTTTACAATTCCACCAATATGAAACCGGGGTTGGGCAGTTTGGAAAGCCTACCAACGAGGACAAGTACCTGGTAAAGCCTACAATACTGCAGGAAAAAGCCCTTCTCTTTCCAGGACTTCGACCACTTTATGAATGCTTGCCTTTAATGCAACTACAGGAGTATTACTACAACTTCTGTAGAAAGAACTCAACGTTACAGGCATACAAGTCAGAACACACAATAGGAAGAGACTTTTGTTCATGAAAACATATCCCTAGCATCTGAAGCAGTCAAATAATATCTTCCATAAATGAAAATAAGATTGTTTTGCTTTCATTACCCATTAGAATATGGTTTTGGAATAAACACGTACATAAATAACACTAAGTATTAAAAAAGTCAATCTACCTTGTGCAAAAAGTTAAAAGAAAATACTACATATTGATATTACTTATAACTCCGTTATACTATTACGAAAACAAAGCAAGACTCATTATCTGACACTCAATATACTCAGAATTGCACTCACACCAATACACACTTGCTTGTCTAAACTCGTAGAACACTGTCAGTTCCCTTGACTATGGCGTGTCTTGTGTTGGGCACATTACTTGAAACATACACCTACGGAAGAGTGAAAATGTGAACTTTCATCTTTTTTCAGTTTATTTGCAAACCCTGATGCCTGCAGTGTAACATGAATGCTCTCTCAAATTCCAGCTCTGCGAAGCAATAAAGAGTTTCAACTACATAATTATGAAGCCAATCTCCTGTCTTATGCTTTATACTTTGGGTTTGAAATTTCTGATTAATATGAAAACATACTTTCAAGGGCAGGAAGAGCAGGCTCTGTATGAGTGAACTCGCCAGAAAACACAAGAGTTCATTTTTCATTATAAGGATGCTCAGGGAGTTCTCTCCTTGTCCTTAAGCAACCCAGCCACATTTTCCTAGTTGTGAAGAAGGGCGATATATTGCTTTAACACCTGCATGCGTACCTGAAATTTTAACTTTTTCTTTTAATGCCCTGTTCTTAAGATTGTTCTGATCGGAAAGCATTCAACTGGCTATCATGAGAAACCAAGAAGCACAGTATTGAAGTCTTAATTTTAGTAAAAATCATCTCAGTGGCTCATTACTTTTCAGTTTTGTTGCTTTGAGCAATTCACTGCATAAAGTAAATGATGTGTAAAGTGAAGAACAGTTCAATTTCTATAGACTATTAAAACAGAAATATGGGAGGTTGAGAGTAGGGAAAGTGGTCATGCTGTGAGAGTGCTGGTCCATTTACAACCACTGCATATGTCTGAGTTTCTTTACAGAAAAAAAATAAAAGTTATATTGAAAGACAAGCTCTCTTTAAAAAAGTATTGTCCCTTATAAATCATGTTTTGCAAGATATACAGAATACACATAATTCTTGTCTGAATCATAATAAACATTTAGCCTTACTAGTAGCTTGCAGCATTTATTGCCACATGATAACTGTTTTATACAAAAGAATTGTAAAAATCACTCCTTTCCAATATGAATTGCTCATTGTTTCAGAGTCATGAACTCAGATCAATAAGCGCACTTGATTTCCTTTTTCTGTTTAGCAAGCATTGAGCCCTTTCTTAAAACAAAAGCAAGATCCGGGATGTATGTCAATGATGTTCCTAAGAGCAGGATGGCAGCCAACGTGCTACGGCAGCACAGGGAAAGAATGGTCTGTCACTGCAAGCTCAAAACACACACAAAGAACAGGAAAGATGAAAAGCCTGGTGTCACCTTCTCCACAGGATATGGCAAATCATGACTATAAAATGGCAACTTTGTCCACTGAAAGAAATTTGTCCCTGAAACGCTGCTCCTTAGCGCTTGCTATTTTAACAGTTCGGAGTATTCAAATAGAAAGACAGTCAACCAAGGAAGTTCGCTTAGCCTTACTTCTCAAGTACAGTCACTGAAAACAAGTAAGCTGATTTTTAGAATAAAGCATTAATAAATAAAAAAAAAAAAGATTAGGAAGTGGGGGATATGAGATTCAAAACAGGAAGAAAAGCATAAATAAAACTACCAAAGACTGACTACATCGCTTCTTACTCTATAACATCAATGGACCATTACAACAAACTGCTTTTTCTACTCTCAGAAAATATCTGAAGATTGTCTCTCTACCAAACCCAGAGATTATCAAGTCAGAAAAAGAGATTATTCCATTTTAGGAACATTTTCCTAAAAAGACAGTTGCTGTAATCTAGCAATCATTCAATTTGAGAAGAGAAATCCAGAGAAATATTGCAAGCCTCGTACAACTCTCAAACACCTTGTGCTCTCTAAACCTTTGCTGCAGTAAGCAAAAACCAACCATTCCATCTCTCTGGACTCTAAAAATATTTGGATTGTAACTATACAAAAACCCAGTACTGCAGTCAAGATTTTATGATATTATCAAGTAGGCAAATCAAAGCCAAGCAGAAATTTTCCAGTGACAAAGATTCATTAGAAAACCCTGGTTCAGAGAATCAGGGCTGATTGTTCAGAACATCTTGGGCTTGATGGATTAGCTTGTCTGTTATCTCTGGGCTGCGCTGCATTGTTAGTCACAAACAAGCTTCTGACAATATCCTCTCCTCCAAACACACAGAAGTGATCTTTTAAGGATGAACTTGAATTATCTCCCTTGAAATCAAGGTGGAGTATTCATCAGGCTATGAGGGTACTACTTAAGGTGCTCCTATGAAAAGAAGAAGAGCCTAAACCCTTTAGACTCCTATCAAAACCTCATGCTTCAGAAGTCAGGACCTTCCTTCCAAAATCTCAGCCTCCTTGCCAGGAAGCTCTGACTCTTGAAAAAGAAGTTTCTGAATGAGGAGAACAGGATTACTGCCGACTTCCTCTTCAGGGACATCATTAACACACATATTGAACCTTTCCAGCTTTATTTTTTTCTCCTTCACATTCGTCCACATCTGCAATAGGAAACTCCTTCCCATCTTTCACAAACTGTAACGTCCTCAGTTCTCATGGAGTCCAAGCCTCTCTTTGCCCAAGAACCTTTTCCTGCTTTTAAAGAGATCTCACCTACTGCTCACCGTATGCCTTCAGAAACATGTTTTCACCTATTTGATCCAAGGCTTCACACTAGGGAGATTTTGGATTTCTTCCTTTTTTTCCTGCAGGCTCAAGGTATCACGCAATTCCTCCTCAGTCCCAGAAGCCACTATGTTGCTGTGAATGGCCACTTGCAAATGCAATAAATCTGGGGTCCTCTATGTGATTTCAATGCACTCCTGGCACCCTCTCGCCTTCACGTACACAATTGAAAACAGACGGCCAAAAACTTCTTTGCTGCTGTTAAGCTGGATTTTTCACTACCGAAGAATTTGACCTGGAAGACCTAAACCAAAGATGCATGCTATTGACATGGCACATGGAAACCTGGAAGAGGTAAAGCTCAAAAAAAAATAATCATCCCACTGAGCACTTCTGTGTAGATTTCTTTCTGAGCATTCCTTAGGTGACCTTAAGTCACCTTTATTTAAAGATGTCCTATACAAAAAAGGTGTGAAATCTGATGCTCTTCACCACCAAACAGTAACTTCATCCAGTTTAGAGGAAAATGTGTTTTGTCTACTGAATTCCCAATTTTCAGTTAACAACAGGAACAGACATGTTGCTAAAATCATGTTCCTGAGGTCTTACCTGCATGTTCTTAACTTTGCCTTCAATAGTGCTGTGAGATTACAAAACTGAAGCCTACAGCTCCCATACAAGGTCTCTGCTGAAAGATTTAAATCAAGGGCTTAACACACTCTTTTCATATCTGTATTTAAAGCTCTGTAACTTAGTACTACTGTAATGATTATTTTCTTGTTTGACTTACATTCTCTGTTTCACTGGGACCTAACAAGTTAAAATTGTTTTGTTTATTTTAAAATACAGTCCGATATTTTTGAAAACAAGAGACATTACTTGCTTTTATTAGAAGTCGTACTGAATGAGCAGAAATTGTCAGAATGTACTAAAAAATGCAAAGAAATCATCAATAGGCAACATGAGTTACCCTACTGCCAAAAACACTAAAACCACCCTAGTGCAGCAGCCTCACAGAGATTCATTGCTCTGGAAAGAGTGAAGAGCCTCTCGAGCCAGAAGATGTTACTACTTTAAGAATTGCATTGGATCAAAACACTAGATATAATTTCACTACGGGGACTCAATGGAAAGCATTGAATTTACATGGGTTTTCTTTCCCTAGAATACATGAAGTCAGCATCTGGCTTCTTTTATTAAAAGTAACTTTTTTTTGTGCCCCACGCCCCCTTTTTTTTTTTCTTTTAAGAATAGCTCATTGTTGTGCTGCATAGCTGAAATCAATTTATTCTGTAGGCAGACGCATTCAATATGGATTTAATAAATAATATGACTGAGTATTTAAATACTATTTTTCATCAGGAAATTCTGCTGCCTAAAATGAGAAGCTCTCCAAGGTTAGTTCAAGACATTTGACATGTGCATGTAGACTCATGTATGGATGTATGTGGATGTTTTGGGATGAGCTGGGGTATGTTTTTCATAGTAGCAAGCCACTGAGCACTTCTCTTTTGATACCCTAATGCAACAGCTGCATTTTGATTTGAAAGTGCAAGGAATAAGTGCTGCTAGTGCTGACCTATCTGGAATTCTAACGTTATCAATAAGAATCTCTCAACTAGGAATATAACTACAAATCATGCTGTTTCTGTTTTGGGGTAAAGTAGATTCAGTTATTCAGAGATGTTCAAGAACATTCACAGACTTAAGATTCAGTCTCGCTCTGATTTGAATCTATTTAGAATTCACGGACTTGAAACACTTTAATCCCACACAGGGACAGAAGGGACCTCCCAGGGACAGTGTGATATCCTGCATGAGTTCTTTTGGGAAGGACTGCCACACTTCAAGGATGTTGATTGAAAAAGATTTAATTTTCCATAAAAAAAAAAAAAGGAGGGGGGCTTTTTCTTTTCGGGGTGGTGGTTTTTGTTTTGTGGGGGTTTTTTTTGTTTTTTTTGGGGGGGGGACAGGGGGTGATTTTGTTTTTGTTTTTTTTTATTCTCCCTGGCAGCAGCCAAAGACATACATACACTTTTGATGAATTCTCTTCCTCAACTTGTAAGCGATAGTGTCCATATTACCTTAGCACAATGTGGTTTTCCAGCAATACAACAAATGGTACAAGGTGATTACTCAGACCTTAGAGTAAAGATGTTGCATACAGAAATCTCCTTGTGTAAATGAAATCACAATGCCCGTTCTTCTTGGCCTATAGGTTAGAAAAGTTCAGATTTACTGGTGCACATCATAATTATTACTTATGTTTTCAAAACAGATCTTAAACAGAACCTAAGTGATTCTCCCACTTTTTTTTTTATTCTTCCAGGAATGGTTTGCGATGACCCTCCCATGCATTTCAATTTGATCTATAATTTTGTGCTGACTGCACAGTATCCTAACTTAGAATATTTTTGAAATAAGTTCTGGGACTTGTTTGTGTTACAAGGTTAACAAAAGCCAACATTAATACAAGCCAACCCAATTCAAGTCTGGTTAAAAAACAGAGCTGAAACTACCACATGGTCTTCCGCTGTAAAGGGTATTCATGCTAACTCTATTGAGTTGCCACCTCTAAAACATCGTGTACAGATCCATGCTTTAATTAATATGGTTTCAGCAAACAATATCAAATGGTCTTCAGTATCACTGGTGACAGATATGACGTCAACACAAAAAAGGGTGACATTTCAAGTAGCAGAGTTAGTTTTGCTCTGTGAAAACTAAGTAGAATGAAAAACATTCAGGACACTCTGCTTCAAACATAATATGCATATTTAATAGATTCATTACTTTAAGAAATTGAAGAGTAAACCTCTAATTCCTAACACCACAAGACCCTCCTCCTCTCCCTTGGAGGGAGCACAACCAAGGGTACATCCAAAGATGAAATCTAAACAGAGTCCAAAATTGAAAATACAAGAATGAACAGCTCTTTAATCTTATAAATTAAGCTGAAAACAAAACAGAAATAGCATCCAAATACTAATAAGAAAAGAACCTCTTCACACTTACACCTCAACACAAATACTGTAACAGTTTCACATAGTTTCATTACCCACACCATGGATCAGTAACTGCATAGTTTTTAAATAGCAAGCCAGGATGTTCTCCATGTCCAAGTTATTCTAAAGGTCATAAAGGTTTAATTCCATTTTTATATCCAAATCTTTATTCAAACAAATTATCACGCATGTGAATCTGAGAAATTCAAAAGGTTAGCATGTAAATAGACTTGAGTTACTCCGCTCAAGAGCCCTCAGGCTGTTGAGACTAATATCCTGGCAGACCACTAAAACGTGTACAAAATCAAAATGGTTGATCTACAGAATACTGAGTTATTTGGTCCCAAATCAAAGAACCTAAGCATGTGTCTATCTTTAACGTGTGTGAATCTAAGGCTAAACCTGTCCTGTGGAGTCAGCAAGTCAACCAGGAATGGATGTGGAAGGAAGATAAGAATGAGTTGTTGTCCTTGAGCATCAAGAAACTTAATTGGCAGAACAAGAATACATTCAGTGTTTAGATTATTCCTTAGACATGCTATACTGTACAGCATGGCCATCTTAAGCTGGAAGACCCCAAGCATCTCATGCTGATCTGCCCGGTGCAGATGCTCAGCAGAGCATACTGCACCCATGCAGAGGTTCAGTCCAGCCAAGAAAGCTTAGACCTGTGATGACAGCTGTGAATGGTTACACGGAAAACTGGACAACTAATTGGAAATGCTCTCAGGAGACTGAAAGGATTGGCTGTGAGTCCACAGCATGTTATGAAAAGGAGAGATACCACCCTCCACAGAGAGGGAATGGTCAAACAAGCACCCTTTCCACTCATATTAGCATGTGACTGGACAACTCTAAACGAAGCATGAAAATATAATGTGACAGTTTACTGCATTACGATCAATGCTGGTTTTAAGATGGCTGTTCTGCTGCATAAAATAAAAACACTGGGATATCCACTGAAGAACAAAAGTAGGCTTTAGAATCAGATGTCAACAGACGGTAGTTGCAACTGTGCCACTGCCTCCTAGGAAGGAAGGTTGTTTTAACACTCTGGAAAAGCTTCAGGTCTTCTGAGACACTATCCAGGGTATTGCCAGTGCAGAGAGCACCCTACCAAGAGGAGTATTATCTTCAGGAAGTCATCTTGTTTTGATATTATGTAGTGGTCTTTGGCCTAGGCAAGAATGAAGCAACTCAGTCATGTTGGTGGTGCTACCTCCTTAATTTTAACAAACAACTCAATTCTTCTAACCAGGCAAAAGCTGCAATCAAGGCAACGTTCCTGAAAGCAGCATAAAGCCAGAGTGCCCCTGCAGTCTTTTCATTAAGGGGGTTCTTACATGGTACCTTGCCCTCTACCAATGGCAGAGTAAAGCCACAGGGCAGTAACAGAGGCAGGCAGAATAGGGTAGCAGACAGCAATATGATAGACAGCTGCATTTCTTGAGAGTCAGATAGTGGTTTCCAAACTTTTGGAAGCTCTAAGCTCCATTTTTGCTGAGTTTGAAACATACATAGCTGTGCAACTAAATTTTTGTCTCAAGTTCCCTAGCCTATTAACTAGGAACAATACAGCAACATCCCATCCATTACTTTCTTTCATGAAAGAACACTAAAAGACAATTCATTCTGCTTGCAGTCTCTTCCCTGACCTGAATGCAGATGTGTGGTGCTTCCCCAAATTTCAAATAGAGGAAGAGCTTGGATACAACACTAACAGAGGGGACTGCCTCCCTCATCCTTTGCTTATCTAGCAGCCTTATTCACTGCAAGTGGATCCCAGGCCTTCACAATTTTGGAATAGTGGATGACATGCCTTCCCCCCCCCGCCTCCTCAAAGCAATGCAGATGGGTATATTCGTGTTTAACTGTTTCCTATCTGTCAGGCCTGTAATTTCACTACATAGATTTTAAGCAACATGCTAAGGCCAGAACAGCTCCATTTTGACTCCTGCTTAAATACGACCTTGCGCTGTACCACCAAACGCAGTACATGTTCTGGTGGCACTTGATATGACAACAGTCCCAAAAGGTGTGTTGCTGAATGTGCGGTGGGAAGAGCGGGTGGGCTGGAAGTAAGGAGGGTTGTAAGCCTGCCTTTTGCTTTTAGTATTTCAGTTTTATTGATCTTGAAATAACAAGTCACTAAAAATTGCTACAAAGCCCATCAGTCATAAAAGAAGATCAAAAGCAGGCCTACAGAAGAGATGCCTGCTTAAGGAAAAGACCTTGATGATGGCTTCGAAAATACAAGAAAGCACATCCTTAAATAATGTTTATAGCCTCAAAACTGCTCAGTTCAGACAGATTATAAAATTAGATAAAACTATCTATTGCCTTGAGTGATGACAGGAAAATGAATGTTTCATCCTCTACAGAACCAGGAATCTTCAGATAAGATTTGTCTCTGCCATCCTAAGATAAATCGCTGTGGGTCTCATGCTGCTGTAATTTACACCAGTTATACCTAGCGTAACTCGAAAGCCTTCACTCAACTTACTCCATCTTCAAGTAGCTAAGAGGAGAATCGGTTTTCAGATAGAGATAGATAACGAAGACGTTTTAGAAGCCTTCATTAGTTCTTTGTGTTTTCCTTGAAGCTGTGCCATCCCTGGGCTTATTTTATCTTTGCTATTCATCAGACCATTATTTCTAAGCATACAGTAGGTAGATGTGTGGGTAAGGATTTCCTTTCAGATAGTCATTTCTACATGTCTTATTTGTCCTTGAATTGCTAGGTATTCCTTTTTGCAACAGCAACATCATTGTTGAGGCTAATATTCTCTCAAACCTATTGAATATACTTAGAAAAAGTGGGGGAGGAAGCTTTGAGAATACTGAGAGATGAAGACAAACTTCATATCCCATTAGAAAGTTTCTAGAATACAAAGCAAAAAATTAAAACAAATTCTGATTTAAACCACTGCAATTACATTTCCTATTCTCCAACTGAAAAATATACCAACTCATTAGAACACTCCACTCTGAAGTTAATAGTACACTCAGAAGAAACAGTAGCTTACTGCTACCAAATGCCACTTGCATGTGGCATCAGTTAAGGTCTGCAAGAAAGAATGACTGAACCTCAACATCCACACGCACAGCTCCCTGTCAGCAGGCCAGATTGCAAATAGGCTGCTTCTGCTTCCATCTTAAATCAATGCCCACGGTGCTTAGATTTATTTGTGTGAAGTATCAGAACTCAGAGCACATGTACGCTCTACTGGATTAGTTTGATGTCAGGTGTGTTGCTGTACTACAGCCATAAGTGTCTCAAAATAAATTTGGTATCGAACAGCAACAGCTTTGCTGTTAAGGATGGCAGACTGAGGATATAGGAAAATGAAAGGTTAATAGGGAAGGGTGGCATCTGTTGCTAGATGAATTAACACAGCTGGAAGAGAAAAAAATAAAATATTTTGGACACAAATGTCCTTCTTCAGACACAGAACTAACCAAAAAAAACTGTCTACTTTCCTTCCCAACTATATCAGCAAATCCAGTGAAACAAAGTATCTCACCTCCTCTTACACTGTTTGCATAATTTACTCTGTGCATTTGAATATCAAAGTATTGCCCCTCTTCCTCCAGCTTTTCCAAGTTTTGCTACCAAATACAAAAGCAGTAAGAGTAAGGCAGGTGGGTCTGATCACCACAGTCTTAGAATTGGGAGGGGAGGGTGAAAGCATATTTTACCTGCTATATTTAGCATGTAAGTTATAACATTAAAGTGTCATAAGAATATCTTATTTTCAACAAAAATTGACTACACTGGATTTTGGTTGTTTATACATTTAGTTCCTCTGCTGAACTTCGTCTCCATAAATTGTATTATTAAATCCAAATGAAAGAGAGCATGTGCCTGCCTCTCTTCCTATATATAGAAAAATTTAAGTATGATATCATATGTTCCTTTGGCACTTTCTGACTTCCTACCACCCCCCAGCAGGAGTGAATGAATGATCCTTCTCACAGGAATCCATTTTCGTGAGCTGCACTGCAGGTTGCCAGGAGCAGGTTTTTAGTAACGAGTTCGAGCTGGCTCATACCAACTGCAGTTCACTCATTTGCCACTTAGCAATAATATTCCATGGCACAACCCAATAAAGTAATCTTCACTCGGGAAACAGAAGCCTCCCCTTTTCTTTGGCATTGTAATTTAAAAACTTTAGCTTCATTCTATTCTTGGACCCAGGGTCCAAGCTCAATTAAATCAGTGGAAAGATTACCAAAGATTTTAACTGCTTTTGGACCAAAACCAAGATGAATGCTTTATTCAGTTTTGTAAAGACTATAAAAATAGTCTATGAAGATAAATCAGAGAAGACCATTTCTCATTCCTATGATTTCAGGTGAAGAAACTTCATCTCGGCAAGAGCTACTTTGTCCCACACTGGCAGTATATCCACCTGCTAACATCTGCCATCACTGTTCAACAGCTTGTTACTCGGAGACAGAGCCTGCATGGGTGAAAAGTATATAAATCCTTACAGTAATTCCAGGATGGCAATGGCTTCAGTAGAGTCTTCTCAAGCAAGCACTTCTGAATCACTAAAATTTATTTTACTTCCAGTACACAGATCAACTCCAATTATTCCAAACAGTACTGAAATAAGTTACATACATGAAGACTGAGTTATCGCTTTATGCTATTTTCTGCCTTGGGTCTGCCCCCTTTCTCTAAGAATTATGAACAAGACTTCACAGCAATACAAAAAGCAGGATCAAGTGAAGGACGTACCTGTGGGGTTGCCCACAATGGGTCAACTGTGATGCTTATTTTACTAAGAGCAAGAACACGCACATATACAAAGCCTTCAATCAGCTTTTGTACATTGGCAGAATCCGACAATGAACCAAAGCTCTGAGCTGCAGCTTCTTGCAGTCAAACACCTTGATAGTTCATGTCATTTTTAGGAAGCAGAGACTAACTATAAAACAGTTGTCACTGCTGCAGAAAGAGTAGGAACCAGGTAGTGGTGGAAGAGTCAGATGTCTCTGGAGGAGTCCTAGGTGTGTTTTTGGGGCAGGGAACACAGCTAGAGAGCACTCTATACACAAAGTTGTATAGAGTCACACTACAGTGATTCTACGCCCATGTAAATCCATTGCAACAACAGCAGGGTTGAGCCAGAATCGAAAAAAAAGCATCCTCCACATCCCCAGCACCACCAGAACCTCACACTTGAAAGCAATGCCACCTTTACAGGGCCAAAACCCCACGGGATGTTATTTCATTCTTATATACACCCTAAGTACACTGGGCCTCCCACACAACATTACATCAGTTTAACCTAAGCCAGTTTAGGAAGTTATTTTCCAAGTTTCTGAGTTGCACTGATGCTTACTAAAGGATGTATTTTGCCTTTAGTACAAAGAATTTTTAAAGGAATAGTGAACTACTATAAATAGTAAAAAAAAATCAATAGCAAAGTAGTCTGGGCTAAAAGGATTCACCCTCCTGTAGGTGGGTCCACTGTTTCTTTAATTTCACATTCATTTGCTAGTGCCCTGAAAGTTTAACTTTTGTTGGCAATAAATTTGGGGATGTTTACATTTTCTGACAATTGTTTACAGATTATTACAGTTGAAGGAATTGGTCTTTCTTGAGCGTAATGTTTAAAGAATTAAAAAATGAAAAATATTCCATAAATGTGTTCTTTTATATTTCTACATTTACAACTACTCCCAATTTTGTGGGCCATTATTTTGCCTACAGTGTTTTATATTTCATGTTTACAACATATCATATGCTCCCTTTCCACTAAAGTTTAATGAATAAGGGAGGATGCACCGTGCTACAGGACGTGAGAGTTCTGCTGAATTTGAATAGCCTCTTTCACCCTATGCGCCATGCAAAGAGATGTGCCTCAGATTTAAAAGTTTGTAAGAGTATATTTCAGCAAGAGACCGACACCTTTCTTTGCTTTTAAAACAAGAAATCTCACATTTAATGTTAAGCGCATACCTCCATGACTGGCTGTATCACAGTAGTACTATTTGAATGGCTTCAGTCCTCCAAAGGACATGGCACCACTGAAACTACTGAGACTCCCTCCCGCCCCAGCCCCAGCGACCATAGCACAAATGAGTCCTCTTGTCATTAGGAAATAACCTGCACTTCCTAATGGCACAAAGATGCCATTTTCCCTCCTAGCTAACAGACACAAGAGCTTCATTTGTCTTGTCACAGAAAGAAAAGAATCAATTGTTTAGAAGCATCTGGATCATCCCCTGTTGAGTCAGGCACAGAAGCATCCCCGATTTTTAACTTTTCATTTAGTCCACAGAGGAAAAAAAGCAGCTCTCTGCCACATGCCAAAACATTTCCTTAGAGGATTCTGTATGGGTAGAAACAGAAGAAAGGTTTTCCAGAGATATTAGACCATATTTTCTGTTATGACTTTCACACAACAACCTGGGCCAAAACTACTAAGGAAAAAAAGCAGGATATAATACACGAGGAACTGATTAAATGCATGTAGAAAGGAAGTTCTAGCATAGATAACTGGTTTTGGTCTGCTGGTCAGCTGTATTTCTTGGAGTGCTATTCATCTACCCACAGTTACTACCTATCCGGCTGTACGAAAGCTGCTCCATGGATCCAGAGTCAGAGAACTCTGCAGCTGGGCTAGGGCAAGCTAAGCCTGGTCACCGAGAGAAGTGGTTTCTGCAGCAGCGACTTCTCCATGAGGTGCCGGGGGGCACAGGGCCTCAAGCATTCCAAGAGTCACTGGTCATGTAGGGAAAATGCCAATTGTAGAAAGAAGCCAAGGAGAGGCCTTCTCAAAACGCAACTACAAGGGGAAGAAAGGGAGATATACGTGTGCACCTCTAAAATCCTGACAGCAGATAGGTGCTATTTATTTTTGTGGAAAGCCACTATTCCTGTTCATAGCCTTCCCTTTACAGTGACTATTATGAAACCTAACAGAAGCAGTAATAGAAAGAGTAAAGAAATTATTACTTCTACAAACATACCTCTTTCCCACAGCAATCTGAAACAGGTTGAAGGAAGCTCTCCCAAGAAATTGACAGCACAAATCAGAAAAAGTTACATAATTGCAAAACAGTCATGGCAAAAAATGCAAGAACTACTACCTGTTAAAGCTCTTCTTTCTGATAAGAATCCACTAAGACTTGCATCAGTATCTCCATTCCAAACAAACATCTGCAGGGATCCTAATTTTAGCATGGAACATCAAAGACTGAAGTTTTAATACAGGAAAAAGACAGCCAATCTCGCAAACCTTTCCCTTTCTGATTAAAGATTGGGAGCAGATGTAGTTATCTCCAGCAGGACAAGGCTGTTGGGTGCTCTGAAATCTGACACAACCCACCCTTCAGTAGCTGTGAATAGGCCTACAAGACCAAGGGAAAGATTTGGGGGGAGATGTGGGGAAGACATAACATGTAAATTTCTTAATTACAAGTCCTATTCTCACACTGTTACTTAAGTGTGCGGATAGCCCAAGATTTTGGTGACTGCCAAGGCAACTGTTAATTCACTCCTGTCAAAAATAAAAAGGTCCCAAAGCCACCTGGATCAACAGTTTTTGGAAACAACGTAAAATATGCGATGCAGTGGTGTAATACACAGGTGACCGGAGTAGTACCTCATTCAAAACAACCACTTGCCAGTAATTCAAAACAAGGCATTCTCATCCTGGAATACAAACACACACGAGGAGTTAAGGGGTTGGAGTTCACACCCTACTCTAACCAAACTGCACGTCAGTCTTATTCAGCCAAGCTCCAGTTCCCCTTAAACCCTGCTCTCCCATGACACAACTACAGAACTTCATTTCAGCACAGTCTGGTAGAGCACTGTTAATTACAGAAGAGGGAATAACAAGCAAATGTTAAAGAGGTCATGTGCTTATGCACATGTTTTCAGTGTGTGTACTGAAACACCCTACATTTGGTTCCAAGATGAGCATGAAATGCTAACAAACAGCTAACACAGCTACGGTAGGAATTCAGTCCTCCATTTAGACAGTCAATTCAACTGGAAAAGAAGGCAGAAAATTCTCCCCTTTCAAATAGAAATGGCACTGGTGAATAGAGGCTGTCTTACAGAAAATCTGTAAGGCCTTATAGATCATCAACAGCATTCAGAACCACACCAAAAGCAAGAGCTCCATGCAACGTCTGACGAACGGTTAGAGTCAATGGGAAGCTGCTAGGTAGCAGCACTAGCTCATCATTTCCCCAGTAAAATGGATAGGAAGTATGCAGAAGATTATATTTATAACCACACAAGTCTTCCTAATTCCTAAATCTAAAACATTCGAGTTTAGAGAAAATGTCTTAAGTTTTCTGCAAGGATGGTGATAATTACAGATCCAGTACCTCATTAGACCCCAACTCCCAGCAAAATAGCACACAAAACCCAATCCAACAGCTACACTTCCAAAATATTTACACTCCAGCTGCATGGCCAGAAATGTAGAAATGCAATCCAAACAGATGTCCATGAAGAAGCATGGATTCCTTGTCCTGTGCCTAACTTCAAATCCAATGTATTGCATATTTCACTTCACGGATATTTTTGTAGACCGATGACGAACAGCCATTTCAACTTAAGGTCAGATGGAAGAGTCAGTTTTAGTGAGAATCGTGTTCCCATACCATGGATTTGAGCAGGTATCTCTACAGTTACAGCACGGCAGTCTACTTTCACATTACTTTATCTCTGCATCTTTATGAATTTCAGTCTCTCACCACACTGTTGTACACTGGTCCAAATACTGCTTCAAAGCAACTTTGACAGCCACCCCGAGGGGAGAGGGCAGAAGGAGGCAGCTCAGCTGTTCTGACACACAACCATCCAATTGCGAAGCACCGATCCTGAACTAGCGGCACAGCAACAGGTACAGGGACAGCACTGAACAAAGGGTTCTCTGCTCTGCACGTGTATTCTTCCTCCTCTCCTCCTCAGACACACACAAGGGAAAAGCGTAAAGGAGAAAAGGGGAAATTTGAAGAAAGAGATGAGAAATGACTAATCTATGTATTTGTCCAGTCATGCTGTCAGTGGCTGAAACATGCGAGCATATAATTACAGAACAAGCATACAAGCAGTTCTCCTTTCCTTACTTCCAAAGTTTGCTACAACTCTAAAAAGTTTTGAAAAATATTTTTTCTGAAGGTAAATGCTCACATGAATAAACTCACTTAAAATCAAGTACATCTCCTTTTAAACTAAAGTATCCTCAAAGCCTAATCGCTTCAACCACAATGACCTCCAACTGGTGGGCAACCTGGGAAGCCTTGACATTCTAGAGTAACAGAATTTTGACAAGCAAATTCTGAACCAAGATGAAGCATAGAAACTCTGAAATCTGATCTAAAAAATCCCAACATTACAAATGTGCTTGTGAACACTAAGATGACTCTCTCTTATACTGAAAAAGACGATCCTATTGCTTTTACACACCCTCCATCTGTCAATATTCCCCTGTCTCTCGTGTTACAGTAACACTGTAATCTTCCTGGGACTGGCACGGTTTCTAAGGTTTTTATATACAGCACAGTGAAGTCCCAGCCCATAAATAAAATACCACACATGACAGCAACAAGTCATTTTCTGTTAATAACTGGAAGAAAAAAAAAATATCCTCTTTTAATAGCTATGCACACCTAACAGTTTAGATCAGTAATGCATTATGTTACACAGGGTTACTAAAAGGCATATACACAAATGACCCTAAAAGTAAAAAACAAAAATACATCTACATAACAGAAATGGTGAATTAAGTTTTCTGAAAAAAAATCAGAATAATTTAAGACATTCCACATTTGCCTCCTAAAACAAGGTAAGAAAATGATGAAAGTGTATTTCCTATGCTAATTAACCTGAACAAAAAGTTATTTTTCACATAAAATTCTTTTCATCCAGGAAGTGTCTACAGTTGGCAGAGGAGAGCACATTGCAAACTGAAATGCCACACTATTATTACTTGGGCACAGAGCTGAGGTTTGAATCTATGGTTTTCTCCTGAACTTGCTCTGAGATACCTGCTCTCTTAACCTTGCCAGTCTCGCTCATTTTCTTTTTGAAGTCTCAAAATGCAACAGTGAGAATGAAGTAAGGAATTCCTGTAAATCAGTCCTTTTGCATTTAGTTCGTTATCACCAATGTTTTTTCTCCTATTTTTATTGAATTGCCCAACAGTTTCAATGTTATAGTACCTACACCCTTGCTCAAAGAACATCTAACATTTTACATCTAGAAGTGGCCTAAAATAACACCTGTCCTGTTTTCAGTCTCACAATAAAAGGACTACTAAAACAACAAAAGGAATTTAAACAATCAACCACTTTTAGGAGAAAAGGATGTGTAATTAAAAGCTGAATTATCATTGAAATAAAATTCTCCATAAACTTACGTCAATGGTCCTCTTTTTTTTTTTACTCCAAGTAAGTTTCTGGCAAAAACTATCTTCTCACACTTACACTCTGATTCAAAAAATTTTTGTCAGAACACATTGCTTCTCAGGTCTTCACCCACTTTTTTTTCAAAATGTCAGATTAACTTAGGCAAGCAGGAACTTAGGCTTGATCATACTGAGAACCAACTTAATTTCATAAGATTTACTGAAGTACTCACACAGCCAGTAGCGGAGTCACGGGGATGAGGGACTTCATACGACTAGAGACCAGGCAGTAATGCTAGGTGTATGGGAACGCCCTGTCAGAACAAAAGTGAAACAGAGGGAGAAAACCACCCACCTGCTAGTCCACAGTAAGGAGGCCACTGAAATTTCACATGGTTGTGAATAAAGTGTGTAACTCCAGAAAAAACGGGACACTGAACAAGATTCCAGAAACATGGTCACAAAAACATTGTCCTCAGAAGAGCAACTGTGTTAAAGCCTCCCCAGGTAACTAAGACCTCAGATTCATTTTCTCACTCTGCTTTTGCAGGTTTTTTTGTTAATTTTCCTCTTGAGGAATGAACATTTTCTCTCAAGCTATCTTTGTGTTTTCTTTCTATCTGGACTAATTCATCATTGATTTGTTGGGCTACACTTCCACCATGCTTTTATACTCTGGACATAGGGCGAACAGCCTGACAAGGTACTGGAAAAAACAAAGAGGAACAAAAATATGTCAACAGACAGATGAAATATGGACACAGAGATATAAGATGACTGAACATATGATGTATGTGTTCATTAGATTCCTTGTTCTAGCACCAATATGCCCTACCCACATTGCATGAACAACAGTTATAAATAGATAATGAAGAGACTGTCCCTGCCCCAAATTGCTTACATTCTAGGTATCAAGTGACAGCCGAAGCCAGACAAGCTCAGGAAGCAGGTTTACACGATGATTATAAAGGCTAAATGGATGATGTCTTAGCTAGATGATTTGCTGTTTCCTTTTAAATGTATTTATGTATATTTCTCTCAGCCCTTCACATGGAGTTATACCATCCTTTCAAAGCCTTGAGCCTAACAATTCTGTAAAATCTGTATTTAATTACTTTTAAAAATAACAAAGATATCTAAACAATATAACAATTTTGCTTAACAGTCAAAGCACTATAATTCTAGTAACCAGTCAAAAGCTTTGATACTCATAAGTATACAATGATTACCAATACAAGCTTCTGGCAAGACTAATATTATCCAGTTCTCCACACACACAGTTCTGCATATTGCATTCTTGAAAAACAACCGCACACTATTTCATAAATCAAACCTGCATATAACATGCAGGAACTCTTATAGCAGTGAATTACAATGCTGGTGACTCCACAGTATCACTGTGGATTGCCGATTTATGTAAGGTCTTTTCAGTGTAATAAATAAGACGATATAAGATTTTCCCATATTTAAGGAGAACTCCACTATTAACAATATAGTCACTAGCTTTCGTTATCCTATAAAGGCTTCTGTAGACATGATCTTCGTTACTAGATATGGTTTGCAAGATAGTGATTTACATTCCATGGCTAGAATTAAGTGTTCTTCCCAGGTTTTCATTAGATTTTCCATTTTATGCTTTCAAAATAGCAAAGTCCAGTCATCCGAATTTTCTGATCAACGAGTGATTTTCTCCATTATTCCTCCCTTTGATTTTTCCTGTGTTCTCTTAAAGACTAATAATTTCTTCTTCCTAACAAGCTGGCCAAATGACAAGGCACAGCGTGGGGGGGATACATTAATGCAATCAGAAACGCACAAAAGTTACCAAGGCCAACAGTTATTTACATTAGTATAGCAGTTAGGGATGCTAATACAACACCAGGATCCCAGGTACTGTAGAGATCCAGGATAAAGCATAGTGCCTGTCTCAGAGCTGCCAATAAAAGGAAAGGCAAATGACAGCTGATAGATACACATACACAGGGGAGGAAGGACCAAAAGGGGCAAGAGCATGACAAACCTGGTCAACATAACGAGCAGTGCATTCAGCATAGTTTGGGTTGACCTTTCACAAGTGTTTTGTTTATCATGACTTTAAGGGGAGTTTTAAGAATGACATTCAAAGGAAGACAATGAAGGCACAGGGGATTTTTACAGTACACATTTCTGTAACATGAAAGACAGCACAGGAAAAAAACCAAAAACATACCCATCTAGATTTTTATATTCAGTGAACAAAAAGTCTGGCACTCCTGGCCTGTGACAGTAACTGACATTTAGATCATGAATCACAGGTGACTAGCAGCAAGGGCTACACTGGAAAACACAAGATGAAAGGGATATTCTAGATGCAGGAGGGTAGCGCTATCAAGGAAACAGAATGCAATCAGGAGTTTTACCAGGGAAATTCTCTTTTTAGCAGAATTCAGATAATCCTGAAACAGCGAAAACAGTAAAAAACATTGGATAATTGATCTTCATAATGTATAATATCGGAGATTAAACAATATGGGAGAAATCAAGAGGCATGGAGACTCTTAGAGGGCATGCGAGACTGGGATGAACTTCCGCACACGTTCATTTCATGTTTAATATGCACTAAAGAAAAGTTTTAAATGTGAAGGTTTATTTGTTGAGGTTTCCCCCCCACACACATTTAACTTCCAGCTTGTGTGTATGCAGAAATAAAACACATTCTTTAAACTATATATCGATAGTAGATCATTGCACTGATTCCAATTTCTATGAAAAATGGAACAATACAAGACACCAGGTAAGAAACACTTTCATTCTCTTGTAACCTACTGCATGAAAGTGTCAATCTGAATCTAGAACCTTGACAAAAGCGTACCCACAGCTTCTGAAAAGGTAGTCTTTTCAGCCAAAAAAAGAATTCCTCACACCATTCACAACGTTTAGAGATTGAACACACACAAGCTGCATAGTTAGCACGATAATCACCATTCACAGTGCAATGTTAATATTTACTCACAGAATCCCTGGCACATCTGCAAGATTTTCTTTTAGTTTTGCACATTCAGAATATAAAAGGTGAGAGCGTTAGGGAATATCACACTACAAACTTATTTTTATATTTTGCTGAGAAAAGGACAATTACAGGAAAGAATTTAACACCCTTTCCCTCACCCCACGTTCAAAGACTCAAACCTTAGCAAAGCCTTGGGCTCTAAAACCCTAAGTGGCATATAGAAGATGAATAATTATACTGGCAATAGCTATACTTTTAAACAATAAAACTTAAGAATAAGCAGCACAATTGAATTGGCAGGCAGCATGTTTAAAGCAAGCAACTTGATGCATAATTAAACTACGGTCAGCATGTGGTCAACATTGCCAATTTTTTTTTGGTAGTCAAAAGATAACCTGGTGAAAGAGGAATTAATGAACAGTGGGTCTGACAGCAGATAATTACACCAACGGATAATGGGTGCATCTCAGCCTAGACTCAGGAAGCTCTTGAATCATCATTCTCCAGGGAATGGTAGCATAAAAAAAGGGACGCGTGTTCATATTTCTGATATTTCCCTGTTCATTTACTGGCCACCGGACAAGACTGCGTCAGGTGGCCCTGCAGCCTCAGCCAGTGTGACAGTACCTGCGTGCAGCACGGGGAAACACATGGCAGTTGCTGACATTTCATTAATTGAGATGGCACCAATAAAGAGGATAAATACAGGATAGTGGAATCAGAAGACCATCTCCCACAAGGGTAATGCTTCATCACTACTGCATGTAAGATTCTTGGTTACACAGGCTACTTATTTCTAATGGACTCTGGCTCTCCTACCCTACAGTTCTCCATCTTTTGTTGCCTCCACCCACCATAAACTGCGTTACAGTGGACTGCAAACCGGGGGAATTCCTTCCTCCGAACTGATGGCTCGCTAAGCACACTGGATTTATGGACTTTCAGAATAGTACCAAAATACAGAGGGACCTTATCACCAAAAAGTTGATGCAGAATACCCCTGCCTCATACCTCGCTGCTCTGAAACACTGACCTGGTCCACAGTTTGGGAAAAGTAGCCCACCTGTGCCAAGATCAAGGACGAAACAAGCATCTGTCAGTCTTCCAGCAAACACTTCAGCAGACTACAATCTGCCAAAGTTCCCTTCCCTTCCCCTCCAAGATCTCCAGAAATCACAAACACTTTTTTTAGAGGGATCAGAAGAGAACACAAAGATAAACTAAGTTGTATTTTTGGCTCTTCCTATGGTATGATCTGCCACTTTAGGAAATATTTTCCCTCCCCTCTGCCTTGCTTTATCCATCTCTAGCACCAATACACCCATACTGAAGTCCTTTACAAAAGTGCTTAAGATCTACAGACAGAAAGTACCCCACTGTGGTGGGTTGACCCTGGCTGGCAGGTGCCCACCAAAGCCACTCTATCACTCACTCTCCTCAGCTGGACGGGGAGACAAAATGTAATGGAAGGCTTGTGGGTCGAGATAAGGACTGGGAGAGACCCCTCACCAATTACTGTCACAAGCAAAACAGACTCAGCTTGGGGAAATTAAATGATTTTGATTGGTAATAAATTAAGAGTAGGGTAATGGAAAATAAAATAAAATCTTAAAAACACCTTCCCCCCCCCACCCCTCCCTTCTCAACCCCAGGCTCAACTTCACTCCTGATTTCTCTACCTCCTCCCCCCGAGCGGCACAGGGGGACACAGGTAATGGGGGTTGCAGACTACTCACACTCATTGTCTCTGCTGCTCCTTCCTCCTCAGGGGGAGGACTCCTCACGCTCTTCCCCCGCTCCAGCTGGGGAAGCTCCCTCCCACAGGAGACACTCCTCCATGATCTTCTCCAACATTAGTCCTTCCCACTGGCTGCAGTTCTTCACAAACAGCTCCAGTGCGATTCCTTTCCACAGGGTGCAGTCCTTCAGGAACAGACTGCTCCAGCGTGTGTCCCCCACGGGGTCACAAGTCCTGCCAGCAAACCTGCTCCAGCCTGCGCTCCTCTCTCCACAGGTCCTGCCAGAAGCCTGCTCCAGCGCAGGCTCTCCAGAGGGTAACAGCCCCCTTTGGGCATCCACCTGCTCTGGCATAGGCTCCTCCGTGGGCTGCAGGTGGATATCTGCTACACTGTGGACCCCCACGGGCTGCAGGCAGACAGCCTGCCTCACCATGGTCTTCACCATGCACTGCAGAGGAATCTCTGCTCCGCCACCTGGAGTACCTCCTCCCCTCCTTCTTCACTGACCTTGGTGTCTGCAGAGTTTTCTCTCACACATTCTCACTCCTCTTCTGGATACCGTCACGAAGGATTTCACTCCCCCCCTTATAGAATCCTCCTCTTCAATATGTTACCACAAAGGCACTACCGATGTCACTGATGGGCTTGGCCTTGGCCAGCCGTGGGTCCATCTTAAAGCCAGCTGGCATTAGCTCTGTTGGACATGGGGAAAGCTTCTAGCAGCTTCTCACAGGAGCCACCCCTGTAGCCCCCCACTCCCAAAACCTTGCTATGCAAACCCAATACACCTATGAAGAGCTATATTTACATTTCAACAGAGAATGGCAGCAGCCCAAAAAAAGGCTGGTTTTGTCATATAGATGAAGACGGTCTCCTCCCTCCTGGAAGCCCACACAAGACAGCCAGCAGCGGTCCACGCGCATGCAGTTCACACACGCAAGGCTACAGCTAAAAAGGAATACTCCAGCCTCCCTTGGGCTGCATACATAAAACAGGCTTTCACTCCAGCTAGAAAGCAGATTGTTTGGTGCACTGGAATAGGAATGAATAGTATACAGGAGATGGACAGAAATACTCTAATGGAGCCTCTCTCTCCTATCTCTCTCTCTGTAGGGAGTCATTTTTGCATTGAGCCAAAACCAAATTATACATCTCAGCCAGCTTTCCGCTCAAAGGTCAGCAGAGTACAAAACTCTTCTTAGCAGGGCTATACAAGTGGAAAGGGGTGGGTAACAATTTGACTGAATTAAAGACCAAGTACTATGGGACTACAAAGAGAACTATTTTAAAAAAACACCACTTCTGCATTTCTATGATCCAGCAGTAAATAAAGGAAACCAGAGGCATCGTTGGTGATGGTGGGCAGGTTTCTGTTGGTGGTGGCTGGCTTTATTTTTTTTAAGTAGCTCATTGATTTTGGACTGCATCCATCTCCAGCATTGTGACTACACTTCATATAGTAATTAACTACAAACCAGAGTGCACTTCTCCAGCCAAGTCTTTTCTGTTCTGTAAATTTCATTGCACTTCAACACCATTAACCAGCCCCCCCTATTTCAAGCTGATATTCCTACGTTCAGTAAAAACAAGTGTCAGCAACACTGCAACTCAGACAAATTAAAATGGAGAATGTTTTTGACTCCATATGGCTCCGAGTGCCAGTGTACTCTATTACTTGTTTCTGGGAACGTTCAGGTCAGTGGATGACTGGGCCCACTAATGGTACCCAGCCCAAGAGCCACAGAAACCAGCCGGCCCTTCCCATTCACCAGGGCAGATACCAGCTCAAAAACTTTGTGCTTAAGGACTTTTTCGATTCAACTGGGCATTAAGTTTTAGGCATTTTACTGACAACCAGGAGTCCTGACCTCCATCACTGCTACAACTAGGTTCCCCCCCTCCTCCTTGTACCATTCATGTCCATCCCAGTTGCCTGCTTGTATCCGATGGTAACAGGGCAAAACGCTGCGTGTGCGCAGCCATGGCACTGCGACTCCTGCTATTAGAAATAGCAGCAAGGAGCTTTCCCAACGAGCATCTCCCCATTTCATATAAAGCAGAACGTAAGTGCAGCTTTGCCAAACACCTTGAGTTAGGAGTGAGAGGAACAGAGTGCTGCGAGGGTAATCTCCCCTCCTATAGCTAGAATACGGAACGCTTGGTCCTGCCATTTGACCCCCCCAAGGTCAAATGAATGCTACTTCAGAGGAAACACACAAAATTATTGCATTATGACCTACATGCTTTCATTCATGAAAGAGCTTTCTCTTCAGAGGCTGTGAATGAACAATTCCTATTGCCTGCTGTAAAAACAAGAAGTGCAGCAAAGAATAGTGTGTGGGTTTTTTTAAACTGCTGAGCTCAAAGCTTTTCACTGTATCTTTCATACCTGCTAATTTGGCGACTGAAATGCGATGTAGGTTTCAAAGTATCTTGCTCTGCACCTCTGCAGAGACTGTGAAGAGAACACATAAATTACCAGTCTTTGGATTCTCATTACCTCAAATTAGCCTCAGCACAAGATGACAGGAGCAAAGCCAAGCTTTCTGTGGGTCCTTACATGGCACCTGTTAGCACTCCATAAAGGACACAGAAAAGGGAGGCCAGGTTTCCCTCTGCTGTCTGTCCACAACAAAGCTTTCTCATCAGACTATTGATACCTCTTCTGACAGCGACTCTCAGCCTCTCTCGCGCCACTTTTAATCCACTAACAATGAATCAGTTGCCTTGCTTGGAAGCGTCCCCAAGGAGTGCAGGGACTGCATGAGGGAACTGGGGAGGAACAGACGGATGACCGTGCCAAGTAATATGAAGTGTCACCACAAAGACATAAATCTAAGCTAAACCAATACATTTGTTTACATGCAAGCCTTAAAAAGGTCAGGACAAAGAAAACAGTAAGTTCAAAGGAGGATCTTCTGGTTATCAAAGGGGAAAGCAAGATACAAAATGAAAGCATCCTGTTTGATTGTTCATTTAAATAGTTCTGCTGGACATTTCAGGCTGCAGCCACAGAAGCAAAGACAGAAAGCTGAGCACATCTTTGGATGGGACAAACTGACCTGCTCCACAATGCACCCGAAACAAAGGTACCTGTGAAGAGCCAGAGGGTGACATACTAGGATCATTACAAAAAGCGCATTCTCCTCTGTTATGCTGCCCCTGTTACAGTTTGGCACACTTACACATCTCATCCACTCACTCCACCTTGTCTTTGACTCCATTTGCAGCAGAGAGTCATTAATAACACCTGCAGAGCAACTAATACCATGGTTATAAGTTTTAGGCTATACCATGGACCAAAAAATTCAGTGAAAGTGAATCCAGCAGCTTTCCATGAAACCCTCCCCCAGGGATCTGGTTGCCTTAAACATGCCAAACACAAAAGATTTTGTGACAATGTATGATTTTGCAGGAGCTGAGACTGATGCCATGCTTCCCAAGCAGCCAGCTGGCCCCTTCATTCCTGCCTCTCTCCCTTCCTCCTGTCCTGTTACTAATGGGGAGGGCATTTCACAGCCTGCAGCTGATGCCAATGTGCCTCTTCCTACCCAAATCAGGTGTAACAGCAACAGCATTAGAGACAGGAGTTCAAGCAAGAAACATCCATGCAGAAGCTTGATTTATTAAGTGTTTGAGCAAGGACTGGGTTGCTCATATTGAAAAATCTAAAGGGGGAAAAATAACAGGACTGAACTGTAGTGCTAAGGCTGTCCACACATACAGATTGGGCTTTAGCCCAAATATAACAAGCCTGCCCACAGCTGTGGTATATTTAATCAAGTCTTACAAACTAATTATTTTTCACAACTAAATCCAGCACCTGTGAAGATTGTCTTATTTCAGCTGTGGGCAAAGCTACACTTCCAATTTCAAAAAGAAAATCCAAAACAAAATCTCTTCAAGTCCAACATGTCCTGTCAGCAGCAGTACCCAGGCAGCATAGAGGGAATATTTAACTGAACTCATACCAAAACTCTCACTCACATGAGAAAGCTCTTCCCTATTCATACCGGTGGTATCTAATTGCAGGTCCTCAGAACCAAGTGTCTTCTGACATCCATGAAAGAAAATACAGAGATGAGAACTTAAAAAACCCAAACCAGTGCATTCTCTCTGTCCCCCGCCCTCCAAAAAAGTTGCTCTTTTCCCACTGAAATTTAATTCCTGCAACTATGTTCTCAAAGCTGGACTCCTGAAAAAAACATTTCTTATACCGTATTAGTGTTGAAAATTATATTATCAGTATGGGTATAACATTAACAGTATTGTCTGCTAAAAGTGCATAAACAGCAGTTAAGATTTCTTTTCCTCAGCAGTAGGCAGGAAGGCTAACTACTGCTTTGCTTTGACTACACTAACAGTACTAAAAATGTGTATATATAAAAGAAAGTAAATTGTGCATGAAATTGTACAAGTAAACACCACCAAATACAAATGAATAAGTTGCTATTTTTTAGCAAGTCTGAGCCAGTTCTCACTGCTGCAAGAAACACGAAATCTGAAAGCTTCTAAAATAAGGATATTTCTTTTCTCAGACCTTAAACATGGTTTTGGCACACTCACACTTTATCATTCAAAATAGCAACAAAACCAAAACAGACCAAGAGGACAGAGTTAATTCAGTGCAAAGATCTTCCCCCTCAGTAAATGTCTCACACAGTACTACTCTTAGCAACAGAATGTTTATACAGCACAAGAGAGGCTTTTCACTGACACCTGGGACAAAACCAAAGAACAAAAGCAGCTCCCAACGCAAGAGAGAAAAGTTACATTTTTCAAGTGTTCCCACCTAATGTAGACACAAAGCCAGCCATAACAGTTACAACCAACCTATTTACCCACTTCCAGAAAATGCTTGTAAATTTAAACTGTGTGAAATGTCTAACTACTTCTTTCATTCCATCAAAAGGCTTCATCAGCAAGGGACAATAAAGCCACTGGCTTGACCTAAAGGGGCTGGTAGGTTAATCTATTCTGACCTTACCTTTATTCAATCATGATACTGAAAGATTGCTTGAATAACTTAGCAGCATTTAACAATGCCAACAGTCACCCTTTTACTACAGTGCTCCTCCAAAGTACCCTCCAAATTTTTAAATCACGGGGGATATTAAAGATTTTCAAAAATTAATTGTAAAATAAACTAAAATGCCACTTCTCACTCATTAGTACAGAACAGAGGAAAGAGGTAAACGACCAAAATCGGAAGAAAATTTTTATCTTTCCCTTGCACATCTCTCAGATTTCCATCATAGCTTACTGTCAATTTTAGATAATATGCTATCTCTTATTAACTGTCAATCACATCTTTTATTTATAGTATTTTCATTCAAACAGAAGAAACTAGACAAAAAAGTTACTATTTGATAAAAACTGCCTTGTAACATTAGGCTTAATCATACAGACCTAAACACTGTTATTTTAATATCTGCTGGCTTGTTTTCAAATCCCATTCCATGAGGGTGCTCAGCATTAAACACAGCAAAGCAGCGAGTTAAAATTAAGCACATAAGGCCCACAGAAGTCAGTAAGCTGGATTCATCACTCAATGATTGATTTAATCACTCAACTCATATATTTAAAGTTCACAGCCTATGGTTAAATGCCCTTCTGGAGCAAAGTCTCCAGTGCTCAACACTGCATAGGTGCACAATCCTACAGAAGCATTTTTCTCCCTTTAATAGTACAATAACCATCTGTACGAAGAAGCTACACAGACTTACATCAGCCTGTTAGAGCAAGGTAGCTTCGAGAACAGAAAGAGCTGTGAGAACAGACTTTCAGCACAGGTTCTTTCATGCAGTCATGTTTAAGTGTGTGGCTGCAATTCGTGAAAACAGATCACTCTGCATGTGACCTGCCAGGTAGTGAAACATTTTGACTTGAAGAGAGAGCTGTCTTCTCACTTGACACATCAGTTAGAACACTTATTCTTCAGCATCAACAAAAAAATGCATTTTCATTTAACATTCTACACCTTCAAACAGTTTGGCAACACATGATAATATCAAAAGCACAAACAACCATCAGGCACCTGAATGACATTTGAAGATGCCTTAAAAAAAAAATCCATGCCAATCTTTAAAATGGTCCTGAGAACAAGGTCTAAGCTTAAATATATTCCTAATTAGATTTAGGCAGATGCTTAAAATACCAGTCAAGATTAAGTGCCATCACCTTTTTTCTAAAGCAGGATCATGAAAGAACAGGGAAGTAAACCATAAGCCAGTGACTGCAGCATGCGGTGCAAAGAAAATTAAAAACACAGTAAAGAGCTTTTCCTTTCGATTGCACAGGATAATTTTATAAACTACCCACAGGACTGCATTAACTCAACAGTTCCTACCTTGAAAAGCTGTGATATGACCAACAATCATGTACTTTAGTTCAAAATTCAGTGCCTGGATACTTTGAGTCCTCTCCCTTCGAACAGCTGCCTGGTAGCTTTCTTCCATTTTTTTGGTGCAACATGTTGGTGCTCTATGTTGACAGATCTGTAAATCTGACTCTTAAAGCAAACAAGAAAAACAGAATTAGAAAACTTTCCAACTTACATCATAAACATAAATAATGCTTCTTAAATGTCAAAACAACCACCACATGTAAAATTTTGAAACAAAACACAGCCTATAAGGAATGACATTGCGAAACTCTTACCATCTCAAGAACATTAATTTGTGACTTTTACCTTCATTTGGATAACATCACATTATCAGCAGCTAACATTTTACATTGTTGTTAAAAGCACTGAGCACAAAATCATCTAAACACAGTCAAGGGCACAGCAGAATCACTGAGGCTGCACATTCAAAGGGGCAATATTTTCACTGTACACCTTGTGCTAAGGGCATCATAACTTGAACATCTGAGTAAAAACCATGCCTCAAATAGGTGAATATTGCATCCTAATGTAGCACGCCTCAAGGAACCACCTATTCACCCCTTACAATAGCAGAAACCTCAAAAAAAAAAATCTTTGAGCTCCTAAGCAGCTCACCACCCCCAAACAAAAAAGGCATTTGAGTCTCCTAAAAGCTATGGTAGCTGGAGTGGCTATTTCCCCCCCCCCCCCCCTTTTCTCTCTAGTTTTAACATGTTTAGTTCCTTTCTGAATCAGATTTCAAAATAAGAAGCAATAGTTGCAACAAAATAGAAGTGATTTCTGCAGCAGCCTGAATTTAGCTGTCTAGGGCCAGAGGTAAGAAACGGACTCCACACGGAGAGAGACCCAGAGTATACACCACCACTAGGAAATCAGAGATTTCTATTTCAATTTCTCGGCTGAACACGTAGTGAGAATCAAGGAGTCTTCACCTGAACCAAAAAGAACAGGTTTTAAACTTAGCCAT
This sequence comes from Pluvialis apricaria, assembly GCA_017639485.1. Taxonomy (NCBI): domain Eukaryota; kingdom Metazoa; phylum Chordata; class Aves; order Charadriiformes; family Charadriidae; genus Pluvialis; species Pluvialis apricaria. The sequence goes on from CM030014.1 coordinate 28,615,208, forward strand.
ATACAGACAAGTCTCCATCTACTTAACAGTAGCCTTAAAATTTTTGAAACCAAGTTCTAGCCTGCCTACATGTAATGTAAAGGCACTGAAATCACTCCCACCTCACAACTAGAGAAAGCTGAAAGTCAATTAAAAATTTGATTTTTGTGGAATAATTTTGGCTGTGTTTTTTTTAAATCATTTCGTCTTTGCATGTGTTTCAATAGGTTTAGTGTCCTTGATTAGGAACCCTACATAACAGAGTTGTGATGGACACTCAGGGTCTACTTGCTCTACACCATGGGATTTGCAGGTGCCAGAAAGTTCCAGAAAGGAGCTCTCACTCCTACAGATAAATATATTCTGGTGCTTCACAAATATATGTTTTAAGAAGAGGAGGAAAAAAGCAAGGGGCTACTAAGTAGAGCGAATCCAAATCCAGAGGCATGCATAAAAAAAAAATACCAGACCCAAAACAGTCACACAATATTAAAAAGCAGGTATTTCTGATGCAATTTCCCAATAAAACAAGTAAGAACAGCCCAGGAGGAAGCCTCATGCCGGCGTATTTTCAGCATTACCTTCCCTCCACCTCGAGGTGGAAATAGGAGTCCTGAGGGAAAGGATGCCCACCTCCATCCCTCAAGGCCTTGGCAGCGCTGCAGGGAAGGAGAGGCCCTTTCCTAGGAGGCCAGTGCTGCACTGGGGCCAAGCTCCCTGCCCCACCAAGGCTTTGAACAGACATTTCGATGCCTGACAGCAAGTGGTGGCAGCCCAGCACTGGCACACTCCCTGCTGCCAGGCCCAGAGCTGCTCCGTCCCCACACCACCTCCTTGGGGCAGCCGGCCACCCTTCTGGGCCAAGGGCATCTCCGGTTTTACATCGCCGTGAACACTGCTGGCAATCCCTCTCCAAACAACCACAACAGGACCAGAGGGCATGAATGGATGGAAAGAGCCCCGGCTCTCCAAAAGGCCAGATGCCTCCAGAGGATTTCTCACAGGCCACCATGGAGCGCCTGCACCAGGTCGTGGGACAGAAATATCAATGAGCAATTAACTGCATTAATCCTCATATGCTGGCCTTGTAGGCTAAAGCAGCAAGATTCCATATACAGTTGATGATGATGAAAAGCAACAGGGTACAAAGATGCACACTGAAAAAGCAGTAGAGAAACATCCAAAAAACCAGGCTCTGCTCAGGGCCAGCTGCAGGCCACCAGCTCATTGATCAGATCCACAGGAAGCCTCCTCAATAAATCTCCCTTGCCAGGAAAAAAAAAAACCTCCGCACTAGTTGAAACACCTCATTTGACTTGAAAATGTTGCTTGCAGTTTACAACTCTTATTTGAAAGTGCAGCTAATTTATGTCAAAAAGGTCAAAGCCGAAGTGACATGTTTCAATTTACCTACATTTTTCTATCAGTTCACAAACAAACATCAAAGTCACAGACTGGTCTGACTCAGGATTCCAAAATTCCAGTTTGTTTCACACTTTGATATAATCTCAAAAATCAGAAAAAAAAATTCTGCCCACTCAAATCTGAAGTCCCAAACCCCGCTGAAAACCCCTGAGATGGGACCACCGCACGCTGGCAGAAGCCAGCAGGCTGCTAAAAGCAGCAGCAGGAGGGCTGCACACTCGTCACCGGCTGGGCACGCTCGCCTGCTCTCATCTGCCAGAGAAGCTGTCCCAGGTTGAAATTAGCTTCTTGGCCAAGCTAATTTTAACTTGGATTGGTTCCTTAATCCAGTTCACCCCATGAGCATATGTTTGTTCTGTCACAAGGAACCAGGGGCTGGGGAAGGACCACTTCCCTGAGCCGGCACCACAAAGCGTATGTGAAATTACAGTAGAGACTGCTGAGCAACCATGTCAGTTTTGCAAACCTGTGTCTGAGCAGAGGGGTTGCATGTGTTACTCAGCACCCGCAACGCCGGGCTGCTGTTACTCAGAGCACTTCTCCCTGTAAATTTTTGTTTGAAAGGTTTTTGCAAAGCTTAAACCCTGTATCACAAGGGTCCGAAATACAGAGCGCTCCGTGCCGACTACGTGTGGGTCCTGGCAGGGGAGCTATGCACAGCTATCAGTGCTGTGCCTAGCGTTCCCCTTTGAACCACGGTACCAGAGGAACCTGCATCTCCTGCAGAAAGCTTTAAGAAGAATATGGGTATCTCAGCTGGAACCACACTCCTGGGATTCCCCACCCAGCTATCTCCTCTGATGAATACTCCAGGAGCCTGAAGATCAGTTTTGTTGGTTCACAGCCAGAATGATGCAGAGGGCACCCTTAAATAGAAAGAGCACTAAGCCCCTGACAGTTAAGGAGCCTGATGTGAAACACAGAGCATTAAAAGACCAGCAAAGAGCAAACCCTGCTCCCCTAGCAATACTGTCAGGTGAGTACTGATATGCACACAGCTTGGCAATTTCACTTGCTTCAATACTAGCCTGGGGGTATCACTTTTAACACAATTATAGAAACCTAATAGAAGTTTTCAGTACTACACGTGCCTGGGTGCTGAGATTAAATTAGAACTGATTAGTAATATCTTGAAGTCTTTAATAACTCTTATGCTAAAATTAGTTTATCCTCATCTCTTTCATCTTAATGCAAAATACCCTCTCCAGCAGAAAAAGAAGAGGGGAGGAACACAGTGACCCAGTGGTGACTGAGCAGCATACTGCATGAACACCGCTGAGACACAGGCTGAGCGCCACAGCTCTCACCCCAGAGACGCACAGCACCCCACAGCGCCGCAGCAATCGCCCCTGCTTAGTACGTGCACTGCCGATGGGCAATAGGGAGACGACCTTAAGGGCAAGCTCCTCCTTGAAGTTTAGGAACAAAGCCATTCTATACACCAGAGAAAAAGCACCATTTGCGGAGGATGAAAGAAAACTTACCATCAGCATTACTGCAGCAATTGATGCTGCTAATTTCTCTGTAGAACTTTCTTACTTGCTTTCCTCAAGATGCCCCTTATTTCCCAATAATTTAGTTTGGAAGGAACCTCTAGTTCAACCTTCCCCTTAAAGGAGGTCAAACTACATAAGGGCTTCATCCAGCCAAGTTTTGAGCATCTCCAAGGATGCATGATCCCACAGCTTCTCAGGGCCCCTGTTTCAATATTTGACCACCCTTGCGGTAAAAAATAAGTGAATTAAAAAAATGTATGTAATGAGAATTTCCCATGTTCCAACTTGTGTCCATTGCTTCTCAGCCTGTGACCGTGTGCCTGCAAGAATCTGGCTCCATTTCCTCCTAATAGATAGCTGAAGACAACAGTACAGTCTCCCTTAGTCTTTTCCCTTCCTACAACTGAACAAACGCAGCTCTCTATTCCCACAGGTGCTCCAGCCCCCGACCATGATGGGACACTCTGCTAGACTCTAAAGCTCTGAAGCACCTGCATCCCAAGATGCCTCTCTTTTTATTTCATTTTCTTATGCGTGAACTTACTGATGGAGCAGAACACCTTCCACCGTACATGTCTGGGCTTCAATTCTAACATGCTTATAGCTTTCCTAACACAAATCAGTCTTCTGCTTCAGATGAGATGGAAGGATTACTCTGATGATTATGCACATTATTTTTCCACTCAAGTCTGTTTTTTCCCTTGAGTACTTGTTAAAAATGTGGCTACGCTTTTTATTTTTTAAAGTGGGAAAACTATAGCCTTTACAACCTCACTGTTATTAAAAAACATCTTGGTCCCCTTTGAAAAACAAAGTCATATTCACAAGAGCAAGAAAAGTTATACTACACTGGAGTTTAAAGCATGATTATTCTGGAAAGCAATATGATCCCTACTCAAAACTCCTCTGCAACCATAAAACACTTAATACATGCCAAAGGCATCACCTTCAAACACCTCTGTCACAATTATAAATTACTTAAGGTGCTAAATGCACAGAAAACTACACCTCCTTACCTGACATCCATCTGGCCAGCTCTACTGAAATCAGCTGTGGAGTATTTTGCTGTGTGGTGTTTGGGGATTTTTATTGTTTTGAATCAGCAGAGGTTGTGGTCTACATTCTGAACTTTGGTAAAAATAAAGTCAGAAAGACTTTGGCCATTAAAGCAAGGTGAGTTAGTACAAGTTCCTAAAAGCAGAGAGAGGCCTGTTTAGCAAATAAAATTAATTTCTTCCAAAATATATATATATTAATTTTGTTAGCTGACCATGTAATTTTATAGTTCTTCTAACACACAGGGGAGATGTCAATTGCCCTGAACTGTCTTTAAAATGCTGTGCACACTGTAAAAGCTACACTCTGAAACCAGAAAGCCAGACTTTTAACAGATGCTAATCAATCTACCTTCACCAACTTTTTCAAAGACAGGCTGATTTCTTTTTTTAAACAAGCTGAGCTTCCACTGCACAGAATGCTCCTAAGCAAGCATGATCAGAGGGCAAGCTCAGTGCCGTCTTCTGATAGTTTTTATTCCTTTACATTTTGACAAACTTTTCAATAGTATTTCTAAACAAAGCTTTGGTCCAAAGCCTAAGATTTTCATGTTGTACAAATGTCTTCAAAGACTCCAAGATTGATTATGCCTCAGTAACACAGAGGAAGGTGCCAGAAGTACCTTGCATTGTGTCTAGCCCAGCTGAACAGGAGCCAACACTTCGTCCTTCTTGGGGCTCATCTGCCCGGTGCAGCTGCTGCCTCAGCTAGAGAAACATTCAGCAATTAAAACCCAACTAGTTTAGGGGAGGAAGCCAAATCACATAAAAAAGGAAGTGATTTCCAACCAGGGCTCCCCCCTGCAACTACTTGGTGCGTGAGAAAAGCCTACACCAGCACAGCCGCAACAGTGCTAAAGCCACCATTTACCTCCAGCTGCAAGGGTGCTGTCAAGAAACACTCTTCCGCAGAAACACAAACCATCCTCACCTAGCAGGGAGCACCGCTCACTGTGCACAGCCTCACACCACAGCTCAGTCCCACTGCAACTTGTAAAATGTTTTCAACTAGAAAGACACACAAATATATTAAACTCAAACACAATGCGTGCATAGTCAAACAGCTACTTTTTATTTGCCAATGTTTAAAACATGGTAGTTACTACACTTGAAGTAGCGCATGCCAGGAATTATCAGAAAAAAAATCAAGAAGCAAGTGCAACAGACTGACTGGTGCACAGCATTAGGCACTGCTGCAACTGACTGTGGTACGTTAAATTGCAACTAACCCTATAAACCTTCTGCTCCCATGACTAAGGGGTTACATCCAGGTAGGCTCCAGGGAGCAGAGACTCTTTCTCTAAGTCAAATGCAGATGTCTGTTCTTCCTGCCTCAGGTAAACTGTGAGCCAGCCCTCCCACACACATTTTCTGACTAGGCAGAAGAACATTCCAATCTGTTTAACAAAATAGAGGGAAGAGTTAAAAAGTAATCCCGCTATCATCTTTAATATAAAGATTACATAGATAAACAGCAGGTTAAAGGTCCTTTTAAGGCCAAAGAGTTGAAGAAATTCCAAAGTAGAGCCTGAATTTGTCACTTATCTCTATATGTAGCTTGACAACATGCATATATCCACAACAACTTACAAATGCAGTTTGGAAAATACAGCCATGAAAATTTTCTTTTTTTCCGTTTTTCATATTGTACATTAACAGAGGTATTGTTTAACTTGATCAGTGGGCTCTACATTCTCACTGTTATTCTAAAATACACTGAAGCATCACTAAGGCTATGACCAGATGGTACCGTTCCAGTTGAAACAATCAAGGCTAAAAGATTAACACCTCCAATTTTATCAAGCACCACTTAGATGACCTCCTGATGTAACTACTAGCATGCATAGCTATTTCTAACACTAGTCAAGTCAAAGAGCTTGCATTAGGCTCAAGAGATCTTGAGTAGACCTACAAAAAAAAAAGATAAAGAAACCGCAAAATGGGAGTACCATTTTGATTGCACTGGAATTACGCCAGCAAATTCAAGGGGGATGGAACCCTTGAGTGGGAAAGGAAGGGGAACAGCAAGAAGCACTAGATGTCATGACTGCAGAGAGGTGGGAGCATCAGCAAGTGCCACAGCTTGCAGGACAGCTGGAGACCATCAGGCACTGGCCCTGATTAGCTTCTGGAGCAGAAACTCTCCAAAACAGGTCTTAAGGGTAGCATCTGCACAACACAGCAATATTAGGCCTGTTGCTAAGTACTTTGTGTCTGAGTTTTTCCCCCACTTTCCTCTGTTGCTTGCCCAGTTCTCACTCCTCTTCTATTTTGATTTTTGGCCTAGTTTCCAAACCACCTTCTGCCCTACACCATAGGTTACTGCATGCCCATACTCGTTAGCTTTTTCACCTTGGCTTGTAGACCATAGGATCTGCCTCATGCCTGGATCTGACTGCCTTAAACTGAATGTCCCTCCCCTCACCAAAACCTACACAACAATTAACCAGCCACTTCATCCCTTTACTCCCCTGACTCCCTCTTCTGACCCTCCTTCAAACAAGGTCCTCTTTACCATTCTTCCCCACGGCCACTCAGTTTCCCTTCTGCCTGCCTTCCATCCAACCGCTTGCATATCTGTGGGATGTCGTGGAGAAGCACAACAGTTGGAGACATTTCCAGCTCATGGGCCTCAGCTTCCCTGCAAAGCAGGAGCAGCTGTTGCAGGGAGAGACCTACCCATGCCACTCATCCCAAGTTTTCTCAGTTGTTCCTTAGAAACTCTGGCTGTACTGGGAGGCTGAAGGCAAACAGCCAAGGTGGCAGTTGCAACCACTATTGCTTGCCTCATGCCTGTTACCAGACCTCTGACAGGGTTCCCATGAGCACTCCTTAATCTGCCCCAGGCACCTTCAACCAGGTTGTTTTTAACAGATTATCTGCTTTAACTGATCTAATTATGTGTGGAGCAAGGCAAGGAGCTCCCACAATGTACTGTCACAGCAGTGGGTGATGCTGAGCAGCTGGGGGCCATAAAATCCTCCCTCACTGATGCAGTTTGTTACACTGGAGTAATAATAGGAGATGGAACATGGACACAGGAATGGAAAAATCCTGTAACGTGTCTACAAAGCACCTACAATTAGACACTTTTCAGTGGTTCCCAAGACAGCCTGGTTTTCAGTAGGATGTTGGAAGATGCATCTTCGGTGTCAATGCCAAATGACGGTAGCACTACTGCTCCTAAATACTCTCCTTCAGGAACAAAGAGAGGGTGGATTAACCTCCCACAGTTCACTACTCCCTCCTCTGGTCTTCTCTCTGCCAGCCCTCATCTCAGAAACAGCATAATTTCAGTAGCAGAAGGCATGAGATTTACCTTACAGAACCTCAGTCCAAATTGTTAACATTTAAAACTGAGGAGCTGAGAAGAGACTCAGCCTGGTAAGTGCCAGGTGTTGAGCAGGGAAGCACTAGCTGCCCAAGGGAGAGCACAGTGGTCACTACCTCCAGATCTCACTCCTATAGACGGGTGATAAGTTGTTTAACGCTGATTAAATGAAACAACTTCACATCAGCCCCGTACTAAGTGAGACAAACTCTGTTAATGTGGGCCTATCTGGGAGACTTGCTGATTGTGAATGCTAACTCCACAATACACACAAATTCAAAAGATTTACACTCTTGAGGATCCATCCTTCTCTTTCCTCCTAGACTTGATATAAAAGCATGAAGACTAGACCGATGCACATAAAGTACATTCATAACACAACCTAGGCTGATCGAGGTCAGTGGGCCTACATCAAGCAGGGTTTCTACTTTATTTACTGTATTATATACTGCATTTATTACTGTAATGCCAACTCCTTCCTCAACTTTCCTGGGACACCATGTATAATTGCAATACAGAGGTGAGAGAAAAATTATAAGAACTTTCATTAATTTATTTAGAGTCTACTGTGACTCAGCTTTCATTATGTCTCACCACATTCACAGCAGAAAATCCCATGCATTTTATCCACCAACAAAAGTCATAAATACATACAAAATATTTGTTAGAGGAGTGTTCCATATTATCCAAGGACAACAATAAACAACTGCATTTCTGCTCCCCTGTGGGGAAAGCATTTCACTGCCCCAGAACTCTGATTTACAGTACCTCCAGAAAGTGCCACAGAAACCATGTACGGTGGAAAGCCTAGACTGAAACACAACTACGTAGCACTCCGTGGATTACAGTGTTTACAGCAAAACTGAAGTTGTTTTTAAGTTAAAGATATAGGTTTCTAGCCCTGTACAGTTATAAAGAAAAATTCTGAATGCAAATCAATATAAGGCTATCTATTTCTACAGGGAAATGCAATAAAATAGCTTTGAGAGGTGTGAATTTCCTCACTCATCTCAACTTTGAAGCCTAACAATAATTCAAGTGTTAACGCCAACTGTTTTACCAATGACAGATGACTTTTTTTTAGAACTGCTTCCTAATATGCTTTACCCGCTGTGGCAAGATCCATACAAGGTGGCATAGCACAGAAAATTTCAAAGATATTGATACCTTCATGTTCAATTGTATTTCTTATTCTTTTTCATTTTATCTGTCAACATAAGAATTTGTAAGAAGGTTAGACTGAAAGAAGAAACAAAAGCAAAGAAAAATCTGAAGGTACCAAAGGACTACTAGATCTTTGGGCCATAGCCACAGAAGGGAAAATTGCAAGAACAGTATTGGAGAAGCGAGGAATAACAATTCCCTAACCCTCCCTTCCCCTCCAAGACTTGAATACTTCTATTTTTGCCATCTCACTTGAAATCCATACATGAAGCCAAGTGCTCAGACATGTTATCTTTCCTTTAAACATGTGTATCAGTCTTCCTTGAAGCATTAATTTCACAGCCCAAATCCCAAATGCTTTGACCAGTTCTGCTATTTCTCGTTCTGAAGTCATGCACCATAGTTATACAGAGTTACTGGACAGTTTCCATCAGAGTTTTCACCAGTATTTGAACTAATTTCTTTAGGATTGCATTCCCCCTTCCATTTTATTTATTTATTTTTAGGGAGAAGAAAGGGGAAAGACTCCAAAAACCCGGGTGAAGTACCAAAAATTTGAACAAAAGCACAATGAGTTCTTGATACTATTTACACAAAACTAATAGCAATCATTTACAGAGTTGAACCAAAACTAAGCAACTAATCACTAGGCAAGACACCCCTCACTATGGCAAATTCTTCAACTTCATAACCCATGACACAGTAATTCATTAAAACAGGCAACAGCAAGGCCACAGTATCACAAGGTCTCTGCATCTTGTTCCCTTTCTTCACTTCCATATGCAGATAATTCCACTGCTGTCAGCAGCAGCGACACTGATGTAAAGCTAGAGTTCGTTGTCACAAACTGGACCCACAGGCATTGGAAGGCAACCCACAGCAGGCAAAAAAGGAAAGAGCCCAGTACACACGACGCTAAGTAGAGATGAATACTCATTCAGCATGGGTACACACAAGAAATAAATCCTGTAAGTGTCGTCTCAGCAGTTTGGCCCCACACTGCCACACTAGTCTGTTCCTCTGCACATCCACACACCCCTGCAGGTACGGCTGACAGAGCTGAACGCTTGTTCCGAGTTATGCCATGTTGAAAAGTGCCTGACAATTACACAGGACTTACAGGTAATGAAAACAACAGCCTGCAACAGCCACCATGCATCACACTCCAGAAGTACCAGTTGACAGCCCCCTCCCCTACTGGTCACATACAAGAGACCAGCAGCCCGTTTCTGATGGTCTAGGCTTACCTAGGTTTGTACTCCGATCACTTTGTTCCATGCTAGACTGCATGGGCAACACTTGGCATAAAGGACAGGAAAGAGACAAGGTAATTAATACTAGAGTGTGGTTCAGCATCCCCTGATGTCAACAGCAGTGCCACCCAGTGACATCAACAGTCATATAAAAACAACTAAATATAGTTAAAGACATGACTCTGCTTCATGATTCTGAGGGGATTTAGTAGTTTGAGATTAACACTGCTCTGAACTCAGCAGGCTTTCGGTCAAACTCAAGCAAGTCCCATTTCAAGAGCGTAGCCAGGAAAGCCCAGACAACTTCCCACTATAAACAAAAGTCAAAATTAACCGAAATATGAATCTACAAAGAATTATGATTTAGAAACACTTTAATTACCTTAGCGTGACATGCACTTGATTTCAGACAAGTACTTGGGATTTTTAGCTGTGTGCATTCAATTAAAATCAATGGAAGGTCAAACAGTTAAAACCCCAAACACATCAAGGAGTTTGTAACAGTATTAAGCGGTCCAAAAAGCAGCAAAGGCCCATTAGCAACCTAATCTAGCCCCTGTGAAATGAAGGGCCATGACAGTATTTCCATTTACACACACGGTTCTTCTGAAGTCAGGAGTGGAAGTGGCCTTCTACCCTTCCTCATTTGTTCTGGCTTTGTTTTGTTCTGCCCACCTAGACCACAGAAAATGTTCTGGTTGTACCAGGAGCAGGGTCTACCTGGTGCTTCCCCCAGGGCAGCAGCAATGAGGAATGAAGAATTGGATTAAAGAAGGTCCACAATGAAATCCCACCTGAAGCGGCCATTCCCCAATTTCTGAGTACCAGCCATACCCCTCAAGCTGAAAAGCAGCCGAGCTTGCTGCACATGATGCATCCCACTGCCCCCTCTTGGACCCCAGCAGTACGTTTAGCAGGAAGGCCTGTATCGCGCTGGGGCATCTTGAGTCAAGATAACGGATTCTGAAACAGATGCAGCTTCCCCAAAAAACAAGGAGAGGCAGGATCCTTCAGATGTGCCAAAAGCCATTAAGCTGGGACCACAGACCAACAACTTTTGAAAATCAGTGTGGAAACCTTCGATAGACTCCTAGGTTTGGCAATACTAAAATGTATGTTTAACCTTAAGCAAGTGCCTTAGTCTCCACACTTTGTTTCCCACATGTAAAAGAGGAGAATACTTACTCTTCCTTTGTTTGCTTAGACTGCAAGCAATCCCTAGTGGAGACTGCCTTTTGCTACACGTGCGTTCAGTGTTCTGAGAGCCTGTTTTTGATTTTGATCCTATGCACCCGTTATATTAATTAATCATCTTTCTTCCGTTACATCACAAAAACAAGGCACCATTCACAGTACACTGAACTGATTATGCTTCCCTCCTTGCTTGTGTTACTCTGTTCAAAACTAACAGCATCACTGATGCTTCAGAGCTAATCATTCGAGATGGACAGAGCAGTCCACCGTGTCGCAGAGCTGTTTGAAGCCAGCTATGCGCACCGGCAGACAGCTCTGGCTACGCTCAACCCACATTTGGGAAGGCCAGAGGCAGGCAGTTAGAATGGAAGCTGGGTTGAGGATGGCAGCCATCAGAGACGCAGCAGCAGCCAAACTGACACGAGCTGGCCCTATTCAGTCCTTGCTACCCAGCTAATGTTTTGGCACCTGTGACAGTGACTCTAGAATAAACTTTCCAAATCTAAGCCAACAGCCCTGCCAACAAATGACATCGACACTTTTCATCACAGTTGGGGTTTATTTCTATTGGAGAAGGCCACAGAGCATGGCAGGTCCGTGACCAGCCAAGGGAGAGCTCCCAGCGAGTTTTAGATCACCCAGGTACAGCCAAACCACAGCTACTTTTTGGGGAAGGCAAATGTTTGTGTTTCCTGCAATATCTAGGGCAAACCAGGTTAGGAAGAGTAAATTTGATTACTGCAGCTTGAAATTGAAAATGCAATACTTTAGCCAAATACAACTTTGGGCTGCTCCAAATGGTAACAGATATATTTTTTTCTCAGACTTCAAAACTAAGATTAGGAGACTCAAGTCAAGTCTTCTCGGAGCAGAAGTTTGACAGCCTTTGTCTGAAAGCAGTGTTTTCAATCTCTTTTTTTAAAAGCCCTCTGTTTTGGGAAGTGAATGGTTTTTCTGTGTATGATTGTCTTCAGACTCATTACACCTCTCCTTTTAATTGCCCATGTAAAAATAGAAAATAACTAAAAAGCACATGCTATTCTGCACTTCTGAAAAACTGACTCATCTTGTGTGCTGCAAAGAGGAAATATTTCAACTGCCAACACAGAGCAGCCATACAAGATCCTGGGTGCTGTTCCCCAAATATTACTCAGCAAGCACCTGTCCCTTCTAAAAATATGACTCAAGCTTTCCAGTTCCACCTTTTGCATTTCCTTATGGAAGGACAATAGGGCAGGAACAGGGGTTTGAGATTTCATCCTCTGACAGACTCTCAGGACAAGTCATGTGGAGTACAGCCATGCAGTATTTTACAGGCAGGCATCCATGCTTTGGAGTGGCAAGACACAAGTTCTGATCTGGAAGCAGTAAAGGATCATTTGAATTCAGGCACAGCATCATGCCAGGTATGGCTACACTACCTGCAGCACAGCACTGGATTGCACCTATTTGGAGCATGCTGGAGCAAGATCAAATCCACGTGGAGACAAACACGAGCAACCCTGATCTGAGCCTTGTTTTTTTCAGCCACAAAGCAAGAATAACTTCCCTACATCAGTAACAATTAAACATTGCTCAAAAATGAACACCCCGAAACAGTGACACATTGAAGAACGGAGGGTTAAGGGCCAGAGCTACTCTTTAACTGCAAAACTGGAGATCCTCAGGCTTGCTCTGGAAAACCTGTTTCTATTTGCAAGGGACCTAAAACTTTGGCCATCTTCCTCTGTTTTCAGTAGCCTGATTTCCTTCTTCTGGCCTACACACCTGCAATATAGTGAACTACTGCCAGCAAAGTCTCAGGTGAATATATATTTTTTTTCAAGTTAGGAGCAAATGCCCCACTGCAGCTCTGAGATATCCTACTTCATACCAGCCTCATGTCTCCAGGTATCTCCATGCTGCTGTACTACAACATTGCAGTTTTCCAGTAGCAACCTTGCAACTCAACTGCTTTTGAGAGTTTGATCACTGGAAACCTGCTTTTTCTGCGTGCTCCCCTCTACCATTACTTGGCAAATCTGTGAATTAGTTATTTTGCTTTAATGAGCATGGAATTTTATATCCAAACACTATACGTCTGCTACACAATTCCTTCTTCACAATACTCTACAATTTACAAAGGAGAAAGAAATGTATTCTTTGGGCTCAAACACCAAATCTAGTTATGATGCTTAATGAGTCACCTCATCTTGAGTTAACCTCATTCATTCCAAGTTAAACTAGTGCACCTTATGTCAAATTTATTTCAGACTCAGAGCACATGCAGTTAATTACAAAGCTCATTGGACTGCATGTGTCCCAAAATTAGGCTGGATTGACTTACCAAAAAAAAAGCTTAATGCTATATCTGTCACTAGTGCAAATGGATAGAGCACTGATTCAGAGCAGAACAAACCAGAGCAGTTGTCACGTACATGAATGTCACTGTGAAGAGGAAGGTGTTAAGAATAGGATAAGAAGCAAAAGGCCTGTATTTTAGCAAGGGAAAGTTAGATTTTGCATTAAAAAAAAAAAACCACAAAGCAGTAAGGTAATTAACCACTGGAATAAAGAACCTAAGAAAGTTGTGAACTTCTATCACTGATTTAAACACAGCTTATCCTGGCTGCAAGTAGCAGAAATGGACCAGATGATCACTTCAGGTCCGTTTCAGCACTATTTTCTATTATTCTATTCTTTCAGCAGCTCTCAGCAGTGTATTTTTCTAATTACACCCAGTTTTCACCAGATTACTCTCCCTTTATTCACATTTCCTAGCACAAACACCCAGGGCAAGCTGTTCTGGACACTAGCTCCTTTGGCACTATGTTGCTGTACCTTTTGTGAGGATTTGGCCCTTAAGATCTCTCAAGAGTAGAGCTTTAATTTCACAGCACGGATCTTGCTCATTTTACTCCATATTTACCGAGAACAAAGGGAAGACTATGCAAATGCCCTGCTACTTAGACCTGAACAAAGTGGAAGCAAACATGTAGATGTGAATGGGAGACATAATGGTATGAAAAAAGCAGCCCTTTACAAAAGTAAAATGACTTTGTCAGGGTCCCTTTGCACTATGTGCATGGATGATTTGTGACAAAACAAAAAAGTGCTAGCCTAGCACGTCACCCATGTCAGAGATTAGAGCACTTCAAAACCCTCAGTAGTTCAAGCACTTTCTGGAACTTGAAAGGCTTTCTTAGGCAGTGCTTAGCTTCTTTATGGCTTTTACACAACTTTGATGTGCACCTAAGAGTGAGGAATCTTAATCTGAAGGTTTTCTATGGAAAATACCCATATTGTATATAAATCACAAAATCTTGTCACCCTGATTAACATGAGTCAAAAGTTTGCAAAACTTTGTGCCTATAGATAAAAGATTGAGTCATTATATTGATACCCAAATAAGAACCCTGAATTTCTGAGCACTTGGTTAATTTCAAAAGGCTTCTCTAATAATAGCACTGGAGTAATATTTCCAGTCATTGACAAAGTATGGTGTGCAAGGCCGTAATCAGTTATACAAATGTCACTTTTCCCCCATTCTCATTCTGTCTTTAAAGCAGAGATTTAAAGTTCCTTGAAGTTAAGGGATCTGTCGAAACACAATCAATTTCTCCTGCGTTACAAAACCTCTTCTCTGAGTGCAAACATGGATGTGTAAACATAAGCTTCATTCTCCCCCCTCACCAAACACACTTAACCCTCAGTAGCATTAATGGGAATTATGCATGCATAACGAGCAGAGAATAGTCCCCTTATGAATAGGGCCCTTGTTGGAACAATGAATACATTTAACCATTAACATCTAGGGATGTGCCGAACTATCCAATTTAACTAGCTACCAAACAAAGCTACCATGACCTATCTGGTATTGTCAGGTTCAGAACGCGGCTCTCTGAAATTTGTCTCTCATTTGTTTTTAAAGGACTTGACAGTGGTTTGCACAGCAGAGCGGGGAGCTCTTTGTCAGAATGAGCTCCTCGGAAAAGGATGGCCCTCCAGAACGCCTGTCACATCCACCATGTGATGGAAGAACTCTGGAGAGGGAAAGACCATGACCCCAGAAAGCAAGCAGAGTCATTATAAGACCAAAGAATCCATATATGCATATTTCAAATGCAGATACGCGTTGACCATCGGTATTAATGGAAGCCCAGTAAGAACAGAGAAAGGCAGAATATAGCACAGAATCGTATAAAGCAGGCTAAAAACTACATAACAAAAGAAACAAGGGGAAAGGCTGATTAAAGACAACTTCTAGGGAAATAATTTTCTGTCTTCTGTAGCTCTGAAGTTCCTATGCAATTGCCTGGCTACACTTGCTCTTTATTCCTATGTTTTAGCTATCAAAACACAAGACAGAACCTGGGATATTATGTCTATTAATGATACTTCCTGAGACTTTTGAGTCCACAAAGTAGCAATAAAATTTAATGGTATCATCTGTGATATTTAAAATTCCTTCGTTGTCTTAAGTTCCTTCTGTATTCTTTGAACTAGCACATTGAAATTTCACAAGTAAAAACTTTACACATTAATCATGCATGTATGAATACACTAAGAAGGTAATTAATAATCATCCCTTAAAACTGATGTACTGAGAAGAGTAAAATAGATGGATTTTGTCTAATGAAAGTATATGCACGGTGCTTATCCATAATAGGAGGCAAGCTTGTGCTTGCTCAATCATAAATCATTTGCTAAATAGTGCCAAGGTGCTTGGTGCTGTACAACAGCACTTACGAGCCCCAGTGAGGTTCAGGACAGTCAAGCATTCAAATTAATCTGTAAGACTGCTAGGGCAAGCCCTTGGCATGCCTGTGCAGCACCTTGTCCAGAAGAGACCACCCTCAATCCAGAGTGAGCCTTTGGCTGTTACCCTACTATAGAAGCACAGAGACCTCTCACCTCAAGAGTAAACCCACCAGAGGCAGCTGAAGTGTCTGCTGAAGAAAACCACAGAGCAGTGGAATTGGTTATATTGCATTTCTAAGCTGTGTAAGGTTTACTTGCCATCAGATGCCACTAGACTACAGGACTCAATATGGAATCGGCAAATTCTCAGCCGCCTGAGTTTCAATTTGACACCCTAAAATGAGGATACAAATATTGTCCTTATGTTCTTCTACAGGGTGGTCGTAATGACCAGCATTGCTAAAGCAGTTCAGACAAAGGGCTAATTCCGAGTATCAGCATTGCTACAGAAAATATCTAGCTCTTGAAACGGACAAAATGTAGCCATAAAAAAAGTATTCTGGACACCTGTTACCTTTCTAACAAAGAGAGCAGTTTGGCACGCAGTTCTACTATCCTTACTGCACAAACAACACAAGTCCCTTCCCTGTCCAGAATGCAACTAGTCCTGATCGTACATAGCCTCCTCACACACCTGAATCTACAGAAGACCACCCTGGGTCATGAAGGACACAAGAGGAGAGAAAATCCTTGTCTTCCTAAGTCTGTACTATGTAATCCTGCGACCCAGCTTTTAGCTTGGGGCTCAGGTTACTTTTGTAGATCCAAACAGAACAAGATAATGTCCAGAAATATTTTGCATTTTTCCATCAAATAATATATTGCCTTAAAAAAAATTAAATCTTAAGTGCTTGGTAGAGGGTGGAAACAGGCTTGCTTCCCAATTATTTTTTTTATCCTTAAGAAGAAAATCATTAAGTATTAGCTAGCTACCTCATTTCATCCACTTGCTGCTCAGAAGTTACCTTAATGTGAACGAAACAAGTATCTGTAAATATCTCTCTACAGATATCAGGATGATTGCATCATATTAAATAGCAATACCTAATCAAATTGACAGAGATTGAGAGACTAAGTATAATTCTGTGTCATGGGTTCAGCTGCTATTTGGAAATTGATTCTGATCCATCAAAATTCACATTTGCCCCTAGATGCAGATGCTGTGCTCTAAACTGGTAAGTGATGAGTATGTATTTGAAGTATTATTAAACATATGCCTCTTTATCATGTCATTTTAAGCTTTCACGGGAGAAAGATTCAATTACAAAGACTTTGCAATATGTGGAACTCTAGCTCTAGTTTTATACCATCTAAAAGCAAAACCATTTTTAAAAAGAAATACATTTTACTGCCCAGGGTGCATTTTACACATATCCTTGCTTTTTACAGATCCTCAGGTTTATGCCAATTTTCATGATTAATCTTTATAAAAAGCTTTTACTTGTTTTGATGTATTTATTTTATTGATTTATACAGCAATTATAATCATGCCAACTTTGTTTCTACTTATCACATTAATGCCTTTTCATTAATACTGCCCTTTGGTTAAGAACTGACAGCTCAGCCCTGCAATGCTGGGGGGGAGGGGGATATTTTTCTATTATTTTCCAGTTACAATCTGATGGCAAAACTTCAGTGGCATATAAGGTTCTACAGATGCAGCTCTTGGGAGCCACCAGTATTTTAAGTATGAATCATTTCTTACTAAGCTTGTTCTTGATCCTGAGATCAAGTTCAACACCAGAATCGCCAGATCTTGAGATGACCATTAAAAAAAAAATAAAAGTCACTACACAGTCTTCTCAGAAGTTTTTGAGAGAATGACTAGACCATGTGAATTGTAGAAATGCTTGGCTCTTTCCCTTGACTCAGTTTGATAACAAGATTGCGTGTTGGGGGGAGACTAGGTTCTCTGCTGACTTGGATTCCTTCCCAGGACATTTACAGGAAAGGTTGATCTGAATAACTAAGCCAGTCCACTACTCACCTGGACCAAATGCTCATGCAAGTCACTGAGGACACTGCTTTTTCCGAGTCTCACGGATATGAGAACTATAGATTTCCATCTGGCAGCGGAACAGCGATTCCATCTTTATGAGGCACTAAGTAAGTTTAAACAGATTTTTTTTTTGAGTATAGATTACTCCCAGGAGGGCATTACAGAATGGGCAGCTGGTCCCGCGTCAAACAAATTTAAGGCATGGGAAAAGAAGAGGGGAGAAAAAGATATTACCGCTGGCGTGAGTCTTGCCTGCATCCACAGTCATCACCAGCTTTAGGTTAACACTTCTGGTGACAGTCAGAGCCTGAAGAGCGCTATAAAATCCTGAGAAGATTAATGAAGGAAGCATCCTTACTCCAGAGGAGCTGCAGGCTGCAAAAGCACAGCTTTTCTTCTGCTCAGAACAGCTATCACAGCAAGTGCAGACTACAGCCCATGATTGCTCAGAGACTCTGGAAAGCCTCCTTCCTCCTTGGGGTTGCCTCTGGATGAGAGAAGTGAAGGAAGGACAGCTTTTGGGTTCAGCTTCCAGTTCATCAGAAACCAAGGTAGTTTCTAGTCTTATTCCTCACATAAAGAAAGAATTAAGTAGAAGTCAGCCTGAAGAAACAAAGGTATAATTCACTGATACTTTGTGTGGCTGTGATCTACCTCCCTTTCATAGCAGCTTTTCAGCAATACCCCTCAAAATAACATACCGTGACACAGCCCGCAGAAGGGGAAACTGAGGCACAATTGGCCTTATTTTAGGCTATTCAGAGAGTGACAGAGATGGGAACAGAATCCATCTCACATTAGAACAGTCCACTCCCTCCAACAGGTCAACAGTCTGTGGTTTAAACCACCAAGAAGTCTGTGTGTCCATAAATAAGCAAATACTAAGTGTAATAGGAAGACAACCTTCCATTATAACAAGCTGCAAGTTGTCCAAGGACATTTCACAAACTTGTTATAGCTCTCAGGATTTTCTGAACGAAAAAGAAACTTCATGGAAACAAGATGTGGTTTTGTGCCTTTGCTTAAAATCTTAACCACCCTACAACTGTTTCTAAGCATTAATGCAACTGCGCTCATCCAGGAACCCTTTTACTAAATGTACTCTTCATCCACAGCACTGAAGGCAGTCCCACACAACCACGTATGCAGGTTAACAGTAAGCCTAAGCATAAATTGCAGTTCACACCACAGGATTTCAGTCACTCATTCTGATGAGGCAAAAACTTTCCAAAGCCAATAAAGCAAGTACATTTCACATCTGGCACACACCAGGCTTATGAGTGACTTTGACAGAATGCTGCTGTGAGCAAAATGTGTTTCAGCACTGCACCTTTACCAGGGGAATTACAGTGTTCTCATTACCATGATAGAAATAAAGAGCTGAGTGGTAATAAAAGAAAAAAACAGGAAAATAAAGCGTGGCATGACCCATTTCATAATAAAATGGCTAGTTTAATAGATATTCTTGGATATAGTCAAAAAGGGATCTAGCTCATGCTTTTCCAACATGATGGGAGCTTTGCCACGGTCTGAGATGGGATGAGATCCAGTCTAACACATGCACCACACACAGCAAGGAGCTTCTGGTAAGAATCTAGGACTTTCCTGTTGCTGTTCAGAAAGCAAAATAGTTTTAATGTATAAATTATTAATGCATGTCCAGCCCTGCTATAGGTTATTTAGTACATACACATGGCAATGAATGCTTCTGCTGATTTAAGGTGCAGGATGACAGTAAAGAATCTCTTAGTAGGACAAAATCTGCCCTTCAGAAGCAAGTCTCTGAGCACAACCTGGGCAGCTTCTGTGCTCTTGGGAAAGCAGTAGAGCAGCAAGATAAGGAAATCACCCTTTTGGTAATCCTCAAAAAGATGATTATCTAAAAGGTAAAGAGTTCCTAGAACTCTTTCACAAATGGCAAATACTTTCCTTGCTTGCCAGAAGTCAGCCCAATTCTATCTCTACACTTACACGTTTACAGACCTTTTTTTTTTTTTGCACGATCATGCACTAGTCAATAAGCAAGACAGACAGAACTGAGCCTATATAAACAGAAAGGATGTTCTTGTGATTACATGATTACCAATGGAATCAAGAGGGCTACTTTTCTTCTGGTTCTGCTCCAATTCACTCCCTCAACGTGGTCAAGCCACAGACTCCAGTTGGGTTCATTCAGTTTTCCTACGGTGAATTTGGAAAGCAGTGACAGCCAACTGCCACCGTGCGCCATGCCACAGAAAAGCCCATGAATAAATGGAACTTTAAACACAGTCTGTGCCAGCGTGCAGTTACGCTGTAATATAACCCAGGGCTCACAGGGTATCGCTAACGGCAGCCTCATGTCTGGGAAGAATACCATACGTAGCAGTACGCATCAGATTTGAGATATCTAGACTCCCTGGAACCAAAGGCTTAGTCCCCTGGCAGGATTAACACAGCCCTTCGCTCTTGGAGACAGCATACAATTCTCTCTCATCAAAATGTTAACCAAGGAGCTCCTACAAAAACATCCCAGCTCAGCCTGTGATAATCAAAGTACAAGACTGGGAACATATTACCTCATTTTCCAGTCTGGGGGAAGACACAAAAAACCCTTCCTCTGAATCACAGCCAAGGCAGCCGTACCTTTACCTGACCAATCTGTTTGCTATTTGCAGCAAATTACCCTTGAAACATTCAGTTTGTTCCAGCGAAACTGACTACCAAATAGCGGCACAGACTCCGCTAGCAGAGGAGAGAGTCTTACAGACAGACCAAGGAGATCTGCTGCTCAAAAATACCTGTTGCTTGGACCTCTTATCCATCTTTCTTAGTTCTGCACTTGTTAATGGACTAGATTAGGAAAAGCATTCGCTATCTTTTGGGGAAACTATGGAAGAGAAATTTAAGAGAAGGATCCTCAGCATCTCTAAGAGCTCTCTTGCAAAGGTGACTTTTCAGAAAGGTTGCAGCCAGATTCACATCACATCTTAAAAATGAAAGGATATTTTCCCCAGGATTCTTCCTCCTTCACTTTGCCAATTCATTTTATACAAGAGGCTGACAAGTCCTGCCCAATGCCACTCTGTCTCACTGCAGGTCATGCTAACGTCCCTCTCAACTCACCTATCTGCTTAGGGATCACAGCACCCTGTCTGTAGATCATGTGTGACACGGGGAAGCAGCCACCAGTTCCTATGAAGCTTGTATCTGGGATCTGTCATTGTATCTAGGATCCACTAGTGCGCGACTTCAGCACCCACAACCACAACTAATACCACAGGAGGGTGTAGGCTACAAACTCTCCCAAGTATTTAAACTTAATTTTATTGTGGGCAAGGTGGGTATTACCCACAGGAAGGGACAGAATATACACACCTGACAGTCTGCTCGCTGATCCCACACCCAGCACTGGGTTGGGCCTCTCAACTGAGCTGCTGATTTTCCTGAAGGTTGTAAGAACACAATAATCCTTAAGACTTTAACCTCTGTCAGATTCGTTGTATTAGCCTATAAATACTGGCTTTAGCTTAGCCAAAGGCTTTCAACGACTTTGTGATTGAAAACATCTAGTAAACAGACAACAGGACTGCAAAGTTCTATTTTCTAGAGAAAACAAGCCAAAACCAACATGCAGACAACTGATGACTGCGGAGCACCCCAGTGCATATGCAAGTCTAGCCCACATGAGCAGGAGTTAGTGGGAAGCTCTGCACAGGCTTTATTCAGTGCTGGATTCAGCTGAGCACGCTTTCCAGTGTCACCCCCGGCTGCCCACCGCTTTCCCCTTTTCTACTTTAACTGACAACTGTCTGAAGTCTTCAGAGGAGATGCTTCAACATTCACGTGTTGTTAAAATGCGCAATAAAATGAGTCTCAATGTCCAAGAGGGAGAAAAAGAGTGTGTGTAGGGGGAGTTATATTAAGATTTATTCACTGGTAACAGCTGCCAGATGAAAACACTTCAGTACTTAATTAAGAGGGCACAAGACAGGAGGCATTACTGCCTGGCAAGATATCATTGAGACATGCAAGCTTTGGTGGAGCTGAGTATACTTAACAAACAGGGAAGATCAATATGCACCACTTTTCCTCAGCTCTCCTCTGCTCCTATCATCCTCTTCAAAATAAACCTTTATCAGCTAAAATTTAAAAGGGTATTACCCTCTCTCACCTTCTCTCATGCTATTTATTTTCTGAGAGCTTGTTATTCAATAGGGAAGTTCAATATGACACAAGAATACAATTAAACCTCTCTAAAGCACCACAGCATCTACACCTTCCTTCTGGCAGTGCACAATTTCCCCCAAGTTTCACCTACAGTACTAGAGTTTTATAGAAGATATAAAAACAATCAAAGCAGAAAGAGATGAGGAAAGACAGTTAAGCATGCATCAAAATGGATGAAAAGCCTTGTTTTACCTTTTTTTTTTTTTTAACTAGCTTTCACATTTAGCTCTCAAAGACAAGTGTGATGTGATGCCTCTGTCAGCACAAGAGAACAGTACCATAATTCAAGCTTCAGAATGCCGTTCCTGGAAATCTTTTCTTGCCACAAAATGAGGAACGATTCCTTGCTCACGGACAACTTTATAGCCGTGTGTCATCTCAACTACTTTATGCAAAGCAAAGGTAAAGATCACCAGCACTGTGCAATCATTTACAGCCCTAAGAGTTGCTGTACGAGATCTGCCCAATGGCCTATCAACTCTAGTCCCCAAGACAGAAACCCATGCCAGAAAACATATCCAAAACTCATTTAAGATAAGAAGTCTTTCCATCAAACTCAGCAGGCTTTGAACTGAACTGCTTTAAAAAAAAAAAGTGAAAAAATAAAGCAACAACCCAAATTGACATTTATACCACCACACACCTACAGGCAATTGTGCTAGCACAAGGCAGCTAGAGGTTGTTTTACGATACTGACAAGTCTTCGCTTTTTTATTCTGGTCCTTGTAAACATTTTCTTAAAACATGTAAGAATCAGGGATGTGACTTCATTATCTAGATAGATATGTGGTCATTCATAGAAGTTTAATCTTTTTTGACATTATAATGTACTTTATCCCCTTACAATGAATTCCACAGGGTAATTGTAGAATATGCAAAAAAAGAATCTTTTCTTGTTACACGTGTTACTTTTCCATTCCATTGCTGTCACACATTGTATGAAACAGCAAAAGGGAGCACCACTCTACTGATCAACTTTCACAAGTATTAAAGTACTGCAGACTGACTGCTTAACTAAGCAAACGCTGAGTTCTCTTGGCTGTATCCTTCCAAGGTGTTACCTCCGCCTCTCCTTATGACAATGTTCCTGAATTCATCTGCAAGGTAACTCTTCCTAATTCAGAAGTTACAAAGCATTCAACCAGCCTGCCCGAGGATTCTTACACCTGGGGAGCAAAACAAGCGTTCCTTAACAGCTCGGTTACTAATTTGCCTTCTGAGAAAGGGATCCTTTACAGAAGGAAGCCTCTGCTTTAACTCCTTGCCAAAGGGATCACACCGGTCTTAAACGCCGGAGGGAAAAAAGGGCTGGTGGCGATCAATAAGCAATACCCGCACAACGCAAAGATCTAGGAGTCATTCTGGTCTCTTTTCCTAGGAAGTCTTTTGAAATTATTTTACTAAGAGGCGTGCCAAATCCGCTTAGTTCCCCGCTACCTGTGACCGGCAGGAACGCCGGCGCTAGACGAAGGGAGCCGCGGCGCACCGGCTTTTGGCAGGCAGTCGCGCAGCCCCCGACGGCGGCACCGGGGCCGGGGGAGAACCCCGGGACGCCGCCGCCCGCGGGGATCCCCGCTGCTCCGAGGGCGCAGGCAGAGGCGAGCCCGGCCGGCCCCGGCCCCCCCGCCCCGGGCCCGCCCGCAGCACCGAGAAGCCACCCCGCGGGTGGGTCGCTACTGACCGGCCGTGGGCACGTCGGGGACCAGCTTGAGGGGCCCGATCTGCCGCAGCTGAAACGCCGTCCGCACTTCGTGGCAGCTGGGGGACTTGCCCGCCGCCACCCCGCCGCACAGCCCCGCCGTCGCCGCCGCCAGCAGCCACAGCCCCAGGAGCCCGCGGCTCCCGTCGGCGGCCATCTCGCACCCCCGGCGGGCCGGGCCGGGCCGGAGCGCTGCGGGGCGCGGGCCGTGTGCCGGTGGCGGGCGCTGCCCCCCGCCCGCCTCCCGCGCTCCTCCTCGGCGAGTGCGGCCGCCGCCGCCCGCCCCCGCCCCTCCCCGCCCGCCCGCGGGGTCCGAGGGGCGCCGCCGCCCCCCGCTCATTGGCTTCTGCCGCGGTGCGGGGGGAGAAGGGGGGGGGGGAGAGGAAGAGCAGAGCCCTGAGGGGCGCCCTCGGTACGGCCGCACGGACCCCGCGCCCGTCCCGGCCCGAGGGCTTCAGCCTCCGGCAGCGCCGGTGGGAGGGGGTGCCGGAGACCACGGGCGAGCCCTGGCCACCACCAGCCCCGCCGCGCTAGCCCACGCCTCGGCTGCGGTGGCGGCTGCTGCGCTGCCTTGCGGCAAGCGGAACACAAAAGTTTTTACAGAGCGTCGGTACGGTCTCTGCAGGCCACGGAGTCCCGGGCAGCCCAAGCCCCCGCCGGCCCCCGGGAGAAGGGAGAGCTATACCAAGGGAGACATGCTCTCTCTCAGAGGAGAGGGGCACATGGTTATCAAGGAAAACAGGTGCAGAGAGTGCAATCCCAGCAGTAGATATAAAAACCCTAAGCACAGCAGGTTGCAAAAAATCATGCGCAGTTTGCTTAGATTCTGAAATTCCTAGCAGATGACATGGAGTCCATGGAAGAGTCTGAGACAAGTGTTAACTCCAACCAACAGTCACTACAGAGACTAGAAAAAACTTGCACCAAGAAACACATCCCTATGCACCAACTGCATATGTAAATCGCGGATTTGTACAAAAGCCAGCATCAGTTACATCCTATATTGTTTTGGGAGACACACACACACACACCCCCGGGGCTGAGACCACCTTGAGAGTAGTTGGTGTCACCAGCAGAGTGACTTCTGCGATCTTTTCACTGCCCTAAGCATGCTTCGGGATCAACTGCTTCACCATACATTTCACCATAGAACTATGCTCAGCATCCAGGAATGTTTCACAAACACTCAATTTCCAGAGAAGCCAAACCCCAGAAGTCTCCCCCACGCAGCCCCATTTGCACAGTACCTTTCAGGCATACAGAGCACGTTACGAGCTACAAGAATTACTATTGTTTGAGGCCATTATGTCTGATTTCTTTAAGGTTACTTGCAACCCTCAAGACGCTTCTAATGTGCTCCTGGAGCAACAGGGGAACCCACCTGCAGCTAATTTAGCCATTATACCTTCCCGTAAGGTAGTAATGAGAGGCTGAGCTCTGTGCTGTAGATAGTTGATCAAGTTGTATTTTAATAGCTAGAAGTGCAAATCCTTTAAGCAATTTGCTTGTATTAACTTTGTTACTATCGAGACAGCAAGAGATTAATTCTCTTTTTCTAAAAAAAAATAAAAACCAAAAAACAACAAACCAAATTTGATTCAGATCTTGTAAGCTAAAAACCAAACTGGAAGAACAAATGAGCCATGTAATCAGGCTTCTACATTCAAAAGCAGAGGAGAAGTCCCCTTAGAAACCTCCTGCTCACCCAGGTCGGAGCTGCGCTACTTTGCTCATCCGGCAGCTCTCAGAGGTCACCACGAGAGCCCAGGACAGCACACCCCGAAGGGCTGACCCCCAGGACACACAGAGCCCACAGACACAGATGCGGGTTAACTTTGTTTTCAGCTTGATACAGGTTATACTGCCAGCAAGGTTTACAGTGCATACGCATGCATGCACTAACAGGATCAGACCCTAAATTCGAGGTGGCAACAGGTAGGTTAAAGAGACACAAGGGAATAATCAGCATCAGTGAAAGAACTATTAGCACCATAAGGCACAGCACCCCGGCTGCCTACCTCTTGTCCAGCGGGTGGTTTTATGAACCCAAGGAAGAGGAACAAGTTGCCCCAGTTGCATTTTGTGTAAACTCGGGCTCAATCCGAAAAGACTTTATTCAGACAATACTCCCATTGACTTCAGTGGGAGTTCTGCCAGAAAAGAAATGGCAGGATGATGGATCTGATGAATAATTTACTTGACGAATAACAGCATTATTTGGCATATACATTATTCTATGAATAGCATCTAATCAGTCCTGTGCAAGAGCCCGAGGCATTTAATTCAGTGGGATTTTTGCCATTGTTTTCAGTGGGTGGCAAGTTCAAATCCCAAATGGCTAATCCTTTTCTAACACGACTGTTATTTTAGTGCCTCATCTTCATATGATGGGTGTTCTATTTCTCACCTGTCTTTTTCAGGCTACGTTAAGTCATGTTGCTTATCTGTGTCTTTTATTTGGTCCTCATATTGTCGGTAGAGGACAGTCCTCTATGTGATTATCCTCCACCTCCTCTCCTCAAAATCCTGCTGGGGAGCCCAAATTATACATGTACACAGACACAACAAAAAACTCAGTGTCAGTGAACTGGAATGTCCATATATGTAATACTGGATAATTCAACACATAAGGAAACATTTATGTTTCTAATGTTTTTGTAGTAACCATATTGAGAAGCATGAATTAAAAGATGGCCTGTTATGTTTTTCAGGCTGGGCGGTTTTTTTTCCCTGCTACAAAAAATACGTAGATCCCACACACATTGTTCAGATGTAGGTTTTTGTCATTGATTACATTTGGATTTGGTTTTTTTGTTTTTTTTTTAGTGTAGTACAGATAAGAGAAAGGGAAAAGGAAAAGTTTGAGGCTAATTTCTTGATCACTGCCATGTCTGAATACATTTTAAATATACCTTTTTAGTTAAAAGAATTGTTCTAGAACATGCTGCTCAGAATCACCCATAACAATAAGATGGTCACCTTCAGCAGTCACAGGTGATGGGCGTGCACACAGACAGAGCCCACAGCTAAATGCTGGCCTCCCTGACAGCCCTGCATCTCTGAGCTGGCACTTAACTCATACCTCTTTCCTGACACTACTTTAGTGACAATTTATGACGTTATGGCACCAACAAGCATGCAAAATTGCTACTTAAACCCGCTGACAGAGTGTAAAGTGACAGGCACCCTAGGTGTTTCCTCCTACAAAATGCTGATCAGACCGGGTGTCATGTTTGGGCACAACTGACTTCCCGGAGGACTGAGAACACAGACCACAGGCAGAATACAGCAGACCAAGTAATTTAGGCCCCATTTCTCCAAAACATGTGCTCCACATACAGCAGGGCAGTCAGATTGACTTTAGCAGAGGTAGTCAGGTGCTTAATGGCAAACACATGCTTAAGCATTTTACTGGAAGAGGGTTACATATAACAGAAAAGTCATTTAACCAATTATTGTACATGACACTACCAGAAGCAATTTGCTTGGAACAATCACAGTTTACCTTGTCAACAGGTGTCTTCTTGTTTTAACAAATGAATATTTATTAGCCGTACATCACTGAGAACTGTATCAGTGCTTCTTACAATGAAGAGCAATATAAATCTGCCCAAACAATCCGCTCAGTCTTAATCCTGCTAAAGTGACCACAATACTCAGCATGAGCTTTGGATATGTAAGAAAAGCCGGGATCAGGCCTAGAAACAGGGTTTTGTATGCCTGTTGCCTCAGCCCTTCTCTTGTTGAATATAGCTGGAGCTTTGCCAGCAATTTAAATGGGAGCTGGACTAATTCCCTTATGTTTAAGATAAGCTCATCTCCAACACTGGACTTTCCACCAATGGGACTTAATGAGCACAAGGTCTGCTCTTGCCAATTCAGCTGCCAGAGCGAAGCCTTACTGTGTGCGTCTCAGCTATTTCCAAGAAAGCTAGTAATCTAGTCTTTAAAGGTCCAATTTTCCAAGGAACATATTTCACTGAAGCACCTGAGGAACTCATCTGACTACTCCGAATTAAAATTAAGGGACCTGTTTTAAGTCACTGGAATAAGCCCAAACCACAAGCCGATTTTCATTTAAAAAAAACAACTTAATCAGCCTCAGAAGAAATGCAAAATCCTCTGTCCAGAAGAATCCGTAATCAAGACAAGTTTCTTTTTTCAGGTTTTTATAATATTCAGGTTTTTTCTTCGTTTAAGAAAGTTAAATCTATTTTCCGAAGACTTCTGTATTTCAAGTCACAGCAACTTTGAAGCTGAGTATGAAGTTTTAAATATAAATTTTAATAGCAAAAAAAGCCATGCATGAAATATTCATAGCTATGCCAAGACTAAAAAGCACTGCTAGAAAATTATTTCTGGTAATTTTACTCAAAATTTTGTCATCCTGTTAAAGTGATGAACAATACGAAACTAATAGAAAAGTTACCAGCATAAGCTTATTCTCTTTTCTTTTGTTTAGCAATCCCACTTCCATTTCTACTCATTCACTCAAATACTGAGCACAAGGAGTATAAGTATGCTGCCATACCGTGAATTGTTTCCTGTGCTGTATGTATTCCACATGGAAGAAATGTGTGCAGACCTTTTTGATGGTCAGAACACAGTATTCCTGTGCTGCCTCATTATTTCATGGGTATTTTTCACTTTACCAGACAGACCTATTCAAATGCATAGTTTAAGAGTGCCTGTTGTACTTTTTTTTCCTGCGACAAAGAAAAAAATCATGCCTGAAAGGCACAGCTGTTAACTGTACCGTAACATTAATTTAAAAAAAAATTATTAGACCACCAACCAACAAAAGATCTACGAAAAATACAATTGGTGCAACAACCCAGTAAGTCAGGACAGCCACTAGTTAAGGGGCAATATCCTATAGACAATGCTGAAGAGAATTCCACTTTTTCATAATTTTCTATTGTTTCCTTTAAACAGTGTGAGAGCAATTATTTTGGTTCAGACCAAAAATCCTTTAGCCCATTGACTTGTCTCCTATGGCAGAGATCAAACCTAGTATGTTTATTGAGAGATTACACCACATGCAACATATCAGAGTTCTCTCTCTCTAGATCCAATTTCAAATCACACCCTGGCCACCAGAGACTGCTATGTATTTTCTCTGACATCAGCTGAGAACATCAGTCTAATCCCCAGAAGAGCAGCTTTTTTTTTTTGGTCATACAAAGATTGCCCTGAGAAATAAGTATCTTAAAATCTCACTGGAGATGTAAGGCAGGAAAAGGCACACAGACATTTCTTACTCAGAAATATAGCATCTCCCAGGGCTGATAACAGACACGATGCATGAGGAACACGACGTGAAGGTGACTGCATGGTAACAAACAGTTTTCCCATCTCAGTAATACCAACTCGTTCTGTTTGAATTCTTCTTCCTAAAGCATCCTGGCCACTGAGCAGCTGAGAAGATGAATATAACTCTTTGCCCTTATCTGCGTGACTCAGCATACAAATTAATTTAACTAGGACAAGGCAAGAGGGTTCTGAACTTACTCATGTGAGAAGCTGCCACATAGCCCGAGGGAAATCAAGTAGATTACTCAAAGAGTAAGGGTTGCATAACATAAGCAGAAGTATCTAGCTCTAGTTTCACATACTTCAAAAGACTAATAACAGAATGCACCTTTCAGAAGTTCTTCCTCCCAACAAGACAACAGTAATATCACAGGGAACACTAGGAATTCATAGCTGGTTCCATGAACACCAGCATCAAACTCTCAGCGCTAAGGATCACAGTATAGGGACATCCCATCCACATCTAAGGGAACAGTTCAGGTCTGAAAATAACACAGCAACAAACCTGCAGTGACTGTCCAAGAGGGCTGCTGTCCTAAACTGTTCTTAGCCTGGGTCAGCTGCTGTCCTAAGCTGTTCTTAGCTGTGCTGGTCTTAGCCCGGGTCAGCAGCAGCTTGAGATTCTCTGTCTCGCCTTTCCCACAGGGTGTAGGCAGGCCCAGAGGGGCAATCAGACACATGCCTCATTAACAGCAACCTACTGACATTATTAAGGATGACCGTCACTGCCATTCAGTTCTTGGTAGAGCACTTCTGAGTACCACATTCTCTTAAAACATTGAACTTCATAAAAATACATTGCTAAGAGAACACTTATAGAAAGTATTTTTTTGCTAGACGCGCAGGGTAGAGGGATATGTGGATGCTACTGCAGGTTGTCACAGGGCATACATGCACTGTCGAGCAGTTGCAATGCAAAGCAGCCACCCCCTTACCTCCCACAAAATTTGTGCTTAGGTCTTCCATAGTGACAGATGTACAGTATCACATTTAAAGTGCCAGATTTAACCTTAAAATATGCATCAAAAGTTGTCTGTAACTTCTGATAGCCTTACAAGCAGTCCTGGATGTTTCTTCCCTGACAGGTAAAAGTCACAACATGTTGGACTTTGTTAACTGAAATTGTTAATGAATTCAAAACAGCTTCTAAAAACTCAATCTGTTCTTCTTGGAAAATAGCATCCTTATTCAAAGGCTTATGGTACAGAACAAGTTCATCTTCCAAAAGTACTATTTCATAAAAAATTTAAAAGATGACATAATACTTATAATAGAAGTATGAATAGCATCATTATAATACTTGTAATAGCTTTTTCTAGCAGGACAAAATGGCCCAACTTGCATTTGTCTAGCTGGGCACTCAAAAAAGACCATTTTTAACTATGTGTCAGAATTTGAAGTTAATTAAAACTAATTGCCCACTGTACTGTAAGTGATGCCACTGCATTTTCAAATAGCTCTGTTTCCATGGGATGATTTATTTAACACTGGTGTCTCTCATTGACTGAATTCTGGGTTTGCCTTAATTGTATTGTTTAAGTTGTTTATCTTTCCTTTCTGCCTTACAATTTTACATGAAAGGTCATAAATAGCAAAGTTCATAGCAAAGATTGACACTTTATCAACGTGAAAAATAGCATCCTAGAATATAAACTGCTTTATCAAAATAAATGAACTCCTCTGACATCTCACATTACTGTTCCCACTAGCCACCACTTTCTGCCCACAGAATACTTGTTTATGTGTTCAGCTTTGTAGCAAAACTTTATAGCTCAAGAACCACTGTACTTCTTAGCTGGTACAGCAGCATTCGTTATCTTTACCATATGGGTGTGAAGTAAATCTCTTTAATAAGAGCAAACATATAACCAGAAGACATATTGCTGCTACTCCTACACATCACTAGCATATTTTTACACCTTTTTAACTTTGTGTCTGGAGTGCAAGTCTCCACATGCTAGATCACATAAAATGGTAGTACCTCCTCCCTTTGTGGGGAGGGTATGGAGGATGCGAACCCAGGGTTAAATAAGGGCAAACATACCCATGCACAAGCTTCTGCAGCTGTCATCCAGCAAGAGGGGCTGGAGGACTGCAGCAGCAGATGGGGATTACGTCTGGAAGGAGTACAGGACAGGGAGGAGGAGAGGGCTCTGGATTTCCAGCACAACACAGGTTGAGTCTAGTGAAAAAACACGACCCTTCCTGCAACTATAACAAAAAGCAGGCTGGTTGCCACCACACTCATGTATGGCATAGCAGGTTCACATCACCTGCTCACATTAGTTTATGGATTAAGCACATGTGCCATCAACTCACCTGACTTCCCCCCATCTGACACCTGCAAAGGGTGCTAGGACCAAGTTTCTAGGACTGCTTGCCAGCCTCATGGCATCCCACCTGCAAACCCTGACAGTGGTGGTAACGTAGGCTCCCATGGGAAGCCCTTGCCATGGCATAAGAATCACTCCTTTCCCTACAATTTGGTTGTAGGGGTCACACCAGGGGACCCAGCAATATACCTGTGTGAAGGTTACCAAGCAGCCAGCACCTGCCCTTGATCAACGCATGCTCCATTCAGCACACACAGCGTCATAAGCACCAACAACCAGTAGGCAGTCCAGGTAGGTTCTGAAGAGAACTTTTGTTGCTATAGAAAAGGTATGTTATAGGGGACAAGCTGCTCTATAGTTACATTTTCTAGCCTAAGAACATGCCTTCGAACTTATTTAACACACACAAGCTTGCCTCATTCCCTGAAGTCAAATCCTGCCCAAACCCACCCCAAGTGCCAAGAATCCTATTCAAGCTCAGCTCCACAGAGCAGGTGGTGGTCAAATGAGACAGGCAACTCGCTCTGTGGACAGCCATCAGCTTGCCTGACACTTTTGGGTGAAAGTCTCTGCAAAGCTATTCAGCACAAGTCACCCAAGACTTGCATAAGGACCCACTGGGTATATGAGCTGCTGTAGGGGATGATTGCATTAAAAAAATGCTGGCATGGACATAGACCATCATTTACCAGAAAAATCTGCAGTGAAGAAAGGAACAAATTGACAGACATGAAAAGTGCACCACATTTCACCAAGTCCAACTTCCAGATGTTGGAGCCATACTATAAATGTCCACTTCACAATGAAGGGCAGCAGCAGCTTGGTAGCCTGGAGGCTGGAACAGCAATAGCAGAACAGGCACAAGTCACTGCTGAAGTACGCCTGGGAAGTTTGTCTATGCAGTTTGAAACACACTTGTTTAAAATACGCTATTCATAAAGAATACATGTTGAAAAGAGCTTTTTCTAATTGGCATTCAATGTTGTCAGTTTTAGACAAAAAAAACCTTGCTAAAGATCTCAGTGCTGAAGAGTCCATGATAAACATTTCCAATAGGAGAATTCTGGAGAAGAAATCCACGCTTCAAGAAAACTGAAAAGCTTCTTGGGTTCTGCAATGCTGGGGCAAGTCCACTGTCCTCAGTTTCCTTCCGGTTCAGCAACTGCCCAATGCATTCACTCCAAATGGAATTGTAGAAGTGTCTCTCAGAGCAAATGCTGGAACTGGGGAGGTCTCTTGCATAACTTGGCTTGCCAGATGTTTGTTAGGGCAAACGTTCAACACCTTTGTAAAACTGAGCAAGTGTGATACAGGATCAGAAAAATAAAAAAGGAAGCACTGGGCTATATTTTAATGTATACGACATTAGATGTGCCACTGCATTATTTTTTTAACAACTATATTTAAAAACTAACTTCTTTTGGTTAAATATTGAAAGTCATCTTTTGCTGTTTTGTCTTGCACCATAAAGTGACTTGTAGATCTAATGCAAGAAGAAATCCCAGAGCTGAAAAGTGTTTTTCAAAGTGACAGAACTTGAATGCAACGGCTCAGTTAAATCTGTGTATCAATGCAAATTTTTCCGTGTTGGTTTTGTTCATGAGTACCACAGCAACCGCTGGAACTCTTCACATAAGCAAAACATGGGCATTTGGCCCCTTAGCTCCAGTTCTACTGTGGGACCTACTTTGATAAAAGTCCACTGATTTCAGTAAAATTTTCCTCCCTGTTTCAACAGGACTGTATTAGTGGTTCTTACCAGTGGATCAGCAGTTTAAATTGCAACTCATTCGGGGAGGCATCTCTGCAGCTTTAGTGACACGAGTTTCATGGTGCTTCCATTAACAGAGGGTGTAAGAAGCAATGACAAAAAAACCCTCTGCTTGGAGGTCAGTCTGCTGCCACCCCTCCCTCACCACACACCGCTCTGCAAGCTGCGGAGCA
This sequence comes from Pluvialis apricaria, assembly GCA_017639485.1. Taxonomy (NCBI): domain Eukaryota; kingdom Metazoa; phylum Chordata; class Aves; order Charadriiformes; family Charadriidae; genus Pluvialis; species Pluvialis apricaria. The sequence continues at coordinate 28,648,342 of CM030014.1, forward strand.
GATCCTGGCTTCATCTGCTAGACACTGAATTTTTCATGCACATGACTGTAATCCCTCTTCTCCAAGAGACTGCAGGAAAAAGCAGATGAGCTCTGAGCAAGTATAAAGTAATGCTGACATTTGCTGGAATAATGTACTCTTGAGCCTCTGCATCGATGACACCAATAGAGGCTGCTAGCGACATGAGTTTATATGCATCTTTCTGCTAAATCAGAGTATCATCTGCACAAATCAAGCACTTTGGGAGACACCATGAGATTTGTGATGGTCCCTGGAGGACTCCAGGTCCATAGAGCCATAGCTGGATTCTTAGCCATCTATTCTCACTGACTGCTGGGATTTCTTACAGGCAATTTTTAGTGACAAAACTGAGGATAAATCCCACTCATATTTCACAAGGTAACAGGCAAGCTTTCTTTGACTTTGAAGTACAGATTACTCAGTGGTGATAGCACTACCTATTATATACAGCTCATTTTCTTTCTTCAAAACCAAGTCCAGGGCTGGTTATAAGTGGTTTTCTGCCCTGCACAGTAAATCTGGAACAAACATGGGCCCCAAGACATAATGTCTATCCACCTTAAGTTCTTCACACAGTTGGAGAGTTGAATGAATCAGGATTGTCTACCTCGTGGCAACTGTGTGCCTTATCCAAGACTCCTCAAAAACAGCGCAAAGCTCCTGTGACCCCAGTGAGTGTGGGTCTGGTCTGCTGTGGCCTGGTGCTCCTGTACATGTCTCATCTCTGACCACACATGCTGTAACTCAAAGATGACAACCACTTTCTGCTCTGTTCTCAGACTGACCCTCGGGCAAAAATCTACAGGAACCTTTGGCCTCCAAGGCAGCAGTTCCAGCTTACCAGGAGAACCTCAGCCTGAAGCTGGGGCCACTGGTGGTTTTTTGATAGGGTTTATATGCTTCCCCCAAGCAATGTATTAGCTGCAGCTCTCCTCACTGACTGCAGTGGCACTGTGAAGTCACCATTCAAGAATTTAGCCCTTTAAATTATGAGTTTAAGAAATAGATCATGCATTCAAAGCAAAGCCTTAAAAGTCATCAGTAAACTAGATATGAGGATCTAGTATATACTCACAATCAGAATTTGCACTTAAAGGTCTCGGTACGTGGTAAGCTTCTTCATGAAGGAAAAGGTAGAGAGCGAGATTATTTTTTTATTTTAGCTCTGATATGCCACTTAAGCTGTGGCATGCTTCATTCGTTAAAATGGGATATAATACATCTTTGTATTGAATTATACTTAGGTTGGTTATTAAATGAAAACTATTATTCCATTATAGCTGTAAGAAATGGAAATGCTGCATATGGCTGTGTGCAATCCATTAACTGACTTATGGAGCCAAAGACCCTTCAGAGACCATTACAAATCCATCTGATCTCCCTCTCTGCCAGAGTTTACACAGTGATATCTGCACTAGATGCAAGAAGCGCAAGACTGTATAGAACCACTATTAATCAGGCTTTATAGTTTGTGCCAACAAAGACAAAGAATATTCTGAGCATAAACTTATTCCTTGTGTCTTGTTTTTAGATAAGTATGTGATGCATTTAGAAAAACCTAACTATTCTAGTCAAAGTACACCATGTTAAAGAGTATTCACTGACAGCTGATTTGCATCAATGTCCACCTTAACTTGCCTCTTGCAAGGCAATAATTAACCTAATACAGTTCTGCTTTGGAAGGAAAACCACCCCTGCACCTTGGGGATATTTTCATAGGCACAAAGTGGGAATAAACAAGAGAGTTGCTTTAGTTGACTAATGGCCCTTTGATAATCTTCCCCAATACTCCTTCTGGTATATGATTTTATGGAGCATGCTATTTTTTGTGTGCAGAACCTTTAATGTTGGAATTATTTACAATGATTCAGCATGATCACTTGTTTTTGCAATATTCTTTGAAACGGTCTGATCATCCAGCTATGAGTCTGCATGGATTGTGTTCAAGAAAGGTCATGTTTACAGTGTGAAATTGATCTTTTGTAATTTCCTCAGTATCATCTAATGTGGAAGGGCAGCTCGGATTTAAAACAACACACAGATAATGACTCAGAAGACATACTAGTTAAAAGTTGGATCCAAGTTTCAACTAGGAATGCTTTGCTCGCCAAAATGAGTCAGTCTTGGTTTTATTTTGCTAAGAGAATTTTCCAAGCTGTTTGATACAATCAGTTCTCTCCTTTCTCAATTATGTTACATACTCACCAACTGACATAAATACCCGGAAAGTTTTATGTGGAAGTGGTTATCACAGAATGAGATCTTAGCTACCTGGGACTCTGCAGGGACAGACTGACAGGACTCATGAACATGTGATACACAAGCTACATAGAAAATGGATTGTCACCAAAAGAGGGAAACACACTTGGATGAGTTGTAAGTAGCCAGACATTTTGTACATAGCAGCATTCAGATCAGGATAAGCACAGAAGGAACACCCTTTTAAGGTAGGTGGGATGGGGAAACCAGATGTAAGCCATTGAAAATGGACAGCTGGCTCATTATGACACTATTCAAGATAACACTGAGCATCTATTTTCTGATGTTCAGAGGCCCTTTCTTACTGTGTGATTTGGGCCGGGCTGGCAACTAACATCTAAAAGAGAGAAATGCAGAAAACAGACACAAGGAAGAACCAAATAAAAGTTGTGAGGTGCTTGGAGAGAACAATAGCATCTACAGTCTGGTATGTTAGCTCTTTCATTGCCAGAGCTTTCAAATATGTCTTTACTTAAGACAGACAAAATCCTATGTAGTTAATACATTTTCTGGCAATAGAGTGAAAGCTGATGTACTAAAAATGCATGACTCATGCAGGCTGTTACATTTCATTTCCTCCTGAGTAAAGACAACTGCTGTCGTCTTTGTGTTAGGGCCAACATTTTGGATAATCTACCATTGACACTTACAGCCCTAAGCAAGTTGAGATTTCTCTCTGTGCCAGTTCCCAACCCCTCTTCCAAACTGAACACAAATGCAAAAAGCTCATGCAATTCCTCAAAAGCATGAGGTGGCTACGCAACGGGTGTGGGCTACCTTAGCAAGACAGTAATTGATTATCTAATTAGCTGATCTGAATCACTACCATTATGCACACAGGGATTCACAGGTGAGCTGTGACAACAAAACAGCTTTTTGACAAGCCTGTTATGGTCTCTCATAGCTCAGCACAAAGTCATAAAACAGCTCCACCTCCAAAATATCCACTCTACCTTACAGAAATGAGCTCTGAACTGCAGGGGACAGGAACACAACTCCCCCTTCCCCCCCTCCATTTTTGTTGACCTATTATTACCAGGGGCAGTGTTATTTCAAGTTACACTGCACTCCACCACCAGGAATTTTCCTGTGGACTTCTTTCTCCATTCAGTAAATTGATTCAGAAGAGCTGAGAGCAGATGCTTACACAGAGGTGATAGAAGAGGGAAACCTGCCCAACTTGGCAATGTCTAAGTGCATCTGGTAGCAATAACACATCAGGGATTGCTGTTTGACTTAAAGAGACTCTCTTCCTAATACAACAATCATCTACAGAAATCCCTTCCCACAACTGGCTACATGAACTTGACAAATTCCTGTTCTGTCTACTTTTCCCACTCTCTTCAATACCTTGTCAAGCTCACAGCCAAAAGGGATCCTCCTTTCTGTTCCTCATAGGTGAAATACATCAGCATTTGCTTTTTTTTTCCTCAGCACCAGTGGTTTTGAAGAAAGAACAGTGACAGGAAATAGGAAAGATGAAGAATCAGAGCCCAGAAAACTATCCAGAAAGTGTGCTTGAGGGAAACATCTTGCTGGAAACTGGAATGGGAGACAATCCACATTGCTAACTCATGTTAGGGACATGGTCTAGTGGTGGTTTTGGTAGTGTTAGGTTAATGGTTGAACTTGATGATCTTAAAGTTCCCTTCCAACCTAGACAATTCTATGTTCATGGCAGACATGCTCTTTCTAGGCACATTTAAGGTCCTCCTGATACCTGATCAGTTCAGACTCCCAAGCCCCTTCTCTAGGAACTCTTGAAAAATCTGAATGTATTTTTTAATGTCCAGGCTAAAAATCCAGTGAGCTGTAATCATAACCACTCCAAGTTCTTTTAATTGAAGAATTCCTTTTGATAGAGGAATTCAACTCTATTGATACCTCAGTCCACCCATGAGAAAACAGGCATGAAAGCCACACTTCTTCCAGGACAAGAGTATTCCTTAGGTCAAGCTGCCTGCACCAAATCATTTTTCCCAGTTTTATTTCCTTTCTGGAAAGACTTTTTCCTCCCAGTACTTGTTTCATAACAAGAGAAAGATGAAAATATTCAGAAATTTGCAATCAGGACTTCCACAGCTGTTCACTGCAGCAGGGAAATTATACAAATTACTCCCTCCTGTGTCCCTTGCTATACCATCATAAATCTGCATTCCCATTTCCCCTGGCACAAGGACAGTGGAGTTTACTGAAACTGCCAGAGCCAAGAGAACCAGCTCTCATCCTTATTACTGTCTGACTGCAAGAAAAGAAAACTGCTTTGGTAGAGAACAGAGGGTTTGGAGGTCTCTTTGCATAGGGCCAGGCAGCTGTGGAATTGCAATTAGCTGTCAGAAATGGGCACACAAGGGCTGCTTCTGGTTTTCAGGTAATTGCCCTCTTCAGAGGGAGCTCCTCTTAGGAAACACCCTGCAGAGAAAGGCACTGTCACTAATTTAGAATTCCAGCTGGAAAAGGGTAGGAATTCCACATGAAATGTAAGATTTCAGCAAGTTGGGGCAAAGCTCCAGGGGGAGATAGAAGTTCAAACAGAAACATAGAACTTGCTATTAAAAGGCAAAGCCAGTTCAAAGTATTTCATATACAGAAAAATTCAAGCTGTAAAAAACTTGGATCTTCTAAGGACCACAATCCTCTTTCAATTATGGCAGCAACTGGAGAAGGATGCATTTACCCCTTAATGCTTCTCGACTAACCTAATTATTTGAATCAGATTTTTTTTTTTTTTTTTTAGGAGGGTACTTTCTCCATGCAGTAGTCTCACCTCAGCTATCAATCCACTTCACTGCCAGCTGGATAACAGAGTATATATCAACAAGAGCAGAACTGCATTAGAGTCAAGGCTCTCAGTACTATAAACTTCACATTTTAAACATGGTATTTTACTGCTATTTAGTTATTTAACAAGAAAATATATTTCCCCCCCATTTTTCAAAAACTAAATATCAATATCTCTAGTTTAATGCCATGTATGAATTCTTGAGCATCTCCCATTTAGATAACATGACTGATTTCTAGGTTTCTTTTTACTTTTTTGTAGTTACAAAGTAAACCTTTCATTTCAAAAGCCAGACCTTCTCTCCAGAAAACAAACAAACAAAAAAAATCACAGCTAATGAACTAAAAACTACATATAAAAGCCACCTCCATTCAGAAGAGTTATTCCAACTGGTTGAGGAAAGGCATTCTGATAATCAAGTTTCACACTAGAAATAGGATAGAATTTCTGCCAATAAAAAGATGGTTCTCAAATAATGAACATTAATTTCAGCAAGAAGTTTGCTGAACAGTGCTTTAGGTTAGCAGTATAGCTAGGTAGTTTCCCCATTAGATCTACTAAGTCCTTTGGTGGGCACCAAGATGACATAAACCACATAATATACAAATAAGTAGGCAAAACCCAGAATTACTGAATACTTATTTTCATAATTTCTCCAGGGACATTGAAATTTCTCATTAAAAGAGGGCCTGGTTACAAAGAACAAAGCCATATAACAAATTAATATACTGTTGATCAAATGTGGAATATATACAGCAAGATTATAAATATGGATTTTATGCATCACTATACAGAATATGCAATGAAACCTCTGCTTCCTGCAAATGTAACAAAGGAATAAACACATTGCAGGAATGGATTTATTACACAAAGTTCCACATTTAAGAGGTCTCCAGAGCAGTATTATATGCTAGGTACACTCTGATTGATAGCAGCTTCCAATACAGGCTCCTTTACCCCCGACATATTTCACTATCAAAGCTACAAACAGGTTTTTGTTTTGTTTGTCTTTTTCTTCCATTCACTGACAGTTAAAACATCTCAAAACAATTACAGGAAGCTTCTGAAAACCTTTTTTCATATTAAAAAGGTTATACTTCCATAGACTCACAAGACATCCTTGCTCATGAAGTGTACTCTGACTCCACCCACCAGTAAAGGAATCACACACAACAGGAGAAACCTAAACACTGTCTTTTGACAATGGGGTTGTGTGCAAGGAATCGCAGAACAGCCTCTGATCCAATGCCTGGTAAAGAAATTCCCATGACTTTTAACAAGCCCTACAATCTCCAGATCATCCCTATCTCCTGTAAAGAAAGGCACTGGGAGTCGCTACTTAACAGAAAGTTGCATAGCGTTCATCTTTTCCTAAGGAAGAAGGGTATGTTCCCCAGCAACTCTGCCTGAACCTTACTGAGTTTCCAAAAGAATCCTCTTCCCACAGAACCATTAGGAAAAATGGCAAGAAACAGATGATCAGCCCTGTGGCTGCTGTTTTTAAAGCAAATGTCCCTTTTGAAACTGATGACACACCGTAGGCCACTGTTATCTGAATAAGGTTTTAGTACTGTTAATTTTTTTCATGCAATTATCATATTTAAAGTTTTGCTAAAAATTAATCTGTAGTGTACCTTTAATGATAACATGAGCTCATTTATTAACATAAAAATTAAAATCTGTCAGATGCTTGCATATATGCTCATTGAAGACCCTGTTACTGGCTTTGAAACCACTATCACTACTTGCAAGGCTGAGCATAAATCCTCTCAGCTGCAGAACTGGAGCCTCCAAAGTGGACAAATATACTGCATAGTGGCTTTCAGACATTGTACCAAGTTATTCACAAGTCCAAAGCAAAATCTGTTCTAATTGCATTGAATCAGCCTCACTTCCTTTGAAGACACCAGTTTTATGTCAAACCCTGGTAACTGAACATCATTTGTTTGTTGTTTGTATTGAAATGAAGTGCTAACTAGTACATCTCCTGTTAAAGAAAGAGTAGCATTGAGTAATTCTAATCAGTTCCTTTATGAGAAAGTCTGTTTCCCTTCTGCCCATGTTTGCTGTCTGCATGCTAATTCACCCTTACTTAAACATGCAATGCTGTCACCACTTATCCAAGTAAATCTGGATATTTTTTTTTTTAAAAAACCACATTAAGACAGGTGTAGTGAATGATTTATTCGTCTGGATTGCATTGTTCCTGAGATGAGATGTACATGCATATAGATACCATAATGATTCAGCGTAAAATACGTACTTGCTTTAACTACACTGTACTTATTTCCTGCAGTTTGAGTAATTTTTATATATTTTGTCTCTGATCTTGTGCAATATGCTGCCTTTCACTAAATTCACTAGAGAAAACCTATGGCCTACTGCCCTACATTAAAGCCCTGCTAATTAATGACAGATATTCTTCCAGGACTGTGTTCTGGATCAACGGGAGGAAAAAAAATGTGTCCCATACTTTCTCTTTGTTTTTACATTTCCACACCACAGCTAATGGCTCTTGTATTGAAACCCTATGCTGAATGTAATGAGATGCAAGACTCTTCCGCATCCATGGTTACTATTTACTAACAAAACTGATGATGTCAGGAATTTAATTAGGTTGTTTCTAACACAGAGATTTTAAACCATGAAATCATTACAGTGTCTAATCTTTTCTTTGTTTGGATTTTATAAAAAAGTAAACCCCAAACTAAACACCATTCCTCTGTCACAGAAAGCTGATCTTCTCAGGGTTTGCCAGGCATAACACACTAACAGGTTTAAGAGTAATTAACACAAGCTATTCCACACACTATTATTTTTTCAAACCACACCACAGCAGCAACTGCCACTAGCACTGTTGTGCTCCAAGACAGTACCAGTGTTTTTATTACAAATCCTTACTTTCAAGATTTATAACTTGGCTGTAAAAATGAGCTTCAGGCTAAAGTTTGGCATACGTGCTCAAGCAATTTGTTTTTAACACCAGAGTTGTTATATCCCAACTGTGTGGTGGTTTATGTTGGGGTACCCTTTGTCCCCATCGCTACAGAGCAACCTGGGCGCAGGGGCTGTGGAAGTGTCCTATGTGTCTCTCTCTTGGCACAACCTGGCCTTCATCCATCTAATCACTGGCACTCCTGTCCTGTTGAAGCTGGCTGCTCCCATAGAGGGGAGACCCCACCTGCCTCCCCCACTGCCAGGGGCTAAACAACCTCTGATAGGAGCAACACTCTTTCTTGGCCTCAAAGAGATCCAAGCCCGGAGGTCAGTGTATGGAAGGACTCTGATCTCTCATACGCTCCTGCCCTGGAGAAGTCCTTTCCAAGGTCCAGCAATTCTTTAGGGACCCAACAATTAAGCCACCAAGCACAAGGTAGCCAATTTCAGGAATCCACTTCACCTGTGATTTGAGCAAGGTTTGCTTTTGGGGCATGATGGAGATAAACTACAGTCACCTACATGCTTATTTTTAAATATATATTTTTGTCAAGTCCTTACAGCCCTCAAAGGTCCTGGAGCCAGACTAAGCTGGTCTTCAGTAGGAGAACCACCCTATCACGGTGCTGCTGCCTGCAACAGCTCCATGTTAAAGAAATATGGATGAGAGTAGACAAAGCACCTCCCACACCTGATCACCCCTGCCAGCTCAGCTCACAAACCTGGGACCACACATTACTCAAAGTTGGGATAAAGTTGGAATAATCAGAGGGCTCTGTGTAGCAGAGACACAGTCTGTGTTCCATCAGTGAACACCTATAGAATTCTCTCCAGACAAAAACTACAGGATTACCAACAAGCAGGAAAGTACAGATGATTAGTATCTGTAACATTCTCTGTACTAATCTAACTAAAGGAAAGCAAAGAACTCAGGGCGGCACTGAACATGGTCTTTGTAACTGCTTTTATAGACTAACATCACCTGTAACCCAATGTAATCAGAAAACTTCACCCTTGAGCAAGATTTAGATCAGAAAACATCTTTCAAGACCACTTTTTTTTTTTTGCATGATATCAAGACAGTTTCCATTGGCTCCACTGAAGGTGGGCTGGAAATGCTGCTCTTTACCATCAGCATCATACTCATATCAAACTCCGAGCCACCTGTTATGTCTCCTACTTATGCTGATCACCAGCTGAATAGTTATCTATTCATTACCTCTGCATGAAAACCACTCTGCATAATGGAGTCATGGTCCCCCCAAGGAGGCTACTATAGTACAGACAAGTGACAAATGTGAGGATTACTGTAATGCCCCTGGGAGAATTAGAGCATGCCAGGAAAACTCAGTCCCGTTCATCTCTACAAAAAGGATAAAACTGTTCTTTATCACTATTACCACCAAAGCTTCTTAATGTACAAAGCCAGAGGTATTCTGTCAAAAAGCAGTAGGATATCAGACAAACTAAAGAACTTCATTAAACGCAAATTTCCCAGAGTAATATTTCTGGAGTTTTGACAGCTTCCTCTTTGTCATCAAGTATAGACATTTCATGAAAGTGTGTGAAGTTCTAAGTGACAGGAATGTGATCACACTTAAGAGTAAAAAAATAAATAAATAAATAAAAAATCAAAGGTATCACTTCAAAGAAAAATAAGCTAGAAGTCAAACTCAAGTAAATCAACACATGGAATTGCTAGAGGCCCCAAAGAAAGTTTTCCTGAGCATATCCTTTTGAATAGAAAGCTGTTGAAAGGTAGATTGGTAGATGATCATTGCATTGGAGTTTTAAGATAGTGGTTTAGTTTTGTCATGTAAGATAAAAGAAACTCAGATTTACTGCTACTTCATGTAGCAAGATTTTCATGAAGTTCAAGATAAACACTGAGGAGGATTACAGTGAAGTAAGAGGGTTTTTTCTTTTGAATGATTAAACTTTTGCTGAAAAATGCTAACGTGGTTTGGTCAAAGTCTTTTGCTAATCTTAGCAAATTGATTTGCTTGCATAAGAAACCAGAACCTGAAGTTTCTTCAGTTCAAACCCACTTATTTTCTGTATTATTTCCTAAACACTTCAATCTTCAGTTAAAAGCTTATCAGAAATTCTTTTCAATTTTTTCTTTTTAATTTTGAACCTTGGAGATAAGACTGCCCTTGAAGTTATTTGTACTTAAGTTTTGAATCAGAAAAAACATTAGTTCAGTTTATTTCTACTAGAGATGTGATCATCCCACATCCCAGACAGACCGCAGAACAGTTGCCCCCAAATAACCTGAACTAGCATGTTAGGAATGCTTTGCAGCCAAATTTGGACCAGACAATCTCCCCAGGTCCCTTTGTCTAAATTATTCTGTGAACCCAGCTCTTAGTTACTCAGAGAGATGTAAAGATAGTTCCCATCTCTGTACAGTTCAATCTTTAGGCTTATGGAGGCCAGTCCCTGGCAAACTTAAAATCTTTCTGTTGAATTTCTTAATTGGCTTGTGCCAGTTGTCCAGGAAGGAGAAAGAAACAATCTGTTCTTTCCTGTACAAGTCAGAAGTAACAATTAAAGACATTTTGGATAGAAGAATGGATAACTTTACATCATCCCCAGTCAAGTTCCATTTCACACACTGCCGTGGTAGATGAAGGCTGCCTGCATAGCCGCACACATGCATGTTAGAGGATTAAAATGCAAGTGCAGCACCCATTTCTCACAACATTCTTCACAATCTAATTCAGTCCCTGCCTCAGTACTGACCTTTGCCCATCTTAGGCTTCAGTCGGAGAGGAAAGCCCACCTCTCATGAGGAAGGCAGCAGGTTTTTTTAGAGGAATGCTAGCAGTAATGCTACTGCACTCAGTCCTCTGCACCATGCCTGCCACGCTAAGTTGATGGCATACAACTGCTCTACATCCCTGCAGCAGCTCTGCACAGCACCCTGAATGCAACGACGGTATTCTGTCATTTAGATTTTGCTTCCCCATTTTTCCAAGGTAAGACTCTCAGAATGAATGAAGGGGAATCCTGCATGTCCCCATTTGTGAATGGGGACCACACCAGGCTAACCCCACAGCTTTCTACATTTCAGGGGTGAAGCTACTGACATGTTCTAGGTGCAGCTAGAAGTACCTGCAGGCAAGTGACTCTGTGACAATCACTTTTCCAGAAATGTTTAAATAAAAAGATGCCTCATGGCTCTTAGAATCATAGAATGGTTTAGGTTGGAAGGGACCTTGAAGATCATCGAGTTCCAACACCCTGCCACAGGCAGGGACACCTCCCACCAGACCAGGCTGCCCAAGGCCACGTCCAGCCTGGCCTTGAACACCTCCAGGGACGGGGCTTCAACCACCTCTCTGGGCAACCTTAGTCACCTTAAATCAGCAGGCAGAGAGGACACTGAAGATGAATCTGTGAGACTAACTGTATTACTTAAGTGAATGACAAAGGCTATTCTAACTGAGCATTTAATTATTTTGACCTTATATTAAAAAGCATCCCTTTTATTTTTGTTCCAGGTTTCCATAATCAGTTGCTTTCCCCTCTTTGATCACTTAACGACATGCATTTCTCCTCCACAGACCTATGCTATTGTTCCCATCAGACTCCAGAACACAACTGTGCACCGTTATTGCACAAAAAGCAGAAACAGCAAGTTTTGGCATTCTGCCATTGCCATTTCACTTATTTTCATCTTAAGCGCAAACTGTTCTTTGCTTGGCAAAGAATAAGATGTGTCTCAGTGGGGAGGGCAAAAATATGAGCTGAAAGTCAAACAGGGTACATTCTGCTCACCATGCTGTGTTTTTATGGGCTGAAAGTCACCCATGATCAGCTGATCTGAGACTCACCATGGGGAAAAAAAAATAATCACACAGGAATCAAAGTAAAAACCCTTGGAAAAATCTCCCCTCCCAATGTAGATAGTGAAGAATTAGCAAGATATCCTGGTCTTTATTTACCATCGGAGACTAATATTTTAAGTACTTTGTTTGTCAAAGGACACAGAAGAAGGTAGAGCAAAGGAGATTTATCAGAAGGACAGGTATAGCTCTTAGCAAACTTGTATTACTTACTGCCTTCCACCATAAAAATTAGGATAAACATATGACAAGCTATAGGATGAAAGAATAGGGCTAGCAAAGACAGACGGCTTAAATTTGTCATGACTGAAAAGTCCTTAAAATGGCTGTTTAGTTGATGTGTTCAAAAACCACAGCGCAGGGTAAAGGCCTGAAGTAAAAAGGAAGGAATATAGCTTGTCCCATCAAGTAAAAATTTAAGACTCCAAACTCTTCCTCGTGTTGGGCCATAGCAAAAAGTGGCAAGTATAAAAATGCTGCAGATGCATAATAAATCAATCAAGTCTCATCAGTTTAAATATTTCCTCCACTAGAATGACAGCACAAGGGAAAGTAGATTATAGTTTCAGAAAGAAGGCAGATCAGCTGCAGTTCATTTCAGCAGCAAAGAATCGGTAGCTTAAGACCAAAATAAAGAAATACATTTGTCCAAGTGAGGAGTCTCTGGAGAGGCAGTGTCAACATAGTCCAATTGTTGCTCAGAAAAGATAAAACTGATCCAGAAATTTATCCTAGGAAGATCCTAAATGAATGAGAACTTCTACTGATGAATTAGAGAACATTCTACCAAATAACAATTTAAAAAAAAGCATGCATTTTTTCCAGATTATTGTAAGGCTCTTGCTTAGACCATGTTGTAGAAGTCGTTACCATTAGCAGTCCCTGCCAACTATTTCAACTGAAAAACATTACAGTCACATCTGACCAGACATTAAACTGAAGTATCAAAACCAATGCCCAAGTCTGGAATACATGAGATCTGCATTCAGTTTGTGGCACAGCAACAGACTTGTGGGCCTATTTCACATTAGTCAAAGGAGCAGATAAGGGGAGAAGAGTATCTTCAGCTACAACGTAACAAATTAGAATAAATCTTTTAAGTTTGAATCTTTTAAACTGAATCTATCCAGATCTTAATGGGAATTTTAGTTGTTATAGAAAACCAGCTCTTTTTCTGCTTCTGTCATCATAAGTCATCACTACCTTCAGTCTTTTGAGACTTCTTGTCTGTTTGTGAAATGAGATTGACAGGTAACAGTTCTTATCACCCTGCTCTTTTCTCACCAGTCTTTGCAGCACAAGCTCTATTCCTAGCCCTAGGAGTACAATGCCCAGCACAAAAGGGGGTCTGAATTCATTTGAGATCACCAGTAACATCCACAAGACAAGCAGCAGTAACATACCCCACACAAGCAGCCTCTAAAAACTCTGTAGCTATAGAAGAAAGGCTAAGAACAACCCTCCCTTCTTCCAAAAACCAGAGAATTTAGTCACTCAAAATGGGACTATTGGTCCTAATGATTAATTTAAAAAAATTGTTTTATTATTTATAATTGATTCTCATAATGAAGTGTGTTGGACACTGTGCCCTAGGGAACTGTGTCCTCCTTTCCTATTGTAAGCAAAAAATATTTTATCAGCAGCCTGACTACAAGTTTTCTTCTAGGGTTGAACTGCTCCCTTTTTATCAGTATTGACCCGTACCTAGAGAAATGCGCTAGACTGAGATCACAGCATGTTTCACAATAACAGCATCTGCAAGGAGTCACCCAGATCTACATATCTCCTATATATACCTAACATTAATTGTAAAGTACTTGAAACCTTTAGGAATAGGGACAGGTTGAAATTTGTCCTGCTACAGACCATCGGGCTGACCTGAAGATCTCTCTGGGCCTCTATGGTCCTTTATAAAATAAGAATAAAAATATCTCCTTTTACAATTCCCCCTTCATCTATTTTGTTTAGGCCGTACATTCTCTGTGTTAAGGGTCCGACTTACTGTATAGTATCTAGTATGAGAAAGATGCTTAGCCCTGGTACTCCAATGCAAATGAAAAGATGAAATACTGTATTTCTTGAGACATCAAGCCCCTCTCAAAGGTTGTCTAAAGTTTCCAGAAACTTCAGGCTCTCTCTTTTCAAATTAATGCTTTCTATTAGAATACAGAAAACAGTAAAAAAGGGGGGGAAAAGGTCCCTTCATTTAGAAAAGGGACACTGGATTTCTATGAGGTTGTCTGAAAGAACTGAGACAAACTTGAATTGCTTCTCCATGTGACCTCCATATACTACAGTACTTATTTCTTGCCCCCTTGATCAAGAGAGTGGTCTTTCCATAGATCCTAATTCCACTTACAGATGTTTCCAAAGAGGCCCTTGTGATCTCCAGAGCAGCTGTGCTGGTGGTTTTCACCTCCCTGTGAGTGTGCAGCTCTTAGGAACAGATACAAACAGAGCAATAGAGATCACAGGGGGCTTGCCATCCTTGTATCCTGTGCCTGTGGAGAGATCAAGATCGGTAGCCTTTTTTGGACTATCTTCAATGTGGGAAAGACTTATGAAGTTGTGTTTAATAGGCGGAGCAATTTGTTCCGAAGTTGTTCAAAACCATTATGCCCATACCACTCAGAAGCCCTGTTTTTATTAGTATAAGAAAGTTTGCTGAGCTTCAGAATAAACTGGCAGAACTGGGAGCTACTTTCATGGAACACTGCTGGCTGCTCCCAGCAGACATCACACTCACATTTGACATCACCTGAAGCTATCTGCATTTAATGTGAAACATGTTTCATCAGCAGGCTGCCAGAGAACTGTGCTCTGATCTGTAGACTTTAGACGGTCACTTTGCTATATGCTCTTACAGACTAAATGATTTGCATGCAAGCATGGCAGAAATCAACACGGACACACACAGCATGCATGTTAAATCACTGGCAACGAGCTTCTTCACAGAGCATCTTCCCTGCACAGAAGACTAAGGAATGCAACATGTCTTGAGGCTTGGTCTCATTCTGCAGGCCTTAACTATCCACTAGCAGAGAAGCAGCATAAGATGTAGACTACAGTTTTCACCTTTCTCCCCATCCCAATATTTTGCCTGGCTGCTATTGCTTAATTTTTATCTGTCAATATTCCAGTCCTCACCAGTGTCACTCAACACCTCCTAAGCAAGATACACTGCAGCTGCCTAAGATCTCATTGCTTTTGGTTAAGAGTCTGCTGAACTTGTAAAGTGGAAGTAACATAAAAAGGGGAAATATTTAAGGCCCAGATTAGAGATAGATGCTAGCCAACTTCAGTTTTATGTCAGCATAGACTGCCCAGAGAGGTGGTGGAGTCTCCCACACTGGAGACATTCCAAACCCGCCTGGACGCCGTCCTGTGCCACTGCTGTAGGTGTCCCTGCTGTGGCAGGGGGTTGGACTAGATGATCTCCAGAGGGCCCTTCCAACCCTGACCATTCTGTGATAGTCTATACTTAAAGTTATCTTAGATTTAGATGCAGAAGTGACAGTATTGTTTAAGTGGGCTCAACTGTCTCCCTGCTCCAAAACTTAGGTATGTTTCCTCTCTCTAAAGCAGTTCCAGTAATAAGTAGATAAAGGAATTTAGTGTTTCAAATGAAGCAAGGATTGTTTCTTTTAAAGTTTGGTTTTGTTTTGTGGGTGTGAGTTGGTTTTTTTAAATTTTTTTTTTAAGTTTAGGTTCCTGACAGGGAACATGTGTCCAAGAATAACATCTCTGTAATATCTGGTCCATTAATCTGCAAGTTCAGCAGGTGATGAGTTACCAAAGGGATTCTGACTTTCACTTAACTAGACACGATTGTGGAAAACTAGGGAAGATGACCATAGAACTGCCCAGTATGCAGTTGAGTCCAAATACAAGCTGCATTACAAGACTCATTGGCCCCAGAAGAAATTTCATTTCATAGGTAATAAGCTCTAATAGAAACACAGAAGTTGCACTCAACATACAAAAATGTCATGAGTGAATGTGTTCCAAGGTCTTTTGCATTTTATATGCCAGGTTCCCTTCAACTTCAGAACCCAAAATGCAGATGGCCTATCCTGCCCTGTAACCTCAGCAACTCTTGTCCTCAGGCATACAATTGAACTCTGAGCAAATATAACAAGAGTCAGAATCTGCAATATTCTGCTTCTAGTAATGAAAGTGGTATAATTACCATTGATTTATTTTTTTTTTTATGAGAGCAGACTTAAGCCAAAATCATGTTTCAAGGATCTGCAAGAGACCAGATCCAACTACATCAGGGTCCTGGGCTTTACTCTTCCCTGCCAGAACCGAGGCAGTTTCTACCTGAAAGCAGAAAGAACTTCACATGCATCATCAGTACGTATTAACCTGTGCCCAAAAGCCTGCTGTAAGGAGCAGTTTAAACAAACTGTAAGTCACCATCACACAAACACATCCTTCTGTATCACCTCTATGATAAAAGGTGCAAAATCTTCAGTATTTTTAGTTTTTTCCAATTCAGTTTTAAACACCTAGCCTCATGTGTCAGCTGATCCTGCATTTAAGGTGTTTTGGTGAAATGCCACATGCAAGAGTGAAAAGTTGTGCTGAAAGCTTTAGCTCTCTAATGACTCAGCACTTGGCATCACTGGATTTTCATTTTAGTGCTTCCTTCACATGACTTCTTATTATGGTAGAGAAGGGACAGACACAGCATGTGATTATACCACATATGGATGATCTACAGATGTGCACAAACCAGATCATCTGAGCTATCAGTTCACATTGTGATACCCTGCTGCACTCATTCTGAGAACCTCTGACTTATGATGTCTGATGCATGTCTAAGGGCTCACTTGGTTAGGGCACACCACTGAGAACACAGAGAAATGGGATGGCTCTGGGATTTAGTGTGTGACTAAGTCCCTCATGCCTGCTGCTGAGCAAGAACTCACAAAACTCCAAGGGCAGGTTGAGCTTTCTGTAACTTGACTAGACTGGATGTGGCTGGCAGTAGAAATACAGCCAAAGTGCTTGGCCCAGACACTTGGATGCAGCTCATCCAAGAATCTGGTAAAAGCCTGCATGGTTACCCTCCTCTGAGTTCTCAGCATCATGGCTGGTCTGAACAAGCTGGTTTTCAAACTAGTTTGGGAGCACATACTTGTGATATAGCCACAACAGCCAACGGGTTGTACTCAATGACACCGAGGACTTCCCATATCAAAAAGCAGCAAGGACATGGCTCAATAACTAGGAGTTTCAGACTCCTGGTTTATGCAGGCATGCCAGGGTGAAACATGGATTCAGAGCCACTTTTGTGCAAACTTCACCTACTGCAAGTACCAGCATGTGAATGGCCAAGGACTGTTACTGATTTCTCAACACACTTATTTTACTACCTCTTGTTAAATGCATTGCAACAGAACCTCTTCCTGGTAGCCCTAATACTATCTATTTCTTTACCAAATAGCTAGAAAGTAGCTTTGTAAAGCTATCTGGTTCCCAATACTTCAGCTACAGGGTTACATGGCCTGCAACCCAGATGGGTTGCTGCTAGTCTCAGTGAAAGATACCATTAATTAGCTGCTGACAGCACAAACTGGCTTTAAATTGCACAATTTGGAGGGGCGGGGGAGACAACAAATGAATGTGATCTTCAGCAGACAAGATACAAAGGTAACAGATGCTGGTCTGCCATGACCTCGGTCTCATCACTGTTCCTGTAGGAGTAATGTAAATAAAATTTAACAACCAAAGAAAAAAGTGAGATGGATTAATCTGTAACAGCTACCAGCTATGCTCTAGGAATTCAACAGATGGTAAGAGTAAGCGTTAGCTCCTCAGCCCAAGCACAGTGGAGCTGTACTGAGTGCCAGATAAAGATCCCCAAGCACCAGAGTCCTCTCTACAGCATGGACATGGCCCAGCTGAAAACCAGTGCAGCTCTGCCAGGATAACTTGTGAGGACAGAGCATCTCATTCCATCTCTTCCACAGGTGATAGGCACCACCCACTCAGAAGGAATGGGAAGACAGAGAGCCTTAAGGACATTAAAGAGGCCCTTAACACCTAGAGAGCATGCAGTTCTGCGATACGTACACTGCCTCAAGTGCTAGCTTCACCATTGACAAGAAAAGCCCACAGGAAAGCATCCTGTGCCTCCCTGTAACAAGTCAGTCTGGAGAATCAGATACAAATACCACCTAATCCTTACATTTCTGAAGTTCACAAAACAAAAAGCTAGAATGAAAAACAAGCAAGCAACACAGATGTCTACTCAGACTGCAACTGCAGCAATGAACAGCTAATGCAGAAACCAGACACCAAGTAAGGTACCCGCATATACTCTGTGCCCACAAGTATCATGACATAAACCCATGGGATGACTCACAGGGAAAAACACTTGGGACTAACCTGACCAAGAATAGCCAAGAGAAGTGCTGAAGAATGAGAGAAGAGGCTAAGAACCATCAACAGAGGTCTCAAGTCAGGGGAGGAAGATATGGGAGGCAGTAAAGATCCATTCAATTAGCAAGAAGGATTTTTGTCCAGCTTGTCTGCCAATCCTGGCTGATTTATGACTTCCAAGACACAAGGCTCATCTGAATGCAAAGCACACTCCTGAGCTGAGGCCTTCAAACAGGTCCTATAAAAGTAGCCACGATCAGATCTGTAGGACTGAGTATGAAAAGAAAAACAATGCGCTCCAATTTGCTCTTTGTCCTGTACTAACAAGTTCCCTTTCTTGTGATTAATCAGGCAGAATAAACATGCTCTTGGAGCTAGATGTCACAGCTGATGAGTCTTAGGCAGATTATCAGGCACAAGTTGTGCCAACTGATATCAGGATGAGCTGATGGCTTCTGAACAGGCTTTTCTTTATTCACGTTTGGCTTTTGTGACAGATGCCTCTTACTGGGAAAGGAAGGAGCAGAAGGGCTCTTCACACTGCAAAAACCCTCAGCAGGAGGAAAAATAACTTTTCTGGTGCTGAATCTATTCTTCTACTCTTCGGCTTTCTTGCTGACATGCAAACATCAAAAGTTACATGCAGGATGAGATCATGTCAGTGATCTCAATCTGAATGTTACCATATGGGTTAACAGTTTTGCTGGCTCTCACAGTGGAAGTGGTTTAAATTTTCCAGAAGTTCAGTGGTCCAATTTCTGAAAACAAAACACTCCCAAAACTTTAGACATTAATCTTGCGTGCAATTCCAGTACAATCAATGGAGCCACAAGATGGAAAAAATTGGCAATTTCTTTGTATCTCAGACAAGACTAAGGTTACGTGGGCCACAGATAGAAAAACTGTTTCTTCCGAGTCAAAAATGAAAGTACACTTTTGACAAAGAACAAAAACATATAATCCAGTTCAAGATAGGTTCAAATACCACAATTTAACTTATGTTTGTCAACATCTGTATTTCACATATATCAAGGACACAATGTTTACACGCTACAATAAAACTTTCGGAATCTCTTTCTTGCCCCAAGTCATGGTCAAACTCAGCTTGCCACAGATGTAATCTGAAGGCTTTGTGTATGTACACACACAGGTGTTTTATATAAAAAAATGAGACCTGGAATCTGCACGTATGTACACAGGAAGGGTAGATAGCTTACAGCAA
Source organism: Pluvialis apricaria (assembly GCA_017639485.1). Lineage (NCBI taxonomy): Eukaryota > Metazoa > Chordata > Aves > Charadriiformes > Charadriidae > Pluvialis > Pluvialis apricaria. The sequence continues at coordinate 28,667,804 of CM030014.1, forward strand.
TGGGTTCAGTGTATGGGTAGTAATAACTGTAGTCTGGAATCCACATATATACACACATGTGTATATATAGGTTATACGCAAAGACCAAACAGAATGCCTTTGGTCTGGAAGTCAAACTTATACCTCTGAGAACTAGAGGGATCAAACCTGGATTTGCAAGGGTATTTCAGGGACCTAAATATACAGGTAAAGTGCTGAATGGATTTTACAAGAGCCCCCTGAATGAGCTAAGATTTGCCTCACTGAAAAACAGCCTCCTTTGTTAAATTGTGCATATCCCTGGGTAGGAATTTACTCACATTTAGCTGCTCCAATAACTTTATGAATCTGTTTCCTTATCTTCCCCCCTTACATGCGTTGGCTCAAAGTCAGCAACTGACTAATGGGACATGGATTAGATACCGGATGGGGACAATGCCTCATTGTGGTAGAGGTTGTTGCATAGTAAGTTCACAGGGATTCACAGTTCAAAGTGTCTCTCATGATCAATGCAAAGCAGAGTAAAACACCACACAAATATAACTAGGAAGAACAACTTGTTGATTTGTAAGAAAAGTGATTGTATGAAGAGAAACCAAACCATTAGTGCAGACTGAATAAGCACGTAATGAACAAATGGTTAGGAATATCTCAGCACAAGGACAGTTGAGCAGGTAACAATTTCATCACAGAAAAAGGCAAGAAAAAGTCAGTGAAGCTAGCATTGTGACACATGGCTTCTTCACACATTAATACCACAGACTGCTAAAGCACCTATATGCATCCTGCCTGCTCAATCCTCTTTGTACAACTGATACCAAATTTAACTTGTCACTGGTTCCCATCTATTTGCTACGATAATTTTCCCCAAAAAACTCTTTTAATGAAATTTCCCTATAACACCCTGACATGGCAGACATGACTCAGGCTTCTGTGCTGCTCATCTGCTCTAAAAACAGCTTCAAGTTTTCATCATCCACTCAGTTTTTAGGCTGAGGTATCAGCAAGATGCCAGACTTGACTCTGATCTCACATTGGATTACCATCTGCAGACACCTAGTTCCTCTGCTAGGAATCAAGATTCATCCTAAGGCAAGTGGGTGAAAAATCAGAATCCAGCTCTACCTTAAAAATTGAATTTTCAGATCTGTCTCGAACAAATAAGACAGGCCTGCCAAGGACAGGTTAGACAACTAGAAAACTAAACAGTCATGCTTAGGGCTTCTGAGCATTGTGTTGTATTTTTTGGCTTCTCTACTTTGCATATGCTTTATTACTAAAAAAGGAAAGAGATCTTAAAACCCCAATACCTTTGCAGATGAAGCAACAGTTATAAGCTATACAGAAAATCACTGCAGTAAAGCAACAAACCTAGCTTTGTGCTCATTACAGGCATTTCAGCAGATGCTTAGACAGGAACCAAAATACGCAACTCTAAGTAGGCAATCAGGTAGTCAAGTCTCTGGACCTTTACTGAAGCTCAGGCACTGCCCCTCTGTCCATTGCCAACAACAAATTGAAAGAAAATTATTTAGTTAATAGTAACTGGGAAAGGGGGCACTGACAGCTGTCCCCCCGATTTGGGTCTCATTGTAACAGTCATTAACTGGGATGCACTGGAAAGTTCACAGAACATCCAATAAGGCTCTAATTCCCTTTCTAAATTAAATCTGAACTTGTCTTCTGATGACTCTTTGGCCACCTTTGGGAAATAAGGCAATGATCTCAGTCAAGCTCTTAATGAGAAGGTGTCTATGCCACCACCACCTTTACAACTGATGCTTGCAGGCATTATGTTTGCAGGCTCAATAATCAGGTCAGGAATTGACACCAAAGCTCTGAGATGAAGTAAGACCAGCTATGACCTGTGTGGAGCTACACACTGTTACATTTATGTCTAACATCAAATGATGTAAGTTAGCAATAAAGTTATAGAAACAAATCCCTAATTTAGCAGTTTAAATTAACCTTTAGTACTCATCAAAGAAGACTGAACAACAACAATGTAGGAAATCAGATGCAAGACAGGTAACTGGGGAGGCCTTTCAGAGTATGAGGCCTCTTACTATCATGGAGTCTGGACAAGCACAGGAAGAATCAGGTAAAGACCAACAAAAAGCAGTGCAGGAGCTATGGATTTTACAGAGCAAGTTCTAGGGTTTGACCTAGTATGTAAGCAAAACCATCTGAACAGCCAATGATAATTTGATTTAGCCGATTAATGAAAAAATAAAAAAGGTCCAAAAGTGATGGTGGAGAAGAGTAACAGTGAGTTAATCTGCAGCACACCTACTGCCTGCAACAATTTGGCTACTTGTTATTAAAAAGCAATACTGTGAGGAGCTGTCATATGTGACTTTGAACTAAGTGACACGAAGCAACTCCCATTGAGGGGAAATAAGGAAGGTGAATGTGTTGCAGAGCGATACACGTCCTTCTCGTTTGTGCTATTTCCACTGATCTAGATGAAGCAAACACTAAAATAATAAAAAACCTCAGAGTTTAACTAGGATTTTATTGTCTGGTAGCTTTCATATTTAAAGGAAATGCATCTGTTAAACTTAGAAATTAAACAGAAGGAAAAAATTATGGGGAATTCAATTTTGCATGCTCAATAAACACAACTGCCCAACTAGTTGTGTTAAATGGGCTGGTACAAGGTTTATTTGCCAGCTTCTCCTGTGACATTATATAGGGAACAGTCTTGTTTTGTCAGCAGAATTTTTTGCTTTTCAGAGCACACAGAAAGCCTAGCAACAACCAGAACACAGAACATGTGCATTAAACCAGTTCAGCTTGCAGCAGAGTACTGTCTCAGACTCCCCTCATACTGATAAAATTTACTCACTCTACAGAAGTTGCAAGAAAAGAGATTGATATTTAACTTAGAATGCTTGCTCCAAACACTTATAAACTAATTCTGAAGAAAAATCCAGAGCCATATTGGTCTGTACCTAGTTTTTCAGGCCTATGAATAATCCAATTAAATTAGAATTTCCTCAGCTCTTTAAAAACAAAGCATGTTTCTAGTCACAACTCCCCTTCCAAGTTTCACCAGCGCAACTTCTGGGAAAGCATTTTCCTAAGCATGTGGAGGATCAACATTGGGATTGCCTAGTGCAAGCCTAGAGTAACACCAGGGCTTCTTGTTCCAAGGGACTTGGCCAAAGTCATGCCCCCAAATCACCATGAGGCCAAAGGAAAGATTTGGCAGCAAGACAGTGGACATGCCACAAAGCTACAACACCACTGCTGAGATAAGAACATGGGACCTCCAACTAGCTAGAGCTAGTAGGCCTCTAAGGGTTTGGCTTTGTTATGGGCACTTCTTGGCATGTGCATAAGCCATCCTGTTTCTATTCCCACTTCGAGAAGAGCTCAGGCCCAGTTGTTAAGGTACCTACAAGTCCAGTTTCCTGGTATCATCTACGTTGGTTTAAAGCAAAGGTATCAAAACTGAAAGCCAGTGGTGTTCTCTCTGGAATCCTCAAAACCCTTCAGGTTTCCTTAAAAAAAAACACCTCACAGTAATTTTCAATTAAATCTGAAGCATAACTGAACTTACACAAAGTTTATGAAGAACAGGGTTACACACACACGCTCCTGCCCTCTTAATTGTTTTAATGATGATAATTTACCTAAAAATGAATGCCTAAGCCTGGTCTAAGATACTTCCCACACATTAAAGTAGATACTGTCATCATCAGATAAATGCTTAACACACATAAACAACACTGTTTTGAAAGTTGTATCAAGACCAAATTGCTTACTAACTTTTGAAGACATACTTTTTCTCCTCCAGAACAAAAGGGAAACCCCTCCAGTATTTTCACCTCAGAAGACTGACCAATGAAAGCCACACTATTAGAAAAACCTCAAAGGAGCACGTCTGAGCTGCATTTTAAGAACTTATCTCAAATATTAAGATCTTGTTGCTGTACCGATGAAATCAGAAGAACTGAAACATATCTGGCTTACAGAGAACGCTTGACCCAATGGGATCCTGATTTAGGATGCTGCTATACTGTAAGAGAGCTAAGTCTGCAAGTCAGGTCTTTAAGCTAAGCAACTACAAAACATCCATTTATCATTTCAGGACAGAAGAGATTCTCCTCTGTCATCTGAATCTGAAGATCCTTGGATTCTCCTGATAGTGTATCAGACTTTTAATATATGAGTATCAACAGCATCCTCAGTGCTAGAGGAGTAGATGGTAATGTAAGGGTCAGATAACTCCCAGCAGGTGTGTGGCATGAAGGGCATCAAATTAGGGAAGCACCTCCATCAGAATAAATAAAAGCATGACACAAACAATACTAAAGGGCTAAGGAGAGCAAGTGAAATGTGGGAAGCAGTTGCAGTGTCTTCAGCCTTTCTTGATCAACCTATTTTTATTTGTAAAGCACTCAGCTTCTGTAGAATTCAGTGTTTATCTGCTGTGCTAACAACTTAGTAGCATCATCTAACAATAAAGCTTCATGTGTATTTCACATTGCTGCGTTTTGTTAAAGACTCCAGCGTAATGCAGAAACTAATGTTGAATTCAAAAAGCCACACAAAGGACAAGTCATAGAATGCCTTGAGAGAATCACAGGATGGGCTTGAGAGGTGGTCCTGTGCAAACCTCAAAGTTCAACAAGGCCAAGTGCAAGATCCTGCATCTGGGTCAGGGCAAACCCAAGCACAAATACAGGCTGGACAGACAATGGATTGAGAGCAACCCTGAGGAGGAGGACTTGGGGGTGTTGGTGGATGAGAAGCTTAATATGAGCTGGCAATGTGTGCTCACAGCCCAGAAAGCCAACTGCATCCTGGGCTGCATCAAAAGAAGCATGGCCAGCAGGTCGAGGGAGGTGATTCTGCCCCCTACTCCACCCTGGTGAGACCCCACCTGGAGTACTGCATCCAGCTGTGGAGGCCCCAACATAAGAACATGGACCTGTTGCAGCAAGTCCAGGGGAGGGCCGCAAAGATGATCAGAGGGATGGAGCACCTCTCCTATGAGGAAAGGCTGAGAGGGTTGGGGTTGTTCAGCCTGGAAAAGGGAAGGCTCCAGAGAGACCTTACAGTGACCTTCCAGTACCTAAAGGGAGCCTACAGGAAGGATGGGGAGGGACTCTTTATTAGGGCATGTAGTGGTGGACGAGGGGTAACAGTTTTAAACTGGAAGAGGGTAGATTTAAATTAGATATTAGGAAAAAAAAAATAAATCTTTACTGTCAGGGTGGTGAGACACTGGAGCAGGTTGCTCAGAGAAGTTGTGAACAGCTCACCCTGGAAGTGTTTGAGTCCAGGTTGCATGGGGCTTTGAGCAACCTGGTCTCGTGGGAGGTGTCCCTGCCCATGGCAGGGGGTTGGAACTACATGATCTTTAAGGTCCCTTCCAGCTCTAACCATTCTTTGTATTTAGCCTTCACTTAATTCCAGATCCTCTGGAATTTGTAAGCTATTCTATGTCTGGTAATTTATAAGTTATTCCCCCTCACTTTACCACTCATTTTCAGAAACAAGTTTTATATTTCTCGGTTTTATGCTGGCAGAGTTGCTTCTACTTTGATTTGCCTTAAGCCAAATGTAACCATGTGTTTGCTTACTGGAGCCACAGTAAATCTTTTTTTAAGGATTGGAAATATCCTTGGCAATGTTGTCCTGCCTTCCTAAGAAAAACAGTATCCTGACGGGTTTCTAAAACAAGTGCAGCTGGACTAACTCTGGGTGGGAATTTTCCTTAGGGGAGTCTGGCTTCACTTTTTAAAATTTGTGCTGGATACCTCGGAAAATGACTCTAGTTTCTAGGAGTAAGAAGAAAAGAAGCAAAGAGGCAAGAATGCAAGCCTACAGAAAGGACAGAGAAGATGATAGTTTCCTAAGACCATTTTGCCCTGCTTATTAGCAATAAAAACTTCAGAAAGTTTAGCCTGCACACCGTACTAATTAGAAGATACTTCGATAAGACTCAAGTGCAAAATTGTTTACTTTAGCTATACGAGGTTTCCAGAAATAATAAGGCAGCTAATGTCTGATATCTTCCCCTTCTCATTCCATTCACTGACAGCAAGTATACGAAAAAACAGACTGGAACATATATAGGTAATAGATACCAGATTGCAATTTCCTTATTTGTTTAGATTATTTTTGCATAGTTAGCTCTTGTTACTAACTCTTTACATGTGGCTTTACAAACAGGAGTTGGGAGTATCCTCAGTGCTCACCTAGTGCTGTATTGCATATTACACATGTGGAGACTAAGACAGCCAAAGCTGTAAAGATCTAGGCACTTTAGTCTCACTGACCGTCACCAGGGAATGCTCCAGCAGTAGAAAAAGATGAAACATTCAGAGATACTAGGTGTCAGAGTTATCAAACCTTACAAGTATGTTCAAACCTCCTCTGTCGATTCAGTTTCCTAAAAAGGTGGAAGAATATGTATTACATAGCTTTTTCCCCCTCCTCAAAAATATGCTCAGCAGGAAGCTTCACAAGAGGACCTTAGCCTCTGTCCAGTGTAAACTAGACAAATTGTTGTCAGTGATTTTGAAACAGTTAATTCCTGGCCTGTAATCTGCCCTGGTTACGCTGGGGTGATGTGTCTTTATCATCGGGATTGTTTTATTGCCCTTGAAGGTATATTTTGGAAACTACAGATGAGATTTATTGCAATTGATAAAGTAGTGGTGGTCCAGCATCTGAATGACTCCTTACAGTGTATCAGGGAAGAGCTTACAAGAACAGAAGCTAAGTTGCTACTGAAGTTAAAAATAAAAAAGAAGTTGCTCCATATCATTCACTAAATTTATTCTTATTTCTAGCGAAAGCCCCAGAGAGAACTTCCCTCAAGAGATTCCTCTTAAAATGTCCCTAGGAGATGAGCACTTGAAATCTGGCTCCAGTATTGCTACTTCAGTAAGAAAGGAACATCTAACAACTCAGACCCTTGTTACCATGCTTCGATGTCTTTGCTCAATTTCAGAGAGCTTATTTGCAAAACAAGGTTATTTTGCTTCCTTCCTCTCACCTTTTGTATAAGCTACCTAAATTATGTTCTTTATTGAGCAGACCGTCTGTTACAGTCCTAATTACAGCACAGCAGACCTGTCTCAGGGGCAGCCCTGATATATAAACTGCCATGCAGAGAATTGCCACTATGAAAACCTGAATCTTTTCGTCTCTTGACCCAAGTGCTCAAAAACTGTCATTTTTACTGTCATATTCACAAGATCTTTTTTGCATTTAATTCACTGCATAACTATAGCTTCCTGTACAACAAGAATCTTGAAGGACTGAAATAACTTCTCAGCCTACAGTCTATATATAGCACTATAAGGTAATGTGACTTTAAATCTTTATTACTGTACATGAGCAAGTATCAGAATTTTTCTCCATGAGGAGATGTGGTATTTTGTGCCAGGTTAAGCTAGGTGTCCATGAATAATTCCATGGCTACTATATTAAAAAGCAGCAACTGGTAAGATAGCTCATGTTTTAGTGAACATCATTTGCCAACCATTTTATGAACACTATAAACATGAACTGTCTTCACCTTCATTTTAACGGGTAACACACAGTATTTAGCTTTCTCAGATTTACATGATTCGGAGATCAGAGCAGATCTAGGTATTTCAGTATCCCAGAAAGTGATTTTGAAGCCACTATCACTCTTTACTGCATACTGAAGGACAGGTTGGGTTAACCTGTGGAATTAGTCATCCTCTGATTTTACCAGTGCCAGTTCATCATGACTGTGCTGTACTGCAAAGGGTCAATCTATAAAGCACCTAATCTTTATGCTTTTTGTATGCATTGTACCCAAACCTCTACCCAAGCAATTTCCAAAGGATAAGCGCCTATCGGAGACACAGAGCTTGTGCTGTTTGACCCGTTCTGACTGGACCCTTCAGTGACTACAGCCAAAACCACAACTGGTATGCTATTTATAGAGGGGAAATGGATTAAATTTGAAAATTAATCACTTGCTAACTCAAACTGAATATAGCTTCTAGGAATAATCTGCACTTGGTTGATTTCCATATTGTACATTACCATGTTACAGCAGCATTTCCCTCCCAAGGCTCTCACCCCTCCCATCCCGCATGGCTGGGCCTTTGTTCAGTGTAAAAGGCACCCCAGCGGGTGCCTTCTCCTGCAGCTGCACCTAAAGGCATCAGTTTGTCTCTAAGGGCATGTCACACTCAAAACATTAAGCGTTTGGTCTGATAACATGCCTTATAAAAATTCATCTTCTTAACCAAGCTAGCAAAAGCACTGTAGAGTTTTATGGCTATAAAACCTGAACTCAGATAATAGTGTCTACGTGCTGTGAGCCACAACAGGCAGCTACTTGGCACGTGTGGTCAGCAAGTTCTCCTTAGCCACCAACACTGCCTTTATTCCTACCTTGCCTTTCCCTCAGCTCAGAGGTGAAATTTCCCCCTGCAATGTAGGACATTAACACTGTCATTACAGAGTTGACACTAAAAGGCAAACTATGCACTACTTCACTGGGAAGACACCTTTAAAAAAAAAACAAACCAAGAAAACAGATATTACATCTGATCCTTAGCATGCACCCAACAAGAACAGCCCAGATTTCCAGCACAAATCTGTCAGTTTTCATTTCATTTAGTTATCATAGGAACTGTGGATAAGTGTGTTTGTACTTGGTGAAGAACTAAAATGGGCTGCTTCAGAAAGTTTATATGATAGCCATTTTACATCTGACAGTGCAATTAGTTTCTGAAGTTTTTTCCTCTATCTAGTGCTCCAATGTTGTACAAGCACAACGTTCCATTTATTAATATTTTAGAAAACTAGATTAGTACAATGAAAATATTCGACTTCTGAGTTACTGGGGTAACCCAAACAGCTATTCCAAACATGCTAAGTAATGCATTTCAAGAAGCATTGAAGGTGCTACAACACAAAACCAGAGTACACTGGCTGCTGGTATGCAACTGGCATACATGCATCCATACCATACATCCATATTTTTCCACATACAGTGTCCTGAGAAGCACTATAAAGAACCACAGGTTGAATTCTTCCTTCATTTACACTGGCATGACTGTACTGGCTTCAGTGGGACTTGACTGGCACAGCAGAAAGAATCTGATCTTCCCTGTGGTCCTCCCCACAAAAACGCAGCAATCAAGCTTCTTGTCAGAGTGGCTAACTGCATAAAACCCACAGACCTTGGGTTTATCTGCAGCCATCAATACATATTTGTGGAGAAACACTGAAGAATGTTCAGGTTTCTCAGCCCTACATGCTTCAAGCAATTTAACAATTGGAAAGAATGCATTTCTAAGTGAGCATTGTATAAACATTATTTTCTGCAGCCGTCTATCTTTTTTTCTGCTGAAACCACACATACATAAGGATGACTCATGCCCATGACAGGATCCTGGAATTCCCATGTCCCAAGCTATAAGCCAAGACAGCACATTATCCAGTTTCCACAGTCTCCTCCTGTTTTCAATCCAGCATTTCCTCTAACCCAAACCACCCTTCTATATAGCATTTTAAATTCCAAAAGCTTTAGAGACAGCCTTGTCCTCCTCTTCTGCTTTTTATACACAGCAGAAATTGTGGCTTCCCAACTCATATGGATTAATGACCATACTTCAAGACAACCCAAAGCTACGAGGTCACCCCAACTTGTTTGTGAAGCACCATTGTTTAGAGAAATTATTTACATACATATATACATATATATAAAAACCATAGCAGCTCTGCTAATATCTTGACATCTACTATTCCTGGCTATCAAGCCTGCAGTAAGCTGTGTTCACTCATTCCTTGTGCAAGGTATTCTGCAAGGCAGAGAACATGAGGCATCAAGTATTAGCAATTTAACAGTTTCCTCTAAAATCTCTGCACATGCCTCACAGATATTGCACATTTCTTTTGTTTCAATGAGCTGATATTCAAACAGTTACAAACAGCATTGGCCGATTCTGTACTTCAACTGGGAATACAATTAGCATAACTGGCTGTTAATCTACATATAACAGGGACCTGGGATACATTCTCAGCAGGCAGGCAGCTTCTCCGACCTCAGAGGATCCATGTTAGCTTACACTAGGGCTAAATCCAACCTGTAGTGCCTGGTGCTTTTGTTACAGCACTCACTGCTCTTCTTCCCTCAGAGTGAAAAAGAAAGCTGGAGATGAATTACAGATGCAGACAAAAATCTTCCAAGCCACATTCAATTTCATTTCTTTATCATCACTTAGTCCAGATACCATGAAATGTTCAACTGCACAAAGGCACAGGCTCAGATGTCATATATTAATGTTATCTATTCTTCTGTGCCTTTGGGAAGGGGGAAGGGAGCTTTCTTCTCCCAAGCTGCGTATTTTTAACATCTGCTATTTTAATGCAATTTTAAAAGATTATTTCTGAGCTCTGGAGCAAAGAGCTCATTGGATGGCAGCATCCCACAGAGCCTAAATTAGGTGTTTCAGGTCACAGAAATCTCTTATTTCAGCCTTTTTTTTTTTAGAGGCACACAATACCTGGGGAGAAAGTTCTGCTTGTTTGCATTTAGCAACATGCAGTGCAGAAGAATGAGGATTTATTTAAAGCTACATTTTAGACGTTTTAAAGAGAAGCTATGACTGTTTAAAGATGTTGAACACCAAACTCAGTGTGCTTTTAACTCCTTTTCCTGGCAGTGCAGAGAGGAATCTCTGCCAAATCACACAGAATGGCAGAGGTTGGAAGGGACCTTCGGAAATCACCTAGTCCAATCCCCCCCACCAAAGCAGGTTCACCTAGAGCAGGTTGGACAGGAAAGCATTCAGGCAGGTTTTGAAGATCTCCAGAGAATGAGACTCCACAACCTCTCTGGGCAGCCTGTGCCAGTGCTCTGCCACCCTCAAAGCAAACCAGTTTTTCCTCATGTTCAGATGGAATTTCCTGTGCTCAAGTTTGTGCCTGTTGCCCCCTGTCCTGGTGCTGGGCACCACTGACAAGAGCCTGGCCCCATCCTCCCAAATAAACTGGAAAACTTCCACTAGGAACGCTCATCTGCCCTACACACAGGGCTAGCAATGAAATTGCTGTCGCGAGGCACACTGTGCAAGGGGGCATGGGAGGGAAGGAAAAGCCCTATCTCAAGCTTACACATGGTGTTTTGGGCTTTTGCATCGGGGAAAGCCTGTGAGAGCTGCGCCCCCACACAGGCAGGGGGCTGCCGAGACAGCGGCACACGGCTCACCTTCGAGCCAAGCGCACCCCCCACGCACGGGCACTTCCCACCCCGCTGCCCCTGCAGCCGGCGACCCAGAACGGGGGAGATTTAGCTGAAATAGCCCCATCTCGCGACTCCTCTGAGCATTGCACAGAACTATTCAAATAAATGCTTTGTTTCTATTTTAGTTCTTTGGAACTAAACAGTATCTTGTAAGACTAAGAGGTTTCCCTTGCACTTTTCAGCATAGAGCAAATACGTTTTCAGTGTACGGCCAGCAGACCAACAGGAGGAGATCTGTTAACAGGAGACCACCGCAGAAGCAATTCCCACGAAGTCACAGAGTCCCTGCAGAGCTTGGGCCTGTTGCTTGCAGCCAGACCTGCCCTCCACATGCTTTTCCCTATCTGTGTTTGGAGAATGTGCTCCCCAGCCATTGTGGGTAAATATCTTCCAGGGAAAGTACTGGCTCCCTGCAGACAAGATCAAGTCTCAATAAATACCTAATACACAACTCACTACAGAAGAGGGTGGGGAAGCAAACTACCCAAATGCAGAGAAACAGTGGCTTAATATAAGGGGCTCACCAAGGCAGTACCCACCACACCACAACCCTATCCAAACCAGTATGCCCCACTCTGTTCAGAACCAGTCAGAAACCTCACACTGCAGCAATGCCCGTTCAGAACAGAGGGCTGTCCGAGACGCTCGACTGCATTTGCCTTTTGTCCCAGAAATATGGACTTAATCATGAGAATCTGACACGACTGAAGTCAGCAGTTTTGATCTCATGGATTGTTTGTACACTTAATACGGAAAGGCTGTATCTGATTTTGTTGGTTCTCGCTAACAATCAGAGCAAAATGATGAGGTATTGATACTATCTGAATTCTTTCCTCATTACATCAAACTTAAGAAAACATGCTGTGGCAATTTGCACTTGTGACATAATGAGTGTCAATTGCTACAAAGGAAGCACAGACAATCTGAGAACTAAGGGATGTGAGGATTAAAGTGATTCTCTTCGCCACCCACTTTTATCTTAACTAGGAGGAGTCTTGCTATTAAATTCCACAAGCAAGCACAACTCTGAAAAACTCAGTTGGTAGCAGTGCCCGATCTCCCATGTGTTTTCCAGTGCAAGGAAGCATTAAGAGGATCTGGTTCCCCTTAGGAAAGCCACAGGACTGTTTGTCCCTTTTCAAATATTGACAGTGACCCCCCACATACGGCATCAAGGAAAGCTTGAGTCACAGCTTCCCCAGCACACCAGTCTCCATCCTCAATTCATCTCAGTGCTCTTCCCAAATTCCCTCCAAATTTCTGCATGCCTCAAATATCTTCTCCAATTGTCTTTGCATAAGAAACACTCCCTTGACTATCTCAGAAGCACCTCTTTAGCCCCCCTTCACCCCAATGCTGCTGCAGCAATAACCCAACCCATCTGTGATGGGCCAGATGCTTTATCACTGCTGTACAAACAGCATCACTCCTTTGGGCTAGACCCGGCTCACAGTGCAAGAGGATAAAAGAGCTTGTTTTGTCTATGCTGCATCTCACACAGCGGTACGAGGCTCAGGATGGGCAGAAACCCCACACATCTCCCCAGAAGCCGAGAGCCATCTGCAGCCTGCACTGTGTCCTCACCTGCTTGCTAATGGCCTCCAAAGGAGCTCATTTAAAGCTTGCTTGGTTAAGTATAAATTGTTTAGTCTTTGCAGTGTAGACATGCCTAATCCACAGCAGCATGAGATTAGATCAAACACTTGTTATTGTTTTGCCACGGGAGGCAGATTGTTTTTAAAGTGGGGGGGAAGGTTGGAAACCTGTGTCATTTCCAAACAGATTGCTGTAAGTGATCTCAACTAAGCAAGTTTCCTTTTTTTTTTTCCTGTTTTCTTGCCTATTTGATTCTCTTGTTATGATTTGTCTTGAGACTAAAAGCTCTTTATGCAGAGATCATCACTTTCAATACATTTATACAGCACCAAGCACAGGAGTGCACTAAACAGACAGGCCTTTAGCACTATCGAAATATAAATGCATAACCATATGCTACATCTCTCACCTACAGGGATCAAATCTGGTATAGCACGCAAGAGTCCTGGGGCAGGACTCCTCTTTCATTCTGCTGCACACTAAGGCAGTGCAGTGAGCCACAGCCTAAAGTTAAACTCTTAGGTTTTGGAATTACATACTTAGAAACTGTACATCTTCTGACTTTGGGGTATGGTCCAGGTTGGCTCCAACTTACTGAAATGCTGTAGCCACAGAATGCTGAACAATAACTGGAGTATATACTGGTCAAGTCCAGATACAGGCAGTAAAGTGGTTGTTCACACACTTTTTTTGGTCCCTGAAGTCTATTTCAGCCAGCTGCACTTCATTGTAACCACCTTGACACACTGACACAAGAGGAACTTCAAAGAACTCCTCTGTGATAAAACAGCAGGACTTGTCTTAGCTCAAGCAGGAGTGCTCAGCTGCAAAGGTTAAGCAGATACAGTTGATGCCCCAATTGAGTAGAGCTAAAAAAAGGAGATTATGTGAGTGTATTTGTTCTTGCCTTCTTTCCTCCTGTCCCCCAAACGGGCTAAAGCTTTGCCCTGTCAAACTCTGTTTGAGAAACAAGGTGCTCCATCTGTTAATCTTATCTTGCTGCTTTTCCTGTAGAATTTAGTACAGTGGCTTTCCAAGCTAAAATCGAGATCTCTAGATCCCTCCCTGATGCTGTACATCTAGAGGAAGCATTATTATCCTGAGGTGGGGAACAGACAGATTAAACAGTTTGCCTCTAGACTGTTCAAGAAGCCCATAGCTGAAGTCAAGTTCTGCCTCCCAGCCGGTCCTTCAGACCGACCTTTCTTTCTTCTCTCCAATAGGATCTGTGACTTTTCCATAGAAAAACTATAGGAACTATCTGTTACCATTTCTGCACATAAATTTCCACATGAAGTTGACAAAAGAAGGAAGAAAAATAATACAGTGGGGAGTAAAGTCAGAGGAGGTAGCATACGATAGCTGTCAAAACTGATCAGAGCTGAGATTCACAGGTTTACACATCCAAGGATTTGAGTCAGCTTCCTTGCAATAAATATTTATTGGGACAACTGGCCACTTCCAAGGTCAGCATGTGCCAGATACCAACCTTAATTACAACAGCACAAACAGCTTTTAGCAATTGTGAAATTCATCATTCTCCAGGTGCTGATAAGCCTGCTCCCAGCCCTACTCCAATTTTGTTATTTTTAATAACTTATTCTGGAAGGATTTGGAATGTGAATTCCCTTTTCCATTCATTCCTTCGTGTTATTACAGTCAGGGATTCCAGCAGTTGGTTTCAAGTGATATTTACTGCTAAAAGCCTGTCAGACATGCTGACTGGTAAATATTCATTACACTGAAAAAAGAAACCCCTCTTTCTGTTGAGGCACTGGATTTCTGCACTCCAGGCAGTCAGCTTCACACCACCCAGACAATTCCATACCAAGGAAAAAATTAGTTTTGAATTCCAGGACTTCAAATATTAGTAGCAGCAAAGAAAACAAGCACCAAAAAAAAAAAGGTGTTTTCAGTGACCTATGTAACTTCCCTCAAACAACCAGCAATGTTCTTAGCCAGTAAATGCTGAAGTCTGTAAGCCCCAGCTTTACTCTATCACATATCACTGCTAGACTTTAAAATCCCCTGGCCACCCCGCCCTTCCAGTTCAGTCTTGCTGGGGCCACACTGCACTGAGACCTCAGGAGGGGACACTGAGCTCTCAGGGACTTGTGCTGGTTTGTCACCTCTGCACCCCTCCAGTCCCTACATGCCACAAAAGCCCATGAGTGGCCAAGGTAACCCTGATGACCACAGTAGCCTCACTTACCCACTTCATGAAGAAGGATATGGTCAGCAGGTCTGACAACACCTCTATTTCTCTGTAAGCCCAGGATTTCCAAGCAAACCTCAGACTAAGAGTGCCTATGCAGAGGCTCAGCTGGAAGAAACCTTTTAACCAACCACAAGGCTTCAGGAAGCCCTTTTCAGCCTTTTCTACCCTGGAAAAAGGAATCAGTGGGGTAAGGGTTCCCCAATTCTTCTCTCATTCCCTCAAGTTTCACCATTGGTTGACAGAAGAAGAAAATCCAGCCTTGTGATATTTTTTGGGGCATGTCTGATGCACACCACACTCAGGTGAAAACCACACTCAGTTTGAAAGACTTTCAAATGTGTCAAAACTGACATAAAAGTCTAGATGGTGGCAATAACAGATGCAGAACAGAGTCCAGATTACAAAACAAGCTCAAAGTTTTCAGTAGTTCAGATGCAGCTCATCTGCAGCACACAATGTGCAGAACTATTACAAAAACATTTCTCCAAAAGCTCTTCCCAACATCTGCACTTTTTAAAGTCACAATTAAGGGCTGCTGAATGTTCTGTTCCTGCCGTTTTTCCTAAAAATCATGTCTTGGCAGATAAACCAATATTACATCTTTTTACCGCAATGTCCTTCCTATGCCAGCTACAATGCCAAGCACTATTTATAGCCACATAAAACCAAAATGTACTTATACAAGATTGTCTTAGTAAACCCAAGTTAAGGAGGAATTGCAAACAGATCAGCTTCTTTGTGTAGTAAAACCATTATCACAAATCTAGGATTCAGAGAACGGCAAGCCTGCATAGCAACAGAAAAGTTCAACAGTCAGGTCCTGCTGTCCTCACTCAGGGAAGGCCAGAGTACCTGCAGCTGGACCTACAGTCCTCCAAGAGATCAGGAAAACCCCAGGATCTGTCAGGGCTGGACCAGTGCTGTTCCCCAAGAAGGGGCAAAAATACAGTCTATGGAAGAATATAATTGTTTCTGAACTACATCAGCTCCTTTGCAGACCTTTCTAGTGGCAACAGACACATTTTGCTATTTTAAGTTTAATTCTCAACTGGTCCTTGTCAGTTTTTGGATAACACATCAATACCTTTTTTCCAGTCCCCACTCTTAATACAGGTAATGCCATAATCTTCCACTCTCCATTAGATGTCTTTCCTCTCTTAGCAGGTGGGACAGGGCATGCAAGAGGCTGGAGCCTCCTCCTGCCCCTCCACCCGACAGGAGAAGGGAGAAGAACTGGGCTGGCAGCACAACTGCCACACACTCTGCCCAGGACATCTCTTGCAGGTGGTAAGACACTGTAAGAGTATACAAGCACCACCATGCCTGTTTACTTGCCAGAGTTTTGCATTCCAGCCTTCCACAAAATTAACCCCGACCTACACCACTGCACCCTTATTTACAATCAGACAGTTATTTCAAGGTAACACAGCAGCAGTGCCTTGGAGAACAGAGCAAACCAGAAACACAGCCCTGAGGGATGGTGTCATTGAGCACTAAGGAGTAGGTGATATGACTCATCCCATCGCTGTGTATTACAGGATGCTAATTAGGGCTCAAGAACAGCAGTGAGATTATATAGGCATGGAAGGAGTGTGGAGCCTCTGAAAATGGTAGATGCACTGTGAGAATTGAGACCTGCATTAAACTGCAACATGAGATACAATTTAAAAAGGAGCAAGTGAAAACACTGAAAATAATGGGCTTCTTGCAATTGTAACATTTTCAAAGAAGTAACACTAGAGGCTGACAAACAACAAACTTCTCCCTGTAATGATCAGAAAGGTGGCACGTGCACACACATGTAGGCACCAAAGACATTTTTAAAACCTGCTTTCAATATAAAGTTTAAAAAAAATCAAGGTGGAAACTTCATATTGCAACAATCATCTTTCAAGCATGCTTTAAGGTTTTCACAACCCCAGAACACAGTGACTATTCAAGCAAGGACAAAATGAATCAAACATTTCTTTCCCTTAAAGCTGTTGCTGGAGGGATGCAGTCCTCGACTAATTGACTGTCCCTTCTTTCCCAAAGAGGGATCCATTGCTATGTATTGTATATTAGACATTCCTGTGACCCTGTTTTCTCAACTCAGACCACCCCTTCCTTCCACTCCATTCTCGTGAAGTTCCTACAGCATCCATAATTGGTACAGGAGCAGAGTGCTCAACCACAAAAAAATCCGTAAGCCTCTTCTAATCAGCACAGCTCATGCTGTGATACCTCACACTCCACAGCTTTTTTCATGTACCCAGCCACAACACGTTACATGAAAGATGTTTCAGGCAACTTTTGTGTGAGTGTGAGCTAACATCAGGTTCTTAATTGCACAGGTTACTGCAATTGCCCTATAATGCCAAAAATCCATGGTATTTGCAAACGAGAGAAGGTATTTAGACTAAGATTTTTCAGAAGCACTGAAGGATTGACAGTCCCTATCAGAGAGCCCTTAAAATCCTTCTGGAAATTGCTTCTTCACTCTATTTTAATCTTTCTATAGAAGTAACACATTTAACCAGTGCAGGGATGCCGAACAAGTAATGAAAAGGTCAAGCCTAGCAACGAGAGCTATTTCAGCATGAGGTATTACACTATACCCATCTACATTAAAAGAACTTTAGCAAGGTTGCAAAGCCAGGTGTTAAATAGTTCAGAGATATCTGTTGAGCCTTTGTGTTGCTTCCTGAAAAGCCTGTATTATGATACAGTCTAATTACATGATCACATCCTATTTTTCTCCAGAAGTTCCCTGTCTTATTCAAGACAGAATAAATCACAACATTATGCTTCATCTTTTCTGACCAATACTTATCTCTATGGCCCTATTTACTGCACGCTGCTCAGAACGCGCACTAGAGAAAAATATTTCTTTATGGCCTCTTCCAGTGCTCAGCACTCTTGCATCCAAGCTCTTCAAACATCAGTGAGTATCTTTTCACAGTAAGAGTGGGAGATGGGGTGCTTTTACTATGTGTGCACAAACCAGACTCTGCACCTAAGATAAGGCACTCCAGACCTTAATCTCAGCCAGTTAAGACCAATTTTCAAAACTCTTGACGTTATATTTGGTTCTTCACATACCCAAAACTGGCTTAAGAAGCTGTTTGGGTCTCTGGCACTGAGAAAAAACTGACTCAAAAACAATGAATATATAAATAGCAGATGCTGGTGAAAGATTCATTTCAACAGGAACCCATGGTGGGCACAGATAAACACATCTGAAAGGTAAGGCTCAAACTCCCCTTCCAGAAAGCTTGCCTGCTCTCTCCGGGTTTCTTAACTACTCCTGGGACTCCCCTTACAACATGCCTACACAGAGATTCAGGTGTGGAGCAATTCTTGCAGCAGAAGGACCAGCAACTCCCTGAGCCCAACGAGGTGCAGGGAAGGTGTGAAGACTCAGTTGGAAATGGTAACCCCTGATCCTGTACTCAAGTGCTCCCTAGGCAACCTTTGTCCCATCACACCACACACTGCCTTCCCCTTTGAGACCTCACTATTTCACCAGTTTGTGTACACTTTCCTAGGCTTGCCTGTTTTAAAATTACTCTTCCATACCCAAGTCTCCACACTCTTCACTCCTAGTTTTCCCATCTCCCTATTTAGCTTTTAACCTTTCTGCAGGCCAGCCAGGCACATTCATCCCCCAGCACCTGGGTGCCACACAGCCGCCAGAAAAGGATACAGAAAGCACATAGGAAAGTCTCTGCTCCCACTATGTATCTACTTTTCCAGCAGATTTTTGGGGAAACAGTAGTGCACCCCAGAAGGCATACCCAGGATGAACTGGGAAGCAGCTACCAAACCAAATAATTTCAGAGCTTGCAACACTAGACAGCATGTAAAAGGCCTCTCGCTTGGTCAGCTTTGGATGACTCTTCCCCGCAGGAGCAGAGGCCTTCCCATTAAACCAAAACACTCTATATTGGAAAGTTTAGTCCATAGTCCAGTAGTCTTAAGACCTCTACAAATGAAAATTTGTAAAACTAAACATAACAGTACCTTTATAAATACACGTGCCATTCTTGCTGAAGCTTCCCAAGAACATCCAGCCTGATGCAGATATGCAGACTGGAAAGTTTTAGTCCGCAGTACTCAAAGTCTGATAAAGCTGGAAGAAAGGGGCAACAGACCACTTTGCCTGTTGCTCCAGCTCCACCTGTAACTATGCAGATAGTTGGTTTTAAGAAGCTTCTTCAAGCCACTGAGGTATGAAGAAGTGAATGCAAGGCTTCCCAGAAAGGCCTGCTGCTGGCCGAGGGGTCAGCCCCGGGGTCCCACACTGCTGAGAGCCGCTCCCAACTGTCAGCGGGGTGCGGTTGGGCTGCACATACAGACCTGTCCCGGTTGCTACAGGAACCATGGTGATGTCAGCACTATGAGGAAAGAGGGGCTGAAAGGAGACCAATGAGTTCAAGTTAACATCTGCGCATGGACTACGAGCAAATACAGTCAAGAGCACGGATATCTCACAGGCTGCGTTTGTCTACTATGCATCTTGAAGAGACACTTGAAAACTTAAGTTTGAATTCAACACTTTTGGTGTTTCCAAAACCCCTTTAGCATCCTGTGCTGAAGTGTGGATATAGCGATTCTGCAATGAAATAGACAAAAAGCAACACACACAAGAGCGCTTCTGCTTCCCCTGCCACCTCGCTTCCCACATGGCCAGAGCTCTGCAACTTTCCCATGGACTAAAAGTAGCAACATTGGAGAAAAAGTATTGAGTGTCAGTGGTGATGATGAGAAAGTTTTGTCAGGAGAGAGCAGATACCATCTGACACATGGAACAGCAGCAGTAATGGGGAAATTAGAGACCCAGGCACATGCTTTCTAAAATTATCCATGAAACTAAAACCAAGGGCAACATGCTTAAAATACTCTTACAGCAAGCCTGCAGACAGCTTGCATGCATGCTGCAGCTCTGCTGTCTGAAGGGCACTCACAAAGCAGCCCCCCCGTGTTAGACCCGGAGTCTGCCTTTGGGTGAGCACGGACTCCGGCATTAGCCCATCCTTCCCCACCTCGAATGCCGATGCCTCCAGCATCACATGTTGTTATAACATTACTAGCGAGACACACTCGGACATACCTTTGGTAGCTCTTGTTTCATGCCAGATTGGTCAAAGTATTCCACATTTATTTTATTGCTACCTAATTGACTTTCCTCCCCCCAGGATAGCACTAAGCACAGCCAGAACAGTTATTTGTTTGCTGCAATGTGATTTTCAACCAACTATGGAAAAAGTTGGCTTCCCAGTCAAGGACAAAAGTGACACTGCAGACAATATTTCTCTGAAAATAGCCCCAGTTCCCCCTCACCACAACCCTGCCTTCAGACAGCTATCCCTGGATTTGCAGCTGCCCAGTGACTCGCCATGCACTAGCAGAGGGGAGCACAGCCCCTCCTGGCACACAGCAGCCCCGAGCCAATGGCAATCGTATGAAGAGGAGGCAAAACATGGGCACTGGTTAACGAGGACAGTGCTCGGGGGATGTTAATTTAACTCTTCTCAGCCACAGCTTCCCCTGGGGAGCTTGTGGCCTGTCATGAAGGATACCTCATCCCCATACAAGAAGCAGACAGGATCTCTAGATCTTTTTGAAGCAGAGAAAATAAAATTCACAAGTGTCAGTGAAGCAGCATGAGATTCACCAACCATCAGCTTTGCAAGTTTCTCTTTTTACCAGACGTTGCCCACCTTCCTCTCACTTTATCAAAACCTCCAGTTTCAAATGATCACCTGGTGTCAAAACAAGAAACTTTGACACCAAACCATGCAACAGAAGCACTCTTGCTCTACAGTTATGTTACACCACTCACACTCCAGCAACACAACTTATTGAAATCAGTTACCCTATTTCTTCCTAGGGCTGTTGCTGCTCTGGGGAGCACAGGAGTGCCAGAAGCCTCACAGCAGACAAGGTCAAATACAGTTCTTGCTGTGCATGAAACAGGCAAACAGAGAGGAGCTACAGGAGGAAGCTCATAGTAAGAATGCAGCACTAGGAACAGCCCTGCTGTGGACAGCCATGAACAGGGGAGTCAGTTCTTCTGCTTCTAATGACACACGTGCCATCCCACCTGAATGGGTGCATGCATGGGGAAGAGGGATTCAGCATTACTAGCTAAAGCCAAGTGTTTGAGAAAGGATTTTGATGGCAAAGGGAATGACTTAATGGGGCGTCTCACATGATAAAAGTGAGAGAATAGGAACAGTGACACTTGTGGAAGAAAAAAGATTAATAGGGGCATTAAGGATGGTATCATTAGCCTAGCAGAAGGAGCAGTAATAAGCAACCAGGCTGGGTAAACACATGTGGGAGTTACATAGGTAGTCTGGATAATCAGACAACATATGGCCAGTTTGAGAATGAAAGCTTTCACGAGGTCAATGAGGAACAAATTCTGCCACACAGTCTGAAAGCACAGAAAGTTTATCTAAAGGGACAGAAACTCCAATGAGCTATGTATATTCTTCAAAAACTAACACGCAGAAGGTACAACACAATCCCATGCTAAGGCTGCAGTCAGCTGCTCTGGGACTAGATCCTTAGCCTGCACAGTTCAGGTTGCATCTATTTTGATTTGGTGTTTGTGAGCACAAGTACTGCATTTGCGCAGCGTGCTCAGGCTATCAACCTACAAGAAACTGCCATGCTCTTTACTGATAACGCCACATTCTGCTGGTGCAGGAAGGTTAAGGAGTGGGATAATGAACTTGGCCTGACCCTATAGCCTCTAAAACAGCAATAGAGCCAAGTATATGAGGTGAGCTTAGACAATCTGGAAACACAGAGAAGGCACTCCCTCTCTCCAGAGGGAGACCTGGTAATCCTGCAAATTACCTTCCTCCCAACTACTCAGCATAACCCTGTTACCACCCCAAAGTAGCAGTTTGCATAAGGTGATATACTTTGAATATTTCAGGTCAAAACCTGCCCAAAAGTCAAGACAAACCTTACTCTACACAGCAGACCTGGCTAAAGCTGTGCAGCAGTCCTTCAGCAGCACATAGGCTGGGCAACAAAACCAACCCAGGGCCCTTACACTTCTGAGTGATCTTGGACACCCATCTCAGTTGTCACAGAATAAGGGTGTCATCTCAGGGATGTCTGTCTCCTTTACAATAAGATGACCAGTTCCCATCCTTACCCTCACTGGACAGACAGGGATCTTCCCTGGCATCTACAGTAAGGAAAACAGCCAGGTGAAAGATTTCCAACTTTGGCACTCTAAGCAGGAAGTGCAAAGCCTGTACTGAACACAGACAGTATACCTCTTCCCCTCTTGTAATCAGCAACATGAGTATCTAGCAACCACCACAGTTCTTTCCTGACTCTGCTTGTTTTACACTGCAGTGAAGACCCCCAGAGCCTGCAGTACTGCACATTTGCATCTCCTGCAGTGCTTTAGCCCTGCAATAGTTAAATACTGGGTCCAGAGTCTGGATTAGCATTTGATGCCTTCAGGATCTCGTGGCTAATAAAGGCCAGGAAAGTGTTATGGAAGAAACCAGGAGCTGCTTCAGAAAATTGAGACACAGGTGACAGTGAACTAAAATTCTTCTCAAGCTCTTCAGCAAAAGCTGAAGTTTGGGTTTGTCAAGAAGATCTTGGGTCTCATGCAGACATTCAAGGCTTGGGCCAAGGTCAGGCACAATATAAAAGAAAACAAGTAAATATTAATGCTTGGCTTTACTCGTCTTTATAAAAATTCAGTGTGGCTGCAGTCCTAGTTTTCTTCTCATTTCTTAGCATTTCTGTCACTCTGTATGAACTATGTGCTATTGATGTATGTGCCTAGTGTAAAGATTAATTGATGAACCACAATTCAGGGGGTGTTAAGTTAATTCCTTTCTGCAGGTGCTCTGCAGTATTTCATGCAACTTGTGGCCAGGAATATTTTATTAGTTCCATGCAAGAGGACTCATGGCAAGTACTGTTGCTCAGCCTTGGTTTGCTGAAGCTGCTGCGCAAATTCCAGATCACAGAAGAGGCTGGGGAGGGGACAGGGCAAGAGAGGGAAGCTGGCAGGGGTTCCTCCCAGTCTAAGGGCAGAAAGCAGAGACAGCTCTAATGTATCAGGATCATGGGCAAGTGCACAGTCCATTTTATTTTAGGCAGAGGGATGCTCACAGCAAGGGTTAGGGCAGTGGAACCATTGCTTTAAACCCTTAAGAGAGGAAAAGCAGAGTTTGTGGGTGGAATTTCCTTCCACTTGCCTCAGTGCTTTCAAGAATAAAAGCAAGCCTGATATTTACTCCTGGTTTGGGAAATAATTATCCAGCAGCATGAAACTCCTCCACCTAATTTGGAAGAAAGGAAAGCAAAGACTATCAGATTAATCCTGCTGGTATAAAAATCATTAGAGAAATGCATGAGTAGAAGTTGTGCCACTACTTGAAGCAGATGAAGATATCACAAAAGATAATCTTACTCGGAGGACAGGGGAGAAGAGCTGTGCAGCCACAGAAAGCTGCTGCCTGGCCAGGGGCTGGTCTCAGCCCAGCTTCAGGTGCTGGAAGGGGGGTTTCTCAAAGCACATATACTCACGTTTGCACATCTGCTCAAGAACAGAGAGAGTAAAAGCATGTTTTCCAAGCCATGCTTCAGCCTCTGGTGGGCTGCTCCCTAGACTGGGTTTAACGTAGTGGATGATTTGTTCAAGGAGCTGATGCCTTTGTCCATCCCCAAGGGGATGACTAACCACTTTCTGGAAGTTTAAGTACTCGGACCACTTTGAGATACCTGTCTGGGAGGTGCTAGCCAGGAAGCAAAACAAGCAGCTAAAACACAGGTTGTCCCCAAGGTCATGAAAAAAGTAATATATTGGTTAAAATGAAAATTCAAACAAAATATTCATTAATAGAAAAACATGTCCAGAAAGGCAGTTTGGCAGCTGTCAATCCATTTTAGAGTATGACACTTCTGAATAATAGGGTCTACATAAATACATTTTTACACCTGTTTACATCAGCTCTTAAAGTCAGACCTCAGTCCTGCAGCTGATTCAGAGCTCTGCTCAGGATGCAGAAACTTTTACAGGCTCACCAACACCGCCTTTTCTGTAATTTAATATAAATGCCAATTTCAGCATGGAAATTAACTGTAAGGCCAACTCTTCAAAGAGCTGGCTACCCTCAATTCCCAATGAAGTCAAGGAGAGTCAAAGCATTCATAAAGGCACAGGATCAGAGTATATTAGAAAATGGATGATTATCATGTTATGAAATCCTGATACATTCAGCTAGTTAATGCTTCTGAGGGTGGCCAATAATAGAAGCTAATAGTTCATTCCAAAGAATTAGAGGAAGCTAGATGTACTCAGATTCTGTATTTCAGCCTAAATATTTTTAATGTGTTTCTAAATAGGTAGGCAAAAAAAAATATCAGACAGTTAAGTATTCTCTAGATAGAATAATTAAGCCTCCATTGTGACAAGTCTCTGTAGGCATTTATTTTCCATTAATAGAAGATCGGAATTATAGTTTAATTATTCATAGTGTTCTAAAGAGATACTCTATTTTATTCAAAAAGTCATTGACTGAATTACAGCAAGAGTCCAGCAAGTTCCCATATACCTTAATAAAGCAAAGCAAGAGACATGAAGGGCAGGCTCAGGATGGAGGAGGGAAAGGAAGGCAGGAGAGCACTGCCAGTGGACACCTTGTCCCTGGCAGGGACAGCTCCTGGGGCCAGGCTCTGCAGGTATGCATCCTGGGTCACCTTTACCTGTCCTCTGGGGATTCCCCCACTTCCTGCCCATGCGTTGGCTCTATATATTGTGAGGTTTCACGAGCATCACTACACTGACACGACACTGAATCTCAGCCTGGGATTTCCACAGGGGCTTATGGGACACAGGACCCCCCTGCAGGCAGAGTTCAAATCCCAATTTCTTTATATTTCTTATAAAGTCTCAGACTTAAGCTCTCCAGCACTTGTATCATCCCTTCACACACAAATATCAATTTCTGAAATTTACATAAGTCAGATTATCCAGTCTCCAGGGACTGTAACTTAAACATAATGCATAATCACAAACATTTTCTGATGACATGTACAGTCACTCTCCACAAAGGGCTGCTGTAATAGGAAAGTTTATTTTTACCTGCAGTGGTACTTAAGAGGGGTTGCTGCCTCTGCAGTGACAGAGGAGAGCACTGAGCACGGGTGTTGTCACTGCTGTTTGGTGCCCCCTCCTGGCACTAACAGTGACACGACCTGCCAAATCCTGGCTAGATAATGACAATCCAGGTATTTCAGCCCAGAGTGTATCTTCAGGACTGGGTGGAACTGGTTAAACCATACACTATAAAACACAGTTTTACATTAGACGAGCATAAGATAGAACAACTGTCTTTTCTCCTCTTTTCTTGGTAGATATTTCCTTAAATTAACATTTTGGGGAAAACAAAAGCTCCCTGCTCTCTAGAAGAGCAGACGGTTTAGTTTTGGCTACAAACATTTCAGCCTCATAAAAAGGTAACTGAAATACTTTTGTGAAACACTTCTAATTAGAAACAAGACTTTCAAGTTTAGAACTTCTCCTCAACCAAAGAGTCATGGGAATAAAGTCCCCATCGCCCAGAAAATTTTCTCTGAACCTACCTTAAAGAGAGAAAAGTTTCAGCTGGGTAATTTTTCCCCAGAAGTGGGAGCTAAACCCCTGAAGCAGCTAAATATTTTTAGGACAGGTAGCCGCAAGTCATAAGATTTAAAAACATAGCAAATATACTTGTTACCCTACACAGAATAATTATCCAGTTGAAAACTGTGTAGAAGATTATTACAGAGAGTACTGCAATCTCACTGTGTATTCACACATGACCAGCTGATCAATACCAGCAAAATCCTGGTCTGGGAGACACAGAAGGAGCTCACAGTTACAGGATATTAGTGTTTGCACCAAAGTATATCCCCTCCTGTCTATAAAGGAAAGAATTTAAAACAGATCATGGATTTCCAATTCTTTATTTTTAAGCTAGCAGAATTTTAGAATTGGCCTACTTATTAGTCCCTTCAGTATGAATTACATGGATATTAATGACATATTAGTCCCCCAATTGAACATTCTCTACCTTATATCCACAACTACACAAGCAATTGGAAGCAAGACTTCACTCCAAGGCAGAATCTTAAGAGATTTCTTGCATAATTGTTGAAAAAAGGTCTATTAATCTTGATCACCAGCACCAAATTTTCTTCAAAATTTTGTTCACTAACAAAAAGTCATGAGGTGAAACACAGCAAACTCAATTAGCAAAACTGTATTTCAAGGAATCCATGATTAACTGGCTCAGTTGGCTGTCACAACTGAGAGCTTTGCTGAGTTGAGGCACTGATATGATTAACAGCCACACAGGCCACACGAAAGTTATAAAGCAAGTTTTGAAAGAGAAATTCTTGTTTCACACCTAAATCAGCTCCCAGTCATCAAGCTTATGAAAAAAAAATACTCTTAGGCATGCTTTATGCCCAGCATTGATCCATACCTCTCCCTCCAAAGCACTGTCTGAGCTCACAGGAGGCAGGCCCCAATCCTCCGTGCCCCAGCTCACGTTTCCCTCAGGCTTCACTGTCACTCCATGTCTCCAAGCTTAGGCCCGGCATCCCTCTGGGCAAGAGCTGTACAAACAGAAGATGGCAGACAGTGAAAACAGGAGCTTAAAACATATTACACCCTGGCCACCTCACCATACCCTCACTAAATTGCTTTAGCAGCATTTCTCTTTCCAAACCCACCTTCTTCTCAGGCCCAGCCATTACAACGTTGGCCCCCAAGAGACCACCTTGCCCTGCCGGTATGCTTCAGAGAAAATAGCCCCTGCTCCCAAGGGGTCTGTGCCAGGGACAAGAGAAGGACTGATGCAATGGGAAACTGCACACAGGAGAAGCTTCTGGGGGTGGGCTCTCCATTTGTAACTTGTTTTTTATAATCCAGGCTCAGTCCTAGGTGCTTTTCACACTAATAGTGCCTCGCTGGGTCTTTTTTTTTCTTCCCAAGACAGATGCACCAGTTCTCCAGCTGAACAGGCTGCAGTAAAATGGGGGTTAACACAGCTGGTCCCCAGCCCTTGCGTTCTCAGTCACACCTGCCGCCCCTACACCTTCCCTTTGGCCAGAATAGCTGGCCTTCCTCATACCCCACAGCTCCTCTGAAAGAAACACCAGTTTGGGGATACAAAGCAGCAGCATGACCAGGCTCCTCATGTTTGGCACAGCTGAGCTCCCCTGGGGTGTGTGGAGCAGAGGCCTAGCCCCCATGCTTGGGCCTACAGATCCCCGAGCACAAAACTGAGATAAACATTTGAAGGAGCCATCTTCAGTAAATCCCATTCCTCTAAGTCAGAATATATGTAATAATACTAACAAAAAACCCTGAGAAAGCCTCAGTACATTCAAACACAGAGCTCAAGCTGTGGTCCTGTCCCCAAGCCCTTGACCTGGAAGTGTCAGAGGGGCTGCCCCGCTGACAGGAACATGGCAGCCCGCCCCCCACGCCTCCTGCCAGGCCCAGGGGTGGCACAGCCGCTCTCCTCAAGGAGGAGCCGCCTTTACAAGCCAGATCTTGAGAAAGCTTAAACATTTGAATCATCATCACGTGATATATGGCTGAAGTCTGCTGGCCTTTAGTCTGGCCCTCCCTCCAGCTTACCATACTACTCACAAAGGGAAATATAAGGATAAAAGTGAACGCCACACCTAATAATGAGACGGCAAAAAGATAGGCAAGGAACATCCCTGCTGAAGGGATGCAAGTGTCAGCCACCACCAGCTCCAGCCTACTGGGCAGCCATGCTGTGGCACTACCCTGGCAGGAGGGTCTGCCATTTCAGAGACCCCGATGGAGGACAACATTTGCTCTTTCTCATCTTAGAAATCAGCCGTCACTGCATGCTTTAGGACCACCCTCCTCGATGAGTACAGCCAGAGAGATTTATTAAAGAATATTTAATAAACGTGGAGGAATTGCAGGAGGCTGCAGCTTGGTGAAGGGTTAAAATATTGGAATGAGAGTTACTGCCAAAAATCTAGGAACGCAAAGTGCCAGACCTCCCATGTTTTTACTGCAGACTTCTGCAATAAGCATCACTCCATTAGTCTCCAAAAATATTTCTGTCTGTATACTTAGGTCCCTCAGCTTAACAACATCTGAGGGAGCCCTCTCACACCCTGGAAATCAAGCCAGGCTGGAATGCAAGTAGGTGGTACATCAGGTTTGTATTAAGTCTCATATGTCTAAACAAAAAGGTGTCAAGCATTGAAAGTCATCAGCTGAAAAAAGTCTTACAAATACAATTTAATTGCAAACACATCCCTTGTCTTTCATTAGAGATCCTTAAAGCAGTAGTGCATTTGCACAGACTCAGATGTAGTGTTTTTGAGAGGACCCAGAGTTACTGACCCTCCCAAAGAGCAATCCTGACTGTGTTCACATGGTGCTGCAAACAGTTACACAGATGCCTGACTTTACAGTCAAGTTGTCCATTGGGTCAACAGGACTCAGTTCTGTGAAGAACTTTTAGAATTTTAGAAGTTATTCACTCTGTGAATAATTTTAGAATACAGTTCACAATGAACATAATCTCTCCTTAGAACTGTTTGTCTCCAAAAAGGTCTGTGCCTAGTTAAAGTTTCTGCACCCTCACTTTGCCTTTTTCATACACAAGTTCTCCTTCATACTTCTATTTTGCCCCTAGTTGAAGGTAAATGATGTTAGAAGGACTACTTCATCTACCTCTTAAAGGAATTAAATTGTCACAAACAAAACCTTGATTTAATTAATTTAACCACAGAATTTTAATTTGAAAGTGTCACTCAGTTAACTCCTGGGAACAGCCTGCTATGGCCACCTGCCTAAAACACAGTGCTTCCCCAGAACTGCAGGCTTACATCTACATCTATGCTAAGTGTCCGCTCAGTCTTTCCTTCTGACCTCCCTAGCTCTAGCTCCTCTTAGACAGCTTTCTCCAGCAGGAACTGAAGCCAGCTGCCCTAAAAACATTGAACATAACCACCTCTTCAGGCTAACCATACTGACCAGTGCTCTTTAAGGTCATACGAATATTCTCACTGGTTTCTCAGTATAAGTGACTTCAAAGCAGAGGCAGAAATTACCACAAGTAGCAGCAATACTCATCTAGCATCCTTTTTTTAAAACAAAACCAAACAACCACAAAAAAAAACCCCAAGTATTGAACAGAAAAATATCACATCCAGAAGCTTCCCTTCCTTAAAACACTCCCAAATAACAGACAAATCCCTTCTTCCTTTCTGCTCACCCCAATAATACCAACATGTAGGGAGGTACCTGCCTGTGCCCCATATACCTAGGGATCAAAGCCATGAAACAGGAATAATTAAAGCTTTTAGCCCTTCAGGGTTCAAGAGCTTTCTCTTTCAGGAAAATCCCTCTTCAGTACTCACACAGCACAGATAAAAACCCCCAGGAGTGGAAGCAGCCCCTTTCTTTTATCCTACCTTTACTTTTAAGGGCTTGTGTTCCCAGCAGCCCTGGGGAGGTAATCAGTGTTAATAAGTGGGGAAATGGAGACATGTGAAGTTGCTGCACCTGAAGCAGCACCTGTCCCTGAGTCAGTGTCCTAGTGAGGACCTAGTAAATGAAAAAAAAAAGACATTAACAGTCCCAAAACAAGGACCAGGGAGGTGGGTCTGTTACTTTGAGCGGTCCCATGGCTCAGCACGATCCAGGGGTCTAAAAACCACAGTCACCACACACCTCAGTTCTCAGCCTGCTACAGGGGAAGCAGGCCAGACTGAATCACCAAAATAACCTCAGTGTTGTCAGCTGTACCGTGCTGTGGAGGGGCGAGGAGGGTGTCAGTGTCCTGGCACCCCGCTGGCAGTGGAGCCATCCGGGGGCAGCCCTGGGGCAGAGACCACTGCAGCTCAGACAGCTCCGTGCTTCCCACCCTCTCCGAGGGTGCCCAACCATGTGCCCTCCACATCTCACTTCCAGTGCCAGAGGCAGAGGTTGGAGGGATGTGCCATAAGGTTTGTGCTGCTTTGGGACTTCCCAAATCCCAGCCGGGGATGGCTGGGGGGCCAGGGGGCCGACAAGCAGGAGGTTTCCCAGCGAGCAGCTCTGGGGGTCATGAGAAGAGGAGAACTGATACATATCCAGGGTCCTCCCAGACTGATTTCTTTCTCCTGCTCAAAATCAGCATCCCTCAGTGGGGCTGTTCTCATGACAGAGCACTATTTGTTTTCATGCTCACCACCTCATGGTTTCCCGTCCCCCTCGCCCTTTAGCCCGAGCCACAATTATCTCTGCCCTATTCTGACAATGCAGCTTGTGAAAACCATGACTGACATATTTCCAGGTCACCCGAATTCAAATTGTCATATGTCAGCTTTATCCTGTGGGAGATTTGCTGTATTATTTGGATACCAACAGTCGGTCATGATTAACAGAGCAGAGGACAGAAACGCTAAGCCACTTTCTTGCAGAAACATGTATTCCCGAGATACCTGTACATAAAAGTGTGTCACTTCGAGATTATGCAAAATTAACAGGTTTCAGACGATCTGTAGGGCATCTTCTTATTCTTGCTGTGTCAACGGAGCCAAAATCATGGTTTAATTCTTTAACTGTACTCATCCAGCCTCTGAATTTGACTGGGGAGAATATTACAACCAAGGCCTGGACCCTGTTGTGTCAATTACAGCCAGAAAGACTGTAAGAAACAGCTCCTGCTTCAAAGGCTATGTTCTGTCCATACTGACAAACAGAGCACTTGTTATCCCCACTTCCCAGACAGGGAACTGGGCTGCAGCGAGCCTTTTGCCTGAAAGTGGAAGGGGAAAATACTTCATCCCGGGCTTGAGTTCAACGGGAGCAAATGTTGGGCATGGTGAGCCCAGTAAGGATGTTCTGGACACCCACCACACTCTAGAAAGGCAGGTGAGCAGAAAGGCAAAGCTGTGACCTTTTAAAAGCACCCTCAGAGCACAGCATACCTAGCAGGTGCAGGGGGACAAATGTCTCTGCAGGAACATGAGGGGATATCTGCAGAAGGTGGAAATGCTGGTCCTTCCTGGCGCTGGTGGTCACAGGCAGTGGCTTGCAAGGGGCTTTGCTGTGCACAACTCCTTCTTTGCCATCAGCACAGCAGCAAGTTTAGCCCCGATCTGTCCTCATGTTTGCCTCCCTCAGGGGGAACGGAAACGCCAGGTGACTGCTCTGGCACCCTGTTGTGTGCCTGTGGCCACGCATGCCTTGGCCACTTTGCTCCACTTTGGAAAACGGGCATTTTCTGAGGGTTGGGGGAAACGCTGGTTGCCTGACATGCATCTAGGAGAAAGGGGACTATATGCATCTGGTGAATGTAATCGTTCTCCGATCCCATTCCTGCTGATCTAAACCAGTGCGAATTTGGACTGAAAATGATGAAGCAATGCTAGCATGGAGCCAACGTATGTGAGAGGAAACTCAAGCCTCATGCCTCCAGCTTGTATTTAAAACACGTTGCCTACATGGATTGCTGTGTATGACATAATTAAGATAACACATCGTATAGTGTTGGAGAAACATGAAACAGCGCCTGCCCCACCTGACCTTTCCTGCATTACTGGAGGATCATTCGTACCCAAAGCACATACAGACTGAAACAACAAAAGCATGTGAACTGCTGTTCTCCCGTATGGGCTCAATTTACTCCTGAATATTGTCATCTACAAAATATTCCTGAGGAGGAGAACAGCTTAGGTGATAAGACAGTACCTGACCATTTTCTCAGCACAGTTTGATAGTTATGGGCTCGGGTCACAGCTGTTCAGCATTATGCTGCTGTGGAGCTTCCACTTTTCTCCCTGCCTCATCCTGTATGCGTTCAGTAGATCTGGAAGCTGGAGAGGACTATAGCCATATATTTACATGCTATCTGTCATCTTCTTCAATGAACAGCCTGAAGCCATCTGGAAGAGTCTCTAAACTACTGCTCCATATCACGCCAAAATCCTCAGCCGATCAGAAAAAATGCTCAGAAGGGCATCCCCCCAAACGGTCTCAATTCTACAAAGACTTATTCATTGTGAATATTTTTATGAATTCATTTTTGAAGTGTGTAAAATTCTTTCTTTCTTTCTGTCTTTCTTTGTTTCTTTCTTTCTGTCGTTCTGTCGTTCGATCTTTCGTTCGTTCCTTCTTTCCGTCTGTCCGTCGTTCCTTCTTTCCTTCTTTCGTTCTTTCCTTCTTTCCTTCTTTCCTTCTTTCTCAAGATCAGATCATAACTGATGATGGGAAATGCTTTCCTCCAGCTATGACCTTCAGGTCTAGTGGCCCACACATGCAGGGCACAGCTAGGATTGTCAGTGCAAAGCAAGGAAATGCAGCACATTTTAGCAGCTTTCTAAATGTTTCTAAAGATTGGGATCTATGATTGTGGCAAATGCTACTTGCTGTGACGACAGGCCAGGTTTAAAAAGTGCCTTTCCCAAGAAGGGAAGCATACAGAGCATGTCACTGCTTCAGCTCAGGCAAGTCTCCTTTCCTGGAGGGTCCTACCACATGGACACATGCTCTAAATTGGGTGAAGTTTGGGGCAAATTTCCAGTTGCTGATGAAACCTATAACCTTCTGTTGCTCTCAGTTTTTTTTGTTAAGCAGAATCAAAGCTGCAAAAGATTTGATTTGTACTCAGGGATATATGTTTTTTACACCTCCAAGCAGTTGAATAAGAACACAAAGCATAAAGATATAAAGAAAGAGAACAATTTAGGTGAAATCAGGGAAATCAGTTTAAGTTCTGCATTAATACATCGGCAGGAATGAGCCCTGTCCTAGATCCAGGGCAATGACTAAAGATCGAAATGCCTGTTCTATCCTTTTAATATTATAGTTATTACGATTTAAATCAAAGCAGCATTTTGGTCTACAATTTCCCATGGTTACAGAGAGGTGCTTTTTATTCTAATCTGTGCTTTGGAGAAAAGGCTTGTCTCTAGTCTTAGTAACAGGAAAATGATGTATATTAAAAAAATATATTTGAAGTCTAGTTGTCAAAGTTTCAAATTTCTCACTATGTAACCAAATCTCGCAAGATCCCAGATCTTGAAAATAAGGGTCAGAGACTTTTGAGGGTTTCCCACCCTTAATATTTACATGCACAAATGCTTCTCAGTGTAAGATTCTGAGAAGTGGTCAGAGTGATTTTCCCATGTTTGTTTATCTACACTGACATTGTGGCCAGCTAACTCATGAAACAATAATGAGGCTGTTCCACTGCAATACACAAGGAACTGCACTTTTCATATAGTTCCAAGTCAGATGGGGCTATCTGTCATTTCTGTAGCTGAGCTGAATCAAGCTGCTGCAACTTTCAACCTGTATTGCCTTTTCCTCCCTGAATTGCATTATGGAGTTAATTTAAATTACTTCAGGCAACAGTGATGGCACTGGGGGGGCTTCTGTTGATAAAAGTGTACCTTGGAGCATTAGCCACGATGCACACGTATGGAATTAAGCACTGGACCCATACAGAAGCTGAAATCCCGACCTCAGCAGAGTTAATGGCAAATCTTCTTTTGACTGCAGTGTGATCAAGGCTTTCTGGCTGTCCTTCCAGAGAATGAGACAGGAGGTTGTAGCAAAAATAATAAGATGCTAAGTCCTGAGTGCACAGTCCCCAAATGTAATTGGTTACATGGTGGCAGCAAACTTGAGACCTTCACACAGCCACTTGTTTGGCATCAAAATTTTACCCTTTTTCTGCAGATCTTATGCAGAGTTAAGGTTTGAAAAGGGGTTTCGATGATAATAGCATAGTAACATGCTGAATCTGGGGAATAAATCATATCAATTATTTCTGAAAGTACTCTGCCCATTACTAAGTTCACCCACATACGTGATGACAACATTTTTTTTTTTGGTCTATAAGCAGCACCCATGAAATCACACACCTTAGAAAATGCCCTGTGATTTATGTCACTAACGCAGACAATGCAGGCAGCAAGCTACAAATGTTCCCTACCCCGCACGTGTGGGTTACTCAGGTGGCACGGCAAAAAGGCTGCATCACTCCCCCAGGGGACAAGGAGAGCGGGACGACAGCCCAGACTGGGGTTTCTGCCCTGCACCCCTTGTTTGCCTTAACTGCCTGTTTGTGCTGCTTTGAACTTCCAGTGTGCAACTTTTTAGGATGAAAAGCTACAGGTCCTAAAGCTGTCTAGAAGTTCTGACTGTTCCTCTCTGTCTTTGACACCAGATGCACGTTCTGACTGGGTTTCCACATTTCCCGAATTTGGTCACATCAGCATCGGGAGGACACAAGCAATCACAGGGGTGTTCAGTCTTCTCCAATGGCTGAACCAAATAATGAAAGGCATATGTATTCCCGTTGTGAAGGTTTTCCCAGCCTTCCCTAAGTAATTGATGTCAGCATCAATATACCACTTTTTGCTGCTATGGCTCAGCAGCGTTTATGGTAGGTTTCCTTTTTAACTGTGCTTTCATTTTTCCAATTTCCTGCTCTTAGAATCTTGTCCAGTAAATTCCTTGTTTGGGTTTTATGGACTTTTTGATCATATTTCTTAGAAGATAATTCTTTTGGGATGTCACAGGCGCAGAGGAGCTCGAAAGAATTATCATTGTTGACAAGATGTTTGACCATGGACAAGTGTTCCTCATTAAGAACAGGTTCTATTTTCTACTTATAAAAACAAACTTCCTGCACACTCCAGTTACAAGGAAATGGCCTTATTTTTATAAGGACATGTTTATGTTTGAAGCCAGTGAGGGGCTTAGTCCTTCTCTGGCCTTTTATCACGATCATGCTTGCTTGCCCTTGCCCTTGCCAAACTTTAGAGAAACTCCTCTCAGTACATCATCAACCC
Source organism: Pluvialis apricaria (assembly GCA_017639485.1). NCBI lineage: Eukaryota > Metazoa > Chordata > Aves > Charadriiformes > Charadriidae > Pluvialis > Pluvialis apricaria. Next base: position 28,702,711 of record CM030014.1, read on the forward strand.
CTGCCCTAAAGCAACACAAAAATACCTTAAAAATAATCTTGTGTGGTTGCTGCAGACTGGAACAGAGGCTACCATACCTCCTCATCAGAATGAAGGCTACAGTCATCCCACCCATCCTTGGCTCCTGCGGCCTCTGTCCTTGCCTTGTGTTATTAATAATAATTCCTGGCTCTTCTGCTGTGCTCATCATCTTGCAGCACTTAACACCGATGCAGATCTAATGCCTAGAGCAATGGCATGAATTGCCTGTGGTGACCCAGGGACGCCGTCACAGAGCTCTAAATACAGCCTGGCTCTCCTGGATCTCATTTGAATTTTATTCTTTTTTCTTCTTAGTGCCATCTTTAGCAGCCTCCCTAGCTGAATCTTGGCACAGCTGCCTGCAAGCAGCTGGCACGCAGGAGCAATCCAACTGAAGCGAATGGAGTTCTTGGAAGGCTTAAAACCAATCGTCTGGGTAAGTTACTTGATGTCACATAGGGTGAAGACAGTGGAAATCTAAAGACTTCAGTTGTTGCTGGTTTAAATGCTGGCAGGATTCATGAATCAGTAGACATTAAAGCATGTACTTAATAAAAGCATCCAACTTATCCCATCCCCGGTCAATAAGGCACGTGACTATGTGTTTAACTGAAGTGCTTTGCAGTGTTGTCAGAAATAGCTGTTCATTGCCCTATTACCTAAGACTAAGTACTCGGCACCCTTTCTGCCCGGCTCTGGACCACTACGGTCTTGTTTCCAGAAGAAATGAAGATTTACGGCCACACTGCAATGGGAAGAGACTGAGTCCTGGCTTTGCTGGTTGCATCCTCTCCCAGTTCTGGCAGCTGTGCCCCCCTCAGCCCCCGGGGCTGTAAGCCTGGGCATTATCCCCTCCCTGCACCTGCCTTACACACTCGTCTGCTTTCAGAAAGGTCTCCCCTGCTCTTAGCAAGGCCGGTCTCCAGGGACATAAAATCTTTGAATGTAAAAAACACAATCTCTAGGCTTTTTTTTCCTCCTTATTTTCCATAAATCATGCTCTAAGTTCCCTGTGATGTAGACACAGGGCCTGAAAGGGATGACACGTTGACAAAATCTTAGTTTACTCTTACAGCTTCAGAATGGTTAAGGATGGTCAAGGGTTTTGCATTACACTGGTTTACTTTCATTGTAACAACCACCACTATTTCTTTTTAGTCTTTTGTTAAGGACAAAGAGAAGAAGGCAGGTAACAGGAAGGAGGGAGAGCGCATTTAAATCACTTCTATTTTAAAGCTTTAAACGAGGCTTTTATTTTATTTAAAGCCCATGTTCACTTTGCCCTTAGCAACAAAAATTTCAAATAACAGAATTTCCCACGGAATGGCATTTCCACGTTTTAAGCAGCTCTCACAACAGTATGTACCTCAAAGGGGCATTGTGAGCCTGAATTAATTACGGCTCCATCCTCACACGCACTGGGCTCTCTGGCCCCAATCCAGCAGAGCCCTTAAAGTGCGTGTTTCTCGACGGGTGTGCGAGCCGGCCCACCAGTTTTGGCAAGTTCCTCTGCCTATGTTTAAAGTTCAGCACGTGCGTAAGCGCTGCGCTGGAGCAGGGTCAAAGGAGGCAGCACCTCGCAGGATGAACCCTTTATATCTCTTGAGCATCTTGAGGTCTTCAGAAAAAAGGCAGCGCTGTATCACACAGGCAGATGTTTACATATGGAGCTGTATGTAAACCCTAAAATGTAACCGTGTGAGCCTCCATAGATTTGCTTGCTTTTTTTTTTTAATAAGAAATATTTAAAATATTATTAAAATACACAGTGAAAAATACTTTATGGTGAAGGATTTATAGTCTATTTCTGGGTCATTTTCTGTTTCATGCAGATGAAAATGGGTATTTTACCATCAGCGTGATGATAAAAGCATTAAGAAGCATGTGAAAACAAGAAAAAGGGAGAGAGAGGTGGTCTTAACTCAAAGCAAAGGGGAAAAGCACTGACGTGAGGGTGGGCTCACATTAACGAGCTGATGGCAAGGGTACAGGAGCGGGAGTCGTTGCGGAGCAGTATGGCTGGTTCTAACTGAGTGGAGGGCTGGGGAAGGGAGGTGTGCATGGTGGGGAGAGTCAGTCATGTTTGCAGTGTTTTGGTGAGGCCAGGAGTGGATTATGTGTGTCAGGCTCCGGCTCCCCCAGCAGCTTCAGAGGGATTAGGAATCGTGCTGGCTCGGGCAATGAGGAGGTGATGGGACTCTGTTATCTCCCATACTGTGCGTTTTCAATAATGAGGGGAGGAAGGACACTGGGGACTGGAGAGGAAAACGCAAGATCTTTGCCCCTAGGCTAACTGAAAGGAAAACTGCATAGTGAGCAGGGACATACTACCTGAAAGGTGAGGAATATTCTAGCAGCTTGTTCAGTGGGAGCCAGAAACTGTCGTAGCAGGTCAGCTAAGCTGAACAAGTGAGGTTTGTGATTTAGGGTAAACCTTGCAATACCTGCTGGTGGTCAGCCCTCCCCGAGCCTGGCAGTGGTGAAAGGAAAGGAGTCACCGATGGGGTTGTACAAACACTGGGAAGCACACGGTTTAGAGAGAAGCCCATGCCTTGCGCTAGAAATCGGGAAACAAGCCTAACCGATAGAGATCTTGACAGAAGCCTCCATTTATTAAGAAGTACGGTGAGGAATGGGTTCCCCCTGTCCCTTTTTTTTATTCCCAAAAGAGCTCTCTGCTGGATCTTGAGCACAGCCAGCCTGCAGAAACAAGGAAGCACCACTTCTTACCAGTCCCCATTTTGGGGCGCTGCTGGGGAGAGCACAGGAGTGTCAGTGCCCACTCCCCCGTGTCGGGGCCAGGGCCGGGCTCAGGTGGGTTGTGAACGGGGACCACTGAGGAGCTGCTGGGAGGGCACAGTGACACGTGGAGGCAGGTGACAGCATGGTGCAAGTGAAGCCCTGTTCAGAGGGAAGCTGTATCTGGACCGTGTGGGTCAGTGCCTTTACACATACTTATGTCTGAAGCGATAAATTGTCTAAGCTGTAAATACTCAGAGCGCTGTGCTTTGCACGTGCTTGTACAGGAGTCACCTTTACCAGCGCTCATCCCTTACGGAAGAAAAGGAGAGCAGAGCACTCGGGCACCAGCTGCCTTGCACAAGGTGGGAGAAGATGGTGTCCTTGGGAAGGGAGGTTTGGGATGTGCTGCCATGCCATGTGTCACCCAGACCAGGGAAATCAAAGCGCTGGCAAGAATTCAGCGAGAGAGAAAAACTCCTTCCCTTTTCTCCCAACAACATCTGACAGTGCCTGCCTGGCTTCTGGCGGCTGTCCCTACATGCTGCACAACTCTAGCGCCGGGTGAGACAACCTGCCAGGTGCCGGCAGACGCGGGACCTGGTGCAGCACCACTGCTGGCCCTGCAGAGGCTGATGCTGAGCGCGGAGGGCGCAGGCCGGGTGAACAGCACTGCCTGTCGGTATTTGGTACCGTTTGCCTTCTAGTGCAGTTCACAGGCATTTGCCTTGGAAAGCTTACAGCAGGGAGCACAGGCACAGAAAGCCTGGGCCGCAAAAGAGAAATTGCCTTGATCCAGTCTGCAGGCAGCGTGCTTAGACTTTGTTCCTTTCCTCAGATCCCACAAACACTGGAAGAGCCACAAGTCAAGGGTGGGGGGAAGGTATTTCATCATGTTTTTAAGGGGTTAAAGGCAGACATAAGCGTGATTTTAGATTGAACATATTGATAGATGTGTAAGCACCTTCGTGATTTTTCAAGATCACACGGGAAGACATCAGCAGTGCCAGGAGCTGAACCTGCATTTGCCAAGGGATGCTTTGGGGCTTTGCCAGCACCCTCACCCTTCCTCTCCCAACTCACCCATTGCCTCCTTTGGAAAAACAGTCAGTAGTTTGTTTCTTTTCCCTTTGACAGACAGACAGACAGACATGTTGTCAGGGCCCTGAGGGCACTAATAGACCCTAAAGACCCTGAGCAGCTTCACCTGGAGGCTCCCCCCACATCCCTGCCCACGGGCCCAGGAGCCCATTTAAGCTCAGCCCAGGGCTGTAAGCCCATGTTTGAGTTCTGTTAGACTGCTGCTCTCTGCAGAGCCACAGCCGTGCCCCTGCCTGCTCTGGGGGTCCTGCCTGTGCGTTTGGGACCCCGACCCATGGTGGGCTCAGGTGAGTCAGTGCTGCCTTCCTCTAGTGGCTGATAGAGCACAACTCGGGGGGAGCAGGGTGGCTGAGAAAGTGGGGTCTCTGCCCTCTTGTTGCCATAAAGGTGAACACTGTCTGTGCAGAAGATGTAAGCTGCTCCTGGTTTCTTTTTGGGCAGGAAAAAAACTGTGGTATTTGCCTTCAATCATAAAAGCAGTCTGTGGAAATGCTTTGTAAAATACATCTGAGGTAAGTGGCTTGGTTAGGCAGAGCAGAGAGCTTGTGCCTGAGTTGGACAGCAAAAAGGGGATGTGCAGGAGGAGGCTGCAGGGGAAAACAGAGGATTACAGCCTAGGGAAATGCTGCCTGGGTGTGTAGGATGGTGTTGGTAAAGGCAAAGCTCACCTTGTCTGCAAACTGGCAAGGGGTTTCAAGGGTCACAAGAAGCTCTTCCACAATTGCACGAACAGCAGAAGACTCCATAAGGAAGATGTAGGGCCAGTGCTGAAATGAGGGAGTTGTTTTAGTGATGGTGGATATAGTAAGATGGGGATGCTTGGACCTTCCCTGTCTTGGTCCTTGCTGATGACATCTCCTGGGCTTTCACCCTACACACAGGGCCTGGGACAGAGAGGTCCTAGTGGCAACAGAAGGAGAATGCAGACAGGGATCCCTAACCAGATAGGAGGGAGAGTACAGGTGGAGCTGAAATGGTGTTGGTGGAGTCTAACACCCCGGCAGAGCGGGGATCCCCGGGCCGTGGACGGCAGAGGGAGCCGGAGCCCTGTGGAAGCAGCCCCGGAGTCTCCCATGGAACCCAACAGGTCCCCAGCAGACAACACATCATCAGCAATTGCACCTCTTCCGACTTCAAGCGGATCGTGTTGCTCTGCATGAATGACATGACCTTCCATACCAGGGCTCTGGTAAAGGTGCCTTGCAGATGCATACAGCTTAACTTCAGCCAATACTGACAAAAAAGGCATTAAACTGAATATTGGTTCATGTAATAGTCTGGGCTGTCAGTCAAGTGACTGCAAAGCAATGTGTCAAACATGGGCTACAGGGCATGATCATCAAGTGATGAACTACACAGCAATAAACGCTGCAGGCAAGAACTGCTTTCCCTGTGTTTAACTGTAAGCATCAAGGAATTTCAGTGTCGAGGCCAACAAAGTTGTTTTAAAGATTAATTTATTCCATTTGGTCACTTTTTGTACTAGGTTCAGTCTTGTCCAACCTCATAGTTTGGCACATCAGTCTAAACTAGAACTTTAAACCTCTAATACCTCCTCTCTGCAAAGTAGCTTATACCACTTGGTAAGGCTACTAACTTAGAAGGCTAAATGCCTGATCAGAATAAATAATGCCTTAAAACAGGCTAGCTGTAAGGCTAAACTCTGCCTCCAATGTATAGGGCAGTAGCTACGTGGGTCACTGCAACTTATAAGCTCCTAGAGCTGTGCAGAGTTTGTTTTTTTTTTTCCCCCTCCAGTCACAGTATTAGCACTGATCACTACTACCCAGAAAAACTGGGGCAGAAGATAACTGCTGTTTCACTTTGGGATGGTGACTGATAGTCCTCACCCTTTCAGTTTTTAAAACAACAAACCTTTTTAAGAGGAAGAAACAATTATTCTTTCCTGACAGGCATGTGACTCTCTCTGGCTGCGCTGCCAGCCTTGAGGGATCATAGGATGCAGGAGACAAGAGTGTTCCCAAATCCTCCCTGTTGCTCAGCAGGGGAGGCTGAGCCATGTGCCATCCTTTCCATGGGACTGGCATAGATGGGCTGCAGTGAGTCATGGGTGTGCAAAGAGACACGATGGTCACATTCTTGACTGCAGATGTGACTCTTCTTCTGTGCCCTTCAGGTTTACTCCTCAGTGCCCAGTGGAGTACAAGTCTCCAGCTACAATGGCACTTGCAGGGGAGTTACAGCCCAGCTTTCCCCATGGCACAAAGCTACAGCAAGGGCAGCACAGTGTTTGTGGTACCCATGGGAGATGAGCAGCTGAGCCGGACTGGGACTCTCTCAGTTCTTGTGGGTTTTTCCTCCCACTGACCAGGCAGTGTAACTGTTCAAAGCTGTGCTAACATCCTGACCCTATTGCAGCCTTCATTGAAGACTTCTTTCCCTCTATTGCAGGACCAAGAAGAGCACAGAGAACACCAGGGTCTGAGCCTTGTCCTGGAGCAGCATGAGGGGCATTGTCCTCCCTGGTGCAACCGCTTCCTATGCTGGCAGGCAGCTCCTCCCCGGCGCATTAATGCACTTGTTAAAGCTTTACAAACAGAGCTTGTCTCACCAAATGCTGGAAGGCTGAGGGAAGGCAAGATGTGGGTGCTGCTTGTAGTGCTGTGCAGCATCTTCGGCAGTGAGCATGCAGGGTGACTGCACTCCCCAGTCATTGTCCAGATCAATGTACTGAACTGGATAGACGCTGCCTCCTTGGTAGAAGCCTCTTTCAAATGTATACATCCCCATTTGCAGCTGAAACAATCTCTGGATAGCTGGATGGTCCCCCTGGGCTAAAGCCCTGCTCCTGGGTAGCCAGGTCACTGCCAGCATGGCAGGCCACTGTGCAGCATGTGCTCTCTGCATGTGTGGCTTTTGACCTGGCAACTGCTACAATGATACAGCCTGTAATGCAGTCTCATTGATTGCTGGTATCAAATATACTAACAACTTGTTCAGATTTCCTTGATGGATTTTTTGTAATCAAGCCCATCTCTTCATCAATCTTGTTTAATCAATTTTATTGTCCATAAGGCAGAGCTGCTTGTGGGCAGGTATAACTCTGGTGATATTGAAGTAGCCTTAGGGCATGAATCAAAGTGAAGAGACCCTGGGTGTAAAGAAGCTTCTGTTCATCCTACTAAAGTCTTAACGCTGTTTGGTAACAAAATATTTAATGCACTTTTAGTCAAAGAAACATCTCTGCTTTGTGAAATGAAAACAATAAACAGCTGCTGATGGCTTAATAGCTTAGGTGTAGTTGGGGCATGTAATCAATCTGAAAAGCAATTTATTGTGAGTATATTTCAAGATAGCAGAAGTTATTGCTATGATACATCTAACCATAATGGCAATGGGAAAAATATTTCTTCTCTTGAGAGCTGTGAAAGGGCTCAGCAACCAGTTTTTTAGATTCCCTGTTGAGTTCAGCACAGCCACAGATGAGTGTGAATAGCTGAGTATGGTTAAAGCAAAGAACTGACCAATTTATCAAAAAAGATTCCTTGGAAACAAACTTAGGCCTAATGGGGATGCAGGAAGGGAGAGGACAAGTCCTGGAAGCTCCGCTACCAGAATCTGGGTGCTGCTGCCTCTCATCCTCCCTGCAGCAGAACTACTTGGAAGCAATCACTCCACACTGCAACGCACCTCCTGTGCTGCCAACAGGCATTGCCAGCCTTGTCTCCTGAGGGGAAAAAAGATGTAGGCAACCAAGTGGACTTGTTGGATCTAATACTCCATTTTGCTTATAGCAAAAACAGTTTGAAACCATTAGCAAATTCTAACCCACTTTGGTGGAAGCCTAGATGTGAGGTCCCTGCAATTCATGTGGAAATTGGCAGACGGACAGTGGAGAAAATGTATTGGTGTCAGCGGTGATAGGAGGGGAGAAGCCAGCCTGTAGCTGTTCTTTTGCTTGCCCAGGAGCAGCTGCCCGACTGGCGAGCAGGGGCACCAGCCTCCAGGGCTGTGCAAGCCGCCCGGCACGGCCCCCTGAGGAAGCCAAACCTGGTGCGTGGAGCTGGCAGTGCCACCCTGGGAGGGAAAGGGACGGTGAGGGAGCGCTGAGAACCCCTTGCAGGAGCTGAGGATACCGGGGTGTTCCTGGAGAGAGGCACTGGGATAGCTGGCAGGAGCATTCCAGAGGGAGCCAAGCTGCACCAGTCCTGCTGCCAGTGGAACTGCTCCCTTGCTTTGGTGTAGGTACCTGCAGCTGCATAGAGCCCCGCCTGCTATCTGTGAACCTGGAAACTCATTTGCACCTACGAATATAACCCTTTCTTTAGATAGAAGTTAAAATGATACGTTGAAATAAATGTGGACAGATGCTTTGTTGTTTTCTCTCAAGTCTGATTTAAACTGTAGAGCTACTCCTTAACCCTATGGTTTATAAATCTGACCTTCCCCTTGACAGTTAGCTCTAGTACAGGTGGTAATGATTGATTTTTAACTTGGCTATCTCTAATTGCACTACAGTTATTCTGCTAATTGTTTTGTAACTGCCCAAATCCATTTGCTGTGTCTACCTTCAATTGCCTCCAGGGACTACAACAAGCAGGCTGATAAAGCCACTTGCTGGCAGGAACAATGTCTGCTCACAAGAACCGAAAAAAATGCAATATTTCAGTGAAACAGACTGCAAGAACAACCACAGGGCCAGCCTGGGAGCTCGCCTGGCCCAGCAGTGGAGGATGCCCGAAAAGAATACGACACAGCACAGAAGCACAATGCTACTTGGTCACGCTCAGACACCCTCAGCCAGGACATTGTGTAGTGGATAATACATTATGAGAAGGCATGCCATAGCTTAACTGCATCAAAACCCACTACCTTTTGTTTTGAACAAGCCACTGCCAGGCTGATTTGATGTTTCTTGGTAGAAATCAAGGTCTCTTCATCCCTTGGCCTGAAGAGTCCCAGTCTGCTTTATTTGGTCCTTGACTGTGAATACTGCTCACGCCTTTCTTTCTACCTTTTCTTGTTCTGTTGTGTCCTTCTGTGATGGTGAAATCAAATGCATGCAATATCCAAAATGGGAGCAACTGTGGCACAATGGCATAGCGAGGCCTTGTGTTTTTTCCTCTCTCCCTGTTTGATTTGCCTTTTTGCCTGTGACAGAGCATTGAACATTTTACCAAAGCTATCTATTGTAGTTCCAAATCTAGTTTCTGAGTAGAAATGGTGAGATACCACGGCTTTTAAAGCTGGAAATATTAACCCAGGTACCTCATTTTACGTTTACTTTTATTGGCTATTTTGTTATTCAGCTGCTTGGTATGGTGAGGTCCTCACTTGATTCCTCCTTGTCTGCCCTGGGCTGTACTATCCTGGGCAACCCAGCATCAGCAGAAAATTTTGGAGCTTCTGTATTCACAAAGAGCAAAGCAGAGCTCAAAGAAAATGAAGCTGTGAATGCCTGAAAGATCTAGGGCAATTCACACCTGTCTGAGCAAAGCATATTCTAGTCACTGAATTGTGAATCTCCTTTTGACCCATACTATTTGGACCAAATTGCTGGAGGAAATAATCAAACATTTGTGTTTCCCAGGGATGGTCTACTTATTACTGCCGCTGGTTGTTTCTGATATGCAAAAGTGTTGCAAGCCCTACTGAGAACTTTTTGTCTGCTCAAGCCAAGGGCAAAGCACTTCAGACGCAGCTGAAAGTGCCATTTAGTTTTTAAGTAAGTTCTAACAGAGCTCTGCATGCATGTGCTTTTGCCCATTGATTAAACAGGAAATATTCTGTTCTTTAAAACACTGTACAGGTTTTTTTTCCGTGCCTGGAGGATTACAGAAGGTTTTTTGTGTGTAACACCAGTCTAATATAGCTATTGAGGAAACAAAGGCATCCATAAAGTTGCTTTTTCTTATTCCTTCACCTTTGTTTCTAGTTAATCAACAAGGAGAGCTGAATGGCTCCGCAGGGGTTGGCTCTGCGTAAAACAGCCCATTAGCAATGGGCCCACCTGAGGGCGGGCTGGCAGGGCTGGCAGCTCCAGCACTGCTCCCCAGCAGGGAGCAAGTCACACAAACAACTGTGCTGCCCAGACCGCGCGCCCCTCCTGTTCCCAAGGGAACATCCGCAAGGCTCCGATTGATTTCTGTCTCTGACAGAGCTGGCTGATGTACGTGGGATTTTCTGGCTTTGAGAGCCATCTACAAAAAGTACATATTGATTGGATCCTCCTGGGACAGGTAGGTGGCATAAGTTCATTACCGTCAGCCCCTTCGCTAACGTAGCAAAGCTTTTATGAGTCAGTGGCCTTTTCTAAAAAACTTCACGCAAACTTTGGGATAAGGTACCTGAAACACTTGCTGCCAGCAAACATAAGTGTTTTGAACTGATAAGCCTTTCTGAAAAAGAGTAAAACAGTGAGTTTCTTTCCAAAATAGAAGAAATTAAAATACTGGACTCTTTCAGCAGCTGCCCTGTTAAGTGTAGTCAGTATTTACTGAAACGTCCTCGTTGTTGCTGAGCCAAATTTGCATTTGTGGGCACTACGGCATCTCCAATTACTGCTCAGCAGCGAAGAAGCCTGCAGGGCAGCAACTATTAGTGGAGGGCTCTGCTAACTCGTCCATACCAGCGCTTGCGCTGGGCATCCAGTGTGGTTATGTCAATTGCCTTCTGCATGGGGTCCGAAAAAAGGAAAGGGTTCCTAAAGCAAAAAGAAAGGAGGAGATGGAATGACTGTGCTTGCCGCGTATTACAAATGCTGCAGGTCAGTGCACAACGTGCTTTCTGGTTGGTCCCAGAAGATGTGATGCTCTGTTTCGCACACTGAACCCACCATGCACAGTCCTTCAAGCAACTGGATTAGTGCTCTCCTGTTTTACCAGCTTCTGAATTATGATGCCAGATCCAACTCATGAGTTCTTCTGTAGCCCAATGCTGTGTTTAAAACAGACAGAGCCAGTGGGGGGAAGCAGTTATGTACAGCAACAGAAGCCTTGGTAGAAGAGAGATTAAAATTAACATTTTAAATGACTGTATCTCTTGGCTGTATCCCCCGGTACAACTGTTTTAAATGCTAATTCTCATCCTCTTTTTATAATTTCCTAGGCCTCCTTTAGCATGGAAACCCTGAGAATTTATTTCCATCTCCAACTCGTGGTTTAGCAAATGGATAACTTTAATATGAGTTAAACCGAAAGCCTGGTATTGTCAGAAGACTGTCACACCATCAGACCTGTGATCCTCCTAGCTCTGGAATTGGGTAACTCCAAGCTTCAAAAGACAGAATGAGAAACTGTATAGAAGGTAGGTGTAAAGGTGTGAGTCAGCATGAGCCTCAACAGTTACATGAATCCTCCTAAGATCATCCAGCATTGTAGCACACCACGCTGTGACCTGCGTGACCCTGAACCTGATAACCTCTGTGACTTTGTCATCGTCCTACAGCACCGCCAGTTCCTCGAGGGGAGAGCTGCAGGACGTGGCTGTGTCAGGAACATCGTTACTTTACTTTGTCATCATCCCAAACATGTTAGCTCACCTCCCGCTTGGAACTAGACCTCCCTTATCGACTGCCAAAACAAAAAGGTACTGATGGATGTGCACAGAAGTAGCTTTATGCTAATTATCTAATTACAGCTAATGACTGTTTTGTGTGCGTATTAGCATATTTCAGTGCATCTCATAGTCTATTTGAATCGGATATGCAGATTAGGCAGTGAAAGGGAAAGTGCCGTCTGGCTTTGCAGGCAGTGCTGGTAGGTGGACCCGCGTGCACCAGAGGACTCCCCCAAGCGAGGGAAGTGCCTTCTCCCACCGGCACCTGCCGCAACCCAGGCGAGCGGCGCAGAGGAGCCAGCAGAACGTGGCTGATGCGGGAGCCCTCACGCAGGCCTAGGAAATGTTAAACAGGAGGATTAAAGCCTTTCAAAGGTGGAATAGGTTCTGCTTTCATAATATCTTTCTTTTCAGCCTCCACAGGAGTTGGCACAGCTTGGTGTGCTACAAAGCACTCTTTTTTCCCCTTGCTCAGAACATCTTTAATTCTTGGCAGGACTATCTAACTCTGCATGTAGATAGGAATAAACTCCAGCAAAGCTGGGGCCTCCTGCAAGGCCACTCGCTCAGGTCTCTCCACTCCAGGACTTTGCAAGAGTGCGCAGACTTTTGCTGCGTGATACTCCCGAGGCAGGCAAGTGGATGTGGCAGAGCAAAGGCACCAACATCAGGACCCCCACACGCAGTGGGGAAATGCAGGTGTCCAGAATCAAGATACAGAAATGATTTTGTAGACCATAAAGGCAACTGAATACTCCCAGCCAGGAGGGAGCAGATCAGATCAGCAACTGTACAATCAGATCATCGCAGCATGAACGTGAGCAGCGAGCTCTGCACTGGCATTTCAGTAGCTCCTTTCCAGAGTGGAGCCATCTGGAAACAGCTGCCAAGTTTGGCAACATGACCTGAACAGCCACGTCTTCTAGGAGCATGGAGATCCGCACATCGCCCCACGAGTCGCAGAGCTCTTTCTGCTACACCTTAGTTCCTGACCACACCTGCTGCCGTCAGGAGTTCTGTGCTAAAAGAAAATCAATCAAGATGTACACGTCGGTTGAAGATTCTCCAAACTGTGTCTCCCCTCCAGGCTTCTCAAAGTGCGGGATCCCTTCAGCAACCTGCACAGACTGGAGCCCAAAGCACCTGCTTGGCATTGGGAGAGGAATCTTTCCAGGAAACCAGCACAATGTGAAAGTGCATTTCAATGCACCTTATCGACCCCCTCTGAAGGCTGCAGTACCTGCACTGTCACCATGGCTGAGGTCACTGGGGACCTACTTCTTTGCTTAATGTAAGCCAATTTATTTCAGTGGGCACTTGGTGCCTAGCTACACTTTAAGATCTAGATTTTAAGGATCCCAAGTAAGAAAATAAATCAGTGTTAAGTGTTTGTGGGTTTTGTGACTCAGCTGGAGAGGGAGCTCAATATCGTCTGAGCAGTTTGCTCAAATAACATTACTTAAAGTTGTTTTTTCTGAAGGTGTATTAAAAAAAGAAAATCAGGAGGGCAGCAACGGTAATAATTGCTGAATTTGCTTCTGGATCTGGATTTTCTCCCTCTGTCTTCAAAATACAGAAGTGTTATTGCCAAAGTTCCTGATTCCCTCTCTGAAACTGTCCACTGTCTCTTCCACGGACTCTTTTCAGTGCGGAAATACAATGCAAATGTGAGCTGTTAAAAAAAACCTCGATATGAAGGCAACAAAATCAGATTGGTGTAGTAACTCTGTGACGTTTATCTCCTTTCCCCCTGACCCGCCCTTAAACAGCGCTGCTATTTTATGGCAAAAGAAATCCTTTTGGACTTTCGTAGCTGACTCGGGGCTACAGACCTTTACTACTGCAAGAAGAAGAAAAGGTGAGAGAGAGAGGTAATTTCTAAAGTGAAATTAAATTAACCACGAAATAAAACATTTCCAAAGACACTTAATTTCATGTCAGTTCAGAGGAGGTTTTTGGATTTATGCCACCTAAAACCAAAATATCAGCACATGCTGGTTCTTTTAATGACTTTCAAAGTTCTTTTTAAAGACTCTGTTCTTTTTAAAGTTCTTTTTAAAGACTATGGTTCTTTTAATACTCTGTGTTGCAGTTCAGAAACTGTAAGGAAATGTAATTGGATCTTGTTATGCCTAAATTAATAATTAGAATCTGTTTTGGAACATATTCATCTAATAAAAGAAGAAATAATAGACTTTGCACAATTATTAATCTCTTGTAATAATCCCCAGCTGTACAGATTATTTTTCAGAAACACGAGCAGTATCTTGCAGAAATGATGACACTTATTGGCTTACTCTTCTTGTGTATGCTGATGAACATCCTAACAGGTAAGATTACCGCTGAATTTATCCTCGTTTATTTTTTCAAGCAGCCAGAAGTATTTTGTTACTAAGATAGTATCTTCTATTTAGTATCAGTTATCGCTCATGTATTAATGTCAGCTGCTCTGGCTGTTTTTTAAGAATATTTGGTTGTTAGCACTGAGTGACTGAAAACGGGGAATTCCTTAAACAGCTGTTTAAGAAACAAAAAACATTTGGCTGAACAGAGGGTCCTACGTATGCATTAAAGAACTCGTCAGCTTCTGGCTACACAGCAAACCTTTTATTAACAGAAAGTCCTTCTGTGTGGGAGCTGGTACTGATGAGTTTCCTCTTTATCTACAGATGCCCGAGCAATCCAGGATGGAGATGGTAATTCTTAATGTTTTTCTTTCTGTTGTATCACTAATAATTAGAAGAGTCATTTGTAACTCACAGACCTGATCCGCAGCAGCGATTTTGGATGGAACGCTTGCTAACCTCAGTGGGCTCTGACAGTGCTTTCATCTAGGTCTGGTGGAGAAAGAAGAGTGAATTTTTAAAAATGTCTTTAAAACAACTTAGTTTTTTATTAATGTCTATAATAGAGCTAATATACTTTTAGCCTTAAAACAAAAAGGGGTTATGGACAAGTCACTAATTCTGTTTTTTAAAATCATAACTGGAAAGCACCAGACAAACTTACTAGACATCTGAGAATTTGTCTGTCCTGAACAGTAATACTGTATGTGTGTCTAGTTATTGGCAAGAAATACTGACTCGCATGACAAAAAGCTTAAAATTTACAAATTGCAACAAATCCAATTAAAGAAACATTGGAATAAATCCCCTAGCACAGCTACCCTGTGGTTTGTGTCACTTTGCGTAATTAGCCCATTGGATTAGTATTTGCCTTTGATTAAAAAAACCTCTCAACACCCTAATGATGTTTACACTGGCTTGCTGATGACTATATTAGTTAACCTCTCTTTGGTGTTTTCAGACAGAATTCTTTCTGAAAACGAAGTTGCATAGAAGTATCTGCAATAACAAGGTACTGCTATTGCTGGTGTATATCTCCGTTAGTATAACCAGCAGGATAGCCAGCAGCATCCCGAGCGTATGGATAGAAATACGTAGGGAGAGTATTATAACAGCTGCGGAAAGTAGAAGTATATGTAAGAAACAAGGGCTAATATCACACAATCACAGAATGGTAGGGGTTGGAAGGGACCTTTGAAGACCATATAATCCAACCCCCCTGCCAAAGCAGGGTCACCTAGAGCAGGTTGGACAGGACTGCATCCAGGCGGGTTTTGAATATCTCCAGAGAAGAAGACTCCACAACCTCTCTGGGCAGCCTGTGCCAGTGCTCTGCCACCCTCAAAGTAAAGCAGTTTTTCCTCATGTTCAGATGGAATTTCCTGTGTTTCAGTTTGTGCCCATTGCCCCTTGTCCTGTCCCTGGGCACCACTGACAGGAGTCTGGCCCCATCCTCTTGACACCCGCCCTTTAGATGATATGATTACTTTTAATTCAAAACGGTTTCCCCTATGCTCCGTTATATTTCTTTATGGCTCTAAAATCTTTTGAGTAGCATCTGTGTTTTTGTAAGTTTAAGGGCACTATTGTATTTGTGCACAGCAAATATTTTTGCAGCAACCTCTTAGACAGTCATGAGAGCGTGCGTCAATCTGACAATAAAACCTTGCTCAGGCAGTATCCTGCTGCTCTCATTACCAACAATTATGGTTTTCTTTCACACTGGGCCAAGCAGGAGACTGCAAAGTGAATCTAAGGTCAGCTGACATAAGCAGTGAATTCTCTGCAGACACCATTTGCCTGGTTGATTTGATTTGTTATATGCCATCTGTGTCTGCACGCTGCAAACTTCACTCCGTAAAATTAAGGTCTGAGAATAGGATTGTTGTAGGCTCTTAATTCCTACTGAAGACCCTGGTCCCAAGCTGAGCCTGGTGAGTGGAATGGGTCCCATTTATTAAATGGGCTTTAAATGAAATCAAAATACTGGGTTTAGCTTTACTGCACAGGAAGATATTTGTAACTATGTGGTCTCAGCAAGTGTTTACATTTTATATATGTTTCTGTGTTTGCCCAGATTCGGGCCCAAGGGTGGTCAGCTCCTGCATTTTCAGAATTGCTTTTGGTTTCCTGCTGAACTGGAAATCTTGTTTCAATGAGTATCTCACATTGTCTCAGATATTCCTAGAGCAGGGACAAATGCAGCTGTCTTCCAAGTGGCAATGCCTTTCCTCTCTGTTTCCTTAGCCTGTTTCCTATGGCCTCCGGAGAAGAAATTCCAATGTGGCTTCTAGAAATCAAAGCAGCACAGGGAATTCTTGCATTATCCCAAATGATGATGGTGTCCCTTCATTCTGCCCCTCTACTCCACTCTCACAAGACCCCACCTGGAGTACTGCATCCACCTTTGGAGTCCTCAGCAAAAGAAGGACATGGACCTGCTGGAGTGGGTCCAGAGGAGGGCCACAAAGACCATAGCAGAGGTGCTCCAGCCCTCTGATCAAGACAGGCTGAGACAGCTGGGGCTGTTCAGCCTGGAGAAGAGAAGGCTCTGGGGAGACCTCATAGTGGCCTTCCAGTACCTAAAAGGGGGCCTACAGGAGAGCTGGAGAAAGACTTTTTACAAGGGCATATAGTGATAGAACAGGGGTAATGGTTTCAGATTGGAAGACGGTAGATTTAAATTAGATATTAGGAAGAAATTCTTTACTCCGAGGGTGGTGAGGCACTGGAACAGGCTGCCCAGGGAAGCTGTGGCTGCCCCATCCCTGAAGGTGTTCAAGGCCAGGCTGGATGGGGCTTTGAGCAACCTGGGCTGGTGGGAGGTGTCCCTGCCCATGGCAGGGGGGTTGGAACTACATGATCTTTAAGGTCCCTTCCAGCCTAAACCATTCTATGATTCCTGCTCTTCATCTTATCCCATTCCATCATTCCTGGTGCAGCTGGGGCAGAGGGCACCAGCCCCATCAGGTGAAGAACCATCTTCTGCAGCATGGGGCATGGAGGGTGTAATGGCTCTGCCCGCCCCTCTCCTGCCAGAGAGACCACAAATTCCCCCAAGGGACCCCCATAGGACCCCAAACCATGCTGGCTCCCAGGCCCAGGCTTTCAACAAAAATCCTTCATATTCTACTAATCTGCATTTTCTTAATTTTAGATCTCTACCAGGGATCTGTGGCCTTGCCGTACTGGCCCTTCTCAGCCAACGATTTCTGGTCCTACGTGGAGTATTTCCGGACCTTGGGAGCCTACAACAGGATCGAAGAAATGGCCAGAGCCTTCTTTGCCCAGTTCCCTTTTGGGAGTCACCTCGGCTACCACGTGCCCAACCACGAGCCCTAACCGCTTCCCTCGCGTTCGCTAAAGCTGGTGCCGAGCTGTTTACGTGAATACACGGCTGCCAGAGAACCCACCCCAACTGCCCCCTCAGCCACTTGTAGCAGCCGTGCAGGCCGCCTCATGCTTCCAAGCAGCCTTTGCGTGACAAATTAGCCGCTTCTGCGCGCAATCAATAAACTCCTTGACTCTGCCACGAGGTCTGGGGAGATGGGTTTGTGTTTTTGTTTTTTTTTTTTTTTTTAATGCATTAACGCTCGCAGGAAAGCCGTCTCTGTGCGTACAGCAGTCAAACGCCAGTCCACCCCGTTTGGCGGCTGGAAGGACGGCCGGTATAATTCACGGCCGCGTGCCTCGCACGGCAATGCGGCCCACGGACCGGCTCGACGCCATTTTCCTCCCTTCAGGCCTGCGGCCTTGGGCCCCGCCCCCAGGAGAACCAGTGAGAGGCGATCCCGCCAAGCGCCTAGAGCGGCACTCCGCTGGCCGGCATTATAGCGGAAGTAGGCCCCTGCGCGGCCGGAAGCGGTGGCGCGGAGGGGAAAGAGCGGAGGTGGTGCCGTTATGAAGCCGGCGGTGGACGAGATGTTCCCTGAGGGAGCTGGCCCCTATGTGGATCTTGATGAGGTGAGGGAGGCGTTCCTGGGGAGCCCCCCTGCGGGGGCTGTGGGCTGGCGGCGGCGGCGGGGGTGGTGGTGGTGCCCGGCCGCGGCCCGGAGGCGCTCAGCGCTTGCTTTCCCAGGCAGGGGGAAGCACGGGGCTGCTGATGGACCTGGCCGCCAACGAGAAAGCGGTGCACGCCGACTTCTTTAACGGTAAGGGGCGCCGCGTTCCGGGGGTGGGGGAAATAGGAGGTCACCGCCCGCCTGGTGGGGATGGTAACGCTTTGGGCCTGCTAGGGAACAGCTGCAGGAAGTGAAGATTATCAAAATAAACCTGGCTTGTTTTCTCTCTGATCTTATGCCTTTGGTGCCTGGTGGTCACTAAAGTTCTCACTAGCCACACTTCTAGTGAGTGCTGTCATAAGAGCGCTTCAGTGTTAAATGGTGCGGGGGGGAGTGATATGATTCCTTTGCTTCCCTTCCTGAAGGAAGGTTTTGGGTGCTTTAGCGTGTTAATCGCTACGAGGAAAAATGTCTTGATTTGTATGTGTAACAAATAGCTCATATTAAACAGTGCAAATACGTATAAATATGTGGACAGAACTTTACATGTGGTCTCTGGCTGTTACTGCCTTTTATAGATAATTCTTTAATCTCATAAAGTATGCATGCATATCTATCTGAAGCCAAATAAAACTTTGTTTTTTATATGCTTTCTACATTTGTAAGTCAACTGTATGCATATAATTATATAGGGCTGCTTTTAGAGAGGAGAATAGTTACGTATCTGGCCAGTTAGGGGTGGAATATACAACATCTTTCATTTGGTTACTAAGGTGTTTTTTTACGCCTCTTAAGAGGTATATTTAGACACTTCAGCAGTGAATTTCAGATATGTTATTAAATCTGGTCGCTGTGGTGGTATTGATGTCACAGACTGATATTAATCGTGAAATAAAGTAGGTTTCTCATATTGCACAAGCCTTAGAATACAGGGGAAAAAAAAGGAAGTCCAGCTTATACTCCAGTTGTGAGGGACCAGGCTCTTTGTTGGAGCCAGCATATTTAGGAGTAAGTGTTTTCGTTAAATTCTACCATTAGGTTGTGGTATTATATTCCAAGGGTAGTTTAGGACTCTTCTAAATGAGGATTAATCATGACTTTATTGTATGGCATTTGTACATTCCTTCTGTAAGAATAAAGACTTATTGGTTTGTGCTCAGTATATAAAGAAGATACAGAGCCAAGTAATTAAGAGAACTTCCCAAAGATGACTAGAACAGCTGTGATTAGCCAACCATATTTCACTAGTCTGAGTGAGATGAGTTCTCTGAGAGGGAAATGTTATTAGCACCTTCACAGCAATGAAATGTTTTTTAAGGAAGGGATTTTTAACGGTAAACCACAAATGCAAATGTCAGCCTGCAAAATTTATAAGCATGTGCCTAGATACTATGACCTAAAGCAGGAGTGTCTGCATCTGAGACATGCTACATGCATAAAGCTAGTACTTGTTTAGTTCTGGAGTCTGAGAATCGTGGTTGATCCACTCAATGTGATGGCTATGTGAATGCAGTTATAAAAGCCCCTCCTTTGAAGCTTTACTCTGCTTTCATGAATTTAATTGCAAAGCTGGTATCATACAAATGAAGCAGTTTAATTTGTGTATGATGGAGAATGTATACTTGAGTCTGGTTTGCTTTCTTCTCTGGCTCTTCCCACCCCGATATTACATTTCTAGTAACGTTTGATGTCGTAACTCTAATTCACTTAATTCACCTTTATTTTTGTCTTTAATTCAAATAATGAAAAACTTTACTTGTGGAGTATATGCATATGTAACAGTTGAAACTCTTAAGGTTAATTTTACTTTCTCTTATTTTTCTGACTAGATTTTGAAGATCTCTTTGATGATGACGACATCCAGTGAACTTAGTTGTCCAGCTATGCAGTGCTGAGATGTGGATTTTTCTCTAGGATCGCTTGCAGTGTCCATTATTTATTAAAATAATCAAAACAGGGAGATCACAGGGGAGCAGAGGGAACCTGCATAAGCTGCTTGGGGAATATGAAAACCAGTTGGTTAAAGGTAACTAAGGAGGGAATTGTGGAGTGTTATTTCTAGGAAGCTCTGTGTAGGTTTTTCTTAAATGTTTATTTGCTGATGTACTCATTCAATAAAATACCAAGAAAAACCCCAAACCAACCCTCTCTCTGGGATATACTTTGAAAGTAGATATTGCTGTGTTCTGAGCTTCCTGAGAGAATGATTTTTTTTTTGATATTACACAAAGATACCTGGCAGGGCATATTGCTGCCTAGAAAAGTTTTGTTCATACCACAGCAGAGGATTATCTTTGGCTGAGGTAGCTGGGTTTGCTGAATGGTCTGACTGTCACTTGCCAGTCGCACTAGAAGTGTTCGTTGTCTTCTGTTTCAAAATAGATATTCAGCTGCCATCAATACTTAACTTTTGATCTGGGAAGCACAGGAATCAAAAGGAGTAATGTTATCTTGATATTGTAAGCAGAGAAATGCTCTGGTGCTGAGCCATGAGAATGCTTGGATTTGAAAATACAATTTAATTTTTGAAATTGTACTCTATAGAAAGAAAATCATTTAGGATTCTTTTCTCTTGCAGCAGGTAATGTAATTATACTTATATGTATAGTGTACATGAATCTGTGTTGGATATTAATCCAGATTTTGACACAAGTTTTCAGAACACTTTTAGAAATGTTTACTTTTGCACCCTACAGAGACCAAAGTTAGTCTCAGAATGAAAGGATTTTGTAGTATATTTTCTCAGAGTCGAATTTAATCCTGTCTAAAGTGTAGTCTATGCCATAAATTGATCATAAAAATAATACTGACTGATCTTTCTTTGAAGACTTCACACTAATTAAATTTCACCTGGAGTGAAACCCTTTCCTCTCATATACTTTTCACACAATTTACTTGGATTTGCTTTAAAGGAGATCTTAAATGTAACAGTAAGTATGCTGGCCCCCGAGCTTAAAAATGTAAGTACAATAAAAACAGCAGGACTAGGTGTCTTTTTATTGTGTTTCCATGGATTTCTCAACATCCTCTGTTTCATCATGCAGTGTATGTTAAATCAGCGTTCTGACACTTACTCTGCTTAGTGTCTGATATTACAACGTGTCCCTGAAGGAACGGTCTTGCTGAGGCAGTCTCCTCTTTCTCTTCAGCACTTGCTTTGTTTAGAGGCAGAGCTTTCAAGCTTTGCGTGTTGAAACCCATGTAAACGTTTTGACTGAGTGGTAGCAACTGCATCTGGACTGTTTCTAGCTTTGGTGCTGTGCTTTCTCCAAACCAGATTTTGAGAAATGAGCCGCTGCCAGTAAATGGAGGCTGCAGTCTGGGCAGGTGCAAAAGATGAAATAGATTTAAGAAGCAACCCTTGCCTCCCTCTGCTCTTTCAGCTACATTCTTTTGCTGATGCCCGGATTCCTCACGATAGTCACCTTGGTTTTGGGATACTTCCTTATCCTTGTTTTATGCAGGCTTCTCCTTTCTTTTTCATTTGCCTGCCTTAAGTTTGATCACAGCAGCAGGAGTATATTCTATGATACAAATCCATCTTGAATAGTTGCCCTTCAGTGTGAATGGTGTTCTAGTCCCTTCCACCTTCTGTTTAGAGATGTTTGACACCTCAGTGAAGCATTGGTTTGAAGGTGCTAATGGTGAGTAGTTGTTCTAGTTTTGTAATGTCATCTTGCTTGATCAAAACATGGAACCTGTATTCATGAAACCGGCTAGAGGGCAACCAACGCTCATGGGTCCAGCACAGCCGAAAACTCGAGAGTTTTCATCCTGGGTAGGATATAGCTACCCATTTAAGGTAGGTATAGCTAACTCCTTTTTGGGAAGCTTTCCAAAATCTCAAAATTTCGTCTTAAAACGCGGCCTAAATAGTTCTGCTGGCACCTGGGAGGTATGGTATGCCTGTAGGGAAGCCACTTGCTCTATGCTGTGTAAAAGTGTTTGAGCTAGTAAAATTACACGTGAAGAAAGCTGCCCAATGTCATGAACTGCCTTGGTGTGCAGCTGATGCCGCTCTGGCTGTAGCCACTGTGAGTACTGGGTGGTTCTTTGCTATTACTTCCCAGGTGCTAAGGTTGCACTTAAATCCGATAACCGCCATGGGTTTGTTCTTGGGATGAAGCGAAATGAGAGTTCTTCAGAGTTAGACTGAGATGATACTGAGGGTATTTATGTTGTTGTAGCTGTCTGGAGTATAAAGTTCTCTCCTTTGCAGTGAGACTGGGTGAGGAGCGCTTTCTAAAGAGGGCTGTCAACGTGTAAGAACTTTCATCAGGAACTGTAATTTGTTTGGGTCCCTTCTGGGACAGTATTAATATGGAAAGGCTAATCTGAAGAACAAAATGCCCTACAGCTTTAAATTGTTTCTGTGTTACCATTTGTCAAGCCTTTCAGTCTAATTAGTCTGCGGGCAATCAGCCTGTTGTCAGGAAATAATCACAAGATGTCAGAATCTCTAATAAAAATTGATTTAAAGGGCATTTGCCTGCCTTGGCCATTTCATTTACTGAGCTTTGATTCCTGTACCTTTTGGGGAGATTGACAGCAGTCATAGTAGGCGTTTCTGAGTGAAAGAACGAGTCTGTTCGAGCAGCGTTTTGCACGCATTTAGCCTGATGTATATTACCTGATAAGCTGCTGGGTAGTGACCAGTGTTCCACTGTCCAGACAAAGCCTCTAGCCTGAATAGGTTTGTAGAGGCAGTGAGGCTAGCGCCGTGACTTGTCCCGCTGGCTTCAGTGGGACGGCTGGCAGTGTACGAAGCTGACCACCTGCCGGAGTCTTGGCAGGATGAGGTCCCAAGGGCTAAACTGCTTTAGGAAGGGGCACAGCCAGTTGCGCAGCACAGATGAAAAGGAATAGCTTCAAAACACTTAAATGTCAGCCTGTTCCCTTCGATACTCTCACAAGGCTGATTCTGTGTTTGCAGGAAACTGCTAGCTGTCGCTGTATATTCTTAGGAATTAAGAATGTACAGTCTATTTTGAGCTGAAAATAATCAAGTCATTGTGTGGGAGAGAAAGTTACCACACTAAAGGAAGCTGGCTGTCATCTGTGCATAATAATTCTGCTGTGTCTTTTCCGAGCTGGCTACCAGGTTAGCAGGAGAATCCAGCGCTCCGCTGCTCTTCATGTGAGCAAGAACAGGCAAGCTCAGACCTAGTGTGGTAGTAGAGGGTTTTCTTTGGTTCTCTTGGGTTTTGGTTGTTTCCCTTAGTTAACTTCCAGGGAATTAAACTAAAGGGTTTTCCTTTCAATATTTTACTTAAATAATTGAAGTGGAAGGCATTTTTTTCCTCAATAAAGATGGAATTGATTTAGATGAATAAATCTAGTTCTTCCTGCTTCCCCGGGGTGTTGGGAAGCTAGCAGGCATCTTCCTGCTCTCAATGTGCAGTTGTTGAGCACAGGAAAACATGCTGGGCAGATGACAGTGCAGCCCTGTTCCCCGCAAGTCCCCCTGTCACCGATGGGGCTGGAACGCGAGTGTCACATCAGGGCTCTCGGGGAAAAGCACTACCACAATGTGGGTTAATCCTCGGCAGCAGGGATGGCTTTGAGGACAAGGATTTGCCTCCCATGTTTTTACTTCCAGGTTATTTTTTTTTTTTTCAGTTTGCCTTTGTTTACTCCAAACCTTTTGTTTGGTCTTTGCCAATCTGAATTATAACCTTTTTCTCAAGCTACTACAAGGAGTTCAGAGCAGGGGGAGGGAGGAGCAGAGTCTTCTAAAGCTTTTAACATTGGTAAATAGGACCCTTTTGGTGAATACTTTTTTCTTATTTATGGAAAAGTCAGTTTGCATGTAACAAGTTTCCAGTCAGCTCTAACTTAGAATCATAGAATCGTCTAGGTTAGAAGGGACCTTGAAGATCATCAAGTCCAACCATCAACCTAACACTGCCAAAACCACCACTAAACTGTGTCCCTCAGCACCACGTCGACCTGTCTTTTAAATACCTTCAGGGTTGGTGATTCCACCACTTCCCTGCGCAGCCTGTTCCAATGCTTAACAACCCCTTCTGTGAAGAAATTTTTTCTAATACCCAATCTAAACCTCCCCTGGTGCAACTTGAAGCCTTTCCTCTTGTCCTATTGCTTTTTACTAGCAAGAAGAGGTTGACCCTCACCTCTCTACACCCTCCTTTCAGGCAGCTGTAGAGCGCAATAAGGTCTCCCCTCAGCCTCCTTTTCTCCAGGCTGAACACCCCCAGTTCCCTCAGCTGCTCCTCATCAGACTGATGCTCCAGACCCCTCACCAGCTCCGCTGCCCTTCTCTAGACATGCTCCGGCACTTCTATGTCTGTGTTCACAGCACCTGGTCTGCAGGTGTGACATGTACGTACAAACCTTATATAATGTGGGGTGAACTCATGTAAACTTACAACTTCTTGAGGCGAAAAGAGGCTATTTTGTATATTGTTGTGAATAAACAAGAGGCACAGCTGAGAATGTCATGTACGTGGTGGGTGACTGAGCAAGGGGGTACATACCACCGAGGGAATGCGACAACGCCTCCCTGGTACAGACAGGAGCTGCCCCCACCAGCAGAGTCTGAGTTCCTCTGGCCTGGCTGAGGATGCCTCTGTGAGGACACTTGCAGAGGTGACCCCTGTCATAGGACAGTGACTCTCCAAGCTTGCCGAGCGATGTGCTGCTGTGGTCTTTTGGTCTCCTAGTGCTTTGAAGGAGCTTCTGCATCGCTGCGATGTAGGTACTGTGGGGTGGGAATCGCTCTTCTGTGTTTTACCTTGCCCAGGATGACTGATCCACCTTGGCTTTAAAACACTTCCCAAAACATGTTACAGCACTAGAATGGCTTCCCCAGAAATGCCTGTCAAGGCAGGGGAGAAGCTGTGCTGTCCTGGCTCCTTCGGGCAGAGCACTGTGTTGGAGGGAGCTGGGTGTGAAGGGATGTGTTGGTGCACACCCCCAGTCCTTCCCCGCCTGACTCATGGGGATTTCAAGCGGGATCTCCTGCTCTGCCTCTCTCCCTGATGTTTCTCCATAAAGCTGTCGCTGCTTTATGGGAGGGATCCTACAGGTTTCCTTGTGGGTGAGAATCCTCTGATAAGCCACAGAGGAAGGGATAGATGTTGACATTTAATGTTTCCACTTACTTGGGAATAAACCTTTCCTGTTGGAGTGGCCGGAGAGTAACAAACTGCACTGGCATGTAAGGAGGTCACACAACTGTCCAAGAGCAACGGTGTGATGCTGGACTGGTCTCCTGGGATGGGTCTGAGGATGGGTTTGCTGATTTACAGTCCTGTGACGACCGAGTCTTTTCATCATGTACCAACATCTAGGACTAATGTCATGCGACAAGGCTGGCAGCCTTAGTCCCCAGCCTGAGCATGCTCAGGATCGGTGTCCTCCAGAGTATTTCAAAGAGTAAACTTTAAAGCTGATGGTGTTTCCTGCATGGATGTGCCATTGGCTGATTAGCTCACTGTAGGGCTTTATCCTAATCCCGCTGCCTTCTTCCATCCCGAAAAGCCTCTGGCAAGTTTATACTTTACAAATAATTACGATACAAGTCTTGCAAGCAATTTATCTCTTTCTTGTAGCTCTTCATGGTTTAGTGCAGCTGCTGTTTGTATTCCAATTAATTACTGGCACAAGTGATTACATGGGGTTGAGGCACAATTAAGTTCAGCCTATAATTGTGTTTAAAAGGGGCCGCGGATGCTTTCACAGATGGTTTCCCTGCTGGATGGGACTGGCCAGTCTCTCCAGCTGTAGCCATGTTATTTCTCCCTAATTGTTAGTGCAGTGACTTAAATCTTTCATTGGGGGGTGTTCTTGCTTTCTGCCTTCAAGAGAGCGTGCTGCCTTCCTGCTGTCTTTCTCTGAGCGGCGACACAGGGAGGGAAGGGTCAAACACAGCGGAGGAGATCAAAGGAGCCAAGTGCTCTCATTATAACCTACTCTAATTATAAAGCAGCAAATAAGACCTTGTTCTTGGTGTTCTCATCATATTGGTTGCTATCTAATAGGAGCTGCTGGTGATGTTTATGCCCAGACGCATCGCGTTTCTGTGCTTGCAGCAGCACATTAGTTTCTAAAGGGAAAACCGTCCATTTAAACCTGCCGCAGCTGGAGTCGCAGCAAACGGTGAGACCTAACTTTGTGCTTGGCATCTATTGTCAGGGTTGGTTTGACAAAAAAAAAAAAAAACCAAACCCAAAGTATTTAAATTTGTTGGAGGGCAGGTGATTCTGTGCCCGTTCAGCGTGCCAGTGTCATTCTTGGCTCCTTCGTTACAGGATAATCATATGTTCAAATGAAGCACTGTGCAATCCTGGGGAGCCAGCCCAGGCCTTGGATATTTTGGGCAGATTTTCCCATCCCCTGGGTTTATGAAGCGTGGGGGGAGAGTAAAACCACAGCAACTCAGTAATGGGAAAAGGCTGGATTCATTAGGAACTCCCCTGAGCTCATTCCCCAGGACCTCCTTACCCCCCCAAGCCCTATTTGCAGCTCTCCCCAGGGCCGGCATGGTGTCCTGCAGCTCCCTGCCCTTGGGCTACTGCGGTCAACCTGACTGTGTGCCCCTGGCGTGGCAGAGCCAGGAGGTGGAGGTTTGATATCCATACCACATGCAGGGATTCGGGTGGTTCCCGGGCTATAAGGACTTGCTGGGGGCTCGCAGCCTGGTAGGGTAGTTGCTGGCCATGCTCAGCTGCTGCTCCTGAAGCTCCTCAGCCCGTTTTCGGCTGGTTGAGACCCCACGTGCAGACACCTGCAGGGCTGGGCAGCCTCAGGAGGCTGTGACGGTGCTAAGGGCAGCTTTGGGGCCGGACCCTGGCTGCAGCGGGGTGTTTGCTGGGAGGGGGGGGTGTTCTTTGCCTGCCCTGCCCCGGGGTTGCGCTTGCTTTGCTGATGGGGTGAGCCTCCCTTGGGAGCATTTGCCCCAGACGAGAGCTGGGAGGGGGCTGATTGCTGCTCCTGGGGGTGCGAAGCGGCTTTTTGGGTGGATGGTGGCTTAACCTGGGGCTTGGTGCCTGCTACAGAGGTAAGTGTGTGTGTGCCTCTAGCTGAGCTCTGTAGAGCAGGAATCTTACACAGATTTGAAGTGGAAAACTTCACAACCAGTCCAGCTCTCTAAAGGGAGGGCTTTGGCCCCTATTTCCACGCAGCGGGGGCTTGCCCCATTCACAGCCTGCTGCCTGGGCTAACTGGGGGGCCGGTCTGTTGTTTGCTGGTTTTTGAGGTGCCTGGCGGGGACAAGCACAGGGCAATGCCGGCACCCTGCATGGAGCATCCTTGTTGGAGCACTGGGAGGAAGACGGTCTCTGCGGTCGCATCACTGAAGGCGAATATCCTGGTGAAGCTGCATTTCGGTATTTATGACTCTGAGAAGGGGGTAAGCCAGTACGCAGAAAGCCTTCATGGTTTTCTTTAAAACTTCCCGAGTGCTTTGTCGTGTTCTGTTTACAGGGGTTTCTTTCTTGATAAAACAGACAGCACAGAAAGGGCATGCTATTGGCAAGCAGGAAATCTGTGCTTGATCAGGATTTTAGCCTGGGATTCAAAGCTTGAGGTTTAACCCTTTAAAGTGTGTTTGAAAGTATCTTGTAAAAGACAGAAGTCCCTGCTGTGCTTTGGGCTGAGGGGAGGGGAGTTTGGAAAAGCCATTTACAGGGTGACAAAGAGGCTGCATGTTTAGTGATTAAATAAGATAAAAGACCTTTTGTACTAATATTCCTGGAGGTATTTAAGAGTTGTGTAGGTATAGTGCTCAGGGACATGGTGTAGTGGTGGGCTTGTCAGTGTCAGGTTAATGATTGGACTAGGTGATCTTACAGGTCTTTTCCAATCTAGGAGATTCTGTAATATACAGCATTCTTGTGGAGCTTCGTTATCTCATGGTCTGTGATAACGTGAATGTGTATACATATAAGACACATATTCTGCTCATATATGAACATAGCAGTGACCGCAGTAGTAGGTGACACTTCTCTTTCTGGACACACAGCCCCAAGCACCCCCACCCTGACAGCTGGGACAGGGGAAGACCCAGGACCAAAACCAGAGCCAGGCTTTGAAACAGGGACTTCCAGGCTGGGTCTCTGCTGTGGATCTTGTTCTGGTCCCCCGTGTAGCCCTCTGCCATCCCACTGCCATAATAACCAGGAGTCGGCAGTAACCCTGGGCCTCTCCTGGGGTGCTGGTCATCTGCCACAAGGTCCGACGCCACTTGCAGGCATCCCAAATGGGGTGAATGGTGGTGTGGGACAATGCAGAGGGCTAGGGACCATGTGGGGTTCAACCAGACTTTCCCATAAGGGCCAACGTGGCCCAAGTTTCTAATACGTGCCACATTTCTCACCCTGCAGCTATGGTGACTTAAGGTGGGAGATGCTGTTGGCCTGGGTGGAAGTCATATCAATATAGGTCACGCTGATGATGGGACCATTGCAGGGACTGGTGACATACCCTGGGCTCTGCCCTGGCCTAAAGCACACGGCATCAGATGTGCGTGGCAGTGTGAAAAGCCATGTCTAAGCCTCTGAGTCCTGGTATATGGGATAAAACTGTAAGCATATTTGCTCCTGCTGCGTGGCAGCAAGGAAAAGAATAATTTGGTTTGGCTGCCTCTTGGGAGCTAGTCTTTAAATTAGTATTTCTTCCTAGTGTTTATCCCAGAGATGCCTCTTGGCACTTCAGTTGTTTCAATTTTCCCTGCCTTCAGTAAATCCATCTGAAAATATTTGAAAAAAAATACTGCAAAAGCTCTGACTTGCTCCTTTCATTTTAAGCCTCTTATGCCATTTGATCCAGCAACCGCTGCATTTTTAAATCTCCTTTTGTTTATGGATTAGTTTTTTGAGTTTGTGTGTTTCATTTTTTTTCTTTTCCCTGTTCCCTTCCCATTTATTCACACAATAGGGTTTTTCCCAGCTCTCTGAATTCAGTATGATCAGGTTGAGCATCAGTTTAGCCCTTGCTGAACCTAGGATGCTTGAAGCCCCTTGGGCCAGTGGCCAGCCCTCTGGCTGGCCGGCCAGGGTGGATTCAGGCAAAGTGGTTTTGGGGAAACAGTCTGGAAACCAGAGCTCATCTTATCCAAAGAGGAGGCAACACAGTGTGAAGTGGTGAGATGCGGAAGCCTTGATGAAAGCTAGAGGGTTGGGAGGTTTTTTGGGAAAGCAAAAGGGGGGTGTCCCTGTGTGTGCCAGCCCAGGGTGCCCCTACGTCACGGGAAAAAAATTACAAACAATTTCCCGGGCTGCCTGGTGAGGCTAGGAGAGCGTCCCTTTCTTCAAACCCTTCCCAACGACGCATACAAAAATGCAGGGGCATTCTCATTGGAAGTTTTTTATTGTTATTATTTGTAATGTGGTAATTCAATGGAGTGTAGAAAATGCTGCTGTTGGAAGTAATTTCAGTTGAAGCTCTTAATGCTGTTTTTTTGCTTGTAATAACGCATTAGCTCTGATCTGTGTTAGCTTGTTCTGAAGCTTAATGGGAGTCTTCTTTGAACGTATCTGAGAAGCCATCAAATCCTCTTTTAGCTAACAGTCAAGCAAGCTCCTTGGAGAGCAGTTTGATGGGATTGCTACTAATCTCAGCCTTAATACTCTTCCCCCATTGAGGGGAGGAAGAGACCTGGATCGTCGAGACCTGGGGCAGGTCCTGGGGGTGTTCATCCCAAGAGCCCACTCAACATGGGAGGTTGCACCAGCTGGTGTGCCAACTGGTGCTAATGGCACACTTCTGGGGTGGAAAAGAAGAAACACGGTTGCGAGCTCTCAACTTCTGACTGTGCTTGGGAGCTATTCAAAGGGGAAGTGGGCCAGGCCCCTGCCAGCTTGCAGGTGGAAACTAAGATGCTGCTCATTTGCCCAATGCTCACGGCCTCTGGCTGAACAAGCACTTGAGCCATCACTTCCAGTGCCAGGTGAGCGATTTGGGAAGGGACACCTCCTCCCTGAGGTCCCCTCTGCCCAGGAGTCTTGAAGGACCTTATGTTGCTGGTCAGACACGGTGTTTGCAGGGGAGCTGCTGGCATTTCTGATCATCACAACTGTGCGGCCAATACATCTGTGACCACCTCAGGATCCCCAAAGCCATGCGGTCAATAGGCTGCTTATGTTGTGCAGCCTTGCCGATGTTCAGAAAGCTTTTCAGATAAATCAAAAGAGAAGATCCCTGCTCTAACTGAGTGTGCTGTCTACATTACAGATAACAATAGGGGATAAACATAAAAGGAAAATCAAAGGAATAAAATTAATGAAAGTTAATAATCTGAATATATTCAAAGAACTGGGCTAAAGAAGGGAGACAACAAACCATGGGTGGAAGTCAAAGGACCTAATAAGACAGGGAGTTACAGTGGAAAAATGAGTCATCTGTTCCAGCTGAAAACAGGAGCAGAGATGGCTTTTGTGAATAGTCTGCTCCCTCTTTACTCAAATTTTAAAACATGTACCCTTGTTTTAAATAAATGCAGGTGACTAAGAAAGGCACATTCACAATATAATATTTAAATATAACTAATTTTTCTCTTATCAGTTTTAAATTTAATTAAAGGTTAACCTGTCTTGAGAGTTACTCTTTCATGATGTGGCAGGAGTGGTATTTGACTTTGGGCTCAGGTTTCCACAAGGAAAGCAAGAGCAGAGGTAGGAGTGAGCTCTTGGTCCTGCAGAAGTCACTCGTGTATAACCTCACTGATTTCACAGGAGATATGGTCCACCCTTGGCAATCGTTGCCCCCGCGAAAGGCAATTTTCTGCTAAATACAATATAGCTGTAGTGCCAGTGCCCCAGGACGCCATCCGGGGTTAAGCCACCTCATCCTCTCCCGTGTAGCACCCCCTGCTTTAATGGACATCTGGGTCTGGGTACAGGAGGAAGCCCATGAAAGTGGAATCATTGATGTTGTCGGCATAGACACCGTTGTTGTCCCCCTCCCCGTACACCTGAAGCCAGACCTCATCCCCAGAGCTGAGGTGCAGCAAGACAGAGCCGCTTGCTTGGTCAACGTTGTTCGTCTGGAACTGATCGTAGGTGAAGATCACCGCCTTGTCCTTCTTGTAGAGGCTGACCTTGACATCTGTCAGGTAGACTGTCAGATGGTAGGCAAAGTAGTACGTGCCGGGGATGCTGCAGAGGAACTTGCCGGTGCTGGCGTCGTAGTGGCTCTGCTCATTGTAGAAGATCTTGCTGAAGCGGATGGGGACGTTAGGGTGGGGGGCTCGCTCCTTCAGCCCCACGCTGAAGGCGGAGCGGTAGACGAAGGCACCTTCGCCCTTCTCCCCCTTCTGCCCTGGATATCCGGGAAATCCTCTTGGCCCTTCCCGCCCTGGGGTTCCTATTTCGCCTTGGTCACCTCTGGGGCCTTCCACACCTGGGGGACAGACAGAGTGGGGACAGGGAGTTGTTTGCACTGTGCTGGCAGCCGCTACCCACCAGCCCAAAATGCAGAGTGGCCTGGGGCATGAGGATCTGCTTGGCAGCACGGAGCGAGGGGTGTCCCTGAGGAAAGTCCGGATGATCTCAACACCCCCCATGAGCTGAGACAGCGAGTGGAAAGCCCGCTCATCCCCCTGGCTGCGTGCATTGCTGCCAAGAGCAGTGTGTCTGAAAAAACATGATTAATTGGAAAAATAACCACCAGACCAAATTCTTTAACTTGGGTTGTGGGATCTCCACCCCTGCAGATATTCAAAAGCCATCTGGAAAAAGTTGGGGCACGGACCTATCAGACATGAGACCTGCTGGGGCTGGCCCTGAGGGCTGGGGCTGCCCACAGGCTCCAGCACTGATGTACCCCCTGCTCCTCACCAACCTTGCTCTCCTTTCTCTCCTTTTAGTCCATCTTTTCCATCTTTTCCATCCCGGCCGGGGAGCCCGTTGTGGCCAGGGTAGCCAGGCGCTCCTCCCATCCAGTTGGCACATGGTGTTTTGGGGTCGGGCTGGACATCCTCGACAGCCGCCTCTGTGCAATGGGGGGCCACCAGCAGCAGTGAGCAAAGGAGGAAGCCTGCTGAGCCCCTCATCGTCGGTTCCTGATGTGGAAAATGGCTTTGTTAGCTTTGAAGGTTAATAGGGAAAAAAAACCATGAAGAAACCCTCACCCTTGAATAACAGGGAAGTGCAGAAGACTGAAGTTTGGATCAACATATCCAAAGGAAAGCAATTCTGCTGGCCCCAAGGGCCCCTCTGCATCCAGCGTGGTGCTGGTGTGATCTCCACAAGCCAAGCTGAGATGGGGCTCCTGGGAACAGCGTGGACCTCAGCCCGGGAGCATATCCAATGTGGAGAGGAGCAAATGCCAGAGTTACTCCCCCGGCGCTCACAGGCTCTTTGCACAGGCACAGTTGTGGCTCTGGACCGAGCATGGCAAATGCCAGGGTATCCGTGGCCGATTCCTTTGCAAAGCTCTGCTCAATTAGCCACAATGTGCTCTAATTTCTGCCTGGCTGAGTGAGCAGCCGGTTGAAAGGACAGGTCTGGCAGAGCCTGTCTCAAAACCTCAGAAGACTTTAAGTTGAGTGAGTGGTTTACGGCTGTGGGTACAGCCCGCTAACCTGGGTCTATCTAACGCGAACAGAAACCACAGCCAGGCTTTCCGTCTCCTCTGAGCATAATTTCATATGAAGTTACGATAATGGTTTTTTTCCACCCAAATTACGGTTTTGGATTATGGGAAGTTACGCAGTGTTTAGGCGCTGTAGGGTCGTATTTTTCTTTAATCTAGTTGCCTTGCTAGTCAGAGCAATTAGTGCGATTCCCCAGAACCAGGTCGGTGGTGACACCCTACGGCCAGCCTGGGGCTTTGTTCCGATGCTGCCAAAAATCAGTGGGACCTTGGTGGGCTTTGGGTCAGGCTTTTAGGAAACAGATATTTTAAAATGACTATTGTTGTGTGATACTGGTCCCCGGGAAGAGATTATACCCTGGAACAATAAAGGTATCCTGTTATGAGGATTGTAAAGTGGCATAATAGGCAATAAAAAGTGAATAACAGCATGGCCATTAGAGTCCCTGAGCTCTGTGATTTCCAAGAAAAATAAGATTTCAGAGCACTTCCTCTGCAGGGCTGATTTTCCTAGGCAAGCTATTTAAATGTCATATTTTAGGTAATGTCTTATTAGCTCACATAATTGCTTCAAAGGAAGCTGAATAACAAAGAGGTTACCACAATTTCAGTTTTTGCAGGATATTGGGGGGAGCTTCGAAGAAAGCTTCAAAGCTCTGCTTAACGACTTTGGTGGGTAATACCTAACAGATAAAATCAGGGAACTCCTAAAACTGTGCCCACCCTGCCGGGCCCCAGCACGCCAGCAGCCGCGATGGCTGGCACCCTGCGACGGGGCCGGGGCCCTGGCGTGGAGGCAGTTTTGGGGCTGAGGGTGCCACGGGGCCCAGCACCCACAGCCTGAACCTTAGGCAGCGTTCCTGCATCTTCCCTTTGGGAAGTGAAATGGCCCTTTGCAACAAGGGAGGCAGCGATCGTCCGTGGACTGGGGGGACCAGTGAAACAGATGTCTATAAATCCTACCGGTGGCTTGGATGGGCAAGCGAGGGTGTGCATATTTGGGCACACCGCGAGATGGCTGCTTAGCCGTGCCCCAGGGGACTGCACTAAGTGGAGGGGGCCCCGTCCCCCCGCCTGGGTCCCCTCTGGCTTGGCTGCACATGCGCGCCCCTCTGAAATCAGCACGGGCTGTCTGGGGGCATCTAACCCCATGAAAACACACTGGTGCTCCACAAACACCTGCCTCAACACTGCATTTCTTGAGCTGCGTTTTGGAGATTTGGTTGGGGCTAGTTCCGCTTTCTCACATGCTGCCTAGAACTCAAATGTCATTAAAATTTTAGTGAGGGGTGCTCAAGAGACAGCCCCGGAGCCAGGTCTTCATCTGGTGCAAAATAAACCCCTCCTTTAAGGCCAAAAGCGGTGCAAATCTGAGGCAGCACAAAGCAGCTTTCCTGGCAGACGCCCGTCCCGCTTGCTCTGAAGGGCTGGAAGCGATGCCTGTCCCACAGCATCCCTGGGGGGCTCTTCCCTGCGGATACCTCACACAGTCTAGTTTCTCCTTTCTGATAAGAAAAGCGTTGTGATAATTAAATATAAATAAATAGAAATAGATAAATATATATAAATAAGTATGAAACTCCTTCTGTTGCTACAGTTTGACTCGAGCACAACTGGTTTGCTTGTTTGAGAGACGAAGCAGTTCGCTGGCATAGGTACGTCCTACAAAGGGAAAGTTTTAAGCTATGTCTGCTAGCTCCGAGTTTAACCTCTGGTTTAGGTACGATATCTCTTTGCTATATCTTTCCCGTTTCTTTTTGTCTTTCCATCTGATGCTCAGCAGTGTGACATGAAATAATCTGCTATATTTGAATGTCAGCTGTACCTTTCAGACAAGGAATAGATGAACCAAGTGCCCTGGGTGGCTTTCAGTTAATACAGTAGCTGCCAAGGGAATAAAAGCTCACATGCATTATATGAAGCTTGCTCATTTATGAGCAGAAATCAGCATATCATCCTTAAAAACAATGCCATTCATAAGTGCTACATAGCGATTCAGACCACGATTCAGAATTTAAATTTCATGTAATGCTATATGAATAGTATATATTTTTATATGTATAAAAATATAAAAGAACTCTTTGCACAAAACACACAAAAAGCCCATCTGTTTTCCAACTCCGGTATTTTCTTCAAAGGGTATTAACCAGGGGTTTGGCTTATGTTGATCTTTTTTCTTTTTGTAATGGCTTGTAGCATAGTTTTTGCTGACATTCCAGCAACGCCTTGCTCCAGGGGGCTCCCACCTTAAATCTGGGTGGTGCAGGTTCCTGGCAAGGAGCCGGTACGACTCAGGGAGATTTGGGGCAACCCCAGTCTTCCCAGGAGTCTTCGAGGAAAGAGGTGAATCGAAAGGTGCCAGCGCAGTGCTCGTTGTTACAGTCATGTGGCTTTTCACTGTTGTTCCTGACTACTTTTGATTTGGGAGTTTTGATCTCTAAATAGCGTTTCCAAAAGCAGGAGTACGAATCGAAGTGAGATCGGCTATTCTTGGTTTAAAATACTCACTGGCTATTCTGAGAATAACTCTGAGAAAGGAAACTTCTTGCAAACAGAAAAGTCTGTCTGTCTCATTCAGCCCAAAAGACGAGAAAATCCTGAACTTAGTAAGAGGGGAAAAAAAAAAATCATGCTTACCAGCTGCTTTGAGTCCTAGTTGGCTTGCTGCAGTCTCTTTACAAATGAAGTCCGGCTACCACATCGCTATCCCTAAGGGCATGAGGAGCTGTCAGCTCAGACGCTGCATTTTCCATTTGCTATTGCGCATGCTGACCTAAAAGTTGGGTTTTCCCATTAATTTTTCCTGGCCATCACTTGGGTTTTGGACCACTTATATAATCCGGTCACACTGGGATAGCCTGTGAAGATAGCCTTAACAGGGAAAAGATGGGTTTGGGAATTTGGTGGGAACTGAAGGAGCAATGGTTTGCCGGAGAAGCCCGTGTGAAAGCCTGCTCGTCCAGGGCTGCGCTTGTACCGCACGAGCTGCTGCTCCCTGTGAACTGGGAAATGTTGTTAGCAGCTGATGGAGAAAGTGTGTCTACAGCCTTGCATTAACGTACTCAAATGGGTTTTTTTCAACATGTCAGTTATTGTGTGAGAAGTTTTGGCTTCTCCTTTTAATGGCAAGAGCCGTTCCTGCCCGGAGGCTGCTGCCGCACCAAAGAAGGGCAAAGCTGCCCGAGGGAAGGGCAGCGCTGGGGGAAGAGTTTCGCCTTAAGCCAGCCAAGCATGTGCCAGCGCTATTGTAAATCATCGGAGTCATTTCAGCCCTGCCGATGGCTTTTAATCTATCACACATTTTGGCTTTACGTCAAGACAAAGTCTTTTTTTTTTTCCTGTGTCTCTCTCCTTCCAAAACGGAGGTTGAACCTTGGAGAGCGGAGGCTTTCCTCCCCGGCCGCTCCGGGGCTGTTCAAGGTTAGCTAGGCGGGACCTTGGCAAACCTGGGCTCGCAAAATCCAACCGAGGAAAAAATAGCGCAATGAGTGTTGTTGCAACCAGGCGTGGGGAGTTGGTGTCCTTGGGAGAGAGGAAACTCATCCAAGTGAGTGTCAGCAGGACAGCATCCCGAATTACTGAGTTGTTGTAAAGACCTGGCTATTTGGAAGGTCTAAAAGGATGTCTAAACGAACACATAAATAAGTTCTTACACGTAGAGCTGGGAGTCAGCCAGGGTGAATTTTGAAGTCCTGAGGAGAAGGGTGCAGAAGGGAGGAGCCGCGGGACGGCTGCTTGCTGCCTGCCTTATTTTGGTCAAGCCCTTAGTCCAGCATTTGAAGAATTTGATTTTTATATTTTTTTTGGATGATGGTTTTTCCATGCAATGTTGAGACTTAAAACAATCCCTCCTGCAACCCCAGTGACATATGATGGAGGTTTAGTTGGATCTGTTGGTTATGTATAAATGTGATTTACTAGAGCCACGTGTCTGTGTTTGTGTGTGTGTGACACCACGGTTCTGTCGAAGCCTCCTCTCCTGTGCAATCCATGGAGGAGCGGGATCTTGGAACTGAAATAGGAACTTTTTTTTGCGGTGGAGATGAGAGGTTTTCGGCTGCTTCTCCCCAGGGTGTGAGCAACACAAGGCTGGGTTCCCTGCCAACTCTCGGCTTGAACCCCCAAATGGGGTATTTTTAAGGCTGCCAGGATTTGAAAATGGGACCTGACATGTTTAATAGGTAGCGCTGCAATTACCTCGTGGCCTTTCAATTCAGTTGCTAGGAAAATACCACAATGATAAATCTTTCAGTGGCCCATCAATAGCCTCCCAAATGTTATCTCTGGCTCCCAGAAGAGGGGTGGGCGGCAGCGCTGGCTGCCTGGTTTCTCTCTGAGGGTACAAGCAGCTGATGCAACCCCAGACGCTCTCGCATTTATGTTGTCTCACGCGCTCGGTTCGCAGGTTGGTGCTGGCTCCTGTTCCCACTGCAGAGGGAGATATTGTACAATCCAGTGAGCTACTTCTGGCTGTGTGATAGGAAAACATTAAAATCGCTGTGCCCGGTGACAAGCAAAACCTGCCACCAGATGCGGACGGGACCGGCAGTGCCCGCAGCTGCAGTGCTCAGAGGCAGCAGCTCTGGTTAGGGCTGGGGGGTCTTTTTGGCACAGAGGGAAAGCTGCTGTCCCCACATCCTGCAATACCTTCTCTTCTTTGCACGGCGGTCACCAGATCCCCGGTGCGGGACACGCTGCCCATACCTAACTTGGCTACAAACCTCGCGCTGAGCCTGACCTTGTTTTCTCCCTTGGATCTGATGCAAGCCTGCAAATAGGAAAAATACAAAACTGACTTGATGGACTGTGGATCGTAGCTTTCACTAAGAATTAAAAATAAGCAGAAAGTTATATTTAGCAATCTATAAACAGGAATAAAGTAGAGCAGGAGGCTCGCTATCGGCTGCGCTCCATCAGCGCAGTCACGATCCCCACTGGAGTGATCTGAGGGGTGGAAAGCCGCTTTGGTGGCGGGGAGGTCGGGATGGCTGCCTCGGGAGGGTGTCGGTGGCTGCCCAGGCCAGCCCGGCCCGTGGGCAGGATCGGGGCTGGGGAAGGAGCCCCCAAACGCCCACCGTTGTCATCCCCAGCAGGGCCAAGCCAGCATCACCATGGAGCCCAGCTCATGGGATCCCTTGTCCCTTCCCGAGGCTGCTGTGACCCCCCCAGTCCCCAGCTCCGCTGGGAGCTGGCCCCGGCCCTGCCCCGGCTCACTGTCCCCCTGGGATGCCTGGCTCTTCCCTTGTCTTTCCGCTGGCCCTGGATACCGCACGTCCCAGAATCAACAGATATTCCTTGCTTTGCTAAAAACGGCAAAAGCTGCTTACGCCATGTAGCGGGCTGGCTGACAGGCTGTTCCATGCTATTTTGGTGCTGCCCGAGGCTGTGCGCAGCGGAGGGACTGCAGCCTCCACGCCAGGGATGCTGCTGGCTCTGTCCCCGGGCACCGCTGGTGGCCCCATCCGAGCCAACTCCGCTTGCACAGCCGGACAGACCCCGCACCCATCCCCGCTGTCCCCCCACAGGCACCTGCATCAGGTGCGAGGCGACTGCGAGCGCTGAGGAGCCAACCCCCAAAGAAAAAAGCAGTAAAGTGGCCTTTAGCACTGGTGCCACTGTTAGCCAGGACCCTGGCCACAAATTGCAATTCTCTGTGACCGCGTGCGTGCGTCGTGGTGCGCCCAAACCCTTCCCCATAGGGCATTGCACTTCCCTCTAGTGGCTAGTTGTTAATGGGGAAGAGGAGCTCTCTCGCTGTGGGCAGGCTGGCGGGTGGCAGCCTGGTCCGGTGTGCCCTCAGGGGCTGCTCAGCCCCTTTTCTGGCAGCCCGGCTCCCGCAGGGTCCGTCGTGCCGGTGGGTGCACCTTGTGCAGTGTGACATCGGGCCGCTGAGGCCATTCGCGTCCCCCACAGCGCGGCCGGGGAGGCACGAGGGCCATCGACACGGCGCGCGGTACAGCCACGTCTGTTACA
Organism: Pluvialis apricaria; assembly: GCA_017639485.1. Lineage (NCBI taxonomy): Eukaryota > Metazoa > Chordata > Aves > Charadriiformes > Charadriidae > Pluvialis > Pluvialis apricaria. The sequence goes on from CM030014.1 coordinate 28,740,965, forward strand.
AGGTGACAGACCCTGATGTTCCCACTGGATTTTCCTACATGGGCGCAGGGAGGTGGCTTAGGTGCAGGGACAGGCAGACCTGGCGGCGGTGGCCAAGCCGGTCCGCTTCTCGATGACGGGGCTACCGATTTCCCAGCCCGTTTCACACGGACAAACGGGCTCTTTTCTTCCCGGCAATGGGCAGCTCGGGCAGAGCAGCTCCTTGCCAGGCTCCAGCAACAGCGTGTTTCTCTTCTTGGCGATCACAAATAAACTTCTCCGGCCTCAGGGGATCCCCGCTTGGCTCCCGGCGAGGGATCTTGGCGCAGCAGGGTTTCTCATGCCGAAAGGGACATTGAGACACATTTGTTCAGGAAATGCGGCCCTGTAAATGCTGCTCAAAGCTCCCTTTATTAGCATTACGGCTGTTCCCAGGGCGCTCGTTTCTGCACTGGCAGTTTGGGGTGCCGCTTTGGCCTTGCAGGGCTGTGCCAGGGAGACGCAGCCAAGGGCCCCCCCTGGGTAGGGGGTTATGCACGACTGCATCCAGCACGACTCCGTCCAGCTCCCCGCCGCTCTCGCGCCAACCCGCAGCTGAGCCAGGTACTGACTTCTTTTAGCACAGGCTGGTCTTGTTTTGGGGCTCGTTCTGGGCTGGGAAGAGGCCGGGCAGGGAACAGAATAACAACCTCAGTGATCTGGTATGCGGAGCACTCGCCCTGCGACACCCCCTGCCAAAGCTGTCCCCCCTATCCCCCCCCCCCCCCCCCCCCCCGATTTCGCTCCCAGCAGCGACCGCGTCTTTCCGACGAGGCACTCGAGAGCGTACCTCTGCCCCAGCTCTCCCCTTCGGCTGTGCTCCACGGGCTGAGCTGTTAACGAGGTATTTAATGAGATTGCTACTTGCCCATTAAAACCAACACCTCAATGCCGGTGAGGAAGGAGAGCTTGCAGCTGATTGACAACCACGCAGCCCCCCGAAGCCTGCTTGCGTTCATCGAAAACGTATTTTTACAAAGCAGATAAATTATTTATTAGGAGAGCACCGCTGAATAATTCAGGCACGGAGAAGAGCAGTTTCCTTGCACAGGCGAATTTCCTCCTTACCCAAAGCCGGGCAGGGTGAGGTTCGGACAACGGCCGGTGCTAAGCGACCTGGCGCCGCAAGCCTGGCTGAGCACGGCCGAAGCCGGGGGGCACTGGGGGCTGCTTTGCAGTGATCCCCCCAAAGAGCCATCACCTGAGGGGGAGAGCGGCAGGAGGGCACGTGGTGGCTTCCTCCAGGTGTCTCGGACAGCCGGCGTGGTGCCTGCCCTTGGTGGCACTGTTGGCTACGGGGTGAAGGTAATCCTAGCTCAAATACTACGGGCTACCTGGTCTACGTCACTCTTCCAGCCCTTATAAAGGGGTGTTTGCCCCCCAGTCACCTATTTTTCATCACTTATGGTTGCTGAGGGACAGCAATGGCATCGTCTCCCCCAGTCGCCACTCCCCATCACTGGAGACATCTCTTCTTTTAGACCCTGAACCTGCTGTTCTCAATTCGGGGCAACAGTGCTGCTGGGGTGTCTGGAGGAGCCGCACAAACCAGAAGACTGTCAGATGGGTCGGGTGGGAAAGGGGAGGGGGCATGCGGAGCCCCGGGCAGAGGCTGTGGGGGGGGCAAGTGGCTCCGTGCGGGGGTGCCGTGCAGGCAGCGAGGGGCCGCGGGATGCTGGGGCTCCTGCCGCTGCTGGGCTGTCGGGGTGACTCCCAGCTCTTCCCACAGCAGCCGGCTGGGATTTAGGACTCCTCGCAGGGGGATTTTCTTTCCCTCTCTCTGTCCCTTCCCTCCTTTTATCCCCCATTGCAAAGAGGACAGTGGCTCTCACCGCAGGCAGGCGTGTGGGTGCCGGTGAACCCGGCTCCTCCGAGTGCAGCCCCAGGCAGGCAGGCTGCAGGCAGGGTGCAGGCAGGGTGCAGGCAGGGCTCCTCGTGGTTCCGTAAACCGCAGCCCTCGTCTGCTGTGTTTGAAAGCATGGCCTGGTGACAGCCCAGTGCCATCCACGTCCGTGTCCACCCCACCACTGGGGTGAAAGTCAGGAGCCCGCGAGCGAGGTAACGCCCTCCCATCACGCTTTCCTTTGCATTCCACAAATGCACAAGGATTCTTTTTGGCCATAATGGTTTTTCCATTCACTGTGGTATCGATCCGGAGCCACCGGCTCCTGTAACCTCTGCCGTGCATTAGCTGACTCCCTGCTTTTCGCAGCGTGATGGATGTGATGGCAGGGCGGTGGGGCAGGCAGGTTGGGCACTGGCCAGCCGGATTTTGGAGCTGTTTTCCCTGTGCAGGACCCTTCTGGACTGTCATTCAACTGTCAAGGAGACCAAGTCACTGTGTTCTCGGGCCAGGTGACCGGTCCCTGCCTGCTTTGTGGAGGTTCTGTGCTCAGATTCAATAGTCTTTGCTTCAAAACACCAGTGGGGTGCTAAGGGATACCAGTTTGCTTGTTTCTCCCATCGTTTACAAAATCTAATCACTTAGAAGCAAGGACATGATTAATTAAAGGCATTACGAATCTCACATTATCTATAAAGTGAAATATCATTGTGGAATCTGAGTGATGCATATTTCACCAAGGAACTGTAAATCTGATAAAAAATGATTAGTGTATATTTTTACTTTGGGCATTTCACGGTATAAATCATCATGAAGTGCTTTTTGGGAAGTTGCAGAGAATGATACATCCGTGACGCTCTGATAGGGTATTTCTTTGTGCTTAGCAGAAGGCATTTATGGTTGCTGCAGGGCTAATAAAAGATGTCTTCAATTATTCATTTTTATAAGTGCTTGTTCTCCTGACTCGAACAGCCAAAACCACGCTGTGACTGGTTTTAGCAGAACACTGGGGTTTTTTTCTGGAATCAAATGACTTTGCCTCTCTTCCATATGAAAAAAATACACAATAACAAAAAAAAAAAACCCCAGTTCACTCCCAGCTGTCACAACATTTTATATGTGTCTCGCTGTGGAAAGCACCTTTCGGTCTGGCAGCCCGGGCGGCAGCCGGCTGACCCAGCAGCCTTTGCTCGCACTGGGGCCGCAGCACCTCGCCTCGTGCCCCGCCAGGAGGTTTCCGTGCCAGCCGGAGAAGCAGATCTGGCAGCCGAGAGCAGACCGGGGCCCTCGACACGCTGTCACTGCAGGCGCACCGAGCAGCTTGTGAGAGCTGGATGCGATGTGTTCAAAGCGTTGTGGTCAGCAGCCCCGGTTAGAGCTTCCTCCCCGCACGCTTGCAATGTGGCCTGGGCAGAGGAAGCGCTTCCTTCTGCTGCAGACCTCATGCTTTAAAAAAAACCTTTGCAAATGCACATGCAAATCACGCAGTGGTTTGTGTCGGTGGCCCCGAGCTGGCGCTCGGTCACGGCTGGATGCCAGGGACACTCCGCTCCGGATGAGGCACAGGAGCCGTGAGACCCCCAGTGATGCTCATCTGGGCTTGAGGCAGCCACGTATCCATGCCTGCATGGAAATCCTGTGGGATTGGGCCCCTGGACACCAAACCCACAGGCAAACCACGTGTCCTGAACCCTCCTGTTCCTTCCCTGACCCCACGGCCGCCTCCCCTGGCAGGGTGGGTGCCCTGACCATGAGCCTCAGGATGCTCCGGCGTGCTGGGCTGGGATCCTGCCGCCTCGGCATCATGAGAGTCTCCTCCAGCAAAGCCCATGGAGCTAGACAGGCAGGCGGGAGGGAAAGCGCTTCTATACTAAAATACACCTTCTGGTTCTCCTTTATAGGTTTTTAACGTGATTCGTATGTCCCCGCCTGGCCCATCGCCCACAGCCAAGCGCTCCCCTTCCTCCTCGCTGCAGTTTTTTTTGTGGATTAGATTCAACTGGATAAATTCATCTCCCTTTGTATTTATATCCCTATGAGGGTGGTGTCTTTAATGGAGAATATTCCTTCTCGTTCCTTTGGCAAAGCAAGTAGCAGCTCCCTGCTGTGTCTCTTCTCAGATGACACAAGGTTCCCTGAATAGCAAAAAGAGGAAACAAAAAGGATTTAAGCTCGCTCTTTTTTTTTTTTTTTTCTTTTTTTCTGGGCAGCTACACATATCTGCTTCATGGAAAATTCCCCCAATACTTCAGTTTTTTACTTTTCATGTTCTTGCATCCTTGAGACTCTGCCTGTGAAACATGCTGCTGGCTCACCGATGGAGGCCGGGACACCAGAGACAGCTTCTTTGACTTCTTTGAGAGGAGGGAGAAAGGGGCTTTTTCTTCCCCAAAGCCAAAGAGGAAAGATTAAGGAAATGCAACGAATCAAAATGAGGTATGATACAGGTATTCATGGTGGGAAACACCCCAGTACCTGCCGTCTGCCACTGCACGGGGCCTGTACTGACCTCACAAGTGGTTCAGCTAAAAAGTGTAATTTAATTCCTATCACGGCAAAAGCCATTCCTGTGCCTGATCAAGACCCCTGACTCGAGGCAGGATTGAGTACTTGTGGCATTGCCTCATTTGCCCAAGGCAGGGCAGAGCAGCGGTGCCCGCCGACCCTGGGCTCTTTCACAGCTCACCGGCTCTCTCTCGGCAGGGAAACCCTCCAGCAAACTTCCCGTCGGTGGCTTTGGAGGGGACCGCTGGTGGCATGCGGGTGCTGAACCGTCACCTGCACTGTGTGGCTGGGCAGCGTTTACCAGCCTTCCAGAAACGAAGGTCGCACTTGCCCACATGGGTGCCAGTGTGGGCAGGTGACGCCGGTGCCATCACCGTCCCCACCGGGTTTCTGCTGCCACACACAGCGGCACAGGGCAGAATCTGCCCCCCCAAAACCCCAGGGCCTGTTTGTTTGTTGTCTCTTGGCTTGCTCTCTGCAAATATTTTTATCCAGCTGAACCACAAATAATTGCTTACAGCTCTTCCGTTTGGGTTTGCGATGGGCCTGCGAGCGCCGGCTGTGTGTTTGCCGGAGATAATCAGGGCGCTTTTGTGCTCAGTGGCTTTGTCATCTCACACTCTTTTGCTTTTTTTTCTGGGCTTCCTTTGTCTCCCACCTTCCCCTCGGTGCGTGGCACCTTTTCTCATACCTCTGAAAATAATTGGCTCCATGTCTTGGTCATTTTTTTATGTTTGTCTCTGAAATGTAGGAAAGTGGCATCTCTGCACGTGTCCCTCAGTGACTGCTGCTCGTGCAGCGCCTGTCTTTACGATTCAATTAAAAACGTGACGATGTTTCCCCACCAGACCCTGCCACCATCCTGGCAAAGCGTTTTCTACCTTGATGGCATTTTCCAGTTCACGAGTGCAAAGTGGTATAACAGCCTTTCCCTTCAGGACAGCGTGCTCTGGCTGCACGGTAACGACTCCAAAACGCGCAGAGCATTTCTGACCCTCTGAGATGGAGACAAAGAGGCGCCCCAAGGCCGTTGCTCCGGCTAAGCATTTCTCTCAGACCACGACTACCTGCTTTTTGAAGTGGAATAAATACAAGTGAATTAACCATAGCGTCTCTCTTTTCCTCTCCTCCGCCAGCAGACCTCACGCAGGACACTCGGGTCCCCCCGGCTGTGCGGGTCCGTGGGCCCTGCTCTCCTGCTTCCCATAGCGGCTCTGGCATCTGCAGGCAGCTTTCGTACAGGCTTATCAAAGAGAAGCGTTGACCATGTTGCATTGCCCTAAGGAAACGTTCTTTCCCCGTCCTGTTTATTTCACCCAGCTCTCTGACTTTGTTCATTACTCTTCTTGCTGTCTCCTGTACTGTTCACCCCGCACACACCTTCTGCATATTCGGTTTGTTATTTGCAGTTGTTCCTGAGTGGAACGTGAACCCACAACATCTGAATCGTATTTTCCACTGCTGGCATTGGAGGGCAGCACAAATTAGCCCTTGTAGCTAATGACAGGGCTGTGGTCGAGACCTTGTGTGTGATGAGATCTTAATAACAGGTGGGTTAGGAAACACTGTGATGAGAGGTGGTAAAGGAGCGTGGGTAGGAACCCATCTCAGCTGCAGCTCCTCTACATCAGTGTATCCTGAGGCTGCTGCATGGTGGTCTACCCTCAGGTACAGAAACCCTCCTGCTTTTTCCCCTTACAGAGGCGGGCTGTGAAATCCGGGGGTTCAGCCGTCTTCCCAGTCAGCTGGTGAGTCAGCTGCAGAGAGAGGAAGCCTTTGGTGTGTTTTGGTTTTGGTATTGCTCAGCTCCATCTTCTCTGTTTGGGCTGTCTGATCCATCGGCTCCTCTGCAGCCTCTCTTGCTCCTGAGCTTGGTCCCCTGTAGCATCCTCTCCTCTTTATGCGGGGAAGCCAGCAAGCTGGCAGTTGCAGCAGGGAGACTGGGGATGTCTCGTTTCATGGCAAAACCTTCTGCTCCCACTCATTCTGGCTTTGAAGGTGGAGGCCTGTTGCTGACTCCTTGCAATAGCTGCGGTCACTGCTTACTCTGTTCTCTAAGAAGGTTGTTAGAAGGCTGCTGATGGGTTATAAATGAGAAGAAATCTTTCATAAACCTGATGATGTTTTGGTTATGTCCTTTTATTGCTTATTGCCGCTTCAGTATATCACCTACGTGAACCGTAAGGCTTTTGGTGTCCATTGCAGCCACCTGTGAATGGGTTTGGGCACAGGATATGGTCCAAATGGCTGTTTCCTAAAGCAATGCTTCCTAAGAACACAGAGAGCAAAACTGGGGTGAGGTTGTTGGTTGTACCCTTGGAGGAAGTCAGCTGAAGCCTCCAGCATGGAAAATGGTTTTGGAATGGAAAATTGTCCCATTACCAGAGAGATCTCTAATTCCAAGCATGGGGAATGTGTCTGTCTTGTGCCCTTGTTTAGCTCTGAGCACAGGCGAAGGACGCCATCCTTTTATTTTTCATAGAAAAGGAACCCCCTCTGTTGTCGCTCTGATTTTTCTTTGAGCTCTGTACTTTAACCATTCCCTCAGGTTATGTCTAGGCACTAGAGAGATGTTTCTCAGGGGGTGTGCATGTTGGGCAGGCTGGTTTGAGTCCTGCAACCTCCTCCTGTCACTAAGGAGACTGGAGAAGTGGCAGCTGCGCCGATGCCTGGGACAGCTTGCACGGCGTGGGGGGGATGTCAGCGGGGCTATGGCATCTCCTCAGCCTCAGAGTCCCTGTTCGGAAGCTCCCTTTGACTCCAGCTCAGCAGGTATCAGCAGGAGCTATCTCCCCTCCGTGTAGTCTAAGGATGGTTGAGTGGTATCCATCATACCTTGGCATTGTCTCCCCTCACCGTATTCGTGCTGCGCATTGCTCGGGGCAGAGACCCACTCAAAGGAGGCAACCATCCCTTAAGCAAAGCTTGTAAGGAAATCTCCTTTGCTGTTGATGAAACCCCCCTTACCCATTCATCCCTCCCCGTATAGAGCGCCATCAGGCTCTTCTTCCCGGTGCGCTATGTACGTGTGGTTTATTTCTCCACTGCAAAATTCTTTATTTAGTTTCGTGCTTCTGCAAGCCAGCCTCGCTCCTTGCACACGCAGCAGCTCTGCCCACAGGTGGGCTCTGCCCTGGCCGGTCTCTGTTCCCACCGCCTCCACGCTCCTTCCAATCCTTTCCTGCCTTTTTGCTCAGGGTGGATTTCGCAAGAAGCGTTTCCTCCGTGCTCCTATTTCTGCCCTCTTTCGGCGTGTTCCTGTGGTTTCCGTGCTGATCTGTCGCTCTGCTTTCCTATCCAGCCTTGCAGCCGCTCTCATTCATCTGCCGTGGATGCTGCCCTGTCCCAGCTGCAGTTTTCTATGTTCAAGGAGGAATATTCTGGCAATTGCTTCCTCCCTTTTAAGTTTCTGAGCCCATTACAACTTACGTGAAGGCTTCCCCTGTCCTCCAGAACAGCACATTTAATTTGGCTGTCTCTGCGCCCTGTATAAAAGCGTCTGCACACGTTTCCTGCCCCTTTTGTTTCTCTTAAATCCAACATTTTTGAGGTCTAATTTAATCTATGAATGCAATAGCTTCAAAATCTAGCACAGTACGATAACCTGCTTACTGCTCTCCATTTAACAGACCTACTGCCTCTGATTTAGACCTATTAAATAAAAAATGTGGCTTTTATTCATCTTCCCTTTCAGGCTCCATCTGCCTCCTTGAAAAGCTGAAGTTTTTGCTTGAATTTTGCCAGCTGTCACATGTATTTTGGGGAGGCTGAGGTAGATTAGATCTTATAGCTGCTCTTTTCTGCATTCTGCACCTGCCACCTCTGCTTTTCCCACCTCTTTCCATCTTCGGTGCTTAGACCTTCGGCACCACACAACATCCCGGTCACCAGGAAGGACTGTGCAATGGGATTAGGATGAGTTGTTAATATAACACAGGGCAAGATTTGCATGTTGCCCTCAGGCTGCTGCCACTAAAATAACGACAGCTGCCCTAAACCCGAGCCACCTTTCAGCTGGAGCCTTCCAGAATTTGCGATCCAAATCTCTGGCAGATGGGGCTGCAAACAGCAGCCCCCTTCTATAAATCCGTACATATGGATCTCCGCTAACCCCGACCCTTTTGCCGGGCTCCTCTGAGGAGAGGGAATGCATGAGGGAATAAGGCCAACAACTGCAGGTGGCCTTTTGCCAACACATTTGAAGAAGACTTGAGAAAAGCTTGACTTTTCTTTCAAGGTGGGTGCCGTCAAGGCCAGCTCCCCCTTTCCAAATGGACACGTGGAGGGGGCTCTGGTGTTCATCCCGCCGCTGCGTGGCAAAGGCTGCTGACCAGACATCTTCCCCGTGGTGACATTTGGCTTCACCACCCACTGCAGTACACCGGGGGCTGAGTCTCCTGCTGGCGTGCGGCGGGGATGCGCCCTGCCGCCGTGAAAACAGGAAGCGGTGAAAAGCTACATCTGTTTTTACAGCTCGGTTGACTATTGAGAAAATGAAGAATTATCTGCTGTTCTTATCTAATAGTGAATCTTTTGCTTCCTGTCTTGCTGTAAGTAATGCAGAAATCATCTTGTGAACCTCGTTTCCTTGAGATCCTTTCTCAATTCACAGCTTCCCCTTCGCACGCCTTTATGTAAGCAGCTCTGGGGTCACATCCTATTTTGAAGTCATGTTTTGGAAAAGAGCTGCAGGAGATGTGGGCAGAGGGTGATCAGGGATAACTCCCGTTTAGAGCGGTGGCGTTTGTGGATGTGCAGTTGGTGTCTGTGCAGCAACAGATGGAAGGATAAAGCTCCAGAACAGGTGGAGAGGACAGTTACCATAAACAGTCCCATCTGCATCAACCAAGACGTTGAGGAGCAGAGCCTGGGCTGTGGCCAGCACACATCAGTGTGCTGGTACCAAGGGAGCGGGTGTTGTGCAGCCAGAAGGACAGACAGCTGCTGCAGCGGGTCTGAGGGCTTTGCAGGTGGAAGGACACCCTTAAGGACACCATTGCAGACTGGAGTAGCCAGGCTTGGTCTCAGCTTTTCTCTTGTGAACTGTTCAGAAGCGTGCATGCTTTCTTCTCCTCTGGCCTGGGGGATTTCTAAGCAAATAAAGGTGATGGAGGGTGCAGGACAAGGGAGGGCTGTGTTCCCTGTGCTCTGAGCCGGGCAGCCTGCAAGGGCAGGTCTTCTGCCCCTCTCTTTTAACTGAAAAGTTAGAAGCACTACCTTTTGAGGGGAAACCTCATCCCTTGGGGTCCTTGTGCTCGTGCAGACGTGCTGGGAGGGTTGGTTGGGAGCGTCTGCTCGGCGCTGGGAGCACTGCGTTGTCTGACATGCCCTGCAGCACCTGGATCCACATCACTGCTCTCCTCCCTCCTTTTGGACTCACAAGCCATCTCCTCAGCAGGAGATCTTCTTTCGAATGGCAGCCCCCAACTCAGGATGAACTGCTGTGCAGATCTCGCAGCGATCACAAGCATGGGTGGTGAAGGCTGACACTGGACCAGCCCAGTCTCCTTCCGTGCCTTGGTGTGACTGTCTCCACGTGAGTTCCCTCAGGAAGCACTGCCTTTGCTGCGATCCTGCCCTCGTGAGTGGGAGGAGAGGGCTTGGCCTGAAGCACACGTACCTCTGCATCGCCCGTATGGCGGTGGGAAACGGGGGGAGAGGAGGAGCTCAGAGGATGCCGAGCTCCTGAGCTGGCTGTGATGGAGCATCACACGAGAGTCACCAATTCACACTAGAGAGGGATTTGGCCTGTGTCATTGAGGGAAGTTTTGTGGCAGTGATTCTGCCCGTGCCTAAATGGAAACAGGGCCATCCTGAGGTTGAAACGGGCCACGAGCAAGCAGTGAAGCCAGCCCGGCCGGGAGAGCGTGGGTGAGAGGCACCGTGCTGCACGGGGCAGGGTGGGCATCGCCGAGGAGCTGCAGGAAAGTGCTTCAGAAAGCGATGTCCACAGCTGAAGGGGGTGGTGAGAAGACAGGCATAAAAACAGCATGCAGGAAGGTTATGTGAGATGGAGATAGGACCAAGCCACAAGTGACTGAGAAGCTAATGGTGAGCAAGTCCAGACAGTAAAGGACGAGAGCAAGTGTTAGAGGTATGAGAGGCACCTTGCAACACAGTGTGGGCACAGGGGCTGAAGCATCCCTTGTTAGAGGAAGTGGGAACTATGATAAAAGAGAGAGGAGAAGGCTGCCATAGTACCTGTAGGGATAACTAAGGCGTTAAATGCAGGAAAGACACACATCTGCGTGGCATTAAAAATAAAATATATCAAGAAAGCATGGGCCAAGCAGGCAGAACCAAAAAAAACAGTGAAAGAAAATAGTACAGCAACTGCGAAGGAGTACGATCCTACACATCCAAATGGTGGTAGAGGAGTAGGGTTATTGTTAGCACTACGAAAAAATAAGGTAAAAGTAATTGGGGCCAGTCTTGAAACAGTCTGTCTTACTCACTGCTTTCTACAAGAACAGGCTGAAGTTCCTCTGGTGCTCCAGCGGCTGGAGAGTAAAGTCGGGTAGGAAACAAAGCAAGGGATGGAAGATGTTTGCCTCTTTCAATTTCTAAGGAAGGATTACAGTGAAAGCAGCAGCAATCACCCAGTTCTCCTAGCGCGATAATTACAACAAGAGATGTGCAGGGTGGGAGGCTCCCACAGTGCTCAGCGAGTTGGAAAGGAGGCGATAGTTTTAAGTCAATGCCAAGAGGAGCTGGCCTCTTTGTTTGATTTTTTTTTCCGTGATGTGTTTAAACCTTCTGCATCAGGTGGTCCCTCCTCTGGATGAAGAGGTGCATCCTCTCTGTATGGGAGCTGCCGAGGTGGACACAAGGCACGTCCTTACCCTGCCCTGCCACGGGTCCGGCAGAGCTGAGCTGGCAGCTACAAGGAAGGGGATGAAGAGCGAAGGGTTGTTGCTTCAAACCAAGGTGTGCAACGGCTTTGCAGGCATGGCCGTCTGCAAACAGGTAGTCCTGCTGTGCAGCTGAGGTCAGGTGGGTGGCAACCAGGTTGTGCTTTGAACGCAACCCTCCATGCCAAAGGACAGTCAAGGCTGTGGGCTGGAGACCGCTTTGTGCTAAGGCAGTTTGAACAGATAACCACCAGCAGCTTACCCCACACCAGCCATAAATCAGGTAGCTGAGAAAAGCTGCCCTGTAGGCAAAGGCAGCTCTGCACCCTCCCTGGTCACTGCAGTGCTCTGCTCCCCTGCCTTTGCTGCCACACCGGCAGAATAGCTGGGATTTCGGTTCCCCTGCACCTCAATACTGATTGGAAAGTTGTACTTGAGTCTCTTGAGCATTGCGCACAAAAGCAGTGAGGCGTTAAGGGCCACCAGTGAAGAAGACGCTGTAGGAATGCTTGGGGGCCATCCGCAGACCCACACTTAAACACCTCTAAAGCAAACTAGAGAAAATGGCTGGGGCGAGGCGTGTTTAGGAGGACGGAGAGCTGCATCCCAAATGTTTTGCTTGTGACTGTATTTTTACACTGGCAAATACACCGGAGCTGGTATAAATCATTGCCTGGAAATTCCTGTGCATATATTATCAACCAGTGACATCTTTATTTGTGCCGACTCCTTGTTTGTCTGAGATCCCAAGGTCAGAGAAGAATCCTCTATATGTTTTCCTTCAGCAGCGTAAACATCGCTTATCTCTTGCATCAGCTGCACGCTTTCAAGTGGGCTGTGGGTCCCTGGAGTTGTTCCAGTGCTTTTAGGGATATTGTGCTTTCCCTTAAGTGCTCTTGTGCTAGTGCCCATCCCGCGGAGCAGGGTTTGCCATCAACAGCATTCAGCAGCGCTCCCCTACAGCCAGTTGCTAGAGCTCTCCTCTGGACCTTGAATCATCCTGTACCAGCATGGGGAACGGTCCCTCCCGGTGCCAGGACAACCTGGCTGCAGCCCATCCCTCATCATCCTCCTCTGCAGCATCCCCTCACCTCCTTTGGGAAGACAGGAAGCGCGCAGGGATGTGGGAGGACCGAGGCACAGGCAGCCTGGCTGTCAGCCTGTGGTTTGCAGGGTGATGGGAAGAGGGAAGGTTTCCTTTGGATCCTGGCCCCCGGGTGTACCCAGTATAACCTGGATTTCAAATATTTCGTGTGGGTTGCTTTGGTTAGCTAATATGCTGGTGTCTCAAAAGGAAGCGCTGGGTATCTGCTGGGTCCATGCTGCACCAGTTTTATGGCTTTACTGGAGCCACACTTCTGACGGGGGGGGGTGAAAATCTGTCGGGGTGTGCTGCTCTGCTTTTCTTTTCGTTTTTTGTCACCTTCTCTTTCCCAATTTTCTTTCTCAGAAACCCAGCAGTCATATAATACGTGCTATTGGGTGAGTGCATCGTAAGCATGGTGAAGGACTGCTCATTCCCTAAAAAAGCATGCATGCTGTGAATTTTACAGAGAGAAAACTTTAATTATCCTTGTCGTATAAGGGACGACCCTGAGGAATCTTCTGCGCGCGGTGGGCGGGAGGGACAGCCCCTGGCAGCAGAGAGGAGCCTGTTCTCGCTGGTGTGGGTAAGGCAACAGCAGGGCCTGGCTGCTCCCGCAGCACCGGCCAAGGAGGTGCCAGACCCAAATTGGCTGATGATGCTGCAATGTTGATACGGTATCAAGGCAAATATGTTCTGCTGCTGCTGGCAGAGGCTGAAAAGGAACAGCCATCAGCTTGGGGGGTGCTACTGCCTTGTGTAAATCCACTGCCATTTGTCTCACACTTTTAATTGGCACCATGCAGGCAACGAACCCTGCAGGAGAGGTGGGTACCAGCGGCTGGGAAGGTGTTCGTGTGCTTAGGTTTATCTCCTACAACCAGGCTAGGGCAGCAAACCTGTCTGTAGCTGTGTGGCACTTCTTGTCAGAGGTGCAGGAGCCACGTGGTTGCCAGTCACTGCAGTGACAACAGACTTCTCCCTTTGGAGTATTTTGGAAATCAGCGCCAAAACAGTGCATCTTGATGTTAAATTATAGTAACGGACTGGCAAGGTGTCCTGAAAACCTCCATGCTGTGCTTCTAGTAGAAAAAAAAATCGAGATGTTTTATAATATGGCGAAGTTGCAGGGCTCAGGGTGAGCGTGGTGTCGTGCTTTGGGCCAGACTGGCCACTGAAACGAAGGACGGATGCTCTCTAACCTCTCTCCCTTCAGAGAAGGGAGAGCATCTCAAACCTCAAACCAGGACACTGGCCTCAGTCCCAGGTTTGTCACGTCGGGGCTCATTTGGAGTAAATTCTGCTGTGACGCTACAAGAGCAGCCAAGTGCCACGAGCATCGGCGCTCTTGGAAAGTGCCTTTGCCGGCGCTGCTGAAGTAGGCACTGTGTGAGCTCTTTTTAATCCTGTTTTGGACGTAGGCTAAAAAGTCAGCACGCCAGATAGTCGAGTCTTGTTGGATACCTTGCCTTTCCTACTGTGCTTTCTCAACCCAGGATTCAAAGTACCTGGCATCTTATGTGTAGCATGGGCACAGGACATGCTGTAATCAGCATTTCCAGCACCCTTATAACAACCTCTTCTCGCACTTCTTCAGGAAACCACCATCAAGGCTGAACATGAAAGAATTTTATTTGTAGATCTTAAAATCCCCTGAATAGCAGACTCCAGAATCGGAAAGGAATAAACTTGAGTTTCCAAGGAACTGTCACAAAATGAGAGACTGAAGACCTCTCACTACCCCACCAGTTCTCTAGAACTCTTAAAAATGCAGAATCTGTGGCACGTTGCTGTGTTGAGCAATACCTCACTGGGACCACAGCCGAACTTCTCGCACCCATGAGTGTGGATCGACATGCGTAAGGGCTGTAAAATCTGTCCATGAACTTCCACATTTGCAACTTGAAGATGAAGTTCTTTAGCTTGCTGATCAGTTCAAGATCTCAAGGCATAAAGTGTGTTAAGGACACAGGTACATGTACAATAATTGAACTATACCCAGGAGAACCAAGGGGAAATTGCTAACTTTTAATGTGAATGACACATGGCAAAAACATCCTGCTGCCTCCCTGCTAGGGATGGTGGAAGAGCCGTACCTTTTCCAGTGCAGCATTGCACAACATCACGTAGTTGATTACTTGAGAAAGAAATTTTACACTTTCATAAATTCAAAGCACCATTCTGGATTTAAAGGAAAGAAGGGGTTGTAGGGTAACATAGAGTTCACAGAAGTACGCAGGAACAGCGTACGTTTGGACCTTTTAAAGTCAGTTGGCTTGTCATGAGTTCACTAAAAAGGAAGGTAAGCGACGATTTCTTTTCTTAAAACTTGTCTAATACATCCTTTAATTTCAGCCCTGCTGTAGGGAGCCAGACAGCTCGATCAGTGGCATGGAAGCACCCTGCAGAAGTACGCAAGGTGTGCAAGGCCACTCATCGCTGGCTCTCTTTGCTATGGACGAGGAACTGGGAGAGGCGATGCCTTCTGGCAAGCAGAGCCAAAATCTCTGGTCCAGCCCAAAGCACTCCTCCTATATGCTGTGATTGTGTGCTGGGTACAAAAACACTCTGCGGTCCAGATGGACCTGGAAATGGTGGTTTCCGCTGAGGCCACCTTTCTCTGTGCAGTGTGCTGAGTTTTGCTGTGTCTTTAAAGGTTTCTTAGGTTGACTGCATTGAGTTCAGCTCAGATAAGCTCCTAATTCTTCAACTCTGCACATATGTACACCAGGTTGAGCATGAAGTAGCTACGCAGGATCCACTGTGTCTTAATTCTGGGCTGGGCTGGAACATCTCTTCTATAGGAGGAGGCTCACAGAGCCCCCTTGCATTTGTCCAGGACTCTGAGAAGTGGTGAGGAGTTGTACGTCCGGATGAGAACCACTTGAAAATGTTCTGTTGAATTCATTTTTCAGTTAACTAATTTTTTTGCAGGGTGTTTTGGTGTGTTGTTTTTTTTTCCTAACAAGCTTAAGAAAAATATTTTTATTCAATTCCATCAAGAAAAACACTTCAAATTGAGCAGTTCCCATGTTGGAGTTCTTGGTTTTCATTAGAAGGTTATGTTGTCACTAATGGCAGGTGCTGACAGAATTGGCTGAAGCGTCTGATTTTTTTTCAGGGGTCTGACTCTGGAGTGCCTTGTAATGAAACAGTTTAGTGCACACGGTCTAATTATTATGGACTGACAATCAAACAGGATGACTCAGCCAGCCTCAGACCAAGCTCATTTGATTTTTGAGCCGTGTGGTTTGTTTGTATTTCACGAGGGACAAGAGAACAAAATTAAAACTCGCCTGTAAAAGCAGCTTCTGGCTCAGAATATTCCTCTGGAAAAGGAAAAAAAAGACCCTACAAAACTTCTGACATGGTCACGGTGCTCTGATGTGCTTTTATCTTTGACCCGTGATGGTTTACGGCACAGAGAGGAGAGGCAAGGGGTCACTATGAAACCCAGAGCCTGTGAAAGCTCTTCACTTCAGCACAAAGTCAGGCCGATTTGGGCTGATTTTGCACAGAGGCAAACCGAGGGCTGCTCTCGGGGCCGGGCCAGGGAAGCAGGCAGCGGCGGGCGCAGGCAGGCTGCGGGCAGCTCCTGCAGCAATTGCCCGACCGTGGCCTGCTGGAGCAGGGAGCAGCACGAGTGGCTGCAAAAATAAGTCTATTATTTGTCAAAGCCTGGATTACTGTAGCAAAAGTGAAGTTTTTGAGCTAGCTTCATCTGGTCTGGCTGGTGTGATGGATACACCTGACTCACAACCAAACTTCGGTTCCAGCTGACGAAGGAGCCAGTGCCCTCATGCCCTGTGGTGAACCTGCGAGCTGGAGAGCCCCTGGTTCACATACAAAGGAGGGAAGATGGCTTGGAGCAATGTTTCGAAGCCCAAAAATGCAAGATAGCCAAAGTACAGAACAAGATACCAGAGCTAAAATGAAGACCTGTAACTTGTCTATACTGTTGACTAGCAACCAGCTACTTCACTCTCTAAATATCACCATCAGGATGGGCCCAACTGGAGCTCTCCCAGAACGTTGGCTGGACTGCATGCCAGGTGACTGTCCCTTTGAGCAGGGACACCTCTCAAGGTTTGAAATCCCCTACCTGAGACTTGAGAGATCCTTCCTTGCCCAAGGCAGAGAGATCCTTTACTTACGACAGATCCTCAGTAAGTGACCGATAGCATGCTGAATTTATACTAATGAAACATTACTAATCCATGTGGCTACTCAATACTAATTATTATAAACTTTGAATAGATAATTCCATTAGACATGAGCTGTTGTCCAGCTCTGAGACTAAGATTGGACCTAGCCACACCTAGGTTCCATCAGTAGTTTAGAAAGCAAGGAGGTCTACTCGGAACCTCGTGACTCAATGGGAGGATCTTCCTTACCCTTTGTGTCTCTGGTCTCTGTGTGACTCATTCTAACTCAATTCTAACTCAATTTTCCCATGTATGTTTCCTCCATGCAGTAATTAATAAGGTGAGCCTTGCCATCTAACTTATTGAACCTTGGTAAACCACTGTTAAGCTCTGTTAAATTCCATCACATTTATTGAACTCTGTCAAATTATTATTTTACCTCAAGAAAATTGCTGCCTCTCTCTTTTGAGTGAGGTGCATTCCACTCATCTGCGACAACTGGGGACTGCTGATGATCACATCTCTGGTGTGACAGCTGCATGCCCGTGTCTGCAGAGTGAAGGGCAGCTCTTCTGCATGCAGCAAATCTTTAAAGGTTGGCCACTGATGTCTGTTGACCCAAAGGAACAAACACTGACCATGTAATGGCTGCAGGCAACTGTACTCTTCCTGCTAGCCTGGAAAAACTAGCATCCATGGGAAATAAAGCAGAGCTCCGCAAGGAGGAGTCTCTTGCCCATGAGCCTGGGCTGGGAAACACCACTCTTGGACAAGGATATCCCTCTTGCTCATCCTTGACCTCCCAGACTGTTGGCTGCGACCCAAGGGAGAACTCCTCCTCCTCCTCCTCCAGAACACTGATGGGGCTGCAGCACGCCTCACCTCCGGGAAATGAGTTTGTGGAAAAATTGCCAGTCCTCCTCCATCCCTTTCTGCTCGTGACAGTTACGTGTGGCAAAATCCAATAACCTCCTGTTGTTACCTTGGTAGGTTCATGGCTTGCAGTGTAGGTGGGACTGGGCTTTCTTCCAGAATGATGATATTGCTTTAGACGTTTAAGAGGGAACATAAAGATGTTTCGGTTGCATTCTGAACTTAACCAGTCTTAACTGGCTTTTAGAGGACAGCAGGTTCTGTAGCAATAGCAAGGACCTCAAGTTCCCCTGCTGAGGCTGTGTGATCCTTTTCGGCAGAAAGGGAGTTCCTTGTTTTCTTAGCTGGAAAGGTTAACTTTTTTTTTTTTTACCATAATCAAGATAATGGGGGGGGAAGTCGTTATATAATCTGGTTCCACTGAACTTTATGTTAATTGGTCTCTTACCTAAATAATGCTCAGTGTAATTTTCTTCCCCATTTTATACTTGCAGGGAGCTGAAGATATTAGCAGCGTACATAATCGTGTTAGGATGCTGATCGCAGGAATCACACTAGGTGTTAATTGTTCAGACTTGAACTTTCTCTCCCGTGTGAAGAAAACAAAGATAATGCTACCTGCAGTTGGATAGTCACTATTTTTAGCTTCGCTGACACATAACGCCAAAGGGAGTGGTGTGATTTTTCTCATCTGCGTGTTGCTGTGCATCACGATCTGGCTTTGGAGCAACCTCCTCCTGTGCCAGTCTGGGAGGAGGTCAGAAGCGAGCGGGGCTGGGCTACCTGCGTCTGTGCATACGCCGCTCCACCCGACTGCTGTGCCTACAGGATTGCTGGAAAATAATAGTCACAGCACACTGAGATTATAAAACAGCATACACGGGGCTGGGCTGTGCCCAGGGCAAGGTATAAGGGCCCTGGCAGCAGAGGACCGATGTGGTTGGTCACCCTGACCAAAACCACATCTGAGAAAACCCCAGCTCCCGTGACCTGCCACTTTGGGTTTTGCTTGTATGGTTTGTTAGGGGCTGGATCTTGCACTCTGCCAGACCCTGCTAAAACTCCATGTCTGGACAGAGCAAAGAGTGAACGCTGCCTTTAATACGTTCTGGGTATTTCAACTCATACCTTTCCCCCGTGCTTTGACTCCTCCTGCCATGCACAGAAGCGACCCTGGACCGCTCCTCGCAGCGGAGCAGAGGTGCGTCCCCGATGAGCTAAGACCTGGCTCAGGGTCTGTCCCCCTCTCCCTCCTCTGATGGATGAAAGGAAGATGCAGGTTCACAGGCTGCCATTCCATCCTAACCTCTCTACCTGTACAGATAGACATTGGAGAAGACAAGGTGGCCCACAGGCTGCTTGGGATTCGTGCTAACCCATTCCCAGGCAGAATCCTGGCTCCGAGTGAAATTTTGCTTTCTTCCATGTGTGGCAGCTCAGTGACACAGAATTTTCCAGCACAAAAAGAAAAAGAAAAGGATCCGCCTTTTTTAGCTCGGGCTGTGTGCGGACTTGCATTTGTAACGTTGTCTGCAACTGCAATGGGAGACAATTGAACCTGCCTGATTGTTGCTGTGTGTATACGCTGCACGTGTGCCAGCGGGGATTATACATCCTCCCTTCTCGGCGCTGTTGCTGCCTGGGGTCTGCCGTTTCTCTACCAGTTAAATGTGTCATATTTTTATTGAAGAGCAACGTCCCAACACTAAGGAGAGAGAAATACAACACGAGCACAATGAATCATGTGCTCTGGTAGATTTGCTCAGCCCCAGGAGGCTGTCTGGAGCTGGCCAAGGGATGAAACACCGTGGCCTAACTCTTGTTTTTCTCCACTTTTGCCTGGAAAGTGCACCCACGGGAATTCAGAAAACAAGACTCATCCTGCCTGCGCAAGAATCCAGGATGCTGAACGGGCCGGGAGGAGGAACGTGCCTGGGAGGGCAAGGGGGCTGAGCGGCGGCGTGCCGCGCTCTGCCCAGCGCCCCTCTGCGAGGAGGGGGCTGGCTGCCGCCACAGCCCGCAGAGGTCCGGCAAGGGGCTGGCACCGCGCTGGCTTTATGGAAAAAGCCTTGGTGGGTGCAGCGCCTGCCAGGCTGGACACGGGCCGGTAACAACGCCCCCCTGAGAGAAGAGCAAATGGAAGGGATAACATGGGCAAAAATGCACGTGTATGACACCATGCAACCCTTTGCCTCTGCTCAGGGCAGACGTCAAAGGTAAAGCCTGGCTGGAGAGGAACCAGAAATGGGCAGCAGGAAGGACCAGGGAACTTGGGAAGATGACCTGTTCATCAGAAAGCAGACTGGATGAACTGGCATTGGTTAGTCCAGAGGAAGGAAGACCAGGGAGACTGGTTAAGCCTTTAAGTACACGGAAGACTATCAGAGAGTTAAGGCAGTAAATTGTTCTCCCACTGGAGATAGCAGGGGAAATACAATAAGAGAGATCTTTGAAAAGGCATTGAGAGAAACTTTCCAACTGCAGGATAAATAAGCCCTCAAAAAGATACAGGTTGGAACACCTTTATCAATAGATGTTTTTAAGACCAAGTTAGACAACCCTCTGTCAAGAATGCAGCTTTGGGCAACAAGGATGAACAATGTGGATTTTTTGGGTCATCTTAATTTCTTTTTTTTTTTTCAGTTGGTTCCACTGTGCTGAAGCCAGAAGCTTCAGGAGAAAGCTTCTGCCATTGCACGGGGTGAGGGTATTCATGTGTGTCCCAAGCGTGGTGGGACTTCTGTGCAACTGGTGTGCCCAGCATGTGTGGTTTGCCTACGATGCAAGGAAAGCCAGGTTAGGCTACTGAGGAGGTGGCAACTTATTGTCATAAAGCTACTAAAGCTTTAATCAGAGAGTTAAGGAATTGAAGATGTGACAAAATATTTTTTTTCATGCAAAAGCCGCTCAAACCCACCTTTATAGGCCTCTCAGTGAAAGAGTCTTTGAGGAGGATTCCTTTTAAAAGCCCCATAAAAGCATTAGCTATTGTTCCTGAACTTCTAATATTAGCAGGCACGGAGCATAAATTTTAATCAGCTGATTGAGCAGCTGAGTGCTCCTCTTTAATGTTTCCAGCAATGCACAGGTAAGTGTGCCCCCTCCCTGCTGAGACAGCCGTAAATAGAAGTTGCTTGAACATAGCCATGGGGGCAAAGCTGTCAGCCAGCAACCTACACTTCTGCTTAGTGTTTTATCTGCAAAATTTTATAAGTCTTGATTTATAAATATGTAGTTGAATATAGTTCTGTCATGATATCTGGTCACCAGGGTTACTCTGGGCACCCTGGTCTGGTGGGAGGTGTCCCTGCCCATGGCAGGGAGGTTGGAACTCAATGGTCTTCAAGGTGCCTTCCAACCTAAACCATTCTATGATTCATTCTACAGCCCTGCTCGCTTCCTTCCACTAACGCCACCAAGGGCACTGGGAACTGAGCCCCACGGGGCATCGGTAACCCTGGGACACGCAGCAGCAGCAGCTGCTGACACTGGGAGTGGTACAAGAATTCCTGAACCAGCCTGGGATGTGGCTGGGACAAGACAAGAGTGTGCTAGGACAAAAACATTCTTTTTAAGCTGTTCCTCTTTCAAGGCTGCCCATCTCTTCAGAGTGACGAATGGAGAGGGGTGACTATGACTCCCAGCTCTTACCCTGTAACTGCTCGTTCTTCTGCAGGATAGGAAAAAATGACTTGGACGAAGATGCTGACGCTGGCTTTGTTCCCCAGAAAGAAGCGCTGCTGGAAGGTAGGAGTCATGAGCCTGAAAAAGCCAGCACAGCTCAGCACAGCCCTCTGGAATTTGGATGCTCTCCCTCGCTCCCCCTGTGGTCTCCTCTGCTGCTTGCCCAGGGGCACGGCAAGGCAAGTGGGTGAGGTTGGCCCTGCAGAGGCTCCTGCGCTCCAGCAAAGATTGCTTTCGGTTATCTGCAGGTTTTGTAAGAGTTTCCAAAGGTAGGGGAATGTTTCCCTCCGCCATGGGTGGTCCCTCTTCAGGCACCGTCAGGGTCTGAACCGGCGAGAATGGAGGGATGAACAGTGTCAGGAGGCGAGGCGGGGGTGCTGACAGTGCTTTGGGGATTTCTGCACCATCCAGGCGGGTGAACTTGTTCAGTTATGCTCCTTCCTGCAAGCAGCGCAGCACAAGGGGAATCTGAGGTGGAGCCGAGGACCAGCGAGAAGGGGACTTTGCGAGTGGCAAATGGGTGTGGGGAGAGGCAGAAAGCGAGCCCGTGTGTCACTGACCTGGGCCCCCCCGGGGGGAGGGCGGGAGGCTTTTGCCCGCTCCTTGCGCTGACAGCAGGTACCTGCCTCCATGCAGCCTAAGTGCAAAAGGACTTGGAAGATGCTCGGTGAAGGACCTTAGCCCAGGCTAAGGCCTTTCTGAGCAAACATCCACATAAACATACCACAATTAGTGGTAAATGTGGGCTGGCCAGCTGCCCGTATCACTTATGTCCCTACTCAAAAGAGCCGCAGGGAGCTCATCTGCCTCCAGGTTCGGTGTATATGTAAGGTTTAACCCGCTTTTAAATGCTGGGAAGTGCCCTAAATCATTTCGCCTGTGCGGGAAAGCCTCTGCCTGCTGTGAAACCCCAGCCCCGGTGCTCGCGCTCCCAGAACAGCGCGCTCAGCCGAGGGTCCTGAAGGGTGCGGGGTGCCGAATGGAAACCTGGCCAGGACGCGAGCCCCAGCCTTGCCCAGGCAAGCAGGCTCTGCCTCCCCGATTCTCCCGGGCAAGGCATGAAACTGCGTGCGGGGAGCACCCTACCCAGCCCCTCTGCAGCACCAGCGGCCGGCTGCGTCGCACACGACAGCGGCGTCTCCCCCTTGGGTTCTCCCCCAGGCGCCTGGCTCAGACCGGTACCAGCCGTAACGGCAGCACCCGGGGAGAGCGCAGCGTTGCGACGGGAACCTGCGTTCTGCAATGATGCTGCGGGTTTTCTTCTTTTCTGGGGGTTTATTTCAAAATACTTTGTGTGTCCTTGCAGATGTTTCGTCACCTGTGATGTCGGAGAGCCCTTGGGAAGACTTTTCTCTGGTGGGAGCGGAGAGGTCCATGCACAGGGGAACATCACCTGCTGCTGAGGTGGGAGTAATGTACAGTGAGATGCCGGGTTTGGACACAAACTTGTAGGATATGACCCCAGACTAGAGGCTCACTCCTTTCAAGGTGGAAAAGCATGGATAGACCCCAGAAATAGTTTGCTTGCTCTTTGCAGTTGAGCCATGGAAGCACAGTAACCAGGTACAGTGTACTGTGTCCCGCAGCCCCCACTGCCCCAAATGGGGAACGGCGCTGATTTAAGCAGGACCCTTGTTCTGGCTTGCGTGGCCAGGGTATCTCCTGGTCCAGAGTTCAAGCTTTTATGTTAACAATAACCACATTATCTTGCCTGGAGCCTAATTAGTACATTTGTACACCTTGGCAAAATGTATTTGCACACACCAATCCCTGCTCATGCTTGTATGTTTGACCGAGAAATAGAAGAGGCTGGAAGTGGTGAAAGTCTGGACCTCATTTAAGCCAGAAAGTAGCAGTGAGCCCCACTTTCTGTGCTGCGGGCAGCCCTCGGGCACGCGCCCGGCACCACCGGCACGGCACGGCACGGCACACACGGTGCTGGGCTGGCCCGGTGGAGCCACGGGCCACAGGGCTCTGCCGGGGGCGGCAGCGAAATGAGGTCCCGGGGGAAGCTGCCTGCGTCTTGCTGATGAAGCGTTGATATATCTGTGTTGTACAGTCAAAATAAGCCTGTAGTAACCGAGAGATGGGTGGTGGCTCAGCTGGAGCCACTCTCTGCGTTCACAACAGGGGTTCGATGGGTTCCCAAAGCAGGTGGGCTGGGAAAGGTGCTGTGTGCCCCCACCCGAGGGTTTTGCAGGGGGATGGGGAAACTTTCTCCCAGGGAAGTCCAACACCGAGCCAGACCCGCTCCTCCGTCAGAACACCGTCACCGGTCACGCTTTGTCCGCCTTGGCGGCTTGCTGGGCTGGGGATGCCCCCGCTGTCCTGGGGTACGGGTGCGGAGGCACCCGGGGCTGCCGAGGGGGAAGGTTTGGGGTCCGCTGCTCCCGGGCAGCCCCTTCGCTCCTCCGCAGCTCTGCCGTAGCGGGGGGGGACAGGGGTGGGGATGGGGATGGCGACGCGGACAGGGATGGGGATGGGGATGCTGCGGGGCCGCTGCCCTGCTCTGAACGACCGGTCCTTTCCAGGACAGCCGCCGCCCCGGTACCGCTCACCGCCTCACGCCGCCCCGCCGTGTCCTCACCCGCCGGTGGGCGGTGCGGCGGGGGCCGCTTTGCCCCGTCCCCCTCCGGAGGCAGCCCGGGACTGGCGGCGGCGCCTCCCCCCGCGCGGCCGCCCCCGCCCCCGCCTCAGCGCCGCGCCGGGCGGGGGGAGCGCCGCTCAAATGCCGCGGCCGCGGCGGCAACAAAGGCGGGCGGCGGCGGTGACGGACCGACTGACCGACCGACCGACAGGGCGGCGGTGAGTGACCGACCCAGCGGGCGGGCGGCGGCGGGGCCGGGGCCGCAGGTGCGGCGGGAGGGCGGACAGGGCCGCGCCGCCCCCAACCCAACCCGGCCCGGCCCGGCGGCCCTCGCGGGGGGGACCCGGGTGAGCGCCGCGGGGCGCTGCCCTGGTTGACAAGTGCCCGCAACTTTATTCGTCCCGCTTATCATATTTATTTATTTATTTATTTATTTAGGATCCTTCCAACCCCATAAATGTGAACTTCTAAGCCGTAGTCGGGCACGGCGGCGGCGGCGGCCCGGGCTGATGGTGTCCGCTCCCCCCCGCGGGTCGGGCAGCGGCGGCGGCCCCGCGCTCGGGGAGGGGGGGGGTGAGGCGGATAACGGCACGGAAGAACGTACCCGGTGCCGCCGGCCCCTTGCCCGCCTCCTGCCCCTGCTCGTCCCCGTCCCGGTGGCAGCGGGCCGTGCTGGCCTGTGGGTCCGGCCCCGCGGGGGACGCGGGCTGTACGGCGCGTCAGGAGCGGCCGGGTTGGTTTTTCATAGCTCGCAGCGGGTCAGGGGGGGGGGGGAGAAAAAATAACGTTTAACGCGTTTTCTGTGTCGCCACGCGCTATGTGTTGTTTTTTTTTTTTTTTTCGGGGCAAATCCCGTATTTATTACAGCAAATGCTGTATTTACGCGCCCCATCCAAACCCCAGCGGCGGAAGGGGTCCCGGGGTGGTGGAGGAATGGAGAGGGCGGCCGCTCCGCGCTGCGTCCGTAGCCGCTTTGCTGCAACTGGATCTCATCACTGACGGCGTCCCAACAAAAATACCTGCGAGGGAAGAGGTGCCATCGCGGGGCAGCTGGAAGTAGCAAGGGGATTTTCCTTGGCTGTGAGGGAGTGAGAAACCAGAGCCGCCTGTTAATGCGCGAGGAACGAATGCGACTTGCAACGTGCGACTCCTTCCTCAGTGGCACGCTCGCCGCGCTGCACTTGCCTAAGAGCTTGGTAGCTAACCTCATGGGATTTTAATAACCCTCCGTACGGGAAGGGTTGTGGAATAATTTTACTGAGCTGGGATAACCTTAAATACGTGGGAGCGCTGTGATGCACGCCTGCGCCATCCGCCAGCTCTGGGAGGGGGAGTCAGTGGGAGGAGACCCCCACAGCGTGGGGCGAGCTTACCTAAAGTGTGTTGCCGAGGGGTGAAGAGGCAGCTTTCTGTCCTCAGCCTTTGCTGCAAAACCTGGTTATTGGCCTGGGTCGTGCGTCTTGGAGAGTTGTCCTCATCTGCTGGGGTCCAGGATGAGCTAAGGTAACAAGCACACGTCCCTTGCGCTTCATAGCTGTGCCCCTTTGCCTGGGTCACTGTATCAGGGAAGGTTTAAGAGGAGCTTTGAGTAACCGAGGAGTTTGTACGCACGTGAGTGATACTGAATGTTTCCCAGGAGGAAGAATATTCCCAGGAAAAACCTTCCCCAGAAGGCCCCTGGGACAGAGGCCAAGAGCGTCTAATGAGGCGAACTTCTCCTACGAGCTGCAGTTTTTGCTGTTGGAGGGTGGGGGCTTGGGGGGCTGCAGTCAGCAGGCATGGGGACCGCGGAGGGCAGGCAGCCTGTCTCCGGGTCTCCTCTGCTCCGGGCAGCCGATCTCCACACTGCAGCATAAGCCACTGCTTTGAAGGTGATGCAGGTGCTGAGTCTTGACAAATCACCAGTTTTCTTCTGGTTTAGCTAATAAATCGGTTTGCTGCTGCTGGAGGTGATGGTGCTGCAGAGACGAGCAGCTCTGCGGTGCAGAGGTGCGTGTGTTTGGGGAGCTCTGGCGCAGCCACCGTGGGTGCTGGGGACAGGACAGCCACGCAGGGCTGCAGCTCGGCTCCAGATAAATCTGGTTTTCCTTTCCTTCCTTTCCTTCCCTTAGGTAGGCAAAATACCATGGAAGGAGCTCTGTTTTGGGCTGCGTTCATAGGCAGCAGCAGTGACTTTGTGGGTGTATTGTGGGGTCCTCTGCCTGAACGTGTGCCTCGGGCAGCAGCGGCGGCTGGCCTGAGGGTGGAGAGGGACACCCCGGGCAGTGAGCCGCCGCGTTATCAGCGGTGCTGCAGTGCTCAGCTGGGCGCGTATGCCACCCTTGCTGACAGCAAACGTGAGGTTAACTTTCAGCAAACAGGAGGAAGACGAGATCATCTCTACCTAATTCTTGCGCAAACAAATATTTGTTGATGAGCCTTTGATAAGCAGGCTGCTTGCTCTGGTGGCCACTGTTTGTTTGCAAATAACACTGTAACTTGGTTAAAACCAAACTGCAGAAATAGAGGTGCATTGTTGTTTGCCGAGATGTGTTTTTTACGAGGGACAAAATAGGCAAGTACTTAAATCTTGATGTGAAGCGACTGCTGGCAGAGTCCTCTGTTGCAGGAGCTGGAAATGCATGGGAGGAATTAGAGGTGCCAGTGTGAGGTGGTCTAAGGAACGGCAAAGCAGACGCAGCCAGTAGTGTTTTATATCTTTAACTCTGTCCTTGAGACCGTGGTGCAAGAGGAACTGGGCTGCAGGAGCAGATTATTGTGTATTCAGAGGCTTATTTCCCCGCCTGCCCCTGTCAGAGGATAGATGTCCCGCTGAAGCGCAGCGCTTTGCCGAAGGTGGTGCATGCATGATGCTGCCCACAGGGGTATTTTAACCACAGACCCTTGGGAAGCACACGTCTCGCCCTGCTTCTGTGTTGCTTCAGGCTGGAGGAAGTGGAGGACGATAACGGGTGCTGGCCGAAATCCATGTCAGGTTGTCCTGCCCTTTCCTCTCAGGCTGGCTGGCGTGGAGGAGATGTTCGAACTGAAGTTCTTCCACCTCCTGTGCTTCTCCTGACCCGCTTGGTCTGTTGCGTTGGTAGCTTTAGAAAGGGCAGAAATGATGCAGCAGAGTCGTCCTCTTCCCTTTCCACAGGAGAGGCTCAGTGGTGTGTGCAGCCCTCGGTGGAAATGTCATTTTCCTGCTCTCAGCTTGACATTCACAAAGATCATGATAAAAGACCTGACAGAATCGTTTTGATGATCTTTTACAAAATTGACGGACCTTTTCCATAGCCCTCGGAATTTGCTGGAGTGATGTAAATCACAATTCTGCACAGGATTAGCAATCAAAGAGCATTATGAATCAATCTGATACTTTGTCTTAACCATAGCCCTTCTTAGATTGCTGACCTACATATTGCAGCTTTCGCTGTAACTGCTGCGCTGGGGACGGGCTTTGTGTCTGAGTGTGAGGTGGCCCAACTGCTGGAGATCTTTGTGTCTGGAGAACATTTTCATTGGGATTATGTCAAGATTGACCAAAATTCCCAGTGGCTTCAGATGTGCTCGAAGTCTGTGCTGCTTGACTGGTGACTTGTCTATGAAGGGTGAAGTATAAGTGGTTCCTTTGAATGTTCTTTTAATTATAATCGTGCTGATTAAAAAACTAGAAGATGAAATGAGGTGCTTTCAGTATAAAGTGCTGTTAGATCTTTAGCCAGCAGGAATCATTGTTATCAGATGCTCTAATCACTTGAGTGATTAAAAACCTTGGAAATACTTATATATTTGAGCCACTTGCTTATAGGTAAAAATCAAGGTTTGTTGCCTTTCTGAAACGTGCGCTGCGGTTCAGCCTTCAGTGAGATGTGAACCCAAAGCTTCCTCCACAGAATCCCTCCCTGAGGTTCACTGGTGGTACCTATGCAAATGTACATTCTCCTTCTTCCACTCGCAGGTGAGTTTTCCTTCTGATTCCTGGAGCAATGAGGTGAACGATGACAAAAAGGCGGGTCCAGAACTGGGTCTGCGAAGCAGCGACTCAGCTGTTGTAAGGCAGCACTTCAGCCCATTCCTACCTGTTGTTATGATTTCGGTTCTGCAAGACCATAGAATCACAGAATGGTTTAGGTTGGAAGCGACCTTGAAAATCACCGAGTTCCAACCCCCCTGCCCTGGGCAGGGACACCTCCCACCAGCCCAGGGTGCTCAAAGCCCCATCCAGCCTGGCCTTGAACACCTCCAGGGACAGAGCTTCCACAGCCTCTCTGGGCAGCCTGCACCAGGGGCTCACCACCCTCACAGTGAAAAACTTCTTCCTAGAAATACCCAGATCTTGGGTATGAAATCTGATTTGGTCCTATGAGCAACTAGGAGCTCATCTGTGGAACTAGTAACAGGGCTGCGTGTCCGAGCACCTCTGAGCAATGTAGGAAGTCTGTCCTCTAGGTTTTTTTGTCTCAGCAGGTCCCGAGTGGTGCTTTTGCTTAGTTTGAGTTTGCTGGTCCCTCACCAGCATTTGGAAGCTGCCAGCTGAGTATCTGCCTTGGCTCGGGGTGTCTCTGAATTTACAGCTCTGCCAGTAAGTCGTCAGATGATCTTAAATATTTGCTCATGATCTGTTGCTTGCCAGTCATCACAACCTCTGTTCTCAAACAAAGGTTGCACAGAAAGCTGCAACACAGCATCTTGCTTTTTCTTCTTCCCATAGTTCGAAAAAGATCTGTTTGTGAGATCTTTATTTAAAATAGAAACATTGCACAGAATAGCCTCCCCCTTTCTCAACGGTACACTGAAGGGCAGGGACGCCTCTGCTTTTTCACACTTACTCCTGTGCCCCAGGTGCCTTTGCCCGGGAGCGGTACGTCCGTACAGGCTGAAGACAAGAGCTCTTTGCCAGACTGTGCTGACGTTTCTGCGTGCTCCTTGTGTGCGTTTCCACCGGGAGCTGGCAGCGGCTGAAAATTAACTGAGCGGAGCTGCGTGCCGGTACGTACCTCTGCGCTGCTGGAGGAAGCAGAGAAGCTAAAGGCATCCAGCACGGGATGCCGACCTGTCCGTCCGTACGCTGCGCACTGATGTTGGATGCGCAGCTCCCGTGGTGCTGGCAGGCGTGTTTGTCACGGAGCCCGGCCCCGTGCCTGGCATCCCTGGGGGTGAGAGAAGCTGGAAGCAAACTAACGCTCCCCTCATAAATATTGCATCCATTCCCGCTTTGCGATGGATGAAGCAATTTGCATTTTCAACTGTAAAATTTTGCAGAAAACTTGAAGTTGTTGACAGCGGTGATTAATTCTTTTTTTTTTTTTTTTTAATACACATTCCCGCTTGCCCTTTGTAGCTTTGTAACGCAGCATTTGCTGATTAGAAAATCAAAGGGGTTCACATCAGCTTGACTGTGTTCGCCGGATTTTCTGCAAATACCCGGCGTGTGCCAGCAGAGTCCCTGCGCTGTGGGGAGAGGGTGCTGACACTCAGTGGGATGGGATGACAATAGAAGTTGTCACGGCAGTCTTGCAGCAGTGATAGCAGCTTTCTAAAACGGGTCTCCTGGGGACTGAGAGCGATCCACGGTCATGGTTTTCCCCTGCAGATGACTAATCTCAAGGAGCTGCTTTTTATCTTGAAAAAATGTTTAACACTCAATACCGGAGTAATGAGTTGGGTTTTTGTTTTTTTTTTTTCTAAATTTGTTTGTGAAACAGAATCCTGGGGAAACGCTGCTAGCAGAGGGGCAGTGTCGAGCTCCCTGTGCCTTCTGAACAGGGCGGCTCAGGCACAGGGCATCTCGAAAGCAATTAGTTTGTATTTGAAATAGATAAGTAAATAAAAATCTCCCCCGGCTGCTCCCAGGAGATACCTTGGTGCTATGAGTGGCATTGCCTAGCAAGACTGGAAATTTGAGCGTGATCCTTTGTTAGCTAAGTTGGGATGTTCTGTTTCTTTATTTGGTTGGGTTTTGTTTTTCTTCTCCTTCCCCCGCGGTATAGTTCTGCGTAACTTAAAGATTTTACTTTGGTCCAGGGATGGATAATCACTGTGGTGTTTCTTGGTTGTCCCTATGAGCCAGCTGTAATCCTCCCATCCTTTGGGCTTGCAAGGGCCTTAAGGAAATCAGAGATTTGGATGTACAAGATTATGATTGTTGGGATCAAACTACATATTTTTTTGTTTTGTTTACATTTTTGTATAAATTTATATTAGTACTCCACCCAGCTCTTATTTCCCCAGCAGAGATTCGGTGTAAAGAATTGTTGGGGAGTTGGGCACTTTGTAAGTGAGGTCCGTTAACAGAAACGGAGCAGAGATGGAAACGTTGTGTTCTGGCTCCTCTGTGCTGATTTTTCACGGGTGAATCTGGCTGAGATACCGTGTATGTTTTATGAGAGTCTGGAAGGTGCTGGATGGATTTTGCTCTCACGCAGATAATTGTGAATTTGAAGTTCATTTCCTATTAACAGCTGTTCTTGCAGTCTTGAAATTCACTTTTCACAAATGCTTGCGTCAATGAAAGAGCGGGGCTTTCCTGGGAAGATCGTAAAAGAGCGACCGGTTGTGCCTTAACAAATTCCTTCCAGAGCTTGATGGCATATATTTTGAGTCTGCAGCTCTGCTTAGGAAGCTGCCTTCTGCCTCTCCAGGCACAACGCATCCTGGAGGGGAACCTGCTCTCCAGTAAGTGACATGTTATGGGTTACCTCCAACGAACGCTGCAGGGGCAGGTTTTAGTGGAAGAGAGATGGGATTCAGGCCGAAGGAATCGGGAACAGAGCTGAAGGAAATAGTCCCAAGGATGTGTTTTAGTGTTGGAGGCAGGGGAAATCCTGAGGACAAAAATGGGAGCGCTAGAAATAAATACGGCTTGTGCCTGTAACGTGAAAGGGTATTTTGAGACATGAGAATGCCCAGCTGGAGAAGAAGGGAGAGCAACACTGGAAGGACACCCGGGTTCAAGAATGACTTGCATGATGGGTTAGTCAGGCTTTCTGCTCACGGTACAAAGTGGGGACTGAGAGATCATTGCCATTTTCAGGCTCTTCAAATTTAGTTTACTGTGTGTTTAAAGAACAGCCGTCCTGAATCTGGCAAAATGAGTAGTTCGCCTGTGGGTTGAGGAGTCTGCAAAGGTGCTGGAGACTTGGTGTTGAGCAGTGGCCCCGTGTGTTGTGCGCACGGACCGGTGCCGTGCTGACTGTGCCGAGGTGGCGGCAAGGCTGCACGCTTTGTATCGGGGGTCTGGAAAGCGCAGAGAGATGGGAGAGCTGCATGGAAGGAATTTATGTAGCTTTATCTGCTAGTCTTCAGAGCAGTCACTACTCGCTGTCTTCTGTTTTACTCTTTTTATAACGTAGCATGGGTACGGACTGGGAATATTTTAGGTCCTGTGGATGTGGCGAAGCAATTTCAAACATGGTTAGAATAATGTTTTTAAAAATCGAGGGCAACTCCTTCAAGCCTGCACCTGGGGCAAAAGGCCAGTTAATTTTCAAGTGTGTTGTAGCTCCCTTCTGCCTTTCTGCTCTCAGTTTTGGAAACTTCTTACCGCTTTGTAAATCTCTTTGCAAAACACCCGTCTCTTTCAGATGGACAACAACGTTACATTTCAATGAACTACATGTTCTAAGGTTGAGAAGTTTTCCTAGTTATTATGGGAGTGCAACCGGATAGATATTTTATTAGATATTCATGGATCATTTAATTAGATGGGTAGATGGTCATATACTTGCAATCTAAGGAGAAAAATTCAGAAAGGTTAATTAAGGATTAGTTGTAAAATTTGATGTCAGAAATAGTGTTAAGTTTCAACGTGGACACTCTTAATTACATTTAGTTTAGTTCACGCTGGAAGTGAATGGAAATGAAGGAAATTTAAGCTTACCGTAGCTACAGATGTGAGGGTATACCAAGGTCATTAATACATATTAACTCATATTTTTAAAATTCTTGCCTGCGTTTAATTTGGCTTGGGTTTTGCCATCTGTCTCCATGCAGAGAACGCTCTGGAAGCCTGACTTTTTTGGAGGTATTGCAGAAACTCCTCCCTCCCCCACCCCCTCTCCCCGCCATTCCTTTGCAACCTCCAAGCGAAGATTTTATACCGGGTGAGGACAGCAAGTCCTACCCCGCAGGTAATAGTTCAAATGCTTAATTTTGCGCGGAAACACGGCCTCGCCCGGTGCCAGCACTCCACATCCGCGAAGTGTTCTCGGGCGTGAACGTTGCGTCCCACCACGTGTGCAGCGAAGTGTGGCGGCGGGGCGGCCGCCGCTGAGCTGTTACTTATACAGCCCAAATTTGACTTGTGTGCGCGCTACAGCTTCTGATTGCATGGTTTCACAGCTTCTTCTCAGCGTGATGCTGTGTTGCTCATTTTGCATAACGAATGTGTATTTGGGGTTGGTTTTGGTGGTGGTTTTTAGTTGGTTTTTTTTTTCCTTTTTGCTGCTTGGGACTGTGCTTTACTCATTGTGCACTGAAACCCTTCCCCAAAGACAGGCATACCAAGTTCTCCATTATGCTTCTCTGTGGTGCTCCTCATAAATGTCCGAGCATCTGGAGTTCGCAATGCATTTGTTGGGAAGCATCTCTGTGTAGATGGGGACCTGAGGCACGCACAGGGTACCCAGCCAAGTTTGGGTGCTTTCCTGGGAGTTTGCCAGGGCTTCACTCCTCTTGGTAATTTCTGACATCTGTGAAATGCAATTCTGGTGCTGAGAACTCAGCCCGCGTGAAGGCTTGATCATGGGTCTGACCTTGTGCAGGGGTCTGAAAATAAACTTTTCATATCCCTTATTGCAAGATGCTTGTTTGGTTTCATAGGAGCTCCAATAGAAGCAAGGCAGGAATCACTTCTCTCTGGCAGCTTTGATTTGCCTCTCTCGTGGCACTTGATCTGGCCTTTGTGCCTTATTTACGACACCTTTTTTTTTTTTTTTAATTTCCTTAGTGAAAAAAACCCAGGCAGAACCTTGCTTCAGTGCTGTCATTCAGAGAGCACTTCTGCTGCGTGAAGGAAGTATGCTGTGACAAAATGAGGTGCAGGATTGCAATGGTTGGGTTTTGGTGTTGTGTGATGTGCGGGGAGAGGAGAGGGCTGCTCTGCCAGGGGCTGGGGTCCTCAGTCCACCAGGCAGACTTCAACGGCTTGAGTGATGGTAGCAATGAAACAGTCTTCTCTATGGACCATCGGTGGGGAGGATAGGATGCTTCACTCATAGGTTGTGCAGAGAGGATTTGTGGTCTGGCTGCCGCTGGTGACCTGGGGAACCGTGAGCTCTTTCAGTGGCCCAAGAGGCAGTAATTGATTCAGCTGTTGCCTGTTCTCCAGCTTGTTCCCAGACCACCTCCAGGTCCTTGCCTGAGTCTTCTTCATTGACCAATGCTGGTCTGAAGCTCTTCAGCATCTCATTCCGGTTCTTGGCTGAGCCCTTGTCTGGGTTTCACTCCCACTCCCCTGCGTCAGGTAGACCTGTCCTACCCAGGCCCCTTCGTTCCTCGCATCTTCTCCTCATCTGACCAACACGAGCAGTGGGTACAGCCGTCTCCGCTAGTGGTGGCGTGCGTTCGTGTCCCTGCTCCCCGGCAGGACGCCCTACGGCAGCGTGCGTGGGTGCCCTCGTGGCCACGCTGGCACCCTGGTCTGAGCCACTGGCCAGAGGGAGCTGCTGCGCCGCTCCACCTGGGGCCGCTCCTGGATGGCCATTAAACCATTAAATGGTTTTCTGTTTAACCATAATTAACCTGACAGGCAACGGTTTGATTATTATGTTATGGAAGAGTTGTGGTGGCAAGATTTCTGATTTGGGGATGAATCAGCATTAACAATTAAGCAAATTAAACAAATACCATTTCTTTTACGAGACCACGGATGGCAGGATGTTTTCCTCTGCCAAAGCAGCCGTCAGGCAATTGGTTATGCTGCAGCTGGGTAAGGTGGGAAGGAGAAATAATTTCTCACCTGTAGAAAGAATACAAGCCGCAAGTCTCTACCAGTCGCCAGTGGGAAGGATGCTGAACGACAGTGGAGGCTTGCTGCCTCCTTCGCCTCCTGGTCCCACTATCCGTGATTACTGGCTGTTGGTGCACGTACCTGTCACGCTGCAGCCTGGATGTTATTAGGGTATTAATTAATTCGCTTCAGGCAGATAAACTCACCTGGGCTGGTACTAGTCCTTCAGCATCCTCCAGTATCTTTCCGTACAGATCCTCTGTCTGAGGAGGGAAGAAGAATCAATGATGAATTAAAGATAAGTTTTACAACATTGCTGTGTGTGAGAGGGTAATTTCGGGTCCTTACTTAACCTTGGCATTTTCCATGGTATCTTCTCTTCCAGTATCTCACTGCTAGCATTCCTGGTGGTGCCAATGCTTGCCCTGTAGAAATGCTGTGTTAATGAGTTTGTCAAACTCTGGCTCCACCAGAAGGCAAGGCGACCTGATCACTTCTGTGCTGGGGATTTGAGCTCTGCCGAGGGACGCTGCCCCTCCTGCAGCTGCTGGCTCCCAGCACGGGCTCTGTGCACATCTGGAAGGAGCCGGGCTGCCAGAGGTGCTCCTGAGCAGGCAGTCTTGCTGTCCTGCTGCGGTGAGGGACACGTCCCCTCCATCCTCTCACCTCCCAGAGATGCTGGTGAACAATTCTGAGCGTCGTGCCCTCGCAGGGGGAGGGAGAGCGGAGCAGCTCCCTCGGCGCCAGCCTGGCCGTGGGGTCTCCCAGCTCTGCGGCTGCCACGGCAGAAGCCGCGCGCCTCTGATGGCATCTCTGGGTTCACTTTTCAGTCACATACAAAGGCAGGCTGGGGCGGCGAGAGGGGACCCAGAGGTGGATTGTTGTATGTTTTTAAACGCGTTGTCCCTGCAGAAGTGCTGCGTGGCTGGATGACGGGTGCGCAGGGCTTACTCAACCGCCTGTGCTCCTCTGTATCCCTTTTCTCTCCTGTTTGCATCATTTCTCTCACTTAAACGTGCCCTTACTGCAGGCGACAGAGCCTGGTGTGAGCACAGCCTGCAGCAAGGGGATTCTGCGGCTCTGCTGAGCTCAATGCCTGGGGGTTTCCTAGCCTGGCATGTAAATGTGCTGGGGCCCAGGCTCACCATTGCTCATCCAGCCTTCCTGTACCGCGTTACAGCTGTCTCGTGCTCTGGCTGTCCAAATTTCCTCACCTGAGGGTGGCTTGGTCCGATTCCTTGCTGTGATGGCTGACCCCTTGCTGCATGAGGTGGCTCTCGAAGGCGCAGCTGCGCCGAGGTACCGCTGCTGGCCAGGAGAAGTGAAGAACGTTATTTTTCGGTCTAGCAGCCAGCTCTTTCTGTTTTCTTCCCCTTTGACCTAGCCCTCAAGTGTTGGCTTAGTTTCATTATTTCTCACCCGGTGAGAACCTGCACCAGCTGGTGCTGATGGGGACCTCAGCGCTCGTGGTAATGCCGTATATGCCAGCGTTCCTTTGCACTGAGCACCACCCCTTTTCTTTTTTCTCTCTTCCTCCTTTCTCACTTTTTACCTCTTTTTTTTTTTTTTTTTTTTTTTTTTTTTTAATCTTCCTTCCTTTGCTCATCACACAAACTTTGGAAAACCTAAGCTTACCTTCTTCCCACCGCTCTCCCTCCCCTGCAGCAGCGTTCTGCCATCGGTTAGGGTCCTCGGATGGTTCAAGCTGGTGGCAATTTGGGATAGCAGTGTATTAGGATCTTTCCTTAAGCTTGTGAGCGCCTGGGTTCCCTGCTGAGAGCAGAAAGCTGAGCGGCTGGACTCGGGGGTGAAACATATGCCAGGCCATGCACATACCCTGGAAACTTGCCCAGGGCAGGATAATTACGGGAGGCGGTGTTGTTCGAGCGGACCGTGTGCTCTCACTTGCTAAACAGTCTTGTGATTAATATCTTATTTAAGAGGATTTTAGGACACGGGCTGCAGTTACACTGAGTTTCTTTTAGAAGTAGGGGAGAGGTTAGAGAAATAGGCTCTGTAAAGGCTCTTTTGTGTTTGCAGCGAGGGTCATCAGATAAGCGCAGTGCGTCACAGCTCCGTTGCATTGGTGTGGGCAGTGGGTTTTGTTATTAATGGTTCAGTGGGAGAGGGATCCACAAGAGGGGCTTTGCACATGCGTCTGCACAGGCGGCGTTGCTGAGATCTCCTTAGGGACCTTAGTGCTGAGGGTGAGTTGTTCTGCTCTGGTCTCGGCATTACCAGCTCTCCCTGACCCCGGCTCCTGGTGTTAGACTCTGGGGAGTTTGGCAGCCAGCGGGCCTTCACCAGCAGATTTTGCCTTCAAAATAAAGCTCTGTGTGCTGTTTCACTCAAGCACAAGTTATGTTTAAAGGTGTTGGCAGCTTGGTTCTTGGTCTTACCCAGGACCCCCTTGCCCCTGGTGTGGGTGCAGCAGCGTCTGCAGGCTCTGGGTGTTTCTGTGTCACTGCTGACTTGCGGTGTGGTCCCAGCTGGCGGTTGTAGTCCCCAGTCTGATAGTTTCTGATCAGTCTGGTGTGGCTGTCTAACATCTTCCCCTTAATTTCTTTCCTAGGCTTGAGAACTCAATTAAACGGGAGATGGGAGCATGAAGAATTGCATGCAGAGCACGGATGTGCTCCCTGTGGTGGCATCTCCTACAGATCTTAACTGGCAACCTGCTTCTGCCTGGAAGGGTTTGACAGGAACCGCTGTGGACAGCGCAGGAATCTGGAGATGAAGGTGGTGACCGTGGCTCTTCCTCTTCTTTTCCCTGCCCCTCTTTTTCCTTTCACGTGCCTGCAGCGAGAGCGCGGCTGCTCTTGGCGTGATGAGGTCACATACATTCAGAGGGGCTGCTCTTTGCGCCGGGGCTCTCTTGGGTTGCATGTGGAGTTGGGAGGACGGTAAAGAAAACGGGAAGGGTTCTCTGCCATCCCCTTGCAGCTATCCTATATTACCCTTTAAAAGCAAAATAAAACACTTATTCTGCTTGTTGTTGGCACACTTGTACATGTTGATACTTATTGATTATGCTCCAGAGATACATGTCTAAGAACCGGTTATTATTCTGACTTGCATAAAATTAATATCCAGTGATTATTCTGACTTGTATAAAATTAATACGATGTGTGCTGGGGCTCGTTTCGGCTAGGGCTTTCCCAAGAAACCCTCTGGGGATATTGCTGGCGGTGCTAGGTTGGAGTAATTAGCCAGCTGACCTCTGCTGGACATGCCTGAAGTGCTTTCATTTTTGGTGTCACTACTTTTCCTTTCTGCCACTGTTCCCCGCTGGCATCCTGCCCCTTATCGCCTCTCTGCAAGCCTTCGGCAGCTGCCTTCTGGGATGACAAGCTAGTCCAAAAGATCCTTACCATGTGTTGAATATTCCTAGAGCTCTGTGCTTCAGCTTTGGGTCTGATTAGTCCAATAGTTGCGTGAGTGCTGCTACCCTTTGGCATACAATTAGCGTTCACCATAAGGTTTTGATCATGCAAAGCAAGATTCCTGGGCAGCCTGAGCCATTGCAGTGACTGGGAAAGGCGGTGATACTGGGACCCCCCCCTTTTGCTCTTGTGCATGGAAAGGCTGACTTGGTAGGGGGCATTTTTAGAGGTGACTGCAAATACGATTATGGGGTTTATACCTGTTTTCATGTGTGAAGAAGGTTTGGGAGGACCTCCTCATATAGCTGCTTCTTTAAATCCTTAACTTGCTGTCATCAAGACCGCCAGGTGTTGCTCCCCACTTCCTCCTCTGCTGGAAACATGCTAATCTCCTCTCCTCTGCTTAAAACCTGAATCTTTAATACGGAAAATGCACCACCCTTTCTTCCTTTCTGGCTGGGGAACAACTTCTCCCTCCCAGTGTTGTGTTACCTTTAGCATTGCAAACTGAAACGCTTGGGCTGGGGTGGTGGGGCTCCCGCAGCCCGCCTGCTTGGGGGCTGCTGGATTTCCATCCCCAGAGAGGGCAGAGAGCAGCCAAAACTCGCATGGATGTCAAGACGGAGCGGTGTGGGGCCTGGGGAGTGTTGGCAGGAGGGGCAACGCACTGCTGGAGGTAAGTGAATGGAAAAGAAAGAGTGTGGCATGTTGCGTTGGGCGTCTTTGACAGCTGGTCTTTTCACGGGGAAAGAAGGAAACTAAGCTGGAGACGGCTTGACTTCTGGTTGGGTGGGATTTGGGTATAGAATAGAGGATCAAAAAAGCAGCTTAGCTGTGGAGCTCCACCCCCATAAAACCTCTTTTACAAGGGTTTTTTTTATTTTTGTTTTTGTTCCTTGTTCCTCTGTGGAAATCCTCTGCTCGCTGCACAAAGAAGTGTCTTGGGGTGTGACCTCGGGTGAGCTGGTGAGATAGCGTGACCCCGTGTAGACACGGGAGTCACCCTCTGTCGGGAGGTGTGGGGGCACGGCGCAGCTCTGCGTGCATGTGCAAAGTACAGATACGCAGCAGTGACTGATTACTTTTGGCCTTGGTTGGATGCCAGCCTTTGGGACAGCTGAAGTCTAAGGCCAAGCCAACCTCTCAAACACTTTTTTAGTGCAGAGAGATTCCCTTAACGTGTGTTGGTAACACTGAACTGAAGAGTTACCTTCCCTTTGTGCCAGGACGAAATCCGTAGCCCCTTTTGAAACGCTCGGAAGTCTTCCTGTTGAACAGCCCAACCTAATCCCGCGTTGCTAAATAGGGTCTCAGAGCAGGCAGCGTGGTCAGGCCTGCCTCGTAATATGCAAAGGCTGCTGGGGGAGTTCAACGTTTGCAAACCAGCAAAGTGATATATTTGGTCTGTGACATCTGTACCTCTCGGTCTGCCCAACCCTCTTGTCAGCAGTTAGCGCTGTTTAATATATTAATATCCAAAATGGGAAAGGGCCTTTTCTCTTTCCTCCTTTGGGTACATCTGAAATAAGGAAGTAAAACCAAAAATAGGCACACGCCCCCCCCCCCCCCTTCGCCCCGCAGTGCTCCTTCTCTAGCTGTGCGGGAGCGTCTGACCGCTGCGCCTTTAGAAAGCAGCTTGTGGCTGAGCACCGCCTGCCTGTTGGAGAAGAGGAATGGTGGATGTGTTGGGCCTGGATGGTCGAAGGCGGAGGAGAGAAGGACGGGGATGTGCTTCGGTGTGTTGCGTCTGGGTTTCGCAATTTGGTTCTCCAAGGTGGGTGTCCAGGCCAGTGGAGCACGCTCGGCAAAACCTTGGACCGCATACTAAAATACAGTTCCCTTTAATGATAATAGGATGATGCATATGTAATCGTATTGTGTAAGATTAACACAGTAATTAATTCTGCGTACTCGATGCTGAAGTGCTG
Organism: Pluvialis apricaria; assembly: GCA_017639485.1. NCBI lineage: Eukaryota > Metazoa > Chordata > Aves > Charadriiformes > Charadriidae > Pluvialis > Pluvialis apricaria. The sequence goes on from CM030014.1 coordinate 28,779,797, forward strand.
TGCCAGCCCCATCTGGCTGTTTCCGCTGCAGTTTTGTGCGGGCTTTAGTGACGGCTGCACCAGCGCTATCAGTTCGGGGCAGCTTTCTCTATCGGGACTCTGCTGTTGTGCTTGTGGCTCTGTGGCTGTGCTGGTGTCAGCCTGTGTCTGTATATTAAAGGCTTCTGCTCTCTTACAGGCGTGAGGTCTGTGCTGCGGTACGCTGCGGCAGAAGACACCCAGCTCAGACATTGCTTCGCACTCGAAGCATCCTGTGGGACTCGTGCATGAGCTCTGAAATGAGCCCAGAACAGGCACTGCACGCGGCGGGTCCAGGAGAGATGGGAGAAAAGCTGACCAAAAATGTAGATAAGGAAAGAATTCCCAACAAGGAGGGTTTGCAGAGGGCGAGAGGAGGGCCGGAGGTGGGTATACGGATCTCACCAAGGCAGGAGGGCAGCTGCCTGGCTGCACCATGGGGGAAAGTCCACGGAAATTAGGGCATCCCCTTGTGTGATACTGATGCTGGAAAGGGATGTGAAGGGCCTTAGGGAGGACTTCCCAGGAGGAAGAGGAGAGTCCTGGAGATGCAGATGGAGTAGGAAGGCACCTGGTTCATCACACGTATATCTATCTCCAGCCCTCATCCCCCCCACCCCCCATCTAGGCACTGCTGTGCGTCCTTGGTCTCTTAAAAATAGCTCTTTTAAGTACCTCTGCAGTCAGAGGAGCGGTTTTGCCAGGCGGTAACCACCAGCGCTGCCATGCGAGCGTTTGATCAGGCAGTGCAGAGCACAGCGCTTTCATCTCTCCTGGCAGCAGCGGCGCCCTGGCCAAGTCAAAGGGTTCGGGGGAGCCGGCACCTCTAGGTGAGCGCGTGGGAAATTGCCGCTCGGCTTCCCTGCTCTCACACGAATGGGTTTTCACCTCTTGGGGCTGTAATCTGCCAAGATCTCTGAAAGAGCTCTGATGTTTGGGGAGCCTGTAAAGAGCTCCCAAAAACGGCACAGGAAGTTAGCTGCAAGCGTGCTCATTTCTGAAGCACTGATGCTCCATCCTATTTGAGATGGCTGCAGATAAAGCCTTGCAGAGATCCAGACAAGATAAGGCTGTGTACACAACCCCTAGTGAGGGGAACCTAAAAACTGGGGCAGGCTTATAATTTTTAACCCTCTACTTTTGGGGAAAAAGTTTGAAAATTATTGTTCCTAACGCATTTCAGAAAATATTCATCAGACATGCATTTTTTTTTAACTAGGGATTTTTGCATTTAATAACTTCAGAAGGAGGAGAAAAAATTCAGAGAAAGTGACTTGTGAAAGTAATTTCCCTCGGTGACATACAACTCTGACCTACATGCATGTCGGACAGCTTAGGAAAATGCTTTTATTTCAACAGTGTCAGTTTCTTATTGTATCCCGAATGCATTATTACCTGATTCAAAAATAGGGGGGAATAGGTATATAAGTACATACATACATGTGTTTGTTATATATTGTAGAGAGAGACAGACACATTTCAGTGGAAGCAGAAGAACGTTAGCTGAATTGGCCTGATTCTTGAAAATAAATAAAAAAAAGAAACGAACAAAAAAACCAATGCATTGCAAATGAATAATGCCAAAACAGCATGAGAGGGCTTTGCTAGGCTTCTCCGTCGTTTTTCTTTGCTTTGATATTGGAGTGTTGCAGCTCCTTCTACATGAGAGGAGATACTCTAACCAGAGTACCCAGGGCTTGGGGGTTCTCTGCCAGCTGTGCCTCGGGGGCTACTGGTGTGATGACCTGAGGATGTCAGGAGACCCCAGGATGGCCAGGACTGAGTACCTTCAGATGGCTGCGTGGCAGCAGCCGAGCTCCCATCCTGAGGAGCTGGAGGGGGAGATCACAGAAAGGAGAGCGACGTACACTGCTGGTAAGGATACCTTTAGCGAGAAGAGGGAGGAAAGTGGAGATGAAGGGTCAGCTAAGATTAACTCCCGTGAGACTGCAGTGGCATTCCCAAATAAAAAACTTGTCCCTTGAAAGTGTGCTGGAGTAAAAGTAGGCAGATTTGTTTAAATAAAATAAATGAGTAACTTCAACCTAAAGCTTGATCTGAGCCAGATCGCAAGTCAGCCTTGTTTAAAGTTCAGCGAACTTTAAACCCAGTGCTTTTCCACTTTGAGCTTGGATCAGATGTCAAGCAGCAAGAAGCAATGGCCTTGTCTCAGATGAATTGGGCAAGTGCTGGAGGTGGCATGAGATCACCCTCGCAGTCTTGAGCACCCTGTGGGATGTTAAGGCGTGTGAGATCTCTGCTGTGTGGAAACACCCCTTCTTGCTTTAAAGCAGTTAAGAATGGTGTCACCATCCCCGGCGTCCTGTGAGTCACCCCCAGCAGCTGGCAGCCACCGCCGTGCACGTGGAACGTCTCGGCTGGATTTCGCCAGGTTCCTTGTCCGCGCAGAATTGCAGGGATGTGGATGGTTTGGGCATTTGTACTTATCCATGCAGTCCGTCGAGGCGTGTTATTGTAAGAGACGACAGTAAATAGTGTTTGCTGCACAGCCTCATCTTGGAGGCAAGTTTTGCAGTATTTTGCACCTTCTCCACGATTCGTAAAGGTTTGTTTGTACCCAATGTCAAGCATTTGGTGCAGTTTCCTTCCTTGGGGTGGGGGAAGCCACAGTAAAGCACTTTGGCATTCCGTGTCTGGGTTGTTGAGATGTTACTGGAAAGAACTGGGGGTATTTGGGGATTGGGCTTCCTGAGTGAGCGCGGTGCAGTGTAGATTTGATTAACATTGAGTTCAGTGATGGACTTTGGATCAGGAGTGCACCATTGGACCTGACCTGTCCATCACCCCCAGGTTTGCTGTGCTGCCATCCATACTGGGAAGCAGTTTCCCATCAAACAGGGTTTGAGTCAGGTGAAACCCAGCAAAAAGCAGCTTTCCGAGAACGGTCTAATGTCCAGTGGTTGCACCAGCTGCTTGGTTTACTGCGTTTCCCAGCAGCAGGACACCAACAGAAGTCATAAGGCACATCCCCTCCCACTCCCCTGATTTTTTTACATGTGCTTTTTTTGAGCTTCCCTTCAGGATTTACTCGGTGAAGAAGATGAAGTCGGGACTGGCAGTGGGGTGAAATGGCTGCCCTGAGGACAAAGCCGACTGATCCGGTGAAATGCTGGAAGAACTTCAGTATTTAAACAGAACTAATTTGTGACATTATAAAAAGAAAAACTGCAGTACAGATAAACTTGAGCTTCTCTTGGGGCATGGACTCTCTGAATTAACGCTGTTATGTGTATGCTCATCTCGGGGCCCCCCAGCTGCTGTGTGCTAGGAAATGGCTCCATTTTTACCAGTGGTGTTTAGAAAACAAGGTGGGGGTGAGGAGTAGAGTGTTGTAACTAGTAATGGAAATTATTGGGGGTTGAGAATGGCCTCTTCTGAAGCCATCCATCCTGGGCATGACAGATGCCTGACTTCTATGTTGGGGAGGCATTTCCTTCATGAAAAAAGAAGTCTGGTGTCTTCATGGCCAGGTGGCACCGAGTGGACGGGAGGAGAGCTGCGTGCTCGTGTGCAGGAGTCGAGCTCTTGGCAATAACATCGTCCTCCCGTATCTCATCCCTCCTCCCATACCTCAGCCCTTCTTCCAGCGAAGCGCTGGCTGGTCCTGGAGGGCCAACAGGGATCTTTCATTGCTCTGGGAAGCTCAGAGAGCTTTCTTAGACCATACGCGAGCTCTCTAAGACTGCTGAAATGTGTTGTGCTAAAAGAGCAGTATGCGAGGCGGTACTGAATGGAGGAGACACAAAAATGTCTGGGGCCTCATTTACTGCTTTAGGGAGTAACTTATGTTTTTGTTGGAATTATCTGCCTGGATCTCTTCCTCTCTTCCTCTGTAAGTTGCTAGCTGGCTTTGATGAAAAACCCATCTGCGCTGAGATTCATGGGTTGTCTCGCTTTCCCCCCCCACCCCCTGCTTTCTCAGCCACCCCGTTCCCCGCTGGGTGCGCCTGGCTCGGCACCGTGGAGGGCGGCCGGCTCTGCCTTTCTCCCGGCGCTGCGCAAACCTGGGGAGTATGCGCCACCGCTAGTGGCACCCCGGGAGAGTGATACCCTGCAGATTTCGGGAACGGTCGCTGCTGTGGGTGGTGACCACGTTACTCCTGTCTGCTCGTGCCAGTAAGGCAGTGCCACGGGGTTGGCAGAATGGGTTGGCGTCCTTCGTCGTGGAGGCACAAACTCCCGCCTGCGTGAAGCTTCTGTGGCCTTAAATACCAGCAGGGAGAGAGCAGCCTGCTTCGAGGGGAGGTGTGTGGTTCGGATCCATGGCGGATCCACCTAGTTGCCATCTGCAACCTCTGCCGACGGACTTATTTCTGAAGTGCTGGACTTACTTCTGAAGCGCCAACCGTAGGAAGCGGGTGGTGTGTTTGGGGACAGGAGCTGAGCAGGGCTGTCCAGGCTCTACACCTGGTTTTCTGACACAGGAAAAAGCAGGCTAAAACCACTTGGAGTAGCAGATATAGAGCAGAGAGACACTAAAATAGCCTTTATTGCCTTTTTGGCCTCTCTGAACCTCAGTAAACTTTAAATGTGTTTCAGTTTCACCAGCATGGTGTTTTCCTCCTTCCAACAACTGTGTAGATTTGTTGCACTTCAGACCACTTGATATGCCCATAATCACACTGACCCATCACTGGGATGCTCTCAGGGTGCGTTAAGTGGGGAAGAAAAAGGTAATTCTTTGGATAGGTTGTACCTGGCGTCATGGAGCTGCCAGATGCATGGCACACTCTGTGAGCTTGTAGTTGGAGCTGGATCTAGGCTCTGCCAGGTCCTCCATCCCACGGAAGAGTGGGCATTGCCTGCTGTTTTGAGAGGCACCGGTTTGCTCCTGCAAAGCATTCTCCGTGCTGGATCCTTAAGCAGAGAACATAGTCTTAGGTTTGGGTAGGAGGTACCACTGAAACTGTTTTCCTTTCCTAAGCATCTGGGGGGGGATGCTGAGGGGAGAAAATAGCAAGGTTTTAAATGATGGCTATATCAGGAAAGTTTCATTAATGTTTTCTGTTTTTATAAATACATATGTGAGACTTGGAGGAGGGAGGCGTGCCTTAAGCTCCTTAAATATATCTAGGCACCCAGATTTGTGCTATAGGTTTATATTGCCTATGATTTATAAAACTGAATTCTATTCAGGCAAGGTCACTTCCTTGGCAACGTTATTGTGGGCTTATTGATGGTAAATACGTTTGAGATGATGCTATAAGGGGATAGTTTTACTAGCTTAATAAATCAGACTTGTGTTTAAAAAACAGAGCAGCGCTTGCTGTTATTACGGTCTGAAGTCCAGCCTGCGTGAGGACGTGACTTGCTGACGTGCCTTGGCAAAATGCATATTTGATGTCCGCTACTGCAAATATTTTGACTTCTGCGAACCTGGCTGCTGCTCCGATGAAGAGCGATATCTGGGATTTTGGGATATACAGATTCCTGCATATCTGCTACCTCGGCTGCTCTGCTGCAGCCTGACGCTGAACTTGGACCAGGGCTTCCTCGACAGCTTGTGTTGAGTGGTACCCGCCTTTCCTCTGGTCATTTCAGTCTCGCTTTAACCAGGGCAACTGGTGATGCGTGGTAGAAGCGGTATCAATTTAGCTTGCCTAACAGTGAGGTTATGGCGAGCGAAAGCAAGCATTTTTGGCTTATGGAAAAACATCTGATTATTGTAACATGTTTTTTTCCGACTCCTTTTTGTGTCAGAGACAAAATAGTTAACTATAGTTTTTATGTTTCCATTTGTCTTCCATGCCTCAAGTTCCTTGCATAGAAAGGAATTATTTTGTTTTTTACCAGATAAGTGATTGAAGTGCTTGTTAAATAATTTCTCATGATTTCTCTGAAAGTTATTTGCTTTGGTGGACTCTAATGGATGTCCATTCTAGTCTTCTCTTTATTGCCATTGGGATGTGCCTTTTTTTTTTTTCTCAGCACCTGATGCTTTTTGATGAACATTCTTGACATCTGTATGTCTCTTCTACAGTATAAAGTATGAATTTCTTAGTGAAAGTCAATTCATTTTAAATGTAATGCATGAAGTGTTTTGCTTAACTCAGAGGGGCTTGAATAGCGCTTTCTGAAGTCATGGCCAGAATTCCCATTTTACTCCTGTCCTCCAGTGCAGTCGACGTGGTGGAGTGCTACTGTTGAGTGCCATCCCGGACAGGGCTGAGCTCTGGGTATGAAGAGGAGAAGCAAACCTCGGTAGTGCTGCTGGGCTGAAAACTAGCCATGGTAGATGCACAGTCCTGCAAGTTTCTTTCACTGACTTAGGTTAAATTGAATTAGATCCTTTGCTGAGCAAGTTGTAAAGAGTCACTGGGTTGTCCTTGAGGAGATGGAAAGACATCATGCCCACCTACAAAAAGGTTGGTGTCAGAGAAATATTATCCTGAAGGGTAGCATAGCTGCAGCTGGTACAAAGTGTATTTATTGTCCCGGGGCCTTGGAATACCAATTACATGTCTTGGCGTACAGTGATATTTGCAGAGGCATTACATGTTTAAAATAAGTATTTAGAATAAAGACACGCTCCCATCTCATTTCAAAAGATAAGCACCATAAAGAAACACATGATTTGGGCGGAACGAAGAAGCGTTTTGTTTGATTTGGAGGTTTAATGTTCCATGTAAAGTAAATAGTCCTACCTGAGCGATCACACCCTGGGCTTTAAAGCTGGTGGGGCAATTTTCACCGTTGACTTCAGTGTGGGAACGGTTATGATAAGCCATGAGGCTGGTGGGTCAGGGTATGGGAGGAGAAGCGGCGCTTTTGGGAATTGGTGCTGTTCATGCACGGTGTGAGGCACTTTCTTTCTTCTTCTTCAATTTCAACGTGAAACTGGCGACTTTAGAAATTGAAAAGGTTTGTTACCAGCAGCGGTCTCCAAATATCTTACTGAGTGAGGCTGCCACGGGCACGTGCCCATCATGAAATGGCTTCTGTGTTGAGCTGCCTTCTGAAGGCTCCTATGGTTGCTGCCTGACCGCGTCCGAGCGGGAACATGCTGCCCGAGCCCGGGGCTTGCCTGGGGCACGCCGGCACCCCACGTAGCTGGGGTCTCTTTTCTGTCCGTTACTGCTAACAAGGAATGTGTTAACGTTGTCGGGGTTGGACTAGGTGATCTCCAGAGGTCCCTTCCAACCCTGACCATTCTGTGAATATTTGGCAGGCGTCTGTCTGTGGGGTAGGAGGTGGGGTTTTGTAACGGAGAGGAGCTGGTCCCACCAGCCGAGAGCGTGGGCCTGTTCCGGAGCTCATAAACGCGCTGTCCCTCTGGGCACGTAACCTGCCAAGCAAGAAACCTGTGTATGGCGTTCTCCACCATGACATGCCTTGATAATTATTCTGTCCTAAGAGTTAAATTGTCCTTCCATCTTCATGCACTGGCAGTAGCCCCTTTGTCCCTTAGCCAGCAGGGTCAGGGACTGTTACTGCTGGTCCAGGGCGATAGTTGGAGCTCGTGGCTTTGCAGAAGGCAAAGATAAGCTTTTTGGTGTTAACCGCTTTCCTGACAGTGTTGGAGTGGAGGGTGCTAACGTGATACGCTTGTCAGGGCTGGAGCTGTTGGAGCAGCGTGGCCACGCTGCGGCACCGTTTGTGGCATCCTTCCCTTCCTCTCTCACTACCTCGGTGTTGAAGGTGGTCCCCGCACAGGCGTGTTTGTTTCTGCTCCTGGTCTGGACAGGAGCACGGCAGCGAACGGAGGCTCACGTCTTGGGAAAGCGGCTTCTCAGCCCCGTGGGTGCTGCTGGGTGCACTGCTTCTCACTGCAGCCCCGACTGTTGGCATGTCCTCAACTGCGTGGCTTACCTGGTTCAGATGCCCTGGAGCACATCTGTCATCGCGTGTGTCATACCTGTTAATGTACAGTGGTGTATTAGAGCTGAGCTCCGACAGCTCCAAGCACGCGCTTTGTTTAAGACCATGCCCTGGTAGGGGCCGATGCTGGACCAGAGCTGTGCACCACCCTGCCGCGATGCTGGGAGCTGGAGATGGGAAGCTGGGCCAGCGCGGGTCACCCCTCGCCTTGGGTCCGGGTGGCCGATAGTGCCCGTGCGGTTCCACAGGTGCCTGGCAGAGCCTCTGCGGCGAGTCAGCGCGAAACTGCTGCTTCTTAATTAGGGCAGAAGGGGAGGCGGTGTGCCCACCCTCCAAAAACAACAGGGCAACTCAGAAAAGAGGGGGAATAAAGAGCTGACACAGCCAGAAATGAAGGCTTCTGCCTTTATTAAACCCCAATGTTTGTTGACAAGGCAAAACCAAAATGAAACATGTGCTTAAACTCTTTCCCCTGTGCCACCCCCCTTCCTCCTCAAATCTGCCTCTCCTGTTCTCCTGGACGATTTTTTTCAGCTGTGACAGCGGCGTATGTTTTTTCTGGCACGTGCAGAGAATTTTAATGCGGGCAGGACTAATGCAATGATTTATTTCATTAGCAAGTGACTTGTACAGCTGCTCCTCCACGCATCTTCTGAAATGTAGCCATGTTCCTCACTTAAAACGCTTCTTTTCCTCCTTCTCCATGTAAAAATTCTTCATTCCCCACTTTTTGTTGTTGTTGTTCTGTTTGGTGGCATTGGAAGCACGGACTTAAGTGTATGGCTTCACAGATGTTTTATTTTCACAGCACAGTGATGTTTTGGAAAAAAACCAAGAATTGCTAGAAGTGAGTCTTCCTTGTGTACGTATTTACAAAATGGAAATACACACAGTTGAATTAACAGGTCGCGCTAAACAGAGTATCGGAGAGATCTTCTGAAACTCAGCTCCAGAGGGGCAGATCTTTAGCTTTAACAAATGTATTATTACCTTTCATCTGATGTATCGAGTATATGAAAATACAACTGCTTCACTGGCAAAATTGCGCGATCATAGTTTGTTTAAAACTATAAAGGCTTGTGATATTTTTTTTTTTTTCCTCCCAGGACAGGAATAGGGAATTTTAACAGCGAATGTGGATTTGAGATTACTTCTCAAATCCCCCTTTATTTTTTCTCCTCTTTAGTTTCCTTGGGTATGTTACTTTATTTTGAATGGAGGGATTCCTGCCCCACACCTGCATGCCTTTTCCCTTTAGGTATCCTCTTTTCACACACTTTTGTGTGAACTCATTCTGCCTCTGCAGCCCCTGCTCCCTTCGCGGGCGCTTTATGGAGGGTGCTGGGTGGAGGAGAGGGTTAGTACTCAGAATGTACAAAAAACGAATAAGAAGGTGTAGTTGAAGTATAAAATGTTCGTATAGGGGAGCAGAAAAACATTAAAAACTACACCAGCAAAAGCTGGGAACAAAGCTTTACTGCTTTGTATTTAGGCACGGCACAGTTGTGGGGACAGATTGAAGTGCATAAATGAAGGAAACCTGGAAAGAAATGTAAATGCTCTAAGTTTACTATGAAATTGTTATCACATTACCCAAAAAAAAGACTGAGGAACAACTTGGTAAATTAAAAAGCTTTTGTGCATATATCAGAGGCGAGAAAACTGCCAGTGAATGATGCTGATGTATGAACGTAGAGACCAGTGAGAGACATGCTAGAACAGGCGGATGTGATCCCTGAATGTGCCCGTCCCCAGGGGTTGCATCTCTCAAATCGTCATTTAAATTAAATTAAAGGTGTTATTTAACATGATTGCGTTTCAGAGGGACACTGGTGGGATCCATTGCTTCAGACCAGTAAACATAACAAAAATGACTAACACCTGTAGAGTATGTAAGAATTAATGGAAAAGTCTCATCATCTGTTTGCAGAAGAGTCATGTTTCAAATCTTTCTGCCTGTTTCCTCTTGCCTCATTTTCAGAAGTTGGTGAGCCTGGAGAGAGGGAAACAGCATGCTTGAATTTTCAATATTTTGGTGATATCGCTCACCCAGAGCTTCAGGAAAAAAAAAACCAAACAACAAAAACCCCTAAGCTGTCGTAGGATGGGAAAGTTCCTGTCCTGGATTAGTGACTGCCTGGCGGGTGGGAAACAAAGCGGTCAGGTTTCACAACACCGCACAAGTCGCACAGGGATTTGCTCCGAGATCTGTGCCGTTGAGCAGCGATAACGGGTCTGCGGAGGAGAGGAGGAAGGGCTCGGTTATGGATGGGTTTGGCTGGCTTTGTCTTCAGAGGGCTGCCGGGACCGGAGAAAACGCTGAGCAGCTGCCGAGGGATCTGGCGATCCTGGGTGGCCGGGGCAGCGCAGCGGCAAAGGAAACCTGTGCCAGCGGGGGTAAGACAAAGCGCTTCACTCATATTTTATTCCTGCCCTCCACCCTGTGCCGGGGACAACTCTCGGTGAGTCAGTGCCGCTTGCAAAATATCCTGAAGTCATTAGCGGCAGCCTCAAGCTCAGGGCTGAGAAACGGTCAGGAGGGGGAAATAAAAGTGGAGGAAGTGTTGGAAGGAGAACAAAGCAGCCCCGTTGTTATGTTGCTGTTGGACCACGTGGCCTGAGCGTGTGCAGCTGGGGTGTCCCGGTGTGCCGGCCTCGAGGGATGCTCGCGGGCTGCAAACGCTGCCGGGGAAGTTGACGGAGAGAGTGGGAGGTATGGAAAAGCTGCTGTGCAAGGAGGGATTGGAACAAGCGGGGTTCAGCCTGCAAAAGCAACGAGCCGGGAAAGGAGGGTGTTAGGGGAGGTGGTGCAGCTATGAACGGTGTGCAGAAAATGAAGGCAGAAGGATTACTGTCGGTGGTGATGGGGTTTGCGGGTGTGAAGCAGAGAGAGGAGGGGTTGGCTCCGCGTAGTGTGCGACTGCAGAATTCATTGCCTTGGGCTGTTTGGGAAATGTGAGTGGTTTCAAGAAGCAATTAAACAAATGTGCAGAGGATGGGCATGGGTACAGCTGATGACACAGCTTTTCAGAAGCTGTGTGCATTTACTGGAAGAGAAATACATTCACATGTTTGTCCATAAGTTATGTGGTTCCTCTGTGTATCTGCTGTCGGTCACTATAGGAGACAGGTAAGAGCTCGATAGACTTTTTGCTTAATGAGGTGAAGACACCGTTGTTAGCAGTTTTAGGCTAAATCTGCTGTGGGTTGTGGAAATGGGGATTGCCTGGTGTTCTCTGCCAGGTCGCCGCTGTCTGCAGCTCCCGGAGTGGACAGCAGCGTGTGGGATGTGAGACGGGCTTTTGCACTCTTCTGCGCTTCGATGATTAAGACCTGAGTCCAGTGGGACACTTGGACAATAAAGGTTAAGTGTAAGAGTGTGTGGACAGGTTATAACTCCCTGACTGCCTTGAAGATGCCACATCACTCACTTGTTCTCTGCACAGGATTAATTTACCCCGAGAGGACTGTCTGTGTGGGCTCAGCCTGCCTGCCGGCCAGCGCTGCACCCCGCAGCCACGGCAGGCTCTAGGTTTCAAGAAGGCAGCAGCTATTTGTTTAACTATTTTTACAGGTTTGGGGAGATCTTTTTTTGTCCTTCCTTTCTTAGTGCTCCTAGCTGACACCTTGTGCTGTGTGTAGCCGATAAGTTTTCGTCACCTCCAGAAGAGCAGCTTTGTACTAACCGCTGTGATGCAGAAGCGCACACAAGTGACTTATCTAAAAGTGTGGGAGGAGAGCACCACTTGTGAGCTATCCTACCCTGCCTGGAAGAGCAGCCGCCTTCCCGCTCGGCAGAAGAGGTTCGGTGGCAGAATGCTTGAGAGGGACCTCCTGTTAGGACACCACTTGTGCAAATAAAATAAAATCCTATCATGTGAAGTCATAGCAGTAGTAATTAAACTGCTCTGCAGTGAACCCCTGGTGAACAAAAGGTACCTCGAAATGTTGTTGCTCTGCTAAAATGTACTTGCTTGCAGAACCTACTTTGCCAACTTACAAATCAAAGCAAAATAACTGTTCACGCTGCAGCAGCATGCACAGTCATCAGAGGCGGAGATCACGTTGTGCTGGGTGCTGAAGGTGAGTTTTCCCGGTCCTTTGTGTGGCCTGGGGAGGGGAGGAGAGGAGGTGTTGTGACTTGTTGGGTGTCCTCTGCTGTGCAGTATCAGGAGGAGTGCCCCAGCAGGAGCTGTAAGGTTGTTCCACCCTGTTGAACCTGCCACTCCTTTAGATTATCCTGGCCCTGGGAAACAAAAGCTGACGGTACCGAGGTGTGCCTGCTATCCACCTACACCTGGAACTCCTCGGGAGAGGCTTCTGAAGTAAAAAGCATGGCAGAGTCCTCCAGGGCCCGGAGCGAAGAGCTCTGCTCTGCAGGGCGGCAGGGCAGCCGGGGCACCTCCCGTGGTGTGGAGGCTCTGTCCTGCCTGCGCAGAAGATCTTGGTTTAGTTTCCTGGAGGCCAGACCCTCATCTTGTGTAAAGAAGTATGGCGTGAATAAAGTCAGGTTGAGGGGCTGCATGCAGCGTGGTCGGAGGGAGCTGTCTCAGTTTGGTACTAAGCTGATACTGGACAACTGTATTTCGGTGTTTCTTGATTTGGAAGACGTTGCCGTCCAAGTGTGGTTTGCCCGCAGAGCCTCTGACAGGGTGGAGGCTGACTCAGCGGTGCTTTCCCCTTTAGCAAATGGCTTTTGCAGTCTCCTTCCTTCACGTGGTGCCCTCTGTTCCCGAGGGCACCAGGCAGACACGGAGCGGAGCGGGACAGCCCACCGGGGTCTCCAGCTGCGGAGGGGATGGGGGAGAGGCAGGGGTGAGAGGGTCTTGCAGAGACCACAGAAGAGGAGCTGTAAACAGCGTGGGGCACCTTGCGTTGACTCCCCGCAGAAGAGAACGCAGGGATGTCCTGCATCCCCCCATCCCCTCCAGCCTGCTGAACCTCTGCCTCTGAAACCCTACTGGCCAAAAAGACTTCAGCGTGCCTTTCCAGCGCTTGCGCCTCAAGCAAATGAAAAGTGAGATGATCTGTCAAGGCAGGGGAAATTATTTCAATAAAAGCTAGAATTGCTTGTGCTTCTTGAATCTTTTTTGTTGTTGCTGTTTAAGAACTGGAGGTAGAACTGTGTTTGCCTTTTAGTTGTGGGGTGCTCTGTAACAAATCAAGTTGAGTTCCTTAATAGAGTTAAAAGAAAATATAAGCAGTCAGCATTAGGATGCCTTAATAATTTAGTATTTAATTCCATGAAGTGTAGTATTTGTAATTCAGCTTATGTGGTGTTGTACTGACTCAGAGTTCCTGCAAAAGCAAGCTACTTCTTGAAATGTAGAATACTGTGAAATCTCCCTTTCTCTTGCTGCGTTTCCTTAGAAGAGTGAAGCTGTGAAGTCTAAAAATATATTTGTCTGTTTTGTGAGGACCTGTGGATTAAGATATATGTTATAAAGCAACTTTTCATGTGACTCGCTCGCTCCAAAAAAAGCAGGGAGTCTTCTCTGCCACTGCGCTTGAGTAAGAGTGCATGAATCACCCAAGAGTAGGCAGTAAGATATTTTCCTAGGAAAAGTTAGCTGTTTATTTCATTTCCCCTGTTCGTTGTGTTAAGCATCAGCATCGGCATTTTTCCTGTAGTGCTTTACGGCTCCACTGTTCAGAGCCTTCTCCACGGCTCTGGTGGGAGCAGAGAGCAGGCAGCCTGCAAGCCGGTTCCTGCTTTAGCTGAGGGCAGATTTCAGACTAGGAAGGAAGATGCCCATTTTGAGTGGGCATTTAAGTATTTAAAAGGCTTATGTGGTGTCAGTGTGTGTTTGCTGCTGGCCCTTCTGTGCCTGGGTCACAGCTTTTGTGGGACAGCAGGGCTTATCTGAGGAAATACATGCTCATCCCCAGAACCACGAGGCTCTTCAATAATAGGTTTTTGGTTATATTTTTTTTTCTCTTTTTTTTCTTTCTTTTTTTGCAGGTGTTTCTTGAACTCTTCAGTGTGTCACAGAACTGTTCTGTTTTGGGATATCCTGCTTAAACCCTCAGAAGAAAATCTGCCAACAGCCAAAAATGCCTTGAGTTGGAGAGCAGCTGCTTTATCCCCAGGTAATGTGTCGGTAGCTCAGCAACTTCGCAACACCACAGCTCAGCACGGCTTGCTTTCAGCAAGTTGCTCAAGGAGGGAGTTGTCACTAGGGTCTCTCTAGAAAGGTTGGTGATCTGCACGTGTTTGTCTCCTGAGGAGCGCTGGGACACTGCTCCTGTGTTCTTGGACGCATCCCAGAGCAGCCACATAGGGAAATGAGCAGTGCCCTCCTGTCTTCTGTGGTCCGGTGTGCTGCTCATGAGGTGTTTATGCCTCAGCATATGTTTCCTACATCATCCCTTTGGGTGCTCCTCTTATATTTGCCCCCTTTTATAACATGATGGGAGCTGGAGGTGTCTGCTAATACGAGGTAGTGCAAAAGAGGGCAGGCAGTGCTGTACATCAGGGTCCGGCTTTGCTTTCTCCAGGCGTAACATTCCTACAGTAATGTTTATCAAGTTCATTTATGAACCCAAACATGCCTCAAACCCTACTGTGGATTAATTGGCTCCCAGCAGCTGTTTAGTGAGGCTTCACGTGGGGATTGTGCTCAGCCCACTGCAGGCTTGCAGAACTTTCCTGTGAAGTCACCAAAAGTGTGTCAGTACCAGGCTGGTGAAACTCCCGCTCTTTGTGAACCCATAGCTTCCCCCCTCCCAGTTATATGCCTCATTATGTGCTTCATTAGTGTTCATGCCTATGGTCAAGTAGAAGCTCAGTTCCGGAAACGCTAGTGGTGGGATTTGGATATTGGCTGGCTGGGTTGGGAGGTGAAGGAAAGCAAAGCGGAGACTTACCCTGCTGCTGGTATGATCCTGGCTGTGCTAAGCTTGACTGTCACTTGTGGAAGGGAATAGAAGAATGGTTTGAGTGGCAGCGGCCTCAGATCCCTGCTACATTGCATGCGGTGGCTAACGGCCAGTTCAAGTCTGTCCGTTTGATGTTTGAGGTGGTGGACTTTGAAATGAGATCTTTAGATGACTTGAAATTTTAAAATCGCCCCTCTGTTCTCCCTGTCCCCTCCTGTTGCCCACACACACTGATACATATTTAAATATACGCATGCCTGCGCACGCAGCCTTGACTGAGATGTGTTCCTCTCTCCCAGGACCAGCTGCCTGCCCGGTGTTCAGTGTCCCGTTTGGAGGCACCGTACACTATGGTTCACATCAATGTGTTGAAAAAATTCATGTGTGTTCTTGTGGTGGTACTGGTAGCTCTGACGGTTTGCCTGTGGAGAGAAACAAGAAGAAGCTACTATGTTCCTTTCAAGACTGAGAGTGATGATTTGCAGGTTCACAGGACTTCAGAAAAATGGAACCTACTTAAATCACAGGGCCTTTTCCATGAAGCAGCTGGTGAGTTGGGTCAGATACCCAAAACTTGGTTTAGTAACCACAACAAAGTAAAAGGCAGCACCTCTGGAACAGCCGAAAAGTCCCAGAAAGTGGCAGACTCTGTGAAGGTATGGGATAAGGACAGTTCATCCAGAAACCTCATACCCAGGCTGCAGAAGGTCAGAAAAAACTACCTGTCCATGAACAAGTATAATGTGACTTACAAGGGGAAGAGGAATGCTGCTAAACTCAGCCCAGAGAAGTTGCTCTGCCAGCTACGGGACAGGGTGAACGTGACCATGATACAGGGATCAGATGGTCCTTTTGATACCTCGGAATGGCAGCAGTACCTACCAGGGAAAAGCCTCAATGAAACAGTGGGCCGCCTGGGTCGCTGTGCTGTTGTGTCCTCAGCAGGGTCTCTGAAATCATCTCGTCTGGGACAAGAGATAGGTTGGTATCTTTCTATTAGCATAAAGTCAAATAACGTTGTTTTATAAAAGTAATCTACTGTCACGCACTTACCAATAAGTCTCTGGTGTGGTCACAGAGGTGTTTAAAATAAGTTGAAATACTACCCTTAAACTTCTTCTAAAGTTAGTGAACATTACAGCCTGGGAGGAGATGGGAGTAATGACCAAATACTCCCTTCCTATCCGAGTGTACGCACGGCACAGTGTAGGCTGCCTTATGATGCCCTGGATCACAGTGTCTGTGAGCCTTAGACCTTGGGCAGACCAAACTGGGCAAACCCCAAGGGAGTGGAAGGGTTGGGTTAAGCTGAGAGGACATGACATATGTGCAGGTAGCTCTGTTCCAGCTAGTCCTTTCCATTTTCATGATTGCATTGGCATCACCAGAGGGTAGCACTAATACTGGGTACCAGATCTTGGTTCCTCAAGTATTTGTTTCTTGAGAGGGTTTGGGGTGGGTTGAGTAATGCCAAAGCGCTCATTGCACAGTCAACAGTCAGAGAATTTTTCATTCAGAAAGACTTGTTCAGAGAAGAAGTAAAAGAAAACTCTTAAGAAGAAAAAAAAAAAACGCTAGACGCAGCCCTAAGTGATCTGCTGTCGGTGACCCAGTGTTGAGCAGAGGGGCTGGGGGCACAGACGATCTTCAGATGTCCCTTCCAACCTCAACGATGCTGTGATTCTTGCTCATGACTTTCCAAAAGTGGCAGTGCTTCATTCTGAACCATAAGGCAGTGGCTGAGTTTCAGTGGCCCAGAAGACCATGGAAAAGCTTTACAGGGCTTTATTTTATTTCTTCTTTAGACAGAGTTTGGTGATGCTTTGCAAAGTCTTATCTGACCGTATTTGTCAGAGGTTAATGGATTAATGAATAAATGCTGAAGTGTCGGTCTTGTACTGTGGATTATAAAGAAGCATGTTTTGATACCAAAGCATTTTGTGTGTTTAAGAAAGCAGCATGCAGGGGAAACCAGCTCTCCAGCCTTCAACTCAGGATTTTGTGCCTGCTGTTCCCTCAGCTTTCTTCATTCATTGTTCTTTGAGGTTCAGTTAAGATTCACACTTTGCTAAACTGCAGCTTCACTGAAGGGGAAGTTTTAAAACCTAGGAGTTTTCTCTCCGGTGGAAATTGTTTGCAGACTTTGGTGTGTATGCAGGTTGTCTGTTGGATCAGGTCCCTCTGGCCTGCACTGAGCTGCAAGTAGCCTTCATCCTCTGAAACGAGTAGATGGATAGGTTTTAATGTATTATTCATGGACAACTTGGGCAAAGCCTTCAGAATTGTAGTCCCTGGATGCTCGTGGGAGGGTCAGGGTTTTGCTCTGGTACTTGCTCAGGAGTGTTCCCCTAAACTCCTCTGTGCTCCACAGGACAGGTGGGCAGGTGCTAGAATGAGGTTGAACAGTCTGAAATGTGTTAAAATGCTGTGAAAGATGCAATGAAAAAGGCAGCAGGATAGCATTGCCTCCTGGTAAAAATTGCAGGTGGGAGTCGGTTGATGTAATTGTTTCCAGCTCTTAGGAGGTCAGGTGGGTCAAGACTTGGGAAGCCAATTCTGACCTTTCCTTTGAGTACCTGCCTTGGCTTGTCTAGGTGCCTCCTGAAGTTCAGTAGCTAAAGGTTTCCACAGAAGTGACCTTCTGTTGAGCACCCTCCCCTGACACAGCTGGCTCGTGTCCAAGGGTGTCTCTCAGACTCCAGCATACGGATAGAACTGCTGGCTCCTCCGTGAGGAGACCCTCCTAAGAGCTGAGGACGGTGTTTGCGGCGCGTTGTAATGCAGTCCGTGCAAGCGCTGGATTCGGTGTGGGAGCAGCCAAGATGTGCAATGGGCTGTGTCCTGGCTGCGGCACAGCTGAGAGGACGTCAGATGTGGAAAGCTATTTCATTGTTCCTAAGGCCGATCTCTGAGCCTGTCCCCGAAACTGAAGCGCCAGTTTGTTCCAGATCACAAAGGATGGACGCTGGAAAGGTCACTGTGAAATGTGCCCGAGGCAAATGCCGTTAACCCCTGCTGGTGTCCCTGGCTGGCGTTCCTTGCGCCTGGGTCACAGACTTCGACCTTTCTGCTCAAGCAGTCATCTCTGCCAGGGATTCGGCAGAGTTTTGGACACTTGCAGCCTTGACCTGGGCAGGGTGAATATTGAAGGATTCAGGAGGATTCAGTGTATTTATGTACCTTTTTTTTCCCAGTTATGACCTGACACATTTCCACATAGGAAAAGTCGTGGCTTTGTTGGAGAAAGATGCCAAAAAGGCAGTACACCTGACAGGCTTAAAATGAAGCATTTGCGTAGATGAGCACAACGGATTACTGAATTATTGTTCCTTAAGTGGCCAGGAAATATTTGTTCTGTGTAATCACATTAAGGTATCGAATGAGCAATTAGTCAATGTAAGGGGAGGCTGGCAGAGCAGAACAGGAGAAAGCTTGTAAACAAGCAGCTTTCCTCTTACTGGGCTCTTGGTTTTATTGGAGGTTATGAATTACCAGTGAAGAATCTGATACGGGAAATACCGAGTGCAGCACAATCACCTGGAGACAGAGTGCTTCAGGGAGCCAGCTACTCTGCCTGCGCAGTCATTAAACACCCTTTTTAAACGCAAATTTAGGGCGTAATAATGCTTGGTGTCTGGCTGCAGTTAGATAGGGAAATTATAACCCTGTACTCCATTGGTGCAAGGTAGGATGTGGAGTTCAG
Source organism: Pluvialis apricaria (assembly GCA_017639485.1). Classification (NCBI taxonomy): domain Eukaryota; kingdom Metazoa; phylum Chordata; class Aves; order Charadriiformes; family Charadriidae; genus Pluvialis; species Pluvialis apricaria. The sequence goes on from CM030014.1 coordinate 28,798,236, forward strand.
GGTCTGTAGTGGTAACTACAGAGCCGCTTCTCAGCGTGGGTGCATTTTTTTTTTTTTTTTTATTGAGAAACTTCACCTTTCTGGGGTGTGTGTGTTGCTTTGCAAGGGCTCTAAACAAGGTGCACTTGCCTATGAGAATAGCTGAGAAACCAGTTCTTCGCTACCAGTGGTTGCTGATCCTCCAGCACTGCTTGTGAGAACACCCCTGTTTTCAAGAAAATGATCTGGGAAAGAGCCGGTTCTGGAGCAGGCGAGCCCTTCCGCTCCCGCCGGGCACGCGGCAATTCCCCATGGACGCGCGGAAGCGCAGCCTCAGCGTGAGGGCAGGAGAGTTGGTCCCGCTCCTCTAACTCAACACCTCTGATCAGGTGAAAGGTTCCCTATCCAAATGGAGCCGGTAGGTACGGAGAAGCCAGGCTGCCAGGGTGATGGGCACGACTGCCCTCTGTGCCGCAGCAGCAGCCTGGCTCCGAGGCGTTACGGCAGCGTGGCCAGCTGCGTCGAGGCAGAGGAGGGTGCCGCAGGAATGCTGTGCTATCTTAAGAGATGATGCCAGCAGAGGAGAATGCAGTGAATCCCAAGGCATGTAACAAGCTGTGCCTGTTAAATGCACAGCAGTGGTTTTATTTCTGTAACGTGGGAGGTATGCTGGCAGGCTGAACTCAGCTTCGCTTTCCACTGTGGTTATTGTACATGATTCTCAGGCTGGTCAACCTCCAGGCTGCAAGAGGGGACGCTGGCTCACCGTTAGTTCCTAGTTCCTTAGTTTGCGGCCAGCCACATGGTCAATTATATCGGTCTGTCTCCTGGTAAAGCGTTTGGAAGGAAGAAGAGGGAGAGGGAGGAAGATGCTGCGCTCCTCCGTGCAGAGCGAATGCTGGGGCTGCTCTCTCAGCCGGCCAGGGGGTTGTAGTTTAAAAAAGTGGATTTTTGAAAGTGTGTTGATCGTGAAGTTAGACTGACAACTTCTTCCACAGAATCCGGCTTGGTACTTCTAGTTGTTAGGTGGAAAGCCAGGGACTACCCAGATTGTATTAGAAATGCAGGTGAATAACCTATTACACATCTTTTCTGTCACTCAAAACCAGTTGTTAGCTCACGGGTTTTCACTCCGTTTTGCTTTCAGACAGCCACGATGCCGTCTTGCGGTTCAATGGGGCTCCTACCAATGGCTTTCAAGAAGACGTGGGGCAAAAGACGACAATTCGTCTTGTGAACTCCCAGGTAGGTCTGATGAACGCGTGCCAAATGGGCTGAGCGTGGCAGAGCTGCGTACCTCCCCTTTGCTGCCTGGGAGCTGAGCGGCAGCCTGAAATAACAGCGTCCGCGGGGCTTCTGGGTTCATCTGCTGCTGGGAGTTTATTTGGCTTTTAATAAAAGAGCAATACTTCTTTTCTGCCCAGCGATGCCACAGACTGTGTAGATAACACATTAGCCAGGGCTGTTAAATCATAGAATCATAGAATGGTTTAGGTTGGAAGGAACCTTGAAGATCACCTAGTTCCAACCCCCCTGCCGTGGGCAGGGACACCTCCCACCAGACCACGTTGCTCAAATGGCTGAAGACAATCGGCAAAGGGCCCACGTGTAAAGCTGTAGCCTGCACACAGCCAGGAGAGGGCATGGATCTGGTGGGCGAGTCAGAGGGTCCAGGACCTCACTGCAGAGCATGGCAGAAAGTACCTTCACTGCAAGGTGTTGCTTACTGTGCTGAATTTTCCCTGACTTTTGAGAGCTCTTTCTAGGTATGAGGCCATCCCTCTGCTGATTTTCTTTGGACTTCAGTAGGGTTTGAAGCGACACTTGGTGGTCAGGACCCTGTGTAGCAATACGTTAGCAGGGTTAGTATGCCACCTGGTCAGGAGCAGGGTGAAGCCCAAAACAGAGACCATCGCTGCTCTAGGTGCATCTCAGAGGGTGTTCGCACTCTGCTTCCATACAGCTGTTACACTTCATGTTTGTCTGTTGTGGGGTTGTTTTTTGGGAGGGATGCAATTTTCAAGTGTAGACATGTGAAGAGAGGAGGAAATCAGTGGTGTGTGCTGGTGAGAGAATGGAGGGGGACAGTAAAATACTGATTAGGCCAAGAGTGGTGGGATGAAAGACGTGGTGCAGCATTGCAGCACGGAGTACCAGCACCTCCTCACCTGGGAAGAGCGGGAAGAGGCTGCAGGCACATGAGGACCAAGGGGGTGAGTGGGGGAGAGATGGGGGACCGAAGCGTAGCTTTTGTGCTCCAGAGCCGAAAAGGCAATTTTCTTTTCTCACCTCAAAACAAAAATTTACAGACCTGGAGTTTTCTCATCTGCTCCTGTGTGAGGGGTCCAGGGTGCTGCCGTGTAACGAGGTTTGAAGTTTCTGGAAGCAGCAGGAGGAGCTTGGCCATCCTCTTCAGGGGCAAGACATGGAGCTAACTTGTAACCAGTTTCCCAAGTTCATTTTGTGTGTCTTCTGAAGGATGTTCTTGCTTCTTGTGTGAATGTTGTTCCTACGCCTTTTCTGCTCTTGGGTCTCACCTTCTCCGCTTGCCGCCATGCTCTGTTCCGCTGCTTGCTGCATCTCGATTCCCCTGCGTTAAACCACCAGTCAGATGTGGGACAGTTTGTCCTGTCTGAACCAATCTGGTTTTAGCAGACATATCTGGCTGCTGACATCTTTCTTCCTCTGCCCTGTTTGACCTCTCCATATTTTTATCTTTCCCTTCTGTGCGTATTTTTATGATGTCAAGTAGGTGTTATCACTTAAGAAAACTTTCTCTGGAGGATGTGCACTTTGCCAGACTTGGCTGTGATATGAAGTAATTTACCAGCAAAACGATGTATGTGACCCGTGTGACACCAGGGTTATCTGCACAGGGAGGAGGGCAACTGTATGATTGTACAGCTGTAATAACTCCCCATGTGGATGCTTTTACTTTGGACCAAGTGTAGTTATAGCCGTGTCATTATAGCGCTTCTGTTCTCCAATGCAGATCAGCCTGCAGCCCTTGGTGACGTTTTTCATCTGCCACCATCCCCTGTGAATGGAGACACCAGCTTAGAAAAGTTCAAGTACAGGGAGAGCAAAATTGTTGCAGTTTTTGAGGCTAAAGTGAACTCGGAATGCATCGTTGATCTAGCAGCGAAACAGGGCAAAAGATGCTCTCCGTGTGAACAGTGCAGGAGTCTCTCTGCTGGAGTTTCTTAGACAAACAGCTCTAATTGCAGTCCCTGTTATCTTCAGGGATCGCTGGATTGGGAGCCTGGTTTTCTTCTGTGTTTTCATTTGCACTTGTAATGGTTCGGTGCTGTTCTCGTCATGGCAACGTCATTTAAACCTTCTCATTAGTGGCTTTGCCTGATTGCATTTCATTTCCAGCTGCTGGGAGGCATCAGATACTGGCAGGACAAGCTGTAATTTGTTCTTGTTCTGGGTTTGGCTTTTCTTATGTTGTAAGTGGTCACTGGGAACAGGGACAGGATTGTGGCTTGGCTGCTCTTATTTTGGCTCTTACTATTCATCAATCCCCGGTCTGTTCCCAAAATGAAGGAAATGGGATCTCCTGAATCTAATCTGTCAGAAGTAGTCTGTATTGAGTAGTATCCCTTTGGCATGTGTAGCCAGTGGCGCTAAGTTGCTTAATAACTATTTGAAGATACTTTTCTGTAATTTGCTGACCAGTGTCTAGCACGTATCTGGGGGTGGGTGGTTTTAACAGTAGAGTGGGGTATCTTGTACATCCGTGTGCATAGGGAAGGATTAATAGTTGCTATTAGTGGGGGTATGGAATTTGGATCCTCAGATCTGAGGAGAGGCTTGTAGGTGCACAAGCTTGGTAGTTGTTCTAAATAGAGAAATTCTTTAACATTGCCTCGCTTATTTTCTTAGACCTTCATCAGTACTGCTTCCTTTCATGGCATGTTTTCCTGCAGTCTTACACAAGGCATGGATTTGCCCTGGGAAGGCAGTCACATCTTGCAAAAACAAGGGCTGAGGAGTGTCAGTGGCGTTCTGTAGGACACAACTCCTTTCTGCAGAGCTGACCGAGGACTAGAGCACCTCGTTCCTCCCAGCCCTTGTTTACAGTTCTCCTTGGCTGGCTTCTCGCTGTCATGGAGAGCACTCTCTGCTTTGGCTGCATTTGCTGTTATTGGCACTAACGAGGCTGCAGGGAGGAAGAGAAGGGAGATAGCACATCGGTGGAATGGAGCATGGCTGTGATGGGAAAGGGGAGCGTGTTTAGATTACAGGGCATTGACTGCGGTAGCAGCAGAGAAGGAACTCGTTTTGATACAGTCAATAAACGTAGCAGGGGAGTGGGGCTCTATGAGCAAGATACTTGCCAAACGGTGAATTGGCTGAAGAACAAATTAACTGGGAAATCAATAGATCAGTTAACTAATTAGGATCAAAAAGCTGGGCAAGACAGATCAGTTATGTAGCAATTTAAATGAGTTTAACTTCTTAGAAGGAATCTGTCAATATTAAAGAGAACAAATAGGCACTAAGGGATTTGGGGAGCCAGGTTCCTCCAGCAGACGGGTGAAGTGACCGATAGGTAACTAGTGGTGCCGAGAGCAGCTCTGTGGTGTGGGGAAGGAACCAGCAAATGCTTTGTGGCTGTGGGGGTGCTCCCCACCTGGTTTCTTATCCCTTTGCTTTTGTGCCTGTCGCAGCTCTCCAGGGGTTTGTGTGCCTCTGCCAACTCACATGGCTTTGCTTGGCTGACCTTTGCTTTCTCTGATGCTCAACCTCTCTTGAAGCCTCCTTTCACATGTTTCACATCAGCAAAGTTCCTGAAGGATTTCTAGCCTTTAAATAGAAACAAAAATAAAACGCCTCTGTTCCTTGCCCTGTTCCCGTCCCGTTGCGGTGCTCCATCCCACTCGTACCGGGCGAAGGGGCTGGCTGGTGCCAGCAGCCGTGCCATCTCCTCGCCTCTGCTCTGGTGTCCACGGAGCGGAGGCAGAAGTTCACACCTGCAGCCTTGCGCTCTCCAGCTAACAAGTGGCCTCAATATTTTAGCTACTGTAAGGAAATGAAACCAGGCAGTACACGTGGTCGAGGCCAAAACCTAATCCTGTGGAGTTAAGAACAGATGCGAGGAAATACTTTTTGCTTTTGGAATAGTTCTCGTCTGGGGTTGCCAGAGCGTCCTTGTGCTCTGGTTATGGGGACAACCGGAAAGGCAGCCTGCTGCTGGGGACAGCCGTGATACTCAAGGATAAATTGGCTAGCTCTTAATTAGATCCGTGGAGAAAATCGGGACAAATGGGACCTGCTTTTTGTGATGATGCTTTTCTTCAGCAGATGTTTACAGGCTGTGTCAGTACGGGTTATGCCTTTGGGTGGGGGGGACAGGAGATCCGTCCCTGTTTCATCTGATTCTGACTGCTTGCTTTTTGCTGCAGATCTGGGTTGCCCTCAGGTGTCACGAGCTGTGACGGTCATGTCCAGACTGTAGAGGGCAACTTCTCTGTTTGAACCACCTGGTTTTGTTCGTTTGGGAAAGCCTCTGGTGGAGCAGTCTCCCTCCACCGATGCTGTCTCTAGCCCGTGTGCTTTGCTTTCAGGGTGCTTTCCTTCTCATTGCTGCTCTCACCAGACTCGAAGCTCCCTTGCCCGAGTTGCACCACCCTGCTCTGGAGAGGAGAGGTGGTCTGGTGGGGCTCAGCCATGGTCTCTTGTCGCTTGCACCCATGCTTCCACAGCACTGAGCCTGGGCTGCCTGAGTTCATGCTGCTTGGGAGAAACCACCCATGGGCAGACTTTTTTAGGTTCGAATGAAGGTTCTTGACAAAGCCAGCAGTGTGTTTGCATTAGGCTCTTCCTGGACTGTCCTGGTGGCTGGTGGCAGCAACTGATGTTCCCACCTGCTTCTAGTAGTTGTAGCGATGGTATCCATCATACATTTTATTATTGAAGATGGACAAAGGAAACCTTGTAAAGCGTAGTGGCAGTTTTTCTTGTGACTGCCCACAATATACTGCTAGATAGGACGGGAGTGGGTGTTGGAAGGGCGTCACTGGGGGTTGTGTCCTTACCTGCATGCAGTGGGGCATGCTCAATGACCAGCGGTGGGGTGGCTGTGGCTGTATTCAGGTATGTTTTACTGTCTGCTAATTCTAACAGCATACTGTATATTGTTGTATTTGTTGTTGTTACTCAAGCTTGTGACCGTTGAGGAGCAGCAGTTCCTGAGGGAAGCACTATATAACACTGGAATCTTAATTGTCTGGGATCCAGCACCATACCATGCAGAAATTCACGAGGTAAGGCTGAGTTCTCTCTAAATAAAATCAGATTCATATGCTTTGAAGTGCATCTGTTAACCCACTTTCTCCTAATGTGGGCAATCAGTCGTTTTAAGGCCGTTCTTAATTACCTTTTTGTTTGTCATGGATATTTCATATGTACTTCTGAGAGTGCCCCATGTATGGGTGCTCCTGGGGAAACACTTGCCTGTTCCTGATCCCCGTGAAGGCCTCAGGCCAAGTGTAGTGGGTCAGCACCTTTACTTTCCCATGGACTGATGTCTCCAGGAAGAGGTCACTACGTGCTGCAGCAGTTGTCATCTCGTCAGAGGATGATTCCTCTTTCTGACAGTTGCTGTAAGATTTGCTGATGGTCAATGGTTGGATATTTCAAGCACCAGTCAGACATGAGGTAGATATACTTGATGCATTATGAATGGACTGGGAAACCCTCTGAAGATCTTAGGAAATGTCTCCTCTCCGTGTCAGCTAGACTTTCACTTGCGGGTGTTCCAATCCCTTTAGCATTCGCTTTTCATTTTGAGTACAAAAGGGTGTTATTTGATAAGTGGTGAGCTTTTGAGCTTTGGGAGGCTCATGGTGAAAGCAGGTAGGAGTGAATAGTCCATTCTTTACTTTTATTTTAAGCTCTGTCTGTAACTGAGACGTCTTTGCGTTCCTTTCTCTGGACTGCATTTCCTGTTTTCTCACTGACGTTTACCCTTGTGTCTAGTCCCACACCTCCAGGAGATGTGAGGGTGTATGTACAGCATGTTTAAGTGTCAATAAAACCAGGATGGGATATTTTTAGCATAGGAAAAAAATCTCAAAATGCCTTTAAGAAAACATAGTCCTTCCTAAGTGTTTTTACTGACAGGGGAAGTTTTAGGATGCAAATCAGCTCAGCCTGGTTGAGGAGGCTGTCACGGGGACACTTGCCTGCAGAATAGGATGCTTTGTACTCCAGCATGCAGAGGGGTTGGGGTCTGTTACATTTAGGACAGACTTCTCAATATCATCTGCTATTGGAGGGTGCAGAATAAAATTATACAAGATGGCTGATCTCATTGAATGGTCCTTCACTGCTGAAGAGAGGAGATTTGGGTTTTTTCCTTCTCTGTTCACTGTGTCAAGTCACCACAGCAACCCAAAGGCCAGATGAGGTGGTGGGGGACAGAGGGTGAGTGTGTGTAGGTATAGCAGGACCTTTGCCCCGGCAGCAGCAGGTTCGCTCGTCCTCGTTTCCCGTTGGCTACGGGAAAGAGTGGGATAGAAATAAAGAGTCTGACTTCTTGTTTCTGTTTTGCAGTGGTACAGAAAACCAGACTACAACTTTTTTGAAAGCTACAAATCATATCGTAGTACACATCCAGAGCAGCCCTTCTATATCCTGAATCCAGAAATGCAGTGGCAACTCTGGGATATTCTGCAGGAGAATTCCTTGGAGCATATTCAGCCTAATCCACCGTCCTCAGGAATGCTTGGTGAGATAATTGCCCTTTAAACTTCACGTTCGGTTTGCAGGAACTCTCCAGGATGCCTTTTTCCCAAGACAACTACAGATTTATGGTGCTTATCAGAGCTGCTTTTAAAGTGTTTATCTTATGCCAAAATTTAAGCTTCCTGTCTTTAAAGCAGCAGCTCGGTTGTGTTAAAATAAGCGGTTTGCAGCACCTCTCTGAAACAGCAGTTACAAACATGGCCTGGTTCCACGTGGAAACAGGAGAGCGGATTGCAACATCGAGATGGTCTCTAGGATTTCTAGCTTCTAGCGCCAGAGCAGTTCCCACGGGGTGCGAGAGGAAGGATACAGCTCCTGCAGGCTCAGATCTTGTTAGGCAAATAAATCTGCTTACTGCAGATGAAATCTAAGTACTTGTCTATTTTTAGTGTGTATATATATATATATATATATAAAAATACATATATAAATGTGGAGATATAGATCCATGGGAAAAAAAATACAGCTAAAGACTTAATGGGGGGTTGGGGATGGTCAAGGTGAATAGTCATTCTGCAAAGTTCAGTGATATTCCCCCTTGCTCAGCATGCTAACGTCTTGTTCGTCAGCAGGCTAAATCCAGCCTTTCAGCAAAGGGGCTCATTTTACTTTCTGCTGTTGCAAAGCTTTTCCTTCTTATCGGAGAGCAGATCTCATGATGAGCTGAATAAAAAGGAACGAACTTCTCGGGACGTTCATGTGTATTTGAAGTCACAGCATAGACGTATGGTTTTGTTTGCCATGTGGGTGTCCCACTGCTGTGCTTTAGCCCCTCCTCTGCTCCCATCTCTGTTCCCATCGCTCCTGGGGCACAGGCGCCCTTCTACGTCTGTGTAAACAGAGGCACTTCTTATTTTTGCCAATCCGGCGTCTAGTTTCCTTCCACAACCCTGCTCTTGCCCAGCAGCTATTACATCAGTGCTGGGCTATGTGCAGAATAACTGCGTAGTCAATGGCTTCAGCAGCAAAGTTGTTGTTAACCGGCGTTAGGGGCTCAGAGGCAGGCACCAGGCCATGTCAGATGGTAGATTCCTCTGTGGCTTAACTTTGGGCCAAGTTACCTGCTTTGTTAACAAGTCACCTCACCAGACGTGGGGGCACAGACGAGTTCCAGTTTGCAGCTCTGGGTTTCCTGGAAGGCCTAAGCGTGAATGAAAATAGTCAGTTGAAAAGGTGGAAGAAACCGTGTTCAAAATGCGCCTTAGTTAAACAAGTGGTTTCACGGATGGGTTCTTCTGGTGTCTTGTAAACTGTGTTCCTCTGATCATGTGTGGTCCAGATACTGCATGAATTTTCTGTGATGTTATACATTGGTTCTACCTCCCTAGTAATGGCAAGAATGTTTGCTATTTCTTGCACTTGAAAGAAAAGTAGCCAGTAACTATGGCTTATTTCTGATCTGGCCCGCCAGTTGAGAGGTCTGTGCCCAGCACTGGCATGACTGTGACTGTCCTCAAGTGGTTCGTGTGCCCGTCGGAAGGCACAGGAGGGCAGCACTGCTCTGCTGCAGGGAGCTGGGGGAGCCTGAAGAGCAGAGGCTGCTCCATCTCCATGAGCTATCTCCAAGCACAGCCGCTTTCCTATCCCCTGCGTTCACAAGAGGCAGGTGGGGAAGAGGTGAAGGTCTCATTGCTGCTTACCCAAGCAGATTTGAGATGGGCTGTTTGGCTCAGCTAGTTGTGGTGCACTGTTGGCAGACGCCCGAGTTCCCGTGAAGGTCGCAGAGAACGATAGTGCTCTTAAAAATTGGCCTTTTGGCATGGCTGTCGCTGTAAACAATCTGCTGTAATGAGGTCTATCATGGGCTGTGCAAGAGAGGGCTTCAGAAAACAGCCCTGTCTGGCCAGACTTGTTTTCTCCCCCTCTCGTCTGAACGTTCAAAAAGGAAGCCCTTCCCCTTGGAGCTGGATGCTCCTTGCTTGTCTTGTGGGAACGTTTAATGGGTTCTCTGGTTTGACACGGGGGTGTCTGCTTTCTTTGCCTCTGTAGGTATCGTGATCATGATGACGCTCTGTGATGAAGTGGACGTGTACGAATTTCTCCCTTCCAAACGACAGACGGACATTTGCCACTATTACCAGAAGTTTCACGACCGTGCCTGTACCATGGGAGCTTACCACCCCCTCCTGTTTGAGAAAAACTTGGTGAAGCATATAAACCAGGGCACAGATGAAGACATCTATACTCGCGGGAAAGTTACTTTGCCCGGCTTCCGAAACGTGCATTGCTAGCAGATCAGTTTTTAGCGTGTTTAGGAATTTTTCTTGACTGTCAAAGCACTTTTTAAATCAGGGTTGTCAGATTTGTTAGGTCTAAGCACTGGTGTGTTTTTACAGCTCTTCCATGTTGCAACACTTGCTCTTAGGACTTTGTTGCCTAACTTCTCCCAACCATAAGGCGGTATTAATACATTGCGGTACGTCCACGCAGTATCTGCATGAGCCACTGCAATAAATTTACTCCCAGTGGAGCCAGGCTCATGCAGCAGGTGGATATCTCTGTCTTCATCTCAACTGATCATGGTATATGTGAGCCGCAGGAGATGCTTTCTAAGCAGAGATTGCACAAGATCAAGTGCTGAATATAGTTTAGTTTGCTTCAAAGGGGTTATGACAGCCAAAAACCTGGTCCATTGATAAACAAATAATTGAAAACTTGTTCCCGTAGTCCTAGGAGCTCTTTGGAGCAGGTCTGATTTATGGAAACACTGTCAAAGCTATGTGCTGATAAGCTAAACTCTAAGTCCAAAATATTTGATTTTATAAACAGTTTGTAAAATAACAATGGCAACTTCCTTTCAAATTATAAGACTTCTGAAATCATTCAGGTAGCAGTTTGGGCAAAGGAGGAGGGAGGCAATTCACATTTCAGTGATTCTTGCAAGACTTTTTAACCTTTTTACTTTTTTTTTAATTGCTTAAAATAAATTTTAGTGAACATTAACTTCTCCAATACACTGCTGTGCTTGGTACAGAAGAAGCCTTATTTCAAAAACGTTTTGGGGAAGATGCTCTGAGGCACAAATGGGAGAACTCACTGGAAGATGTTACCTCTTTCCAGCTCTCTGCTGGTTTACCTTTGTAATTATCGCCAAATTACTTGCTGGCTCATCTCTGGTGGCAGAAATGCCATGTAGCTTCTGGCCAGATGAGTTGCAGTTCTCTGCAAGCTGACCGAGGTGATCTCTCAGTTGCCGTGTGCTTTCTGAATAGGTGGGGAGCAGTGCATTGCCCCTGGGCTCCATGAGCGGTGGGGACAAGAGTGTGTTCTGCTTGTCATGCTGAAACACAAGTGGAATTGAGGAGAGCTGCTTTTCCCTGCTCGAGGGGACTCTCCTGTAGCAGCATGGTGGAAGCAATAGCTCTGCAACCTCTGTACGTCACTGAGAACACCTTCCCGGTCCTCTTCCCTACTGATGTGTTTCATGATGTCTGTAAAGAAAGCTTTTTCTTCTCCTGTTCTGAATAAATCCTGTGAAGTCATTGGCCCGTTCCTGGCTTGGTGAAACCAGTGTAAATGTTCATTGCTCCACAGCCCTGGGGACTTGTCCCAACCTGGCACCAGCGCAGGCAGAGCTGGGAGGGAGCTGCTCGTTTCGGTAAGCCCACGGCTCTTGCCCCGTCTTGGTGAGAGGGGCTGCTGCAGAGCTCTTCCCCCAGCTCTGAGGCTGGCTTTCTGCACACCCCTCGGCTGGGATGGATGCGATCTGTCAGTGTTCACAAATTGTGTGTCATGTGATACATACATGTAAAAAAATTCAGGTCCTTACGCCACTGCTCGGCAACATTAGGACAAGAATGTGATGAAGGCCACAAGCAGTTGTGTCTTGTGAAGCATTTGTTTTCATTGTTAGGGAAGGAGAGAGCTTACGGAGGAAAACCCAGCAGAGGTTGTTCAGGAGGACTATAGCAAACCTCTCTCCATCTCCGCTCTTAGTTTGTAACAGTGCTGCCTCTCTCGCCCTTGGATGACGGGGTTGTCTGCCACAGTGATTTGCCTTCTTAGTGTGTATTTGGTTGGGATTTGAATAGCTTCTGCCTTTTTTTCCTAGCCTGTCTCACTTGTTATTTCTCACAATGTTATTTTCCCCCACCTCCCCCTTCTCCGGGTGACGGGACCAGCCTCCCTCCTCGGCTCGGGCCGTGTACGGGATGGATGGTACCTTGCTGCAGGGGAGCAAGCACAGCCCTGGGAAGCAAGCACAATCTGCCTACTGTTCACGTGGGGGTCCCCCAAATCATCTTCTCCTCTGCGGTGCTCCTGCAAGAAGAAAAAATGTCAAACAGGCTCCCCAGCGTCTCTCAGAGCCCTCAGTTACTTACAGGCAATGGTGTTGCACTGGGCACGACATTTCCAACATTATGCTAATAGTTTCAGCTAGATCCAACATGTGATTCATTTACAATCTAAACAAGAGTTTTACAAGAATTATGACAGAGTTTAAAATAGGCCAGTGTTAACCCTCTCTCTTTTTTTTTATTTTTTCCTCTTTTTGGCAGCATAGATCCCAATCTAATATAAATTGCAAGTGACGACAAGTCTGGTATTTAGAAGATCCAAGTTTTTAAGTTTGTGGGCAGTAATAGCTAGACTGTAACAAAAGCCTTATTCCCCCCTGCAGTCTCTAACTGTTTCCAGAGTGTGAACAGCTTGCTTTCCACGTGGAAAGCGGGAAGAGAGCAACGTTGTCCTTTCCAGTTAGCTAAGTACTGGGAAAGATGCTTCATAATGATATGGGAAGGGTGTGGGGGAAAGTCAGCAAGTCTGGGGAGGCGGAGAATGAAGGGATTATTTTAGGGTTTGATGCAGGAAAGATCTCTCCTCTTGATTGTGGTGTTATTTCTGTTTCTGAATATTGCATAGAAATACTCTTGCTTAGCTGTAACTTCATAACCCTTCCCAGCAGTATACGCTTACCTATAGCACTCGCAGAAGCTGCAGTTGTTGGAGTATTGAAAGGGAAGGGGAAAGGAAAGGGAACTGAAAGGGAAATACCGAAAGGTGATGGGAACTCCAGCTTAATGTCAGAGAGGCATCACCCCTGAGTTGTCTTGACTTCAAGTTTAAACTTTGCGTTATCCAGTATTCCACCTATTTCTGCAGCTCTGCTGATTAATTGGCAAAAAGCATATTTTTAGTGTGACGGTGGATTGGTCAATAAACATTGTCAAGATAGATACCTTATTTCTAAGTGTGGACTCTTGGTCCGTGCTTGCCATTTTCAAAACCTAGCTGAGCCAGATTTAAAAAATACCTTTAAAGACCTAGAATTCCAAAACCAGAGGCAGTTTTTGGCGGAAATCTCAACCTTTGGTAAGACGTGTGATACTCAAATATTATAATTTATTTAGACAAGGCAGTAGAAACTGATTAGTGATGTTAAGATATTGGGAAGTGAAAGGGGTTTTTTTTCTCCACACTGTCAATATGCCCATCTTACAAAGGAGTCTGGTCTTGGAGGTGTTAATGTGTAATATGGAGCAAAGATTGTTCTTGACCTGGCGCTCCAGCTGGAAACTGTTCCTTCCTCTTCGCCTTCAGGTGTCCTAGAGAGCCAGGGGCACGGGTCTGGAGAGGATACCTGGTAAGATGCGGGCCCAGAGCAGGTAAGTGCAGCTGTCAGGGCTCATGGTTGGACACGGAAGTATTTGGGCAATGTAAAAGCAATGACAGTGTGTTACTGGCAGAGGAACATTGGCCGCCTTTGTCTTTGGAGGAGAGCTTTAATTGTCTGGGCTGACAAAACTGCCTGGGGATTTTTTTTTTTGTTTTACTTTCATTAAAGGGAAAAAAAAAAAGGGGAGAAAAGTCCCAGAAATTCAAATTATATGCACCTGAGTCAACACACCCTTCCTCACCTCCCCGAGAAGAATGGAGTGGTTGAGTGGGAACTAGATCTGACAAGACACTAGTATATCAACAGTGGTGGTTAAAAGATACACGCTGGCACTCCCTGGAGAGAAAAACACGGCACCCCAGCCACATACTCCTTTTGTTTTCCGTGCCTGCACCCAGCTAAAGGCGTGGGTACAACCAAGGTGGCTTATTCTTCTCTGGTGTGTACCATGAAGTCTGACGCTCTTGCCCAGCACTGTGGATGTTTGTTTTCGCTTGTGAATTGTACCAGCCTGGCAGGGAAACACGTTCACTTGCTTCGGGTGATGATACAAGGCGCAATGCAGAAGCATCAGGCTTCACTTTGGAGCAGATAATTTGGGTGTGTGGCCATATGTATCTCAGGTCCGAGCAAACGCTCCAGAAGCAACATGCCATGGGGATGGAAATGCCCTGGTGCGTTTATAGGGGAGATGAAAGTGGGGAAGAGCTTGTGGGGGTGTCTGAGACCATATTCCCCGGTGTCCTGAGAAGTGACCTGCAGTCACTGTAGTCAGCATGGCGTCACCCGGAGCTAATGAGCGCACTGGGAAGCGCTGGGAGCAAGCTGTGACCCAGCCGGCTTTGTGCCGTGCTCCAGGTGAGAAGGAGCCACAGATCAGGGCTCCTTTTTGAAGACAGAGCTTGCAAGGAAGTGCTCATTTCTAGCTTGTTTTTTAAAATGCAGACGAGGGAAAACTGGCAAGTGTCTGCTCTGTAGGCAAATAATAATTTCTTCTCTTTTTGCACTAAAGTCAACAAGCTGCTTAGCGGCCTTTTCTTGTGAAAGGTATGGCGAACGGGTTCAATACACAAGGCTGTGACTGGTCGTCCTGGTAGCATACGGGAGGGAGATCTGGTGTCTCCTGGAGTCGGTAATGCACAGGTCGTGTCACCCACAACTTGTCCACTGTTCTAGAGTTGGGTGTGAAGGGCTTCTTTCAGGGCATAGTGCTAGAGGGCTGCAAGCACAGCGCCCGCACGCCATCTCTGCTGGAAAAGGAAGGAGCCCTGGTAGGGGCCAGCTTTCACGCTCCATCTTTGGTCCAGGTCCTGTGAAGTGCCTTCCCTCTATAGGCAAGTGGCCCCTGCTGCTACTTATCCTCCAGCTCTGCCTTCAGGTGGGATCTCGGGCCATAGTCCAACTGCTCTTACAGGGAGAGCTCTGGAACTCGCACGTTCCTCGTGTGTTCACCACGAGCAAATTTCATTTCAGCAAACAGCGTTGCTGAGCGTGTGTGCTGGCAGCCCTTCGTCCGCCCGCGGGCAGCCTGTGCCCAGCGGGAGAACAAACACTCCTGCCCACCCCTGGGGGAGGGGGAGGTGATGCACTAGGATGTTTGTGTCTCCACGTTTCGTATGAGTTTGTATCTGTTTGTTCGCTCACCTAAACCTGCCGTGCCGCTTCGTGTGTGATAAAGGAAGAATCGCGTATCAATCGCATCTTCTGACAGCCAGGTCAGACGTGAAGCTTAGCAATCAACCATTAACTTGTGTTCAATGAACAATGAACAAAACTAATTTGGGGAGAAAATTTAAGCAATGAGTATTCAAAACAACAACAACAACAAATCTTCTGTTCAAGGTACGTTTTGGGAAGATACACGGGTGTTTGCAAAGGCAGAATGGAAGGTGAACAGAGAAAAACGGACCTCGGAAATGGTTTGGGAAAGTGTACGTCCTAGTGCCATTTTTTCCAAATAACTCTCTGAAAGCCAGAGAAGGGGAGGAGCGGAGGGAGTCGACTGAAAGCGGTTTGGTTTGGTGCGAGTGTCTTCTGGCAGAAACTAGGTCTCTTTAAACAGAAACAGATACTTCCCAAAACACAGCGAACTTGACTTGCTGTCTCCGTGCCAGCTCTGAGCGTGCTGCTGGTTTGGAAGGTCAGTGTGCGTTGGAAACTCTGCTTCTGGGAACAAAACCAACTTGGAATGTCTTTATTTCCATTCGTGCAAGTATCTCGCAGCGCTTTTCCTGCCCTGGCCCTGGCGGCCCTTACAAAAACAGTAGCGAGGCGCTTCCATGAGCCAACGCCGTTTCAAACCTGTGGCAGACCCCTTTTCAGTAGGTGCTGGTGGCTGTTCTGCAAGTTACAATTTTAGTACGGGGATGTTTAGTTTACAGTTTTGAGGCATTCTGAAACCTCCTGTGGGTTTGTGAAGGCCCTGGGGTGGACAGTTGTTTGCTGTAACAGACCAACAGGAGCTTTCAAAATCTCTGTCTGGGTTGGTCACTCTGTAAACACAGCAGAAGTTACCGCTGTGTCCTCTCTGAGAAGGTGGATTTGGGAGGATTGTTGGTGTCACGGCTGCCAGCACATGAAAGAGAAGATGACACTCGTCAGTAGTGTGAATAGGCATGTTGAAGGAGGATGGACGGTATGTTGGCTCTGCTGTGCCGGCAGCCCCCCTCTCCCCGAGCGCTCCTGCTGGCTGCTGTGGTGGCATCGGGGCGAACGGAGGAACGAGCTTCTGCCCTCTTCAGCACAGGGGACGCAAAAGTGGTCAGCAGTGATATTAATCTTTCTGTCTCCCATAGTATCGGTGCAGGAGAACCTCAGAAGGAGGGTCCTTGTAACCTAAGCTGTCAAAACGTGGAATATCTGAGTCCTCCTCTGATATTGAAAGACTAAAATGACCTGCAGGGCCCTGGATGGTGAAAGTGGTACGAGCATTTGTAGCATTTCATTCCATTCCCGAAAGAAAATAAAATCACTAATATGCATGAAAGTAGGCTGTGTTCCATTAACAGCCAGTTTCAGGTATATCCAGCAGCGTAAAAATAGGAAAACTGAACTGCACGCTCAGCGTGTGGTTTATATATTACAAAATCAGTGTTAATTATTGTGTCTGAAGTGTTACATGAACACTAATCTTAAGTATATGGAGGAGGAACTTAGCTTTCTCTTGCTCAGCTGAGTGTCCCGCACCTATTCAGAAGTGCTGAATAGCTGCATTACTGCTTAAAATACTCCTCAAAAATGGAGCCAGATCTTTAACTGGGATAAATTAATGAAGCATCCTGTCTTCAAGGAAGCTATAAATCATTTACATGAACTGAGAATCTGTTTCTGATCTCCGTTGCCTGGTTGGGTTTTTTTTCCTTGTGTATCTTCACGGACATTATCCTATTTGATTCTCTCTTGGTTTACCAAAGATCTATTCAAGGCCCACACTTCTTCAGAAAATGTGTGTGAGGGGGCATTTGCACTTGAATTTGGGAGGAAGGCTGAGCCAGCAGTTAAAGCTGGACCTCTTTCGTCTAGGATAAACTGCAAAGCAATTTGTTGCTAGGGGAATGGAGTTTTCTGGCTAATTTAGAAGGTGCTGTCACGTTCCCGCCGCCAGTGCAGGGCTGTTTGTATGGGCTGTGTGAATTGGGACTCCAGCTGAAGAACTTAAGGGAAATGTTGAAGAAAACTTCTTTATTTGTTAAGACTGAGATGCTCAAAGCAGTTTTAACAAGAAGCAACTTAATCTTGTTAAAGTAGGACTGTTGTGGCAGATAATTTGACCCTGAGCAGTCTAATTGTGCCTGATGGTTTAGAGAAACTCTTTTCTTATTTTTAATGATTAGGAGTTCTAATTTGCATAAATAAGATAAATTCTTAAAGGTCCCTTCCAACCTCAAAAATTCTATGATATGCAGTCTATGATCTGTATTTTTCATATTTCAAAGCCTAGGCATTGTTTGCATAGATCAGTGAGTGACGCGGCCAATGCGACAGCGATTTGGCATTCTTCGGAGTGGCGTGAGGTAATGCTATGGCTGAGCCGTGTATCCTGGCAGCAGGCCTGAGCTCTGTGTGCCCAGCTGCTCTCCAGCTGTGCGGGCCCACAGTGGCTCCAGAGGTGCCAGGCGTATGCAATCCTTTTCTGCCCCGTGATTTCAAGACTTTTGTAGTCTTGTTCAATAAGTTTTGTAGCTTGAGCTCTCTTTGAGAGAGCTTGAGTTGTCTTTGAGCGCACCTCACAGGTCTGAGCTGTCCCTGTGGCCCAGGGGTAGACACAGTACCTCTTGGTCTGAACTATTTTGGTTCTGCCGCCAAGTGGAGGTGACACAGCTGTAGCTGGGAGTGGCTGCTTTGCATGTTGTGATCTGACTGGAGATACTGGTGAGGGATGCTAACAGAAAGCCACAAAATGGGTATGTATTCATAGATGCAGTCATTGTTGGATTGACTTCTCATTGACCCTACCCAAGTTCTGCTGGGACACCGCTGTCGGGTGGGGTTGGCTGGGTGGGTGCTCTGTGCAACCCGTATTACACGGTGCCAAGCTATGGGTTTCTCTTCTCATGAATATGAAAATCCAAACCGTTCCCTCTGTGCCAGGCTAACAAGACTGTGTCCTCCCTAGCTGTGTCCTGCAAGGAACGAAGGAGGTCTCTTCACATCTCAGTTCTCAAAATGTATAAAACAAACGAGGGCGGAAGGAGTGAATGTGGATGGGTCTGGGGTACATAAGGAGACCTGCAGCTGGGAGCTGGGCTTTGGTGATGGTGTGGTGCTCCAGGTTTATTGGTGAAAGTTTCATCCAGCTCCGCATGCCAGTCCCCTGCCTGCTAACGTCGTCCTGCTTGTATGCACCCAAACCGGTGCCCTGAAGGAATTCTCATTTACTCTGTTTTAATTTTATGGTTTTATTTAATAATGAAATATAATGATGGTGCTATAATACAGCATTGTCACATGTGGCAAAGAATGGAAAATAATAGCGAGCAAGAAGCATTGGTGTTATGGGTGAACAAGGAAATGGTATGTCCAGAAATCAGTTATTTCCATTGCTGTTTGCCATAAAATAGACAATACAGGAAACAGCTGTAAGTTCAATTCATTTTCGGTTCTCTTATATAGCTATTAATATTAAAATGAAGCTTGTGTTGCCCCCTGCTCCCTGTGACCCTAAGCGTGTGAGTGGCCACGCTGTGTTTCACGGTCTCTGCAGGTGCCCGGGGACTCCTGCACCATGGTGGGGCCGGGTTTCACCCCGCTGCTCCTCTCCGTGTCCTGGCAGGTCTCTGGGGAGTTGGAAAGGGACAGTGAAGGTTGTCAGTGTGTTTCTCCTTTATGAAACCTGTGTGTATGTAGTGGTCTAATCCCGTCATCATTCCCTACCCGTCCTGTCTTGTGAGCAGATGGTCTCTGTGTTTGATATTTCTGTGGCCTCAGCAGTATGTGGATGCTTTATTCAGTAATCTTCCAGCATAAGCAATAAAGCATCTTTGGAAAAGCTGATATGCAAAGTAATAGCAGCTGAGCCAATACCATCACCTGAAGTCACGCTTTGGTTTTTACCGGCATACCCCTCTGTTAGCTGAGGTCTTAAACTCCCCGCTGTGCCCAGCTGGAACTGTGAGTGGGTGGCCACAAGGGAGTTGCTCAGAGAAAAAACAATAAATAAATACAGAAAAGTTCTAAAAGTGGGTCCAGGAAAGGTCAGCCTGGTGGTTTGCTGAAGTAGATGAAGCTGAGGTTATAATGCAGCAAGAAGGGAGAGGGGTACGACTGTAACTGGATTTTAAAGTACTGAGAAAGAGGTACCAGTACTGTACAACAAATACATGCGGGAGCATATGCACCACGCTGCTTTCAGCGTAAGGAAACTATGCAAGGGCAGATTTTTTGCAGGTCTGGCACAAATAATACAGAGGTGAATACAACTGTTTATGCCAAGTGTTCTGTTACAAAAGCCCCATGCTGCAGAACCATCGTTAGCGTATCACTCCAAACTCCCCAGAGCTGTTGGGAGCAGCTGAGTATCTTGCTTGAGGTTTTCGGTTGTGATGAAGTTGCATTTCGAAGCTCTTCTGCGGGTCAGCAATTACCAGAAATGCTTCATATTTTTCTTCCAAGGAGGGCTGGGATTGCAGGGACTTCTCAACACAAGGCTGAGAATTGCAGTGCTTGTGGAAGCGCGGGTGGTTGGTGGCATTGGTGGGACCCTGTGCACAAGAACTCATCAGGAGTCGTTTAGAGTTTCCTTGCTCTGACTCTGCTCTGCCGAGTGTGTGTGTGTCCCCGCTTGCCTAACTTCCTTCAAGTTAAAAATTTGTTCCATATTTATTTGTTAACGTACCTTTTGCTTTGATGATTGACGATAGTGATCTGGCAGGACCAACTGCAGCAGTTTCCAACAGCACAGCCCTTAAAAACAGATCTTCCTTTGAAGTCGGGAGGTGTTTACTCCGCCAAGGGCAGCGCTTGGCACTTGTTCACTTGTCAAACACTTATCAAAGAAAACTTAATGATCACCAGGGAAAGTAACCTGGAAATGGCACATTCGGTGAGAATGGGGAAGAGCTGTGAAATGAGTTTCAGGAAATTTTATATATAGTTATAACATATATATATTTTATATTTATATTCCTAGTTGGCAGCCATGAGCGTGCTGAGTCGCTGTGACATAAGTATTTTAAGGTCCTTTAGTGAAGCCATTCCACAGGAACATCAGAAATCCCCATAGCGCTGCAGAAACCCTTTGCATTTGCAAAGCTGAGTAAGCCCCTGCCTGGTGCGGAATCTGGAGCAGTTCCCCTCCTCTGATGCGAGGAGCCGCTGCTCCACACGGAGACTGCAAGAAGGGATTTCTGTGCCGGTGTGCTGGGTTGCTTCTCACTTAGCCAGATTTATGCCATTCAGTGTGATTTAAGAAGTCTGTTTATGTACTGTTGAGACTCTGCTGGCTTTTATTGCCATATGAGACATGTATATGTGCGTATGCACATACACTTGCACAAGGGGAAGAAGCGAAGCGGTAGTGTTTTCAGCAAGAATGGCAGTGAGGGGAATTCCTGGCTCTGGGGATAACTTTTGGGGTCTGAAGGGCTTTGCTATTGTTGTGCTTCCTGCAGCGCAATTTTCCCATAATACTGCAATATGTGGCCAGCTTGCTCTTCTGTGCGATACTGGGTGATACCTGTTAGTCTGGTGTATGTTTATATTTTTAATTTTGAAGTCTGGGAAAGGTCATTAATCTGCCTTGGTGACAGATAACTGCCTGCGTGCTACATTCGGACCCACAAGCTGGAGGACTGGCATGGGCTGAGATTCTCTGTGTTTTACGGCAGTGTATTGTCAATGCATAAGGATTTCTGGTTTTGCCACGTGTAGCCTCCTTTTCTTGTCTTTTGGAAGAGGATGGAAGTCTCCAGGTACTTTTCTGATACGCGTGTTGCAGATTCAGTGTTTCTAACAGTGCAGCAATATCTGTTCTGGGGACGGAGCACAGGTTGGAATTTGGGTAGTGGAAACGTTTGCACGTGCTTCAAAATGTGAGCGGGTGTAATCAGTGGGGATCTTCACACTCAAACTAAAGGGCGTGTGTAAATGAAAAGTAGTGTCTTTCGTTCAGCTACTGTTTAACGAATTTTGCCGGCCTTAATTGAGTTCCCCAGGTCAGTGCTTCCAGTCTATTCGGGTTGCCATAGATTGGCTGGTGCTTTCACTGCCACTTCGAAGACTGTTTGTCTGTTTAGTTTCGTAGTATTTGAAGTGATTAAAGTTGCTAGTGTAGTCTAAAACTAGCTTTCTAATGTCTGTTACCACAGCTGTTCCTCAGTTTCTCTCTCCAGGCTGGTAATTTGATGCTTTTAGATATCTAGCTGGAAGAAAAGAGCTCAAAGAATGCCTAAATATATCAAATGGGATAAAACCACAGCCTCCCCCCTGAACCGCAAGTAGATACTTCCCACAGAGAAAAAGAGTATTTAAAAATATATTTTTAAATTAAAGCAGCCTTTGGTATGTCCTATAAAAACTTGCACAATTGCAACTTTCTCATTACAACACTAAGGAATCGAGTATTTAAAATGAAGAGTCACTTGAGTTGTTTGAGAGCCTTGAAAAACCTGATGGTTTTGTCTTCTGAAGCAATTTAACATCGCCTGAGAACAGCAGTTGTACTAGTTTGGGGAATTTGCCTATTCCCAGTTCATTAGTTTTAATTCAAATACCAAAATGATCGCATACCCAAATACAGCGACCTATGTGGAGTCGGCCGACAGGCGGTGTTGCACTGGTGGATGAGCTGGACCGTGGACGGTGGGATGAAATAACATACGATGGGTTCCTCTGCGTTCTCCTGAGGGCTTCTGCATGAGAAGGGGGTGCAGCTGGGAAGGTGCTGCCCCCTGCTCCTCCAGCCCCCTTCTCCCCGCTGCCCCCGGGCAGGGAGACAGGGCAGCTGCTGGTTTTACTGGGGCAGCAGTCCTGGCTGCGAGGGGGCTCTTGGGGTGGGGGGCTCCCCTCTTCCTTGCTATGAGCATATGGGGGATATGCTGTTGTACAGGGTCAGGAGCCTCATGTTTCTGTCTATTTTTAATAAATTGGAGAAAATTTACGCCATTTTAGTATTCATCTCGGCCATTTAAATATATGCACGTGGCTCTCCCCCTCTTGCATGTTTTTTTTTTTCTAATTATAATTTTCTGACATACTTTCCTCCTGGAAGCAAAACTTATTAACGTTTGTCCTCCCAAAACTGAATGCCTCTGTTCATCTCCAAGTCACTCTTCCAATTACAAATTAATTTATCCAGCATTGCTCTTTGCTGCTATGAGCAGTAATGAGAAACACGCCAGTCTCAGGCTGAAATCCGCTGCAGGGAAGCAGTAACATGTCTGTGGTGTATCTTTGGGGTACGACTTGGTGAGAGGAGTATTGAAACACGCTCAGCGGTTGGGAGAGGCAACCGGGGAAAGTGTGATGACTGATTTACCCCAAGAAGCTTTGCAGTGCGCAAGTGGGACAAACCCCCAGGGTACGGGGGAACTCCCCAGGGCTTTGGTACCTGCGTGTCTTCTCTCCCTCGCCTTCCCTCCTGACTCTTGGGACATCAGCTTTTAAATTGGCCTTGGCTTTCTCGCTGCTAACCTATTCGGGAGAAGGTACAGATTGCCAAAGGCATGTAGTGATCTGATTTGCAGATCAACCACAAACTTGCAAAAGAAATGGCTTGTTATCTGGGTAGCTCGAGATCACTCTTCCTGATTTTGAAAAAAAAAAATGCAAATACTTAGCTGTTTGTTATTCAAACTAGAAAATGCTGTTAAAAGTATTCTTAAAAGATATAGGTGGAAAAAATGAAGGCTAAAAAGCTTTAGCTGTTTTCAGCGCAATGAAGCCTGCAGTGCCTATAGCCCAAACCGTGGGCTGACTGGCATGAAAACCTGCTGGAGCAACGGAGCCAGTTGTCCTGAAGAAGCCTGCGGGGAAATCATATGCCTGAAATGTGGGGAAATGGCATTTGCTTTGGGATTGTCTGCCAAGACAGAGAAATCTCATGAGTCAGTAAGTTGATATCTGAAGGGCATCGGCATGTGAACCAATTGTGCAGTCGGGGTTATCCGTGAAAAGATATAACCTAAAATCCCTTTGGGGTTACCTGAACTGCAGAAAGGATGCTCCCATAGTGTGGCTGCACATCACCCAAAGACAGAAGTGATGTCTGACCTAGGGAGCTGCTTATTAAAAGCTCATTGTTTAGGAAGATGTAGTGTTGCTTGCCTGGATCTCATTTACTCAGTAAATAAACCTCTGCCTTGAGAGATGGGTCAGACCTGAACTCCTAATTGATGGCTTTGGGTCCCTTTATCGGGTTACGCCCGTTCAAGAGAAGCACAGCCTTGCAAGGTGTGTTAGTTTCTGTAACTGCTTCACTCTTCTGACCTGTTCCAGCAGGTCTCGATGGATTTCCTCTATCCCCCATGTCTTAATTACTTCATTCTTATCTGAAAGCGAATTCTGAGAAGTATGACTAGGATAAACATACCCTCTCTTTTCTTGGAAATGCAGATCCCTGTTTGTCAGACAGGTCTACGACCTTCCAGGTTAATGAGCAACTTTCGGATGCAGCGTGGGGGTAAACCTCTCCTCTAGTTTGGTATCAGATGGCAAGTTCGGTACGTGGAGGCATTTCCCACTGAGAGGGGCCCAGAAATCTGTAGTGTGGCAAACAGCCTTGATACAGGCGTCTGCAGCAGGCAGCCGTGTGCGGCGGGGTCCCGCGGTGCGGGGTCTCGGCCAGTGACGGGGCGAGGAGCAAGTGCCCCTCTCCAGGGGCAGTGAATCGTTGATGGTGCTGAGCTGGTTCGTGACACCGGTTTCATTAGCAGTTACATACTCCGCTACAGATATTTTGGCACTGAAACCCCTGCCTTATAAATCTTATTCTCATCGATTTACCAGTGTGTTGTCTTTTTATTTTTTTTTCTAATGGAAAGTTGTTGTTGTGGTGGTTTTTTTTGTTTTTTTTTTTTAAGAAAAGGCTCATCTGTTTAGGCAAATTATATTTAAAAAAAAAATGTAGAAATTATATTGAATGGAGCTTTTACTGTTGCTTTGATTAATCAATCTTCCTTTGTTCCCTAAACATCCTATCATTTTCTGTGCTTTTGTGGTTTTTTTTTGCAAAGGAAATTTATTTTATGATAAGGCACTGTGCTATGTTAGATAATTCCAATAATAAAGAAATCTTGGACTGTTAGTCCTCCTAACTGCATGCTCTCAAATGTTCTGATATTTTTCCTAGACCTTGTATATCTTATGATACTCTTTTGAGATGTCTTACATATGTTCAGTAGAATAACCAGGTAATTGTAAAAGATGTGGGGTTTGTACTGCATTTGTACAGATCCAGCTATCAAGTGTGATGATGAGAAGGCTAACGTGGGCTAACGTGCCCTCCTTTTTCATGCTAAAAATTAGCTGCACTGAAAGAAGGGGTGGAAAATGATGCGGATAACAAGAATATATTAAGACTTGAATAATTTTCTTCCAAACCTTTTTATTCCCCTTTGCTTCAGGAAGAACAGCAGTGGCTGGTAAACAGGAATTAAGAAGAAATTTCCTATAGGGATATCTTACGTGGTGATGGCTCACTATAGGGTTTCTCCTGCCTTTTTCTGGAGTTGTTGTTGAAGTCTGCCTCCAGACAAAAGCAGCGTTACTGAATGCCTTGCCACTCTTGACGAACGTGGCGAGTCAATCACAGGGCTTTTAATGCCGTTACCGAAGACCAAAACTGGGCATGGTCGGTGGAGAAGTCCAACTCCACTCAGAATGAGTGGCGTCTCTCTGGAAACCAGGCAAGGGTCGGGCAGTCTGGTAGGCATCTTCCTTTCACGTTCAAAGCCTAAATTCAATACTAAGTTTTAGGATAAGCTTTAATAAACAAATCCTTCCCATTTTCTGCTTCAGTAAGTGTCAATCAGATGAGGCTTTATTTGCCATTAAGATGTTGTATTATAGATTAACCTTATGTGTTTATTCTGGTATTTATAACTGAGTGTGTTCCCGTGTTTGGATGAAACAGGTTTTATCTGGGTTTACCACAGTTGACTGGCAAGTAGAGTGGCTTTGCCTTGTAATTGCTTTAACACCGCAGTTCCACTTATTTTTAAAGAGGGTGGCTCTGAATGGGTTGAAGGAAAGCAACAGCTTTTGTTACATTGGTTAATCAAATGCTTGTTAAAATTCAGGGAACCCCTCTAGCAGTAGTGGAGTGTGAGTTTTATTTCAGTTATTCCTGGGATCATTAACAAGGGTAGAGAAAACGGAGTCCTTCAGTAGACATCGCTGTATTGTCACCAAGCTCCAAATAAGCATTGGTGAAATTTAACCTGCCTGACACTTTTTTTTCCCAGTGCTTTTGTTGGTAGTCCCCAGACAGTCGCCTACGGCCACCATTAGTTTTCCCTCAAGCACAGCTCATTCGGAAGTGTTACAAACAGCTAAGCCCTTCTTCTCAAAGATTACATAAGGAGAATTGCTTTAATTTTTTTTTTCCTTCCTACTTTTAAGCCTGGGTTGGGTTTCAATAGGTGTCTGAAATCCTGCTGTAAGAGTTTGCAGCCGTTTAAAGTCTAATTAAACTGCTTCCGAACTGCTTCCTGGGGTGTTTGGACACAGATTAACAGCAGCCCAAAAGAGTTAAATAGTACTGGGGATGATTTTACCAGCTCAGGAGCAAATGGGCTTGTATAGGAAGTTATAAAAGCTTCTTATAAGACATGATCATCCTGTTGGGAGGAATAACTCAAACCTCAATTTAAAAAAAACCCTAAAGATCTCATATTTTTATTTATACTAAAAATAAACCTGTTGTTACAAGACATTTTCTACTTTTGGATTGAAAGGATTTTTTTTTATTATTTACCAAATTTATAAATGAGTTACCTTGGCTTTTTCTTTTCTGTTTTCCTCCACCTCATTTGTATTGCAGTTGTAAGATAGCCATTGCAAGGTAAAAACTGTGATTGATGTTAGGTTTTTTTGTGATGGAAGACTGATGTGACTAGAGAGTACCTGCGATTCCCTGTATCATGCACAGAGGGGTCATGTGGACCTCGACACATCAGGTCTGCAGCTGAGTTGGACATCTTGGTTTAGCTCAAGCCCAGTGCTGTTGGTGTTTGCGCTGCGGCAGCGTGCTGCCTGGAGTGGAGACCCTCAGCTGACGGAAGGCTCTGTGGCGAGGTTATTACGGGTCTTACCACAGAAAAAGATTGTGAAACTTTCTGCTGAGATACTTGAGATCTCAGTGTCTTTCCTGCTAATTTTAAACTTTAAGATGTTTCTCATGGGTTATTTATAGACTGGTTGGCTCTTCAAAGGCCCAGAGGGACGACTTCTGAAGAGCAGGCCTGAGAACTTCAACTGGGGAGACTGGCCAGGAGCCCAAGGCTTGCTTTTTTATACTCAAAGGTACAGCTCACTAAACAGGCTGAATCCTGCACAGACAATGCAGCTTCTTAACTCAGACTGACCGTGCTGATGCTGAAGGAACTACTCAAAAGCCTTCAAGTGAAGCTATGTGTGTGTGTGGGACTGGTGTCAGAGATACCGAGAAACTAACAGTACCCCAAAATCTGTACTTTTTGAAAACTAGGCTACTGTGTTATTTCCTGAGTGAAGAATTTCTGCAGCTGGTGTGCTGCTAAAAAGTGAGGAGGAGGCCATATACAACTTTACAGACCAAGAACAACTTATTTTGGAGAAGTCCAGTTTTCATACCTGACTTACTCTGTACACAATTATTTCCCCCTTGGAGGAAAAATGCTGAAAAACTTGCAGCATGGCTGGATCTGAGGTTTTGGAGCTTAAGGGAGAGAGTTAAATCCCTCTTCTGCTTGGTAGTGCACATGCAGAGGTTTCATACTGGAAGTGAACACCTCTGTGTGCCGAGGATAAACATAGATGGGCAGAAATAAATATAAAGAAAAAGGCTGTCCTCTCTCTAAGGCCATTATAGAAGGCCTTATGCAGGAATACCTCAAGCTGCTGACTGTATTTGGGTTATGTAGATGCGCAAGACAGGATATTTTTCCTCTGTAGGAGTCACTCCCGTTTGATGTGAATGGGTTACCAAGCCCAGGCAGCTCCCCAAAGCAAAGGCAGGTAATTGGTCATATAACGCTGGTGTAAATCTATTGCCAGTTCTTATTATGAAACAGGACTGTGTGCACTTTGACTTTAATCCTCTTCTGTCTTTTATTTTACATCTTTCTTTTAATAGATGCTGAAATTCTTGCTCCAATGTTTATCTAGTTTGGGCTGTGTAGCTGTGGCATCCGATAATTTAGAGTGGGCGAAATAGGATCCTCTGTATTCATTCCTCCAGTGTCCCCTTTGAAAGGATGTTTTTCTTCTTGGATCACAGTGACTGCTGCTAGAACTGTTTGTGGCTGGCACTTAGTGCATTTTTACTACATTTAGATCATGTGTGACACTTGAATGAACCCTCGTCAGTGGAGCTTTTTTCAATGTCTTTGCTTTCAAAAGCACTCCAGGCTTTTAAATCTCATACCTGGGAGGTATTTTGCAAGGGTTCATTAGGCGTGAGCAGTAGGCTTTGATTTATTTGATGAAAACATGGTTATCGTGTAATGCTGGCTGCTGTGGGACTGAAGGCAATGAGAAGTCTCATCTTCTAGCAGCATCAAAAGTGACATGGTAAATGTGCTGCCATTAGGATGTAGCAACAGGCATCCTTTGAGCTTGTTAAAATCTTTGGCTTCATTTTTATCTTTGATTATAGCTGTGGCTTAGGGTGCTGTAGGCGTGCAGCTGGGTCACGCTGTCTTGTACAGAAGCCGTCAACAAATTTGTGGTGGTACCTCATTAAGGCTTTTGAGGTGTGGAGCATCTCCGGTGGCTGGGGGAAGCCAGCCCTGCGGCGGGGGCTCTGTGGTGGTGTCGGTATCGGTGTGTCCCTGGTGCGGCTGTGCGGTGGCGGTACGTGGTACCCGACCTGGTGCAGAGCTGTGGGGGCAAGCGCATCCCCCACTCAGCCCAGCCCTCTCCGCTCACAGCAGTCCCCCTTCCAGGCACCCTGTTGGCACTGCCCTGCAGCTCCTGTTGAATGGCAAAACCAAACAAATACAATGGTGTTCACCTCAGGGGAGGCATGGGAAAGAGCTGGCAAGAGCAGAGGTCCGTGATGGATACGTGCCCTTCGACAGCCCTTGACATGTCCAGAGCTGAGGTGCATTTTTTGGATTAAAGAGTGGATGCTCAGGAGCAGATCCAGATGTTAGCAGGGTAGGGACCAACTCTGTTGACAATCCAGCGTTTGCTCTTTGGAGGACTTGTGGCTGCGTGAGGGATATTGAGGGAGGTCGATATGACTTAATGTTTTAAAAGCAGATTGTTTAACTTGTGTTAAACCCTCGTGTGGACTTGGATTTCAAATAGTCTCGCTTTACTGTAATCGACTTCAGCTTAATTATATCTTAAAGCGGAGTAAAGACCACCTACTCAGAATTAAAGCAGCTTAATGCAGATTAACCAATTCACTTTAAATCCATACCTCTTAGTTAACTCAGACTGATTTCCCTCTGTCTCTGAGCAGGCAGGTCCAGGGGCTCGGTGTCCTGTAACGTGCCACTTCTCTCCCAAGCAGAAGAAGCTTTTAAGTGGAGGACTTTGGTAGCCTAAAAGTGCCTCATCTTCACTTTTGCCCCTGCTGGAAATAGCCTTCCTCCCGGCTGAGGAACATACATTGTACGTTACAATTAAAACCACCACTGTAATTAAAAACTATCTGTAAGACATGCTCTGCTCCACTTATAATTGGAAAATCCTCTGGAAAGACCTGGAGAAGCTCTCAGTCTCTATCATCTCAGTGGCAAATTTCACCAGCAGCCTCAATGCTGCGCTAATGTGTTTCTTTTATGTTTAAATCACAACTGATAACTTACACTTTATGCGAGAGACGGGAGTTCGCACTTGTCTGTGCATTGCCGTGTAGCCGTCTGGCAAAGCGCATAAAACTAGTAATGTGTTTTAAAGTAAAATTACATGTAGACACTGTGGATAAAACAAGAGCATTTGATGTCGCCTCCTCTCTCCTTCTATGAAAAGATGATAAAACTTCTCCTGCAAGGAAACTTAGGGCAAAATCAAGCACTGTGCAGAAGTCAGCCATGGACTGCAGGTCCAACTAGCCCTAACTAGTAGGGCTAGTGTAGGAGCCCTAACTAGTACTTGCTGGTGTTCAGTAGTCTTGAAAACAAGGCCCTGATGTTCATATCGTGAAAAGAAAAGGGGCCACCTGGTATATTCTCTCTGCTCTGGGTGCCAAAATGGCACAAAGCTGCTGCGGAACCCTTTACGAGCTGGTTAAGGTGCCGGTGTTGCTCTGCTGTGATTTGTCTGGCTGCTATCGAGTTTGCTTATAGTTTGGTAGGCAAAACCCAATAAACTTAGAAACATTTTCTAGGGGCTGGGTGTTATTTCAGTTGCCAGCTGTGTGACCGAAAAGTGCTGCCTTTTTTGGGTGATGTTCTCTAAGGCCTGTAGGAGAAAATAGACATCTGTCCCATGCAGAAGACAAATAAAATCAGTCACTATAGTAACTGAAGTAAATGTTAATCACACTAAATATAGTCCTCCTCTGGCACTGTGCTAGGTAAAAATAACTTGTATATCAGTGCCCTACCTTTCTGAGTGCAGTCCTGTCCGATTGCTGCACTGACCAAAACTGGGCTGCTGCTTGTTGCCATAAACTCTGCAGAATGACCCAAGAGTGAGCGCTGGCTGTCCCTTCTCACGTGCAACCAGTAAAACCAAATTTCCTTGGGACTTACCTTGCTGCATCTCCTGCAGATCTCCATCCTTCTCCCAAAGGACTTCTGCTTGTTCTGCTTCTAACGTGGGACCTAGGTCTTTTAAAGCTAAGCTGGTATTTACCTTTAGTTCAAGGTGAGGGGAAAGGGTGATGGAGAACAGATTTGCTTAAAATTAAGTTTCAGACTGTGGGCCTGAAGCAAGCCGTCGCATCATTGGTGAGAAAATCCCTTTGACAGAAGAGACTTTAGCTCAGGCACCATGTTTCCTCCTAAAACAGAGTCAATGCTCAATCCAGATATTAAAGGAGAGGGTATTTAAAAGCTCTTTCTCTAATAAGTCCAATGTGGTTTATGCCTCTGGTGGGTGACATCTGATGTGTCCCACGGGTCAGTGCAGGGCTCGTTGGTGTGCGTGCTGCCAACATGGTGTTTGTGCTGCAGGTACCCGCTATAATCACCCTTTGTTATTCTTGCCTGATGCTAAGAAGGGAGATCTCTAAAGAAAGTGGGGCTACTTGGAATTGTTTGATATTAATTTCCTCTTCTATTGGTTTAGCTTGACCCTAAACTTGATTCTTAGATTTTTCATTCAAATACTATGCAAAGTCTCTCTTGGGATGTCCTAGGGGTTTACTAGGGTTTGGTTCTGAAACGCCTAATTTCAAAGCTACGTAGCATTTCCATATCACAAAAGAAAAAACAAAAAAAGGATGCAAAATAGTACAAGGAGCAAATTTTCAGTCATTTAGCTATTTTTCAGATGCTGGAGATGCTGAAGAGCAGATAAGAGAAGGCTGAATGCCTGACTGATTGTTGAACACCCCGCAGTACTTCTTGTTACGCTGCTATGATGCTTAGTTGTGAAAAAAAATCCAGGTAAATTGTTATGAAATGATCTGCTCTTTTAATGACAGCCGTTGCAGATAGCAAGTTTATGTGCTGAAATGAAAGGATGAGCTGCTTATAAATATCAGAAAGTACAGGGCTGTACACGTGTTGAAACAAATGGGAGCTATACCTCCTTTTCACGAAGAGGAATCTTACCCCTCGCTTCAGAGGTGTAAGTTGTAATCTGTTTGGGTTTTTTTTTTTGGTTGGTTTTGTGTTGTTTTGGCTGTGGTTGTTCAGTTTGGTTTGTTTATTTTTTGTTAAATAAAATTGATATCACCTAGATTGTATTATCCAGCAAAATGGTTAAAGTATCCCGAATGCAACTATTGGGCAGCATAAATAAAGTGCAGCTGCCGTCTCTCTGGTGTCGTGTACGGGGAATTGTGTGGAGGCTGTGGCAGCGGATGATGTGCCCGAACACTGATGTGCGGAGCTGGGTTTCCTCGTGCTGCTCCAACGTAAAACTACCGTACCCAGAAGTACGGCACAGCCCGCAGCCGGCCAGTTAAACCACTCGGGTCGGCAGCGTTGAAAGCCCAGCGCGGCCCTTCCCTTCCCGTGTGCCTGACAACCGTGAAGGGCAAAGCAGGCATGCTTAAAAACCAATTTGCACGGTCACTGGACTATGTGCTCAATGCGTTTTCTGCTGAAGGGGTGTGAGCACAGCAAAACCTTTCTGTAGCTCTCAGTAAAAAAAAAAAAAACCAAAAACCCACAAGGTTTGGATCTGCTATTAACCTGGCTCCTACCCACCTGTGCCTACCAGTGCCGCTCGTTCCGTCTCCGTGCGCTACCTCCTCCTACTGCAAGGCCAAATACAATTTTCTAGGGCAGGCTAAATTGGTGATAAGTGTAGACAGAGAAAGCTGACTCCTCTTCTGAAAGTGGATTTTTGTTGTTGCTGTTACAGCACCCAAAAATGGGAATTTATTTTTGCCTGAGCTTTCCCAAAGTCCTCCCCTGGGAAGAAAGCTGAAGCCTCCCAAATGTTTAGGAAGAATTAGAAACCTTCAGGGGCTATGATATTTTACAGGTGTTCTTTCTGGAGTGTGCTGAGTGGTGGCAATCCCGTTTCTCAAGTCGCTCTCCCTGCTGCTATTGCTACTGTGAAATTCAGCCTCGAGTCCTCTGCCGAAACCGCTTGCCTGTGAAAGCACGGAGAGGCCGAACTGCTCCGCTCGCACAGAGGAAATAAGGCTGGCAAGGTACAGCACGAGAATGTTTTTATTTGTAGCTCCAACATCCCGCATGTTTCCAAACAGTGCAGTGACGCGCCACTTGCTGGAGCGGAGTTGCAGGTGGTGTTTGCCACAGGTTACAGGGTTAACGGAACAGAAACTAACAATTTGTGTTGAAAACATATGTATCACAAGCCACACGCTATTTAACACCTCAAAGACATGTACCAAAGCCAGATTTGTATACTCTGAGACGGAACAAGTCCTTGCACACACTAAAATCACCAGTCACATAGTTGCAAAATTAATATTAATGTAGAAATGCAGACTGAAATTTAATAATCCACCTAAAGACAATATCAAGGTAAGGAAAAGATGAACTGAAAAATTCCCGGTGTGCTTTGTAATCTGAAAAATGACAAACCACCCTTTAAAAGTGTGTGCTTTGGAATAAATAATTGATGTGTATTCATTTGCAATGAGTGCATCCGTTGCTTTGATTTCATCCACTAATGTAACCTCAGCAAGCGCCTCACTTCATGGGTTCAGCTTCTGTGTTTGGAAACATTTGGTGTTATTTAGGTTATTACTACAGTTGTGGCTTAAGGAGGAAAAAAAAAAAAGAAATAGGTTGTGCAGTAATGTGTGAGTATGAGAAGGCTTTTGGTAACATTGCAAAGAAAAAATAAACCCACGTCCCTGGAAGGAAAAGACAGCTTACAGTCCCCTGTAAAAAACAATAATACCTGTTTGAAACAGGGGCTGTCAGGGATGTGCACAGCGTGCTCCGTGGTGGTGGGGAGCTGGAGACGGAGACCAGCGTGCAGGAGGCGGTAGGGCTGTGCTGTGCCGTGGCAGCCCTGCGGCTGGCAGCACCCTCTGCCTCCGAGGGGGCGCGCGGGGGGGGCTTCGGTGTTTGGTAGTAGAACCAAAGATTTAAGAGCTTTGAACAGGAGTGACTTTTGAATGATTCGAGTGCGTTTGGCAGGCTCAGCGGGGGAGGCGGGGATGCAGGGGCTCGCGTCCTCCCGGGGGGCTGTTTGGAGATGCCCGGCATGGGCTGCTCGGGGAATCTGCTGAGCCTGTGGGGAGGTTTTGCAGCAGTCGTTTCTCAGTACTGCTCTCTCTTAAACGCAATACACGGTTTTAAGATTGTCTATAGTTTGATCTGTTTTTACTTCCAGGAAAGGATTGCAGGCAGGTTCCTGCATCCTCGCTCCTGGGCAGCTGCAGCTGGGGACTGCGCTGAAGTCCTTAGCGGGTCGCTTATTCCTGAACGTGATACGTGTCCTTACGTACAGGGAAAGATCTAACATGGGCAATTTGAAATGGGTCCAACTCATGCAGAGATCAAAAAAATCCAATTACTTTTTTTCTCCCACATTACTTATTCACCCAGACCTCTGCATTTGCCCATTCTGGCTTGGCTAATGCAAGGTAATTAAAGCGCTGCGATGACAGTTTTTGATAGCTACCGCGGCAGTGGTGTGGATGTACATCAGTGTGAAGCTCATCTGAAAGATGGCATTTCCCTGGATGGCATTTCCTTGTAGTTTGGGATTTGAAAGGTAATTCTCCACAGAATCTTGCTATTTCACGTTTTCCTTCCCACTTGAGATGACAAATATTGTCAAAATATTGGGATTGTGCTCAGAGTTAATGAAGGGAGAAGGTTGTTCCGTGTTTGTTTGTTTTTAATTCCTCCTCCAGCTGTACTTCTGAGGCTTTCCAACACTTCTCTGTTCGTAGAAGATACCATCTGTCACTTCAGTTCTCAGAGACGGTCCAGGAGGAGGATCCCATAGAAGGTCGCCACCCAGCTTTCCTGGCGGGGTCACTGGGACTATTCTGGGTAAAAATACACTGCACTCGCTACTGCTCAACGCCGCAGGGTTTCATCTGGTATCAATGAGCGCAGCTGCGCTGCTCACAGCCTGCACTGACTGGCCTGGCCCCTTTGGCTCCACAAATCCTCAGGCGGCCACGCTTCTCAGAAGAGTTGGAATCACTCTTGCTTTTGTCTTAACGCTTACAAACCGGCAGATTTGCAGAGGCGAGGGCTTTACCCAGCTGAGTCCTGCGTATTCGGAGGGTTGATTGTTCGCTGGGTGTTATGAGGAAATTATTCTTTGGTGCATTAACTTTGTAAGCTAATCATAAAAAATAAAAAAAATCCCTAAAAGACACGGTTTCTCAAGCTTCAGCTGTAGTTTCTATACTTTGAAACACATCCAATATATGCACTTTAAATAGAGCTTTAATTCATAACTGCCATTCATAATCTGTTCTGGTTTATACTGAAAAGCAAAGTGAGACTTAAGGTACAGTATAATCCAAGCCAGACTGAGTGAAACCATCTGCAAGTTGATAGTTTTTCTGCTGGAGAATAACCTGTTTGCTTCCCTGCTGCTGCGTGTAGGTTGTTTCTTGGAGCTGTTCTGCAGCAAAGTGCTCTGGGTCTCTGTCTTGTTGTCGTTGGGTTTGGGGTTTTGTGTTTGGTTGGTTTCTGGCAGAAAGTCTTTAGAACATTTTATTTTATTTAATTTATTTTATTTAAAACCTTTTTCTAGAGGCATCTGTGTTTATTTTGTTTTGTTTTGTTTTTTCCAAAACTCCCATAAAACTCCCGGCATTTGATTAGGCAGGAGTCTTTGAGAAACAGGGAAATGGCTTATTGGCGAAACCAACCTCTGAGGAAGCCGACAGGCAAGTTTTCATCAGAAACAAAGCCACAAGCTGGGGTTATTTGGCAAAACTCTCGCGTCTGGACCCAAACTCCCCAAACACAGCGGCAGCCGGCGGCGTTAGCCGGGCAGCCTGGCTCAGGTGCTCTGGTGAGCCACCAGCACGGCTCTTTTGGCTGGCGGGGTGTCTTGCAGAGGCGGGTGCGGGCTCTCGGCTGAGGGCTGCCTGGCTGAGGCAGCCGCCGCGGGTCCGGTGTCACCCTGCGCCCGCTGCAGCGCACGGCAGGACCTGGACGAGGACTTGTTGCTGGAGTTCACGGTTGCTTTGTTGCATCTCAGAAGCGCCAAAAAGCACCTGTAAAACTATCACACACACACAGAGAACAGCAAGTTAGCAGGAATTACATTCATTTGCCTATTTGTAAGACAGGCTTTGGCTGATGGGCTTTTTAAGTTCATTTAAGTTCCTGGAACAGTCCTGAAAAAAAGATGGATGTAATAATTATTTTTATTAGGAATTGAATTGTTTTGTAGCAAAAAAATATGTCCTTGTGCCAAGTGGGAGCTTGTGCTGAGGTCAAAGTGTCTATAAGATAAGGTAGAGTGCGGTCCCAGGCAGCAGGAGCCGGGGGAAAGAATCGCAGACTGGTCAGGGTTGGCAGGGCCCTCTGGAGCTCCCCCAGCCCACCCCCCTGCCACAGCAGGGGCACCTCCAGCAGTGGCACAGAACGGCGTCCAGGCGGGTTTGGGATGGCTCCAGAGTGGGAGACTCCACAGCCTCTCTGGGCAGCTGTGCCACTGCTCTGCCACCCTCAAAGGAAAGAAGTTCCTCCTCATGTTAAGATGGAACCTCCTGTGCTCCAGTTTGTGCCCATTACCTCTTGTCCTGTCACTGGGCACCACTAAAAAAAGACTGTTCCCATCTAGAGGCGCCTGCCTTTTTCCTTCATCTGGCACACAAACCGGGCTCACCAGTGAAAGAAGAACAAAACCAAGGAAAATAAAAGAAGTCATTTCGGCCAATGTTTCATGAACAAGGTAGCGTTAGCACCACTGCAATATTTCAGCACTACGGGGGACAGGTGAAGTGCTAAAATCCAGACAGGGCGTTTTGCTTGCTTGCAGATTGGGTGCTATATTTATTTTGGGGCAATTGGGTTTTTAAGTTCATTTTTTAGATCAATTTATATTTTCATTGTCCCCCGATTAAAAAACGTCAGGGCGGGGAGAGAGCCAGAAACGAAATTTTCAGACAGGCCCATAACAGTCATCCCGGGGTTTTATTTAATACAAATATTACTGACTGCATAGCAATACAGAGAACAGAAATGAATAAATGCTTTTCAGCCTGTTTTCAGGTTCGTAGGAGCCTGTTACTTGATTGCGCTGACCACATGCTCGGATGTAAATGCCGTCAGTCTGCTGCGAGGAGGAGTTTTCAGGGAGCTCATGCTGGCCTGCAGCCAGGCTATTGATATATCCCACTACTAAAAGCACGGGGGGGATTGAGCTAATTGAATTGCCAATGAAATGTTGACTGCGTTGATTTGTATTTGACTGGGGAAAAGATGAAAAGTTGTGTAGTGTGCTTGGTTTAAGCTCTCAGATGGGGTTGGTTTGACAGCCGTTATTCAAGGGATTTTTTTTTTTTTTTGAGGTGCATGGCAAAACATACGGTGCATCTGAGAGTGGAGGGAGGCTCTTGCATGAAGTTAAGGAAAGTGCCTATAGCAGAAGAATTACATATTTTAGATCTTACAGATTGTCTGCGTGGCCTCCCCACAACTGCACAAATACTGATAGCTGATCTCTCTAGCGTCAGGAGAGTCCAAACCAACTTTAATAGTCATTATCTGTACAACACGGCTGATTGATAGCAACAAGCTCTGACGACTCTTGCTACTGACAGCCAAGGGAAAAATGAGGCTGCTTTTTGTCGGCAGAATTGCTTGCTAGGGAAAATGAGTTTTGAGAAGTTCCACACAATTTTTGCATCAGCTGAAATGCCTTCTTTTTTTTTTTTTTTTTAAATGAGAAACTGAAGTTTCACAGGAATTACAGACTTTCTTTGTACAAGAAAATAATTACCATTTTCTCTTTCATTATATTATATGCGACGTGGTTACATATATATTTTATTTCTGTTTTTCTGTGTTTTGCTTTCCACCCCTCCTCTCGTGGTTGAGTTTGCATGGGTGGGTGAGGCTCTTATCAGCCATTTTTCTGTAGTTTCTTAATCCCCAGGAAATTTCTGTTACAGCGTAAGAGTCTCTTTTATCTGTTTAACCTTCACCTACCCCTTGCCTGGAGGCACTCACTCAATGTGAATGTTGTTTTATCCGGTCCATTCGCTGATCTTTATCCAGCCTGATCAGAGATTTCTGAACATTTACCAAAGCTGGGGGGAAGCCTGGATGTAGAATTGTTTTAGAGATATCATGAAATTGATATCTCTAATTGATATTCAATAATTGATATTCAATGAAATTGACGAGGGGGAATGGCTTTAAGCTGGAAAAGGGCAGGTTTAGATTAAACATTAGGAAGAAGTTTTTCACTGTGAGGGTGGTGAGGCACTGGCCCAGGTTGCCCAGAGAGGTTGTTGAAGCCCCGTCCCTGGAGGTGTTCAAGGCCAGGCTGGACGTGGCCTTGGGCAACCTGGGCTGGTGGGAGGCGTCCCTGCCTATGGCAGGGGGGTTGGAACTCGATGATCTTCAAGGTCCCTTCCAACCTAAACCATTCTATGATTCTATGAAATTAGAGGGAAATGAAAGCTGCATCAGTTAACAAGATATCCCCTATAGATTTCCATACCATCAGGACAGAGCCAGAGGAGCAGAGAGCTTCTGGGTTCAGGGAGCAAAGCTGTCACCGTTAGCAGAAAAGCTCGAGTGTTTAATACGAAGGATTTCACACATGTGTGAAACACTAAAACAACCTGTGTCAGCATTTTCTGATCTGAGGTGCTGCTGCTGTCTTCTCTCTTGAGTGTAGTGAAACTCAGAGTATTGAGTTCTTGGTGGTCTATACTGAATGTAGAAACCTGAACTCTGATCACTGCTGAAATACTAACCGAGCAATGAAAAAACCAACAGATGTTTAGAAAAAAAAATACAAAACAAAGTGCTTGCGTAACCCTAGTAGTAAAAGTTTATGGTGGTCTTAAGGGATGTGTTTGACATGGATGAGCCCAGCTTAATTTGTGCCTACCTGCTGTCTCCAAGCACCCTATTTAGTAAAAAGATTCATTAAGAAAGCATCTGTAGAAAAGATAACTTCTCTCTACAGTCTCTGTTGTTTTATAGAGTGATCCTTCCAGCCCATGAACATGTTAAGATTAGTCTGTGATTTTTAAACTGCCCCCCTTGATTTAATTGGGGTTGCACGTGTTTGGAGCGACGCAGTTACCTCTGCAGGAGGGAGGCTCTGGCCGTGGGAATGGGTGAGGTGCAGAGCAAGCCGGGGAGGGGGGAGTCAGCCAGACCTCCTCTTCATGTCTCCACAACGGGATTTGGGCTGAGATGGCAGTTACCCGTTACTGTAATTAGCTCAGGGCTTCCATCTCTCCCCTGGGTACCAGGATCGGCAGCTCGTGCTGCTGCAGTTTATCAGCGTGGCTCTGGCTGGTGCTGCTCCCAGGCGTGGGACCAAGGCTTAGTGCTGCGGGAAGCGCAGGGAAGCGCTAGCAGCTCTGCATCTGTTTGGGTGCTTCTCCCCTGGTAAGGGATGGTAATCTCTCTTCAGCGTTCCAGGCAGCTTCATGAGAAAATTTATTTTAAAAAATACATAAAGGAGAAGGGAAAGAATTGCTCATGTCACAGGAAGAAGTCAGGGAGTTCTGCAGGAGGCTGAGCATGAGAAGAGAAAGCAACGTACTCCCCCGAGCTGTTCATGACAGTGAGTAGAGCTGATGGACGGTGTCATGGAAACTTTTTACTCCCAGGGAATTTCTCATGCCCCAGTAAAAACACCTATGGTTACTGCTAAATTTCAAATCAATCCTTTACCACCATCATTTATTTCAAGAGAGAGTGAGTGATTTACTGTGTGTGCTTCCTAACAGCTTCCAAAAATGAATTAAGGTGGATGATTTGCTCCATTCAGAGAAAAAATTATCCACATGCTACAATGCCAGAAATGCAAAGATCAATGAAATGTGCCTGACTTATGTGGGCTGATGGAGCTGAAGATGGCTGAGGAACTGGATTAGCTCTGATGCCCTCCGCTTGTTCTCTGTTCCCCCCTCCCGACTCCCTTCTTCTGAGCTTTTATCCTCCGTCGCTGCGCGAGGGCTACCCCAGCTCCTGCCCGTTGTGTGCTGTGCATCACCTTGATGTTTTTTTTCTCATGAGCAGCATTGCGTTTTCTTAGCTTGCACAAGAAAATGTAGCCTAAAGGGTGGGGAAAGGGGACGGTTTCATGATTTTTGAAACCTTTCCCCTGCCGGATCATGAGTTTTCCCCTTGCTGGGTGTGGGACTACGGCTGGGACCAGCACACAGTCCTCCCCCTCCCCGCGTGTGGGGAAGAGCTCGGGTGAAACCCAGCGCTGCGTGGGAAGGAGTGTGCAACTGGGGGAGTTGCACACATCAGCTTTCCTCTTCCGGGATCGCTGGGTGCAGTTGACGCTATTTGCCAAAATCCCACGTGTGCTGATTAAGACAGAGCATATTTTCTGGTTTGGCCATTTCTGGGAACTTTTCAGACAAAGTACAACTAAGTGCACCAAGAAACAAACCTGCTTCTTGAGCTCTGGGGACTAATTAGCAGCAGAAGGAGGAAAGAAAAACAAATAAAATAATGCTGCGTGAGGCACGAAGCACGGAGGAGTTATAGGGCCCATTTTTAGTGGGTCAGGAAAAAGAAAGGAGAGAAAACTTTGCAGAGCAGGTGACAGATGAGTGGATCGATGGCTTTATAAAGCTGCTTCTACTCTACTCCTCTGTTTTATTTAATGAACTCTTATCCTCTACAGAGATTAGACCCTGACAGCATCCTTGACTGTAGAAGCCAGAACTTTGTTGAGGAGTATATTAGCTTAACAAACGTGAACTAATGCCATGTGTATTTCAGGGGATGTAAACTCGGGTCAGCAAGGGGGTCTCAGAGCAGTCAAACAGACACAAGTGGTCACAGGAGGGTCTGTCTTTGCCCCCTTGCTACCGTGCGAAGGCTCTGGCACCCTCCCAGGCGGGCAGAGGCATGGGTGAAAACGTAGTCCCAGATTTGAACAGCATCTTTAGTCTTCACCTCACCTCAGCTCACAGGTTTCATTTGAGGGGCTGGGAGGGATCGAAGACTGGAAATGGCATGCAGGGCAGTCAAATGCCAGTTGAAGAGAAATAGTCCTGTTACTGGTGCCTGGGTACCTGTTCCTGGAGTTTCTAAAGGGAGAAAAGTAGAGTTGAAGCAAAAGTGGGTACTCTTGGGCTGAATCGGCAGCTGCATTGTGTAGTGAAGCATTTCTCTCTTCTATTTTGTGTTGAATATAGTTAAAACCTACATTCTCCTGGCACAAGTTGAATCTTTGCCAGAAAACAGAGGTGTTATTTATGGGTACCATTCAGCAAGTACCGAAAGATTTCCAGGGGAGCTCCAATGCCTTCTCGAGCCACCTAAAGACGGGGGTCTCCGTTTGCCTTTGGCATCACAGCAAAGCCAGGGAGCTGCTGGTGAGCTGCACGAGGGCGGGTTGCCAGTACCGCAGAGCCCAATCCCCCTTAGCCAGCAGCACGCTGGGCTCAGAGGGGTCTCTCGGTTGCTGTTTGGACATGTGGGAATTTGCTTATCTAACTTCCAAAAGTCCAGATTTGTCAATTAACTTTGCTCCTCATAGCCTTTTTTCTGTGCTTTCCTCTCATATGGTTTTTCCAGTGATGTCACTGATACACTCCTTATTTCCCCTTGTTATTTCTTTACTTCTTGCATACATTGAATCTGAGTAAACATAAGGATAACATTTTACTTACCTGTTTGTTCAGAAATATGTAGATGATGGGGTTGTAAACTGTGCTGCTTTTGGCAAGGATGGATGGGATGATGCTGGCCGCAGGGGTGATGAGACCAGGTTTCCCAAACGTAGCTATGAGTGCCACAGTTGCGTACGGCAGCCAGCAAATGAGAAAGCAAATTACCATCACCACCACCATGATCAGGATGCGCTGCTCCCGGGTCCGACCCATCCCTTTATTGATGCCACTCACCTGGGTGGGAGAAAGGCACAAACACACTATTAGCAGTGCTCATACTGGGAGTGGATGATGATGCATGGGAGGTCCTGGAGTGGCCACAGTAGGGGCAGGGTTGGCAGTATCATCTTGAAATGTTGTTGGCTGGAGAAGAGCTGGCCAATCAACGTGGGCAGGGTTTGTACGTTGTGCTCCCAAAGCGTGTAGATAACAGCTGGAATAGGATTAGCGATAGGGCTGTTCATCTGGAGTAGCCTTCTCCAGCTTCCTCTAAATCACAGCGTTTGACATGAGTATCTCGGGCAGGAGGGAAGAAGGGGGAACCTGCCCTGGTCTAACTGGCCCTGGAGGACCCAGTGCTCCCAGAAGGACTGCTTGTCTGAGTCCTACCAGCAGTGATGCAGCCAGCCAAGGATGAAACGCTCTGTACCCAGAGGCCATGGGAGCAGGACAGGAGACAGGCAAGAACCTGAAGAACAAGGCTTTGAGAAAACTTTCTCCGCTGAATCCATTGGGAAAGACAGCAGCTGAATTACTGATTTCCAACAGGCTCCTCTGGACTTGGGGTTCACGCATACTTGTAAGTAAATCATACTGTATATGAATATTGCTGTCTTATGCCTCACCCTTGTTTCCTAGTTTTCAGTCTGTTTTGAAAATTGGACCTTTTCCTGATCATTGTGTAATGCCTGCACTGCAAAGTGCTGCAGTAAGCACGAGAAACAAACTCTTACAAGCAGTTTTACGGGGAATCCAGCGGGATGTATTTGTGTGCGGGAAGTCACCTTGAGACTAATTAAAAAACCAAACCAAAACTGTTCAAAAAGTAGAACATATCTGTAATTGCCTGCTGAGGGAACTCTAATACTGAGTACTTTATAAATATCCTGTTAATGTGCAAATGAAATCTTTTATGACACTTGTCTGTGATTTAACAGGAAAAAAAGTGGTATTTGCTACAAGGCAAATACAGTTGTTAATCAAAATATTTCCATTAGCGAGAGGTGAATATTTCACTCAGAGACACCCACAGGCATCAGGAGCTCAGATTTATTCACAGACATCTCAGACAGAAAGCTCACATTTATCTTATATTTCATAGAGTTGATTCTGCATGACGTTTTCCCTTTGTTCAGATTTTTTTGAAAGTCTGCCCCAACTTGGTATTAAACTTTACAAGATGCTCAGGGTGTAGGATGAAGTAGAATCAGCTGGATTGGGGCACGTGGGTACAGGGATGGAAATGGAAGAGGAGTTGCATTTCGCATCATGTGCGCTTGATTTTTAGGCTCCTGAAAAGAGGGACTGAAAGGCATCGGCAGCTGTCTGCCAGGGTCCTTTGTCCCCACACAAAATCCCCATTTCTTTGTGCCTTCCTGAAGCCCTCCTGTCTGCCGTCCCATGCAGGAGACACCTGGGGTGGCTGATGCCTTGTGAGTGGTGCACCTTTAGGAAAACCAAAGCTCCTTTTTTTTCTATTGAATCGTAGAAACATAGAATGGTTAGAGTTGGAAGGGACCTTAAAGATCGTCTCATTCCAAACCCCCTGCCACTAGACTGGGTTGCTCAAAGCCCCATCCAGCCTGGCCTTGAACACTTCCAAGGATGGGGCATCTACAACTTCTCTGGGCAACCTGGGCCAGTGTCTCACCACCCTCAGAGTGAAAAATTTCTTCCTGATATCTAATCTAAATCTCCCCTCTTCCAGTTTGAAGCCATTCCCCCTTGTCCTATCACTACATGCCCTTGATTTCTATTGATTTTAGAAAAGGCAACCCAACTTTCCTCTTTCTTCAGGTAAGGTCAGAGAAGACAAATGTTTTCTGGATGTCTTCCAGATCAAAATCAGCCTGGTCTGAGGCTGGGTGTGAGAGGAGTATGCAGGATATTTCCTAGTTAATAACCTTCAGCAGAGCTCAGGCCACAGCTCAGCTGGTGTACTGCTTGGTTTCTACCTCTCCCTCTGAATATCCTGATGCTGTGTGACACGGGTAAACAGGGAGAAAAAACTGCTTTTTGCCACTGGGTTGAACACTGAAATAAAGCTAGTGGGGTACTTCTGATGGTACACGTTCTGCCAGCGCAACGCACCCTTCCCAGGCAAACCTATATCATGTATTACTCTCTTTACTTTTAAAGTATTTTCTACTTTCCTTAAAAAAAGAAAAGCTTGCAGTTCTCAGATTGATGCTGCCAAGGAACGGCTTCGTGGGTAAGCAAGGAAAGGTTTTAATTTCCTTGCCAGCAGTAGGAAATGATTATTTTCATCCTTCGAGGCCAGAAAGTTTGAATATCCTCCCCCTTCTGTAATTCTCCTTGAAGCATTTTTGCTTTCAATTGCGAGGCTCCCCTGGTCAGTCAAGGAAACCTGAGACCTTGATATTAATATTCAGGGCACATGCAGAAAACTTTTGCAAAACTAAACAAACTCAGCAACCTTGAAATGTTGCTGGCTCATCGTCAGCGGAGGGTGATGTGGATATACCACACAGCTCCAGGGCTGTGGATTGACTTCTGTAGATGGACAGGAGCAAAGAGTTGTGCGATGCTGACAAGTGATGCTGTGGGCTTTTGCTTTAATTTTGTCTTGATAACTTCCAGGGAAAGTAAAAACACGTGTCTTAGCCAAGGTAGCTTGTCCGTAGAGGTTGGAAAGCCAGCCCAGGGTGTTTCTGGCTTAGGGCTAACAGCAGCGATGCTGCTGCAGGAATTTAGCGCAGGATTACCCTGGCAGTGCACTGAGCTGCTATAAAGTGTCCTTCACTTCTGGTTTGGTCAAAAATCTAAACCTCAATTTGCTGTGCAAAAAATAAAAATAAAAAATCTTACTATTTCAGCAGGTTTTGGTACAGAAAGCACCCACAGAAAATGTGCTTTTATAGCTTTATGTTTTCTTTTCTGGAAGTTGAGTCTCTGTTTCTCCTAAAAACGATCTTTCCAG
The DNA here is from genome assembly GCA_017639485.1 of Pluvialis apricaria. NCBI lineage: Eukaryota > Metazoa > Chordata > Aves > Charadriiformes > Charadriidae > Pluvialis > Pluvialis apricaria. The sequence goes on from CM030014.1 coordinate 28,841,793, forward strand.
TTTTCTAAAATTCATAGTGCCTCTGTATCACTCATGCCATAAATTGCATGTGTGGTCCAGTGTACGGAGTTAGCAGGATTGGGGGTTCATCTCCAGGGTAGTTGGAGGCCCTGGTGACATCTTGCTCTTACAGTGATGCTTTCACCTGCTTCCCATCGGTGTTAATTTTTACATGGAAAACTAACAAAAAGGTCAGGAATAGCTGGGAATCTCTGCAAACATCTGCCATATCCAGCTAAGGTCCTGACCGCATTTCTCCTGGGCTCTGTTCAGCGTTCGGCCCCTGCCATGGGCAGGCAGTAAATGCTGACGTTGGGAACCATTGCTGAGTAGTGAAAAGATGGTTTCCCGATGGGCTGGAGTCACGTTATGTGACAACTTATGTGAGCAGGAAGAAGTCTAATGTACTGGAAATGTTACTGTGCAAACCCATTCTTGCATGTCAGCTGTGCTTTTTGCCGTAACAGTCTTCACTGTGTCCTTTCCAGCTAAACCTCAGCTGAAGCTTGATCACAAACACTGGGGCCAATGAAGTATTTAATCCCATGTATTATATAGGCATATCTATACGAGCTGATGGGATATGCACGCTCTTAATGCAACCCATGACTTTGCAGGTTTGCTGGGTGCAGCAGAAGTTTGTTGTGCTGCCTGTGTGCCTCTGCCTGGGACGTTGTAAACCATGATGTGCCTCTGCTATGTATTAACTTCTGCTATTAGGCAGGATCCGTGGTGGAGATGGCCATGGATACAGGAGAAGGACAGTCCCTGTGCTGAGATCTGTCATTTAATATCTCAGTTACTTTGTTTTCTACTACAGAGAAGCAGCTCTAGATGGTAATTCAGCCTGCAGAAGTAATTAATTTACCTCTTTTTGTTTTTTCCATTTACCATTGGGAACTTACACAGCCATCCTCCTAGTGCAGGAGCGGGAATGTTCACAAATACAGCGTTTGTGCGGTGTGGCACTGGGTGTCACGGACAGGAGAAGGACATGGATGAGAGACTAATGCAACAAACAATAAGAACAGGTTTAAATAGAGGTTACTGTGGACACAGCAAATTCCTGGTTGATATTGCTGACACATACGGTGCAGAAATAACAGAGTCATCACATTGCTAGGAAAGTAAAATATGCTTTTTCAGCAATGGATACGGAATTGCTCAGTAACATCCAGGACCGGAGAGCACAGCTGGGTGTACCCAGGGCCGCCTGGGAGGTTTAGCCACAAAGCTCCCACTGGGATTAATTCCTGAATCCCCAGGATGATCTGAGAATCTCAGCTGAGTGACTGACTGTGTTTTCTCATGTTTTGTTTTGTTGTTTGTTTTTTTTTGTGAAAGCACCACTGCATTCAGAGCTTGGAGACCTGACAAGGACACTCATGGGACTAGGAGGATGATCCTTGAGAAAAGTTGGAATAAAGGGAGACAGAGGAAAGAAAACCTCAACCAAACCAGGTATGCGATGGCCTGAGCACACCAACTGAGGCCCCTGGCTTATGTGAGCAAAGCTGCTGTATTTCCCTAAAACGGGTGGCACAGACACCCCTGAGCTGTGGCAGCAGCTGAACCACCTTCAGACATCACTGCCTGTGCATCAAGAAATAGTGCCTGAGAGCTATGAAGTCAGATATACCCGGTTATGCTCTGCCCTGGTGAATTAATAGCTGCAGTTGCTTGAATACATACTAGAGAACCAGACTATAACTTTATTAAGTTGCAAATAAATTGCATTGCCTGTACGTTAAAGGTCAATCCAATTTCTTCTAAAGTGGATGTGAGACTTCCTGGTGGTCCCTGCACATCAGCTTGTGCCCTACTTTTAACAATTGATAAACGTAGGTAGTGGGTTTGCAGTAGGTACGTTGGATGCTTCAGGGGAAACTCTCAACCCTTTGAAGTGTTACAGCGCTGTCCTTGGCTGATGCTCGTAACTCAGGTCAGATCTATGGGCACGCACACCAATACATCTGTGTGTTGCTTGGACAGAACTATGAGGTGCTTAAAATGACATCAGGCGCACCCTGCGCACAAAGCAGGCTGCCAAGGGAGCCTGGCGAGCGGGGGCAGGAGGTCCAGAGTCCATGGGACCTCTTGGTACAAGAATAGCCTACTGCTGCAACCATGGGCTTGCTTCGCAAAGGCTGAGCTGAAGGAAATGGAAGCCCAGCAGAAAGCTTCAAACAGTAAGTCAACAGGGTGCTTACAGAAAGGAATGAAGTTAGCCTCAGAACCTGCTGCTGGGTTAATTCTCTTAATGAGAATTTCCTCGAAGCTCTGAAACAGTGGGCAGTGATACGGTGGCTGGTTTAACAGTAGCTCATGGTCTCCTAATAATGAAAAAAGTTTTGCTTGGAGAGGAAATACTGATGTTTATCAAGGAAAATAAATGGCTGGCGCCATACAGAAACGTTGCAAGATCAGGCTCCACTTTAATTGTAAGGAAGTTTTTTCTATGCTTCCTAACACATGAGTCTTTGAATTATGCTTAAAAGCTTCTCACTGCCATCATAAAATCTAGAAACGTTACCCACATTCATAGTGAAAATATTTTCATATAATGTTTGATTCAGAGCTTAGGCTTTCTTAAAATTCCCATGCATTCAGTGCGTTGTCGTGAAAACAAGAGTGAGCAAAGCAAGTTGCCAACTTTGTGTTACATTTCCGTTTCAACGCTCATCCATGAGAGGAGTGCTTTGCTCCTGGCAGACCTTGTGCTTTCACTCCACAAAACAGATTTTACGTTGGTGTAACAGGTTTGAACCCAGCAGGTCAGAGTGCAGCACGGCACAGGAAGAGACGGGGAAGAACAAAACAGGAGACAGGACTTAAAATGACTTGAAGCAAAAAGCAGCAACAACGGTGGTTTGTCACTTGGAAACACCTGCCTCTCTGTTTTCCTAGTGTGCTGCTTACCTGGTCCAGATCTAGTAAATTAGCATCTCCTGAGGCTTAGCAGTATCACACTGTCCTGATGACAAAACCCTGGATTCCTTCCTCTGTGTCAAAGACAAACCTTTGCTCGTGCCCCTTGCACGATGCCAACTCGGCAAGTTCCCAGCCGGTTGGGCTTGTTGGGGTCCAGGTCTTTCCTATGTGCAAGAGGGTGGTTGCTAAACTGCTCTGAGATTTATATATATATACATACACACATATTTATATATATATTTTTTTATTTTTATATATATATATATATATATATATATATATTCGGTGAAACTGGGAGGCTCTTCTGGCTCCTGCCCCAGCCCGAGCAAAGCTGAGCTAGCGGTGGGGAGCGGAGATGGAAACTTATTTAAAATAGCTGGTATTAGTTTCAGGAGCAAAAATAATGCAATTATTCTCAAGGCTGGGACTCCTTCCTGGGGATTTCCAGGAAGGAAGCAAGCGTGTCTGCAGGTGACGGGTGGAGGGCTGCGGGGACTCTTACAGCAGCACTCGCACATTTCTTCCATGACCACGGCATTCTTGGTGCTTGGTTTCTTGCCTGGGACTAAGTGTAATTTTATGGATAATGGAACACCTTATGCACAGGGAGGAATAAAACATCTGTAAGAAATTGCTTTTGCCTCAAACCGCTAACTGATTTCAACCAGAATTCCATCCTTTTTTTGCGAAAGAGGTGTAGCCTGACGGAGCTGAGTCTCATGTTCGGGTTCGCTTAGGAGGTGCTCTGCTTTCCCTGGCTGAGGTTTCTGGTCTCACCTGCACTGCCCCCGTGCCCACTTCTTGCCCAAGGAGAGATTCAAGAGCGAATGTCTACGAATTATGCCACTAAGAGCATGTGAAAATGCAAAGAAATCTTCAACCAGATGAACGCTTTTTTTATTACTGAAGCTTGATAACAGTCCACGTAAGTGATCTGTTTTTCCAGCCAAACGTTTCCTCTTTCCCTGCTTTTTTCCTATGCTGTTTTACCTTTCGCTCCCTCAGTTACTGAGGCACAGTTTGGGCTGACCTGGGCATCTCATCGCTTTCAGAGTGCTGTAGAGACTTCACCTCACTCAGCGGGGTTACAGGGGAAGGGAACCAGATGATAAATGTTATGACCATTCATGACGTGCATAACATTTTGCGCTCCCGAGTCCTGCTGATGCTTGTGCATCAAATTGTATTAAAAACACACAACTTCAACCTTAAACACAGGTTGATATACCGTAATGAGTTGGGTTTACGCCAGAATATCCCAAGTTTGCCTGTTCATACAGAGGGGACACTAACAGCTCCCTTTCGGAGGGTCCAAATAAAACGTGGGACCCTCGGGCTGTGCTCTCGGTGCTGCCCAGCTCTGTGAGTCGGGTGAAGATTTGCTTCTGCAAATCGTCTTTTTTTTTCCCAATAAATGAAGGCTGTGGAAAATCTCCCGTGGTATGTGTATTAAAAAGAACGATCCTGTGGAAGTTTGGCCAAAAGCACTTAAAGCTGGCTGTAGCCCAAAGAAGGCGGTCTCGGGCTGTGTCCCGTTGGAAGGCGATCACACAGCCCCTGCGGGGACCTTCACTGTGTGGGCAGAGGGACCTGGTCCCACCATTACTGATTGCTTTCTGGAAGTTGCAGTTTCCAGTATTAACACAGACCTCTGCCAAAGCTTATAGGGAGGCAAGGGGGGAGAAAGAGAAGAAGAAATCCATTTCCAGCCACTGTGCTGACGTCCTTCACCTCTGCTATAGTAATTTTTCTCATTGCTGAGAGGGCTTGGAAGGTGCCAGATGAGTAATTGTAAGGGCCTTGTGCTGTGCAAGGGAGAGAGCTCTGTGGCTCGGACATGCCCTCAAAATGCTCACAGCATCCTCTCGTGCTCACCTCTGTCCTCACGAGGGTGGACCCCGTGATTTAAGATTGAAATTTAAATCTAAATTCAGTTCCTCACCTGCCTTTATAAACATAGAGGGCTCCATAACTATAAGGAGAGGTCTTGTAATCACTAAAAGGGGTTAATTATGAATTTTAAATATCAGAATATTAAAATCATTCATTGTGGTTGATGTTTGCAAAAGCTCGAGTGCCAGGTGCGGGCACGGTGCAGTGCTGCTGGGACGTTTCTGGGTTCTAAGCGTTGCCTCGTCCTTCTCCTGTTTAGCTTTCTGTAACCCAGCGGGTGTGCTGCTCAGCTTTGGGGCGCCCAACTGCGTAAAGCAGAAAATATTTACAGTTCAAAGGAAGCATGTCCTTTGGAGTTATTAATCTGCATAGCACATCTGTCAGTGAGAATGAATATTAAAATACTTCAGTACTACTTATGTTCACACTGGTGTGTTTCCCCTCCTTCGGCATCTTTCTTTGATGCTTTAATCAGTAATGACTGTGATGACAGCACTTTCTTCTCATTGAGAGTGGAGTTTTTCTCAAACTTTATGTGATTTCTAGATATAAAATCAAACATTAGCAGAACAGGAGCCTCAGGATATGTTCACCCAAGACTGTCCAGAGCATCCTTGTGGTGTCCAGGTGGGCAGGCTCAGTCCTGGCACACAGCAAAGCCCGGACATGGTGGCTGCTGCCAGCCATGAGGAAGGGTGTCCCAGTGCCTCCCCTTCGCAGGGGAGCAGGAGACCCTGCACTGGTCTCCAAAAGGGCACAGGCAATAGCTGTGCTCCCAGACAGGTGTGTTTTAAAAGCAAATTAATTGCATTAGTGCTAGCGTATGTGATAACAGCCAAGTATGTCTGTATAGCAGCTCTATGCTGATGTGCGCTTTTAAGTGGGACCTTTGCAATTGCAAGATGTCTCGGAGAAGACTCTTGGGCTCCTCTGTGTGGAGTGTTTGCAGTGCTAAAGCCCTTCTCCTAGGGAAGAGGGAGCCCTCTCTGGGAATCCAGAGAGCTGGCGATGTGCTGGTGTGTCTGTTGTATCTTCCAGGACACTCAGGTAGAGTACTTGGTCATTTTGGGGGGAAAACCTGGCTGCTATCGTGGAAAATTCATGATGTTTGGGGTACAGCTGTATTAGGCTTGAAGTGGCTCCACACTCCAGATTAGTCATTTGCTCTCCTTTCGGTCCCCTGCAGATCTACTCATAATCATCTGAGCTCAAAGAGCCCCCCTGGGGGCCCCTTTGGGTGCAGGTTTGCTGTTGGGGCAGGGGAGGTCGGTCACAGCTCTCCTGTAAAGGCGAGGCAGTGAATCTCACTCCTGGACTTGAATATTTTGTGATATTTTTCTCTGCAAAGCCTAGAAGACCGGTCATTAGACCGAGCACTGATTGGTGAGAGGGTGTTCTCCCAGGGCAACTGCTAATGAGAGGTAATTTGCATTTGCCTTCCTGAGTTGGGGGAGATTTTAAGCAGTGCTTCAAGAACTGCTGCGAGGGGTGCTCCTGTAGAAAGATACAGATGGGATTCGCTCATTTGCTGAGCCTCCTTGTTATTATTTTTTTTTTTTTTAACCTGGTGATAAAATGACTTATTTCTGGGGGCAGATTTCTCCCTCTCGTTCCCACAGCACACTTTCCCTGCAGGTTAGATGGTTGTGGGCTGAAACCCAGGGCAGTGATGGGGCAGGGAGTGTGATGGACAGAAATGCTGGCTGGTAGGTAGCACAGCACGGGATGCGAGCCTGGGCTGGCCCCGCACTCCTGCGATAGGCAGAAGAGTATCACAAAGAGCCAGTGGAGGCGAAAAATGCGGTTTGTGGCGCTGGCGGGTGACTGTGCTCTGAGAAGAAGGAAAGTGCAGCTCAGCCTGCAGGGCACGGCTGCTCCCTGCTGTCCTGCGGGCTGAAAAGTTTGCTCTGGGAAATTTAGCTTCCCTAACTGCAAAGGCTTGAACACTTCACTTCTGAGCTCGTGAAGCCCCCGCTGAAAAATATTTAAGACAGAGGGGAAAAAAAGTGTTCACGGCTACTTTGTTTTCAACTAGAAAAAGCCTTAGTGTGCTCATCAGGTACGTGACTACTGTTGGACAAATCTCTTCTGCACACAAACGCAGTGGCAGAGCACCAGGTGTGTCCCCTCCAGCTCTTTGGAGAAGCTGAGGAGAGTCGCTGTGCCCTCCTCCACAGCAAATCCTACAGGGAGTCACAGTCCCCGAGGGGTGGAATTGTTGCCCCGTGCTTCAGAGCCACCCTGTGACCTGTTGCCCGTGTTGTATGTGTATTTTGTGTTCACATAAATGTCCGGTGTTCCAGTGCCCACGGTTATAGCTGCTAATGGAAGAGTTCCTCCAGCTCTGAGAGGGAGCACTTACTGCAGGAGACCCTGCAGCAGAGATGAACCAAGTACGGGCAGCTCTGATGAGGCACCAAGTACGAGCGGCTCTAATGAGCAGGGCGCCTGCTACGTTTGAGTGGGAAAATTTGAAAGCATCCCACAGTGGAGTTTTCACTGGGATTGAAGTCAAAAGGAGCAAAGAAAAACGAGTCCTTGTTTATTTTGTGCATGGGTGGATTTTCTTGTTTCTAAAGGTGATTTCTCTCTTCGATCACCAGAGCTGCACTGTTACTGCAGGCTCCCCTGGGTTCAGGTGTCTTAAGCCTGATTTCTCTTATCCAGCGTCTGAAGTGTTTCAGTTCTTACGCTTTAATGCTTCCTGCCTTTGGGAATATGTTTGTCTCACATCCCCAGTTCAGTCTCAATTTGCTCTGGGTAAGCGCTGCAGCAGCATTAATCGTTGTCTAGATAAACGCTTGAGGACTGGTGTAATTACCCTTTCCCCTTCTTGCCAGTGGAAGGGAACCGCTGTCAAACAGTGCTGTTTTCCCCCATTTTCCTCTGCCCAAGCTGTACAAAATTATTACTCCCGACATTAGAAACTGTTGGATTAATTAATGAAATTAATAAGTAACACATCAAATGCCTTGCTATGTGTGGTTTTTTTTTTTTTTTTCCTTTCCATAACACTGGAGGGACCAAGAGGTGTGACGGAAAGCATGCCTGGATCCTGGCTTTCCCTGCCCCCTGGAGCGGGGGGGGCTCAGAGGGCCCTGCGCTGGGTGGTGAGGATGGGACGAGCCTGGTTACTGGATATGCTTTAAGAGCCTGCATGGGATTATTTCCACAGTGCAGTCCCCAAAACGCCTTTGGTCCTTGTAGGCAGCGTGTCCGGGAGGTGCTGGGGGAAGCGAGCCTTGCCTGGGGCCGCGCGCTGCCCGCCCACCCTCCCCACGCCAGCAGGCCGGCCTGGGCATTGGCATGGGTGCTCATGGCTTTGGGCACGAATGTCCCCATGGCGCTGGGTACCTGTCTCCCCTGGCTGGCGTGCCCGTGCCAGCTGGAGAATAGGAGATGGGGCTGCAGCCCTGCCAGAGAACCCGACCTCTGACGGGCTTTGCTGCTGCGCCGCTTCTCCTTTTCGCTCCGCGAGGAAGGATGCTCTGGCGGCATGGGTCAAGAAGGGGAACTGAAAGTCTGGAAACTGGTCAGATTTGGAGTCTGAGGTTGAAAGAGCTGCTAATCCTCCCTTAAACCTCAGGAGCTTTGCATCACTGTGCTTAGGGTAGCTTTATGCTGATGTAACTCAACCCAGGGCAGGAATCTGTGCTGAAAAGCAGAGTATTGAGCCCATGTACTAATTTCCAAGGGTGAGCCACAGTCAATAATTTGGAGGCAGGACTTCAGATTCATGTGTCAAGGAGATGACACAAGAATAGCCTGTCAGTCAATTAAGGAAAAAAAAAAAAATCCACGCTGTAATATAGTGATATAAAAGCTGGAATTGATTGTATTTTTGTATTTGCATTCTGACAATTCATGTGAGGGGGCTCTGCCAAGCTTGTCAAAGACTCTAAATAATGAATTTTTAACCCCTGTGCTCAACAAATCATTTATCTATTTCCAATAAACATTTTTAAGGTCTCATGTGCTGACTGAAACCCGGTAGCAGAATGGTTGTCTCCTGCAAGTTTCATGGATGCAATGGGGGAATTGCTGCCTGTGTGCTGCTTTCAGCGAGCCAGTTATTTCCAACGGGGGACTTGGGATGCAGAGCACATTTGACAAGACAGTTTACCCAAGCAGGTATGGACTTGGGAGCTTTACACCCCATGCCTTGGGTTAGGCATGCTGGTGAAACCCAGGAATGGCCATAAAGATCTCTTGCTTCTCCAGGACATCCAAGAGCTCAGGTTGAACCTGATGCTGGCTATGAAGTATTTGTACTAGAAGGAATTCCAAACTATTGTTTTAGAATCATAGAACCGTAGAATAGTTTAGGTTGGAAGGGACCTTAAAGATCATGTAGTTGCAACCCCCTGCCGTGGGCAGGGACACCTCCCACCAGCCCAGGTTGCTCACAGCCCCATCCAGCCTGGCCTTGAACACCTCCAGGGATGGGGCAGCCACAGCTTCCCTGGGCAGCGTGTTCCAGTGCCTCAACACCCTCACAGTAAAGAATTTCTTCCCAATATCTAACCTAAATCTACCCTCTTTCACTTTAAAACCGTTACCCCTCATCCTATCACTGCACTCCCTGATAGAGTCCCTCCCCAGCTTTCCTGTACCCTTTAGGCACTGGAACGGTCTATAGGATCTCCCCAGAGCCTTCTCTTCTCCGGGCTGTAGCCCATGAATTGTTTGCATCGCTGAGGTTGTCTTTGAGAGACTTGCCCATGTGCACTCTTTCTGGTGGCTGGAATGGTTTTGAAGCAGTAGAATAGTAGATGCAACTGAGCTTTTCAAACCAGCACGGGGATTTGGATGGAGGGTGCATCCAGCTTTCCTGTGCTGCCCAGCTTCATGTCCCAGAGGGTTTCCCCAGCTGCGAGCAGCCGCCTGCGTGCTTCACCCTGAACCTGATGATGTCCTCTAACCCTGCTCAGGCTCCTAGGATCCCCCGAGGGCACCGGGCTGTAAGAAGCGGTTGTTGGATTTGCTTTTCAGCTTCTGGCAGCCTGCTCAGGGGCGGCTGCCGGCTGCCTCCCAGGCTCTGTTTCGCTTCCATCATTTTTGTGAACTCCTAATTCGATTTAAGGTGAGGGATTACAGCTTCCCTGCTGGGGCATGTAGCGTGGATGAGATCCTGTGCACTCAGCTGAAGCTACATACTCAGCTATAGGGGAAATAACACGCTCCCAAGACTCTACGAAGAAAACTAAGGCATTTATAAGGCATCCTTGCTCTTTGCAGCAAACCCCGGTCAGCAGGTTTCCGCTAGCAGCTCCGTTATGGGACCGGGACCTGCCACGGGAGGCAAAGCCGGCTCTTGCCATCCCACTGAGGTGCTGCGGTGAAGCCCCCTGCGCAGGACCGTCGGGGAGGAGAGGCAAACCCTCGCACCCGGCTGGCTGCCACCGCACAGCCTCGTCGTGCTTTTGCAGCACAGCAGCCTCCCCCCGGGTAAAGCAGCAGCCTCTGCGTTCGCTGGGTCCTGCACAGCGCTTCACAGCGGGGCTACGAAATCGGTGTCAAAACAGAAAGGCTTCTCAGAAAGCAGATAATGAAGAGGAAAGCTCAATGTGTTTGGCAACCTAAATATCCCTCATTTTTCTTGGTTTTTTTTTTCGGTATTCAGGATTATTGTCAGCAGCATACTGTAATACCTTCAAGCCCCTTTGGTATTCATTTGAAATGAACGGCTCAGAGCGAACCCTCCCCTCCGGCCGTTGTCTGCCAGCCTGAAATGAGACGTGGGGGCAAATAGGGGTTCTCTCTTAGTGGTGACAATTTTCTTCAGGTTTGAGGAAGCTGTGAGCTTGAAGCAAGACGGTAGGAACTGTCAGCTGCTTGCAAGCAGTGTAGGGGAATATGAGAGCCTGAACTGATTTCCAAGATTTTAAGCATCCCTGCATATCTCCTGTGATGACAATCATGTCAGAAACCAGAGCATGAAAATACAAATGTCAAGCGAAAGGATATAATTTTTCATGCCTGGCTGAAACCGAACACCCCGATCTCCCCCTGCAATTTTACTTCTGTAAGTGGTGCAGATAACCTCAGTTACGGGAAGCTATTCACAGCAGGAGTTGAAGGCACGATAAAAGGCTTACAGAGCATCACCTAGAATTTGGGATCTTCTAAAAGCACAAATGTCTGTTGTTCATTTCCTTAAGTATTTAGCTTGCGTGTGAAGCTTATTTTGTTCAGTCTTCGTTTCCTCCCTCTTACACCCACCAGGGATTTCGCTGCTTCTACACCTTGCCACCGTGGGGGGAGCTGAGCGGCCGGGGACGCCTGTTGGCAATGGGCACGCTGCCTGCGCCCGGGCCAGGAGGTTCTGGGGCTCGCTGCCCCGGCAGCTCTGCTGTCCCCCGGCTTCCCCTTGCTCCCCCGGCATCCCAGCTGAGCTCCGCAGTGCCCAGCCCTCCGTGCTCAGCCGTGCCCAGGTGCCTCCGCCAGCACTGCCTGGTTTTGACTTTGCCTCTTCATGGAAAATCCCTCTTTGTGGAAGGATAACTCGCATCCAGACGGAGGTCTGTGTCTGGCGAATCGGGTATGACACTGGTAGAGGCTGAGCCTCTGAACCGGCGCTTCTCCTGCATTGCTGGGGCTTCAGGAGCCCCATCCCGCAGGGTCACACAATGAATATAACACGTCGCGTGCGCAGACTTGGCACAAACTGCAGAAAAATGGCTCTTCCACTTCTGAGAATAATTTTCACGTTCTTTCCCAGAAGGTTTCTGTGGTTTGGGGTCCCTGCAGGACCAGACAGCCCAGGAAAGGCAGCTCCTGACCTTCACACTTGTCACCCCTGACAAAGGGTGCAATAAGCCTTTGCCACCACCCTGTTCCCCTTTCCATGCCACAGCGGAACCGGAGGACCGGTTCATATCCCTGATGGGGTCCCATCACTCGCTGGGTTTGCAGAGGGCTCTGCTCAAGCTGCTGAGTCCTGTTGCCACCTGAACTGGTGGCATGCTAATGCTCACCCTGGGGACAGTGTCCAAAACTGTCCTGAAGGCATAGATCAGGCCTAAAAGTCACTTGTTCTGCGTTGGGTGCATCAGTGGGGAGAGTACTTAATTTGAGAAGTTACACCCTTCAGTGCTCTCACCTAGGGGCAGCCCCAGCAGAAATAAAGGCTGTGCTGCCCTGGAGAGGGCAGGGCTGGGAGAGCCCCTCCGAGCCGAGGGGATTGCTCCGCCTATGGGACAGCACAGCCTCCCCGCAGGGAACAACTCTCCATCCAGGTTATCTTGCTGGTTTTTGCCCATGGAGTAGCTTTGGAGAGGAAGAGCCTCTTCTGCAGGCGCTACCTGCTCCAGCCTGGGCTGCTGCGACTGGCTTGCAACAAGCAGCGCCTCTAAACCAGCTCTTGTAGCTTCAAAAGATGGAAAGAAACAGAGTGGCGTGAGCGCCATGTCCCCACCTGCGCTCAGGGGACGGGTCCGCGGTGGCGCAGGAGCAGCCGCCGTTGCCAGCAAAGGGTGACCAAGGAGGACTGAGCTCGCTATCAGGGGAACGAAAGGTATTTGTAATGAGGCAACGGGCTGGGAGAGGCTGAGAAGGATTAACTCAAACATCTCCACTGATTTGATTTAATTCTGCCCGAAGTCCCAGAGCAATAATAAGCTTAAGTTAAATGTTTACATCTGCAAATATGTCTTATAGAGTGATTTTATCTAATTCCCCCTTATCTTTCAGGCGCTTGCTGCATGAGCTGAGACAAAGCCGGGTCTCGTAGCACTGATGGAGCCCGCGCCCAGCCCGGGGTGGGCTCCTGGGGCGCGGGGGCCAAGCTGGGGCTGTGCAGCATGGCAAACACTGGCTTTGTGCCCGGGGAGAGTGGGTGACCTGGCCTGAGCTGCCTGGTCCCTGCCTGCCCGGTCCTTGCCTGCCCGCAGGCTGGTCCCCGACAGAGGGGCTGCCATGCTCACGGGTCCTGTCCCATGAGGGGCATCGCCATGGCAGGCAACGCCGCCGCATCGCTCCCTCGGGCTCATGGTTAAATGCAGATGGCATTCACCAGAAACCAAAAAATTGTGCATCAGCATTTCCAGCTGCCTGACAGCGCCGAGCTGACAGCATTCCGTACCAAACGCTGCATTGGGTGGGTTAGCACTATTAAAAGCAAATGTCTCTTCTCTTGAGAACAGATTGATAGCTCATGGTCACTTACAGATTGCTTTGTTTTCTGTGCAAGGGGTAAGCTTCACACCTTCCACTTTGCATTTGCTAAACTCCAGCTTCTTGCTTTGCCTGGATCCTGCCAGCAGCTGGATTAGATGTAAGTTTTCTTTTTAGAATAATCTAATTCTTTTAGATTAGATATGACTTTTCTTTTTCACTCTTACGCTTTCAGAGAAGAAGTACTGATCACAGCTCCCATGCCCTCCACTGATCGTGCAGCCTCTGAACCCGCAGGTGATGCTCGCCTCTCCATAGGCTTGCTGCAGATTTAAGCCCTAGGACCAATCTCATCAAGGTAGGTAAGTCCCTCCTAGTTTTAATTAGGGGTAGTTGGGAGTATCTCGAGTGGTCTGGCAAACTTCCCTCATCTGTGAAGCCATCACAGGGACTTGCAGCTGCTCACACTTGAGTGTGACTTTGAAAGCCCTGGTAGACGGGAGCCTGTCACAAAGACAGTCACAGGAGAGCCAATTTCCAAGGGTGGCAGCGCATCTGACCGCAGGGAAGTTATAAAGATGGAAAATGGTGGTCACTGGTTTCTGAGTGGTTTGAGGTCACAGTAAAAAGGTAGTTTGAGGAATCTACTTACCTGCCTTATTGTGCACAGCAGCTTCCCGTACGAATAAACAATAATGACAAAAGGGATTACAAGGCAAAAGATGAAAAGACATATGATGTAGGACGCGTTGTTGATGTCCTTTGAATGCCAGTTCACGGAGCACGTTGTCCCTGGTCCTTCTGGCCCATAACTGCTCCAGCCAAAAAGGGGAGGTACAGTCCAGACCAAGGAGTATGTCCAGGACAGGACGATGCCTGTCCATGTCTTCCTGTAGTTTGTGGTATCAGCCTCTGTCGCTCCCGTCATGGTGCAGTACCGTTCATAAGAAAGCACAGCCAGGGAGATGAGCGAGACGATGCCTGTATGAAAACAAACATTTCTATTAGCAGAAGTGGCTGAATTAAGGCTTTGGTCTATCTCCCGACGCAGTATTTCAAGCTACAGATGAGACTGATGGCAGTGGCTTTGGAAAACCCGGTGGGCAAGGACTGGGGCTGGCGGTGTCCCTCTAAGAGTGAGAGATGCTGAGAGCCTGACCTCCCTCACTGAAAGCTGGGGAGTCTATGATCTACGTGTCCAGCCAAAGCAAGTCTGTTATAAACACTGATTAATAATTAAGCACATCTGTCTGCATGTATACATACGTGTGTGTATGACCTGCAGCGAAATCCTGGTTTGTCTATGAGATTTGGTGTTCCATGCACCTGTAAGACTTAAGGATTAAAGACTAATAGCTGTATTTGCCCGAAGTTCAGGGCTTATCCAGCTTCACAGGCTTCCGAAAGCATCACTGCATCTGCTTGAAATGATAACATTGGCTCTTTGCTTCCTGGGGTTTATGCTTTCTCCCAGATATATATACATATTTGTTTTTCCCCCTGTGGGAAAGGTGTATGAGGAACAATAAACATCCATGCCTGTACTCTGATCTCTTCACACAACCTTCCCTGTCATTGCCCTCTCCCCAGACGTTATGGTCTCCAGGCACTTCTTGGATGTTTTCACGCAGCCATACGAATGCCGGAGACTTGCACAACCCCCCCAGCCCTGTGCAGTGCTGGACCTCAAGAACATATGGCGGTCTCACAACAAAACATATGTGAGCAAGGGCAGACGCTGCAGAGGAACAAAAGTGACTTTACTTAAGAAATTGCAGTTGTGGGAGCGAAAAGATGGTCCTGTGAAAGTGGGAAGAGGGTGTGCGTCACTGGAGGAACCTGCTTAAATAAAACTCCTGGGGAGAGTCAGGAGAGCTTTCCTTGCAGAGTCTTTGTAACTCCCAAGGAAACCACAAAGTCACAATAAAAACCTGCGTCTCTCAGTGTTAGCCCAGAAAAAGCAGAAAGAGTGTAAGGGACATGGGCACTTTGTTGCTCGGGTTTGAAACCTAACTCAATTCCAAGGGCAAGCACTGCAGCTCATTAAAGCAAGGCTTTCCGTATCTAAAGCTTGAGGACAACTTTCATAGTCAGCAAAAATCCAAATCCTCTTCACAGGGCGAGGCGCCTCTTCTGGGATGCGGAAAATGAGAAATGCCCCTCTGCCTCTGCCAGCTCGGGAGCGCAGCAGTCTGAACCCCCCTTTGGAGAAGCACAGCCCCCCCCGGTTTTTCATACGGATGTGCAGTAATGTAGATTAAAACAATGTCACGGAGCCCGCTGTGCCAGTAAGTGCCCTGGCGTGCCTCAGTGCGGCCGTGCAGGGGTGCGGGCGGCTCATGAGCCCTCACAGAGACATTTATGGGTCTCTTGCAATCGGGGTACTCTCAGCCGATATGAATGGAGTGAGAAAAGCCCTTAGCAGCAAAGCAAAGATTTCTTCCGCAAACAGTCATGCTGGGGGGGGGGGGGGGGGGGAAGGGGGGGAGGTAATTTGTCGTGCTGATATTACAGTTTGTAATTCCCCCTCCACACACACCTCCCACCCTGCATTTTGGAAGTGGTGCTGGCAGCTACAACTGAATATAACTGGAGCTGCTGGTTAATGCTGACATTCTCTGTTTCAACTTTCCTCAGCATGTAAAGGATTTACACACGCAAAGCTGGCTTGCTATCCTCTATGACTGTATCAGGGAGAGAGGTGGCAGCAAACACCTAAACTGCTGCTGCACGTATCTTTTGAGTGGGTGTAAGCAGTGTGAGTGTCTCCCAAAGCAGTGGCACGCAGCCTGGATGTGATGCTCAGCTGTTTTCTCTAGTTGTTCAGGTCTGTTACTGATGGGCAGAGCGACGACCCTACTGGTAAAGCTTCTGACCTGTGTGAGTGCTGGCTGAGGGAGAGCCCCACTGCTGTGTGTCAGTGCCTGGAGTGTTAAAGGAGGCTGGGAGAGAGTTTGAGCAGTGGGAAGCTTGAAAATAGAAGACATTGTTAAACTTACTTAGCTCAAAGTGACATTGCTCTAAACTTCTGTTTCTATAGCTTAGGCAACCCTGCAGAGCTGGGAGGATGATGCAGGGGCAAGCCTGCCTACCTGCTGTCCCCACAGCCCCCTCGCCACCTCCGCCGCGCCGTGGGTCTCCCTCCGTGTGCCGGGCCGGCAGGTGAGGAAGGGGCTGGGTAAAGGCAGAGGCGCACTATGGATGCTCTTTCCCGCTTACCATCCTCCCTTGCTCTGCAAACAGGTTTTCCTTGCCCGGAGTCACACCAGTCCCCAGGACCTGGAGCTTTGCACTCCCCTCCTGCACACTGGGCAGCTCCCGGGGTCCCTCTGCACCCGCACCGCAGCTGCCCCACACGGCTGCATCCCGGGGCCTGTCTGCCCCCCCCTCACCCCCGCTGCCCTGCGGCGCGCAACGCTGTCCTGGCTGCCCAGCGCTGCCCGTTCCCCCAGCCAGGGCCTGGGGTCAGGTCTCAAAGCCGGCAGATTTTGGAGGAATCACGCCTCTTGAGGGTTCAAGCTACCTGCTCTGTTTTCATTCTTTTAAGTTTGTGGAGCTCTTCAGTAACCGCGAGAAACATGCACTTCGCAGCCTGAAGGACTTATACTTAACGCTGCTTGGTGGCTTATGAGCTTTTTCCAGAAAAGCAACTGAAGTTGGGCAAGTTTGACCCCCAACCCTGAGCCTCGTACGTCCTCGGGGGGCTTCTCCCCCCCCCCCCCCCCCCCCCCCTCCCCGACAGACAAGCGCCCCATCCCACACGCCCTGCTCGCACCCGGACCAGCACCCCCATGCACACGCTGCTGGGTGCGGGGCTACACACACACACACACCACACACACACACACCCCCCCCCATCCTCCCCGGGACCCGCCGGCGCTCTCCCATCCCGGCCCGGTCCCCTCCCCGACGGCAGGTCGCCGGGCGCAGCCTGGTCGCCCCCCGCGGCGTGCGGCCGCCACCCCCCGGTAGGGTTCCCCCCCCGCCGTTTCCCGGTCCCCCCGCGTCCCGCTCACCGCAGAGCGCGTTGGCGAAGCCGTGCCAGGCGCAGGCGACCCCCGGCGAGCCCCGGCCCCGGGCGACGGCGGCCGCCAGCCCCAGCGGGGTGCCCAGGGCGCAGACCAGCAGGTCGCTGACGGCGATGTTGAGGAGCAGCAGGTTGATGGGGGAGCGCAGCGCCCGGTAGCGCCAGAAGAGCAGCAGCACCAGCAGGTTGCTGCAGAAGCCCAGGCTGCCCACGGCGCCCAGGCACACCGCCGCCGCCAGCCGGCCCGAGGGGCTCAGGCCCGGCCCCGGGGCGCGGGCACCGGCGGCGGACCCGCAGGTGGGAGCGGCGGCGGAGGGCACCGGCATCCCGGCGGGGGTGCCGCCGCGCCGGGCATTGCAGCTCCCGCCGGCAGCCTCTGCCGCCGCCGCCGCGCCGGGCGGGGGTTTCTGCTTCGTTCGGCTCAAGGGTCCGTCCCTGCCCCGCTCCACCGTGCGGCCGTCAGCCGCGGGCTCCTCTCCCCGCTCAGCCCGGAGGGCCGAGCCCGGGCACGACCTCATCACAGGTGTGGGTCGGGAGAGCGGCCCCGGGGGAGCCGAGCCCGGCACGGAGCGGCTGCTGCGCTCCTAGATGCTCTTGTCTCCCGCAGATGCTGCTTGGAGACCTCCATGGAGCAGAGGCCGGTCTGGGGGGGATCTCGCTATCGAGCCAGGTCTCATAGTTCAGGGAGCTGCTACAAAGCTGGGAATACAAATTAATCAGAAGAAAAGAGCCGGCTGTGCTTAGGCAGCAAGTTACATGAAATGCAGAATGCACTTAACTATAGCACTAAGTGATGTATAAAATCGTAGAATCATAGAATTGTCATAGAATCATAGAATTCTGTGATTCTATGAAATGCAGAACGTACATAACTATAGCACAAAGTGATGTACAGCTCCGCTCTGCCACGTAGAGCCTTTCAGAGTAAAGTTGTGAAGAGCATGGGCTGATCTAGAAGCTCCTGTCATTAACAGAAAAGGTGAAGCTTGAACTGCCAACCATCCACGGCATAAATTGTTTCTTATCAATTAAAATCTCTTAAAATCTGTAGGGCACTTCCTACGACAGAGCCAGGTTCTGGACATAACCCACCCCTCGGAAAGGAGAGTGTTGTCTGGTGTCTGAATGTGCTGTCCTGGGGGCGGGGAGGGGAGCGGAAATCACACTGGTCTACTCGTAAGGGGATTTTTCTCTCTGTTTGCAAATAAAAAGGGAATTTGTCTCATTTCCTGCTTAGTTGCTCAGTACTGAAAAGAAGGACATGAAGGGTGATTTTTTTTTCCTCTCCTTTTTTCCTCTTTTTATTGGGTGCTTGTTATGAGGAGGCGGCAGTTTAGAGTATCTCTGCTTGTCATGACCTCTCAAAATATTTTTTTAAAAAGCAAAAATCTGGACTTTGGGAGAGCCAGCTGCCTCTTGCCTTCCCTCTGGAATGCTAAGCGTATGTTGGGTTAAGGATGGACACAGGCCAGCAGAGTGCTGTTGTCTTCTTATCCGCATTCCTGAAGACCAAGACTGTAACTGGGCAGGTAGCACCAGCAGCCAGTTGGGTTACCTGAGCGTATGTATTTAGATAAAAAATAAGGATGGAAAGTATCTCATCCTCAAACAAAATTGAAAAAAGAAACCTCTACCTGTCTGATTTTATTGTGCTTAGGTACTATGGTTGTAAAACTCTAGTTATTTCATCAGATATACAGGGCTAAAGTTAAGTCCTGATGAAGGTAAGGTGTTTGTAGCATTTACCTCTGTCCCTGAGGGCGCAGCCTCCCAAAGGCTGACACTGGGCGCTAGAGGATGATAAAATCCTGCCACCTCCCTGCAGATAGATTTCAATAATTATTGCTGACGGGTCTAATTATTTGGGGGGGGGGGGGGGGGGGGGGCATAGGAAGCAAGATTCTGTTCTGCTTTTATAAAAAAATGCCCGATTCATCTCAAGATTTGCATGCCCCTATCTGTGCAGCTAAGCTGCAGTGCTCGGGGCGGGCTGCTTACGGAGGGCACTGCCTGTGCAGGCAGGCACGGAGCTTCGCAAGAAAAAAGGAAGATGATGGTAGGCAGAGGTGACATGTGGCTGGCTTGTTGGATGCTCAAGAACACTAGATAACCTGCGTGACCTGTGTGGAAACTAGAATATGATTATAAATGTTAATATAAATAAAATTCAGGACCCATGTATTTCTTAAAGTGAACATTGATTAGAGATGAAAAGAGGCTGCTGCCTCCGGTGGCAATAAAGCTGAAAGGTTGTTTCCACTGGCTTGAGACATTTCAGCCCATTTGACAATAATCATTTTGATAATACAGAAGTGCTTTGAACTGACCATTTCGTTTTGAGTGATGTGACTTTCTCGGTGAATATTGTGGAGTAGGAATTTTCACTCCCTACTAAAACAAAACCCAACAAAAGAATATATTGGATGGGAAATTGTATTCTGGAAGGTAAATCCATTAAAAACATCTCTTAAGCTTTCACATTTATTTCTAGGCAATTCCTACCTTTCAGAGGAGAAACAGGTTTCCCCAGCAGCTGTGCAATCTCAGCCAAGCTCCCAGATGATCAAACAAAGGAACGTGCCGCTGTGCAGCACCTTTCCCGCAAACAAGATGCCGAGTCCCTTTGCTGCATTAAACAGTGCGTGAAGAGGAAAGCAAGGGAATGAGAGATTTAGGCAAGGCAGAAAGAGAGCAAAGGAGCTTTTTGCACTTTGCAGAGGTGGAAAACTGAGCTGCCTGTGTAGGACCTGTGGCTGAGCATCCTCGGTTGCTCTCCTTTTGGGGGTCCTGATCACATCCCACTCATTTTGCTCTCATTTTGGGGATCTGGATCACATCCCACTGTGATATAGCCTGTGGGCCTTATTTTCCTAAATTCTGTTCTTGTCATTGACTTGGGAACTTAACGGCACAGAAATCTATTTAGGTATGCTCCCTGAGAGCCTGCAGCTTGTTGATTTTCGGCTGGTTGGAAATATCAAGGTGCTGAAGTTCCTTTGAGGAGCAGTCTTGGATTTCGAAGGCAGAAGAAAGGTATTAGCAATGTTAAACACATTTATCTTCACGACAGCTCTTTGGGGATGTTTCGGGAAGGGTAAATTCAAGTAAAAAAAAAAAAAAATCGAAATGTCATTTATTCACAAAAACGGCTTAACAGCAGAGTCTCACCAGTCGGTGCGCGGAGGATGGGCTGCAGCCTGGAAGAGCTGCTTGCAAAACCAGTAAGCTCTGGAGCCCTAAATTTGGTAAGATGCAGGGATTTCTCAGCGCCGGGGCCAGCAGCAGCTCTGCGTGGCAGCGTGCGGGCATGCCTTGCCCTACAGGACCTTCCGCCTGGGTGCGAGTGGGCCCCGGGGAGGGTAAGAGTGTGTGTTGGGGGGGCACAGCTGGCCGGGGGGGCACCCCCGCTGCTGCCGCCAGCGGTCCCTACCCCGGGAAGGGGGTGGCTGTGCCAGAGGGGATATGAACGTGGGACAATTCATCCTTTTCTCCCCTGCTCTGCAGAGATCAGTGTAATATATAGTTTTTACAATGCATATTTATGTCTTAGAAGGTTTCAGAGCTAGGCTAGAGCTGGTCCCTGGCGAGGAGCAGGGTGGCATTTGGGCACTGGGGCAGTGGCAGAGTGCCTGCTGAGAGCAGCAAAAACATTTTCCACCAGTTTTTGCCGGGAGAAAAAAAAAAAAAAAAATCCCTATAGTCCCAATGGTTTCTCTCTCTGCTTCATCACTGCTCTTCTGCTGGAGATCTTTTCCATCCTTCCCGAGGCGAATAAAGAAATAACACACTTGTCCTAAAACCTTTGCACCTCCCCGCCTTGATTTAGGATTAATTCATATAAAACGAGAGCTCCGCTATGTATGCGATGTGGTGATTTGTGAGTTTTGCTGGCGATGCCCCCGTGCCCCGGGCGGGAGCACCTCTGGCCCTGCCTGCTGCCGGGGGGCTGCCGTGCCGGTGGGGGTGCGGGGGGCACCCCGGGGACACGCTCGCCCCCTTCTTGTATGGCATTTGGCATAGGTTTTCGGGTATAAGTGAGAGGTAAATTTAGGACATATTTTCAAGCAGAAGCACATCTGATTTCACTTCAATTCTCTTTTTCATTTTATTTAGAAAAAGCCTATTTTGCTTTTTTTTTTTTTTTAGTGGGGTGTGTGAGGTGGGGGCCAGGGGCTGGGGCTGGGGCTGCAGCCAGCAGCTGGTTTTTTTAATTAAATTTGGTTCAGTTTTTACCTCTATTTTCGCAGTGGCCACAAGATGGCACAGGGCTCCTCCTAGGAATATGCGAACGTGGTCACCAGAGGAATGGGTTTTTGAGGTTTGCCTGAATCCAGGCTGGGCAAAGGCTGCTTGAAAATGGAATCCAGGCATACGATGCCCATGAGATCTGGGCTTCGAGCCGTTTCTGGGTCGTGCCAGGCATCTTTTCTCTCTTATTAATGATAAGAGAGAGAATAATCCTCCTACTGGACTAATTACAGCCAGTGAAAATACGGTAATAAAAATAACTCCCATTGCCAGTATTTGAAGAGTTACAATTTACATGAAAAAAGAGGCTTACGTGAATAGCGATTATTATTTTGTAGATCGCTCTCTCTTGTCCCATCTATTCTGATATCGGTAAATCTTGGTGTAATTAATCACAGTGGATTAAATGCTGCAGGGAAAGGACTGGGAAATTATGTAGAAGCAAAACTCTGGTTGGTTTTGCCTTAAAGTGAACTTGGGTTGTCTGTCACAAAGAACATATTGCCTGCCCTGCTTCCTACCTGCCAGCTCTTTCTTGCTGCTGTCAGAAATCAATGTAATTACCCCCAAGATTTAGCAGTCCAACTGCTTTCTGGGTGACTCCCTGGCATCGCATGACTGGATCCGTGTGGATTTGAAGGCAGCTCCCCGGTCCTTTGGGACATGTGTTGGGAAGGTTGGGGTGCTCTCCTGCTTTGTCCATCCTTGCTAGCTAAAGGCTGGTGGGGATCAACCAACCAGATGTGGGTTATGGCCAACTATCTGCTGGGAGGTCACCACCCCGGCTGTGCTGGGGTCAGTAATCGGAACGCCTACCAGTATTTCCCTTGCCAGAGCTGCACATGGTTATCTGCCAGTAACGTGCGTGATAAAGTCTTCTCACCATTAATTTATCTTGTCCTGGATGCTGGGACTCTGTAATTCCAATTACTGCACAGGATTTCTTGCCCTCCCTGCTTTGTGTTGGCCAAAGATGGTAATGAAGATGTGGTTTTGCTGGCAGATCAGCCTAAGTTCCTCCAAAAGCCACTCCTCTAACTGCTTGTAGTTGAACGTTTGGTATGTGTGAAGCATCATTTGATATTATCTGTCTTTTTGCTGTTGCAGTCCCCGATGACATCTCATCTTTATTCTGCGAAATAAACTCTGATAGCTAATGAGTTTCCTAATGATTGTGTAATTCCCGTGTGAACAGCTGCTACTTTTTGCTATAAATGGGCAGGCTTAGAACAGACTTTTCTACTTGATTCTTCTTATTCTTGTATTTTGGGTTTGTATTTTTTGTCTTTTTTTTTTTTTTTTTTAATTCTTTATAAATCATCATCTCCTTGCAGGGCTGTTAGCCCCAAGGTATCTTAATGGGACTTGGTGAGTTTGAACAGTGCAATGAGTTGCTGTCATCTCATTATTTTGGTATAGATTGTTATAAATATTAGTTATTGCTTTTAGGGAGCACTCTTTAATGACAGTCCTACTAGATTTTTGGTAGGATTTTAGTGAAGTGCTGGGTGCCTAGAACAACCTATTTAAGTGTCCGACTGCGTCCCGTGGAATCCCTTTGGGTTGTCCCACCAAATGTGTGTTTTGCTGGTCCTCTGCAGAGAACTTTTTGCCTCCTAACTTGTTACTGTTGTGAGTGCGGCAGCTTTGGTCTATTTCGCCCTTCCTAGCCAGTAATTAATAGTTATCGAATGAAAGTGGTTTTAACTAAAACTCAAACAACAGTAGCCATGGACAGTAATGAAGCCTTTAGGAACCATACTAATTAGCAGCCAGTTCTCCCCGAGTTATCAGGAATGGTTTGCAGTGCGTGGACAAACGGCAACAGCTGAAAACATTTACAGGCAGAGGAGATTTAATTAGATGCTCAGGACAAGCTTTGCCTGCGGTGGTGCTGTCCTGGGACACAGCTACAGCGACGCTGCTCCCAAGGGTGCCTGTGGGCAGGCGAAGTGCCGGCAAGGTGAAGGTGGGGGAGGCAGGAGCAAGCATCTGTGCCAGCCCTGGAGGTCCCCAGCTGGCACGGCTTGCACCAAGCCATCCTGCTTGCCCAGGAGTGCGTGTGCACGTACCCATGCACACAGACTTTATCTGATTCCCAGAAATACTCCCCTATTAAAATGAGACCTCCACTGGGCAGCCTGTTGGTGGCTTGGCGGCGGTTCTCTCAATAGCCCCTGATGCTATTTGAAATCTACGTGGCTTCCAGTAATGTCTCTGGTCTGAGCATGGCCATGAAGAAGAGAAAGCAACACCCTCTATCAAGGAAATATTTTGAAGTCCGCTTGGGTATGCTGGGGTTAGCGAAACCTGGTGTACCTTAGCCCCGAGCTGCAGGCTCAGCTCTTGCCACAAGCTGTGAGCAGCTTGGATCACTCCGCTTCTCAGGCTGGAGCATTTCAGGTATCCCTGCAAAATGTTGCCCTTGGTAGTTTTTATTAGCCCAGAGCTGTAGTCTGTACTCCCCTCTAGGCTTTCAGCTTCACAAAAAGACATGTCATGGAAAGAGTGAGTGTAGCACTGTTGTCCTGATGGAACCAGCAGAGTTGAGATATAGCGTCCTCCTCCCTGCAGGGGAAGGGGTCTGGGAGGAAAGTGTGACTCGGAGACGGGAAATTAAGACTGATGGGTATCAATCAAACTGGAAAGAAGTTTTTTAATTTAGCACTGAGGGCATTTACACACCAAAAAGATAAAGAAAGAGCGAAATAAATTCTTCATTGCTTGAGACCTTAAAGCCGTATCGTCGATGTAGAAGAGGAGCTGGTACAGAAACAGGGTGCTCCCTACGCAGAAGCCTCAATGGAAACCAGGGAAGGGCTTTGGCTGGTTGGACTCCCAGACCTCTTTCCCTGCCCTGCGGCCCAGGCAGGTGGGTACACATCAGGTGAAGATCCCCGGGCACAGCTTGAAGGCTACAGCAGAGCCGTGACATGAAAGGGATCCCTAAGATGCACTGCTGTAAAAAAAGTATCCTACAAAATTGGTCAGTGACACATAGAGTTCGCAAATGTCATTGTCCCAAGTGTTAAAAGGGTTAAATCATACTTTCTCCTGTTTTTTTCTTGTTGCTGGTTTTTTTTTTCTTTCTTTTTATGTGCCTGGTTTTTCTGTACAGTAGAAAAGTCACAGTCCCCAAAATATTTCTGGTCCACCACCACGCCTGCGTAGCAAGATATCTGTCTCCTCCCCCAGTGCCCCAGCAGGACTTCACACAGCAAAGCATTTGCTTGCCGTTAAGCCACAAGCCATGTCTTTGCAGTGACAGCTGAGTATGTTTTGGGATGCAGAAAGTGTCGATACCCCCTTTTTGAGGAGCTGGGAGACCCCAGCCTGGCTGGCTTCGCACGCAGCCCCCCGCAGCAGCGAGGTGGCCAGGGCAGCATCAGGCAGCGCAGGAAGGTTACTCGCATTGAAGGCAGTTTATTGCATTATTTGCCCTCTGATGGGTCACGAAAGAGATTGTCACAGAAGAGGGTAGACATAATAGTCTGTGAAAACAAAGAAAAAGCTTAATGGCTTTTTATTCTCCTGTTTTTTCAAAGCCTATTAAGGCTTCTGGAAGTGTGCTGAAAGCCAAAGAGGTCCCTGCACTCCGAATGTTACAGACATTTCCAGAAATTATTTTTTCAGAACCAGGAAAGGGCAAATACTCAGGGAGTCCCTTTCAGCTGTGGGATGCTGCCAGGTGCGCGCGAAGCTGCTCCGCTCCCACGAGCATGGGCATCCCAGGCACTGTGGGTGCAGCGCGGAGCTGGCTCCCAGCAGGGCAGAGCTCGGAGCTCGGGGGGGGCACCGGCTGTGGATGCGGCTCCCTCAAACACTCCCAGCTGAGAGTAAGGCAAGGCCATTTAATAGGTTGCCAGATTACTCAGTCACCTCGTCGCACTCGTGGTGCATCAAGAAGAGTGTGGCCAGCAGGTCGAGGGAGGTCATCCTCCCCCTCTGCTCTGCCCTGGGGAGGCCGCAGCCGGAGCACTGTGTGCAGTTCTGGGCTCCCCGGGTCAGGAAGGACAGGGAACTGCTGGAGAGGGTCCAGCAAAGGGCTACAGAGATGATGAGGGGACTGGAGCATCTTTCTTACAAGGGGTGGCTCAGGGGCTTGGGGCTTTTTATTCTAGAGAAAAGACAACTGAGGGGGGATCTTATCAATACTTATAAATACTTAAGGGGAGGGTGCCAGGTAGATGAGAAGAGTCTTTTTTCAGTGGTGCCCAGTGATAGGACTAGAGGGAACGGGCACAAACTTGAACATAGAAAGTTCCATCTTAACATGAGGAGGAACTTCTTTCCTTTGAGGGTGGTAGAGCAGTGGTACAGGCTGCCCAGAGAGGTGGGGGAGTCTCCCACACTGGAGACATTCCAAACCCGCCTGAACGCCGTCCTGTGCCACTGCTGTAGGTGTCCCTGCTGTGGCGGGGGGTTGGACTGGGGGAGCTCCAGAGGGCCCTTCCAACCCTGACCATTCTGCGATTCTGTGATTCTGTGGCTGCAGAACCCGGGTGAACATGCTGCGCCTGGTGTCACCTGCCTCTTTCCACTTTGAAGGGTACACGCATGCCGCGGCCACAGTGCCAGGTGAAGGTTTAGGGTTGCTGATGAACAACCAGGGTGTGCAGGGAGACTCCAGCTACACACAGCTGGATCCCAAGAGTAATTCTGGACCTGCTGTTTGACTTTTTCTTTTTTGTCCAACTGCGAGTATTTAAAATGGTCTTCATCACATCCTCAGTCCCCAGCAAGTTCACTCTAAACGTCTTACAGTAAAGGTGAATGTGGTCCTGCAGATTTTCAGGGCAACTGTTTACAGTGTGTAGGAATTTCATTAAAAGCGGGAATCTTCTCTTTAAACGTATATAGGTTTTTCTTCTGGGGAGTTTCAAAACTTTGCAGCAGTCGTTAAGCTGGAAGAAGCAGCAGCACGAAGTGAGCGCTTGCCCTGGGGCAAGCGGTGATTAGAGCCACTCCTCAATATTAGCTGTGCGGTGACACTAATGCCATGGATGGAGTGAGCTCTGTCAGCAGCCGTCGAACCAGGAGGATGCTCTCTGTGAGGGGAACGCCCAGGCAGGTTCCCAAGGCGCTTGCTGGGCGTGTGCTGAGTTAAAATTTTGCGAGTCTGTAATTCCCATCCCCAGTGGCCTCATCTTGTCCTCACACGCCACTTTGCCACGCTTCGCTGCGTGACCCAAGGACCTTGTCCCCGCACGGCCGGGATCAGTGTCACTCTGCGTGCTGTGCAGCTGAGCTCGCCCGGGCAGCGTGCCGCATCCGCAGGGCTGGGCTTCCCGCAGGCTTGGGGACCGCCAGGGTGTGACAGCGGCATTAGTACAGAGCGAGGGGGTCTCTGGAAACGTGCCGTCTGCCTGCACGCACCGCTCTGTTACGGTATTTTCTTGAGATTAGGGGGTCAGAAATACAGCCGACCCTGGGAGCGGCACCTGGGGCTGCCGGGAAAGGGAGTCAGTGAAAAAGACTGTGTGTGTTACGGTCTATAAACCTCCGTCAGATAAGGTACATTTGAAGTCTTATAACTGTAAAATGTCGAGCAGATAATACCCTTTACCATACTAGAAGGCTGCAGTATTGCTGCACGCCAAGCAGGCTAGGAAATGTAGATAAATTGTGGTTCATACATGTGAAAGCTATACATCCCGCTGCGGTTCGGGCGTCATTTTTCTTACAGGTAACTGACACAGCAGCCTCGGGCCTCCTGCTGGGCTGAGGGGGTCCTGCTGTCGGCTGCACCAGGGGAGCCTTGCTTCCAAAACGTGACACTCGCTACTCTGGTAAATGACCAGTTCAAATAGGTTGAAATAAAAATGTGAATTTCCCCAAAGCCCAATGTTACTCACACCTGATGTTTGTGGTATCGACTGGGAACATCTGCCCGCCGGACCCTAGTACCTCAAATGAGCCAATTTCCCCTCTTTGGCTGCATTAAAATTAATTTGAGCCTCTGTTCCCCCAGACAAATTTAACCTTGGTGTCAGCAAAGCCCTTTAGCTCAAGGTACCAAAGATGAGCTTCAGCAAGGACACAAACCCACCAGGCACACAAAAGCATGTGCGGGTGAGAAGCCCTTCCCATAAGAATGATAATTGCGGCTTTTGGGTGTCTGTTTTGGCTTTTTTTTTTTTTTTTTTTTTCCAAGAGCTGAAGAGGCTCTCAGCAGCTGTAGGGGCAACCCCGCGTTCTCTGGTGTTATGATGTGGCAAAATTGCAGTTCCTGGTTCCCCCTCCCTGCGCGACACCAGCCCTTGCCAGCTCCTCAGCCGTGCAGCTCGGCTGCCGCGGAGCTGGGCTTGCTCGCAGCAGAAGCAGCTCTTCTCAGCCCTCAAACCACCCCGCCAAGCCCCTGCTCACGCAAGCAGACCGAGGTGGCAAAGCGTATTAATTTGTGTACATCCCCTAGACAGAAGACATAAACAACAAGGTTCACACATTTTGAAACCCAAGTTATTTTGGCAGGAATGGCTTTTACCGTGTATGTGTAGGACCTAAAAATAGCCCTGACCGGGTTTAGGCCTTCAGGTGCTCCTGCGTTGGCACAGCTGATGGGCTCCCTCCCATGCACGGGCTGAACCCTTCCCCGGAGAGGGGCTTGAGGCCGTGGGAGCTGTACATACCCAAAGGTCGAGAGGAAACATGGCTGTCACAAGGACCTGCCCACACACTCGCACTTAAAAACTCTGCCTAAGCTGCAAATGACGACACAAAGTGAAAAAACTCCCTTTAGGTGCCTAGTTCAGACACTATTTTCCCCTGAATATAACCTCTTGGTGACCTGTGCTGTTATGGCATCCAACAGAGCAATTAGAAAAATAGTAGTATTAATTCCCTACAGAGCTACTGCAAAATAGCCTGCAAGCAAGATGAAGATTGATCGCTGTTTGGAGAAAAAAACAATGCAATGGCCTGAAATGAGGAAAGCCAATCAAGCAGAGATTTCCTGTGAGAAAAGGTTTCCAATAAAACGAATGTAATTGAGTGGAAGTGCATGGAGGAACCCAGACACTCTGAATTAAGCACGTAAGCAAGTTGAGCACATCATTTCTTCCCTGTTCAAACAAAGGACGTGTCCAACCAAGGCCAGGCTGGATGGGGCTTTGAGCAGCCTGGGCTGGTGGGAGGTGTCCCTGTCCATGGCAGGGCGGTTGGAACTCGATGATCTTCAAGGTCCCTTCCAACCTAAACCATTCTACGATTCTATGGTTTTGCCCCAGGTATTTCTATATGAGGATCTAGGGCTGTCTGGCTGCTAAAGCGTCACTCTGGATTTATGCTAATGTGAGAGGAAACAAAATCCAGCCTGCATTTGGTGTGAGGTGCATGAGTCTGGAAAGGTCAACGGAAAAAGCGTGCTTGGAATAGTCCTGGGGAAGAGTGCTTTTCCCAGAGTGGTGGTTTCTGCTGGGGAGAGCGGTCCCCTGCTGCTCAAAGGCAGCTCAGAGCCCCCCTCCCGGTGCATTAACCTTTAGCAATAGTAAAAGGAAGCAATCCTCTGGGAAACTACAGTTTGGCAATGGA
This sequence comes from Pluvialis apricaria, assembly GCA_017639485.1. Lineage (NCBI taxonomy): Eukaryota > Metazoa > Chordata > Aves > Charadriiformes > Charadriidae > Pluvialis > Pluvialis apricaria. The sequence goes on from CM030014.1 coordinate 28,870,537, forward strand.
AAAAAAAAAAAAAAAAAAGACAAAGGGATGCAGGGGCTGTGGGGCAGCAGGTCGCAGTGATGTGGTGTGGGAGCGTTGGGAGGGTTGGGGCAGGGTTGGTGCTGGAGGTACGTGTCACAGCTTTCCCATCCCACTGTGCCCAGAGCCCCCCCCCTCCATCCCCACCCGGTTTAATCGCTGCTGCCAGCTCCTCGGCGCGGGGCATGGGATTGCTCACACTGAAGGAGAGCCCGTGTGTACGGCTGGTGCCCCTTCAGCAGTGTGCCGAGCCCGTGCAGTAAACCCTGTCATGGTGTCACTGCTGAGGGGCACGTCACTCATTGTACACACAGGTTTACATGGCTAAAGTGACAGCTCTGTGCTCGCAGCCGCATAGGACCAATGTCCTCCTTCCTACGGTGACTAAGGGTTACGGGAACATTAATAATAAGCATGTTTTAGCACCCCAGACTTTCAATAAAACCAATTTATAACTCTGCCACCTTGTAGCAAAGTAGAAAATAGCTTTAAAAATGAATATAATCCACAGAGCATTATTATTTCCTGTACCTGCAAGTTTTTAAACCTAAGGGTCAAGGAGGCAAAAAATAAATATCACATCTCACTTTGTTGTATGCCTTCTGGTAATACCAGCAGACGAGATTGAGTTTTCCTTGACCTTTTACTTCAGGGAGAAGAGGAGAACTACTAGATGAGCGGTTTCATCTGCGTGCGAGACACACCATACTGTGCTCAAGGCCATGGTGAGTAGAGTGACTGCACATCTTAGTCAAAATGCCAAAAAGATACTGATTCAGGGAAATGAATAAGGTGTGTTTGAGGGGCTGTTGGAAAGACGCAATTGTCCAAAGTTGCATCAGCAACTTGCAGCAGCACACGTGTCCCCAGAAGTTCCTGCTGCAGCATGATCCAAGGGCTCATGGGTTTACTCTCTGTAAAGTATTGCATTAGAGGGTGAATTTTGAGAGTGCATTTTAGAGAGTGCCAGCAGCAGATTCACTCAGGAACCTCAGGTTTCAGGTGGGGATTTCTCATGAGCTTCTGCGTGTGCAGCATAGTTAATGTCAGCAGCAGACAGAGACTCCCAGCAAGTAAACCCGAAATGTTATCATCTCATGAATGGTTAGCACTGATCTGCTAACACAGGCCCGTGGCTGGGAGAGGTGCTCAGTGCTTTAACCCATTTCCCATCTCTTGAAGCAACTGGACGAGTGCTAGCAGAGTCGGTCACATCCCTGTGTTTCAGTGACAGGCCCTGCTGAATAAGAAACTCAGGACATACCTGTGATGTTTCCTGAGGACCAACCTCCTACAGGTCTTTCCTTCTCCAAAACCACCAATACTGTGATAAACGAGTATTTTAAACCATTAGAAGTATTTAAATCATTAAAACTAGGGAGGGGTAAAGGAGGGGGGGACCCAAATAAAAGGCTGTTGTGACTATTACAACAACAAAACTTGGGCAGGTGTAGAAGCCACATGGCTGACACTAAGAGAAACCCTGCCCTGAAAAGGCAGAAGATGGCACTGAAGTCATAAGATGGTGTGTGTTTATCTGCAGGCTCAGGGTCCATATCACTAGCATCTGGAAAAATGCATCGTGGTCAGATCTTTGCATAAGGAGCCGTGGGGAAATTTGCTGCTTTCCTGAGTAGGAAGCTGTGGTGAAAGTCTGTCACACAGAAGAAACGTAATGGAGCAAAGCAGACGAAGCCCCAGCCACCAAAGGAACTTTGTAGTTAAATGCAATCCAGCACAATGGAACTTTGTAGTTAAATGTGATCCAGCACAACTTTATGGGTCCCTTGGTTTTCCCTTCCTCACGTGCTCCCTGACGCCCGCACCGCGCTGTTCTGCGCACCCCCTGCTCGCTCAGTGCTGATGAGGGCTGCGGAGGAGAGCGGCCACCACCACTGGATGGTGTCTTTTTAGCCAAATTTCCTGCCCAAGATTTGTTTCTTTTTTTCCAAACAACACGGAGGTCTTCAAGTGGGAGGCACATGGAGGGCATGTGTATGCTGGCAAAGCTGTCACATTGTCAGGGCTTGGGACAAAAGGTTGTCTGTGGCATGAGGTCACAGGTTTTTAAGTGTCACGCTGCGTTGAATTCTCACTGGTGATGAGTAGTTGGATGACACAGAGTAAATGAGCAATTCAGTAAGAGTGAAAATGCCTTGGTGCCAATCAGTGGTCCTCTGTAGTTGCGTTGCTTTCAGCTCTGCTCCCTCACACATATTTTTAACTGTGAGATGCTGAAAGCCAAGATGTTCAAGCTCAAAATTGAATTCCAGTGGCAGAGCTTGGAGCTGAACGTCTGGAACCACATTTTCCTTGCTTATTGTCCTGGCAAGCGGGAAATGTGCCCATGTCCCAGAGCCTGTGTTCATCGTCCAAGTTCATGTTCCTTGCTCTTCTGTTTTATTCTCTGAGCCCCAGAAAAAGGAAAGTTTGACATCTATAGATATGCATAGATGCTTCTCTGTCCTGAAAAGCCAAGCAAACATGAACAACTTAATCTTTTAATCTAAAAGGCAGTCCTGCAAAGGTTACCAATCAATCCAGTCACTGATTTTCTATAAATGCACAGACATATGTATAGCTCACACAACCCAGCAGGCTTAGAGTAGCATCATTTGCTTTAAATTCTGTTATTCCGATTGTACAATTTAGTTATATTAAATGCTTGGTAGCATACACAGGAAGGAAACCCCCACCATTAGCTGGTGTGCCCTCCGTCCCCACTGCTTGGGAGCTGTGTAATGATATTGACAGATCTGGCATATCTCTGATCGGAAACAAGTATTTAGCCACTTAATCCTTGATGAGACATTAATCTTCGAGCAGGGACAGGTGCTTACACTGTTCATGCAGGAGGGATAAACAACATGCCTAGGTCCTTCAGCACGGTCCTGTCGTGTCCTCGGTTAGCTGGGCACAGCTTATGCCTCACGTACGGTTTGGAAACTGACGGTGTGCTCGAGGCCAGGTAGGGCTTTCAAACCTTGGGTTTTGTAGTGACACTGTTAGCAGGGCTGGTGCAGGTCACCTGTGGCATTGGGAGGACCAGGTGGAGTTCACCATCCAGGGACTCCTCCCTGCCAGCCTACCCTGGTGGTGGGCACTTCGGTGTCCCTGACCGCTGGTGCTTCAGGAACCCTCCACCAAATGCTTTTTGCTCGGTTTCCATCTCCCGTTCAGTGCAGCCCGTTGAGGACACCCGCCCAAGCACTGCTGGGCAGCGGTGGCCATGTGCCGGCAGCGCCCTGCGTGATGCTGCGACACGGCCGCTTTATCAGCCGTTGCTGCCGTACTGCTAACAAGGCTGCCATGTTGTATTACGCTTTTTCATGCAGTTCTGTGGGTTTTTTTGTTTATCTGCTACCTTCCTGTGCATTGCTCGCCCCTCCAGCAGAAATGTGTGTGGTTATCTGGTACACAGTAATGAAGATGAGATTAAAATATAACTCCTTGGCACTAATAATTTCTGCTTACCCTCCCTCTCTAGAGTCAGTTAGCCCATTGACCTTCTGAAAATATTGAATAAAAGGGTGAATGAGTGATTCCTAAAATTTCATTTATTAAACTGTATTCCTAAATTCGGTTTCCATTTCAGGAAATGGAAACAGGTCAGGTGAAACATTCACTTATTCATGTTTTTGAGATGTGTGATAAAACAGCAGCTTTTTGGCACAGCTGCATTATCACCTCTCATGAATGATGCAAGATGGATTTGAATTTAATTGGTCACCTCTCCTTTGTTGATTCATTCCTGGTTCTTAAATGATGGAATAATTTTTTTTTCTGAAAAATGCATGTTTATGGAACACTCTGTCCCCACCCCATACCTCTGTGAACTGCGTGACTGCTTTCCTGTCTCTGGCCTCCCACAGCAAAATTTTTGCAGTTTAATAATGTATTGGATGTTTTGGGTCGGTATGGTCATTTTTTTGTAAAGGCAGGATCACTTGAGGAAACGGGACCCTGAGTGCTGATTTTGAAAATGAGAAAATGGCCCTGTATCATTAGCTTTTGACTTTTTTTTCTATGCTGTTTCTATCTATCATCTGTTCCGTTTTGCATGCCTGTGGGTACACAGTGCGCCGTTAGCTCATGGTCTCGAGCAGTGCTGTGCTGGAGGCACCGACCACCTCAGTACCTGAAAAGGCTGACGGTGTGCCGATTAGCCACCCCTGCACCTGGGACGAGGCAGCAGCGGCTGGGGGGCCACGGCGCAGAGAGCGGGGCAGGACGCGGTGGCAAGGGCTTTCTTGTGTGGCCTGCAGAAAATGCCACCGCATGGGGCGATGGAGCCATTTCTGTAGGGGACAACCTCTCAGCTAAACTCTGTGTTCTCATCCACATTTATGAAAAATGAGATGTAATGTAGTTTAGAAGACAAGTGGAAAAATAAGCATGGGGAATGAGGGGTAATGAATCCAGAGGGCAGTGAGTTTAAAGGACACTTTTCTTTCAGAAAATCAGTGTATATACATTTCAACCTGGTCTATGCCAGTAACACTTAGAAGACCAGGAACAAAATAGTCCCATGGGCAAAGTCCAAAAATGTAAGCAAAAGCCTCTAACACTTGCATGTGCGACATTGCAGGAGTGAATGCTCCTCCGAGTCTGGATGTGCCTCTGTTCAGACGCAGAAATGGGGAGGCAAATTACAGTGCGGTTGGTGAAAGCAGAGGATAAACTGATTTGTTGTCCTGGGAGCAGGACAAGGTCAGGTGAGCATGTGCTGCAATTATCAGACCTACCACCACTCTCCTTTGTTGCTTCCCATTAGCAAAACCCAATTTTTATTTTTTTCATGTGCGTGTCTTGTGGTTGAGAGAAAGTGACAAAAAAACCTGCTGGAGCTCTCGAAACAGCAGGCATCTCCAGCCAAGCTCAGGGCACTCAGAAACAAAATGGCTCTTATGACTAGATAAGAGCAAAAGGGGTTTTTTTCAGCTCAAGACATCAATTATATGAGTCTACACCATCAACATTAACGAGGCTGAATAGGCTGGTCTACAGCCTGAAGAGCACTAATGATCCATTTCAGTATGTGTGCAAGTCATATGTAAAATCCATTCAAAACAGAGGCACCTGTATAGTGTATTTCTACAGCGTTGTACAAGCGGGGCATTGCTGCAGCTAGCCCTTGAGTAAAGCATGTCTGGCTTTACAAATAATGCTATACTTACATCATCTTTGTTTTCCTCCTCCTTGGACATGTGAACGCAAATTGTAAAGTTGTGAATTTGGAATTTTAATAAAGGTGAAGACCTTCCACACCCAAAGGATTGCACAACAAAGTGACCTTTCAAATTGACAATGTAGGAAAGAGATGTTTGTAGTTGAGTGGTGGGAAGGAAAAAAAAGAAAACAAGTTTAAGAGCGTTTTTACCTTGCTGCCATGGAAAAGGTGGTATCTTCAAAGGTCAACCAAGCTGTCTCATGAAGGTTTGCAGCATCCCATGTAGGCGTTCCCCACTGTTTCACACCACAATCAAAACCACATCATCTAGTCCTGTTTAGTGTACTATATTTTAGCAAAACACAAACAGATATAATTTGTGTTAATTTAGCATCCTCCAGCACTGAGCACTGAGCACAGCACAGGAGACTGGTGAAAAGTGCCAGGAAAATATACAGGTCTCCAGGAGGACCCAGCATGCACAGCCTTCTCCTGTCTTCTTTGAAGGCACAAATCCCTGTATTCAGGGTAGACACCCTGCTTGCAGTCAGGTGCCACTGCCCTTACTGGCACAGCCCTACCTTCTCCCAGTGCTGGTTGGCTGCCACCATCCAAGATATCCCCTCCTGCCATGTCCTTGTGTTCCCTGGCCACTTCCAGCCTTTGCGCATGGTGGAGCACATCAGTCCTGACTGTACAGCCAGCCTGTCTCTATCTCTGTCCCCACACCCGTGGTCTTCTCCCCAAGCCACCTCACCCTTCTGGCCTACAACCCTTTTTGAGGCTCTTTCCTAGGCCACCATCTCCAAATTAGCTGCTTCTCACCTGCACCTCCAACCTTCTGCCACAAAACACTCCTTCTTCCCTTCCTCCTCTGTGAGCTGAGTTCAATCTCCTTCTGGCGCTGGCTCTGTCAGCCACCACCCTCAGTTGCCACTTCCAACTGCAGCCTCCTGCATGCTCATGGTGGCACATGAGGCTGTGCCAACACCATTGCAGCCACCATCTCTGGAGATGCTCGTCTCCTCCTCTCCTTGCCAAAGGCTGGGAGCACAAAGCTGTGGATGCTGCCACTCAGCACAGGGCTGGTAGGGTCTGTCCCCTGGGTGACACCCTGCTCTCCCCAGTCCATGAGGGAGGCAAAGCTCCTGGACAGGAGGCAGTGCATGTGAGTCCAGCTAGGGATGGATCACACCACACCTACCTCAGCTGGTCCTTGGGGCTCAGTGCTAGGACAGGTGACCACAACATCCTGCTGTCTCCATCTGAAGGGGTCACCAAACCATGTGGGAGCCACTCAGGGCTTTCTGCCTCACCTAGTGGAGGCTGGGCAGTCTGTCCTGCTGGCAGCAAGGCCAGCGAGATGTACATGTCCCTTCGCAGCTTGATTTTGGACTGCAGCACCCACCCCATCTCTGTCTCTCAGAGATGGAAGGATCCATACTCAGCCATTATCTCTCATCTGTCCTCCTAAGACCTGCTCATGGATGACAGAGCTTGGATGGACCCTGCTGACAGCTTGCTCAATGATGACTTAGGCTATGGACAGGGTTTCTTCCACAGGGTGCTCCAAACTGTGTTCAGGACGTCTCCCAGGGGAGACCTCTGTGCCCTACAGGCAGCGGGACAAGTGCCCACCACGTGGGCCACACCATCCTACAGGAGCTTCCTGGCGCCCACCATGCAGTGAGACAACCCCAGCTGTGTGTAGGTGGGTGACAGGCGTGTGACCTGTGAGTCACCACACACCCTCGTCTCTGCCTTGCACGGCAGGGCTCGTCACTGAGCTCGCACATCACGGCGAGTGTGGGCACCACTGGCATGGACACAGCCAAGGCTGAGGGCTTTGCTTTTCCTGCAAACACAGGGAGCAGGAGAAACTGAAGCTATGTGCCCAGCTTGCCATGGAGGGGACCTCTTTGCTCTTTGGGAGTGATGGACGGGGGGCACGGCTGCCTTGGTGAATAGAGCGGCGTCGGTGTGCGTGGGGACAGCCTGCTCTCTGCAGCCTGGTTTCGCTTGTCTGACAGTGATTGAGACAGCAGGACGTGTTTGCACAAGTGTGTCTGTGGCAGCCGGGATGTTTCCTATGACCCATTAGACACTTTTCAACACGTGAATTTGCTGCGCTGCCAGTCCCGAGTGCTGCCCTGGGAAGGTTTATTTTGGCGTCAGGGCCACACTCGACAGTCTTGAGACAGAAGTGCCCTCCCACAAAGGCATTTTTGTCTGTTCAAGTGACAGGTAGGATTGGAAAGAGAGCTGAGCTGTGATGAAGAGGAGGAGGAAGGATGAGATGAGAAACACCAGGGCGATAGCACTGCACACGTATGCCATGCGCAAACCTGATCTGAAACCCCTTCACAGCTGCCTGGCGTGTTGCGCACAGGAGCTCTGCCTCAGTGTGGCAAAGGCCCCTACCATGACTCCCGTGATGCTGTCTGTGTGTCACCCTGCCCAGCACCCCGCCCGTGGGTGCTCACGCAGGCAGTGCGTGGGGCTGAGCTGCCACCTTTTCCCACCCCGGTGCCCCACTGCCGCACGCCTGCCCCTGCAATGGGGTGTGCAACAGCTCCTCCCCAGGGGTGCAGGGGCTCGGGGGGCTCCGGCTCCCCGGCTCTACCTGGCAGACAGCTCACCTGCTCAGCCGTGGTGGGGACCAGCCTCGCTCCATGGTGGTGTCTGGTCCTGTCGCGGCGGGGCCGTGGCCATGGCACCCCCGGCAGTGGGCTCTCAGGAAGGCGCAGTCTGGCTCCCAGGGCTGACAGCTGCGTTTCTCCAGAGCTGACACTCGTGTGGCCCATCTCGATGCTGTCTCACACTCTGCGAAGGTGCAAGCACACCTATCAACATGTCTCCCATGGAAGAGAAAGCACCGTGCTTTTATGGTTTCCACTGCGTCATTTCCATCATGCCACACTATCAGACACTGAAGCATACTGCTGCCCGAAAGCATCACCCCTCACAAAGCCCCAGGGAGGTATTTGCTCCCTTCCCCACTGGCCTGTGGTTTTTGTCCACTCAGGATTTCAGAGTTCAAAACCTTGTCTCCCTGTTTGGAAGATGGGTGTCCCTGCCTTCCTGCTTTCCCTCAGCCAGTGCATCCACTCTGCTGCTCCAAGGGGCTGCAGCAAGCACACTCGGTGCAGTATTTCTAGTTGAAACTGCTCCTGTAGCAGGCACCATACCCAGATTTTTCAGACAGCAGCACATAAAGTTGGAGCTGGCATCTTCCAAAGGAAAGCTTAGGCTGCTGCTGTTATTTTCACTGCCCAAAGTAATTTTCTACTGCTGCTCATCTCTCGTTTTACAGCCAGGTCTGCGTGTGAGCTGGCTCTCACAGTGGGCTCTTCACTTTAACCCTGCTGACTTACTCAAATGTCACCCCTATCTTCAGGAAAGTGGGAAAGGGCGTTCAGAGAACTACAAGGCAGTCAGTCTCACCTTGATCCCTGGGAAGGAGGTGGATAATATCTTCTTGGGAACCATTTAAAAGCATACTAAGGACAAGAAGGTGATTGGATTTACAAAATCATGCCTCACCAACTTGATAGCTGCCTCTGAAGAGATGACTTTGCTTGGTGAATGAAGTGAGAGCAGTGGATGTTTTCTATCATCTCAACTTTATTGTTGAAAGCCTTACTGTCTCCCATAATACCCTCACAGACAGGCTGATGAAGGATGGGCTAGGTGAATGGACAGTGAGGTGGACTGAAAACTGGCTGAACTGCCCGGGTGCAAGGGCTGTGATTAGTCCAGCTGGAGGCCAGTCCCTCGTGGAGTCCCTTGGAGACGGAGACTGGGGAAAATAATGAAGATGCCAAACAATAATGTCCTGGCACTAGGACAGAGTGCAGCCTCGATAAGTTTGAGAGGAGTGGCTGATATACCAGGGGGTTGTGCCACCATTCAGGGGCACCTTGACAGGCTGGAGAAATGGGTTCCCGGGAACCTCATTGAGTTCAACACGGGAAAGTGACAAGTCCTGCACTTGGGAAGGAATAATCCCAGGCACCAGTAGAGGCTGGGGCTCACTGGTGGCAAAGCAGCGTTACAGAGAAAGGCCTGGGATCCTGGTGGAAACCAAGGTGACCATGAGCCGGCAATGCACCATTGCAGCAAAGGCAGCCAACAGCATCCTAGGCTGCGTTAGGATGAGCATTTTCAGCAGGTCAAGAGAGGTGATCCTCTCCCTCTACCTAGCTCTGGTGTGACACATCTGGAGTGCTGTGTCTAGTGCTGGGCTCCCCAGTACAAGAAAGACATGGACTTACTGGAACAGGTCCAGGGAAGAGCCACAAAGATGATTAAGGGACTGGAGCATCTCTTTGTTCAGCCTGGAGAAGAGAAGGCTCGCAAGGACCTTATCCATGTGTATAAATACCCAATGGGAGGGAGTAAAGAAGACAGAGCTCTTCTCAGCAGTGACCGGGAGAGGACAGGAGGCAATGCTCATAAACTGAAATACAAGAAGGTCCGTTATAAACATAAGAAAAAATGTTTTCTCTCGGGGTGATCAAACACTGGAACAGGTTGCCCAGAGAATTTGTCATGATATGTTTGGAGATATTCAAAACCAGACTGTACATGGCTCTGAGCAAAGGGTTGGAGTAAACCTCAAGAGATCCCTTCCAACCTCAGCCACTCTGTGAACAAGAGTATCATCCTGGGCTCTCAGTCAAAAATAACTCACTCACAGCATCAGCCTCTGTTTGGGAAGCACAGCTGCAGCTACCACAGGCAAACAGCTCCCACAGCCTTTCCTTTGTGGCTTTCTTCACGCGTGTCTTTCCTGGCCTTAAACACCTGCAGTGACCCTCCAGTGCCTCTTTCGTGCTGTGACCCAAAAAGCCACTGCAGCATTTCATATCAGCACACTTCCCTGCCCTCTTCTGTCACAGCACCTCACAAATGCCAGATGGTATCTGAGGCTGTTATCAGTGTGTGATTCAGAAACACTTTCTGTGGCTCCTACCTTGTGCACTGATAGTTTGTTCTCCATGACAGATGAACCTGAGGGCTTTGGATGCCTGCTTGCCTCCCGAGGGTCGTGATTGGCACGCACATCTCTGTGGTTATAGGGTGGCTGCAAGGTGCGAGCCTTGTGGTGGAGCAGAGAAAGTGGGTCTTATCTTCAGGATCTTCTGTTGAGTCCTGTCCCCTGCACAGCCTTGCTGGACAGCTGTGCTGCAGCACTTCCTCTGCTTGATGCCACCTCGTGCCTCCCAAGCCAGGGACACCTGGGCCATGTCGGCATCCTGCCATCCTTCGCTCACCTCGCCTGTGCCTGCGTGCTCTCACCCTCGAGCTCGAGCCAGCAGGCTTCTCTTCTCCCACAGCTCATGTAGCCAGGAGACTACCCATCGTGCTATTTTATGAGCAGCCGACCATCACTAGAGTCACTGCAATGAAGAAGTGTCGCAGCTGGTCAGGTACTAAGGGTAAGTGGACAGTGAGACAATTCCCCATTAGCTATTTGCACACTGATTATCCACACCAATTAAATAGCCCATCACTGAGCCCTTTAGGGCTTATGGCTCTCTCTCCCTCCTCCACTTCTGTCAATGCAGGGTCTGACAAGTGAGGCTCGTTTTGCCACCCATGTGAGATGCCGAGGCCTCGGTTCAGTTGCCAGCCTGAAGCTCTCAGGTGCTTTGGCTGTGGCTGTGCTCAAAGAGGAGTGCAGGCTGGAGCCCTGCCGCTGGCCCCATCGTGGCCATCTCCTGCCCCATCCCCGCCCCAGGCACCAAAGGGGGCTGCTTGGGTGCAGCAGTCTCCATCTGAGGAGGGCTGGGGAGCCTTTCTCTGGCCTAGAGAGAGCCTACGCTATGTGCCAAGCTGCTCAGTGTGCCCACCTCCCCGCGCCGAGCTGAGCAAGCGTGACTCAGTTCGGCACTCAGCTGGAGGGCCCTGCACCTCCAGCTGCACGGGGTGATCTAATACCCGGCATCACATCTTCCTGGCCTTGCGTAGCTTAGGTTGCAGCACAGCGTTTCGAATCCACAGTTGCTGAGTGCCACTGTTAGCAGTGGAACACACCGGTTTAGAAAGCGCTGAATGATGTCAGGTGCTAGACCTCACTGGAAAGTATTGCCACCATTTATTTGGTCAGCACATTGTCATTCAAGACCAAATTGACATGAAATCTTCTTCTACGCAGGAGGAGGAGGTGCTATAGAAACCCTCAAGTACGAGCGAGCATGCAGCCCATGCCCGTCCTCCAGCCCCACCAGCTGGCCCCGCTCCTCCTGGCCAGGACGCGTGGCTGCATAGCCCCCACATGCCCTGCCTCTGGTGGGAGCCGCTGCTGATTTTGTGGCATTAAACCTACAGGTAACATCATTTTGTTTCATTCTCTCTTGCTCTCTGTGAACTGCTGTTCAGGGTCCCGCCGTGGCTGGGAGGAGGCTTAGATGCTTGATTTCTGCAGGGTAGTTCAGTCTCTGCCATGCAGAGGTCCCTGCAGTAGCTTGTGATCTCTGAGCCTTTCGGTTTCTGTTCTTCCTCTAAGGTATTCTCTGGGTACGTTACCTTTACAGCACATACTTCCTAACAGCAGCTGGGAACTGGAAGCTAACTTGGGAACTTGGGAAACGAGTGATTCCAAAAGATTCCTTTTTTGTCTAAGTGAACCCTTGCATCCCCTTCCAGGGTCTTTCAAAGCAGTTCTGCGGTTAGGGAGGCTATGCTACCAGTTTCAAGGGATGCAGTGATAGACAAGCCTGAAAGAACACACGTTTCAAAAAAGAAAAGAAAAAAGTGTTGTGCCTTCGATGACTGCGTTTGAGACAGCTGTGAACAACAGCAAGGTCGGAGCAGGCAGCTTCCAGGTTTCTTTATGTTGTTTGGAAACAGAGAGGAAGAGCCCCTCACTTAAGTGCTGTGGCAGGGCCCTCTCCTAGGGCTCTTTGTCCATGATGGCAGTCTATCTGCTTTCTCTGCCGCGCTCCCCTCCCAGCTCAGCTCGCTGCCTAGCACCCGGCCAGCAGTGCCCATGGGTAGATTAACGCCCCTGTGAAGTACTGCCCTGTCCAAGTCTATTCCCATACCTGTGCAGCTCATTTATTAAATCTTCGTTGACAGCTACCGATTCAATTTATAGGACAGTTGGTGAAAATCAGGGCAGTTGCCATGGAGGCGGCAGGTTTGAAGGCAGCTGATGCAGAAGATGCCGTGCTGTACCCCATCCTTCCCGCCCCATTCTCCTTCTTCCTCTCCCTCTGCTCAGTGCCAGGTCCCTTCCCTCACCCACCCCAGCAGCCCCCCTCGGCTCCCGCGCTGTCCTTAGCCATTTCACTCACCACACCCACCCTTTGCTCCTCGGTACCTGCTCACTTCTGACTTCCCCCCACAAGGCGAAAAAAGGATTTTACACGCAAGACTCCTCCTCCAGTGCAGCTGCTTCCCCATGGGCATCCCACTGGGAAATACACTGGGTGTTTGCCCTCATGGTGCTGCTGCGACGGTCACTGTGCCTTCAGCCTCTGCCTTGCTTCTCTTCCTCCAAGCTCTCCGTTAAGGGTCTGGAAGAAGCCTGCTACTTCTTGAGCTGCTGGAGGAAATGAGCCCAGACCTGGCCTTCCTCCCCAGCTGGTCACCAGCTTCCGTGGTGGGGGGGGGCTGACCAGCTCTCCCCAGTCTATGGTGAGGGGAAAGCAGGACCCTCCACAATACCGGTGACCTTGTCTGTCGAGCCCCAGCCTGTTCTGGTCCTCCAGCAGCAGCAAGACGCTGGTTTACAGCCATCCCCATCCTTTTCTCACAGCTGTGGGTTGCTGCCTTGCCCCTCTGATGCTGCAGCCATCTTACCTCCCCCCCCCAAAGCATTTCCAGCAGCCACAGGATATGCTAGCTTATCAAACTGCATCTCTTTAAAGACATTTTGTGCTCAACCATATCCTATCGGCACTATGTGGCCTGCTTTAAAACCCTCTGCTCGTTTCCTCCCTCCTCCCCGCAGGCTCTGGTCCGCCTCGTGGCCTGGAGCACTTGCAAGCCCTTATGCTGGGAACTGTATTTGGGTCAAGACTCCAGCTCCAAAGTGGGGGGTCCGCCAGAGCCTTTTCGGACTGCAGAGCACACCAGCATGGTTTGCCTGCGTTGTACTTCAGCACGGAGGCTGCTGCTGGCATTGCAGAGCAGGGCGAATAGAAAGAAACCCGGGCATTGGCCAAATACATCTGCCTCATGCAGTCAGTGAGCATAATGACGTGGCAGCTCCAGCCCTTGATGTAAGGTGACTCTCTACTGCTACTTACTGTAGTTCAGAGAGGTTTTCCTTGGGTGACAGCTGTCAGCTTCCTTCCAGGGTGCAGGCAGTGAACAGCAAGCCTCTGTTGGGAAACCCAGACCTGAGTACGCAAGAATTGGGAGAGAGCTCTATGCGGGAGTCACGTTAGTGTCTGCTAGTGCCCAAGACACATATCGCCCCAGCAATTGAGTTATTGGTGTGTTTATCAGTTACTTGAGAACTGAAGTCTGATTTTGCAGGCAGTGCCCTCAGCAACTGACCACAAGGTCTGCATTGCTTCCAGAGGCAGCTAGCTGCTTAAGCGGGCATGTTCGGCCATGGTGTCCCTCCCTCTGTCTCTGGATTTCACCAGCTCCCTCATCACTTCACTCTCCTGTTAGATTGGTAAATAACTGATTTTAAATTAAAAGGTTAAATTCTTTCCAGAGTGCATTTAGATGCAAGCAGAAATTCAGTGACATATACACAGCGTCACCAGTTCAGAGAATTGTTCCATGTGCATGTCACTTTGCACAGGATGGGGTCTGATGAAAGCTGATTTTTATCAGCCCATGAACTCACACTCTTCACACAACTAATACTCTTGCAAAACATCTAGTAGCCAGTGTGACAGAGGCTCAACACCTCTGCTTACACCTCAAGGATTTCTCACGGTAGCAGGATGCCTGCCTTGAGGAGGAACCATCTCATGCAGCCCTTAATGGCGAGTTTCTTGTTTTGCACTGGTGTTCCCTCTTTCAGGCGTGTATTTCTGAGTTACAGCTGCAGACTTGGACTCTCTCCTGGAAGGAATGGGCTTAAAATCATGTTAAGCCTTCCACCCCCCATTCCCCTCCCAAGGAGGCAGAGAGCAGTATGCCTCATTCACTCCCTTAGGGTTTCAAGCATGCCTTTGGGATGCAGGAATTCTCAGGGATGCTCTGCTTTCCTCAGCTTGGAGCAGGAGCTCCAGGTTCGCAAGGCAGCCCAAAGGCTCTGAAACCTGCCCAGTTAGAGCCAGAGCATGAGGATGTCCACCAAGTGGCATCTGCTATGCCCTTGCAGCCTTTCATCCCCGCAGAACTGGTAGAAGAGCTTTTGCTCATGGGTTGTGCTGGTCTTTAGCTTTGGTTGCTGCAATCCCTGCCTAGCTCAAAACAAAGCTAAAGGTAATTTTACCTCATTTGCCCAGCCTGGCTCATGGAATTAGTATTCACACTGTCACAGGATGCCCCCGCTATCTACGGGGGCTCTTCTAAGTGCTATTCCGCCCCTCCATTCAAGATCCCCCTATTTAATAAAGGCAGTCTGCCATGTCCTATTGGAAGTTTACCTCGAGTCATTTACTCATAAACTGAGTAAACATAAACAAAGCTTGACAAAGGATGCATCCTGGTTACAGGCTGGCTGAGAAGGCCAGCTTTTTAGGTTCAAACTCACATTCATAACAAAGTAAATATTTACTTAAGTACCCTTTTTTATAGGAGCCATGCATCTATGAAGAGGTAGAATGAAAGTCTTACTATGTCTTTTCCCATTTCAGGTCTCAGAACATCACGCAACATCTACACATCAGGACAATGAACATGTCCAACAACTGCAATGTCGCAAATCTAGAACTATACCACCATGTTCGTCTCATTGAATTTACTCTGTATAATCTCATTTTCTTTTTTGGAGCACTATTTAATGCCCTTGCCCTCTGGGTGTTCTTCTGCAAGATAAAGAAGTGGACAGAAACCAAAGTGTATGTAATCAATTTAGTCTTTGCAGACTGCTTCGTCATCTGCACCTTGCCCTGCATGGCTTATTTGCTCTGGAATAAGTCAACCCGAGATGAACTCTGCCAGTTTATAGAGGCAATGTATTTTATTAACATGGTAGTGAGCATCTACATCATTTCATTTATCTCCATCGATCGATACATTGCCATAAAGCACCCCTTGAAAGCCGGGACCTTCAGGTCTCCATCAAAGGCTGCCCTTCTCTGTGGGCTTCTGTGGGTCTCTGTGATAATTGGTGCCATCTTACAGCTTTTGCAGAGACACGCCGCGCTCTGCTTTCAGAAGGATACCACCGTGCCCACTACTCTGAGCCTGCTTTCCATTTTCTTCGTTTTTACTCTTCCATTAGCAATCTTGACTTTTTGCTCCACAGAAGTAATCAGGAACCTTAAGAGACATCTGCACACAAATTCACCAGAGGAGAAATCAATCCAGAAAGCTCTTCACATTATTTATGCAAATCTGATTGTATTTCTAATGTGTTTTCTGCCAGCCTACCTTGGGGTACTTGCCAGGTTCATAATGGAGAACGTCGGAGCTACCTGTTTCCTGCTCCAGGTTATGAAGAACTTCTCCTCTGTGACGAGGTGCATTGCCACTTCCAACTGCTGCCTGGATAGTGTCTGCTACTACTTCGTGACCAAGGAGTTCCATGAAGCCCTTCTACTGTCCAAACCCAGCACTGAAAAAAAAGATCAAAGCAATCCCCAGCAGACACACACTTGCTAAAGGAAGGAGAGGACAAAAAACACCAAACCCAAAAACCACCACCACAACTCTGTAACATCAAGAGAAGATACAGCTTCAGCATTATTGGGATAACTATTGCTCTTTCTCTCTAGGGAGATCATTGTTAGGTTTAGCATTAACAGAGTTAATTGTGATTTATACTCTGTTTCTACTAAACAAAGAAATTATTTCACAGAGATGTGTAAAAGTGTGTATGGAATCACTTGTCACTAACATTGTCTTCATTCCACCCTCCAGCACCTACTTGTTACTCTTACAGGAAGACAGGTGACCCATGTATATCTCTCTGGTTTAGCTCATTTTGCAGCTAAAGTCAATTGATCCTTATTGCCAACAAGTATAAAAGAATATATTGTGTTTTACCTCATTGTGTATTTCAGGTTAAGTTATTAAAATAATCCAATTTATTTTTATCATATTCCTTTGGCGGACTGGGGTGCGTGTGTGTGTGTTCAGGCGGTACCAGCATATCACTAAGCACATGGCCCTACAAAGCAGCCTACATGACGCTGACTGCCCTTCCCCTTCAAGTCAATGGGTCAGACAGATGTGAAGGAATGCTTCTAGGATGAAAGCAATACTTGTCCAGTGCCATAAAAGCATAAAGACCAGGAGATTTCAGAGCTGAGTCCTCCTGCCGGCTCCCCTCCTGCCGCACTGCTGAGTGCTGGCACAGAGACACCTCCTTAGAGCAGCCATTCCCAAGGGGCTGCTGCTCCCCCCCCATGAGGAAGCCCTTTTAACTCTGTCTAGACCTTTGCCGCCTGTGCATTGCTATTCCCTGCGTTTATGTTGTGGCACCAGGCTGGCCCCCAGGTTCACCCTCCCGGCCGCAGCTCAGGGTCAGGGTATCACCCCGCAGCTGGACACAGCTGGGGCCAGGTTCCCGCAGCCTGCCCACATTGACACCCCTAACGTTTCCATGGGGGAAATGCATTTGTCCATGAGTCAGCAGCTTAGAAAAGTCAGGGGAGATGGGGAGTGGGTTGACCCCCTACGTGTTATTCAAACACTCCCTAGGACAGGCCTTTTTTTCTTTCTAAATGTTGAAAAAATCTCCAAAATGGCCTCCAAGCTCTGCGCAGGCAATACTCGGAGTACTCCGGGAGACGGTGTGGAAGAGGCTTCCCTGCCCACTTCTGCAGTTCCCCCTGTGACGTACGTCTGGCTTCAGGGAGCCCATGGCTGCTGCTCAATTTGCTGTTGTCACCTTTGGGACTGCAATGTCAGGGGACATGAATTAATGGGACAAATCCTGAGGGAGTCAGAGGATAGCTCCTGTCAGCTGGCTCACACAGATGGGACTGCAACTGCTGCAGCCAACAGACAGCAAAAGCCATCAAAATGACTATAAAATACCACTGGTTCATGTTCTTAAACACATTTCTAAAGGTCCTGACACCTATGGCGTGCTCACTGCCACACCGGTGTCTCTTGCCCGTGCCCGGTTGGCAGTGACTGTCATTACCAGCTTGGGCTTTCCAGTGATGCTAATGAGCAGTGTTAGACACCAGGCTGGTTCACCGAGGACAAGCAGGCACATAACGTCTGTCACCTTTCCTGTAAAGACACGGAGAAGAAGTATTCTGGGTCCCCTCGCCCTGGGCTCACTCTCATGGGGTGCACAAGCACTGATGTGCCCCCTCGGAAAGGCCATCGGTCCCCATCCTGCTGCCTGCCTGGGGCATGCTCTGCAACCACACCGGAGGCTGCACGGGCTGCTCTGCTCCCTAGGGACCTTTCGCTGCCAGAATCGCAATTTGCAACCATTATGAGTTTTATTTCAGAAATTATTTGCTTTCCCACGACTGGCAATATTAAATTTTAATTGCTAATTTGTGTGAGGTGAGTGGGGGGAATGCAGACTGGGTGGAAAAAATGATGGTGAAGCGTTGAGCTGATGTAAGTAGAACAACAGAGGGCACCAGAGACTCCACCGTCCCAAAAAGTAGGTGATAAATGAACCACTTTTGGAGAACAAGAGTTCATTGCAGCGTTTCAGCGCTCCTGAGCTGTTGACAGCAGGCTCCCGGGCAGCTGTGCCCTGCACAGAGCAGCACTCTGCACTGGCATCCGCGGCCCCAACAGATCTCCCCTGCCAGGACGCCCGTGTCTACACTGCAACCTTTCTGAGGACTAAACTCACCTGACAGCCCCACAAGAAACAGGTAATGGCTTTTAATTCTTCCCACACCGGTGGGGTGCTCTGCTCAGTACTTCAGGATGAGCTTTCTCATCTCTTAACTGAAGCACTAGCCAGGGATGCCTGGTTGTTAACTTATGGGTCAACCCTCAGCTGTACACAGATGCCTCAGTCTTCTGCTTTCACAGCTGTTATGCCTCACTGTTTTTCAGACATGTGTCATTCAGGGGGGGTCTTCATCCCTCGCCGTGGTTTCACACCAGTGCTTCTTACCATGTCTTTTCTGCTAGCATGAAGATACCTGGCTCCAGGCGTGCTGCGGCACGGGACCTTGGGAACTCCCACTGGCTCTGTGCTTACACAGGGGACTCGATGGGGCTGAGATGCCCAGCCCAGCCCAGCGGGCTCAGCTGCTCCTTGGGGCAGTGCTATACATGCAGAAATTGGCTTTTTCACTGCGGGATGACCATGGTGGGCTGGCAGGGAACAGCTGCAGGGTAGGTGATACCACAGTGCAGCCAAGGACCTGTGAGGCTGAAAGCCCAAAAGAGCCAGGACACCAGCTGTATGTTAGTTCCTTCATAAATTCCACCCTAAAAATGAGTGTGGTTCAGTAATGCCATACCAGTTCTGGTGCTGGGGCAGGTGCCGCTCCTCTTTCTTCTGTGGTCGCCAGATCCGTCTCCCAGTCTCGGATGCTAAAAACAGTTCACTTAGTTCATGCAATCAGACACTTTCACTACAGTTTGGATGTTGATGCTTAGAAGCCACTGACTTATAAGGCAATGTATTTATACGAGATTAAAGGAATCTGGGCATTTTCCTTTCCTGCCTCACTGTAAACAGTTCCTTTATGAGCTGCAGACTAAATCTAATTCATTCTCCACAGTCTCCTTGCTGGCAGCAGATGCCCTGAAATATTTAAAGGAGATAGTTTAAGTTCTTGGATTTGTGTTTTCTGCTCTAGCAAAATTTTGGCTTCCTGTCTTTGAAGGTTGAGATTAGACACATCTGCACTCTTTCCCTTCTCTCTTTGGAGACCTGTTATCTACTGGGGCTGGTGGTACCGCTGCTGAGCTACTCCTCCCCAGCATCCTGCAGCGAGAGGAGCTGGTTCGTGCTTGGGGGCAGCCTGCCCACCGCAGGCACCGTGCCACCAGCCTGCAGCAGCATTCCCATCACCCCCAGGAGTAAAACCACCTGAACTACCTGGAAGGGCTGGAAGGGCTCAAGTCCTGTGGAGGTTCACAGGCTGGCAAGACTCAGAGCAAACCCATGGGGTGGCTTCAGCAGCAAAGCAAGGGCCTTGGAGGGTGAAGGGGGAATGCTGCCCAGCTCTGCTTTGGGCTGCCCTAAAGCCAGTGGCTCTCTGATGACAGCAGCAGCAGCAAAGATAAGGGACCACAAAAATTACCATTCTGCTTTGCAGACCCTTTGCTGTTACCCAAACCGAGCAACACAGGACTTGACAGAGGGCAAGGCAGGCTTAACCCCGTAACAGCTGCAAAGAGGTTTGCTTCTGTGTTTTTGTGTTAGCTGGTGGCGAGTGACAGTGCTACTTTGATGGCTGAGGGATAGACAGTGCTAATGAGCCACCAAGCGCCTCCAGGGGCTGCCTGCATATGCAGTGCAGGGGCATGAGGAGCCACAGAGCCATGACAGCAGGGGCACTGCAGCAGGACCCAGCCCAGAGGACCCATCCCCGAGCGCTGTCTCATGCTTACACCCTTTTCTTGCAGAGACGGCCCAATATGCAGAACTGCACCAAAGACGACAACTTGCTGCCGACAGGCGTTTTGCTATTTCAACTTATCGTCTACATCCCAGTGATCTCTCTGGGGATCCCCCTGACCATGATTGCCTTCTGGGTCTTCTGTCGCAAACTCAAGAGGTGGACCGAGACCAGGGTGTACATGATCAACCTCATGGTTGCGGACATTTCCCTGCTCTTTGCCCTGCCTTTCCTGCTATATTTTAACAAGAACAAGCATCCTGTAGACAAGTTGTGTATCACCATACAGAACATCTATTTTACAAACATGCCTATGAGCATCCTTATCATCACCATGATTGCAGTTGATCGATACATTGCAATCAAGTTCCCTCTAAAAGCAAAGATTCTTCGATCCCCACTAAAATCAGCTTCTATCTGTGGGTTTCTTTGGATAATGGTGATAACTTATTCCTACTTGCGTCCAATATTAGAGGAAAGAAAGGACCGATACTGCCTTCAGAAAGACTCTACGCAACCTAACTATTCATTGTTATTCTCCATTATCTTTGGGTATTTCATTCCCTTAGGGATTGTGATTTTTTGCTCAGTACAAGTCATCAAATGTCTCAAAGAGAAGATGGCCACGAGCCCTCATGAGACAAAGCTAATCCAGAAAGCAATCCACATTATTTCTGTGAATTTGTGTGTGTTCGTCGTATGTTTTTCACCTCTCTACATCACACTGCTCTTCCTGTTTGCAGTGAATGTTGCTGGAGCTTGTTCTCTGCTCTTGGAAGTTAGAACCTCTATAACAATCTGTGCATGCTTTGCAAATTCTAACTGCTGTTTGGATGCATTTTGCTATTATTTTGCAGCCAGGGAATTTCAGGAATTTCCTTCTCTGTTCCCCACTTGTATATCAAGGAGGTCCAAGACGAACCAAAGCCAAGAGTCACAGCCACCCACAGATCAAGTCATGACATAAACAAGGTGTAGTGCACTATAGGTGGTTAAGAGCCACAGTGCTGCTGAAGTTTTGAGGCAAAGGGAATGGGACCACCTACAGTATTTGCAATCATTGTAGGTACAGGCTTACCTGCAAAAAGGAGCAACCCCCTCCAAGGGCTCTGATATTAACATGAATTTTGTCCTGTCCTCAGTGACTTGACTCCAGCTCTGACTATTGTCTTGAATCCTTGTAGTGCAGCTTCAGGCATCTCCTGGTCAAGAGGGAGAGCCACATGGTATGGTCTATGTAAGGCCATTGTTTCTGCCATGCGCTTGTTTGTACATATCACGCAGCTAAACAGGAAACTGAGCACCCTTACAGCGATACGCAAATCCGCTTCTAGCACTCTAATATATATAGTCACTTAAAAACAAGAAAAAGCCCCTACACTACAATGCCAAACCTGTCACATCAAAGAATTTAACCTTGCAGTGGTAGTTTCCTACCAGCCTATATAATTTCAAAGCTTGCAGCTATCACCAGGATGCAGCTATTGCTGTGCATGGAGTAAACTGCAGGAGTCAGACAGGAGCCCAAGACTATTGCCCCATTCCTGCCATATAACGCCTGTATTAGCTTGTTGCAATGCCCGGGCATTTGTGAGACTAAAATCATTGTGGGTATAAATAAAGCCATTATTGCATGGAAAAACTGAGCTACATAAAGCGTTGTGGACCACCAAACACATGCCTAGCATTGGGCATATCGAGTATAAAGCTATGAAGATCTGATCTCACCCAAGCAACTACCATAAGCCCTGGTGACAGCTTTGTTGTTGTACTTTGATGGCATCAAATCTTCAATGCGTGTATTGTTTGGTGAGAGGTAATCGCATCTGCCCGAGCCATTGCAGCCTCATGCTGCAGGAGTGCTGATGTGCAGAAAACAGCTGCGAGGAACACAAAGCAGATGTAGCCCTGATCTTTCCCTCACCATCCATGAACAATTTTCAGGGGAGGTTTGGTGAGAGTGGGGTGTGTAAGGCTCTTCTGCAGAGACGGGGCAGGCACAAGACTGAGGGCTTCTCAGCATTGCCCTGTGTGATGAAGCATTGCTTTGGATTTGCTTTTTTTTTTCCTCTTCCAGCTGCTTGGACAGTACACAGTGGGTGTTCAACAGCTCTTCTGCACCTCATTTTGAGATGTTTAACTCTTTCCATGCATTATACAGACAGCCTTGATCTATCCTAGCTGGATCCTGGACCAAGCATCAGTTTTCATGTTTGGCTTTCCAGGTACCAAATTCCTCTAGAATATCTGTGCTTGCTGGCTGTGCATCATGTATCCTCCTACCCCACAGCAAAGTGACAACAGAGCAGCTCAAAACAGTTAAGCAACAAAGGGAGGTCTTGAGGCATCAGAGGGAAGCAACCCATAGAGAAACCTGGGCTGAGAGGGGAGCCAGTGCCAGGCCGTGACTACTTTGTGTTTACCTGCATAGATATTTCATCTAACATTTTACCACATAGTCACTTCAATAACTTAAAGCCAGCATGGAAAACATTATAGAGTTTTTGAAATGCATGTGATAGCTGTATCTCAGCTGGCTTCATGATCCTTGACTTTCAGTGTCTTCTGACTTGTAACCCCCTAAAAAAATCCTTCGGGGAATGCAAACCCATATGCTGCTCATTTAAACCTACAGACAATCAACTTTCTTAGGAACAA
Source organism: Pluvialis apricaria (assembly GCA_017639485.1). Lineage (NCBI taxonomy): Eukaryota > Metazoa > Chordata > Aves > Charadriiformes > Charadriidae > Pluvialis > Pluvialis apricaria. Next base: position 28,893,022 of record CM030014.1, read on the forward strand.
CTTACAAATAGATCCCCCACAAGTGGCATGTCACCCCCTAGTGTGTGCAGAAACTGCAGTGTTTCTGGGTGTCATGCTGAAACCACTGTCTAGACATTGGCCAAACAACATAGGAAACAACTATTCCCATCACATAAAGTACTCCCTATCCAAATGTTAGATCTACCTGCTATGTGTCAATACCTTGGCAGAGGTCCCTGCACGATGGAAGCTGCAGTGAGCAACCGCGGCATAAAAATGAATGAAACTACTCAGGTCATTCAGTTGATCTTTTATACACTAATTTTCTTCTTTAATGTATTATTTAATGCTCTGGCATTACTGGTATTTCACTGCAAGTAGGGCAAAAGGCCCGTGTGTGTATGTGACCAACTTAATCATTGCACACTGGCCCTCATTCTGCCTTTTAAAGTCTCTTTTCAAAAACAGGAAAAGATACAAGAAACAAATAGTGCCTGATCTTAAAAACCATCTGTTGGTTGAGGAAATGCATGAGTGCTGTCACCCTTGTAGCTGTCAACAAATGCACTGCAATTAACTGTCCTCAGAGAGCAAGAGGCTTAGGGTCACCCTTAGCCCATTCTGCTTTACGGGGGGCTGTCGGTCTTCATGACAGGCATCACTTACGTGTCCAGGCGAGTGGTGTTCAGCAAGGAAAAAGACTTCTGTTTCCAGAAACAACGCAGACAGCCTTCAAAAACACTTTTGGCTCTGGGATTGCTTTCTGGGATCTTGCATCTCATTGGTTATAATGGACGCCTGTTCCAAACACATTATTATGAAAATTTTTATTATTTTGAAAAAAGATGAAGGTTGATTCATATCAACCTGTTATCCTACTGTTAATCCAGAAAATGAACAACTTACTTTTTTTTGCAAACCCAGTTGTGTTCATGTTTTTTCTCTGTTACTGTGAGGCATCTTGTCCAATTTACGACAGGCTCCAATTAGGTCATCTACTCTGAAATAGAAAGCAGCGATGCTTTTGTGCATGTGGCCTCATGTATGGGCCTCATAGTGCAGCAAATACTAACTGTAACCAAAGAATTTCAGAGCCCTTTCTTCTTACCCAAGCCTCTAGTTTTTAAATCAAGGAAGATCACAGACAAGGCACTCTATTAAACTAAATAGCTGCCGTGGTTTCACCCTAGCCAGCAACTAAGCACCACACAGCCACTTGCTTACTCTCTGTTAGTGCCAAAACCAGCACAACAACTGTGCTAAAGAATTTATAGCTGGCATTCCTATACATAGCCAAGCTTACTGCATATAGAGCTGGATGAAGTGAATGGTTTTTTTCTTGTAGGAAGCAAACTGAGGTCTCCCACCGTTCATGTTCTTAACTTAAAAAAAGAAATGTTCCCTTTTCTTATTGTAAAGTGGAAATTTGCTTATTTCACAATCCCTATCATCATTAAGTAATATTTTTTGTTGTTTGTACTGAATACAACAAAAACAAAAAAGGAAACATTCTTTTGCAAGTGAAAATAAAGCTATCTCATAGTAATATATCTATAAATAAATATTCATTTATTACCATTATACATCAGAGTCTTCTATTATCAATGCTAAACCTGTACTGGAGATTGTGAGAGGAGACTTGGCTATCATGATACAAGATCTGCCTCACAAAAGGGTATTTATAGTGCAACCCAAAGATGAGCAACGAACTTTCTGATTACCTGAAGACACATGTACTACCTTGGACAATAATTATTATCTGGTTTATGTGTCAAGTTATAAGGATGTTTATGATGGGCTTCTGAGACCTCTCTTGAGTCTGAAGAAAGCCTCAGCTCCCTGAGTGCTCCCGGTAAATGAAACATGAGTTATCAGCACATGGGCCACAACAAACTACCAGCCATCATACAGCACTGGAATAGCAATCCATGAGGACAGCAACACGGTTATCCACAAATCTTTCCCATTTTCTAGCACCAGAGCCTGGCTAATGATAGAGGGGAGCAGCAGCCACAGTCCAGCAGCAGCTCCAACAAGAGGGCTGGACCACTGCGTTCTGCTAACTTTTCAGCAAGATGTAATCTCTCTGCCTCTTAAAAGAAAAAAATGCTAACAACAGTTTAAACTTTAAATGAGCAAATTGATGCTGCAAGTCAAAATTTAGGCTTGAGAGTGAAAAAAAAAAACAATCCACAAGGTAAAGCCTACAAAGTAATCCAGAATCTTGCTTCTAAGTGAGCAGCCATCCGATTTAGCTTTTTTTTTTTGGCCCTTCTAAGCAGGGAAGGCAGGGGCTGGCACAAGACAGTACTTTGCTGTCTGGTGGCATTTGGGCAGGCCTGAAATCTGAGTTCTCACCAGAAGTTTGGGCTCCAGCAACACTCTTCTCCTGGGGGCTGAAGGACACATATCAGGGAGTTCTGCATTTTAGCAAGTCGGGTGCTGCTTTCAGGTTTTTGGAGGTATACCTGGGGTTTTGGTTTCTCAGTGCAGCGCAGTTGTTCCAATTGCGAGCATTGCCCGGCTGTCTCCAGGGGACTCTGCAAGCACCGAAGTGGCGGTAGGCAGCTGGGAAGCATAGGCTTTGCCATGCCCTCCCCGGTATGTTTGCACAGAGGCACACGGCTGATCCCTTCAGCGTTGGTGCTGCAGGAATACAGAGAGGGCTACAGTACAGAGAGCCCTGCGAGTGCGCTGTCTGCCATGGCTCAGTTCCTGTGTGGTGCGAAGGAAGGGGAAAGGGGAACAATCTCAACAGCCAGGTCATTGTGTGAGGTTGATGCAGTTAGCCTAACACTGCCGTTTCACAGGCTTTGCACGCTAAAAATAAGACCAACACGTTCTGCTCCCAACCCTGTAGTTCTGTTTTGGTCAAGATCTGCTGTTGCAAGATCATGTTTTCCCATGAGAAAGCCAGGGAAAAAACCACACAGGGCAGAGGCACTGCAGAACCCAAATGCCGTAGGGTAGCATGGTGTCCCGTGTCCCCCTCACACACGGGGAGGGGGTACCGGTACCTCTCTTACCTTGCCGGAGGCCTTGTCCCACTGTGGTGTGCCAGCGGATGTAGCCAGCAGGGCACAGTCTCTGGGAGGCAGAGGAGACCAAGATCTTCCCTGGAAGGGAAAGGAGGCAGGAGCCCATCAAACCTGAGCTGTCCTGTCTGTTAGCAATCTGTACCAGGAGCACAGGAAAACCTCATAAGAACTTTCTTTGGCTGGGAAACAACCTCAAGCAGGACATCAGGCAGAGCTCACAAAGGAAGCAAAAATGATTGCACAGAACAGAAATAAGCCTTAGAGATCAAGTGTAAAGATCAAACGGGTCTTAGCAAATTCTTCCCTTAGATATGAAAAGCTACCTACAAATTACAAGCAAAGAAGTGACATCATCCAGTATTGCTGCTGCTAAAAACAAGAAAATTGTCCAGATATGTCCTGAAAACTGATTACTTTGTCCCAGCTTTCAGTAAGGGTGAGGAACCTAAGAAGTCCAGAATTTTAAAGGAATTGCCATATGAAATCTCACATCAGCAACAAGGTTTTTAAATAAGTCAGTCAAAATAGTATCAGGGAGCAGAGACCACCAAACGCAGTCCCTTCTCTAGGACGGGGGAAGAAAGGGAAGGGTCTGGCCACTAACAGCTCTGCTATGCTCAGATCTGAAAAATGTGCAGTTTCACAACATGTCTGAATAACATGAAATCGGAGGGAAGAAATAGAAAGGCCTAAGTTTAATGGTGCTTCAACTTACAGGAATATTTTGCCTCACTGGCTTCTTTCACTAAAAAAAATCACTCCTCAAGCCAAGATGTGGTAGGCACTGGTGTCAGCAAAAGGTCCTTTGGAGCACACCGCAAGCGGTAGTGCGCTGTGTACAGGCACCGGCACTCCGCGGTGCTGCAGGGCCCCGGCCTACCCTGCTGGAGAGATGCCAGCAAGGAAGTGCAGAAACAGCACGGGTGTCACCTGCACTGCGCCACATGGGGACAGCACTCGCAGGGCTGAGACAGGCTGAGAACTGCAGAGGCAGGGGAAAATATCGAGTGAGCATTATTGGTCCACGGCAGAGGTGACAAAACCTGCAACTGGATGGAAGAAGGGGGCCATAAGCAGCTGCAAGGGTGGCTGATGGGGAGCCGAGATAGAGAGAAGCATGAGGATCCCGACCCAGCGGTGTCCAGGAATCAGACAGGGACCCGAGAGCTGCATCAGGAGACACGCAAGTTCCCCGTAGATAAGTTCATCATAGTTTTGCCTACTAGTAGCTGGTGTTGAGTTGCTCTGGACCTGCTGATCACAGCCAGCTGCTTTGTGCCTGGTGACATAGTTTGTCCCTCTCTTGAAGACTCACCAGGCTGATGGGAGACATAGCTGTCCTTGTCTGGCGACCAGAGCACCAAGCTGTGGATGGAAAGCATCACACTGAAGAGATGCTATGAACTGAGCTCCCCCCAGGCTTGATTTTGACTGCTTATGGTTGATACTGGTAGTGACTGCCTTGACACGGGCAATAGGAGCGAGTGGACAACACTTGAGGATGATGCAAAGTGAAGTATTTTCTGTACAGTGGTGAAACTATCACAACCCAGGAGCTGGCGGACTTTGAAAACTAAAGTACTAACAAAGACCATGACATGACAATGGTGGTGGTTGGAGATCAACGAACTGGGTGTACTAACAGGTCAGTAACTACTTATAAGCATCCACCAAGAAGCAGCCACAGGAACGGCAAAAGCAGTCCCTGGAAACTCAGAAGTATTTAAGCTAAGCTTTATACTGACTATACACTGGCAAGGAACTAATCTCAAAGGCTGGTTTGTAATGCGCAGACAGACAATGCAGAAATACTCCTGGAGACGCTCTAAGATGACCCGGAAAGTGGGAAGGGGAAATGTGTTTGCCCAAGACAGCAATTCAAGGTACTAACAGCGGGAACTTTGAGGTTGTTGATCAACTTGTCTGAGCTTATCTTGTAAGTGGGTTGCAATGGACAGCCAAGAAGGAGACCCTGGCTAACAGACGCCTGCAACCACAGAGCAGTCACAAAGTCAGCAGGTCACAGGGTCACGGTGCCACGTTTTCTCAGAATTGCTGGCTGATGAGAACTGTGGAAGACAAGAGAATTATCATGATTCAGAGTGAAACCCAGTTATAATAATCACAAAACTGTCTGCAAACCACAGCCCTCACGTCTCCAACAGCTCTGTGGATGGGACTGGGGGCCTGGCAGGGCTGCTGTGTCCTGGGGCTCAGCAGTGTGACAGCAGACGGCAGTCCCCGCTCCAGCCCCGGCAGGAGTGGCAGTCTAGAAGGCAGAGAGAGAAGACCTCAGGACCCTCCAGGGCAACGGGTCCCCTCCAAGCAATGTGCACAGCCTGTTGGGCGAGGAAGGTCAATAGGCATTGCCCAGTGAGACATCAGGCACTGGAAAGTAAATCAAAGAAAAAATCCAAAGCCATTCCTCCATTGCTGGAGGAACTGCTGCCGGGCCGCACAGCAGATGAGCGTTTCAGCTCGCTGCAGGGCTATTGCAGGCTCCTCAGTCAACAGGGGGTGGTACAAGCCATGCCAGTGGTGACAGAGGAAGCTCAACCCCCGGGCAAATGCATTGAGGAGCAGCAGGGGTGCATTCTCCACTGGTGTTGCTGGTGCCACAGCCATCGGCAAATGGTCATCACGGGACAACTCACCGGTCACGTGTCAGGAGCAGCACTAGGAGGGCTCACCTTGCCTGCATGCCACATCGCAGTTGGTCTGGAGGAACATTCACTCTCTCTGAGGACGGCGAGTGAGCAGGTAATTCCTCCTCGCTATTTGCTGACCTGTTTTTTGAGCTCTGCAAGGCACTGCCTTTCTCGAGCCATGGTGGGACACCAAAATGGTGGTAAAGAAACTGAGTGAGGGCTGGAGCCTGTGTATTTTCAAAGGCTCATTTGGATACTGACAATATTAGACATGTTTTGGATGCTTAAGGGCTGTCTCAACCTTTGCTAAATCTTCCCGTTGTCTGTTACGATCTACCCTTATATCTTCTGGGCTTGTAACTCATTCCTTGTGTCCAAAGCCCAGACCTGCTGCAGGTATCGGCTGTGGCACATTCCCTTACCTCCAAAGAGGTCTCCCGGCATTATTCCTCAGCAGCATGATTTCCAAAGCTAACCTAGAGCTGCTAGCATGTAGATGCTGCAGCACTGCCCTACGGTTTGCTCGCTCAGGATGCTTTTGAGCCCTGGGAACCCGCACCCATGGAGGCGTGTTCTCCTTGCAGGGAAAATCCAAAGACATCGCAAACCTCCCAGGTCTTCTCTGTCCATAAACAGTTGCACCTGGAATATACATTAATTTCTCCTAAGCAGGAGGACAATCAGCAGTGTTGCCCTTAGATCCAGGGTGATAAAACCACCCACCAGACCGCACACAGCTCATCTCTCTATTTCACTTGGCTGCTGATCACATTTCTTGCCATGGAATTGGTGGGGGTTTTTTGTCTTGGAATTGTGGCAGATTGCTCTAATGCTTCTGAGATGAAGACCAGCTTCCACGATCCTTGAAAATCAGCATGCAGACCCCAGTACTCTGATTCTTGCTGCAGACCACTAAATGCTGCCACTGAGTACATGATTCAATGGCAGCTAAAACTAATGAGATTTATACTAATAATTGCTGTTATCACTAATGAGAAGTGATGCAGACACATCTCAGGACTGAAGGAGAGGATGACTGCCCTTTTGCTGTGCATCTCGTTGAGACATAAGGATGCTGGCTGGCTTCTCCTGAGCACCACTGTAAGGGAAGGGACAAAAGCTGGGTTTAGGCACCCCCTTTCCATTATCAGATGGTTTTAACCGCTCACATAACTGCTAGCTGCAGGATACGTGCTACTGCCTGATATGAGTCTGGCCTAAAAGAAGCCCAAGCACTTTCCCCTGCTGTCCTCCATGAGCAGTCTTCCCTGCATGGGACCCAGCAAGAACCTGCGCTTTCCTCTCCTCCACGACTGATCAGGCTCATGTCCCGTTCCCTCCGCTTCCCGCTAGGTACCCTACAGCCAGCTCTGCTCTGCAAAGTCATCTCTATGGTCTGGTTTTCACTATCGGTAAAGCCCTGAATGATCTGAATTAATCACCGATTCAGTCAAGAGTCTAGATTCTAAAAGGTTTAATCTGCTTTTGCAGGAACTGTGCCTCTTAATAACCCCAAAATGAACCTCAGCAGCTGCAATATCACAGCCTATGAAAGCTTTCCGCTTGTCCAGCTGTGCGTTTACATCCCAGTTTTGCTTTTGGGCATTTTACTGAACGTGTTGGCGCTGTGGGTGTTCTGCTGCAAACTCGACAAATGGACAGAAACCAGAGTATACATGGTCAACTTGGCTGTGGCTGACTGCTTGCTGCTCTTTACTTTGCCTTTTAAAACTTTCTCCCAGTTCCATCAGCTGAAGGTAGGTGGATGGTGCCTGGTTCTGGAAGGTTGCTATTTCATAAACCGCTTAATGAGCATCAGTATCATCACAGTCGTAGCAGCTGATAGGTACCTCGCAATCAAGTACCCTTTGAAAGCCAAGGTGCTGAGGTCGCCACTGAAGGCAGGTTTTGCTTCTGGACTTCTTTGGATAGTCATCGTCTGTGTGATGTCCCTCATTAAAAAGTTAGAGGACCGAGGAGAAGATGAATTTTGCTTTGAAAAATTTTCCGTTAAGCCCTCAGTGATCACACTGTGTGCTATTATTGTAGGGTTTTTCATACCATTGATCATCTTGAGTTATTGCTCCATACAAGTCATTGCAGAACTCATGAGAAAGAAGAATGAGAAGTGTCACGAGGAAAAGCTAATCAGGAAGGCTGTCTACATCGTGTCTGCCAACATGGCTGTGTTCATCGTATGCTTTTTACCTCTTTACCTCGGGCATCTCCTTCGCTTTATAATGGACTCCATCAGCTCCAACTGCTCTGCAATACAGAGGGTTAATAATTTTGTTCACCTCGCCTCAGTCCTTGCCAACACAAACTGCTGCCTGGATGCTATTTGTTACTACTTTGTCAACAAGGAATTTAAGGAAGCATCTCCCAAGCTAGCAAAGTCCAAATCTGAAGCCACTGCTTCAGTGAAATTCAGCTCCCATGGGTAACACAGCGCAAAACACACGCAGCACACATTTTATACTTGCTATGTTCAAGTTCAGCTGGGACTCGATAGGCTTTCATGGTTTCTTTTTGTGTGAGTGGGATGGAGGGACTTTCTGCTAATGGGAAGGATTCAGACGCATGAAAATCAGCCCTGATTCAGACAACCACAGTAGTTCACTGTTTGCTACGGATAATTCTCTGCCTTATGCAAATTTGAGAAAAATGACAGCTTTCCCCTGCAAAAACTGACTTTCATTTTCCCAGAAAACCCAAAACAAGTACAGCCAGTGGTAAAGGGGTATTTATTGTCCCTCGCCCCTGCCTTGGATCAGTTTTTATGCAGCTGTAGCTGTGACAAAGAAACAGAGGTTATTCCAAATATCAAAAAAGAAAAAAAGCCAAAGTGAAACCACTGCAGAAAAAGAAAGGAGGATATTTTTATAAGTCACAAACATCTTGTGTTTTAGCTGGTAATAATGCACAATCACAGTAACGGAGGCAGATTTAGCCTGCTTTAGAAAACTTTACCGCACCATTCATACAATATAACAGCTACAAAATGACTATTAATTGTAGTACAAGGTCAGAAGAAATTGCAGTTCCTTGTACTGGGGAAAAACTTTACATGAAAAGTGTTTGAGTCGAATGTCATTAAAACTACTATCCAAAGAGCTGGGGTGGGGCAGTGGGAATAAGGACTCTGTATTAGGGGTCTATTCAACCTTACAATGTAAAGGACTGTCTAAAGAAAACGGCAGCAAGCTGCTCCAAAGAAACGAATGTAAATAAAGTCATGCTACGGGTACAGAGCTCAGTCTCTTAATGAGTTAAATGGAAAAGGTAGGAGATCGGGTGGTACAGGACCTGCTCTGTTGTCTGTCCCCAAGAGGGACAGCTCATCTCCCCTCTGTCCAAGCGAGGGGCAGGGTGCACAAGCTGCAACAGAGACTGGGATTTTCAAAGGCAGAGCAGCGCATGCTACCCTGCGATGCACTTACCCACAAAGAGCTAAGCAGGTAAAACCGCTAACTAGCCCCGGGCCACGTGCCTCTGGATGGGACGTATCAGGCATGCACCTCCACTCACGCCTCCCAAGCCCAGCCTGGGCTTCCATCCACCTGCACGTGCTGGGCCAAACCCTGCCACCACCTAAGCAGCCTTACAGCCCCCACGCCCAGCTCAGCCTTTGCATCTCCTCCTACTCAAGGCACATGCCAAATGGAGGAAACCAGTGAAGGAGAGACCCTGCTACAGACAATAGTTGAGCAGAGCTCTCCATCCACCTGGGGCAGTGGCTGTGCACCTCACCAGCAAAGTCTATGCCACCTGCACAGGACAGTAGCAAAGACCCGACAGCTTCCCGAGCAGATGTAGGCTTCTCACCACACTTGCCAGAGATTGAGGTAGAAATGGGGTATCTGCTTTATCATCACCAAAATCTGAAAGAAGGGGCTCACCTTCACTCACTGCACAATGAGGAGGGGGAGTAGGAGATGGCGTGTTTGCCAAAAAGACCTTTTAAAGAGGTTGGTTTCTCCCCTTTTCTACCCCTACATTTTCTTTGAAATGATCAAAACAGCAACGAATGGCGCTGTGCATGCAGAGATGGGTATCTCCTCCCGGCTCAGTCCAAGACGTGGCATGGCCCTGGCAGTGATTTCATACTGCTCAGTGCGGTGCAGTGGAGCTCACGCTTTGCCTTCCCCAGCCCTGTGTGCTGTTGGGTCTCCTGCATCTTTGTGATGCATGTGCACTTTTGTGACTTTAATTTGATGGACTGGTCCCCAATGAGGCTAAACATACCTTTAAGATTTCCTCCCCGCTATGGGATTTATGTGCTGAGAGAGCAGTGATTTGAGAAATTACCTGATTGCCAGTGTGTTTTTTCTGCACCTCCCATCTCACCAACATGGGTGTGGATGGTGAAAGCTCTGCACAAACCAAACTGCTATTTTAGATGTGCAGGAAAAAAATACTTCTCCAGTAACCGCTAATTAAATGGGTGGAGGAGATACAAAGCCACCTACAAACAAAGCATTTCTGAGCAGATTCTGCTAAGCTGTCTCTCTCCGAGTAACACCCCTTCCTCTAGCAGCCATTCGCCCAGAAATATGTACCATGAACACTTGGTCAAAGACAGCAAAACTTCCTCACCACAGAAACCTCACACTCTGTACAGCAGTGAGCCCTCAGGTGCTCACTGAGGTTTGGAAAGGGAGGGAGCCTCGGAGAGGCTGTGGAGGAGGCAGTCGGGTTGGGCCAGTGCAGGATGGTGCTGGGCAGGGAATGCAAGGATGGTCCTCACCTGCCTCTGCAGCAGGTTTGAGCAGGACCACCGTTATTCCTAATGACTGCCCAGGAGCAGCTAGTTAATGAGGGCAAACAGGCAGGAGAGCATGTTTCACTCGCAAAAAAGAGGTGTGATAAACTATCCCTTTGACAAGGGACCAAAATCTTTGTTCTTCTCCATTTGAGCAGTGTCTGTCCAAGTGTTGGGCAGTCAGGAATTCAGATGGGCTGGGGCTGAAGTACGTGGCACAGGGACCAAGAAACCCCCACTGGCTCCCCAGCTAGAAAACTGGATTATGCTTTTTTCCAACTGGAGCTTTTGGGCTGATTTAGTAGAAGGAGTGTCCTCTAAATTCATAACCCATCTGGTCAAGCTCTGCCACACCATACAGAGAAGAGCTAAGAGATGAATCAAGCAGTGAGGAAGCAGCAGCAATCTACAGTAGCAGACATTTCTGGTGGGCTCAGCAACCTCTGGGAGACAAGGAGCTCTTACCAACAAGATACCGATTCTTTTGCCACCGCCTGGAAGGCAGACAACCCCCACCCCACGCACAGACAGACCATAAGTATCCAGGAGGAGCAGGCCTTGCCTGGCTTGCTTTGATCTTGCTGCAAAAACCTAGCTATCTCATCACTTCCGCCAAGCTTTCAAACGTGTGCAACTTAACCTTCTTAGCAAAGGACGTGCTCTGTCTTTCAGACTTCCCTGATTCCTTTGGAGCCGAGTCTGGACAAGATCAACCTCTCGCTTTCCAAGTGATGAGGAGGGCTGGACATACCTGCCTCAGCCAGCCTATGAGGTGTATCTCCCACCATGCACGACTGCATCCTGTCCTCATCGGGCCACCCTGCCCTCCCAGCAGCTGCAGGACACAGGTAGGCACAAACATCTTGCACTGCCATCTCCCATATTATATTAATTCTAATTCTATGAACTGATGACAGAGCTGGACACAACCAATTCCATACCCTTCACAAGCACTGAATGGACTTGTTACAAAAACAGATCACTTGAAAGCACGAGTGCAGCTGCTGCAGCACACTGGAGGTGGCTGTGCAGGCGGGACACACACACAGAGCATAGGAACACATCCAAACCTCCGTCTAGCTTTCATGTTGTTGCTCACAGAGGTCTGGTAACGTCTCACACCAGTCTTCTTGCTTGGGGCTTTCCATTTACTGTTGCTGTCACATTTTACATGAACCCTGCTGCCAAGTACTGAATCGGGGCAGCTGACCGAAAAATGAGAGTTCAGCTGAATGTCAGGGGTGGGGGGAAAGTGTGAAAGCTGTCACCAAAAAACTGTGACATACTTCAAAGAGGCTATGATCGAAGACAGAAAAAGAGGGCACTTCTGGGGAAGTGAAAATCAACGTGGCTCATTGTCGTTAGCTTGAGATAGAAGCATTCCTATGTCTCAGTTTCTGAACGAAGGCTCAGAAACATCACCGAGTCACTCCAGCGGGATGCACTGTCCTGTGTAGGCACTGCGTGCACCACTGGGGTACAGCATCTGACACCACGCATTCCTCATCCTCAAAGGTGCTAAAAGGCTGCAGCATCTGCAACTCTGTCCATCAGAAACCCCAGGAGCACTCTGCCAGCAGCTTTACTAACTTCAAAACTCATGTTTCACTTCTGTCTGCTGACATTTTTCTACCAAGCTGAACACTTCATACTTCTGCCTTTCTGGCCCTTGGCTTTCAAGCCAGGCTCACTGCTTTGGTTTGGTAAAAATTTGGCACAGATATTTCAAGCCTGATTTTTGTGAACCTCAAAACTGCGCCAGCAATCTGTAGGTCTCTTGCCCTTGGTGGGTGCCACAGTCTGCAGCCACTCGTTTAACCCTTGCCCTATGTTGCTGTATAAAAATGGGCTCCAGAAACATCACGTTTCCAGCAAAAGTCACATTGCATCGACCAGGGACCAAAGGACCAGCTTTTCTCAGTGCCCCGGCAGAGAGATTGCATTGTGCCTCCATCACAGAGCTGTCACACTTCAGAAGGGCAGGACACCATCATGCACACCCCACGTGGGTCACTCAGCTCCTCCGCGCTGCTGTAGCTATTTCATGACCTGCTTAAGTTAACACGTTTACACTTCTGCCTGTTGCAGAGGTTATTCAATAATTTCTTCTGAGAAGAGCCCCCGGTGGCGGAAGGAAGGAGACTGCATAATCTAATCTGGTTTCACAGCTGAGAGGCGGCAACGGACAATTGCTCACCAGCCACCACGAGCAGGGCAGGGCGCTGCAGGCAGAAGAAGGTCAGGAGGTATCTTGGGGCAGTAAGGAAAAGATTCTTGTTTAAGGTATAATTTAATGGTAAATTACATCTTTTACTGCTGCTCACTTCCTGTCCTTGCTATTATTCTGGCGAATGGAAGAACACGGCTGATGTTCTACTCTCCCAATAGCAATTGAGAAATCATGAAGAGTTAAGCCCTTTATCTTACTACTTTGAGGCTGCTTCCTTTCATGTTCTTTCGTGTTCTGGGCACTTGAGTGGCATTTATCATGCCCTTAGGGGCTGGCTCCCAGTCCCCGCTGTTGGAGAGCCCCGGGTCACTCACGGTGCCACCCTGTGCCAAGGGGCCGGGGGGGCAGAGCGAGCTCTGTGCCTGCGAGGAGTGCACCCGCCAGCTGTGGCCCTTCACTCCCACTGGGATCTTTGCTCCCTGCCACTGTGCTAACATGTTTTCATCTCACATGACACAGCTATATTCACAATATTTTAGCAGTTTTAGAGAGGCGGTGGGGTTTGCCTCTGTTTTGTTTTTAAAGAAACAGAACTTTGAAAAATTTCAAAGGTGTGATAAACTGTGCAATGATAAAAGATATATCTGACTTCAGTAACATACCTGGAATTTTTCTATTTACCAGGTGGCTGGACGCAAATGTTGGATTCTGTCCCTTTGGGAAAAGCAGGTGATATTTTCAGCAGGCAGAAAGCAGCAAGGGGGGATCTCACCTCCTGCCTCCTGGAGGGACAGTGGTCTGCAGCGGTCTCAGCTCTGGAAGAAGAGACAGGGAGCTCAAATACAACAGCACTGCTCCAGGTATGCATGTTTGGGGGTTTTTTGTTTTGTTTTTTAACCTCTTACATCACGGACCTCAGAGGTATTTCAGTCCCAGCAGGGAGGTCTCAGTAGAGGCAGTTGCTTGACCAACTTCCCTGCTAGGTAAAGCACAACCTAGGAAATGGAGGCCCTGCCAAAAAGTTCCCCTGGAGGCAATGTACTCCCCTGCATCCAGGTGCCCACCTCCTGCTGGGCTGTCCAGGGCAGGGCCACCCCAGCACCCACCTCCCTGAACACCCGCTGCCTTCTCCCAAAGGGCGGTGGAACCCACCACCTGCCTGCCTGGGACAGTGATCCTAACCAGGCAGCATCTCCCACTGGTTTTAAATAAAATTAAATTAAATTAAATGAAAAAGAAGAGAAAAGGCCTTCCATGGGGATGAGAGCATGGCAGAAAAAGCACTCTTTCAAAAAGTGGTTTCCCAGATTTTGCATTTAAAGGCACACCCCAGGTTCAGACTGTGCTGCTGGTGACAGTTTATCTACACGATCATTGTGAGGTAGGTTTGAGGTGACAACACTGAAATCAGTCATGAAATCCAGCACATTTCTGGGTTTTGATTAATTCACATTGGTTTTATTGTTTGCCAGTAAACCCCAGGCTGAGTTAATGCCACTGGTGTATTTCAATACTTTCCTCTTCCTCATAAACACACAAACTCCTCACATCTTACCCTAGTTTCCCTTGAAACGTTTCCCTATTTAACTTCTTAACATTTTTATTTTTTTGGTAAAAGTGACCAAAGGAGGAATTGCTCTTCTGCTATGTAAGCCAGATGCTAAAGAGCACGCGTCACTTTTGTGCTTGGCCAAGTTTCTTCAATTTCCAGCTGCACAAAGGCACAGCATATCAGTTGACATATACAGAAGAGAGAAATCACAAGGGCTTTTTTTGTGCACTTAAAACCTTCCCCTGAGTGCTGGCGAATGTGCTGATGGCATGAAGGCTTCTGCCAGTGTTAGAAGAGCAATGGGGACCGGCAGCTTCCTGGTGCAGAGCACACAACTGCAACAAAACAGCCCTTCTTTGCTCCATTACTTTTGGTGCTGACGGTCACAGTTTGCAAGCCCTGTCCCCAGTGCAGGGACTGGCTTGTCCTCTTCACCTGCATGGTTTGCACCTGGATCTGCACTGGAGGCATCCCACAAACCTCTCCTCCAAAGAGGAATGCACAGGGGAGCTCTGGGAGTCTTTCAGGCTCATCTGTGATGCAAGAAATGCCCTCCCTTGGCTCCAGGAGGTGTGCATATACCTCCCCTTCCTCCTCCAGACTCTCTGGCATGGGAATCCCCCATCCGGGTGCTACTACCCATGCCCAGCCTGCCCCAGGATCCTGCTGCAACTGGAAACTGTCTTTATGCCTTACACTGCTGTGACAGAGGAAAGAAATGGGAGTACAAGACCCATGTGAAAATCTAGATTTAGAAACTGCTATATTAGCAATTACCCTTTTCAGAGAGTGAACTGTGCTGCACAGCTCTGTTTGGTTTTTACCTTTTGGAGGCTTTCCTTCCTCAGGTGGCTCCGTCCTCAGCAAAACCCAGTGCTTGGCAGGATCACCCGAAGTCTCTGACTGTCTAGCGTCACTGCAATATGCCACAAGCTGGGCTGACCTGCCTGTGAACGGCCACGCAGGATCCAGCTGCTCAGCAAAACCACCCGGCTTCCCCTGCCATCAGCTGCAGAAACAAGGGGCTTTCCCTCCCCTGGGAAAGGCTGGACATGACCAGGGTGAGGTGATGAAAGAGGACGGGCTATTACAGCTGGAGGAGACAGGGGAGGTGCCATGCCTGCAGGGCCAGATTTTCCAGAAGCCCTGTGATATCCCCAACTCAGCCTGAGGGCAGCCAGCGCAGTTCTCGGTGAGGAAGCACATGCACCACACGCATGCATGCAAGGAAAAGAGGGAAAGAAAGAAAAAAAAAAATGAAAAAAAAAAATAGAACAAACAAACAAAACCCAAAACAACACACAAACCCGAAAAACCTCAACAAGCAATCTAACCAATCTACCAGCCATAGCACACAGGTGACTCGTGTGAGGGTGTGCAGAGATGTGGCGACTAAATGGGGAGGAAAGAGGCGTGCCTTAGAAAGCATGCCACTATTTCCATCAGCCATTTGGACTCATCCTTTCCAGGTCTTGGGTGTCGCGTTGGTTTTTTTTTTTTCCTTTTTTTGTCATCTTCTCCTTTAAATGACCCGAGAACCAACTTAGCCTTTCCAGCAGTCATAAGGGCATATTCTGGTGGCCAGAACTGGTTGCTGCCACTCTGAGTTATCCTGACCAGAGCTGAGCATCCAGCCCCAGTCATCCCTGCCTAGGGCATTTTTTTGTGCGTTATCAGCTACAGCAAAAATGATCTGATAGAAAGCAAAAAAAAAACCCAAAACATAAAAACAAGCAACAAACAAACAAACAAACAAAACACATAACAAAAAAAAAAAACCCTTTCTGCAAGAAGTACCTGATTCTTATCTGTCTCTTTGGCATTGATTCACTCACACTCCTTTTCCTTCCCTTTTTTAAGAAAAACCATTCTTAATCTAAAACCAAGATGCAATGGCCAGAATATGGTTATTACAAAAAGGACCACCAAAGTCAGGGATGTTTCCGTAGGGCCTGGCTGCCCTGCATGCCTGCCACCCCAGCTGTCAAAGGCATATTGGAGGTGTGAGCACGCTGACAGCCTGAATCATCACAACGAATTTGCTCCAGGGCAGAAGTCAAAACCACAGCATGAGGACAATTTTTTTAACTGTGAACTTACAAAGTGCTGAGCTGTGCAAGCCCATTGCTTTCTGCAGAGCCTTTTGCTGCCCAACCACCAGGTGCTCCACTGACGCTGTAGATTGTGGCACTGCTGTGCGGCAGAGGCATAATAAAGGCTAAGCAGCAGGCCTGGCAAACAGCAATGTTTTGGGGGAAATGCACGCAAGTTAAAAACATACACTTTCCCTTATCAGCAAGGTGAATTCACAGAGAAGAGCGGTAAGTGCCAGAGCTTCTCCTCAGGCCTGTATTTAATCTCTTGTTGTTAAACATGTTTATAAGCCATGCTGATGCAGGTGTTAGAGAAAAGCACTGGATTTGTATGAACCAAGGCTCCCTAAAAGCAACATTTACTGCGAATTCTGGTGCAACCTTCCAGCGACAGCAAAGGTGGTCTAACCCCTCCCAACAGATGCCAATGCAGGGCCAGTATGGTTTTGTGAGACCGTTAATCACCCTTGGTTCAAGCAGGCACTGGGAAAGCTGGGAATGGGCAATCAGGCTGTATCGGTACTCAGTGAAGTCCCTTCACTGCCGTAGCTTATCAAAACAGCCCAGGACTGAAGAGAAGAAAGACAGCCATGAGAGGAAGGTGAGTGGCTAATAGACCCAAACCAGCAATCCTCTTCCCCAAATGGAGTGATGATTATTCAAGGTCTGCTCCTCCAACCCGTCTGTGTGGGAGCGACAAACCCACCAGCAGAAAATCCCTAGCTCTGAGGGCCAGGTCCCCCTGTCCTGCACCAGCAGCCCTCACTGACCCATAGTTGTGGTTTCACCTGGGGTGGAATTGATTTTCTTGCTGGCAGCTTGTATAGTGCTGTGTTTTGGATTTGGGATAGGAATTATGTTGATAACACACTGGTGGTTTTGGTCGTTGCTAAACAGTCAAGGCCTTTTCTGCTCCTCATACCGCCCCACCAGCGAGCAGGCTGGAGCTGCACAAAAAGTTGGGAGGAGACACAGCCAGGACAGCTGACCCCAACTGACCAAAGGGCTATTCCATGCCACATGGTGTCATGGTCAGTGTATAAAGCTGGGGGAAGAAGAAGGAAGGGGCAACATTCGGAGTTACGGCGTTTGTCTTCCCAAGTAACCATTAGGTGTGATGGAGCCCTGCTTTCCTGGGGATGGCTGAACGCCTGCCTGCCCATGGGAAGCAGTGAATGAATTCCTTGTTTTGCTTTGCTTGTATGCGCAGTTTTTGCTTTACTTATTAAACTGTCTTTATCTCAAGCCACAAGTTTTCTCACTTTTACCCTTCTGTTTCTCTCCCTCATCACACCGCGGGGGCAGTGAGTGAGCAGGCACATGGTGCTTAGCTGCCGGGTGCAGTTAAACCACAACACCCATTTTATCACCAAGCTCCATGGACAACTTGGCACCGATCTGCAAAATGCAGGAGGAATCCTCTTTCCCCTTCCTCCTCTGACCTTTTGCTTCTCCACCTTGTGCCAGAGTAGCCTGTTTCTGATCAACAAAGCCTACACCATTAAATGATTTCTAGCAGATCCAATTCAATAAATGACCCGTACAAGTGCAACAAACCCTACATATGTCAGTAACGTAGGGAAGGTCAATCAGGCTGTCACAAAAAAAAGGAAGGAAGAAGAAACTATTTGAAGACTCACTTTAAGACAACAGCTAAAAAAAAGTCTCCACAAGTAATCCTCTATCAATGCTAAAATCCCAATTTGAGAAGAAACATTGTGAACAGAACCCTCCATCTCCAGTTGAAAAGTACATAACACATCAGTCAGCATAGAGAGAAAATACTTCCTTTTTCTGCGTTCTTCCCCGTGCTGGTGACAAAAAGTAGCAGTGTAACATAAAGGATGTAAGGGGAACAGAAAGCAAGTCAGCATCTAGGAGACACACAATGGTGCAGAAGTGGCAATGGCTGCAGCATGCAGGAGGGGAAATCAAAAGCTTCTGCATAAATTTAGTTCCTGATGCATTAGGTTTGTAAAACTAGAGAAATTAGGCATTCCCCATGACTAATATTTCTGAGCAGAGAGCGTGGGTAGTTTACTATATCTTTTTTTTGTATAAACTGCTTTATTTTCTTGAACTCCTGATTCCAAGATGTTCCACTTGAACCAGAAGGTTCAGTAAATATTCTCCAGATGCGACTTCCAGACTTAAAGTAGGCTTTTGTTTTTTTGGCAGTACAGTTATTAATCTCTGTGCTAAGCTGCCTGTTCAAGTGTCTAAAGGAGTTATGTTCCCATACTTCTCTCTGGGTCTTTTGAAAACAACTGTCTTCAGTCACTGGTAGTCAAAGCTTTTTTCCTTTGGCTCAGATTTAACTCTGTTGCACAGTATTAGGGATTTCTGTGAGCCTCTGGGTTCCCCTGTCAGTACAGAGGTCTTGTTTGTAGGCAGCCAGAGAAAAAGTGCAAGTGCATGAACTCACTGCCTCTCCCACATGCCATGAGGAAGTGAGTCTCGCAGGGAAATCAGCCGCTCGCAGTACAGGCCACTTCCCCACAAGTTATTTTCCAGTTATAGTCAGGCTGGTAGGAAGCAGAAATCCAGCCCACTCCATGCTGTCCCAGTCCTTGCTGCAGCTGCAAGGCTGTCTATCTACAGCATCTGAGCCCAGAGAAGGTTGGATT
Organism: Pluvialis apricaria; assembly: GCA_017639485.1. Taxonomy (NCBI): domain Eukaryota; kingdom Metazoa; phylum Chordata; class Aves; order Charadriiformes; family Charadriidae; genus Pluvialis; species Pluvialis apricaria. The sequence continues at coordinate 28,911,873 of CM030014.1, forward strand.
TGGAGGGCCTTGGCACCACACCGCAAAGCTGGAAGACTGTCCTTGCTGGGGCAGGCTGGAAGCCCACCAGATACTTTCCCAGGTTACTGCAGCCTGTCGTTTGGGAACCTCCTAAGCCAGAGATTGCTTCTTTATGTAAAATGGCCTATGAGGGCCTTTTCCACCTTCCATGAGCACACAGAATCACTTTTTATGCCAGTAAAATTATTTTAAAAATTAAAATTCTAACCACACCATTGATATCTAGCTTTAGCAGTGTAGTCAGCATGTCCCTGTACCTGCCAGAGCTCGGTGCAGCATCACACCAGGCAGAGCAAAAGGGAGCCAACTGCAGCCGGCGCCCACCAGGTAAATCGTGAGCTGGATACTGCTCTGAACAGAAAACATCTGCACCCACCCAGAGCTGCCAAAGCTAAGGATTGCTCTGGAACTCCAAAATGCCCAAGTTCCACCGTTAGACTACCGGGCTGCACAGAAAGTGTCAAACCACTAGAGGGAAACCTGACCTCTGTCTGCAAAAAAATCTCCAGCACACCTGGGGGAGGAAGGGCAGAAGGTCTCCTTAAAAAGCAGGAAAAGGTGTTTGGGGCGAGTCCTTGGAAACTTACACCTTTGCTCAGATGTCTAAAAATATTCATGTAGCAGTATGTCTAACACATCTGGAAGACAAAATTCGGTTGAAAAATTTTTTCCTATATGCTTTTCCTCACCTCCTTTAGCTAGTTTCTTCCCTCCCGCAGATGTTTATGCAAGCAGCCAGAGAGACCTCAGCTCACCTCAAAGCCAAACAAATGAGATTTGGGGGAAGAAGGAAACCCAAGTGGGAGCTGAATGAATGGGAGGAGGGAAAGAAACGTGTGTAAGGCAAACATCCATTAGTTTCTTTTGGAATGCATTCAGCTCCTCTGAAATACCTTTATACTCATGCTTTCATTCTGCTCACTTCCCTGGGTGACAGGAGGGGAAGCAGGGACTAACATTAACCAAGAAATGTCATTTTTCAGTGGAATTCCCATTCTGCTTCAGAGGACTAATCTAAAAAAAACCAACAATTCTCACAGGCACATTTCCAGCCCTGGTGATAAGCAGGAAGGTGCTAAGTCCCCAGATTCCCATCCCTCTCTGGGTATGGGCACCCACTGCAGGGGCAGCCCTCCTCCTGCAGCCCTCCGGCTCTCAGGGCAATTCTCCTTTTGGATACAGCTTCCTGGAAGGATGCATTCATTTCATCAGGGCAACACCTCTCCCATGTGCTATCATTGTAACTGCCCATGCACTTCCCCTTCGCTGGGGGAAGAGAGGGAAACTGATGCGGTTTGGCGTCTGGAAAAGTTTTGGTCTGATGAAAAATCATCCTGCGTACAGAAAAAGAAACACTGAAGTAGTTTTGGGAAGGCCTGGCACGTTGCTGTACCTTAAGAAGAGCCTCATAAAAATGGTACTTTCCTGTTATTGTCAGTCATATGGGCCGTGTATGCTATTAGAGATATCAGGGATGTTGGAATTACCAGAGATAAAGACTTGGAAGGTAATATTTTAACCTGGCTGCTCCCCTCAGCTGAAACCACTGCAGCAAGCTGAAGTGATGCATGTGGCCCTCAGCTAGCACCTGCATCAGCAGCAGCTCAGGGCAGAGCAGTCACTTTGCAGGGCTGGGGCCACTGGACCCAGGCGCCTTCAGCCACAGGCGAGTACACTGAATTGCAAAAGCACATGGCCACAGGGGTGTTTTGTGGCAATCAACTTCACAGGATGAACATATCATGTCATTTGTATGCACCTAAAGTGATATTGATAGGGTTGACACCTGACAATGTACATCATACCTGCTTCCATCCTATAGTCCGTAAGATTTTTAAAAAACATAAGACCTCGTAATTGATTGCAAGAGGTGGTTGACCATGCCCTCTTTGAGCCCAGCAACACAAGCTGTGAGATTTCTTGCTGGCACTATTGTTTTTGTTTAGTCAAGACCAGAGGAGATTACTAGAAATAAGAGAGGGGTTTTGCAAATGAAGGCAAAAGAGAGTGAGATAAGGTCACGTAGGATGGGAGGTAATGGTTTTAAACTGAAAGAGGGGAGATTTAGATTGGCTATTAGGAAGAAACTCTTTACTGTGAGGGTGGTGAGGCACTGGAACATGCCGCACAGAGAAGCTGTGGCTGCTCCATCCCTGGAGGTGTTCAAGGCCAGGTTGGATGGGACTTTGAGCAACCTGGTCTGGTGGGAGGTGTCCCTGCCCATGGCCGGGGGGTTGGAACTAGATGATCTTTAAGGTCCCTTCCAATCTAAACCATTCTATGATCCTATGAAATAAAAGAAGCCGTCTTTCTTGGCTTCACAAGTTAACAGGGGAAACACTGGCAGCGATGTCTCCAAGCCTACCGAGATGCTGGCTTGACCTCTGACATCCAAGACCCCAGATACCCACCTCAGCAAAGTGACAACCCACGAGCCAGGACATGCATTTAACATCACAGGCAGGAACGCAGCCCCAGACAGACAGACAGATGTCCTCCCCGGGCTCGGCCCGCCAGCAGGCAGGCACCTGCCGTCCCTGCCCATGGCTCTCAGTGGAAAGCTTCCAGGTGAGTTAATAAAGTGCCTTTTCCACCACAGCATTTCATGGCCAGTCCTGAGGCTCAGGCAGCTCCCAGCGCTGTAAGCCAGTGACCCCTGCTGCCAACAGCCCTCCGCAGGCTGCCAGCACCAAGGCAACCTCTGCTGCTGCACCTATCTCTTCCCAAACTCACCCCAGCTCCAAGTCTGGCTCTCCCACACTTTTAAAACACTAGTGATTTTGGCAGCAGAATGATGTATGTAAAAGCATATAGACATTGTTTAGTCAAATGATACAAAATGATATACAAATGATCCACCTCCTTTTGCCAGACAAAGCTCCATGCAATCGATATTACCTTTTGTAATATCAGAATTACCAGTAAAACTTAAAATGCCCCTTAGCCAACTCCTGAAAATTATAAGATACAAACTCCTTTACCTCAATTTCCAGCCAATAACCCAGAAAGGACTGCTTCAGTGAAGCTTACTCTTGCCTACAGATGACACATGGCAAAGAAGCATCCAAAGAAAATGACATTAATTCTTTTCATGTCCTTTTTTCTTTTTTCCCCCTTTTTTGTAGCTCTCTGGTGCTGGGTTTCTTTTTATAGAGTACGATTACGTATGGGGGAACTCCTGACTATCAGTCAGCTGTGGCCACTGCTGAGATCAGCAAACAAATCTGTGCTGAATCAGGCAATCTAGTGACTATACCACCTGGTAAAGGGCTACTGTCAGTTTGCATAAAATAAGAAAGACTTGTACCAAGGTAAAAGTTTACGCCACTCTGGGATTACATTGATTTGTACTCAAAGTGTGCAATCAGTTAGGATCTTCTCTGCCCCCCTCAACGCAAACACATATGTAGCTGTCACATTATGCAAGGTGATTTCTAATTCGCCTCACGCTTTTGCATGCAGAAAAGGCAGGAAAAGACCATCAATGAAAGGCCAGCTCAAGTATTCCTATGTTATAACTAGCAGAATTTTGTCTAACATGCTTTTAATAACACCTCACAGCAAGAGGTATTTCTAATTTCATCTATCTTCAGCTTTAGAAGGGTTTATTTTAATTTCCAGGCAGAGCATTTCCAGCTGCAGTGTAAATCCATTATTTCTTTTACCATCTGCAGTGTATATAGGAAACTATCCCTTCCCCTTCATAGCTACCATTTATCTATTTGAAGACATATATATGCCCTCCACACTTCAACATCTGTGCTCTAAATATGCCCAGCCGCTTCTGTGCTTCAAATGTAGCTCACTATGTTTGCTCCTGTTTTCTAGGCTCTCTCTTGGACTGAGCTTGTGGTTTTTCTTTCTTTCTTTCATTTTTGAGAGGCAACCAAGACTGAATATAGCTCTTCTAAAGCCTTAAACAACTACATATCCCGTAATCGTGTTGACTTTTTTCTACAACAGCATAATCTTCCGTTTCATTTCCAGTCATACTCCATTTGCAATCTACTCAGCCCCAGATCCCCTTTTTCAGGTCTGCAGCGTATCAAGCTCACCCATATCTCACATTTGTGCTCACAACTATTCCTATATAGGTGCAAAACTTTGCTTATGTCTTTATGTCTCATTGAATTCTTTCTTTTCCAAACTATTTATGCAACTTGTCAACACCATTTGAAGTACTAAATATCACTTCCACTGTCTTGTAGACTCTCTCATTCCTGCAACAACTAATCATGTTCTAAACAGAGTTAAGTCTTAGGTAAGGAGGCGGCAAACAGTGAAACACTTCTCATAACACTTATAATAATACAAGGAAATATCATTCGAAAAGAGTAGCACTGCAGCCATTTTCTTTGTACCATTATGAATTACTCCAGTCCTTACTAGTAGACAACCTACAAAAAAAATCTGGAAATACTACTGTTTTCTCGTGCCAGGACACTGTTTTATGCATCAATTTCATAACTGCAAGTTGTCAGAGATCTAAAGGCAGCATGAAGGTAAAGCCCCTTCCCACTGGCTGCAAAAGGCAGGCATTTCCACCCTCCACTGTGGGAGATCAGAGACACACGACAGCTGCTGCACTTCTACAAGCTGTGAGCTGTGCAAACACAAGCAATACTGCTGCTGTGCTTCAGAATACCAAAGCTGAGAGGCAACACGATTTGGTTTTAAATTAACCTCAGTTTAAGGCTTTTTTGTTAAACAACATGCATCGCGGAGACGCAGTGTAATGCCACAGCCAGGCACCCTGGGGTTCGTTGGGTGGCTCCTGTTTCAGCCCACGCCTGACAGGATAACTTTGTCACGGCTGAAGTGATGACCAAATTGTACCTTTATGTTTAACCAGTGACTGATGAACACATCCCCCAGGCCAAAACTGCCCTCTGCTGCTCAGAATCTGAACTGCCCTGAACCTTCTCCCACCATGGCCCCGAGCAGAGCTCTTGGGCTCCATCACACTGGCCTTCTTTGGCAGCACTGCAGGCTGCAGCTTCAACCCATGGGAGCAGATGGTCTGACCCTGAGAAGGCCCCCAGCACCCATTCCGGCAGAGCGGCAAAGGCCTGAGTTATGACCGGACTCTGGTGGGCTGCGAGTCCCTGGCTCACTAGCTGAAGGCATCTCCAGGGAAGCTTGGCTCTTTCAAGCTGGGAGGTGATGCTCAGGCTGTTATCCAGGGTGTAAAGGCTTCCTGTTTGCGCAATACTGCAGATTTAAGATGGAATTGGAGAAATAGCTGCACATCTGGTGAGTTGCCATTGTATATCTGGGTGCTCCAGAACAACCCCAACTGCAGATTTAGGCTCAATGAAATGATTTGCAAAGGAATTGAATCCTCTGGCCTAGAAAATTTAAGCCCAGCATCACATCTAAGGCCCCTTTTTGCAAAGACCAAAACATGTCACACTTGGTGCATGCATATAAGATAATCCCTGGGATCAGTGAGGAGTTCAAAGCACAAGACTTCAAGGCAACGATACAATTAAAATCCTACGTGACAACCTACCTTCACAAGTTGCTCGGCCACCTCAGTACGTTCCCTGTACAACTATCCTGTTCTTAGCAATCACGCTTCCCACCCAACGCAGGAAGAAATGGGGTTTATTCAGAGCAGCCTATTATAACAGCACAATAGCTTTTTCAGTAAAGGCTGGCACTTGCACTCAGCTCACACGCCTTTCATCATACTCCAAACAGATGAAGCAGTCCCTTAGGACAATCTTGGTTTGTAGCACAAAAAACAGAGACAGTCTTTCTTGGAGAAAGCTAGCTAGACAGCATACGTTCAGGGCCTTTGTCTGACTCCTAGAAGGCACCTGTGCCCAGGACACTGCAGCACAACAAAATCCTACATAATATATGGCAAGAATTGTCCCTGAGAGCAGCCACACTGATGTCTGACCTCCATACCTAGCACAGGCCAACACACCTCTAGCTGGATGCGAAGTGATAAAAGTGCATTTTAAAAGTGCAAAGTATCCTGATAGCCGCAGAGACAGATCGACACACACGCACACACCCCCCACCTCTGCAGGCAGGACCACTCTGGGCTCAGATAATTGCTAGGTCTTTTGGAGGCTGTGTCCACAGAAACTCAAAAGTGGCCGTCTCAGGCTGATATTTCAGTAACCTGGTAAGGTTACTTGCCAAAACTTCTGGCCCTTAAGATTTTTTTTAAATCTTAGCTTTTCTCTTTCTTAAAAAAAAAAAAAGGGTCTGCATTTAATTGTGTGATAGTTTCTGCCATTCTAGCATTAGTTAATTTGAAAGGTTTTCATCTATTTGAGATTTTTCACTTTCCTTCAAATTGCTTTCTTGATCCCTTTTCTATACAGGCTATTTCTAGGAATGCACCTGTGCTAAAGTGAAGGGACCTTTCCAGCATTTCAAAAAAGTCTCTAGCATTTGGTTTGAAGGGGAAAGCTAGAAGATTATCATTGTAAGTGCCATGATTATACTCAAATGAAGTGCAGTTTTATTTCCAAAGCCGCTCATTCACCCTTACACATGTGTAAAGACACTTGGCTATGGCAGGCAGCGAGACCAAAGACCACCATATCAACCCAGCTAGACTAACATTACACATTAGAAAGGAGTAAGTATCTAGCCACCATTAGGCTCAAACACCACAACGTCTCTGTGCAGAAAGGAGGATGAATTCCCACTCTCAGCAAAACAAGCCAGTGCCTTTCCCCCTTGGGAGTCAGCTGAGCTGGCAGCACATTGCAGCATCCCCACCTTGCTCCTCCTTCTGCAGCATCCAAGACCCACCAGGTATTTTTTAAATACTAACCATATGCTGATAGCAAGGGCAGATAACCTATATGCATAGAAGAAACAAGCTGTAGCTGACTGAGCTTACCTCCATTACTGTCTTCTTCGGAAGCCAAATTCAAGAATGACCAATTCTCTTCACGGCAGAGATCCCTTCTGCACTGGAACAAATAAGGAAATTTGCTCAGTTGCCCTTTCTAAGGAAGAACAGAAAAAGACATACCTTCACAAAGAGGCATTTTTTTAGCAGCATAAAACAGAGCGCTCTCCCTCAAAGGCTGGCTTACTAAAATAAAAAGCAGTCGGCCAGGACAGGTTAGGAGAGATGAGAACAGAATAGAGCTCATAAAGTAGGTGTGCATGCAACCCACATGTACAACATAATGACTGTTAATAAGTCATTATGATATTGATGCACACACAAATACATAAATGCATAATTTTTTATATATACACATATGAGGAGAGAGAGCACCACACAAAGGAAAGGTCAGGTTCCACCTTGATCCCTCTTGTCCAACTCCTAGACATAACCTACCCCAAGGTGGCACTGTCGGGTACGGTGTCCTCTACTAGCACCAGCAACCACGCAAAACTACGATTTTGAAGTAAATGCAGGGATCCCTGAAAGCATTTTCTTTCTTCTTTTTTTTTTTTTCTTTTTTTGTCTGCCTGACTAGCTCTTCCTGGGCACTTTCTATTTCTCAGCAGCATTCACTGCATCTCCACATTAAGTCACTCAGTGATTCAAGTTGCGACTTTGGTGCCCAGGGATCTGTCAGGACACTCTTAGGACAGCAGCAAGGTTGACAGCAATTCTCGTACCCTCAGATCTAAGTGCCAACATGAGGGCACACAGGCTGTAGAGTCTGCACCGACAAGGGCACCCTGCCATTACACTTAGGCTGCCATGGGCCAATTCATACTATAGCCTGCAGACACCTCAAGAAAAAACAACCTAAGCAAACACGAGAGCCATGGGCATGCTAATTGTCATTGTCCAAGTGAGACAATACCAGTATGAGAAACAATCTGCAGCTGATGTCTCGAATAACCTTGTCCCTGGGTCAGCAACATTCATTTGTGCTGTACTGCAAGGGGCCAGAGCTGGTCCCTTCTCCTGCAGTCCTTTGAGACATGCTTTATTAATGCACAGCTGAATACACACTGGTCTGAAAACAATAAAAAGGTAGCAGCAACTTGGCAACTCATAAGCTAAAATGGGAAAGACCAAGAGTGCAAAGATGACACGCATTAATGAAACAGGGCAAATCTCAGATGTGGAAAATGTTACTTCTAGGCCAAACTGTGATTTTTGTTTGGCTCTAATCCATTGCAGTTATAGGCTTGAGTGTGTAGGGCTTCCTTTCAAGAAATGCCATTCCTTACACTGAGGAGTGATAGATGAGGAAAAATTTAAATGAAACGGAAAAAATGTGGTTTCCACACAAGTCAGCTCTTTTTCAGTCCAAGCCATTTGACAGAAATGGGTCTTTCAGAAAGTTGTAGCATTGAGAGCGCATAAACCCTGCAGATGAGATAGCTCCTACCCCTTCGTGCAGGCCCGTCTGCATGAAGGTATAGGAATGACTGTGCAAGGCATAAGCATGCAGTGTGGCTGCTGCTGCTTTCCTGCACTGTACTGGCATCTCTTTGCACCAGACTGTAGTGATGGTTGTTGACTTCCATCAGTCCAAATGGAAGGCAGTGATGGTCCAGTCAACAGTGCTCAGGTAATACTCAGTATAATGAACATGCAAAGGAAATAATTTTCGTTAGGTGTTTCATCACCGAATGCAATGCAAAGGCTGTGAAGAAAATGTTCTTCTATGAAAAGAATAAATCTAGATACACCAGTTATCAGAGTATTATGTCACATGGTATAGATGGACACGGAGACTCTCTGATCTGTTCACTGCCTGTGTCGGGAAAAAGAATAGTGTGCTATAACCACACACTGCCACTGGAGCGGTAAGACGGAGCAGAGAAATATCCTATTTCACTGCAATATGCTGTTATAAACTACACAATCCTGAGTGCTCAGGAGGCCTGCTAAGAAGCCATGTGGTCTCCGGGCTCAGGTCCTGGGTTTGTTTCCATACTGCTGCTAACCATTAGTTCCTTTTACTGGATGATTGTGAAATTAGCTGGTGGTTTTGTTTGAAACTTTAATTTTATGCACACCTACCACTTCCTTTGGTAGTGCTACTGCTCAGTGAGCCTGCCATCTTCATTAAACAAACCTGTTTCTTTGTTTTAAGAGACAGACATAGCAGCCTCACATTTTTCCCCTTCCAGGGGGCTCCACAAAAGATACACTCAGTATACATCCCATGGAAATGCCTGTAGGAATTGCATGCATCTGGTGGATGGCAATTGCTGCAGGCTGTGCTTCACCAGCACCAGCCCAGCTATCCTGAGCAACCACAAATCCTCTCAACTGGCCAGCTGGCACAGGTGGGGTGTGCTGGTGAATCTCATGGAGCAGACTACAAAGCACATTCATGCAGGAAGCTCTGTGTCTATTCTTACACAGTTTCACTAAAGCTGAGCTTGCAGTTTGACTGGCTGCTCCTTCCTACAAATACCCAAGAAAAGTTATAGCCTATTGGTATGCCCAGCAGCAGAATTGCTTTTGGCTAGACACAAACTGCTCTGTCCGTGCCTCAGAGGAGGGATGGACTGGCCATGAAACACTGGCACCTAGCTGACGCTGGTCGTGTCTAGCCGGCCTTTTTGGCTCTCGAAGACCAAACTGATCTATAATTTCAGCTCAGTCGTAGACTGTGAGTCTCTGACGTTATGAAGAATATTACACCCTGCATGCTTGGTGTCCTGTTGGTGAATTTCTGAATCAGATATGGCTGAAGATATTCTGTACCTTAAAATATTACTCCCACGGTTCTGCCCACTCAACCATACTAGCATGAGACTGACTGCTCACCAGACTGGCTAGTTCCTTTCCTCTCAACATACAACCCTAAGAAACCTTTGTAAGGTTTCTCAAATGCAGTGAGAAACAAATCTACACTCATAGCTGGCCAGCTCCAAGAACTACTGCACGTTTTACTCCGTCCTGGGCTCCCTTTAAAGGTCTCTGCCTCATCTTGGAGAGGCTGAAGGTGGCTGTTCCCCATAAAATACAGCAGTTGCCAGGTTTCCTGATTTCCAGTTTTGCAGTCTCCTGCACTTGCTGCAAAAAAGTGGCTACACGAGAAAAACATGTCCCCCTAGCCATCCAAAGTTCCCAACTGCGTAATTAAGATAGTTCACTGTAAGCCAGGCTTTGATTGCTTATGAAGAAGAGGAAAAGAGTACTGAGCAACCCAAAGAGCACTAGTGTGAAGTGAAAGGCTTTCAGATAAAGAAAAAACTGTTTGTGTTCCAACCCAAGTACAAACAACAACGTCTAAGTCACCAATGAAAATCGAGCTTGTTCTTTAATTTACCTGTTCTTTAGACAGAAGGAGCATCAGGGTACATCTTTAGGTAGGTGATAGCATCACAAGCTCTTTGTGTAGTTCTCCTTTCCAGGAGTGTGCTGCTGCTCAGCTGGAATTAGATGAAGTCCCCAGCATCTCCCCTCTTAAAAGGAGGCGGCCAATCCCTTTCGTGTTAGCAAGCTGTGATAAACTGCTCAGAAAAAGACTTGTTAGCTTAACTCACTTTGGCCATCCAGTTTTTGAAACCTTTAAACACACATAAAAGTGCCAGAAACCAGACACAGCACAACATAGAAGATAACTTAGACTCAGGTCTGGGCTGATAAGCCTCCTGTTTCCTCAGTGTATCCAACACTCTTCACAAGGACAAAGACTAAGAGTTTGTCACTCACCTCCTAGCTCTCTACTGGGCAACGTCTTTTCCTGACTCTTTTTGCTCTGAATGGTTAAGTCTTGTTATCTGAGATGATATTTTGTAGCAGTCTGGGAGAACACAAGAAACACATTGGACCCAACCTTTGAGATTTGATTCATTTGCACTTGAGCATCCTAATTCTAGATCTGAGACCCAAGTGATTGCATTCTGTCCATTAAGCACAAGCAAACACATATTTTAGACATTTGTGAAAGCTGAACTGCAAAACTGCTGTAATGTATTTTCCACTAAAAAATAACAGCCAAATTCATGATGCTGTAATGCAAATGAATGTGGTTTTGCACTGTATGAACATGTCTCCTCTGAAACAGACTTTGATTCCTTGAAAATGACAAGTGCTGCCTGCTGTTGCCTGACTTAGCAAGAGCAGCACTTATTGCACCTAGAGGATAAAAGATGGAGAAATCCCACCAACTTCTACCAAAGAGAAAAAATAATCCCCCCCAAAAAACTACTCCTCTTTGCCATAAGGGTTATAATTTTTTTGCTCATACATTTCCTTTTAGTTACACAGAGTTTGGTTTAAGTTCTTCCAGCAACTATTCATTTGCTAGTTGGAACAGTTGATAAGATTGTTGTCTCTAGGTGGGGCAAACAATATACATCCAGCCCATTTTAGTGGTTAAATAAAAAAATAAACTGAAACAAACAAAGCCCTTCTCCTTCCCGTTGAAAACCTCAGAGCAGTGCAGCCTCCTGAGTCCCTGAAATTCAGCATTTAGCAATCAGCAGCACTGGGTGATAAAGGCATTGGAAGCACAAAGGACGCACTGAAATAATTCCTGTTGAACGTACTCACGTAGAGCACCTGGTGGGAGAAATTACAAAAGCAGTCATCACATACAGGGGGCAAACAAACTCTAATTTCTCAGCCAATAATCTGTCTGCAGGTGGGGGAGTGAGTCATTCATTACTTGCCCTCATTAAATATGCTCTAGAAAAAAGTTGTCCTGATTTAAACAAAAAAAAAAGGCCAACCTGCACAAGAATGACTTATATACACACCAACAGTTACATGCTCACCTACAACTGATGAACCCACACACATCACAACCAAATTGCCAACTTAGCAAACATGCAGTTGATGTGTGCAGAAATGCTGATTTTTTGTTTAGCTCTGCTGCACCAAGCGATACTAAGTGGGAAGTTCATAGAGCCACAAGGAATGAACCTAGTGCTGGGAGTAAAGGCACCACAAAGTATTCATTTTTAAGCTAAGTCTGAAATATTTCTGCGGCGAGAGGATTAAGGAAGCAACTCCATTTCAGCTGCAACATGACACAGAATAATTCAGTCAAAGGTCACACATAATTGTAGGGTATTTGTTTTCTGCTAATATTTATTTGCACTCTTAGATTTCTTTTCGTGACTCCAGATTCATTACAGTCCATTACTGAGACTTGTAGCTAGCCCACACCTCTGAGAAGACAGAAGTTGAAAAGCACTTGAAACCTCCCAATTCCATAATGTGTTTCCCAAATGATATGAATCATGTTGCCTTCATTTCCTCTGCCACGTGATTTTCTTGAGGTTTACCCAAACCTTTTTTTTTTTGCTTCAAGTCTCATTTTTAGATGAGACATGAAGAAAAAGATGTGTTAAGAAATTGCAAGTATTTTCTTCTCCAAGACCTGTAGTACAAATGCTGGTGCTACTTTTTTTTTGCAGAAAGTGCAGAATTTCCCCAGAAAGACCAAATTCCTTCCAAAACCAGGTGGAAATTTGAAAAATTTCACTTAAAGCTCTTATTTTTCTGTACTTACTGCCGCAGCAAAGGCTTGTCGCGTGTAAGGTAAAAGAGCAGTCTACAAGTCAGAAGAGTGGCTCTCAGCACTAGCAAGTGAGTTTCACACTTCAGCCAAACAGCTTCCAGAGAGAGACTATTTGCACTTGTCAGTATGAAGTGTCCATATGACTTACACAGATGAGACCCTACTTAGGGTTTTACTCTTCTGCCAGTTTTGTGGCTTGGAGATAAAATTGTTACATATGAGAATGTAACATTGTCACCCAATGTCAATTAACTTTTTTCAGTAAATTATTATTTTTTATTATTTTATTATTATTATTTCAGTCACTTCACATGTAACCACAAACATCTGTTTGATGCTAGTCCCAACCAAGCCACAGTTGGCCAGGACCTGAGAAGACCAGCACCTTGGGGTCCTTTGCTCTGTCCCATCCTTGTCCGCTATCTTCTGAAGACAGCAGTGGATGAATGCCCCATATGCGTGCTGTTCACTCTTTGCAAGCACAATTACCTTTCCAAAAGGTGTACATTGCATGATCTCTCCCAGAGCAGAGGGAAAGCTTCAGACTCCATCAAGAAAGTCCTATTGATGGAAAAGCCTTGAAAGCTCATTTCAAGAAGAGCGTGTTCTGGCTACTATATGACTCACATATAAGGCACTACTTTAGTGCTTCATTTACCTCACTCCTCTCACCAATAAGCATTTGTTTGCCAACTTGCAGTTGTGAATCAAACACCTGAACTGTCTAAAACTGGCACATGCCCTTTAAATAGTTTAACAGCTGCACACGTGCAAGTAGCTGTATCTTTCAGAAGGATCTCAGTGCTGAACTACTGATCTCCAGTATGCAAATTGAGCAGAAACTGGGGGAAGAAGCCCTATTTCTATGACAGCCTCTCCTACAACTTTCCACTTCCCCATCTCCCCTCTAGCTCAAGGCAAAATTGGAAATTTGGAGGTAGCCACCACAAGCCCACAAAAGCTCTCAGCTGCTTCACACCAGGTAAAGTCCAGCCCAAAAGCAACCCTGGCTTCAGAGACAAACTGCTCCCCACCCTACATTGACTGCTGACTTGAAACAGCTGAGGGTTTAAGTCTCTACAGGCTCTCACCTTCACTTGTCTATATAAAGAAACACAGTGTATTCCGAATTAAGGAAATAAAAATAAATTTAAAAAAAAAAAAAACAAAAAACAAAAAACACCAACCAAAAAAAGAAGGATGTGGTTATGCCCTTTAGTAAGAGTATTGGTAGGGCACGGTCTATAAGGAAATGCTCTCATTCTCTGTAGAACAACTTGGACTGAAGCAATGGCGCTGATCTACTTGCTGGCGTTCAGGTAAAATAATCCATATTTTAACTAATAACTTATTTTTCAAAAATTTAATAGCAGCATTGATTGTAGACCACTGGTTTTAAGCTAGTGGGATGATTCTTTCTTATAAAGATCAAACAGTCAGATCAAAGATGTATTTTTGTTTAGCTTCGAGCAGAAAGAAAGATTTCTGCTTTAGTGATAAGCATAAATATATTCTGTTGCAATCAAAATACTCATAACAAAATGATACAAAGTTATCCAACTACAGATGAAATATACGGCAGATGTGGGACTTGCTGCTCTTCAATGCACTAAGCCATCTTACTCTTCTCCTGTGCATGCACAAGAGAATAACTTATATCTAACATGAATAATGGTCTAGAAAATAGATATAAACAAAGTCTGCTTAATAGCAGTAACATTACTTGGTTTGTGTTGATTAGGAGGGGAACTATGGTAAATGCTGTAAAAATCCTTGCCGAAGCAGTCACCTGAATTTTCCCCATACTTATTTTGAAATATAGCTAGATTAAGAATGATTGGTTTGCTATATTCTGTCATCTGATTATAATTTCCTTACTATTAAAGCTACACCTACACTTACAGTAAGTTATACATTGTATGATGAGGATGTTCCTGCTAATGAAGCTTTCATGGATAAGAATATCCTTAATCTGTCATCCCCAGTCTGTGCTAACATACAGACTTGTGTAAATCCCAACGAGCCAGACAGACTCAGATCTGAGCTGCAATGAGGAAACCACTCATGCATCCTGCTGTGCTGCAAAAAAAAACTAGTGAAGCAAATACTGTATAACCTTGCTGCTCCATTTGCTAGGTCAGTAGATTTTTGCCACTAGCTTAACCACAAGCTCCTGCTATCAGTAAACCCAATGAACAGTCCATAGGAAGTGGAAAAACCTCACTCAGTAGGAGAAATGGAGAACAAATGGAGCAGTGATCATACAGGTTCTGGACCAGCTAAGACACACTCCCTCGAGTAGTATTAATTACAGGTTCTTATGTTATCTTTTGGCTTCTAGAACTTGTCTGAAACAATTCTAGAGCTGCAGGTGATTCCTTTGGGAAATTTGTGGAGGACAGAGGAATTTTCTTCACAAGACTGGAAAAGAGCAAACGTGGTGACTGCCTCTTAAGAGGGTGGAAAAGGAGGAGTTGGGAAATAGTACATCACTAAGCCTGGTTTCAGTATTTGGAAAAACATTGGAATCACTCACCGAAGAATCTGTTTGCAAGCACGCAAAAGAAGGCAGCGGTAAGTAACAATCTGCACAGATTCATCTGAGAATGACTGAGATAGAAGTAATTTGACTTTCTTTTGTGACACACTGACAGCACTGGGGGACAGGGTGTAGGAGGGGGAAAACAGGCTTCAGACACTATCTCTAAAGAAATTCTCATAAGCAAACAAAGGAAATATGATCTATATGAAACTTCTATATGATTAGTGAGTACCCACTAAGATACTAATCAGTCTCTACCATACAGGAAAGGTGTATTTGTTACAGTTCAGTATCTTTCAGATTCAATATCGTCAGTATTTTTATTAATAATTTGGACAATGCAGTAAAGATGATGCTTATGAAATTACTGCAAGGTTATTTGTCAATTAAAATGAATTAAAATAATTTTGGGCAAACATATTACTCAGTGTGAACTGTTTGCAAACAATAGCAGCTTTCCAGTATCTGAAGGGCGCCTACAAGAACACTGGAGAGGGACTTTTTACAAAGGCATGTAGTGATAGGAGGAGGGGTAATGGCTTCAGACTGGAAGAAGGTAGATTTAGATTACGTATCAGGAAGAAATTTTTCACTCTGAGGGTGGTGAGACACTGGCCCAGGTTGCCCAGAGAAGCTGTGGCTGCCCCATCCCTGGAGGTGTTCAAGGCCAGGCTGGATGGGGCTTTGAGCAGCCTGGGCTGGTGGGAGGTGTCCCTGCCCATGGCCAAGGGATTGGAACTAGGTGATCTTTAAGGTCCCTTCCAATTCTAACCATTCTGTGATTCTCTGAGTTCCCTTGGATTACTCAAGATGTGAAATTTAAATTTGAGGGGAAGCAAAGTGATAAAAAATATATAGTTTTTGAGAATTAAACCACTCCATTTGAATACTTGGAATTACCAGTTTAAAGGATGTGTAATATTTTCTTGAAATTAACCATTTCCAGGAGTAATGCTATACATAATTTTGTACTTATGAATTCTAAAAAAAAAAAAAAGGGATTCCGTGAAATAGAAACCGAGTAAAAGTAGACTCAAAACTCATACTTTTAAGAGACATCACAAGGAATTTTCTGATATATTTACATAGCACATGAACTCCTGGATTAACAGATGTTGTCACTCCCCCAAAATGTTTAATGTCATCTGACTTTTACCCAGCTAAATGGATGCTCTTGATGACAGGACACACATGCTCACACAAGACTACAACACTCCTATTTCCTCTTACCTGTCCAGCCTTCAGGTGATGGCAGCGTCTGCCTGCACTAATCCCTTGTACATGTGGCACCAATGCGTCTCCGCTTGCAATGGAATTATCTCACTTCTCACGTACCACAATCACAGGATTTTGTAAGCAGTTGCCACACGTTGCTGGCTCAGAGGGACTGACTCAATCTCAGATTGACTAACAAACCAAGGTTTTCTTTTTGTTCTCATTTCTGGCAGATAAATGCAATGATAACAATCCGATTTCCTTTTGCTATTTCCTAAGTTCACAAAGCTGCAACAGTTCCACTCATGTAGCTCAAGTCCAGTTCTCTGGAAGTGGCAGTTGGATCCGTCCCCTGACGGACAGCACCTCCCTGCAGGCCACACTTGCTCCTACAATGGGGTCACTGGGGAAAACACTGCCAAGGAGTATCGGTGAATTTGTTCATCTCCCCTGTAACCTAGATCCAGCCTGCTTGTAGTCCTCATCAGCTTTCTTGCAACCATTTCCTCACCTACTTAACAGTCGTTCTAACCCCCAGTTTTTCTAGTGCTATTTAGTTATTTCTAGTACACTTTACTGAAATGCAAGCACCTTCGATCTTCAGCCTTTCCCTGATCTGAAAAAGCAGATACATCATCAAAGAAGATATGGTCTGGCAAGATCTGTCAAAGCTTTATTTAGTAGTTTTCCTTAAAAATCTGTACAAAGCTTTGACTCAACAGTTATAGAATTGTGTTAATCACATTTGACACTCTTTCCTTCAACAGATAGACTAGATTGATCATTTTCCAGACACACTAATAACATACATACTTCCTAACAATTACTGGGTCGGACCTTCAGCTATATGTGCCTCTTCTTTCCATAGTCTGAGCTGGAAATATACTGTTTTCCCTAATACAAGCAAATTAAGCTCTAAGTGCATTCTGTGTTCAGGTACAGTTATTTCCATTATCACTCACTGATTCCTGTAAGTCACCCCACCTCTGACCTCCAGCACAGTATCAGCATCCCTGTGAAAAGCAGAGGTATAAGATCTGGCAAAACCCAGGGCCATCTCCTCAGTTAAAATTAGCAGTTCTACTTGTTCTGCATTTCTCTCTCTCTTTTTTTATATTTTATTTCAGCCATGTAAACAAAAACTCTTTCTCTAATCGTTATTTGGTTTCTTTAGCACAGTCCAGCTCCATTTGATTGTGCTTATGAACTAGTTGTCACTTTTTGTCCTCCAAAGCAGAGATTCGCCTCTTGATCAAGTTCTTCTTAAAACCTCTTCACTTACTCCTGAAATTTCTTTTGAGCTACCTGTTTGGCTGAGCTGGACTGGAAACTTTAACTACCAATTTCTTCCCCTTCTTCAGGATTTTTTGTGATTTAGATTTAAAGAAGTTATCAAAAAGCAGTTTTAAGGCATAGTTTGTTAAAGTATATGTATATTATTAAGAATGGTGATAACACTTATTCCACACAAACTGTACTTTTGTAAAGAACTGTATTATTAAGATGTCATACCTTCCATTTGCTAATCTTTGCCAGATTATCTGAGATAATCAGTTAAAATTTAAAGTACTTGCAAACCCAATTTTTAACCAATGCTGAAAGTTAAACACAAGCTAAAAACGGCGCTTACTCAATTTGCACCTAGATAAAAGATCAGTCTTCTTAGGCTGACCTTCTAAAAAACTGCATTGGATACAAGCACTATATGAAATTAAAATATCCATATAAATGTGGGTGTAGTGAAAGCACATCAGCAAAAGCTACTGATGCATAAGGATTCATCGATATAAGAGTAAAATCCCAGGTATCAGTATGACCTGCCTTAATATGGAAGAATAATTTCATGAATTTCTATGTAGCAAAGGAACTGAACGTGTTACAGAAGGTTCACTAGATGTACAAGTTACTAGAGATAGCCGGTGCACTGTTTTAAGGTTTTGAAAACATATGTTTGAATGGGTCAGTCTCTTCAATATCTAAATGGGATTATCTTAAAGGGCATGGTAGTTAGTGGATGTTGACTACCTGCCATTGGGAATCAGGCTCCTTTATAACAGATCAATCCACTCAAATTGAAAATAGAAAGCTCTGTGCTTGAAATGAGGATTCGCTTCCAATAATAGCCAAAGACTGATTAAGCATATGGCTCAAAACAAAAAAAAAGCCCACAGTTGTGTTTGAAAGTATCTTGCTCTGATATATCAAGGCATCAACTGGGAGCGTTACACATTTCCAACTTGTTCTCTCTGTCATTTTAGGAGAGAAATGACCAACAGCAGCAAGGACTGCAATTTTACAGACATCGACAGATTAGCAGAAGCCCTACGGTTGGGGATCTCCATCCCCACCTTCATTCTCGGGCTGGTTCTTAATGCACTAGCCCTCTTTGTGTTCTGCTGTTTTTGGAAGAAACAGACCAAAACCTCCATTTACATGATCAATCTCGCACTTGCAGATGTCTTGCTGCTTCTCTCACTCTTGCTCAAGCTGTACTACTCTATTGCAAAAGCACCTGGACTCCTGTGCTCATTCATAGAGTCTCTCTATTTTATCAACATGTATGGCAGTATCTTCATCATCGTCTGCATTACTGTCGACAGATATATCTGCATAAGGCACCCATTTGAAGGTCGAGCTAACCAATCCCCCAAATGGGCTGTCTTGATTTGCTGCCTCATCTGGGCAGTAACTTGGCTTTGCAGCACCCCAATGTATTTTTTTGCCAAGAAAAATGATTTTAAATGCTTTAACAACATGTCAGAACAGGCATGGAGCATCCCCTTCATTGTTTCTGTAGAAGTCATTGGATTTCTGATCCCACTCGTACTGATGGTTTTCTGCTCTGCCCAAAACATCTTGATTCTTCTGAATCACAAGCGTCAACCTAAAAAGAAGGTAGAAGGCAGTGGCTCCTTACGAGTCATTATCATCAACCTTGTGGTGTTTTTGGTGTGCTTCACACCCTTCCACCTTGCAATCTGCCTACAGTGCCTGGTAAAACATGACGTGATACAGGACTGCAGTCTGAAGCAAAACATCAGCCTCTTCATTCAGGTGTCAATGGTACTCGCCAACCTGAACTGCTGCCTGGATGCCATCTTTTATTACTTTGCTGCAAAAGAGTTTCGTGAGAAAACACACCTGAAAAAGGTTATTGAACTGTGTCCCATCTTTAAGTCTCGTGCCACATGATGGGACTGCCTGTGGTGAAAGAACATCTCTTCCTCAGGTCCCACTTGCCTCGCAGGATGCCAACAGCATTATCCTCGACATAGCAGTAGGGTTACCTTGACCATGGCAAGGAGGGTGCAGGAGGGATAAGGACAATGTTTTTCCTGTGAATGTGAACCTGTTCCATATTTTTTTCCCCTTTAAAGATGAAAGGAATAAAATGTTGGGAAAAAGAACCAGCATTACCAAAGTGACGGAGCGACACCAAAAGAAGCATTAGCCTTGACGGTATCTACTAAATGTGAAAGGCTTGCCAGAGGAAAGCTACCCAGATCACTGGAATGCCACTTAAAATCAGCCTTTGTCATTGCTGCACCAGTTTTCCTTTCGCCAACATTATCAGAAAGTTGTTGCTGAGGGCCAAACATAGAAATAACTGTTCAAAACCTTCTTTCTTTAACTTAGAAAGTATCTGAGAGTTAAAAGGCAGTATCTGACCAAAAGGCTGACTCCGCTCTTTCCTTCTGCAAATCTTACAGAAAGTAACTGTCAGAACTCATTTGCTTTGAACAGTGGGTCCGGGCTGGGATCATAGTGAATCCTCCCTCCTGTAAGCATTATACAATCGTGGGGGCTGCTACAAGGGACAGCAGCCCCTGCTCTTTCATGGAGGGCAGACTGCGCAGTATACTGCCCCAATGGAGTATCTTGGGTACCAGCAATTCCTCGAGCAACAAACATTTCTGAATGTCTTTGCTGGGGAATCAGCATGGTTTTCTCCTGCAATTTTAAAACTGGTTTTGCACATGAATACCAAAAGAACCCCTTCAAATATGGTATGAAAGACTGTATGCGATGAAATTTATTTCTACATCACTGTATTTCTATCAAAGATATAACATGACATGTATGAAATTCTTATGTCTGTCTTCTCATTCTTTCTTGGAGGAGGGGAATTAGGGAAGCAAGCCCTACACCACAGAAAAATAGGGAGCACCTATCCGATATATTCCTCGCTGCCAGCTGGAGGATTGGACCAGCTATATCCCTCTCATTCCGTAGAGAAGCCCTTCTAGCCTGTACTGTACACTTCACAAAATGTCTCTGAACATGCCTCAAGCCTTCTCGGCCAGAAACACTTTAACATCAAGAAATCCATTTCTGTACCTTTTAAAAAAAGCTGTAAAAATGGTCTAAGATTGCTTGTAATCAAGTCCTCATTCTGGGGCAGATGTTCCCTTTGTTCAAAATGTGAAAAGAAATTACCTTCTGTCTGGAGCAAATTAAAAAGAAAGGGAGCCAGTTTTGAAAATACAATTTGCCATCAATTGATTTCCATAGAAATGATTGATTGTGTGAGTCTCTAACACTGGGCCTAATGTATGAGCGTTTTAAAACTTGCTAGTACTAAAGCTGTGACCACAGCTGAGGTACACAAGGATCTCAGAGGCAAAGAAAAGTTTTTATCATTATCTTCACCATTATTTGCAGCGGGGCAAGAGGAAGAGCTTTCCAAAAGAGTAGGTTTTCAAAACATTATTTGCTACTGCCTTGGTCATTCAGAAACTTGCAGCCTTTTCGGTATGAGTTAACTTTTCTTTTTTTGCACCTTCCATGTTACTTTGCATATGAAATATACCTGTGAGAAAGAACATGTTCTTCTAAATAAACTGTATCTATGAAGTGCATGATTTGAAAATACATTTGAATTCCCTAATCTGACAGCAGTGTATGATTCTTATCTACCTACTTCATCACAAACTTTTACCGTTTTCTCCTTAAAACAGCTCCAAGACTTAGTTGGAGATTTTCCTTCTCAGGAACTACTTCAGGTTTGTAACTATGGTAATCAAGAACAACTGAATAAACAGTAATAGACAGAAAAAGTAAAAACAGGAAAGTAGATCAAACCCAGAATTCTGGAAAATTTAATAAATTTTCTGTGGAAACCCTCTCCATAAATTCTTCACAATCACCCACTAAATCCCCTACAATCTTTCCTCCAGAATGCTCTGAGCTCTTGCTTTTATGATTAGCCGACGTTCTGAAAATTTACATTACCATCAGTGCAATTTGTGGCTGCAAAAACACAGCACTTTAAGGTACAAAGTATAATACTGGCCTTTTTATTTAAAGCTTTTCATGCAGATGCAATGGGTGATGATAGAGCGCACACCCTCTGCAAGCCTGCGCACGACACTAAACCAGTGGTACGGCTAAGATGGCAGAGCCTCATTCCAGAGGCCCTATGAACTCCAGGACTGGGGACAAGAAGCCTCTTGAAATGCAGCAAGGAGAAACTTAGAGTACTGCACCCAGGGCAGGACAACCCTGTGGGCCAGCAGAGCCTGGGAAAGTGGGGCTGAGGTAGATGACCTTCCAAAAGGGCAACAGGGGGCACCAGGCTCGATACAAGCCAGTGGTGTCCTCTCTGTGTAACTATGGCAAAGTTGCTACCAGGACTCACTAAAAATGGGGTCAGTGCAAAGAAAAAGAAAAAAAAGAAAAAAAAATATATTAACCTCCTGTACTTGAGCTACTGAAGCTTCACTGGAGTAGGATGTCCAGCTCTGGACCTCTAAGTTCAAGAGAGATGAGGAGAATCCAGAGAGGTTCAAGCAGAGAGTGTGCAGGATGATTGGGGATCTTGGGCACAGTTGTGCAAGGACAGGTTGTGGGAGCTGGACTGGTTTCATTAAGCATGCTGGAAGGCAGTGATGGAGATGATGGAGTCAAGCACTGCCCAATAGTTCCCACTAATATAACAGGGACTAATGGCCCTTGGTTCAGCTTCAATGTTGGGAAAAACTTCTTCACTAGGAGGGCAATGCAGCACCAGAAGAGGTTACCCAGAGAAACTTTGTAGTATCCTCTCACAGAGGTTTCCAGGACATAGCCAGATAAAGTCATGGCTGATCTGATCCAACATTGAAGGAAACTGGCTCCAGATGTCCCTTTCCACTGCTCCATGACTCTCAGCAAATGCAGGTTTGTTTATTTTTTTCTCCTCCAGGACAAAAGGCATTTCTTAGTGCTGCTGATGTTACGGCACTAGCTGTCAATAGCTTCGTTACAAGCACAGTGCAAGACTGAGGAAACGCACTAGCTGCCTAAAAGTAACTAGGCAGCAGCAACTGTGGCCTATCACACAAGGCTACAATATTTAAAGTCAGGACTAATGAAGCAGTACCTTTGTCTTCAATTCATTTATCGCTAAGGACTCGGAAAAGGTAATTTTCTAATCTTCAAAGGAATCAGTGCACATACACAGCAGGCAGAGAGGAAAAGTGTGTAGGGACTTCCGTATGCATGGGTGGGGAAGAAGATTGATCTGCTGGGGCTAGGGAGACAGCATTCACTCATGCTGAAGCTTGGTCAGTGGTTGAGTTCCAGCACACTCAGGCAGGGAGAGACTTCCACTTACAGAAATAAATCAATGTAATTTTCTCAATAAAGGGAACAGAAGTCAGTTTATGAAAATCAGCTGTAATAATGGGGAGTGGTGGATCCCACTACATACGACTAGTCTACAGACTCAGTCTGCTCATGTCGTACATGGCAGCAAACTCAGAGCAGAGAATCTGAAAGTTAAATTGGACTAATTTCTTACCATTTATTGCCACCAGTGCCACTTCTTTGTTGGCCAAAAGTGGTTTTATATATAACTCCATTTGTGTAAATTTTGCCTGTTATATATGTAAATGAGGGCAGCCTGTCTAGGCATACTTGAAATTTCTGAAAAAAAGAGAAAGAAGGAAGAGAGCACAGCTGTGTTGGTTTTACAGGGCTCTTACAATAGTCAAATCTTTTAGCACAAAAAGAGCAGATCTTTTGAGCAAGAAGGTGTCACTTTCAATTCACTGCTTTTCAAGATGAACTTACATTTAAATAATATACTTAATTTCTGTATTTGACTTGCAGCTAAGATTACAGTTCTTTCTAAATCATAATTTTACATACAGGCTGCTCTATGAAATTTACTGTTAACTCTGGAGAATCTCCAGTTTGTTGTATTTTTATACCAGGACAGAAGGAAAAACCTCTTGCAGCTTGAGAAGGTGCACAACAATTTTGTTGATGAATAAAACTGAAAAGCATTTGACATTTTAAAAACAACAACAAAAGCCTTCCTGAGTCAATACACAAGTTCACAATTTCTATTTTCAGACTGCGCAACAGAAGAGGTTTCTTCTCTCTTGAATACACAGAAAAACGGTGGGAACCCGAATGGCTCACGTATCCAGGTCTCCTCCCAGGGACTCAGTTGTACTGTAAAGCCAAAGAAGCACTGTCCCAGTGGGGAAAAAAAGATAAAAATCAAGTGCTAACTAAAACCACCCAAAATAACACCTTTAAAAATTACATTATCAGTGCCGCTGTCTTCTGTGAATTGAACAAATATGGATGCAACTAACCACATTCCTTAAAGAGCAGCTGTATTTAACCTTAATTTTTCTGGACACAGCTGTTTCAGGGCACCCAGGTGAGATCATTCACAAAAGGGATTTTGGTTTTATCCAGTCAAGCTCCTCCAGCTGGGCCAAACCCCACAGGTCTTCACAACACAGGAGAGGGCCGGCTGCTCTTGAGAGTGTTTTTATCAATGGCAGATTACTCCACCAACATCCTACAAATAGCATTTGTTCAATGGTGAAGGTGATCCCCAAGCTGTATTTTGTAGGCTCACACAGCAATTGAAAGACTGTAAAGCATAAAAGTAGTTTGGACAAAAGGAAAAATACCAAAACCCAACCAAAAAAAAAACCCAACAAAACCACATAGGGTTTGTTTCCCAAACTCTTTTCTCCTGTCCCTTTGCCTGGTGGGTTATACCATGTTCCATTTCCCAGGCCTGCTTGAGCACTGAACTTCAGATCAGTGCCACCCCACTAACTTATAATGCTATAGAAGTACTGTCAGAGAAATGCGGGACTTTTTGAAAGGTAATATTGCCCCAGAAGTCCCTTTGAAATAACGTCTCTAGATGATTTTTAACTAAGAATATTTTAATTTAAATTCAACTGGTTTAATAGCAAGTAGAGGATCTAATACGGAACTACTTCTTATAGCCTTCATAAAACTGATACTACATGATTTACGAACCGGAAGGCATCTGAGGAAGGATACAAGCCTAGATCAAAGCACTGATAGTCTCTGGTCTTCTAGCAAGGGGTCGTGGTGAGCATAGGTGGACACGTGCCCTGTAGAGGCTGCCCAACATCATTTCATTATAATTAAATATGTTAGTTATAAAACATAAACCAGTTTTTCCACATGACAAGGATCAGCCACCATTTCTCCTTTGTGAGTTTTACTCACAAAGAAAGCCTAATAAATGTCACTCTAGCAGTTTATCATATCAAGTAATTTCAAGTGTTCATTAATCTGCAAAGCAAGAAGAGCAGCCACCTCACTGCTTAAGGCAGCCTCCAGATCACAAAAAAAAGTTGAAATGGGTTTGAAGACCGAAACTGATCTTCAGAAAGATATCGTCCTAAACCTCACATCTTTGTGTGCTGCTCTAAGCAATATATCACTCAAAGGTTATTCTTCAACACCACAACTTAACCTGTCCAAAATACATGCAAATGAACAGAAGATAAGCCGATGCTACTCAAAGGTACAGACTTCTGCCTCTCTCATCAAAATGGTTTTGCAGGTTTTCCCCCCTCACATCCAGAACATTTTCCACTTTAGACTACCTCCTTCCTACAAGCCTTGGGAGCAATCTCCAGCCTTCCGCCCAAACACAAGGAGAGGAGCTGTGGAGAGGCAGCATCCTTTGAGGAACTGTCAAGTCTAACAGAACAAAACAAAGAGCGGAGAGCCCACCAGCCCTGCATACAAACCTCCCAAGATGACTCTGGCAGCTGCCATGAGAGCCTGCAGGGACCTGCTTAGCACCAGAGCAGCAAATGGCAGTTGCTCTCCCTTTATGGAGCCAGGAGGATGATGAGACCTTGGCTGCTGCACACCAAAAGGGACTTAATTTTTCTCAAGAGGAACTGTCTTTACAAACCGGGGCAGAAATGTGCTTGCCCTGAGCAAATTGAAAAGAAACCTGCCCTTCTTTGTTATTTACATAACAGTACAAATGGGAAAACTGGCTTGGTTAAATTTCGAATTAGCGTGCTTGCCGAGCACGTAGAGAAACGCAGAGACAAGCTACGCACACTCTTAGCTCTGACTGCTGTCCCAGCACTGCCAAAATATAGAGCATGGAGAGAATAGTGCAAAGGCTCAGTTACCCAAAGGCGTAGCAGCTGCTTCTCTTACTCTCTAGCCCGCTGTCTTTGTATGGGGGAAGGAAGGCCCAGAGGAAGAGGAAAAGAGGATGCTGCAGCATATGGTAGAAAGTGATCATTGCAGAGGGTGAGCTGAGCCTGCTGCCATGGGAAGGATCTGCCTTGGCAGCCCCAGGTGGCTTCAGTCCAAAGATGCAAACCTGGTCCTGGAATAAAAACCACAGGAGGCACAGAAAGTCCCCTTTGACCCCTCTTCCTGACCAAGGCAGTATTTTATGCATCTCCCCAGAGGCGTCCCCAAGCTGCCGTGTGTGCATGCCTGCCCAGCACTCTCAAGAGTCCTGCCCTTTGCCATTGCATCTCACATCCCGGCTCCCACCCGGCCCCCACACAGAAGACAGGCCCTGCTCCCCAGGCAGGACAGAGCAGGGCAGGATTAGGCTCTGAGGGCACCGTGTGGTGCCTATCTTACTACTCAGCGGAGGTGGCCACTGTCACAGGGATGGATGATGAGATGGGTCTGCATAGGCTGAGGCTTCCTTTAGCTACTGTGACTGCTTCTGAAAACAGCTAAAACTATTTCTCTCATAAAGGTCTGTAGGAGAGAGAAGAAAAAAAACAAAACCAAAACCCACCTATTTTTTTAAAGTTAGGAAACATTAGTCTATGGAGAATATTAGGTGAGGGATCCTGTGCTGCTTCTAAACACATAATTGAAATGAGTTTCTGTTGGCAAGAGAGCTATCTGCATTGGAATATCACTCCTAGGAACTCCTTGCCACAAAATATCACTGTGTGATGAGCTTTTGCAGTTCTGTTACCTCAGCGTTAGCTGGAAAGCTCCACGGAGATAAATTCACCCCTTCAGCATGGATGCGTGACGTTCACACATGCAATCGTCTGTTTATCTTTTTAACATCAGGCCAACACACAGAACAAAGCAAGTGTTCACACTGAAGCACACCTCGCCAGACTAAGAATAGTTGTATTTATATAGTGTCTTTCATCTGAGGAAATCAGAATGACTGAAGATGAGAGACACAATCCTCCACTGCACAGACTGCTCTCCATGTAGTGCCGGAAACACGTGAAGGAAAAAGGCTGAACCAGATGGGCAGTAGCCGAGCAGCCGGTGTAGCTCAGGTCCTGCGATGCGATTCTGTGTCCCTGTAGTGGCACAATTCATTGCCTTTGGCCCTGTCAGAAATTTTGCTCTCATTTATTTCACTTTAAAATATCTACAAAGTAAGTGAAATTTTGGCAGCACTGACTGCAGCATACTGCATGACAGAAGGATCACCAGAACCAAATTCATGCAGGAACAAGGAATTTTTAATTTACTTATTTTTTAAATCACTGCCATTTCTGCCTTGCCAACAGGTCATAGGGGTCGTAATGCTTTCCCCAGCACCCATTTCTCCAAGGTGAGCACTCATCCTTCCAGGAGTGAGCTCAACCACTGCTGGACTGCACACACCCAAGTCGAACAGACCTGCAGTAAATCTGCTCTGGGGCACCAGGATGCCATCTACATTGTCTGAACTATACCGTCTGACACACTTCACTGCAAAAAAAAAAAAAAAACCTCACCCAGCATCTGGCACCTCCTCAACACCATGCCCAGTTACTTTTATACATGTTGCCTGTACCAAAGGTCGCAGTGCTTAGTCATTTAAACCCCGAGAGGCAGTGCCGTGGGGAAGCAGGGCATGCTTGCAGACCTCGTGGCAAGTCTCAAAGCTTGCCTGAGATGCAGATGTTTCGAAGCAACCATGTCCTGCCATTTATCTTCTCACCCCAGCTCGCCACTTCTGCAAGTCCACTATCAGCCAGAGTTTCACGCCCCAGCCCCGGACCTACATGCAGTGGCCAGTTTCCCGTGAGGCAAGGAGCATCCCACAGGCATGAGGGATCCTATCTCAGCTGACGGACACTGCCACCAGGGCAGCCTCCTTGCAGCCTGCTCCATGGCACCCAGCTCATGCCCAGAGGTGCTGCCATGGGCAGGCTGCTGCTTGTGAGACATTACATTTGTGTGAGGCTTGAAAAATCAGTTGGTTTTCCCCCCACTTACTAAAGTACAACAGCTTCAAGGACAGGCAGATTTCCATGTTAAAAGAATAAGCAGAAAACTGCTTTTTTTTGTTCCATTTTAAAGCCCTAGTCTACCGCTTCCTTTTTCATGTTTCCTGAGACCTAGCAAACGACACTTGTAAGTGAGAGACATTGTTCCGCAGTTAATCTTCATTCCAACCAAGACTGCATTTACCTAGTTCAGTGCATGGGTAAAGTCCTGTTGCAGTTCCAGAAACTGCAAACAACAGCACTGATGCATACAGTCACCGCCTCAAGGTCACACACTAAAAACCACTGTTCACTTTTTAAAAAAATGCAGCTTTAAGTAAACACGAGACATTCCGGTTAAAGCTAACACCGTCCCTTGCAAAGCAACTGCTCCCACCTCAAGCAAAGCACCCAACTGCAGTGCCAAGTAAAGAAATGAATGAGGCTCCCTCAACAGCCAGTGAAGAGCTCCTGGCACCTCCAGCGCGTAATTCAGATTTTTAACATCTAGATTGTCCTCAACAAGAATCAGTCCATCCTCCCCAAGGACAGCAGGCTGCTAGGACATCTGAGCTCTCAGATCACCTATCTGCGTACTCCTCATCTGTTAAATACTTGCATATCTGTATCCTGCAGATGAAACCATACAGCTGCTTGTTAAGCATCTCTGCTGCCCCAATCAACTCATTACTGAAAAAGATGCAGCCAGTAATTACACCAGAAGCTGTCTGAGCCCTGGAAAAGAGACCGCGCATGACCGCCCTTGTAGGTTAATAAGAGTTCAAACAGTCATTAGTATGTGTATTAAATCTACTGATTGCCTGGTGTTACTGGAAAAAATGAAGATTCCGGCATTTTTCTGAAACTTTTGGTTTGTTTATTTACCGAGTATACTATGATTCGTCTCCCTTTTGCTCAAGTTTACGTTGGCTGGGGAATTTTTCTCAGTATTTCCTAGAATCATATCAATGCATGTGGAATATGCCATTTCTTTTAAACGATGCTAATACCTTGGCTTTGAAGCTTTTACAGAACGCTGCCTTTTCTCTGCTTTTACACCGTCTTTTCCAAAGGCAAGTAATTCCAATCCAGTGAAAGCAAGACTCACTCCCAGTTGCTAGATCAGTTGAAAAAAAAATGCTGAAACAGTGTAAAGTCATCAAAATAACTTTACTGAATTCTTGCAAATCTCTGCCCCTTTTTTTCCACTGCACTGTATCTTCTTAAGCACGCCCAGCACATTACAGTTCCAGTAAAATCAGAGAACTCTACGTATCTCCAGCTCTCTCTTTCTAACTTACTGAGATCATACTGTAAAGCAGGGCCCTGTGACATGAATGCCTTGAAACTATAGGAGATTACTTGACTGGTTAAAATACCAAAATCCAAACTGCGATAAGTGTGATTCTTTTTTTTTTTAGGTAACACCAAGCACTAAGCTCAATCAGGACAGTAAAATTATCACAGAAAGTATCACCTTCAAAACCTGTTTCTCTTTAGGCTTTTGTAGTAGGAACACAAAGACATCCTGAGAATTATTTTTTTTTCTTGAAAGTAAACAGCATGATTTGTTTTGAGTTGCTCACGTCTCTAAATGAATCTAAACCACATTTGTTCAATTGGCATAGCAAAGCCTTCTGCTCTTTCTCCTGTTTTAACTTCCAGTGCTGGAAATGCAGCTTGGGAAATTCAGCTGGATCATTTCTTATTTATACATCCCCGTCAAACAAATTCTATGCTGGCTAAACTTTGTAACAGTCTATTTCACTGCTGTTTTCTGGCAATATACACATATAAAAAGGGACCAAAGCCGATGCTACAGTCAGAGCCTCGCCAGCAAGGATGCTGACAGCGTGTGAGAACAAGCACATGCTCCTTTTCCACACTCATGCTGGAAAGCAAACGCCTGCTCTCTCTTATACCATTATTCATTTTGAGCACAGCCTAATGCTTGAAGTGTCATCGCTTGCAGATTTCAGTCTAACTCAGTGGGAATTGCCCATGTGTTGGCTCAATACTGCAGACAGGAGAAAAAAAGAAGCAAAAAAGTCCTACCATCAAATAAAAATACTGCGGTATCTACAAACTGCACCAAGAACCAGGTCTATTATGGGAAAAAGGTGTTCAGGTTGATCTTTCGGTCAGAATATACTATCACCCCCTTCGGCCTGACTCCAGCAAACCAACCAGTGAGAATTCCCCCTTGTGAGAAACTGACAGGATTTAACGTTTGGTTTTTTTTAAAAGAGAACATACATCATTCTCTGTCGCCCAGAGTGCAGTAGGTGGGAAATAGCAAGGAAACATTTCCTTACTTTCAGCCTTTAGCTACATCTTCCCTCCAGCTTTCTGCCCTTGAAACACCCTTGGTCATGCAGCTGTGGTTTCGTTTTTTTGTCTCCCACTTTTAAGCTGCCGTATCTTGATTTGCTTCTACATTCTTCCTACAATTTGACCCCTGTACAAATCGAGAGGTGTGATCGGGTAAATCTTTCATCTTGTTTGCACCCAGTCTCCCCACTGATGGAAAGCTTTTTCAATGCCAACACCAAATGTTTTTTTAAAATGAACTAGAGCTCAGTGTGGCTGACACAATCACCAATCTCTGTCAACGCCAGAGTTAGCATCCGCACCAGGGACTCTTCATCATCAGTCTAGTCTTCAGATCCCTGATTTTTCAGCCATCACTAAAAAAGGTACAGTCAGCTGGTTCCCTCAATTTGTTTGACTGGAAGGTGGAGAGCACACCCACAAGCTTCAGTGAGATTTGTAAATGCTTGAAGATCAGAGAAACAATAGCAAGAGGCACCTGAACTTCAAAATAATTTCTGACTATTGTAATTTCTAAAATCCTTTTAAAACAGTTGACTTTTTAAAATTTTTTTTTCCTAAGACTGGGTGTCTACAAGGTTGGGCTTTTTCTTACTGTAACTAGAACTCAGGAACCAAAAGACTAGCTCAGAGATGTACAGACATCACCTACCAAGATCAAAGGTGTCACTCGGCTTTTTAATCTACCTGGACATGGAGTCATGGCCAAATATTAGGCATCATCATTAAATGGGCAGGTTGTTTGCTTTCCGGCAGGCTGTCAGGAGCAGTGGGGCAGCACCTGGGAGCATCAGGTGGCCACAGCCCCCCCCCCCAGGGTGCATCCTGCTGCGCCCGTGCCAGGCAAGCAGAGCGGGCAGCCGCGGGGAGCCAGGTTCAGCCCGAGCCCCAGTGCCCTGGCAGGTCTGCAAGGATACAGCCGGGCCAGGGCAGCACCAGCAAAGCAGGAGGCTGGATGTTCCCCAACTCTGCCTCGTGTTGCTCCTTCGCAGCAGCTTGATTTTGTGTTACAGCTCGTCTCAGGTGCCCCGTTTGAAGAAGAGGAAGAGGTTGCAGAGCCCTTTGGTGCACTCAGGGCTGTGACAGCCACGCTCACAGCTGAGCTGTGGTCCTTTTAAACATGCCTGCTAGTGCTTCACATACAGGTAATGTCATCTGTGACTCACCTCTGTGGCCAGAAACCTCTTTAACAGCAGGCTGTCACGAATCATAAGGTATTGAAATCTTTTCAAATGATTAAAGGTTTCAACTCCACTCTTTTTTCTGTGATATGCTTGCATACTTCTTTAACACAAGCAGCCTGGACAACAGCACTGAAGTTGGGGCATGTTGAAAGCCAGTGCATAAATGACAGAGTGTGTAACACACACTCGCTACATTGAGAAGACCTGGCACACAACTTCAAAACAATTCTTTTGCAAAGGTCAGTAAGTCAAAAAATACATATATTATAAAACAATGTAAATAAACCCCTATGTGTTCCCCATTACCACAAGCAGCCGAGCTCCTGACACCACACTGGCAGAGTGATCCCAGGAGCACTTTCAGTCTTTCAGCAAGTGTAGAGTTTCCAAAGGAACAAATGCTGGGCTAGCTATGCTCTTCAACCAAAATTTCTTTCATTTTTTTAAGTAGCTGTACCATCTAGCATACCAAATGCATCACAATCCTCCTCCAGGTCCTAAGGTAATACCAACTACTCCAAATTTTAACATTCTGGGCAACGTGTTTCTGTCCCTGGGCATGGCCTCGGCAGAAATGCAAACCCTCTTCTGTTCCTGAGACTTGCACCTAAACTTTGGCTCCTTGACCTTACATTTCAGTTCTCAAAACTGGTTTGTGGCTTGGTTGCTTAAAGTGATTGTTTAACTCCTTACCAAACTCTCGCACTGGGAAATTTACCAAACTTCCCTAGGCCAGGAAAAAAAAGGAGAGACATCCTTCCAGCACCCCAAGCAGCCATCCCCCTCCTCCTGCCCTTCACGCATCATCTGCCTTCTTCCACCTTCTGTTGCCCATTCAGGGAGCTGCCTGTCCGTGGGGCTCTTCCCCCAGGTTTGACACTTGCTCGAAAGCCACAACTGGGACTCTTCAATCTGCCCCAGATTTCCCTTAGCAGTGAGAAAAGGCTGCTTTTTCCTGTATATTGAAAAGCGTGGGACTGAGTCACCTTTCTTCTCATTTCTGTGAGCTGGGAGACCTGAAGATCTTATGTACGCCTGGGGGTGGAAACATGGTGCTAAGTAAAAAGTGAAGAGCTGTGGGAAATGAAATGACTGGTGTGCAACATGAAAAAAACATGAACATGAAAACCCTGCCCGGGTTTCCTTCTTGCCGGGAGGTTCGCTGCACAGCACCCAGAGCCTTCCCGATCACTTGCCCAGCCTTCAGCAGCACAATGCAGCCCAGTCTCCTGTACCTTGCTATAGGAGACAGACTTATCTGAGATGAAATTAAATGAAAAGGCCAGATTAGATGAAAAGGCCAGCAGGTCAAGGGAGGTGATTCTGCCCCTCTACTCCACTCTCGTGAGACCCCACCTGGAGTACTGCATTCAGCTCTGGAGTCCCCAGCGTAAGAAGGACATGGACCTGCTGGAGCGTGTCCAGAGGAGAGCCACGAGGATGATCAGAGGGATGGAGCACCTCTCCTTTGAGGAGAGACTGAGAGAGTTGGGGCTGTTCAGCCTGGAGAAGAGAAGGCTCTGAGGAGACCTTATTGCGGCCTTCCAGTACCTAAAGGGGCTACAGGAGAGCTGGGGAAGGACTTGTAAAACAAGGGCATGTAGTGACAGGATGAGGGGAGATGGCTTTAAGCTGGAAGAGGGCAGGTTTAGACTAAACATTAGGAAGAAGTTTTTCACTCTGAGGGTGGTAAGGCACTGGAACAGGCTGCCCAGAGAGGTTGTTGAAGCCCTGTCCCTGGAGGTGTTCAAGGCCAGGCTGGACGTGGCCTTGGGCACCCTGGGCTGGTGGGAGGTGTCCCTGCCCAGGGCAGGGGGTTGGAACTCGATGATCTTCAAAGTCCCTTCCAACCTAAACCATTCTATGATTCTATGATTCTATGAAATGAAACACCTTTAAATAATGAAAACACCTTAAAACACAGCCCTTTACCACAGGCAGAGATATTTCTGAAGAGCAGATTGCCCATCTCCAAGCACAGCCCATTAGGAGGAAGGTGCAAGGTGGCAATATTTAGGTTCCCACAGGACCAGCGCTGGGGGCTTGCCTGCTTTTCCTGCCCTTCTGTTAGGGAAGCAACCGGCCCTTGCAAGCTGGAGAGGGGGGCTAAAGGCAAGCTGTGCTTCCTCCATGCGTGCGTGCCACTGCGATGGACGACCTGGCTGTGAAAACTCAGCCAAATGCAAAGCAAAACTGAGCACTCACGTTTGCTCTGTGGTTCCAGTACGTACAAAAAGAAGTGTCACGGTGTAACTAACATCAAGTTAACAAATACAAATGGTTTTACAACAGCATCATGTACCTCTTTTTTTTTTTTCCCTAGCCTGTTGCTTACATGTTGTTCGGACCAGGCTGTAAATCTCTGACCTGCTGAGTAGCAGCTCCCTCTACCAGGGGTCACTTGGACATTGGTGTGGAAGGTGCCATTGAGCAGAAGAGTGGTAAGCCACAACTATATAGTGCGTCCATTTGTTTGTGGTGAAATTACATTTAAATTAGTATGTGTGGGTTTTCCTCCAAATGTGTAGCTTCTCCTAAATCCATAATCATAAGAAAGAGTTCTCCCACACAGAAACGGTCAATATTTCTTAGTTTGGTAAACCAGGTCAGGTTAAAAGAAGAAAGCAAGCATAACAAGTAGTTAATTTAGTATGGTTACTCTTTTTTCTTACTCAAGAAGCACAAATTTTAAACCACTAGTTAAAGTTCCACGAAGAGATTTAGCTGAAATGTGGTGTGCTATGTATATGCTATTGAACTGCAGTTTTAGAAGCTTGGATGCATCTTGATCTCAAATTTGATCTAACTTTTCACAAGTTTATGAGACACAGAAGGAATGGAAGAAACATTATTCTGGATCCTGGAACAATTTACTCAGAAAAAACCAGTTGTCAACCCCGCAAAACATGAACCAAGCGTCAAATATGCAATGACTGAACTATGGTAGGAATAATATATATATAAAAAAAAAATAATCTTGTAGTTAAAGAAAAAGATATTCTAACACTTTCTCCCCCTCCCCCCTTAATTCAGATCACAAGCCTGACTGCTAAATCAGCATCAAAGTTATAGCCCTAGTTATTTTCGCTTCAGTGGTTGTGGTTATTTAGAAAGAAGTGCTCAAGACCAGAGAAATTTTACGCTAAAATGCTTAAATACTTGACTTTAGAACTGCTTACCAGGAAAACAACAGGAAAAGGATGTGGCCTGATAAATGCGCGTAACAACTTAATCAGTGTTATATTTATTCATATGAATTTGATTTCACTAAGAATTAATAAGTGTGAGAAGTCTGAAGTGCACACATATCACAGTACAGAATTAGCAGTTAAATAAGCTCCATTTTCAGGCAGGAAGACAGACATTTTTAAACTCACAGCAAATGCTGTCCGCTAAAAGCCCTTTAAACCTTTCACTGAAGGCGCAGGGGAAAAAAAAAAAAAAAAGAAAAAAAAAAGGCACAGAATGGTGCAGCCTCAGCCCCCACATAGCAACCCTCTGAGGAAGCAAGAGATGGCCAGTGGAAATGGGAGGGCAGAGATGGCATGAAGAAGAGGGCAGGAACAGGGGCTCTGCCTTCCTCTTATTGAAACCCAGGCGTGGTGCCACCTGGGCCGCTTTCTACAGGGACTACATGTCTAACTATGCATACACACTATAGCATATAGTTACATGTAGGTACAAAGTCTGCCCTACAGCACAGGCAGCATGAACCTCTCCCTGCCCTAGTTCTGCAGCACAGGATCACCCTGCACACACCTGCAGCAAGGACAGATGGAAAAATGTAAAGAAAGCACAGAAGGACAAAAAAATCCCTCACAATTTCAGTCGAGTCCCCATTGAAAAGACCATCAAATCCCTTTCCTCCAACTTTCCTCTCCCTCCAATTGTGTCCTGTCTCTCCCCATGAGTACGTGCAGACAGCAAGCAGAAGCTTTATCACTCCTGTCTGCATCAGCCTCCTGCAGCTCTAAGGGTTCTGTCTTAGAGAGAGCAAATAGTAAAAAATTGCCCTGAATTTGGCCTTAATGAACAATTAGGGTTACAAGAAAGCATAATGGAAATATGAGCACAAGCAATAATATGAAAAACCTTTACTTGCAAACGTGATCAAAACCCACTACTTCCACAGTATTAAAAAAAAAAAAAAAAAACACCAAAAAAAAACCACCCCAAAAAAACCAACCCACATTCTGTTGAATTGCATTTCTTCTAATCTCAAAGACAAGAGCTTAGTATGAATCAATAGAACAATACAAAGACAGAAAAGAACGGGTATTAGGAAGAACTGCTTCCCTTAAATCAGGTTGTTACAGGTTATTTCTTGAGACAAGGCTTGAACCTTTCTCTCCCCAGCCTCTGCAGTATGAGGGGCTCAGACAATTAAACATTCCACTTGCTGAGTGCTTTTCTGAACATACTTTTAAGTCTGTCAGTTATGTCCTGAATGTGGTTCAATAAACGCTTTTCTAGGGACAACATGACAGCAAAACTATACTGTACGTACTGCCCCACAAACATTAAACGACACACATTCCTCATTTTATAGGTAAACCAACTCTGAGGGGATTATTCACACTGTCAAGCCGCAGGGCTGCTGGCTGACCAGTTTCTTCAGGCACTTTGGTCTGCTGCTTTCGTTTACAGCAAGCACTGCTGCCGGCTCGCAGGACAGAAACAAGCCAGCGACCGCTGCTCAAACCGCCTTGCAAAGTCCCTGCTGATGCGTGCACCAGGGTCCCTGGCTCCTGTCCCGCAGAAGAGCCTCTCTTTGCCCCATCCCATGAGGAGCTCTCCTTCCCATCAGCAATGGGAAGATGCCCACAAGGTCATCGGCAGTCAAGAGATCAAACCACATCCTGGGTTGCATCGAACACAGTATAACCAGCTGGTCAAAAGAGGTGATTATCCCACTGTATTCAGCATTGCTGCAGCCTCACCTTGAATACTGTTTGCCACCTGGGCCCCACAATTTAAGAAGGATGTGAAGATCCTTGAATGTGTCCAGAGAAAGGCAACAAAGCTGCTGAAAGGGCTGGGAGGAATGTCCTATGAGGAACAGATAAGGACTTTGAGCTGGTCTGGAGAAAAGGAGGCTGGTTGCTCTCTGCAGCTTCCTGAGGAGGGGAAGCAGAAAGGGAGGTCCTGAGGTCTTCTCCCTGGTATCCAGCGTGGGAATGGTTCAATGCTGCACCAGGGTAGGCTTAGACTGGACATTAGGAAGCATTTCTTTACTGAGAGGGTGGTCAAACACTGGAGCAGGCTTCCTAGACAGGCGGTCGATGCCCCAAGCCTGTCAGCGTTTAAGAGACATTTGGACAATGCCTTTAACAACATGCTTTAACTTGGTCAGCCCTGAATTGGTCAGGCAGTTGGACTAGATGATCGTTGTAGGTCCCTTCCAACTGAAATAGTCTATTCTATTCTATCAGTCAACTGCTTTTAATGGAATCAGTGTCAAAAATAGGGCTGAAAATTCAGAATTCCCTTTCTGCGCCCAAATGTAGTTATTGCACAGTAGGTCTTCTGAGAAGAGAGAGCAGCTTAGAAGCTAGCTCTTGCGGAGATACCTAATGCCAAATGGTAACAATGACAAAGCACACAAAGCTATCAGAAGTCTTCCTCTTCCTCTGCCTTTCATCTGAACTTGACAGGAATAAGAGAATGTACTTCCTTCTGCATAAACTTCTTGCTGTTAGCAACCCAAACTGTAAAAATCAGCGCCTCAGGGGAAAAAAAAAAAAAAAAGCCTTAAAAAAATACTGTGTCAAAGGTAAGCAAATTATAAGTGTGTGGAATGGAAACAAAAATGTACAGACTATTTTCTATGATTCAGAGACATGCGGGATGCTGCACGTGTGTTTTGCACAGGAGAAAGCAAATGCTTTACACCACTGCTTAACAGTAGTCTAAAAACCTTCCACAGCACTGCAATAGGCTTTAGCGTAACCAAACTGGTGTTTCAGCACCTGTGCCTGTTAAGAGAAAAATTGTGCTGGCAAGGCAAGGCAAGGTGTGAAAAGAAGAAGAAATCCTTCTGCTAAATGCACAAGAGACCCTTGGCCAAAGAAACCAAATATTTAAAAGTACAGATTCTTTCTGCAAGCTGTATCTTTTTAAAAGAAATAATAATGGAAAAAGAAATTATGAACTATGAGCACCCAGCAAATTTCCATAATTTAGGTGACTAAATGATAAGTGCTTCTGCACAAACACCATACCATCAACATGCAACAGTGCAAGATCTGCTTGAAAGCCACCACTTCCTGAGTTCAGCTACAGAAAAAAGGAGAGAGAGAAAGATACTCTTCTCTTAATCCTTGCCAACATCTGCACAGGGTCTAACTTCAGAGACACCATGCTTTCCTCACATATACATAGCCTGCCCCCAACTAAAATGTTACTGAAATTAAATAGAAAGATTGAAAGATTCAAATGAATTAAGTGATCACATACATATGGAAAATGACATGAAATACACATTGTCATATTCTTAGTTATTTTGTTCGCATGTTACTACATGGTTTCAACCGTTTCTGCACTTACCAACTGAGAATCGTTAATTCTGAATATAAAAGGGCAGACATACAAAATATTTATGAAGAGTGTAGGATTTCTAGAAGGGGTGTGAACATCCAGACATGATTGATGCAATGCTGTCTCTCCTGGGGTGCAGACAGGGAGCTGGGCCCCTGGAAAAAACAGGCTAAAAATAGTGTGTTGGCAGTGGGAGGGAGGCTTCTGGATTTGGGAAACTGCACTCCACTGCAGGTGTCTTGTATCACCTTCAGAAAGTCCTTTTGCTTATCTCTGCTTTAATTCCCCACATGTAAAATGGAAAAGAGAACAGATCCTATCTATGCCACCAGGATGACACCAGACCAGTTACATTCAGGAGAGGACGGAAAACCCCAAACTAGTCAGTGTCGAGCAGACAAGTCTGCATTGCGATGTCCTGTGTAGCCATTCAAATCACCCTAAAAGCCGTGTGGTTAGGCACAGCGGACACCACACCTCATCAGCACAATGCTTGGCAGAGCTAATATTTAATAAACAGGTTATAAGGTTAGTGAAGCACTAAATTTACCTGCCCAACTATGCATAAAACAAGAGACGGATTTTTATTAACAGCCAAATCCTCTGTGCACTCTACCTCTTGTGATAGCAAAGTAAATCTTACTAGTACATCATGATATAATAAACACATGCACTGCTGCTGGCCTGCTAACGTTATAGTAGACCATGAGTTGACAATTGGCACAATAATGGTACACACAGTTTACATAATGAAGTAATAGAGCCTATGGCAGGGGGGTTGGAACTCGATGATCTTCAAGGTCCCTTCCAACCTAAACCATTCTATGATTCTATGATAATACAGAGAAAGCAAAATGAATTTTGATTAAAAAAATTTTTGAAAAGTTTCCCCCCCAAAAAAAAGTCTTTTGGAAATATATCATTTTGTAAAAATATTTCCTTTGAGGAACACTTTATCAATATAAATTCGGGGAAAAGTAGCATTGCAAAACTCTGACTGCTGTCACTGTATTTCTAACTAATTCATCTCTTCATGGTAATTATCTAAACTTCGAGGTTCGCTGTCTTTCAATTTCTGCTGCCTTAGAAATACCAGAAACCATGATTCAGCTGGCAACCTACCTGCTTTTTCTGTTAAGCCATTCTAACATACTACCTCTACCTAACAACAGAAAATTTAAGTTGTAGTATCATACAATTTGTTTGGGCTTTTTTTTTTTTTTTTAAGAAATGTTCCTGAAGCAGCAGTTGTTAGATAATGCAGTTCACTGATATCCAGCTGGTTTCCTAAAATACTCAAGATACATCGATAAAACATTTTGGTATTTTCAGCATAAAGATGCACATGCCTATCACGTTCAATGCATGGCATAGATCTGTAAGGCCTCAGTAGAAAAACACTGTGGGGTATGGGAAGAGGAAAGTCTGGAACCTAAGTAAGGGAGCCTTTATGATCAAGCTTTCCACATTTTCTAAACTGCTTATTTTTGGAAGCATTGTCAGCAACAGGAACGCAATTTCTTATGTTTTCCCGTAAACATCCACTACTGGCTTTAGTCAAAGACAGGGTGCCATATTAGATGCACTTTTTCTCTTGCCCAAAATGACTCTTACATTCTTCATCAGTTCATTATTTTCTCATAATGACATTCAATGAAATTCCCTCCCTGTCATGAGGGCTACCGTAAATACGTCTAACGATTTCTCACAGACATGCGCTGTGCCATAACATGGGCCCCAGAAACAAGGCAAGGAAAACTGACCTTTCCCATTAAGAAGAAATGGAGCTGTGAGCCATGTGGGGTCTTGATCGAGACTCTCCTGGTCACCAT
The DNA here is from genome assembly GCA_017639485.1 of Pluvialis apricaria. Lineage (NCBI taxonomy): Eukaryota > Metazoa > Chordata > Aves > Charadriiformes > Charadriidae > Pluvialis > Pluvialis apricaria. The sequence continues at coordinate 28,951,446 of CM030014.1, forward strand.
GGGGTGAACCGTAGAAGGACACAGTTCCTCAGCCATACGAGCAGCCCAGTTGGCTCAAAATGTGTACGAGTGCCTTTTCGAAAGGAGGTCCAGTTATGCAGTGATTTTGCTAGAGTTGCACATGCACTTCAGCACTGTGAAAAATAAAATGAGAGCTCCCTGATCATCTTCAGCAACCGATTTTTTTCTCACCTTGCAAAATTACAGCTGAAGTGCCTGTCTCATAATGCTGGTGGAGGGACAGGGTCTTATGGCTTGGAGGTTTGTATGATCTGTTGGGAAGTAGTTGATTTACAAAAACACTGCCTCAAGTCTTTCAAAGGTAATTATGAGTTGAAGACTACTGTAGCTAATGGTTTGAGTAGGAAAAAATACAAAAATACCTTAGAAGTGTCAAAATGACTCAGACATTAGACTGGAAAGAGGCATATGCTATCATGTGGTATGCAGGGCCCTGAACCGGGGTGTGCGAGCCCCGCTTGAATGGCTGCTCTGTGGAGTTGGAGAATACTAAAAGTGCAAAAGCTGCAACACAAGAGACATCTCCACCAAGTTGTTGCCATTGGTGCTGCAGCTTGAGAGTTAGCAGAATAAGGATGTAGGGGAATGAGTGCCTGAATTGCCTGGGCCTTCGATCAGAATGTAATAGAAGACTTGGGAAAAGTTTATTTTCCTTTGAGTTTATTCACATTTCACCAGTTTCAAATTCACCAATCCCCAGAACACTGACACAGAAAATACCCACCCTGCTGACCTGGCCTCAGGAGCCCTATGGCAGCATCCCCAGTTGATTTCCCTGTGGAAACCGAAACATGTCTCTCAACAAATACTAGATCACTTCAAAATTAAACACACCAGGGCTTAAAGAGAGAAATCAGCTCACCTGCTCTCCCAAGCAGATTTAGCTTCTCCAGCTTTGAAAGGACCCTTTTCCACTGGGACACTCTTGGCCTTGCTGCACAGCAAAGGTTTGGCTGGTGCCTCCCTCAAGCTTTAGGGTCCTTCCAGAGGACACTAAAAGCCCGTGAGAAGGACATCGCCTGGGGTCAGACCACTGTTCCAGCAGAGCAGCTTCCTGGCCTTGGCCTCTCGGTCTCACCAGCAACCCACAGGCAACACTTACGGTCACTTCCTCTACAGAAAAGCTCAATTTCAGCTGCTTCTGTGCTTTGGCCCTCTCCACCCATCACCATCAGAGCTTTTGGCTCTCTGTTTTCTCATCACTCCTGGGCTGTCCACAGTGTGGACGGTGGAGCAAACACAGAGGCTGGTGAAGACAAGGAGTCTAGTGTTCAGCTGGTGGAGGCAAGCTGTGAGATAAGCTAAGATATAGGTGTCTTTTTCTCCTGGTGATCAACTGCAGATAGCAACAGAGACATTACAGGGCTGAAACCGTGTTTCTCATTTCCCCTGCAGCCACGAGATGGAGCAACTCAATAACAAACGGCTCTGCAGGGCCACCGGATTTAGGTGATTGGACATTTCATGCCAGTTCTGGCTCACCCAGAGGCTGCAGGCAGCCCTGGTGGGATGCTGCAATGGCTCAAGGTGAGTACATGGCCCATGGCTGACAGGAGCAAGCTCCAATAGCCTTCTGGCCCATGTCCCAGGTGGGATGCAGGGACAGGTTGGTGTTCCTGGGACCAGCGAGGTCCCATAGCAGGACCAAGGAGCTCAAACATGCTCTCAGTCCCCCATGGCAACCCCAACCAAGTGCGCTTGAGCAATAAAGGCTTCTCCGGGACCATCACAAGGCTCCACACATTGCTCTTTTGTGGCCTCTGTCACCCAACCTCCTCCTGTTTCCTTCTGGCTGGCTTCCAAAGCCTCCTCTCCAGCAGCACAGAGCTAGAGCAGCCCTTCAAACAAGAGAAAATCCGGGGGCTTGGGGAGGCAGCAGGGAGGTGAACGAAGCTGAAAAGTGGAGAAGACTTGAAGGACATCTGGGGGGAATCAAGAAAGAAAGCAAGGGGATCACAGCAGGGGATGCTCTCTCTTCTCAAGCAGAGAAAATATTTTCCTCACTGGTTAGACTTTAATTTAGATCAAGAAAATAACACCATGTGTCTGCTGCACAACCCTCTCTAGTGCAATGGTTACTTGATTTAGCTCCTAAACTGGAAGGATGTCAGCAGCACCAGCCTCATGCTGAAAAGCCAGGGCCACGGCACTGCTGTCTGCGGTGCGGTCTGGTGTCAGGGCACAGCAATGGCCCGGTACTACCTTGGGATGGCTGGCACAGCCCAGCACTGCGAAGAGGAAAGTCAGCCCCAAGGGCACGCACAGAGAGCAAGCAGAGCTTCGCTGGTTGCCACTCAGAGATGTGTGTATGACCTGAATGGGAGGTGTGTGTGGCAGCGGAAATATGGCAAAGTCCTCAATACGAGCAAAAAAAATGCACATGAAACAGCTCCTTTGCCAGCAAAAAGGAAGAAGATGATGCATTCAGCATCTGAAATCACACAAAACAGCAGGTGTTTCTCACAATGGTGGCATCGGTGACACACACAGAGGCACCAAGGACAGGGCAGAGTTTGAAGGGTGAGGCCCTCTTCTCCCTGGTCTTCAAGAAAAGGGACAGCACACTTGGTCTTGAGGACTTCGTGAAGAGTCACGTCCCATTAGCACAGAGTAGAGCCTGCAGCGAGAAAAGAAAGGTACCTCAGCTGCCTACAGCTTTCTCACCTCTGCATCACAAGTTAAGCTATTAATCACCGGTCTGAGAGTCCTCCATGGATTATCCCAGCCTTTCCATTACGCTGCTCACTCAGTTTCATTTTCCCCTCACCATCAGCCCTCAGCAACATCCTTTTTCACCATTTTGATTTTGAAGGAAGAGGAGCCTTCACACTGTGTCCCAAATGCAATTGTGCCCCCTGCATGCCTTCCTGGTCATTTCTCCTCAGATCACCCCCAAAAACTCATGAGGACGTTTGCTGGAAAAAAAAAGGAGACCAGCCATTGGTGTTGGCTGAACTATGACACGCCAACCCTGGCATTGCTGCTTCCTCTTCCTCCCCTTTCCAAACCATCCTTCTCCAGGCATATAGCCACATAGGGCTTTGCAACAAGCACGCCTCTGGCGAGGCGGGCAGTGCTTAGGTGGCACAAGAATACGAGTATCAAAGAGAAAACGCCAGAGAAGAGAAAGCTCCAAGTGTGTGAGGGGAAAACCTTGAATGGGGAAGAGAGAGCATCCACTCTGAGCGTTGGTGGCAGTATCAGAACTAGCATGTGCGAACCCTGGACCAGGACAGAACTGCAGAGAGCACTCTGGCAACTGGGCTTAGGTCCCATGTTCATGGCAGCCTTGGTTCCCACCACCCAGGCTGGCTCAGGTCCCAAATGCTTCTTCGTGGTAGTGGTGGCTGCCTGTGTTGTGTGGGGGTTTTTGTTAATATCCAAAGTGCAGTCATGGTCACGGGACCACCACACAGAAGTGAAACCTAGCTGAGGAATGCGATGAGGTATTGTTCACTCAGATCTTCTGTCATGTTTTTTCCCCTTGGTGGTGGTTTTTTTTTTTTTCTTAAGTAGAGTCATTTCAACAAAAATACCATGGGGAAGCCCCAAGAACTGTTTCTTCTCTCATCTCCTATCCCCCACCTCTTTCACAGACGCACAAGTTTGAATTCAGCCAATATAATCCTCAGTTTTTATATTTAAGGGGTATGCAGAGGACCAAGCAAAACTACTCCTCTAGCCTTTCTTTCCCCCTTTGTTAAGAAGATTGCAAACACATATACAATAGGAAAAAAAGTCTTTTTTTCCCCTTCCCCCGACAATCTCCATCGGTACGTTCCCCACTCCCTAGCAGTATGAACAGATTTAAGAGTAACCCTTGTCTTTTTTTAAAATACCAACTTGAAGTGATCATTTCAGATCACCACTGAAAATCAGTGACCTCTTTTTCCTTTTTGGTATCATGAAAAGTAAGGGAAAGAATGACAGAGATAGCTCAGGGTTTGGCTTAAAGCACATTTTGACAGCTAACACTACCCACGGATGTTACATACAGTGAATAAAATCATGTCCTGTAGGGAAAAAAAAAATATCTGTAGGGCCAGAATTTCCTTCTCTGTTACTGGAGACTGTTTTGAATGGGTGACTCAGAGACACTAGCCCCACAAAGCCATCTATTTACATCTTTAAATGAGCTCTGTGTGACATACTATGTACATAGCACGTGTATGCAGACACAGTGTGGGGAGACTGATGTTGTAATGGCAGTATGTGATGAAACAAAAAGCAGCAGCATTTTGTGCTTTCTGACATCCTGGTCAGCCGTTACTTTGGATGCGGCTCACTCCACCGCCTTAAAAGAAAACACAAGTCTCCAGAATTCTACAAGCTGAGGAGAAAAAGTCAACAACCAGAGCTACAGACAGCCCAAAGGTAAGATTACAAGAGAGAATATTTCACTGTAGTGAAACCTTGCCTTAAAAGCTTTCTTCTTTCTACAAGATCAAAAGCGTAAGTATATTTTACATAACTTGTTCTGTTTATAGCTTATCTACGTATTTTTTTTAAGAATGAACAGAGCTACCCTTTGCATTTATGCTTTAAATATTTTGTCGGTTTTATTTATAAATCTACACAACAGATTCTAGTCTGAAATGCCATTTTATCATAACTAGATTTTTCTCGGGTAAAAGTCTTGGTAAAAAGCTGAAATTTCATTTCTCTAGACCCAGAATTTCCAAGACACACTATCAAACAAACAAACAAACAAACAGACTAATGAAATCTCCTACAGAGGCAATGAAATGAAGAACTTTGTCAATATTTATTACTCTCCAGTAATTCCTTAATTAACTTTTCATCCCTTTGGCCCTCAGTAATGGGTTCCCTTGCAGCGTTAGAGTTACAGTGCTTCACTAAAGGAAGGGCACTCAGCAGGACCACTGCATATTGGGTTGCTGCGCCTAGACCACCCTCTTGTACCAGGAAGTATCTCTGCCCAGATTGTCAGTGTAACCCTTCATCTGCCAAGGGCCACCTGAATCCAGAGGTTCAGGGACCCAACCCAGCTCCCAACAAACTCTCCAACCCCATGCCTGCGGGAGAGTTTAAATCCCAGGCAGTGAACAACCTGCAGCTTAACCAGAAGTACTTCTCCCCTCCAGCCACTCAGATCCCCAAGCGCTTGACAAACTCAGGTTATCCTGTCCTTTTTTATTTGGGCAAGGGAATTTCATTATTTCCCCACAAACTCCCCTCAGGCCCTCGCAGATGGCAGCAAAGCGGGTGCTGCTGACAGGGTTGCTGCCCCACTGAGCCATGTCCCCCAGTGCCTTACAGGCAGCGGTGCTCTGCAAGGAAGGAAGCTGTTAAGTGCTTTACACAGCCAGCAGCACTGCCTGCTTCAGGGACCCAAATAAAACCTGTACCTGCTACAGCAAGACAAAAGCTGCGGGTGGATCCCTGGATCTGACCCTGCCAGAGGTATGCTCTCCTGCACCCACAGCCCTGCCAGCACCTCATTCTCCTCATCAGGTTGGGTTTCTGGAGCTGGTTTTCTCACTTCTGTAATGTGAACTAGTAACTTATGGAATCATTTAACTGGCATCAGCGTATCCTTAAGGAGCAAACAGCCAACCTGCTCTTGCTCCCTAACAATAATTGCTAGGTTTTAAGTAAGAAATAAATTTCCTTTTTGCTGATCCTAATCTCTCTCAAACCACAGCGCGGGAGAGCTTACCTCTGAAACACTGGGGGAGTGACTCGATCTGCAGAACAGGAACTTTTACTGCCCAGTTGAAACCGGTTGACAAATCTGAAATGAAACAGCATCAAGATCAGTAACTCATGTAGGAAAGGCACTAGGTCGAAAAAGTAACAATTGTAGGACAGTAGAGGAAAGTAATTTCTGGGCGCTGATACAAGATCTTTGAAAGGCTTTATTTACAGGTTGCATTTGCTGTGACGGAACTGGCTGGAAGAAAGGACCAGGTATTCCTGTGCATTTGCATTTGCAAGCGATTCCAGCTGAGACCAGCATTGCAGAAAACAATGAGAGCCTTCCTGGTCCTTATCAGGAGAGTCTGAGGGCAGGATCAAACCAGCACCCTTCCTCTAAAGAAGAGAATTACTTCACGACCCCTGCTCAGAGAGTGCCTACCTCAACATTTTTAATCCCCTCTTTTCGGAGGAGAAACCAGGTGCATATTTTCTGCAACTCCCATCTTTGCAGATCCAAATTTATTCACTGTGGTAAGTCTGGCTGGTTTAGGCAAAAGGTTGGGTTCTTAAATCTCCTTCTTATTCTAGAGACTTAACCTCTGCTAGAAATAGTCCGTTTGAAACTTCCTGCCTCCCTCCTTTTAGCAAACTTGTCAGAAGGGCCAGAGGTAATCACAGCCCCTCTTTGCTCAGCGGTGGTGGGAGAGGGTGCAGAATGGCAACAACTCTTTGGGATCTTCACATTAGTAAATATGGGGGACCCTCATGCTCCTGGATCCCCAAAGTCTTATGATAGCTTGATTCAGGAAATCTGATCCAACTAATTGCCTCCATCCCCATAGTCCGAGTAACCCTAAAATCAGAGGCTGCTACTTGGGCTCTGCAAAGAGATCGCATCACTCCAAGGGGATGGTGCGGTCACATCTATACTCTGCCTATCCTAAATTATAGGGCAGCACAGTTTGGGGTAACAGGTAACAGTGCAAGTGAGGCTTGGACCCCAGAAAGCCCTGCTCCTCCTTGAGGCACAACCTTGCCCCCAGATCCCTTGGCACTAAGCAGCTCCATATTACTGGGAGATACAATTCAGCACTCAGCAGCCCAAGAGGAAAAAGCATCTCGAGGTCTGAGGACACACAAAGGCCTCATTGGTCTTTGTACCAGGTCTTAAACATGATCCTTCCTTGTGGTGAAGGTGATTTTCTTCTCTTCCAGCATACCTGGAGAGATGAATGACACCGATGCCAATAGCAGCATCAGCGCTACCGTGGAACTGTTCCAGTTCATCATGTACACCCCCACGTTTACCCTGGGACTGCTGTTCAATGTGATGGCTCTCTCATTTCTATTTTTTAAGGTTAAAAAGCTGTCAGAATCTACAGTCTACGTGATAGCCCTTATTTTCCTGGATACTTTGCTACTCTTTACTCTTCCTTTTAAAATCATTTCCTACCACCTTCAGAACCAGTGGAACTTGGGGTCTGTGTTTTGCTCCACCTTGGAGAGTCTTTACTTTGTAAACATGTATGGGAGCATCCTGATCTCCCTCTGCATCTGTGTAGACCGGTACATCGCTATCCGGCACCCTTTCACAGCTCGCACCCTGCGATCCACAAAGAAAGCTGCTATGGTCTGTGCTGTCGTCTTCCTGAGCACCTCAGTTGGGACAGTCTGTACTTTCCAACTGCATGGAGAGGGCCACAACATCTCATCCTGCTTCCACAACTTCTCCAAGAGCACGTGGGAAAATGTAGGCCTGCTCAGCGCCTTGGAGACTCTCTTCTTTGGCAGCATGGCAGCCATGACTTTCTGCACTGTTCAGATCATCAGGTGTTTGAGAAAGCACAGAAAAGCAGACAACCCCCAAACACATATCACCAGAGCGGAGAAGATAGTGGTAGCAAACTTTGTGGCATTTTTGGTCTGTTTCATGCCTTACCACGTGGCATACTTTGGGTACTTTCTGGTGAAGAATAACATCGTTCCCGCCAATTTTCAGCAAGTGCTACGAAACATCGTTCAGGTCACCCTTTGCTGGGCAAACCTGAACTGCTGTCTTGATGGGATGTGTTATTATTTTGTCTTAAAGGAGTCCTTGGAAGAACCATTACAAAACAGTGAAAAAAAAGCCACGCAAAAGCCTTGATCCACATGCTGCGTGTTAGTTACTTGGGATGATGTGTGGAGATGCTTTCATGCAAAGTACAGGGTCCTGAACTACTTATCTAAGCAATTTACTTTAAATATCCAGATCTGAAAATATTTCATAAAAAAACCAAAATTAAGTCCATTCCCAGGAGACTGCTTCTAACTTTTTTCATTTCCTTCTGTAATGTTTTGTGTTAGCATTTATGGGTAAAAAGAAATTGAGTTATTTCCTGTAAAAGGTGATGCGTATGTCTTTGGATGTAATTCCTCTTTACTGTGAAAAAAAAAATTGTTCACTTATATGTGGTAACATCTTTCAGCCTCCCTGTCTATACTGCACCTGCAAACCTCCACAGGCCTTCAGTCACCACAGACTCAGGCTGCTCAGAAACAGAGACTTAGAGTTTACGGTGGAAAGCTTCAGACTAAGTTCTGTTGCTTCCCCTGCCCTGATCATGTGTGCTCGTACTCACATACATGCACACTTGTCAGGTTTAGATTTGCACACGCTCTTCAAAAAAATAGTGATTATAGCTCTAAATCCAAAGGCAGTTTTAAGTTAACATGGGTATAGCGAGATTTCCATGCCATTCCTCCACGGGCTCACTTGCTGTGCAAGGTGCAACACTTCTTGTGCCTACCACATCACACTTCTCACTAATATTGCCACTAGCTCAAGTCCCTGGATAGCTCAGATTAATTGGTTATCCCAGTTCCAGGCTTCCTTACCAGCTCCTCTCCTGCTCGCAGGCTTTTCACACATCTGTTCCTTCCTGCTTGATTGCAAACTTAGTTTCATGAACAGAGCCAAACCAAACAAAAGCATGAAATAAAAGGCCCGAGTCCAACGTAGTGGCAAACACGTGAATCTGAAGGAACAACCGCCACCTTACTGGGGGATGAGAGCAGCCCTGATCCCTAAAGCAGTAGCCAGCAACATAGGATCCCAGAGGGAAAGCAACCTTTCGGACCTCGGAGCAAGCTGAGCACTACCACTTCCCAAACAAACAAGGCAATAAAAATAATCCGTCAGCAGAAGCCCAACATGCGACTCAGTTACTTTTTATCAGTGCTCACAGGCATCTAGATAAACTGAATGACAACATGCTCCCTGCCTGGAGAGAGGCAGCTCACAGCTCTGGGGGTCCTCATTGCTGCCCCTTCTGCTACCCTGGCAGCCAGCTGCCACTTTCCTGAGCGATGAGGATGACGACAGCCAACACAATTAGTTTTCATATTCATGTTGAGCTGGACCCTTGCAGTGTATATTCTAGGCCGAGATACTAATCCCAGCCTTTGAAGTGTGTTTTCTCTGTGCACTTTTGAGAAGGATAACACACAGACCGTGTGAGCTAGTGACTTTACATGCAGAGACTCTAGTCTCTAAAAGCGAAATTTTTTGAAGTCACTGTATCTTTGTATGAGATTGTACCACAGAAGTCCAGCTGCTGAGGAGGGAAACACTGACCCGACATAGATGTATGTGTGTGCTGTTGTTTACAGAGTCCTTTTGGTGTTCAGCCGATGAACTCTGCTTCTGAGGATACAAGGGCTGTGCATTTATACTAGCCATGTCCTGGCTATGTCCAAGTGCATGAAAATAAAACCCACCAGGATATTCCAGCAAGAATTCCCTCTCCATATCAATTGCCATCTTGATTGACTCCCTCAGTAAATTCAGAATACCTGACCAGCTTCCCTGCCAGCAGGCACTCAATCCTCATCATCTCCTTGTTCGTAACTTTAAACTAACTGCACTTCAAGAGACACAAAGGTTTTACCACTGAGATTCCAGATTCTTTTTGGAAGCAGAGTTAACAAATAATAGAAGAAAACAGTATGGATGCAGAAGGTATGTTTTACATTTCAAAGCACTGGGCCATGCCAAGAAAGCCTCCACTTTAACTGATAATGCCTGAACATAGGGAACAGGGATTTTGTCAGTACCTCAGGAGGCAGAAAATGCCAGAGTATATGAGGAAGCTGATCTCAGCTGGATTTCTATAGCTCAAGGCAGCTCCATTAATTTTACTGACATGACTTTGGGCTTATACTGCTATAACTGAGAATAGAAGCTCACCTGTAGTTTTATGCTTCCTGTTGCTCAGGTTTTCCATTTTAAGGTACGCCTGTTCTTATTTGTTTGTTATCCTGCTGTCCTTGGTCCCAAAGACCATGAAGTCTATAATTTCATTTAGAGTGCTGGTAGGCAGCAGAGAGGTGAATACCATATTTAGGAATTTTTGGCTTGACTACCTCCCTCTGCAATAACACACTGCTTAAAACAGGCAGGGATGTTGACCAAATTCAGCACCGTTAAAACTGTATGAAGGACAAGTTAAAAGCACTTGAGACATTTCTTCTTCTCCCAAGCCTTTCCCCTAGGTTTCTCCAGCATTTCTGGCCACTGATTTTTTTCTAGAAACAGACAGGCTGAGGTATGGAAAAGCTACTACCTCGCCACAGACAGGGTAAAGCCACCCACTGCCTGAGCTCCCTGCCTCTCCACATGGTTCACAGTGCCTCTGCCAGCTCTAAGAGAGCACTAATTTTCAGGGCAGGGTAACAACTTCCATTCTAGATTTCTGGGGGAAATGATAACTTTGCAAAAGCAACATTTTCTACTCAGAAGTCCTCTGCTGGATCTCATCGCTTTTTCATTTGTAGCGCTTTATATTCAAATCATGACACTGGCTATCTAGTGAGACTACAGAGTTTTCTGTTCACACCAAGAGAATATTAATGACATAGAGTGCTAAGAAATAAAAGGGGAAAATATCTGAAAATTTGCAATCTAAAACCATCACAGGCTTTCAAGAATACAGGTAATGATTCATCTGAGGAAGAAAAGAAAGCAAAACCCAGAATTTGTTTCAAAATGATTCACACACCTAAGGACTGAGGACTCATTCCCAACACATACAATTCTTAGCTAAAAATGGTTAGCTTATTCTGAAAGAATGAGAATGGGGGCTAGAGAGCTGTTAATGGAGCACTTTTTCCACTTGCACTTGTTTTTGCATTTGGATAGTGAAAGGGAAAGGGTTTAAACCAGCACTGAAAGCATAGTGGATCGTGGGAGGTGGTAAAGCTGCTCTACCGGGGAACTTCACCCTTTGGGCCAACCAACCCATTTCATTTGAGGGGCCTTTCACAAAACGCACCCTGAGGCTGCCAGGTCTCTTGCTGAGAGATGTCTCTTGCAGACATTCATGAATGTATTTTATCCACATAAGTAACTTTCCTACTCACTTATTTGCAGGTTTCACAAAAAGACTGGGCATGTGTTTCAGCAGCTTTGATATTTCACAGTTAAACTAGCCAAATGTCCTATTTCCTACAGACTCACTCACCTGGGAAAGCGGTGAAGCTCAAACTTAGGTATATAATAACTCTGCACATCTGTCCTTTGCTTTCCAAATTTCTTTTCTTCTACTACAGCCATTATCTTGTGTTTCAGGCTCAGGAAGGATCATTTTGGATTGGGAAGGAAAAAGGTTTAAAAGAAAACATCACCGATTATATTTGCATATAACCACAGAAATGCCAATCAAAGATCTCATCTCCCAAAAATAAAGAATCAGCACAGGTAACTAGGCACGCAGTATCCCCTACAGATTTCACTATTGCCTTTTATGTTTTATGAAAGATATCCACACACAATGAATGGAACAAAATATTTACCACGAGCAATGCCACATCTGTGGTCAGTGATAATGAGAAAAACCTCAGAAAAGCAAGTCTCAAGAGAAATGCATAGGCTTTTATAGAAATTTTCATACGCACACACTCCTCCACAAGTGGTTTTAACATTTCTATTGCCACTAGAGAGGGTCAAAATTGTCCTTTGTTTTCTCTGCAGAAAGACAGCAGCATGAGCTACAGAAGAATTTGTAGCGCTCTTGGTTCCAAGGAGAAGCCCTCTGAGAAAACTCCCACAGACAAGAAGTGTGAAATAGTTAATTTTGCTATGAAAGTGGAGTACTACAGATAGGCACATGCAGGAATTGCACCCCAGCTCACTTCACAGTCATTTCACCACACAGCAAAGCTGTCTGTGTTCTCTTTTCATCTGCTGCATTTACTGGTGGTATGAGGTGGAAGTCTCATAAAGAAACAAAAAAGTCCTAAGTGACACAATATAGTGACAGAGCATTCCCATTGCTGACTGCGGTGTGACAAGAGACACGCAGAGTCCTCGATGTGTCCGGTTTTGGTGTGAGGATACTCTGACTCTCAAATTCAACCTGTGCAGTTTGCCCCTAGATTTGCAAATGGCCAGTGCAAAGCTACAATTCAATCAAGTGCTCCAGCTTGCCTTACTCAGCCCTGTCTTCATCCGTCCTTCCCTTTCACATGCCTCTGTCTTCAGCTTTACGGAGGCACTGAATTCTCTAGAAAAGCTCAGACTTTTCCGTCCATTGCGTTTCTTGCTCACTGAGAAACTTCTACCATAGCAACAAACTCTAATGAATCAGTGTCTTTAGCTGCTGTGACAGGCAGAAGACACCTACAACTCCTCCATTTATCCTTCATTTTATCTTATTTGTTCTTCTTATTCTGATTTTTATACAGTCACTCCATAAGAATGACATTTACCACATTGTCTAACAAGATAAAAAAGTTGCTGTAGGATACCGATACAACCAAAAACCTATGATGAACCAGAAACATTTCCCAGGAAGAATGGCTGAATCAGTGCCATTTGCAGACACCAAAGGATGTAAAACCTCACATCTGCTGTATGCCACAGATTCCTATTAATCCTTCTCTCTATTCCAAGACAAAAAAGGCATTACACTGGGATTATACTTGAGAGCAAGTATCAGCAGTTTAGAGTTATAAACACCGCCAGACAATTGTTAATCCAAAGCATTACAAACCCAGGAAATCCAGTTTAGATTACACTTCAGAGTACACCAACACAATCCTGACCATTCCCTGTTAAGTATTAACTTTGTGACTACAAGTAAAGCCATCTCCCAGAGACCAGCATCTAACCTCATCCCACTCGGCCAGCCATCGTATCTGAGACAATGAAGGCCACTATTTGAAATAGCTTTATTCAGTTTAAAGAGGAGCTTAGGAAAGCATGAGAAGTTGCAGACAGCAGAGACCAGTCTGACTTCATTCATGCTAACAGGAACTGCAGTGGCTCAAAAATGTCACAGCTGGAAGGGGGCAGAAATTAAAGGAATGGGACTTTTGATGGACCAAGGCCAGTGTGGCTGTAAAAACCCTGCGGACAGATTTGTTTCCCTCACGCAGAATAAAATACTGTGATATTAATCATCAATATGTTTATGTAGACCATTTTATATGTGTAGTGAGAAGACAAAAGAAAGCCTGAGCTACAAAATGCTCTTCATCTCACTCTGAGCTCAGGCTCTCACTGCTGCTCCTGCTTGCAGCTGCACAGAGACCCGTTGGGACCTTGGGGCAGGACCCAGCTGTGTGACAAGGCATGTGTGCTCCCATTTGAGATGTCCTGGCGTATCCCACCCAGCCTCCAATGCCGATTCAAATGGGGATGGGCTGTTCTGGGCTCTTGTCACCTCTATCTGTCTCTCACTACAAAAACCATATGCAAGTGTGGGGTGTCACCCACAGCCTGACACACCTTGCCTTATGATTCCTCAGAAAAATCACATTTAGGCTACCAGGAGTGGGAGGGAGGTAAAGCAACAGGCTGCACCCATTTGCATTTGTAACCAACTCCATGCTATAATGGCAAGACAAAATTTAACCCTACACTCAGTAGCAATAGTGAGACATTTAATGCCCCCCACCTTTGCAACACAAAATACAGAGGCAAGAATAATATGTTCCCTTGTTTTGGAACAATGGGGCAGAAATCAAGCAGTATCACTGAGTCTTATCCTAGATTTAATTTCTGGACATAATCACACTGTTCCCATCATTATTAAACTTCATGTTATCATGGGTTATTGCTCTCTCAAATTAGCCTGTGTCACTTGCCTTGGATGACCACATACACCTATCACAAAACATCTTAAAAAACATGCCAAATCTCTCTCCCACTTGTTGCCAATCAAAAATCTGGCCCTGTGGGTAAATATACCCAGTCTAACTTCTACTTTATCAGGTTGTCTAACTTGCACAACACAGCAGCCAGATTCCCATACTGCAAACTATTTTGTTTGCATCAGATGAAGTGTTTGTTTTTCCAGAACTCTGCTGCATATACCCAAGAATCTTATTTTCAACATTCTTCCTAGTAGCATTAGGTTTACAATCCAGCTCCTGCCTCATGTTTACATGTCCTTTAAACACAAATGTAAACAGAACCACATAGGTCACAATCTCTCGTACCAAAGTTTTTGCAAAACTGTTCAAGGTACAAATTATTATTTTCTTGGGTAAATACAAAATGTCAAAGCAGCAAACCTTGAAGGTCATCCTGACAGGGAGGCAAGAGGAAGGAAGCACTTTGCTGGTCAGTTTGAGGACACCTAGAAAAGTCTTGCGACATTTTGAGTATTAATGAATACAGCACAAAGTACCATTAGGCAAGTTTCCCAAATCCAACGAGATGAAGAAGTGACACCACAAGCTGGTGGTGTCATGGTGACAAACCAGCCATGGAGCAGAGCCGTGTTGCAGGTGGCCCATTGGAGCAAAGGGGCAGCAGATCAGGCACCTGCAGCTCCAGGATTCACAGCCTCCAGGGAAGAATTGGGGTTTCAAGCGCAGCCAGAAGCAGCACATGCAGATTTCAGTTCTTTAACAGCTACATTTGCCCCTTGGAGGACTCTGGGGAAGCATCCCTGTCAGAAAGGTAGTTCACTTATGTAACTTATATTTTCTGTATTACTGCACCCCACCCTCCATTCCTACTACATTCGCTCAACTTCTGCTGCATACTTAATCCACCTGAAGTTAGAAACCCTTTTCTATATCACAATCAGTTGCTATGGAAACAAGCCCAGGATCCCAGACGATTACAGTCTAGAGGGTCTGATTTAATTGCACTCCCTGGACAGAATCAGACTCCAACGGTCAATGTCCAAATGAGGAATAAGTAATAGGGATGGATCAGCTCTTAAGAAACAAAAGGTCCCATTTTCATGCAAATAGCATTCAGTAGGAACAATGAAGGAAAATAAAGAAAAGTCAGAGACAAAGCAGCAGAATCCTTCTGGGCTGAAGGTTTTTCAAAAGGCATCAGCTGCTCCTTTTAACCGTAAACAAAATTTCAGAGTGTTTTTAGATTGGCTTTTGCATCCCTAGGTGGGAGTTGGTAGATGCAACCAAAAGCAAATGTCTGATTTTCTTTAACTTTCTTTTTGTCTCTTAGTTCCTATTCACACCCTTAGATGGGGACAATTTTCAACATCTGTTACCAAACTTTTAAAGGAGAAAGAAACTTTAAGGAAGAAAGAATTAAAAAAAAAAAAAAAAGAAGAAAAGAAAAATGCAGTAAAAAGAAAAGTGGTGGCAAACAACAGCAGCTCTCCTCAGCAGGTGCCGGCTGTGAAAAGCTCCTTTGGAAGATCTTGGCAACAGCACCCTCGACCCAAGGCGAGCAAGTGCCAGCGAAGGCTGATGGTGGGAGATGACAGAGGGCTGAGGGAGCACCTCTGAGCAGGCACAGCGAGCTACAAGTGGTGGCGCAGTGGTCGGCATCGCCTGCACAGAAGGCAGACAGCATTTAATGCCTTGTGCAAAGCACTGCTACATCCTTGGAGAAAACTCCAGCCTTAAAATGCAACAGAGGTAAAATGCCAACAAAAGTTACAAACAGTGACAGCGCTTTGAATAAATCACATATTTCACGTGTATTTCTCTCAACAGTTTTGCAATTTTTTCCATGTTAAGCCCTGGTGACATAAGACAGCTTTTTTCCTCTTTTCTTTTTTTTCTTGTAAACTGCACCATTGACATCAGAGCACAGCAAGAGCAGGTCATTTCCAACACTCATGTCAGGAAGGGCTCTCTGCCGCCCAAGCATTTGACTCTGACCACGCCAGCTACTTCTTTTACCGCATTTTTTAAAATGACAAAGCAATGACAAATGACAAAGAGCTGCCGCCCCTTGTGGTGCCACTCGTCCCCTGAGAGCCGGCTGCAGTGCCAGCCCTTTCTCCTCCTGCTGCCCTCCACCACAGCTGCTTTGTTTTGTTAAAAAAAAAACCGAAACAAAACAAAAAAATCCAGCCACCCTCAAATACTTTCCTACATACACCACCACATTTGGGATTTTGTCTCCACGATGAGCTGGGGATCCTTTTTTTGCCACGGCCCCTGACAAGAGACCAAGGGACAAGGAGGGCAAGCCCAGCCGCAGGCAGACTGTGCCTCAAAACCGCGCGGCCCAAGGGCTTCTTTTAAATACAGACAGCAAAGGATTTAACTCTTGTCTCCTCAAAGCCATTTGCCAAATTCAGAAATAGTTTCAGTCAGAAAAGCAGTAATACTTTTAAAAGTTTCCTGTACCCAGGGAGGATTTGCACAGAAACGCTCACAGCTCCAGTGACAAAACACTGCCCACAGGGCCACAGTTGTGAGAGGAAACAACGTGGTTTTTGACATTCGGCTATTTGTTTAAGCTTCCGCCACTTACTTCGTGTTTGCGTGAGCGCCAGGACATTAACACAAGTGGATATAAAACCAAACACGAGGAGGATCGAGGCGTGGGGCACGCAGGCCCGAGCCAGCTGCTCCTGCCCTCCCTCAGCACTGCCACCATGAGCCTCCACCCCAGCACGTCTGTCAGCCAGCTGAGGTGAGTCACGGCTAGGAAACCTGTTGAATGATGGAGGGTCATTTGATGAACTCATGATGAGCTAATTTAAGCAAGCACCCCAAGCCCAAGTGCTATGGCACAGGCACTGAGCAGTCCTCAGCCCCACACACTGCCTGGGACTGAAGCCGGGATGATGGCAGCTGCTGAGCCCTCAGAGGCAGGCGTCAGGCATGGAGAGTCGTCTTCTTGCTTGAAAAAGTCACTCTTTTTGGCCAAGCCGGTAGACTCAAGCAGCAGCCACCCTGCCCCATTACAGCAGCATGGGACTAAGGTTACACTGCCCACAGGTTTCACAGCAAACGAACCGAACGCGCACAGAGGTGCACATCTTAGAAGGCATTAATCGATTTTACAGCTTCTGCAAACAGCCCCACACGGAGCTGCCCTTCCAGCAGTCGTAGCGTAAAAATAGTGGAGCACTTGCTGTTAATGAAAAATTTGGGGAAAGAAGTGAACTGAACACGTAAAGATCCAGCAGGTCCCTGCGGGCAAGCACAAAGCACTGCTCTGGCGGAGGCAGCTCTTCAGAAACAGCTACACTGGATGAATTCACATTGTCAAGGAGATTGATACCAAATATTTACCTTTTAGTGCAATTAAACAACTTCATCAAAAGCACTGAATGAAAGCAAAGTGCATTTCCTTTGCAAACCTCATTACAGAATTGACATGCCTTCCTCTCCCCGCTTAACATTTCAACCGGCCAATTCGATATTTGGTACCTGCTGTTATAAAGCCAGCCAGGTTTGAGTTTGTTTGTTGTTTGCTCATGCATTTCACAGGCTAACACTTAAATACTGGGGTGGGGAGGAAGAGAAAGCATTTATATCCATGACATCTTAATTGAATCTGTTTTTTTAAAGCTGTTATAAAGCTCAGAGAGAGATGGTCGAAAACGCTTATTGCAAACCTGCCTCGTGTTTCAGAGGGGCCCAAGATACATCATGACTGCCCGTACTTCTGTAGCGCTCATTTTCCTTGGAGAGGTGGATGAGCATCAGTTTTCCACATCTCCTTTCCAAATACTGCAAAGTGCTTCTCAAAGCACTTTTATCAGGCAATTCTTTTTCCACTGCTCAGCAGCCCAGCCCGCCACCGCCCAGACAGGAGCCCCTCCTGGCAGTGCAAGGGACAGGGATCTCTTCAACTGAAAGGAGAAAAGTGGCAAAAATAGGGCCGGAGACAGAATATGCTCAACTGGCTCTTATTTCCTTCTCAGGTCCTGGGCTCAAGCAGGGGTGAAACTGACAGCTGTGACCACTGGAACATGGCAGCTTGTCCCCGAAATAACAACTAAGTGCCTGATAAAGAGAAAGACCTACTTAAGGTCCGTCTCCGTGGCTGGCGGGCCAGGGAGGGAGCACACAGCCAGCCAAGGCACGGGGGTGCTGGATGAGGCTCGGCGCTCGTTCCCAACACTCGCCATGCGGCATGACAGAGGCAAACACAACAGTCTGCCCCCAAACAGCTGCCATTTCACCATGGCCATCCAAGCAGGTCCCAGGGGCTCACCACATTCACCCCAACCCAGACTCCTGACTTAGGGGAGAGTTATGCAACAACCTTGCCCACAAAAGGAAACCACAACACACTTAAACAGCGTTACTGCCATCGGTGGAGTGGGAAATCACCTGTTTGCTGTTCCCAGCCACATTCGTTGCCCCAGGGAGGAGCAGGCGAATGCTCCTGCCTCATTTACACCGTGGGGACCTGTGCGCAAACAGGATTTTCCCAGCATTGCTCAATAACTGGGTGTGCTGTTAGTCTTTAAGGAGGAGGTTGTTAGCACCTCAGACCCCAGCGGGCAGCCTCGAAGGCAGCGTGCTGCAAGCCCTTTGCGGTATGTGCCCTACAAGGGGACTTGAGCCTCCCAGCAAGCTGCATGCATACTGTGCTACATCCGAAGGGTCATTTGAAATATATATTAAAAGCTCCTTATAATGCAGGGAGTCTTCAGTAGCACTGGGTAAGGCCAAGAATGGGGAGCACTTTCTGAAGTCTGGAGCCAGCATCCGGCCCCCCACACCGAGCCCCCTACTCCTTTCCCCCTCAGCTAGTCTGACAGCCCTGACCCACTTAGAGATCTTGCTAAAATCATCGCAAAACTAAAAGCAATCAGCTGCACAACCTGCAACATGAGCAAGCCAGCAGCGTGGGGCTGCCAACCCACACAGCCTCCCCTGCTTCCCCTGCTGGAAGCCAGGGCTGCAGGCGGCTGTGCAAAGTCAGTCACAGCTAATTTTAAAGGCAGCCTGTAGATGTAGGGGTCTGCGCGTGGTTTATTCCTCTCTGGGCAGGTTGTTGGGGTTTTTTTGACATTTTTGTAGTGACTGCCAGTGTTTATTCTTAGCTTGTGTAACAACACATTGGTCTATTAGACTGCTCCCAGGTATTCGACCTACAAAACGATGAGTCCATTTTGAGACCAAGCTGAACTCAGCTTAGTAATATAAAATGCTGCCTTAAGTTGCTACTTTCAGCACTCAAAACCAAAACCACAGCTGTGTCAGGTCCAAACCTTTCTCTAAAGGGTAACTCCATCAGTCTGTATTTTCCAATACTCCCCCACAGAGACCATTACCATGGTGCCGCTGGTTTAATTACCACAAAGGCCGCTATACATTCAGAAACAATCAGCTGTGATTTTCTTTCATTTCTCAAATCCAGCTTGCCAAATTTCTTAATGATGTGCATTGCTAAGTCACTGCCTGCTCGCCCACAGGCAATTCCCAGGCCTCCTCAGCACCGTCGGACCCAGCCATGCCAGCAGGAGATGATCCCTTGGGGGCCAGCGGCAGGCTGCACCCCCCCAAAACCTCTGCAGACTTTGCAGAGGACAACACTCTGACAACGTTGCTGACACAGGGGCATTTTCAGAAGGCAGCCCCTTGTATCCACAGTGCCAAAGCAAGTAAGCTTATAGCTGCTTCTTTGAGTTTTAACACACAACAATTTCTGGAGAAGGGTTCATGAGGATTGACTGTCGTTCTAGCACCACAAAATCACCATCTGAAAAGTGAGAAATGAGTTGGGGCCTGATCCAAAGCCTTCACTGTTACTGAGAACAAATTGCTCCATGAATAACAAATGGGGGAACAGAGTGACATACTAGAGAAATCTCTTTAAAAGATGACAAATTTTGAGAGGTTTTCTTCAACATTAAGTTGTCTTCTTTTTTGAAACTTCTTTCCCTGGTCAGACCACAAGAATATTTCAATCATTGCATAACATGATTTCAATTAAATTCAAATACAGATCTAAAAGTTCAAGTATGAAATTACATACTTGGCCTTTTCACATTAATTAATCCAAATGAATAGAATAACATACTGGCTTCCACTGGAGAACATCTTTGTGCAAGCAAGAACAGTTAATTAGAGCTGGCACAAACACATTCAACATTCGCTATGAATAATAATATTCCCAAAGCAAGTATTCTCAGCAAACTTAAGGAAACAGCTGATTGTTTATTCTTCAACCCACCCATCTCTTTTAAGATTTCAGCAAGAGTGACGGAGCTGAAGTGCTGGGAATTGTCAAGCAGTCCCTACACCGTGTGCTCTTCCTGCCTGCCTAACACACTCAGCTCCAGCCCGTCCTCTGACGTGACCTGCCTACAGAAGAGTTGTGTAAATGTATATAATCAGTCCCAGTTGCAAGGCTGCCTTGCATGTTCTATCATCTCTGCAGTATCCTCCTGTTGACTCCAGCAGACCGTTAGTCACAGCCCACTGATGGAGGGGCTAAGGCTCCGGGCTGTGCTGCATCAGTCCCGTCTGCAAGGGTTTTGTCCAGAGATGCCGCTTGGGGACTATCCCCTGTGACGGGGCACTGCCCCATGCTGCCTTGCTGGGGAGAGCTCTGCCCCACAAGATCCACCTGGGTGCTGGGAGGACCCTGTGGAAAATGGACTATATAACAGGAGACTGTGGTGATGGGGAAGGTCACTTAGTCATCAGCTGAAGCTGCTGTGGAGGTGGCTCCAACCTAAATCAAGAGATTTTCCTGTAATACTGTGACACTGTGAAAGCAGCAGCCACAAGCAAGCACACAGGGACACCCAACTGGTATTTCTGCTCAGCACTTACCTCCTTACCTGCAGACACAGCAAGTCAGAACCAACTCCATTTCAGATCAAGCAGGTCTAGTCCTCACGCAGAGAAGCAGAAATGTCCTACGTACAAGGGGCCATGTACACAGCAGCCAGGAAAAGCAATGGCCAGTATCACCCCATCCTAACGTCAGTCTTGTTTTAAAAAAATACCTGTCAATAAAAATATCTGACACACAAGGGTGTTCATATTGTCCAACTTCGGAGACAGTTCCTAAACCGAGCACTCAAAATCATCCTCTAGACACGTCCTTACTCTCTAGGAAGCAAAGGCTCCTAATTTCAGTATGACAAGTTGGATGGTCCAAATGTCACTCCAAGCTCCAGTTCCCTTTTCAGTCACATTGGGCCCTGCTGGCAGTAAGGCTGGATACTGGATAGAAAATAAGCAACTTTTCCTGTTGCGGTATGAAGCAAATTTAAAAAAAATATAAAAAAATAATAAAAAAAAAATCAGATCGGACCAGATTAGGTTCTTTATCTTAGATTTTTCCAACACAAAAAGAAAGAACAATTTTTTTTTTGACATTTTGGTCAACATAAATGATTTTTTTTTTTTTAACACAAAATTAACAGTGTTTGTTTTATTCCCTATTACTTGACCATTTTAATTCAGCATTTTTAGATAAAAATTGTTTCAAAATGAGAAACAATAACTTAATCACTAAAATATTAAAACAAATGCTTCAGCTTAACATCAGGAAGTTTAGGTGTTTCCACCTACCTTTTTATGCTGGTTTTTTCAGCTGAAAATATTCACTAAAGCTCAACCCATATTTGTCAGTGACTCTCCCCTCAAGCTCTGATTTCTGTTCATTTAATACAGAAAACATTCTCTCCAATGGATGTGCAGCACCGCATTGATTTCACAGGGACATGAATGCCACCATCAAGAATTATACTTACCAAAATGATGACAAACTGGCATTTTCCTGAGACCTGGGACACTACCTTGGGAAGCCATTTTTGGTAGATTATATAGCTTTTTTTCTCTGGGAAGCTGTGGCAGCATCCACAATACTTACTTTTATAATGCCCTAGGTGAAAAGGAGAAGGATGGCAGCAAAGTGCTCGGGAACAACTTGTACATCCTAAGGCACATACGTAAGTACGTATAAGAGTGAGAACAGGCTTTCATTAACTTGGCATCAACATAACATATCAGACAGCTGTTCATGTTGAGCTAAATGGGCTGTAGTCAACTCCTAGTGTGAACAACTGAAAGTCTTATAAACTATAAAAAAATGTGGACTGCTCAATTTTCAGATGTGTGCATCAGGGAGCCATTTCACAGGGTAACAATTGACAGCTATTTTCATTCTTCACAGTATAAAAGTGGCTCAACAATCCCTCTTCACCCCCAAAACCAAAAGGTGATTTGCAGAGAGCAGCTCCCTGCTGCCCGTACCAAGCCAGCGTGGGCAGCATGGCCCTTCAGACACCCAGGACACCCTGTGGACCAGCCACCCCGCATCTGTGCTGGCAGTGGGCAGCCAACCCCCGGCAGAGCTGCTGCGTGGGATGCCTGCGAGCACACAGCTTCCCGTGCCTCGTGGCAGCAGCAGGCTGGCAGCGGACAAATATGTCCACTGCCCATGCTTGGCTGCCCCTTCCCAAAGGGCCTAGCAGCCCTCCCATCACCTTCCCAGAAGCACGTGCGATACAACAACAAGACACAGCCATTCCCCGCACCAAAAATGGTCTCCCCATCATGCAGGTGAAAAAACAGCTCCTTCAGCCTCCTTGCTGGAGCCTATGTGGTCCATCGCGGCCAAAACATTCCTCAACCTGAGTCTGCAGAAATCCCAACGGGCTGCATTTCATTGCGTGGGACTGGACTGTGAATGTAGCTGTAGAAGACTTGTAACAAATCAAGAGCTCATTTACATTTTAGAAGACACTGAGACCCCTCCCCTCAACTGCTAATTTAATAGGTTTCCAGTATTTTATTTTTTTTTTTCAAATCCACCAGAGTCTGGAAGCGGATGCTCCTACAGTTAAACCAAATCTTTGACTTACTTAGCACTGCCTGGCAAAGATACATAACCCCTGAGCCGTACTGCAATATACAAGTACTAAAAATAAAAGGTAAATTATATTAGGTGCTAGCTGCTATCACAGTGACCCATATCTTAGGGTTTCAACTGCACCCCTGCCACCCAGTCCTCCTAAAGCAGGCTTTATTGCCAAGCTTTTATATGTGCCACTGTTCAAACAAATAAAGCAGCCTTCTGCCAGAGAGCGTGAGCAAGATTAGGAAGTAGAACTGATTTATTTCAAGTCTCCTAAGAGCAAGGGGTGATTAACACAACCTCAAGAAATGAAAAACTGAGCGAAGAGTGAATGTCTAAAAGAAAATGCAAAATTTCGCAATACAAGCTGGTTTTCTTCACACTGGACACGTCTCGAGGCGGCCATGTTTAAAGGTAACTAGATTTACTGAAATGCATCAGTCATGTTCTTAATATCAGCATTTCGGCCTTCAAAAGGTGGAAATGTCTAAAGGATCAGGGGTGATGCGGAGTTGCTTCCCCAGCCCAGTGCCGATGGAAGGAGAGGGCCGCCGGCCCAGCGCAGGGAAGAGGCTTTGGCAAACAACTACTGCAAGATGCAGATCTCTTCTGCAGAACCCCAATAATGGAAAAGGCATCCAGATACTGATGAGGTAAATGCCAAATGCAGCAAAAATGAGTGTAACAAGCGAAACATGAACTTCCTCACTGATTGACTAATTTCAGAAAGAGGAATGGTCGAATTCAGGAACAATATTCTGACACTTCCCTACCAGAAGGATGAAAGAGGGGGAGAGAAAGCTCGGAATAACACTAACAGACCCACATTGCTGTGTGCAGTGAGGAGAGGAGGGCAGCCCTCCGAACGCCTGTCCTGCAGAGCTGGCCAGAAGGCAACAGCAGGCTTAGGCCACACGCAAACAGACAAATTTCCACGTAGAAGTTAGGGAGCTGGAGAAGCGAGGCTGAGCGTGAAGATCAGAGACCGACAAGCCACCCAAGCAGCAGAGGTATCTCACTGCTTCACACACCTCAGTTTGGCAGCAACTTCCCCACCACGGGCTGTCCTTGGGTCTCCCAGGGAAGCACAGGGACAGGGGAAAAGCCCCTCAGAGCCTGCAGGCACAGGCAGGCTCCAACACTGCGGGGCTCAGCCACGTCCCCATGCAGCTCTCCCATCACCACGGGGGAGAGCCTCCACAGCGCAGCATCCTCCCACTGCCCAGCTCCAAGATGCCACCAGGCTGGCCCCTCCAGGGCAGGCTGGCCCCTCCAGGGCAACCTGGCTGCTGCCTCTCACAAGCAACAGCTTCGTGGAGGGCACGTGCTTTTCATTCTGAACAAACACACGCTTTACATATCAGAGGTAAAAGATTTTATTATCCCATGGGTTTTTCCTAAGAAGTAAGAGTCCTACCAGACAAAATATACAAAGCATCTTATGTTTTCTTTCTAGACAACTGCATTCTCATCCTATGAAACAGTGACCAAGTTAGTTCACCTTAAAGAACCAAGGTTTGTCCTTACAGCTGCGGGATTGCACAGTTAGCGTACTCAATGACCAGTTAATTCATGCAGAATCAGAAGGAAGGGGGGAAAGGTCCGTATGCTCACCTGAGTGCAGGCTTAGGTTCCTAGAAACGAAAAGAAACGCGGGGCTTAAATTTACCAGTGTGCGATACTTCCATTAAGCGAACCAATTCTCTGACCCTTCTTGTCATCCACTCCGCAATGAGAAGGAAGGGCTAGTAGCAAGTTACCGCTGGAAGAACTCAACGCTAGAAAAGCAAATACCCTTCTGGCAGCAGGAATCTTTCCTTACCAACCTGCATGAAGCACACATAATTCTTCATTTTATATCAAGCTTAAAGCAGAATGAAACCAAAACGTCCTCCTCTACTTGTTAAAACTTAATGTTTACAGTTGACTATGTTTATACAAAAAAATAAATTCTCAGCTTCTAAGGACACACTAATTCCTATTGCATTACATGACCATCTTGAGATCCTGTTTTGTTTTTACATAATTAACTCACGGTATAAAAGTTTTATTCTAAAATATATTAACTTTTTTTGGTTCTGCTGAGTTAATGATTGTACTTGCATTTACTTTATCCTTTCCTCTTCTGAAACAACAAGCTCATTTCAACAGATGGTGAACAAGTCCAGATTTGCTGGAAACCAATTAACAAGAATGTGCCAAGCTGAAACTCACCCCATTCTTTCAAGCCAAAAAACTGCCTGCATTTCAAGAACCTAATTAGTTTTAACTGTATTTATGGAACAGAGGGAAGAATATTTAATTACTCTGCAATTCTTCTGTCTGATGATCAATAGAAATGCAGTTTTGTTCACACAATTTCTCGGCAGTATATTGATCATCTGAATCTTGCCTTGTATCAGTATCTGTACTACAGTGGTGCCTGCAGATAATGTGATACATGGCTGGACTACAGTAATTACTATCAAAACAGCTTTCATCAGAGGAGTTATACAAGAATACACACTCTGTTACAAAAAAAATTTAAAATTCTGCTTCTGCACTTGCCAGTAACTACCAGTTCTGCTGCTGACACCACTTGGTATGGAGGCATGACACCCCATCTCCACACAGATGGGATCTTGACAACTCAGGAAGAAAGATCTGTGTGAACATAATTCATTCTTTCCAGGCAAGCAGAGCCGGCCAGGACAGGCACGGGGCTGGAGTAAACCACCTGGCTCCACCAGCAGCCATGGCCTGTAGATGGGACATCAGTGGAGCTTTGGCACCTCGCATCAAAGATCCACCTCTTTATTTAAGTGGGCAACGTGACAGCAGATCTGCTCAGGAACCACAGCAGATGCAACTGTGTGTTAGAGAAAAGGCTACACAGCCTTGCACTTCACCCTCTGTTTTGTGGCTGGGGAGCAGGGACATGCTGTGCCATTCCCAGCCCACCTCGCTGCCCCTTGCCCTGTCCTCCTGCCCACCCTGAACCCCCACTGGGATACCCCGCATTGCTCAGTGGGTCACGCTGAGCCACGCCGCGTCCAGGAGGAGACGTGGCGAGGGGCGAGTCTGGGAGGCCAGTCATAAAAACACCACAAAGTGGCTGCTTTCAGTGTTTGAAAATCTGGTCTTCAGGGGGACAGCAGACAGCAAGCTGGGACCACCACAGCATAGTTTGGGCAGAAACCCTCCCTCTGCTGAGCTTTCTCAATCACCCTGTCTGTAGCCTCACAATTATTCTTTTCCTAAGTGCATCTGGTTATGTATTTCTGGTCATTACATCAGCATCAAAACGGTAACCCTTCTCTTGTACGTACACCTTCTGTCCAGGTGCCAACGCAGCCTCAAAGCACTATACCAGCCTGAAATCACTCGGCCAGGAAAAAAAGCACCTATTTCCAGCACATCTATTTCTTGGCCATCCCTTATACCCCAAACTTGTTCCCAAAAGACATTCCCGTCCTGCAGCTGCATCTACTCCCAGGTTATCTTTGACCACTGTGTAAATTTAAGCCCAGCAAACGTCTCAGGTAGGTAGCAGGGAGAGAAGAGAATCCACTGTGAGGCCACAATGGACCCAAGAGGTTAGAGCTGCACAAGCAGGGGAGGGAGTAAAAAAAAAAAGTAAGACATATTACCATGTCTAAAGAGAAGGCTGAGAGCATGTGTGTGCGTGTGTGTGCAAGCAAAGCCAAGGAAGGTTACATCTGGAGAGTGGCTTCATGACTTTTTGCAGATAACGGTTTCGACCACAAAAGTGTTTTCAAAGTGACGAATACGATGACAGTTTCCAGCCTCGCGTCGACTGATACCTAGACGTGATTAAAAGAGAGGAGAGGGGAAATTCAACAAATTATAGTCTACAAGAGCTGCAGAAACTGGGGGAAGGAAAGCAGATGAGATGCGACTGCTGAACACTGAAATGCTGGAACAACACAGCCCATATGAAAAGCAGCATAATCCGGTCTTCGAAAGAACAGTCATTCTCTAGGCCATGGTCTGCAGTAAGGGCTGCTACGAACTGGGAGAGCCGCGTGGAAACAGCTGGTTTCAGCTGACAGCATCTCAGTGTTATCTCGGAGACCAGAAAGCTTCACAAAACCCGCAGAAGTCACAGACTGGTACAGAGCGCAGCTCCAAATGCAGCCAAGGAGGGCTTAAAATCACCACCGCTCTGGCCGTTTTCATCCCTGCATGCACTGATCCTGCTACGGCCTCAGCCTCCCTGGGAAACAAGGAATGCTCCCCACACCCTTAAACTGCAGGACCTCAACTCTGGGCAGCTCTGGCAGGCGGCTGCTCCCCTCTTACGGCAAAGCCGGTGGTGCCCTGCTGACAGAAAGGACCGTGCCAGGGCTCCACGAGAGCAGTAGCCAGCGTGCCCGCAGCCCCATGCACAATCGTGCAGCTTCTGTCCGGAATGCAACCACGGAACTACGGCCATGGCAACCGCTACACCCAAGCGCTCTCAGCACCCTGCAGCTTCCCCAGAGATCCAAACCCAAACTGACCGTAGGTTCCTGTTTCAGCTAAAACTTTAAATACACCAGTATCTAAAACCAAATAAATACAAATACTGAAATTAAGGAGTTTTTTGCAGCAATATTACCATTTGTATAGGTATTGCTGATTTTCATGAAATCATT
Organism: Pluvialis apricaria; assembly: GCA_017639485.1. Lineage (NCBI taxonomy): Eukaryota > Metazoa > Chordata > Aves > Charadriiformes > Charadriidae > Pluvialis > Pluvialis apricaria. The sequence goes on from CM030014.1 coordinate 28,978,803, forward strand.
CTGAGGTAGTCCACTGTTCCTTCTTCACAACTTTTTCCATATTATTAAGAACTTAATTAATTAAAGGCAATTTGCAGATGTATTCTGCTCTGAATAGCTGCCACTGAAGCGGGTGTCTCCATTAGGGAAATTTTCCAAACGGTTCCCAACAGCACTGCTATTAGCTGATCCCCAGGAGCCCACATGTCAATGAATTGCTGGCTCCTGCAACCATTTTCTCAATGCTTCTATTCGGCTGACAGACGCAGCAATAGAAACACAGCAGCCAGCACCCATTTGCAGCAGCAGCATCCCAGTTTTGGGTTTAGATGAATCAGATGGGAAACACCTCAAAAGATCTCCTGCACGCTTACACCCACAGGGAAACCTCCCCTCTCGCCAAGAAGAGGCCAGCATGGCTGTAACAGCAGAAATAACGACCGTGATGCAGGGGGAAAGCAAGTTGGGACAGCTGAACACGGCAAGGCCCTTACGTCTCCTCGTGCTCCTCCGCTTCAGCCTGTAGGTCTCCTTGCCGCTGCAGAGGCGGTAGATGAAAGAGCCGAGCTGCTCCATGTCACTGACGTGCTCGGTCGCGATCATCTCCTCCTGGATTATGTATGTCTGAGGCAGGTACGTCCCTTTCTGAAATGACAGTTTCCACCAAAATAAGGCACAAACAGTGCCATGACCTCCTCCTCTGTTGCGGACAGAGTGCCAAGGACAGCCAAACTGTGAGAAATTCACTGTTTGAGGGCTCAAACTCCACTTAGCGAGGCCAGTTCACATGCTTGCCTGTCCTCACTGTAAGCTGTGCCATGCTACTAGCACAGGGCACACAAAACGGATTAGATCCAAAAATTGAATGTTCACGTAGGGGATGAAGCCAGTGTAGGATCAACCCTGTTATAAACTAACCCCAGTTTTAAAGGAGGGCGCACAAAGCTGTAACTCTGAGAGCACAATGAACCCATCTGGAGAGGGATCAAGGCTCAACCAAAATGCCAGGAACACCCCTGAAAATGTGCATTTTACATTTACTTCAAAAGGCAAAAAAAATGAACAAAAAACCATCCCTGCTCAGATTCCAGTTTCCTGAGTTTTCCCCATTTCCCCCTCCCCCTTGGTCCACTCAGCACAGCCACAATGATCTGTCGCCCTCATAGCCCAGAGGAACGGGGACGAGAGATGGGCCACGGGCGCTGCATTTAGAAACACCACCCTGCGTGGCAGCGCTAGGCACTCAGGGGAAGGCGAGCTCTCGGCACACTTCCAGCACCCCAGGGACACTGTTCGGCGACTCTGGGGCAGTGCAGGAAGGCAGCTCACGCCAGGGACTGCGCTGGGGCAAAGCAGCACACGCAAGCTCCCTGCTGCTAGGGTGGAGGCCGCTATGAAGACCAGGGTGACGAGTGGGGTGCCTGGTGGGGGGACATGGCAGAAAGCCACCAGGGACTGGAAAAAAACGGGGAGAGAGAAAACGGGGTACCTGGGAGCACCCTGGGGATGGAGGCTGCCTCCTTCCCTGCAGGAAAGAGATGTATTCGGCATTGAAGACTCTCTGCAAGCTGATTCCTGGGTGCTCAGCGCATCTCGCGGCTGCCTGGGCACCGCGGTGGGAATGCGCAGCTGTGTTACAAGCACAGCTTGGGCTGGGGGCACACTCGTGAGCAGACTAGATGCTAACTAGGCCATGAAGCAAAGACTCACTTCTGGTCCCTTTTGCTTAAGAAGAGTCAAAGAAAGAAAAGACTGGGCAGATCCTGGGGCCAATATAAATATAATCAAGCGGAAAAGCAAGCAACAGCAGCACAATTTTAAATACCACCTCTTCAGTTTCCACCACAGGACTGGTTATCTCCATAGAGATGTACCTGGAAACACGCTGTCTGAACTTAGCACTGTGCTGTTGGGCTGGCACAGGCTACTGGATCGATAAAGTGGACTAGACTATTAGTGGAAGTTTCTACTACACTGACACAACAGTTCTGCAAGAAAATCAATTCTTGATCCTCAGTGGGAGAGTGCAGGAGAGGGCATGTGATACGTGCAGTTACTGGCAGGAGCTGTCACATTAACCCCTGGGGCTGGGGCTCAGGATTTGCCACATCCTTGACCTGGTGAGAGAACTTAGAGAGAGACACATGCACAGAATCCAGTTTCTTCATTGTTCTAGATTTAAATAGCTGTGGCAGCTGAAGTAGTCAGGAATCATCGCTCCTCCATCACAGGACTGTGCAACAAGGATGATACCTTCAATTCTCTGCCAAGAGTTTTAAGAAAACTAAAGCTTTGAGCATCTTGCGTTCTGCAAAAGGTGTGGATCTTCCATCATTTAACTGGGTCATCTCCAACCTTCTGCTGCTGTGCGGGGGGAGCATCCTTCCACCCTTTTCTCTCAGGTGCTTATGCAGCCCTGCTCACTAAACTGTCACACCTACGCAGAATAAAGCCTGCAAGAAGCAGCAGAGCTGCCATTTACAGGCAAAAAAAATTCAGGCACAGGAGGCCTGGTAATGTGTACACGGGGACAGCAGGGCCGAGACCTGAGCGGGGTCTGGCAAAGCCATGCCCGTACACAGCAGGGATTGCAGAGCAGGCACGGGGCACGTGGCAGCCACGCTGCAAAGGGGCACCCTGGCACCAGGCTGGCCAGGGAGGAAAGGGCAAAGGAGGTTCACTGACTCCCTGCGCTGCCACAGCCTGCTGGAGCAAACCGCTAACAACATTCGCTGCACTCAGGTTTGGTCCTAGAAACGGGACTGAACCCACTGAACATCTTCGAAACTAAACTTGCAGCTGGAAATTAGTCTCATTCATTAGGGACTTGACTGAGTCAGAGATGCAGAGAAGGTAAAACTCTCTGAGTCCAAGGACCAACGCAGCTCATCCAGCACCCAAACAGGAGCACTTCTGAGCAGGGGGGCAAGTCACCAGGTGACGAAGGTCCCTGCAGCAGGAAGAAATTTGCCCTCTCTGACACAGGCCACCAGCAAGGCCCTGCCTGTGGACGCGAAGATCACAGGCTCACGGGGTAATTCAGCTGGGGAGGGACCTCAGGGCTTTATCCAGTCTGGTCTTGCAAAACTTCAAGGATTTCAATGAGGCAGCACAACCTCCCTGGGCAACCTGCTTCACTGTCCTCAAAAAAAAAAAAAAAAAAAAGTTTTTCACCAAAACTTTTTCTGAGCTGAAGACCAAGCTAAACACTTTAACACAACGTCTCTAAGGTGCATGTTAAAACCTCCACAGACAGATCGGGCACTTACCCATCCCAATAATCAGAAAGTTATTTAAACCCACATCTGCTTTGTACTCTCTTTAAAGAATCAAACACATAAGACCATTTAAAGTGTATTTTTACCCCCTTTCTAAATTCAATTTCTGATAAAGGCAAAGCATCATTTTCATTGACTGCGGATTTATATCTGTTATTTTAGGATGTGACCAGCATTCCCAATCTCTCAGTCTTTTTCTGGGGCTCCACTGTCAGCTTGCACAATCCTGCCTTTTCCATTTCCCTCTGCCCCAGGGACTGGTCACCTGCCATGGTCAGAAGCTGTGGCTGGTTTGGAGCGAGTTGTAAGCAAATGTGTGTTGTACCCCAGCAGGGTTCCAAGCACATTTGCCAGACGGTCACAGTGCAAGAAATTGTGAGGACTGCTAGGAAACAAACTGGAAGTTTGACAGGCGCTGGAGATCAGGCATCTCTCAAGGTGCAACGTTTTGCCTCTGAGCTTAACCCCTATGAAGTTCACCACACTGCGTGCAGCAGCAAGTGAACAAAGGGAATTTAAGAAAGAGTAAAAGTTAGATTGGGGGTGGTTTTTTTTCTTTTCTTTTAAATAGACCCACACAGAAGGGAGTAAAAGACCCAGGCTCAGTGCTTTGCTTTACCTGCAAAAGACTGAGGTAGAGAAGCACTTTCTGCAGTCTTAAAAAACCTGGGTTTTTTTCCTGCTGTTCAGATTAAATAGTACTCTATTTTAAGAAGACTGCTTTCAGTCACTGCAATAGCATCACGGGCTTTTGAACAGAACAAAACTGCTGTTACTAAACCCAATTAATGCCGGCTGTGAGCAAAACTGCATGAGCCCGAGTCCAGTGCTGCAGCCCGCAGCACAGCAGGGAGGGCAGCAGAGATTCCTCCCCAAAAGGGTGAAAGCTGAAGGCTGCTACTCCCCAGGGGACAGAGAGCTCTGCAAACGGCAAACTGCAGCGGTAACCACGGCAAGAGTGAAAGGAGGGAAATGTTTCTTTTTTTCCCTTGATTGCTACAATCAGTAAAAACCAGAGGGAAGGAATCTGCTGCTTCTCTGTGTCACCCTGGTCAGGCTGATCCCTCATGCCAGCGTTACCGTGCTGTCTGCAAAACTAATATTTCAGCTAAACCCACTGAAGCCTTCGCTCTGCGTGAAGTCTCAGCTCTGTCAGGAACAAGGCTTACTTCCCCAGACACAGCAGTTCCGATTTCCCACGAGCTTCCAGCTGGCACCCACAAGCCAACTCGAGAAAAGCATGCAAAAGAAGCAGGATTGCAGCTGTACCTTCACGTTAACCAGCAGCTCCCACAGGTTGCGAGGAGGCATCACGATAGTGGTGTTCAGCTCGATGACGTAGCATTTATCTAGCGTTATGTCATGATAAGCTGTCAGACCCTGCGTTCCAAGCACAGAAATTAAGGAATTGAGCCCTTTGCAATTAAACGTGGCTGTGAAAATGGGTGAAAAGAGGGAATTCGGGGAAGATAGGAAATTGCTTTAAACAGCAAACCTGTCCCAGGACCTGCCTACCAAGCAGGACGAGCAGGTTAGAAAATCTCAGAGAGGGCCCTGGGAAGGCGGACAGCTCAGTAATAAGATCATCATAGACGTCTGTGACAACAGTGATAGCGCTAGGCCATGAGCACTGTTCTGGTGCACCCCAGCTCAGCGCCGTGCTACACCCCCAAAGGCCCCAAAAGCTCCTTACTCGCTGGAAATCATGGATGATGTCCGCAGGGTCACTCCCTCCAAACTGGGGCACTGGGACATTGATTTGCTCATAGTTCTCCTCAAGGTAAATCTTGACGTCTTCGTGCAACTCCAGCTGCCCTTTGAACGGCGAATACAGTGAGTCTTCGTAAAGGACGCCGCAGTGAAACACGCTCTCACGGGGCAGCTGTGGGGACAAGATCCAGACAGAAGTACGACACTCATACACCCCACACCCCATTAACAGCTACAGAAAACATGGGAAGAAATGTACCCATACCGGGTAAAAACACTCTTTTCAAACTGATGCTTGAAGCTATTTCAAGATCAGTCTTTTTAACCCAAAATGTTTTTGATTAAGACAGGGCAAAACACCCTTGTGAAATCACCATGTCTCCCTTCCTCCTAGCCAGGTCCAAAGGGAATAAAGAATTCTCTGTGGGATTTCACAAGGAGTAACTCAGAAAGCCAAACTGACTGCCTATAGGCTTTTAAATTTCATAGCCAGGATGTTCATATCCCACCATAGACATGGCTTCCAGTAACTGCATTTTTCTACATAAGGCATATAAGCTTGGGGCGAGCAGAGCATCACTTCTAAAAGCACTTGTAGCTTGGATATGGCAAATGCACCAAAAAAAAGCAGCTTTGCCTTGCTGCAAAATAGGAGCTGCTGCTCTCCAGGGCTCCAGAAGCACAAGGTATGGGCAAGAAAGCTAACACAGGGTGAGCCATCAAATTTGAGCGTGAGGATCACAGGGACAAACTGCAGCCACCAGAGACCGAGACATAAAGACCGCCTCGCCTTGGTCTCCCAAGCACCTCTGACCATGTTGAACAGCTTTGCTGCGTAACTGGATATGAGCTGTCATTTGGTATTGCAGGCAGGCAGTTGGGGTGACACCAGGTGGTCCCAAATGGACCAGCAGGCATTTCCCAGTGCCATTCAGCACGCGCCCAGGGTAGGTTATTGACTGGGTGATGGACTGAATGCTGTCCACAACCTGGTCGATAACCTTCCCTCAGTGCCGGGGGCTTCTTCTCATAAGGAACTGTCTACACAAAAGCCCTGCACCAGGGTGCCGTCACACTACCACAGCGGCGTGTGGGGAGGACGAGCAGCCCTGCGGTTGTCATAGGGTTTCCAGATCAGGTATAAATGAGCACAGGTAATAAAGCACTGGTGTATCTTAAAACAAAGATTGCAAGTTAATTTGACAGCAAGAAAATTTATGGAGCAAGGGAGTGTATAAAAAGACTATATTGCTGAGTGGATAAGTGCTGGCTGCTGAGACGAAGGCAGCCGGCAGTCCTGGGAGAACTCATTCACTAATAGCTGCTCCACAGCAGAACGAGGGCTTCAGTGCAAATCGATGCTCTAGGGTTTCTTGGCTAAACATTCAGCAAGCCACAGAGCTCAGCAGTTTTCTCCTTAAGAAGCAGCTCTGCCCTGTCTGATTCCCTCTGCTCTGACCCACCACAACGCTGCCTGCCCAGCGCCTCCGTGGGCCAGGCTTTGCAAAGACTATGTGGCAGAAAAGGTGCTGAATTTTCACTCACTTTTCACTTCTCACTTGCTTTATTAATAGTGGCACCTATTTTTGTTACACCTACAGAGTTTTGCTGTGCTAGGGCCTAAAAGACCTACTGCGAAAAGCTGTTCCCTTGCCAGTACCTCCCTGATGTCTCCAGGGCTTGCTCTCCCCTCACAACAAGCCACGCTTTCAGACTGCCTTACCCCTGACAGCAGTGATGTTGGGTATAAAAGGTAGAACTGGCAGGATACTTTCATGGTGTTAAAAAAAGGCAAAACAAAGCCACAAAGGTGGGGAGGAGGAGGGTTTCTGGAAGGCCTGGCAGTAGGGATGGAGGTGAGCCTGAGCCTACCACTTAAGACATGCCTCATCTGCCGTGCGCAGAGGACCGGCTCCTGAGTTACCGCAGTGCAAAGCGCCAGCTCTTTCAAAGGCTGAAGCAGCTTGTCTGGCTGCTCCCGCTGAAGAGCCAGCAGTCCTTCCCGACTGGCACTTACCTGCGTGATGAAGAAGTATCTGTACACATACATCGATGCAAAGACCAAGCCCAGGAGCAGTACGAGGAGACCCATGGTCAGGTAGCACACCCCGCTGAGCGATGTCCTCCGGCCCTGCACCACAGGAGCTGGCTCCTCCTACGAGACAAAAATGAGAGCATCGGTCAGCTGCTGCTGCAAGGGATCAGAAAATCAACTATATTTAATGCAAAGGCTGTGCATGGGTTTGTGGTGTGCAACTTGAAGGGGGCAGGCACGGTCCTGCAAAGTGACTTTACTGGTGCATGACTTTACAGTGCATTCTGGCAAGAGTAAAACACTTCTTATGCATTTTGCTCTCCCACGTCCCCTTATATACATATATATTATACATATATATATATACACACACACACATAAAGTCTGTGTGTGAACATACACACGTATGCATACTCTGCTTCCCACCAACTGCTCAGAACAAAGTCAAGCTTTGTTTCAGTGGGAGATAAGAACTGACTGAAGGAAAGGAAATCAGGAACTAACAGTTCCTGGCGACCTAACTTAACAGCATTTATGTATTTATACACAAAAAATTTTGTTGAAATGCTGCCACTCTTGCAGAAATTTTTCAGGGGAAATTTTTAAGGTGGAAATTACTGGTCTCAGAGAGGTACCTCCTGGCCCTGCTGGGATGAGCCTACCCGAACAGCTGTGTTGATCTCAACTTCATTTTCAAGCAGATTCCAGCACACCTTCCAGGAATATGGTCAGAGCATCAAAAGAAAACATATCTGCTGTTTTTAGAGTGCTGCCCAATCTATACAGACAGTAGCCAGCTCACCTTGGTACAGCCCTCAAAAAGGAGGGCAGTGCAAAGGCAGGGTTACCGCCTGGGGACCACTCATCCCAGCCTACCATGCTCTTGTTTTTACTACCAAAATAACCCTCCGAAATGTTAAGCAGGAGGATGTAAGGCCTTTCAGAAGCAGATGAAAGAAGCCGGTTCAGAGATGCCCCAGTTTCCACACAGAAGAGCTGAAAGCTGCCCTCAGCTATGCAGGCAGGCAGGGGAGAGAGGTGCCAGGGAGGGCTCCTGCAGATTAACTCCCTCTCCGCGGTACGTGATCCGATGTGTTTGATTAGAAAGACAGTGTCCCCACAGCCAGTCAGAGACTGGTATGAACTGGAGGAACAGATTTAAAAGCAAACAACACACTCTCATTTCTAAGATACATCACTTTTAAAAGGAAGAGATGTTTCTCCAGGATAACATGGCCAAAACCCACAGGGTGGTGCAGGTGCTGAAGCCCCAAGGGGAGATGCCCCTCAGTCCCCGTGTAAGACTGCTCTGCACAGCAAAGCTGGCAGCGAACACCTCTCTCCCCTTCCCAGCCACGGAGCAGCCCTCACGAGAGCAGTCCCAGGCCTGGAGGCGTCTGGTCACCCCTGCCCCGAGACTGGAGCGCCCCAGCATCCCTGGGACGCCCATGGGGAGCCCACCAGGCAGGGATCCCCCTACATCCCTGGCACCTGAGCTCCATCGAGGTGCAGAACAGGGGCAGAGCCAGGATCCTGCAACCCCTCTGCTACCTGCTCCGCTCCCAGCCAACGCGGACTGCTTCAGCTATCACCTTTTTCTTTTCCAGCCACGTTCAGACTGATAACTGCAAAGACCAAATTGCTTTGGGAGAGCAACAATTCCAGCACGCCTCCAGGAGAAATTAATCTATATTTATTTCTCCTTCATACCAGCTCTTGAAAGACCCGCTGCATCTCTATTCACCGCCAGCTCCCTACATTGAAGGATCAGTGTAATCAGTTTGTTGCTGCTCCTTCAGCAAATAAAGGGATGAGCAGACTGAAAAATATCGCACTTTAAGTTCACTTCCAATCTTTCCCTTCCTCTCCTTCTGCAGACAAGGGGCAGCAACCGCGACAAGCCACAAAGAAAAGAAAAGAGGGGAAAAAAAAAAATATCACATTACTAGAGAAAGTTGAAAGGCTCTCTGACATGAACTGCTAGGACAGGAAAGTCATGCTACATGTCAAGTGTTTCACAAAAACAGATTTCCCCAGATACTTGTCATCAGAGAAACAGTGCAGACAGTGGGGGTGAAGAGGAACGAAAAGCTCTCCAGCTACTGACACTGAAGCATGGCTGAGAAAATGTTTAACACTCCGCCAGTGAATTACATCCGAGAGATGCCAGGTTCCCTTGATGGATTACGGACTGCTCACTTCCTCGGTGAGCTGCAAACGCCAACTCCACGGAGAGCTTGGGGAGAGGGTTCAGAAGGACACAGCAGCTCAAAGAGAAAAAAAATTACTCCCACTAAAAAGAAAAACTGTGTTGGAAGAATGGTAGGGAGGGGCACATACGCCCTCGCTGGTTTGCTATTTGCTAGAGCAGGTCTGTGCTCTTTGCACAGCCAAAGACACACTGAGACACCCCACCCCTCACCTCCAAAGCAGATGAGTTCAGCTCCTTACAAAGCATTCCTGGCTTTGGGAAAAATGCCTGAGTTTTGCATTTCGGGAGAAGGTGGGGGAAGCCAAGCAGAGCTTTGCCCTGGGAGAAGTTACAGAACACCAGGAAAAATGAAAAGAAACTCAAATTCTGAGGGAGGAAAGAAAAACTCTACAGCAACTGTTCTGATGGAGACGAGATTAAGGCAGGGAGGTTAAAAATGCTGCCAGGCAGGCCAAGGGGAACGATTAACCACAGTCCTGCAAAACACTGTATAAAAATCACCTGCGCAAACCCTCACTGAAACATGCATCGCCTCTCCCAGTCCAGCAGATTAAAAGGCCACCAGCCTTTGTCACAATGAATGAATTACAATGTAAAAGCCACTACATGTTAGTTGGCACCCGAACTTTGGGCTGGAGGCGTTCTCAGCGCTGACAGCCTGGGGACTGAGCAGTGCACTACCTGCTTTAACAGCATTTCACCCAGGATAACAAATCTTCACCAGGTTGGAAAAATCCAGGCAGCTTCTTCCACAGGCTGCTGCCCGGCGCGTGCCGCAACGTACCTCCTTCCCACAGGACTGCCGCTCCCTGCAGTAGAAACACGGGTATTTAAAAAAAAAAAAAAAAACATGAAATCCATCGCAGCTGATTTCCATCTGTTCTTGCTGTAGGAACGCATGGCTCCCCAGCAAGGGAGCAGTTTTCCCCTAAGCTAATCTAACCAGAAAGACCCCCAGGACCAACCGGTAAACCAAACCCTGCACCGCGCTCATGCTACACAGCAGGCTTTGCAGATCTGGCAGCATTCCTGACCTCCATGAATTTCAGTAGCAGGAAAAAGAATTGGACTTGGCAGTGGCGTTCTCCTGAAGAGCAGATCATGCCGTCGAGATGTGCATTTCCACCGAGGACAAAAATCTAAATCTTAACATGCAAAAATGCTGTACATTCACCAGGTGTTTAACAATATTCTGTAAGAATTCATTAACCAGACACTCTTCTTGCAACAAGCCATTCTACTAATTTTCTGCCTTAAACAACTACGGGGTTTTTTTGCCAAAAGAAATGGGAAAGGTTGGGATCAAAACCATCCCTGGGCAGAGGCAGGGACAGGTATATCAGTTCAGCAAATGGACATCCCTTTCTTTTTTCATCATTTTAAACACAATATTCCAACAGATGGGCATGTTTTACACAAAAATCAAGATAAAGCCATTCCTCCCATCTCTGGGCTACGCAGAGGACAAACATTCATTTGCTCCTCCATGAACAAACGGATGGAAAAGCGACTGCAGCAGCAGAAGAGCACGATGTCCACGCACTACGCATGTGCACACGAGGAGAATGCACGGACAGGTCCACAGCTCTGCAAAGTACCCCACTGCGATTTCAGGGAAGGAAAACCCTCCCACTCCACACGATGATCCTTTCCTTTGCTTCGTATTTCTTGTTACCACCACATACCCCAGCACCGGCGCAGGCAGCAGAAGCTGCCACTTTGCTGACCCGACAGAAAGGCCCAGGCCAGCTCCCTTTCCAGTGGGAAAACTGGAAGAGGCTGCGGGCACAGCTCCTTCCCCTGCGCAACCCGAGGGCAAGGCACAGCTCGCTCTTCCTCCGCACGGGCAATGGGGGAAAGCATCCATCTCTCAAGGAGAGCACCCGCACATCTTGGTCTTCTGCCAGGCATTGTCCTGCTAATACTTCATCCCACCGGGCGAGAGACAGAGGCAGCTCCAGCACGCAAGCCTGAATAACCAGACATGCTGACGCGGCTCCGGTTTGCAGGCGCGATTGCTTCGCAGATACTCAACCCAGCGCCCAGCAGCAAGACAGGATACTGGAATATAAAAAGGAATTCCTTTCCTTGGATAAAACAGGCTCTTCATTACACTCCAGCACCCTGCCTGCTTGCGGGGCTGGTGCGGGAACAGGCGGCAGATATCCTGATGGGAGAGGATGAAGTTATGATACAGACCATTCAGTAGAGGAGGCTTGAAATTAGCCTGAGAGGGGAAAAGAAGTCCTAATTCAGTCTTTGAGGATTTTCTCCACAATTTCAGGCCTTGCTGAGGACATGATGAAAACAGCTGCTGTCCTGTTATCCCTATTTGTTACTGGACAACTGAGGAACATCTCTCCTACAAGGAGGTGGGCAACAGAAGCCCGGCTGCGCTTTACAGGCGCAATGCCCAATCCATAGCATGGAAACCAAATCCAAAGGCCAGAGTAAGGCAGAGCGGGGAAACCATCGACGCCTGCCAGGCACTGCCAAGGGCACCTACTGCTGAGCAAACCCTCCTGGCTTCACGGCGCTGAGCCTTCGGACACATAACACTAGCAGGGGCTGCTAGCAAGAACCATACCCAGTGAGATATTGCCCTTGATATTTCTCATGAATAAGTATTTGATTCTATCACTCCTTCATCACCAATGTCTTGCTGAAGATGACAGAAATGAGGAAATTAAGAGCGTCATGTCATACCTTATTCCCTCCTGAGTCACACATAGCCTTGGTAGAGGTGGGCTCAGCTCATGCCCTTTTCCTGCTTCTTCAGCTTTGGAAACAGCTCCGAGTTCTCCACAAACCATTTTTCCTGCATTTCTGAAACACACAGCCTTGAAATCTTTCATTTTAGGTGTAGCAGGGCCTGACAAACAGGGGACACAGCTCAGCAAGTGGCTAAATATACACCCCCAACAGGCAAAGAAGCTTGGGGTGACTAAAAATAGTAAATGTGATTTTGACAACTGACAAGTGAGAAGAGAAATGTGATGCAGAGTAAATACTCAAAGGGACGCAGTTTGGAGAGGAGTGCTATCTGAAAAGCAGCAAAATATGTCATCCCTCTCTGGGAGGTTGCTTGTTTCAAGGGAGCAGCAGCCTGAGCTCTCAACGTAGAAGATGTCTGTAGTCACGTCAGTACACTTGTCACAGGCAGCCATGGCTTCCCCAAAGGACGCAGGCTCGAAACTTACGAAACCCACATCAGAAAATCTAACTGATCTCACCGTTTAGTCATTTCTGGTAACCAAAGGCCAACAGGGACTATGGAAAAAGAAAAAAAATCAGTTCAAGGTCTCTACCTCCAGCACATCAAGTCCCATATTCACCGCTAAAATCAGTCACTGCTTTACAAAATGCAAGAACTTGCAATAGCAGCACCTCCATTGACTTCAGATGGAAAACCCCCACATCTGACTGCTGGAAAATTGTAGCGCTGCCTCAGTGGGTGTTAGCTGGTACGGACTGACCTCTCCTCTGATACGCTGGGCTTGGCTTTGCGTGTCACCTCTCGGCAAAGCAACCCCCACGTCCACCCCGATGCAGCCTGCTCTTCCTGCAGGCGAAGCAAAGCCCTCTCCATCCACCCACCCCACAGACAGCATCCCTACTACCTGCGGGGGCTGGGCACTGCCAGCACTTACTGATGCTGCTCTGCGTGATAAAACACACCGGAGAGTTTGTGGGATAAACTGTAGGGCAAGGAGATCCAGACCTGTCTCCCAGAGACAACCTCTGCCCTATTTAGGCATGCAGACCCAGGGGAGATCGGCGATGAAGAGCCCCAAGGGTCAGTCAGAGCGAGCAGAGACGGCCAGCCAGGGTTTGAGGTTGGAGCACTTGCCAAGCTAGAGCTCTGGAGAAGGAAAGTGAGATACTACGCACAGGGAAAAGGCAGATGAAGGAAGACAAGAAAGGGGAGAGGAACATAGACAGATAAACCACCGCAGCAAAGGCAGTTCATCCTTGCATCCACCAAAGCATCTCCCACGCTCCAAAAAAGGCTCCTCTGCCAGATGAACAAAAAATGAATCTTGTCCTCAAGAGCAGTTATGCTTGGAGGGAGGAGAGGGAGTGAAACGAGGAGAAATAGCAGGTGACACCACGAGGGGAACAGTGCCGGCGCCATGGCCCCGGCAGAGAGTCACAGGGGTCAGTGCTCAGCACCAGCAATGAGAGCCCCTGGGCAAGCCCACTGCCTGGACGGAGAGTGCTTCCAGCCTGAAGAGCATTTCTAATGCTTTCGGTCAGAAAAGAAAATAATGTGTGCATGCATGGAGAGAGAGGAGAGAGAGAGAGATACACACACACACATACATATATGGCACCCAGTTTCCAAGGCAACAAACTCCCCACACGCAGTACTCGAGCAGCGCTTGTGCAGGGCACGCAGCAGCGTTTCCACAGGGAACACAACTGATGGTTTGGACTCCAAGATGCCTGGAAGCCAAAAAAAAAAATAAAAAAGCCTGTAATTAAGAGACTATCACAGCTGAAGGCAAAAAGGTTGCAATAAATGAATCTAATCACATCTTTAAACGACACCATAGCACGTGACTAGCAACAAAGCCACCTGCCTCAGGAGTCACTTCGCAGCACTGGAAATTAGAATATCAAAAACAACCACTGGCTAATTAAAAGCCCCAGCTTTGTTGACAGACAACAAAGACAGCAGGATGTTAAAAATGCAGCCTAGCATGTGGGAGCTCCTAAGCACTCAATGATCATATTTTCCTTCTCTCTCGTCAGCAAGAGAGATATAAACCCCCCTCTTTTTTCCTTTTTCCATTACTCTCTGGAACTAAGGGGCTGTTTCTCCTCCCTCTTTGCACAGCGGTAAGGAATTCATTTCCATATATTTTTTTTTTTATTTTATTTTTTGGCAGAGGCAAAACAACTTCCAGCTGGAGTTTTTCCAGCCCTCCTCTCCTCTTTCCCAGGAGTAAAACCATTCAGAGCATTACCAGAGCCAACAAAGCCCCTTGCAAAAATAAGACTATTCTTACCAGGCACATAGCTATAGCCCCAAGCGTCACACTGAACACGCAGGCAGGCAGAGAGAAAATAAACAGCTGTGATAGTGGCAAAAAATGTCCAAACCTGGGTGTTGAACAGCCTGAATGCCAAAATATGGGGTCTGATAAACACAGCGTGATTTCCAGAAATGAACAGGAACTGCAGCCACTCACTGCAAATCAGTCCCTGGGGACTCACTGGGAAAATCAGTCCCTGCCCCGGGGCAGCGCCACCACCACAGCTAAAAGGCTCTGGAGCACCTGGGCAGACCTCACCTGGGAGAGGGAAGGAGCAAGCACAGCCAAGTGAAGGCTTTTGCAACCCTGAAGTGGGAGGCAGCATTAAAAGTATGGGAATTTTCCCCAGGAGAAGAATGAAGGTTAAGCTTTGGCATTGGGTCTCAAAACCTATCTAGAGCAATTAAAGACAAAAGGCAGCTCAAGCAAGAGTAAAGCAGAGCAGCTGCTCTGGGGGTAAGGGAAGTTGTTAAATCGAGGGGTTGGCGAAGGTAAAGAGAGAGACTTGATTCAAAGGTAAAGACATCTGCTGGTGGGCAGACACTCGACTCCTTAAAAGACCTTTGACCAATACCAAAAATATTCAACAATGTCAAGAAACTGAGGCAAGGAAATGCCAACAGCTTTCAGCTTGCTCTTGGTGTAGTTGAGTCTCCCTTCTCCTCCCAGGTGAAGTGAAGAGAAGCTGCTACCAGGTGCCCACAAAACCAGCCTGCTTGCTTCCACCTTCACAGGTGGCTTGGGAAGAAGTAAGCCACAAGCCTGACTGCCCACCAAAGTGACGAGCTGACCCCTGGCATGACAGTGGGACCACACACTCAGGAAGGAGCTGGACAGACTTCCCTTCCGACAGCCACACGCTCACCTTTTCGCAGACTAAAACTGTACAATTGCTCCAATATGAAACGAGCACGCCTACCAACCTGTGCAGGAGGCCCAGGGAGTCCTGGGCACAAGCCAAGAGAGCTAGCAACTGATTTTGCCAAAGGTGCGAAGGATTGGGTGCTGTCTCAACACATTTGAAAGCAGAAAACGTGATAGGGAAAAGGCCTCCACACACATCAAAAGGTTTCACGCAATTTCACCTGAAGTTGTTCACTGCCAGTGATGGCTTTGGATCCTGATGAAGCACAAGAGCAGCACAACAGTTGGGCAGAGGTCTCACTTGAACACCACCGCTGGCTCTAACCACTGCCTCCCCCCAGCCAGCTCCATGTCCGGACAGTTTTGGGGTCCAAACAAATGTATAATTTAAAACTATAGCACCCACCTCTGAGCTTCCACAGCCAGGCAGGCAGAGATGGTCAAGAGCAAATTAGCCATTGTGGATGTCGCCAAGGGCAAGCCAAAAGCACTGCTGATCTGGCTGTGGTCAATTAAGCCATCGCTGTCCCACCTCACTCTTCCACTAGAGGCTACTGATTACCAAAAGGCTGGTGGAAAGGAGGACGCAGCCCTGCCCAACACACTAATGAGCGGGAATAGCCAAGGTACTGCCTTCTGCTGGCTCTGCAGATGAGAGGGGCATCAGAGCCGCAAACCCGTACTGTTCACTCCAACCAGAGGGGTCAGAGTCCACTATTTCCCAGAGTTCAAGCTGAAGCATCTCAACAAGGAACCAGACTTCAGTTACATTTCCCTCTTCCCTGAAAACCAGGACTTACACAGTGTCACCCCATAAAATGAAGGCACTACTCCCTTTCAGAACAGACAGCGATTATCTCTTCTCCCAGCAGCAGCGTAGGAAAACCCTGACAGTCAGCCCTACACTTGAAAATTCACCACAAAGAAACGGCGTGTAGTTTAACAACAGCAAGAGAGAAGAGGCAAATTTACCCTTCTCAACTTTATTGTTCAAACTGACTTCAACAGTAGGGCACAGCAGCAAGGAAGACAACTCTGCAAAGCAAGTGCAGAGGGATGAATTAAAAAAAACAAAACCCCTCATACTGTCCTCCCTCAAACTGTAACACTGGCATTTAAAAACATAACAGAACGCACTCAGGTTCCCACATATCACCTGCGAACAAAATACCCATCCAGAAGTGAAAATGCCTTTTCCATCTCCTGTAAACCCATTAATGAGCAAAGATTTGGCAGCACAACAGCAGGAACTGCAAAAGGGCACACAAGGAGAACTCATCCTCCCTAGATGCTCCATCTCTCCAGACCTGGAAGCAGTGCTCTGCTGCGCAGGAGCTCCCCTCTTCTGAGCAGCCGTACACAGCACCTGCCAGACCACCCCTCCCCGCACAGCCACGAGCGCGGCACGGTGCAACCACGGGGTGAAAACCAGCGTTCTGCTCATCACTGCACAGCTCAGGGCTTCTTATGGCACAGCGAGGAGAGCTCCCGTCCTACCGACACCATCTGTATCGCTGCAGTATTAATACATGCAGCGTATGCAGCAAAGCTTCCGCCTCATACTTACATTTGGTTCACTTGTACCCTTTAAAACTGCTTCTTTTTAAACATATTTCTTGGTTTTCTGTGTTTTGCCAAAGAAATTGCTGCACCCAAAGTGGGTAAATGCAACAGGTTCTTCCCACGTAAAGAGCACCTACGTGCAAAGCTGAGTTGGCTTCAGCTCTCCTCCAGCTTTGGGAGAATGCACACCTCTAGACAGACATTTCAAGTTTCTCCGTCTCCAGCTCTTCAGTCTGCATCTCGTTAGTGAGAGAGAGCTCTGTGTTTCCAAATTCAGTCATATTTATTACATTTCTGCTAGAAATAGTCATTCCCTCGCCTAATCCCCCCACCAGTTTTAGCCAGACCCTTCATCATGCTCAGCTGGAATATCAAATATTCATGTCCAGAGTCCGGTAAGATACTCAAGTCTAGCACTTCACTAGAGCAGATCCTGTAAGGGTCCAGAGATGTTTTTTCCAATTCAGCCCTTCTTCCTCCACTTCCAAGGAATCCCCAAACCACACAGAACCGAGAACCAGCGACAACGGTTCTTTTTAAGCTGAAGACTCCACACAGGACACAAAAAGAAGTCATCGCTTCAGCCCACATAGATATGGGAGGGTTGGGCAAAGGCCAGGAATAACCTTCTGTTACAGGAGGCAGCTTCTTCAAATTAATACCTGCCATGTTTAGATCCCTAAATCAAGACTTCAACATGGTGAAAACACCATGCTCAGGCGCATCAAGCCTGGACCCAAGCCCGCAAACATGTCAATGAGCATAATCAATCCGCATCGCTGCCAGCTAGTTTTTCCTCCCTCTCTCTGGACATACAGCTTGCTTTGTGAAAAATCCTGTTTGAAAGACTTTTCCTCACATCCCCTTCCCCAGCCATCTGTCTTCCACCTCACAAGCACCCTGGCAAGGAAGTCGCTCCCAAAACCCCCCCATTGCGTCGGCACAGCATGTTCCACCAAGCTGGCGTGACGCTGCTTTACAGGGCCAGCAGAGATGCCTCCAGAGCCACTGCTCCTCCACCCGCCCCACATGACGGAGCCCAGCTCTGGAGCATCACTGCTCATGAGGCACCGGTACCTCCGGGAAGGCCAGAACTGGCATTGCTGCCTGTCCTGCTCTGATCTCCTCCCATGAAGCACGCAGGAGTCCTCTCGGGCTCGCTCAGGCAGACGCGAAGCAGTCAGAGCCCACCTTCCCCGCCTGAGCACAAGAAAAGGCAGGGGAGCAGGGGCACAGCAACAGCCCCCGCAGCCAGACACTGTCTGCCTGCGAAGAGCTCCACGTCCACAGTGGACCTGCTCTTCACTGGGGAGTTTCGCAGTGGCAGTCACGGGGAAGGGAGCTTCCCAGGCCGCTGCCCCCTCAGGGAATACGCTCCCCAAGGGTTTCAGGGCTTTCCCCTGCTACTTCTGTACACACGGGGCAACCACGCTCGGTGCGGGAGCCGCTGCCGGCTGCCCCGGGCTGGCAGCAAGGAGGCCGGGGCAGCTCGGCCGTCAGCCACCCGGGGAGCGGCAGCGCTGCCGCCGGGAGGCTGAGGCGCCCCAGCAGACAGCCGTGCCGAGGTGCAGCCTACAAAGAGACCACACAGACAGACAGAAGGGTTGGACAGATCCAGCACCGGACAGCAAACACCTCCTTGTGGGAAGCACTGCCAGATGACCAGGAAGGGTGTGATCCAAAGCCCACCAAAAGGAAGAGTCCTGTTGAGTCTCGGGGAACACAGACGAGAGGAAAGGCATGAAACCAAAGCCTGGTATTACTGCAACCAACAGCAAAACACCAGTCGCACCCACAGGACACCACTGCATACACCCTGGAAAGCCCCTCGCAGCCCCTGGGCCTCAGACCCACTCCCAAGGTGTTTCCAGCGGGCTTGCCAGCGCCTGTGCGTACGGAGAGAGCTCTCCCAGTCCTCCCGCTTCGCCCATAACGCCCTTCTCCTCCACCAGCCAGACCTAGCAGCCACAGCCTGAGCAGACACCATCCTCCCCTCAACATACAAAAACGGGTTTTGCATTCTGCTTCCTCTCCCCAAAGGTTTCTGTGATTGCACCCCCCGATGCACGCAGACTCGTTCCCATCCTCTGCAAACCCTCCTGGTCCCCACGGACGCGCCGTCTGCGCTGCAGCGTTCGCTGTAAGGCACGGCTCACCCCGGGCGGGCAGGGAGGAGCGTCTGGCAGGGCCCTCGGCCAGGGCAGGTAAGCAGCCGCTCTCTGCTGCCTACACAGCGAGGGGGACGAAGGGCACCTCTTCCCTCCAATACTTATCATTTACCCCTCGTGAAGCAGAAGATTTTAATGAAACCCCTTCTCCTCTGGCTCTTGCGCTGTCTCTGCAGAATAACTACCTGCAAGTATTAGCGGGGTTTACAAGGAATCAACCGGAAAAAAAAGAAAAACAAACCAAATTTTGACCGGAGAGCTCCAGCCATCAGTTATACTCAGTTCCTGTGGATTTCAACCTCCACCACAAACACAAGGAGCATATTTCCCAGAGCAGTTAAAGACACAGCGTATGTATTTATTTCCATTTCAGACTGTAAATCCGGAGTTCAATTAAAACTCACTGAATACTATTTTGCATCTGGGAAAATATTTTCCAACGAACACAACAAATTATTTTACTGACTGCACAACCTCAAACTGCCTTCTCCTCCAGGCTGCTACATCCTCCCAGCTCCTACTAACGACAAGAAGATCGTTTCTTTTATAAGCCCTTAAATGTTCCAATTCCCTCAAAATTACGTGTTTTTTTCTGACAGAGTTCAAATTGCATATTCTTTCCCGATTCAAACTGAGCTGCACAGGGAAGAAACAAGGCTCAGCACATGCGAGCTTGCTGTCAGGGCTCCTCACCTGCTACTTTTCAGGACACATTAGCATCACAGACATCTTCCTGCCTGCCACATCTTTGCATTCACGGAGCACCTGCCAAAATTCACAGGCTGCGGAAGCTGCCGCTGAATCATTTCCCAGCTCTGGCTCCTATCACTGGGATTGAAGTTGTGAGATCAAAGAGGAAAGGAATGCAGAGCATCTTGTTTGCATGTCACCAATGCCATTTTGCTGCAAGGCAGCTAAAGAAAGACACACACAGACAGGAATTCTTGGCAGCAGGAAAGAGAGCAGGGCAAGGAAGTGTGGCTACGGAAAGACCAACCCCACAGGTTGGGTGTTTCACAAAGCAGCACACCCCCTCGGTCCAGCTAAGTACGAACTACACCAAAGAAGCCAGGGTCACAGATACCCTGAAAAACAGCACCAGGAAAAGGCCACCTTCTTGCCAGCGGATGAGCAGCTCCCTGGACACCCTCATGCTGTGCTGACTCACTACAACCTGTCCTTCTGCCGCGGGTCTTATGCTGATTTTCTTACATGTCTGTCTGCTGGAATTAAGAGACTGTTGAAGAGTCTTTCTTCTAAATTCATGTTTTTAAGTTCCTTTGTAGTTCACATGGGCTTAAAAGAACAATATCACTCCCCCCCAGGAGTCAGAGAAAGGCCCAAGGCAACGTAAAGAACCCAAAATTTATTATTTGCTACCTAAGCCAATTTCATTCATCTGGCAGGACCTGAATCAGAATAATTTTGATTGCTGGGATCTGGCAGCACTGATGATGGAAATAAGCTTCTGGGTTTTTTATTTTTTATTTTACTATTTTTTAAACTCTTTTTCTCACAGTGCTCATGGAAAGGAACTGCATCCTGCCCGAGCAGGATCGGCAGAACAACCAACTTCCCAGCTGCAGAAAGCTGGTTTAATGGCATCACGAGCTGGAAGTCCAGTGAGATAGTCAACTTTCAGGGTTGGACATCAAAGGTGGGAAGAAACCTACCCCCTTCTTGCGTTCGTAATTAGGAAAGATGAAGTCTGGAAATCACTAAGAGATCACAGTTAGCCACATTCCGCCATTACAGGTTTCTATACAGCTCCTAGGCGTAAGATTAATAGATGCAATCATGACAGACTGAGCACATTCAGACACTGACAGCACAGCTGAGACCTGCAAGCACATCCGTGCGTGATGTGAGAGATCATTACGATATAAGCGACTCCCTAAACTCTCTGCAGAACTGAGCAATCTCCTGAAGCCCCTACTGCAGAGCAACTCTCTGGGGCAGGTAATTCCCACTCGCTCGGTAAGGCACGTGAGGAGGGATGCTCTGCTCTGCTGCAGGAATGGAGCAAAACCACAGCTCCCCCACAGTTTTTTGAGTCAGGGAGGTAACAAGAGTTCGATAAATGATCAAACTGCACGCACAGTCTGAGGCATTTACGAGGAATATAGAAATGTCATTTAGGTCTCCTGCTCTGATCCAGAAGCACTGTAGCAAGGTGGACTTAATGCTGTGGGTCAGGTGCACCTCTCTGGACAATCCCTCCCACTACGCAGTACGATATTTACACCAGTGGGTCCGTCCTCGCAGAAGAGCTTGCAAGCTGGGGGTTCTCCAGCACAAGAGACTTCAGAAACACTCAACTCCCGGCCAAAGACAACAGTGCCCATTTCACCTTCCCCTTCTTGAGAGGGGCACCAGCCACACCACCACTGGCACGTGCCCAGCGCCTGCCCGTGACTCACACGGTATGGATGGGACTTGACATAACTCTACCCCAGGGCCCCAGCCATGCTCTGCATCCATCAGGGATGCCCCAGTGCCCTCGTGCACCTTACGCCTGGCAGGGTCCCAACCTCCAGAGGCACGAGCGCTCGTTCCCCTCCGATGCAGAATCACAGAATGGTCAGGGTTGTAAGGGACCTCTGGAGATCATCTAGTCCAACCCCCGAAATGGTGATACCCATCACCTGAAGCCACAGAGCAATTCAACTTCAGCATGTCAACTCCCATCTTGAAAATTGCAAAGCACCTACAGAGCTGCATGTGCTCTTACCCCCTTGCTTCTCATCCTGCTCCAGCACCAGCCGTTTTGTTCCTCTCGCCCCTTCCCCACACCAACCCTAAGCCTTCAGAGATGTTTGAATTTGAAATCGCCCCCCGAATCACTCCCAGATTACACTCCCCCAGGCAAAACCACCCAGACCAAAGGGATGAATTCCGACGCCACTTATCCACGCTGGCCATTTACTTCAGCGCCCATGGACTGGATGCCTCTCCCTGTGATGGCGCAGTTACCCTGCCCCATCCCTTCCCTACTTCTCCAAACTCCAGATGCCCACGCACCCTCCGGGACGCGAGCTAACATCCCCAAAACCGGACACTTTCCTCTTTCCCGGGGCGCCTCTCCCAGCAGACGCCCGGCCCCGCGCACGCACCCTTCAGCTCTCATCACCTCTAACTTAGCGGAAAAGGGAGGGGAAAAAAAAAAAAAAGAAAGAAAAACGGCGAAACGCGGGCCATGAGCGGCGGAGCCCCGGCGGGGTCCCCCGGCTCAGCCCGGGCCGCCGCGCCCGCCCGCCCCCCCCGCACTCACGGCGCCCGGGGGGCAGCGGCACGGCGCCCGCCGCCCCATCGCCCCCCGCCGCCGCCTTCGCCTTCTCCTCCTTCTCCTTCTCCGGCTTCAGCGCCGCCGGCGGCTGCTGCGCGCCGATCTTCACCATGGCCCCGCGCCGCCGCCGCCGCCCGCGCCGCCGCCGGCACCGGCACCGCCCCGGGGAGGGGCCGCCGCCGCCCCCGGCCGAGCCCCGCGCCGCCCCGCCGGGGGGACCGGGGAGGCGGGGGGTGTCACCCCCCAGCGCCCTCCGCCGAGGGCTGTGAAGGCAAACGGGGGTTTGCAACCCGCAGCGCTGCGCCCGGGGCACCGGCGGGCTCCGGGGGGGGACCGACTGCACCGTCCCGTCCGATAACGCTGTCCTTAGCGGCCACCCCCGGCCGCTGCCCAGCCTGGGCCGAAAGCTGCCCGCTCCCCCAGCAGCCACCATCAGGTCCTGCTTCGGCAGCTTTCGGGTGCCCCGGCGCAGGTTTCGGAGAGGGGGGACGCGGCGGCCGCCCCAGCAAAGCCCGGCCGGCTGCCGTCCTACCGGCTCGGGGCTGCACATGGCGCTGCCGACACCGGGGAAACACCACCCAACCCCAAAATAAAACACAACTAAAGAACCCACCAGGCCTGAAGATGCATCAGCCTGGAGCAGACGCACACAGAGAGCAGAGGTTACTCTGGGGCAAGCTGGGAAAAACCCGGCTGCCGCTCGTTTCAACGCCTGAGACCGGAATCCGTGGAGGAACCGAGAGCATTCAGGTGGGTCTCTCCCCCAGGATCAGGTCCGGGCAGCAGAACAGATGGATTACCTTCACATCATGGGGGCAATGACCTACAAAAAGCCCTTCCTGACAAAAGCAGAGTGTGGCATGCAGAAGAGAATTTGGGGGGGGGGGGGGGGGGGGGGGGGTTGCTTTTGTGCCACTGATTCTGGTCTTGTGCCACTGGAGGCTGGCTGGGGAGCAGCAGGGAGCAGAGCTGGGAATACGAAGGCGCTCCGAACAGCGGGGCATTACCCGGCTGCACACAGGATTCACTGAAGCACTTGCACAGCAAGGAATGAAGAACACACGTTGACAGTTTTGTTAAGGTAACAAAACAGAAAAAAAACATTAACAAAACCCTCTCTGCCAGAGGTGGGTAGTAAAGAAAGTAGCGAACTGTCAGTGGAGAAACACTGCGATACCCTTACATTGATTTGGTCCACTTAAACATAGTATTTATTTATAATAAAGTCGTTATGAGCATTTTCTTTCGATCCAGAAGGATTCATTATGTACTGAGTGCTTTACATCATGTTACGAACTAACCCATTGATAAATGAGTGCTAAATTTTATTTGCAAAAGGCATCTTTGGCAGGGATTCAGCGTTGACTCACAACAACAATTGCTCATAGTGCTGACTCGCCATTGTTCAACATTTAGAGCCGCTCAGTCCTCCTGGCATCCCACTGTGTGGGTAAAAGTTACATCAGAATTGCAAGTTCTATCGCACACAGAGATAAGGAGCAGCATTTCCAGAACAGCCCCTAATTTTAGGAGCTCAAACTGAGACAAGATGGTCCCGAGCTCCTGACATGAGGAGCGCTTACAGCCGGATCCAAACATCTCACACTCAACATGCAAACCAAGAACCACCACCAGGACCTTCCACGACAAAAGCTGTAAGGCTAACTACTCTAATAATGTTTAGCCGAAATGACATGTAGCCTTAGAGCGCAGAAATGACCAGAACAAGAGCAGAGGGGCAGAAATCCCTGTGCCCCAGTCTACTCAATCCAGGTTATCCTGCTTTCTACCCTGTTTATCGCTCTTGGGCATGGATTTGGCCCTGCTTTTTTGGGGGGTTTTTTTAGGTCGTTTGGTTACACTCTTAGTGGCATACAGCTTTCTGTATGATAAATGCTATGTTACCTCCTTTGTCTCCGGTGCAACGGCCCACTGAACAGCTCTCATCACAGAGAAGAAATCTAAAGCCAGGACGCCAGCTGGGGAAAAATGATATGAAATCTCTCAATACATCTGATAAGCGTCAGAGAAAGCTTGACACGAAAATCTTTAGTTTAAAGCCACAAGTTGTAGAAAATCAGGGTTTGTTCTTTCCATTCGTGGCAAACAAGACTCCACCCCCCACCCCCAGTCAGTCAGTCTGCAGGACTGGTGGGACGAGCCTGCAGTCGGGAGAGCAAAGGATGCTCCTCTAGTATTTGGGTCATTTGTGAAAGATACTGAGAGAAACGAGCACGAGGCTCCTGATGTTCATCAGAGCTCCTGACAGAACTAGTCTATTGATTTTCACAGAGGCAAACAGCCTGAAAGGCAGCACCACACCACGCCAAGCCCGCAGCAGAGCACCAGGCAGCACTGACGGCCGCTCTGCCCTCTCTGTGCCAGGCAGGTACCGGCCTGTCAACCACTGCATCAGCCTGGGGCTTCTCTGGAGTACAACGATTAATTTCCTGTTTTAAGTGGAAAGTAGTATTGATCAAGTACGTGCGAGGCCCATCAGAGCGTGTGTGTCGGGGCAGTGCCCTGTTCCCGGCTGGGAAGCAGCTTGCTTGGATCAGGCTGGCTGTTCTCCATCAGGACGCCCCACGAGGCACGGCCCCAACAGCGTCACGCTGTAAAACACCAACTGGCCCCCACAGGCACCCACCGAGCAAAGACTGTCTCCCGTGAGGTTAGGAGTCCTGCAGGATGCTGTTGACGTTGACGTGCACTTTTTAAAAAAATTTTTTTTTCATTTTCTTGCAAGTCTGTTGATGGAAATACGCACAAGCGCCTCAAACAATCTACCGGTTTGCAGTATTTGTGAATACAACTGGAATACTTGTATTAATTTGACTGTACCACCAAAAAAAAATAAAATTGGCAGGACTGGCAGGGAAGGCAAGTTATTTTCAGCGTGACAATGAACCCAAAATAGGGATTTTAAAAATGTATAGGAAGACATCCAAATGATTATAAAATGGGTCAACGTTAACAGTCTAAAACTTAAGGCATCTTTACTTATTTAACATTTCAAAATTTAGTATCAGCCACAGCCATGTCATTCTGAGGCATCTCCTGATTTCAATTACATACCTGGATAAATGGCTTTGCAAGCATTAAGAAAAATCACCCTAGTCATCATGTGCTGAGTTTCAGACGAAAAGAATTTTTCAATATGAAACCGCCTCCAGCTACAGGCCCTTTAGTCTGAGGCTCAGAGGATAAACACTGACAATGAACTTAACGTTTCTTGCTAATGCAGCTTAAAAAATGTGTCTCTTGCCTTGCAGCAGAGAAGTGACATGCTGCTTATAGAACATCTTGCTCAGATCGACTGTCTTTTCTATTATTAAGCAAGCGAGTTTCAGTTTAAAACTGCCACCTTACTGACTTCATTAAAGCCATCTGATATTTTATTAGCCCTTGATAAGAAAGTTTCCATCTCTTGCATGTAATTAAGTCGCATCCCAGGAACAGTTTACTTGACTGATCTTTCATTAAGCATAGCAGCACGGTAGCACTTCTCAAGTAATGGATCCATGGGAACTTTACAAACCTTTACTGGAGAAACTGTCTGCTACCCTTGCCACTTTTCACCTTTCAAAAAAGTACCACTGCATGCAGGGAACAAAAAAAAAATAAATTAAAGAGAGAGTACAAGATAACTGCCTTAATATATTCCGAGCCAACCAAAATGTGTTTGTCATTTACTGAGTCGCATCTATTTCAAAGGTCTGCCTGGTGTATTAATAGTCCCTCACTATATCAGGCTGGAAGAAAATGTGAATTTTAGAGTCCTTAAATCATTCTGCTTTCCCCACTGCAGTTCCAATAAGGGCTCGTACTAGATAGCATGCTGTAAAAATGACCAGAGTTCAGTAATGTGCTGAAAGTACGCTTTCAGCAGTATACTGGGTACATCAGCTTGGTAAAAAGCAAGAGAAAAGCTGAGGTAAAAAAAAAAAAGTAAAAAAAGAAGTAAAAAAAATTGTAATCACTCTTAAAGGAACAGACAACAAATGCAGAGGATGCACTAACGGTTTTTGCTATTCCTTGTATAATCTACTTCTAATTACCCCACATATGAGACAAAGCAATTACCTGTAGCCAATGGTGGAGAATCCATCCAGTAGTTTCCATGGACGGTTACGGCGTTCATCTGCAGCTGAACTGAGCTGAATTTCTCATCACTCCTGGGTGCGCACGCTGCACCAGCCAGGGTAACATGCTGATCCCTACCTACAGCTATCATGGATCTAGTCTCTTTTTCCTTTTTTGAAAGAAAACCGATGGCTAGGCAGCAGCAGGAAGCCCTGGGCCACCTAGGAGGGTAAATGGAAATCTATTACCATTACGTACTTCAAAAATAACAAGTGAGTAATTTTCTCCTAATAGTAAGAATTACCCTGGATTAGTTTCCCTCCTGGAAACTAGCAAGCTCCAGGTAGCTCCGTTATCTCTCTTTTATAAACTCTAGTCTGTAAAAGGCTAACACTTAGCATCCTTCAGTCAGCATTAAAAAAAAAAAAAAAAAGAAAAGAAGTATCCTCATTTCAAAAAGTATGCACAGACCAGACATACAATGGACTTGACCTGTACCACTGTGCTCAGTTAACCACTGGTGTCAGGGCTGTTGTGAGCCAGGGCCAGGATGGCTGTTAACATTTGGCTGCCTGCTGTGGCACCAAAACCCCCCCAGCAGGTATGTGTGAAAAAGTGAGGAGGGATGGCGAGAAAGGGAAGGAAAAAGGTGTCTCGGAGACAGCACCCTAAATACCCCATCTGTATTTTTATGTCATAGGATAAGCAGGGAGCATACCAGAGACAACAAAATTACCACAACTGTTGTACAGTTTACACTTTTTATGATTCAGAGGGAGTGTTTCTATAGAGGTATCCACAATTTAACTGGGAACACATTAAGGGTTCCACAAATCAAAATACCTTGGAAAACTCCGCACAGGGTACATTCGTATCACTTCTGGAAAGGCTGTGAACAGCAGGGAGGGCATTTGAGTTGGTGGGAAAGCACTAGTGAAAAGAACGGGATACAAGCCTAAAAACCAAGAAAGCCCAGGAAGTGGGAAGGGCCCTATTCCTCACCTCTACATCTGAATGCAAGTGTTAGAATGCAGATTAGGAACAAAAGCAGGAGAAAGGGAATGTAGGGGAGCTGCTGGTTTAAGAATATAAAAGGCATGGAAGTAGATTTAAGTAGTTGTGGGAGGTCTCAGCCCCACAGAGTTCAGCCGCATCCTTCCCCGGTTCCCAAAGAGGGAACCCCAAGTACAAGAGAAGAGGTAATCTGAGCTCTTGCTCTCCCTTTCCCTTCTGTCACCTCATTTCCAGTTCTGTATTCAAGAACTGGGCTTTTTGCTCTACCTGCACCTACCTTGTAATATTCTGCTTGTCTGATGTTGAAAGAGGCCAATGGATGTGGAAAAGCCCAGGGCACGCATCTTCTCTGGAAGCAACAAACTGAACCAGAGCCCCCTCCTTCCTGCCAGGGACCTGCAAACCAAAAGAGTGGGAAGGGATTTTGGGAGGCTGGCTGATACCCCCCTCACCATAAGGACTAATATAATGAAGTCATTAGGCCTGGAAAAAACAATCTTCTGACAGGTGCAGGCAAGTGTTCCCTCATCGCGAGCTCTGCCAAAGCAGTGTCTGAACCAACAGGCTCATCACATGAAGTTACTTACTGCAGATGCAGCACAGTATCAGTCTTAAATGTAGGGAGTGAAGCACCATTGACTCCAGTTTCTATGGTGTCAGGTGCCTGCAATTACAGTTTCAAGCCCAATGCATATTTTAGTCAGCTACAGAAAAGCTGGATAGTTTCAAGAAGTATTAGCTTATACCAGCAGCCCCGTTTTCACCAGCTCATGCCCATCCATCATGCAAGTAACATTCTGCGAGCAACGGCCACCCGACCTTTTTCTGATCTCTCAGTTTTCCTCTTCTTCAGGGCTTGCTAGGAGTGAGTGAGCACGCTTAGCCTGAATAAAACACTTCCTGGCAAGAGCACAACACACTGAAGAGAAAGGAGCATGACAATGAATACCAGGCACCAGTTCTCCAGCAGATTTTACGTAGGGAAGGAGGAAAGAAAACGTGATCTCTTTCCAGAGTTTGACTGTTGAAGAACTGGTTTTCAAAGCTCAAGAGATAATTGCTGTGGTGTTTCATGACAGTCACATCCTCAGAAATGAGTCTGCTCTGTCTCTTTAATTAGCAGATCTTGATGAACATCTCAGTTATATGTCGCATACTTACAAAACTACCATTACCTTGAACCCAGGAGGGATGAAGTATCACAGGAAACCACAGTAATACCAATAATCCTTAGGAGATGGAGACTTCAATGTTAACTGGCTGTAGGACTGACCAAGAAAGAGCCTGAATCTCTTCTCCCTTTTTTTATCTCTTCTGTCTTTATTGAAATTTTTGCCTGGTGCTCAGTCGTTGCTCAAAATATTTGCACAGCAGGCATCCTCCTTCTTGCTCGTGTTCCTTAGATTTGGTACCTCTTTTTGGTGCCTTGCCTTTGAATGCAATAGAAAAAAAATACACACCAAAAGGATGAAGCAAAAACAAGAACAACAAAACCACGGCCAGCATGTTAGACAGACATGCAGACAAAAATGCGTCACTGAGAAGCCAAGCCAAACAACTACTTGGACATCCTCAGTTTCGCCTTCTTTTTGGGAGGGTGACTCAGTGAACAACCCGTTTGTTAAGACACCTTGTTTGTCATACCCAAACCTGCTGCAAGTTGGGTCACATGGAAAGAATCTACCATCCCTCCTAGCAACACACGGCATCCTATGCATCCCCGTAACTTAATTAATACCTAACAAAATCTCAGTACTGCATGGTTGACAAAGAGTTTTCAGTGCAAGAGACAGAACTGCTATTATTTATAGCATCAGCACATACTATACAAACTCAAGCAAGCTCAGAGTCAGCAACTGGCAGAAATCGATCTAGCCTTTGCTATGTAAGTATCCTCTGCTTTGCAGCCCAAATGAAATCAAAGCCAAAGCAAGCAAATTCAACCACATCTGGTAATCGCCATTCAGAAGGTCCCAGGGGCAAGGGAACAAAGATGACATCTAAGACGACCTTCACCAAAAATAGTTTTGTTCGAACCCTGAGCATAGGCATCTAGCATAGCTGACATCTAACCTCAAAAGCCTCTTTTATTCTAAGGCCAGCTACCTTTACACAGCACTGAGCTTGGCCTAATCAGCTCCACTTTCATCCACATCTGGTCCCACCAAGTTGGCTGGCTTGGCCCACTTACCCATCAGCTTCCCTGGTGAACAAGTAAAACGGTTTTGTAGGCAGATCTGCCCATAAGCCACTACTCCTCAACTCTGAGAGAGGAAAATCATTGAGAAGAAAAAGGGTACCAAAATTTATTCTTAGTCTGAAGTGTTGGGAATGATCTGTCCACTTGCCCTTGCACTGACCAGCTGAAACATGTTCAAGCATTAAGAACCTGAAAGGAAACACCTCGTCTAGGAGCCTTCAGCTTTTCTTTGCTTCAGCCCTACAAAAGCATAAGCAATTCAATATAGGGCTAGAAGCATTACCTATTCCCACTTACTATATTTGCTCCCTCTTCACTTATTATGACTATTAATTATCCTTGACAACTTCAAGATGAGAGGTGGAACCTGAAATTCAGATGATGACATGAAAATTGGGTTTATCTTCCAAGGGACTGAGAAAAAGCAGCTAGCTTTCCTTTGGGGGAAAAAAAAGGTTGTAGCTACTCACTCCTATTGACCATGTCTGGTACACTCAGATGAGTGGGCTCCAGCTTTGCAAACATGGCAGCAGCGCTTTAGCCTGGTGATCTTACAGACCAGGGATTGAGATCAGGGCCCCTTGCGGAATTCAGTCATGAAGGGTATTTTTCCAGGACTTCCATCTTCACCCAGCTTGCCAGCCACAGGCAAATTCCTTCTGCCAGACTCTGCCTCCCAAAGGACTGAGGAAGAAATAATATTTAATGGCGAAACACTTAAGTTTCATAGCAGCTTGTTTTTCTTTCAGTGAGGGCTGGTCATTGATTAGAAGAAACTGCTTCATGGAGTCATCTGGACTCCACCACAAATAGAAGCCAATAGTGCCAATGGACAAGCAATGAAAAATGTAATTAGATTAGCTCTAATCCAGCTAATTACATGGGCACAATAGTCACGCGGCTAAAGCAAGCTCTCTATACATTCTCTTCCCATCCCCCTACACTGCTTCACACCTTTCTGCCCAGGAATGAGGGCAACCAAAATGATGGGAAGTAGATGCCCAAACTACGCTGCAATCTTTCTCTACCCACCCTCTCTTTGTAGTGTAGACATAGCAAATCCAGATGACTTTACATACAAAGAATCCTTCATTAGCAGTCTCCATTTCTCTGTGTTTATCTTCAAGGTGTATTAAATTGTATCCCTCCCCACCAATTACCCCTATTCCCAAGGATGTGTATTCTGCTTTAATCCTACATCTAAGAAGCCATCAGCTAG
Organism: Pluvialis apricaria; assembly: GCA_017639485.1. NCBI lineage: Eukaryota > Metazoa > Chordata > Aves > Charadriiformes > Charadriidae > Pluvialis > Pluvialis apricaria. Next base: position 29,009,453 of record CM030014.1, read on the forward strand.
TAGATCATGCGGACACAGCTAGTCCCTGTTCTGCCAGTGAGGATGCTGGTCAGTGAAGCATTTAAAGTCTTGTTAATGCCCAGAGGCAATATTTTCAGGTTTATATTACAGCTGGAGTGCCATGAACAAACATTCTTCTCAGGCTTTTCCAAGCCATCTAACAGAGCGGCATCAACAGCCACGCAGCCGGCTGTGCCAGGCGCAGACAAAGCTTCAGTACTGCAGGGTGGGACATCAGAGCATTCTCTTGGACGTTTTAAGCATGACTGGGGTTACCCTCTGGGGTATTTCCACAGAGTTGCTTCTGATGAATAGGCTACCCTATTCTATGGCTCCTCATTCACATGGAAATTTATCTTGGTGAAGTCCTTGGGTGCACACACTGGTGCTGCTCCATCTTCACGGTAAGACTAGAGTGCCCTGCGTAAGTGGGACAAGAAGTTTGCAGTCTCGTTTTTAATCACTCGTGGGTTTGATTTCATTAGTGTTTTCCAGATTTTTATCCAGCCCCTGTAAGATTTTCCAAGAAGCAGAAAGCCTATAAGAAACCACGTAGGAATTAAAAAAAAAACTCCTACTGTCTTTATTGTCTAAGTGAAAAAGATGACACACTGTGGCTAATGGAGGGCATATACCGTGGGCCTCCTGAAAACACACAGCCAATTTTTATATAGTCATCAAAACCAAAAATCAGTGGTCTTATGAGCTGATGTGCCACTCTGTGCTCTTGTGACTTCTGAATCATCTTTCACAGGTCTCAGTGACACACACCAAAACATGCTGGTATCTGAATCCAAGAAAATCTCTTACCCAGCAGGATGTGAGGTTGCACCCTGAATAAACATACTACACTGTTAATGAGCTGAAAGCATCTCCTGTATTACAACCACTTCTTTTCTGTCTCAGTAAAGAGAAGTTACAGCGTCCCACAATCTACCACAAGCCATACACAGCCATCCACGTTCCAGGTATGATCCTGGAACAGCACATGGCTGCAGGTATGCATGATGGCACAAGTATACGAAAAATCCACGTGGCTGCCAAAAGATATAATACTGAGTTGACTCAAACTCCTCTGGATACAAGTCAAAATAACAGCTTCCCTCGTGAGGGATGGTCCTAAGAGGCAAGAGTTCAGAAGGCAAGAAGCAATCGCATTACCTTTCTTCAAAAATCTCTATCCTAAGTTCGATGCTTGGGCATAAATATCAGCTCTTTTCCAGGACACAGTTCCAAGAAAAAAAAAAGGGGAATAAAACCTTTACTTAAGAGTCTCGTTTTACAATTCCTGTAAATATTTTAAAATAAGGGCAGCAGACAGCCCCAGGGGGACACAAGACACAAATGCCTTAAAACATTCCTATTTGTTAAAATTCATATTAGATGAGCAATACAGCCTGCAGGTTACTATAGCAGCAAGATCCATCACCTAGGTGATAGCCCGAATGTTGTCAACATTAATCTAGCCCTACACACACATTCACACTGTGCACATTATCAGACTTTCATTTCTTGCAAGATGTTTATCTTCATACCAACAGACGGATAGTAACAGACCATATGGGCAGTCTCCGCGAGAAGCGAGCTCTCCTGACAGCATCAGCCTGCCTTGTTTAGGAGGACTGTTTCCGAGGGCATCACCTGTGTAAGAGCTGGGCACCGTAGGCAGCCAATGGATGCAACCTGATTTACTACCACAGTAATAAGTAGCGATAGAATTTGCATAGAAGTTATAAGGAAAAGCTTCTGATGGACAAAGAGGTCACAACATACTAGAGGGTCTGAAGTATAAATCCACACTAACCAGCAGGAACCTCTTGGAAGATGCACTGGCAAGGTCTTCCCCCAAACAAGCATTCCTCTTGGGAAGACAAACTCTCACTGAGAAACATCAAATCCAGTAAGATAAATTTCCAAAGCAATACATTATCTATTACATGGGGATGATGTATTCAGAGTAAACTCGTGCTGTCTATCTGTTTAAAGCCTTGCAAGCAAGTCTTCGCAACACAACGCAGCAGAGCAGTTTGTGAGCTTGCCCTGAACCACCAGCTGAGCAACAGACCAGGAGAGCTGCACAAGGTAATCGGACTTGTGACATAACTCAGAGCCTGGGTGTCTTCATACAGCACTGCATACAGCTGAGGACATGCCCTCAACTGTACGGCTTCACCAACGCCATTTACTCTGGATATCTGAGAAACACTCATGAGTACAGATGTGTTTGTTTACAACCAAGCAACATATCACTTTGGTTACAAAAAAAACATTAAACCCAAGACTCCTGGAAAATACTGATTTTTTGATAACATTACATAGTTGTTACTTCCACAGTCTAAAGGGATTTGGGTTGGTTGGGTTAGAGGTAATGAAATAGAATTGGGATTTTTTTTTCTCCTTTTGTTAAATGCTGCCTTTACGCCTCAGACAAATTAACTGAGGGAGAAATCTCTTTCCCTCTACTTCAATAAATGGGGTTGACTCATTATTTCCCCACTTTGCTTTAAATATCCTGTCATCATTGTGGTTTGCTTTGTTCTGCTATTCTCTCAACTTCACACTGCACCTGCCATAATGACACAGGAAGTCCTCTGTGGTTCTTTTGCGCTTTCAATACATCTCTCTTACCAACAGAGCGCTCTGACCTTTAAACATCACTTACTTTACCTGCCCAGCAGATACATGCAATCCTCAAAGCCAGTGTTTCTTTGATCACGCTTTCCTAGATAGTAGATTACATTGTCTTGACAGAACCAAAAAAATATAAGCCATACCTTTTCAGGCCTTTACCCTTACTGAAGCCCACTTGGATTTTGTGCTGCAGTCTAAATTTTCCCAAGTAGAGTGAGCTGTTACAGCTTCACTGACACTTTGGCAGGTAGGGAAACCTCTTGAATCAAATTTATTTGTTTGAAACCTAAGTGTTTGCTTCCTTATCTTTTGACCATCTTCCACTGCTTATTGTCCCGTGTTCCTATGCTGAGTAAAGACTATGGTGTCCTTTGCCTGCTTATCCGCGCGTGGGTTGAGCACAGACCATTAGAAGCCAAGCCCTTCGTAATTCTGGAGAACAAAAGAATAGCTCTGTTCCTGATAAAGCCAGTTCTCTTGTCCGTCTCTCTCACTGGCCGACAATGGGATACGCCAGCAGAGGAAAACAAGATCAAACTAGTGCTGGATCTGAGAATATGAAAGAAAAGACAAAATTCAGAGAGAAAGGAACCTTGGGCAGAGGAGAGAAATAAGAAATGCATTCCTACAACAAAGGATATTTTACACTGACGCTAGACAAGGGCAAAAGATGCTAGGAGAGAACAGGGCCTCTCTGTTTCAGGAAAGAAGACATCTGCTGGCAGAGGGCTACTGGGCCCTGAGAGATTCAACCTCCACACAGAGAACACTTGAGCAGTAGAAAACAAAAAATAAGAGCATGGAAATGAATAAATGTTTTATTGTTTCCTGAGAACTGTACATTCTTTGTTGTGGATAAAAGCTGCCAGAATTTTAAAGCTTTTGTATGTGCTTGCTTCCATCACGAAAAGGCCCTTCAGAGGTGAGCCACTGAAGAGGAACGCCCAAGGGCTCCCAGCCTGGTCAAAGGAGAGGCTGGAGCTCTCTGGGGGAGCTCAGGCTCAGCCCCAGATGCCAGAGCCAACTAACAGCAGCAGCAAAGTCCAGATTCCGTGAGAGAGAAACCAAAGGACACGCACACCCAGATTTGCTGATATCAAACAGTGAACAGTGTCACTTTGAAATTTTCAGATGAATTAGTCGAGGTGAACCATATACATCTATGTAGTTAACTGGCCAAGAAACTCTCCGTGGTTTTTTGTGTGTGAATTATATGATATAATGTTTTTTTAGTTCATATCCCTAACAGTACTCTTCAGAGGATTCTACATCCAAGGCCAGTATGTCTTTTTGGACAACTGGGTACCTTTAATGAGTAACTGAACTTTAAACAGTGAATTTAATTAAAATGCATCACTTCACTAGAGAAAATATTCAGCACTTGTGATATTATGCAATCCTGCACTCAGTGCAAATATACAAGATAAACAAGGAACGTTTGGGGTTTGCCTATCACCCTGCATGACGACTTCCTATTACTCTCTGCCTTTTGCTTTTTAAATACATATTTATATTCATATATTTAGATGAGATAACAGACTAACTGAACATTTCAGAACTGCCAACAGCTGCTCAGGTGGAAATCTTGCCATTATGAGATTGCAACCATGCTCAACTCTTGAGAAACAAGGCTTCCTTCATTAAGCATTTGGCTGGTCTGTCCTGCAGAAGCAGTGAAATGCTGAGTGCTTCTAAATCCATAACTGTGACAAACAAAATGGGTCCTAAACGCTGTCATCCCATTTTGACTTTTCATTTTTATCACTCTCAAAAACATGATGCAACAAGAAAAGCCAGTAGGAATTCGTCTGTTGTTTCAAAGTGCAAGAGCAGCTCATGATAGCACCTGAAAGGCTGTACGTAGTATAAAGCTTCATATTTTACATAACGAAAAACAAGAGAAACTTTATTCGCGTTTCTTTGTGGGGAAGACTCACACTAGAGAAAACCCAAAAAACAGGATACAACGGCTTGAACAAAATCATCAAAGGAGACTTACAAAAGAAGGGGGCACAGAACCTTTGGACTACTTTTTTTCCCCTTTTTATAATGCATAGAGGACATGAAAGGGTTTTTTCAGTAGTTCTTTCTTATTCTAACAAGAATGTTTTGCTCCTGCTTCTTTTACATTAAAAATTGAAATCTTGCCTAGAATTGAGTGCTCTGAGGCAAACAGCATCAAAGACATGCACAAGTCAGGATCAAGCACATTGGTAAGGACATTTGGTTAGCGCCCATCTTGCATTGGATTCTCAAGGCTCCAGATGGAAGTCGACAAATCTGAGGATTCAAAAACCATACTAAACCAAATCTAGTTCAGCTGCAACAAGTGTTTTTAAAAGGGCAAAAAAATTAACATCTTTAAATTGCTAATGGTCTAAAAGCCCTCCAAAAATTCACAGCTATCCTTGGACAGAGGAAACTTGTCCGTGATACCTGGAGTGAAATTAGTGATAAATAAAACACCTTTCCATTGCCTTTGACAATAATTTATATTGATGGGTCTGTGGCGGGATATTTGCAATTTGGTCTGTAGACAGTCTTTCTAGCTGTGTCTGGAAGAAGTCCCTCTTAAGGAAAAGGAGTAATCAATTTGTTCATCCAGTCAGAGCTCCTGTGCTCTTGGGACTACCACATCTTGAATGACTTCACCTGCCCTTCTCCCTCCTTTTCCCTTCCCAACATGATATTCTCTTGCACTGCCAAGCCATGCTTCCTGTCCAGAAGCCTGATTTTTCCCAGGACGTGCGCTAAATTGGGCAACACTTCTGTGAATAGGCTTTAAGTTACCTCTTGAGACAGGCTTGAATCCCAAATCCATTTTCTGCTGAAGGGAACGGCACTTTCTCAGTCGGCTGGTCTCTTATCTGAGTAGAAAAGCAGCAGCAGAGCTGTGGGAGAAGGACAGGAGACATTTCTTTTGCATCAAGAGAACCCAACTTTTAACATTTAACCAACATTTAAGTCTGTTGTGCCTGCAAGCATGCCAGATAATTTTATTCCCTGCATACTTCTTATAGGAGGAGGAAACCTTTTTCTCTCTGACTGTTGATGAAATTATCTGCCTTAAAAAGAAAAGAAAAAAAAAAGCATCTTCTTATTTGTAAAGTGAACATTTTGGATTTGGAAGTCAGTAAGAGAAAACAGATATGGAGCATCTGATGACATTTTGCCAGTTTCTTTCTTAGGGTAGAACTGAACTTTCAAAACTGAAAAGTGATAATAACTCTTTTTCCCTGTTCTGCACATGTGTTTTTGGTGGATTGCCTACAGCATGTCAAGTTAGGGATGCTGAGCGCCTGCTCATGTTCTCAAATTCACATGGCTATGTTGCCCTAGTTAGGATTAAATGATATATTACACTCCGAGTCACCCTCTGCTAATGCCTGCTAGATGTTTTCTGGCATCAAGTTTTAGAATTGGAGCTGGCTGGGAATTTTCCATAGGGGAGATATTCTGAAAGAAAATTCTGTTTCTGAGAAAATAGAAATTTTCCGTGAGGGGAAAAAAGGTTGTTTCTGCCAAAAAAAAAAAAAAATTAAAAAGGTTGGTTTGTAAAGAGGATTGAAACACAGTATTTCATTTTGAATTGACTTGGACTAACCAAACTGTGCAATGCCCCAGAGAATCCACATCAATTTTGGGTACTTTCAGATGGAGACAGTCCAGCCAGAGAGCCCAGCCTCAGACAAGGCGAGGGCTGTGACTACAATTTTCAGATGGCCCTGTGTGACTGCCACCTTTCTGACAGCCGTGGCCGCGAGTGCCACAGATGCCTGCTGTGCGGGCAGGGGTGGTGTTCAACAACCCTCCCCAGCTACAGAGCCGGGTAGAAGGTTACAGCCGCCCCGTGCAGGGATCGCCACCTGCCAGACACAGGCACAGACATAAGTTTTCCAGCGAGGGAGGAGGCACTTGCCAGTAATCCCCAGATGCCTTCTGAACCAGCATTTCCATCTCCACATCCTTTCCTCCATGCTGGAACCACCTCCTCCTCCCCAACCCCCTTCATCTCCGAGCCATCCTGCAGAAGAGCATCCTCATCTCTCCCAGTCCCTTCCTCTCTCAGCTCCCAACCCTGTTCCCTCACCCCTTGTACCCCGACTCTCACTGCAGAGTAACGTAGCTGCTGGCTGCTGCCACTCAGCAGCTCCACACTGGCACTGGGAACAGCTGTAGCCGTCTCCTGCTCCCCATCCCACCTCCTTTGCTGGCTGCCTTCACCCCAACGCAGAGACACACACTCTGCTCGGCACCAGTAAACCGGGCGATGCACACACGTAGAGCCACAGCGGCCACCTCCACGCTGCTTCCCACCTGTAAGCCCGTCACAGGGAACATGAATGGGAGACAAATCCATTGGAAAGCAGATTCCCTCCAGTCCTCCGCCTATAGAGCAACAGTTTCTCCTACAGCTGGGAACGCTCCCAAGGATCGGTTTTCACACGTTTCTTTTTGCATTATAAACAAAACCTCTTGTACTTGGCTAAAAGGAGGCCCTCCTCTGCCCACTGAGTACTAATCAGGAATGCCTTGAGACCTGGACTGCCCTAGAGGCCAGCTCTAAAGCCCTCCAAGCCACCAGTAATAATCTTTTAGGTTTCGGTGGGCTCTGTATCAGGCCACAATATGCACATAAATATCAAGGAAGCCAGATCCAAAACCTGAAACTAATGTTACCATGAACAACCAGTGTCCGGCCCGGATCTGCTTCTGTGCCCTCTGCTGCTGTGGAGGCAAAAAGGGACAGAAAACGACCCACTTTGGCACAGGAGTTTTCTTTGAGCTGTGGAGAACCTCAGATCCGAACTGCCAGTACTCTGTCTGGGTAGATACACCTCTCACTTACCTTCTCCCTCCTGAAGTTAAACGCCACTCTGTAAGATAAGGACAATCAAATTAAAACCTTCTCCTGGTTGTCACAGGACTTTTGACCTTTGATCTGTGGACTACTATTTTTTTTTTCCCCTCCAAATAACACAAAACGTCCCTGCACAGTGAATGTAAACCTGTAGACATTGCAGACCTCTCAGAAGCAGGCCACACACGTCCCGAAGTTCAGCAGCCACAGGCTGAAGAACCCCACTCCAGCAGCGCGATTCAGACAGCATTATTTCCAGCAGCCTTAGCTGTGCCAGAGGATAAGGTTGGAGAGGTGTGGAAATGCTGGCACAAAAAGCAGTTCTACTCAAGCAACAAATAACAGCGACACGCGTATCACCACCCAGTGCTCTCCAGGAGCGGCTGCAGGCCAGTCCTGAGAACAGCCTTCGTGTCAGGCCATGAAGCCGTTGTCTGGGCAATATGTCGAGCTCATCCTTCCCTTCGGTGCACCAATTTAAATGCTGCTTGATTTGCAATTGCCTTTTCCTATCCTGAGAGTGCTAATGAATAAGACAGTGGTGGAGGGAAACAGGGTCTGGTTGAGGTATTGACACTGATGCCAATTGCAAGGGTCAGTCTGACCCTGGGCACTAAGGGCTTAGATTAGTCCTTAAACCTGTCACTTCTAGTAGCGGCACAGCAAATCAAACTGCTGCAGCAGAAACAGTCTTTTTAGGACTAATGGACCAAGAGAATAGGAAATCAAAGATCTGATCTCCTCTGCTGAGTTCAGAAGATTTAGTGCAGACTGCTGTCTAGTCACGGGATGACACAGATACCATCTGGCTGTTTGGAGAGCAAGGTTCACCTGTAATAAACACCCTGCCAGCGAGCTTCAGAGCAGAAGGAAACTGCCCCAGCCACCTACCTACAGCACAGAAGTGACAGGAGAGATTGCAAAAGCTCACTCACTGACAGAGCCCATCATTCACACCAGAAACCCAAACACAAGGGTTTATACAAACAGGGCAGCATTTTGAAAGCAGAGGTGAAACACCGGCTGCTTTATAAATCCGTCATCAACTCCAGGTATTTAGTGCCTCACACAGCTGTGTGGGGGTGTTGATAGCACCTGGCTTCCTAACATTATCTGGTCAACCAAACCCCGTGCCAAACCTGTGGCACCTCAACCATTAGCAAGGTTCACCCTAGCCACATTATGCTAGTGCTGCTCCCATCCCTCTCCACATCACTATCAAAATTCTCGTGTGCCTGACAGTGCTGTGAGCCCCATGTGTGCTGTACTCATAATCTACTCCCGCTTTACCTATTCGTACTTTCTAACAATATACAAATAGTGGCCTATAGGAAACCACATGGTGTCTGCAGCAATGATACTGGACGATAAACTCTTTACAACTGGAGAAAAAATGACTAGACATAAATAACTGCACTTCTTACGTGAGATTCAACAGTTAGAGTATTTCCCAAAATATCCAAAAGAGCCCCTTGGAAAAAGGACTGAAAAGACAAACAGCAGAAATTAGAAGGGAAGGGCATGAGTGGAAATAAATGATTTGCCAAGAGGATTGGGATTTTGTAAGTGAGGAATCAGACTTGGTAAAAGAGGGATTACCTAGCAGAAAACAGAGCTGCAGAAAATATCCTTTCCAGATTTGGAAATTCAGAGGCAAGGAGTGGGAGCACCAGAAGAGATAAAGATTTACAAACCATCATATCCCCAGACCAGGAACAGTTCAGCTCATGTGGCTGACTAAACACAGCTATCTGAGTCCAAGCCAGGTAACACAAAACTGCTTTTCACACTGCGGTGCTGTGTTGTGTGAATGCTGGCAGCTTGCCTGCAAAACTGGGTCTTTTCCGACCCTTTGCTTCACTTCATTATCTTGCCCCATGTTCTTTTCCCTGGAGGTTTTTAGCTAACGCAGAAGCAGTCTGTGGGACGAGGCAGAGCCAGCTCAGCCAGGAGACTGCAGAAAGCGGACTCCACAGCAAGGGGCAGCCTACTTCGCTTTTTTGCATATGAACCTCATACCAGAGCACGCTACAATCTACAAAACCGCCTGTGCACAGCTGTCAGTGTTACTAATTACCAAAGGTGCAATGTGTAGCTAAGGGAAATTTAATGCACACAAGTCAAGGCTGAAAGAAAAAAAAAAAACATAGCTCAGAAGAAGCATTCAGCTAACAAATTTAACTCGCAACTTAATGGTCTTTTAAAAGTTTCTGTACAAAAGTTTAAATTACCCCATGGTAGCTTTCAGTTTATTTTTTTAAAGATATAAAGGGGAAACACTGTGAGACTGTAAAGTAGCAGTAAGGAGAGAGACATGTGCTTTTCCCTGAAATGTTAATAATTTCAGTTTTGTCACCATCCCTCTCCCACCTACAGGTTTTACCCAAACTTTGTGAATACCCAGAAGAAGGGAATACTGGCATTAGAAAATGGAGAGCTGGGCTCCAGCTTCCCAAATAACACCAAGAAGCAAGAATACTTTCAGCCACTGCCCATCATAGCTCTTTGTTCTTTATAAAATACCTGTTTCTTACATTAGGTAAACTGTAGCCAAAATTCCAGTCCTGTCTGTATAGTGTGTACCGTATTACATATATTGCACCCTGACGGGCTACAACCCAGTATGGCAAACCATTTCATCTTTCAAATTAAATAACAGATATTGACAAGCCATTCACAACCTCCAATGAACTCATCTCGCGTTTCGCTGTAGGTTTGTAACTGTTCCTCCTATGTTAGCTTTATCTGTGCTTTTTTCTTCTCCAGAACATCGCTCTGATATGACTTCCAACTAAGATTCAACCCTAATGTCGGTGTTTTGTAAGGGCCCCTTAAACATTAAGCATGTGCAGCAACGCAAAGGTCACCCTAAAGGATTTCCCTACTGTTCCATTATCCTGAAGAAACATTACAAAAACCTAGCTCTGTCAACATACTGGTTTTGTTTGTGAGATTGTTCTCCTACTTCTTTTAAGAAACAATATGCTACAGCAAAAATGTTTTATGTAAAAATGTAGTATTATTGCAAATCCTTAAATGCTGTTTTCATGTAATTGGATTTTAGCTGGCATGACCCAGCACCCTGTAATTCCAGAGAGGGAAAAAAGTTGAAGAAATTCAGCTGCTGCAAGCTCAGTTTTACAGCCAGGTGAACCTTTGCACCTTTTAGTCTCTCCAGACTGTATTTCTTAACCTGTCTAGATGCCTTGAAGCCTGCAATACAGTCTGATTTCTTCGTGACACATTTTCTTTTAATTCCATACAATCTGCAGAGGCTCTTAAAGAACTGTGGCCAAAAACTTGACTTGCTCACACCTCAGTTATTTAAACACTGTACTACATATACTTCATGCCTTATTAAATGCCCCAAATTATAGATAAAAAGGCTTATTTATTAACATTCGAACACACAAAATTCTTAAACTTGCCAAAACAGCCCTAAAAATCTACACAGCTTCTATTCTTGGTTTTTTTCCCTCAAATTAAATAAATACCTAATCCTTTCCTGCAACACTAAGCAATATTACATTCAGTTCAACATCTGTTTTAATAGTAGAACCTTGTTAAGCAACATTCACATTTTTATCAGCCCAAGTTTCTTCATGGTAGGATGTGAGGCATTGCCAAAGGCTGCCACAAGAGGAAGAAACAAGAACTGTAATGGGATCCTCCACGACAGCTCAGTACAAGGCACTTGCTGGGGAAGAAATGGAAAAACACTTACCGTTGATTTAATTTTAGGCAAGGAGAGCAGACTACTCCAGTCATAATCATTTATCTTAAATAGTATATACATAGCTGTTCCAATAGATATAAAAAGTAGCATATACATTTATCACTTGTTTCTTCCAAACAGATAACCCGCAAAAAACATCTGAAGTTTATCTTTATATTATAGCGTATTCTTTACCTTCCTTCCCCCTGTACATGCCCTCTCAATCAGGCCCTTATTAGGAACACCCATTACCCTTATTAGGAACACATAAGGCAATTCGGGTAGTGCCACCTCCAGACGCGTGCCACTCTCCCTTGGCAGATGCAACCCTGCGTGCCGGAGTTACGTTCCGCCCCACCGCAACACAGCTGGAAAACTCTCCTGCGATGGATGGGGAGGAAACCTGCAGCAAAAAGGGTGCGCTTACAACAACTAACAGAAAACCAGTTCTTGCCAGGACATTTCTGAGCAAGAAAATAAAACATCCATGGTTTTACTGTGTACACCAGAATCTCCAGTATGAGCCCTCAAAAAAGAGCTTGACTTGTATTTTATTGTGAATACAACATACTTAAAAAAATCTAATTATCTCTTGGCTGTATAACTCAAGTTTGTGGTGGTGTTTTTTTAAAACAGAGAGGAGTCAGCAGATATCTTTAAGTGGGAAGCAGAACAGGCCTTTTCTCTCATGAAATAGACAATTTCATTCAAAGAATGCAATATATTGAAGTGTCCCTCTCCTCCCTCCATTTAACTTCTGTATTTTTTTAATATTTTGACCTGCCCCCAGTCACGTGGGATTTAAACTGGATCTACCCAGGTCCACTTGTAAATACAAATGACATACACTGGAAACAACTCTTCACAAGTTCAACGTGCTCAGATTAAGTTGAACGCTGATTTAAAGAGATAAGACGCAAAAGAACAGGGTTATTTTTTCCTCATTATGATGCTAACCATCAACTTGAATTACCATATGCCGAAACGCTAAAAGAAACAGCGCTTAAAACAGCCTTACAAAGGCCAAAACCTTTGGAGAAAGGAGCACAGATACATCATGAGAAATAACCAAAACGACGACAGAAAATAACGGTACTGCACCCAACGAGATGGCACCAGCTCAGGCGAACAGCCGTGTAAGGGAAAGCAATACGGACAGCAAAATGATTCAACAAAGCAGTCAGCAAAGGTCGAGAATAAAGGGGGACAAAAAAGGGGTAGCAGCAAAAGGAAAACCGATGGAGTTGCCTGCGAGGAATGACTTAGCAGGCCACGAACAGAAACAAACTTACTGAAAGCAACTTTCTCCCAGACCTGCTCCCACGGGCTCCGAGGGCAAGTTTTCCTGTGGTTCCTAGAGACGGCCACTCATAAGGCGGGTCCTGCTCATCAGCTCTGCAGGGAAAACAAATTTTTAGAAGTCAGTGCAACATCCTGCTTTTCCCATGCCTCCTCCCGCCGGGGCCGTTTCATCCAAACACCCAGTCAAGTACCCAACATGACCACTCTTCCTTTTAATTAAAATTTGCAATTTGTTTGACTAGAAGTATAAGTTACTCCTTCCCCTTGTAACCTGTGACCTTACTGTCAGTGATGGAGAAAAATACTAACATTTTATATAACGGCTCAAACAGGCGTACTCTCTAGTGGGAACTATAAAAGATCAAATATTTCTATCTGCAAAGCAAGTATGTTGTGGCAGAAAACCAGATTTTTCAGTAACTTTGCTAAACAAAACCATCTAAAGAATCTGCATCAAAAACTCCTGAATGTTTTATTGTTTGGTTTTTTAAGTGCAACGCTCTTGACGTTTGCCACCCCGCATAACTTGGGGCGTTACCTGTGAAAAACGGACAGAGGCAGACAGCTTCAAAGGCAAAGAGACCACAGGATTTTCGAAGGAGAGTTACCAATTGCACACATTTTCAGCTCCTGAAATTTAGAGGGAAGGGCCAAAAATTATCAGATTCACTTCCACTAATCGTATCAGGTCCTGTCTCTAGATGTGACGCAGGAAACAGCATCTCCTCTCTTTGCCCTTGGCCATGCAAAAAAGGAATAGAATCAGGAAATAATGCTACAAATAGGCAAGAGCGGTTACCAACAATTAATTAAAATTGATTACATCTCTAATACAGCACTTTGTCTTAATTCCTTAAAAATGTCTTTGCAAGCCAGAGTTTTTCATTACTTAAAATTATTTCACATTTAAAAGGGAGAAAGTTGAACCCCTCTAAGGCAACAAAGGAGACCAGATACACATCCACAAGACACTCATTCTTTTCAGTAAGACAGTAAAGAACACAGGCTTTTCTTCAAAATTTTATTGCAATTTAAATTATGGGGCCAGCCAGATTTTTTGGATAAGAAACGCATTTTCCTCAGGAGAAATGAAATGCTACCACGGAAGTAGAATTACAATTGTATACATCTCTTATTTTAAAAAAAAAAAAAAAAAAAAAAAGCTCACATTTAAATAACTTTTAGTAATACCCTTAAGCCTTCAAGCAGATAAGAAACCACTTCCAGAACAATAGATTTTTAATACGAAGAGCACGTCAAATGAGCTTTAATTTAAATACAACTTCTTTTCGAAAGCTAACATTCAAATGTTTCCACATATTAAAAAAGTCACCATAGCCATTGTTTCCAAGGCCTAATATAGAGTAACCTCTATCCCAGTCCAAATGTTTTCACTTCTTTACATATATGTCTTCAGCATGTCTACTTTTTCTAAAGAGGAAGCCTTATATGTTATGGTGAGTAACTTGGCGAATAATGTTTTCCTCCACTCAGTTATGATAAACCAAAACATAACAGACTGTTAGTACTGAACTATAATACCACCTCATGGCCAATTCTGCCTGCCTCTGTAAGGGATATTCTGTAACAGTAAGCTATTTTCTTTCCTGTAGGCAAAATGAATCGGTTTGCAAAGGACACGTTAAGAACCTTTAAAAGACCAATTATAATGTTAAGAGCAATTTTAAACAACTGAGTGAAAACACTCAGTTTTCTGGAGCTGACTTCCCTTGTGAAGGCTTTCAAATCAGCTTAAACGTCACTTAGGAGTTTCATCGTGCTGACTGCGCAACATTTTAATTAGGAAGAGGACAGGAAGCAACAAACATTTTCTATAGAATTCTCAATAAGATTCAGCCATGCAGAACTTGAACTCTCAGACTCCAATCCGTAAGTTTGCTTGGTTGTGATCTTAGCATTACTATATGATGGATAGATACAGTTTTAATAACATCATTTAGCTATACTTAGTAGATTCCTTTTGTATGGTCACAGTAACAAAAACATGGTGCAAAATCAGTTGGCTTTTTTGTTTTTATAAATACTGATAGTTTGCAGCATTAAAGAACAAAATCAACAAAATTAAATCATTTTGTTACACTAGGACATCTATGAAATTGTTTCTTGAAGTTGGAGGGAATTGAATCATTCACTTTCACAACTACTGTACTGAGTTATTTAGTGTAAGAAAGAAATGATGCACTGTGCAGACTCCCCAGAAGTAAGAGGAATCGATATTAATTTAGCATAATCCTTGCCATTTGCAGAGTTGGTGAGCACAATGCTAGTTTAATTGAATAAGGCAAATATTATCCAGTAAGAACGTAGCATAAAGGGTTCCAGTTCTCTATTTCAGCCTACCCTAATTGATGGCACCCCATTAGATAAGTGAATACAAAGAAATTGTTTGGGTTTGGTTTTTTTTTTTCCTTTTAATGCTGCAGTACTTAAGATTGTTAAATCAGCATTTCCATGTGATCTGAAGTATTCAATTACATATGAGCATTCATTTTGCAAAACTCAATATTAGGTAATAGTTACAGACTAATACAATAACATTCCTCTGCTGTACAAATTAAATCATATTTTAAAGAAATGAGCAGCCTAGGAGTTATATACAAAAGAAACCAGCAAGCATTGTTGAAATGAAATGCAAAATGTCACTGCTAGGTCTACTGTCTGAAATACCTTTAAAGTAAAATTAACAAAAACCCTTAGAACATATTTCCAAGTTTACAAGTCAATTCTCAGAAAAATCAAATCATTTCAAAAAAAAATTCTATAAAGCAGTGAAAGGCATATATACATTTTCCTTATGAACCTTGAGATTTCACTCTCTTAAAAGTTGCTAAGTTTCAATATCAGTTTATTTGCAAGACAACTGTTTATCCCAATAAGCTCACATCTTAGATACATTTCCCCTTTGATTACAAATAAAGCACTGCACATTTTTTTTTTTTTTAAATCAAGGCATATAATCTTACACTATGGTGCCAGGTATGCACAGGTCACATTGTGCTCGTATCTCAAACAAGGTAAGTGCAAACATACAGATTTATTCAGATTTGCAAGCATGCAACCTGTTACTTAACTACATTAATACCTTCTCTCCTAAACCAAACTAGTATCTATATGTTTGCTTTCACGAACCTAGAATCTTTCTTTTCAGGACTCCTAAAACAAGCAGTGTCTTTGAATTCTGAAATGACACAAATATCAAGAAAGTCCACATTGTGCAAGAAAGCAGCAGCTATGTTTTTCAACTTGGACTAAAAAAGAAAAGAGAAAAACAAAAACCGTTCACTGAACAGCAGATTAGCAGTAATGTTCCTCATGAATCGATAAGAGTGCCTGATGCTGAATATCTAACAGCAAATGCTGAATTTGGGTTTAATATTTTAAGGTTTTATTGGAGGTTAAGCTTCTTGCTGTGCTGGTCTCTTCAAATCCCTGATCTGTTTAACTAAATAGGTCTTCTCATCATTAAATTGTTCATCCTCGGTCCTGTCATTCTGAAACTTGCTGAGGAACTCAATAAGTTTGGTCTGGTTCTTTAGAAGGATGTCTAATATAGGCTGTGTCTTGTTAGGATTGGCTACAAACACCTGCAACAAAACAAAAGGCATTTAGCGTAACAGTAGGAAACAGAAGACTGTTAAAAAACAAACGCAGCCAACAAAACAGTGGTGACAATAACTTAAAATGATGTTTTAATTATTCTGTATTCCACTGTCTCTACAGAAAAAAGTCATGGAATAAATGCAAGTTTTAAAATAAAATCACTCCCCTTTTTTTTATTAGAATAGAAGGTGAACGCCAGTACCAAAGTAAATTCAGAATGTGGGAGATGATCAGCCACAACACCCTCTGCAGAAACCTTTGAAGGTACCTCATGGTTAAATTCTGTAGCAAATGCATGGTTTCATATTATATACAGCATCAGATGGGGATCTTAAAGTTCACTGAAAACTTTAATAACTCAAATTATATCTCCGCGCTCTTAGCTATTTGCTTGTCTGCTGTAAAGTCAGAAGGCATCTGTTACAATGTGCAAACTACAACTTGGGCTTTGAAATTTAGGTGACGACTAAAATACTGCTAACCTTCATAGATCGCGCAGCATGACAAAAACACTTTGGAACTCCAAGATGCATTCCTCCTTATTTTACTGCACTTCGCCTTTCCTAATTCCAAAATTTTCTAAGCCAGATTACACTGACAATCACATGAAAGTCCCTAAGTGGTTTCTATACAACTTTCAAAAGATATAAGGTAGTTATTTGTAAAGATGGGCCATAATAAAGACAAACATTAGCGCTCTCTTTATTTAACCACTTGGCAGACATTAAGATAAGCTTCATTTAAGCTCAGCTAAGTAGTTTACTCAACTAAACAACTTCTGGTGGGGTTCTTTTGTTGTTTGTTTTATTGTGTTGGTTTTTTTTAAACATACCTTAAACACATGAAAGGCCTCAAACTGAATGTTACGACTCTTGTCTCGTAGAAGGTTCATCATTAGTTTGAGATTTTCAGGTTTACTGATGTACTTCGTCATAATTGTGAAGTTGTGTCTGTCCAATAACAATTCACCAAGAAGCTAGAAGTGGAAAACAAGCCCGAATGAAAAAATGACTGACACTGGACATAAGAAACAACTTTTTCATAACTGGTTTCAAACACACTGAGCAGTTGACACCAGTCTGTAAATATAGTAATGACAGAACTCAAATGTCCCGAATTTTTAAGCACAGGGTGCATTTCCCTCTTATTTCAATGATGCAGTTTCTCCTTTTTCTCAACAAGCGAAAAAAATCACCTTTTGTTCCCCCCTTGTTATGAACTGAAATTGAAAGAAGAGTCTTTTTAAGTCTTTCTTCCCCCATGATTTCATTATTCTTTCATTTATACAGAAGCTATACGTCACCAATAAGAACGTGGTTTCAAAAAAACAAAAAAAATTACAACAAAAGAGAGTCAGTACCTCAAATGAGAAATACTTACACCTCTTTTGCTACCCTCTTTGTCCAGAAGGAAGTAAAAGGATATTCCTCACAAGTACCACCCTTGCTACAAATTATTTAGCATATTTACATTCAAGTAGGTTAGAAACTGAACTTAAGATTAGTATTGCTCTAGTCACATCATGTGAATCTTTATTAAATTACTTAACTGTGTCCAGATTAGTTGAAGGAAAAACCCCAACAAAAATAAACATACTTGCATATAGCCATTTCTGCATAGGGAGAGAAATGACTTGGTGTGTGCTGGACACTAAATAATGGAAGGACTGGATTAAAGAAAAATAGCTGATCCCAAGAATTAAAACATACAAAAAATTAAACTAACTTTATCCAAGGCAGCTACTGAAGCCATTTTAACTAAAGTCAACCCACCTTGAAATTAAAGGAATTCTCTATCTTTGCATGTAAGAAGAAAATAAAATTGCCGTACCTTAAGTGACTGTCTCTTTGTCACATAATTTTCTGAATGAAGTAATTTCTCATATTCACTGAAGAACTAAACACAGAATAAAGAGAAGGGTCAGGACCTTTCCAAGTGTCATAACGCACTCTTCTTCCAAATGATTATAACAAAGTGGAGGACACGCAAATCCATAACAAAAATGTAAACAAAATCTGAAATCTCAGTAGGTTCCTGTAAGTCACTATTGTTTAAACATTGTATATGCTTAAAAAAATATGTACTGTTTCAGGAGCCTTTAATGCTTAGATTGCAATATGGTGGAAGTAGTTATTTCATTATTTCTTAAACTTTAACAGTTCCTGCTACTGAACACTTGCTAATTAATTTCAGGAGTCCCCAGCAGGTGGAGGAGGGCTATCTTGTATTCCTTGGTTGTCATGGGTTAATACAGACAAAAGAAAACAAAAAGGAAAGGGTTCCCTCTAGCGGAAAAAAATCAGATCTACTTTTCACAGAACTAGATTGCTGCTGCCTCCTCTTGTTTTTAGACCTTTCCACATTCAACAGTAAGGTTTTGATCTTAATTTTACTGCTTGGCAGAAGTTACTGTAAATTCAATTGGTTTAATTTTGTATGCAAATTTCCAAAACCGAAACCAAACAAGGAATGAAAGTACTGATTTCTTCAAATAAGATACACGGCACTAGAAAATTCTGAATATTAAAACGTATCTGCTCACCCTATCATAATGTTGTTCCAAAAATTCTGCACTTAGCAACTTGTGTCTTGTAAGCAAATCCTGTAAAAGAGCACAAACCCAATATTTTCACTAAAATATTTAAACACTACACATACATCCTCATTAAACAGTGAGTACACATAAGACATCCAATAGAAAATTTTGCTATTTCATTAAGCGAAGAGATTTAGGACATGGATGCAGTTACCCGGACATTGCTGAGGATCTTGGCATCACTTAGCAAAGGTCTGTTTTGCGTTATGTTAATTCACACAGGTAAATAGCCTGTGGAATTATCACTGAAGAATGCCATTTATGGATCAAGGCTATGGTCTGCGCAGAACTATACACAACCAGAACTATACACAACCAAGGTAAGACCCACTATTTAATACTGAAAAATATTATGCTTATAGTCCCATAACTGGTTGTTTTAGGACAATAAAAAAAATTTCCCCAGACAAAGCATCAGCATCAAATATACTCAGGTTTGTAACGGAATGAAAAGGAGTTTGCTCACTTGAGGAACTGGAGACACAGATTTAAAAGCCCCTGGCATGGAAGTGCACATATATTCAGCTAATGCATGATAGTTTAAATCTTGCTTTCTGGAATAGAAGTTATCAGGAACATAGCATATATATTTAAAGCTATGTCTTGCATTCTGAGAAATAAGGAAGAACAGTGTCCAGCTTACACATCTGCATCACGCTTATTTTTTTTTTCCTTTTCCCTAGGCTTGTTTTGCCCAAGAACGTAACACACATCTGGCTTCACATAAAGAACTACAGAAATAATAATTCAGATGATGTATGTAAATTACCTTGAATGTGGCAAATGCATCCGAAGCAATGTCAAACGTTGACATTTCCACATATCTGAAGAAATCATAGAATTGTTCTGACCACAAGATTATTTTAGCAAGTGGTTCATGCCTGATGCATTCTCTAAGCATTATTCCACAATTTAGAGCAATTTCTGGAGATTCGTACCTATTAAAAAAAAAAAACATAAAGATTCTTTATAAATACTTTCACAAGTTGGCATTACAGCACCGCACTGCTAATTACGGTTTTCAGTGCTATCAAGTAAAAAAAATACAAAAAATTTGAGTTACTTATTTCTGTATTAAACTCTACTTTTAAATACTTCTACGAAATATTACTGATATCATTGCCAATCAAATGCTAAATTACAGCCAATACAAATGACTTTCAGAAACTGAGAAACAAGACTAAATAAAAATATTTTCTTCATACTCAAAATCAGTTTTCTTTTTTCATATTGGTGGGATTGCAGACATCTGGAAAAGCAGTAAGTGATTTCCGTCTTGAAAGCGTGACTACAATTTACATAAAACTATCCATAAGAGCATGAAGGGTTAATAATATTGGACATAAATTCATGTCTCCTCTTTCATTAAACCCTTTTCCAGCATCACTGGCTACTCTACACATCACAGGCTTCAAGCCTGAAATGCTGGCAACAGTGTCCTCTGACTGTAGGGACAATATTGAACACCTTCTCCGCACCTGAGTCTTTATTGCCTCTAGCAAAGCATCCACACCTTCTTACAAGAAACCTCTGGAACGTGTCCACCACCGATTTGATAGAAGTGATGAAGCCATCCCTGATGGTTTCACTTAGAAATTGTTGCTACGCTTCCTTGGCAGGCTTTCTACCTCAAATACTACAGGGCTCTCTCAGCCAATTTTAGCATATGCCAACAGCAGCTGTCAAAATCTCACACAACAGTGTGTTTAAGACATATTTGATAGAAATACACTTTTGTACTTGCTACTAGCTCCTTGTTTTCCCAAGCAAGCTAATAGTAGAACCCTAGAAGAAGATGGGACTGCCCTTCCAAATGAAGAACTCATCTCAGCATGTTGCAATATAAGCTATCCCAGCCTACAGAAAAGTTATGTCTGTTGTTCCTACCTGGTTCTGGAGCAGTCAAAGCTTCTTACATACTTTCCTGCCTCCCACCTAAAGAATCTTTTGCCCTATACCATTGGAAGCTAGTTCAAATTCACCAGAATAATTCAGGAGCAAAGTGTCATTGTGCATACTAAGCAATAACTATATTACTATACAAAAACATTTTCTTACGAATTAGTTTTCATGTTAAATCCTGCAATCCTTTTCCATTTAACCTGTCATGGAGATTTGAAATTTGCTGAACTTTTTGCAACTCAACTTATAGTTCAAATTTACATAAATTTGCCTCAGTTGGATACCAGACTTAATTCATTAAAGCTAACTAAATGCCCATTTCAAACATCCTGATTTATGAATATGTGTTTCAACAATCCCTGTCAGAATAATGCTCTCTGAAGAGTGACAACTCAGATTAAAAATTAGGACAAATGTGTTACAGCCCTCATTCAGTCACACATCAATGAGAGCACGCTGAGAATGTTGTTTCATCTCTCTGCACCTCAAATGTATTTGCCACCTTGTGTAAAATATTTTGAAGCAGTACTGAATCAACATTTTCTTTTGTGTTATGCCACAATTAATAATTCTTTTGTCCCTCTAACATTTAAATCTTGCTTCCCCCCAAAATCAGGGCTGTAATGCAGGGGAAAAAAAAACCCTAACACACACACACACAACAAAGCACTTCTGGCAGACGAGTGTACATCTTACGTTCATATGAATTGTAGCTAATATTCCACACTGCTTCTGGTGCTAAACCTTTGGAGTCAGCATGAAACTAAAAGATGTAAAACTCTGCTTTCTCCACAGAGGAAGCTTCTCGTAAGAGCCATTTTCCAGTGGACTACAAAAATGGCCAAGATAGGTAAATGTAGAGATGTAACAATAAAATATACGGCAGGTTAGTCAGCATCTCTAATTACTACTATGAACTAGGAGAAAGGAAAAGGAAAAACACAATAAAGCTTCCTGTTTAAACGTTAAAAATATACTTGATTATTCCCATATCTCAGTGCTACCAACATAACGCAGGCAAGTACATCACTGAGAAGCACGGCCTTTTCATACATCCTCTAGCTATCCCAGCAGGTGGAATAAATTGTCATCAACTGCAGTAAGCTTACCCAGCAGATTAAACACAAATTATAAAACTAGTACTTGAAATAACTGCATTTTTAAATGGTTTATTAGAATTTGATAAGCTTTTCTGTCCCAAAATAACACACTGGAATTGCAATTTTCAGAACCTTCTTAATTAATGTTATTAGAAATGCAAGCAATTGCTTTTAAATGGAGAGAGCACGTTCTCAATTTTTTTTAAATCTTATTTTAACATGAAAACGTTAATAACACCTTTCTGCTTTCATGTTTGAGATCCACAGCTCTACATGTGCAACCACGTATTCAGTATGGCGTGATTCTCCACCATCCAGCACACCAGACAAAAGAAGAACAGAGGAAGAAACAGCTGTCTGGCGTGCACCATATGCCCCAAATCATTCTTTGTTTGGTCAAGTTTGAGTTGGTGCATTTGTGTCACTACAGGAATATAAATCACTGTGAATAAAAAGTCCAAGACCAAACTAGGACCAGGGGATAGGACAGAAAACTGGAAATTACAATGGTTAAAAGAAAAAACAGCCTTTAAGTCTTAATGAACCAGTAAGTTCACAAGGAAATAGCTTATATAGGATCAAATAGTATTCTGAAAGAAAAATGTCTGCACTACCGCAGTAATAATATTTTAGGCTACTAACAGTTCTCAGTTTTCAGTCATATTTCATGCAAAAGTATATTTTTGGTGTTTTACTACTCAAGTTTTCCTTTACTTAGGGGAATTACAGGCCCCAAGACAAAAAAGAAAAGCATACTGCAAAGGAATAAAATCCATTTCAGAACTCAGTGCTTCTCCACAAATTCAAAAACTTCTTACTTCATGTAAAAACATATTTATGCTTCACAGTGTACATACCCTTTTAATAGCATGAACAATATATTCTGTTGAGTGCAGATGTATTCAACTGTGGGAGTTCTTGTACCAATTTGCCTTCTGAGAATGTTGTTGAAAATTTGCGCAACATCTTTCTTGCCCTGTCAAAAACATTAACAGTTAAACACATAACATTCAAGTCCAACAGGCAAGTAACAATTAAACATTATCATCATCTCATGCATTCATACCGTGTGAGTTCTGCAGTTCAGTCAGCCTCTGTATTCTGATCTTAAACAGATCAAATATTGTGTTTCTTTATACCCATTTGAAATATGCCAAAGCATTCAAAACATTACATCATGTTGCAGCCAGATCATGGGTAATTTACATGAAGAAGTAAAGCCAGTTGATGTTTCATCAGATACTTCTATGTAGCATCAATCTGCTGGGCTTGTTTTATATTTGTGTTTGCTAATAACATACCAGTTTTTAACTGTGCTCTTGCCTGAAAGTGTTTCTTCAATACTCCATTCTCCTCTCTCCTGGCCTAGGAACACGTAATGCCACCATTAAGAGTGTGCAGAGCATTTCTGACTGCAGTGTTAACATCCAACTTAAAACTATAACTTATGGAAGTTAAATAAATAAAAACTACAAAGAGAAATCATCCACTGACCTAAAATGCAAGTCTCACATTCTTCAATGGACAAAAGAAGTATAAATAAGACCAGGATGCTGGAATTCAGCACAGATTATACACAAGAGAATGTACAAGGATAGCACCAGACAGTATAAATGGAGCTGGGAACATTCTCTTTTTTGTATATATATAGATATCTCCTATTTATTTCTTCCATCAGACCACAGCTAAAGATGACAAATCTAACAAAAAGCTGATTATAAATATAAGCACTTTTCACTGTCACGCACATGCACCATTTAAAAGCCAGATTTCTGCAATTAACTTTCCACTTTGGATTGCCATAAAGACAACTTCAGGCCCACGTGTTATCAGATCTAATTCAGAAAAAGCCTAGGCAAACTTGTACTAAGCCTGGACTTGCAAATAAAGGCCTGTTAAGTAACTCCACCTGAAGGTTCCCTGAATGTTATACACAAAAAACATATGTGGATAATGTTTCTTTGCAAACTCCAGTTGTACTATAAACGCCCTGAGTAACATCAGCAAGCTTTTGAGTAAAATGCAAGGCATATTTAATTAGGAAGAATTTGAAAAACAACAGCAATTATTCAAAAATATTTCCGTTTTCTAATCAACATCAAGAAGATTGTGTAAGAAAAAAAATCAAATGTTTATAAAAACGTAGGAGGACTGTAGTTTTACAAATGGCATGTTTGTGAATTACCATGGACAGTTTTGTTAGAGCGTTGTTTTCAGGATATAAGAGTTTGTTTGTAAACGCTTGTTTTCTCAATTACAATTCCACTGAAAGCCAGCCCAAAGCAACACCAGAACTCTTTGTTCTGAAATGAGTAGAGCAGTGTTTCCAGAAATTGCTTTACTCAAACTCCACATAATATAGTCATCAACTCTCATTCACTAACATTGCCAATTTTGCGCTGGATCTCACAATTTGCTTTGGATTCACCAGCAAGAACAGCATTTCCTTATTATGCACATGATTGAACTGATAGTGGTACACAGTAATACCAAAGCTAGTTATTGTTAGAAGGATGTATTACTAAGTGATCTCATGGCCTAACAAGGGCAAACAGACACTGAACCCTGTGCCAATAGTCACGACTGCGAGAGGTGAGAGGGAGACTATGCTGGTATTGTCTTCCCAGCAGAAGGATTCAAGCTCCCTTATGCAAAAGGCATTTTTGTTTTGGGGTGGGGGTTTTTTTCTTCATTTAAAAAAAAACAAGAACAAAAAAAAAAAAAACAAAACAAAACCAGAACAGTTCCACAAGGGATACCATCTCTCCTACAGACACGCCAGCATAAATCAGCAGGGGGATAACTGGTAAGTTTATAAGCAGGTGGTTGCGTTGACTGCTTTACTTGGAAAGAAAGCTTCCAGATATGAGTATCATTTTAAACAGGCCTCTACATACAGCAAGGTCTGGACAGTCAGGAAGTTTCTTAATTAAAACATTACATTTGTTACTTTTCTGGGGTTTTTTTTACCATACTATTCACAGGCAAATACATCTGAGATGGTTTAAGAGTCAGAGCGAACAGTCCCTGTCTATAAATTAGCTGTATATTCGTGTTCTACAAGGAAACCCTCTTCAGGAACGAGAGTGAAGTTGTTGACAAAAAAGATGACATTTACTTCATTGTTGAATGACCTCAAGCTGTGGTGGGGCACCAAAAGGAATAAATCCTAGACCCACTCTTCAAGTTTCAGAACCAACAGGAAATCAAGTTTGCATGCCCATGGACAATGGAGAAATCCTTTCCAACGCAGCAACCCCCAACCATAGGGATTTGGGATATCAAAGCCAACCTCTGATTGACTTCGTAACAGCTGGGAAGCTAGTGTAGGTTTGGAGCACAAGTGTGTTGACATTAATTCTAGGTAACAACAATAGCTGGACAGTCTGCCAGATTGCATCCTTAAAAAGCAGACGTGGTCCAGCCTAGAAAGTCGCGTGAATGACTTGTTCTGTCTCAAGGGGGAACTGTCATATCCTTGTGTAACAAAGCAGCAGAAAGTCCACAAGCAGGAAACTACTTGCAATCTTTTCAAGTCCCCTTAGAATAAAATGAATAGTTCTCCTTAATGAGAGCAAGCCTGTACAAATTGTTGTAATTTTTCATTATCAGGAGATAATGAAGGTTTCCTTCACTAATAACCGGGCTGAGTAAACACCAAGCTGATAACAATCTAGAGGTCAGCAGAATCCAGATGACGTTTTGTGATTTCCTTTCTTCAGCAATTAAAGGCCATCACATTTCAGCGTTCCCTCTCAGCTTTCCCAGGTCTCCTTGCTTATTTAACAACCTGAATGTTTTATGTTTGGTATAAACAGTTGTGTGGGTAGGGAAAAAATACCACGGTATTACAATTAAACACAAATCAGAGGGACTTATGGGTGGGGTGGAGGGAAGAGAAGAAAGAACAGGGAAGAAAGCCATTGTTTTTGGAATGTCACACTACAATAGGACTTTAAACTGTTGTGTTTGCATTGTGAACAACTTGTTTATGAACAATACCGTTTTTAAGCAACCTTAGGTGGGATGGTCTTTATGGTCAAGGCTGTGGAGTGAGATATGTGGCTTTTGGCCCCTTTCCTAGACAACCACACGCTTCTTGCAGGACCTCAGGAAAAACAGGAAAATCCCACTGTACTGCAAATCGGGTCACTTTTCACTATGGCACTGTGAAGCTGAATTATTCCATGTGACGTAGTGACAAATGCCAGATAGAGGTTTGTATAGAGATATGTTTGAATACAAATAAGTATTGCTATTTTGAAGTAATTTGTTAGGTTGTTTTTTTTAATAAACAGAAAAAAAGATGAGGAAAACAGCAAAAAGGTTGCATCCCCTGTTTCTAAAGAGAGAGAGAAACACGGGATTGTTATTAAAACTAAACAGCTTTGCCTTAAATATTTAAAATTCTTCACAAATGTTACAATAATTCTCTTACTTTTCTGAGTAATTTAATGTAATGAGAGAAGAATATAGACACGCCTAGTAGCTTGTGTTCATTCTGGTATTACTACTAAGATATTAACCCTCCTGTGTACATAATAATTAAGAATTATTCCATAATTTTAACAAAACTGTATCATCAGGATTAGAGGTTTATCTGCTTCAATTTTTTGTGGTTTATGTGCCTAAATTCACGGATTTCATATTCTGTATTTGCTTAATTTTTTTAAGTAGTTTGGAACAATGAGTTCTCTTTCTAATGGTTTTGTCCCAGCCAGAAGAAAAAAAAAAAAAAGCTGAAGATCAAAAGATGTCTTACCCAATTAAAGTGGCAGGTATTCAGATGTGTTTATTTTAACATATACAATATAAGAAATCTCAAACTTCTTTTCTTACCTCAAAATCAATGAGCTGCAAGTCGGCTACTAGGGTACTAAGAAGACCACTGTTGTATAGCTCTTGAGCAAGCTGTGCCACAGCTTCTGTCTGCGGTTCTTTTTCATTTGTGCCATACAAGATTTCTTTCATGGCAACAAGGTTTTTTGAGACCTCCTCAGTGGCCTAAAGAAAATGGAAAAAAAAAATACAGTTAGAGCACAACGTCATTTGTCTTTGTAACTGCACACTCTATTATTCTTATAATCTGCAAGCTTTCATTAAGGGAAAAAAAAAATAATCAGCAAATGACAACCTGTTAAAAAAAAGACAATAGGTAATATTTCTGCAAATAAGACTGTGTTATTAACAAAAAAAAAAAAAGGGCAGAGGCAAGACACATGCAATTTATTTGACAAGTCACCAAAAGCAAAAATCTCTTCCTTTTTACTGCCTTTAAACTTCCCATTCAAAAACCCCCTGAATAACAGCAGTGGGATGAAAAGAACCCAACAAAATTTCCGTTCTGTAAAACAGAGGCACCCAGGATCAGACTGGAAAACATGACATGGAGACACATGCCTGTCCTCATGAACTGCTCCGAGAGACCAAACATACCCCTCCTACAGATTTTTCACTCATCAGGTTTTGTCAAATACTAGGCTCCCTTTCCAGTCAGTGGGGATGAAATTTTTCCTTTCCAACTAACAAAACCTCAAAGAGAACCTCCTTTAATTTTCAGGTTATCTCCGTATACAAGAACAAGCTGGCAAATAGACCCAGAAAGAGGTGCACTCAAAAGAACACAGTGATACAGGAGACAATCGAAAGTCGAAGATGCTTCCCATTTGAAGTCCATCGCACAGAAGACAGAGAGGTCTGATGTCTCACTTAGGGAAGCCAGATGGGCTGGAGCAGCATTTAGATTTAGCAGTGGAAGCAGAGTTACCTCATGAGTAAAACTAAAAAAAGCCAACAAGAACAGTTCTGAAGACCCTCTTCTGAATTGTAAAACACAGTTATCTTGGAGAAAAAAGAAGAATTACTCCTTTCAATATATATGTTTATACAGCTTGGCACCAAAACACTAAGAATAATCATCATAAATAGCTGGTTTAATTATACAGTCTTAGTTCTTAACGTGCCTAAAAAGTATGAATGGTTTGTAAGTGCACTAATTTTTAGTAATTAGATGAACCTGCCAACAAAGTATGCATACACTTTAATGTAAAGTATTTATGATTGGTAGCACATGGAAAATTAATGAAGTGAAAAAATGATCACTTTCAGGATATTGCCTGTCTTACAAGGGGTAAAAAGACTTCTCGATTGTGAGTTATATCTAGAGGCTTAAGATCAGCATGACCCATGCACTATTCAAGCCAAAGCCATTCCAGCTTTGCTAGGTATGCAAGTAAGGATTCCACGACCTTTAAGGAGGCTCCATATCATTTTTAGCTCCTCCACAACTTTCCACTCCCTGCTGCCTCCCTCTTCCTGCTAATTGCAGTTCCTAGTCCCAGTTGTCTCCTCCTTAATCGAAATTCCAAAGGATTTTCTGTGCACTGTTAGTAAGACAGCAAGAAGCAGGTGCTCGATATGACTGCTTAGATTCATGACAGCTCCTGAAGACGTAAAATGAGAAAGCCAGGTCACCATATTGTAGTAGTATTATGCCACACAACCATTCTATTTGTTTAAAATTCAGAAGAAGTATCTCTTTACTAGGAAAAGAACAGGAACATCTGTCAAATATGGAGATATGAAGAGATGCCTTTGATGCATGGCTACCATGAAAAGAGGAAGCAGCAATAAAAACTCTATTGCAGTTTGTTGCTGCACACTAATTTAGAAAGTAAGATGAAAGAGGAAGAAAGGCAGAGGTTCAAGGAACTGCCTATTTTAAATAGAACAGTGGCAATACTGAGAGCATGCCTGCAATTAAGAACGCCAGTGGAGAATTTTACGTATCAAAACCCCAGAAACAGAACAATGCTCCCAAAACTTTAATAATCACACTTGAAGGCTCTCCCTCACCACAACCTGAAGACAGATGCTAGTAATGGAAACTCAAACAAGACAGAAAAAGATACAGTGGTTCCAAACATCAAGTGCAAACAAAGCCTTCTGGCCTAACATCAACATACAACTCAGTAACTTCAAGAAGAGACACCAGGACTTAGATTTATTTCTCACGCTCTTCACAACTGTCAGGACCATCTGAATGTGCTTCACTTGAACTTGGAATGACATACGGTTTTAGCGGGGAGTGATGTTTGAGACACAGAAGCACAGAACAGCTTAGGTTGGAAGGTACCTCAGGAGATCATCAGGGTCCAATCACCTGCTCAAGGCAGGGCCAACCTCAAAAGTCCTACCAGGTCAATCAGGCTCTGATTGAGGCCAGCCATGCTCTGAACAGCTCCATGGATGGACACTCCACAACCTCTCCAGGCAACTTGTACCAATGTCTGACCACCTTCATCGTGAAAAAAGACTTGCCTGTATCACTTCAACTTAGACCAAACTATCACTTCTGGATATATACTACAAATACAGAAATACGAGGTTTTCTGAAAGTATTGTATCAATAACCAAGGTCTTTTAACGCACTATACTTCCATAAAATATCATATTTCTATATTCCCTCCTCTTCTATTCTAAAACTCAACATCAAAAGGACTAGAAAAACTCTTACAAACTTGTTCTAGAATCTCCCTACTCTTCTATACTCCATGAAATCTCAAACATATTCCAAATGCATGATGTACAGAGCTTATTTTGCCATTTCAGATACAGAATGGACTTTAGATAGCTACACCAAAAAATATAATGCTACATTAAATATCAATGATAAGAGCTAAGTGAAAAACTACTAAAAAAAATTGAGAAAAACAAGAGGAGACTAGCTGACATTACTTGCAATATTTCCTACGATACTGAGACCTAAATAATTGCCTAATGTGCTGCTTTAACAGGGAAAAAAAATCTCTAGAGAAAAATCAAAATGCACAATGAAGTCCACCCAAAACCCATGATCAAAAGTGGAATTAACAATCAGACATCATATATATAAAAATAAAATATATACATTCTAATATGACATATAAGCAGGGTATATTTTATGTATACAGAATATATAGACACATAATATATTTATTCTACATATTATAGTCTATAAATGTTTCTATATTAAAATATATTAAAATATATTCTATATATTTACATATATTACAATCATGTATATATTCTCAATACTGAGAAGGCACAACCATGGAGCAACCAGAATTTTAGAGGAAATTTCTGACAAGTCTCATTTGAAATTCAATGGTGCCAGACAATCAATACCATTTAAGGAGAAGACAAACTACAAAAGTAAAATGTAAAGTAAGGAAAATAATGTAAGTACTTATTTCTCTATTTGTATCAAAGACAGGAAGATATTATTTAAAAATAAAAACAGACACCACGAAGTCACATGTACGATTGTCACATCAGAATCAGCTGCATATCTTTATAGCTATGAACCATTATGGTTTATTCCAGTCTCTCGGGTATTTCACTGATATTTCCAAAACTTACTATTTCTTTAAATGCTCAGCAGTGCAAATACCAAAGCTGAGCTCAGCAGGCCCTGGGTCTACGGCTAGGGTTTCTATCCACATCGATAATGCAGTTACACAAATTGCACTATTAATGAAAACACCCATCAAAAAGGTAAATTAGCTAAAGTTTTGAGCCTGCCTCAGTGAATATTTTTACTAGTCTAGAGTAGTATCTATCATAAGTAACAAACACCATTTTAATAACTCTATTTAAATTGATTGGATTTCAAAACACTTACAAAAACATACAATTCTGAAAATATATGATGATATACATCACTGCCACCAGTTTATTTTAAGACCAAAAATTATTGCATTATTTTTCAGCAGACATCTAGCATGAAGGTATCATTACAGAGCTAAGTTCAATTAGAAGAGAAGCATGTCTCCTCACCCATTACTTGCAGAAGCAGCCCCATCTTTACCCTTGGAGTAACAGCCCCATGCTGTAGGCAAGGCAGATTACTTAACCTTTTGCCTTCTTTCAACCACAAATTAATTGTATACATGTGCATAATAAATTCAAAAATTTACTGCTTTGTAAATGACAGAATTAACTCACTGAATGAAACCTGACCTATGGCAACATGACATAATACTACATTCAGACAGCTGAATCAAAACCGCATATTGCATTATCCCATACATACAGTATACCACCCGCTGTATAGAACTGGTAACTTAAAGAAGAGAGGCCAACCGTGCCTGCAATAGTCAACCCGCACGGGTTAACAACATGGCTGAAACAATTACCTGAAAGCCAAAACCAGAGCTGTTATGAGCAGGTTAACCCAAGGTCAGAGGGTAGGGAAGAACAAGTTTATTACATGAGTAAATATTTACCTTCACGACAGTAAATGTGTGCCACAAACCAAGTGAACTGGTAGTATAAAAATAAATGCTGATGTCAGCCAAAGAGAAGGAAGAGATGCAAATAAAAGACTAACTAATGGGCTAGATCGAGGGTAGGCCCTGTTTATATGAAAGGAGTTTTCCGTCCCCTTCCCTTCACCCCCTCCTTTCTGAAAAAACACAAGTAATGGAAAACTAACAGCGTACGCGATGAACACATTTTCAGTTACAAGGCACTTGTTATCTCAAGTTTCCCTTCCACAATACTAATAGACAGCAAGCTATCGCCTCTATCCTAAGCACAAGACTGCCGCCAACAAGCAGCCAGAGCTGCGCCACGCGAGGCAGACTGACAGCGGCGAGACACAGCCCAGCCTTACAGCCACTTCACATCTCCGCTCCTAAGCGGGTACCACAAAATTAAAGAACATTTCAAAACAACCTGGAGAATTACCTGGTTAATTTTTTCTCCAGTATTCACAGAGCTCAAAAACCAGTAGATTAACATGCAACTAGAATTCACCTCTTTAATTTCAGATTTTTATTTCTAAAACAAACTTTCCAGTATTACAGGGCAGAAGGTTTCATAATTGAACAAGATGCATCACGATCACGACCATTGTTTTACATCTTTTGCTTTGAAGAATCTCTTCCATTTTGATTATAAAGAACATACAGGAACACACAGTTTTCAAGATTCAAAAATCTTTCTTACTTACTTCGCTTTTTCTTCCTCTCACAGAACATTAAAGGTTTTAAATTTCAGTCTAAGCACTGAAAAAAACTGAGGTATTCTATTCAACCATAATTAATTACACTTTTAGTTTCTAGGGAAAATTTGTCTAATATTCTTAAAAATCTGTATTCCCAAGTGTCTTAGGAAACTGTCAAAGAGCATCCTCTACACAGCAAACTAAATATTTTCATAACAGCATTCTGCTGCTAGGCATGGTAGGACCTACAGTAAACTACATAATAAAAACACTGTGGTACTGCAGCAGAAAAGTACTAGTTTGTCTGTGGAACCTCAGCTAGCTAAGGTGTAAAACAAAAGGGAATTTACATTTAATTTCATATTGTGGAATAAATATTTAAAACAAGAATTACATTTTGAAACGTTTAGGTCATTTCAACATGTGCTGATTTTTTTTTTAGTCTAATCTACGTACACATTTCAAATTCCATGTGTTCAAGAGTAAAGAAAATACGCACCGGTGCATACTTAATTTTAAGAAACAAAGTAGTGTAGGAAAAGTAAGTATTCCCTGCACCCAAAAGGCTGTCTTTACCACAAACAGTAATCAACACTGAATATGTACCATGCTGCTTAGCCTTGGAAGTTCATTGTTGTTATCTGGCAGGCTACAAAAGCACACCCCTGGATGAAATTGCAACAACAAAGCAGAGGCAGAGAGAGGGAATTTTACACAAGTCTAATCACTAATAAAATGGAGTTATAAAAAAAGAAAAAAAATCTGCCATTCTTCTACCCTTTTCCTAAAGGGTAATAATTTTTGTGCTTTATGTGCAGCGAGTTTTTCTATTTTTGTTCCACTACTAGCCACAAAACTCACCCTTTCATCAGCACAGAATTCTCCAAAGGAGGCTGGAAAGTTACACTGCAGAAAGTATCATAATAATAAAAGGTGTAGTGAAAGATAAAAAGATGCCTAAATACTGAGATATGGACATGTAGAAATTTTTCTTCTTTTTTAATAATGGCTACTGCTCAGACCCTTGCTGTCTTTTAACTCCAAAGTTACTCCGGGCATTTCGATAGACTGAACAAGGAAGAGGGCATGAATTCATGGTGTTTCATCAGAGCTGTATCCTCAAAAGATGTGATGACTGCTCTGTAAGATATTGAAGAACTTTCTCTACCAAACCAGCAAACAATCTGAGAATCTGAGATAAACTGCTACAGCCACAGTCCCCTTCACGGAAGTCTTGAGCTGCCAATGAAACAACCATTTCCTGAAGAATCTCTGTATGGAGATGTGGACACTGGCGGTGTGAATGTTCAGATTCATCAGTTGGTCTCCTTTGTGAATAAGGAGGACAGAGGCCAGCACTACCATACCAAGCTCAGTCTTACGAATGTCAGCATTTAATGCTCCTTATGTTTAAGCTAGTGAGCAAGGGTTGCCTTCTTTTTTCCTTAAAGCAGAATATGTTGCTTTCTGCATGACACAGGAGAGAGAGCTCTCCAGGCTTAGCATATTATTCCTTGTCAAAGCAGCAGCCTCACGTAAATGAGGTCTTTAAAGGAGATGGGATTAAAGGCCAGCAAGAAGCAAATGGTACATAATAATCTTCAGCTACAGCATCAAGAACACAGGCATGTGATACGGGGCACAGCTATGCACAATGGAATGAAGCTGGTCTGTTCCCCATTAGAGGTCTAAGCAAAAAGAAAAAGATGATACAAAAAAAGCAGGGATTTTAAGATCAAGCCACATCTCCAGGAATTAATAATGAGGCCGAGATGAAGGAGGCAGTGCCATGTCTCATCACAGACTCTTCAGAATGCACCTACCTACCCCTCCTCTCCTGACAGATGGCTTCTATTAGAGAAAGAAGAAAAGCAGCAGCAATGAAAATCCTCCCAGCTTCCACACAGGCCTGCGTAACAGGCCGTAACATTTTTCTCTCCAGCAAGAGAGAAAAACCATCAGGGAAAAATACTATGATACATTGCAAGAGACCTGGAACATAACGCACGCTGGCACTGGGGTAGAAGATGCTGATTCTAAAGAATAGCAGGATAAAGATACAATTCAGCTAAGACTCAGATTATCCTGCACTTAAAGTAGTAGTGCCAAATCTAGGTGAAACTGCACGTAGAGAAGCTGGCCACACGCTGCTTAAAAGTATTGATGAGCATAGAAAAGATTGTGCCTAACTCCTACATGTGACTTTGTAAGGATGCCAAGAATGGCACAGAACAGTTAAATAATGCTGGGAGAGGATTCAAGGAGGCTATCATAGCCTGCTTCAAAGGCTGATAGATTGGAGAGGAAGATGTTTTGTTTGCTCGTTTGTTTGGTTTGGTTTTGGGGGTTTTTTTGGAAGTATTGAAATCTATGTCCCTGTGCTGAGTTTATCATGAAAAACTTCATCTAAACAGTAAATACCCCTGCGATACGAGTCACTAGATGGGATGCAGCTGCACACAGGCTGAACTTTTAGTAAAGCCATCACGACTACCGGTTCAGAATTAAATGACTGTCGACAGGTACAGATCCTAAAGCAGTAAAGCACCCTATCTAAAGGAAACTGCACCAGCACAGGAACTTTTCACCACATCTTCCTGTGCGTTGAGGAAAAGGCAAGGAAAGGTAAAAGTATATCCTCTGCTGCCATCCACAGAGACACAGTTCCTCGGTTTCAGTAACAGAGCCACTGCTCTGTGAACACTTGCATGGACGAGCACAGACAGAACTACTGTACAGTAGTAAAGCCACGACAGTGGACGCAAGCACCAGAACACTGTATGGCTGCGAGCTGCTTAATAAAGAATGCAACATCCTACTGTTCCAAATCAAATTATTTTAAGTATTGCACCACCTGCCAGTGGCATAAAAATGCAAATCCAACCAACGTGAAACACACCTGTTCAAAGGTACATAATAACTCACCCTTTATCACAGTATAAAACCCAAAAATAATTCCTAATTGATTCAGTTTCAACAGCTGTAAATTTCCTTTTTGCCCCCCTTTCAATTACTGCTTCGCAATTGGAAAGTTCCAACTGTACCTTTTCTGCCTTTTTGTCCGAGATATCTTGCTTTTCTAGAACTGCCATACTTTCCTTCAGGTTCTTCACTATGTCTGCAGGAGACTTGTGGGACTTGCCAAAAGGGAATGGCATGATTGCAAGCCAAAGGTCTTCCTTCTACAGCTCCTGCTTCACCTGGACAAAAAGGAAGAAAAAAAGCATGTCAAAAATAGAAACACGAGGTCAGTAAAACAACACAAGTGAAGATCAAGAGAGAGTAGCAAAGGTGTTCACATGCGGAATAACCATCCTGGACAGCTGAATGAGAGCTTGCCATGACAAACTTAAATGCTTGTGTTTCTAATGAAAACCCAAGATACAGACAGAATCTATGAACTCACATTAAGATCATTACCTTATGCTACAGGAACAAATTAAAGGAGTACATTAAATATATCCAAAGCCATATACTGTACAAATGCCACATATGGGCAAGACTAGCAAGGATAAATTATTCCAATTAAAGCTGTTGAGCAAAATGCCTTCTTATATTAGGTCTTTGACACCCAAGTCATCATGTCTCAGTGGCTCTGCAATGACTGACCAGGTACATGCTTTTATCCACATTTATTCCATAACAAATGCAAAGCCTGCGCCATAGTGCAGGAGCTATGAGCACGTTCCAGATGAGGCTACAGACGGCAGCTTATTCCTATGTCAAAAAAAAAATGGTATGTCCTGGCTTTTTTGTATCAATATTACTGTAACCTCACACTGAAATAGTCTCACCCCCATCCATTTTACGGGACACAAAATTTGTCACGAATAACAGGGACATGAATAAGGCATTTGAAAACATTAAAACCAAACATCTGATATGTATCTTTTTGAAAAAGATAACACTTCTCTTACAGAAGCAATTTCTCTTCCCTAAAAATATTTGGCTCTCAAATCCAAATACATTCTTTCCTCTGTATATTTACATATATTTGCTTTTACACACACACACACACATATATATAAACTTCTGTGTACAAAATAGAAAAGTATTACTAGTATGAATGAGTATACAAAAGCTTTACTACTCAACACATACACCCCCATTTAAATAATAAAAACTTCTTACAAGTGAATTCCATAAAGCATACTTCTAGAACTCTAATCTAGACAGAAAAGAACAGGAAATCCTGCATTAAAAATGCTGACAGTGCTACTTCTGCTAGACACAAAAGACAGCCGAAGCTGACAGAGCAGAGATTACACTGTCATTACAAAGAAGGGTTATTACCCTGAAGTTAGTAATTTCTATCTCCATACAATGTCCACTAAATTAGTAACTAGTCAACTGTAACCAGTACATGTTAAAGTTTCTAATCTAATACCATGCACTTTGATCCTTGATTAAAATACCAGCTCATTCGCCATGAACTCCAAAATGTTAATCCTGTTTTGATCAAGGATTAAAAATACCAATTTGAGGCCATTTTTGAGTTATTTTGATTTTTAACACAAACAAGTTGGGCTGGCCCAAGGGCAACGATTCAAAGGTGACGAACAGAAGCGCTCAGATCTTTAGCCAAGAAAATTTCAATAAAAAGGTATTTCAAGTAACCAGCTACAGACATCGTGCCTTCGCTGTTCCACGCCTGCAACTGACCTAACACAGCTGACAAAAAGCGTAAGGTAGATAGTTTTTAAATCAGATTACTTTCACATAAAAGTATCGGCATAAAAGTCGAAACAAGACCTTCCACCAGCCATTTCCATTCTTTAGCAGATCACAAGGCCTTTCTGTTGCTTTTATTTTGTAGTATAATAATTGTCTCACTATAGTAATCTCCCGTTCATAATCTGCACAAAGAAGGGGTTGTAACACTGAAACTGCAAACACAGGACTCATACCCTCAGAGATAAAGAAGTTCCCACAGGTCATTCCTTAGACAAGAGAATTTTATGCCTCAAGCCCATCACCCGTAGTGGAACAGAAACCTACCTTTAAGAAAAGCATGGCTACTCTTTGTTATTTAATGAAAATGTAACGGCATTTAAAACAACGTTTAATGAAAATTACGGTATTTTCACGCAGGAATTTTTTCCTAGAGACAGGTGTGCAAATAAGCACAATTTCCCCCAAAAATACATGACATACCTCAAGCATCACAGCAATATTTGATGTTTCCTTTATCTCTCCCTTTGATTACTACTCCTGCCAAATTCAAATGAGCCCCGAAAACAAAGCTGGATTCTTTCACGCTTGCATATCATCACTAATAATAATAGTATTTAACAACTACTCAGCATATTCATTCTGGAAAATGGTTATGCCCATGTAAAAGAGCAGGATTGGCTCAAAACGCTGCTAGTCTTAGTTCTTTTGATTATGTGTTAAAACAGAATAAAATCCACTAGGAATCAAAACACTCCTTTGAGAAAATAAAATATTATATGGAATCACAAGATCTGGTATTACAGCAATGTATAA
Organism: Pluvialis apricaria; assembly: GCA_017639485.1. Classification (NCBI taxonomy): domain Eukaryota; kingdom Metazoa; phylum Chordata; class Aves; order Charadriiformes; family Charadriidae; genus Pluvialis; species Pluvialis apricaria. Next base: position 29,046,656 of record CM030014.1, read on the forward strand.
AGAAAAGAAATCAAAACCAAGAAAACGTGTCTATTAATTTTCCGGATCACAACTATGCTACTTCTAAACTAAAAGACTAATATGGATAACAGATATAACAGAGAAATACAGAATGATACCAAACAACTGTCTTCATGGTCTGCCCAATGTCTCGGTTTGCAAAACTTGATTTTCTTCTAGAGTGCTCAATTTCTTCTTTAAATTAAAAATAGTCTACCACTTGTACTAGCATATCTAATAGAAAATAATCAATTAATAACAGTTCACTAGCATATATTTATACTGAACATTTTTTCCCAATTCAGGTAAGTTCCTGTATGAATTTCTCATAAGCAAGTTAGAAAAATCAGGAAAGACCGCCAGCACCAGTAAGAAGGAAATCCACATCCTTGATTGCTGAAGGTGACATTTTGCTTCAAGGTATTTCATTTATTATATAAAATGGAATAAATGCATTGTTTCTGCTATTCCCATTTTAATACTGGAAGGAATGCAGTGGCACTGCCAGGAACATCATCTGGGGCCTCAAGACCAAAGACCCCACCAACCCTGAAGCAAAACTCTATTACTTAAGAACCTGTGCCACATCCTGTCAAAAAAAAAGCAGGAGCAGTCCCTTTGTCTTTCAGAACTGTACTTCGTACAGCGAGAACACAGACAGGCTGTTCCCTTTTCAGCCCAGCAGAACTACCCCAAAGCAGCACTCTGTGCACAATAGACAATGACAACATCTGTGTGAGATCGGAAAGAACTGCAACAACCCACATCTGCAAACTGAGAAAAAAAGGAAACAACATCAAATGACATTTTCTGTAAATAAGAACAGACCTTACATCATGTCAAATGATAACTGTTTCACATTACTAGCACCAGGCTGCCTTGCAAATTCATGATAAGATTTTGATTGTGGCTTAAGAAAGAGAACACAGGACTCTTCAAGAGTCAAACTGCAACAAGTACATGGACACCTCTTTGCTCTCATTTGCTTTATCGTACCTTCCCAGAAACCTCACTGCTTTTATCCATTTGTTAAAAGAGACCATGAATGATATTACACAAAACTCAGGCTTTCTTAGGCATGAGTTTTATTTCACCACTACTCAGCATATCAAACCTCACAAAATTTAAGGTCCTCAAAGTATTGGTGTCACGGCCATATTTAGAAATCTTAAATGACATTATAAATCCAAATGGACCATCAAACAACAATATGGCATGCAGCCAAATACCCAGAGATTTAAGCACAACTGACACAGAGCGACTAACACACACTAAGGCGCACTGGGACATTTGTGCTTTTGTGATAACGAGAGATAGTAGTCCCACTGTTTCAGATAGTATATAATGTCCAGCTCTGACAATGCAACATGCATCCGTGCACAGTTTGCTTTATGTATAAGACTTTCTATTTTTTATTCACTGCATTAACCACACAATCAATTAATGTCCAATTTCAAACTAATGTGTTCCATATACAAGATTGGTTTTTTAACTAAGCAGACAGCACTTAAAAGCGTTTCTCTGTGAGGACAGCCCTCTTGCAGCAAAAAAATGCTGCAAGAACAAATACAGAAGCACGATAAACAAATCCCTCTCTTTTAATACAATTTAATTCTCTGAAGAATAGGTTCACTACGCTGCAGTATGCTCTCTCTTGTAATAGTTAACTTTTTCTTATTTGAAGGGTCAGAAAATGCGCTACCTATATAACAGAAACATGTGCCACAGTTGAAATCCTGATTACTGAACAGCAGAAAGGAAGGGGTTTTTTGTTGTTTCGGTTGTTTGCTGGTTTTGGGTTTTTTTTTTATAATGAAGTGTATTGTAAGATGCCTGCATAACTATTTTCAAGAAAAATAGTGGTACAAGAAATAGCACAGTAACACTCGTGACTGCAGTAGTATGTGCAAATAGTTACTCCACAGATTAATTACCGGCACTGAAGTCTCAGTGATGCAGGCTTTTAGAACTGCAATGAAGGTAAAGGAATACTAGCCATATAAGCAAAGATACAAAAGCAAACTCAGCCTTTCCGCTTATGACATAACATGAATTACCACAACATACTAAAGTTGTAACCTTTTTTTCTCTGCGTAGAAGTATAATCCATAAATAGAGCATCAAATGAATTCAAGTATTCACACCATTCCCGCTCAGGAGAGCAAACGTCCGCCTTTCCCCCATGCAAAATGCTACTCAAATAACATACAAAACCCCCTACATTCCCAATTTTGTGAAACAACCAGGTACAATAAGCTCAATTTCTTATTCTACTGTAGGCCTCACAGTTTAATTGCACTATATTACATCTTCAGCTAGCTCTTATTGCCTTGTTTACGTACGAAGAGTTTAAGGTGACTGCTTTTAGTAAGCTCCTAATGAGGAAAAGAGGAGGAAAAACCCCTTCAGCCACTTCCTGACTACAATTGCACATGTTAAAAGAATCCAAGCCTAGTGAAAAAGCACATATAACATCCAGTTAACGTGCACATAAGAAGAAAACTGCTGAAAATCAACCAAAATCAACATAATTTTAATAAGGCCAAATAATTAACGGTAAGATTCCCCAGGAGGAACGAGCCAACCCAACAGCTGTCTGCTGCAGAGAGAGAGGTCCCATTCCCCTGCTGCTCCCAGCAGCACGCTCCTTCCCCTGCTTTTACGCCAGAGCCAGCTGACCCATCCATGAGCTGATTCAACTCACTAAGCTATCAGAAAACTAACACGGAAAAGGAAAGTAAGCAACGAGTAGTGTAGGGAATGTAGAAAAAGCATCCCTTTGACAGGCAAATAGTTGTGAATCAGCTCCCGCATCTCATGATCTCACCACAGGGGCACTTCATGGTAAGGCTGGAGCTGAATCAACAGCAGGACTGAAGATCACTCTCTACCAGTTATTTTGAGGGGTCTGATACTGGTCTGAATGCCCAGTGTGCCAGCTGAGCTCACCAAAATGGCAGAAGACAAACCCAACATAAGGGGGGGGGGAGGAATTCCTGAAAGATCCTGAAGATAAAGCAGTACAAGGCACTCTCAGCTGGGGCAGGCAGGAGGAGGGAAGGGCACAGCACCTCCTCCTCCTCCTCCAGGTAGAGGGAGGCTGCCAAGCCCTATCCTGAAATCTTTATCATGTGTCAATTACATTCAACTGTGTTAATAACACATGGGAAACTGACTTAAGCAAATACAATTAAGTCAGTGAATGAGTCTACAAAGTCTACCTAGATTCACAACAAACAGTTGGGTCTACTCTGTATACAGATTTAATTGACAATTTATCAGTCTATTACTGAAAAAAACATGTTGCATCTTGCTAAAAAGAGGCATTTTGTATTAAAAATAGAACACAGTGAGCATGTGTTTGTCCTGATGGAACTGATTTCCTCTCAGAACCTGCTCTTTTGTTGTATGCCTCTTGGATTAACAAGGATCATTAAGCCAATATTGAAAACAGTAATGTAAATCAGTTTTCATCAGGTCTTATTGTTACAAGTGGCAGTCAGTTCAGCCAGAATTCACCGCTGTGAAGGCTGGCTAGAATGATAAAACCAGAAATAGATCTAGAAATTATGCATTTTTTAAAAGCACTGCCTTACTCTCAGACATGCCCTGCATCCGGAAGGAAGACTGACAGCCAGTCCTTTGATGCAAGAACCATCTTTTATGCAAGCTACCACGCTCTTGGGAAAAGAATATTCAAGTACTTCAAAGACAGAAGTAGACATCACATTAGCTATTCAGCCCTCTTGTACAAGATTATAGAATTTTACTGGCTATCCCGAGTATTTAGCCACACTTAAGTTACTGACCGCACTTTCTGTAAGTGCCATTAGGGAGAAGAGCGGCAGCTGCCCTGCGCTGCACGGGGCACACGCAGCAGCTGGCACGGCCGGAGAGCAGCCAGGTGCCACTCTGAAGCACCCAAAATACCACTGCCAGCTCATCACTGCAAATTCCGGGCTACAGCCCCTCTTCCTCAAAGGCCTTACCACTTTTAATTGCAGAAGTATAGTTAACTGAAGGCAGGATCCATCATTTCCTTCTGTATATTATTTAAATTGAGTACTCACATTCATCATCGAAACATTCTTCCACATTTTTCGCGTGCTGTTGCCTACTACCTCTTTCAGTATGCTGGTTCTGGATATGTGGTTTCCCACTAGATTAAACAATTTTCTAGAGCCTCAGCACTGTACCAAAATAATTTTTCAATTTTCTTTTTGATATGCTAAACAAGTTGAAACATGACAGCCTCTCATCCAAAATACAAGTCTAAATAGTGCAGTTTATTAATACAACCTCACATGCAAAACCTTCCTATCATGGAGGAAATGAGACTGATAAAGAGCAGAAGCCACATCTCAATCTATTTCAGGGCTCCAGCATTAACTATTTAGTATAACCACGGCTTTACCTGCATAAGCGCGCCACTAACAGAACAGCTATGGTTGTAAACGGTAATTACTGGCACTGCCAGCTCCAGGTCTGGACCATTTTTGCTATCCTCTAAATACTTCTGCACATCTTTTCAGCATTTCTTTCCAGATAACTTCAAAACATGGATAGAAGGACTGCATCAACTGTCTTACATATACGAAGAAAAACTTTTGACATAGTAAATGGCTAAAGCAATCAGTGATCTGTTTGGATCTGTTGTGATACTTTGTGAGGAACATAACATACATATAAGTTTTCTTGCAAGACAGACATGTCCATCTCATACCTGGCACGTCCCACACACCACTGAACACTAGCATCTTCCTTAAAATTCACTATTAACTTGTTCTGTCAGGTTTGCAGCACACAAAAGCTTTAATCTGATTCAAAAGGAGTTTCACAACTCTGCATCACAGAATTATTTGTGGTGTGACCTACTTAAAGATTAAAATGGAAAAAAGAAATCCCCTATCTAAGAATGGTAACTTAATTCAGAGAAATTAAAATCACAAAGAAAAAATTCCCTGCTGTAACATGGATAAACAATCTGATCAAAAGAGAGCAACTCAATGGTATCAGAAAAAAAAAAGATAATTTGAAAATCAATTCCTATGTAAAAAATGATATATATGACACAACTTCTCCCCTTCTGAAAATTTCCAAGCAATTAAGTCCCCAGCAGTTCACAGCCCCACTTGTTCCTTTAGCATCAAATGCCAGCTGATTCCTTTCATTAAGCGGGCTTCTCTCTTGCCATTCAATTACTTCACCGATCCTTCTGCCTCTTCAAGAGCCTACTTCTCCAGCAGACACCTGCACCATGCTGGGGGAAGAGAAGGGCAGCTACTGCCACTGGGCTCCATCAGCTCACTGCAGCCTCCTAAAACCACATTACACTTTGTGGCTTGTACATTATTATATTCATTGCAGTTTAACACACAGCTACAGAGCTTTTGCAGAACTTAAGCAGAAATTGGTTTTAAATAAGGCTGCTGCTTTTAAGGGGCTTCAGAGATCCAGCATAAGCAAAAAAGCTTGTTAATAGTAATGCTTAGTATCTCAGATCCCACCTCTTTCTCCATATTCAAGAAAATCTTATGACTCAGCTCCCTTCCCTGGTGTACTGTTTAGAGTTACCCCACCCGTTCATTTCCCCACAAACCTTACTGCTGCATTGCAATATGGTATACAGACAAGCATGTAAATGCCTCACCCATTCCTTGGTAAATATATTTTTTTAAAAACAATAATCACAAGTTTCACCACAAAAAGTAAGTACTACCCCTGACACACTGTGCACAAAAAGGAACTTACTTCAAGCTTCAAGAAAAGTTGTCAGACGATATGCCCACTTCTGGCCAGGTTGAAGCTCAAATAATTTTCTCATAACCTGGCATTACAGTCAACCCCCTGTTGGCTCGGATGCCTTTACCGCATCATCACAAAACCCAGAATATTTGTTCCATGACAAAAAACGCTGCAATTATGTACGTGCCATTCTACCCACCCCTTGGAAGCAAAAATGCAAAGCAAAAGAGTCTCCTTTGTAACTATTTCTATTCCTTGGTATATATTATTCCCATTCCTTTCCACAGGTCTTCTCTGTGTGTCAGATTTCTGATATACATCTTAGGGTTGATTTTGAGAGTGAGGAAGTGGCAAAAGGGGAGGCAGAAAGTACACTGCAGTTTAATCTCTGACTTCATTTCACACAGCGCAATATGGCCTACAGTTGACATGTCCAAGAACTAAGGACAGCTGTAGGAATATCAGAAGCCGCACAGGCAAAGGACAGGAAACCCCACTAGCACCACAACATCAGCATTTAGTTTTAACCAGAAAGCCGGTGCAATGGACAGAGGAAAAACAGATTATCTAAAACATGCATTAGTTACATAAGGAAGGAGGATGAGAATCATAAGTACTAGCACAAGATAGGAAGGGAAATGCGCGTGTGCTTTTGCGTGTTTTGTTTTGAGGCAAAGTTGAGAACAATCAAACTGCGAGAATGGTCCTGGGATTGCTCCAGGTGCAATCCTCCAAGGTACAGTTTTCTTTAGAGAATACTCTCTCAAGAAACAAAAAACTACACTCAGTAAAACTATTCTCTAGAAGCACAAGTAACAAAGCTATGAAAAAAGATTCAAAATGGATAAAGTATTTACCCAAATGTAGTTTCAGTATGAACCATGTCATAATATTACTGTTTAAAATAAAGTTTAAGAAAACCAACAATATTTTTCCCATGGTTCCTTTCCCTCCTTTGGAGACCAAATTCTGTGGCCTGCTAGAAACTTCTAATATTCAACCTAAGTTTATCTAAGTTCAGCACATCATAGCTCTTCATCTAATTTATCTGAAGAACAACAGATCTTTAATAAACATAACCTACAAAAGAACAAGATCACTTCAGGAATGACACCATTAAAGCATGAAGCTAATGGGCTGTTGAACAATGACCCTGACGTAGCTCAGGAACATCCTAAAAACACTGACTTAAGAACTGGAAGATATATCAAGGAGTATCCATTTTCCCTAGCTGATTACTACTGGCCCCTGCCATAGGCACAGTATAATAAACTACATCAGTCTCTGCTTTGACATACTACATTTGTTAAGGCTTCCCTTCCAAAACAATCAATTTTGGAGTTCACATTAAACACTATTTATGTTAGACTACTGTACAACTCACCTCAGTCTCAACAGCCCTTTAGGAACTAGCTGAGGTGACATGCACTCAAGCATAGTTTAATGTCTCTGGGTTTACTTTTGTGCATTAGTTTGACATAACTAGGGCAGAAACCCAAAAACAACAGGCACAGCAAGCTGCGCTGCAAAAAGATGTCGAGTCAATTGGTCAAACTCCTGAGAGGTGACTCTGAGACCACAGATGACTCCTCAATTCTGCCATTTTTACCTCTATTAAGAGATCTCATTGGCGTGACACAAAGATTAAAATGTAAATTACTCTGAGATCAACTCTCTTGAATCCAAGATGAATCTTGCTACACGAAACCAAGAGAACTTGGCACATTATTCAATGATTACATATCTCCTCTGTGAAAGGGAGTTCCTGACAAATAACCTATGGGAGTTATGCACTGAGTCACAGAGAAAGCAGGAGAGGGCAATCAATAAACGACTCAGAATCATGACCCCACCATTACTGTTGATCCTTTCCTTCTAGTTCATTACATCCTCATTCAGTAAAGGGAAAAAGTTGTTCAGGGTTGGTTTTTTTTTTTCCTTAAGTCATCTTTTTCCTAGTATTAGGAGCTGATGTACAGACAATATCTGAGCTGATCTGTAAGGTCATTATCCACTTGACAAATTTGCTTTCTGTAGAACTATTTTTTTGCCATGGTCCCTGGCACTTAAAACACAGTTTGGATGACAATACAAAGGGTTTACTGACACAGCTCTGTTGGTAAATCCTACTAGTGCAGATACAGCTTATATTAGTAAAAAACACAACCTCTGACCGTGATAACTGCAACTACACGAGGGCTCTCATGGTTAGGTACCTTTATAAAGAGCGTTCTTTCCTTCACACTGCTAACCAACATTGGTACCACCACAAATCAAGTGTCCAATTTTCCCAGGCTAGCTGGGTGGAGGCATCTTCCAGTACTGAACTTTCACCCAGGTTATCCTCAGATGAAAATCTCTGCTTCCTCTTGAGAACACTGTACCAAGGACAGTGGGGCAGATGGGAAAACAGCACCAAGATCGGCAAGATCAGAGGCTAGCCAAGAGGAACTTCTCTTTTTCCCTAAATACTCAGGATCAAGAATTAGTTTCATGGGCATCACTTGAAACAGCAAAACAATCAAGACACATTATAGGCTAGAACACATCTGTGATACTCAGATCTACATCTCATTGCTACCAAGACGTCAGTATGTTTGTAAGAAATGAACTTAAGAGAAGTAGCTGGCTGATGTTTAGCCTGAACAAAACTATCATGGGTTCAGGAAAGAGATAATATATTGATAATATTATCTCCCTTTTCAACTAAATCCAGAACTCATTACTGAATTGATGACCAAACTGTGTGCCATGATAATAAAAAACAAACAAGCAAACAAAACAAAACTTTAAAGGATAATTCACCGCATTCTCCCAAAAGAACCAGACACGGCGATACAGAAAATCCGCATAAATAATTTCAAGATCGCAATATACTTAAAGCGGCTATAAAAATTATTTACACAGTTCCCTCAAACCAGCTGTTTCTCCTGCCAGTTCACGTTTGGTCTAAATCTTCAAAGTCACTAATGCATTCGATTTCTGATACATAAACCACATCGCACCTGAACTGCCAAGACAGGTGTGTTCCTTTGGGGCAAGGCAGATCACAGAAAGATATATTTAAAGGCAGAGACGATGCATACCAGGGTGAGGAGAACTATCCGTGGCACAAACCTGCAAGACAGATGAGGCAAGAGCCAGAACTTTTAACACCATGCCATTGTATTTTCTTTTTGAGAGAAATTCCAACTTAACCCTGAACTCCACTTCATGCTATGAAATGCTCTGCAGCATAGGAATCAAGAAGGGAGAACGATCTAAACTGTCCCCAGAATGTGTCCAACCTCTTGCCATGCCAATCTAAGAGTCATTCTGATGACTCACAAGACGTCAGTCCAAAGATCTAAGAAACAGCAGGATGTGTCAGCATGTACATTCTGAAAAGCCAGATATTCCTGAAAAACCCATGTGAAAGCCCTTTTTCCTGCCTCACACCACCTGAGAATTCCAGTTACTGAAAGTTACTCCTACATTAAACGGAAACAGAATAGAAACAATGTGCCGGATGCCTATGGTGATCCATCACATGTGCATACACGCTACATTTTATCTGACTTTCCCTTTTGGGGACAGGGGAGTTATCTTTCCAGGTAGATCCCATCACAGCAAACAAACTTCTCTGCTTCCATCAGAGTAACAAATACAAGGAGAAAAACTTTGGGACAGACAGGTAGAAGGCCCTCATAAAAAGTTTAACATTTAAATTTATTCCAAACAAAACTCAAGAGCAAAATACCTTACATTTCCTGTTCACTAGAATTAAGACAAGTTGCCCAGAATTTTCAAAAAGCATTTTTGCATTAAAAAAAAGGGAGGAATGGGGGAGAATTCCACAGCAGAAAAGTACCTTCCCAAAAGGAAGACTTCCTGACTGATTTTACTTCAAAGCAGCTAGCAATAGCTTTTGTAGATGTGATTCTCCAACGCAGAACAGTCCAGAGGGTTCACAAGATGTAACTAAAACCAGCACAGTTGACATTATCTATAAAGGAGTCAGCATCTCTGCTGCAACACATCTAGAGGTCCACAAACCAAAAATGTTTCAGAGCTACCAGTCTAGAGACAGCAAGTAAAAAGTGAGGCTTGTAACAAGAAGTGACTAATATTAGGCCAACTAACACAGTGGAAAAACTGCAGCATCTCTGAGGGACAGAGTTCCCTTATCTGATCTGCTAAGAAGAGTTGGACTGGAAAAAGGAACTGTCAAATTGTTTCACAATACCAAAGAAAGAGCTCCAAAGTTTCTTTCCTCTAATGCAATTACTGTGTAACAAAACCAAGGGAAACTCAAACACTACCAGAAGTTACCACCTCTACAAGTTTACCCAAGGAATGCTCACATATTATCTCTGTAACTACTGAATAAAAATCATTTCGAAGAACAGCAGATTTTCCAAAAGGCTGACACCAAGCAAAGGTGCACTTTAAGCTAAGCTTGCATTTTAGCTGATACTTATACTCCTACACTGTGTATTATTAATTATTTCAGCTACATCAGTATCCTGTCAACCCCTTCTCTTCCTTAGGGCTATGTGGAAAATGGAAAAAAAAACAAAACACCAAAAGCAACCTTTAAAATTGTTATTGGTGCAGCAGCTTAACGCTAATTTTATTTAAATATAGGATTATGAAAAATTACTTTGATAGTTTACAACAGTATGCCATCATTGCTTTCTACATCACCAAGAGGCATCAATCAAACAAGAGCCCTTAAATCAAACAATCCAATATTCTAGAAATAAAAATTTACAACTATCAAAATTCACAACCTTGGTAAACTGAAGTTATTCAGAAGCTTTAATTGTCTCAAAAGAAAATCTTTTGTATGCTAAAAGACTCGTTCTAATCGTGAAGGCAAGCCAAAAGAAATCACAATTCTTGAAAACATTGTCTACACTGTAGTTCCATTTTCAACAACAAAAGTAATTAACATATTAGGAAAATGCTAAATTTAAGAAGGAGTGGGTAAGGTTATGCTTTCGAGACTCTGGTTTAAAACAACCACCTAAGGTTTGACTGCAGTCAAAATGCACTATTGGTTATAAATTCTTAAAATAATCTGTAATGGTACATTTAAAATTTCTGAAAGTACAAAAATAAAGTGCGTGCATATTTTCTCAGTTTCAGTATAAGTCTTGGAGATATGAATCCACAAGACTGAAAGTTAGAGTACCATAATAAATAGACGTGACAAGGTGTAGAAACTTCTGCTGTACTTACTAAAACTTTTCAATGCTTGTAAGTACCTCTGAAAGCTAAAAATAACCCATTTAGAGTGGAAAGATTCTGTATTTCTGGCCCACAATCCTTCTCCTTGTTCGCTAAAGAGCTCAAGAACAGCTAATTCTGAAACACAGATTTGACATTTCTTCCTAGATTTGATCCTGTTAAGTCCTTAACCTGTGTAAATACATGAGGGCAACTGCCAATGCCAGAGGGAGAGCAGAACTACTCTTCAGACTCCACTCCCAACAACTCGACTGCAGCAACGCCGAGACCTTATTCAGCGCAATTCCTAAGGGAAGCAAAAAGCCTTGCACGGTCAGTCCCAAAGCAAAACACGTAATCCATCTGCTGGATGTACACTATAAATCCATGCTTATATGGCTGTTAACATTTTTTTTATTTACACATACGTACACACCCATGTAAGTTCCCAAACAAGAATGAAAGCTCACTAAACGGAGTTCATTTCTCTTTAAGACAGACAAACATGTATATATACTGATAGGAAGGAATAACTACAATCACCAGTTAGAAAGCTGGGGTGTTGGTTGCTGTTTGTTTTTTTCCAAGTTAAAGAAGGAAGAAAACTGATACGCAATTCTTCCACAGTATTTCAAACTTCAATACATTCCTAAATTTGTTATCACGCACAAACACTCTGAAGTTTTTGTGACTTTTTTGGAAAATATTCCGTAAACCTGAAATAAAGAGGCTGTTCAGGACTGAAGGACATTAATCCCCTCACCACAACACACAGGTTAAGAGTAACACCAGTCAGACTGCACAGCTATGCCAGGACTGCCCAAATTCTCTGTGAATGGATGCAGTTCCTAACAGAAAAACTGTTTACTCCAGCTCCACCCTATTACAGAGTTTAAATATTGCTCAATGGTAATTATAGATGTAAAACGGAACTATGTTAGTCAATACTGATGAGTCAATATACTGCTTTTCTTAGAGATTAAAAATCTAAATAATCACATCCAGAACAGCACTTAAAATATTTTCAAGAAGCTTCCTTCATTGCCGATCATTATCCATGAAATCCATGGAAAACAACTATTTCACCTGGTCGCTGGAGCTTGCATTTGCTTTCAGACCATATTTTAAGACAAGCTGAATTTCTCATGTTCAAGTAACAAAGCGCTCAAGTCCAACACCCAACACTTTTTGGTTTTCTAATGATCTTGACTATTTTAGTTCTCCTCAATTGTACTTTTTTCATGAGAAGCCTTCATTCATTCCACTGACAAACTGTACCAGACTACGAAAAAGATGAATTTTCCATAGGAACTTTTCCTTATAAATTTTGAAGTTGGAAAGCACGCAACAAGGCAGAGGATGCAAACCCAGGTCTCACAGTCAAGACTCAAGTACTGCCCCGGACAGCAGAATTCTACCCTGAATCTTCCTTTCTCATTAGGCAATACATAACCCAAATGCGTAACAAGGGGTCACTATTTAAATATCTTTTCCGTTCTGGGAGTCCAAAATGAGATTCTGAGACTAACAGCTAATACCATGGCAGCAATTCAGGTGCCTAAATGACAAGTGCCACTAAAAATGCAATAGAACAGCGCAGCTGGTCTCCAACTGCCCCTTCAGAAAATCACAAACCTCTTATCTGTCTTGGGCAGATGCCTTGGAGCATCTAAAATTAATACTAGATACTTATGTTTAGGCAACTCAATCTCACATCACCAATGGATGCCACCGCAAAAAACGCTCTGCAAGTCTAAGCTCTCAAGCATTCCACCGGACAACACACACAACATCACACACTCTAACACAGGAGAAACTTCTCTGTGCTTCAGCATCATTACCTGAAAAAAGGGGGAAGTCACCATGCTGCTGAAGAACACTGTGAAATGGACTTTCCTTAATATCTGCAAACCAATGAAAAACCCCAAATGACCTGAATCCTCTTGTCTTCAGGGAACTGAGTTTTATGCAATAAAGCAAAAGACCGAATGCTACATTGCAACTAAACAAGTACAGGCAAAGGATGCCCATCACTGTGCATTCTTCTGTGCACTGACTGAATAAAAGGTCCTGCTGAAAAAAAATGAAAACAATCACATAATCAAACTTTTTGTACAAAATCAGTATAAGCAAAGTGAGGTGCTGAGTATTTGTTAACTTTTGAGAGATTAACTTCGCTTTCTCAACATTTTCCTAATACTGAGCATATACAAAACCTTTATCAAGAATCGTACCTCAACTCTCCGCTACGAGGTATCTCTTTAAATTCCCACACAAAGTTTCTCCATCACTACCAATCTCCGGTCAGAAGAAACTTGGGACTTGAATAGCAGGTGTTACAGGTTAGAAGAGCGATGCCTTCATAAACTGTGTGGGAGAGACTTCTCAGTGCTCACCAGTGTTACATGTCTCTATCACTGAGGCCTCATTTAGGCAAAATAAAACGCCCTACATTTTCTTCTCTAAAATCTTGCTTCTCTGTGAACAAACTCTTATTTTGCTTTTTCTTTGTCCAGGCACGATGTTCGATAAAGTTAAAATGTTATAGGCTGTTTAATTTTATAAACTGTTACAATATATCAGGCAAAATTATCTTTTGACATATAATAAAAGGAGTATGATCTGCCCAAGCAGTAAAGTGAATACTTTACACATAATAGTCAAAGTAAAATATAATGACACAAGTAACTTTTGCCTCATTTCTAAAACTGTAGCAAAAACTCTTGAAACTGCTTACCCGGACGAAGAGATCAGAGACTCCATTGCAGCAGGATGCTCTGAATGTGTGCTATCAGCACACACATCTACCACGCCATACAAGATGTAACTGATAATTCAATGTCTACGGGTTTTTTTTAAAGCAACTTCCTCAACAGACTAGCTGGCGTGGCTCTGAATGAATACTTGAAAAAAAGGTATGCACCCATGGTAAGCTTCCCAGGTGAGCTCTTGGCCAGGGGAGTAAAGAGAAAAACAACAGTGAAAGTCGTACAGTCGGCTTCTGCCCGGCCAAACCCGAAGCGGCACCGGACACGAGAGCCGGTCAGCGAGACGGAGGGGCCTTCCACAACTGCCTGTTCAAAAGGCTTTCTTCATATTTCTACACACTAGCATGTTTTACTTAAAAGTCAGTAAATTAAACAATAAAAACTTTTCAGAAAGGTATTTCTTCAGATGTCAGCTGTCTGCCTGGCCACCTCTGGCAGCCAGAAAATGATTACGTGTTCCACAGTTCTGGGAATGCTTTTTAATTTCTTCATTATATGTTTTAGCACAGATAACTTCAAAGGAGACCAGGCATTTCGCACACACGAATGACTGAACATAAGTACTTCTCTTGCAATCATGCATATTCAACTCCCTGAAAAGTTGACATATTAATTCAATTTAATTTATAGCCAAGTTGTATCTTAGCTATTTTTAAGTGTCACGTTTCAAATCTTGCAGGGTTTCCAGTTAAACTTTCAGTTACATTCTTCTATTAAGAAAAACAAATTTGTTATCAATACAAATAGATTTTAAAAAAACACACAACAGGATAAGGATCAAAAGCAGCACACAGCAATTTTTCACTGATGCAGCCATTTCACTGTGAAACACTTAACAGTATAGCTGAACATTTTAAAATAACTCCAAGTAGTAACTCCTAAATAACTTCATCCAAAGATGTTTCTGAACTTAGAAAAACATGTTACACTAATGCTATAGTCCTGTACTAATTATAACTTCTCAATTTTTGAACTGTCTTGCTATATTTAACTTTTCAGCAATGAATTATCTGAGTGTTTGAAGGAGAGGGAAGAATTACAGAGCGAAAGCATCTTTAGAAAGGAGCTAGTATTTTATTAGAAGCAGCAGATTTCCAATAAAAAGAAAATGTGGTGAGCCCCTGGCCCAGGTTGCCCAGAGAAGCTGTGGCTGCCCCATCCCTGGAGGTGTTCAAGGCCAGGCTGGATGGGGCTGTGAGCACCCTGGGCTGGTGGGGGGTGTCCCTGCCCATGGCAGGGGGGTTGGAACTACATGATCTTTAAGGTCTCTTCCAACCCAAACCATTTTAGGATTCCATGATTAGCTAATTCCCCCACAATTTTATGCCCTTATGGATAGGCTTAAAATCTACTTCCTTTTAGCATATTTGAAGTCAGGAACTTTTTATACTGTCTTTTTACTATATGAAGTACTAGCTAGAATATTCATAACAAGGGAGTTAGAAAGCAAAATGCAGTTGTTTATTTAAACCTAAGCAATTTACTTTCTAAATCAATATTCTCAAAAAAAATTAAACAAACAGGCCATGAAGGCTGCTGAGGAATGATCACAGTTATTCCTGTAAACACACAGTATTTTGGCTGCTTCCAGTTTGGGCCAATCCTGAATTCAATCCTTTATAAAGAGTATTTAAATCAGGACAAATGAACATGTCATTTTATCGTCAGGTGGAATAACAAAAGCATATAAATCTGCTCAGGCTAAAGAAAGACCAAACTCACATGACACCAGTTTAAGCCTTAGGTACTCCTGAAGCATGCTTTTAAAAGCCGAGCTCAAGTCTGTTAAAATAATTCAAGACAGCATCATCTTCTAATTTAACCTTTGCGTTTGCACTTGGGGGGGTGGGGACGGATCTCAGCATAAAGTTTCACCTTGTAACTGAAGACATTCCGTTTCCTTCTGGCTCACACCTCCACATCTTGCAGGGCAAGAAGCACAATATTGAGAGAAAACATGGGGAAAGAGAGAGCCCAGAGAGAAGGGAATAAGAGCTGAACTGCCAAACAATTCAGACTAATAAACACTTTACATTAGAAAACAAACTGGGAAATTAACATTTTAAAAGCTCTCCTCCTGGTAGAGCAGTGCAGTCTGAGCACTAACAGCAACAAGAATTCTTCATCTTGCTTGAGTTTTATGTACAGCTACAAAAATACACAGTTACGGTGAACACTATGACCTGGGATCACTGAACAACTAAAAAGACTTTTGTCCAATGTGATTAATATCTGGCTTCAGCTTGCAGCTAAGAAGTGGTAGAAGTGCACATAGCCCACTATCTCCTTACCAGAAATTGCTGCATTTACAAGATTTCAACTGTACAACATAGAAAACACAATATTCTAAATTCAACTCCTATTTTTGCTTTGCACATCATTCCCATAAAATAGCTGCAGGCTGTTGTGGTACCAGTAATTTTGAAGGAGCAGATGAGTCAAATCTTATTTTTGATAGGAAGCTGCAAGGTGCCTCCAAGTAGACAAAGGTAATCATACTTTAATAGCTGCTTTTATAATTAAAGCATATTATAAAGTGTCAGAAGTACAGAAAAGCAGGGCCAGAAGGGAATTCAAAAGGTCATCTAGGCTCCTTCCTGCCCCCTGCTTCAAACCAGCTCCAACTATTAGTGCACCATTCCAAAACTCTACATGCAGTACAAAAAAAAGACATTTTAGCAAGACTCTAAAGCCTCTAAGCACATTACAGAGATTATCAAAGCTTTCAGAAAGATTGTACACAAAAATTAAGGCTGCAAACATCTCATTAAAAAAATCTGCAAAAGCTCCATAGAGAACTGATTCAGAGGTGAGGACACTGGTCAGCAATTGCAGCATTCATAAAAATGCCATAAAAACCTAGAAGGTGCAGCACGTACAGCGCAACAGTAAGGTCCCATTCGACTACCATCCATTAATTAATAAGAGACTAACGCATTAGCTTCCAGAATAGCATGCAAAAGAGATACCATTCCCTCCTGAATAAATGTTTCATAAAAGCAACCAGGGAATTCCAAGAGGTGGAGTTTTCTTAATATTATCACACCCCACTGGGAATACACATTTGTCTGCGCTTGATAATACCCAAGGAGCATAATTATCTCTGAAAGACATATTGTCACAAAGTATTACTTAACTGGCACTTTTATTTAGTCTCCTTTATTTGTATAAATACATATATCTTAAAAAAATATGAATTCTGTTTTATAATACTCCATCTACAGTCATGCACTAAATGCCCACAGAGAGCATCAAAGTTTCAGAACTCCACATCGACATAAATGAGAGAACGCAATTAACTTGAAAAAATCAACACTATCCGCATTTAGGAATATTCAGCAGCATGTTAGTCCGTACACACAAGCTCACATTACAGGGCCTTTACTCTGCTGGCTCCCAACACCACCGGTCACAATCTCCTCCTGCACTAAGGTAGTTTTTCTGTCTGACTGAGGGAAGTCCCCAACGACACGTATATCACACTACCACTGAGATTACAGTTTAAATACAAGTAAGCCAAGCGTATACTAGCTGGCTGACTCAATAGTTTCTCACGTCACGAGACAACCATGAAGCTAATTGTAAAATACAATATTCTTACAACAGATAGTCAGTGACAGACAAAATCCTAGCAAGCCACAGTGCCACGGGGCATTATGCCACTCTTACAGATCAGGTAAGCTGCCAACACATACAGGACAACTGGAAAAAAAAACCCAAGTTATTTCTGTCCCTGAAACAGGTACCATGCTTATTCTAAGTCACAGAATATTTCTCAGCCTTTTTCTCTCTGCAGTTAAAGGCATGTGCCACATCAACAGGTATTAGGTAATAGGTATTAACTAAAGGTACACGGTGTTTTAAATAGTAAAAATCTATTATTTAAAAGCTTAGATGCCAAGGCGCAGGCTCAGAATGTTACATTTCCTCTGAGTGTACACGAGTCCATGAGCTCTTTGCATGAAAAAGGAAGACGCGTTTCCTGGTGATGAACTACACTGCTGAAAGAAAACATAGGGCCTTGAATTAGAGTTTCTAACAGGTAAGATTGAAAAACCATGCACACACAGAGCTTTGAAATTTGATGAGCATCAAAATATTGTATTTCTGATCTACTTTTAAACTGTTCTTCCAAACATTGTTACTTCCCTCCCTGAAACTAAAGAACCTAGGTCATGTAATTTAATCTTTGACTCACCATGCAAATTAAATCACACCATTCTCATAAGAGAGCATACAGGTCTTAAATAAAGCCCATGCACCTATGTGATCACCTACCAAACATTAAATTTTCTTTAAAAAAAAAAAAATTCTGAAAAAAACACCAAAACACTGAGCACATGCCAGTTTCAGTACTGGTAGTATTTCACAGAACTGTAGGAAAAAGCAACGAAAAAACTTTTTTCTTTTACAGAACACAGAGCTGCGTTAGCTTTCTGTGGGGCCGCTCGCAAATGGAAAATAAATAAAAAATAAAATTAGGATGTGAACAGCCCTCGCGCGCAGTTGTTTCTGCACAGAGGCCTATCAGGACTCCGAACGTGAATAATAACAATTGTAGGAAGAGGCCTTAGACCTGGACATTGAGCGGCCGCCTCAGCCAGCGCCTGCTCCGCGCCTCCAACCGCTCCGTGTCACGGAGGCCATAACAAAGAAGCGATTTCGAGGGGGTGTTCCCCGCAGCAGGCGGCGACCGCTGCCCACCCCCCTTCCCCCGGCACCGCGCCGTTCCCCTCCGCCGCCCGTCCCGGGGAGGAGGAGAGGGGGGCACCGCGCAGAGCGGCCGCCCCCGGCCCCGGCCCCGCTCCGGCGGGCTGAGGTGAACCCCGCGCGGTGTTGCGGGTTGGTTCGTTACCGGGGTACGGCACGGGAGGCAACTTCGGCATAAAAAGCGCTGCCGCAACGGCGAAGCACCGGCACCGGTCTGCGCCCTTCCCCGCCCGCCTGCCTCCACCGTCAACGGGCACCCCCAGCCCCACCGGCGCAGACCCCCCGCCGGAGCCGGCACCGGCCGGGAGGCGCCCCCCGCCCCAGCCGCCAGCGAGCCCCGGGGAGGCAGCGCCGCCCCCGAGGCCGAGCTGCCCGGGGCCCTCCCAGCGCCGGCCGCCGCCGCCGAGCGGAGAGACGGGGCCGGAACGCGGAGGACAACCGGCCGGGCCCAGCGGCCTCCGCGGCCCGGCCCTGCCCCGAGCGGCCGCCCCGCACGCACCGGCCGCGGCGGCGCCGCCTCCCGCGCCGGGGGCAGCGGCGGACAATGCGCGTCGGGCCCGGCAGCCTTCCCCCCTCCACCGCCTCACCTCACGTCGCCTCGCCTGGGCCTCCCCCCCTGCCCCGTCCCGTCCCGCCCCACCTCGGTACCTCGGTACGGAGCGCGGCCTGGCGCCTCCTCGGGCGGCGTGTCCGGCGGGCGGCCCGACCGCCCCGGCTCCGGCTCCGGCGGCTGGCGGCGCGGCTCCGGCGGTTGCAGGCAGAGGCGCGGCGCGGCCCCGGCTCGCCCGGCCCCCTCCCCCCCCCCCCCCGCCCCGCGCTCTGCTGCGTCGCAGCGGCCCTTCCCTCGCCCGGCGGCGGAGCGCGGCGGCGGCGGCGGCAGCGGGCGACAGAGAGCGGCGACGCTTCCGCCCACCGCCGCCCGCTGCCGCCCCCTGGCGGCGCGGAGGACGCAGGGCGGCGCCCGGGCGGGGGGAGCGCAGCCCCGCGGGCCCCGCGGCCGCCCCCCCGCGGGTGGGGGCGCTGGGGACAGCCGGGGACAGCCCGCGCCGCCGCCCCCCGGGCGGGGCTGTCGGCCTCAGGAGCAGTTAACATTCATCATTACTCCTTTTATCACCATTTGTAGTATTTATTACTCTTTTTGTTCGTTACTATTCTTTCTCACTCTTTATTATTATTCGATGCTATTTATTATTCCACTTTTGCTATTCGTTATTTGTATTTATCGTTTTATAAGTTTTATTTTTTTCTCATTAATATTATTATCGTTATTCCCCCCCATCCCCTCTTTGCCCTGACCTCCTGCAGACCCTTTGCACCCTCTGCACTGCCAGAAAAAAAATGAAACGCCCTTTTCCCCCGTGGTGAACCTGAGGGCTCAGCCGTGGGGTTGTGACCCGGCGTCCTGCCTTGGACTTGGACTTCAGCCGGTCCCGGGCACCTCAGGTTGCCAGTGAGTTACAGTCCGAACGTTTTCTGCTAGTTCCCACCGCGGCGTGGAAGCACTCCGGGCTGTTTCTCTGCCCCTGGCAGGTAATATTCATAGATTATTCTCGCTGGGACAAATGTGGATTAGCCTGAATCGCAAAAACTCCACATCTCTCCCAGCACAGATCAAGCTGATGTTGTCCATTAGTGCAGTATAATACACAGCATGATTTTAAAGCAGAAAAATACATTTTTATGGAACAAGCCGTGAATTTCTTACAAGCCGTGGGGTGAAACCTTGCCCTCACGGGTCTGATGCATTACTGCCATGCAGCAGCGTGGGACCTGCTGGCCTGGTTTCCCGAAATGTCCTTAAACTCCTCACGCTCTGCTGCACCGTACAGCACCAGCTGACAGCTCCTGCCTTCAGCTCCTTAATGACGTGTCTCCACGTCCCTTTCCTGCACTTCCCCGCCACATCGCTGGGAAGGTTTGGGTCGGGCTTCTCAACGCCGTCATGTTTTCCTGCAGCAGCATGGAGCTGCTCCGGACCTCACGGGTCACACTTGCCTTGTCTGCCCTACAGCAAGCGAGCGGCGTCGGGCGGGCAGAGCTGCCTCCCGCCAGGACGCTGCGCTGGAGATGGCTGCTCTTGCTGGGTGGCCTGGGGACCGGGGCATGGATGGGCTGGAGCTCCTCACACCTCCTTGGCTGTACTCACACCTACGCAGGCTCCTATGATACGGAGAATTTACTCTAGCCACGGTGAGGTGAGCGGGCAGGTGAAAAGCAAAAGTAATTTTTGGAGCCACACCTGAGCTGGTGCAATGTGCTGGACCTACGCGCTCCCCTGGGGACTGCAGGGTCCCCCCTCCTCTCCCACACCTGGCAGGCGTTCCCTTCCCTGAGCTGGAAGTTTACCAAATTAAAAAACAAAAAAACAAACAAAAAACCCCAAACAAACAAAAAACCCCTAACTCAAACATAAGCAAACGTAGTCTCATACACAGACAACAGATACCATCCCCAGCTGTCCCAGAAAACGCAGCAGTCTGCATGCGCTCGGCTGGCATGCCCAAGCAGTGTGCTGGGCCATTGCGCTGCTCCGTGCATCGCATTTTTGGATGTATATCCCACGTACTCCGCACTGGCTGTGTCTTTTAGCAGCCTGACAGCAACCTCCAGTATTTCACAGTCCATCTTAGCAGCCCCGTGAGAAGGATTTTCATTCCTGGACCCTTTGCACATCACCGTCTGCAACATCCCGTTGGCTTCTCTGTGCAAAGTCCCCTTGTTCTCCTCCAGTTTCCACTCTTGGAGCTCCCTGGGCTTGACTGTGACATCCTGAGGGAAACAACTCCTACCAGCAGAAGAGAAGAGATTCCCGGTGCCATCTCCAATGTGGAAAGGTCTCATAGAACATGTGAAATGCTTGGCCAGCAGGTCTTCTTGAATCAGACTGCTTAGTCATCTGTGCGCTACACCTCGGACACAGAAAAACATTTCTGACCCCACTTGCGACCATCCCTGTGAAGGACAGCATGAGAAGCGCAGAGGAATTTGCACGGGGTGGTGTGGCTGGGCAGCTGCAGCAGCGCTGGTTCGGTGGGGATGCTTCCCTGGACGAGCACCGTGGGCTCCAGGTCCAGCCTGGCAGCGTGCCGGCACCACTGGGGCTACCCCAGCCAGCCCCGCTGCGCTCAGCACCGTGCCAGACAGGACATGGCGGGTATAAGCAAGTATATAAAAAAATATATATAAACACACACACTCTTCCTTTCATATCTTTAGAGAGAGAGAGCATAGATACAAGAGAAATTTATATATATAGTATGTATTTATATATCCTTGCTTGTATCCCCCAAATATATACTTGCTCTTACATCAAGATATAGGAGATGAAGCAGCTCTGGACCCAGAGCAGGCAGGGGGACACGCTGCCCGCGCAAGGTGACACGGGGGAATGGCTTGCCAAGTTTGCCCGGGCCCACGGCACGCGGTCAGCAAAACGTCAGCAGTTCGTATATCCCGCTTGTCAGCTGGGAATAATTGTTTCCACAGCCAACGTGGAAAGGGTGCGTGTGGCTGAGTTCAAATTGTTAACCTGTAATTATGCTAAAAACATTCAAGTTTAAACAGATAATGTTCAGGATACTGACTAGAGAGAGGAAAGAATTAAAGGCAAGTGCTGGTACAGGAATTCAACACCAGCTCCTGGAAAACAGACACTACTGCTTCACAAATGACCGTTGGAAAAAAGATCATGCGAGTTCAGTGCAATTACCATCCCTGTGTCGTATACTGCAGCGAAATCCCTGAGCAGAGAGAACACGATTTTTCTAAGCCCCTAGAAGCAGGAATTAAATTCAACATGCGAGAGAGCTCTTAGTACACTAGCAATTCACTAATTCACAGCCACGACTGAGACAGCCATTGTGAATTAATTAATTCTTGCAAATTAGGAAGTGAATAAACATGATTAAAAAATCCGAGTTACTTCACTGAAAAAAAAACCAAGAAAAGGTAGTTAGAAAGGCAAGTCCCCGGGTGGTTTGCTCAGGAGGGACAGACAGCTGCATGGGATCCCAGGGCTTTTTGCTGCTGGTTTGAGGTCCCAGTGAGCTCTGCAACTCGGGTTCAGCTCCTCTAATCACCATCCTACACCAGCAAATGGTGTGGGAAAGCAATGCGCCATCCTGCGAGATTAATCCTCCTTCAAGCAGCTCTGTTTTGCTCACCCCTTTTCTTCCTCTGACTGTACCTCACACAGAGCCGCTGTGCCCCGTGCGGGATGCCGGCTCCTGCGGGGCAGCAGTGGGCTCTCCCGGACCAGCCTCCCTCAGCTCTCCTTGAGGCCAAGAGCCGATGGAGGCTGCCGAGAGCACCACGGGCTCCTGCGGTTCAGCCAAAAACCAGCCTGGGCCAACATGTCCCTGCAACAGCATCACGCCTGCAGGATGTCCTTCACACCGGGCTGGTTTCCTTCAGAGATCAGCGATACAACTGTCTCTCAAATACAATTTAAAAGTAGGTCCCCAGCAACCCCGGGGGTGTCTGTCCCACCTCGTCCCCAGGGATCGAGGCTTGTTTCTTAATCCCTCTGCTGCGCCCTCCTCTTCCTCGGTACTTCGCGCAAGGGAAGTAATTCGTCGCCAGGTTTATCTTTTCTCTTTTCCAGGGCTGTGACACAAAGAGCCCGACCCGTCGCAGGGAGGTGGGGCAGGGAGCACAGAGGCAGAAATACCTGCCCGGACCTCGGGCATGGCACCACCTGGCCATGCGACAGGGTGGCGGTGTTCCTGCCAGCTGCACAGCCACCTCGATGGGCACGACACGGGCCATCTGAAAAAAATAATCTGGGTCTTCTTGTCAGCTGCCTTTACGAATACAGAAAGAGGAAAGAACATAACCAACATCCAGCTTCTGTTTAAATTGGGCATGGGCGTGCATTGGTGTGATACAGAGCCCGGAGCCCCGGTCCCCGACAAAGGGTTTCAGAGAAAAAGCTTTGGGGAGGAAATATTAGGACTAGTAACTACTAAATTATGCTGAATATCTTCTGCTTAAAGTTTGGAAGAACAAGAATCCTGAGTCTCTCCATGGACTTTGGACCAAGCTGAAGTGGCCAACGTTAATCACCCGGGTTTCACAAGTGCCTGTGACTGCTCCTGAAACTGCATTTCACCATTTCACTGGCTGGGGATGCGCGTTGCAGGCTCTGGAAGCTTTCCTCAAAGAAACATCTCTTCCTGAGTATTCTGTTATCTTTCAGTTCACACAATTAATACGAAATGAACAGACTCTCCCCCCAACACCCCCCGGCCAACCCTATTGAAAGTCGAAAGCACAAGTAAATGCAACTGTCATCCATATCAGTTTTGGTTTGTTTGGTTTTTTTCCTCACAGGGATGCTATGATTCCTCCTCAATTCAAGGTGCCATTTCAGAACTAAAACACATTTAAAAAAATACTATTGCAAGTCACAAGAATGAAGGGTAGCATGTAAAGATTGTCAGAAAAGAAAAACGGTAGCTAGAAGAATCGTAGGAAAAAGTCCTGGGGAAGGACTTTTTACTAGGGCATGTAGTGATAGGACGAGGGGGAACGGCTTTAAGCTGGAAGAGGGCAGGTTTAGATTAAACATTAGGAAGAAGTTTTTCACTTTAAGGGTGGTAAGGCACTGGAACAGGTTGCCCAGAGAGGTTGTTGAAGCCCCGTCCCTGGAGGTGTTCAAGGCCAGGCTGGACGTGGCCTTTGGCACCCTGGTCTGGTGGGAGGTGTCCCTGCCTATGGCAGGGGGGTTGGAACTCAATGATCTTCAAGGTCCCTTCCAACCTAAACCATTCTATGATTCTATGATAAAAAAAATCTGTTGCAAACTCTTTGCGTGGACAGCAAGAGGAGCGCTGTGTCATTCTGCAGAACCATGTCCTTTTAATAAACTTTTTATTACTGTGGAACAATTGAAAGTTATCTATAAAGCGCAGCATCCATTCCAGTCAGAATCTACTACTGAAGCCAAAACTAAATTTCCATCAGCATGGTAAACATCAAAGAAATAACAGGTCACCCTGAAAAACAGCGCTGTAAAAGAATGTATTTTCTGAGTTAAAAAAAAAAAAAAGGCAAAGAACCAGTTAAATACATCCATTAATTCAATAAAAATGGCAGCAAATACACGCACGAATCCCAAATCATGCAGGAAAGACACGAGGCTGTGAACGCTGGAGAAAGGTTTAAAAAGAATATTCCACTTATTGGCAGGAGCCTTTAGTTTTCATCCTTTCAACACGTGAGCTGTAAGCAAGGGCAGAAGACAGCCGAGCTCCAGGAAGCCGTGCGTGTGCCCCGCAGCGGGCAGGCAGCCCGCGCCGGTGCTCTCAGCGGGCGACGGTTTGCTGCTCTGGCCACCCAACACGTCCAAACGGCCATCACCCCCGCCAGCCAGCCTCGCTCCACGTGCCCACGCAAGGACGAGCTGCCACGTAAAGATTTCCCGAGGCTTTGGGAGAAGGGACGCCGAGCTACCGCAGAGGTGCCGCAGGAGCTTTCTCTACCGGCCCGCGTTTACCCACCGATCTTTCCAAAAGGATTGCTTTTCTTCGATTATTTTTCAGCACTTTCATTCTCCGGCTTTTACCGAATCAATTCTAAAATAGAAAATTATTGAAGGAGAAAGTGTGTTTCCTGGTCATGCCGGTAGGTTAAGGTTGAAAGCCAGGGAAGGGGAATGGGAAGCCAATTGCTCATCCTCCGGGGAGCTGGCTTCTCTCAGTGACTCTTCCTCAGGCTCAGCATTACCAAAACGACTGGGGGAGTTTTTTTCAGATGCTTTCCCTGCTCTTTCATGTTTTAAAGAATTTGTGAACCAATTTTACTAACTCAGTTGGTATTTAAGTTGTGCCCGTTAAGCTTTGAAGCCCACACCCTCCGGATAACGCTGCTATGCACTTACTTAGCGCTTCACCCCTTCAAAGGATTTTGCAGAAGCTAAACTATTAGCTCTTACAGCACAAAACTGCTGCGCTGAATGGCCCGGGCTTAGTGCTGCGCTTCAGCTGGATTCGGTCTCAGCTGCTGTAGGGCTGAGTTAACGCAGGAGCTATTGCGGTATCGCTTGACACTGAAATCTATGTTGAGCGACTCCAGCAAATACCTTCCCCGCGACTCTCCAAAGGTTTTCCCCGAGGAGGAGGGCGCTCCAGAACTCTGCCTGTCCCCACCTTCAAAGTCAGGCGCTGGTTTGGGGAAGGGCTGAGCCCCTTTCCCCCAGCTCAGCGGGATTCACCCGGGTGCCTTCGAAAGCAAGGCCATCTACTCAGTTCTACGGCGCAATTTCTGTCTTCTGAAAATCTTACGCGCGCAGGTGTACAAGTGAGTCGCTGTCTCCATGTGTGTGTATACATATGCACCAGAAACAGGGAGATGGGAGGAAACATCAGCTTTAAAACACAGCAAAGCACCCAGCTGATCACAGGCATTCTTCTGGAAAACTCCTTGGGGAGCTCACGTGTGTCATGGCCGCTTTTGCTTTCCAAATGAGTGAACCCAGGGCGCAACTCCTCACGTTAAAAATAGACAAGACAGAAAAAGAGGATTGCGACAGCAGGGGGTTTGTTAAATGTTAAATGCATCATTATGGAGAATCTGAAACAAGTGCGAGCTCCGCTTTCCCCCTTCCCAGACTGCCCTGTGGAGCATCACCCACCTTCTCCCGGCTCCCGGCTGCTCGTCACCCTGCAGGGGCTGCGGGGCGGCCTTCCACCAGGCCACCGTCCCCCAAGAGCGAGCAGGACTTCCTACACTCTTTGGTTCCTCCAAAGGAATAAGAAATCCTCATCCCTACAGAAGGACAGTCTCCTAGACATATTTGCAAAGGAAAAAAATGAATAAATTAAAAGAGGAGAGAGGGGGGGGGGTTAAAAGCAGAGAGTATTTATAAAACAAAAAGCAGTATAAAACTTTTTGCTTTAATTGTTAAAGAATTTAGATATAGCAATACGGATATCAAAAAAAAAAATAGCTTAGAGAGCAGAATGTGATTTTTATGTACAATCCAGGCCCACAATATGGCTCACAAAGACCGGAGCCCCTGCGGCTCACACATCCTAAACCCTTGTGTTTTCTGCTGTCCCAGCAGCAGCCGGGCTGCACCGAGACTGAACCAGCAAGCGCAAAAAAACTGAGCGAGCGTTTCCCCACTTCCTCGGGTGCTGCAATCCCAGCCCTGCAGCGCCAGAAACCAGCAGCATGTAGGAAACGCTGCTGATAAGCCCGGTGCCCTCCCAGCCATCCCGCTGTCCCCCGCAGCAGCAGCCGATGTGCCCACGGTCCGGGACAACGTGACGGCAGGAGGGCTGCAAGTCCCTCTCCCTGAGGAGCATTAACGATGACCGGCCTCGTTTGCGCTGACGAGGTATTTTGTGTCAGGGGGTCAGGATGTGGTGTCAGTACACATATACACGCGTGCTATAAAAAGAAAGCTGATATTGGCGCGTGGCCAAGCCGTGACGAAAGCAGCGTTTACTCACAGTCACAGAAGAGATATTTGTCTCACAAAGGTGAAACTTCAACCCAGATCTCTCTGCGGCCTCGGGAACTGAGAAGCTAAGAAGAAACAGGCAGTGCGGGATGTGCAGGGGCTGGAATACAGGATGGGCAGGGGTTGAGATGCGGGGTCTGCAGGGGATGGGTATATGGGATGTGCAGGAGATGGGATACGGGGTGTGCAGGGGATGGGGTACGGGGTGTGCAGGGGATGGGTATATGGGGTGTGCAGGGGATGGGATACGGGGTGTGCAGGAGATGGGATACGGGATATGCAGGAGATGGGATACGGGGTGTGCAGGGGATGGGTATATGGGGTGCTGAGCCCCAGGTTCTGGTGTTTGGGGAGCCAGGCACCCATGTTGCTGTGAAAGTAACGCTTACTGAATAAACCAAGCACTTACTGCATTATAAATGAGGCTTGTTATCAGGGAACATCTGGTAACATTACACACACACAGAGTGTGACAAAACCCAGAGCTGCCCTCCTGAGTGAAAGAGTTCCTGGGATGCCCCATGAGGAAAGTCCAAGAACCCCCTTGAACACTCCCTCGAAGCCCCCTACACCCTCTCTGCCAAGCTTGGACCTCTCCACCCCCTCGTACCACCACTTTGGCACAGGCAAGGGGCTAACCTTTATCAGCCTGTCACCACCCACACGGCTTATCAGATTTTCTTCTTCCTATAAGGTGCTCTTGGCCTAGGAGCCGTGTTGCAAGCAGCAGCTTTCTGGCTGTGAAGCAGCAGATAAGACTTCCTCCGGGGCCGGGAGCTGCTAACCCACCAGACAAGAGAAGTCTTGAGCAATAGCAGGAGCATCAGCTGATCCTTAACACGAAGCCTGGATGGGGGTGTGTGAAATAAAAGCTGAGAATTACTCAGCTGGTACCAGACTTGTAATTATTTCCTGTCTCAGGAGTCCACTTCCAAAGACGATAGAGCCGTCTGGTACCGAGGAAGCTGAGCTGGGGCTGGTGAGGTTTGGTGCACGCAGTGAAGGAGCTGGATCCAGAGATAGCAACAGAATTTCCAGAAGATGTGCAATTCTACTTCTGGAGATGGACTTCCCCTGTGATGACAATACTGCATGTAGCACTGTCCAATGCCATATGTGCACTCTCTCTCCACCCGTAAATATCTTTGGAGCAGGTGAACCTCCAGCTGTGCTCCTACCCCTGTCTGCACCATGGTGAATTGCATAGGACATTGTCTTGAGAGGCCTCCGCTTGTCCATAGACATCAAGACTCGTCTCCCAGATCCCCTCTGCCTCCTTCCCGCTTGCCACACAACTCTCACCCAGCCATAAACCCCATCTCCTCCCAGCCCTTGGCCAAAAAACGGTTTCCTGCTACAGACAGTGTCACCCCAGCCCCAAGGATTTAACTGATATAGTCTTGCAACGCAAAGGGCGTCTGGAGCAGCCTTCCCCAGCGCAGCCGCAGCTCCCCTCACTGCAAGCTCTGACGGTGCCTTCAAGCCCGTGTGCCGTCGTGGATGGCGCCTGCTGCATCAGGGCTGTGCTCTCAGCTGACTCTCATACTAGCAAATGACTGCAAATGCTCTTCTCCACGCCCCAAGCACAGATAAATCACCTTTCAGCTTTTCTGCCCCAGCTTATCTCCAGCCCTCTCCTGTCCTGCCCGGGCTGCAGGACGCACGGCCCCGCTGCGGTCCCTGCTGCACCAGCCTGAGATGGGACACGGCGGGTACAGCATCCTGAACAGAGGCCAGTCTGGAGATGTAGCCCTGGTCCCCCCCGGGCAATCCAACAGTGAGTAATCTCGGAGCGGCTGCGGTTTACCTGCCTGCGTGCCGGGAGCCAGCCTGCCTGCCCAGGCACCGCCTGCGCCCTCCGGACCCGGCGCGGCCAGTCACCGCGCTGGCATGTCCTGCTGCTCCTCACATTCCTTTCTTGCTGTAACATTTTGGGAGCAAACCACCCCTGGGCGACACAGGGCTTCGGGATGGGCTGCTTGGGATTTACAGCTATCGAGAAACTCCAGATTTAAACCTTCTAAAGGTTTTAAATCTTTAGCCCTCGTTTTCAAACCTCAACCTTGAACCAGAACTGACCTTCTGAAAAACCCAGACAAAAACCTCTTTATTTGTAACGACTAAAGCCCCTGTAAAAACAGCCTCTCCTGGTGAGTGTTTGCTTATGGCAAGGCGGGTCCGGAGCCCGTCCCCAAGGGAGGGAGCATGGGTGCAGAGGGTGCACGGAGGTTGCACATCAGGGCCTACCCGCTCCCCGTGCCGATGCCCCCACCTTACCCTGCCCGCTCCCGCGGCTCCCCAAGCCGCACTGTGCTCCTGGCTACACAAACCCCGCACCACTGCGTGTGCCGAAAGCAAAGCTGCTATGATAAAAGCAGACCCAGCAAACCCACACGTGGCTGGGAGTGCTGGATGGGGCAGGACACCTCGAGCAACTCTGCCCATCGGCACCTCCTGCGGGCCAGGGACCCATGGTCCCACACCCAGCCAGCAGGGACGCCTCAGAAGAGGGGCAAGCAGTCACTTAACTGGGGACAAATCCAGTCCAGGTGCATCCCCAGCCTGGAACGGAAAAGGGATGGAGCAGTCCTGTTGTGAACCACACATGCAGCAGAGCAAGCAGCTCTCAGGAACACCTGCTCTTCTCTCCTCCCACTCTCCCACGGCATCTCCATCCCTGCAAAAGGCTCAGCCGCGTTAACGAGGCTGTTTTGTTAACCAGCTAGGGGCCTGGGCTGGACGCAGGGGCCACTCCAGCACTGCGCAGCCCTTCTGGTGAGTCCTGCCGGGTTGGGAGCTGGTGTCCACAGCATCACCCCGAGTCGCAGGAGGGACCGGCCTGGGCGGGCACGTGGGTCTCTGGTGACACACAGCATCCTTCCTGCAGCATGGGGCTCTTCAGCCCAGCCGAGATTGCGCCTGCTTCCCAGCCACCATGCAGGGGGGTCTCTGCTAGGAGAAACACAGGGGACAGACATCACAGGGGACAGACATCAAGGGTTTGGGTGACTCGCCCCAGTGCTTGACCTCCAAAGAGGCAACACAGCTCCATCTCACCAGGCTTTCCCCTCCAGCCCCAAGCAGGGAAGAGGCAGAGCTGCCCCAGCACAAGGCAGCCTGGTGAGCAGGAGCAGCTCTGCCCTGCCCAGAGCCCATAGAAAAGGGACTGGGACAGAGATGAGGCACAACAAAACTCGGAGGAATTAGAGGAATAATCACAGACCTCCTCAGCTTTAACGGCAAACCAGAACTAGTTACTTTCTCATGGGAATTTTCTTGGCTGTGCTCCCTTTTCTCTAGGCTTCTCACTTTTTTTCCTATGAGGCGCTTAAACAGAAATATTACCAGCTTTCATGGCAAAAAAATTATTTAAAAATTATTTTATTTTACCTGCCAGAGAGAAGGGGAGAGGGTGCTAAATATTTTTGCTTTCCATTAAAAAAATCTCCTCTCCTCAAAATCAGTTTCACAAGGATCTTTCAACCGGTCCTAATCAATAGGGTTGGGTTTGGGTTTTTTTTATCATTATCTTGGCAGAACCTTTTATTTAAAAGCTTAAATAAAGACATCCCTGCTGTCCCATAGTTGCTCCTCTCCCACTGCCTTGGCCGGCGGTGGGCTCGCCGGTGCCTTGGCTGGGGGTGTGGGACAGCCCGGCCCAGCTGCCCGGCACGTACCTGCCCTCCATCTCCTCTGCTGCCGCCATGGGGCAGCCAGCTCCCGCGCAGCAGGACCAGCAGACCAGCTGAGACCATTTAGCACCTCCAGAATGATGGTCCTTGGCCAAAGCGCCGCGTTGGATGCCCCAGAGAGAGCAGGCGTGGGGCAAGGAGGGGACACCCCTGCTCGCAGCCCTGGGGACACAGCAAAATTCCCTCGTCCCGTGGCCCGCGGCTGCCCTGAACCCCTCCCCGGTGGGGCCGGGGGCCGCTGACCATTTCTCTGCTGGTTATTAGATTGTTCACGGCTCTCAGGTTTGTTTGAATAAGCCCTTTTGTTCGCCGGCGCTTTCCCACGTCCCTTCCTTCACTAGGCAGTCGCGTGTCGCGAGTCAAAGAGGAGCCCTGGCCGCCAATCCCCAAAGAAAGTTTTCTTCGGAGCAAGACATCTGCGTCGGAGGGAACCTGCCAACATCTGCCACACTTTCCTCCTTTTCAAGAGCCTTTCTTTCCTTCTTAAAAAGTGCAGGAACAGATGTTAAAAGTTGTTTTCTTTCTCCGGGGTGTGAAATGTAGACAAATAGCAAAAAAGAAAACTCCAAGCAGCGCTGACCCTTTTCTCTTTCCTTTTTTTTTTTTTTTGGAAAGCCCAGGAAAAAAGGGAGGCTTTGTTTATGAAGGAGAATCCCCTTTTCAGTGAAACCTGGCAGTGGGCAATGCAAAAGGAAAGCGGGAATTTGCAGAGAGCTCCCTTTAATGCTCATTTGCATTGGCCTGTTGGGTCCCTACAATCCCCAGCACAGATGTCAGCCTTCCCCCAAAGCCAGGGCAGCTCTCCCACCCACACGCACCCCCGCCTCCAAAATAAAGGCCTTTGCCCTGACTGAGAGGTGTAAAATAACTGTTTACAGCAAAAGCTGCTCTTCTTTTTCACTGCGGTGCTGTCTTACAAATGAACCTTGAAATGAGCTCACCCAGAGCAGACGCCAGCGGGCAAGCCAAGGGTCTCACCCCCCAAGGCGGGGGGGCTCAGCTGCCCTGCGTGGGCTGGGCACGGACCCTGGCTGGGAACTGGGGGCCACCGGGCTGTTCTTGGCCCCTCCATCACACCCGGCTGTCCCCGGCACCCACCGCCTCACGACCAGTCCCCCCCCGCCTGCTCCCTTCGTGGAAGCCGCCCTGCCGGGGAATCCGGCGTGCCACCCTCTTGCAGAGCATCCCCCTCGCCCGGGAGCTTGGCGGCACCTCGCAGGGGGAGGAAAGAGGGAGGGAAGGTAAGGCAGAAGCAGCAAGTCCAGGCCAAGGAGGAAAGGGAGGGCGAGGGAGGAGGTGCCACCACCAAAGAGACCAGAGAGACCTTTCCTGGTGGTGCCGGGGCTGGCCAGCCCCTGGGCCACCTAAGACGAGGGGGTACGCACAGCACCCTGCAGCCATGCTCGGCCAGGGAGGGATGCCAACGGGCACAGGTGATGTTTTTCAAAGCTTTTAGGCAATTCTGCATTTGCTGACCCCTCTGCCATGCGCGGCTGGGTCAGGAGCCAAGGCGGTCTCAGGCTTCCCCCCGCTGCCCTGACTGCCTTGGGAAGGTGCCTCTTTCTGCACAGGGTGCTGGTGGAGCAGCGTTTGGTGGGGAGACGGAGGACTTCTCCTCTTCCCAGCACACCATCCGAGCCAAACCTGGCTAGAAGCAGCGTGCCCAGGTGATGGGCAGAGCCTTCCAGCCTGGAGCACCCTCGCAAACTGCCCGGAGCCAGGGGCGCACCCGCCCCGTGCCCCCCTACCCATGTGCAGGGCAGAGCCCTACCCCAGCCCGCCCGCCGCCTCTTCCATGCCGAGCTGCTGGAGCCCTGTGCCCATACAGATGCCTCAGCTACGCCTTCTGTAAATACCGGCAACACTCTACTTCCCCGGGTGGGCTGGAAAAGGCTTGAAAAACCAATGGAGCCTTCACTTGCGCGCAGCCAGGGCTGGCTGACACGAGGGGGTCCCGCACGGAGCAGTGGGACCTCCTTTCGCTGTCCGTGCAGGGGGACGCACCTGAGATGAGGAGCCCATCCCTGCTCCCTTCACCTGGCACAAAGGACAAGTTATTAACCTTCCCCTCCCAAACCCTCCTCTCCCAGCGCAACAAACCACACCAGCCCGTCTGGGGCCCTTGCCAAGTAGGGCGCTTATAAAAGCGGGTAACTGCAGCCCAGC
The DNA here is from genome assembly GCA_017639485.1 of Pluvialis apricaria. Lineage (NCBI taxonomy): Eukaryota > Metazoa > Chordata > Aves > Charadriiformes > Charadriidae > Pluvialis > Pluvialis apricaria. Next base: position 29,079,415 of record CM030014.1, read on the forward strand.
TCCGCATCTGACTGACAAACAACCTCTGCCTGCAAGATACCACGTCTGGGGACAGGATTTCACGGCGAGCCCAGGTGGCCGGGCGTACCGACATGCTGCGAGTATGTTTGCATTTACACGCAGGCAAACACCCACCCACATGGCGTTTAAGCAAGGGACGCAATGTCCTCGCTTTTATCTCCGGGGTACATCCCCACCCACGGCTGGAGAGGGGGGAGAGAGGGCTCCGCGGCCGCCGCCGCGCTATGCGGTGCTGGGAAATCCCACCGGCAGATCGGCATGGCTCGCGGTGCTTCTGAACCGCTGCGGACGCTTCCTCTCCATTTCAATAAGGTGACACATTCGACACCAACCCAAAGGGCTCCACCTGTGGGGCTCAACAGGACACTGCCAAATCCTGCTCATTAGCAAACTGACCGTCAGAAAGCAAAAGCGCGGTCATGAAAAACGCCTTCGTACTCCCCCCCTGGACCAGGCAGAAGTGAGGAAGCATAAAAGTGCATTCTCATCCTGTGCCAAGTCTCCTCCAAAGGCCCGTCTGCTTCTGCACGAGCATTTCAGAGGAGCAAACAGAAAAACACCCTTCCCCCCAAAGCCACCCCAGCCTCCTCGCAGCATGGGGAGGGGGGGGGGAATCAAAGAAGTAAAAATCCCACAGAACTAACTCACCTCTCGGTTTGTTTGCATCTGCAATGACCTGTAAGTTTAACATTAAATTCTACACAGCAGCCAAAAACCAGAAGCGTTGCGTATTTCCTCCATCCATCCCTGCGCAACAGAGAATTCGGGTTCCCAAGAGGTAAACAAAGTTCCCATGTTTTCCCTAGAGGATTTCTGTGAGGGAAACAACGTTCCTACAGGCGTCTGCTGTCAACAGTTTTTAATCGATCATCATTACCTTGTAACAATAATTCCTGGGAGCGAGAACTCCTAGCTCAAGTACACCATTATTAAATTAAGAGGCTGCTTCAAAGATGTAAAACGACTGGGGCTTGGGTTAGCAGGTAAAAAGAGGCACTGCTTAGAGGAGATAGAGGGGAAAAAAGATGGGTAGAAGGCATTTTCCCAGGTGTAACTCAACCGCTTCCCAGCTATTGTTCCCCTCCCTGGGAATCTGTGCAAATTGAGCGAGGAGCCGTGCAAGCTGCTCAGAGCGCGCCCATTTTCCTTCCCTTCTTCCCTAACAAAAGAGCCCTCCAAAGCCCGGCGTCGGAGGCTGGACATCTGTCGCCGTTTGGGGGGGCCGGCGTGGTCGTTGAAAAGAAGCAGTGACCTGTCAGCTTTGATTGATGGCCACAAACCTCCGGGCTCGACCCCTCGTGTGGGAAAAGAAGTCCCGCCAAGGAAAGTCCCCTTTCACATGCTAATTCTGGGTTATAAATACAGCGGAGGAGCAGCGGAGCAGCAAAGAGCCTGTGGGGAACGGGAGCGACCCACTGCCCGAGTGCCTCCTTCACATCCCGTCCCGTCCCACCGGCACCCGCTGCGGGCAGGCTGGACTACAATGACTGCCGCAGCCACCCACAAGCTCACCAGCACCAAGGAGGAGAGGAAGGTAGGTCCCCTCCGCACTGCTGCTCCCACGCGTGCCCGACGGCAGCCCCACACGTGGCACGGGAACGATGAGCGCCGGGGCTACGGGCACTGTTTCTAGGAAAGAGAAAGGGAAAGCAACTTTTTTGCTCTTGTCATAAAGATGCTTTCTCTGAATTTAAGCCATGTGGCTGCTTTTTCTGCTTCCTTTCTCCGCCTTAGAAAGGCGCTTCTCTGTTTCATTTGGGTAAACTCTGCTTAAAATGAGTGGAAGTGAGAGAACTGAGAGCTGATACCATCTAAGGGACAGGCTGTGACCAGAGCAGGAGAGGGTGCACTCTCCCATGTCGTGTCCCCGTTGAGCACCGTGTCACCCTGCGCCAGCTTCCCGCAGGGGATGGGGCTTTCTGCCCTCGCTGAACGGCAGCAGCGAGAGGAAGCAAAAATACCAACCACAATTTTTCCTCCTCCTTTTCTTTTCCCTGCCAGTTAAGGAAACCCCTCATTGAGCGGAAGCGAAGGGAAAGGATTAACAACTGCTTGGACCAGCTGAAGGAGACTGTTGTGGGTGCATTCCACCTGGATGTAAGTGCTCGTTTCTACGCTGCTTTTTGTCCTTTTGCTGGTGGGGGATTGTTTTTTGTTGAAGTGTCTCACTCTTTTGAGAAACTGAGCATGGTACAAACCCTTCGTTGCCTCTAACCGCTGCACTCTTTCCTTATCAGCAGTCTAAACTGGAAAAAGCAGACATCCTCGAAATGACGGTGAAGCACCTCCAGAACATCCAGAGCAGCAAGCTGATGGGTGAGTGCCCTGTCCCCCAACCCTGCGAGCGTGGGCAGCGCCGGGGCAGGAGGGTGACAGCAGGTTTAATCCGCTGCCAGCTTGGCAAAAGCATCTTCCAAATCTGTTGAGGCCCGGGCTGCCGCTCAGGTTTGGCTTTCTCCACTAGATGGGGAGATGGAGCCGGGCACCGCTTAACCCACGGAAGGTTTTTTTTCCTTCCAGAGTTGCTTTCTGCTTTTTGGTCTAGTTTTGCCCTTGGTGGTGGGCAGCAGGACAGGAGAGCTGCCTGCCTGGGCACTGCATGCCCTGCGCCCTGCAGCCGATTCGTAGAATCAGAGAATCCTCTAGGTTGGAAGGGACCTTTAAGATCATAGAGTCCAACCATTAACCCAACACTGCCCAAACCACCTCTAAACCATGTCCCTAAGCACCATGTCTACCTGTCCTTTAAATACCTCCAGGCATGGCAATTCCACCACTTCCCTGGTTGGATTCACCTTACGGTAAAGGCCACTCAGCCCATAGTCAGCACAGTCAGCGAGCCCCCCAGGAGCCCAGGCAGAGGGGAACCCGGTGAATGCTTTTCAGCAGGAACATGCCGGGCACCTTTTACCTGCTCACCAACTCCCCTTGTCTCCTCTCCAATGCAGCTGACTCCAAAGTGGGCCTGGAAGCCCAGCAGAGGTACAGCACCGGGTACATTCAGTGCATGCACGAGGTGCACAACCTCCTCCTCACCTGCGAGTGGATGGACAAGACGCTTGGGGCGCGCCTGTTAAACCACCTGCTGAAATCCTTACCCAGGTCTGGTGAAGACACCTGCAAAGCAGCATTAAGGTCTTCAAGCCCATCTCAACAGCCTCTCTTGACACCAAAAAGCCCCCTGAGCCCGAAGTGGGGCACTCGGGGCACAAACCCATCACAGGAGCGGTTCTACCCCGCGGAGAACAAGCAGGCTTCAAAAAATTCCTTCCAGCTGCCGTCGCTGTCGGTTTTCAGCCAGGTCGATGCTGCACCTCCCAGACAGGTCCTGCAGCCAAATTTTTCCCATAACAACCCTAGAATGGGGTCATTAGATATGTGGAGACCGTGGTAAAGTGTGTTTTAAAATGTTTATCCTAACCTTAGACACTCTTACGTATGTATCTTATAGATATGTTTCTTTAAAACACTTGTGGAGCAAGTCTGTTCCTGTAGGTGTACTAAAGACCAGGGTACTTCAAGCCGAAGTAAACCTATGTGTAGCCTGCATTGTAGAAGGCTGCTATTATTTTTTATTTATTTAATACATCTAAATTATTGTATAGACTCCTCTCATGCTCTTTAGTGTACATTAATTATATAGCTTTCTTGTCTTTACATTCTTAAAATAATTAACTTCCTATTAATAAAAATGCAGGACAACAAGCAAGTCTCTCTGGCATCAAGCTTACCTCTCAGATCTCACGTAAGCCCCTGAGATCACTTCGTAAATGGCCAATCTCTTCTGCTTTTTATTTTCATTATTATCCCTGTGCAGCTGCAGGAGATTCCGGTTCTGATTCCTGTGAAAATGCTGCAGCGGTTAGAAAAAAAGAAAGAAAGGGAGAGCCTTGGTTTGGACTTTTTAGACTGTTTAGAAATGCTCTCTGGATTGCTCACTCTGGCTGTGCTGTTCCCGGCCACCTGGACATTACTGACATTACTGGTAAACTAGCGAGTTACGTGTATATATATGTATGTTACAAATAGTTATATTTAGGGATTATTTTGTTGTTTCCATAACTAAAAGTTCTAAATAAACTTTTGGAAGATAAGGACTGATATTTCTCCCGGCCTTGTCCTGTCTGTTCTGAATACACAGTACCTGGGGATCTGCTTTTCTCTTCTTCGTTCACAAACCGTTTTTCCTAAACACGGTTGAAAGAGATGGCTTGGGTTTTGCCCCTGATGCTTTGTAGAAAAAGCAGCGTGCACCACACACACACACACACACACACACACAGAGGATCACAGTAACACTTAAAAAGTTATGAAAGAAATCAGGAGTTGGGTTTATCAGCATGGATCGATGCTTTAGCTTTCACTTATAAGGGAATCACAGCGAGAATCTAAAGGGCAGAAGGTAAAATTCCCTGCAAACTGGACCAGGGAGACTGGCGCAAATCTGTGCAGCTTGTTGGCAACATTTGGTCCCAGTTTTTCATCTCAAAGGCCGTTAAAAGTTCTTCACAGTTAAAATAAAAGAGCAAGGAGCTCTTAAACAAACACCGCGCATACTAATTAATGGACCGGCAGTTCAGAGGGGCTCATTATGCAGCGAGATCTATTTGATGAGGTGCCGAAGGAGTGAAAACCATCACCTCTGGGTTTAGCATCCTTTTCTGTGAAGCTCTGCCTTTTATCCGGCCCTCTTGAAAAGCCATTAGGAGCGGTGGCATAAGGGTGGTAGGAGAAACAACTGGCCTACACAGGGCTGCATGGAGGTTTCTCCAACCGTGGGGTCAGAAGGCAGGTAAAGACACATAATTGTACAGATCTCACCACAACCGTCGTTTCCACCCTCTGCCTGAAAATTAGGACTTCCCCCTTTACTGATGGGAACCTCTGGAGTGACCACCGATACAGAAGATACATTCAAATCATCCCACCACAAATATCCAGATGAGGGTGGGAGCTGGGGCCAGCCCCAGCACACAGGCGCTGCAAAGCGCACAGGATACTCACAGGTGGGGAAAACACTCAGGCAAAGCAAACCGCAAAATCCAGGAAGAGGAAAGACATTAAAGGCCTTCCCAGTTTATTATCACGCGGATCGCTGCGTTTAGATAAAGGCCCCACACCACATAAGCCCGCATGGCTGCACCCACCAGAAGAACCTCCGTCGCCCAGCGCTGGGGTCTGCACACTGATGGGGCAGGCGAGGGGAGCAGATGGAGCCTGAAGTTTTCATTTACTTCTAGATGGTGTCAGTAACGCATCTCATGGCACTTCTGGCCACCTTATTGTTATGCTGGGAGAGGCCGTGATGAAAATATTTTGCTATGGTTTGACAGCATCAACTTAAAAACATACTTTCCCTCTAAAAGCTGTAAATCCCCAGTGACTATAATTATCGGCTATGGTTACCGCGCTGAAAAGAGATCAGTGGGAAATATGTATTTCTCACCATCTCTGCTTGTTTATTTTGTGTGTTTGAAAATACTTCGTGGTTAGTGAGTTTTATTATTTCCTGTTTCTGATCAGTAAGGTTTTTTTTCTGTTGTGGGTGTGGAGGGAAGGGTCACATCGCAGCTGGTGAGAGAGTTTTAAAAATAGAAAAGTGAGACTGCAATACTTGGCCAACAACCTCCAGGAACAGTTTTAGTACAAGACACTCATTTTTCATTGCCTTCATTTCAAACCAATGGTGACCTTTCATATGATCTCCCTGTCACGTATCCAACTAATGCTGCAGGAATCTGTTGCGAGTCACTAGTTTCCAGTAAAGAAAACATTTCTTCAGAAAGGCAGAAGATTACTCACAGCACTTCATATACATGAACTGCAGCTATCACTTGTGTTTGACAAAGGAACTCCATATTTACTTCAAACCCATCCGGTTTTACCACAACCAGGACCGTACAAGAGCGATAATACTTTGCTCTTCAATACAGGTACCTCTCCCCTGACAACTAAAAAATGCATTGCCAGCTACTGCTATCTTCTCCCCAGGGAAAAGGAGGCACAGAGAAGCTCCCCCAGCCAGCTGGCTAATGCAGAGTAGATAGCCCTGTCCTCGTAAATCAGTGCTTGAGGCTGCGCCATCACACACGCTCTGGACACAGCAGCAGGATCCATACAGATGTTATTTTCACATCTGCAGCAGGTGCCAGCAGCTGTGTCTCCTGGCTGCCGGGGTTGCCACAGCACAGCCCAGGACTTGGCCGCCCAGCACCCAGATGAGGTACCTTCAAGACTGCACCACCGTTCCCACCTGGGGCTGCATGCCCAAGGCCCCGGGGGTTTGGAGGCGCAGACGGCGGGGATGCTGCACACCTAGGTCTTCAGCTGATATGCAGACTGGAAACGGCCAGGACAAGCACCCAGACCAGATTCCTCGGCATGGGCATGGCCAGACAGACCTGTTTGCTAGAAGCGGTCACAAGATGCATCACGTCTCACCCAGCACACGGAGGGCTGGGCCAGCCTGGTGCAGATCTGGGCTTTGGCCCCTGCCAAAGTGCTGTTCCAGACGCAGAGTTGTGAACGGAGCACTGAAAAGCAGCGGCCGGTTGCTATGTACACGGGGACGTGGGGAAGGCTGGACCCGAGGCACAGAGCCCCCACGTGCCTTTAACACAAAGCAATTGTAGATTTATATAATAACGTAAGCCCAGGTGGACAAAATACCCACGTGCATAGCAGCTCCCTTTATATAAACTGTGCTCCCAGACCAGCTCTCATGGAAACCAACAGAACTGCCACTTATTTCTCAAAAAACAGGACCAAATCCTTTCCCATTAGGAAAGTACAGAGCATCTAAGAGAACCTATGGCCCTGCCATGCTGTCTTCTCCCAGACACACACAGCCCTCGGCGCCTCTGAGCATCCCTGCCTTTCCCCTTACTCCTCCCGAGGGCACCAGAGCAACCCCTTTCTGATCCGCACAGTCCCAGTGCCCCACAGCAACCAGGCCAAAATGCTTTAGAGATTTAGGAGCGGTGCTGAGCCCCTGCGGATCACTACACGAGAGGGCTGAGCATGCTGCTTAAAAAGAGAACACGAGCCAAATTTCCAGCCGAATTTTCAAATTTTCACTGAGCGCTCACTTTGGCAAAGCGGAGACCCCAGGCTGCAGGTGTGACCTCTCCAGGAGCTGTGGAGGGGCTCCTAATCCTCCGCGCTCACAAGCAAGCCACCTTGCAAAACCCTACGCAGAACTAATTCTGGGGCACAATGTTTTCAAACTGATTCGAACCACACTGCCGCGGCTGCGGGTGCTTGTAGTTTGCTAGCGAAGTGCTCCTTTTGGAAGGGAAGTGAAAACAAACCCACTGACAGCAGAACACCAAAGACTTCACTTTCCCTTTATATACGTCGTTATCCCACAACTTCTAGTGTATACATTCCTGTCTTAACAAGGACACGCTCATATTTCATCTCGTGAGAAGTAATGTTGTGTTGAGAACCTAACCCAAAGTCTGCCACATTTTTCAGAGCTTTCACACACTCATGAATAATGCAGCAGAAGCTGAAGCCAGTCCTGGATCTGATCCGCACTGCTGAGATGTTTCATTTATAAATCGCAGCCCTGGTGAGAACGTGGCTTGCTGCCCGAGGCATCGCTGCAGACCTACCAGAGCCTGGGAACTCGCTCTGCTTCTGAGACTCTCCTATGGTCCCTGCACTAGGTGTCACAAATCCTACCACACATTTGGAGTTAAAAAGCCCATTGGAGCATTTTCATCAAGTTTTCTACGGCAAACACCACCAAGAAAATGGACTTCTGCAATCGATCCCACATCTGTTGCCACAGAGAGATCTGGTCCTCTAATAAGAGCCCAAAGGGGCTCTTCTTTGGGGCTGGAGGACTGTCCCTTCTGCCCTGCCAAACACCAAATGCCCTTGAGGAGACCTGGGAACAATGCCTCCTCTCCAGGGTCTCCTTCCCGAGGAGGCCAGGGCAACCAGCAGGGCAGAATCTTCGTGGCTGTGGGAAAGCCGCTCAGCAGGAAACGGCTTTGCTGAAGTAAGGCGAAGGATGAAGAAACCGCTGCTGAGCTATCCCTTCCTTCACTGGGAGCTTCCTAAAGTCCTCTCCTCTCTCCATCTGCCCCTGCCCAGCACCTCTTGTCCTTGAGCATGCCCACACAGCACAAGTCTCCTGTGGAACGACTTCTTGCTCATATTGGCATAATGACGCAACCATGTTTTAAACACACAGTCCACAACACTGAAACTTTCTCTGCGCAACAGGCCTAGATAGTTCAGCTGTAAACTTGTTTGCAGAGAGGAGAAACCCGGTGGCTGGTCTTGCTACCCCGTCAGAAATGCTGTCCTGTGCTGCAAGGAGCTGGTTTACTGCCTTTCGTAGCCATCTAATGAAGCGCTCGCCTCTTCGCTCCTCTATTGGTACAGACATTTACAGCAGCTCTCGCAGACTCCTGGCACACCGTGTGTATTTAAAAGCACAGGGCTTAGTCAGCTGTATGAAATAGGGCTTTACATAAGCCACGCGGGCATTTCCACAGCCCTGTCGTGGTGTCCGCTTCGCCCTCCTGCACAGGCTCCGTCGGGACCCCGCTCGCTGTCACAGCCCGGCCACCAGCAACTGGGCTTTCAGGCTTTGCACAGCACCCTAACGGGATTATCCGGGGACCCGGCCAGCCCCTGAGGAGCCATCTGTCACAGCCCCGGAGACAGCACACAGCAGCTCCCCCACCTTTAGCCGAGATGCTGGTGTTTTCCAAAGCCCCAACGCTCACCAGGAGATGCACTCCCATAGGGAGGCGGAGTTTATACCGTTCTGGGTCATGAGCATCATTTTTGGCAACTGCCAACAGGAATGGAGCAAACCTTGCTGGAATCAACTTCCAGCCCCTGTATGTCCCTCAGCCTTCACTCCAGGCTGCTGCAGTAAAAATGTTTTTCAGCTGAAAAACTGTAAAGCCTTACACAACCACAAAACTACAAGGCGAGAAATACCTCAGAGTGGCTCTGGAAGCTGCTCCTTTTTGTCCCAGACAGGCAGTGGATGGAGTATAGGTCAAGCCAGGGAGCAGGTAACCTTCTGCAGCACAACCCACAAACAAAACTGAGCTCAGCAAACAGCTTAGCTTTCCCCCAGCAACCTCTCAAGCTGTTTCTGTCTACCTCCTATGGACCGAGAAGGCAAAAAGAGAGAAATAAGCATTTCCACACAGTTCAGAAGAGATGTTAAGCAGGATGGTGAAGGGAGGCAGGACAGTCATGGCTGAGCTCCTCGGGACAGAGGAGCTCCCACAGCAAGGGCAGAGCATCCCCATGCAGGAGCTGGGACTTTCCTGGGTCCCACTGGGGCTGTGGGAAGAACCGCTCAGGAGCAACCATGAAACTTCAAACCTCTCTGTCCCCTGCCCTTCCCCTGCCCTACCCTCGCCAGCCTACACGAGTATTAAAGTACAAAGCAAAGCACTTTAAGATATGCACTCTTCCCACCGGAGAGGCTGTGAGAACAAGCAATCCACATGGGATAGCAATCACATCACCTCATGCACCCCTGAAAAGTGCTGAGATATTATTTTGATAGGTGTGATGGAAAAACTATCCAGACCATTGAACACAACAAAAGCAATACCCGGACAGACAGGTTCTCCAAACCAGACACGTTGCTGTCAAAATCCTCTGGGGAAAAGGAGACCAATGCCTCCTGGTGTTTCCCATAGTTTGACACTGCACATACGAGCACACACCTATGAGAAGACCTCTCCAGCTGTCCAAGGCTTTGTCCTCCCTCATCCATAAGAACCCATAATCAGAGAGGGCTTTCTAACACAGACCTGGGACACTAGAGGAAGGCCCTGAGCCTACCAGTACAGCTTATCTCACCCACAGTTTGTTCGAAGCCCAACTCTCACCTCCACTTGCTCCGCACCTGAATATTTCCAGTCTCCTACCTGGGGGTGATGATTGTATTCATCTCAGAGATCTCTAGATGAAAAGCACTAGCAAGATGCCAGGGATTGCACACATTAAAGAGATGAGGCAGGACTTGAAAAGCACCTCTCCAACCGTCATATGAATCACTTCTCCATTGTCTTCCCAACTCCAGTACTCACCTCTTCAAAGTCCCTCTGTACACACATACCCACTGGAGCCTTCCCCACAGTGCGGGCAGTGTCTGGCCCAGCCCTCCCGCTGCTCTCAGCCTTGTCTGATCCACGCTCCCCACCAGACATGCATCACCTAACTGCCCTCCTACTGTTCTGCCCTCATCTTGGCAATGGTACGGTCAACCCAGGTCTTGCTACCTGATCAAAACTGCCCAGCTCACACCATGCAGAGCATCAGTCCTGTCTGAAGTCACCCCACTGGCTGAAGTGCATGTCCCCCGCCAGATCAGACAATGTTTGTCCTCCTGCAGCTGACATAAGGCAACAAGAAAGCATGAATCATAGAATCATAGAGTTGTATACGCTGGAAGGGACCTTTAAGATTATCAAGTCCAACCATCAACCTAACAATGCCAAAATGTCCAGCAAACCATGTCCCTCAGCACCACGTCTACCCATCTTTTTAATATCTCCAGGGATGGTGACTCCACCACTTCCCTGGGCAGCCTGTTCCAATGCTTGACAACCCTTTCTGTGAAGAACTTTTTCCTAATATCCAATTTAAACCTCCCCTGGTGCAACTTGAGGCCACCTCCTCTTGTCCTGTTGCTTGTTACTAGCGAGAAGAGGTCAACCCCCACCTCTCTACAATCTCATTTCAGGGAGCTGTAGAGAGAGATAAGGTCTCCCCTCAGCCTCCTTTTCTCCAGGCTAAACAACCTCCATTCCCTCAGCCACTCCTCACAAGACTTGTTCTCCAGACCCCTCACCAGCTTCGTTGCCCTTCTCTGGACACGCTCCAGCACCTCAATGTCTTTCTTGTTGTGAGGAGCCCAAAACTGAACGCAGTACTTGAGGTGGGACTTCACTAGTGCTGGGTACAGGGGGACGATCACTTCCCTGGTCCTGCTGGCCGCACTATTTCTGATACAGGCCAGGATGCTGTTGGCCTTCTTGGCCACCCACCTGGGCACACTGCTGGCTCATATTCAGCCAGCTATCGACCACCACCCCCAGGTCCTTTTCCATCAGGCAGCTTTCCAGCCACTCTTCCCCAAGCCTGCAGCACCGCATGGGGTTGTTGTGACCCAAGTGCAGGACCCAGCACTTGGCCTTGTTGAACCTCATACCCTTGGCATCAACCCATCGATCCAACCTGTCCCGATCTCTCTGTAGAGCCTTCCTACCCTCAAGCAGATCAACACTCCGGCCTAACTTAGTGTTGTCTACAAACTTACTGGCTTGGGAAGATTAACTCGTGCTGGGAAGATGCCTTCTTTTTGCAGAGTGACCCTTTGTTTCTTTCCTGAGGAATTTTTTCCAGCCCTGGTTCCTTATCAGCCAGCTGGGAGGTGATGTCCGTATCAGAGTAGCGGGCTTTGCTCAGCATCTCTGCCCCTTGCTGCTGGATGTGGTGCCTGGTCACACTAGTGATTCATTCGGGAAGCGTGTGAGTTGAGGTGATACCTGCAGACGGGCAAGAAGGAGGGAGGAAGCCTTGGCATTAAGCCTGAAAAGAGCCAGTGTCTGTTCCAGCTGTTCCTCTGACAGCTGCAGGGAAACTGGCGCTGCTCTGAGCACTGCGTCAGCCGGTTACTTTGCCATACCCAGGTCAGTGGTAGATGAAGGACAGAGCCCAAAGGCGGTGAACTTGGAGATGCTGCCAGGGGTATTCCTTGGCACAATGCAGCTCCTGGTCAGGTTGCTCAGCCCGGCTTCGGCGCCCACAGAGCACATCAGCCAGCGGCGCTGCCGGCAGTGAGGCAGGCTGGCACACCTCACCTCCCAACAAAATGCTTCCAACAGACAAGCCCATCGCTTCCCACACCCTGATCTTCTCCAGTGGTGGTGCTTTTACAACAGGAGACAGTGGCGGGGCCTTCCTGAGGGATCCCCAGATGGCTGCAATTACTGTCCAGACCACAGCAAACCCAGGGATACCCCAGCATCTGTCCTGATGGGAGGTCTCAGCAGACAGAGGTCAAGGAAGAAAACAATTTTGGCCATTCCCTGAAATGCTTAACCTATAAAACAGCAGCCTGTGTTCTTCCTGATGGGCCATGCTGACCCTACTGCAAAGGGGGAATACTTAGCCCTTGCCCCAGCAGAGTGGAGCCTGCAAATACTTCAGCGCAGGCCATGCTGCAGTTGTAGGTGGGGGACAAAAGTGCGATGACCTACGGTCCCTGGAGAGCTAAACTTCAACACCCACTTGAGGCCGCTACTCACCAAGGGCTCAAGGTCACATAAGCTCAAGGGCAGTGTCTACATCAGCAAATAATCATGTGTGATAGAGGAGATGAGCTGGCTGAAGCAGTTGGTTTCGAGGCTCCTACATCTAGCACGTATGCTGCTCCAGGATATTACTTTCAGCTAGACTTAGTCACCTGGACCAAACCCCTGGACACGCACAAGGTTCCCAGCTGCCCAGAGGACCAGCTGCTGCTTCTGACCACCACAACCCCCTACACAGCTGGAGAACATCTGGTGCAAGCTCAGAGCAGAACTTCTGATCTAGTTTCCACCAAAAACAACTCAGTTTTTGTGCACAAAAACTGCGCCACCAACTGATACAGTGCACAGAGAGTGAGGACAATTATGAAATTTGCTTCAAAACCACACAACTGCTCCAAAATGAAACGCCAGTAGAGTTGGAGCCTACGATCTCTCAACTCCCACTGGTTTTGGAGGGAAATACGGCTACCCCAGATAGAGCCTAAAGTGTTTCCATAAACTCTTGGTTTCACAGCTTTAATCCTAGTCCCTCGGGGGGGGATTTTACACACCTTTCACCTTTCATCCAGCTGTCTGTGTCTATATCCAGCTCCTGGCACGGAGATCAGAGAGGCCTCTCCCAGCGTGCAGACAGCTCTCCTTCCCCAAACGCGGGGCAGGCGCTGCTCCAGCTGTGTGTAGAAAGTCAGCCCGCAGCACTCCTGGGGATCGGGGAGCGGGGAGCAAGTCTGAGCGGGAGGGGATCTGCCTGCCAAGGGCACACCCCTCTACCCGAAGGGCCACTGGGCCAACAGTCTCAAGATGCTTTTGGGTAGCACCGACCTGTCCTCAGCCAGACGGGCTCCCATCGCAAGCAGGGGTTTCTGCTCCACACCACATACCTCCACAACCACTCGTGTGGTCAGGGTGGATCCTGAGAGAGGGCAGGGAGCTTGAGGTAGGTGTCAGGAAAGCACCCATGGCAGAGGAGCAAACGCGGGCTATGAGGTCCCCCTCGGACAGACCGACTGCTGCCAGCTTGAGAAGACAGAATTCTCCATTTTCGTGGGATTCTGCCTGAAATGAGAAATACCATTTTCAGTGGCTTTCATCAGTCAAAGAGGAAACGCAGAGAGATAAACGAACAACCAGGAGAGCAGGTACACAAGCTGTATGCTTCAGAACAAGAGCAGGCTCACTCTAGCGCCCACATGTCTCTGCCATCCCCAGCCAGAGTCCTTCCACAGCTGGGACATGAACCACAGCAAGGTGGACAATATCTACCTCCTCAAAGGCGAGATGTCCTTGTCCCAGCCATGCTTTCATAGCTTCGATAATACACTTTTCAGCCTTGTCACCTCTTCACAGAGAGGCAAAGGGCTGAGGAGGAGCAGATTCTGGCTGCCTCAGAGCCACGAAACATCTGTGGCCAAATCAAGTCCCCAGGGGTCTGCACCTCCGTGTGGCGCAGGGCTGACCTGGTGGTGGATAGCCATGCCGGGGCTCTGCACTCGCCGCTGGTACGTTGCTGCCACCTATTAAAATTCCTTCAAATAGATGTGAAAAGCACCTCTCAATAAATACGTGAAGGCAATACATGCCCATTTTCAGGGACATTGCAGTAACTCAACAACTAACACAGTTTCTTTGGCCCACCATATCTATCCATGTGTGTGCATCTCTGTGTGCGTGTGTGTACATATATGTAGGTGTATGCGTATGCATGTTTGTACATACCTATATACATACACATAAAGAAACATCTGCCAGACAACTTGGGAAACAGAAAGATCAGGAGGCAGCAAAACATGCGGAGACTAAAGCCACAACACAAAATAATTGCTTCTCCAAGAGCCTCCCTATGTCTTTCCACAATAAAGTCAACAAGACCGAGGGCAGAAGAACCAGCCCAAAGCAGCGGTGAAACCCACGGCAGTAGAGCAGAGAGAAACAACCACAGACAGAGAAATAAATGGAGCATAAGGCGAACAGCAAATCACCCTGTACACGCTCCCATCAGAGTCCTACCGTGGCATTTTTTGGCGTGTCCTGGCTTTCCAGGTGTTCTGAAGGAGACAGAGATCAGCTCCTGGTGTGCCCCTCACGCCCAGCACAGAGCACGCTAACCTAGCAGGGGTGGGAAGGCACAGCAGATCTCATTTCGGGCTTCCAAAGATTTACTGCACTCACAGGCATGATGAAATGGCTTCGAGATCATACAGCTCCTTTGCTGTGGAGAAGGGGCCTTGCCTTTTCTGAAGGAACACTTCACTGGTGTGAGAGAAGGACCACCACTATTTTCAGGAAAAAGATGGATAAAAATGCTAATTAATTCCACACTCCCCTCCTTATCCAGCACCCTCAAAACCATCAGCTCCTCTTTAGCATCACCCCAACTCCAAAAAGGTAATTTCAAAAGGTTGCTTTTACCCAGCCATTCCTAGCGACAGAGCGCGGTGTGTACACGTTAAACGAAGGAGACGCTGCATTCCTCCAGGGGAGATAAAGAGGCGGAGGGGAGGAATGCTTTCCCCTGCATGTCTATGCACGACCCAGACCCAAACAGAAGCAGCATGCGACTGGCGGATCCCCAGCAGACAACTCCCAAAGCGCTTGAATGCAAGTCAAGGTGGCAAAAACCATCAGCCAAAAGGCTTGCCTGCAGCAAGCCTGCGCAGACCTACGGGACATGGCGAGAGGACGTGGCACAACGCTGTCGGAGGGCTCCCTGCATGCTCGAGGACCTGGGTTTTACAGAGAGCTCAGCTCAGGCTTTGGGTGCTGAAATATCTGGCTCTGGGGCACTGTCAAGAGAAACCCTCAACCTCAAGGTACAATGGGGTATGGGCACGCGAGCACGGGTCCACACACGCGCATACCGTGCGTTCCCTAACAAATGCTCTGTTCCCAATGATGGGAAGCCCACCACGCATTCCTGCTTCCAGATAGGAGCAGGGATTGGCCATGCCTTACCCACAACGCATTGAGTACCGGCTTAGGAAGCTCTTCGCATCACTGAGCCAGCAGCGACTGAACGGGGAGATGCAGCGTATCGGCTGCCAATCAATTGATATGCATTCAGCTCCTCTCACCTGCACTGAACCAGTCCTGCTGGTGCAGCTACACTGGCAGAACTCCCCACCGCAGCAAAATCCACCAGGGGAACCAACACATCAGACAAGCAAAATCAGCTTCGTTTCGCCAGCGCTTTTATGCTGGTATAACTGGTAGGGATTTTGCAGTGAAGCAGCACAATTAAAATCAAACAAACAAACAAACCTTTGCCACCAACGTCCTGCACTAACCAGGCTTGAGAGTGTGAGGCTGTTTGATGTAGAGGTACTCCACAAAGCAGGTACAAAGGACTATTTCAATGGCCAGTGAAAAACTCCCATCTCTGAGGTGAAATATGGATGCAGAAGGTGCTTTGGCTGAGGCAAGCGATCAAAAATACAGTAGGCAGCTGGAAATGGAGGAAGACGGAGAGGCAGAGGAGAGCTCTCAGCATGAGGTGCTTCCCACCATTACTCTGGGACTGATGTATTTGGCATCTGGCCTGGAGACCCTCCGAGTTGTGGGATGTACACACGCAGGGGTGTTTGGTGTCGAACAGCCAGGTTAGGGACAGGAATTTCCCCTGTTTGCACTGCTGTTTGAAATACCTGTTATGACACAAGAGTGTAAGAATCGCTTTAGATGAGAGCAGGAACCCCCCTGACACTGCATCCCACCTCCGATGGCCCGGGGGAAGAGCAAACGGGGTGAGCACAGAGCTGTTAACTCCACAGCACAGCACCACCACTCATTTATTTTTTTTTTAACGGTTTCCATTTGCAGATTGCCGAATTATAACCCCTGTATATTGAAATCAGAATTAAGCAGGGCCAAAAAGATGAAGATTATGGAGACTTGGATTTCAGAGAGCTAAGGCAGAGGTTCCTATTTTAAGTCCAGTCAGATTTAGGGCTGCCAATCAAAAGGTCACATTTGCCTTCAAAGACTGCTGTGCCATGAGGCATTTCCTGATGCTAAGCGCCCTGGCTTAGCTGCCCACGGCCGTAGCGGGCAGAGAGCTGCCAGACCCATCACTCCGATGTATCAAATACCCAACAGCTCAGTGCTCTTGTCTGGGGGATATTAAAAAAAAAAACATATTTGCCCTGATCTAATTTTCCAAGGGATGGGGCAGCCTCAAAGTGAAGGAGAGGCTCTCCAGAAGAGCCTGTCCCTGGGGTGCAGGGCCATCTCAGGGTGACGCAGCTGCAGCACCGGTCTCCGCAGCAGCATTTCTCCAGAGGCGTTCCTCCACCTCTAGCAGCCCATCAGTGAGGGCACCTGATGTGGTGAGGGCCTGTATTTTGTTTCCATGGTCTCCACTCTCTTCAGGAGAGGTTTCTGGACTAGCCAACACAGCTAAGAGAGAGGAGATGGGTGACTACAGACACCTTGTCCCTGCACGGATGTCCCCGGGAAGGGGGGGAGCTCTGCCTGGGGCAGCTGAAGCACTGACAAGGCAGCCAGGGCAGAGAGCTCCCCTGTGCTTCCCTCTCCTCCTGTCGCCTTGCCAAAGCTTTTACAATTACTTTTATGAGTTTCCCCAAGGGAATAAAAAGATTAAGGCATGAGTAAGGAAACCAGAGGCATGTGGAGTCTGGCCGCAGCGCGGGGGCTGGCTCGGGCTCCCACCTGCACTCGGGGGCTGCTCTTTGATGCCTGCAGCACGCAGGAACTCCCATCTTGACTCCCGGGGATCATTTTCTCCAGCAATTTCACCACGCCTTGTGCTCCCCACCATGTTATCCTCCTTCACGGACCTGCTCCCGAACAGGAGCATATCTCACCTCCTCTGCCCAGGGACTGCAAACTCTTCTCGGCTCACATCAGCAGTGGCTATTCATAGGGGGAAAAGCCGTTTTCAGAGTTGAGTTTTGGCACCCCACGCCTCACCCAGTCCAGGAGCATTTGGAATTCTGATCTGGTCCAAAGTCTGCACAACAAACCTCTTTTACCAGATCCACAATTCCCCAGTTGCCTGCCACAACTCAGCTCGTGGGGAGCCCTTACTTGTTTTCCAGGTGGTTTCTTCGTTTGCATTACAGGAGCACAGATTTGCAAAAAAGAAGGTGAAGTGTCTTCTGGAGGAGATGCAGCACTGGCAGGCCAGGGGAGGAGAAATTCCGCGCGGCCTCTTTGAAAGACCTCCTTTCACATGTAATTTTGGCACGGCTGACCACCGAACCTGCTTTGGGAAGCCAAAAATAATACATGTACATCACACCTATGAGAAAAACAAGGATGGGAATGACTGCCATCAACAAAGACTTCCCCATATGGGTTGTATTCCACTTAGGAACCAGCTGCTCTGAGCGACCCCACATCCCAACCCCAGAGCACCGGAGTCAGAAATCTCAGATGCAGCCAGAGCCTGCTGAGGTAATGGCCATGGGCCGCCCTTTCCAAACTGGGATCGGAGGGGTCAACCAGTCTGCAAAGCCCTACAGTCCAGTTCCCTGTGCCCGCACGGACAGCCCGCCAGAAAGCCTCGCCGTGGGCAGGGTTTGCCACACCTCACTGCAGGTACCCGAAACCAGAGTGCGGTGAGGGACTCATCCACAGCGAGAAGTGGTGGGGAACGTCCTGACGGAGAGAGTTTTGGTGCGGTATGACAATCTATATTTACGGGAATACAATATCCACAAAAATACACCAGGGACTTGCCCAGCTGGCGGAAATGTGGCAGCTCCTGCAATTGCACTCGACATACGAGAGACGGGATACCAGCTAACACCTGCCCTGTGTTTGTACAACACCACCGTACAACAGCTGCTGCGGGCCCCCTGCATCCCAGACCGCTCGGAAGGTAAATATACCGAGTACAGCATAACCCAAAATTGCTTGGCAGCTAGGGCAAACACTCGCTGCTATTGCTGGGCTCTGACAAGGAAGAAGGATTTTTACCAGTGTAGACCAGGTTCTCTGGGAGGCAGCTACCGAAACATTGATCCCCACAGTCACTTTCTTCTCCGAAAGCTGCATGTCCTCCTTCTTCCCTTCAAGTCAGTGTGTTATTTGCAAAAGCCTAGTGAAACCCCGAAATCGCGCTTGAACGAGCTCTAGGAAACAAACCTCCAGCTGACAGCTTGGCTGCAAGCATCAACTGCACGAGCAACCGATGCCTCCAAAAGCTGAGCAAAGCCAAATTGCAGCCCAGGTGAGCTGCTGCGAGGCACTGCGCGCGTACATGGTATCTACAGAGCAGGAGCTGGCTGCTGTGGGCTGGGCAGAGGGATTGCCTGCAGACGTCGTTCTGGTTTACAATCCGGAGAAAGGAGAGACACAATCATTCAAGAGCAGAGCGACCCTTCGGTGTCCTGAGGGAGAACACGCGGTCCCACACCACCACGCAGGACAGCTGGGCGCTGCCCTCAGCTCTGCTGCTGGTTTCCTCTGCGGTGCTGCTGGAGTAACTCATCTTCCCTTTGCTCGTCTCCTGCATTTGCAGCCCTTTTCCCACCTCCCTGGGCTGGCACTGCCCCTCGTCCCTGCTCCGGCGCTGGTGAGCGCAAGGCAGGCAGTACTTTGCCCCGTTCTCCTTGAAAGTACAAGCAAGAGGTTATCTCCCATAACCCCAAACAAAAGCTCACAAACTTTCCCCCGGGTACTTTTAATTGCTGTTTGAACGATCGGTTTCTCTCTCATCCTCCTTTGCACTCTGCGTCCAGTGTGAAAGGCAGTTGTGCCGAGCTCCAGACCCTGCCCAGGCTGCAGACCACCATGGGACTGGTTTTCATGCAGTTCAGTTGTACTTAAGCAAATGAAGAGCAATAGAGAGAAACGGCACAGGTTTGCTCTGAGCAGGCTGGATTCTGCCAAACTACAGCACAGAGCACTTAGTCCGCACAAAGTCCTGCTGAATTTACCTGCTGTAGGTGACCCTGCTCTGGCAGGGGGGTTGGACTAGATGATCTCCTGAGGTCCAACCAGGTTCCAACCCTGACCATTCTGGGACTCTGTGAATTTAGGGCAGCTAGACTCAGCGAAACACGAGGTAAAAGAAGATTCACAAGTAAAGCTGCCAAAATACATCCCCTTGGGAGGCGTGACAGATACTGCCCAGATTTCCATGGCGTGACAGCTACTTTAAAGCCAGAGCTGATGCGTGAAGATTTCAAGAGGATCTGCTGATTCCAATGTGCACCATTACCGTGGTTTCAGGAGACAGGTTTCACCAAGAAAAAATGGGATGAACTGAAAGAAAAAAAAACCTCAACGAAGTGGTTCCATGAAGGGTGAAACCAGCAAGCATCCACAGACCGATGCCATGAAGGTGCAGGGTTCCCTGCGGTCTGAGAGGGGCTGAGCTCCCACTGCAGCGTGTCCTGCAACAGGGACACAAACAGGGTCTCTTTATTTCCACCCGGCCGCCTACTACTCCAGCCCTGAGGAGCAGGGGCCGGGCAGCACCCAGACCCGGCTGCTCGCCCCATGGCCCGGGCAGACATGCGGCGGAGCCCCAACAGGAGCAGGGCAAGGCGCCAAACGCTCCCACTTCAAAGTCTGTTGGCTTTTATTACGCCGCTGTTGCTGGTGCGGTGAATTCCAGGTGGGGAACGTAACGATAGACGGGCTACGATGGCCTCGCTTACGACTGATAAAGTTCAGGTGCAATGTGTAGCCCATAAAGGAGTAACCTCTGGAGTTTCATCCTGAAATCGCTGCTCTGAGACATGAGGGTTTCGGTAGTGTGGACGCAAGGTGTGACAACTGGCAGTGTTTGTCACCTTTGGGGAGAAGGCGGATTTTTTAGCCTAGTACTGGCAATGGTAAGAATATACCAACCAAGTTTACTCCTGTTAATGGCGGGCTCGTCTGCTGAAATCCTTCAGCGGGGTGTTGGTCGCAAGTAGGGTGAGTTGCGGAGCTTCGTCTTCCAGCTGGAGCTCAGCAACCCAGCCTTTCCAAATCCACCCCCCCTCCACCTCACCCCGCAGGCCGGGAGGAAGAAAGAACAAGGGAAGGGGATATACATGAGGGAATCTCATGGGCCGCGTCTCAAGAAGGAACAGCACAGTGGCAATGCACACCGGTGGGAAGGGCTGGGTCATAACTGCATCTGCCGGCTGTCTACTGTGTGACTTTGGGGGAAGTCATGTCATTTCTCCACCTCACTTTCCCAACCTATGGAAGTATTTAGATGACAGTATTTGCAAACTAAGGAACAAAAGTCCTATATATAAAATAGGCCCCCTCAAGCCCAAGCAACTTCTCTTTACTGTTTTCAGAAAAGGGCTATTTTCTTTGGCCACAGCTCTTACGCACATCTAAAGCCCAAAGGTGTATACTGGTCTGTCAGTCCTTGTAATGTTACACCACTAAAGTGTACAGCGAAGCAGAGAACAGCATCCAAATACTATGGAGAGCCAAAAATTCCCCCACACTATACAACAAGCAGGTGATAAGTGCGCAACCGTACAGCCTGAGTATTTGGGATTGCTGGCACCTCTCTATCAGACAGAGACCCTAGGGATTCACATCCCTTGAGGATTTTCAACAGCAGGGGCAGGGCCTGGCACAACAAATCACTCGCCAGCTGGCAGCACCACTCAGATTTGGCACTGTGGCGGAGATAGTAGCAGAGATATTAGCAGCCAGGTGTGCACATCTGGAGCAAAGTACACAGGGCAGACACTCAGACCCTTCCCTTCCTAAGACAGGCTGGGCATTGCTTGGATCTCTTGGGGCACCGATCTACCAAGACCGACACTACTTGCACTGACATACCCTCAAAAAAGCTGCAAACATGTCCCCGCTTCGCTGGAGTGACAGGCTGGGGAAAAGAGCAGGGAGTGTGAGGAGTGCCTGAAGGCAGCCGGGAGCAAGCGTATGCTTAATCATCAGTTTAGCCAAAATCGATCAATAGGCACTAAAACGGGAGGGTCCCCTCAGAGAGCCACGCAGCAGACAGAAACCCTCTGGATGGAATGGAATGTGCAAACGAGCAGCTCTCCCCGAGATATGATCTGAATCAACCTGGAGCAGCCCCAGCCAGATGCACCATCTGCTCAGAGCATTCCACAAGGACATCCCGGTCGACGGTGTCAAAACCAGCAGGAAGATCAAGGAACGTTAATCCAGAACATACCCCCGAGCCAGCCGGCAGGGAGAGATCGCGGCAGACCTTCAAAAGGGCTGTCTCAGGACCATGCCTCCTGCTTGAGCCAGACTGGAATTTATCAATGGCATCGTATACACAGAGGTGTGACTGCCACTGTAATGCAATGGTTCTCTTGGAAGAGGGGAAGGAATGGCAGGATGGACGTCAGACAGCAGCTGACAAACCATCCAACAAAAGAGACGGCTGCCGCGAGACAGAAGACGAGACATCCAATTTTAGTGCTCTAACAAAACAATCCACCAGTTAGGAAGCCCTGATAGAGGATACGGTTTCACGAGCATCATTGGTACACTTGCAAGCAAAGGGTCACTCAATCAAATCATGAGGGTAGCAATGAATTCACATCACACTTCTAAAGTTCACCTACTTGGTGTGATGTCCAGAGAGTTCCCATAAGATGCAGGATGTGGCTGATAGAAACACGTGGCTCACGAGTGGACCACGATCTGGGGATGTAGTCTGATCTCATGATCTGCTGCGTATCTCTGGAAGGGGCAGGTTACCTCTGCTTTGCTTTTCCTCTTGTCACCTCCTGTAACAACAGATGCAATTTTTGAGAGCTTGTGGGCAGACAACACAACTCCTCCGGGTCCTGTGTCACACAAAGCACGCCAGAGTGCTGGAGGGCCGATTAGAGCAAACAAGCCCAGCCAGCAGCAGGCCAGCGCTGCATGCTCCTCAGAGCCTCACCTCCCTGCACGCTGCGGCAAGCACAGGCTGCGACTATCAGTCCTTTCGGAAACAGCACGCACAGTAGCCCCCGAGTCTCTGGAGGGTGTAACCTGGAAGAGATCACTCTTACCCTCACGCCACGGACCCGGCGGTGTGCTCGACTCCCTTCCAGACACCCTCACTTCCCTCAGCTCTGTGGCCACCATCGTTGCTCAGGTGTCCGAGGTCCAGCAGACACAGAGGAGCACGTCCCTACTCTTCCCAATCCCGATACGCGGGGAGGGAATAGAGACCGAGCGATTTCCTCTCTGCGCCTCAGCTCCTCCGTGTGTTTCATACATCAATGCGGCTGTCTGAAATAAAGGGGGGAGCAGAGGGAGCCGTATTACAAACCCAGCCTTCTTCCTTAAGGATTTCGAAAGGGGACAGGCGTTAATGGGGAAGATGAGAATTATCCCGCTTTTCCTTATGGGATGGTTATATCAGCAACAACACAGGTAATGTCTGAAACAGGCAGCTCAGGACGTTGGCCGGACATGTTGCTCGTATCTTACCAGTAAGATGATTCAGTGCAAGAAAAACAAACAAACAAACAAACAAACAAACAAACGCTGGAGGCCAGCCAAAGGCTAATTAGAGCTGTACAGCATTTGCCAGAAAAGCCCCCTGCTGAGCTACAGCTTGCTCTGGCAGAGGGAGTTGTCTCTCTGTCCAGACGAATCACATCCCCGAACAGCTCACGAGCAGCCGAGGGGTGAGAGGGCTCTGCGGGGGGTGCCCCTCGCCGCCCCCCCGGGACACCCTCCGTGGCACCCTGCAGGGCCAGGTGCCCTTTCTTTTTAACCCCCCCAAAGACACGGCTACGCTGTGAAAACATGTTTCGGCTGAAGGAATGCAATTCACTAGAGGAGAATCCTCTTCTGGCAACCCAGATTTTAAGGAAGAAATCTGAAAATTTTACGGGTCCTGCTGGAAAAGCTGGAATGTCACCGGGCGTTCGCAGCACAGCCAGGGGACACCGAGCCGGCTCAGTGCCACCGAGTACACAGCTGCTCAGTAGGGCTCAGCCGCACGACATCTTCACGCTTGGCTTGTTCAGTTGATCTCATTCATATACAAAAACACGGCGGGCCCTGGGAACTCAGTCTATTTACTGCGTTTGAGGTGCATTTTAAAATACCTGATTCCAACTGCATTAAAATTGAATAACTTGGCAGAGAGTCTATAAAACAGACTGTATTTCAAGACATAGCAAGAAAGGAAGATGCTTCATGCAATTATGCTGACAGCAAAATGCTGAACTTAGTTATGACTTCAGCAATGATGACATATTTGTGATGATTAAGTTCAAGATCAGCAGATAAGAGGACACGGGTAAACTGCTGGGTTCCATGGACTCTTTTTTCCTCTCCTCTCCTCCCCTAAGGAAACGATCCCGCTGCAAGCCTCAGCTTCTTCCTCAGCCCGTCAGTCCTCCCACAGTAACATTTGGCTTCTCTAGCTAAATTTAACAAAGGACCAAGGAAGAAAAAAACTATGAGGAAATGAAGTTCCTGTAAATTCTGTGAACGTGGGCACCTGGGCCAAGGTGAGTCCTGCAACAGCAGTTCACCTTTTGCTGGGATGCAGAGGAACAAAGTTATGGACGCGAAGGAGAGAGGGTCCAAGCAGATGACACAAAGCCGTAGGGAATCAAGCTTCATCACTCCCAAAAAAGCTTGCTAGATGGCACGTGTGGAAGGAAACTTTCTCCTGGAGGCTTACAATACATCACAAAAGATACTGAAGATAGAGTGACATGGAGCTCTTTCACTAGCTACTTGTATTGCCCAAGTGCTAGAGAGCTGAAACCTGACCAAAGAGGCAGCTTGTTACTGCTGCAGGGTCTCCTGCACACAGTGCTGCACACACACGAGAGGCCTTCTGCTGCCACAGCAGCATTGCCTTGCTTCTATTCCAAAATACGGAGTGGATTCAAATGAAATTCCAGACACCTCAGGCTGCTAGAACAGCTCCCTCCCCTTGCACCCATCTCCTCGCCAGGGGCCAAAGTGACTCCTTTCCACATCTACCCCACTTCTCGAGCCAATATTCTTCATATGAAGATCATACTACCCTGGTAAGCTGGAGCAGACAGCTTCCATCTAGATCTGGGTTACTATGTCAAACAAAAACTGCTAGATATTTAGGTCCAGAAATTCTCCCTGAAAACTCTGACAGCAAGCTGGCAGTCTTACCAGAATGAACAGAGCGACTGAAATGCTTGTTGGAGGGGACCTGTGGAGGTCTCTAGTCCAAACCTCCTTGAAGCACAGCGATTGCCAACAGTAGATCGGGTTGACCGTAGCTTTGTCTAACTAAGCCACAAAAGCCACCCAGGAGGGAGATTTCCTGACCTCCCTGGTCAACCTGTCCCTGTGCTGCACCACCATCATGAAAGAGAGGGTTTCCCAGAATCTGATCTGAACCTTGCAAGCTGCATTGTGTGGCCCCTGCCCCTTGGTTTATTATCTGCTACTGATGAGAAAAGCCTGACTCTACCACCTCTATAACTGCTCTTCCAGTAGTTGTGGGATGTTGCTAGATTCCCCTCAGCATCCTCTTGACCAGACTAAACAAGCCCACCTCCCCTAGATCCTGACCATGTTGGTAGTTCCCTACCGGACCCCCTCCATGTTCCCACAGCCCTTGTGGCCCCGGAGTCCCAGAACTGGACATTACTGCACTTGCCGTTGGCACAAATCCAGACTCCTGTCCACAGTCCGGCACTCAGCATTTCTGGAGCTTAGAAGCAGCCTGATGCTGAGTAGTCTTACACAGGCAATTTCTATCCAGCAGGACCACAGAAGAGACATTGCAGTGAAATACTGGGTAGTCTGGGTGAATACAGGGTGAAAAGAGAACGTTTAATAAT
Organism: Pluvialis apricaria; assembly: GCA_017639485.1. Classification (NCBI taxonomy): domain Eukaryota; kingdom Metazoa; phylum Chordata; class Aves; order Charadriiformes; family Charadriidae; genus Pluvialis; species Pluvialis apricaria. Next base: position 29,104,481 of record CM030014.1, read on the forward strand.
TTGTAATAAAGATACATCACTGTACAATACAATCACTGAGCATTGCTCCATCATGTAGTGATGAGATGCGCAAATGCAAAACACCTGTGTGGGTCCAGAATGTCAGCCCTGCTCACGCTGCCGCACCAGGATGGCAATCTGCTACACGCACCAACTGATGTTTCTCCTGCCCTCCCCAGGGACTTACCACACACCATGATGGGGCCCCTGTAGCCTGGGGGAGCCTGAGGTAGCGGGCTCAGTTTGGAAAAGGAGTAGGAAAATCAGATTTAGACCAGTGGCTTTCAAGATCACTTCCTCCATCAGATGAATTCTGTGGAAATAACTTTATCGATACAACAAAGAGAGAGATGGCACTAGAGTAAATCAGTCAATTGCTCTGCCCACATGGGCCTGAACACAAACATCATAAAGCCTTTTCCCAGGAAACATGACACAAAAAGAATAAAAGCGGGCCTTGGAGTCAGGACCCGAAACCACAGTTGCCCTCTCTTAACCCCCAGCCCCCAGCCCACGTTCCCCTCCCCTCCTTGCTTTCACAATCCCGTGAGGTGGGTTTGCTTGGCCTGAAACGAAAAACTGAAAGCAGGTCTCCTACTTGATGCAGGAATGGGCTCACCAAGAGACTACAACAGCAAAGGCAGTACCTATCCTGATGGAAGCAGTGCTCCTCACGAGCACTGTGTGCACCCACCCTTATGAGATGGGTCTAGAGCCAGAACAGATGAGCGCCTGTCTGAAACTCTCCAGGGGTCAGGAGGGTTTCAGATACACCCATACAATGTCTCCTGCTGATAATTTCCAGACAGCTTCTTGCTAAGAACATGGATTTGTCAGACCTCCCTTTCAAGAGACTTAACTCTCAGACACTATGTTTGGATGGTAGATGTTCAAGTTCCTTCTTGGAGCTCAACTCTTCTCTTTGCAACTCTTATCTTCTATATAAAGCCATACGAAATAAATGAATACGTAAAACCAAAATAGTTATCATAATAAAGGAACTTTTCCTAGAAGAGAAAATCCTAGAAAACAGGAAGGGGTTTTGGAGAGATGACTGTGTCAGGAGAGCTGCGGGGAGACACTGAAGGAAACCACGTGCTCTGGCACTCGCACTACCTGCTAAATACAACCCACGTCACAGCCAGCAGATACTTGTGACAGCTTCTTCTGGCTGCCCTTCAGATTACATTTATCACCAGAAGAGTTTCCCCTAAAAAACACCACATGCTTTTGGCAGTATAGAGAATACCAAGGAATACGTATCAGCCGATTGAGGAAAAGCGGCAGAAGAGCCTGACTAGAACCTCCATGCATCTGCCTGACCCGGCTCCAGAGGGTGCAAAGCCGTCCAGGAGAGATGGGAGGAAAAAAGGTGAGAAACTGAAGGAGTTCAGCATGCCGCATGTGACATACCAGAACAGAGGCTGTTATCACAGCACCAGGCAGAAACATGCTCAATAGTCATCTACCACTACCACGTGTCATGCTCTGCCCTCCTGGGCTTATTGCTCTTCACAAAAAGGAAGAGCTGGCAGGCAGTGGGACAAGCCTACAACCTGCTCAAACAGAAGGGCCCTCATCTTGTGGAGTCTGGTGCCAGGCCCAAAGGGCCTACCTTCTTGATCCATAAGGAACAGCATCAGCGTCTCTGAGGACTGTCTCCCAGAGGATGCTGCGACCTGTTGATCCTCTGTCCGGTGGAGGCGCATTCAAAACCACACTGCCTTGGTCCAGCCTTGCCGGTCTGTGACACACGGTCGCTGGTGCCCTCATTTTGCAGTAGTCTCACACTCCAACCACCATGCCGCATGTCCCTGCCGTGCGCAGCGCTGAGTGAGCTCTCCGTTCTTGTCAAGGTGAGACCAAGGCTCTTCCCAGGCAGCTGGAGGAGGCAGCTCAGCCCTACCTGCCCAACCTGGGCTGTTTGAATTTCAAGCACTGACAGGCAGGGACTTGCAGTTTTGCCCATGCTTTCCATAATGAAAGTCCCCAGAGGATCTGTTTACATTGACATCTAGGGTCAAGCCTGAGGGTTGACTCCACCCAGCTTAAGCCTACCTCAGAGCTTGCACCGAAGCCATCCGCTCTGTCCTTCCTGATCCTCCAGATGAGCTCTTCAAGGAATCAGTCTTGTTTCTCCTTCTGGGCTTGTCTCTAATTACGGGTGCTAGAGAGAGGAAGTGGGCTCTGCTCAAGACCAGGCAACTGTGGGTTTGGTGTTGGCCAACTGCTTGAGCTTGCATCTTGCAGGTGAATGGTTTGATCCCAGGCACACAGCACGGGGGCGTGGGACTGACAAGTTGATTTCTTCTCAGATCCTGAAGTCTAGCAAAGCTGGGCCAGAAAGCCTCCAAGACCAAAGCTAAGGGAGGCGTCAGTGTAGATGGCCAGCAGAGCAGGAGCTGGAGGTGTCTCTAAAGTCAAGATTTAGTGATTTCCCTGCTATGGCCTGAAACCACATCCCTAGCAAAGTTTGTGCTATATACCCTTATAAGTCAGGGGCATTTTATAGACCACCTGGTGCAAGGGCCACCTTCTGCACCTTCTCCAGCACGTGCCTCTTCTGATACAAATGCGCTTAGAAAGTCACCAGCCACAACCCCAGGGCTCTTGCTCCCCAACATCTTGCTCTTTGAATTCCTTGTTACTCACCAAACATTTAATCAGGGACAAGCAGCTCTTCCAAATGCCTGGTCTCCTACCTTTCATTGCCCTACTTTTATCCATAGACAGTTTAGACAGTACAGTTGTCAAATGAGCTTGCTGGGATCCAGACAGCTCAGCAGCTCTGGGGACAAGCCACCCCTGCTCTCATGCAGCCCTGGCAGACCACATACCACACCTCTGGAAGGGGTTGGAGGGAAGGAGACCAAGACGAGTAACTCAGTGTACCAAAGTTGCCTGCATTTTCAGTTTGTATGTTGTTTTTCAGAGCTGCCCTCTAATTACAGTTTTAGGCTGTATATCATTGGGATTTTTATTTGACACAGCAACATGCACTAGACTCTAGTAGATCTAGTCCTACCACTTTGTTCAGAAGTCCCTGCTGGTGTGTTTGTGCAAACTTGGCGTTTGCTTTCTCTATTAATTGCAAGGACAGAGAAGCTGTGGCTGTGCTAAGAAATTTTTACTGGAGTTTAGAGAACATCAAGTAAACCCCAGAAGCCAATAAAATGGCTCCCCCCCCCCAAAAAATAGCCATTTCAGAGTCCAGTTAAACTGGATCCTCAACTCATCAAGGAAATGATCCCCTTCCTAACGTGCTCCATAAAACAAGGCATGCTGCAGAGGATAGTGCTGCCCTTTCCTCAGGGCTTAAAAAAAGAAACCAACCCCCAAAATAGAATAAAGCATTTTTAATTCTCTAGAAAAAAATGACATTGTTTTATATGAACTAGCATTTTTTTTTCTCTTTTAAGTCACCCTGCATAGCACAAATAAGAGCCCGCAAGATGTTCCTGACTTCCCGTGATTCCATTGTTCTTTCCTGAACTCTTTTGCTTATGTGATTTGTGCCTAGTCACGTGAGCCGGCCACAATGCTCCGTGCCTACTGACACAGCCATAATCACGAGAACAGCAATCGTTTCTTACAGATTTTGGAGGCACAGCACCTTCACTCTAGCCCTCCAAAGGTCCCTTCCATCACCACCCCACGACTGCCGAGAGGTGAGTGAAAGTACTGAGCAGCCCCACATGATCAAAAGTCAGCGCACAGAAAACAGCAGGAAGACATTTTGCATTTTCCTGCAAACACCTACATCCCACTAGAAAAAGACATGAAGAGAAATGACTATCCGAGCAGAGGAATTATGTCTGCCTCTGAAAGCTGTAACCCTGCCTCAAGTTCACGAGCCTTGGGAACCCAACAAGCCTTTGGGAATGGCCAGGCGGGTAACATTCACTGGCCCCATCCAGAGAGAATATATCCACCCATAGTTTGCAATGCCTTTGACCGCTTTTGTTTCCACCCCATTTCTGACACCCAAACGACATTTACTGGGACCAGCTTGCCAGCTTCACATTGATCTCCCAGTTGACCTGGAGGCAGTGGGTTTCCAGCCAGCAGCAGCCCCTTGCCCTGCAGCTGACTGGATTCAACTGTGCACTCCCTGTATCAGAAAACACCTTGTAGAGGTTATGTTTCTCTGTGCTGAAGTTCCAGAGCTATTTCTCAGTTCAAGTAGTCAAAAACATTACGCTCCTCTTAAACCGTGCTAAGCTTCTCCAGAAAGAAGGGCGAACACATAGGGAGAGGAAGGAATGACAGCACTCATCACAGCTTTCAAATCTGCTCGCTAAGCTTCCTTCACATAACCTCCTATCAATGCCTTCCAGCATCCCTCTAAATAATGGCTCCTCACCAAAATGGATGTAAGAAGCTTCTGCAGTGGATTAAGGGACTCGACCACAAACATAAACGAGCTGAGCAATATGCCAAGTAAATGAGCTGTGCAGGACAGCAAGGCTAAAATCCACTCTAAACTTAGAGCAGTTAAAAGACATTCTCTTCCACAGTACACAACAGACCAGGTGCTCAGACGGGTCCTTTTCTGTACCATTAAGTCTGGCCTATAAAGTGTCACCTCCTTGGGGAAACAACCAGCCCAGAGTGGGAGCATGGCACGGTTAAGACAAGACCCATAAATATCTGTTACTGTGGTCATGTCCCAGGTTGTCCATGGACTCCTCCAGCAAACGCATCTGTGCAATCTGAGGTATCTCTTGCAATAGGGTGAAACCCAGTACTTATACAAAACACCAAAAATGGGTGTCTGGACTCTCGAGTAAAGGGGATTGGTCTCTGCCTGTAAAATGTTTGTCTTCTTGATTTAGAAAAGACCACTGTTTATCAAAACTGACCATAGAATATATTCTGTCATTGCTAAAAGGGATCTCACAAACACCCCCCCGAGAGCACCGGGCTTTTCCCCTCACCTACAGATACGTCATTTGCAACGTGAATGCAAACCCATGAGAGACTGTGAAAGCAGGCGTTTTCTACAGCATTTCACAAAACACACGGGAGCAAAGTTCAGAGCCTGATTATGTACATGTTAATCTGATAAAAATAAAACCTGTGTCCTGTCAACAAACTTGGAGTGTCATTCCCAGAGGTACAGACTGGGAGCTGCCCTGGCCACGCACTGCACGTCAGGAGAAACATGCTCTGAAGGGCACACGCTTAGGAAAGCTTTCAGCCTTAGTTGAGATTGCGTTTAAGGGATTCAGCACCTTCTCTGAAGAAAATGTACTTTAATGAGGATGCCTGTAAGTCTTTTAGGAACCAATAAAAATATCTTGCAGAGGAGGACCAGTGATATACACAGCACTGTTACAAAGACAGGATAAAGCCTATGATGTAGTCACCCCCATAATCAGGATAACTTTCAAAACCCCAAAATATTAGGAAAATCAAATACAAGAGGCTTCCCTGGAAACACCACGAAACTGCTCCCTGAAGCACCACAGGCAGATTATTGTTTTTTTAATCCAACTGGAAAAGACTCTGTACTTGCTTCAGGTAGTTATTCTCGCCTCCCTGAAATAACTTCCCCAAACACAGGGCAACCAAGCACCGGTCTCTCTAACCTCACAAGACACAGGACCCTGCCACAGGCACCCACAACGGGCTGTGGGCTACACGGTACGAGTTGAGGCGGTTTGAAATGATGGGTGAGTTCAGACATAATTCTACTGGAGCCCAACAGGGTGAGGGGAAAGACTGAGAAGGTAATAGAAGTGGCGCACAGGGTTTTGCTGGGGTGAACCCCCCAGCGCACAACACCCACCCACCACTCACCCGCGGGGAGAGGCTCTGCTGTCCTCACTGCTTGCCCAGCACAGCCCCAGCGTATGTTGCATTTGAATATCTCCACAACCGCTTTTGAAGTGGCAGAAAGCCAGGCCCATCCTCTCAGCCAAAGGGGACCCCGAGCCTCCACAGGCGGCAGACGCAGTCTTGGGGCTCTTCTCTGAACAGACATAAGACCCTTTTGCATGCTACTCATTAGCGTTGTGGCTGGCACGAGCTGTTCTTCTGTGCCCCAGCTGATGAACACGAGCACTGCTGCCAAGTCTGCCGATAAATAAAAAAGGATAGGAAAAGCCTTATGGTTTTTGAAAGGGGCAACAGAAACTCAGCGCTCGAGGCAGCAAACACAATTTGCAGTAACAAACAGATTCAAGTCCAAGAGCAGCTCAGTTGTGATACTCAACCTGATTTTCCTCTTGAACATCTGCTTTTAACAGCAGAGAAATCGATCGCTCTAAAGGCAACTACGATCAAGCTGATGGGGAATGCTGCAAACTTCTCCAAACAGCCTTCCTCGTTCGCTTCATTTATCACCTACCGCCCTCGGCTCTCCCAGCTCCAGGCATGCTCCCCTCCACCTCGGTTCTGCGAGCGGGACTAATTTTCATCAGAGACAAGGCAGGAGACTAATTACAGTACACATTTCATTTGTGAAGGGACCCCAGGGAGAGGAGGAGGGGGAATACAGCTCCTTGCTTGCCCTGCCACCTGAACAGTTTGTATTTGTTAGTGTAGAAATAACTATGATGACAGCAAACTGATGCCTAAGGAGCAAGTCACCCATTAACCTAACATCCGCCACAGTTCACACCCACCACCATTTATATGCACCATTAATATTTATAAGGATGACGTGTCTCTTTGATAGGAACTTGTGCCTCCGACGACAACAGATGTTACACCATTTATGAAAGAAACTACTCAAGCATTTCCAATGGACCTTGTCCATGCTCATCATGTCTTTATTCCGTGCTCTGATTATATTATCCACGGAGAGCCTGGGTGACCTACTGACTCCAGCCCAAGAACACGGATGGCAGCATACTTGCCCGTAGAGTCCTTAAAACTCTTCAGAGTTGCATTATGTCTCTGTGGAGCTTCTTCTGGGAGCCGGAGACCTTTCAAATGCACTTGATAGCTCAAACAGAAGCACGCGAGGCATTACATGGCAGGCTCCCCCATCTCATAAAGATTTGCCACTTACTGGGGCCTCCAGAACACGTGGCAAGCAGCTGAGGCTGCAGGATTGTCTCCCACAGTTGTGTTTGCCGCTGTCACCGCAGCTGCATTAGCAATCATACGTGATCTACAAAGAATTAAAACCTGTTATATGCTGCATTATACCACTCTACACACAGACTTGCAGGAAAACACAAGCAGCAAGGCACTGATCCCGCTATCTCTGCTAAAACTATGCTGCTCCTCAGCTAAACTGCAATTTATATCATGCGCGGGAGCACGAGCCGCTGGCAGGACAGAGGCCCCTGCTCTAGCAAAGGTTAAACTCCCACCCTCCGTTGAGGAGAAAGCAGTGCCCGCACACCTCCCCATCAGCAAACAGCAGGATGGGTTTAACCGGGAAAGAATGATACAGGTAAATCGATGGGTTTGCCAAAATCTCCTTCAGGAACCACTGTGCATGGGCAAGCACTGAGGTATGAGACAGGGCATCCAAGGAACATTTTCTTTTACTAGATTGCAGTTGACATTTCCATTAAAATGCATGAGGTTATCATGAATTGCTTCACCTGATGTGACGGAACTTGTTTAAAGTGGTACAAAAATGTCACATTATCCCTGTAGGCTAGAGCAGATAGCCTGCAGTGGCGTCCTCCTCCAGAATGGCAGCTCCAGTAATGCCCTGATATTTATGGCACATACATTTTTAATGCCCAGCACAAACAGCTCCAGCATTTGTCAACTCACTTGACCTGCAGCTTTTCAAAAAAATACAAAAAGACATGCTGTAGAGCAAGAGCTAGCAACGTATAAAACACCTTGCCATCAGCACCCACCAAGTCAGGACAGATACAGGATGTTATAGCTGTGGCCAACTCCCTCTGGCCATTCTTGGCCAAGATTTGCTAGCCCGCTGCTGGAGTCTCCTCTTCTCGTGCATCCAGAAGTCCTCACCCTGTGGCTGTGGCTCCTCACTGAGAAAAAACATGCAGATCTGAGGCTTGTGAGAAATCATGGCTGTTCAGCAGCCACCAACGTTTCATCACCCAAATCCTGACACAGCTGAACCATGGCCACAGCGAATTCGGGACCTCCTTCCCTTGACGTTTTCCTACATTAACACTGCAGCATCTCTAACCTAAACCAGCTCTGAAACACAACCGATACAAACAACTGCAGCAAAGAGGCCTGACAGATTTGGGGACTGCATCTACAGCCACAGCAGTGCAATGTTTCTTGTGTAAATCAGCAGAATTTACACCAGTGTAAAACCCACTGTTTGAGCGTCTCTGGTTATGTATACCAGGAAAAGCTAAGCTTTCTCCGAAGAGAAAACAAGCTCACAAACTCCCGGGGTTCATCTTTTGCCATGGCATTACAAACATGTGCGTTATTGCACATTTTATAAACTTGTCTGTGTAATTGTGTGTTTTTATACGTGTCTGCTGACCTTACGTGCCTAGCTTTGGCTCAGAACAAAGACGGGTCCTTCAAAATCCTGGCACCCGTTACTTTGCTGTAGTTTGCACCCTTTCCCCACTCCCGTTTAGGCTAACTATGAATAAACTATACACAAAATGCAGTCACAGGTGTCTCCACTTGCTTGAAGACATGTCCTGGCCTAAAGAACATTTCTGCTTAGTCTCCATTAATGGTACCAGTTCCCACATTGCGTTACACGGGGTTTTGGGTGCATCGGATGTGAAAGGACAGATTTAGTCATCCACCCCAGGTACATCCCACTCTGCTCCTGCCTGGTGCAAGGAAACGTGTCACCTACAGAGCAAACTCTTTGCCAAAATCCAAGCATCGTTGCTTTAAAATAAAAGGAAGAAACACAACGGGAAGCACCTTTCCAAAAATAAAATCTCCTGTCCATCGCGATACAAAAAGCAGAGTGCTCTGAGCTTAGGTCTCCAGCCAAGGTGTCCCATGTATCAGCTTTAGCTCTGATGTGCTCCCCTGCGATGGTCGTGAGAAGATGGTGCTGAACATCTCTATCCCGGTGTGCTCTTTGATGGGATGTGGATTAGCATATTGCAGGTATGGATGTCTATACACCACTTTGAAGGTGAAAAGCGGCATTAAGTAATAGTGGTACTGAGAGCTGCCCTGGCCTTTCTCAGGGCACGTGCCATTACCTGCTGGACCACGCGGGACGAGTCATGCACCAACCTGCAGACACGGATCACTAAAAAGTCATAGAGCCGGAGGTCCTGGGGCTCTCTGCGCAGCCGTGGGGGCACCAGCTCACGCCGGACCGCTCAGCAAGGAAAACCTCAGCACCCCCAAAACCCGAGGGTTTTCCCTGGGCAAAGGCCGAGTGGTGAAATGCACCAGGGGTGTGCCGGAGTGGGAGGGGAGCGATGCCGGACACATCGAGGGAGGCAAGCGTGCGGCTCCGCGCCAGCGACGCCGATTCAAGCGGTGGACGCGTCTCCCGTTTCCTGGGGCGGTAAAAATATGACATGCATTAGCGAGGAGAATAAAAGGAGGGAAACAAAGGAGCGGGAGCAAACACCTGTCGCTCCCCTCGGGGACGAGCCCCAATGCTTTTATTTGCCTCAGCCTGCTGGGGGAACTGCAGCTGCCAACTGTCATCAGCATCAAGTTACCCGCACAAAGCCGCCCGCACGGCTCGGTCAGCCAGGGCAGGCGGAGGGCTGCGACGTGCCGGGGGCCCGCACCGAGCCAGCCCACGGGGCCCGGGGCCCCACGGCCGCCGGCCGGGATGGGGAAGGACTACGTGGCTTCGTGTCGCCGGAGAGCGGCGGCGGCACACGACACGGTGCTGCGGCATGGCCCATCACCAGCGTGTCACCCCCGGGCAGAGCCCCCCGGACGCGAGCGGGCCCGAGGCCAAACGCCTCCCCATCCCTTTGGGGGGGGACAGGGCAGCCGGAGCGCGGCCATCGCCAGCCCCCGGCGCGCTTCCCGCTCAGGCCTCGCATCGGCCTCGCACCCGGGTCACCGCAGGCGCTGGCACCGATGGCCCCGGGCGACGAACGGGGACACACTCCAACCCCCACGCACACGCTCTCCACGGCTTGAAACCCCTAAAATGGCGGCGGGTTGGGGTGTTTAGGGGGGGGGTTTACTGAAGGTGACTGACATGCCCCGCTGCGTCAAGGCTGCAGGCAGGGGGCACCTCCCCTCCCCAGCACCCCGGGCCCTGCCGAGCCTCCGCGCTGCCGCCCGGGCCGTGACGAGCGCCGGGGAGCGAAGGGGACGGTCGGCGCCGGCGGCGGAGCAGTGCCCGCACCGCGCCGGCCCGGGCCAACAATGCGGGCGGCCGACGGCAACCACAGCCTCGCCGCCCGCCCCCCCGGCCCCGCCCCTCCCCGGCGCAGACAAAGCGCCCGCCTGCCATTGGCCCGTTCGGCCGACGCTCCGGCGGCTGCCCGCGCGGCGCGGCCAATGGGCTCATTGACATGCAAATCGGAGGGTATAAGTAGGGCGGCGCGGGGCGGGGAGCGGAGCCCGGCCGAGCGCAGGGGAGCGGGGCCCCGCCATGGCGCCCTCCTTCCGGCCCGGCAAGGGCCGCCCGCCGCGGGGGGACGAGGGCTGCGCGGGGGCCAGGCCCGACAGGAAGGTGAGCGGCAGGGGCCGGCGGTGTGGGGCGGGCGGGGTGGTGCCGGGCGGCGGGCTGACGGCGCTGTTGTCCCCGCAGACGAGGAAGCCGCTGGTGGAGAAGAAGCGCCGGGCGCGGATCAACGAGAGCCTGCAGGAGCTGCGGCTGCTGCTGGCCGACAGCGAGGTGAGGCGGCGGGGCGGGGGCCGGGCGGTGGGGCCCGTGGGCCGCGCTGACGGCGGCGGCGCCGCGGGTCAGTTTCAGGCGAAGCTGGAGAACGCGGAGGTGCTGGAGCTGACGGTGCGGCGGGTACAGGCCGTGCTGGAGCGCCGCTCCCTCGGTGAGTGCCGGCGGGGCGGCGGGCTGGGGGGGGGGGGGGGGCGGACGGGGGTGGGCCCGGCCCGGCCCGGCCCGGCCCTCACCCCGCTGCCCTCTCTGTCTCCCGCGGCGCAGAGGGCGGGCGGCTGCAGCGGGAGGCCAGCGAGCGCTTCGCCGCCGGCTACATCCAGTGCATGCACGAGGTGCACACCTTCGTCTCCAGCTGCCCCGGCATCGACGCCACCACGGCCGCCGAGCTGCTCAACCACCTGCTGGAGTCCATGCCCCTCGACGAGGGCGGCTTCCCGGACTTGATGGCGGACGTTTTGGCAGATCCCGGCCCCTGGCCCGGCAGCGAGGCGCTGGCCCCAGTGGCCGAGGCCGCCCTGGGCCTGGCTGTCCCCACCTCGGCACCCTCGCCTTCCCCCAGCGAAGAGACCTGCTCCGACTCGGACGAGGCAGAGGCCGAGCCGGGCCAGACCGCCACCGACGGACTGGACGCTTCCCGGACGCGCGGCCTGCCTTCGCCTAGCTTACCCAAATCCATGTGGAGACCGTGGTAACGGAGGAGCGCGCCGGAGTCAACGCAGACCTACCTAGCTGGGGGAGAGCAGCCGGGCCCCGCGCTCCCCTGAGGGCAGCGCCAGCCTGCGTGCCTGCGGCTGGCAGCGCTGCCGTCGGGGACTGCATCCATGGCACTCTCACGCTGTCACGCCCTGACAGGCTAATAGCTAAATGCGTTAACATTTCATCCGTGTGTGTGCGGCGTTTTGTAACGTTAGGGGTTGTTTTTTAGGGGGCGGGGAGGAGGGCGGGAGGGGAGGAGGGAGTTGGTTTTTAGTAGCAAAGCTCTTCGGTGGATACACAGCAGTTATTTTATAACCCTGTCTCTTTCTCTTGGCCCTTATAAGTGGCCCGAATATCACTACCTTTTTCTTCTAAGAAAAAGCCCTTGTGCGTTTTAAGTCGTGGTGGTTAACTCCATGAGAAGCTCGAGTTAAGTCTGCATGCACAGTTTTAAGTGTTCTAGTGATAGCGAAGATCCCTGAAAGGGGTTGGTGTGGCTAGCATCTGTACGCGGTAGCAGTCGAGAGTCTCGCCTTCAGTGAAGGACAAGAAAACTAGAAACCTGGTGGAAGTAGACGAACATTTAAAGAGATATTGGTGGCAGGGTGCCTTTTAGAAATGAGTGTCTTTATGCACATTTTGCTTTTAGCACATTTGATTTTATTGTGACTTTATGTATATTAGGGTGTCAAATGTTTTTTTTTTATTTTTAATCTTTAATAAAAAAATACTAAATTCACGACTTGATTGCATGGAGTGTGGAGCGTGATACACTTCTAACCGGTTTAAAAAAATTAAAAATACAGTTCCTTATTGTTAACTATTAACAAAAATATGTAGATAGCATCGAAACAATGCCAGTAATTAAGCACTTAATTCTCTACTAAGCATTGTTAGCTCAAGTACTGGAATTCAAATGTTTCTTTTGTTTAATACTAGAAGACACTTAAGTTGCTGCAGTGAGCAAGGTCATACTGGTGTAGGGTTGATCTTAGGCCACAGATTTCTGGGCTCGTTTATCTGGATGCCAGTCTCAAACCTACTCTACTTGATCTGCCATCTGAAGGTGTTGCTTGTACATCTACAGCCCTACCTTCAGAAATGCTAGGCAAAATCCTGTCCTGGGGCATGACTTCACAGGGACCTCGGGTTTGGTGGGATTTGGGTTTTTTGTTTTGGTTGTTTTGAGTTTTGGTGGGTTGTTTTTTTTTTGCTCTTGAATGCAAAGTCGAATAGAGTGTGCAATGGATTTGAAAAGTATTCTTCAAAATTAAAGAGTGTTTCTAAGGGTCGGGGGGGGGGGGGGGGGGGGGGGGCGGGGGGACACGGGACGGGACACACACCCTCAGCTTTCTTGCGCATGAGGTTCGACACCTGCCCTGTTCCTAGTTCTGGGAGATGCCAGGCTACTTACGCTGTGATAATAGGTTTCAGAGAGCCGTCATTGTAAAGAGAAAGACAAAAAAGGATTGTAAAGTTGCTTAATACATGGAAGTTCCTAAACATAGACCAAGCAAGAAAGGAAGCAGCCTAACTACCAAGGGACTAGACGTGTAACTTTCTTTTGTTAACAACCCTATGGAATAATAAAAATGGGAACTAAGACACTGGTAAGACCTCTCCTTTGTAATTTTCTTTAAGTTACCTGAGGTGGGTGTTCTTATCCAAAGATGGCCATCAGATTTGTTTGGTTTTTCTCATCCCTTTTTGTGCTAAATTCCCTTTGAACTGGGGGAAGAAGGGCAAAAACCAGCTCAGCAGAGGGAGGTGAGAGCTTCTGTAGTGACCTTTCTGCTTTAGGGAGGGAGGCTAGCGTTTTTGAAGTGTAAATGAAGGAGGAGCCTGGGCCACTTGCACTAAAAGTAACACCCTACACACAAGATGACCTCGGTGACTGAGCCTGCACCTCTCTACCCCCAGCGCAAGGCCAGGTTGATTTTTATGAAGCTGCTTCCCCTGGGTATCACATAGTGTCTGGTACTTCAGTCTCCGATTCCGCTTAATTAGCCCAGAGAACAACACCTGGCCCTAATCACCAAGGGCAGTTCATGCGTTACACATCAAAGTATGTTACCCTGCCACGGTAAGCCAGAGCCCCTTGCTTTTCACACCTAGCAAACGCCCCTTTCTCTAAGGCGCTCTCAAGAGGGAGGTAAAGCCACAGCCTCTTTCCTTAACACAGCAGCCGCCGCCACAGCCCAGCCTGTGGCTCACAACAGCATGCATGCACAGCAGCACTGGGCTGCGGACACTTGCCTGAGCTGGCTGTCCTCAGGTGTGACATCCAGCGCCGACCCTGGGCTGGCACGGCCGCTCCATCCCCTCTGCTGCTGCAGCAACACCGGAGGCAGCTTGGCTTGGCTTCGTTTCCATGAGATGAAAGACCCCCAGGTTAGGGCTCTTCTGTAAGGCTCCTGTGAAAGCAAGTGCAAATCCTGACACTTCGGTGACAGAAACACAGCCAAGAGTCAACATAAAAGTGCCAGCTTTGGTTCAGCAGTGGATGGGGGCGAGGGGGGAGGCCAGCAGCAAAGTCATCCCTGCTAAGCAGCATTGCAGACGTGTTGCTTAACTTTTCCCGTAGTGGCCCTGGAGAATCGGAGCTGGCGCTGGCCTTCCCCCGTTTACCTGCTCCCTTTCCCATTCCTGCCCGTGCTGCTGCAGTTCCCCTGCCTGGGGTGACCCTCACCATGAGCTGGGCCCACACAGCGGGCTGGTGGAGCCACAGCAGAGGGACAACAGGTCTTTTCCCCTGTGTATTTCTCAGTCCTGCAATAGCCAAAAAGAAAAGAGCCAGGTCAAAGCTGCGCTATTAGGAGTTTTTTAAAAAACGTCAACAGCATTTTAGAAATGTGTTAGCAATATGGCTTTTTTTGCTTTCCCCCCACCACCACCCCCTAAATCCACAAATTAGGTTCACAGAAAGTTTACATCCTCTGATTAGGTGTTGCTGGATTTCTCCATTTGCATTTCTGTACCTTACTGCAAAGGTGTCAAATCTGGCACTTCCCTGACAAAGGCAGGAAGAGGTGAGGGTTTCAGGGGTGGGACTGGGGAAAGGGCAGTGGGGGGAAAGGAAGGTTTCCAGCAGCTCTGATGAAAAACCAGTGAAGCCTTTTCAAGTCCTTCTTTATAGAAACTGCCTTTATTCTCTCCCATTCCAAAGTAATACAAACAGCCTATCTGATCTGACAGCGCGCCGCCCTGTAAGCGGAGAGAGGAGCAGCTCACTAACAGGAGGACTCTCGTTTGATATGCAGTTGAAGAATAATAGAAAGAAGGGCTCATTTTCCCCCTCTCTTTGCATGTCAGTCACTCACACCTGTCGCAGGGGGAAACTGCTCCTTGTTCGACCAGGTCAGCTGGGAGGACTTACGGTTCAAACCCTCGCCTAACCTCTTGGCAACGCGTACCAGGTCTTTTGTCAGAGCCCTCTGGCCAGGAGGCAAGATTGAGCTTTCAGATTGTCCAAATCAACTTACATCTTCCTTTGTCTCCCACTAGCAAGTATCATGTGGCTCTCTACAGAGTTTTCCTCGCCAAATAAATACATGCTTCAGTCTCTATTCCAATTAAAAAAATAAAACAGAAGAATAAAATCTCAGGCCAGCCCTCAGCCAGCAGGATTAGGGAATGCACACAGACATCATGAGGGAAATTTCGGCTAAGCAGACAGTTCGTTCCTGTCTGTAACACGTTTTTAGCTCCCTATACAACATTAGCACTTCATTATTGTTTTCAGCAAGTGCAATTCATTGCACTGCATTTTAAGAAGGTTAAAAAAACCCAACCAAACAACAAAACAAAACACAGAGCTGATGTAGAAAACATTCAAATATGAACAGCAAGAGACTTGAAGCTTAATTTAGTTAAACAATATTATGATTGAGGGTGATTTGATTAGTTACACTGCATATGTTATAATATACATATGTTACACTGCGCACTTACCAGATGAGGAAGTCATGGGTTCAAAATGTCTTTTAATGCAATAAAGGAGAGCCTTAAATGCCAAGAGCAAGCTAGTGGGTCCAAGCTCTTTGAAATGAGAAAAGAAAAGATTGCAATTAGACACTGGAAGAAGCCCTGAATTTCTTTTCTCTTAATGTCGTCAGGTCAAGTGAGACAGAATATCTTTCCAGAGGCAAATATAAGTTGCTTTGGCTACAAAAACTATTTAGTAAAACAACAACATACAAGCAATTATATTAGCTGATCCCTTCTGGCCTTAGATTTCTTAAGTCTAAAGCTACCTCAATTTGTGGGTTTTTTTTTTTAGTTTTTACATTGATCTCAGGCTAAAATACAGGTTGAAAGCATGGTGAGTAGTTTTTCCCAGGTGCAGACCTAGGGCATCTTCAAACATACACTTGCAGACAGCTTCCGGAATTGCCCAGATTCACTAACCCTCAGCTGAACTCTGCGAAGCTCCTAGACTATTTAAGTACAAAGCCTAATTTGAAATCACCACCAAAGAGGCACACTTTAAAGTATCCTTAAAATGATGTGTCCATTCAGCGGAAAGGGGGATTCCTGGGCATCAGCCGGAGCCTGCATACCCGCTCAGATACACGTTTCAAAATGGGTTGCAGCTTCCAGTGGCACCCTGTGGAAGCCTTGCTGTGTTTTGCAGTTTGGACTGTCCGTGACTGAGAGGCACACTAGTAAAACTCCAGAATTTCATTCTCCCTACCCTAAACTGAGCTAGTTTAGCAAAGTCACTGTAAAACCCTTTCTACTGTCACCATGCAACAGCCTTTGCCACAGGCGTTCCATAGTTTGAGAAGGCGGGGGAAGCCCAGAAGAGACATCAACCCCATTATCAGCCCCATCAACCTTTTCCACCAACTGCGAGAGGTTGTTCACAGCGCCCATAGCCTCACCGAGGCCTGAATTGCACAAGTTTCTTGCGTTTTTGCCTCCTTTGGGCCTGCAAATGCTGTTTGGTGTTTGTGACCAGCGTTCATAGAACAAGGGTGTCTTCATTACTCGGAGCTGACCCCCAACATGGGTGGTATCTACCTACATGTTGTCCCTTTCCAAAATAACATCACAGATTCCTTACCCACTCAATGGACCCTCAGCAGATGCCTGCAGAGTACCAGGCGTCCGAGACTACATTACACTCATCTGAGCCTGGTCCCGGTTCTTGCTGTGCTTCACAGGAGCAGATGAACCGGTCAGGAAACAAGTCTAATTGAATCCCCTCATCCAGGCAGAGGGAGCGCACAGCTTTTTACTAAAATCTAGGATTCTGGAGCAAGTCTCTACTGAGTAGGTGCTACTCTCACAGCAGCCGCAAGCCTCCTGCTCATTAACCCCTCCATTGAAACAGCAGTTTCTCAATAAGCCAACACAGGTTCTCAGTGAAGCCCATGACAGCAACCGACAAGCAAGCAATGACATGCTCCTCGGGAGCTTTGGGATGCCTGTACAGAGCGCCCAGGATGTCCTCTAGTTCCCAGCAAGCTTCATATGAAGTGACACATAGTTTGGAAAGCTCCTGAATGTGTTTCGTCTCAAAAAGAGGGTTATAAGACCCAAAGGGCACAACTACTCCCAAATCATACCTTACATGCCCTGCGCAGATGCACAGAAGCAGCTGCCCAGGGCAGCACCGTCATGTGGACAACAGGGGCAAGCAAGCCGACCAACAGGTCTACGCAGATGCTTTTCTGCTGCGGTGTGTTATCAGCAGCACTTGGCTGCTTAGTGGTGACCACGCTGGCTGTCACAGAGCACAGGCAGTCCGGCTGACTCAGTAACAGCGGCACAGACTGCACTTTCAATTGCTGCAGGAAGAAGGAAAAGTGATTCACATCCCTTTCAGCCAACGCTCAACCACAGCATTGTTCCAAGGCTCCAAAACTCCAGTGACAAAGAGAGTCTTCAAAACACAATGCAAAACCCCAAGATCTTGATGCTCTGTGCTTAGGAGTCTGTTCCCACCCCTGTTCCTTCCCAGAAGCACCACTCCTCTATTTGTGAAATTGTAAATCTACTCCCCTAACCCCTTAAAAGCAAACCAACCAACCAACCCAAAAACACACCAACCAGATTCTTACCTCCCAGTTTTTTTGCTAGAAGGTCTGTTACTGCTTGTCCTCCCTGGAAATGCAACCAATACCTATCTGCTTGCTTTAACACCTTGGAATTTATTTATTTTTTTTAAAATTTTAAAAGATGCAATGAAAATACTATTATGCTGATGTGCCAGCTTTTACAATGACAACCAATAACATTTTGCTCTCATATAGTTCTAGCAAGGCTTCAAAAGGAAAGGAGAAGGGTTTTTTTGAGAGGGGAAGAAGAGATAAAAAGAGAATTTGCCAACAAATTGCCTGTGTCTTTTGTGGGTTTATACAGTTACACACCAATTTACAGCTGTTACAGTCAATCAATTTATAGCCCAGATACAAGGGGGGAAACACTGCAAAGGAGCTGATGAAAAAGCTTTCCTATTGCCAGAGGAAAAAGGGAAGGGGACTACAGTGAAGAACTCTCATTTAGACTAACAGGAAGAGTGAATCTATAAGGCCAGAGCATCTCCTCACCTCTCAAAACTGTCAAGTCTTCCCTGAAATCAAGGCTCTTGCTGCCAGTCGCAGAAGTGACTGCTGTTGAATGTAGCCAGTGGTTTCTGCTGCTTTAGTTTGTATTACACATGAGATTCAAGTAAGTACACTCAAAGCAAGCAAAGGCTTCTCTGTTCCCTAGGTCAGTCTGCTGCTGGACATTCCTTCCTCCATCCTCTATTCACGCAGTCTGGATTTAACTCAAGAATTATATTAATGAAGAACAGGTCACATGTATCTCAAGGTAGGGGTTTTAACTGCCTAGCCTAGCTGGCCAATTCAGCTGAGAAAAACATTCTCAAAATTTATGTTCTGAAGTCTCCTATGACTAAAATATTATGAAACTCAGATACTGAGTGAAACACTGAGGTTTTGCATAAATAGAAAATGTTGAATGACAGACACATATGCTCTGTCTTCTTGCTTTATTTGGTCACCCAAACAGGTTTTGTAAGTCCCATCCAACCCTGAACACTTCAGAGACGAGCTCTCCTTGGCCAGCCTAGCAATGACCACTCTGACTCAGGCACACACATGCATGTTAAATTAATAGATGTAAACGACATGGGCCAGATGGGAAAGGAAATATGCAAATGAACACAAAGAAAAATCAGTCATGTAAAATACGTACATGAGGAAAGAAGTTAAATGCATTCAAGCATTTTTTTGGTTTGCTTGTGGGTTTTTTGTTCTTTGTCTTTTGCTCCTGAGTAGCATGCTTCCAAGCATACTGCCTGCCTAATTTGGGAAAGCATATCCCCGCAGTGCTGGCAATACCAAGAGAATTCTCAGGTATTACCTCCCTCCTTGAATACATTAGATCCCACACCAGGTACTTTTAAATCTTGTCTACACAAAGAGGTTGACTCTTTAGGCTGGTAATCCTACTGTTAGTTACTTTCACAATACAGCATAGACAGACAGTCACTACGTAGTCATTCGACACATTCAGTCACCTGCAACAAACAGGTCCTCGTCACTAGAAAACAGCAACAGGTGGCCAAGCAAGAAGGGATTTAGCTGTGGATCCCAGTTTGTTTCACCACTTCTGGTAAAACCTATCCGTTTTTGGGGAAGTCTTCAGCTAAGGGTGTTTCCTTCATCCTTACTTCGTTTCTGGTTGATGAGAAACCAAAACAAAACTCTTGCTCACAATACATTTCCCCCCTAGAAACGTAGCGGAATCCTATGATATAATGGGGAAGATTTGGCGCTCTGGCCCAAGTTAGAAGATTTTGACATCTGGTCCTTTCCACTGCTGAAACGCGTCAGCGTTCAGCCTCGCTCCGTTTCCTGTTAGAATCCCACTAGCGGGCAGAGAAGTCGGGACTGTTGGAAAACAGCCGGGGAGCCTACCTGGTGCCACTGGTTTGTTTTCCGTAGTGCCTGTAACCATGGCATCTGAGCAGCAAGAAATAAAACACACACCTTCAGAAGCGGAAGGGCTTCCACTTCCCCTGTTCTTCCCCTGAAACAAAAGGGTATGATTTTTTACATGTTTTGTACTTACTGGTTTTGTTTCTAGATAACTTTTAATATTAAGAAACTGTTTACACAAAGTTATTTTATACGTTGCTCTCAAAGCCAAAGATGGATTCAAGTGGCCCAATTACTTATTCAGGGTTCAGTTTTCAAAGACACCAAAATCTGAAGTGCCTGGACACAAAGATTTTGATTTGACTCAGTTTCTAAACGTTACCCTTAGAGTTCAGATCTGTACCCAGACTCTGACAATTAGGGAACGTAGCTTCGCAGAGAACCCAGGTGAACACAGCCCTGTGCGGGGTTGGGTTCTGCAGCTGTAGCTTCTTTTGCCAAAAGCTCTAACCATCACTTTTCTCTCCCCTCCTCACTTCCCCACCCCACCACCCCCCCCGCTTTTTGTCTAGACACAGGGCAATTCCAACCCTCCCTGTTTTGACAACTCTCTCATTTGTTATAGTCACAGCTCACAGAGGCAACTTTAACCCTGTGCCATCCTTTTATGTCTGTAGTTTCACAACTCCCCATCCCCATTCAACTAAACTGTTCCTTAAGGTCCAAATATGTGACTCAGTATGTGACAAAAATATGACTCAAGAGACATTTGTCCTCATCTCTTCCTCAAATTCTCTGACAACAAACCACTACATCTCGCCCAAAGAAAGATTAAATTGTGTTTTGCTGTTGATAAAACTATTTTTCAAAAGGTAGCGTTATGCAATTTCAAAGAGGAGGCAGTGCCCTTTGGAACTGTGTTATTATCCTCTTCCTCCAATTCTTTCACAGAAGTCACAAACCAGAGTGCAACAACCCAAATGTTTCCAGAGCAGCAAACTGTCACCTTCTATATATAGCCCAGGTGTCACAGTTCAACCCTAGCCTTATCTAGGAGGCTCAGAGGTACGGAACACACGATGCTTGGAAGGCTGTGGATACATTTAATTACAGCAATTTACTCACAGTAAGTTTTGGCTACCAGCTTCAAGTCACTACTATGTGCGTTGATAAAGTCTGCAAAATTTGGGGAAGGCTGGTAGCATCCATACTCCTGGGAACACTCCTGCAGGACAAATCATACAGATACATCTCTCTCACACCCTCCTCTCAATTGAAAAACAAATTTTATATCTGAAAGTTTTAAAAGTCGTCTTTTGCAATGCTTGAATAAGCAAGTTAGACTGTATAAATCAACTAAGTGATAAATATCATTTATAGACACTTCTTAAAACACATTAGAGCACGCTACTGCGATTCCTGGACTTAATTTGCTGCTGGCTCATTCAGACACACGGAAGATTTACATTACAGTGGTCAAGATATCCCTGCCTTCCTCTGCATTACTTCAGTTTGTCCCCTCCGAAGGCACTACAGGCAGTGTCACTGTTCAACAACTTCCTGAGCATTTGGACCCTTTGATCCTGTCAAATACATTCAAAAAGACTCTACCTGTAAAGCCACTGGTGTCAGCGTAATGAGTAAAAGTTAACACCATAAACTTCACAGGCCTATCAACACTAAATTAGGTGACAAAGGCAGTCATATATCACTCCAAACTAATACTGTCAGTAAGTGAAATCTGTAAAACGATTTAGAGTATGCAATCTGGTTCAATCATTCTGCTGTGAAATTGATTCAAGACTATCAACAGTTTACTCAGATTAAGATATAGGCACCCTTATTTTGCTAACCTGTTAGCTAATAGACTATCAGACAACTTTAAAAAAAACAAAACAAACCAAAACCCACAAAAACAAACAAACAGATTTTCCTCAAAAATCTAAACCAGAAATACACGAAAACTCTATTCTTTAAATTTAAGATTAAAGCATCACCTCATAATGGCAGAGTACATACAGGGAAGGGATTTCAGGTGCACTGGTAAGAATAATAAACCAGTGTTGTACATAAGTGCTTTCATAATCAGGTCTTTATAGCTGATCTCATTTAAATTCACTGCTCATGTAATGCAAGGTAATTATTATTAAAAGAATATTAAATACACTGCCTGACTACATCCAAAGCTTTAGGGGCCTCCGTTCAAAGTAGTTTGGTAACCATCTTTTTGTATACGCACAGCTAAAGACAATGGAAGAATTTCCTAGTTCTTTACATGATGTGGGAATCCTTCATTGTTGCCATGTGATTTCAGCACTTACGAATTTCAACAAAATTCTGAAATGTGTATATATATATATATATATATATATATATATTTAGATTTGGATTTGTCTCTGAAAGGAGGGGAGGCAAAAGAGAACTTCAAGGCAACCAACAGCGAACAAAAGTCTTCCTGCCTTCAGCCGCCTGTAGGGCAGTGGAGTTTCAGAAGAGGTATGCATCTTCCTAGAAACCAGATCCAGACAGAAGGCACTGCTCCCGGTCCTCCCCTGCCCGCCCAGCCCTGCACCGAGCAGCTGGGACAAACTCTTCACTATTCACAGGCAGGCAGCAGCTCTCCAGAACACAAAAAAAGGAGGGGCTTGTAAAGACAACTGCATATAGACACTGGAAATAACTCCTGACGGCCACATTCTTCACATTGTCACTTCTTTCTGCATTGTGCGCACCATATGCTTTTTTAAATGCACAAGTTGCAATACTTCAGATGCTGCTTTTGGCCCCAGGCAGAGCATCCCCAGAGCTTGCGGAGCTCAGTTTGAGGGCTGCAGTTGTTACCAAGCCTTCCACCCCACTCCGGAGATCATCCCGCAGCCGGAGTGGTTTCAGGTCATTCTTGGGTTTTCCATGCCCTGATGCAGACACATAGTTTTTTCTTCAATTCCATTATTTCCTGGAGATTTTTTAATTTTTTTTTTCTCTGGAAAATGAAAACCTCATTTAGCCCAAACAGGAAAGAAACAATCCTAGCAGATAGTTATTACATTGCACAATAAAAGAATACAACAAAGTCCACTTAAATACCATCTGTACTAAAATATACTGGTTGGTATAGTAAATTATACACGTTCTGTTGCTGCAAAAGAAAAATAACAAGATGTTATTTTATTTCTTAGAATTCCGTATTGCTGCAGAAACAAAATACTTATTTTAGGATTCTAGAAGCAACAGTACTTCTGCATTGCAGCTATTGCCACTCCTAATTACTCAGCACAAAGAAGTTGGTCTGCGATCAAATTAAGCGTTTTCATCATAAACCTCTGGTTTTACCCAATTTAGAAATGCAACCAAATCATGAAAAAAAACATTTTCCACAATGTGGGAAGACACATTTGTCAGTATTCAAAATTCAAACTGGAAGGGAGGTGGGAGAAGCTTAAGCACAAGAAGAGAGCTGAGCCCAATTTATGTATCAGCTTCAGCCTTTATACATTCCAGTAATTTTGTATATGCTCCCAACAAAAACGTAAACACTTAAAAGGTGGAGAGATGCAGTCAGCAGGAACACAAGTCACAGCATATGGAAGGGACAGATGGTTCAGATTAAATCCTTAGTATGAATGCCTGTGTAAAACCCACACCATAGATGTGGCTCTTACCTGGGAAGTTGAAAGAACAGAGTCTGTCTTGCCAGGGCTCTGCAAAACTGAGCCACGCTAGTCCCAGCGCTCGTCTAAATCGGAGCAGAGGCAAGCACAGCCTGCCCAACCCTTCTTCTGCTTCCTGCAGCTAAGAAAATTAAAGATTAAACCCAACTAGAGAAATGCATTTGCTAAATTTATCCAGCACTTGTATGATGGGGTTCCTGGGTTTTCTGGTTTAGTGTTCTTTTGTTTCCCTTATGCAAAAAGGCACAGGATTTCAAAGGGAGTCAGCTGGTGACAACAGAAGGGAGAGCTGTAGACCTTACCTTAGGCAAGCAATAGCCAAATACATTAAGTAAATAATAAAAAAAAAAAAAGTACAGCCAACACTTCCTTGGACAGAAGTAGAGCTTTTGAAGTTGACAGTGCAACAGCAACACAAGCAATTTACTTTTAGACCATTATAACAATTTAAAGAGGGTAATAAATTCACTATACTCTTGTCTTATTAATACACAGAGAGAGAAACACACCTTAACAAATCCTGGTATACTGAGAAATTCTAACCCATCCTCAGATTTGTCTCCTTTTTTCTTGTTAAGACAACAAATGAAATGCAAAGTAGTACGTCCCTCTAAGGCTGATGGTGCAAGGGCTCCCCCACCGAGCCGTGGACCCCGGCTGCGGCAGGTGCTCCACAACTGCCTCACTACTCACGTCCCCATGCCCTACTACACAGAAATCCCTGTACCCACCACTGGAAAGGCACCCCAGCTATGCCGCAGCACCTGCTCTTTTTGGTTAACCCAGTGCTGAAAACAGCTCTGGGTTGTTTTATTGGGAATTTTGTTGGGGGGTGGTTGTTTGTTTTGGTTTGGCTTTTGGTTTTTGTGTTGTTAGTTGGTTTTTGGGGGAGGCGGGGGGCAGCACAGGGCATGTTGTTGGTTGGGGCTTTTTGTTTTGTTTTTTTTTTTTTTTTATTACAGGTGTAAACACATGCCCTGTGCAAAGGGCCTGCCACCTGGACTGCTCTTTCACAGTGCCTCAGGACACTGGAGCTCTTTCGCAATGCGTTCCTCAGCCAAAAAGCATTTTCTTTACTAGCGAATGGCAAACGTTTTCATACTGCCATGTTGTCCTCTAGCATTAAACAGTATTCGTGTGCTGCCACAGCAGCTCCTTTTTGTCTGCAACTACCAGATATACTCCAGAACCAGAAATACTATAGAATGAAACTCCATCACGCACACTCCCATCGCACATGGCAGCCTGATTTTTTCAGATTTTTTCAGCAGATGCCAAGAGAAATACTCATGATTAAGAGTAGTCTCAGTTTCTACCCAGTCTTATACTTCTTTTCCACTTTGGAAGCCTGGCTGAAGTTGTTTTTTGGTTTTGTTTTTTTTTTTTGTGTGCGGATTTTAAGTTGCACCAGTGAAGAACACTGACAAAGTTATGATACACGTTGCGTACCATCCCTAAAAATACTGTCCTCTTCCACAGCCTCAAAGAAAAAGGATCTGATGAGCTGTTCATTACCTCATTTAATAGATCAAATATATTTCTCAAGCTCCTAACCACTTGTGAGCAAGTAAACACCGGAATTTCTGGAAATTGCACCTACGAACGTTAGTCTCCTTTTAAGTCATCTGCTTGTCACTTTGCCAGAAGCGTGCAACTCATTGCACCACGTTCTTTGAGTCAGAGGCTTATCAATGCATTAGGTTCTTTCCACCCTTGCGAGAGACAAAAGAACAATCAAGGATCTTAATTCTCAGTAAGGAGAGCATTTTTTTCCCCTCCAAATTCATGACAGCTGTTAAGTGGACTAAAATCTGATGCTTTTCAGTAGTCCATTTCCCTTTTCCAAGCAGAAAGTTTGTATTTGCATTCACTATCATTGGGCCAACAACTGTTCATTATGAATTTTCTTATCTTATTTGAAATTCAAGCCACAGATCTTTCCCTTTACATGAAATAGTGTCAGAGCAAACTCTACAGCCCCAAGATACAAGCAGCTGAGCAGAGAAAACACAGGGGTGGCAGAAGTGCCAAATATAATCACAGGACACCAGTGATGCCTGGGGGGGCTACTGAGGAGGGAGAAACTCTGACAAAGACAGTTCCCAGCAATTCAGCAGTGTAAAGCAAGCCATTATCTTTGAGTGCTGACAGAAAGCACATCACCAATGTACATGAATACCTGAAGCCATATTTAACTCATACTCTTATTACATTTATAATTGCAAAAAATTACCAGAAGCAGAAATAACTGTGAAACATTAGCTGGTAATTTATTGCATCACCAGTTCTCCCAATGTCATATATCAATTATCAAAACTTACATCTAAATGCTAGCACAATACCTTCTCTACTGCGTCCCACAGATACCCTGTATCTGTGCATGACACCCACATTTGTAGTTCTGTAAACTGCCTCATCCATTCATCTCTCCTCAGCATGTTTAGCTAAGCAAGGAACCAAGGTGCTATTAGGACAAAAGTGTTTTCAGACATCGCATACACAAACTGCTCATGTATTTAGGGTCAGTTCAGAGGAGACTTCAAAGGGACTTGGATGGTTTGTTGAACAAGCACGCTTTGAAATGCATGTCTTGGCAACAGAGTGCACAGCACTATAATTCTACCCCTGGTGTGAAGGCAATTCACCTGTGTGGTGAACTGTTTTGTGGTACAGGAACACCTTGATTTTGCAGCTCACAGAAATATCTGGGCTCCTTATGACCAAACTAAGGTTTGCACTATCTTGTTCTGGTTTAAAAAAAAAGAAAACGCAAAGTTCTCATGGAAAAAAAGACCTAAGGAGGGTCTCATAACCCAAGTACCTCCTAAACTGGAGGGGCAGTCCAAAGCAGCATCCCACACCCACTAAACTGCATCAGTGCTCAAAGTGAGAAAATAGAAATCTTCAAGCCTCCCCACTTTCTCCACCCAGAGTAAAAAACAAGATCACCACCAGGAAAGTACTCTATCTTGACAAGTTTCAGCAATCTTCAGAAAACACGACACTTCACACCATGACAAAAGACCAATAATAACTGTATAAAGCCAATTCAAGAAGCATAACTAGAATTCTCTACCTCTAAGCTACCAGTGTAAAACCAGAGTGCTGCAGGAGAAAAGCTGACACTAAACAAAGCAAAAAGGACAATGTGTCTTCTGGTGGTTTTGAACAGCAAACAGAGAACCCAGCTGCATACACTCTTCCAGGTAGTAAATTTGTAGATGTTTTCAGAACAACTAGTCAATACAAAGATTCGGTCTTCCATTTGACCATTAAGTTTACAGGTCAGACAAGCTGGCAACAATTTTACTTCAGGACAGTGACCCACAGCTAACTTCATAGCGCACAAGTTCTTCAGTTTGAAATACCAGTAATGCATACATTTTTTGCTTCTTACATGGAGGAGAAGGCTCAAGGAACAAAAAGGAAACTAAAAATATATCTGTTTTATTTACCAGTTTTCTAAAAAGCAAAGTCATAAAAATTAGTCACAAGTGGCAAAACCAAAATATATTGCACAGTGTACAGAAAACATCGTTGACATGTTGACAAAGTGTCATCACAAATAAGTCATCTTACAACAGTTTGGAAAAATTACAGCTTCAGAATCTTATCTATAAATGGAGGCATGTAGATTTAAAGTTACAGGAAAATATTTTAATACCACCCTGTAAATGCAAACACTTTAAGGATGCAAGATTAAGTCCATAAGTAAGCACATCCACAAAATGCTCTAAATATACTTTTCTCTTCCTTTCACTAAGTTATGGTTACAAGATGGTCACTGAAAAAAAAAAAAACCCAAATAATAATAATTAAAAAAAAAACCAAAACAACAAACCAACAAAAAAGCATGCTAAAGCAAAGAAGTTCAAAGTGGTTGAGAAGTCCCTGAAAATAATTTGTATAATTATGATGCACTCCTTATATAAAGCTTTTATTTCCCAAACCCTGGTCCAATTGAAACTATTTGTGTTTACAAGTAAAAATGGAATATATTTAATACGTTGGTATAGCTGCACTGCTCCATTTATGATTAAAACATTTAATACATCGGACTTGAACACCAACAATTTAAAATTTCTCATTCAGTTTATATTTACATATATTTAAGTTTGACCTTGCTAAACTATTAAAGACAGGAATCAGATCTTGCTGAGTAGTGCTTCACACTACATTTAAGATACTTATTTAAATTGTGATTCAACTTGATTCACAAGTTCACACGCTCTGCTATCTGCAGAACCTGTCTCCAATGCAAATTTCCTCATGACACCGTCCAATTAATAACTAATTACTTTACACAAATAATTTCTTCCACTAAGCAAATACCAGTCACTTTTGCATGTTTTTGGTGATGTCAGATCTAACTTCACATCCTCTTTGCATGCAAAGAGAAATATTTTTATAGAATGAAAATAACCTTACGTTTCAGTGAATAGAAATGTTATCCTAATTAAAAAAGAAATGCTTCCATGAAAAATATTTTAAGACAAACACATCAAAGTTAATTGAGTTTCTCCATGTTTTTGACCCCAAGACCTACAGCTGTTATCTAGCAATACTGCAATTAAATGTCCTTTAACTAACCAATATATTAAAGTTGCTCTTTTGAGTTCTCTTCCCACATCCAACATGTATAAACAGCACAAAAACATAAAATACACATATTCAAGTCAATACAATCTCAGAGGCATTAAAATTAAATCCTTTACAGCAAAGGATTCCAGCCACGCTAAGTTTTTGATTATGCAATTCAAACAGAGTGAAAGTCAGCACTATTCTCAAAATCACTGGTTTGGTTTTTTTAAGAACTATCTTCAAATGACAAGAAATGTCTAATCCTCTCTTGCCACATACAAGTTTGAGGTTTGTTTAGCCACACAGGAAAAACTGATGGCCAACCTCCTGACAGAACAAATCAGAAATAAAGGTTAAAGTTATACCAAGCTTTGTCTAATGGTCACTGGAGCATACACAGTCATCCTCTGTGGTCTTAGTTTCTAAAATCTTTAAGCATAAAGATTTTTTGTGTATAAATTCTCAGAAATGATGCTTCAAGGTAATAAACAGTTCATAGTATCGCAGCATCCATTTAAATAAAAGGCTACAGAGTTGTCCGCACTCATCTATACTTTCTTACACATTCAATTAAGTGTTTTAACCCAAGACAATCTTACAAAATTAGTTCAGCATTTCTCTGAGACAAAAAAGGTTCCTACATTCAAAACTATAGGAAACAAAGAGGATGGGATCAACTGGTATGAGAAGGGCAAGTGTGAACTGATTTGCTTGAAGGTTATTTCTTCTACTACGCTGGACCACTTCAAATATTAAGAACAATGCTAAAGAGCCACTACGCAAAATTGCTAGAACAATTTATAATGCTGAATCATTACCAAAGGAGATCTGAAGAACCGTATGTACGTAAGGGGATTTTCAGTACTCGTTAACCCGCTCTACAAAAAACAGTAGGCATCAATGAAAGTTTCTATAGTTCATAAACAAATACTTGAGGCATGTAAGTGCAAAATATGAGTCTTTCTTTTTTAAAGAAAAGCTATACCATCTTCAACAATGTCCTTACTGGGAAGAGATTGCCACCATTTAAAAAGAGATTCATTCACAAATGACTCTTCTTGAGCAAGAAAAACACATTTGTTTTTATGAACTGGATTCATCTTGCTAGATACAAGATTAAAACCTTTATGGATCATCACTGTAGTTTTGAAGCAGCTTTGGAAACAACAGGCTCAAAGGCTATGTTTGTTCTTCACTGACTTGACTCAGGGAAACCAAGTTATTTTCCCCACTGTCTTCAATCATTTCATTAAGGTCCATTTCATGGATTTCTTCATCATACGATGTATAAAAATTGCTCTGTATATTGTCCTCACAAAAAATACATTCCTAAAAACAAAAAAAAAGGAAGTTATAGAAACACTCATAAGTCAAAGAAAAAAAAGCTTTTCTAAACAGTCCATTTGCACACGATTCCCGATTCCAAGGGAACCTTTACAGCTGGGCTGCAACTATCAGATATATTCCACTCCCCAACTTTCCTCCACACAATCATTTTTTATCTTGCAGTGAATCAACACAGGTACCTGAGAACTCTACTGGAAGCAGTTATGTCATAGACCATTTATAATGCTGACATTTTACATGCACTTCCAATCACCTTTTCCTCCATTTGACTGCTAACCCTGCAGTAATATGTTCGTGTCACCTGCAGTGCTTATGAGACTGAAGCAACTGTATGCTTACACAAGTCTGATACTATAGTATTAACATTGCAGTAACATTAACATCAGGATTAGGATTCCACTGCAATTCTGTTACACTGACTTTTGAAATACTCATGTGCAAGGAGAGCTTCTGCATTTGATAACTTATGTGCAAAAAAGCTACAAAGAATGGAAACCTTAGGGAAAAGAGAATACAATCAGGTATTTGTGTGTGAATAAGTAAAATACACAGACAACAAATAAAACTACAAGGATGCTTTGGTTTGCTTTGTGGTTTTTTTCTTTTCTTTTTTGCTTTTCAAGCCATTAATCCACTTAGACAATCAAGGCAAGAGATGATCCTGTGCAAGAAGCCTGACAGAAAAAAAGGAAGAGTGTACTCTCATTAATTTTGTACTTTCTAGAAAGCCATGGGCATAAATTTCTGCACACAAAATTTTTAGCGATTTTTTTATCCAGCGAAGTTTCTGGCTTTGTTGATAAAGGATTTCAAAATAGATACACAGAAAATTAGAAATAGGAAGGAAATTTCTTATACTGTATTCACCACTACTTTGACTTTCCCATTGGAAAGAAGACTTATGGTAAATTAAGTCAAGCCAGAAACCACTGCATGGAAGTTTAAATTAATTTTTCTCTACATAATTGACCGAGCTTTCATAGCAACAGGAATGGAAGAGTCTAACATAGGCAGCTAATAATTTAAGCACTGTTAGACATACAAAAGTAACTAACTCATTTAAACTTACGGAATTAGCAACAGTTTTTGGCAGTCCACCTTGCTGGATCCATGGATGAACTTCAATAAGCTCTCTTTTTTGTTCTTCCGTAAATTTTGGCTGTAGTTTCTGCATTTGCTTTAGTTTCTGCTTATCTTCTTTCAAAACTGTTTCCAAATCTCTAAAATAAAATGTATTTAGAAATTGAGCTTCAATGGTTTCCGGGCTTTATGCCTATATAAGGTTACACAGTCAAATACTAACATTTTTAAAGACTATTTTTGTTCTGGAATGCTAAGCTTACAAATCTTATATTGGAAGAAAATTAAGTGTGGTTATTTCAGCAGCTTTCTGCATTTGCAGACAATTTTAATACATCTCTGCTGGCTCACTGTCTTTTCAAATCCTATCAGTGAAAACAGTTTTCTTAGAGGTATTCTGGCAGGACCACTGGTGAAACCACCAAGAACTCCAGTTTCCCCTCTACTGCTACTGCAGTAAGTTCCAAGTTCCCTTTCACCAGGAGGACAACCCAAAACAGACACTAGATAAACATATCTTACTTCTGCTTTAATATCTCATATATGCAAGAAAGTCATCGAGAATGGATTAGAATTAGAAAACGCTGCTCTACTTCATCAGCCAAAGTTCCCTCTCCCCCCACAATACCTCATCTTGATTCAGAAACTCAAAAGAACCCCCCACACCACACCGAACACTTACAAGCTGTATACCGCTATAAAAGATGACAATAGAAAGCAAGTTCCAAGAAACCTAAACACTGTTTCTGTTCCTTACAGCATACCTAAGAACAAGTTGGCTTTACATTTCTTCTCTTGGGCAACACGCTCTGACAGTGAGCTTAACTCTTTTTATCACAATATCCTGTTTTAGATCTACCATGTTCTCTTTGGCAGGCTTTGCTACTCTTACAGGCTACTGGAATTCCCATCTATAGTTGTCAACCTTTCAGGCTACAAAAACTGAGAAATGCCAAGGTATTTTTAAATCTAGGGAAAAATTCTGAAGTTCTTATGATGTGTTCTTTATTTTTTTCCCCCCCATCATCCCTGTACTTCCGCATTTTGAAAGCTTGTTTTCCTTCCCTTTCAAAAGGCTTGTCTTTACCAAACCTTCCTACTCCTTTCACAATACCATTCACTGCTCCCAAGAAATATAAACAAGAAGATTAAAAAAAATATCTGCAGAGTTGTCATCCCCTTCCCCCTACATCTGCTCTTCACTACTGAAGCAGGGAATTTTTAAATTTTTTTTTTTTTTTTAAATGAAGTTTTTTCCTATTAGAGACCTTATGATTTTTACCTTCTACTTCCTTGAATGGTAATTTACGGAGAAGTAAGATCATGTGGAAGTTAACCCAGGTCAGAGAACGCAGCATACCACTGAATGTGGGATCTCAAGGACAACAGCCAGGGAGTACAGATTTTCCATGCTACAGACCACCGTTAGTTCTAAATATACTTGCCAGGATCTGCTAATCAGACTACAGGATTTATAGGTGTGTAGTTACAGATCACTAGTTATAAAGCAGCTTCAAAAAAATATAGTTAATTTCAACTCAGGTAATTGATCTAAAAATACAGGTAAGCCTAATCAAACAGTTTTTACTTTTTGAGAACTTCCTGTGTAGTATACAAAAAACCATAAAGGAAGCAAGAACTCTTCTTGACACCGAGCTAAACATTAAAACCAATTTACTTCTATGGAGACAGAGATTCATATATATATCTCTCTCTATATATATGTTTCCTTCTGCACACCCCGCTCCCCCCAACATACGTACAGTTCATGAAGGACTACGACATTGAAATTACCGTGAAGGTATCTGGTAAGTCATCATAACAGTGTCATCTGTGTTTGCCATCAAAAGCCATATAGGATCCTGAAGGACATATTTAATGAAGTGCTCACTTTCTTCTATTTCTGCCTTCATTTTTGTTTTATGATGATTTTCTGAGGAATCAATGCTCCCGAAGTATTTGCTAGTATGACTAGTTTCACTACTACCTTTAAAAAGAAATTTAAAGTTTCATTATACATTGTCAAATACATAGATTAACTGAATGCTTTTGAAAATAGAAAAGATTAAAGAGAACTGAAAGTATAAACACAACCACTATTTTATTTCATTTTTTGGACGGAGGGAATTTCCACCCCTGAGTTACTGCATCAATATTTTTAAAACTCAAATTCTCAAGCTAAGTGTCCATTAAATTTCAACAGAATAATTATTACCTAAATTTAAACCTCTGAAATGAAACACGAAGGAATATGGTATTTTCTTTTCATTATTCTGTCATACCTACATAATATCTTAATGGCTGTTTTACACACACACAAAAGAGATTCTGTATTGTAAATCAAGCACAAAAGAAAACTTTCATGTTATGTAATTAAAAAAAAAAATCAAGAGTAAACTATGCAATGAGGATTAAAGACAATAAAGATTTTTTACACAAAGCACTTTATGTTCAAGTGGTGTTTGCAATACCTCACTCCCCAACTCTTCTAAAACGCTAAGAGAATACTCACTGCCAGTGTTATCTGTTCTGCTCCCCGACATGCCACAGCCATTGGATCCAGACCCTAGAGACTCAGCAGCTGCAGATACACCACTCCCTGAAGAAGCTGAACCAGTGCCCGAACATGCATCTTCTTGAAGTAAAATGTCAAGCAGGACACTCGACATGGAGAGCGCATCACTATTTTGAGCATCCATTGGAGATTCAGCCTAGTGAAAAAGAGGGGAAAAAATAAAATTAAAAAAAATAATCAAATCCAAAGCCTAAACCCAAGGCCATTTCATTAGTAATCATTTACATTTAGTATTAATCCATTTCACTTTATATTCTAATATGTTTACACAGTTATTCAAAGACAAACAACCACCAGTAACATATGCCAAGACCAAGTGAGGAATAATGAAGTGGACTGATAGACAAGTGGTCCTTCAGTAAGATTGGTATTTCAGTTCAATTTCTCTTTAAAAAAAACCAACAACATAGTTTAGTGAGGAAGGCAGGCATTTGGTATTCAGTTTTGACAGTCCCTACCGTCTTCGACAAGTCAAAATTTACCCAAGCCACATAAGGCATACTAGTAGTTGCTCCTACTATAATCTACCTCAGAGATTTGCATCAACAGTCCATCACTGCTCCTACTCTCAATGCATGATGAGAAAGAAGGTGTTCCCAGATGCAAGCTTCCTAGGCAAGATAATTTATTTGTTTGCTTTTAAGGGAAAGAGCATTAACTACACTGATTTTTAAGATTAGCAAAACCTTACTGCAAGTCAGTTTGAACAATAAATATTAGAAATTACCATTGATAGAACCTAGCAAAATATATAATAATGGAAAGACATAGCTTCATCCTTAACGCATTCCTGAACAAATGCCCATATTGTCCACATTTCCCAGTAAACGATGGGGAAGTTAGACAAAATTACATTTTGCAGATTTCTAAAGAATAGGAACTAACAGTTGACAGCAAAATTGTTACTATTATGTTTTGTTACTGAGCTTCTTTTAATCCAGCAGAGCCATCTCAGAGCATACTGTAAGTTACAGACTGTCACAAATGCACTGTTATACCACAGCACAAGTCAGAAGTCCTTAGGGAAAAGATTTCAGAGATGTTATGTAGTGCACAGAATGCATTAGTCCAAATATGGCACCGGACGCATATATTCCTGAAAATTTCTCTGTAAGTGGCGTTTGCAGGACTAGTACGATAGAGATTTTTTTTTAATGAAAACTAAATGTATTTGTTCTCAAGATTATGAGATAACAAGCATGTAATAACAATGTAGCAAGTTTTTGCACTGTATCCATCAAGTTTGGAAGTTTCTGTAGAAAAACATAGGTAAAACAAAATCCATTTGTCTCTGTTCTCCCTCCATTCTTTCCCCTTAAGGATCAATATCAAGAATATTAGGTAATATAAATCATCTAACATTAGGATCTCTAACTAGGGAGAAAAGTTTAACAGGCAGATAGAAGTGTTTCCCCACAGTGTGGGGAACAAGCATTTTCAGAAGTTTTTCCTTCCTCCTCCTTTATAACTTGTAACATAGATACATGCTTATGACTCACTGCTCAAAGCAAGTCATCTAATCAGCTGCTAGCATCAACACAAACAATGCTTTTTACTGATTACTTACAATAGTTTAGATCTCAGACATGCCTAAAAGTAAAAGCCACTCCTTCCAATGCCTGCTTTCCTTTTATCAGCAGCGAACCCAAGTTCTGCTGCGTAGCTGCACCATTAGATGCAGAGACCAGTTACAAACCACAGCACAAGAAAAGCAGAAAGGAGCCATTCTAAAAAGTTTAGGTTGCAACTCCATCCCATCAGTGACTTAACATTTACAAAGATACTCCATGGCGCCTTTAGAAGACGCTAATATTAGTCTACATATTCATGTAATAGAAACCTTTACAGACATATTACTCCATCTAAAGTTTCTGTAAGGTTATTGTTAAACTGATTCGTCAAATTTGAATGAGCCAGGAAATGAAAAAAACCCTAAAGTTATCAAAATAGCTCAGCATAGTTTTAGTGCACCAAATAAAACAAAAATAAAGTTATGGTCTGCAAGTAATGATTCATTCTTCACTTACTTTGGTTGCTTGTTTGTACACAAAGATGTGATTTTATTTTAAATCAGCTTCTTTCAGACCACTTATAGATTATTTCCCCCCTCCATACAAACTCATTAGCCCACAACTTTTTGCTAAAAATAAAGTGCTCATGTTATTTTAAATCTATTTCAGTGCTTTTCAATGAGCTTATCCATATTCATATTTTTTTTAAAAAGTGGAACGAAACTGTTTCAGTATATATTTCCAAGCTTCCTAGTATAACTTTAGAAGAACTGCAGCAAGGTGGTTTCAATTCTTACCGGTTAAGACTATTCTAAATGATTGGATTTCATGTTTTATTCAGTCTGCTGAAGTCTGAATTTACTAACTAGAATTGTGGGTCCATCTCCTGGCAGTATATTGACTGATTGCTGTCTATCATTAAAAAATAGGTCCCACGAATGAAAGAATTGAAAACAATGTAGCAGAGACAGGAAAACAGGGGCAGGGGGAAACCATTTTAGGCATCTCTACATAATAACAAACTTTGATATGTTCAAGAATGTGAAGACTTTAAAAAAAAAAAAACAACCACAAACAAAAATAACACCAAACCCCCAAACCCATCAGCATACTTACTGGTAGGGATCCCTTTCCACTACAGTTATCAGTTGTGATGATTTTGCCTATGGCTCCTTCCTCACTTAAAGCTCCATGTAAACCTGTGGGAGCTCCACTTTCAGCAGTTTTTGTGGTTTCTTCTAACTGTAGAAGATTCAGAGGAGAACTGCACCTTGACTGGAACAGAGGTGGTGAAGCCTGGTCTTGAGGACCCACTGACTGTGGAGTGCAGGAACGGGATGGCTCATTCCGTGGCTCTGTGACAGGAACCTTTTCACTCTCTGCTGGTGGATTATAATGGAATGGCTGTGCTGGAAAAAACGCCTGTTGTGGGAAAGGGCTGGGTGTAGCAAATGGTGGCTGTGTTGGAAACACTGTCTGTGAAGAGAAAGTGGAATGGGCAGGGAAGTTGGGTTGGCTGTGGTAAAGCGTTTGAGGTAAGTTATTGTTCATCTCTGGGTAGACATAGTTGGGGAGGACAAGAGCTACAACAGGTGTCATGAGGGGTGCAGAGAACTGGGATGGTTGCATTGGGCAAGCATTTCCAGAGTCTGGCAACTGATTAAAACCAGAGAGTGAAGTCTCAGGAGCTGGTGGTACAGTTCCTGCTGCTGGGAAAACAGGAAGTGGATATGCAGGCATAACAGTGGGAAAAGACATCGCTGAATAGCTCGCTTGTGACGTGTCTGACGGTGACCAAGCAGTAGTATTTAAACCTTGAAGAGGGAACCGATGGGGGAATTTAGTTCCAGAAGTTGTACTGTCTGAAGACTCCTGTGGTTTAATGCGCTTTGATTTCCTGTTCTTTCCACTTTTCTTCCAAGGCTGTTCCATTCCAGAAGTGCTGTTTCTTTGCCCACGGCCGCCTGCAAAAAAAGCAAACAAACAAACCTATCAGGAAGGATCCTACTTGCAATCTAATGCATCCCTTTCACCTTGTCATCCCTAGAAGTTGCTCAAAACTGCAGTTCTGGACTTAGCCTACCCAAATGGAAGCATCTGGGAAGGGGTCAGGTTCAGTTTTACCTCTAGCACAAGAGCTGAGCTAACTGGGCAATGAAAACCATGGTGACACACCATGGAAGAAAAGAGAGCAGTAGTGGATCAATTCAGGCTCAAATATGTGTCACCCAAACAGCACAAAGCTTCGAAACAGTAGCTCCCAGAGAGGCAAACTTCTAATTACTCCAGCAATTACAATGGAGGCAGTATGGGACATAACTGAAAGCAATTCTAGAGTTATGGTCATGCAGGTCCATAATTGAAAAGGCGAGGAAAAAAAGCAAAAGGAGATAAAATACACATAATGAAAAGAATTTCCTGAGGGGAAAAAAAGCATGCTACCTTTACAACCTTGTTTTAGAAGTCTGCACGAAGCAACGCTTCCCTAGGCAAAGGGTGGCAGCTCATCCAATTATAGACATGAGGAAATCCATAAAATGTCTTCTGGCACTAAAATCTGCTCAAAGTTTTAATTTGTCTAAAGCTTATTTAGATAGGCTGAAAGTTTATCAAGTATAAAGAACGCAAGGGGACTAAAGCGTTCCAGAACAGGTTTCCTAAATCAACGATCTGCCTAACTATTAAATAAAAAATGAAAGATAAGAATCTGCAAAAAAATGCTTAGCGGTGTTCACTTCTGTTCTAAGTCAAGTCAGGACTGAAATGGGAACAAAGTCAGATCAGTATCAAGCACTTTTGAAAATGCAATCCGGAGTTCCTAGTCCTAATAAACAAAACAATCTCACCATTATGGCTAGTCTGTTCCATTTCCATTCCACTGATCACATTATTAACGTAAAGGTAACCAAACAATTATCAGATTGTTTCACTGATTACACAATAGTGGAATGGGAGAAACTGGATGTAAAAAAAGGGCTAAAATCCAAAACCACAAACCTGAAAAAGACAGATGGAAAGACAGAAGGAAAAGAAAAGCAAGGGAAGGGAATACAAGCATAGATACAGTAAAGCAAACACGCTAAAGCATGTTTTTTGTTCCTTGAAAGTAGAGGCATGACAGTAATAGTATAGTGAACTGATAAAAATCAAAACATTAGTTACTAAAACGTCAGTACGTTAAAAGCTATATTCTACTCTCAGTCTTCAAACAAGACTTATCAGAAAGAATTTTTCTGTGGACTTCAAAAATAGCATGCAACTGTCACTATTCACAGTGGCCCCCACAATACAGCTAAAAATGGAAGTGCCCTCTCAACAGGGTGTACTTCCTATATAAATACAAGTTTTATCGCAAAAACTATTGCCATACCACGTTCACCAGGCCGTCCTTTTGGTTTATCTTGTAAGTAGTAATTGCAGTGGGACTGAAAAATATTAAATCTCTTGATTTCTTTAAACTTATTCAAAAAGCTCTGCTCCTCTTTTTGCGTATGCACTGCAAGGACTTCCTTTGTAAGTCCCAGTTTTTTAAATGGCTCCTTTTCTTGATTTACATGCACAGAGCTAGATGGAGGGGCAAGAAGCTGTCCATCTAAGAGTTCTGTTCCACTTGGACCATCTTCTATCATTTCTACAGAAATAGGAGGAAAAAAATAAATCAAGATGAAGTAAAAAAAGCTTTGTATATGCATTTTTAAGCTATTACAATTCTGTAATAATTTTGCTTTAAGATACAAATTCTGTCCCTATTTATTCCATTTCCATAGGAACATTTTAGCTGCAAGAACACGTAAGTCACAAGTAGATACTAGGTGTTCACATCTGAGGTTTAAACTTGGTAGCAACTGCCATTTTGGATAAAGTTTATTAGCAAAAATCATACCTAATTCAGGTTGTGGTTTTTTGTCTCCAACATGAACAATGGTGCTACTGTAGCTGCACTGACTTGTGAGAGAGACAACACTTTCAGGCTTGCCCGGTAGAGCCAAAGACGTCAAGTGAGCACCAACCACCGGTGGACCATTTGATTTACCAGATGCCTTCAACACAGCAGAATCTATTAAAAGAAATTAAGTTGTAGATTACTGAACATAAACAATTGCGAATGCAAGTTATGCATGCAGTTATATGCAAATTATATATGCAGTTTTGTTAGGGTTGCAAAACAGCAGAGGCTAAACTGTGCTTGACAAGACATAAAATGAACGTTTTACTGAACTTATGCATTCCACCAGGAACATTTTAGGAACAGAATGACTTCTGAGCAACAAAATCCAACCCTCTACTTTCACATACAGCCAAACCACATCTTTTCAATGAAGGACTTGCTGCTCTTTGCTAGTTTTCACTCTTCTTTCATGGCACAAATTTGGAAGAAAATTTCTAGCCTCTTCAAGCCTAACATTAAGTCCTGCCCAGCTCCCATATTGTTGTACACTAATCTCTGTCATTAGCCGGTTATCCTACCAGCTTTGCTCTGAGCATCCCCCTATGTAAATTCTCTCATCTGAAAGCTATACACAATAATCCAGCAGAGGTCATACCAGTGCCTCATAAAACACCATTAAAACTTCCCTTCTCTAATAGGAATACTTGGTATAACACATACTTAAGACCTAAAGTTTGCCTTTTTCTTGACTAGAGCATGCTGGTGGCTTCGTTGTTCTCAGTCGTCAGTGCACCGAAAAGCTAGTGAAGCCACATCTTCTCCTGTCAAGTAGAACTGCATAGACTCCAAATGACAGCAGAAACTGCGTTCTTAATTGCACGATGCTAGTTCCACCATTTCTTCCTCTCTAGTTCTCAAGGCATTCAAATCCCTTCTACAGGACACTTCGTTCCTATGTATACTGATACCTTCCAATTTGATTCTAAAAACTGCATTAGAACTTCTTTTTAAAGCTCATCAAAAGGAAATATAGACAAGATCATTCCCAAGACCAATTTTTCAGAAACTCCACAGGACACTTCCCCTTCAGCCTCATATAATGACAAGGTTGAATCAGCAAGTATAGCTCTTTACCAATCTCACAATTCTTGCACTAACCAAACAGTTACCTTCTCCACTTCAGCTCCCCATCCAGAAAGGGACCATATCAAATGCTATACCTAAGTCCTAACAAATTTAGGTAACGTTTTCACCTACAGCAGACTTTTCAGATGGCTATCCTCAGTAATCCCCATCCTTTATTTTCATGGCTGGACATTCTTTTCAAATGGGTTCTTGTGCCTCACACAACACTAAGAGCAGTCTGATGCTGCATTTTACTGTCTCTTGTTCCTTTTTCCTTTTAATGTTTGCAAAGAAGAAACAAAGAAGTGTAAAATGCATATTTTTATTGCAATTAATTAGCTGCCAGGTTCTTAAGCTGGTTGTTCCCACAAGTCCCAACTGTGAAACAAAGTTTTTACATCTGATAATGATTCAAGTCCTAAAACTCGAAATCCTGCTGTATTTTGTACAGTATAAATAAGCTTATTACATCTACAATCCAGATATTCAATCAAATACTCAGTATTTTGATTTTAGGAAGATTTTAATGATAAGTTAGATCACCAAACATCTAACACTGAGAAAATGGCCATGAGGTCATGCCTAAACTACGCTTGTCATTATTCTGCAAAGTAGTAACATCCAACTGGCTGCTAGCAAAAATCAATGAAGAAAAAGCTGTGATGTAGAGATACCTCCCAAGGGCTGTATAGCACTATCAGCTGGTTTTTGTTCATGAACTCCAGAATTCAATGATGCAACACTTGATGAAGCTTCACATTTTCTTTTTGCTGTACCAGGCACATTACAACTCTCTAAGTACCTAAAATACAATGAATTAACAATATTAGATAAGTCTTAAGTTTGGAGCTAAAGAGTAACTTACACACTGGTTGCTTACCTGATGACACTGTCCAAGCAGCTAATCTGTTGATAAGAATATACAGGTTGTTCTTTCCAAGCCAACTCTTCAGTAGTAACATTTTTAGAAGAAGCTGTTCCTGCAGTATCCTTTCCCACTACATCTTTCACCTGACCACCAGGACCGCTTTGTTTTTCTGTGAAGAGAGATACTGCTATTATGCAATTACAGCGTTAAATCCTTGCAAATTCCCCTAAAAGCAACAGTAAAAGTTTTCATTTATACATATTTCTTAACAGGTCATAAGTTAACTGCTGTAAAGCAATAAGTGGTTTTCGCACTAATAGATGAACATTGTGTAAATATTTTCCTGTCCTTATGGATTCTTGGAGGTGTGAAGTTTAATTACGTTGATGCATGTGGATCCAAAGGGAATAGATATTATGGCTGTAAGAGAATAGATATCATTAGAGTTGAAACACACTCAGTATGAGGACAACTCTAGTGCCCGTAAGTTGTGACAAATTATTAGAAGAATAACCTATTAATGTATGCAGAATTTAAATCTCATTAGTAAGATTTTCATTTATCAACTTAAAAATTCCTGAGGTTACAACGCAAACAGGAAACACAATAGCCATAACATTTTCCTCCACCTAACAGAACGGAAGATGTTTGACTTGTATGAAAACACAAGCTACAATTAAGGTGCTTCAAAACAACAGCTTTAGGACATGCCTTAATATGTGTTTCATTATCAATTCAGTCATAGCTGAACACAATATCTTCCTGAACGCAGTGGAGAGAAGACACAGGGCAATATAATTTGAATTGATAAAAATGCTGTCTTTATGCATTGATTAGGA
The DNA here is from genome assembly GCA_017639485.1 of Pluvialis apricaria. Classification (NCBI taxonomy): domain Eukaryota; kingdom Metazoa; phylum Chordata; class Aves; order Charadriiformes; family Charadriidae; genus Pluvialis; species Pluvialis apricaria. The sequence goes on from CM030014.1 coordinate 29,145,308, forward strand.
CTAAACTAGAAAAAATCCTACTGTCATTATATGAGGCACCAGCACAATAGACTAAAACTTAGATTAACTTGCTAGTGTCTTACCTGCAAAAGGCTCTCTCTTATATTCCAGTTTTGCTTTATTGTCAGTGAAAATATGCTGTCCTTTATTTTTGACCTTACGGGCATCTTTAAAAACCTCCTGAAAGTAGGGCATTAAAAAGAATTATTACAAAATTCTGACTAAAACATAATGCATAGTGATTCCTCAGTACACTAAATCTAACCTTAGTTAATCTCTACCTTACAATTAGTCTGATCACAGGAGAAATCCTGATGTATAAAATTTTATTGTGGAGCAGCAGAATTTTGGGAATTCAAAAGAAATATGAATTATGGGGTTTTGTACACAATTAGTCTATTTTGTTTAATATAGTTGAATGACTTGGATTGGAAAATATAAAGATACATTACAAAGACAACTTTAGGGGAAAAAAAAAACCCCAACATTATCACTTGGTAGAAGTTATATTGCAAAATATTGCTGCTAAGACTGAGAACTTTTTGTGCCAGAAGTTTAAGCAAGCATTGACAGGGTATTACAGAACTATACTACAACAATCTTCACTATCTGTGGAAATACTAAAGGAAAGCTAGGTATCTATATCCCTCAAAACCAAGATCTCCTTAAACATTACTTTTCTGCATAGGTCTGAAATGTAATAAGTTATCTTGAACAAAAAAAATCCAGAGAATTCATCTGCCTAAGCCACTAGTGTTTTAAGGACTGAAAGCCAGGAAAGTGACCACCTTGGCAAGAGCAGCAGTCTGCCATGCCTGATCAAAGAAGCAGAAATCAGATTTGGAAGAATTAGCCTAAGCAATATACCTAAGTAAAGGAAAATTTTGGCTTTCTGAATTAAACACAACTCAGGAAGCTACAACAAATTTGGGAAGAACAACAGGAAAGCCAAAATGACTAGAGGTGTTAAAAGGTGCAGTTCCTTTGACTGCATCCACATTCAGTACATTACTGTGATTTACTTTGTCTATGGAATAGTTCTGTTAAGCATAGGAACAAATTTATCATTGCTGTTTTATGCAGACTAATAGAATTTAAAAAGTTACGTATCACTATCAACTAGATGTAACAATGACCCAATCTACAGTAAAGTTAAGTTGTAAGCTCAAAAAATTTTTATTTTATTCCATTCCATTTATTTCATTCCACATTATATAGTGTATCTTCGCAACATAAAAAGCGATCAAGGTCAAACTATCACTTAGTTATGCAGGTTATTACTCCATTTTTGTTGTCTTAGTTTCATTTGGGAAAACAGTAATTACAGACTTTCCCCTCCCAAAAGAAACTGCTTTCAAATATCCAGCTGGTTCTTCCAGACATATAACGGACATTAGAATAAGTTAACACGCTGTACAGGTTTAAATTCTTTATACACACTTTCACACCTATAACTATGCTTCAGTACTTCATCTACACCAGAAATGTTTATTCCCCCACACAGAAAAGTTTTTTCCACATTAAACAAAAAAAGAAAGATGACTTTTTCCTTATACTTTCTTCCATCCTTAATTTGAAAGTTATGCAAAAAGTAAAAAACACCAATTTCACTAGTTTGTTTTGTGCCACATACTTGAATAACAAAAACCAAACCTACTGGTTTATCCTTATGAGTGTCTTCATTATTATTTCCTGTGCTGTCACTGGAGGATGCCACACTCATTAAGTGCTCATGTGAACCATTGCTACCTAGACTTCCATAGCCACTGGATCCACTGTTGTGTACAGGCTGTTAACAACAACAAAATATATATATATGTATATATATATACACACACATCTCAGCACATCAGCTTTAAACAAAACTGCAATTGTTACCAGTAATTCCATGTGAGAATAAAAGGATTTATTTTAGTGTTTTGGTGGTGGTGGGGTGTTTTTGGTTTTGTTTTGGTTTTTTTTTGTGAGGACTCCATAGCTGCATGAAATCCTTAAAATACCAACCAGAGCTTTAACATACTTCAGTAAGTCTCGTCTGCTAATCATGAGTGTAAGTAATTTCCAGGATTGTAGCCAGAAATTCCAGTATACTAGTAGACAGCTAAACAAAACATCACACAAAGATAAATGCACTTTCTTCAATGGGGAATGAAAAGGGTAACATTACAGCACATGCTGTACCTGCAATAATAGCCGATATATTTGTTCAGTGATTTCCTGAACACTGGGATGAAGAATTCTATCCTCTGTATAGTTGGGAGCAGCAAAGACGTCTTCATTTAAGGGACCCCTGCAAAAACCAAAAATATCCCAGCTCGTTACAAATGCAAGTACTTCAATCACAGAGAGACCACAACTTCAATTTACCATCTATATATGGTAAACAGAATCTGATGCTTATTCGATTGCATCTACAACCTTTCAATCTGATAAAATACACACCCTTACTCACTTTAAGCATGACTTCCCTCTTTGAAGCAACTCTTAACAGTATTGGCAGAATTTGAAGGACTTCAAATTTCTTTTCAAAGCAGTTACTACATCACAAAACCCAAATTTAAAAAGGACACAATTTGTACGTGTGATTTTTTCCCCCTGAAAATCCCTTATGTCTTTCTTAAGGATTACTATGTAAACCCAAGGGAAGGCAAAATTAAAATAAATTTTAAAAAATCTTGAAGTCCCAACAGTTTATTGACTTACGTCCTAACTTTGTGTCTTCCGATAATAAATGAAACTTTTCGACTCCAAGGGTTGATGAAACTGGACCAGCTGGTGTCCATGGTTATATAATCTCCATTTCTAGTGCAAAACCTGATCGGTGAATAGTCAAAAGGCTGTCCTCCATACTGAAGTACTGTAATGAACGATTCAAAAAGAAATTTCAGATTGATATTTGCACAATTCTATTTAATGATTCAGGATTTTACAGTGAATTGCAAAGGAGGAAGACGATATTTGAAGGAACAAATACCAGATACATTGATAGCTTTAGAAATGCTGGGCTACCAGAATAAGCAGATCTTCACAATTTACTGGGGTATGTCAAGAAAAACTGCCTTCAAAACACAACAAGCTAAAGATGACTGAAGAAACAGCTTTACATTTTCAAAGTTTAACAAATTAACATTGCCAGTATGGCCCTTATTTTCTTCTCTATGAAATAAGAAAGATTACCATTTAAAGTGTGACAACTTCTAACATTGCATTTCCAAGAAAATTTTCTTTATGTACGAAATGTTCATTTACAGTTAATTTGTTTACAGCAGGCAAATATGCTTCATATCAAAACACAGAATTGAGTGATTTCTCATTTTCATCTATTTGCATTAAGAATCCAGTTGTAAAGGATTCAGTATTTACTTGCAGAAAAATTCATAGTCACAATTAATTTTCACCTCCTACTTGCTGAGGCCTTTGTAGTAATTATTATTAACTTTTAGAAAAAAATTACATTTCTGCCACAGTAAGAGATTACATACTTTTTTTGTGAATTGCTAGCATTAAAGGTCTGTCATTTGGGTGAAGATGCACCAAGACTGGTGTTCCTACTAAGTCCTGAGGTAGGTATCCCAACAGAGGTACTGCTCTGGGGAAAGAAAAACAAAGGGAAAAAAAAGTCAAGTGGAATAAATGTATATTTGATCTTTAAAACATTTCCATTTTAAGTTCTCTTTGCTCTTCTTCCTATAAAGAGAATGAATAACTTTAAATTTGGAGAAATAGCAGTGCCAACTTAATAGCAGTAGTACTCTTTGAACAAGCAGGTTTTTGTTTGTTTGTGGGGTGGTTTGGTTTTTTTTGGTAACTTTACAAAATAACATGATCAGACCAAATCAAGGAATCTGTTACAGCAGTTCTGTCTTTTCTATGCTACCTAGCTCTACACAATAAATACTCACCCTAAATTTAAAAGATCATTAATAAAGTTTAATCTTGTAAAACTCTCACAAAGGTAAACAGTATCCCAACCTATGATCTGCAAGCCAAGGCTGAGGATCACAGGGTTACTATAGCTGAACTAGCACCAGGGTAGTTGACTAGGATTCAGGAAAACTTTCTCACAGGCAGGTTAAGAGTTCAACTCATAAAGGAGCTGCAAGGAAGCAAGGTTATTAACTAAAATAGAGAATTAAAAGTAATGTGCAGGAATTCCTGCACATTATCAATTACCACTTCTGATTATGCGAACGACTAATTTATGTGATGAAATAATTTTCATTGATCACTTACAGCATTCATATTCAGAAGAAAGAGGAAGTTTAGAAATGTCAGTTTGCACCTTACCCTGAAAGCTAATCACCAAAAATATGCTTTGGAAAAAAAAAGTAACGCATGAAGTCAATACAATTCAGTAATATTTAAGAAGCTGCCAGATGCCAACAAGTCATCTAGTAAACTCAAAGCGCTGTATACCTTTCCCCCAGTCCCATTCACTGACAAAGGCCCATGAACAGAAAGATACTCAGGTAATCTGAATAGCTTTAATGAAAAACTTAGCTGCAGCGCAGCACAGACACAGGTTTTGTGTTGTGCTGGAACTCAAAAGCATTGTGGAACAAATGCCCTCACCACTGCACTTCCAATAGCGCACTGGAATTAGATCAATTCCCCAAAACGTGGAATCATAGAATGGTTCATGTTGGAAGGGACCTTAAAGATCACCTAGTTCCAATCCCTTGGCCATGGGCAGGGACACCTCCCACCAGCCCAGGCTGCTCACAGCCCCATCCAGCCTGGCCTTGAACACCTCCAGGGATGGGGCCTCCACAACTCCCCTGGGCAACCTGGGTCAGGGGCTCACCAGCCTCATCGTGAAGTTTTTTTTCCTAATATCTATTCTAAATCTCCCCTCTTCCAGTTTGAAGTCATTCCCCCTTGTCCTATCCCTACACGCCCTTGTAAAACGTCCCTCTCCAGCCTTCTTGTAGGCCCCCTTCAGATGCTGGAAGGTTGCTATAAGGTGTCCCTGGAGTCTTCTCTTCTCCAGGCTGAACCACCCCAACTCTCTCAGCTCGTCTTCATAGGATACCCTTCTGGCAAAGAGGCTGAGATATTAAAGGGAAGATGAAGGTAGCAACTAATGCCTTATTATTGAAGCAATTAGTTAAATAGTGAGTCTTAAAAGCTTATAGATGATCTAAAGCAACAACTTTACAAAGCCGAAACTCATACCAAATCATATCATTTTGACACACTGACATTTCAAAATGCTGCCAGGTTTAACACACATAAGAAAAGTTATGCCACTAGAGGAGTTTAAAAATACCGATCAACTCTGAATGACTTCAGTTTGGACTTCATCAAATAATGTTGTAAGAAATAGAAAACATGAGATTTTGTTCACACTGTTCCTATTCTTTGCCACCCGCTTTATGAAAGCCTGGCAAACTACATTTGTTTGTGCTGTGACAGAACACCTACCCTAAAAGGGATCAAATTTTAAACTGTTATTTATTAACCTAGTTATAAAGAAAGATGCAAATATAGTCACTTCTATGCAAAAAAAAAAAGTCAACCCTATGCATTTTTATACTGATATGAAGATCATTGAAGAGTCAGAGATCTAGAATATAAGACCGACAAGCGGAGAGTGAGCTGGGCTCGCCTGTTCTGATGAAGAGGTGGCTAAGGGATGATCCAGCAGCTTCCTGTGACTACTGGAAAGAGGAGTTATAAAGATGGAGTTAAATTTTCTTGATGGTGCCAGACAATAAAATTATGGGAAATAGCCCCAGATTGCAGTCTGGAAAGCTTATGCTAGATGTTAGGAAAAGTTTGTTAAAGTGAGTAGTGCAATACAGGAAGAGTTTCCCATACAGATTGCGTAATCTCTGTCCTTGGAGGTTTTCAGGCATTATTGAGACAAGGTCACAGCTGGCCTAACCTAAAACTGGGGAACAGTTTCATCTCAAGCAAAAGGCTGGACTGAGACCTCCAAGCAGTCCCTTCCAACCAGCATTTCTGTGATCGTATCATGCTGGATTTGAGAATACTTTGTTTACTATCTACTAGATGCAGTATCTCCGTATCATTATGCTTCCTCATAATGAATAACAGGGTTTAAGTTAATAAACTCATTTTATGAATGCAAATGCACATATGGCATAAAAATAGCCGATGAGGACAGGCAGCAAGTTTAGTTTGCGTCTTATAGAATGACATTTAAACAGCATGAATAAGATGTCTCTTTATATTCTTACTACAAGTTAAATAGGAAACTGCTTAAAATTCATTTACTAAGATCACTCCACTGTGAACTATATAGAACTCCTTATACCCATTATATACATCAAGTACCAAATACATTTCAAAGAAACTTATACAAAAATGATCCATTTAATCTCAGGAAAATATTTCTTTTTCCTTTATTTTTACTTATTCTGTGCAGAGATCCACTTGCAGAGTTAGGACAAATAAGCATTTTTCTAACCCATGAACACATACTGATTACAGAATTAACTTTATTTTATGCAAGTCAGGCAACAGTTTCAGCATCATATTATGAATAATTCTCACTCGATGGCAGATGTTCAGTTGTATCTTTTTAAATTAGACTCCACTTTCTCTAAGAATCTATTGTTTTGTGTATTCCATCTAACTCTGGAGAGCTTAAGAGTAATAAACTGCATATGCATATCTTGGTAAATATTTATCTGGTTGCCAGGGCTCTCGGGAGTTAAATAATTAAAAGCAAAATCAACCACACATATTGCAAGAACAGAAATAAATGAAACAAATTTCTAATATCAGACCAAGATGTAATCAGCCTTCACTATGAGTGTTCAGAAATGGTCTTTGAGAATAAGTGGTAACACCAGACTAACAGGAAAGAACCTTCCATTGAAGAAGGGATTTACCATAGTCACTCCACCCAAGACCAAGAGTAAGGGCAAAGCTCTCCATTCAGTAGTCCTGCCATTTCTGTTAAGTGACTACTGGAAATAAAAGAGCTGGGGGTGCATGGAGGAAGGGGAGCTTTACATTGCGCTGCTAGCCTATTTGAAAAGATAAACCCACCCTGCAAAGTTGCAGTTGGCTCGGAGCATGCGTGTGAATGAGGGAGAGAGAAAAATCCATGAAGAGGACAGAACTATACTGGACTAAGTAGCTCTTTTGACAACTTAAGCTGTTTAGAGAGCCTGTATAAATCATACCATGGAAAAAACAGTTTGTCAGCATGCCATGGTTTGGGCTGGGCTGGCCACTAAAACTAATGACAGAGGCTGTCTTTTACTGCTCTCCCTCCTCTGATGGGAGGAACTCCCTGCAGGAACTCTTCACACTAGCCACAATGTCTGCACAAGTTAGCCAAAACCAGCTGTACCTTAAAGTCCAAATTTATCCTCACTGATTAGCCATTGTTTTCTATAGTAATCTCCAATAGCTACTTTTTGCAATGCTCATCTAATAAGAAATATGCATGCAGCAGTAATACTGATGTGCCTGACCTCTCTGCAGATAAATTGTCTCAAAAGTCAAACAGTAAATTTCTTTTTAACCTTATTGACTCCAGCTTAGCCAAACTTCCCAGTAACCTCATTTCCCCCAATCCCTCTTTCTTCTGCTGCAGTTAAAGATTTTGCCAAGAACAGCATATTTCTTCAGAAACAAGAAGATTCCCACCCAAAAGATAACACAGAAATCCAAAATTGTCCATTATACTGCTACTCTGTCTGCAGACATCCTCCCCATCTAGACCTACAAAGAAAATTTCAGCATTCTTAGAATGCTTAAAAGCAAGAGGGGAGAATCTCAGAAGTCAGATGCTAATATTGAGGTCAATTGAGTTTTCACTAAGGAGAAAAAAATCAAAATAAAATCTCACATATAGCACATCAGAAACCATAATGAGGAAAATACCAATAAAACAAGTGAAAAGGAAGAGAAAAGAAAGGCAAAAGGCACCCAGTTTTCAACTCATGAACATGTGAATTCTCTTGTCAAGTCAAGTCTTCAAAACACTACGGTACTCCATAGTGCATCCCTGTCCTTAAAAGCTTGTTGAGATTATCGCCTCCTCCTCAGCCAAGTATGGTCCTAACCCTAAAGGAGCATCTTCTGTTCTTTTCATAGACCTTGTGTTTCCATCACCTAAACATACTTTGAAAGACGCCAGGCAAAAGCAACCCAGAAGACTGAAGGAAAGCTTGGTTTACACCTTAGTTCCTGAGCCCCTGTGTATGCTTTAAGATGACAAGCAGGATATTTGGTTCTACTCTGAAATGTGAATACTTACTCTAATCAGCCTCCATAATTGCCAAAGAAATGTGAAGTCTTCAACCTGTAGAATTTGAGCAGTTTTTGTATACAAACAGCAGCAGCAAGGGCTATGAAGACTGTAGTTTGAACTGAGAGCACAGAATACCTTTTTTTTTTTTAAACATCTAATGTTGCATTTAAAAGGCGCACCTCTAGTTGTATCTGGGCCAGCACAAAGTGACACCAGCATATTGTTTGTTACTAATTGGATCAAACTTAAAAAAACCAAACCACCTAAAAAGAAAGTCTCATACGGGTAATGATTCTTAGCACAGGAATTTTCCTGACTGTGGGTTTCATTCATTGCATTTATGTCCATATTTGCCCCAGATGGAAGGAAAATGGCAGAACAAGTTGTTAACAGGCAAAGAGTCTTCCACTTAAATACCACAGTGTAATGCGTTTTTATGCTTAGTGAAAACTGGGGGATGTACTTTTCTTGGGTTACACACTCTTCAGTAGTCACATAATTTTTTAACTCCACACAGAGATCTTAATTAAATCCTAAAAATGCCGGTAAAGATACCGGATAGCTTGCTTATCATTAAATTGAAAAAGAGTATTTTTTTGTAAGTTACCTTTCATCTACATCCTGAAACAAACAGGTCGGTGTGTGTGTAGTTGTAAAAATTCTTTTGTCAGGAGGAATTCTGGGTGCTGAGAGAAAAATGAAAGCAGATTAACAAGCGGATTTTTTTTCATACATAAAATATTTCAAGCCACACATTTCTATTTAATATTAATTCAAGTCTGAAAGTCTGTCTAAGAGCATACAGGAAAGCAGCTTGCTAGCTCACAGCCTCTCAGCAAGGGCAGAGAACAGAATCACAGAATGGTCAGGGTTGAAAGGGACCTCTGGAGATCATCTAGCCCAACCCCCTGCCACCACAGGGACACCTACAGCAGTGGCACAGGGCGGCGTCCAGGCGGGTTTGGAATGTCTCCAGTGTGGGAGACTCCACAGCCTCTCTGGGCAGCTGTGCCACTGCTCTGCCACCCTCAGAGGAAAGAAGTTCCTCCTCATGTTAAGATGGAACTTCCTGTGCTCAAGTTTGTGCCCATTACCTCTAGTCCTGTCACTGGGCACCACTGAAAAAAAGACTGTTCCCACCTACCTGGCACCCTCCCTTTAAGTATTTATAAGTATTGATAAGATCCCCCCTCAGTCTTATTTTCTCCAGACTAAAAAGCCCCAAGTCCCTGAGCCTTTCCTCATCAGAAAGATGCTCCAGTCCCCTCATCATCTTGGTAGCCCTTTGCTGGACCCTCTCCAGCAGTTCCCTGTCCTTCTTGAACTGGGAAGCCCAGAACTGGACACAGTGCTCCGGCTGCGGCCTCCCCAGGGCAGAGCAGAGGGGGAGGGTGACCTCCCTCGCCCTGCTGGCCACACTCTTCTTGATACACCCCAGGATGCCATTGGCCTTCTTGGCCACCAGGGCTCATTGCTGGCTCATGGTCATCCTGCTGTCCACCAGGACTCCCAGGTCCCTTTCCACAGAGCTGCTCTCCAGGAGGTCAGCCCCCAACCTGTACTGATGCATGGGGTTATTCCTCCCCAGATGCAGTACCCTACGCTTGCCTTTGTTGAACTTCATCAGGTTTTTCTCTGCCCAACTCTCCAGCCTGTGCAGGTCACGCTGTATGGTGGCACAGCCTTCCGGCGTGTCAGCCACCCCTCCCAGTTTTGTGTCATCAGCAAACTGGCTGACGGTACACTCTATCCCTTCATCCAGGTCATTGATGAATATATTGAACAGGACTGGACCCAGTACTGACCCCTGAGGGACACCACTTGTTACTGGCCTCCAACTGGACTCTGCACCGCTAACCACAACCCTCTGAGCTCTATCGTTCAGCCACTGTTCAATCCACCCCACTGTCCATTCATCCACCCCACACTTCCTAAGCTTGCCTGCGAGGATGATGTGGGAGACAGTGTCGAAAGCCTTGCTGAAGTCCAGGCAGACAACATCCACTGCCCTCCCCTCATCCACCCATCCAGTCACGCCATCGTAGAAGGCTATCAGATTAGTCAGACATGACTTCCCCTTGGTGAATCCATGTTGACTACTTCTGATAACCTTCTTTTCCTCCAGACGCTTGGAGATGACACCCAGAACAAGCTGGTCCATCATCTTTCCAGGGATGGAGGTGAGGCTGACTGGCCTGTAGTTTCCCGGGTCATCCTTCTTGCCCTTTTTGAAGACTGGAGTGACATTGGCTTTCCTCCAGTCCTCAGGCACCTCCCCTGTTCTCCAGGATCTGTCAAAGATGATGGAGAGTGGCCCAGCAATGACTTCAGACAGCTCCCTCAGCACTCGCAGGTGCATCCCATCAGGGCCCACAGACACCCAGTTTACTTAATTGTTCTCTAACTTGTTCTTCTTCGACCAAGGGAAAGTTTTCCTTCCTCCAGACTGTCTCCGTTACTTGCAAAGTCTGGGACTCCCGAGAGCTGGCCCGAGCAGTGAAGACAGAAGCAAAGAAGGCATTCAGCAACTCCGCCTTCTCTGCATCATCCGTCACCACAGCACCCGTCTCGTTCAAGAGCGGGGCCACATTTTCCCTGGTTCTCCTTTTGTCTCCTATATACTTAAAGCAACCCTTCCTATTGGTCTTGACATCCCTCGCCAGGTTCAATTCCAAGGCTGCCTTGGCTTTCCTCATTTCATCCCTGCATACCCTGACAGCATTCTTATACTCGTCCTAAGCAGTCAGCTGCTTCTTCCACATACTGTAAACTTCCTTCTTCCACCTTAGCTTTTTCAGAAGCTCTCTGCTCAGCCTTGCAGGTCTCCTGTTTCCCTTGCCTGATTTCATGCTCTTAGGGATGCACCAATCCTGAGCTTGGAGGAAGTGATGCTTAAATATCAGCCAGCTCTCGAGCCCCCCCTACCTTCTATAGCCCTCTCCCATGGGATTTCTCCAAGCAATTCCTTGAAGAGATCAAAGTTAGCCCTCCTGAAGTCTAAGGTTTCAACCCTACTTGTCATTTTGTGCATACTGCACTTAATGCTGAACTCTGTCTTCTCATGATCACTGCAGCCAAGTCTGCCCCCAACCTCAACATCCTCCACCAGTCCCTCTTTGTCAGTACCAGTTATCTTTCAGTTTAATAAAACTTGAGATCACAGACAGTAACTCACATAGTTGGCTTGCTTAGCCTGAAATTCTGTTGTGCTACCCCAAATGGAAATTCCTGCAGCAGAACATACAACAGTTCTTACTTTCAGGAAACCAAATGAGTCTTTGTGCATTCAAAGGATTACCTTCATAACCAGAATGTACTTTTTCTGCCAGCAGCACACAGCAAAGTTGGTCCTCTGCTATTTCTGGATCTTGCACTTTGATAAGGTAAGGAGTCATCCGAAACGGGTAATAGCAAATCTCACTTTCACGCTCCTTTCCCGCACTAATAATTAAACAGAGTTAATTATTTCAACAGATTAATCTTATGCTAAACAAAGTTTTAATTTATCTATTGTAATTTCCTCATGACACAAGGACTGTATGATAGCTCCTAAAATAGCACTCAAGACCGTAACTTTCCGAATTTATTTATTTTTTGCTAGAAGAGAAGCTAATTCTGATGGCATCTTTGCATACCAACTGCAATAAAAAAAAAAAACCAACCTTGTCCTCTCTACTGCCTGAATTTAGAAGATCCACAATTGCTTTAAATGTATATTTGATGGAAAAAAAACCCACCTCCTATGATAGATTATTTTGTTGATCCAATAATCTTAATCTGTGACATTATACCTTTCAGAGAGATGAATTTATAGTTTTATTTTTATGAAGACTGCTATATCCCCCTCAGTTACTGTAAAGACCTTCTTTTACTCAATATTTATCCTGATTTAAAAAGAACGAAGATTCGGAAATTCTTACCTATAAGAACAGTTGTTTACTTAGCAAGAATCCAAAGCATACTAATGAAAATAACAACCATTTACACAGTGACTAAGAATTCAGTTGTAGTAAGTTTATAACAGCACAGCTTTATAAAACTAAAGCTTTTGGAACCAATGTTAGTTGGACAAAAAAAAGTCTACAGTAACACCAGCAGTACTTTTACAGTACATCCAATCCAGCACTTTGGAGCAGTGCATAGTCTCTAATTTGTTTAGTTTACTCCTACCTTAATGATCACTATTTATTTACTCCAGAAGTAATTAAGTAATACAATCCACAATTTTTGTTTTCGGAAATGCTACCAGAGATGCAATAAGCAGCAAGAAATCAAATTGCACAAGAAAGAACACAGAGTAAGTTGCCAGCATTTCCTAAATAAAAGCAACTAAAGGGAGTGGGAGTAGGAAAAGAAGAAAAGCAAAACCAAAGGAACTGTGTCATCTAGTAACTGCAAAAGAGACAAGTCAAGTTACCCTTATGCATCTTTCTCTATGGGACACTTGAGATAAATTTAAAGATTAGACATTTGTCTTCCAGAATGAAAGAGACTCTGTAGCAGATGCTGAGCAGAACAGTTCAATTAACATGAACTGAAGACTTTTCATAGCAGCAGGACATACCATATCAGCTTCTTTTATGGTGCAAAGGTCTATATTCACATTGATTAACTTCTAAGATGCAACTTCCTGAAATCACTTTGCAGTTTTCTCTGTAGCATCTAAGAGTTAATCAACTAGAGGACATGCATATGTTTTGCCTTATGTTCACATTATGGAAAAGTAAGAAACTTAGATACCATATGGTTCTTATAAAAGTCAAATACTTTTATAACGTATGGTTTCATAATATAACACTAAGCTTTATAATATTGTCGTCTTACCTGATGCGACAGAAGAAAGATTTCTCTTCCATGCAATCCTGGGTGGAAGACTCTAGAAATATTAAACATTTTATAACAGGTTACAAATTACTATGAGATTATGATATTTAAAACAAGACTTTTTTCTTAAGTAGTAAAGGGCGAATGATTTAAAAAGTTTATGTTCCCTGAAGTCTCCATGTGTATTTGCTAAACAGTGTACTTCATAAGCAACTAAGTCTCAATACCACTCATTCTGAGGCTGGCATGTGAATCACAGCTGCTTGCTTATTAAGCCTTTTGCCAAAAACATATGTAAACAGTTCTCTACTTTGAGCTGTTTACTCTCATGAGCTTTTCCATTGTACTTCATAACATTGACCAAAAGTGTTCAATTATCTGGGACCCCAAGATATTATCTTTTTCCTAGAAAAGCACTAGGACAGCTAGATCATGAAATTCCCACCCCCTCACAAACAAGTATTTTTCATGATGGCTTCTTCTCGCCTTTTAAGCCTATTTGCCATCCTTTTCCAGAGTAGCCACAGACTGATTTTCAAGGCAAGTTCTGGTCTTTTGAAGGCCTCAGTGCACAATACTTTTAGATATTATATTCTATGGCAGCTGATGGAATAGTGTGCATAGTTCCACTTACTGCATTTTTGAAATTTGAAGCTATATGCAAACATAATAAAACTACAGAAGATGTTTCAGAAAAAAAAACTGCGTAACCGAATAATATCTGTAATTAGGATCGCATGGTCAGAATTCACCATTGACCCTGTTTTGAGCCAGAGGTTGAACTACAGACCTCACAAGGTCCCTTCCGACCAGCTTTATGTATGCATTACTTAGTATATATTCATTGCTAATTGTTTTTTTAGATTAAATATCATTCACATTCTGACTTAACTTAATAGACTTAGTATAAAATGGATTGGAATTTCAAACATTTAGAGCAGACCTTGAATTTCAAGTGTTTGGTTAAAATAGTTGGCAGCTATTTCTCAATTCCTAACAGCTGTAGCTACACTAGTAAAACAATCCTCCCACAAACAAATATCAAGTGCCCTAAGACCTCTGACCCTTCACCATTAGCATGCCTAACATCATTTTTCTAAGGCTAAAAGAATAAAAATATGATTACACTTGGTGAATGCACAGTAGTGGTAGCTAAAGTACATTTTTCCACACTGTAATCAAGGTGTCCAGTATTCAAATTTTAAAAGGGAGGAGGCAGAACATTATCCTCCTTATATTTGAAGAAAAGAAGTTTTAAAGAAAAACTGTGGTCATTTGATTGCTAGTAAAAAATGGAAAGCAAACCCACTATTCAGCATGAATACCTACCTTGTTTTCATTCATCATTTGGATGAAAGGGTCACAAGAACCAATAAACAATGACATTAAGAGTTTTAGCCAACAGACAAGCCTTGCTGATTTATAAAAGTGTGTTTATACATCTAGGATTGTTCATAGATGTTCTAATAATGCATCTGTGTTATATCCTCAAAAAGTGATGGAGAAGGATATTAGTTCAAGTATTTGCATATGCATGACTGAAAGGTCAGAGAAAAATATGCTGTTGAGACCACCCACCTGCTCTATTGCAAATATTCCATGATGGTAATCTGTACGGGGTAGTAGAAGTATAGAACACACTGACATCCTGAGGTGCCAAGAACTCCACAAATTTGGCATTTTTAAAATAACCCCTCTTGCAGCGGAGAATAGAGGCAGCTTGATCAGAGATGTACAAAATTTTCCCAGTAATCAAAGAAACAGCTACAGCAAACATATCCTAAAAACAAAAATCTCAAATTACTTAGACAGTTTAAAACGTTCTTCAATCCAGTATGTATTTCTCAGAAAACATGTAAGATATAAAAGCATTAATAAGTACAAAATAAAAATTGAGGAAATTGTGTTAAACTGCATCTGTTTAGGGAGCAGTAAAATAAAATTAATCTGCTTATGAAGTAGACACAGTACACTTTTTGACCTATGCAATAACAATATGCTAGCATCTTACTGGATTACAAGCTCTAAATATCATTGCCTAAAATTTTATGATTCAGAATGAACTTGTGCAGTTTTATAGCTGGAAAGTCTTTAATTCTTAATTCATAATTTCCTTGTGCTTGTTACAGGCATATTTTACATTTACAACATTCAACTGTTTTGTTAAGGGTTGTTTATGTTAGCTTGTCCATCCACTGCAAAGTGAAAAAAAGTGCTCTAAACCACTTGGTAAAAAAAAGAAATGAGTAAACAGGTGGAAAAAAAAAGAGTCCCACACAACCACACACACAATCCACTTGTATCATTTCATGTTGGATTTTTTCTTGACACAGAAGAGTTTCCTGCGTCATAACCTTTAGTGCTCTATCTACTAACACTATACACAAACTTAAGAGTTGTCGTCAGAACACTGGTTTCACAAACTCAGATGCTTTAGATCAATTGAACAATGTTTATGATATTTGGCTGAAGTTCTCAGTTGTACTCTAGACTTCCTATTTATTTTACCTTATGGGCAACCTTTACGACTCAGATACATCAAAACCCACCTACTTCAAGCTGGGGAACATCCCCCATCATACCATTATTTTATTGATTTCAGAACGTCATACATTCAGGCAGAGGCTTCAGGAAAAAAAAATAGTAGAAGGTAGTCTAATAAGTTTAGATGCAATTATTTTTCGAAGACTCCATAATATATCCCTAAAACACTGGTAATATGGAAAATAAATTAAGAAAAAAATATCATTCAGACTATCATTTTACTGCTAAAAACTACTGTCATAGCTGTTCTTATCTAGATGAGAAGACATAGTATCACTGAATCACACAGTAAGCCTATACCAGTTGCAATGACTAGACAAATACCATAGAAGAGAACACAACAAACAGGGATTCCAACACTTTCATCGCTTTTCAGTCACACACAAAGAACAGGTGAAATATCAAATAACCCCTACTGGTAAGGATAAGCTGCAACAATTCACAGGTCTGTCCTGACTAAAATTTGGAAAGAGTTACTCTCCAACTTCAGCAGGTGTTCTAAAATGAAAACCAATGGCCTCTCACAGTGCATTATATCACACAGATGTTGAGATATGTCACACCATCATCTCTAAGCATAAGGTACAATTCAGAGGACCAAGGAGTTTAGATTCCTTATTTCCCACCTAACTGACAGAAAAAAACTTAGATCAAGGTGCCATTGGCAAAATCGGCAAAGGCTCAGAGTTTCTACTCAACATCCCCTGGAAGGCAAAAGCCAGCTTCTTCAGTTTATTGGCCTAGCTACCAACTCTTACCTTGCAAAAAGAAGGCATGCCTGAGAATTCCAGTTCTAGAAAATATTTTCAATATACGCTGTAGGCTTGGGTCACCATACTCACCGCATTTTTCATGATGTATTCTGAAGTTATAGTCTCCACTTCTTCCACCGTGTAAGATGACACATTGAGTCCGGCAGGCTGGGATTCATTAATCATCAACAATTGGTAGTACTCCTCATTGGCTACATGAGAATATTAAACAACTTATATTAAGAATTAAAAATCTCATCAATAAACATCCAGCCTGGAAGCGGTAAATGGACAACACTTTTTTTGGCATAAGCACAGAATGGGCAGTCGGGAAATCGAGGTACTACTCCAAATTAGTTTTTCCTCGATAGAGCTTCCTCATCAGTAACCCAAATAAATTTACCCACTTTAATATACCCACACGTGTGTGATCATATATTTTGGTCTGTTTGACAGCTCAAATAGTATGACATTGTAAATTGTTTTCAAATTATTTTTCTAACTCAAATACCAGCAAAATATCAAGCATCTAGAAAGCTGCTTTAACTCTCAAAGGAACACAAGTTAACAGAGCCAACAAATGGGAACATGACAAAAACATCTCTTTAGAAATGTTTTCAAACATAAACTTAGCTTTACACAGACAACCACATTTGAATTCCTATTTTAAATGTTTAATTTTATCCAGGTTGGCATTACCTAGGCGGCATCATACTTGATTACCTTTAACTTGTTTAATGCTTTTAAGGGCATATTTCAACGTCGTTAGGACACTAGATTTGCCTTTAATTCTCTTTTCAGAAGGAAGGTGAGCTTTCAGCTCTTGTAATGTTTTCAGCAATTCCTTTTGTGTTTTGGCTTTAGTGGACTGCTCGCTACTGTAGGATTAAAGACAAAAAAATAAAATGTCACTTGAATGCTTGAACTGACACACCATCTTCATAGAAGCCCAGATATACTCTGATACGTATCACGTACCTAAATTCATGCGGCTAGCTGCATTAACTTTTCCAATACCTAGTATCAACATTCAGAACTTACAGTAATTCTTAAGTTAGCTAGAATCATTTAAAATGAAAGATTTACCACCACCTGAAGCCTTATTGTAAAATGTACTCTGTACGTGCAACAGCACATATACCCAAGCACCAGAGAACTTTTTTTTTTTTGCCACAGTCTCCCTCCTCCCTTTTTAGTGGTATTTTCCTTAGTTCCTTTCAAATTCAAACTCAGAAATGTTCATGGACTTCAAAGGAGAGAAGCAGGAGGTCCATTCAAGTCTTCACCTCCTGTTCAAGCAGGTTCTCATAAGAAAGGTCCCTGAAAAGGGAATGGCAGTGGGAGAGCATCAAGTTAACAAAACAAATGGAGAAATCCTTGGAACAATACATCCCAGTTAAGCATGGCAATGCATTAAATAAGATAAGGAAACTTGACTAAATATGTAGGGTAAAGAATCAGAGGAGGATGGAGACAGAAATTGCATTCACATTTCCCAGGCACATGTTCAGAAGTGCTGTCTCAGTGTAGAAGGTCAAACTACAAAGATTATCA
This sequence comes from Pluvialis apricaria, assembly GCA_017639485.1. Taxonomy (NCBI): domain Eukaryota; kingdom Metazoa; phylum Chordata; class Aves; order Charadriiformes; family Charadriidae; genus Pluvialis; species Pluvialis apricaria. Next base: position 29,163,215 of record CM030014.1, read on the forward strand.
GTGCCAACGTCAGAAAATTATCACCTTCCTTTGCAGTTCCCGATATCTCTCCCCATTATTAAGAGGTGCTGACAAAATCAAAAAGGAAAAGAAGGTAAGGGAAGGGAGGAGGCAGATGACGAAGATGGGTGGCAGGTGGGTAGGAAGCAGTTAAAATGAAAAAATCACCTTGTCTTTCTCATTGTTGTGACTGATTAGCTTTTAAAATCTACTCCAATCAAGAGGATTCTAGAGCTTTTCTTAAACCTTCCTAAAAATAAATTATTCCCCATCAAAAGGAAGGTCTTTTCTTACCACCTGATTGTCATGGCTGATAGTCTTTAAGAAGTTACCCTAAGTGCCACTGTAGAAACAATAGTCTTTGCAACTGCGCTGCCGTGTCTGAAGGGCTCAATAAAGAGGCTTCAGCTTTCAGGTAATTTTCAAGACGATTTCTGAACGTTTTTCTGGGGAGTTTGAGAAGTTCTTCTGGTAGATTAGTCATCTGACAGGCATTGGGTGTATTTCACCAAAAAATGCTTGGAAAGTGACAAAGCTGGCTTGTACTAGAGAATACACATTGTTCTTGCTTACATCGCAACGTACTATGAGAAACATAGCATTCACTTAATCAGTGGTCATTTTGTACCGAGAAATAATGGCAAGGGATAAGACAAAAGACTATAGTACTCCCTTGGGAAACATTATGTTCATGCTGTATATTAAAATCACATCTACAATGTGGATTGACAGTTTGGACTGATGCAATCAAACAGGGCTTTGTTAACAGAAGAACCCTCTACGCTGGCAGTAGGAAGAAGAGAGAGGGAAAGGATTATGAAATAACAGAACATACTGCTGGTTTTGTGCTCTCTGAGTATGCTTCATGAGAGTGGTCACTCTTTTGCAAGAAAAGAAACCTTTCCAAATTAGCCTACAGCAGCAGCAAATATAGAAGACGGGCCTCCTTGGAAACCCAATACAACTCAAAAATGTTCTTCCAAGGATCAGTAGCATCAGGCACAGTAGCCAACGGCAGGGAAGGCGTGACTTGCAGAGGACAGAAGCAAGTTCTATAAGCTATAGGTTTAGCTCCTATCTTTATCAGCCTATTTTAGTCTTCTCTTTAAAGATCATTCTCTAGATATCCTCAGTCTCCCATTCCCAAAGGATGGTAAGATTCTGCTCTGTAACACTCCAGCACTCTGCCTGACAGCTAGGGAAAACACTGTAGCATCTGGATTCCTATTTATTTCTGAGCAGAGAGCTATTAGCAAAGTTTAAAATAGAGGGGTTAGAAAAACTACAATAAGTAACCCTCCAAAAATCTTGCAGTGAAGCAAATGGAATCAATGGGAAAAGAAGATTAAGAAATGCCTTTGGTTCATTCTGTCTTTCATATTAAGCAACATGAACTCCAGAACACAATTTTCAATTGAAAATACAGCATGGTACAAGATCTCCAGGTGCCTGCAAGGAAGACACAGAAAATAAGTTCATCAAGCACCAAAAGGTGCAAAGGGGTAATTTGAATGTACCACCTCTCTAGGAACTGCATCAGGTAGAAACACTTTCAGGTTGGTACATGTAGATAGGGTTCTTAACACCAGTATGTTATAGCTAGATATCCTTGATCTGCTCAGGATCAGATTTTGGTCTCCTGATGAGAAACTGACTTTAAAAACCCCAACAAGCACAGTAGGGCACTCTGAAGTGTCCAGATTTGAGCCTTCAGTGCCACCAGGTTTCTCAGGGCTATCAGGGTCAGAAGCAGAGTTCATACAGAGGGGTTCCTGCAGCTGATGTTGGTTTATCCTTACAAACTTGAGGCTTGAATCCTGGCGAATGGAACACAGGAGAGGCAGACGATATGACTGCTGGACATCAGAACGCATCCAACTAAATGTGTGAGTTCTGATGTTAAAACACTACTAGGTTGTCCTCAGGCAAGGGCTTCAGACTAAATTCTGAAGAGCAGAAAATTTAAAGAAAAGCTTCAAAAAACCGCTAGACCTGAAGCAATATTCAAAGTGAACCACAAAAATAAAATTACAGTTAAGCCACCAAATCAAAGTAAGATGACTTGAAAGGTTATCGCACAACTTGCATGGAACAGCAACAAAAAGCTCTAATTCAACCATGTAGTTAATAGGACATGCGACCAATTATGGACAGGAAGAGAATCAAAGATAGGATTTCTTGTGTATTCCTCCAGGTTTAGCCAGAACAAAACCAAAACACAACACTATTTAGTTTTCCACATTTAGCATTAAATACATACAAATTACTGAAAATATGTGCACATTAATTTACCTGCATCCACTGCTAGACTGATTGTGTTCAGAGTTCGCAATCATCAGACTAAATGCATTTGAGCTTGAACTAGAATAAGGAAAGATAGAAAGAGATTAATATTAGTAAGCCTAAAAATCAACTTTTAGTTCATTTTAGCTTTATATTTTCCTGTTAATGACTGGCTATCTAGAAAAAAAACAACAACTTTAAAAGCTTCTGCATGGTACAGCAAACGGAAACTGTAGCTTTTACGCATTTGTCTAAGAAGATGGTAGCTGTGTTCTGTACACTAGGCTATTATTTAAAAGATGAAAATAGCACAGCTGCATCCTTACACATAAGAACAGACTGACACTTTTTGATATACAATTATAGAAGCTGGTTTACAAGAAAATATATAAGGCCAATTAAACACACAATGATGAGAAGAAAGATTCAAATGAAGTTGGCCCCATGGAACACTAGAGACCTTTATGAATTATAATATATTACACAATTTACATCATAGGAGATTACAAGTTAACTAGAACACTCAGCTTCAATCTGAAGATACACTTTATACCAGAGTTGTTATGCAAAAATTGGATTCAAATTAAAAAAGCCTGTAGTGACAAAAATAAAAGTGAAATTTATTTAATATTAGCTACTACCTTTTATGACAGTCTGAAGATTCCATAAGCATTGTTGAATCTTTCCCATTTTCATCAGATTCATGGCCATGAGAATCATGCCCACTTGAGTAGTTCTCATTTGTGTCATTTCCACTGAAGTCATTTCCACTGGATCCACTGCTCATTTCAATATCTTCCTGAAGAGCTTCATGAGAGTGTTCAGGCTTTGTCTGAATTTCTGAATCTTCAGCAATCATCTGGCTATGGTTATTTGCAAGTCCAGAATAATCACTCATTTTCTGTTGCTCTTCCAAAGAGAAGGACGAAGAAACGCTTTCACTGATACTGGGCTGCTGCTCAGGGTTCTGCTCCTCAGTGCTAGAGTAGAACCCCTTGAACTTGACAGAGTCCACGGGATACTCATTAGAAACACCGCCAAAATCAAGAGCAAATCAAGCCATATTCAGAATTTTCTCTCTGTAAAAATTCTGTTTGGAAGTACAGACCCACAAATCTGAAGAAGAAAGGAAGGAAGAAAAAAAAAAAATTATTTTCTTGTTTGCCTTTACTGACAAACTGGAATTCTTACTGACTGAATAAATCAAGTGATGTTCATGGTTAATACATTCAGTATTTGAACAGTGCAAAGTTTAACTTTAATATAACTGCAAATCTAACAATGTTTTATCATGGAAAAGGTATTATTTTTTAGTAAACCTCCCCACAAAAAGAGGAAGTGTAATAAACATGAAACACTCTTTAAAAATTTAAATATTCACTTGTTTTCCATTCTTCTTAATAGTTGACAATTTTACTGCCTGGATTTGGACAATAGCTGACAAATTACTGTTTTCAGTGAAACCATTTCCCTGGCTTCCAGTTAACCTTGATAAACAAAAAGATTCCATTCAGACATCAGAGGATTCCTTATTTAGTTTGGAGGTTGTTTGGGTTTGTTGGGTTTTGTTGGGTTTTTTTTAAATACATAGTCAGTTTTATCTACCAATTACCACTAATTCGGGGGGGGGGGGGGGGGGGGTGGACGGGACACCAAAAAATTGCATAGTTTAGAAAAGTAAGCTTAAAACAAAACAAAAAAAATCCCCGCTTTTAAAGCAAATTCTAATACACCAGGCTCAAAATCAGAGTGCATATGGAAGTGAATTAAGAACAGTTCAACTTTATTCATAAAGATATTTAATCTGACTCATTTCCTCGTCTATTTCAGCAACCCACAGAGACAACAATATGGCAAAACCATGAACTAAGATTCTCCGAACAATGTAAGTCATCATCCAGAAAAAGAAAAGCATTTGTTTTTAAAACAGAGCCATGTTTGTTCCTTCCTCTTTGTTCCTTTAAAATACTCCAGATTACAATTGTTGACTAATAAACTTCTGACTGGAATAACAAAGTCAATGAAAAAATCTGCAGCTAAGTTTTGCTAGTATTAACCACAGCAGCTTCCTTTTAAACACAAATAAATATATATATTTTTTTAGAAAGCCTGTAACAGAAAACATTAACTTAATATTCATTTAAAACACATTATGATTCAACTTCCCCCCCCCCAAATACACCATTGAAACTATTTTCTTACCATCCTAATTGCTGCTTTTCCAGACATTTTACATTTATTTTGAGTTTTTCAGAAGAAAACACTACTCGTCTCCTCGTTTGGCCAAAGTAATATGCAAGATACCTGTTTTCATTTGAAAGAGGAAGCATAGTTTAAGGACATTCATGTAAGCTATCAGTAATGGTATACACATATAAATAAATTTTTTTTCTTTACAAGATTATTCACTAGTACTTCGTTATAGATAATAACAGAAAACCCCCTTTGGGCAGAGTAAAATATACCGACATTTTACTCCTGCACATATTCACTTCAGGTACTCTAATCCAGACTAAACTGACATCCTGTTATGCCGTTGTATTGAACAGTAGCATACAGGCAGTAAATTATACTTTAGTACCTCTAACAGTTTTTTCTGGACCAACTACACCACTTCTATCTTAAAAATTACATAACTGGAACATGCAATAAAAGAATATTTACTCATAGATGGAACTCTAGCATTACTTCACAATGGCATATACTCTGGTGGCCAATGATTAACTAGATCAGACAGTTCATCTCTGACAGACAGAGCTCACGCTTTCACTTGGCTGACTTAGTTAGACAGTTTAATGAAGTTCTGTCCCTGCATATAATCCACTTTGGCCACACGTGCTCTTAAAGAGCCTGACCGGTTAGTGGTACCCATGCTACCAGCAGTATCACGGCGCGTGCTTAACAATGCAGGGCAACACACAACTCATTTTATCTGAGTGACTGAAAACATCAAAGGGCTCAGGAGAGTGAATATAGAAGGTGGCACTGGGAATAACTATATGGACAGCATATGAGACAAACCTCCTGTTACTGTAAAACTAAGGAACGTTTTATAAATGTGTTAATCCATTCTCAGCCAGGAAATGTTCTTACCACTACTTCAAATATTGCAGAAATAATAGCATCTGTCTGATTAAATAACTGAGCCAACTCTCAAGAAGCTATTTCTCATGTGTCATCTGTACTATTATTTCTCAGAGGGCACTGAGGCTGTAAGTTCTATAGAGGATTCAGCGAGTAAAGGAACTCCAGCAAGCTATTCAGCTAGCAACGGGATGGCTTTTTACCTTCTCTGTGAAGGTTAAAAGTAACCTTGGAGATCACCTACAGCATTTTGTCCACTTCAAATAAGTGCCTTATGCACATCAAAATTACAAAAAATTAACCCCATGATGATTAAAATGAAGCTTTTGGAAAAAAAAGACACTTCTGACATGTAAGAACTTAAGGTGACATCAACCATTCCTCATACTATATTCTGCGCCCAAGGTAGGGGTTTCCTCCTACTTTGCTGGCAAAATACTACTTAGAAAGAGCTTCAGATACAAGAGAAAAACATACTGCCATAACTGGAACAACACTATCTGCTAGTAAACTATGTTATGTGATTTCTTTAGAGGTAGAGAAAAAAGCTCTCAAAAAAAACCCAACTTTGGGCTGCTATACTTAAATCCCTTAAAGAAAATAATATAAATCACTACTGATAGGTTCATAAGCATGAACCGCCAAAAGACAAGCCCTTAAGAATAGCTCTAAATTCTCTGAAGATATTTAGCCCAATATTAGTAACACATCTATCAGGAAAATTGTGTTATTTATGAGAATAGCAGTGCTTGTACCACAGCTTTCCTACTCTGATTGCAAACATGCTGTATTTCAGTCTTTAAGCGTAAATATCTTCTCCTGAATTCTGAGGCCAAAGAGTATTACATATACCATAGTATATCCAGCCTCAAAAGTTGTGTGCAAATATTTTTTTTGGAACAACCTTTCCTTGGAAAATTATCTCCCCAGTCTTTTCTGTAATCTTTGGAAGTTTAAGAGTCAATGAGATTGTGCCATAACTAGCATGTAGAGTCTTACAGTTTGAAATTCTGGGATGTTAAACCACTGATGAGTAATTTTTTCCACCTCCAAATATCACCTATTGTCTCATCTCTTCTTTCCCTGACACCTAGGCTAGCTTCTGCCAGGTATTTGTAGGGAACTTCAATAGTGCTTCTTTAGGTGGGAGAGAATAATCCCCAAAATATATCTATATACAACTTTTGAGGAGCTTCCTGTGCCTCCTTGAACAAGAGTTTAGTAATTCAGTGACAGTAAAGATTTCAGGGTTTTTAAAAATATTTATTTGAAGCAATGAGTTCAAATTAAGAGAATCACCAACAGAAAAGAAACAGGTCCTAGCCTATATGAGATACCATGTGAATTTTCTTCCTCTTGATACCTGGCAGAAACTTGTGTCAGAAAACACTTAAGTTGTGTCACTTCTGTCTCTAAGTAGCAACATGCCAGAGCTTCCGCAGCTTTGCCCACAGTAAGTATCTATGCAGTTCCTACTAACTACATTACAGTGACTACAGAGCCCAAGGACAACAGCGCCAGAAACAAAAAGGAGTATCCCAGTAATGGAGAAGATACAAGGTTGACCTTTTCAAAGGTATCTTTCGAGAAGAATCAACTCAACTTCTTGAGATGGAATGGTGTCCTTAGGCAGGACTGGAAGACTAATGTCACTGAAAGTCAGCCTTGCACAAATTTTCTTCTGTTTCAAAATCTCAAAAGCCTCAGAGGTACATACCAGAATAAGGAATACAGGAAGAATAAATAGGAAGGAACAAGAAAAACATTATGATAGACTTCCAAGAGCTTCTAGGGAAAGAAGGAAGAGGACTGCTTCTAAAACAGGAGCTTGTATAATAAATAAAAAAGCCAAGATCCCTCAAAATAGCAATGTTAATATATTCCATAAATTTGGAGAGATTTTCTAAGAAAATATTGGAATAACTGAAAAAAGAACAGGCTGGCAATTACCCTACACCATGCTCCGTGCCTCTAATTTAGGTAAGAGCTGATGCATCTAGCTAGACTTTACTCTCAGACAGAGGAAGACCTTAAGTGGAACATCTGCACGCATACGCAAGCACCATGCAAACACTTTAGGAGCACAGAGGGTCAGTCATCCCAGAGAGATTAACTAACTTTGAAACTAGTCTCAGTCAAAATGCCATAATAAATTGCACATATTCACCCCACTTATATGCTTGAATAAATTTCCAATCAATAACCAAACAAGAATGAAAAGGTAAAAGCCAGCATGCTTCCCCAGTCTGAGGCTCTCCCCCGTTACCACAGTTTGAGGAAGGTAATTGCACCTCATACCAAGTTCAGTAAGCAAGTGCAGACAGTCAGACAGAAACAGAGGAAGAGCTCTTTTACATTTGACAGAAGTACATTAAGCCATTTTTTTTTCCTCATTTTCTGCTCCATCCTTCTAAACTTTTAAGAGAGGTCGTCTATTTTGATTCTGTAAATAGAAACTTCTTTTTAACCTTAAATTGGCACCAGCTAAGCTTGATTTTAAGGCAACTGGCTCACAAAAAAAACATTCTACTCTGGGAGGTTTGCTCTGTCTAGAAAGTCACTCTGAGAAAGACTACAACTCTTTAAGATCCTGATGCAGTGTATGAAAAAGGCAACATAATTCCAGTGAACATTAAGGACGAATGCAGGCACTAATATGCCGGGTTGGATGCACAGAAAAAGTCTTCTGGTTATTCATTAGCTACAGTAGTTCCTTTATCCTGCAGTAACACAATGGAAACAGCCTGAACTTTAGTGTGCCCAGAAAAACACACCAAAATATGTATGGACAAATGCTTGAAGAAATAATGGCTTTATGCTTTTGAAAAACCTTCTTAAGAAAGACTGTAGAACACCAAGGAGGGAAATTTCTTTTGAAACTAGGGCATTTAAACTCAAAAAAGTTGTTTCAGCAGAGATCTGGTTACATTCTGACAACAATTTTTCCAGATTTCTTTGCACACAAAAAATATCACGTCTAGTACTGGCATTTAAATAATTAAAAACTAAAATTCCAGATTCAAAAATACCTTATTCAAGAACTGAGTATGAGAAGAACATCTGAAGATTTGAGCCTAAATTTGCAACTAATATGAGCTTAGCAATATTCCCAAATGAAGCAGGAGGCACACCACAGTTTATGACCACACTTTAGACATGTGAATATTTGGGGACTCTTAACTGTGCTACCACCAATAGGAGACATACCTAACGGTCAGGATTCAATTTTACTGAGGATGTTATCTGCAAGCAGAGCTTCCACACATCTTCTGGATGATTGCTTTGCAAAATGGTAAAAGTTTTCTCATTTGTATGACAAATAACTAGCAGGGGTTTAATCATATAGTACAATTTTAGAGAAAATTGAAAATTAACGTCTACAATGAATGCATTCTCCCTGTGCAATTAGACAATAATTAAATGATCGGTAGTAGCAAAACGTTAGGAAAAAAGTTGAAAAAACAAACAATAATCCAAGAAGTGACTTGTCTAACAAAACAACTTCACCAGCAATAATGTTGAGAGCTTCACTTTTTTGTGGCAAGAGACAGAACAATTAATAGAATACCTTCACTAGGGCACTTTCTAGGTAGGGGAAAGAAAAAGAAAAAGATAGCAGTATTCTCAGACTTCACTATAAGAAAAAATAACAAAAGATATTTAACAATTTCCTGCAAGACTTTTTGAATAAATAAAAAAGAAGCTTTTTTTCTTAAGTAATTTCCTTATCTCACTGTGAGTCAGCATACACAAGTTTCGCTCTTTTACTTAAGAAGGAATGAGGCATAAGTGAATTTTCTACTTAAGATCAATAAAACTATCAACATCTAGAATATCACAAAAGTGCTTCCATAAAATCTGAATTTCACAGCATTCATTTAACGATTTGTTGATAAGGATTCACCTTTCAGTTCAAGAGTATCCTGAACACAGGACTGTTATTTAAATAAAAGTTTGTAACATCTTTATAAAGGCGACCCTAACTAACCACTGCTTACAGCTGCCATTGACAACAGAGGAGCTGATCAAGACATAGCCTTGGTCCAGAGCCATCCAAGTGCCACCCTGAATTTATAGCAGCATCTATATAGGAAGAGGTCAGCATAAGCACCAGGCCAGGGCCCTTGCATCCGCAGTAAGGATGCTTCCAACCAGACTGTTTCCTCAGTGAAGAAACTCAAACCCAAAATTAAGGATAAGTATGGTTTTAAGCTAAAAACATTTTGGCTTCAAACGACGTTACTCCCAGTTTATACCCCAAAAATAGTTCTCAATGAGTATATATATGACCGAAATCACAGTTCGAAGCTAAAACAAACACAGAACAATATATTTTCTGCATAAGCTCTAGGTGGGTGGGTGAGAGGGGAAGCATCTTTCTGTTATCATGAATTATAACAATTACACGTTTCTTACCTGTTTTTTCTATGAAAAGTCGGTAAAAGTGTTTATCAAGCTCCCTCCCTGCCAGCATCAAAAGCATGAAGTGCCTAGGTCCAGAGTCTCCCACAAGCATTCAATTCTTGTCTCATCCTCTTCTACTGGAAATCTTTCACCATTACAGAATCCGGACACCTCTATAACTATAAAATATAAAAGAAATACCTGGGCCCCCCAACAGTGTCCTCTTCAAACAGATACCAGAGAGATGCTCACAGTTATGCCATGCCTATACAGATAAACGTTGGTTAAACATGAAACTGTCATCCAGCAGAGGAATCAGATACAAATTTGCATTTTAAACACCTTTGGTCTAAAGCAAGGTCTTACAGAGCTTTTAAATAACAGTCTCTTCTACATTAGATAAAATAACCTTCCCACCATGATAATGGTATCATATCGACACATAGTCCGTATGGGCTGACACAGCCACTAAGAATGAAGGGCCAACCTCTCCAGCAGATAACAGAGCAAAATGCCTGATGCAGGCAACAGGAGCTCCAAGTGCTTAAGAAGTTTGGTTAGAATACCATTTTAACACCTGATTTAAACTCATTTACATCGCTGTAGGCACAGTATGAGCATTAAAGAGTTTACTAGGCAGCTACAAAATTTCAATTCACAGAATCACAGAATGGTTGAGGTCAAAAGGGACCTCTGGAGGTCATCTTCTCCAACTCCCATTTCAGGCAGAATCACCTAAGGCAGGCTACCCAGGACCACCTCCAGATGACTTCTGAATATCTCCAAGGATGGAGATTCCACAGCCTCTCTGGGCAATCTGTTCCAGTGCTCACTCACTAAACACAGTGTGTTTAAAAAAAAAAAAAAAGTGTTTCCTTACATTCAGAAGTCTGTACTAACAAGGTCCACCAACACTATTATTCTTCCTAATAAAAACAGTTTCCCAAGAAAAGAAACAGGGAATTTCGGCACGAAAAAAAAAAATCTGAAAGCTCTTCTATTAAATCCGGGAAGCTAAGTCTGTTGGTACATGCCACTGCCATGTAACACAAAGAAATACTAGAATAAAAATCAGAAGTTCAGAAGATCAACATTTGTGTGGCAAACAATTACATCACTTTAAGTGCTTCATTTGAATATGCAGAAGGAATGTCTGGAACAAAAATTTGGAACAGTGTTCAAATCCCAAGCTAACCATTTTGGAACACAGCCCATGTTAACATGCCTTAATTTAAAATGCTGCACGTCTACCAACTGTTAAAAGTACATTTGTGTTGGCCAGACTTAAGGAAGCATTTATTCACAGCATTCCATTCTGCATAACATCACAAAGCCGATATGAGTTCTACAAGTCCCAGGTTACGATACAGATCTGTGTACATTTGTTCTTTAAATATTTTGCCTCTGTCTTTATCATAAATTGATAAAACAGAATTTAAATTATAAGCTTTCTATCTCTGACCACAGGAAGTGTTAGAAATTGCCCTATTTGGAGCTACTTGCAGATTTCACAATTTTTAGCTTGGACACAGAAAATGCGTGGAATGCCTTTCAGCACTAGTTAAATCCTGGTTTAAAAGACAGCTCTTCCAATTCCCTCACACTAACTCATCCCCCTGTAATCTATATTTCCTTAATGGAGTTATGTTTCTACATTCACTAATCAAGATCTACAAGATATTAGCCACAAGGCCTTGCCTGACTATTTATGAAGTGACATAACACTTTTCTAGTTTGATGACCTCCATCATGACATTTTCCTAGATAAAAAAGTAAAAAAAGTTTAACGAAGTCTAGATTTGAAGAGGATACTTGCAATAGCAGCATGTACCATTTTAATTGGGTATCATATTGGCTTAATCCACTTAATGCATTCAGGAACATAATAAGAAAAAACAGTCCCTGCTAACTACTTAGAATTCTCATGACAAGCCTTTCTACAATTTAACTGAAAGCTAAGACAAATCTACGCCTAAAGGATGTTCATCTGAAACTAAACACAAGTCATTCAAACCAGACATTTTATCAGTTTGAGTAGAACTAGAGGCAGTTAAATCTAACCTTCTGGTTTTCTATTCTTTATCAGAGCAAACATACAAGTGACTGAGTATGCCCAAATCCCAAAGAACGGAAAGAGTTCATCCATGCATGGCATCTTAAGAAGGCCTTTACCACAGAAGGAAGTCTAATTTGATCGGTATATAAAGAAGATAGAACTTGTGACATCTCCTTCGATACTGAAATACAGCTATTCTAAACATACACGACTTCAAATATTAGAAAAGAATGAACAACCTCCTTTAGGGAACACACCTGTATTACAGGATTGCAACCAAGTTCACTTTCTGTAGAGAACTGAAGTCACACCTGCACCATTGAAAAGAGAACATTGTCAGCTTTAAGAACCTATTCAGATCACATTTTGTAGCCATAGAAAAACAGTGTTTGTTTTGGAGGTTTTTTTCAGTCATTTAGACTAATCAGACACTATAATATTAATTCTCAAAACATCAGTTAAAATTTCATCTGTATGGCAATATCACAGTACTATCCAGAACTGCTATACTTCCCTTTCCTGTCTGGGCCAATATTGTCCCATCATCAGATCACATACAACAAAAACACTTGGATAAATATTCTTTGCATCACAGATGACATGCCTCCACCCTTCTCCTTTAAACTCAGTGTTTCCTTTTTTTGCTGCAATAACCACCAACTTTTCTTAATTTTCAATATATTTCCATAATTCTGACCATCTATTCTACCTTCTTAATCCACCACACATCCCGTTTGAGTTGTAATAAGCTTTTTTGTCATCACCTTCTCACACATTGAATATAAACATGCGTAAATCAGTATCTCTGATGCCATCCGTTCAACTTCTCAGAGATCAGAATAGTTATCAGCCTGTTAGAAAGTAAAGCACAACTGGCCAAAAAAATACTGTTGGAAGCTATGGCCTGCTTCCTAAATAAAAGCTTAGAAGCATAACATTTTCCTTTCTCCTCCTGAGCTATCATCCTGATTATCTGAGTAACACTAGCTCCTTTATTTTCTGGACCCCAGAATTTTCCTCATCATTAAAATTCCTTAACACACCTGCAAGAGGAATCAAAAGACCATAAGCTTTATTAATAAACTTCTGCACCGCAAACAATGCAGATGCAGCACTTGATACTGGATGTGACAATAAATTTCAGTTTCCTAAAGACTTTGAGAAGCCACATCATTTCCACATGATTCATGATTTGTAAAACAGCTCTTTAAAAATCTAATGCTCTGAATATATTTTTATTTTTCAGCATTCTGACTTTACAGCTGAAATGAAACATACAAAGCAGCAACAACAAAAAAATTAGTTCAGACTCACTGAAGAGCTTATATTATAAAGCATTTTCTTGGGGACAGTATAAGACACTCACCTTAGTGAATGTACTAACCACGATCTTTCCAAATCCGAAAGTATCATCAATATATTCCTGTTAAAAAAAAAAAAAAAATACACCAAGTTTTATAAGCAGGATTAAAAATTTTTTATGAAGTCAAGTCCACTTAATAATGCAATACAAGTCCAACCATGTAAAATACATATGCCACAGATGAAGAACAATTATAAAGACTACAAATCAAAAATGAAAGGAAACACAAGAAATTTTACTAATAAAAATATTTATTATTGTAACCTAGCTTCTAAATTGGTTCTTTGAGCAATACACAGAATAACTAGTCACTGAATTCTGTTCCCTTTATAAACATAAGAAACCCCCCAAAATTCCACCTCTATGACCTTCATTTATTGTTAGAACATTGTTTAGATAATACAGATATCAACACAATCTATTTCAAAATCAACCATTCACTCATTTAAGCACCCAAGCTGAAGAATGAGTACTATCTAGTATAGAATTTGGGATCACATATTTGAATTCAAGTTATGTTTCTTCTTCCACAGACTACAATCTTAAAACATTTCACCACTGAACTACAAATTTGAAATTAACCTTAGCAAATTAAAAACTCTGAAGAGAGCTAATTCAATTGAGCAAAAGTATTGACATCATGACCAAGACTAGTTTCATATTCCAAAATACAAGGATGCATCTCAAAGAAAAAGCTGTTCCCAGCTCACTCAAAATATATGCTTCTTTTACTTATAGCTGTTGTCACAGAAAGAAGCTTCCTTAGCTATGTCCCAGAGGACCAAACAGGAAAAAAATAAATCCCTCAGTCCTCAAGTGACGGTTCTTAAACAGACCTAAGCCTATGTCATCAGTCACTTCTATTCCTGAAGCACCCACAGCACCACTATTCTTTAATTTTCTTGCAGTTTCATACTGGTTTTCTTGTTTTTAAAGCTGTTTATTCTCCCCATGGAGTAACTAATAGCAAGAAGTTAGACTGAGGTAATGGGACAAAGTCAACTCAGTTTTACTATGAAGAGCATGGTACCAGCACATTGTTGAACTTATCGAGTTCACTTCATGGAGGGTCAATCTAAACAATGCTGTGCTGACGAACACAGCCCAGCTCCTAATTTATCATTTGCTTTCCTGCAACTATAAGAAGCCAAGTACCAAAGTAAGCACCTCTTCTCCCCCCCCCCCAAAAAGCAGTCAGAGCCACTCCTCCATCATCAAGCAGGAATTGTTCTCTTCTCTGCCAGACGAGAAGCAAAGCTTATTTTAACCTTTCAGGTAATTATTCCTTCTTCTGTTAAGCCCACCACTTATGCACAAGTCTCCACAGTGGATCCAGACCGATCATCCCCAAGAAGCGACAGAAACTGTCTTTCTCAAGTTTATTCCTTCACCTTGAATAATAAGCCATGGCCCAGAGCTAAGTTTAATTGCCAACAGGTTGGATATTTGCCACAGAGAAAAAAAGTGAGCAGACATACACCCCTGACTTTTATCCTTTTTAAAAAGAATAACAAAAGTTATACGTTTGAGGAAGTGTTGTCAAAGAAGTGAGGGGAAAAAATTATCACACTCCACCATGCAGTCATATATTTTACCTTCATTATGGGCAAAAGTAGATCTAAAGTATCTACAACACCATATTTCAACTTTAATATTTGTTGATGTATCCATTAAGCAGCCTATTTGCACACCTACTGCTCCCCTCCCTTAAAAAAAAAAAAAAAGGGGGGCAGAATTTCAACACGGGGTATTACATTTACAAAAGTTCCAGCCTAATGCTGCTCTTCAGACATTGCTGCAGTTCATACCCAGTTAAAGATTTCAGTCAGAATGAAAGTCCGATTCTGGAAAACTCTATGCCAAATAAATTCTCTGACTATTGCTAACACAGCCCCCACCGCATCAGCAATACACTCCACAAAGCACAGCAACCTAACAAACACGATGTACTTGTCCTATGAGTTGGTTGTCTTAGTACCAAGAAATAAGAGCTCGAGTCACAGAGGAACCCATGGTAGAGAAGTAATTGAAATCAAACAAGTGCTTTATATACTGAACATCTTTGTACAATTAAAGAAACTAGTAGAAACATAAAAGTACATGTAATAAGGTCAAGCACAAAAACCATACTAAGATACAAAAGCTGCAAGGAATAAGAAGTATAGGAAGCAAAGCCAACAAAAAAAGGGAAGAACTGGACATCCTTACCACTTCATCTTGCCTCCCTAAGCTTCAATTATAAAAAATTACAGGTGTTATTTAACAGTGAAGCACCTGTTTCAGGACAGGATGTTTGGAAGGCAGTGTAGCTTTCGTTCTACTTTTAAAAGCCATCTATACAAGGAAATCTCTAACTATTCTATCTATAAGAAAAATCAAGCATTAAGAATTACCATGGTACACTCAAAAACAGCTGGAAGCAAAACTCCAGTCTTTCCTGGACATTTTGATGTACAAATGAGCTCTCTTTCCTGCTATCACATCTTTTCAGGATGAACATCAGTACCACCTGCACCAAAGTTCTGCAACCTGCTCACACAGTCTGCAGAATAACCTTGTTCTCTTGTCCCAAGAAACATGCTCTCTGTGTATTTCAGTCCACTCGTCATGTAAACAGCGTGTTGAGTCTCTACCCCTTCAGCACCCCCAATAACGTTTTGCTTTCTATTGGGAGAAAACGAAGGCCAAAGGAGAATCATATTTCATGATTATATATCTCAAGGAAGGTAAATTTAGCCTTACTTCTTATTGTGTCCTACAAGCAAAGTTGTCTAAATCTGACTACTACAAACATCAGAGAAACCAGAAGGCTCCTCTAGGACTACCACACACTACTTCAGCAGCAGCTGAAAACATCTGTACAAAAACTTTCCTTGACCTTACAATAGCTTTCACACACACAAAAAAAAAAAAATCTCATAAACTCACTTGCATATGTTGATAAGCAGGGAAAAACATGCTCTTCAGAACCACTGACTGTGCAACTTGCATGAAACTTAGTACACTCCTGCTGCCCCACAGGAACTCTTCAAGAAGGGAAGACGACCAAGTAAGAGGACTCTGTACTGGATTGGTACAAGCCGAGCGCAGGCATTCAAACATAAAGGCCCTGTCTACACTTAAAGGATAACCTTCAAAATACAAAACAGAAGCACAGAAGCCTGACCTGCCCATGTTCCAGCACTGCTGGCAGGCAGAGTACAAGCAGGCTGCACGAGCATGCCTGGTGATGTACTAAGCCACTTACTACAGTACCAGATCACTGTGCGTATGCTCAGGCATGTGGATTCCCATGTGTTCGGGTGCTTTCCTACTACATATGGTTGCTGGCTCACTGTCAGCATGAACAGACTGTGCTCTAAAGAGTAGCTTCAGAGCCTCTCCACAGCCTTTCCAGACATACCCAAACCATCTGACCCTTCTTCATTTTGGTCCTCTCTGTATTTCACAAAAGTGGCCTGGGGCCACAAGAAATCCCAGCGACAGATCGCAAAACCATTAGCCCACATAGTGTTTTTGACTGCCGCCTTCTCTTTTCACATGCCCTTTGAACATACTTCACAGAAGAAAAGTCTCTCACCTGTAGCTAAAAAGAAAAAAAAAAGCAACCACCAAAAAAACCCTCTCCATATCAGAAGGTGAAGTTGTTCTTTACTAACCAACAACTAGCAAGCAAAAGGTTTGCCTTACTACCAACAGCACATGCAACATCAACCGCCTGGCCTCCAGTGGTTAAGTTTAAGGCAGTGGTTAAAACAGGAGAGGGGACAGACACCTGTAACACAGTACACAAAATATCAGTGGCATTACTTTCAAGACCACCATTTTCTGCATCCAACCTCATCTGTACCCAAAAGTGCAAGTCAAAGCTCTTCAGAGTAATAAAACTATATCACAAAGAATAATGCAGATACTAATTGACCCATTTGCTGTTCAGTGCTTGCCAAGCTACATTAACACAACAAATATTCAAGCAGTTTAAAACTTGCAGAATAGGGATATAACTTAATGTGGAAAGTACGAATGCAGCAAGACAACCCAGTTAAAAATCTCTGTAATCCACCATCCTCATAGAGGAATTCTAGGCCATGCAACCAAAACCGGACACAAAAATTCCTTCTCAGAAACACCTGATTATCTAGTAATTATGATGTGGTAACGTTATGAGTATAATACAGTGTCTACAGGACATTCATGCCAAGTGTTACACAATGCCTTGCTAAGAACACCATGTTCCCTTTTAACATAGGCCAACCATAGCAACCCTATATAAAACACTACAGTTGATCTAGACTAGAGATAATTTACTTGTTCTACTGGCTAGTGGTAATCTACCTGCTCTTAAACCACACCAAATATACTTCATCCCACAGTAATGTGCTCATGTGCTTATACTTCAGGGGGTTAAAAAAGCTTTTCTGCAGTAAAGCACGTTTTAGTATTGTAAAGATGTTAAGAGAAATAAGGGTGTGGCGAGAACCCAGGAAAAAAAAAATTGATTTATCAGTCTGTATCTAAACCAAACACTTCCTGGTCATAATAAAGTCTGAGGTAGAAGAAAAATCCAGAACTCTGCTTCAAATCAGTTTCCCCATTTCACTCTATTCTCATACTATGGCTAAATTCCATCATAATCTCAGTTTACTCAAAAAATGTGATTCTTCACAGGGGAGATTTATTACTATAAAAATGTATTGTCCAGGGACAGACTCAAGTAAGTCTATCAAATAAACTGAGCTGTAACGTATTTTAATCTTATGACTGGGGGAAAAAAGTGCAAAACTAAGGTATTACGCTAAAAGCTGCCACAATATGCTCTTCGATGCCACTCTGTGGAAATCCAAAAGGAATAAGAGTAAGCTGTAAAAATTAAGATTACTTGGATTTTCACAGATAGCATTCATGTGTTAAAACAAATATAGGAAGCCTATAACAAGTCCTGCCAACTGACAAATAAACAAAAAGTCCAGCAAAACCATGTAGTCTTTGGATCATAAATGAAACCAGAAAACTTGCCAAATCTGAAGGAAGTGCACAAAAGCCAAAATGCTGCTTTCCATGCTTTTACCTTCTGGACTACATCAAGCCAAACTACACTTTACTTCTTCACAGCACAGGACAGACCACACTCTTTTCACTGCACAGCACTGGACACTTACGCCACCAATCCAACTTAAAGCATTCTCCCTTCTACCTTGAAAATAAACACCTAAAGTGGCCAAAACCCCACCGAAACTGAAGGATATGACTTTTTTCTTCTACTCTAGGCCAAAGGCCCTCTCTTTTCCATTATGTCTCACTAGTGAGGTAAGCAAGCTCCACAGTCTGGAACAAGGACTCCATGCCTCAGGACAGTGCCCTAATCACAAGGCTAACAGCAAGCCTTGGATGAAGCGAAGACACGGTCCAGTTCTTAAGTGAAACTACCTCACTTTGCAGAAATAATGCAAGTTTCAGTAAGAAAGGGCAAAAAGAAAGATCACAAGACCATGCAAACACACACAAGCATAAGCAAGAAGGAACTTGATGTTACAGCGCGACAATGTGGGCACTCTCCCTAATGCGAGTCAAATTCTAGGCCCTGCTCGCAAATTCAAGAGCCACTGTGTAAAGTCCATGAACAGCACTGTGCCCAAGGCTGAGATGATCAAAGACACACACAGACACTGAGGCACCCTAGAAGGCATGAAAAGTTTGAGTTTCATCAAGTTCAATGCCCTCAAACCTTCTAATATACGAGAGGATCCATTTATGGAATAGGGCTACACCATCGAGGCCTTAGCCGTCAGCTTGATATTCTCAAGTTTTATCAACACCCTACATTATCAAAACTAACCATTTGCATTCAAGTAGATATTCCTCACTGCCATCATTGTGATTAATTCAGATTTTACCTTGACAGTAAGCAAAAGTCAGCTCCAAAAGATAGTTGCAGTTTTAACAAATGTTAACTAACTTTAACTGTCATCTGTAAACAAACTCTGTGGTTAAAACATACTGACAACTTGAAACAGTTTCTCACTACACTAAATCAGTTTTTTTACACTACTTTTGACTTGACCAGACAATCTTACTGCTAAAATCAGTACAGAATTTTACCTTTTCCCCTTTACTTGTAAATGCTTAAGTGGTAGCTATTCAATCTCAGATGTGTAAGACAGTAAACCTCGGAGTCAAATATTTGGAAAAGAAAAAGAAAGCCAGCCTAAATACATAAACCAACATGTTTCTTCAAAATCCTTCATGTGCACTGTCTCAGCCAAGTTACTGTTTCACTGAAATACAATTTCAAAGCGCTTCAGTTTCCAAGTACCAGAGACCTCATACTGACCTCTTTGGGGGCTTTTTAAGCTCAGAGAAACGCTAATACCCAATCCTAACCTATTACAGAAAGTCAGTTGTAAAGTATCAGCTTGACTGTTACCATACTGCTCATCTATTTGCATGAAACTGTACTTACATAAACTGTTTTGTAATCATGCATGTAATAGCATGCAACTAATGTCAACAGCAGCACAACCGCAGGGTCCCAAGGAACAAAGTGTCCTTGCAACTACAGGCAACACAAAAAGAGAAATCCACAGCACTTGTTGCCTACTCTACCTGTAGCTCCCGCATCCCAGCAGCGCGCTGAGATTCTGTTACTCACTGCCACACGGCTCCTCACGTGAAAAACAGCCACCCAGCAGCTGCCTACACCACCGTTCCCTCACGGGAAAGAGTACGGGACCACGGTCGGTGCTCACCGGACCGGGACACG
This sequence comes from Pluvialis apricaria, assembly GCA_017639485.1. Classification (NCBI taxonomy): domain Eukaryota; kingdom Metazoa; phylum Chordata; class Aves; order Charadriiformes; family Charadriidae; genus Pluvialis; species Pluvialis apricaria. The sequence continues at coordinate 29,183,165 of CM030014.1, forward strand.
CGTGTTCCCCAAAGGTGCTACCAGCTCCAATGCTGCCCCCCCCCCCCAAACCCCCAGCGCTGACCTTTCGGACAGATGCGGCCGCAGACCGCACCCCCCGGCCCCAAGGGACGGCTGAGCAGAGCCCCGCGGCCCAGGGACCGGGACCGGGACCGGGACCTGCCCCGCCACCACCGGGCCCCCCATCGCCCGCGGGGCGGGGAGGTCACGGTCGCCCCGCCGCGCTCCTCCTCCACACCTGCCTGACCGCCGCCCCGGGCGGAGGGGGCACTGCCGCCCCCCTCCCGCTCTGAGGCGGGGACCACCGCCGCCCCTCGGCGCCCCACACGGGCGGGGGGGGCCGTGGCACACCCGCCCCCCGGAGCCTCCAGCTCCCGCCCCGGCCTGAGTTGAAGGGGGGGGGGGGAAGGCTGTCTCTGCCCCCCACCCCCGGACGCCCCTTCCCGCTCCGAGACGGGCGGGGTCCGCCCACACGCACCCCCGCAGCCGCCCGCTCCAAGGACGGGCGCAAACCCGGTGGCCCCTTTCCCCACCACGGTCTGAGACGGGTGGGGGGCGTGTCACAGCCACCCCCCCCCACACACACACCTCCCCGGCGCCCACTCGCAGGGAGCCCCAGCCGCCTCCTGCCCGGCGGGAGCGGCGGCCCGGACCCCCGCCACACCGGCGGCCCCGTCCCGTCTCCCCGGCAACGGGAGAGTCCCGGCGCGCGGGGGTTATGTAACCCCGGCCCAGCGGGCGGGGGAGCCCCTCAGCCCCCCACGGCTGCCGTCCGCCTCCACCCCCACCGGGGCGCCCGCGGGTCCCCCCGGCCCCGTCCGGCGGCGGGGAGAGCGCCCGGCGGAGCCCCACTCACCGCGCACACCGCGTCCGCCCAGCCCGGCGCAGCCCGGCACCGACTTCATACAGGCAGAAACGTGACTGAGCCCGGAGAGCCCGCCCCGCCCGCACGGCCATTGGCCGCGGGAGCGTGACGCCGGCGGGGGACCGGGGCGGGGGCGGGGCGCGCGCCTCCCCCATTGGCGGCGCCGGACGCCGTTCATTTTACATAAGCCTCACGTGTGGCACCATGTTTCCACCGGCAGCCACGATCGCCTCCGAACCCGCCCCTCCCCCCCCTCCGTCCCTCGCCGCGTCCCCGTCCCCGCGCCGCCGCCGCCGCCCGCCGCCACCACCACTGCCACTACCGCCGCCGCCACAGCACTCACCGCCGCTGCCGCCGCGCTGTCTGCCGCCGCCGGCCGCGCCGCGCCGCCCCGCTCCCCTCCGGCCGCGCTCCCCCTCCGCCACCGGACCGCAGGGCCGAGGAGGGCAGAGGTTACATCACGCCTGAGGGAAGCGGCTCCGCCCCGCCCCCTCGGCAGGCCGCTCGTGACGTCGGCGCGCGGCCGGCCGTCGGCCGCGCGCCCCGCCCCGCCTCAGCCAGCGAGCGCGCGCGCGGCCCTGCCCGCCAACGGCCGCGGCGCGCGCGCTGAGCGCCGCTGAGGGGAGAAGCGAAAGGGCGGGGCGCGTGGGGGCGCGAGGGCCGCCCGCCGTCGCCACAGAGCGCCGGCCCGAGCGCGGTCGGGGGGGGGCGCTCCCGCCCTGCCGGCGGGGAAAGGCCGCGCTGGAAGAGACTACTGAGCGGCGCCGCCGCCGCTAACGGCACGGCGGGCCCCCGAGCTGAGGGGCGAGGGAAACCGGCCCAGCCGGGAGAGCTGCGCCCTCCCGGTGAGAGGATATTGACGCGCTGCTGGCGGCGTGGAGGCAGCGGCGGGAGCCGTCGGAGATGGCCCTGCCCGGCCCAGCCCGTGGCTCGGGTGCCTTACATAAGGGAGAAGCGAGCGCATCCCGTTTCCTGGTGCTGCCACCCGCGCTGGCTGCACGCCTCGAAGTTTCGAAACTGACCCGGTGTAGTGTTCAGGAGCTGCCGGGTCACAAACCAAAGTGCGGGACAGGCGAGCGAAGAGCCTCACCTTTCTCCGGCACCATCCAGTTAGCGTCAGTTTGAGTAACTACAAAAATGGTTAAATTAAGAGTTTTCGAGGCATTAAAGGTATGTACTGTTCTGCCGTGGAGAACTAGTTACTGATAGGCTAATTACCGTATGATTACTTTCCATTTCAAATGTATAAGAAACAATTTTTCATATCCGTTCAAAAAAATTAAATCTTTTCCCCTCCTGTTCAGGCAAAACATTCAGACAGTATTGTCATTTCCCATCTTACAGTTAAAAAAAAACCCAAAAACTTGTAACCTTGGTCAGATAGGTTTTTGCTCAGGCCGCTGCGGCACCCTAAATTGTGGTAAGAGAGAACCTGAGATTTGAGTTGCTATAGTTCAGCAATGAGATTACCCACCATTAAATAGTTCAGCATGTTGAGTGGTACTGTTCTAGGCTCCACATCGTCCAAGGCTGAGCAGAGCAATCAGTAGCTGAGACATTAATCATAACTTATCCATATTCTGAATTTCATTTATCTTCACAGTCATACATAGCTATGCAAAGAAGGAACAGAAGACATGGCAAAGCTCAGTCTTAGTGTGAATACAGCAGTCTGGTGTAACAGCATTTTTACACTCGCTGCATACGTGCAGTTGCTCCACAGGATGTAATGCAGTAGAGCACCATCAGGGCTTCCACTGTTTATCTGCAAAATGAGGTTAATGCCGCTTCCCTCCCTCACTGTGGTGTTAGGGATAAGTCCATTAGGTACATAGATATTTAAGCTGTGACTGTTACAGAAACAGCCTGTGAGTAAAGTACTGTGGAGTATTTAACTCCTGGAGAGGAGAGGGGGTGGGCAGCGGAAGCATTAGGACCAGATTCTGCAACTGGATTTGTTGCGATGCACAAGTCAGCTTATCAGGATCCCATTCTTAGTTTGCACTCCTCTGAGGAGTCTAATTTAAAGACTAATCCTAATTAGGTATTCTTGGTGTAGTTTGGCCAACTGTGGCTGTTAGGACGTCACATCCAAAATTTCGTTGTCTTTTCTAAGTTCTCTACGTTAGGGTTGATTGGGCTTGAGGGATGTAGAATGACATTCTTGGTTTCCATCGGATGTTGTTTTTCATGTCATGCGCCAAAAATACGCATCTCTGGCTGTGTGCTAAGGGCTATACCTCTTACCACAGATTTGAAGTAAAGCACTTCAACCAAGGCAAAACTTTGAGGTCCCCCCCCAGCCCTGTCAGAGTGCAAGCATGAGGAGCTGGAGGCAAACTGTGGCACTGCACTAGAGCTGAATGAGTTTCCAGAACAAACAGAATAGGAGACACATTCATCACTGTAGTGGAGCACGCCAGTTCCAGCAGGCGAACAGTAATCATCACCACCAGAAATAGCCAGTACCTTTTCCATCCTAGTAACTACCAGAGGCATTACTTGAGTTCTGCTTATTTAAAAGGAATACTAAACAGTTATTTTGGTCAAGCTTACAGGAATAATTTTTAAGTTATATTGCTGTCACTTTTAACTGTAGCTTTCTATTTAATTTACCAAAAACCAGGGAAAACAGTGTTACTCAAAATGTGATTGTGCATCTTGAACCAGTTCAGTCCATATTCTTCTGTTGTACCAATTTTCTGAAAGTTGCAGTCATGTATATAGATACAAGTTATTCCAGTCAACACCAGTATGAAATAGCAAGAAGGCAGGCACATGGCTTCTAGGGGAGAGAATATTACTACTGACGTAATGGCTCATCTGCTAAGAAACAAAGCAAAAGAAAATGATTGCAAAATGCTACAAGACAAAATTGTTTGGTTTGATTTTAAGGTCACTCTACCTAGCAAGTAGCTATAGCATATGGGTTTTAATAGCAGCGTGAGTAAAATATGTTTGTGTGTGTGTGCACAAAAAGTTTTAAAAAACACAAAAATTGTAACAAAAACATTAAAATGGTTGCGGGTTTTTTTTCTAGCTTTGTTTATTTTTTTGTATTCAGTTGTAACTCTTGGAGCAAGAAAGGAGGTGAGAAAAAAATCTCTCACCTCTCTTGGAGGTGAGAAAAAAATCATTAATATATAAGGCAAGCCCTTTATATATGTCTGTTTCACCATAGAACACACCACATCTCACACTAACAGTCATACAAAGCAGCTTTTGGTTGGTGAGGTGGGCCACCGTCCTGCTTTAAATTCTGCCTGGCTCCCCTACTTGGTTTCGCAAGGCAAATATTGGCCTGTATGAGACACTATGAAGACAGCAGGCCACCTTAAGTAGGGTCCATCCATAAGCAGGCAGGTTGCCCTTTTCTTTTAACTGCACAACTAGTGTTGCTCAAACTACACTGCTAATACGTGGTTTCCACATGCTGTTGAATCTCTCCCTTGCCTAGCTTTTTTTCCAGCATAGCATCTTTCTGAAATCACAAAAGATTAATTTGTAGAACTAGGCCTTTTCTTTTCTTTTTTTCATTTTTTTTACTGGAAGGATTTTTTGTGGGGAAAAAAAAAAATTTAGAAAAGCTTTTTTTTTTTTATGAAACTCCCCTGCTTCTCATACTTTCCAATATTATTAGAACTTTACACACACACAAAATGCTGAACCTGTTCCCAGCACACTTAAAAAAATAGAATTTTTTCTTAACAAAAGTATTTCAATCAGTGCTGATAAGCAGCAACATACTGACAGCATCAAAATTTTGGGGAAAAAAAAAGGTCTTTCAATGTGAATTAAAAAAAAAAAAGATAATTTGAGACTTCCCAAAAAACTACCTGAGGACTGCTTGCTTGGGTTTGCTTACTGTTAAAGAACTAGGGCTCATCTTTTTCAAGTAACTATGCTTCTCTATCCAGTTACAGAAGTTACCTGTTATAAGTTATACCACAACACTGATGGAACTGTATATTGTTCAAAAAAACAAAAAAAATCAATATTTTGCAGCTGGAGCTCACGTCTAATTCTTCATTTCCTAAGTCTAATTACTCATCATTTACAGTGACGCTGACAGTCATTGATTCTTGCAAAGATCCGGAAAGGCTTTTTTGCTAATGAGCAAAAGGCGTCACTGTTACCGTCTGTACAGACAAAGGATGAGGAAAGGAAAAAAACCACCTTCCTCATTACCAGTGAATATATGGACAGGTTTTCTAAAAGCATTACAAAGTGTAGGAACAAACTGTAACAAGCAGAAAGATAGCAATATCCATACAGTCTTGAAAACTCTTTGATTAAAATGTAAAAGAACGTAAGAAACATGATAAAGAACTCCAACTAAAGCAGCAAGGTCCTGGAAAGTGCTGCAGCTCAGAAGTCCTTTGCAACGGTGTATGGCTGTCCCAAGCCAGAAGAACCTTTCCTAAAGAGTTCTAGGGAATGCAGTTTTTCATTCTGTCCCCATTCTTACTGTTTTGTAGTTATTTTTATTAAATTCAGTTTCTGTTGGCAACTTCAGTGTAATTTTAAGCTCCAAATATCTTGAAAAGTGACACCTAAAGGAGCCCTGAATTGTTCTGTTTTAAAATGACTAGAAGGATGCAAATGGAAGGGGTGTATCTCATCACTGTAACTACATGTTCTGATCCCCAAGTCCATTAACATGATTTCAGAGGCAAAATACAGCTCTCAGCACTCCAGGTCCGGGATCCTGCTGTTTAGTGTGTATTAGCAACTCATTTTCTGCAGCCAGCCTCACAGAAGGCTGAAGAGAGCCTGAAATTCAATCCGCAGTGCTGAAAAGGGGTTTTAAGCTTCCTGTATAATGCAGAGAGTGCTAATTTATGATTTTGCAGTCTACCTAAGGTGATCAAAGACCTTACACATCCACCGAAAGAACAGTCCTACCACCTCTGCTGGGTTAAAAATTACAGATTATGCAACTGTACTGTCAACCAGATTAGGAAACTGATTTGACCGATAACATCCCATGAAAGAAGTTTTTGGTTGGATCACATCACAGCCACAGGAGCACAAGAGACAAAACAAAATAGGATGGAAGAATACATTTTGGGTTTGAGCGAGGGTCCAGGACCCGTTGTACACAGAATTACAGAGTTAGGCACTTAAAATGAAACTTGCATGTCATTAGACTAGCATAAGCAAGCTAGTAAGAGATGCTAAACAGAAAAATGCATCCTCATTCCTGCCACTGTGATGGATTTATACATCCTCTTCTGCCCTGAAAGAATGACTACATCAAGTTGGGGTTCACCATTCAAAACCATCCAGACTTAGATGCCAAAGACAGTTTCTGAGCTGATCTAACGTTTTACTTTCATCAAGGGGGGTAGTGGTGCTCTTCACCTCATCCCTGCCATCACTACCATCTTGCTACCGTGTACTCATGGTTATGTGGTCTTGATCCTTCCTTTTGCCCACTCTGCTACTTACTTAGCCTCTCAGTGAGCCAGTTCAATTTGTTAATCTGTCAGAAAGCTTTCAAGTTAGTTTCCTGCCTGTTAAGCAAGTGAATCTGATCCCTTGGTGAGAAAGTACACTTCCGAGTCCATGCATGGCATGGATAGGGCATGGGAGAGCTCTTTTAAGGGCAGTGAGACAGCAGAATAACATTTCCACGATTTTTGATACCTGAGGCACACTACTTTCTGCATTAAACGTGGCCACACATAGCAGATGTCCTTGAGACACCTGGATTCCTCAATACACACCTAAGCAGCCAGGCCTATGACCTGGTGCTCGGCCTGTAAGACTGTGTATCCCGACCCTTGACTCCCCACTGCCACTGATTCCAATGCATGCTCTTGGTATTGGTTTAAACTCTGTCTTTACTGACCAGAGTCAGTTTACTGACCTCCATTGCATTTATGATCTCCTTTTGGACTCACTTCAGTAGAGTGAAGTGTTACCAGTCTCTTGCAGAAATGGAGTGAGAGACACCTTCCTTCAAAAATAGAATAAGGACAGAGAGACAAGATCAGGATACTGGCTTCCCCACCAGTGAGCATTTATGCAACTTTTATTAAATGGTCATTACATAAAATGTTGGACTAGGTCTTGGCATGGGACTGAAGCTGGACTCTTTCTTGTTCCCAGGTAAGTTCCCAATCATTATGCCACGGAGTCACGCTGCTGCTCTTAGCTCCTAGGAATCCAGAGGCACACTTCTTCCTTAATTTGTTCTTACTTTTAAGAAACAGATTATAACAGAAACATTTGTAAGAAAATGGATGCTAAGTAGCAGACTAACTAGAATCTGTTCCAACACACCTACAGCTCTCCTCATCACAGTCACAGGCATAACTTAAGCCAGACAATCAGGCATTCCTTCTACTAAGAATACTAATTATAGATCAGTGATTTATAGTTGGTGAGGAAGGAAGAGCCAAATTTTAAATGAGAAAGAGCCTCTTTCTGTATAATTCTGAAGAGTGTCTCTTAATTAAAAACACTTCATTTTCAGATTGAGTTTCCCATTACTGTTCTGCCTCAATTAGTTTTCCAGCGTTAGTTCACACATGAGCTGTTTTGAACTGAACGTTGCTGCTACTGAAGTCAGTGGAAGCTTGGGTTTGTTTTCAGGAGAGAGTGTATACTGACTGGTTGAGTTTGCTTCAGGAGGAGAAGCCTGACATACTACTGGAAAACAAAGTAGGGATTTTAATAAGCCTTTCAGGCACTGCAGAAGTCCCTTGTAGACTAAGTCAATTCAAGATACTTCAGTAAATGAAGTTTCACAGTTTGTGTCCATAAATAAGTTAGAAATTTCTGATAAGCAATCAGAAAATCTTTTCTTTAAATAAATTAAAAGAAAAAGAGAAAGGACAGCTCACTTTGCACCCTGTCACTGATCCACAGCACCAAGGAGTGAAGGATTGATACAGATTCTATTAGGATAACTCCCTTTTATTTAAATAGCTTTGGGAACTTGCTCTAAAGAAGACAGTAACTGAAGCAAAGAGGGCAGAAATCTTTCCCATCTTTGGGAATTATCTGATGTTTAATTGGTATGAGTTTAACTACAGCCCTTTCCTCAGTGCAGCTCTAGGGAGACTTTCCTCATCCACCTGTTTTCCCAGGTATATAATTCCTTGGACATTATGTAGCTGAAATATCCTTGGGACTTCTTCCTATCTGTCACATTTGTAGACACCAGCCAATAAATTTAAAATTATTAGGTGAATAGGGAGAGGCAAGCAAGCAGATCACATCAGCCTTATTTACATAGAAAAACACTAAAATATAGTACTCATTGTCATAACGAGACACATTCTATCCACTTGTAACATGATACTCCATTAGCGGTAGGAGAACTTTGGAATTCAATGATTCTGTTGTGTAACTACACAATAAAAGTAATTAGACAAGCAGTTTAATTCAGTCAAAAGGAAAAAAAAACCCTTGGATTCCTTAAGGGAGAAAGGTTAAAGGCCATAAAAGTGAAGCAAGAATTAGTAATCCTTAGTAATATTAGCTAATTGTTGCTCATTAGAGGAAAGGCTGCCGTCATCTTAAAGCAGTGTGCTACAGGAAAGCTAAGGAAAAGTATTTAAGAAAAAAAAAAAAAAAAAGGGTCGTTAGAGCAAAACAAAAAGATTGAAAGAAATCTTACCTTGCCAAAAGAGCAGAGCCATGAGATATGCCTCCTGTGGGCTCATGGTTTCCTTGGTGTCTGGGTAGAAGACTGGGTAAACATCAGGATTTCTTTTTTTTCTAGCATGTCTGAAAAACATATCCAGCTGCCTTTCAGCCCTTTTATTGATCTGGGTAATTTACAATGATTATTTTGTGTCCCCAGCCCTGCTCTTTCTCAGTGCATTACTAACCAGCTATTGTTAATAACACTGGTAGCTTTTGCGGGCTTCATTTAACACTGAAGCAGCACTTAGTTAAGGAGGCTGATTCCTCTCATACAGTAATAGCATTCTTACTCTTTTTTAAATGAATACAGCGCAGGGAAAACAGTGACTTAGGGCAGCCTTAGAGTATATCTGCATTGTAGGGACAGCCTCTGAAGGCATATTCAAGTCAACTTTAAAACAGTGGAAACTCCCTGGATCGGTACAGAGCCCAGTGTGACTACAAAGCCCACCCAAGGCACTCAGTCAGTGCTAAGGCATTTAGCCCATTCTGCTCGAGCATTCCTCCAGCTGGTTAGCACAAAGCAGGTTTGAGCAGGCTGGGCTCTACTGCAGTCCTTGCAGCTGGTATCCTCCTCAGTGGTGGTGCCTAACAAGTTTGCTGAAGTCTTTCCTTATGTGTTCTCCTGCTCATGTGACTATTAGAAAGAGGATAACTTCCCCTCTGGAGAAAAGCTTCATACCTTTACTTTGTTAGTTTGTATATGGTCCTGTCACTGTCAAGAGTTACCTAGCTCATAGTAAGGAGAGTGATAGAAGCAACATGTGATTTGACTAAACTTAACAGCTTGTATTTAAATACTAGGCTCACCTACTTCAGCTGTTAATCAAAGTTAGTTGCTAAGTTTTATCATCTCTGCTTACCTGAATTAATCCAAGGCATGTGCACATCTCTTCTTGCAGCATGGAAGGCAAATTTGAGGTTTCAGCAGAATTTCTCCCCATCCCCCCCTTCCCTGTATAGTGTGTAGTAAGTTATTACTGTGGCATTTAAGCAACTTTACCAAACCTAAAAACTGAATAACTTTAAAACTAAGCTGTCAGTTTGTCCTTACGTGCAAGTCAAAGAATTTACAACTCAGTTTGGCCGATTTAAGCCTTTCCTTGCCTTTACCTCTAGAAGGAACAAGATAGGTCTGAACACCAGCAGAATTTGAGGTGTTTTGGCCTACTCAGAGAGGATGCATGTGCTAGTCTTCAAGGCACTTCAGAAAGCAAACTGAAAAGGGAGAGTTTTTAAAATGACAGATTTTATAGTTCACTGGAACCTGATAACCAATGAATCAAATTTTCTTGTCATACACTGACTGTTTACTGAGACAACATCTCCTCAAGCTCTAAAGTGCAATCAAAGCACATTGTGTCACTATCTAAAAGCCATTACCTCACTGCAAACTTGATCATTAGAGCTTGTACTCAGGTGCCTCAGAAATACAGATCAGTGCTCAAGATGGGAGACACGGCACTCCATGTCGTGAGGCCATTACAAGTAACCATGCCTCAAATCTTGTGATGGAGCATCTTGTAATTCACACTGAGTTAATGCAAATGTCAGTTACAGAAGCCAAATCTATTTAAACAAACTCTTTCCCCAGCCACGTGGTGTATTACGGTACAATGAATTGTATAGGGAGACCATTAACAAAATATACTTTAAAATTGCACTGTGCCCATCTAGACAAAGCCATTACTGGTGAAGTGAATGCACTCCATTTCCATCTTAGGATGCCACTGCAAGTTAATTACGTAGGATCACTCCACTACAATCAAATTGAAACGATAGGAAAAGACGTAGTATGAGGACTAGTGTATTGCACATTCAGAAAATGATGCTATTTGCATGCTGTAATAGCTTAATCTGAGATGAAGCCTCAGTTCCAGTTATATAATCAGGATTTTTTGTTGTTGTTGTTGGCATCAGTGGAGTTGAGATTTTATAATACCAAAAATATTTCACAAATAAAGGTCAAGTTTTCAAAGTGTACCCTGACATGTTATAATTTCTATTATCAACTTTCTCAAAAAGCGCTTTACCAAAGTGATTATTGATATACCACAAGGTGGAGAAGCAAAGGCATAGCATGAATTAATTTCTTAGCCCCTTGTTAAGAAAACTGAGTGTGGAAGTTGAGTACTCTGTGAAGTCACACAACCAAGCCTTGATGGCTTGGTCAAACTAGACACAAATCTCCTTATTTGCAGAACCCTCTTCTCATCTCAACACAGTTATTATTATCATCATCAAGGATGATGATCTCTCCTCAGCACATCAACATTTTGTATTTTTAAAGCTTTTTGGTTTTAAATCCAGGACATAGAACTGTTCATTTGTTAGTATTGGTATTAGTATTGTTAGTAGTGACATGTCAATATCTGCTGCTAGAGGTGATTACGTTGTGAGAGCTTGGACATCATCAGAGAAGATGTAATTGTGGAGGGGCAGTTGTTTCAAACATGTTCCTGCAGCAGAGTAAGTGGCGTGTGAGAACGCTGTGCAGAGCTGACTGAAGAACTCTTTGTTCTCTCTTCAGTTCTAGTTTACTGACTTTGGTGAAACCAGTTATTAAAAGGGAAGGTAGGGAATGTTCTTAAATGAGTCATGTTTGTTCTATGACTGTCAGACTACATCCGTAACTGGTTCAGTAGCTCTATTCAAATGATGAGGTCATTCCCATGCAGCACATGACACAGAGAGCCTTTGTACAGACAGCTGCAGGCAACATGCTTCATATTGGCTCCTGACTTAAGAGATGTCCCATGAAGGGATCAACAGGTATTACTCCACATTGATGCAGTGTTTTCTGATGCTTGCAAGAGCACAAGAAAGACCTAAAACACATGAGAAATGTAGAGCCTTTCCTTCTGAGACAAAGGTGCATTTATATTATATACTTGTTTTTTTAAACAAGAGTTGAAAGACCTTATTAAGGACAAATGAGACAACGTAATCTGTCACCCCAAGCAATGCCAAACCCGAGAATGCCAGTATGTAGGAGGCAGCCCTGGAAGCATCAGAATACAGAGACCTTGATGGCTTAGTCAAAGTGTGCGACCGTTGTGGCTAGACACAAATCTTCTGATTTCTTTTTTCCATAGAGAAAGTGGGGAACAGAAGAGTTAAATGCAATGACTTGAGAAGTAATAGCTCTTGTAGGCAAGAGGGAGATCAATATTTCATTCGGCACCGTGAAACAGAGAACAGGTGGGATGAAGCAGAGAGGGAGAATGAGAAAATGCCAAAACCACAAAGAAAAATGCCGTTAAGTTTGAGAATGCTTGAGAAGTTTGAAGCCTGTGCTGAAGTAACGCATGTACAAAAGATGAGAGAGAGATCTGAAAAACTGTTAAAATGAACACCAGTTACAGCAGAATGGCTAACCCAAGGGGTGGAGAATGCCGTTTAATCCCGTACAGCCAAATTGTGACCAAATTTGTTTTCCATTTGAGATCAAGTCTGACACTGTTAGTTTATGTTGGCATCATTTGTGAAATAAATTTACTAGAACAGTACATGGTGACTGACAGTGCCCATGCCATCACAGGGTGATGTCTTCTGCCATTGTGTGACACTGCCTCGGCTGTGCACCAGGGGGTGGTGACAGCGCAGCATGGACTCACATCGGGGTGTTGCAGCAAAAGCAAGACAAGATTTCTTGTTAAATGTTTATTTATTTATAGGAAAACAAAGTTTAAAAGACAACCTGCTTTCTGGCATTGCAGATACTTAGTGATGTGCCCACTCTCATCAGCACATATTGAGGAAGGGGAGAGCAGTTCCACCAATCTCTACTGGAAGCTCCCACAGATTCTGCTATGGTCTGCAAAGATAAAACAATCGGGAATAGAAGCTGCTAGTTTCAGTGGGTTGAGGTTGGATTTCTCCCTCATGTCTGGGTCAAATAGGAGCAGACAGGTTATCTGCTGAAGGGCTTACTTTAAGTGATTATGTGGCTTCTTGCTGCTTCTCTTTTTCAGACACACATCATGTAAGTACGATGTGTTGTACAGCTATACAAGGCTAAAGAAGAGTTCACACTGCACTTAATCATGTATTAATGATCTAACTGCCCAAAGACTTTTTTTTTTTAATAAAATCCAGACACAGGGATACCTGTGAGATGGCATTGTCTTAATGGCGTCAGACACTTCAATGTCCTATGTGAGAGCCAATAAGTTTACATACAGCAAAGGAAAGCTCCTAATGGGCACAGCACCACCAAAATGCAGCAATGCTGCTTATGCAGCCAGCTTGGCTTTCTCGCTCCATAGGGCTTCAGGTTCTAGACTTAGCTGCAGAAGAACATGTGGGCCGGCTCTTCATCTAGATGAAAGACAGGCCTTGAGGGTATTGCTTTTGTCTACAGCTCCCCAGATGTGCTTTTTCTCATCAACAAAGACTGCCACGGTATTTTTTGTATCTAGTTACCAACCCTAGGCATCTCAAAAATACTAGCATTTTCAACTGGCGTTTATGTTCAGAGAGAACAGAGATGGCTGAGTAGTAAAGAAATGCTTAAGATGGTGAGTGCAGTAAGCAAGAGTTTTACTTTTGGTGTATTAACACCTCTGGGGAAAAAAAGTCACTCAAACTTTGAGACTTCTGAGTGAACGAAAAGTGTCTGAAATGCAACTATTAGTTGATTTTCTGCCATAGGCCATGTCCTAGGCCACCTAGCTACCATCTGGCTAGGCACTGGAGGTATCAGTAGGATTTGTTTTGGTGGCAGAGGCAGGAGAATTTGGATCAAATTCATCCTTGAGGGTATTGCTTACTATTGTTTCACCAACGATAATTTTGTTGGTCCTAAACTATAAAGGTAAGAGAAAGAGATTAAAAAAACCAACAGGTGTAACACAGGATGATTAGGATGACTGCCATGGGGTTGGGAGGGTAAATGCAGTTGTGAGCAATACTAATATGGTAGTAGGATGTTTCAGGTTTCTTCAGTAGAGACAACAAAATGTTTGTGCCACCACATACGGCATTTGGCAAGCCTTTACTTGAACCAGAGCAGTGACTGATGCTCTGGTCATAAGTGATGGAACTGGCAACTGTGCAGAGATGGACTGTCAGTATGACTAAGGAGGACATGGGCTAGTCAAACTGAAGGAAAATAGCAAACCGAAGTATAAGAACTATACATTGTTCCCAGATAGTAACCAGGACATTAGAAAGAGTTTTCTAACCAGCTCAGGAATTAAGTTCAGATCGAGCTTTCTAGAGGACTAAAGGGGGGCAAGAGTGCATGCGGTTATCAAGTGGTGCCTGATAAGAAGGTGGAAGGATGGCAAAACTAATCCAGACAGTTCCCGGTGATAAAAAAGATTGAACTTTGTCACTGGAACTTGTAGGTGTCTCCAAAGTGGTTTGAAAGGAGATGGAATTGTTCTTTGCCAGTGCAATATGTACGTTGTAATAACCCCATGTTTCAAGGCTTCCTTTGTCTAGAAAGCTATATAAAACCGGTTTACTTTCCCAGCTCCTCAAGCACTATTAACCCCAGTGTTCCTTGTGGCATTACAATTTCAGATGCTTGCTTTCTCCATCCTTTTCACAGTTAAACTATCTCACTACATTCTGAGCTGAGAAAAGGAATTCCTTCCCAGCCTCCTGGTCATTTGACACAGACTAGGGAGAATTTTTTGTTTTCTCTCCTCTGGAGCTTTCTTAGACCATTAGGAAGGAAGTTCAACAAAGCCTGGGTTGGTGCAGGGCTATATGATGCTGGTGACACCTTTGACCTATCCAGCTCTTTCAGTGCACTGTCGTTAACGTCTTACTACAGATTATATCACAGAGGCATGCACTGTATGGTACTGGGAAGTCTTTTCAGGTTCGTCGTGAAGCTGGACTGTGGAGCACATGTTTTCTAGGCTAACCCAGAGAATATGTAAATAACATGATGCTGTATTGTACATCTTCTAGTAAAAAGAACAACCTGCCAGTTATTAGATAAGCACTAGAAGTTTAATTATCAAATCCACTGACTACGTTCAACAGAGTAAAGCTGTGGCCAACAGAAAGGTAGAAAAGCCAGGCTTACTTGCCTTTGTAGAGCAGTTCAGCTAACAGCTGTTAAATTATAATTAGACTATTCAGATGCTAAGGGAGAAGGCAAGGGGTTTATTTCTGCAGAATCATTCTAAAAGCTGCCTTAAAATTGTAATAACTCAGTGCATTTGGTACCAGGAAATTCCCATAGTAAAATGTATTTAATATGTCTATCACATTGTGGTAAGAGCTTTTGATGATAGCTGCCCAAACCACAGGTAGTGCTACAAGGTTTGTTCCCCTAGATTTGAACCATCTGGGAAAGCAAAAAAAAGGTGGTTTGGTTTTATAATAGTCATCATCACTGCCTAGCTGTCTCTCACATAGAGCTCTAGCAGTCTCAAGATTACCTGCTTTTCTTCTCAGATTGCAGTTCTGACCATCTTTAGTAATTTTTTTTTTTTTTTTAAATTTTAGATCTGTCAGGAGCATTTAAAAGCATCTTATTCATTCACTTACCTCCATATATTTCAGCTCACAAAGCACAGTATATAGACAGTCACTTCAAGGTTTGTTTTGTCTTTGAACTATCTTCTACTGAATTTCCAAAGCATATGCAAGTCCCAGGGCTCTTCACCCCACATAACTTAGTAACCCCTAAGAAGCAATCCTTCCTTTTGCTCCCTGAGCTTCCATGAATTATGCAAATCTGCTATCTGAATAGCATGCAAATATACGTTAGATTTTTCATATAATCTTACTGATTCTGCCATGTCCACCTTAATCTCTCCATTACACTACATATACTTTCAGTTTCACTTAGTTTTACCATTTGTTAGAATTCTTTGTAAGCTCAAAAATCAGAAGTTGGAACATTT
Source organism: Pluvialis apricaria (assembly GCA_017639485.1). Classification (NCBI taxonomy): domain Eukaryota; kingdom Metazoa; phylum Chordata; class Aves; order Charadriiformes; family Charadriidae; genus Pluvialis; species Pluvialis apricaria. The sequence goes on from CM030014.1 coordinate 29,198,558, forward strand.
TATTTCAACAAAACTGAGCTAACTACACAACCTGACTATAAGAGTGCTAATGGAGTATTAGCCCATTGTGCTCTCTTAATTATTAGCATAAGCCTCATTTTGGCTTTGATCAGTTTCCTGTGTTCTTCAATATCACATTCATATGCATCAATCAACATAATTCACCCTCCCACTTAGTCCTCATTTGCTACTCCACGTAGACTAGAATATGCACTGTATAAAATCAGTGATTGCTTTTTCCCAGCGCCTCCTTATAGACTCAAAGTGCCCCCAGTTTATTGCCAGGTATGCTAAAAGCTACCAAGGAAAAGTCTATAGTTTTACTAATAAAGCACCGTCATACAAGAAGGCATCTTGACATTACCTGTTTTTGGCGTGTTTGGGTGAGGAGAGACGATACTGTGCCCGTTATATGTGCTGAATTGGTTTGCAACAAAATTAGAAGAGCTGTTGAATGAGAATAATAGTCCATGCATGAAGGTGTAGAGCTACCCAGGAGTTACTGTGATGCTTATATATTTTAAAATGTAGGTGTAGTCACTAGGAGGGGGAGCAAAGCAGCTTCCCACTCTTGTCCCTTCAAAGAGCTTAGTTACTCATTAGGAATAATGATGGCGACAATTACCATGCCCCATTAAGCCATCACACTAGTGGCCAGGATCAGCTGCCTCAAGTTAAGGCAGAAGGTGACCTTGCAAGAGAGTCTGTATTCCCTCCTACAGAGAATCCTTCTTTCTTCATTTAGAAAATGTGTCCAAAGTACACCAAATTTGTGAACTAACAGTATCTTGTGGCAATGAGGAGCAATCTGCTCCTCTTCAAAATTCTTTAATGTTTGTGCCACTGTCTCCCCTCCCCCTTTTTGTACAGAGTTCATTATTATTTATACAACAGAAGTGGTTTTTTTCTTTTCTATTAGACTGAATATATAAAAACTCAGTGTGAATTAGAAAATCTGAATTTCCAGAAGTTTTTAGCACTTTACACAGAGAGGAAGTGAAAGCTGAAGCTGCTTAACTGTCCTTAAACTGTGTGTATTGGGAACCAAAATGATACAAAAAGCAACTTCTTAAAACAAGATTTATTGGCACAAACATACATGTTACAAATGTTTACGATATTCTTGGGAAATATGTTCACCACTCAAAAAAAAAAAAATCACTGTCCACAGAAAAGTACACTAATATCAAACTTTGTAAGTCATCACAATTTTAGCATCAAAATGCATGCATTCATCATTTATAAATGGAATTCCACTGACCTCCAGGTAAAGCACTTTAAGAAATGTCCTGGTCTCCACAACATTATTTTCCCTCCCCAGGTAGCTCTAATGAGATGCAAATGGAATGTTTTCTATAGAGGTATAAATCACAATTACCTGCTCAGTACAGCTGAGTCTATGAAGGAGAGATGCTATTCTCAGTACAGACTTTCAGATCCTTTCTTAGTGCATTACTACATAACTTAACACTACTGTGTGGCCTTTAAAAGGATGCAATAAAAGATTTGGTCTGGAGTTTAGTTTTTAAAAGGGCAACTGAAAACTTATTTCTGGTTATTCCTATTAGAGGAAGTAAAGCTTGAAGAATTAAAAGGAAAGAGGTAGAAGAAAGGTTTTTGTTTTGCATTGCCATTCCAGCAGCATTTGAAAGAGGGGTGGCATTGCTAAGGTAACTTGTGAGGATAAATAGTAATCTTAGTAAATCCTCTTCTTTCTTTGGTGCCAGTGTAGTAACTTAGTAGCCAATCAAGCTTTTGTCACTGACCTCAGACAGTACAGAACTAGACTTTACCAGATGTCCTGAATCTGATCCTATGCCTATCCTCCTCAGCTTCAGTGTCAGAGGAGCAAGCTTCACCTACACAGAGGGGAGAGAATGCACTGCTATCCTCAGCTTCATCAGATCTGGCTTAGTCCAATGTAAACGAGGAAGAAAAAAGTTCTTACCATCACAGCAAGCTCTTTGAGAAATGGGGGTTGCACTTAATCCCACTAGATCTGAATTTGACTCTAATCAGATCAGTGCACAAAAAAAAAAAAGGCAAAATCATAAACCCCATACGCTTTTGAAGGTGCATGCTGCACATTTATCAACCTTGGTAGGGCAGAGAGTATATCCAATGGCAGAATTCACTGTGGAATCACCATCCTTGGAGACTTTCAAAACTCACCAAGACAAACTGTGCAACCTGATCCAACCTCAAAGGCGGCCCTGCTTTGAGCAGGAGATTGGACTAGGTAAACCCCAGGGGTCCTTTCCAACCTAATTTTTCCATCATTCAAAGGAAAGGCTTTTACTCTCCTGGATTAGAACATGGCACAGATTCCATATCAGGCCTGGTAAGGAGAAATGAGGGCTTTTTGTTGTCTTAAACAGAGAATGGAAATTCTCTGTATCCGTAAGCACATGTTAAAGTTGCTTCCAGAACAGGGCATGCTTTGTGCTTCACTTCAAGCCAGAGAGTATGAAATACTCAACCATCTGTCCATTTTAGGTCTACAGCGCTGAATTGATTAGATAGCACCTCCAGAGCCTGCTTTTTGGTGTTAAGACTCAAGCATAAGTCATTAAGGAAAATACTAATTAGCTGGCTACAAACCCATTTCCTGCAATGACTAAAACAAGTTTATAGTAAGAGTTCATATATTGCCACGAAGAGAATTTTTTATGCTGCAAAACAAACTAAAGGTTGCTCACAGTAGATACTGGCTACATTTCCTCTCCTTCATACTTGAAAAGAGAACATATCACCCAAATGGCAAATGCCTGTCTACGTATATAAGCATTTTTGGAAAGGGGGAGGAAAAAAAGAATAGGAGTTGTCAAATAAAAATGTAACCTCTACAACAGTTGGTGTTTCCCCCTCAAAATGTATTTTTGCAACAGACAAAGGATGTTTTTAAGCCCCGCTCTTGAGTAGGAGGTACTAATTTCTAATCTTTCAGTAGTGCTGATATACACATAATATGACTAATATTTTACTACGTATGTGGTCGGGGGAGGGAGGATTTTTCATTTACAAGACAAAGTGATGATGTTTTTCGTGACAAGTAGTGGGCTCTCAGTAACATTTTATTGTGTAGACCTGTGACTGTGTTTTAGCTACATTAGCATTGTATTTTATTTCCAATCTGGAGAAAAAGCAAATGAGACATAAATTGAACTTAGCATTTCTAATGAAAAAAAAAGTATCCTTTCGTTAATAAATAGCCTTTGGAAGCTAATTATGTGGCTATTTGTATAGGTGCTAATTGCTTAAATAATAGATAAATAATGCTTAAATAAGTAATGGTTAAACTCTATATCCATGGCCTTTGCTATACATTCGTACTTTTATTCAGAAACTTTTTTTCCCTTTCAGTTTCATGAAAGGCTGACCTTGCATTATTTAGTACCCTGTAGCTTGCTAGCAGCATGGTAGGCATTGAATTTTCAGGTCCAGCCAACACTACTGTGACTAATGGAGAAATTGTTGCAAACTTTCAGGTTAATACTATAAATATTAATAGCTGGATTTCTGAAAACAGTTATGCATTGTGCATCTATGAATTTGTGGCTCCATTATATGCACTATCTCAAAAATTGATCTTACAAAGAAAACAACAGCAGCTGCCATTATTTACTCTTACTTTAAACAAACCTGCAGCTTATCAGGGGAGAAATTAATTTCAAAGGGTAGATTAAAATATTGAGAACTCTTAATTCTTTTAAACTCTTTTCATTACATAAGATCAGACCACCACCACACGTTCACGTATACATGACAGGAATGTAATGGATTCAGCAAAGTGATTTTCCATTCTCTCCTTAGACCATTTATTGGTGGACAAGGATAGATAATAGTGTGGAACAAGGGTAAGCAAAATAATCATGCTGCGTCACAAAGATTTAATTACTGGCAGATAGAAGTGCTATACAACAAAGTGGGCATTCAGTACGGATCTTTACTGCACCAAGCACTCTGTAGCCCTTATTTGACTTAAGTCCTCGACCAGTTCTGCAGCTGACAACAGCAGCATGTTTTTGGATGGTACACCCCAAATGGCGCGCTCTGCAAAAAATACTAGATCATTCTTCCTGCATATATCATATATCTCCTGCTTTTTCAAGAAAAATTGAAAGGAATTAAATTAAACTACCATTTGTCATAGTTCATTTTAAGTAGTAGTCCATATGCACTTCAATAGACTAGCACTACTTAGTTTTAACATACAAAAGGTACTCTTAGGTCTAGCCACTTCTAAAAAGGAGTTTACTGAATGTTGGCTGTATTTCACTTAAACCGTTTCCCAATTTACTATCTTGTCATTATCACACTATCCTTATTTGCTGTTTTCTCTCTTTTCCATCAAAATTGATGAAATTACTGTTACAAGAAATGCTAAATGCATTTAATTAAAATTGCAGTGTTACAATTAAAGCAGTTTAGCAAAAATGCTGTTGTGTAGCAGTCAGGAGCCATCTTCTGTATCACATAATTTTGAACTAAATTAAGATCTAGGAGCCATATTCTGCCTCCAGTGTTCTCATCCCATCAGTGGAGGCTGGTTTGAGGACAGCAGGGCATTATGGGGAGGAGGTTCTACTCCACTCAGGCCTGCCTCCACTCTGATTGAGGTCAACAGTAACAGTATGGCAGAAAGCAGGAAGTCAACTCAGAGGACAGCAGAGCAACGCTAGCCCAAATATGCTATGTTCCAAATACAATACACTCCAAAACCACAAAGGCTTTCTAAGAGAATGAAGAGAGACTTGAAGAATAATGGAGAAGCCAGCCACTGTGAGAAGAGCTAAAGAATGGCGACGCTTTTTTCATAATTATCTCTGTTGTTCTCTATGATATTTTCTCTTTGAGAACAAGTATTTTGCCCTTTTAAACTTCTAGCACATGGTTTCTTTGGTTGAATAGAGTGTTACGTATGAACCACGAGGCTGTATTCATGTTTTAAACCAGTACAGGTTATGATTTTTGCTTTGGAGAGTTAGCAGATGTGATACAGTCATGACAGAATGAGGTTACTGCAGAAATGACTCATTGTTGAATAATCAAGTGTTTACTCCACCAAAACTGCATGTAACTGGACTGCCACAGTTTTTCTGCTTTATTGTAAGATGTAGCTTTTAAATGTCAGTGCATCAGGAAGAAAGGTAAACTCCTTGGGTGGCTCAGATCTCTTTTTATGCATGTGTTTAAAGGCAGACGGTCTTCTGGTTCTCAATGGAGAAAAAAAGCTACTGAGCACATCAATGGAGATGTACATTAATGAAATAAGGAAGGGAAATTAGCTGAAGAGGAAAACAAAAGACTTTCTTGAAGTGGAATAGAGAAGTGTTTCTGAAAGAGACCAGATGAAGAAAGACCAATTGAAGTGAGGTTCTGGTTTGATTGTTTGATACATCCCAATCTAGTATCCCTCCTGAAAATAGCATCATCATCTGAGAAATCTTCAGCCAATCATTTCTTTAGATACAATTCATTTTTTTCAAACTATCAAACATTGGAACAGGCTGCCCAGGGAAGTGGTTGAATCACCATCCCTGGAGGTATTTAAGAGATGGGTAGACATGGTGCTTAGGGACATGGTTTAGTGGTGGTTTTGGCAGTGTTTGGTTGATGGTTGGACTTGATGAACTTAACCTTCCAACCTAGACGATTCTATGATACATTCTTCAGCCCTTTTGGTTTTACTTTTAAAGGAGATAATTTGAGGGTGCTTGTGCTTTCTCTTGCATGAAGAAACACATGCTCAAAATGTGTCTTATCTAGCAAGAGGGAACTAAGTTAGCTGAGAGGAATAACTGGCTGGAAGAGCATCTCACTATTCTGACTACACAGGGGGCCCAAAGGTTATGATCTGTTATGGGTCTAAAGTTCAGATCAAGTTGTGAATCCAGACCAAAGAGACTTTGGTCTCTTCGAGGTCTTTCTCCAATACTCACTGTGTACATTGGGAGTGAGCCCAGTGCCTTATATTGCTACTGGTTTAGCCCTCTTCCCTGTTTAAAGGACAGGAGAAGCAGGGTTGAGATCTAAATCCTGGATCACACCCAAGTGCTCTCTAGTTTCTTCGCGAAGGTCTAGCACCAACATGTGCGATTGAGGTGCTGTCCAAAAAAAAAAAAAAAGGATTATACATACTCTATACATACTCCCACTGGGTGGATAACCTCTCATGGAATAGAGAAAAACTTACTCTGTGAAAGCATGAAAGACAGTTGAGTAACATCTGAGCTAAAAGTTCCTGAAGTTTGAGTCTCTCATGGTGGCTGCACTTCTAAGAAGCAGACATCACCATTTCACAGGTGTGCTCTAACACAGATGTCAAGTCATGAACTTGCTCTTAAGGGCTAAAATTCATTGTATTCAGACAAGAAGTAGCTCAACTGTTCATAAAATTAAAGTTATGTGAAGCCCTGTCAGAGGAGCAGTGACAGAAACAGAAGAATTTGGAAAGGTCTTGCTACCCAGAAAAAAACATAGCAGATTGTGGCTGTTCTAATTAATTCCTTGCACAGTTAATACTGTCCTGTTCTTCTGTCATTGTGGTTGTTTAAGTCATTTATTGTAGATCGCTATTTAAAAAGAAAAAATGCCAGGTATTTCACTTGCCTGAGCTGTTCCCAGGGCTAACCTCATGCAGGTTCCAATAGTGCCAGCTTTAAAAATCAAAGTGACTACATTTCTAAATCACTTCTTGTCCTAGAGACCCTAGGTTACATTCAGAACCTTTATCAGATTCTCCCCTCCTCCTTCTAATAATATTGGATTATGTTGGACTATGTTGGATTGACTGTGCTGTTACATAATGTTGTTAAGTGAAAACAGGTCAAGTGCCCTGTTTGGGCTTCCATGCTACTTGCTCCTGCAAGTTCTGCGTACCAATCTTTTAGGTTTAAAGCCCCGTTCATGTTGTTGCAAGGTGAGCAAAATTAGAAGGAAGAAGATGTAATGGTCAAGCAGGACCTTACTAGCCTGTGGATAGCAGATGCAAATAACACTTCTTCAACCTCAGAAGCTGATGGCATTCATTGGCAAGCCAAACAGCAGCTGTAGTACAAGCACAGACCAGCTCCTAACCAGCCCGTTTCAGCTATGCTGTTTCTGAATGGCATATCGTGCTAGCCTCCTAGCTGTACAGCTGTAGCCCAGGAATCAGAGGAAGAGTAAGCACTTCTTATAAGGATAGGATATGCAAATCTCAAACAATGTCTAACTGGCTAAAGCTGTCAAAATCCTTGCTTTCAGCCAGAGAAGTCTTCAGTTCAGTTCCCAAGACGACAGTCAGAAAGCAATCAGCCTTGCAGTCCCCTAAGAATTTGCTGGGGAATGGGTAAAAGGAAGCCCTTTTGTGCCTTTTTACTAGCTCAAGCCTGAGCAGTAGTTAGTGATGAAGAGTAGTAGTTTAAATTCTACCCAGTAATTGAAATTCTAATCAGTGCTGACTAAACAAGAATGAGTTAACCTTTTCATGGGGAATTTACAAGTAGGCAGCTCTAACTATGCATGGACATTTTAAATGTAGAGGCAGTGAGTGGAAAGCAATCAATCCCGGCTTCAACACAAATAAGATCTCCAACTGTGTTTATATAGATTGTCCTCCGTACCAGTCTACGTATACGTGATGGTGTTGCACAATCTATGACCCTGAAGAGTCCTATATTGCCATATTCTCCTTGGAGAAGAATTAACCCTCTGCAGGAGCAGTTCAATGCTGGGTCTGTACATCAGGGAAGGACATACTTGTTAATGCTTCCTGGGCTGAATTAACAATGTTACATGGCTTATCTTCACGATTGCAACCAACCAGCACAGCACAACTAGCAAACATTGAGCATTCATGAACACACTATATGCAAACCACTTAAAAGAGTTAAACACATTAATTAAGCATATTTCATACACACACAGGAGGAAATTGTCTCTTCACAAACATTTTGCAACCCACTACAGGCTAGGTTTCTTGACTAAACTCTTCCTTGCAAATTTGCACCAACATTTAGCAGTCATCCCCATTAGGTACTGTTTTGAGGGAGAATGAGTACACAATTCCACAACCAGCAGCTTCTCTCCTCCACTCTCTCCTAAAGGTCCCACTTTGGTTATTAACTTGCTGGAGACACATTAGCTAGGAGGATGTAAGCTTTGCATCCTTATATCTGTTTCATTACAGTTTCCTTTGGAAACTTTGCATCTTTGTAGCTAGAGGATTCAATAGCTAGAGGATTCAAACCCTGTGATGGTGTATTTGCAGCCATATCAGCTGTCAGTTCAGACTCTCATAGGAGAAGGCACTGTCTACGTTAAGGATCTGTATCAGCATATAACCTTACTGATTGTACCATCTCTAGTGAAAGCCGTCTTCATCTCATGAGTCCTTTCAGCATTCCTGTAGAGAAGCCCTGTGAGGATCAAGCCATTCGCAACATGGGTATGGGTGGCAGGGTCTCACTCTTAGGCGGTAACTCTTTCATATCAGCTAGCCAAATATCTTAGTAGTTTAAAAAGGGTCCTGAAGTTGGACAGCTTATTCCTTTTCCATCGAAGGCTCAATTATACATAGCATTCAGTTGTGGCACCTCATGGAGTCAGGCCCTTAATGACAGCAGAGTTTTCTATCTGTCCCATGAGGATTTTACAGTTGTTTATCTACTTACTCCGCTGAAGGGCTGAAGTGAACAGGGCATACCAGGAAGTCCAGTAGCACATTAGTAACTTTCAAAGTTAGGTTTTATTAAGACTGTGGCCACCTACTACTTAATGATATGAAACAGTACATGTGAATATGAAGTAATAAATATATAATATATATATATAGGGAAAAAAATGCAACTGGAACCTTTCAACTTATCATTGCTTATTCTCTCTGCAAAATTCTACTTAAGCACAATTTGTATATACATCCACTGCAACGAACTGGTCTCTGGTTTTTAATCCAAGACCATGTTAAGAGAGATGCTCCACAGTGGAGCACTCTATTATCTATCTATTACATACACTACTATTATCACCATTTCTATGCCCTAATTAAATTGCAGACCAAAAAAAAAAAAACCTTTTTTTTTTTTTAATTCTACAAATTTGTCTTAGAAATTCTGAAGAAGTTATTCTAAAAAGACCTTTTCAGAATTTCCTGGCTCAAAATTTGATAATTCATTTTTACTTTGATTAACTATGATTAAACTATTCAGTGTTTGAAAAATTAAAAACAAGGAATTCAGCATTTGGGAGAAACCATACAACAATAGCGTATAAGAACTTTCTCCCAAACTGCAATATATAATTTCTCTTAATTACATCAAATATTAGTTTAAACTAATTGAGTATGAAAAATATCTCAGACGAGCACATTACAAAGACGACACTATAGTTTATGAACTATACACACACAGAGAGAGATTAAATTTTTAAAAAGCCTGTTAACACCACCACTTTGGAACAATGTTTCTCTGCCTTCCTCTTCTCCAGGAAGGCTTTGTTAGGCACCCTTCCCTTTCTCAGCCTGTCTCCACTATCCCCTTTCTTTACCCGCACCTTTTTCTTCCTGATTTTTGAATGGTCCGCACAGTGGGAACCATTTCTGCAAAATGGTGCAGAGATAGCTTCCTACAATTGTGCTGGGAAGCCACAGACATCACCAAAATTGTTCATGTGCTTTAAGTTAGGACCATAAATATCAGGGACTGGCATTCAAGAGAGTCCCATGAAGTCTGACAAACAGTGCCTTGAGTTTTTAGCAAGAGTCCATATCTTGGTCATTTATGATGCTTGTATTAGCATTTTTGCATTTCACTAGGCTTTTTCAAGATTGTGCTAGCTAATGCTCTTTTGGTTGTTATACATTTTCTTCCTGGCTTTCATATTGAGGCCATCCTGGTTGTACAGAACACCCCATAAGGAAAAATTTAAATCCATAAAAGACGATAATCCAGTCCTATTTATCTTCTGCAGGCAATGTTTTTAGACTTGGATACTACAACTAATATAAAAAAAATTTCTGTGTTTGGTTGGCTAAGTTGAAATAAGATGTCTTACATGGACACTTGTAGGTACCACTCTCTTCAATGGGAGTAGCAAATACTCACTACCTCAAAGAGTTATATCTGATAGTGGATTTTGCCATCCAACTGTAGGTGCTCAGATTAAGAATTTTGGCCCTAACGTTTGCTGCAACCTTAGGTTTAGGTCTAATCCACCTGACAGTGTCCTTTTAAGCAGGAGCTTCCCCATAGCTGCATTCTCTGATTCTGAGATGTTTAGGATGCTTTTCATATACTACAGTTTCTGAAGGTCAGTGCGTACACATTTTAAGACACAGTGATAAGACAGTGTATGGAACTACTTGGCAGTATTTAGCTGGTACAGTTTCTTGTGGAAACAACAGAATTCCAAAACACACCACACTGAATGCTTATGGGTTATTACAAGCAAAAATCCCAAGACACTGGGAATTAAAAAGCGGAGTTCAACAAAGGAACACTGATATCATTGGTTGATATGAACAAAGTTGCGCCAAGTCTTCCTTCTTCGCTTTTTCAAGTGGAGAAATAAACTGGAAAAGGAAGCAGAAGGGAAAAAAAAAAGACATAAACCAACAGTTATTATAGAGCTATTGTTGTGCTTTATCTCACAGAAATGCGTGCTGTCAGAGGATGACAAACACCTTTGGCACATCTTTGCTGAAAGACCATGTCTTGCACGCAGTATGCCTTCCTGGCTGGAACAAGGCTGCTCCTCCTTTGTCAAAAGGAGTTTGGAGGGGAAATGGAAAGCAGGGGAGGCTGTGGCTCAAAAGATAGAAGGGGCAAGGACTGATGGTGATGTTAGCCATCATCCCCAGCTCCAGCAACACTTGTACTCCCACATGTTCTAACTCTTCCTCCAGCAGGGAGACAGCCTGCTTTTCCACGTCCCACTACCAGATTGGTCGGAAGCCTGGCTTGGGCCATTTCACCACCCATGGTAGCTTGTTGCTGTGAGGCACTACCCAATTTATGTGCATCTATAGCCAGCCTTGGATGAAGGGTATGATCTTGTTCCCATTCAAATCAGTGACTGGAGAAGCCATGCAGGCCTTGTCTGTGACAGCACTTGGACGCTTTATGTCAACAGGATTCAAATATATACTTTAGAGCTACTGTAAATAAATGCATCATTGGGTTCAACACACAGGGTCCTTCCTGAAGCTGCAACCTTTAGCCACTATTACAGAAGGATCAAATTGATTGAAAAAATAATTTAAGATCCAGATCTTAAATACAGTTAAAACTCCCCAAACTTGGACCAGATCTCACCTCACTATGGTGAGCCATGACCTGGTTTTCATGATGTGACACTCAAGTTTGTGATTAAATACCCTAAACCCAACCTAAGCCATGTCAAACCTGCTATTTCTGTTTCTAAACTTACCAGGACAGGCATCCAACTTTTAAAACCAGGGGGGGAAACAATATTATTACTTACATACAATTTCAGGCTTAACTTCTACAGACAAATTATGAGCTATGTTGTCTGCTTTTTACTTTCTTGTTAAGATACACGTATTGCTCAATGATGCATATATACACAGCAATCAATTCAATGGCTGCACGTCTATCTTCCCAGGTTGCTGCAATAAACTGCAGAACAAAGGCCTGTCTTTCCCTTGAAGCCAGTTGCCTTGAGTACCCGGTTAATATAGTTAATTAATATCTAGCCATTTCTCATTCTTGCCGTATCAGTGTTACGAAACTCTAGAATTATTCTGGGTCACTCAGGTGCCAGCATTCATAAGACTAATAAACTGCCACATGTATCTCAATCCATTTAGTCCTGTTTACAGGTGATTCTATAAGCCTTCCTTACAGAAGCAACAGAGGAAAATGGAAACATGCTGAATACAAGGCATGTAATTTGAGAGCTGGGAATTAATTCACATCCACAGTCTAGCCTCCTGGTGAATCTCTTCTGGGTTACTAGCTGGATTGTTTAACTCAAGAGATCTCACTTTTAGGAGTTAATGCCATATTACAGTTATGTCACATAACAGCTGTTGCTAACACAGAGGTTACATAAATAAAATGTTCAGTTCCTGTCATTACAAGATCCCTGGCTCCCAACCAGCATGACTGCTATTATTCATTCATATGCGATCTTTCCTGTAACAAATGTATGGAATGAGATGATCTTTCGAGACAAGAAATCATTAAGACTTTGCGCTGTCTTTTAATAATATTTAGGTATTCAAGAGGTAAAGGGATTTTCACAAGCACCAATATCTCAAATTCCAGCTGATTTGGTGGGAACTAGGCACCTACATGCTTTTAAAAAATTCATCAAAGGCCCATTTACCCATGGGCCTTCACCCTCTTTTTATGGGCATGGGGCAATTCAAGCATTACTGTTCTCACTAGAAAACACCAGGACTGTGGCACTGGTTGTAACGAAAGGAAGATATCTAAGACTGCATAAAAATTTATATAAACATCAAAAAGGGAGAGTCTTTAATCCTAGGGAAAGTTATGTAACATGCTAGTGTAAAAGACATTAAATGTCAACAAATTCTACCTCTGTAAGTGTCCAGAGAGTTTGCAGTAATTCTCACTATAACAGCATGTCACTAGAAGGGAAATTTCACAAATATTTAAAATATTTTATATCCATTTTTTGTTTTCTTTTCTTTTTTAATATATCAGCACTTTGTAAGTCACAGAGCTATTGAGATCATAAACAAAAGAGAAAATGAATTACTCACTTATAATTATAATGAGAATGACTGCACATACTACACCAAGGATGATCATCATCTGTAAAAGGAAAGTTATGAGAAAAAAAAAATAGAGACAGTCAGGTTTTCACGTGAAAGACATTAACCCCTTAGTTTTTTTGCTTTTACTTAGTAGCTCATTCCTTGCACTTTCTATTCTTGCAAAAACTTACTGCAACAGACTTGTTAAGACCCCACATTTAATGTCAATTTTAGGAACAGCTGGCCACCAGCAACAGACATAGCCTCTTGTCAAAGCTAGCAAGTTCTTGCCCATCAGCTAAGATGCAGTGACCAACCTCATCCATTTCCAGCAGTAAAGGAAAAATAAACTTCTGAAGTAAAACAACTCCAGAAGTGATTTAAGTGGCTGGATTCACACATGGCCATGTACCACTTTATGCCGCAGTAACATTGACCGCTTTTCACCACATTCCCATAGGCAGGGAATAGACAACTGGAGATGTCCAATGCCTAGTAGTTATTATTTGTGCTGGCTTTGTGTACTTATGCTGTTGAGAGAAAACACAGAAAACACAAATCCTGGAGGAGGTCTGAAAAAGCAAAGGAGAGTGAGATTCCCTCCACTCATGGGAAAGGATAAGACTTTGAAGACAGCAGAGGAGAGAGCTGGTTGATTAAAGTCCTTCTCTATCCTAATCTGCCCCTTTTTAAAAGATACTGTCATTTCCTCACTTTTCACAGCAGTCTGTGGAACCATGTATTTTTTGTTTGGTAGTTTACCATCCTAGAGAAAGATCAAGAGGCTGATGATCTCCCACAAGGAAAAAGCTTCTTTTCTCCCACTACTAGAATTCACTACACCTGTTCAGATTTTGTGGTTCACACAGGGAACTGACATGAATTAACATGCTCTCCCATCCCTATCTGCAGGCACAGACTGAAGCCTTGAAATTTGTATCTCTATTTTATGCACTGCAGAAATTATCTAACGAATAGGTTCTGGTAAAGATCGAAGTTGCTTGACTTACTATCCTGGAGCCTTGAGCGCAAGGCATCTCTTTCTCCCCTTGACAAGAAGAGACCACTTAGAGATGCCATGCTGCAAGCAAAGTCCCATTAAAGTAATGAAAGTCGTGTCTGCCATGGATTGATTCTTAAAAAAGATTTGTATTTCTTACCTTGCAATTTTTCCACCAGTATTTCCTCTTCAGTTTGGCTGCACTGGTTTCAAACTGTGAGGCACCTGCTTGCAATGCATCTGCCCGGTTGTCAAGCTCTGATAGCTTCTGGTCTCTTTCTAGCACCTTGTCCACGTTCATTCTCATGATGTCTACCACCTGCAAAGGCACAGCCTCACGTTAGATTCCACACACAGTAAAGCCAAAGGTCACCCGTATGTTCACACTCTGGAATATCACGTATCATCCTGAAACCAGCCATTGGCCATTATGGTATGTGATGGCAATTATCTAGATGGTGCGTCAAAAACTATGCTTGTGGAAACAGACACAGTGAGAACAGGATGAAAAAAGCTATACTGTGCACAGATGCCCTTAAAGGTAAAATATAAAGGGACATTATGAAATACCGTAATTAGTGTCATTAAAGTTTTTGATTTCTTTTAGCCTACAACTAGCTACTTCACTATCTATAGATACAAAAAACTGATAAAGACCAGTACCTCTACTACAATTTGGTTGACATTTGTCCAGTCGTCACTAAGACCAAGCCATTTTTTTTCTTATACATTTAATATAATTTCCTTACCTGAACTAGAGAAATTAGCTAGATAAAGGCCATTCTAAAGGGAACTGTATGCAATTCCTGACCAAGGAATTTACTCATTCTGCAGATCTTTCTCAGGCAAGATGACTTCCCAGCCATAATTTGAAGTCCTGCTTCAAAATGGAGGAGGAGAAAATTTTACCTAAGAAAATTAAGCCTGAAGTGCAGCAGGGAGCTCATGCCACCTCATTGCACAGCCTCAGCAAAAAAACCGTGCACAGCCAGTACACAATAGGTAAGGCCCATTCATGCATATATATTTTATACATTGAGTTAGATGAAAATTCTCTTCTAGCAAGCCAGTAACTCTAAATAGAAATCCTGTACAAATTTATCACTAATGTAAATGTTAGACATCTCAGCAAAGTTGCATCCACTTATTCTAGCAGTGAATATGGTTGTTCTTATACTATGTAATAAAGAATGCCATGGTGTTTGTATTTAATATAATTTAACTATTACCTGCAAAAACCCCGAGTTATTGAAAAAACCCCATGATTTAAATACAGTGAGATGAAACTGGTAGTGAAAGAACCTTTGAAAGGACTAGCATAGGGTTAAATGCTGTTCCAAAACTCAAAAGACTTTTTTCACTTGTCTACGGAACCTAAAACAAAATCAAACGTTTTGGTCAACGCAAATTTTTGTACTTGCTTTTCCAAACAAAAAACTTCCAAGAATTTAACTTCATATCAAATTAAAAAAAACAAGCAAACAAACCTTTGTTTTAATTTCTTAGCTAGTATTTAGCTGAATTTTGTCTTGGTACAATGTTTCATAGTGAAAATTTTAAACTAATTGAAAATGCTGAAACAAAATAGTGTAACATTTCCTACCCATTCTCTCTTTTTTTTTTTTGACCCAGAACGATTTATTGAATTTAACCTGACTGCAGTGAACACTTGTCCAGACTACATTTTTGTCAAATAAATACATTTGTCTAGACTAAAACCAAGATCTGAGCCTTAAAAATTAAGCTCTAGGATGCCTAGAGAAATCAGAGGGGAAAACCCAACGTGGATATAGCCGAAATACTATATTAGTATTGATATAGCATAAAAATGTCAGTCACTAAGACAAAAAAATTCTGTTAAGCAAAGTCGGAGTCGTGTTGCTGAGTTTTGAGTTTGGGTCTGGATCGGAAGTGCTGTGCAGAACAGCACCTGGGGCAGAATAGCCAGAGGAGTGTAGTGCTGTGCTGTGGTGTTTGGTGCCACCTACAGATTACTTTCCCACAGGACATGAAAGAAAAACAACCAGGAAAGATCTACTAGGAAGGTCAAAGCAATGCTTAACAGATCAGACCCTTAGGTGCTATAAACCAGTTTCACCCTACTGACTTCACAGGACTGAAAGCCCAGGGGAGGTTTTTTTCTCCCTTGGCTATTCTTGTACTGTGATTTCCCTATTGAACAAGGATCTGCTGACCATGTGCTATCCACTCAAAGCACACATGAACCTCAGCCTTCCTCTCAAACTGGAGGCACAAAACCTATGGACCCTGATTATTGATTACCCCATATAATCCTCAAATCCAAGAGCTACTCACTGTCCCTTCATACTGGGTAAGAGTTCCTGCCAAAATTACTCCATCATGTGTCACAAGAAGACAAACTTGCAGGGGCTTGAGTGAAAAGTCTCAGAATACAGAGTATCTTAAACAAAAAATGGAGGTTAAATAGCCTCACTAGAGCCATCTCCATTGGGCTGCTTGAAGAACCCTATGTATCTGACCTGCATCACTTGTTTTAGATAATAATTAGCAATTATTTTTCATTTTCTAGGGACAATTACTTTTACTGTAGCTCATATAGACAATTACAGCACCATCATAATGTAGTATGTTCAGGACAAGAAGTTTATTTCCTTATTCTGACCCAAGACAAAAGCTGAAATGTAATATTCCTTTCCCACTGCAAGAGACACTCCAGTAATGTCAATGAAGTTAGCGTGATGTGAAAATTGGTGATAATGAGAGAACCAGGCCTAGAAATTTCTGCAGCCAGAGGATGTTCCTGTGATTGGCGCTGAGCATCAGTAATGGGGAGGCCAGAAAGACCCTGTTTCAGATTTTTAACAAAGAAAAAGTACTCAAAAAGACAAAGCTCAATTGACAGATCTATTTAATTGATCTTAAGAAATGCATTTGAGTTGGATGTTGTGAGGTCTTCTCTACTCTTTTTAAAGCATACCAGGGGCTTTTGAAAAATAGAGGCCTTTATGCACGTAAATAGCTATTTTCTAATGTGTATTTTATTGAATTGGCATTAAAGAATCACACAAGCCCTCGTCACTTCCCCATGGACAGTAAGCAATTAGTTACTTAAGTCTTTGTAGGGGTTTAGCAAAACTCTATACTTAATATAGAGTGTTAAGGCAAGGAGGCAGCAAACCTGCATGGATGAGCAAGGAGCTGCTGGAAAAATTCAAATGGAAGAAAGAAGTTTACAGAACGTGAAAAAAGGGACTGGCCACTTAGGAGGAATATAGGAACGTTGTCAGAGTATGCAGGGATGAAATGAGGAAGGCTAAGGCCCACTTGGAATTACCCTGGCAAGGGATGTCAAGGACAGTAACAAGGGCTTCTTCAAGTACATCAGTAGCAAAAGGAAGACTAGGGAAAGACATTCAGCCCACTGCTGAATGAAATAGGTGCCCTGGTGACATAGGATGCAGAGAAGGCAGAGTTACTGAACGCCCTCTTTGCTTCAGTCTTTACTGCTGAGGCTGGCCATCAGGAATCCCAGACCCTGGAGGGAAGAGAGAAAGCCTGGAGAAAGGAAGACTCTGCCTTGATCGAGGAGGATCAGGTTAGAGATCATTTAAGCAAACTCAACATCCACAAATCCATGGGCCCTGCTGGGATGCACCCATGAGTGCTGAGGCAACTGGCAGATGTTATTGCAAAGACACTCTCCTCTTTGAAAGGCCATGGAGAAAAGGAGAGGTACCTGAGGCCTGGAGGAAAGCCAATGTCACGCCAGTCTTCAAAAATGACAAGAAGGAGGACTCAGGAAACTACAGGCCAGTCAGCCTCGCCTCCATCCCTGGAAAGATGATGGAACAGCTCATTCTGGATGTCATCTCCAAGCATGTAGAGGAAAAGAAGGTTATTGGGAGTGGTTAACATGGATTCACCAAGGGGAAATCAGTGGATGTTGTCTACCATGACTTCAGCAAGGCTTTTGACACTGTCTCCCATAACATCCTCATAGGTAAGCTTAGGAACTGTGGGTTAGATGAGTGGACAGTAAGGTGGATTGAGAACTGGCTGAATCGCAGAGCTCAGAGGGTTGTGATCAGCGGTGCAGAGTCTAGTTGGAGGTCTGTAACTAGCAGTGTTCCCCAGGGGTCAGTACTGGGTCCAGTCCTGTTCAATACATTCATCAACAACCTGGATGAGGGGACAGAGTGTACCTTCAGCAAGTTTGATGATCACACAAAACTGGAGGAGTGGCCGACACAGCAGAAGGCTGTGCCACCATTCAGTGAGACCTGGACAGGCTAGAGTGTTGGGTAGAGAGGAACTTAATGAAGTTCAACAAGGGCAAGTGTAGGGTCTTGCACTTAGGGAGGAATAACCCCGTGCACCAGTACAGGTTAGGGGTTGACCTGCTGGAAAGCAGCTCTGTGGAAAGGGACCTGGGAGTCCTGGTGGACAACAAGTTGACCGTGAGCCAACAATGTGCCCTGGTGGCCAAGAAGGCCAATGACATCCTGGGGTGCATTAAAAAGAGCATGGCCGGCAGGTCGAGGGAGGTCATCCGCCCCCTCTACTCTGCCCTGGTAAGGCCACAACTAGAGTACTGTGTCCAGTTCTGGGCTCCCTGGTTCAAGAAAGACAAGGAACGGCTGGAGGGAGTCCAGCAGAGGGCTACGAAGATGATCAAGGGAACAAAGCATCTCTCTTGTGATGAAAGGCTGAGATACCTGGGTCTGTTTAGCCTGGAGAAGAGAAGGCTGAGAGGGGATCTCATCAATGCTTATAAATATCTGAAGGGCGGGTGCCAAGAGGATGGGGCCAGACTCTTGTCAGTGGTGCCCAGGGACAGGACAAGGGACAACAGGCACAATCGAGAACACAGGAAATTCCATCTCAACATGAGGAAAAACTTCTTTACTTTGAGGGCGACAGCACTGGAACAGGCTGCCCAGAGAGGTTGTGGAGTCTCATTCTCTGGAGATCTTCAAAACCCACCTGGATGTGTTCCTGTCCAACCTGCTCTAGGTGAACCTGCTTTGGCAGGGGGGTTGGACTAGGTGATTTCCGAAGGCCCCTTCTAACCCCTACCATTCTGTGATTCTGTAACAACCAGCACACAAATCTGCACAGCATGTGTGCAAGGACGCTACAGCTGCTACCGTACTGCTGGTATGCTCAGGGACTACACCCATGAGCAGCGGTATGCTCACTTATTCCCATTATCACAGTGTGTATGGTACAATAATTTAAGGATCCATTCTGGAACAGGCACATGGTCCTCCAAGCAACAAAAGGAGTAGGGATTTGTTGAAGATGCTGTTATGACATCATGTGTAGGTGCCTTTACTTGGGGATAAACTGTAATGATTAATCAGTAGAGCTCTGGCTAACGAACACAGCCCTCAGCTGTACAATTCTCATGGCTTGAATCTCTCTATGAAAAGCCAATGGTTTGTCCCTGTGAAATAGCCTGTGAGATTAGCATCTAACCTTCAGGAACGCAGGAACACTTTAAAAGAGCTGGTTCCACTATGATATTTCCTCCTAACCTGACTGACTGGGATGAATTCCTGAATTAGCACCAATGCCCGCATTTATTCTGCAGAAGTGTTACTGGTACAAGGATGTTCATGCTCAGAATCTCTCTTGTACTATGTGCCTCCTCATAAATGCCATCCTTCAGTAAACCTAATTTCCTAGATCCACTGCCCAGACAAGAAAGAGTTACTGGCTCACTAGGGAGGAAAGCATCTTAAAGAAAAAAAAAATAATCACATCAGCACTCTTGTGGTGAGCAACAAATCACCTAGAGCCACTTACCTCATCCACCCGGGCTTGTGTCTGCTGCAGCCGTTTGCTGCTTGACACATTGGTAGCAGGAGGTGGCCCTGCAGCCCCAGCACTGGTGGGACCTTGGGTAGGAGCTGGAGCAGACCTAGATCAAAATTGGAGAACATAAAAAATGACTGAAACCATCTTCACTTGTTCATTATCCATTTTCTGGAACAAGACAAAAGTACATATCTCTTAAAAGGAGTTTTGCATTGTCTCACAGCCCGCATTTTCCATTCCTGGATCACAACCCTGGTGTCCCATTCCCTTCCATGCTGCAATTAGTTTTCACGCTATTTCTTGATAGGAACATATAAAACTCTTCCTCTCCCTTGCTGCCTTTTTAAACAGCAAGCAATTCGGATTTTCTACCCTAACTTAGGCCAATGACAAAACTGATCACAGGCCTGACTAGCAGGGCAGATCTTCTGTCCCACTAAGGGAACAGACTCTGCTACAGGTATTTTGCGTTGATGCTACAGGAGCCAGGGCTGCAACCCTGCCTTCCTCCTCAGTGTGCTGAATGATGGACTCCCCTGCTCTTCGGTGTTTGGCTGGAAGCTAACAAAGTAAAGATAAACAAAAAGAGAGGAGAAAGAAATGGAAGAGGAAGTGGGGGTAAGAATTGCACACAGCACGGGGTCAGTCATCTGTCCTGATTTGAGTGACACAGGATTAATTTCTCTTTCAGTAACTTTACTTTTCAGGAAGGTCTCTTCTAATGCTTGGGAAAACTGAACTTTTAGAAGACTCTAGTGTCTGAATTTGTGAAGATATTTACTTTATAGCCAGCTGTGGTACGTGGGCTTCAAGGTCACATATTTTTGAGCTAGCCAGGTGCAGTGATGAGGAGCAGTGAGACCTGTGCACTTGACCCCACCTGGCCAACAGGATTATTTCATACCAATAACATCACATTCAATATAAATTAGAAATTTTGCTGAGGAGACTATCTCTTCCTTCATGGCTGTGATCCTGAGAACTTCTTGGCCCAATGCTGGACCCCTGAGGCCTTCCCTTTCTCCCGAAACTGTAGTGCTCGCAGTGTCCGACATCAGCTGTCCACTGTTGGGAGTGCACAGCTTCCTACTGATAGAATTAGCTGAGTAGAATACTGCTATATTTTATATTGGTATTGGGATCAATATTGGTTCTTTAGTATTATTAATATTAGCTATTTAGTCTTATTCTATTAAATCCGTTTATATTTCAACCCTCAGGTTTCCTTGTTTTTCCCGATTCACTTTCCTGGGTGCGGAGGGGTCATCGGGTGATAGAATAATTCTCTAAATGACAATAAATTGTTGTGGGTTCCTCAAACCATAACATCATCTCAATCCTTCAGCAATGCTTAACCGCCCCACCAGTGGTCACCAAATGCCCCACTAGAGCAGCTGGGTTTGAACATCTGCCATGGACCCTAGATGAATATTTGCAGCAATGCTGTGAACAGAGCCCTGATCTCCTGTGCATCAGCTCTTTTCTTAAGCATCAACACTGGCTTTCCCCAGCTTGCTTTAAAACAACAGACAAAACAAAAGTCCCTTAAAATACAACAATAGATCTGATCTGTCCCAGTACACGAACTTGTGCAGGCAAGTCACCCTGTTGGCCAGTCGTTCTTCACACCCACACTTTAACCTGTGAAACCTTACCTTTCCTTTCAAGGGACCCCTGTCACTTCTTCCTGCAGAGAAACAAAACCCTTCCTGAAGCTACAGAGGAAATCCCTAAGCATGTGAACTGAAAAATATCACAAATCCCACTCATGCATTACCAATGCCTTCCCACAGTGACAGACTGAGAGAACACAGTGCTTCTCTGTGAATCATTCCCTTTTACATCCTGGGGTCTGATTAATGCTGCTGGAATTATGGCCCCATTAATACACTGTCTCAGTGCCTAGGGGCACTAAAGTTGGTTCCCCAAAGGTACCTTAAGATGCAAAATTCTGGTTGACAGTATCGCCTGTGGGCTGAGATCCCTACAGGTAACACTGGCCCTCATAGACTCCCAGTGATGGAGCAGCTGTTTGCAGCCCCAGAGCAGTGCTGTATCTTACACTTCTCTTTTTTTAACTGTGGGTGAGAATGTCATTATCGAGCTTTAGTTGAAAGAAAAGAACTTGTGCCACACACAAATTGCCCATCCTTTGAGGACCTCACAGACACTCTTTAAAACATAAAAGACCAGATGCTGCTGCCACCTGCAATGGAATTACTCTATTGAAGGGCCGTGGGCCAGGAGTCCAACAGGATTTATTCTGAGTTTATGCTGTTGTCACAAAGGATCAAAATCTGGCTATAACGTGTATCAGACTCAAATAATGCAAAACAAGATCTTCCTAGTGCATTGACAACTTCAAAGGGAGTTCCTGGTACAACAGTGCTGAAATTGAAATTGAGATATTTCTTTGCAGTCAAGGAAGTAAATAGGCTTTTTCCCAATCAACACAAGCAGAATTTTTTCTATGGAAACATTGTGTCACACTGTTCACTACTATAAATGTTAACAGAGCTCCCCTCTTGAGCTATGCACTGTTAGCATCCCAGAGACTACAGAAGGGAAACACCTAAGAAGTGTTTTTCCTGGCCACATATTTTCTCTAGTAAGCATGGCTTATAAGTGCAGTGGTGTTCTTGGTCAAAGCTGTGTGATAACTCAAAAGTTCAGTGCTCTGCCATATACCTTTTCTGCCCAGTAATTTTCATCTTTTTTGCACCTCCCAAGCTGCCTTAAAAAGATTTGGTATAAAGTAGACACTTCCCAGTTTGTTCTTTTCCAGCATCCTTGCTGCCATCTAATTTGGTTTCAAATGTATTTCCTGGGGCTTCTCTGCTCCCTTCGTAAGGGAGGGATGGATGGGAAGAATGGGTGTTTTCAGAGCTGCCCCTGACCATCCAGCAGGAGTTACTGTAACTACCAAAGAGAGATGGCAATCTTTATGCTAAGGTACAGCAAGCTTGTAATTAACATATCCATCTTAGTTAAATACATAAAATCTAATACAAGAGTAACCAGAGCTGGGTGCTGCCTGCAGTGCAGAGCTACTCTTTCCAAACCTTTTGCCTCCAGACTTGTGCTCTCCTTACAGAGTAAGAGCAGCTGCCTCACTCACGACCTCATGGGTCAAAGCAATGAGCTGCCGCAAGCAGAGGAATGCTCACCAGAAGAGATGCAGCGCCTGCTGCAGAGGGGATAGCACAGGTTCCCAGACAGGCTCCAGGAAGTCAGTCCTTAAGCACATGGCTTTAACGCCACCAGCAGATCTTGCAGGTTAACAAGGCATGAGGCATCTCTCAACATTAGGCAGCATGTAATATCCAAAACAGACAAAACAAGTGCAGAGATACCTGCATCACCTCTCCTCTTCCCGGCCTCCCAAGGCACTTCAGAACAGGACAGAAGGGTCTCCATGCTTCTGGCTTAGCCTTACCAGTGTTTGAGCTTTGTAGAAACCATCCTGGCTGGGCAGCAGCAGAAGGCAGTACCTCTGTGAGCTAATGTGGCTCTAGTCCCATAAGGTGTCTGACCAGAGTTTGTCTTTGAACCTAAGTTTTCTAGTAAAGAAGGGAAATGAAGGCCTACATAACTGGAAAGCACCAATATTCTCCAGGATATTTTAGTGCAAAAATGCTAGAATGAAAGTCCAGCCTACATTTACACAATTCTTCTATTATTGTGTTGGTACTGTATCGTATCCGCTTATAATTTCTCAGAAGCATTGTTCAAAGAAATTTATGCAAAACATTAGCACTATGTTAGAGAGGCTTTCTTTTGAAATACATGAAGCATCACAACTTTAAATTCCAGTTTCTCATGGCCTGGCATGATTTTTGGGAGCTACAAAAGAATGCAAAAATCCATATAAAAGCTCCATCATTGGGTCCTTAGCCATCAGACTTGTGTATTTTATTTTTCTTTTAGGAAAAGGGAAAAAGTTGCCATTGATGCTGAGAATCTTCTCTCCCAAGAACAAGTCAACTTAGTTTTGAAGAGGAGACAAAGCTCTGTTATTGCTGGTGAACCAGAGCAAATATTCTTACATGGCAACCACTCTGTGATGTCAGAGCGCTGGGGTACGCTCTGGGAAAGCAATGAGTACACTTACTTCAGGACAACAGTACCACATGCTTAGAGCCTTAGCAGTTAGGTCATTCTTTATATAACATTAGTTACATCCTCACCCCCCACCATGCCAGATTTTGCTTCAGTTAGCAAATGAGCAACCTGACTGATTGAAAGCAGGTGCTGGATCTGTGTATGTACGCAGCCACCTATGAAGAAACATTTGGGGGCTGTCCTAGTGATTCAGTAAAATGGTCTCGGCTGACTCAGATGTCCTCAGTTCTTCTGGTTACTTGCTAGGCCAGAAACCGGTAGGTCAAAATCATGACTAAGAGATTTTCTCATCTCACCTGAATATTTTGGAAGCAATTTACCACTTAGCTCTAACCATTAAAGGGAGCTGCAACTGTAAGAGAAAATTGGAGATATCCAGTGTTGCTGTTTTCCATTTCAGCACTGGCTGAAAGAACATTAAGGATGACGGCATATCTAACATTTTGCGAAGGTGCCTGACACATACTTCAGTTTTTGTTCATATGTGTGAGCTACATAGGAGAAAATTTTTGTGTTAGTCAGGCTAGGGAAGGGAGATACACAATGTGAATACCAGGGGGATGCCAGGTCACCACTGTGACTTTGGTACAGTTTACATTAGAACCTCGATAGCTGCTTTCAGCAATTTGTTTTATCCATCCAAAGTGCTTTTAAAGCCTCCAGCTATGGGGCCTAATCCCTTCAAAGTCTTTATCCTAACAGTGCAATAAGCTAAGGAAAAGCTATTATCCCTGCATACGGCAGGTACAGGAAGATTAAGTGACTTGCTCAGTGGCACAGGAAGCCTGTGGCAAAGCAGCCCAGGACTCTTCATTGCCATCCTTCTGCTCCCCTCTTTTTCAGCTACTGACTCCAGATCAAAGCTTACAACCTATGTCTAGTAGCAGGAATTATTTTCTACCCGTCAGACTTAAATAGTGAGAAACACATAGTTAAAGGTTACAGCATGATGAAAGTGAGAATTACATCAGACAGCTTTAGCTGGTATCAGCTGGCAAAGCTCAGGAGAGGGGGCAGTGAAAGTGCACCAATGCAGCAGCAGATTTGACTAATGACCCCTATAAAAAGTGAAATGAAGGAGGCAATTTTCTATGAATTCCAGTTTGATTCCTCTTTCCTCAAAACCCTTCCCTGTTGTTCAAATAAAACATGAAATTGCACTGCCTCTCTTCCTCTTTATTCTGTTACTGTCCAGGTACCGTATTTCTATAGTAAATTTTTACTGTTGTAACCAAACTTATGTATATTTAAGACATTGTTCTTCTATTTGGACCCCTTCAAAAGGCATCTACCCATTTGGGCTTGACTTAAGTGGGATTCGACAGCCTGTGGTTCCAAAAGCATTTAAAAAACCCAACAAAACACCACAGTCTCCCCCCCTTCCTCCCCCCCCCCCCCAATTGTAAAATAAATCAGAACACTTCCATAGCTCTGTATTCTTGAGATGTAATTCTAAAACAATTATTAAAATTAGCTGCAAATGCAAATTCATACACTACTTCAGTGATTACAGATGCCAGTGAAGACCCTGGACCTAACAGTAACTGTAGAAGCAAACCACTCTCACTTTGTCCCTCGTGCTGAGAGTGTTCATCTGTGAATTTAGATGCATCTGAAAGCTTTGAGGCAGGGAGGATCTCTAAGGAAATAAAGGAGCTCTATAGCACTAGGGGTTTGCTGTTAGTTTCGAACTTGCTTTGTTTATTCCTACGCAGTACAAGCTAAAACAATTTTTCCACTGCTAATTTGCAAAGGGGGACTTTTACTGATAATACTTAGTCTTCTGCTTTTTGGAGGGATTTGCTAGTTCCCGGTTTTCTGTTAATCGGATTCTACCACATAGGGTTTTATTTCTGCAGTACGTCAGTGTAGCCAACACCAGCACAAAAGCTTTCTTAACAATCAGTTTGGCTGATTCCACTATCAAAGATAGTTGCACTCAGTAAGGTAATTTGCTTTTCAGTTCAATTGTCCACTAACTGTATGTAGTTCAGATTTCTAGCTGATCTTCCCGCCTCCAGTTATTAACTAGCCTAATTTAATAGACTAAGTTTATCCTTGTTTTCATTCTACTAATTTCACTTTCACAGGGAAAAAAAAAGGCTGTTCTATGGGAGTAAAGAAACTCATGATATTATAAAACTGGTTAGGGTGAAAAGATAATTAGGTTATTGACAAAGGAGTATCACTGCTGGGCTAGTGGACATTTGCATACTTGGGGGTGGAGGAATTTTCAGACTATGAAAAGATGTTTTCAGTCCTCTGAGATTTCACAAAGGGATCAGAATTAACTCCCAACAAGAGCAAACAGGCTTCCTTCACTACCAGGGAACCATCGCTGCTTTAACAGAGATGATGTTCTTAACTGTGCTTTGCAGTGTTCCATATGAGCCCTTCAGTATTCAGTAAAAATGTGACTATTGCCAATTAAATGGCTACAGACTTTAACTTAGACTCATTCCATTCTGTGACTATCAATTTTAAAACAATTTCTCATGCTATTTGTAATAATTGGGTAGTAATGACTAATAGTGAATTGGTGGTAGAAAAAAAACCCCACATATAAAAAGAATTAGCATTTGAAATGTCTTAATTTTGTGAAGAAAGTTCTGCTTTGAACACATTCCTGTTCCCAAATGTGATTTTCATGTACTACTAGCAATATTCTACAAGGACTGTCCCTTATTACAAAATATTTACTCTGATCATCAGCCAAAGAACAATACCCTACATTTAATGTCCTGGGAACACATTTAATTAAATATTCCCACCAGTTTAT
This sequence comes from Pluvialis apricaria, assembly GCA_017639485.1. NCBI lineage: Eukaryota > Metazoa > Chordata > Aves > Charadriiformes > Charadriidae > Pluvialis > Pluvialis apricaria. The sequence continues at coordinate 29,224,988 of CM030014.1, forward strand.
TATGACTGCATTGACCATCTGGTGTGCTAAATACGCATACAGAAGAAAAACAGAGAAACCTTAACACATCATCTTTAATTTGATCATCATTTGTCATGCTAGTAATGATTGACTGATTTATCTTCTCCAGTACCTTCTATTCAAGCCAAATTAGTATTACTTACAGGGCCCAAAGCACCTGAATTCTAAATGAAGCCAATTAGTTCAGCCAAATGATTTTTGTGACAAACATGAGAATTTGCCAGAAAGAGTTGCATTATTTCCATAATTTATCTAAATTGTAGTCTTCACAACAACCAGTTGCGGTGACTCAGGCGGGGTTTCTGTTAGTCAGAAAAGTAACACAAGGCAGGATTCCTCTTCTGAAATATCAACACTACAGATTTTTTTAGATCCTTCTTTCTCCTTGCTGTCATCTTTGCAAAGGCTGTGGCTTAAGATAAAGTCAACACAATGTGGGGATATTGATTCATGTGTTAACCACTGACCACGCTTTGCAGAGTAGTCTACGGATTTGCTTGAAGGATGATTAAGGGTTAGATGACTCAGGGTGTTAACGTACACAATTTTATGTTCACAAATTAAAAACTCAGAACTACACTATAGAAGCCAACCATCTAACAGATGCTAGTGTTAAGAGATCACCTATCCAAAAAAACACCTGCACATACAAATTAATTCTACCATGTCTTTAGATCCCAGTTGACCAGTCTCCACATTTATCTGGACAAAAGAAAGGTTTAAAAAAAATGTATGGAACTAATGAAGCAGAACCAAGTAGGCAGTCACCATTATAACCTGTAACCTATCTGATCAACTTAAAAGAGCTCAGTACTTAAACTGCAGTTAAGTTGTGTTGACCCAGACTAGACTAACCAAATCTGGGCTCTAACGTACTGTGGTAACAGGTTTTCATTTTTATGCCATGGCACTTGCCTCTCCAAAAGCAGCGTCAGTGATGAGGGTTCCCCATCTCCCATCTTCCCAGAGGGTCAGAGCAGCAAATTAGGTCTCTCTGGGAATAACCGCAAAAGGGAAGGAAGAGCCCCATATTCCTGAGCACCCAAGGGAGCTGGTTAGCTTGTGGGGCAGCCCCATGGCACCTCGCTGCATGTGGGACCTCTGCTCGCCTACAGCCAGCAAGGCATGCTGGAGCGGGGAATCTGCGCTGCCCTACTCAGATCAGCGGGGGACTTTGCCCCTAACAAACCTCTGCATTAGACCAGCTACAGATCTGGGTAATAGCAGATCGAATTACTTTTTTTTTTTTTTTCCAGAGCTACAAGGACTAAACTCTGAAGTAAATAATTTCCTTTTGAGATCATTTCCTCAGACTGACCAGTGACTTTAGCCAATGTTAGTCCCATATTGGTTTTTTTTCTTAGAAAAGGGTTAATTCTCATTATTTGCCGATTTCAAACTAACTGTAATCTTTATACTAAATGAGGTTTATTTTAATTAGAGAAAGAAAGCAAATACAGGTATAAGCAATTATAAAAAACTTTCTCTTAATATTTATATTGACATTAACATTATATTGTGAAAAAAATTGTTATTTATTGTTTTCTAAATTTTGTTTGTTTAAATTCTTAATTTGCATCAGCTGCTTTTGGCTAGAAATTACAGTTTAGTAAAAAAATGGTGAAACATCCATCACGTGAAATATTCATGAGAGTTAATAACTAAAAACTATCTTCAGTGCAATGTCTACAAGTAAAATAACAAAACACTGTTTTGCACAAAAAGTCAATTTTTAAAAGGAAGTATTATCTCTAGTTCCTAGGTAGTACTGACTGTATCTTCTATTACTTCTTACAAGATTTCAGAATCAGCAGGTTTCAGGCTCTTTAGTAATTTCTCTTCATTAGCTGAAAGAATACAAGCTTCTTTTTAAAAATTTTTTTATTTTTAACTTTTTTGAAGTTTCTGTTAACCTCGAGTGTCCGGGTTATGATGTGGGCTAAGGGCAATAAAACTAGCCCAAAGATCAGTTCTGTGATCTGATTTTGTCACAAAGTGGTTACTATTCCAAGTTAGTGGAATATAGATTAAATCTAGCGCTCAGCATGGGTTGCCAATTTCAAATAGATTCAAAGGTGTAGGTGAACGAACATACTGTTACAAAAAATACCAGAATTTTGTTCAAAAAAAAAAGTTCCTTCTGCTCCATCAACCCCATATGTTTTTATGTTAATCTAGCCTATTTGAGCTGAAGTGGTCTTCAACTCCATCCCTGAGAGCTCTTGACTTTTCAAGGTGCATTGGTAATAGCCTTTCTCCTGTTACTACAGCTCTGTCTTGCACACTGAGGTTACCTTACAACACCTGGAAAAATAACACAAAGGCTGACCACCACAGGAAGAGTTGCATTTTTCTCCCTAGAAAACTTCATGAAAGGAATTTTAGTTTATGAATAGGAGAGTGCTTTTACTGGGCATTAAAAAAAAAAAAAAAAAAAAAAAAACAAAAACACAACCCAAAAAAACAAAGAGATTCAAAACAGGGAAATCAAATCCTAGATAACACAAAGCCTTTATTTTTCTTGTGCTAAGTTACTGATCTGAAATTAGGGAAAGAGAAAACTGATTGCAAACTGAAACAACACTGGATTAAAGCAGAAAATCGCCAAAGGGTACCAGGCTGTGGGAGAGAGGAAGCCTAACAGAACAAAGCTTCACTCTGTGCCTTCATGAGATAGGTATGTCTGAAGCAAATCAAGAATAAAGCAATAAATAGACTGAAAATGCAGTCAGTATCATTGCTATCATTTTCCTCACCGTATTGGAAGAAAAAGAAGAAACACAATCTGTCTTGGAAACTACAGGGGAAATACATAAATACCAAATACATTGCTAGAAAAATGTTTCAAAAATTCAGGACTCTAAAGCCAGAGTACATTTGAACAAGCCGATGATGTTAAACATCCTGGTCTGCTAGATATTCCAGATTCACAAACCTCTGTTTTCAACCTCTAGAGCAATCACTAAGGACACAGTCCAGTAGAAATAGTCAGCTTTAAGCAAAGTCCCAAGTCCTATTTCTGAACATGAGATGATGTACTTGAAGTTCATGCTGACGTGGTATGTTGTGGTTAGACTTCACCTATGTTCTCATGCAGAGGAGGAAGAGCATCCACTATTTCTAACTTTCTGTGTAGGCTATACCCAAAGGAGTAAACAGGCAGCAGCTGGGCAGGGAGTGGGAGGGAAAGATCAGGGCAGAGTTTGATTCAGCCATCCCCTACTCGCTGACTCATGTACTGCTGCAGAAGGCACTGCTGTAATTTGTTGCTAGTTACAGTCAGTTAAAAGTTAACTCTGATACAGAGGAGCAAGGAAGACTCTCAAAGGAATGGTAAGATTGATATGCTTTCACTACTTTTAAGTAATATTTTTTGGATCGAGGATGCTTTCTGTGCCTGTCTTTTGGGAGACCCAAATTAAAACCTAGGAGGCTTTCCATTTGCCTGCAAATTACTTCCCAGCATTCTTGTTGCACTTTACAAGGAAATCAACTATTAAAATGCTCCTTTTTTTTTTTTTTTTTAATTTAAAAAACCCCAGCAACAACAAAACAGCTGAAAGGAAGTCACATTTCCATTGCCAGTGAAATGCTTTTGTAGCTTTGCTATATACATCTAATTCAGTGGCAGTTTCATCACAACTGAACTTTATAGAGTAATTACCATCCTTGCTTATATTAAAGCTTAATTATCAGGAGGCTTATTAAGCTTAAATCTTCTCTAACTACTTAGCCAAGAGAACTACAGTGAACTTATTCATTACTTAAACAGCACTCACACACTATGTGCAAGTGTTAAGAGGGAAGAGCAGAAGTATCTGTACATAAAGCGAAACTTTAATCCTTATTTCTCACAAAATTTCATGTTCACCTCTTGAAGAGCTGCCATGAGACATAACTACCATTTGCAAGTGACCGTGTCCTTATCACAGGCGCTCCACCTTCCCACAGTGTTACGATTCATACACAATGTTTTTTCTCTCCAGTTTCAACATCCATCAATTACTGAAACTAAATTCCATTTAACCAATCAAATATATTAAAACAATAACAGGAAACTTCTCATTTCAAACTCTCATTGAACGAAAAAAAAACACAAACCAAAACCCCAGAACATTTGGAATACAACAAAACCAGAGTTTTAAAGACTTTTAAAGAAGATCTTTAAGACTACTTTGCCAAATAAATCATTTGGCAAACTAATGTGAATTCATTAAATACCGCCGAACAGAAAGTTATACAATCCATATTGAAAGATGTTTTGAGCACTATAAACGTGTAAAGTAAGATTTGTCGATATCATCACAGCCACCTCTCCTAAACTCTTCAGACTCCCATGCTCGTGGGATCACTGAGACCCTTGTAGTTTCCCCTTAGACCATCTTTATCTTACCATCTGTCTTTCTCTCAAAACTGGTATTTTTTTAATCAGTATCTTTGCTTTACACAAAGACCTGTGTTTTAATTCCATTGCCAGAACCCCTGGTGTGATTTCAGCACTTACAGACATACTCTGTGGATCAATCATGAGGCTGAGATATGGCATCCGATTTTCTAATTTAGCTGAGATATTTAAATCGACATTGGGCACACCTGTATATTCACAAATTGCTAGAGTCCAGAAACTGAACTTTAACTTTGCTTTTTTTTTCCCCCCAAATAAATCCATAAACTTCTATTAATTCAGTAAAGACCGGTTTATCTTGGTTCTATCTTTTAGTCTTGTCACACTCAAGAGCCTGCCTTTTGCTATTTGTTAAAATGCTGAGACACTTTGCTGAAAATCTGTTGTGAGTTGCATCATTATAAGCAGCCCTTGGGGTTCTCTAAACAAATGGAAACACTCTCCTCCATGTCTGCTGAGTGAATATTGCTATTTTGCTTACCCTTCATCTGAAACGTGGAAGTTCATTATTTTTACAACACTTCAAAATTAACTATTTGTTCCTCAACTCCTTTTTTGAAAACAAAAACGTCATTAGAATTGAGGAGAAATGTTTGAGATTTAAACCTGGTATGCTTTAAAAGTCAAAGACTTAATCAAAACTTGAACTGTCCTTATGTTTCAAGTGAAAAGAAGAAATTGGTGAGAATCACATTTGGGACAAAGCAATCCATTTACAATCAACCATAAAGCCCTGTTCATATCAACAAAGAAAAAGTCAGAACACTGAAGCATTCCCATAGCTAACATTTCCTGCCCTCAAAGCTACTCTTCAAGCTACTCTGTCTTTCCTCGTGTTAACAACCCTTGCAGGGCAAAGTATTACCTCCTACTATTATGACTGAGATACAGATACATACTTTAGTTTAGAGGCAGATGTTATTTGTGTGGGGTTTTTTCCATACAAAAGCTACTTAACTTTCTACAGCTATCCCAACTAAATATTGGGAATTAAATCCACCTGTCCACAACAAATTCAGCCTACCTCCAGCAAGACTCAATGCGTTGATAGTCCTATTACTTTTTTATTATTATTATTCCTTTTTGACTCCTGTATCGTTTTTTGAGTCATCATGCTGGTGCCAGTCCTGTAATGCAGGCCTGGCACAACAGGTTTCAGGCGTACAGTTCTTCAGACACTATTGAGAACCTTGTGTATAGCACAAGGGAGCATCATGACGCACCAAACAGGAAAAAATGTGCAGGGCTGTAACCAGTTCCCTAGGTAACAAAGAGATACTATTAAAAAAGAAAGTGGTACCACAGTGGTAAATAAATAAGTGCATACAATAAAGGCCCACAAGTATTACTAACTTTCCTGGATACTGCAAAGAATAGAGAGGGGGAGAGCATGTAAATTCATGTACCTTGTACCTGTATGGAAACGGAAAAATTCGTCACCAATTAGAAGGTCAAATAATACCCTCATTCACAAGTTCCTTTTAGGCAGCCAGGAATACTGCCTCCCAGCCCTTTTCGTCTTACCTTACCACTACTTTCCCAACTCTCTTTCACATTACAAACAGCTACTAAGCAACAGGAGGTTTGCAGAAAATGAGTCACTCTCATGTGGCTGATAGGCTGAGCGCAGGATGCAGATTAGTGACCTGACAATGCACAGCCCTAGAATCACTGTGCTTCCTGATAACCAAAATGGTCACTGAATGCAGCAAAAACTTAATAAATAAGTGCTTTAAAAGGTTACAATTATAAGTCATGCCTTGTAAGTCTCACAGATAGATGTGTTAGCCTAAAAAGAAGACTGCTGTATGTTAGATGCACAGTTGACACATGGCATTAAGCATTCCATACCAGTAAGGTATTCCCTTGAAGTTAAATAGCCAATGACTATATTAGATTTTATTTAGATGGCAATATGAAATCCTTGCACTTTGGACTGATAGTAAAAATTCTGGGAACTAAGAAAAAAGGAAGTGGGACATAACCATGCAAGGTCAGTCAGTTCCCAATGTAAGCAACATGTTTTGACATAACTGGGAGTGTTTTTGGCAGGGGACATCCTTTTGACTGAGGTTTTACCTTTTTTTTTTTTTTTTTTTTTTTTAACCCTAACAGAATAATGGAAAACAGCAAATGTATATGGAAAGGCCTCAGGAGTTCATCTTGACCATTCCCTTATCTCCAGGCAGGACTGACTTCTACTTCAGGTCTGAAACAGGTTTGTCTGCCTCAGCCTTGTCTGTTTTTTTCTCCAACGATATTTGTATTAGACATTTTGATGGTTCATTTAGCACTTTTAACTCAAGCAAAGCTCCTAGGGCACCAGATAGAGCCATTAATCCTTGCAAGTATGCTTTGCAATATTTAATTTTAGGGCCCTTAAGTGAGGACTGGCCAAAGCGTATCTGTAGCATAGGTCCCTCAATCATGAATCCACTGAGAGACTAGAATATCAGGAAAAGAAAGAGTTGTTGTGAATATGAAGAATCTTTGTGCCGGCATGAAAACCTTAACAGCAAGCTCTTTATTTTATCCATGAAGCCCTAGAGTGGCTGGACATCTATAGAGCAATTTAGTACAGGAAATGAACAGAAGTAATTTTCCTTGCTAAGTTTGGTAGAAATCACACTGACTCTGGGGGAAGTGTCTAAGAGATCTTTTGCAAAACATACTTTAACCTGTGAAGGGACCTGTTCAAATCAAAGCAGAGTTCTCTCATTGCCTGTTCTCTTTAAGGTTGATTCAATTTCATAGTCTTAATCAGAATTAGCTAACTTCCTAAAAACATTTAATAATATACTCATAAAAACATTAAAATTTACAGCACCTGCTGTCTGTGAATATTTAAATGAGTGAGTTAACTGAGACAAATATTATCAGAAAGATAAAATACAATGTTACTGGGAAAACAGATTTTGAAGCCTGATTCCAGTGTTCAAATTGAGGAGAAAATTACAGAATTAATCCAGCCTAAATGAACAGACCACATTTCAGTTTTTTCCATCAGATTTCAAGTAAAAACAACTAACAGCTTGTGAGTAATCCACTGAATAACAATTCTCAGAGATTACTCCACAAATGATTTTTCAAACAAATTGTTAGATGCTCAGATTCCTCACAGGCAATTCCAAAGTGAAAAGGCAAAGAAATAATAAACAGTGAAGTATAGATTCACCTCAAAATCATAAAAGTTACTAGTGCAGTACTTAGTTATGCAGGCTATTTAAAAGGGACTGAAGGACTTTCACATATATGTATGCATGAATATACGTGTGTGTGTATGTATGTCAAAACCTTGAAACCAGTGACCATCAGAGCTCAGGGAGAAGATACTGGACATTAGTTTATTCTTCAATCTAGCAAACAAAACCATAATGGTCTACGATTAATGGTCAATTCAAATGGTTAAATGAAGGCTAGATTCCAAATAAAACACATGAACATCAACAAACCAATCCTTGTAATTCAAACAAACTTGGAATGGCTTAAAAAAGAAAACTGTGAAATAACATAGCTACACAACACAAGAAGTCAGAATATAATGGCACTTTGGCCTTAGTCTGTGATTCAAACTGCAGTTCATTTGAAAAAAAAAAACAACACAACATCTATTTGAATTAATTTGGTTTTTATCAGTAACTGCTAAATGAAATTTAGGATAAAGCGTATGTTTGGTGATTATGCTAATTCTCACCACACTGCTACATCCAAGTTATCCAAGAAAATGAAAGGTAATCTATAACTTGCAGAAAAACCAATTTTGTTAACAATCTCATCTTCTGGGATGTTGCTAATTTTAAAGGTGTTCTTTCTATTTATTTTGCTCATATACTCTTTATATAAAGTCACTAAACACTAACAGAGGTTCTTAAGTCTTTCATGAATCAAAAGAACAGCATACAGTTTCCCATAACGAACCTGTAATTATCACAATCTCACCAACACTCATCCAACCAAGTGTAGTTAAAGCAGGTTTATTTTTCACTTTGTGCTCACATAGGGAAGTAAACACTATGAAAAAAGATGATCCAACTTCTTTTATCAAGGGAGCACCTGTCTAGTTTTTGACTCCACTCTTGCATTCTGCTATAATCTTCTGGATAAAGCTGTACCAAATTCATAGTTTGTCTCCAGTAAGTTTCTTGTAGAATCAGGACACCAAAAATATCACAACATCCGAGTTCCTGCATAGTACCACAGCTTTTTGAACACAAATGCAAATTCTTACTAGTTGCAACAATTGTGTTGCATTCACGTGATTACCAGCAGCCATCATATGGAATGCACCATCTGTGCATATGTGGATTAATACCAATACTTCTGCAAGGTGCTTGAAACTAACATAAGAGAACAGTTTGTAAGAGGTTATTGATATCTTGAGACCACGTAACTATGTTTTATGGCAACGTTCCAGAGAACCTTCTGCATACTTCTACATACAATCTTCCTGAATGATACTGCAATGATAAAGAACCTTCTAACACTCTTTGCTAAGCTTTTTTTCTTTTTATGATTTCGACTAATATTTCATGAGATTCAATAATTTGAAGGGCCCAATTTTCTGAAAAAGGCTTGTTTTCAAAAGTTTTCAGTACCACTTTGTAATTTTTTCTTTTTTAAAGAACTTCAACTTAGCCTTCAATCTTGCACATGCAGTTTCACATCTGGAACTAATTAGACATTATTTACCTACCTATGTGATGGCATGTGCAGGTAGTTCAGAGATTTCTCTTCAATTCAGTAAGATTACTCTTCTACCATCGTAGAGAAAAAGTGGCCAATCTGACACAGGTATTTTACTTGTGAAAAATGCCTTGACGAATTGCATTTAATATGAAGAGCTTTCTAATCATGTAAATTCAGAGCATTCTGTCAAGTGAATATGCCTGAATCACACATATTTGATTTAACTCATACTGAAAAAATGACAGCAATTGCAGTGCTCTGTCATCATCTTAAGAAAGCAATTACAGTAAAATATTACTGTCACAACTCCACAACGTATCAGGCAATGTCCAAGGGGCTTTTAATAGTAGGGTATAGCTCCTTCTTACCATTTTAGATGTCTTGTGGTGCCGTTGGAGACAATTGTCAATGTCCAAAAGGAAAGAACATTTTTGCTTGATTCAGTTATAAGTAGCAGCAAATAAAGTAGGCATTAACCTATTCTGACTGTACTCATTAAACACTGACACTTTCCAGAATGTCTAACCTTGTATGAATGTATTGAGTCAAACAAAAGAAAGAAGAGGCAGGTCTGAGTCTGCTAATTCTTGCTTTTATTGACTTGTCAGTTATTACTTTGACAATATGTATTGGACTCACAAATTTCTCTGTGGTACACACCACAGAATGAAAACACAGCTTTCAGTAAAGGTGCCAAAAGAAGTGTATTAGTAATGGCTTACTTTACTTTCATCATTTTACGTTAGTTTGCTTGGAAACAAAATGCACCAAAGCAAGACAAATACTCAGTCCACTGGCTTATTTATTTATAGAACAAACACGCATGGTATATTATCATACTTCTTCACTTTGTATACAATTTCTGCCTTTTCTGTGGTTAGGGTCCCCAGTGAGTTTTTATTGATACCAAGACTGAGTCTTATCCCTTCTACTGGTCTAAAACATCAGCAATATTCAGAATTACTCCATTTATTCCTGGTTTATGATGTCATTCATTAAAAAGCAAACTTTGCAGACGCTATTATGAACTGTTCCACGAGGAACCAAACCAAGAAAGCCTGGCTTCATATCCAAAATTGCTACATCGCTTCCCAGCCACCAAAGTATCTGCAGCTTACCTCCCTTACCATCTTGCAAGACTTACTAACGTGTCCAGTTCCTGCCACATCCACTAGCTCTTCTCCACCCTTTCCCCTTCTAGTGAGCATCAGAACATTTGCTGGTGTTCCGAAGTCTGGACCATCCCTGCATACAGCCAGCCACAGTAACCAACAGCTCCTGAGCTTCTCTTACTGCCTTTTCCTCAGCTGGCAACAGTAATTTGGGCCTCATCTCTACTTAGACGCTGATTTCCCAACAGCTTCTAGGAATTTGTATCTATGAGGTCTTTGCGACTTTATCAAGTTTAGCAGAACAGTAAACAGGCAATCACACAAGCTGCATTTCCTTGGAAAGGCAGGCCAAAGCCAGCACCATTTAAAAGCCTCGCCTGTAGACACCTCTTTTTAGCCTCTGCTTTTGCTACTGTTATTCAAACGTGTTATGCCTCAGTCATGTCAGTGGCGCTTTCAGTAGAGAAAGACATTGTTCATTTTACATAGAATTGGTATAACAAACGAGCAGGCTTTATAACAAACGATTCAGCTTTCAAAGGACATTGCTGCTTTTCTTCTTTTCTGCATTCAGTCGCTCAACTACCCTGAACGAAATAAGAACATGAAAAATGTGGATTGTTTGGAAAGTACAAATAAAAGCATCCGCCACAAATATTTGTATTGATTTAACTACAGAAGAAAACTAAAAATATTTTTTGCCTGAAAATCCACATATATGGCCAGTGAATAATATGTAGTCCAAACATATTTACATTAAGAAAAATCCTACTGGAAGAGCATGATGGAACAGTTCAATTCTAAATACTCAAAGTACTTTGAATCTTCCTATAAAAGTAAATTCCAGTGGGCCTTCATCTCCACCATAGACTTGTATTGCAAAACAGTAGTTGAAGAATGTTTTATTATACTTGCCTACGTTACTTGTTAACCATTCTTGTGTGATCAGTTTGATGATAGATGTCATTTTCATCTGGTCATTTGGGATTTATTTTCTAACACCTCTCTCAAAAACGTACACATGGGGGTACACATAGAGACATGTACGTACACCAACTGATCAACGCAATCTATATTTAGTTTCTGTAACTTAGCATTTAACAAGCCACCAGTAATTTATTGTCTCCCGACCTTATGCATATCATTCACTATTCTACTTTTTTCCTTTTGTTCTTAAAATCTTTCAAGCATTTAAAAAACCCTAGGAAAAAAGGGATAGATCATATACAAAAGATCTTTAGCTGGAAAAAAAAAAGGTTGTGGCTTCAGAGTTACTTCACTTTGCAGCAGCTGAAGATCTGCCTCAGAATTTATACAGCAAACATACCAATCTTCAAGCACGATTATGAAGAGCTGTGTAATTTCTTAAGGCAGAGTAATTGGTGTGAGAAAAAAGAAGCTGACAGAATAGAAAGAAATTGGGGAGAGAAAAAGAACCCTGAGCAATAAATTACTTGTAACATAATTTCTCTGGTTTCATCCCCCACAAACTCTCCAGTGGAAAACAAAGGGGGAGAACTAGTAATGCTTCATTTCATTATTATCTACAGATAGCACACAAAAATTATAATTTCTTTAGGATAGTAGTTCAAAATTAACCTTGCTGCTTGTCCACACTGACTCGATTGCATAACAGACTTTGAGCAAGACAAATGTGGAAGATACAGATGGATAGTTATACTGCCTGGTATGTGCTGTGCAGTGAGATATGGGGCCCTTAATTAAGAAACCTACACATAACTGAAACAAACAGCCTCTGGAGGTAGACCTGTACAGAAAATCTGTAGCAGAAAAAAACTATGTAGATGTTAAAGAGCTTCTAATTGGGTAAGACTCATAATAGGTAACACACACCTTTTGCAAGAAGTTTAGAGATTTATAAAAGAGTAAATTAGTTAAAAAAAATCAATTCAAGATTTCCTTTAAATTTTATCTGTTACTGCCTGCTGCAGACCATTCTCTAAATTGAACAAATCTTTCTGAATTATTTATTACAAAGTGTATTGGCTATGAAATCTATACCTTATTCAGTGCTTGAGTATTTTACACACTGCATTACTCCTGTTACAGTCATGATACAGACAGCCCAAATGTATTTCAACCTATGGTTCATTTTAGGGACAAACCACGATCCTCAGGCTTGGGTGTTACTTTTTGTAACTTGTGAATGTCTAACCAAAACCTCTTAACAGCCAGAGAGTAAATGTTCTTCTGCAGTAGCTGTTGCAGGATGAGCAGTTCTTTATAGTGAGATTCCTAGTATTGCTTCTGTTTGTAATCTTTACAAATATTTAACTCCCATCCAATTAGGCACAGATTCTGAACAATGAGACGCCCTGACTCACGACATCTATAATGCAGATAAGTCTCTGTCTTTGTTTGTTTAGCTTGTTAGCTTATAGGAACAGGAAGCATGTCTTGCAATATTTGTACATCATCAAGTAGAGCAGAGACTCTGAACTCTGCTGTAATACCAAACACTAACAGTTTTAATGTGGGTCTGTTGTTCCTTTCAAGCAAATATGGAAATTAAAGGAACACTCAAAGCTCTATCTCAGCCACACTAATCCTGTGAAAGCAGTGACTCACCTCGTAATGGCTTTCCATAAATTAGGCAGCTAAAAATGGGTAGGAAGCGTGAAACCATTAACACTTCCTGTAGTGTAAATTCTCTCACTGCATGTGAAGAAAATCCATGGCAGTAAAAATACAAGAGATGAAGGTGTCAGCACCCATCATGTTTAGATATGTTGTTAATAATTCAAATCTTCCTCCTCTGGAGCATGTGGTTTTAGAATGAATCATTCTCTATTTCCTTTTTCAAACAAAAACTGAGGTTTTGTTTCTCACTGATTCCATATGTTTCCTTCCCAGCTATTAAACGAGAAGAAATTAATATGGCTAACTGCATGCGTTGCCAGTATCATCTCATAGTAGTACCCTACTGTAGCAACATTTTGTATGTTATCATCTTCCATACATCAGCACTGACATGGAAATGATTGGTGGTAAAATTGACCATATACAAAAGAAAAGCCATACATAGCTTTGGGAAACAGAAAGAGATGGCAGAGAAGGAGGCACTGCACTTTTGTACCCATGAATTGTCTTTGGGACTAGCACTCCCTTTTACTCCACAGAGCAGGTTGGTTCCTCTGGGCCTGGCAGGAACAGCACATGCCACAAGGCTGCCACTGTGATTACCACTTTGTAGAAGGGGAACATGATAAAATAAAGGTTGAAAACTGAAATTTCAGGACCAGTATCTAAACTTGGCTGCTGAACTAAGATGGGTAGTAAAAAAAAAAAAAAAAAGCTACTTTGTTCAACATCCTGGTTTATTTAATCTCACATAATTTGCTAATTATGAGGTATCAGGCTACTAGCCCTTATATACACACATCTGTGTAGACCCAGAATATAACTGGTAAGCTGCAAAGTTTGGTTAAACTCCACAACTCCAAATATCTATGCTAGATATTAAAAGCAAAAGGTACAACTGTGGTGCCGGACATAAGATAAAGTGCACAATTTTCTCATGACACAGAAAGAAGCATGGGCTTCATACCCAGAGCTGGCAGAGGCCTCAATACTGTAACAGTTCTTGACATAAGTCACCCAATGGCAGCTGTCCTTCAATTACTGTTTCTAAATTTTATTGGCATCCTATTATCAAGAATTCTGAATATCAAATATTCAGGTCAAGGTCTTGTATCTTCTCATTTCTAGACAGGTACAGTAGTAACATTTCTAATCAAAACCATATCCAGCCCAGTCTTGCTGCATCTACTTACTGTCACTTTTTGTTTCTCTGGTCTATACTACACCAAACTAAAGAAGATCTTAAGAGAATAGACGATAGAAGTGTTTTGCTATAATAACTGAATTTTGTATTCATTTTGGTCTACTCCTGGACTATGCACCCACTGGAATCTATTCCTTTACACAATCCTTTCTTGTCACGGAGACAGACAAGAGACTACTACTCTTGCAGCTGCTGTAAACCAAGGAAAAAGTATTTCTAGTTTAAAGTGAAGCTGTTCCACAAAAAGAAAGGCTTACAATTTTATTTTTAATTATGTTAAATATATATTTAATTTGAAGTTGCCTATGAGCTGGAAGCAATACTGTTGGTACATCAGTTCAGCCACTTCTTGGAAGACAAAAAAAATAAATATCCACGGCAGAGGAGCACACACAAAGCACATGCCATATTAATAAGAAAAGAGGTTCTGGGAGACTAGGATTTACCAGGGCCTTAATCCCTCCCTCACCCCATCTAGTAACAAGGCCTCTCTCATAGCATACAGTCACAGGCAAGACACTGCGCTTCTAAATACACTCCAGTATTGACCACCTCTCCATCAGATCGTCAATACAGGGGTGTCCTACATATGCAAACTTATCTTTCCTCCAGTCACTATACAAATCTACTGCCTTTTTCAAAATAAACTTCTGTAGACACAAAGACAAGAGGGTCAGGTTGTTTCTTTAGAACTGTGAAAAGGCAAATGAGAAACTGACCCAAGACAGAGGGCAAGTGGGTGTTGCTAAGAAGGGCAAGCAACAAACGTTGGGTTCTCACTCAATGCAGATACCACTGTCAATCCAGACGAAACAACCAGCAAGTTTGTGGAGATGCAACTGTTCAAGCGTATAGAGAAATAAACCAGAGGCGCAAACAGCAACACCTACTGATAATCCTGAGTGGCTGAGTATCTCTCAGTAGATCCAACACTTGCTTTGTAATTAATGCAGGTGAACCTCCCGGTTCATGTAAAGCACTGGCTTTACTGTGGTGGGACTGGAGGAAGGATGAGTGACTAAATGGGAGACATGAGGTGCTCTGCCACAGAAACCCAGCATAGCCTTGGACAAAGTCACCTGGTCCCAGCTTCTTGAGAGACATTTCAATTGTCTGATTCCCACTGATACGTATACCACCAAGAGCGAGATCTTTGAGGACCCGTCTTTGTGCCTTAGCTGTAGTTCTCTGTTTCTATTTCTGTATAATTGTGAGACATCAAACACCGCAGCAACAAAGAAGGCACATCGATACCTATAGCAGTACAGATGATCTTTGAGAACAGTAACCTGAACAAAAGTTTTTCCAGGGTTCTTCACCCATGAACATTTCCTAGCTCACCAGAAGGGTTTCTGCCTTTTTTTTTCTTTGATAAACTCCATATATTTTTGACCCTAGCAGGACCTAATCAGACTATTAAAGTGACTTTAAGAGTTATTACAATTGCATCAGTCTTACGTCAGTCTGAGGGGGTCTGGTTGCGCTACAGGATGCATTAGGCTGTAGTCACCAGCACAGAGCACTGCAATAGAGCAGAAATTCAGTACTGCAACTCCAAGGCTACCTCAACACCACATAAGCTGAGGCTGTGCCAGGCATGAGGAAAGAGATCCCTATTCCCACTAGTAGCCCTTTTGTTACAACATATAATATCAAATACTCAGCTAGCCATCTAACTATCCTTTATTTCCAACAAAAAACCCACTCTTTCCTATATCCCTCTTTTATGTTTGAACCTGCTATTTTCTCCAGGTTTTTTTTTTTTTACCTTGTCATAATCCATTAACTCCATGTGCTTTGATCTTTCCATAGGGACTTTATCTTCTCTCTTAAAAGATCTTTTCTAGTGAGAATATAGCTTATAGAATATACCCAGTCCATAGCTTCTGTTCCCTTCACATGTCCCAGCACAACTAGGGGTTTTTTTGCTTTTTTAAATTTATTAACATTTAAGAAATCAAATTTCAAATTAGAAGTGAGTCAGGCAAGTTTATTCCTGATGGCACAAGATGCGGCCTCTGATGAAAAATCTGAAAGACAGACATAGTGCACACACTGCTGGAGCAAACTCACTCCACAAAAGGTTTTGCGAGGCATAGTAGTTACAGGAGAGCAAACACAGTCAAAGGTACTCAGAACTAGTCATAGATCAAAGGTGATGAAAGTCAAAAAAGAAAGAGCAAGGCAGAGATGGATATGTTTTATCCCAGTAACCCACTTTATGTGAGCCTCACTGGACTAGAACATCTTTCCTTCTACCAGCATCATGCTATTACAACCTGTTGCTCCTCTATTTTGCTCACCATTTGACGGGTACATTGTATCGTGCGTATCACCAAACACCAAGCACACTTGCAGGGTCTACAAAGAACCATGAATAGCAGAAGCCACCACCCTGAAGCCACCTTCCCAGCCAAACAGTGAGTAAGGGTTGTTGCAGGCTGTTTTGTTTCCTAGTACTTTGAGAGAAGAAACATTCAGGAAGAGGACAGAAGTCTTGACTTTTAATATGTCAATTTCTGGAGCATTGTGATGGAGACACAATCCCACACTAACTCAATTCTGTGAGACAAATTTGGAGGACATCAGCAAAGAGAAGACATTCATTAAAGCTCTGGGACAATCATAAGCATGTAAGAGAACTACATAAATAATTTTTACTCAGTTATGGTACTCAATTTAAACCATAATGTTCTATCTTCTCTCTTAATTTCCATTAACAGTTGCTAATTCTGAATGAAAAAAAATAATCCATAAAACATATAAAATGACTATATTTGTTTTAGTTTTCCAACAAGATTTTAATTCTTCTTCGGTTCATTTGTCAATGTTTATATGGTGTAAATCTGTGCAGGGCTGAAGTTGCTAGTACCAGACACAGAGGGGTATTTTGATTGCCTATTAAAACCATTATCCTAATTAAAATTCACTGTTTGTTCCCCCACTTTAAAAAGCTCTGTCCTTCAGACAGGTGTTTTTAGAGGGAAATCTCACCCACCTCTTCAAGGAGTTTTCAACCTTATGCATTCACTTGAACTTTCAAATCACTGCCTGCTTGTCTGATCCATGTTGTTGCTCGGCTCTGGTGTGCCAGATGTGAGAGACCCAGGGCCCATGGGCCATTTACACATTTCTCTTGATTAGCCATATACAATTGGCTGTAATACAGAATTACTACTATATTTCATGAATCAGTTTGCTTTACTTACACGTATACTACAGGCTCGGGAAAAGAAGGAATGAGAAAGATGCTTAATGCATCCGCTTTTACCTAGTATGATATTATACAGTCCACAACCTTTGGCTTTTATGAACAGGGCTAGTTCCTGTCCAGTCAACAGTCACACACTGTCCCTCTGTGAAATGTATTCTCTCTTTCTCTGATGCTATAGACACGGGACTTAAAATAGTTGTTACTGTTCTGTTGTCATTAAACTTGCTGCAAAGGATACCTCCACATAGAGAAGATAAGCACCAACACCATATCCTATGTAAAACAAAGTACGACTGGGAAGAAACAAGTACTCTTCAAAGCCAGATTGCCGGAATTGGGACAACAGCCACCTCAGTGGACTGGAGATGAGGCCCCCAAAACAAGAGGCTGAATTCCAACATTTTAATTTTTCAAACAACTTCTCCGTTTTAGATAGTCTGAAAAATAAACAAAACAATTTGCCTATCCCAAAACAACCCATCTAAGGCACACACAAGCAAAAAAACAAATATTATCAGCCTCTCAGGATTTTACGTCTAAAGACAGAGCAAAACACTGAGTCGTGAAATATAACATGCTTTGCATCATAATGCTCATGTGCAGAATAGCTCTTGCACAGCATCATGGAAACATCCAAACTGGACATTCTTTACACACATTTGCACAAAGCAGCTGTCATTAAAAACATCAGCAATTTCAAAAAGTCTGCACGCTCCTAGGCAGAGGTGTTTGTTCCTGCGCTGCATGTCTTCTCACCTGGAAATCTCACACTTCTCGTGGAGTATTAATATCTTCTCTTTTAATCTTTGTAAGGTCAACTTACTTGTCTTTTTGATCTCTGAGCTAAGCATCCTGAGCATTTATCTGAATATACCCAAGATCAAGTTCTGTATACAATCTATGCTGTACTTGGAAACACAAAATACACTACATTCTGGAAAAGTAAAGGCTTCTTGAGAAGAACCCTATTTTGGCTATGGCAATGACTATAAGGAATTCCCAGTTCCAAACATCCCCCATTACTTGGGCAGAGGTCTAATAATTAAAGATAACTAAACAAAGTCCTTGAGTCTTTTTTTCTTTTTTCTTGCTAAGGGAAAGGACAGCCAACTACAATATCTTCTCTTCATTCCACTTTGAAGACAGGAAGACAGAGACAGCACTAATTTCCTTCTCTCTGCAATAGAGAGGCAGTATGATGTCCAAGGTGGCAGTGGGTTGTGCATCCCAGCCTATCCTTGTGTCCTCTTCATTCAGTCTCTCTGTGGTTATAGCAAAAAGGATGCAGAAGCAATCTATGCCATCACAAAGACATGTGATCCCTGATTCAGCCCTGCTATAGGGCTCATTGACAGACATGGGTTAGCAATAGAAGCAATGGTATTGCCCAGGTCATAGTTCCTGTATGAACACTGACTGCATAGGGAAATTTATCACATTGCTTCATTTTTAGCAGGGCAGAGATCCTATTTATCTTCACTGCACTCCCAGTGTACATGTTTAGTACAAAGCCAATCAGCCTTTGTTGAAAAAGCTCTTTAACTGAAAACGGGAAAAGGATGGCTTAGAATGACTACCTCTCTACCTCTGCATGTACTTAGCAAGAATACCTAGAGTTCTACTGGCTAACTAAAAGAGTCTGGGAGAGAGAAAAATTCTGCTTAAAATTTCAAGTCTCCATTACAAGACAGCATTGGGCTGTTTGGTCTGTTCAGAGGTCACACCATCTCTCATGTGCCTAGTATTTTTGCAAATGCTGAGGCATCCATGATTCTGCTGTTTGAGATGTGAGATTAAAGTAAAAGATGCCTTCTCCATCTTGACAATTCTCATTTTTCCATACTGCTCCTGAGAGAAGGATTTGCAAGGTTTGAGTTTGGCATAACAGAAAATGCAGAGGCTTTTCTGAAATCTGAAAGTTCTATTTGGTGCAAGAAAGAGTGAAGGCGCTCACCTTAATTCCTCACATAGTCTAAATTAATTTTCTTCTGACCTCAGCCTACAACCAGTCTTTTCTGTTATGAAAGAATGAAGCCAAGTTTGCCTAGTTTATTCTCTCAGAGAGACAGCCAAGAAGAATAAATGCAGATTATTCTATTTTGACCAAATTAAAGGAAATTGTAGCAGAGGGATTCCCTTTGTTTATTTGTCAACACAAGGGAATTACTGCAGTCCTGTCTCCTGTCACCACTGACAGCACGCTTGATGTTTCTGCTGTTAGATCCCCAAAACACATGCAACCATCTCAGTACAGATTCAAAGGAAGGCCATTTCCACAGGACGTTAGGCTAGGAGCCCTGTTACTGAGAGCTGTAGTTGATGCTTGGTGAATCTGTAATCAATCTGTAATCAAGCCACCTCAGGAGGAGAAAAGTCTCAAATACAGGCTAAGTCACATTCACCACTGGGAAGTTGCAGGGGAAGACAGATTTTGAGATAGACCATCTGCAGGTTAACAAGGGACCACAGTGAAAACAACAGAAAACTGTATTCAGCGTATGAGTCACTGCCTAAGACACCTGGCTGCCGGAGACTGTTATGTGACTGTGCTGTCAAGAGACTGAATGTTGGCTCAGTGCACCAAGCTGCAAGTGTAAACACCTATATTTGTCTCCTCTTCCCCATACGCTCACCAATTTGCTATCCCTTGTCTGTTACAATGCTACCCCACCACACTTTAAGTAAGAGGAGTTTCTCATTTTTTGTCCTAAATTCCAGATTACTTTTTTTTTAAAGATATGAAGAAATCTTTATCAAGTACCTTCCTTTGCTATTTACATGCATAATCCCATAAGCAACCTGCACAACCAGTTTCAAAGCAAAACAAACATTATAGAAATAAACATAAGTCTTTGAGAAAAATCCTTTTAACTAGAGGAGTTGTGCAAATAGTTGCATATATTCGAACACTGAAGCACAACTTCTCTGGTCCAAGTTGGGGGAACAGCTGCCTTTATGGTAAACCAGATTCAATCCTATAGACAAGCAATGCTAGAACAAACCCAGAGACAAGCACCATGAAACAAACAAAAAAAAAAAAGTGCAGTTTTAAATTAAATGAACATTTGGCTAGTCACTGGTTAAGGTGTTAAATGTTTTACAATATTTGGGGATTTTTCAGGTTCACTCAGCAAAGTATGTAATGCTTAATTCATTAGGAGTTACCTTCTGAACTATATTTTTTTCTATTTTTTTAATGTTTTCAAGTTATGCAATGCTACTGCAGCATCTCAGAGTGAAAGTACCTTGTACAGAATGATTTAGCTCTGAGCTGAGCCTAATCTAGAGCCAGTAGCCATGTTGCCTCTGAGGATTTTGGATTTAATTTCCTAAACAGATATGACCTCTTGGACTCCTTTCTCCTTTGCTGGGTAGCACCTAATCTTCTAATAGACTTCAATACTAGCAACCATCCAGCGCAATCAAACTTAAGGTTTCTGGAGTTCTTTTACTTGGTACAAGAACTACAGATTCCTCCAAGACTCAGTTACTCAGAAACCTTGGTACTTCTTGTTCATTGACAGTGCACAGGAACGAGGGTATTTCTGCGAGAGGAACTCTGCTCTTCTCTCTGGGTACAATGCTCCCTTCCCCAAGGTGCAGGCCCCCTCTTGATTCATACACACACACTATCTGACTTGTTAAGCTCTTTCCTCCACCCAAATACAGAGAGTGTTTGATTCTGTAACCGTTATGTTTTAGTCTAAGTCAAAGTGCCTTCTTCCTGCGTGACAAGTCTCCCCATCCAGACTGCTTATGATATAGGAAGGGCTGGGAGAGGGGACTCAGGACTGAAAACAGGCTTTATTTCTAAAGCCGTGGTGGTGAAGTAGATCCTCAGTAAATAGCGACCTGGGAGCCAGCAACAAGAAAAATATCAACTTGCATAGTTCGTAACTGTCTTTGCTGGATGGGGGTTGAACAAGAAAAGCACCTGTCAGCTGCGATTTCTTTTAGGAGATCATTCTACTGCTAAAACATTTCAGTCTCTGCACAGATCTTAAAATCAAACCCGCTCACTCTCCCCTAGAGTTAACTGCATAAAACTGATTGTTACAACAAGGGCAATGAACATGCTAATGCTAGCATCTTTGCATTAACATTGCTGCTGTAGCTACACATCAATTACGAAGATGAAATATAAGAGACCATGTTGCTCCATGTACATGAAGAAATTGAGAGCTGACATGAAAAATGTACAGGTCAGTGTCGACATGCCAAGACACATGGGCCATAGTCTGCCTTTCCATTCCCTTCTCCTAGGCTCCCTAAAATGTTCAATGCAAAGAGAAAAGCATTAAAAATTTAAGTGACTTGTAATATTTTTGTATTTATATCATCTAGTAAACAATGCTGCTGAAAAATGTCACTGTGTGATCTTCATATATGTGTGGGAGACGATATCACAGCTGTCAGGGAATGACTGTACAGCTCCTTGCTGGAAAGAAGAAGTCAAACATTTCAGAAGCAGACTTTTATAGCCTGGTGGGATCTCTGCTAAACACTTGGGATATCCAGACTGTCGATTGCTTCCAGGAAGATATCTGCTGATTCATCCTGGCAGTACCCACTCTCAAGCTGAGCTCTCCCCGGATCCCAGTCAGCAGAAAGGCTCTCAACCGCAGCGCTGACACCAGCTCAGAGAATTCTGCCTTGAAATTCTGGGGTAAGCTGATGGGCTATAAGTCATCATCAACTCTCAGTCAGCGTTTGAAGTGTAGGAAACAACCAGATACCCAAAGCCTTCTGGAAGGACTGTTTTGGCACTCTGTGCACTTGTGATGGAAAATAAACAAAGCTATATTTGTACACAACTGTCCCCTGCAAATATGAATACTTGGCCAGAACCACCGGTCCTAGCAAATCAGGCCTGCAAAATCCACCACTCTCACCCTACACAAGGGATGCAAGGTCATTCTGCCGGAGTTTTGCTTATTGAGCATCAAGCTGATGCCTATTTAGGAATGTTCGCATTTTTACCAATAGGCAAGTCCAATTATCTTGTGGTAACTGTTTTGCAAGATTTGATCCCACTCAGGATGTTTGGCAGCACAAAGTGCCATGCCAATCAGTTCAGGTGCCTGGTGATAGCACAAAGTGCTCTATGCCTTTCAGGGTTAGACGGTAACTTGAGTTTTGCTGCTATTGATTAAAGCTCTTTGTTTCCTCGCTTCCCTTCCCCTTTCCCCACTTGAATTGTCACAATGGGTGACAGCTGTTGGGTGCAGCTGTTCTCCCTGTCCACACATTGGAAATGGATACTACTGGAGACACATGAAGGAAAGAGAAGGGGGAACCGTTTCTATCAGAGCTACCAGCAAACCTAGCTGGAGTTAGAATCATAGAATGGTTTAGGTTGGAAGGGACCTCAGGAAGCTTTCCCACAGATCAACCTAAAAGAATGTGCATGAGACAGAGACAGAGACAGAGAGAGAGAGAGGGGAAGAGAGATTTTTGTCTCTTTTTTCAGCGTTGCTCAGGATCACTGGGAGCAATAAGAAATGTCCAGTCTTAGCATTCCCCTCTAAACTCCAAAATAACATACAAAACACTACCCCATGTGATAGTCTGTGCCAACAGCTGGGGGATAAGAGCAGATCAGGTTTATGCTTTCAAGCAGCGGTGCCCTTTGCCTTACTGCAGCACACTGTAATTAAGGCCCTGAGTAGGGCCAGATTCACTAGCATGATAAAGAGAAGCTATTTTTGTATGTGAATTCAAATGAACAAATGTAATTTCTAACCATTAACCTCCTGAAGTAGATAACAAGTGGGTTTAGGGATAATTAATAATTTTCATAGTTTCTAGGAAAGCTTTACCAGGGTCCATATATTTCTAAAAGGCTGGCACATTGCCTGACTCAGGACCTCAGTGCCTAAAAAAGCAACTAGTGTGTTACAACACCCCCCACCTCCCAGAGCCAGCACCCTGGCCTTTCTGTGGGTGCAAAGGAGATGCTGAGAAGGCTATGGAGCCAATTCCCAAATCCTTTCTTTCACAGATCCACACTTGATCTTATATAGGCAACCGTGTTTTAGTAGAGCCAAGTACTTCAGGTGCATTGCTCGCTATGAAGGTTCAGAGATTAATTCCAGCAAGAACTACAGTTCACAAGGCTCACTGGGAAAACTCACTCCTCACCTCCTCTCCAGAGGTACATGAAATCTACACTAAGGAAGTAGATCTGGAGAGGCAGGGAAGATGCTGGGATCTGTCCCGCTTCTGACATCCCAAAACCAAGAGGTGTGTGCTACCAGCATGGATATAAGGAGCACTCTCTGCCAAGCGTGCCCATAGAGCTCCTGTACAGCTCCTCAGACGAAGGATCCACCTCCACAAAGCAACATAGTCCTTTGTGCTAATTCAACTGCCACCATTTTGCTAAACCAGAGATTAAACCCACCATTTCCACACGTTACAAACTGAGCTGCAAAAGCCACAGCTCTGTAGCAGTGGTCACAACTGCTGTCTTGGTCAATATGCCACTCCTTGGTAACCTTGCCTACTACCAGCAATTCCTATCTCTTCCAGACTGCTGCATGTGACGGTGAGATTTGCTTCTCCTCTGTTATGGATCTGGACACCCTCACTTGATATAAACGCATATGGTTTTACTAAAATGTGCCCTCTGCACTACTGAGACAGCATTTACAGGGGAACAGAACAATAGCTTTTTCCAATCTACCAAGCCATTGCAAGACATGGTGTAGAGAGATGGTGGCAAACACCAAGTCAGAGAAGATTACATTGAATATGAAAGATGAGAAAGCTTGCTTGCAGGGAACCTGGGTTTTGTCCTCTGTGGGAGGCATATGAACTTTTGCATTCAAGCCACATTTAATAATGCATTCCAATGAGCTGCCTTTTTTTTTTTTTTTTTTTTTAAACTCCCACATTTCCTCCCTTCCCGAATACCATATGTTTTCCCCTCCTCTTACAGGTATTTCTGTGGCATCCACTACCAACAGGTTGAAGATGAAAGCACTACCAAGTTATCATGGATGAAAAGTCAAAAATCTTGAATGTTTGGGAAACAGCCAAATGTTCATTTAATTAAATTCAACATATTCAATTGTGACTGACCTTCTCAAACAGAATCATAGAAGTGCTGACATTGGAAGGAACCTCTCGAGATCATCCAATCCAACCCTCTGCTCAAAGCAAGGCCCACTAGATGACGTTGCTTAGGACACTGTCCAGACAGATTTTTTAGTATCTCCAAAACCAGTTCACAAAACATCTCTCCTGAACATGTGCACTACAGTCCCTTAAGAAGTTATTTTAAACCAAATTGTGCAACTTCATTTCAAAGAATGCAAAAAAGTCTTTTGACAATTTTGTAACATAACACATTCTCCCGCCTCCAGAACAGGAAAGAAAAATCTTTTCCCTACAATGACTGCACTTTTAATACTGTTCAATTTTTCAATTTCCTTTTCCAATTAAAATTTTAAAAGTTCAATATATAAATTGCCATCTGGATCTGGTGTGAGCATCTTAAAAGAAAATCAGCATCTATCCAGTATCAGGCACTAACAACAGTTCAGTACTACACTTATCACTGTGTATTTCCTCTCTTCAACTCTTTTGTAGACCACGTAAGGAGTTTTGTAAACTCTGCGAACACTGCCTTTCCTACTTAGACTCCAGCATAAGGACACCATTTGATGAAGCAGGACACATCACAGCCTCTGGTGTACTCCTACCGCCCATCAGTTCTGTTTCTGTCTCCAGCTTCTTGCAAAGGCTGTCTCAATTCTGCATGGTATTGACGTGGTTCATAATAAAAACTCCAGTGAAGTTCACAGCACTGACTCCTCACAAACTGTCAGCTATTTGGTGCTTCCAAAACACAAGCAAACTACAGCTCTGATGTATAAATATGCAGTGACAGCACTTGATTTGAATCCGTTTACTAGTTTACATTTAGAGAGCACTGCAACAGATGAGAATGTACTTTTAAAACAAACAAAAAAATCAGTTCCTGAAACAACATGGTTTTGATCTTCTAAAATGTCATCATAGGAGAATCTCTATTTTCTAGAAGAGTTCTCTTTTGACCCTGTGATACTGAGTCCAGCAGGTGTTAACACTTGATAAATCAAATTTCTTTCTCATTTACTCTGAAATAGAAACACTTTCATTTTTTCTGCATATTTCTCATTAAAATTTGCATCTGAAGAGATCAAGGAACTTGATCAGGTAATTCAGATCATTTGGTCAGGAACTTCCACGCTAATTATTTCACCCAGTACAGAAGCTGCAATATAATTGCAACTGACAAAACGCTTACTTGCAAATGTTCAGACAGATCTATTTCAATGAGTTACTACTTTACACAGAAAAACATAATGTTGTCATAACTGAGCAGTTAAAAAAAACCACCTTGCAATCATTTGGTGGTTGTTCAGCAGATAATGGAAAAGAGTTTAGAGGGCTCAAGTACAGACATCGGGGAAAAAGGAATTGCATCATTAAAAAACACCAGCCTAGTTAATTGCTAGTAATGGCTACGAATAATGACAGTAGAGAGTACTGAATGACGTAGGTGAGAGGATATTCTCTCTCTAAGTCGTAATTGCTTAAAATGAGCAGTTCAGTCAATTTGAACTTATTTGGGACAGACTGTACTGCCCCTTCCAGGGCACCATAAACATTTAGCTAAAGCTGTCAGTGAGAATCTTCCATGCGTTCTGCATCCTACAAATGGTGGCAGAGGGGCGGTGGAAGGAAGGGGAGAACAGAATTTGTGTGAACCAATACTACAAAACCCTTAAAGCATCAGCCCCTCTGGCTGACTGTAGGGGCGAGGGGAATTTCAGAAAATATCAGGACTGAATCTAGCTTCTCTGTGTCTGAGGCAGCTGGCCACCAGATGTAAAACCCCAAGATCTCCAGTGGACTCAAATCTTCCTGCCACCACAGATTTCCAGAGCTCTTCTGAAATGTATTTCTAAGGGAACACAGGCACTTACCAGCACAGAACAGCTGCACCACTTAGAAAATTTGCCCCTCCATTTCACGCTGGTTATACTTTCCTAGGGCAGGCACTGGCTGTACCTACTTCTGTAAGCCACTAAACTCCCTAAAAGCAGTGGATCAGGATTGTGTAGACAACAGTACTAAATCGTTTTGTCTCTGCTGATCATTACAAGAGAAGGGCAGGGTAGGGAGGCTTTGCCGAGTTTCATAAAATTATGCCCACAAAAGGGAGGGCTAAGTACTACTCTACTAACAGCAGGAGACCATGGCCACACCATTCTTTTCAGAGAAACTCAATAGACATTCAACCAGAACAGACTCATTACAACTGGTGGAACCATTTTAATCCCATCCATCCCCTCCAGGATATACTCCTTGCTGCTCTAAAACAGGCAGTAGGATATTTTTTTTTTATTTTTTTTTTTAGCTCTAACTGCTACCCGAGGAATGAGATAGAGCAAGGCAATTCTGCCCCAGGGAGAGCCAGGTGCTTTGCTTTGCTGCTTGTCTCACAAAAGTTGTACCCTGCAATAGAGCACATTTGTATTGGATTAATGTAATCAAAGGCACCCTGCTGTCTGGTCACTGACCTATCTGTAAACAACAGATGACATGATGCCATAAGCTTCTATTATATATAAATTACCTATTGAGATGCAACCATTGTAAAAGAAACAAAACCATATACTTCACCTGCTGCTGTTAGTCTATTTTCCAGAGAGGAACAAAGCCTACAAGCGCCTCAGCTTTGAGCACCATTTTCTTCTCCTCATGTCCCTTCACTGCTTCTCGTATTCTCCTCCAAATAAGTTTGTGTGCACTCCCCTACACCTAGAAAAATCTTCACAGGTGTGCTGGCACGGTGCAACCCTTCTCTGCTCTTGCTTTAGATCCCTCTTATATCCTTCTCCTCTCATTCCAACTCTTTATCACAGCTTCCTCTCCTCTGCCTGCGCCAAGGTGAAAGACGTCTGTTAGCTGAATGCATCTTATCTGCCCTGGATAGTACTCACTGCAATAGAGACCGTAGGGACAGATTCCCACCTGACGTAAATCGGTGCAGGTCCGCTGGGGTGATACACAATCATGAATCACAGAGAAGATGGTGAATAAGGAACACTGTTCCCTGATTTCCAATACAAGAGTAAGATCAGACAGAACCTGCTACCTGCAAGATCAAAACCAACAGGAAGCAGCTTTCACACGCTGCACGGTCCCGCTGTAGAGCTCCTTGCCACAGGACACTGCAAATGGAGCAACTGGACACCTTCCTGAAAGAACACCAACACCAGGACCATTGCATACCTGCTATTTTCTTGTACTCTTCCCTGAGCACTCCCTGCAAGCTGCTTTAGGGGACAGCACACCAGGACAGATGGAGCTGTCATTTGACTCAGTGAATGAGTTCTTTGTTGACACTAGTTCACACCAGTTGAACACCCAGCATCATGTCTTACGTGCATGTCTGTACACGCACGCGAGAAGAGTCCATGTTTGCAATACTCTATAGGTGTAACAGCAGGAGAACCTCTACAGAGTATTCAGTGCTCACTAGGAATTAGCTTTTATAGTCCAGTGAACTACAACTGTAGCTGCTGCTACAAGTCAGTAGTTAATACGCATTTATCTGTTGTTCATCAGTAACTCAGAAGCTACTGGGACATGATATTCATGCAGATGTTAAAAAAAAAAAGTTTTCATTACAATATCTGGCGATGAAGCAAAAGCCAACTGACACTGCTAATGACAAGCTGCTTATTTGTCTTGGCATTGTTTTGATTATCAAACTGAAAGTCTATATTGCCAAAATAGACAAAAACTGCTTTGCCTTTTTTCTTCTATTTTTTGCCAGAAGTCTGATGTAAGTCCCCTACAGAAGAAGTATGACCAAGTTATATTAGCATCACTCTTTCTGCTTTATTTACAAATGCTCTCATGAACACCTATATACACCAAGACCAAAATATACAAAGGTTGAGTTAAACTTTATCTGAATTATTGCTTAGATTGTATAATACTGCAGCAGCAAACTCTTGTATTAATCATTGAGGAACAGCTCACATAAAAATAAAAGTATTTGGTGTCATCATCCAGCTATTGATATAAACAAAACTAGGTAACAGAAGCTTACAACAAACTGGCTTTTGGTAGATGGAGTTCAGTGTTTACATAAGGAATCTTCTTTTAGACAGCAGTTTTTTTTACTTCCAAAGAATTCCTTGCTTTGGAAACATTTTAGACAACACGGACAAAAGCTTATTGTCCGAGATATTATATAGGAAATAGCATTAAAGAAAAAAGCCAGCATTTCAGAATATGTGAACGTAGACTCTATTTTGAAAACCCCTCGTGAAGAACAGTTGGTTATTGGAAGTATTTTAAAAGTAATTTAAACACAGGTTGCCGGGACTGCTTCCACTCCTCATCTTGTCTGTATCGACCAAGCTCCAGCTCTTCCCAGACCACCCAATACCAGCAGATGTTTGGTCCCATACACCAGACGTGAGTGACTGTTTATTTTAGACATCTTCTCTGGCTGTCCCTTAGGAGTCACTGGGAACGAGCAATGAATTGAGACGGTAGTAAGATGATGCATTTAGCTACCTGAATTCTTTTGTGAATGAACAGGGATCTGATCAATTCCTACTTACCTCAGCATGCTTCTGGTTTCAGAACTGACTTTGGGGGTTTCATCACTGCCTAGCAGAGAACATTAATGCTTGCATTAATGCTGAATGTAAAGACTTGGAAGAGATATCTGAAGAGATGCAAACAAGAAGGAACAGCTTATTATCAGGCACTGCTGACAGGAAGCCATTGGCACTGGAGATGGTGGGGCTGAATTGATCAGACAGCTAGTGTTTGAGAGAGAACATTTCATTAAACTGTGAAAATAAACAGGACCCATCAGCTGTGGATCACCGAGCGACCCAGGCTATCACACAATCCTGACTTGAACCTGTTGAGGATCTCGGCCCAGCATTTCCTTTTGAGTATTAATCCGAGTTAGAAACGTGGCAATAATGGTCTCCACTGCTGCCTGGCAGCTGGATAAACACCAGCGAGAGCCCCATCTAAGCGCTCACAGGTTAACAGCAGTAGCAGATAGATCCGACTGTAATGCTGCCTGCTGCAGACTCCGGCTGGCTGAGTTACACACGCCGAGCCCCACGCCCTGGCAGTCCTTCCTCAGAGCTCACCACTGCACGGATGCCATCCACAAAGGCTACGGCAGCTCAGACATTTTATTCCCGTTTCCATCCCTTCACCCCACCCCGCTCACCGCGCCGCGCATCCCACAGACACCAGACCGACGCCGGGTGGCAAAAGTTAATCCCCCCTGGGCTGGGGAAGCAACAGGGCGACACCCGGCCGTTCCTCCCAACTGCCGAGCAACTCCGCCGCCCCCACGGCGGACGGCAACTTTCCCCGCGCGTCTCTCGGCGGGGCGGCCCGCGGCGCGGCCGGGGCAGGGCAGGGCAGCCCCGGGCAGGGCAGGGCAGGGCAGCCCCGGGCAGGGCAGCCCCGGGCAGGGCAGGGCAGCCCCGGGCAGGGCAGCCCCGGGCAGGGCAGCCCCGGGCAGGGCAGCCCCGGGCAGGGCAGGGCCCCCCGGCCGCGGCGGTGCCCGGGTACTCACATGAGTGCGGGCCAGCGGGTGCCGAGCGGCTCAGGGGCTGCTGCCTCCCTCTCCAGCAAAGATGGCTTTCCGGCTCCGCTCCTGCTGCAAGCGGTCTCCTAGTAGTGTAGGCACTGTTGCCGAGATAGGAGGGGTAGGCACCGGCTACTGAGCATGCCTGTGCCTCACATCACAGAGTAGGAAGTAGAGGCGAGGCACAGAGGTACCCCCTCCCCACCCTCACGCCAGGCAGGAGAATGTCCTGGGGTGCCGAACGCGATGGAGCCTCTGGCTCCTGCCGCATCCCGCCTCCTCCCGTGCGGAGCGGGCAGTGCCTGCTGCGGGGCGACCGCCGGAGCGGTGTGTGTGCTTCTGTCACCACCTTCTTCCTCCCTTTCCTCTCTAGAAAGAAGAAAAAAAAAAGGGGGGGGGGGGGGGGGGGGGGGTAGGGGGGAAGAAGAAAATAATGAGAAGTATTGCAGTTCAGTCTGTGCTGTCATGGATGAGTACTTGCGAATGAAAAAACGCAAGTCGTCAGGATTGTAATTCCTACCAACATAGAGCAAAACCAGAGGCAGATAAGCCACTAGGATCAACCATTGCTTCTTAAATGATTGTGGCTCTCAGATGAAATACAGCCGTTGCTGAGTCTCTATGCTCCCGGCCTTGACTTCTTGCAGCCTTCACCTCACGCTCAACCTAGGGGCAGGCATCCACTCTCCCCCTTGAGTCCCCTTCGTTAACGCTAGCACATCTCTTGCATGCCCCCACCCCTGAACAGAACAAAACTTCTGAAGCAGAATATGCTCCTTTGGGCTTAAACCAAGGCCATCACATAGTCTAAACAGAGGCCAAGGAAGTACCAAGTCTACACAGTCAGTTTTTCAAGAAGTGGGAACTTAACATTGCTGTCCCCCATGATACCTTGTTCCATTTTACTTGTAAAAAGATACTCCACCAGTCACCGCCCTCGCTGACTTCCCATCAATTTCAGTGACAGCCAGCACAAGCCTTTAAAACCAGGTATCCACTCAAGTAAGGCAAGGGCTTACCCAGAACACAGAGGAGCTTTTGTAAGTATCTAGACCTCAGATCTTGGGGTGCCTGTTGGTGACAAAGTACATCGGTGGCATCAGATCAAATCTGTTTTCTACATGTGGAAGCCAAAGAAAAAACGAGTTGTTCCTCTCAAAACAACAGGCAAAAATACAGGTACTAGGGGTGAGCAATGCATCAGTCCCAATTTCTAAACTTGGTATCAACTGGTTGATTATTTTCACTGAGAAAGAAAGTAACCAGGGAATGTGACAACACCCACAGCAGTGGTACATAGCCAAGACGTTAGGACACTCAGTTATTACCTAAATCCAGGCTCAGATGCTATCACAGCCTGATTCAGATGCAAGCCCCCGACAGCTCTGAAGGGGAACCAGCCCCTTTTGAGGTGGAACACCTCAGAGTGACCTAGTCATAGGAACCTCTCTTTCTTCTCCCTCCGCTGGCTGAGAGCTTGCTCACTGCATTAAAGACTCATCATACCTACTACCACTGGAGGGTGATTGTGTCTCTTCTACTGAAGTTAATTATTTGCATGAATAAATAAATATCACTTTGAGCCTTAGTTTTGTACATTTCACCACATCACTAAGGACTTGCTCACATGCTGCACTCATAACAGCCTGGCCCTGAGAAACTTTTCCTGATGGAAGTAAAAAACACTTCAAAGTGGATTTTCCTCTATGAAAAGCTGGAGTTTCAACCAACTGACATGCCCACATGACAATCAGAAGATTCCTGACTAGCTTTAAGCTTTATCCATCCACAGACGACTTAGCTCAGCATTTCTCATCTGGAAATCCTCCATCACTCTTTCCTCCTGAGGACAGTTTACTTTTCAGATATCGTTGTCTAAGATATGTTTATATGATGCCCCTATAGCATACAGCCACACCAACACCCACACATAGACTTAAGCCCGATATTGGGACCACCTGCTACCAGGTACGGTATCTTCTTAGTCCTCAAACCCAAACACATTTGAATACCAGCAAGTGAAAAGTCATGCATGGCTAATGTGGTCAGGAGCTCCTGGGACAGAACTGGGACAGTAACTGTTGATGCTAGACCAAAGCTCCCGAGACTCAAAAAAATCCTGGAAAACCCCAAACCAAACATGAAACAGTTTTAATATGCAAACTATGCAGAGCACATGATACAGTGTTTATGGTGACTTCATACCAGCTTTATCCTGATCGAAGGAGAACAGAAAATAACCACATAGGCGTAATGGTAAAATGGCAGACAGACATTTTCCTGCTTTAGCAGAATTGTGTCAATACAGGGATAATGCTCCAAACATTTTGAGCATAGTGCAGAATGAGCTTAAACTAGATTTGTGCACCACATCATATGACCACAGCTTTCTTTGATCTGATACGGGAGAGCTCTCAAAACCAAAGTAAATAACACTATTGGACTGTTGCCTTACTTGCTAAAGAAGAATTTCCTAGCAGCTAATGAAGGCATCAACATTCCAATCCAAGGCGGCTCATGATCCCGAGGAAAATCGACAGCTAAACTGGGGAACATTTTTCTTTAGCCCTACCTTCCCTTGAGATTGCAGCTTGCCATTAAAAGCTACCAAAGCCTTTGGTGTAAGAAGCGATGCAGAGACACCCTGTGGTGGCAAAAATAATATGATCAGAATTAGTTCAAACAGCTTATTTAATTAAGACACAGAACTGGATCAGAAAAGCTGGGGACACAGCGAAATCTTTCCAAAGTTGCTAGTCATGTAATTTCCTCTCTCCAAACCTCCTTTCCTGTCTGGCATCTTTTGGCCTGTGTGTTTGCAT
Organism: Pluvialis apricaria; assembly: GCA_017639485.1. Classification (NCBI taxonomy): domain Eukaryota; kingdom Metazoa; phylum Chordata; class Aves; order Charadriiformes; family Charadriidae; genus Pluvialis; species Pluvialis apricaria. Next base: position 29,257,684 of record CM030014.1, read on the forward strand.
GACAGTCCCCGCCACAAAGATTTTTACCTCTTGTTCTGTTTAGTTCTTTTACCCCAGGGGATATCAGCTGGGTCAGGGCGGCTGTGTGCTGCTGCAATTGAAGGGATGGCTGTGGAAATGCTCCATTTCTGGAAAATAGTTTCCTGCATCTTTAGCCAGCCAGAGCGGTTAGGGAAAACTATCAGTCTCGTTTGTAAACTGTTGGGTTGTTTTTTTTACCCCATCCATAATTCATACTTTGCCCTGAAATCATATTTATAAATATGAAAGCAATTACAGAGGCACCAATACACCGCTCAGGTAGTCCAAGAATTAAAGCAGTTAAGAGCAAGCATCAGTGCAAATCAGTTTTGACATCTGAAGTCTTGAAGGTACTAGACCCTGCCGATACAATGCTGAGGTTCCCGAAAATGCTGTCCACTGCTGTTACATGATCTTCATCTGAAGGAAACATATTTTCTCCCAGACCTACAAGTAGGATTCCTGTTTTAAAGAGTCATTATGTAATCTGTAGATTTACGGACTGACCACATAATACAGTAAATCTCAGGGCTAGCCACAGTGACACTATTATCGATTACTTTGTCTCACAAAACAAAAACCCACTGTTGCTGTTGCTAAGAAAGAAAGGTGAGGGCAATTAATCAGTGTATTCAAAGCAATGGTAGTCAAGTTTCACAAGATTTAAATGGAGAAGAAAAGCAAGGTAAAGAAATCAATTATTCAATTACTGGGTATTTAAATCTTCTCATCTGGCAAAACATTTAAACATATAGTTAAAGTATAGGAGGAATTCACCCTACATCATTAGAATTAATTACACTGGAAACTCAACATAGCCAGACAACTTCATCTTTAAAAGAAGAGAAATACTATACAATATATGTCTAAAGTACAATTTTTTAAAAATTGTTGACCAAAAGGCTTTAGAAAAAAACCCTTCTGTGTATCTTCCATTCGTCACCAATTTCTACATACTTACATCTGTACTTTCAGTGTTACATTTTCCCCTCTTGATCTTTTAGACAAGTGGAATTAGTACTGAAAGATCCTGCAGTGAGAAGCCTTTGAAGCTCACTTCTCAGAGATAAGGTAGATTCCAGCCTCCCCGGTTGCTGATTTTATTAGCCACAGATTGGTCTGCTCTGCAAAGCTTCACCTCAGCACCATTGTATGCCTAAAACGGGTCTTGAACTTGCAGATTATTTTGTCACAAATGAAAAACTGAAGGGAAGTCTATAATTGTGAGGTGTGTAATTTTCTTTGATTCACAACTTTTATTCATTTCTTAATAGCGTAGTAATTCTTTAGTGACAGTTTCCTCTTACAGGTCAATTAGCTGTTGGTGATTTCTTTCATAAATAGTCTTTTCTGCCATTTCTGTGGGAGAAACAGGTCTGACTTACCTCTGCTCTGTTAAAAAGCTGGGTGTCTCACCAGCAAGCATGAGTAGCAAGGTGTGTCACTCTGTTCCTTTGAGGTATTTATGGTTTCTTGTTAATGTGTCAACACATAATTTTGGTAAATAATTATAACAACAAAAAACCGTTTCAGAGTGTGATCCTGCAAAACATTTGCAGTGAGTCCCTACTGCCCGTGTATATCCTAACTGCTTAAGGAGAACTGTCCTTAAAAGGCTGCTTTGGGTGGGGTGTAGAAGAAATGAAGAGCAAAATTAGAAAAGCAAATAGTTCAAAACGGTTGTCAATTTTGTTTTTAAGCCTACAAATTTTGTGTGACTTGTTTTAGACGATTTGTAGAAAATATTTTGAACCGGTAGGAACAGACAAGTGCTTCCAATCATTATGGAGGGGGTGAATGTGACCCTCCAAGTCAAGCAACCAAAAGTTAATGCAATTACTAAGTATCAAATGTAGAGCAGAGAGACTAATTCAATCAGAGAGGCCAAAGGGATAATTCTTGGAGAGAAAGCAATGCAACGCGGAAATGCAGACTAATCAACTGCTTTATCGAAAGAAAAAGGAAACAATTTCCAACCCTGAACTAAAAATCCCCAGTTAGTTCTTCATCTTTTCAGGGTTCTGGTTTTTGCTTTGCAGTGTTTGTTCCATCTCACATTTGTTTCACTGCTTCTGTTCTCTACGCAAAACTGTTTCATTGGTTCCTGGTTCTTCGCTTATATCAAATGAGCCGCCTCCTCTCTTGGTTTTCAGCAACTAGCCTAATCATGAAAGAGAACACATAGAAGGAAATATTTATTATATTTAATGTCCAAGTCTACTTTCCATAATTACGTGGAATAGTGGTCGAGTAAGAATATCCAGAGTCGCCTTGGGTCTGCAGGATTTTTCAAAGCAGGTATTTGCTCCATCTGATGGAAAGCGGCTGCTCACTGATCTCAACCAAACCTTCTGCGTAACCAGGACACACACACAGGTTTGTAGAGTAACAGACCCAGACTTCACCAGGTGCAACACAGTAAGGGAGAGACTTTCAAAAAGCTACTCAGACTTCTGCTTTCACCTACACAGGTGCTGTTGTTATGACAGATAAAATGAGCTGGCACAAAGGAAAGAAGGAACTCACAAAAGAAAGCACAGGAGACGGGAAGCACAGCCGAAAAAAGCGAGAGAGACTATTTAAGAAGAGATTTTCTGGATTGAGCCTCTTCTCTGGATCTCCTAAGAATAAACTGTAAGTACATCCAAGATTATATTTTGTACACATTTTTAACCAAGAAATTTTATAAACATTTCTAGAGCATGTTTCAAAGAGCCACGGACACCTTTGTTACCTCTGCTGTATTAACTGTTTCACAAACAATGAGAGTTACAGGCTAATTAAACACTTGATCTAAAAACTAGCAAGTCACTGGCAGAAGTAGGTATGAAATTAAGGTCTCCGAAACTTGTGTATCTGCATATTTATCTTATAATCATTTCCCTACGCTTTCTCCCACCCACCAAGAGAGATTTGGAGGGGCAGCATCTCTACTCCTCTGCATACACACAAGCGCTGCCAGTTGTGACAACACAGGACAGTTTCTAGGAATAACATTGCTGTTGTTTTTGTTGCACGAATATCCAGGATGTAATAGACAGGGGCAATGTATGGGCAGCACCCAAAATCACTGTTCAACAAAGTTAGTGTTACCAAGTTTCCTGAATCAGAGCATAATTACTGCTTGTGTTCCTATAATAGTGCCTTTATGCTTACTACTTTTCAGATAGAAGAAAAAAAAAAAGAAAAAAAAAAAAAGACAAGCAATGCAAAACAATTCCTTTTTTTTTAACCAAAGTAAGCAAAGAGGCAAAAATGAGTTTGAGTTGACTGCTTTGCACATGTATTAATTTGAGTTACCATCATCATTCTTATGGGATTTGAAATTCTCTTCTTGGGCTTTTGTACTTGGTATTATTCTTCCTTAATATGAGGTAAACTTAGTGTATGTATTATGCAAAGATCAGTAGCTTCCAAAAAGTGTCTTTTCTCATCCATTACAAGAGCTGTTTTCTGTACAGATCTCCTAAAAAGAGCCTGTCTTTGATAATTATCATGAAATTACCGTCTTAGCAGGAAGTGCATGCAAGTCTCAGCAATTACTCAGCTAACTACATTAAGCCTGATAGCCACAGCAGCTGGTTACAAGCTCGACATAAGATTAAAATACACTATCCAGAAATGATCCCGAGAGCCAGAAACTTCTCTCAGACTGATCTAATTGCAGAACAACTAATACTGAGGGCTTTGCTTTGGGATTTATCTTGCTGCACTGCTGAGGAACTGGACTGGAAACATAGTCGAACATCCAAGGAGTTAGTGAATTACAGCTGTGAATTTTCTGCGTTGTCCATAATTTCACTGAAGCATGCATTGGGGAGGCAGACAAGTGCAACTGAAGCAGTAAAATCATCCTTTCCTCAATCCTTATTTATGATGAATATGGGTTTTTCCCAGTTTGATCTAAAAAACCCCCAAAACAGTAACGTAACATTCTCTTCCCATTGGTACTCACATATTAATGGAAAGAGTCAGTCTTCAGACTTTACTGGATATATTTCTACACACACATTACATGGTGGTGGTTTTTAAAATCATTCAAGTCATCAGGGCCTACAGAATTTCACAGGCATGTAGCCAAATGGATCATCTCTACAGTTCACCACTGATTTGTGAGCTCTTGTAAGGGATTATGTAGGTTAGCATCTTGATTTTGAAGTACTATTTTATATCGAATATAATGGTATATAATTCAATCAAGAGTGCTTTTCTTTCAGCCCTTCCATCTCTATTCAAGGATAGTGTAATACAGGGCTTATCTACTAGCCAGCATAATTATTAGTGCACGCAAGTGGAAAAAGAACCTTTATGATAGTATAGGTGAGGTCTACTAGGTCTGAAGCCTGCAATTCAGATAGAGAGCTGTATGAAATTTGTCTTCATGCAAACATGAGGCGTGTGCCATGATCACCCACAGAAAAGCTGCACATTAAAGAACTGAATAGAAAGCTCCTACCAGCTAGCTGACTTGGGATTTTTTTTATGTTTTTGTTTAAATGCTGACAATTCTTTTAATAATTCTGTGTTCTAAAACTAATGGCTTGTCACTGCCATCACAGCACCAGTGCCAGATTCTCCTTTTTCTGTCCATTCCTGTTTTCTGCAGGTGACCACACATTGCATTACTCCTACTGTGCCACAGGTAAGGCCTCAGGAAGGGTCCATAAATCACACACTAATTGCTTCTGCTGACCTCATTCATCTAGGACGTGTACAGGTTAAACTTGTCACCTTTCTTTCTGACTGTTCTAGTCCTCAGGGAAGAAGTCAGCTTTTTGAAGACAAGAAGAGATGTTTACACAGGAAAGGTTCCAAAAAGCTGAAGCCGGCACGGGAGGAAATATGTTCTTTAAGGAAGCCGCACTCTGGGAAAATGTGTCCGAAATGTGAAATCCTTGTCTGCCAAAAGTGTGAGACACTGCATTCAGAAAGCAGCTTCATTGCCCACAGCCTGCTTGATCACTATGACAGAGGAGGAGACGCCAGCTCTCGTACATTGATTGCAGGAAGCCAAGTATGTAGAGGTGATTAAAGGTTTGGTGTGGATGCCGTCCAAAATGCTAAAGCTTAGATCCATTCAGGCTCACTGGGTCTTCGGTCTGCGCAATCTGTATGCAGTGTCAGCAATTACAACCATACTGTAGTTCATACTTACTGTATGTAGCAGATGCACATTCACTAATTTAACTCGCATAAACTGCAAAAAAAAGGTTTGTAAGTAGGAGCTAAATGTTTCTCAGCTATTAAGAACAGGAAATAATTTCAGAAACACTCAAAGAGTTTTCATTTTCCTCTCAAGAAAACAAGATTATCCCATTGAGCTGCAAGGGAGAAAGTGAGTATTAATGCAGAACCACTGGGTACACTACGCTTATTTGTAACACCTAGGTATGTTTCAGTGTTGTTTGTGAACTGGAATATTAAACTTTTTATTTATTTTTAAATTAACTAGTGTGGGTATGCAATTTGATGGGAGAAAGGGGCTTCTAGAGGCTATCCTGGCCACAAAAATTGCAGATCACATTCAAATTCCCTTCTAGAATTTCCAAACTTTTACAGACTTTCAACTCCTAACTTATGATCCAGCACTTCTCCTTAAAAGTAGCAATAATGATTGCAACTCACAAAGTATTTAAGCCTTCTTTGGGTTTAAGATCTGTGTAGCACAGCACCAAATAAAACAGTATTCAAAGTTTAAGCATACCAGTGGAACCCACACCTTGAGATGCCTGTCTCCATTCCCTTCACATTCCCTTCCAGCCCAGCAACGATCAGGAGAGCAGCATGGTGACTAGCCAATACACAATGGCGAGCGGTGGGTGGCATTAAGATCCAGGCATACGCGAGACTATTTACCTTTATGGAATTCATAAATGCAGGTTAACAGTGAAGTAGCCTCTGGAGCACATTACAAGCCTAGCAGCATGCATCATTTCCTCCCATGCCAACTGGCACAACTCTATATGCAGGATGAATTCCTTGCTATTTCGTAGGGAATGGGCTAAACAGACTTTGTCTCACATAGCCATTAATATTAAGGGATCTTTTATTTAGCCAAGCACACAGGACACGGGCTGAGAAGCGTGGACCTCTGTTCCATCGCTCCTCTTCTTAAGTTCCCAAGCCACTCGTCCATAGGGGAAAGGACCCTCTGTCCTTCCTGCTCCCCTTTTGGAACTGTTCCATTTTTGTTCCCATGAATGTTTGGCAAGGGGACTGGAATCCAGATTTTTTCTCCTATCCCTAGGGAGTATTTTGACTGAGCTATGTCATACATTCTCCTGTTGGGTTTTTTCCTCCCTATGGAAAACAGTTTCAGCAGGAAGAATTCAGAGCCATGTATACAACATTCCCACACTCCAGAGCATCCTGAGCATCCCAAGCAATACTGCTCAACTCCCTTTGTGATATGCAAATGAACACTCAATGCTCCTTTAGCAAAGGAGGTAAAGAGACAATTTCAGAAACTAGAATGAGCTGCTTTGCCATGTCGTACAGGTGGTCAGATCACAAATGTGCATCCAGAGAATGCTCACAGGGCAAAGCCCATCAGGTAGGATACACAGGAGAAAACCTTAAGCAGGATTAACAAATAGAATGAACTGCTATCAGGTTCCTCACTTCTGCCAAGACTTTAGTGGTTCTGGGCACTCCAACCAAGGGTCCAGACTTCCTGCCCAAATGTAGACTTCTAAAGCCAAAAATTAGATCTTACAAACATCCTTGCACTACAGGCTTGTAATCCCTCAGAAACCATGTTTCCATGGTGCTTGATTGTCGCTTCCGCTCATTTGCTTCGTAAAAGCAAAACGATGCCTGGCAAATCAGAATTAACCTTTTACGTTCCTCTATGACTGCTATTCCGAAACGGTGATCCTTCACAGGTTTCCCAAGAATAAGCCATGCCATTACTTAAGAAATATATATTCATCCCCACCTCTCTTCATCAAGCAATTCCAGGGGAAACTTCTCCAGATAGTCACCTGAGCAAAAGCAAAGCGACAGTCTGAAAGGATGAAGGACTAGCTCATCACAGCAGCATTATTTTAAATCTGACAGTCCAATAATGTAAAACCTGTTAAAATAGGTTACATAGTTGAGCCGGCATTTAGCCAAGTGTTCGAGAGGTGACATAACAAGTAAAGTTCTATCAGCATCTGACTGGTAGAATTTTCCCTAGTGGTTTGCTAGAAGACAGACAGCAAGTTCCTCGTGTGGGCTACTAGGTTGGAAACGCATCCCAGTAATAGTAGTATGCAAACCCAGCGCATAAAAGGAAAAAGCTTTTTCTTCTCCTCACTTCACCAACAGTTAATGCTATTTTGCTACGCTGTTTGAAAAACAGCTAGTAATATGAGCAGGGTAAATAAATTCCCTGGTCAGTGCTGTCGGAAGCATATACCCTCTTCTTGATCAGTCATGAAGTCATGCTTGGGAAGAATAACTACAAGATTTTTATTATGTATTGAGGTAGCATGAGCAGCACAGTACTCAAGCTCTCTCAGTAGCATTAGCCATTAAAATTACTGCACCTTTCCAGGACTGGCTACTGAAATCCGCTTCAGAGATCTGCTTGGTACTGCATATTCCCGAGACCACATTTGTTCCTTCCACGCACTCAGGTTTATATGAAAAAGTCCCCAACGTCCTCATGGAAACGTTAGAAAATCCAGGTCTGCTGACCCTCTAGCCCCTGAACTAAGGGATATTTAGCTGTGCTCGCTAAGTAAGTGACCCATGTGGGCATGAGGTTATGCATGCTGCTCCCACAGAAGATGTCAGAGGAAGCTTTCACATCCACACCATCTAAACAAATTTCCTAAGGAAAGGCAAAGCTAGTTTTCTGAACTGACATGCCAAAATATGAAAGATCAGCAGTTCCTATTTCCATTTAATCATTTGAGATTTTATGATTACGATCTCACTGCGACTGACTTGCAAAGGTATTCCGGTTCCAGAAATAATTTCACTACCAACCTTATGCCCAGACCATACCCACGAACAGTCAGTGGCAGACAGATGTGCCTCAAACAAAACAGTTTTGCACTGGAAGTAGTAGCCAGTGTGGTATTGTGGTCAGGCCATTAAACCACTACCTTGAGCTTAGTCTGACTTTTATCTTGTGAGCCAAGCCAGAATGGGGCACGTTTGTCTATGAAAAAAACCCACAGCCATATGGAAACTGTAAGGTCCAAGAGCGATGCAGCGTCACCATCTCGTATGGCAGCACCTACTAAAACTTGCTGTCCATCAAGACAGCTCTACTTCCTCATCTCTTGGCAGTATCATGCCAGACAAGTTATTTTTTAAATTATTTTATGAAAACTTGCCAAAAACTGGAATGCATCATGTAAGCACAGGATTTCAGTTTTAGATTTTAAAGCCAGCTCAGTCACATAATTAAGTTAGTACAATATATTGTGAAAGAATAATAATAAATACTGATTACATACTTAAAAGATTTAGGCTTGAAATAATTTCTAAATAACAACACTATGATCATAGCCTGACATATCAATTATTAAGAGCCCCTACTATTTAATTATCTGATTCCAATAGCTGTAGAAAAGTAAAGAGGAATATTGGCCTCTATTATATTAAATATATGAACAGGCTCTGTCAAAGGCATTTGCTAGAACGTGAATGACAACAATCAACACACCACTGTCAATAAAACCGATGCAAGCGTAAAAGGGAAAGGAAGCGACTTCACTGGTGAATGGCAAATCCAAGGGAGCTCTTTCCTTGGAAATCAAATACAGGACAAGCAGGACTGTAAAAGCAGCAGTTGTCACCATTTGTCACAAATCAAATGATACAAGGTAAAGAAAGCAAACCCATCAAGTAATCATGCAATCAAAAGAAAAACAGAACAAATTTATACAATATATGCACTACATATACCCAATTTCAGTTGTTGTTTTTAAAGCAGTTCCTAGGTATCTTTTCCCATCAGACACAATGAAGGCCTTGAGAAGCAGTGTTGGTTTAAGAAAAGTCATTTTTCCAGTGGAAATGTGCAGACCCTATTAGAAGCAGACTTGGAGCAAATTAATTAAGATGAGACCATCTGAACTGAAGGTGTTTTATACCAAAGTAGTAGCTTACGGGTTTTTTTCTACAGCTGCATAAAACTACATCCTTTCCAAAGCTTCCACATTTAAAAAGGTTGTTTCTATTCAATGTTATGAACAAAATCTTGAAACTCTCTCTATTATAGTCTGACCATTTGATGCCTTCTGAATTCTGCAAACTGTCTAAAATAATGACTCAGAAGAAGAAAAATATATGATCCCCCTCAACCCAAATTAACCTACCATTTTAATACTATAGCTGGATATTTCAAGGCAAGTACAGAAACAATTAATGGACTGATGTAACAAAATTCCAGTATTTTCCTCTTGGATGACAAAATGTGGAGGACAGGCTGTCTCTCCTACTTTTCACAAAGCAGTTTATCTGTTTATTTATTTACATGTTTTCTGAATGAAAATCTGTATGCCACAAGCTGTAGCATGGGTGACGGGAACACAGGGAAAATGGTGATCTATTTACTAATGCAATTCAGCAAACCAGAACTCCACTCAAAACTTAACACGAAAGTAGCACAAAATTAACCTTGGTGACCTTATAAACACTGCTTCATAAGAGGTTCATCCCTGAGAGGTCAACCTTGAAAAGCATTCTCGTGAGATGTGCTATCCTCTCAGCTATCTGAAGACCAAGTAAGTTCAATTAACACGAGGAAAATGCATCATTTGCTTTTGCTGGAAAATATGAAAATACACCATTTAACAAGCCTCTAACTTTCCCCAGACTTGCTAATAAACTGCCAAGAATAAATGCAGTGAAGGTAAAGACAACCAAATACAACATATCCCATTCAAGGGCTATTAACCAATACAAATACTGAGGAGAAGTAGTATTTCCTAATCATCTCTAAGTATTAGCTATCTCAAAGAAGACGGTGGGGAAATCACACTGCCCATCTCAAGTACGTTTATAACCTGCATTGAAGTCACATCTAAAAAAATCTCACAACACAAAACATCATTACTCTGCGCAATATTCTGGTGGTAATTGAGGGAAGGTGTTTCTGCATCTGGAGATCAATACTACTTTATATGCTACTAAATTTATATGCTGTGAGTTAGCTAGGATAAAATTACTTTTTTCAGAGTTGTCACCTGCAAAATAGTTTCTTTTTACTCTTCCTCCCATCTACTTTAAAAATTAAAAAAAAATAAATAAAAAGGGTCATGGCACACTTTAAACACTACTGTATTATAAAAAAAACCCAACCCAACCCCAAACACCAAACCAAACCACAAACCACTTGTTACTTTTACAATATTCTAGAAGTAGACATCTTTTCAGACAGCTTGGCCCCAAGGGTGAGAACAAGAGAATCGAACCACTGCATAAAATGCTATCCAGGCTCCAGATAGGTTCTTGACCTTTAAAAGAAACAACCAAACCCCAAAACAAAACCAAGAAATAATAAATCACTCTCAACAAAGTAAACCCACCTTTAATTAAATTCCTACATAAAACAACATTTCTATGCAAAACAACTGTTTAGTCAAAAAGTAAATATATATATGTTTAATTCTCTTTCAAATGTCAACAAGAATTGAGAGCTACCAGTGTTCCTTGGAGAACAAGCAGTAGTTAAAGTCTATCTTGCTGATGTCCAGAAACAGTATGTTACATCTTTAACCAGCAGTTCCCTATTGCACGTAACAAATTTGCTCTCCATTTAAGCACCTAAAAGCCTGGTACCTCACTAAATAAATTAAAACAAATCCAGTTTCTTCAGCAACCATCTTCAACATATATATCTTGGTAAAGCAACGTTACTGCAAGCTTTTAATAAATACAGAAAGAAAAGATTAATGACTTCTCATTGGTGTTTTATGGAACGATCTTTTCCCATAAACACCTGCTTTTCCACACATTTGGGGTTTTTGGTATGTATGCTCTAAAAATCACTATGTGTAGTATATTCAGTGAAAATTTTCCATACATAAGTCAGTACATCTGCATGGCACAACTAATCTGAGATACGAATTTCAATGTAAGGCTGTAAGGAGCTTCTTGCTGAACCTGAAATAACCGTGCCTTTTCAGGAATTGAAAACAAAGCCCCAGAGGCCAAATGGGAGACCATTACCGATGAGAGATTCTCAGACGTGTTTGGGATTGACCTAACTTTTCTCTTGCTGAAGGGCTTCTTTTGTGTGTGTCATGTCAGAGGAATAAAATTGTGCAACCCTGAACATCTGGACGCTGCATCATTTTCAAAGGTCTCTCCCACGTGTCCCCCTTCTCTTGCCCCTTCCCCATCTTACAAACATCTACTCTTCTTTTGGCAGCAGTGTAAGACATGAAGAAGCAGCTCCCTGTAGTACAATGATACTGCGGTAGCTATTTACAGTATAATTAATGCATCTGTGCCAGTAGGGCAGAGTTCATATGAAAAATATACACAATATGTCATTTTTAGCCAGATTAGGATATAAAAAAAATTTACTCTTCAAGTCCCCACCTTTAAACAAAGAACAGTTCTGTCAGAGGTCTTCAAACCTCCCGAGTGTGTTAGAGTACATTACCCTAACGTATAAAAACAAATATTTACACCTCCATAAAGTACCAAAGAATTTTTAAAAATGCCTAGTAGCTCTCAGCGTGCAAAGTCAGCAGGAACTGATTATCCAGGATGTTCACTATTTGTAGAGACAGTCTTGGAATCAAGCATTCAGAAGCAGAGTGCAAAAGACTCAGGAATTATTTCAGCCCATTTCTTTTTGTTGTTGTTCTGTTTTCTTTCTTATTTAAAATAAGTTTTGTTGGTCCATATTACAGATCACCTTTAAAAACACTTCTCAAGGTAACATTCAGCTTAGTGCAAACGCAAAAATCTTCTAGGATCTGTAATCTTTTCGAACAGTGTGAGCCATCCAGTTCACTTTAGTAGTCCAACTTTCCCGGAGTGCTTCATCAAACTTTTGCTTAAATTGTTTTAGTGCTTCTTCCTCACTCTTCCCTAAGGCGAGAGAGTCCTAAGGTGATAGGAAAACAAGTTCTGTTAGGAATTTTCAAAACCACAGTTAAGTCTTCCTTCACCTTTCAACACAGCACATTCTGGTTTCTTTTGTTTCAACACTTTTTTGCCTATTATTCATTGAGCTATACATCAGTGGTATTTTCTGGGTTTAAAGATAAAACTAAAGAAGAATTAAGCAAATAATTTTCACCTTTACAGGTCTATGCTTGTGCATAAGCCAAGATGTAAAACACCCCTGAAATAACTACATTTAAGATGCAGGGATGCTGAATTCATGATAGAATGGTTGAGAGGAACATATATTCCTGGTTTGCTTTGACCTGTAGGACTGACTACAGACCTTGTTCTATAGAGCTGAAAACGAAAGCTTTGAGAACTATGTGGAAATCTTGAGAGAAATGGGAAAACAATTAACATGTATTTGTCTTCGAATCAAAATTCACATACTGGAAAAATGCTAAGTCCTGCTGAGCTGTAATTCTTATTTTACCTTGAGATACTGGATGTCCTTGACAGAGGTTAGCTCTGGAAGCCCTGCAGTTAACATCAGTGCAAAGAGTGTAATAAATAGGTTTCCATGTTTTCTCAGAATCAAGTACGCTTCTTCACAATACTGGCGGAACCTTCACATTCAACCACAAAGCACATGCAATGAAGACAACACATGAGAACTTACACGGTTGATAAATATATGTAATGATTTCCAAAAAATTGTTATCTGGTCAAACACATATCGTAGGAACACAGTAACAGAAAGGATAAAGTTGTCTACAGAACCTCCAATGTATTCCCACACAAATACCCCATGCCTTTCCAACAAGCCCTTAAAACATCAGTACAAAAGACCAAAAGCTTTTAAAAAAAACACTGTTCTTCAGGAAGAGCAAAAAATGCTAAAGGTAATGCCAGTGCCCAATCTCCCTGAGAATTTGTTAAGTGAAACGCCCTGATGACCTTATATAGTGGACCTATCAATCCCACCTGTCTCTAACTTAATTCCTTCCTGCAAACATGGGCAAAATTGAACCGACTGCCAGATCTGGCACAAAGACCCCTCACGCAGACACTTGAGAACTTGCTCAATGTCCCCAAATGTGCCACTGTCCAGCGTCTAATCTGCAAATTTCCACAGGAAATGGGACGAACCTTTCAGACTAAGATGACAAGTTACACTTCAAAGAATAAATTCTCTTCTGAGGCATTTTTCAAGTGAAAGTGGAATCCTACTGCCACTTAAAGTACTCCATATACCACAGCTCTTGCAATAGCACAGTCACCTAACAGCCTTTACTTCACGTTTTTAAAAATGGAGCAACAGGTTCATTTCCTTACTCTCCAGGAGAGACATGCGTCACTGGCAGTTGTTTTCCATTCTTCCTAGACACACTGTTAAAAACATAGGTACAGCTTCTTCTACCAGAAGCAGCCGTAAGATTTATCAAGCCATACCTAAGTACATAATTTCATATCTCTGTCAAAAAATTCTTCCTGTGAAAACTGATAGCAAAGTGAGAGCAAAACATTCAGAATGCCCCTCCTGTCAATTGCTGAGAATGATACCAAAGGGAAAAAAAATAATCCACCTGAACAGGTAGGATTTCCAGAGGGTAGTTTTCCCTTGTCATGTGCTTTCGCATTCCATTGCAGCTCTCTAAGCTAAGATGGGAAGGGGCATGAAAAGTGTTGGGTTATGAGCGCATGGGTCTATATGCCTAAGCATCTAAGTAAGGCCAGGATTGATGAGCACACTGAATGCGCATTGGTGGACAGAGAGGGCAGAAGGGAGCCTGTTTCCAAGTCCAGTGCTTCATGTGGCTTGAACAGTAGTCTGTGGAATCCCCCCCCACTGCCCAGTAGCTGCTGAAGGTAAAAAAAGGTGAGCCCAGAAGAATCTGCCATCTCCTGTTGAAGGAGATTAAAAGGAACTGTCTCTCTCCACTGCGGAGCTGCAGTTTCTGATGTATGAAGTAGTTTGTATATATATTCCAGCTCAGGTAGAGAAGTAGATAGCATTGTAAATGCATGGTAGCCCAGTTCCCCACAAGTACAAATGAGCAAACCAAATCCAGATAGGCTCCTGGTGTGCTGGAAATTATCACCACAGATCATCTCAGTTATGAAAGGAAGACATCAAATTAATACTCACCGACCAAATTTTTCAGTGTTCCCTGTTTTTCCTTGTTGAATAACATGAATGAAGTCATAGGTAAGTATGAAAGGTACCCGTTCCCTTTTAATTCCAAACTTGGACTTGAAGTTTCCAAGAATATGCCCAAAATCTATATGAAAGAGCTAAAAAAACACAAGTGAAAATTTATTTCTCTAGTGCGATATTTCACTTTTCTAATACCTCTACAGGATGCTGCTATCAAGAACAGTTAACTCCTAGTGCTACTCTCCACAGCCCATGATTTCAACCCTTTGCGAGTACTTAGTTTTAAAACATTTCAAGGGCTTCCTACATAAAGTCAGGAGCAAGGCTAGTAGAACTTCAGTTAATCTCAAGGAGTCTGTGACAGTTGTCCCATTTTAGAATAAAAGATAGATATGGGCATTTCAGCTTTCTTCTAGTAGGTAAAAACTTAATACTGCAAATGTCTACAGAACTCTCAACTTTTATAACCCTTACTAGTTTTATAGGCAAGAATAATTTAAATAAAATCAGACAAGTTACAGCAGAAAGTAACAATTAAAGAGGAAAATCCATTTCTAAGAGTTTACCTAGGTTCTAGGTTTTGAGACTTACAGACACAGCATTATGCTGGTACCGAGCTCCATATTGAAACTTTCTGCAGGGGTGGGCTGTAGACACTAACTTCAGGAAAACTACACTGCTCAAACTAAAATTCATGTATTTTTAAGGATGGCCTTTTGCAAGAAACCCTAAGACTACTTTTATTCATTGAATGTGAACCATTAACAGGCCTTTTGGATGTTCTGAGTAAGTTCTATAAAGCAGCCTCACTTGATCTAGAACTGCTTACGAAACAGGCATTGGCCAGTCCTTCCACTGGTCTTACACTTGCTTTCTTTGAAGCTCTGTTCAATGCTCAGTAAGCAGACATCAGTTCTAACAATGTGTGGATTTAATTTTATTGACACACTAAGGAAATTAAAAGTTCTCAAGATATCTCTGTTGTGCAAGAATTACCGTACTTATTCTGCCTACAGAAGAGATTTTTACCTGACCGTTTTTTCTGACCATGATATTGTCACTGTGTCTGTCACCTATACCCAATACATAAGTAGCTACACAGTAGCCAGCACAAGACAGAGTAAATTCTTCAATGGCTCGATCCAAGTCATCTCTAAAAAAAAAAAAAAGACAAACAATATTGGTACATACTACTGGTAATTCATGTCGTGCCTTGACTTCAAAGGATTTTTACGTGTTTAAGCTAGAAGCCCATTAAGATGCTGTAAAACTAGACTTATTCAAAAGAAAATACAGTAAAAAGTAGCTATGGAAAATAGGAGAAATGCAAGTATTATGAAAGGCAACAACATCAAGACTTGAGACCCACATAGTTTTCTTGGGTTGGTTTGTTTGCTTTGCCAAATCTAGTATGACTTACTTAACGACATGCAGTCAAAATGCTGCAAATGCCACAACTTCAGCTGGAACGTTGAGTTCCAAAGGGCACCATGAATCTGAGTCAGGATTTGACATTCTAGAAAAATAAGTAGTGACAAACCTGCCAGAAGAGCCACACATCCCTCAGTATTGAAATAGAAACTTCCAAGAATTTTGTAGCTTACACTATAGATGAGAAAATAACTGTCGAAATTACCCTAAATTGTATTCCTTCAGCCAGTTTAAGAGAGCGTCTTTGTTGAAGGCAGCGGCAGCAGCAACATTGCTACTATTCAACTGAATGTCAGCAATGGTTTCTGAACTAGAAACAGCCTCAATAAGGCCAGAGTGATCTCCAGTTGCTAAACAGCCATAAGGCAATATCCTGAAACAAAACACAGATTTGTGGTAAAAACAAAAACAGTAAGAATGTTTCTTTAGCATATCAGTATTTTGAGAGGGCTGAATACTCGTGCTAACTTGAACATTAAACTCTCAAAGGTTAACATACAGATACTGCTTGCAAAGTTAAAATACCAGCAATACATTTAAAGCATTAATTTTTCCTGTTACATACATATATGTAAAAAAAGAAATTATACGCAACTCATTTTTGCCTTTTACTAGCGAACACAGTTACTTGTAATTTTATGGAAGAAACCATAGAGGGAGCCCTTTATTTTCATTTGTTAATTTACTGGCTGAACAGACAGTTACACTCATGTTCATTCTAGACTAAATTATTTATGTAAATGGAAAAGATGATCTTATCCTTTTTCCCCATACTTCCCATTTCAAATTAAAATGCTAGAAAGCCTTTTAAATATAAACATAAAATAATATTTTCCAACTCTTACTAATTTTAAGCATAGACACCTA
Organism: Pluvialis apricaria; assembly: GCA_017639485.1. Classification (NCBI taxonomy): domain Eukaryota; kingdom Metazoa; phylum Chordata; class Aves; order Charadriiformes; family Charadriidae; genus Pluvialis; species Pluvialis apricaria. The sequence goes on from CM030014.1 coordinate 29,274,224, forward strand.
ATGAAAAACAAGAATACATCTTTTAACCCACCTGATATATAAGAACATTCCTATGCATTCATATACTATGCCTAGTAAAAATACCTATAACAATATCGTTGCATTAAAATGAGACACAGATAAAGATACGAATCAAGGAGAGATATGTCTAAATAGACAGGTGTATTTTTCCAAACCATTTCCTCACTCCAGGTGCTCAAAATGCTGAACAGAATGGCAACTTAAATGGGAGCTCAATGTATGCAATGGAAACCGAAAGCCAACTCTTCGAAGGCACTGCATCACAAATCGAGGTGTCTGCTCTCCTGCTAGGCAGCCAGGTCAAGAATATTATCTCACTTCTGGTCGTGGATCCTTGCATAAAAGAACGGATGCCCACGCAAATCTAACTGCAGTGCACAAGCTATAGACTTGCACTCATGAACTTACAAAGTTGCATAAAAAATTGCAGGACATATTAAAATTGTGTGTGTGTGTATACATAGAAGGAAAAAGCACTGCTAGTGGAGCTGTCATCAGCATTTATATATTAAACAAATATTAAGTTTGATTGCTACAGAGCAGAACCACATCTCAACTGACACAGCCTATTATCCCAAGCCATAGAAGAAAAATAAATAAAATTCCAGATGAAATTAATTGGAACTTTTTGGCATAACAGCTATTAGGTAACCAAACTATCTCTCCACCTCAGCGATTACACACAACCGAAGTGGCACAAGCATTAATAACTATATAATTGGGAATTCTTCTCTGCTGGCAACAACACAAACTGAAAACCAGATTCAACAGGGTAATTAGAGAACACCCAACTTCAAAACAAAAAGAGAAGTGCAGATTTGGAACCTTCTTCCCGTTTCTACTTATTTCCCAATTAAAAACCCCAACTCTCTAGACCAGAGGGTTCCCACAATGCACAGAAGGGTATCTGTAATTACCCGACACCAGCGTTCATGATACAAGGAAGCACTGCCCATCCTTATCATGACACGACAAACGTAAGCCAAGTATTGCCAGGTTAAAGTGCACGCTGGCCTTCTTCCATGGCATTTCAACCCACCCTCCTTGCAGCTTAACTGGGCACACGTCCAACAACTTCCCCTTCAAAAGCAAGCAATGATGAAAGCCTTCAGCCCCTCGAGGACTGTGTGCTTACAACTGGAGGAAAAAACATCCTTGTCAGAGAGACAGTTTGACAGGAGTCAAGTTAGGGACAAATCCTCCGGGCCCTTTCCATCTCATCCTGGTCTTTCTGACTTCACCGCCTGTCAGCAGGATATGCTCCCTGCTTTTTTATGCCAGTGAAGACCACGGACAGATCAATACAGCAGGACAGAAAATTTTCTTCTTCACCCCATTTAATACTGTTCTTCATTTCAAGAGTTTAATTCTCCAAAGCAGTATCTTTCCAAGTCCAACACCAAGTTATGGCAACTTATCAACATATTCTCTGTAACGTCAGGTCTAATAGTTTAAAAATAATTATATTCTTTAGACTTTTAACAAATATATTTTTCAATATGTTTGTGAACTCTGATTTCATACACAGCCACTTAACATCAGACTTTACACACACTAAGAGGGGTGAAAACGAAGACTCACTATAAATAGGCAGTGAAATGAAACAGTAGTTTGGAGAACTCCCTCTATCTGTCCAAAAAGTAACTAAGTACTACATACTTTTATGACAATTTACCACAGCAAAGGTCACTCAACATAGATCAAACTCCTCAAAGTTAGGATTTTCTGTTGCTCTGCTACTTTACTGATTTCCCCTTTAACACAACTTCAATGTTGTAATATAGGTAAAGCAGCAGAAATACCTTTTGATGCAAGGATTGCTCTTTTAAGAGGTGCAGCACTGCAGACCCCACAGCATGCTTGGGAAGACAGATGCACTCCTCTGTTTTGACATATATTTGTAAGATTTAGACATTTCTCATAGAAATAATAGAAAGTTAGGTCATCTACTATGAGTATGCCCATACATATGACTTCAGACACAGAACTTTCTTAAGCAAAATAACTTGTGTAGTTGTAACTTTTCAAGGGGTTTTAACCTCTGAAAGTCTCATTTTGTCACTCTGCACATGCAACCTCAATATAAATGCTGTTTAACTGTGTAATTTTGTTCCATAATTGCCTGCATTTATCATACAAGAAACAACTAGAGAGAAACTACAGAAAGAACTGAGAAAGTTTAGCTGCACATACTTACTAACGTCTTAGGCCAACTATTTCCTGCTCAATTTTCAGGTAATAGTTTGTCTTAGAAATGAATAGCTAGGGTTTTTTTTTTTTTTAAACTATAGGGATTAATTAAAGAATACGCTTTTTTGGTTTTCTAATTTCTCTCTGTTACTTGACCGACTGATGTCTAGGGTAAACTGACTCTGAGCCAGACTTCTCTACATGACAGAGCAGCGCTCATCCAGGGTCATGGTTTTGGTTGTCTCATGGTTGAGTCTGTACTGAGAAGCAGATCCAACTTACACCTGTACTTTTATTCAGTTGTACAGTCCACCCAGCGACAGCCCAGGATGAAAGACCTACTGGAGTACACTGTTGCGTCCTCCTGTGTACATACACTTCCTTTTCTGACACAAACCCTGGTCTTGTGCTGGTATTTAGTCAGAAAGCACACACGGGACAACAGAACACACCATGTGTGAAAAAGGCCAGTTTACCCACGAGACAAATCAGTTGACAGTTAAACAAACCAACCAACCTTTCTCCTTCTTCAGCTTTGGAGAGCTCAAGAACAATATATATTTGGTGTTCCTCTCCAGAGCTGAGAAATCCCACTGGGGATATCATGCTTGCTTTAGACACAGTTCGGGCTATGATTTCATTTTAAATTACTGCTAAATGACTGAGTGCAGATTGCAGTGCTATTATAAGGAAACGGATCCTACCCCTAACTCCTCAATGGTAACACATTGGTTGCCATTTGATCCATGCTTTGCAGAAGCTGTACAATTTGCTTGTAGCAAGATATTATTGATTGGAAGAGAGGGGCAAACAGCAAACGCTTCTGCTCTTAGACTGGTGAAACAAGTGAGAAGCCCTGCTTTTACTTGAATGGAGTTATCAGACTTTCTGTAGTGGAAAAACATTGAAAAGCACAGAATTCATTATGCATCCACGAAAGGGAAAAGGGAAGCGACAGCTTCAGGGAAACTAACGTCTCAAAGGATGATACAGGGCAAGAAGAAAAGACTCCACTCATTAGTACGGATGCATGAAGTTGTATTTTTCAGGAAAGCAGATCTGTTTGACACTACTTTTTCGCCTGACACCATGCCTCTTACCCAAGCAGAAAGCAGCAAGCCAACAACTTCAGACTCATGGACGGGGCAACAGAACTCGTTACCACTGCTGTTTATTCATAGATGCTGGAGTTGCCTCTTCTTGAGAGGCGTATAGACTGCAAACATGGAGATCACAAAGTGTTGCTCTCTTAGCTACATACTCATGCTCCAGGCGTTCGGAGTGCTGTTTTGTCCAATTCTGTTTTCAATTAAGGCCATTTCAGAGCCTTCCCTTGGCGACTGCCTGGATAACCTCTCTTTGATAGACATAGAATTGTAACCCTGCCTCAATCCCAGCATTTTATTTTATAATCATAACTGTGAGAGGATGAATGGAAGGAAGAAGCTCCCGCTTAAGTAAATAAATGGAAGCGGCCAATTATAGAACTTCAATTCTCACTAGGAACTTCCCCTTTCTACTTTTTTCTTCTGAGAGTTTTTAAGAAAAATCTTGGACATCAGAGCCACTTTTTGGTTTTCCTTTGTTGCGTTTAAAAAATTGCCTTAGTCAGGAAAAGCCTATTTGATGACTCCTAATCACTATTCCTGTTTGCTAGGCACAGTGTGTGGCCCAGGCTGGAACCACAAACGAAGCTTCTGGGAAGGCAGCAACCAAAGAATGCCTCATCTGGGATTCCACAGCTGCCACAGGTTGTCCTTGCCCCTAAGCGCTTGATCAGTCTCCTCACAGTCTATTTATGATGACATAAATTACCTAAAGTTTCCTCGAATCAGTGTTCAACTTAACACACACTCAGCCACCTCACCACAAACATACACTTCCAGAAACAATTTATTATACACATTCCTACTTTATCCCATGCTTCACTCCAAGGAATCTTTCGGTAAGTAGCATAAGTAACAAGTTCAAAATTTTACTTATCTGTGTGGGCTGATGTTATGTGCCTTATGAAGCTCACAGGATTATGCTTGAACCACAAAAATTTGAAATAAGCTCAAAGAATCTAAATGAAGTATTTCAAGTAATATTTAAATAGGTACTTCTAGCCTTATAAACAGCACTTAAAAATTAAACACAAAGGACTACAGCTCTTCCCCAGGCATACAAAATTGAATTTATGGCCTCCAAATGGTTTATGACACCCAGTATCTTCTTTAGAACTATTTTTCTAGAAAGAAATTAGAATTTAAGAACTGTATTAGCTAAAACCGGTGCATAGATTTGTCTGGAAAAGCTCCCCACGTACTAGAGGGTTGTATGCTAACATTGAACAACACCTGACAGTGGTACTCTTTGGAATACTCTACCATTCCTACAAAGAAGTCATGGTTATCTCAGCAAGCATATGAAGGCAAGAAAGCTACTTTGCAAGAGACAAAGATACAAAGATATTTCTGGTCTGAAAAATATTTTCTGACATGCAAATAGTGTTTTATCAAGAAAAGAACGCGCAGTGGGGACTTCAGAATGTACATTGAAGATGTTCACAATGACTGCAAGTCTTTGGGTATAAACAGCGATAAAACAACTGCTCACAGCAGGAAGAAAAATTGTCTAAATAGTTGACAAAATATTTGAGTTCGTTGCTACTTACACAACTGATTACAAAGTGAATAGCTTACATGGGAGGAGAAATTGCCCTACAGACTTAATTAATGAACCAATAAATAAATGAAAATCCCACAACACTCATCACCATTCTGAACAAGCTTTCCAACTGTGAGAAACTTGTGTACCTGTATCTAGGAAAGGTTTATTACTTCATTTTGAGAGAAGTGGCTTTGCAGGAGCAGCAGAGCAAATGAGAAGATTCTTCTCAAACAGAGTATTTCTACCCTAAAAGAATACTTAAATTATGAGTTTTCACTTCTACTGTAAGTTTAAGGCCTCATAAAACCTGCCCAAAGGAAGCAGAAATGGAAACTTTAGCACAAAATATGGGTGAGTTCAACACCGTTAAAACCTCTTTAGTACAAATGCACTAGGACATTATGCTTTTTCTCCACTGATTTTACAATGGGCTGGGTTAGAACTACATCATTGAAACAGCATTGAAAAGTGTAATTTTAAGGAAGCTACAACATATTTTTTTCCCCAAGAAGAGTGGTTCTAAATGTATCACCTTTTCTGCCAACCTCATCTTACCATAGAATCTTGCCTTACTCCTGAATGACTATCCACTATTTCTCATGATTCAAAAATACAACTGAAAACATGCAGTAACTGAGATTAGCAGGTGGTAAGCATAAAACAGACGGAAGTACTTTTTCTTACATACATACAAGTCTTTTATCACAGGATACTGACAAGGCTAAGAGTCTAAAAATCCACTTGTCATCAACCTCCAGGCAGAGTATGTAGTTGTCCACCAATCCAGGCTGTAACATCCTAACTCAAGAGGCAAGAATATTACGGCTGCCAGACTAAAGTCAAGGTAAAGACATCTGCTACTCTTTCCCTCCCTCAAAGAAAGCAATCGGATAGTCAGGCGTGGTTTAGCCCTGGTGACTGTTCCAAATCATCATAATTTTCTTTGTGCAGCAGTACTCCAAGAAGAGAAGCACAAGCAACTAACTTCTCTCCCAAGACCCTCATCTCCATGAAGCCTGTTATGTAGTTAATACAGGACGACATCCCTCTGTTAAATTTTGTAGGAAATAGATCACAAGCGTAAAATTTATTTGGACAGTAATACATTCATTTGTGGCCATGGCTGCACAAAGCATAGATGTCCTTAAGAAATACAATCAGGAGAAATAAGAATGTTATAAAGAAGAATCAGTATTTGTTCATTTCACAATCCTGGTAATTCTGAACCAGCTTGTGAAATCCTATTATAAAGACTCTCAAACCTCCTACTCCTCCCCCCCGCCAAATTACCAGTAGTTAAAGCTGACTAATTTCTAGAGAGTGTTTTGCCTATTAGTTCTAGCTATTGGAGAATCTTGATGTTGTATTCCAGATGCAATCCTCAGCAGCTAACTATTGGCCAGCAGATCTATGTTCTATGTTTGCCCCTCATTCTCACATGTGTATTAGAACTTAAGAGTTGCAATTCCCATAATCACTAAGTCCCCATTTTTGCACATGCATCGAAAATCAGTGACCATTAATAGGTAAGTTTGTTTACATGAGGAGTTTATGAAACGTCTCTGTTTGGAAAGGTCACAGACACAAACAAACAAAAAAAGGCAGAAAACCTGCTTGCTGGACCCTTAACTCAAGAATTGTTTCCTCACTTCATACAATGCTTTTTATCTAGATGATTTTCAAAGGATGAAAACAGTAAACTATATAAGAGCACAGTGGAATTTATAATCAGCATGACAACTTAGACAAACAACAAGAGATATGGTGCACTAGAAAAAAGATTCTGCTAGATAATAAACAAAAAATCCCAGTTTCACTTCACTTCTGTTATGTCTTTCCATGGCTAAATTCTTTTCTAATGTGGGCCATTTAGGGAATGAACTGCAAGAGAAGCCATCTAAATTAGTTTAGGTAACTGCTTTCTATAGCCTGTTCACTTTGGCTATGACAATTAAAACCTCCGGACAGCAATACTGATATTCAGAAAGCGGACAGTAGGGAAGGTATTAAAAAAAAAAAAAAAAACAGGAAAGCTTTACTGCTAAAAGTGGACTCGCCATCCAAATAAACTCGTCCTCAAGAGATCCTTACCGGAGATCCAGACCAGCTTCTTTCCAAAGTATGTCCATCAAACGCAAAATCTGGAGTGTCAACATGTCCTGTCGGAGATCTGTAACGAAAGGTTGAAACTGCTCCTTCAATCTCTCGGTATGGTGTAGACAAACTTTCTAATGCTTACAAGGCCTTCAGAAAAATGTGTCTAAAAACACTCATCAAGTCTAAAGGTTAAAGTGCAATTAACCATAGTTATATCACCATGACTGATAATGTCTATAATTTGAAACCCAGTCAGAAGAAGATGCTTAGTTTGTTTACTGATGTTACAGCAAACTACGTTACAGCATGGGAATACAGAGCAACACAGCTTAAGTGCAAGTGTGGGTATGAAGAAGGAAAAGGAAAAATTTAAAATTTGTAGCATTGCTTACCATCACCATTTTTAAAGATGATCCCTACAAGATCTCCTCCAAACATTTTATTGTTGTATACTATCCATAGAGGCTTCATTTTAGAATCCATATATCTACACTTCTCAACACTAAAAGATAATGCAACAAATCTTTTAGTCAAATAAGAATAATTCAACTGAAAAAGTCTAAACATTGTTCAAAACACAACAGAACACAGACTTCCAGTTTCAAAGTACTTAAATGTTATCTCTCCTTTCATTCTGTTACTATGCTATAAGCACTTACCAAGTTATGAACGTATCCGGTATAGATGGAAGATATTGGATACCATGATTGGCATACACGTATCTAAAGCTTAAATTAAGCACACACATTTTCAGAGAAAATAGGGGGTTTTGTATCTTTTCCCATCAATTTTTAGACTTTATATTTAAGCGCTGTTAAAAGTTTTAATGGCTCTTGTGCTTATTCTTATAAACAGAAGCCAAGAATGCAGTCTAATTCACTTTTAGGCTTATATTTAAATATATTTAGCTATGGTAATACATTGACTAAGAGAGTATTAAGTTTCATGGTAGATCACAAAGATCTTCTAACTTAAAGGATATCTGAACCTTAAGAAGACTCCCAACAGACCTTCTCTCACTATAGAAAAAGTTCCCTATGACAGCGTATCTGCTGAACAATACAGCCAAAGGAAGTTAAAGCACATATGCGTTTCTGCTTTACTGTTTCCGTGCAAAAGCTACAGTGACATTTTAGTCACTCATTCTTAACTTACTGTAGTTCTGAAAGTATAACAGAAGGATTCAGAGGAGACTGAAGGTCAGAAAGTGCTTCTCTGTAAGCATTTTGTTTCAAACAAGTATGCATTGCATCTTTTCCTTTTGCTTTGCTTTGCTTCATGGCATTCAGCTTAATTAGACTATTTAAAGTCTTCATTTTATTAAGGGCTTCCACCTGAAAGAGATACATTCTTTAAAACTTATTGCTCTGATTTTACACATAATACAATGCAAAATCCCAGTTCAAAACAAAACAAAGTACTTAAAGTATTAAATAATTCTACAACTTTTTAAAAATGGAAATAGTGGATGACAATTAAGGTGGCATTCCTGAAAAAATACAAGAATGGCCATTTCTAAGTCACTCATATTCCACAAATCCTATTTTCATAAGTAACAAAGACATCGATGGGCTGAAAGCTCCTATGCTTCGAGTCACTTTTTAAAGCATGACTTAACATTTCCAAAAAAATGAATGAGGTATTTTAATGTATGATACATTCACACAAACTCCTTCTTCAAAACTTTCATCCACTCATTCAACAAAGCCGATAACGTACGTGCCTCTATCCATACTGAAGTCAACATAAATATTGAGCACTTCACACCTCTAAAAAATCAAACATTACTTGAGGTGAGCTATGGATGCAGACACCTCATTGTGCCTGTTAGTTGTATACAATATGATACGGCCGTATGACTACTTGCAGAAAATTTTCACGTATATAACTACACATACTTAAATTTTTCAGAGCAGAGCCTTAACTGTTTGTTCATTAAAATCCTGCTGAAGTTAGGCACAAGATAAATGCTCTAATCAGTTAAGGTGTTCCAAGTCATAGTATCTCATCTAGGCAATATTGTTACCTTAAAAATGTGTAAAAAGGTAAGGCAATTATTTGCAATCAATACAGGTGGGTTTAACCCTTTTTCCCGGCTTCTGTTTTGGAATGTTTTGTACCGGTACATAACTTCTCAGAAAACAAGCAAACTAGCGATGTAAATGTACGTAACACTAACAGAGAAAAGCCCTCCAGTAACAAACCTAGATAGCACATACAACAAATATAATTTCTACATTGCATCTACATCTAAGCAACTTGTTAGCCTATATAAAATAGCTGTTATAACAATCAGCTGTATTTGCACTAGCCACAGTTAACATGTTGAGTAATACACGTATTCTCTAGCAAACAGCATCAATTTAATAATTACAAAAGTTCATTTCTATACAAGGAAGCTTCAGTCTAACTTACGAGGCGCTGAGTCAAAACTTACCACTTCTACAGAGAGACTGAACCCTGTCAGGCAGGATGCTGTGGAAATTGTATGCAGTTTGATTATAAAACTGAGGCAATGGAGACCTGCCAGGTCAGCCATCTGTCAAAACCAAAAGCGCTCTGCTTTTCCACTATTCTAGGAGCTGTACAAACATCAGTGACAAGGGAACAAAATGGAACCTGTGTTGTACAAACAGGAACTTTTTGAAGTATTTCTACTTTGAATTTCTTCCGTGTTTGCACAGTTGGGAATTTTTTTGCCCCTTCTTTGATTGTACTGACATTTGTTTCCTGTGAAGTGCACAAAAACTTTACTGACCTTAGGTCTATTGCTTAAAGCATTTCATCACCTAATCTTTTTATGATTTTGACAATACTAACAAGCGTACTTGTGTAAGAGATGGTCTTTTCAATGTCCTGTGAACTGCAGTAATAAAAAGCACAACATTACATTCCTGTTCCATGTGCCTCTTAAAGCACAGTTTCAATGTAGACAGTATCAAAACACTCATCAGACAAGTATCTACTGAGTTAGTTTTTGTGGTGAGAGATCTTTTTTCAAAGATTTTTATGATTGCAATCTAAATTAACTTGCTAAAATCGCATTAGAGCCTTCAAATGTGATTTGTGAGTGCCTCTATTAATGATCTGCTGATACACTTTGCGTATTTAAAAGCAAATCTCTCTCATAGTTATTAGGGTATTTAAAAGAAAACTTTTGGGGAGGGGGGTAAACAGCACATCTGTATTAACACTAAAATGAGTATTTGGTTTACTTCAACACCTTTATCACCAGGGAGTACTACATCGTCCTACAATTTCAGTGGTTTTTGCATCGAACAAAAGCCAAAGCTTCGGGAAGTAGTCCTGGAGTCATCGAGATAAAGTTTCGATAGAAAGGGAACAGTTTCTATTGAACAAGCTACCCTTACTGGGGAAAAAAGGTCACAAGTCTCAAGTGCACAGAAATCCTTCCTCAGTTAATCCAGGCAATCTACTGTTCTATCCAGAATACATGCATACTGCTGAAAGTCTCTCGCACATCTTGGAACACTATAAAAACAGCTCTCTGCCTCTGAGGCCCCACAGCGCCAGCTGCTCTCTCTGCCAGGGAGGACTGCTCCATCATCCACCTATTTAGTCCTTTCATTTCTCTGTCTCACCCATGCTTTGTTCTCTTCCCCACTCCCCAACAGATGGACTTTGTCAAGGTAACCAATACGCCCCACAGGAGCAATGGAATAAGTATTTGAGTTACAAGCTGGAATAAGTCAAGATTTAAAGGAGAAGGAGAGTCTATACCTGTTTAGCAAGCACTTTCATATGAGCAACACTTCCTCGGCAGTAAGCTTCAAGTATCAAACCGAACTGTACTGAAACAGCGGGTATGTGAACCTCTGACCTATAAGAAGAAAAGCTTCTTATCAGACCACAGCATTTACAGATTAGCATTCTTCAAGCCATTAAAGTGAAAAAAAAACCAACAAACCACACCAAACCAAAACCAACCAAGCAAAAACAACAACAAAAAAAACCCACTACCCAAACAAAAAACCCACCCCCCAACAAAAACAAGCCTAAACGCGGTCATGTAGACAAAAAAAAAGCTAGACCTATTAAGGTCCTCTACGAGGGCTGGCTGGTTTCAATGCATGCCACTTGTTTCAAGTCTAAGGACTGTTCTGGAGGCAGCAATGTTAAGAGGTAGAGATTGGATATTTGTTTTCAGGAACCCCTTTTATACAAGAAAGCGGTACTGATAAGTCATAGAAGATGATATTGAGAACCAGGGCTGATGTTAGATCGCGTGTTCTCAAATCTTTGTAAGGGAAAAGCCAAAATTTGCCTGAAGGGGAACACTTTGAAACAAACCACTGAACCTTATACCAGAGCCAGTTATCCTCCAAAACATTTTCATGTAGTTCTTGCTCTTTTTATTTAGAAATATTAAAATAAATCGTACTTTGAAGACAGAATCAACCTATAGTCCATTCTGCAAGGTTTCTGCCATTCATGGAACTGGTCATCAAAACTAGCAACGACACATAGAACTGCTTTTATTTTCTGTTAGACTCTCAACAACAATATAAATTTTTTCTCAGCTGTGAGGTATAAATATTATACTTTTACTGCATGCACAGCCAAAAGAAACACTAAGGTTATATACAAACCTAACTTATCAGATAGTTAGAGCTGAATGCAGTTTGGAATACTTTTGTCAAACAGTTGATTACAAACCACTGTAATATACTTTTAATTATAGGCTTGCTCTGATCTATAAATGCCAAAGGTAAAGAAACATAAAGAGGCCTTGTGGGGGACTATCGTAATGACTCATTTAGAAAAATTCTCAAGAAATCATATTTGAAAGTCCAATCAGGCTCAATTGTTTCAGAAAGACGTACGCGAAAAACTCCTACCTTAGATGCCAAAACAACATCTGTCCTATTCTCCTGTTAGCGAGTGCTCTCTCTAATAGAAATCTCGAGAGCGCACAATCAAGAAAAGGTTCGTATTTCAGGACTTGCACAAGTTGAAGAAGATATTGCGAGAGCTCTTCATCACTAGAATGAGATACATAAAAGCAGTTTAGTAACAGTGTAACTAGATTAATGATATTCCAGAAATTCAGACGCATATGACAAGTCCAACAATGACAGATTTGTTTCAATAACAAGAGCGTTCCCCAATTTTTCAGTCAAACGGAGGACAATAATATACAACTTAGCGCAATTGCCAGGTTGGTCAATCCATCAGTAAGTTAAACCCTTAACAGAATCTTCAAAACTGGAAGTAAAAACCTGGTGTTCTGTCATGGGCTTTTACAAGATCAAGATGCCAGCATGAGTGCTAGGTTAAGCCTCCCAAAGATTATTTCAAATTATTTCAGACTGGACATTGCCTCCCTTTGACCACCCAACCTCTGACTGAGGAGCTGGACCTTTGGAACCAGACAAGGAACCCCCGTAACCTAGCAGGTAGCTGCAGCGGGCACGGACAAGAACAGAGAATCGTCGCACATAACTGTCAAAGACACTCAGCTTACAAAGAAGGGGGAGAAGAGTATTCGTTCCACTGAAAGCAGTTCAGTTGACCTGTCTTTGAAAGTTACTACCTGACAGTTAACAGGTGTTAATTTACTAAGATACACCTACAAAGTGATCCATTTAGCCAAAATATTTTGTTTGGAGTGTTTTTTTTGTTTGTTTGTTTCGTAAAAATCATACCAACAACATGAAGGTTTTTAGAGGATAAAAAAAAGTACATAATCTTTGAGAAACCAAACAGTGCCTAAATTACTCCTATTTCAGAAGTGCAAATTTAAGTATTTAGCCACAGTTCATAAACTTTGAAAAGCTTCTACACTAATTAACTACTTCAAGTAATGTTCTGGCATAATAAAAATAATTCTAGTAATTTTCTATAAAATCCCATATTTCCCTCCCCCAAGAAAACCCCTCATACTTGACAATTACGCTACTCTAGAACAAATGGGAGCACTCCCTGACTTTGTAGCATCTTTTCTCTTATAAAAGACCTGCAGAATTCAAATTCTCTGCCTAAGCTGGAAGGAACAGAGTAGAAATTCTTCTGTCCATCACTTGAAGACTTCAGAGGTCCAAACACTGAATTTTTTCATTCTCTCTGTCTAACTCTGAAAAACTTCAGTAACTTGGTAAAAACTTTCAATTATGCTGTCTTGCATTCATTTTTGCCTATTTTGTTTTATTTCAGCTAATAGGATCACCTTTAGGTTACTGGTTTTACGAGCTGCCTTCATCAGACTTTCTGACACGCAACTGAACACAATTTTGCTTCAGAGCCAGAACTAAGAATTCTGGAAATAATTCCAGATGTAACAATTCAGTATTATCAGGATAACCCAGCAGCTAAATTGCTTGTTTGCATTTGAAAGAAGTCAAAATATTCTTTTTCTTACCCCAAAAATCTAGCCTTGACCATTAAAAAAATTAATCATTAAACTATTCACCACAGAGAATTTAGAATTCAAGGACAGGAAATATGCAGTAATGCTGCAAATGATAATATTATACAAATCTTGCCCTAGGTTACAACGAAGAACAAAATTATATGTGATAAAGGAAGAACTGCAGATAGCAAAGGCTACCGTGAAGAACAAACAAATCAGTAATTCTCTGGGGATTTTTTATTATAATCTTACATTTCTATTGAACGATACAGCCAATATCTGACACAGAGTGTGAGGTGGCTGGATGGCAGTTTTTATGGGATTCGGCTACTGTAGTACTTTGTCCCTTTGTTATCAAAAAGTTCTCACACCGTCTTGGCTCTCCCTTTGTCCAAGAAAGGGGTGAACACACAACCCTCTCTGGGACAAAGGTACACTGGTGTTCTCTAGGCAACATGGAAAATAATAATCATTGAACACAAGATGTCAGAATAAGAGGGTTTTATTTGGCTGCCAATCTGCTTATCTAGAAATTAGACTTCTTTATTTGGTCATTCAACATTTAAATCTTTCCTCTTTGGGTTCTCTTTTTCCTATAGACAAACAGAATGCAGTTTTTCACCCCAGAAATCTTTGCGTGCTGAAGTAATACAATATACTCACCTCATTTGTTTTAAACAACCCACTGCATATTCTCTCACATACTGGTCTGGATAATTGAAATCCAACAATTCTAATGCCTCTCTAGGCAGCAGCTTGGGCCATATCTGAAGCAGAGCCTGAAGCTGTTTTAAAACAAGACAAATAGTTACTTTACCTGTAACTTAACGGGTAAGAAAAGAGATGGGTATAACTGCCCACAAAAGCATTCACAATAACAGAAGGAGGTTAAAGACTGATCTGGAAAAAAAAAAAACAAACAAACAAAACAAAAAAAAAAAACCCGAAACAAACCCACCAACTTCTGGCAAAATGGGCTGACTTCTGATTAAGCTTCTTACCCTTTAAAATGTTCCAAGATTATTTTTTTGGCACCAGGTCTCATTTACACAGCCTGAAAAGTCTGTTTCTTCACACATAGACACGACACACAGTAAACAAAAATTAGGTAACCCCATGTGCGTATGTTTTAGAAACAGAGTTTCAATAAAATTTAGATTATGGAAGCATTTATGAAACATTAATATATAAATATTTTGGCAATGGTAAAAGTTTTCCATTAAAAAAAAGTTTAAAGAAGGTTTTTGTTGAGGGAGATCTTTACCAAAAATATTTATCCACCTCCACTGATGGAGCCTTTTCTCACACCCATTGTTAACAGTAATGGGCTTCAATTGCAGAAAGGATGATTCAGGTTAGGTATTAAAAAAAAAATAAAAATAAAATCCCAATACCAAAGACGATGTGCTGGAAAACATTACAGAACACACTAGTGTATTATTTTGGACTAAGAAAAAACATCTAGAGGTCTTACAAAATAAACTGGGTTTATTGCATTTTAATGAAGCTACCCACTGAGGGTATATTTTTAATAATATGTACATACTTGTATGACTGAAACAAGGCACTGTTACTCGAAATAAACAAGCCTGAATGCGTAAACAGTGTATTAACAGCACAAGAGTTTTCCTCTCTGTAGGAAACAAAGTCATAACCCATGATAAAAATACCTTTTCCTACAAATTAGATAATACAGACGTTTCATATTTAAATGCCAACTTATAAAATCTGACTGATTAGGAAGATCTTATTTTCCTCCTGATTTAGTAATCCTTTTACACACAATAATCTCTATTTTCTACTATATGTCATAGTTCAACTAATGCTTCCGGGTCAAGCATGACAAACACACATGAGCTCATAGTCTCAACCTGCACATAACAGGCTCGTTCACAACACTATTTAAACCCCTACGGGGCCAGATCCTGCACTGGTTCATCTGTGCAGTTTTGTGAAATTCAGAAGGCAAGAAATGGGCACATATCAATCACAACGCAAAGCCCATGGCTAGGCTACAGTTCCAGAAGCGGAGGAAAGAATCAATTAAACTGTTTTCATGGGCAAATACTGGTATGAACACATGCAAGATTCAAAATGAAATAAAGTAAAATTAAAGATGTTTTTAAATATAGATGTCATATTCCCACAAAAACATACACGCAAAATTTATTCAATCCATAGCCCAGTAAGGGTCAATGACACTATCACTGCTTACATATCATGAATACTTGTTCTGAAATTCTGAAAGAAATACTAACACTGAGCAGATACTTAATACCATAAAACAGATGTTGAAAATGCAAGCAGCAGCTATGCTTGTCAGACACACAGTAAAAATCTTCACATGTATCAGAACTTCCAGACAACCTACTTTAAATCAGGTGCAGAACCAACAAAAATACAGAAACATTTTGTTAATAATGAATGATCCAAGTGACTGGAGAACCTGATATACAGTCTGAAAAGATGAGTCCAAATGGCCTTACATGCCTCCTGTATCAGGCAATGGATTTTGAAAGTCGTGGTCTACAGCATGTGCATTAATTGTGAAGATTATTTGAAGATACAGACCTCCTTGCTTTGACTGCTGAAATTATTTCAGAGGTTACTACAAGGAGAAAACGTTAAGTGATGTGAGCTTAGGGGAAGCAAGATCTAAATGACCTGCAAAACAGCCAAGAAAATTCCCCAAATACCTACTGCTCTGTTCACATTCTGCCTTGGAACTTTTATTAAGAGACAAGTGCCGTCCAACTAGCTCCACATCGCAGGTGCGTTGCACGCTTCTCAAAAGTGCAGGTGAAAGGATATCAGAAATACTTGTTGCATTTGGACAAAAGAAACTTGCACCATGAAACGCCCTCATCTGCTTTGGCAACAGAGAGGTAACTCTGAAGAACTTTCTTTACGTCTAATATATAAAGAAATTTTACATTTCAAAATACGTGTTTCAAGTTCTTAAAATTTCCCTGCAATATCTAACATGTTAAAATGCTTCACACATGAAATACTGCATACTGCTCTCACACAGTTTGCAACTCCTGACAAACTGTAAGAAAATCAGGAACTTCAATTCTCAACAACAATCTAAAGGTTTAAAAAACCTCGAATTTGACCTTGGCGTATCATTATTTTTTACATAAAGAAATAACCACAATTTCTTTCCTAACAAGATAAGTTTACAATAAAGAGACAGTACAATTAAGCACAGGCCAGTATTTTTATTCCAGTTATTTCAAGTATTTCAAAAATTAGCTATACTTTCTCTAGTTTCCACTAACGATGGTGTCACTTCATTGCAAGTGGGTGGATTTTTATTTTTTTTTTAATAATGGCTAAGTTCTGCTTCGAGAATAAATACTGCCTGTGAATTCTGCTAGCAAGTTCTGCCACCCTACTACTCTGCTGAGCAAGGTGGTTATAACAACAGTAAAGACAAACACCTTCAGAATTCCTTCAGTCCAACTATTCTACTAAAATATTGCAATGCAGTGAGAGCGTGGATGAAACCTGTATGGTAAATAATACAACAAAGCTGCTTAATCCATTGTACATAACTTTACAGATGACTGAATCTTTAATAGATTAAAGATGGTCTACAATCAAATATAATACTCCATTTCTAAAAAAACACCTTACTACTTTTGAGCTACAGTAATAGAAATAGAAATACAGTTATTTAGTTCTTTTTTCTTATAAACAACTGGTGTTTGGTTGGGTTTTGGGTGGAGTTTGGTTTTTTTTGGTTTTGTGTTTGTTTTTTTAAAAGTTTTTGTCTGAAGTCAAGATTTACTGAAATATTTACATGTAACAATAGGCATTAAAAAACTTATAGTACTACGGCATGTATGTTGTAGCAGCACAAATGTTGCAATATATATATATTTAACTTTAATGAGAGGTAAATTATGAGTCCTGCTAATTTTGGAATTCATAAAATTCATGAGGCCTTACCTGAAAAGGTAAGTAATTGAGAATACTTACATGTCTATGTATTACAGAAATATTTGGCATGGTTGAGATAGACTATTCTTGCTGCCAAAACAAATATTAAAATATATAAACCATACTATTGTCTATAGATAAGCAAATATAAATACTACATTCCTTCCAGAAAGTACACAGTAACAAGCAAGATGACTACGTATATTCAGCCATCTGTTTAAATAAAATGCTTCATACATGTTTTAATATTCCCAAATTTAAAGGACTTTGAGCTGTCCGCTAATATCCATACTCCAAATAACTTTTCAAAACTCTGCTACCAAAGTCCCTCACAAGCAATCAGAATGCCTCTTCCTTCACATATTTTAATAAGTGAACAAATACCTGCTTATATTTCTACCGTTTGTATATCCAGATAACTTCTAATAAAGAACAATAAACTCAGAAGCACACAATGGAATTACTGAGGAACAAAGGATTCTTGCATGTGAAAGAACACAAGTGAGCAAGGAATGTGTGGGTGCTGCATTTTGTTAGTGCAGCGTTCATGGCACGGATGATCAGCTAGGATGAAATTCCATTTATTTTTATAAGTTCACAGAAGATATACATCTAGCTGGTAGGAAGGACGTAATAGAAAATAAACTCTACGCTGGAGGCAAACTAAGATTCTGACCGACTGGATAATGACAAAAATCACACGGTGAATAAATGGAAGTTGAGTTTTCATCGAGGAGTTTCCTTTTCTTCCAAGAACACCCAGCCTGTAACAGGCGAAGGTCAGAGTACTCAGCTAGGATAGAAATTTATACTATCAATCATAACCCTTCACTGCAAGTGCTTTTTAGCTCAAAGGTTTTTTAAAAAATAATAATAAAAATATTTTAGTTTAAAATAAAAAAAATAGACTTGTGGAAAGACATAAATATTATCTCAGTGTAACAGACTGCAAGAAGTTGAGCATCATTTAAATGTGCAATTCCATCAGGATGAGCAGATCAACAAAACAACGTGCGGGTTCCCCCTTAGAGAGAGTACTATGCTTGTTAACACTGGCCAGACTTCTATGGTTTTGCTCAACCTGCTCTGTACACAATACAACTAAAAAGTTTCAATACAAATCCAGGGATCTGTTATTTTATTACTTTTAAGTCAGTCTATCAAGCAGGAACGTTCTCACTACGAGCTCACGTAATTTTTCCTTATCAAGGTTCCACCTATTCCCAAAAAGCATCACAAGAGTTGGATTATATTTGGGTAAATACAGAAAAAAGCAGCTACACCAACTTCTTTACAGTATAGTGGAATAACCTTGCACACCTATACTGCAAACAAATGATACAATTTTGCTGAAAATGTAGTTTTGTATCACAGCACCAGTCTTCAAGTCCGCAATTGCTTAGTTACTTTACAGAGGCCCTCAATAGTCCACATGACGAGAATGAAATATTTTGTACCACTAGTGGGTATCATATCTCTCTGAAAAATCACCTGTCTGCCTGAACGAGGCTTAATTACCCAGTCTGAGATGTGGATTTTTGTAGCCTTTTAGCAGTTTAATAATTTTTATACGAAGCTTTATTTCAGATCTTGATTTACAAACAAGCTTTTTTTTTCCTTTTCTTCTCTTAATAACCCTATAAAAGAAGTTCTTACTGTGAGGGTGGTCAAATGCTGGAACACGTTGCCCAGAGAGATTGTGGAGCCTCCATCGGTGGAGATACTCAAAACTCAGCTGGACACAGTCCTGCTCTACCTGACTGTGCTTGAGCACGGGGGTTGGACTACAGGATCTCAAGCCCCTTCCAACCTAAACGATTCTGTGATTCTGGGAAACTCCTTGCATTTAAGATCAAAGTTAAGCACAAGATTTTAAAATTAGCCTGTATAAATAATTTCTGTGCTTTTCTCATCATGCAGAGGACCTCTGAAATGCATTCTGGGTTTTGGTTTTTTGTTTTAAGATAAGTTCTTGCTTATGTGTCCAGGCCACAGATGGTATATAATGAACTTTGGTTTATACAATAGTACCATTTCAAAATGTCTACACTTGGGAAAGAAACCCTATTTACTCATGATTTGACTCCAGCATTTTTCCCCACCACCATCGTCTTTTCCCTTACCTGAGCAACATCTTCAAGTTTGTTCCATTTTAGAGAGAGCAGCAGTTTTGGCAATGATTGTGGAAAATTTTCACGACAGTCATATCGCAAAGTCCAAATAAGATCCATTTCATTTTCACAGAGTTGAGATAAAGGATCTCTTTCCATTATTTCTTTTAGCACAACATAAAACTTCTTACCACCTCGACCCTAGAAAACAAGAAATGTATAATGTTTTGATATATTCAGTAAGATTCTTGTATTTTAGCTCAAATACTAGAAATCCTACACCAGGAAGAACATCAAATAAAAACTCGTGAAACGCAGGGGAATGACTACTATGCCTTTCTTTCAGATTCCTTAACCTGTAAGAACTGTAAATACGAGATTCAAAACTCAGTGTACAGAAGTTTCTGAAAAAGTAACTAAACTTTAGAGTCCACGACACTAGATGGCGATATTTCTATTTTCCAACTCTAACATGGGGAACTTTCATTTAGGATGCATACACTTTCTCCTTTTGTTTTGCAAATGAAGAAATTTAATAGATATACATATAAATTATTTTTAAAAAAATTAAAAGCCAAAAAAAACACTTTTCCAACAATAACCAAAGGGAAGTACATTTGCAAAGTATACAAACACGTGCTTTTTTGTCTTCTAAGCCAGACTTGTCTTTTCCAGACATTCTGCTCCATTTTATATCTCTGAAACTTTAACATTAGTACTGATTCTGTAAATCAGTTTGTATGACTGAGTCTTCATTCTGGCTCAGTTAATACCTTCTGTCCCCAGCCATGCCCTTCTGCAAACTGCAAGGGCAGAAATTAAAGGAATGATACCACTCCATAAATTAATGTGAGCCAAAACCTGCTGCTTCTGGTAAAGATGTAGTAGTTGAAGAGAATAAATTAGTTTCAATACGTATTTTGAAAAACAGTATGGCAAGCTTTAAATACCAAAGCGAACTTTACCTTCACAAAGCTGAAAAAGTTTCTACATAATTTTAAGAGGTGGGCCAAAGGTCTTTCCATTAATGGCAAATTAAAAAAAAAAGAAAGGAAAGTTCAGAAGAAATGGTAGGCAAGATCAGTTAGGATTCATAGCAGAAACAAACAGTTCTCATCAAATAACGTTCTGCACAGGTTTCCCACCTGACAAAAAAATACATCTGCTGCACACAGAACTTAAGTTTAGCTCCTTCTAGAAATTATAAGCCCCTGAGCCTTCTATTGTGGTGGAATGCTTTAAATATTTTCACATAAAAATGGCACCTAAGTATAAATTCTTTAGGAATGAACAGATTTTAAAAAAGGAGTTTTACTAAAAAAGCATTGCAATTCAACAAACTACATGCTTTGTTTCTGTATGAAAATAAGTAAACAGTGTTGACAATGAAGTCATTCTTGTATCTGAAAATGTTAATCTTTCAAATTAAAAGTCACAACACTGTCAAGTTGGCATGCCGCTATTAAACATTTCCAATTATTTGTACACTAAGTTGCTTGCACTCTAAGTAGTTTTCACTTTTCCTGAGCACTTTAGGCACTTGATATTGTAACCGACACATTTTGCAATTAACTGCTTTATTCTTACATAAAATGCAGTTATTATTACTGTTGATCTGACTGTGCTTTCACCATCTTAAACCGCATTCTTCTGTATTTTTGTATATAACATGAAAAAAATGCCTTCAGATTTTGGTGATCTTTTCAAAATTTGCCCTCAAGTTAGAACTATCCAGTTCCTCAAGAACAGCATATAATCATCAGATTTAAGAAACATCATCTTATAGATCAATGACCATTTTTGAGAGGCCTTATTTGGAAATATCTGACAATCAAGCAAATCATCGTACTTGATATAAAACTGAGCAATTTCCCAGGAGTATTTTATACAGCCTAGGAATGTTTTCCAGATCTAATGTAAACCTTAGCAGTGTTCCAAACCCATAGAGTATGTAAAGTAATTGTGCTTTTTGACAAAACACAGCCAAGAAGTCCAAAATATATTGGAAAATGGATATATACCTAAATTTTAAGGCAGTTCAAAGTAAATTACGTAAGAAAACAGAGCCAGCAGAACTGTCATTAGTTGAGCAGTTGACTTATTTCTAAATTGATGTAGAAGATAAAAAACAAAAACCCCCAGGAAATTAATTTTAGAAGTCCTTAGCAGATGCTTACCGCCATTGCAGCATTGTCACTGCTTCTTGCAATCTCAGCTGCCTTTTCAAGTATCTGCAAAAAGATTTAAAAACAAATCTGACTGCATTGAAAGAATAAATATTATAGAAATGAAGCAGATAAGGAAATACTGCTGCATCTTAGGTAATTAAAACACTATTATTTTTTATATAAAGTGGTATAACATGGACTTCTATGCCGTGTCCCTTTTCTAATCTGCAGGACTATGGAGATCAGGCAAAGGAGGGCTCACGATTACCTCCATTTTCTTCTTCTTCACCACTCCTGGGCTAAATAGTCTCCCCTATAGTGTCTTCTCTTGTTTTGTTTCTGTTTGCATTTCCTCCTTATTTTTCAGTACAGCCAACCAAAACCTCAACTTTAAATTATCCTTTGCTTTCTCATCCCTGTTTTTGAGGGCACTGCTTCCGTAAGTCATCCCTGTTACCCACAGATCCACACTTCTAGCCCTCTCTGTCAGTATGAATCCACAAGCTTAGTCATTTCACCAGCCCCTCAGGTTGCCCACACGATCTCAATTAGCATTTCCAGCTACTTTCTAAATCCAGGGTCTTCCCTTGTGTAACGTCATGAACAACCAGCTTCCAACAAGAACTCATTTAACAAAAAAAGAATATCCCACCAACAAGCTCTCAGCACCAGTGAATATACAGGAACCCTCAGGAACAAGGACTGCTACTTTTCTTAACAGCAAAGCAACACTTCCCCAGAAGCTCAGCTCTGAGTTACTCTTGCTCCCCCCCCCGCCTTTTTTTTTGGCCTTTTAAACAGTCTACTTAGTTTTTGAAGTTCATAGAATAAATCATGATGGGTAGTTAAGTAGAGATGTAAATACAGTTCTTCAAACTATATTCTGCACACTACTGCAACCAACAGAGATGGTTAGAATGGTGACTGTCTGAGCTAATCAGACCAGCTGCACTGGGCAGGTAGGTGTATCTACAGTTGTAAAATGCTGCTGCTGCTTTGAGGAACAATTCATAGAATGAAATATCAATTAAGAAAGAAGCCTAAGGAACTACACCATCTCCTTTCCCTCACAGGTCTGCCTCTCCCATCACCCAGGAATATAACACCACCCGCAGATGCAGATTCAGCAAGACTTGTATTGTCTTTACTCAGGCAATACGAGAAACAACAAAAGACTACAGTAGTCAGAGCGTAAATATCCAGCAGCTAAAGTCCCTAAAAAGGTATACTAACTTGTTTTATTTCTTTCTCTGCATGAAATGCTTATTAATATGATGTATTACATCTGCTACTTGGCTACAAAGCTTGTTTACATACTGTGTGAGAAAACATGCATAAACAAAACCACAGTGTCCTAATTTTATGTTTGATGCTTGCCTCCTTGTGCTTTTTAGAGTTACTCTGTTTGCAAATAAACTTTGAAAGTTTCTGCAAGTCCAGCTTTGTTCAACTGAACTACAAGCCCCTCGGTGTGTCAGCAGCACTGGTCATTAACACGCCCAATATATGGCTCCTGCATTAGACTACAGTTTTCTTATCAAGGCAGTTTTGCTCACTCAGCCCCAAACAGCTGTTCGCTGCAAGTGAACTGATGCTGTGATCAAAAAAGATTCATCTATTTTTGCACATGATGTTTCTTAAAGTCAAGATTTGGCATCCAATTCTCTGTTTTCTTGGCAGAAACAAGCAACAACACTGGGAAAATTAGAAGCAGCCATACACCATGCAAGTCTCATCTAGGCAATTTTGAAAAACAGCTGTTATAAGTCAAGCAACTTCAACGTTACTCCTGATTCAAGAGGACCTTCATCAAGAGAATCCCTCAGAGACTGGGTATCTTACTCTCTTCTCCTAATGAGACATTTCAGTATACCCACAGAAATTGAATGAATTATCAAAGAGTTCAGAGCTCCAGTTTTCCCAGTGACATTGCAAACCAGTTTTGTAACTCTAGGGAATTACAAATAGCAAAATTGCTGGAAAAAAATAAGAACTGCTAAAAAACCCCACTTTTTGTAGCATTTTCTCAAAGTGGAATGCTTTCTATTAATGTTTCATTACCAGCTCTGCAACCACTTTATAAAGATGCTCTGCGATTTTCCTCTGATATGCAGGATTTCTCAGATACAGTTCAAGATGGGGGCAAAGCCACAAAAGAAAGCAAGCCAGCAGCCAAACGTAAGTTACAAGGGACGGTGAAGACCATCAGACACTACCTTAATGTCAATACATCAGGTAACTTACTCAGTAGAAGCTTTTGTCTGTATTCACCTGAGCATTTTAACATACTGAAAACTTGGTATCGCAGGTACAAATAAAAGGAACAATAGAGCAAGAACAAATATGCGATTACTTATGAAACAGACTTTTACACAACATGTCAGTAATATGCACATAAAAGCGGCTTTTTTTCTTTAGAATTTAAACACATGTAGTGTAATGAGCAAAAAATTTAAAGCATTACAAATAAACCAATAAAAAACCTGACTGTAATATGTCCAGCATGAAAAGTAAACTGGTCAACCATAATTAAGACAACAATTAGTCAGTACTGTTTTAGCTCTTAAGGCATTTCCAATGCTGTTTTAATACAAGAAGAAGTACTGCATCAACAAGGTTAAAAAAAAACCCACAAACAAACTACCCAAAATCAAAACAATTTGATTTCATTTTGATGCACCTCAAACCCAAAATCCACCTTTGATTAAACTGA
Organism: Pluvialis apricaria; assembly: GCA_017639485.1. Classification (NCBI taxonomy): domain Eukaryota; kingdom Metazoa; phylum Chordata; class Aves; order Charadriiformes; family Charadriidae; genus Pluvialis; species Pluvialis apricaria. The sequence goes on from CM030014.1 coordinate 29,298,491, forward strand.
TACAGCCTGGTAGTTTCTGTCTTTTTGTTCACGTCCCCCAAAGGTGCAAAACCCTCAAAAACAAAACAAAAATGCTGGTTTGTGAACAACTTGCTATCTAGCATTCATGCTACAGACGTTACCACCTGTATTCCAAACACACGCTTCCTTTCCAGACATTCTTATATGTGCAGAAACCTGCCAGGCAACTTAAGTGGGTTTAGTTCAAGAGCAGACTGTGAGGAGTCCCTTTTCATAGGGTATTAAGACTCCATTTATCCTTAAAAGGATATTTTCTTCATAGAGGAAAGAAGGGTCCCAAGAAGTGAGTAACATACCTTTGTACAAAGCAGTAACAGATCGGTACAGCTCACAGGCAAGCACAGTTTGAAGGTTTCCAGAATGGCAGATAAGTTTAGCTTTTTGTAAGATCACTGATATTGGAAACTGATTATGGTTCTGACCCTCAAGAGACTGTACAAAGTATTTTTAAAAGTATAAGTCTTCAAAATACTATCTGAAAACCCTAAAGTCAGAGCACCAGCACTCTCATGCAGTGCGAATTTAAAAAACTGCAGTATGTTAACCAAAAGGCAGGAAGCGGGGAATGCAGTGGAAAAGGCAGCATTGAAAGGAAAGAAGAAATAGCTATTTACAGGTAAGCACTCATGACTGCTCTTGATGTCATACCTTACCTTATCAAAGGGAGGGTAATTAATAGGCTGTTTTGAATATTCTTGAAATCTAATGTGCAAAGCTGTTGCATTTTCAGTGTAAGGGTTAGTCTGGACGGTTCCCATTGGATTCAACATTTCTTCAAGTTCATCTGAAACATTAGACAGAACAATTAATATTATAGGCCAGGCACACATTAAAACTACAAAATCTGAACAGCAGAGATGCAATAAGGAATTGCTTGCTGTATACGATGGACAGAAGCATGTTCTGCTGCACAGCACTTTTACTACAATGCCTTTCCAGCATAAACTACCCATACCTCCTACAGCCACACATGTTGGATTAGCACCCTGTGAGAAACGGATTTTCTCTTTCCAAAATAAACATAACAGTCAAGGGAAGCTGAGACATCCATATACTGAACCAAATCCCAGTAAGATCTGCAGCTTCTGTAAACCAGTATACATGTTGCTTCTATATTGAATAGTACGAAAAAAAGGCGAGTTTTAAACTGGATTACTTTCAGCAGGACAGCCAAGCTGATACAGGTTTCTCAGGATGGAATGAAGAGTGACACGGAGATTTCAGACACTCTTACTAATCAATTTTAATGTGAGGGAAGGAAGTCTTAAAAAAAATTTTAATTCACATTTTCTGCTGATGCAAATATTGTCCCATACAATATAGCTTATCTATTTAGTTTAGGATGCACAGCACAAGGCACCAAATGAAACCTAAACTGCGTCTCAGAAAGAGGTAACACTAGATATAAACACACATCTATTTTTATGAGAATTTCCTTCCATAACAGATCAATCTTTTAGAATACTATCTCTAAGCAGACTCTTGTCCTTCCTCCTTCCTCATACACAATACTTTCAGGAAAGAGATTAAGATGTTATATATGTATCCATGTAAAAAGTACAAGTAGTAAAGACATGATGACAGGAGAATTGGACACACGTACAGTAAGTATTCTACTACTATACTACTCTTCTTTAGTCTTACAAGTATTTAAAGTCCAAATCTTAAAAGTTAAACTTTACCAGGAAATGATGACCAGCTGTGCAGTACCAGTTCTCCATTCTTCAACTGTCCTTTATAATCAAATACCATGGTATTTACCCAGGCTACAGGATAATGCTGTTAAAAGAAAGAATTTTTAGCTGGAAACTAAGATGTCAGTGAACATTACTATGCAGCAAGCACTGCAATGTAAGTAAAATTGAAAGGGTTGGGGTTTTTTTAAATTGTGATATCTTTCAGGAAAGCAAACACATGCATAGTTTTCAGTATGTACTCCAGTACCATGGAGGACAATAAGACTTAATTTTAAGGGTGTCACTCTGCCAGTGTAAAAATACAGACTTCCCTGAATGTGAGCCTAGACACTAATTTTTTCATCTTTTCCCAATCACAGTTTTTAAAATACAATTCTTTAAACAGCCGTTTGCCAACTGGCTTACAACCAAAATTTTCATGCCTGTTTCAGTGTCTGAGAAGTATGCAAAGTTTTTTTCATACCAAGATGTTCAATTCTTAATGCATATGCTCTTTTTAATTCTTTTTTTCTTCATTTTGCATTCTTGAACACTAAAGTGAGGACAGTGAAAGATTTCTGAATACTCATTTCAATATAATTCAGAGGTATGCCCAACAAAAACCCAATAATTACCACTTTTCCTGCTTTCCTAATGGTTTGGTATTTGGAAGGATTCATTGCCTTGGTTGACTTTTTAGTTTTCATCTTATCCATCACAGCATAAACTGCAAAGCAGAGCCTCGCCATTCTTGGTAGATCACAGACATTTATTTCAAACTCCAGTACTTCATTCCAAATGTGGTCACTTCTCCCAGATATTTCCGTGCTCACAATAGTTTTACAAAGGAGCTCTGTACCATGGAAAAGACCAGCCCTAACATGAACCTGCAATAAAGAAATGAGAAATATTAAGCTTGCCATAGAACCTACAGAATTCTGCACAGACTATTATACAGAACATACCCATATGCATTTCATCAATATTTCTATCTTAAAAGCAATACTAATTTTGAGGTTTTAAAATGAACTAAAACAATTCTTGAGAACAAATTCTTTTTACTTTGCTATTCGTGTTCCTGGCCAAATCAAAATATCCTTGTTTAACTAATGTTGGTTACCAATTTTTTCAGTACTGCATTACTTATATTACCCACATTTAACTAATAATAATAATAACAACTCATTTGTAGTAACAAATACAATATATGGATATACAAATGCATGGATATGGATATGAACATATGGATATACAAACTTAACATACCTAACATGGAAGGAAATCATAGGAAACAAACAACTAAGCAGAATGAAAAAGGTGAGAATATTTTTCCGAATTCAAATTAAAATCTCCAGGTAGAACCAATTTGTGCTTCTAATGGAGAAAAATTTGGGAGGTCTTCAGCTTAAGGAAAAATTCATTTTTTTACTTAAACCACTTATAAAAATGTACAGAGGGAACATTGCTGACCCTAACACCAGAAATCACCTGTAATAATAATAATAATAACAATGTATATAGCTCTCCAGTTCTGTTTTGTCTTTAGCACCCAGAAACCAACAAAACCAGCTAGCCTGAACAATAAAAATACGGAACGGGAAAGGAGAAGGGCAAGAAAAGAAGCTGGAGTTATTTGCACTGAAATTAAACACATTATAGGTCAATGCTACGATGTGGCTCATTTTTGTTTAATAACATATGCACAGAGAAAACAGCACATTTCCAAGCATCCATACTTTTGGACAGTTTCAACCCGAATGACAAGGAGGTCTTTATTTTTGTTGCCTGAGCAAACAACAAAGAGAAATATGTCAACTTCTTTCAGGTGATGACCTTCCAAAATATCAGTGATTTTAAAAAGAGAGAGAGAAAGAAAACCCACAAATGTAATCCTTTGGTCAACACCAAAAGGAAGTTCTCAATGTTACGGTTAAACAAGTAAAAGGTGAAATGATGTTTCAGATTCCCTATGCTCCTCAAAGAACTTCCCAACATCCCCTTTAACCCACCACCTTATTTCTGAGCACTGTAAGGGAAAGGCAGAGATGTTTAAAATTTGGTACAGGTTTTGGATAAGAAAAATAATTCACCGTTGAATTCCCAACTGATATAGACAAGATCTGTTCTGGGAGAGAGTCCATCCTTCCCTCCTTCAAAGAAACAACAGTGTGACCAACACCGAAGCAGTCCCAGTCTCGATATATCTTTTTTGGCTACACCAACTACTGTCCCGTACCAAGTTCTCCATTCATAAACTAGCTCAGACAAACTAGTCACTGGCAAACTGCAATACAGTTTAAACGAAGTCATGCTAGAGAGCAAACCTGTCTTCAGCCCAGAATAATCCCTGGGGAAGGCAGTAGTAACACCAACAGATGGTCTCCAAATAACACCCATTCTGATCGTTCTGGACTTCTCTGAAACAATTGCTACCACCGATCAAGAGACTGCTGTCACAGCACAGGTACTGGCAGAGGTATTAGGTCTTGGCAAACACACTCTTAGGGGTTACACTCCTTGATACAGGCGCCATAGGAACGTCCATTATTAAGCTGACTTGTTGACTTAAACATATACAATCCCAACTTCATTTCCAAGCTTACAATCAATCACCGAAAGAAAAGTTCCATTGAGAAAACTGCATTTACTTGAGCCCCAGTGATATCCAAAAAAACCACCATCACCTATTTTTGGCATGCACAGCTTCACCACTGTGAGTTAAGAACAGCAACATGAACATCCATGAAACAGATCACATGAAAGTAATCTTACTTCAGAAGCTCTAACTGTATACAGACTACATGTGTGTGTACATACCTATATGTAACAATACATATATACACAATGAAAATTCTTGTTGATGAAATATACCGGTGTTTCTTATTTCTCTGCAATTAAAGATTGCAGCCTTATATTCTTCAAAAAGGAAATACTGTAGCTGATGTCAGAGAATTGATTAAAATCAGTTAGTTTATAACCTTCTTGAAACAATTCACCAGATGGTCCTTTATTAATCCATTTGGAGATTCATTGTATGTTCAACTGAATTTATAATGAAGTTCCTTTGCTGATTTAAAGATATCTTATGGAAATATGATTATGTCTAGTTTATTAACTGCTTGTGCTTTAACACTAGCAACAGTAAATATTCTAAAATCTGCCTGTTTGGGTTTTTTAAAACCAGGGGTTTAAATTCACATTTGCATAATTTTGAATATTGTGCTTTGACTTACTATCATCTGATATTTTAACTATATGCCACCACTCTGCCCTGACTTTTCTTTCACTTTATTAATATAAACAGCATAAGTGATCAAGTAAATTTAATAGTAACAAAGCATTGTACTGTTGGAACACATCGCTATTTTGCTTGCCTTTTGGCTAGCTCCAACTCTATGATTTCCAATCCTGTTAATGTAAGCGATCGGATCCTAATTTTATTCTTTTCATTCTGACACTCCCCTTTTACTAAGGAAATGGTATGTACCGATGGTGCAGCCAGAGAGCAAGACAATAAGAAAAGCAATTTCAAATGTCATGTATTTGGAAAATTGGTTGTCAGACAGCTGAATGAAGTCACTGGTGCTCTAGGTAAAAATAGTCAATCCAGCTCACAGCAGTTGAGTGCTATCCATCTGACAAATGTTTTGTTTCCCACTACAAACACTGCATTTGTCAACCCTGTTGGTCGTTTCAGCAAAAATGGATGAATATTGGCTTGATCCAAAGCACAATGAAACTAAAAGAACAATGGCAGTGAATTAAACAGCCTCAGAATGAGGACTAGGAAACAAATACGTTCTCAATAGTGACAATTCCATCACAGCGTAGACAGACAATGCAGGGAAACATGCACAAGCTTGCAAGGTTACTACACGCATTCTTGGTCTCGGGTAACTACAGGACTTTAAAGTTTTCAAGACTAAAAAGCATTCAAAACATTAAATAATATTTAGATAGTGTCCACAGGCACCGATACCAAAGATTGGTCAATTTTTCCTGTTTCTCCTCAAGCTTACAATCAACGTATTTTCTTTTTCCTCTAAAAGCATACTAAAACTAAGCAAAACTCACTTTTTCTAAGTAGGAAAAAAAAACCCCAAACTTCATATATATGTTGCTTCTGGACTCCACCTTCTCTTTTCCCTTCCCTTTTCTTCTAAAAACTTTCAGAGTCTACAGAATGTAGAGTTAAGAAGATATCACAACTAGCTAAATAATGGTTTAGACAAAGAAAAGGGAAACATCTGTTTTTGCAGACATCCCGTTCCACAGTCCCAGAGTCTCAGGTAGTAAAACTGTAACTATGGCTCATTTAGCTATGTAGTAAAATGTAGTACTGCTAATACGCAAGCAGGTTGTGACAATAGTTTTGAAAGAAAAAAAAATAAATGCACTGAGTATCCTGAATAACATATCAGAACAGCAAACTTCAATGGCTAATTGCATTTCTTCCTCATCTACATGACTGGCTATTCAATTTATTGATTGCCAAACAAAATAAAGGAAATTAATGTTGTTCTACCTCACAGGCAAGTGTCTCGTAAGGTCTTAAAGTAGTTGTGCAATAAATTCCCACGTGTTAACAACTTGTGGTCTGTAAAACAGTCAGTAGCCCAGTCATGGACATTTTTACAGGAAGTGATACTACAGCTTTTTTTCCTGTTCAGCATGTTTAGAAAATAAAAGACAGATTGTATAGAAGCATGCAGTTCATGCTTAGACACACAGAGAATATATTCTGGACTACAAAAATACCTTACGTTCCACTGAAAAACCTTTAATCTACTTCTGTTTGTCAGATGTTTATGACAGTTTAGTTTGAATAAGCTTATTTCACACCAGTATCAGTACTTTAAAGATACCATCTTAAAAAAATCAAGTACCATATGATCATTTGTCTCATACTGTCCATGACTATCGATAATGTTCTAATGCACGCATCCAACTTCAGACAATAAAGCAATGCTTTAACAATAAAGCAGGATTTTAATCAATACTAACAATATAACTGGCAATAACTAAAAATGCTTACACTTTTGCCAAATTGAAATCTGTGTGATTTTGAGTTCACTAAACATTGAAAATCATTAAAATAATGAAGAGAATGTCTTCTGATAGTAGACAGAGTTACTTACTTTGGCATTTTCTTCTGTATTTAGTTTATTACCCTTTAACAGAATAATCTTGAACGGGTTGGAAATATCCCATACACTCTGAGAAGGGAAACAAAGATACAAGCTCATTCTTAACCAACATCCTGAGACCTATTTTATAAGCTAAGCATTTAAGCAAAAGTCATAAATACAAACTAAAAAAGATGCATTTTTAAAAATATACATTTGAAATCTTAAAAAATAAATTTGTTATCGTAACTACAAGAGCATACAAAGTGCCCTGAAGGGAAAAAAAGTTAGACAAACCACTCAGCTGAAAGGGAGGCGGGGTGGGGGTGAGAACATACATTCAGTACTACCTGCTGACCATTCAGAATAACCCTTCAGATTTACTGCTCGTTCTGAATATATACAGAGCGTGTAACAGAGTAAAGTCTGTCCACATTTCTTAGAGTGACAGCGTGTACACTGTAACTGTGTCGTAAGGCCATAACTTTAGCGATAAATGAAGCACCATATTATATTATGGCAAAAGTTGCCATCATTGAATTGGCAACACCGTGCAAGACATCTGGGCCAACAGGAGAGATCACAGACCACTACTGCCCAAGCTGCTGGAGCCTACACGTTGCGTGGAAGCTGGAGAATCCAGTTTCTTTGCAGTAACTTCTCCAGTTGCTGGTAACAGATTATTACCTGCTCTTCTGGGGTGTGATTAAAAGTAGAATCAATAGCAATGGGAAGGAGATGGCGGGGGGAGAAGGAAGATGGACGAGGCAAGGGAAGGTATGAGGAGAGGCTGAGAGAGTTCAGCCTGGAGAAGAGAAGGCTCCGGGGAGATCTTATTGCGGCCTTCCAGTCCCTAAAGGGGGCCTACAGGAGAGCTGGGGAAGGACTTTTTACTAGGGCATGTAGTGATAGGACGAGGGGGAACGGCTTTAAGCTGGAAGAGGGCAGGTTTAGATTAAACATTAGGAAGAAGTTTTTCACTTTAAGGGTGGTGAGGCACTGGCACAGGTTGCCCAGAGAGGTTGTTGAAGCCCCGTCCCTGGAGGTGTTCAAGGCCAGGCTGGACGTGGCCTTGGGCACCCTGGGCTGGTGGGAGGTGTCCCTGCCTATGGCAGGGGGTTGGAACTCAATGATCTTCAAGGTCCCTTCCAACCTAAACCATTCTATGATTCTAAGTTTCCCAAAAGCCCCAAGGTCTGCTAGTTCTGATGCAAACCTTCTCGCAAGCAACAGGAGGCACCGAGTAGACCCAGGTGACCTACACTAGAAAACAGTAGTAGTAGCACAAATCCCAGGCATCGTGATTGCGATCCTCAGGGTGGTGAGCCCCTGGCCCAGGTTGCCCAGGGAAGCTGTGGCTGCCCCATCCCTGGAAGTGTTCAAGGCCAGGCTGGATGGGGCTTGGAGCAACCTGGGCTGGGGGGAGGTGTCCCTGCCCATGGCGGGGGGCTGGAACTAGACGATCTTTAATGTCCCTTCCAACCCAAACAATTCTATGATTCTATGATTTATATTCCATAAGTCACTGTTCCTTTTCGGTATTAGATACTCTCCGTATCAACTTACAGTTGTTGCTCTTGTTTTTTTTGGTGGCAGAGGAAGAGGAAGGTTGGATGATTTTCTGTTTATGGCAGCTTCTATGGCAATCATCTCCTGCTCACACATTTTCTTTATGGTGCAACACTCAACTAGAGTCAGCTGAGGAAGAGTCCTGTTCATCACGCAGTTGCGTATATACTAAAAGCCCATGGAAAACAGTTGTTATCAGCTAGCAGACTATTTCTACGGCAACTTTGAAATCAAAGAAACAAATTACATATTACAAAGATACAAAGGAAATGGTGCATATGTATTTTACAATTGCAGAGGGCTGCAGAAACGAGGAGGAAGGGTATTACTGTTCAGCATAGCTGACCATCCAATGGCACAGGAAGCAAGGTCAAATTTTGGCCAAGGCACCACAGAACTGTTATGTTAAGTTCAAAAGAGCTTTATGTACCTGAAATTGAATTAATGGGTGATCACCAAAAACATATTCTAGCCTTCCGCTAACTTGCAGCACATAGTCAGCAGGATCAACTTCCTCATCTTCTTTTCCATGGATAGTCAAACGTTTTCGGATTGCCAGTTCATTCAGTTTGATGGGATTCATGTTAGGAGACACCTGAAAACTAAATACATCCTAACAAAACACAAAGAGGAATACTGAATGTCAAACTTGTCACAGTCAGTCGTACATGGCTTAAATTGTAGCATACACAACAAAATAGGTAGAAATAATTAACTGTTAAAACCAGTCTATTTTAACACTTACAGTTAAGGTCTACACCTTCAGTGCAGTCAGAGCAATAGTCACCCTAAAAGCTGCAAAATGGTCAATTCCCAAATTTTTATAGTATCGGAAGTACTTTTAAAAACACAGAACTTTATCTAATTGATTCAGCAGTGATTTGAAGACTTCTAGATCAGGATATTGATCTAGAAGGTTGTATTTTAGAATGTGAATGAGGGAGACAATAAATCCTGCATGCATTTCAAGGTATTTAGCAGTACTACACGTGTTAATTTTTCTTCTTTCTGGCCACTAGCAAGTTATCATCTTTCTACAAACCACTGTACTCTGAATGAAAAGAGACCTTCAAGTAATAAAGCAGAAAAAAACTGTTAATGTGATTTATGTACAATAACACCATCTTATCTGGAGGCGTGCAGAAAAGAGGGGTAGCAGCCAATACCTGTAGCATTCCGAATACAACATGGAAAGACTCTGCATTTTCAAAGAAAATTTTTAATCAAACCTTTAGAGGCTATCTACATATTTCCAAAGTATCTCTAATTCTGATGCATTCTAAAAAGGTAAAGGTAAGAAGTTACTTTCTTTTTTAAAATTTTTTAAAAAAAGGTTTAAATTCACTTAAAATTCCTAATGGGTCTTCTGTGAAATCTTTTATCTCCCTTAATCTACCACAGCACGCTCTGCACACGCTTATTTGCAAAGCTTGATTCAGTGAGTTCTGGTTTTTTGTTTTGATTTTTTTTTATTTACACACACTCCTGAAGACGTAAGCATTCTAAAAGCAGTTATTTACAAATGTGAAGTGTTGTCTGGCTTGCATTCTTTTGACCTGCGCTTTATTTATACAGAAGTCTACTGGTATGAAGCCAAGCAGCCCTAATGGAAAAATCCAACTCTGTAAAGTCAGGCAAAATTAATTCTGTATTTTCTCAGTTTCTGTATGGTTCACAACAGCTTCCCCCTTTCAGAAAGTGGGGGAAGACTGTGAAGTCAAACTGTGAAGGCTTCCTTCTCCTATCATAACTGGTAGTGGGTAGACAGGGAATGACACTTTTTCTTCCTGGGAAGCTGGTGCTCTCTGACAGCTGCCTTACTTTCAAATTGTAGGTCTTTACATGTTTGTCACAGAATCACAGAATGGTTAGAGTTGGAAGAGACCTTGAAGACCACCTAGTTCCAACGCCCCCTGCCATGGGCAGGGACACCTTCCACCAGACCAGGTTGCTCCAAGCCCCATCCAGCCTGGCCTTGGAATGGGGATCGGTCTCTCTCTCTTGCTCCAGAGGCAAATAGGAAGCTTTTACAGCTCACCCACACGTTCTAGAGAAAAAGGATTTTAATATTCCTTTCCCTCGATCTTGCAGTATTCCTACTGAAAGAACGCAACAGTCCCCATACCTTTCAATTTAATTCTCCTGAGACGATTCTAGTACTCAGTGCAAGTAGTAAAGTCTGAAACAGAGCTGACTGCTCTAAAAAACAGCTCAGATTTGAACTGTTAATAGCTTTGAAGGTCAGAACTGGCAGCAGAAGCATTTGAAACATTTGAAATGTCAGCATCCCAAGCTATTACAGTGGCAGGCAAATACATTCTGCACCAGCATGAACTTTTGCACTGCTTTTGTGCTGTTACCATATGCATGTATATACAATATTTTAATCAAAAGCTGGCAAACACACAGATATTCTCACTCCTGGACAACTACAAGTCCTCTGCTAAGCCAAAGAGGACTGGAAAAAAGTTTTGTCAAAAAAGCACCTATGCGTCCAGCATCAGGTGGATTACTGGTGACCCAATTTAGTATTCACCTCTGCATTTAGTGTTTCCAGAGTCAGGTATGATTTTACCATTTTGGATTTTTTAATTTTTAAGTTAAAAAAGACAGTATTGGAAATAATATAATTTTGTAAATAAAATAAGCTGACTCATTAGAACATCAGTATCTAGCACCTGGGTCAAAACAGACACCAAATGTAGCCTGATAGAAACACTTGCGAGATTTTAAGCTTTCCAATGCTGATCTCTCAGTGTTATCCAAAAGCACACAGTACAAAAATGAATAACGGGAATGCTGCACTCAAGGAGAATCACAGCAACTTCAACATCAAAAAACTGAAGCTAAATCACTTTAGGTGGAAACTAAAGGGTTTTTTTATTTTAAAAATAAGCTATGGATTTGTTAACTGAAACAGAAAGGGAAACTCTAAGTCTCAGCTAGTGTTTTATTTATCTATATGAGTGTCTAGTGTAGGGAACACTAATTCCTCTTTTTTAAAAAATATATTGCTCGACCTAATTAGCAGATCAACCCCAACGATGTTCAACAATGAATCACACACAGAGAGAAGTGCGTTGAATATGGTGCCTCCCAATTCACCAGCATCCCCTGAGCCTAAAATTGAATGCTAGTGAAGCAGCACAGCAACAGATGGCCCAAAAAGGTCCTTGAATTATGTTTTATGCTTAAATTAATGTGAAATAACATAGAATATATAAGTTGTACATTTTGACTTTAGAAGTAGAACTATCATTTGACTTTAGAAGTTCAGTTCACAACTGTAAGTTCACCTCCTCACTTTCTTTCAAGAGTCAAGGATCCTGGTGAAAGAATTTGCATTTCAGAGAAAACACCATAATGTCAGCATTCAATTTTGTTTACATCCTTGATCAATCACATACTAATTCAAATCAGGATCAAGAAAAGTACATGAAATGTGATGAACAACTATTCCTACCTGGCAGTTATCAAAATGAACAGCCACTACAAGATTTCCACTATAGAGCTTATCTTGGAAGCTCTCTGGGATAACAGGTTCCTGTTCCGGTGGGTAAGTGTGCTTCAACCAGTCCATCCAGGACAGACCCACAAGCGACTGAATCTTTTCCTCACTGAGTCTCCGCATTTTAGCTCGGAAGTCATTCACTTCAGGATCTTGTAAGGCATCAAACTCATGGAGACCTGAAAGAATTCAAGCAGGCAAAATGACATATAACTGTACAAACACCGCTCATCTATTTACCATCCCACTCAAACCTTTATTATCATAGAAGCCCATGTTGGAGGGCACCTCAAGGATCATCTGGTCCAACCTTTCTCGGCAAAAGCACGCTCTAGACAAGGTGGCCCAGCACCCTGTCCAGCTGAATCTTCAAAGTGTCCAACGTTGGGGAATCCACCACTTCCCTGGGGAGATTATTCCAATGGCTGATTGTTCTCATTGTGGAAAATTTTCCTCGTGTCCAATCAGAATCTTCCCAGGAGTAACTTGTACCCATTACCCCTCGCCTTGTCCATGTGACTCCTTGTAAAAAAGGGAGTCTCCATCTTCTCTGTAGCCGCTCTCTACTGGAACACGGTGATAAGGTCTCCCCTAAACCTTCTTTTCTCAAGGCTGAAAAAACTCAGTTCTCTCATGGCAGGCTTCCCAGTCCTCTCATCTTTGTGGCCCTTCTCTGGATCCTCTCCAGCCTGTCCACATCTTTTCAGCATAGCGGGGACCAAAACTGAACACAGTATTCCAGGTGTGGCCTGACAAGCACTGAGTAGAGTGGGATAATGACTTCTTTATCTCTGCTGGTTGATTTTTTAATACTCCCTTGTTGATGCAAAGGCAGGAATCACAGCTTCGGAGCGGCTGTACATTAATCCCGTTTTGCTTTCCTCTTTCCTTTGCTGTTCCGTTAAACGGCCTTTATCTCACCCCACAAGTTTTGCGTTCTTCTTCTGGTTCTCCCCCCATTCCCACCACTGGGGGGGGAGCGAGCAAAAGACCACATGGCTCTTTGTTGCCAGCTGGGGCTAAACCACAACAGTCCTTTTTGGTGCCCAATGTGGGGCCATGAAGGGTTAAGATAACGACAGATCCGAGCAGAGCATGTTAAAAGAAATCTGTTATATACATTTATTGTCTTAGTTAAATAGTCGCTGGTCATAATGTTGCTTTGTTTGTTCGCATGGCTGTGTTATGTAAATTCTTACATGCTCTATGTACTCACTGCGATGCTGTTTATCACCTCTGGGAGAAGTATGAGGATTATCGTTTTGCTGTCCTGGGTAATATCAACTTATGATATGATAACATCACTGTTCACACAGTTATGTTGGTACGTTTATGCAGCATTGCTGTCCTGCCCATATCTTGGGTGCCATCTCCTAGAATTTATTAATAATTGCACTCAATCCATGGGGGAAACAGGAGGAGATACCTTTCCCCAGCTCTTCTGCCTCCCTTTTCTCCTTCGGGACAGGTACAACAGCTTTTGAGGATTCTGAATATCCTTGGGATGTTCAAACCAGCATGGTCCTATTGCTATGTCTCCTGAATGTGTTTTAGGTCCTGTTTAGGGTTAAACAACTATTTAAGTATACCACCCAGAGATCTGGCCTGAGGCTGGATAGTCATGAGTGGCCCAGCATGTGGGAGAATATGGGCAGTACCTAGAGAACTTCTCACCTCCAATGGTTTGGGACTTCACCCCCAAACAACTAGAAGACCCCGATAAAGTGGTAGAATATTTGAAAGGAAAATGCTGCGGCTATTCCAGAGAGACACAAATTACTGCACTGTGCTGGGCCCTGGCCAGGATCTACCAAACACTGCCTGATGTTATACAGCACCCTCAGGGGAAAGAGAGGGAAACCAGACCCACAGGCACCACAGCTACTCCAACTCCTGCGAGAGGCACTGCAGCTATTCCAACCCTTACAACAGGTACTGTGGCTACTCCAACCCCATCACCGGCACTACAGCTACTCAACCTCCGGCAACCAGCACTGCAGCCAAACCAGAAAACCAATCCGTGTCAGTATCAGTTGCCTCTATACAGAAGAAGAAACACACAAAGAAATCAGTTTGCTTAGTAAGGTATGAGGATGAACCAGGTTCATCCCTGGAAGTGAGTAATGGATACTATGACCAGGATTAGAAGGGCCCTGCCTCCAGCCAGGAAGAGAGGGACAACCAGGTTTATTGGACTATGTGGATTCAATGGCCTGGCATGTCAGATCCACAAGAGTATAAGGCTCTAGTGGACACCAGTACACAGTGTACCCTAATACCATCAAGATATAAAGGGGCAGAACCCATCTGTATTTCTGGAGTGACAGGGGGATCCCAACAGTTGACTGTATTGGAAACTGAAGTGAGCTTAACTGGGAATGAGTCACAGAAGCATCCCATTGTGACTGGCCCAGAGACTCCGTGCATCTGGCATAGACTATCTCAGGAGAGGGTATTTCAAGGATCCAAAAGGATACCGGTGGGCTTTTGGCATAGCTGCCTCGGAGATAGAAGAAATTAAACAGCTGCTGCTTTGCCTGGCCTCTCAGAGGACCCTTCTGTTGTGGGGCTGCTGAGAGTCAAAGAACAACAGCTGCCAATCACTATCACAACAGTGCATTGGTGGCAATATCACATCAACTGAAACTCTCCAATTCCCATCCATAAGCTGATTCATCAACTGGAGAGCCGAGAAGTGATCAGCAAGACTCGTTCGCCCTTTAATAGCCCCACAGGGCCAGTGCAAAAATCTAATGGAGAGCGGAGGCTGACAGTAGATGTGGCCTGAATGGAGTCACACCGCTGCCAAGTGCTGCCATGCCGGACATGTCAGAACTTCAATACAAACTGGAGTCAGAGGCAGCCAAGTGGTATGCCACAACTGATACTGCTAATGCATTTTTCTCAATCCCTTTGGCAGCAGAGCACAGGCCACAGTCTGCTTTCACTCGCAAGGGTGTCCAGTACACCTGGAACCGACTGCCCCAGGGGTGGAAACACAGCCCCACCATTTGCCATGGATTGGTCCAGACTGCACTGGAATAGGGTGAAGCTCCAGAACACCTGCAATACACTGACAACATCATTGTCTAGGGCAACACAGCAGAAGTTTTTGAGAAAGGGAATAAAATAGTTCCCAGGAGATCCAGTTTTTAGGAATGAAATGGCAAGATGGATGCCATCAGATCCCAATGGACGCAATCAACAAAAGAGCAGCTATGTCTCCACCGACTAACAAAAAGAAAACACAAACTTTCTTACGTGTTGTGGGTTTTTGGAGGATGCGTATCCCAGACTACAGTCTGATTGTGAGCCCTCTCTATCAAGTGACCTAGAAGAAAAACGATTTTAAACGTGGCCCTAAGCAACAACAAGCCTTTGCACAAATTCAACAGGAAATAGTTCACGCAGTAGCCCTGGGGCCAGTCTGGGCAGGACAAGATGTTAAAAATGTGCTCTACACCGCAGCCGGGGAGAATGGCCCTACCTGGACCCTCTGGCAGAAAGCACCAGGGGAGACTCAAGGCTGACCCCTGGGGTTTTGGAGTTGGGGATACAGAGGATCGGAGGCCTGCTATGCGCCAACTGAAAAAGAAATATCAACAGCATACGAGGGGGTGCGAGCTGCTTCGGAAGTGGTTGGTACGGAAGCACAGCTCCTCTTGGCACCTCGACTGCCGGTGCTGGGCTGGATGTTCAAAGAAAGGATCCCTGCTACACACCATGCAACTGATGCCACGTGGAGTGAGTGGATCGCACTGATCACACAGCGGGCTCGAATGGGAAACCAGAATTACCCAGTAATTCTGGAATGTAAAACTGATTGATTCTGGAAGCTGATGACTGGCCATAAGGCAAAGATTTTGGAATATCACTAGAGGAGGAGGTGACACATGTGGAAAAGGCCCCACTGTATAATAAACTACCAGAAAATAAGAACATGCCCTGTTCACTGATGGATCTTGATGGATTGTGGGAAAGCATCGGAAATGGAAGGCTGCTGTGTGGAGTCCTACACGAGTTGCATAAGCCACTAAAGGACAAGGTGAATCCAGCCAGTTTACAGAGGTAAAAGCCATCCAGCTGGCTTTAGACATTGCTGAATGAGAAAAATGGCCAGTATTCTATCTCTATACTGACTCATGGATGGTGGCAAATGGTCTGTGGGGGTGGTTACAGCAGTGGAAGCAAAGCAACTGGCAGCGCAGAGGTAAACCCATCCGAGTTGCCCCATTGTGGCAAGGTATTGCTGATCGATAGAGAATCTGGTTGTAAAAGTATGACACGTAGATGCCCACATACCCAAGAGTGGGGCCACTGAGGAACATCAAAACAACAAGCAGGTGGATCAGGCTGCTAAGACTGAAGTGGCTCAGGTGGATCTGGACTGGCAACATAAAGGTGGATTATTCATAGCTCGCTGGGCCCATGACACCTCAGGCCATCAAGGAAGAGATGCAACATATAGGCAGGCTTGTGACCAAGGGGTGGACTTGATCATGGACACTGTTGCACAGATTATCCATGAATGTGAAACGTGCTGCAATCAACAGGCCAAACGGTTAAAGCCCCTCTGGTATGGAGAACGATGGCTGAAATATAAATATGGGGAGGCCTGGCAGATTCATTCTATCACACTCCCTGTTCGTTCTATCACACTCGCATTTTCCTTTTTCCTTCGCTGGGGGAGAACGAGCGAAAGACCGTGTGGTTCTTTGCTACCTGCTGGGGCTAAACCATGACCCAAGGCCTGGGGCCCAACACCGCTAGTAAATACACGAGGTGAAGAAAGTGTTAAGAACCTCTGCCTTTTTAGTTTTGTTGGTGACTAATTCACCTCTCTTGTTTAACAGCAGGCCAATATTTTCCTTCTGTTTCTGCTTGTCGTTTATGTACCTGAAGAACCCTTTCTTGTAGGTTTTGACATCTCTGGCCAATTTCAATTTGAGCTGAGCTTTTGCTTTTCTAACTGCATCTCTGCACACCCTGCCAATGCCCTTGTAGTTCTCAACAGGTATTCATCCACTTTTCCACCTCTGGTATGCTTCTCTCTTGGTTTTGAGCAGACTTAGAAGCTCACAGTTAAGCCAAGGGGGTCACTTGCTCCACCTACTTCCCTTTCCTTTAAAGGGAACAAACTGTTTTTCTGCTTCCAGGAGAGTGTTCTTCAAAACCTCCCAGCACTCGCTAACTCTTTTATCCTCCATGGAAGCTTCCCACAGAATTCTTCCCAACTGAGCTCTGAGCAAGCTGAAGTTTGCTCTTCTAAAATCTGAAACCTTTGTCTTAGTACTAACCTTCAGCGTGCTCAGCAGGACCCCAAACTCTACAATACTGTGATCACTGCAGCCAAAGCTATCACTAACCGAGATACAAAGCAGGTTTTGTTGATTTGTAAGTAGCAAGTCCTCATTCCTCATTCAAAGCCTCATTCCTGGTTGGCACATCTAACATTTGTATGAGGAAGTCTTCTACGCATTCCAGGAACTTGATGGATGACATGAGCTGCAGTATTGTTCCTCCAACAAATGCCTGGGTAGTTCAAGATCAGAACCAGGTTCTGTTGACCCGAAGCTTGCTTAAGTGACCCAAATATTGCTTCGCTGGCCCTATCATCTTGGTTTGTAGGTCGGTAGCAGATGCCTACTGTAAGAACCCCCTTGGAGACAATCCCTTCAATCGTGACCCAGAGGCATTCCATAGGGCTTCAACAATCGCAGTAGTTGACATTCAAGGTTCTCCTTATTATCTTTAGGTTAAGGTTATGGTAAGTGGTTTTCTTCAGACATCCCATCCAAAATGGCTGCTCAAAAGTGAGCTGGGTTCTACATTGTCCAGTACATCGGCGGACTTCCAAAGTTACTTGCACAGTTCCCATGCAACCTGGCCTGAGAGTTTAGTTTAAACCGCAAGAACCAATGCTTCTCTTAGGTACTACAAAATGGAAAAGCCAACCTCGCTCTTGAGTTCAAGATAGTTTGGAAAGTTTTAAGCCTCTCCTCACAAGTGCAAATGCAAAGAAAGCACAGTAAATGCATCATAAAGACCATAGAGGGAAAGAAGTGCTTACAAACTATTTTTTTTTTTTAATTCCACAGAAAGATGACATCATCTTTTTTATTTTGTTTAAAAGTCAAAAAAGAAGGATTGTGGGACTGTAAATAGACAAATTTATTCTTGAACTTTCCTTGTGATTAAAATCTGCTACTCAAGTCAAAATGACAGGACTGAAATGTCAACCAATCCGAGACCCATAAAGTTCCTTTTCCAAAATATGTAAAGAGAGAATACACAGTGGAGAGCCTGCACAACTGTGATTCTTTGGTACTTCAGGAAGTATAGGGCCTGCAAGTGTTTCTTTCTTTCTTTTCTCCTGAACTTTGAAGGACGTTGTCCAAATTACACAAAGCACTGACCACCTTTTGAGAACAAAACATTACGTTTAGAAGCTTAGACAAGAACACATTTTTTCCACTGCTAAGGTACAGAATAGGGGCTGCATAAGGAAGGATCTCGCACAGCTATAAAATAAGCAAAATATTCAATCAAAGAATGTGAATCTGTCAGAATCTGTCTGAATGGTTAAACTGGCTAACTGTTTCCATTGTCAGTTTTAACAAATAGGCAGACAGTGTACTGCTGAAATCTAAACAAAACCTGCAGTCTTTATAAAAGCACTAACAATGGTTCATTGTTTTCAAACAAGAGGTATGACCTCACACGACCCTGTCAATCTTGATTGTATAACCAAGCAGAGTAGATTTAAAAGCTGAAAATTCTGAAGTAACATCAAGAACAAGTTACTGTGAAACCTTTAAAAATAGCTTTTCATTGTTTGTTGAAAATCAGTGCCACAATTGAGAGCAAAACCAAGAATCATACTGTTAAGCAACTCAGAAACCATGTATAACGAAACCATAACAACTTCTAGTTCCTTCTATGTATCCAGTTTGCTGTTAGGCTATTTATGATAACACTTTTCAGGGATTATGCTTTACTTCACTTAGTAATAATATTTTAGAATTTTCATCTAGTAAGATAAAATTTGCTCTTGCTTTATGTAGTAATACGATACTGTGCTGAAATACAACACGGAACGTAGCTTTCAACAACTTCCAAATGTTTCGACTTCAGAATTTAAATTATTTAAAACTACATCAGTATTAGTTTGAGAAAGAGAAATTCTGTCAGGGAAATACTTAATTTTTAATTTACTTTTTAAAATTTTTCCACTGTTACCTGCCCAATTAAGACCCTCCTACAAAACAAAGTTGACCTTCCTTTTTAAAAAAAAATTAAACGTAATTACCTTTGCCTATAAGGACACCTATTTTGGAATCCAACTTTTCTCCTGGATCACAATTCCTTGTCACCAGTTTAAGGACAGGAAGAAAGGGTCTAACATCACAAAGTCTCCGTGTTTCATCCTCTAATTCTTCATGTACAGCAGTCTGATTCACGCATGAGAACATGTAAGAGTCAATCTCCATGAGGAGATGAAAGAGTGGATAGGCATGTGCCTGCTTCCATAACAGCTGCAAAGAAAATAAATAAATAAAACAAATCAAGAAAGCATGGACATATCTTATGGCATTGAAGGTAACATTAATTTCCATTTATGTTCCCAAAAGAACATAAAGAGTAACATGTTTGCTAATGGTTAATTTTTATCCCTATATATCATTATGTATTTACTTTGTCTTGTTTGTAGTCACTATCTTAAGGTTATTTTTAAGCAGCAACTTGTGTGCATAAATATCCCAGGGGTAAAAAACACATAGGGACAAGAACTACGAGGTGATGAGAGAAAGGCAGCACTAACCCTCATCCTGATGATTATCCTGGGATTGACCCAATGTAGTCCTATTTGCAGTAAAGTTGCAGTTAGGGTTGTTCAGCCTGGAGAAGAGAAGACTCCAGGGACATCTTATAGCCCCTTCCAGTACTTAAAGGGGGCCTACACAAAAAGCGGAGGGGGACTCTTTATCAGGGAGCGCAGTGATAGGACAAGGGGTAAATTTCAAACTGAAGGAGGGTAGATTATTGGATTAGACATTAGGAAGAAATTCTTCACTGTGAGGGTGGTGAGGCACTGGAACAGGCTGCCCAGAGAGGTTGAGGTCCCATCCCTGGAGGTGTCCAAGGCCAGGCTGGACGTGGCCTTGGGCACCCTGGGCTGGTGGGAGGTGTCCCTGCCCAGGGCAGGGGGGTTGGAACTCGATGATCTTCAAGGTCCCTTCCAACCTAAACCATTCTATGATTCTATGAATTCTGCATTCCAGAAACGTGTTCCGTGATATCTTGCCTAGCTGAGTGAGACCTGAATCTAGCAACTACCTTTGGTGTAGAGCAAAAATTCCAATTTCAAAGGTATCAAAAGACTAAATCTATTATTGCTTCTGTGTTATTCTCCAATAGCTAATTATATTGATTAAAAATCTGTACCTTTTTTTTTTCCTCCTGAGTTCTCTAACTTCGATATCCAGCTACTTATTACTTATTATTTACTTAATACTTAATATTTATTATTTCCCTTAATGACTGTAAAATTTAAAAACCCATGAAGTCCCCGGAAGCGACTTCCACTGAAAGCAGTGATTTGCCATCACCCAAAGTACTGGCCTGGTAGACTTATAAAGTCTACAGAAATGAAAAATTCTTCAGCCCTCAAATAATTGGCTATTTTTCTTCTTTTTTCTTATTTTAATCTTAACAGTTTAGTGTATAAGATAAACTCCTTGTATCTGATCTCAAGTCCTCTATTTATTCATCCAAGGGTCCGCAAATTAGGGCTTGTCACAGCAATGTGGCGGGAGCAAAGCTACTAGTCCAATGTGCTGTCGAAGTCTTCATTATTGTTTTGTCTTCAAATACAGTGATTTCCATTAAAGACTTCTGCAGTTATGATCACCATTCCTTTTCTTTAAAAAACAGCTAAATATCAACAGTACCTGTTTATAGCAGACAGCTTAGTTAAAGTCCCTTATTGTTGGCACTTACATACTTGTTCTTTAAATTCTTTATCAGTTGAAATCACTATCAGCTACTCCATTGCCTTACCGACCAACTAACCTGTATTTGCTCAGGTTACCCTTTTACTAAAACAACAATGACATTTTTCCAGTCAGAATAATTTCAAGTATTTGAATATAGCACAAAACTTATTTCTCAGTTCACTTCAATATCTAGTGGCACTGTCATTTCTTCTAAAATACTAAGTGCTCCACTGCGTTAAAAAAAATACTTGTGCCTAGAAAGTTTCAAGTTAGGAGTACAATAAATTATATGAAGCTTCTACTGATACAAATAAAATAATTTCTATAAACAAGTGAATACTGTCAGACTGAATAGGAATGAAAAACGATGTATTTATTTGCCAGGCAATGCAATGGAATAAGAAATCACACTTTTTTATTTTCTTTTAGAAATTTATTATGCTTAAGGAGCAGGTTACTTGGTGTTGTAATGCACACACCACCTAAATCCAGAGTAACTTGTCTAAATGTCCTCACATGGCCATTGTCTCCTGAAAGATCAGCAGATTATTCTTTAATATCTGTGCTTATTTCCTTACATGCTCCCCCTCCTCTGACTTGAGTATTCCCTCACTTTTTAAGTGATGCCCTAACACAGCACTTTTACACAACTTTTAAGAAATAGCATACATAGTCTTTAAAGCATCTATCTTTGGTGTCAATCAAAAGAAGCAGGAGCACAATGTGTGACTTCTATATCAAAAATTAAATTAGACAGTGTCTCCTGTTTGCACACTAATCAGAGAAATGTTAAATCAACGTACAATGTATTACCAATGTGTTAAAAAAAGGTTTAGATGTAGCAATACAGTATTAATATAGAGCTATTAGAATATTCTCTGAAGTGTAACCATCAGCAAAAAGTAATTTCTCCAAACCTTGCCATCTGCCCAAAAACATTGCAAACCCCCAGATATACATGCAACTTTATTTATCAGTCTGCTATGCAAGTGCCTTCAATACATCATTTTTTATGGCAACTCAAAATCATTACTTGATTTGCCAAAAGGCACATAAAAATTAGAAAAAGCACTCAGTCCAAATGTAAGTTAACTTAAAAGTTAATTGACCATTTGGTATTACCTGTTTAATATGAGATATGGTGGCATCTCGAGGGACATCCAGGTTGATGTAGATTCCAGTGGGCAACAGGAAGTCCACGGATATTGAGCCATCAGCACCAATCTGTGAATCCACTGCCCAGATGTCAAGGCTGTCTGTCACGGCAGGAGGCATTATGGAATCTCAATAATATCGTAACCACATGGCCTTAGGGGAAAAAAAAAAATTAAAATTCAGTATACTTAACCTTCTATAATTAGACACACATTTTAAAGCCTTTGGAAAGTTTACACAAGCCTGCTTGTACAGCTCAGCTTGCAGGTCTGGGGTCTCAAATGCCAGTAGGGCAAACACATAAGCATAGTTTTATTCATTAATTCCATTTAGCATAATAAAAGCGCTTGCCTGGTAAAGCACTATTGTTGAGATGTTTATATCTTTAAGACAAAGTAACAACAGAAAAAAAATAACTAATTAGAGGTTGGCTAAAACAAAGTTAGAACCTAATTTTAGATTTTCTCTAAAACCATTTACCTGCATAAAATACAAAGCAAACTTTTTAGACAAAGCATGACAATATTTAACATGAAAACACATAATCAATTTCATAATTTTGTTTTTGCAAATTTCCCTTTAGTTGTCCACAAACGTGGCCAGAGTGACATATTCAACTTGAAAGTCTATATTAATAGCAAGAAAATCATCTTCAACTCTATTAGAAAGTGACATCTTCCCCTAAAGACATTTATCCCACTTTGCTTTCAGCCTTAAACAAAGATCACCTCCTGTGAATTCAACCCACTGTGTAAACTGCATCCACTGCGGGGTAGAGGGGAGCCCTTTGTGCGATCTACTTCAGGTCGTTACACTGGCTTCCCGATTTACACTGAGAACAACACTGATTGCCAACACAAGAGGGCTGTGAGAACGAGTCATGGGCCAAACTGTAAAATGTGTGGTGGCACTAGTGACTAACAGTATCGCATCTAACTGACACAAAGGCAGAAAGCCATCTGGATTGCGAGCAATAATACCAGAGACATTTTAAACAACTTCCAGCTAAAGGAAAAAAACCCAAGAATCAAAATAATAATAAAAAGCTATTTCAGGCTATTAACCTCATGGCTATTCTTACCTACTGTCACAGTAAAAACAACTTCTCATACAAAAGGAGGAAGTAATTAAAACTACTTAATCTTGGCTACTCAAGTATCTGATCAATGATTATTTGAATTTAATAGCAACAAAGCTCAACAGTTAATGTTGATAGACAGCACTCAAACCTTCCCACATAAAGTGTAAATTTTCTCTAAACCTTGACTTATGCGTTTCAGATTCACATATACATATATGCACACTCTCAATCTCAAAACCACTCAATTTGTATTTTAATATACCAGTTCTGAAAGAGCTGCTTAGACACAGAGATTAGTAGAACATCTGTAAAACGAGAAAGAAAATTTAACACTCATCTTTGTATTTATTTAATGTATACAAACAAGAAGCCTTACAACAAGATTTCGCAAACCAAGACAACTGCCTGCGATTTTTTCCTCTCTGGAAATCTGTGCATCTGGTACGTGCACCAAGCATTAAGACTGAAGTGGAACAACTATCACTACAAGCTGTCAACATCGAGGCTGTAAGCCTCCACACTGCCATACTACGGATCTCGCAACGCACTCCCGGTGAAGCTGCGCGGCAGGGTGCCAGGCTCACTGGGAGTGCCTGCTCCCCCCTCCCGCTCCCCCACCATCCGCCCGCTTCAGCACACCTCAGCTCTCCTCATGAGCCCTTCCAGCTTCTCACCCAGGCGGAATCAACGAGTAACTTTCTTTGACGTTATCTAGCTGAATCAAATCACGGAAGGATCTAAAGACATCACCTCCTTTCAGCAGCAGCAAGCCTCCAGATTGTGTCATAGTGCTTCAGGCAACTACGGCCTCAAGATGCGGTCCTACAACTGGCTAAAACTGACAGAAGATCACACTGCCCTTCCTGTCAGCAAGATCACAGCACTGATCCAGCTGAGATTTTAGGTATTTCTCTAAAGTTAGTTTTCAGCCAAAACAGCTTTCTAAGCAGGCACGCTGCAGGAACACAGAAAGGCGGCGGTGGTGACACTTAGCTGGGAACACGGCAGGACCACCCCTTCTGACAGCAGCCCAGATTTCGAGCAACTTCAGAAACACATGAAATAATATTTTCATTTGCTTTCAACAGGGAGAAAGCAGTCCCAAATAAAAGACAATTAAAATTCTAAACACCTACAGCAAAATGAATACTTCACACTAACACAGTTCCAGCTAGGTAAAAGAGGAGGGAGGAATCTAGTGAACAGCAGTAAGAGCACTAAGTTACGTAGATTTTCATCACTGATGACTTCTATAAACATTCACTTGTCTTGACACTATTTCACCAACAGACCAGACTTTCACCATAGACGCAATGTAAGCTATTTTTGTCTTCATTATGGATTCCTGCAGAGGGTGAGAATTTCCTCTGTGAAATCAATGTGAAAGTTACAGAATTTAATTTTCTGTCTTTCCTCTGTATTGCGTCCTTGGTCACAAGATAATCAGACATTTTAAGGAGGAGAGACCAGCCAACAGACCACAGTCCCTGAACAGCTCTTGAGAACAGCTGTGTGTTCCCAGGTGCAGGGGTTTTTGGTTGTTCTTGTTTTGTTGGGGGTTTGTGTGTAAGTGCATGTGGGTGGAGGGCTTTTGCTTTTTAAAGGACTTACCGTCTCTAGGCAGGCAGAAGAATTTGCTCTAGTGCCAACAGCCTTATTTCCAGAAGCCAAAAGACCTTGTAGCTTCCCCTCCACCTCTCAACAAAAGTGTATCTCAACATCTAACCAAAGACACCACTAGGAAAGGAAAAAAGGAAAAACCAAACAGATAAAAAAGGACTACCAAAAGCAGGCTGCTGCTTCACTGGTTCCTAAAAGGGTTTCAGGAAAGATGACAGTCAAAAGTAAGATACATAGGTTTTTCTGTGAATTGCAGCCCGCTTGTTTTTTTTCCCTAACCAAAACGTGGAACTAGAACCACACATGCCTGGTGGTCACAGCTCTCTCAGGACGAAATAAAAATAAGTGTGCTATCCCAAATAGACGGCAGACACCTCTTTCAAACAAGGGTGCATTTTAAGGGCATGTAAGTATCTACAGCTTTTCAGGTTAAATACAAACCTAGATTTATTTTTCTTTTTGCTAAAACCATGAATATTTACACACAGGACAAATATCCGAAATTAGCTTGTTTTGATGATGCAATAACTAGGAGCATTTGGCTTATCCTGACTTTTGCTTTATATAATAAGTTATGACAACTGTTAAGCACCACATTCAAGATGATCATCACTGTGATCAATACAGCTTTTTATCCATTGCTTGCTCTGTCATGTGGCAGTCAAGGGGCTAAAAGAGAAAAAAAAAAAAAAAAAAAAAAAAAGAGTCTTGCAGCAGTGAAAGCAATTGAAAAGGGCCACCCTATCCAGACACACAAGAACAGTGTTTACACAATATCTTACTGTCCAGAACAGACTGGATGACAATCTGACCACAGTAATTTTCTAGGAAACAGCAGCAGCGTATCACATAGTCTAAGTAGGAGAAACACTAAGCACTTACACAATATAATCATTGTAATCATTTTTCTAACTACATAAACATCCAATACTATAAAAAGATGAGCAAGCTATAAAGGAAATATTTGAGAACAAATAAGGAAAAAGAATCTTGCAGCAGAGATGGAAAGGCAGAATACGCAGGAAAGTTTACGTCCTATGAAACTTAGGAGGCATTTAAAAAAAGAAAAACAGGAAAAATTCGTCCTTCTTTAAATTTGAAAGAATTCTGATTTCTTCTGAAGACTGAAGTCAAATATACACACTAGATCAGTGTGCCGGTTCATGGCTCTGTAGAACTATATCCTCTTCTATTCCTAAAATCACGACAAATCCACAGCTGCTGCCACAGCCTGTGAGCTTACAGGTCCACGACTGCTGTTCTGCAGTCAATACCCTGGCAGCAGTTTCAGACTGTTGCATGGGACTCCCATTTTGCTGACTTCCACTGTATTTCTAGCGACTACAAGAGGATCACTTCGCACACAAGCTAGACTCTCACAAGTCACTGTTTCCTGCCTGCAGGTTCACCGTATCTGTAGCTCACTTTGAGGGCAGTCTACAGTCAGAAGCAGCGCTGTTACGTTTTCCCCCTTTCGTGGCTGTCCCCCACCTCCCTAGCCACACAAAGGAAAAACAATAGGAACAAACATGACTAGATTTCCATCTGCTCCGGGAAGGACCTGCTTCACCCTGTGAAGGCACCACATCAGAAGCAAGGGTGGGGTGAGAACAGCGTTGTTAATCTCCAGCAGTACTGACAGGGATGAGATCAGGCGTAAGGTGGAATCGCAAGCTAGGCTTTGTTTAAAGGTTTAACGTGACAAGAGGAAGCACCCACGCCAAGCAACGCATGTACTGCTACGAAG
This sequence comes from Pluvialis apricaria, assembly GCA_017639485.1. NCBI lineage: Eukaryota > Metazoa > Chordata > Aves > Charadriiformes > Charadriidae > Pluvialis > Pluvialis apricaria. The sequence goes on from CM030014.1 coordinate 29,324,990, forward strand.
TGTATTTTCGGTTCACCAGACCTCCCAGTTCACAAAGGATCAACAGTGACCCTCTTGTAAAGATGGGATCTAATGCACTGACAATTAAAGTTGATTCTGTATGTTATTTCACACCATGCCACGGAAATGCTGATTTTGCCCTAAAGAGTGAACCCACTTCAAGATTCTGGCCTTCTGCAGCTACAATTTCAATCTAAACTGCTTACAAATTTAAAAAGTAAACACAAACAATTTGATTATAAATACAAATGCCTGAATCAGCAAAGCTAAGATTTTTCCACTCCAGGAATGCCATGGTTATGTATCTACAATAGCAAAGATTTTAAGAATTCAAGACATCTACAGTGTAGCCTGGGAAGTTATTTTTAAAGATCATGTGGTACTATAAATATTTCCCAGTAGTTTTAGTTCAACTGCCACATGAGCTGGCCCTATGGAATGGAAAATTAAGTGTCCGTTTAGTCAGGATACCTCCAGAAATCAGAATAAAAATATCACTATTTAGTTTTCTAAAAATATTTATGTACAGAAAACATGAAAGACCTTATTTAAATGTCATTCCCTCACAGTGCTCACACTGGTACCAAGAGTCGACTCTCAGCTATTCAAGTCTAGATGCTCTCATTTTCCTCAAGAATATAACTAATTTTCCACAAACAAAGAGAATTTAATTATTTTTTTTCCACGGTCATGATTATTTTGCCTGTTCATCTTCTGTAGCTTTATTCCTCTGCTGTACCCATAGGTTTTAAAAAAAAATGAACTAGGTTTTAAAAACTGAAGCCAGGATTTTAAAACCACAATGAATGGTGTTTCTACTTTGATATTAATGCCTCTAAATAAAAGTGGCCTAGTTTTCAAGAAATGCTGAGCACCTGAATTTGCAATTGACTTCAACAGGACTTAGAGAGAGAAAAAAATGCAAATATGTTAACTGGTTTCAAATTAAAATTTAATTTCATTTTAAGCAGCTTGATTTGAACAGATGGTTAGATTAGATTACCTCTGGTTCTCCCTTCTTATGGAAATTATTCAATGAAAGTGTAATTTTAAAACTAGCTGTAAATGAGATTATTGTCTTCAGAATTTTTTTTCTGCAAAACAAGTCTACAGGCAGAGAACACCACTATTAAAATGGTATTCCAGACTCAGAAGATTATCAGAACTGGTTTGAACAATGACGATAAAGGGAAATTCTTACTCCTCATTGCTTTATATTCAGGCAAGTAAACAGTTCCCGCTCCCTCTAAAGATTATTCACGATGAAACAAACAAATGAATAAAACTTAAGTCCCAGGCTCCCGATAGGCTTCAGACAATTCACAGGCAGCACATGATTCATAATGAACATAAAATACAGAAGGAACATAACAGATTCTCACAGCTAATTCATGACTATCCTCAGCTCTATCTTGAAATCACTATATAGATAACATTAAAATCTATATATAAAAATAAGGAGTTCCAGGCCATCTTTTTGTATTGTATAGTTAAAGTGAGTTGGAGGGAGAAGAAAAACTCCTTTCACATTTAAATGCTACCGTCTGGAATTGTGTTTAGAAGCATTTGATCACTGGATCCCACTGAAGCTGGGGCCACTGTAAGAAAACATCCCCTTTCAGCTCACTGGAATCCAGTTCTGCATGGTCAAGACAGGAGGGAATACAAAGAAATGGAAGAAAACAGCAGATTAGAAAAGCACTGTCATATAAGTAGCAGTTAATGTGACACCTTGACGAACAGAGCCAGGGAGACGAGGAGAAAAGCTCAAATGAAGCAAAAAGTCCAGTCAAATAATTCAGTATTCTATGTCAATTGGGCTGTGAGAACACATCTGGTGCATTCACCTTAAGGAACATTTGTAAACAGCTCTCTTAGATTTTGATAAGTTTTAAACAGCAGCAGGCAAAGTGGGACCTGACATTAAGACCACTGCATTCTGTATAGTGCACTCCAGGATAGTAATATGAGATGAAAGATTTGGGAGAAGATTAGACCTGGTTAGTTCACAATTCGCTTTTGATAATCCAGATCACTAGATATTTTATGTACTAGGGGAAGGCTAGCATGAAATGTTCAGATATGTTGAGGTCTGGTATTAGAAAATGATTCTACTGAACACTTAAATGATGAGATGCTCACATGGATATTTTAAATGAAAGCAAAACAAACAAAAAAATACAGCTTAACAAAAACGGTGAATGGAGCTGACACAAGGGAAGAAAGAGGACTGGACAGTCAGACTGAAGGGGAAAGGAGGAGAAAGAGCTGAACCTTAACCCACAACAAAGATGTCATTTTAACACAGGTGAGTCAGACAGTTTCCTACAAAGCTGCATAACTGCTCGTGCCAGCAAAGCGAAGATGTAAACAGAAGCAAGATGAGTGGTGGAGGAAGAGTGACAGTTTCTTCCAGCCCCAGGGCTCGCTTGCCACTTTACAGTTCTTAATCTCATTTTTTAAAATGTAGGTAAAACTGCAGCCTAAAGGTCTGGCTTTATAACAGCCCAAGCTATTATTCAAAAGACTATTTAATGTGTCTGTCATGAATCTGAGAAGATGCATTAATAATCTGGAGTTGCGCTTTCATCGCTTTCTTGTACCAAGTAAACTGTAGGGTCCCCATCCCCCCTATTGCTATACAAGAATTCTTAACAGTCTAACAAAAAAACCTAGGAATATTAAATCAGTATTAGTTCTGCTATTTTCTTGCCTGTTCTACCACTCAGAGTAATTACTTGTTCCACTGTAAACACAGAGGAAAGGAGGAGTAAACATTCCACTGACAAGACATTTAAACATATAAATGCTTAACACTTCCTCTCCTTTAGAATTGTACAAATGGACCTAGACCATCAAATTTCACCAGCAGGCAACTGTTTCTTTCACCTTTTAAAATGTTATGTCTCTAAATTATGAGCTAGATAACTTTCTACTAGAATAAAAAGTTAAGACCAGAAATAGAGATTTTCGTATAGATGGATACCTCTTCACACAGGGACTAACAGGATTCACTGTTCAATTATTTCTGATATTTCAATCAAAACCTCTAGGAAAGAGTGTTATTCTCCGGCAGACAGACCATATGCATCTAGAAAGAGGTAAAAAAGCAAAATAATTAAAAACAGTGGAAAATTAATTAGGAATGAAATTTTCTCCTAAAAAGAGGGCAAAACACAGAGCTATCACATAAGCAGACTGTGCTTAAGTCTCATATACAGAGATGCCATGGATACTAAAAGTTAGAAAGACGCTTTTAGGGAAAAAAATAGTAATAGTTTACAGCTTCATCAGACTGGACATTCTTCCTGATTGGGTTTCTTACATAGAACAACCTGGTTTGGATTTTTGCAGTTAGTTTTCTTCTGATACCGGCTTCAGTGTCATCCACTACACAGATTCAGTGGTGGCTGGTCACAGCCGTCGTTATATGAACAGGACTGCTCAATGCTGAACAAGCATTGGAAGAAATCCAACAATTCAAGCCTAATGCAAATATTTGCAACGAGATATATAACATAATGCAAATGAGAAGCTCAACATGAGCCAGCAATGTGCGATGGCAGCCCAGAAGGCCAACCGTATCCTGGGCTGCATCAAAAGAAGTGTGGCCAGCAGGGCGAGGGAGGTGATTCTGCCCCTCTACTCCGCTCTTGTGAGACCCCACCTGGAGTACTGCATCCAGCTCTGGAGTCCCCAGCGTAAGAAGGACATGGACCTGCTGGAGCGTGTCCAGAGGAGAGCCACGAGGATGATCCGAGGGCTGGAGCACCTCTCCTATGAGGACAGGCTGAGAGAGTTGGGGCTGTTCAGCCTGGAGAAGAGAAGGCTCTGGGGAGACCTTATTGTGGCCTTCCAGTCCCTAAAGGGGGCCTACAGGAGAGCTGGGGAGGGACTTTTTACTGGGGCATGTAGTGATGGGACGAGGGGGAATGGCTTTAAGCTGGAAGAGGGCAGGTTTAGATTTAACATTAAGAAGAAGTTTTTCACTTTAAGGGTGGTGAGGCACTGGAACAGGTTGCCCAGAGAGGTTGTTGAAGCCCCGTCCCTGGAGGTGTTCAAGGCCAGGCTGGACGTGGCCTTGGGCACCCTGGGCTGGTGGGAGGTGTCCCTGCCTATGGCAGGGGGGTTGGAACTCAAATGATCTTCAAGGTCCTTTCCAACCTAAACCATTCTGTGATTCTATGATTTAGATGTATTTCATGCACCTTCTTCATGACATTTGTTTATAAAGATAACTCGAAGTGTAATGCTATTTGGTAGAAAAGAATAATCCTAGAAATCGCCCACAATCAATACTTTTGTCATGAACTTAATGGTAATAAAGCCAATAGTCCTGGCCATTCATTACAAGGACTAAAAATAATCTAAGAATCACAGACTAATTTAGGTTGGAAGGGACCTCTAGGAGTCATCTGGTCCCAAGATTAGTTTCAACACTGAAGTTAAAGCATGTTGCTTAGGAGTTTGCACAGTTAAACTATGGAAATCTCCACAGATGGAGGCTCCACAGCCTTCATGAGCAACCCGCTCCAGTGCTTAACCACCCTCACAGTGGAATTTTTTTACGTATCTTCTATTGGAATTCCCTTCCTTGCAACTTTTGTGCATTCTGCCCCTTGCATCCTGTCTTTCCATCCACTTCTCAGACATCTGGTCACACCTTCTCTATAATCCTCCTTCAGGCAGTGGAAAAGTCTAGTAAAGATCATTCTCTCCTTGTCGTCTCCAAACAAAGGTCATGCGCACCCCAAACCTCGAACACCACATGCTGCAGCGCCCTAACCACCTCGGCTGGACTCTCGCCTGCCTGTGAGCGTCCCTTTTGCTCGAGGGCCCAGAACTGGAGACAGTGTTCTGGATGCAGCTTCAGAGGTGCTGAGTGGAGGGGAACAATCCCTTCTCTTGCGGGCTGGCTGCCATCCCACCGAGGCAGCCCGGTGTGCGGTTGGCCCTCACCCGCACCAGGCTGACTGGCACTCTGCACCTCGAACCCCCGAAAAGCCACTGCCCTCAGGGGCGCTCGGAGCCACCCTCAGCAGGCAGCCCTGGGCCCGAGGGGTGTCTGGGGTTACTCTTCCCCAGCTGGGAGATTCGGCATCCGCTTTTAAGACTTCCTGAGAACCTCACCTGACTTTGTATCTGTGACTATGGGCACTACTCAGACTTTATTTTATTGTTTTCAGTACTTTAATGAAGGATTCCAATCGCAAAATACTTTGTGATGATTGAAATCTGTACAAGCATACACAAATGTCCGAATCAAAACAAACAAACAAAAAGGATACAAAAATATTTCCCCCAAAAAGACAAATTAGAATCAATTTTAGGTTAGAACATCTGAATTCTCTGAGACCCTTAAAAAAAAAAGGGGGGGGTGGGGGGGATACAGACACCACAACTTTACTGGCTACTAAACACATGAACGAGTTCTGTGCCTGGCATCAGCCTGTATACAATGATTTAAAATGACTAAAGCTGTCTCCAGTGGGCATTTTTAATTTAATTTCTCTGGAGAGCTCAGTTTCAACTGTGTTGCTGATCTGTTTCGGTAACTTGATTACCAGAGTCAAGAATTAACTTGTCAAAGTAAGTGTGTAAGCAGCAAGTAGGCATGATTTTATTTGGATACTATGATAGGTGCCTATATTTCTACTGTGCTGTCTAGTAAGTCAGTAAAAGACAAATAACTTCATACAACACAGTTTCTGAAAACTTCAGAGGTCAGGATCCAACTATCAGGTGCCACAAGAACCTTTCGCAAGTATGATTACCCGCACTCTGACCTACGGCCTAGATACAGGGACTCATACAAATTTACACGTGCTGACTTAAAACTGTAGCATTTGCCTCAAGTACTAACAGAAAGGGAACTAATACACACATCAACCTCTTCAAATTCATGCTTAATTGAAATTTTATAGTAATTTATTTCCTGCCTTTAAAAAACCAAAAAGTTATCAGTCGAAATGTGTTATTCTGCCAACTAAAACACTTTGGAAAAAATACCAAGTAGGAAACATTTAGCTGGTGTGACCAGGTTTCACAGACGCTTTCTACCCAAATTATGACACCATGTACACATCCCTTTTTAAAGAAGAAGCTAAGAAGAGTCATTTCCTCTTAGCAATAAAGCAATATGCCAAAATATACTTGTTGTAAACTAAAACCGTTTTCCATCCCCTTTCAGTTCTAATGGCCAGATATTTTTCATTCCTAACCATGCATTCAAGCGTATTTCCAATGACTCCTGCAGAATTACATTCACATATCACACAGCATGAGTAAAATCTGCATCAGACAGAAAATTGTACAGATTTCTCCCAGTTTCTAACCTCTACAAGAATATGCTTAAACATCTTACAAACAAGGTGACAGAAAAATTATTACATTCCCCAGCTCAAGCAATAGAAACACAGAGAAATTAATTATACTGTGTTAGTACATAAATGTTTAGTACCATAAGGTGCAATCCACAGTCCCTGAGTTAGGTAGCTAAGCTTCTTGTACCATAAGTGACACACACGTCTCAGCCTGGAATTCACAAAAGCTAGAAGTCAACTAGAAACAGTGAAGAAAAGACACACCTGAGATCCATAAATTGAAGGCTTATGCTAGTTTGATGGATGATGGAACTGCAATACAAGACAAATATTAAAATACTGACAAGAAAAATATCAAAGTCACACAGAAAGCACCAGGACTGGTAAATTACAGCCAAAAGAACAACTATTTTCAAATTCCCAGGAAGATACAGGCAGGTTTCTAACTTTTGCCAGCAAATCTGGGGTTATATGTAATTACACCTATGCCAGGCCACTTTCTGCTCAAAACCATACCCAGAATACACAGGAGCCAAGAGAAACATCCGAAGCCCATCTAATTTTCGCAAGATACAATTGCTTCCAAGATGGGAGATGCTTCAGCAAGAGTCCAAAAGAGTGTCCATTACCAGCTGATCAACTGAAATGAGTATGGAGTCACTGACATTTTTTTTTTTTAATGCAACTATAACTATAAAGTTAAATAGAATAATAGCCTAATAACCACGCTACTGACTTTACAAGCAAAAAACCCAACCCATTAACTGTAATACTTACTCCAGAGAACCTGTTCCTGTTTCAGTCTGACTGTATAGTGAAGTCACTTTTATTAAACATCGTTTTCTTACTATTACCCTTGTTTTCTCGGAAGGTTCCACAAGATGACTTAAATTTGACCTAAAAAAGCAAAACAACATAATGTAATTAACCAAATGAGAAAATCAGCAATTTATAGTTGGTTTAATAGCTCCATAAACTTTTTGTGCAGAAATATCTAATTAACCATACATTTTCATTCTCTTTGAATACTACAGTACCATATTCACATTACACAATTTAACAATTAATATCAAATCCTCAAATGCTCAGTTACCGGAAAGAAAAAAAGGAAAAAGTATGTAGAAGATGCCATTTACTCTAACAATACAGGTATCTTAATCATGAATTACGTAGTCCAAAACACTTTTTAGCTGCTACAAATATTATTGTACACTCAATTTGGATCAGATCAACAGACATCCAATGCAGTTAAAGACAAAAGAAAGGGAAATAGAGTTGCTGTTACTCTCCTAACCACATGTTCTTTCATACTTGGCTGTAAGCTGGTTTTGGTTTTGTTTGTTTTTTTGGTGGTTTTGGGGTTTTTTTGGGTTTTTTTTTTAAAGAGTGTAATGCCATCTATAGTTCTATTGTGGAGAATTTGAGTTGATGACACAAGTGATCCCCATCTTCCTATTCATATTTCAACTTGTGAAACAGCAGGAGAAAGGTTCAATAGGTCTCCCCTTACCAACATCCTGCAGATGTACAGGACAAAATATCTTCACAGAGCCAAGACATCATCTCCATTTAGCTTTGCCTTGCAAACCAGGCTCTCAGCAAAGTGAAACAAAGGAAGAATATTTAAAACTCCCTTGAGAACAAAGCAGTGCTATCAGTTTGCCCTGATATTATCTACAGGTTTGTAGGCCAAGCCACAAAACACAAGGCTCTGCTCCTCCTCCCATAAACAACTCTTTTTCTAAACCACACTAAGGAGTCCACACTGGGCTTGTAGGAACTCAACGCAGTACAGTGGTCAGGAACAAGGGCTGTCATTCCCCCTGTCCCATGCAAAGCCATGCATCCTCTCGGGATCAGCATGTAGAGCACTGGGGAGCAACTTAGATTTCTTCAGTGGCTTTGAGGGAAAAATAGTTGCTGCCCCATCTGCTTAAGTCTGAAAAAAATAAGTTACTGCTCCATGCACAGCCTTTTGAAAACAACCTTGTGGTGCATAAAGGTATGAACTAGTCCAGAAGCTTCTCATGATGAAAAATGAAGGCAGCCTTACACGATGTGGAAATTGCAAGAACAAAGGAGCAGTGTGAATCTCTCATAACCAATGCTAAAGTACCAGTCTGGCATTAACATTTACAGCCATGTCAATACTTGTGTTTATGGAGTCAGAAAAAAACAGAATCAAAAGCTAGTGGCCAGAAGGCAGGAGCTTGGGAGGGGGTGTGAAATGCATCATACTATAGACACAAGATAAACAGTCATTATTTCCAGAACTTCCACCCGAGGGAGCAATCTTTCATGATCTGTGGCCCCTCAGAGGGGGGACACCAGTGTATGCCTGAGGTACCATACTGGGGGCAGAAGCAGGATGTTATTTTAACTAAAAATTGGACATTCCCGTCTTCTAGAGGTCTCTGGTTAACTAGTCACATGCTGACAAATCAAATGGGGAGAGCCTAACACACCATTCTAAATTCATAGGAAACCTACCAGCACCAATACAGCAAAGAATGGTATTTTGAAATTGCATATATGTCACTGCTGGTACATACCATATAAATTTACCCTAACAACAACAACCACTTCCATAGAGGTTGGCAGACCACAGAAAAGCCTCCTAAACACAACGTGGGAATCGCAGGCAAGACGCACAATACTAGTTTTCTAATGTCAACACTGATTAACTGGAAAAAAATGTGACCTTATTCCTTCCCTATACCATACTATCTACCCATTTGATGAAGTTCATAAATGGGAACAATGTGTAACACAGATGTGTTGTCAAATTTTTTGACTAAGACTGCATCAGGAAAAAAAAAAAGAAAATCAAACAAGGCTGGCACTAAAAAAAAAAAAAAAAAGCACTTTGTGAAATAACTCAAGTCCCAGAAGAGAAAGCAGCTAGTCATGTTAGTGCTGCAATTTCTCCTCTGAGCCGCCTTCTGTCTCATTCTTTCTTTTCTCTTCGCACCACACAGTGCAAACTGACCTGGAACAGGAGATGGCTGCTTGGCTCCTACCATGCTTCAAATCATTCCCATCTTAGACAGTCAACCTCCTGCACTGTACTCATCTCTAAGACAATGGCAAGGCAATCGGAGCTAATGCTCTTCATGCCTTAATTCACAATTTAGTGAGAAATAGAAGAAACATGTATCCGCACAGTGGTCAATGCACTGGCATCCAATCTGAGGGTTAGGCACATGCATAATGCCCAGGAAATACCTTGGGTCCATAAATTGTACACATTTAACAAATCAGTACATTGCGAATAGCAGCTGTCACAGTTTATCAGTCCCTGTGCTCTCCACAGCCTCTCGCTTGCCAGATTTCCGCTGGCTTCCCTACAGCTCGCTCTGCTTTCTCCCCTCTACTCTCGCAGTAGTTTGCATCCCCACTGCTATTCAGACATGACATTGACAACAGGTTTCTTGCTGGTCCTCTGCAACCAACTGCACACCGAGGACAGCTAGGGGAACGGCTAGCCCTCCAGACCTTACAACACTTCTGACACGTACAGACAAACTACCCACTACTGTATTCAAGCATTAGAAAAAAACCCTTCGTTACAGGATGACAGTGGGCAGCTTTCTTCTCCTAGCTAACCAACCTTTCTCGTTCTTCAGACCAGGAGAGCAGAGGTTATGAGAGATGGTTATCAGTGTAACTGCAGATCACATCACGGTCAACCTTTCATATGCCAGTACACTTTCTACCTTTTCAAAGTACGAGTGGAAAATTTTTCAAAGGCTGGTGACTGTATCGCCTAACAGACCAAGGTACAAACGCTGCTGGCCTTTTAACTGCCATCAACAGCTAGTGACAACTCCAACGATATAAGAAACATACGAGCATCATTTCTGGGAACAGAGCAAAGATCAGAAAGACCTGAAGCAACTGCCTTAAGCGGTGAACACAAACCGGACTCTCTGATGAGCACACACCTTTTCCCCACTGCATCTCTCTAAGGAACGTGGGAAACACAGAGCTGTCAGCGGGACCTCACCAGCAGGGCCTCCTTCATGGGTTGCTGTTGACTGTGGGCTCAGCCAAAAACACAACAGAAAACCACCTTGGGCACCTGCCTTTGGGTCCCCCCCCCATACCACCTCTACAGAAAGTACCACCAGGGAACCTAACAGAAATCCTATTCCATTTCAGCTTGCAACTTCTGCATGAGAAGTTGCATTTTGCAAAATAATCATTTTTTTTGTCTCATTACACCTTTATTACACAGATACTATTTTTATGCAAATCATAACTGTTTTAGAAAAAATGTTAACAATCTTATCAAATAATTCAAGAATCATAAAACTGTGTGGTGGTAACCAAAATGCCTGTGACAATCTAGTAAAACTGTCTGCAGTTCTATAGCTGCCCTCTATACTCCTTCATGTCCACAGAAACTCTGATGAATGTGTGACCAAAAAAATTGTACCACAAGGGAAGAAAGGGGGAAAATGTAAACGAAACTTTTGCCTAAAACTCCCGTGTGGCATCTAACGTAAACCAGAAATAATTATAAGCCAGGGAAGGAACCCACTCACAAAGAAAGAAAAAAAGAAAAAAAATAAAAGAAAAAAGAAACATTCATTCATAAGCAATATAAGATGCCACAGAGAAATTACTGGGCTAATTGTGGCCCTATGGTCTTCTATTCTGTAACCATTTCTAGACCTATCAGACAGGCTCCTCCTGGGTGAACTCTGCCACAGCACACAAAGAAACCGTCTCTTAGAGAGGATACTCCGGGTTTGCTTTAGCATTAGGGACTATGAGTAGGTTGAATGACATGATACAGTGGTTTCTTCAGTATCTTCCTCTCTGCAAATAAACCTCCTACTCTGGAAGATGCTCTGAGGAAGGCATCAGGACCAGCACTGAGAGCACTAGCAGATGTTTTGGACAGCAATACACAGAGAAACGCACAGCTAGGGTATTTTATAGCTTTTAGTTCACTTCTTCAGCTACCTCAAAGCTGTCTCATGCATTTCATGCTCTCAATAGCACTGAAGATTGGACAAGTGAATGTCAAGCTGAATTAGCTGCTGTAGCAGCCACCTGGCAATGAAGAAACTCACCATTTCACAGTCTGAGACAAGAAGAGGATTAATCATCAGTAAACACACCAAACATTTTCAAACAAACAAACAAAAAAAACCACCAAGAAATATAAAGCAACATTCTTTTCTCTCATTCCTCAGTCTGAAGTTTCGACAATAATATGCACAGAATTCTTCAAGAACTTGCACTATCAGTAATAAAGCCGTTACAACCCAAGTTCAGGAATTAAAACAGTGAGGAAAGGAAGAATCTGCAGCAGTGCACATTTGGCTAAATCACAACTTCCAACTTTCACATACCGCACATCTCAGTGAAAATGTTGAAAATGCAAGTTAAAGCTTGAATCTGAAAAAAAATATTTCCTATGATGTGCTGCGTAGTGTTGCGTGCAGACTGATCCAAACAGCAGAACTGTACATAAGCGTCATTATGCAGTGCCCATAGTCTCTTCAACAGCAGAGACCGGTTTTGACCTTTTAAAGGTGGCACTTATTTCTGCACTAATATCAAGAGACAAAATATTTTCTTGATAATGGACAGCATACTGTTATATGCACAGTGTTGTTCATTGTGTCCTACTTTCACAGGTGGTGGTGGTTGGTCAAAAACCAATAATATCCTTTAAAAAAAAAAAGCCTCAACCTTTTCTGAAACGTGTCACTTTAAAATGCAGAACACAATTGGTCTATGAAACCCACCTATCTTGTACAAAATCTTTTAACCAAAACAAAACAGGCCTATAGCTACAAGCTCTCATCCCGTAAAATACCCACAGAAAAAGAAAAAAACAAACCAAAACCAAGCAGGCAGAAACTGCAGAATACTGAGCTCTAAGCCAAATGAGTCGCAAAACGATATCTATGTCAGAGCTACAAGTCTGTTTACAGCCTTTTTTTTTTCCTTAAGACGGACAAAAACAAAGACCACACAGCATTTTAATGAATAACTAAAAAATGTGGGTCAGTGTTATTCTTTAAGTTAAATGGGTAACAGTTAGAATGTGATTTGAAGCTAAATTCAGTCACATGTCTTCATGAAGAAGAACTCAATATCATAATTACATTTATCTCGTGGGTGATTCAGAGCAGGAGCTCTGTACTCAACTGCTATGAATCACCCTCTACCGAAGCCACGTTCACCCTACGCAGAGTGCCAGCCTCGCTACGCCATGGCTCACCTCTGTGAAATCCCCTTCAGTGTCCAACAGCCTTCTTTAGAAGAAATGTATATTCACACAAGCACATAGTAATATGCTTTACAATATTTTTTTTTTTTAACTTGGTTACACATGCCGCTAAATTCTTTTCAATTTAGAACTGTAAGACAATACTAAAAAGATCTTACAAGTTTTCATCAGCTCTTTATTTTGAAAATGCTGATTTCTAACAGGCTGTCAGTTACTGACACTTGGATTTAGTTCCAGGGGAAGAGGCAGAGGGGAATCCCTCTGTCACAGTGATATATCCTGATGGTGCCCAGGGTTAGGTAACCCAGTAATCCTGTCTCAATATGGTTGAAGTTGTGAGGCAGGTGACAATCTTTTGTCCTTACAATGAAGTCAACAAAAGAGCATAAGATTTTGGGTTCTTACTATCACTGGAAAACAAAGGACCTTCAACTAAAGGAGCAAAGAACAGATACTTCCAGATGGCAAGGCATCGCCTGCACGACTTAGGATCAACAAACAAAAACCTATACAAAAAGAATTTCTTCTTATTTTCCCAGAATGATTCAACTGTTTTTCTTCTGCTCTGCCACCTTCAAAAGAAATGCCTCTAGGCAAAGCAGAAGGGGAACACATCACTGTTAATGAAGCCTAACAAAAAAAGACTCTCGTAGATAGCAAATTTTTCCTCTCTCATTCTGTTAAGCAAGCAATCATTCTCTGATTTGAGCGCAGCGTGCTGAAATCAAGATTAGCAAAGTCTCTATACGTGGAAGACCCTGCAAATGTGCTCAGTATTAGAGGGGGCTGGCTGCCAGTGCTGATAACTTACAATGACACCCGCAGAATACCAAAACATCCTCAGAACGATTCTGGGCTGGAGAATCTACTAGATCTGAGGGTACTTTATAGTTCAAAAAGCACAAACTTCTAGGCTGTGCATGACCATTTTACAAAAACAGCAGTGTTTTTATGATTTCAGATGACTTACAAACAAGTGCTTAGATTTGCTTTATATTGATTGATAAACATGGAGTCAAATGAGTAACACTTTCCAGCTCATTGCCAGTTTCAACCCAGTTTAGGCCACAAGCGATTACCCAACTTCTTCCATAACTCCAAGCTGGTGACAAAGAAATGAACAGTTTAGATTGAACAGACTCATCCGTGTGAAGATGCAAGTTCTCCCACCTCCTCCCAGAGCCCACAGATCACTTATACCTCCAGGCCAGTGCCGCAGCTTTTCTAGATCTGGTTCACTAAATCTGGCTTAGAGAAGTGAAGAGTTAGAAGCCGTGGTCACGGAGCAGTGCTTCTCTTCCAAGAAATCCATACCTATATGCACACACACACACACAGAGTGTGAAGCTCAAAGGCTTGAGGCTGAGCTAACTTGACCACTGAGCAGCAGTTTAGGCAGGTGCAAACAAATCCACCAGCCTGTACAAGCCCTTGGGACATCCACAGAGATGGCTGCAAGAGTTAACAAACTGCTGATCAACCGGTCTGCAATCACTGCGCACCCTCAGCAGTCATACTACCGAAAATCATCTTTCTGAACCCTAAAATAGATTGCAAGCAATAATTAAAAATTTGATTCTGCATGGATTTTCATTGTATCTAAAGCAGTATTTGGAAACAGAAGTCTCAGGGAGGGGGGCATTAATTGCCTGCAGCATAGCAATTCCTGTATCTGCCAGTGAAGCACTGGTTCTTTTGGTCCTGTATCAAACAACAATTATGGCCCATACTTTTGTTTTAAAACCTACTTTTGCAGCTAAATTAATTATTGGGCATAACAGAGAACATAAGGACTTGTTAAGCAACAAAATTAGCTCCACACCACCATTTTCAATAAAGAAATCTTACATTCATTTAACAAGCTCAAGGCCATTTTCAGACATGAAGTCCTCCATGACTTCCCTCTGACTGGATGAAACTCTGAAAGACTTCAGGGGCACAGCTCTTGCTGACCAGGCATTTCCTCAGAATTCAGCATACCTGAATATGGCCCTTATTGTTGATACATTTTCTACTTACCAGTGTGTCAAAACACTGAAAAAACCCCTACTGGTTCCACCCTCAAATTACAAAATGAATAAATAATTACTTCCAGAGAAATAAAACAGTGAGTCTTCATCTTGGCTCTGCAAAGATCTTATCACAATTATTTAATTATTTGAAACATTATTAATAGGACTACTCGTGATTTCTGTTTCTTGTGATCTCTTCTGTGTAGTCCATTTTCTTCACTACTTTCACATGCTGGTGTTTCACTTCCCATTTACATTCTATTACAGGCCTAATATGGTGAACCTATGCAAATTTACTTCTGTTTAGTACACAAATTCTGCTCTTTGTTGTGTGCATATGTAATTAGTTAAATAGCAACACTAAACAATTAATTTTCCAGTAATTAATTGTTATGAGCCATTTTGTGAAGCTACTGCCCACTCTGTTCCAGATACCAGTTTAAAGGCTTTGTTCTTTACGATTAAAACAAACTCCAAAGCGTGGATTGCAAGAGATATGAACAAACACGGTAGCGTCCAGCTAAGTGTACATCAAAAACATGCTGCTGCAGTCCAACCTGCTGTTTGATTCCAAATACTACTACACAGTAAATATCAACAGTCCTTCATCACTAACATCATGTATATAGTAAATACTATCTGAGACTAAACATAATCACTAAGAATATTTCTTGTGATGAACAAGGAAAAATTCAAGCATCTAACAAACGCAGTTTACCTTCAGCTATATCCAACACTCAAAAGCAAATCTATTAAGCTCTTTTAGGTAATGAAACACCGTGCACATTAATTTGCTCTTGCTCCCTCCTCTTTCAGGTAGCAAGACTGGTATTGCCTCATACTCCAGTGCTGAAAACTCAGGGTATTATCAAAGAAGTTGCATGTTATATGCCAGAATGTACAAATTCCAGTTCTCTGTGTGTGTACGGAAACCCTCCAAGAACCTTAACTGTGTTACAAAACAGAAAGGGCGAGCACCACTAGGGGAATGTGGAAGCAAGATGAGCAGAGTTTGAAGAAAGCAAGGACAGCCACCCTCCTGCTCGTATTAGCTACTCAACAGCAAACCTGGTACGCATTTAAAAAGGTGGGGAAAACCAGGTAAAACTGAACAGAAAACTAGAGGCAAGCCTGAATACAGGTTTGGGCTTTTGGTTTAATTCTTACACTTCCTCTGAAACACTGAAAGGATAGAAGCTTTACAATATCCCTATTCCTTCTACCCCTTAGGTATGAATTTAAGATTGGCAGTACGATGGCAATCAGTGCAGTTTACAATATAGAATGTATCTGGGAGTGATTTTGAGACCAAATTTTCTAGTAGAAAATTAAACAACCACATTCCCAGGTTCTAATATAATCCTTTGCATTAATAGCTATATTTATAGCAAGATTATTTTATCCCTTTTGTTAACTATTTTTTCTTCAACATAATAAATGCTGCAATGCAATATATATCAATAGACTGTCTCCCTTAATGCCTCTTTACATAGAAGTTCTATAACCTTCTCGATCACCTGGTATGTCCACAAGAAAAAGTGGGTGGCTATCAAAGATTCTGTCTTCTTAGAGCTGATAAATAATTCCTAACATCACCAACAATTTTTATTTAATTAAAAAAAAACCAAGATTCCCCTCCATATTAATAAACTTGATGGGGTTTCTTTATAAAGTCACTATGTATCAAAACCAGGAAGAATAACTCAACAAGTATGCAGCTACCAGGCTCTGCTCATGGAAGTTTGCTTGAGTTTTGGGTGGGTATTTTGAAGTTGAGTTTTTTCCAGGAAAAAAACGTAAAAATATCAAGCATAATTTCAGCATGACAACTCACAATATCACATAATTTAAGAACCCCAAATTTACACTACTCCAGGCTAGAAGCAGGGTTAAAAAAAACAAACAAACAAACCAACCCACACAAACCACAACCCTCCTCTCATCAAATCAACAGTTCAAACCTGCATTTGGATCCAAAAGTCAGATTTGAATAGTATTCATATGTTTTACACTGCTTTTAGACATATCACCTAAAATTACAGAACATGATGTAAAAAACACAAAACCAAAACCCTCTGTTTTCATCAGCTGCAATGCTCAGCATAGTAATTTAGACTATCTGGCATTTTTCAGCTTCCTTCACTAATGAGAAGATTAAAGAACTTTTCTACAGGCTTATTTCTGGCAAAAGTAAAAGCTTTATGTGGTGTCAGGGAACACTGCAGTGAGAAATTTACTTCTATAATCTGAGGAAAAAAAACAGAACTATATAGTACTAGAGCTGTGACTTGCTCTAAGTACCCCTTTCAGTGCATTGCCATCAATTCTGCATGAAGAGCAGCGACAGCTACTGTGATAAGCAGCAGCACTGGCACAGCATAGACATACTTGGGGAATACGGTTCCTCTGTAAAGAGAGCAATCTGCTTGGCAGGTCTCTGACACAGGTGAACAACTTCTTACCCTTACTATCGCAGAACAGAACTGCTCTAACCAGATTAAGAATAAATCTATGTTCGATATGATCAAACTGCAAAGCAATTCCCGACACTGGGATGAGCCATGACCAGCAAGATGGAAAGAATCAAATATAACCCTCTTAGCTTTCCGTGTAACTTCTCTAAAACCGCACGACTAAAGAGGAACCTGACAAAGGTTGGACTGCAAATTATATGTTCTATGACACTTTCACAGGCACGGTGTGGAAGGACCGGAGAGGATGCAGCAGATGCATTCTGGAGAATGTATTTATCCTCCTGCTACCACTGAATTACAAGATCAATATTTACAGCAGTTTCTGGCAATAGGCACCTAAAAGCTCTTTCTTTCTCTCATAAATGAGAACAAGCTCCTCCTTCTTCCAGAGCAAACCACTACACAGACTTTCTTTTGACAACCACTTCACTACATCAGAACAACTTTCTGCTCCAGAGCACGTTGCTTCACCTCCAAACCGCAGCAGTAGCATATAATGGTATATAAACCTGGGCGCATACAGGAGCACTGGAGCAGCAGCATTTGTAGTTAAGAAAGCAATTCTCAAAATATGCTATTAAATCAGAAATCAAAAAAGCAACTCTTCGAAATGAAAGCAAAGGCTTTCCAGTGTTCATGCAAATAACAGTCTCACTATGATAAAAATTTCTCACCACCACATTTGACAGCAAAAGAGGGATTTACCGAGGGGTGCAAGTCTTGAGGAAAGACTTGAAAAATATTTGCCCTAACTCCTTTCAAATTCTCTCCTGTGAGAAGTCAGAAAGAAAACAAAGCCCCTCTATAATCCTATTTTACTTCTCACAAGTAAATCACAAGGGAAAAAAGTATGTCACAGAACAACAGAAAATTAAACACCACTGACAATTTCATTTGCCACTGCACCCCAAGAAATCTTTCTTCAGGTTAACCGGGTCTGTTAATCACCAGAATGTAGAAGGTTGAGCTGAAAGCTCAGGAATGCTGCCATTTCCCAAGACTCCTTCTTATATCGGGGATCTAACCAAACACACTGCCTCTTTTTCAAAAAGACCGTCATTATGTAGGTAGAAACCCTTCATTACTCCACAAATCGGGTTAAAACACAAAGTAGAAGTAGTGTGCTGCCTTCCTGGCCAATAAGCCCCTATTAAATTAATAATGAAGAAGCAACTTTTGGCATCAAGAGGGTGGAAAATTTTCATCATTGCTATACATTAGGTCTGTCTCTTTCAAGCTTTATCAGTATAGCGCACACAGCCTGCATCTCATTCTCACAAGCCAATAACCCCAGACCATCAGTCTCAGCCAGCGATAAACCAGCATTTTAAAAATCCACAAGGAGTGACGGGAGGACAAAAGGAGCCAACAAAATGCTGAAGACCTCTTTAAATCCTGTAGTTGCATGCAATAAAAGTTGACAAGTTATCAACATACAAATAAATCTGAAAATACAGCTACAAGACCTATGAAATTCACATTAAAAAAAAGTAACTTGAGGACACCAAAATGATTAGCTGCAGCGATAGACCAAGGCAAGAATTGCTCCACCTTCTCATAAAATTTACCTAGAAGTTAACTGGAGCAGGAATATTAACTCAGAGAAAACAGCTATAAATAGAAGGGGGTTAATCATTCAAATTTCTATTCCCATGACAACAATACACTAAAGAGTCTAACTTTTTAATCTTTTAATATGATGTGTTAAAAATACTTTAGCTGCTGTACTACAGTCTGCTTCTACCTACTTTTTATGAATAAAAAAAAAAAGGGGGGGGGGGGGGGAATTAAGTACCATAAAGGAGACTTTCTTTCAACAAAAGCGTTCTCACAGATACTAGGCAAACTGAGGCTGTGCATCAGCTGGGATGATTATGTGGGGCCACAAACGGATTTTATTTTTTTTTAAGTGGGGCCACTTAAAAATACATTTACCTTCGCTCCGCTCTAATATACAGCACATAAAACCTATTTGCTATTCATTTCAACTACCATAGCTGCTACAAAGTATTTTTCAATTAAGCTTTTGCATTTATCTTAAAGTAGCATCTCACATACTTTAAGTCCAGGACAGTTGACATTATGTATGTTCAAGGACATAAACACACGACAAGTTTACCAAGCAAATAACTGCCTCATCCCCAACACACAGATGAAAACATATCATGATAACCAAACTTCTCTAAGCTCACGCAGCAGCCATGTGACATACGTGGAAACAGAATTTAATCATCGCAAATCCCTAGCCAGTGCTTTACCCACACTATTTCTCACCCAAACAAATTAATGCTGAAGCTTCCAAGTTAAACAAAATGGAGAAAAGATACAAATACAGAGAGAGAAGTTCCTTATTTAAAAAGTGGAAATAGATAAGGACTTTTGTCATTTTGTGGTGAATGGCAAATCAAAGTGAGTTGTAATCCATCATATTTGCAGTGACAGAAATTAGGAAAGCACCCAATATGTGCATTCAATTTCAAAAGCTACAGAGCTGCTGCAAATCTTGAGGAAACTACAACATTCAGATGAGAAATGATGAGGAAAAGACTTGACTGTGGTCTTAACATTACTTCTAAGTTTTTAATTACATCTTCACATTCTTGCAAATCTTGTATTTACTTAAGAATTCAATTCCTACTAAATAACATTTCCTTTTTATGCAGTACTTTTCTGCTATTCTTAATCACTGTAGCTCTTCAAACTCCAGATTTATTTACATCACCCAAAGGAAGTAGAAATTACTACAGTTATCAAAACAGACTGCCGTATAAAAATAAACAATTTTTACGTACTTGTGTTAGCCGAACTCTAAGAACTCAGGCAGAATCTCATTGAGCATTAAAAAATGGTACCCTAACACTTAAAGCAAAAATTCAGTAAAGAAAAATGCTTTTATTATTACTCAGGTAAAAAATAAAGTTAGATCATTACGTTGAGCTTACTAACATTTTCAACATAGCTAGAAATCACCTAATTCAAGGGTAAATAAACATGTTAAATAAAAAATATGACTTCCTTCTACTATTACCACTAGTAGTAGACATAAAACGGTACTTCTGAAGTGCTGGGGAAGTAAAACTGGCCTAGGATGAGACTCGCTGCATTACATATAGTTCAATACACATCTTAATAGTGGTATCTCTTTATATTTAAATAACACTTGAAATTTTTAAATAGTCTATACATAGTCTGTAATCATAATAAAGTTATTATTTAAAGAAAAGTTAGTTATGTAGATGGATGCAGATTTTCAGTATATTAGAAACTATTGTTTTAATAAAATATAAAAGGACTTTTGTCAAAAGCATTGTCTGCCTTGCGTGGATATTAAAAATAACCTGAACATCAGCCTGCTGAGAACAGATAATCAGTCCCTCATCATTTTTATTATTAACAACAGAAAGGAAAGTCTCTTTTTTTGCTAGCAAGAGTTTTGTGCCAAAAATTAATCTACCATTTGCGGCTGACAATCTGCCAGACTAATGACGCTTTTCTTCACTCAAGAGGGTTCAGAAACTGCTACTCACTTTCCAGTCAGCATTTATCACAGTTTCCCAAATAAGGTCCTCCCATGAAAAGAAAAACAAGACAGCTCTTCTCCACACACATACACACAGCTCTTCACACCTAAATTATTACTACAGGTAAATAATTTAAAATACTTCAGCAGACGCAGACAAGCATTCTTCACGTCCTGATATTATGGCTTAATCCTAACGTCACGGTGCACATAAGACTCCCATGAAACCTTCATTCAAACCCGACATAAGAAAACTGACAGAACAAAATCATAGAAACATAGAACTGTTTAGGTTGAAAAAGACCCTTAAGATCATCGAGGCCAACCATCAGCGTAACACTGCCAAACCCACCTCTAAACCGTGTCCCTCAGCACCACATCTACCTGTCCTCTAAACACCTCCAGGGATGGTGACCCAACCACTTCCCTGGGCAGCCTGTTCCAATGCTTGACAACACTTTCTGTAAAGAAATTTTTCCTAATATCCAATCTAAACCTCGGCAGCACAACATCAGGCCATTTCCTCTTGTGCTGTTGACTGTTACTTGGAAGAAGAGACTGACCCCAACCTCGCTACAACCTCCTTGCAGGTAGTTGTAAAGCTACATTTAAAATTTTATTTCCTGCTAGGCTTGAACTCATTATTGGTTTGGTTTTTTTCCTTAAATTAGTAACAGGACTTACATTCTACTGTGTCTCATTAACATCTGGCCATTTCATACACCGATACAGACTGCATACGCATATATGCACTATCTCTGTTTACTGCTGTCGGTATACCAAGTACTAACTCTTCTTTGCCCAGAGGATCCCTGGTTATGACTCAGACAATCCTCCTTAAATATCTTCACTGACATCTTGAATTGCATCCTTAGCAGGGCATATAGATAACTAGATAGTAAATTCAGAGGTCCTCCTCTGTATCAGCTGAAACAAAAGGAAGCCACTCAGCACGAAAGGCTAGAAATACAAGTACTCCAAGCCCACATGATTTTCAGACCACGCACAATGGAGAATCCAACCCCAAAGGCCTTGCCTCCCTTAGCAACTCCCATTTAGGTCCAAAAGGGATTGGAAAAAAACATCCCAACACCAGGAGAGAACAAACAATATTGCCAGCCGTCTTCAAGCACCGAAACACAGGGGACCCAAGGGCAGGCCTCCCAGTATGACCGTCTCTAGCAGACCAAGCCCACGCCGCCCGGGCATACCTCTCCTCCCACACCGCCCAGCCTCTGCCGGAGCCGGCCCCGGCGCCCTGCCTGCTCCTCAAGCTGTCACTACTGGTTCCCTGCCACCCGCAGCCCTCACCAGAGTCCTTTCTTCTGCAGATTCCACGTTACAGAATATTACACTTCGAAAAGCATAAGTTATTTCTAATACACATCCTCAGGCCAGGCCCTCCCAGGGCAGGGTAGGAACGCCAGCCTATGCCTCCAAGAACCAGCAGTCTAAAAAGACACGACACTTAACGGAGTGAAGACTCACACACGGTTAACACACAGATCCTTAATTTCTTTGGGGGTTGGGAGGGAAATAATGGGGGATTCTGGGGAGAAGGAATAAGCCAAGAGCAGTATAGTACATTTAATGACAGACTATAAGAAGAAGAAAAAAAAAAAAAAGGGCAAGAAAAACCAGGAACCCTCAAAGGTGGATGAAGCGGAAAAAAAGTACAGGCATAAGGACCAAAGTGCTTTTCAGAAACAGAGGAAGGAATCGAGGCATGAAGCCAACCAAGAAGGGGATACAGTGCCCAATACAATTTTAAAACAACATTTTATGTGCTTCTTTCTACCACACCAACTTTGCACTTAGCTTCGAGTTTCTACTGACAACGTTCCCTCTGTTTACCTGGTTCTCCTCTGAGCATGTGTGTGTCTGTCCCCATGCGTGTCTGCACAAACCACAGGTTAACTGTACCGCCTTCCGGAGGACACAATACTAAATAGCAATACTCACAACACTGGCAGAAAACCATCGCACTGCAGCACTTGAAAGCAGTCTGTTGGGGGGTTATTTTTAGAGACACAAATGTAATCAGTTTTTAAAATCAGGTATGCTTTATATTCTTCTGTTATTAACATTCTATGCTCACGAACATCAAATTTTTAACTGAAAATAACGTTTTGAAATATCACCTTTCATTCTTAGAAAACAAAACAATGCAGCAATATCAAAATCCATCTCTCAAGCATCTTATTTACAAAAGATTCAAAAGGCATTGCTCAACAGATAGCTACCAGAGAACCTCAAGCACTACAAATGTTACCAGTTATTCTATTCTCTAGAGATTTTGACAACATTCTCCGAACCAACTACCAACTCTGATTTTTAAACTGCTTCTAGTACTCTGTAGCCGCACGCAAGTAAAAGTCTTCCACGTTAAAGCTGTCACAAACCCACCTGACAGCAGGACAGCGAGCCTCCTCCCATGTCAGGTCGATCCTACAGAACACCAGCCCTTGCACATTCCACACAAAAGCCTTCATAAACAACTGACTACTCTTATGCTTATTTTTTAAATATTTCATTGCTTTGTTAAAGACACCCTTTGTGCATTCAGACAAAAAAGGACTTTCAGAAACACTGAAAATTAGAAAATGCTTCGTAACAATACTGTATCATAAAACCAAAGACACACTAATATTCTTACTAATTCTTATTAACTGACAACACAAACCACAAACACGCCCATGACTTCCACAAAACTATTTATCTACCTCTACTGTCCAAACAAGCTATTGCGGACATGCTGCCAGTTGATGCAAACTCAAAACTTACATCATCTAACTCATCTTTGAGTCCTCTCATCTTTTTTTTTAATCCAGTAGATATATGGTGCCTGAGGGCAAAGGGAGGACAGGAATGACCTGAACAATGCAAGCTCCTAATGGACCCCACATCACTTAAAAACGTTCACCAGTTCCAAATTAATGCATGAACAAAAGCCTCTGCTTTCTGCTCTGGATACAAGAAATCTGGGAACAAAAGCCTCAGAAGAACATTGTGAAAAGAAGTTTAGACTCTTCAGCCTAAACCTTTGGTAGTCCCCAAAACTGATCTTCAGAACATAGTAATGAGCACACACTGATTACTTGGGTCTCATAAAAAGAACTTAGAAATCACAGGGTTTTCATCTCCTCCCCTCTTACAAGCAAACTCATGCAAAGAAGAAAACTACCATCACATAGAGGCACCAAAATTAAACCCACAACACAGATTTTTTTCCATTACAGGGCATACCTTTCCCAGTCAATCATCAGAGCTTCAGGTTCGGGGGTGGAATTGTATTTATACAGCTATTTTATGTGCAAGATTCACAATTCTTCATGATCTCGTAGAAGTACTTTATTTTTAGAGGCAGATATATCCCATCAGGTCAACTCACTCCACCCGTCGCTTGTTCAAGTATTCTATTTTTAAATAAAAAGTGAGGAAGTAAAAAAATCTGGGGATCATTTATCAACTTAACATGGGAAGTAAAACTGTTCAGAATTACAGCAACACGTAGAGTTAAATTACCCAACCATAAACTAGACACCAATATCACTGATGGAGTTCCGTCAAGATATTTTGATGCAGAATTCACAAAGCTATTCTAAAAATCAGAATAACTATTGCAAATAATAGCAAGATACTCTGGAAACAGAAGAGCACCCTTTACAATTCAGTTTCACAGTGAAAATTTAATGCAACACTACTTATCAAAAATATGGAAGTTTGACAATTTTGAAAGAAACAAAAGTAAGCTAGCAGTAGCACATTTTTATTAAGTATATTTTGCATCAAATGAAAAATTATAGAACTCCTAATTCTTATGCTCTTTTAGAGTAAATACAAAAATATTTATATACACCTAGATTTAGCTCCAAAGACACAAAATTACTCCTGAATTCAATTAATTCACAATTTTAAGTCAAGAGTATCTAAGGTAAGAAACTGAATAACCAAAGTTCTCACAGCTGAAGTGGAAGTAGCAAAGGAGGTACCTGAGGGCAATCTAGGGCCTCTATCTGCACACAACCAAATTTTCAAAAGGCCGTATTCTGTAGCACACTACCAATTAAACTTTGGCTACCTAAAACTGCCAAAACCAAAACAAATAAAAAACGTGCATGCCCCCCCCCCCAAATTATCAGTGGGAGACAGTATAATTGCTCCAATCCCACATATCAAAGGAAGCTTTTTTTGACACATCAGCATCACTATGTTTCTTTAATCTTCTGAAGCCAGTATGTAAATTCAATTATTTTGGTAGCTACATATCCACAAACATTCACACGAGGGCCTCACTCTGCTACTTTAATATATGTAAATGGAACCACATTCCTGAATTTATTTCCGCCAAAGGTTGAGATATAAAGATTTATCCATGTAAATCTGACAGACTGTAAAACAGCTTGGCCAGTGTTGTACATAAACTAACTGGTACTTCAGGCATTATACAAAACCACGTAACCTTAACCTTGCAGAATCTCCCATTTGTGATTTTTGACAGAACCGCCACTTTGTTACTTGATGTTAGTCCTGGATGGTAAGTATACACCTTACCAACCCAAAGCAAAATTGCCCACTTACAAGTTACTACTGCAATTTCTAAAAATTTATTTTAAAAAGACCCTGATTTTTGCCACCTGGTCTGATTTGGTTATCAAAACACACTGAAACTTTCACACGGTGAGTTACTCTGAGGACTAACAGCGCTGCCACAAAACAAATTGTTAATGCACTCAGACACTAATACTGAATTTTTTTTAGTCCTCCGCGATTCGAAGTCCTCATATTCTGAGGCAAATGAATCGAGATTTGAGATGCAGTACGTAACACTATGTGTGTCACTGCTCCAAGGGTATCAGTTTGAGTATAAACACGCATTTACTAAACAAACCAAAAAAAAAAAACCAAGGAAGCTTTTCTATGTAACTGTGTAAATGATGCTTAATTCAGATTCTTCTCTCCTGGACTGCTTTCACAGAAACTGCCAGCTGCGACAATGGGTAACTTCACGACTTAACGGGCTGCTGCTGCTACCAAGTGTGGCAAGTCAGAAAATCCACCTCAAACCCAAGCAGCCCCATGGACTTTGCATAAAATACAATGCCACATTCCACAGCCCAACAACCCACGTATTTATTTTCAGATAAGTTAACTGGTGGCAATTTTTAGAGAACCAAGGGCAAAGCTTCCACGTGTATCTCTAGATCTATGGAAAAGCACTTAAGCTACTTGAACTCTGCGCCTCTGGTCACTGAAACGCAATACAGCCCAAGCGCCAGCACGCATTTCCACCCAACCTCTAAACAGCAACAGTATTTTTCCTGCACCCTCCTCGTATAGATAGCACTCTGACAGTTTGTATTTTTACTGGATTTGGTCTTTAAATTCCACATCTGTGAAACAGGGCATAGTGCAGACATATGCAAACTTTTAAAAAAGCATGCAACACTTCACAAGCCTATTGACTACGTTACACTTCCAAGAAAGGGAAAGGAGTAGTGAAATCAGCAAGAAGAGGCAGGATATGTTCTCTCTTTATTATATCACAAGAATCAAAAAAAGATTTTTTTACTTTTTTTATTTTTTTAAGAAGGCTTTCCTACACTAGAATTTGGAGTTCTGCCAAAAGTCGATAGACAATTGGAGAACTAGCATATTCATGACTTCAGATATTCCAAGGAAGTGAAACCTGACTTAACGGAAGTGATTTTTATTCAAGAAAAACAGATATTTCAATAGACATCAACAAAAATATTTTAAGACCACATATGAAGGAAGTTCCTTTTTAAATTTTTTTAAAAAAACGTTTAATTACAGGCTGAAAACCCACTCAAACACATTTCCAAGTCAATCCACAACAAAACATTCTTGATGTTACTGATATCCCTGATACTCTTAAAAAAGGCCAAAAAAACAGTTACCAAAGAATTTTTGTTTAATAATCCTTTTCTTTCTCTCAATCTTCTGAAAAGCACTGCTTGCTGGCATGAAGCTTCCAAAGCCTGGAAAACCATCACAAGTCTGAACTGAAGCTTCTAGATGGAAGTTTCCAAGTGACCTGGCGACTGATTCTGCAACCACCTTAATGCATTCCACTAGACTGAGCGACCCTTGGACGGCTGCGTGGACATGCAATATTTCTTTATATGCAATTCTCCTAAAAACAAGTGTATTATAAAGTTGTATTTTACCTTCTAATTAATTTTTGAAGACCTACAGTTGTGAGAGTTTCTAGCTAACACTGCAAACCACAGGCCGACCAAATTTCTATGACATCCATCACGTATTCATGTAACTTTGAACCCTAAACTACAGTCCTGAAAACATAAATAATGTGTTACTGGGAGGTTTCTAGTAATGCCCAGCTTCAGGAACTTCCTAAGCCCGAATAAAGTTCAGTATCAACAGCGTAAGAGCAGCGTTGACTTAGTACATAACATTTACTTTGGCTACAGTTGTCAATTCCAACCAAAAGTCATCAACCTATCTGGTGACGAGAAAAGTCTGTAAATGCAGAAAGTTCTGGCAAAAAACAAAAAACAAAAAACCAAAACCAACCCTAAGCTTTCTTGATTTTGGAAGATATCCAGCATCAGTCTGTAAGCGCACACGCGTTGGAGCTAGACAAACCCGCGATCCTGGCATGAAAGGCTTCCGTTTCTCTTTCAGGAACTCTTTGGGACCAATGCAGATTCACCCCCCCTCGCACAGAAACACGTCCCCACCCGCGGGAGCGCTCAGCCGCCCGTTAAGCAACCGCGCGAGGCGAGCGCGGCCACCGGCGCCCCTCTGCCTCCCGCCCGCCCCGGCCTGCGCGCAGCGCCAGCGCCTCGCTGCAAACACGGCTCGCAAACACCGCTTTTCCTCACGGATTCCTGCGGTTCAGAAGGAAAACAGCGCTCAGAAACTGAGCTCAACGCAGCCCGGCGCAGCGAGTCAGTCACCAACCGCACGGCAGCCACTGAGAGTTCGCAGCTGAGGGGGAGAAAGCAAACAAAAAAATCGGCAGGCACGAAGCAAAGAGCGCGCCTGCCCGGCGACCCCGAGCACCTGCGGACCCCCCAGCCCCTCCCCAGCGCCGCCCGAGCCCCCGGGGCTGCGGGAGGGCCGCAGGGCCCCGCGGTGGCGGGGGGGGGGCACAAGGACCCGCCGTCCCAGGCTGCGCGCGCCGGCCACTTGTTGCGGCGGCCGCTACCGCCGCGCGCGGGCGCGAGGCCGGCCGGCGCCGGGCCGCCCTCCGCTGCCGAAACCTTCCCCCGCGCCGGGGAGAAGTTGAGCAACCGCCGTGTCGCAACGAGCGGCAGCCCGAGAAGTGCCCTCTTCCTGCGGAGCTCGGCGCCGCGGGGCGGGGAGGGACCGAAACGAGCCGGCGGTGGCGACCGAGGGGAAACCCCCGCCGCCACGCAGCCCTGCCCGCCGGCGGGTGCCCCGCCGCTCCGTCCCGTCCCCCTCAGAGCGCGGCACAGCCAGGCTCTGTGCCAAGGCTCCTCGCCCGCCCGCGCACACCCACACCCACCTGCCCGGCCAGCGGCCGCCGCCGTCCCCTGCGCCGCCCCCAGCCAGCGCGGCGGCGCCGGCGGTAGCGGGGAGCCTGTTCCCTCAGGCCGCCACCGGCGAGGGCCGCGCCGCGCTGCCGCCGCCGCCGCCTCCTCCGCGGGCACGGAGGGGGAGCCGCGGGTTACCTAGGCAATAGCTTCGCCCTCGGGTCCGCCCCGCCCCCTCGGCGCGGCCCGCCAATCCGGGCACAGCTTTCAGTATCAAACGGCGGGCGGCGGCCAATGGCGCCGCGCGTCCCCGCCCCTTCTGGGCGCTCCCGGGTCCCCTCTCCCGCCAGGGGCCGCGGGGCACTGCCCCCGGCGGGCGTCCCGGGCCGCGCAGCCCCTCGCCAGCACCCCGCTTGCGAGCCCCATGAGGGCTCGCCCGCTGCCTGCCAGCCCCGCGCTTGTACGAGGAGTTCCGTCCGCCCCCCCCGCCGGTCTGGCGCTCGCCGGTTGCGGGTGTCGTTCGCAGAGCTGCGGCCGGGCCGAACGGGGAGAGCCCCGCTGTAGGTGGCTGGAAGAGGCGGTCGGCTCCGGTCACAGCGGAAAGGGCTCACCCAAAAGCAGCTTTCCCGAGGTGGCGTTTGGAAATCAGCAGGGAAGACCTCGTTAGAGAGCTCGCTGCCTGCCAGGGACTGCCGCCGCACATCCCCGTCTTAAGAGTCTCGGTGCTGAGCTATGAGGAATAATTGCATTGAAACTAGTACGTATAAAAAACCGGTGGTTTTCTAAGGCTTAAAAGAAGCAATCAAAGAACAGCTAGGTAGAATGCAGCCAGCCCCGTCCCCACCCGCCAACAGCAGCAGTAACGTTCCTCCTGCCGTTAATGAAAACAGGGCGAGGCACGGCACGGCCTTGTCCACGTTCAAAGAGTATGATCACATTATGCATATTTTAACATCCCTGTGCTAATAATCATGCTGTATTATTAGTCTTGTCTATTTTTCTCTGTTCATTTTTCCAGTTATTCCAGTTTTGAAAATAGAAAGATGGATGGATCTGCTTCCTCATCAACTTCACTTACCGATTCTCAAGGCACTAAAAATTCATTAAATTTGGATTAGAAAACATCTAGGGGATGTTTAGGAGCTTGTTGCAAACAAACCAACCAACCACAACATGGATTGACTGGAAATGTATGGGAAGGACAACGATCTCCCCACTTATTTCAGCGAATGGGATTTTTGCATGAACGGGGAGCGTGCAGTGCAACATCTAGGCAAATCTCAGTGGAAGGGCAGAAGTTAATGAGAAACGTTGCCTACCGCGCGTCAGTTGCCTTCGCAGCCCGTCTGTTGCATGTACCAATTAATAGTTCCCCTTCCTGCTTTTAACCAGTTCTTTTAAGGCCGCTCCGTACTACAGGCATTGTTTCTGAACGTCACGCTGCTTCTTCACATCACAGCAGTGCGGTAACTTCGCTTGACTTCCCTTCTTCCTGGAAAAAGAAAAAATAAGCCAATATATTTCAAATGAAAGTAACTGGTTTATCAGGCAAGCGTGCAGATCATACAAAGGCAGTATCATCTCTATGGATCATGTCCTATATAATGAAGTGTACTTCAGCACATTGAGCCACTTGTCTCTTTTGTTTAACGTTTATATTCCTACTGAAATATATTTCTGAAAAATAAAGTATTAATGAAATCCAGCAGTGCAAAAAGTCCCAGCTATGCAACTTTTCAAACCATTCTAATGCTTGTGATTTTGACATGAAATATTCCAGATAGTCTTGGCCTAGATATTCAAACCTTGGCTCGCTTGTTGGCCTCACTGATGACAAATGGGTTTGTGCCTGGAAAGGCTAGATAATGTTTTTTTAGAAAAGAGCTATTTACTCTGGATCTCACAGCATTTGGTGGTTGTTCTACGGGATCCAGTGCAGTCTTTTAAAGTGTAAGTCAACTAAGTTGTGATTTACTAGACTGAGCAGCGGGCTACAATCCAGAAACTTCAAAATCTGTTTGCTGCACTGCCATCTTTTCAATTGAATAGTGATGCCTTGAATTGTCTGTCATGCATAAAGCCCCAGGCACTTAAAAATTGTCTTGTGTAGACAATTTCTGCTATCGCTATGACTAGACTCCAATGAAATCTGCCCAGAGAGTTTTTGTGTAGGGTTGTAATCCCTGACCTCAACTTTCCTTTCCGTTTTGTGTTTTAATACGTCTGAATACGACATCAGTGTTTAGCAGTGGGAGTAAAGAGATCTCAATCAGCAGTTATCAACTTATTTCATATTATAGTCGATCAACTTGCATGATATTCATGTTCTTGTCACACATGGAGTTGTTATGGACAGTGTGTGCAATACGGATAAGGAACTTGTCTTGAAACATCTTAAAGAAGTGTTTTTATACTCTATGTGGCAGTGAAAAATAACCCAGACTTTAAATACAATTATAATTTTCAATTTCCTTATCTTTAGATTCTCTTCCCACCTCCCTTCACAAAGCAACAAATGTTCTATTATTCTCCCCCCAGGCTATTGTTACATGTGTTCTCGGTATAACAAAAGGGTTTTGTATAAAAAGGCTGTATCTGAGTCATGTCTTCGCATGTGAAACAGCTGTACACCTAGGGGACATTCTTGGTCACTTGAAAATGTGTCATTTTCAGCATTCTGGGCTTACATTATTTTAGCCCTGTGTCACTGCAGTGTCTGTGTCTGCAGTGCGTACATATCTGCAGACAACACAGAACCCTGGCAGCAGACCCGGGCAGAGGGAGAAAGAAAGTGGAAATGCCACATGAAGGATGTTTGGCCTAAAGTACATAAAAGCTGGTCTGAAAAAATTTAAGTTAGTAAATCTAAAGGACAATGATCCAGAACACAGCCAAATAGTGGGCAAGAGATGCTTAGAAATTATTTATTACAAAACTTAAATGCTCATAGCAACTTGCTAGTGTCCGATACTGTGATGCAATGGCAACATATACAAACCAAATCAGCTTTGGGTAGTGAATGCACAAGAATATTTTGTGGTGAATACAGAATAACATGAGATTCCCTCATGCGTATTTCTTTTCCTTAAAAAAAAAAAAAAAAAGTTATATTCAAAACTGTGAGAGCAATGGTAGAGAGAACAATGGTCACTCTACACTGCACGGTCATTCCTCTGTCAGCATGCTGCCTACTGTCATCCAAATAAAAGGCGTTAGAACATCTTGTGTATGAAAAAATAACATGACAGTCTCCTAAGTGTCACTAGAGAAAAGCCAGTTTGGATTATAATATTAAAAAAAATAGCTTATCTGGAATCAACAAAGCTTTCATCTCACATTTTAAGTCCTTCCTTCATCTATACTAGAAAAAAAAGGTCCCCGGTTGCCTAAGGTAGTAAATTGTTACCATTTGGGGGACAGAATCTCTCATTAGTCACTGAAATTTAAGAGGTGTTAATAACCAAGCCAATAATTTTCTCGTGACTATTTCAAGCCATGTATTTAGAAAAAAATCACAAGAACCGGGTTTAACTATCAAAGTCTATATTTAATCTCCCAAAAAGGAAACACTAAGAGATTCCCAAGGAATTTGGTATGTTAAAAGTACGGTTACTAAGTCTACACATGATTTCATGCGTTAGGTTAAAGTACTACAACACATATACATGACATGATAGAGAAGATATGGTATGTGGACAGAATGATCCCATAACCCTCTCAGCTGATAAATAAAAGCTGGCCTCTTGGACTGGACCTTCCCCATCTCTGCTGATGTTAGACCAATCTGTGAAATCAAAACTGGCCATTGCCATTCGGTCCTCTCCAGGTGCACTGATAAAGTGCTAATGGCACGGTGCAAAACTCAGCTTAACAGGCTCGCTCAATTCTGTAAGAGTAACATTCCCTCAAAGGTGTTCTGTGCAGTACGCTGGTCTCTTTTCCTGCGCTTGCACCAGCATATGTGTCTATAATAAGCTTCTCTTTGTTTCTCACACTGACTCCGGTGAAGGGGGAGGCAGCAGCAAATAATGGACTGAGTGACATTCAGTACCAGACTGCAAATGCAGATGTCAGACAAAACGGATGCTGAATTTGGCTAATGAAGCTACAGCCTGCAGCAAGAACAAGCAGCTTTTAACAGTGCTTTGCTAAGCCAAGTTATTTAATACGTGGAAAAGTTCTCTGGGAACTTATAGCATACGTATAGGAGCCAGAGCAGCAAACAACTCTGTTATCTACAGCAGCACCTCAAATAGCCAGCAGCACGGACACCCAAATATTCAGCACCCTGGCACTTCAGTGTTCCCCCTACTGAACTGGGTGTTTGAGGTCTCTCATTTTAAAGTTTTCAGCCTAACTTAAATGATGTAAAGCCACTTGAAATAGAGGGCCTCTTCCTCAACCTCCCTGACCTCCCCTGGCCGCTGTAACACCCCAGAAGCACCAGCATGTCAGCTGATTCACCCGTCAGGGCAGGCCGAGCCCTGCTGGGAGTGAGTGGGCTCAGCTCCTTCCCCTTTTCCCCGCTCAGGCAAGCTGCAGGAGCTGGCGTGCAGCAGCGGGTCCAAGCTGGAGAGAGGCCTTATCCCACCAAAGCTCTCCTCCTGGAGCACCGGCTTTGCTTGTGATCCCGCAGAGCAGGACTGCTTCTCTTGGGCTCCCTAAGTCTGGGCCGCGGGCTGGGGGAACTGGAAAGGAGAGTCGCTCTGTACTGAGGCTGCAAGTGTGCAGTAGGGGTCGGGAGCTGAACCCTCCTGCCCTACCCTGTAAATCCACACCAAGGCGGCACATCGTCGTATTCCTTCCAAATCCCAGACGCTCCATGATCAGGAGCTCTTAGGTGGATACTTTTAAACAGTGGCATTCTTGATCAATTTATGCCAATTCTATTGGAATAAAGCAGCTTTTTTTTTATATATCACTTATCTGTAGAGAAATTGGTTGAAACAACTTAGTTGTCACTAATACTCTACTATAGCAAATGGATATGTAGTTGCTTATTTCCTGCATCTGCTTATGGCAAAGAGAGGTTTCTGGGTACAGGCACACATTACAAGACAGTTTGTTCATGAGGTACGTGGACATCCATCTTATATAAGCCAGTGAAGATCCAAAAAATTGCTAAGAATTAGGAAGGGTAAGGTGGTTAAAGATCAACAGCATCCTGAAGTGGCTGTCTGACTTTGCTGCTACACTCTCTCTCTATATCTAAATATCTCCACACAGTGTTTCATTTGTCTAGTTTCATAACAAAGATTTTGCAAAAATAGTTCCATTCATCAATACAAAAGACCTTCTTTCATCAAAAGCATCTTGAATAGCTCCTGCCTAATAGAGCCAGGACTTCTCTCTCAAACACCACACAGGCAAGTCTCCCACCAGCTATCATCTCCTCTGCCCACTTTACAGGTCTGACCTCATACTCAATATTAACATATTTTTGTAATAAAAAGCAGCACTGGATTGTTAGAATTGCCAGTTTTCAGATGAAGCGCTGAGTTCCCTTGTGTTATTTCTGCTGAGTTTTCTAATCAAATATAAAGGTCCCATGACACATTTTGACAAAAAGTAGGGCACAGCCGGCTTATTTATTCTTTTACTAAAAATAGGCTTCAATGTCCAGCAGGTTGTAATATGTTAGATAGCACTTCAAGTGTAATAGCTGCTGTACCTGCCTCGATACAGCTATATCGCCAGTTTATCTTTGCAATATGCTAATTAAGAAAAGCAAACATCAGGCTTCACAATTACTTTTGTAGCTCCATTTGGCTAAAATGCTTACTAGGATTAGACTGTCCAACAACTGCAGAGGCAGTAAAATACCTTCTCATCCTTACAGGAGGAGTTCTGACACCCTTCCAAGCTCAGCGCAGCATGTTTTACATCTCTTGGGTTAATGGTATATTACTATTCTCAGCCAGAGGCAAAGACTACGAAGAGATTCATTACGCGAACTGGAACACAAATGGTTTAAAGAAACCTGTATCTCTCCCACCTTCTTTACATACTTATTTTCTAGCTGGCCTTTTTCTTAAGGCTGTTCTGATAACAGAACAGATATAACTGTGAAAATGAATAATGATCATGAATACTATTGAGTCTATCACACTTTTTAATGACTATGGATATGAAATACTCTATATTATTTCTGAATTTGGCCTTGAAGACGACTTTCAATGGATGTTTTGTCAAGTTTGCTGAGGGAAGCTCATTGTCCAGTCACAATGGTGTAAGTCAGGGTTAGCAAGACTTCATCTTGTGTAGAACCGCCATAAGAGAGAAAACGCAGTCTTCAGCCCCTAAATTACACCAATGTAGTTACCCTTTGAGTCACATTTACTGACCTGCAGTACACAGTGAACATCACTTCCGAATTTGCTCATGTGCCATTTGTGAACCATGAAAGACTTGCTCAAAAACAAATCCTTCTTTATCTTGCACAAGTTATATGTCATGTGCAAACCAAAGAAAGAGATAAAAGAAATGTGATGTATTACTGCTACTATGGTAGCCACACAGGTACTGCATTAACATTTCTTTAGCCCATGGAAAAACACAATGACTTTAATCTCATTATTACATGCTTCTAGAAAGCTAATGCATCTGTACCTATCTATACCAACATATCAGGGCAAACTGAAAAAGTTCATGTGAAATTTTAAAAATCAGTAAGCACAAGAAAAATAACAAATACTACATGCAACATCATTCCTCTAAAAATATCAAGTCTTAGCTACAAATGGACTATTATTTTGAATCCCCATTTAAAAATCTCAGATTTTAATTTCTTTCCCGATGAATGTGTTACAATGTTAATACTACATATGAGTTTCTATTTTTAAAAGGACTATCAAAAATAAATATATCTAGCAGTTAGGTATTCAAAAGGCATTTATAGATTTCTTATTAAGGATGTCTCAAGCATCTGGAAGCCTCTCTAATACTAATTTATGAGCACCTAATCATAATGTTTCATTTGCTCTAAAACTGTTCTTCTACACTAAGATCAGTGCAAACAGTCGCTAAGACACACTGAAATCAGCGAGAACCAAGAATATTCAGTGTTCTGCTAGGACAAACAGAAACACTTTCATCTCATGCTTGTAATAATTTAACTTCCCATGAGTCCCACCCTCAGAAAAAACAGCACTCTGACATATTTCAGAGCAGCACCCACAATTTGTTATCAACGGGCACTGCGCAAGCAAGGCAGGGGAGATTCTGGGAATACTCCTAAAATGCCAGTACATAGTTTGAAGCAATACTCCGCACAACCTTTTGTTGCTAAACAATCCAGTCATCCTGAATCAGGAAGACTCAGGTTATTTCTAGGAATTACATTTTAGGCAGTTTCTTCGAGCTCCATACGCATCATCATTTTTAGTCCTCAATAGCTAACCTTACTAAATCTGGCTAGATGCCATAAAAAAAAATGTTGCAGCATAAGAGGAAAAGTATATTATTGTTACTTTCAAAACTAACAAATTAAGCTTGCCTTACTATTTCAGAAACTCCAGGCTTTGTGCTAAATTACTTTTTGCAAGTATGTTTCCAGGTATTGATTAACCAAATCAAAATACGTGTCTCTCTCACCCACTCTGTCTGGCAACCTATCACAACAAGTCTGAAAGCTTCATTTATATGACTCATACGCCTTTAGATTAAACAACTATGCAAATGATGCCAAGTCTCTATTTATCATAGCTTTGTCAGCGAAACAAATCATTCAGCAGGTGAATCATGAAATTACTGTCTGTGTGGATGCTAAGTAAACACAGAGGGAAGCGGAGAGATGCCAGCTTAACTTCACGCTTCCCAGTCTATTTCTCCTTCCCATCTCCTTCACTGTATCACTGTGACATTGCTAATATGAGCAGGCAAACTCTTCTTGCCTTTTTCTCAACACGCAGCCCATTTGGCTGCAGTTCAGAAAGTCCTTTAGACACATCAGGAAAACTGAAGCACATGCTTAAGTGGTTTGCTCGGGAGAGAGTGCTCGCTGCGTACGCCTGTGAGAGGGAAAGTGGGGTTTCATTTCCAATATGAGAAGTGCATCCATTTAAATGGCTCCAGCATGTAGTGTGTAGCTCTCCTGCTTGGGGAACGGGGGTGAGGGGCTTACAGGGGGCTTTTGTTGCAATTCTGCTCCACAATGAAGAAAAACTGACCGGATATCACTGCTCAGAGAAGGGCTAGCCATCTGGACAAGGTTAGGTCACCTTTGCAAGAGAACACATTCCAGCAGTTCATAAAAATGCGGCTGAAGAGCATTTTTTTTAATTCCTGGAATGTACCTCATTGCCAAAGAAGGTAGCTATGCTCAGAAAAATATTCTGTGGGGAGCAAACGAATTCTTCTGCAAAGCCATTCCTCCCTGCTCCACCCCAGCTGACATTACACAAGTTGAATAATGCATGTCAAGGTATTAAGTAACATGTAAACATTTCCAGTAAATGTTTCTGCTGCAGGCCTTGGCTTAACTGGTATTGCTTCCCTCTGTGATAGTGGAAAAACAACTTCCTCAGTTCTTCTGCACCTAAAGCTTAATATTAATGAAGCATTTCCTACCAATTACTGCCTGGAATCTTCTTCCTCCCCTATCTCACAATATAGATTTTAAAACCCTTGAAAACACCTAATGAAGCCTTACTCAGAGATGTCCTTCTCTGAAAGCCTCTGGTTGGCCCTATAGTCTATGCAATGGGATATATTGATGTCCCAAAAATATTACAGTTCTGGTAATACATATAAGGACAAATGACAAATTCCAATCGGAAACAAGTTGGGTTCTTCTCATACCACCAAGGATGTTTTATGTGAACCCCTGGCTTCCCATCATGAATTGTCCAACAACATTCCCCCCTCTCCCCCCCAGCAATTTTGAGACTATGTGTTCTCACATATTTTTTCCCAAGGGTGCAAGAGCACACTGTTGGGAAGCCACAGTCCTTTTCAATCTGGTAGAGGAAATCCCCTCGGCGTTTAGTATTGCTTTAGGCATGTATAGTGTTTGCACAGCATATGCCAGTAATTCCTTTTCCTTTACTGCCTATGACACTCCACAACAGGGGCAAATGCAGTTCTGAGCCAACTAACCAAAAGGGGACTTGCTTAAAAGTGAAAACATCACTGGGATGAAGATGGGCTCTCGAATCACCTCCATGAGACTGAGAACCATTAGTCCCAGAGGAGAACTGCCCAAGGAAATTTCTGGGATTTTCCACTGGAATTTGTACTTTCCCAAAAGGTTTTCTGTAGGAGACACTGACCTAGGGTCAAGTATCTGAGGAACTCCCAGGAAACACCACCAAATTCCACTCTGAAAAGTGCTTAGGCAAAAACATTGAACAGAGCTGTTAAGTAGGAAGGCAAAGTCATGCATTTTCTATGAGTTTTCCCAAGTATAAATTATTTCTTTTAATGTCTGCACAGGGCTGAGAGTTGTGTGGTGAGCTGAATTGTTCTCCTTTGCCTAAGTGGATCGTTTTCCTGACAATCAAGCTTGCAGCCCAGCTGAGGAGACGACACCGGCAGCACTGAACATCACTTAGAACCAAGGGTCTCACAGATCATGAAAAATCTTTCTCAGTACACAAAGATGCTTGAAAAGAAAAAAGCTCAACTGATCTTCCAAGCTGAAAGTATGGCAAACTAACACTGGGTTTGAATGTGGTTTTGATAGGAGTTCATGAGCAATGGTACAGAGTCTTGTGGCATAACAAGACATAAGAACATCCAAAGAACAGGAGATTAATAGCCTGTTTTAATGTTTACTGATCATTTGGCTCCAATACAAGTTTTTGCAATACTGT
The DNA here is from genome assembly GCA_017639485.1 of Pluvialis apricaria. Classification (NCBI taxonomy): domain Eukaryota; kingdom Metazoa; phylum Chordata; class Aves; order Charadriiformes; family Charadriidae; genus Pluvialis; species Pluvialis apricaria. Next base: position 29,362,865 of record CM030014.1, read on the forward strand.
CTTACAGTGAAATCAGTTTCCCCGGTCTTCCTTATTGAGTTGCAACAAGGCTGTTCCCAGAAAACTGCAATTAGTAAGAAATGTGCTCCCGTTTGGGGAATATATGGAAAGCAGAAATACCTGAGAACCCCCTCCTCCAAGCCCTCTTTTCCCCCCCTGCTTACAGCAGCAGCCTTTTTTGCCTCATCTCCCACATCTGGATGAGAAGCAATGGGTTAGCGGTACTGAATATGACCGTCCCCAACCCCAAGGCGACCAGCTCTTACTAGGCTGCCCACCTCTGTACGGTAACTGCAGCACTGGTGCCAGTGACTGCTCAAAGGAAATAAAGCCTAGGGACACGGGAATTACGGCCACCACGGCAAAATCAGATCACAGTAACATGGAAACTATTGTGCACACCTCAGTAACTGATGTGGGCCTATTTTTATGTCTGGGCCGATCGGGACAGGCACAAAGCAAAAGCCATGCCAGAAAGAGCCTGTCCTGCCCCGAAAACTGTTTTCAGCAACGCAGCAGTGAGTTAATGATTGCATTACAGCTATCACAGGAATGCCAGTGCTCAGTGAGGAGTGTTTTGAAAAAAAGAGTTGTGAATGCTACTTCCCTGCTGGTTTTAGTTCCCCCCAGAAGAGGAACTATTGGAAAGTCCAAACCATCCGCAAACACCTTTGGAGAAAGCTTTGGCTAGCCACCGCTGCTTTCCTAAGAAAGAGTAACTCGCTGCATTCTTTATTTTTCTTTATAGCGTGAAATAACCTTTTTTTTGGTGAAAGACTAATAAAACTACTGATTTCCAGGCTTCTAAGAACACTCCTGCCAGGGCTAAGTGGACTCTCAGAAAGACCAGTCGCTTCTAGACTTTTCAAGAAATTATACTCAACTGAAAAGCTGTGTATTTTTCAGTCAGGGCACTGAGGGCACCAAAGCTCAGGTATAAACTCCCTACACAGAGAGGAATGTGATGACAGCAAAAGAAATGCGTTTGCACTCTCCTTTTTCCCTTCCACCACCATACAATTTTCGGGGCAGGACAGGCTCTTTCTGGCATGGTTCTTGCTTTGTGCCTGTCCCGATCGGCCCAGACATAAAAATAGGCCCACATCAGTTACTGAGGTGTGCACAATAGTTTTCATGTTACTGTGATCTGATTTTGCCGTGGCGGCCATAATTCCTGTGTCCCTAGGCTTTATTTACTTTAAGTAGTCACTGGCACCGGTGCTGCAATTATCAAAGGCACAAACAAGAAGTGTCCCCCCCGGTTCTTGCCCAGAGCCGTCTCCACGGGGCGCAGAGGCAGGTGCCTGCCGCAGCCGCCACACCAGCAGCGCCTGGGATCGAGCAAGACACGGTACTGCAGGCAGAGAGAACGGGGGCTTTCCTGAGGGTGCTTCTTGGTGTGCACGTTGCACACACGTATAGAGGTACATAATCCACACCTCCCCGCAACTACACAGCAGTTTGGCCTTCTCTCTTTTAATACACTGAGGAAATGACAGCCCTCTTCCTGACATCCACCATAACCTCATTGTTTTAAAGCAGTGTCTGGCAGGACTACAGCAGCCCCTGCGCAGCAGCGCAGCCTCTTAGCCCCCTTTGCACAAGTCCAGTATACCACATCCCGCCAGTGAGCTGGGAGCAGACTCATTATCCGGCAGATAACGATAACTGCAGAAGGCCAAGACTGGATGGCAATGAGAGCCCATAAACATTTGGCGTATGGAAATGTTTACATACCTGTCTACCCATAGATCTGTATCCGTACTACTGTACGCTAACTCACAGAGCTTCAAGCAGAGGACTTTGGCAAGCCTATTTCAGCTGCAGTGATCCATATCTTAAACTCCAGTGAGCTGCTAAAGCAAAGCAGCGATGTAATTCCATTAAACAAGAGCACTCTGCCTTTAACCATCCCATGGAAATCCAACAGCATTTCTAATGCCACCATATAACTGGTACAAGCACAGAATCATTTAAACTGAAAATTCAAACACATCCTTACCTTATCATTAAACTACATTTAATTTTTTTCTTTTTTGCCAAGTACAACTTCCAGTTAGGGTCAATCAATTATAATGTGGACTAGAGGGATGTTTCACGATGGTAAAAAAGTGTCAAGTATGAGCTCTTGTGAACCTTAAAAACGTAATCTTTGTTCTCCAGCACCATTAACAACAAATAGATCCGATACCTAGAACAACCACAATACAAAAAAAGAAATCTTCTCCACGCTGTAGTGAAAAAAAGTCTCTAGTTGTGAAATATTGTCTGTTAGTTAACAAAGACTATCCTGTGCCAATTTCTTCATGCAACATATCCAAAATAACCTCTTAAAACACTATAATTTAACAGTAGTGCTTTCCTCTAGTAATTTAACTTAAAGATGTATACTTAACCTTTAAATCTTTACTCTAATGCTAAATATTCCTTTGAGAGAAAATCTCGAGTAAAGTATTAGAGAGCTGCGTACCTCATCTCTTCTAACTTTAGCCACATCTCAGACTACCATTTTCCACAGATATATGTTAAAAAGAAATACACATAGATATGGAAAATGAGGTCCTGTTACAGAATGTCAAGTTTTCTATTAAAGAATGTGCCACTGCACTTTGTGGCTTAATCATTTCACACAAACCTAAGTATTGATGATGCTCAGCTAAATCACCGTTTACCATAAACATACCTTGACAAACTGAGCATGATTTTCTTTGGCTGCTTTCTCTCCCTCCCCCACGACAATAGCGGAGGGAAGAGACGTGCAGTTCTATAGTGGCTTAGCCATATGAACTCTATTAAAAACCTGATTATTTCAAGTTGTTAAAGATCAGGTGATAACCTCCCTCAAAAGATGAAAAATATGCCCAGACCCTAATTAGTATCTGATAAAGAAGTGGGGTTGTTGCACTGTGTAAACCCTGAATCAGAATAATAATGTAGGGAGACTCAACAAAAGATGCTTTGTGTTTCTCATTAGGGCGGGTAATAACTGCGCCGGGGGCCTGCCCCTTCCAGCACACACAGTATTGTAATAGTGTGGCCCTTCCACACCCTGCGAAGATATACCTGAAAGGCGCTTTTGTAGTGTAGCTGAAAAGTACAAACCAGTGTCCCATTCTACACATCCTGCCTGAAGCAAAGCATTTTGAAATAAACCCTTCTGGGCAAACTCTGCAGAAATCCCGGTAAGGTAACTCTTGAAATAATATTGAAGCGCAGGTATTCAGAGATCACATGCAAGTTTTACCGCATTGCGGGTGCACCTGTGGCATTGCCTGCAGACTGTCAGAAACCTCAGCTATCATAACACTGCTCCTCCCAGCCTTTACAGTAAAAATGAGTTCTCTCCTCTACCTGCATTCGCACTGATGGGAACAATGTGCTGTTGCAGCCGATACAATTGACCAACTCACTCAGTAGCAAACAACTCATCTGCATGCTAGCAAAGTGCTTGCACTTAGCAAATGATGGCACACAAATGCATTAGGATTAGATTTAAGGCTACTAAAGTCAGAAGACTACAAATGAATGCCTGTATAACGAGTTTATTGCCAGTTCTGCATTACTGCGGTTGCTTCATTCAGGTTCTTTGACAGACAGTGAGATACTATCTTAATTAGCAATCTACCTCTTTAATGCACAGAAAAACAGAATTTCTTTTGCACTCTGGGTCTGTGATGATCAATTCCACATACCGATTCCACATACCCACACATGTAACCTTAAACGCGCGAGCAATCCTGCTGAGTTCAACCATCTTTCCAAACCAGTCTGTGCTCAGCGCCTGTCCAATTCTGTACAATTTGCCCTTTTCCAATTCATCCCATTTGTTTATAGTCTTTCCATCTAGTTGACTATGATTTTCCACAGTTTCAAATTCACCTTTTTCCTTTCATTTTTTCCTATCTGATGTACATTGTAATGATATTAAGGGGAAATTTATTAAAGAACTAGCTTAACTCAATTTCTTTCCACAGTGTTCCTCCAAACCGGCTGGCTGAGTGCGACCTTTTCAAAGATACTTGGCAGAAGGTTGTCATTTGTCAAGTCATTTTTCCAGCTTTTGTCAGTGTGAGTTTTAAAACCAGTATCAAATGATTTTTGTTACATCAGATCAAAAAATACTCACTAGCTGAGCCAACACCTTTCAGTCTAACCCCTTAAAACTGCATGAGACAAAAGTAGTACACAGTGGAAAAAACACACAAAAGTATAGTTTGTGGCCAAAATTCCACCTAGACATACAGCAGGAAGGGGAGAAAAATTACATCTCTTGAACAGTATTTCCCAAGTGTTTGTTAAGAATTATTTTCTTAATCTCAGATCAACAGTAGTCTCAAATCAACAATGCTAGATGTGGGCTTGATGAGATCTGTTGAAAATATAATGGGACAACATCTCATTCTGCTGCCCTGCCATCTCCAATAAGTTATGTGTCCATGGCACATGCAGAAAAAGTTGCTTGTTTCTTACAGCTTTTATTAATCACTGATCGGTGTGTTGGTTCCGGATGCTAGGGTGGAATCAGGAGAGCAGTTCAAACGTCTTCTTACAGTTGCTGCTAAATCGTAACTATTTTGAACGATTGAGTATGACAGGTCAGAGAGAGGAACAAAGAGTTTTATTCATGGAAAATCTTACTAGCCTTCAAAGCAAGTCATATGAGAGATATATGAATACATATATTTTTATAGCTCATGCCTAAATTAGAAACAAGATTAAAAATCTCTATGTCCCTCATGAACTCCTTCCCTTCTCTCCACACTCTCCTATTCATTTTGGATGATACACTGTCCCCTTTTTTTTTTTTTTCCTCCTCTTATCTGTTGTCTCTCCACTCTTCCCATCCTACAGTATCTTGACTTCATGTTCACTTGTAACCACATGTTCGGTTCAGAGATGTGATGCACCAAGTTCTGGCATTTTGGAAATCTGACAATTCCCAGCTATGAAAAGACCTTCCCATCTTGCCTCTCCCAAACAAGACATTAATAAAAAGCACAGAAGGATAAAACAAAAACAAACAGCAAAACTTGAGACTGCTTAAAATTATGGTGTTATCTGTCCTGAGTGTTCCCAGTGTAAAGCAAAGTAATCAAACTACACTGCAAGCAGTCAGTAACAGATGCAGCTTAAACTGTCTAGGATAATTTTTAATATTTTAGTTCCAGAAAATATGCAGAAACCATAACTACGTGACTGTGCCAGAACTCCCGAGGGATGGGGCTGCCTTCTCAGGGCACCTCTGAACTCATCAGCCTTGCTCCAGGTTCTGCCTGAGTTATTTTATCTCAATCAACCTGTCTATGCCTCCCCATGACTGCCTCAAAATAACTGTAATAACAGAGTATTCAGTAATGGGACTTACACTTGCTTGGATTTTAGAGGTGAAAAAAATAAGAACATTGTGCGTGTGCCACGTGCTTCTGTTGCTACAGTGTGTTTTCACAAATCTGGAGAGCTTCAGAGAGAGAAAGTACTTTTGGCCAGCAGCCTGAGTGCTGGCTGCCCATAGCACCTCTTCCACTGCCCACTGCCCGAGAGCCCAAGCGTCCCTCTGAAGCTCTGGCTAGCGAAGGCAGATGACTGAGCTTCGGGCAGAACCGTGTGGAAAGAGCTTTCTTTCTGGCTCGCTTACCACAGTGACATGTTTCAGAAAAGAAGCCCAGCATATGTCCCCACTGCTTCACTTTGCGAGTGTCTCCTCTGTCTGCTAGGTCCTGTTTTGGATCGGAAGGCTTTGGCGCTGCCTTCTTTATACATTATGTCCTCAGCCCACTACGAAAGGCGGACAGTCTTGCGGGAACACAGCCTCTACCAGCCCCTTCAGCTTCCTCAGACACAGCTACCAGCAAGGCTAACGGCATTGCGGTTCTGACAGCGCATCTCTAGGGGACAAGGACAAGCAGTGCACATGCATCCAAATGTCAATATTCAAGCCAAATAGTAGCCCTGCATGTAAGGGACACAAATATTCCAATGACATCCCAACAAAATGAGTACGAAGCCAGAATCTAGCTCTCCTAAGCAAGCTATGTTCAAATATACTTCATAACAAGGCAAGAAATATGCCAATTTAACACGGTAGACACAAATGAGAAAAATTGTCAGAGGCAAAATTCACTAGGAAAAAGGCCATTTTTTGTTGGCTCACCCTCCAACTTTTGGAACTAGACCAGGACAAGCTAACTGGGTGAGGCAGAAGTGCTAGCGGTTCAGCCAGCTGGAGGGGGGGGGGGGGGGGGGGGGGGGGGGGGAGAAAATGAGCAAAAACTGTTTCCATGTGAATACTTAGGGTCATCCAAACTGAGCAGCTATGTCAGAAACCACTTTTGCGTGCTTAGAGAATGAAAGTTTTGAAGTCAACCAGGGCAGTCATTTTCTGAGGTGTAGTAAAACACAGATAGCAACTTCTGACTTTGAAACAATACATAATGAGAGAGAGGCAAACTTCTAACTGGCTGAAAAACTCTGGCCACACAAACAACAACCTCTAAAAGAGGCGGCTACTCAGATTTGTATCCGTGTAACAGAACAGAAATTAAACCGGACAGTTCGGTATCTCTAAATGGTACCAACTGCTTTATTGGTAGGTATAAACAAGTTTACAGCCTCAGAAGATTGCAGTCTCCGTTGCCATACAGGAAAGGAAAATCGTTTCTTTTAGAGGAACTCAGAGTTACTCAACAAAATTAATCTTCTAAAACAGGAAATCCCTGCTAACACAGGTGGAACTATAATACACTGGCTGTGCAGCTGGGGAACATGAAAAATGGGATTTCCGTGTTTCCATCTCGCCCACCAAAAACAGAGCGCAAATACCATAGGTAAAACACACAGCTGAAAAATCTGGAAAAAAACTCCACAAACAAGTGAAAAAAATGAACAGATGACTGTAAAAGTCACTAAAGTCATTCATAAGAAAGTTCACTACAGTATTAACTGAGGTTCGAACCCTCCTGAGGAAGCTCCCATCACATGAGAGCTTAGGTACAGGGCAAAAAAAATTCATCTGAATCTGTATTTTAGGAAACAAAGTTAAGAGGACACTTTGCTGACTTCTGAGGTCATCTGCGCTCCTGAAGGAACCCTGTAATATGTACTGACAACACCAGCTTCTCTCGGCCATCTCTTTGTTCTCTATAATTGGTATTTTGAAATACAGTTTACACTGTTACTTGCTGGACCACGCCACAAAAGATGACTGTCAGGATAGACATTTCTTTGCCATTGAAATGTTACTTGGGTTAAAAGTCAAGACAAGAAATAGACATTTTTAATATTTACCTGTCTGCAGCATTTTAATCGGGGAGGCATGTAGGAAAAAGGGATATAAGCAGTTATCTACAGGGCTTCACATTTCTGTGTTTCTAAGCGGAAGCAAAAAGACTGAGGGACACGTGGAGATGATGCACGTCATTGCTGCTTGCAGGGTATGCCCTGCACACTCTGCTCTGAGCACTGAGGCTGTGTTTAAGTTCAGCTTAGGATAAACAATGTTTTTTCATGACAGCTTATTTCAAGTTCAACAAAGCCATTTGTACTAAAAGACCAGAGGGTAGATTTCAGTGGAATTAAAAAAAAAAATAAATAAAAATAGATGTCTACAATGAAAACAACTAACACAAATAGCATCCCCAAAGCTTTGTTTAGACTACAGCATGTTCAGTAAGTCACCAGTAAGGAGCTGTAAGGGTGGCATACCGAAAGGTATGTTTTCATTAGAAGAGTAGTGCCTCGCTATAAAACAACCTGAGTACTAGTGAAGCTACTGAAGCTACGTGAAGCGACCCTCGCTCATCTGATGCCCCCAAACAAGTGAATAACTAAACCAAGAACCGATTAATTTCCTTTAACTACAGGTATATACATATATACCATCACCACACCCGCTCACTGAGGGAAAAGATAAAGATATTTACTATTAATACAAATAACCAGGGGGGCAACCTTTTTTCCTTTTTTTCCCCCTTTCCTGCAGATACACACAAGTAGCTCTCTAGATTATTAGAAGGCTAATTTTTTGCCTTTTCGCACACATACACTTCAGTCGATGTAATAGATGAGTATTCACATTATTATGCTACTTTCTCATTATTTATGTTTTACTGCTCCAGTTTCAAAAGCCGTTGAACCCACAGGACACTTTAGCAGTCAATATAGTATGATACCGCACAGCAAACACACGCTTGGAAATTACTCGAATACATGCAATGGAGGCAGTAAAATGAGTAAGGTTACATAGCTGGTCTTTCATTTCAACCTGGTCACTAGTTTCAGCAAGAAACTAATATATATTCACCAAAACAAACATCCATCAAAGCCACAAAAGCAATTTAATGCTTACACATATGCTGACACTATTATGTCAGAGCTGTGAGTAACCTGCCAAAGGAGGCTGTAGGTAGCAAGCTGGTCCAAAATATACATATCCTCTTCACTAACATTAAGCCCATTCTCAGTCTGGCCTCTGTGATTCAGGCTGCTACGCTCAGTATTGAAACTAAATACACAGGAACAATTGAAAACATTTTTCCTCCTGGCCGTATCGGTGAGGGAAGGTGCTTAACTGAAGGAGAAGACAAAAATTATCCTGTGATTTAACAGACATGTTCTTCCTCTTAACAAGGATTGGAAAGGTAACTGTATTGTAGAAATAATGTCATCATGTTTTGCTTTCTACAAGATGAAATGAAAGCCCTGGTTTTGGTCCCTACGTTAAGCAAGGGGGGAAACAGCATTTTAAATAAAAAGCTATCCTAAATTCCTGGCAAATTACAAGGTTTAGGTCAGCTCCAAAAGGAATTTGTGTCAGCTGGAAAAGGGCACCTATGTGAAAGAACAATAATGAAAACCAACCTCTTTAAAAAGTAGAAGTAATGCTTGTTGAGTTTATCATCACCTGCAAGACCGGTTATGTTAATAATCCTCCACATCATGCCAAGCAGACTGAAAATAATTAATAGTTCACAAACAACCTTCCCACAGAAGTTTCAGTACCAATGTTGTTTTGACTGATTACAGTAAATAAAAAATACAACCCCAAATATTTGGGTGTTGAACACAATTTCCTTATACCTGAGGAACTTCCATGAAAAATAATAATAAATCTATCTCTCACAGCATTACCCTGTTAAGGGTAATTGAGCTCCTGGATCACAGCGTCACTGGGGAATTTCGGCCTCCCTGTTCACAACTCTTTGTTAAAGTCCATTCCGTTCACAAAATGGAGAAGTAATTTGATGTATACACACAGGGGTCCCAGCACCGGGCTCTGCTGAGCTACCACAAATGCTTAGGAGTCAGAGGGTGAGAACCAGGGTACTGCGATGCCTTCCAAAGAACCCAGAGCTTAGCCAATATGATATTTAGGGAGTGCTCATTAAATCCTGAAGGCTATCCATCTCACTGCGCAAGCTCTTTCCTTCTCTTGTCTGAAGTAGCTGCGAAACAATAGTCAATTGGTAACATGTCTCAAGCCAGCAACGAGGAATGGCTGCAAGGACACAGGACTGTGAGAGAGCATGAAGAGGAAGAGAAGGAAATGGAGAATAAAGCAAAAGATGGAAGTGAGGAAGGTCAGAAGGTTGTTTATACATTTACAATATTTCTAAAATAAAGTCACACCCCAGAGAGATGCAGGTGGCAAACTGATCTCATTACAAAAACCACAATGGCTCAGACACAAGGTTCATTTTTGCCAAGGATCCTGTTTGCAGCACTGCTCATACCCAGATGTTCAGAGGAAGGTTCCCAGTCACACTGTTGGACAGACTTAAATGTGATTCCTGCAGGACAGGCCAGAAAAGTTTTGCTAAAATTCACCACCAAGTTAGAGAAATATTATACAAGGCAGAAACCAGGATCTGCTATTTGAAACATAGCATCACATCATAAAGTTTAGAACTTGCTCATGACATTTTTCCTTGAAAACAGCACTTGGTACAGCACACAGCATCCCAGTAGAACTCCCAGGTCCTAAAAACTTTCATATAAGCCTCAAAAATGTGGAAAATAAACCAGACTACTCATTGCTCTGTTAGCCAAGGAACTAGGCAACTAGTGTACAAACAGTACAAAATCCACCAAGGCACGAAAGGGACTAGTATTACTGCATGCACCACCCGGGCTTTTGGAGTGAAGCATAAAGCTTTATGCAGGCCACCTACTCTTAGGGAAGAAAGTGCCCCACCGGGATGACGTGGCAGTCAGTGTTTCACTCATGGATGCTGTCAAGGCAAGAAATGGACAAGACCGACTGCATTCATTTCTCATCCCTCCATTAATGTTGGATCTTAATAACTGCTGCCTGGGGCTGCTCAAAAAAAATCCCTTCATGAGGTTTTTCTAATGAAAATTGTGGCTTTCTCCAGGGAAAAAGAAGCTTTCCACTAAAAGCACTCACTCTGTCTAGTATTTTATTTCTAAAAACACAAAATCGACTACTATCTTTTGTTTTTCAATAAAAACTTGGATTTGAAGCTGTGCCTCACTGGAGCTGTGGTTCAGTTGCCCTGGACGCACCCGCTGGAGCACACCTCCCACGAGGCGGTGTGAGATCACCCAAAAGGGAGATGATGACACAATTGGGCAGATAGAGCTCTCCAGGGAAGCTAGTCTGCAGTTGAGTCAAAGCTGTCAACCAAAAGTATTCAAAAGTTGAAAAAAATATACTGGAAGTGTTGGCAAAACTAATATGCTTTGCTTTAAAGTTTCCTGCAAAATAACATATTTGATGATCAGGTTCGCTCCTCACCATTTCTGGGGCCCATGAAGCTGCCACTGCTAAAGATGAAGCCAATTACACCAGGACACAGGAGGCCCCAACAATAGGAGCCGTAGCCTGGCACTGCCAGGCTCTTCCCATGCTTGGGAATTGCAAGCAGTTAGCTCTTCCTCCTCCATTTCTTCCCCTCCTCAAGCAGCTCAGCTCCAGTACCTGTCCACCCTTATTGCCCAAATGGGCTAAGCTCACCAGGGAATGTTGTGCATTGCTCTGACAACGTCAAAGATTAACTCACTGATCTTTGTGTTCAATGTACAAAAACTATTACTGAAACATTGCATTCAAATGTTTAATACAGATTCTGAGCCGAGGGTACCGGAGAGCCCGTAGTGCCTCAGTAGTTGTCTGAGCTCTCTTACAGGATGTAATGTCTGCAAGTAAACCCCAGTGCACATATGCCTGTGCAATCAAGGCTCCGCTCTTATCAGACCCCTCCCAGTCTGCTCATGCTTTAACAGGTCATTGACTCAGATCACCACCCTCATGTTACAATTGCCAGTAAAATACAATAGCCTGAAACTGAAAATACCTCTGGTCTACCAAGAATCCAATCTGAAGGACAAACTCGCTGGTAATTCTGAGACCAGCTTCTATGATGCGACACCGATTGTCTCAGTGCTCCAAGTGAGCAGCTTAATTGGAACAGAACAAGGTGATTAATCATAGCTAAGGAAAACACCTTGCTTGAGAAGACAGGCAACGTTAATGTTTTACATCATTAAAAAAAATTGAGGTTACCCTTCAGGACAGCACATGCGGAAAACATTTAAGGAAAAAAAAGATGAAATGTTGTTTAATTGGTGAATTCTTCCCATTAACGCCCTAAACGGTTTGACACATGCTGGCAGGCAGGAGGTGTTCGCCTCAAACACACTGCCAGCCACGCTTCCCCACTCCCGGCAGCCGCCAGACCTTCCCGGGGTTTGCAGGTTTCCCTGCTGGAGGCCCTGTTCCCATTGCTTTCTGGTAAATTGGCCTCTCTACTCACATCGCCTTGGCTTTTGATTCTTTTATGTTTTGTTTGGGGTTTTTTTTCCTCCTCCTGGTTTCTTTTTCATACAGCAACAGCACCTGATCTTTTTCAATTTCAACCCCTCTTCTCATCCCCTCCCCCCCGAAAATGGGAAGAGACCCCAGAAGCGCCTCCAGGGAGGGGGGGTTCCCCTCCTGGGGACGCCCCGCCGCGAAGCCGCTCAGCCAGCACGCACTACGCGGCACGGAGGAGCTGCTCACAAAATGAGAGCCGCAGGCGGCAGGGAGAGGGAGGGGACCACACCAGAGTCCACACAGGCAGGAGCCAGGAAGGAGCCGGCTGGTAATAAGCTGGAGCAGGGAGGAGCTCAGCTCTCCCACCGCAGGAGCTGATGCCCGGCCGGGCGCAGCCACGGCAGAGGACCGGGCTGTCCCGGTCCCCCAGCCCGGGCTCTTCCTCAGCGTCTCGGCGCACAGCAGCGCCGTCCCTGCGACCCTCTGCCGAGGAGCGCTCGGGCAGCGAAGTTCAAGCTCTCTGCCGCCCCGCCAGCGGACAGGAGCCGGCCGGGGAGGAGAGCCGCCCGCCGCGCCCCGGCTCTCGCAGCCCGGCCGGCTCCGGACCGGGCGAGCCCGCCCCGGGGCACGCAGTCCTGGGAAGGGGTCGGGGTGGGGGGGGGGGGGGGGGGGAGGAAGGTAAAAACTGCAATAAAGAAGGAACATGACCCGCTGTCCTACCCGGCTGTGCTGGCGGGACCGCGTCTCCCGCAGGCTCGCACCGGCAGCCCGTCCCGCCCCGCGGCCGCCGCCTCTTCCTCCTCCTCCTCCTCCTCCTCCTCCTGCTGCTGGCCCTGGGCCCGGCCCCGAGCAAAGGCACGCTTCAGGAACTTGCCACTGCGTATGCCGGGCTGCAGCGGGGCTCCCGGCACCCTGCTCCCCCCAAAGCCCTCGGGCCGGTTCCTTCGGCTTTTTGCCCCCCTCCAGGCATTAGCGCTGTTCCGAAGCGCCGCTGCCTGCCTGCCCCGAGCAGCCCGGGGCGCCCAGCGGAGCCTGCCGGCGAGCCCCCGCCGTACACAGCCCTGCAGGAGCCCCAGAGCCGCCGGCTACCTTCGCCCTGGGCACCAGAGCAGGCCAGCCCCCAAAGTTTACACGCATAATTTTTGAAGACATGACTTTGCACTTGGCAGTGAAACACTGAGTCATGCTAAATGCTACCCAGCTATTCCTCACTCTCTCCGCCTTTAACTCCTTCCCTCAGGAAAGGTGAGTTATTGCAATAAAATCTGCTGGTTGACTGCACACCAGTCTCCAGTTCCCCCAGAGGAACTGGCTGGAAAGGGCCAGGTAATATGTGACACTGATGGGGGATGCAGGGCCCAGATCTGCCACGGCCCACCAAGGACACAGCATCCTTACCATCTGGCCACCCAGCCACAGTGCCTGCCCTCCTCACAAATGTCACACGTGCCACAGACCTCTGCCTGCCGCAGCAGCTCATGCAGCAGCCCCTCAGGCTGACACACTGGCCACCCCGCAGGCACCCCCCGCGCGACCAGGGGATGCTCTGGCCTGCCTGAGCCAGCACGCTACCGCTGCACATTTTTCAGGCACCAGCAGAAACCAGCTACCCACAGCCAATACGGGTATCTTGCTAACCTCCGGCCACCAAAACACCTTCACTCAAAGCACTCTCCTCTGCACTTCAGTAGCATCTCGTGCCAACCTTCACCAGTAACACAGGTCACCACACCAACACCCGTCACCCGGGAGACGGTATATTAATAAGTCAAAACTTCAGGTGTAGCATTCACAGGTGCACAAATGCAGTCATCACCTTTGGCAATATGTCAGGTGGTAGAGCAGAAAGCTCTGCTGCTGTGGGCTGCAGGTTGTATTTGGTGGGAAGGCTGGGGGGTGTCTGCTTGGAGAAATGGGGCAACTGTTAGAGCTAAAAGGAGGACAGTGAGCAGCCCCCACAGAAGGGGTGGCCTCAGTCACTGGGACCAAAGGCAAACATGGCTTCTAAGAAAAGCCTGAATCCAAAAAATGTCCTAGCAGGAGGCCTGAAACATCCCCCAGGGCGAGTTGAACCTCGTATTCCTGTTTTATTGGCTGTCATAAGCAGCAAAAATGGTGTTCATCAGCAGAGGAACTTGAGTTAATGGTCTCTCGTAAATTTTAGTACTCACAGAAAGGTTTAATGAGAATTTTCAAACCTACAAAGTTGGAACATACGCTAGAAATGCAGCAATGTTCTATTTTTGAAGCCTGGCATTCTTTTAGTGCTTGGTACAGGCAATAGGTTGCAATGAACAATAGCAACTCCAAACCTTCTCCTACAGCTGTGCTGGTCACAAATAGGGGTCTGAGCAGGGCAGGAAAGCCAACGGCACAGAACAAAGGAACCCAAAGCAGCCTCCACCTGGAGCTTCCTTTTCCAGGCTCCTCTGGAGCCTGCGCTCATGGGTTTGCTTTGTGGATCCTCAGTGCCAGAGCTCTTCCCTCCCCCTGCCCCCTGGAATTTTACCTGGCGCAATCGCACACCACAAGAAGACACAACCTTCCCTTGCCCACTCATGGTGCTCTCTGCACCACCCCCTCCCTTCCACTGTTGCAAGCTTCTTTCTACTGGACAAATGGGATAAGTGAACTAATCCAGGCTCAAACAGACATTTTTGCTTCTTTTCCCAATGTACTTGTGACTTTTCCTTAACAACTGCCATCTTAAAGGAAAAAAAGAATATATCCTGTCGATTTCTTTCAGCATGGAAGAGCCAGTACTCACTTCTGTATCTGGAAGTGGTCGTTTAATAACCTAAGTTTGGGCACCTATCGTAACACCTATATAAATCAACAGCAGATGTGATGAAGACCCTATAAGCAGCTGAGAAGGAACAACTAGGAGAAACAATTGCAGTCAGAACGTTACAAAGTGTTTTCCACCAGGAAGTCTCAGAGTCTGCTGGTGGTTTTGTGTTTATATCTGCATCAGAACTTGACAGGTTTTGAGTGAGGTATAGCTCTCCATGACTGACTTTTGACAGCACTTTACCAGCAGCTTTTATGGCATCTGTAGGTTAAACCATGCTTTGAAAGGACTCCAGTTCCTTTTGACACCCTGGTATGACCACCTGCACCAAGGGAGCTAACGTGTCAACTTAAAAATCCCAGAGAACAATCAGCAGGAAAGGCGCTGCTGGCTCTAATTCTTCACTGAATGTCCCTAAGACAGCTTCTTAATCCAAACTCCCAGTTTCCTGACACAGAGCATGGCTAATACTTCACTTCTTCCACCCTCCATCAGCCATCCCAGCACAAATGATGCTCTGCAAATAAGGCTGTTCCCCATGCACCGAACACAGCTGAGGCCACCTAAGCATTGCCTGAAAGGGTGAAAATAAGTACTAAGGTACTGCAGAGACAAGCCTGACTTGCTCAGTTTCTTGCCCTTGCTGAGAGGAAATCTTATTTTGAATATTCACTAGCATAGTTGGATTTTTCAGCCTGCAGACAGCTTGTCTGCCCGGCCTAACTTACGTACTCCTGACCACAGTTTCATCTCACCTAGTTGTCACTTATCAGCGTCTTTAGCATTCCTCAGATCCTGACAATCCATGCCTCTCCCTCACCGCTTCCCAGAATCTTTGTATTCTTGTCATTATCTAGTGTTGCCTTTTAGTCGTCTTGCTTTTTTCTTTTACTGTCATCTCTCATTACACACCTTGAGGAGGGCGAGTTTCCTGGAAGAAGGCTTACCGAAAAAGGCCTTGCCTCACTATCTGAGCAAGTAAGGGAGCCAGGAGCTATTTACATATTTTCTGATAAGCAGTGAGAATGCCCTGACGGTCCTGTAAAGTCCGCAAGGAATTGGCTTTGTGTTCTTCCATACCCCTTGCTTGTCTATGCTTGCCCAATTCTAATCAACTAACAGTATCAAACATGCTTTTACATATTGTTATAACATTATTTGGTGGAAAAAGCAGTATTGTAGTCTTGAATTTAGCCATTAAAGAGATGATATTGCCAATACTTAGCATTTAAAAATCATGCAAATGACTTTAAAAGTATAATTTTTTCATATTAATTATCAGTTAATTTCTGCCTGAACTATTAGGTTACAGCTGCATCTCATTTCTAATTTTTTTCATGCAACCATTAGGGCAAAAATATACTTTATAACGTATTATTAATTTAAATTCTTTACTTTTTTATAAGGACTACAGTCGGGGATTTGGTGGGGTTGGTTTGTTTGGTTTTGGTTTTTTGGTTTGTGTTTTGTTAGGTTTTTTTTTCAGGTTGACGTTTTCTTTTATTAACGCAACTTTAAAGATCTGGAATCTTACAAGAAAACCCAAACCCAGAAATCGTCCCCCTCTCCCACACACAGGCAGAGCAGAAGATGTGCTAAGACTCGTGTCTGGCATTGCCAGAGAGCTCGTACCGCCCTGGCAGGGGGTAACTGTGTGAATGGAGAATGGGAACGCTCAGCATTTTGCTTTCGCTGTAGGAAGGGGAGAAGGCAGCCAAAAACGACCATTCACGTAAAGTGGCAGCACAGCAGCGGCCCCCAGGTAGTGAGCAGCCCTGCAGGAAGCGTTAGGAGTAAACCATGAGCCGATCCAGGCCGAGCAAGAGCAGGAGGCGGCAAGCAGAGCTGCCCGCTGCTCCCCAGGGCCCGCTCGGTTTGCAGTCCCTTCTGGTAGTCACAAGTCCTGGGTAGGGAAATGCAGGGGAAAACTGGCAGGTTACTCCCAAACATTTCCCTTTCAGTTAAGTGATCTCCGCCTATTATGAATGCAGCAGATTTCCGAGTGTTTCTTGCTCTATAGCTAAGCGGTATGAAAGTAAAACTAGGCTGTGAGATGACTGACTAATAGTGGAGAACCACTTGCTGTCAGCAACATGCACGACCACTTCTGAAAACACAGCCGAAACTCTCTCGGAGGCAGATCCTGAGATTTTAAATGGTTTTACTGAGACCATATTCAAATCAGCCTTGCGCTGACAACAAGCAAAACAAAAACTACGCCAAGCCACAGTCTCAGGAGAAGATGCAAGCAGCTGTGAGAAGAGAGCACGCTAACTGCCTCAGCAAAAGCTGCCGGCTGCTTTCAGGGACCAGGTTATTGCTCTGGTGGGAACTCTCTTGTTTCCACTAATTTCATTCTTTAATTTTTCATTAGATACTCAACCTGTTATGACTTTCAAAGTGCGTAATTCAAAGTTTCATCTTACCAACAGCACTTACCAAGCCCTAGCACTTAGTAAACACCTCTAACACACCTGCTTTGAACCTCAGTTTAGATTACAATATAAAAACTACTGATTTGGTCAACTGAAGTTGGTTGGTCACCTCTTGGTCCTTGACAGTCCCACTCACGCAACAGAGCCTGTTGCAAGCAGATTAAAGGAATATCTATTAATTTTTTGTTCTTCTAATCATTAAATTCAAACCCTGCTATGGACACGTTTCCTGAATTTTGAAAAGGCTTATCTAAGTGCAGTTTGGTCACAACACTGACTTTAGAGCACTACAGATACACCATTTGCACATAAAGCATCCACACAGGGAGCAATCAGACGGCAAGCTTCCTGCCAAGGAGCCAATTCCACCATCTCCACCCAGATGAGCCTGACACTAATACAGTACCTTGAAGACAGTAAAGTAGAGGCCTAAAACTGGCGAGCCCGCACGTCCATCTGCTGCCATACCAAATCTCAGTCCAAATGCTTACATGTGAAAATCCTTCTAAACTTGTTTTTTGAACAATCCTACTCATTCATATTCTGGTAAGCCGCTGATGGAAACGGTGCAAGTTCTGTGCGGTTCTATGTGTAATACTTTATTCAGCTAAACATTTCTGAGCTGTTACTTCGTCTTGCTGTACCTGACTGGAGTAGCGCTAGAAAGGGAATACAGAACTCCACAGAACAGGGCAAAGGGGCTGAGAAAGTGGTGGGGCATCCTCTGCTACTGGGGCAGGAGATTAAGGAATAAATGAGGGAGAAAGAGGTGCTGACAGACCTCGGGGATGGGTAAGGTTGCCAAAAGTGTTGCTGGGTACTGGCACTGCTAGAAGGTGGGTGCTTGCTTGCTGCCTATGCGAAGAGCTGAAGGAAGCCCCAGAAGCTGTCTTTAATCCCCAGCATCAATCACTCCAGCTGCTCCTTGTAACCAGTACCTGGGGTGGGAGCCCCGAAGGCTCGGGTAGCCTAGCTGCCCACTCGGGGACCCTGGGGGACAGGCAGCAGGGCTGACAGATGCACAAAAGACACATGAACTGCGTGGCTCCTAGGCAGGCTGCAGGCGCTGAGGAAAGTAACATCTCAGTACACTAGGTAGTGCACAAGCATGTCATAAATAATCACCCCTGTACCACGTACCTCGCAGTCTGAGGGGAAGCATTGCACTCACAGCCGTGTTAACAGCCTTGACCTTGAAATGGTCCTGAAAGCAGGGCTGCAGAGGAATGAAGCAGCAGAACATTTGCAAGTAGCTGCATTCAAGTGGAAAGACAACCCTCCAGCACGTCCGACACGGGATCACCTACCGCTGCACAATTCTGCCGCGCCGCGCAGCCAAGCGCGGTACCTCTGGGAGGGCAGCTCGCGTGGGGCTGTCTAGCCCGGCAGCTCACCTCTCCACGACCCGAGGCTCAGCCAAGCAGCACGGGGAATTTGAAAACACTGCACTCGCACTGCGGAAAGAGCCAGCCGGCTTACTCACCTGTGAGCTTTCTGTGCGCTGCGCCCAGACTGTTCCACAATCAGCGTTTTCTTGATGCAAAATGGCATTCATACTGACGGATGCTAACAAGATGTTTCCCTGTCAAAAAGTAAGGATGCTTGTGAGGTTTACTTTAAGACAGTCATTGTCTGCAAAGTCACTATAATGCTTTCTAGAGTCCCTGGGATATTTTTATACTTTTTCATTATAAGGTCTACCAACTGCTACAAAATAGCAAGGGCTGTAATAACAGCATTCCACATTAAGGATGGCTTTAATTACGTATACAATATCTATGCAAATGTGAGATAGCATCTTCTGCATGAAAGGCAGGGTTGGTTTGTTTGCTGCTTCTCCTCACAGTATGGAATCTTATTGCTTCTTATGATGCAATATTCATTTGGTTACACTTAATTTAATTACTTCAGTTGGTAATTAAATTAACATTTCTTCAATTAAAATAAACAGTATCATAATGAAGTATTTCTATCATGGTGGCCCCTAAAATATCTCCATGAGGACAGATCCCTATTGTTCAAGAGGCTGTGAAAAAAAAATATGCAAGAAAACCAGGGCCAGACAACCCCATTTGCTTACAATACGAGGAAGCCATTGCTGAACGGCAGGTGCCTGGCATCTCTGGAAACGGAGTACAGGTGCCTGTTTGGCACTAAAAGCAAAGTTTTTCCTCAATCACATATTAATTTGAATACTTTGACCTGAGTGTCATGCCCAACATTACACTGTAAACACTAAAGCAGCTTTTGTTTCACAGCTTTTCCTTAGCTATTTCAGTCTGTTTGGTTAAACCCTCAGGTACCAGAGAGTAAGTTCATAGTGCCGATACTCCCATGTAACCCAAGTCACCAAGAGGTAAAGTAGCTTGACCAAGGTAGTGGCTAACTCAGTGGTTTACCCTTAACTGTACTGCTGTCATAACTGCGCTTAGTCGTTGGGCTCCTGTTTGGGTAGGAGTAAACAGATCAGGCCCTTGCTGAGTCACTGGCGCGGTCAGAACAACATCCTGCCGCTGGCAGTGATGCTTAAGGCACAGTAGACAAGGGTATGTGGGGGGTCTTTGACATTTCTACAGCAGCAGCTTCTCTAACACGGTCTGGCCAACCAGGCTTGACTGGGGACTGAAGCAAAAGCAAGCATTAACCCCAGATTAACACAGCAGTCATGGACTAAAACTGTTTGCTTGATGATGACTATTCCAGAATATCATGTGTAAGGTACAATGTTACATACACGCTGAAGAAACAGAACCAACCCCATAGATTGCCAGGACAAAGGTTACCAACACAGCTTCAGCTTGGTCTTCTATTCTACATGCCATGCGGTACAGCCTTGATTCATTATTTCTCCTGCATGAATTTGTCAGTGGAACTGGAGCCCAGGCTCTCCCTTGCAGCTCTCTGGAAGAGATTGCTCCCAGACTGTCTCTTCCAGCTGAATGACAAGGGAAACATTCACTGTGGGCCAGGAGAACACATACCTGACAGCGAGTTACACAAGCGTTTGTGAGACAGCACTGGAATGCCAGCAAACAGGATCTTTGGGTCTAGCCCCAGCTCTGGAGGCAGAGAGCAGCCTAAGTCATCATAAACAAGAGGCCAAATCACACCAGCAGGTAGATTTGTTTTGAAAGGCGATATGGCAAAGCAGACGAACCACGCTGCTTTATAAGCCACGGCTCTATTCCCAGCTCTGTATGCAGCCCACTTACTGGCAGGTTGCCTGCAAACTAGGTGACTGGCCATTGCCTGCCTACAGGAAGGATGGCTGGCTTTTCGGAGCGTCTATGCTAACAGCAGCAGTGGAGCGTGTGGGATTAGATGTCCTGGACTTCTGGGCAGCGGTAAACAGTACAATGAGTGTCTCTCATTTCTCCCCCTACACTCGCTCTTCCTTTGTCATTCTGTGGGCTGGCAGGAGACCTGCCAAATGTGTCAGAGCCACATGAAATGCATGACACTTATGAGCCCTGACCTTGTGGCCCCTAGGCTGACGGTCAAGTCTAAGACACAGACCAACCCAAAAGGAAATGAGAAAGGTCCTACCCAGACCGTAAAAGACTGCAGGACTGGTCTCACTGTGTTTGTTTATTCTGGGATTTTTAAGTTGGAAAAAAACCCTGTAACAACAAAGCTTTTGAATTCTCTGCTATGTATAGCAATTCTCTTATATCTGCGCGCTGCATGTGCTTGTTGATGTCAATGCTCTGTAACCGAGAGCCACTGCCATCTATCACACACAAGTCCTCATTATGTTGCATAACAAATTACCTTTGTTGCCTAACAGAATGGCACAGTAGATTTTGTTGTTGCCTCGTGTAAACTTTAGTCTTGCGAATTCCATTTTGCACTGACGCATTGCTTCTGCCTGACAAGTGCTTTATTTCTGTTGTTAAGCAGTGAGCTTCATGATGCGCAGGCAGCCACAGATCCTGAAAAACAAGTTCAGAGATACATAAATACGCCACCATTATGTCTGCAAAACAATTGGCCACGTGGATCCTGATTGCTGCCGTAACACTGGGCTTAGAGGCTGCAGCTACACATCCTGGGAGGCAGCACCACTGCATAGTCATTGCTAGTGGTCATCTGATGTTTTCAGTTACAAGAAAAAAACAGCAGCATAAAGAAACAAAAAAAAGTGGCAGAACAGCAAAGGAATTTTAAACCAACAAAGAATTCATGGTGCTGGCATTTTAATGTTATACTATTGCCTTTTTAATGGATTTATCCAATGGCATCACATTATCTCATTTTCAGTGTTTAATTACTGCTTTTAACTGAATAGCATTAGTTACAGTACTCATCTATTAAAGAACAAAGTGTGAAAAATGTTAACAAATCCATCCATATGATTACAAAATGTTAAACCTCACTAGACACTTCTTCTGAGTCTTCTTTATATATGTTCAGCACATATTTCAGGGGAAGGAAAACATTTATTGCCAGACTTCAAACAGTGTTTCCTTTCTTAAAATGTTTTAGTTGGCAGCTTTTTCTACTGGCATGTGACCAATGCTCTGTATAAGTGGAAAAATAGTGGTGATATCTACAGGCCAGATTTTGCCACTTCTTATAATGAGTAATGCTATCTTATTTTTCATATGTGCTGGCTATACCCTCTACTCGGAGCACTGCTGGAAGCTCACTGATAGCTGCTCCCTACTTTCTCTGGACAAAATCCAAAGAGGAAGAAAACCCAGTCATTACATGAGCAAACTTCAGTTAAGTCTGCGAGTTGGTCTGTTGGGATAACCTTAAATAAGGGTAACAAAATCTGGATGCCAGCTTATTTAAAGATGCACATATTTTGACATCTCCTCCTACTCCTTTGAGAAACACACATCTCAACCCCCAATATACAGTCATCTCCAATGCACTCTCCAAATCGTTCAGCAATAGTTGGACCTGCTTTTTCATCAGTGCTCCTATCTGTGCTAATGAGTATCATTTCCACTGCTCACCCCATCTCATACAGCCAAGCAACAGTCATCAAATAAATCATTGGAGACACTGTCAGACAATGGGTGAATGAGTTACTGCTGAGGGATTGGGTTTTGTCTCTATTTACTGGCTGTAGTTGGAAACACTTCAAGCCAAATTTCAATTACAGGGGATAAAATAAAGGCTAGTCCAGCCTGGGCATTTTAAGAGATAATTGTACTTCAGTAAAGTAATAAGACATGGTTGTTTTCTGACATTGCTGCTCCCAGTTAATGGTGCTAATACAAAATCTACCTGGGTAGTACTGCAAACAGCTTCAGAAAACCTTCATGGGACCATGTAGCTATGGTCAAAGAAGGCAACAAGGTGTCTGGATGCTTGAGGTGCAGGACGGTGAAAAAATAAAATATCTTTGTAGGAACCTGAGATATGCGAGCACCGTAGAGCTGTAATTATGTGAAATTGTACAGCTATTCTTTCAGCTTATAGAAAAAATCATGAGCAGTGCTAAGTGGTACTAGGAAGGAAGGAGATTACAGCCCTGCCTTCTTCAGCGTAAAACACCATCCCTCAAGCTGTTGGCCTCTTCATCTTCACAAAGATGCTGATGATACAGGGCCTGGGAAAATCCAAATGAAGATTGAAAGACTAGGACTTTTCAGGACAGAGACATGAG
The DNA here is from genome assembly GCA_017639485.1 of Pluvialis apricaria. Lineage (NCBI taxonomy): Eukaryota > Metazoa > Chordata > Aves > Charadriiformes > Charadriidae > Pluvialis > Pluvialis apricaria. The sequence continues at coordinate 29,385,481 of CM030014.1, forward strand.
CAAGAGAAGACCTGATATAAGCACACCCTGGAATGAATGGGATCCATAGGGGAGACGGGAGCTTGGCCCTTTCCTGTTTTCATGTTGGAACATAGGGATAGGCAAGGAAATGGAAAGGGTGCAAAACTCAAATCTGAAGAAAGGAAATACTTTTTCACACAGAAATTTAAGGTGAGCCTACAGAGAGTCTGGACATTAACCCAAGTCCTGTTTATGCTTAACATGTTTTGACAGTAACACGTATTGTTTAAGTCCCTGCTGTGAGCTCTGGGCTGGCTGCTTACCCCCTATTAATAATACAAGAACAAGATGACTTCAACACAATTTGAAAGGCAACGTTTTAAATTATAAAATCCCTTTCCAAACAGCACATAATTAACCTATGTAACTCATTCCCACAAGATTTGAATTGATCTGAGACTCCTCTGTATCCAAAAACAGATTGGATGTGTATTTATAAATTGGCCCAATTCCACTTGGGGCAAGGGTAGTAAACATTCAATTAGGTATTTGTAAATGATCCTGTTAAATCCCCTTGGAGAACATGCCAGAAGGCCTAAGGACCTCAGCAATGGGCAAACACAGCATGACATACCTGAGAGGCAGTAATTCACAAGTGCTGTATCTTAACACTTGAGTTATCTTCAACAAAAGATGTAGCTGAAATTTCAGCTCCATTGAAGTTGGCAGCAACGCCCTCAGGACTTCACCTGCAACTTTGACTAGTGTGTGTATGCACAAAGTGTAATACAGTTATGCACAATAACTCAGTACTTGCCTACTACTGAGACTTTCTTACACCTGCTGACCTCATGAAATGTTAAGATTCAGAGTATTTTTATTGTCCTGCAGTGCCAAGTAGAGTCGGGGCCCCTCTACACCAGACGCTTTACAGATACACTTTAGGTTAAGTCTACAATCCGGAAAAAATATATATACTTATTAATTTTCTACCGAGGGCATCAGCAAAGCCATCATTTCACCTGGCACCCGCAGCGGGAGGAGGCGGGGAGGGACGGGGGCGCGACACGGACAGGCCGTGCGGGGCCGGGGGGGCTCCCCAGCGGCCCCGCCTTCCCCGGGAGGCCCGGAGCGCGGCGGCGGCAGCCGGTGTCGCCGGGCCGGATCGGGCCGAGAGGTTGCGGGCTCCTCCCCGGCTCCGGCCCGGGGGCGGCGCGGCGCGGCGGGGCGGGGGCAGCCGCGGGGGGGCGGCCGGAGGGGGCCCCTGCGCCGCGCCCCATGGCGCCACCTGGCGGGGCGGAGCGGCACCGCCGCGCTCCCTTCGCGGGCCGGCCGGGCCCGGGCCGCCGGGACAGCGGCTCCCCGCCGGGACAGCGGCTCCCCCCCGGGCCGCCGGGACAGCGGCTCCCCCCCGGGACAGCGGCTCCCCCCCGGGCCGGGCCCGGGGACAGCGGCTCCCCCCAGGGCCTTGGGCACAGAGAGTCACTATTCCATAAGCAGAACAGTTGGGATAACTGAGGATACGGAGCTTTTTATTCCTCTGCTCAGCCAACACAGAGAAGTCTCAACACAGGATCACTTAGAGAGCGAAATAAAAGACTCCAAACCAGCCTAAACGGCAAAACAACAGCGGAGCATCACGGAGAGCATACGCAGCCCAAGACAGACACTCAGTCTGGAAGCAGAATGATTTTTGAGAGGAGCGTTAGGCAAATATTCATTCACACAGAGCACATGACCGTGGCAGATTCCCCTATACAGGCACGGTAAAGCACTGCCCGAGAAGGTCACAGCATTGCGCTGCATTCAAACAGCTCAACACCCCGGGACGGGGGCTCCCACCCCGCTGGCCACAGCGGCAGAGGTGAAGACAAGTAGTTTCATTCTTTCACTAGGTCCCATTATCACAGCCCCCTGCCTATGTACCTTCAAATGAACATCTGTACTGCCCAAATGGTCCAAACGCAGAGGCACCGCTGGACGCAGCAGCTGGGCGACCACCCTCTGGTGGACAGTCGGTAACAGCCCAAGGCTCTGCTCTCTGGCTAACTGGCCCTTCTCATAACACTCAACCTGCAAACCAGTGCTCAGTGCTACCTCCCCAGGTCTACTGAGAGAGGAATTACTCATGGCTGCAGTAAAACCCAAGTTTCTGTTACCATAAAACAAGGCGTATCTACCCATCTGTTTCTTAAGAAAAGAGACATATTAAAACGTCCTTACAACATCAAGGCTCCAGCAACATCCAAAGCCTTTCTCTCTGTGTCTATGTTTTCACCTACATGTGCCACAGCCTTTCCTGGCGCAATCTCCTTTCAACTGCTTGAAGCTAAGCCTGCAGGTGGGGAGACCAGGCTGGCTGCAGGACTGCCCCGGTTTGGCTCTGTAGCTCAGTGGAAGGGCGGGTTGAAGGAGATGGGGCTGGACTTCAGGAGAGAAGGGACACATCCTCCTGTAAGCTCAGCCATGGGGCAAGGGAACCTGAGAACTGCCTGAACTGCAATGGAAAACCACTGGGAGCTGTGGGCTTGTCCAAGATGCTCAGTTCAGCTTCTCCCACCAAAGGGAAAAGTCTAAGAGCCTTCTAGAAAGAGAGAAAGTGGTACGCCCTTGCACCTCCTTGGAACCCTATTAGGCATAAAGGCAGCCTTATCAACCTCTGCTGGAAACAAAGAACATTGTGCCAGCAAGGCACGGGTGACTGGAGCAGAAGCAAAGGAGACCTGCAAGCTGATGTTGCTCTTAAAAAAGACAAAGCAGAGTCCACGTAGGAGCGGAGAAGGAAACCTAGAAGGGAAAGGCAACACTGAAACAAGCTAATTGAGAAGTACTGGAAAACAGAGGAAGACAGACAACAATTCTACCACTTTTGCCTCTGCAATGCATCTCCACCTTCTAGGATACACTGACCTTCCCTGCCGGGAAGGCACCTTATGCAGAAGGGTTCCTTCACCTCCAGACAGAATCCCTTTCTCTTCACAAGGATGGAGGAGTTAAACATCAGGCCCATCTCCCAAGGCCCATCTTCCGCATTAAAACACAGTTGGTTCTCCACCACTCTGGCAGCATACCTGTCCCCTTTGGGTCTCCAGGGCAGGTCCATAGTGACAAGGCAGGTCTGAGGCCAGGCTGCAACATCAGTCTGTAGGCTGGGGTCTAGATCAACAGGGTTCACAGCCACACACAGGCATGACCACAGCTCGAGACCAGCACTCCAGTCACATAGCTCAGGCCAAGAGATCCGGGATAAGCTGAAAGAGGGTCCTGGGCAGGGGTGTGGGTGGAGGCCCCAGGTGAGGCTGTTCAGGCTAATTAGAGCCTATTAGTGCCCTCAGGGCCCTGACACCACAAGACAGTAGCTTTGCCGACTACAGGCCTGTGGTGACTCCAGAGACCTCACTAACAGGCAAGAAGGGATCTAACAGAAAACGGTTGGTAGAAGTACAGGGAGAGATCGTGCCGATGCACAATGCCATGGCAGCAGCGAGACAGTGCTGCATCACGGCCCCACCAGGTCTCAGCAGTAAAAGCCCAGCTTCCCTGAAAATAGCACTTGCGATGGCAATGACTCCCTTCTGAAGTGACTAGACAGAGCCATCACCGATATCCTAGGAAACAAGACGAAGGAACAACATATTTTGAGAGCAACTGCAAAAATCAAACACATGTTTTCAGCATTTTACAATGGTATCTGTGATCCCCCAATTAAGCAGGGTTTGGAAAAGCAGCTACAAGTTTCAACAGTTTTCAGTTCCATTTCAAAACCGATACATGCCCTGTCTCCCTGCATTTGCAGCCTGAAGTTTCAAGACAGCTCAAGCTGCACTGTGCTGGGTTTCCTCAGCCCCAACCCCTCTGGAAAACATTCCATGTGCACATTGCATCTCTCCAGATTTCATTCTCAGTCCAAATCTGCAAGTACAAATATAGCAACATTCCACTCTCCTAATGCACACTTACAAGATGTGCTGAAATGTCAGATGCTAAACAGTACAAAAAAGCACTTTACCACGTTCCTGTTGATGTGCTATATAACAGAGAAGGCAGAAATTGCTTTAACATCTGTTGATTTATTAGATCTGACTACTCTCCTTCTTTGAGCTGGCAGCAGTAGAGCTGTTAACGCTGCAACAACTTCTCAGAGCTTGCAACAGTGCGCTGGTAAATACATACCTCCAGAACGATCTCATTTGTGCAGGATTTTGAACGTGACTCCCTCTATCCAAACCAGAGCTGCCAGGGCAGTGGGATTATAGGAAGGTGAACCCAGCAGAGGAGCAGACAAGCAGGTAATACCCCTGCTGCCGGGAGGAAGCAGGGGTGAGGCTAGAAAGCTTCCTACCGCTGTAGCTATTGTCTTGGTGCTTCCTCTGCCGCACAGCTAGGGAAACCATGGGTGACGCAGCCGGTGGGACTGAACTAACTCAGCAGCAGTTGCGAGGCTCTGCCAACCTGATCGGAATCGGTCCTTGACAATTAGCATTGCTGAGTCATTCAAATGAAAGCGATGCAGGGTCATTCTCCATGGTTGCTATTGTTTCTCATGCTGCTAAAAACAGCCAGTTGGCAATATTCCTTCTGCACATTTGTATTACCCAGAAAACCCAACTTAGCCAAAAATTTTGAGACAACAAGATTTTTTTCCTCCTTCTGGATGGGAAACAGAATATTTTGACATACTAAGAGTCTTCAAAATGAAAAAGTCAACTTTTTGTTCTGATAAATTTGCATTTTCTCAGGGAGTGGAGGGCCAGGGAACCACTTTGTTAAAATTCCCCAGTCGGCTTGAATAATAAGGATATGACCTTGAAGAAGTCAACCCTGACATGAAGATTTTCTCATAACAGAAGATACAATCACTACCTTACTGTGCGTCTTAAGCAATGTGACTGATGTGTTGAACACTATCCAAAGGAGAAAATGTGCGTTCGAATGGCAGCATCTTGTCCAAACCCAAAACTCAATGTCAACGCAGCTCAGGTGGGAGCTCACGTGTCCTTGCACCACCTCTGGTCCTGCCCGGCTCAAAGGTTTCTAAGATGACAGTTGGAGCTTTCTGCCAATTAGGGACATAGCCTGCCTCTTCTTAGAGAACATTTAAGAAGGGGAATATCTGTCATGGACTCTTGCATTGTTAGCCCAGCTTGCTGATGTGTTGGCTTTTGCAAGGGTGTCAAACGTCCTCCAAATCGGCCCATTGCTCCCTTTCCTTCCGAGGACATGGGCACAAATCCGCTCTGAGCATCGATCTGTCAGCTACAGCAGCTGTCAAAACCCTTGGGCTGAAAAAAATGTGAGGACAAATTTGCTTGGAATCAAATTAGAACTTCACTGTGGGATAAGCACCAGGTTAAGCTGAACCACCTCAGGAGCATCCTTTAAACAAGCAATCCTCAGTTCTCCTTCTCTGCTGGCAGGAAGCCTCTTGACTTCAGCATATCACTTTACTCAAATACTCTCACATTTTCCTAATGTTGAAATTATAAACTGCCAGAGCAGCTAAATATAGGAACAAAATAAACTAACTGTACAAGAAAGAAAAGCTTATTTTGTGTCTCTTCTGAATTTATTAGTAATATTTCTTTCCTTTTTCTAGAGTTCCTTGCTGAGCTGGAAAAAAAATTCCTTGTTGCCAAACCTGTACTTGGTCTGATGTTTCTTTCTCTATATTTGTTATATAATCTTTCCTTTTTTTTAGTCAAGGTTCCTCTGTAAATGCAAGTTCTCCACTCTGTCCTAGCCAAAATATATGATATATTAGTGGGAACTAACCTCTTTGGTACTCAAGGAGTGAGTCTCAAGGGATTTTTCTTCAGCAGAAGGTCTGTAATACTATAAGCACTAACAAACACTGCAATTCACGTCTCTCATATTTTGTGCACAAAATTCAAACTTCTCACAGCTGCATTTCTGGCTGTGATGTCCATGGAGATGTCACTGACAATTTCCCTCCCAACAAAGGGAAATGTATGACCTAAGCCGGGACTTGCATGGCTCCTAGAGCACCCTCACGCTGCAGCCGAGCATCCCCTTCAGCCGCCTGGAGCACGGCACCTCACCCGGCACACTGCAGTGCTGCCAGGCTGGAGGTGCGGTGCCCGACTGCTCCAACCAACCGCTTATCTCAGAGGGTTTGGGATGAACCCTTCCACCTGGCGCATTAAACCAGTGGCGACCTGAAATTGGAGTGTAGCACAAACAGTCCTGAAACCTTTTTCTCCATCTGTCTGTGTCAAGTCCAGCTAGCTTTTGCCATCTTCTGGAGGAAGGGAATAAAATTAGGATGCTCACTTACATTTGTGCTTTATCAAACTCGAGGCATTAAATAATCTATTACAACCCCTTTCTCTAGTCGTGCTGAGACAGATACTGCAGGTATCCCCAAGAAAGCTCGTGCTGTGATGATGTTACACCCACTTCTGTTACTTACTTGAGGCTCTAAACTGAGGATATGACTCATTTTCTGTGTTATGCAGTAATGACCACAATGCTGTACTCATTTAGTCGTTTGCTGTTTAGTTGCTATTCTCACAAAGATCACTAAGTTTGTGGAATTTTTTGGGGGGGGGTTAAACCATTTCATCCTCAACTCTCCAATGATGTTTTGGTTCCACCTCAGACTCTAGAAGCAGCTTTTATCTGGTTGGTTTGTTTCATTCTGTCTCCTTTTTTTCTCTTCTTTTATTAAAACACAGGGCAATTCTTTACACCATCCATCCCTTTAACCACCTCAGAAGTTCCAACTTCCACTTTTTTACTAAATTTAGTGATGACAACCAGTGGCTTGAGGATGCCTAGCCCTTGACCCAACTGGGTTTCTAGGTCTGGAGGCAGGTCAGGGATGAGGACAAGGTAAAGGAATACCCAAGACTTGGACAAGGTAGGGGATTCTAAAGAGGCCAAGAGTTGGAAAGTAACAACTGGGGAGGTACTATGGACTAGAAGAGGTCAGACTCTAAAACACTAAAAATGACACCTCTGGAAAAGGCCCGATATGGAATTTTTTCCTCGTTAGCAAAGCCAAGTGTGCGAAGCTGTACTCAATATGAATTTGCCATTGACTTCACACTGATACCCCATAAGCCATTTTCATCACCATCTTCATCAGAAATACTCCCAAGGTAGATTTGCGGTTTCCTGACAAGTTTTTCAGCATTGCAGCCTGCTGAAAAGAACTGCTCAGTACCAGAACAGTGGTGCATTTCCCCTCAACTGAAATAAAAATCTCCTTCATGGGAGAGCTCTGCTTTCCCGTGGATAGTGAACTCACTTCCTTCTGTTTTGTTTATAGCCATATGGGAGGTTTTTCCTCTTCCATTCCCTTTTCCAAAAGCAATGAGACAATAAGACATTGTTAAGTGTTAAACATCCACGTTGCTTGTCTTCATAACAGGACTATTAGAATGATGAGAAATGAAACAGGGAAATGATGAGGGAGAATGGCAAAATTTAACTCGGATTTTTATCCAAAACAGTAGAAAAGACATTCAGAAATGGCTGGAAGCCATTTTTTTTCTGAAAAAAAAAAAAAAAAAATACAGATCATCCATCTAATGTTTAACAAACCTGTGAACCATGCTTAAACTGGAAAATTTTGTACCCTAGAAAAGGTGCCAACTGTAACAGGGCATAGGAACAAAGCATACAGGTCACTAACAAAAGGCAGAATTGCCATTTCTAACAGCACCAGGAAATAGTGTCCATCACTGAACTACAAATGTAGTACAAATGTACCGATCCTTTGCACTCGGACAGACAAGGGACAAACACAATCATGGGAGGACCTGAGGATACCTTTGGAGAAGAGAAAGCTCTTCACGGTGTACAGAAGAAAACTAAGGGAGTCTTGACCCTCCTCATTCCCTGGGGAGAACCTCTAAGGCAAGCAAAATGGAGCTGGAATGGCTCTCACAAAACTAAGAATCAGTGCAAGCCCAGGAGCCAGCTGTATGGGTACACTCACCCGCGTAGACATCCCGCAACGAATCAATCACCGTGCACGATGAGGAAATTTTCCACTATCCTCAACATCCTGGGTGTGGTGGGTGTGACAGTTTGACCTCAAGCAAGAGAAGAACACACACAGGGACCGTGGGCAGCTTTGAAATGAATCTTGTGATGAGCTAAGAAGATCCAGAAAATGTATATTTGGTTTAATGAGAAAATTCAGCCCAGCGCATGGACAGGTAGATGGCAGGGAAGTTTGGCAGCACGCCTGCTCCAGCAGACATTTGAGATCCCTTGGGATGCTCAGCTGGCTAGAGAAATGTGTGTCACACCCATCTGCCCAAGCCTGAAACCTCATCTATTGCTCCTGTCTCCCCAAGACAGCCTTCCGTCAGCCAGATGGACGATCACATCCAATCCATTTTCACTTGCGGAGTGTGTTATTCCTCATACAATAACATAGCACAGTTTACTGGGCACGGGTATAAACAGTCTTGGTCAAAGATATGTAACTGATGGTCCCAGCAGTCCCCAAGCCAAAGGTAAAAGTAGCTATTAAGATAAGAAAGAGCCTGTTTTTAAGGAGGCAGGCAGATTCTGATCAATATTTAGCATTGTTAAACTATCAAATAGATAGATAGATTAAAATATTACTCAATATTTTAGCCAGAAAGAAGTTTGAAAAGTCTTGCCATTTTACTAGCAGCTTGCATGTAGAAGGACAGACAAGGCAAAAACAAGAAAAAAACCCAACAAGTAATTCAACAATAAAACGTTTGATGCGATTTGGATAAGCCAGTGCAAAATTAAAATGTTGCCATGAATATCAACGTAAGAAAATAGTGATTGCAAACAACAGTGATATCTCAGTGGACAGCCCCAAGGTGGTACCAGGTTGTCATCTTAGCGGGGCCCGCAGAAGAGGGGAGCCAGAAACACACTCCATCTCTGAGCAGGCAGGACAGGAACAAACAGCAAACCGAAACAGAAAGCCCTGGCTCACAGCGAGCATGTAGGAATGGCATTACTGCTGCCGGACACATGGCAGCATGGGGAAAACTGTGATTGCGGCGAACAGGGCAAGATCCCCAGAAAGACTGCAATGTCTATGTAACTTTATTTATATAATTATATGCATATATATATATAACACCATCAAAGAAAGACCCTCCCACATACTTTCAACGCTAAGTAGTAGCCTTTAGCTCTGTGGCAGGCTTTGTTCTCCTAAAGTGAAAGCTGCCAGATTACACTATATAATGTCATTGTTTTTCTTGCTGCTTTCCTACTCTTTCCTATCTCATATCCTTCCTTCATTTTTTTCTCTCTCCCTTTTTTCGCTTCTTTCTTTCCCCCCTTCTATTCCTGGCTCTCCCTACCCCCCCCTTATTAACATTTCCTCTCTCCACTCATTCTTGCTCCTTTCCTGCTGCTTCTGCCCTTCTCTCTCATTCCCAGTCACTCATTTCTTTCATACTGAATTAACTCTACCCCTGGTCTATGCATCCTGACAATCTATCTGTTTTTAATTGTTGCACTAAACTTAGCTGGACATTTCAGAGAGCCATGTACATTTAAACTGAGGACCTTTTCAAAGTCTTCATAATTCAACTTGATTCCATGTATTTGATACAAGAGCCATATGTTTTTGTGGATCACGTATTGTTTCGCATATGTGAATACTTACAGGACAGACATGTATTTGGGTATCAATTGCTTTTGCTTTCTGAGCTGTCAATTAATTTTGTGCTGTGTAATAGCACTGATGCTTTGAAACATGCAGAGATTTTCTCCATACTTCTAAAAATACACTGTAAATGTAATGAATGAGGGCTCACAATGCTGAGTGGGCTTTGCTTGGCGTCCTGTCACGGGTGAAGCACTCACAGGCAGCTCCCCATCAGGCTAACAGGGTGGTAGAGTTTGAGCAGCATCCAGACCACATTCCTTCTCCATCACCATCAGCCTTGTTAACGGCTCTTCACAGATGCCGCCAGTATTTCTAAGGTTTATTGATTCATCCCAACAAACTCCCTGGAAACGATCAATTAATCTATTGCATCCTCAGAGCAGATCTAGTACCCTTCACTCAGACAAAACTTTCCTGCATCACACCCTGGTGCTAAGTCTATAAAGAAGGGGAGAGAAGAGGGAGAAAATCACAATGGATTCTGGCAAAGGCGTATAAGAATCAACATTTCCTTTTCAGTAGTTAAAGCATTAAACCGAACGTTAAAATCCTACCCTAGGTGTGGGTGTCCCCAGCACATCTTGGTATCAAATGTGTGCATCTCCAGGGAAAAGTGGACAGAGACTAGCAGTGATCTAAATGAAGGGGAAAAGTTCTCACACTGATTCAATTAGAGCAGTATATGTTGTAATATAGCTTCAAGGGATAACTGAAACTTTTGGAGAGTGCTTCTTTTTTTTTTTTTCCCCTTTTTCTTTCCTTTGGCTGCTGCCACATGGAGCTCATTTCACATTTCGGCTACAATGTAAGTGATACAGAAAAAACAGTTCTCACATTGTGTCAGATCCACTGGTGCCGAATCCACAGGCACTTCAAGTAGTCTGAGAATACAGCCCTGCATAGAGCTTTACCTTTTCTACCCTACTCCTGCCCCACCTGGGTTTCAACTGGATAAGCTTTCCTTGTGACTGGTAGCCCGAAAATACTAACTGAAAACGATCCATCTCACTCAATTCTCTGGGAAAAAGTACAAAAGTTAAATTATGACAGTTATTCTGTAGTACAGTGATGAGGAGCACAGGATAAAGAAAAAAGTACTATTAACCAAATATGTCGATAGAAGTAGAAATCCACACCTAATGCCACACGGGTGCACTGACTTTGTTACTACCATGCTGATTTGCACCAGTGAAGCATCAGTCCTGGCAAGTTCTCTGTGAGCTTCCATCTGAGGTAGCCAATTGTCTGAAAACACCACAGAAATGTTTTGACTTGGGGCTCCCGGGAGCTGGGGCTGCTTCATATACTGTGGTATTGCAGCAACACCCCAATCTTGCTTGAACAGTAAACAAATATAATAATAGCTATAAAGATAAACTGCAAAAAAAAAACCCCAACAAAACACTCCTGGAATTCTTGATGCGAGGTGAGCGCCTTCCTCTCAGAAATAGTCAGCGCCCCGTCTTCCCACTGCACTGGCTCAAGCTGCAGGTGCTCAATGAATCTACGATTCTGCTCTGCTCTACTCTTTATTTGTCACTCAAAAGATCTAAAGAAAAAACAACCCTGGAAAATTAGGCGTATGTGTTTGTTCGCTGTGGAGAGCTCCCCTAGCTCAGTCCTTCCCACTGCAAAATGACATCCTACCACCAGAGCTGTGATGTTGACATTGCAATGCTGAAAGGGAAGGTGGCTTCACCCGTGTCAAGTCTGGGCAGCCGAAGACTCGGGGGATTCGGGTGCAGTCAGTCTACCTTTCTGTGTTGGCGATGGAGGCAACAATACCAGCTGGGATGAGCGCTGAGGCACGAGGATCGGAGTCATCTTTGCGATCTCCCTCAGCTAGTTCAGACAAGGGGAACGCGGGGAATCCCTGCCAGTCACGCTGCCAGCGCACAAATCCCCTGCCCAGCCCCAGCACAGAACCGAAACAGGGAAGGTCCACTCCCGGGCCTCAGCAAGAGAACTCACATCAGTGCAGATAAAACCAGGACTTCTTGCTTCAGTATAAATTATTGCACTGTGCCTTGTGTTTCTCTAGAATCCACTGCACTTGGTTTTCTTTAGCAAACTCTGTTTCCCCTAATACTTCATAAATATTCAGTTCTTTTTCCAATAAAAGGCAATAGCTGATCATATAAAAAATATTAGAATTCATGTAGGATCTAATAAACTGGGAGCGCCTTAAACTCTGCTACACTAGGAACCACAGCACTGGGTGATTTTGTTGCATCAATTATAAACTGCTGGTAAAAGCTATCAGCTATCCTGCAACTGTGCTTTAACAAATTTGAGTTATGTATGGAAATGGATATTTGCTGCACCTACATTTTTTTTCTTTCTCATTTCACATTTTGTGATCACAAATGTGCTCATTTGCTCAAGATCAACGGACCACAAGGTGATTTTGGGGGTCTAAGGAACATAAAATGAAAGCTTATCACCAAAAATTTCAGCACGTGTACAAAACCATTTTCTATAGATATAAGGTCTCAGTCGCCAAAGGAGGATTTTTTTAGAAACATGCATTGTATCCTGCATGTATTTACAAGAAAATTTGGCTATGAAGATTACTTGACACCTTCTAACTCTCCTACCAAGTGCTGCTCTGCACACTGCTTTACTAGAATTTGTACAGGGCTATACTCCAAAAGACGGGGACTCAGAATGACTTGTTACATAAAGGGGATTTTCCTTAAAGGAGAGATTAGTGGTTAAAAATGTGGAACAACAGAGCAATGGTAAAAGCCTGCTGTTAGGATGAAATGCTACAGCCCCTGTAATATCAGTGCGCGAGAGAGAGCAGCAATGGCAGTAAGAGCAGCAGCAAAGCCAAAAGAAGAATCAGCGACGGAAACGAAGAGAGCAAAAGGAGAAATGTGCAACTGCGTATTTATATGCCAGGAACTGCCCACATTTCGAGACCGAATGAAGAACGTCCTGCAGGCTGGGAAACACCTCCCGCCCCCCCCGTGACTGTTCTGGCTATTTTCTGGCCATCGGAGGATCCGGAGAGCGCCTGGGCTGTGGCCGGCGGCAGGCAGGCAGCAAACCGGTCCTCTGCAGGGGGAAGCGCGGAGCCCGCTCCGCCCTGGCGGGGCTCTCCGCAGCGCGGGATGCCGGCGAAGTCGCTCCCCGCGGGCCGGGCCGGGCCGGGGGCGGCGGAGCGGGTCGGGTCGGGTCGGGTCGGGCCGGGTCTGCGCGGCCCCGGCAGGGGGCAGCGGCGGGCCGGGCCGCCGCACTCACGGCGAGCGCCCGGCCGGGGAGATACAGACACCAGGGCTTGCCGCATCGGGCCAACTGTAACTACTTAGGATGTACTCCTGCTTTAAACTCCGAAACGTGTAATGTGGAACATCAGAAAGGCACGTTGGTGAACTCTCCGCCTCTAATGGGAAACAGTTGAGAGTTCCACCAAATCTGTCACTTTTTAAACGAAAACATGAAAAAGGGCTAAGATAAAACAAAACAACAAAAAAAAAAGAAGTTGGAATAATGCACTTTGATTCAGATACTGAAAAATTTTCCTCAAGGAATGGAAAAACTGATGGCGAAAAAAAAAAAAAAAAGAAAGGAAAAAAAAAGGCAAACCGAAATCTTATGGTGCTTGTAGCCGCCTGGGCAGACATTCCTCCCTATAATCCCCTTGTTCCCCCCCCCGCTCCGGGAAAGGAAAAAAAGAAAAAAAAAAACCCTTCTGTGATGGCTCGTAGAGATTTTGGGACCTTAGGATGTTTAAACAAGTGGTTCCCATTTCTATTCCAGGGTAACTGGTGACGGTCCCAGACAACACTTGGCTGCTCTGGGCTGAACTGAACGGTAGTTTATCAAAAAAGGCAAATCAAGGGGCTTCCAAACCAAGCTCACTGATTTGGGGAGAGAGTAAAAAAGAGAAGGGCTGTTCCGTGGGACTGCAACTCCAACAGCCAGGGCAGGAGACTGCTCTACAGGAGGTGCCATAAATAATGTGTGTTTTAAAAGACCTTACAAATTCTTCTGCCAGTTTAAAAAAATCTCCTGTTTCTTTTTTGAAAATGTCCCCGTATGTCGGAGGCATCATAGGAACCAGAAGGGCAACCTGTAAGGCCAGGGGACGGAGAAGCGGCCCCCGCCCGCCTCGCCTCCCTGCCCCGCCGCCAGCCCGGCCGGGGGCCGCTGCCCCCGCCTCCCTCCCGCCGCGCTCTGGGGACATTAGATCGTTGCCATGGCAATCCGTGAGGACACGAACTAATGGCCTCGGGGATCCATGTCCCACTGGTGTTAGCGAGGATCCCAGTGGCCGTTCCCAGTCGGTGTGTATCCCTCCTGCCTCGCCTGGGGACGATGTGGAGGGCAGAAGGGACCGGCCCGCACGCCCCGCGGCAGCGCGCCCACCTCGCAGCGGCTCCGGCCCGAAACCCTTGTTGAAAACCACTCAAGAGAGAACCCCGGCTGCCAAAACCTCAGCCTCCCGAGCCTGCTGCTCCCCGAAACCCTTCCCAGCCTCACCCCGCGCCCGGGGGGGGGGTTCTTTTATTAGCCCGGGCAGCCAGCGGCGGAGAACATTTGCCGGGGCGCCGCTGCTTCCCAAGCGCTTCGCCGCCTGGGCTGTGCGAGCCGTTATCGGCGGCGCTTGTCACCTTCTGCCGGGGCTGAGCGCCCTCCCCGGGCGGGCGGCGGGGCGGGCGGCGGGGAGGGCGGCAGGGAGGGCAGCGGGGAGGGCGGCAGGGAGGGCAGCAGGGAGGGCAGCAGGGAGGGCGGCAGGGAGGGCGGCAGGGAGGGCTGGCTGCCGGGCAGCCGCTGCGCTGCGGTCGCCGTCTGTGCCTGGGCGCGGGGAGCGGCTAGGAGTCATGTTCCAGATGCCACGGACGCAGCCGCCGATAAGCACCAAGCGATATCGCCTCCTGAAGCAGGGAGCCCATCGTCAACAACATGTGCCTGACATATTTTTTTTTTTTTCTGAACATCTAGTTAAAAGCAACACCTGATGAGTAGCGAGTGACTCCTTTTTGTTTCTTCCCCCTTTCGATAACTTAGGACATTACGCTCCGTGTAGTGCCCAGCTTCTCCCTGTCCTTTATTGATTGTTTGGGTTTTCACAGAACGGAGCGATAGTAATTGAAAAAAATCACAGTTATCGTTGGGAAAAAAAAAAAAAAAAACGGGGAAACAGGAGCCGTATCTCAAACAACGGGTCCTTGACTCTTCTGCGCGGCGCAGCCGGCGGCGTGCCGCTGAAGCCCGGCTCTTTGCGAGCACCGCTCGCCCGGAGAAGTGGAAGCTGCCCCGCCAGCCCAGACATCACGGGCCACTTCCCCACCCTCGCCCAGAGCCCATTTACCGAAGCCTCGCGGTTTTTTTTCAGACACCCCCGCCCCGGCCAAGTGCCAGAGCTGTCACCAGCTGCCGGTGAGACGCGGTCCCGAGGGCCAGGCGGCGGGCTGGCGCGGCGCGCCGGCATCGACACCCTGCTGCCTAATTTAATCGAAAATAGTCAGTGTAAAAGAGAAATGTGACATTTCGTCCCGTTACTTCGTAATCGCTCCGAATTAGGTATTCATGTGATGTGGGGGGGAAATCCCGTTGGGGAGAGAGAGAGAAAGAAATTAAACGAAGGTAGGTGACCAATTCATCTGCCAGCAAAACTGCAGCGTTCACAGGGACCTGCTGGGAAGTCAGGAGCCTCCGCCGGTGTCAGAGGCGGCTCCTCTCTCGGGCAGGCTGCGGAGCCGGCTGGGTGCCCGCGCCCGCCCGCGCCCCCCGGGGAAACAGAGCTCGGGATCCCCGGGACTCGAGGGCAGGGTGTGATCCCCTCCCAAGCCGAGCAGGGAGAGACGGCGCTGCACTTGAAGACGGCACCTGATGAGATTTCTCACAGCATTTCCTCGCTGTGCAACTTGAGGGGGAGCAAGGCTCCCCTCCCCTGCGCAGTGCGTTCGTGCTCTGGGTTGCCCGTCTCCCCTCCCCGGGGGAGCGGGCAGGTCCCCGCAGCGGGGAGCGGGCGGGCTGCCGCGGGGCGCGGCTCGGCCTCGGTGCCCGCCGCCCGGCTCCGTGTGCCGGAGCGGGAACAAGCACGAGGTTTTGTCGAACGCCGAATTCTTCAGGCAACGTGCAACTGATTTTGAACGAATTCCCACAACCCCACCAAATCCTGCAGCTGCTTGTTTGGCTAATAAAACCCCATGTGGTTTCTGAACTTATAGAAAGAAAAAGGAAAAAGATGTCCGTCCAAGTAAACTATAAGTGAAAACTCATTGATTACCTCCGCCTTCCTGTCTCTGATTTGATTAATCATTTGCCATTATGCTTTCCGAGTCACTTCTGTGTTGGTTTCCCTCTGCCTGAATCCTGTAAGACTTTTCCAGAAGGGCGGCTGTGATGTTGAGACCAACATACTGTAAACAACCACAAGAAGCAGAGCTAATGTTTTCAATACAGCCCAAGGACTAAAATAAACTCATTGGATTAGGGCAGCCTGAGCGATTGTTTTGGTGAGCGCTTCCCAGGCCCGCTGCTGAGCACATCCCCGAGGGCTACCTGGGGCGGGCGGCGGTGCCGCGGCGGAGCGGGCGGGCGGGCGCCGAGCCCCGCCGGGAGGAGCCCCCCGCACACATCCCTGCTGCGGGGCAGATGTTACACCGCCGCAGAGCAGAGCCCTGCCAAGCCGCGGAGATGCCCCGCAGAGCCAGGGATGGGCTTTTGGAGGGGTGCGCATAGGCGGGTGGAGAAGGCGCAGGGGAACCGCAGACCCAGGACCCCCGCCGGAGGCCCGGCTCCGTCCCCAGCTCCCGGCCGCCGAGGCGTGCCCGGGGCTGCAGGCGCCGCCGGCGGGGCTCAGCGCTGCGCCCAGGGCTCTGCAGCGCGTCTCGGGGCTCTCCAGTCCGGTTATCCCGGCCCTGGCCATCACCCGCAACGATGTCGGGCTTTTTAGTCCTCGCAGGATTTTTTTTTTTCCCCCGTCTTCTATTGCCCGAAGCACCGCGCCGGCTGCCCGTGCCCGCCTGCACGGAGCTGGCTCCCTGCGTTTGAGGGCGGCCGGTCTCTCCTGCGAGCGGGCAGGACCGGGCCCCGCCGGGCGAGCTGAGCCCCAGCGGGAGGGAAGGACGGGCCCCCGGTCCCTGCCCGCCGCCCGCACCGTCGAGCCGCCCTCCGGCAGCGCAGGGCCCGCGGCTCGGCCCGGGAGGCTACGGGCGAGCCGGGGCACCGGAGACCGCTGCGCTCCCGACCGCCGGGGCACGGCGGACGGGCAGCGGGGAGAGCGCCCGGGAGCCGCGTCCGTCACATACGCAGAGCGGAGATTTTTTAAGTAACAAATGTACTTTTTTTATTTTTGAAACAAAAATATCGTTTTCGGCTTAACAATAGCCGGATCTCGCTGAATGAAGCCTTTGCATATTTTCCTGTTTTAATTGGTTGTATAATAAACAGTCCTGACCCCGCACTCTCTTTTCAATGAGTTCAGGGTGAAACTCGGACCATGGGACTGGAAATGACTTTTTCACCACTTAAAACACGGACAAGAATACCAGGAATCAGGCAGTATTAAACAGCCGCACCGGCCGGGGCGGGAGGGGGGCGCAAGGTGAGAGCTGTGTGCGTGTCTCCTGCGGGAGCACGGCTCTGCCCTGCCGGCGGCCACCGGTACCGGGCACGACGAGAGGAGCACCCCGGGGCGCGACAGCTCCCCTGGGGTCCCCTCAGCGCTCCCGCCAGGCCGCACCAGAGGGCAGCCGTGCCGTGCCGTGCCGTGCCGTGCCGTGCCGGCGAGGAGCGCTCCCGGCGCCGAGGGCTCTCCAAGCACAGCCAGGTCTCGAGGGCTGCGCAACGGACCGGAGAGGAAGAAAAACCTACCGCCACAAAACAGCCCCCCGGGCCCGGCACCGCCCCGGGGACTGGAGCGACCGGCGGGCGGTGGGACCCGGCTCAGCCCCGGGGAGCAAACCCTTCCCTTCCCCCGAGGGGCACGGGCAGCGCGCTCCCGCTCCGGCGGGGCCAAGGCAGACTGCTTCCACGCCCGCTCCGTGCAGGGAGAAAACAGCCCGCGCTCTTCTCCTTTCATCTCTCGCCAGAGTTGCATAAACCTGGGGCCGCTCCGGCAGCTCAGCCGGGCCAGCGGCCCCGAGCCCCCCCCCGAGCCCCGGCTCCGGTCCCCGGAGCAGCCCCGCGGCGGGCGGCGGCCCCGAGGCCCGGGGGGAGGCTCCGCGCCGCGGTGCTGGCCCGGGGAGCGCGTCCCGCTCCGCGGAGCGTTCCCCCTGCCGATATTTATGTAACGGGAAAAGGCCTTACACAACGCGCAAAGCCAGCTCTTGCCAAGAGACCGGCGCTCGGCCGCTTGCTTTCGTAAAGCGCCGACGGGGCTGGCTGGCGGCGCGGCCCGGGGCAGGTGGGAGCCGCGGGAGGAGCTGGCGCGGCGGCCCGGGGCGAGAGAACGCCGAGCCACCGTGGGCACCCCCTGGCCCACACCGTTCGTGCCCACGGGGCTCCCTGCACGTGGGGCGGGTACAGCCCCCTTCTCCCGCCCAGCCGCTGCCGTCCCAAGTGCCGCTGTCCCGGGACGCGGGCCCGACGCTGCACGGCAGCGGGGCCGCCCGGTGGCCTGGGCTGGGGGGCGCGGGGGCGGCAAGTCTCTCACGGGAGGCTCATCTCCCCCGTACCCACGGCTGGGTGTTTGTTGGCGCACGGCGAGGTCCCCGTCGGCTCCACACCGGCCGTGTGCCCGCTGCCAGCGAGCGGGGATGCGACGGTCGCCCCCATCCCCAGGCCGGCGCGACCCGAACGGGACGCCCCGCCGCTCCCGACAGCGGCAGAGGCCGCGCTGCTGCCGGCAGGACGAGCCCTGCCCCACGCCGCCGCCCGACGGAGCCCGGCGAGCGCGGGCAGGCCGGCCCGGGGCGCCGGCCGGGCTCTGGCTATTATTTCACGTCCCCTGTGCGGAGTGCCGGGGGCAGAGCGATGAGGCGCTGCCGGGGGCACGACCGGACTGAAGGCAGCCCGGGGCCCCGCAGCCCAGTCCCTCCGTGCCCGGGAGGGGGAGCGGTCTGCACCGGGGCTGCCCGGGCGGTCCTGAGGGCAGGGTGAAGGCAGGGGGTAGCAGCCGTGCCCAGGACACGGTGGCTGTTAATAAACTACACGAGTTTACATTCAGTGCAGTCTCTGTTTATAAAATACGGAAAACGATCGTGAAAACATCCTACAGGCGGGACGGCGGCACCGGCTGACTTGGGGACGGGCTGCTGCCGGGGAGCGGCGCGGGGGGCTCGGGGCGAAGGCGAGCAGAGCGCCGGCTGGGCACAGGGAGCCCGGCAGATGGACAGGCCCCCGGGCTGGCAGGACGGGCGGCCTCTCCCGGCCCTGCTCGCCCGCATCTCTCCCCCGGCGAGCCCAGGGCCCGGGGAGCCGCAGCGGAGAGTCCCCAGTGGGTGAAGACAGGCCGGGGACCCCGAGGGCATCTCTGCCTGCCCCCAGGCAGCCCCACACTCCCGCACCGCGCCCACGTGGGGAGGGGAGCCCTCGTCCAGGGGCAGAGATCGCCCACCACCGAACGGCAGTCAAACGCGCTGCTCCCCGCCTCTCCGTATTGCCACAGCTGGGTGCTGGTCACCCATCGCGGGCCCGGGCTCTCCCCCTGCGGCGCCAATGCCTGGAGACCCCGCGGAAATCGGACGAGCCTCGGAGTCTGCACGGCCCTGCCCGGTCCCGGGCTGCCGCCGCCTCCCCCTGCACCTAAGCACAGCCAGGTTTCGCTTCACCCAAACCCGGCGAGGCCCAAGCAGCTCCAGGGAGTTTGCCACGGGCGCTGCAGCCCGGCCGAGCGGTGGCACAGCCCGGGAAGGGGCCCAGGGTGATGCCGGCGGGGCTGTGCGGGGCCCGGGGTGGCGCTGCCGCCCTCTTTTCGCCCCGTGCCCACCGCCGGCGGCAGGAGAGGTTTTCCCTGCGAGCTCGCCGTGGCCCCGACGTACCCCGGAGGAAAGAAGCGGGACTAGCAGTACCTATCGAATAAGCAACAAGCAGCCAAGGTCGCAAGCCCTCCGGTGCAAGGCTGCAACGCACGGGAGGCCGCCGGGCTGCCTGGGCCGGTCGCCGGGCTTGCCCTGCGCTCCTCGGGGCGTGAGCGATGCCGCCTCATCCCTCCAGCGCCAGCTCCCACCTTGAGGGTCCCGGGCAGGTCAGAGACCCCGGGCCAGAGCCCCGCTCCCGGCAGCAGCCGGGCAGAGCCACGGGTGGCAAAGGCGTGAGTCGAGGTTGTGTCCCATTTGCGCTGGCAGCCCCGCTTCTGCCGGCCGCCCCGCATCGGCCTTTCACCTCCCGTCACATCGGCGTTCGTGTAGGGGCTGGGCTCGCTCCTTCGCTCCCGGCCCCCGGGGCAGCAGCTCGGCCCCGCAGCCCGCTGTGCACAGCGCGGAGCGGCCGCGCACCGGCGCCACGCAGCGACCCCGTTTGCCTCAGCCTCGCGTCTCTGCCCTCCCGGGAGCGGAGCCCCTCGGCCACACCACGTTTCCCAGCGCCCTTCCGTTCGGGCCAGGGCCTGGGGACCGGGGGCTGAGGGCACAGCAAGGCCTGCAGCCCGCAGCGAGGCCGGGCTGGCCCAGCGGGTGGCCCCGAAGCCCTTCTCCCCTGGCCGTGCCCGCCGAGCAGCGCAGCGGCAGAGAAGCGATCGGTCCCCGCGTCCCCCCACTGATTTCTGCGACCGAGCTGGGTCTGCCGCTTCCTTCCGTACGGGGAGCCTGCAGAAGGCCCTGGCGGAGAGGGAAAGCGTCAGGCAGCCGGGCAAGGGCCTCTCTGCACCCAGCGCCCGCGGGTCACGTCACCCGTGGGCCCTGCTGCAGGCCCCCGGCAGCGGGAGGGGAGTGCTCACCCCCCGTACCGGGTTTCGCCCCTGGGACCCCCTCTCCGGGGAAGCGAATTGCCCGCGCAACCCGGAACAAGCGGAACCCCCGCATCCCCGCTCCCTCCCGCGGGACAGCAGGCCTGGCACAGGTCGGCGGTCAATGGGACCCGCTGCGCCCCGGGCCGGCACCGGGCGGGGGCCACCCCGTGTGCCCCGGCGCCCCGTCCCCTCCCGAGCCCCCCGGCGCCCGCGCAGGGGCCGCTGCCTGCGAGCGCGGGCAGGCTCGGCAGGCCCAGGCCTCGGGAGGGCCGCTGCCGGAGCCACCGGCGCGGCGAGGAAAGCGAGACCCATCAGCGGCTCTCAGCACCGGCACCGGCCGGGGCACAGATGGGGCGCGGGCCCCGCCACAGCGCGGTCGGGCCGAGCCCGTGGCCGCGCTGCGTCGCCCGGCGCCGCGGCCCCGAGCAGGCGGGAAAGAAACGAAAGCGGAGCCGTGGTCTGTGGCGGGCGCAGCCCCCGGCGCTGCCCGGAGGGCTCTGCCTCCCGGCGCCCTGGGAGGACCGGGCACACGGGCGAGACGCTGGCGGCTGCCCGTGCCCCGGAGCGGAGGCGCTGCCAGGCCCGCCCGCGGAGCTAACGACACGGTCCCCGCACCTTCCCGGCGGCCGCCCAGACAGCACCGGGCCGCCGGTCGGCGCGGCCCCGCCGGACCTGCCCGGCCGGTGCGCAGCCCGTCACCGGCGCTCAACGGAGCCGATTCCCCGCCCGAGCCCAGCCCGCGTTATTTCCCGCAGCGGAGCAGGCGTGCGCGGCCGCGGAGAGGGCTGCAAGCCCGCTGCCGGGGCACAGGAGCCGGCCGGGCAGCGCGGAGCGGCCCCCCGCACACGGAGCCCGCCCCGCTCTCCGCTGCCGCTTCTCGATCCCGAGCACGGAGGAGCAGAGTGAAATGAAACGATATGGAAAGAAGGAAAGGCATTTTATTGGAGACTTTACAATGCTAGACAGTACAATAAAAGTGCTAATTCACTCTAGAAAAGTTGGTCCCAAAACGGTACTATGCCACAGCATCTATCAGCTTACATAAACATTTATAAAATCGCTATGAACTGGCCCCTGTATTATAAACGCTATTTTTTTTTTCACATTAATCTATGTAAAATCGAAGGACCAAAACGTTTTAAGAAAAAGGGCAAGCATTCAAAAGCAGAACCTACCGGAAAATCCATTTTGGGCCAGGTTTGGGGTCAAAAAAACCCGAAGATAGTTTAAACTTTCATTATTAATAATAATATGCACAGGGAAAAATATTCCAATTTATAGGAAACCGTCTTTTTTTTTTTATAACATCAAAATATTTTTTTAGACTTGTATAAAATTATTTTTAAGACCTCAGAGGACATTGTCTCCTTTAAAAAATACATTTACCGCTGCCGAAACGTTTCACGAGTGTCCCTGGCGGGTTTTGTTTGTTGGTTTCTAATAATCAGCATATCGCACATCTGCTGTTACAGCAGTCCCCACATAAGTACTATTTTGACGAAAAGACACAGCTCAGAAGAAGCGCGGTGCTTTGCAGACCGAGGAAGAAGAAAGAGAAGATGAAGAGGAGGAGGAGGACGAGCACCGCGGGCACACGGCGGTGTCTAGGCCCCGCCACGCGTGGAAATGCCTCCCCTATTTACAAGCTCCGCTTTACTCTCCCCATGGCTGAGCCCGAAAAGATTACGGCCAAATTATGTACGAGCAGAATTTTGAGGACTAAACAGCCTATTCTTAATTACATGCGCCCCCCCCCCCAACCCCCTCACAAACAAATAAACACACGCACGAGCAGAGAAGCGAACGGTAAATCCGAGCTCGCCTGGAGGCAGCCGGCCCGGCCACCGCTGCGCCCGGCGCAGCCCCGCTGGGGAAGCTCCCACACTTACACTGCCTTTTCCTCATCGCAGGACGGCTCCCACACCTACACTACACGCGGAGCGGGGCTGCTGTTTCCCCACCGCAACAGTTCGGGCACAGAGAGAGGAGAGTCCGCAGCTAGAGAGGAGGAGGAGGAGGAGAGACGCGAGAGCGCAGGAAGAACGCGGCGGGAGCGGAGAGGGGCAGCGGGGCCGGCGCAAGGGCATTTCTGCGGCGGCGGCCGGCCGGAGCCTCCCTAGATGTCTATGCGGGAGTGCAGGGCGCTGTGTTTGCTGTCGTGCTCCCAGTAGGAACAGTGCATCATGGACAGCTCGGCGGGCTGGCGGGCGCAGGCGAACTGGAGGCCGGCTCCGTTCGCGGCCGGGGCCGCGGGCGGCGCGGGGCTGGCCGGGCTGAGCTGCTGGGGGTGGTGGGCGTGCGGGTGGTGGTGGTGGTGGCCCATGCCGTTGTAGGAGTTCACCATACTGGGCAGCGCCATGCTCTGCACCCGCGAGTAAGGGCTGTAGGACGCCGGGCCCGAGAGTCCTTTCACATTGACGGGGCTGACGTTCCCGCCAGACATCTGGCAGGAGGTGTAGGGCATGGGCGCGGGGGGCTGCGCCAGCGGCCACGAGTTGTTCATGAAGGTGGACTGCAAGTACTTGGGCGGGGAGAGGTAGCCGTAGCTGTCGGGGCTGAAGAGGGTCTTGCCGGGCTGGAAGTGCGTCGGGGGCGGCCGGAAGGGCCGCTTCATCCTTCGTCTCCTGCGGTAGTTGCCCTTCTCGAACATGTCCTCGCAGGCAGGGTCCAGGGTCCAGTAGTTGCCCTTGCGCTCGCCGCCGCCCTCCCGGGGCACCTTGATGAAGCATTCGTTGAGGCTGAGGTTGTGGCGGATGCTGTTCTGCCAGCCCTTCTTGTTCTTCTCATAGAAAGGGAACTTGCTGATGATGTACTGGTAGATCCCGGACAGCGTGAGCCTCTTCTCCGCGCTCTCCCGGATGGCCATGGCGATCAGGGCCACGTAGGAGTAGGGGGGCTTCTGCGAGGGGTCCGGCTTCTCGGGGCCCTTGTCGGCGCCCAGCTCCTCCTTGCCCCGCTCCGGTTCCTTGCTGCCGGGGGTGTTATGAGCCAGCAGCGCCACCGTGTCCTCCTCGCCGTCCGGGTAGCTGCTCATCATGGTGCCCCGCGTCCGCCGCCCCGCTGCCCGGGGCACCGTGCGGAGCGCTGCCCGGTGCGCGCTGCGCGGAGCCCGGTGCTAGCGGCCGTCCCGCGCTGCGCCCGTCGGGACCGGGGCCGGGGCCGGGGCCGAAGTCGGGAGCGGGACGAAGATCGGGAGGCGTCTCTCGCGGCGCCGCTGGTCCGTGCAGCGCGGCGGCGGCGGCGTCCCTGCCCCCGCGGGCTCCGCTCCCCTCTGCCGCCGCGGCCGGGCTCTTTTCTGATTTGTATGGGCCCGGCCGAGTTCCGCTTTCGTCAGGAGCCCGCTCCCCTATCGCCGCCGAGCCGCTGGGCACGGCCGAGTTCACCCCGCAGTCACGGCGCCGCGCTCAGCCCCGCGCACAGGCGGCCCGACGTGGCCCCGCGGAGCGCCGCGGAACCGCCCCGGCTCGGCCGCGCCGCCGGGGGCGGGGGGGAGGGCGGGGGCGTCCGGGGGGGCGCTGAAGGAGCCTCCGCCGCCCGCCCGGGGAGCCGGCCGGAGCCCGCGGCGCTGCGCGCCCCTCCCGCCCGGCGAGGGGCCGCGCTGGAGGCGGTGGGTGCGAGGGGGTGTGCCCGCAGCCGCGGCGCTCGCCCCTGCCCCGGCGGCTGTCACACGTCCAGCCGCACACGCGGTCGCGTTTATATGTCTTGGCCGCAGGCCCCGCCAACCGATCGCGCCCGGGGAGCACAAGGAGGCTGCCGCCGCTGCCTGCAAGTCGGTTCTTGCAGCCCTTACTCGCAGGAGGCAGAGAGCAAGAGGACACCTTCGCTCCTTCTCCCTCCCAGCGACCCAGCGCGGCTGCAGGGCTCAAAGAGGCCCCGAGGGCCGGGCCAGGGTGGCCAGGCGGGGGATGACACACCGGGCAGCTTTCCTCCTCGTTCCCCTGGAGGGCTCCGGCTTATTTCACACGGTTCCTAGGGCAGCGTATATGGCACCGCCATTCTCCCCTCCTTCCCCTTTTCTGCCTTCAGGTAGAGCTTCCCCGAGCAGCAGAGAGGCAGCTCAGCTGGCCCGAGCACAACAAGTGTCGTGTAATAACAAATCACTAACACGGGGCTGCTCCAGCCGCGGGTAGGGAAGCGGGAGGGAGGACAGAGGATGCTTTGCAACGATTTCTAACGGAGCCTTCAGCCCGAGCCCCGGGCGCGGGGCAGACAGGCCCCGTTTATCGCCCCGAAACCCCCGCCCGACGGCAGCCGCAGGAGCCGGGCCGAGCTCCGCGGGGCCCGGGCCCCCGCTCGGCCCCCAGGGCACGGCGCCGCAGCGAGCCCGCTGCTGCCGGTACGGCTCCGCGCCGGGGCTCTGCCCGCCCGGACCCGACCTGCCCGCCCGCACTCGAGCACAAGTCGGTGTTTCCCCGCTCGGGCTGCCCAGAAGCAACCCTCGGAGGAGCTGCACGTACACCTCGGCGCCCGCAGAGCCGCGGGCCAGGCGGGTCACGGCCTTCAGACTCGCTTCTGCCTTTTCTTGAACGCGAACCGCTGCGCAGTGTTATTCCCCGCCCCGCGAATTTTCCGTGCTGCATCGGTTCTCGTAACCGAACGCAAGCCCGGGGGGGCTGGCAGCGCTCGAACAGCGTGCCCGGGGCAGCCGGCCTCTCCCGTCGGGGTGCCCTGGCGCTTCGGCATCCCCCGCACGGAGCTCCAGTTCCTCTGCCCAGCCAAGGGCACACGGGTCCCCTCTCCCCTCCCCGGGAGAGGCTATTCGTGGGTGAAGGCAGTCGAAGATGTAGAAACGTATTTTAACCGTGAAATAAAATAGCCCTTCGGGGAGCTATTATATTTATATATATATTATTACATTTACCGGCTAAAATACGTTTGTGCATCTCCACCTACAGCCATATAACGAATCCCTTCTCTCTCATCGACGGAGAAACGCATACCCTAAACCCTGGACTGCATAAATTCGGTCACAGAAACGAGGCCCTTATATTTCCGCACAGAGCCGCGGAACTGCGCCCGCCGCCCTCGAAGCAAGCCCTAACGCACACAAACGAAACGGCGAGGGCTCAGGCCCGCAGGAGAGACGCTCTCCAGGCCCCCCCCCCGGCCGGCCCCCGGCGGCTCCCCGGCGGCCGGCTCCGCGCAGAGCGGCGGGGCAGCCGGAGCCAGCTGTGCCCCGCCGCCGCCCGCCGAGCCGGCGCGCCCGGGGCGCGGGCTGCCGGGCTCCCCAGGGCCGGGGCGAGCTTCTCTTTCTGCCGGCCACCCATGCTGCTCTCGGCGCTCCCCCTCGCCGCCGTTTCCGCGGCGAGGGCTGGTGCAGGTGTAACAGCGCTGCTGCGTGTGTCATCACCTCCGCCAAATGGCAGATTCCTCCCTTTTCACTCCTAAGCCGGGCGCGCTGCAACTTTCCAGGGCTCGCTCGCTCGCAAGAGGACATTTGACATCCGAGGGGCTTGTTCGGGTCTTTTTTTTGACAGCCCCACCAAGGGGGATTTCGGATGGACACCAGAGCAGAAGCTCAGCCCAGCGCTGGGAGCGGCGATCGGGCCGAGCACCGGCAAAGGTGAGCGCGCAGCCCCGTGTGCGGCTACTTGAACGTTTGACACAGGGCAGGCAGGCACTGCCGGGCTCTCCCCGTGCTAATTAAACCCTTCTTGGGACATTAAAGAACCACCTGAAAACGTAGGAGGACGCCACTAAAGCTGAGCCTGAGCACTGTAACTGCAGTGAAGCGGAGAGCTGAGGTCTTACGGCACTCACAGAAATGTCACAGAGAAGGGAAAGCGAGTAACAGGGACGGGCCGCGGCCACAGGGGCGCGGAGAGCCCTTCCTCGGTGAAGGAGCGGGGAATCCCGGCGCGACCCCGGGGAGCGGCCCGGCCCGACGGTGCCGGTGCGTACGGGCGGGCCCGCACCCCGCCGGCCGCCGCTCCCGGGGCCGGGCGGGAGTCTAACAAACCCGCACAAAGCGAGGGCAGAAGGAGCCAGCGGAGCTGCTCCCTACCCTCGTGGGCAGGGGAAGCAGGAGGGGAGCTAGCAGCGGAGGGAGCTCACGGCGGCGGTGCCCAGACCGTGCCCGCTGCGGCGAGGGGCAGACCCCACCGCGGGACGCTGAGGGGCGGCGGGAAAAGGGCTCTGGCTTTCTTCACACGAAGGCAGAACCGCCCCGGCCCCATCCCGTTCCCGGTGCAGGGAAGGAGGCGGGCAGAGCGGGGCTCAGCCCCAGCCGCACAACCGCGCTAAGAAGCGCCCCGAGAGGGGCTGCAAATCGGGGCTTCGCACTGTTTCTCCGGTACCGAGCCGGTCCGGCTTCCCCTTCCCGACCAGAGCACAGGACTCTCCGTGAGGCCCCAAGTCCGGTATTCCGGCTGGGAAGCGGCTGAGCCCGTACCCGCGGGTGGAACCACCGTGCGGAGCGGGCACGGCGAGCGACGGGGGTCTCCGCCGAGGAGCGCGGCCGGAGCCCCGCGCCCCGGTCCCGCTGTGCCGTACCGCGGCGCGCCGGGAGGGCACCGGGGAGCGCCGCGGGGGACGCGGGGCAGGGCGCCGCCCCCACGCCGTGCCCCGGCAGCCCGGGCAAGGCTTCCCACGAAAGCCGTGCCTTCAGCTGCAGCGCTGATAAGGCTCGAGTAGCCTGAGTGCTGGTTTTTTTTTTTTCTACTCACCGCCGCGCAGGCAGCAGAGCCGATTTCTACCTGGAAGGTTTGGGGTCGGTTTGTTTGAAAATGTGGCAGGCTTCCTCTCCCAAGCAATTATTTTTTTTCCTCTTGGCGAGAAAACCGTGTCTCTGGTGGGGAGCGGCGGGACGCCCCTGGCTCGGGGCGCTCCGCTCCCGTTCGGCCGGCGCAGCCAAGCCGCCGCCTGCAGGCACCGGGGCAGGGCTTCCTCCTCCCGCACCGAGACCCGGACGGGGACAGGCCACACAGCCCCTTTGTCTGTCCTCCGGCTCCCGCTCCGCTCCGGGTGCCATGCCGCCCCTCGGCTGCCGGGGACGGACACACGGGTAGTGCCGCGGGGCAGCAGTAAGGAACCGCCTTTCGGGACCGCTGTAGCCCGCAGCACACTGCGACGGTAACGACATTAACCCGCATTAATTTGGCTCGCGTAGGAAGGGCACGGACACCGATCTAAAAGCGGACCCAGGCGCGCCTTGCTGCGAGCCCCGTTTGCCCGAGGAGCGGGACCCGCGGCGGAGCGGGGCTGCGGGGGGCGCTCAGGGCCGGGCGCGCTCGGTCCCCGCGGCGCTTTCCCTTCCTCGGCACAGCCACCGAAGCAGCCGGGACAGGGCAGTCACCGTGCTACCGTTTCAACGAGTTCTAGTTTCTTCCCTTTTTTTTCCTCTTCTTCGCCCAAACGCTACTAGTCTTTAAGATCGTGAAGTATCTACTCCCGTAACAACCACAGGAGAATAAGGTTACACGGAAACCCGGCGTGCGAGGGGCTGTCCCGCACCCCGGCGCTCGTGAGAATTAACAAAATGTACTTCGGGAAATAAAATACTCTGTCCTCAATGAAAATTCATCAGCTTTAATCTGTTAAAAGGCTGGAAGAGGGAGGCGTTTTCCTGCGCTCCCTCCGCGCGGGAGCCCGCTGTGCCTGGGGGCAGAGCGGCGCGGAGGTGCCCGCGGCACCCGGCTCCCCCGGCCCCGCCGCCCGCTTCCTCCCCGGTGCCCGTTTCGCTCCCTTTTTAAATGACACCTGAAGGCAGGGCTCGATCCTGGAGGTGCTGATGAGCGGCGCAGACTGGCTACCAGGAATAATCATCTTTGCAACTTCAAGGCAACCATTATGCGAGACAAAACGGCACGCGTGTCACTCCCTTTAGACCCTAAACTCTGGCTTGAAAAAGCTTTCGTTTTCAGAACCTCACCTCTCCCTTGGCCTGCAGATCACCTCGCTCATCTAGGGACACCACAAACACACACGATCCTACTTTCCCGTCTATTCAGGATTCCCGGCAGCATAGTCTCAAACGTTCCATAAACGCTCTTTAATTACATTACTTGGTGTGTGCCGCCAGAACAAGGAAATATTCACCTGGAAAGTGTCTTCTTCTGCATGAATGAGTCTCATTGTCAAAACCTTGAGCATATATAGGTGCATGTATGTTTTGCAGTGGAGAATTTAGTTTCTCATTTATACTGTAAAGCTAAAAATTCTGGTAGCTTCAGGCTTGTTTTCACAAGCTCCCAGCTGTACAAGGATTTCTGTTTTTACAGGAAAAACTAAGCAGTCCATAGGCCGTGATGGCTGTACATCCATAATGTGAGCTTCATGAGGAACAGAGCAACTTTATTATGATCGGGACTGAAATCACATTGAATAAAAGCCCATCTAACAGGGCCTGAGGGAAAAGTCACAAATGGGCTCAATTCTATACCCACTCCAATAGGAATTTTAGACAGAAAGGTTTTAGGATCAGGAGAGTGCTTTCCCCCTTCAGCTGACACTATGAAGATACTTTTCACTGTCCCATTTAATTTTGAGCCTGTTCCTACTGCCTATATATCAACGAAATCTATCTCACGAGACAAGGCAGCCCCAACCTTTCTCCCTCTTCTATTGCTACTTCCCATCTCTTCTCTACTCAGTTTCTCTTCTGTAGCCCGAGCCAGAGTCTTCACTACAGCGTATTTGTTTATGCTTAGAGGACAGGTCTACAGGAAAACAAACTATATATTTCACTCTACCATTTGGTAGTTCCTTTCTTTCATCTGAAAACACAGCCTGATCCAGGGAAAGTTCTTGAATTCACACAACCGGTTACATGATGAAATGCAAACAGTTTCTTGTGGTATTAAATGGCAGCCCGCAGCAGAGTTCAGGTTGGCTGTTATGGATTCACTAGTTACGGCTCTGCAGGATAATCCTGTGTTACTGCCATCCTGCAGTTAGTGGCCTACAGCAATGCCGCTGAATGCTGCAAATAAAAACAAACAAGCCAGCCTCCTCTTTTTAGACAGAGTAGAAATTATGTCTCTTTAGGAAGCTCGAAGCAAAGATCGTTTGTATCAGAGTCTGACAACTTCCAAAGCAAGCTGCTCTTTCTAGCACTTCAAAATTGATGCTTATTTTTCTACAAAGCATGGGGGGGGGGGAACAAAAACCCCAGACCATACAAGTCCACGCATGTCCAGATCACCCTGAAGTTGCAAATTAATAGCATTGTACAACAAAATTAGAGCCAAAGCAGGCTTCTCCCATTGTTGCTACAGACATACGCTGTTTAAGAGATCATTTTTAGGCAATAAAAAAACCTGCATGCTTGTTTAGACTGTTTCAAAAATTGTACTGTTAAGGATCCAAGCAGGGAAAACAGTGCAAATTTCAGATTATTTGAAAAAAAAAAAAAAAAAAAAGAGGCTTCAAGAAAAATTCTTCCAACCAACCTAGGGACATAAAAGAGAATTTATGTCTTCTATTACTTCTCAGAGAACACGGGTCCCAGACCATAGCCATCACTCTCCCTGAATTCATACAATCTACTCAAGTCTGTTTTCATCTAGAGTCTAGGATGTTACTGCTTTGAGGAAACAAACTTTGAAAAGGTTATTCAGGTTACAAGTTGAAACTCCTAAATTTAGGAGACATAGACCCGGCAACACAGTATGATGACATAACTGGAGTGTTAGTGATTGGGAGAAGAGCAAATCCTCACCTGATAAAACTTTGCTGACAAAAGCCCTTTTAGAAAGACAGTCACAGTGGCAAAGCTGTTTTAATCTGGAGAGCCTGTACAACAGGCTTGAGGCTGAAGTAAGCTCTGGCAGTTGACAACGTTATTTAGCTTTGGCCATAGCGGGAGCGCTTTGCTGAGGCAGTATACGGGGATACTCATGCTCAATCTCATGCCGCGGGCTCCCACTCCCACAACGGACCTGGCCAGACGGGGACATGCTTGCACATGTTGCAGCTACGCCGATTTCAGTCTGAGTGAGTACCTCGTGGTGACTCACTCAGGCCGCTGAATTTGGGCAGCACATCTGCCTACTGTGAATTCAAGTTTTGTCCTCAGCAGCTTCTTGAGAACTTGTGCGGGGCACGTTCAGTGCTCTGTGCCCACTTTCTGCAGGCTCCTGTGGGGGAGGTGCTGCCCTGGGGGCAAAGCTATACAGATACAGCAACATACTGTAAAATCCACATGTATACTCAGAGTTTGCTGTCTGCATTATGACCGTGTAAGTCACTCTCCTTTTCCATTTCTGAGCAACTAGATGCAGTTGGGCTTGGTTAAAGCTAAGTAGTTATGTCTGAAGGTCTTCCAGAACTTGTAGAAGGGGCTAGGTTAGCCAGGAACAGGGTGCTTTTGTTTTAAAATAGACTGTCAACATCTGGAGTTTATGTACGTGTTACCTATATAAACAATTTGTGAATAACTCCATATACACACAAGCTTCTCCCTCATCTGCTTATTGAACAGAAGCCCTGGCTGAAACACTCAGAGAATATCCTGCCAGATCCAGAGAGCAGAGTTAAGGTGAGGGAGGACTACCGTGCCCCTACAAACTGCATCTACCTCTTAAAAACGGGAAGTGTTAGATGCAGCCTACGTTCAGCAAGAATACATGGCATTGCCATGCTGATGTACATGCAGCCTGCGTGAACTGGAACTGCAAACCCATTTCTCTTTTCTAAGCTCCCCAGTTGGAACTGGTGCCCTTGACAATCTAATGCTCCCAGCTCTAGCTGTGCCTCTACTGAATACATGCTGCACTTTAAAACAATTAGAAGCACAAGTTTATTTCCTTTTAAATGTAACTACTCTGTTTCTAAAAAGATTATAAGATTGCAAATTATATATAACTAGGTTTGATCTGAGAACAAATCTGTTTTGTTGGATCAAACCACATACAATCTCTAGAGAATCAGGTTAAAAGTGATGTGATGGAAGTGATTTTCTTCCTTCTGGAGGAAAAGAGCTAAACGTTAGCCAAAGTCAACTTCAGATTACGTACAGTCCCCCCAAAACTTGAATGCATAACTTGAAAGCGTGCACTCATTGGAGACAGATTGTGGTGCCAGTGGAAGGTGGATTTGACCCTCAGACACCATTTAAGTCCCTGTATTGTCCCAACCAACCAGTGGGCTTGGAAGCACAATGCCATCCCAAAACATTAATTTTCCCTTCACAGCAAGAACAGAAACCTTGAAGAAGCTGAATATTTCCATTTAAGCTCAGCCACCTAAAATCTGGAAGTTGATTTTAATCACCCCAAGGTCTTTTTGTTTATCTCAATCCTATTCCGACCTTCTGAGTATGCAAACCTGAACTGGAACTCTACCAAACATGGGAGCTTGCATGACATTTCCAGCCTGTCCTACTTTTGACCTGGCCAGAAACATCAGCATATCAGACTTGCTCACAGTTTTCCAGCATTTCTACTCTTGGTCGCAATGAGAGCAAGGAAATGCAGAGCAGACCAAACAAAAAAATAATTAACCAAACTTTCTTAGACTCTCAGAAGGGGTTTGGTTCAAATCCAGTTGAGATATAGATGAAAGTTCAGCTTGTTCATTTTATTACAGTTTGTTTACTTACGTATAATTTCATTTTAACTTGTTTTCCTTTTTTCATCCATTTTGTAGCTAACCCTTGCAACAAATAAAAGAGATACACCCATTATAAGAATAGCTGTCGAAAGAAGTTAAGCCCTGCAGGCGAGTCCAGCCTATGCTAGGCACTAATAATTCCACCCCGTGACCCAAGGGTTAAAGTCAAAGGTTCTGTCAGAGGCAGCCAGCACAACCTGGTCAGACAGCGACAACTCTGTGGGGAGGTCAGGACACACTAACATCTTCCCGATGGAGTGATTCAGGGCTGGCCGGCACAGAGACAATGCCGACTGGAAAGGGGAAGGGTGAGGAGCGCCATAAATTTCAAAGATTCAGCCCATCTCCCAGAGACCTTTGCCAGAGAAGCTCCTGCAGAACTCTGGCCAAAGGCATGGGCGTGACGGGGGACAGACACCCCGGAGCTTATAAGAATCACCATGATGCCCACAGCAGGGTTCAGAATAAAAACAGCACATGTTATTAAATAACAAAATGCAATTATTTGCAAAATAAACCTTCTCTCCCACTTCTCCCTTGTCCTGTTAGGTACCTAGTTAGCTCCACACCATCCATCTTCATCTTCCCGCTACCAGAGGTGTGTCATACTAATAATGAGATAGTATTATTTGCACAGGAAGGCTACTGGCCAGTGTGCCGCATGACTGAACACTGTATCAAGCCAGTTCTGTTCAATGGCTTCATGTTTGGCTTAGCTGTTGCAATGCCTGCTAAATATGGAAGCATGTATTGCACTGAACGTATGCTAAAATCTTAAGCAGCTATTTGGAATAATTGTTCAAAAAAATTTAAATTTGTTCTTCTCCTGTGGTTCATTTTCAATGGGAAGGGTGAAAGGCTGGATTTCCTTAACCTTGATTTTATCTGACTTAAATAAATAGCAGGGGAAATGAAGAGGTTTGGCTGTTTCTTTTTTTTAAAAAAAAATTTTGTGCCTTAAGTGATTTGTTAGCTTTTAGTGCTTTGTGTATCCTAGCATCCTTAGAGAGAGCAGCTCTGAAA
The DNA here is from genome assembly GCA_017639485.1 of Pluvialis apricaria. Classification (NCBI taxonomy): domain Eukaryota; kingdom Metazoa; phylum Chordata; class Aves; order Charadriiformes; family Charadriidae; genus Pluvialis; species Pluvialis apricaria. The sequence continues at coordinate 29,418,498 of CM030014.1, forward strand.
ACGGGCAGTGCGTATCAAGGAACAAACACAGCCCTATACATGCCTTACACTCCAGCGAGGAGAAATAGGCTCAGCTTCACCTGATAAGTTAGTTCCTCAACAATTACAACTCTGCTTAAAGCACAAGTCTCTTCTAGTTGATGTTATGATTGGAATAATAAGCAGCATTTAAGCAGCATGTCACATTTTGGGTACAAGTATTTTATAAACAGCATCATTGCTGGAAGGCATAAAGCAGAGCTTTACTTGCTATTGGATCCTCCGCTAGCCATTTAATGTCACATTTTTGTACATGTACATCTCAGAATTAGGTAGTACACAATAACTTTAAATGCACCTGGGAACTCATGTCGAAATACTGATCGTGATTGCTAATTTCAGACATCTCAGTTTGAAAACGTGATAGAGCTTGACCATAAGAGGCATTAAAAATAAGAAAGGAAGGTCACTTCAGCACAGACTTTCAAGGAAGACATCGCTCCCACTGAAAACAAAAAAAGAAAGGGAGAAAGTCAGCAATCATTTCATGCTGCATGTCCTTGAAGAAATGTTCCTGAGTACCATCCAGGAGCAAACCCTCTACTGACCTGTAAAATTGACACAAGGATGTAAAGAGCGGTGTCTCTTTTCCCTGCTTGTAGGAAGACTGCAAAGTGATAGAAACACCAGGGCTTTTAAACAGGCCTTCAGAATAATACAAAGCTAAATTTTGGTTCTTTTGAAGCTAAAAAGGAATTTCCCTCTTGATCTCAAGGGCAGCAGGATTTCCCCTACTGTTTAAGATTCTTCATAATGAAAAGGTATTTTTCTGTTTCAGTTTTTTCTGTTGGGTGAGGTGTTAATCCAGCACTGTCATGGCCTTGCAGCCATTTTGCACATTTGCTGCGATTAACAAAAGGAGAAGCTACATTTTATGACACATTTGAAGCCTAGTTTTTCTAGTAAACTATACATTTACAAAACAAGTTTTTACAGCCAGCTTTGGGATAGAAAAACGAAGAAGAAAGGCCATCTCTCCGTTCTTGCTCACATGTCTATGCATAGGATCTTGCCTATGTCAGAGACTTAACGTTACCTATAGATGGACTAACATGAGGGACAACCCCATAACTCTTTGATTCATGGAGCTAGTGGAAGTCTGTATTTTGAGAAACCATTTGTTTGGAGGCTCCCCTTTTCCAGAGAGACTGTTAGATTTTCAGTCTTTGTTGTAGAAGAGATTCTTTCCTGAAGCTAGTAAAACACTTTGTTTCTGAAAAAAAAGTGTGTTTTTATAAACAATTATTTTCAGCCGAACGTTACCAAAAATCCCAGCTTGTCTTCAGTTTTTCATTAGAAATACCATCAATTTTTGACAAAAAGCAAAACTGCCTAACTATTCCTTTGGGCAAAGGTCGGTTTCTCATTTAAAACTGTTTTGATAAAAGATTTCTGATTAGCACTGCCCTGGGTCTCTGAAACGTCCAGCTGAAACGTATCCTGGGCAGGAGCACAGGCTGGGATCAGGGCTGGAGTGGTGCATAGGCCATCCGTGGCCTTCAGCCCACAGACAGCCGTGGTACGATTGTCCCACGCTGCCATGGAGCGCCTCTGCTGCCTCACATCCTAGCCAGAAATCAATCACCAGATGAAATGTTTCAGGGAAGCTTTAGACCACCAGTTAAGTTTTGCTGCTATCTAACCGGAAGAGTTTTTTCACAGTTTGGTCTAATATTTTAAAAGTGATGTTACTGTGCAGCAATATAGTGCCTACTATTATTTGCTGATGGGTTAGAGGCTGCTCCCATCTCACAGAACAGTTGTAAACGATACAGTGCTTATTGTGCACACAGCAGGGTTGTTCAGCTACACTGTTTCCTCTCAATTTCAGCGTTTCTGAAAACTGTCAGAAAAGCTATTTATCAGGATCATGTGTCCATCACGTCAGGGCCATCACATCACCACAACTCTGCTTAGGCCAAAAAAAGGAAAATTTAGGCTAATGTAGCTTTTTCTAAATGGTGATAATTATAGTCAATCAAAAGAGCTTCTGTTTGCATGACTGAAACCAGCTTACTTTGTGCCCTTTCTTCCAATAAAGCAATCATAATATAAGATGCTTAAGCGCAGGTTGTCTTGCTCCCTCTTACCTCCTTGTATCAAGAATAAGCTACCAGGTTCTCCCACCCTCCTTTCCCCTTTTCTGAAATTTTTTTTCTTGAGTCCCATTATGCGTAGGCTGCAAGGCTTATTTCAGTTCTTTCGTGGCTGCATTAGTCAAACACACAGCAGATGTCAGTGCATTACAAAACTTGGTTTGAGCATAATAAAAGAAGTTACAAACAAGAAAGTTAAACAAGGAAGCGAAAATGCAGGGAACTGCAAAGCTCTGAAGCTATCAAGGAGGTCATCCCTCCGTGTTTGACACTATCTCGTTAACCACTAACACTGGGAGCATTACTGCAATTTTACAGCTTCTCCTGTTGAACCCTTCTAAAGCTTTTAAATCTCTCACCAACTCAGGCTTTTTGGGAACTGTAGCACATGCTTCCCAGCTGGCATGGGAAAGTGATGCCTGGGTATTTTTTCCCCTTTTGCACAATTCAGACTGTAGAAGTGTAGTAGAGTGGAGCAAACGGAAAGCATTGCTGCTGCTCACTTTGCTCTGTAACGAGAGATTCTCTCCCTGCTTTAGGAAAGTTAGTCTAAGCAAAATATTTCCCTGGCCCGGGTGTCACGGCTGAAACAGAGGTGGGTCATTTAGAGTCAAGCTACGCATACCCTAAACCAGACCTCGGTCCTGCTCCTCCCGATTTCGTTGAAGTCGCAGCAATCCAGGAACAAAAGAGAGATCCAATTAAAGGCCTCCCTTGTTTCCCCCAGAACAGAGAGCGCCCTGGAAAAATAAACAGCCGCTCTCCCCCTCCGGGAGCCGCGCAGATAAAGCCGCGTGAGTGCGTAGGGACCCTTGGGCGATAAGGCACATTCTCAGGAAGCTGAGGACACACACCTCAGTCCAGGGGGCTTCCTTACTTTGTACACCCAGTTTCCCCGCATGACACAGATCATTGTCTGGCAGTGGAAAGCCTCAGCTCCAGAAAGCAGCTCACATCCAACTGCCTCGCAGGAAACTGCAGAAGGGTTTTTTTTTGTCCTTCTTGGAGAAGCAAAGCAGAATGTTTATCTTTCTTATCTCAGAAAGGAAACCTATGGGAAATGCTATGCCATATTCTCCACTGTTCTCCTGTCATATAATTATAATGCATTACACAAAGCAAAATCTTTTGGAAAGTCAGTAGGGCTAATGAGAAGACCATCCCGTATTAGAAGGTGCTTTCCTTTTCTTTCCAAATTCTACAAGTCTCATTTGAGCAGCCATTGGTACAAAAACAAAAGATGAGATAAATGTTTGTGTCAGGAAAACATAATGCACCCTGAGTGTCCCATGGCATTAGGAGAATAATTGTTACACAAGGCAAATCTCTTTTCCCCAAATAACAAACCTAGGCCAGATTTTTTTCGGACTTCAAAGAAAGAACACAGTAGGGCCTTTCCACTGCCAAATTGCTAAGTGGAATAAAAAATTGTGATTTTGCCATTAAATACTTGGTATAAATTCAAGAAGCTTTTTTTTGTTTTTTAAACAGCGATGCTATTACATTCTATACTGGAAAAGGATAAATTAGAATTTCAAAGGCTTTAAGTGGTCACTGGAGAAGAAACTGTGCACACAGCACTTCTGCACCATGATGCGCAGCTTACAGCGTTTATGATCACAAGCCCTGCTAAACTATGTTCTCTATATTATTAAGGTCAGCACAGATTATACCAAAGAAGCATCTAACGCTGGTGATCGGTATGTGCCTCACGTTCTGCCAACAGAATTTTCCCTTGAAGATTTACTACAAAGCTCACTGTATTCCTCTAAATTCCCTGCATTAGATTAAAAAGAGACTCACAAATAGTTGGGAAGGCTGACGTGAACAACACCTCTAATGAACTTTAATTTCCTTAGTGAAATGCTTAATGAAAATCTGATGAAGAGGATACTGAGACTATATAAGAGGATGGTAACAAACCCAGCTCTCCAACAACGCAATCACTGCAGAAACTTTAAAGAGCTTGGGACTAGGTTTTAGAGTTGAGCACACAGAGAAAGGCACAAATACATATTTCAGGGAGTGCTCAGCACTCAGTTAGTACCACTATGGCTGTAAAAAACAGGTCTTTTTTTTTTTTTAAATATCTAAACTGCTGAGCTATTTTCAAATTTAGCTACTTGTTACCAGACTTAGATGGGAACCAAAATCCTGTGAAAGAAAGTACGATCTGTATTAGTTTCTGTTTCTGCAGCTTGTACTACTCAGGATTGCCTACAGACACACACTCAGGAAATTATACTGAATTAATGTTTAAAGTGGATTAATTAATTGGCCTCCATCCCCAACTTACTCACAATCAAGAGGCTTTCAAGTTAACTAAGTTAAAGGCAGTTTAGAGCACTCAAATTCTAAAAAGAATTCCTACACAGCATTTTAATGCTGTTAAAGTAATTGGTTTTAAATTCACATCTTCACTTAATTTGTTGGGGTTTTTTTAAGCTTTTCTATGTAAATGGGTGCTAAGGCAACACAGAAAAAGGAGTTTGGATAAGTAAACTTGTCATTTTTAAAGTAAACAAAGAAAATGTTTAATATCAGCAAATGTTCCCAGATCGTTTCATGAGAGCTCTACAAGCAAGCTTTGAAAACATGCTGGTTTTTTTAAGCAACTGTCAGTACAACAGCAAGAAACTCGTCAAATCAGAGTGCTCCCCCACAGGTGTTTGGCCCCCAGCGTAATACATACAAGCACCTGAAAGTGTTTGCAGGTATTCCAGGCTCCTCGGTAGTTTAAGTAAAACTGGATGTTGTCACCCAGAGAATCAGATAAAATAACGAGAATTAAGTAACCTATGTGAGCCCTGCCAAGTCACCACGGGAGCTCAGGAGAGCGGGGGTGTACCGAGGGGAGCCCCCAGCCCTCGCAGCGGCAGGGTGGGGAGTGGAGGGGAGCAGGGGAGCTCGGCCCTGGTGCTCAGCAGGACGGGGGGCTCAGTTGCTCCCACGGAGAGCTGAGGCAGAGGATGAGTGGGGTCCTGCTGCCCATGCCTAAGGCAGGCCTGACTGCAAAGCAGGGATGTGTTTCTACCTGGTGATAGCCATGACAGGAACATCCTCCTCTTGTCTGGAACCAGTTTTGTAGGGAAACAAGCCTATTGGTACCGAAGCGTACCAATTCACTACTGTCAGCTTTTTTTTTTTGTGGTTGGAATTTTTATTCACTATAAAAATACATCTCCCATTGCTTCACTTTTGTCAACTGTTGCTTAAAAATAAATGGTTTGTGTTGATTAAGGCTTATTACTTGTCAACTAGCTTCAAGTTTAGGTGGCTTGTAACACCTCCCATGAACAGGAAAACCCTCAGCTCTTACTGTGAAATATTGCAAGCCTAAAAGCTTAAATAAGGTATATATGGGAGATAAATTATTTATTCAGACTTCAGTATTTGTCATACTTGCTTGCATTAACAACAGTAAACTGCAAAACCAGACAGCACACAACTGGTGTGACAGGCAGCTTTGCACAACACAGTCTGTAGAAGGTTTCTCTGAAACGTGACTGCAATACTGCTGCAGTCATTACAGCCCCCTTCCGACTGACGCGTAATCAAAGTAAATGTGGATCACACCTCTAGATGAGGCCTTAAAAAGCCTTTTAACTTTATGTTCTTTTATGTGGAACCGTTACCCATACCTGATTACACGAATGACACCTAGAGAATGCCGCAATCTAGATTTGCTCCCTAACCCAGCTTATTTCCCACTTTCCACTTACAGAATGAAGATGCGGTGCCCTTCATTTGCTGCTACTGCTGCCCTAAGTGCTGTGGGCACTTCCTCCGTAAGGACCCGGCCATAATTTGACCAAGGGTAACAACTCCAAAACAAGATGCACATTTTGTCTGTGAGATGCTAACTTCACTGTTTATTGCTCTACAATGGCTAAAAAAGTCATAGTCCAGACTTACATACTCTTTAGAAACAACCATAGAAGAAAAGCAGCCAACCTATTACTGACACTCCATTGCCATTGCATTCCCCTGCCTTTGTAGGACAACTTAACTACCTAAAGCCCACTCACAGTGTAATTCAGTGAACTGAAAAAGAAGACCCTCCACACTATTATTAGATTTCATCTACATATTAGTTTTCATCTGCTTATTCCTTATTTGAGAACAGGGCTACATACAGACACCACAGCTCTGGAATAAACAATTACAATAGAAAATGTTTGTCCCAGAGCCTGCACTTATCGGTTACAAAAATAATAGTTACTGCACAGTTTAGTATGTGAAGGAAGGACTTGATATACAGAAAGGCACTCTTTAACTGGCTGTGTTTTCTAGCTAGACAAGCTTTTTTAAAAAGAACATAACTGAATCTGGAATAAAGAAGAAAAGGCGTACCACATTTCCTGGATATTTAGTAGTCTACAGAAAGATTTCACTGGAGCCTTTAAAGCAGTGTTAAGACAAACTGAAACAAAACAAGAGCTTCTGTAGGTTAAGCAGCAGTATAACATTTCTTTTATTGCAAATAAATTTAGCCTGATCAAAAAGCTATTTAAAAGGCAATAGAAATTATTATGAAAATGTTATTTGTTGCTTATATGATAATGAAATAGTATTTGCTACCTTTCAGTGCTTTGTGGGCATCCTGGGATCGTAACACAGCTAACAGAATACGGAAAACAGAAGCACTGAGTTTCTTTGCTGTCAAAACTCCCACTCAAAGCAGGGACTTCATTACAAAGCTATTTTCAGTGGGCGTTAAACCGTTTGAATGGAAGCAAGTAAATACTCCTATTTATGTTGTACTCCCATAGTAGCACAAAACGGCGCAAGAGGGGAAAAACCTGGAGAGACACTTGTAACTCCAAAGCCCTCGCACCAATCTGAGTTTGAGGCTAAATATGCTTTGCTGCAACATCCACTTTCGAAAGCAAATTTTGAGCTTTTTGAAAGCACGCTGCTCTTGCCTAGACATGCATGCAGGCAGCCCTGGGACCAGAATTGGGCAGCACTGATTACTTTGCAAATGTCACCCCTTGTGTGAACTGCAATTGCTTTTAGGGCTTGAAATAATTCAGGATGTGGGTAGTTCCTGATCATGCGGATTTTCAGATAAGGACAGAAATTAAAGAACGAGCTTCTTTTCGTCACACACAGTTTCTCCAGGTCCCTCACACACAGGTGACTCAAGCTGAGACCGCAGTTCACTTGCTCTTGCTTCAAACTCCTCTGACAGATCGCTTGCTAGCTCTGGCTTTTGTACAAGGCTGAAAGAGAAATTTCTTTTTCCACCGAGAAAGAGAAATCTCAGCTTCACTACAGCAAGTGGAAATTTACTGTTGACTTTACAAGGTCCAGGCTTACATTGGTCTTAACAGCAACCAAAATTACAACAAATTACTACTTCTACAAAAATCGAAGCTCAGAATAATTCACCGAAGCGCAGTAGTTTCACATAGGTAAGAGCCTAATCAGATGCTTACAAGGATGTACGACAACTGCTGTGAAAAGGCTGTATTTTTTTGTTTTAAATAAGTATCAATGCCACAAAACGGTTCCCTTCTCAAGAGGGTCTTTTAAAAAACATAAGTCATTTTGGAGCAAAATACTATTTGAAATAATTAAATTTATGCATGCTATATCAGTAAAACTTTTAAAAACCACAATTATCAGATATTTCCCATTGAAAAATATAACATGTAACACTAGATGAAGCATCTAACATTCATATACAGATAAGAAAGATACTTAGCATCAGTTTCCCTGAGTATATTATTGTCAGAGGGAGAAACACATCACTTCATTCTCCACTTTTCAAGTAAAAAGTTTATCCTTTATAGAGCTTTTAAAAAGCCACACAAAAGGGGTTGTCAGAGCAAACAGAGAGGAACTGCCTGTTGGTACTATGCATTGATGTGAGACAGTGTATTGCTGTAGCTTCATAAAATTTTAAATCTGTGCATGGTTTTGGATTTCCTCACACACTGTCTCCAGCTGCCTTCTCCTGCTCTGGGTGTTTCCTAAAGTGACCCAATTATCATCACCCAATTAGTGCTAGAGGGGAAAAAAAGGGCTTCTGTCAGACAGAACTCCATAAAAAATTCAGTACAGGTCCTTAAAAATATGAATGAGGGTTTACAACCTATTGTAAAGAGTCATGCATCAAATACATTCAAATTTCTGAGACAAAAGGAGTGGAAAATGAATTAAAATTATTTACCACTGAGTATAGTGAAGTTTGTGAAAATATTGGCAGTAGAAGTATATAGCAGAAATCGTTATTACAGCAGTTCAATCACAGGTGTTTCCCCATATTACTAGATTATCCTTATCCAGAATAAATATTTAATGTTAGTATTAACAAAGAAAATCTGTAGCTCCAACAACAATCTCTGTGTATTTAAAGCTCAGTGATGATTATCCACTTTAAAATTAATCAAACAGTAAGTATTAAACAATTTTACACAATACAGGCTTTCAAATTGTAAAGAAAATGCTTCCAGTCCCCAGAGGTGCCTCTTCATGAGCCAAGAGTCAAGCCAGTTCTCCCTGCTGGGACGCAATCCATTCAGAGCAATGCTCTTTAGCTGCCTTGTCTGAATTTTTTTTCCCCCACATGTGATGTATTAATGTAACGCATCCATCCACTGCAATGGAGGACAGGATTCCTGACAGCAGTTTGTTGCTCATACCTCTCAGGAGGTTGCACTTCAACTCACAGACTTTTCTGCTACTCTGTAAATCCCCTCCGCTTAGCAGCTCAGCACAAATTTACCTCTGGTGTAAAACAGCAGTGCTGAACCAAGGTGGGATGATTTTAGAGGAATCGTTTGAGTGTACCAGTAGTGATTAATACTTGATGACTTGTGAGTTACAGTCCGATCTTACCAGAGCAGGAGCTGTGAAAGCTCAGAAGATCCCCAAGCCCGACACCCACAAAGACTGCAGCACCCTTTCTGCCCGTGACAGAGCTTTGGGTTTTCGGAGGGGGATGTCTAAGGATCCTCCTCACTATGTTAAAACTCCCCAGACTACTAGAAAGATGCAGCAGTTGAATGGTGCTATACTCCTACCAAGAAAAGTCTAAAGCCCACGTTTGTGACATAAAAAATCCTAGGAAAGGATTCCCAGGGTATTTGGGACATCCTAAGAACACAGACCCCAGCATGGGCAGTGGGATGTGTAGCTTAGGGGATGCTGAAAACATCACATAAGATTCACTGGGTGAAATGAGAAAATGAGTTTCCTGTTATAACCTTCTCTGAGATGGCATACGAGTGCAAAATGGATTTGATTATTTTCACGCAGCTTAGATACTAGGTGTTCCTTCCCAGCTTTAAATACTTGAATACTCTCGATACACATCTGAACACAAATTCATCTCGCATACAAAGCTCCCATCTTTTTTTTCCTAATTCTCAGGACAATAGTAGCAAAGAAAGAAAGGGTAGCAGAGACAGACTTCTACTGCAAAACTTCCCCACTTGTCTTCGTTTTCTAACTCTCAAAGCTCTTTGTAGCCTTCTCATTTTCCTAATTTTAACTTTCTCATGAGTTTCTTTTGAAAAATCTTCAGGCTCGACTTTCCACCTACCTCTTCTCTCCCCTTTCTATATCCTATGCCTTGCACATCCCACCACCCTCGCAGCAAACCGACTCTGTGTAAATGCCTTTCCCTCCACCACTCAGTATAGACACATATCCCTCCTTTCCTGGGGGCTTTTGCCCCTCTCTCAACCTCTCTTACGAATTACCGAGCCTGCAAGCTCTATGGACCTCTTCCCCTTTATTTACTCCTCCTTTTCCATTATCCTTTCTCAAAATTTTATGAGTGGTTTGGGGAAGATTAAAATCATCCCTCCCATTGGAATAACTTTGGTAGGGAAGCTAGGGAGGTAGAAGATGACAGACCATCAGCTCATAAGCCACATGTGGTATCCTGGGGTCTCCCAGTGTGCATTTGCTCCACCCCTATTACATCTCTCTGATCACTCACACTCTTCCAACCTTTCTTTTCCCTGTTTCTTCTCTTTTAATAATTCCCATCCTTCTTTCTTTCTAACCAAGCAACCCTTCTCCCTCCAAATAGTCTATTTCTGGAAAAACATATCACAAGTTGTTTTCTTTTTGCCTTTCCTTTTTCAAAGCTAAAGTACATCTGCCTGGATTTTGTTATATCTTACAGCATTTTCTTCCTTTTTTTGTTTTGTTGTTTTGGGAGAGAAGAGATGAATATTTCTCATGTCTTTCATGCTATTTTGACACTAAATTTTAGAAAATCAAGGTAAAAATTAAAGACACTAAAGAAAATAAAGTATGTTTAACAGAACACCATTCCTTATTAGCTTTTTTTTTTTTTCCCAGTGGCCTGCATTAACCTACTGGGGGAGAAAAGAGTGGCCTAGGTGGTACAGGGAGGAGGATGGAGATGTGGGAAGCCTTTGTCAGCAAGCCCAGCCCCCTTGTGTCCTCTTGCTGAGTGCAGCTCAAGAGCTAGGTCCACTCTAGATGAGTATAAGCAGGAACAAAGGGCATGAAACAAGAGCAGAATACTGCATCAGATCCTCTTTCTGTAGGCTCTTTCAGTAGCAACAATTTCTTTTGAATATAATCACTCTATCTTGTGGTTTATAAATCCAGGCCTGCCTCCAACTAGCAGAAATCTTTATCGGAGATAATTGCTTTTGGCTAGAAGCAATTGGTAAAGATGACTGATAATGGTTGTGCAATTATTGTTGAAATGATTATTTCTACTTAACAAACACCAATACACCCTCTGTATCACTTCATACCTATACGTTTGCACTGTTTCTAGGCGTTACTTTTCCTAATGCCCCTGTGTGGATGCACAGAGGGTGCGGCTCCCGCACTGCTACAATACAGCCTTCGCAGAAGAGGCAAAGCCTAAGGGGGTCCTGTCAGTGCCACTCACCCTCGCTCTGCGCAAGAGCACTGCTGTGCTCTGGGGCTCAGGCCACTGACCAGTTCCAGTTGCTGCCCCCTGCTCTTTCCTTCTCACATCTCCATCCACCTACAGTCTCTCAGATTAAGCTCAGGGGCTCGGGACTACCTTGGGTGTGTGGTTGATGAGCACATGAGATCCCTGCTGCAGGTATGAGGCTCCTGTTGTTCTCATAAAGAAAACAGGGCTGGAACCTGCTGCAGCACAGACCTAATGGCCCACACTCTGATGGGGCTGGGGTGGCCCTCGGGGTTCCCCAGGCAAGGGAAGCAGGCCCTCCGTGCTCTACATCATGGACACCTAACACTGAGGGTCCCCAGGGAGACCAGGCTATCCACACTCCTCGCCGCCCTGCTGGGACCTTGGGGACCAGCCCGCACTCGGCTGGGTCAGACAGGAGTGGACGGAGCCAGGTGAATTGCTTCCATACGCAGCCCAGACATCCTCAGCCAGCCAAATCTGCTATTCTAAATTGGAATTATTTACAAATGCATTAGATTTCTTTTTCTTTTGTTTTAGTTAGTTCCAGGAGCTATGGACTAGATTCAAAAAAATAAAAATCTGAGGGCTTTTTGGTTGGTTGGATCTTTTTTCTTTGGATAAGACAAACAGGGAGATTAAAAGCATCTCCAAACTTTCCATATACTCGTGGGAAGAGTAATCTCTATTAACAGAATCAGTGAAATTACCTGATGGAATCAAAACTGTTTATACAAGCAACAGTCAGAGGACTGGTATGATATTATATAGGTGGAAATAAGCGGTGCTAAACTCAATCTCCTTTTCAGCAAGCACAGCACTATATAATTTTCTTACGCTACTTAAGATCAAAAGTCCACTTTGCCTTCATATCTGGCATAATCCTGTTGTATTAAAAAAAAAAAAGGTATAAGGGAAAAAGTACTTAGCCCTACTGCCTCACTATACCTATATGCTGTAGAGTACAATAAGAGTCTTTTTTCAGTCTTGCACAAGTAAGGATGTAAAGCTGTGCTTTATTTGTGCTAAGGAATGCAGCATTAAAACCAGGCTTCTCTGTGGGACATCTCTGGGGGACCCAGAGGAAGCCTTGCGCAAAGTGCTTCCTGCGTTTTGCTGCTTCTCCTGGGAGAGGATTAAGACTAGGGACCTAATTCCACTGAACATCCTCAGTTTTTTTAGCTGTCCACAGAACTGGCTTCCTGCAAAGAACCTCATCTAATTAACTTAAAGTCATGACTGACTTACACGTGCTATGTTATGAAATATAGATATGATGGCATGTTTTCATACTGCATAGCTGAACTGTCCTTCCCCACAGTGCCATCAGGATGGCACTGTGAGCAATATGTTTAATATAGGCATGCTGCCAGCAAATATAGATGTTTCCTGTCCTTTCATGGGTCCCTCATACTATCTTGCCTAAAAGATTGAACATATTCCACAGTTCTAATAACAAACATTGTAACCTTGCAAATAGCGACACTTGGAGTTTTCTTTAATATTTATATTTTTTGACCCCAAAAGGGAAAAGAATTTACCATACATAGACTGGAAAAACAGTGTGCTAATTTCACTTATCAAAGGCGTTCAAACCAAAGAGCCTGCCACTAATAATAGCGTGTTAAAAAATATTCTTGAACGCAACATGCGTTACTGTATTTTAGTACATGCTGGTACCTAGCTCTAAATGGCAGTGTTTTCACAGCGTAATTCATGTCAGCTCCCAGATCTTATGACATCAGAGGATGAGTTCAAAGGAACACAGTTTTCTGCTTTATAAAAACAGTTTAAAGATAAAAGCCGTTTTCAACTAAAAAAAAAAAAGAAACTATTAAGCACTGCATTAGCCTATGAAAGGCAAACGCCAATCAAAAGAAGATGACAGTATTTTATAGTGAAACCATATTAGTACAAGTGATCAACTGCTGTTGGTTAATGCCTTACACAATGCTCAGTGTCTTTCCTACTAAATCATGCAGCTGAGGAAGCGGTAAAAATCATATCAGCTATCGGACAGGGAAGACCGAAACAGAACGATCCTCCTATACATCACTGGACAATGTTTAATACATGTAATGAATCTACTATCGGTAAAACAACTTTTCTTTCTGCATGCTCATGCAGAAAAGAGAAGAGAAAGTGACAGAGTATTATTTTTCTATATTTATAATTAAAACAAATAAATATCAATCACATGGCTTTAAGCATTTAGTTTTCTGTAGATCTTTCAAAACTTTTTTGACCAAGCACTTGGTGCTCTGGAGCTTATCAATGACACCAGGGGTCAAAAGTGTTAGTGCGACTAAAATTACTTGGACAAAGCCAGAACCAGGTCAGATCGCCATGGGATAGTCCCATAAGGCCTCCTGTAGGCTGCTGCCACCAAGGAGTTCTAAGGAAAAGAAAGGAAAGACCATGAATCAAACATCCCAGAAAATTCACAAGCAAATGTGTTATTAATCAAGGAAAATAAAAACAAAGTTTATTAAAATGCCTTGTAATAGTACATTTCAAAACAACACAAAGACATCTTATGTGATGACCATTTTATCACTGAGGCTCATTCCAATTGAGTTACATTCTTCAAACCCAAAGAGCCACAAGTGTGCCAGAAAAGAAAATAAACACTGGAACGATGTGTGCAGTCACACATCTAATTTGATGATTGATCTCACAATTTAAATAGACACTTTCCACCCAAAATAAATGCAGAAGTCTGTATCAATGGCACTTCTGCAAACTGAAGCTAATGGGAGGACTGGTACAATTTACACATTTCTGTCCATATTTAGCTGAGAAGTTCAAATTAGGACCTGAATGAAGTCAGAGGATAAGAAAACAAAGCAGAAGGGGTCTACTATGTTCTGTACAATTTGGAACACCATACTAAAATATTTTTTAAATGACTTTCTCATTTATTGCATAAATATTTATGAAGGGGACGGATCCTCATACTGTGTAAACTGCCTTAAATTAACTGGTTTCAGTGAGCGAAATAAAGTCAAGGACGATACAAAAATTTACATCAACTATGAATTTGCCCCAGCATGTTTACACAGGAATTTTGAATCGAATTCACTGCTGCTCTGACTCCAGGGAATTGATGGAACTGTGACAGTGCATGATTTAGTCTTTTACACTCTAAACCAACATCAAAAGACGGATCCTGTTTCTCCCCTCCCACAAGCTCTTGTTTACATGAATATTGTCTGTGAAGTGACTCATGGGAGCGGGGATTGAACTATTAGGCCCGCTTTTGCACTAACGAGGCTAATACAGAGTGATATTTGAACTGTATCAAGTTTTTAAGCTAAAGATGGAGGTCAAAGTTACAATTTTATCAGTTACATTTTGGAGCCCTTCACTTGATCATGACAATACCATGTTCATAATACAATTATTGTAATCATATTTCCAGTATTGCTTGCCTTCAGTGGAAACAGATTGCATTAAACTCAAAAGCCGCCAGAAATGGTATGCACATTTCAAAGCCAAATAAAGGTTATAGAACAGGACCTTTGCATTCACATGCAGTGTATAATCAGTACTTGATCACTAGAGGTATTTTTGAGGTTTTCATAAACTTCACAATTAGTGCTGAAAATAGGCATTATATAAGGAGAGACAGAATAGTTAATAAGCAGCTCACTGATTGTACAGACCTCAGCACGGCTATGGGTAGAGCTGAGGGCTCTATATGCTACCTGCGCTGTTATGATTTATTCATGCATACAATTTATTTCCTTGAAGTTTATATCAGAGAGCAGCTTATATCCCTGTTGCTGCTGTAGAGATCTTTAAAATCTCCACAGCTTATCAGGCAGCGTAAGTCAGCGTACTGTCGCTGCAGTCAGTGCCCACTCCTGCCAGGATAGAGCTTATTTTGACTTGCATTCTGTTCAAAACTCTATTTTATTTATATTTATTAATGAAAGCAATTAAAAAGATTTTTTTTGTGTATTCTTTCTATCCTTGCTTTCTGAAGCACTTTACCTGTTAATTAATGATCTTCGGTCACTAACAAATAATTATGTTAGAATTAATTGCCTCCAGTCTCATAAATCCTGAAGTAGCATTATGTAAAAATGAAGTTATCATATTACCAGGAAACATAATATACAGAAAATGTGTCTTAATTATTTGAACAGAAGCTGGATGAAGATTTATCATCTCATTAGCTCCAGAGATTGATAACTGGAACAAAAGAAGTTTTGTTCACTTACTAAACCAAAAGTTTAAGAAACAGTTTTCACTTTTTTTTCAGCTCTCATAGAAATGAATTTCTGTTTTCAGAAGTTTTGTGTTTTTTTTTTTAAACTAGATTAAATAAATGCTTTTATCTGACCCAAAATGAAACTGTGATTAAATTTTGTAGGTTTTGCTAGTCTATAGAATTACTTAAATTAAAATTTTGGATTTCAAAATACAAATGTCTTTTCAAATAAGAAATGCAAACTTTATTTAAATATTGCAAGAAATGTTTTTTGAAAGATCTACTCCCTTATTCATTAGAAGCTTTAAATTTAGTAAAGGATTTTGGAACTTGAATTTTTGGTGAATAATAATAATAGCAAGTTGAAAAGCATCACCAACTCATCACCAACACCGCCCATAATCAGGGAAGAAATCACAAACATCTCTACAAGAGCAGAAAAGCACTGAAGATCAAGTGAGACAGAATATTGAGTTTATATGGGGAACAAATTGTTTTATTACAACTTGTTGTTGTTTTGGTTTATTAGGTTTTTGTTCTTATGAGCGAAAAATTTGCCAGCTGCAGGGGCAACTCAGGGTGTAAAACTAAAGGCAAAATCCTGTTCACGCCGGCTGCAGCTGAGCTCGGCACTAACACCACAGGCTCATTTACAGAGGTTCCCCTCCATGCCTCGCTCCACAGTATCGCTCTGTCTCCTCCCTGCCATATGTCTTACATCCACACATCACAGCGCTCCAAACAGCTCCAGAGCCAGTTGCTCCCGGCGCCTGCCAGCGCTTGCACAAAAGCTGAACTTGACACTCCCAGGCAGTTCCAGGGAAGTTCCTCAGACTCTGCACATTTAATTAACGGGGAGTACAGGAACATTAGAAAGACCCGAGCCTGATCAGAGGAGCAGTAAAATGGGAGACTCGAGTAACAGGGAGGATAACAGTTCTCTACAAGTGGCATGTATGTATTCAAGCTTGTCACACACACACGTTTATAGTCCCAATGGATGTGTGACCCAGAGTAAGCTCTGCTAGCCCTAGTACTTTTATTTAATTTTTATAGATTGTAAGGTGATCACGTAACTTGTAGTCTGACTTCCTAAATAACGCAGGCCAAAATAACCTCACCCCCTATTTTCCCTCTCCATTAGTACAGACTGTCTTCACCTTGGAAAATATCACTAATGCGAATACACAGAAGAATGAGCAGAATGCTGTTTCCAGCACGGCGTCTGCCAGAGCGTGCTGGCTCCTGCTGAAGCCAATCCAGCCCTTGTGCGTGCAGAGGGCAGATCCGAGCTCTCACTGGCTAAAAGGAAACTTTGCAGAGTGTCATGTTACTTTTGAATCAAGAGTTTGGGGGTTATTTTCAGAAATTCCCAGCTAGGGTTTAGAGTCATTTAGTCTCCCCAGCCTGAGGCAGTTCAGCACCAACTACCTTAAGAAATCTGGCTCTGGCATTCCGTGGCCCCAGTCTCAAAAAGGAGAGGGTGTGCTCCGAGTGCAGTACTAGCGCAGAGCAGTACTAGCACGGAGCCCTTGGAGGGCTCGTGGCAGTTTGCAACAGCCGGATCACAGGACTGGAGCCTTGGATTGCAGCTGCTTCAGGGCAAGAATCCTGCCTTTGTCATTTGCTTGTGAGATACAGAGCTCCACAGCTCTCAATCTCTGGCAGGATGAAAACGCCAGGCAAGCTATTTGGAAGCGGGTCTAGCTAGTTTAAAAGAATTTCAGTATTTCTTTCATCTCTCCGAGTTTGAAAGCTCACACCATCAAATTCTACTCCAGCAGGCACAGCTGATCGGAAAGATGAAACGCTGAGGACCTCCAGGAACCAAACCTTGTTATGTACCCATCAGAAACCCTGACTGGGACAGCCTGGGTGCAGCCTTTGTCCAAGGACAATCCTACTTCAGGTTCCCCCTCAAAAATGCCATGAATTGTGTGCTACGTAGCGCTGGATGGTTTGGTTTTGCAGTTCCCTACTGCAGGTAGCTGCTGCACGCCAGCCGTGCCTGGCGTCCAGTAATACACTGGGAACTTTCCCAGCCCACAGAGATCATGTCCAAGCTATCAAAATAGAAAGTGATGAGTTCCTAGATATTCTGAAATGCTAACATTAACACAATTTTGTTTTATTTCAGACGGAAATAGGAATTTCTTTTAAAGTTTTCTTTTTTTTGTTGCTGGTTTTAAGATAGCAGACTTGAAAGAAAGAGGTTAAATATTGTCTAAACTTAGTAAACGTTTTCCACAAGTGCAAAGATTAAAGCAGAAATGAGTGGTGGTCTGTACTGCAACCTGAACCCCACTAAATAAACCAAAATATTCCCTTACTTGAACATTTAATGAAGGTTAAATATAACCCTTAAAGCATGAAAACAATGATTTCAAAAGTTTCTAAGAGCCTCTTACCCCCCACCCCCCCCCCACCCCCCCCCCGCCTTAGATTTTAGAGCAGTGATGAGTGATACTTCTTAGCTGCTTCAGCTACTGCTGAATCTCTTCTTAGAGATTTAGGAGGGGAGTTTTCTGCAATTCTCCTACTTCACTAATGACTCTCAAGCTGGGGTTTCTAGCATGGACTGAGAGGAACATTCTCCCTAGAGCTTATACAGGTGTCATTTGTATGAGCCTTCGGTGGTTTTATACTAATGATTGCCCCAGGATTCTTAAGAAAGCAATCCAAAAGGCCTCCTTCCTTTAATATATTATTTAAGCAATAACTTCACTCTAGCCTCAGGCTTGCAGTGCAATAACTGCAACCAAGCTAGCACTTACCCACAGAGATGCAAACGATGTATTTAAATGTAATGGCGGTATATAAGCTAATTCTAATTCAGAGAATAAGTAATTGAAGTATCTGAAGAAAAAATTAAAGAGATGTTAAGGACTTGTACCCACATTAAGGTTAATCAGGAAGTTAGATTGGCATATATTATGGCGGATAAGAAACGATATGATGGTAGAGGAACAACCGTTCACCTCAATGGCTGCAATGCTCACAGTAACAAAAGAACAGGAAGAGTACCATACTTTGAAGGACAGTTACTGAAATAAACTAAGCTACCTGGATAAAGCCAGCCAGCCTGTTGCAGAAAAGTCTTGATTACTATGGGCAAAACACATACCTCATTTTACCCTCAGATCTACTTGATGACAACTTTCTTCTCTTCCCTTGCAGTTGCGCTATTTTTCCTCCTCACATAAAACTTTAGTAAAATAAAGTTTCCATTTAAAAATGAGATGACATTTCTGCTTATGTGAGAAATTTGGTAATAAAATAATACACTCTATCAAACAACAAACATCAGCGATGAAATCAAGTTTTTCAATGCAGGCCTGATCTCCAGCGATAGAATCATAGAATAGTTTGGGTTGGAAGGGACCTTTAAAGGTCATCTAGTCCAACACCATATTTCAGGTCTCCTGCCAGAATGTCGGGGTACATTCATGAAGTACCACACCCAGGCTGGGTGCAGAGCCCTTTCCCCGGAGGAAGTGCATGGGGGGGCTGTGTGCCCGCATCAGCTCTGCCAAGTGGCCTAAGGGGAAAGTTGTGGCTATGTCAACATTCGCGAAAGAATTTCCTATCCATTGTGCGCTCGTACAGGGTGAATAGCAGCAAAGAATTAGACTTGGAGAAATCAGGAACTTGCTCAAAGTTACAAGTCCTATTTTACCAATTTGCTGTCTTATGCAACACTTACCAGGTGAGGTAAGCTTACCTCTGTGTGCTCACACAAAGCAGTTCTGCATGCATGGAAAGTAAATCTGAACTGGCCTCAGTAATAGAAACAAGAGCTTACATGACTTGCCTACAGAGTCTGTCTGGCAGTTTCGAGCTGAGCCACATAACAATTATTTCCTGATTTTAACCATTGCTACAGTCTTACCAAAGACAGCAGCTGTTTTAATCTCTTTTAGCTATTCAAAGTTAACAAACCTCTTTAGAAAAACAGCAACTGATTTGTATTAAGCTCAAGTCTTTCGGAACACTTTAGTGAGACATCTAAACCATCTTTTTCCTAATGAAGACAAGATCTTTATATCTAGCTCCAAGCACAGCAATCTCTTGAGCTTGACTGAGGACAGTAGGCATCAAATACAAACAATAAGCATCAGAGGTGTTTCTAGTTAGAAAGAGGCTTCTGCAGCCAACTTGCATTGTTAATTCGAAGCAGGGTGTTGCCTTCCCCAAGCACACAGAAAGGTGCTCAAGGCTGGCTAGGATGAGCATTCACAAGCAAAGCCACAAGCAGCGGTGGGAAAAAGATATGAAGTTACAGGGAAAATGGGCCTTTAAGAACCTAAAGGAAAACAGCAAGCAGTCAGTAAAAATGGTGCTGGAAACTAGCACTGGGGGTGACTTTGTGATCTCCAGGGTATGTTTTTCTCCTTCCCCCTTCTGCCCCTAAGGGCATTAGGATGGACTTCGACAGAAACTGGTTGTCAACCGCTTTTTGCATACCACTAAATTTAGTAAAACTACCCTTAACTGTGCTGAAGTCTGAAAGTCTGTCCTATGCTACCTTGTCTCTGGTTCTGCTACATCCACTGCCAGAGAGTACTGTATGGAAAATACGTCACGTAAGAACTAAACTGTAAAGTGCGTCCGTGTCCTGTGGTGACACACCAGGGAGAACTTCACTGCCATGGGGCAGTGGGTTTAAAGAAATGATAATGTTATGTTTCAAAGGTACAGAATTGTGTACAGAACCTGTGTACATTAAGTCAGTCCTTCCAATCATCCTAGTCTTGGCAGGTATTTAACTTTATTTCTAGTTGAAGAGTTCTCTCTGTCCTTCCCACCCCCTAACACACACCTATTCTTAAATGATTAAGAACCATGAGCTGATGGAAACATTAGAGGGAAACCAAAACAAAAATCAATGTACAAATCTGTTTTATTTGCTTGAATACTCTTTTTATTTTTTGTACTGTGCTATTTGCCAGGCAGCAGAGGTAATTTGTTAAGGTCTTATTTTATTCTTGTTACCTCTCAGATAAAAAAATACCCAATATGGATAATGTGTGTGGGGTCTTCCTCCTATTTCTTTTTGGTGGCCAACCTTTTTACCTTAGGAGGGTTAAAGAAATAATTATTGAACCCTCTTTGGGTAAGAGCCAGAGGTTGTTTTCCTTAAGCTGCTCCAGGTTGTTACAAGGCAAGGTTGAAACTATAGGCTTTCACATGGCATTTGAAAAGTAGGTGGTGAGTCAGAAAGGCAGCAAGACACAGGAAGGCTGCTCCAGGTGGCAGAAGCAACAGGGTCACAGAGAAGGCCACTTCTAGCTGAAGAGAGGAGAGCAAAGACAGTAGGTTATTTAGCAAGGCTGGAGTTAGCCCAAGAAATCCTAGGGAGAGGCCTACAAACAAGAAGGGCAGTTTTGAATTGCATTGGGGAATAATGGAGCTATTTAAAAATGGGGGCTTTGAGTCTGTGCTTCTTTATCTAGGAAACCCTGGGTAGGAAAATTGCACTTGCACTGGGACTGTGGAGAAAGCAGCAGCAGGGAGCTGAAACATGCAACAAGCCATCAGCAAAACTGCAAATCTCGGCAATGCGCGAGACCAACAAGCTTTAGGCATCTGATGTTGAATGCCAATTGCTTTGGCTCTCAGCACAACCAAGGAGGGGGGGGGGAGGGAAGAAAAAATAAAAGCAGCTCTTCCAGAGAGCTGTTTTAGCCAAACAGAAATTAAGTCTGAACTCCAGATGCTTACGCAGGTGGTAGGACTATCCTGATGTGAAAAGAGAGACAGATGAGAGGAGGCCAGAGAGCAGGAAAGCAGCAGAACAACAGAAGATGCTCTCATTTGTTCATTAAAATCATTCCTTCTTTCAGGTATTTCTGCTCAACTCCTATGTGACACCAGAGGTTCACTTTGCTAAGAATGGCAGAGAAGATGGGAAGGATGGCTTTCAATCCGTATTTCACGGCTCAATATCAGCCTAAAGAGATCTAATGAAACGACACAAATTATTAGTCTATCAGCATAGAGAAGGACTAACCCAAAAGAGAGAATCAGCATCTAGGTGTGGAAAAGGAGCAAACCAGGCAATTGTACAGGCAGAAATACAACTCTGCACAGATTTGGATGGAGGGTCAAAACCTGCACTGACACGAAAGAGTGGCAATGAGAGGAAACCATGGAGAAAAGAAAATGGAAGGAGGATGCCTATCCAAGAGAAGGCAGCATCTGACATGACCAGACATAAGCCCAACTCCATGTACAATGTACATACGTATGTACTATATGCTTTAGACTTCTGAATGATCACATCTGCCTACATTGCTGTAAATGATGCATTTTTATATGCCAAGGAACTTCTGTGGTCTCAAGAAATCTGACATACATTAAATAAAAGCAATGAGAAGAGACCTAAGGGCTTTGGAGATGTTGGTTTGCCTTTTTTTTTTTTTTAAACAATGTTAAAATCCATGTAATTATAAACGTTTGAGTTTCTTGAGATAAGTGTGGGAAAACCAAAAGCATTGTTCAGTTTGAGTACTATAGCAGGGACACTCAGAGTGTTTCATTGGACATCACCAGAAATATATAGAACAGAAGTAGATACCTGAGGAATTTCAGATATTCCACTAGCCTGCATGATTGACACTCTAGCAGAGTTAATTTATATGTTAGATTTATTTAAAAAAAAAAAAATCAGATTTTCTCCCCTTGACTGACATTCAAGGTGCACTTTACTAGCAAGCATCTTTCTGAGTGTACAACCAGGGAGGGAAATTCAGTGTTTTTGTTATTCAACAGGATTAGCAGCCTAGATTCAGGTTAAAGTGATACAGAAGGGCATTAACTAGTTCTAAATGACTTAATTCCCTGAAAACAGTATTTTTTAATGTGCTACTAATTAAAATATTTAAGAACTCACTGTAACAACATTTTGAAAACAAACCAGAAGAACCAATGTAAACAAAATATCATTTTACAAACCAAACGGAATCACTTAAAATCCAATGTAATTCTATGTTCCAATAAAAATAAATATATGTACAGGTGTCAAGTTAAGATTGTCAAGCACACTCCCAAGATACCATCTAAAAATGAACCAAGAAGTTAAAATTAACCCCTCTTGTACTCTTTCTTACTGTTTGGGACAGGCAATATTATTTTCTGTGTAGCACCTACCTCGGAAGCCCATGACGCTGCCCAAGAACACACTAAATGGAGGAGTAGGAGAGTCACCAAGAAATGCTTTGGTGGAAGTTCACCAGAAGCATCTCTGCAGGACGGCAGTGCACTATTACCAATATATTATGTTTTCAGGTTTTTACTCAATGTTCCCAACAGCTGGGAGATTTTCTTTGCAGTATCTTTCTTATATTTTGATAGAAATCACAGTATGGCAGATATAGATTTAAGGACTATGTGCTGCATGAGATGACAGTGCTCAGCAGCCTTGGTCCTCTTAATGACTAGCTTTTTTGGCAAAAGATTATTCTTACTCTTCCCTGATACATTGTATTGATACAAAATTACATAAAGATGACATGCTTCACAGGCTACAAATTTGTGCCCCTTAAATTCAAACTTATTTTTCTACGTTCATTAGTTTCTTAGTCCTGAGAATGTTTTAAGCACTGCTCAACTGCGGTGTGGGCAGAATAACAGCAAAACATTGAGGAATGATCATTCAAGGCCAGCCGCATGAAACAAACCTTGTGCCTCTGAACAGACTGATCCCTTCACCTGGAAATAGTTTCTTTATAGAATGTGGTACTTGCACATTTGAGATGTGTCTCTTCTTGAATTCAGCTCCTTCAATACAGCTAACTAGCTAACTTCAGGAGAAAGGAAGAGGGTAACAGCTCCTTTCCTTTTGATTTACTGGTATTTCCCTGTCATTTCTGAGACTTCAGTTTTCAGGTTGGGCGATATGTCCTTGGCCACAACTTTGTGGAGCACAATTCTGTGACTCCGTACATCAGTTAGAATATCACTTCTTATGTTCAGTTCAGACTTAATCTTTCCCTTGTATTCTCTGTTCTGTACTAGTGGTCCTGGAATGCAGTTCAGAAAATACTTGCATCTATATAAAAACATCTACTAGACTGCGTGGCATTGCCTCCTAAAATAACATCTTACAGCCATCCAGTGCAAAAAGATGCTCAGCATTTAGATGACAGACAAATTGGGAGCATCAAACTGTAGATGTAGTGCTTCACTCGAGCCGCTGCAGAAAGCCATTATTTTCTGTGTGTAAGCCAACATCAGGTTACTTGCCATGTAGCTAAGTAAGTTCTTCCTCCTGGATTTATTTTGGTTCCAAATTAAAAAAAAACCCACACCTTAACATGGGAAATGTGCTATTTCACAGTTGAAAAGTTGTAATATTACATCAGAAGTCTGTTTTGTTCATTAATAGAATACAGGTGGTAGCTGCAAGATAGAAAAAAGTTGTCTTCCCCAAATAATCAGGTCAGCAGGTTCCCCACCTTTAGCATGTTGGCAGGGACCAGTGCTAGTACAGAAGACAGGAATGTTTCCTAGGTGATCTAATAAAGCTAGAAAAACCTCATATCAACCAGCAATATGGGGATATTGCTGAGAAGCTGTTGCCACAAGCTCTGCACTCTTTTGAATGTCTCATCTTCCAGAGGTCAATTTTTCACCTGTTAGTTCTTAAAAAAACCAAAAGATCTTGGTCAGGTCACCCATATTATGGTTAAACTCAGTACTATATTTTGAAATGCCTTAAATTTGACAAATTTAAGGTGAGAAAGGAGAAAAGATACTGCACTTTCAGTTACTTGTATCTTCTCCTGTACATCCAGCTCATAACTCTTATCTTTGTCGATGGAAAAGCCCAGACAGCCATTAGCTCCCAATAGTACCATCTTTTCCTGAAGACTGAAGTAAGCATCTCCCAGAGTGCTGTGAAGGAGGTAGTCAACATGGACCACTTCCTCTCTGGAGTTTTTCAGAGAGACACCAAGGTGAAAGAACAAGAAATAAGGCATAGCCTGGATTTCTTCTTCATTTCCCCCCTGCTTCCCCTCTGCTGGCAAGAGGCTACAAAAAGCAGAGATATCAGGGACACTGCCAGAGCAAGATTGTGCAGTCATCTTGACTGTGAAACTGTTGAAGAGAAAGGACAAAACTGTCTATTTCACCACTTTCCCCAACCAAACCAACTCATCATGGGTTTTTAAGCAAGAAATTTGCCACAAGTTTCTTTGCAGTCCTTAGAGTTATTGACAATTCTCACACGGGTACAAGATTCTCTGTGGATCAAAGATCAAACTGAAGGGTCAGCATGAAAAAATAATATATTACCTTCATGAAAGGATCTTGAAGAGCTCCTCAAAAGAAAATTAAACCCAAATATTATTTTATGTTCCTACTGCAGAAATGAGCGCTGCAGTCAACTGAATGCCAGCTCTTAACCAGCTGGGCAGAAAGCCAGAGGGGCAGGAGGGTGTCAGATGGAATTTAGGCCAGGCAGGCAGGAAACACCAAGAGGAAACACCAGCAGCAGCTGTAGAAGCAAAAGAATGGGTAGAGGCTCTAAGACAAATAATAACAGGCAGAGCAGCAGTAGTAGCAGATGTCAGACTAATCCTTTCTGGAGGGGGAAGGGAAGGGATGGCACTTGTGAAGAAATGGGATTTTTTTTTTTTTAACCACTTTGCATTAATTATCTGAAGAGGGATTCTTCCCCCAAACCCTTTGAAACATTGCTATTTTGGATTAGTTTGTGAGGAAAGAGACTCAACCAAGCACCCACTCAACATATGCCATGCCCAGGACAGGCACTGCTGCTGATCCTCGTTTCATGTATGCGTTTGAATTACCCCAGTGGCTTGTGGAAATGTTAAAAGTAATTCTGGAAATAAGTTTGCTAGAGGGAAGCCTTATTTCTAGATTAGTTTTACTGAATGGTTTTTAGACTTTCTTTAGGGTTCTGTCAAGTGGAACTATCAGGAAGGAGGAAGTTCTGCTCTTCCAAAAGATGCTGCAATGCTGCTTTTGTCAGGACCATAATTTATAGGCTAATTGATATATTTTCAATCTATTGATCACATCCATCCATTGATTGATTCACTAGATAGTGAGAAGCAGCACTTGGCATCACAACAGACTCTGTGTCATGGTGACATCTATCACTGGGTTCTGCCATTCCTGAGAAACTTTTTTTCCACAAAATATAAGAGGCCCTTTGCAGAGAGGATACTACACTCACTCAACCACATTTATCTAATGCTATATTCAAGAGGCGATAGATGAAAGAAGAGCTAATCAACCATTCTCCTCAAATACCTGAACAACTTCAAATAAGTAGAACACCAGTTCAAATCAGGAACCAGAGAATGTGACCTGAATGAGCCTAAAGAAATAAAAAACGTGAAGAGAAAAATCTAAAAGCAAGTGATCTACACTAATTATATTATCTTTGTTTCACTCAAAAAACCCCAGTGTCATTGTACAAATAAAGGAAGCATAAGTTACAGCTCAAACAGCTTAATGAATTTAAAGGGAAGCCGGCTTTGGAAAGCAAGTCACCACAAATCGGACATACTGAAGCCACATGTTAATAGCACTAACCCAGTGGCTACTCACTCACATATGCATATTATAATCAATGGTTAGACCACCAGCTCCCCAGATAATTAATGAGGACTCATCCTCCCTGTCAGTCATGGCATGCTGTGCAGCAACCTAGCACACTGCAGAGGCCTCTGAGGCGGTCTCTGGAGTAACGAGACACGGTTTGGCATAGCTCCTGTGAAGTGCACTTGCCGATAGCCACCACCTCCTCATATGAGGATGGCAAACTGCTGCAC
Source organism: Pluvialis apricaria (assembly GCA_017639485.1). Classification (NCBI taxonomy): domain Eukaryota; kingdom Metazoa; phylum Chordata; class Aves; order Charadriiformes; family Charadriidae; genus Pluvialis; species Pluvialis apricaria. The sequence goes on from CM030014.1 coordinate 29,444,553, forward strand.
GCCAGCCCTTCAGGAGGCACCTGGTGTTTAGATGAAGTGGATTCGGATTTCTTAATCCCTGCCAGAACCTAAGGCAGGCATGAAGTAAGTAATTTCAATTAGATATGGATTATGTTGGGGTGAGGAAAAAAGGAAGAAAAAGGGCAAAATTACAAACTCATTGATAACAAAAAGAATGCTTATGAATTTGCCAGGATTTCACTTAATTATTCATGCCAAAGAATCAAAAAGATTCTAAACAAAATATTTGGTTTTTAAATGAAAGGTTTGTATTCAAATTGTCTTCTCATCTCAAGATCACCTTCAATTTTATCTTCAAGGAAAATTGCTTGAAATGAAAGCTAATAGTTTTGTTTCACATGAGATCATTTGGATTGACTTTTGAGAAACCAAGATTGTATTTGCCCAATTAAAAAAAAATAAAAATCAAGGTCTAATCAAGATGATTTTCTCACCTAATTTCTCAGGACCCTTGTTGGACCTCGCCTTATATTTCTAGCTACATTTCCAAGTTTTCCTGTAAGTAGCATTATATTGAAAAGAAATAAAACATCCCTCCAAAAAAAGTTTCATCAAGCAGTTAGTCAGAAAATACACAAGAACAGTTCTTTACTTGCTCGGGCCATGAGCAGCACCTGGTTCAAAATGTTCCTAACGAGAACATTAACACCCATAGGACATTGCTGCTTGTAGGAGCAGAACATCCACTACATTCGTGCTTTAATTACAGAGTATGAAGCTTGTTAAAAGAAAACTAAAATCAGAAAGTAAGACAGAAATTCTTGTGCATGACTACAAGAATATTTAAATACATCACGTCAATGGGACAGAAAATGCACATCATAAGAGGCTTAATGAAGACCAAAGAGACTGGAACAGCTAATGCACTGCTAGAATATTAGAAATACAGACTTTCTATGAAAAGATAAAGCTGGATACAAATGAAGAAAATAAAAAGAGCTCAGGCAAGCCAAAGGTAAAAATATGTTAATGCAAGTCCAAGAGACTTTAAAGAACAATGTATTACAGGCATAACTACTAAAATCACTCCTCCTCCAAATGCATCAAGTGCAGAAGACCAAACTGTGATGAAAGTGTGAAAGGCTCAAAGAGGTTAACAACATAGCAGAAAGACTAAATGAATTCTTACAACAGCATTTACAGTGCTAAGGATGTTAGCGTGACACAACCTTCCTTAACAGCGTACATCATAAATAATATATCTACTTGCTAGTGTAAGTTTTCGAATTAATCAATAAAGTAGTAAAACAGCAGAAACTGCAAAACAAATATGAGTTCTGACCAAAGTCAAGGTGAAACTGCAGTGACTAACTTCTCACAAGGACTGAAATTTGGCAAAGATGGTACCCAGTTTAAAGGATTCTGGAGTCCAAAGGAAGATCCAAACTGCAAACCTGTTAACCTGACATAGATACCGTTAGAAATACTATTAAAGAATACTAAGGAATGGAACTACGAGACACGTGGGCGGTAAGATATACAGATAAAAATTTCCCCTCTGAGAAGGGGTTATATCTCCAAAATCTGTTTTCAGAAGTCAGTAAACACAGACGTAAGTAATCTTATTCATATACCCTACTTGCATCCCCAAAGAGCTCATGACAAGTTTTTCTCCTTCTGAGCTTTAAGCTAGTGAAGGATAAAAAGAATTGTAGGTCCAAAAATGGTAGGTCTTCACATTCAGAAATAGCTTCTTAAAAAAAAACTAGAGTGGGAGTCTTTTTCCACAGGAAACTATGGAGTTCCACAAGAATCTGCACTAGAGCTTGTGGTGTATTTTCATAAGTGACGTAAAAAAGAAGGTGGAGAGTGAGATGAGGTTTCCTGATGATATGCGGTTTTCACTATAGTAAAAACTAAAGCCAGACATAGATAATTACGTGACAATAGTATATATTTATACATGCAGTAACGGACTCTGGCTATTACTATGCAATAGAGGTATTTTGAAATAGGTGGTTCGACAAAAAAAAAGCTCAGGGACCAGCAACAGACAAAATAGCAGGCAGAACATTATGAATTATTAGGAAAAGAATAAGGAACATAACAGAAAACATTCCTATGTCAATATATACACACATGGTTCACTCATGTACTGACTATAATATGTTGCTTGTCCCCATCTCAGAAAGGGCCAACTAAAGCAGGCACAATAAGGGCAGAAAGAATAGTCAAAGATAGGGAACATTGTTCACAAACAAAATCATAAAATAGACCAAGACACTTCAGGCAGGAAAGAGACACCATTGAGCAGGGCACGACATTAAGCAAATAAAACTGAGCAGCATGGAGAAGATGAAGAAGGTATGTCTTAGATCCTTATATCAATGTTTTTCTTCCTCAAGCCCTTATTTGTCCAGCTACTCCTGGTTTTAGACCAGGATGGCTAAGACTTCAGCAACTTCTAAATTCAGTTTTTTCCTTCCTTATTCTCTTCTTTGATCTTAATATTTCTGTACACATTACTGGTTTTAGCGTAACTCTCCTTGCACTTAGCCTAAGCCACCTCCTCACTGTTCTTTCCGATTTCCTTCTTCATCTGGACATTTGCCCTTCCCCAGGAATCATATGTTAACCTATGCCTTAACCTACACCTTATCTTCAAGCACAGCTCACAGTCTTTCCAAATTTAACTCTAGCGAGCAGCTTCTCTGTGCAGCCTGGGTGTCAGAAAAGACTCTGCTCCACTCCTGAAGCTCTCACAGTGGAAAAAATGTCTCTAAGGGTGAAAGCCTCTCAAAGGGTTGGCTATAATGCCGCACCTACATCTCTAGAAAAGTGTGTACAGGGTAACCTGTCTTCTCCCAGGAACACACTTAAACTTTGAAGGGTGAAGACACTCTGAAATCTGGTGATGTCCGCCTAAGCCTAGCACACACCATCACAACCAGCTCCAGTCACAGTTCTGCACACCTTGGCCCAACAGAGGAAACATTCATGCTGTCCCTTCACAAAGTGCTGCGAAGGGCTGTGGACTTCCTGCAAGGTAGTGAACTTAGTCACTGCTCTTCCTCTGCTTGCAACACCCTGTCTTGTAAATCATCTGTCAGCAAGAGCATCCTGTACAAATGTGAGGAACAAGGGAAGATCCAAGGGCCATGATCTAAGGGTCATGGTCTACACAGCCTGTAATCTTCCGCTGGCTTAGGAGGAAGAGAAGGACTCCTCACACAGCTTGGGCCTTTTCCAGATCCGTCTCAGAACAAACCATAAGCTCACATTAGCTTTTCTGAAAGGGTAAGCAACCTCAGATGGAAAAGATAGCGAGCAGACCACTATAGGCAACATTTTCACTGATGTCAACCATTTCCTCTTCTCCACACATGCCAAACTGATACGTTCAGTCTAAATAGGGCCAGCAAACATCTGGTTGACACGAGAATCAGAAGGTCCCAGCCCACAATGTTTTGTGTTTTTACTTTTGTTACATGCTTTTAAGTACACCAAAGATATCAGTGCAACAAATGATCTTAATCCATTCCCCCACAACTTGTTTCTCTCCATCAGATGTGATTCATTACATAGATGCAGAAGATCTGTCTCCCATGCTGAATTTGTCAGATATGTGACTGAATGCTCTGTCCTGGTAGTGTTCTGAAAGTTGGTTTCAACTTAATATTTTATTAGAAATTTCTAGCACTCAAAGAGGACAGAAGAGCCAGGGTGAAGTCCTTTGGAATTTGGTTATTGGCTTCACGTCAAAGGAGCATAAAAACTCCAAGTACTTAAACGAGCCAGTTCATACTTACTGACAGAAAGCCTTCACTGAAGTAATGATATGAATTTAATGCTCCTTTAATATTTGTTGACTACTTACACTTAAAATAGCAGCAAGAAAAGAATAAATTCTAAGAAACTACGTGAAATTGCAGGCTACATTTTTCTCCTAATAATTACCTATAATTTAAAATTGAACCTATTAAAAGTAAGGATGGAAACATAGTGCACACTGTATGTAGGATTTTTATTTCTTATACATCTTGTTGCAAATGTGAAGATAGCAGTGCACAAGAGTTATTTTTTGGAAGCATAAAATTTCAAATCTGAGCATTTTTTATATCATGTTTTATGGAACTTCAATTTACAATTTCCCAGTCTTTTCAGATTCAACAATGTAAACCAAGTCAATCTAGTGCCTTTCAAACACTTTCTATTTCACTTTCAGTGTGCATGGATTTGTCTTTATTAGCACTGAGCCTGTTTATTTCTGTATTGCCCATTTATCTTGCTTCGATAGTTATGCGTTTTAGAGATGACTATCTTGTATTTCATGTTTTATCATGCAGCCAACCTCCAAATGTCATTTTTGACTAAAATTTAACTTAATGAATACAGGTTTGCTGAGTACTTGTGTTACCATGTATATAGAATCAAATTCTCCTCCAGATTAAGTCAATAACACTACTGTTAACTACACATACATTTTCAGGAAGAAAGTAGTAGAATAAGTGTTGATAATTATTATAATTATTGATGCATATCAATATTATTGACAGAGTGCTAAATCAGAAATTCAAGTCAATTTAAGGAAATTTCAAGATGTTAATCTGAAATCTACATTAATTAATTATATACTTAAGATACTCAAGTCCTGTATGAATTAAGTTTTCCTGAGCCTGCTACTAGTCACCCATCTTGCAAGAGTTAACATAGCCGTACTTTTTATAATGATGTAATCCCACCAGTACTCTATGTTGCTTAATTTATGTATTATGCATTGTTCAGTTTTCATAAGAGTGACTATCATGGACCAGTTTTGGCTGGTATACTACAAAGAGAGAATCACAGAAATTATTTTGCATAGCATGGCGATTTGTAGTATAAGTAATTTACTATTGTAATGTGGCCTCAAAGGAACTACAATTAGGTTACTGTCACAATTTACAGCTTCCCCCGCCCCCAAGATTTTTGCATTTGTAATGACTTAAACTCATATAAGAATATTTTAATGGAATATATTCAAGCTTGTGTTTATTCTGTAAAATAGACCTAATAAAATACATAAGCATTCACAACAGCCTATTTCCCTGACAGATCAGGATGTTCCTGACACACATAAAGTAGTCCAGGTAACGCTGCTGCTACATGAAGAGTTCAATTTCCTGCAGAAGCACAAAGCAATTTCAGTATAATCCAGTGGGCGAGAACCGTATATCAGACCTTGCAGAGTCTTAGCTTTATGAATTTGGACCGGCTAAGTGAAATCCATGTTTAAAGTATCTCATCTACAAATTGCAAGCAATTGTCTCCTCCTTTTTGAGAGGTTATGCAATGCCTTCTTTAATGTACATGAAGCTAGCGGTCAATTTGAGATAGGTTATAGTCAGAAGAAATAAGAACATGGTACAGGACCTTCTGATCCTCAACTATACACCTGTTAATGACTCAGACACTGAAGAAAACAAAAAATTAAGTGTTCAGCTTCCCAAATAATCTTCTTTCTCTCCGCTCAAGAGAGGAAACTGATCATTTTGGCACTAGAATGGATGAAACACTCCCAGTACTCTACATTTTTTTGGAGAGTTACCTCACAAAGCATAAACTGACTATAAAGCATCCCTTTTACAGCGACTGTCATGATCTGCAACTGCCAAAACAACCTTATTCTCAAGAGCCAACAGCATAGATTTACTGTTGAGGTTTTTTTTTTTTTTTTTTTAAATCGTTGTCATAAGGAGGAAGGAGAGGAAAGAAGGGAAGGAGGGGAAAAAGGTTGCTCTCCCTTTAAGATCTAGTTTGAGTCCAGGTGGCTGGACTGAAGCGTCGAGCACAGCTGTACTCCCAGAACGAGAAAGACTTGGTGTGCTCATGAGCGACCCAAATCTCTAGTTTCAGGCAAGTGCTGAGTTTTTATCTTACATCACTCCAGTGAGATGAAAGCAGCACATTGATAATGCTCTTGTCTGTTTGCATGTAGGATTAACAATATGAAGTACTTTTAATTCTACTTTGTAGGAATAGCAAATATTGCACTTTTAAAAAAGATGGTGTCTATGGGGGAAAGCAGTTGTGATAAGAGAAGAAAGCAACACATCTGTGCAGGGATTTGAGCTGGCAGAGGCCTAGAGAGTTTAGCTTTAAATACAGACACGAAATGCAGTATCCTGCACAGGGCTAGGAGGCTAACAGAGACAGCACTAGCTGCCTTCCTCCACTTTTATTTATTGACAAGTACCAAGAACTGCCAAAAGGCTTCCCCGATTCTTTCATTTCAGAGAATTTTTGAGATGAGAAGTTCTTTCAAGGCAATGACTCTATTAGAGATACCCTGAATGACTTTTTGTAATTTTTTTTAACCTCCATTTCCTGTACAGTATGCAATTACTAGAAGGGTGGAAACTTCTGAACTCCCTAGGAGAGTTTGCTATGTCTCTCATTTCAGCTTAATAAAATATAATCTGAATTGCAGCATCTGTAAGACAGTTGTTCCCTATCCAGCTGTTCTAACTCAGGTTATGCGCAGGATGAGAAAGAAGAGATTTGCAAGAGGGATGCTGAATTTATTTGATAAGAATAGAATTGCTAGATCTGCAGTATTTTAGGACGTTACCCCTTGTCAAAGTAGTTGAGTTAGAAGGAATTGCCACTATTGTGCTGACCCAATTTATCTTTTTCAGACTGTCTGCATTTTTATGTGCATTATGACGTTTCATTGATACGTTCTCTGTGTTCATTATCTCTCTAGGCTACCTCAAGACTTTAATGAGAGTACATTAACCTCCTGATTTGAAAAGCAGCTCTGTCAGAATTCAGATGCTGTGGGGTGTTCCTCTGGTAAGTTTGCTGCTACGTATCAGCCTTTGCACATGAACCTGAGTCAGCTGGAATTCACCAGAGTGGTGCTACACACCACCACTGGCCACACAGGAGCCGAGGACATGGGCAAGGCTAACATGGGTGCCCTCGGAAGGGATGTACAGAGCAGCGGTCAGAACAGGCTGCCCTGTGCCCGTCAATGAAGGATGTGAAAATGCAGAGGTCAGTGTAATCAATTTGGAAGTACTAGGCATTAATTTGTGTCTCGTTTTGCCATTGTACCAACTGGAAAAAAACTGCAGCTATTTTACAAAATTTGGTAGTTCTAAAGCATTTATTTCAGTTCCTGGAAAAAGGGCAGCTTTCTGGAGCAGAAGTACCTACAGTCAGGGGATATGAGAGTTTATCAGCAGAAAGCAAAGGGGGACAGTATGCTCTTACTCTTGCCTACACTGAAATATCATTTACCTCTTAATAAGAGAGAAGTTTCATATAGTCAGCACAAAAATAATGAAAGCAGTCCAGCCAATTAACAAGTTGACTTAACTAGACCCTTCAACGTGAAAGAAGGGCAAAACCAGGGACATAAAAGTGGAGAACTAGAGGAAGTTTGAACAAAGTGAGCGCTAGTCCCAGAGCTTTCCTTTTGCTAGTTAACTCCACCAAATTGTCAGCTGTTGGTTACTGACATCAAGGAAGCTGATCTAGCCCTGGACAGAGACACTCCAAGATTAGTCCATTGTGAAGAACTGACATTCAACTGGAAGACTTTTTTAATGATAATTTACAGCTCCTTATCAGATAGTTTCAAATGGGGTGGAATAGACACTTAAACAGTGAAACACTAGAGGTGTCTTCCTTTTTGGCTAACAGCTCCAGCAAAAGGGAGGTGAAACCTTGTTGATTCCCTCTGAATGTAGAGGCATACAGTGGAAATTTCTCACCCAGAAAACAAAATTCCATTTAAGACAGAAAAAAAAAAAAGGGAAAGAAAAAGCTAAGGAACCAAATCCAGCACAACAGATTTCCACAAGGATATGTTTGACTGCATGAGATTTTCAGGGGAGTTACTCTATTAAGTGCATTACCAGACTTTGAGTAATCAAAGAGTGCAAGTGAATAATAAAATTTTGCTTCAGCAAAAAGTTCGTTCCATTCAACATTTGCTTTTTAAGTGCTCTTTGGTAAACTGTATAGATTTACATTGCTCACAACACATAAAAGAGAGGCTTATTTGGGACACAATGTATTTTCAGGAAAAAATAGATTGTGGGATAGGATGGAGTTATGTATTTGTACGTTTGGAACAGCATCAAAATCGGCTACTAGGAAATAGCTTCTTCATTGCTGATCATTCTACTTTTGTCTAATCCAGATTTAAAACTGGAATAATAAATTTATAAAATATATAGTATTTACATATTTATTTACTTAAATTTTTAGCCTTCATAACTCCCTGAATTTCACAGCTATAGATGCAATCTGTACATTAAATATGTTCCTACGACATGCCACAGTAAGGTGTCATTCTGTAACAGCAGGAAAATAGACAAGTGCATTAATCCTAAAGCAGCATTTGCACTCAGGAAATGTCTCTCAACTGCACAGGGTAAAGAAAGGTCTTCAGGCAACATAAAAATGGTTGTGGATTACGAGACAGGGACTCCTTTCTTTATTTCCTGCTGTACACTTCCTAAAGGCATTTGCTGACAAGGAATTTGCAAATCTTGTCTTGTTAACAACTGTAATGCTCCTTGGTATCACTCAGATATAATCATCTGTGTACCTGTCCAAATACAGCTTAGCAACTGCCAGTCTGTGGAACTGAGAGTTTCCCTCCCCGTCTTTTCACCAGTGATCAAATAACAAAGTTTGCCTGCAGTAACCTTCTCCCCAGTATCCTTGCAGATGTTGCCCGCCCCCTCCTCCTGAAGGTTGTCCTGGAGAGAACATGTAGTTCCAGGGTGACTCATACCCACACACTATCCCTTACTCATTCAAATAGTTTCACTAAAGGCACTGGACGACAATAGATAATCCCTCATTTAATTGCGAGCTTGTTTCAGTATGAACATCCTAGAGAAGAGAATAAAGACCAGGACAGGGGACCTCCATGGATAAAGGACAGAACTCACCTGGGATACTTCTGAGGAAGGAAGAGCATGTTTGATCACAGCACCCCTTATTCAAGCATTTACAAGTGTTCATTAATTTCTACACCACAGAACTAATGCAAAAAATACCTATAGTCCCCTCTTCCCTAGCAATGCTGACATTTGCTATTTTGCTTATTTAACATTTTAATCCTTTAAGAAAAAACAAAAATTGCACATACTTCCCCCAATTCACTCCCTTCTTTGAGAAAGCAGGTAAACGCACAGAACACTGTGAGCTCTCCAGATGACTGTACAGGACTCTGAAGCCCACAAAGCACGGATGGGATTTATCACCGAAACAATACCCTATATTTTAACTCATCTTTGAATTATTTTGAAATTAGAGGCTTTACTTTGCGTGCTTGAGTTACCCGAGAAGTGCAATATGGTCCTACTTCTAAGAGGATAAACGGCAAAACCACAGAATGTAAAGGCCACAAAGTGTAAAAAACAGTTGAGGAAACAGTCAGCAGCCACTGAATCTCCTGTGGGCCAAAAGCTGGTTAAGAAATATCACAGAAGTGAGAAATTTCAGGAGCAAAGGAAGAAGAAAACTAGATAGTATGGTGGCAAGCATGGTAAAGGAAAGTTTATGGTGACTACTCAAGAGCTATTCTGGGCAGAGAACACCACTGTCTTGCTGGAAAGAGAGGTACAGTGTCTCTAATGCAAAGGATAAAGTCCGCAAAGCTAATAGTGATTCTCAGTGGTGGAACTGTGAAACAGTTCGTTTAAAGTCAAAAGCATGAATCTGCTTGCTGTGGGGTTTTTTTGTTGTTGTTGTTAATTCTCTACAAAAATGAGCTAGGAAAATACAAGAGCACATTTTAATCAAATATTGAAAAATGCATCTGAATTTTCCAGGAGGCTCTTTGCATCAGGGATCCTGTAAGAGTCATGCTTACCTAGTCAGGAGAGGGAAGTACAGGATGCCCAGCCCTGAAAGTAGGTAGATCTTACAATGATCATCTCGTACAAGAAGTCATGAAAGAACAATTAATATTTGTAGAAGTTATCAGATAATCCCCCCCAAAAAAAGCAGAAAAATGTAAAAGGTGATTTGCGGAGAATTTTGCTCTTGCCAACATCCAGAGTGCTGCAGGATCCACAGCCACTCACAACAAGTCAGACCTAAAAATATTCCTTTCTCAAAATAAACCTGCAATACCACTGCTGACGATGCAGGCTCCTGTCCCCCCACCTTTGCATTTACAGCCAGAGCTGCAAAAGCTTATTTTGCCGCTTGGCTGTTTTTCAAGACAGCCGAATACAGTGTTTGAAGCCATATGAAAACTAAAATAGCACGACAATTCTTTTCTAACCCTAGAAGTGTTAATTTCTTAATAAGCTTGTTTGACTAACCAAGGAAACCCAGAGGACATGCTGACTTCGTCTTGCTTCCCCTCCCCCAATTGCATTTTTACAAAACTGCAGTAGAATCTTAACCAAAACAATGTGCTGATAGGAGAAGCTGTCTGCATTCCTCTTTTGCAATTCACCTTACACTCTACATGTTACTTGCAGATAAGTTCTTCTAGATGCCAAAAAAACTCCAGCAAGAGGTGAAGGCTTCTTTGCAATGGGTAGAGCACTAAACAATTTTGTCAAGTTATTCATTGCATTCTTGTTTGTGGATCCCCACCCTTAGTGTAATCCCTGCAGTCGCTCCTCTTCCAAGTGACCCCAGCAATACTTAGGCGTGGGAATAGCCCATTTCAAATTTCACTATTAGATAATCAACATTAGATAGTGATTTAACTTCTTTATTTTCACACTCATCCCTCTTTATGTAAAGCAGCAGCCCATTAATTTGACTCCTGCGATAGGCCTGCTCCTTTTGCCCCACAGGAGGCAATACCAAGGGAGCTTATTCACTTCCAGGGAAGTACCCTTATGTCCTGGGATCTTTTAAGTGGGAAAGGGATGGGGGAGGAATAACACTTCTCTTTGTATTATTTCAGCTTTGCTCTACAGAGCTGCTGTCCGTAAATAGCAGATAAAAACGTTTTAAGAATAGTCAAAGAAAAATGCTTTCTCCTGAACACATTTATATGCATGCACACACAAGTAATAGAAAGTAACTACAGGAGAAACACAGAGATACGTTGCAATTTGCACTACCAAATAAGTGCTAAGCAGCAGTAAATGCTGTAAAAAGAGGAGCTGACAATGGAGGAAACTGGTGTTTTCTGATACAATTCAACCTTTCCTTTTACCATACACGTTTTATGACTTTTTTCCACAGAAGACAAGTTCTCATCACCCCCCTAATCTCATAGCTGGTGCTATAACAAAACAGAATTCAGCTTCCAGAAATGGTGTCAGCTAGAATCCTTAAACTCGGGACTAGCAAAACAGAAGAAATCCACAAATCTTGGAAGAAAATCTGAAAAAGCATTAGGAGAAGGAATTACATTTCATTCTGAAGCAACTCTTTTGTATCTCCAAAATAAGGTCCCCTGGAGCCAGAATTACTTAGGCCCTTTTGAAATTGCCAGCTCAGGCATTATGGCAAGCTTTTTCAGGGGAAGGATGACAGTATGGACATATAGTGACTTGGACAGTAGGATCCTGAGCCGATTCTGAAGCTTACTGCAGTGTTACTAATAAATATCACTAGTGTGAGAGAATTAACTGTTCATCTCAAGTGTTTCTCTGACCTGAGAAACAGAGGTCTTGTGCTTCACATTTAGAAATAGCAATTAGCAAAAAAACACCTTTGAGGGAGAAGACAGAGATGAGGTGAAAACATCAGTGGATGAACACATAGTAAAAACACATAGTAAAGGTTTATATGGATAAGACTGCTTTGTGGAATCCAAGTCCTTTAAATGCCAATATAAAATATAATGAAATTCCACTATTTCTACCTTTTTTCAATAAACGCACAACACTGATATCAGAACACTTCCAGAGAAGCCATATGATTCTGAATTATAACATAAATAACTGCAATAGGTTACCTAAGTTCAGTGTTATTAACTAATATTAAAGTTGTGCAAATGTTCAGAACACATGGAAATGAAAAAGATATCCTAAAACTAAATTCAATGAAGTGTTGATGCTCTTTAAGTCAATAGCAATATTTCTTCTACCCACTTGAAACCAACATTAATTCATAAATTCAGAGGCAAGTAAAGGCTGGAAAGTGTCCTGTCACTCAAACACGACCACATCTGCAGTGGAATCCCAAAGCTGCTAAGAAAAAAAAAAAGCAACACTGCAAACCAGCATCTTTTTTTAAAATAGGGCTGCTTTTTTTTTAAGCTATCTTTAATCTAATTATTCAGTTGTCTTCTCTACAAAAAGATTAACATTTCTCCAAACCACATTAAGATCAGGAAACAACTGTAAGTCAAATAATTCTTTTGGGCTAGTTTAGGGCTGCTTCAGGAGAGCTGGGTGTCAGAGTCTGAAACCAAATTTGCTCATTTCCTCCTTTATTAACTCATGAAGTCAGCTTAAAAGTATTACAAGTTCTGGGTTAGCAGAGTTTAATCCCCCCCTCCTTTTCACATATGTGCATGTTCTGTGAGTGTACAGAGCTTCTACTTAATAAATATTTTAAAAAAAATCTACTACACCGGAGAACTATCTATATGTCTTAAAGTTGTGTTGGACAAGCTAACATTTTTCCCTGTGCTTCTTGGGAAAGTAGAGCTGTTGAAAGGAGTATAACGAAAGTCACAAGGATAAAAAAGAGCAAATATTTACTAGATAAAGAGACTGAATGTCACACTTTTAAATGCAAAAAGCAATGTGACATTACTCATTTAATCTGGGCTCTGCTAATTGGTCTATTGCACAAGGAAAAAAATCTTTGTGAGTCCTTCTGGGAATGTCTCACATCATTCCCTATCAGCTGTTGACATACAAATACTCTGGTAATGAAAATATTTTCATTCCTTCATAACAGCATTCCCTGTCCTGTTTAATCTTATTTTCTCTCTTTCTAAAAACAAGCTTCTGTGTGGGGTTTCTGAACTAATGGACCTGATGCCATATATCAAAAACGTCCCGTGCTCCTGTCAAACTTCCTAGGAGTCCACCCAAAAGAGAGCTAAAGGGAAAAATCCCAAGGATTTATAGCAATAACATGGGATTTTAAACACCATTTGAAATTCATCTCTGGTCTGCATCATTTCAAAGGACTGTGAATGCAACTGAACTGGAACTAAGCAGCACCTGCACTGCTTTAGAGTTGCCATCGCTAGCAATGGAGGACCTGGTGCAGGATCCAGCTGAATGCTGGAAAGGGGCAGGCTTGCAAGTTTCCGGAAACATTGCAAATCAGAATATTTTAGCCAATTTTTACAACTCTATCACTGTAATGAAAAAGAACACTGAGGAACAAAGAGCTGGAAATTCAGGGTGCCTTCCTGGCCTCCAACCAGGCTCTTCCAAAGCACAGGTTCAGCCTCTCTAACTGTGAGGATATCGGGGATGTACTACTGCAGATGAATAAAGTGGTGTTGAAAAGACTTTTAGCAACTCCGCCCACGCACACTCCTCTGTCTCCAAGAGGGTATTCAGCATCTCCAGGGGGGCAGACCCCTCTGCAGAGGCTACGCTATCCTCCAGCCTAACAGCAAATCCTACTTGGGACAATTTTTATTTTCAACATGCTACTTCTGACCATTTAGAGCCTCACTTTGTGCTCAGCAATTAGCTTGGGAGATAAGATCACATTCTGCTGTGCATGAAATCCATGCAGCAGTCATTACTATAGTCTCAGAGCAACTGCTTTTGGAAATTAAGTTATTTCAAAAGTTACTGCATTCACATTGTGCTGGTAAATACCTCTCTTCCCCTGGAAAACTCCATACTTAAACACAGCTCTTAAATAATTTGACTTTTGTTATATATTTGTCCTCCATACCACAGTTCTTCCAAATTCAAGGTCTGAAATACAATGCAAGATCCCGCCCCTCTCTCCCCCCTTGGGACTTGTGCTTCCACCCACATCCTGCTGCCCAGGTTGTAACATTCCTTTCTGCACCCTATCACTGTCACACTCCCTCCTGGAAACAGGTGCAAGAAGATTAAAAACCCACTCATTCAGCTGGGATTTTCATCTGTTTGCACCTTCCTCTTTGCCACTCCTATATGTCAACATCTCTTGAGCAGAAGGTGGTGGGAAGGCGCGCTCTCTGTCAGTTCATGCTGTTTGCTGTTTACAGTGAGAAGCAGGAGTCTTATTCCGCGGGACAGCTATATCAGGAGATGGGAGAAAACTTAAGATACAAAGGCTTTACTTAAATTTGGTTGGATTGTTTTCCTCAGAAAGCACATGTGTGTTTGGTTAAAACTAAAGTTTAATTTGAAATGTCAGTGTTAACAGATCCCCAAGAGGGTTATTTTAATGAGTTTTTGAAAAATCCATTAATTCTGTGTTATGCTTTTTAATTCTAGATTATTCATGATATGAGGATTGAAATATTTTACCATTTTTCATTTTAGTCATTAAGTCATTTTATGTCAAGCTGTCATTGCAACACAAACAGAAGACTTTGACCTAGAAGAGCGATCATTCCATGCTAAGTGGTAACTGCACTTAATATTGTAAAAACAAAGATAGTGTAGTAACTGAAACCTACTTTCACAGTAATGCTGTATCACTGCAACTGATGTTGGGAAACAGTGTTACAATCTGCAGAAAATCCAGAAACATTTCTGCAGACATCTTTTTCCTAAAAATTCCTAAAACTGGGGAAGTGTTTTGTGTCTTCTCCCAGCTCTTTTTTTTTTTTCTGGATCAAAGCAGCCTTTACTCATCCCTATTTTCAATTGACAAACTTTCCCGCAAACAGAGTTTGAGTTTGTTGATTACCCAAGCACCTGCACTCTTTGGACCTGCGGTCAGTGTTACAGAAGTACCCACCTTCACAGGAACTTTCAATTTTCTATGCCGAAGGAGATCTCTGGAGTTCCCTGGGGAGGACAGGCCTCGCAGGATAAGGGCTTACCTGTATGTGGACGTTTCCCAGAATGGCTGTTCCCTACCGCTTCCAGAAGAGTCCCTGGTGAGCTACCTGCAATTAGTATCCACACAAGGACTCCTAGCAGAAAAACCATTCCTGAACAGGTTTCTAAGGGCAAGCAGACCTTCAGCACTGAGGTCACATCCCAAAAACAATTAAAAAAACCCCAAACCACTTGTGAAAACCGATGGTTTCATTCTCTTTCCTGGCAAAGTGCACCATAAATGCAACCAACTGGCTGAACCCTCAGGGGCAGCACCAGTAAAGAACATGAATCTGGGTCATTTTCTCATCTCTGTAACTAGATCTCTCTGGCAAGAAAGGAGAAATCCATCCTGGAGCTGGGACACTTGTCCTTTTGCTGTCTGCTGCAGAAGTGTGGCACAGAGACTGGTCAACAAAGAGAAGCTCCCAGAGTGAAAAGGGTATATGAACTCCTGTATGGCATTAGAAAGTCTGTTGGAGCATGAAGGACTCTGAAAAATTAAGAGCAATCTCTATGGCTGTTCTTGCTCACAGAGATATCCTCTTTTTTTTTTTTGTAAGGAGGAGCTTATTTCAGACATGACACTTCAGCTAAAAATGCACAGGTGAGCACACAACTAAAAACTGAGTGTAGCCAAATGTGCTTTTTGGTCACACACTTACACACAAAGATTTCCAATAGATAATCATTCACACCTCCTTCCCTCAGTCTATTTCTCATGCATTCACAGGTTCCTACTCCCAGAAAACGCAAATGGCTAATGAAGGACTCGCCAACACGAAAGCAATCACGATGGACCTGTCCCCAGAACAAACCCAGCAGTACTCAAACCCAGATTCAATGTCGTACGCTATACGGTTTCTGGGTAGTCTTGAACTAAGATTTTTACCTGATATGAGGCAAGGAGGGCAGAAGGGGGCATCAGTGAAACAGTGAGCAAGAGAAGGGCCCGAGGAGAGGCAGGAGATAACTGCAGGCGAGCGACAGGGCAAAGTGCCCGGTGACACTCTTCTGTACGGGCCTGAGCTTTTTCTGGGCCTTCCCAATGAACTTATGCAATGAACAAAGTGAAAGCACTAAGAAAATGCCAAACACAGATATGGCTGTTTCTCTTCTGAACAGGAAAAGGATCTTTACAGCTAGAAAAATCTACTAGAATGCAACAGAAGGAAATAAATATACTCGTAATGTTTAGAAAGATTTTGCATGGCTGTGTGAATGCAGCCAATGATTAGGGAAAAAGTGTGTATTGTTTTCTCTGTCTAATCTTATATGCCAGGAAAAAAAGAAATTTAAACTTCTATTTAAGAGGAAATTATTATTTCAAGATTTACTCTTTCAAAAGTAAGCCAAGAAATTTGGCAAGTGTAAAATATTGTTCCTAGCAGATATTAATTCACAAGAAGTTCTGGCTTTATTAGATAGGAGTGAGAAAATATAACTGATGGGTTTCCAATTGCACATGCATGTATTAAAAATACCACCACTACAAACAAACCAGTGGTGCTTTCAAATGAGTTCCTACGAAGTCTCCAAGGCTACTCTCAATATTTCTTAAGAATAGTAGGGAAAACATTAAGTTGAGAAAAACCTGCTGTACTGTTGCATTTCTAGCTCTTGGTATGGATGACAGTAGTAAGTGAATGTTTTAAAATACATGTGTTTGCAAACATTTGTTGTCATCCTTGCCTCAGGTACTGCTGAGGACCATGACACACTGAGGGCTCTTTGAAGTCCCTTGCAGAATTTCTGTCTCAAAATTTCAGATTCCACGAGATCAGGGCCTAAGAAAGTGTTCTGCTCTGCCACTTGCCCTCTCCTCATCCACACGCTTCAGGTGCTTGCTTCAAAATCCCTTTGGCTTCAACAGGAAAATTGTGCAAGATAACTGGAAGCAGGGGAGCACCAAATTATACCCAGCCTCCTGCTGTCTCCTGGCTGGGTGGCAATGATGCCTCAGTGTGCTGCTGGCACTCGGATAGGAGCCAACTACAGAGCTGTTGCTTAGCTCCCTTCTCTATTCCTGCCTACATCCCCACACCTCCTCTTCAACTTTTGTCTCGTGTCTCCTAATTTGGCCTCTGCTTTATGCCCTCCCACATTGAAAAGCCATACGATAGCCACAGCCGGTCACTGGGTCTTCCCTGGAGGCACATGCTCCTGAGTCTAAAGAAATGTTCCACCTGCAGCCTCATGTTGTATCTCCCCACCCGCCCAGCTTTAACATGAGCAAAATACAACCCCCACCCAATCCCAGGAACCAGCACAGGGGTGCATCTCTCTCACTAAGTCAGAAAAAAAAATAAATAGGAGAGATTCCTCTTTTTCTCTTTTGCCTCACTCATCCACAGGACCCTTTAATATTTAATCTATATTTTAACTTGGTATTACAGAAGAGCTACGTGTATCCTCAAAAGGAAAGGTTTTACAACTTGGGTAGTTCTTCAGGATATATAATTGTACTAATTTTAGTTAGAGGTATGTGTCATTCAGGCTTTTACAGTCTGAAAATCTACTCCTGCTTCAAAAGTCACATTTTTCCTTTAAAGGAAAGAGGAAAAAAAATACGTTTGTCCTTCAGAATCCTTAGATGTTTTCACTGATCTTTTGTTGACCATTTTGTGAACTCAGAAGTCTGATGTCAGTTACTCTATAGAAAGGATACAGGCTGTTCTACCATAACTGGAATTATTTTTAAACACTTCCCGCTCATAGACTAAATCCTTGGAGGCTAAGGGGGAAGGCAGACCAAGTGAGTTTATATCGAGAACAGAACAACTTACAAGAATTTAGTTCAGGAAAAAATACGGAAAGTGTGGTGAAAAAACACAGGTTACACACATTCGCGGTGGAGGTATTTTGACAGTGTCATGGGAGACAATCAACAGCTTATTTCTGGATACAAAAGCTCAGGTCAGACATTTCAATCAATGTGCACACATACATATTTGTGTCCCAGTCAAACTATTGGCAGATTGATACATCCTCGCGATTATTAATAATTATGTTTCTGCTGGAATTATCACAGCTATTTGACATATCAACTCAAACCCTTGCTGCCAAAATTTTCTCCCCTTTACACATATACAGAAACTTTTCTTTGCTTTGAAATTCCAGGCAGAGCATCTCAGGAAGAAAACAAAATATAAACAAGCAAACAACCTCCCCCTGCTTGAGTAGCTCAGCCACAACAAACAATAGGGGAAGAAAATTTACTGGAATGACTTGGGAAAAATCACAAAAGATACACAATCTAACGTCTGAACAGAACATTCACAGCAGTATATAAAAGCAAAGTAACAGAGACAGGCTAGTTAAGATCTAATTTTAATTAAAACATTGATTTTTTCAGCTGCTTTTCCCCTCAACTTGCAGATTTAATTTCAGATTGATTTCAGCCTCTTGAATTGAGATGAGAGGTGACTATAGGCCTATCTGTGGGGGTTACAGGGAGAAGCAGCTGCAGCTAAGAAGAACTTATGATCAGTGATAAAAATACCAGAAACAACAAAAGAATAATGCTTTCCTTTAACTCACTTTCAAAACAATCATAAGGAAAACATAATACCAAACAAAACTGTCCAGCATTTGTAACCAGCTGTATTCTCAATGTCAGGTTGCAGATATTTGTTCTGAAAAACATATTCTCTCACTTGTCTCTCCTGAGGACACAGTCAGAACAGTGAAATCTGAATTGGTTTTTAATGTACTGATGACCAAGTAGCATTCCTGGCCTCTGTCGTACACATCTGTACCCTATACCCTCTTTTCAAACAGAACACTCTTACTGCCAGCTTAATAACACTGCAAGGATTGCCTAATAGTTCCAGTCTTACTAAAGAATACTGGTTTGAACTCTACTAAACTCAATTTTTCTTTGTTTTGGCAATTTCTAGTACTTTTGAGAAAGCCTCAGCTCTTGCATCCACAGAACATTGCAAACCATCAACTATTTCACTTAAAAGGTAAGGGTTTTTAGCTCTTACAGCTGCAGATAAAAGTTAGAAGTAGAAAATGCTAAAAAATCAACACAGTAAAATATGTTGCATTGAGATACATCTTAGGTGAATCTCATGATTTTGGGGATTTTTTAAAAACTTGTGGCTAACTACAGAATAGAAATGCAGGTATACAAGACTACAACAATAAATGCACTCATTAAATTTACAGCTAGAAAGGACGAGACCAAGTTGATGACACCTATCCTGGAAAGCAGAAAGAGAGCATAATTTAAGGACATATGCTACATCTCTGGCCTACTAAATTTTCTTTCAGATTTCGAAGAAAACAAATTCATAATCGTTCAGCATTGTCAAGTGACAATTAGCAAAATTAAAACAGAACTGAAGTTTTGTGTGCTGCCCACTGCAGCACAGAAAAGTTAACTCCCAGTAGGGACAAAGCTGCACATCCACAATTTTAATCAAGTCACCTGAAATTTGCTACAGATCTCAATAAAACCGAACTTGTCACTGTACCTGACAGGGTCCCTGGGTCACTGGAAGCAGGCCATCTACCAGATGGCACATCTTACAGAACCTTGTCATATCCTTCCTCATGACCCTTCCGAAGTGTTGTGCTTTCTGAGAGGTTTCTCAGCTGTGCTGAGGATGTCTGTGCAAGAAACAAATACACACTTCTTTCAGAAAAGAAATGCTATATCTTTAGTAAATTATCTATCTTCAGGTATTCAAACACACTATTTATGTATTTGGAAGCACGGCATGGTTTATATTTTT
Organism: Pluvialis apricaria; assembly: GCA_017639485.1. Classification (NCBI taxonomy): domain Eukaryota; kingdom Metazoa; phylum Chordata; class Aves; order Charadriiformes; family Charadriidae; genus Pluvialis; species Pluvialis apricaria. The sequence goes on from CM030014.1 coordinate 29,464,192, forward strand.
TTCCATTAATAGCACAGATTTAGTCACTACTACTTTTGATATGGAATACTATCTAGAAAGTATTCCTTACTAAGCTGACAGAATTCATCAGACACATTACAGAACTGCTGTAACATGTTTTACATTGTTTTTTTTTTTTTTAAAATACACTACACTTTCTGTGCAATTCTTAAGTAGGACTGTTAAAGTATTAAATCTCTAAATTTACCATTGGCTTTTGACAAAATTTATGTTTACCATTCATACACTCAAATAAATAGAACAATATTTTTACACAACTTTAAACAAGTATATACATTCTTTAGTGAACACGTAACAGTGTTTCAAGTTTACTGGGATTGACAATAAGACAAGACAAATTCAGGAGATAAACACATCAAAAGCATTAGTAATATTTATGTAACTGCCTTATGCATTTTAGCCATCTGATAGTGTTAGATCTTTAGAGCAGAGTCTGGACTATCTGTATTTGTTCCCACTACCCCAATGCATCTGGATGCAAAAACTTTGCTACAGGCTTCCAGTGGGAAAGTGAAGCGCAGAGCTGGTAAGCCAAGAGTGGCTGCCCAGCTGCCGTGCAGTGAGCAGAAGGAGGTCATGTAGATTTTCACTGCCTTCACCTTAACTCGGCGTGCCCCCTTCAGCCACTGGCACTCACATACAGAGTGAATCGCTTTGCATTTGTCTTGGTGTCTTGAGGATTAAAAGTAATAAAGCCCATTTACTCACAGACCAAAGTAGTAAAGTTAAATATTAATACTATACGGTGTAAGACAAGACAAAGATATATCAATCCCAGTTACACTTTAAGTACTTTTTTTTTTTTTTAAGTTGAACTTAAACTGATTCATCATTAAATGTTTGTGAGGTTCCAACAAGGGTCCCAAGGTCACAGTGCAGCCCATCTGCACAGAGCTAATCCCACAGTCACGGCCTTGAAAGCACTTCCATTCTATTAACATGCAACTTAAAGAAAACACTCAACTTATTTTTTGAAATGCATTTAGAGCTTTCAGGGGTCCTACTGGGATGAAGGCAAAATCCATGGGGACGCGATGAGCTTGGTTAGACCTTCACTGTCAGTGGAACGCTCGTAAGGACACTGGGGCTAGTGGTCTGGCCTGCTGAAACGTCTTCTCTTTTTAGTTTGGGAATTATATAGGGAGTAACTAGAACAGGAAACTTCTCCCTCCCCCCAGCTTATTAAATGATTTCCTGTCAGTCCTTAGAAAAAGCAACTCATTGCTCAAAGCCTGAAGAAGAAGTTGTGAGTGGCTCACGCCCAGGCTGGGAACAACAGGAAGGGAAGGACAAGCAGAGCTAATTGGCCTTTTTACACTTTACCTTTAGCGGGGTGGCCAGCATGTTGTAGATAAGCTTTCCTCACTACTGATACCCTGTTGGTCCCTTCCTCTCTTTCATTCTGTCTTGCCTTTGGACATGACCATGTGTGATCCTGGCCAACGCCCAAGGGTGACTTAATGACCTTCTTCACACACCAGCTCTCAGGGAAGCTACATTTAAATCTTGTCACTCCACCATTTCCCATGCACAACAGAAATAAGCCATTTTTCCAGTGGCCTCATCTATATAACTAAAAAACAAATCAGCACTAGTAACACCATCTAATAAGCGACTATTTCATTTGACTCAGTCAATAAGCAACAAGTATTTCACTGATAGAATTTATACTCTTCATTTGTCAACATACATGCTTCTCAAAGTGATCTTTCTAAAACTATATCAGATGTTTATCTTTTTTTTCTGAAACAAGTACATTTCCAACAGCAGCCTGGTAAGGCAATCCCATAGACAAACAGTTTGGCATCTAGACAACCAACTAGCTGGTACTATAGATTAAGTTCCAGTAGTCTCAGACACAATATATTATCATGCTATGTCCATACAGATGTGATACGTAGGCCCATTTTTTCTGATGTAGGCCGTAAATTATCGTTCAAATAACTAAGTATTCACACTCCTTTAACTGCAACTGCATGGCAACTGTTCCTTCATTTTCCTGTTCTCCTGCCAATATGCAAGCATAAAAGTGCACAAATTATATTGATACATACCTAATTTACTGACCAAACTGAATGTTTAAATGCTAGGAAAAGCCCATTTAAAAAGTACCTCACTTTTATCAAACTCCAGGAATTGTTTGTAACAAGTCAATGAGCATTATCACAGTGACTTAAGCCCTGGGTGGCATTTCTATACCTCAAAATATTCTTAGTGCTCAGCACTGAATTGCCCCCATTGGTATTCATCTGTTGTGAAACACAGAGTCCAGGATAGGACACACCATGCTTGATGCTTTCCAACACTACAGAATAAAACGATTTTTCCATAGGTCTCATCAACACTCCAAGTCCAGTGTAGTGTGGGCCTTTCTTCTCAACAGCATAGTGATTTTAGGACTAGAGGTAACGGGCACAAACTGGAGCACAGGAAGTTCCATCTTAACATGAGGAGGAACTTCTTTACTCTGAGGGTGGCAGAGCAGTGGCACAGCTGCCCAGGGAGGCTGTGGAGTCTCCCACACTGCAGACATCCCAAACCCGCCTGGACGCCGTCCTGTGCCACTGCTGTAGGTGTCCCTGCTGTGGCAGGGGTTGGACTTAGATGATCTCCAGAGGGCCCTTCCAACCCTGACGATACTGTGATACTGTGAGTGTCAGGGTACATTGTGTGACGTAAGGATGAAGGAGTCGCAGTAACTGATACTAGAGTAGTCAACTGGCCATTGATTGTTTATGCAATAGGTTACTCCTGTCTAAAGTGGTACCTTACACATCCTTCTTGACTAGAATCCTGGTTTTGTTCAGTTCATATCTCACCTGCAGATTTAATGCATACTCTCTAATCTTTCAACCATGTTTTGATGGATGTGAGGAATAGCACCATACCCAGGATCTCTGAAATCCCACCCAATATATCCTTCTTTAATATAAGTTTCCACTATACTTTTCACACACGATGCGGTAGTTCCATAAAGATCTGAATTTTCTCGCCTGCTTACGAAAACACCATGAGAACATTACAAAAATCTTTCTTCTCTATCAACTAGGTCTATTACTTTTCCTTGTGGAAGAAACAAGGCCACCCTGGGCGGCAAAATTCAAGATCAAGGTGCAATTTTTACTCTTTCCACAACTTTTACTTGGGTTCAGGTGTTTGCAGCATTTAAACTTCCTGTTCTGCACTGTGTTTAGAGCAAAAGTTGACAGCACATCCTAGAAACGTGTACTCTTGGAGGTGACGAGAATATTGCCATCATTTATGGCAAATAAAAAGATCTCAGTAGAATTTAAAAAAAACCTATCATTTTTTAGATGCAGAGTGTAAAAATGTAGGTGTTTGTATTATAACATTTCCTCTTGGCCAAAGGAGTAGCATTTGTAATTACCCACCAGAATAAAGATGAACACACTAATTTTTTTTTTCACCTTTAACACATCACACTTGTGTCTTGAGTTACTTTAAAAACACATTTGCTGTGAGCTACCACAAAGTCTGGCCATCCTGAAGAAACAGTTTGTGCAATGTGTACAAACTTGCAGTTTGTATACATTGCACACTTGCAAGGGGAGGGGGAAACAAAAAGCACATAGCAGAAAACCCACATTTCTCTACTGATAATCAAGCATTTAAAGTAAAACGTTCCAATGATTATACTTCATCTAACAGTTAAGGATGTTTCATTCTGCACTGAAGACAGGCACTTTTTTTGTCTCCTAAAATATGTTTCTAATTTAAGTTTGAAAAAAAAAATATTTCCATTGTGCCATATATGTGGTAACTCAAAACCAAAATGAAAGGATTAAAATCAGGGCTGCACAGAATGGTTTAAATTAAATTCAGGTAGTGGGGACGACTGCCGTATCTGGCAAACTCCCACTTATACTGAGCTTTCTGGCCAAGAGGCAAGACGAAGCATAACAATCCTTACCTGCCAAGTCTAGAGCAATTTTGAGGCTTTTATTCATCTCTTAAAATAAAACGTTAATGCTTTTGGAAGCTTGCCTACCTATACAGTAGATCTCACCTGTCTTTTCTTTATCCTCACGCAAATGTACTATAGTACGCTTCAGTAATGACTGAAAATGTTTTCAGACTTTTTTTTTCCTAAATACACGGTATTTAAACTTATCGCCCATTACACTTCAATGGAAGACGTGACTAAATCCTACAGGTATTTTGAAAATCTCAGCTAATAGATTACAAATTATTGCTAGCAACATACTGTACGAATACCTGAAATTTGGACCGTGGAATGCCCTTTTCCTGTCTGTCACTCTTCTCACACCTATAAAGCATCTGTTGTCCCTACATAGTCTTTCTAATTAAATCTGCACCCCCCAGAATGGTTCTGTTCATGACAGTGCAAACTGATTTATTTGATTCATATTATTACTACAGCCAACATGAAGTCAGCCCCAAGGCTTCCCCAAATACATAGTTATGTCCCTGACTGGGTTGCTTTTGGCTAAGGAAAGAAAGGATAAGCAGAGCTCTGTCTTTCAGAAAAGGCATTGATGTTGACGAATTAAAATTTTCATGAGCTTCTTAGGAGATTCCTTCAAAATAGTAATATTAAATGTTTTTTATTACCATTTGGCAAGAAATGAAATACGTAAATAATATGCAGATCTCTCTGGAGCTTTCTTGTAGTCTTGTATGAGGTTTAAAGATTTTCAGATGGTACCAGTAACAAAACAATTTAGTAACACCCTGGACTAATACGGCCGCAGTTAATCTGTATAGACCATCTACCTTCAGGGAGCTCTTTATTCCAAGCCAGGGAATTCCCAAACTTTTTCTGCCACATGTACAATCAGCAACAGCAAATACCTTCACTGGCAGCATCAGTTCCCATTTGTTTGCTAGGCTGTGTGCCATTTTGAAGTGGTTCGTGCCCCTCCCAGTAGTACGTTCATCATATTATCTAAGCTCTTGCATTCTACAGTAATTTAAAACTCATTATTTGCTGTAAAACCTGAAAAATTTGCAGCAATAGCACACTATTGTCACAGGCACAGCAGACTTGAGAAACTACTACTAAACCTAGTGTATTAATGCTATTTTTCACTTCCCTAGAAGATTTTTTTTTTAGGATACATTGACTAGGAAATTTTGACAACCTTGTTAAAAAAACACCCAAGTTTCATGTCTTTCTGGTTGGGACGAGGGGCATTGTAACAGGTCAAAACCAGAAAAATTCTTTTGCTTTGCTTTATTATATATCAAGATCACATCTGATGAAATGCCGTGAGTTCTGAACACTTTGGGGTGGACTGACAGCAGGTAATGGAACTACTCCTACTACTATGCATTCTGAAAAACAGTAAAAAACAGTAGTTTAAGAAAAAGTCATAGAATCATAAAATCATTTAGCTTAGAAGAGACCTTTAAAATCGAGTCGGTTAGCTTTGTTCTTTATAATTTGTCAGGAAAAAGTGAAAGGACGGGTAAAGCAAGCTTGTAATAAAGACTGCTTTAGTTAATTTTTTCTTTCTTGGACTGCATTTCATGAAATGGGATGGCAATTCTTGGAAACTAATGCTTAACACTTGCCACTGAAAGGGAAAGTAGGCAAGTATGCCTCAAGGCAAAGAGGTGGTACTCAACTTGCCCTTCTGCAGGCGGCTCTCAGATGGAGGTGTACTCCAGAAAGTGCAATGCTCCAGGCTGAAGGTCCTGCAAAGAGGTATCTGCCTGCTATATGGTCTGCAGAAATGAGGAGTTTAATATTAAACTTGGCAACTCTGACCAGGGCTGAGAGACCAGGGAAAGAAAACTGCACTGTCAAACAGGAGGTAAGTTTTCAGTTTTGCCTAAACTTATGTCTCAAGTGACTTATTTCCTGATGATTTCAACTGCCACATCAGTGACCTTTGTGTTCAGAATGTGTTTCCAGTACTGGCGCATGCAGAAAGCTTTCTTCTTAAATTACAGAGAGTTCAAATAAGTATAATCCTAAATGGGATCTCAGCTTCAGAACAGAATCAGAGTCACTCGTGCCATTATCAGATCATCTTCTCACACAACCCAAGGTCAGGCCAACCTTTATAGTCATTTGTGTGGAACTCATGGCATTTGAAAGCCTCATGAAAGCTCATCAGGCTGCACAGAACTCCAGAGGTCATTTCTGTTCCCTCTCATTATACCAGCTCTTAACAGTGGGAAGATTAGAAACACTCCTTCAATTCTAGATGGTGATATTTCGCTTATTAAGGAAAACTAACGTACTGCAGCCCACACTGAAGATGAGACTGAGACGAACGCCTGAACTCATGTGGCAAGGCTGTTCCGTAACATGAGACATTTCAGCAAGAACAGCCTCTCTGCACGATCACAGGAAAAGTCATGGAACCACTCTGCACAGGTTCAGGCTATGACTGAAAACACGGTCACCCAGGTGGGAAGTGTACAGAAAAACAGAGGTTTTGAACTTGCCCACGTTAATTTCTTTTGAAGGCCTTAAAAGTGAGGTGGACTTTAAATTTCATTACTAGTACAGACAGGGTGCTGTTAGCAAACCACCAGAGAACTGTGTTCCTGCATACGCCATCATCTAATGGTTCAAGGCAGACAGACCTAGCTGGATATTGCACTGTAAGGTCTGATGAAAAGTTAAGACTTTTCACTACTGTTCTCATCTCCAAGCAATTCTCTCATTTTTCCAGACCTCATTCTGGTTTGTAAGGAAACCCACAGAAATCAGATAAAGACAATCATAGTATATTTGGAAAGTATATACAGCCCACCTCCCATTTACCAAAATACCACTAATTATTCTGATACAAAGATACTAAAGGGCAACTACAGAAGCAGAAGACATCCTTCACATTAAATAGAGGCAAAAGTACTGCTCTACTCTCTTTACAAAAATGAAATTTAGGGAATTTAGGCAGTCTCCTTGTAGTAAGTGCCACGAACTGGATGCTGTGGTCTCTCTCTGCTGGCAAGATAAAAAAAACATAGAAAATCAGCTGTATGATTGCTGGTCTGCCAGCCAGCAGGCACCCAGTGTCTCAGCAAGCAGACGCAGACCTTTTACCTCGAAGTGTATTCCGAACATTTTCAGTACAAATACTAGAACTGAATGGAGCCACACGCCTAGGCAGTGCACACAAACACACTAAAGCACAACACAGCAGGAAAGCAGCATTGGCAGTACACAACGAAAACTCTGTAGGAGCACAAGGAGCCAAGCCCAACCCCCCGTGTCCAACTTCCAAATTTATTTTGAGCTGTCACAGGAAGTAAGTTCCATATCTACTTTTATATGTATTTTTATATACATATTTACATAAAAACAATGTAAAGAGGAGTTTAATTCTATTAGGCAGCCACCTATCTACTCCCTCTATCCAATTGCTGGTAGCCAAGCTCCATTGCTGAATAGACTTCATCCTTCATTTCTATTCTGCCTTTTATCACTCATTTCCCTGAAAGTCAATCCCTTTATTCATGTGCATGTATTCATTCTTTCAGGCTACCGCTCTTAATTACTACATTGGTGCCATGTTAAAAAAAAAAAAAAAGAATCAGCATGATCTCTCCACTGTCTTCCCCACAGAATGTAGAGATAATCTAATACTAACTTTTGTTTATACAGCTAAGCCTCTGACAATGGAGTGGCTGCTTTATTATTTTCATTTTGGGATATCTCTTTAAAACCAGTTGTTGCATTCTCTGCTCTAATATTGTTTTACTTGAGCATTTATCAACATGACAAAGGAAAAATGTGAAATATGACAGTATGCATAGCTAAGACGTGTGCAACATGGCAGGTTTACACTATTATTTATTATAGAGAGAAAGAAGAAGTGCCAAAAAATTCTGACTGAGCTGATTTAATATTTTGCTACCTTGAGTATGCACTGTCTTGACAAACACAATGTAGAAAAACGTGATGGCTGTTTTTGTTAAAGGAGCATAAGAGCCTGAAGATATCACGGGCTGGAAGCAATCTCCTAGCATTGTAGCCCTCTAAGGTGACACACCTCCCAACTTCTAAGTGCAGCCTTAGAGCATATAAAAATTAAAGACACCCAATAGGTTTAGATACAAGCGTATAAATCTTAGATAAACTGAAGTTTCTCCAGAATGCGCGGTATGAGAAGGGATCTATTTGCCCGATGTAAGCAGTGCAGTATACTCACCTACTTTTTTAGAAATTAAAAAAAAGATTCCCAGGTATTCCTACATAGGTATCTATCTATCCAAATATTTTAATGGACCTAGAGAAATCTATTCATTCCCAAGGGGCGTCTTCTGTCTAATGTAACCCATCCACTGATTTCAGCAGCATAAAACTCCCTACGAAAAAGCATGCAATCTGCAGCCCTTGCTTGGATCTTTACCATCTTACTAACAGGTTCCCTTTATGCCCTTTATTTATTAGTGTTTAGACAGAAGACTTATTTGGCCTACTATAACAAAAGAGGCTTTTTCTCCAGGGGCTGTCTGTTCTGTTTCTGGAGCAGTAAGCAGCTGGGTTTTCCCTGCTCAAGAGCAAGGTCTGCGTTGGATTGCCACCACCTCCACAAATGGTTCATCTGAAGATACACCTGTATGTCCTTATATGATACCCAATGCAAAACTACACATGTGATGCACAGTACCTCAGAGGCATTGCTTCACACTGTATACTGATTCACCTGTCACTCAAACATAAAAGATAGTACCGTAGCAGTCTCAGGGGAAACATGGAACTCCCTCTGCTAGTGACAATATATGCACTGAGATCCCTTTCCACTTATCCTCACCCTCCAGTGACTTCTTGGGTGGACAGCTCACATAAGTTTTTGCCAGTAGAAGGTTTTAGTCCCCTACAAGCTGTAATCAACAGATCAATAGGTAAGTATTGGCAACAGAAAACAGATGTGGGACTTCCAAAAGTCTATTCAGGGTTGTTGCATACAGACACTAATAAAGATTGTCACCCTATCAGGTGATAGATAAACAGATGGTGAGAAATCAAATTCCATATGCATGAAAGGAATGGGTCTATGAACTGATGCTCTGACAATGGAATACACCCACCTGCGGTTTACTTCGCCACAGCCACGCACCAGCAGATGAACTGGTATATTAGAACTTCTTGGACCATGCAACGGGAAGTCAGGATGACAACCTGAGAGCTAACATTAAACTCCATCATGATGGAGATATCCCAGAAGCTGTCTTTTTCTTTTTTTTGAGAATTAATCCCAAAACAATGGTCACAGCTTCCTTTCTCTCTGTCCAGGACTATCAACTGTGGAGCTGAACAAACTGACTAGTAGGAAGCTGAACTCAGAAATTTCACTAAGATCCACAAATCAATCTTGAGAAGAAGATACTTGCTGGGGCATGTTCCCCACCCTAAGAAACAGACAGTGAATATGTCTGCTGTGAGGTAGAGAATTGACTCTTCCACACACAGCACAGGTTTTGAATCCAACTGGAGAGGTCAAAGCCACATGCAAATGACCCAGTTATAAATAAACAAACAAACATGCATCAGGTCTTCCCAGGGCTGGAGCCTGGGAAAATAGAAAATCTGCAAGGACACTGAAGGTAAGGGATAATTAGAAATCTGTGATGCAGTTTAACTTAACGTAGAGGCAGACATTTGGCTCTTGCTCAGCCAAACAGTTGAGAGAAATTAGGAGAGAGATGCATACACTGCCCCTTTTCTGCCATACACAGAAGGTGCAGAGACTGTGTGGCTCTGCAGAGCTGCTGGTGCATCCCTTCTTTCCCTTGCATGGGTCAGGCATGAGTTCAGAGCTAGCCCTTGCAGGAGAAATGGATCTTCTTTGCAAAATTTTAAAGCTGTTTGGTATGAGCCTTTAAAACCAGCTGTCTGTTATTAGGATTTCATTACTGCACACTGCTCATGATTTTGGCAAGACTGTGTGACAATTAACATGAATTCTTCTGGGAGGGATGCAGCGCATGACATCATGTAGTAAATCTTCTGATATTAGAACCTTTCATTCGTGCCCTACTGTACTTGTTAGGGTAACAAACTCAAAATGAAAAATGTAATTACCCAACAGAGCTTTCAATTGTATCATATATTAACTTCTAATACTCCAAGTATTCATTCTCAAAACCAAATCTGGCACAAAACACATTGGAAGATGAAACTTGACAGATCTAATCAGGCACTAATCTGATTCTTCAACAGACACTGATTTAAGAGCATTTTATAATGGGAAGTCTCAGGTAAGATAACAACAACAGCTGAAGAACAATCACCCTTGTCTGACTTAGTGCTGGACTCTGAAACCTCACATGCTAACAAATGCTAAGCAAAATGTAAGACCAAATAAGCGCTCAAAAGAAGCAGCATTCTGCAGCCAAATATTCCTGGGAAGAGCTTTCTGAAAATATCGATAATATTGGGAACCAGTAGTTTACAAAGCTTAATTTGTGCTCAAAAGCCCCCCTTGATGAATTTATTCTACCTTTACAGCTAAGTAGTTCAGACAAAGATTAATAACATGATTTTCAAGAATACTCACCAAACAGACAGGAAAAAGGAACTGTTATTCTGTAAGTTACCAGGCTTTAGGACTTCATGCACTTTTATGAGAAGACCCTCAATAGCAGAAGATTTAAACACATAACTATAGGCCAGGCCTCCCCACCGGTTTTAATCACACTGGTATTAACTACCCCTTTTTGTGTGATCTTCAACCTTTGGTTAACTGAGTAAACAAGACTGTTCACATCCCCCTTCTATTTCCTACGTAGTCTTTACACTAATTACTATAGCTAGAAAAGACGACAGTGGCAGGCTCTTCTGCATTTGAGTTCACTAGCACATGCAAACTACAGTATTCATTTTGAAAGCTCTGATGCTATCCTGTTACAAATATTAACTTTTCTTTTGAGATGCACTTTCCAAAGATACCATGCAAGAACATCTCAGCAGCATTCCAAAGCTTTACTTTTCCTGGTAATTACAGGGGAATACTTAAAACTTCAAAAGAAAAGCTGAGGCATTGCTAGTATAAATCGTCCAGGCTTCGTCTATTTAAATAGCATGAAGACAGCATACATCCTCAGATAATCTAGCACAAACTTCTTACTAGAATCCTGGTGCAGCACTGTTTTTTTTCCTTAAGCAAAGATATAAACTTCCAAAACAAATTTGAGCTCTATAAGCTTCTGATGTTAGACGCTTTTCTATCCTTTCACTGAAAATTTATTCTACTTATTTATATGCAATAAAACATTGTCCTAGAATTAGCAGCAATGAGAAAAATTGAAAGCATACTTACCTTTTTCTTTTTTAATTCAACAGAAGGCAAAGCTGTTTTATAGACCTTCAGCCCTGTGTGCTGGTTTTTGAACAATTCCACCACTATTTTGCAGCAAAAGCAGAAAATACTTGTAATTTCCATACAGATTGAGAGCACACCTTGTTTTACGTATTCTGCCAATGCTCTCCCTACCATCACAGGAGAAAAAGACCCCAAGCTCCTACATAATATATTGAAGGTAAAGCAGTAAAATAGATCAAGGTGTGATGACTCCAAGGGATCTCAACCACAGAAGTGAAAATTCAGCATATGGTGTAGAATTAGAATGAAGAAGGCTTCAAAATGCTCAGAGCATTGTATTTGCGGTATTATACTAGAACCACAAGACCTAGGTGATCTTCCATACCTCTTTAATTTTCCCTAACAACCTCATGTTTTACCTTCAACTCTTTTCTTCTGCTTTCATTTGTTTACTTTCCTTAGCGCACACACATCTTCCAGCTCCAAGGCAAGTATAAATGAGATCTATGTCTGTGCTTGTCTCCAGAGTTATCTTTTAATACTTGCCTCAAAACACCTTCATCTTAAAGCTAAGGAGATGGCTGATTACCTGTGATAACTTCTCACAAATGAAAACAGTAAATAGCAATTCCACTCCATAACTTGATCCACCTCTCCTGCATACCTTTCAATAGAACTTTTTTGTGAAAAGTAGACTACACCTTTAAAAAAAACCCTTTATTTACATCTGCTCTTGTAGAAATAACAGTTAACTGAGCTGCCTATAAATATCTAATATTCAAAACACTGAGTTCTGATTATAAACTTTTCAAAAAAATTCTGCGTCCTAGCATTTCACCTTATCATCACAATCAACCTTAGCTAGAGGCTATCATTCTGTAAGATTCAAGTGTTCATTTATTATTTCCATCAACATAGCCTGAACTATATCATAAACCCAATATTCTTCAGCTGCAGAGGTAACACTAAATCCTTTCGCATTGCACAGAGCTGAATTCAGCTTAGAAGTGCAAGGAGCAGCACACTCCAACGAACAGGGAAAGGACCTGGATTGCATTCCCAGCTCTGTCCTCGATCTGCTGTGGGACCCCTTTTCCACTTTGTGCCTGTCTCCCTTCTCAGCTTCGCCCGTAATGTCACTCAGGCTGCAAGCCTCTTGCTTCCCAGGAGGCAGGTTACAAAAGCAGATGTAGATATAGATAATACTAATGGCACTCTGATTTTGTGAAGCGACTGAGAGTTCTACTACAACACCTAGGAATAGTAACAGTTAAGTCCGACTATCTTGCTCCTTGAGTTGGGATACACTTGTGCAGCATTTTGCACGAGTTTGCTGGCACTGGGCTCTTCTGCAGGAAGATTTCACATCCTTAGAGAAGTAGATCCTTTACTAAAGATTTGCTGACCAGTTTCAAACCATCCTCAATACACCGCTTTGTAAATCAGTTGTTTCAGTATTAAGGTTACATTTAGTTCACCAGCACATAGGATATGAGTCAGATGTACAAAAGCTGACTGCAACTCTAATATACAACAGAAGCTAGCTGACTTGCACACAAATGCACCCATCAAGAGGAAGGAAAGCAGTTTCAGCCCAGGCAGAAAAGATCTTTAAATCTGGGCTTGTTGGTTTTTATTTTTGCATTTTTCTTTCATTTAACTAAGTAGGGTATTGGCAGTGCTCTTCATAAAACACAAAACTACATGCTGAATTTTGTCACTAACACAAAAAAAAAATCATAACAGAAGAGGGACACAGCCCCACCCTGAAACACTCCAGTCTGTATTCTTGTAGCAGTTACACAATAGTAAAAAGCAATGTTCATGGACCATTTGCTGTATGCGTAGTGTTAGGCACATGTTAACTTTAGAATCACTTTTCTGTCTAGGGGGAAAAAAAGATCACTTGATTAGCTAATACTGTCCCTTCTCCCTTGGGCATAAACAATCTTTTCAGGTAATGTAGATGCTAAGCACAAACAGCAGCTGTGGGATGTGGGAGCTTAACCCAGCAGAATTTGGAAGAAAGGGCTAGCCTTGTGGTTAACGCACTAGTGGTGTGTTTCCTTGGCACAGTGCAGGGCTGTGCAAATATGCTAGTTTGGATTGCAGTGTGGTACAGCCCTGCTGAGAATGTGGCTAATTGGCACAGGTTACAATTATACAACTATACTTAATTTCTGAATGGCACTGATGTGAACCCGTGAAAACATACCTGAAAAAATGATCTCAGAAGACCTAAGTTAAAATTGATTCAGTACTGTGAGAAACTCACTTCCATTTCTACCCCTCAGTTTTACATTCAAAAGATGGAAATGACATTTCATTTCCTCCCACTCTTCAATCGTTTACTTGTTTGGAAGGGCACATACAATTCCTGATAATGGATTGTAATGTGTATCAGCTTCTGCCATAGAAACAGATCTGAGTCTCCACATACGAAATGCAGAAAACACCTTGACAATGATTATCTTCAAATTGATGAAACTCAGCCTACAGGATAAAAAATGCAGTGTAATTTTATAGAAAACAGAATAACACTATCATTTAAATGAAGGACAGCAACTGTGCTCACTCTGGAGCAGAGGTTGTACTCTGCATGGCTGTCTTGGGGATTGATCATGCATACTGCAAAGGACCTGACTCAGGACACTGCAACAGAAGTCCTTGATACACTGTAGTGAGAAAAACATTTTGCTTTCCAACACGAATCTCCTGAAATTGCATAAAAGCATCATTGGGAGTCCTGCTTGTAACAGTCAACTGGAAATTTCCAGTTCTGGACTTCCCCCCCCCCCCCCCCCCCCCCTTCTTTGTTTCCTCCCTCCAGATAGAAACTGAAATTAACTCCGTGTCCACACTTCAACAACTTGGATAATTTTCCTACCAACTTTACCCACAAGCAGGAAGCCCATAAAAACTGAGTTTAAATAAAAACAAAGTTTCCATTATAATATTATAGAATCAGCAGCTGAATCCATTAATTTCCTCCCTCTAGCTACAGAAAGGTACAAAGGTACCAGAGAATTTCCAGAACAGGCTACTGCAAGCTTATGCTTCTTTCACACACTATAGCAAAACAGTAGGTTAAACTCTTAATTTAAGTTTCTGAGACAGCTGTCGACAAAGATGTCAGGCATGAAAGAGACCACTTTTTGGGGGTAAACTCTCCACCCATTAGGCTAGTATTCAGGAAAATCAAGTAACCACTGTGCTGCTGTTGTATTATGTGATCTGAGCTCATTCTAGTGCCTTGGAAAAGAATTCTCTACCTACCAACAGCAGTCCTCTCAGAATTCCAGACTTTATTCAAGAATCAGATCCTTCCCTGTCCAGTACCACCTGCCACATGAATGCAACGAGCATTTCTCTCAGGGGCCCTTCCAGCTTATACTTTAAAGCAAAAAGGTAAAAATATCTATTACAAGATTCAACCTCTGGAGCTTCAAGTGTACACATGACCAGTTAAACGCTCTCAACCTGTGTGCAGGGGACTGCTCGCTCAGTGCTTCTGGTCATCTGAGCAAGCGTTCAATGCAGTCTTTCAGTTGAAGGGTTATAAGTACACAGTGGGTCACAACAGAGAGAGAGTAAAGTCAGCTCAAACACAGCACCATGCAGAGACACTCTAGCTTAGGCGGGAACTGGAAAATGCCATGCTCCAGCTCAGCACCCTCCAAATGCAGCTAGACTACTTCTGTAGCCTCTTATTGCTGCACAGTGCAGCAGTGGGAAGCTCAGTGGATGCTTGCTCTGGGCCCCCTTATTCATAGCCTTAGCACTGCACAGTGCAGATATGAGAATCCACATAGAAATTGGCTCACCGCAACCTATCCTGCCCTGCTATAGCTCTGAGTTGGTCTGGGTCCTTTTGTATATCCCCCAGACTTTGACTGGTAATGCCAGAATGTTCCTCACCATTACTAAAGCAAGAAGTTATAGGAAAACTTATTCTACAGCAACTTATGTGAATTTTAAAAGTGTCCTGAAATGGACAATGAAATAATGAATTACTGTCTCCTTCCCCATGAAAAAGTCAATGCAATGCACTGAATGAGGCAAAAATTCTTGCAGACCAACTCAATTTGCTATCGTGACATAGTAGACTAAAACAATACGCCAACATAGGGGCTAGAGTTAAAGTTATATGAGCTATTTTGAATTGAACACTTTGCTGTAACACCTTTTTAATTCCTGTCACCCTTAAGCTACATCTACATTTGCAAGTTTTGCTGTACAATAAGAACAGATCTGCAGGGTGAAGAAGCCAATGCAGAAGACCCAATGTCAACACTACACTCAGTCTGAGGGTGTTACTTCAAACTGGTTCTAATCCAGTCCCCGTGACTGAACACCCAGTAATGGCTGGACTATTTTAATTGTGCTTCTGAAGCACATTTTCCATGTTTGTTTGTGAGCTCCAAGACTGGCCTGTGAATTGAATCAATGCACAGTAAGCAGGGATGATTAGGAATCTCACTTCAGAAATGCACTTCTTATTCACTCTAAAACGTGAGTGTGGACACATCCTTATGTGCATTGCAGACCACCTCTCTGCAGGGGTGTTCCCTAGGCTGGTACAGAAGACATCTGGAAGATGCTACTCAACATTTGTAAAGATGCCAGAATATGGCTTACTATTAGGACTACTTGCTTAAAATACACTCCTGGGGTAGAAACTGAACTTCAATACTTGACAGAATAAGTCAATGGGATGGCTACAGGGTAAGTTTTAAGACATGGAAGTAGCAGGTATATATCTATTATGGGTAATTCTTTATATTAAAGAATGTTTTCCTTTGCTTTTTAAAAAATATTGTCATAAAAAGTTAAATTAGACAACTTTATTTCAATGAAATATATGTAGCCCTCTGGCTTCTAAAATTTTTATTTTAAAATTAATCCACCTAAGATGAGTTTCAGTTGATGTGTCTTCTCGTAGTGGTTACTATCTGGGATTATTACACTATGAACCAATTGTTATTTATGTTACCAGTGGATACAAGGATTTTGTTAGTGGAATTTAGCTTCCAGATTCATTTCATAATCCCTATGCCTATTACTTAGAGAGAAGGAAAAAGCACAAATCAAGATGACATTTTAAAAAAAGGAGCCTAGACTGGTCTTGTAGGAACATCTAAATCCTTTCCCTTATTAAATACCTTATCTCAACAGCAGTGCACCAGCCATTTAGGAAAATTAAAGAGGGAGATAGCAAAAAGAGACAGCAGATGATAAAGTGCAGTAGTTTCTAGTCACGTAGATAATGAAGGGACTCAGCACATGGCCTTTTCAGTTTATCCCTGCTTCAGCTTATCCTTCATCTGCTTAAATTCAAATGGATCAGTCATTATTAAAATGATTTTGAAATGAGCTACTCCAGTTTCATGTGACTTTTAGTGTATCCTATAAAACTTGGTAAGTCTTTGGGAAGACAGGTGCTGTACACTTTTGCCATTTTAATTCCGTTTGAGACTTGATTTCCAAGCAGCAACTGATACCTAATGCTTAAATAAGATTGATTTTTACTCACACATATCCATTTGTGGGCCTTTTATCCCTTCCAATGAGTTGTCACCTAAAAAACATATACGCTTCCTTGCTGAAAAATACGGAATATTTTGTGCAAGATGCTGTGGACTTACAATTCTGAAAGATACTGGATACTGAAAGTATATTCTAGACAAGATTTCTTTTCTTCATTATTAGATAAATAGTCTTCTGTCATGCTTTGACTGTTTTACTTGCTAATTTGAATTTTTTTACTTGAGAATTTTGCTTTGACTGAGCCTTATGTGATGTTAAGTGTGCATGGCTTCTTTACTTATATTGGAAAAGATACCTTATAGAAATGCACATTTTATTTGGAGCAGGAAGTAGAAAAGGGGGAGGTGATTGGACAAGGATACCTCTACTTCTTCATTTCGAAGGATTAATAGTAAAAACATGAGAGAGCATTCCCGTCAATTTCTTGAGGAGTAAACAAACATTTTAATAGCAACCTCTGCATGTTAAATAGTATATATAGAATGACTCTTCACATTATTTACCTGTGTTTTATAATTTTTATGACATCCTAAAACATTTCACTAGCCAAATTCCCCTTAATCATACATCTCCTTCTCCCCTTTCCTCCCACCCAGTTTAAAAATCTTGCAACAGGGACCACTTAGAAGATTTCTGCCGATCTCAAGCACTTGAAGAAACCAGTAATGGTTCTTACCTTCACCTTTAGCAATGCAGTACTGCTGTACTTCTCCTTTTATGCCTCCTGGAATATTAATAATAGTCACATCCACCATGAACATACCTTATTGAAGCAGCTGACTGCTCCCCTCAGAAGATGGCTTATGACTTCACTGGCTTTTGGCTCTCATTAGCTCCCTAATGAGCAGCACAGCTCCTAAATCAACTGTTTTGCAGCATGCTTCACTGCCACGTGGTCTCCTTGGCACCACCTTGTTCTGTGCCCTAATGACACAAGCCACAAAGTATTTGCTTCTCCCCTGGTGAAGGAACTGAGGAATCACAAGAATCAAGGTTCTTGAACAATATTAGGTCTTGAAATGCCTGTCATTGAAGTCAACGGCAAGGAGCTCTGCATCAATTTTTAAAACAGAAGTGTGTTACTTAGCAAGGTTAAAAAGGCTTAGAGACTACAGGATGTGTATTTAGTTAAGGACAGTAAAAGTCTTAAAATCCTTGACCGTGGTTTTTAAGTACAAATGAATTAGCACATCTCCACCATGTAGAATGTAAAAATATTTGCAAAAGTTAGCTTTCTAGTTAACTCAAGTGCAGTTTTACCTTTCATCAGCCAGACTGTCTCTTTGTTATTCTTTGCACCAAGATGAAATGGATAGCTTAAACATCAAAACAACACAGCCTTACATTCTGCTTACATGCCTCTAACAATACTTCTTCCCACCTGTAGGTCACCAGTTCAGAGGTGAACAGGTCATTTCTGTCAGTTCTTAAAATCTAAGACTAGGAATCCACAGTGCTTAAAGGTTTTTTTAGAACAGCTTCTTTGAGTCAGTTCCTCATCACAGGTGCGTGCCTCTATTGTCACTAATTGCTATAAAGACTGCTGATTTTTTTCTTCAAGTGACAGTCTTTTGAAGTTGGCTTGTGCACTTTTCTGCTACCTTCCTACAAGTATATACTGTGGATTAAACAGTGACAACAGTGCTCCTATGAATCATGTGTATCAATTGATCTGGGAGATGGAAAGAAAACAGCACTCAGTAATAAAGATGAAATTTCAGGAACTGTCTGTTTGTGAAGGGAAAAAAGTATGAAGGAGATTATTCCATTGTTATTTAGAAATGTGCGCACTTCAGAGAGCTTTTTCAATTTTTACATATTCACAGGCTAAACAAAATTCCTGTAAGGCACTTGATTAAAACAGGAGGAGTTACCTTATGAAGATCATAAAGGTTCAAAGCTATAGCTCTTCTGCCGTAGGGTGAGACTGAGAATTTTTGGCTCAGCCTTGTGTAAGAGGTGGTACACAGCTGCACTGCCCCAGAAGAAGCCTTGGGAAAGAGCTGCGACTCAGGTAATGCCTTCCTTATTTTCAGGGAAAAGTAAGACGAAGCAGCCATTTACTACAAGTCACTACGTCCTGATGTAACCGGACAATGATAACATCAAGCTTTGCCACAAGGACGCAAATCCAGGATTGCCCAAGGGTGGCTGCTACAAATTACTAATTTAAGTAGTACTTTGCAATTTTTTCTTACTATTTTCTTTCCAATTAAAGTCCCAGTGAGTACAGTAAATACATTTCAACTCCATGAAGAGTTAGGAACCAGTGTTTACACTTCTGTCTGTCAGTTGGTTTAGCCCTAATCACCAGCTAAAAGAGCATTGTCTCCAGATTTCCCAGTGACCTGTCTGGACCTGACAGATCTTGAGACATATTTAGTAACATCAACATCTGACTCCTCCATGTGCTCCTTTCTGCCTTCTCTTCCACCCGCTGCACTAGGAAGCTTAGTGCCCTCAACATAGCGCAAATGACTTCATATGCATCATTTAAGATGAATGAAACTGTATTATATTACATTCCACACAAGATGCTTTACAGATAAAGGGGTATCAAAATTGAATATTACCTTTTGAACTGCATTTCAAAGTTAGTAAGTATAGGCCAGATTCTGCCACCTTTCAGTTGTCTGTTTCTCTAGGATGTTTCCAGTAATTGAAAAGGATTCTCTCAGGAGGACAGTATTTGTAAGAGTAAGTCATTACTTATGTAACAGCTGTACCTTCAATACCAAATCATGAGGGACCTTTAACACATGCCTAGACATATATTAGTAGGCTTCAGCTGTGCTAGGGTTTAAACAGCTCTTCCCAGTAGCTTCTGACCTTGCCTTGCACAGCAAGTTGAACTCTGGCAGCACCAGTGGTGTTGGCTTACATCAGAAAGAGATGGTAACACACCTCTAAAGTCATACAGTCATATTAATGTTATTCTTCCTCTGACACTTTCAAGACTGTAGTTTGAGATGCTATCAGCTCACGCAATTGACTCCTTAGGTTGTATCCTAATATGAGCACAATCCTTATCTACCCTCTGGACACAGGCTACACTTCTTTAGACTGGCAGAGAAGCAGCTTGTGCACTTGGTATTGACTTTGCCATTGCAAATAACAAGCTTTGTGTGCTTAGTCCTCAACCTTTATACACAACAACAGATGGAATTTTTTACTTTCAGAGACATGTTACAAGCAGCTACAGTAATGCATGGTATATTATTTTATACCCAGATCTCCTGTCTCCTATGGGATACAGACACAATACTTTCAAGCAAAATTTACTCAATATTTGAACAAAATAATGTTTGCACACTAGTTTGTAGACTTCCCAAATGAGTGTTTTAAATTGAGATACTGAGGTATAGATTAAACCTTCACAATGCTACTGCCTGCTAGATCAAGCAAGCTCTTACCCTTATGGAGAGAAATAGGTTAAAAATATGCCCGCTTTTCAACCGCAGTACTATCAGAATTCATATCTCAATTCAGCTAGGATGTTATCTCCTCTCTTATCTTCGCTTCACTGTAAGGAATTTGTGTACCAGTTTTGCAGTCTTTTCCAAAATCAATTAGACTAAGAACCAGCAGGAAATTTTACAACTGTTTTTTTTATCCAATATAAAAAGCTAATTCATCAAAACCAGTATGAAACATTAAGGAACATTTCTCAAGAGAAGGTGGAATGACTGGATGGAGAGAGAACAGCAAGGAACATTCATCGCCTTAGGTAAAAGGGACCTGCTATAGACCACTGGTTCTGAATGGTCCTTGGAGAGACTGAGGTTCAATTCCAGTCACCAATAGTGTTTTAAAAACCCAACTGTGATTGAAGCAATACGAAAAGAGAACGAAAAAGACTCCCAAAGTAACCTATTGTCTTGCTGCTCATCACTCACTTCAGAAGTGGAGAACTAAGGCTGCACTTCCACCACAGCTTACATCGGTGGAAGTCAGCACTGTTGGGGTCCTTCTCAGTAGCACAAAGCCTAAGTGCCTGTGATGGCATCTTGGCTACGCAAAGTCAATACCACCAAATCTACCGACCCAACTTATTTAAGATATCACTCCTGACTTATTTCATCACAAGCACTTAGTAACCTTTCCTATAAATAATATTGCAAGACAAACTCTCCATCAAAACTGTCATTTCATAGTTGTTCAGTTCAACGAATGTATACTCTGAAATAAAAAAGACTTTTAACAAACCCTTCCTCAAAGGTTCAACACTTCAACCTGCCTGTGTTTAAGCAGGGTAAAGTTCTCAGTACTAATATTAAGAGCTCTGAACATACAAGTCATGCTATGCTACTGTCTTTTTATCTCTTGAACTCTTATACCATACAGATAAGAAGTAACCACTGTGGTTCCAACCAGCAAAAAAATTGTCTATTTCAAATTTGAAAAAAAATCCTAGAAAAACATGGAATGAATTCTGAAAGTTTTTCCTACTTTGTAATCTAGCTACAGAATAGCTCAACTCCATGATGCTCAAATCACAACCAACATTTCCAACACCTATACAGTAAAAAAGTGAAATACCTTTCCAATGATAAAGCCCTGATTAACACATGTAAAAGAGAAATGAAAGAATCAATGACACGTCCTGCTACACAAAAACTGAGTGAATAAAATACCAATTCTTGATAACACAAGCACTCTTCTTCCAGTTGAGGATTCAAAATGAATAAATATTATTGAAAAGCCAAAGTATGTACTCCAGAGAACAAACACCCTCTGTTGTAATCTGTACTGCATTCAAACTATGTTGAGAAAGAATTTCTCATCCTACATCTTGTAGTGACTCAGCCCAGCACTGCCACTTTTTAGGAAATGCAAAACCATTAATTGCCTTATCTGATGAACTAAAGTCCTGCTAATGACTTATCAATTATCACAGGGCTTATCTTTCAGTTTCTTATTAACCTAAGATGTTCTGGAGCAGACTATCTGTGGAATTGCTTAACATACGGAGACCAGACTACTGTGGAAGAAACAAAACACTTTCTGTTGAAGAACACCCAAGCACCACAGCATCAACATTCCAGAAAAAAAAAAAGTCAAAGTGGGTATTTTTTAGCCACATCAAAATATTTTTTTAATTAATTCTCCATACCTCCTTTACTTTTGAGATAACTGCTAATGAGACTGATTTGATATAGTAAAAAGGGCCAGATTTGTAGGAACAGATGATCTCTCATTAGCTCAGCCAACGTCACTGGAACAAATTGTTAGGTTCTGTAAAATGCAGATGTCTCTTTAGGAAAAGCTTCAAACAAGAATTTGTACTTACTTGTGGAACAGGGCAATGGTAGGTGCTTTGAAACACCCCAAATTCGGCATCAGGTGATTAGTAACTCACACCAAGGAGGGCAAGAGCATTAGATTATTGGTTTGACTTACAGGCCAGTACAGAAAGACACCACCACATGAATCAACAGGCAATTAATCCATTTACTGCATAACAGTACTTCAAGAATATTTCCTAAAGCTAGTTTGGTAGGATTGTGAAGTTAAAGCTTTATTAAAACTTAAACTTCACTGAAGTATTTGGTATGAACATTTTACCAAAAAGCATGGTAAAGTCATTAAATTCTGAGTCAAAGATGACATGGATCAAAACAGAAACCTTGAAAACAAAACCCAAACCAAAACAGCACCAGAGAAGCCAAATCCTTTCTACATTTTGAAGTTTTCTTGAGAGGGAAGAGGTACACCTTACTGCAACAGTGAAATCAGATCAGTATGAAGCCTATCTAATTACCTTAGGTCAGGACTCTGCCAAGAGAGGTGGTAACCAATCCCACTTTACAGTAGCTAGTATTTTATCCAATATATAAGAAATCCAGGATAGTCCAGGCTAACAGTCCATACTGATAAGATTAGTTTCTAATATGTGCTTGTGTCTTAGCAAAATTTGTGTTTAGATGTTTAAGAAAAACAAATAGGGAAAGAGTTTGCACTATTGATACAGTTTTGTTTCTACATTGCAATGAATATTTACATTGATTATTTATGGTATTTTACCTGCTGTACTTTTAACACTGCATACGAGGGAAGCTGGACAGTCTACTTACAGACTTTGCCTGTCTGATGTGCTAGAATGGGCTTTGAAAATTCCTTTTAAAGAACTGTTGTAGAATTTAACTTTTTGTGCCATGCTGATAAAATCATTGCTTATATTGTCAAGTATCCTCTGATACCGTTCTATGGGATGCTTTCTAAGGATAAATTAATCAATATCATCCGTTGTCCTTTAGGATATGGAAAACCAACCAAAATCAGTTATGTGCAAATTTGTTCGGGGCTAATACAGATTCTGATTAGGTCTACAATCTTTTTCTTGTGGATAGGGATTGTTTTTACTAAGCAGTGATTTTAAAAATTGAGTACTGCAGTTCAAAATAGGAGCTTTTCAGCTGTTAGGTACACAATTAAAACTTCTTTGAGGAAGAGTAAGGTAACAGACGGAGATTAAAAAAAAAAAACTCTAGAAGGAAGCTCTGATGTTAAACTCCTGGATATATCATGCAAAGCACTGGTGAATTAGACACCAAAAAAGGTACTTACCCTTTCAGGAAAATTATCTGGCTGCTAGAGCACAGGACTGGCAATGAAGACATCTGAAGTCCATGCCTTCACCCACTGCTACTCAGTCAGTATGAAAATTACATCAGTATGAATAGTGACTTTCCCTCTTCAGGCTGTTGTTTGCCTCATAAGGACTCTAGGCTACTAGGTGCACAGGCAAGACTAACAATAAAATAGTAAGGCCTTATTAGACTCTTGAAAGTTAAGCTATTCATAAGTTAGTCCCTAATTCAGTAAACTATCAAGCACATACCTAGACATCTTGCTTATTTGGACCTTCTGATCATCAGAAAGTGTTTCAAGACACTCAGAAGATCCTTTACCTGTTCTGGGTGGACCATATCAACTCCCATTTCTCCTAAGTTCTTCCTCTTTGCTAAAAAAAACAAACTAAAAATCCAAGCAAACAAACCCGTCCTCTAAAATTCCAGACCACCATTGATTGGGACCACAGTTATGATTGTTCAGATAACAGTTGCTAGCTACATAAAAAAAAATTTAAAAAAATCAGAAATCCTCTGTAAAAGCTCTTCTTGCACCGTTGCAAGTTGCTAATCATGTGACATTTAATCTAAACCAAAGGCAAACTTAGCTATGAATATTTTTCCTCGCCAGTGCTCCAAATGTAATAATGGTTTTCAGAATGTGTGGGTCTGGCTCACTTCAAGCGGTTTTGCTCCTTCCTTGACTCCAGCTGCAAACTACTAAACACATACTTTTTTAGGTCATTATGGCCTAATGTCTGTGGCATTACATTATTTCAGTGACATATCTTTGAACATACCGTAATTCCAAAAACTGCAGGTCATCTTTTAGGCTAACTGGAGAGCAGGATTTTATATTAACTCCATCCTTTGTCTCCGTCTCCCTTTTTAAAAAAGGAAAACAAAAAAATCGCACCGAAACTTCCTTTACCGTTATTCCCTTCTTGGTAATGAGTCTTACAAACTTGCCCTATTAGGAAAAAAAATTGCTAGTGGCAAAAAGCGTACCACCACTGAGAACATCTTCCATCCTGATAAATCTTGGCACAGAACCAGACACAGAGGATAGCTAAAGGACAGCATTCACAATCAGAGATTCTTAGACAAGGAAACCTTGCCAAAGATGACTTCTACCCCTCCCCTTAAAAACAAACAACCTCCCCCCCCGGCAACCAAGCCAATAAAAGATGACAGCTGTCTTCAGAATGATACTTTTTATGGTACTTTTCAAAAGGAATCAAGAAGCTTAATTTAATTTGCTTGGGTTAATTTATGGTCCTATGAGTTAGATACATATTTACCTACTTATTCTCTAATTAGATATCAAATAAAATTAATTTGAGTGGTTTCTTTTTAAGAAAGGAATGCTCAGAAGAGCAAAACTTCTATAAATCAGGTACAGATTCTGCCACTGTAGTGACAGAACTCCATGAACTGTCAGACTCATCATTTCAGCAATAAGTGACAAATTTAGTAAGAGCACACACACTCAAACACAATTTCAGCCACGATCTATGAGTTAAGGTATGTCAGTTGCTGCATTTGGTCAGCTTTATCCCAGTGAAAAACAGGAATTCAAGTATTTTGTCAACATAAGTTGCATAAGGTACAACCTCCTATGAGCCACAACCAGAAAAATACTGGTATTTTGCATGAACACAAAACTTAAGCTTGTGGTATAACACTGGCAGCAGTATAAAGCTTTGTTTGAACGATGCGACTGCAGTATATTGAAGAAATCACTCTTCTTATTCCATATTCTTCCTTGCTGCAGTAAGGAGCAGCAGAACACAAATAATTTTTTCCAACAGAAAGAAAGCAGGCACAACATGGACATTTTTGTAGCTGTGCCAGTTTTTCATACCTCCTGGTTTTCACTATGCCCAACCACAGTCAGATTCTCCTGGACGCAAAACTGCAGCTTCCTAACTTTAGAAAGGGGAAGGACATAAGCAGTTCTCAGGTTCTCAGGCACCCAGCAGGGAGAGCAAACTAAACTATGAAGCCACCACGAGGGGAGACCCTAATATGGGCAGGACTGGAAGGTAAAGAAAATTCCAGATTCCATTCCCCACCATCCCCCTTCCATGCCCCCATATACATACATACACATACATAGCTGAAGGAAAATATCTGAAAAGGAATATCTGAAAGGAAATTGGAGAAAGACACTTGTAAAGATATTCATATGTTACTCCAAAATGGAAATGTCAGTGTTGCCACCAAAGTCTAAAGATCCACAGGAACCACAGGGCACAAGAGACCCATGCCTGCAGGAGAAACTAGGGACAATATCTCTGAGGTGGACAACGTCCTCAGACAGCACACCTACATGAAAGCAGAAAGATGCATCGAACGAGATCTTTATACAAGCACTTTGGAAAGCTGAACTGGTTTTTAAACGCACCTGCATGTTCAAAAAAGCCTGTCCCTGCCCAACAATTTCTCATTCCTCTTACCAACACAGCCTGACTGCTCTGGCACTTTTGGCTTGCTGGCACTGGAAAAGCCTAGCAAGATTGCTCATTTTTCAGCAAACCCTTGCTGCAGACTGAAGAGCTTTAGCTAAGCATGCACATTTTGAATGTGTATCCAAACCAAACCCAAACATCTTGAGATTCTTCCTTCACTAACTCCAAACACATTTGATATGCTTAAACACGCATTGTATTCTGTCAGAAAGCAAATGGCTATTTGCTGTTCCAAGTAATCAGATATATTTTGCTGGATGATTAACAGAAATAATGCTCACCCAAAGCAATCAAACTTTCATTTACATGTTTAAAAGCCTGACCTACAGCCCCTGAAGTCTGTGGGACTATTTCTAGTCACTTCGACAGACCTTGGATCTGGCTTTGAGCAATTTTTTTCCCCAGGATATATTAATCCATTGAAGACTGAGCTCAGTACTGATTTTTTCACACTGTAGCTAAAAGAATGAATATACTTAAAGCTTCTTGTAAGGCCGGATATCACTAGGTAAATTGAATACAGAGGCTTGTTTTCCTTACATTTGGTTTTGATGTTCTGTTCACTGAGCCTATGACTGCAAAGGTTATAGATGATGCAATTTATTTTCCTTCTGCTTTTTACCAGTAGAATACTGCCCCTCTTCCTAGATTAAACACAGGCTTTATTGCACATCTATCTCAAAATACACTTCTTTGAAAGATCCAAAATCTAACAGCATGTTTCACATTTGCTAGTAGTCTCTCATTTTTATCTTAGTCTTGTAAGGAGTCTGCTTCCAAACCAGTTTTGCTCTCCTAATGTCAACGGTAGGTTTGCCCAGAATTTAACAGAAAGAAATACCGCTCTTGAAATCTTTGGAAGCATCCTGTTCTTGCAGCAAGCAATACAGACATTTATATTACCACCATTCCTTTACGGATATGAAATTGAAAATACAGCGACTGTATAAAATACACCGTCTTTCCGTTTACTTTTGATTTAACTTTGTTCCTATCCAAACGAAGGTTATGTACACTGGTAGTTTTCCACGTTTATTTTATAACTGCCCATACACCTAAACCCGCTCATTTTCTACCGAGTACTGAAAAAAAGTTGAATTAACTGCAGAATGCTGATCACATTATTACGTGCTATGCTACATTACTTAGGCATTATCTTAAGAATATGATCATATTTCTCCATAAGTACATTGGACAACATGTAGTTATACTCAATCTGCACATCTTCATACCACACAGTGCTTTTTGTTCCTCTGTTTTCTATAAATACAAAACTGAAATCGAGTTCATGCCAAGAATAACTGTGTAACTAACAGTTTGCATACAGGTTTTGTAGATCAGACTTTTTTCTTTTTACATTCACCAAATAGCTTGTTTTAAAAAGAGGCTATTATTCCTCGTTTTATTTTTCCAGGGAAACTGAGATCTAGCCAGCAACAGGTAAATTTATATAATTTTTAAAGTAAAAAGTAGGTATGATCTGCTCTAGGAAATCTAATTTACACTGCTTTTAGATCAAAAGTAAGTTTTCCATTTACATTATTTGAACTCAATTAGTGTCTAAGATTGAAGGGAGATCTGCTCATTCATAGGTGTCGCGTTGCAAGTCTGTTTTACAGTATTCCTCTGACATTAGCCAATTATACGAACTAATTGAGAGCAAAATATTTCTACATTGCTCTTGTGTTATCCAACATTCCAATAGTTTCCAGAGGTCCATTCTGGCTGTATGTCAGCATGGTACCCTTAACCCACTGGCTTTAATGGAATTATCTTCCTTTTTAACTGGTCACAGTTACATGTTGAACAACTAATTATATGTAAAATTTTAACTGGTATATTCGGCAGATATCTATTAAATTTTTCCACATTTCTTATCAAGGGAATAAAGTTAACTGTAAGCAGTACAATAACCTAAAATAAGTTGTAAACTTTCAAATAATCAAGCTCATATATGCAAGCAACTGTGACACTTCTGTTCTAAGTGCTGTCAATATAACGTATAGGACATCCATAGCTAGAAGAGTTCCAAAAAAAAAGGAAAAATTACAAATGGTAGGCAGTGCTCTTCATTTTTAATTACTCTCTGTTTTACAAAACCAGCAATGAAGACAGTTACTGCTGTCCTCCCCCTTGACTTGCTGAATATATCACTCCTAAAAATATTACTCTATTGTCACTACCAAGACTTCATGCATTGACTACCTTCGCAGCTACTGCAAAGCAAAGCTTCTTTACAAATTCACTATTTGAATGTAAGACAGAAATGAATACTCAGATGATTGGATTTCAGAGAGGTCAGGTTTGAGATCAAGCTTTTCACAAGCACCTGATACACAGCTCTTCCACCTCGACACCTCTTAAGCATTTCCAGTTTGTGATTTTGACTAGACACCCAATCAGGATTTTCTTTCTCGGTTCGGTCCCATCCATACCTGATCAGGTTTTTGAAAGTCCTTTAGGTTCAGAGGAAGGGAAAATGCAGACTACAGACTTGATTAAATTCCTAAAGCAAGCAATGGAAAGGCTCTGCTGAATCTAACGGTGTCTAACAAGCTCGAAAACTTTTCACGCTGAAAGTCAAACTTGCCAGCATTCATCAAGCACTGTACAGAAACATTTAAATTTCTAAAAATGGGTGGAATAATGAAGTTAATAAAGCATTAAAATAACATAAATTTTTAGAACATTCCAAATTGAAAAACAGCAATTACTAAATATAAACCTCTGATTTCTATTTATCTAGGAAGAAAAATAATGGAAACAAACTAGAGAAACTGTTCAGATACACTTTCAAAACTAGATAGAGTTAGGATAATGGTCAGTATCTGGTACTACGCAAGATACGCAATACATCAATCACTTCTCCCACTGAACAAAAGTGAGCCAGTGTTTCAAAATTGTTTTCACAAGCAGAGAGAAATGAGCTGTGTTGGATCACTTAATAAGCAAAAAAAAAATCACAGCAGAATCCCTTGCTTGCAAAAATTCAGATCCTTAAGATGCTTTTCATAGAACATTGATAAGTACACACATTCTAGTTTTACTTCCCATACTTTTGCAACATGAGATTTTTTTTTAATAGGAGCCAACATAAAAAGAAATATTAGTAGCAATAAATTTCAAGAAATCACTGTAATATGTAAATAGCATGCAATTAAGCTCAATTCAACCCTCAGTGAAGTCTCAGTAAGACTTTATCAAGTAGACTTGATCATCTGCTTTCCACTACAGCTAATGAGCAAAGGATCTACTCATTACAATCAGCGTAAAAGATATCACTTATTCTGTGGAAGGAACTGAAGAAGGAAAGTTTGTAAGAGAAAGAAAACAAGCTGCAGCCTCACTTCTCTCTCTGAGACCATTGCCCTCCCATGCTGACAAGGGACGAATTCCAGAGTAACCAAAACATTTTGTTGCTTTCTCTCTCCACTACTCTCTTAGTAAATATTATCCTAAGTACCTCTTTAGCAAACACTGTTGTAAATAGCCACCTGTTCATTGGAATGACACTGAAAAAGCTAAGTACCAGCTAACCTTCTTCAGTTACGTTTACAGTGTCTTCAAACCAGTAAAATAGGCTTGACCTGATTTGCTTCAGCAAAACTTCCTTTGCTAGAACAGGGATTCGCTAACTGCAGAGGCACAAATAAAATTTATACCCTAATCGCCACTAAAGTTGCATTTTGTTAAATGCCTTCATGCATCTTACTACTATGTTTAGGAATGTCTGGGGGCTTTTTTTTTTTTTTGCCCAAGAGGACGTGAATTTCACTAATGTCAAGCCTTATAAGAAGGGCAGCTGAAAGTTTCTACAAGCCTAGAGGTCTGTGCTCTGTAAGGAAATGTTACAGGCTTTTAAGTTTTACACGCACATTGTATGACAAAGGGCACAAGGTGCCTTCTGCCCTACACAATTCATCTCAATTAAGTAGAAACAACAAGAGAGACTCGCATTGTACAAGACCGAGCTAATGCCTTTAGCAAGCTGCGATACATGTGTCTTGAAGTTATTACAGACACCAGGCTAACAAGACCAGAGAGCCAGTAACTATACACATTATATGAACATCCTTTCCTGAAAAGGAGAATAGATCATTTTCGAGCAAGGTTCTCAGACAAAAAGCAGCAAACAGCCCTTTCTAGGCAGAGTAGCTCAGTTACCACAAGAATCTCACAGAACGATGGAAACAGTGCAACGTATTCAACCAAACACTCAAGATATTTCTTGATAAAAGAGACTACTGCTTTTCACAACAGCCTCAACTGAATCCCCAGAGCAGCCATTACCGAAGGAACATCCAGGTGTTGCTGAGCTTGAACAGGAGAAGGGGCTGGGAATGAGAGGAATTTTACTCCCCTGCCCACCCCAGCTGCCACTGCCTTTTGTTTCTCTATTTTCTCTCAACTACAGCCACATCCCATTTCTGAACAAGTGACAGACAGCTCCCAAAACTTGACCACCTGGCCTTTATCAATAGGCATAACCATAAAGCCCCCAGGACCTGGGCCAGATGGAAAGTAAAATTCAGCAGCGTTCATGAACAAAAGCACTTACACACTAGAAACTTGTTGTTTCTTGGTGAAGTTTATCATTGTTTACTGACAGGTCAGCAGTAAGAGTAAATCATCTCCTCTAGGAATTGGTGTCAACACTTCCCTGGCCACTGCTAATTGTTACTCTATACTTATGTCACTTACAGACATCACCACAGTAAAACACAGTTTGTAAATTACTTCACCTTCATGCAGCAAACCAGCACCTGAAGTAAAACACAGTTTGCTCACTCAGCATTTTAGCAGTGCACAAAACACGCTGCTCAATCACCTCTGAAAACATTCAAATGGCAATTGCATTTATTTGATGCTCAAGTGAAAACAAGATTTGGGGGGTTGCGTTTGTTTGTTTTTTACATCTCAACCATGATAATTGCTAAGTCTCTGATAGGAAACACATTCAGAAACACTGAAGTGCTTCGTTTGAGTTTTGTCACTTTTCATTTCCTGATCTCCCAAGTTGCAGAGATTTCCTTTTTACCAAATGCCACGTACATCTTTTTGATTATACGATAAAAATGTTTAAATGCTACTTGCAAACACAGCATGTTAACAAATATTTTGTTTTGTTGAAAGGTGACTTGCAAAGCAGTTTTCAAAGCATCTAAAAGGAGTATAACTGTGCTGACTAGCAGGGGACCCCAGGGCTGGGACTAGAGCACTGCAATAGATGCCAGCAACGACAGCAGAAGCCCAGGGAGAGCCCTTCACATTAGTGATATGCCCGATTAACCTGAAGCTCGCATGCAGCCTCATCCGTTAAAGCAACAGAACTACACAAACTTAAAGGATTTGCAGGTTCTATCTTCTGGGAGAGGGACTGCCTTGTCCCGCAGAAATATGAAACACTGTTCTTTACTTCAAGAGCTTTAAAATATCAGTGGGGAACATTTCATTTTAATCAAGCTGAAGAAATTTCGGTTCCAAACCAGCACATGCTCCTGTCCGTAATTTTTTATTAATTAAATCAAGCATGGCCTCAGGAAGAATATTTTGCACTTAAACCTAACATGTAACCGTTTGTCAGCTTTCCCTCTAAATATTAGTATAGAAGCAAGTATGAAACAGCAGTGATACAAACCTAAGAAAAAATATTTGCAGAATGTATAATAAATTAATTGTTATAATATTTGTGCTTTTAGTAATCAAAACAGAAATAGGATGCAGCCTTAAAAAAGGTGTGATGTTCACTAATTGGACGTGAAATCTTTATTATGCACATAATTTCAGACCAAAAAAACATTTTCTCCATAACAAAGGACCAATCTAAATATTATTCATGGGGTTTCAACAAGAATTTCATGAGGCCAGACCATACCTACATAAAGAGATAAAAATGGACCACGTGGTTTCAGAAACACAAGCTTCTGAAATACTACTCATGCATTGTTAATCCCCAGGACTGAAGAAACAAATACAGCCTCAATAACCTCTGCTCTCAAAAATTTGCATTTTCTTAAAGTAAAAAAAAATATATATAAAAAAAGCTTTATGAGGAACTGGCTTTTCTTATTTCTGAAGATGCAGTTTTCCACTGTTTGAAGCTTCTGTTTCTCATTGTGAAGGCTATGAAACTACCAGTACTAAGATTCTCCAGCTAATACTATGTTAATATAGTGCCAGTAAGCTCCATTTTAAAGAAAAAAAAATAAAAATCACAAACTCGTCATGCATTCAGCAGTTGATGCTGCTCTATTAGAGCCTCTTGTTAAGCTGTTACAGCGAGGGATCAAAGAAAGGAATCATGGACCTAGCTGACAGGGTACCCACCTAAACAACTTTTCTTCCTTTGTTCGAATTGCACTTGCTTTAGAAAACAGAGACAGACACCCAGAACCTTGAGGCACTGTTTGATGAATTTGTTTCTGCTACTACAGGAGATCGCAAACTGTTAGCAACTCTCAGACCACATTTTGACTTATGTGTTGCTATCTATCTATCCCTATATACAGCACTTTCAGTGTCAGGAATTCAGCATTATAAAAGCAGCAACACTGCATGGAGGAACTGTTTAGGAAAGAGGTTTAGTCTTGTGAGCACGTATGGTTCCTAGAAGTGGAAGATAGAACTCTGTGTCAATCGTACAATAGTCTCAGGGATTCATTAAAATACCTTCTTGCCTTAAAAATGGGTAAAAAGCACATATAAAACCAGGTACTTATTTCATTAAGCTCGAGACCTAAAAATTGAGTTAATGCATTTTATGGCATGCTAGATTAAAAGCCATTCACTTCAATGTTTAGAAAGGATTCTTAGGTTCTTTCTGCCTTTTCTGCCTGGACTGAGCCTATGATCAACAGTTCCGTTCCTGCTCCTATGACATGATAAAGGAAGAATTAGAAGAAATAGTAACTATTTCAAGTTGTACTGCTAGAGTTTAAGTCTATTTTACTCTCATCACTGGTTTGAAAAGTTGCATTAACATTTCCTTTCAACTTTGTGTAGTAGCAGGAACAGTGGCATTGGTATAAATCTGAAGCATAGACTTCCTTGCTAGAAATACTATGATAACTATTTGTGAGTTGTTATAAGATAATTTCAACATTTGTTTAGCACTAGGCATATCTGAATTGCTTTGGATTTTTTTGATATCCTCTTAGGTAGCAATTGCCTGCTTTACCTAGATATAACGATGTGACAACCTCTAGGGCTTCAACTTATGCTATACCTATAGTAAAAAAAGCAAATCTCCCATATTACCTGAAAAATAATAAGGTGAACTAAAAACATGAGCTCTAATTTTTTTTTTTTTTTTAAAACAACTTTTGGGACCATACAGAATTTAGCTAGTGTACTGAAGGAAGAAACATAGACACAATAATAAAATAACTTTGCATACCTGGAAAGAAATCTTGAACACCTTTTTCTGCCTTATGAGAAAAAAAATAATTCTGATACAGAAACACAACTAACTGCAAAAATTAAAAATTTACTCCAAACCTTTAGTAAAGCCATTGTAAGCTAAACAATGACTATTAACTAAGATCGTCTGTGCCTCTAGCACAGCCAGACTAAGAACTTGAAAGTATTCTTTAGGCAAGACACACATATATTAACCTCAGTCAGGGCTGTGACTACACTAATTGGCCTTAATTGTGCTTACTAGCCTCACCTGGTAACCCACTTCTATGCCTCAAGAAACTCTGTTTAATCTTAGGTTAGGAGGTTCAGTCTTGTTCTGAGATATAGTGCAGTTGTATCTAGTTCAGATTTGTTTGTGCTAACAACTCCCATACAGCCCTGGGATCTGTGTTGTAGCCTTGCCTCTAGTCTTGTTTCTTGGAAGGACCTTGGACCTAAACTGTAGCTGGTTTCACATGTTTTCTCTGGCCCTATTCCCTGCTGCTGCTGACAGGATGTTGGACCCCGTTTGCCACCTCACCCTCCCTGGGGCTTGCAATGGGCTCTGATATTTGCACCCTGCTCAGATGCCATGGGCCTGAGCTGTGGTCAGTGGGGGCACTGCCTGTCCTGTGGTCACCTGTGACTCATGCCTTGTTCTCCCTCATGGAGTAACCCCATTCTTGCTGCTTCCTGATACTATTCAGAAAACTGCAGGAATCTTCATTTTTGAGCTGAAGGAGCTGGTTTTGCTATTGGTGTGCAAACAGAAAAAGGCACAATTTCTTCAGTGAGCATGTTTGAGCATTGAAAGTATTATAAATATCAAAGAAACCTGGGAGACTGCTGTGGTGCAACTGTACAACTGCCATTGAGGAATTAGAGTATGCTGTGGGTTGCAGAAGAAAATTGGAGTTTAGCTGTCAAGTAAAAGACTTGTTCTCTCCTGTCAGCTGGTAGGATTTTTTTGGTGCTGGTAAAAATTTTTATTGTGTTCTGCTATCTTCAGCTGTGTAAAGGATCTCGACGTGAACTCTGGCTGCTCTGAAAAGCCAGGCTTTCCCCCAGTGTATTTTAACAAAAATATTTTTTCCTCCATGATGTGGGACGCTGAAGGTGCCACTGCCTCTCTTCTGCTTCTCCATTCCTGAGAGATATAATAGAGCTCAATATATTTTCACTTCAGTTCACGAGTCCTATTTTTATTTTTCTTTTTACTCCTGTGTCAAGTTAAATGTGTTCCACGTTGAAAGACACTGATAACACTGACAGAGTGTGCTCTGCTATTCTGCCCAACAAAAGCTTTGTCTTGAAACTAACCTTTCCCTCAGCAGACAAAAGTGAAGGGCACTAATAGCAAATGAAAATACGTAGTTCTGTTTATTAGGGCTGTTGGTTTGAATGCCAAGTTCTCAGTACAGGATTAAGTGCATTTTGTATACAGCTGGAATATGTCAGAGATACATTTAGGTCTTTGAATTTTAACATTCCCAGGTGATTTCTTTTTTTTTTTAGCCTTTAGTACAGAAAGAAATTTGTATACTTTTTAAGTTCTGTAATTTAAAAAAAAAATATGGTTATTAAATTTAATGCAATATTATTTAAAATAATATTTATTTTTAAATTGAGTGATTATGAAGCAATGGCAGCAAAATAAATGATAAAACTTTCAGATATTATATACCTTCTTTGAACAGAAGCAATTTATCTTTAGTATCACTCCAGATATCTATCCCCAATATAATACTTGATTTTGTGTCTATTTAAATCAGTGGTGAAGTTTTCTAATGATTTTACTCATATGTGCCCAGTTCTGCACAAGTAAAATCAGTAGAAAACTCACCACTGATTTAAAGCTTTACAAATTTTCTAAACAAAGAGGCAGCTATCTTCTTCCATGTGCTTTTGAAAGAATATATTAGTTCCATACAAAGAAAGCAAGGGTTTCTGCCTGCTGTAAATAACTGATACGGTTTATAAAACATGCTGTTCATTTTTGGTCTGATGTAAATCCTAGCGAATCATAAAAATATTCCCATTGATTTCTGGGAACTCTGCATATAGTCCTTAGGCAAAATTGTTTCTTACAATTTTGTTAAAGTAGCCGTTTGGGAATCATGTTGTCCTACACGTTAACATCAAGGGTGCTTTTATACTTATTCTGATTAGGTTTGGTTTCAGCTTTGTTTATTAAGTAATGTGAATAATGAATTTATGCTGAGTGGTGGCATTAAGAGATATACTGAAAAATTTTACAGGAATACAAACAAAAAGGAACTGAAGAAATGAACTGGATGTTTCATATACGTAAACAATTTCTATGACCATCCTCTAGCCTGCCACCACTCAAATCCAGCATGTTTTTATCAGCTATGTTTTCATGAGAGATTAATGAATTTGGGAAGTAGATGAAGATACTTATTAGCATCTGATCATCACTTTTTGGCACTCAGTCTGAGAACTCATTTATTCAAAGAAACACCCTGCATAGTCTCTTTCTTTACATGCATCCTTGCCTTAGGATTTTTAGGGAGGAATGGTGGCTTGCTATGCTCCTCAGCGTATAGCTGGTCAAAAAATGGAGGCCTGTCTGCTGATAAGGACCTTACCAGAGTTACTTATGTCTTTGACACTTCCATGCTGTTTTACTGCACTGGCCTGCATTTGACGTTAGCCTTGTAGACCACCCAGAAGTACCAGCTGGTGCAGAACTCTGCTACTCACAGTTTTAGTAGAAAGGAGCTGCTATCACTATAAAACAAACTGTGCTCAGTGTTTTGCTCTGCCTATCTTTTGCTTGGTGCTACAACGGCGCGCAAGTTGTACTCAAGAAGGCCGGATAGCCTGGCAACCGATTACTTGAAGCTGCCTCTCCCTACTCCTCCATCATGGCTTGCTTCTCTCAAGTTCTTTGATAAAACCTTTAGGACCAGCGGCAAGCCACATTGAGTAAAAGATCAAACTCTTCCCCTCTGGCAGTTTGTCAGCACAAGAACTTGGTAGGGCATAGTGCACATTTGTTATGGCAGGTTTTTAATTACATCTTTGATACAGCAGTGATAGGATTCCATATGTGAGAGTAATGCAGCGTATGCACTGGTAAATCAGAGTTGAAACAAATTTAGGTCAGATCCTCACCTGATGTAAATTAACTGTTTCACTGACGGGAAGGGAACCCTGTCTATTTCTCACAGCTGAGAATATGATCCCTTGTGAGATTTTACTGAAATGTCTAGGCTATACAAATTATGATAACAATGGGCATTTTACATAAAAGTACTTTTCTCTCTCTCCTAACCCTGGAGCTCACAATGTTACTAAACTGTTGGTGAACTTTCAGGAGAAGTAGACCATGTGTTGACCTGTGTAAAACACATGAAACCTTGAAAATATTAGAAGGTTGCGGACTTTGGAACTGTGAACCTCAGCTGGAACTTCCTGCCGACTGCTTTCCCGGTTAGAAGGCATCGGGTCGAGTTTTGTGCTTTGTAGCATACAGCATGTCTGATCACAACTGACAGACTGCTTTGAAAGCAGGCAGTAAGGATGAACGCTTAATCTACTGCATAATATGACTGTGAAAAGGTTTCTAACTAAGGGAAGCTAATAAAATAAAGCCCATAGGGGTAAGATTATTTGTTTATAATATAATGTGCATAATTTAATATCCGTAAATGAAAACAAATTTGTGTGTGTCTGTAAATTTTGGGAGACTGGTCAGTTCAATTTCACTACAGTAAGAGCATCAATGAAAATAACGTACGTTTCTAAGTAGCGGTCTGTACCAATCTTTAATTATATAAATTACGTGCTGTTCATATTATGTGCTTGTTTACATTCAGTAGGTACTAATTTAGTTTCATCTAGATAAAATGTCTTTAATAAAGACATCCTACTGCAGCCTGCTTAATGCAAAGCTTGGAATCATACCACAGCTACACACTCAGATCATGCAAGGCAGCCTAGCTGCACACATAGTCAGTTGTTAAAGACCTATTGCCGATGCTCACAAGTTTAGGATCTCACTGCTATTTTTATGCTACAGAATGACTTCAGAGAAGGAGATCATTACTTTGAAGCCATTAATAGTTGTCCTTTGTAGTTCTTCTCTCCCCATTCTCTCTCCACCCCACTTCCTTTCAGTTATCGAAAGGTCAAATATTGAGACTCTTTTCTAGTCATGCTGAACAAGATGGTATTTTACTAATTGCCCCCAGAAGACAATAGGACCATTGTCAGTGTAAGCTATTAATCGGTGGTAAGTGGTAGAAACCAAAGTAAGAGCTCAAAGTATTGTTCCCACTGACTTTGATAGGTCCCAGGCTGGACTGCCTGGGCAGCCTGCTGCTGCTGCTGTGTTCATCAAAATATCCCCAAAACAGTGGGTTCTATGAAAAACCGATTGTAAATTAGGATCTCATGAGAAGAATAGAATAATAGCTTTGAGTTTCAGTTACTACATTAAATCCTGTTCTGAAACAAAATTGCTGCTACAGATCTGGGCCTTTCTTCAGCTCATGGTCTTGTAGGAGTGGTGGGCCCTATCCTTATCACAGAAGGGAGCAGGAGCCCACAGTACTGCGCCATCTGAAGTGGAGAGGATGGGGGACACAACACTGCCTTGCTCTGACCTACACTTTGTATCTGAAGCCCTCGCTCTTTTTCACAGTGTGTTCTGCAGCCAAAGATCCACAGGGGATAAAATGCCTTTAGTAACTCACATAGTTTTCCACCTTTCTTCTCTGGATCTCCAAATTTGTATAGGGCCATTGCCAAAAGTTTTGAACAAGTATGGAGAGGAGGGAGCGTAGTGGGATGGAGGGAGGGATGAGGACAATCTGCATTTGGCTTTTTTTGCTTCCAAGACATTATCAAATATGGGAATTAGGTTTGGCATCTGAACCTCAACAGTTTTTGAGGGACTAACCTCAGTCTCCTGTAGAAGAAGGAAAGGGAGCAAAACACCTGATGTGTGTTGGTCTTTTGCTGGAAGGACTAGCATACAAAAGTGGAGGACACGCCTATGTAAAAAGACAGGTAGACAGAGGAAACAGAATGACCACACTATCAGACTCGTCCTCTCATTCTTCATATGTGAGTTCAGGCCATGATTTGAGTGCCTGAGAATATGTTGAGATTTTAGCCCAAGGGAAGAAAATGACAAGGCATTGACCCAAAAAGGAAATGTTAAAGTCTTATGAATACTTTAGTCCTGTTTATCAAACAGAATCTTCAGCTTTTCCAAACAGAGTATTTTCATTTTGTGCTTCCATTTTCTATATCACATGCACAGAGAAAACAACTGAACATGTTCTAGAAGGTTCAACAGTATATTGCACTAGAGAAACAATTCACTTTTCTTTCTCCCATTTGCACCAGCGTCCCTCAGGTTTGCATCAATAGCCAGTATGTGAGGCCTCATGATGCTGTTACCATGACCATGGGAAATCAGTGATAGGAGTCAGGTGTCTTTTTGAAGTAGTGTTAAAGAAGTAATAATATTCTTGCCTCTCTGAATAAATAAGATATGAACACACCTTCCTTTTAAAGAAATCTTCACATCTGTCACTCCTATAAGCTCTATGTCCTAGAGCACCAAACCAAAAAGAATGATAGAGGGATCAGAAAGAAAAATGTACAGTTCAGAAATTGTTCTGGTAAAATGGATCATATGTGTTTGGGTGGAACAAGGATTTGGGAGAACAGAAATGTTATTACAGGGATTTGTGGTTAATCAAAGCTATCGTGATATGATATACAGGAAACCACCACCACCACAGATTTATGGCTGTATTCACAGAAGTAATTTTCCTGACCTTGTTGTAAGATTATCTGGCTCTGAGCAGACGTCTTAAAAATGTTAGGTGCTGATCTTGCAAAAACTTTTGCACATACTTAACTTAGCACTATAAACTGGTCTGCTGAACTCAAACTAGTTGCATGGCTAGTGTTAAGCAGCTATCTAATGATTGGTAAGTCTATAATTTCTGACCAAAAAGGATGATCTTCGAGGTTCTGTTTTAGACAACACAATACGATTGTGTAACAACAGCCAGTTCTCTGTTAGTCTTACAACATTTAACAAGAAAACATCTACTTTAAGGCATTCTGTAGTGCTAAGAATTTATACCAACCCTGCAACAGAATTCCAAGAGACACTTAAAAGAAAACAAGATTTTGAAAAGTACCAACTCTATTACATTTTATAAATATTTGGCATAACTTCTGTAGGTATCTATCAATTTTTATAGTTTAATCTATTATAGATTTTACAGCATTTTCTCTCCCCATGATTAACACTGGACTGTCCTCCCTCCTCTGTGGGACTTTGCAGGGATGCTGATTTACACTTCTGCTAGATTTTCATTTTATTCCTCATCGACAGGCCACAATTTTACATGTGTTACTGTTTTTCAGTGATACAACCCACACTGTAAATTTTAATGAGCTTTCAAATATACGTAAACAAAAGGATAGAAGCATTTTTGCTCCAAATGTCATTACAACTTTTTTTACAAATGGATCTCTCCAATTGGACAGGTCCTTCAAGGAAACAAAAAAATCCCAATTTTCAAAATAAAGATTTAGTTGTACAGTATGTATTTCACAAGAACATTTTTTTATGTAAGTATGATTAATGAAGGAAAACACCAAAAAATTTTCTCCACCAACTCCCCATGAAAAATGTTGATTCTTAGCTATACTGCATTATTAGCTCTGGGGCCCCCAACATAAGAAGGACGTGGAGCTGTTGGAGCAGGTCCAGAGGAGGGCCACGAAGAGGATCTGAGGGCTGGGACACCCCTCGTATGAAGACAGGCTGAGAGAGTTGGGATGGTTCACCATTGGGAAGAGAAGGCTCCAGGGAGACCTTATAGCAGCCTTCCAGTACTGAAAGCAGGGCTACAGGAAAGATGGAGAGGGACTCCTTATCTGGGAGTGCAGCAATAGGACAAGTGGTAACAGTTTTAAACTGAAAGAGGGTAGATTTAGATTAGGTATTGGGAAGAAATTCTTTACTGTGAGGGTGTTGAGGCACTGGAACACGCTGCCCAGAGAAGCTGTGGCTGCCCCATCCCTGGAAGTGTTCAAGGCCAGGCTGGATGGGGCTGTGAGCAACCTGGGCTGGTGGGAGGTGTCCCTGCCCAGGGCAGGGGGGTTGGAATGAGATGATCTTCAAGGTCCTTTCCAATCTAAACCATTCTATGATTCTATGATCTTTCCACTGGAGTTTCTCAGGTAATTTTGCCCTGCCTGACTAAAGCCTTGCCCCCACAGACTTGCCACAGGTAAGGTCTAGGAGGTAGAAGCAAATAGCTGGGAAGAAAGTAACTGAAAAACATGCAAGAGAGAGTGTGAGCATCAGGAGCCTGCATATTTTTAGAAAGCAATGGAACCTTTGGAATCTCGATCTTCTAACAAGCAGGTGAATCTGAACAGAAGCAGCTGCTCAAACAACAACAGATTTACTCAATTTTCACTCTGTAAATTGGAACTGAGGAGGAAGGGAAGCAGATTTCATAGAACAACAAGCAAAGAGAAACAACACTGCTGCTTTTAGCACTTACGAAACTGGCAAGTACATAGGGCCTGAACTCCATGACCAAACTCTCATAAACAGTGACACAAGAAACATCTGCTTCCATAAAAGAAGACAGTCAGAGTAACCTACAGCAACTTGTAAAAAAAAATATTTAGGAATATGTAGAAATAACCGCAGCCCTGCAGCTGTCTAATGCATATACCTGTGATAATGCACACATAAATTGTACTTGTTTGTTCTTATTCAGGTGTTAAGAACAACTGGCCACTCCTATTCTTCCACTCATTTGTTTCTACCTTATTCACCTGTTCAAAACATCTCTTGAGAAGGCATTTGTCATCCATTTCCTCCAAGCAAAGAGCCTGATCCAAGTGCTACTGAAATCAGTGGCAAATGTCCCACTGAATGGGAGTTGGATTAAGTCCTTAATGTGTATAAGCAGTTCCATAAGAGGGCGGAAGAGACAGTAAAATACACTTATCCAAAACATCTATGTATTTTACTAAGTTTCCAGGTGAAGGAGCACTATTTTTAAAAAGTATAAATCATATACCAAGTAGTTTCAAAGTTATAATTTGACACGTATAATTCACATTGATACTAACTCATACAAATAAACTTCCAGCTTTCACAACTTCAAGACAAAGAAATCACTGGAAAAGAAACATTATAAGGCACATGGGAAGGAAAAGAGTGTTTTCTAATCAATGGCCCAATGAACAACATGTTAGTCAGCTTGCAGGAGGGGAAGGGATATCTGTCTACATTAAATCAGTGGGGTTTTTTCTCTGTCCTTATTTAATTACAGGCTATCAACCTAATATTTGGCCAATAAACAGGATGATAATGATTATTCATCAGACTATAAAGCCTCTCACATGGATATCATGCTGTTAGAGAATGTGTCTCATTTCACAGCTGGTTAATAGAAAGAATATGACCAA
The DNA here is from genome assembly GCA_017639485.1 of Pluvialis apricaria. Classification (NCBI taxonomy): domain Eukaryota; kingdom Metazoa; phylum Chordata; class Aves; order Charadriiformes; family Charadriidae; genus Pluvialis; species Pluvialis apricaria. The sequence goes on from CM030014.1 coordinate 29,505,955, forward strand.
TACAGGCTTAGCTCAGCATCCTCTGAAGTCTTAAGTATTTTTTCCACTATTTGTAATAACCATCAAATTGGCTTTTTAGTGGAAGAATTCTCTAGTGACCTACACCTTGAAATTCACATCAAATGCATAATAATAATAATAATAATAATATTATCAACAGTAGTAGTATGAGAAATAATATATTAAAGTAATAAATAAATAAAAGCATATTTGTGTGAAATTTGATCTAAAAACTGGTAATGAAACACCATTTGATTTAAAATTGAACATGCTGTAAGATTGCTGCCATGCGGAATAAAAGAAGGCATTGCTGAAGTAATGCTAATTTATTGGCTTAGATGTATGTTTACTTATCCACAACGCCATGATGATGCATAAGCAGAAGCACAGCATAAAAAGGGTCTAATACATCTGTGGCATAATACAAGTGAAGGAAGGGAGCATAAAGAATTAAATGAGTCAAAAACCTGCTACCTGCAAGCAGCAACACTAGTCATTGCAGAAGAGATGAGGGCTATGAACGGGGCATGTATTTGCCTGCAGATTAAACGCTGTATACTTTGAAAGGGTCTCCTTTTGGTCTGTAGGAAGGAAACAGGAGTCAGTCTTCATCTTAAATATTATCTCAGACAGGAAACTTAGCCTTTAGAGAAGAGTTAAGGAACCTCTCATCAAAGCTTAGCTGAAGACATAAAATAAATAAATAAAAAGTCATTCCTTTGCTAGGAACTCCGTGAAAGGGCACCGAGCTCTTGTAGCAAGGTCTTTGCTTGCTTTGTTCTTAAAAGGGCTAAAACTGTCCTGGTCAGTCCCCAGGGACAGGGCTTTGTTGGATGCAGTCCCATGTAGTTTTAAACTGTTAAAATGGCGTTTTGTTCCTACAAGCAGATCCCAGATTGCCAAACGTGTTCCTGCTGTGCTTCCGTCTCTTCACTACAAGAGCTGCGTCGCCTGAGAGGGAATCATGCTCATCCTCGTCTGATTAAGACACACAAGTCCTTGCCCTTAAGGTCAGAGGAAAAGAAGAGGGTCCAGCCAGCTCCTTGCCTTGCCTTCCATGATGCTGGCACACACAGAACAGCTGGAGCTCAAAACGAAAGTACATTTGCACCTTTAAGGGAGATGCAACTTACACCATTATAAAAACGCTTTGCTGATATAACTTTTCCAATGCTCTGAATAGAATAACCTATACCAACAAACTGTTTTTTCTCTTCTTGTCAGCACTGCTTTGTTGAGCAGTGGTAGGATGTTTTCCTAGGATTATGTACTCAAACGAAAGTTCACCTCATACCAGAACCCTAGCACTCTCCCATCAAGCATGTTTTCTTCTGATGGATTAACCATCAAATATATACTGAGGTGTAAGGAAATGTCATCTTAAATACCATACCCTCCAGGCACACTCAGGCTTTGTACTGTCATAACGGAACAGCTGTCTGGGAAAAGATCAACTTCTAGAAGTAGAGGTAACTCCCAAGAATTACCTCTGAATTATCTCAACTCTCAGCAAATAACTAGTGCTTGTATTTTGAAGATCAGCTATCCCCATTGTAAAAGAAACGTAGTTGCTTATATTTTGTGTATAATGAATAAATTACTAAAATGACAAATTTTAGGTGATATTCCTCCAAGACAGATTTCTCAGTTATTTAACTAGACATGATCCCCAAGTTTTCACCAATGGCATTTACTAAGCTAAGCCTTCAGTTCTCAGTAGTATCTTTATTTTAAACATTCCTAGTATGTAAAACATACCTAAAGAGCTCAAAGGATTTTTACTCCAGTTCATATTTTCTCCCTAACAGATACTGATCAGGTGAAAACATATTAGAGAAGATAATTATCTTGATTAAACATGTTAAAATAAGTAACCAAGATGATTTCAAGAATCATTGATAACAGGAGAACAAAACTTGAAAGAGGCAATGCAAATGTCTATAGTAACCCAACAGTGAAGTTAAATATAGAAATCCTAAGCAAAATAGCTTGAAATCAAAGTTCCCAGGAGATCATGACCTTTGCCTCCCGTCATATATCAAAATAATAAGATTATAATGGAATTATCACAGAAGACATTAATTTGCCCCACTGGTTGACAGAACCACAGCATTAAACACAGCAACTACACTGGCAAGTCCCCAGCCTGTGTAGTCTGCTCTTCCAAATGACATCAGTGATGAAAGGCTGCATGCTCAGAGCCAGTTTATGCCTTCATCAGATTATACTTAAGAAACTCGACCACAGGTTCTTGGGAGTAAGTTGGTCTTTTTATCCCTAATATTTTAAGAACTCTCTTCACACAGTTCACTCAGGCATCTGAATGCTGTGGCTGACTATAGAGAATTTTAAATTTTCTCTAAATAATTACAAAGAAATAATAGATATAATTTGGAAGTTTTATAATTTTTCTTAGAAAAAATCTTTGCAGATTTTTCCCTTACAGAGATAACATTAGCACAGCCACCATGGTAAGCTTCAGATCTCCTCCAGTCTCTGCCAAGTGCATCCTCAGAGGACAGCTTCTGTGGCCTTTACCAAATGGCTCATTTATTCTGCAGTGGAGGCTCTATATACCAGACACACAGCTTATGTACCTGACACAGCAAGCTGTAAGCTGTGCAGTGAGTCTGTGATTGGAAGCCTATTAAAATGACTGAGAAATAACCTCATCCCTATTTATTCACCTTGTTTATTCACCCAAAGATATACAGCAAAAGATTAAAACAACACAAGTATGCATGCAGAATGTGCTAAACTAGACCTTAATCTTTCTTTGCATTCTTTGATAAACTACAGTGCCTATGCTAAAGCTTCCATGAAGATGCAAACTATTTTACTGTAGCATGCTCCTGGCATTCCTTTGGGATGTTCTTAATTTCTCTTCTTTCCTCGGATAGTATCTTTAATGTTTTTGCATTTTCTTTGCTCATATAATCCAGTTTAAGCATCACAAGCCTTGCTAGCTTGGTTAGACTTGGTTCCCCAAGCATACTTTATGATGTGATCTTTTCTTTCCCATACTTTGTTTTCTCCTTCCCAGCCTTTCCTAATTAAACTCTATAAAGCCGAAGAGAATAACACCACCTAGGTAAAGTGAGGTGCGTGATATTTACTAAAAAAATGCAAACCCCCAAACCTCCAGACATTTTCATTTCCTCACTAATAAATGGAATTTAAAAGGTCACTAGCTGAAAACAGTTTTTTAAAAGACTCCAGATAAAATGACAGGACCCTACATAATTTCTGTGTTTGAACACCTTAATTTTTATTTAGCTGCGAAAGGATAAATCAAAAGGAAGCAAGAGGGTTCAGAAAAGCAATCCTCCTTTGAAGAAGGAGCTGAAAGAGGGACAACTTTTCAGGAATAAGCAGAAAGAATGATTTCCCAGATACAAAAGAAATGATGTTATCTCTTCCACCCTTTAAAGAACAGAGAGAGAAAAAGAAGCTTTCAGTATTCTTGGGAGGTCTGGCAGATTTACATTTCTGGCTTAGATGAGATTTTAACTTCCCAGTAACACACTGATATTGGATAGACTACAACCACACAGAACTATTTTGCTTCCTGCAATATTAAATGGCATGTGAGAAGGGAAAGTAATCATAATGGCAGAAGTTAGTTGCCTAAAACATTCACACCAGATGACCACATTTAAATGTACTCCAGCTTGTTTCTTTTCATGTTTGGAGGGAATATGTATTGCACAGGATAGAAACACAGTGTAATTAAATACAAATATATTTTAGCTTCTAAAAATAGATATTCCTTATATTTCTCATCATCCTCTACATTGTTTCTCAGTCATTTCTCTGATTGTAAACACACTGCCTGGTGACTATAAAACCTTGTGATGTTGTGGGTATATTTCTGTAATAATAAGAAATCCAGCCTTCACAGGTAGGATATGCTGAATCTGACCTATATAGAAAGAACAAGGAAATACAGCAGAAGTAAATTAAAACATATGTATTTCACAACACCTGAAGATGTTCAGAAAGCAAATATAGATGTTCTTTTGGTCTATATAAACTGGGTACATGAGTTTAATACCCTGAAATTGCTTGGCAGAATTTACCCAAGGAGTTGAAGACAGCTTCAAATGATTATTACTGTAAATACAGCTCTTAGAGCAGGTGTGTAGTCCAGCTAAGTATTACCCATGGATTAATAAACTGTAGGATGTGTGAAGACCGCAGTTTACAGTCACATTGGTAGATTAAATTCATGTCTATATTTTGCCTCACAAACATAAAGTGATGCCACGAAGTTTTATTTCCTGATTTGCATTCAGTCAAATGCTATCTTGAAAGTTCTAGTAAGATACTCGAAACCAACCACAGTTAAGGGATCTTGCGTGTTTCCAGCATTTCAAATGAGTTTCTTAAATAATTTATTTCCAGTCACACTGCACAAAGTAGTCTAATATTCTTCTGCAACAAAAATAACCTGTTTAAATACAATAGATTGCAAAGATAAATCTAATTTAATTGTGCCTATGTTAGAATTCTTTTTAAACATCCTTATGGAGAGTAAACAAGGTCCTGTAGAATATACATATTCTGATTTATTTCTATTTCTATTATAATTCCCCATTACTTCAATATATGCCAGAGCTAGTATTATTTGAAACCAGCAGAAAAACTTCCACTATGTAAATGGGCTTCGTACGCTGGTTTTTCCTAGGTCACTGCTTGATGTTATTAATAGAGAAGAAGTACAGATTTTCACAAACTCTTAACTGGAAGGAATAAATAGATATACATATTAAAAGAGAATGTTTATCCTCTTTTTAAGAACTCATGTCCATACTTAGTCACCTAAAGAAATGGTAGATTTCAACAAGCTCCCAAAGACTGTTTTTAAGCTCTTTTTAAGTATCTTCAAATTTGATTTGGCAGTGTCTCATAAAACAAGGGAATCAGTACAACCACAGAAGTTGTTTCCATTTATTTTCTCCCTTTTTTCCAAAACAGCTTCCACATTCATAGCCCTTTTCCTACTCAGTCCTTGAATCTGTATTAAGAATTATGGGACCAGATAAGACTATTGACTTCATTTGAGTATATCACAAGGCTTCTGTATTTAATTTATTTTGATAATTTTGACAAGACACAAGATACCACATGACTAGATTCATGGAACCATAACATAACTCCTGGAGTTTATCACTGTATATAATGTACATAATTTTAAATGCTGTACAATACTACTGCCAATGTAATGAAATTGAGGAATGAGCTTGAGTTGAGGAATATTATTTATATAATCTCTCGCTATTTAATGCACAAGTGATTAATACCATTGGTGAACCAGGGACATACATGCCAGCTTAATCAAAATCTGCTCAGATCAGGGGGAAGAGGTCTTATCAGCTGCATTTCTCTTGATATCCTATGCCTTTGGGTCAAAAAAGTATCTTGCAGAAGACACAAATCATAAATAAAGATATAAAAGATAAATATATGCTTGCTGTGTTCTCATCCTTTCCCTCGGGATTTCTTAGTATTTAAGACAGAAAAGTGGCCTAACTGGACTTCTGCTCTCACCCAGTACAGTTGATCTTACATTTCACATGGGAGGTGGCACAAGCAGTTAGCACAAGTAGGGATGCCTTTCACAGGGTTCCTATAATAAGAGCCCTAGACAAATGGGTCTTGTGGTATTGCCACCTTCCTGCTTCTTTGAGTTAAATAACTCCTTTTTACCTACATCTCCAGCAGTTGAGACATGAGCGAGGGCAGAAAACTCTTCCTCTTTGTGAACACTGGTCCCTGTGATGTTCTGAGTAAACAGCCTGTGTGGATTCTCAGCACTACATCTACTCTTTCTACTTCAGCACATTGGGGAAGAGATCACTTAACATACTATGCTAATAAGCAAGTCACCCAACTGAGAAAAGGGAAGAAACAACAGCACAGAAAACATATTTTGGACACAGCATGTTCTCATCAACCTGTTATAATAGAGCCAGTGTAACTGCTCAAGAATTGCTGATTCCTGGCTTTTTCTGAGCCCGTAGACAACAGCAGAACTCTATTTCTCCACACTCTCCAGCAGCACATACAGAAGTCATTTTTCTTTAGCAAGGCTACACCTACTAGACACTCTCAAAAGACATGCAATTCCAGCAACCTGATGTGTCAAGTTGTCTGAATGTTGTCACCTTCATTGTGTGAATATGAATGTTATAATGACAGTACCAGGTTAACATCCTGCCACCTTTATTGAGAACCTCTAATAATTCTTGACTAATTGTTGATATAGGGTAAAAGGCATTACTAAATCATTTAGAGTCTAACCTATGTAAGGAAACCACAGTATGTCTTAGGAATTTTGTAATTACATTAGTAATTAATGAAGATGAGTATTTCCTTGTCTGGGGCATCAGCCAATGAATTGGAAGACTTGGGTTCCACATCCTGGTCTGACATTGATTTCCAGGGTGAACTTGGAAGAGTCATTTAGACTCTTGATGCTTTTTCTTAAATGGAGGTGATGTTCATTTGATTAGGATTGCAAGGATGTGTACAACAAAGCCTCAGCCATCCTTACAATGTAGGCCATATACATATCTAAGAGGAAAGAGTCTCTTAGCCCAAGTCTATTAATATCCAGCACACAATCTTCCAAGAAACACCCCCAAATCCACTAATCAGCCTGAAAAGATATATTTGTCATATATTGGCCCTTCATTTGGGGCCAAAAAGACTCTTTTTGTGTGCATGTGTGAATCGGGTTGAGTCATACAGTCAAACATTAAGTTTACAGAGCTTGGAACATATTTTAGTTTTCCATAGTCTGAAAACAGCAATTGTGTTTATGCAATCACAAAAATGACCTGTGGTAAACTTTCTCTTTAAATATTGATCTTCATAAAATGCAATTTTTGGCTTGGTTGAGTTTATTTTATAGTCTGCTGATGACCCTTGCGGGTGTTAATAGGATGAAATACAGTAACAGTTCTAGATCTTCTATCATCTGATTTCTTTCACCTCAGTATCATTCACTATACGTCCTCCAGTTGATGCAACAAAGAGAGCCTAGAGACAACATTGGTTCTGATTCATCAGCCTGAGTCATCCCACACAGTTCCAGGCTTTCCCCTGAACAATGTAAGGGTCCTATGGGAAAAACAGTATGAAATTAGGTAATTTAAACCAGTATAAGAATGTATATATAGAGAGGGATGATTGAAAGTCATAGAGGCAAGCTTAATCCTGACATTTCCTAACTCTTGAATGCTAGAATGACCAAAACTCCATTCTTATAACTCTATTTTTTGGGGTTTAGTAAGGATGTTCAATTCCTTGATATCAGGTGATGGAGAATGCAACTGAAGAAAGACAGCTTATGAACAGCTGCAAAAGCTAAATGTCAGCTCCTCGTCAGCTTTGTCCCTCAATTCTGGAGTGATCTGAGTCCAGACAACCTGAAGTTATCCGGTTTAACTCTCCTATGAAATGACTGTCATCGTATTTACCTGCTGTGGAGAGATCCTACACTCTCCGTGGACTCAGTTTCAGGGATACTTAGCTATTGACTGGAAAACACGTGAAACTCTCCATGTATACTGCTATTTAAGGACAATTGGCTATTGATCCATTAAAACGCACATTGGGTAGGATGCTTGTTTGTTTTTTATGCTTTGCCAGTGACTTCCACTCCTTCTCTGCCATTCTTCAGCAGTGAGGGTTTTTCTGAAGGCAAAGCCATAATACACTAGACTATCTAGAGACACTCAATAACTATGCAGTATGTAAGAAGAAAAAGAGAACTCTCTTCATAATAGAATTAAATGAAATATCCGCTTTGCCTGGCAGAGTAAGGAAAACAGAAAAGGTAAAGAAATGACACCTCTGATAGGTGTAGGATAAAGAGGGGAATTACAGATATACTTGAATTTTCGATTTCTCCGCATCACGCTGGTATATACACAAGCCATCATGGTTATTAACTGGTGGGTTTTTTTAATGGGACTGATTGACTTGTATAAAGTCTGTGCCTTGGTTTCTACATCTGTAAAACAGTTTTGGTTTTTGTTGGATTAAATTCAAAAAGGTTTACCAAGTAAGGAATATCTTCTGGAGGAGATGCTTATCTTCCCCAGATAAAACTTCACTTTACAAGGCTCAGTTCCAGCTCTGCACCCTTGGTAAGTCACACGTAGGAGTGATATGCACCTTGAAAGTCTTCACTGAATTCAGTGGGGCTCCATATTGTTGGGACAGTAGTAGTTACTTTGGTCATTACTCAGTCCTTATTTACTTTCACATTGCAAGATTTCTATTGCCCTTTTGGAATGTTTGGAGATTCAGCACAACAAGAAAAAAAATTTCCTGTCTAAAAATTTCCTTTCCTTGAAGGGAGCTGTCTGTACCTAACAGCTCATCAGTCTAAGAAGCTGAACAAATCCTGAAATCCTTTGGAGCAGGTACTAAGTTCAGGAGATGTCTTTGTGCTAAGCAAGGAAGGTATTTGCTCCAGAAATGTTTAATTATTGATAAGAATGATATCCTAAGCTAACTGTTTAAGGGTAAACTCTGATTCATGTGCAGTATATGCATTGAGTGAAATGAAAAGAAAATTGCATAAATATTTATGTTAGTTAATTGTGTTTATGTTAAAAGTTACAGTGTTTGTTTAATGTCTTTGCAAAATCTGTAAACTTGGCTTCTGGATAAAGGCCTTCACAATACTGTTTAGGGTTACAGCCACGTGTTCCTGTCACTCACTTGTAGCACTCCTGCAGAAAACCCAGACCTGTTTTATTCTCAGGTATCTAGCAAAGTTATACTGGCTATGCCTCAAACAGCCACTGAAACATTTCACACAATGATACTGAAAGTACAAACACGTGGACAGCTTTTCTTCTCTGTGGCTGAGAGAAATGTTTTGGATTTTGAACCTGAGGGTCTTTTATTCTGCCTTTATTTCTGTATCTCCCCAAAGAGCTTTTTCTATTTAAAGAAATAGAGACCTTAAACAGAAATGTTATTTTTCTCTGATTCACAAGCTTTTTCCTTGCGCTGAACTCTGGCAAAAAAAGGCCAGTTCTTACACTCTTGCTGAAGTAAACTTAAAATTAGAGCTAGGGAGACTTGAGTAAAACTTTGCCAGTTTGTTTGGCCTTTAGTGTGCGGCACAGAAACTATTCAGACACCATCAACGCTTCTTTGAATTGTTCGCTGTTAACTTCCATTGAAAACATGGATTTAAAGAGAGCTGGCTCAGACACATTCCCCACAATTGGTACCACAAGCAACAAACACAGCTCCTCCTCAGGCTCCTAGAAATACCTAGCCCTGAATAGATTTTACTCGTATCTTAAGAATAATTTCCTTATTAGCTTAAAATTTAGCTATGTGCAGTTCTCATGAGACTCAGAACTGTATTGGTAAAAATATTTCATAAGATCAGCTGTTCTCATAGGACAGCCTTAGCCTGGACTTTCCACTTCAGCTTTTGTTTCTTGATGATATCCACCATTAAAATAATACAAATCTTTGCTTCAAAGCAGCTAAAGATACTTTGGCATTCTCAGCAATGTTATGCTTTGCCATCAGAAATGTTATAGTAGAAGTATCTGTCTGCAAAGCAAAGTCTGAAAGCTGGAAATCCAGTCTATCCAGCACTGGATAGACTTTGGCTTTAAGAGAAAAATCTGTATATTAATCCTTATTTACTGAGTTCGACAGCAGAGCAGGTTTCTGCTCAGTACTTCACTGCAGCAGAGCACTTAAGCCTGGGTTTAGCATTGAGCAGTCAGTTCAGTGCTAAATTAAACATGGTCCTAGGGGTTCTGATGGACTACGGCCTTTTTGCGTGTGCACAAATCTTACCGATATCAAGTAAATTGTGTATGAGTAACTGCCACCAAGTATGCACTCCAGTCTCACACTTGGTATCAAAGAGAATTTGATCTGAATATGCAAGCTAAAATACTTTCTGTATTAGAAGTTCTTATTATTTTTCTCTGTATTTTTTCAAAAGAATTTAAATGTGAGAACATGCTGACATTGTTGAGGCTTGTCCTTAACTGCAAGATAAATTTCAAATTCACTCTATCAGTTGTTTTTAATAAGAAATGTAAACATGTAGGATCCTTCTGCAATGTCCTCGAACAGGATCTTTTGTTAACAGTGATAGGGTGCTAGGGCTGGTAAATCACAACTATTTTCTCACCAGGCTTTGTCATTTTCAGTGAAACGTATTATTGATTATGAAAGCTGATTTAAATTTGACTTTAGCAGCACTGACACTTAATCTTGGTTTTACCCATGACAGAATACCTGACAAAAATAGCATTCAAAGGCTCAGATCTATTGGCATTTGCATTGACTAGACTGTGTTAAGTTCAGAGCTACAAAGTTGTTAATACCAAAACTAGCGAAAAAAACCAAGAAGGGAAGACTGCCTTTCAGCTCAATGCTGAAGCACTAGGAATTGAAGTTCACACATTCTGGAGTGTTTTAGAAAGTTAATTAAGATAACAAGTGTAACAGTGCTTTAATGCTTGAAGATGCTTTCAAGTTTCAGGTTGCTAGGTACAGACATACACCCAAAGAAATTTTCTTCACAAAATACATACATCTTTGAGAAAAGGTGGCGATCCCTGTCTTCAGACTAGTTCTTTGGATGTAACCATCTAGGTTAGCTTTCTTCTCATTCAGTTCAGAGCGGTGCTTCATTACAGAAGGTATTCTAGCAAGACTTAGGTGCTTTTGAGCCCCCAGCTTGCATACGGTTAGGGACAAATTCTACACAGTACTCATGGTGGGCCCAGTGCACACCATCGCACACAGTCTGAGTGCCTTCTCAAAGGTCCAGTTAGCTCCAAAACACATGCTTTGTGTTTTGTAAAAACATGGCTGCCCAGAGCACTCTGATATTTTCACGGTAATCATGAATTTAGGGAAGTGACCGTATGCATGTGCTATAAATAGATAATGTAATACCCAGACAGGTTCACAATCCCTGTCAGCATCACACCTAGAAATGGTTTCTTGGGAAGGTTAAGGTTATGTTTACCTTGGCTGATACAAAAAAAACCCCAAGAATGCTGATTTCAAAAGGTATATCTTGGATGGTTGTCTCTAAAAGGATGCTCAATAAGGCAGATGTTTTTCATCCACTGCAGAGTTCACAGGAATACACACTCACTGTCCACATGTTCTCTGTAACCATAATCATTTACATGCAGTCCTAAAAAGGGTGCTACAGCCTATATGAGTCAAATTCCATCTTGTTGACGCAACCCACTTCAGCTGTTACAATGGCAAAAATGTTACTATGCTATAATTAATCTGGCCTGAGACTTAAGACTATGACATTAAAGTAGGTTGCTGTCTCTTTTAAACACTGCGTTAATCTATAGTAGAGTGCAAAAAGCAGAGCAAAATTAAAATCAAATGCAGTGATAGCTTCCAAACATGACAAACAGTCTTACAAACATCAACAATGTAATACTGGTACACTATAAAGCCTAAACAAATGTGCTGAGAGAAGAATTTGGCTTTCTGCACTCTGCAAAATATTTGGTGGCACTAGGAGAAAACCCCTATTGGCAAAGTTAACTATGGACCATCAGAATTAAAAGATAAAGTACTTAAAAATTAAAAGATAAAGGCTAAATGCTTGCATAAAAACAGATTGGTTGTCAGAGCCAAATGCATACGCAGCACTTCTGCCAAAACCCTTCATGTAAAGTGCTAAGAGACTTTTCAAATGGCTTTTTGTCTATTTGATGTGAAAATAGGATGCAGTAACAATACTTCCAAAATTCAGGGGTTTTGAAGTGTCTTGCACATCAGGACTAAACTTGTCATCTGTGAGAAAAGCATGGCAACTGCCTTAGAAAAAATCTCATGTTTTGGTGCAATGGAAAGGATTTGTGATAAAACAATAGAAACTAAAATCGAGGGGAAAAAAAACATCAGAAGCCAGGTCCCTCTTCTTCACTTCTCTAGTTATCATCTTACGTTTATTGCCTTTAAGAAATATTCATGGAAGATAAATTTTTTCCCTCTTTTTTTCAGAGGCCTGAAGAAATGGGTTTAATGTCTCCCTTAAGCCTATGCATATGCACTGGACAAATTGCTCTGGCATAAAGGCAGAGGAAAGCCTCAGCAAAATGACTTGAGGAAAATTTGGTGTTGGGGAAACCTCTGGTTGCCTTTAGCAAGTGGAAACAAAAGGACCTGGTTTTCAGTAATGCTTAGATTGGCAACTAAAGCCCAGATCTTTGAAAGAATTCAACTCCGTTTTTGTCATCAAAACACAGAGGCCAGATGTCCAGAAATGTTCAGCAGCATGCAGAGCACTGAGCTTTCTCTGTCTGGCCAGATGCACCACCGTTTGAGCATGGAGAAATAGAAGATTCAGACTCCCTTTTCATGGGAAATATTTGCTACCATAACTACATCTCACAGGACCCATCATTGTCACTGTTATTATTAAACACAACATTTTTATCAACTGAATTGCTTCCTCAGGTTCTCAAAAAATTTGCCTTACACATCTAAATAGTTTGCAGCAAACAAAATCTTGACAAATGATCAAGGGATACAACTATTTTAAAAATCACTCTCATAAAACAAAAAATTTTTGGAAGGCCCAGAAGTATGGACTGAAAGTATGGTTCGGCTTCAATAGGGTTTGCTACTTCATGTTCGGCTTCATGCTATCACAATGACACAGCTCCTGACCAGTGTGGAGCACAGACAGTGCAATCAGCCTGCAAATGTTCCCACAGATGTGCTCCGAATCTGCAAATCCTGGGCTACAGCCACAGGGAGAACAGTCAGAACTGATCTGTATTTCTGATAGCAAGTGCTTTAAGGTGCTTGTGTTAATCAAGAGGAGCAAGCTAGCTATTAACTAATTGCATTAAAGAAGCATGAGAAGACCTGAGCTGAAGGATATAAAAAAACCCAAAGAAAAATACGTTGAGCAAAATAGAAAAAGGTAGTGATAAAAGACTTTGCTAATCATAAACTAAGAAGCCAGTTATGGGGAAGGGATGAGTCCCTGACAGAAGATCTGATAATTATTGAAATTCAGGGTAAAACTCTTGGAAAGAGATATAAGAAACCCCAGAAACAAACATTTGCCAAATAAAGAAATTAACGCTGTCCAAGAATGGCATTTATGGAAGCAGCCAGCTCTGATACAGTATCTCCTAAACAGAATTCAAAATACTGTAAGAAAAAAGGCAGAATACAGACAGAGTTCACCAGAACTAACCCAAAGGTGTCAACAACATTGCAGCAACCATCTCAAACTAAGGCAATGCCTGGCAGTAGGAAAAAAAGAAGAAATTCAGTGGATTATATCACTTTGGAAGTGCTTCTCTGCATACAAAGTATACACAAAGTATAGCTGGGATAAGAGTTGAGATAACGGTAATGGCCATTCCAACAGTGGTGGTGGCTATGAACACCCATGACAGGGCTGCCTAGCCTACAGTCTGCCGCAGCTGCCAATAGGATGGTCTTGAAGAAAGCCAGAAGTTGAGACCAGTCTGTTCTCTGGTGTAACCTCCCATCATCTAGAAATCAGCGGATGAAGGGCTTCCAGAGATGAAGTTTGCAGTTTGTTAGATGTCACTGATGACTACCCTCCTCAAACTTGTGTAGTTTCTTTTTGAGACCCTGTTTTACCCCCAAACATCTGATGTCTGCAGATTTCATTGTATAGTTATTAACTTCATGAAGCAAGTCAAGTTTCTTTTGTTTTAAATCTATTGTTTGACAAATTCACTGGACAGCCTGTAAGTTTTATTTTGGGAAAAACAGTGAATAAACGTTTCTATTTCCCCTTCTTCATAGTACTTCATATTATCACAAATTTTTTATGGGCCTCTGCCATATTTTGTCTCTGCCCAGCAATTATCTCTTTCAAGGCAGAATCCTACTTTGTTTAGCTTTCTTGAGGGAACATGTTTTATGCCTTTGATTATCATTGTTGCACTATCCCACATCTTTTCTAGATCTACTATACATTTTTGGGTGAGGATGACCAAACCTGCATGCTCAGTTTAAGAAGGGACCACATCAATTCCTTGCTTGGTATTGCAGTTTTCTTTTCTATGCTAGCTGAGCACCGAGTATTCCATTAGATTTAAGGATTTAAAGAACTGGCAAGAAAGACCCTCCAAAAAAGGATGGCATGAATGTTCTTTTCCTCTTTCTTTTTTCCTCTAACATGCACAGCAAACACTTGATATTCTTAGTTCCTTTGACAGGGGACAGGAGATCATCTGCCATATGCAGGTGTAGCATACAGAATACACTGCCCTGTGGAATGCAGGTTTTGCATTTGCATTGCCGCAATGTCAAACAGGAAGTGAATAATGGGAAATGGGGCAGAACTAAAATCATTTCTCACTTGACTAGGTAAAAGATCAATATATCAAATAAAATTGACTTGCATTTATAATGTAATGTAAGACTCAGTAAGGCCACAGAAGACAAAGGGAGTTTTGCCACTAATTTCAGCATTTCAATGAGGCAAGAACATTTTATAGATGGTCTTATACACCCATAAATACCAATCCATTGAGTAATAACATGCGTTTACTATCTCTTTGTAATAAATCGGCATATCATCCCTCTTCCTCTCTGCTCTCACGGCAAGCCAAAGCTTTTAATGACGTTTATAAGTTAAAATGGTAATTGCATTTGCTACTTCAGTGTCCCAGCTCTCAAGATTATTCCTATGCAATTTATAATGTCAAACTGGGTGTAGATTCCTTGTTGTTTGCTTGTAATAGAAAAAAGTTATTTTTATTTTTCAAACTAACAAATTACAGAACTGAAACAAAAACGTATGTGAAAGTAATGCTATTAAGGCTGAAAAAACCCTTTCCATAGCCAGAAAGTTTTGAAAATGTAGAGGGGCTATGTTTCAGATTACTGTCTCTCCATTCGCTACTCTAAACCTTCCAGGACAGAAATTAGGGAAAGCAGCAAAATTAAAATGAAAGAAAGGAATATCTTGGACATTATTCCTATTATTGGACTCAGTAGTGCAAAAGAGGGGGAAACAAATAATTGAAAATTATGAAGGTTTAAAAGATTAATCTTTTATATTATAAAATAACATCCAAAAAAAGTTCAATTGAGTTCCAGCCTTCTTTTAATAGAAGCAACTCTGAAATTTCAAAATGTTACACTAAGTTACTATTTACTTTTTTGAGCAGTCATATGACTCAGGTTGTTAGATGAGAGCCTATTGCCTCTCTTACTCTGAAAAAAGTAGGTGTAAAATAGGTAATACAACACAAAGTAGATGAAAAAATAATCACCTCTCCCCCAAATTATTCCTAATCCAATCTGAGCCATAGAATTCTTATGTAATTGTAGGTAAATCACTTAAACCATAGTTTTCCTAGAGGGCCTCTTGTTTATGGTCTTGCGTGAACTCTGAGTGTTTGACTCAGGACAAGACAACAGCTAATGGACCCTGCTTTTCTTAAACTGAATGTTTTTTTAAATTTTTCTAAGATCTTTAATTTCCTTCTGCTGTTCATAGGCCTTTTAATTCAATTGGGGGGGAACAGTTATTGTAGGATTAACATCATTACCTGCTTTTGAAACTCAACTTTTTCCAATCCAATAGAGATATAAAATTTGTCATTAAATATACATGGTTCAATAGACTCACGTATACATATTTAGTAGACTAATTCCTTCTTGACCAAAAATCATTTTAGACTTCTACTTCAAACAAACAAAAAAGAAGTAAAGCTGTCATATTAATTCAACTCCCTGATCGACCCCTCAGGGAAAGGGCCAGCATTGCTTTTATTTTAAAAGCTCATAAGATGTGTTTGTGTTTAATTTGGTTCTGTAGTTATTTGTTCAGTATGCAGTGCAAATTTTTCTGGCTACAGACATGGGATATGGTAAACCTTTGCCTGGATCAATGTCCAACCTCTTTTAAGTTGCGGAGAAAGTTACTCTCTCATAAAGTTCAGACCTGCCAGACTCAATAACTCTACAAAAATGTTCAGATGAAAATTGCTTCAAGCAATCCTAGTAGAAAGCCAGCACCTCACCCCTAGTTTAAAGTTATGATCCTTATCATAATTAATTCAATAAAGAAGTAATGTACTGCAACCTAGGCATAGAGAATAATTTTCTGTCCTGACTGGTATAAACTTTCAGCTAGGGACGTTTAAACTCTGGACCTGATCTTTTAGAGCAAATAATAAATTACAGACCTAGAGTCAGCAGATTACAGCTGAAGTTGAACCATCATAAATATGTTGCTACGTCTAAGAAAAGGTACACTGGACAGGAGTGATAAAAAGTATAATACTATTTATAAATTCAACAAAAATGCTATTTCACTGACAAATTAAAAACTAACATTTTTTGAGCTGTGAATGTATTGAAGAGTAGGAATTTATACGTGATTCTTGTAAGCTGACATACCTTGCATCTTAAATTTAAAATCGACGTTTTTCTGCTGGTGAAATATAGACCTGTCAAACTAACACTTTTGCAGAGGGTGTTTATTTGAAAGATCCAGTCTCAAATTATTTACTGCATTTATGATTCACCTTACTTTTGTTCAATGTTATTGCTCTGCTGTCACACCTTTTCCTTGCACTATTGTGAGAAGCAGATCCTGCCACAGAGATATGCTTATCTAGTCTAAAATACCCTCAAGACACAGAGGAGTAACTACCTTTTGCCTGTCTACCCATCTGAAGATTTCCATTCTTTATTCTGGAAAGAAATATGCACTGACAACGGTGGGCATGCAAAGAAATAGCATAGGTGTAGAGCTAAGTAAACACACTACAATCATTCTTCAATGTATTCGTTGCTATTTTTACAATGTGCATTTAGTATTAAGAAAGAAAGACGACTTGCAGGGAAAGACCAGGCCCACTGAGTGAATGCAGTAAGGTAGAAGAAGTTGTTTTTGGACACTTACCTAAGTGTTCTTTTCCTCATCTGCTAGGATATGTTAAAGCAAATAGCCATTTTTTTAAACCAGCAAAGATGCAATGGTAAAGTTGAGTGTGTACTTCTTTAAGTTTTAGCTTTTATTTTATCAGCTCATCTCACATTCCATCTCATTGCATTCGGTCGTTTCTGTGCTGCAGTGTGACATAACTTGCTGCAGTGTTAACAGTTCCAAAACATGTAAATTGCTTTTCCAAGACATCTTATCCAAAACAAATATCCCCTTCTCACTCATTTAGTTTGAATATTCATAGATAATCTTTATGAGACATACTTAAATTACACACACTACATATATCACATATAAGAAATGTCTTTTTAAACCTAATATACATGGATCTGTATGCTGTTTCTACTGTTTGTCATTACTGTTACCTATACCTATTTATATTTTATTCTCTCAGTTCTTACTGTAGAGAGGTTAACCACATCTCTACCTTTAAAATAATGCAAGATGAAAATTGCAGAACTATTAGGAAACATTTGTGACCTAAAATTTCAATAATATCCAAGCACTGATGCATTATAAATTACGACTCATATGTAGTTACAACAAGAGAACATGTGTAGTACCCGGACTTGCAAATGCTCATCCAGGTGAAAAATCCCAATGATGAAGAGGATTCCCAGCTTATTTTTTAGAAGTTACTGAATGAGGGGGGTTTTGCAGGATTTTAACTCATATAAAACTTTCTTAATCACACCACAATATTATGTTATCCTAAAGCAAAAAAGCAACCCAAATCTCTCTAAAACAGGCTTTGAGTAGAATGTAAGTCACATATATTTTCTGACTGAAAATAGTTGCTATGGATCTGCCAAGATAAAACAAAATTACATTATTAAGCATTAACAGCTACTCTTCTCACTTAAATTCTGTTTTGCTAATCATTGTGTTCTAGGTTAGCTTTACTCAATTGAGTAGCCTTTACACTGTGAGTAGTTTATATTACACAAATTACAATTCTCAAGCTTACTTGTGTACAAGATAAGGCTCAGATAATGTCAGTAGATGTTACTCTTTAGAAATATATTTGTATACTTTTACTATTTTGAAAGTAACACTGTATGGTATTTCAGGTTCTTTTATGCTACATTACCTCCACTTTAGAAGTGTCTTAAATAAATTTAAGCTCGCATATGTGTACGTACGATCACATAATCTAAAAGCCTACCCAGCAATTAAACACCTAAAATCAGTTCAAATGATTGATCAGTTATTTACAGTATGCACAAACCAAGATGTATAGGAAGTAAGTCAACGCACTAGAGATTGGTTGCTGTTACAACAAATGCGTTTTTGCCAGAATGTTTGACCAACACTTGCAACCCTGCACCCCCACCCCCTTTGAGTCCCCCTTGGATTGATTAAATTGGCTCAAGATGACACCAATAATTGGCTCAAGATGCCGCTTCGACAGACCCAATGATCCATATCTTTGCATTCCCTAAAATCAGGCCTTTCAGCTCTGTGTTAGATTTAGGATGGTTTACATTGGCTCTGTCACAAACATTTTAATAAAGTCCCAGAGAAACCTCAAACTGGTGACATCATTGGATGGTGTTAAAAAAAAAGTTCCACTTTGCTGGTTAGTGGTTAGCCTTTATAATCCGATCAGAATCTTTTTTTCCACTATATTTTGTCATTCCTTTATAACTCTCTGCAATTAGGACCATAGTATTAAAAAGAGAAAAAATTAATATTAGAAACAATATTAGAAAACAATTCTAAATATTTTGACATCAAGTAGTAAAAGGAAAAAACCCAACCTCAAACATCTACTGTATCCTAAGGGCAGGAGGACTTCAACTGCTGGGTGTGTTTTTGAACTATTAGATGAATTAATTACAATGAAAGTATTGCCTGTTCTCATGAGACCATTGGATAAATGAAATGCAAAATAATGTTATCAAACTCACTGGAAAGGGTAATAGTCATTTAACCACTTTTAGAAAATAAATTGCAAATCCTTTCATGTGTCCCAAGACTGTATATACATCTGGGTTCAGATAATAGGCACAGGGCCTGATTCTCCTGTAGTTTATGTGCATATAAAAAAACCAAAAGATGCTCCACTGACATCAGAGACAATGCTAGTAAAAGTCTGAAGCTGCTGAGAACCATTCCCATGCATTTGTCTATTTTTTCCTGAATGCATGGCTTTTTAAAAATTAGCATTTTCAGTCATTAATTCTCATCCACCCCAAGGACGGAGTCGCCACGGAGCTCCACAACACAGGCACTCCTGTTATCTGATATCTAGGCTCCTTGAGCTTTCCAGTTTTTTGAGTTTAAACAGATGACAGTCCTTGTGTCATCAGATGTTATTACTTAATTACTTCTAGCAGTGGACTTTATATAAAAAGGTTACTCTGAGTACTTTTTTCCACAACACACTGGAAAATTTGACGTGCTTTTCCTTTTCAAACTCAAAGGCTGATTTCATGTCCTGAATTTCCATACTATTGTCCTGAAAAATATGAAAATCCCAAGCAAGTGAAAGCTAAAGTCTACACCCAGTTTAAAGCACAGGAACAGCGTGCCTTGCCAGGTGCCAGGATTTCCTGTGATAACTAAATCTTATTTATAATACAGTAGCATCCTGACACTCAACCACAGCCCGAGAGCCACTGTTGCTAAATGCTGTACTGATGTGTGGTAGATGCTCCAAAGCCCTAATGCCATCCTTGATAACTGGAAATCAAAACAGAGTAGGTCAGCAGAAGAGGGAGCAAAGGGGTAGGAAATGACTTATTTAAGGTCAGTAGCAGAGCCAGCATTTGAACTCAGCTCTTCTACTCTGTACGGCAGTGCATTACCAGCAAAAGTTTCTGCCTCACATGCCAATATTGTATCAGACCTCACTACCTCTTCACATGAAGCAGAGGACACTCAGCTCTTCACAGCTAAGGAGTCTACATGGATTCAATGGACTGCTTTATTCTCAATGTGTACAGGCAGCAGTGTAAGCAAAATATGACTGGGATACTTCTACACTAAAAGTTGCTGTTCAGCTACATGCACTATTGGTCCCTTTCACGCACAAGGTATTTGAGAGCAGGAGGTAGTTCGTTTTTCGTTCTTTCTTTATAAAACAAACTGTTGGGTCCAGATGCTTGGCTAGTGCGAATCAGCATCACCACATCATCCTCAATTTACACTTCTCACCAAAGAAAAGGGAGGCCTTTTGATTTCTACAGTCAGTTTGAGCTCCTCTCAAAAATCAAACACAAATAAAAGAGCTTTGCTATCAAAACACAGAAATATTTATTTTTAACACGTTAGTTAAAAACATGATAGCATGCTTTAATGGTCTAAAAAAATAAACTGGCTTTCAAAACTAAATCAACTTTCTCAACAGATATAATGCTTACAACCTGTATAAAAGCATACTGATACTGTTGCACAAATATTAGGTAAATATAGATAAAAGTATTATTTTTGTCATTCTGTTCTTTTTCAAACATTCTTTACAACACTGGGGTAAAATACAATTACTTTTACAAAAAGCCTATATTTTAGAAAATATTTCCTGTAAATGCTAAAAGCTTTACTCTTTTCTCCTCTTTTTTTCCCTTTTTTTTTTTGAAGAAAAAACACAGCAGGATAACTGCAAGCATATTTCCAAAATAAAATGAAAAAGGTGATTTTCCAGGTTTCAATATGTAACAGCTTTTTAAATTATCCAATACGCTGTCTTGATTCTGTACAAATGTTCCCTTCCTTCAAAGAGACAAAAAAGCATGTACTGCCAGATCTGATTGTATGTAGAGAGTGGATCTGATCCCCTTGTCACTAAGGTTACTAATCAAATTTCCATCCAATATGCTCATGCAGGATTTCCTGATCAAACACTTAAATCTGCCCCCTCTGCACCCCCATTAGCTAACATGTTTTATATGTAGCGGGGTCATCAAAAGTGTAATTCCCTCAAAGAAACCTAATCCTGCCCTCTTGTCAACCAGCAGATAGCTAATAATGCTTTCTATCCTACATTTTTTGAACATCAATAGCATACCAGAAATTAAGATCTTATTTTAATCTCACAACAGATGTTCAAAACAAAGGTACCGCATATGTACGTTACATGTATCTAAAAACAGTCAGGTGAAGAAATAAGGAAGTCACATATGAGATTAGCTTGTTTTTCCCCAGGAAAATATAAAGTCATTTCTTGTTTGTTTGGGCTGAGTAACGATCCTGCAGAACCTAATGAAGTAAGGTATCTGGACCACAGTATAACTTCAGTGTTGAAGCAATGGTACGTTTGGAGACAACCTCAGGCCAGTCCCCAAACACAATCATTTGGGAAAGCTGCAGAGGCGACATGGATCTGTTTCAGTGGGTCACTCACAACACGTGTGTTCATCCTCACACATGCTTCCCTTTCTCACATGGATTTCTACAACTTCTCTGCTCTGAATAATCACTAGGTGTTTTATCACTGCTTTTCTCTTCCTTCATATGAAAAAAAAAAAGCCAAAGCAAAAGAAGAAAACTATCAAATCTATTTCAATGCAAACAAAAGTCCATACTGTTACTGAAGGTGGTTTTCATTCTCAAAACCACCTTTTTTTTAAAAAGAAATAATAAAATCAAACCTCGGTCCAAGTTGGTGTTTTTTTTTGTTGTTGTTGTTAATGAATTTCTTTATTAACAGGTTCAATAAGAATATTCACTAAAGAAATATAACCTCCATGATGATCCTTTTGGAGGTCTGTGTGTGGGTGTGTTTTTTTTTTTCTTTCTCTTTTTTCCTGAGCAATGGTCACAATCAGAGTAGCAGAAGTGGGTCAGGAAATTTAACCTGACTGGTCGAACTCTGGGCTGAATCTGTAAGGTCTACAAGGCCCAGGTTTGTCAGAACTCAGTGGATTATATGCATCTGAATGGCAAAACAGATTTAAAATGCTGTCTATTTCAACTTAACATTTGCCCTAGACATTGCCGAATTTCAATTAATATGAGCTCTATTGACTCAGCTTTAGCAGTCAGCCACTTTGGTATCAAAATGTAATTGCATATGCTGTAGTTAATTTTTCTTTTTTGATACATGGTCATTTAACAATTTTTTTAGTACCTAAACAGAACAAGTGCAATGTAATCCTTGTGTTTTCAGTTTTTGTTAGTGGTATTTTATGAAGTCAATATATAATGTTGACAGATCTGAATAATACTTCATGTGGAATTCTGTGGGACCTTTTAAAAATATTTTAAGTGTAACTGAATCATTTCAACTACTGTAAATGGTAAGAAAATGTATTTTAAGCATATAAATACCCTTTTGGAAAATGTTTGTTGAGCTTCAGGTTTTTATTGATTTTAAAATGACTTACTGAATAGAGTTAAGGAGAAAGAGCATAAAAGGATGATTTAATTTACTTCACATTTTTCTGTACACTAGCTTTAATGGAAAACAAGTGGGCAGTTTATGCTTTAACTAGAATAAAATTAAATATAATAATGTATGGGAACAAATTCAACTACAAAACTAGTTGCAGACAATCTGGGAATACTAGGTGTATGAGTTTTTAAAATAAAGCACTTCCTATGCTAAAAATTAATTTTCTTTTTGCCAATGAGTTTTTTCAGGCTTTTCTCTGATATTGTAGAACATACACATTTTTAAACACTGAAATGATAATCAAACACTTTCTAGGTGATGTTTAAAGACATTTAAATGAACTGCTCAGATTTTAGTTCCAAAAAATTAAGAAAGGATTCAGGAAAACTGCATTCCTGGAACAAACTACATAACAAGGAAATAATGTGGATACTGTAAGGTCTTATTTGTTTGTGTACAAAAATCATTTGTTTACTTGTAAACCTGGAAGTTTCAATTTGTAGCCTAGCCTGAAATCCTCATTTTGATATGAGTAACGCTATAATTTAATATCTAGTATGATCTTAAGCTTCGTTTTTGTTCCTAGCATATTTAATATACTTAGAAGTTTACCAAATCAGCCCAGTCATAGAAAAGGAAAGAATCAAGTAAGTTTCCAAACAGTAATATGAGTCTTAACGAGAGATTTCAAATGAAAACAGTGATGAGTTATGCAAACGCAGCTGATATTGCATCATACTCCCAAATCTTCTCTAAATTAGCTCTATGTCAGGGGGCTATGCTGAGAGAATAGGTTCTTGTGAAAGTGTGTCAGATTAAAAAAAAGTTAGAATAATATCAGTTTACTGCAAGATCTAAGACATCATTACATTTTATTGCAATGAGCAAAGTTTTATGTTCCTTTTTTGGTTGTTTGGGGGGAGGCTGTTTCATTTTAAAGCTATAGCTCAGTTTAACGTATTACTTTAAAGAATTACTTTCCTGGGTTTTTTTCAACAGAAAACATTTTCTGATTTTAGTGCCATCATGAGCTAAATAAGTAGATCTTGTCTAAGTGACAGATACTTTGAGTGCTCACAAGAGGAGTCCTTTAATATGAGCTGTGCTAGAAGAATGTCTGAACTGGTTCTACCTTCTGCACGGGGAGGTAGAAGAGTCCCAGGTAAACATTGTATGTCACAAAGTGTGTCTATAACTGAAAGAAAATATAACAGAGACCTTTGTTACATTTGACAGAACAAAATGTGACTTTTATGGGTGTTCTTTGTCATCCACTGTTGTAAAACATCAAAAAGGTAAGTCCTCAGATGGTGCAAATTTTGGAGTAAGGTTATACAGTAGAAGGCACCGTTGGCCTAAAGAAGCTCCACAGTATTTCTTCAGTTGCCAACAAAAAACTATAAAAATCTGCCAAAATCATGAATGTTAGCAAGAATTCAGTTATAACTCAGTTACAGAATACAGCCCAAAATGATGCAGAACAAAAAATCTGACTAGAGGTTTATGGCTGCCAGTTGTGACATGCTATATGTGGCTACAGCACTGCGGTGACTGAATTAAGTACCAGGAATATGGCTAGGATGTAACAGATATATATAGGGAGTATCAAATTAATATTAGAAATTTTGTATGTATATATGTATGTTTGGCTTTCATTTATATGTTTATATAGATGAGTTTCATACAAGAACAACAAATTTTAGTTTATATGCACAGCCTTTTTTAATTATTATGTAATAACAAAGACATATTGGTGCAACGTATAATAGACATGTAAATAATAATTCTTTTTAATGATCTTCATGATAGCTAGCTACGTGGTTATGCCCCACTAAGCAGATATTATCAACGGGAGAAAATGCAAGATTCCTGTCTATTAAACTTCACAACTGTTTTTCCCGTCAGAGCTACTTATCTATGTATTTATCTATTAGTTTTGTTGTAAGCATCGCTTCTGCATAAACAGATTCATTTTCAATGCTTCTGTACATTAGCTTCACTTTGGGGACATGTGACTGAGCTACACGTATTAAGTGATTGTTGAAGTTAGACAAGAAGTTGATAGTAACAGAAACTGGAAAGCAGAAGCCAAAGCTTTGTCTTTCTAACTCCAAAGTCTTCATGTGAAAGATCATAGAATTATAGAATGGTTTGGGTTGGAAGGGACCTTAGTTAGAAAGGAACCTGGACTATCACCGAGTTCCAACCCCCCGGCCATGGGCAGGGACACCTCCCACCAGCCCAGGTTGCTCACAGCCCCATCCAGCCTGGCCTTGAACACTTCCAGGGATGGGGCAGCCACAGCTTCTCTGGGCAGCGTGTTCCAGTGCCTCAACACCCTCAGAGTAAAGAATTTCTTCCCAATACCTAATCTAAATCTACCCTCTTTCAGTTTAAAACTGTTACCACTTGTCCTATTGCTGCACTCCCAGATAAGGAGTCCCTCTCCATCTTTCCTGTAGCCCTGCTTTCAGTACTGGAAGGCTGCTATAAGGTCTTCCTGGAGCCTTCTCTTCCCAATGGTGAACCATCCCAACTCTCTCAGCCTGTCTTCATACGAGGGGTGCCCCAGCCCTCAGATCCTCTTCGCGGTCCTCCCCCAGACTCGCTCCAACAGCTCCACGTCCTTCTTGTGCTGAGGACTCCAAAGCTGGATGCAGTACTCCAGGTGGGGTCTCACCAGAGCAGAGTAGAGGGGCAGAATCACCTCCCTCGACCTGCTGACACCTGTCCCTCGACACTTCTTTTGATGCAGCCCAGGATGCAGTCACCTTTCTGGGCTGCAAGTGCACATTGCCGGGTCACATTAACTTCTCATCAACAAGCATGGCACCTCTCCTCGTTGGCTTCTCTATCACTTGGAGAAGGAAGTTATCATCAATGCATCCCAGGAACCCCCTGGATTGCTTACACCCTGCTGTGTTGTCCCTCCAACAGATATTGGGGTGTTTGAAGTCTCCCCATGAGGACCAGGGCTTGCGAACATGAGGCTGCTCCTATCTGTCTATAGAGGCTCTCATCCGCTTGGTCTTCCTGGTTGGGTGGCCTGTAGCAGACCCCCACTGTAATGTCACCTGTCCCTGCCCTCCCTTTAATCCTGACCCATAGGGTCTCAGTCATCTTCTCATCCATCCCGAGGCAGAGCTCCATGCACTCCAGCTGGTCCTTGACACAGAGGGAGACACCCTGTCCTCATCTCTGCTGCCTGTCCTTCCTAAAGAGCCTGTATCCTTCCATTCCAACATTCCTGTCACAGGAGTCATCCCACCACGTCTCTGTGATGCCAATAAGATCATAGCCCTGCAGGTGTGCACGTCTCTAACTTCTCTTGTTTATTCCCCATGCTACGTGCATTTGCATAGAGGCATTTAAGTTGGGCCCCTGATGAAGGTGACTTACTGGCTGGACTGGCTGGAATTCCTTTGTGCTGTACTCCAGGTGTTCTCCTGCTGACCTGCAACCCTTCTCCAGGCTCTGGGCATCTATTGCTGGCACTGGCATCAAACCGGTAGGAGTTGGATGGATTGAAGTTCCCCTTCCTGACAACTTTAGTTTAAAGCCCTCTTCACAAGCTTGGCAAGCCTCTGATTGAAGATGCTCTTCCCCTTCTCTGACAGATAGACCCCACCAGCCCCCAGTAGACCTTTTTTCTCAAAGCGGTCCTCTGGCTGTGGCACCAGTTGTGTAACCATTTGTTGACTCGACAGATTCAACTGGCCCTTTCAAATCCCTTTGACCAGGAGGACTGATGAAAAAACTACCTGCAACCATCCTATTCTACCATTGTTTACCTCTCTATGAAATGTAGAAGCCCCTTCTCCTTGGGTCTGTACTGAGTAGCTCCCTGGAACAAACCCACATTCCCTCTCAGCAGTGTGTTAACCCTGGGAAGATGTATACTGCTCCTGAGGCAGACGTTTAGGCAAGAGGACAGGGAGGAATACCCATCGCCACAAATTAGAGCTGTTGAAAGATTACAAAGACAGGCGTACAATTTTCTAGGCCTTTTCTCAGCTTTCCACCTTGAGCTTTTAAAAAAATACTCTCTGAAACCGTAAGTATTTCATATACCTGTTACTTATAGAGGATGAAACTCAATTCATCCTTTTAAAGACAGAGGAACAAGCATTTATTCAGAAGGGCCACCTGGTAAAATGAAACTCAATCCAACTGTCAGGCTGCCTGAAAGTTTGATTCAGAATCTTCTACTGCAGCCTAAAGTAAAATAAAAGTTGCAGCCTCTGCCTTTTCTTGTGGTGCTGCTGTGTATATCTGTTCCTTATTGGAGCTTTCCACATCCAGACATGCACATCCATACCAGAAAAAAACATCTACTGGCAGAGAACAGAGCACAGAAAGGGCAGGAAGGCCAGCCTATGGCCTTGTATGTCATGGGAACTTTTACCAACTCTCTTCAAAATAGAATACAGTGACTATGAAAGAAAGGTAGGCACTTAATGAGCATTTGCGTCTCAAAATTTCTTGCTTTTTTTCCTTGCATGTCTAACACATACATTGCATTTAAAATAAATTTTTGCCTGTGATTATTTAGATTCTGGTCATCTGTTCCACAACTATGCCCTGTAGGTGTTAGAGAGACACAGAAATCATATGTATCTAGGCACTTCACATGGCTGTTTTGGCTTGTTAAATCTAGAAATGGAGTGCCCGAATATCAGGGCAAAGGGGAATAGAAAAGTAACTTCCAGAATACTCTCAAAGAATAATACGACCTTGTACAATTATCCATGAATCAAAGGTAGTCAGAACCAGCATTGCACAGAGAAGTCAAGCGGAAGCACAGAGTCTGTGACTTGCCCAAGGTCACCCAGCAGTCAGTGACAGGAATGGGAACGGGCCAAGGTCTCTCTACTGCCATAAACATGCCTTTATTTTAATCCAAACTGTGACACTGACATGCAGTGACACGTCTCCCAGTCAATATTTAGCATACATATGCTTCAAACTAGCCTTACTGATACCTACAGGTATATCAGGCTAAAAAATATGCTTAAAATACAAATCCTAGAAAGTAAAAGGCAAAATGTTAAGAATCCTTGGGAAAGTTGTGAAGAACTCTGTGGCACAGTTCTGTATCTCCTATTCCAGACCCAAAAGGTAAATATTTCTTGTTTGTTGATTATGTTTTAAGAACTGAAGGCCTCATACCAGAAGTCATACATGTTTGGTTTAGACAGGAATATTTTGATTTTGAAGAGGGAGGCTTTGGTACTCTCTGTTAATTGTTTAAAAACAGATACACTGCAGAATCAGTAGAGAATAAAAACAAAGAAAATTTTCTTGTCTAAAGGAAATTTTCTTTATTTTCTACTTGTGTCCACTGCAAATGAGAGGATTTACAACAGCTTTTTCTTTTCCTGCTTGTCTGTTTCTTGATCAGAAATAGCTGCCTGCATAATAAATTTTGTATAAAATTAAAAAGACTTTAAGAAGCCTCCTGTCTTATTTCTAATGAAACAGACAATTTTTGCTTGTATTTGTGGAGTAAGAATTGGAATATATTTCCTTAGATATTTTCCTCAAAATTTTTAAAGAAGAAAAATTCCCCAAAAACAAATACAGAAGGAAAAAAAGAGAAACCTAATCCTGGAATCTCTAATCAAAGAATAACTTAATTTTTACATAGTGACACTTTGGCTTCGGGCAAATAATCATTTATATTTTGTCAATTACTGCATTTTCCCCACAGTTGTTTTTTTAATGGCTGAAATTAAATTAGTCAAATTAGACATCATGTTACTCCATAAGCAACAAGGCAGAAATCCGTCTAGCTTCAGTTACAAAATACACAACTAAATGTACTTGTTCTGCTTCATGTCATAAATATGGCCACAGGGTACTTTTAACAGGCTATGTGTTAAAAAGAAATAAAATAGTAGAAATTCTGTAAAATACTAGTCTGAAAAAATAATAATAGTCATGTTCCTTCTGAATGGGACTTTCGTTGAAGTAAAACCTGCAAATTTGGGCCTTTGGTGCGGTCCTGCAGCATATGAACATTCCAGAGGAAACCATGAAAACAATGATCCAAAATATTAATTTAAAGAAAACCAAAACTGCAACTAAAAGGAGAAAAAAACCTAGACAGCTGCATGTATAGGGTTGTTTTTTTTTTCCATTGCCTAGAATTGAAGCTAGGGATAGCTCAATTCCTTTGTCACACACCACGTAAGGGCTAAGGCTCACATGTAGGCTGGGCAATGGCTGTAATCATTTTACTGGGAACTGCTGAATGTTGAACTCTTGAAAATTTGATTCACTGTGTAGATCTTTATTACCAGAAGCCCTAAATCACCTCTGATTTTTAATTTAATTTAAATTTAAATTTAAAGCATCTATGCAGACTGTTGCATGTATGTTATATGCAACATGAATACATTGCACAATCAAATGTGGGTTTTTTTTTTCCAAATATAGTACCTTCTTGCCAAAAACTCTTACTCAACAGCGGCAGAATGGAAATAAATAAACAAGGTGCTGGAGAAAGAGATGTGCTGCAGCTTCACTTCCAATCCAAATTGACTGAGTTCTGTCAGACAGATAGTTGAAGTTTAGCCTTTTATTCCAGAAAGCCAATGTGCAACAAACAGCAATCCTATCATTTTTTGGGGTTGTTCAGCCTGGAGAAGAGAAGGCTCTGGGGAGACCTTATAGCGGCCTTCCAGTCCCTAAAGGGGGCCTACAGGAGAGCTGGGGAGGGACTTTTTACTGGGGCATGTAGTGATGGGACGAGGGGGAACGGCTTTAAGCTGGAAGAGGGCAGGTTTAGATTAAACATTAGGAAGAAGTTTTTCACTTTAAGGGTGGTGAGGCACTGGAACAGGTTGCCCAGAGAGGCTGTTGAAGCCCCGTCCCTGGAGGTGTTCAAGGCCAGGCTGGACGTGGCCTTGGGCACCCTGGGCTGGTGGGAGGTGTCCCTGCCTATGGCAGGGGGTTGGAACTCGATGATCTTCAAGGTCCCTTCCAACCTAAACCATTCTGTGATTCTATGATTAATGCCTAGAGATATCCCACATGCACAGTCAAATTTGTTTTTCAGTGACTACATCCAGGCCAATGCTGAACTGAAGAGCCTGGTCTTAATTTCAGCATTGTAAATTCCCAGTATTTTACTTTGAGTTGCACAATGTCTGATATTTCTAGCTCGTGAAGTCACGAAATTTGACAAGTCCTATACTCTTTTAGTTAAATTGCTTATGCTCACTGATGTGGGAAAAATCTTAATGGTACAATCCCTAAGCACCCAAGCAATTCAAAACCAGAAGTCAAATAAATACAAAATACCACTTTTTAAACTCCCCCAATTGTTAAGCTTCCTTTGATTTTTTGAGGACCTGAACTCAGGATTCTAAATGCTGGGACTTTGCAATATTGTTAACAAGCCTTCCTTTGCTGGTTTAAGTTAAGGCCCTTGTCTGTCTCAGAGGTTCTCTCATCACTTGACTTTCCAAATCATATGCAAGTCATAGGAAAAACTAATAGTCTCTAAAGATGAAGCAAAGGACCATAAAGGCACAAAGAAATCAGCATTATCAGCACAGGAAAACTATGTGTTGCCTTGCCCAAAGGAAATAAAATGGAGTCAAAACTTGGCTAGACTGAGACCAGAGGGTAAGCCTATTCATAAGAGCCTGCTGTTTAAATAAATTCTGCTTCCTTCATAGAATCACAGAAATAAGAGGAAAACACATTTTGGGTCTTGTCCTTCACAAACCAGCTATTTGCAAGCTACACTACATCCTTCAGCAACATGACAGAAGTTTACAGAGAGTCCTCAATTAAAGGTGCAGAATACTTATTCCTTGAAGAAGGATGGCAGTCTTGACGTATGTCCAAGGCTTTGCATCTTACAAGGCAAAAGAAGACAGTGTGGCCTCTTTGCTAATGTAGTTGGGGTTCTGTTAAGCTACATAATATCAAAATACCGATGCTGTAAAAGGCTCACGTGCTGCAAGTGTGACACAGGGCCACGTCCAGGTTACAAGGGTTGCTGACATGCTGTGGAATAAGGGATGCTAAACAATTTTTTTTGTCCAAAGTGCATGCACCTATCCTAAGAGACATTTTTTTAATTATTATTTCTGCAGTAGCTGCTTAGCAGGAACCTAGCTGAAAAGTATTCCAAAGAGAGAAGAGTATTGCCGCCTGCGCAGTGCAGGAACTGTACAAGCTAAGAAGAGCCGTACTTGATCAACACAGTACCCAGCCTCCAAGAATCATTATTTTGTTTCCTTCGATTCAGACTATAGTCACGCTCTTACACAATGAAGTCCAGGGGTCTCTCTACTGTCTCCCGTTTCACAGTCAGGGAGGTCCTTTCAATTTCTTGTATGAACTGAGTGCCAAGGAAGGGGTCAGCCATTTGTTAAAATGTTTGGCTCAATCATCACCCACTGCTTTTTGCTTGCCAAAAAGGAATTAGGAGATAGGAGGGCAGAGGAATAAGAACAGATCAGGAAAGGAAGCAAGAGGAGAACAGGGGAATGATCATTGAGCCGTTTTAGCAGGAAAATATTTCAGAGGAGGCAACATCTGATGTATATGACTCTCTGAAACAAGTCATATGAAGGGTTTTTTTAACTGCATTTTTGGTCAAGGAGAGAAAAGAAGATGGTGAAAAGCTGTCTGTTAACGGACAGATGCTGTTTCCTATAATGCAGAGTCTGCATACCTTCTCCAGTGGATACACATGGGGCCAAACCTCTGGAACACTTAATATCAAAGTCCTAATGAGGACAACTTGATCACTCTGCCTTGTAAGGGGCTGAAGCCTTTTCCAAGTCCGCTCTGAAAATCCTCAAGTATTGATGTACAATGTAAAAGTAGTAAAGCGCAGAGGGCAGTATTTTCAGCTGACAAATTATCCTGCCCCATCCTGGTAAGTATATGTTGTCTGTTCTAATACAGATTACAACAGTGTCTTTTTAACAACTACGGAAATCTATTTGTTATTAGGTATAGCCATAAAGAAACATTGCAAATATTTTCCATGCACCTCTATTAAATTTTACATTTATTGACTTTTATTTTGCATTTAAGGCTTTGTTATTATTTTATGGTAGCTAACTGTATATTTTTCTTTTTTTTTTTTTAAAAAATGAGCACCACAGTAAACAGTCACATGGACCCTCAAAGACAATTTGCACATGCAATCAAAAAAGCAAAAATGATTATTATTAATTAATCATAAACTTAGTATTGTAGGTTTCTGCCTAAAAACCTACATGCAGCTCAACACACTCAGAGATCAGAAAAAAAAATCTGAAAAAAAGAGAATATGGAAGAGCGACACACATATATATATATGCACCTCCCCATAACCAGTTACGAAACACAGGTGCTATTCAAAACCAATTGTCTATTAGAAAGGCACAGATTCATAATTCAGTAGAAAAGCCCAAAGTGTGTGCCTTTTATGGGCCCATACAACAGTATTTGATCAACTGTATTATCTTTAATAGCACCATCTTGAAACTTTTTAAAGAACATTTATTTGGTCATTAGCATTATAGGTAAAGTTCTGTAAAAGCATGAGGTTACTAAAGGGCTCATCCCATTCTGACATCAAGAAATTATTATAACTTGATGTATATTCCTGATTAATTCCTTAACAGTAACATTTTTTGTGAAATACCAAAACCGGATCTGCTGAGCACACCATGCTACCTCATCTGCTCATTAGATCTCGTATTTATTATTAAAACATATTAGAAACATATTTTCTAAGTAAATTGCACACCACAATGTCTTACTCATGTTCTCACATATCTCTAACTATTCTGTTTACATTTCTTTCACACTAACTGTAAGCCCTCTGGGACTAGGACCATCTTTTGCTCTGTTTCTAGAATGCTTTACTCTCAGTGGTCCTGATCAATGGATTATGAATGCTTTGGTCATAAAAACAATTAGAGTTTACTGTAATAAATGAGAGGTTTTCTATTGACTTCAACAAAGCCTGTGTCTCTGCCTCTCTCCAGTCTCTCTCTGCGCTTCTGTCTGAACCCCCCATTGATCAATTCTCCACACATCCCTCCCCACTGGTATTTTATATTAGAAGAAAGAAACACCGTTTTTCAGAATAAGAATATGCAAATGAGAACAGCTTTGCCTCAGTCTTCTCAGATTTCTTGGGCCTCCTTTATTGTGGCAGCCTGTATTTATATTTTTTTCTGGGGAGTGTAAAGCTGCAAAACCTCATTGCAGAGGTATGGTAATAAAAACAAATAATGTGGCAATTGAGATAGCAATTTTGGCAACAATATCTCCTGCCCTGTTAAGTGCAGAATTAAGCTGTTTCTGCTGCAAATGGGACAAGCTTTCAAATGGGCAGATGGCATAGAACCAAAACTCTTCTTTCCTGCTTGACAAATTGTTTGCTTATGTAGGCATAAGATGTTATGCTAGAAGCTCTTTAATGGTGATGTTGAACAACCTTCTGCTGTTCATCAAAGGCTGTGCTAGGCTGCATTCCACACTGGTAAGAAAGCACTTTAGTGTATTATTTAGTAGAATGAATATGAACATTTCAAGTTCTTTAAGCTTTGATCCTGAAAAAGGATTTACCAACAAAGCAGCCCATTGTTTTTAGGAGGACCTCTGGGTGATAAACAGGTGTATTCAAACATACTGAATTGCACTTACACTTTCAGCCTGTTAAGTTTTTCATTCATTGTGGTTGATGGTATCCAGATTCTCTGATAATCTCTTCCATACTATTTTCAGTTAAGCTTTGCGTATAATCTAAGACGGTCCTAGCAGAAACCAATATAACAAATGAAACTGCAGATCTCTTCTCCATCTAGGAGATACTTAAACTCATTTCAGCTCTTTCAGACCTGATGAAAGTCATAATTATTTACTATACCCTACATATTTTTTTTTAGTGAGGCAGTCAATATTTATAACGTTGCTGAATTAGTATTCAGATCAGTCACACATAAGAACAAGGGGATGTTTCCACAAACTGGTATATCAAATGGCCTAGTACCTGCATTTCCAGTGCCAGAACAGTCATAGGATTTCACCTAAGAAATTTAGTATACGCATAAAAGGCTCTCTTTCTCTGAATTTAGGCTTATGTGTCTAAATGAATCTTCTACAGAATTGCTCCTGGGATTAAAATTAAGCGCACACACCATTAGAAGCTGTTTAGTAAATTGTTGATACACATTAATTTTGGGATGGAATTCTAGACTGCACAATTCAGAAGACAGAGAAGAGTAGGATGAAAAGAGTGCTTATGTCCTCTGTTTGCTCAGTTTAATTAGTAAACAAAAAGTTCAGTTATATAGATATTAGCTTATGATAAACATGCTTAAAAATTTTTATAATTATTAAAATAAATTCTGCTATAAAAATGTAGATTTCTATCATTATTGAAAGTAACCCCAGTGAGTGCAGAGTTTGATTAAAAATACACAGCTACCATTTCAATAGTCACTTAAACAATCAGTGAGAGCTGGAGCAAGAAAACTCACTATGTGTACCATAAGTTGCATTTATGAAGACACTTTAAGTCTTCAGACCACTTGTGGTTGTCTATGTGGATGGAAAGGGACTTCAATCATTGGCTCCCAACAGTGCTGAGAAGTGTAGTTCAGTAAGATCTAACTGTGGAGGTGCAGCTGGTTGTGTTTGGCTGAATCAAAGTTTATGATTGAAATCTAAGCAGTTTATTTGGAAAATGATCTTTAGAAAAGGGTGAACTTTTAAGAGGGCTTGGGAAACAGCAAAATTAAGTCTCTCTGATCAGAGATAGCCACAAGTCTGAGAATGTAAACTTTTGATTGTTTGTGATATAGAAGGCATGGGAGGCCTAAGTAGAAGAAAGGAGTCTAAACTCCTCTCTGGAAATCCCACATTACCACCATACCCTGTGGACAAGGAAAGACAACCCGTAATCTTCACTATACCCTGTGAAGATGGAGAAGTTGAGGTGTACACGGGCTTCACTAAATCAGTAAGAAAGGATTACGAAAGAATTGTTTTCTCACTTTAAAAGGACATTAGAAAACCTCACACCAAAGAAGGCCATTGGGAACGAGAAAATGTACATACTTTCCTGGTTTTCTCAAGCCAAGAAGTAACGCTGTGTTTCCTGATATAGCCCCTACACAGCACAAGTGTCAGTACGGGATCCTTTTCAAAAAGGTTGTTTGAGTCCAATAAACATGAAAGTGACAATTTACTTCATGCCAGTAGAACAGTGCACTATATATTCTCCTACATGTAGACATCGCATAAATTCTGGAGAACATCAAAATGGAATTCTCTGTGCACTGTTATGAAATGCGAGAGTAGCAATAGTGAAGTGTTACATTTTTGTTGTGCAGTGGTTAAGTGAGTGCTTATAAAATAAACCCCTCTAGTTACTAGCATCACATCTGTCCATGAGCTTGTAGTTTTCATAAGGTTTCTTGCCTGAAATTTGTGACAAACTATTCCTCTGATGCCATTTTAGGCATAAATACGAATATTTTTATTAAATTGTTTTCATTGCTTCCTCCCATGTTTGTTGGAATACTGTTGTGGACTCATGGCTGTGTAGCAATGAAGGGTCTTAAAGTTCAGTTATATTGTTTTTAACGCTTTTGTTGTCAACATAATGTTATTATCACACTTGCATATCTACACAGCATTCATTGCTGGATTAGGGAGTGCTCTGTATCCATACACTGAGACAAGTTTCTTTATCAGAAATGCGGGGTTTTGTCCCCAGTTTCCTTTTCATTTTGATATTTCTTTAAAACACAGAAAAATACTCTTCCTCCACAAGTATCGCAAGCTTACTCGTCAGAAAGAAAATGCTCGGAAATAAAGCAAGTATAATCAGACATTTTTAGGCCACAACTCCTCTCAACCTGAGGTAGACACGTGAAACAGATGAACTGCTCTGCCCGTTTATTTCCACTGATTGTAAGGAAAACACAGATGTAAAGGAAACGGAGCCGAATGGCTCAGACTTCCATGTCCCCAGTTCCTACACTCAAACACAGATCAGATGAATCCCACCTTGCACAGACACAAACTCTACCTTTCTTTGAGATGGCTAACTCTGCAGTGAGGTGTATCTGGAGCTCAGCAAATGCCTACAGCACATGGGAAGACTGAGGGGAAAGCAACCTACAGTGTACATTTACACATTATCCTAAAACAAGCCCATTGGGATTCCCAAAATTTCACATTGGATATAGAACACC
Source organism: Pluvialis apricaria (assembly GCA_017639485.1). Taxonomy (NCBI): domain Eukaryota; kingdom Metazoa; phylum Chordata; class Aves; order Charadriiformes; family Charadriidae; genus Pluvialis; species Pluvialis apricaria. The sequence continues at coordinate 29,541,503 of CM030014.1, forward strand.
TGTCCTGACTTAGGTAGAGGCCGTGGGACATCTCCTACATTGCAGTGAAGTCTGAGATTATTCTGAATATTAATAATTTGCTAAGTGCTACAGGTATATGAAAGTGGTCCCCATCCCTGAAAGATTTATGATCAGATTCAGTCCTGCTGAATCCAATTTTTTTGGAGTCTTTGCATTAATCACCATAGGATTTATTTTTTTTTTTGGCGGGGTGGGGGGCACCAGTAAAACCATCCAAGATGTTTCAAAACTGCTTTTGTACTTTTTATGTACTAACATGTACAAATTAAAAATCCATGGCTGTAAGACCTTTAAGTAATTTAAAATTCTATGCCCTCTGCGGTCCTTCCAATCTTATACTTGTTTACACTAGGTATAACACAGGTTTAGAAATATGACCTATAATGTAATTCAAAAGAAGAAAAAAAGAAAAAATCTAGAGAGGATGGCTCCATACTCCAAAGCAGTCTGTGTGGCCTTTGCTCATCAGGGAAGATACTGCAGATACAAACATGCAGCCCAAAGCATTTTTCAATAGCATGTTCCCGTGAATGCATTTTAAAAATATACATTAAAAAAGCCACTCAGAATGATTCTCTTTCACAATAAAAATAATTTTGCCCACAAGGGGAAAAAAGTATTCATGACCAATTTTATTGCTAATTGTTAAGTGTCCAGCTGTTTATCTTTATTGCCTTTTGTTTAAGATCTAGTTAATTGCGTGTTTTACAAATGAGTGGGTGGATTGGATTCAAGCAAGTATTTTTTTTAAAGCCTTGTCACAGGCCACTACTGATCTCTCTTTTTTAAACCTCCATCTATTTCTTCCCACTAGAGAGTCTCACAGAAAGAGGAACTTCCTTATAATTAAAAAGGTTTCTTTTATTTACTACTTATTATTTTATTCTACATGGCAAGAACAGAAGATTTTTGTTCCCTAAGTAAGCCAATTTGAGTTGTACATTCCAGTTCATGAGGCAATTATGGCTAAGTTAAGAGGAAGTTAATAGCAATGTTATATTTGGTGTATCTCCAAGCATGCTTTCACAGTTTTGATAGCTGACAGAGAGATGGTCGTTTTATGCAAGACAAAATCCACTTACCACTGAAGTTACTTTGCCAGATTTTTCACACTGTCTCCAGTAATAACCAAACGTATAAATGAATCCCATTACTAAACAATAAGCCTTGATTAAATACAAGTACTTAGTATCTCCATTCTCCAACAGAAAGCACATTATTATTGTACTGTTCTGGTACATATAAGACAATTTCTCATACTATGTGATAAGTTTCATGGCAACTCTCAAGCAAAGCAGCGGGCAGGGCAATACTTCTCATTCACACATGGCCCTACACTCGCTTGCTCTTTAGCACAGCAGCCTATATGCTACCCAACCAAGAATGTGGAACAGTTCTGGAGCCAATGTTTCCAGGAGATTCTTTCCTTCAAGCCACTCTATCAAATGCACCAATTTCAGTAAAATAGGGTGGACTTTGAACTAGATAGATAGCAGGATCAGAAAGCTTTGTTAGTTATAATACCTGAAAGAGTTGTAAGGCAACAGTCCAAGCATTGGATTCAGAGTCATTTTTATTAGGAAGAAATCTCTTACTGGAATGAATCATTACATATGGTTGCCTTTACTGCTTCTACTTACTGATCCTCTTTCCCATGCACTCACTGACCTCTCTGACTTTCTGAATAAATCTAATAGTGGAGCTATCCAAAGATATCCTTGGAAACTTGCAATCTAGTGACACAAGAGGGGTATGTTTCCAAATATTGAGACAGTTATCCCCAAGGATATTTCCTATGGCAGGCCTGGCAAGTATGGAAGCTGCTATAGTCTTATTTTATGCTCAAAAAATGTCAAGAAGTGAAGGAACTGGTGCCAAAAATATGCCCTAAAATATTAGAGGATGACAGAGCTAATCATAAGTTTTTAAGCTGGTGAAAAAACAGCTGAGATTCTATTACTCAGTGTGGTAGCTGGAATGCAGGTTGTGTTGATCAGGAGAAAATTTGAAAACACACCTAAAAGATTTTTCAATGTCCACCTAAATACAGACTCTTGGTCACTAACAGAACTAATGTTGGCACACAAGACCTGAGAATCTCTCTTATTTTCTACATAACTCTAACTTTAGAAAAACTTATTTTTTTAACTGATATGTGTACACTCAATGCAAACTAATTTTGCTCTTCTATTTCTAAGTTTCTAAATTTGCTTTAAACACAAGTTTTGGCATAATCAATACATGGAGAGGAGAAGGGAAACTGAGGCACATAGCAGCGATGTGATTTCTCATGATGTCAGCGGGAATCAGTGGCCAAGTGTTTGAACCCACCAGTTATCCAAGTTATCATTTACAATGTAGGAAATATAACCAGGATCATAATTTCAACTGATTTATCATGGAAAGTTACTTTTCAAAGTTAATGTCAGTGGACTTGCATGACTTTTAACACAAACAGGGCAAAAGATGTCAAACAAACTTGCAGCAAAATGTTGCAAGTTTAATAATGTGCACTGAAATGTGACACAGTCCATGATGTCTAATCTGATTTTTCAGGCAACTTAAAAAACTTGCAACAACACACAGCATTTGTCTCTGAGTTCCTGTCCTACGTCATAGCACACTGGAGCCAGGAATACTAAATAATTCCTAAGAACAGTCATAAAGGATCGAGATTTTGAGCAAGCTTATTTCTGTAATTTGCAAGAAAAGGAAGAGGATGAATCATCTTCTGAACAAAAATAAAGCTGAAGCTTTCCTAGATTTCCATTTCTAAGAAAACTGACTTGTGTGTGGGTGCAGTCTAGGATCTGTTGGACTGTCCAAGGGGCACTTATCCTTCCCAGGTGTCCACCATAGAGCCAATAGATCTGTTTTTTTGTCTCAATGTTACCTGTATACAAGGATGATGTCCTCTCACTGTGACATGGAAATTGTTAACAGTTAGAAAACAGCGTACAACTGTGCATACTGAAGGTATTATTTCCATTCAGTGACTGAAGACAATGACATTCGAAATGTATCTACCACAGAGCACGTCACAAATGCCCACTCCAGTGACAAACTGATAAAAAAGTCTGCATTTGGATGCAGAATTCCCCTTGAATATAGTTTAAATTGCTTTGTTGCAGATTAGGGACCTTATATGTTATCTGACATTGAAGGCACTTGGGACACAAAAACCTTAATTTTAATTATATTCCCATGATACTTTAAATGACTATTTGTAGTTTACTGGCAATGACAGAGCCAGCAATATCATGAATGCTTATTCAAACCTGAAGTTTTCTAGACCTATTCATAAACTGCGGCAAAGGGAAGCATCTTGTAATAGACGGGGGCATTTTACTAGATGTTCACACTCAAACACTACAAGCAAAATTGCTTTGGGATAGAAGCCTTTCATTGACTTTAGTCATTGCCACATTGAGTGTTAGTTTTCTTTTTTTGACATCAGAAGATCATTCTAAGCCCTTGGCGGAGAAGCAGCAGGAAGGATGGAAGCAATACACAGTCTGAATCTGGCTGCTGGACGACCAGTTGGACAACACAGAACTCATCATGCTCTCTGCATGTCTTTTCTCAGCTTATACAAAGCCAAGGAAAGACTGTGTTTTTGGGGGAGCCAAGTGTACCATCCCAAGGTACTACTGATTTGGAAATGCTTGAATTTTTGAACGCCCAAACTCTGAATAGTTCTCAGTTTTGAAGGGTAGGTAAGTACTGCTCCCTGAAAACAGAGCCTCTAGGCAAACGGAGATCAAACATCAAGGCACAGAGAGATCAAAATCAGCATTTGTTTCAGGAAACATCAGCCCATGTGATCTTTGCAGAAAGGATTTCTGCATTTGCCAATATAATTTTTTCCTTCATAGACAGGTGCTGCAAAACTCTTGGAGAAGTTCAAAGGCAGAGCTCACAAAACCTTCTTCCACTTAGTTCTTCCCTAGAAGCCACTTAGGTGTTTAACTGCTTTGCTCTACCACAATGCTGGCTTTGTATTTCTCTATCAGAAAATCCTAGTCTGCCCTAAGAATCAGGGGGAAAAGGGTGCCCCTATGATTTTCCAGGTGGCTTCCCAAAATAATAATGAATTAAAGTAATAATTAAAAAGACAAAAAGGCCACTGTTTGTTAATCTACTCTGCTTATAAAATATACAAGGATGAGCGTTAGCCATAAGCAATACAATGTAAACTGTTTGACGTGCTGCACTTAAGAAAAACCGACCCAACGTACTTGAAAATTTCACACGATGTTTTCCAAGACTCATCTCAACTTGTCAGAGACATGGTTTTCCCTTTCTAATCAAAGGTTTTAGGACCTTCCATTTCCTATGTGAAAGAATAACATCTAGTAAACACATATCAACTACAGCCAGAGCCTGACTTACATATCTATTTCTATGTTCACAACACCACTTTTTTCATGTGACTGAGCATGCTTGGAACCTGGTCCACACTTAAATAGGTATTCAGGCTGAATCAGAGCTCTAGGCTTTACCTGATTAGAACACTTCATAAATAACAATAAAAAAGGAGATATTTAATAAAAAAAAAGGAAGAAAAAAATTGATCACTGTGATGTCCATAGTACAAGAAAACATAATATTTAGGGTATATCTGGTATGATCTGTATTTTGAGTAATTTGACATATATAGTTTGGTCTAATAAGCCAACACTTAAATGGGAAAGCTATGCTTCCTCTAAAAATCAGAAAATTGAAACTACCTTGCAGAAGTTTATGAAAAATGGAAACTGTTTTGACTTTGTTTCACAAGAAAAGAATTCATTGCATGAAGCTGTCAGTCACTAACATCGAGACACTCAATTTTCCTACAAAAAAATGCACAAATGGCTTTCATTATATTTAGCTGCAGCTTTAAGAAAATTTAATCAGCTTAAACTGTTTAGTCTTTTTCCCTGATGAAAATCATAAAGTCAAATTCACATTTAAACCTGTTTAAACTGAAGCTCCTGTCAGCACCTCTGTTTATATTAAATCTATAGGCATGAAATGCACTAAAATAAGAATAATGATATAATGTCTTAAGTGTATAATGTTAACATAGGTCCCAGACAGAAAAGTGGGACAGACAGGCTGAACATTGTAAATTAATTTTCAATGCGTTATATTTATAGCTGTCATCTTTTCTAAATAGTTGCTCTTGTAGCTTTTACACATTCTACTTATCCATCTGTCTCTGTTAGTCAATGTCTATCCACCAACATTAGTATTTCAGCAGAAAATTGCTACCTCCAGATTTTCAGAATGGGTTGGCACACTGCATATCAAGTTCTCCTGGTACTAGCTTTCAGCAACAACAATAACAGTTACTGGGAATGGTACACCTGAGATATCCCCCCAGCTCCTATGCTTGTGGTGTGCTGTCCCTAAAAGGGCAATGCCAATGCTCCTCCATCTCTTCAATAAGTATGGGATCTACAAAAAAATTAGGTAATAATAAGGGAGCAAAACTGCCAGAAAAATACTGGAATTTGTGGATAATCGATCCTAGAAAAACAGGTACATCTTTATATGAAGTTCCATCTGGTCAGAAATAAACTACTCAAGAGGTCTCGAAAACTCAGCTAAGACTTGTTTGTATTTTTTTTCCCCTATTTCATATCTTATTATAATACCACAAGATTAAAAAACAAACTCCAGAAAAAAAACCAACTATACTGCCCCAAACCCACACTGTTAATATTAGCGCCCTTTTTCTGGGCGTAACAACCACATCTTTCAATTCTTGAGTCAGTGACTCAAATTATAGAGAAAGCAGCAAATCCTTCAGATTTGAGGGCTCTGCCAAACGGGTCATAGCATTAATACAATTTCTCCTAGTGTATCTATGGCACAATGCTGCTTCTTGGTATTTGCTGGTAAGTGGGTTTAACATATCTTAAATTATGGAACCAAAAGGACCATTTGTACTTGAAAGATGAGGACAGTACCATGGAAATAAATTGGCCAATTATTACATTCCAGACTCATCCAACTTTCAAAAAACTTTCTGTAAAGTCACTATGAAAGACCAGGAACCCAATTTTATATCTATATTTACAGGATTACAGCAATACTTTCTGGAATTTATAGCTATAAACGCTACAAAAGCTAAGTATTTTATAAAGCTTGTGATAAAAGAGACTGTAAATGATTTAAATTGGTAGAGGTTCCCTGAAATCACCTTAAAGAAACCAAAGGCAAAACTCGAGGGTACTCTGGGACTGGAACCACGCTGTACAGATTACAAATATGTAAATAGCTCATATCCTATACAAGCTAAGTGTTTCTGATATAGGACTCTAGAAAGTCAATTTATATAAATGAGAAAAAATTTCTAATGCCATTAAAAAAAATTTTTGTTATTACTTGGCATTCTTCATGGAGTTCTTTTCTTTCTCAAAAAGCACTGAAAAAATATTGGAAATTAGCTTTAGTTGGTACATCTTTTTTCAGCATTTTCCTTTTGAGAACTATTGCAGCAAACACATTTTCTTATGCTTATCTGCTTGTTACTGTTCTTAGGGTACTATTTCCTCACTTGCTATCCATAACAAGAAGGGTAAAACATCAGGATTAATGAGATAAAAGTTCATGACTGTCAAATAGTCAATTTGTGGGAGCAAAAGATTCAATCAGTCAATCTATTTCCTTTTCAAATTAGTCTAGCACTAGTCACAGTGCATTCGCTGTATTCTGATGACTGGATTATTCTGAACTGGGTTTTGCATGTCTTTTGCGCAGAAGATAAAATATATTGGCTGTGGGTAAAAGGGCCTCCATTCTGAAGTTCATAACATAAAAGAGCAATTCATAAACATTATTTCTGGTAGCTTAATTTTGTTTTCAGGTACGTTACTGGAAGGTGCACTTTTAACTCAATATAGTGATACTTACCGAGTATCATGGATATTACTCTATTTAATAAGGCTTACATTTAAGTGACCGATCTCCCATAACACTGAAATTAAAGGAATTTTTGTGAAAATATTCCTAGTGTGGCCAATCAGGGCAATACTTCAGACTACATTTAATTATTTCAAATGGACACCAAAGGGAAGTGGGAAACTGTCTTTTGTCATATGACCATGTTCGAGATTTCAGAAATTCTCCCCATGTAAAATTGGGATAGAAATTTGAGTGACTCTATGCAGATTTGAAATAATTTTAATTGAATCATTAACTATGACAGCAATTTCAAACTAAACAGAATTTTATTTGGTTTAAAAAAATATCAGAATAGGCTATTGCAATTATTTTTTTTTTTAAAGCAAACCTACTTGCAATGGAAAATATATTCTGTATTGATGACTTTTTTTTTTTTTTAATTTAAAAAATGTCAACTCATTTGACCAGCTCTGCATATCAAAATTAGTCTCACAAAATCTCTGGAAGCCTTGAAATTTTCAATTCATTATTTTGGACAGATGTGTGTGTAGGCAGACACATGTGAATGTTGGTGTGTACATGCCAATTGTGGTCTGAACATTGAAATTCACCCATATTTCAAACACACGAACCATGAATTAAAAGCAAAATTAACTGTTTTTTTCTGGATGTACAACGTTCATTATCAATGTCTGGGAAGCTACATATTTTGTAATGAAGATTATAATACCTTTCATATGTAATACACTGTGCTTAAAGTGAAACTCCCCTGGCTTTACTTTTTGTTAAAATGCTTCCCATAAACTTCCGACTGAAAATCAAAAGTTAGATCTCTGAGGCTACATAAACTACGAGCGGTCAAAGAATAAGCCACAAAGAACCTTACCATTGATGTTAAAGCTATGTATTTATTTCTCTAAGCTTTTATGCTTGTTTTCAAAGGAGTCATTATAATTGGAGCTCACAAAAATGTCATTTTGCATTCTCTGTATAACTTCTGTTAGGGCTTGTTAACATCTTAATTTAAGTAGAAGTGAAGCAGAAGTAAATTACACATCTGACTAATATATTAAAATACAGCAAACTTAAATACACCAATAACTGCTAAAGGCTTTATTACTACTATATTATGTCACTAACTTAACGGCTATTGAATCAGTCATCACACACTCATTTGATTGATAGCATTATTAGTCTGATGGTTTTCTCTGTTACATGTACTATACTTTTGTAAAATTCTCTGTCTTTCTCTCCAAGAAGTTTTTCTATTTTGGCATTTATCTTAGGAACTGGATTTGTCTCTAGTTTATGCTACTTTCTCTTCCCTTTTGACAGCATATTCTCTGCAAAATTCCCATTTTCTTACACAGCCTGCCAATCTGACCACTAATGTGGTTAAACTTTTTTTCACTGGTCTTCCAGCAATAAATTTTGTGCATATTAAATTCCCTTCTCAATGTTACCATATGTGATTCTTCAGTCAACTACTCTTGAAATGTAGTATACCACATCTTTTATGTTCCTTCCCATTTTTCTCTTTCCTTAGCCCCTGTGAGTCTTGGATTATTCTCCTGCATCCTTCAGTGTCTGTGACCGTAGTGGACCAGGCCCTCAACAAACATAAAAACCAATGTAGCTTCATGGAAGTCACTGGAACATGAGTGATTTATACCAATGTCCCCATCTTTACAGTTCAATCTACGTGAAACTTTATCACAGCAAAACTACAGTGAAAAGGGAGGGGGAGAGAGAGAGAGAGAGATATGAAGCAGAACCTTATAATACTGATTATTGTGACACAGCCACAATAATCAGTAATCAGCTACAATGATCAGCCACAGTTTCTGAAGTGATTTCACAAACTTGTAAGATGTCAGCGAGTTCAATGAAGGGATTAAAAGACAGTAAAAAGGCACAATATTGAAGAAGCTGTTTTTTTTCTTTTGAACCCACTGCCTATTTACAAAGGAATTAAATACTGCACACACTCTACTAACTCAAACAGCACGTCCTGCATATTCTGCCACATCATTTACAGTACCATTCTCAAGTCTGTTTTGTTCTCCCTTGCCTTCAATAAATAGAAAGGGAAAAAACGATAGCAAAGAAGGTAAGCTTTCTGGAAGAGACAAGGAGGCGAGCCCGTGCCACATCAGTGGGATCAAAATTCCGGAGAGGAAGGTTGTGTCCCTTTTTTCCTATGTTATCAGTCGCTAGCTTATCCCTTTTAGATTCACATGGGACTTTGGCCCAGGTTTTATGCTGTGAATCTGACCTGCCCCAGCTGCAATTTAGTTATCTGCATTCAATTTTTCTCTTTTTTTCTTTTTTCTTTTTTTAAAAATACAGTCTAATCTTCATCACTTGCATTTTAATTGCTTGGAAACGCCAAGTTGTTTTGGTTCAGTCAAACCACAGAGGCGACGTTTATCACAGTTGTTACACTGCGAACCAGTTCAGTTCTCACCAAAAAGAACTGTTATTCCCATCAGTGACATTTTGTTCTGAAAACAAGGCTACTGATTTGGCTAAAGGAAACAAAACAGCCTTTCCCACTCGGAGATAGCTACAAGACTCTCATCTCAACCATGAAGCAGAGGGGAGGTGCCAGAGAATCAAGGATATTATAGTTTCTGGAGGACCATTTACTGATATAGAGGCTAAATCACAGTAAGTGAAAGAAAGGTACTTCATTTTTCCTGCACACCCTGTGGATCAAAAATTGAAAGTAATTATTCTTTTGAAAAGAAGAGCTATTATAAAATGCTAGTTAGGGTTAATATGTCCACTCTTCAAAATACATTTCTCATTAGTGTGGTAAGAAGATATCATTTCATGTGTTGGTCAGACTAAGCAAGGATGAGAGACAGACTGATATTTTTGAGTAGGCAAAGTAAATCAGTTCTCTGATCACACTTTGTTACCTGTCCTGGGTCAATGAGACTGTGAGCCATCAGCAGTTTGTCTTGCTTCTTGGACAGCACATTCAGGCAAAAAGCAGACTCACAGGTTTTCAGCTTACAAAAAGTCACCACAGCTAATGAATAAAATATCTGGATTGCTTCGATAAACATTGAAGAGTTTATTCCAGTTTCTTCTCACCTTAAAAAAAAGGAAAGTCCACCTATGGAAGTAAACCAACTATACGATGATCCTTACGGGTCCCTTCCAACCTGAGATATTCTATGATTCTGTATGTGAAGAGCTAGAGCAGGATTTGCTCTGGATCAATTGTGGTCTGCCTGAAGGAATGTAGACCAAAACTAAGCAATTTTGAAACTCTAGGACTCCTTGATTAACATAATGATATACAAGAACCATATCCATCTCTGAAAGGAAGAGGGGCTTCTGTTGAGCAGCAGTGAACAACAATTTAAAGACAACAGCTAAGGAACATTAGAAGGAGCAATGTTGGAGGGGGATTAAAGAGAGGTAGCATGTAATCACCCCAGTTGGAACTCGGCCTAAAGTAGCATTTCAAACTGTTTTTCCTTTTTCAAGAGTAATTACTATGAAAAGACTCAACCAAGACTGTCAAAACAGATGTCAATATTCCATTCAAAATATGTAAAAGACTTTCATTATAAAAAGGGAATCTGTAACTCAGAACATCAGACGTTACAGAGTTTTTACATATCTGTTAGCAGTTTGTCAACTGCAAGAAATAAAGGTAGCACTCCAGATCCAGATGTCTAGAAAGAAGACGCTAAAGTCAGATGGAGATTCAATAGTCATTTTAAAAATCAGAATAATGCGTTTTTATTCCTAAACACAGTTTGTCATCATTCATGGTCTGGCTATGCCCTTTGTGACAACTGAGGGATCAGTGATTGTGGCATGGAGCAAACTGTTGGAATTGAAAGGGTAGGAGTACCTTTCACCAGTATCACTGACAAACACACTGCTTGACTGAACCACTGCTATAGACTTTTAAATCCCTTATTATGGTAAAAAAAAAAAAAAAAAAGAAGTTGGTAGGTTAAATGTGAGATACTAAGGGTCTTTCAGCTTGTGAGTCAATAGCAATGCATACCTATATTACAAACAGGAGGACTTTTCCAAGAAGTTAGTGTCCTCTAAGAGCTTAATATGAACACTACAAAAGGTTTTTCATGTTCCTTTCAAGTAAAAGAGCAGTTCTGATAGTATCTACTCCTATTGAACTTTTTATTCATTCCAAACTTTCTTTTGTTCTACAGGGTTGGGTTTTTTTCTTGGCAAACACAGGGAATTTATTTGGGTACAGCAGTACATCTTGACCAAATATTTTGATGTTAAAATATTTCTTTTTGTTGGATGGAATAAAAAAAATGTGGCATTTCAGTTATCCTTAAATTATTTCTACTCTCTTGAAAGTTTTCCTGTGCCAGGATAGTAAATAAAATATAATGGATTTAGGGCACAGAAGGGGAGGTGTCGTTTTTTTTTTGAAAAAACAATGAAGTAAACAGCAGTTACAGCAAGTAGGAACCAAAATTTATCATAAACATTACCAGTGTCTATGCATCTAAAAAACCTGGTGCTTTTTATAGTTATAAGCAATCATACAAAAAGAGCATTTTTGGGATGCCTATCAGCGGTGAACCTGCTAGTGGGCTGGCATACACAAAGCTGTTTATGAAGGGACAGTTCAAAAGCTCAGTCAAATTTGCACCAGTGGAAATTTTCTTGCCATGAGTGGAACCTGCCCAGTATAAATTTGGCTTTAGAATTCTGAGTCTTTCCAGAATCAGTTTTCCAAACAAAACTAAATGAAAGAGCTGGATGCATAGATTAGTCAACCCCTGGAAAGCTATCTTGATTTTTTAAAAGCTGAAAACAGAGAAACAACCGCTACAAATAATGTAGTACTGATTCAACAGCAGTTAATTTTAACTTTGGATAAATAAGGACTAAATTTGCCAGACTCTAAAAGCTTGCCTCTTCCCATACTGCCTGCTTTCCTCTGTGTAACTGACACCATGCAATTTGTCTCACACTAAAGCTTGGGTGGATATTATTACATGTTAGAGGAAGTTATACAGTTTGCTGTCTATGAGAGAAAAGAGAACAGATCTTCTCTGGACTACTCTGAATGAAGTACAGCTTTCTTCAACTGCTGGATTCTGAAGTCAGTGACTCAGGAAGTTCCTAGATCATTTTAGTGCTTACACTTCTTGCCCATATGAATGGATTTTTAAAACCAAAATTTCCCTACCATGTCATTAGGAAGCACATTTAAAATTGCCAGTTGACTCAGGTATGAATTCTGCAGGCAAATTAAACAGTAACCTTGGTAAAAGGAACTGACAGGGAGCAGCAGTACCAGCTGCTGTGCAGGGGATGGGGAGCCAAGTGCAATAATGCAACTGTCAGGGCATGGGCCTCACCACCCTCAGTACCTGAACAAGGCAAACCGGGCAGTGCCAGAGACGGCAGCCAGCTTCAACAAAAAGTCCAGATCACCAAGAAAGATCATGGTGATAGGCAGGTGTGAGGTTTAGCGAGCAACTCAAGTCAACAAATCAGGATCAGGCCCGGTGCTGGTAACCAGGGTCAGACACAGCCCAATGACTTCTGGGCAGGCCAAAGTGATGAGGCAGGGCCAAGGTCAGGCCAAGAAATCAGTCCGCAGATCAGAGTTTGGATCAGTGGGGTCCATGGCTGGACACAGGCAAGACAGAGCTGCAAACAGGCACTCCTACAACATAGTCAGCCATGGAGGAAAGGCCCCGGGCTGAGCTGGAATGGGTCTCTTGAGCCCACAGGTGAGAGGTGTGTGCGTGTGGCTGGAGTCCCCCAGAGGAGGCTGATCAGCGCCATTCAGACTACTAGTGCCCTCAGGAGCCTGACAGGGACAGCAAACTACATACCACTGAGAGGAGCTGAGGTTTAAGGTATTTTGAAAGGGAATAGCTATGCATGATCCAGAAAAACACAGTTGAATTCTTGAAGATAAATATGTGCACTAAAGCAACCCTAAACTATATTTCAGTTAGGAGGCATATACTAGTAGCCTAAGCATAGGCTTTATTTTATACAAAAGAAAGAAAGTAATGATTAAATCACAATCATTTCCCTCACCTCTGCTCCAAAAGCAAGATTAGTTCCACATATCAAGGTATGTTCTTTTAGCATGTAGAAATGTCCCTATCAACCTTAATTCTGCCTCATCCTGAAAAAAGGGAAAAATAATCTAATATGTATTTGAGAACCAATTTCAGCAAATCACCAAGCAACACTACCAATAAGCATGTTAGTGAATGTATTTGTATATATTCTTAAATTGTCCTGAGCATATCTGAACACTTGCTAAAATTTTGACTACTAAAAAAATAATAAATAATCACTTCCTTCTGCTTCCAGATTAAAACACACAGCAATATCCTTAATATCTTTCAGTTCAATTCTAAGACAGTACAATTCAGCTATTCTGGTGAATCTTAATTTGCTAGTTTACAGCCTTGCAATTTTCAAGATCAAGAACAGCTGGATGCTAGGTGGCCCCAGTTCTTGAAACATGGGCGCAATTCTCTTCTCTTATCAGCTTGCAAATGCAACAATAAACAGCAAAATATCAATATATAGGATGAGAAACAGCTAGTTATTTTGGGTTTTACTTAACAGTGGCAGCTAGAAGAGGTAAGTACAATGCTTCTTGATGAAACCAAACTTCTTTATGGATGATTTTTTATAGCAAATTCTTTTTCTTTATATAGAATATAAAAAGAAGGGACATTATTGTATTAAGCTCATACAAGATAAACTTTTTACATCATTATTCTCTTAAATAATTCATTTTCATTCCTTTCATTTAAAACTGTTGTTTTTTCCACTCAAGGAGAACAGGGTTTAACTGATATTAAAGTGAAAAATTGTATGTGGAAGAACATTATAGGCCAGGTTAACTACTCTACTCAGTGCTACTGTTCTTATGCTGTAGTTCATCAGTTCTGAAAAACTACATCTGCCTCTGTCTTGTTCTTCTTATTCACGTAACTTTCAGTATTAGCAGTTACAACTTGTAAAGAAATACTAAGACTTCTGTATCTAAACACCAAATGATAAAGACCTAATCCTGAAAAGTTTTTACTCTAGTATGGCTTGATATACTTACATTGGGCTTTATGTGACCTGGTATAGTCTGCAGAACTGGTCTTAAATCATTCCCAAGAGGAGAAGCACCATTTAGATCCCTGGCCATCAGAACTAAATAAACTGTAAAGAATCTTGAAGTTGGCCACTCTTTTACCTTACATTAAAAAAAGAAAAGCAGTATGGCTACAGTTTAAAAGCCTAGGGCAGGAAATAAAAATCCATCATAACCAGCTGAAACTACAATGGAGGTTAATATGGGCAAGTTACATTTAACCAAGATGGCTTCTGGTCAGGACACTAGGGTTAACACTCTTGCGCTTTTAAAAAGGTGCCAGGGGCTATAAAATGATGACATCCGGTCACACCCTTCGTTTCCCCCTCTCACAGAAAACAAATGCTTCAGAATGTGTTTCTCTTCTCTCTCACTTTGACACTAACTACCTTTTTCTCGTATCAAGCTTATGCTCAATGAAGCCTGTTGCAGACTGTCTTTAAAAGTCACTTGGGGCACAGAATAGAGTACTTAAATTGTATCCAGTCTAAAAATGTGGAAGTAAGTTATTTAACTTAATCACAGCATAAGGTCTTCCTTGTTTAATCCCATTTCTAATTGCTAAACTAAGTAAAACTAAATATAGTGAAAAAAGAAGCTTGATCAAGTAATACAGAGACAAATCCAGTTCCTAATACTGGAAATGAAGGGAATGTTATAGGGAGTAAATGTTAGGCATGAATTCAGTCTTCTCAGTTATCTGCAAAAGCCCGTTCTCAGTACATTTGGTTCTCCAGTTGGCTCCTCTGCAGCCACAGAGATAGCAGTTAATTGCTTCAGTTGATTAGAAGTCACAGCTGCATCTGCAGCAAGAAGGCTACTTTTGAAATTAACTGAGTTATCAATCAACAGAATAATTTGCTAGAGTAAAAAGCAACTGGTAAGCTGTACACTTATCAACAAACCCAGCAAAGTTTCTCAGGGAAAACTCCTAATGATCGATAAAACAATCATATGCTTTTCTCCAGCCTGAAACATCAATATAAATAATAGCCTACATTTTTTACCTATTCTCTACACTTTTGCCAGCTTTCTTTTCCAGACACTACCATGTTTACTGAAGAAATCTTTACAGATTTCTCTAACCTATTTTAACATGTGGGATCAACCACTTATAAGGCATACAGGTGCATGGTTGACCCATGTGAAATTTTATGATCCCATTTTCTGAATGACTCCACTCAATACAATGTTATCCATGCTGTTGTTCTATTTGGTAATTAGGCAAACCTGAAGTTAATAAGGACCTCGCTAAATGTCTGATAGTAGCTACTATTACAGTCCAGATGCCTAAGAAAGCAAGAATGAAAACTTACCTGCTCTGAATATTTTGGATGAAATATTTGCATGAAAAAACATACTACAGTAATTTTTTCAGCCATTGCAACCCATAGTGTACTTTGAGATTTTGGTATCTCCTGCCAGACAGCATACTTAGTGATTGAGAGACACAATTTTTTTTTTTTAAGAGAAAACTCAAGCTATATGCTATTATAGCAAGCCTTGAATCTAACTACATAGAGTACAGTGATGTCTTCGGTCTGATTCACAGCCTTCAAATATATTTTGATCAATTTTGCCTAGTTTGCCACAGGGATTTTATATTTGCTAATTCTGAAATATGCTTGTTAGTGCAGATACCAGGCTTTATTTCTACTATGATCACTGATACTCTCTTCTGCCCCCTCAACTTGTGCACAGCAAAACCTTAAACTGTTATTATTGATATACTTGTGAGTAATAAACTTCTAATATTTATTATTAAAAGTAAAAATACTTACATACTTGCAATTTTTTTTCTCTAGTTTTATACCATGTCTCTGTGGGATAACTAATGTTACTTTTCTTTTTATGTACTTTGAATGTATCCAAAACTTTACACAGGAAAAATTGTTGACATTAAAGCATCTTAAAGGACTGAGTTGTACAGTTCAACAACATGTGAAGAATTTCTCCATGTATAACTGCATAAATATTGGGCTTGAGTTCAAGTTTTTGTAGAATTTATCCCCAGTGGGATAAATATTTTTCAGAAAAATCTAGAAAACAACTTACTAGAATATTGACTTGTCTTTGATTGTGTGAGGATCAACGTTTAGATGGTTTATTAATGACAGGTTAGTAAATATAAACATAGTCTCTCTGGCAATAAGACAAGCATCAAGTTATCTCTCACTGACCAAGTACACTATCTCACAGTTACATAGTTTTGCAGTAACTGCTTAAATGGGCTAGGGAATCCCAAAATTCTCTTGCATCAGAGTAGGAGTTCGTCTAATGCAATGTAGCGACACTCTAGTGTCCAGTAGTGGTTGGCAAGTGGACAGACATGTCAGGCAAAATTCCTACAACAGAGAAAGAAACAAAATCTTCACTGCAGGACAGTGTATTACCTAACTCTCAGGAGCTAGACATTCAGCTACTACTTCCTCAGCAAGAACATTATTGCCCTTCAAATTTTAGGAAGGGCAGGGATTTTATTAACTGCAATTAGAAGAGAGTTAAGCCAGAGATGAGTACATTATAAACCTCCCAAGTGTCTTTATGTAAATAACTTAGACATTTTTATGTCCTAGTCATAGCTTATACATTATTTCTTAAAGTTATACAACACTTCCTGCCTACGCAAATGAATGCATACAATGTCATGACGAGTATTCTTGTTACAAGTTACCATTATCAATTAAGAATGAAAGATCAGTCACTAGATTAACTTGTTTTGGTAATTACAACTTTCAGTGTTAGAAGCTGTTTTCTACAGCAGAGACCTTTCTTCAAGGGCTTCATGATGAAATTTAGATTTCACAAAAAGACATTGCTAGAACATGTAAATGCTGAAGTGCCTGCACTTTGAGGAAATGAGAAAATTGAAGTGTTTTTTTCCCTTTTAATGAATGATTAACACCATACTTCCAACAGCTGGGTAGTGAGGCACCTTACAACCAAATGTTAATGTTATCAGCTGATTCTAACTTATAGCAATAAAAGTGGACTACATTAAATGGATTTAAGGTGGAGAAGAATGTCAGCATCATAGTTAAGGTTATCAAGAAGCAGAAGCAATCCAAGGGAAAACATCAGCTCAGTTGACTCTATATTAATATTTGTATATTTCAAAACAAGTCCATTAATTCTTTTGAACAAAGTCATTGGATGATGTTATGAAATAAAAAGGTATTTTAAATTTTAGCTTTCTAAATTGCCTTTTAATGTGTCTTTCCTGCCACAGGACAAAAGGTCTTGGTGCTACTATTCTTCTGAAATATTTACATTTTTCAATTTAAGCAGACTTGATTCAAGGTACATATTATAATTAGACAGCTGCATCTACATAGGCCTACATATTTTAAGACTGAAAATATACACCTTAATCCTCTCAAAATATTTTTTCCCAAGAGAACCAAATGAAATAAATGTGTTCTTTACAGGGCAACTTTTGCAACAGTAAACTGACTTTAATGTTATGGCAAACTGTGTGATGTATGTTTCAATATTCCTTCTAAAGTTAGAAGTATTTCCAAGAAGCTACCTGACAGAGGGGAAACACTGACAACAGCTGTGGGTTGACAGGACAGAAATGACATCAGAAAACATGTTGTGCTATGAACTCCATATGATCAGATAGCCCAATAGGCTCATCGTGTGCTTTCCTGCATTATTAATACAAATTTTATTCCTTAGTGATTTTTAAGAATCACGGCTAAAATCAATTAAAAAAATTACAGCATTGAATGAAAACCTACTATTGTCATGTATAGCTCTGTCTAGATGTCCATGAGGTTGAAAGCAGTTGTTTGAGTTTTTTTAATTCTCATGAATCTCATTTGCATTCATTTTATTCTCATGTCCCTTCACTAATTAAAGTTTGAAAAATGCATTTTGTGAGCTATGATCCAGCATTTCTAAGTGCAGTACAGCTATGCTTCCTGTATGGGTACTGACCCATAACTGTGAACAGATGTGCTGCTTCGACACAGACAGAGGTTACAGATGTTCTGCTGCCAGAAAAAAACGCTGTTATTTCAGTGAAGCAAGAGGAACTCAGAGCACCTTGACCCATCTAAGGAACACCTTACCCTTTGCTTTACTGTTGTGCCAGGTTTTTCTTCTTTTCATATAATGTCGTTGATGAAACTTTAATGTGTGGGAGACAAGGCTATTGCTGTTTATCAAGCCCTTTGAAATGTCCAAAAGCTTTGCCAGAACTGGGAAGCACAAGTTTTATTGAACTGACTCTGCAGTGAACTCTCTATACGAGGGTATTTTTACTCTCTCCGCCCCCCCCCCACCCCAGTTGGTTTTATAATAAAACAGCAGCTGACTCGGCAGACATGCCCAGCTCTTTTCATTATCATTTTAAGCAGGTTAGAGAAAGGGGATGCTATAGCACCCTAAAGCAGCCTTTTCTTTAGTAAAGGAGAGTGGTGGCTTCAGGGGGAAGAATGTCTTCAAAAATAACTTTTCTGTAGCTTTGACTTGCCTTGCTTCTGATCTAGTTTCTCTTTCACACTGAGAAGACACTAATGACAGCACAAAGAGGGGCGAGAGGAGAATTAACGGTTGACCCTATAGTTAAGGGATAGTCTATCAGAAGTTACTCATGCTGCTACCATGGCTATTCCTTGCGAATGCCAATTTCTAAGTTTGAACAAATTCTGAACTCGGTTCTAGATCAAGACAGTTTCAGGAAGATTTTTAAGAGGGGGTCAGTCTGCTAGAAGCAACAAACCTTGCCAAAAGAAAACATCCACTGGACTCAAACTAAAAATGCTTTTTGTGATTCCATAGCATCTAGACAAGCAAAACAGCATTGCTTTTAAAGCAACAAATTGAGAGAAAAAAACCCTATTTTTTTCTTATCTATTTCAAATATATGTAAGGGATACTGCTTCTATGTCTCTGAAGATTAAAAAGAGCTTAGGCCAAAAAGCAAGCAAAGTGGCCTTCTGTTGTCTGTCTAAAGTATTTTGGGATACTACTGGTAATCTAAGCAGTTCTTTTTGATTATTTACTGTTACTTTTTACATTTATTTTTGCTCACCTTCTGGGAAAGTAATTTAATTAAACTGTTTTCACAAAGTGGCACAATAACAGATTATTCTAGAAGGAGAGCGAGTTCTTTTCCTTTCCAAAGAATACTACACTAATGATTATTAACCTACATTAAAGCACTGAATACATATGCTTTAATGATAAAACCCTATAAAATAATTTAAGTGCTATGATTAAAAATTCACCTTTAAAAATAATTATTGGACAAAATAAATATAAACAATCAGCAATTAAAGAAATTTAGTACATGTTAGTATTTAATTGAGTAAAACATATTCATTTGAGGAAAAGAAATCCTACCTGACAGCTTTGGATGATTGCTTTACAGAGATCGCAGATCTGCATGTATTATTTGGGGGAAAAATATCACTGCAATTCCATACACTTCATGCCGTTAAGGACTTGAGGAATCTTAAACTGCAAGTGCTGACATATGAACAAATTCACAAACTAGTAAGCTCAAGCAGTATGTAGACTAACAAGATTTTTGATAAAACACTGCAGCTGCACTGCCTCCCTTCCTGCCACCAAATACACCATATTCATCAGCTCAGAGATTGCACCCACCTGCAGAAGACAGAACCCTTACCTAGTGAACTGATGTTCTTCCTTAATAGTTCTGCATATAGAAAAAGTATGCTCTGACAGTAAAGCTGAATGGTCTTACTAGAGGTGACTTTCCGGTCACCTGCTTTATTTGTAAAGCATATATATGTTTGGTTATACAGCTCCTCAGGTGATCACTTGCTACAGCTTATGAATGGATTCACGTTTACTACAGAAACCTATTATCAATCTACCTTTAACTTGCTGAGAAGAATCAGCTTTGCAGATCAGGAAGGTATCAAAAGAAGGGTCTGTCTTCATCTCTCAAACAGGCCTCCAAATGATTGAATGCATAAGAAGGACAAAGGGGTATTGGAGAAAAAGAGCTATTTTAGCCTCTAAATTGAGAATGGCTGTGACTGTACCTGCTGACGAGGTGGTGTGGTACTTCCGGTTGCAACTATTGTACTACTCATTTAAGGTATATGTCCTTCACCGCACATATAAAATTGAACTCCTGTGCCTGTGTTAAATGTTGCTGATTACACTTTTATTGTTTTAATTGATACTAATTTATGATATGTGTTATGAATGCTTTATGTGTACGCCCCTATATCCCTATACAAAGCAAATCATATTTTAGTTTTCCTTTACTTTGCCAAGTGTATATGGCTACATGATGGTGTTATTTCTATTTTTAATACTGAAAAGCATCTCAGTGAAGTTTCATTTGGGAAATTGACATTTTAAAAATTATTTGCATCTCAGATAAATTTGGAAAGAAAATACAAAAATAAAAACTAACAACTGTAATGAGATGAAGAAAGAAGTTGTGGCTGTGTAACTCTCCAGATGCACCCAGCTGTTACTAGGAATATTTCTAATTCTGCAATCAGTACTGAGTCTCATAGAACTAAATGGCTTTCTGACTGCAGATCTATGAGGTTTGCTGATTATGTCTTTGAACTCAGATAGTCCAAGTACATAACAGCTGTTCTTCACAAAGAAATCAGACTTACTAAAAACAACAGCATAAAAAGACCTAATGGTTTATGGTAACACCACTGCTGCATGTAGTTTTATTAACCAGACAGAACCATCGTAAACAACTAGATTAAATGAGGAGTACTTTATGTGAAAGACGTAACATTCTAACTGAAGCTGGTCTATATTCTCTTTAACTTGCTAATCATATATATCACTTTGGATTTATATAGCATCACAATCTTAAGAACAATACTGCAGCTACAGAGACATATAAGTATTTTTAAACTCCAAACATAAAGGCGACTAGAGACAGCTATCAAATGAACACAGAGCAGTTCAGCTCTAAGCTGTCAGTGAAAATCCTGTGTCTCTGAAACTTATTTATCCCTTTAAGATGACCTGTGACCAGCCTGTTATCCCCTTTTATTCCTTAATACATTACAGGGTCTAATCAGAAATTGGCACTACTTTGTGGGGTAACGTACCATTGTAGTGTGAGGAATAGTAGTGCTATGTCCATCGTAAGTAAGGAGCAAAGTAATGGAGCCCAGAATTGACTATCAGTGTCCAGAAAAATTTGTTGGTATCATCTAAATCTCCAACCTTGAAAGAGCCCTGTCCTCATTCATATATAGAGTAACAGCTTGTACGTACATTTCCATATTCAAAGTCTAAGTGAAACACTGAGTGCTATGAGACCAAAAACCATTCATGTATAATTAGTTAAGAATTATTCTGTTCCTGTTAATCTTACTTGTTAATTCATGACAATATCCTATCAATATGGTGATTTAGCAGACTTTTCCATTCCTGTGAATGTAATTACTTGATTTAGGAAAGTGAATGAAAATTTTGTTGTGGATAGAGTTCAGAAGCTCAGTGTAAGCACAGAGCTCTGCTAGCTTGGCTGCCCAGGGTCTCCGAGGCACTGGCCATCAGCAGCTGGGAGCCAAATGCCTTCAGTCATTTTCAAGGCCTGTTACTGGGAAGACTGTCTTGCTTACAGCCCAAGTACTGGTTTGTCCCATGTACCAGGAGACATCGTCTAGTATCTGCACTAGATGAACCCTTCCCACACAGGGAGAACCTTGAAGATTTGGGTTGTAAGCTCCTCAGCATGCAGAACCATCTACTTAGCAGTTCTAAACAGTGCCTCCACATTCAGGACTGACTTCCTAGATGCCTTAACAAGAGCGACTGAAAAGCTAACATGGTTATTTCCACATCCTTTAGGATTCAGACTGGTAGCTCGTGTAGTCTAGCATCCCCAACTCAGAAATAAAGCAGCTGTGGAAAAATGTTTCAAAGGCTGAGTGCCAGTTCACACACACCTCATTTGGAGTCTGCTGTGAACTATTAGCCACCTCTATACACCATGAATAGCAAATACTGAGATCAATATAAAGCACTGCTCAGGAGATGACAGGTAGGATATCAACATATTTCTCTTTCATAAAATGCAAAGTTAAGAACCACGGTGTGTCCTTTCTCAAAAGCATATCCAGGCTAAGGTTTTATCTTTTGTGTGATAACTCTTAATGCTTTGTTACAGTCTAATAATTCGATAACCACCTGGCTTCAGAGACTTCCACTTTACTCTGATTTAAGCTGGAGTTCAATATCTGGATCTGTGCCATTTCACTTTCATGTTCATTAAAGCTCTGTGGGGGGGGGGGGTGGGGGTGGAAACGAACACTATCATCCTCCAAATCTTCATTATCCTTCTGTCTTTGTAAGGGGCTCAAGTGAGCACTGTCATTCCTTAATTTGATATCTTCTGTTTTATTTTGCAAGACAGTACATTCAGAATCAGTACACATGTTGCCACCAGTGGTGGCACCCATCCCAAAGAGTAACTCTTCTCACCACAAAAAATAACCAGGCTTACACTAAAACAACTGTAATACAGCTGACTCTCCATTATCCATTGAAATGTGAACTAGGACAGTAAAGGTCATGGAAAAAACATGGGTAAAATGGTTACCAGACTGCATGGTGCAGAGATAGCTGTGTGGAGCCAGTCTAGATCCAAAAGGGATAACGGTGAGTTGGAGGTAACTAGTCTCTCTGGGTTTGAAATTAGTCCTGCAGAGAAAAAAGTCTCTGCACAGCGATGCTCGTTGCTCCTGGTTATAAAAGGAACTAGGAGACATGGCAGAGCATCAGCGCTCTTGTGGAACCATGTCTGCCTCATGGACAAGCTTGTTGGGACCCAGAATACTAGGGAGAGTGCACAGACACCCAGCCAGCTCTCTTTGGGCGTCTCTCTGGCTTAGCACTAGTTAGGTTACACTTAGAGCAGCTCCTTGCAGAGCCCTGAATCAGTCTTTGCACTGCTTATCACGTGCTCTGGTTTAGCATTGCCAAGTTGGCAGTGCTGAATCCTTTCAGACCCCCCTCTCCCCAGAAGGCTGCTCAGGTTTCTACAGCACCACAAGCCAACTCAAGTCTAGCATGAGTGGACATAACAAACTGATGGTCCTTAGGACTCCTGCAAAACCACTGGAGTGTTTTTGCATTTGCCTCCACAGGGCTGACCGTGCCAGAACGAGTGATGAGACTTGCTCTGTACATAGTCAGCTCCAGTTTGCACAGTCTGTTAACTCTAAATTGTGCAAGTACAGCTATACTGCTTCTGGACCCCTGATCATCATGGCATAGTTTGTGGGATCTGCAAAAGCCTAGCTAACTTTACACTCTTCTGCTTCTCCTTTTACAGCAATCTTAAAAAAAGAAACAAACCTGCTTGCATACTTTTACAGGAACATACCAAAACATCTACGTTCAGATTTTCTGCCTAATATATTCACAATCTTTGTTCATTTTTATTCTTAAGTGGGTTTAATGAATGACTTAGTAGGCTCGATTTGAAGATTGGGATATTCAAAGATGCCTATAGGAATGAATTGCCAAACTGCAGCTCACTCCCAGATACTCTCCAGCCTCTTTGAAAAATTACACTCTATCGTTTTGTGTCACTCTTGAAGCATGCCAGTGAAACCTTTGTTTAGCGGCCAGTTTTGCTGTCATTACCACAACTTGACTGAAAAAAGTGAGTCTTCTATATCTCACATATCTGTCGAATACAGCAGCTGGGTGATGCTGTTCTTAGAATGCTGTGCATTCTAAGTTTTATGTGCTAATATCATACCACTGTGCTTCACTGTACAGAGAGATTTAAAATCCTATGAGAAAGGGGAAAATATATTTTGTTAAAAATAAACTGGTTTTAGAAGCTACAGCTATTTCATGTCTCTATTTATTCTAACCTCAACAGTGTCCATTTTTTTTCGAATGTTTTTACAGCCTGTTTTGTGTTAAGTACCTGTTGTTTGGCACCTGGACATATGTGCAGCTTTTATCTTGTGTAGAGTATCATCGCTTCAAGTAGGCTACACGTATGCTGCATGTTTGCTGCATACCTAAGGACCTTACTAAAATGGAGCCTCTAGGACCCAGTCTTCCTCTCATCAAATTTAATAATAAAACAGACCTTGACATCATTGGGCAGAAAAGAGAATTTTAAATCCTTAGTCTACTTCTAAAGACAGATACAGCTTGTGATAATGGCTGATGTGGGATGATATTTTTTTTTTCTTTTTTGAGAAAGAAAGAGAGCATGCTTACACCTAAAATATTCTGGAAGTTACTTTTCACTTTTAAACATCTGTAAAGCAAGAACCTTCAGCTTACTTCTTGTGGAATTTCCCACTGAAGTCCACAAAGGTTTTGTGTTCAAAATAATTACACGTTTAATAAGTGCTCTAAACGGCATCCTTTAAATTAAGAAAAGGGTGTTTAGCAAGGCTCATTTGTTCCTGTGTCTCTGGTCAGTTATTTAGATATAATTTAGAAAGCAAGAAGGTAGAATGAAATTCCATAGCTGCACTGCATTAGAAATGCTGTCAAGTCTGGCTGAAGATTACTGATTCTGCTTCAGTTGGAATTTGTACAAGTAATGTTATCTAAAGAAGAACCATATGAGGGCAAATTGAGCAGCACAGAATGAAAACTATTAAAGTTTAACCTAGCGGTAAAGTATCTAAAAAAAGATTAGACATTCAGCAATTCATCTGAATACATGAACATCTAAAATACCTAATAAGCACACTAAATTCCTCTGATTTCTATTCATCAAGTCATAGTAAAAGTCATAAAATCTTAAGGGCATCTCATTCAGTTATAGATCCACAAGGAATTACTTTCCCTTGATAATGCTGAATTTATTAATTTACAATTCATTAAAGAGGACTGATGCTTAAGAATGACAGAATGGGTAAATTTTCTAAAGTACAAAGTGGCATATGCAAAAATGAAAATTACTTTGTTCAAATAATTTAACTCTATAAAAATGTATTATTTTAGCACAGGCAGCTATCATTTGATACATACCAAAACTGCTTCTCTGAATGCTATTTACATTAGAAGTATGAGCAGTTTATTTTGAAGAGGGAATCAGACAATAAATTATCTGTACTGGCAAATACTCCATGGTTAACTTGTAATACCTTCCTTTATTGAGTTTTATTTGCTTAAATGCTGAACAGTACTGGTAGTCAGCATTAGTACTGTTCACTGTACAATACGCATGCATATTCCACAAAATGCAACAGAGTCATAGGGGTGAACTGCCACAGCATAGCATAGGGCAGCAACCAGCGTAGTGAACTGAAGCAACAGTATACCAGAAAAAGGAGATAATATTGGACAACGCTTTCCTCAGCTAAGAAATCATGGCCTCTGTAGTTACAGCGCAAGTGGAGGAGACAGGAAATCTGGGATTTATTCTGGGATCTGTCACAGATTTCCTGTGTGGCTTTGAGAAAGTCCTGTGGGGTTAACTTCAGCCATAAGGTTTTCTTTCCTCTGAGAGCTGCCTGTACCCATATCTCGACAACCCCTCTATAGTGTTAGCTAATTAACACAAAAGGTAAGATGTTACTAGTGCAACTTTTGTACATAAGTAACAGCAAAGTCAAGATCTAATACAGGTGAAACACTATGATCAAAAGCAGGCCAGGCAATAAAACTACAAATACAAAGGCAGGCAACATACCCCTTCCCGGGAGCAAGCAGGAAGGGAATAAAAAGAACATTCATTCCAGCCATTGACTGGTGCAGTCGTTACACAGGTGGAATCAGGAAGAAGCAATTTATTTTTGCTGGAAGCCAACACTCCGTTTCCCTGCTTCCTTCGAAGAAGAAAAACTAAGGGGAAAACAGAGGTTAAACTATATCTCCTTTGCAGTTTTTGCACATAGGACATTGTCCTCATGAAGTCTAGCCTCCAGTGGTGGGAATCCAAGATACTCATTCTCCTCTAAGATACCTTCACATACTTTACAAAATTAGCCCAGAGTTTTCAGTTACACAAAGTATTAGGGTTATTTGAACAGGTCAGTTTTTATCAGGCCTGGGTGGTTTAATGTCTCAGATTTGAGCAAAACGGAGTAAATTCCACATGTTCTTGTTGTGAGCTCGCACCTTTTTGGGTTCTTCTGGATGGAGAGAAGGTTCCACCCATTCTCTGAGGACTAGTCCAACATTAAAATAACCAGCCCGCCACAATAAACCATCTTGCATTTTAGGTCACTTGCATGGTGCTCTCAGATGATCCATTTTTATCCCCTACGTTACGAGCTATTTTGTTTCTACTCTATGTTGCTACTTACAAGGGAAATAAAACCTAAAGACAGCTCAATGCTGTTCTCAACTTCAGTGGAACATATCTTGAACAAGGTGTTACTCAATTGCATTTCCTACCTGCTAGCCAATACGCTTATTAAACCACAGTAGGTATTTTTACTTGTTTCAGTGATGCTAATAGATACTCGGATGATAACAGAGCACTTAATGCATTTATAATTTTTGTTATTTATAATAGATAAACAAATAAAAACCCAGTATTTTGGGCAATGGAAAATGAAGTCTAGAAGAGCTTTATTTTGAATTTGATCTGCATGAAGAAGAATTTACCAAACTTCCGAAGTAAAGTGATTTATTTTAGTATGTGCATCAAATCTTAAACTGAAGAATGACTTGCTCAAACTTTCATTTTCAGGGAAAGAAAAAGCTGGAATCAGACTCTAGGGTCATAATATAATACTGCATCCCAGTCTCCTAAATCATCCTGAAAAACGAAAGAAGTGACAATATATAGCTGCATCGATACAACCCTGAACCACAACTTTTGTTAACAAACTGTCTTTATAGACTGTGATTAAATTTCTGGGAGAACTGAAACCACATTTAACCACTGAAAATGAGGCACCTGGTTTCTCAAAGGTATCCAGTTGCTATTCTTCCAATATTGCTCTCAATTGGATCTGCTGGGCAACTGTGAGAAACCAGTGCTTTCACTGGAAGTCCTAACTGGGAACAAGTGAATGGTGGTTCTATTCTGGCCCATAAACAGCAAAACTCTAGGAAAAACAGGAAGCAAGATAAGAGGTTGTGTCCTGAGCTTCAGGCTCAGGACTGAAATCAGATTTGAATAGAGATGTAAATGCAAACCTCAAAATCAAAGCTTTATAATATAACAGGAAGCTCAGGATACAGAGCCACACATTACTTTTGCCCACTGTAAGTCTCCTCCTGGTGCGGAAGAAAAACACATCCCTACAAATTCTTTCACTGCATTGCAATGGTTGCATCTCTGCTCACACTCATCCTCTCTTCCTCCTCAGTCCCATGGCAGCCTGACCCTCCAAGAGCTCAACCAGCTTCCCACTGGCAGGGTCACTGAGCAGATTCCAACATCATGCCAAACCAAAGAACCTTCTCCTGATTTGGGCCCAGCATTCAGCCCTCTTCCTCTTAACTAGCTCCTATGTATACCTAAAGGGACATTCCCAGTAATAAGTCAGGCCTAATTATTCATCAGAACACATTAAGCATTCCACTGATCCTAAAGAGGTACTGCATTAAACCACCACAAAATAATTGACAATGTGCTTTTCTCTTCCTAAGGGCTCTAAGGACACTAGAACAAAAATGTCCTGGACATAATTTTTCTGTTTAAATCCATAGTAACTGTAAAGAGGTGAACAACAAACAGATTTCAAAGCCAAGGTATAAACCCAACATCTTCCCGATGTCTCCAGTTTAAGTTCTATTGCTCTTGGACACAGCATGAATCATTTAAGAATACATGCCAGTAAAATGTATGTGATTGCCATCTATTGTTCCAATTAATTTTTTCCTCTGGTGTTGTATCAGAATCTTTATGAATCTTCTCAGACAGTTGGAAATCTAAGTTTATGGTAAAACCCCTTGTTTTGCAGAGTGTAAGATGCAAGTCAGTCAAATCTCTACAAAAATTAACTCACAAGTAAAAGATTATGAAATATTTCTTCTGTACGATATGCATTTTGTTTGTTATTGTTTCCTGGTTTCAAGAATTCAAATCCATCTATCTTTACACAAAATTCATTCGCATATATCCATGTTTTCTAGCACTAGCATTGCTACTTCTTCTCCCCACTGTCAAATGTAATTGTAACCTACCTGGGGCTGGTCTTAGTGACCTACAATAAATGTAGTTTACTCAGTTTTCTACCTTCAGGGCTTAGGGATTCCAACTGGTGTAGCACACCACAGCATTTGTCCTCAACAGCAAACGCTTCCTGCGCCACATTCCATTGTCTCCCAGGAATATCAAAACCAGTTTCCAGTTTGTAAATACAAAATGAGAAAGACTTTTCACATCTTAATTTAAGAGAAGAAAATAAAAAATCCTTTATCTTATTGTAGTTTCAATAAAGACACAAAATTTCTAAACCAAGTATTCCTTTCAGTGCTGTTCTTTTTCAGCCCTGGTCATCTTGTCTAAAGTGTCTTGGGAAGGCTTCTATATATTGTGATAATACGAACAATAGAACAGTCTTTCAATTATAGTACTATCAAATTTGGGGCATGTCTTTTTTTACTGTATGTTTTTTTTAATGTATGTAACTTACAGCACAATGGGCCTCTAATTCTGACACAGATTTCTGGGAATACAGTACAACAAAACCTAAAAAAGAAGTGAGGGTGAAGGTGCCACTGCGGTTATGACTAGGGCAGTCTAAGCATGGGCATGAACTTAAACTCATCCAGAAGGGATTACAAGACCAAATTGTTTACCATATAAGACAAAAACGCAAAGAGTTTTTAATAAATATTTTTTCATGCTCTTACTAGATATTGACAACAATATCATTTTGTTAAAATATCATAAGAATAGTTTATTATCTCACAGCATTCTTTGAAAATCTAAACTCTCTTGAGTTCCACAGAACTGTACCAGATAATTGACATCAGAACAGTGTCCATCTGTTGTCCTTCCTAGAAAACTGGCACCTCAGAAATGAACTAAAGTTAATACTCACAAACACTAAAAACCCCCCAACAAACACTTCTCCAAAACATGCTATTGCTCTGCATGCAAATCTGATTCCCAGAATCCTGAGGGAAGCTATTTAGCAGTGCCTGTGTCTCAGATGATATGTTCAACTCACAGTCTTGGCTTTTATGTTGATTCAGGGTGGGTATGGATACAGAATGATCTTAATCAGTGTAAGGAAACAAGGTCTTATCATAGGGGGGTGGGTTCATTACCCAACCACTGAAAAGATGCCAGGCCTGAGTAGGGCATTGTCAATTTCATTTTGTTCCAATAAGTACTGACATAAACCAAGCACCTGTGTGGGTTGATGCCCCAACATCTCTACATCCTTTCTATATGACCTGATCTTAAAAGGGCTTTCCTTTCTTTAATATTCACCTCCACCAGTTCTGCAAAACTGTATTCAGAGATGAAACACCATGAAATTCCTTACAACCAAAGTTGAGTGACAGCAAAAGAACATGCACAAGGATATGCCTGCCAACCACTTTGTCTACTTCAGAGCCAGGTCAACAACCAACAGCCACACTCAGCCAGAAGTGCTGACCATAGACGTTGCTGCTACGTAATTTGAACTGTGACTACTTGACGTGAAACACAAGGTCAAATTATGTGGAACTGGGTGAAGAAAGGAATAAAACAAACCTTTTTTTTTTATTATAATCTCTGAATACTTTTAAGCTTCTATGACAATTACTAGAAGTCCTCTTTCTTATACCTATATTCTTACCTTGCCTTTAAACGTGAGATGTATTGCCCTTGACATACTGCTATAGTTTACAATTATTCACTGATTTGTACTATTTGTTTGATGAAAAAAAGCAGTGAGAGCTGAGGAAAGATAAGCACCAGTTTGATCATTTAGTGACACAAGCCCAGATACTCAGATGCTCTGCATCAGAAGCCATATTTTTGCTGCAATAGCCAACTAAATGGCCCAGGAAAGCTCACTCCTGGCTTTCTGGCCTTCTGTGGCAAAGAAGCCCAGGCACAGGTAATTAACGATGCCTGAGTTGGAACCCAGATATAGAACGCAAATAAAAACTTTTGAAAAACTGCACTCATACCATCTTTCCCCCTTGCATTTCGCAACACATTGTTTTTGTGTGAAAAGCTATGAGCTAACAACAACAACATCAATAATTGGATAACATGCTTTACCACCATTCCTGTCTAAATGACAGTATAGTAACTGTTTTGTTTTATTAAATGTGACATTTCCAGATATTCTTATATGTGACAGCAGATAAAACTTTAAAAATATTTTTTAATGTTTTCTTTTACTCTGTCTTTATTACTATGGAACATGTCTTCAACCAGAGTAGATTCTTGTATATCATAAACTTCGACAGAGGTTTGTCATCTTTTACTAGCATGTTATACTAGCTATTTTTGATATGTATTTAGGAAATTACAACAAATATTATCTGTCTTCTAGGAAGGAGAGAAAGCATAATTATCCCTTTCTAATTATTGCACTTTGACTTCCTCACAATATTTACTTAGTGTCAAGATTTCTTTATGTTCACTGATACATTGCTTAAGTTTACTCTTAATTTATTTTAATTTTATGTTCCAAAGATATTTTACTGAACACTCACTGTAAGACCTTCAACTGTGGCCACCCACATCCTGAAATTTCATTTCTACCTAATCCTGCCTCATGCCATAACAGAGTAAACATTTTTTTTTTTTAAAAAATATATTTCTTTCAGCAAAACATACACATCCCATAGTATTTTCTGTTATTTTAAAAAGCTTGTGTAGCATTGCACAGTGTGTGTGTCCATAAGCGTGTACACATGCTAACCCCCCCCCCAAGCACATACACAGAGCTATTGTTGAAAACTTTCATTAGAACTTTGTAAAGGAAGTCCATCTGCCACAGCTCAGGATGTCCTGTTTCTGTGAGGGGCTTTAGCTATTGCTTGGCCATAAACATAAGTAGGAGACAAGAGCATTTAGTCTTGTTACTGTTAAACCAATCTGATTTGGAAAGGGTGTTTGGAAGGGTTTTTCTCCACCAGCTGGGAATCCTGAAGCATGCACACCTCCTCAGACACAGCACACTTAGTTTAGTGTCCTCTCTTCTGGTGTTGTGGATGGGAAAGATGGGGGGAAACAATTCATTCTGTGAGGATGGGATATATTCTGGTCATCAAGATAATCTCAAAATACAGCTGTTGTTCCCAAGCAATATCTGTGTCCCTGGTTGTCTTTCAATTCAAACCATAACACAGCCTAGCCAGGCCTTGTGGGCTCCTGGCAGTGGCGTTCCAGCAGAGCAGGTGGGCTGGAGTTCTTCCCCTGACCTGGCCAGCTGCAGAAAGCAGGAGTGCTTCGGAGTGACCTGGTCGGTCAGAGCAGGTAGGCCTCATCACACTCTAATGCAGCAAGGGATATGCATGCTCCTCCCCTGTCAGAGGGAGAGAACAGAGATCCTTGGCTTCTAAAGTATTGGGGACATAATTTGGGGTTAGCATCTGCTCATAATATATATTTGCTTGTTTTAAGAGACTAGTTGCTTTGTAAGAGGATGAAGGCAGCTCTGTGGCTAGTTTGGATTCTAATTTTATTTTGAATTATTGAAAGACAAACAATAAGTTCAAACCTCAGAAAAATTCTTTCATGATTGACGACTGATATTTGTTTTACTTTAGTACTGCTCTCCAATTGTTCATTTTTAATTTTACAGTTGATCAGTCTGCAAACTGTAGGAAGTCCCAAATCTCATTTCCACTGAGCAAGGGCTTTCCTTGTTTGTGTTCCTTATTTGGAAATAAAGGATTGTAGCCACCAGAGGTAACAGTGTACACTTACACACAGTGGTTACGAGTACCCATAAAAAAATGTTATTGGTGGGGACAGGCATCAGACCTAACCAAACAAAACTAAATGCCTCAAGGGTATGTCCTTCTACCAAGAAAACAAGAGGAGAGAAAGGGACAATAGGTGGAAAAAAGAAAGTGCATGAGGGGTCAGAAATGTTGAAATAAAGCCCCAGTGGGGAACACGGAGCAGAAAGCCCAACAGAAAAAAAGAAACTGGGGGTGGAGAAGGGTCATTAATAAAATGCCCTAAACATTTTATTCTTCCCATGCAGGATTCCTCTTTCCCACATCCTCGCCACCTCAGTTAGCCATGTTTCCAAAATGGAATGACTGCTGGTGTTTGTCACAAAACAGCACTGAATGCTGCAGTAGGATGGAAAAGATAATGGGGAGGAGCTGGAAACAAAATGGCTGCTCTATGCTATACCTCTCCCTTTCAGCATAGACAGCAGCACTGCCTATAATAAGAGAAAGAATGAGACAGCGCTACATTCATCTGACCATCACTGAGCCCTACAATCCAACAGGAACTGCAAGCCAGTTTCATTGGAGCAGAACATGAAACTGCCTTCTAATCCCCCTGTCCCAAGAGGCAGACATACAGCGTTCCTGCCCTGCTCAGAATACACTAGTGGGCAGAGGGAATGTAACATTCCATGGTGGTTTAGGCACAATGTCCATCTGTAATACTCTTCGTGTGTCCTCACCATTAAAAACCTCTCTCTTGTTTGTACAGCAATAATATACTACATGCAAAACTGTACAGAGTCCCATTAAAGTCATATCATCATCTCATTCTTCTAAAAATTATTTCTGCCTACATTTCGGTAAGGTGAGATAATTAACATTGCCAAACACAGGACAGAGTGAGACTTGCTGGATAAAGAGGCAGCATTTTAAAAAATTGGGCTGTTTGGAAAAAATGAAAACACATTGCACAGATAACGCAAAATTATACTAGAAAATAAAATAATACCTGCTCAAAAGCCCTCAAACTTACATGACAGCTACTCATTAAACATTTTAGTCATTTTTTAAAATGAATATATTTCATTAGGCCTAAAAATGAAAGTAGGAATACATACAGTAATACTTCATTTTTACTATCCATCCAATCAAGATGTATTTTAAAGCTAAGGAAATTATGAAACACAAAATGGGAAAGTGACTGACCCAGAGTCACCAAGAAGTCTATGGCAATTATTAAGAGAACCCAGCTCCTAGGTAGGAATTGGTTTTATCTTGGTGAAACTTGACCCACACAGACTAGGGAAGGGAGAGACCCAAAACAGCGAAACAGAGATAGGATATGACATGGAAAAGTAACAACACGCTACATGTGATTTAATTACATTACCAAAACACAATTTTTTTCTTAAAGACCCTCTGCAGGATTTGGGCCTTTTGAATAACGTTAGTTGTGTAAGATGCAGTGTTTTTGAAACCACTTCTTTTGAAGTCATGCAAACCCAACCAAATACTAACATAGTAACAACTGTTGCACTGGTTGTCCTCAAGATGACTCTGTAGCTCAAAATAAGCGTGTAAGGTTGCTGTTGCTACCTAACACCTTTTGATTTTGCTTAATTTTTAAAATGTCCATTCTCATGAATGCCATGGCACTGAGTAAAAGGTTATTTGAGGAGACAGAAGAGGGCAACACACTAGCTGTCATTCCTTCCTTCCTGTTCTATAGTAAGGAGCGTGTTGATGATATCAGGAACTGAAAATTCTCGCTTTTGGTATATTAATCCATTGGAGAGCTTTACAGTAGACAAAAAAAAATGAGCAAATGTACTCACCAGTCTAACTCATTAAGAAATGTTCCCCATGTAATCACAATGCAGGAAAAAGAAGGTTTGAAATGCTTTTAGAGTGTTAAAATCGAGAATTTACACGTTTTAATTGTTTTCATAATAAAAAGGCAATATTACAAATATTTTTGAAAGATGAGGATTCTTTCATGCGTCCGGAGGCTTTTGTTACCGTCATTCCTATGCATGACACACGGCCACACAGTGCCATCTAGTGTTACGTGGCCATACAGGGAATAACGTTGAGAACTTCGAAAGGATATTCTAAATTATTTCACAATAATAAACACGGATTAGTTTTGTTTTTCAGAAATACAGTTCTACGTGATAAAACAAACACATCTAATAGTTGACAAGGTAGACACTATTCTGAACTACCGTTCTGTTTCTGAGTAGCACTGAGGAAATCATTAGAAGAAAGCAAAAGCATGTCTGACTATAAAGTATGCATCATTTAACTGTCATCAGTAGGAGATATAATCATTTTTAGAGCATATAGTATATTGCACAGAGTCACATATTTTACCAGCATTTAGAAGAAGTTTGATCAGGTATACCATAAAAAAAAACCAAACAGAAATGAGAGGACAGTGAGAGAGAGCAAACAACTAATTAAAATGATGCTTTGCTTTAAGGCCAAGTATTTGGTCCTTAGGGCTGAAATATGCACAGCAAATGCATGGTTTATTTCGTACAGTTATCCAAAACTATACAATACTGATCTGCTATTGCTGTTGCTCACAGGATCAGGCCCAATTTTCTGCTGCCTCAGCACTCAAATTGTCATTTTAGTTTTTGGATCTAAACTAAAACCATCCAAGCAATAGTCTACTTAATTTGTAAGTATCAATCAAAAATTCCACTGCCTACTTACAAAGTAAATGGTACTTGGGTTGGAAGTAATTCCCCTGCACTGGAGCACACAGGAAAAATGAAGTGATCTCAGTGCTGCAGCGTTCTACTGTAAAATATCATGTGGATTGGCTGCATTTCAATAATACCTTGTAAGGTTGAGGAAATCTTTGTGCTGTTGCAGAAACACAAAGGGGACAGAATCCGATTTGCTTTTCCCTTTCAGAGTCAGATCCTAAGTTTCTATGTGGCCCAAACTATTGTGCTTCTAATCAAAATTCAGAAGAAAATCATTGACTCTGTTTAGTGACTGTCACGAAGACCAAAATGTTCCCAGCAAGCAAAGCAACCCAAGGGAGGGCTCAAACAGAGGGAGCATGATGGTCTTAGATCAGTTTTGGCCCATTATAAAACTGCATCTTGAGGCTATAGTTACCTGAAATGCTGTGACACAATCTGGAGGCTTGCTGCTAATGAAAGGAGAAGATTCTGCTTCCATTCTTTTTTCCCTCAGAGGCTCTGGCACTCATTAGACCACTCTGTGACTTGATTCAGCTCAATAACCTGAAAAAAAATTATTCATTTTTTCCACTTGCATAATAAGCTGAGAGTGTTTATGAAAAGATATGATGTGTGTGTATGGACTGGGTGAAAGGGAAGGAATCACAATCAGGCAGCCCAGAATAGGGTGAATAAAAGGGAGGACCAAGACATTCCCCTTCTGCTGTGCAGTTGTAAAAAAAAAATAAAAATCTAACCAGATACAAACATTTAGACTTCTAGCACTTTTAGCTTTTCCTCTAAATTTCCAGTCTACTTGCTTGCTGTAAGGTTGTTTTTCATCCCCTTCCCCAATAAGGAAAGAATTCCACGCTTTGACTTTGTGTCTCGTACACTCATCCCCCTGACAAATGGGGGCACGCTGCATACAGTGCATGGGGCAGAGTTAGGCCTGTGTTTTTCATGTTTCTGTCACTAATATTTCTCCTGGCATGCTGGGCTGTCTGCTGGTTTTTTTCCCTTGAAACATTTTATAAAGCCACCACTAGATCTCTCCAGCTGCCTGGTTACATTATTTATTTAGATATGTAATATGTGCCCTCATAAAGATCCAAGCACTTATTCTAGTCCAAATGTACAAACATTGACATATGTTAATGATCATATCATGTACTGCAAAATGGCATGGCTAAGCATACAGGGATTATGGGTACACAAGAGAAAGAGCTGTGGTAACACTGTGTACAGGTTTCTACCCATATACATACTCTCTGAAAACCAAAGAAGCATAAATGCAATTACTAATTCGGTGTACAATTTTAAAATAGTTTGTAAAGAATATACATAAATATTTTGCCCCAGCTTAAGCAGGTATAGCACCAGCTGAATAATTTTTGTCCACACTGTTCTGGAAACCATCTGGTGACATCTCGTACTCTACTCAGGCAGTTTGTCCAAAAATGGATGGGACTCTTCCCATTAACTCTAGTGGGCAACCTAATAAATGTCAAGAGGTTTACTTGGAAATAAATAGGGAAAACAATCTGATAAGTATTTGACCAAATTAATTCTATGTCTATTTTTGTTTCTAGGATTTTCTTGATTTTTTTTTTTGGATAGAAAGGAAATAACAAGAATAAAGACAACTGGAAACTGTTCTTGTGAGATACGCTCTTCACTAAAGAGCTGAATAACCATTTAATCTTGGACTTAAAGATACCCTTGATATCAAACAGGTAAATAAAGTTGTTTGGCTAGCAAATCTAAATACTTCTACTTAAAACAAATTTAAAAATGTTAGATTTTAACAGCCTAACAGAAATGGCTGAGATTTAAACTGACACTAAATTCTTTTAGCTCTGCTTCTGGGAGATAAAAATATCTTTTACTTTCTGAGCCTTTTCTTTCGCTTATTTGATCATGAAGAGAAGATACTGTAGATTTATGTCTTGTTTGTACTGGAGAGCACAGCTGTTTTAGCTTTTCTGTCAGACCCCCAGGATCCTGTCTTTATAATGGCTTTTTTAAATGCACAGTGGGTTTGCCTAAGCAAATTTAATTTGTATTACATTCTGGATCCAAAGGGGAAAAAAAAAAGGAACAAAAAAAAAAAAAAACCAACCCCAAAACCCCTGCCAGAGCCACCTTTAGAAGAAAGGGGATTTTATTTTAAATTTCCTTTTATTTATTTATTTTAAATAATATAAATATAAATAAAATAATTACATAAACCAGAAAAAGTGAATTTATGAAAGAATCCCAGAGACAGATGGACTATCAGAGGCAAAATGAACACAGAAGGGAATAGCATGCAGTTAAGAGTGGTTACTTGGCATCACTAAGCAACAAGATGGACGGTTGTGAGGTAACTGCTCTTTAAACGGAAAAAATAAGCAAACAAATAAAATTATGATAGAAACGGAACCAATTTTGGGGAAAATTAATCTATTTAACTGTAACAAGTCATCGACAGAAAAATGTATTCACCTACTCCTGAAAGAATTGAAGAATGAAGTGGCTGTGTATGTTAATAAAATCAGTTATTACGGGAAGAGGCTGGAAGAAACAAAATTTTGCAGAATAGGTATTAGAACAGTTTATAAATAGGACAATATACTTCTGTGTCAGGTAAATTCACTGATGAAATAAATAAATGAAAAACGATAAAATGATACAATAGCCCTGATGAAACTTGGATTAAAAAAAGCAGGAAAATCATATCTCCAGACTACTTTGGGAGAGTGACAAAATATGACAAAGTGTAACTAGTAGACACATCTGATTTGGATTTTTATGAAGCCTTTGACAACAGGCCAGGCAATACACATAACACACATCTAGGTTTAATCCGGACAGTCTAGGTTTCAGAGTATTCTGGCAGGTGTCAGGTTTCAGTGAAAAACAGACAAAAGTACAATTATGAGAGAAAGATATTGACTACTTGTGTTAGCAACAGGAGAGAAGGGGAAAACTATAATTAACCTTTGAATTGGAGGGTGCCATCTCCTCCAAACATTCCTGTCCCCAGAGAAAGAAATAAACCAACAAATCTGCCAGGATCCTTGCTTTGTCCTTCTACTGCCTTCTACTGTGGAACTAAAGGTATCAGATACATCCCATCCTGCCCACACATAGCAATTTGTGCTGGACACCGGATTTAGTTTGCAATGCCCTGGCGAGTGCTTGGCTTCAGATGGACAGGATTTTAAATAGTGATGGAATGAAAGGGAGGTTAAAAAATGATTAAGAAGGGGGAAAACAACAATTACTCAAATCCTACCTTGCCACGAATAATACTAAATATTTACTATTATTTTTTTCCTGACAACTGATTTTTAAAAGATAAGTATTACAAGAGCAGAATAGAACAATAAAATGTATTTGAAAAATATGGAATCTTAATTCAGAGCTTGCTGAAGGCAGGGAAGGCCTTCCAATGGCTTTAATGGGCTTTGGCTCAAGCCCTTATAGTGTAGCAAAGAAAACAATATAAACTGAAGTGGGATTTATATCCCTACTATAAATAACGTATGTAATCTCAATTACTGGAGACAGTATTTGTATATATCTAATTTATCATTATTAAAGTGAGATTATGGCAGCTTTATGTGAGACAGAGGCAAATCTGGGTGATTAATGAAAACAGTTCATTTACATTGTTCACTATAACTACTCAGGCACTTTCATTCATGTTTAAAATCTCAATCTTGCCCCCCTGTGGCCCATAGAAATATAGCACATGTGCATAGTATAAGTTCACCAGAAACTAGACTGAAAGTTAAAAATAAAGAGCATGTATAATC
This sequence comes from Pluvialis apricaria, assembly GCA_017639485.1. Taxonomy (NCBI): domain Eukaryota; kingdom Metazoa; phylum Chordata; class Aves; order Charadriiformes; family Charadriidae; genus Pluvialis; species Pluvialis apricaria. The sequence continues at coordinate 29,579,818 of CM030014.1, forward strand.
CTTTTTGTTTTGTCATTTTTCCTTCAAATTTAAAATACAAATGTCAAATAGTCAAGGCACAAATAAAACCTAAAGGGACATTTGCTCTTCAATCTATGCTTACTATTAGCACTTGCTAAAACCGACAGCACCAAAGAAACAAACTCGGAAGACTTTTGCATAATGTTTCACTCATTCCCTCTCATTAAGGATATTTACACCGGCGACAGAAGGCAGCTGTTCATGCAGGATGATAAGGGCTACAGTTGAGCTCAATTACTGCAGCTTCAGTGGGCATCTCAGTTATTATCTGTAAAAATGGGCTTTGTCCACAGAACTACCTTTAACTCTGCCCTCAGAGGTAAGTTTGGCCCAGCACGCCCAGAGTTCTACAGCCACATTGATCTGTCCCTGCTGTCAAGTATCACAATGAAATTTGAAAATAAAACAGCTTCAGATGTCTATATGGTCTTTAAGATAGAAGATAGCCACTTTGATGTATTAGCAAAGGCTTATGCATCATCATCACCACCATCAACAAAATCACTACCCAGGGCTCTGTGTGGCAATGCAAATCCATGGCTACAGACCTTAAAAGACAATTCAAAAGAATTTAATATTCTCCCTTAAACAAAAAAAAATGGCAAATAAGATGCTTGCAGGTAACATGCCTGAAAATAGACAATCATATTCCAAACAACCACCCTAATAATTTTGGCAAAAAAATACCTCACTCCATCTACGTGCACGAGAAAACAAAATCAACCACATCTAATATATTATTCCTTTAAAGAATAATTTGATGATATAATAAGGTTTGTGTCACCTCTCCTACTTTAGCGCTCCCTGCCCTCTCTGTGAAAAATAATTTCTCTTCAGACTAATCCATGCAGGTTTAGTAAAAAGAGCTTCCAACCTGGTCCATTGTGTCCCTCAGAAAAATGTTCCACAGGGTTGCCAGATTCTTTCTTATCAGGAACAAGAGAACCAACCATTAATTTTAAAAAGGTCATGTCATCAACTGTGGACATGTACGCAGCCTTACTGGGTTCACTCTGTTTCTTCTTGCAGCAGCTGGATGCACAGTTACCAAACCTTATATTTTGTATTTTTCATTCTATTTTTTCCAAGAAAGAATTCTTTCTCCCTAACAACTTCTTACTACTAATTTGACATATTTATTATTCAGAAAGCCCAGTAAACTACAGCCCCTTATTCTGTCAACTAAATAGGCAAAGCAACAATGCAAGCTCTTAAGCCCCCCATTTGCCTTCTATTTCCCGGAGATGTTAACCAAACTGGTTCACTCTCAGCAGCCATCTGATCCTTTTGGCCTCTTGAAACTACCAACAAAAAGGAAATTAATGCCAATTGTGGAGGTGATTCTGTATTGACACTTTTCCAATAGAATCCAGACTTAGACCACCAATGTGTTTCACAGGGGACATCCACCTGTCATCAGATGGTTGTAATTTTCCAACAGCAACTGTCCTGGGATGCACTGAAAATAGTAATAAAAGCTAAGACAGAATCTTTATTTCATCACTAATTTTTACACCAGTGGTTCTTCAAGCTGGTTGTGTATTTTTTAAGTATACCAATATAAAATATCCTACTTAAAATGATTACTTCAAATATACACCATAAATAAAATATATTTAACCTATCCAATATAAATTGCTATTATTTTATAAATTATGTTAACCTGCTATACTTCCATCTACAGTGTAGTTAGTTAATATTTCCTTTCACCTCACCAGCCAAAAGGCTAATCCTCACAGCAGCTGTTACTACTCCAGTACAGAATGAATGTGAATTTAACCTCTCCTGGATATAGGCTAATAAATTCTGTTGTTTTTCTAAGCACTTCAGTGAATTAAAATGGACGTTGGCTTGCCATCCAAATTCATGAACAGGTCTGAAGTGGCTTTTAGGCAAGTCGCCAAATAACTTCCCAATTCCCTTATAGGGTATAGCTCTCACTCGAGAGATCTTCCGAGCAAGAATTGAAAAACAACATCTTCTCCATTTCCTCAAAATTATTTTTCATTTTCTTAGCATTATTTAAATAAATTAAGCACAACATTACATTAGAATAACATTAAGAGTTCGTTTGCACTCTTCAGTTCTCAATGATTTCAACTTAATTGTACCAATACAAATGTGAGAAAAATATGCCATCCTGCAAAGGCCAGGATATTGAAAAGCTTGAATATAAAATGTAACCCAGCACATATGTCTGGATGTTGAATAGGCTGAGGAAAACAGGAATAGTCCCCAGTACAATGATCTATTACTAGAAACAAATATCTTTTTCATCTGATGCTTGACTTTATCCTAATGAAAACCAATATATGCTATAAAGTCTTCATTTTCTCCAAGACCTCAATCTCCATTTTCAAAAGTAACGTAATTTAGACTTTGAGTCAGCAAAGCAATGAACAACTCACTAAACTTTAAAACAATTGGAAATCTACAGAATTTAGGCACATGACTTGTGTTTCCATACCTCCCCTTCTGGAGATGAAATATTTCCTGTTTCGACAGACAGTCATCAGCCAGCTTGCATCCATGTGTGGCTTTGAACATTTTAAAATTTGAAGCATTCAGGGCCCCTGTACAGAGACTTGTCTGCTAATAGGAGGTTTTCTATGTTTCACACGCCCCTAACCACAGTTTGAAAAACTGAAATTCACAATAGAAGACCAGCTAGAGAAAATAAAGTTCAAGTAGTAATAAACTTTCAACCTGTTGAAATAGACTGTTATAAGAAGTTATTGTTTTAATGAAATAACATACCAGTTTCAACTGCATACCCCCTCTTCACAGCCACCAGATGTGATTTGCCGTATTTGTTGGGTATAAAATTTAATTTTGTTTTTATGCTTGAGTACAGTTATTTATTTTCTCTTCTTTACAAGAATGCTAAAGCTCCCCAAACATGAGAAGACTAAACTCCTCATCACCAATGGCAGTGACTCCTTTTAACAGAGTGAGGAAACCGGTGCACGGAAAAGGCACAGGTACTTCTGAGGTAGTACTTTCGGGCATGAATACTCATGGTTTACTTGCTGTGTCCTTTGGCGTTCCCCCAAATTATGGGTCAGATGGAAAATCTGCTACCTGACAACCAGACCCCCCCTTTCAGTCACCGTGCAAGTGCCAAATTGGCAGAGAGCCACACGAGGCTTTTAATTTTGCATAGGTTACCACAGTATTTCTCCCTCTCAGGCAGACTGCCCAAGAACCAGGGCAGGTAGCCGCCTGCCCTGCCGGCTGACCGACCGGAGCGGCATCAGACCAGGCAGCTCCCGATCAAGTGCACCCACCTACCGCCTCGCACCTTTCCTAACCCCCGCGCAGTTCCACTTTACCACTGGTTTAATCTCGGCAGTGTGCACGACGTTCTCGATTCCTGTTTCCTCCTACTACTTTGTCTACCCGCTAATCGAGGACACCTGCCCGCCTAGAGCCCAGCTCCGTCCCCCCGCCGGCTGAGGGAGCCGGCGGTCCCCTCTGCTCCCGCCGCCGGCGTTGTCCCAGCTCTGACAGGAACGGGCTCACGCCCTAACCCGGCCCTCACCTCCGCCTCACCGGCGTCTTAATAACACAAGCGCATTGGGAGCACTTTTTTTGCCCTTTCCCGATGAGCGGCTGGTCCGGGGGACAGCGTTTCTTTCTCACTGAAGCGGGCTTACCGCCCGGGGCCGCCACTCCCCGCGGCGGCGCCGCCCTGACCGGGCCGCTGAGGCGAAGGGAGACTCCATTTCCCGGCGTGCCTCGAGGGGCCATCCGGCGCGCGGCGGCGGCGGGGCGGGAAGGGGCGTGTGTAAGATGGCGGCGCTCGGCGCGTGGGGCTCGGCGGCGGCGCCCGCGCGGCTTGCGCGCGTGGCGCGGACGCTGTGGGGCTGGCGCGCGCGGCGGGGGCTCGGACAGGACGCGGGGGCCGCGGACGGTACGTGAGGGGATGGCCCCCTCTCCCCCCCCGCCCGGCCGGGTCTCACAGCCTGCAGGGGCCCGTGTGGCCGCCCGCGCCCTTCGTGGTGGGTGCCTGCGGTCCCCGGGGTGGCTGAGGGGGAGGGAAGCGGGACGGGACGGGGCGGGGGCGCGGCGCGGCGCGGCGGAGCCCGGCGAGGCCCGGGAGGCGGCTGCCGCCGGGCCTTGGCCTGAGGGAAGGGGGTGGCTCTACCGTGGGCGCGCCGCCGGCCGGGTTAACAGCCTGTGAAATCCGTCCTCCTCCCGCAGAGGGAAAAGCCGCCAAACCTTCCTTTGGGGATGAAGCGGTTCAGAATCTGCTCTACAAAATGACGGGGCTCAACCTGCAGAAGGTTTTTAGGCCGGTGAAAAAGGAGCTTAAACCGCCCAAGTACAAGCTGATGACAGAAGCTCAGCTGGAAGAGGTACGCTGCGCTGCTTCATTTTGACATAAGCTTTGGTTTTAGCAAAAAGCCTGTAACAGTCCATATTTCTGTTTCCTTTAGTGCTGCTGTTGAAAACATTCCGGTTTCTTTCCTTTGTTTCAGGTCATTTCCTAAATTAATGTAAATCAGTGTTTCTTCTCTTTAAATGGTCAGTTCTTGTTATTCAATTATTCCCGATTTTATGGAATATAGAAAGGGATTGAATACTTTTTTTTTCCTTGAGTGAAAACGTCTTTATTATCCGCTTATGCTTCCTAATTGTGTTAAATGGCTTTATCTGGTGCTTAAATTATAGCCCTGGGTATCCTCTGACAACCTGCTGTCTGACCACAGTCCAGGATGAGGAAGGGGCCTGACTTAAACCAGTTCTTATATAACCACAATTGCAGCAATATATAAACTGTTTATTGTGGTTTGTGCTTTGGGGGGAAATTTACCATGGGGAAATACCTGAAATAAACTTGGTGTTTGCAGTAGTATATGTAGATTTTAGTTTTGGAACTTCTTCCAGCAATATGCCCAAGGTAACAGTACTGGTATATTATTCACATGCAATTCATCTACCTGGAGATTGAATTAGTGTCTCACTTCTTCTCAACTGCAGAAGAAGCAAAAAAAAATTTTTACAATTTCTCTCTAAAGAAAAATATTTGTCTCAAAATTGTGTGTTAGCTTTCCAATAGCTAGTTTTTTAATTGTCAAATTAAACTATTTTTTTTTAAGGCCACAAGAAAAGCCATTGAGGAAGCTAAAGAAAAACTAATTATGCCCCCTGTTTTGAAAGAACGAGAGCCAATTGATGATGTCTTAGCAGAAGACAAATTCCTTGAAGGAACTGAAACTACAAAATACATATTTACAGATTTAACTTACTCCATTCCACATCGTGTAAGTAACAATATATTAACTTATTTTAAGAGCTTTTCATTCTTAATTTCAAAATAAGGTTTAGGTTTTAAAAAATGTAGTTATAGCAGTCTGCAAAAAGGCTGAGGAATTGTAAATTCAGACTGGTACAAGGCAATAAAAAGCCATCTTTCTAAATGTTTGCTTCTAACTTATAATGATAAATTAATTCCTGTGCTCAAAACCAGGTGTGTGTGTGGGGAGCTGTGGGATAGTTAGTTAATGATTTTAAAATCCTTGTGACTTGCAATGAGTGCTGACTTCTTCCATACTTCCTAGAAGCTTTCTGTGGAATTGGATTACTTGGTACTGTGCGTAGACCAAAAGATGGGGCTGCTTCACACTTGCAAAGATCTGCTCAAAAGCTGAGTAAATGATAAATGAATTCATGTGAAACCTGTGAAGAAACAGTTGTTAAATAAAATAGTGGAGTATAGGGATAAAGATGACAGCTATGTTTACAGTATCACAGTATCGTCAGGGTTGGAAGGGACCTCTGGAGATCATCTAAGTCCAACCCCCTGCCACAGCAGGGACACCTACAGCAGTGGCACAGGACAGCGTCCAGGCGGGTTTGGAATGTCTCCAGTGTGGGAGACTCCACAGCCTCTCTGGGCAGCTGTGCCACTGCTCTGCCACCCTCAGAGTAAAGAAGTTCCTCCTCATGTTATGATGGAACTTCCTGTGCTCCAGTTTGTGCCCGTTACCTCTTGTCCTATCACTGGGCACAACTGAAAAAAGACTGTTGCCACCTACCTGGCACCCTCCCCTTAAGTATTTATAAGTATTGATAAGATCCCCCCTCAGTCTTCTTTTTTTCTAGACTAAAAAGCCCCAAGTCCCAGAGCCTTTCCTCATAAGAAAGATGTTCCAATCCCCTCATCATCTTTGTAGCCCTTTGCTGGACCCTCTTCAGCAGTTCCCTGTCCTTCCTGACCCGGGGAGCCCAGAACTGCACACAGTGCTCAGCTGCAGCCTCCCCAGGGCAGAGCAGAGGGGGAGGATGACCTCCCTCGCCCTGCTGGCCACACTCTGCTGGATGCACCCCAGGATGCCATTGGCCTTCTTGGCCACCAGGGCTCATTGCTGGCTCATGGTCATCCTGTTGTCCACCAGGACTCCCAGGTCCCTTTCCCCAGAGCTGCTCTCCAGGAGGTCAGCCCCCAACCTGTACTGATGCATGGGGTTATTCCTCCCCAGATGCAGTACCCTACGCTTGCCTTTGTTGATCTTCATCAGGTTTTTCTCTGCCCAACTCTCCAGGCTGTGCAGGTCACGCTGTATGGCGGCACAGCCTTCCGGCGTGTCAGCCACCCCTCCCAGTTTTGTGTCATCAGCAAACTGGCTGAGGGTACACTCTACCCCTTCATCCAGGTCATTGATGAATGTATTGAACAGGACTGGACCCAGTACTGACCCCTGAGGGACACCACTTGTTACTGGCCTCCAACTGGACTCTGCACCGCTAACCACAACCCTCTGAGCTCTATCGTTCAGCCACTGTCCAATCCACCCCACTGTCCATTCATCCACCCCACACTTCCTAAGCTTGCCTGCGAGGATGATGTGGGAGACAGTGTTGAAAGCCTTGCTGAAGTCCAGGCAGACAACATCCACTGCCCTCCCCTCATCCACCCATCCAGTCACGCCATCGTAGAAGGCTCTCAGATTAGTCAGACATGACTTCCCCTTGGTGAATCCATGTTGACTACTTCTGAGAACCTTCTTTTCCTCCAGATGCTTGGAGATGACCCCAGAACGAGCTGGTCCATCATCTTTCCAGGGATGGAGGTGAGGCTGACTGGCCTGTAGTTTCCTGGGTCATCCTTCTTGCCCCTTTTTGAAGACTGGAGTGACATTGGCTTTCCTCCAGTCCTCAGGCACCTCCCCTGTTCTCCAGGACCTTTCAAAGATGATGGAGAGTGGCCCAGCAATGACTTCCGTCAGCTCCCTCAGCACTCACGGGTGCATCCCATCAGGCCCCATGGACTTGTGGGTGTCCAGTTTACTTAATTGTTCTCTAACTTGTTCCTCTTCAACCAAGGGAAAGTTTTGCTTCCTCCAGACTTTCTCTGTTACTTGCAAAGTCTGGGACTCCCGAGAGCTGGCCCGAGCAGTGAAGACAGAAGCAAAGATGGCATTCAGCAACTCTGCCTTCTCTGCATCATCCGTCACCACAGCACCCGTCTCGTTCAAGAGCGGGCCCACATTTTCCCTGGTTCTCCTTTTGTCTCCTATATACTTAAAGAAACCCTTCCTATTGGCCTTGACATCCCTCGCCAGGTTCAATTCCAAGGCTGCCTTGGCCTTTCTCGTTTCTTCCCTGTGTACCCTGACAGTGTTCTTATACTCATCCCAAGTCGTCAGCCCCCTTTTCCACATCTTGTGAACTCCCTGCTTCCACCTGAGCTTTTTCTGAAGATCCCTGCTCAGCCAGGAAGGTCTCCTTCCCTTGCCCGATTTCTTGCTCTTCGGGATGCACCTATCCTGAGCTCGGAGGTGGTGGTGCTTGAGTATCAGCCAGCGCTCTTGAGCCCCCGTACCCTCTAGAGCCCTCTCCCATTTGATTTCTCCCATCAATTCCTTGAAGAGATCAAAGTTAGCCCTCCTGAAGTCTAAGGTTTCAACCCTACTTGTCATTTTGTGCATACTGCACTTAATGCTGAACTTATGATCACTGCAGCCAAGTCTGCCCCCAACCTTAACATCCTCCACCAGTCCCTCTTTGTTTGTCGGTAAACAATGTCTTTGTATAATGAAGCATCTAGATTGTCTTCAGTACCAGTAATAAGAGGCTGGAAAGTCCTTAATGATCCTTACGATTTTATGTCATCTCCATGGTTCAAACGTGCGTATGGCGATGATCCTGTGAAATGAATTGCCAAGTCTCCCATCTATTACTCCATCTGAGAGCTCTCTCCAGGAACCTGCTATTTATTCTTCTGCCTCAATGTATTGAAAACTTCCTCTTTCCTGTCTGCAGCCCGAAATCAAATAGGCTTGTGAACAAATCTGAGCATATTGTTTTATTTGTGTTTGTTTTGGGCATGCCCTTGCTTGATTCTAGCACCTACTTCTGAAACAAAGTTAAAAAGGTATAAGACACTTGCATTCTTAATTAAGTAGATGTTATTAAATGCATAAAATCAGGCCAGCAGCAACATTAACTCTATTCTCTGGGTATTAGTTATGTTATCTGTCTAAACTTCACAGAGTTGTAGCTTTTCATGTAAGCACATGCACAGTTATGTCATACAATAAAATTAAGATGCAAACATAGCACTCAATTAATAGAATTAGAGTTCAATTAGAAGGGAGAAATTATGAATTTAGCATATAGCAACAATCAGAAAGAAACTGGTATTGTTAGTATGGGTTTGCCAAACACGAATCTTTTTTACAGTGGTTATGGCTATGAACAGAGAAGACTTTGGGAAATAATGCTCTTTTTTTACCTTTTTTTTCAGGAGCGTTTCATTGTAGTTAGAGAACCCAATGGTGTATTACGCAAAGCAACCTGGGAAGAACGAGACAGAATGATACAGATATTCTTCCCAAAAGAAGGGCGCAGAGTTATTCCCCCAGTGGTATTCAAGGATGAAAACCTTGGGGTAAGAGCTTCCTGGTTTTCAAAACTGATCATTTTTCCTTGCTTGTCCTCGGATAGTGAGACTATGCTGTTTAGACAGAGTAGCTCCAAATAAGCCCGTCTGCTTTTATGTTTTAAGCTGCTTGAATTCTGTTTTGAACAGTTGCTTAGCGTTGTAACTTACTTAGAATACTTACTATAAAGTTCCAGGTTCGGACCAGGTAAATCCTTGGGTAGGTGTAAATATTCTGTCATACTATAAGTCCAAATTTAATTGTTATGCCTTGATGAAACTGTATGCTTAATCTGAACGTGTGAACTGGTCTTTCAGAAATCTAAGTCGGGAAACATTGTATTAGTGTCGTCAAGGCAGTTACTGCACTTTTATCCATTTTGTCTTGTGATTAAGCGGATACTCAGTGTAAGTGTTGCCCAGAACAGACATTGGGGCTGCGGTTTTGATTTTGGATAGTTGGAACGGTGTGATACAGAATCTATTCCTGAATTTGAACTGTTGTTTTAGACTGTATTTCGGCAAGACCGTCACGAAGATATCCTTAACATGTGCATTGCTCAGTTTGAGCCAGATTCACCTGACTATATCAGAGTGAGTTCACTTTTCAGTTTTCTAATAAATAATTAATATTAGTGAAGAACTTTAGAATTTGTTTTGTAAACATGAGCATTACTTGGTGATCAGAATAGATTTTTATATGTGTTCTTTCCCCCCTCTACAGATTACCTGTTATCCTTGCGATGAGCTTTTCTTTTTTTCTTGAATCACTGAGAACATGACTTCTATCGGGCAATTTTTCAAGTACCTTTTCTTCAAAGTAAAATTTTACCTCTTTGCTCTAGCATTTTTTGCCTTAAATAGATTACAACTGGACAGCAGTGAAATGAAGGTTCAGAGGTTATGTCCCTCTCTCCCCAAATTTTCAGTGTGTAGCTATTATTTAGCTTTCTCTTAACATAAAGATGTACTAACTAACTGGGTTATCCTGAATTATAACACATATAAAGTTTTAAGGTAGCATGGTTCAGCCTGTGGCTTACTCCTGCATTTTAGAGAGCTCTGAAAATAGATTAAAAATTTTGAGTGAGAGGTAAAGGGGAGAAACTATCATCAAGCTCCAGTTATGCTAATGAAACTGAAACACTTTCTATGGATAGGTTCATCATCGGACATACGATGACATTGAGAAACACGCCAAGTATGACCTGCTCCGCTCAACAAGACACTTTGGAGGAATGGTATGGTATCTAGTAAACAGAAAGAAAACGGATGGCTTACTAATAGATATGATCCACAGAGACTTGTAAGTGGTGTTGATCACTTATTAATTCTGTTTATCTAAATAAATAGAAAACAAGTACTATTGTTTGAAAATAAAAACAGTATTTCTGTAAGGTCTATACAAGTTTTCATTTGTATGAGATTTTAGGCTAGTCGTAACTTTTAGCTATACAGATGCTGAATGGAAGCACCAACTACAGTCCATGAAGTTGTAGGATATTTAATTAGGTTTCTGCAGAAAGTAGCCTTTTGTAGTTGTTAGGATTTTACTTTTGTTTCCCATGTAATTGTCAGTACGCTTCCAGCTCTGGACAGTGCTGATCTTAAAGCCTAATGATTTTATGCTACTGAACTTAATTTTGTGTTTTAAGATTGACGCACCAGATTTTAGAGTAACTCCTAAGTAGCTTGGAACAGATAGATACACTTTCATTTTAAAGGGGTAGATTTCTGTAACACATGCTTATTCAAAACTCCCTGAAGCAAACAATATTTAATTGTGCAAAATGTCACTAGAGCTAGGAGAAATTTGCACAATTAGAACTCTAAGTTGCAGTGATGGTGGCATTCATTTCCTACTGTTGAAGTTAGAAACTTCAACTAGACCTTATATTTACACCTGAGGACATGAAGAAATACAGGGAATTCCCAGTTTTGGAATCAAATTGTTAAAGGGAAAATTCAAATATCTGGAGAATTTGGATTACCAGAGTTTGGAGCATCAAACCCACCTGTCTTTGGCTTATGCTTACATTTTTGTAAGATACCTGTTTCAGTTTTAAATTCAGCTGAGGGTTAGGTGTCACAAAATTTATACTACTGCTTCTGTAAAACATGGTAGTTCCTGTGGTTGATGTCAGATAGCACGGGTGTTCCACTAAGTACTTGTTATTGGGTAATTAATTGTATTTTACAGAGATTTTAGCCTTTTTACTGCTGAACAGTATGTCAGGCTTAACCTGCAGTATGGATAAATTTAGGTACCTTACCTGGTGCACCTTCATGTTTGTGTGCTTCTGGTCTTCCTTCTCGTGACCAGGTTGCCCTTGCAATAGATAATGGGATGCCTGTTTAGCTGTCTATTCTAATGACTGTATACTCGGTGAAAGCAGAAGTTTATGAAAGCCTGTGGTGTGCAAAGTACATTGTCTCTAAATACTAAGTATTAAGAGAAATTAATTGCTACAAATGGGCCTTTATTTGTTTAGGCTGGATGATGCTACAAGCTTAATTACACTGTATCATATGCTTCATCCTGAATGTCAGTCAGCAAAAGAAGCTAAAGAAGGGAAACTTCAAGGAGTGGATCTGATCAAGGTATGCTTTTTTACTTTAAGGCTACTTAACTACAGAAGAGAAAGCTTTTAAACAGCAGAAGCTTATTTAGTAGTCTAAATTTCTCCTTACCTTAACAAGCAGAACTGTTGCGTATGCCAGGTTGTGTTTGTTTTTTTTTAATTATAGCTACATCAGGATTTTGGCTGTAGCAGGCTTATGCACCACTGGAATAATGAAATCTCATTGTGCAACTGTGCTCTTAATTGTACATTACTCTCTCTCCTGCCATGTTTGCAGGTATTTGTGAAAACGGAATCACAGAAAGAAGGCTATGTACAGCTTGCCCTCCAGGCTTATGAAGAAGCCATGGCTACTTCTACAGCTTCATGAAATAAACCTTAGTTCGTAAGTTTATAAACATTCTCTGTACAGGCTTCCGTAATAAATACTTTAAACAACTGACCATTGTAGAATTCTTTTTTTCACTACAGCAGCTTGTTATTTTCAGAAGTTCTGTAAATGAACTTATAGCAGTGATCATGACTTTTGTTTTGAGGCGTCCATATACCCAAAGTTGAATTCCTTTATTGTTGCATCTTGAATCTAAAGAATTGCCCACAATTCACTTTACTTATTGAAGTAAGGGTAGGGGTCTGGGCAGCTTTGTTTAGGAACATGTTTAACACTACATCTGTCCCTTAAGACATATTACTGTTGTGTTAGATCTTTTAGCTTAAAGTGTTGTCTAGAAGAGTAACAGAACTACTGACTGTTAACACATGATACAAACTAAATAGCACAGTGAAAAAATAACCATATACCTAAGTGTATATGCTAAGAAAAGTCAGGTTAAAATACTAATGCTCAGCTACTATGCTCCATTCCATACACACTACTGAGGCTGGGTTAAGAATAGTTACTACAGTAAGTGGAGAATTGAGGAATACAATGTTTAAAAGGGTTTATTGAATCACTTGATAAATGAAAACATTTTTTAGTATTCACTGGAACAGGTCTACATCTTGAATTTCACCACAGTGGAAGGTGATTCCTTTCATACAGTTGCTGGGTCTACACATACATGGTCCACTTGCAGTATAAAAGTCAAATTAACTTGGAGCACATAGTCCACGGAACTTCATTCCTTTGCTTGGAGTAATTGATTTGGTCATCCAGAGTACGTTCACTCATCTAAGATCTCTTCATCCAGATTGATATCTGTGGTGTCGATATCCTCCAGATCCAAGTTATCCAAGTCATCTTCCAAGTCCAGCAGTGTCTAGGAAAAGGCAAGACTAAATTAAGGGGATGCTAAGGTGGTTATACATTAGCCAGCCTGTACAATGTATAACTGTGTGTGATGTACATCCACATTCTGCAAAACACCAATGTTAAAATAAGCTGTAGAGAGACGCTACCTTCTTGGTAAGAAACCATCTCTCAGAGTTACAACTTTTTACCATGACCAACTGCATTTGAACTTCAGCCTTCCTTCCCTGTAAATGCACCAGGCTGCAGGCACTGGCCTATGTTACTGTTGCTGCATACTGTCCTGTCCGAACCTGTCTGCATCTATTAATACAGAAAGTAACATTTTCCAGTAGCTCGGTTTAATTGCATTATTAGTTGTCTTACACACAAAATGAATTTAGTGCTTGTACTTCCCTTCATAAAAATATATTTCAGTACCTTTTGATCTCTTGTTGGAAGGAGATCAGAATTCTGCAAAACTGTCATCTTCACTTCTGGTTTAGGAGATGGAACTGGTTCTTCAGCCTTCTTCTAATGAAAAAGAGATTCCTTAAGTTCTTTTGAATTTAAATTCTTCCAACAAAGGCAAGTAAACAGGACACCTGTAATCCCCCTGTCCTAGTGGTTCTCTTTTCGTTTCCCTCAGTAATTCCGGAGCTGCATCTTCACAGCCAGTAAGCGTTCCGGCCCTCACTCCACAGCGGACTACTGTTTCCCCACCCAGTTTATTTAAAGCAGTTGATGATGAAACTGATAGAATGAAAACAGCTTTCAGAAAGTATCAGTTAATTTCAAATACTGAAGTGCTGTTAGAAAGTAAGTGATTTTCAAGGTTCTCAGCAGGAAAGAGATTAGGTTACTTGAGACTGTCACAGAAGTTTTGGCAAGGACTGGTGCCGGGCTTTGCATTCCATACCCTATAATGGCTGAACATTCATCCTTCTCTCTTCTCTGTTGCACAAGTTGTATAGTAAGATAATTCATCAGATAATACAATTATTGAAGCAAAGGTACTATGCTGTTAGTCATATTTAGATTAATTATATAATTATCTCCTACAAGACTTCCCATCTTCAACCTCAGCTGTAAGAGACAACTGTTAAAGGAATTCTGTCATTAACTGAATGCAGAAATATGCTTCTAACATTAGCTGTCTAGTTTTCAGTTTCTAATGCAAGCTAGTTCTAATTACTTTAGGTAACTTTTGCAATGCTGTTTCTTTATTTTCTTTAACAAATGTGCACACAGGTTTGATTGTGCTTTAATGCTACTTGCTTTAATACACAAGAAGCAAATAGTTCCTAAAGCGAGGTGAAAGTAAGCTAACTTCTCTGAACTGTAAATGAAGTTTCATAGCGCATCTCCTACGACGACAAAAGCCAGAGACAGAATGGAAAGTTGTGACTTTCTGTCTCTCCCTCAGTTTCCACTGCAGTTCTTTGCAAGAAATTTATAGCCTCAAAGAGCTGTGCCAACATCATAGTCTTTACAAAACCATAACATTCTGATTTTCTTGTTCAAACAAAGTGTATTTGGCACGAGCAAGAATTAGAAGTTGTCATCTTCTGTTTAAGCTCTGAAAATCATTAAGTGTTCATTTCAATCTGTATGCTTATATCTTCTATTCAAGTCGTGTTTTCTGCATAATACTTGGACAACTGAGGTGGTAAAAAAAAAAACAAAACAGTTTCAGTTACTTCAGATATTGATTAGAATCTATTTTCAAATAATTGAGCAGGATTCCTAGTCAGTCAGTCTCATTCCATAAGCATGCACACTAGCAAAGAACACAAAGCATTTTTCATTACTGTAATCTTCAGGAGTTTCCCCACTCCAAGTACCGAGCTTTTGGAAAACTAGCAGCAGTTGAGGCAGTGTTTGTCTGTATGTGCAACTGAAACTGGTTTTCTGCAGGATGAATTCAATGGTAAGATTCTATGATTACTCACATACGCTAACAGAAGATGTCCCAAGATAAGTAACCACACAAAAGAAACAATTTCCCAGTCAAGAAGTCATTAGTGGTTACAGAAGTAGATTAAGATGCATCTGAGGAAAAAGAACACTGTACTCGGCTGCAGTGCTTACAGCCAAGCCAATAAGTCAACAGTCAAGCCAATTTGCCCATTCTTGGTGAAATACTGCGCAGGGTAGATGTTCCCGTACAATCGCAAAGTTGCCTCTTTCTTAGAATTCATCATTTAGTAGTAACACTGACCTGAGGTGCCATTACTCCAGAAGGCTCAAAGCCCTTTGCTTCTTCGAGTAAGTTTCTCTCTTCATTTGGCTAAAAGTAAAAAAAGAACAAAAAAACAAAAAAACCATGTTCATGGAATGTTTAAGTGCTTGCTCTGACTTGCTTAAAGCCGAATTTACACAGCACCGAATGTTTTTCTTCTAGAAATGACAAGAGCTCCCACTTCTTACTTACAGTGACAAGGGGATATTCTCTGGCTGGCCGCAAGTCTGCGAGGCTTTGTTTAACATATTCTTCAGCAACAAAAGCTTCCTTCAATCCAGGGAAAAGATTTTCATATTCTGTAGGATCGGCAAGGGACTCGGCAGCTTTTTGGTTGACTTTAGAGAGATTCTCCCGCCACAGTTTAACGACCCTGCAGATGCAAACCATATCTGTTATGTACAGCTCATTTTGACAACACTGTCCATGCTCTGCATATGCTTTGAAGTTACCTGGAAACTTGGCTTGGCAAATATGTCCGTGCAAGAAAAGCAGCTTCTGGGAGACGCCCGGTTTTAATCAGGAGTTCCAAACATGAATCAAGCCTGAAAGATTTTAAAATGTGATTTTAACCAGTAAATTTAATAAAGACGAATTCTGTCAGATTAGCTGTTTATTCTATTAAAGTGCTTTCATTTCAGATTAAGAATAGCAGCCATCGTACAATAGAATCAGATTTTCTGAAAAGGCACATGTCACAATCTTTCTCCGTGAAGTTTTAAGTCAGCTGTAGTTAACCATGTGAAGAACCTGAGGTTCCTGGCATTTCAGAAAGCAGAACAGAACAATCTGAATCTCTTGCTACTTACTTTCCCTGCAGGAAGTAGCTCATAAATGCAACATTATTTTTGCCATCTTTTTCGGCTCCTTCAGCTAACTTATTCACCATGTTAGCATTCCCTGAAGCTGTAGCCAGGAGCAGTAGTCCTCCGTAGTCTTGTGCATGGTGGAGACACTCCTGGGCTAAGCCAAACTGGCATTTACTAATGGCAAGCTCAGCAAGTTGCTTCCATTTCTGTTCTGACTGATAGTACAAAAGGGGGAGAGGGAGGGAAAGAAAAAAAAACAAAAAAATAACCCTCACATTTTCAAACCGCATTTAAAGATTTTCAGAGTATTTAATACAAAAGCATAAGTTTACTTGTGGAAGGTACTATATCCTATCATCAAACTTGTCTTGCCTTTGAGATACTATGATTACTGCAACTTCACAGCATGACACAGTGAGTGTTATGCAAATCATTACACAGCTATACCATTACATAAAATAAACAGTTTTTCATTAAACATGGAAGTAGTAGAAATAGTGTTGGAGAATTAAACAGTAACGAGCTCTTAAAGAAAGCTCCCAAGTTAAGAAAGCTCCCAAGTTAACCTTCAGAATGAAAGAAAGGTCTTTGTGTCTGTAACTAAGTTCACATTCCTTATCACCAACTTCATTATTTTATAACAGGAACTGTAAGATCATTTCTCTGATTAATGGCTATGGGACAAATCACTGTCTGTCAGTCTTCCTACTGCATTTCTACAAAGTTTGCCAAGGCTGGAACAAAGGCGCAGAGGCTTCAAGTCCTGCCATTCCTCCTCGCTCTTAAATACTGGAGATCGAGGCTTGGTTCAAGTTTTGCATTTTCTAGGAGTTCCTGTAGCTTTCTGAGCAGACAACGTTCTTCTATCCCCACCTCGCAGCTCAGACTCCTTTGAATTACAGGCAGAAGAGCTTCATCAAGGAAGTTGGAGGCGTTTATATAGCGTTCAGAGAGCTGTACTGCACCCCCACATACCTTTGTCTTTTCTTACAGGGCCTCTTAGATTCATGCTCATACTCAGAATTAGTATAAATCACCAAAAATTATGTTTACCTCTGCTTCGACTGCAAGCTGATACGCTATTTTTAATTCTCCAAGTTGAAGAGCAAGTTCAAAACGATGCTCCGGATCTGTAGATACTGCAAGAGCTTGTTGTTTGAAGCCCTAAAATAAAAATCTGGATGTAAGACTGATCTGTCAGGTCACACAGCACCCTAGATGTTCTAACAAAACCCCCCTAAACAGATGGTTACAGTACTCCCAAATAAATGTGGATGATTAACAAGAGTTTATGCTTACAAATAAAATGACTGGGTTTTGCTTAGCAAATTCAATTAAAAATGTGAATAAACTGATTTATTAAGTTTTTGGTAACTAAGAAATAGTTTTCTTGCCTGTTTTTCAAGGAAATGTGCAACTCTGGTTCTCTGTTCTTTTGGAATTGTGGGAAGAACTTTGTCAGCCATACTGAAATCTCTTCTCATCACAGCAGTTTGATACTCCAGCACTGAGACCAGCAAAGAGTAGCTAACAATGTTTAGCTCCTTATCACCCAAATAAAGTCGGTTGTCCTTAGGGATATACCCCAAAAGATACATCGTCCTGAAACAAAACAAAGAATATTAATCTTTAATAGATCCGCTACCAGATAGTCTATATAAAACCGCTCCAACAGGTCTTAACGGTAGCAAGACTACTCACGTGAAAGACTACACTTTTACAATATGTACACTTTCACATAACACTGTTTATTCCCTGTAAGATGACATTACTGCCCCAGAACATACATTACCATGATACGGTAAGAAAAAGTAGTAAAGGCACAGCAAGCAGGTGACACGGTTCACTGTGTCCCAACTTCACTGAAAGAACCTTTAACACTTGCTTGTAACCCGACACAGGAACTCACCTGTCTAAATGGGCAATAGTGACAATTTCTCCTCCAACGTAGTAGTTGAGTCTGTTCACAGAACTGGTGTAAATAAAGCAGTCTCCTACCCACAGGCCTGTTTTCACAATCTCCTGAATCTCACCGAGAACCTGCAAATTAAGTTTGACATAATCGGGTATATAAAAAGTTACTTTTAGATAGCAGTAAGACTATTGCATCTTCAAGTTAATTTTAATATTCTATACTTAGTAGTTGGGCAAGTTGCAAAAATAAGTTTAGATGCATATTGGAAGTACTTAAATAGTGCTTTTAGTTTTACAAAAATGCTGTAACATGTGAAATCTCTACCTTAATTCCTGATCAATTATAAATCTAGGAAACAAGCACCAAACTAAACATTAAGCAAGAGATTATCTAAACGTTAATCAAAGACAACTTTCCTTGTGAAATTTTTGTTTCTGACATTTCACAGCATGAGGTTTTTTCCCCACTTGTTCCCAACCTTCAATAACATTTTCTAAAGTTTTCAAGTTTTGAAAAGTTTAAACTACGTAAACATACTATCCAGATGTGGCTTTTAAAAAGAACCTCTCTAACTCTGTGAGAATAGTAAACAGACGTATGAAGAGAAATGCAGACATCAAGGTCTGTCATGCTGGGATTCCAACAGGGATACTCTCCCCAGGGAACCCAAATAAAACGGTTAACAGTATTCCTCAGGCAGATGGATACTGTGTGGTACTCAACGTTCTGGAAACTAAAATTTAATAGGACTATGTTAAGGACTAGATTTGCTACACTCTGGGAAGACTTGCTTCAATGATCTGTAATCCCATTCCATTTTTTAAATAGAAGGTACCTCAAAAGCATCTTCAATTCCATCTTCAGTGACACCTTCATGAGTTTCTTGGGCTGCTGCAACTTTTTCTGACAGGTATTTCAGAATGAAGAATGACTCTTCTGTAGCAATGCAGACAAGCTCCCCCGAGTCAGACCAGAAAATCTGTATCATCGGAATCAATAACAGCACTGTTTTAGACACCCCAGGTTAAGGAAGGAGGATGTACGAATTAATGTTAGAACATACGAACTCTAACAGAAGCTTTAGGACCTGAGAAGCCAACACATATGGGGTTTTTTTCACCTTCTGCTACAAGACCGAGATAAACTTACTACTTTATGATTGACAGCTTGGCTTCATTCAAGAAAATCAGTAGTCTAGTAAAAAAAATAAATCAGTAAACAGAGACAGGTAAATATCTTCAGTCCCACTGAGAAACTTACGTGCTTGGGCTGAATTTCAATTCTGCGAATCAATTCTGTGTTTTCCCAATCATAGAATGCCAAACCATTAACAGATCTGACCCCCAACAGGAAACCACCATAGATGCCTGCAAGAAAAAAAGGTGGACGAAATCCATATTGTGCAAAAAATGCACCAACATATCTATTTTAAAAGTAAATACTTACCTTCTGCTCCAAAATCAGGTTTGAATGACTTCTTCTCTTTGAA
Organism: Pluvialis apricaria; assembly: GCA_017639485.1. Classification (NCBI taxonomy): domain Eukaryota; kingdom Metazoa; phylum Chordata; class Aves; order Charadriiformes; family Charadriidae; genus Pluvialis; species Pluvialis apricaria. The sequence continues at coordinate 29,598,991 of CM030014.1, forward strand.
GTTTTTAAATATCTTGACAACACTGTTGCTCTCTCTGATTGCGTATCTAAACAGAGATTGCATTGTAAAAGAAAAACAATTATTCAGCTTCAAAGTAGCAAATTACTAAAATCATAAGCTGCTACAAAACAACTGCGTTTGATTTATCTTCAAAAATCAGCAGAGTGCTACAAATGGAAAATTTTAAAGCGCGACAGCTATTGAAAGTTCATTATCCACACAGGTTTTAGTCTTCAGGCCAGTTTACCATTTGTACAGCCTGAAAACGAGCAGCAGCAAATTTACGTTAATACAAAGGAAAACAATCTGCAACACTTACTCTGAAGAATCATGTGCCCATACGAACTCCTGTGCAGAACCAAAGCTCTTGTTTCTCAAAGCCATAGCTGTGTAGATGATGTATTCACCATCACCACACACTACTACAAACCTAGAGCAGGAGAAAGAGGCATTTGTTGGATACCTGTGTTCAGCTCAACGGCCATGATCAAGCACACATTATATGAGAAGTTAAACACTCCTAGCGCAATATAATCACTGCAAATGCAGACAGAATTAAGAGCTTTCTATATGCGAAAAATGTCACAGAATGGATTTTCTCTGCATCATGTTGCACACTACTTGCTATCCCCTTTTCCTTCTGATGTCCACCGAGCAGCTCTTGTACCTTGTATCCCTCTGCCTTTTCTTTTAATTTAGCTTATCTGTTCACAAGAAACAATTCAAGAGAAGTGATAATAGAATGTGGTTGCTGCTATTACCTTATAAATTTTGTTTGCATACTTCCTCCTCTACCTAGAATGTCCAACTGGTCTGTTTAAGCTGTGAGCTCTCACAGGGGAGGCCCATCCATCGCTCCGATTTTACAGCGCCTGGCTCTCATACACCCGTTCTCCACGGGCTCTCAGCCACCAGCGCACACACACAACTTTTTTCATTAAAAATTTTTCCAATATAAAATACAAAAAAAACCAAACAGAAAAATCAGAAACGTTTAAGTATTTTGTTCTAAAATCCATTACCGTCCATTAGGGTTGTGCTGAATTGTCTGAGGATAGATTTCACAGCTCCCCATGTCCTTCACAGCCAGCGGCAATCTTTCTCCATCTTTGATTTCAGCATCTCCCATAGCTTTCAAGTTAGCCTGTTGGACTTCTGAGTGTTTAGCCCAAATAATTTTTCCATTTGCATCCATGGACATGGCAGGTTCTTCACGACCAAGCTAGGAAGCGTAGCATAAAAATTTAGCAGATGGAGAAAATACATTATTCATTTTCTTTTCACTTGAACACATCTAGTGACATACCCTGGCTCTGTCTAAAAGTCCCAATTAAAATGCCAAATTTTCAGTATTTTACATATTATCACAGGATCAGAAGTCAGTTGCTCTGTACATAGGACAGCGACGAATCACCATTTCTTATTTCAAATCATTAACTGTACCTTAACAATAATGCTGCCTTCATCATATCCCAAAGCCACATTATTGGATCCTCTTAAACTGGCCACACACCACACCCTCTCCATACCATAGTTGAGGGTACTTTCCAGGCGGTAAGTGCTTGAATGCCAAATGCGCACAGTTCCTACAGGAAAAGAGGAAGAAATACGTGTCTCTCATCTGTTCTTTCAATGTGAGGGCAGGAGGTGTGCACCCACACCACAAGAAGAGTTCTCTCATAAGTTCTTCCACTGTTTTTTATATATCAGAAAAAAAATTACCGTCTTCAGAGCCTGTGATAATGATAGGCAATTCAGGATGGAAGCTGACACATGACACATTTTGAGCATGTCCTTCCAGTGTTTGTACACAGGTTTTATTCTGGAAAAAAAAAGAAGTACAGGTACAGATAATAAACACATTGCTACATTTTTACCTTAATTTCTTAAAAAAAAATCTCACCCCAAATCCAAAATTTATCTGGAAACATATTTCTCTAGATTTCTTCCAGTAACATTTATTTCCAAGATGCTCAAACAATAGCATTAGACATTAAAAGCTATGATTGTATTGAGTTAATTTCTCCTCCCCAGAAGAAAATATTTATTTCCCTTCACATAGTTGTTTTCCTCTGTTTTCAGATGGGTTTCTGCCTAGAAGGTATGCTCTCTCTGAGCTACATAGCACAGATTAAAGCAAGACAGAAAGCTGAGTTCACTGCAAAAAAATCAGAGCAAAACATCTATCAGAATCTAATTACAGGTGAAGACAGATCTAATGTTGTCTTTAAGAATGTTCATTCACACAGTTGTGAAAGAAAGTCTACTCTGCTTTAGATAACTACGATGAAACTACAGAACTGATGTACACAACCGTACATGGTGGCAAAACTTTAAGCACTGTTATATAAGACTCATTACTGCAGTGCATACTTAAATTAACAGTGCTAGCTTTAACTCCTGATCTTGGGTTTACCCGAGGGCAATATGCTTTAACAATGTAAAAGTACTATCTAACAAATTTTATCTTGCCCTTCTGGCCATTCATACACTTGTACGCACTAAGAACTTATGAGCTCTGGGTTCCAGCAATAGTCCCTGGACTCAACCTCTCTCTTTCCTGGAAGATCATTCAAACGAGACACCTCATTACCTCTGCCAACTGTCAAGTACAAGCACATGTGCGTGTGAACAAACACACATGTGCCTAGGTAAGTGTGCACAGGCTGAAAAAGAGAGAGGGAAGGGAATAAGGAGAAAAAAAGAGTAAAAAGTGACAGGATGGAAAAGGTTGATACATGAAGAGTATCACAGTAGCGTCAGGGTTGGAAGGGACCTCTGCAGATCATCTAAGTCCAACCCCCTGCCACAGCAGGGACACCTACATTTTTTACATCGGAACATAGAAGAGGAGCCCCTGAATCCACAAAAAAAATAGACTCCAAAAGGCAGGGGTTACTAGGTTACAAGAAAAAAAACCATAATGCTAATACTATAAACCTTATGTGAAATTTAATTCTACAAGTTAACTTTGAGGTTATTTAAATTAACAGTAGGTTTTTGCAAGGGTTAACAAGATATTTTTTTTTACTGAAATATTTATTTGCGTGAAATATTCCCACCCCTTCCTTCTTTCCATGGAAAAAGGAAGAAAGTGTGTTGGTGTACTCAAGTCCTTTTTCTCTTTTTCTATTTCTTCACTAACAGTTTTGCTACGGCAGTCTGCACAAAAGTTTATGAAGAGTTGAACACATACCTGGTAGTCCCAGATCTTAACCAACCGGTCATCTGCACCTGAAATGAGATACGGCTTGTCTCCTCCACTGTAATAGTCAATGCAGTTTACTCCTTTCTCATGGCCTTCCAAAGTGAAGTTGGGTGAAGAAGAGCCAAGCTGCCACACCTTCCCAGAAAAAAAAAAAACCACACAAAACAACCCAACAATAAAACACAACCGCATGTAGTTATTTACCTTTTGCATCCAGGTCAACCTTGCCAAACAGAGAAGGTATTCAGATGTACATTTACAATTCCAAAGATATGGAATATGAAATTCAAAAGATACATTTGTTTTTCTTAGGTGAAGAACTTGAACAAGTGCTTATCAAACTACCAAGCCCCACCATTAAACAGAAACAATATGCTGAACTGCACACACCAGGCTCACACCTAAAAACAATGGAATTGGTTTCCTTCAACTTTTTTTTTTCTTTAAGGACACAAAACCATGTAAGACACTGTTTTTACAAAGTATCTGTTTATAAAATTAAATAGTAGACCTAGAATAAACAATCAACTGTTTGTGTATACGTGGGTTGCCCACAACTGTGTCCAGAATTTTATTTTTTCCAGTTTCATTAAATGAATGACAAATCTCATGCTAAATGAGGACTCCAAATGAATCAAGTCAAGTGGTAGACATACTTGTCTTTTCCCATGATCGTCACACCAAATCAACGTTTATATACACCTAATAACATCTGAGGACGTAGGAAATCAAAACTGGCTTTTTACAGCCATTATACTGATAATTTACAGGGAACGTGAAGTCTCATTGCTCGGATGGCTGTAAATCTCTAGTCCTACATATTTAGTAATAGTTTCACAGCAAGTGAGACTCATCAGGGTCTACCACGAGAAGGCTGAAGACACTTTGGAAACAATTCAGACGACAGACAGCCAAGAACATGAAAATAATGGGAGAAATGCCTCTCCTGGTTTTTTTTTTGGTTTGTTTTTTTAAAATGCACACAGTTAAAGGCTTTTCCACTATATATATATATTTCAACTCTACCAAACTACTCATTGACACTATAAGCATTACTCCTCCCCAATATTTCTGTGTAATCCAGATGGAAATGCAGCACTTAAAAGTTTAAAAAAACCACATTTCAATGATTAGAGGTGACACGTAATAAGTTTACTGAATTACTTACCAGATGTATATAACTTGACCAACATTCAGGTCTTTATTCAATAAAAATTCTATGATTACACCTGCTTTTAAGAATTGTGACCCACTGTCCATACAGTATTATTGGTTTGTGTATTCTGTCTAATAATTACTTAACGGCTACTCCCCCCAGTACAGTTCGCCTACCTTGATTGTCCTATCCAAAGAGGCGCTGGCAAACTGATTATTGTCTTTTGGGTTTATGACAATCTGCATGACGTAATGGGTGTGTCCTTCAAACACCTGAGAACAAGACCATTTTTTATCCCAGTCCCAGAGTTTAATAAGCATGTCATCTGAAAAAAAAACAAAAACACACCAAAAAACAAAGCTTCAGTTAGTTTAATATATTCTGATACCCTACCTTCTTAAACTACGTAATTCTTAATAACCTCGAGTTAAAGGCTCATTCATCCTTTCTCTTTCAAAGGAAGCACTGCTAATGCTCAATGTATTTTTCACCTGTAAGATTACCAGTCCTTCCTCGCAGAAGGACCACAGGGAGTACAAGTTTCTCGAAAGGGTTGTCCAGTAAAATGGTCATAAAAACCAAAATTAGTCTGCCCAGCTCAGCTAAATATTCTGTTCAAACCACACATCTGTTTTAAAAAGGGAGATTAATAATTTATATTACAGTATATATTATATTACTGTGTGCAGTTCTGGGCTCCCCAGGTCAGGAAGGACAGGGAACCGCTGGAGAGGGTCCAGCAAAGGGCTACAGAGATGATGAGGGGACTGGAGCATCTTTCTGATGAGGAAAGGCTCAGGGACTTGGGGCTTTTTAGTCTGGAGAAAAGACGACTCAAGGGGAATCTTATCAATACTTATAAGTACTTAAGGGGAGGGTGCCAGGTAGATGAGAAGAGCCTTTTTTCAGTGGTGGCCAGTGACAGGACTAGAGGGAACGGGCACAAACTGGAGCACAGGAAGTTCCATCTTAACATGAGGAGGAACTTCTTTACTCTGAGGGTGGCAGAGCACTGGCACAGCTGCCCAGAGAGACTGTGGAGTCTCCCACACTGCAGACATCCCAAACCCGCCTGGACGCCGTCCTGTGCCACTGCTGGAGGTGTCCCTGCTGTGGCAGGGGTTGGACTTAGATGATCTCCAGAGGTCCCTTCCAACCCTGACCATTCTGTGATACTGTGAATTATTAATCTTAAAATACTGGGCAGATATTAAGGAATTTGACCTGTGCTTTCTTCTGCAGCATCTACTCTGATGAGCACTGAGGAACAGGCAGAGACAACCAAGCTAACTTCTATTTCAAGTGTAAGCACGCTAGATTCAACAGGAAAACGCAGAAATATACAGTACTACCAACTCAAAAGGCTCTCTGCATTCTTGTAGAGCTCTGACTGCATTAGTAAGGTTTCCAGGAATGAAAAGGACGGAGAAGCACAATGTAGATGTTCTTGGGCCAAACCTATTGTGATCTTCCAATCCTGAGTAATATAGACTGCCCCAAATAACAGAGAACTCAGTAGTATTTTGGGGGGGGGGGGGGAAGTTATCTGTTGCTTCAGGTAATTAGTACATATATGAACTTTCCCTCTGGCAGATATTAAGCAACAAGGTTCTCTGGTTTTCTCTGACAAGAACACAAGCTATTGTATTTTAAATTACATGTACAGTTAATATTCCATTAAAAAACACAAATGCATACGGCAAAGAAATAACATGAAGTGGCAATGGTCATGCTGGCTACTTGCTCAAGGATTCCTGTTTCAGCAGAAAAAGTAAAAACCATGCAATCCCTCAGCAGACAAATCTAATAATAGCCGGTTAACAAATATAAAAATACACGGAAGAACTCTTACCGCTGCTTGTCAGTATGAAAGGCTGTGTGGGATGCACAGCAATACAACGAATGTAATCTGAATGTGCTTCAAACATGTGAACTCTTTCCAAGGTGTTATAATTAAAAACTCTAATTTGCATGTCATCCTATGAAAGAGATAAAAGCAACCATTAAAATAGGACTCTCTGTATAAGACATCTTATATTTCATGCAAAGTAATGAAAAAAAAATTAAAAAAACATTCCACCATTGAAGAGCCTCTAACAACAAAATGTTTAAGGAAATGTATTTTCTGTACATTGCTGCAAATAGATAGAAATCAGAATTTGATTAAGAAGTCTATAAATTACCCAAGCCTATTCCAAAGCATTTATAAAGTGAAGAAAACTTCAACTAAAATTTCTTTTTTAAAAGATAACTTTAAATCAAAATACTATTAAATATAAGGGAAGTGCAAAAATGCTTTGAAAATTATTAATGCTTCTTACGAAAATGAAGAGCAAGGTTCTCCAACATCAAACTTACAACAATGTTAATGCTGTGGGGTCAGGAGGAAAGAAATTGTAGCTCTAAATCAAGTAGAAAGATGATTTCAACTTGAGTTTTTAAAATCAAGTTTTTTAGGGAAAAAAATAATCTTTATTTAAGTATTCTTAAAAGCAGTATTCCCAAACCTTTAAAAACAAAACAAAAAACAAACCCAAGAAACTCCCAATTTTGAAGAACTATCTGACAAGGAATAAAACATCAGGTAAAGCTTTCAGAAGTGACCGTGACTTAGAAGGCTATCAGAATAAATGAAACTTAGGTGCTGTGGTAGACTCCACACTACTTGTTTTATCCAAAGTGTTTACTTTTCCACTCTGTCTTTTCCCCTTTCACACACATGCCTGTTTAAGCAGCAAACACCTACAGAAAACACCCTTTGGAATGGCAGAGAAGGACTAGTACGCTCTTTTGAGACCAGCCTATCAGCATAATTAACACGGAACACACAGTATAAGCAATGAACAGTGTCACATTTTCATAGTCACCGAGACTCAGCCCTGTTGCTGAAAGCAGCCGTTTTGCCCTTTCCTTACTCCTTTTTGCTACTGCATTGCAGCCTCCCTTGGGAAAGCTAGGACAAATACAGCTGCACACTGAATCAGATCAAGAAACCGATCCAGGTGAAATTAAGTTGATAAAAGCTTACATCACTTCCTAACCCAGTTCCCACACAGCTGTTTGAACTCCTGTGCTGCCAAGGACACGGTGTCCTACTCCTTGGGAAACAGCACCCACTTGAAATAACTGGGTTGTGGCAGAATAAGACAGCAAAATAACAAGAAACTTTTTACTTTGTGTATAGAGCAGAAGACTAGAAAAAAAACCCCAGAGACAAAAAAAATTTAGGCAATTTAGATAAAAAATATTAATTCCATCAAGAAAAATGTGTTACCGAGATTAGAATAAAACTATTCCTCTCAAAGAAGTAGACTTACTGTATAAAAGAACAGTATTTTTCTTGAGGTGAGCAAAACTAAAGAAATTGTTTTGAATATAACCAAGAACAAAAGTAGAAAGCAACTTTTAAGTCATCTCAGGACAGTCAATAGTTTCATCTTAGTTAAAGTAGCACTGCTACTATTTAGTCAAAATTGGGCACTGAGTGTGTTCCAGTTGACAGTAACAGTTGAATTAGATCTACCTCGTGCTACATACAGGATTAGCCACCATATTAGGTTACTCTTCTTTGAAATGAAAAGTTTACATTTCTAAGATTACTTAAAGCAGAAAACTTCTGGGAAACTGAAGTATTCCTTTCTCTTCTACAGATTACCTAATATTATGGTTGATAGGAATGTACAAAGTAATGGTATGAAAATAAATCAGAGAAATAGTACTGCATATGGAAATCACAAGAAGAAGATAGCTTACAGCTCCTGTAACAACCCAATTCTTTCTTGCCACGAATTTGGCAGCTCTCACTGGCAGGTCACACACTTCAAAAGTCTTCACCAGAGTCTAAAAATAAAAATAATAAGGTTATAGCACTGGATAAAATATCAGTTTTGAAATCACCTTTTTATCTTTTCTTAACAGTGCCCAACTCTCCAAAGAATCCTACAACCATATATGTATGCTTTTTTAAAGGAACATACCTGTCCAAGAAGGAAAAATAGTTGCCTGTTCTGCTCTTTTATCACCGCCTTTATGTTCTCCCTTCATGCTTAACCCCCCTCCCAAATATTTTTGCAGTTGCTGCCCAATTTCATTTATACTTGATAGACAGGTAGAGGTCTAACAGTTCCTACAACATTCGCAAATACAGATGGCACATACAAGACAGAGATATCCGATCTCTCAGACAGAAAGGCATTAGTTTGCAAGAAATACACAAAGGAGATCATTCTTGAAAAATAAATTTATAGGAAATGAAACACCATTAAAGTTACAGCTCAAGATATTCCTTATCTATTATTATAGTAACTTTTGAAAATAAGATGGGGAGAACACAGTCAATTAGTGGAAGTAACTTAAGATCCTTCTTGTGTATCTACTATTGGAAAATAAAGTTTATACATCTTTCAGTTATGAAGATTTCATAATAAAGAAAAACAAAAATCACCTGGGTTTCATGGTTCCAAACACAGACACTGCCATTGTAAAGGCTAGCCAACATCCATGGTTCCGTGGGATGCAAGTCTACACTCTTCACTCGGTCAGACCGAGCTGTTAGTTTCCGCTTTATATCAAGTCGGAGAGGCTAAAGAGGAAAAGAATTGAGAATACAGAGTTATACAACATAAAACTGGTACAGGAATATGATGGAGAAAGCTATAGTTAAACCTTATAATAAAAGCAATCAATCCTGCTTTTCAGTCAGAGAGGACTACTATTTTATATCCATCTGCTTGTTTTTGTAGGGGTTTCTGGAAACATCACATCTCTACCAATGGCAATGGGTACTTTTAATTTACTTTTGTGAAATTCAGAGTTTTTTCATACTGTAAAAAGTATCTCCAGCACAGTCAAAAAAAACCCCAAACCACTGCAAATCTTCCTGGTGTCCCTGAACTACTAAAGCAAAGAGAATATGCTTCTAATACAAATGACAGAAGATGAATCTTCCTGCTATTTCACTTGAAAAATCAGGTGGAAAAGTCAGTTATCAAAACAAAACACAACATTTCCTTATTATAAATTTATTTCCATTCACAATTCCAACATTAAGTTTTAGAACGGAAAAATATGTTGTAAAAACTGGGGGCGGGAAAAGTTGAAGTCTTTCTCTTATAAGGAAGTCTTTGACCTCCCACTTTCATCACTGGCTATGTAAAGCCAGAGTATTTAAAAAGCACGAAGTAAAGCAAAGTGATTTTCTAAAATGTTGAGACATTATAGATTCATTCAGACACTCAAGGACTGCTGAGCTCGCTTAACGCTGCTGACGTGTTTATCTCAGAGAGTGTAATGGGTGATATCTGATCACAGAATGCTGTATGCGTTTTGTAGCAGAAAAAAAGTAATAAAACCTACAGTTATATATATTAGACACTGCAAGGAGAAAAAGATACCTAGCTATCGTGTAGGACCCGTAACTTACAGACATGATATTTGACAGCACAGAATGAACTTGTGGTTTATTTCTCCTGCCATAAATAACAGAAAAGCAGGCAAGCCAATTGCGCACAATGCCATGCTTATCCTTGGAACCGCTCTTACCTACTGCTCCTAAGGCCTAGACTATGGCTGATCTAAAAGGTTAACTCAACCCGTACTCAAAACACGTTGACAACTGTTAGATCTCTCTGATAAATTATCATGCCATCCCACACTGGTGACGCAGCCCAGGGGACCTGCTCTGTGACCGCAGGCACAGCGATGCCAGGGGACTTCCAAGCGCTTTCTTCTGTATTTAAATTACAGGATGACACTACAACCTGTTGAGGTGGGCGGGCACAGGGAAGCCCGAGTCAAACACAGCACGAAGACCCCGCACGGACTCATCCCTGACTCGTCCCGCCCGGAGCCAACCCCAGCTGCCTCAGGCAGGCCCCGCCAGGTGCCGAAGGGCCCCGCGGCGGCCCAGGCCTGGCTCCCGGCTGCTCAGGCCCTCGCCCCTGCGCGGCCTCCGGCGCTGCAGCCCGCGACCCCCCTGCAGCCGGTCGTTAACGGCCGCGGCGCCCACCGGGGCAGGCCCCCAACCCTCGCCGCACCGACCCCCGCCCCGCCGCGCTCCCCGGGCGGGAGGCCCCGCTGGCGGGGCGGCCCCGCTGGCGGAGCGGCGCCCCCCGGACCCACCATGGCCCCGCGTCGCCCCGCGGCAGCGCCGACGGCTGAAGTGTCTCCGCGCCCCGGGCTGCCTCCCACCCTCCGACGTGGAGCTTCCGGCCCGGCTCGCTCTCGCGAGAGCAGCGGCGAGAGGGCGCGGGGCTCGCCACGGCGAGGGGGAGGCGGCCCCGCGGGATGCCGGGATATGAAGTCGGCAGCGCCTCGCGGGGCAGGCTGGGAGTTGTAGTTGCCGCGCGCGGGAGCGCGCGCGCCCTCACCTCAGGGTGGCGGGGATGGCCGTGGCGTGAGGCGAGGCGAGGCGAGGCCTTCGCTGTCCCCTGCCACGGTCCTTTGTGCAGCCATGGACCTTTCCATTAGATGACGACAGCGATGCTGCTGCTGCTGCTGCTGCTGCTGCTGCTGGTGATGGTGGTGCTGCTGCTGCTGGTGATGGTGGTGCTGCTGCTGGAGAGCTGCCAGGCTCTGCCCAGTTGTGAGCCAGCTTGGGAAGAGAAGGAGCCTCTGGTCCCCTTTGCCTGCTCAGGGCAGACTGCCCTCAGTGTGCATAATGGTGACGTTGGTCAGAGCGGCCAGGTCCTCTGGCGGGAGGATACTGGAACCCCAAACGGCACCTTGTAGAAACATCATGGGGAATGTGAGATTTTGGGGAGCACCAAAGCACAAGGAACCGCTGTTGAGAAAATGTCTCTTAGCACTGCTGCCAGGTTGAATTTCCACCTTTGATTAAAAACTGCAACCCTCGCATTTCATTATGTAAAGGAGAGGAATAATATGGAGGATATTTATATTCATTGGGATTCAGTTAAAGAAAGTTCTCCTTTTGATACAAGTGTTCACCTGGGATCTAGCAGCCCCATGCAGTCTATCCTACAACACAGTAAGAAAGATTGCATTTCCCTGGAGTGTTTACAGTTTGAAGGACATAAACAAACAAAAGGGTGACAGAGATCACTTCAGCTCTTGTTATTTTCACTCCAAGAGAGCAAAGACAGAAAAGACAGATACTTAAAATTTGAAAAATACAAGCCTGATGACAATAAGTGAGGAGAGAAATGCCTGAAGCAAGAAAAGGGGCACGATGTTGTCAACTGTTATGGGTGAGTTTAGACATTCAACTTTCTTTGAGGCTTTCTTTTCACTTTCATTATGTTAATGATTGTCAAATAATGCTTGAAACATTTGAGTACTGAACTTCAGGACTAGAATGGGGATAAGCTTGTTTAAAAGTAATGATTTGAGTAAATTTTATGTCTTTTGAGTCTAATTAATAATTTTTAGACAACTGAGGTGGAACACTGAAAGAAAAACAGGCTGAAACACTGAAAGAAGAAGTATAGGGGAAGGATACCCATAGTAAAGAATATAGGTAGTGGAGGATGAACAGCACACATTGTATATTTTTCCTTGAAAAACTCAACAAAGTCCTGTCCAGAGAGAGATAAGGGTGTTACAGGTGAATCAAAGACAGCAAGGGAGGTAAAAGAAAGATGAAGGAATATAGCTTGTTAGTCAGGAAAGTAACAGCAGGGAAAGGAAGAAATTACTTTGCTGTTAGCTTCTCCTGGGAACTTGTAATAATAGAAAAACTATAGTGCGGAAAAGAGGCATAGGGTATAAGCTAAGGCTGACCTTACAGTAGGAGAGAAGCAATGAATAAAGCAATGAAATTAAGAATAAGAAATATCCGTCACAGCTGATAAACGCAAGGGTACCAGTTCAGAGTCAAGACAGCTATGATCCACAAAGCAGTGGAAATTAAATGGGTATACAGAGGAAATATTATTATGTATTTCTTTTCCTTTCATATTCTTTCCTATATAACCTGTAGCAGCCACTGTTTCACCCAGGGTTGTATACAAAGTAGCTGGAACCACAGGGAGTCTCCAAGACTTTCAATACAGACATTAAATAAGAACGAAATCTCTACTTTGAGTTCTTTTATGTGACCCAACAGCTATTGTTATGCCTACTTGCTGAAAGATATTTTTCAGGTTAAAAACCCCAGCCAAATGTTTTCTTCCAGAGTAGCAGAACAGAGGAAACTTTGCTTCTTGTGGGCATTGCCTTGTTCTGAAGTTCCTTGTTGCCCCTTTCATTCCCCTGCCAGCTTACCCGGAGTAACATACATGCATGCTGGGCATTTGGCTATTTCCTCCAGGGGCTGAAAAAAATCTAGCATTTTCTTTACCTTGGAGGAAGGGCACAAACTTGCCTGTCTCCCGTTACTTTTGTGGCTACCTGATACCTTTAAGACCACACACAGGGAAATGGGGGAGGAAAGAATAATGTAGGGCAAATGATGAGATGGCTACAGATCAGCAGAGTGCAATCATAGGCCTTGCTTCCCTAAGATACCAGAATATGGTATCCATACCAGTGTGGAACATTTTCAGTGCAGTGTCTAGTACTGTTCTGCAGCCGCCTTCTGTTAGAAACACAAACAGCATTTCTGTAAAGTGTGGATATGTGTGTGTAATGAAGTGTATAATAAAGGAACTGGTAATATGGTGTTGCAGGACATATTTTCTGTAGGTGCAAAGTTACTTTTAAGTCTCTTGAAAGTTCTCAACATGAAGCATTGAAAAGGACCTTTTTTATTACAAAAAGAAAGGATGTTCTAAACAACTGACCAGCTAAGTGCCAGTAGTTGAAGCAATTGCATTCTGACACATTAAATTTTGTAAAACTAAAAAATGGACTGGAGTTCTGTAATAGAGGAATTCTACACATTTTTATTGTTGGTGAATTGGTTAGAAACACAGCAGCTGTAATGGGGTTGCAACAAGAGATACAACAGTTGTAAGGAGGAAGCAACTATGATACGGTTTCAGCCCACTGGTAATTTCTTCTTTACAAGTCTCTTGCTTCTCGGGATAGCCAATCCATTTGACCTTACTTTTCTGAGATTTCAGCTTCCTTTTGAAGTTATCGGCTATGAAATTATTGGCGTGTTTTGAATTTGTACGGCAACAAAAAGTTTTATGGAAGCAGGATAGAGCATTTTAAGATAAAAAATACTACAACACTGTTCTTCTAAAGAAAAAAGTTAAAGTAGTTTGGGATACCAATCACAAGCACCTATAGTTTTTCCTCATTGTACCAAGTGAATTTTAACAGGGAAGGAGAAGGCTAACAATAACAACACCAGGCCACTTTCTTTTCCTCTCAGGTAAAGATTAGAGGCCTGGAAATAAGATCTGCATCCATATGGCTCATTCCGCATGTTTGGAAATTCATATTCAGGCAAAAATCTACCAGATGCTGTTAGCTAGATCCATACCTGGTATAATAAATAGAGTGTGCGTTGCTGCTTGTTGTGGTAGGCAGCTCAGTCCTGAGGGTCCAATATTTCATTGCCTTGGTTGTTCTACCCAGGACACCCCCACTATTATGTAAATTCTTTGTTTCTCCAGAGCTCAGCCATTGCTTATTTTCTTTATGGGGATACGTGGCACCTCCCGAGGTCACTGCATTTTACTCTGGGTCTCAGTTTGCCAGCATCTCTGAGCTTGACTAACTTTATTATCTTGAGGTAGTATTATGGATGGCATACTAATTCCCTAAGCATTCTGTGAGTTATCTTGTAATCTAAATGACCGCATTATTTTCATTAGATCATTTCTTTTAGAATATACAGAGGGTTTTATATATTTAGTTCAACTCTATAGTATTGTAAAGTGTTTATTTCATATGCAAAATTAATGTGAAGTGCTGTTCATTGCCAAGACTTAATACTTGCAGTGCAGTGAACTGAAGTAAAACTCGTTGCAGCCTTAACTTGGAAGATGGTAAAGATTGATGGAACACAGTGGGTTTAAAGAAAGGATGTTATTAACATGCAGGTGGCAGAGCTGTGAGACTGTAAATCTGAATTAAAAGTTCCCTTGAAACTATAGTATTGCACTTTGTTGCAGATCAGGGATAGAGCAGTGTTGTGGAATGCAGTTTGTCTTTCAGTCTGAGATGCCCAACCTTTGTCTCTACTCACTCTCTTGGAAACATACTAGCTTTGACTGCAATCCTGACTCATATACAGAGATCAGAGTATTAAACTCACTAGGATAATGAGGAATTAAAATGCCAGTAAAGAAATCAGAACTTTCAGCAGAACTGTCAAAACCGTAGGGTTGATATCAGAAAAAAATAATCCTGTCCTCCCCAAAACCTGCCACCTGCCAGCAGCAGCCTCATGGTGCATAAACTGATAGTATCAAAACATGGTTGTTGCTTCAAATACAACCATATATGTGATACATACAGAGAAAATAGATACTGCAGTATGTAAAGAATGGATCGGAAGTTTTATATTTGAAGTCACCTAAAATAATACCACCTGACACTTTCATTACAAGCCTGCCTTTTCAACTTACAATTCTGCCAAACTTCAGCCGTGTGGGTTTAGATTTTTTTTTTTTATGGGATGACTTCATCTGAAGAAGGGACCTATGTCAGCCTGTATTTTCAAGTTTCAGGAAAAAGATTTAGTTGCTTATTAAAAGGTGTTAAGGGAGCACAAAATACCAGCCTCTTTTAAATCAGGAACAGGATATCATCAATATTTTCAGCAGAATCTGATATGGACTTAATTTAAGCAGAAAATATAACACAAAATATTAATCGTGGTAGCACAGTAAGTTACCAGCATGCTAATAAATAGGAAAGAGGTGTCCATAAACAGGGAACTCTGGCAAAAAAAAGGTTCTCAGTGAGAGTGATCAAAGCGTTGTACATAATATAAAGACTCCCATTCTTACCTACTTGTGCTACAGCTTCTTTGAGTACATTTGATTCATTAGATAAGTGCTATCTTTATGTCATTTATGTAATCACTGAGCAGGAATGATCTTGATTGACCTGCTAGTGCTTCTGATTTATTAACACCTGCTTCTTCATGTTTTATTTTCTGGAGGCCATAGTCACAATTTTGGCATGATTCCACTTCCATTAAGATCAGTGGCAAAAGGGCAGGCCTTGAAAACACAGAAGTGATTTGGAATGCAGCAGTATATATCCTCCCAGGTATTCCAAGTTTAGAGCATATAATTTCTTTTTTTATCAGATTTACAATGCCTTCCACTGTAGCTGAATGTTGGTATTAATGTACTTTTATTGAGTTTTGAGGCTTCAGATAAACTTACTCCATTTTCTCTGCTCTTCTTTAAACCTATCTGTCAAACTATTTCTAAGATCGGATTCAGCAAGCAGTTTAGTTTGCCCTGAATATGGTCTTGAGATAACATGAACTAGAAAACTTACCAAATTATTTTTTCTTTTTTGAGGAGTATCAGTGCAATAGCTACTTAAAGATTTCTATAGCAATGTTCATGATTTCAGGACAAATATATTCATTTATTTTCACTTTTAATTGCTGTTATGTATTATTACCTTATCACTGCTGACCACAAAGTTGGAGTATGCTTGGGAAATGATTCAGCATAGGGTTTTCCATAAGCTCGCAAAGAATGTTTGTTGAATAGTGTTACCAATCATTAGAATGATCTGTTGCCAGCACTCTGGAAAACTGAAAATACTGCATTTGTTTTCTATTAATGTTAGACGGGATTGACGTACAGTCATGTTTTTATCCAGATGTGAAGCAGTAATAAAAGAAAGTTCAAGAACAGCTGTACAGACACTTAGTTAGTGTAAAAAGTTAGTGGCCAGACTTTGATAATTGACTATAGCTTGTGAATGAACAAAGTTGTTTGTTTTCTCTTGATCAGGCAGTTTTGTGTTTTCCAGATGCAGAGATAAGATTTCAGCCCCTAGTGTAACATCTGCATATACAATGCGCATAACAATACAGAATCAAACTGTCAAAGCACATTTACTTAGTTAAAACAAATGAACAGTATTAATATCTAAATATGCTACATTAGTATCTGTTTCAAAGGAACAATAATGATGTTAAAACTACTTTTATGGGGTTGCAATGATATAAAACATTATCTTTCAGTTGTGTATTTTCTCAACAAAGAGGAGGAAATTGAGGTTAAAGAGTAGCTGTCATTCTTGTTACTGAGATCCTATTGCTCAGGCACTCATCCCACATGAGCTAATTAATGCTCTGCTATGAGCATTTTTCTGTTTTGTAGTTTGACAGCAGTGTTTCAGCATGGGCTCAAATGCCGGTCAGGTTTGTGGTGTGCTAGGCACATAAAATCAAAATCCTACTACTAAGTTTTGTTTTCAGGTCAGGCTAATTTACACAGGGTGTCAGAATAAGCTTTTAGAAACCCAAAATGTGATTGTAATCCAGAACCATTCTCTCAAGATAAACCTGTCAAATGGAAAGTGGCTGTGTCAACAGTTTTGGGGTTTTTTTTAAATTTTATTTTTATTTTTTTGTAATTTGCTTTCAGTAGTTGTAATATGCAGGGTTGGGGTTTTTTTTTTTTAGGAAAGGTTAAGACCACTCTGTCTTTATGATTTGAACTGCATAGTTACATGGTTTCTCAGTTAGCATTGGAGTTCAAACAATTAGCAGTCACAGAATTGTATGGCATTTCTGTAGCACTGGCTGTATATCTTTGTATTTGAAGCTTTTTCTTCACAATGACACAGTAAAAAGTTATTTATATAGGAGAGCAGGCAGTGATGAAAGTTGTATTAGATTTTATCCTTGCTCTTTTATAATAATCACACATAAATAATGTATTGCCAGAAGCAAAAGTAATAATGTATTTATATATACAAGTGCTGTGCAAGCTCTATTTCTTTTGATTTCCCATTTCTAGTAGGACTTGAATCGTTAATTTTTTCAGTGATACAGTCATGTATGTAATTCAATAGTAAAAGTGTGTGCTATGTACCCTCTTCATCTAGTCTGAAGACTGCAAGTTATCACAACCATCCCTGTCCAACGTTTGACTTTTTAAACTCAGAGTGTAGCAATTAGTGCTTTTAGTTTTGAATGTCTCCTTTTCAGTCCTTTGTCAATATAAACGGAACCTGACACAGGATTTGCAGCATTTGGTTCTTCTGGACAAATTCACTCTCAAAGATGAAATATATAATTTGTTGATGAGTGAGAATCAATATAGGGTCTTAGTTCAAGCTGAAAAATTTAGGCTTTTAATTCTAGAGGTTTCTGATTCCAGTCCTCTTATGCTGCTGTTCTTGAAAATGCTACCATTCTCTAATATATAGTCAACTTCCTCCCTCCCTCCAATTAGTAATTATAACTATCGCCTACATAGTGAGGAGGCACATTGAATTCTTCTATCAAAAATGCATATGTTCTATTAGTATATGGCTATCCAAATTAAAACTGATGAATTTTAGTAATATGTAGCTAGTATGTAGTTGGAATTTAATCCCCTCCAAGTAAAGGCTCTTGTAAAGTTGTGATGTGGTTTACATTAAAAACATTGTCTTAATAGTTCTTTTCTTAAAAAAGAATTATAAGAATATTATTCAATTTACTATGGAGACATAAAATTACAATGATGACAGTATTTGGTGTTTTAAGTCTGTGAAGAGACCAGGAAACTCAGATCAAAAATCCACAGACTGCCCCCTTTAACTGTGTGTTTAAAAGATTAGCCATTAGATGGCGCCTTGATTCTGTTAATCTCTCTTTTTTTCTTGCCTGACTAATGTCTGGGTCTGAAATCCTGAAATTGTGTCTTTAGTAAATCCGGCTTGTAAAGAATGCTTTTCGCGTATTTTTAAACGATTACTTTGGAGGCCTTCTACAGAAGTGAATAAAATTATTTCAATTTTCACCTCTGCTTTTAACTCCAGCCTGTTTCATGGGGGGTTGTTTTTTTTTTCTGTGGTTTTTTTTTTTTTTGTTTGTTTGTTTGGGTTTTATTTTCTTTAATCAGATTTTCTTTTTCTGTTATACTGAGAATTTATTTGTTTTGGACAAAAAGCCTTTTAAAAATATTTTTTCTTCATACATTTTTTTTTCTTGTTTCTCATGTCCTTCTACTTCACACCTGTAACTTAAAAATAGAAGCAGGTCAGGATAGTGCCTTTACACCACCTGTTAACAGATATTTAGCATGTGTGGATGAATGTTTGTATCAATGTGTTTCATTTGGTGCACCTTTTTCCTTACCAGGAGGGTGGGGGGGAATAAACTATAGTTCTGTAAAGCATTTTAATACCGGCATAACTGTATCCAATTTATGATATGGACTCATACATTTGTAAAAGTTATCACTGACCCTGGTACTGACATGCTTATATCCATAAATAATTCCTGTGTGGACCAGGCTGGAGAGAGACTGAAATCTTCTGTTTAACCACAGATCAAGGGAAGCGTTGTAATTTCTATTCTTCATTCATGAGTCTCTGCGCTAATAAACTTCAGGTCTGTAGTCTGTGATACACAAGCAGATTACCACAGTATAACAAATTAACATGGGTCAGCTGCTCCACGGTGAACTGTGTGCATGTTTCTAGCTGGCATTTTCTTGCTGCTAATCTAAGGAAAACCACAACAGCCTCCCTTTCAATGAAAGATGGGGAATTTCCTCATTTTTAGTTAAGCAATACTTCAGTGTAGACATTCTCGGGTGGACAGTTGCATGTGAGCAGATCCTGGCAACCAGTTGACCAACAGGAACTATTTCCTCTGTGATAATTTTTTTGTGTGTCAAAGGGCAGCACTAGGCCGTCCTTTACAAAAAACTTACTATAACAGACCTCGTATGATAGGACATTGCTGTTCCTGTGGATACTTGGCTGTTATGCTGACAAAAACCCAGCCTCATTAGATGAGCTTGTAACTGGAAGAGATGCTATCTACTGTTTGAAACTCTGAAATTATTTAAATATAAACTTTAATGAAAATGCTATGTCATTTTTTTATGTGAACTGTTTAATGACAACTGATTAATATTGTTATGTTAAATGTAATAGAAATTAGTGATGGAGTTGTTTGAGTGGCTTCTCAGAGAGGGGACTCAGAAGGCTGGCTTTGACTGCAAATAGAAGCTGGGAGCTTATACAAAATAACACTGTGAGACAGTGTTATTTTGTCAGCAGTATATTTCGTGACTGTATGTTGGCTGAGAGAATTCTGTGGTTTGGGAAAGTAGATTTGATTTGGATAAGACAAAAACTGGGCTTTACTAGCTTACATCAGATGCGTATTTATACTTTCAGCGACAAAAGGAACCTTCTGGCAATAGGCCTTTGCAGTGTAGACCAGACGTTTGAGGAACATTTTCTATGATGAAGATAGTAGTATAGAAAAAAGATATGTTTATTGTATTACTAATTTTATTTAAAATATCATTATATAAATTCTCTTCTAACAAAATTACTTAATTAAAACATTTGTCTTCAGAGAAGGTGCCACAAATTCTTCTGTGGCTTCAAGTAACTTCATAAAGGGCCATGGAGCATATTAGTATGAAGTATTTAAGAAAGCGTACCTATATCATGCATTAGATAGGTCAGGCGTGCTGTACTTTGCAGCTCATTTCACCATACAGTGATATGGTTACAGCCTTACATGTTAAGGAGAACTATATAAACCAAGATCTTTTTTTCCCCCTCTCTAATTAATACTGCCAGATAATAAGACCTGGCATTGAACTAGATATAGCAGTTCTCCAATTGAATCCTCTGCTACCTAAAGATGTTCTCTGGCATCTTTTTTGATACATGATCGTTATAATGCAGGGGAAAAAATGGTGACAAAAGCACCAGGCTACCTTTATGCTCTTCAGTCAATGGAGATTAATTACTGCTGATGCAGCTGACAGGAAAGGATAGGAGTAGTAATGGTTTTCATTACCAAAACCTAATGGAGTGGTCGGGAAAGAAGAATAACTTGTAATCTTTTAATAATCTGAGAGCAATTGATTGAAATGTTTCCATATTTTGTTCTTTAGTCCAAGTGGAATCCAGAAAATAACTAAAACATGCAGCCCAAATGCTCTAGCATTGATCTAATATTTGAGAAAATTATTTGCCCTATAAACTGCTTAAGGTGAAACTGACTGTTCCTTGTATGAATCTGTATACATATATGACTGCAGAAGTATATCCAGAGTGGATATATTTAGACATCTTGATTGTTACTATTGTTGGTAATCTAGGCAAAGGACTACATACATTTTAGATATATTGCAGGCCCAGATTTTTAGATAAATTGTTGCGCTGTTTTTATATCCAATAGAGCAATACTGATTTATTCTATGAAAGAATTTTAATCTGTGTCCGATTCCATTAGGAAACAAATTTGCAGTGAGAGGTGAATTATTTGGACCTTTTTTAAACCTTATTCCAAGGTGTCAAAATATGTTCTACTTTTCATTGGAAGATTCCTAATATGTTCTAGGTCTCATTTTATTTAAATTACTTGCGCTAGTATAGCTACAGAGTTCTGTCATATACTTTATAAATAAAAATACATATCTGAGAAGTTATTATAGTGTTTTCATGCACATCCTTGTTTATAGTTTGTTTATATTGAGATCTAGAGTAAACCAAGCAGATTTTTTTTCTTTATTTATGGCTTTGGGAAGGATTTACTTTCTTCTTTGAAACAAAAAAACAAACATAAACTGTATCAACAGAATATAGAGATTTGTCCTTGTGAAAAAACAAGCTATGAAGTAAACCCAAGCCTGTGCTCAAGGGCCAGAAACTTCATTGCCTTGCACTTCATGCTGTGTCAATGGAGCATTACAGAGGTTTAATCTACTATACTAAAATATGTTCTGCAATTCCTTTGAGTTAACTTGTTCCATTGAAAGAGTTCATCCAGTTGGCATGAGATCATCTCCTGATAAATATTACCCTCTTGCAGTACTACATTGCCCCTCTAAAATCTGATAGTGCAGGTACAACACAAGCTAAGTGAGGCGAGTCAGGTAGGAAGAGGTGTAACCAAAACCTCTTGCTGTGAGCAGATGTATCTGGAAGTCCAAACTGGGGCAAGGGCTGGAGCTGTCTAGACTTCCATTGGGGACCACACTGGATCCTGCAGCCCGATGGCCAGCTGTTAATTTGTTCCTGCCATTGTGATTTAGTCACAGTTGACACTCATTTTGCACTGCTGCAGAATGACTATGCAATCAGCATGGCAGTAGAAAATCTGGTTCTGCTTCCCATTTTAAATGGCACAAGTTCACTAAAACAGAAATAGTTCAATTATGATCATACAAAGCCCTTCTCTGGAAAACAGTTATTTTCCTTTAGTGACTTTTGATGTGCTAACATTTTAACTAAGTGTTCATGTTTTCTGTGTATTCAGTTTATGCCATCAAGGAAGGCAATTTGCTGTAATGCTACTCAAGACACCCATTAGTAGTAAACAGCAATCTGTGTTTTTAGAGAACCAAGGCTGTTATTTTACAAAGCGAGCCATTCAACTCTGCCTTAATCCTCTAGCCAGTAAAGCTCATCTTCCAGGTGTTATTCCTGACTATTTTACTGATATTGGCTTCCCAAAAAACGTTTAGAAAATGAAAGTCTAATTTAGATTAAGGTGTTGGTGATTTATTTTAAAAAATACAACATGATATACTCTATATAAGTAAATGTAAATCCTCACCTTTTTTTTTGAGATAACAGAAAAAATTGCCACATGTCACATGCTCTTATTTTCAGTTGCATGTTTTGAACATCTATGTGAAATGAAAAATGTTTATCTTAAAAACCTTGTTCCTAAATATCTGGGAAGTTTATTACATTCTTTTGTTATTGAATCTCCGAAGCAGGTATGAATAACAGTGAGTAGTAATACACATTTTTCTGACACTGATACTTTGAATGCATAAAATTCTGCAGCTTTGGAGTGTATAGTCTGTGTTATCAGTAGATGTGCATGACCTGACTCGAGATTTGGCTGAACGGAATAAATGACTCCACCGAAGTGCTCCCTGCTTAAGTAGAACTGCTTGCAAAACCAGGTCCAATCTACAGTTAGGGTCCCTTATAATTCTTTCAAAAGTTGACATTTAACAAAAAAGGTGTAAATAAAAGATAAAATTCTGTATTTTCAGAATATACTATTGGCTCACTTGTCATGCCAACTGATTTTACTAAGACTTTACTTTTTTTGTGGCAAAGGCTCAATATCCTTTCTCTGATCAAGCTAGAATGTATGACCATGGAGTATGGTATTTTTCCGTCAATGAATCAATGTGTTGAAAAGACATACTAAAGTATTCAGTTGAGTTTTAGGATTACTGCATTGGGTGGCATGTTGGAAAAGCATTGCTTTAGTCTGGCCACCAGAAAATTTAAGCAATCTTTGACTTTAGAGCAGCTCCAGGAAAAACATATACTTATTCTTCAGTTATTAATGTTCTTTTTCCCTACACATGTGTAGGAAGAGTTGAGCAAATTTTGAAAAAACAATTGATCAGATACTAGAGATAGATAGCCAGAAAAAGTTATATCAAAGAATTGAGTAAGTAGCAAAAATATTAAATATTATAAGGTAGTCAATAAAACAAGTACTACTGAGAGCAGTAGAGCTAGTGAAGCTTGGTTTGCTATGGATTTTGTCTTATGGTTGAATTCATTGGTATCAAGATATGAACTCCAGCCGAAAGTTTTCCATGGTTACAGGCATTTCTTTATCCCAAGTGATTTTCTGGAACTTGATGAACATGAGTTCACCCTGTAGCCTGTCTTTTACTGAAAGCATTCTATCTTGCCATTAATTTTCATATAAAATTGTAGAACTGTTATAGCTTAGGGAGTCTTTATCCTTTGTCAGATTTTGTTGCCCAACATACACTGGGCAACTGGTTCAAAAGCTGTGAGGGTGTGTGCAAACAAATATTCTGGACACCTATGCCTCATTTTCTTAACAAACGAGGCTGATGAACACCTCTCGCCTCCAATGTAAATGCATGTGTGTGTAAAGGTGCATATGTATAAATTCAAAAGTGAATGGAATAGAGGTGACAGATAAAAAAACAATTAAGAAACTACAGGAAAATACTTGACTTTGGGCGCAGTGGCAAAAGGCAGCAAAGGGCACTACATATTAAAAGCAGTTCAAAGGAATGCCCTTGGCAGCTTTCACAGGAAGATATCCTATTTAACTTTCATGACATGGTTTAATTCTGAGGTCACAACTAAATTTACAGGAAAAGCGTTTGTGAAGGGTTTATCAGATTTTCAGAAAGCCTTTCTGTGACAGCCTGTTACCTAAACTAAAACCAGCAGGAATTCAAAGTATAGCAACATGAAAACAGGTAAAGAGAATTTCCAATGTTTCTTAGGGTCTGTTTCTGGGTCTTGGTAAATATAAGTTTATGCTGTAGCCTTTTGCTTACTGCAGGTACTCTATTTGGCCCTTTTTGTCATAAAACCAGTAAGAATGTAATATGTTTGAAATCTTCCTGGCAGTCTTTTTGTCAGCTATTACTACAGGTACAATGAAAGGCTCAGCTTGATTTGCTGGTGGAAGAAAGTGGATACTATGGTTGGACCATAGAGACTCCACAAGCTTGTCTGCCAGCGGTCCTTCGTTATCTTTTGAGTGCAGAGGTATAGTCTACTGTCCGCCTGAAGTTTCCATGCTGAAATTGAAGTCTTTTACTTCTTATCCTGGCTTTCTTTTCCTGTCTTTGGGTATGGATGGTAGTATGCCCTCATTCCTTTAGCAGCAGCCTTTCTTGTTTGTGTTCTTATGCCAAGTGGAGTCTCTGTTTGCTGTCACATAAGGCAAAGCTCCTAATCTTTCCATGGATTCCTCCACGTCTAAGAGCCCTGGAATATGTACTGTCATATACTGAATTCCCATTTCTATTTAATGATGACTGAAGCACTGCAGTGTGAGCTATAATTAAAGCAAGTGTGATATTTAGAGAATAACTGACAATTTTTTTTGCCACTATTGAAAAGCTTGTCTGGTTAATTTTATTTTAAATCTCATTTTCACAAAATTATTTCTTCTAATCTTCACCATCTGGATAACAAGTGTAATAAGCAAGCTGAAATTAAAATATCTGCAACCTCTGCCCTTCAAATCAGTCACAAATTAAACCTGAAAAGAATGTGTTCTAGTGGGGGAAAAAACCTTCAGAAGAAATTATTTCTATTAATCTCTCCCCACTAAGGAAAAATACGTACCTTTGCTTAAAAAGAATACAAATACATGCAATTAAGCAACTTCTTTCGGTGAAATTTTATTTGTCTTCATCAGATCATGAGGTAAATGCTGATTTAGAAACCTCAGACTTTTTGCCAGATGGCAATGGAGCAGACGTCTTTCACAAGCAGCAAATCAGCAAAGTGTGTAGGATATTCATGGAAAACTTGAAAGCCATTCTGTGCACACAGTACCTAGGTAACCCTTCAGAGCTCAACAGAAAGAGAGGATCTTAGGAACTAGCCATACCACATTATTGGTAGAAACATGTACAACATTATTATACAGTGTTTGCTTGCAGTGTTGCTTTCTTCTTTTAACAGTTGCTAAGAAAATGCTAGTTGACTTCTAGGGAGAAAAATTGGCTCAATGCAGAGGATTTTTAGAAATCCCACCGTAAGCATTTCCTACATGCACCTTTGTCGTTGTCATTTGAAAATTCTAGTGACAGTTCTGACTCTGCCCAGTACTGTACTCACTAGGAAGTGCTTTTGTTATAGTACAGGATTTTCTGGTTTTTTTTGATCAGAAGGCTGCAGGTAAATTCCCTTCCTGTTAGCTGTATTTGAGTAATATTCTCTACGAGGAAAAGAATCAATGCAAATGGTAATCCTTCAAAACAGCTGAGACAGCATTGCATGCCAGAGGGCTGAAAAAAAGTGAATGAACATTCTCTGATTTACCAGCGAGGTCCGTTCTCCAGTGCAAGTATTTAATCTGCTGACAAGGTGATAAGGGATTTTGTACAGCTTAGGGACCAACCTAACATCACAAATATGATACAAACAAGTATATCTTTGGAATTAATTATAATGCAACATAATTAATATCTCCTCTGTCTCCAGTTCTGTGCATACAGTTGTAAAGGATGCCGCCAGTTCTTGCATATCAGTATGCGCAAGAAGAAAATGTTGTTTTGGAGAGTAAACAACCTTGCATGTTTTCTCATTCCCTGTTAAAAAGTCTGAAATTTTCATTTCCAAAATTGGCAAAAAAAATAGTCAGGTTCAGTTTTCTCCTAATCAAAGTCTACTCAAGTGCCCAGTTGCCTACTTCATTTATTGCCCAACTATATCCATTAGATGAAACTAGTAAGCATAATAAGAAATCAATTGAAGAATTCTTGCTTTCCATCTACAAACTCATCATTTGTGAATTAATGATGGTTCTTTGTGATATATGAAGGCTTTTCCGTTGATTTATTATTTGGTGTGAAGTTATGAAACCCTGCATTGTGCAG
Organism: Pluvialis apricaria; assembly: GCA_017639485.1. Classification (NCBI taxonomy): domain Eukaryota; kingdom Metazoa; phylum Chordata; class Aves; order Charadriiformes; family Charadriidae; genus Pluvialis; species Pluvialis apricaria. The sequence continues at coordinate 29,624,780 of CM030014.1, forward strand.
GCTTACTCCTGGCAAGAACCAACTATGAGAAATGTCACTGATTAAAACATGCACATTTTGCTTCCCAGTGATTACTTTGTTCTGATATCATTTTGAAAGCTTAATGAACTGTGGTACTTCTTAGCCTAGTAACTAGCAGAGACTTAGAAATAGCAATGAAATATATTTCTACTGGAAAGTCCAGGTCAGGGATGAATAGGAGTTTACCAACTCCAAGTGCAGTTTCCTCAATGTGAACTAACATTACTGCATTGTTCAATTGAAATACACGGGAATTTTGATACCAGGTCAACTTTTATTAGGAGAAACAAAGTCCAATTCATAAAAATATCCTTACATACTCACGTATATGCCTATGGCCATGTAAGTAGTAGTGACATTAATCAGATTTGGGGTTTTGCAGATGTAACCTTGTTTTCAGCTGGGAGACTGTCTCATCCCTTTCCTATCCCGAGTTATCAACAGTGAATAGGCTAAGCAGCAGGTGAGGATGGGGAGAAAGCGTATGTTCCTCCATTTCTGCAAAGTTTTTTTCCACATCTTTTCTCTAAATCCCTACCACTGATCTCTTTAGTGAATTTCCACTCCTCCCATACTAAACAGAAGATAAGGGCCTATGGACAAGAGGGAATTGAAATGGTGATAAAGTTTATGCGAAAGTTTATGTACCTGCAAGGCAAGGTTGTAGGAAAGACAGTATATTTTAATAGAATAATTCACATAGTTGGGAAAAAACAGATGAGCTTTTGGGCATACAAGCCCTTCTTCAGTTCTGTGGAATGTGTGCACACATTGTGTTGAATAATTTCAGTTTCCATCTACTGAAGTAGTGCTCACCATCCATGGTTAACTTAAACTTGCCTTTAGCAAAGAACATGAATTCTTTTGAGAAAGCCTAAATAAAACTGAGAAGAGTTGCATGGAAATGACTTTTCTTTTTAAAGTCTCTGAAAGGTAGGTACAAGGTGAAGATTGCAGCATGCTGGGTACTCTATGCACAGGGTACATGCAGTCTCTGTGTACTTTCAAATTTTCCTCTTATAGCCATAAGTATACCTTAGTTTTCACATCGTGGAGCAACTCTTGAATGTAGAGTTTGCTTCAAACAGCAGACTTCTCCACTGGGATTACTAGTAGCATGCCAGTTCTAACTGGAGGTTAGCAGCATTTTCAGTGATCCACATTAGGACTGTATTAAAGAGCTACACCATTTCACGTTGGCCATGAGACATTTATCAGGTGATAACTACTAGCAGCTATAGACCTTGGCCAAAATCAGATGAATAACCTTGATGTGAAAGGCCATGTATCATGTTCAGTGAGCCATTCTGTTGCCTGAAACTGTGGACTTAGTGGTCCAGGACTAAATTAAATAGAAACAGTCCAATGAATGTCCAATTTTACTCAGTCATCCAAATATATTATGATATTACAGCAGTGTGGAGAGATATACTGTGGTTCAGATAATTGTGACTTAATTTTCAGCCTTGTTGCTAAAGGATGTTCCTCTGGAAATTATTACAAAGATGTAGGGAAGCATTATTTGAAAGATAATTACGTTTATTTAACTCCAGCCTGAAAGGCAAAGGAATTTATTATGTTTGTAACTGATATTTCTATAAAACGTGTTTGTTTCCATAAACATGAAAAAAATACATTCACATAGCAGTGTCAAAGAATTATTGCAACTCTGGCTTGGTTCTTCTTTTTAGACAAAATATAACAGCATAATATTGTGATGAAGATCTGGGTGGCTGTCTGGTCGATTTTAGTTTTTCTTCTTAAATGTCTGATGGCACACCTGGTCTTCACATGTCAGTTCCTGCAGTATTAAAACAATTAGTAAGTATACAGAGGTACAAATTGTATTTTGCATACACGACAGATCCCACCAGAAATTGCTACAACTGAACCACTGCATTAAAAAGATAAGCTCATGAAAAAGAGAACAGAAAGAATAGTGTATTATATGTAACCCATCAGCAGGCACACACTACGTGTTTCAGTAATTAGATTTTGACAACTGAATTGAGGTTTAAGAAAAATAAATATGAAAAATGCATAAAAATTGCTCTTTAATGCAAGGCTTTCTCATGCTCTGTTATTAAAACAATATACTCTAATAGTTTATAATTCATGTGTCGCCTCATAATTCATGAGAAGCAGTGAAACAAGGAAATAAAAAAAAAAAAAAGGAGGATGCTTCAAAAAGATGTGGACATTTGCTTCAGAGATGTGCCCAGCCATTTTTCGGGGGCCAGAATAATACACCATTTTTCCCCAGTGTTGCAGCTGACCTCTTAAAGGTTGGCACACCTGCACATTGCAAGGCAGGCAGTTTGGTTAGTCTGCTGATTAGCCAGCATTCCTGTGCCAAATAAGGCTTTGAGGTGTACCGAGGCTGGCTTTTTGGCCAGCAGTTGGCCAAACCTGCAACGGACTTTCTACAGACTGTTGTAAGAACCTACGTGGTCTCTCTGTTTTGACCAATAGTAGCCTGAATCCTGGTGCTAGCATGTAGAACCTTTGTTAGGTCAGTTTTTGAATATGCGTTAATATCAAGTTGGAAAATGTGTGCCGGATAGTTGGCTTTTAGTTAGTTGGCAGATAGTGTTTTTTAATTCATTGCTTTGACCTTTCAAGCATACAGACTTGAGGCAATGTGGTTGGCCATACCAACTGTCTGAAGGGTAAACTTGTGAAAGAGTAGATATCTAGATGCAAATCATGAGATAGAAATAATGAGCTCTCCTCCATAATCTTTCTGCACCCACCTATTGCACCATCAAACATTATGATGCCCATTTCTTTCTTGACTGGTCTCCCGAGAAACCCTGGAATCATTAGCACTATGTATCTATTATTTTGAAATCTTTCTGGACTTCGCTGACTGCTTGTTTCCTGCACAGGCTCTTCTGGCCTCTCTTGGACTCACTTCGTTTATGTTTTAGCTCCATCTTACTAACTCAGATGTATAAATGTTTTGCCGTTTTACTGTACTAACACAAAGTAATTGCAGTGCAGGTTGTTTGCAGGATCCTCTATCCAGGGTTTCTGATCTGTATTACACCATAATATGCTAAAAATTCATAGTGCTTCTTTCAGAACAAAAAATAGTTTTTTTCTTACAGTCTGTCCCATACTTTTTTCTTTTTTTTTTTTTTTTTTCTACGGATGATTGTATAAGAACAAGATGATGTTAGAGGTGCAATGTAACAAGAAGGGTTAATAGCTGGAGGGCAGTGGACTGGAGCAAAAAAGCACTGCAGGGTTATGACTTAATTGGGAGCAGGTGGAAAGAAATTGAGCATTCCTGAGTTGCAGCAGAGGGGGGGATTTCCTTAGAGTTCGGAGGTCAGACCTGTCTAAATAAAGACCATTCTAACTAGAACAAGTAACAAACCCTTTGACATGGAAAACGGTACTTTGTTGCGGTCTTAGTTATGTGTTATGTATCTGTATAGCAGCCCTTACCAGATGCAGTATGTCCCCTTCAATCCAGTGCTTCCAGCCCCTGTTTTTCTTTTCACCTTTCTGAACGCATACCAGTTTGTCACCATCCCAGGTCACTAGTGTCTACATGAATCAGATAAGTAACTCAGATATGTTAACGAGAAATTTATGAATACATGAAAATAAGCTCAATCAAACAATGAGAAGACACAATTACAGTTGCTTCCTACCATTCCCCATCTTCCTCCTAAAAAAACCCAAATCAATCATTCAACCAAAACCTGAATGCATTCAAGATGACAACAGCGTTTTGATGTGAAGCTTTTACAGTGCTTTGTTGTCATTTGTGTGAATTTCTTTGCATACACAAATATGAAGTGTTCATACTAACTAGTGGATTGCTCAGTGAACTAACAGATGCTTGTGCAATGTATGCAAACTGTGTTTTTCTTTTCTTGCTGTTTAAAGCCATTAATAAAAAGATTACAAGGTTTCATGAATGAAGACCTGGGGGCTTATACCAACTAGTGCCGTGCTAACATGTTTCTAGTGCTGCATAAAATAACAAGATGAAGTGTATGTTAATATCATCTCATACAATAAATTTATTTATTTTGTAGCATCTTTCAAGCACTTTCACAAAAGACCTTTAAAGAGATATGGTTGTAAGTTGGACGAGATGCTCTAGCTGACCCTGCTTGAGCAGAAGGGTTGGACTAGGTGATCTCAAGAGGTCCCTTCCATCCTCAGCCATTTCATGATTTTGTGTGATTCAGAGTCTGTCACTAATAAACAGGGTATTGGGTATGCTGATTCTTGTCCAGGAGCAAGATGACCATTTCTGTACGGAAATGTTCTCTTTACAGGCTAAATTCTCTACTCGGATATGCTAGAGTAAATTCAAAGCAACTTTGTTTGAATTGTTCTAGATCTGAACCATTGTACTTTAGGGAGACATTTAACCATGTATTATAGGCAAATCCTCATCAGAGACCAGTTACAGTCAGTGGAAATTCAGTTATTAAAAAGCTCCAAGAGTATTGGGAGCTTAATTCATTTTCTAGTTCAGCACTGGATGATTTATTTCTCATAAGAGGGAGCTTTCTATTAATAACGAGACAAAACTCATTCCATTTCAGTTAACTTCTTTCTTATTTACGGAATTTTTAAGCTACATGCTCTTTAAATTATCCATGCCCTCTTTACATTTAAATGTTGCCTAGCAGTTTTATTACCTTCATCTAACTTCAATGTGTTTGAGGCATTGTTTTGCTAACAAAATGACCAGAAAATTCTTTTAGAGCATTCCTGAGAATAATGGCATGAAGTGCTTTTTTTTTTTTTGCTTCTCCTCTTGTTAGAAACAAATAATATAATTTGTTTAGAAAAGAATATTAGGCAAAAATTATATATAACAGGTAGTGTTATAATTGTACAAACTGTATTTCCTTCCTTCCAAATAATTGATATGGAAGAGGAGAGTCTGCAAGTGAAATGATTTTGCACAGACACACCATGGCTTTGATAGTGCTGAAGAGCACTAGAGGAGCATTAGTCTATGGGTTTAAGGAGCGATGCAACTAATGAGTTCTTAGATCCTTAGTAATGACTTCAACTGATCTAAAGAGATGTGGGAGCAATGTTTTAAAGCACAAACTCTGTCACCGGAATATGTGCCACCCAGCGCTCACTGGAGAAAGTGTTAGGAAGAAAATTTAGACATACGGATATTCAGGATACCAGAAAAAAATGGGTCTTCTTATTTGATGCCTTGCAGTGCTGTGAATGAGAAATAATTTGGAGGAAGTCATAGCAATTACACTGCACAAGGTTAGTTTGAGAATCAAAAGTGATTCATAGTGAATAAACAATGTCTTCTGTCAAATTTGTGCCATTCCAGTGAAGGGTGATATGAGTTCAAATGTAAACGTTTCCTTTATGCTACCAATTTCCTGTGGCAATTGCCAAAACAAAACAGGTCTTACTGACAGTGAGCTTTGATCTCAGCTTCTCAGAGTTTGGCAAAAAGTTCTGAAACCTTGTTTATTGAGCAGATACTGGTGGAAAAGACAGTGTATGTCTGGAGAAGAGCAAGAAAACTGAGAGCTGAGTGGAAGAATAAACCTGTGGTAATTGGCAGAAGAGTTGATATGGGTAGATTCAGTGAATGATGACAAAGAGAGGCAGGTGATGCAACATTAGCAAGACTCTTAAGATATACCGCCCTTTCTACCTTTGAAAATCCTGCTTAAGTATTTTAGGAGTGAGAAGAGAGTAGAACAGAATCAGTATTGATACAGAAACATGAAGCTGAATTAAGTAAGTGAATTTAATTAGTGCTTGTCTGTATTGATTTCCTCACTAACTTCCTTGATACAGTCTTGTTTGAATGCCTCACAGGAACAGACTTATTGGTTGACTCTGTCTGTCGTAGGAGGTAGGGCACGGGCTGACACAAAATATTGTCCTTTATCCAAATGTTACTTGTCCACATATCTCACTGAAAGGTGTCTGAACATATGCCCATAGTTTCCTAGGGGAATTTTGAGCTCAGGTCACTCCTATAATCCTAAGGATGGTAAAGCATGCACTGCTGGGTCTCCTTGCCTGCCTACCACTGCCAGTAGGCCTGCCACCCGTATCCCTGCTAGCTTTGGCTCGCATTTTTGTCTTGTCTCTTCCCAAAACTCCCTTATGGTTAATAGCTGAGTGTAGGATTATTTTTAACAGTGTCCACCTGTTAAATTGTCCAATTGAGGTTGAGCAGGCTCAGATTAGAAATACAGTGTCAACCTAGCCATTCAGAACTGAAAATTTATATTGACACAGAGAAAGTCCTAAATTCAAAGGGATGAATTGACAGGTTCATTAAAGAAGATACATAGGTAAAAATACAGTTCTTTTTCTACTTTCTAAATACAAAAAGGTGTATCACAGAAAAGCTGGAAAAATCCCCTATTAGAAAACCGTGTAATTAATGATTGTCCTCATGTATCTGAGTAACCATTCTGATTTGCATTTATAATAAATACTTGTAGCAGGAAAGAAAACAGTCTCAAGGTGCAAATTGTTTCTGCTTTATAAAAATCTTCTGATGTCTGTAAAATACTGGGGGGGGGGGGTTGTGTATTCAGCTGATTTTTGGAACTGCTCAGTCCTGGTGCTGGCTGTAGTGTAATCAGATATCAGGTACCAAATTTTTACCTTTACCACTCGGTTATCTAGTCCTTTGGTATTTTCTTCAAACTCCACTCCCACAGTGTAATCCAGTTCATAGTTTCTGAAAGTACTGAGTGTTTTTGTTTTAAAACTGTCTCCGTCTTGAATAATCTCCTTTGTTTGTTTCAAGTGTTTTGCAATCTTACGAGTTGCAAAATCAATACCTGTGAAAAACCAGAAAAGAGAGTATCACAATGAAAATTCCAATATTTGTTACCAAAAATAAAAAAACACAGCAGTTCTATTTACACATCAGGAAAATAACATTTTATGTGGAACATATTTCCATAAATCACAGTTTTACCTGCAATATTTTGCAGAGAAAAAGATCATTTCGAAGAAAAATAAATTGGTTATGCAAGTAGACTTTCAATTTGAGGATCTTCCACTGATTATAAATTTATTTATTAATGAGATATCTGTGGGAATGTTATGAGCAGAGCTACAACATACAACCAGTAATGAATAGCTACTGGCATGTTAAATGACCCGAATCTCCAGATTTTTTGGGAAATGTGAAACAACAGGGGCTACTAAGATTGGCATTGACTTTTTGGCCTCATTCACACATGAAGCTGTGGGATGTCAGGAGTGCTATTGTCATTTTATGCTTGGAAGCCATTCCCTTTCCTAAGCATGCGGTGTAAATCATATAGGCATATGAGGGTACTGGTATGTGTCCCGCAGGGTTACAAATGTTGGCCACCCCCAAAAGAAGGAACTCAGAATAAAATTCCTTTTAAGAAAATAAGCATGTTAGAATGAGCATGTAATCAAGGGGATTTTGGCATGTTACTTTTATGATGAACCTATAATCTATGGGAGTATACAAGACGTTAATCAGTTAATTTAAAAATAATGAAAATTATACTCATGAATAAAAAAGAACTAATCAAATAAAAGTGTCACATCCATTATTGTTTGACAGCAGGCACAGAAATAAATTGTAGTTTAGGTGTTAAAGGGAGACAAATTCAAAGTCAAAAGTCAAAAATTGTCAAAATACAGCATTTGACAGCTCCTGTTTAATATTCTGTCAACATTTTATGCAGTACTGATCTCCTTAACATCCTCATTTTGCTCATGATGAAGACTAGCATTATAATGTAAACAACTGCTTGCAACTGAATGCATTGAAAGTTACCAAAAGGAGAATATATATTACCATCATGACAGTTTGCCCCAGACGATCCACCTAACGCCAGCTGCATTACCATCTGCAATAAATATTTCTGACCAGCTGGCAGTGAATCTTATTATGGTCCTATATGCAAATGAAATAATCTCACATGCTTCCGCAAGAGATTGAAAAATGGTTTTGGTTTGTTAGCCGTCCTTTAGTGGTTTTGCTTGCGAGTTAATCATTGTCAGCTCAGCAATGCCACATACTAATGGAGCCCTTTTTCTTTTGGTAGATTCATTATACTACTTGTGAAGTACTAATCAAGTTGAGTAAGAGAATTGTCTTGAAAAAAAAAGTGACTTTTTAACATGGGGAATAATGTTCTTGTTCAGTATTTATATTCAAGACTTCTTGGGTATATTTATCTGCTGTGGTGGATTAAAGGTATCTCTGGGTCTGATTTATAGACAGCTAACATAAAATTTAGTTTTCTCTGAGGAAAAAAATGTCTAGACTTCCAAAGAAATGCTATTTCTGACTAATATATGAGTCTTGTAGCTCCTGGAGAAAAATCAGGGGAGGTTTTACTAAAGCATGGTTTTCATAACTGCATTTTGAACAATACAAGCAATAAAAATGATATATTGTTCTATTACAGTAGATTAAAATACTTTGTAACATGTTTATGACAAAATCAAAGTTTCTGGCTTAAAGGGCAAAACTATTCTTTAATTAAAGTATAGAACTGTGTATGTATTAATTATAAGGATGGATGAATTTTAAAAAAACAAAACCTCAGTGTGCTTTGAACCTGAGCACTTTAGTACTTAGAATATCAACCACATACAATTGTGAGAAACAGAGCAGAAGAATATCTTTTCACCCTTTCCATGTAATTTCTTTCCATTTGGAGAATCACCTATGGCCATATGCATCTTTTTGGTGTTTGGGGTTTTTTTTTGCTAATTCATTGGCTGTTTTTAATTAGTATAATTTATAGTGTATATATGCATGTATACACAAAAAGTTATGACGTACTTATGAAGGGCCAGATCCAGACAACTGGTGCAAATAGGTACTTCATCTCAACCAGTTTCTGGCATTCTTATTGGGAAAGTAGTTTGAAAATTTTATCAGAAAGTTCAGTGAGCGTGTCTCCAGTACAGTCTGCCAAGGGTAGGCAATGAATCGAAGTATTTCCCAGGAAAAATATATCTATATTGCATTCCTTATTCTAACAGATTCTTTCTCTTGCTTTGTTTCGGGCTATTGAGTGGGTCAAGTTCTTTTGTTCTCATCAACTCTTACTATCCTTTTTTAAGCAGGTTTCCCAGTATTGGATGTCCGTAGTCCAGACCCCATTGTAGGCTGAATCCATCCATATTTCTCCCAATTTCCACTGGGATATATAAGATCAGAAAGGGATCAAAAATCCACGTGATTTAGTAATAACAAAATCATAACTTATCCACTGACTGAAGTGGTTCACAGGGTGCCACTGAGATGCGAAAAGTAGACCAGTTCATTTATGGTACAAAAAGAATTATAAAATTGGAAAATAGATTACTTGTTGTAAAAGAATCAAATATAAAGATGATAACAATTAAAGTTTAGTTTAAAGCTGATGTAATTAATACTTGTATTATGACAGTTAGACACTAAATTCTTATTGAATTTGAGTGAAAATCGCAATTTAAATTCAACAGTGGGTAAGTTAAAATTCAAAGAAATCCATGGTATTAGCACCTGCTATCCTTTTCCCTGATATTTTTTCCTGGATTTTAAGGCAAACACAAGTGAAATGTTATAGCTCAACTGAAACAAACAATACAAGAATCTCTCCCGATGATACCCTGGAAGGGAAGAAAGGAAGAAAGAGATGGCCACTACAACCAAACAAAAACTTATCACCACAATTACAAATCCTTTGGAAAGAAAATTTTCACACCATAAGTGTTTAATTTGCATCCTAAAAATATGGAAGGAATAAACTTAGCAAGTAGAGAGACCTTTATGAAGATAATTATCAAAATAGAATTATCAAATACAATGAAATTTATTACTATGAAGCAAAGCAGAACTAGAGCAGGATGACCATCATGGATGGTTGTTAGAGTAACACCCCACAAAAGTGGGTTAAGTCTTGGAGCAAAGGGCTGAGACAGGACTGAAGCAGAGATGAATTAGAGAGAATTGAGCTAGAAGCAAGAATTGTAGGTAAGACCAAAAGCTGAGGCAGGCAGTAAGAGAAGCCTGAGGTAGACAAAGACAGCCTGGAATAGTGAATTTGTGACAACTAGGAGTTAAATTAAATATCATGCAGACCAGCAGGCCCTATAGTTCACTTGCAGTTGGCATATTTAATGCTGAATTCACATTTCAGTTGCATATGAAGTAGCAATTACTCTTTATGCATAACTGTCAAACCCGAGCACTCAAATTACTTCCGTTAGTGTGTATCTTTCTCCTGAAATTCGTGATATTGGCTTAACCATTCTTAATTTTTAAAAATGTTTTTTTTTATACCTCACAGGTATATGTGTATAATATTTACAGACAAAAGTTATTGAGCTTTTATCCATAAACGCAAAGGATAAAAACTATAAATAGTGAAACTTGCCTTTCTGTTTTAAAAGAATTGAAGCTTTAAGGGAATTATAACTATTTTCAATTGTTCTTGAATAATGATGAGTGTTTATTTTTATGTGTTTATGTGTATTTCTTCTCTTTCAATCTGAACCAATAAATAAATTAGGGTTAAGATTTTTGATGAGAGTAAAACTAGTAGAAAATCAGTTAAAGCATCAAATTTTTTAATGTCAGTTAAGGATTTTCTGGTACTTATCCCTAAGTCAGTCACTAGTGTAGACATTGAGAATTACTTGAAAAAGGGTAGATTTAATTACCTGAGTATCATGTTACCATGTGGTAGACTCTTCTTCCTAAAAATACATTTTCTTAGCTTGTGGAAGCTGGCTATGCAGCGTACTCATTGATTTTGAACCACTGAATTGTTTTTATAATCTACATCTTTACAAGTAGATATTTTGGAACCTGAGCAAACAAATTCTTTAAATCTCCATTAACTTGACTCAACACCTTTTGAACAAAGCCCAACAAACCACAACTCTGATCTCAACTTCTGATGAAAAGTGCAAGGTGCTTTGGCCTGAAAAAGCTGCTGTTTATCAGCATCACTCTTACAGTTGTGTCAGCTACTGTAGAAAGGCTGAAAAATAAGCAAATGCTGAACAAAAGATAGGAATCAATGACCACTGGATAGAAAACAATGAGACATCTGGGAATGAGGAGTGCATAGATCCAGTTGGGCTCCTGGGGGCTATCAATTGTAAGCATAAAAATAGAATATAGGATTGATTTTTGCCACATGCTAATTTATGATTTAGAGCCAGACAGACATCTCCAATCTAGGTTAAATTAGCAAACTCTAATGACTACTTTTTTTGTATAAGTTTTATACACATCATGTGTGCTGAGGAAACAATGGTCCTTTATACCTCTCATCTGTGATGTAGAGCTGGGAGAAGATTCCCAATTCTAAAAATTACACTTCTCATGCATGCATAAATCTAACTCCCATATTTTTTGTGTTTTTTGGAATGCAGCTGTATTACTGCAGTGGTAGAAAAGTGATAACTGTTCTTTCAATGTCAGTCCAGAGTGTACTGAAGAAATTCTTGAGAAATGTTGATGTCTTCTATTATATCTTCTTTTCAGCAAATTAAAGATCTACATCTCTGCTAACCTGAGTAGAAGAAGGATTTCCTGCACACTAGTTGCATAGTCATAATGACCTGGAGCAAAAAGTTTATGCCTTTACGAGAACAAAAATGCTTGAAAGGCAATTTATATTGAAAATAATAGTTGCAGCAAGAAAAGACATTTCTCTCATAAAATTATCTCACAGTCATTACAGAAATTGAGTTTGTCAGCGTGAGGAGAAATCAATCTACAAACATCATAAACTTGATCTTTATATGAACCGACAAGGATATTGCTTGCATTCAGTTAACAGTGTTTTGGTATTCTAGCATCTACAAAGAGTATGCTTAATATCCTATACAATGTATACACAAACTATAGCTATCAGACCTCTAATGACAGAGAGGTTAACAAAGAAGTAAATGAAAGTTGCCTAAAGAACAAAACATCTCTTTTTGCGTGTACACATATATTGTTGTCATTGATGGTAGTAGCCAAGTGAAATTAAGCTTAGTTAACCATGTAAACATATGTTTAACTCCTGTGACCTAAGTCTCCTTGCTGTGTAAGGATGACTCCCACAAAAATTGTCAGAAATATCTGCCCATTTATCTTTAAATGCTTTTGAGGGCTTTTATCGCCTTTACCATGCAACTGGTTCATATAATTTCTACTAGTTCAAACCCCTAATTAAGTGCTAAACACTCTTTAATAGAGCCAAACAGGTTGTGACTTGACTGTTACAGTAAGTATATACCAGTAATAAAAAAGAGCTTCTGTATCTGAAATGTTGGGTTTTGCTACCCCCCCCCCCCCCCCCCCCCAGTATCTGTTTTTTTGTTTATCTAAATAAAGACTAACATCTTTGGCTACAAGTCTTCCCTATATACTTAGATCATTGTAATTATAAGTACATTACAATTATTTGATTTGTAATGTGATTAACAGAAACCCTTATGCCACAACGCACATTACAAAAATAGTCTCTTTAATTTTTAGAAGGATTTTACTTATAATTGAAACTTTCTCTTTATCTCTATATAATTAATATTTTTTCATTTACCTAAAGCAACCATGTAGCCTTCAAAGTTGTCATTGGTTTCCATTTCCCACGTCCCATTGTAATCAGCAGGCATGGTGGCAAGAGCTTGAAACCAACTTCAGATGAAAAGGTGAGGCTGGAAACAGGATCTGCTAAGAGAATGTTTTATAAACCTTTTCATATCTTTTTTTTTACAAGGTTTATGGTTTTCTAGATAATACAGTTTAAGGGTCAGAGTGATAACCCTAGAAAACTTTGCTGTCATTAACAAAGTTCAGTTGAACAGCTGGCAGACAAGGAAGATTTTCTTGTATGTAGTAATACAGGATATAATTTTACAGTGACCTTTGTAAAGAACTACTAGCTATTATGGGATACCTTTGAAATATACTGAACACAGTGGCAAATTGTACGACCCAGTTCAAGTTTCCAAGGTGAATTCTCTTTTTCAGTTCCTTTCTATGTGTCATATTTCCCTATGAAGACCCAACCTGACAGAGCTGACACACCCAGAACTCACATTTAAAATTGATGGAAGTCTGGAATGTCTAACAAATGCAAGGCAGGGCAGAAAGGGAATACTTCTGTTGAAAATAATTTTGTTTTCCTTTGATTTTCAAAATATCTATATACCAGTAGCTACACTTATACCAACTGCACTTCCATATTTTTGTTTTAATTTAACAGCAAGTTTAGCGAATGTAAAGTGAATCACAATCAATCATAAATAGTATCAATCCTATCCTAAAAATGATTTTTTAATTGCTCTGAAAGATAGCAGTTTGTTTTAGAAAGATATTTTTCACCCAGCAGCATTACATTGTTGTGCAAATAAGCACATTCAGAATGTGTCTGAATGGAGAATCTGAATGTGCAGTAGAACTTTATCAGAATTTAAAGTAATCACCAAAAGCAAATTAATTTAAGTCAAGGTTTTAAATTCTTTGGCTTTAATTAGTTAAGATAACTTACAGATGGCTTTACAGATAGAATAACTGAAGTGATCAGGAGTACAAAAATCCTTGGTTTTCTTTCTCTTTTTTTTTTTTTTTTTTAATGGGACTACTATTAAAAATTTTGCTAGAAAAGTATTGAGTGATACTTAAGGAGTTAATTTAAGAGAAGGAAAAGAAATATCTTGATCTATACCTACAGGAGATATTACAAGGGTTTTCAGTCAGACATCAGACAAAGGCTCAAGGAACTGCAGTGACTGAAAGTTGAAGTTAGGTGAATTCTTATGTGAATGCACACAGGAAGATACCTGCATTCTTAACTGTACAGTATAGTTTGTCTCTAGACCAGTTTACCCAGGGAAATTAGTAATCACCGTTTTAAATCTTTAAATAGGCAGAGGATGGCTCTCTAAAACATATGCTGCATTTCAGGCACAATTTAGTGGGCTGAACACATCTACTTATGTATTTGTTTCCACTATAAGAATTTCTAGGTGAAACACTGTGAGTGATGTTGACAGTGAAATTTGAAAATCTTTGTGCTTAAAGCATTGTTCTGCAGCGATATTATGTAATACTTATGCAATAGGTTTGATTTTACAAATCTTTGCGTACTTTTTTAGCCTCCACATTACACCAACATTAATAAAAGCATTATTGTTATTTATACATTTGATATCTATACTAAAAGATTCTATAAAAACAAGAAAAATAAAAGGTTCCCCTTTAAGCCAGTCACAACCACTCAAAATCAGCTGTGTAAGCAACATCAGTTCCCTTGTGCACATGCATAATAATCTTTAAGTGCATTATCACACTGGTTTTCCAACTGGAAGTCATTCCCTCCTTCAGTGTACTAAAGGGATGATGTCCAATTTATAAGCAGCTACTCAGTGTTTTACCTTATATCTCCAAATGCCTAGTGATAGGTTTATGACGAATGAATCAGACTGAATGTCTACAATTACCTTCTAAAATCAGAGCATATGCTAGAAGCTCATGGTGAGAGATTTTATATGCTCATATATTTTAGTTCTGAAGTAGTTTGCTTCCTATGTACTAGTCATTTTGGTAAGATGCAGAAGTCACTGACACTGTGTCATGTGATGATCAACAATTAACGTCCATTAAGAACTAATAAAAAGAATAGATGGTTCTATTGCTGTAGTATGCAGAGCTAGGCACATTCAGAGAAAATTATGAGTTGAGAACATCCTTTATATATAAGGCCATAATTAATTAACAGTGTACACAAATACTTGTGCAGGTTTGTTTATTTGTTTTTATTTTTTATTTTATTATTTGTGCTTTGTTTATACCCATCTCTTATTATTTGTTTAAATAACTTATTTTTTCAGTGTGTGTATTTTGTAAACTCTATATTAGGAATTCTCTAAGCACGTGTTTATCCATCGACCTGAAACAGTTCTTTTGAGCCTTTGCAGGTAAATACGCAACTAGGAGGTTTACAGAGACTAAATTTAACCAATCAAACACCTGGCTAAGCGGGGATTTAATAAAACATGAAATATTGACTTGACAGAGTTCTGTGATGCTTTATGAGCTTTTAAAGATAGTTGTATTAAGGTCCACAAAGAGAATTTTCAGTTTACGAATCAATATCTTGATAGGCAGGAAAACCTCAACCACATTCAAGTGCCTGCCTAATACATACAGAGCCAAGAGACAGTATAGATGATATTAACACAACATTTTTAAAGCCCTATGTGGAAAATTATAAGTCGGCGTATCACTGACCCACTGTATCCTCAGCATTATCTTGTGGCTGTGCCTTGATAGCTGTATTGACCTGCTTCTCGTCACATTTCAGCTTTAAAACTTTGACTTATTAGCCTCTTCAAATCTTAGAAATAATTTTATTTGCCCTGTGTTTATTGTTTATATACTACATACATAAAGAGAAACTCAAAATGGCAAAATAGTATTTCCTTCCTATGCCATAAGCATAAGTTTGGGGGAAATGAAGAAAAGGTGCCCTGTCCTAATCATCATTATTATTTTGTTCTCAGCATCCTTCCCATGCAAGACCACCAGTAAAATCAGTGGGGATGCCATGTATAGGATGTACTGAACCCTGGGAATGGGGGGAAGGAGGTATCTTCTTCAGGTTTTCCAATACGTATCTTAACAACCAAAGCTCTGAGCTCATAGCTTGTGTGTCAGGTTTCAACCCAAGGATAAGTTTTATGGCTGAGTAGTAAGACCTTGGAAATAAAGCAAAGTAATGGAAAATCAAAAGACTTTTATTAAAAGCCTACATAACATTTTCAGTCTTTATTTTTGTATAAAGAAACAAAGATGGCTTTTCTTGCCTCTGTCCTACAAATCAATATTGATTAGTGGCAGTTTGAAACAAAACATCTCATAAAAAGAGCCTAGACTGACATGACTGAAAAGCCAGGCCCAAATGTCGTTTTCTGTGGAATGAGTCAGCAGTCATGGGTGCTACTTATAACACTTGCCTCCAGGTCCTCTCGCTGTATCTGAGACCTGCCCCGCAGAGAAATCCTGTATGGGTAGCTGAACAAAGTTCAGCCTTCTGGCTATCTCAAAGGGCAGGTAGTGCACTCTCCTTGGGACAGATTATGCTGTAAAGGACAGTTAGGAGCACTATTTCAAGAACAGAGCTACTGGTCAAACAGAATTTTCTCTGCAAACTTTTGGGCATGGTATTTTGAAGAGACGGTAACATGCATCCCACTCTGTCCTTGCCTCATTTCATTTTCCTTTTAAATTATCTAATATGCACATATAACACAGGAGAAAAATGCCTTTTACTCCCCCGATCAGCCCCTACACTCCTCCTGCTTGACAGCTGGGACTGTTGCCTATAGTTATTTGGTTGTTGTTTAACACATAGAAATATGGCAAGCTGCGTAAGTTGTTCTTAGCAACTGAATTCCCCTGAAGGATTCAGACAGAAGCAGCATGGTCACAGACACCTATTATTATTTTTAACTTGTTAGCACATGTGCACTCACTAGGTTTATTTTTGTTTTTAAGAAAATTAATCACTTGAAATGTATTCAGTGATGGCTGCTACAGCAAAAACTGTCAGAGGTGTTATGTCACCAGGCTCGGGGCTCTGTTCAGCACAGACGCGAGTAGTCACATTATGACAACTAAAAGTAAGTTGGAGGGAGGCAATTCACTTCTTGTCAGTATGTAAGATGGCTTGCAAGCCTTGGGGATTCAGCTGGGTGAAGATAGTCGTCAGCTACCGGGCAGATAATTTACTAAGAAGAGGCAGGAGCAGTAGGAGACATGTACAGCAGGAGAGGACGGAATCAAAAGGTGTTATCTGCAAAATGGGCTCAGCAAATAGTATTTGATTGCCTATTGTTAATGGTTGCCCTCCCCCAATATTAAATGGCATTAAACTACCTTGGATATCCCTAGTTTATGAGCTTGCTTGCCAGGTCCAATACAACAAAGTATAACCAAGCCTACCTCAGTGTCTTGGAGTTAATTAGAGTTTTGACTTCTAACTCTTAAGCTTGCTTGCTTGTTCAGGTCTGGAACCTGCAGACGAGGAATAGAGGCTTCACCAGTTGTATGTATGGTTGTTGACTAAACACTTATTATTTAATGTCAGTTCTTAGCTGATCATGCCAAAACAGAAATCCGCAGGAGGAAAGTTTCTGTTGACACCTAAGGGAATGGAGAATGCCTTCATTCATATCTCAGTAGAAGAACGTGTCTGGCATCTTGTTGACAGAACAGTATGGACTGGTTGCAAATGCTGTGGTAGGGTGAGGACGTACACATAACTTGCAGTTATGCCAGTTTGGCACATTTCATATTTACCTTCAATTGAAACAAAGATGCACAAAAATATGTTTTTAATCACTTAAAATAACTGAAATAAAATAAAATAATTGGCTTTCTGCCATTGAAATTTTTTTATCAATGACTGTCTCTCTGCAGTCATTCTTATCTCTCTTACTCCCTCTGCTTCTGCTGATGGAGTTGGACGCAAGTGTTACACACTTTATTAATTAGAAGCCTTCCTCCGCTCTAAGTAACGACTTTGGCTTAGCTCTTAGAGACTTCCTAATGTCACCAGTGATCATGTTGCTGAGTTTGATAATAATAAAAAATCATCCAGTGGATCCTACTGGCTTGAGAACTCACTTTTATTAAAGTGGTTTGCATTATGAAAAATTATCCTGTAGAGAAATAATAGCCAATGGATAAAGCTGACCTTGATTTTCAAAATGAACGAGGAACACTGAATTTATTTGTTCCTTAATTCTCCCAAGCACTTATTCAATGCCCTTTATGTACTGGCTTCAAGGAAGCAAGTAATAATCATTAGCCTTTGTAAAATCAGAAAAACTTAGGGAGTGACATGGTTTGGCCAAGGTCATGAAATAAGCCACTAGTCAGAGCAAGTTAGCAAGTATAACCCTTTTTGTGAGCCACTAAAGCATGCTTCCGCCTGGGCTAACATCAATGTAGATTGAAAACCTGAATGCAGTTTAAGTGCTTTGTCATTGCCATTAAGGCTGCTTAAGTTTTCCCTTCAAAGATTTTTTCAGGATCTGAATTCCCTGCATGAGCTTTGCATTAGTATCTGTAACTGTAATCTATAACTTAATTGTATTTATTCTGTGGCAAAGTTTTGTAATTGCAAATGCCACTTCTTATCTTCATCAGATAAAGGTTGCATTACTCAGACATTGAACTGGAATACTGATTGATGGCTTTTGAATTAAAAGAATCTATAGAAAGCAGTGTGGGTTTTTTTTCTGTGATGCTTCTATGACAAGCACAATCTAGCTAAGAAAACGTGTATCTCCTTTAGCTTGTTCATGCTTGACTATAAAAGCTGAAATGTCATTTTAATGCAGGGTCTCATCTGTTAGAATAACATTTTAAAGTATCAATTTTGTCAAACAGAAATAGTCCTTTTACCTCATCTGGAGAACACTTTATAGGGATACTTTCAAATAGGTTAGACCTCAAGTTTTCACATACCTCGTAAGTGGTATAATTTGATGATGGAAAGATTTTGCTTAAAGTTCTAGAATCCAGATAAACAGAAAATATCATATCAGCTGTTCCAATTAATGCACAATTTTGAATTCACTGTAGCCATTTAGAAAAAGATTAAAACCATTCTTGTGATAACCTTAAGGACCTAAAGCCACTGTCCCAGAAGGACTGTAAATTAGGTCCAGATATATTGATAAAAACCCACAATAATATTTTGCCTGTTTGTTTTGTTGCTATCAGTGTAGAGCAGTTACAGAACTGTTATCCTTGTCCTAGGAAAATTCCTAGATAGGTGAGTGTATCTGTTTCCTGAATGCTTTTTTTTCACCATAAATCAGTTTTACTGCTTCAGCTAGAAAAAAATACTAGTTCAGTAACCCAGAAATAAAATCTTCTAGGTAACTGGATGCTATCATCCTGTGTTGTTGCATATGTCTTAGAACATAGGCATAAGTCTCTATCTCCTGTTGATTAAGCGATGCTCTGTGTTGTAAATCTCATAAATTTATTTCTCTCACAGTTCTGTGCAGTTGTTCTGTTCTGCCTACATCTCCAGCTCCACAACAGCACTCCTGCTGTGGGGAAGGCTCTGGCTTCATTCTGCCATATCCTATTCAAGAAATGAAGCCAGTGTTTGAGTCTCCAATGCATCCTGGAACTTATTAGAAAGTAATCTGTTGTAGTAACAGTGGTATTTAGATGTCTGTCTGTCCTTGTGAATTTCTGGCTTTAAGTTGGGAGTTATTTGACAGAAATAGCATTTAAGATGGAAATTTATAGAAATTTAAAAAAAAATGTAATTTGAAAAATCCAAATATTGCCTGATATAGTTAAATGAATCAGTATACTCTGTGTTACTAAAATGCAAATGCCACATACTTGACACTGCAAGATGGCTCTTTAAGCACACATATAATCCGTCAATTTAAGAACCATTGATGGTGAACCAAGCAAAATAACTCGGGACACATTGTGGAAGTTAAGATTTCTTCCAGACACCTGACAGGATAGGTTCTTAATAGCAGCAATACCGTGTGGTTTCAGGAACTGCATGCACATGCATGCAAAGCAGGGGGAAGGATCGTTTATATCTGATTTATTGATGTTGCTGCTGGATGGCTGAATTGAAATACAAAATTGATAAATATCGTAATTTAAGTTTTCAATAAAAAGTACCAAATACATTTAATATTGAAGAAGATACAAATGAAAATAAAGTTTCTTAAAATGTGTATTTTAGTAGAAAATGTATAGAGGTAGACATAGGTGTGGATGTAGATACAGATATAGATATACAATATAACAGAATGGCAGACTGTCTTTTGCTAGAAGAGAAAAAGAAAAAAGAATTGAACTAGGTGATATCCAAGTTGAAAAACTAAGGCCTAAATATAATCTTAGATTAGGAAAGAATTCCCCAGAAAGTCAGAGTCATGACCACGATAACACATTTCTCTAGTTTCTATGTGAAAAGCAAGTTAACCAATTGATTGGGAGAGTTACTTTTAAGTGAGTGTTTGAAAGCGACTTTTCCAAATTTCCATTAAAAGCTTCCTAGAAATGGTGAGAACTACACTAGTGATTTTTTTCATATACTAACTGGGTTTAATCTGGAAGGAAGGAAAAGAAAGAAGGAAAGAAAGAAGGAAAGAATGAAAGCAGGAAAGCAAGAAAAAAGAAAAAAGGAAGGAAGGAAGGAAGGAAAGAAGGAAGGAAGGGAGGAAGGAAGGAAGGAAGGAAGGAAGGAAGGAAGGAAGGAAGGAAGGAAGGAAGGAAGGAAGGAAGGAAGGAAGGAAGGAAGGAAGGAAGGAAGGAAGGAAGGAAGGAAGGATCTTTATTGATGGATGTTAAAGTATATTTTTGTCTGTAATCCACTATATAGTTAGCATAACAGCTTGTCTAGAACGTTGCCAAAATGAAATTAAGGAAGCTGAATGAATAAGGCAGAGCAACCATGTTTACCTCTGTCTTGCTAAAACTGTTTGATACTTAGTGCAAAATGAAAATATCCAGATTTTTCCCACTTGCCCCTTTTAGACTGTATTTGAAGTTACAGTTATTAGTTGTTTGGCTTCACCTTGATTGTATGGGAATTTCCAGATGATCTGAGGTTTGAGCAGAGAAAAACCTAATATGGAAACAAGTATCTCCTTTTTATGAACATAGACAGACAGGTGTGTGAAAACAGCGCAAGTGAAGCATTGGCTTTGGCCCCTGTGATAGCAACAATGAAAAAAGAGCTTGAGCTGGGAAGTATTTCTTCAGTATTATTAGACTCCTTATGAGGAGTCTCCCTCATTACAGTGGGAAAACAAAGTCTTGTGCTGAAATGAAATGTGTTACCGGTAAAAATATAGACATCCGGGTAGTTTTTTCTAACTTGTCAAACAGAACCAGAAGTCTTTGTAGTAAGCTATATTTCTGTTAGAATGATGTTTATCATTGCCTTTTTTTCCCAGTAAAAGACAACCCTGTCAGGGAAAAGAAAGTGTATCGGTTATCAGGGTATCGTGCTCCATTGCTTTCCAGTTGAAAGATGAACTTTTGGGGGAGAGGACTGCTGCCTGAATTAGCTCTCTTATCAAGAGATTGCAACTAACGGGCATTTGAAGCTAGAAAAAAAAAGTCTTTTAGAACAATATTCAGCATGAGACAGGGAAAAAAATCATCCCTTTTCCTCCTTGGGACTAATACAACTACATCTCCAGCCAGCAGCCCTAAGGATTCAAATAGCACCATGTTGTAACAGTGATAGTGGCAAAGTACAACATGGTTGGAAGGTATATGAGCCCTACTAATGGAAAGTTGGGAAATTGCTTTATGCCTGCCATTAATTGGAATATGCTCATTGCCTTTGTAGGCTGATTTGCTATCTCTGTGTTCAGTAACACGTTTTTCACTTGTGAGTAAAGGTTATATTACTGCGTGGCAATCAGAGGTATCTGAAATTTCAAAGGAGACATCGTATCATTATTATAACCTTTTATATAGTGTCTATTAAATGAATGCTCATTAGACTGAGTCTCTAATGGGATGCTTTGAAAGTTCAGATTTATCAAAAGCAGCCCAAAACTGTTCCTCTTCCCCCCATTAATACATTTTTAATTAGCATCTGACCATGCAGATTGCTGAGTAACCTACCTTTTATCTAGCTAGCACGTCTACATAACTTTTTGCTTTCTGTCAGTGGATAGCATTGTGTTTTAATAGTTTTCATATCAAGGGAGAGATCTCAGTACCTTGCAGAATCCCATTCAAGCACATTTGCAATGCAGACAGTAGATTGAATTTAGATATCTAATTACAACAAGTAAAAATATTTGCATTAATCTTAAACAAGGAAATACCTACTTTTGAAATCCTCAGTGCAATTACAGGTAGTTTTGCTATCCTTTCAAGGAAAAAGAAAGAATGAAAAAAGTGTTATTTCAGCAAATACTTTCATTGCAAAGCGATCAAATTATCAGCAAATAAGCACTGAAATTACCCGTGTTACAGTTTTACAAGGCTGAATCTTCTAAAAATAAGGAGCGTTTGCACCAGAAAGGAAAGGAATATGAAGAAAAGGAAATCTTCTTGCTTTGCCCAAGCCGTTTCGTGAACTCTTTTTTTTGTCCTTTGTAATGCACATGTTGCCCAGCAGAACAAAATGCACTCTAAAAAAGTTGTAGCAAGTCCAGGAAGAGCTTTACTTCACAAAGAAATTATAAGTGCCCTTTTCTGTGGATACCTATCACCTTTATTTTTTCTCTTGACTTACACAGACATTTTTAGGAGGAGGAATTACTAGGCAAGACAAGAAGTCTGCCATCCTGTATTTAGGCACATGATCCAGCGTCTTGAGGTTTTATGCTTCAGACATGAACTACAGTGAACCTTTGGTCAGCTCCATTATTGAAAGCTGTATTTATTTTGCTATTGATGATTTTGTTGTGTCGGGGCTTTTTTATTTTCATTGTGCAGGGAGGATTTAAAAGGAGAACAATGTTATTTCTTTTAATTGGGGATGTACTCTACATTTGCCTCCACTTCACTAAGATTTAGGCATTCTTGCTTCAAACCATAGAATCATAGAACGGTTAGAGTTGGAAGGGACCTTAAAGATCATGTAGTTCCAACCCCCCTGCCATGGGCAGGGACACCTCCCACCAGACCAGGCTGCTGACAGCCCCATCCAGCCTGGCCTTGAGCGCTTCCAGGGATGGGGCATTCACAACTTCCTTGGGCAACCTGGGCCAGTGCCTCACCACCCTCAGAGTAAAGAATTTCTTCCTAATATCTGATCTAAATTTCCCCTCTTCCAGTTTAAAACTGTTAACCCTTCATCATATCGCTGCACTCCCTGGTCCCTCTCCATCTTTCCTGTAGGCCCCCTTTAAGTACTGAAAGACTGCAATAAGGTGTCCCTGGAGCTTTCTCTTCTCCAGGCTGAACAACCCCAACTCTCTCGGCTGGTCTTCATAGGAGAGATGCTCCAGCCCTCTGATCATCTTTGTGGCCCTTCTGTGGACCCGCTCCAGCAGGTCCATGTCCTTATGCTGGAGGCCTCAGCACTGGGCGCAGTACTCCAGGTGGGGTCTCACGAGAGCGGAGTAGAGGGGCAGAATCACCTCCCTCGCCCTGCTGGCCATGCTTCTTTTGATGCAGCCCAGGATACGGTTGGCCTTCTGGGCTGTGAGCACACATTGCCGGTTCATGCTGAGCTTCTCATCCACCAACACCCCCAAGTCCTTCTCCTCAGGGCTGCTCTCAATCCATTCTCTGCCCAGCCCATATTTGTGCTTGGGATTGCCCAGACCCAGGTGCAGGATCTTGCACTTGGCCTTGCTGAACTTCATGAGGTCTGCACAGGCCCCTTTTTAAAGCCTTTCAAGGTCCTTCTGGATGGCTTTAGTGTCTGATGAGAGAATCCAATTAATACGAACTAGATTGTTTGGAAAACCATTCACTTACTTCAGGGGAATATGTGACCGAGAAGGCAACTAGATGTTCCTGAAGTTACACAAGCTGGAGTGGGAGTGCTGCATGACACCGGGCCAGTTTTTCAGAACATTTATGTGGCTGAAGAGGGAAAAAGGCTCTCCTAAAAAAATCCACATGATGTTCAAGCAAACTAGGTACTTCTTATGTGTTAATTTTAGCTAACAGTTAAGCACCTGGTAAGGTTTTTGAGTGACCTTCAGCAGTTTAAGTGCCTATATGTTTCTTTGGTCACCAAAATATATTTGGAAATAAAGTCAAAAATATATGCTGTCAAGCTGGGAGTTGGAAACAGAAATGGAATTTAGTGTGTTGTGGTACTTCAAATGTCTGCAAGGCAGACTTGCTGTGTGAGAAAAATGCATTATAAAGGATTGTACATATGTTGCAAAAAACATTCTCTGAAATTATCCTGCATGTGTTTTTGGGAGACATTTGCCTTGTGTTCCATAGCACAAAAATGACAAGGAAAGTTTCTAATGGAAATTTGGAGTTTTTTGGTCCTTAAGGAGCTGGAACAAGACTGTTCAGAGACTATTTTGCTACAGAACTCTGATGTTCTACTTATTTTATGTTTTGCTTCCTAGGGAATGAGTCATCTGTTTCTGCATCATTTAGGACAGTGTGAAATCTAGTTTGCAGTTCTTGTTTGTCTAGCTCCTAAGTCAGCCCCCGTGTCTGAGATAGGTTGAAGCCGATCTTGGATGAAGTTTGTATGATATGTTACTGTCGCAGTGTTGTGAAAGTCTATTCTGTGCTTTCTGCTGTTTCTTAGGTATAATAGATCTAAAACAAGTAATTCTTTCAGAATTCTTTCAGAGTAATCTTTGAGCAGCTCTTGGGAACTGAGAAAGGATCTGTGTTTATATCTGAAGTAATGGAACGTATATGTTGGAATAAAGGAGTAGTGATGACTAGCTTTCTAGCTAGTGGTATTTTAGACGATATGTTGCCCTTAAGGATTGTCCTGAGTAATTAAGTGTCTCTGATGAACACTGGTATCAGCAATACAGTGGAGAGGACTGACTGCATTACAGTGAACTACATTGTTGTACCTAAATATGAGTGTTTGGAAGAGCTGCTTGATAGTGTGTTTAAATAAGTTCTTTGCTGTGTTGCTGTAACATAGATAAAATGGCTCTTTTCTCCCCTTTTCCTCTGCAAAAATAAACTTGGAAATGTCATCATCAAGAATGGCAGCATGTTTCTTGACAGGATGAGTGAAAGATCACACAGCTATTTCACAGAAGTACTGCTACACCTTCTTGAAATGTGTTAACTTCTTCTGCACGCCCTTAACATGCCCAGCTGGAGAGAAGCATTGGAAATTGTAATCGTTATAGATAATAAGCATCAGTGTCTTGGTAAGAAAAGACGAATTGAATGAGGCTGGTTTAGAATTAGAGAAGGGGAGCAATGAACTTCTGTGAGTCTTGTTGCACTTGATTGAATGTTAAATTTCAGTGAGCTCACCCCATACGTTATGGTTCTAAGCCCTAACAAATTATAATGATGACTGCATTGCATTATAAATATCTCTTTTTTGTAGTAAGTGCTAGCACTTGAGAAAAATTCGGTGGGACCATCAGGATGGTGAGACAACTTTCAGTTTCAGCATAGCTTCGAATTTCAGTACAACTTTGCATTAGCCCTTTCTTCACCTTTTCTTCTATTTCAACTCTGTGCTTCTGTACTGTTGCTTTGTGTAGTTGAAAGGGGAGGGGAAACAAAGGCCAGCCAAACAGTTGCAGGAAAGCTCTTAAAGTGATTCCACAAGGTTGATAAAAGCATTTTTAAGAACTGCACATCTTTGCAGTTTACTGCTGATAATCATGCTCTGTATATTTCTGCACATGCACAAACAAATTCTAAATGTTAGCTACTCTAAAATGCTTATGTACCCATAACTAAATGCTTGTGCTTCTGCTGCAATCTTGAACTGTCAAATAGCTGAAAACGTAAATAAAATATTTTAAATTTGAAGTGCTCTTGTCACAGTATTGACCTTTTAATTTGCTCAGCATTAGAATAGTGTTGTACCATGAGATATATGGCCTATTGTTATGTAAATAACTGTAGAGTCAATAACTGCAGACCATTTCCCATCCTTCTTTCCTCCCCTCCTTTAGTAAGAATGTGGCTCTTAAAAGACAGAATTTTATTCTGCCTCGATAGTGTAGAAACAATCTTTCCTGTTGAAGGGACTGGTGAAGAACTGAAATGCCATTCTGCTTAAGTGTTCAGTGTGGGTCCTTACTATTAGCTATTAATATAGAGAAAGTGCTTGCCCTGGTAATAAATACACGGTACTGAAGGGACTCTACTTTTGTGTGCACTTTTGCTAGACAGGAGTAAATTACTTAAATAAACATTTGCTTTGAGGTTAAAAAAACTCCTTAAAATAGAAATAGCAGTACCACACAGGTAGTATTCCAAGACAAACGTGTTACTAATAGAGGATGAAAGGATGAATTGCCATGAATCCGTTATGCGATTACAGATGAGTCTGTCCAAAAAAGAATATAATAAAATATGATACATACTAGGAAGTTTTATTAATGTTGTACTGGAGAACTCTTGCTTTTTACTGTCCGCTTAAATTTAATATAGAGTCAACCAAATGATAGACATTGATGAAAGTGGATGTATCTAGTGGAGCACATCATTCATGCCATGCCAGTAGGCTAGTACTCTCTACTGCTCAGCCCCAGAAGAGACTCTTTAGGAATCTAATGCACCTTCTTGTTATAAGGTATTTTCCATTCAGCCTACTCATGCTTATTTTACAATAAAGCTGTTACATAGATCACACTAAGCAATTCTTTCCCATCTTTCATAGTTAGACTGTTGCATAAATGTAGATGGTAACCCTAACTGTTATTTCAATTCTGGTTTCCATGGATTAGATTGTAAGAGTTGCTCTTAGTCCATGTGTTTCCATGGAGTATTTCAGTGGTGTGGACTGAAATGGGAACACTGTGATCTTCTCGTGTTTTAAACAAAACACTCTAGGAATGAAAACCGTCAAGTTTATATACTGGAATCAGCCTACTGTCTCTGATTCTGTTAGAACACTTATCTTACTGAGATACTAGGGGTGATGAAAATCTGAGTGGCATGGAAAAATAGGGAATGGCTGTTTGGTATCTCTTGCACTGCAAGAATTAGAAGGAATTACATTATAATAGTAGGTAGCAGATCCAAGCAAACAGAGAGAGGTGTTTTCTCAACAACTGACAGAGGCTGTTGGGTTTTTCAAAAGTTTCTATTGATCCCAAAAGCAACTGGAGAGTTTTATGGAAGAAAAATATGGTGAAGGTGATTTATAGAGCTCAGAGGGTTGTGGTTAGTGGTGCAGAGTCCAGTTGGAGGCCAGTAACAAGTGCTGTCCCTCAGGGGTCAGTACTGGGTCCAGTCCTGTTCAATATATTCATCAATGACCTGGATGAAGGGGTAGAGTGTACCCTCAGCCAGTTTGCTGATGACACAAAACTGGGAGGGGTGGCTGACGCGCCGGAAGGCTGTGCCGCCATACAGCGTGACCTGCACAGCCTGGAGAGTTGGGCAGAGAAAAACCTGATGAAGATCAACACAGGCAAGCGTAGGGTACTGCATCTGGGGAGGAATAACCCGATGCATCAGTACAGTTTGGGGGCTGACCTCCTGGAGAGCAGCTCTGGGGAAAGGGACCTGGGAGTCCTGGTGGACAGCAGGATGACCATGAGCCAGCAATGAGCCCTGGTGGCCAAGAAGGCCAATGGCACCCTGGGGTGCACCCAGCAGAGTGTGGCCAGCAGGTCGAGGGAGGTCACCCTCCCCCTCTGCTCTGCCCTGGGGAGGCTGCAGCCGGAGCACTGTGTGCAGTTCTGGGCTTCCCGGGTCAAGAAGGACAGGGAACTTCTGGAGAGGGTCCAGCAAAGGGCTACCAAGATGATGAGGGGACTGGAACATCTTTCTTATGAGGAAAGGCTCAGGGACTTGGGGCTTTTTAGTCTAGAAAAAAGACGACTCAGGGGGAATCTTATCAATACTTATAAATACTTAAGGGGAGGGTGCCAGGTAGATGAGAATAGCCTTTTTTCAGTGGTGCCCAGTGACAGGACAAGAGGTAACGGGCACAAACCGGAGCACAGGAAGTTCCATCTTAACATGAGGAGGAACTTCTTTCCTCTGAGGGTGGCAGAGCAGTGGCACAGCTGCCCAGAGAGGTGGTGGAGTCTCCCTCACTGGAGACATTCAAAACCCACCTGGACGCCGTCCTGTGCCACTGCTGGAGGTGTCCCTGCTGTGGCAGGGGGTTGGACTTAGATGATCTCCAGAGGTCCCTTCCAACCCTGACCATTCTGTGATTCTGTGAAATACAAAGATAACATCTGGCTTGAGCTACAGATCAGTAAAGACTGGGAGAACAAAGGCTAGGACAAGAGGAAACGGCCTCAAGTTACAGCAGGGGAGGTTTAGATTGGATATTAGGAAAAATTTCTTTACAGAAAGTGTTGTCAAGCATTGGAACAGGCTGCCCAGGGAAGTGGTTGGGTCACCATCCCTGGAGGTATTTAGAGGACAGGTAGATGTGGTGCTGAGGGACACGGTTTAGTGGTGGTTTTGGCAGTGTTAGGTTGATGGTTGGACTTGATGATCTTAAAGGTCCCTTCCAGCCTAGACAACGCTATGATTCTATGATTCTAACATTGTGGTATAATGTTAGTCCTACTATGTGGAAATCACAAAGGCTGGTGTTCTGCCTACATGGCACTATAGAATATATTTGAAGATGAAATGCTCTAGCAACATTAAAGGTGTTTCACAAGATTAATTAATACCATTTATTTCATAATATTAATTAATATTAAAATACCTCTTTAGGTAATGGAATCTGGTTTAATTTGTGTTCTTTTGTGCCAGCAAAGTATTTTGGTGTCTATTAAAAAATCCTGGATTTCTAGAATATAGAAACAAAAAATTAAGAGTCCTTACACATGCATTTTATATAGATTAGATTAGATTTGCAGTCATAGCAAATATCCAGTCTTCAGGTACTGAGATAGATGTTTTATACCCTTGTTTGCCCCCCACTAAAATGAATATGTATGTTTTGAATTATTCATATAAAACCGAAAACAAATAATTTTCCAAATGAATATATCATCTGTACAGTTTATGCCATTAGATCAAACATAATCAACTTGTTAAAAAATATTAGTGCTGCTAATTTTTCTTCTCTGTCACCCTTCCTTCTCCTCCTACTCTTAAAAGACCATCCTGTTTTCTTTATGAATCATGCCACTACACAGGGTTTCAGTTCTGTACCTGATCCTTTGCATTTGCAGATAATTTATGCTTTTCAAATCCTACTGAAACTTCTTTCTGCTCCTCTCAGAAGTCACATGGGAATTCAGGATGGGGATAAGACCCAAATTTGTGTATTGTCCAAATAAGCAGAATGTTCTATGCTGGACAGGGCAGAGCCGGAAAAGATATGATCTAATCACTGGGAGCATTCCCTGGGGAAAAGTAAGCCTTGTGTACAGTATGCCAATTTCCAGAGAAAACAATTACAGAAATGTACGGAACAATCGTAAAATTCGGGTGGGGGAAAGAGGGGGAGGGAGGAAGGAAAGAATAAGAAAGCCAGTACAAAACTAGCTGTGTTCCACACCTTCTTACTCAGACTATGCAACATTGTTGGACAGTGAGTGAGTTAAAGGGAAAGAGGGAAGAGGAAGAGAAGGAAGTTAGGGGAGCAGTAAGTTAAAGGTAGGTTGAATACTTAGGACTGGAACAAATTTCAAAATCTAGGCTGTAGTCATCCTGATCTATAAAGAAAGGACTGAAATTATGGGGAAGGAATAAAGTAGCAGGATAAGAGAGAGATGCAAATAAAAACTTTAGGATGCATTTCAGAAGTAGACATAAGTATAGGGGCGCTTATAATGAAAAGATTTGCACAAAACATTTCAACAATGTTGCAGAAGGTTGAAGTTGACATTATCAAACCAAAATTATTTTTTTCCTGGAAAAATCAGGTGAATATCCGAGAAATTTTGGATGAGCTTATAGCTATAGTAGTGTTACATACCTCAGGTAGTTTAAGTTTGGTTTATCCCTAATGTTTTTTTAATTCTCTGTATCTTCAGCAAAGGTAAGCAGGTTACTCATTGCTGTATTACACATTCCTGCTTCTATTTTCACAGTGAGTTTGGCCATCCTGAACTTTCAGGCTCTGAATTTTGCTCTGTTGCACCATGCTCACTAAAAACAGGTTATCTCTCTACTTATTCCATAAAGCTGAAACTTCATATCCACAATATGCCTTCATGTGCTATAAAGAGAGCAAGTATGTATTCTTTCTGTGAAAGGCTTTTCTTGCACTGAAAAGCCACAGAACTATAAAATGTGGCAACGAGTTCCCCAGTCATCTTCAGAATATCATACCCACCTAGAAATTGAACACAAAAGCCCAAACTGTGGGCACTGAAGAAGTACAACAATCATGCTTATGGCACACATTGGTCTTAATTTACGCTTCAGCTTTTGTGACCTAGAGTTTTCGGGATTGAGCATAATATCAATACTGGATTTAACTTTTAGAAATGGTGAAATGCACCTTTTTACTTTTTCATTCACATTGCTGCTCTAAGCACTGGTCTTTCCTTACAAAATTAAAAATGTTCATTATCTGAAAGTAATGCAGTTGTGCAGAAATACAGGGTTGGTATTGGCAAACTGTAGCTGAAATTCTGTGGAAGATCGATAAAATGAATATGAAGATTGATTCCTGACTAGTAAGCAAATCTGGATATGAATTCACTGTGAAGGTCTTGGCTACTAGGTAGCTTTGAAAATAGTCAGGGAGGCTGATGTTTGTCAAGTAATTGTTGAATGTTATGCATTCAGTAAGCAGCTATTTTATGGAGGAAGTTTTAAATTACATTTTATGATAACAAGTTGTTAAAGGTTTATGGAAACAGCATGGCTAATTTTACATGCATTATTTGGAGAACATCATCATGGAAGCAATGAACGAACATAATTTCCTTTTCCAAGGGAAATGCTTGCTGCAGTAGAGATAAGAGGTTACAATTATAATGACAAGCAATTGAGACTATTTGAAGAAAATGTATTCAAAGTTAAATATTTCTGAAGTTTCTGTATTTTACGTATGTGAACTGTGGAAGTTCTTCCTGAGCTTGCCTTTTCTTCATAATTAGAAGCATGTTACATTGCTTTTGGTTGATAAGCCATTAGTTATTAGTATGGTGCTAAATTTACCCTTGTACCAAATGACCCAAAGGGGAAAAGCTGTCTGTTTGATTACAATAATAATAGCTTTTAACAATTGGATTTACTTAGCTAGATGTTAACTGATCTACTTACAACCTTCTGCAAAAAGAGTTTGTGAATGTTACACAAGACTGCAGGGAGCCGGAGGCAAAAATTAGAAGAATGTGGTGAATTAAGGGTTATGAACTGCCAAGTTCTATTGAAGGAAAACTACATTTCAGAAAAGGTCTCAGTCAGTGCTGAACATGAAAAAGGATTATGCAAAGTTTAATTGTGGATAGTGGTGTGAACCATCTCTTTATTGTGTAGTTTCAGTTTTCACATGAGAAGGAAAATATAGGTGCTCTGAGAAAATTTGATAAAATAAATTCCTTTATAAATTTTATAAATTCCTTTATAAAAGAGAAGTTGGAGTTCATTCCTTATTTTCCATTGTTCTCAAGCTTTCCTTGGGGCTGAAGCGTGGAAAGATGTCTGGAGGGTGTGCATGGTTAAGAAATCAGTAATTTAGAAACTTGAAGGAAAGATGTTTCTGTGTCAAATAATCTTTCAAGAAAAACAACTGACTGATGCACTGAGATTTGGCAACTGGGATATCCCCAGCCTTGTGTAAGGTGATAAATAACATTTTAAGTAGACAGCTATTTGTGATTTCACTTAAGCAGAACACCATTTTTCACCTGAGATACACAGGTTTCTGATCCTTTTCCTTCCCCCACAACCTTTCTGTCTTATTTAGTTGTAACCAGTTTTGACCTGCCTCACGCCAAGTACAACAGAACTTAAACAACATTAACTGCTGGTCTGTATATCTGTCAGGAGGGATATCCGTTTAGTGATGGAAAAATAGATACATGGCTAACATGCTCTTCCATGAGAGAAAATCAGCTTCTGCATGTATCTGGTTGACTAGGCTCAGGTATAATTCCTGGAGTCTTCCTCAGACATGCTTATTACGTATTGCCAAGAAAAAAAATTACAAAGGAACTTAAAGTAAACAATTGCATTACATATGTCTGTAATTCTAAGTAGTATGAGCCACAGCTGTTACAATAGTAACACAAGAATTTACATAGAGCGGGATTATTTTTCATAGAATCATAGAATCGTTATGGCTGGAAAGGACCTTTAAGGTCATCAAGCCCAACCGTTACGTAGCTCTACCAGGCCCACTTCTAAACCATGTCCCTGCACATCGTATCTAGATGGCTTTTAAATGCATCCAAGGATGGCGATTCAACCACTTCCCTAGGCAGCCTGTTCCAGTCTTTGATAACCCTTTCAGTGTAGAAGTTTTTCTAATGTCTAACCTAAACCTCCCCTGGCACAATTTTACGCCATTTCTTCTTGTCCTATGGGTTGTCCTATCGGTTGTCTCACCTAGGGATGCTTAAGTCTTCGTGTATAATATTTTATTTGTATTTTCCAACATAAAGTAAAAACCATAACTTTACAAAATTGAATTAGATGTCCATTACAGCACATTTGGTGCTACACTCACAATATATATAGTATGGTTGAAATACCCTAGTTCAGAAAGTTTATCATCCCTGCTGTACTAAGTTTATATTTTACAATGACTGTTCCCGAACCTCCATTTCTTCATGTTAGATCAGGCTGCTAGCTTTTCTAAACAGGCTTAATAATAATGTATATTTTAAAACTGTCTCAGATTAGTGGAGAATGGCAGCATTTGTTGCCATTTTCATAATGAATGTTTAAAATTTCTCTCAGTTTTAGTGCTGGGTTCCCAAAGAAGGCAAAAGCAGTGCTACGCACAGGGGTTGCAGCAGAATAAGTAAAGGTATCTTCCCACTTTAGAACATCTCAGCCTCTGCCATGGCAACCTGAAAATGGCTAATAACAGTTGTTACAGGAGACACTTGTAATGCCGTGTCATGTGCTGAAGGTCTAATCCAACCATGCACCCTGTATCATTGTGTCCTTTTGAGCTTGAAGTGGTGGTGCTAATTGTATATCCAGTGTGTTGATAGACTGAAAACATAAGTTTGGTTAGCAAATTACTATTAATATAACTAGTGATTAAATCAGTGTTGGAAACTGCTAGGTTAATGCTTTGTTATGCACTCAGGCTGCATGAGAATATGAGGACCATGATGGGTTGTAAAAAACATCTGCAAACGATATTGTACAAAGCAATGCTAGTCATATCTTTTGTGTCATGTGTGTACAATTATATGCAGTTTCTAGCAGTGATCTTACTATTAGTTTCTCCAGAATAAGACCAAAAAAAACCAATGGGCAGATATTGGCTAAAGCGTCTAGAAAATAATTGCCCTTTGGCCATGCTTCTGTAAGTACTGTTTTTCCAGATTATTGATCCATATCTGTACTTATTTGGAGAAATCAGATTTTTATTTTTGGTGGAATACTTTCAGTGAAGTACTGGTCCATTGGAGCTGATGGTAAATTCTCACTGGCTTCAGTGAAATCAGAATTTAAGTGTAAGCCACTTACTACAGCTCTCAGTCACTTCCCTACAACTATAATTCAGCATCTGAAAACAAGACTACCTGAAGGCCCCTTGCTAAGGATATGGAAGGATGATTTCCACTGTAAGAAAAAAATTAGCTTACAAGGTCTTAAACTCCAGTATCTTGTTTTATAACAAACAGTCCTATGTTAGTGTAGTCAAGAATTATAGTACACACACATATGTAGTGTTTAGTATCTTTAATTGGCATTTCTAAAAATAGTTTTATTTGCAGTTATTTCTTTAAAATGATTTGTTAAAAATATTTGTTTCTAACTATACAGTTCTAACGCGATCTTCATTTCTGTGTTTGCTCGTGTCACCAATGGTGTTCGTTACTAGCATTTGGAGATTTGGTGGTAAATTCTACTGTTCTTCACTTCTGTCTCAGCTGTGGGCTCACTGTACCTTCTTAAAGACCTGCTTACACTTGACGCCACACACTCTTATTTCCTAGGAAGAGAAAATAATTAAAAAATACAACTTTTACATAGGACACATGCATTATACATTCATGTGTATGTTCACCTTAATTTGAATCCACAATTTTCTATCAAATTAAATTGGGTAGCTTGTACATATTTTAGCCTATTTTTAATCCTAGAAGAAAGCAACTGGTTTGGGTTTGTCTTCTGGTGAAAGGTGGAGTAAGAGAAGTTATTTTGGGATCTCAGATCTTAAAGGGCCAAATATGTTCTCTATTTTGGACACATAAAGAAGTTATTTGGGGATGGATTTGAATAACCAGTTCTGAATCTGTATGTTGATGGCTGATAGTTCAAACCTATGAAACCAGAAATCAGCTGAAAGCCCACTCTAGCAACACAATGGTCATGGCTAGAAAAGGACAGGTAGCTGTGTACAGAAGATTTGATCTAGGTCTATAAATCACATAACAGCAGTGAGTTTTGACTGAAATTGATCATACTGAATGTCTAATGCTATTGACTGTTCTTTTCTGTTCCAGAAGAGCTTTTCAAAAATCCCTACTTACTAGTCATTGGACCACAGGGAACTGTGCATAAGCAGGTGCAATGATGTTTATATCTATCTTGGGCACCGATTTGTGACGCCTACTGTCGTTTATCTAATCTCACTGAAGGTGCAGTTTAATCTTCTCCATTACTGAAACTACTTAAGTTAGACCTGAGAAATGCACACAGTATGTGTGGGGATGTGTGGAGGTGTTGACTGATTTTGGTGGAACAAGAAAAAGGGGTGGAACTTCTTAAGGGACATAAAGACAAAGTTTATGTATGACCTAGCAGAAGGGATGTACTTTCTATTTCAAGATAAGACTCTTAATAAAGCTGTTAGGATATTTTGAGGAAACAGGAGGCAGAGTTTCCTGGGAAGTTATGCACATTTTCTTATGGGGGACTTTGATAAAATGACATATTAAAATAAACTTACACTGAGTCAATAACCTTATTGGCATATGTTGTTAGTCCCTAGTAAGAGAAAGTGCTTCATGATGAATTGATTAAACAAGCAGACTGATACAGTGATTTTAGTTAGGACCTGTTTTGTTTGCTTCTATATAGGTAACCCAGAAGAAGGAGTGTGCAATAAGGGCTAAGAGATCTGCTGACAGTGACAAAAACCTACAGAGCAGAAGCAATCAATACAATAGAAAAGGGCAATAAAACTCAAAAGGAAATGGAGAATGGTCAAATAAGTCACTCACATAAAATAGAATCTAAGGAGGAAAAAGAACTACAAAGTACAGACCATAGAATGAAATGGAGAAAATAGGAGGCGATAAACTACTAAAGGATGTGGTACTACTCTCCACAGAACTGTGGAAAGAATTAAATTAACACTTGGCTCATTGTGTAAAGTTCAATAGGATCATAAAGCTATCGGAATATCAATTTTTTAGAGGTAACTGCCCATTGCATCAAAGGACTCTCAAGAGTACAGGACCTAGTAATCTTAGCTGGTCAAAAATAAGATGCTAAATGGGACTCTTTTACTGTATGTTTAATGGAGAGAGTTACATTAACAAGGATTCAGAGAAATAAAGAGGACATCTTTTGAAGTTCATGAAATATAAAAAGTGATAAAATTGAAATATTGGGGACTGGCCTCTAAAATACTTGGTTACTTCCTCTGCATGAAGCAATTTTGGACTGACTGTTGTGTACATGAGAGACAGATTGTGATAAATTGTACAAGTGCCAATGAGTCCGTGGATGCCTGCATGAGCTGGCAGGTATGATACAGAACTCTTCAAAGCATTCTGAAAAAGTCACCTCAGATCAGTCAGGTTACCTTGGGGTACCTAAAGTGGCACTACACACATATGTCTGAGCAACTGAATCTGAATTTATGACTTCTAAAATCAAACTCTTGACAGGGTCAAGTATAGAAAGTGGTTTGGCCTGGAGGTCTGTGGCCAGGTTGTACGGCTAGAGCATGAATCAGAGTAAGGATACCAGAAATCGGGGCTAAAGAAATTGGTGTTGGGGACAGGAAATGGGAAGAGATATTGACTGCAGAGCTGGCAAGGGACAGACACCAGGATGCCAATACAGAGAAATCCAAGAGCAACTAGTACTACTGCTTCATATATGTGCAGGCAAGTGCACATGTGTGTATGACTGAGTGCAGCAAGGTGTCAGTTGAACTTCTAGGCCAGACATTGTATGGCTAATTGCAACCTGTCTGCCAGCAGAGAAAGGAAAAGGCTGATGCTTGGTCTCATCGCACCAACTGTTGTGAAGCTGGCAGGTAGCATGGAAATACTGTAGTGTATTTGTGTGTAGATAAATACTTATATACAGGAAATTCTGGAGTC
Source organism: Pluvialis apricaria (assembly GCA_017639485.1). Classification (NCBI taxonomy): domain Eukaryota; kingdom Metazoa; phylum Chordata; class Aves; order Charadriiformes; family Charadriidae; genus Pluvialis; species Pluvialis apricaria. Next base: position 29,660,873 of record CM030014.1, read on the forward strand.
TCCTTTTTATTGCTTCCCCGCTACTTTCAGTGAGCCCATGACCTCAGCTATAAAGTGATCACTTACACAGTAAGTTTCTCTCTACCTGCATTATATCAAGTATGTAGTCCAGACGGTAAGATCTGTCATATACATTCCTTTACCCAAACTGGTTTCTGGGACTTCCAGTACTTCCTGAAAATTGTGTTTAGTAATAAGGGGTTTAGGGTACTTTTGCAAAGATTTCATAACTCCGCTACTGATTTGAATATTTAGAGAACGTTCATTTAGACTGCTGAATGAACAGTGAATGGAAATGGAGGTTGAATTTTATTATCTCAGCAGGAAGACTGCCTTTTATCCACATTGATGAGAGAGTGAGGATGCTATAAAGAGCTATATGAGAAAAGAATAGGCATCTTCTTTCAGGTTCTGTTAACTTAGAAAGATAAAAATGATGATCTGAAAGAACATGACATTTCAAAAACTTAATTGCTGTTTTAGCTCTCTAGGCTATAATGCAGTTCGGCCCGTAATTATTTTAAAAGAACAATGGTGTACTTTCCCCTTATGGCGTGTTGTTGAATGCATAATTTCACCAGCTCCCATACTGTGTATTTCACAGACTGTATGAAGGACATTCTGTTAAATGTCTTCCTCAGTGTAAACATTTCAAACTGGTATGTCTGGACAGACAGTTAACACAGAAAGAGTACTGCTTTGAAATCAGGCAGTCTTTGTAAGGGACATAAAAGCATAATGGCTTCAAATGAAAATGTTGCTTTATAAACAAGTCAAATGCTGCACCAATACATAATTATGCCAAAGTAAGCCAAGATAACATACCACACAGCCTGCTGCATTACATCTAACCATTTTAATTGTGTGGCATTTAAAACCTGTTACATGATCTTACCAGGTGCATTTCATCTCCTTCAATCCACTGGGTCCAACCACGACCTTCTTTTTCTCCATTCTGTACACAAAGAAGCTTATCTCCATCCCATGATACGGTGGTCTAACAAAATAGATATGTTCAGTGTTACTGTAGGATTCTCTGATATAATGATTAGTTTCCTTAAACCAAAACTTCTCTCCAATACAGTAAATGATTAGTGTATGTCATAAGAAGAATAATTGTGGAGTGTTGTAACACTTAGGATAATTGCAAAAGAAATGAGCTTAAGTAGAAAGTTGCTGCACAACTGCCTCCCAAAACCTGGAAGGATGAGATAAAGCTGTTTAAATGCAATAAAAAATATCATAAAATTAATTGTGTAACAGCACACTTCTCTCTCCCTGCTGACAGATACAGGCAGCAGAAGGGATGTGCAGCCTAATGCTGTATTTGCAAAAGGAGCTGAAAACTTGAAATTCAGTTTGTTTTTTCCACCATAAGAAGGATTCCCCAGCTGCTCTACCTGAAAAAAGTACCCACCTACAGGCAGCTGTGGATGAACAAGGCTTTTAAATCCTAAACTGTTTTTTCCCTATGTCTTAATCTGCCTTCTGGCATCAAGTAGAGTGGTTTGGAATGATCAGCAAATTGCTAACTTTGCCAGCATCCTGATTTGTATAACTGTAGCTGGAGAACTACTGGAGCCAGGACTGGCAGAATAAGAGTGGGAGTGAGGTGTTGCAGGATTCAACTTCTGTGAATATTGATGCCATCCTGAGTAGTTCAATAGAACTTGATTCATAAAACTACTTAAATGTATGAGGGTGCATCCTACAGCTTGTTACTTTGGTTAGTCTTTACTGACAATTTGCCTTTCGTGTCTCCCTAAGATAAAGAGAAGCAATATTCTGTAAAATAGTTAAAGAGGGAAGGGGAAGAGCAGTGACAATTTGTGCTTCATGAGGACAGTTTAACATCAGTATTAGCACATGACTTTTATACCAGCTTGTTTGAAGTGAATCTGAGGACTAAATATGGAATTACTGTCGACCTTGTAAAAGTCTTCAGCTGCTGCCTGTATGAGTAGGGTCAAATATGGATACAAGATGAATTCTGATCTATCATTAAAGGAAAGCTTACTGTGTCCATCCTGTGTAGTTTCTGAGAAAAGAAGTCAGCCTACATTTGTCATTCTGGCAACTAAAACCAGTTCAACAGTCAAGAACTGTGCACTCAAGAACACTACTTGTGTATGTCACAAACAATTAATTCTTAAATGATAACCATGATAGCCACTATTTTCATATGAGTACAGCCAGCAGTCTCCACCCCTGGGAAGCTTTAGACTAAACATGCATGGAAAATGAATCACTAGAAAGAGTGCCAGCATAAATAATCATAGGCAAGGCATTGTTATGGATCCCATATAGTCTGTTTGCACCATATGGGGTCTCTGAGAGACAAACTCATGTGTCCTTGCTAAAAAACTCTCCGATTTGGAAAATACATTCACAAATTCTTCTGTTCACTCTTGTAAAATGACGTATTTAAACCAAATATTTTGGTAATATTTTTGGTAATATTTTAAAAAGGCCATATTCTTTTAATGTACAAAATGCTAATGTAGGCAGGAACACCACATTTGGGTAAAGCTGTAGTTAATGTGGTCATCATAGTTCATATCCTCTTCCACATATGTTTTGAAACTGTAGACATCCAGTTCGAGATAGAAGATAACAAATACTACTAGTCAAAGTGAAAAATGTTTTGTTTATAAGTTAACATATCAAAGACTTTCTGATGAGACTAAAAAATGAATAAATCAGGAAATTAACATTATTTCTACCAATTACTTGTAGATGTGAGGAATACTGTGGAATGAAGCATCTATACACGTAGCTTTGCTTAGTAACTGCACTTATTTTGATCCATTGAGTATTAGCTCAGCATAGTTTAATCATTAAACTAGCTTAATAGTTAAAGTGGATTTGCATGTGAATTCAAAGGGAACATACCATGATAAAGTAAGATTCAACTTTATTAGTACTATTAATACTCAAAGTCAGTCATGGAAGTTATTAGTCTTGATAATATTCACTAGCTTACTACACTTGGGGCCAACTGAGAAATGTTGGTAGCAGTGCAAGCAAATGTTAACTTTTTCAGTCTCCAAGGGTGATTGGAATTATTTCATCTCAGAGAACAACACACTTTTTTCTCTGGCTTTCTTGCTTTTCCAGTCAAGATTAGACATTGCTTTTGGCAGTTTGGTGATAACCACGAAGAGTATAATACCACAGATCATTAACCAAGCTTTTTTATCAGCCAATATTCTCAGTTATCATCCTCTGCCTTCCCTTTGAGAAATATAAGGGGATATGAGTAAACCATACAGTTTCTGATTTTTGTATGTGACTGTTTTGCTATGAAGGTTATAAAGGACAGATTATATTGCAGGAGAACATAATGTCCTCTTCTTTGTTAGCAGGAACAACCACCTTATGACAGTAAGAGTAATCAGCAGCATTTTCATCTTTTCTTTCTTTAGGTCAAACCGTAATATCTCATATAATAAAAGACACAACTAATACAGAAGATAGAAACTTCTCTTTTAACTCAGACTGAAATAAGTTCTTCCATTCCAAATATCTCTGTTGAGACGCACATTGAGTATTGGTTGAGGCTGGAGTTGCTATGGCTGTTATATATGCACCAGCTGCTGCTAGAAGTCCACCCTCTACCAACAGCTAAGATACAGCCATGCTTCCCTCAGAACACTTCCAAGTATTTGAGCCACAACATAATAATATTCCAAAAATACCACTGTATGGGAAATGTTGGTAAACGTTGTCTCTTTTGTTGTATACATTTTTAAAGAGTGGATCAGGATATCAACATTGTGTAATAAGAAGGCAAGCACTTGAATAGACTAGTAAGGCAGTTCTGTATGAACCTTTAGTTGCTGTTGTTTTCCTCTCCTGGCGCACAATTACTATCAAGATAAAGAAATGCTTTACCTTTTATGTAAAGCAACTTGTCTTAGAAAAGTAGGCTTTTATAATTAACCTTGTTTGCCACCATTTTGATAATAGCATTACCTAAGGTTTTGTCTGATTACAGAGACTGAGCTACTGTCTCCTATCTGGAGTGACCGAAAGCCTTCGCCAGGGTTTGGTGAGCACAGCATCCCCAGGCAGACAGTTCCTATTCTTCATCTTCCTCCAAAAGCAAGAGGAGGAGAAGTAGACAAACTTTGAGGACACTGGAAATCTGCAGTTTCCTGATGGTAACAGAACCAATTAGATGAAAACATAGTATTTCTCTAAAACTGAAGGCTCCTGTCATCTTGAGCATCTTGTACTACTTGTAGGATAAATGGACTAACGGAAGACTTCATTTATTCCTTTCAAAGCCGTAGTACATAATCTAGTTTGTCATAAGCAAGCTTAAGTTTTGCTTACTTACTACCCGATCATACTTAAACCTAAGACAAATACTTCTTAGGTCAAACACATATAATTCTGTAGGAAGCTTCAACAGAAAATAATGATTAATGAGATTAGTTGATAGTGTGATTAAAAATACTGAAGGACCACAAGGAAAGGTAATGCAGTGAGATAAATAGAGTGAGTCTTGCCTCAATTTAACTTTTCTCAAAAATTCCAACCACCAATATTGCACACCTTTTGGATTATACACTCTTCGTTCTTGAGGTGTAATAATAGAGAATGGAGCTCCTCTGGGAAGTAAAGAAGCCTTTGAAACCAGAGAACACAAAAAAGTTCAAATTTTCTTTAGTTTTATGACATGATTTCTGTAGTCTTATGCTATTTTTGTGTACTTAGATATTCTCCTTTTATTACTTGGCCATTCACATACTTTTGTTAGTGATTTAATTTCTTTGCATTATGAAGATCTAAATACGTGTGCATAGCAACATCATCTTCCTGAAAATTAAAGCGAGAAGAAATGATAATTAAAGTATTCTCATTACTGTTTTCAGTTATGAGACAAGGTAGATATATTAAATGAAATATTTAGTAAAACCAAAACAAACCTATTCATTATGTTTTTTGCATTTTCTCTAGCGGCAGTAACAGTAGTGAAGTCTTGCAGAATTACAAGAGAGATTACTTCCAGCTTCTAGTGGCAAGTCATATTGACCCACAGCCAGAGATACTGACTTTTGTAATTTACTGAAATATTCATCAAACAAACTATTTTATCAGAGAACTTTGCATTTCCCAGTGAGGTCTAAGTGCACAAATATTTGATGCCGGGTCTGTACAATGTTTCTCATTCCCGTGTTGGCTATTTCTAATATGCTTGCTTGTGTCATGTGCTCTGCAGTTGAAGATACATAATGTATTTTACAGATGAATGAAAGAAAATAACATTTTTTTTAAAAGTAGTCCATGGACATTTTCTGTTAATGTTGCATAGATTTTCAACATGTTGCATTTACAAATATGAATTGCAGCTACCACCTTTCATCAAAAATATGTTATTGATTTCCCATCCGTAGGAGAAACACAGCAGTACCAGTTCTATTTTTCTTCTACTTCCCTTCAGAGAGTTTTCTCTATATCATGATGCAGCAAATGACTGCAATACTCCAAAACTGCATGACACACTCCATGCTCCATCTCAATCCAGTAATTTTCTGCTTAGGAGAATAAACAGTCATTTTACAACTGTAATTGTTTAACACTTCTTAAATCATAATGGCAAGTAATTGTTTAGGTCAGATGACACAGGAAAATCCAACTTGAGCTGTGTCCTGTATTGTGTTTACAAACAACACTGAAGAATATATCCTAGAATTTTTGGTCAAACACGGCAATATATCCAACAATATATTTAGTATCTTTTCAAGATAAAGTATTTTCATCTGTACTAAGTATCAAAGTGATACAAAAACCTCTGGTAACCAGTCTGCAAGGGAAATTTTCACCAAATGAAGTGCTGTTGGAATAAACTAATGTTGATATCACAGACAAAATCTAACATCACTGTGAAGGGGCATTCTGTAATGTAGTCACTACCTATGACCTTCTGTGTAGGAGGCATGCCGCATACTGCTAACGGGGCTACAACCATGTTCAGGGTTTGTCATCTCTCCATCCTGTAACTCTTTTTATCTCATCAAATATGCATCTGGCAGGTTGATGACAGACAGATAAACTACTGAGAAAACAACAACAAATCCAACAGAAAAATTAGTGGACTTTATCTCAAGATACTGCTGCTGGACAAAGGCTATACATACTTGGCCATCCTGTAGCTAGGTCAAATTCTTTCCCTTACTAACATTAGTTCAACTCTGTAGAAGCACTTGTAAATCTAACCCATTTCATTGTTCCTGTTTTTAGCCACGCAGCAACAAAACTCCCAAAGTGAACTCATAGGAAATGGTTGGTAGTACAATACAACTTACATCTCAGCTGCACGTTGGGTTGGCAGATGTGATGCCTCATAATAGGTATCTACCGCTACAGGACTCTGAAATGCGTTCACGCCATTACAAACTTGCTCAGATTGTTAATGAAAGACAAGCTGGTTATAATGTGGGCATTCTGTACCTGACTGATAAGCTTATTAAAGTTCACTGTAGTTAAAAGATGAGACACTTCTAGAAGCAGTATTTTGCTTCTATGATTGTCAGCATCTCCTTTGCTAGCAAAGGAGCTTAGCATTGGATTGACAATTTTTAGATCAAAGGGTTAGCTACTGTCAGATAGGATCAGATCTTAAATGTTCAAATTCCTTATTTTGAATCCTTGCTCGTAAAAGCAATGAATGAAAGCAATTACTAGAGACATGTTCCAGGGAGTGGGAAAGTAAGTGTGCCAGAGCTCCAGGCTATGCAGGTGACAATATGTGGGAGGAGGAGTAGAATCAGTATTATGGATAGTGCACACTGGTTTATTTCTTAGGAATGGTGCATTTCTTTTTCTTACTGAAATACAAACGTATACAAATAACACAAAAATAGGAAGAGTTGTGTATATCCTATGCTGGAAAAAAAAAGTACAAAACAGCACATCCAATTCACTTTGTGCAAGGATCAGAATTGATTCTAAGACACTTACTGTTTAAATAAATGTGTTCAATTGATTTATCCTCTGTGTCATTTCAGCAAGATGCAATTGTACATAACACTAATGGTTTGTCATTCAAAATTGGATTTGGTAAGTCTGATTCTCAGGTTTTCAGCTGATTCTTTCCGATTGCACTTTCTGCATTCATAACTCTCTGAGCTTTTTAGGGTTCACAAAAAGCTGAAATGCTAAGCCCATCCAAAACCACTTCCCCTACAAAGCTTCAGTATGTTAGCAGCAGTTTTGTGAATAACTAGCTCAAAGCTTCTGATCAGGCTTGGGTTTTAGACATGAATCCAGCACTGCAAAATTTGAAGTTAATGACATCTTAAATTATATGGCAAAAGATTCTAGAGATCTCATTTGATAACACCGCGCAAATGTGCTGAGCCTATCACTTGCAGATAATAAGCAGTAATGCCAAAAGGGCATGCGGTGTGAAACAAGGCAGAAAAAAAGGAAACAGCTCCTCTTTATTGAGGCCCAGAGACTGAATGAACCAGAGTTTCAGAGAGCCTGAGACAGATCCAAGAGTCAACTTCTGTTCTCTGGAGCCTCAGAGGGGTTGAGTGGAGGACTGTTCTTCCTTGCTTGTGAACAGCAGTTTGTAAAATGTCAGAAGTATCAACAGAAAACTACATGAAGACTATCTCCTTTAAATTAAAACCCCTCAAAGTCAGAGATTATTCCAATGAGGAGCTGGGGAATTTACAGTACTGCAGAGAGAGAGGGCACTAGATTTGAGAGAAGACTAGTATATACATACAGGCAATGACAAAAAAACACCTCCCAGCAAGTGTCATTCCAGAACAATGCTTGTTCCAAAGTATATGAGAAAATACTTGCAAGCCAAAAAGAAGAGGACAACATTTGAAGAGGTAAAGAAACAAAATAGTTCAATCAGAGGGATCAAGTAAAGACATATTGCTGATCTTGCATCTTACTAGGCAAGCACAATTTATTTTGAGTCTTCGCACCCTATGGGGGATCCCTACTGAAATTCCAAGTATTGGAATGTTGTTTGTTGATTGTTGTTTTTCTGGCAGCAAAGTCTTCATTCCAATACCTACTCTAAACTAGATTAACAGCTGTGAATTCCATTTGTGGAACAGAGGAACACAGCCTAAATAGTTAAATAAGCTTCATGAGCCATGTGATTTTGTAACAGGCTTTATTCTGACCTTGCTGCAGTATAAATCAAATTATGCCCAGAACAACTAAACTTCATTGCTTTTTTCCTGCATACAAACTAGAGAGGAATCAGTTTCACATTAGGCATGCTTATTATTTAAAACAGAGCCGTGATCAGTTTCAAACAACTTACCTCCATTCGCTGGGATAAAGCAGATGGAACTAGCACTGGTTTGTGTGACAGAAGGATTGGTCAGGTACCTATGAACAATCCTTATGTGGCTGTCTTAAACATTAAATGACTACGTATTTTCAGGAAGATGCTTCGTATGGTAAGATGTATGACAGATCTGATGAGTGACTTCTACAACCCCCAAAACTCGCTCACCCTACCCCACCCCAGCAAGTCTTAGCTATGCCTAAAAGTTGTATTAGTTCAAATAATGGAATCCTAAACACCAGTTTGATAACTTAACCATGGTTATATTCTGCTCGTATTCTGTTTTGGTTAACAAAAGGTTAATATGTATGATTTCCCACCTTCAGTTTCAAATTCTTGCTGTTTTGTCTGTTTACCAGTCCCCACTCATTGTCATTTCCTTTCCTGCTTCAATGTAAAAAGAAAAATACTATGCCAAAGAGCACAAGGCTCTGAATTACTGCAGCATCCTTCACTTGCTTAGCCAAATATTCAATTCTAATGCAACTAATGCTGTTTTCAGTTATCTAAGAAATTCTGTTGTTCTATAATTAGAACACAGAATCTTCCTTGATTTTTTGAACAAATCACTTGTCCTTCATCTTTGTCAAAAGATTCATTCTGGATAGCGTGAGCTAAAGCAATTCAGCCTCACTCAAATGCTTGAACAGCAGGGAAAAAACATAATGCCAAAACTTTCTCTGGCTTTAGCAGCAAAATTACTAGAAAAGTAAAAATTTTAGGGAAGTAATTTTTGCATCTGAGATATCCCATTCTCAATCTGCTTGGATTCATTGGGTGCAAAGACTTGGAACACGAAACTTCAGTCTTTAACTTTTTTCAGTTAAGTTTTTAATAAACTTTTGACTGATGTACTAAGCAAATTCACTGTGAATGTACATAAAGCTTTTCTGCCTAGTATCAGGTCCTGCCCCATCCTTATGTTTACTGGTACATATTTCACATTGCAGATGTTTCCTCAGCTTTTGCCTCAGGGAGGCAAAATTATCTGGTGATGAATGAGACATACTCTCGGAAATGGTTTTCAGTTAATTGTTGTTTCAATAAGGTCTTGCTTCTTTTGTGCACAGTAATTTTTTTCCACAGTAAAGTTTGCGTGCATGAAACAAGGTTTTATACTTGGTGCAATACCTGAGACACTCACTAAATTAATCACAACTAGAGATTATAGAATTTATCTTTAAAATTGAGGAAATTTCATTATGAGACTGGAACTTCACTGAGAATGAAGATAGCAGGATCAAACACTCAGTTTGGGAAAGACCAAAGCCATAGTTATCCATTTAACTTTAAATTTCTGTCTTTGTACACTATCTGTTATCAATTAAAACCGTGAACAAACTCTTCAAAGTAGTAAAAAGTTTATCGCATGGTCCGATTCAAACTTCACATCATATGAGAAACAATGTAATACAATATTAATGTTCTAAAATTCTTTCTACACCATCTTATGTGCACTTTGTAACATCTGCAAAGAATAAAATATGTTCCCGAATACAGAAACTTTCATTTTACCTTTGTAGTTCAAACTGCCAAGTTTTCAACAACCCTAAATATTAACTATGATTAAACTTGTGGAAACACATTTTTCATGAAATTGACAGAGAAACTCCTACTTAACTTTTATCTAGGAGATAAAATCTCTGGGGAAGAGCTCCAAGAGAAGCACAATAGCATTACGGAGCTAAGTGAATGCAGATGTCTTGTCTGCATATCTTAAGAGATGAGGTTGTGCTGCAGCATGCTCCATGCATGGTTTCAGTATGCTTAGAACACACTGAATACCAACTGTCTTCCTGGAAGTACGTTGCACTGTGATTAGTGATCTCTTCCGTGTCCATACATCAGTGTGGTCAACTATCCCAATCTTTGGTTTTACAGAACAGAGAAATTCCATCTTTAAGTAAACTAGAAGGGCTTTTGAGTTTCTTGAGATTCCAAAGTAGCAAATTTTCACTTCCCAACAGAAACAAAATCTTAAAGGAACGGATGTCACCAACTGCTGTTACCTATATTTCTTAAGACAAGAGAATCACCTAAAAACATGTTGCATACACGGAAGTAATAGTTAAAGGTCAAAAAAAAGAACAAACTGAAACTGCTAAGGTTTATCCAGCTCAATTAACTCACTGTTCCAGAATGTTCAGACAGGCTTCCAGGAGTGATCAACTATAAAAATGAAAAAATCCTAACTGAAATGAAGGAGGGGGCCTATACTATCATGAGTATCAATTGGTACTGTCAAACCTTCAACTTGCTTCTAAAATAAGTACCAGCAAAACTTTTTAGCTTTTACTCATTACAGACAGTATCGATTTACAATTATTGTAGTTAAGCTCTACCCTGACTGACTCAAAGATGTGTTTTACAACTGAAAGGTGAACACAATTTTAGTGAATTATACACAAGATCTAACCTCTTCACTGTGCTAATATTATTTTTACTGATATGTGAACTCTAGATAGATGATATATTCTTCATTAAAAGAAAAAATGATGTATACCTATTGGATGAATTTCTTCTAAGGTTATTTCTCCTAGTCTCCTGATGATTGCTCTGCTATATAGATTAATGTTTAATGTGTAATTTGTCTTATCCATGTTACTTTGTACTTCTCATACATAGAGTTACTTGGATAAAACTTGCCCGGTGGGCTGCTCAGTCCACAAAACAAATAACGATAATTGATTCACAATCTCTCCCATTACATAGGTTGACTATTAATGATTAAGCCATTTATGGTATGCAGTTTCACAAGCTACAGATGAGAAAAGGAAACACCAAGAATGATATTCAACCTTTGCTTTTATGGTGGTTTTCTTCATAGCACCACTCAGGGAGTGGTCCAGTATCTCTTATATCACCTCCATGACCTCTCTCTCACAAGATGCTTTCTGGACTGTTGGGAGTTATTTTGTTGCTTAACAACTGCAAGTTTTTCCTGACATTATGGTTATCAGATTTGGGCTGAAGTGGCTTCAGAAAGACAGCTTATTGTACTGTTTTGCCTTTGACAAAACTGAGGTCGCATGTGGAAAAGAAATCTTTAATAAGAAAATTGAACTATAAAGTATGATACGTTGCTACAAGACAAATAGAGAACCAGTGACCTTAACTGTGCAGCTGCAGTTGGTATCTGTTGGTGGAGGCCATAAAGGGACATAGAAAGTTTTTCTGGAGTTACGTGCCTAAGTCATTCTTAACACAACAGTCAGGGTTAGTGACTACCCCTTGGGCTTTTTTGGAAAAGGCAAGAAGATGCTCATACCTTCTGCTTCCAAGGCTGAGTAAGCATTTTGCACTGAACAGTCAATAGATAAAATGTTTAAGCAACCCTTGGAAGTAGGGTGAACTAGGTTGCACTCCAAATCAAATAGCTGTTGTAGTGACTAGAATAATCCCTCTTTAATTTCTTCTTTCTGGTTCAACATTTTGAATTCTTCCCCATCGCAAAATTCAGCAAAATAGGGTAGAGAATTTTGGCCTGTTACAAATAATGAAATAGTTACAGTATTTGTCAGGAAATTAAGAATTGTGTGTTGAATCTATTCAGCATTTCAAAAGCAGGACTAGGCAAGAGCCACACTTCCCTGTTTTCTGATTTTTCAGCACAGTGGTTGTCTGACACATTTTGTAAGAACTCATTGCAGGTACAGCCTCAGAGCACAATTACTTCTTTCCGACATGTAGAGGATGTTTTAGTCCTCCTTTAGATGGAGTTTAATGGTATTTAAGTACAGATAATGTTTAGATGGAGACAGTTCTGTACACACACAAACCAGTACTTCACTGATGCAAACACTGAGGACTTCAGACATTTTTAGTGCTTGAGCAGATGTTTTGAACATTGCTATCTTTGATAGTAATTTAGCCACCGAAGTCTAAGTCTTTCTTTGGGCTCGTAACTTTTCAGTGGATCTGGACCTCATTATCCTGATTAAGAGCCTTCCAGCAGTCAAAAATGCATTATGACATTGGGGCACTTTCCTATACTCAAGTAGACATTGTTTTCCCTTCTGTGAATTTTGTATTCTGCACTCTATCATGCTTCCACCCTCTGTAACAAGGAATACAGAAGGATTAGTTGAGGCACTCGCTAGCTAGCCATTCCTTTTTTATGATCTTCATGATCTTTCCCTTTCCTGTCATCACCAGAGCAAAAGCAAAATTGCATATCCTAGTGTTAGAGTATCGGTTTAAAATGGCACTATTTTTCTAAGAATGGAAAGCTATTAATTCTTTTATGCGATTTCTACCCTATAGTCCCTCTCGAGATAATTTTCTTTTGAGTATCAGCTTCTTCACTGGAGGATATTGCAGGTGTCATGCTTTCAAACTAACAGGAAATAACTTGGTATTCTCAAGTTTTTCCCCTGTTAATTGGTATTTATCAGTCATAAGTTAGAAAATATTGTCTCTTTGGCAAGCAAAAAGAGCTCATAAGGCAGAGTCCTCAGTCTACGCTTATTGATTGCAATAAGATTTGTTCCAGTAGGCTAATTAACGCGTCTGCTCTAATAAATCCACCTGGGAACGAAGGAGCACGGGAACAAGAACAAGAAAGAAAAGCTCCAATTTCTAAGCACTTGGCCATTCTTACACATAGGGAATAGTGCCTGACCCTGCAATCAGTGGATTTCCTTTACTGTAAAACATTACTCAGTGAAGAGTTTCTGAAAGTCTGAACCTAAATGTCTTTTTGACTGACAGATATCCCAGTATAACTGAGTAATGTTTCGCTGAAGTTACTATTCATCCATTGATAAAACTGATGTAAAGGCACGCTAAAAACTGTGTGCACATCTTGGCAAACTGAGAAGTACAGAAATAATTTTAGGAATAGCCACACAAAATGGTTAAGAGATGTGGTCTGTGAAAGGCCTCAGATTATTAATATTCTATTTTTTTGTCCGTTGTTACAGTTCTAATTCTTACCATGCATTTGCGATCATCCACCCCAGCTAAATCCTCCTCAAACTCCTTTCCTACATCAAATTCCATGATGTAGTTTCTAAAAGTGCTTAGCGTTTTAATGATCATGTGATCCCCATTCTGAAGGATTTCTTTGTCAGGTTTTAGCAAGTTTGCTATTTTTCTTACAGCAACATTTACATCTGAAAAAGAAAAAGAATTCTTTTAATCCAGAAAAGTCTGCCACAAAGAGAAGCTTGTAGCTCTTGGGAGAAATAAAACGAACAAAGACAAATAAATGTCCAGCTCTTTCAGGCCAGCTTTCTCATGAGGAAAAAGTCCACAACCTAATTGGTTTAACTTAAATAAGTTCCTGTTTTGGTTTTCTGATTATGTAGAATATACCTAAAAAATACCACTTGTATTTGACAGTTAATAAGGCCTTCAATATTTCTACAGAAATACTAGCACTTTACATCAAATGCAAACACACAAAATTGCATTAAGTACATTATCGTCTCTTTATTACATATAAAAATTGTACTCTTTTTCAAATTATGGTTGTTTTTTGAAGTTTGAAATCCGCCACTTACCTCTTCAAGCTATGTAGTTTAATCTCTGTTAATGTAAGCTTCAAGATGGAAAAAAGTAGAGGCTGCTTAAGACAAAATAATTTTGCATAAGGCAAGTCTTAAAGTGCATTCCTGAAAAAAATATTTCTCACAAAAATGATTCATGACTGTTCAAGAAAAAATACAATTCATGTAAAGACTAAGGTTGCATTTATTTATTAAAGAAACATGAAGGGAACCTTACCCAGTGCTTTCAGATACTCCTCAAAATTGTCATTGCTGACCATTTTCCAGTAACCATTGAAATCTGCAGGCATCCCTACTTCAGATAATTCTCAAAATCAACGTCTCAGAACAGTGTGTTGATTCTGCACCACACAGCTCACTGCCTTTCTTTGTGGCAAGTCTGAACTCTGGTTTCTTTTATCTCTTTTTTAGACCATGTAGCTACGCAAGTCCTTCTAATCCGATTATTGTTGAAGTGTTGCCTTTAAATCCTTCCACAAAAAAGGCTGAACCTCTGAGATTTCTAATGACAGCAGGATGACTTGATTTAAACAGAATGAAATATTCACCTTCCATATAACTTCTGCAAGGGTACCGATTATCTGGAGGTCCATTTTAACCATATTACCCTTCATTTTTCATGCTGCTTAGAAAAAAACCCTTTAAAATAGCTTTAGTTTAGGATATTAGCCAAAGTTATGCAAGTACTTATCTTGTGTGTGTTTTGAGGCAAATCTTTCTTCCTTGAATATGTTCCAGCTACTTTAGGCCTCCTTCTTTTCAGAAAACGATCAGAGTCTGTCAGTGAAAGCAATTTGTCTCTGGCATTACTTTAACTTATTCTACGAGCTCCTTAATTCTAGAGAACTACCAGTGGAAGCTGTTTGGCCAACTGAGGGCTCAAAAAGGTCCAGTTAGGTGGAAACTTGTATTAAGAAGCAGCAGTTAATTCTGTATATTGATAAATGCTACAGCACCACGGAATGCATGCTTTCAGTTAATTTAAGCAACATTGAAACGCAGAAGTAGCAGTTTCTAGAGATTCTATATTCTTTGAAGGTGTCTTCTGTCAAAAATGAGATAGACTGAATCAGCAGAATAGGCAAACAACATATAAGACAATGGATTTTTCTGGCTATTAGGGCTCAAATACTGAGATAGCCTCTTAGGTCTTTTGATTTATTTTCCATTGTGTATTTTCAAATGGTACAGCTGAAGTTCCTCTAGGATATGTTATCCATGCCAGGGCTTTGGCAATTATTTACTCTTATAGAGGACTCTGGATCAGAGAAGCAAAGATCCACTTTAAACTCACTTTAAATCTGCAGATGAAGACTGTCTGTCATTTGTGAATCTGGAGGCTTAAAAGTGACATGAATAGTGCATGCATTTTTAAGTGCTTGCATGAAAGAAAGATTTATTTCCATCTCTTGTCCAAACTGCCAAAACACAGAATGTTATTCAAGGTCCTAAAAAGTCAAAGTTTAGCAGGAATACATATTTTTATATATATATAAAGAAAAGTTATGGTTCATTTTATTTTGCTGCTTCAGAAGGGTAAGGCATCTTCATGCTAAAACTGTCTGTAGGATTACAGAACTACAATTCAGGAAAGTGCTATGTTTGACCCTTAAGTATTACTGGAGATTAATATTTATTAAGATCTTATTTCTTTTTATTTTATTTTTTTGGTTCTTTTATTTTCACAAAGAAGCTGTTCTTTATATTATCTTAAGCTATGCAGCTGAACATCCCGATTTGCTTAAGCACTACCACGTACAAAAATATGAATTTAAAACACCACATGAATTCAAGAAATTTTGGACTGATTTACTTTCCCCTTATTAACAAGAAACAACTTTTTCAAGAACTTTACATGAAAAAATGCCAGGTCTGTCCACTTCACACACTACAGACATCAGTCATTTAGTGGGTTTCCTGTTGTGTTATGCAATTTAAGAGGCTGAAGCAAGTCACCTTCATTCTTCCGCTCACTCTCTTCTGTGTAGATATTATGGTGTGCAATGTAGGATATAACAGAATCTGGTATGAGATATTTTACACTTAATCCTCTGCACAAGGCATAGCGTATCTGTGTTGCACTGATTTCATTCTGAATCCATTCTTTCACCAGAAAGATATTGTGCTGAAATCTAGTTAAAAGGTCTGATTCATTGATATACTGAGCAGGATCAGAGCCAGCACGGCTAATACAGACCAAACCAAACTTTTCCAGTATTTCTTTGATGTGTTCCTCCTTCCAGAGATTGGGTGTCTTAAATGTCTGTAGAAAATCAGCCCCACAGAGCAGCTTTAATTCTGGTAAAACTGGAAAGACAAAAGGAAATGAGAGATTTCTGTATTTGCTTGGTTTTCTAGGAAGTTTATCCTTAAAATTGGTTTGAACTGCATCTTTCTCATCTTTAACTTTTTTTTTTTTTAATCATTTACCTTTACCCCAGTCTTCTTTCAAAAGATTGCAAGAAAAATTCAGCTTGGATTTTATGTGTCTGATCACAGTTACTTTATCACCTACTTCATCATCAGTCACAGCATATCAAATATTATCTGTACAATGTTAAAGGAGAATTATTCCTCCACTCGAGCAAGCCAAAAAGGGGAAGAAGCAAATAAAGAAGAGAATTATTTCAGCACAAAGACTAGACTTGGTTGAACCTGGCTACTACACCCCAGCCTGCCCTGCTCGCTTTGCTGAGGCGCTGTGGGACCAAGCCCAGCTAGCGAGGCCCCTGCCTGCCCCTGTGTTACCCCACACGGCTCCCTGTCCCTTAGGGAGCAGCTGCCCTACTGCACTCTGGCACACAGACACAATGTTTGCATGTTGTCACATTAGCCAGAGAACAACCTAGAATTCTGCCTGGGTTTGTGCACCTGTATCGTCTAAAACTTGACGGACTGTATCTAATTTAACTACCCTTACAGGTACAAGAAGCTAGTTAGTTAACCTACTAAGTTTTATTTTATTTTTAGAGAAATTTGAGCGAGCAGAATATTATACAGATAATATTTTTTGTCATGTGGCTGTGGCATTTTCATTCTAGTACAAAGAGATCTAAAGACAAATTTGCTTTGGTTTGAATAACGACCAAGAATGATACTTCACCAGTATAACTTTTTTTGTTTCCTTTCAATTTCTTATTTGCTACCCACTGCCTAAGCCCCAGTATAGAACTATCTCGTTCCTCAAAGCCTATTCTACAGCACTCATCATTGTACCATCTGAGTATTTTACAAATATTGACTAGGTATTTTCACAGCCTTGCATTGATGTCAAATGGAAAGGGGAAGGATGGAGGTATTGTCTCCATTTTACATTCATTTGTGGCTGTGGACCATTAGCACATCTTTAAGTCTTATACAAACACCTTAAATCAGTAATTCAAAAAATAAGAAACATACCAGTGGTGATGCATGAAAAGCATACCTTAAGTGCCTTAAGAAACACTCAGTTTTGCAGAGGTTTAGTATATACCATTAGTTAACTATAGCAAGCATTTCTTCCCTGCTTATGCCCCTCACTACATACCTTCTGACCCCTCCAACAAAGGCGGCAGGGGTACTGCACTGCACCTTCCTGTGCGCTGAATGCAGTGTTACTACAGAAGGAGGACTGTATGGGACAAGGCCATCTTTTCTTGTCTTTCCATTCACAGACTCTACTCTTCCTTTCCAGTTCCCTGTCCTCAGTTGCATGTTTAGACTGTTCCAGTCCCCTGCTTTCCACAGCCTTACCTGGGTTTTATGTCACAGTTTGCTTTTTACTTAACAGCAACTTCCACAATAAAACAGTACTCTGTCCCAAGCTGCACTGGAGCTAAAATTACACCACAGCTTTTATAGTGTTGATGGGTTTTCTCTGAATGTACATGCACTGCAGTCCTACGTCAATAGAAGCTAAATTAACAGATTGTAGGCTTTACAAAAAGGCTGTCAATTTTACAAATACATCTCTGCATATCCCCACATCATCTGTGCCAATGAGAAAAATGTGTCTTCGGCCTTTCAAGGGCACTTTGCTAAATGATGATCTGCAGCTTCTGCTACAGATAATGGTATAAAACCCAAATGGTTTCTGCAATGCCCCATTTTTTGATTAGGACAATAGCCTTTACTTCAGGCCATGGTATGTTGGGATCAGGGAAATTTTTGCTTGTTTTTGATTGGTGTAGCTCAATCAATGATGGTGGACAGAAATGAATTGCAATCCTTTGAAGTGTTATTTAGGGAAAAAAGAGAGGGTAAGCTAAAGGAGAAATAACTATTAACACAAATGAAGTAGTTGGATTTAAGGTCTAATTAAGGGAGACTGCTGTTGGAATATGACAGGGAAAAGCATTCAAGAGGTGGTAACAAAGTTGTTCGTGTAAGGCAACTGAGACACTTGAAGTGCAGGGGATTCAATTAAAAATGAAATTAAGACAATCGACCATCTCTTGTAAGTAGGAGAAGAAATACTGCATGTGAAGCTATACTTGGTGAATCAAGGAGTCCCCAGACACTGAAAAACAGAGAAAAAGAACTCTGTAGCCTTGTCATTTTCATCTTTGTCCTGAATGACTAGCACCAATACGCTATTCTAAGTTTATTAAAACTGCAATCATTTGTCTGTACCCGTCCTTGGTGAACCTTTTTATTTGCAATATATATTAAAGTGACCTGATTATTTTGTATGGAACAAAATCATGAGGTTCAGCACCATGAAAGAAGTCTTACAGTTTAGTAGGCATACATTTAGTAGAAAAATAGTATATTATGGAATTTTGCCACCGCTAAACTCAGCCATCAAGCTGATCTTTGTGAAAGCTTCCATCAGGTGACTGAGCCTTCCTACAAAGTTCACAGAACCCCCCAACTCAGATTTCATTGTTGGGAGGATATTTTTCTTTTTTTTTTTTTTTTTTGAGGTGGGGGGTAAGGGAAGAGGAATTGGGTAACAGTTGCCTGCCGTTAGACAGTTAGTGCTATCCAACATTTATTTCAGAGAAAGAAGAGGATCTCTATTCTGCTCTGGAGTTGTCAGTAGCTCTTGATCATTCCCCATGCCCCTTGGCACACCATGCTAGTGACCAAAGGAAGTGGGAAGAAACCATTCTGTTCCTTCTTGGTGGGCCACATGTTTTACATAGCCAAATCCGTATCACTGCCCAGTCCGTCAAAGCACTGAAGGCAGAAAAAGTAAGTAACAACAGGGTACTAGCCTTACTCTGTTCAAAGTAACAGACTGCTCTTTGCAGATAGCTGCCAGATAGAATAAAGAAAAAAAAATAAATTCAGCCTTTATGTACTAGACAGGGAAACCTATTTCTTGCCTGTCCTCCTCCTCACCCAGTTTTTGCTATGCCTTTTGTTTTTGACTGTAGAGGAATCCTGTGATGATGACTGATGAATTCTAAACTAAGAATCTTTATTGGGAAAGAAAGACCAGTTTTAACATTTGTTTTCTTGACAATTTTTACATAAAATGCTATAGAGCCTGAAATAACTACAGAAAATAATAGCCAAAAGAATTTTTTGTAATGTAAAATTAAAATAGTCTTTACTACTTTCACACTAATTTTTCTTAGTGTGACAATGTGGAAAAATCTGACTTGTCACTTGCCAACAATCATTAACCCATCAAACACAAGATTCCACTGCAGTCCAAATGCCTTGAGACTTTTTTCCTCTACCACCTATAAAGATAAAGCAACTCATCTTTTGGAAACTTTTGTATAACCATGAACAACTTAAATGTTTTACTTGTGTCCAAGAAGTGCTGCAATAGTACAGGAAAAATGTAATGCATCAAAAATCTAGCAGCAGCCTAGCAAGCCATAGGGCTAGGGAATATGATAAAATAGGAAACCCAAAACTGACAGTGTTTCCAGAACCTGCCATACTTCTAATGTCAACACAAGCTTTTCTGTCCAGAAATGCAGCAAACACCAATGCAGCAGCATCACTGGTGTGGTATCCATATACTTCGTCCATTGTCTAACACTAGAATTACAATTCTAAGTAATCCCTATACTTTTTGATATTTTTTATTCATATATTCTATGCTTTGCAAAACCAGCAGGGCCACAACATACATCTCCGACACAGCTAGAGATGCTTATAAAACCAAGAAAGAATACAGCTCAAAAAAAATTCTCCCGTCTATGTGGGAGTTACTGCAAAATACCTGCACCAGCAGTCATGCTGGTATTTGGCACGGCTGGTTTTTGGCAGGCATCTCCAACCCTCAAAACTTACCAGCTACTATGTTCAACTTTTTTCATCAATTAGTCTACTCTGGTAAAGCTGTATTGTTTTTAATGATAAACAGAGAGTCACATTTACAGTTATGGACCAACCTGAGTGCTGGTTAGAAAGGGAATCCTCTGTAGATCTTTCTATGGGCTGTTTGTTTTTCATTAATTCCTTCCTGGACTGGAGCAATGTCAGTGATTCGTTGTAATGGTGCCTGCATTTAAAATAAAGGCTTCTGTGTGAGGTAATCCTCTCAGAGATGCACAAAGCGATTACCTGGCACTTTCAGATTCAAGAACAACGTCTGCTTTTATGCACTTTGGATTTGAATACAATTTGTTAAGAATTTAGCATATTTATTCTACCGTGAGATTAGTACCAATGTAATTAACAATTTGTAGAACTCACAAGCAATCTCCATAATGCCATTCTGGTTTTCAATTCCTTTTTGAAATTCTACCATTATGGCAATTTTGGTATCAACATGACATTTAAAACATTGTGCAGGTTTTTGCTTGAAAAAGAATTAAATCACACTTCAATCACTAGATTTAATTTCTTTATTAAATACAACCCCTCACGATGAAGTTTCGATAACGTGTGCTCGGTTTTCAGGAGTAGACATTCTTGTTCTCTCTCACCCTCTTCTCCACAAAAACACGTTCCCTGAGTTTTCACCTTGTGATTTTCCCTTTCATTTTAATTAAAAGAATCACAATCCTGAGAAACTCAAAATATAAAATTCCCATGAGCTTTTTGACATCTGCTATGCTTCTAATTTTACTGAGTTCAGACCTGTGAAGGCAGGCAAGGATCCTTTTGTCAGTTTTTCCAGGTTTCTATTACGTTATTCTTCTGCTGCTCCTGATCACTGGTGCCCTGCTGCAATACTGGTACTATTACCTCATAGTGGCGCCGCCTTCTTTGATCATGAGGGCAAGTGCCAATCTTATATCCAATCCCCTAAACTCCCACCCTTCCAAATCAGCATTGCCTTGCCTGTTTAGAATAGTCCCTGACTTGCACCGTCCTGAGCCCTGCTTAGGCATTACTCATATTGCCAAAATCGTTTCAGGAAACAAGCTCACGGTTAAACAGGACCAGTAGACACCGACTCAAGCCACAGTTCCACCTCTGTCTAGTACATACATAGCCAAAGTGACCCTCAGGTCTTATCTAACTGTATCAAAGCAAAGACTGTGAACTACAAGGTACAGTCCAGTACGTAGAGTAAGCCATAGGTGTCCGGCCTAAGGAATGAATTTATAGTTTAGTGATATAAATGTACACTCTTCAAATCATGCAAATACTGTCAGCCACAGGAATAAGTTGCACAAGTGTCAAGAACCTACACCCAGACAGGCTGCATAACTATCTCCGGTAATTTTTGATGCTCAGCTAAAGAAACTGCACAGACAAGAGGTGAGGGACATATGGTACTAGAGGGTAGGCAGCAGCAGCTTGGCCTGCGCCTTCCTGTGTTTCTAATTGTAATCCTGCATTGCCGTAAACAGGCTGATGCTATGTATAGGCAAGTACACTAACTGTACCATGGACTGACATTCTTGGGCCATGATTCAAAAATAAGAACTCTTGGCAAAGAGCTCACTGCAGGACTAACATTACAAGTACTGCAAAATCTTAACTGCCAAAAGGTCTGTTCAGCAGGTGTTTCACGTGCTGGGGCAGGGAGGGTTAAGTTATTTTAAAGATACACTAAAAAGGACAAACCAATCTGTCAGTTTATCAAGCATTTTCTGAACTGTGTATGAAGCTTTGAATAACTATATAACCCAACAAAAGTTGGGTAAGATAGTTCTTTGCCAATTCTAAATTAATTCATAGTATATCTGCACCACAAATCTACATTACAAGAGGAATGAATGTAGTTCTTTGGTTACTGACAATACTGTTTTCTTGTCTAGGAAGAATATTCAGGAACAGCAGCTAAGTGGGAAATAGCTCTATCATGTTCCCTCCTCCTTTCTAAAAAAAGCCTTGGGATAGTCTCCAAAATTTACACACTCAATGTAACAGGCAACTAACAGCACCACCACAAGGGGGATATGAAGTTTGCTGCTTAAAATCCTTTTATGTCATAACTATTTGGGAGCATCTGCAAAATCCACAGATTTTGATGAAATATGACATTTTTGTCACACTCAGGTAAAACAAGTACTGTAGGAAAAGGCCATTCATGTGTCTCAGGACAAAACGTTCTACTGCAGTCCAGTGTACAATTCAAAATACTGATAAGAGACATTTAGGTACAATAATGTTTTTTTGCCTTTGCCTTGCAATAGCAAAATCTCTTTCTATTGGTACTAAAGTTTCCTACCCAAGGGAGCTTATAGTGAAGGCAGCAATTGGTTCTTGGTTCTTTGACCAGGGAAGAATCTATAGATTAACTTTCAACATTTGTGAAGAGGCACACCACCACAATAAACCATTGCCTGTTATATGTGGTAAGGATCTATCCCTAAAGCCAACTTTTTTTAATATTCACGTGTGACAGTTAAAATACAATATAAAGCCAAAATACCTACATGTGCTATTTCATCAGGATGCTGCTTCCCCATTCGAGGGACAGGGTTCAGCATTAGATTATGGCACTGGTTCAGCTCATTAACATAGGTCATCATTTGGGGAAAAAAATGATGTAAGCTAATTTCTCTCCTTAACATGCATCCGTTTTAGCAATTTGTGAATTTATTTAGAAAACTACAGTTTCATTTTCTAGGCAGACAGGAAGTTTGGCTGTTCATACCACATTGATACTACTTACCCGGAGCAGAAAATTATATATACAGGTTTTATTTACTGTACTACTTTTTTTTGTAAGTATGTAGGGTATTCTTATGTATGCTTTTGTAAAGCAACAAGCCTGTTTTTTATTTGCTTTCACACAGAGCCGTAAGAGCTTTCTGGGCAGTTGGAAGGCACATTTTAGAGCTTTAAGGTATACAAACAACTGTTTTCAGTTAGAAAGTAACCTAGAAAATGTGGATAGAAATGAAGAATCATTGATAGTTATGACAGCACATTCGCTTTCATGAAAGACATCTATGAAATCTTTCACTTTAACAGTATCTGTTGACTTCTGTAGCATCTACATTTCCAAAAAGTGGCTAGCACAAGAAGTTTGTGCTTTCATACCTTTCCCCACAATGCATTTGTTACCATGACCAACCACATGGGAAAAAGGCACATTTCAAGGTCCTTACATCAAGTTAACAGGTTTTGGATGAATTGTTTTATTTTCCCTTCCAATACAAAACCACAGAAAAAACAGTGATTTTGAAGAAAACATCAGCAGTTATGGGCTTGGGTTGAACCTGCCATTAGAGTTAATAGAAAATTTTTCAAGGATGTGTGAATAGATAAACCTGCAGGCATAATAATGCCACCACAGCTAATCTGGAATACGGCTGCTCCTGAAGAATAGGGTTTTTTGTAAACTCTCCTACTTTCTGATTAAGATCTCTATATTACCCGCTTAGAGACTTAAAACCAAGAGAAGTAACATGAGATCCAAGAACTCTGCTGCAGAACTCTCTCAGTGACTACAATTTTGCAAGACCCTTTCTTGGCAGAGGCTTTCCACACGCATCTAACTACTTAAATGGCACAAGTGCAGTACTGTGGAGTATTGCATAGGTCTATGTCTATCTGCTTTGCATAGGGAAGGAAGACTCCAGATGGGGAGTACTGACTACGCAGCCTTTCGGAAGGAAAGTGATGTGAATTTTCACTGCTCACAGGTCTAATACTTTATCTCATAGCAGATGATGCCATAAACAGACATGTTCTGCTTTGCTTGGGTGTTTTTACAGGAGCGAGTCCTGTGCATTGATCTGGTAGCCTGACAGACTTTTGGCAATCAGTAACTTCATAAAGAAAGGAAAAAAAAAATTAATTACCTTAATACTTTTACTGTCTCTGTCCATGTCTCCTGCTCGCTCTCCCATGGATCCACTCGAATCCAGTCAGATGTCTCCAGTGCTAGTTTAGCCATTGCTATCCGGTGCCTTGCTGAAACCAAGCCTTTCTTTCCATAGTCATCATTAACAGGAGACATTATGCCTTCAATCACCCGATACCTTCCTTTTGAAAAAAAGAAAAGAAAAAAAGAAAAATAAGCAATCGTCACAGAATCTTGAAAATTTAGGGTGGACAGGACCTTGGGAGCTCCTCTAGTCCAACCTCTTCAAAGCACGGTCAACTTCAAAGTTCTGAGGCTATGGACACCCTGATCTAGGTATTTTTTTTAATACAGAAACAGCAATTTAAAAAATTAAAAAGCAGCCTTCTTGTTCCTCTGGGAACCGCTCACAATTACTATCAACATGTTAATCCTATTAGATTCTTCAAAAAGGAAAGCTGGATGGACATACAATTTTCAAGCAAGTAGCGATGTTTATAATTTATGATGAAAAGTATCAAAATTGCTAGATATAATTAAGTTTTATATTCCAATAAGTACAGCTTTTATATAGCCAGAGCAATGGATGACTTAACTGACCACTGCTTTTTTCTTAAGCAGCTGATGCTTGTTATTTATCAAAATCATTGTGTCTTTTCATTGTGTTAAAGCAAGAATTATAGCATATTACTACAGCTTTGATTAATGCGATTCAGACAAATCAGAAGATTCAAGGACAAAAATGGGACTAATGGAGTCTAAAATGAGACTTACAGCACTACGGTCCAAACATCAGCTTAGCAGCCATTAAAGACCCTTTCTATCTGGCTGATCATGTTAATTAAATTTGAAAATATGGCCATATTTTTCTACTCCTGTAACATAATGTAATCATTAACACAACAAGCTCTTTTTGTTAGACTTTGCAGTTCTGGCCTCAAAAAAGGAAACAAACATGTAGCTCTCATTTTAATAAATCAACAGGGAAATAAAGCACTGGTATGAGCTGCATTCCTCAAGAAACGGAGAGAGAAAGGGTGTTTCAAATAAGCAGAAATGAAACAAAATGATTTCTAATGTAACACACATTTTAAATAACTATGATAAATATGATACTGAAGGGGGAAAAAATCCTGTTCCTTTTTTCCAATTCAATTGTTTCAACAAAGAAATTTAGATGCAGCAAGTTCCCTCTATTGCTTTGTGATGAAAATGATACCTGTGAGCTCATAATTTCTGATACTGGCACATGACAATTTAATATTCTAAAATGAAAATTTAGTAACTTCACATTTATTTTGATGTAATAGGGTAAAATTTTCAAAAGAACTTATGCAAGTTGGACTTAAAAAAATAGCATTAAGATTCAATGAGATTTATACACCTGTCTCCTGTTAAAATGTCAGTCCAAACTATCCTCTGTTTTAAAACATTCTCAGGCAAAATGGTTAATAGAGCAAGATAAAATTTTCCAGAAACATGCAAAGATGTGTATATAATTAAGTCCATCTCTTGATCTGAAATTGGAAATAATTTCACTTGATTAATGAACAAAAATTATTCTCTGGTACTTTGATACTATATAATGATATAAAAAGTTCTCATTGAAAGGAAAAGAAATTACAGTTTTAATTCATTAATAGGTTACTCTGATGTCATGGTTTAACCCCAGCTGGCAGCCAGGACCATGCAGCTGCTTGAGCAGTTCTCCCCCTTCCCCTAGAAGGGCAGGGAGAAGAGGGAGAGAAGGAGGGAAAAGGGAAAGGAAAAAAACCCTCGTGGGTTGAGATAAAGACAGTTTAATAGAAACAATAACAGAAAATGAAAAGTGCAACAATGGTAACAATAATAGTAATAACACAAGTCACTCTCGCTGCTTGGTGAATTGGCACCACCTGGAGCACAGACTGTGGATCCTCCCCCGGCTAACCCCATTTCTACACTGAGCAGAACATCTATGCTACGGAATATTCTGCTGGCCGTTCCATTGTTCTGTCTATGCTCCTTCTCAGCTTCTACGGGAAGCCGAAAAGAGTCCTTGAAAAGCATCAACATTGCTTAGCAATAACTAAAAAAATATGCATTATTGACATTCCTTTCACAGCAATCACTAAAAAGAAAATTAACTCTTTCGCAGCTGAAAGCAGGACACCTTATTAAAAAGTTTTTCTTACACAGTAATTTTATTTTTCACATTTCAGTTCCTTTCTTTTCAGTTTCTACAGATATAAATTGTTCCCTTATATTTTAAATGAGTATATTAAATGTAAAAATTAAAGTTATGTGAGATTATGCTAGCCAAGCATGATTGCAACTCTGCCATATCCTTGTGAGTTGTAAAGATTTCAGTCTCTAGTCTGGCCTAGAACTGCATAAATGGATGAAATAAGAGCTTCTGATGCTATATCAGCTTGTTCCAAAGCAGAAATGAAACCAACTGGAAGAGAAAAATCAAGGTTGCTAACACTTAAGGTACTGAAAGTCAAATACAATAACTGTTTGAGATGATTCACAACTGAGTAGGCCAGCAGTACGCAAACATGATGCACATGAGAGCCTTCTTGCTAAAAATACAAGCTTTAGCACTCAAAACATAGGAGGATATTTTATTGCTGGCTCTAAATAACTTGTGTCCTCTTCAGTAATTTAAAAGTTCACCTATTCGGATATGCCCCTCAATTTTGGCAGGCATGCAAAGAGGAAATAACTAAATTCTGCCACCTTGGTTTTTTTTAAATTTCCGCTGCAATTCTCTTCTCTATCTCATAAATTAGTACAGGTAGTTTCAAACCTTCCTTGGTACAGAATTATCTTCAAATTCTATTTCTTTGGAATGCTATTTGTTTTCATAATGAAGTATGTTATTATTGCTTGTCCTCAGTATTTGTAAAATTTCTGCAGGCCCTTAAGTGGCTTTGTTTTTCAAAGCATGCCTATCAAAAGCAGCAGAAAATTTCCTCTTGCTATGAATTTATATTCTCTAAAAACTGCTTAAGATAACTGGTTAGAAAACCAAATATAACAAAAGTAATGAGACAAAAAACATCCCTCAAACATCTTAAAGTAGTATTATTAAGGGAAACAAGTATTTAGTATTCTGTTATAAAGGTCACTGTAAATTATCACAAACACTAACACAAATTGTAATGCCGAATTAGTTTATTAATATTAAAGCAAATTTATCAAATGCCAATTTCATATAAAATTATCCATGTACTTTGGCAGGGCTTTTAAAGATTAATTTCTTCTAGTAGTAAGTCTTGGATTTACTATTAGAAACTATACAAAAAGCAAATAATAATAGTAAGTAACTACTATAGAAAACCAAATAAAAGAAATACTGCCACACATTTAACTCTCACCCACTACTCATCTTCCTCTCAGTGTCATTGGAAAATCCACAACAGACTGGGAAGCTCTGCAGCTTTCTGGTGTTATCCTACCCAGGGAGCAGGAATGATCCCATTGCTGTTCTTTCTGTCATGTCCAGAGCAGGTTACCACAGGACTTTGTCCTGAGTGCTGCTTTATTTCACTCCTTTTCCAAGATGCTAAGTATTATGAACTAGCACTGTTTTAGCATAAACAAAGTTTCTAGAAACTTTGCTCCCTGCTGAACAGTGCCTACAAAATGTAAGCCTCTTTCGCATTTCTATGACAATTGAGAATCGGGCACAGGCCTAATTCTTTATACCAAAGTAACTACCCCAAGGAGTATCTTCTAGATAAGAGTTTAGATTTACAGCATGTTGTTCTAAACAGGCAGTACCAATGTTCATTAGTCGTAAGTAATGAAAGTATCAAAAGATGCATGTTTCACACTAAGTTTACTGTGTGGAAGATTTTATGGTTTTGTATGACTGCGCAGATGAGCCAACACACTTATTTTGATGTAGATTGGTACCTTCCTTTTAAAACTCCAAAGCTTTAAATGTTTCACTGATGTAGGCTTATGTAAAAATATTACAGACGAATGCCAATCTTATCTCTAGGTTAAAATGAAGCTCCTTATCATTCAGCATTCAGCTCTCCCAATTTATACTTTATAACAGGAAAAAAAAAAAAAAAAAGAGACTTGCTGATAGTTTGTATGACACCAATTAAATGTGACACCAACTCAAATATGCACAATTTCCCCTCCTGCAGATAGGGACATTAGTTTAAAGACAATATAGCTAACATCCACACAAAAAAAAACCCCACCACAGTAAACAACACCCCATCCCAAAACCACACCCAAACTCAAACACCGAAAAAATCCCAAACCAAAAAACCCCAAAAACACACACACACACAAATCCAACCAAAACCACTTCAAAGCCCAAACATCAAAAAAACAAACCCCAAAAACCCAAACACCAAAAAAACCCCCACCAAGCCAAACACCATAAACCCTCCCCCACTGAAAACCAACCACCAAAAAACCTCCCCACAACCCCCCCCACTTTAATCAAGATGACAGTTTTTAACACATCACCTATCTAAGGTTTCTGTTCCATGTATCCAAAGTCTGTAAGCTTGAGGCAAGAAAATACCCTGGCCTTTATGTTTTTTCCTGGAGACTGCTCCCATTTCCTTTTCAGCACTGGACAAGAGACTTCTACATATTAGTGCATTAATGGGAACAATTGCAGGACACAGGATTGCAAATTTTTGTTTTGGATTTTGGAAGGTTTGTCCAGGAATAAACATTTTCTCTTCTTCATTAAGCCTGTTCTAAGGGCATAAACTTACCTACACATGTAAGATTTAACAAAATGAGTCTGATGAACAGTTTGGATTTTACTGCATAGTACATAAACAACAGCAAATACGTAAATAACAAAAATCACTTTGATTTCCGAGGAGTCAGTCCTCCTTTGTGAGGAAAGTGGCAGCTATTCCAAAACATAAAATGATGTAAAACTTGCTATCAGAAGCGAACAATGTTGGAAAATAGCGACAATACAATCTCATGTTCTAACCATCTAAGATGCAACAAGAGTTTACATTAATGTAAGTTTTCATTTCTTCACTGAAACAACCACTGGCACTTTTACCAATATAGTTAGTTAACTGATTTTTTTTTTTTTTTTTATCAGCCTTCTATGTGTGATTACACATACACTAAAATCACATGATAAAATTCTGTATTGAAGTAATAGTAATGGTTTCCCTTGAACCCACATCAACAGTTATCCTCCCAGAACTCTCAGCCTACTAATGCTAGGAAAACAAATACAAGGATTTTTCATTGTTCCATTTAAACCAAAATGTTAATTTTATTTATAGGTTATAATTAACTGGGGTGGAGGGAGGAATATCCAATATCTTTGTTCAGATTAAATATCAAAAGGATACCATCCTATGCTCACCTTCCCTTCTCTACATACTATGCTTCCTTCTCTACATACATGACATGTATGTAGAGATTGTCAAGCATGAAAAAGGAAAATAAACAAGACTTTTTTTACTTCATGTTCAGTCACCTTCTATGAAGGCAATTCAACAGAAGGAAAATCAAAGGGGTAAGCAACTCAGCAATCATTGCACTGAAAGTCAACATAAACAACAAATTCATCAGAGCACTAATGGACAATCTTTTAGGATAGCTCTCCATAGGATGGATGGCACTACCTTCACCACTTCAGAGCGCTTGAAAGATGCATTCACTGAATTAGATGAGATGTGTAAAAAGTGTAGTGACAGATGCCATACGAGTACCTAGACAAACATAAATCATATCCACCTCGTTGAGTGAACTGCAAGGCCTGAAGATGCAGATTTACCTCTGCAGTCAGACAGCCACTCAAATACATTGAGACTTCAGGAACTCCGCCAACAGCTGAGTAACTGAACATGCACAATGATCAGTCCTCAAATAAATGCTGAATGATCTCCACACATCACATCTATCAAAAACATTTTGTATCAAGACCTCAAAATATAACTTCACTTCTATAGAGTTCACTGGATTCATACAAAAAGAAGGAAAGGCAGTATCCTGACAGCTATGAAAATGAGTATTTCCTTGAGAAAGGAAGGATAAAAGCACCATCTTGAGAGTAACAATGTGAATAATAAAGTATTGTAGCTCTACTCACAGGGCACCTTATTCTGCAATTCTCTCATCCAAGCTGACTTTTGTCACGTATTGTGACTGGGAAGCAATGGTTCTCTTCAGAGATGCTACAAAACAGATGACTAGGGTTCCAAAGTCAAATACAGAGCATAACCCAAATACTGCTGCAAGCAGGGGATGCCCACCCCTTATTCCACTGGGTTTTAGAGTAAGACAACAAAACGTTTGGAACAGAAAGATGTCCACACTTCTTCTGCTGAGAAAAGCATTCCTTAAATTCGGAAAAAGGTTAGGACCTAAACTGTATGGACTGATAACAGTATTTAGAAGACTGAGTTTTAAGTGACAGAAGTGTTTTATTTAGGGATAGAGTATGTCTTGAGATGTCTTAAGATTTATGTTTTTGCTGCTTTGATTTCCACCTTTGCGAAGTTCACTCTATAGCTTTAATTCTCTCTGAATGCTAAGCCACACGTGCATCCTTCTTCATGCGTCTTTCAAGGGTAAAGCCTAATACAACTAAGCAAGCACTGCTGTAAATCTTGTAATGAAAAAAAAATATTTGTTTCCTTTTCATTTTTTAAGTTTAGTTAAAATTAACTGTCTGTCAATATTTATGGTATATGTAGTGAGTAACTAGTACTGATATGATCCTATTCCAATCATGTATCTATATTGCTATACACACTATCAAAACAGTAGGATCAACCCGGGGGTTTTTGTGTTCTTTTCAAATTCCAGTTATCAAAATTGTTGCAGGAAAACAAATTGAAGTCTGCATTTATGCTGACTTGCTGCTGTTACAATCCGTTCCTATCCCTTTCTTGAAAATATCAGTCCATTTTAATCAGATGCAGCCCTTGAACAACATAAACTTACAAATTCCCAAGGCTGGTTAGTGACTAATTACTCCTTGGACTTCTCAGCTCTGCTGCCCAGCGCTGTATCTGACACAACCCACTGATCGTGTCACATTTTTCCCAAGTTTTCATAAGATAGTAACTCACTGTCCTGCACCTCCCCCTTGCATCTGTCTTGTCACAGATCAAAACATCTTGGCTTTCATGCCCCCTTCCTTTGCCCTCTGTCCCTTTTGGTCTTACCTGGGAAATTAGTGATGTAAGTATCCTCCACTGGCAATACTTGGGAAACAAGGTTTTAAACACCTTACACAGACTGATTCTAGTACTACTTCTTTGGACTTCATGGTCAAATGAGAAATACAGTCAAACAGAAATAAAAATATCTGGCATTAGGTACTAATAGACTAGAACAGCATTTGCCACAGTCAGTGCAAGTTTCAAGAAAGAATTTTAAAACAAGGGAGTAAATCTGAGAAAATTCTAGCTATGTGTGAGGATGTGTGAAGAGTCAAATTCATGTGAGTAGAGGCAAAATCCAGATAAAGAGAATCACTGAGTTACTCAGTCACACATAGCTACCTCTGTTGTATTTAAAAGGCAGCTGGACAAGATTTGTCAACTGATATTAACAGAAAAAGGATGAATTACTTGACATGTGGCAATGAAACTGTAGATACTGCTTAAAGTATCAGAAACTCAGTAAAATTCCCTACTTAAAATAGGGATGTATGAAAAATAAGATTAGACAGCATTTGAGACTGAAGTGGTGTGCAAAAAGCTGGCAGACAGAATTACCGGAGATGTCAGTCAGGATGCACATCGGGATAGTCATGTTATTCCTAACAGTAAAACCTGACTGTGAAGTCAACTCCAGCCAAGCTATTGCACAACTCATCCTTCCTGCCCAATTTGTGAATGAGCAGAAATACTGAACTAGCACCAGAAGTAAGTCTCACAGCGTAGGAAACATTGCCCCTCATGCTAGTTATTTCTTCACTCGTGCTAGTTTCCTCTTCAGACATTCAGCGTGTATGTTAGCTCGGAAGTGCATTGTTCTCACTGAGAAGGGAATCAATGTGAAGACAGCAGATGACTACCTCACTTTAAACAAGCTTTAGTCATGTATAACCCGTTGTCGTCCAGCCCACTATCAGCTCCCAGTCTGCAACTAGTCCTTCTTCTCCTGCAGATAACCTCCAATTTCTCCTCTCCTTCCCTGGGTAACTGCAGAAGTGGAAACAGGACTAAAAACATGACAGAACGACCAACTAATTTCCTGGGTGGGAATGGCTCTGCCATAAAACAGGCAACCCGAATCAATCATTTTTATAGCATGTTGCCAACCACTTCTATTTGAGAAACTGTCTTCACCATACCAAGAAAGATCATATACCAGATTTGTGCATCCATACATACAAACACATATCTCTATATTTACAGTTACTTCAAATAAAGCTATCTCTACTTGGGAAGGGTAAAGCTTCCACAAGCTAACCGAGGATTCTTGCTTTGCAGACATCCTGGGTTAAGCACTCAGAAAGCGTAATGACGACACTGTAGGCAACCCAGACACAAATGAAGTCCCCTTCTTTAATGCATGACATACTTATAGTAGCAAGACTCCACACATGAAACTGAGAAGTCAAAAGGCAAGTCACACCCTATCCAGAACTAAGCACCGATGTTAAAGAGATGCAATGTAACGCACAACTTTCATTTTAGCCTTTCAAAATTTCATTTTTAATATGATTTTCACTAGACTTGTTTAAGCAAACTGCTGTTAGTAAGGGGTGGAGTCTTGTCACACAAATGCTGGAGCAGACCAGACAATGAATTGTGATTCAGACAGAATCATAATTCATTTCCCAGTTCAATCCTTCTTTCAAGGCAAAGAAATAAGTTACTGGACCACAACATATGGCCTAAACAGAATTACCAATTGGTCCCACATTACCTTTCTACTCCTTGCACACCTGGGCAGCAGAAGTAGTTATAAAATTACAGTGAGAATAGCCAATACAAATCCCTTTTTAACCCTTTATTTCTAGTCCCGCGGGAGCAACAAAATCATTTTACAGTTACAGGACTATAGAGTCTTGTGGAAGCAGCCCTCAGAGCCGGTTGTGTAATTCTTCCGCATGGAAGTCAAAGTATTCTCACAGCATATGGCAAACATGCAGTTGCTGCTTTTACTCACAACGGCATCAGTGGGTTACCAGATTCTCTCCCCTCCTCTCCACAATTTGACAGACAAATTCCTTTTACTATTATTTTCTGTTCAGATTCCTACAGAACCACCTCTGTAGGAACTTCTCCGTCAGGTTCCAATAAACTACAATTCCCTTCCAACCTCTTCCAGAAACATATGTGTATATTTTAGCTGCCAGATGGAAAAAAAAAAAAAAAAAAAGCCTCAGCAACTAAGTAGCTGATCAAGCTTAGAGTTCAATGCTTCTCAGTAGCTTTTCTGATTCTTGCTTAAGTTCCCGATGTTACCCAGCTTTCTCCTTTGCTGCCAAAACTTTCTAGCCTGCTGATATCCAGCTTTTCTGATCTCCTTGATGATGAAATTATTTTGCTTGGGGAGATAACTTGTAGCTCTTAGTGAAGATGGCTAATGAATAACTAACATTTCATCTTTTCTCCAGTTTCACCCGGCTGTCAAAGCTGCTAACTGTAACACTTCATCATATTAAAACACAATGTATCACAAAAACATGAAATTTGAACATAACTGTTTCTTCTCAGTTTTGAAATTGTTAAGCATACTCTTTCACAAAGCCCAGTCCGTGCCATGAATATGATCCTAAAACTGCTGATAAAACCTTCACTTTATTCGCACGAACACTCATTATGATACTTGTTTATGTACTGAGCCAAAGGAAGAGGTAATGCTAGACTTTCTATATTGAATATGCCACGAAAACCTCACATTGAACGATCAATAAAGAAAATTAAAATTAAGCCAGCTCTAAAGTGACAGCTTATCCATCGCAAGTGTTAAAAATCTTTCTTACTTTTCATAGCGAACCACCGTGTGTGTGATCCTAACAACACCTTACTGACCTGTTTGGTGCAGGTGATCTCTAGCCAGCTCAAATAAACGCATATGCATGTTTGTGATGGGGTTAAAGGAGCCACAAGCTAGAAGAATGAGAGGTATCCTGCTCTTCATTCTGACATCAAAACATTAAAACTCCACCCTAAAGGAAAAAAAAAAATTAAAATAAAAGACAAACTTGACAAAGAGCAGTCTGCCCATTGTTCCTCAAACTAAAAGGAGCACTGTTTTCAGAACTGTGTATTCCTGGAACACTAGTAAAGAATCAGAAGATCAGTCTTCCGTATCATCACAGCATGCAGGAAGTACTAGCTCAGAAACACATGTGTTCTTTGATATTAATTAGGAGAGCATCCACAAATTCTGTTTCCCCACATACAGAAATGGCAAGAAAGTATTTCCAGAAATTCATATTGTCATTATTATTAAAAACTGTCATATTTTTTACGTTTTTTATTTTTAACCTGCTTTTGTCAGAAAACAAGGTTTTGTTCTGTCTTTCCGTCAACCGCCTATTAATAACTTTGGAACCTTTAGGCCTGCTACAAAAGCAGATATTTTTTTTTAAAATAAGTTCTTACAATGGACTTTTGGAACATATGACAAAACCCCATAAGCAACACCCAAACCTACAGGTCTGACTTCCTTAGAGGTGGGCAGGCAGCAGCTGGTGGCCGGCCGGCCAGCCGGCACGTTCTTCCAGCCAGATTATCAGCAGTTGCCTGTACAGGTTCTTTGTTGGATGGCAGAGCAAGTGATGGTGGATCCACGACAGGGAACAGCAGGGAGGAGAAACTATAGCTGTCACAGGAAAACACTGGGGACATTAAAAAGCTATGAATAGGGTGAATGGGTGGGGAGCAATGCTGTTAGGAGCCTTGCAGGTGTATTTACAAACAACCCTTATATAATTTAATTAAAATGTTTGTCATCTCAATAAAAATGCAGCGGAAATCAGTTTAAGTTAGCCACTGTGCTTGGAGCTACCTATTTGCATAGCTCTTTTTACAACTGATCCAGAATATATCCGGCATGATAAAAACAGTTGTGTTCCACACATGTATCTGTGAATCTGACATTTAGATGGGGCTCTCTTCTTTTCCTAGGATTTGAAATCTCTACAATGCTCACCCCCATATGTCATACATATACCATTCTCTTCACTTCCCCTGGCCTCCAGCTCTCTCCACCAAGTGTAACAGTCTTCCTGCAGAAGACACTTACATCCCAAACTTCAGAAGCCGCTCTTGGGTTAACAGACCCAATCTGGCACAGATTCTGTGCTCCGTTTAACCAAATCCTTTTCTCCATCTGCAGTGTACCAAAGTACTGTAGCTCAGAGCATACCTCTCACTGTTCCAAGTCCTTATATTCCCTTATATTTTTTTCCCTTTTCTTACTTAGAAAAATTTAACAATAATGCTTAAATCAATATCAAGTTGATGTTTTGTATCTGCCAGCTCAGTTCATTTACAGAGGATTTATAACTCTGAAGACGAGGACTGTACCATTTAACAGCATTCAGTCCACCTAGCAACAAGTTTTAATATTTTCACTTCTGATACATTGGCAGTTTGCAAACTTTTTATAGAGAAAGTTCTTTGAAGCATATATGCTATCTGAACCTTCACCATCTAGTACTGAATATACATATTAAGATTCTTTTTTATACTGTTTTCATTTCACTTTACTCATTTCTCATGTCTCCCATCACACTAAGGGAGATATACCGGGGGAGAAAATACTCACTAGCTGTAGAGCCATTGAAAGTTAGCAACAATTTTATGTCTACAACTGTGGCAGCTGTAGTAAGCACATTCAACAGCACTGTCTCTCTTTACTGTGATTTACTAAGCCTGTATAGACACCAACAAACTCATACATGAAAATTGTATGCAAACTTTACAGGTTGTTATTCAGAAAAATCAAACTCAAGGTATTCTTCTGTTCAATATCAGCAATTCTGTAAATGCATTTTCATTGTATGGGGAAAGGTCTTTTTGCCTTGAAACAGGTAGCAAAACATTAGTATTTGTGATTAACTGAAAAAGAAATCATTGCTAGAACATATCAGTGTTCTCCTACAGTCCCAGCTTTTTGCTAGATAGATTCTGTTGCCACAGATTAGTCAATGCTGAACTCTCAATGATAAATCAATTAATTCCAGACTAAGAATTTCCTAGAATCAGAAACTTTTTGCAGTAATAACTACACTGATGTTGCTCAGCATCCAGCCCTGCAAACAGGCTTATTACAATCTTATATGACAAACTAAAATCAATGACACGGTCACATAACTTTACCCAATTGCCAAGCAGTATCAGTCAGCATCAGTGGCAGTCAGAGTGAGACTCAAACAAATACGTGTTCAGGGGGAAACACACATACCCGTTCTTCCCTATTACATGTACCAACAGCAGCTCTAGCTCTTACATCGGCTAGCTGATGGCTCCGATATCCTCTCTTCTGTACTGATGAAGTGTAGCTTACATTTCCTTTGCTGTATTTTTCTTTTCTTTTCCATCTTAAAAGTTATAAACTGAATGATTTATTTTGTTTTTGAAAAGAAGCTTTTAATTGTATAGACTTCTCTGTTTCTCACCTGAAACAGACGTGTTGGATGGTTTGATTGCAGCTCTTACTCATTTATACCTTGGAGACTCTAGGGAAAGCCTTCAACCTGTAATTCTTAATGATAACCAGACGGTACTGCTAATGGAAACTCAAGAACTAAACCAAAACAACAACAACAACAACAAAGACAAAAAAAAAAAGGAAAAATTCAAATCAAGAATGTACTAATAGTAAACACATAGCAAAGAGGAATTTCAGAAAATGTTTTTATACATATATACCCCCCTGCACATACCACATATATAAAATATCTATTTATATAAATAAAAATCAAAACATCAGCGGTTTTATTCCTATTATCCCTTATACAGTGTATCCTAAACTTACTCAACAGGTACAGTACAACTTTTAAGATTTCAAACAAAACTTTCTGATTCAGCTGCTACCTTGGCTGCTATTAATTAAATAAGGTTTAAAATCATTAGACCGCCACCCAAAATAACAGAAAAAAAAAAAGAGAGTTCACTGATTTTTCAGCTAAGCTCTCTTGAGAAATCAAACAGAGAAGAAAACTTTAAACACAGAATTTTAAGCAGAGGAGAAAGCCTCTTGACCTTATGTGAGGCAGCGGCAGCCACACTTCCTTTAAGTGCTCCAGCATCCCAGTGTTCCTGCAATGACAGGCTTCCACGAACATTCCGTTCAAAGTCATATGCATTTTACCTATACACATGAAGCAGACTGTCCTTAACTAGTTTCACCAACTGAATACAAACTACAAACAAGTAGATGACTGTGCTGTTATCGGGCATTTACTGAGTATGCACATTGTGCCAGGGGAATAAATTTCTATTATTTCATGTGTTCCACAAAAAGAAGCCATTAAGCCAGTCCTGATTGCTTCAATAAGTTTTATCTCTTGCCAGATGGCCTACAGACCAAGAAAGCAGTAGTTTCTGCATGACTTCAAATACGGTCGTACCAATTTGCACCTATTAGTTGCTATGTGTTCACAAAAAGTCACTCAAATGTAACATCAATAATATACTTTGTTAAATAAATAATCTGTGATTAATTTGTCCTAGCAGTTGTCCCTACACAATGCGTATTCCATTAATGGCATCCCAGAAGACATGTAAGTGTTTTCTCCTATTGCTGCTCCCAAGTCTAGCTACAATATGAAGTACTTCTGAAGAAGCTGTGCATGGATAATTCAACTGTTAATCCAGCCTTGTTGCAATGCTGTAAAAAGAAATTCCAATTAAGTCAAACATGTATCTTGATCTTCAACAGGAAAGGAGAATTAAAAATGCACAATGCACATAGATTGGGAGGGGAAGAAAGGACAGAGCGTGACGTCTAAAAGAGGGCTGCAACCAAGAAAGCAAATTTTCTCTCCGGGATTTCCTTGGTACTCAACTTCTAGGAGCGCTCCAATGTAATGATGTTCTCAACCAGCACAAATGGGAATTATTCAGCCCTTCTAGAATTCAGGTCCTTATCTCTGTGCTTCCACTTCCATAACCACGAAATCAGAACTAATGTTCAGCTATTTCAGAGGCTGGACCCGGCTTCACACACACCTTAACTGAAGTGACCAGACCTGGAGATACCTTCTTCGTGGCTTCTTCTCTCTCATTCTCCCTGTTACATCTGTGACAAAATACTGCTTTTATGTGTAAGCTACATACATGCAAGTGCTCAATAATCATTAAGCGATCACCTCAAGAATCCTTTGAGGGTGATTAACTCTATAAAGGAATCGCTTTTGTACTTACAAGCACTCTTGCATCAAAATGTTATACCTAGCCAGGAATTGAAAGGAAGAGAAAAATCTAGATATAAACAGGCAGTCTTTATTTTGAAGAAATTCTAATACTGGTATCACCCCTATTTAAATAAACATAATACATGCATTACAAGGAACAATGACCTTTTCTGTCCTACCTAACAAGACTGTGTACCTTCCCGGTGTATTTAGGCATTGATTAAGCACAGGCTCCAGAGAAGGAATGCAACCAAAACTTCCAAGAAAAGGCACTTTTTTTCACATCATTTTCTCAGCATTCCCTTATTGAGTTTATAAAACAGTATTGTCAACAAATCAGATCTGTTATAGGAAAAAACCCAACCCATTTTCTTCTACAGTCTCTCTCTCTTGTTAGTACTAATCAGTAATTTTTAGACGTTGGTGCTAAAAAAGACAAACCCCCACAATTCCTCGTTTACTGCAACTGCCAAACTCTTATTCAAGAAGCAGAAATAGTAAATCGTATGGTAACATTTTATATTGATTAGGTATTCACTACCTGGCAAACCAGTTTCAAATCCTCACTTTCTTGACAGAAGGGGCAGAAAATCATTGAAATGTTACACTTGTACTGAGGCTCTCCCACCCCTGCAGAATTACTGTACCTCTGAACTATCTTCATATGATTGAAGTGATTTGCTGCTGCCTTGCTTGAAACCAGCAAGTTTTTAGCACAGTCTGCTCTGCTATTCAAGTGTTTGCTGCATCGGTACCATGGCTGTGTGTGCACCTCAAAGGATCAAATCAAATTCAAAGTGCCTGAAATCCCACTGGAAAAAAACCTGTATTTCAGAATTCTAAAGAAAATGCTTATAGTGTGTTAGTGAAAAAAGTTTGTTAAAGCAAGAGACACAGACGCCAATTGAGCTATGAAAGCATTTTTTGATTGATACAATTAATATTTTTAACAATTACCTATGATATTTCTACAGCGAGACTGCACCTTCTACTTTCAAGAGGTTTAAAAGCATTTGACAGAAACCTTGGTATTAAGTCAGTTAACATCACTATTATCAAGCAGTACTAGTAAGATTTGTATGTTTATTTTAAGAGTATAGTAATTGACTTAATTTTTTAAATGTAATCCTGGTTTTAAAAAGAAACAACCACGTTTGATTTTTGCATGCAGAAAAGTCAATAAATGCTGTAAATACATCTCCTGTTAGTTCAGCTTTCCTCCTGACATGACAGACACTGCCTTTTGTACTTTTAATCAGTAAAAGATAACACATCTTTTGTCATCTTTGCTGTCGGTCTTCAAAATTCATAAACAACAGAAGGAAGAGAAAGCACAGTTCTGACCAGAGACTGTGACAGTTTGCTGCTTTGGAACATTATAGGTATTGCTTTTAATGATGAAAGAGATGACTTAAAGAATAAGGTCTGAAGGAGACAAGTTACAGTATGTTGCCATTTCACGCAGTAACTGCGTATAGCTCCTTCTGGTGAGCACTTCTGAGTCTGTGGGCTCTGCCCTGGGCACCTGCACCAACGGCCTTGGCCAAGCAGGTGTCTTCTTATAAATGCCAGTTACCTTACATGTGAGCGTCTGCAGTTTAGAAAGCTTTCAACAATATGGGCTGTCATATGGCTATACATACTAGGGCAGATACCTTCAAATGAGGAGGCCACATTTAAACTATATGAAAAAGGTTTTATGATGGAAAAATGTTTATAATTTTCATTAGAAAATTCCTGCAAGTTCTTTTCCTATTGCCTATATTCCTACAATATGTCAATAATAGATGATGTTATAGATGACCACAGTTAAGTTCTGCTGAAAGTCAGTAATTAGAGCCATATCTGATTAATTATCAGAAGCACAATGGAGTGCTGAGCAGTGCAGTCTGATTCATGAGCTGTTAAATTAGTAAACTGGAGGACAAGACACTGATACGTGCACGCTATGAGGCAGACTCACCCTTGAGGTAAAATTTCTGCAAAGAGCAGAAATAAACTGAATCCTAGCACAGGATAAAAGCATTGTCTCCTCCTGTGAGGGTGAATCTGGACTAATTTAGATGAAATTTAGATTTGAACAAGTTCAAAGCTGCCCACATCCATTCTTCTACTTGGCCACATCATTAGCTCCTATAAATTCACGCAGCTGCACTGAGCCCAGCTGAGTTACACCAGTTGACATCAAGGTTGTTATGATTGCAAGACACCTTTTCAAAGTCAGAAAATAAAAAGTACATTTTAGTAGCTGACCCAAATCATAGCGAACCACAGTACAAAAACATCGCTTGAAAATATGACTGGATATCAGATTTTCTCATGCTGTTCCTAACGGGAGTCACTGCCATAACAGAAGTTACTCCAGTCAGTAAGTCCCCAGCGTGTGCTGTCACTGAAATCAATCCTCCAGAACAGTGACAAATATTTACCTGTATATCCCCACCTTCCACTTTAATAATGAACATAACATAAATATCTGGGTGAGAGAAGAAATGAAAAATGTATAATCTAGGGTGATATTTTATTTGCTCATCAGCAAGTTACTCACCCCAGCCAAGAAGAATTTTACAAGGTGCACATAAATATTGCACATAGCCTAATACGACACTCTAATCCTCTAAAATAGCTTTTTCAGGGCCACATGGTGAATCATACTATTGTTAAATTCCAGTGACTCAGGTGCATTTCATTTCTTTGACTTTCATTGGAAAACCATTAACAAAGTATACGATAGGATACATCGTTTTCTATCAGATTCGGCATATTACAAGTATGAAGTTGCCCCTTCCAATTCCCACACCAGACTTCTAGTCAGAAAATGCAAGTTCCATCGCAGTTTCAAAGAAACCCCCAAACCTAACCACCTCCAAGCTTGTCGCAGTCTTCACTAGAGCAGCAGCTTACACAACCTTATAAAAATCATCCAGGCTTTTTTACATGTATCTGTGAAAATGGCCCAAAGCATGACAAACATCGTCTTTAGTAATGCATAAGGTTCTTTTGCTTAAGATAGATGATCAGCTGAATTTTGGGGTACTCGCCATTTTTTCTTCAGCTTTGTCCAGGCAGCAATTTTCCCAGCAAATGGTAGTGACCAAAAAGCTATCCACGGACAAGCTACCTCACAGAAAACTGCAATATGCCTGTGGCCCAAATGCCAAGCGCCTCGGCGGCTAACAGATAAGGCAGCCTCAGCAGAACCGCCTCTTCCTTTCCTGAGACTAGAACCCGTCAAGTCACAGCACAATACTTCACTCTTGCAATTTCTTTATTTCAGGCTATGTCAGTGGGGAAATTCCCTTTCACAGAAGAGCCAAGACCTCTTAATCAGTTACATCTCTGAAACCAACTTAAACATGACTTATACTTGTTTTGTGCTTTTAATGATTTTTTTCCTTCCAAATAAAAGATAGTTCTGTTTTTAATTTTCACTCACAACCGTTTCTGCTCCGTTGCTAAAAAGAAACTGCAGTTGAAAGGCGCTAAACAAGAAAATTCACCATAAAAAGTGTACATGGACAAAGCATGAAAAATATAAATAATAAAATGACCACAGGACTCATATATTCTGAAATACATGCTAAAATTGCATCCCCGGTTCATAATGAACACGATATAGCCTTAAATGATTTTCAAGTGCAAAAAATTTGCGCAGAATAATTCCTTAGCACAAATGTAAAAAAAAAAATGGTATTCTCAACACACACAAAACAGTGCCAGTGAATTCAAGTAAACTACAACATAATTTTTTAAGCCTTTGAGCTGTTGCAGGTTTGTAACTAGAATTACACAGTGGGACACAAACGTGTCTGGTCCGCAGAGTCTTGCTGGTAAGATGTCCACAGAGATGCTCCTGTGATAGTATTCTGTAGGATACATTTTTCTTAATATTCTTCACCTGGCCCCTCATCCTGCAAAATAATCATGCTTACAGGCTGCCTATTGCATGAACAGCAATATGGAATTCAACAACTCAGCAACGTGGAATTCAAAAACCATTACTCCCATATTGTTAACATGCATGTATATATATGAGCATTAACTAAATATTTTGAGGTTGTCAGATTTATCTGTTGTCTTTATACAGTAAAAATGTAAAGACAAACCACAGCATAATGCTCTTGCATTCTTTTTCTGTATTCTCT
This sequence comes from Pluvialis apricaria, assembly GCA_017639485.1. NCBI lineage: Eukaryota > Metazoa > Chordata > Aves > Charadriiformes > Charadriidae > Pluvialis > Pluvialis apricaria. Next base: position 29,703,336 of record CM030014.1, read on the forward strand.
GGGAAAATCATGGAATAATCCCCATTTTGTAAAAAAGCGATTTCATTCTAACTGCCCATAAAACCTTCAGCAATGCTTAGACACAGAGCTCTAGCAGTTTCATCTGGTTACAAAGCCAATGATACTATGCTAACCCAGAACTATGCAGAAAATAAGTAAGAAAAGACCAGCTTGGCAAACTACAACTATTCAGTGATTGCTGGGTAATGCCGGATCTCAGCATGCATTACACAACAGCAGTCCCTGCACCTTTTTGTAGCATTTCAACAAGGTCAAGAGAATACAATCAGCTCCTGGCATCTTCTTGTATTCACTGCAGTATAATCTTTATAATTACTTATCTAATAATCCCTAGTGATCTCTCAACATCTAACACTCAACTCCTTGCCTATTCCTTGTGCCTATCACACTAATGAATAAGCTTTTTCTTCTTCGACAGTTGTATAAACTATTCTAAGTAACCAATAGTCATTCCTTCTATTTGCACGTACGAGTCAGTCATCCACAAAGAACAGTATATTGATTTCTAGAAAAAGAGGATACATGCAGAACTGCAGCCTGGGGTGGCTATTTTTAAACAAACTGCTGATTTAGTGAAAGTACCAACTTGTCTGTCAAAACAAATTCTTACTGAAACTTCAAGAGTTCCTTTTGAGAAGCCATTCAGAGTGATTTTTTCTTCTATCAACATCTTCTGCAATTTTCTTACAATTAGCAAAATACATTTAGCAGAACCTAAGGCAAATCTAGTAACAGAAATATAGCTTGCACACAAATGGTAGCTATTTACGTGGTAAAGAAAGCATCTTCAATCACTAAAATCTGTTCTGATAAAGCTGGCTATAAAGATAGAAAACTTATGAAATCCCTAAAAGTACTACTGCAAAACACTCAGATGCAAAATAATCATATATAGCAACCACAGGGTAATGCAGGATTTCCAGAACATCCAGCAAAACCAAAGTTAAAATATCAACATCCATAATCCCACTGCTTTTCTGTTTCAAAAAAGGGATAACTATTTGCCATCTACTGTGCTAGGAGCAACTAATTCCTGACGCCACTTGCATAGTCAGGAAAGAACATCTCACTGCCTTTACAGTTATATGGAATAGGTCTTCTGGCAAAGAAAAGAATTAAAATAAAATTAAAAACTTGACTAAGAAGGCTATCTTTCTGTGCTTCAATGTTTACCTGACCACCTCCAGGAAGCAAGAAGGAATTCTTCAGCAATACATAGAACTGCTCCGTTAAGTGCATGATAGGTCTCCTTTTCCTCTGAAACTTCATCTATTAGTTACTGCCAGAGGCAACAAACCCCACTCAACAGCTAAGGTTAATAATGAATATATAAAGCTGCTGTTCGAAACAATATGTTCTCCTACACCAACTCAGTAGCATCCAGGCATCCCTAAGTGTAGTATACTTGACAGTGAGAACAATACTTGCAATTAAATTTTTAAGCCATCAAAATGAAAAGCATTATGTGCATTTCTTACACTAGTATATGAATTTGCCTACTAACACTGAGGATTTTACATAGCAATGAAGCAGTTTAAGTAAATGGCTCCAAGGCTCAAGAGTTCACATTACTTATCTTTATACTTTAATTAAATGGTCAACTTAGAATTTCTACTTGCTTCATCTTGTACAACCAAAGAATTCAAGGAAACGATACAAACATGTATGTGCCCTGCCTATTGTCCAAAATGTTTTGCTTGCTCTTGAAAAATATCTCACCTGCACAGGGATTTTTATCTTATTTATACAATTATATATTTATATCTTATTTATATCTTTTATCTTATTTATAAGAAGTGAGATTCTGAAACAACTACAATGAAATTAGGTACCTAACTACATCTGCAATCACATTGCAACTTTCACCCTAAATAAGTTCTTATAATAATTGAAATAAACATTAATAAGCACACAGTTATACCATCTTCAAAACTTTTACTGCACCTCCTCTGGTTTTTGGTGGCAGCTGAAAAGCCAACAAAATGCTGGGCATCATGAGGGGAAGTCCTCAGACCACCACGCAGGGTATTGTTTTAGCATGGCAGAGAAGGACGGGCCCAGGTTTTGATTACTGTGAGCAGTTCTGGTCTCAGCTCAGGAAGGGCAGTTCAAATGGTCAAGTGAATGGAGCCACCACTATTGAAGAGAGGCAAAAAAAATGTCTCGGACTGTTTGGTTTGGAGAGGAGAGGCTTAGGGGAGGCTACAGCTGCGTTTTACAAAATGATGAAGGCACTAGATAAACCGAATGCAAAACTTCTCCCTGCAATACTACACCTAGGGGGCAGGCAGTGAAAGCAACAGAAAATTTGACAACAGGAGAAAGTGTACACTGGGAGGATATGTGCATGTTTGGTGTCCCTAAGGAAGCAGCTGTGGCTGGCAGCAGGGAATACTGGGGGAAGCAAGTGACCAGGTTAGTTTCCCTAAATCGCATCTCCTGTCTGCACTGCCTGGGACAAATCACTGTGCTGGACAGGCCACTAGTCTGACACAGCACGGCATTTCTGACGTTTATGAAGATCTCCGTTATACTTTGTAAGCCTATATGGCTAATGTCTCTCTTTCTTTTTATTGTTAAGAAAAATACACAATGCTTGGTGGGCAGAGAGGCTTCTACAGCATTTTTTTGAGTGGTGCCATTGCACTAAACCAACGACACGGGGGAAAAAAATACAGTTGTGAAGGTGGCTCTTGCCAGTGCGGCAGCCCTCCCTCCTCCAGGGCGAGAGCGCGCTGCTGCGGACAGGGCAGACGGTGGGGGTCCACAGCCTCACCCAGCCAATTCCAGCTGCCACGCCAGGTCAGCAGGAGCTACTTACACATTTTCTGAATTAAGACCTTAGAAATCATCACTGCAATGAAATCCGATTTGTCTCATTAGTTTATTTTAACCGGCAGAACCTCAAATAGCTCAAACTCCCCTTTGACAGGACTGTCACCTATTACGTCCTCAGACACCTCTGGGATTCTCAGAGGTCTTTTAGATCATCTGAACGCTAATTAGCTTATCATATCTAAGCTAATTTCTAATATTTGCATTTCTGAAGTTAAAGGCATGAAGCTAATTTACAGCTAGAACCAAACAATGTAACTAGGCTTAAGTAGCAAATAATGCCTGAAAAAGGAAGGGCTGGCACATACTGTATTGCTAAAAAGCTTAAAGAAAACAAACATCAGGGGTCAGTTACAAAACCAAACAGCGGCTGTTGCACAAGGGGGGAGCCACCTCTTAAAGTGAAGCCGAGAACAAATATGTTACACAGAAAAAGCCAGGTAGATTAAAAAAAAAAAAAAGTACCCATATATCCTCGTTTCCTTTGACTCTCACTGGCACTTGACTAGGTGTTCTGGGGAAAAAAGAACAAAAAAGCTTCAATTTGCTATTTCAAATATATATACATATATATACAGCTGGTCCCGGATATCTGGTTATCGTGTATTTGAGGCGGCGAGCACGACAGCCTCCAGACCCTGCATTTAAAGGCGTGCGTGTGTCCCGCGGTGCCCCGGGCTGGGCCGACGCTGCCCCCGCCCCGCAGCCGCTGCCCCCCGCTTCGCTCCGCTCCGCCGCCGCTGCCCTCCGCTCCGCCGCCCTCCCCGGGCCCCGCAGCCGCCGCCTCCCGCTCCGCTCCGCTCCGCCGCCCTCCCCGGGCCCCGCAGCCGCCGCCCCCCGCTCCGCTCCGCTCCGCCGCCCTCCCCGGGCCCCGCAGCCGCCGCCCCCCGCTCCGCTCCGCTCCGCTCCGCCGCCCTCCCCGGGCCCAGCCCGCGCGGCGGCACTGCGCACCCAGCGAACGCCTCTCCCTCCCCTCCGCGCACTCAGCGCCGCGCTCCGCGCACCGGGCGCCCCACGTTAGGCTTCCCCGGCCCTCCCCTCGGGGCACGGGGGCGGGCGCACCCGCGGAGCCCCGGCCCGGCCGTGGTGCTGCAGGGCCGCCGCCGGCCCGCCCGCCCCAGCTGCCTGCCGAGGCACGGAGCCCGAGGGAGGGCCTCACCCGGCCTGCCCGCAGCCCAGCCGCCGCCAGCCCCCGCGCCGCCGCCTCCCCTCCCTTCCTCCCTCCTTACCGGGGCCGGGCCGGGTCAGTCTCTGCCGGGCCCGTGGCGGGATAAGCGGGGGTAGCGCTGCCGTTGCGGCGCCGGCCTTCCCCCTTCCCCGTCCGGTACCGCTCGCCCTCGGGGCCCGCTCCGCACTGCCACCTGCTCCTGCCAGCGCTGGCTGGGACATCGCCACTTGTCCTTTACCAAGCACCGTTAGGCGCCCTGCTCTTGTTAAGAGAGCAGGGAAGCTGATTTTTAAACCCCTTTATTCACCTGAAGGTGACGTTCGAAACTTTCGGCTTCCTGCTGTTGTTTCTAAGGTCGGGCTCTGCGGCTCCAGGGTTGTGCTTTCAGCGTGGCGAGGTCGATTTGCAACCAAAAAGTGTTTGTGAGTTCTTGTGGCTTTCTCAGAGGCTTGGAATAACAAAGCTCCGCTTTCTCTGTTTGATGACTAGCCTTATAGAGTGACCTTCTTCATCAGCTATTGACTATTTTACAAAATGCACAAATATAATAAAATGTGTATTAAATAGATTCTAGCAAAAAGTGAAGTCCAGAGGGTGTTAAGTAATTTTTTTTATTCTCTTATTTTTTTTGGCATGTAAAATACAGTATGTTTAGATGTCAGAATGTCACCAGCTAGTTTTAGAGTCTACCCAAAACCTCCTATTTTTTATAATGTTAAGGGGAAGCACAACTATTCCTCTTGTCTGACATTGTGGTAAAAAATAAATACTGTGGGAAATGCACATGCAAATGATAAAACTTCACTGCTGTGTGACAGCCGTGAGCAGTGCTTCAGACCTTTGGTTGGCCTTGCGGAAGGCTGGCCAAGGAGTGGTTTCAGCATCGTTTTTCAGGTCTTTGGCTTGTGACTGGGAGCAGGGTATATACTTTTTAGGCATAACTTTAGAAAGTCTGAAAATTTCTCACATAAGCAGTGATCCCTAGAAGTGATATTTTAGGATGACAAAAGCGGCAGTGTGGGCAGTGCTGAAATTGTTGTTTGCCTGTGTGTGGCTGTGTGTTTCTCCATGACATGTCCTTGCTCTCTCTGGTCCTACCCTGTTGCCATGAAGTTTTATTTTAGAATACAATTTAAGACGTTAGGGAAATACTATTGTTAGCAGTGGAGTGATTTTGTTTGTTTGTTTGTTTTTTGTTTAATACAGGAAAAATGTTGGACAAAAAGACTACACAAACAATTTCTTACATATAAGCAGCTTAGACTATAGGTGCTCAGGCTTTAAAATCCTATAGGTTAATATAATGATGAAAAGCCAGATAGGCAGTTTTGAAATTAACTGATGTGTTATGTATAAATAATCTTTCTTATCAAGGGTTCTACAACGTTATAGAAAGAATAATTCCTCCAACTCCCTTTGAGAGAGAAAAGTCCATTTTAAAAAACCTTATGAAGCTGACATCGTCGTGCATAATGGATCAGTTATTTTTGCTGACCAGGCTTACTAAACATATAAAGCTTATCCTGAAAAGGAGTAGCTAGAATTAAAACCTCCTCTTTGTAGATTTTGAATTACTGTAAAGTGTTTTGGGAATAAACAAGATTCCCTATAAAAGGAAACATAGTGCTTCATTTACAGAACAGAAAACCAAACCAAAGATTAAATCTTGTGCATCAAGCTTGAAAACTAAGGGTGAGCATTTGAGTTAACACGAATTAATGTGGCTCCACTGATCTCAATGGGAACTGTTCTACGCTAGCTGAGGTTCTGTCCTTCACCATTTTTGTTGTAAACTGAATTAGTTGTACTAAGAAGCATTTCTTTCTTGTTGCCTTTAAACATAAGCTATCCATTTCAAATTAGAGTTTTTAAGAAACTGTTTAATAAATAAAATGCTTTTTGAACTGAGTTGCATCTAGAGTAAGTTGCTAATGGTAAACAAATGGAGCAGTAGGTCTGATCCTAAACTCTGTTCTCTATTGAGCCCTCTTGAAGTATGTGAAATTGCAAATGGTTTCTGAAAGTGCAGTGATGTAAAAGAGGTGATACGGGAAGAGATGAGTATCAGACAAGAAAGTGTGCAAGAGCTGAAGCACTGCGATGCCACACTGCAAGGGAAGAACAAATGACCACAGAAAATTCGAAGATAATTATGAAAGATGAACTAATTAAAACCTGTCTTCCAGCAATTAAATTGAGACGAAAGTTACCACTGCAAAGTCATGTAACATTCTGACAATTACCTAAAGCTAATGGTAGCCACTGGACCAGCTTCTGCTCTTTATCACAGTAGTCTTATTTTCATGGGTTTCAATTCTGGACTAGTTCCAGTGGGGGTTTGGAGCAGCAATGCTGTTCTGTTACTCTTCCATTACCATTAAGTAAAACATGTTAGAATACCCATGTCAAGGTGTAAAACTATGAGCATGAAATTCCGAGCCAAAGTTGTTCCAGATGCTATGAATCAGTAGCTGTATGAAAATTTGGCATTCGCTGCGGTTCTTGAGACACAAAGCTCCCAGGGTCTTACAGAAGTTACGCATATCAAGGCTGTAGAATTAGGCCTTGTAATTGTAAAATCTGCCAAAACAGCAGCACGGCAAGTCAGCATAATCTTCTAGTTCTTGGCATCTGGCCTTTTCTGATGTGTAGTTCAGATCTGAAAAATACTCTATTGGGAGGAGATGGAGAAGAGAAACATGAGAGAAGTGTTCATTAACCTTTACCCTCCGTAACAGAAATGGAAAGCGTTAGCTTGAAGTCTTGGCTTGGACAACGAGGCGACCATTCACTCAGCTTAATCTATGAAGTAAATACACAAGCTTTTATTTTTAAATTACTTAAATGCTGCAGTTACTGTTTGTTTGAACATTAAATCAAATATTACAAATACAGGTGGACAAGAAAATGTTAACTTCCTGTAAATGAAAATCATTCAGTTGCTTAATTGCTATTAGAATTAAAGGTAAACATTAGCAAACTCGTTATTACTGAGGCGAGAAGTAGAAATCAAAAAGCTAAAATGCAGTACAGAAACAAAGCAAAGCAGGCTCCAGTGTGCTATATTCCTTTGAAGCTGCAGAAGATAAATGAGCAGAGATAGAGACAGGGCACAATACAAAGCATTATTTGAAAGCTAAGGAAAAAAAAACCCAAAACTTAAAAGGGCTCAAATAACAATCATAAAACTTTTTAACTTGGCTGCAAGGAAGACTTATCTAGAAGATAAAATACAAACACTGAAAGGCAGATAAATAAAAATTTCTCACTTGTTTTGGGCTCCATGACAGTCAAAACCGTTTTTTCTCACAGGTGGACAGAATGGGATGTTTGCTTCATTTCTTTCTTTCTTTCTTTCTTTCTCTCTTTTATTAGAGAATCTGTCATGCATGCATTTTTCTTTGTTTTGGGTTTTTTTTTTCCTCTCTCTCTCCTTAATCATCCACTGTTTGTAAAATTTCATCAATATTGTATCTTGGTAGGCATTGTCTTCCATTCGTTTTGTCTTTTCCTTTTTGGTCATTCGTTTTACTTGCTTGTATTTTGAATTTTAGTGAAGTTAAAATAGCTCATTTTGTTTGTATAATGTTTCAGATAACATTCCATATTATCTTTCAGCGGAGTGGTATTCTTGGTTGATAAAATCTCAGCATGAGGGTTATGTTTGGTAATTTAATGACTCTTAAAAAAAATTGTGCGGGGTTGTATCTGGAAGTAACAACAACAACATATATGAGTCCGAGACAATTTTTGTAAGATCATTTAGAAAAACATTTTTTAATATAAGAAACTTGGCAATGTTCCTTTCAAGTGGATTTTATAAAAGTATTTGGCTCCTTGCTTTTCATTCTTCAACTCTTTGGGATGTCTGTTGATGGATATTAGCACGCTACTGTATTCTTCCTCTGTAAGCTACAGAATTTTACCTGCAGGTATTTTTAATAATTGTACTGGAAACCACAGCATCATTTTTGTCAAATGTCAGCTTTCCTATAGCTAAAGCCTCTACATAATTGAAAGTTTGAGATTTAATAGTTCTGCTGAGCTGAAAGTGGGAGTAGTACTGTTATCAAAAGGAAACCATTCCTGTTTGCCCGGCATGGCTCTGTTCAAATTCCAAAAGGACTGAGACAACAAATACTGGTACTTTAGCGTGTTTCTGTACAGCGAAGTTGCTGTGCAGCAAAAGTGCTGTTATGTCCCCACTGTGGTACGTGGGAAAACCAGCCGAGGTAAAACTTCTCTCAGAGGCACGATCCAGTATTGGCACTTGCTGGTCTCCGCGTGTCGATGCGGCGACAGACGGCCCTGTGCTGAGCGGGGCAGTGGCCTCACGAGAGGCGGGGGCGGTTGGGGCACTGCTGGGAGCAGAGCAGGACGTGGGAGGGCCAAGTCAGCAGAGTCTCTAGAGCAGAAACTCCGGTAGCAAAACAGGTTGTAGTGAGAATACAGTATAAACTTTGCATCTGTTTACCAACAATGAAATTGGATTGAAAAGAAACATTCACTTCTGTACTGATAGGTGACAGTAGCTTACTTCTTTGCCGTCTTAGCCCGAACAGAACCTTTCTAACTTTACACTGGTATATGTGAGAGGAACAACAAAGCTTTGGGCACTAAGATGCTCTTTTAAAGTGCAGGGAGCAGTCCTGTAATGATTGGAATAATTTTAATTAAATGACTTTTAGTTAAATTATAGCACTAGTCAAAATTGAAATGTATTGTGGTGGCATATTTGTTCTGATAAAGTTTTGACTGCATAATACTCACCAGTCTCTTGCACAGATAGGGCAGAGAGAAAAGAAAAATGTCTAATACTGGAAAGCATATGGGTTTTCATAAAATTGGATATCTGACACAATTCCATTCTCCAAAGGTACTGAGAGGATTTTGTATTCTTTCAATGCAGAACAAAGACTAATTTCAAAACCTTAAAGGTTTGTTTTGAAACAGAGGTGTCATCTTTTGGGGAAGTCTGTAATTTTTAGAATAGTTTCTTCATAACTCGGAGTTGTGTAACATAGAAAAATGGGTATAATATGTGGATTTCATTATTGCTTATCTGAGAGGAATTGCTGTGAAGGCTCATCATTTCCCCACTCTAAGTAATGGAGGTAATCCAGGCTTCGATTCCTGCTGCCATAGCCACACAGGTTTGCTGAAATGCTCAAGTTTGTTGCTATTTTCTGAGAGCAGACTATAGTTACAGTTTTTTTCCCCTCATGACCTCCTTTTCTCCTCTGCTACTGATCTCAGGAGGAAATTGAGGGAGTTTTTGCCTGCTCATAACTGATCTTACGGTTCTCACCCCAGGATTTTTGTGGACAAACAAAATGGTCAGGAATGTGGTTTCTGTGTTTCGAGGAGGCATTGCAGTGTCACTCTTCCCACAAGAGAATTGCCTCTGTGCACACACGGTGATGATGCTCATGCTCTGAGAAAGCCGTACGTTTTCGCCAGGCCGCGGAAAGCGGTGCTCAGGCGATGGTCAGCTGCAGCCCCTTCACGTGAGTCTGACGCCTGCCTTTCCTGCGGGGCTAGTGTTGCCATCCTCCAAGGACTATTGATGCACAATAGGGTTTTAATTAAGAAAAAAAAATTGTTCATATTTGTACACTTTTTAAAAACATGCAATATTGTACTTTAAAGCATAAAAATTAAACGTGATGTAAATATTACTTTTTACCTATTTTTGTAACATGGTTCTCTTTCTCAGTTTTTGTTATCTGTGTCAGCTAGGGGATTTCACTCTCTCTCAGCCCTCATCAGTCTATGTTTTAATGACTTGGCTGGAAGATTATTTAATCTGTTTTATGTAAACTTTAAAATGATATGATGAGGCATAAATATAATGCTCAAAATCTTGATTTCAGTATAATTTAATATAAAGGATCTTTTACAAAGCAGTATTGTGCAGCACAAAGCATCAAGGCTTTCATCCATCTTTATTGTTTCTCATTTGGGCCCAGATCCACACTTACATGCCAGATGGCAACTGCAGAGGAGTTTCAAGTTATAGCTGCAATAGATGAGAAGATAAGTGCCTCTTGAGAAAGGGAAAGCCAGATTGCATATTCCTTTCAATTGCACCTGATGACTTATTGCTAGTCACTAATTGGCTTGTCCGTACACAGGCAATTCAGAATCTGACGGCAGTGCCTAACTTTATCTGTAGCTCTGTTCTTCCTGCAGAGATCACTGGCAAAATAAACCCTTGCAGAGAAGAATATTTTACATGAAGCTCTGTGAAAAGAAGACCTAAGGGTTTTGGTTTTTTTACCCATTACTGCTGTGGCAAGATTTTTTCCTTCAGGAGAGCCATAAAATCTTGCATGACTGTCATTGTTAGTTATTATTGCAAAATAGAGTAGCAGACTATGGTGTGCTAACATTCAATGGACAATATATGCATGTTAATAAAGAGACAGAAAACTAAATATAAGTAGGGCTTGGACTATTTTTCATTAAAGATATGAATGTTTTAATAGCCATCTTCCTTTCCCACATATTTTAGGCCTGTGTGGGGCATTTGACAACTTATTTAGACTGCATACAGAGAACCGAGAGCCAACTATGAGAAGCATAAAATAACCCAGGAATGAGAAACTGCTGGTTTATTTTCGCTACTTAGAAGCCATCAGCAGCTGAAATGTCTCTAGAGCTTCGGAACACTGCTGTTGCTTGCCATTGTTCTTCATGAAAAACAAAATCTGTGTGTAATAGTACAGCGTATAGCCAACCCTGTTAAAAGTCCTTTAAAAGGTGAAGTATCCACTTAGAAAACAGCATCCCTCATGCAATGAAATGTCGGTAATTTTCTAGCGAATGCAGAACCTGCATTATCTCCCGAAGTCTTCAATTCAAAGCGTTTTCCCTTTTATCATTTTCCCTAGATACATTTTGCTGAATGCAGTGACAGTTTAACAGTTATGTGCAAACAAGAAAAAAAACCCCAGCTTTCTGTCTTACAAATGCATATTAGTTGTCCTGAAGAAAAATGAAGGAAAACCAGGCTATGTAATTAAGATCTTAATGTGCAGTATCTTTGTTACCCATGCGTCTGTAATCGCAGTCCCAACAAAATAGGTGTGAAAGCAAAACATATCAGGGCTGTAATGCCGTATCAATAGGAAAAGAGCACATCTTGTTAAATAAACATGAACGAAAGTAAATCACTGGGAATCAATCGTATTCTGAAAGGTATTCTCAACAAAGAAAGGTGTGAAAGAGTAGAAATATTCTTAAGTACAACAGGACTACATTAAACATGTAGAAAAATGACTGGAGAGATTCCCAACGCTTTAACTGGATTGTGAATTGAGTCCACATCATATAAGTTACTGTTCCTGTTGAGGACTCCATCAGTAACAGATGAGACACAATCACAGACAAGCATCCAATCAAGAGTGAAGCTGTTTAACACTTGGATAGCTGTGTAGTCAAACCAGCAGTCCTCAGGGAAATGAAATTTAGACATCGCAAGTGTGTTAGAAATCAATGAATGCAGATTCCTAAAAATCCTGGGTCAGGTCGTTTCAGTGTTTGTGTTTTGTTTTTTTTTTTTTTTCCCCCTCTACACAAGATCCAGACCTAAAAGATACTGGGGTACTTGCAGTGGCCCCACTGCTACAGCTGAGCCAATAGCTTGCAGCTGACAAGACTTTAAATCCTTTCATCTATATGAAGGAATTACCTTGCTCATCAGCAACCACAGGTGGGTGACAAACAGCACTTATTTAACACAAGGTGGCAGCTCTGTTTTATTGGTTTGATAGCAGCAAAAGGTTATTTATCCAATTGAACACACAGGGCGTCTGTAGGTAACCCCAAAATAGAATTTAACAAAACTATAGGGCTGCATGTACCTTGAACTTGCGAGCGTGAGTTATTGCTGTGGTAGCGTGGCCCTTTGAATGGGGTTTTTGAAAATGTGTGCTTGAATAAGGACTTGGGAGAGTAATCATCATGGTGGTTTCTGTCATAGCTTTGGCAAAATTGTGATGTAGTTGAACAAAATGCCTCTCAAGATGCAGCTGTGCGTTGGTAGATAAAAATGTTTGAGGTACCCTTTGTCATCTTGCAAAATAGGGGGTACCTTGTAGTCTATAGCATTCCTTAAACCCTCTGAGGCAAAATTATTAACTGCAAATTAAGGGAAGAAAGTTTGTTATGATATGAAGTGAACATATTAAGAGGCTAAAACCAAAGACTCAGGATGGCTGGCTGGGGTGGCAGCAAGAATTAAGGTAAGCTTGCCAAGAGATGTTTGAAATTATAGTATACTCTCTAGTTATTCTTCAGGGCATTACTGTTTTACTTCTGAAGCATTAGATATTGGTTATAGTTAGAGGAAATTCAAAGGCACCATTGGGCCAATAGTAGGTTGTGTTATGCAGTTATGGCAAAGTGATATGCATAGTTTTTATGTGAATTTATTGCTCTTGAAGATGCTAGCTTGACTGATATACTGTAGACCGACTTCACCTTTAGACGTACAGCTTCCAAAGATGAAAAAGCAGTTTGGTTACTGTATAGCTAAATGATAGTTTTTCCCAGTGGACAAAAACTACTGTTCTCTTCCCTTAAGATTAAATGTCATTTTTTGAAATTTTTAGAGATTGTTTTCTGCAGTCTGTTTTTTGTTCTCAGCTAATACTAACTGAATTCAGTGGGGTTATGTGACCTAAATCAGGGAGTTTGTTTGAAGCTACGAAGGCTGATTGATCTTGGTTGGAATTGTTTGGAGAGAACAGAGGTGATGGAGATGCTTATTTTTTGATGAGATGGAACATCGTATATTTGTGAATAAGGACCCTCGCCCCGAGTTGGCAATGGTGAGGTACCACGTCTGCATGGGGACTTTCTTATGCTTATTTTTCTGACACAGAGATATTTGTATGTATGAGTAACGTTGATTGTGGCTTTTTTTTAACTTGATGTTTTAAATACTCTCACTGTTGTTTTTATTTGTTAATACGCCATGTTAATACACACATATCTCTGCAAATACAGCAGTGACTAATTCCATTTTGGAGGTCATGCCTGTTACAGGAGGTGCTGTTTTTCCAGATAAAGGTTCAAGGTGCTTTTCATTGAATCACTGCTCTAATAAATCATTTTGTATATATACTAGCATATACAAGTTAGGATATTAATTTCCATGCAGTGCCTGTCATGAATATGTAGTTTAAAAAACCTGAGATGAATAAAGCATATGGCCTTTACATTTCAAGACCGTATCTGTAATTCGCTGTACATTCATGCTGATACACAGACAAAGGTGAATTAATTCCAGACAAAAATGCATCAATGCTCTATTGAATAGTCAATTATTAAACACATAATGGAATCTGTGGTTATCAAGGCATGCTCAGAATGTGCATAGGATGCATAATTTCCACCAGAATGGAACGGAATCAGTCTATTTCTAAAAAATCCAGGCAAAATTATATTAACGTGGGATTAAAATGAGTTATTGCTTCTGCTGTACGATGAATGGGCTTCCTTTACTTCATTTACCCTCTCAAGGGGCTAATTTCAGAGTCTTATTATGTGTACAAACCTAGAAAAATAGGAGTAAACAACATTATTTTCATTGCCCTCAAGAAATAATCGATCTAATTTTCAATGTTCCGTTTTGTGGAGAAATAATGTTTTTGGGAACCGTGCATGAAGGTAAATGTTACAACACAAATGTCCTGGCAGCTGTTCTCATAGCAGTTTGGTTGACTAAAATGAAGAAAAAAGTGAGTAAGTTATTGCTGAATAATGAGAAAAATTTCATGAATGTCACATGCATGAGGTTTTAAATATTGTTAATTCACCTAAATCTATAGTAATATAGATAGTATAGTATAGTTTCATTCAGGAAAAAGAAGTGTTTGAAAATTGACTGGGAAAGCATTGTCAACGAACTATAAACATTATTCAGGCTGTGGCTGTTTATTGTTTTACTGCAATTATATCCCATGATTAATGCATTGGGTCATTGGTCTAGTGCATATTTTTGATTAACATTAGGCAAGCTGCAGATTTATTGCAATATGTTTAAAGACACCACTTAAATTGATAAAGAGGTCTGTCGGGCTGGCTCTATCACTTCAAGTGGATTTTAGGAGAACTTTATTCTCGGTTGCATTAGATGTAACTATGGGTGTAGTTATTCATATATAACTATATATTTTCATGGTTTATAAAAGAATTATATGTCCTGATCTGTGACTTTCAAAAATAATTTTTACTATAATTTTTTGCAACATAAGTAGTTATAGTTATTTGCATGCTTCAGTAAAAGTTGCAAAATCTCCCATTAGCGAGATTCAGCGGGTTGCTGTCAGTTTATTTTCCAAACTGACCTGGACAGTATGTGAGATGAGACTCAGTTATTACTGGCATTTTGTGTATATTAAACAGTAAATATGGGTGATGGAGGGCTTAATATGTATAAATTGGTATATTCAACAAAAAGAAAAAAGCAGAAGTTTGCGTAACTGTAAGATATTGCTAGAATTTCTTGGCTAATGAGATTACAAGAGCAAGTTAATTGATCTGTGTGAAAGTAGAGGAATTCAGAGGCAGAAGTTCAGAAGTTAAGACTGTCCATACATTGCTGTCTGACATAGCTTTTCTTTTAGAAACTTCTGCTAGAATTTGAATGTGAAAATTAGTTCTTTGTTCTGCAATCTGTAATTCTTTAGGGTATTCTTGTAATCATGCTGACCCTCGCTGCACAATTGTTTTGTGAAAGGTGCTTAAGACCAGAATGATTTATATAGTATGTGCAAAGAACTATCTTAGCGGAGTGACTTGATACGTAAGAACAGAAGGAAAGTTTGCAAAAGAGGTGTGATAACGTTTCGCCATTTCTGCATAAGATGTTCAGATGCATCTCCAGGCAGATAATGCAGGTGGGAGTTTTTACTGCAATGAAACACACAAAGAGAACATGTCATGGTTGTGTAAAAGCTGGCGTATCATGTTTCTCTGCATGATATTAAATACTTAAGTCACACTTAGCTGTTTAAAACAGTTATCTGAAATAGCTTGGTATTTTGTGATAACTTCTTGAAGTTAACTTAAATGGAGTAGACTTTAACAAAAACTTAGGAAATGAACGTAGTTAAAATTACCAGTCCAAATCCTCAACATATAACGTGCCATTAAATCCTAACCCTCAACGCATCAGTTCTAACAAAGCTCTGAGAAGAAATATCTTTGTCACTAACCATTCGTTCCACTGGGGATTTGTGAGAGACTGGAACGTCAAATAATTTGCCTCAAAGCTTGCTTGTGTGTACCTTGCAAGGTGTAGCAGCAGACCATTCGTTTGCAAATGCGGCACCACCAAAACCGGCAGCAGAAGACCATTGTCAGGCACCACCAAAGCCGACCCTTGGCTGGGCTGGGCTGGCGGCCCGCCAAGGTCTTTTCCTGGACTTTATAAAAAACCTGTGGAAACAAGCTGTGGTGTGCACCCACCACCGAAGAAACTGAAGACTGAGGACCAACGAGACGTTGCTGGATCCATGGTGGTGACTATCCTTTGCTTATCCTTCTGAACGCTTGCTTAGTTTCCTTCTAATATTTCCTGCCTTTCCTGTCGCTCCATTCCTCTGTACCTACTCAATAAGAAAGGCCTGATTGGCGGCATTTGACCTTGCTTGCGTCTCAACCTCACTCTTGGGATCATTAGTAACCTCCCTCGAGCCCGAAATCGGACCGGGACTTATCAGGATTCTATAACTGAGGCCTCCAAGTGGGAACTTGTCATTAATAGTAATGAACTTCAAGCACCTGTAGTCAAGACATTTGCTATAGCTGTCAGTAAACTAGGCTTCCACTGATGAGCCCATTTATTCTTCTGCTCCAGTCATTGATCAGGCAACTTCTGATGCTGTTTTATGAGTACCTTGTTGATACCACGGCAGATGTAATGGCCTGCTATTATGATTCATGCTGTTACTTCTATTGACCTTTCAGTAATGTTTTCCCAAAGAAGAGGCTATTTTGTTAGCTATGGGGCCTTTGTGATTAATGATGTGATCAGAGTATGGTGAGAACTGTCTGGAATATGAAACTATCTTGACATCAAGGAGGGGCTCCTTTACGTGGTGAGATTTTTTTGCTCATATTTTTGTGGCTTCAGGTATAAACCTCAGAGTAAGTCTGCATCTGCCTAGTTGTACTTCAGGCAATGATGGTTTCTTACATTACAAGCCATACAGGAGCGGGATATTGTTCCAAAAGCTTTCTCATGGATATTCTATCATGTCTTCTGAAAGAAAAGATGCAGTTCCACTCACAAGTTCCTTAAGGCCTGGAGGAGGTCCTGAGGTAGCTCAAATGTTTGGGACCAATGTGTCCTCATGTCAGCCCTAGCTTTGGTACCTCTGTTTAGGGGGGAGAGGAAGATGTGACCAGCTACTACTCTCCAACTTCATGTGAAATCTGTGTGGAATTTTTATTACCTATTTGGGTCTTGGGGAAGGTGGGTATTTGATTTCTGCCCCTGAACAAAACTTTGTTTCCAGGAGACCAAGAGAGTCTGAAAAGATACCTCAGTATCCCCTGTATAAACAGTGCGGTATTCCAACATAGTGGCTCCAGTGACTAAGGACAACTCTTCTTCCTCCTTAGCTCAAGTCTCGTTTTGCTTGCAACTTGCCCAAGTCTTTTCACTTAGCTTTAGGTTTTTGCCTATCCACATTACCTGTATTGTTCTTTCCTGGTTCACTTTCCTCATGCTCTACAGAGCAATTTTACTGTTTCCTCTAATTACTGTTTATGCTAATCTGTGAAACGTTTATGGTGAGAAAGCTCCTCCAAACAACAATCATAATGACATGTGAGTTTTTTATTGTAGCAAGACAGACACAAAAATCAGGATTTGCATTCGTGGTTTGTCAAAATTATAAGATAAGGCTTGTGTAATCTGGTAGCTGTTTTAGCAGCAGGAGAAGGAAATTCAGCCTGTTTGTAAAAAATATTTCCTAAGTGCTGCTTAGATTAGAAAAGGAGAGAAAAGAAAAACAGTTCTGCTGAAAATATATGTAATGGACAGAGCAAACTAGTTAACTTGTTTCTTTCTTCCCCTTAGACATCTGTAATACAAATAAACAAAAAAACAAACCAGCAATTCCATTTGGCCCAGCATCCCCTGAGCTTTCCCAGGCTGCAGTACCTTTACCTTAGCAGAGCTTCAATCCTGTTGTTGGTTCTACACGACTAACGCTTTTACGTGAGGGCCACGTCTGCCTCCCTGGATCCTGGTGCCTGCGTGGTCATAATTGCATCATGCGTAATGTGGAGTAATGTCACATTACTGTAGTGTCATGTCTTTGTGCTGCTAATGTTTCGGAGAAAGAGAAGAAAAGACTGTACTAAAGTAGCTCTTCATCTTTCTTCTGTCCTATCCAGACTTTTCTGCAAACATTTGTTTGAGACTCATGAGTATGGCAAATAGATTTTGATTTTTGTTAAAGCTATGGTGAGTCTGCGCCCCTCGTGCACTGCTGAAATTTGCTACTTCGTTCCTTCCTGTTTTCAGTTTCTCTGCGTTCCTCCCGGTAGCAGTATTTGTCAGTAGCAGAGTGTGACACCAGCACACAGCTCTTAGAGTTGCATAAGCGAACAACTTCGGTGCCAGCTGCAGGACTGTTAGTCTTTTGGAATCTAATACTGTAAACCCAGTGGAAATGATGACAGATTTCTTTGTAAGATAAAAGTTATGAATCTTCAAGGTAAAGCATGGCATTGAATAAAGAACTAGTTAAAAATAAAATTGCGATTATGCATGAGAGGAGCAGTGTCTCTTTGGAGGAAATATTACTTGGATATGCAAAAAGGTTAGAACATTTGTGTCTCTAACCTCTCATTTTTGTTTATGCATACAATGCAGACAGTCAAACAAATACAAAAAGGGCTGGCCTCTTTCACAAGGGAAAGAAAATTGGAATAAACCAGTAGAAACGAGGAGGGAGAAGAAACCCCAAAACTTTAATGTATGTCAACATTGAAATGCAGTGAGTGAGTTCAACAGAACAACTCAATTTCTTTGCAATTTGCGGGAAATGGCACAGTGAAGTGAGCAGGATTGAAGAAGATAAAGTATGCCTGATGTTCTCACAAAGATAATGGGCTTTGCTTAAAAGAAGTCTTACACTCCAACAAAATATCTGGGGAAAAAAAAAAAGAATGAATAGCTAGGGAATGTAATACCTGATTTAAATCTTTTCATATCTAAAATAAAGCATCTTAAGCCAAGAACATCTATGGATGTGATATTCCTAGAAACAGGTATATTAAAGGAGGGTTAGGCTAAAGGGAGCATAATTAACATTTAATTTATTCGTCTCAAGAGTTTCCTGAACCCTACATAGTAACGCTGAATTGTGAGCTAGGCAATAAAGGGCTCCACTTGTAAAGTTTTCTGCAGTGAGGATGCAGCTGCTCGTTATCTCTGAAATTACTTTATGGAACTGAATTCACATTTCCTACTAATTTGGGTTTCTTGAAACATGAATAATTTGAATCAAAGCAATAGTAGGAAAGGTGGGGGTTTTTGCCAAGGCTTGCAATTCAGTGAGGTTAATGACAGTGGTACTGCTTTGTTCAAGAAATGAATTTGCCCTTAAGTTAGAATAAGGATTCTTCAAAAGAGATGCTTCAAAAGACCTGGGTAACTTTTCTTCCTATCAATCATTGGCACTTGTTACAGAGGAACTGATGATCTTTAAAACGTTTATTAACTTAACATCCATATCAGGTAAGGATATACTGTCTGCATTTTAGAGAGGAAAAAATGTATACAGATTCTTAAAACCGTTTAGGTAGATAACCCCAAAGTAATCTATAGCATCTGAGTAACTTTTGAAGGCCTGGGTTTGTGTAAGTTGGCCAAGGTAAAATAGGAAATTTGTGAAATAATAGAAATCCAAATTTGCATCTCAGGCCAGCACTCTGGGCAATGGACCATCTTTGCCCTGCAGAACTCCTACAGCTATCGAGTGGCAGACTTCTCTGTGTGAAGATGATATTCTGATGCCACCAGTGTCAGTAAGAAGTGCCCCCCCCCACCCCGCACTTTCCTTTAAAGTATTTGTTTAGTAAACAGTATAAATATTTTTGAACAACGTATCTAGAATTTCTTACAGTAGTCATGAGGAATGATTTTTTTAAATTCCATCTATAAAAGGGGCTATGTCAGTATGGGCTTAGAAGCAAGAAGGAATGTAAGAAAATATAATGCAACTATTTTAAAATGTGGCTGCCCCAGTCTTGCCAAAGGAAGGGTTAAAATAGTTTTTGACTCGCAGATGCAGAAGTGAAGGATGTAACACAAAGAATAATGGAGTCATGCCAGTTCTTTTAGCAGTAGTAACAGGCAATGAAATCTTGGGTCTATACCATTCGATATTCGTCTCTAAGCTGTGCAGTGTGGAATACTTAAAATTAATACCGAAAAAGGAGACAACCTATGAAAAGTTAAAGCAACTGATACCAAAATTGGTAGGAAATTGTACCAAACGTTTGTAGGATGAAGCTTATTGGTAGCTACTTTCTACACATGTATGCTTCTGCAACTTTATATACTGCGTACCAGACTGAATTGTCTAAAAAAATGTAATTTGGTTCACGTACCTGCAAGTGCGAATGAAAGAAAACCCACCAAAAAAAATCAAATAGTATGAATGCCTCTTTGTAGACTCTGTAATGGAATATATGGCTAATTTTCTTAATATTATGCATCAGTAAAATCCTTGTTAGCATTGCAATTGTGCCAGTAGTGCAACTTATGCAGAAGTTAGTGATCATTTGCTCCTCAGATGTAGTTAATGGATTAGCATGGAAAGTACTGTATAGTTTGATTTTGATACATTCAGACTAGAATTCTCTTTAGCAATATTTTAAATGAAACATTGGCACCACTAATAAGAAATCCATACAATTGTTACAAAAAGCCCATAACTAAAAAATATGAAGTGAGGAAAAGCTAGATTTCATGTGCTGGTGAACAGAACAATAATAAGCTTCTTCAGAGAGAAGACTGAATTAATGATAAACGGAGGCCTGAAAAAATGCATTTGCTTTGTAAGGAAGTGATTGTTGTATATGGCACTTAGCCTCCAGTTCAGTGCAAAATAGAAAAGCACACAGCTAACCTTCCCGTTGTGGGTCGCTGTGTTAGCTTCTGTGGGGCTTTGCCCATTAGCGATGTGCTTTAGGATGCCAAAATGAGGTCCCATATGGGTTATTTATGTGCTGTTCCCTGATCCACTTCTAGTGTTTGCATGTGAAAGTATGTGATATTAGAAGTTAGGTAAAACTACTCTTGCCCAAGTGAGCAGGACAAACGTAATGATCCCATTTTATTGTCATAGGTTGGGATTTCACATAGATACTCATGCAGCTCAGTGTAAGTGCCAGAGCTGGTCTTATTGTATGTGCAATGGTAACAGTATAGAAAAGGGTGGTAAAGTGAGAGGACAAGTTTAATTTGCCCTGAAAATAGAGAAAGGTCCTAAGATACCACCAAACTTCTAGATACTGTGGGGTTTTTTGATTTGTGGCCTTTCACCATTTCTTCCCAGATCTGCTGTCACCAGCCATTTTCTTACACAACAGTTACAAATGTACTTCTCCCCATATCATAAATTTCAACAGGCAAATAATAGGTTGTGCTTGTAATAAACATGCATGATCATTCTGCTAACAACTTCACGTACAGCTGACATTGAAAAGTCCCTGTTCCCATACCAAAGAGTTGTTGTAAGTGGCACAGTCCTGCCCTAAGGGATGCAGATATATTTGTCTCTTCCCTTTTGAGGTGATTAATATAATTTTCCTCTCAGAATCTGGAAAGCTGGCATATGTTCATTTTTCTGCCTTATTCATTCAGATTCTCACTGGCATTTACAAATACAGGTATCCAAAACAATGTAACAAGCTGCATCAGTTAGGGAGATTGTTCCCACCTCTTCCCTGTGCATCCAGTCATTTTCAGTTGGAAATAGCCCCTTTTTACCATTTGTGTTTTACTGTTGCATCTTGCTGAATGTTTGGCTGTTACAAAAACTGCATGAAAACAAGTAGCTCGACAAGCTGGGATCAGCTGCTGAATTCAGGAGAATGCACACAGCAGAGTTCCCAGTGCTGTACTGGCATTTTGTCTGATCTTGGATTCAACTGAAAATCTTATGCTTTAGTCTTAAAGCTTTTGCAAGGTATTTCAAAGGCCATCCTTCAGCAATCTACTGTAGCAGCTGTGATAAGCACAGTGAAGGACCTTTGTAGAACAACTGCTACAAGAGATGAAGAGGCAAAGTCTAATTATGCTTTAAGTCTATTGCAACATTTTTAACTCAGAATTTCTTCACAACATAATGTTTTGTTCAAGTTATTTCTCACTGAAAACATTCAGATTACCCTGAGAAATGACCCAAAATATAGGGAAGCCTGTCATATGCTGACCTGTGCTTTTTAATAATTTCTGTGAAATTAAGATACTAGGAATTTAAAGGTATTAGATTCCTACAAAGATAGGTGTAAAAATTACCTATTTTAGTTCTAATAAAATTACCACGTTTAGTTACATTTCTCCATTCTAAATTTTGGAGGTATTATTGGAAACAATTCTTTCTCTAAAGTTGAAAGTAGTACTCTTTGGTCTAGTCTGATCCATGGGAACTCATATTACTGCTCATTGCTCATACGGAGGAAGGACTTCACATCTGTAAAATATTTTGTCTTCTGCATGTAAGAGTTTAAGACTCATCTTGGCTTTTGGGACCTTTGTTAAGATATTTTCCATGGTCATATTTTGAAAATATATTTTTCTTGATTTCCTTACACATCAGTATGCCTACCCCTGTCTCCCCGAGAATTGTGCTCTGAGACTAAATTCCTTCTGATACACAAGGGATAAAGAAAAAGCAAACAAGACAGTCTCACAAATACATAATGAGATGGGCTATGAAAGTGCACAGCCCACACTGAAAAAGACAAGAAATATTCCAGCTGTACTCCAAAAAACATGGCAAATGTCACACTCTCTGTATGTTGTTTCCAGTTCTGTAATACAGTTGAGGAAGTTCATGTTATCTTGGTGGCAGCGGTATATTGGCATTTTGCTTTGCTCATCTTTGATATGGAGGAGCCACAGTCCTTGCTAGTCACTGAGCCAGTTGGGGTTTGTGGCTGATTGGCATTGCCGCGGTGGCTCAGACCATTGGAACATGTCAGCGAATCTGAGCTTTCATGTCTCGGATATCAGAATGAATCTGATGTTGTCTCACCTATATGAAGTCACCCTGGTACATCTGAAACTGTTATTTGTTTGGATATTGAGTGGTTTTCATTAGTATTTACTGTACAGCTTCTGCTTTTTTAGGGGAATAATAAATATTAACAATAAGCTGTATAGCTGAATGTAAACATCTCTTACAGATACTGAAATACTGCTAAATCAAAACCTACAGCGTTTAGATTTTAGGTTAAATGAATTTCACTCAAACAGGTTATGTGTTCAGAAGTGAAACTTGCTTCCACATTAGAGCCTGGGTGTTGTTTACAGCCTCCGTAGGCGCACAGCCTGCTGCCCACACTTGCTCTGTGGCCCTGGTCTTGCCTGTCCTTCCATCGCATCTCGTCACTCTCGTGCGCAGGTCAGGGGCACAGGTCACTAGGCCAGCACAACTGCTCTGTCTTCCACCCTTGCTGTGTAGAAGCCCCGGCTTTAATTTGCGCTTTGTATGTGCCACCAGTGCTATGCCAGGAAGAATTTTTCTCTCTGAACAGCTGGTGGCAGAGAACAGAGTTCCACTTAATGTGAGATCAGGCATTCATTTGCTGCTTTTCACTATGTTGTGTCAAAAATACTTTGAATGAAACGGGTCCCTAGGAATAGGATATTTCCTCAGACCTTCTGGTTAGCTTGGTTAGCTGAGAAAAGGGGTGTGCTACAAGCAGAAATATGAGCTGTACAAGGTCTGGCAGTTGAAATGGAAGAACATTTATTTTGCTGTGATGGATGATTGGTGTCTCAGATTCAGATCTGCTTTTAGGTTATGTTAGGAATTATCTTTGCGTTCTGTGTTTCACCCACATTATGAAATCCTACATTGCTCTCTGTCTTTCCTTTAAATCATTATGCATGCCGGTCTTTCTATCACTAGTATGATTTTCTTTAATTATAACATTAAAACTTGATTTTTAGATGATGTTATTCATTATTTAATACTTTTACATAATGATGAGATAAGAAACATTACCAAAGAGACTGGAATGCTGAGCTCTAACAGCTACTCACTCATCTAATAAACCTGGGGCTGGGTAGGATGGTGGAGCACTTGAGAGCTTTGGGAACAGGGAGCTTAAGTTGCACAGCCTAAAGAGGCCTAAGTCATCTGTCAGGGTCCTAGTCCCCTCCAGATCTCCTGCTGGAAAATGCTGACCAGCTTGTCTTCATGACACATGGATTACCGATGAGGTAAACGGTGACTTTCAGAAGCTGCCACACCTTTCCCAGATGCCCACTGCTATCGAGCAGGGGTGACTGCTTGGGAGCCCTTGGGCAGAAGCCTCCTCCTCGTGTCACATTTGGCCAGCACAAACCAGAGCTCAGAACTTGAGGATGTCAAAAGGTCCTGAAAGGAAGGAGGAAGGTAATGTGAGTTTGGGAAGGACGGAGGAGAATGGGACACGGGGAGTGTGAAGAGATTTGCTCAGAGCAGTCCTAACTTGTGAGTGTGCTTTCCCCCTTTGGCAGTGCCTCATGAACAGAGGGGTCAGATGTCCAACAGCAGCTCCATCACCCACTTCCTCCTCCTGGCATTCGCAGACACACGGGAGCTGCAGCTCTTGACCTTCTGGCTCTTCCTGGGCATCTGCCTGGCTGCCCTCCTGGGAAACGGCCTCATCATCACTGCCATAGCCTGCGACCACCGCCTCCACACCCCCATGTACTTCTTCCTCCTCGACCTGGGCTCCATCTCCAACACTCTCCCCAAAGCCATGGCCAATTCCCTCTGGGACACCAGGGCCATTTCCTACCAAGGGTGTGCTGCACAAGTCTTTTGCTTTTTCTTTTTCATATCAGCAGAGTTTTCTCTTCTCACTGTCATGGCCTATGACCGCTATGTTGCCATCTGCCAACCCCTGCACTACGGGACCCTCCTGGGATGCAGACCTTGTGTCCACACGGCAGCAGCTCTCTGGGGCAGTGTTTTTCCCTATGCTGTGCTGTACACGGCAGATACATTTTCACTACCCCTCTGCCAAGGCAATGCCCCGGACCAGTTCTTCTGTGAAGTCCCCTAGATCGTCAAACTCTTCTGCTCACATTCAGACTACATCAGAGAAGCCGGGCTCCTTGTAGTTAGTGTCTTACTAGGATTTGGGTTTTTTGTTTTCATTGTCTTTTCCTATGTGCAGATCTTGAGGGCCGTGCTGAGGATCCCCTCTGAGCAGGGACAGCACAAAGCCTTTTCCATGTGCCTCCCTCACCTGTCCGTGGTCTCCCTTTTTGTCAGCACTGGAATGTTTTCCCTCCTCCATCTCCTCCCCATCCCTGAACCTGTTGGTGTCCTTTGTGTACTTGGTGGTACCTCCAGCAGTGAACCCCGTCATCTACAGCATGAGGAACCAGGAGCTCAAGGATTTCCTAAGGAAACTGATGACTGGTTTCTTTTCAGAAGCAGCAATGAACTGCCCATATTCTTCTGCATAATATTGCATATGATGTAACTCGTTACAGGCCTAGACTGTTATTGGTTTTGGTCTTTTTTTTTTTTCATTTCATTTGGTTTCATTGGTTTTCAGCTTCTCTGGGTTGTATTAATGCTGTCAACAAAAAGAAAAGAGTCATCCTTTATCCTCTTTCTGTGTCAGGATCTGCCTGTCTTGTGCGAGCCAGAGACTTTGTGTAAATAAGGAGCTGCTTTCTCTGTGTGTTTAAACAAAAGAAAGGATCCTGAACCACCTTGTTTCTCCAAGATCCTTTCTCTGAGATCTTCTCTGGAGCTGCAGGGGCAGCATCTGTGTGCTGAGGTGGAGGGGGCAGGAGCCACCTGAGCTGGGTCTGCCTGCCAGCCTGACCAGCATGGCCCTGGGCACTGCAGCTTGCAGCTCTGCAGAGCCACAACACCAACTCGGGGGCTGTGGGATGCCTGGGGAGGGGGTGCAGGAGTGGCTGGCCAGGCCAGCACGGATGAGTTCTCTCGGGAAGAGGTTCTGAGGGGAGATGAGACGTGCCAGGAGAAGAGCAGGGCATTGTGTTTGTGCAGGGCAGACATGGAAAGAGAAACCCTTTGCTGTGGGGGGTGGCAGCTTGGGGCAGGCTGCCCTGTCCCTGGGGCAAAAGGACCTTCCTGAGGATGCCCTGGGCCAATTCTCTCATGCCATGCTGGGAAGGAAGGTTGGCACGTGGGGCTGCAACCTGCCTGGGGTGGAGATCTCCTCAGCATGCTGGCTGGGTGAACATTCTCACTGGCCTCCATGTCCTGCTGGGGGACCAGTCCCAATGGGGCTGCTCTGGGTCTGGGCTGGGGAGAGGGCAGGGAGGTGTCCCTATTCAGGGGGGGTCTGGGCTGGCAAGTGTCCTGGAGACCAAAACGCCAGGGAAAAATCCCAGCTTAAACAGTGTTGTGTTTCTCCTGGAGAAACTGGCTGCTCATGGCCTAGACAGGTGGGCTCTTTGCTGGGTAAAAAACCGGCTGGGTGGCCGTGCCCAGAGGGTGGTGGTAAATGGAGCCAAATCCAGCTGGTGTCCGGTCACAGGTGGTGTCCCCCAGGGCTCGGTGCTGGGGCCGGCTCTCTTTAATATATTTGTCAATGATCTGGATGAGGGGATCGAATGCACCCTCGGTAAGTTCGCAGATGACACTAAACTAGGCGGGCGTGTTGATCTGCTTGAGGGTAGGCTGGCCCTGCAGAGGGATCTGGACAGACTGGGCCGATGGGCTGAGGCCAACGGTATGAGGTTCACCAAGGCCAAGTGCCGGGTCCTGTGTTTGGGTCACAACAACCCCATGCAGTGCTACAGACTGGGGGCGGGGTGGCTGGAAAGCTGCCCAGCAGAAAAGGCCCTGGGGGCGTTGGTGGACAGCCGGCTGAGTATGAGCCAGCAGTGTGCCCGGGTGGCCAAGAAGGCCAACAGCACCCTGGCTGTATCAGGAACAGTGTGGTGAGCTGGACTAGGGAAGTGATCATCCCCCGTACTCGGCACTGGTGAGGCCCCACCTCGAGTACTGCGTTCAGTTTTGGGCCCCTCACTACAAGAAGGACATTGAGGTGCTGGAGCGTGTCCAGAGAAGGGCTGCCAGGCTGGTGAGGGGTCTGGAGGACAAATCTTATGAGGAACGACTGAGGGAACTGGGGTTGTTTAGCCTGGAGAAGAGGAGGCTGAGGGGAGACCTTATCACCCTCTACAACTGCCTGAAAGGAAGGTGTAGAGAGGTGGGGGCTGACCTCTTCTCCCGGGTGACAAGTGATAGGACAAGAGGAAATGGGTTTAAGTTATGTCAGGAGAGGTTTAGACTGGATATTAGGAAGCATTTTTTCACAGAAAGGGTTATTAAACATTGGAATGGGCTGCCCAGGGAGGTGGTGGACTCACCATCTCTGGAGGTGTTTAAAAAAAGGGTGGATGTGGTACTTGGGGACATGGTTTAGAAGTGGGTTTTGTCAGGGTAGGTTAATGATTGGACTTGATGACCTTAAAAGTCCCTTCCAACCTCAGCAATTCTAGGATTCTGTGATTCTAACACTGTTTAAGCGATGTTTTTCCCGGCTGGCTCTCTTCAGAGCAGAGATATCCCCCTCTCCCTGCTCGAATGAGGCAGGTGCCAAAAACGCTGTTCAAAGTGGTCTCCCCTTGAGGGCAAAGTGCTCTGTAGCTTTTCAGGCAGCTCGCCTGCACGGTTCCTGCTGAACCCTCTTCTGGCTGCACACAGTGCTCTGCGAACTGCTTCCCAAAGGCGAACCGCTTCCAAACTGCACACACTCGCAGCTCACAGAGCACAACACTGTTTAAGCGATGTTTTCCCTGGCTGGCTCTCTTCAGAGCAGAGACTTGACTATGAAATTCTCATTCCTTAAGGCAGGGAAATGGATCCCTGTTGCTATTCCTACTGGAACCCAAACACCTACAGAACACAGTGGAAATTTCCTTTCTTTGAGAACTGGGTCAGAAAAATTCTTATACACTGAGACAATGCAAGAAGCAAGGTTTGACACAGAAAACGTACTCAAGTTAGAAATGGAAATGAAGGTACTTAGCCATGAAATAGTCTCTGGAGGTATAACAACCCCAGAAATAGATGCCTTTATTTTTATATCACTAAGTAACTCATGCCTCATGTTCTTCTTGATAATTGTCAAGGATTTCTATAACTCCTGGTTCCTCTGACAGAAAAAAGTTGAAGACCAGATGGGACTGATGGATGCCATCCTCCAAATCACACAGTATAATTCAGCAATAGGAGCTAAATAGTCATAGCCCGTAAATAGGTGGTTTGTCTCAACTGGAAAACAGTGGTTTCACAATACCTATCTCTGCTGGATAACACTTAAAAATTCATCCACTTGCACTCTAGATTTTTATTTATTTTTTAATATGTAAGTGGAGGAAGGTAGTATGAAAAGCTGGCAGGACAGGTCACTGAATTTCATATAGCTGCATTGAATAAGGGTGAGTAAGAGAGACTTTAAATCGCTGTTTGATTACTGTGTTGTCACTATTCCTCGAGTGTAGGTACAGCGGGATGAGTCCTGCCCCAAATCTTGGTGGCTGTAAAGATCCTAAGAGAGCTCTTCCACTATCCAGCAGTAGATATTTCAACTTTTCATGCTGGCTTGCTTTGGAATTCTCCCCAAAATATAGAGGATTTTATCTTCTTTTCACCATGCCAGCCTTTCCCCTCACCTCAAGAAAATCCCCACTTGTTTCCCATTTGAAGAAATCTTAAAAAAAACAAAAAAGCACAAATGAAGTGCAGCTAGACATCCATGACAGTCTTCTGCAAACACTGCATTTTGTGTGTTAATTAGAAAAGCAAAGAATTTATTTCATGACTAATTGCTTAAATTTATTTAGTTTTTGATATAAGGGAGTTTCAGAATGAGGGAATTTGCATTTCATGTGAGGGAGTGAATGAAAGAACACCAGAAATGCAGCTTGAAGTTCAGGTCAAACAAACCCTTCCTTATTAATGAAGTGTTGAAATTGCCTTGTATGCACCAGGAGAGGGAGCCCAGCAAGTAGAGCCAAAGTTAAGCTGTTTCTCAAAATCGTACAGAAGACTACAGAGTTAAAAATTATATTTTCTGTCTGTTTCACTATATTTACAGCATGAAACCGGTAGCAAAATGTTTCATTTTGATGTTCCATAGGAGTTTGTTAGTGAGCTGATCAGAAAGGGTAATTTTCTTATTTCAGATGTTGACTTCCCATTAGAGACCGGAGACAATGGCTAATGACAAAGCAATCTGTTTTAATGCTGCAGAGGCTTTACAAGAGAAGGGTGCTCTCTACGTGGATTTGTAGGTCTTCTCCTGGCACAATCGTGTTTCATTGTTTTGATCAAGTCACCATTTACAGGGTACACATATGTCATGATTTTCTAACTGGAAATATGTCAGACAGGACTAAAGGATCTGTGACTGGTATGTTCATAAAGGTCAAATTGCTCTCATTAGAGAGGAGATAACTGTGTTCAAAACTGCTCATTATTTTACTGGAAAGGTTTGATTGTTCCAGGTACTTCTGGAGCAGTCCTTCTTGCAACTAATGGGTATAAGTATGCTACTTGGTAGGAATACTAGCTTCTCCCCCTCCCCTACCACCCAATTTGAAGTGCAATCAATTAACTTTTAATTTTAGTGCTCTCAGATTTCAAATTTTGCTGTGTATGTGTGCCAAACTTGAACTAGAACAACTTATCCGAACCAATATGGAAAATGCTAGATACACTGGTAAAACATTTCAAAGCTTTTTAATATTTCTGTTTAATTATAAAAGTTGGGGGCTTTATATGAAACAGCAGTATGTCAGGTCTTATGTTCATAATGTACACTCCAAAATCACTAGTAGACTTTTGTTATAACTTCCAGAGAAATAAAATAGAGACCAGAACTCACACCACAAATTAAAAAAACCTTGCTTTAAAGTTTCTTGCCTTTGAGCCTACAAGATGTATAGCTTTTGTTGGAGTCAGATACAGTCATAGAAGCTTTTTGTTATAATATCAAGAGCCTGAACAGATTATTGTTATAGATTAAGCCTTGTTAGTTAGGCACATGAAAAATGAGTGGAAGTGATGGTGGAAATAAGTGCTGTTACATCCTTCAAATGGTGCAGCATATTTAACATTAATTCCTTGAGGAAATAATCTATTTATGCTTTATGTGAATGTTTATTTAAAAGGAACTAGTATCCTTGTGCCTTATAGCTGTCTTTGTGTTTTGTGTTGTCTCGTACTACGTGTGGCAGGGGGATAGAGGAGTGTCACACGACTGTTTGTGTAAGACTAGGTTGTTTGTTAAATCTGTCAGCACGCAGGAAAATTTTTGTATTCAGAGAAAAATAGAATAACTGCAAACTAGATAGATCTATATTTTTAGCTTCCTTTCAGACAACTACTATTTTAAGGAATGTGATTTCTTTGGAGACAACAAAAAAACATTGGATGTTAATATAGGAAGTTGACAATGAAGGTGTGAAGGTCACCATGTAGAGTTTCACGTTATGCTTAAAACAGCTATTGAAATGGTGTAGCTCTGTTCTCCTTCAGGTCTAGTGATTGTGTGATCCTTTGGTGAGCTTTATCACTTAGTTGCTCCTAAGGACAAATAATGGAGGGAGGGGGGAAGAGGGAAGTGGGAAGTGATTTCCGTATCAATAAAATGATGTGATTCACTGAACCCTGACTACCCATTTATAAGACCAGTGCAAGGAAGGCAATGGGAAGCTGCAGATGGCAGTATGTGCATGGAAGGACGAAGGAATGGAAATGGACAGCTATTTTGGCAATTGGCTTGCAACATGAAACTATGCCTGCAGTGGAGGGAGTCTCG
Source organism: Pluvialis apricaria (assembly GCA_017639485.1). Classification (NCBI taxonomy): domain Eukaryota; kingdom Metazoa; phylum Chordata; class Aves; order Charadriiformes; family Charadriidae; genus Pluvialis; species Pluvialis apricaria. Next base: position 29,733,430 of record CM030014.1, read on the forward strand.
AAGGAAATGAAGCTCTGAGTTCAAATAAAGTAGAAAAAATGGTTGGAGAAGAGGGATAGAGAAAATAGAAGGACACTGATTTTTTTTGAAGAACCCATGTACAGAGCAGTAGGGGAAAAGATTTCTAGAAGATAAGACTTGAGTGGAAGAAGTGATAGTCTGTAGCTCCTGTATTTGCTCAACCTAAATGACTGAGACCTTTCTGGTTGCATAATGCAGCTGCAGTTGCCCAGTTTCTTCATCTAGAGCACAAGCATGTTTGGCCTCTAGGTCTAAACCCGAAGAATTCTCAAGAGTATTAAGGAAACTGAAGTTAAGAAATGCACGTAGTTGTGCCTTTCTTTAATAAGAAGAGATCAACTCTACACTTTAAAGAAGAAAAGTCTGTTTCCACTCTTCTGTGTCTCAAAAATGTGAATGTAAAGAATGCCTATCAAGCGTGCACTGGTAAGCGTAAGGCTCGGGAATGGGAGTGCCTGTAGGCTCCTTGAGCCAGTAGCGTATGAGGCCTGTGGCTGTGAAGGTGTAACTGGTAAAAAGCCGACACCGAGACAATGTTGGAGAGGCTAAGAAAATAGTCAATACTGTAGTCAATGCCATCCAAGTAAACCTAACAGTTAAGAATTCAACTTGTAATACTCAGAGCATCAGTATTTTGCAGGGTCAGCAGAAGGAAGCTTAATCAGACCTGTGACATTGTCCTATACCTTATCAGATTTTTGGTTTGCAGGGCAGACTGGCATATGATAGGGGGAGGGCAGAGCCCACCTTAGCTGTCTGTCTTAGAGTTTTTCATTGCTACCTGTCTGACTGTGGCAACAATAAGATACTGCTTTATCAATCTATAGCTCCTCCCTTCCCTCTTTTTGGGGTAAATTCAGGTAGAAATACACAGACAAGGATATACCAGGTACAAAGAAAGGAATATCTTTGCAGTCTTAGTGGTTCATCTTGTGTGTCTGTGCAAGGATATAAAATAATGTCACTAGATTACTGAGAGACGGTTTAACCACCTTATTTTGCAGATCCAAAGCACTTAAAAGTTCAGATACTTGAGGCAAACTTATGACATGTTGTTGGCTGTCTCAATGACTGTTCTCTCTGCCCATCTTTTACTTGATTCATACTATACAGCAAACACGAATCATGTCACTCTTGACATTTTTAGGCAGAGATTACATTCGGATAGATAGTACTAGACAGTACTGAGGTTGAGGTGGTATTGGAAGGTGCATCAAGGAGACAAAGGAGATATTTGTGCCTGAATAGACTTGAATGAAAATAAAAAAACCCTATGTTTTTGAGTGGGACTGGAATAGTAATTGATACCCCCTGTCATTCTACATGGCTACGGCAGGGGCTCTGGGCAGTTGTAGCAATACTATGATGAACAGATCCTATGCTGACTTCTCTAGTTTGTGCACACTGGTTCCTCAATAGAAGTTTCTTTGGCCTTCATGGACCCTGTTGAACTGCTTTGAGGCTCAAGAATCGGGGAAATATGTGCCTTTTCCTGTCATAACAGATGTCTTTATTCTGCCTTTTACTTCCTTATGACATTTATCACCATCTCTGGCCTAAGTATTTTGATGTCTATCTGACAGTGAGTAAATTCTATTCCTAAAGAATATTCTTTTCTATTTTTGTGATCTACAATAACTAAAAATTAAGGTTTCCTTTGAAATGACAATATTTTTTTGTCTTCTACAGTTGGTGTTTATGCATGTTGCTTTCTACCCTTGTCAAGCATTAGGGAAGAGGAGGAGACCTGTGAGCTTCCTGGTTTTGTACAATATTTCACAACATCTGTTTAAGGACAAAGGAAAAAAAAAATCTCATTGCTGTCAAGGGCTATTGCTTATCTTCTGAGCACAATGTTAGGCGTTGTTGTGTATGTATATATTATAATCATCATGTAAGTAACCGAGGCAAGGCATTCTGAATAACTTTGCAGAAAGCATGTTAGTTTTTGTTTTGTTAGGGCAATTCTGATGCGTGTTTTTAAAAATATAAGTGAGGAAAAACTTAAATATAGATAGAAAGGAAGCCTGACCTTATTAAAGTGTCTCTGATGTCTCTGATATCTCTGATTACCCCTACTACATGTGGGAATACAAATGAATTAAGGATATCATCATTAGGATTAATTAATTCTCTTGCATCCACTTGGTGTCTTCCAATCTTTCTTAAAATGGCTATGGGTCAGGATGCTACCATTATCAATTGGTCATTGGTTTAGTTTCAACTTTCAAGTGTATCAAAGGTCAATTAATAATGAGTAGGTGGAAATCAAGAAGTAATTCTAGTCCTTCCCATTTTTCAAAAAATCTCTTCCTCCTCACTTATCTGTCTGTATGCTTAATGCTTCAAGCTGGCAATGACAGGAATTGAAATAACTCGAACTCTGCCATTATTATACTGTTCCAACCCCGACTTAAATGGTGCTACTGTGTTTCTTGCTGAGTTAGGCTCTCTTGAAAGAGTTAGGGTAGTGTTCTTTTGAATGCCAAATCAATACCAATAACCTGTTGAGCTCCTGAGCTCAGGCAGGCTATGACAAAATCCGTTTTATTCTTAGTGACTTGTTCTTAACAATCTGTAGTTCATAAAGAAGCTCTGGCCTGAGCTTGTAGAATTTTTTGTGGATAGAAACTACTCATTATATGTTTTATAGTGGTTAGACTTTCCCGTGTGGCTCTGGATATTATAGTGCCTACAGAAAATGATGGCATTTTAAGTTCAGCAGAGGAAGAAGTGGTGGTTGTTCCTTTCAAGTCACTTTAACACAGAACACTTCCTACAGCAAAGTCATATTTCCATTGTTGAGAAAACTGTTATGTGTGGTGTCAGTTAAATATGATGGAAGAAAGGCAAAAAAAAAATTACTGAAGAAAAAATTGTAACAGTATTCAAAAACTCAAAATAAGTGGGGCCCTGTTGTTCATTAGGAAGCATTTTGGGTAACAAAACTTTACCGCAATGTGTATGATTGTATGAAAATAAATAATAAAAAACCTATTTGACTGATCTTACAAATATTTTCATGGTCTTTCTACTGTTTCCAGAATGTCTGCAGGCAAGTCGTTGTGAAGGTGAATAGAAATTGTAGGATGATTTTTGTAAAAGTGTGAGTCTATTCACCATACAGTTACTCCAGATTTATGCTACTGTAGCACTACTGTTTTCAAAGTATGGGAAGCTTAATATGCTTTTTTGTACTAAGGGTGGTCCCGGTCCTTTTGGCATCTCAATAAGAAAGGCATGGTCATTCATGGATGGTTAACTAATTCGCTGTGTGATGGTTGCAGTTGTACATCCCTTCTGATACTAGAAACCCTGGTGCATGTGGCGTTTGGACGAGACCCTTCATGTTGATCATGGCACGCTGCATGGATCTCATCTGTGGTGAAGTTCACCAGTCTCACTGTTCTTCACATCTTTAGACAATTCTTCCAAGTGAACAAAGCCATTGATCTTTTACCGTTACAATACTGAACTGTCCTGTACACCAAAGTTCAATGAGAGCATTATGCTCTTGCACATCTCCATAGGAACATGTTCTTACAAGCAGTACACACAGGTGGTATTGTTAAAGGCAGCACATACTAATATCATGCTCCGTGCTTGGGTTATATAGCAGTCACTCATGCTAATGTGCAGGTCTCTACAGTCAAGGATGGTGGTTAAATCCCTGCCTAGATTCTGCCTGAAATCACTAACTCCTTGTTATAGCGTCGTCTGCCCACTACATACACTAATATTGTAATGCGGAGAATAACAAACACGATGCATTCACAAAAGTAAAAATTATCTTGGCAATGCATAAACCCATGAGTTTGACCTCAGTGATGTGGGAAGACTCTACATTTTGAATGAAAGAGTAATCAAGAGGTAAATGGAAATGGAATAACATGCAATATAGTTTCATTGAGTGCAGGTTTTATCAAACTAATTTAATATCTTGATAAGATAGCTGACTTAAACAAGGGTAATGCAATGAACCTAATCTGTCTAAATTTAAGCGAAGTATTTTATATAGTTCCCCAAGGGAAATTATTATTAAGGAATGAGAAAATGGGGATTAATTCAAAAACTGTGAGGTGGATAAAAAGCTTGCTAAAGTAGAATCTTCAGTGAATTATATTGAAGGAAAAGTTACTGGACTGGAGAGAAGTTACTAGTGCTGTTTCTCAAGGTTTGGTCTGGAGAGCAATCCTGTCTAATATTTCAATTAGTGACCTTGTTACAAGACTGAGGTGGGTGCAATTATAAAATTTGTGGCTGACAAAATCAGAAAGTATTACCAATTTTGGAGGAGGACTGGGTCATAATTTAGGAAGGACTAGATGGATTTAAGAGAATAATTCTTTCTGAATTATGATTCAGTCTTCCTCCAACACTTTCTCATTTTGTCATCCACAAATTTTATATGACCTTGTAGACTTGACTAATGGAAATGGAATGAAGTTTAATTGTACAAAGTCAAATACATCGAGACTAATTACAATAACTTTTGCTATGAGATGGAACCTTATCATTTGAAGTTGGCTGTTTCATAGGTCGTGATATGCTGGAGGTGGATGATGAGAGGATATGTGTGGTTACGTGTACCGTGCTAGGGGTCTAGAGTTGATGAACTGAACTCCCATCTAATCCTATACATCAACATAGGTGCGAGCCTATCAAGAAAAAATGATGAAAAAGTCTGTTCTGTGATCAACAATGGTTACAAAAATGAATCATAGAATCATAGAATGGTTTAGGTTGGAAGGGACCTTGAAGATCATCGAGTTCCAACCCCCCTGCCACAGGCAGGGACACCTCCCACCAGACCAGGTTGCCCAAGGGAACAAAGGATGAAAGCTCCATCTACTTTTTCTTTAGCAGGACTGTAACTGGAGATGGTTAGTTCAAAGAGTACGTTATTCTGAATATCCTAACTGGGAAGAACAAATAAGCTGCAGCTCAATTATGCTGTTACTCAGACTCATGATGACTGTAACACCATAAATCATTTCAACTTTCCTTTCTGTGGCTGACATTGTCAGGGTCTTTTATGATGTATGTATCCTTTTTTTTTTTTTTTTTTTTACTTAAGAGTGAGTCAATGGCTGAGAGGTTACCCCTCCAATCATGAGGTTACCAGAAGATTTTGTGGGGAATAAAAGTTAATGTGGGTGGGGATTTTTGTGGTTTTGTTTTGTTCTTTTTTTAAAGAGGAAGATCCATGTCAACAGTGGTTTGTCATAGTTGCTGGCCTCCATAGGTGAGCTGTCTTTGTTTTCACTCATTAGGGAAAAATGTGTCTAAATCAGGAGTGCAGTTTTGAGGTCTTATTTCACAAGAGTATTAGAGAAGATTGCTTTGTAATGATTTCATGGTGTTACTTGTGGCTGGTTAGTTTTTCTTAAACAAGTGCCAGTGTGAAGACTACATTATTGGAAAAGCCTTTATATTGCTAAGAATAAACATTAGCAAATACCTTTCACACTCCCTTTCAGTCATGGTAAGACATGGTATTTGAAGTGAGGGAGATATAATAATATGAGGCTGGTTATTTTGAGGCAGACCCAGGCCCACAGATATTGATGAGAACTTTTCTAAGTTTTCAGTCTTCCAGAACAGTAACTTTGATAACTGGAAACCCATGTTTACCCAAGACACGCATGATCTCTTGTTGTTGATCTAATTCTGATAGTTCATCGAAGGTATGAAATCTATTGATTTGAGAGTACTTGAAATGATGTAGAATGAATTTTTAGAATGAAGCACATGGTGAAACAGTCACAAATTGGTTGTTTCTCAGGTCATAACATTCATAATACTGCTTGGAATAGTTTAAAAACTGCTATTGCTATGATGATATTTTTTGCCTGTCTGCTGTATTTTCATAGGTGTCTAAAAGCCCATTATATATATCTTATTAAAAATGCTCTGCTGATATTTATTGTTCAGTATTCAGTATTGCAAAGTTTTTGTGCTTGCAGTAAGGCCACAGACAGATGTTGACCAACTTGTCTTCTAGAAAGGGTTGAGCCTAGAAAAGGTCAAATTGCAATGAAGTCTGCCAGTAAGTGGTCTGCCTAACAAACACCAGCATATACTATGAAATTATTTTGATAGTATGCAGTGTATAGCTAGGAGGCTGTTGTCTATAGAATTCAGTGGGAATTTTGTGAGGATTATGTTTACTGCTAAACATTAAAAACAAATTCCCTAAAATGCTGATAAAGCTAGGAAGTCAAACACAGAGGAAATAGAAAATGCCACACCTAAGCGAAATCTGTGTACATAAGCTGGGGTATTTCTAAAAGTAAAAATTTAGTCAAGTATACACAGTTTACCGTGGGAACAGGCTCAGACTTGATACCAGAAATGCTGCCTTGTTGAGTTTCATTCTGTGCTCCAAATAATGACACTGCTTGGGATTGTCCAAAAGAATTCTTACAAGCAAATAAAAATACTGTAAATTTTCCAGAACATGTTCATAGAAATGGCAAGATGTTTTATTTGACCTTCAAAGGAAAACCTCCCAAAAGCCAAAGGAAATTTCAGATTCAGAAAACTTTGCTCTGCATTCTTAACCTTTTAGAACACACTGGAAAATCGGTATATGATAATGAAAAGGACTAAGTAATATCTGACAAAGTTATCTCAAGCATCTATAATGGTATAATACAGGCCATTACTACTGCTGTAAGCATTGTATTGGGCACTACTATAAATGCTAACTGGTTATATAAAGGTTTTTATAAGGTTCTAAATTAGACCATTATCTGAATGTACACATTAAGGAGTAGGTATTCGATAGGGTATATTGCATTTCTACATCATAAATTTTCATCTATCACATCTTCATACATTATATTAACAAATGTAAGTTTTCTCAAAGCTTTTTGAGATATTTAGTCAGGTTATGGTCTGGTAAATCATTCACACAACCTATTCCACTGACCTGAACAGAGCTATTTCAATGAGAAATTGCTCATCAGGGTCAATAATGTGATCACAGTATAGTTCATAAATTACAAGGATTTTGATATTGCTAGGGTAGTCAATTAAGATTAGAAATGCAAATTTTAATAGCGAGCATAACAGGAATTATGCGGTAGTGAAGTCCGTTTTGGGTTTGTGTTTAATCTCCTTCATCTGGAGAACAGAGAAAGTAGAGTTTTATTTTGATACCTTCTAGAAATTATTGTGGTGTATGGGTGGCTTTGAACAATTGTGTTAGACAACAGCCAAGGAATTGCTGAGACTTTGAGAAGCTGAAACATAGCCCTTAAGTAACAGGACAAAATGCACTCTAACCTATCCAGGGATATTCCAGCCAGAAGGGGAACTGATTTCTGAAGGTCAGGCTGTCTCAGAGAAAACTTGGCGGTAGAAGAAAGCCCCCTCCTACTTTGTTAGTTTCTGCTCCCGGCTGCAGATGCTGAGAGACTCGGGCACAGTGGCTGTCAAACTTTTTCTGCAAGTGTCAAAACAGAGTTGGTTTTTTTTCCCCATCTACTCTGAAGAGACAGAAGCAGGAGTACCAAAACTTCTCAGCCTATTTTGTGACTTGCAAGGGAAATTTGTGGGCCTTTTCCCAGTATTCATCTGTCTCAAGTATTGAACATGTTTAGAGCACAAGACTTAATTTTAAGTGGCACAACGTTCATACCCAAGAGGAATCAATTGGATTTTAATCTCCAGTTGTGCTTCACAGACTAAAACCACTTATACTTTGGGTCTGAAAGATCTATTACTGTATTTTTATTTTCTAACCTACTATTCTGTGTTCATTTATTTCTGTATTCCTATATTCTATTTCTATACTGTTTCTCTCTCTAGGAGATAAAAATGCTGTGTTATTGGATTAATATATCAATATGGGAACCTTTAAGAATATATAATAATTCATTTTCTCTGACTCTTATTATTTAGTTCCTTCTGGTTCATAAATAATAGCAATACAGAGGTCTGATTAGAGTTTGGGGCTACAATGAATCCAACCTACTTATTCTTCTCAGTGTGCCTAATACAATCTAATGTACTATTAAGGTGAGAAAGGTATTCCATAGGAATGAGGCTCTGTATTTAGAATATGAATATAGATGCACGATCTACTGAAGTAGCTCTCTGCTTTTGAGATAATCACAGATATTGCCAAATTAAAATCTTGGTGATAAAAATTTGCACTATTAACAATTTTCCTCCAGTAAATACCTCCTACCTTGTACTCTTTAATCAGTGACCACGTGTCCTAGTTTGACGCAAAACAGAACCAATTTTCTTTTTGGTAATTTTACTTTTCAGCTAATCCTCTTCTAACTAACTAAACTCTCTGAAATTAATGGCATTTTTAAGACAGTAGTCCGCTTTCTTGATAAGACCTGGTGTTTATAATTTATGCCAGGGCATGTTATGCAGAGAGGCTCTTGCTTATACTTATTGCTATAGCCCCCAAGGCCAGCTGACTTGCTTATTTGCCCCATTGGAGGGTTGGCAGCGGAAAAGCGTAGTGGGGTCCCACCTGCGGGGAGGAGCGGACAGGACAGGTGACCCAAAACTGACCAACAGCGTAATCCATCCCATCGGCCTCATGCTCAGGATAAAAGCTGAGGGATCAAAGGGTCAGTCTCTCTCTTCAATAGCCAGCATCCAAGGAGGACTGTTTGTCTGCCTTTGATCCCAATCTGTGCATTCCTGAATTCAGATCCAGAATCCAGTTCCCGTCCATCACTGAGTCCAGTCTGGGACTTTCTCCAGTGCCTGACGGTGATGTGATTGTCATCCTGGGAGCTCGTTACAGTTTTGTATATATTGTATTTATTTCATTATTTTCTTTTTATTATTTTGTTAATATTTTCATTAGTTTAGTTTCTTCTCAAACTCCTAACTTTTCTCTCTCATCCTTCTCTCCCTGAAGGGGGATGCTCTCCCTTCTCTGAAGGGGAGAGAAGTAAAAGGGAGCATCTGTTGTTCTAGTGGCCAGCCCAGCCCAAATCACAACAGTGTGATTTTTATATAGAACTCAGGGTATTCTTGGTGCTGAATTCCTCCAGTCTTTGAGTTTATCTGCCATACAGCCATCCTTGTAGGCTGTCCACATGCGGTACTTTCTCTCTCAAGTTCAAGAGTTTTGAAATAAGACAGAGTTTGGAGAGTCTGCAGTCCCAAGAAATTATCATATTTAAGTATTCCTAAAGCTGTAGCATGTTAGAATATGCAGTATGGAGTGTTGGAGAGGAATTTTTGTTTCAGTTCCGAATATGAAAATAGAATATTTCCTTTGGCATAATTAAATTCAACCTCCTTGCTGAATATTTCAGATCGAAGTATCAGCAATGAAATGGTTAAGTATTTTTTTTTTAACATGTGTAAGATGCCAAGCATTTAAACATGCCTTTCTGGAAAGGCAATTAGTAGCTGTGGTCATGGTTTCAAACTGCACAAGCAGTAGTCAGCACACTTTACGTAGCTAGACTTACAGCCGAAGTGAAAATTCTGAAAGAAAAACTTGAAGGATTTAATTTTTTTCCAGTGTCCTTGTTTTGCACCAGGAGGTGATGGTTTGTTATGATCCCAGTAAAAAAGGCACTTGGGCTCTGTAAAATATAGCTTAGAATGCTATATACAGAAAAAGAAAGTAGTATATAAAGTCTTGCATCCCTTCAGATGCCGGGAACCTCAAGTTGTGTGAGATCAGATGGGCTTCCAACCAGGGTGCAGCACACCAGGCAGATCCCATCTGTGGAAAATTTGCACATAAATTGTTGGGGTTTTTTGAGATCTTACAGGATTTTCTTAAAAGAAAACAATTCTATCAATTATTTCTACTGTCAAACAAAAGATATGTTCACATGAGGACTTGTGGCACTTTTAGATAAAAGCAAAGGGCACGTAGGTGGTGTAATCACTGGTACTGAGTGGGAGCTGCCTACAGCCTCCTCTGTTACAACTAGCTGGCTAAGTTTATTCTGCAGCAAAGGTATATATGCAGCACAACACACACCTGAAGGTCAAGCTATACATGCAGCATGACACAGCCTCTGCCTCCTTGGGTTAAGCTGTTAAGTGGATCACTAACTCCTTGATTTACAATGGCCTTCTGGTTAGCATCACTATAGTGATGAATTTTGATTTTCACAGATCCTATCTCTCTACCCAGAGGGACCAGTCCAATGCCTTCAGACTTAAAAATATAAGAGCTTTTTATTGAAATCAGGATTAGGTATCTGCTGTCGTATTGAACAGTGACTTAAGTGCCTCTTTCAAATTTATTTCAGGTGGAATGTATGCTATTGGGCATTGTTTAAGTGTCCTCTAAATTCTAAAACATTTAAATATCACTGTTCTTTAAATATTTATATACCTTCCCCTTTTCAGAAAGGCAGATACGGCCAAGGAAAAATACATTACCCAGTTCCAGAACTGCTGGTAGTTACAAGTCCCTTTAGGAACAGAACAGAGTGTGGATCTCTCTGCTTATATATTAATGTATTTTATGGAAGAATACTATAATTGAGCTGATAAATTTAGTGCTGCCGATGTAATTCATACCTTGGCCATTCTAGCTAGCCTTCAAGAAACAGTGCTTACATTACTCTCTCACCATGCAGCGGGCTCATTGTATCGCTGTGTACAGTACTGCAAAGAGATGATAACACCCATCTCAATAGATACCCATAACACTTGTACTTGATGGAACTCCTGTGGGAGGCAAGAGAAGCGTCACCTTGACTGACCATAGCTAAAGTAGGATGGGACTCCGTATTTGGCTGATGTGTTTGTAGGAGTTTCACTCCCATAGCATCTAACAACAGTAACAAGTTTTATAGATTTGTCCCCAGGACATTCTTGTGAGCTACCTAGATTTAATTAGACTTCATATCTGGGAGTAATCAAGTCAGGTAATAATTTATGTGTTGAAGTAGAGGAGAACCAGCCAATCTAATTACCAGAGCCAAATAATGGTGCAGTAGGAAGGGGCACCTAAAGGAAGTATTCTTTCCCTAGTTTTTGGCGGCTGCTGCTGTTGTTTAAGACGGGAATAGGATTGGTGGGCTGTGACTTTTTTTAATCTTTTAAAGTTAAAAATAAAATTTTGCATGATTATATATTGATTGTTTTAAGCCAGTTGAGCTATTTATTTATTTTAAATGGACCTTTTTGGAGTTTTGGAGTCTATTTAGGGCTTCATGTTACAAACAATGCATTACCTTTTCAAGTCTTCTTCCCTTTCAGTTGCTAATGTGAAGGTACATGCAACTCAAATAGTCTGAAACATCTACCAGAGACACCGTGGACTTGCACATCCACATTGTATTGTATATGCACTCAAGATGATCTTAAAATAAGCTTTTGTATTTCTGCATTGAAGTCCTGACAATGGTGTCCTACTTGTTTAATCATGTAACTCTGACAGAATGCTTTATTAGTATGGGTCATTCCAGAAATTCTGTGTGAGAATAAGGAAATAGTTTGTGTCATGAAGCCTGGAAAAACTAGTAATGTAGTAAACTAAGAAGGGGGTAAAAGAAAAGTGTATTTATGTTTTCAAGTTACTTTATATTGTATATATCTCATACATAGTAAAGCTTGTAGTTATTCCTCTGGAACTTTGTAGTGGGGATGGTGCCCATTACCTATGAACTGTCAAAATTGTACATATGATCGGCAACTACAAAACAATGTATAAAATTAATTTCTCTTACACTTTACTCCCTAGTTATTAATCCGAAACTGTAGCTTTATCTGACTAACTTTGATCCACCAAAATCCTTTTGTACAAAAACTGGAGAAAAAATGTGCTGTTTCAACCAGTGAAAGAAAAAGATGTTTCCCTTGAACAATATATATATAAAAATAAATCTAATTTCTTGGTATATAACTACATGGGCACATGTGCCTGAGAACTGGAGTTAGAAAAGGTTGTTCCCATTATTACTGTCATAGCTCCTTTCAATTCAGCATATTTTTCAGGAGGGCATGAGAAGGCACTCTGGGGCTCTAATGGATACATGAACAGCTTTGTACTTTTGGAAACAGCAGTTCACAATTGGATGGTTTCACACATAGAATTGCTTTGGTGTAATCTGAAATGCCCAGGTGACATTTGTGTTCATCACATAGAAGTTGACATAGTTGTCAGTTTTTGATTGGGGTAACAGAGAAACTGCATCTCCCCTACTAAGCACAGGGCGTGGGTAGTGAAGTTTCCACATCTGTGCAGTGTTTTGCTCAAGTTCAGTGTTATTGGTCTCCGTTTTCTGAGAGTGGATGTCCTAATATTAAAAAGGGAGTTAGTACAGTTTTTCCATTTCTAGCAGTAAGAACTGAGTTTCATTTCACAAAGGTATAGCTCAATATAGGCATAAGGTTGCACAAGTATTTGGCCTGTAAGAATTTTGTTTTACAATTATACTAACAATTGGTGGGAAATATCTTCCTACAAAAATACTACCAAATTGGCTGTCCACCATGCGTGTAGCAGGAAAATAAGGAATTAAGAGATCAGGGTTCTAGTTCTGGGTCTTCTGTAGACTCAGAATGGTACTGGGCAGTCACCTCACTTTCACTGACATCTGTAAAATGGGAAAGACTATATGTCTTCATAAAGGACTTTGAGATATATGTGCTTTCAAAGTACAAGGCATTTTTGCTGACGAAGGGCATTGGCACTGTGATCTAAGTTTTATTTCCTTACTGAATAAAATAAAGCATCTCCATGTATGGATAAGAAATTCCTCAGCAAGTTAAGAACATACATTTTAAGGCTGTTTATTTTATTCGTGTGCATCCCATGGTAAATGCTAGATTTAGTTTCGAAGCTGAAGGATCTTGCAGCTCTGTGAAGAGTATCACAAGTAGCAGAGAGCACCCAGCTTGCTTCTATCTCAACACAGAAAAGCTACAGTAAAACATAAAAAGACATTGTTTCCATGGCTATTAAATGTCTGACTTTCTGAATATGCCTGGCAATCCAGGCGCTAACCGTAATGAGTACTTGTGTCATGTGGACACCTGTCTGGTTTGAACTGTGCTTTGCACAAACTCTGATCACGTTGACCATTGAATAGCAATCAAACAGAAGTGAACAGCTATCGGTTACTGCCACCCAGACCTTCTTTGAATTGGTAACTGATACTATTTTATTGAAATAAATGGCACCGGCCACTCCTCCTGTGCACCACGCTTTTTCTGTACCTGCTGCTAGGGTTAACAAATACTGTATTCTGGCAATTTTTTTTAAAAAAGCTATGCTTTCAAATACATTGATCAGCCTTCTTTTTCTTGTTAAGTATTAAGATGTTATTAGGGACGTTGTAGAAAAATCCTGGACAGACTGGGAGTTTCATTTCATGTATGACACCTTAAAAGCCAAATATTAAAGCTATTGTGAAAAACAGAACTGTTCCATAAAAAATAAACATTTGCAAATATGTCTCTCCCTCAAGAGCTGAAAGCTTTTAACTTCATCTTTTAGCCAGCAAGAACATGAAAGCTTGCACCATCTAATGGAAAACATCTTTCAGGACTAATAGCATAATCAGAACAAATTGGGCAATGATCACACATAAACCAGGATAGACAGCACTCCGGGAACATGGTCTCTAACAGATTGTTAAAGGTGAGGCTGCTTACCGATTTCCAAAGAAATGGTGTTTTGGAAGTGACAGCTGCAGCCTCTGCAGGGGATACTGCTGGCTTCCCGTTCAAATGCTGGCTTTGTGGTACTTAAAAGAGGATTAGGTAGAGCAAGAATAATCCCTAAACAGGCAAGAACGAGTCTTTCAAATGAAATGCAGGCGTGAGCGCTGTTAGAGTTTGGACAGCACTAGACTCCGTTCTTCTGTGTTTGCTGCTAGTTAGCTTTTTCCTTTCAAATACAGTCATAAGTATTTTTTAATATTTAAGATCTTTGGAATATTGTTGCTTGTATTGTTAGAGATGTTTGCCTCTATTTTCTCTCTCATCAAAATTTTACAGAGCTGCAGCCATGGGGATGCATGTGCATTGCAGTCAGTTTGAAAAGTGGGCCTGGTGTAGTTTTTCCAGCAATATTTCACGTCTACTTCAAAAGTGTAGCTAAAGTGGCTAAAAGGAAATTGAAAGAAAGAAAAAGATCAGTGAACTTTAAGCATTTTTTTGTGACAGATTAAATTTCATTGATGTTATATTCTGGGTGAGGAGAACCTAAAATGGAGAATTTGAAAAACCCCTTAGGGATGACCTGCTTCATTTCTAAAGCTCCTCAATTTAAAATGATTAAACAACTACCAAAGTGCTGTTGGCTGCAACATTAAATCTCCCAGTTTATACTCATAGGCTATTTCTTCTCTTCTCATCTTGTTTAATAGTTAGCATGAAGCTTTATTGGTCTTTTACAAAACATATATTTGAGCTGCTGTGATGGGAATGTGGTATTCCTGCTGTGAAAGTATGCCACATATGTTTGGCCACATCGATTATAAATCAGTCCTTCTCTCTAGTGTCTGTAGATACCTGCCTGGAAAAATTTACCTCCAAAGGGATGTCAAATAACTTGATAAATGGTGAAAAATGGTTTATGTCCACCTCATGGTATTCACAGCAGAAGTCTGCTTTAGAGAGAAAAGCTGCATTTTTTGTGGAAATAGGGAACACATTGTATGTTTAAAGCAATGCAAGGGAGAGAAATCATGGAAGATAGGAAATGGACAGACTGGGGGAAAGCCTGGGTGGCAGAAGCATCTCACTAAACAATTTAGCTAAGGCATATCTTGATCTAATACACACAGCAAAAGTAGCTCCCTGTTAGCACTGGTCTGCATGGTGTGGATTCTTGATTTCCATGGTATGGTCACAGCGATATCTCTGCGCAGCTTTCCATTTGCCTGGGGTTCTCGCCGAACATGCCTTGGCTATATGAATACTGAACAGGAGGCTGAGGGTATCGTGTCCTAATTACCAGTACTTTGTTAATTTGAGCTCAGATTTTTCTCAGCCTAAATTCCAACTAAGTCCCTAGGCTGCTCTCATGGTCTGGTTCTGAGTCTTCAGAGACGCCTGGCCAATAGGGAATTCGGGTCTCAAAGGTTTAAGAGGAATGTAGGATCCATTATTTGGGTTTCCTCTGTTGCATCTGCACTTCCAAATGAAATGAAGAATGGAAAAGGTAGTTCCTTCCCTCTCATGCTTCTTGTTATGATTTGTAAAACAGGAGCACCTATTAGGAAAGAGCTATATTATGGCAGACAGTGAAATTAAATGGGCACATTAACCAGCAGGAGGAACCAAATGTTTCTAACAAAAAGGATAGTGCAACGTATTTACTGCCTTAGCTATATTACACTGTGTCAGTGAAAAGAGCAAATGGTGTACTCGGATCTGAGTTTGTTTTGTGCAGTAAACACATGCTTTTTCCATCCTGTCAGTTCATTTTAGTTCAGTAAGGAGCAACATCCTCTTTGAAACATTATAGTGTGTAAACCGAGAATTCATGTCTTTATTATGTGTTGATAAATGTAGTAAAAGCTTGTACTTGGAGCTTTCATCTTTTTCTTCATTTGATGACCATTGATAATATGAAAAGATAGCTACTGTTATTCTATTACAGTGCTAATATTTGCATTTCTGTTATTATAACACCTCCTGTCAGTATTTATAGGTTTGATTTTTGTCAGGTTTTATAAGTTGGACGTAAGTCTGTCCTTACTGAAATTTGGCAAAGAAATTCTTTTGCCTTGGATGATTTGAAACTTGTGTACATGGAACAACAAAATAAAAAACCCAAAACGCCTCGCAACTCCAGATTTTCGTTAACTAAAAAAAATATCAAGCCATATGGAGAAATTTCCGATTCCGTTTCTCTGTAGCTTAGAAAGAACAAGGCAAAGTTATTAATAAAGGGCCATTTCTAGTGGCCTTAGGAATTTTTCAGCTGTCTCAGTGATGAATCTTCCTGAAACTGAAATGATTTCACAAAATTTGAACATTTTTCGGTGCCAGTTGGTTACAATTACAATCTCTAGAAAAAGAAGAAAATTCTTGCTTTAATTCAAAGTTGTGTTAGTGAATGCTGTAGAGCGTTCCCTCAGTCACACTTTTTGGTATAAACAAAAACGTAGTTAGACAGCTAGACGTCAGTAGAATATTATTTGTGGTCACATCTCAATAATAAGGCAGCCTTCAGCTTTTTGAGTACTTGTGTGCTATTCTATATAATTTATTATGCTAGGTGAATAGTAGTTTGGTAGGTTAGAAAACTGGGTCCTTGAGCTTACCTTATTTGCTTCTTTAATGGAAAGTTGTTTTGTTTTTTTTTTTTAGCTTGTCCTTTCATCAAAATATCTGTCTTCTCTAAAAGTTATATATGTGGGTTTTTTTCCAGTACGGACATGGTGGTACTTAATTTCCAAAAAAATTTGTTTGATAGGCACAGCGCTCTCACTGCCATGCGTACAGATTTATAATGTATAAAATGGGGATGAATCTAAACATCAGGGAGTTCCCACTGCTAGCTAATTTGGTGCTTTTCATGAACTCTGATCTCATTCTTTTTTAGTAATCGCTTCTCTTCTAAAGTAGACCTAAATCTTGGCTGTTGGAAAATTCAACACAATCGATACTCTGTTGGCCTTCCTGCCAGCAAGATTTAAGTGCAGTTTTCAATAGGATCTAATCTATGTCTTTGAAGTCTAAGTCTAACTCTATGCACAAGTTTTTGCCTCCCCGGCATCCAGACTGCTTAACTGCACTCTCTATAGCTACCTGGGTATGAGTAAGTCCTGGAACACTGTAAGGGAGAAAAACTGATGTCTGTCCCATCCTTTTTCAAGGGCACACCCGATACACCTAATTACAGAGTAGGTGAGATGACTATGCTTGTTCTGTGTGTACTATATAAAACTAAGAGCAACATCACTGATATCAGG
Organism: Pluvialis apricaria; assembly: GCA_017639485.1. NCBI lineage: Eukaryota > Metazoa > Chordata > Aves > Charadriiformes > Charadriidae > Pluvialis > Pluvialis apricaria. Next base: position 29,750,334 of record CM030014.1, read on the forward strand.
CAGACAAGGCTGACAATTCTTCCTCGTGGAGTCTAAATTCTCGTGCAGTAGGGGTTGATGCGATGTGAAGAATACTCAGGTTTGGCCTTAGAATACTGTGGACACACCACACTTAAGCAACAGCATCTTAAAAACATGGATATGTGGGCACGGGTTGTGTAGCAGTTTGTTCTTTAGCTTGCTTTGTGGCCTGACAATCAGTACAGACGTAACCAATGGATTTGTGGAATTGAAAGGAACATTTTTGTTAATTGAGCCTGTCCTTGAGTCTGAGGAAAAGATCATACTGAAAAATGGTCAGTCTGGATCTTCCTCCGCCTTTCTTGTGAAAACTCTGTGTCTGCATCTTGAAAGGCCTGTGAGAACTGTGTGCTGGCCCATCAGTGGGGAATGTGGGAAAAGACTGAGAGAAGAATGGCAAGACATCCCCAATCTTTTAACCCTCCGAAGTGTTTTTATTGCTTTAACAAGCTGATGCTTAGGCTTCCTGTTTCCAGGAAGAGAGAAACTGAGAGCATATTGATTATGTTGCAGCACTAACTAGTGTACAGTTCAGTCAAGGCACTGCTAGCCCAGTAGCAATTTTGGCTAGGCCAGCTAATTTGGTTAAGGTAATGCGCTATCAAAGGGAAGCCTTCTACTTTCAGTATAAAAAGCTTATTTGGCTTTGAAAAGAGAAAAATTATCAGAAGAAAAGATATAAATTATAATCTGAGAGAAGAGGGGAAGGCTGATTAAAAAAACCTTATGGCTTGGTTGAATTCAGAATTTTGGAAAGAGTTGGCTGCAATGCTCCCCTGGATTATATTTGTAAATATCTGAAGGAAACTGGCTTTGACTGTCAATAAATTTGAAGTATGTTTTGGCAGCTTTATGAGCTCTAAGCATTTATAATGCGAAGGATAGTAGGAGGACCAAAGAATGACGTGGGTAGTTAAAAATGAGCTGGTGGAGAACAAGTCAATAAAAAACTTAGTATATGAGAAATGCACACATTAGTCTTATTCTTACAGGATATAGGATAATAAAAAGCCTGTTGGCCAAAGTTAGGCATCTAAATTTACTTGAATGTTCATTAGAATTGAATTCCGTACTCATGTGTTTTTAGTGGCCAGTGTTGTCACTAACAGCCACAAGTGTCCAGCACTCCTGAAAATCAATTCTTATATTTAGAGACCAAGAACTGGCTTAAACATGTCTTCTGAGTAACTTTGATTTTCAGAATGCTGGCCTAAAATGTGTTGAATCTGCATTTTCATTAAAACAGAATAAAATATTTAGCAGCAATTGTTATCTACTGGCCAAGACAAAGATAATGCTCATTTGCACACATACTCCTTCCATTTCTATTTTGGATATTGACTAGAGGTTTGCGGCAGATACCTAATTTGAAACAAAGGTAAGCAGTGCCATCTCAAGAAACTGGTTTAGACATGTGGTTTACATAAATGGAATCACATCACGGGGTGATGCAAGACAGGACATTGTATGCTAAGGAAATTATAGCTTAGAAATAGGACACTTGAGCATATTCCTGACAATGTTCATTTAGTTCTGAACTAGCAAAGGCTGCCAAATCTCTAGTGCCCGGAAAGACAAAAATAATCTCTATTTTGGGACCATCTTCCACCTGCAGTTAGTTTTTGAAGCTAAATACGCACTAGACAAGCAATGGGAGAGCGTCAAACATTTTTGAGCATGCAGACTGCAAGTTCTAACCGATAGAGTTATGAGGACTTAACCTGTGATTTGAACATGAAAAAAAAGGGCGGGGGGGAGGGGGAGAGCGAGCCTGGCTGTTAAGCAAACAAAAAAAGACAGAGAAAACCCTTGAAAAAAATTTGGCCTGGCAGAGGAAATTTAAACTAGGAACATGTGTTTTTGCAGAATTTAATTGAAAAAACAATAATCTGATACTGGTGCCCTAAAAATTAAAAAGACCTTAACTTTCACACGAATATTTCGTAATGGGAGGAGATGGCAATGCACCTGTGTGTGTGTGCATTGTATGTGTAAATATAATTAAATTCACCAAGTTTCATTATATGCTATATAGCAATTGTGATTGTACTGCACACAAAATCTGCAGATTCTGTTCTTTGGGACTGTCCTGCCTAATGATGATAAGAATTCAAGTCCCAGATCCTGACTCCCTGACTGGAGCGGGTTTCCAAAAGACCTTCATGATGTCTACATGCTAGTTGCTGTATAATAGTAAAAGGTGCCTCCACCAGATGAGAATCGTAAACCATAATTTATCACTGAAGATGATCCAGTACCAGGCAGTACCTTGGTGAGGAATTTAAGGTGCTCGAGCTAGAAAATTGCACCACTATTTGAAAATGAGGAATTGGAGTTCAAAAACTAATCTTACTTGTCTTATACAAGCTGTTTAGGGGTTATCCAAGATAAAAGTAGACCTTAGCAGGCTGGTGGAAGTCTGAACTTCTAGGTCCTCGTTCTCAGCTATGATACAAAAGATAGGTCTTGCAAGTTAGCTGTATCCTGACTCATATTTCTCATTAGCTTGAAGAATTAACTATGGTCAAAAGGGTTCTTCAACTACTGTTAGCTGCTGTGCTGGTGCTGTTTCTTCTGCTTGTAAATATTATACAGGTTTTGAGAAAAACTAATCTTCAGTATAACTGGGCTGACATCAGTCAGAGATGCATCTGGTCAGTGACTAAAACAACAACAAAAAAAGAGTGAACTAGTTGAGAAGAACAGTTACAGTGCCTTAAATCTGTGTTTGCAAGTATTTTTTTGGTTTTGTTTTTGTGTGTGAATCACTATACAGCAGTAGAGCTTGGTGCAGGGTCTTTTTATGTACTTGGGTCGGGCCTGGTTTATTGGGTCACTCATCAAGGAGGAAGCCACAGTTCTACATAAAATACAGAGGAAATACCTTAGCAGGAAGTATAGCTTTAGATGTGGGACCTGTGAATGACCCAGGGATCCCATATTGCACCCTCACAAACCGTAGCCTAAGAATTACTTCTGTAAGGTGCAGTAGATATTCCTAAGAACCCCTACGAAGCCACATCAAAGGTATGAGTGATGCATTAGATCCTTTTAGATTAGATTAGATTAGCCAGTGGATCCGTACAAAAAAGTATAATAACAAAGGTACAGTAATTCTTGACTGGTACACTTTTGCAGCTTGTTGTATCATATGGTGTTGTTTAATTACCTTTAGTTATTTCCGCCAGTAATTTATCTAAATCTTTCTTGAATCATGTAAACTGCTGACATCGACAATGTTGTGCAGTGAGGAGTTCCATAATACAGTGATGTTGGGTGAAAAACCGCCTCCTTTTCTGTGTTTAAAAACTGTTACATTTGATATTCCATAATTATTGTACTGGGAGTTATGGTGAAAATTCCTTGCTATTCTCCCTCTTCTTGCTCTTCTTGATTTTATACATGGTCTGATACAGGTGAATTGACTACAACATCTGGAGTTTTGTCTCCAGCTGGAAAGTTGTGTTCAATACAATAGGCTGTGAATTTAGACTGAATTAGCCACTCTATACCATCTTCCAGCCTGGACATTCCCTTAATCTTACTAGGGCTGGGAGTGCCTGGTACCAGGTATTTTTGTTTTATTTAAAGGGGAAGTGAATTGCCTGTGCTTACTTTGCATCATCACTGTGCACATGGGAAGATGCCATACTGCACACTCATTTCCTTACAGGACAAACTGTAGACACTGCAAATCTATATTCCATGGTCACTAGGGCCCTGAAATCTGAGAGATGGTCAGTATTAAAAGAAAGATAGTCAATATTAAAGGAATAATTGGAAATACTTTTTCTTCTGTGTACCAAGCTATGGAGTAATCTTTTTGGTTGCTAGAATAAATGAGGTGGGTGTTCAGTGTGGAACTTTTCACTTTCAAACAAATAATGTGGTAGGATTTTGAAGGGATTTAAGAATGCTTTGATCAGTAATATGTACAATTACTCAAGATTAAGTATAAAAATCAAACCCCAGTGATCTTGGGTTGAAGTCAGGAGTGGGATTTTAAACCTAACGAAGGACAATTTTCTAGCTGTTTCAAGGAGGAAGGATTTATGTCCTACTGAAATATTTGCCCTTGGCAGTCAGAAGCACCAAACATTTAGACTTGCCAGAATAACGGCCTAATCCATGATGGATACTTCAAGCTGCCAGGCGGCTCCGAGTACTCCAGGCAGCCTGGCTGGATGCCATAGTTTGAGGCTATCCATTCTCCTGTGTCATCTGGCTCACCTGTATCTGCCATTGTGTTGCTTTGTTTCCATTGCAAAGCAACAAAACAGAATTACATTTTTAGCAACTGATGATGCGGGGAAAATCCCCAGCTCACTTAGTGCAAGAGCTCTTTGGAGAAGTGTTCCTTCAGACAAGCCGGCCACCTGCAATGTGGGGACTTACAAGAAATGCCTTATTTCCCATTGTGGAATGGCTCTTACAGAAGAAGGCCTTATGCTGTTTTGCGTTCTGTTTCGACAGGATGAAATTAATGGAAAAAGCTGATAATTACTTTGCTGTGCCTGTTAGTGGGAGAAAGCAGCATGTAAGTCATCATTTGTTTCCAGTAAAACAGCATCAGTTTTAACTGCCCTTTTAGCAAATGTACACTGATGTGTCTAGGTTTTATTAGCTAAAATATTAAGGCCATTTTTCATTGGTGTATCTACAGCACTTTTCAGAAAGTAGCATTGCAGAGTGTTGTTATCATCACTTTGCAGAGAGGTTCATCATTTTACAGAGAGAGAACTGAGACACAGACTTTGACTACACTGACCAAGAGTTTCCTGCAGTGGCCCCGTAATTCTGGTTTCAAGATGCACATCTTGCCATTTCCACCCCACGCTCAGATTTCTCGGCAAGGTGAAATGACTTGCTCACTGTCAACAGAACAGGCTGATAGCAGAGCCAAACACAGACCCCAAAGCCCCGACTAAAGTCATTTTCACCTTGGTGCAATGTCAATGCAAAGCATAGAAGTGCAGCTGAAGAGAATAGCCTCCCTCTGCTCCATCGGTGTTCTTGCTCATTTGCTGGCTCCTTGCGTAATTTTCTCTGTGTTGTTTTCTATCTCTCCATGCAAACTTTGATCTCTCTGGGCTTCCTTGCATGCGTTCTTTTAATGATCCATTTTACTGAATTCCTTACAATAAATGAATGGGACATGTTATGGCAGTGTATAAAAGGCTCATGCTTGTCATTATGGATGCTAGCTAAAGTGCACATACATGGTCTTGGCCACAAGAAGTTGTATTCTTAAGAAATGTGATGTGTAGATTACCTTTTATTTCTCCCTCCTCATAATCTACTACATTTTCCTAGCAGGTGGTAATCCCTCCTGATAAATCACCTCTCAACCTACCGGAAACAAAGAACAAATAACTGCCTCACAGGCTGCTCAATAAAGCCAAACTTACAAATTAACAATACAGTATTTTCTTGACAAACATGTGGCCTCTTTTTAATCTGGGAATATCCAATTACAGTGTGATTTTTATCAAGATCTCATCCAGGTAGCTTTAAAAAACTGACGTTTTCTTAAATTGTTGTTGTCTCTCTCTCTTTTTCTTAATCTTTTATTTGCTTTCATAGATTAACTGTAAACTGTTATTTCCTAGTTCTTTCCAGTGCCCAAAGTTGGAACTTGTCATTGAGGTGACTGGTCATTCAGCTCAGATACCGGTTGGTGTGGGGGTGAATTGCTCCCACACTTGGCCACGTTCATACTAAAGCCAATGCACAAGGCAGAGAGAGCTGAGCGGCTGCTAAACATGACTGTGCCAGAAGAGGAAAGCGTTGACCTGTGTTGATAAATCACTTGAGTTTGTTAGCCTTTGCTATAGCGTACCTATACAGCAGTGGGCATCACCATGCAGGTGCTGCATTTTGCTGTGTGGAGGTACCGACACTAACTCAAGTGGTTTTGTTTGACATAATCCCACCCAAGGTCATACAAAGTAGACATCTGAGTGAACAAGGAATTTGGGGAACGCAAAGATCTGTACAGTATCTAGTACAAGACCCATTCTCTCTTAGAACCTGTAGAAATTACCAGGATATAAATAGCAATACAAAATGCTTCACAGGGAAGAAAAGCTGATATTAGGAGAAAGGCAAGCAAATTGTATAGCCGATAAAAAAACTGGAAAAGGAAGCCAGATGCAGTTGTCCATGCTAATAGCATCCACTAGCATGCTTACTAGCAAGGTTATGCAAGACTACAGTGCCTCTGTATGACAGACAGATGTACTGACACGCACACCCACACACAGACAGACTGCATGTTGGTTCGGGCAGAGTCGGAGAGTGCTTACTACAGAGCAAATAACAACAGTTCCCCTGCTCTTTCTATTCAGTAGCTGAGCTGAAGAAGTAGGTGATCATGTAGCCTGTTTTGTTTCTAATTGTTATTTGTTGTGTGCAGATTGTGAGCTGCAGGAAAGTTCCTGCTCTTCAAAATTTGCAATTAAAATAGCTTAGATATGGAGACAGTTGGGTACCACAACAATCTGTGAGAGGATAATTTTTCCCATCATGGAGATGATTCATTTATTTTGTTGCATACTAAGAAAATAACACCTAGATTTTTTTTTTGTTTCCATCAATTAATCTCACTCTGCAAAGATTAATATAATTTACAAGGTCTTGGAGAAAGACAGTTGCTTTTCCAGTGTTACTCGGCTAAAGGGCTGGAGCAAAGAACAGAACTCCAGCCTCCTGCGTACCGTCCCAGTGCTCTGTTTACTGGGCCAAACTCTTGGTCTATGGGTGCAGAATGGCACAGAAAATAAGATGACATATCAGAAATGACCATTCAGGGGACAGTTTTCATCTTTATTATTCAGTGACAAAGGATAAGCTGGATACCTCTCTCCATTCTGCAATGAATGTGGGGGTCAGTGCCCCTTTCTTCTTGTTATTGCCATAATGTCCTGTTGCTATTTGGCATTCCTCATCCTTGTCATTATTCAGTGGCTGGCAAATGGACTTGCTGACTTCTGGATTGACCTACTAGGCTTTGTGTTTTATTGATGTCCTATGGTTTTCATGACTTCAGAATTCTCCATTCTCTTTAATTAGTTGAACCCGAGTTCACAAACTCAGAGACCTTTTAAAGCATTTGGCAAGCTGCGTGAAAGTGTCACAGCAAAAGTCTGTGAAGTGCACAATGTAATCCATGTTGAAAACACAGGGAGGTTTTTAAATCTTGAATATTGAGGAAAAAAATATGTGAGAAAAAAAGATGCCTATTCCTCTGCCGGGTATCCCAAAAAGAAACTCAGAGTGATATTTCTCAGGTACTTAGTGTAGACCTAATGCAGCGCTCATTGATTTAAATCATAATGGAATCAAGCCAGATACCAAAAATCTCTCCCCAGCTAATAAGTTTCTTGGTGTCGTATCCAAAGTATGCACAGCAATGTCTCTGTGATTCCACCCGTTTGTTTTAGTGAGGTCAATGTTCTGTACAGGGTATGGACATACAATCAAAAGCAAATGAGCTCCCATGGCGTAACATCTTGCTCTCTGCCCACTGAGCCTCTGTGGTGACACGCTCACCACAGGCCACATGAGTCACCATGGGTGTGCTCTTAGTTGTCTCGGTTATGAGGGTGGTGTAAGCTAATCCATACAGCTTCCTAACTGGGGGAGCCTAACAAAAAGCATTTGGTCGTGTATTGAAGCTGGTGGATGATAACCTATCAAGTCATAGTAACATGTTGACTTTGAATCGTTTTCTGCACGCCCGTTGACATACTCAATGAGCACTGAGTAGGGACTGAGTCGTGTTTGGGTATCGTACTGCGGGGGCCCTGTGTTTCAGTGCTTGCCTGCCCTTGTTACCAGTGCAGAATGAAAACCTGATGTTGATGTATGGGCAATCTGTTGTTCAAGCTGCAGCTGGTGCCCCAAGTATAATTTTAAGTCTATCAAACATTGCGTTGTATTTTTAATTGCCTGTAGGATGTTTGCAATCCAATTGCTTCCCCAGTGTTAGTTCACCAACAAGTAACAGCCATTAAGAAAAATAACCGTCATCCATGAGCTTTGTGTGGATTCTGCCTCTGGTACTGCTGTTCTAAATCAACGCTGCGGTAACTGAGTAACTGAAAGTGTAGTTACAAATCTCTTGAGGCTTTATGGAAATACAGTGACAAAAATAAAAGGTCGTGATCAAAAGACCAGAATAATTGCTGTCATATAGAATTTAAAATATTTAAGATTTACTTAATGAATATTTAAATATATTAAAGCCTTTGATATTGAAGTAGTTGTGCTTAGCAGAAACGATTCCAGGGCTGGTATCTGAATTTCAGGTCAGTCTGACTCCAGACTATTAATTTGCACTCTGGATAACTGCATCTGTTTCATTCCCTGCTGATCATGATAGCTCTCATCCTTTTTGCTGCCCTGTAAACTCCTTGGTTCTGTTTGCTCAACTCAGTTGCTGACTTGTTCAGGTCTTAATGACACCAAATGGGCATAATGAAAAGAAGCAGCTGATTGCATGTAGAGTTTCAAGCAGAGTCAGAGTAACCTGTGCAAGGGGAGATGCGGAGCTGAGGCACATACTCTTCCAACCTTGTGAGAAGATGAGGGCTGTACCGAAGATGTTAGGTTGCCTGTGTTATTGTATACCCTAAAATTCATTAATGCACATTGGGACTGGAAGTCTGGCTTAAAGATACATAGCAGGCAGTTTAGCTCAATTTTATGACTGCATGAGTAAATAACATGTTGCTGATTCTTATTAAAGGCTCAATAAATATAGAGGACACTTAAAGCTTTTTCTTGTTAATGTGATGGGAACTGGAAGAATGCCAGAACCTCTGGGTCAAATTGTATCTTTTCTTATATTGCTTGCGTGGCTGGTTTTTGACGAGAATGGAATTCCAGAAGGAACCAACTGGGAAAGAGTATGGACCATCGGTGGCTGTGCTTTCACAGTCTCTCTTTTACAGAGCTGTAGCGAGCAAGTGGGGCAATGTGACTTCCCTGCTGCTCTGCTCTCGGACCATTTCTGTGGCAACAGGTGTCAGTCTGCTGAAAACGGAGTAAATGAGAGTTTGGAAACAATTGTTGTTTTAAATCACTCACTCAGTTTTTGCAGTCTGACAGCTGTTGTGGCGAACAGCGGCAGGTACCAGAGCAGTTAGGTTCCCACGTGTCAGGTTCACGTCCAGCCACTAAGTGACAGCTGAAAAATCTAATTTTGGTAAGAGCATCCCCAGGCTTGTGGATCTTAGAAACGGGAAGTGGTTTTAAACTGTTCATTAGACAAAAAAATAGTATGCCTGCCTGTAGGACAATATAGAAGGGGAATGTTAAGAAAAAAAGGTTATTTTAATACTCCAAGAAATCCTCCCGCTGCTTGGTGGAGAGAGCGGAGCTGCTCTTCACACACATACTTACAACTTTGTATCACCGTATGTTCAGCTCTTGTAAAACTAACTGTAAGATTTCAAATCCACTCACCCTTGAGGCTTCAAACATAAACACTTAATGCCAGATTTTCTGGATTCCTGTTATATCTTGGTAAGTCTGTAGGGAGTGGGAGAAGAAGGAGAAAAAGTTTAAATAAAAATAGAGGAGGTGTATATAGAAGATGTAGCAAAGGAAATCTGTCACAGTATCTAGCTCAACTTTTCATTAAAAGGGAATAAATACTGGCAACACTTCCAGGTGTTTGGGAAAGGAATTTGCAATACTTGGTTGTATTGTAGTCCCTGTATGTACAAAAATGGCTTCCAAGTATATGTTTGCTTTACCTGTGAACTGAAACCTCTATTGCTTCTTTTTTGTTTCTAATGTAATCATTGCTCGTGTTCCTGTCTGCTTTTCAGGACCTGATCTGCATAAGTAAAACTGTGAGGCACCATGCTGGATTCAGTCTCTAGATGGCTGGAGAAGCCTTGAGCTGACTAGAAGCAGAAGTAGAGGTATTTTATAGGAAGTAGAAACAAACCCAAAACTCTGTGCAGGGGTGTTAAGGCCACATAATATCTTGTTGATAGTGTAATTTTAGAAGTGTCATACTTAAATTGTGCATAAACAGTTGTTGATTTTTAGAAATTGTAAAAACATTTTGAAAAGTGAGAACACCTTAAAAAATAACACCAGGTTGCTTTTAACTGCTTCTGAATTTTGGAGTGTGATTCAGGAGTTTGTGTCCTATGGCAAGCCAACACGTGTTAGATTCCAAACTCATTAGGTGCAGTATCTGCTTGCCAGATATTTCACTCTCATTCAAATCCCTCTCTAAAATCCACATCTGTCAGAAAGCTTTAGAAGAGGTGAACTAATTAAAATGTTACAGTGAAATAATTTTGCTCACCAAACTGCCTATGATTTTACAGAGGCAGGAAAGTCCTATCAGTAAGATACTTCAGCGTCTGAAGTTCAACTGTCTATCATCTCAGCTTTGCTGTGTTCCTGAAGACACAGTTCACAAGTCTTATGTGCCTTGTGAGATACCTAGGGCATTTGTGGGCAAGATATGATCAGTAGTGCTAATTAATAAAAATTCTGGTAGGCATTTTAAATGTGATTTTTCTCTCTATTAATGTTAATCAATTAATGTCAGTCTTATGCTGTATGTAGCTTCTCCATAATTTATCATACTAATTTGCTATATAAAGATCAGTGCTTCGATTTTTCTCTCTCAGCTCTCAATCTGCTATTCTACATGTGAATCGTTTTTGCTCTCCATTTTCTCTGCCGTTTCTTTGATCTTTGCTCTATTTTGCAATTTAGAAAGTTTTCATTCCCCTAGATAATGTGCAGTGTTATAATTTTTCTCAGGAGATATGCAGAGTTCTTTTTACAGGCCCCAGAACAATTCTGCAGCAAGAATCTGACAACTCTGTGGAAATGCCAAATCTCAGGTTTACACATCATAAGATTCCCTCAATTTTGTATCCCTAATATCTTGTATTCACAGTGCAACGTCTATGCAAATAGGAAAGTTAAAATGCAGAAGTCAAATGAAATAATTGCCATTCTGAAAATACCTCCCTCCAAGAGTAAGCCTTTGCTCAGTGGAGCAGCTCCTCAGGTTGTCTTAAATCCATTGCTTGAAATTGCTAGAAACAAGCATAAAGGCATTTGTGGAAAGAAGTGAGTTTGATTTTTTTTTTTTTTTTTTTTTTTTAAATAAATTAAGTCTTAGCAAAATAAGAATGGGCAGGCTGGTCTGCATTTGGAGAAGCCTACAGCCATTTGGACATCTGTCTGAAATTAGCAAACCTTGAATCCCAGTATATTTCCCCAACTTGATCATGGTAATGAGCGTGTTTATTGGACACTGGCAGAATTTCAGGGTAGAGACATAGAGGGTGTCTTCAGCACTGGGATATTCTCAAGACCTGATGCTGCCGCTTCCCTGGAAACTCTGCAAGGAAAAGGAAGAATTTCCTTTGCAGATAGGAAGAACTTGAAATCTGAACGTTTTAGTGGAACTGTAAAGCTGTTCCCTTCCTGGCTCTAATAATTGTATTTTTAGAGTGAAGGAAGCTGTCACAGAGGTTGTAGAAACCCAAGAGAATAAATTTATCATTAAAGGACTAATTAAAAAGTTCTATCAAGTGCATTGAAAACTCTTACCTGGTGGTATATTGAGAGGAAGGTGGGGAGCCCATTATTTTTCACTTCCCTCTTCCAGCTGCCCTGATGGAATTTCTAACAGCAGAGGCTTGAGTATTCAAAACATAAGATTTTGGAAAATACACACTAATCTGCTCATGGGTTTTCTTAAGGTAGCCTTTGGATCACGTAACTGAGCTTGATGGTGTTCACACTGTAAATTTTGTCTTGATATGAGGGAACAAATACTTTAGAGATTCTGTCATAAGTGACACCAGCCTGTATTTCAAGAAGTGTTGGCTTGCCCCTCACAGTATTCTAAAAGGAGACATTTTAGTAATTGTTTGTCATCCGTTTTGTATATTTAATACAAACAGAAGCCTGATCTTTATGTAATTCTAAGGGTGTGTGGTAAAAGCATGTTAGACAACTTTCTCTCCTAACTCTTCAGGCTTGATGTTGCACATCTTGCACAAGGGTTTCAGGTAGATGATAATTTGGTTTTAAAAATGGATTTTATGAAGGGTAGGATATTTCTGTAATTGCAGTTCTATAAGTCAATGAGTGTTCCACTTGACAGACTCTTACAATTAAAGCCCTTATTTTTGTTGTGAACACTGTGCTGTATACTGTTCCTCCTCTTTGCACTGCTTTCTTCACTCTTTTTGCGTTAGTAATCTTAAACTTGGTGGAAACCATCAGGAAGTTCTTTTGCTAAAAGTAAAAAAAATAAACCTTTTGAAGTAGGTTTCTAAACTATAACAGTAAGGCTTCTAGAACAAACATTGTGTAGATGATGAAAGGAACGGATTAATATCTCTGAATACTTGAAGTGAGGACTAGATAGCCAAGAGCAGACAAAGAGTGATTTAAAAATGAAACTGAAGCCATAATATATTCAAAGTGAAATGGATATTACTTGGGGGGTGTGGGGGGGTGATGTGTTAACTTTGACTTCCAAATTAAAAAAAAAAATAAAAATTTGGAAGCCAATTATCACCCAATTTCTTCAGGCTGGATTTCCAACATGACATACAAAAATGGCAATTATACAATATTATATACTCTTAGAAAAACAGCACTAATCAAAGATCAGTTCCGCAATTGCCTGCGAGCTCTGACTGGCCAGATCCCAAGTCCAACATTCACTAGGAAGGCAGGGGGGCAGACTGGATTTATGCATCGCATTAGCACTGTCAAAAAATATATGGGGAAATAGAGACTTGGTTCCCAAACCAAACTTGTGAACTGCCCTTAATATCACGGCTTACAAAAGGTGATATGTCATCTGCATGTCAGCTATAAAAAAAAAAATCTGGAATTTTCTTTATGGAACCAAAGGGAAATGACCTGCCCAGTAAGGCTCTGGGGGGAAACAAAGGTCGGGATGAAGAGGCACACTTCCAGTCTTCCTGAGAAGTATGATGTAACTGGAAAATACTTTTATGTTCTTTGAAAGCAGAATTTTAATAAATCTTTTTCAAGTCATGGACAGATTTCCCCTGGAAACCTTGTTGATTTTCTACCACATTGGCTGGGAGGTTACTCAGGAGTCAGAGCTTCTATGAGCTGCTGTTGCAGTCGCATTTTGCCATGTAAATGGTCCCGGAGCCAGTCACTTCTGGCTTCTGGGCAGCTGCTGTGAGATGCTGCCGGCCCTTACCACTTGGGGAACCAGCTGGGTGTGGGTGTTCCTGTTTCCAAGGAAGTCCTTGTGGAAGGACTGTTGTAGACCAGAGGTGCAGAAAAAAGTACAGAAAAGGAACATCTCTTAGTGGACTACTTATGGATGATACTTTTTTCTAGGTAGCTGTTGTCCCTTACCAAATAATTAACTACAGAATGCTAATGGTATGTGAGCTGGAGTTATGCAGCCCTAGAATTACTGAAAGTCTCTCCTGTTCCTGTGATTTTATGAGGTTTATCTGAATACAGAGAAGACTGAAGTTCCAAGTAATACAGCTAGAGAAAATAGGGATTTTGGTTACTGTATCAGCTGAGAAGACCAGGCTAAGTGGAATTGCAGCTATAGAATGGTTTAGGTTGGAAGGGACCTTGAAGATCATTGAGTTCCAACCCCCCTGCCATAGGCAGGGACACCTCTCACTAGACCAGGTTGCCCAAGGCCACGTCCAGCCTGGCCTTGAACACCTCCAGGGACGGGGCTTCAACAGCCTCTCTGGGCAACCTGTTCCAGTGCCTCACCACCCTTAAAGTGAAAAACTTCTTCCTAATGATTAATCTAAACCTGCCCTCTTCCGGCTTAAAGCCATTCCCCCTCGTCCCATCACTACATGCCCCAGTAAAAAGTCCTTCCCCAGCTCTCCTGTAGGCCCCCTTTAGGGACTGGAAGGCCACAACAAGATCTCCTCAGAGCCTTCTCTTCTCCAGGCTGAACAGCCCCAACTCTCTCAGCCTCTCCTCATAGGAGAGGTGCTCCAGCCCTCGGATCATCCTCGTGGCTCTCCTCTGGACATGCTCCAGCAGGTCCATGTCCCTTCTTATGTTGGGGACTCCAGAGCTGGATGCAGTACTCCAGGTGGGGCCTCACGAGAGCGGAGTAGAGGGGCAGAATCACCTCCCTCGCCCTGCTGGCCACACTTCTTTTGATGCAGCCCAGGATACAGTTGGCCTTCTGGGCTGCGATCGCACATTGCTGGCTCATGTCGAGCTTCTTGTCAATCAGCACCCCCAGGTCCTTCTCCACAGGGCTGCTCTCCAGCCGTTCCCCGCCGAGCCTGTATTTGTGCTTGGGATTGCCCCGACCCAGATGTAGGACCTTGCACTTGGCCTTGTTGAACTGCATGAGGTTGGCTTGGGCCCACCTCTCCAGCCTGTCCGGGTCCTTCTGGATGGTCCCTCCCCTCCGGCGTGTCTGCCTCGCCAAACAGCTTGGTATCATCAGCAAACTTGCTGAGGGTGCACTCTACCCCACTGTCCATGTCGCTGACAAAGATGTTGAATAGTACATGTCCCAGTACCGACCCCTGAGGAACGCCACTCGTCACTGCTCTCCACTTGGAGACTGAGCCGTTGACCGTAACCCTTTGAGTGTGACCGTCCAGCCAGTTCTTTATCCACCGAGTGGTCCATTTATCGAATCCATGTCTCTTCGATTTAGAGACCAGGATATCGTGTGGGACAGTGTCAAACGCTTTGCACAAGTCCAAGTAGACGACATCAGTAGATCTTCCCTTGTCCACTGCTGCTGTAACCCCTTCGTAGAAGGCCACCAAATTTGTCAGGCCTGACTTGCCCTTGGTGAAGCCATGTTGGCTCTCGCCAATCACCTCCTCGTTTTTTATGTGCCTCAGCAGAGTTTCCAGGAGGATCTGCTCCATGATCTTGCCAGGCACAGAGGTGAGACTGACTGGCCTGTAGTTCCCCTGGTCTTCCTTATTTCCCTTTTGAAAATAGGGCTTATGTTTCCCCTTTTCCAGTCGGCAGGAACCTCGCCAGACTGCCACGACTTCTCAAATATGATGGCTAGTGGCTTAGCAACTTGATCTGCCAGTTCCCTCAGGACCCGCGGATGTATCTCATCAGGTCCCATGGACCTGTGCACCTTCAGGTTCCTCAGGTGGTCTCTCACTTGATCTTCGTCTACAGTGGGCGGTGCTCCGTTTTCCCAATCCTCGCCTTTGCATTCTGCGTCTTGGGCAGTGTGGCTGCTGTCCTTGTCTGTGAAGACTGAGGCAAAAAAGTCATTGAGTACCTCAGCTCTGTCTCTGTCCCGGGTAACCAGTTCTTGCGTTTCCTATAAGTGAGAACTGAAAACAAGTGTCCAATTAACAGAGCTGTTGACTTTTGAGGTACCTGGTCTTGGTATCACACAGAGAGGTGTGCTGCAGACTTTATATTGGAAACCACTTGCACTCTCCACCTGGGTTTTGGAGTCATTTTGGCAATCCTACAGGAACAGTCTGTTCTTCTTTTCCTTGGCACAGTACAGAAGTGCAGAAACTTGCCTGGGGGCTTAATATCTTTATCACGACAAATTCCTTAGAATAAAATTGTAAGAAAGTAGGCAGCTGGGATTTAGTACTGGAGAGATGGTACTCAGGGGAAGAGCAACTACAGCATTTGTGCTTATAGAGGGTAGAATTCTCTCTTCGTTTGCCCTGGCGCTGTATTCGGACACTTGGGGGTTGTTTTCTCTTATAGTTGATTATACACATCATGGGAAGAGTTCATTTGCATTGCATAGGCACCATTCTGATTCATGTATATTGAGTAAGCGAAAATGAAGACTTAACATATAAATCAGCTAGTCAACAAAACACACGCCAAAAAAAAGCGTATCACAGTGAAATAGATACTGGTCTCTGATTTTGGGATAACAGAAACAGTGTGGCAATGTCTAGCCCAACAGGGATTGCCCCAGTGCAAAACTTGCTTGTGCTGGTCCTGGGTCATTTCCACTACAGTACATATGTTTATTAAATATCATCATATTATACACAGTAAGAACTGTGACATTATATTCACAGGACTAGAAAGAATTTATCATCTAAACCGAACAATACCATATATTCTCAAAAATACTGGGAAAGTTGTTGCGTATATACCATACTAGTACAGCAGAAGTATACTGTGTAAAATCAGACTTCACAAAAGGTATATTTTTTTACTGGTGCACTCAGTGATTGTGGCACTAAGAAATTACCCTGGCTAGTTACACTGAAAGAGAAATTCTATTGTTAATATGCTGTTATCATCACAATTCATATTATTCCCATTCTTTCCCCAGCTTCCTCTTTGTTCCCAAGAAATAGCAGGTGATGTCTATCGAAAATTCTCCATGCTTCAATGCTAAATGATTTTCTGCAGCTTGTACTACCATACAACAGTAATTTTATAATCGGCATGCATATTCATATATAGCTGTGATAAAGCGCACACTTGTGGAACTCGGAGAGCGGGATTTGATTTGTTTCATTGAGGACAGTAGGTTGGGCTGTTTTCACCAGGCCTTCTAAATCAGTTAAACTTTGGAAAATAGACCTGTTTTCTTCTGTCTGGTCCAGAATATCCAATTAACATTTCAGTGACTTAAGTGCATCTTCTAATAATCCATCTCCTGGAGCTGCCTTAATTGCTCATAGAAAAACAAGTTTGTGCCATAAAAAATGTATTTTTGGGCTGGAAGAAGATGAGCCTGGCAGTTCAGAATGCTGAACAGATGGTGGTGCAGAGTCCTGGACTGCAAATTCAGCTGTGCTTTGGGGTGCCTGCAGATTAGGCCACTCCTTTGGAATGCTGCAGAGACAATGAGGATCCAGTCAGGATCCTTTTATAATAGCTGGTGTTGCATCCTATGTTGAACCACAAAAATAGCAGTTCTTATTTTAATTTTCACATAATAATAGTGCTACATAAACTGCTGGATCTGCTTTCTAGCTGTGACTATAGGTAATCAGATGCTACTTAGCAGCTGTGCTTCTGTGGGAAGTTACTGTAAATATCTCAATTAAGTGTTTTCATTCTTTTGATAAGTAGTGTTTGTTGAATAATGCTAAAATACATTAAGGATTCATGTCGTTAAACTGGAAGCAAACTTCTGTATTTCATTAATCATGTACAGAAGTGTTCTGTTAATATAACAGTGTAGCTTATGCCAAATAAAATAGTTTCTTTGGACTTCATTTAATTACTGTAAGTGTCCATACTTGGAGATCTTACAATCCACTAGAGTATAACAAAAATGAAAATCTATAGCTACACTGTCTGCACACAACTGAGGCTTAGATATTATTCTCCCACCAGTGATCACTTCAAATTGCATCTTCCTCAACAGTTGGGCAAAGGCAGAGAGGAAGACATTTGTGGACATTATAGTACGGGCTAAACATTAATACGATTAGGTTATTTCATGCAACCCATAAGCAGGAATGGAATAAGTCTGAGTTAAAAATCTTTCAGGAGAATGCTATCCTTATACCCTGCTCGTATAATTAAAAGAGCGTCCAGATCAATTGGTTCTAGGCATCAGAACAATGCTATTGGAAAGAAAAGGGCTATTTCTTAGCTTAAAACCAGCACTATATCCTCTGCACCCACAAAATCTGCGAAGTGAGTCAAAATCACTAGTATAATATACTTTTGATGGCAGTCTTATTTTGAAGACAAGGACTTTAGTCTTGCCTTAGCTGTAAGTGACACCCAAGGAGCAATTCCCTAATAAAAAATGATGCTACATTCTCTGCCACCTCTTGCTAAGGAGTGGTTTTATGATATATATGCCCATATAGAATGTGTAACACTAATTTTAAAAACTAATAGGTCAGAAAATCAAAGCTGGAGTTCTGTAAGCAAATATAACACCATCCTCTCTTTCTACAGTTGTGTATAATACTTTTTATTTAAGGGTAATAACTTTCAGGGACAGGTATTTCCTGGCACTTGCTGACTGGCTGGAGGAGTTGATGCTCTTGGCATTGCCTGAGGTACTTAACCTAGCTGGTCATTAAATGATAGGGATTGTCTGATCTGGAAGTAGTTATTGCCACTATAAAGAGAATTAAAATATGATTCTCATTGAAAATGAGAACATTGAATATTATATCACCGTAGGTGTAAATTTTAATTCATAGTTTTGGATTTTTGCTAGTAATTAAAAAGCATAAGCACTAGTAGAAGCCAGCTGTCTTTTCCGAAGTCTATTAAATTTATAATTTTATTTAGGTTAGGTTTTATACCCTCAGGTATAACAGTAGTACACGGAAAAGCAGCTACATAAGATGACCTCTCCCCACTCAACTAATCTACTTGCTGTAAACACACAACCACCGTAGTCTCACTCTGCTCAGTTCAGGCACATTTTTGTTTTGTTTAGTTTACTCCTTTCAGCACTAACCAACCAGAACTGCTAAGGGAAACTTAGCTGCATAGAAGCTGAGTTGCCAGTGGTGCTGACCCCAATAGAGTTGTCACGATTCCAGAGCAGAACAGGGGAAGCACAAGTTCTGAATCGCTGATGACAATGGAGTTGTAGCTGGGGAAAATATTAAGGCCGTAAAGCAAGCCTGGAACTAGTGTGATCAAATGGAGATTTACTGTAAATTTTTTTGAATCCTAACTCTAGCATGCATTAAAAGAAAGCTCTCAACTCTGATAACTACTGTGTTTTAGAACAATAAAAAGGTGGGTCTGGTTTTTGTACTCTGAATTTCATCTGAACCAAAACCTAGTGGAGGGAGCTTTTCAATTTGCTTCCCTTGACTTTGTGGAAAATATTGACCAAAAAAACCCCCAACAACTGTGATGAAAGCAGTAGCTTTGCATTACTGTTTTGTGGCTGAGTCATTTTTTTAATATGGTGTGGGTGCTGTAGTCTCCAGTTCTCTTCATACAGGCAGTAGTAGAAGCCTTGAAAATGGATGTCAAAACAGAAGAGAAGGGAGAGGTGCAGAGAAATAATTTGATTTGCCATAGGTCCTGCAGCAATACTGAAACGCAACTGAGAGTTCTGCTCAAGTCCTCTCATTCTCAGTTTAATGAGCTATTCATTAATCATATAAATGTCTTTTTTTTTTTTTCCTCACTGGTGCCACTTTCCTTACAGTTTTGAGAACTTGCATCTTTGCTGGGATTTTGAAATGAATTAGTTTACTCATTAAAACAGACAGGAAGGTTAAAAAAGAACTGTGATAAACTGGACAATGACATAAATAGAAAAAGACCTTTAAAAAATGCAGATGTGCCTCCTGCAGATCTGTGTGCATGCAGACTGCAGTCATGAGGTAAAGCATCATATAGATATGCAACTTTTTCATCCTGAGGCTTTTTATTTGAAGATCAATAGCATGTATTCATCATTCCAGGTTCACGCACAGAGATTTCTTTTGGCTGAACATATAACCTGATGGCTAGGGTTGCATCTGCCTATCATCTAGATTACACTGCAGATTTAGATATGTAATCAGATTTAGAGCTTTACTCAGTTACTTGACAATACAGTTAAAAAGAAATGTCATTAGCTGTGTGCAATCTGCATATGTACTGAGGTTTTTATCTTCAAATTTATGACAGCTGATGAAACGCAGTGATCTCTTGAAAAAGCTAATGTTTCAGGGGGATACTGGCACAAGAAAAAAATGCTACTATTTGAAATTCACGGAAAACCTCAGTTTGCACGTCAGTTATAGGCTGAGCCAGGTCTATGATCATCTGTTTTAATACGTATCTTTTTCTCAGAATTACATCACAATGAGTACAAGAATGCTAAGTAATACAAATCTTGAAAATTCTATATAGGTGCAAAGGTCTTTGGCAACGTGCTATGTGATTTGTGTACTACTTATATGATGTGCTACGATGCTGACAGATTAAATTAAGTGATTAGAGCCCCATGCTTCCAGTTTTAAAGTAGGCCTTTAAATTCAGCCTTAAGCTGAATGTGATTGACCAGAATTAGTTTCATTACTTTCACTCTTTGTTGTAGTGCCCCAAAATCATCGTTGTTCCAGTTTGTCTCTTAAATAGAACATTTATTTAGTGTATGTATATGTAGTGGGAAAGAGTCAGCCTTCTACAACACTTCATAAACAGATGTAGTGCATCTCCGTCTAAAGAGGTTGTGGTATTCTTGGTATTTTGCAAAACATTTTATAAAAAAATCCAATTGACAAAGTTAACTGATAAGAACAAGACATTAATACAGAAGATGAAGAACACTTTTCCTTGCCTTAGTTCACTGACAGAGACTTATTTGAATGTTGTTACTACTAAACAGGTGGGGGATATCACTTGAAAAGCTACGTGATCTAAATATATCAATCGTCTAACTATATTGGGGCATATTAAAAAGCAAACCCAAAAGCATCCCCATCTGTGTAAAGAAAAATTCGTGGACTTCCTAGCACTCAACACCTTTGGGGAAGTAGGGAGGAGAAGTACTGTGCACCACTATACCAGGCTAAACATCCCAGCCTGAACACCCCCTTCTGGGACCACAGGACAATATTTTAAAAAGTGACAGCCAATGCTCATGGGAGAAAAGCGATTTTTACTATGGGTTAGAGAAAAAGTGCAAAATGATTCCAAGAGCTCAGCAAAAGAAGACAGTAGATGAAAAGGCTGTTTAAGTGGCTTTTGATTTTCATGGGACCTGACTTACAGTATCTGAGTGCTTGATGCTGGCAGTTCTTCATATTCTGTCATAATTAGTCTATCATTTGCTCATTTTGCTCTTGTTCTCAGCTACTCATTATGTTACTGGCTGTAGCTTAATTTGCATTCAGTGCTTTGTATTCTGTTTCAGTACCATTTTCTCCTGCAGGAAATCTTCCTTTCTGGTTCTTCATTGGCCTTGTGCACTGAGGAGGACCTAGACCTGCAGGTGATACCTTTATCTTAAGCAGAAAGTGGGTCACTGGCTTTTCATAAAACTGGGGATGATGCTTCCCTAGATTTTATCTTCACCTGCTGCTCCTGCATTTTTAAAAACATTAGACACATCCTAGCTCCCTGGGAGACACTTCCATATTATTTGCCTCAAGCAGGCCTCAATTGCATTTTCATCCACCAGCTGGGAGAGCACAATGAGACTTTCCCCAGAAGTCTGTCAATGCAGATCATTTAATTAGGCCAGATGGGATCACTCTAGCAGAAGTGCGAAGCTCTTTTTCCCCTTGGAATTGCTAATGCTGCCTTCCCAGCGTTCAGTCTTGGTGGTTGGGGAGATAAAGTTAAGACATAACGCATCCTTCTCACTCTGGTGCATGCATTGTGGCTTATTATTATCGGTCTAAAATATTCAACCTTACCTTCCTGCCCTCTTGTGCTTCAGTGTTTCCCCATGTTTGTACATGGCATAAGAGCAGTGCCATTATTCAGCTGTACTTCTAGAACTCAATATGTGTTCCCAGGCAAAAGAAGCTAGTGCTGTAGTTGAGTACATCTTGATAGTTGAAGATTAAACATGACAAAAGTTTTTCTGTATATCCTGAACAAGTATTACAGATGAAATGTATTCAGCGTTAAAGCTATATTCAAAAGATAGCCAAACAATTCACAAAAAAAATATGTAGCTAAAGCACTCACACAACTTTGTTTATACTGTCATGATGTTGTGCAAGAACTATGATTATGGTGAATGAGTTTTACTATTTGTAGTGCTAACTGGCCTGAACCTGGTTCTTAAAAATACAGAGGTTTTGTCTATCCATTTATTTTTTCCTGTTTGTGTTATTGTTAAATGGCATAGTTAATATCGTTTGGCCGTGTGTTTCTTACCTTACAGCTTAACTGAGGCCAAAGAAATCTGAAGAGATCTTAAGTTAAACAGTACAGCCTTTAATAAACTTAAAGTAAGGCTAACAGAAAAATCCTTCCCTATTCAAAGATAACTTGATGTTGAGAAAAGAAATTAATATTTGGTTATATAAGATAAAGCTTTGATTTAAGCAAAAGTATGTCCAAACTATGTTCCAGTATGTCCAAAGTATGTTCCAGTCATGGAATCATGACTGCTTATCTGCTGTAGGTACACTGAAGGAAGGGCAAATATATATTCTTTCTGCTTATAGGAACCCCACTCCCAGGCTGAGATCTAGCCTTAGAAGTAGCCTATTAGTGATAATAAGGTTCGTTGTAGCTTTTGTTTGGTATTTAATATGCTTGATGAACTTACTTGAATAACAGCAGTTGTGGTGATGGGCTATTTGTAGCTATTGATCCTCTACAGACCTGGACTGAGGCAATCAGCAAAATTAACATGGGTCAACTAAATTACCATTATTATTGACCTGAGCTGGATTCACAGCAGTGACCCAGTGCTAACAGCCCCCATTATCCTGTCCCCAGAGCATCCTGTTCTTCTGCAGTGTAAGCTCAAGTATAACACAGAAAAATCAGCCAATCGAATTTCCATGCTAAAAATCCTGTGATCTTGTGAGTAGAATTACGATTCCCTTATCCTGATTTTAGCCTTTTTTTTTTTTCCTTCTTCTTTTCATACTTAGTGACAGTTAATGAAAAGCAAAGATTATGTTCTGCCACAGAGGCTAAACAGAAGTATGGTTCACTGATCAAGTACAACCTGTCACTCAAGGGAAAGGAGTTAATTTTTCTACACTGTCACTTACAGTGTAACCATGGATGGATGTAATTTAGGGACTGAAAACCTAGCTGGGATTTGCAATACACTGCTACCCAGAGCCCTGACATAAGCATATAGGCTTTGTTGCAGTACCTGGGAAGTTGGATGCCCAAAATACTATGAAGCGGGAATATGGCCAAGAAACCCCCTGGGCGGTGCTGGCAGGGAGGCAGCACTGTTCTGACGAGTTGTTTAGTAACTCAGCTCCATGGAAGCCTGACTGCTGAGCCTGCTTGAAGGCCATAGAGCTTCAATACCAAAGATGGAGTCAGAAAGCTGGGTTATCTCCATAGCTAAAGAGCAACTGAGCAGAAGTGTTGAGAGTGTACATTTGGACTTGAGTAGCTAAAAGGTTACATGAATAGGATACTAGTATTTATGTTTTTCTACAAAAAGAAAGGACGCAAAAAGAAAGGATTATAGGGTAAGGTTCAGGTATGCAGGAGTACCTCAGACATCTGTGTGGAGCTAATGATGTAAGAGAACAGTAAGACCAGAGTTATTTCCTAAGGACAAGCAGGGAGCCAAGGACAGCCCCAGCACTAGCCAGGCTGCGAGCTCACCTGCAGGGCACAGTCCCACAGCACCGGAGCCACGCAAGGAGAGCACAGTGGTGGCAGCAGTAGTCATTCCCATCGGTCAAGCAAAAGCAAGGCAACAAGTTAGGTCTGATGTTAAATTCAAACACCATAAGAACAGGAAAAGAAACAAGAACCTACAACATGGCTTAAACTAAGACCAAAGGTTTATATAGGCTTATTTACATAAGGTTGGAGCTTATATGGGCCTCCTGGCTCCACAGCTGGAGGGCACACGGATGGAGGTCCCAGGTAAGGCTGCTCAGGGCAATTAAAGGCTGTTAAAGACCTTTATGATGCTGGAAGTATGGGCAATCCACCCACAGCTTTTGGGGGTAGCAGCTGGAGGACAGAGTTAGCCTAGAGCATCTAAATGGCATTACATGCCTGTGTTTAGGCCACTGAAACCCACCTGCAGTGACTAATTGGAGTATGAGCATCACAGCACTTCCTTACTCGGTATTAGTATTATAAGTAAATTAGATTGAGGAACTCAGCAATTGTGGCATGGGAAGCTGCAGGAGCATCTTAATTTGGAGTTGGATAAAATGGGGTTTCCAGAAGGAAAACTGACATTTAAGAAAATTAATCTGTGCTTGATTGGAATGAACTCTTAATTTATTTTTAATTTTCACAAACCAAAAATAAAATGGATTATTTTTATATTAATGGGGGGGGGTGGGTGGGTAACTCCAGTTAGGGGAAAAAAATTATATTAATACTTTTTGATGAAGCATTTCCAATTGGCTGTACTGTTGAATATGGGACACTTAAGAAATTGAGTCAAGAAATGCATCAGATCCTTTTCTTCAGAGTTATTGTTTAGATAAAAAATGCCATAAACAGAAGCAGCATAACCTGAGCTTTAATAGAGGTTTTGGTGCAGATTATATAACAAGTTCTTAAAATATGGGTGCAGTAGCTATTCTTTCTTCCCCTTTTGTGAATTTAAAAATGCTTTTCTGGTGTTTTAGTAAACTAGCTGTGGTGTTTTTTCCTGTTTATTGGGTTTGCTGGTTTGGGCTAAGGCATCACACCGAGTTCTGAGTTTGCTTAGAGCTAAAAGGTTTCATTTAGTCAGTTCCTTATACCTTGCACGAACACACTGCATGCAAAGACTAGCCCTTGAGATTTATTTGTGTCATCATTAAGGTAGAGAGAATGCATTAAGAAAAGTTGATAGACTGAGTATTGAGATTCTTGATGCATTTTGTGAAGAATGTAAAATCTGCTCTATCTTTGCTTTTCATCAGCGCTGACTGTGAGTATAGATTCTTTCTCTACTTACAAAGTCTTGGGGGGAAAAAACTACAATTCCTTATTATTTATAACTGCATAAATTATTTTTGCTGCTAATAGGAATTCTTTGAATTGAATTTAGAGATGGTAATTGGTATTTAATTCAGGTGTTTGAGGTGTGATTGGTTGGAAGTCATATAGTAGGAGTTCTCCTCTTTGGTGTGAGAGGAATATTTAGGGGTGGCTTTGATTAAGTGTAGGCTTAAAACCTGTCCTGGAGAGTGGAGAAAGAATGACTATCACAGACTTTTAAGGTATCATCTGAGTCTTTTCCTTTCTTGATTGCTCAGCCCCACTCTGGGCACCTTTCCTACAGAGCAGATAAGGCTATGTGCATGCATAGGTTGAAGGACAATTGGGACTTTCTTGCCAGGCACGTAAAGCTGTGAGATGGCCAGCCTGCCTTACGTGGGCACCAATACCTCCTTCCCCACTTTGGCGGGGGGTGCCAGCTAGGGTTTGGTCAGAGAATGGGGAAGACTCCATGCTGGGTTTTTTTAATACTTTTTTTTTTTTTTTTTATGATCAGCAAAGGATTGTTTTCTGTGGTAGTTCAGAGTTAGAATTCTGGTAAAATTCAATTGTACCAATTAAGTCCAACCATAATATCAGGGATAAAGCAGTATATTTCCATCACTCAATTTCAAAGTGAAGTGACAGCAGAATGGGAAATATAATGATGACAGAATGAGGAATATGCATCATTTATTATCAGAATCTGTGTTGTCTCAGTTCCTTTTTTTCTAAGGGAATAGTTAATGTGTGATATTCTGATTTTTAATGATGGCTAATACAGAGCTAGGGTCTGGTGTAAAGCTGTTATTTAAACTCTTTTAATTTATTATGAACATATAAAATAACTAAAGCACTTGATGTGCACTGTATCATTAGAATTTGTGCCTTTTTTAATCTGATTAGTTATTTTATATGAGTTGAATTGGATGATTGCAGTAGAAATGCCAAGAGATAGATTTGATGCCTTTATTTAAGAGAGAATCAGTTAATCCAATTTCTCAGAACATATGCTAGTTCCGTTGGTTGTAAATCCTTTTCAAGATGCCTTGAGTTTCCCTCTGCTTACTCCGAACACTTTTTCCTACTGGAATCTGAGAATTATGTAATCATGATTATTATTTTTAAATTAACTATTTTTATTTTTTTTTTGCCAAAAAACAGCCAAAAATAGTCACACATAATCAGTTATTGGAAAATATACAGATATGACTGTTTTGAAATACTGTTATGATTCTGAGGACTAGTACAGCTTTGGATTTCTTTAATGCAAATAACAAAATTTAATTTAAATAAGTTTCACTGAAGCTTGCTTTAAGAGACCATAAAATATCCCATGTAAAAAATCAATAGATTTTATTTTTGTTTCCAAAACACCAACCCTAGCTCCCACCCTGAAAAGTATGCACAAACAGCGTACCATACATGTACAGCTTGTAGTATCTCCTGCTGGGGAAGTAACTCACTGCCTTCCTACAGCAGGGTTTTTCCAGAACTTCTGTTTGAATGACACTGTCCAGTTAATTATTTTAACATTATGATGTTTTCTAAGAGCTCCTTGGCCTACATAAAGATATCACTTGGAAAATGCCCTTGAATTCAGCAGGCAGCATGTGATGTAGGAAATGGAGCAAAACCAAACAAACGTTCTGAGCACAAGTGGAGAGGATTTATGATTCAGACTTCCTTCTGCAGGAGTGAATGATTGGTGGATTTGGACTGTTATGAGTTACTTGTATTGCAGTGAAATCTGGAGATCTCGGGAGATATTGTATTCAGAGCCAGTTCTTTCACTGGATATGTTAGGAAGGTGAACAGAGAGGTGAAGTTCCTCCAGTTCATGCAATAAATGAACAGCCAAGTTGGTATTTTGGATGCGTGACTTCTTAGGTAGTGTTGTATTGACTGGGGAAAATACAAATGAAAATGTAAGGGCTGACATCAGTGTCACTCCAGTGAAAGCTCTCCAGCAATTTGGAGGAAAACAGCTTATGTGGAAGAAATAGAGGCAAGAGAGACAAGAAAGAAGAACTTGAAAACGATAATTTTAGAACAATGTTTACTAATAAAATGGCTAAGTAGGGAAATCAGCAAAGTTCTTGGATGTTTTGCCCATAGCTTGACAAATACTGTCACTTGTAAAATGAAAATCCAGCTTCAGTCTTAAACCTCAGCTCCTCTCAAACTGGATATTTGTATTCCAGTCTCCAGTTCAAGCCTATTTCCAACTCATTTTGCTACTAAAACACAGAGATGCTAACAGTTGAAGTGGTTACACGTGAAGTCACATTTTTTTTAATTTCAACCTAAAATAATCTAAAAATCTTTTTCTTGGTTTTTTTTTTTTTTTTCCCCCCTCCCTGATTTAATTGGAGTGTCTTAATACTAAAACACTTTGGTCTGCTGAAACATTTGATTAATTTTGTGTGGTTGCAGTTTTGTAATGAAACCCTGAAAGCAGCCAAGAAGCTTCAGCTCCACTGAACATAGCTGTGAATTATTACTGTGGTAACACTCTGAGGAAATAAGTACAGCATCCAGTCTCGGTGGAAGATTTCTGTCTGATTGGTTTTCCAGTCACAGCTTCTTACTCCTTATGCTTCAGAGGCTGGGATTCCTGTGAGGGTGCTGGGCTCAGGCTAGGAGAAGGGCAAATATTTACAGTGTGCAGATGGTTTTCTATTCAGCTATAAAGATGGGTGACCATGACACAGGGCTTTGAGAGAAGATTTAAGTGAAGAAGAATATACCAGTGAAGCTGACTAACGTGGATGGGAGTAAATGTTGAAATTTGCAGACAAATACACAGCTTTTGAAAATATCATAGTAAATTATGGGAAGGTTTGGCTTGAAAAAACCCAAGACAACATCTAGTCCATACCTTTCCACAAGGCAAGATAACCTCTACCAAGCTTTTCCTGATAAACGTTCCTGTAATATGTTCTTCAAAACCCTTCAGTGCTAAAGCAATGTATCACAGTTCTCCACTGTCCTTACTGCACACGTTTTCGTAGTTTGAATCTCTCTTGCTGAATGCTAAACATTATTCCTTCTTCTGCCCTCCAAGGATAAACAATTTATTAACTCTTTCTCTTCCCCTTTGTATCTTGTACCTACATATTTAGAGCCAGAATCATAGAAGAGTGCTCTTTCCAAGAATATACATTACTAATTCTTTCAGTTGATTCTTAGAGGTTTCTATTCTTAGATGTTTCAATAAACCTGTGATTATGTGACATCTTGCTGGGTCTCTGGTAGTTCTTATCATTCTCCTGTGGACATTCTGTGGCTGATTTGAATCTTTCTTCAAATGCAGTGCTCAGATGATATATTCCAACTGAGACACTATCAGGCTGGATAGAGGAATTGCTTCATGTATCTTACCGATGACACTTACTTTATGTTTCCTAATATGATGTTTGCTTTTAAGCAGTAATACGATAATGCTGATTTCAATTTGTGATCTATCATAACTCTGGTATCCTTATCTGGAAAATTGGTGCTTATCACATTGTTCCTCCCTATTGTTGTTGGCTGTTGTTGCAGGTTATTTTTTTTGTACTTGATTATTCCTAACTGTAATGTTTTGCATTTATCCTCACTGAGTTGCACCTGTTTATTTCAGACTTTTTCTTCAATTTCTCAAGATCATTGGGTATTCCAATACTATTCCCCAAGCACTCATAGCTTTTTCTGTTATCACATTCCATGTTTCTATTTAATTAGTTAACAGTGTTGGATTTTCTTCCAAAATTTTTTTGTGCTTTGTTATTTACAGAAAAACAGAAGCAGACCACTAGAAACGTATGTACGTGTGTTTGCATGTGCTGTTTAATTTAAAATACTGCCTTGTGTCTGGCAATATCTAGTACTAATGGGAATGTTCAGAAAAATATGTAGGAGCAGATGGAAAAAACAGTTTGGAAAACTTTGAGGGGAAAAGTGAGCCAGTAGAGTCTGAGTTCAATGTATGATAATATTCTTCTGTAGGGAGAAGCCTGGAGAAAGTGAAGGTGGTCCACTGATTTTCCTCATTGAGGTAACTGTTAAAGACAAGAAACTTGAGGAGCTAGCTCAAAGTTCATCTGCTTTTTGCTGTAGTGTCACTAGACACAAAAAGGAAAAAGCGATAAGAAATAGAAGTTTACTTGCTTGTGGTGTAAGGGAATGATATAAAATTTCCAGAAAAGATATCAGTCTTTATTACTGAGTTACCGGTCTGAAACTTCCTTGCTACATAAACCATTCTGAGGTATTATGAGAAGAGTGAGAAGTATATCTTTTTCCAGAAGCATGTTGTGCTGCTTTGCATTTACTAAGTTGCTGATATTCATGAGACAAGAGTAACGGTAGTTGACTACGTTTGCAGGGCTAGGTGCAGAGAGAACTCTCCTCAGCACAATACTGCTGGTGTGCATTGGGAGGGAACTCCTGCTTTGCTTGGATGTTATGTCTGGCATTTGACTATTCTTGTTCCAAAATTGGAATGCCAAATAAAGTTGGATTCCAAAATGCTTCAACTCCCCTGAGCAAAGCAGTATTTACAACGACACAAATATATTTAACATCCTATCGCTAGCCCTTTAATGCATGTTTTAAATACTAGGAGCTCTTTTGGGGGGAAGGAGTAAGGAGAGTTGTAGTTATGTATAAATAAAATGCCTGAGCTGTAAATAACAGAAGAGATCGGAGGTGGAAAATCATGCTGTTTGGATAGCATGTGACTAGATGTTAAAAAATCCTTGAAAGTATGATTTTAAAAAACAGTTGCCTTAATTCTCTTTTTCATTTAAAGAACGTTAAGGTGGAATGCTTAATTGAGATCAGGTTGCCGGTGGTACGATTATGCCCTTTAATTATGTGCTGTCGCTTCTAGATGACCTTGAAATTTATTGACATGGAATTACCAGTCCCTGGCTTTTTCCGTCTTTTGCATTTTTGCAGCACCATGAAATTCTTCCTACTCTAGACAGACCTGGCATCTCATCCATGACCACAAATCAATTAAATGGTCTTGCCAGGGTTGCAGAATTTTACAGATAGAGATCCAGCAGTTGTCATTTACAGCAGGCTGTGGAGAAAGCTTTGTAAAATGTGATACAGTAGGAAACACCACCCTTTTGGGAGTAAGGCCAGCCTGTGTGACAAACTGAGAGCTGAAAAATCATCACTGAGAAGCAGGGATAACTGGTGAAAGGAACCTGGGTATACAGTGTGTAGGTGTCCACGGGCAAAAGAGTGGTGAAAAAATTTCAACTGACCAGCTCTAGAAATCACAAAAAAAAGGACTTGAGAAAATAGTTTAAATTTTTAAGAATTCTTCACTTGTGTTTGAAATTAATTTGAAACTTGAAAATGCTTGATATTATCGGGGGCGGGGTGGAGCTCCAAAGCAATGAAGAAAGTGCTGTAATTCTGGTTTTAAGCATAGAGCACTTGCAATCCGGGAGGCAAATGTCTGTCTGACTGACAGCAGGGGCCAAAACCTCTGAGCCTAGCATCATGATGAGTATCTTCACCCAGAAACTATGGACTTCCTTTGCCTTAGGACCTTTCCCATTTTGTATAAATGTGAGTTTGAGTTGGTCATTCAGGGACCACAACACAGCTTTTTATGGTGTGAATTTGAATTTAATCCTGAGCCTCCAAAGACTTTTCTGATAAAATTTTCATGAAAATTTAGTAGGAAAGTATATGTTTCAACAAAGTAATATATTTCTGTTGAAAATCCATTTCTTTATATAATCTAATCCCTAACCATTTTTATTCATCTACTACTGAAATGGAACTGATATCCTTTGTGCTATCAAAAAACTCCATCCTCTAATCCAGAGCATAAGTGTAAAGATTTCCCAGAACCAAACAAAGAACAGAAAAACATCAAAAGAGATGCCAAAAGTTCTTGAAAACACATCAAATATCTGTGATAGTCTCTATAAAGGGAATTTGGGTGAAATTTAATAACTGTACTATTTTCACAAATTAGGCTTTATAAAAATCAAAAGAAACGGCGTAATGTTCATTTACCTGGATTTGAAAGGAACGGAGTGGAGTGAATACAAGAAGTGTTTTTGACTCTATTTGCTTCTTTTAATTAGTATAAGCCCCAAATTTCCAATAATACACTATCCGGGCTCCCTCCTTCATTGCAGCAGTTGATACTGTTCTGTTTTTGTGGGTATTGCTAATGCATATGGCATGTTTTGAAATATAGCCTGCCTTCATTGCCCAATGAGATGTCATTTAAGAGGGAATGAACAAAGGTTAGGAGCTAACATTGGTTCCTGGCCAGCAGTTGCTAGTAGAGGAGGGAATAGAAACTTCTCAAGTGACAAATACTAAAATGGGCGAAACAAATGCTTTCAGAGTAGGATTGGATGGGAATGTTCTTGTGAGGAAGAATCAAGTGACAGAAATATACATATATACATCTTTGGAGAAGAGTGCTGGGAACAGACTCTTGGAGGATTTTGACAATTAAAACAGAAAGCGTGACCGGAAGCAGTAACCACATCTGAGCTGTTCATTCCCTGAAGGGGAATTTGCTAAGACTAGGAGCAGAGCTGCTTGAGTGGAGGGTTTGCATCTCTTCATTCACTCCGCCTCTCAGATGTCCGTGACCCTCAGGGACTGACGCAAGGCTTGTTCTCTTGGTTTAGTCTTCCTCAAAGTTTCCTTCTCCCCTGACAGTTTCTTATTCATTGCTGGCGGCGTCCAGCAGTGCTTGTTGTTTTGATATGGTGATAGTTCTTGCTGCATGCTAGATAGCTCTGAATAATTTCTGCCTGTTAACTTCCGTGTACTCCCACAGTAATAAGCACTTTTTAATGGAGTCATTAAATAAACCTGTAAAATTCCTCATATAACATTTTAGGACTGCTTCATCTGGACCTTCAGAAGGCTAAAACTGCAGTTGTAGTTTACAGTATGGGGAAAAGCAACTGAAGTCTCGAAAGCCTTGCTTTAGCATATGGAAATAAGTAAACAAACGTAACGTCTAAAACATCTTTTTTTAAGCACAGATTATGTACTGAGAGCACTCTGTATTGCAGAGGACAACTGTCACAATCTAGCCAAAGCCTGTCCTGTCTTTCTTCCCAAGAATAAGAAATGACTTGTCCTTATTTAGACAAATGTTGCCGAGTTGTCAGTTCATTTTAAATAAAAATTTAGTCTGTCACTTAGATTATGTTTTTCTTAGGTCTTTGCTAATTTTTCTGTAGTTAGCATGTGGAGCTGTGCACATACATGACTTCTGACCAAACCAGACCTTCCCAAACAATACTGCTTCGTTGTTGTTTAAGGAATAGACTATTAGGGCTTTGATGCACCACAAAGCTGATTCCTAGACTTTATTTAAAAAAACAAAAAAGGAAAGGGTGGGAGGAAGGGTTCATTTCAGAACCATTTTTGACATTTGAAACTTTTTCCTATTTTTTTAATTATTTTTTTTTAAATTAAGCTTAAAATATTCAGCAGTTTTGAGTGAAATACAGAACCAGTTTAGGATTACCCAAGTCTGCATACAAGTCTGCTTATAAACTCTTCTACTATAATCACTCTTTCCAGTTCTCAGCCTTTCTACAAGGTGTTGAGATGCATCTGTGCTGCATGACTTGGTATTGTCATGTATTGTTTGGGGCTTTTTCCTTGAAGGGAGAAGCTGATGGAGTAACAGGAGAGGAAATGCATCAGGGATGCAAAATGGCAGGACTTTGCTTTGGTAAATCTTTATTATTCTTGAAGAAATTGGGTGTGGGGCAGCAGCTGGCTTTGTGTGGGGAGAGTGATAGAGGAAAAGGGAGTCAGAAACAGCACCTCAGCCCAAGGAATCTGTTCCTGTGAGGATCTTGTCACATATGTGTACTATAAACATCACCGAGTGTGAAGAGTTGAGGCTGTCCCTCTGTCTCTTCGTGAAGCCAGCTCCACCCTGGCCAGGGTTCACACAGGGAAAGGGGAGTTGTGTTCAGCATTTGTTGGGCCTTACTTTGGCAGTGATGTGATTTACAGAAAGCTCTTCTACACTCTCCTTTGGAGCTGTGAGGGATGTGCAGCGTCCCCAGGGACCTTCTGTAGGCTCAGCACGCTCAGGGGCTGGCAGGCAGGGAGCTTCCCGCTGCCGTGGGGGATCAGGCAGGAGAGTGACTCTTCTGGGCTAAAGGTGATAAATGTTACCATGCAGCATCCTTTTGCCAGAGTAACTAATGATTCCGCATTAACATGCATAAGTATAGTCCTGACTTCCTCTTACAGAGGGTTTTGTCTTTTTTTTTTAATCTGATTTTGATTTTTCTATGCTGTGATCACTGGTTCTAATCCAGTTCCCAGTGAGATGGAGTATTATATTGAGTTCTGACATCTGAAAATAAAACTAAACCCCTGTAATATTTGTGGCAGTGCAGAATGAGGAAAGCATAATACGCTACCAGGCAGCGAACTGGGGAGGTCTGGCAACACTTGGATCCAGAAGTCTGGCCTTTTTATGCAACATTGGTAGAAACATAGATTACTTTTGGCTACTTGGGTATAGGCTTCCAGTTGCAATTTAGCTGAAATGTCATAGTTACCTCTTGCTGTTTGAAAACAAGTTTGGAAGCCTACCTTATTCCTGGAAAACAACCCCGAATTTCTTACAAGAAAAAAAGGTCAGATTTTAAACGTACTTAATATGAAGAGCCAGTTTTCCAAAGCCCAAAAAGCCCTGTTTATACATAAATTCTTTGCTCTTTCAAAGAGCCTGGCCTTGGGTCTGGCTGCAGAATGCATTAGAAAATCCTAGCTAGGACTTAAAGCACATTTTGCTCCCAATTGCTGAGCAAAGGCACCCATCCATAGCCACAGTGCATCCAAGGAATAGCCTCAATGTTTGTATGGATACAGTTAAAGACACAGTGATGTTCTTCAGCTCAGGAGCAGAAATCCCTCTGCGCCCAGAGCATCTTGCTGGAGAGCCTTTCCTTATAATCATAAAATCCAGGAGAAAGCCTAGCCATTTAAAACCCAAATATTTGGCACCTCCTGTCTCGGTGCTGCTCCTCCACAGCCGTGCTGGCTTTTAAGTTCCTCTTTTTATTAAACTATTAAATTGGGAATTTTTATTACTCCCAATTTAGCACTTCTAATAAAAAGTTACAGTTAACAGCCTCTGTGGGTACTGAAACTTGCAGCTGTGATTGCTCTTGATGGAAATAAAGACAAACTCAGCTTTTAAAGCTTGCCTCTGTCAGGTGGTGGCTCCAAATCAGAGGGAGCTGGGTGGGATAGCGGCTGGGAAGGAATTACAGCAGCAGGACAGGGATAAGGAGAGAGAAGGTGTCAGCAGAAGAGAAATATTAATTATGTGTTTGTGGTGCAGCTATAGTTACAGTATGAAAATGCCTCGAAGTTTGGAAATAATCAAAAGCCACTCACTGCTTTAATACAGTACTTGTTTAAACATTACATCAGTATTTGGTAGTAGTGGCTTGAACCTCTTTGGAGACTTTGAATAATTTTACCATTTGTGTAAATTTCCATAGTATACAGTGGTCCTGACTGCTGTCTATCTCAGAGAAAAGGTAGCAGCAGGATGGGGCAGCATGTTGCTGCAATTCCTGGAGAGTGGATATTTGAGGCTGTTACTAGCTGTAAAGTGCAACTTGACTTCTTGAACTGGGGATTCAAAGCAGCAATAAAAGAAATTTCAATACAACGAAACTTCTTTTATATCCAGCTTCCTAAACTGACATAATTATCTTTTTTTTACCAGGGAAAAAATATATAAAAAAAAAGTGCAAGAATATATTTTTAAACTGTTGTTTTTCTGCTGGAAATCTTTTCAATAGAATAAACACTGAGATGGAAACTCTGATATAATGATCTAAAGTTTTCTGACTTAAGTCAGACTTTTTTACAGTCCCTTTTTCTTTCTGTAAGTATAATATGTGGGAGGAAGATAGAATCATATTTTCAATTACTAAAGTTGAATTCAAAGTTAGCTGACTGGACTGCAGGAGTCAGTCCTGGGATGAAAGGAATACTGCAAGTATGAACGGTGTGTCCTGCAGAGCCTTGGAAATCTCCAGGAATACTGCTCTTCTCTGCTGACTGCTCTTTCCTCTGCCTGGGAAATGAGGCTGCTTCCCTAGAGGGAGGTTATATGGCTTGTGATTTAATTTGTGTTTTATTCGGAAAGAAAAACTGGCACGGTAGACCTCTAAAATAAAAAGCATAATAGCATAAAACTCCCCACTCTTTCATTATATATTTGATGACCAGAGCTATAGCAACGGAGGAGTTGGTCAGATGTCTCATAGTTTACAAAGCACTGTTGAAGGCTTGAGGAGGAAACGTTCTTTTGTTGAAGACAAAACTCCCTCTGACTTCTGCTGGAGCTGTATTTCATGTTTATGATCTGATGGTGCACCAAGTTATATCAGAGAACAGGTCAGCCCATCCAGATCCATTTTCAGAAAAGCTCCTCAGATTGCACCTTTCAGCAATGTGACTGAGTTAAATTTAACTCCACTGATTTTGCTGAAATTTTCTTGAATATAACAGTGCTGAAATTAGGTGATAAACTGTGGGGGGGGTTGCTGAGTCTGAATAACCTTTGGTGCTGTCTATCTTTCCTCAGTTTTCCCGTCTCTTCTTCATATTATGTGAACGTGAAGCAGTGTTTAGTAATCAATTGAAAGGCTACCTGAAGCCAAAGCCAGCATGTGCACACAGTATTCGGGTGACCTAGGATGTCTCTTAGGTCAGCAAATTTTAAGTGGTGGCGAGTACCAGCTTTCAGCAGTAATGCATGTCTGCAGCAGTTTGGGAAATGACAGTGCTCTGAGCTCCCCCCTCTCTTGGAGGCTACCACTGCTGCCCCTGATGGCAGGAGAAAGTGGGTGTCCACTGAGCTGTCCCAGTTTAGTCCTGTGCTTTAATGCGTACCTTTTCTGTCAGTGGTGTATGCTAAGACGTTTCTCGGACTTGGTCAATATTTGTGTTTCTCTCTGTGAATCTCCATCTATTTTGAATAACTCATATTAGCTGGTGTTCAGGAGAGACATATCAGGTAAAAATAGTTGCTTTATTACACTGCCATTCTATTAGTTGGTCTGATCTACAGCACAGACTAACCAGTTTTCCAAAAGGCAGAATAAGGTGCATTATTCCTATGGCCGGGATTTAGATATACAGCAGTATGGCTGTCTGACATAAGAAGAGTGACTCAGGCATGCTTGCGGTGGATGAGGAAAACACAATTGCAGTGACTGAGAACAGTGTAGAAGTGAACAAATATTTTGATGTGACTCAGTGAAGGTTAAAGAAAATTATTCTGATATAGGGGAAGGGAGAGAGGAAGATGCCTTTATGATTGCACTGATCAACCATACTGCCTGCTTATATTTCTACAGGGCTAGAATCGAGGTGGCGGGGATGATGGGACAAGACTGATTCGTATGAATATTTTATATATAGATATTTTAAATGTTTAATCAACTCAGTGAATTAAGGATACTCGCAATGAACAGATGAAGTATTAGACTCTGTGGAATGAAGACAAGCATTTAAATTAAGAAAACAGCACGATAAGATTGTGCAAGCTGTGTCCAAGAACCCTTGATCTAGAGATTTAATGGATGGAAGGGAAGACAAGGAGGAATATATAGAAAGATCCTATTAGTGCCCTGGGGTTATCTGAGGAAAAAGGACTTTTCAGTGTGAGAAATTAATCTGATAATGTTTACTTTTCATCCAGATATTTTATGGGGAACCCTATGGCAAAGTACAGAAAGAATGGCAGATTAAAAATAAAAGTAGGCAAGGAAGATGCAATATTTTAGAGGCTCTTTTTCAGGATTTTTTCATGTTCCTGTACGGCATAACTTTCTGCCTTTTGTAAAGGCAGATCAAAGCTGTAGGAGAAGCATAATCTAATGAAAGGCATCTGGGCCTTGGGATAAAAGGAATAAGCATCTGAAAAAGGATGACAAGTGTATAGTTATTCCTCCTGTCAGATCTAACACGAAATTGGAGAAACAAGAACATAACCTGCACCAATCTACCTCTCCTAGACCATCAGGAGTGGAGATCTGAAGCAGTGGAAGGACACACATAAATATATCATTAAACTGATAGGGGAATAAAAATGTTGCTGTTGTACAATTGAAAGAAAATTGCCACAAATTTTCAGTATGTGTACTATTTAAGAATGAATGGGATCAAGTTTTTGATTGAAAACTAACTGAAATGCAATCAGAGAATGATTTACGGAAGGCAAAAAGCTTTTCACTTTTGTCTGTCTTAAAACATAGGTTTTGGTTATTAATGTAGATTTATAGTGCTGCCATATCAAAACATTTCTAAGCTTATCTAATAGGTAGCAAGGTCTCTGAAAGGCCATTTTCAAAAAGCTGGGACTTGATGTGTATCATTTTAAAGAAGTGCTACTGTATCAATAAAGCTGAAATTTTGAGGAAGTATTAGTTTTTACTCTTTTACCTATTTTTGGACTTTATGTATAAGTAATATAGACACTATCATAAGGGCTGGCCAGGTCCCTGAACCATGCTGCTGGTCTCTACCAGCAGACAAATATTTATTTTGGAAACTCTCAGAAATTCCTGGTGTTGAGAATAATTATGCATGTGTGTATTCTGATTCCCAGCAGAGAATTAATGTTTTGCAATAGTATCACTTCACCTTTTAGCCAAGACTAAAAGGAAAGTTGCTCATGATCTGCCTTCTGATGCGTGACCTTAGCTCTGCCTGTAAAACCATGATGTCTTGGTCTCATTGCCACCCTTCAGCACTGAGGACTGCCAACTTTGTGCTCCTCAGCATTCATTTTTGTGGGATTGCTTTTCTTAATAAGAAAAGATTAATAGAAGGACACCTTCTTCCTTCTGCTTCATGGGTGCCTGTATGTAGTGCACTGTGTACTCTGTTCTTTACTTCTCTGGAGTGCTTCATATTCTCTTCATCTTCCTTCCTTTCCTCCTCTCTTCTTCCTTGGCTGGTATTTCTTTCATCTGTGCTTGAAACCCTTCACTTTTTCAGTCTCTCTTGTGTGGTAGAGACTAGGACTTAATGATCAAGGTGGAGAGAAGCCTTCAGCTGCTGTGGTGGCCCAGGTGCATTTCACATTCCTTCCTCGTCTGTTATTGAAACAGCTTAATATGTCTCCACATGTATCAGGTACCGCATCCCTGTGCAGCAGTGTCCTGATGGCCAGGTTCATAACAGCACCGTTTCTACTAAGCTGCATTCTTTTAGAACCAACAGCTGAATAAACTGAGAAATTATTTGCTATGTGCATGGCCCTGTATTTTTTTTATTCTAAATCTTATCTACTGTTTTGTTCCCTCATCACTTGTTGTCAGGCTAGTCTGGAATTTCTTACATCATCCATACTGTGAATATGATAAAATTATTTAGATCCTTTCAAATATTTTGTTTAGACATGCCTAAAGTCCATTAACGCAAAGCTTAAATAATAGGTAGACTTGATGAGCGTACAAAACCCCAACTTCTTAATATCTCGTTCAGCCCTTTGCTGTCTTGAACACTGAACATTTATTCTTTCTTGCCTTGCTGTCTTTTAAACTGTCCGTTTCCTATGTAAGGGAGATGGTCAGATGGTGCAGAATTAGCACAAGTGATGCGGTTGCTCTCTACGTGAACCCCTTCCTTGCACAGGATGCAGATAAGCAGTGTTACAGGGGCATATCGGGAGTCCTGGCTGGCTTCGGGATGCAATGTTCGTGCCAGAGCTCATTGAAGAAATTCTGAATTTGCAGGTCAATCTCCTGATGAATTCACTTTCCTTCGGTCGCCTGCTTTTCTGTGTTTGCATTCTACAAATATTCTAGTAAATGATAGGATGCTTACTGAAATTTTATAGAATATTTCCAGAAAGTCATCTCAGCTTGTAACCATCAAATCTTGGAAGTGTCTTGTGCTCTTTATTTGTTTAAGTAAATTTCAGAGACAGAAATCATAAATTCAAAACAAACTAGGACATTGTTTTACAACAGACATAAGGAAAAGTCTGTTCCTGGGACATATGCAAATGGGAAAGTGACAGTGTCTGATAAATAGGTTATATTGAAATATTTGCACAAAAACTTCTCTGGGGTCTGGGTACAATTTATTCATGGACACACAGAACAAAGACAGTACACTAACTCGTGACTTGACTTTCAGATATTCCCTTGGAGTTTCTTGCCAAAATATTTAACTTTTTCAGGCAGAAGTAAAGGTGATTGTGGAGGGGTTGAAATGGCAATTTTATTTCTCCTGTCTTCCAGGCTGGTCCCTTTATTGCTTTCCCTCCGGTCTCTAATCTCCCATTTGACCAATTAGACACAACAGCACAGTCAGACTTAAAGGACTAAATGGCAGCATGAACGCCTCAAGCCCAGCTGCAAGGTTTGTGTATCACTCTTCCGTCCTGGGAGGAGAAGAGCTAGAGAAATCCTGTCTCCAGCATGCAGTGTCCTACATCTGCTCCCTTCATATAGGGAATGCTACAGGACTGTCTTACGTTAGAGCAGATTGCTGCACAGGCTCTGATTGCATGCTAGCCTAAAACCCTTTACCAGCTCTAATAGCATGCGTTAGCAGTAATTGTTATGTGTATTCCCAAATAACCCTTTAAAGGGAAAGTGCAGATTTGTTCAAAGTAAGCAATAAAAATACTTTTTCAGTCAAGGAAAAAATCCTATTGAAGTTTAATAATGAAAGTGGTAAAGCTGCTTCAGGAGCAATAGATCTTACCGTAGCCTGTATATGGTTGAACAAAGTGTGCTAGAGCATCCCCATACAATTATTTAGGATCTTGTGATAACTAAGAGGTCTGGAAAGTACCATCTGTCTCCACCATGTGCTGTTGTGCCCCACAGCAAATAGCAGTAAGTGTGTGACCATGTTTATGCGTAGATGTATATTGGAAAGATTTGAGAGGTCTGGGATACTACCTAAGGGTTTTGCAGACCCTTCCATCTGAAAATACTTCCCTGGCTGCTCTTGATCTCCTCTGGGTTGTCCTGGAGGAAATGAGGGGAGCTGGTGAGCATACCCATGCACAGCTGCTATTACCTTTTAGTTACGCTTTTAAGCAGAAAATTTTGAAAGACATTTTCTTACACACTCACAGAGTCTTATTTTCTTGCCTTTTTTTTTTTAAAGGAAGGGGAAGGCATTTCATAACAACATAAGTACTGATTGTGGGATATTTTGAAAACACTACAGCTGGATTAAGCAGCTGAGTCCTTGGCTTGGAATAAAAGAATGCCTGGAAAATAAAGAAACAAATGTTCTATGTAAGAAAAACAGAAAAATCTTATCTTTTCCCACATAAAATTCACCTAATCCTACGTGTGCAATACTCTTCTCTCCATCGCTGACCATAACTCATTTGTGTTATACAACTCCACCATTCTGATCACCATTTAAAAACTGAGAAGGAATTACTTGTTGCACACTTCTTTACTGTCTTTGCTCCAGTGTAATCTCTCAATAACACCTTTTAGCTTGAGATGTTATTTTTCCTTTCTTGCTTTTGTATTTTTCTAGTTGTTTTGTTTTATACCCTTGCTTTGTTCTGTGGGACTGTGAAAGAGAGAAGCTGTTGCTAAGAAGCTGTTTTGAAAGCACCTCTGCTGTTCTGGCCTGAAAGACAGTGTGCTAAAACATTAACTAAAGATCTGCCTTATGGTTCCTCTAAGATACTCTTTCTCACACACCCAAGTGTGTGCACAAGTGGGCACCTGGAGAAGCCACGTGATGAGACCTTCTCTGGTTGGAGGCTGTACCTGTCCTGCAGAGTGAAAGCAACCTTTGGAAGTGGCTGCAAACCTACAGTCCACTGAATGCTGCCTGCTTCCCATCAGCGTCGCTGCCTTGTGGCAGCCTGCCTGGCAGCTCTCCGCTGCGTGGGCTTCCTTTGCCTCGGAGGACGTTGCTGTAGCTACAGCTATGTTGAAGGTGGCATATGAGTCTGGCCTTCCACCTGACTTCAGGGCCACCCCCAAGAGCCAGTGCAGGTTGCCTGTAATTTAACCCTCAGATGAAAGGTACTGAGTGACTCCACAGGAGGTTTCATAAAACTCAGCTGAACACGTGGCCGAAGCGCCTCTGTTTCATTACCCAGGGGATCCTGGTCAGATAGTTCTTTCCACTGTTGTGGTGTTTGTGCTGAAGTTTTCTGTTACTCGGATGACTTCCTTAGGTCTTCTGAAGGTGCCTTTTACAGAGATTTTGCAATCATGTTTCTATAGAGGGATCTAGTCAGTAACATCACCAAAGGATTTGGTCCCTCAGCTGGCAGTATAAATATATTTTCATCTAACCATGTTTTTGGGGGGGTTTCAGGGTTGCTTTTTATTGTTTTTGTTGTGTTTTTTTGTTTTGGTTTGGTTTGGTTGGTTTTGGTTTTTTTTAGAATAGCAATATGGCCTTTTCTCGTTAGCAGTTCTGCTACTATCACAGTATCGTCAGGGTTGGAAGGGACCTCTGGAGATCATCTAAGTAGCTTTTATGAAACGCTTAGCAAATCTTACCAGCCTCCTACTTTTCGAGGTTTTCTCCAGTACCAAACACTTTGGAGTTTTCTCCTTTGCTCCCATTCCCTCCTCCTCACTTATTCCCCATTCCAGTATGATAAAGTGGACAATAACTAGAAGCTCTCCTCAGTTTAAGAGATTAAAAAAAAAAGAAGTCATAAAGCTGAAAGGCATAATCAAAACCAGAATAACTCCAATCTGGATTCTTTCTCTCTTGAGTAGTTTGAATTACTTTCATTTGTAATTTTGACCACTAGAATCAGACAACTGCAGAGCCATTGCAGTTTGGATCTAAATCAGGAATTAAAGATATTGGTGAGATAACCAGATTACTTGGTCTCTAGGTGACAGGAAAGTGGCTGAAGCTTGGAAGAAAAGGCAAGATGGTCAACACATCCAAATGACCAGTTAAGTGATTTGCTGTGAAATATTTACATTGACAAAAGTATTTACTTCATGGTGCCAGGTGCCACGTGAAGTCCATTTTGTTTCTTACCACATATTTTTATGGAAATGGAAAAATAAACCAGATGTTATAAACAAACCAAACAATGTTTTTGTAAACGTGACAGACTATACTCCTGGTTCACTTTCCTGACCAATCTTGACAAAGGTTTGCTGTGAGGTTTACCCGGGAGATCATCGCGTACTTTTAGATGCTGACAGTGACTATTGTACAACCATCCGTGCTAACGTCACTCTGACAGACTTGCTTCTTTGCTAGTGATGGAATTTCTTTGGTTGATTTTGACCTTTTTTTCCTCTGAAAACCTGTGCTTTTGCAATGCTGTGGGCTGTGCTATATTGTAGTATTGTTTAATACAGCTTTAGGTATCATTAAACGGGTATGATATAGGACTCGCACAAAATGGAGAAATGAAGACATTCACAGCTCAGAGTATCACTGAGTGTCTTGCACAGGCTTGTTTAAATTCTCACAGTGTGAGCAGATATGAGGTCTTTAAGATCAGTAATGCCATGAAGAAGAAAAAGAATTAAGTAGAAATATATATACAGAAAAAAATATCACTGTTTCTCAGGAAAAGCCTCAAGGATTTTCCACTGAGTTATCAGACAACAGTTTTAGAAGAAAAAGAGAAAGTATCTTTTGCAAAGTCATGGTGGATCAATAGCTTTTTTAATACCATTGTGTGCATCTGAATTTTATCTCAAAAAGCTGCTATTGTTTAAGGCTGGAACCCATGAGAATATATTTTCCTGGTTTTATATTCTTTCCTGTATCATCTCTTACAGCAAACAGGCTTCTTGGCTAAGCGGACCGTGTCTGATGTGGTGTGGCCATTCTTCTGTTTTTACTTGTGCTCTGTTAATGTACTAAAGTGTGGAATCCGAAACGGAGTGGGATGGAGCTTTCTCGGACGTGAATGTAACCTCTTACTGAAATCACTTGTGGTGGTACGTAGGGCGCACAGCTTTTGGAGAAAAATCTCTGGAGAGTTTATATGATTGTGACACTGGGCCAGGTCCAGAGGCACTGACACCAGGGAAAGCTTCTGTTAGATTGGGCCTCAGTGCGGGTGCCTTTCATTTGCATCTTTCTTTTCTCAGAATACTTAGCAGCTTAAAAATCATGGTTGCAAATAAAAGAAAGTTGCTCTTAAAGCAGTACATAAGCTTTGACCCTTTATTTGACTGCAGTTATTTTAGCTTTCATTCAGTTCTGCTGGAACTGCCACTTCAATCTTTGGCTTTTGCTTTAATAGACCCCTGTCAAAACCTGCATAAAACTGATTTAAAATAACCATAGGAACAGATAGAGTGTATTTTCTTAATCTTTCAGATTGATGTTTTGTTTTTCTCAGATCTTTGTAAAAATTCAGTAGAGGGACTTGAAATGCTGCATTTAAATAAAAGAAAATCTAAAATAGGGGAGGAAAAAAACCCCAAACCCAGATTGCTGTGCACCGAAGGTATGATTTTATGCATTACAGTTTAGCTAAGACCCGTTCAAGGAGAAACTTCAACAGCTTGCCAGGGGCAGTCTCCATAAGCCGTGGCTGCTGTTAGAGCCTGCTGTAAATATTCTGCTCTTTTACAGCTGGCAACTGTTAAACTTGGCGCAAGCCCATTTAAAATGCTTAGATAAAAAATAAATATTTCTTTTCTCTCCCTTCAGAGGTAATCATGTTAATAAATACGAAGAAGAACAAACAATCAAATCAGTGGTGAGAACTCATTAGTAAATACTGTTATCTCACTCATTCCGTTCATAAAGCTGCATCAGCCATGTGCTTAGAAACCAAACTGGTTTCCCCTTGTAACAGCAAATCTACTAAACTGCAGTGGGCCTGTCTTTGTGGCACATCTTTATTTATGTTTG
Organism: Pluvialis apricaria; assembly: GCA_017639485.1. Lineage (NCBI taxonomy): Eukaryota > Metazoa > Chordata > Aves > Charadriiformes > Charadriidae > Pluvialis > Pluvialis apricaria. The sequence goes on from CM030014.1 coordinate 29,793,804, forward strand.
CTGAAGTAAAGTGGTTGTCCTTGGCACTTTGAGCAGATGGTCTGGGTTCTCCAATTCTACTGAGAACTATATTTGTAACTAATGCAATATCTGTAATATAATTTCATGTTATCATTAATTTTTTTTTAATGAAGTGTTTATGAAGAAGCTTCTGAAAGCTAGGACTGACCTTTCTGAATCCTATCTACAGAACTTGCTACGTCTGAAAACTATGGCAAATATTTTTACATCTATTTATATGCCATACTTTTACCATATTTTATGGTTTAGATTTCTGTTTCTCCTGAGTTCTCCTTCCAAGTGTTAGATCATGTACTTGCAATATACTCCACGTGTTATAAAAGTACCAGCATCGATGATATCTCTTTTGAAGTTAACTTAGTTAAACAAGATAATGCAGGGAATATGGTACCTGTGCTTGATGAAGTGGGATGGAAACTTTTATCTTAATGGCTGGTTTCTATTTATTGTCATTAATTCTGAAGCATTTTTAGCTGCTCTTGCACATTCTGAAGTGCATTAGTGCTGCTAGGACTAGTTGCCCATTCCATCCATTCATCTCCTTCAAAATATTTATGTTTAACATGTTCTTAAAATACATCATGTTCAGTGGCCAAAAGATAGAAACTTCTCTGTTTCATCCAGCACATGAACGCCATGATGTATCTTCCTATATGAGCAGTGAGCTGTTGGGACTGGCTGCCTCAGGAGATGACTGGAGGAGACTCTGCTTCCAGAAGAGTGCCTGGTGGCAGGCGAGTGGCACGCTGGAATTTTTTGTCAGAACACTTGTGTCTTGTATTCAGCTTTGGCGTGAAGCTGCTATGTAGATGTAGATACAGAAATTGTCACCAGCTGTTTTCCTCTGTTCAGGCCTGCCTCTCAACCTGTGTCTTAATGTTGGCACCTCTAGGAGTTACTCTAAGAAGCAACAGTCCTTCAGTCTCAATAGTGAAGGATGCATTGTTTGATTATTTTTAATATTTTTTTTTCCCCTGTCATAACGCAGGCTGTTGGCTCTCAAACTAGGAGTGCTGTATTTTTTATGGGAGGTCTAGGTGCCTAGCTGCTATAACAAACAAGCATTATTTCTTTGGCTTGAAAAAAGCTCAGTAGCACTCTGTTTTTAAGTATCCCTGTAATTTGGGGGGACGGGAGGACAAATTTGAGTGGCTATATTTACATGTGGAATGGTGCTACCTCAGTTCTCCAAGGGTAGATTTTAGTTGTGAGCGGCTGCCCAAAAAAATACATAGCTGAGAAGAGGCAGATTCCCAGCAGATATCAATTATCTCAGCCTCATTCACTTGAGTGGAGCTGCCAGTTTACTGCAGGATTTGCTGCAGGATGCTGGCAGAGAAATAGGGGATATCAGCAAAGACATTAGTCACTTGTTGCACTGCAGTTTGTTTGGCATGTGGCCATTCACTACAAATTGCCCTCAAAAGCTTTAAATCTTCTTGAAGCACTGAGCTATTTAGTATGTTAAACTTCATGCGCTTCGGTGTCCTAATAGAATTCCTTATGTAGGCAACGTGTAATGCTCTAGCTGGCAATGCGCGTGTTGGTAGATATGTATACGTGTATATAAAATCTGGAGTCAAGGGCCAAACAAGAGGAAATTTGGTTCTAGTTTTAAAATGTCAAGTTTTCAGAGTTTTATTTGCAGTCATATAGGGGTTTTGAAGCTAAGAAGCCATGCAGGGCTAGAACCTTCTTCAGGAAAGGCACAAAGAGGGAGAGACAGATTAGTTTCTCCTGTCTCCAGGTTTCTGCTCTATCACCAATGCCCATCAGATGTCATATCAAAAGTGTTTTCACAGTCATATAAATCAAGCATAAGCCTTCAGTTTATATTTCAAAAATTCCAATTTTGCATCCTCTTTAACTGTGCGAGTCTCCTTACCAGTCATCTGTCTGTGCTTTTGACTTCACAAAGTTGCCAGGTAGGAAATTCCAGATTGAACCCCTCATTAGCTGTGGGTACTGTGAACTCACAAAAAGATCATGAGAGAGACAAACACCGGTTCTCAGTCCTCTTTGATCTGAGAAATTTCACATCCTGCTGGTAATTTGCATATTGGCTAATAAATCTTGCTCTTGGGACCACAGGTTCTTGTATTTGATGTTATTGGGCTTCAGAGAACTGTATCTTCTTCCATGCTAGTACATCTTCCATTTTGCTTGTGTTTACAAGAAGACATACGTTTCCAATTTCCCTTTCTCAACAAGCATCAGCAGGAGTTCCTCTCCAGCTCCATCAGAAAAGACACCCTGGGAAGATCTAATCTCAACATTTCTTTACTGAGTTTGTCATAGTTGGGCGCACTGTGAGAGTCAGATTTCCTGGGGAAAAAAGGGCACTATCATATTCTCGTTTCTCCACTAGGTTTTCTTGGTATGGTAAGCGCTCGCTGTTGTATAGCAGAGAGCTGGTGCACAACCCTCCCAACCACATAACAGTTATGTCCAGCCTTGCAAGTGAAATGTATAAAGCTCTTCCTAACATCATTGTTGGCAAGCTTTTGCTTTAGGGCTTTCTCTGCTGTCCCTGTTCTTAGTATTTTCTGTGTCAGAGGTTTCTAAGACTTTTCATTTTTTATGATTTTGGTATGCATGTATTTTTGTGTATCTGTCCACACCTTTCTGTGGAGCTGCGATGCAGAAACTTTAAAGAGATCAGAAAAGATTACTTAGACACTTGGGAGACTCCAACGCTCCAATCATATGACGTTCACGAGGCTTTTTGTGTGGAGAACTGGGGTTTTCTGGATTTTAAAAATATTTGAAAATACTATCTGTTTAACTTTCCATTACAAAAACTAATGGAAAAAAATCAGCAGAAAACCAAATGTTTGCAACAGCATAAATAAAGAAACCAAGTTTCTTAAATAAACAAACTGTTTTCTTTATTTAATAAAGAAACCAAGTTTGTCTATTTACAATCCTTGACCAAACTGATATTTTAGTTCATAAAATAGCAAAACAATTTTTTTTTGAGGAGCTACAACAGCAAATTTGGGAAAGTAAGGTTTACAGAGCAGGAATCTGACATGATCATAAAAATAAGTGTCAAGAGAGTCATGGCATGCAACTCTTAAAATATACTGAAAAGCCCATTAATAAGTCAGATGCATACTCAGGCAACCCCACTGAATCTGGGCCTCTTCTTTATTCCTCTTAAAATCTAGAAAACTTTGCATAAGGAAGTTTTGGAGGATACCTTTCTGTTTTGCTTCATCCCATAAAGCAGTGACATTACATGCCCCCTCCTCTTATGCCCTCTATTGCTAGCCATAATCTTGCCTCCACTCCTTTATGACCTTTCCAGGATGTTTGTGTGCTTTACCTCATTTAGACTGCAGCAATGCTCTCAGCTGCCAAACTGCTAATTTACTTTATTTATTTCCAAGTTTAATGTGGCCCAGTTTTGTGCCATGAAACACAAACAGTTACAGGAAATTTAATTGAAAACATGAACGTATAAACTCAGAAGAAAGCACAAAATGGAATTTATGGAGATAGCTGAAAATAGCCACGGCCATATGGATTTCATTGGGTACGTGTAATATGCTGATACCATCTTTTTTTTTTGGTAGCAATTATCTGCTCTCTATTTTCAAGTCCTCTAATTCTTGTTTTGCATTTAGCGTCTCAAAGCCATTCAGGAGAAACATACTTTAAGCATCATTACTACACAAACTGGTAAACTGGGTGTAAACATTTTATAAGCAACATGTTCAGTCTTATTTTTTGTGGTGTGTTTTGGGGGTGTTAAGTTTGGTTTGTTTTTTTTGTTGTTTTGGTTTTTTTTGTTTTTTTTTGTTTTTAAATGAAAAGATTCTTTCACAGCTGCTAGCTTACTGGGTCACAACTTAACAATGTCTCTGCCGAGCAACGAAGTTGGGTTATTACTGACTGTCTCATTAGCTACTGTGGATTTTTTAATTTCTAGTAGTCGTTGTTTTAAATGCTGTGTCTTCATTGTAAATCTTTCTCATCTTACATCATAAAGTATATTTGATGTATTGGGAATCTCTTTGTTTTCTGGTGGAATATTAGCTACAAGTAACTCGAAATAGTAATTTGAGCATCATATTTAAGGAATAGAGTGTTTTAGGATGATAGCTGTATTTCTCAACTGACTTCACATTTGAATTTCCTGGATTCATAGGAAACAATGGAATATGTTGTCCTATATGCTTATAATAATATTTTAAAAGAAACTTCAGGGAGATAACCCGAGTGATCTATTGCTGCCTTGAACTAAAGCTGCAAGAAGAGGAACTTCAGGAGACTCTGTGGGATTTCTGCTGTGACTTTCTTTGATGCTGTCATGAGAGGAGAGGTAGTTTAATGTATCTGCAAGTACAGGGGAAAAGTATCTTGTTGCGTAAAGCACCCATTTCCAGCAAGCATTCAAGGTGTAGGATAGATGATCATTGTACATAATAGGAGAAATGTTGGAAGATTTGTTCGCATCCTCATAAAGTCAGGACAGCTGTTAAGTGATACAGTCCTGCTTTCTGCTTCTCTAGAAGCCATTTCTACAGGCTGTTAAATCCATGCCAGCAGCACCCTTTGGTTTACAGGCTGTTGTTTTCTGCATCTATCACAGTTGTCCCCTTGGTTTGCTCTGTGGCATGTTCTATAAATCACATTTTGGCAAGAGACATTGGAGGATTGTTTTCTTTAGAGGTAATAGTACTTGGCATTGACAGGCCACATCAGAAAATCACATAGAACTTTACAAAGAATAAACTGAGCTTCACAACATCCCTCTGGAGCAAGTAAGTATCATCATTCCCATTTTTTCAAATATGAAATTTGACATTTTAGTGTATCTTGTGGGATGTTCTGTTTAGCCTTCATATTCTGATCTTAAACTCATGCTGAATGGAATCCTTGTGTCCTTCACATGGTAAAATTCTCATGTGATGCTTATTGTTCATGCTGCTCCCTCAGGAGCCACGGGCAATGTGAGATGGCCTTGGCTGCTGGAATTGACTCCAAGGCATCTTTTCTGAATGAGGCTTGAGGCAGAATACCTTCTCCTCTCTGTTACTCCCTAGTCAGCTGCCAGAAATACGTACATTAGTTCCAACTTCATTTTCCCCATCCATGTGGAGTTGAGTTTCTCAGCCCAGACTGCCCAGCGGAGGTTGATGCCACCTGAATCAGGGCCTTTGCAGCTGGGTAAGCCTAAATGTATTTGAACCAAGGCTCACGAGACACATAAAGTTGGTACACCTTTGTATGATTCCAGGGAGAAACACTGCATGTGAGATCTTGAGTGCACAGAAACTTGGAAGACTCAGCTTCATATGTATATTTACAGGCCCTAGGGAAACAAGGAACATGAGCAGCAAGGGTCAAATGTCTTTGTACTCCTGGCTCAGTAATGCAAATCCCTAGGCGGGTAAACATGATTAAGACCCATGCTGTTTTGTTCCAGTTCAGGCAGCTGGACAAATGAAGGTGGGGAAGGATTACCTATAGATGATTGGGTTATGTGAATGATCTCTCTTCCCATAAGTGGTAAATTTGTTGACATGAATAGGGAGAATTGGCTGATCGGTGCAGTGCTCCATCACTATCCCAGAAAGCACCGACTGTTGGGTCATATCTGGGAGGGATTGTCACAATGACTGCAGACTTAAAGACTTGGTCTTCGAGAAAAGATGGGTGTCCATTTGAGAGATGCATTATTGGAGAATGTCAAGAATAAATGACCAAAACTGTGCCAGAGGGGAAAAAAAAAAAGCCACAATGAGAAACAGCCATGTATTTTAGTCAAGGGACTTGTAAAAACGTGCATGAGTGTTAAACTGCCAGCTAGAAAGATAGACTCAATTAGTGTCTCAATTAAATTACATTGTGCCAGAGCCCTAGCTGACATGAAATGGCACAGTTCTGTTAATTTTACTGGAGCTTCAATAATTTGCAACAGGTTAGGATCTGACTTCTTACCAAGTTATTACTTTGGAAAACTCCTGTTGAGATCTAACGTGTTAAGGACAACTGTATTCTCTATCTACAGCATTTACTATAGGCTCAAGATTGAAGAACATGATCTTCCTCTAAACAGTGGCACTAGCATTATAACAAAGTGCTTCAGGATTTCTTTTATCTAGCTGGAATGTTACTTTTTTTTAGTATTTCTAAAGGACAATATGAAAAACTGTATGTATCGCAGAGAAGCAATTATCTTTGAACTCAATGTTCTTTTTGTTCAGCTCTCCCCCTGCTTTTTTTTTTCCTTCTCACTGTATTTTACATTATGCCCAAACTGTTTAACCATCAAGTGTTTGTGGAAAGATAAATAGTGTGTATATAGCCATTAAGGCTGAAAGATGTGCTTTTAATACTAAAGGGAAAAGGTGTTCCCATAACTTGATAGTTATTCAAAAGAAATGGAAAGGCTTCTAATGCAGGGAATGGTCTAGCCTGTTGAAAAAAGATCTAAGGGCTAATTTTTGTTTTACTACTAAAACAAGTTCATGATAATGAGGCTGACATTTGCCAGTTGTTCTTCTCTATTTTTTACTCAGAAGGAATCCTAACTAGCCTTATGGCTATAGTTATGGATAAGGCCATTTCTACTTCATTCTTTTTTTTGCTCCGTTACTTCACGCTGGATTTGAAATGGAGTTTGGTTTGTTTCAACAGTTGCTACTCATAGCTTCCAAAAGTGACCGTCATCTTACAACACAAGGGGTTGCATTTCATTTCAAGCTGTGCGTGTGCTTTTGTGAGCATGGGAGCAGGAGAGGGAGAAAAATAAACTCATCATGTGGGGCAAATTTTGCTTATACATGGAGTGAAACTTATACAATGTAGTGACGTGCTCCACGTGTATAATGGTGTCACAAGCTGGCTGCGTTCCCTGATGAAGAAGGCTAGTCCAAGGCTAAGCCTATATTCTTTGTTCTGATCCTGACATTTGCAGCTTGGCCCCTCCCAGGACAGGGGCCTGTGGTCTGCAGCACTCTTGTGTGCACACTTAGCATTGATTTTGGTGGGAGATCTTTGGTATATGCGCCTGTACTTCTGCAAGGTGATGCAAGTGAAACATGGGTACTTGAGTTTATAGGGAAAGTAGAGCATTCTCCTGCTTTTTGCCTGAAAAATTTCTGATTCCATTCTTTGGAGTTCAGTTCAGGGTACTGGCAGTTCACGCCGTCCTTCTGATGGCTAGAAAAATTAAGCAATGTGTATTTCTTCTTTATTTGCTGGATGGTGTTTCCAAGTGGACATAAAGGACGGAAGACATTAATCTAATACTTCCTCAGTCAGAAATTTTCCTCTTGTTCCACCGCTTTCCAAACTTTAATATGCACTGACACTAAACAACAGAGATTTGGTAAGTGGCTGCGTGGGAATAAAATATAATGAGATATGTTTAATTATGAATGTGCATGTGTATGTAAGAGAACAGAAGACATCTAAAGGAAATATGATACGTGCAAGGGATATGAAATAAAAAAGACATTCTTCAGTGCTAAAAGCCATAAACTGTCAGGCATTTCAGTGATTTGTCACCTCTGCATTAACCACTGCCTCAAAGTATTAATGATAAAAGCAGATAATCATGGTGCTGTCCTCTAACAAAGAAGCTGTTATAGCTGGGTAAATAACAGGCCCTATAAAATTGTCTTAAATTTGTGTTTGCACAGCAGACAGCATTCAGTAAGCTCCTGTTAGCTCTGGAGATGTTTGTGAAAGAGAACTTTTTCTTTTGTATGTTTCATGTTGTAATAACAGAGGAAGAAACAAAGGGTAAAAAATGGATTGCGTGACATGTTTTAAAGTGTCTGCTGCGGAGGGACAAAACCAAAATGGCCTTCTTAATGCCAACGGCAAGTCTGTGGGGTTGCTACAGAGTTTACAGTAGTCAAGCCTCATTTTCTTCCAGTCAAGTGAAGTATGGTAGTGCATTTTTATAGCCGCTGTGATATTCTCTACGCTTTATTCCTTATTCTTCTGGCAGCAACAAAGTACTGACTGCTGCGTGACACAAAAATAGGAAGTGTGCTGGTGAGATCATCTTACTGGAGACATTCGTATGGCCACAGCCACATCTAGCCAAAGTTACCAGTAAGGACAAGGACCAACCTATTTGGTAAACTGATTTATTTCTTGCTACAGAAGCTGTCCAATTAGAAATACCTGAAACCTAGTGCCAAGGAGGTGGTAGTCACTGCAGCTACGCTGCTTCCTCAAATCTTGGGCTTTGCTCTGCCTTCAGGCTGCGTAGTATCTATCATGACTATTGTATGATTTCAACAAACAAAACACCGCAGAAGGGTAGGCTGTAGGCAGAACTCTAGGGAATGTTTTATTTGTAGCTCAGGACAGACAGTTACTGCTCTCTGTGCTGCGGGAAGTAACTTTCTCTTGGTAGAGCTGAACAATGTGATGTGACAGTCCTGACGCTCACCCAGCTTTCCAGTCGACGAGGGAGAAGGTACATTTTTTTAAAGGAAAGACGTTTCCTGCAATAAATATGGACAGCAAAAAGGCAATGAGAATAGAGCAGTTTTCTGATTCTAATTACTGCTTCACGCTGAGACTATTATGAACATAAAACATCTTGCAGAATAAAAAATTGTCAGGATAAGAGCATTCATCAGTTCAAGTAATAAAAAGGCACTTATGTTTTAAAAACAGAATCTAGAAATATAGTTATTTAATGGAGCTTTTTTCTAGAGAAAATTTAGCATTTCCTGCTGTACTGATGTTTATGTAAGATAAATATGAAGTATTATCAGTTGAACAGAATTAGTTATCACTGAAAGCTTCTGTCTCCTTCAGCTGAATCTGTTTACCATGAGCAAAGTAACTGAGTGATGCACTTGCTTAGATTCCAACTCAATTTAGGGAAAGGGTAGAAATGAATTGCTCTTGGCCTTGATTAATGTTGAAAATATTGATCAGTTGGCTTATCTGCCAAAAATGAATGGCTTGTGAGTGTTCTTTGAAGGCGGAGCATGGGTTTATAAGTAAGTCTCTGAGGGGATGATTCCAATAAGTTGATATCATGGGATTTTTTCCTATGGACACCAGTGTTTGATTGAAAAGGCTTTGCTGGAAAAAAAAAAGAATTTTTTTTTTAAAGTGTTGTTTTTCTTGTATATACACACATCCATATGTACTTGTCCCTGTGTGTGTTAATTGGTAGAGCCCATTCAAGTTATAAATGGTCTAAGAGGTGCTTGTGGCCACCCGGTTCTGAAGTTAACAGTATCTAGATCCAGTCTCTGAGGTAGCCCGTGTTTAAAGCGCTGTGCCATCAGGAAGCTGTCACATCAGTTGAGGAGGACTCGAGGGCAGCAGTGCTGTGGCAGCATTGCCAAAGTGCCATCTGTACGAAGGGGTGAGAGGAGCCAATTTTTGAAGCGCGGTGCCTGCCCTGCTGCTGCTCATGCTGCGGGCTTTACAGCTCTTCTGCCCAGGCACGGCCATGCGGGGCAGCAGTGCTGCGGTACCTCACCTGCTAAATATACCTGCCTCACTGTCCGCTTCATTGTGGCAAACATTTCACACAGCTAACTTAAATTGCCCCAAAACATTCCCTCCTCCTCCCCCCTCTCCCCCCACCCCATCTTTATTTGAACAATTCCTTCCATCTTCTCTCCCTATTACTGAATTTCTGGTCTCTGTCCTCCTTTGCTGTTCATAGTGTTGCTTCCTGCCGCTGTTTTGCTGCCTTCTTCGCTCCCTCCTGCTGATACTACTGTGTATCTGGTTTTATGCTGTGCTGATTCCATTTCCTTTTCTTGTGCTTGTTGGCCTTTATTGTATTAAGCACAACACTGATAGCTTCTTTGTTGACATATGTGGCATGAGATATGGCAATACGTTATTTCACCGAAAATTTTCCTCAAAGGATTATCCCTCCTGGGTGAAATGATTGTTTCCTCTGTTTCAGATTAACCACGCTAGGAAGGAAATATTTCATGCTTCATTATTACCATTAATCTTCCAAGGTGCCCCTCTGAATGAAAATCCATTGTTTTATTTAACAGAGAGGGACAGGAATACAAGTTATCTAGTGTAATTATACTTCTAACAGATGTATCTGTCAGGTTGCCCAGTGTTTGGTAACATAACATCACTGCATATTACATTGCAATGTAAAACACATTTCCAGCAAGGTATGCAGACCTGCACTTTTTCTGTTCACTCTGAGAAAATGGGATGGTACTTAATCTGCTGTAGCGCACAGGGAGGTATATTTACCTTTCAAGATCGTAGGAAACTCACAGTAGATGCTACGTCAAGAGCACCTAAGGTGATGGAATGTGGATGAAGAGCAGGAAAGGGGGGTGCAGTTCTGCATCTTTTGCAGTTGGTAGCAAAAATTCCCTTTTCTTCCGTGGAGATAGGATCAGGATCATCAAATGTTAGCTTTAGTTTTGCTTTCTAGTTGCTACTGTGGGTATTAGTGACCTGCAGCCAGAGAGGCCTTTTCATTTGACATGGTAGGAGACTACATTCTTCCTGTTCTTCATGCATCATGCCCCTTCCTGACTCATTGTCTTTGGAAAGCAGCACTTTATGTTCTGCAGCAAAAGAAATATTAATTTGCAGATGCTGCTTTCTTATTTCTTTAGGTACTTAAGTAGTTCTGTGAAAGCTTTGCATGAATTAATATGTAGGATGTGCCAAACTCATTATATTTCTAGCTATGATTTATAATTTCATCCTTTTCCAAGCAAGAATACTCAGGTGTATGGGAACACTGTAAAACGGAGGAGCTTGGGAAGCAATGAGCCAATGTGTTTCATTAGTGGTGTGTGCTGTCCGGTGAGGATTGCAGAGTCTTGTCAGTCCTGCTGTATCTTCCAGGTTATTGTGTTATTTATTGCCCATAAAGCAAATCAAAGTACTCCTTTGCCACTGACATAGAAGGGGGGCTTTGAACTAAGTGCTTTGCCTCTTACATCTTTCCTTGTGATATGTTTTTAGATTCTTAAATGCTTATACAGGAATTGTAACTTACACTGAGTTTTTACAGTGCTTAGCAACTTTCAAGCCAGTCTAAGGATTAATAAATAATAATTGTATCCTTCCTTTCTATTCTGCTCTTTTTCTGTTCCTTTCGCTCCCACATGTACCCATCACGCTCCACCAGTTTCCAAGTCAAATACTAATAAGCTCATACCTGCTGGCATTTAGTTTGCCTGTACCTAATTTAGTTACCTGTGTATGACAGTATAGTTTTTAATTACACGCTATCTCAATACCTCTTTCTTTTCCATACTCTGCCAACATGCCATTAGCAGTCACTAAAGTCCCTTTTTGCACCACAACCGCCCCTTAGCCTCTGCTCCCAGGAGCTCCCTAGCACTTCCAATTCCTGCCAGGATTTTCCTCCTTTTTCTTCCTTACCAGTAGAGGGGGCAAACTGGGAAGCACAGGAGTGATGTGTCCCTGCTCTCATGTTCTGTGTACTGACCACGGCAGTCCTCATGCTGGAAAGAGTAGGCAAAATCTTTGAAATGCTGTGATAAAGCATGCTCAAAGTACACAGCACTTAATCTCCAGACCCCTTTCAGGTACTCCAAAACAGAGATGTTCTAGAGACTATTAAAAATACAACCATGAGTACATTCTAAAATGCAGAAAACAACATACTTGGCCCAAATCTTATTTTTGTAAAAAAAACTAAACAGTTTTTGTTGGAACTTCCCATGAAGTAGAATTCCAGCAAAACTTAAACCCAGAAAGCTAGTGTTTTTGGAGTTATAAACAAATCAGAACGGTGTTTTATAATTGAAGCTGTTCAATAATCTTAACTATAGGAATCACTACTTTTATTAAGAAATGAAGATTTGTATTTCTGTGCAAACATTTTTTCCGAAGCTTAGTATTTGCAACCTATGGGAGATTTACATATCTGCAGATTTATCATGCTGCTTGAAATGGCTATGATTATTATAAACCATGAAAAAATTAACTTGAAAGTTATTTTGACAAATTGGTTAGACTCCTGCTTCTTCTACTCTGCACACTCGGAGTAATGGATTCTGGTGCTCATGGAGAGCTGACTTTTAGCAGTTTGTATGAATACCTGGGTTCATAAGGAACTGTGCATCAATTTTAAATCTCAGCTGGAAACCAAAATACATATTAGTCATTTTTGTCTCTGAGATCAAAAATATTAAAATCTGTTTCAAGTATCTTTCCTTTCCTGTATTTTGAAAGCAGTTTACCTTTTCCAAATCTTTTGAGACAGGTTGCATTAGTAAATGTGAAAAGGGAAAAACCCTTCTGATTATTTATTTTTATTTTTCAGTCTATCCAACTCTTCTCTCCAGTAGTGGTCTCATAGCACAAAGAAAAATATGGAGAGCCTTACGAGGCTTGAATGCAAATAAAGATTTCTAATAATGACTGCAGGACTGATTGTCTTTGTTGGAATTTTAAAGGGGGTCAATGAGGTTAGAACAGAGAATAGAAATTCAAAAGGGAAATTCAGGGAAGTAAATCTTTGAGTCAGTAGGATGTTGTTAGGGAAGATGAGGAATCCTGCATTGTCAGTCAACAGCCCAACATTGGGAAAAGGGAAGATTGTATCTGCTGTCAGTCTCAAGATGTAGTCCCTTTTCCTTTTTGTAAGCAGAACTTCCCATTGATTTCAGGGAGTTTTGCCTACATAATCACAGCATATCTCTATATCAGCCTAGTCATGGGGTTGAGTGGGCTTTGCTGTCATGTGGCGTAAGAGATCTCTGTTGGTTGTTAGGAGTTTAGATGTGAAGTGTCCTAGGAGAAAATAAAGCTTTGAAATTAATCAGATATCCAAAACAGTCATGAAAAAGTACTGTAAAAATCTAAATATTAAACCTAGAAGTATTCATAGAAACAGTTGTGACATTCATGTAATGCTCCCTAATAGACTCCAGTGATGCCTTGAACTAGTCTGGCATCTCGAATGTGGCACTTCCCTCTCCAGGTCCAGGGTAAATTTTGCTCCGTGGAGGCAGATTGCTCTTGACTCACCTGGATGGGGGCGTAGCACAGAGGCTGCTACATGAGGATGTGCTCATCCATATGGTGAGCCGACATGCAAACGTGGGATGGGAACTCTGGATTTGTCTGCTTCTGAGTTCCCAGGAAAACGGGTAGGGATCAAATCTTGGGATCCCCCTGAGGGTAGGAACTATTATTTTCAGAGGTTCTTCTTAAGAACATTTGCTGTGTACTTGTGTAAAGATCAGGTATGATATGAACTGGTCTGATAAATCCACTTAAGTAAGAATGAGATTTTTCTCTTCCAGTTCTTAGTAATTCCCTCTTTTCCTATCTGAATTTCATTTATGCCTGGCTTTGTGAACTTGCTCATAATTTCTCAAGGCAGATATAAGGTTTGGCCCTGCCGAAAAGTAGAGGAATAGTACACTCTGTCCTAATGAAAAAGAGAAGCCACGAAGTAGTAGTACTAGAGAGTTATTACCTCTTCATAGCATCCCACAAGTGCTTGGTGCCCACAGATTATGTAGGCAGATTATATTCTTTCTTTCGGCATCTTCAAATGTAATGAAAGCTCAAAGATGCTACTGAATTTACCATATTAACTAGAGTGCTATTTTATTGTTTGGAAAGGCTGAAGAAAAGAGTAAGAAACTAAATTCTCATCTTTGTCACCCAAGGAAAAATATTCAGGTCTTCCTGTGTCAATTGCAGGAAACATTGCCTGAGGATGTAATATAAAGAGCGAAGCGGAAAGTCCCAGCACTGTTGCAAAGACTGATAAAATAGTCATGGCTCTTGCTGCAGAACGCTGCTGTTGCACTTTGCAGCAATGTTTTTTAATCCCTGCCCCCTTATTTAAGACAAATGTCCTTTTAAGCAAAAAATAAGGTCTGGGAATACAAGGAACTCAAATCTTCTGTTGAAGTCTAGACTTAGTCTTAAATGTGTTTATTTGATTTTAATTTGGGGATTTTTTCTGAGTAGAATGATCTCCTTTGTTATCCTTTTTTTTTTTTTTTTTTTTTCCTTTTCTGATCATTTGACTGAAACTTCCTTGTCTTGGAGGTGTCCTGTATGATGGAATTCCTGTATCATTTGGAGCAAAAAAACTTCTCAGGCAGTCACGCAGCCCAAGAGCCAACAGGCAACAGGCATTTTATAAGTATAAAACCACTGTGGATGAAAGTAGTCAGACTATATTATGCACCCTGGCAACAACAGTTTCATTATTCTCAGATAACATCATTATCTTTTTTATTATTTGATTTTTAAGTGGCCAAGTGAAGCTTTCCATCTTCCTGCTGTGTTTCGTCCAGGTAAGGCTGAAAGAAATACAGTGAGTGCAGAGTACAGGAACTGACCGTGTGTACTTTCTGCCTTTTCCTTCAGACCTTGCAGGGATCTCCCCTGGCTCTTCTCACTGTAAAAGATAGGTTAAGAACATATTTTCCATAAAAAACAATGAGTTAGGACTCCAAGAACATCAGCATGGATGTTCAGAGGCTGGTCTGACTTCTTTCCTCCCATCTAGGAGCTGGACTATAGAGAATTTCTTTCACTGGAGGCTGAAGTTGAAGGAAAGTGCTCGGAATGGTTTAGGGCCAAATTTGTAGAGGTCTTTAGAGCTCTCCATCCACCTTTAGTCACCTACTTCCCTTTATAACCCCAGTCTCAGTACCTACATTATAACTATATCATGATGAGCTCCCAGGTCACTTGTGCTTCTGACCATGTGATTCTGCATTACCAAAAATCTCATCTCTACGTTTGAGAGAATCCCTGTAATGTCCTGATGGTACTGCACCCAGGTATTGGATACCAACAATCATTTGCTTTGTTGCCGCTGCCACATATTGAAGATAGTTTCTAACTGTTTTCTGAAGAAAGAAAAAGTACAAAATCCCCTGCTTCAAAGGAAAGTGATTTTTGTGCCATGAGACAAATTTCTCAAGGGCTCAAGGTGAATACTTTCATTATACTTAGAACCTGCAACGCTTCTGTCATGCTTCACTCTTACACACTTAAGATCCTGGACAGTATTACCTGTATACTGTGTATTTGACAGGAATACAAATAAATTGGATGAACTACAATTATTCCTTCTTCTCAAGATAATTTCTAAATAGATTAGTTCAGAAATGGGAAATGGAAAGAAAGCATTTAAATGATTTCACGTAGCTTGGCTTAGGATATTCCTTTGCAATCATCTTAGATTTGTAACACCTATATTTTATTTCAAAGAAAATTGACTTCTGGATTATCATATTAACCAAAATTAAAGCAGAGAGAATAAAAATGAGTGAATTATTAATGTGTGTTCATGACATCCCTGCAGCATAAAAGTCTGATATTGCCACATGGACAAGATAATGTGAAATTGAAATCTGTATATAGCTTTTTGTCAAAGCCCTGAATAAAGTGATGCCTTAACTATCAGCACTTCAACTGTAGCAGATTTGGGGAGCCCGAAATAGCACAAACTTTAAACTAGCTTTGTTTGGTAATCCTTAGATTATTTTTACATTTTTATGCAGTGAAATTGTAGTATAACAAAATGTAGTATGCTCCATGTTTACCTATATTTCACCTCTATTGAGGTTTTCTTCTTTATCCCATTCTTGTAGTTTCCTGGGTTTTGTACCTGCGAGGCCACTGGCGATCTGTGGGTACCCAGGAGTTGTTATCTGAGGAGGACTGTAGTTTTCACTTTCCATAGGCCTGTGGAGATTACCAAATGCAAATCTATACCTTCGAAACGCTTGTGGAAAATGGGGTGAACAGCAATTCTTGGGGTCGTCCCCCCCCCGTTGCACTGTCTAAAGGCATGATCCATCTTCTGTTGATATCAATAGCAGCTCATACTGATTTCAATGGAAACAGATACGGTGTCCACAGCAGGAAATCAGGCAGAGCTGAAGTAAGTGGGCAGCCGACTACTGGGAGGGAGTAAAACAGCAGCCTGAAAGCTACCATCTTTGCCTGTGCAGGCGGCGAGAGCGCCCAGCTGGGTGAAAGCAAAGCACTGCCTTTTTATTTTTTGCCCTTTGAGCAAAGTGCAAAGCTGAGGTCCGATTCCTGCCTGAGCAGCAGCATGAGCAGAGCCGGGCTGCACTTGCTCTTCTCCAGGAAACCAGGGTGGTGACACCTGCCCAGAGAAGGGGGGGCATGGCTGCTTTTAGTGGCAACAGTGGCTTCCCCTCTCTGATGGCAGCAAAAGTGACTTTTCCTACCACTGAGGATGTGCATAAAAGATGTTATTTTTCCTGGACTGCTGGCAAGTCTGAAACTGCTATTGTTAGAAAAACTGGCAAAACTTGCCTTTTAAAAAACAAACAAACCACAAAGTGCTAAACCAAAAGACCACTAAAATTTAAAAAAAAAAAAAAAAAAGGCAAGAGAGAAAAGAGGTTGCTTATAGTTTGTCTTGGCCATCTACCTACCAGTGCCCTACCTAGGATGGTTATAAAGTAGCAGGTTTGGATGTTTGGATGATAGGTTTCATCAGTGGCACTTCTCTAAACCATATGGATTGGACTGAAAACTCTAGGCCCTCAATTTTTATTTACCAAGCTTTCCTATTCACAGATTATGCAGATAATGATTTGCAATGAGGACTAAGAAGTTCATACCCTCCTTGATGAGTCTGAAAGCTAAGTAGGGTGACTCATAAAATGACTGAGGGAGTATCTCTATTTAATGACTCTTTAAAAAAAAAAAAAAAGAAAAAGGACTAATTGTGGAAACAAATGAAGAAATCCTACAGAGACCAGGAATTTGCGTCTTTTCCCTAATGTGAAGTTTCTCATGATGTCTTTCTTTAAATGTTGTTTGTTTTTTGTTTGTTTTTTGTTTGTTTTGTTTTTGTGTTTGGGTTGGGTTTGTTTTTTGAGGTATGCTACTTTTTCAAAAGCAGGAAGGTCTGACCAAATAACTAAATCAGCTTAACATTTTCATGATCGGGAAGCATCTACACAGAAGTCACGTGCTTCATAGTGATTCATTGACTTTAAGGTCACACAGAATCATTACGATCATTAAGCTGACCTAACTGCTACGCTCAGCTTCCAGTAGGCTCTTTTTTTTTTTTTTTTTTTTTTGAAATGTAGCTAGCCTCACATTAAAGGTGTTGGCTCTTGACAAATTTCTCAGTTTTCTTGGTAATCTGTTCCAATAACTAATTAATTCTATTTTTAAAACAAATCTTATTTCTAGTGTCAGCTTTTGGCAATTTTTCTGATTTTGTCTGCTAAATTAAATGGCCTCATAATTTACTTACCTTGATTGTACTTAACTGGTTCCTGACTTACTTAATGTGTTTTAACAAAATGAATAGATTGAACTTCCTACTTGGTCTGTGCAAAACATATTTTTTCAAGTGTCTAGACATTTTTGTAGCTTTTTCATATTCGCTCTGCAGTTTGTCCACGCCTTTTCATGGCGCAGACAGGAGTACTGAAACACTGGTGTGCTAGAGGGAGCATCACTGGAACATTCCACAGAGGTGCTCTCTCCCCCTTAACTCCCCTTACTTGACGTGCACCTCTTTGTCCATCAGAGGATCATGTGAGCCACGCCAACCAGAGAATCATACAGGGAATTCCTACTCATTTTGCTAAAATACATACCATTTCTGTAAGATACTTCTTTCTACAAGAAAGAGATGGTCGCTGATAGTAAGTGGGACGGTTTCTGAGAGAGATGCACTCAGGCAACTGTCCTCCCAGTGGTGCAGAGGCAGCAGGACTGGGGTGGCTCTCTCCTGTTCTCCTGCTCCACTGCCTTTTGAGAATGGTTTTGCAGTTTCATAATGATTTTACTGTGTGATCTTACTAGGGCACCAAAACCTTTTATTATTGAAAAATCTTCTGTAAAAAGGTACTAACACCTTTTTGAAGAGAGACTAGCTGTGAGACAATTAAACGTTTGACAAGATGCTTTGAAATCCTTCAGCAGAAGCTACCTTAATATAATTAATAAACAATATGGTTCAGATTCTCCTGCATCCTTAGAGAACCTATGGAAGTAGGCAGGAAGGGCAAGAAATTGATGAGGATTTTCTTTTAAAATTTTTCTGTCCTTGAATGCATAGCTTATTTTACTTTAAACAATTAGCTGCAACAGGTTCCTCATTAAAATTGTATGAGTAGGCCCTGCTGATACATAACGGCTCCCCAGTCTGCCTGCCTTGTACCTTGACTGTAGTCTGATCACTGTTTTTTCAGACTGTTTGCTGATTCTTTGTTGGATTTTTGTAAAGACAATTTAGATTTCCTCCTTCTGCTTCAAACTCATTTCTGTTCTTGATTTGATGTTTCTTTCTTATCTTTTTTTCTGACTGATACAACTCAGAATGTAGGCAATATTTTTAATGTGAAGATTTTTCAAATGAGAAGAAATAATTGACTTGAATGTGACTTTGTCTTTTTTTAAATGCATCCTGATGTCATTATCCTTTTTTGGCAGCCTATGTGCTGATGTATCCACATTTTTGCCTCTCAATAATGGGGTAGCATTTACATATATATTTCATATATTAGTTTTCTAATTCTTTCTTACTTCTCTGTCAATTATCTATTTTATGTGCCATGAAATAATTAACTTGTTACATATACAGTAATTAGTTTTGTAAAGCATCCATATTCATTGAATTACAGTGTCTTTAAGGGAATGTACCATTTATAATATAAGCAGTTGTACAAGGAACAAAAGCATTACAAGTAACAATAGGAAAACAGAAAAAAGATATTTGTTTGCTGCAGTAAGAGTAGTAAACACTTAGCAAACTAGTGAAGCCTTCTTCAAACTCAGAGAAACTAGCAGTTCAGATGAAATAAAGAAAAAAAAGAACCCAACCAAAACCTTTTAAGATTGTTATAGAAAAGCAAGTAGCCAAGATATCTCTAGGACAAAATAGGACACGATTATTTCTGAAATATATACGTGGCTTCCACAGTGCAGTTGGCTTTGCATCTCCTCTGGTCTCCCTGTAGCTGCTGTCCCCGCTGTCTGTTGGGAATGGTCCCTGGCACAAGCTGTTCTCCGGATTGTGCCCTCGCAGTTTGGGAAACTATGACTTGGCACAAGCCAAGAAAGGGCTGGGGAGGAAGCAAACAGTCAAGCAAATGGTTGACCAGCTGGCCAGTGCCTGAGCTCATTTCCTGAACCTATTTTAATTAGGAGCATAGATGAGACCACTGAGATCCACTCCTCACTCAGTGCCTGGATTGGTGTGCTGCTTAGCCTGAGCCTTTGCATCACAAAGTAACTGCTTACAAATGCCTCATCACAATGCCTCTTACAAAAGGACAGTTCACTTTTATCCAGTGAGCACCTCTTGCTCTGAAGGTGCAGAACGAGTTGCATTTAAAAAATAAAAACAAAACAAAACAAAAAAAAACCCAAACCCCAAAAAAGTGGTTTTACAAAATAAGTTTTGAACTTAATTCTTCTATAGTTCACATACGTGATTTAATTCAAACTGGATTAGAAATGTGATTCGTGGTCTCATTGAACTCACTGGAAGTTTTGCTCCAAGGCTTTGGATATCGGGTTTTAAGGCAAAACCCAGTGGTAGTTGATGGATTCTGTGGGTCTGAAATGAGCCCTTTTTTTTTCCTTTTGTTTTCTTTTTTCTTCTTCTTTTCTTTCTTTCTTTTTTTTTTTTTTTTTTTTTTTTAATTTGCAAACTGCTGTAATTAACTTCTACAGACTAAATATTTGCGTTACAATAGAGGTCTTACTTTATCAGGACAGTAATTAATAATTTAGGATTAAATAGTATGGTTTTTATGCTAGCGACTGGGGAGCAAAACCAGGATTTTAAGGGGGAGAGGGGAATCACACCATTCATTTTTCTGTCCTGCTGTTCCTGTTGTTATGTGGCACCATGGGAATTAAAATCTAAAAAGTTGGTATATTTTCTCATAGGAAAAACAAGTTAGCAGTTTTTCCTCAGAAACCTTAAATAATCAATACTAACCAATACTTAGTTATGCAAAAGAGAATTTGTAACATGAAAGCTGGAACTATTCTTGCATAATCTAGCCAGTCTCCTTTTGTTTCTTGTGTGATAGCCCAACAAGTTAATCGCACTTTCTCTCTACCTCCGAGTTGAAATATCACATATTCTGCAGTATTTGGAAACTGGCCTCAGTGAAATCAGCATCGCTTCTCAGCAATAACTCCCAATAATTTTGAGCTGAGCTCACATATCTTCTGTAGAAGTTCCCTTGTTGTTATAGTCCTAGAGCTTTTATATCTGCTAATAATGGTTGCACAAGATCTGAGCATCTTCTGGTAGTTTTCCTTATAACTTCAACCCCAGATTATCATACCAAAAGATTTACTAGCAGTACAGTGGAGGTGTTTATAATCAATTTAGCAATAATAACAGAACAGCAGCTTTTCCACAGAGTTGAAAAAAGTGTATTTGAAGACTCTGGTGACATTTAATATTACATCTTCTCATTTATTTTCTAAACTTAATGTACTGTTACTCTCTTTGGGGTCAAATTTTGTAGTTCTTTCACATGTAAAGCTGTCTTTGATCTGGAAAGATGAATACTAGTTGCAAAATATCTTCACCTCTGATCTCCTTGGCTTCAGTTCTTCTAAGTTTTTCTCTTATTCCTTTCTACCTTGCCATTCCCAAAGTTGTCTCATCATGTGCTGTCATCAGATGCCTTTTTAAGGTGTATGCTAATCTGCAAAAGCACAACTACAAAATGTTATGATAGCTGCTGTATTTAGAAGTCAGTAATTACCTCATGTTCAAGGCTAAGCACATCCAATTTTGTACATAACTTTTTGTCATTGCATAGTATGGAGATACTGGAGGATAGAAATACGAAAAAAAAGAAAAAAAAAGGAAAAAATAACATGAAAGAGTTAGGGAGAAAGGTTCATTTAATCTTCTTTGGAAAGCATTTAGGCACAAACACGGTCCTGGGAAACTGAGCATCCCAGTGAGCATGAGAGTGCAGTGAGGAGGGAAGTTCTTGCCCTGGTTCCCATTTCACAGCGAGCCTGAGTAAGAAAGGAAGAGACAGTTCATCAGGGAATGGATAACTGCACCAACCCCCTGAAAATACTGCAGGATAGCTTATGCTCTGAGAAGTTTCCAGGGAAGTGGTAACATGGCCAGAATTACAATCTGGCCCCGAGTCTTGCTTTTTTTGTGGAGATTACAAAACTATATAAGCCTTATATAGGTCTCTGTGCTGTTAATTAACGGTTTTATTATACATCTGAGAGACCATGGACTGGCAGAACTTCCTAACTCACTTCCATTTATGCAGAAACATATTGCTATTTCAGATTAATGATGCAGAAGTAGTAATTATGTTTTTATAATGGGTTTTGGTGAGATATCATGTCTCTGTCAAAGAGTAATTTGTATGAAAACATACAGACAGAAACAAGATGGTGACTTGCATATAATTTCTTAAACAAAGGGCACGGTACTCCTCAGGTTACTGCAACCTCTGCTGTTTTTTACCAAGAATATCCTTGTCCATAATTAATTCGGCTTGGGGGTTTTATGTTTTGTTTTTCCCCAAGAGATTAATTTCTTCTGCAAATACACTGAAAAACACGCAAAATCCTTTTACATTTATTTAGGACATAAAAATATATACAATAAATTGGTAGCAGACTTCTTGCCTACATGCTACCCTGCTGATGTTCACTTAGGCAAATGGGCAAAGCTGGATAACCAGTATGGAAATACTTCTACCGTTATTCATTTGGATTGAAAATTTAATTCAAGTCGACTTTGTTTAACTCCTGCAAACATTTGGAAATTAAGTTTTAATCACTCAACGGTTTGCAGAGTGTGAACTTCAAATATACACATTTAAAATGTTCAGGTGCTTGGACAGTATTTAAGTTATATGGAATGCAGAAATGCTCGTCACCATGGGATTACTAAATTGCTGTGCCAGAACAAAGATACAAAACCAATTAAACAAATCAGATCAATACTTGACAGCACCTTCTACATCTAGGGTGATGAACATGCACAACTATTCCTTAGTGTGCGTATATGGAGAGAAATATAAGTGTGAACTCTACAACCAAGAAGAAGGTCCTTCTGCATGATACCCCTAGAAATGATACATCAGGCAAGGAAAACGGGGGAGAAGGGCCTGTAGACTGTAACAAGAACTATTCTAGAACAGTAAAAATACCTAGATTTCCTAATTGTCCACTTCCACGATTTTGAAATGTTTGATTGCAAGAAAAATGCACAAAATCTTTGTCAGATTGGTGTTTGTTTTTGGAGAGAAATCTGTGAAATTAAATACATACCATCAAATTCCACTTAAGCTTTGTATACACTGCTGAGTGCTGTGCAGTAGAGGGGAATCTAATAGATGAAGCTATGATGCTGAGAACCCTTTGTCCAAGCTATACGTGTTTCATGAATTTAACTTCAGTTTTACCTTGGTCTGGTCCAGTGAACTGAGCAACAGTTAAGAGCTGGAGTGTGAACATGGACCACATCTGCTGCTTTAATGCCGCTTGACAGGAATCCAGTTCATGTACTCTGCGATTGCTCCACAGCACAATCAAAGCATAGTGGGTTGGGACAATTAATTTTGCTTGGAAAGTACACCTGAGACAAACGAAAGGGGCAACATAAGTGGACGTTTTCATTCTTAGCTCTCGTTTATCAAATCTTTTGGTTTGTTTTAGTGATTTTATTACCTAGTTTGCTGCTGATCCTGCACTTAGAATTAAAAAAAAAAAAAAGAGGAAAAACACTTATAGCAAACTTTCAATGTGCTTGATCTAAAATAAAAATCACACTTATTTTTGATTGATTTAGTAAGGTGGGAACAGCTGAGAAATGGAAAAGTTGTTTTGAATGTTCTAAATAATCAGTCAATTTGCTTGGCACAACGCGATGTCATTTACTTAAACTAAACGAGGAGCTTGTGAGGGGTGTTTTGTCTGAGATGTTGTGTACCAGTGAGTCCAGATGAAACTGATGAAATCTGCGGGTGGCCAATATCTGTCTCCATACTCATGATCCCCGCACATGGTATGTCTCAAGCAGCGTAACGTCTCAATACCTGGATGGAAAGCAGCCTCCTACCTCTGTCGGGTCACAATTCTTTCTGTTGCAATGGAACTTCAGTAAATGGGATGTTTCGATGGCTCAAGATGGCTCCTTTTCCACTTAGGCTTTCTAGAACTCAGTAGAGGTGGTGATTCTGCCCGGCCACAGAGCTACTGTCCAAAGGTGTCCTGCTGCTGCTTTGGAGGCTCCTGTGGGAAGAGCCATGGTGATAGGAAGGAGCTGGTGGCCCTCTTGGAACAGGTTTGCTTTCTCTTTTGCTATGGAGTTGCATTCATCTTACATTCAAAGCGTGGCTACCAGGAGCTTCATTGACATTTCAAACCTCCAATCAAGGTAGGGAAGATAATGATGTACTTACTAAAAACATTTTAGGAAAAGCAACCATTCCTATTGATTAACAGCCAATTTTCAGCTAATCAAGGTACAGGCCATTATTTATTGATCCATGGGCACCTGAAACGATTTCACACTGCTTAATTGTTTTGGTATTTTAATCATATCTTCTGCTTCATCTATGAATGGGTAGCTATGAAATTCTAGGAGCTTTTAGAGAGTAATAATTTTTTGTCCGACAAGAATGATTTTTGATATTATCACAACTAAATTGCAGCCTTTTCAAACTGTTAAGTTACTAAAACATAGAAGCTGCGTTGTCATTGCCAGAGGAAATGCAAATGCCAATCATTTGTTGGGCAACTGCTAAACAATACTTGCCTACTGTTTATTGGTGATGAGAAATTTCACCGGGAAATTTGCAATCTCTGCAGCAAGACTCTAATGAGATAGTGAGAAAATGCACCTCTGCAAAAAAGCTCCGCTTCTTTTCTGTTTTATTTTGTTAGCCCATTTATTGTAGTATTTGAGTCACTTAGTGGGCTAATATGTTCATTTTGAATTCATTGCCTACCACAAGCTTTGCTGAAGTTTACAAACCTCAAAATCATATATTCTCAATTACTTGGAAGACCAACACTCTCCATGAAAGTGTAGCAAAATGTAATTTTCCGAACCAGAGCATTTTCACTAATGATATTCTATAGAAAAAATAAATATACTTAATCTAGAGTCCTATGTTGTGTTGCCAGAAAGTGAGTGGATGAAAAGGGTGTAAATCATGTAACTTCATTCAAGTAGCAGGTTATAATGTTTTTCTAGCATGGAAGAGCGTGATAAAGAATGGGACTGGTAGGATGTATTGTGTTTCAATGAACTATTTCTCCAAGTTACTGTCATCTGTTGGTAACGACCACTTAATAGGCCATCTAGTCAACAAGTCAGGATGGTTTTGGGGCACACTTCAAATTTCGCCCACAGATAGCACCTAGGAGAATCCTTTCTGCCTCCTTTGAGATGTTTTGCCCTGAACCATTTCATAAGCAAGGAAAGTTTTCCCACACAAGTTGTATTTGTATACTAAAACTTACAGTTTTAGGAAATTGAGAATAATTTCAATATTTGTCGCTTTCACAGTTAAAGGATTAGTCCTTCTGGAAACTCAAAGCCTTTATGGAGAGCAAGACATAAGTATTGCCATAGCTACTGTTTCAGTTATCAAGCAACATTATGAACACTGGATTTGAAGATCTCTTCTCTGACTAAATTAGTAGCTTATTTGTCCTTGGGTATCTTATAGTTTCCTGAGAGTAAGAAAAACACTGTTTTGTATAAATCTATGCTGAAGGGATAGCACTACATTTGGAATTGTTCTAGGATTTGAACTCTTTGGTGATTTTAATTCCTTTAGTTCAGAAAAGCAAATGAATAAGGTTATATTTTTAAGAATTCATCTTGGCTCCTGGAATGATGAATCTGCTGTCTCTGCCCTGTATATGTGATTCTTCTCTGAAGTCACTCTGGGTCTCTCAAACTCATTTTTTAGAAGGTCTTGACTGCAATCCATTCGTTTGGTTTCAGCTGAATTTTGTTAAAGTTGAAATTCAGAGATTCATGTGGATAGCTATGTGGATGCATTTCAGCACTGAGTGTCTCTGATGTAATTTTTCCATTATTTATCATCTTTGGAAACATTGTATTTCAGTAACAGCTTTTCTGTCTTGTTTCCAGTCCCTGTTTTCATTCACTTGCGTGTAATATGGTCACTGTTCAAAACCACAAAAATCACCGTAGTTTCTCTTCTACATACAAGAGTTCAGTTATTGCAAAGGAAACTAGTACAGTTAGAACAGTAGAAGTCATGCACTATACAACTGCACAGTGTTAGGTACTGCTGAGTATGCAGGTACTTTGATTTCCTGTGATGTAGACATATTAGCTGTGTTGGTCTTTAAAGAAAAAAAAATATCCAGATTGCATTATATTATTTCCCGTAATGGGGAGAAAACCTGCAAGTGCTATGACTCACAGCACTCTGGTGGGTCTCCACTGCCAGTATGCCTGGAGCTCTGTGTGTCTCTGGATGGCACTCTTTACCTATGTTCTTACTGAAATGATGAGCTCCTGTAAACACCAGGTTTTGTTAAGTGATCAGCCAAAATGCAAGAGCTCTTGGCAGCTCAAATCAAACAGAATTACATTTAAAATGGTTACTATCAAGAAATTTGCATTAGAAGAAACAAAATAGATCTAGTAGAAGATTATATTATTATAATAATCAAGAGAAATCAGAGATAGAGAAAAAGGTGGGAAATTATAAAAAAAAATACCATCAATCAAAAAGAAAAGAAGAACAGCTATTGAAAGTAACAGGTTTAAATTTAGCTTGAGGAGGAAGTTTTATAGTGACTGGAAAATCTTTATCTGCGTCATCATTTTTTGACAGTCTGGTATAATAAGCTGGTAATTAAACTGCAGGAAAGGTAGCCCTTACAAGGATGTTAATAGCCATGTAGCAATTCCAAGCTTTGACTGCATTTTTGTATTAGAATATTCTTTTCCCACAAAGGTGTGGTTTTTCATTTTGAAGGTTCTGCATTGGTAAAGGGAAGCTGTGCTTAGCCTTTGACAAATAAATAGAGGCTACTTAAGTGTTAGTTTAGAACGACTCATGTTTGTTATAAATATAATGGGACAACCTCATAGATTTTAGGCTAGTTAGCACTAATTTAGAGTCTCACGCTTTGTTCTAGAACTTCAGGAAGTATTAAGAAAATATACAGAAACTAGAAGAAGGCAGGAACAGCAAATATTGGTTAACTGAAAAGTTAATGTGGAAAATATTGAGGGTGAATAAGATAAACTAAATGTTCATTTAAAAGTTCTAGAACATGGGAAAAGGCATGAGAACTGAAAAAGTTCTAAAAAAGGCAAAGGGCACGAAAAACAGATCCTATAGAAATTTTGTCCTGCAGTCTGATGGGAGTTAGAGTGGCCCCATTAAGGCCACGGAGGATGAATAGAAATACTGTAATTTTTCTCTCTGGTATGGTTAAAAATTTGTCAAAGTGCATTTTTAGTTTGGCTTCAAATGTCACCTTGGATATTTATTGTTCTTCCCCCATCGCATATTAAAATAGCCATGTTCACGTCCCTCCATGGATTCATATCTTCCCTAAAGTCTATACAAAGCTGAAAGGAGAATAATGAATTAATATGGGCTATAAACCTAGCAATGGGGTACCAATTTACATCTCAAACCAGGACACTTTACTGTGCTGTTTACAGAATGTATGTCCTGTGAAATGGAACTTAGCAGAAGATGAATTGGTTTGAAAGCAGGTAATATGAGAAAGAAGAAATATTAGGAAGAAGAAATAAACACTTTGAAGAGTTAAAGAATTTGCCTACTATGCCTTCAGGAGATGGCAGTTGTTTCTGAGGACTAAGACTACTGTAGTTCTGGTGGCATGTTGATGTTCTCGTTTCCTCTGGGTATTTGAAGTTATCTAAAGGGCTACCATCCAAGTTCAGCAAGCATGAAGTCCATCCCATGAAGAGCTGACATAGTGTTCCAGAAGACTACGTTTTTGTCTCTCTGAGGATAGAAAAAGTGGTCATAAAGAAAGGCCCTAGTTCAGCGGGTTGTACAGCAGCACCAATTTCATGATCTAATAACCTGAAGAGAGCATTATACAATTTTCTGTGTGATGCACGCCACGGTGCGGATGCTGATGTATCACCTTTCTAACAGGGTAACGCTACACTGTTTCATGTGGTCATTTAGGTCCTGTGGCCCACTTTGGCAGCTTTGATCATCCAGTATCTTACTAGTAGCCAAATAAAAACTGGTTTATTGCTTCTAGTGCTCAATTGCTAATGCAGAATAGGAGAGATGAGAAGGGTTGTTACCTTTTTAATAGCAGGAATGACACTGAGAACATTCTCACAAAAGAAATAGGGGAGAATCCTAGGTATTTTGGGATCATGTTTTTCTGATTCATTAACTTTTCCATTGAAATCTTTGTCAAAAGAATAAAATAAGGGGGGGGGGGGGGGGGAAGCCAAAGGTAAAACTTAGCAGTTTACCTGAAAACAGCAGCCAACAATTTAAATGTAAATGTAAGATTGCATTGCCTACACTTTTAGAAGAGGAAGTAGTTTATGGTGAATGGATGTGGGAAGCTTCAACTGTAGTTATGCTGGAGGTATTAATCTCTCTATCTGGCTAGCCAGAATCTGAAACAGTACATTAATTGTGGCTTAAACCTAGTGGTTTTCATACCTTTGGAAAAATACATCAAAAACTAACTCAAAGACAGACTTCACAAAATTAAAAAAAAATATTTGTTCGCTGTGTTCCTGTTTTAAGTTTGTTGGAATTACGTCTTGGCTATAGGCAAAATACTTATTCACTGTTCCATACATTACTTTTAACTATATCTTTCCCAATTTAGATCCAATGTCAAGGTTGAAACCCAGTGCTACAGTCATTAAAAATTTGCAGAATATTTGCTAATTTCCTTGTACTTTGCTGACAATCTCATTAATGCTATATATATATATAAAAAAACCCTCTGCCTCTGAATTCTAATTTAATTGCATAAAATAATGTCTTAAATGAAAGATCCAAAGCAGCTAATACAAAAGAAGGATAACAGTAGTCTGTAATTCATGTCAGCAGTGAAAATGAAAAGGCAAACAGCTAGCTGGTGTTATCTCATTGGTAAACATTACAATGGCGTGAGAATCTTATTTTCATTAAAAGGAAAACAATAAAAAGACTAATACAGAGTTAAGTACTCTGCTGTGGATTCCAGCAGCTGATTACCTGAATAGTGTTGCTTTCTTTTTTGAGATTCAACATACTGTTGTGAATAAAATCATTGTGTTTGTGAACATGGAAGCGTACAATCTTCAACTAAATTTCATGGGGAAGTTATGTAGGTGGTACCTAGTCAGCCAGGAAGGAATTTGGGTGGAAGACCCCTACTCTTGCAAAAAGTACTGCAGGATTGCTAAAGAGAATGTGCTGTCAAGACTTGTTATACAATTCATTCCAAAGCACATCCAGGAGCACGACCGCAGTAGGACGTGACCGCTCAGATGTGAGTCATATCTCCTACTGAATTACCATCTTCATTTTCTGCCAGACACAAGTCTTTTATACAGTTGTCCATCAAAGGGCTATTTTGATGTGATTAAGTGAGATTAACTTAACACGTAACATGATTTTATTTCGTGATCTCTCACTATAAAAACCAAGCAAGGTTTCTAATACGTTTAAAAGCAATATTGCTTTTGAGATAACAATTAAAACCATGTGCCTCTTATGGAGCCCAAAATAAGATTGCTCTCTCTTGCAATTTAAGAGCATGACATAAGCAGTGAGTTTAAAAGCAGAGGGTTTCAGCGTTAAGGCTTCGAATATCAGAGCTGAGGAACTAGTTGCATGTTTTCCATTGTACTGATTAGAAAATGTAGGGTTACATACACTTTCAGAGTTCCAATCTGCATTCTTAAATAGGAATTACAACACTATACACAAATTATAAGGGACAACACAACGGACCGTCAGCAGTATTAATTCCCAACATTTTAGCTATTTGGCTTTGGTTGGCTTCTTAATGCTATTTAAACAAATACAGTTCTTTCCCTGCCTTCCATGTGATTCTTCCTGCCGCAAAAGAGCCTTTTGTTTAAAAAAACTTCCTGATGATTAGAGAACACATGTATTTATTATTCAGATGGTTCATTTATTAAGGATAAATAATTTAAGTATATTTTCTCTAGTTTAATTAACACATTAGCAGTTGTGGAATATACGGAAAGTAATGTTTATATTTATACTCATTTCTCAGGCTGTTTTTTCTATTCTACTTGATGGCCTCCCTACGTATGTATTAAAAGCTCCTGACCTCAATAAGTCTCCAGAGAAATGCTTACGAACTTCTAGAGAGTCAATGGAATAGCGGTCGCAGTAGCAAAACGCTGCATTGTTCTGTTCAGGTCCTCTAACGTTCAGGGCGAGTTTAAACCCATGGAGCAAAAGAGCGAATGATGAGGAAGGGCCTAGGCCTAGTTCAAGCTTGTAAAGAAACACAAATTACATCAGTGTCATTGCTGCTGCATGTGACACGCGTAAACCCCCTTCCTTTATGTGACTAGCAAAAACAAATTTTACTTCCATTCTACCAAAAAAGTGGAGACGTATTTCTCTACCCTGTGATTGCAATGCCAGGCTTTTATGTATCTCATTAAAATGCATGCTCTATAATGCTGTCTTTTAAATCTATTTTCTTCTTTAAAATGGCATATATGCTCTTTTCCCGTTTGTTTTCCCAACAGGAAAACATATTGCCATTTTCTTTGGTAGTACATAAACTTCTTCTAAATGTAAACAAATCTAAATTCCTGTGGCTTATTTAGTTATTTTTAACTGTACATTAAGTTTAACATTGTTCTAATCATGGCTTTAGGCACCCAATCAGGTTATGTGCTTCCCATTTTTGGTGTTATGCAAACATGTCCTAAAACAAAGCAATAAAGAACAGTGAACCTTACACCCTGATCCTATAACAAATGCTACAATGGGGTTTGCTATAGGATCTGAATTATGTATATTTATGTACTGAAATCTTTTGCATGATGACAAAGTGACTTTTATAATGTTGAAAAAGAATCTTCCTTCATTATTTCCTTTATTTTCGATGCTTAAGTTGGTTTTTAATTGATGAAGCCTCATGTCCTTAACAATAGAGTAATACAGCTTTGGACCTGAATATTACTGCTAAACTATCTCTTCTTTCTTACTTAGAAAAACTGATATTTGCCATGATATTAATAACTTTTTTTTTTTCCAGAAAATATGATCATCATGGTAGTTAAAACTCCCAGCTAAATATCCTGATATATCACGGGGTGGGATTGACCATGACCTTGGAGCTACCCAGATTTCTTCGGCAAACTGTCTGTCATGGTTAAATCCTCTCCTCCAGCAGTATCTTGAATTCATACTGGGGAAATTATGATAAAAATAATCTTTACATCTCTAGACTCAAATGGATCTTTCTGATTGACTGCCTCTGATGCCAGGTCCATGTCAATAATTCTCCGTGAATGCACGCTCTGACCTTTTCCCCCTTGTTTTAGAATTTCTATTTTACAAGACCAATAAAACATGTCAGAACAAAGTGATGGTTCTAGACGTGTGAATGGATGGATCTCGGGTCAGAGGTAATCCTTCAGCAATGTCCTGTTTGGGATTAAGTGATACATTTCCCTGCTTGCAATGGTTCTGTCAAAAATGTATATAAGCAAAAATTGAAAGATACACTCGTTTCAATTACACAGTGATTAAAGAGAAAGAGTAAAATGAGTAAAGGATTTCCAACTTGCTTTTTTAAACCCTGGTAAAGGCTGTAGAAGTTAATGGACACACCTGGTTGCAAAGCAGCCTAAAATGTAAGTTCTAATGACAATTATTTACTTTAAATTGCTGCATAGTGCTACATCATCATTTTTATTTGTAAATATTTCTATCCATTGACATCCATCACCAGTATAAGACACCACCAGAAGACTGTAGAATACCCAGGCTGTCAAGTCAATAAACAAATACATCAGGTAGAAAGGAGAACAATTGTTGATTAAGGTACTGGAGCTGAAATTATTTTTTGATTCTGACACCAATATAATATTGTCTAGCAGTGAAGTCTCTTTATCTTTTGTACTTCAGCTCCCTGCCTGTGGAATGGGGTAACATTGGTCCCTTTTCATTTCTGTTATCTTCCTTATTTAGACTGTAAGTTGGCTGAGAAGAGAGGTGTATCTTCCTGTACAGCACCTACCTTGTGAACCTGCTTGCTAGGTACCACCACCAAAGCAGTTGTATTGTGGATTGTTAATAATAGGCTCATACTTAAAATTGGAAAATATTGCTTTTTAGCTATCTCAAATTCTTCCTAATTCACTGTATAAGAATACCCTTCTTTGAATTATGTTGCTGTGTTTATATATAAGCTATTTCGGTGTGTTAGTCCATAGGTCATATTTCTAACCTTTCCGAAAGTGGGATGTTGCATGATGGACTTCTGATGCTGCTTGCCACATATCTTTTTTTTTTTTTTTTAAATTAGCAAACTAAAATCCTATAGATTTCAAAGTTCCTTCTATGCCTTTGCAATCTGTCAGTCTGACTGCTATAAATGTGGATGACTTTGGCCAGGACCACGTGGATTTAATGTAATTCCCATTCATGTTGATAGTTAAACCTCTCTGCACTATATTTAATAATTGCCTCCAGGTGATGGATGTATTTAATAATTGCCTCCAGGTGATGGATGTTGGGCACTCAGCACAGCAGTGCACCTTTAAAAAGATCAGCTGCAGTGTACCCAGCTGGATTCACAAGCCAGGTAGTGGTGTGCTCCCAGTGGGGTGTCAGGAGGCACAGCGAAGCCTCGGATCTTATACCGAAAGGGCTTTTGAGCTGTTTGCAGGAAACCCTTACTGTGCGTACATAGCAAACATTGTTTTGGAACATTCAATACTTTGGGGATGGAGCAGTTTCCTCCTGACTAATGTAAGTGATGTAATAGCTGAATTCCTCATCAAAAAATCTTCTGTAAAAAGATGAGAAACAACTGAATGCTGCCAAAAATTATTTTTTTCTGTGCGTAGCTGTCTGGTATGCCAAATTATTTTGCTGATGATTTTCCCTAGTTTTTCTTTATGCCTATTCCATTTCACCTCACAATAGAGATTACAGGAAAGCAGGTTCCATAACTAATTAGATGAGGAACCAAAAAGAGCACTAGAAGTTGGTCCCAACTGATGTAACTTGAATTTTTTTTTGTCTGGATGAAGTGGAACAGTAAATGTGTAGTTCCAGCCTCCTTCTTTAGCAGATGAAGTGTTGCATCTTAGGTTGGGAAAAGGTCTTGGGTTCTTGTCTCTGTGTCCCATCCCACTTTTTCTGTGTGTGTGTGGTTGGAAGGAGGAGGGGGGAATCTTGCATTCCATCTACTCAAAGCGATTTGCTCAATGAATCACATGTCTAGCAATACATATAGAGAAAGATCATGGAAAGGAATAATGGTCAAGACCCAAACCCAAATTATTTTATCCAATGACTGTGATGCCTTCTGTCTCAGTGTTACGTGAGGTTCCATAGGATGGATCCCGGTCTTGCTCTTTGGCACCCGGCATTCAACTAACACTCCTACCATTTCAGTGGAGCAGCCCGAGCTTGCTCTCTGTCCGAATGACAACCTTCACAAAGCCAAGTGATTAACAAGCACATGTGAGAGCTGGGAGTCTGTTGCGAGCGCTTGCTTTCCAGAATTAGGTGGCTTTGACAGGCAGTTTATGGGACAGAGCACAAATAAGACAACAGTTGAAGCAGGGAGGGAACTCTGCAGGGCCTAAGCTACCCTGCAATGATTCCTGGTAGCTCTCATGGCTCGTATGTAGCTAATATCTTACAGCTAGTGTGGTTTATACTCTTACAGTGGGTGTCCTCACGTTTGCTGGTGCTTTCCTTCCAGAATCTTTCAGACGTCTGTGGTCCTGAATAGGAGTCTCACCTGGGCGTGCTTGGTGAGCCCCACCGCACAGCTTTCCCTGCCTTCACCGCCCCATCCCACGGCCCCGCACCGCTCCGAGCCTCGCCGGCGCTGGCTCCCTCTCTAAGGTTTGAAGTCTTGTCTGCTTCTTTGCTTTGCCAAAACCTTTGCAATTTGTCTTCTTCCTCCGACAAAATAATTTCACGTTCTCTCCCCTCTCTTCCCAAGCTGTCTTCCCACCTCGGCTTTCCAAGGCCTCTTCTTTCTCCTACCAAATTTACTGAGCTGTTCCTGGATCTTCTCTGGCCTCTTCCTTTCTCCCAGCCGCCGCCCCCGTGTTCTCCTGCCCCAGTGCCCCCTGCGCCCTTCACCAGAGCCGCCTTTTCTTCCTCTCCGTCCCAGCTCTCGCCCTGCCCGCCGTCCTCCGCACCGCCGGGGGGGGGAGGAGAGACCACACCTGCACGAGCAGGTGCGCGGGGCCGCCCCGCCCCGCCCCGCCCCGCCCCGCCCGCCTCTCCTCACGGCCGGCCCCGCCCTGCCCCGCCCTGCCCCGCCCTGCCCCGCCCCGGCCCCGCCCCGCCCCGCCCCGCCCGCCTCTCCTCACGGCCGGCGGCGCTGCCCCCCTCGGCAGAGCCCGGAGCCCCCCACGCAGCCCCCCCTCATGAATATTCACTCTTCCCCTCCCCGTGACGTCGCCGCGGTCCCGGGGCGGGGGCCGGAGCCGCCCCGGTGTTGGCAGTGAGGGCGAATGAGGAGGGAGCGGCGGCGGTAGCGGCAGCGGCAGCCTCCGCCCGCCTCGCCTCGCCTCGCCCCGCAGACAGCCGCCGCCGGGAGCCGCCGCGCAGGGCGGCGTGTCGGGCGCGGAGGGCCGGCGCCGCGGCGGGGATGCGGCGGCGCGGCTGCTGCTGGGGGCCGGCGGCGCCGCCGCTGCTGGTGCTGGTGCTGGTGCCGGGGCTGGGCAGCCTGCTCGCCGCCAAAGGCAGGTAGCGCGGGCGGCGGCCGCGGGGCGAGCGGGAGCGCCGGGGCGCGGCGGGGGGGGTGTCGCCGCTCGCCAGCCCGCGGGCGGCCATCGGGTCCTTGGGCGGCGGGGGGGAGGCGGGGCCGGCTGGCCGCTCCGCTGCGGGGTCTGAGCGGGGCCGGGCCGGGCGCTCACCGCGGAGGGGCGGCCAACCGGAAAGTTCGGGGGGTCGGGAGGCCGCGGGTCAGCCGGTTCCCCGCGACTCGCTGGCCGCTGCTTCTTCGGGCGTCTCGGTGGAGGGGCGGGGGGGACGGACGGGGACGCTGGAGGCGGCCGAGCGGAGCGGGAGGTGCCGCTCCCGGCGCGGCGCAACCGCCGCAGGAGTCCGGCGCGGGCGGCAGCCGCCGCTCGGCGGATCGCGCGTAGGTTGGAGTCTGCCGCTTCCCAGTAAACGGTCGGGAAGGGCTGAAAGGAGGGAAACGGGAGAAGAGGACGGTAACTGTCAAGTTTTCTGGGAAGCCGTGACATCGTGTCCTCCGGAGCATCCCCAGTCCTCTCCCTGCTTCCCCGTGTACCCGCCGCCCGTAAGGAAGCGCGGGTTGTCGCAGGCTTACCGGGACTCGCTGTTCCGCAGCGCCGGCGCTGCCGCGCTCCCCTCGCCCGCAGGCTCCTAACGCTGCCCGTTCGTAAAGGCTCTGCTCTCCCCGGCCTCACGGGCTCTTCTTCCCGTTGGTTGTTTTCTTTTCCCTTGACGTTGTCTTCTTGCACGTCTGGTCTGACTTTTTAGCCCCAAGTTTGAAGAACTTAGTTTTGACAACTTTGCCTCAGTTGAATTTATATTATTTAAAAGCAGTTCTAGTCTTTTTAGTTTTGCATGAGGCTTTACCTTTTATTTTGCTTGTGTGTGAGAGAGAGAATGGAAAACTTCAGTGCATATTTCCTTAAAAAAAAAAGCAAACCACCACGAGTCCTAACTTTGAGAGGAAACTGATTCTTTCCAGCATACATTGCCCTAACTTTCTTTAGATTAACCTGTATGAACAGCAGAAAGTAACTGTAGGAAATGAATTGCTGCTTCTGTTACTAAGCCGACGTATACCTTGAGGTCCTGGTGGGATACAGTGTTTTCTGGGCAGAGTAACTGTATGATATAACAAATACTATGAAACGCTTTGATGGAGGGGAATTACTGTCCTGCTGTTTAATTTCTTATGTATTTTAAGGTCATTATTTCCTTTATATGAATCTTTTCTTTAGACAAGCATGCGAGTTTTTAGTTCATGGGAGATGTCTTTTTAAGTGCTGCAGGTAGTTCATCAGACAAATCGGAGTTGTTTTCTTGTTGGATTCTACTTTGTATTTGACCACTGGAGGGCTGCAAAGAGCATTTCTGGGTAACAGTAGCTATAACTTACCAGTATTTAGTGTTTAAAAATAGACATTTTAAGGGTATTTATATTGATATTTAAGTGCTTTAAGTTTTTGCTTATTACTTCACATGCCTTCTTTCTTGCTATTAGATACCGTCAAATACTATAATGGAGGATTAATAAATGAATTAACATATCTTGGCACTGTATGCAGTTAAGATCTGATATACTTACTTTTGTGGACTCTTCCTCCCCCCCCTACCCCCCCGATCAGTAGAGGAAAGAAAAAAGGGGTTAGTTCAGTAAGGATCTGGTGCTGCTTTCTCCTTGCGTTAAGCATCCTGTTGTAGAGAGTAGCAAAGACAATCTAAGATAATGATTTCAAATCTTATCCTATCTCATCTACGTTGCTGTGCTCTGCTGCTCCTCGTTTTAAAAACAAAACCAACCGCCCCTCCTTTCCCCACATGTTTTTAAGGACGGGGAGAGGGATTACGGAAACAGTCCTGGTTCTCACCATTCACTCAGTAGAAAATCACAATTACTTCCACAAAAATATCTCCAGGCTGCGAAAATTGTTTACCCTTCATAGAAAGGAAAAAACAAGACTCTCTGAAGTTTTCCATGGAAAAACAAATATAAAAGGTAATGCCACAACATTTAGTAGGTGCAAAGTTACAGAGCTTAATCTGTGTGTTAAACATTCATATGCAATTTGTGGCTTTGTTAGCTTTCCAGCAATTTGTTGACCCTGGGATCTTTATCATAGGTTCCAAATAAATCACCATTTTGGACAGAAAAATGGTTTTGTTAAAGTATTTTCAGACAGCTTTGTTCGATAAGAGAGAGGTGCAATTTCTGGTTTATTGGAAATGCATTAATGATGTCTGGAAATTGCGTGAACAGTCTCTCGTGGTCTTCAGTTATGTAAAACAGAATTTGCTGAAGGGAAAGATTCCCCCCCCCCCAGCACAATTCATAGGTGCGTGTGGTTGCAGGCAGGGAGAATTCTACCTGCAGCATTTCACTTTCTGTCTCTCCGCAAATCTATGCATAAGATAAGGCTAATCTCTTAAATTATTGATTATCTTATTCTAGTATTTACTATTAAACTACACGGTGAAGTCCTGAAAAGGTTGCCATATCCAAATTCCTTGTGAGACCCAATTAGTCAACCTTTCAAGTTTGACTGTATTTGAACTTCATCATTAACATAAATATCGTTTTCATCTTAATTTTTAAGTACAGCTGAAAGCATCTGAATGATCTGAATAACTAAGAATATTTGATTCCAATTAAATTAATTACATGGGCAAAACTTGAAGTCTTAGTCATTCAGGACACTTCCAAATCAACGGAACATTCAGTCCCACTTGGCAAGTCTATATGTGAATACATCTGATACGACTATCAGCAGTAGAAAAACAACTAACCCAGGGAGACAGAGCCAGCATATTCTGCGTAAAAGAGAGCTTAAAGCCTGGGGGGAAGAAATTGAAGGAAAATCTTTGAGAACATGCTAGACAGATCCCAGTTTCTGAATTTTTCTGCATAACACTGGTTACTTGTAACATTTTTTTCACAGTAAATTATAATGAAATACTTTTCAGTATCAGTTCAAAGGAGAGAGATTAAAAAAAAACACCTTCTTTTCATCCTCATCCAAAATACATGAGAAGTAATGTTTGGCACACTGCTTAGGCCAGAAGATGGGGGATGAAGCGCTTTCTGTAGCTTGTGAAGAAACCCTGGAAAAGACATGTACGTAGTTTCGTATTTCTATTTTTCTCATCAAGAAATGGAGATAGGAATATTGCTTTTCAGGAATACTATTTTTTTAAAAGTGTTTTGATTGAAAAGCAATTCATGAAAACTGACTCTTCTGTCTCACAAGATAAAAGATTCGGCTGATTATGAAGTCTGGGTGTCAAGATAATGAAATGATTCAGAGGTCTCGAAAGACGAAAATTGGAGTATTTGATAACTACTTTAGTATTCAGGTATTTCTGCACAGAAGACTGACAACTGTATTTAAGTTGTCATTACAAAGCTAGAGAATGTTTGCCAGCCATAATAATATTGTTACCAGTTTTAATTGCATTATTTGGAAGGCTACCAAAACCAGGAACCTAAGAGCTTCAGAGCTTTCAAAGCATATTTCAATTGTAAGCAAAGTGTGTGCCACTTAAAGAACACCCTGGAAGGTATGTCTTTTCTCACCAAACAGTAAGTGGTGTGAGAGCAGTGTGGAGTCATAGTTCCGTGGCTATTTTCCCCTCAAGGGACAGACCTCGGAGTTTGAAGGCGGTATCTGTATCTGGATAGACCTTCTCATGGCCAAATTGCACATGTAAAAGCGGCCTCAGTTTTCTTTTTCTGCCTATTAGTGATTTGGAGAAGTGTGTGAAAGCTGATTAGAAGCTCTCAGAGGCACCGTCACTTTGTTTTGATTATTTACTATTTAACTGGAAAAATTTATTGATGATCCAGTACTCCTGTGCATTCATTAGGCATTAAAATAGCAGAGTGCAAATTACTAGTTTTGTGTAATTATAGCTTGGTATGTTATGAAACAGATGTTATTCCTAGGGCTCTTGAAAAATAAAGGTTCACGATGATGTTATTTAATATCTGATAAAAATGTTAGAGGGTAAATTTTCTCATATACTTTTTGTGTATCAGATTTTCTATGTCAGATTGACAGGATGTTTTGGGAAAGTAATTTCAAAGGTTCAAATACGCTTCCTTTCCTCCTTTTGTACGTATATTGTTGGCCTCCTCTTGGTCCTCATCTTGACTTAGTTGCCTCCAAGTGATTTGTTTCTGTTTCTTTTGTTTCCAAGAAGGTTATATTAGAAGGCGGCAAATAGCTTGCCTGGCTCCTACAGAGTGTCTGAGTGGTGTAGCTAGCACTTCATTTAGTAGAGAGCGCTTCCCTACCGTGAAATAAGGAATGGGGAAATGGAAGATAAAATGTATTGTTTCTATAGCAAGCTAATTGCTAGTGTCAAGGGTAGTTCCCTGGTGTCCATAGCCTGGTTTTGCACATATGGCAAATAATCAAGTCCTGATATTCAAAACATTTTTAATGTTACTTAGTGTTGTGTAAGTGTAATTTTAAAAGACAATTTGTGAAACCCAATAGTGGTAAGATTTGGCCTGGCTCAAATTTACAGTTTGTTTGTCTGGGGAGAGGACCATAAACTAAGTGTAGCTCTTCTCAGAGATTTTTTTTTTTCCTGTCTGGTATCCTTAAAAAAGAGCAGTCTGAAAAGAAGAGGTAGGGGATACATACAAAGGGATTTTGACTTTCCTCTGGCTTTCCTAGTGATTGTGCTCAAGTGGCAGTTTCTCAGTCTCTCAAATGTCTTATCCCTTTTGATTTATTAAACAAATTATCAGGAAAAAATAGTCTTCCGACAAGTTGCAGTCAGTTTTAACAGGATACTTTAGAGGACAGTAACAGAGTTGGAAGATACATTTTCAGCTGGAGAAAAATCTTTGGGTTTGGATGTTGCACTTCAAGTAGAATCTGGACCAGCTGGAGTTGGCTCCAATAGAGAACAGCGAGACTGATAAGGCTAGAAAAAGTGACCTGACATGCTGAAAGAGTTGTGGTTAGCTGAATGAAGAAGAATTGAGGGACATGCAAACCGTTTTCAGGTATATAAAAAGCTCCTGCAAAGCAGAGGAGAAAATCATGTTCTCCGTGCTCTCTGTGGGTAGGACAAAAAGTAAAGAGCAACAGGAAAGGTTCGGAGTAGGCTTTGGGAAGAGCTTCTCTTACGATATTTTAGTGCCTTTAACTGGAGAGTTGTGAGAACTATTTGGAATAATATTAGCACATATAGCGGACCAGATCTTCTAGCAGGGAGGCGAATGGATGCAATGACCTCCTGAGGTCATCCTAAAACCTGAGTTTCAAACTACCTAGAAAACATTTGATAGTGGAGAAAGAAAACACTTGGAGGCAATATGGACATTTAATAAAATGCCTTATCACCTGAGATTCTTCTTCAGGCACCTTGTTCTGTTCCTTGTCCTCTGTACAGTTGCTGACTGCAGACTAGCAGCCCTCCTTCAGTGGCAGCCGCTGCAGCCGTCCCCCTTGGGGATATTCCCACACTCAGTTATATGTTCTTCTAGGTAAGCCCCTTCTGTCCTCAGAAGGTAGAGTGTTTGACAGCTGCATGAAGTAGTATCTCCTCTTCTGCTATTCTCTAGAGTAGTCCACTGAATCACAATCTAGAAATAGGTGCTTGAATCGATTATATAGACTGTTCACGTCTTTGATACCAAACAAGCAAGCAACTTTATTCAGCTAATCCCCAAACCCCTTTCTATGGGAGAAGCTGTAGGGTGTTTTACGTGCTAAACCTTCAGATGGATTCAGCAAATGATTGTACAGCTTCGTGAAAGGAAAAAGAAATTCAAAATGTGCATGAAATACAATAGCACTACCTCTTGTTGAAGGGGTCTTATGTAACCTACTTCTGGAGGCTGGGACACTATCCAGGAGCAGTATTGTACGCTTTTTGTTCTCTTCCACAGGCGCTTGCAGTTGGCGGTTGTCAAAGACAGGGATACTAGCTTCAGCTGTCCCTTGTTTTCCTGCAGGGTGACTCTTCCTGTGGTCTTCACCAGACAGCCCAGTAAACGTGGGGGGTGTGACTTAAGAAATTAGCTTTCTTGCTGAACACAAATTGTGGTGTTTTGTTATGGGTTTTATGCTGCATTTTAATGAACATCCTAGCTTATTTGACACTTGGCACACTTTTTTCATTTCCACGAACGCCGGTTTTAAGTAGCACACTGGCAAGCCCATGTTGAATGCTGTATGAGTACCTTTGGTAACTGCAGCTCATATAGAGAGGAGGGTGGCTGGGTATCTGGAGCCCGTCTGTGAAACTTCTGAATCAAGAGAACAGGTGAACCTTGTTGACAAGTTTGAAAAGTGTGAGTCAAAGTAGTAAGTGTAAAAAGACAAGACAGCTTGAGAAGAACTAGAGGTGGGAAAAAGAAGCCTAATGTCAAACTTGAGAAAGGCATTTGTTATATCAAAAAGAAAATATTCTCTGACTACAGTTAAAGTTTGCGGTTTAATCCTGTTAGACTTTTATCTATGAGTTTAAGTGTGTTGTGATTATTTAAAAATAGAAAAGTTGTCATGATTTGGAAAGGGTGTTTGTAAAAATAAGTTACAGGGGATTTTGCAAGAGACATTTGTGGCGTGATTTGAAGAGTTGTTAAATCTGTCACTCTTCATAGAGGCAGGGTTACTTGTCTGTCACTTTACAGTGTAATATATAAAGTGCTTTCTGCGGCATCATACACTTCCCTGTACTCCCGAGTTATTTCTTGCAGAACAGCATAACAGGATGTCTGGTGTATGATTTATGTAGTGTTCAAAAAACGTGTGTATAGAAGCATGCATATATGTTTGCTCTATATTTATTTTAAACAGATTTAATTTTGTATATATGCATATGTGCCTACGTAGTTAACTGTGGGGTGTAAGAAATGATAAAAATCTGAAAGAAAACTTCACGATTCATTTTGCGTTCCACATCTCGTGAGGCTGCAGTGTGCCAAGATCCCTGAATAGGATGTGCAGACTTGCTGAGTATGCTTTGATACAATTATTTCTTGAGTAAACCCTACTGTTGAAAGGAAAAAAAACCCTGAGCCTTCATTTCTATGTTGTTTACATCTTCATGAACTCTGTTCATGTAATCTGTTTTTTTCTGAATGACTGTGAAACTGTAGACTGAGAACTTCTGTTTTCAGTTTTATATTAATCAGAGTATTTAAGCATGCTAACAACTATGCCCAGTTGGAGAGAATTGTGCACATTGGCTGTGGGGCTTTGAGCCTCCCCTCCCTGCCCCTGAAATCCTACTTAATGTGAGAGATGGATGATTCTTAAAATCTGTTTTTGAAGAAATTGCTGGGGTTTGTGTAACAATCTTTTAGTTCTGTTGCTTGGTGGCAAAATATTTCTGCTTTTGGCTTTTTGTATAGTTGGGGTCTTTATGAGATATTCAAGCTTGGCAGCAATGAAACAGACTGTAAAAATGGTTTGTGTTTTTTTTGGCCCATATGGAACTGAGTATCCTCAAGATCATTTAGCTGGAGTGCAAGTTGTCCAATATATCATTTAGGACTATTGGACTATGAAAGAGGATTTTACCTATCATCTAAAAGCATTTTTTTGGAATTGGATAGAAGAAGTATATGTGCTGAATTACAATTCATTTTAATGTGACTTCTCTCTGTATTGATTGTAAGGATGGTTCTGCATGGAATTGCAGTTTCCTAGCGGTTAATGCTGTTATTTAGATGTTAGGTCTTTGTATGTGAAATCTTGACCCTGGTTAAATCAATGTGAGATTTGCAGCGTATCTCAGTGGAATCGGGGTTTCATCCTTTGTGTGTTTTAGTATAAATGTAAACAGTTCTTTCAAAGCTTTTAATGTTCTTACACTAATAGTTGCCTTTAGCCAAACAGGAGCAATGTTTGATTTAATCACTTTCACCTTATGGCTTCCTATGGTATAACTGTTTTCATTGAGTCAATACGTCAATTCTTGTTTGTTTTTTTCTTTTCAAAGTGCTTTTATTCAAATTAAAACTATTAAGTGAAGTGTTGACCAAAATGGCTATCCTACAGGTTTAACTATGGTAATTCTTCGCCGTGTTGACTTCCATCTCATCCCTATGATTCCTGTCTGTTACTAGTTACATACTGTAAGTATAGTAAAGACAAGAAATGCTGCAGTTTCCCAAGGTTTCAATTGTATTCATTTTGTCAAACTGATTTTTGTTGCTGTTTTAAGTCAGACTAATCACTTGAAATTGAGTATCCTGAATATGAATAGTACTTGCCTGCTTTTCTAATAACAATTATGAAGAATGACATTTTATTTACCTTACTGCTAGTTCCCTATACATATCTTAGGAGAATTAAAATGAAGTGGGACACCTTTATTTCATTTGAAGAAAATTGCCATCAAATGTAAAGATTGTAGTGTTTTCTGATCAGCATTCATCCATCACTCATTTGCTAGCAGATTGGATTAAGTACAATAGGTGAGAAAAAATGGACTCTATTTATTTTGAGACTGATTTCATCTAGCTTTCTGACTCGACTAGATTCTTTTCTCACTGAAGTAT
This sequence comes from Pluvialis apricaria, assembly GCA_017639485.1. Classification (NCBI taxonomy): domain Eukaryota; kingdom Metazoa; phylum Chordata; class Aves; order Charadriiformes; family Charadriidae; genus Pluvialis; species Pluvialis apricaria. Next base: position 29,836,269 of record CM030014.1, read on the forward strand.
GCACATGCTTATAAATACGACGTGTGTATGCATGTGTCTATATATGTGCTGCATGTGCCTCTGACCATTATCAGCTTACAAGGATTTAATGACTGGAGAGATTTTTATTGACGTTTACGATATTTGCTTTTTTTCCCCTTAAAACCCCAGCTTCTGAAATCAAGTGACTAAGGAATTGTAATCTTTTATTCCTTAAAAGTTAAAAAACCCTACTTGTAATATAAGGGAGAAGTAAAAAGTTAATACAGTTATACCACAAAAGATTATAAACACAAATTAAGTAATGAACATTGCCCTTAAACTTCGTGGTTTTGTTTTCCCTACACTTGATTGTTTGAAATGCAATAAAAATCTGACTGTAGCTGGAAAACATCACTCCACCTTGACTAGTACAAAATTGCACTAATTGGGTTGAATTTCTTGGTTATAAGTGGAGCTTGTAAAATATGGGTTTGTGAAACAAAGTTAAAATAGTCTGTGAGCTGTCATGGTTTTGTGTGCGCTAGACATTGTTGGCTTCTAAAATCTGTTTTGGAGTTAGTTTCACAAAGGCTACTAGCAGAGGTCAATATATGACAGAATGCATTGGCAATTATATTTGAGGTATTTCTGAAGAAACTGTAGCACAATCTTATTTAAAGGGCTTTTTTCCCTTTTCTTTTTCAGAGCTACTTTAAAAATTTCTGAACTACAGTTGAACAGATGGTATTTGCCATTGTTGTCAATCTTAGGAAGAAAAAAATGAACTTTTAAGATCTTGGTTAACAGAACTTTAAATTCGTGTTGAGAAGTAAAACCTGGAGACATTTAAATCAGTGTGATTTATGCTAAGCTATTTTAAAAAGTCTGCATTATGATAGTGGTCTATAGGTGTAGCTAAGGTAGATTCACAGACTGTTGACTTGGTGTCATAAATGGAAAAGCACTGGATACTGTGCTTCCGTCTCTTTCTTCCTTAAAACCAGCATAAACAGCATCGATGTGTGAAACAGAAAGATCAAAACACAATTATTTCAATGTTTTCCTGAAGCAAAAGGCACAAGATGAGACACACAGTTCTTGAGACTAAATAATTTGAAGAGTAATATTTCAAGGCTTATTTTGGAAAACTGATTTCTTTTCTTTCCTCTGCGCTCCTCCTTTAACTGTAGTCTTTGATATTGTGGGGTCTTGTGGATCGCTTCCAATGACTGCAAAAAATAATCAAGAAAAACAAGTCTATTTTCAGTGGGCTTGTATTACCATTCAGCTGTCCATCTCTGAATTTTCAGACATCTACCAATCAAAAAGTATTGGAGCTACTTGTGAAGAGTAGCAAAAATATCTGAGAGAATATTTTTGGTGGAAACAATGTGACCTCAAAAAGTGTCAATCTGTTAGTTGGATATGGAACTGTTTCTAATAATAAAACGTATTTGTCCAATATGAATCCCTTATTTTATACCTTAAATTAATCTGTGTAGGTTTGAATATAAAATAAAAATTCTTACAGGATTCAACATGTCAGTCTTAGTAAATAAATAATAGTCACTCTGAACTAATTTGTAATTTGCAAACTTAAATTGTTCTCTGCATACTTCCAAATGTTTATACATTTTTTTTAAAGTTTAAATACTTGAAGCCTCTTAAAGCATTATGGTAAGAGTTTCAGTGTTTTCACTAACAAGCTGGAAAAGTATACCTGTAAAAAGAGGGGATAAAATTTCAGGTGGCATAGGTCAGCAATGTCATTTTAAACCAGCCGAGGCTGTGGTCCTATATTAAGGATATGATTGAATACAGAGGTTTGGTTGTTTTTGTGTTGCTTGCTTTGGTGTTTTTCTTTTTTAATCTGCCAGAAGTTCCCCAAAAAGCATTCTGTGTAATTTTGCTCACTTCTGACAGATCTGGAATTTTTTGGGTGTATATGTATCAGAGGGCAAATGTTGAACTTGAGGAGGAACTTCTTTCCTCTGAGGGTGGCAGAGCAGTGGCACAGCTGCCCAGAGAGGCTGTGGAGTCTCCCACGCTGGAGCCATCCCAAACCCGCCTGGACGCCGTCCTGTGCCACTGCTGGAGGTGTCCCTGCTGTGGCAGGGGGGTGGGCTGGGGGAGCTCCAGAGGGCCCTGCCAACCCTGACTGTTCTGTGATTCTGTGAAAGTCTAATTATGTCTGTCTTTTGTTACGCAACTTACTTCAAAAGCTATTAACCCCCACCTTATTCTGTGCATCTGGAGCTAAACCAACAATGGTATGTTTTCTTGCATCATAGAAACAATGTTGGGATGTACTGCTGCTTGTGCTCTGCAGGTTGCAAATCCTGTACTTAACACAGGATTGCAACACTTAGCACATGGTTACATTGGATTAGGAGGTAGCATGGAAGGTGTCTTAGGACAGACATGTCAAGAAAATCTTATGTGGTCAATTTCTATGATGTTACAAATGCCTCGTTGTTTTCTTTTTTTAAAGAACATATCCCACAAACAGAAGTACACTCCAGTAGCAGTGTCGCGTTGTGCATCTTTCCTTTCTGCAAGGGAGCATCTCTTGGCACGTGGAATGCACGCTGGCTAAATGGGCAAGCAGAAAAACATAGTGTTTGCATGCCTGCAGGCTGCATTAGTGTCTCCAGAACACTTTACTGGTTCTTGGGGGTGTTAAAACGTATGTACAATACGTACACAGGTATTTAGTGAAGAGGAACTGGTGTGGTGAAGATAAGCAAGGGTTACTATCAAGGAGAAAAGGTTAAGTTATGCAGTGCTTGGTGAAGTAAATTGACTGTGCAACTGAAAGGTGCCTTTATTTGGGAAGTACTTTCATTTGAGATAATCCTGAAAATGGTAGTTGCATCATAACTTTGGGAATATTTACTTTTTTCCAGGGCCAAAATTACATTCTACAAAATGAAAACTTGTCTCTCGTCTCCTAGCCTCAAAGGGTATGTATTCCTTCAGCTATAGTGGAATTTACTAGGAGATAAATCTTAAAATGCAGTAATCGTTTCTTAAACCCACCATTTGAACATGAAGTAAGAGCGAACACATGCATAGTTTAGCTTAACCTTCTTTGGAAACACTTGGAACTGAACAATATAAATGCTTTTTGTGCAGAATAAGGCTGTGTATGAGGAAGTCTTTCACAATAGCCATTCCAAACACATCTTATTTTGTAGAATAGAGAACATTTAGTTACAGCAATATCTAAGGGGGGAAGCTTGGTATTTGGATAGCTGATGTTGGCAATTCAAGTTCTGAGGTTCCTAAGGCTTCAGCGCTTCCAGCACTACAAACCCCAACAGAGAGAAAGGAGCTGGAAGCCAAGAGCCTTGGTGTTCATGAGCTCAGTGTCCAAAGATTTCAGATTGATGGGAAGACGTTGAAATTCTGTGAGCTTTTGAGTATTTAGCCTTGACTATATTTCAAGGAGTGCTTCTCATTGGGGCCACAAATCCTAAAAATAAATTAGGACAAGCAAATAAAGTGTTTTATGGAAACTTATACACCAGCTTCTGTTTCATTGGAAGCTAACAAACCCAATATATTTTTGCAAGACGTGCCAATCTTGGCAGATTAATGTCTTTAGTGAAAACCTGAGAATAGGTGAGGGGTAAACTGGCACACAGGAGGAAAATTAATATTCTATCTTTAAGTTTACCTCTTTCTGTTCTAAAATACCTTCTATGAAGTGCTGACTGTAGCATTATTGTAAAGGATTTTTGAGTTTATCCTTGCAAAATGCTTCTTGGGTATCTTTTTCTCGATCTTGTCTGACCCTGTTCTTTTAGGCTGACTCCACATCAGAGACATAACTAGTATTCCACATAAGCAATTACTCTGATATAAATTATGATCATCCCAGAGCACACTTCTGACCTTTTAACTTTTCTGTTTCAATGAATATCATGACTATGTTGAACAAAGGGGGAAATTAAAGGCCAAATATCCAGGGGAGTTGAATCACCTGGGACTGGGAGAACACTGGCTATAATCTATGTAAAGGGAGCTGTTTGCAATCTTTTCATGTGTATAATGTGCTGCTGTCTTTCTCAGCTGTTGTTGCATACACGGTAGGAGACATTTGATGACGGGGAGGGGAGGCAGGTAAGGAAATGCATAGTAGGAACTTCTAGAAGAACAGCGCCTGTGGACTGCTATTGGTGAATTACTTTGCCTTGTTCCTGGGTAGCACTAATAGCTGTGCTAGTCCCTCCTCACACTGGGAGAAAGGGGTTAGGAGCATGTGGGGTGCTGTATTCTATTCTTGCTTTCTTCTCTGCATCCTAAGAGATGTCATTGCACCTTATAAATCTCCAAAGGCTGTGTAACTTTGAGCCGAAGGACTTTGCAGTTACAGAAAAATAAAGTTCTTCCTGGTTGGTTTGTAGTCCTTTGGCTGGTTTCATGTTTGTTATTAAAATTACATTTAGCACTGTGATTTGAGATGTAAAATTTAGTGTAAACTTTCTAAACTGTGCAATTTTTTCCTCATGCATATTATTGTATATAGTAAGTCTATCAAAATTCAACACCTTGTGATCTGTAGGAGATCCAGGAAGTGGGGAAAAAAATTAACGAGAACCTGTATCCTTTCACATTCTTAAACATGTTAAGGTTAATGTTTTTGTAAGGTAGGACTTTGCTCCTAACTTAGCGATTGTTGTTATAGGAATTAGATCTGAAATGTGTGGTAGAACAATTGATACAGCTTTCATTTCCTCAGTCGTAAGTCATTTTGCATTTGGTTTTCCCATTATTAAAAGGAACTAATTGCCACCAGCTTTGTATGATCCATTAGATGGGTAATATGCTTTGTTCTAAGCTTTGGAGTGCACATAGCAAAATTTTGAGGGTGACTTCAGCCCTTCATCTGGAAGGCACTTCATATGCTTTTAAAGATACCTGTCTCAGAACAACAATTGGACCTACCTTGGGAGAATAGCGAATTCCCCTGTAGTCCTCATAAAAATTGATGGGTTGAATTGCGTAAAAGGTCTAGGGTCATGTGCTATTTTTTTTCCTTAAAGATGTGTTTGATAGAGAGTGAACATGATCACTGAGTTGCAGAAGAGGAGTGGAGATGTCATTGTCAGCTTATGTATCCAAATGGTTTCTATGGAGAGTATGACCCTGAAAATTTGCTGCACAGTTCACTGCAGTGGTTTAACTGAAGACACTTTTACTTCAGGAGAATTTCAATGTAGTACTTGTTTTACAGTAAATGGGGGAAAAATTTGTACTTGTTCTTCTGGATGGGGACAGCATTATGCTGAAGTATACATTTATTTCAGTGGTACATTGGCTTGCATTGAAATCGATTGATCTTTTTACTAAATATAGATGAGTTGAATCAGGCCCTGTGTGCAGACACTTGTTAATCTGCAAGTTTGCACGCAGAAGTTCAGAATGTCAACAAGAAATTGTGTGAATCATGTCTCATAGCCTTTGTAGGAAACAATGTTCTGCACTTTTTGTGACCTAAAATAGAAATATAGTAGGTAGTATGCTTGAAAACCCAACAAAACATGTAGGATCATGCTCCTTTGTGTTTGCAGAAGTGATGGAGAGGATTTACCAGTGATATTTGCAATACTTTTATGTCTAAGTATGCATATGATAAAGTGAAACTTCTGTGTGACCAGTGAAACACCTGACTGCTGCTGGAGATGAACATGTTCTATTAATACTAGGGACTTCAGCTGAACAGTAGAGAAATAAAGAATGCTTTTGATGGGGTTATTTTAAAATAAATTCTCATCAGCTCCTGGCTGCAATATCTTACAGTTAACTTGATGTTACTTATGAATTGCTATGTATAGTATGTTTAGCATGCAGCTGCATATGTGATATTTTTGAATATCACTGGAAATAACATGCAAGGGTAAAATTTGGTGTTGTACACTTACATGTGCCTGTATTTGAAATCCTGCTTGTGTGTGCATATGAAAGGTATGAGCCAGCAGCCCTAGCAACTGTTATTCTCTGCTTACATAAGAAATGTGAAACATCTAAGGACTCATGGCCCATCTTGTCTTCATAGCATTTATAGCAAAAGTTAAATGAGATTTGTCAGCTCTTCCTCTGTGTTCAGGCTGGGCTTCAATGTCAGCAGTATCAATGGTTTGTTTGGGTTTTTTTTCATTCAAAGTGAAGATACTGGCTTTGTTCTTACTATATTAAGACTATAAACTTGCTTTACATATGCTAATGATTCACTTTTCCTGCTATGATTCCTGAACAAAGTGTCTTTTGTGAATTTAGTCTTGGTGTTTTAAAAGCATCTAGGTATCAAAATCCCTTTCAAATTGTAGGAATTGCTCTTGAATGTAACTAGACACATTTGTAGAATTAGCTCAAATTCCAGTAAAGTCCTCTGTGTTCTTTCTTTCCTCTCCTTTATAATAAGAGCAAATAATTTTTTTTTTTTTTTTTGAGTTCTTGTTAAGGGTATTAACTTTTGGATGGGATAATACTGCTGAAGTGCTTTATTTGCATAACAAATCAGTAGAATGCAGTATTGATTGCTATTCATGGGTACCAACATTCAATGAATAGCTTGGAAAGCTAATTAAAAATTATAATTGACTTTATTCCTCTTTTTCTAGTTAATGTTTCTCTTTCCTGTCAAATTTTGAAGTTCGTTTTTGTCTTCATTTTTTAGAAATAACTTGCCTTCTGCACAGTCAAGGGAACTTTGCCTCTTTGTGAATTGTTCACGTGAAAAGTCATGGTAGGTGGGCTGAAGTCTCTGGGGCTTGTTTATACCTTCTTTGTAACTTAGGTAAATGTAATGAGAGAGTGTTTGCATATCATAGAATCACAGAATGGTTTAGGTTGGAAGGGATCTTGAATATCATTGAGTTCCAACCCCCCTGCCATAGGCAGGGACACCTCCCACCAGCCCAGGGTGCCCAAGGCCACGTCCAGCCTGGCCTTGAACACCTCCAGGGACAGAGCTTCAACAGCCTCTCTGGGCAGCCTGTTCCAGTGCCTCACTACCCTCACAGTGAAAAACTTCTTCCTAATGTTTAATCTAAACCTGCCCTCTTCCAGCTTAAAGCCATTCCCCCTCGTCCCATCACTACATGCCCCAGTAAAAAGTCCTTCCCCAGCTCTCCTGTAGGCCCCCTTTAGGGACTGGAAGGCCGCTATAAGGTCTCCCCGGAGCCTTCTCTTCTCCAGGCTGAACAGCCCCAACTCTCTCAGCCTCTCCTCATAGGAGAGGTGCTCCAGCCCTCGGATCATCCTCGTGGCTCTCCTCTGGACGCGCTCCAGCAGGTCCATGTCCCTTCTTGTGTTGGGGACTCCAGAGCTGGATGCAGTACTCCAGGTGGGGTCTCACGAGAGCGGAGTAGAGGGGCAGAATCCCCTCTCTCGCCCTGCTGGCCACACTTCTTTTGATGCAGCCCAGGATACGGTTGGCCTTCTGGGCTGCCATCGCACATTGCTGGCTCATGTCGAGCTTCTTGTCAATCAGCACCCCCAGGTCCTTCTCCACAGGGCTGCTCTCCAGCCGTTCCCCGCCGAGCCTGTATTTGTGCTTGGGATTGCCCCGACCCAGATGTAGGACCTTGCACTTGGCCTTGTTGAACTGCATGAGGTTGGCTTGGGCCCACCTCTCCAGCCTGTCCGGGTCCCTCTGGATGGTCCCTCCCCTCCGGCGTGTCTGCCTCGCCAAACAGCTCGGTATCATCAGCAAACTTGCTGAGGGTGCACTCTACCCCACTGTCCATGTCGCTGACAAAGATGTTGAACAGTACGGGTCCCAGTACCGACCCCTGAGGAACGCCACTCGTCACTGCTCTCCACTTGGAGACTGAGCCGTTGACCGCAACTCTTTGAGTGTGACCGTCCAGCCAGTTCTTTATCCACCGAGTGGTCCATTTATCGAATCCATGTCTCTTCAATTTAGAGACCAGGATATCGTGTGGGACAGTGTCAAATGCTTTGCGCAAGTCCAGGTAGATGATATTTCATGGCTGCTTAAGATTAGAGAGTAATTTTTTTAGTTTTAAAATTACAGAAAAGTGGAAAAGAACAAAAGAGTTGATTTATTTAAAAATCGTATCTTTACGTGAATCAAGATTGTAAATCTGTTTACAAATCCTGTGTTGATCGAATTACTACCTGGGCAAGTAACATGGCTGCTAGTGATGTGTTGGAAAGTGTCTTTATTGCATTAGATTTAGCCACCTTTTAGTTTAGCAAACATATTGTAATGTGCGGGAGAAGAAAACGATGATATTGTCCCTGATTTAAGAAGTCTTTGAGATTGAGGCTGTGAGAGTGTACTAGCAAGTATAGCTTAATGCTTGTCCTAGGCTCAGATTTTTCCTATGTGTCTGGAAAAGGTTTTTTAGCCTACCTAGACCTCTTGCTGTTGTCTTGTTCTTAAGATGCTGACAACCTATTCAGGTTACCTATTTAATTGCCAAGTCCTTGCAGTCAGTGATACAGTCCTTGACGCTATGGAGTTCAGTGTAACTAAGCAATAAAGCATTTTGCACAGGAGACCGTTGTTGTCATTCCTAGCTCATCCCAGTGAACTTTTGATTGCATCCTAACAAAAGTAATTAATATCATGAAGCAATTGGCAAGGATATTAATATTAAGTGGAATTTGTGAAAAATAGCTTTTGCAGAAGGAAAATTGTCTTATTAAAAGACTGAAAAGGCAGTTGATGATTTGTTCACCGCTGTGAGCTTAAGATCCTTACTGTGTGTTTGATGGACAAGGTTGTTTCTCAGCATGGTGCTCCCTTCTGAAGAGAAGATGGATTTTAAAAAAGTTTCATCACCCATACATCTGAATGCAGCTGATAACAGGACAGAATTCACTGCATGCATTTTGTGCAGTTTTTTGTGTTACAACTCAGGAACCTCATACAAAATATTGCACCAGCAACTGAGGGAAATTACTGAGGGAAATTACTCAGTCCAAGGCTTAGGCTTACTTAAGGTGTATATATTGCTGATTAGAATTTAAATGCATATGCTAAGTCTTTTATAAAAACTCTAGAAAAGGATTTTCATGCTGCTAGGTCTTTTAAAAGACGTTTAGAAGAGTGACTTATGAAAGTGTTTGCCATTTTAGGTTGACTTCTTGAAGAAAACTAGTATGACTGGAGCACTCAGGTAGAAATTTTACTTTAAAAATATTGTGCATCATTGCTACATACCCTTTATTATTTCTATGTATGTACATAGCTTGCATATTCTGAATATGATACATTATTGTATATGGAGTTCAGCTGTGCTGTTTTTCCCTTTAGAAGTAGATGTGGTGGATCCATAGAGCAACGGACTGTGGATTAGTTTTTGGCAACTTTTTCTGTAAATGAGAATGGTGGATTTGATAACTTGTTAATATTTCATTTGAAATTCTTGCAGGCAAGACGTGTAAATAGTTTGAAGTGCAGACAATCTTAGATATGTCTTATGCATTTCCTAATGACTTGGTGAAAAGACAAGCTTTTTAACATCAAGTAATGCTTTCCTTTTTGTTATACTATATTTATGGTTTGTTCTGTAATCACATGGCTCTTGGGATTAATATGTATCGGATTCTAATCCCTTTAATTATCATGGCTAATGCCTTTTCCTATTTTTTCCTCGTTGAAGTCAGTGAGGTGGCTTGTGAATGAAGTTGAAAGTAAAGAGATCAAAACTGGGCTTTGAGTTGTAAAATCATAGTAGAGCATGTTCTGCAAATCAAGACTAGGGTCCACAGCAGTACTAAACAATATGCTCTGGATTTTTCAAGGAGGTTATAAACCTGTATTTCTCAATAAGCTGACTTTGCATTAGAACTTGCCTACAATGTGGCACTGGAAAGAAAGAAGGCTCTGGGTGCAGGGCTAGGACATCACTCACGAAAGACTCTGGATTTGCTGGTCTTCGTGCTTCCTACTTGGTTCTGTGAGATTCCAGGGACAGGATTTTGCTTGACGTTTATTCTCCTTTGCTGCTTATTCTTTGTGAAAGAAGTAATATAGTTTCTATTTTCAATTCTGCGCTTTGAGGTGGGCCATATTCTGTGAACATCTGCCTGTCATCTGTTCTACGCTACCAGGCCATTTCTTCCAGTGTTTTCACTTTGTGCAGCCGGTGGAGTGAGGAAGGAGGTGGTGTGCAAGGAAAGCCAGCAATGCACTCTTTCTTCTCTGGAGCCGGAACATGGGCTTTCTCTGGCTCCTCTTGTTCTTGTGAATGGGCAAAAGAAACTCTAAATTCTGTCATAAACTACCTGGGTGGTGAGGGTAGAATGAATACATTATCTGTCATTCTCAGCTCTGGTGTTAAAGCAAATGTGAAAAAAAAGTACCTTGATTTATAGTGTAGTGTGAAACCTTGTTTATTTTCCACTGAAACTTATGAAGAAAACGGCTTCCACAGCCCAAATGCCTTATCTGAAAAGGTTTAGTTAGCTTGAAGGTACGTTGGTTCTTTTCTTGATTTCCCTTTTCTCTCCTCTTGCTGTCTTACAATCTGGAGCTGTCCTTAATGGCACACACTGGAGACTTTCCCTTTTGGGTGCATTAAGTCGATTGCATTTGTAAACACTGACGTGGAGACTGTATCAGCAATGCTGGCACTGTGGGTTTTTTAGTCCCAGTCTACAGTTCTTCCCATCCTTTCCCTCAGGGTTTTGTACTATTCCTGAGAAACAGTTTGGGATTTTTTTTTTTGTTCGGTGTTTTGGTTGTGTTTTGTTTGCGTGTGTTTGTTTTTTTTCTTTGGTGACTCTGGTAGCTTTTAAAGAATTCTTTTCCTCTTGTGTTGTATGTTATTGAAACTGGTAGATATGATAAAGTTGTTTTATTTATTTTGTTCACCTGGAGTAGAGAGTGTGGCTGTAACTTGCACCCCCGAGTTGGAGCCGAGAGCACGGCAGCTCTGCATGCAGGCAGTTGGTGGTGGTGGTTGCAGCCTTCCTGCCACGGTCTCCAGAGCCGGTTCCTCTTCACAGGCTCCGACAAAGCTGGGGCTGAAAGGTGCGTTTGCTGCCTTTGTTAAAGGATTTGAGCGGCATCCTGGCTTGTTCTCCAGATGGTAAAGGATGAAAGCTTCTCCTGGAGCGTACGTTTTTGCAGCTTCTCTGTTGCAGGGGCTGTGAATGCTCTCCGTCTGCGTTCAATAAAGAAAAAGGCCTCTGTCAGCTTTCTTATAGAGTGTCATAGCAACCGATGGATAATGAAGCAAGTTGCGTGAACTCTGTTTATGAACAGAACTGGGTATGAAAGAGTAATAATTAGGGAAATAAAGAGAGCAGTCCTATGTATGAGTGATTTCCCAACCCCTGGTAGTGGTGCATTTAGCATAGTGGCTTTTTCTCCAACCTTACATGGCTTTCTGCTTTGCAGTTTTTCAGGAGGAGAGGATGGGAATTTCGTTATTCTAAGCATTCCCACGCCATCTGAGAAATATGTTATTTTATTGTTTATGCTCTGATATTAATAGTTGCACTTTCCTCCGTAAACTAAATTGCAGTATTAGCGTGCATTTCAAAAATAATTTAAAAATATGGTAAAAATTGCTGGTAATTATTGGTTTGTGGGTTAGTCTTGCAGTATACATCCAGCTAAAATGCTTACATTTTTTTTTTATATTATATCCTTGCAATGTCATTAAAATATGCTAGCCTTTATCTCGCACAGTAGGGTCCTAATTGGTGACTGGGGCATCTAGTCATTACTGAGGTACAAATGTGCAGTTTACCATGCAATGATTATCCAGTGGTTGGAAATTGGTGTTCAGGGCTTTAAGAATGTTTTTATTCTTAGTGTTTTGTTAGTTTTCCTATCACCCCAATTTGTGGTTAGGTTTCTCCTCTCGCAAAAGAACTAAAGGAGCCTAAGAAAACAGAAATGGGAGAGAAGCTTACAGGCTAATTTTTTGATTACTTTTTTTCCCCCGGCAGAACACTTGGCTCTTTATCTCCACTTTCCATTTGTGTAGGTTTTCAGAGTTTAGCATTTCTAGATAGTGTTAAATGTGGATGTTATTTCTAATAGGTGGGAATTTATAGATAAGAATTGTTTGAAAGGGGGGAAAAAACCCAACTCCCAACAACAACCCTGTATTGAAATACAGATGGTATTTACATTTGCATTTTATATATGTATGTGTAACAACAAGACTCTTGGCCTTGATTTTTGAATGGAATGTAGTTTTCTTTCACTTTTTTGGCTTGGGAAAGCTAAGGATTTTTTTTGCATTCTTCTCCTTAAAAGTTCAGTATGAATTAAGGTTGTATAAAAATAGAAGTTTTGCAAGAGACTGCATAAAGGATATAACTACTATTATTGATTTTTCTCACTAATGGAATAATGTTCATCTCTCTTAGCTGGTCTCCTGAGAGTCTGCAGGTCACACGGTAACATAATAAAATCAAACACAGACACAGTATTCGTTAAACTACACACCATGAATAGAAAATGAGGCCTGAAATGACTCTTTGGTCTTTCGCTTATTTTATTTTACTGCTGACTTTGTTTTTGTTTTGTTTTTTTTAAATATCATGAAATATTAATGTAGAAAAAGCAATAAGTGGCAGAAACTACTGCTCAGATGGAAGTACCATGTTGCTTTATCAGGAATGGATGACAGATAAAACATTAAATAGAATTTAATTGTTTGCATTGATGTACAAAAATAAGAACCAGGATAATGTCTACATCTTTTTGATCTCCCTTTATGTCCTTTTGCAAAATCAAGTTTGGTGTGTAACGCTTCAGGAGATTAAAAGGGGGACCTAAGATGATGTGTAAGCCATTTTAAAAATAATTTCTTAAATTAATTTTTCTTTCTTTGTAAAATACAAGGGGGAATAGTATATCCATGAGTGCAACAGCAGCGATTTCTTCTTAATTGAGAAGAGGGCTCAGAACAAAATTAAGACAAAGCTTTATTCTAGTCCTCATAAGAATAAAATTAAGTCAATTCATATTTTTAATAATTTTGAAGTTTTCCCCCATCATGGCTGTTTCTTGTTTTCAAAATGTATTATGCATCTCATTTGAAAAGCTTTTCTAAGGTGCTGCCTTCTTTGTGCTGCAAGGAGATGCTTTCTCCTGCAAGTTTTCTGTGTCTTTTGGTTTAAGTCTGTAAACAGACTGGTTTTACCTTAAATTACAGCTTGTATCACTGCTCTGTTTGTAGCTGCTTCTTTGCTATTTAACATGCAGGCTTTCATATAGCATGCTGTTAGAGGACAGAATAAAGAAGGCTGTGGTTCTGTTATGACTTACGTAGAGGATCTATTCTTCTATCCTGCATGCTTTAATATCAGAATAGTACTATATCTTTGTCCCATGTAGACGATTATTCTGCAGTCAGAATGCTGCTGTTGAATGTAGCTTTCGTTAACTAAGAATAAATAGTACTAAACAAAAAAAGCCAAGTAAATTTTGAAGTAGCTTATGATACTATATATACAATCAAGATTTGTAGTGGTTTAACCAGTGCAACAATACCATGTTTACATGGTCCTTCTTCTAGATGACTGTTTTAAAATGATTTGAAGGGTTCTGGTAAGAGTTTATTCTATTTCCAACATTTTTCAATCAGGTAAGTGTAGTCATAGTTCAAATAACTATTCAAGTGAAGTTCTAAATTGTAATGAAACATTCAAAGTGAACAAACCTGAACAGTGTGTGTAAATAAAAAGGGAAAGCTGCTGTCTCTATTTACAATGATTTGCCTATAGCTCCCCATCCACTTTTAGGGCCTGTAAGATGTGCTAGTTTTGATTAAACTGGCTGTGGTGTGGGGGTTTTTGTGGTGTTTTTTTTTTTTATTATTACAGTGGGCAAAGGAGTGTTACTGAGTGAATTAGTCATTTGCATAAGTATGGAACAGCAAATTGAGTCAAGAAAAAATTTACAGGCTTTAGATGAGCTAGAATTGATTCATTCTCGGGCACCACCACAAGATAAGGCTGTAGTGATATTCAATGGCAATTGAATGTTTAATCAGCAAAGCTTCTTGAATGAGAGTTTTTATATAAATGCAGCGAAAAGTCTGTGGCTCTTTAAAGGGTCTGTCATATCTGAATCAAAGAATTTATTTAATCTGTGAGAAACAAATAAATTTTCCGCTGTAGAAAAATTAATTTGTTAAATGTTCTAAGTACCCATTTTTGCTGCTTTGGGTGTTTGTAGCTGTGTAGCAAGAAACTAAGGGGTTTTACATTGATATTGTCTGCACTAGATGAAAAAAAAGATTGTACGTCAGTGAAGGATATGGGTCAATGTTTATTCTCTTAGCAGTCACTATTCCTTGATAAGGTGCTGGACAGATTTATTTTAAATAACCGTTTTTCTTTGCTGGTGTCCATGTTCTAACACTATTAATACAAACCCATACACTAAAAACTGGATTTGGGGTTGCTTTCAAATGAATTTTATGGGATGGCTTTCCTATGACTCTTCTTACCATTGTCCTTTTTTTATCATGACGTTAGGTGGTTCCAGTCTTATGGGCAGGCTGTGAACACTGTGACCTTGTTGTGATAGATTCCTTTGGTGTTGGTCACAACTGGCCACGCCTTAGAGTGTTTCAGCTGTGTTAGTGTTTTCATAACACATCTTACAGAATATCTTATTTTCTGTTTATACTTCTAGCTATCTAAATATATGTGCGTGTCCTGGTTTGAGGAACAATTTTCCATTCAGAAATTTTACTTTGCAGCTAAGCCTCTTCTAACTAACTTCTAACTAAACCACAACAGTGCTATGTAAGGGTTCTTACTTTTCTCCTTTCGCATGTCTTAAAAATATTGCATGAAACGTTTTTTTTGCATTTGTTGAGAAAGTGTAAATTGTGGATCTGGGCTGTTCTCAGTGTTTTGTAAGCAGCTCTGTGGAGTTGCACGTGATGTCAGCTGGGGGCCTCCTTAAACGTAAGGATTGAACACGGGTATTTCTTCATTCGATTGGGATCTTGAAGGGGGGGGGGGGGGGCGGGGGGAAGGAATATCCCATTGATTTCTGCCTGGGGAATTTTGTCTTCCACATGCTGACATTGCTTGTTGCCTGAGTATTTGCAGTGACACCTGGAGTTTGATGCAGATATTGATGCTAATGCAGCAGCTTCTGAAGCATAATTAGGATGATAAATGGGATAATTTTGTGGTTAGATTCTTCTGCCACACACTGTGCCATGAAGCTACAGCTTAGCTGGTAGCCAGCTGGGAGGTGAAAACATTGCTGTTGACTGAATGCAGTGTGAAATGTTTGGTCCATGTTCAAATTTGAATAATGTTTTTAATAAAAGTAAATGTCTGTGGTAATCAAAATCCATGTGTAATTGTTTGTTACTTTCCCAATATGAATCTATGTATTTTGGGTGTTCTTTTGCTTAACAAACCATCAATGAACCATCTCCTGAAGCGTAACAGTTCTTTGAGAAGAAGGGGTGGGAGCGAGGGCGATAGCAGTTGAGTTTTGATCAATAGAAGCTTTAGCAGTAAGAGCAAAGCACAAGATATTAGGTGCATCTCTCCCTAAATTGTTAAATCTGTTAGCACCTTAGCGAATATGTACTCTTTCACTTAAAAATTGAAAATCGGTGTTAAGACTGTTAAGCTTTTAACATCTTGGTGAATTTGATGATATAATTTAAACACCCAGCTGTTGTTTGCTTCATGTAAAAGTGAAAAAGATTAATCTTCATTGGTATCCTGCCCTGCAATTATCTAGAGGTACTGTGTGCCCTATATTATATCGTCTAATATAGCAAGGGATTACTGGTAGTCCTTACTCAAACAGAACTTGCGGTTTCTGAGGGGAGAGTTTGATTTCAGCAAAGAAGTTTGTTGTGGATCATAACAGAAAGACTCTATCAGAACTACTCCTCAATTTCATGCGAGTGGTCCAAGTACTGCTGTAAAAATAGTAACAGAATATCACTGTTCTCTGTGTAAAGATGTGCCAAGATGTAAATACAAGGTATGCAGAGGTGGGAAGGTACTAAAGGTAGTAGAAGAGAGAAATGGAATTTCTAGTGTCCTGTGGAAGCTGTGTGGCACTGGGAGTGTGGTTTCATAATAGGAAGAAAAAGAAGAATTTGCTTTCTACACTGTATGTATTTCTGCTGTGTAGTTAGCCCAGGTGACTCACACTTGAATTCGAAGAGTTTAAGCAAGGCAATGTATGAGCTATCCCAAAGCAGAGGCCTGTTCATAGAATCATAGAATGGTTTAGGTTGGAAAGGACCTTGAAGATCATTGAGTTCCAACCCCCCTGCCATAGGCAGGGACACCTCCCACCAGCCCAGGGTGCCCAAGGCCACGTCCAGCCTGGCCTTGAACACCTCCAGGGACGGAGCTTCAACAACCTCTCTGGGCAACCTGTTCCAGTGCCTCACCACCCTTAAAGTGAAAAACTTCTTCCTAATGTTTAATCTAAACCTGCCCTCTTCCAGCTTAAAGCCATTCCCCCTCGTCCCGTCACTACATGCCCCAGTAAAAAGTCCCTCCCCAGCTCTCCTGTAGGCCCCCTTTAGGGACTGGAAAGTACCTGTTGCGTGTACACAGTTTCCATTTTTCTATGCATGTTTCCATGGTTGTATTTGTTGGTACTTTTGTCCAGAGGTGCTTGGAGGCTTTCCTTTAAATAATTTGTAAGCGATTTTGTAAGTTTCTTGGATGGGATGGCAAGGAGAGGTTATGGGAAACACACACAGACTGTCAGGATGGAAGTGTCCGCCTCTTTCTCAAGGGACATTCTAGCTTATGTTAAAAGACAGCTGTCTCTAACCCATCCTCCTTGCCGCACAAATGAGAATGGGCTTTAAGGTTTTGCATGGGCAGAGCAGAAGTGGGACAGAAAACAGATGGAGGGTGTAGACTGTGATTAGCATAATGCTGCACTCTAAACTTTGGGGGAAAAACATTAATACTGCTGTCAGTGTTAAGATTTTACAGTTGGTCTGCTCATAGCGGTCTGATTTTGGGGAGTGAATATGACACAGATAGAGAAACCAGTGAAAGGCATTTAGGGTCGGTTCTTGCTCTAGGCAGCAAGACTGACCTAACTGATCTGGCTTTCTGTGCTCTGATCACTGTGGTCTGCTTCTGATTGTTTGCTTGTCTCCTCCCTCATTCCCCAGTCCTAAGGTCTGATGTTGTTATGTAATGCTGTAGGATGGGTGGCTGAAATCTGGAAAAGTAAATAAACTATTTTCAAAGAACTCATCTGAAATGCTCTATGTTGTGGTTGACATGGTGGCATCTGGTTGTCTTTCTATTGTAGCATTTCTGTTTGCTTGACACAGTTTTGAAATATGTTTTCTTTTAAAAGTTTTGGTCTCCATAAGATTTCCTCTGAATCTTGTACTTGTCTGAAGCATTCCTGGGGCTCAGGCCTTCTGGATATGCGTGGTTCAAGAAACTGTAAATCGCCTCATGGTTTTTCATGGAACTATTCATGCTATCGGCTGGGCCATGCGCAGCACCTGTCACAGCCGGGTCTGTATTCTTCCAGAATACATTTTTCTGGCAGTTGCATTAAACAATTATTCCTATTACTCGTTTTCTGCAGCTGTGAACCAATATTGCCAAATAGTGTTGGTGCAATTGTACTGTTGATGCAATTATGCTGTTGTCTTTAAAAGCAGAACTGAGGAGCTCGGGTCTGTGAAATTAACAGTAAATATAAGTAGGAGAGAATATTTGCTGGAAGAAAGTGGAAAATCTTGATAGCTGTGCAAAGATCACTAAGTAAGGAATCAGTCTTCCAGTGAATTCAAAATTTCTACTAAGAGTCTGTGAGTAATTATAGCTTTAAAATTTTGATGTGGATTCTGAAAGCAGGAACATGGATGCATCTGCTCTTGTTGTATCTGGGTACACAACCAAAGAAAAGCATGACTGTCTTTTAAACATCTGGAAAATTTAGAGTAAATCACTAACTGCATTGTTGTGTGATGTTTTTATTAGTCCTGGTTTACTAATCCAAACTAGCTGGGTTTTTTTTTGTAGCAAAGAATTCATTTTTTCTTATTTTAAAAAGTAACTTCAACCTGTTTTGGGGGGAGTTGAGGAATCAAAATTTAATTCTGGCATTGAAACAGGTTCTGTAGATTTTCTTTTTTTTTTTTTTTGCTACTGAGAAAATATATACACTTTAACTCACAAGTAATAACTTAAGTAGATTTCTACCGAAATATTAAGGACATCGAGATACTTTGCAGACTCGTAGTTTTTCATTCAAACTTTATTTAGTATTATGGGACTTAGAAACTTAGTTGCAACTGCAGCCGTATGTGACATTCTTTGTAGACATAAAGAAGTTTATAAAGGCTTAAACTCCAGTTTTATTATTTCAGGATTTCTTATCTCTCATCTTTCTCCTTTTCTTATTCATGAACTGGCATGAACTTTTTTCCCCTTCCCCAGTGAGATAGTTATTTGCAAGGGTGGACATTATTCTTCTCAAAACCTTCCTAAAACAAAGTAGAAGGGCAACCACAAAAGATTTAAAATTTAATCACTACAAATAAAACGTTCATGAAATTAAATTCTGTTTCTAATCATGTGAAATAATGGAGGCCATCCATGGTCAGCTGTAGTAGGAAAAAAACCAGAAAGTACTGAGAAGCAATTAACTTTAAGGACTAAGTGATTTCTTTCAATTTTGATCTAGCTATTCCTGTATTACCTTTGCTTTGCAAGTAGAGAAGTAGTTCTTTCTGAGGATTAATAATAGTACGTGGTATGTCTAAATAACCCTTTGCTTTGAGTTCTTTTGACCTCTTGGGCAATATATTGATCTGAAATGACTTTACTATGTGATCAAAAGGAGAAGAACAACATAAGAATACAACTAATTAAAAACTCTCCAAAGTGATTGTAATGTTGCTGAGCAGAGCAAAACTTTCCTCTGAAAACATCAGGGTAGCGTTTTTTTTCCAGTGAAGATTGGTTGTCATGTCTTTTTGGATCAATCTAAGGTTTTAGAGGTTTTAGGAGTTTTTGCAGAAGTAGTTTATTTTAATGTTATGACATATTATTGGAGTGGAGGGGGCATGGAAATAGTTCAGCAGCCCTATTACATACATTTCTATGTCCACTTTAAAAGGTAATGATACCAGTCTACTTTTATAGTGTATTTATATAGGTGTGTGCACACCTCCAATGCTGCTATTTTGAAATGAGTTGATGGAGATGTGGTTGCAGTCTGCTTGGGTGGCTCACATTGAGTTTGTGGACTATCTTTGCTGCCTTGCGTTGCTGGCAGTCACCTTCTGTCACGTGCTGTGTTCTTGCAGCTGCTTATACAACCCCTGAAGCTGAAGTTCTGGAAAAGTGGGGAAGAAGTATTCTATCCAGTCCCATGTTATGTCTGGTGATTGATATCTATAGCCTCAGGACAAATCCTATCAACTTTCAGTAAGAAGTAGGCTTTAAGATATTTAGGCCTTGTCTTCATGGTTCATAACTGGGAAAACTGATGGAAAAATCAACTGAAATTGTGATGTTAAAGCACATCAATATGAAAACTGGAACACAGGTCTGTTAGTTTGTATGGACTGTGTGTGGGAGTTACTCATTTAAATCCCTTTTTAGGCTTCCCTGTTGCCCTAGGTGTACTGCCCACTATGCAAGTGCCATGGTGCATCATTTCCCCTATTCTCGTATCCAGTGCACCACAGGTGGTCAGTTGGCCTGGTGTAGGATCCAGTGATCTGTCTGGTGTGTGGTAGAGAAGACTATACTGGGCTGGGGAGAGGATGTGGTGTCTCAGGAGTTTGGCTGGGTATCCCTAATCTTGCTGGCAAACTTAGACTAAAGCCTCTCCCCTATTGAAAGACCAAACCATGTCCCCACTGTGCAGGAATTTTTGTTGCATGAGTAAGGGAACAAATAGTTTTGTTTCCTCCGTTGAGAGACATATGGCTTTGTGCTTGGGATCTCCTGCTCTCCCTGCAAGAGGTGCTAGGTAAGTGAATGGGTAGGGGAGGCAAACAGCCCAAACCATTCTTGGCTTCTTAACCAGATTAAGAAGGAGTATCAGCGTGGGTAATCTGCCCCGCAAATGGAGGGGAGGAGAAGCTCAAGCCTTAATCTCTGCTCATGGTGTCCACAAGTGATCTCTGACCCTGTTTGGACACTCATTTGGAAATCATGATTACATTCGCTGCTCTCCAGGGGATTAAGCTACAATGTACAGATGTTGCTTTGTTTCTGCATGAGTCATCACAGGAAAGTCTAGCACCCTTTCACTTAATATCATGCTTTTAGTTAATTTGGTTGAATTTCATGCAAAGTAAATACCACGATGCTATGGAAACATGCACCCCAAATCTTTACTATATGGTTACACAAGAGCCATCTCACACTGAGATGACATTCGTTTGCTTCCTGGTAGGAGGCAATTTTGTGTTGGAGGCAGCATGACTGATGTTGGAGAAGAATGGTGTGTAATGGACACACTCCGACACCTTGTTTCCATAAGGAAGCATGGTACACTTGCCTACATGCTTTGTGCAGCGTGGTAGCCTAAGCTGTGAGGATGAATCTTCTGCTTTGAACACAACTCATTCAACGCTTTCTTATGGATCTTACATGTATGTATGATCATATGTGATCATACACAGCTGTGCATATGAAAAGTATTTAGATATTTTTAGAGAATGAGTATTTTCCTTGCTGAAGCATTATTCTTTATTGTTCTAATGTATCATGAATAAATAAATTAAAATAAGGTAGAAAGCTTTTCAAACAATTAATTAATAACTTAAGAATGTTCTTAAAAATCTGAATATATTTCCTATAATGGGCTGAACACAGGATAAATCAGTGCTGTTAATTGGGAGTATCTCCATGACCTGTTTCCTGTCATACCACTGCAAGTCGTAAATTGGCTATAACCAGATGACGGCAGACAAATAAGTACTACTCTGCAAGCCTTTATTTCAGAGCAGATGTAGTTAATCTTTGTCATGATGGCCCAGGTGTCCGATAGCTGCTTCTCTGATTTTGTGGTTCCTTAAGGAAGGATCATAAATGCTGTCTTGTAACTTATGGGAGAGGTAATAAGCTTTGTAGAAGATTGCTAGATTAGTCCTTGAAGCTACTATGTCACCATTAAAACCCTATGATAGGACAAAATTTTTAGTTCCAGTACTTGTTACTGCGTTATTGATAGTTATGCTGTAACTACTGTTTTATCCAGTATCTCCTGTTGGTTTTGCTGGGTGATGCAGTAGAACTCCAACAGCTTTCTTGACTCAAGGAAATAAGCACAACTGCTTAGTGTCTTAATATTAACAGGATAAGTTGTATAAAATTGAATTCAGTCTTTAATTAAAAATGTGGTTTTTATGATGGTCATTAAGATGGTAATGGTATTAACAGGACTGACTCTTCAGCTCATTCTCTGCAAGATGGTAATGTATCTAGGGGTTTGCTGTTAAATTCTGTACCGAGTGCTCCTCTGTTTCATGAATGGTTGCCTAGCCAAGATAGGAAAGCCACTCTTAATCTTTTGCTGAGCATGTTTCTAAGAACCTTTCTTTTAGTTAGAATTGTTACCACTAAGATGTTGGAGTTATATTTTAAGAGCTATGTCCCCAAGAGCTTGGAAATAGCAATCTAACACTTTTGTACATCCTGTTCTGAAACAAATTGGTGGAAGAACGTGACCCATTCAATGTGCACAATAGCTTGAAGAGGAACAGATTCCAAAGAACTGAACAGTGTGAAGCAGCACTGGTGCCAGTGACTGTTCTTTTGAATTTGTGCAAGGTGTTTCACTTTTAAATATGTTTAGAGGTTGTTTGGATTTCAGTTACAGCTATTTGGCAATTCAGATTTGAATCTGAAGTGAACTGAAAAACTTGCTTTAATTTCTAAAGTGTTTGATTTCAATATTAGTTGACATCTGATACCTAAAACTCTCTTGAAGCATTAGTGATCTATGCTATTGAAGAAAATATATTGTTATCCTACTACAGCAACAGAAATTGGGCCATAAACTACAGTTACAGCCTCCTAAGAAATATTTGGCATTCTACATTATAGGTCCATGTCTAGTATGAAACTAAGTAGTCATGTTATTCTGTATTAGGTAGCCAAATTTAGTTAGGTTGCCTATAGGGTATAATTGGCCTTAAAAGGGAGCAGGGTTATTGTACTAGTTTTTTATCAGTGCTAGCCACTATGTGATAATACTAATTATTTTAAAACCTAGAACAGACAAGGCCCAACTGAAAGTGTGATGGCAGCTGTGGAGTTCTGGTACATCAGAAAGTCAGGCCCATTGTGGTAGATGCTGGACTACATGGACAGCTTGCCTAGATGAGGAAAAGAGTGCTAGGTAACACTGTCCTAATGTATTTTACTAACCTAGAGTGGTTCACATCTTTGTTTCAATTTGGTCAACTTAGGGTGGGTATGAGGTAGGAGACTACATCAAAATTGATTAAATTAAATTGAGGTATGTATTGTTCCCCTGTATATATAGTATTGGAAAGGTTATCAACCTTCTATTTCATTCCTAAAGAAGATTTTAAACTGAAAATGAGCTCTTCCTTCTGCCCAAACACATGGAACCACCTGTGTGTTTCTGCAAGATGTGGTATCATGCTTTACAGTGGGGAGAATGACAGGGGAGAAGGGGAAAGAGGACAAAGGAGGTGGTTGGAAATAGAACTTCTGTACACATACCTTAAATTGAATACTTCTGGGGCGTGTAGTCAGTGAAATTGTGACAAGTAGTTTATTGCTGATTGGTCTATAAGAAGACATGTGGCTTATACGTTTATTATTTCTGGATGCAAGATCTTCATTTCAAAGGGCAAAAGCTGCTTTTAAAATCATAGAATCATAGAATGGTTTAGGTTGGAAGGGACCTTGAAGATCATCGAGTTCCAACCCCCCTGCCATAGGCAGGGACACCTCCCACCAGCCCAGGGTGCCCAAGGCCACGTCCAGCCTGGCCTTGAACACCTCCAGGGACGGGGCTTCAACAACCTCTGGGCAGCCTGTTCCAGTGCCTCACCACCCTTAAAGTGAAAAACTTCTTCCTAATGTTTAATCTAAACCTGCCCTCTTCCAGCTTAAAGCCGTTCCCCCTCGTCCTATCACTACATGCCCCAGTAAAAAGTCCCTCCCCAGCTCTCCTGTAGGCCCCTTTTAGGTACTGGAAAAATAATCAGCCAGTGTTCAGTTAAAGACCCTCATTTACCCTCAATATGAAAAGAGTTTTTCTAATGAAAGTTTTTTTTCTAATTTAACATATTTTTAAACAAATTAGTCTAATCTGTCTTTCTGAAAGATTTTTTTTTTGTAAGTGTTCTTTGTGTTTTGCTGCAGTACAAGATCTTAACTTCCAGGTGTTACTAGCTTTTACATGATGAAGGATTTAAGAGGTGAAAGGTAAGTGTTCACTACAAGCTTTTTTTATTATTTATTATATGGTGGCAAAAAAAAATTGTCTTTTCATAATGTTATCCCTGCCTAAGGAGTTTAGTTAATGTTGAGTGTACATTCATTAGGAATTCTCTTGAAATTTGTCATAAAACTGCACATTAACTATACTTATTCACTATTCCTGTAAGAGTGCTGTGAAAAAGTATAAAGACTTTATTATAATTCACCCTTATATATGCAGTAGTTACTAGGCACTGAAAACACACAAATGGCTCCCTGCATTCTTTGTTAAAGGTTATTTTGTTGGTATTAAAATAATGAAGAAAGTCTGAAACTTGCATTTGCACAGAAGTGTCTGCCTGTCTTTGGAGAAATTATTGACAAGTGGGGGGAGATACACAGCTCGGGGATTAGAATAAAAAGGAATAGTGTTATGTTGGTGAATACCAGGAGGCTTGCTGGCTAACAGAGCTCTGCCCTGGACTTACAGTCCCAGGTATGAGAGGGTCAGTATATGTAAGGAATTTTTTCAATGCACAGTTGTACGGTAGACAGGGCCAACTGATGCTTGCCAGGACCAGCTGGAAACTGTGCAGAAGCCCACGTTGTATGATGTCAATCAGTGGCAATTCTAGCAATACATGAAACGGATCTCTTGAACCTGAGTAATTCATGATTAATGCCTCCTGTAGGCAAATGCAACAACTAAGAAACAAACAAAAAAGGAATTCAGATTTTTGAATGAAGACTAGTTTTGAGAATTGCATCTACTTCCCCAATTATTTGTGAGCAGAAAGAGCCTAAAACAATGGCAGATTGTTTAAATTTGAATTTACTGAGTATTCTTAAAGCAAAATTTCTTCCAGTAATATAACTTATAGGTGCAATAGCAGGATCTAAGATATTAATAGAATGTGACAATGTGTCCCTAAATCTGGTTAGAAAAGGAGAGTTATCACTTTTGTCCTGTTCTGGTATTCAAAATGGGGGTATTTCTATTAGTTATGCTGGCTTCTGTGAGGAGTATCACACTTAAATTGCTGAGTTGGGATTAGATGTTTCCTGCAAACAAATACTGGAATTTGGTTTTATTGTCATTGTGTGTGGGCTGACACCACCACCTGGGGTCATGAAGTTAGTGTCCTCAAGGCTACTTTCCCTTCCAAAATGATGATAGGTTGTGAGGACCTCGTACCAATAGAACAGAAGTCTTTCATGACACACCATGGCTGCAGAATGACTACTGTAGTCTGTAAAGTCTAAAAAAGTTGCAGAAAAAGTTGTCAAGTTAATTGAATTCACTCTACTCAAAGATTTATTGGTAAAACTTGTTGTTATTCCTATATTTACCATCTTTTACAATGTCTGCGAATTTTTTTTAATAGTTAATTTTTTGCTGTTCTGGAAAGGTATAGTCTTAACATTCTATTACTTTAACTTTCTTTTTCTGCTAAGGGAACACTAGACATTAATGAAATGTCAATGACTTGCAGTTAAATTCTCTTTCCATATCTAATTAGACCTAAATGGTTAGTGAGGTTAGCAAGACTAAATAAATGGAACACAGTTAGTTCACTATTTTAAATGGTGTTCTTGCATTTGCCAAATCAATTTTAATTACATTCATAAAGATATCTGGTTCTCCTGAAATACAGCTTTGAGTCTTTTCAGAGTAATGGGAGATAAAATTTTGCTGGATTTTATTTTGGGGCTGTTCAGTCAAGTTATACCTTCCTCAGTAACAAGGTACCTCAAACTGGCTAGGTGAGCCAATAGAAATAAAGAGGCTTTTTTTTTTTCCGGTACTTTCTTTTTTTAGTATGCCCTTAGATTGTAATCAAGTAGACTACTGTCAGATGACTAAAACTGATGGAAAGATCTGTAACCAAAATGAGCATTTATTTTAACAGTCAACAAGATGAAAAAGGAGTCTGAGTGGGACACATAAAATGACTAAGATAGGAAGTTGGCAAGGCTTTAATAGGCAGGCATTTGCCTGTGATACAGTCTGATTGCATAATTAGCATGTTTTTATTATTACACCAACTGCTGCAATCCAATTATGTTGCAGCAGTCAGACTTGTGCTAATTTCTCACAACGTCTAGAGATGCAAAGGAAGCACCTCATTCATTCAGGCTGCTGCAGAAATGAATACAGAGACAGATTCCTTCCAGGAAGCCCTTAGTATGAGCTCCAGGTGAGCCGCAGAGATCCCAATGTAGCTGGAAAGAATTAGTCTTTTAAATGTGACACAAAGTTGGGCGGGAGCATTGATCTGCTTGAGGGTAGGAAGGGTCTACAGAGGGATCTGGACAGGCTGGATCAATGGGCTGAGGCAAATTGTGTGAGGTTCAAGAAGCCTAAGAGCAGAGTCCTGTACTTGGGTCACAACAACCGCATGCGGTGCTGCAGGCTTGGGGAAGAGTGGCTGGAAAGCTGCCTGATGGAAAAGGACCTGGGGGTGGTGGTCAATAGCTGGCTGAATATGAGCCAGCAGTGTGCCCAGGTGGGTGGCCAAGAAGGCCAACAGCATCCTGGCTTGTATCAGAAATAGTGCGGCCAGCAGGACCAGGGAAGTGATCGTCCCCCTGTACTTGGCACTGGTGAGGCCCCGTCTCAAATACTGTGTTTGGTTTTGGGCCCCTCACGGCAAGAAAGACATCAAGGTGCTGGAGAGTGTAGAGAAGGGCAGCGAAGCTGGTGACGGCTCTGGAGAACAAGTCTGATGAGGAGTGGCTGAGGCAACTGGCACTGTTTAGTCTGGAGAAAAGGAGGCTGAGGGGAGACTTTATCGCTCTCTACAGCTACTTGAAATGAGGTTGTGGTGAGGTGGGGACAGGTCTCTTCTCCCAAGTAACAGCCAATAGGACAAGAGAAAGTGGCCTCAAATTGAGCCAGGGGAGGTTTACATGAGATATTAGGAAAAAATTCTTCACTGAAAGGGTTGTAAAGCATTGGAACAAGCTGCCCAGGGATATGGTTGAGTCACCATTGCTGAGGGTATTTAAAGGACATGTAGCCATGGTGCTTAGGGGCATGATTTAGTGGTGGACTTCGCAGTATTAGGTTAATGGTTGGACTCGATGATCTTAAAGGTCTTTTCCAACCAAAACAATTCTAAAGCAAGTCTTAGTAGAAAGCTAGGATACAGAGAACTCCTCCTTTTTCTCCCCCACCCCCCACCCCCCACCCCCCCCTTCCTTTCCCCTGGGGTACTCATTTTTTGATCAGTGAAATAGGGTGTGAGTTCCTTTTCATGGGGAAGATTGATTTGGTGTTGCTGTTGTTTGGTGTGTTCAGCTTTCCCAATTATTCTATTTCTACTCTTATACAGTTCCATAATTAATTTTTTGTCACATTTTTTTCTCTTTTCAGTGACTGTGTGCGCTTTAAAAAATAGCTTGCTGTAGGAATGACTATAGGTGTCTACGGTAGTTTGACTTCTTTTGTGATTATTCATTTCTGAAGAATGATGTGAAACATTGAATCTTCATTCTTTCTGTTGTAAACAAAATACTGCTACATATTTCCCATTTTCATAATTTGTCCTCTGTAAAAATTCCCCCAATTCAGTTTTTCAAAAGGTAGAATTGACATCAGTCAAATTGTGTAGTTCTTTATTCTTCTAGCCAGTAACTTCTGCAGCTTTCTGAGGTTGTGGTTTGGGATGCTTCGCAAAATGATTTATTTATTTATTTATTTATTTGCCTTTCTGTAGCTGAGAGATTAATTTTCTTTTGTGTAACTTAAAACTGCACAAACTGAGAATTGGATGACAGTGCAGTCATTCAGTTTTCTGTACAAAAAGTTTCACCCTTACGTGGCTGCTGTCTTGCTCAAAAAAACCCCAGCATAATATGCTTTACTTCACATCTGGCTTGGATCTAGCTTGCTGTGTGTACTCTTACTGCTTTGTTACTTTAATGAGAAGGGAGCTACTTCATCCAACCTGTCTGTGGACTGTAATAAGAGTCTTATATTATCAGGTAGGATGGTTCAGTAATGCAGCGTATTGTGAGTTCCCCTATCTGAAATGGAATGAGAGGTTATATTTGGTATTCTAAAGGCTCCCTGAAAATACGCTTCATTGCTCACGCCCTATAGCAGATTACAAAATGGCCAAGAAATAAGCCTCTGACCCTTCCTAAGTGCTGTGTTTTTCAAGTGATTTTTTTACTTGTTATTTTCCACTTACATGATTTAAGACCGATTTGCATATCTTTAAAATTCTTTTCATATTTTATTTGTGATCACAATGTAATGAGGCAGTTGTTCTATTCCAGCTGTGATTTCTGCCAATCCCTTGCTGAGACTGTAATCTAGAACCTCTCAAAACTAAACCTGAGAGGTTTTGTAGTTGTTATCTCGTGCATCATTTTTCGTAGTCATCTAGATGCACTGTGATTGAATTAATAACGTGAAACAGTGGTTGATACAAAGATATTCCATTAATCTGAGAATCAAATGAAGAACTGCTGAATCATAGAATTATTTATGTTGGAAGGGACCTTAAAGATCATGTAGTTCCAACCCCCCTGCCATGGGCAGGGACATCTCCCACCAGACCAGGTTGCTCAAAGCCCCATCCACCCTGGCCTTGAACACCTCCAGGGATGGGGCATCCACAGCTCCCCTGCGCAACCTGGGCCAGGGGCTCACTGCCCTCATAGTGACTTTTTATTTTCCTAATATCTGTTCTAAATCTCCCTTCTTCCAGTTTGAAGCCGTTCCCCCTCGTCCTATCCCTACACACCCTCATAAAAAGTCCCTCTCCAGCTTTCTTGTAGGCCCCCTTCAGATACTGGAAGGCCGCTATAAGGTCTCCCCGGGGCCTTCTCTTCTCCAGGCTGAACAGCCCCAACTCTCTCAGCCTCTCCTCAGAGGAGAGGTGCTCCAGCCTTCTGATCGTCTTTGTGGCCCTCCTCTGGACCCGCTCCAACAGGTCCATGTCCTTCTTATGTTGGGGGCTCCAGAGCTGGACACAGTACTCCAGGTGGGGTCTCACAAGAGAATAATAAAGTAGGTTCTATAACTTTGTGTATTGGCAACAGAGTTGTCTGCTATGTTTTCCACTGACTTCCAGTCGCAGTCCCAAAACCACAACAGCAGCAAAGGAATCTCTAAAGAAATAGTTTACAGGTAACACGGACGATACAGGTTTCAACTGACTGTCCACGTATGTGTGTGGGACCATCCTCTAATGACACTGCGTGAAAGGTGAAGAATAAGACCTTTTTAATCTGAATTTATAGCATGTTTGAATTTGTATGATTTCTCTTTAGCTTTTAATGGATGTGAGAATTTCTTATTTTTGTAACTTTCCATGGGAGAGCAGTCTTACTGTCTTCAAATTTCACGAAGGGGCAGAAGCATTTTTGCAAAGTATCAGAAATATTGTGGGAATGAATAAAGACTGTGGTATTTGGCTGGGTGCTTGTGCCGTATTTTAATGGTGTAACTTCATTAAGTGCATTTGTAATTGTCTGTAATTTTGGAATTGAACTGCATTATAGAATTAAATTAATGTGTGCTGCTGTACCTTCAATGTTAGTGTTCTATTACTTTGCTAAATAAAAATTTTAATAATGCTTTTAGGGGATATATTGTCTATGTAATCATGCTTTCAAGGACCACTTAGCTCCTTGTAATGGGGAGGGGAGGAATGGAGCTGGTTCAAGTGAGGATATGCAATAGTTGTTGCTATATTTTTGCGAAGAGTCATAGTTGCATGCAGGGGAATAGTTAATGATGGGTAATGTTTCCCAGCTTCTGCTCTTACCTTTGCTTTATGATTACATGAGTTCTCTAAGGAGAATCATTACTTTTCATGGCAAACATCTGAAGTACAGCTCTGCACAGAGGTAGTGAGCTAGTCAACTAAGTAATAAAAAACTAGCACTTGGTAGCAGACAGGTACCACTTAAGAGGCTAACTAGTTTATCAATCTCAGCTAACTGGCGTTGTACTTACTGCCAGCAGCCTCCTAGGAGCTCTGATGTGAGCAAACTAGCCTAGCCATAACACGGGCTAGTACTGTTTTTTTTGTACAAAGAAGTAATACATAGTAATGACTAATTTGTTGCAAGTGCTAGACTTCTATTAGAAGCCTTTTTTAAGAGAACAGGAAAAAAGTGTTGTTAGGATTTTGTTCAGCATATCAGAACTTCTGGGTTTTTTTGTTTTGTAAGCCACATTGTTAAGGAAGGGCACTCTTATTCTGAGGCGCTAACATGAGATAGTGCTGCTAAAGTAAGATTAAAAATGAGAAAATTCAGAGAGAGAAATTAAGGAAAAAAAATGTTTTCTGATATACTCTGGATTCTGCTTTAAATGCAGAATCAAATTCTAACTAGCTATCATGTAGAAATTCCCAGCTGGCCTAAAAAGAGTTGGAATTTTATGTAGAAGAGAATAGTAAGTATTGATAAGAAATTTGAGGAGGTAATAAGTAGAGCTAAAGTAGTAGATTAAGGAATATCAGGCTTGGAGGTGTGTTTGAAAGCCAGTGAGGATAAACAAAATTTCATAGCTATGCAACTGGAAAAATGGAACATGGAAATCTAACTATTTCTCCCAGTAAATGAGGAGGAAATTTGACATTGTACAGTGCATGTCTATATAACATATACAGCAATTCTTGTATGGCTCAGAGGACATTGCATGAGGTAAGGAGAAAAGACCAGTTGAATACTACGTACCTGAATCTGTTTTAAACTGAAAAAAAAAAAAAAAGCTTTAAGACATGACTCTTGTTTTATGTTCAGGAATTTTTCTTTAATGCACCAGAACGCCCACTTTGATTCTTCATGACCTTAAACTGTGGCAAGTTACAAATAACATGAACTGTATGCTGTATATAGGGATGAGGCCCAGGATTCTTGTCCTAAAAGAGGTCTAGAGTTACACAGGTCCCAGGTAACATGATCTGCTTGCTCTGCGAAATGCTTTATTTGGATCAAGCTGAACTTTCAAATCACTAGAAGGAGATTGCTTATGGTACTTTCATTCGTAATGACATCTTGCTCTATGCTAAATACATTCTTTTGGGTGAACTCAAAGGGAAAGGTGTGTTCCAGAAGCACACCCAGTGTGTTCAGCTGCTGGTGGGTGCTTCACCTCTTGGGTCTGGCTAACGTTAGTCTAAATTCAAGTCCTCTGGGATAAGCACAGTATTGATTTCTGGTCCTCAGGCCCAACTGTTTCACTCATCAGATGTCTCCTGTTGTGTACTACTACTTGCTGATAGAGATGTAACCTGTGCACATGGGTAGACACTATGTCTACAGTAGCAAGTATTGTAGTTAGTTATATTGTGGTACTTGCAAGCTCCTTACTTTACTTTTCCTACCATCCACCAGCTGTGCTGGAGGGACACTGGCTCTTGCAGAACTTCAACAAAATTTTCAATTTTCTCTTAGTGCCAAAAGAGAAGAGAAGGGAAAAAAAAAATCTTACTGGAACTTTTAAAGTGTATTTTCTTACACAACCGAGTCACTCTTGTACTACAGTAACTTCCTGAGTTAGGTGAAACTGATTCTGTGCATACTTTGATTTTTCATGTTGCGCTCTTGTGGCTCTCCCTGAAATCCTTGGGTTTAGCACATCACAAATGTGGTGGTACCACTTTTGTTAATAAAATGATTTTTTTTCATGCTAGAAGATGATAAATATTAAGGCTTTCTTAGTTAAATTATTGGGACTAATTTTTCATTCCAGTGTAAGTAAAGAGGAACTGATATTGTGTGGGGGAAATTTAAGAGCAGTCTGGCTTTATATTCTCTGAGAACTATCTAAAAGCACAGCTGTTGACCCTTGTTTTCCGAATACAGAGGAGGAGGTTACTTATTGATATATAAATCATATAAGAGGGAGTAATTGACGGGAATATGCAAAGCTGTAGAGGTAAGGAGTCCAAGCCAATAACACTAGCTAATTTGTATTTGCATTCCCCCCCCCCAAAATCAGGAATACAACTGTTGTTCATATGTCTGAACTATTAAAGTTAACAACAGAGCTTAAAAATTTGGAAAATTTTTGTACATGAAAACTTTTCCAAATGATTTAGTTAATGGACTCCTACTCTGAAGTATTCTGCAGACTAAGGAATATTTTTGCTATGGCCGATTTTGCTGCTCTGATGGGCATTCCTGTTGATGCCAGGATTCAGACTGCTGTCATGCCGCACATACAGACCTGCTGCTGTGTTATGGGAAGGATGTGTGCAATGAGACTAACTTCATGAAGGAATTTTCAGGTACAAAGCATGTTTTCTAAATAAAACGATGATCAGTTGGTACTTCCAGACTAGAAAGCTAGATGTCTATGCATTGTATATGAAAGAAAATAAAATTTAAGAGAAGCAGTATTATTGGAGAGAGAGACTGTGACTTCTTCCCTGAGCTATGCAGGGGCCATCTGTTATTGGGATATGTAAAAAGGTCATAGGTAATTTCTATTACACAATACAAACAAACTCACGTGAAAACAAATGCGTTGCTACATACTACACTAATTTGCCACCTACTGGTATGGTTGGTAGTAGCAGTATTGTGAACCTTGCTGGATTGTCACAGACGAATCAGAAGCAGTTTTTTTCTGGAAGTTGTTTATCTTTAAATAAACTCATTTAAGGCTTAGTTAATAATAGCATAAGATATGATGAGCATACTATAACTGTTTCCAAATATCAATAACCTGTGGTAAATAAAGGTTTGTTAGATGTGGGCTTTAGTTTTCTTTGTTTGCTCCATTGTAGAATCAAGAGTCAACATAAATGAAGTTCATTATTTCAAAATCAGTATTATTGTGGACTAGGCAAAGAAAACAAATAGTATGTGTCTGCCAGGATTTGGACGGAAGACTTGAGCATGAGGTATAGGAACAAACGTTAGTAATTCATTGTGTGTGAGTATATAATACTGAAAAATGTTTTAAATGAAACCTGAAACTAGTATTTTGGCACTCTTGGTTAATTATGAGACTTAAAGTCCATTTTCACAGCTGCAAACTTGTCATTGGGAAATTCAGGTCATGTTGTTGAATTCTTTTGGTTTTGGGAAATGTCCTTTCTGGCTTAGTCTGTAAGTAGTTCTGGAAACCCCTTTGGTATCCTCAAAAAGAAGAAATTTCATAGTCAAATCTGAGATGGAATAGAGTTTTGGTAGTAGGTGAGAGATCCTCTATACTAGAAAATTTTGGTTGGCGCTTTTGTTTCTTTAATATCATTGAGGTTGCAAATTCTGCTGAAACACATATAAAGAACAAACTCACAAAACATGTCATGATGGGACCTAAGTGATCTGTTGCCAATCACAAAATATATTTTAGACTCACTGAGGACAGGTCTTTTGAAAAAATCAATTTTAGAGGAGGAATAAAACGTGAATGATGTGGATAGGAAGTAGAAAAAAAAAGAAGAATTGTCATTTATGAGGACAGAAAAGTAAAGGTGCACAGTTTCTTAAATTATTGCGTGAAAGAGTAATCATTGTTGTGTGTTATATCTGTCACTTCATAATTAATGGAATTGTAGAATTCATAGCAAAAATGTTTTTGAAAAATTATAAAATATGTTTGCAAAATTATAAGAGGACTAAAAAGATGGTTGTGTAAGCTGATGTACCTTCTCAAAGCCTGTTGAGTGTTACTGAGCAGTCTTGTATTCACAAAACTCAGCAATTAACACTTGATAGATTTCACAAAAAGGCTGGGAGAATGTATTAAGGAAAAATCACTTTGCACATTCCCTAAACCTATTTAGATAAAATAACATACTTGCTAATTATTGGTATTTTGAACTGTGAATAAGTATAGGCTTGAAAAAAACCAACCCCTGTGGTAATGTATTAGTGAATTTGCATACTATTCAAATGAAAGGTTAGTTACCTGTTGAGATTGCTTCGAAATGGTACGATTTAATCTTTTTACTTTTGAAAGATATCAAGTAAAGATTATATGCGAATAAACACTTTTAGTCCTCTTGGACCATGAAAACATCTGTGTGACCAAGGTGATTCTTGTGGAAGCTGGCAAAAAAGCAGTCAGATGTAGGTCTCATACCTAGTACCTTGTCACTTGTAATTTAGATACAGGGCTCTGGCCGCAATGGCATTATTGAACCACAGACATTTGAAAACAACCAGCTAGAAATAACAAAACGTTTTCATTTCCTTAGCCAAATTTTGAAAAACCTAAGTTCAGTACTATTGTAATTTTCGTTCAAGTGAGGTAAGACTTGTATTCCATTATCCATTATCTCCAGAATGGGAAAACTTGCATCATTTGGGATTTCCTTAGGTGACCAACAGTGGCAGAAATTGAATTGCAGTCATTAAAAAGAATAGGCTTTATATTCCACATCCTTAGAGAGCTTAGTTATTGAGCTGGCTTTAGTTGAAACAGCACAATTAGATTGCTTTTGATTTGTCCCTGCAAATTTATCAGTCTTTACCGCATTTGCAATATTCTGATACTAAAGTCCCTGAATACACACGTGAAAAGAAGCTTTTCACACAGAATGAGAAATGTTACCTTGGATTTTTCAGAGAAAATATACAAGTAAAGCTCTTCCCCCCCCCTCCCCCCCCCCCCCCCCCCCCTTCTCCTTAATGTGCTCTAAGTTAGTCTTTTTTCTGCCTAATTAACTTGATTAATATTAAAGACTACAAACTGGCACTTCCTTAATTCAGGGGATCTTAACTTTAATACTTATCTTGGGACCCAGAGGAAATGTATGTTGTCATGAATGGTCTGTCAATGTAAAGCAAGGGAGCTGAAGCGCTATATTTACCTCTTGCTTAGTAATGCTTAAGAAAATGAATTTGTCTAAGTCGTAAACTAGACACGAAAGAAATATCTGAAACTAGATCTGTTTCTAGTGAAACAGAAATGCACAAATGAGGGGGAAAAATAACTCCAAGTAGATTTACTGAGGTTTTTCTCTTGGCTCTTTGCCATGTCTTCCGAGAAGACTACAAGCTGGAGAAGACAGCTACACTTTCTGCTTTCCTGTAAGAGGCCCAGGAGCAGCTGATGTGAGCTGGGGAAGATGCTCTTTTCTGCAGCAGCATCTGGCTTAGTGCACCTACAGCTGTGCTGCCTCTGGGGGGTCTGTGTTCTTTTGTTGCTGTCACTGTTGTTACTGCAGCTTGTGCAGTTATGTCTGCAGTATCTGTAAACTAGCAGGGGTGAAGCTGTGACAGCACTGAACTCAGCACGGATAACTGCCTGAACGTGTACTTGAGCTGTTCAATTGATTTTTGCAGCTAAGATGACCTTTCAGTTTTCAAACTGTATTTAGTATCTTAACGTTTGGTGTTCTTAGGGTCAGGACTTTGTCGTCTAACACGTAGTGAATCTCTCCTGTCCTTCTGCTGCCGTTATCCCTTAGACCTGTTAACCTGTTTGCCGGCACTATGCAGACATCTCGGCTGCTGCAGGGCGTCTCTGGCAGCACTGGATGCCCGCTGTTAGGTTGTTCCATCAAGCCGCAGGTGACTGTTCTGAAGTGAGGTTGGGAATTTCCACTTGAACTGAAATCACTGCAGTGATACCAGCTGTAGCCATACACTGAGATTATCCACTGGTCGTGTTGGTTGCACTGCAGAGTGCAGTTTAATTGCATCTCTTAATTTTAATTATTATTCACATGCTATGTAAGGGCATATTTTCATACCACATATTTCTGTAAGGTCTATCTGAATAATGAATACACAGCATATGAAGGACTCGTATGGCAGAATATCTTCTAAGATACTATGTAGTTATTAGGTTTTAAAAATTTCTTTCTAAAACAGAAAAATAAAAAATGATTAAAAGTATTAAGTAGATGTTTTCTAAAGGGCATACAACTGTGCAGTACTTCATAAATATTTTTAAAGATTCATGTTTTGTTTACAGTTCTCAATTGAAATTTATTTTCTTGCCTGGAAGAAGAAAGGGAGTGCTGCCCGTTTTCTTTTATTCAGCTTCGACAAAAGGTAGAAATGAAGAGCAAGGTTATTGAAAGCCCCCTCTCTCTCTCTCTCTCTCTCGTGACAATAAGACATTTAATGGCTAGTGAGTTGCACAAATTGTCTATCATATTATTGGATGTTAAATCTCTAAGGACAATTCACTACCTCCTTGTTGTCTTCTCAATCACAAAAGGAGAACATGATTCCCTCCTAGAGTCCAGTCTTGCATCTTCCGATCTGCTGCTCTCCTGTTCCCCATGTCTCCTTCTTGACAAGCATGGCATTGATGTTGACCTGAGGCACCCGAGCTGACAGTAGAGCATGAGTAGACAAAGCTTGGATTTTTTTTTTCCTTTACTTTGTGGGGAAGATCTAAAGGGGCAGGTGTTGTGCTCAGTTACTTGTGTTTCTTCCCAGTAATCCCAGAGCCTCTTTACTATTTATAAGGTTCTTTCATTCCCTGATAGGCAGCACTCTGTCAGCTGCTAATGTCTTCAAGCGAATGTGAAGGAATAGGATCATCTTTTTTCCTGGTTTACAGTGTGCATCTGCTAACCTATTCATATCCACTCCTCTAAAAGGCATTGTTTATTTCTTAGTGAACTGTGTATTAGAAAAATTGAGATCTACTTTTACCCATTTTTCTATAACTTGCAATGCATAGCTGCATGGTATAAAAAGCTTAATATCAGTACTAATTAAGTACTGGCAGAAAGGTGGACCAGAATTTTAGAGGGTCTTCAGCATGTGACTGCTTTCCTGAGTGTGTCAGATTTTACAAAACTGAAATGCTCATTCTGGTTGCTGTTGTCGTGTTCTGAAATAGTGCTTAGTTTTTCCATGTTGTTTTGAACTTGTTTCTATAATGAGATAAAGATCTTGCACATGGATGTGTGTACCTGTATTTGTCTCTAATAAGACTTTTAACTATAGCAAAGTGCAATTCAGTGTATACTTCTTATTTTTTACAACTTGTGAGAATTGTACCTGCTATTTCAGTCATAGCTGGATTAAATGTATCTTGTCTTCATCCCAGAACAATTGAGCTATTTCCTTATGCAAACTATGAAGGCCAAATGAGATCTTAACAACCCAAGTACCACAGATTGCAGTTTTGCTGTGGGTGTTCAGAGCAATCATCATTTTTAGCTGTATAACTACAGCAGAATCTTTCCAGTAATTTCCAGCCCAAGGTAGTATGTAGGCACTATGTGCAGCCATGTTTGTGTGCCCTTCTGCCCCCTAAAAAAAAAAGTAATGTCTTTTTTCCATATGTGGCAGTGATTTTTGAGACAGCTATGTCCACTTCTGTGTTATTTAAAGCATTTCATGCAAATATACTCTTCTACTTGAAACGTTTTCTATACATCTATTGCTAACAACACACATAAGCCTTTAATTAAGCTTGATGGATGATCCCTTAGAATTCTACTACCATTTTGTACTCTTTGTCCTTCATAAAGGAAACCTATTTCATTTTATGTGATACCAGTTATTTCAATTGAAATTTCAATAGTTGTCTTGATTATTGACCAAACATTTGCCAATATTTTTGTTGTGGTTTAATAAGGATCATGATTTGATAGGAGAAGCAGTCAGATTTTAACTGGCTTTCAAACCCTCATGAATAAAGCTTCAAAAATCACTTGGTGGATATATGGTTGAAATGTTTTTTCAAGACATACGCCTGAGACAAGGCTGTCACCTGTCAGTCTGCTATAGGTATTCCACATCTCTTTCCGATATGTAAATAGCTGGAGCTTGGGCGGGGGGGGGTCACTGGATGGAGCTCAATAGGTTTCAAAGAGAAGAGAGAATTAAATAAGGACATTGGTAAAGATTCTGTCTCCCTTTGCTTTCTCTAGGATTTTCAGAATTTGGTCACTGCTGCTTTGCTGCTTTTCCTGCTCAAATCAGTGGTTACCAACTCCAGTGGAAACAGTTGGGGTAATGCTACGCCCTATGGAAAGGGTCCCCTGTGCTCATCTGAGTTCTGGAGTGATTGGATAGCTGAATGCGGATGGATCACAGTATGAGGGCTATACAGTACTTGTTTCCTTGGCTGCATGTGAGTTTTATGCTAATTATTTGTTATGGGAAATGATTTCATCTCCCAGGAAACACTAGTTTCCATTTGTCCATTTTGTCTTTCTCATAATGTTTCTGCTTCAGGTATTTTAAGTGATCCAGCTGGAGAATTATAAGATATTTAACTTCTCTCCAGTCTAAATTGTGGAAATTTTTCCATTGGGTGATTTTCTTTATGTAACTGGCTTGTCTGTACATTTGTCTTCTCAAGACAGATTCTTTTAAGTTTTCTCTCACTTGCCTTTTCTTTTTAAATTGGAAAGTTCTACTGAGTAAATGATCTCTATTGCCATCTACACGTAGCCAGAGCACTTTATTTTTAATGTTAGCTTTATTAATTGAAAGTAGCTAAGGTTCTTATCCTCTTTTATCTAGGGTTTTGTTGTTTGGGTTTTTTTGTTGTTGTTGTTTTTTTTTTTTTTTTTTTCCCAGAGGTGTTATTCTAGGAATTCCAAAACACGCTTTCAAGAATGAATGGTATGTTGACAGAGACATTTTGGTAGGCAAAGCGAGAACAGTGAAGTCTGGCAATATGTTTATTCTTAGCACTGCCTCTGTGCTGCACACCTGTTGAGAGAATAAGTGTAAATCAGAGGAGTCTCTTGGGTAGGGATGTCAACTAAATCAGTGCATACTCCATGTCCTGAGGATTATTTCAGTCAAATCTGAGAAGCTTTCTTTCCAAATTAGAATTCTTACTCATTTATCTGATCTACAAGAGGCTGTTAAACAACTTCATCTGCTTTATCTATGAGCATGCTGGAGAGAAGTATCGTTCTTGCTCTGTCGTCTTTGTTAAAAAAAACAACAACAACAAAAAAAACAAACCACCAACTTTTTTTGTGCCTCTTGGTTTGAAATCTTTTGTGCAGAGAATGGAGAGAGGAAGGTATCCAATATGGATATTTTTTTTTTTTAATGCTTGCAGAAAAAAAAAAGACTGCTAGAAATAGCTCTTACCCCACTTTAAAGTAACTTTTTTTTGCTAAAGAATAATAGAAAATGCAGTTCTTAGTTGCATTTGAGGCCATTTATTTGTTTTATACTTTTATCACCAGACTGTAAATGCATTATCTCTTTTGGTAAGTATATTCTCCTATTTCATTTAAAATTTTATAATCCAAGGGGTCTGTAACTGTTATTGTGCAAGGAGTGTTTCCTACGTGGTACTCTGTTAAGAACCTATGTTCATTATCGGTGGTGGTAGTGAACATAGTTTACTGGTTCTTCTATTAGTATAACTAGTCTTTTGTATTACTGTGTGTTACTACATTTCCAAACTTACCTTCAGTTTCATCTTTATCTAAAAGAACAGACAAAATCAGTGTGGTAACTTTCAAGTCAGCCTTTCTATTATCAGTTAGCTTGTCCTATATACTTTCTAACCTGGCGTAGTCCCAAAGATCATGGGTGCTATTAAACAGTAATAGAAATGTTCAACATTAAACCTGTTAAAGGCTAATCTATTATCTCTTTACCAACTAGACTGAGTTTACTGTGCCCTGTGGGCAACTTCAATCTTTCTTACATTCTTCTTTCCTCTCACAGTGAGGAGTAATTTGGGAGTAATATAGTAAGAATGATACTCCTGGACTGATTTGTGTATATGGTCTGTCTTTATATGAGTACTCATATGATATACATGCGCAGGCATGTGTTAGAGTTAGGAGTACGGCGTTAAGATTTCTATTATTTCATCTGCTACACTTGATACTTAATTTTTTTTATTGCCATTTTTATTTAACAATCTGATTACTTTCTACTAAGTTCTCGGGGGTTTACTTTATCATCTGTGTTCGGATTTCCCTGTGCCATGGACTACAGAACGTCTGTCTTGCTTTTGTTTCGGCTGCTTGAGTCTGACCCTGCATGTTTGGGATAAAAAATGGAGCACTCATTTGCATTTTGCTGTTCTTCAGTTTTCTTCTGTTCCCGCTCTTTCTTCCTTTTTAGCTATATCCCATTGTTGTACTTTGAAGCTTGGAGCAGATACCCATTTTGGAAACCTTTTGAATGTTTTCACATTAATTTTGGAGGAAGAAAGAATATAATTTGCTCTTCAAGCGTTTGAATGCCATCTTGCACACTTGAAGGAACTGAGATGAATTTCTCTGAATAGGCCCCGGAATCTGCCTGAATGACTTAAATTCCACTGGGGACAGTTGGCTTGAAAAGTGATGGGTTTTGCAGCCTCCTACTCAGACGTTAAACTTGTCCAGGCACTTAAAGGAGCTCACCGTGTTAACAAAGATGTAGCATAAATTCCTCTCCCTTCAAATTCAGTTTTAGCTCTCACCGCAACACCCTACTATTGCTAAGAGATATGCTCCAAAACACGTTCTTTGTTTCTTCATTCAAGGATTTTGGGCCTATGTATCCTAGCTGCATTGAAAAATCATGACATTTCTTCTCAGTTAAAGAAGGAATCTATATATCCTTTCATTAGAAAAACTTCTGTCTCTTTTTCCCCTCTCAGATGGCGGGGGGAAATGAAATTTAAAAGCGTCTTCTCCAGTCAGAATAAAATAATGAGTTTCATGTGGATTGGCAATAATTGCATATTTCATCAAGAACTACTAAGAGCTTCACAGCTTGGCCGTGGGGAGGAACAAGGACTTGTGTAGACTAGATTTCTGAAATTTGTCCTGTAGTCCCCCATGACCTCCACCTTGCCTCTGAGGGAACTTTCATGTTCCTGTGTCAATCAAGAGACTCCTGAACCCTTTTGACATCATAGTGATCTTCTCTCCTGCAATTTCTCACAATTCAGGATAATCTTTACTACTTCTTACTGTTACTTATTTCCGTATCTGATTTGCAGTTTTAGCACTCTTCAGAATTGTCTTACAGTCCAGGGCGACAGAATGCTTTCAAACACCGCTATTAGTATAAAAGCATTGACATCTAAAGAATAGTGCCACTTTGGAGACTTATTTTCAAATTAATTTCTTGTGCCTTCATGGATTCCAAAATAAAGTTTCTTAATGTGGGAATAAAAAGGCATAAATATGTATTTTTTCCTTAAGGTGTAGTTATGAAATCCATCATCATCTCTTGTTCTCAAATATCCTGCCCTTAATTGCATTTGTGAAAAATCCCACAGAGTAAACAAAAATGTAATTTATTTGTGCAACAGGAATATGATTAATGTGTATGATGATGGTACCTGGGGCAGAACAAAATCCACGTTGTTTTTTTTTCCTCAAATTAAATTGATTCTTGACCAAGATGACCTGAAAAAATACAAATAAATTATTTTGTCACTGAAGGAGGAAGATATGAGGACCCTGTTGCATAAAATATTGTAATGTTAAGTCACTTTTGAGAATATAACTATCTTTTCAATGTTGCTAGATGAGGACTTCCTTTTGGCTGGTGTTTGCTCTTTTGCAACTCCTTCATATAGTAAAACTAAAGCCTTTTATACCTGCAGTGGAGTCTATCTTCTGTGATAGTGTACTTGAGGAAATCAAATCTTGAGGCAATTTACCCAGGTTCCATCACTTTTTTTTTTCTTTTTTCTGATCTCCCAACAGGGAGATAAAAGGTAATTGAGAAGAAAGCAAAAAGTTTTGTAATATGACAGAAGTATGTCTGTAAGTGCTGATAGTTCTTGAAGAACAGATTTCTTAGCTGGTTCTACTGAGCAACATGTTTTCTTCAAAAGCTGAACATGGCTAAAAAGCCAGAAATAGCAGCATGTGTATGTTCCTATACCTTAATTGGTATGTTCCTATACCTTATGGCTGATATCTACTGAATTCTGTGACTTTTGGCAGCAGAACATTTCCTGAATTGCCTATTTTTGTATTTGTAGCATTTTGCTTCTTAGTATAAATAAGTAGGTTCAGTTTTTTCAAAAAGTTAATTTTTTTATATCCCCAAATTACTGACATTATCAAAAGACCTTTTGTGAAGTATTTTCTTTTCAGATGAACATTATTTCCTTCTCTTTTGCTACAAGTTAATAAGATTAAGTGAATAAGCAGATATTTTGAATTGTTTTGCACAACTATAAAAAGCATATACTTATGTTTTCAAATATCTTTCTTAAGGTATTTACAGAAATTATATTTGAAATGATAAAATGATTTATTAGCCCAGACTAGGATTTAGGAAGCAGTAATGCTCTTTAAAGATTAAAGTTTGGGGTTTTTTCATCATAATTTGTCCTTCAGCCAATCGGGGGGTTAATTCTCAATACCTTTGAAAAGATACCTGACATGCAAATGCAGTGTGAGCTCAATATAAAATACGAATTTGAGGGCAATCCTGATTTTGTCATTGAAGATACAAGAATTTCCTCTTTATAAAAACTGTTGTTCATGTTCATCTGGTAAATATTACCATAACTTAGTGAGTGTCTTATTTCGCTACCATAACTAGGGCTTGCAATGGGGAGCCCAGAAGACTGTACTGGAGAGAACTGTTTTCCGTGTGCAGCCTTTGTTGAATATGCCCTTCAGTGGGTCTTTCAGGAGCTCGGAAATCAGGATCTCTCCTTTGGGTAGTTGAGTATGAAGGCAAATTCAGTCTGTGGTTTGGACAAAAAAAAAAAAGATAAGGGCAGGAGAAAGCTGTCTGATGTGGCTATATGAATAAAAATTGGGAGCTCCCTGGAGTACAATAAGCAGGGTGGGAAATGCTTTTCTCTTTCAAACTGGAAATGTAACCTGCCTTTTTGTTTCTCCCTCTTTTTATTTCCTTGTTGGAACTTAAACACTGCGTATCACCATAATGATTCCTTCGGTCCTTCGTTCATCCACTTTGGATGCAATGTAGTGCCTACCCTTCTGCAGTGTGGAGTAGACCAAGTGTGGACACAGCTCAATAATGGACTAGTAACACCTTTCCTCTGACCTTTTCGTGGGTTACCATTTGCAACTGTGCTGTGAATTGGACAAGGCTCTTGTCCACTTCTATGCTTTGGAAAAGATAAGGGGAAAATGGACTGTGAAGCAGATACGCTCTCATACCTTTGTCATTGGCCGCCGAGGGGCTCTCTTCGGGCGCTTTCGAAGCCGGAGGACGCGCCCCACCCGTCCCCGTGCTCCCGCCGGAACGGCAGCGTGAGGGAGGGCTGCTGAGGCGGCAGGGGCGGAAGGTTCTGGTTTGACCCCTTTTTTGTATTGATTTATCACATTTCCTTTCTATAAATATGAGTTATAGTTTCTATTAGTCTTTTTGATAGTAGTCATGACAGTGATATCTTTTGTTTTACAACATCAGGCTTGTAGAAATGATGACCTGCACTCCTGTAATCTAACCTAATAATCCTGAGACAATGTACAATGCCCTCTTCTGAAACTTGGATATAAACTTCATAAGCTCTCCTATTCTAGTTCTTAAAATTCAACTTTTATTTAGCAAACTGACTTCTTTGCCGTGACATTCATAGCTCTCCTAGCTGTAAACAATTTTATCAACTTCCAGCCCGGAGTTGTCTTGTACAAAAAGTAGACCAGCTTTAAAAATTGATATTATTTTATTTACATGAGTGACCTGGGCCCCTGGATACTCAGTTCATATTATATTTTCAAATGGTTAGCTTTCTGGAGAAACACTGTAGATTTAATGCCAATACTTAAAAAAAAAGTCTATTTTTATTGCTCAGAATGAAGGGGGATGATCTCGACCAAATAGTTATGACACTTTTCAGTGTAGAATAGGATAGAATGAGTATAGTCAAGAATGATTTTTGGGGTGGAATTTGCATCATTTATTCAGAATAATACTGGAGCTGGGAAGGAAAGCCTGAGCAGCAAATGAACTGTGCAAATGGAGCTGTATGAGAACTTGTAGAACTGAAGCCGTCTCTTGCATGACTCGCTCAAGCAATATGTGTAATCAGAGGATATGCCTGCCTGGGAGATTCCTGCCACCTAGTCAGCTACGTTACACTCAGCTGACAGCAGGAGCTGCTTCAGGGTATGCTGAAGACCTAGAATAGACTGAAAGTAACTTTTCCTAATAGTTCAGGCCATGAATATTCGTAGACAATAATGGCTCTGTCACTGCTGTATTAATTCTTCAAAGCTAATGCATTGAAGTCACTAGTTGCAGTTTTCATACTAAAAAAAAACCGCCAACCAACCAACTTTAGAAATATTAAGCAGGAAGCCAGCTAGAATTTTTGTGTCTGGTTGATTCTTTCTGCTTGTAATAACAGGCTTTAAGACTGAGTCGAATTCATTTGAAGGGGAATTTTTGAATCAGTGATAGGATAATTTCAGTTTGTCCACTGTTTAATTTTTTGATTTGTAAGAGTATGTGTAGTGTTTTTTCCCCAGTGTTTATCTCAATGGCTGCATAGATAAAACCATGGTCTGTTCGTATGTATGCGCTATGTGTAGCACTTTGTGTCATAAAGCAGAGAAGCATTTCTCTTTCCTTGCATCTGATATGAAGTAGTGCACCTGACATCAGTTAGATTAATTGAACATGTACCTTAATTAACTCATGATACTCCTGTTTATTCACAGAAAAAGGTAATTAATCAGCAGGAATTTGGGTCTCTTAATTTAAACAGGTGTCTGGTAAGACCCCTGGTGTCAGCACTTGACGTGTTCAGCCCAAGAAGTGTCCTGCTGCTAACAGCATGGAGACTGATTGGAAGGGGCTGTGCCCATTGAGAATGTCATTGCAGTGTAACAAATGGTCCCTCTGGCCACCTGCATCCTGACAGAAAAATGGGGAGAGATCAGGTGTAATCAAGGGGAGCACACAAAGGTGGCCTGGCAAAAAAAGAGTTGTTGCAAAAAAGTCCTCCTTTAGACATAATTTTGCATAAGAAAAACTAATTTGTCAGTGATAAAGAAAGGCTGCATAGAAAAAATTAAGGGACAACAGCCTTTTTTCAATGTTTTTTGCTACAAACCTCTTAGTCCAAACAGTCCTGCTGTGTGTGAACACAGCGCCCTGTATGTCCTCTGCCAGAGCTTCCTTTTGCTCCACTGCTGTTCTGCACTTTCTGGGTAGGAAAATATAGAATCATGGAATGGTTTAGGTCGGAAGGGACCTTGAAGATCATCTAGTTCCAACCCTCCTGCCGTGGGCAGGGACAATATGTTTCAGTCAAGCGGTGTGGCTGTTTTTTATAAAGCAGTTTAGGAATCTGTGAGATGGAAAGGTGTGATCTGTCCTAATCACAGTTTTTCCTGTGTATGTTGGATTAGCACAGTGTAACTGTACTTGTAAAGGTGTTGCTTTCCAGAAGATAACGTAAAGACAGAAATACAATTTTGGCTGCTGCTTAAATGAGTATGGCTTCTTGTCTAATATTTAGTGGCTGAAATGATTTTTCTATAAATCTGTGTTTTTCATTTGTCATACATATTGCCTAATTAAATGTTGTGAATTAGCTACTGTCTGACCTGCAGTTGTGCGAAATCCTTAGGTTGAATTTATACT
Organism: Pluvialis apricaria; assembly: GCA_017639485.1. Classification (NCBI taxonomy): domain Eukaryota; kingdom Metazoa; phylum Chordata; class Aves; order Charadriiformes; family Charadriidae; genus Pluvialis; species Pluvialis apricaria. Next base: position 29,881,080 of record CM030014.1, read on the forward strand.
GGAAGAAACTCTACTGTAGCATGAGTATGTGGGATTAGTAGTTCTGAAAAGGTCATCATTTTTTATAGCAGAACGAGTGGAAAAACAATGTGAACCTGTAGACCACAGAAAAGGTTTTTCTAAAACAGAATTCTAAGAATTTCTCTCTCTTTGACTCTTTTTTTTTTTTTTTTCTTATGAAACATTTCCAAGCAGTTGCCTGTTGTGGTTTAACCCCAGCCGGCAACTAGGCAGCTGTTCACTCACTCCCCCCACCCCCAGTGGGATAGGGAGAAGAGGGAGAAAAAGAAAAAAACCTCGTGGGTTGAGATAAAGACAGTAAAGGAAAAAATAATAACGGTAAAAGAATATACAAAATGAGTGATACAATTCAATTGCTCACTGCCTGGTGACTGGGTGCCCAGCCTGTCGTGAGCAGCGATCGTGGATTCCTGTCCTGGCCAACCCCCATTTATATACTGAGCATAACGTCTGTGGTATGGAATACTCCTTTGGCCAGCTTGTCCTGACTATTTTCCCTCTCAGCTTCTATGGGAAGTTGAAAAACTCCTTGACTTAATATAAGCATTACTTAGCAACAACTAAAACAGTATGTGTTATCAACATTATTCTCATACTATATCCAAAACACAGCAACTACTGGGAAGAAAATTAACTCTATCCCAGCTGAAACCAGGACATTGCCTTTCTTTATTCTTGCTTCCTTGTTCTTGTTGACATTTGAAGTAATATTTTCCAGGTTCTTAAAATGACACTTGAGCAAGACGTCACCACCTTGACTGAGAGCTGTTACTCAATGAGATCATTATTTGAAAGCAGCCTTTCATAATGCTCTGCTTTTGTAACTGCACGGTCATCTGTGTGAACCGTACTGAAACCAGTTATAAACCAACAGTGGGAGAACTAGTTGTCACTGCTTGATTTTGTTGCTAGTAAAAGGTGGTAAGGTGGTAAGTTCAACTATGTAGAGCAAGCAACTGATGAACAAAATATGATTTGCCTGCTAGGAATTTACTTCTCCCTTTTAAACTAACAGGATCCTATGTCAATAACAAACACAGCATCAAATCTGATTTAGTGGGCCCTTATTCTGTAATTAGTGCTCTACTAGTTTTGCATCTGTTTTTGTGGTAGCATAGCAGTTCCCAAGGTAATTGTAATACATATGTTTTTTTGGAGTATTTGAAGAATCACATTCTAAAATTAAAGTTCTGTTCAACTGTATCTATGAATGTTTCTACTTTTTCACCAGACTATAGAAGCAACATATTCAGCTTTATTCAGGGGAAATAAAGACATAAATACCTCTATCACCTGATGATAGCTGCTAAAAATCATCCAGTGACTGACTTGATGTAGAGAGTCAGTTGGTAACTGACTTGAAGTAAAAAGATATCCTTGATTCCATGGAGATCATAGCTTTTGCTAAGAGCTCAAAAGGAAGGACAAAATATACATTTGTTTCTACAGGTTCATTATTTTAAAGCTTTTATATACGACAAAAATAATGATTCGAAGGATCATCGCATTTCAAAAAATAGGTATGGGGAAATAAAAATGCAGGTATTTTATAAACTGCAATAGGTAGATAATGTTTAAAAATGTAAACAATTTTTGCTTAATCATTGCTTCTCATAAAATTCTGCTGGATCTTCAGCAACATATATGTATGCAAGAGAAATGACTGTAGACTATGCTGCAATAAACTTCGCTGTCATCCTTAATGAAGGTTTTTAGCTTATTTAGTTCTAAGGCCAACTTGTTTATTAATTTCTTACTATAATATAACATACTCTCTTGAAACCATGTTTTCTGTTATGATTGTAGTTGCTCCCAAGATTTTTAATATGGAAATACCTCTTTTATTAAAAGTACAAAGTAATTTCCTGAAATACTGCTTTCCTTTGCTTTAGGAAAATAGTAGGATGGGAGTGAGGGAGGATTTTTCAAGTGATTAGGTAAATATAAATAATGCATTGAAATAGATTAAAATTCAGAACTGCTTGTTCAAAAACATGTAGCCATTAATCTCGGAATGGAAATGTCATTTTGTCGTTTGTATTTTCAGCTGAAAAAACTGTCTAAAAAAAAAAGTGGATTTTTTGTTTCAAATAAGCAGAGAACAATAAAACCAAAGCTGTGATCATCATATTAACTTTCCTGCAGCACTATGGCAGCAGTCATTCTTCTGTGTTGCATTAATATCCCTGAAATTCCTGTAATAGAATATTGCATCATAGTTACCTGACAATAGTGTATTTTTCTTCTGTGGTCACATTATCGTACACTGGCTGATGCTTTTTTTGTATTTTACGGACATACGACATTTAAGTATTTAAGGCATATTAACAATAATTATTTTTCTAGTTCTTTAAAGCACAGGGCAAGGGTTTTCTGTTCTAGTTTTTGTATAAAGGTTTTATATGTTTTAAATCCCCCAGGAAATCTTATGTGGCCTCAAAATGCTTCCGCTGACTTTGATGGTTTTAAAGATCAGAATCCACAGTTTATATTAAGAAGTTATATTTGCAAATGACTGGAAAAGTAAACTAATGAGTGAAGTGTGAAAGCAGGTCAGGGGTCTGATGCCCAGGAAAAATCAGGGCTATATGTAGGTCTCCTTTACAAATGATGTATTGATGAGTGTTATGCTCTGTGGTTCAATGGCAGACTTGCAGATGGCTGTTTGTTTTTTCTAACAAACATGGTGTTTGTTTTTTCTAAACAATGGTTTAAGCGGATTGCAATGTCTAGTTTAACTGAGCATATACTAGAGCTCTTGGTCCAAATCTACTTCCTGATGTTGGACTTGCGAAATGTGTAGAATCCCAGTTTCATGAGATGCAGTGCCCTCCATGACATTGCAGAAAGTTACTGTCATTTGTTTACAGATTCTTGAGTATAAAATAAAAACTGTTAAAGCTGATTCATATGGACTATATATTTATTCATTGTTATGCCTTGTCCCTTTTTAAAGGATAATTACTTGGTCTGATTGTCTGCTGCATCAGACATGCTCAACATAAACGGAAAGAAGCGTGAGGTAATTGTCTCCCTGGTACTGGTCGTGAATTCCCAGTTCTCAAGCTTGACCCGCTTGTGTCTGAACAGCGCTTGAACTGCTGTGGTTGTAGTGACGTCTCCGTCTGAATGATTGCATATGAACTGCCCACCTTCCTCAGCATACCTCTGTGCAAGAGAGGGGTGAGGGCGGGGAATGGTCTGGCTCGTTCGGTTACCCAGGCTCGAAGGGAGGATCAGTTTCTTCTACAGAGAATTTTCACATTAATTTCCTGGAGCTCTTAGGGAGGAACTGGCTGGCTTGGCAGTTCCCTCACCTGAAACTACCATGTCTTAGCAAAAATGTGGCATCCTTAGTGGAAGTGCTCATGTGGAATGACCTCAAACCCCTGCTGACTCAAAAGTCCTTATTCCTTTCACATCAGCCTCTCCAGAGCAGCACATGTCATGAGATTTCATGAATCCATGAATCCAGCCTCAAAAAAGAATCCAGCCTCAAAAAAGGCTTTGGGTTTTTTTTGGCTAATTGACTGGATTTTTGGCTAACTGACCAGGACAGTGAAGTCAGGAGACTTGAGGAATATATGGAATAGGATGTGGCATTCATGGGACTTCCTTTGGAATGACTAGAATCACAGCAGTCCCCATTTCTTAGGCATTAAAAAAAAAAATCTTTTGGAGTTTTGGAATTGTTAGAGTTGAGGAAATTCTTCAAAGACGTTATGGAAACCATTACAACTTGCAAACTATGTAGGAAACCTGTTAGTTTTTCAGAGGTGCTTTAATGTCTTTGCTGTTGCCTTCCAGCAAATTTGTGTACTTGCTTCATTTATGAAAATTAAGTTCTTGTTATATTTGGGGTAAGATAATATCCCTAATATCAACAGGAATCCTGTGGGAAAACTTTATTACCAGCGTTTGCCTTGAGTAATATCTTATTCTGCATAATGATGAAATAGGTCTTTTTGTATTCTCTGGGGTAATTCAGAAACATCTGCTTCACATTAGCTCCTCAAAGTACTTTGTTTAAAAGAAACATATTAAAGAAACCTTTCACAGGTCTTAGCAGAGCAACTGCCTTTTATTTAGTCCTGGACTAAGTGCTTTCCAATATGAATGATTGCTCTAGCAGCAAGGACAATTAGAACACCATCCTGTAATAAAACAGCACCCAGTCCTATTTGCAGAGTATTAATGGTCTGCTTTCCCAGCATGTTATGACCAAGATAATGCAAAATGAGCTGCTACTAAGAGTTCCTTGAATTCTATAATGTTTTATTGTATCTCTTAGTCTTTTTGTAGCAACTGCCATAAGTGAATGACTTACAGAGACCGTTGGGGGTAGAAGTTTTGCAAAGGTGTACGATGATCCTCAGATCTTTGTGATTCTGGATTCCTGAGTTAATAGTTATTCTGTTATTTGGCAGTGTTGCCGTTATCTTGCCTCCTTTGATTTTCAGTCAGAAAAGCTTCTGAATTTTTATTCAGCGATTTTCATGGTTTGATCTGAAGCTATTTTCAGAAGATATCACTGAGAGCTATTTTTAGTAATCTTCCTGTCTGGTCTTACTCCATTACCACAGTTTCATTAGTATTCAGGCCTGTTTTTCTATCTTAAATCTGTCCTGTATTTCTTAGTACTGCCCAGAAACAAATTTATGGCTGCCCTTTTACCCTATTATCCCAGACCTGATTTCTTCACTGCAAAATTCTCTCAGTATTACAATATGAGAGAGGCTCTGGCCCACGCAACTGCTGCAGCTGCCTGTCATTCCTTGGGGATGTGCAGCCTTGTGCTTCAACAATTCCATTTCTTTGTAGTTACCAATAATAACCACTGAAGCGCGGTTAGAAATTAGGGTAGCTTTGTGGATAATGACCCTTTCATAGAGGAGGGTCAGACTACTTTTCCATCTATACTTTGATAACCTTTCCAGACTGAGAAAGTTATTTTTTTTTTTTTATTATAAGAGGAAAATAAAGAAAAAATGTATGATATATGACAACGTTTCAAAAGTATCTAGGCAACTAAAAATGCAGCCACCCAGGAGGACTTTCAGAATTATCCAAGTACTCAGGATAAGTGCTCTCTCCTGTGGACATTTTAGGACTGTTTAGTGTTATTAAACAGTAGGTTGCTTCTTTACAAGACTAAAACTTCATTCTACTGCCTTAATTCACAAGTTTTTTTGTTTGGGGTTGTTTTTTGGTTGGTCCCGTCCCCCCTCCCATTGTTTAGATGACGCTGTCTTCCTTGGCAGATTCAGCAGAGTTTAAACAAATGTTAATCTTCATGGATATATCTAAAACTGAATTCTAGTATTGCAGTTCTCTGAATAGTGGGTGATCTCCATTTCACAATTGATCAGTTTGGATTTTTTTGCATGTTAAGCTCAACCTGCAGTAGAGATTAATGTTTTGTCACTCTGTATGCCTAATGATTTTATGCTGCTTCTCATTGCTGACATAAAATAATGAGCAGTTGTCTCTGCTGTACTTAGTTCTGATCAGCTTCTGGTCTTGTCTCCATTTTTATTACTGATTTTTCTGGTATATTTTTGTGGACGCTTCCTAGCTTATGCTGCATTGTTTAACTTTTAATAAATTTTTCAGTTGTTTTCTTCTCTTCACGTGCCTACTTTTTTTACCTTGATGGGAAATCATGGCCCCAAACAAGGGCAATGCTTGTGTCAGATATACTGTATGTGGGCAATGGGAAATGTGTCCAGCTGTCTTTCAGCTAAGATACCTGTGAACGGATGTTTTAGCTGTCTTTTGCTGAGAGGCCCGTGACTACAAGAAAGGTAGCATATCAAAAGGTGGCTCAGATTTTAAAAAAACGTGGTGGACAGTTTTGTGTGAGTGGGTTGATACATGTTGGAGTGTGTTCTTCCACATGTGTGATGGAGTCTTTGAAAATGAGACTTCTTTCAGATGATGAATGTTATGCATTCAATATCATTAATGCCTTTAGGAAAGGTCAAAGGTAATATTCTAATAAAATTTTCTTCTTTGGTACAACTTGGATTTCTCATTTCCAAAGGCTAACGGGTACCCACAACTATTAATGTGCCAGCTATGACACTTTTATAGTGATTCTACATACAAACAAGATTTGAGAGAGCATGACACTTAATCATCTCTGCAGAAATACTGCAACGAATTCTTCAGTCGTGGGTTTACTTCCACTGTTTTGCTCCTGTGTCCTTTTTTGCAGGCGCAGTAATAGATGCTCTCATACACATTAGCATGTTGCCCATTTTATGACATTGCTAGATACCTATCAGGTCTGAACCTTTTGAAGTGGGTAAAATCTTTGAAATAACCCTTTCGTTTTCTATTCCTACAAATGCTTACCATGCAAATGCACAAAACTAGTGTGTTTGTGTGTAAATGTAAAATACTTAATTTAGTTTCATTTAAGTTTATATTCCTATGTATAAGAAAGTGAGCAGATAGCTGTATGGCTGTTTTTTTCATCCCCCACTGGGAATGAGAGTTAAAGCAACAAAGGAGTGAAGCTGTATTTTTCTAATTTAAAGCACATTTTTTTTCTGCTTTATTTTCATCTGTCTGATAATGTTGCTAGGACAAAATGGTGTCACAGCTGACTGTCAGTAATTAAATTTGGAATATTAATTTCACATCCAAAAGTCAGCTAATCTTTTGTGATACGCGTCAATATTTCTATGATGACTTGCCCAACTTTCCTGAATTTTAGTATGCTTCTATTTCCTGCATGCTCCATTGCCAGTTGAAATTGATAGAATCAATAGAAGTCTTTTCATTCACCTTAGTGTGCTTTGTCTCAATATGTAAGCACACATATGGCATAAATAAACACTTATATAGCTATGATGTGATGCATTTTGTGGTAATAGTTATGGATTCAGAGAAAAGTTTGCCTGTTTGCTTTAGTAGCATAATTACAAGGGAATTCTTGTTGTCATTGCTGTTCTGGTGTGGGCAGGCAGATCCTGTTTTTTTTCTCTTTTCGCTAGGTGTGCATGTTTCAGTTGGTCTAACAGTGGTGAAACTCATAGATTATTTTGTATTTGTAAAGTCATACTTCAGTATAAGCTTGCTTTAAAAAAAAATATAGTTTGAGAGTAAACCTTAGATCTTCACACTAAATGGAGTTTGTAATTTTATGGAATTGAATGTTAAATGTAAGTCTTCTATGAATAATTTTCATAGAGGGAATTTTAGAAGTCTTGTCTCTTATATGAATTGGATTGCATTTTGATTCCGTTTGACCGTTTTAAAGTCAGTAAATATTTGACTTCTTCAGGTTTATTATATCCACAAGGATTTGCATTAATTTACTCCCTACTTGTTCCACATCCTACTGGAAGACCTAGTGACTCTCCTCAGCCTTATATATCACAGAAGATTGTAAAGATACACATAAGACAAAATAGTGCTCCCATCTTTGACTGTCTCGTTTCTCTGTAACTTCTGTCATGGATTACATGATTGTATGTATGTAATTTTTTTCAGAACTTTAGAAAGTTAACAGTGGTAAATATCAATATATTTGATCCATAGTACTTACATAAACTCATGACTGCAAGAGCTGGCTTCTCTAATGCTGTTTTATGAGTCCTCATGGTGTGCATCTAATACACGAATGGACATTTTCAGATATGTGGTGTCTGAAATACCAAGATACTAAATGAATTGTCCAGACACTTCTGACAGAAAAGGAAAGCGAATTACGCGTTTCTCATGCCATAATCAAAATCCATCCTTCCTTTGCATGATTATCTTACAGCCTTCTGTCTGCACCGTAGGCCTATGCAGGGCATTGCTAGTGTGAAACAGAAGCAGGAAACACTTACCAGCATCTTCTGTGCTAGCCATGGAGTATTTGTAGGTTTGTCTTATCACAAATTCTGGAATAGTGGCTGTGTTAATAGCTTTTAAAAGAAAGCCAGCCAAGTGGGACAGGAGGTAGATTTTCATAGTTTGAGTTTTTTTAACCACTTGCAATAAGCAGAAAGCAAAATGTGTGCGTGCTCCCAAACCAGTTGTATGTTTTCTGTTTCTACAAAGTGTGAATGTAGCAGGATCGCAGTGCCATGTGTGCTCATTCTAGGTAAATCTCTCTATATTTTGAGGTTTGCTCAAATGGAAAATAAATGATTGGTCTTGAAGCAAGGCAAAATGCACTACTTCGAGAGGTTGAAATGATTTCAGCTTCAACAGAAAATATGATGATTTTTCAAACTCATCTTAAAATGCAGAATGCTCAGCCCTATCTTACTCAGTTTCTTTGACCTTTCTGAAATGGATTTGATTGCAATTTTACATGTAAGCAACAGATAAACAGCTTAGACTATAAAATGAAAATTATTAGCATTAGTGTTTTACTCCAGAGCTCGGGTATCGGCACTTAACTTATGACTGAGAAATGAATAAACTGTAGTTTATAGCTCTGAATTGCTCAGTCTTTAATGCAACCATGGGCTGGCTCAGCAATGCTTAAAACCTAGAGCTTCAACACTTTTGGTGTGCTGAAATGCCATTAAGTCATGGACCATTTGTCATGCAATGCTTCAAGATTTCATGGAGACAAAGCAGTAAATTTCAGAGTAAGGCAAAAGAAATTTTTGTCTGTGATTGATTTGTAGTCTGCTGGTGAGCCACACTAGAAAAGTGTGGTCCAAAGAAGATTAGGAAGTTAAAGTCTAAATAAAAAAATAAGTGGTTTAAAATTAAATGGATTAATATTTGGTAACTTTGTGCGTCTATTAAAAAGCACTTTTAAAATAAAAAGAAACAAATATTTTTTCTAAATTTCATGGCATGTGGACTCTGAAGGAAGCACAAATGAAGTTGCTCTGTGTGCATGGGTTGGCCCTTGGAAAAGGTAAAATATAAATTTGTGAAATTACAAAATACTTATTTGAGGCCGTGGTCTCAGTGCTGTCAGCTGCTAGTGGAGCATTTATCCATGATGGTGTCCAGCATTGCCAGCGCTTGACTGAAGTGAAGGAGAGGTGAGAACCCAAGGTCCTCTATGCAAGTTTCATTACTTGGATTACGTTTAGAAGATGTGAGCTTTTCATCGTGGTGGAACTGCTGCAGGATAAAAGTAACTGGGGAAACTTCCACTCTAGCTGAGTACAACGATTTTTTTTGGGGGGGGGGGGGGTCATCAGGAAAAGAACAATATTATTTAAATCAAGGAAATATAATTGGTATCACTGCAGAAAGGATGTGATGGTGTACATTAACTGTGTACAGCTTCATTACTGCTGCCTCTTGCAAAATTCAGGGGGACTATTTATCATCTTGCTAACGATCACTTCAATGTAGAACAAAAGAGTAGTCAATTTTATTGCTAGACTGCTCGAAATACCATGGGAATCAAGGTGTAGAATTAGTTTATTTGTAATGAAGATTGTAGCTACCGTGGAAATTGTTTATGGTTTCTTCAGTGATGAAGAGAAAGTTTCCTTAACTACAATGCAATAAGCAACAGGATGTTTTTTGGGGGGAGAAGGTGAAGAATTGGAGACCACAGTATACTAACTCCCTTTGTTTTACTAAGCCAGCAAGATAAATAATGCACATCTCAGGGCTGTAGCTGAGGAAAAAGAAAATCTTTCATTAGTGTTAGATTTCATGAGAACTAGGTGCTTGTTAGCTGCCAAAAGGAAGGAATACTTGAACAGCTTACATGATGAGGGGAAAACCAAGGAATTTTAGGTAGCAAACTGTGTAACTTTATCATTTCCAACAGATGCATTTCTGAATTACTTCAGTGAGTAAATCTCGCCTCAGTAGGGTATGCATATCTGTCTGACTTGTTTAACATTCCCACAAGCAGGGACTGGTACAGTATCTGTGAGAAGTTTTCCCTTTGCCAGTTTCAACCTTTGGTTTGGTTACCCCCAGGAGATTGTATCTGAGCTCTGGGAAAATTCGTACCAGCAGCTGCAGCCTTGCTTGATAGGTGCATTTATATGTTACTGCGGTATAAAGCTATGGTAAATTAGTCACTAAAGACAATTAAAACTATAAAATTGATTCATACAGTGATCATCCAGTTGAAAAAGAAGACAGATTACAGTAATTTTCTATGCGACCTGGATTCAGAGCAAGCATAGAATACAGGGGCGAGAGGACACACATCTAATGTGTGATGCAAAGCACTCTTCCCTGAAGAAAGATTTCTTCCTGAGTCTTTGATCTGAAGTCCAAATTTTTAAGATTTAGTTTATATAAAAATGTTACTGAAACAAATATGTAATTGAGAAATAAGGGAAATAATTAGTGCTAAAGTGTTCACTTAGGGGGTTACTGTAGATTTTTGGGGGCTTTTTGGTATTGTGAAAACACATCTGAGTGGAGCTGATTTATTCAAAATAACTACTGGGGAGTAAAATCCTTAGCATTTGTTTACATCTTAGTTCAGATGTAAATTTCCTGATCCTCTTAAACCACTCTGTCTCAAACCCCTGCCTTCTTGAAATATGCTGCTGAACTCTTCCTGGTAGTGAGAAGATCTCTGTTGTATGTATTTTGTATGTATTGCCCTCAGGTAGATAGGTAAAATAACCATTAATCCTATTGCTCTATCTGTTTTAAGGTGCCACTTAACAAGATAAAGTAGAAATACAAGAGCAATTTTCTGGCTGCCAAAACCCCAGGCTCAAGTGAGCCTGATTAACGCTCAACTGTGTTTACTAAAGTAGAGAGACCGTCTCGGATGAGAGAGTACTCTGCTATTTCCCAAGTGGGATATTCTCTGGAATATTGCTTGCTTCATCATAGGTTTTCCTAAAAGTAGCAGATGGCTTTTTTTTGTTGTTTTTACAGTATTTACCCGATATATCTGTGGACCATATTGTCTTGGCATTTGGGGATTTGTCCTAGTACTTCCAGTTTTCTTCTTTCTGGAACACGAGTTGTCATTGAAATGTATTGGTCAATTAAGGCTCAGTAATGAGAGGAAGGGAGAAGCTACTGACAGCTCAGAAACTGTGAAATGAGGTGGACTTGGATACACTGCAGTGGCTTCAGTGTATTCTGCTTTACTCAAACATTGGGAGTAAAACAGAAGTAATCCAACAGAATTAAACAAGCTGTAGCCCCCTGGAAACTCAGCTTCTCGTTCGCACTGACAGGAGATACAGACTTCTAAAAGCGGGTGAGTGCAGCATAGCACAGTGATGCCGTGTAGTAGTAAGAGGTGCACTGAAGTGTTAGGTCAAATGGAGTAACCCCTTTCTAGGGAGTCCCCAGCAGTTTGTAGGGTTCTGCTCTGCTCTTCCACCTCCACTGTGGTGGTGGTGAAGAAAAACTTGACCTGGATAGAAAAAGTAGTTTTGAATCCAAGGTGAATTCTTTGCTACATTCATATTAGCAACAACCTGAACTTGTGATAAATTCAGCTGTACTCTTAAGTTACAGGGGCCTGTTTTCATAATGTAGAATGCTAGTCCCCATTTTTTTTTTCCTGAAAACAGGGTGATTCTCACTAGATTAAGATCTATGAAAATGTGGAAGATAATTTATCAACCAATCTGTGCATCTTGTAGCACAGTTCTGATAGCGTGTACTTTCATAGACTCCCAGAGAAAGCAGAACTAGTAGGAATCTTCAGTTCTTATTGGTGGACAAAAAGTTCATTCAGCATCTAAGCAAATGAATACATAGGTTTTGATTATGCTTAAGTGTTACTCTTTATTCTTATGGACAACAAAACAAATGGCTTATTCACACAGCTGAACCCCTTTTCCATCAGTGCTCAGTATGTGCACAAAATAAATTAGATTTCTAACCTAGATGCTGTATTGATGGATTCTATTTGATGGGTTCAAGTTGCATGTCTTCCATATTTATGACATCAGAATACATTGCCATAAAATATTGGTAGTATGAAGTTTTGTAATGAAGTGTTTTCACTAGTCTCATACTGGAACACAGATTTATAGGTAAGAGTTTTGTTGGACAGGAGTGCTGAACACACAATAACCAATATCTTTTCCAGACAGAAATTATACGTTGCTGGCTAAAAGTAACAGCATATGGAAACGTGTGATAATACATTTTTAGGCCATTTATGTATTGGCCAACGCATTGAGTTTTATGCATGCCTGAAAAACAGTGAGGTAAGCTGACCTTAATTGCAGCATTTTTATAACAATAATAGCAATCTAGCATTGTCAGAGAAATTAAATGCTAACATCTTTTGAAAGTGTAGATATGTATTTGAAGACTGGTTTCCAGTGTTAACTTGTTTGTTGCTATTTAGGCTGCAGTCCCTGGTCAGCGTTCACTTAAAAGGAAAAAGCACCCAGGTTGTACAGTGATTCAGGCTTTATTTTATTCTCTGTATGTTCTCTATCCCCAAATACTTCTTGAGAGTATAGATCTCTGAATTTCTTTATTTCACTGTGCTCTAAAGCTTTGACCTGGGTAGATTTTTACCTCCTCAATTCCATTTTTCTTGCAATAGAAAGGGAATAATACCTATTGTGCCCAGCACAGTAGGCTAGTGGGAAGTTCAGGATACCTTCAAGGCTGTGAAAAGAGACAGTATTTTATACTTGAGTTTTAAACTAAGGTCTGCCAAAAAGGTTGGAATTTTAAAGGTGATATGTTTTAATTGGGGTTGAGTTAATCTCTGATTAAAAAAAGAAAAAGTAAGTATGGAGATTTAAAAGGAAAAAAAGGGAGGGGGGGTGCTTTGTAGAACCCAGTGCTTTTAACTGTTTACTTAAAACTTTAATGCAGCTCATGTGTGGCTTTTGTACCTCATTTAAAGCAGGCACATCTCTTGAATTGATTTTGAATGATGGATAGATCATTAGAGTGCTGTGGGGTCACATATTGGATGATTGCTACCAATTCTGTGGTAGCATGTTGTGTTGCTTTCAGTTGAGGCAGTCACAGGAAAATAATAGCCGTTGCCCTTTTCATGCAAAAGATCACAGGGAACTGCTTATTTGGATGGAGAACCTGTCTGAATAGAAGCAAATGATACTGGCCACCGAGAAACCCTTGTTGAGAGACATCAGCAGCTATTAACACAAGCAGGATCTTGGATGTCAGTTCCTTGTGGATGCTGTTGGTCCCAGTGGTTTGTCAGCCCTGTTGTTAGTGACAGCCTTCTGTGAGCTCCTTGCTGAAAGCGCTCATTCAGCTGTGAGGAGTTAGCGTGTAAGGGAAGGTCTAAAACCAGGAAACATCCAGGATTTCAGAGCAGAGCGGGGTGTTTAGACTTCAGTATGAAGTCAAGCTTGAGATTTTAGTTAGAATGCAAACCAAAATCCTTTCAGAATATGATGAATTATTTCAAAAAACCTGAATTTTATACAGCACTATTAAACTATTGTTAGGAAGCAATGTATGTGAACCCTGCAAATTGGATAATAAATCTTTCGTGTTATCTTTTTGAAATGCCCCATTGATTTGTGTGGTTTAAGTGCAAGACCTTCATTCCATATCCACCCAACATGTTGAAACAGGGCCATGGTATTCATTTTTAATTCAAATATTCAGGACACTGAATGGCCCCTTGAGCGCTGTGACTGGTAGTGGTGAGCATAACTGTTGCAAAGACTTAAGAATAGTGAATATCAATATTGCAAGAAGTTACATGACAATGATGAAGGGAGTTTCGAAAGTCTGAAACGCATTGCTAGGAATAAGCTGGAAGGCTTAAATTTAGAAATGGAGCTGTGTAAATTGGTACCCAGTGATCTTTGAGGACTTCTGTAACTTTGTAGGCATACAAACCTTGGCTTAGGGTTTTGCCTGATCAGAATAAGATAGAAATAACTAAGCCTGGTTTGTGGTTTTTTTTTTTTTTTTTTTGTTCCAAAGGATGTGATGAAAAGATGGCTTTGTCACACACAATCCCTGGATCACAGACATCAGGGAATAGATGTGATAACTTGAGGCAAGACATGAGGTGTGTGGAGACTTGTACAGCTTGTATTTGCCTAGGTCTGTTTGCTCTGCAAATTTGAGGGACAGCTGTTTGTACAGCTCTTCAGTAAGGTCTCTAAGTTCTCAGTAACTACATACCATGTTTCTTTGACAAAAATGGAGTGCACATTTCTAATTTCTCTAGTGTATTTGGGAGTGTCGGGAGAAAGCAGCAAAGCTGTCATGATTAATCTTAAAAGAACAGAAATGTCTAAGAACAAAATCCTAGAACTCATAGACCATGGATATTTACATAGTAACATGAGTGCATTTAAATAAACGAGAATTTTAAAAATCCGTTTAAAAGAGCAGCGTGTATTATCAGGAAATAAATGCTTTGCAAACACGACAGCCAGAATAAAGCTGTTTACAGTATGCATGTGTGTGCTGATGTAGGACTCTCTTCAAGGGTTACTACCGATGAGAAATTTTATTTTCATGTAGGAACATGCAAGCTGCCTTCTAACATAAGCACCCTGTGGTGAGACATACAGATTTTTAAAAAATACTGTTTGGCTCATGGTGCTAATTATACACCCTGCCCTGGAGCATTCCTGGACCATGACCCCGTCAAACTAGACAACACCACTGGAATTGTTAACTACACCCTAGTGGTTGTCCAGGACTGGGATTACAGAGCTCCAGGGAGACTGCCCTTGCTCGGGGCTGAATAAAACCTATTTTTCTTTCCGATAATCACATGCACCTTCATTCAATTATGTTCGAAACTGGAATTTGCCTGGGTAACCCGTGATGAGGTTGCCCTGGTAAGAGCTCATTAGGGGAAAAGTTGGTAATATGATGCAAGACTCTCTGCTGTAGCAACAGTGTGGGATGATTCTTATTCCAAGTGCTGTTTTCAATTCATAAATTTCTAAAATGTCTTAATCTAACATTTTCAAGCTATGTTTCCAGATTTTAATATCCTAAATCTAGCAAAACCAATTATCAATGTTTTTAATATTGTATTTAGCTTCGAAGTCCAGATTTCAGAAGTTGTTATAATATACAAATCTTCTATTGTCTGTCATTATTCAGTATCTCAGGTGGTGTGATTTGTATGAAGATTCATTTAAGGGACCTTTTTTGGAGGCAGAAGGCCTGCGGGTATTTCTTTCTGTGGTATTAGAAGGGAGAAAAAGTCTTTGTGGCTTCTAGAGGGTTCTCTTTAAACTCAGTTCAGTGCAAGCTGTAGTACTGCATGTAGCATTTGACAGTATTAAAATATCTTTTACTGTTTCACTGAATGTTTAAGAACTGCTTACAAATGGGAACAGTTTCAACAGAAGAATGAAGACCAGCATGTCGCAGGATACTTTACTGCACAGTGGTCACGGTACTTCATACAATGTATAGACTTAAATTTGTGGAGCAGAAGTGGAACCTGTGAGGGCAAAGCTGAATGTGAGTCTTGCATCTTGACTATCCTAAATGCAGGTTGAGCAAAATTGACTTCCAGTTCTGTAAGTTTAGTACTTTGTTACTGTACTTTATTGTGAGCTCTTTTAGCGTATCTCAGATGTCAAACATTGTATTTTGACTTTTCTAATATTCTGCTATAACAATTCTTATTGTCCAGCTATGTAGAACATTCATCTTGTACTACATGTGAGTAGCTCCAGGTGTTTCAAAACTATTTTTTTTTCTAGTGAATTCACTGTTTTTCAGAAATGCTTTTGCCAATCTTGAGCCATAATGGCACATGTAGAAATCAGAAATTTAAAAAACTAATACATTTTGTGTTACCTCGTGTTGCTTATGATAGTTAATGCTTAAAAGCACATGTTGACATCTCGGGGAGGGGGGGGGAATCAGTGCATTTCAGGTTAGAATCACTGGCACATCCTGGTACCAGACTGTCTTGGAAGCAAGGGAGAACTCGATTGTAGTATCTAGCATACCTCAACTGTATTTATTTTTCTTGTCAATAAAATCTGTTACATCTAAACAAAATCATATCGCTGAAATGTCACCAAAGATCAAAAAATATAGGCAGGACTATGAGAAGGGTCTTGCTTATTTTGATGTCACTGGCAATTTTTCTTTCTTTTTACCACTTTGGAACTTTGTTTACTTTCTGCTGCCTACCCACAACATAAATCTTAACAATCAAACCCTTGAGGCTATTCAACGCTATAGCATGTTGAGTCTCATTTTAGTTATCTTCTCTCGATCCCACTTAAAAATGCAGTGAACAGAGAAGAACACTGAAGCAAGCAGTTTGTTCATGAATACAGTTCTTCACAGTATATGCTTGCTGTAAATTATGTCACGTTATAAAAATAGGCGATGCTAGGCATTTGTTCAGAAAACTCACTGAAGCTCATTGGACTGTTCAGCTACAGAGGAAAGCACATCTTACAAATTTTCCATGTGAGCTGTGGACAATCATCTGTTCATTACACTGACGGGTTCTGGAGCTTTGTATTCATGGAAAATGTTACCAGAACACCTTTCCAAGGTTAATTTGGATTTGTACAAAACTAAAGATTTGATAGCTGGAGCCAGGCTGAAGTTTCTTGTCTGTCTCATGTATAGTTAAGTATATTTAGTTTTAAGACATGTGGGAAACAAATTGAGATCCACTTCAGGATACATAGATCTAGATTTTCTGTTTTCTTGATCTTGATTACAAATTAGATTTTCTATTTTCCCAGCATCTTCTAAAATACTTCCTTGGCCTTTGACCTTGATTATACCCCCAGGAAACATGCAACTACTTACCTCCTTGATTTTATTCTTGTTTGCAGCTTCTCATAGTCTGTCTAGCTGATACCAATTTGTTTGTGCTTTTGACTGAATGGTCCGCTGGTTCAGCATTCTCTACAGCTGCTAGTCTTGCTATCGAGCCAGTGATAGGTAAAATTGATGAACTAGCTAGATCCTCTTATTTCATATCTCTGACATATCCAGGCCAAGTTGCCTTGTAGAACAGATTGCTTTCAACTGTTTCCTCATCCAGTGTGAGAACTGAGAAGGTGTCTAAAATGATCTTGAAGGGACATTCTGCTTTTATCTGTAGGATCCAATAGACCATACAGAGTTTACTTTTCAGCTGACAGAATGGTAGATTCCATCTTGGTATCTCTTGGGGAAGAGAAGGGTAAAATTATGTGGTGCAGTGTATGTTTCTTAGCACTATCACAGATGGTTATTAAAAATGTTGAAAAACACGAAGAGCTAAATCCATTTTTGGAATTGCTTGAGAAATTAATTGCTGATAAATTGAACTATGAGAAGAAGCAATACCTGGAATTTTAAGGTGTAGATAAACTCTTAATCAAGAGGTAAGTCCTCTTTCTTATTCTCAAAATTGGTGCTAGAATCAGTTAATATCCTCGGTGGAATCAGCTGGGAAAGAGAAAGAGCCCTCATCTTACAATCCGAAGGGAAAGTCTCAGCAATACATGAGAACATGCTGATGACTTGATGACTTTTCAGCCAATTATAACTTATACTTTTTATTTCTTATCTTTGCAAATATTTCCTGAAGGGCAACAGTGAACAGATCTGCTTTTTTTCCAGGCTAGGCGGAAGTATAGTCTTGCGCTCCTCTTGTTCAGGAAAGAACCTCTAGTATGTCATTATGCTTCTTCCCTAAATTTATCTAGGATGCCAGCTATTTTTAAGAAACCCCCCCGTGATCTGCTTTTATCTTGCTGCTTGTGTATCACAGGGCTTTACTTAACAAGGACACAATGGCTACTGATTGCCCATGTTTTTTATCACTCTGGTTTTAAATCATGCCAACACTGAAAAGCTGTTATGTAAATTCACAACATTTCTATGACTTAGAGAAAGGTTGGTGGTAATCAGCATCTGCTAGTGATGGCGTATTTTTAAATTATAGATATGAGACTTTATTATTATTCAGAAATTAAAATGTTTTATCTGTATATACTCCCTAAATGATTTGACATCTCTAACTAGCCTTGAGTACTTTCTTAAATCTTTACCTCACTTACTGCAAACTTCCTGTTCTGTTAGTTTGGATGAGTCCATCAGCACCTCAAAATGGGCATTTAAATGCCCATAAGGGGGTCTTCCAACAGTGCACAAAGCTGGATGTAAAGAAGAGGTGCGTTTACTTCTTTATTTGCCTTTTTTTTTTTCCAGTTTGAACAGTGACTACACTAGTCTGTTAGGATCTGAGCACGGCTAAGGTATTGAAGTCACAGAAGAATAATATTGCTTATAAGAAAGTAGTTTCCTAAATGTTGCTGCTAACTTTTCAGATCTACTGAGAACTGATAGTATATCGTGTTTATTTTTAAAATTCAGTTGGAGCTGGAGTTGGAGCAATAGTAATGTAACATGGCAGTACAGTGAAGCTAGATGTAAATCATAGAATCATAGAATGGTTTAGGTTGGAAGGGACCTTGAAGATCATCGAGTTCCAACCCCCCTGCCCTGGGCAGGGACACCTCTCACTAGACCAGGTTGCCCAAGGCCACGTCCAGCCTGGCCTTGAACACCTCCAGGGACGGGGCTTCAACCTCTCTGGGCAGCCTGTTCCAGTGCCTCACCACCCTTAAAGTGAAAAACTTCTTCCTAATGTTTAATCTAAACCTGCCCTCTTCCAGCTTAAAGCCGTTCCCCCTCGTCCCAGTCAGACCAATATTGAAATGTACTTGCATATACTTTTTTTGATAAAAGAAATACTTTAAATCCTTTTGTTTGCTTTTGGTTTATTTCAAAAAGTAGTATAGTTGTCTGTAGGTTGTACAAACACTGGAGAGCCTTGGAGAGCATGGCGTTACTAACTTAAACTGTAGAGGGGTGTGAACATGCCTGTGGTGCTAACTATGTACGTGTCTTGGAAGTTCTAACAATGCAATGTAGTGCTGATCTTGACTAGATGCTTATACTTATTGAAAGTGTATTCACTTACTGTAAGACAAAGTATAAACATTGTATGGTCATAATCGTAGCCATTATTGAAAAGAATATTTAAATGCAACACAGAGAACCCAAATGAGACATGCTTTAATCTTGGGCTTGATATGCAAGCATGAAGGAAACTGAACTTATTTTAAATAACCTTTTTCCCATTAAATGCTTCATCTTATTCTCAAAATTATCCTTTAGAACCTGCATCTGTTACTAGCACAACAAGAAATGTAATTTCAGCCGTGTCATATGTATATGGAGCTAAGCATTTGAATTCTGTAAACAGTTGATGCAAATGACCAGTGCATTTCTGGGCAAAGAGAATTCTCACAAAGGCATTGGATTATATTTCATCTTAAAGAAACCATATAGACTTTGCTAAAACTAACCCAGTGTTTTTTTTATTGTAGTATGTCATGCACTTAACCAAGAGAAGATATGAACAGACCATTTTGTTCAAAGAATGACATAAGTTTGATTTTAAGTTGTTGTCCAGAGGGACTAAAGGCTTCCTCTTTATGTTGTTATTCCATGGTATCCATGAAGGGATCCCTCCAAGAAGGAGGGATCTTCAGTCTAGGAAGAGCGAGCTGTGTAAAATCTTACACAAGAAAACATAACAGCTAGCAAAATTCAGCCAGGACAACAAGATAGATACAAGAAAGGGGAAATGATTAACACTGGATTCTCCGTTCCACTCATCTGATGCAAGGGCATACTCAACTCAGACAGGAATTAGGTGAAGAAGATCCTGTGGTCTTTGTTATGTTAGCCTTGTCCTATCAAACTATCTTCATATGAATATTTCCAGGCATTTCTTCAGTTTTGTTTAAATTCCTGCACTCTCACAGTTAGGTCAACTATTTCTGCATTCTGTTTCACCACTGAGATACGTTTAAAAATGACTTTTTTATACATCCAGTGCCTTCTGTTTTGTAATAACTTGTATCTTTTTAAGAATTTACCAACAGGCTTTTGTCAAGTTTTTCATGGATTCATGCAAATAACCTTTAAATCTTATGCAATAAGAAATCTAGCTGAAGTATTTCTCCTTCAAAGTGCATTTATCAAATTGAGTTAAATTTGCCTATTGACACAGCATATTCAGTTCTGTCAAAATTTTCTCACAGTCGTCTTTTTGATTATGAACAACCAAAGCCAACCTGCAAAACTACCTTAAAAATGAAACTACTATGCAAATGTTGATCTTACTAGTTGTTTCTCTTGTGGATAAAAAAATATGACAAAAGATGTAAACCTGAATCCTGAACAGGCCTCTGAACTTTTGTTTTAGAACAAACCTTCCTGGGTTGGTTTTGATACATAGCAACAGAGAGCTGAAGAGCATTTGAGGCTTGCTCCTGCTGTGGTTGAAGTCTTGTGATGATCGGAGTGTGTGTCCTGTATAAAGGACATATCCTTTCCTGCTGTAATGCAAAGGAAACATCACTTCTGTTCCACTGACATCAGACAAATAGCCAGATTTTTCTGTATGTGGGTGAAAGTTGCTAATAAAGACGTATTGCTTTAAATACGCTGTTGGAAATGAAGGGAATGTTGCGATACCAGTGGAATGCAGTAATGTAAATAAATAGTTGAAACCTAAATTATAAGTAATAAACAGTAAATTTTGCATTGCTTAAAACTACCTCTCTAATAATTACTACCATTATTTAGTTGCTTTCACTCAAAAGTGACTAGTACTGTGGCTTTCAGCTGACATTCTACTTATGTACGATGCTGCTGGTGGTTTGCAGGGAATGCTTTGCAGGAGATCTCTGAAATGCAACTGGAAAGATCAAACCTGCTATACAGATTGTTATTTTTTTTTCCTTGGAACACCTTTTTGCAAATGTTCATTTGCCAGCTCTAATATTATTGCATTTGAAATCCTGCCTTTTCCGTTCCTATTCTAATCTGAAATCTTCAGAGTTTATTTTGTATTAAGCAAAACATGTTATAAGTTCTAAATTGTGACACATAAGTCCTTTTGATTATAATTCTTAGTCTTTGTTAAAATTCCTGCCTAAGTTAAGAACTGAAAATATGGTTGATAATGTTGACGTAGAAAGAAGGTACAAAACCGGAAAGGAACAGAATTGAAATTCCAAAGTGTTATTGTATACTCAGCTTTCAAATGGACATGGAAAGAAGTGAGGAGTTTTTGACTGTATCCAAATTTTTGCAACTGTTGTCCTAACCATTAATTAGAACTAAATATAGTCTTTATAAGAGCACTTGTTACAACAATTGAGCATATAAATATTGCTGATATTTAATGGCTAAAAAAAAATAAGCAGCACATAAAATACTCAATTGCTGGATATCTCTGGTAGAGTTATAACAGGCTTCAGCAGCTCTTCTGCAGTTGAAATGGGTGTTTCAAAGTATTTAATTTTCAGCATCAAGAGATCAGTCTTGAAAGAGCTTCCCAGTTCTTATTTTTGCTTATTATTTTAAAGACGAACTGAGAAAATGAGAAATCTTGATGTGGATCTCTAGAAGCTGAAGATAATTGTTGTCTAAAACCAAACTAAGCCTCCTTGGTTTTAGCCTTCAGAGGTCTGCTTTTAAATACTATTCTTTGACATTAGTCTGCTAGAAATTGTGTGCAGTCTTCATATAATAAGTAAATATAAGAATATTGAGGGTAGAGTGGAGAGTATCTTACATTTGCAGGGTCAGCTTGAGATACAAGTGATTTTTTAATTAGTATTTTTAAATTGACTTCATTCTATCTTTTTTAGTGAAAATAAGTGAAATCTTAACATGTGCTTGCCCCATCATCTTGCTGGTACTGTGGTGTGAAGTTAATGTTTAGTACTTGGGCTTTTTCTACTTGTCATCTTGGTCAGTTAAGGATGATTTAATAAGATAGCTTAACTCAATACATGGCATGTCTGTATTTGTGAAGGCCTTATTAAATCAAAATAATTTGGGTTTCAATTAATCCTTCAAAGAATGCCAGTCAGTCTTGTGGAAGATTATAGGGAAGATTGGATCCATAATCTATCGAAGTGAATTGGAAGAAATGTGGCTAATTGTGCTGTGCTTTGGCTCAAACACTGGAAGAGTGTGCTGAAGAACGCCTACTCGCTGTGCTCATCTTCTCCTCTTTCTCATCAGGATAAACCACACACTTCAAAGGTGTCATCCTTCAAACACTTATTAGGTGATTAGTCCTAGTGAGTTAGTTCACAAAAGCACATAAGATATCCAATACTGAGCATACCTATTGCCTCTTCCTTCTTAGCGAGTTCCTTGCAGACAGATATCAAATACTGTTTTCACCTCTGCTGTAGTACAGTCAGATCACAGTAGTTGCACCAAATGAAGACGGTGAATTAGTGTGTAATAAAATAATTTAAATACTTGATACATTTAACAAGAATAATATATATAATGTAAATTAAAGAAGAATATCAGCTAAGGAAAACATCTGCTTGGTTTCATTACCTGCAGTCTCTCTTCTTAAAAGAAACAAAACCACTACATCCTTAATCAAACTGCCTATAACTGTATTTCATTATTAGACTTATTTCTGTTTTTCTTCTCTCATGCTCTTAAAATTATTATAGAATTTGACAAACCATCAACAGCTCATTTGACTGAGATTAATCCATTCTTAAGTAAATTAGATTTTGTTAAAGAATGAGATAATAAATATGAGTATTTGTTGTATGCGTGACTGTGTTCAATACAGTTGCAAAGTCTTGCTTCATCTGGGAGATGACAGGACTCCCATCAGGTGTTGGGTACAACAGCAGTAGGCTTTCTCTCACTTGCCAAGTCTGGGTAAATGCAGTGGAATGATGATCTAAGTTGCACCCACCCACTTTGAATTTTCACCAGCCCCTACCCCCCTTCCTCTGCTTTGTCCCCTGTGGTTTTGATTTATTTTTTTTTTTTTCAGTTGCGTCATTCCATTTAGATCAGCTGGTCCTTGGCAGTAGTGTGGCGAGCATCCTGAAAAGCTTGCCTTTGCGTGCACCCTGAGAAACCTGCAGGCTAACAGCTCCCAGAGCTCTGCAGTACCTTCTGGAGGCAAGTGGGACAAACAGCTTCACAGAGAACAGGATGACATGCTAAGAACTGAAATCTGTTACTCTTTTTCATTTAGATTTTTTAAGTTCTTATGATTTTTTTCATCACTTTTTACTGGAATCCCAAAATTTGCAAGATTTCTTAAGATTTCTAAAGCCTTGTTTCCTAACCATTTCAAGTAATTAGGTGCCTGTTAAGATAAGGCTTTATGCCATCCGAAGTCAATTGAAATGTAATAGATTTAATTGTCACCTCTATTTGCTCATCACAATTATCGCCATCCTTCCCTACCGAAAGTGCCTAAGCATGTGTTGCAAAATTTTGACAAAATACCTTGCTTTGAAGAGTTGGTGAACAGCTCTGCAGGGGATATACTTCTGCAAAGTTGAAGGCCAACTCAGATCCTACTCAGCAATTTTTCTGTGAAATTTCAGCTCCTATTTTGATGGTTATTTCCCTCACTGGGCAGCTTTTACATGCCAAAATCCATGGTGACAGTTTTGTAAGGTGAACAGGTATTGAAATAAATGATAAGCTGCTGAAGCATGTTTTAAAATGATGGTTTTGTTTAGAGTTTTTGTTTCTTTGCTAAAGTTGGAATAAGAACCTGCTGGTTAGGAGCTTACTGGAGAAAAAAAATGTCGCATAAAATTTTCCCATCAAAATTTCTTTTTGAGAATCTGTGAAGATAATCAGGCAGGCAGACTGCGGTGTGGGGTTAGTGCTGAGAAGCAGAGCCAGAGCTGGCAGCCCGTCTGGAGTGCGTTGGCAGAGCGTGCTTAGGGCTGCTCTCATTTGGCAACAGCTTCTAGTCTGCCTTCTTGGAAAAGCTGTGTGTGGCCTCACATACATAAAGGAGATTTAGAATCTGTCACCTTTGTATTCAGACTACTTATCCAATATTATTAACACACTTGGAATTGATAGTTTGGTCTAATTGCTCCCTGTTCTTCTGTAATATATACACACATTTGGAACTTTTTCAGTGCTGAATCTTAGCATGTCACCCTCCAGCTGCCTGCTCTTCAAGCCCTGTACTTTATCAAGATATCAAATGAATTTCTGCGCTTTTGACTAATGTGTAAGGTGGAGAAGGTTCCAGTAATATGTAGAGAAGTAATTACACCCCTGGATAGAATGTAATTTTTTTGAATAATTGCCAAGAAGTCACCTTGTACTTTGAAACTAACTCTTTCTGTTGTGTGCAATCTGCAGATGCCTTCACTAGGGAAGGGCGTACGTGCTTGACTGCTTTTTAACATTTTGTCTTTGTGTGCCTGTTTCTACAGAAAGATTCTTTTGCTTGAAAGAATTGGCAGATCTGCTCAAAGGCGGGAAACTACTCAGAGTGATGTTTTAAACTGTAGATAAACCTAATTTCTAAGAGAAGCGTAAAACAACATATTTAAAAAAAAAAAAAACAACACAAAACCAGATATGAACTGATTTCCTAGTTGTATTATCATCAGACTGAAATATTTTGCAGTATCTCTTCTCTCCTACTACTTCTACTCCCATTTCTCTGGAATATGCATTACAATGTTTTATAGTTTTGCCTCCCAGCAGTGATGTTGAGCATTTTTGTTTTCACAGCTGGAATTGAAACTGGTGTGCTGCATGTCTAACCTAGTACTTTATTTATTCATGTAGCCTATTTCACATCTTCAGCCTTCATCCAACTGCTTCAGCCCAAAGCAGTTAAAATAGTTCATACAATCAATAAAAGGCACCTGTAAAACCAGGGCAAACGCTAAATAAATGTTTTGCCAGAAATGCTGTTCAAATTATGTATTTTTTTAAATTTGTGTTAATCAGAACCTATTTCAGTGTAGATATGTTTAAATGACAGATAAATTAGTTGTGAAGTAGTCTGTAATCCTGTTTTGGTCTCTGGAGAACTTCATTTTGAAGACATTTAAAGAACTCTAGAATTTTTAACAAACTTCATGTGAATTTAAAAACAAGATTGAGGTTCCCACTCTGAGGGAGCAGTATTCTTGTGCAGCAACAGTTACCCGGACAAATGCAGACAAGTACATTAAGAATATCTTTTGATCGCAACACTAGAATCGAAATTTAGTAACTAAAAAAAGAACCAAGATAATTCATTCAAGAGAATACTGCGTTGTTGCTGTCACTTGTAGACTGTTTTGATTTTAAAACCCCAAGAGTAATTGAAAAAGGGGAGTTCATTTCTCAGAAAAAGAAAAAATTACACTTGTGATTTGTATACCTGCACCTTTTTCTGGTTGAAGTCTCAGTGTCTCTATCAGCTGCTTTGGAAAATATGCAAGTTTGTCTTAGTGCCTCGCTAGTTTCTTTCTTATTTCTTTTCTTACTCTGTCAGTGTTTTCTTCTATTTATGGATCTGTTAGATCCAACTCCATTACAGATCCTTTACTTAGCCTCCTTTCCAAATTTTTTTCTGAAAGGGTTCAGTTTCTCTTTTCTTTCTCTCTTTTCTCTTGTTGGTTCTATCTCTTCTGTAATGCTCCCTTTATCACTATGTTGAACTTAAAAATTAGTCTGGGGACTTCTAGATGAGATGTCCCATTGTTCCTTTGCTATATAAATTTCCTGGAGTCATCTAGGAATTAACTTCAAGGAAGTGTGTGGTTTTTTTTTGTTTGGGTTCGTTGTTTCAGTTTTTGTGGGGCTTTTTTTTTTGTTTGGTTGGATTTTTTTGGGGGTGTTTTTTTTTTTTTTTTGTTATAGTGCGCCTCTGACAATGTGTATTTAGGATTAAACAAATTTCAATATAATTGAATTTTATAGGGTCAAATTTGTCAAGAGACGTCATAACTTGTCTAAATTCAGTTACAAGGTCTTTACATTAAACCACACAAAGTCTGCCACAAAGTATTAGCAAACTTTCTATGATAGCAGGCTGAAGAATAATATATTATGGAAATACTTGAGTCGTTGAAGTTGAAAGGTCACTTTTAGGTTTGTCAGACGTAGAACGCAGTGTGAGGTAGGGAATCTTGTAATGCTTGGTTTTGACTCTGCTGCCAATACGGTTTGTAATGATTTGCTCTGAAGTTTGTGGATATTACTGCTGCTAAAGAAGCTATTCCTTCGGCTTCTATTCAGTAAGGGTAAGAATTGTTGAACTGATCGTATAGAGTGCTTTCATATTCAGCTATTCTAGAGCTCTGAGAAGCTTTGTCTTCTGAGTTGCCCATAGGTTTTATGCCAAGTGCAATTTGTATTAATGTGAATACAGAGATGTTATACGACAGTAAAAGAATTATCCTTTTAAATTATTGTAATCCCACAAATCTCTCTGTTCATGCTGAATAAAAAGAAATTTAGGAGTCCTTTGGTTTCTTTCACCCACAAATTCCTCTTATGTGCTATTACAGCTACTCATTTGCAGAGGCAAATGCAGAGGTTTGCTGTTTATATAAAATACCACAACATGGCACTAACGAAATATTGTGAGTTTTCTTTTCAAGGGTAACTGGATATATGCTCAGGTGACAGATCATTTAGAAAAAGATGAAAGAGTAAGGTGCTTTTACTTATTGGAAGGGGCCTTATGTCTTCTTTTTAGGTTGAAGAGACTAGTAAATGCTGATGATGCCTTTCACATTCAAGGTTGCAGTAAAGAGATCTCTGTGTTAAGGTTGCACATGTTGGTGATACATTATCTGCGTAATATTTTCACAAATATTAATGACTACATTACTCATATTTACATATCTTTTTTAATTGAACATTTGGAGGAAAATTCATTTGGTAGCTCTCCTGTGTTACAGTTTTTGCTTTCAACAACTTATTAACAAGCGCAGTCTTGGTCAGAACATGTTGAAAGTACCTTGCCTTCTTAAAAATAAGCTGTACAAGGATAATGAGCCTAATTATCATTGCAGTTACAAAGTAATTCCCAAATACAAAATATACCTCCCATATAATTACTGGGATCAAACTGTATTTTTAAATCATTAATCCCATTTAACTGGAATGCCTTCTAAAAGTAGCCTGTGTTTTGGCACTATAGGAAACAACGTGTTCTTGTTTTATTGTTTTTTTTTGGCTTTCCTATGCACTGGGAATCCTTTTTTTTTTTTTTTTTTTTAACGTGCTGTCCATGAGTATTAGTGTAACCTGAAAATCAGCATTACACTCTGAGTTTGTGCAAACATACTTCTAAAGTTTGTCTTACAGGAAAACACGGGGAGAAACAAAAAGACACAGTTAGTGAAATAATTTCTTTAGGATCCACTAAAAATAACTAGCTAGATAGTAATAGCTATGTGCTTTGACTGTTGTTAGATGAGGGTGGTGGTTGTTCAAGATGTACTGATTTATCATAGATTTACAAACAATGACATCAAACTCATGTTTTTCTCATTTGTTTTGTTTTTGTTTTCCCCTTTCCCTGGTTGCTTATTAACTCTGGCTTCAAGTGCCTTGATATGTTTGAGCCAAGTTCTTTATATTTCTTATTTACTGTTTGCAGGTATAATTTCTGCTGCAGTGATGGTCCACGTCAGGGAGTAATACTATCAGTAACCAAAGTAATAGGCTCCAGCCTCCTGCTGATACTTTAAAATTATTCTGCAGTGTATTAATGTTCCATTCATTGTTCTTCATGAATGTGTCTTGAGTCTGTCCTTGGCTTGCTTGACACTTTTTTTTTTTGACACCTCAAACGATTTTTTTCCACATAGACAGTATTCTGTATTAAAGATATTATTCCTCTCCCCCGATTCTTGTCTTCTTCAAGCAATTAGTCTGTGAAATGTGGAAAGTGAACGTACCTAATCATATTCTGGCCACCTAAAGTTGGCCAGTTCCTCCTTCACTTTCTAAGGTATGGAAATAAATCATGGCTTCATAAGTACTCTTTGAAAGGACTCGGGAGTAGTTTGATACCAATGGCTGAACTCCGTTTCCAAGATGAAGGGGAGGAAAAAATATGTTCATATAACCTTGATATGCTGATTATGGGGGAATAATTTTTATTTTAGTCTGAAAGAATTTTTTTTTTGAGGCAAAAATATTCTGGGGTTCAGAAATTAAATGCTTTCTAAGATGATGTGAAGTAAGTTAACAAGTCCTGGTTTAATCATAGAATCATATCATAGAATCCTAGAATGGTTTGGGTTGGAAGGGACCTTAAAGATCACCTAGTTCCAACCCCCCCCGCCGTGGGCAGGGACACCTCCCACTAGAGCAGGTTGCTCAAAGCCCCATCCAGCCTGGCCTTGTCAAGTTGTATATACTCCATTTGAATAGATAATCTCTTTCAGTGAATTGGTTTTGGCTCGAGTAGTATGAGAGCCTCTAAAACCTCAGAGGAGCTGACCTGGCTTCCAGGGCTAAGGATTTTTGGAAATTATAGTATGCTTTACTGGGCTGTGTGTCTTGTGTCCATGGGATGATTCTCTAGAGAATGGAGAGACTGCTCGCTGGTTGCCTGGTCTTCTCTGTCAGGCAGCAGTGAAGGCACGCAGCTCCCCATGGGAAAGGGGACTGGGAGCCAAGCACAGCAGCAGGCTGGTGGAGGCAGTGGCCTCACCAAGGGAGCAGAGACACAGCAGCTGAGGGAGGCAAGCAGGGCAGGTCCAGGCTCAGTCAGGATCTCAATTGCTGAATGATTCCATAGTCACTAGGCAAGTCCACATTGATTCTCTGCATTGGGTTCTGGATTAACAACGTACCTGGTGAGGTACAGCTGCAGGGGGGCTCAGTGGGACCTCCCCAGTGAAGAAGAGAGCCCCTGCTTGAAGCAGAGCTATCTGGGGAAGCCTCTACTGAGGCTTCCCTTCCAGCACGCCGCTTGTAGCGGTTCTTGTCCATGAGCTGGCCCCAGACACAACTGGCCAAGCTCCTGCAAGGGGAGCGTGCTTGGGACCCTGGCTCTTGAGCCATTACAGAGGACATTTGTAGCTTTCTTGGAAGGTCTTGTCTTCTCTCCTGTCAGTGATGCCATAGGAATTCACGTACCCTTTTGAGGGTTCCATTTTTTAATTTCCACTGTATTGTACTTGGGAGACAAAAAGGATGTTGAGTGCATTACGCACTGGAAACCTGCTGGGAACGCAAAATTAGTGAATTTGAATTAAACTTTGCTGCACTGCACTTCCTAAAACAAACATGTCATTATTTCTTTAAAATGGAGAATTATGAAAATGTACTATGAAAGCCCTAGTGGTAAGAAAAGTGTTTGAAGTACTTAGCAGATTCAGAATTACATACTTAATATGTATGGAATTTTTTCAGTTCTTCCTATAATTTATAATGGTGTGTTTTTCCTTGGGGATTATACCTCTGCCCATTTTGAGATTAAGTTCTATGCCTAAGAATGTACTAAGTCATTAAAAAAAAATTTCAATAGTTACTGTAATCTGTGCTCAATCTTTTGAAATTTGAAAATAGCAATCCTTTCTTAATGCATATTCATAGAATACTCTATGGAGAAAAATTCTACATCAAGATGAAGAGGGGTTTCTCAACTATAGATGCAAATGTACTGTTACGAATTCAAAGTAAAAGTTTTATCACGGTAGGAAAGTTAATGCAAAAGATCAGTGGTGGGAGAGGTCATCATCCAGTAGTATAATATACCAAGTATTTGTGGAAGTTACTATAAGATAAAGATATGACTTTGTGTTAAAAACACTATAAACCCAAAAATTACTTCTGGTGTTGTCAAATTAAAAGCAATTTGGCTCTTTGATTTGGAGAGTGGTTTTTGACTCTTGGATTTACTAGGAAAGAGGACAGCATCTGTGTTGAGTGAATTACTGATTTGTTCGTTGGAGGGGAGGAGTGAGGTAGCTAGTTCAGTGTCGTTATTAATTTCCATTTTCTTTTGCTCCCAAGACTACTGGGAGGAAGGACTTGACTTGTACAACGGAAAAGGGGAAAGAAACAGTATGTGATAAAGATGATGTACTCGTGGGATGTTGGGGAGAAAAATCTTTCTTCTTAAAGACGGGGGCAGGAAGAAAGTACAAGGTTGCAGAACAGCCTGTCTTCCCAGACTTTTTTATCTGTGTGTCTCTCTCTCTTTTTCTCTCTCTCTTTTTTTTTTTTTTTTAAAATCTTTCTAGGAAGTGAGGCTCCACCAGTGTTGAGAACAGCCCTAGAAAGACTTGAAACTCCTGTCTTTCCTTTTATGCCTTTTGTCGCTGCTCTGGTAACTGTGTTATCATGCTGTACCAGGCAACCACCCAGAAACTGCTCATCTTAAGAAACTCTCCCTTTTCTAAGATGCCAGTAGCAGTCTGTGTGTGGGTGTGAATGTGTAACTTGGTCCAGTTTCATCTAAACCTGTTGACCTAAGAGCATAATACAGGTGTGAAATGGTTGTTTTAATAGGAACACAGGGATCATTCTCTGTGGGTATGGTTACCGTGTGCAAGGCACAGATGCACAAAATAGAGCTAAATGAGATAGTTTGAATTTTATAAGCAGGATAGTTAGGTCGGTGTGACATACTTCATTACAGCCTCACACCCATTTTAATTGCCTGACAAAACTCAGGTCCTAGGCATATGCCACACCATATACTGTACATATATGGCGGTTGACTACTTTATGGTAATTTTCTATGGGAATTTAGCTAATGTATGAACAGCAATGTCTCTGCGTGTCTGTGAATATTGTCTAAAATAGTCATATCAGGGATGATACGCAGGAAAAAACGGCAAGTATTTAATAATACTGGACAACTAGCTTAAATAACCAAAATTAATTGGAAAAGGCATTTATATCTGACTTCGGAGGAGTTCTGGGACCTTATCTATTGAAGAAAAGCAAAGCTCAGAAGACTCAAACATGCTTTTTTAAGTGGCTATTTGCACTGCTCTCAGTTTACAAGGTGTACTGCACCAAACTAGACAGAGTGTGATTTTAGGGGATTAACTCCTTTGGATGTTGAAAACATTTTTCTGGTGTAAATCTGTGTAAGTATTTGTCTCTGGTGGGTTGACTTTGGCCAGCAGCTATAAGCATCTTGCAGCTCCTGCCTCCCCGTGGGACAGGGGAGAGGACAGGTAGAGCAACAGCGAGAATACTTGTGGCTTGAGATAGGTAGTTTAATAAGCAAAAGGGGAGTGGGGAACAAGCAGAAAAACTAAACAAGTGATGCAAAGGCAATCACTTACTACTTCTCACAAGTAGATTGACGCCCAGCCAGTGTCTGAGCAATGGTTACCTTCCCCAAAAAACCCTCTCCTCATTCTTTATTGCTGAACATGACATGATATGGCACGCAATATGCCTTTGGTCAGTTGGAGTCAGGTGTCCAGGCTGTCCCCCCTCCCAACCTCTTGCTCACCCCCAGCCTGCTTGCTGTGGGGGCAGAGTGGGGAAAAAGGGAAAGCCTTGATGCTGTGCAAGTACTGCTCAGCGATAGCCAAAACACTGCTATGTTACCAACACTCTTTTAGTCACAAATCCAAAACACAGCACCATCAGGCCTGCCAGCTAGGAAGACAATTAACTCCATCCCTGCCAGACTCAGTATAGTCTCTTATGCTGATATTGCCATCAAGCCTTAAGGTTCTTGGTCTATTCTTCTAGAGTATGCCAAATATATACAAAGCTCTTTAGAACTGGGATCATCTTCTAGAGCAGTTAAAATGTAGCCCCTGGGTAATACAATAAATAAGAGCATAAAGGGGATATAGTACACCAGTTACCTGACTGCTTGAGTAGTCTTTACGCCTCTTAGAGTTGGAGACTATCAGTAATTATATCTACATGTAAGTGTTCTGGGTACGCATCATCCAGCAATGTGTATTTTTAAACAGTAAAATACTTATATTTTAAGCCACTTCACACCTCCTCATACAGAAGAAGAATCCTTAGCTAATACTTTTAGTTCTAGTAAGTTAAATTTCTTGTTTCCATATGGAAGTCTTTCAGACCTTGTATCTCTTAAATTTCTGAAAGACACCATACAGGGCATTAGGCATGAGTTAAAACAACCTGTGCTTCCTTCATCCTTAATCTCATCCTTTTTCTTTACTCTGCCAAAGTAATTCTTGGCTTTAAGAAGGCTAAAATGGGTGGTGAGGTGGCAGACCACTCTCCCTCCGAAGAATCACTGGCACTGTTTTCAGTGATCTCTCTAATATAAGAATAGTAGATACACAAGAAGAAGCCACAACCTAGAGTTACAGGAGGGGTAAAAAAAACCCAATTGTATGATTTCCCACCGTATAATTTTGTATTATATGATTTCTCCCACCCAGGAGTGGAAAAAACTGTGTGATTTCTCTTCTGTGGCAGGTCAGTATGCCAGCCCAAAACTAGATGTGGGATCATGTCGTGGTTCTGTTTTACCTCAAACCAGGACAGATCACTTGTGTCATTGTGGGATAGAGAGGTGCAGATAGCCACGACAATGCTTGTTTGCTCGCTGTATTCCAGGAAGCCTCTCCAATTTCACCTTGGTTGTAACAGTCTGTACTACCTAAAACTTCTGCTTTTCAACACCTGGCTTGTGCTCAGCAGTTACAAAGATAAGACTGCGAATATTGCCCCCTTTTATGCGTAAATTCATCACCTTGACTGCAAAAAGCCCTCAATTAGATAATTTGCAGTTTGCAAGGGCAGGTAAACTGCATTTATTTCATAGCTGAAATAAATTTTAATAAGCAGTAATCAGTGTTCTCTGGTTTCCTTTTCAAATGAAAGGTTAGAGGTACAAAAACTGACCTGTAAGTTTTAATCCAGCATTCCTCATCAGGGGGAGCACTTGACAGAGCTGACAAATGAATATGACTTGTTCTTTTGAATCTTGGATTTTACCATGTAAACAACTTTACTGTAGTGATGAAAAAACCACAACGAATAATCCAATGAATAACGGTTATTTGAATTCTTAGCAAGTTTGAAGCAGTGCTGCAGATGTTAGCTGCCTGTTTCCAACACTGAGTGATTTCAGCACTCATTTAAACAAACGGGAAGATGACCTACATTATAGACATCACCCTTTGTACTCAAAGCATTGTGTTATTTTTTTTATTTTGTTGGTTTGGCTGACGGAATACTGGTATAACAAACCCTGATAATCAACAGCTTCGTGAAGACTTTTGTTGGAGTTGTTTTGGTTTTTTGCCTGCATCTTCACATGATGCCCAAATGAAATGTTTAAAGAAAATGCTGGATGTGGTATTTTCTTAGCAAAAGCAATCATAGTCTTTGGGATTTGGGCGTCATGAATGATGAGACTTGTCTTTGTTTCTTGTGGTCATATGAACAGGAATATTGTATAATTTGTGCACGAAGTTACATGAAAGAAAACATCGCTATCAATTTTCTTAAATTTCTCTTAAATACTAAATTTTCTAAATTTCAAACAACTTGGGTCAAAAGCGGCTGCTCTGACCAGTGTTACCCCAGCTACAAAACTTATATAGATTAATATATCTAAACATAAAGAGATCCTGATGGTGTGAGGACACTTACACAACAAATTTCAAGTAGACTTTGATTCGCCTTTCTACTTAATCGTTATGCTATACTCGTCTTGACACAGAAGAGCCTATTTTGAAAGCATATGGCCTGGAAAAGTATTGCTAAGCAGGTGTAACAGAAATTTTTCTCATAATGGCTCCAAATAATTCAGATAAATATGTCATGGATGGTTGTTCCTGACATGAGGGAGTATATAATGTACAGAAATGATGACTTGTGGAAGACTGACTTTGAAGAACCTCATTCTTCGCAATAACTGAGCTCCAAATGTATAAAACCCCAGTACAACTGCATAATGAAGGTGATTCACTTATGTTTCAAGGTTTTTTCAATCTAGAAGTTGCTTTGGGTGAGAGAGATTTTATTGATTTATTATCTTACTGGTCTACACCTAAAATATTCAGTTGAAGAAGGATTTAAGTATTTTCAAAGTTTTTTTTTTTTTCCTCTCCATTACTTAGAATTTTAAAAATAACTCTTTCTGGAAAAAGAAAATAACCTTTCTAATGTAAGACTCGATTAACATCTGTCTGAAAACATTAATCCTGATTCTGGTGGTGACAAGGTAGAAGGAAATGGACTATTGCCTTTTTAAAACTAGAATGGTGCAGGTAATTCTGTTTCAAGCATTTGAATTGGTCCTTGGTAAAGCACTGGCCCAGGTTGCCCAGAGAGGTCGTTGAAGCTCTGTCCCTGGAGGTGTTCAAGGCCAGGCTGGACGTGGCCTTGGGCACCCTGGGCTGGTGGGAGGTGTCCCTGCCTATGGCAGGGGGGTTGGAACTCGGTGATCTTCAAGGTCCCTTCCAACCTAAACCATTCTATGATTCTATGAATGGAATGATGACTTTATAAATTAATTTTAGGTGCTGCTTGCTGTTTTACTGAGAAATATTTGTAAAATTGGTTTGGATATAGTGCAAAAAAAAGGTGTAATGAACGAGGCTCCTGGCTTTGCATGTAATCACTAAGTGTTTCATTGTGGTGGAATGGTGGTGCAGATCCTGGGATTTTATGCATGGAGGAGGGGTTTAAAAAAAGTTTAGAGTGTTTATGGTTGAACATAAAGCTCCAGCTGTGATCAATCCATATGGTAAACTGGTGCATGTAAAGTGTTAGTTCTATATAAGCTGATCTAGCCTGAAGATTAATTTGAAAAGTAAAAAGGGACAATGTTCAGCTCAGAATTAAAAATTTCGAGGATTCTGGTTGGTTTGCCATCTGTTCTTTAAAAATGCGCATTTGAATTGGCATAAAATTTTAGTATTTGTTGACAAACTAATAGGCATAAAATAAAATTAGAAATCAGTTCCAACCTTCCTTAGTCCAACCAAACCTGATCCAATTACCTAGTTCTTCACCTCAGAATCAGTAAAAGGATCTGAGTGAAATTGTGAATACAAAATGTGGGGCAGCGTAAATTGAACTCATCCCCGTGATTCAGATTTTGTGACATCATATGGTTGCAAGAAGAGGCAGTACACAGGGGAAAAAAAACCTAAAGTCCTTTGAATAAAATGGTGTTAAGGGACATGGTAGAGTAAGATGGTTACTTGGAGGTTTGCCATAAAAGACGTATCTTTATAGAAGATATCATATCCTCAAGGCTATAAGATGCTTGTAATGGAGCAGAGAGTACAAACCAGATTTCCTCACAGATCTGAGAAAAGAATGGGCTATGAAATCTAGATGAGGTGGAAGGGGGGCTGCATGCTTAGAAAGCCTTTCAGAAGAGAAAGAAGAAAATGGAAACCAATGTAAATCTTTTGTTGTTTGCTTGGAGGTTTTTTAACTTCGGTATCCTTCAGGAAAAGGTGCAATTTTGGGATCTCAAACTGCAAATAACTGGTTCATAGATCTTGTTTTTTAAAATAAACTTATTTTAATGTAATTGAATTAGCAGATGCCATAAAATTAAGCTCTGGGATGCTGTAGAAGTAAGGAAGGATTGCTACATGATGCAGGCCTATCTTAATCACAGTAGGTGCTTTTTATCTTTTCAAGATTGCGTTCTCAAGTTTCTGGAATGAGTAACATCAAAATTTAAAAATGTCTGTGGATTTAGTGTTGGGTTTTTTTTTTTTTAAATTTTGTTTTAGTGTTTTAGATCCCTTCGGATCTGTAGATGAGTCACTCTACTGCATGCTTCATTCATAACCCTGTAGATAGCTTCACTCCCTGCATCCATTACTGGGAGGAAAGGCTCCACCAGATGGAACTGAGAGGTGACGAGATCCCATAGCCTTTTAGAGATAACCTCAATCTTATTCTTCCATAACTACAACACTGAATGTCTTCATTGTTGGAAGATGAGTAAGGCATAGTAAGGTTGTGGGGAAAATTGTACTTAAACCTGCTTTTCCAGTCTTTGTAGAAATTGCTGAGACAACGTACTAAAGTTGAATATAAACTGCTTGTGAAAATCAAGTATGTTTTGAGACAATAAAAGCAATGTGCTTCTTGTTAATGCACTTTGAACCATTGCAGACTGTAGTACTACCACTGTGTATGTGTCTCTTATTACTGTACAGGTACCCATTTTCTGCTTTGTTTACAGTAAGCATTTTCTTTGGCATGGGTACTTAGTATTGAAAGCAAACTCTAAAGTTAAAGGAACATTTAAGCGGTGGTCTG
Organism: Pluvialis apricaria; assembly: GCA_017639485.1. Classification (NCBI taxonomy): domain Eukaryota; kingdom Metazoa; phylum Chordata; class Aves; order Charadriiformes; family Charadriidae; genus Pluvialis; species Pluvialis apricaria. The sequence goes on from CM030014.1 coordinate 29,917,050, forward strand.
TTGAAACAGAATCAAAACAGTGCCAGTCTGTGGTGCTGAGTAAGTGTTTTTATGCATTTTGTGAGCCTCTAACATGCATTTCTAGGCCAAATAAATGTATAAAAATGAATGTGTTGTGTTTGTCTGAATCAAATATAAAATAGGAAAAGAAGGCTGAAGTGATGCACAGTGTAATCTGCAAGAGAGACGGGAGAGGGAGGAGATGGGCTGTGGAATCTCCATTCTTGGAGATAGTCAAAAGTTGGGTGTATAAGGCCCTGAGCAAGTGGATTTAACTTCAGATTTGACCCTAATTTGAAGAGTTGGTTGCACGAGGTGGCTTCAAAGGATTCATAATGACCAAAGTTATTATGTGACTCTACGATCGTATGAATAAAATACTAGCACTTGCAATTGTATTTTATTTACAAAACTGGCTTGGATATGCAATGTTGAATTAGTAGTATCTTGCCATTTACATTAAAAACTGGCAAGACCAAATCTGCAACACTGCGTAGTGGAAACTAATATAAAAGTTTTATTGACTGACTTAGTTGTCTTGAAAGAGAAAACTTTTGGAAACTGCCATCAATTGCTTCAATTTGGGCTCACACAGCTGAAGAGTGGGAAAACAGGAAAGCAAGACATACAGACTTGAATTTTTTTAAAAGTCTCACAGGTATTCTTTTTGGGGTAAAAAGTTGATTTGATATTGAAGTGACAAAAGGAGGGGAAATAATTGTATTGTTCATATTTTTCCTTACAGAATAAATAAAAATGGGTGAAACTTTGTAAAATGTAGGACTGGTGTGAAAGACTTGATCATCAACATATTGTAATTGCACCACTGCAGTTTGCTGAAGCATTTGCTAGAAAGAGCAATTACAGTAAAACATAATCAGCACTTCATCTCATAATAGTGCAGACTGTTCAAAGCTGTTGGAAATTCTACAGTGCCATGTGTGCACATTTGGCATGCTGCAAATAGTGTTAATTTAACAATAAGAAAATGCTTGCAAATCATCATGAGAAGTAGCAGCAACTGTGGCACTGTGTACTATTTTCTCATGGTTAAAACTTGAGATTGGAAATCTAGGTTCTGTTACTTCCTCCAGCACAAATGCATGTCCTGCTTTTAGGCAGGTGCATCTGCTTGTTTTCTAGGCTTGCTGAGCATCCAAACCATCTTTTGAGAAGTGCAAAGACTGAGCTTTAGTGACAGAAGTGTTCAGTACTTTAGACTTCCCCTTTTGTTACTTTGATTCACTTTTTGTAAATCACACTAGTTCTTTCTGCACTTATCTGATTATTGTTTAATTCAAATTAGAGACACAGAATTGGGACTAAGATCCAGGGCCCAGGGTTCCCAGTCTGAGCCATATGTCCTCATTGGAAGAACAGCTATGATGCAATTTTAGTTTTTCACCATATACCTGTGCACCTCAGTGTACGATTTCCAGTGTAGGAGTATAAAATCTCAACGGAAGTAGTGGAGTATGACCCAGCCCCAAACTGGTTTGAGTTATCTAAAAAACGGTAAGGTGACGATGAGGATATGTATCTCCAGCAGGCAGAGGAAATTCACTGTCATAGATTTTGCTTGCAAATTCGGTTTCCTCTATTCTTCCCGTGTTTTTGATGGTACCCTTTACAGAGAGTAGAGCCCAGCATATTTTTAGGCAGAGCTGTGCTCCCTTTACCAAGGGGAAATAACTGGCCTCTGGAGCTGCTGTCAAGAAAGTTCATTTGCAGCTGAAAGGCAGTAGTCAGCGCAACCTTCAACTTTGTGAGCCTTGCTTCCTTTTGCCTATTGGCTAGATTTTTCTGCAGCAGAAACAAATTATATCACAGTCCACAAAACTCAAACATCAACTGGAGTTTATTGCTGTTAATAGTTTGAGAGGATCCATAGCCATTTGTGTGGCAAGAATAAGGCTTGTGAAGCACTGTGAAGAGCTCCTGTAGGCCTTTGAACTGCAGGGAAATCCATTGCGCACTGTTTCCATCCCAGGTATTTCATGTAGCTATAGTCAGTGGTAAGCTCTGTGTATGGAATACATCAAATCACAGCAGTAGTACTTACTAGTACCTAACCACACATCTAGGTTTATTTTAGTTTGTGGTGTGTTGTTGTTTTGTTTTCTTTTTTTTTAACATTCACCCAGTGCTAGCTTAAAGAAAACTGTTTAACTATGGGACTGTCAGTGTTCCCTAACAGACCAAAGGTCCTGATCCTGGAAAATTATCTATTTCTGGTGACCTTAGACTGATGGGGCTCTATACTTTCCCATCAACATGGGGCAAGAGTTCTTACATAACACAATACAGATTTTGTTAGTCCAAAGGATAGTATAAAGTTATGCTGTGAAACAGTGAAGTATATAAAATTCAGGTTATATTCTGTCTTTTCCTGTAGGAAGCGTTGTATTTTTGTGAACATTTGAACACAGATAATGATGAAGCTAATGAACTATGGGTGTCTTGATTCCATTAAGTAGGATTCTAATGGGGATAATATCTTGTAATGTCTAGAGTTAGAATTCATTTGTGACTTGAAACAGGTGGAAATGCTAAAACAATACACAACTTAATGAAAACTAGCTAGCTAAATATGTATATTTACTGGCCTCTGACGTGGTAACGTGAGAAGTGTGGGGAGGACATAGTCACCTGAAAATGCTTGGAAGAGGGATGTGCTATGAGGGAAAGAGTGGTGTAGATCTGACGAATGGGATGAATTCTTCAAAATGAATATTTCTCTTTTCAAGACTTGGGTAAACCTTCAGAGCAAGGGCAGTGTAGTTTCTTGGGGATAATTAATTTTACCTTTCATTTGTTGCTAGTTAAGTTGTAAAATTCATTCATTTAGTAGGGATCAGCTTATTCACAGTAACTTGTTGAGTTTCTGAGCTGGAGTATAAAATACTTTTTTAATAGAATCAAAGGAACAAAATTTCTTGAATAATTTCAGTGTTACTAGACAAAAAAATCACGAATTTGCATGTCGGTTTAAAAAAGTATAAATCTGAGTCAATGCCAAATATGAGCAAAGCGCCATATGTGACAAATCTCGATAACTAAATTTGAACAATAGTTGTATTCCTTCTGAGTTGTGCCTACTGCAGCAGGCTAGGTTTGAGAGGGTCTCGTGGTGAGATGACTTTATCATTCTGTTGCTTCGACAATCCTACTGGGAGGATACTGAAAGGCTGGGGAAACAGCGGGCAGCTAGGCTGTAGCTGATGACAGAGTTTTGCTTAAAACCTGCCTGTAGATCTCACAAGTGGATTTCCATAGTTGAAAACTGTTTCAAAGCTGAAAGTAAGTAATATTTCACAAAATCTGTTTCTGAATATAAGAAAATGTATTTCAGATTCATCTTAAATGCTGCCTTTGTTTCCCTCTGGAAAGACACCACGCAGACCAGTGTAATAAAGCTTCTGTTGAGAAATGCAGCTGTGGAAAAATCCTTGACCCTTTCAGGAAATAGAGAATTTTATTTTCATGCAAACAAAAATTGTAGAGACTTTTCAGTTTGTGATACTGTGTCTGCATCTGAACGTGGAATCCTTCTGAATGAATGCTCTTATCTGGAATATGTGCAAGTACTAGCTCTTTTTCAACAGGAGTGGTTTGTGACTAGGTAGGTACGGAGCAAAATAAGGGGAGGGAAAAAAAAGTAGAAGCAGTAGTCATCTTATTTCAGGCATATAGGTGAAGCAGTAGATACACTAAGGAACACTGGAAAACTTAAAGAGATTTTCATATCAGTGATGGATTTGCTGAAATCATGTGCCTCAGTAACTCAACATGAGTGTGATGTCTGATAGCATTCTGAAGGCTTATCGAAGGTAAAACCACACAGGACTGATGTTCTTAAACCAAGAACTAAAAAATCCTATGTGGGGCAGAGAGAATCTCTTAACAGTTGTCTTTCAGTTAGACATCATAATTTTAAGTTGAGTTTATATCATGAAGATCTTGCCATCATCTGGGCTTGTTGTATAGAGCCTTGTACGTATGTGACTTCAGGTTCCAAAAGCAGAATAAGGATGTATGTGTGAAGCTTGCTCCTGTAAACACTTGCTGGAAAGTATTCTGCTTGCTACTCTGAGTAGGCTCAGTGAACTGGGAAAAACATGTATAAATCTCCCTCAAAGCTTGCATCGCAGCACATTCAGGTGCCTAAAATTAAACACCTAAGTAAGCCTTCTGGATTTGAGAACTCCCAAAGCTCCCATTAAAGATATTAATGCAAAAGTAGAGCAAGTTCCAGTAACCGTTGGGAGGGGTGAAGTTATTTGAATTGCTGTTGTCAATAATTTTGATTTTGATTCTAAAGCTAAGGCTGATACTCTGCTGACCAGTAAATATTGTCTATTGATTCTGTCACCTGAATCAATGTCTCCTGAACTGTATTCTGCTTTCCCTTGATGCTTGCTTTCTTAAGTATGGGATGCAGGGGGCAGAAGCAACTCGTAATTACCATTTAGCCTTTGAAAACCTCAGTTTTGGCTGCATAAAACTTAACCAAATGCATAGCCTGTGTGACCAGCAGTGGTCATTAATACAGGGTGATTCCATTTGTGTTTGGTAGGGGAGGGGTGTTGCATGGCTTGGGGTGTGTCTAATTAGCACTTATTACACCATGTTGTTCCTGCTGATTGGGGTGTTTTAGTAGCCTATTCACAGCCTTTTATTCTTTTTCCCTGAAGAAAACCAGGCAAAGTGAAATTGCTTTGTTAAAGTAAGAATGAGATGAGTTTTATCTCTGAAGAAATAGTGTTGTCATAAAAGTGTGTCTCCCAAAGGCAACGTTTTCCATTAAGAGCGAAAGATTTAGCGAATGTCCATTAGTATGGGATACCTTCTGGTAATAGCTAGGCAGTGAGTTCCAGGCACACTTACAGGTCGTTTACAGAGCAAACGCTTGAAGATTGGTTGTTTGTTTGTTCAGTTTTTTTATACCTGTGCAAACTCTGGTATGTCTTTTATGACATTTTTCTTAGAATCTTGCTTTTCTAATCTTGAACCTAGTTGAGCTCACCCCTCTGTCTACTCAGAATATAAGTTGGTTTAGAAGGATTTTGATCAGACTTTAAAATTTCCCAAAAGGCAGCTTATTTTCAGAAATATCAGAATCCCCTTCTTGAAAATGGAGAGGGAGATGCTGGCTAATAGGGATGTGTTTTATGAAAGTATCAGCTTCACTTCTTTGTTTTTCTTTACCTTCCTCCTGTAGTGTGTTCAAGATGCTTGTTTCACTTTTTTTAATTTAAATTTGATGGAGAATCGATATCTAGATTACCTTTTTTCTTTTTTTCCCATTTAAGTGAGTAGATTGTGTTTGAGAGTTGCAGCCCAGGTGATCCCCCTTCTTTATGCTCACATTACCTTGGATATATCTGTATTATCATCCCATCTATTGACCTTGGCAGAGAGAGATTATTTAATTTATTAAGCAATTTCCACTATTGAATGGCATAGATCATGATTGCCAGCTGTTGCCAGAGATGGCTTAAGAGGCTAAAATGGTGGATTTAAACTACCACATTTTAGATAATATCACACAGCAGTGGCTGTAATAATAATCTCGGCTATTGTTTGCACAGGCACTGTAGCTGTGGTGTTGACTGTAATGATGGTTGCTTAGACTTTTTTTTAAAAGGACCAAATATTCAGTCACAACTTTTTTTGTCATAAATTTTTCATAGTATTTCCACATGGTATGAGTGTGTTTATATTTTTCTAACCCTCTTCCACTTCCCCTGATCCGGTATTTAGCCATTCACCCTGTGTCCCCAGTGTGGAAGAATAGATGAGGGCAAATTAAATTAATTTTTAAATTATTCTTATAAGAATTTAAAAATGTGTATTATTTCAAAATGCCCTTTTTGATACATTAAATTATTACTTTTTTAAAGCAAACTGATTTTTTTTGCTTTGTTCAGGAAAAAAAAGGTTAATTTATATAAAACTAAACTTAATCCAGGAGATTAAAATATTTCACATCAAATTTTAAGCAAACTAAATTTTTGTTTGTCTATCTTAATTGGTTCTCTAGAATGTTAATCTTAAGTCCATGAAAGAACTTGAATATATCACTGGAACAAACTAAAAATGGTAAAAGAAGTTTATCAATTGAAAAAAAAAAAAAAAGGAGCTGTTGGGATGGAGAATTCATTAAATTCTTGGACCTGGAAATACCAATATGAAGGTTGAACGGGAAACTGGCTCCACATCCCTGAGGGAGGGTAAGGGTGACCAATAAAGGCAGGTTGAACTGTCCCCTCAGATGATGGGCCTCATATCTTTCCTGTGCATTGAGGTGACCTCAGGAAGTCAGATTGTTCCCAAGAACTCCAGCTTGACTCTTCAACTTCTGCATCACTTGCAAATTCGGGGTTGCTTCTTGAATAATGTCCAAGGGATCGTTCAGATTGGAAGGGACCATGAGGTGACTGCTCCAGCCTCCTGCTCAAAGCAGATGCAGCACTGGATTCAGAGTGGGTTGTTTAGGGCTTTGCCCAGTAGGGTCTTGAAGGAGACTGCACAGCTTTCTGGGCCCTGGTTCCAAAGCTAGGTTTTCCTCGCAGTAAAAAAATGTATATAGCCGGTTGGAACCTCCTCTGTCTCTAAGTGTTGTCTCTTGTTCTACTGCCATACACCTCAGCAAGGAGCCCTGGTCCTGTTGAGTCTGGCATAAAGTTTATTCTTTCAAATGCTGGCATAAATAGAATTGTACTCTCTGTGTGTATGTATATACTATAGGCTTTTATAGCTTCTTACTCACTGCGAAACCCAAAACTGAGATGACCCAAACAAAACATCTCAAAAACATAAGCAAATTATGAACAATAAATTTAAATTGTACTGTAGGAGGCTACTGGGAAAAAAAAACAACAAACAACATTGGTCAGAAGAATGTATTTTAGGAGAATGCAGCCAATTTTTTCATAACTTAGAGCTGTCATGCAAATGGTGACTGTGTAGTTGTTTCTCTGTTCTTTTTGACCTTCTGCCCTCAACTTCTTGGTAATTTATTAAACTCCCGATAAACCTTTTAACACCTACAACTTTTTCCTTGTAAGTAGTAACAAACTACCGTTTCTGACAAACTTCAAGTTTTTACTTTTTTGTTAAAGTTGGAAGAAGTCTTTTCCCCATCATTAAATTTTAACATTTCACATTTTCAAGTATTTGGCTACTAACACAGGATTACTTTTAATGAGAACTCAAAGCTGATTTCTCACCAGCTGTCACAGTCAAATAGCTTGGCATTAAAAGCTATCAGAGAGAGAAGCTGTAAAAATGACATCAATGGCTAAATTAAAGGTTTGTTGGGAAATTTATAGAAACTACGGGTTTACAGTTTCAAAGACAATTAATTACAAGTGGACTGGTATTTTTTTACCTTTCATCTTTAAATATTTTAAAATGCATTACCGTCATATTAAAAACGTGGTATTTTCTTTTGACTTTTTTGGGCTCTGTTCCCATTCCTTTGTGTTGCAAGACTCTGACTTACTTGGCGTTATTGACTGCTTCGTATTTTATGATGGTTAAACATTAAAAAATGCTGAGTTTCAAGATTTGTGTTTTAAGCTGTTCATTTTAGGTATAATATCAGTTCTTAGAAATGTCATTTCCAGAGGGGCTAATTCAAGAAAAAATGCAATTGAGCATAATATTTAATAACATTTCAGAAGATGAATTGGTTTTTCTCTTTCTGGGGGTATTGAAAGCGCTTGTTTGTATGGGGACTGCTTTTCCATTGAAGTCCTATTGCTAGAATGGGGTATAACATGTTGCTTGTTTGACATAAGCTTTTAGAAAAGATGGTTTATTGGGCAGTTTGAGAGGTGTAGGGGTGTTACAAATGAAGGTATGCAGGACTGTGGGGTCTTTTGAGTGATTTTTGAAAGAAGTCATATTTCTGCAAAAATTTTTTCTCTGTCTCGCTTTTACACATCTTTGTCAAATGTGATTTCTGCTAATGGGAGAAGCTCTCTCAAGCTCAAAATAAACTCAACCAAACAAAAAACCCCAACAACCCCCCCAAACTTTAGCTGGTGTCATTAACTGTCTCTCCTTTTGAAGGCAAAGTTCAAAAGTGAATACCTGACTATAAAATTCATCCTTGGAGAAATCAAATGGAGGTACAAAATGTAACATACAGTTGTCACGATCACTATTTAAAATGTAGTTTCAGAGAGTGAAGAGATTCTGAGTGTTCTGAGGGCAGGATACAGAATTATGTATTATTTAGTTAATACTAAGTTATCATTTTAATGGTTCAGCTGGATGGGCTGATGGGTGGTTCACATTCTCTGTTGTGGGCTCCTGTTTTCCCCAGTACTTCACCTTTCTTGTCATTTGCCAGCTTTGTGAGAGCTCATCTGCTTCGGTGGGAAGAGATGTGTCATGATCAGTGAGTGCTTTTTTATTATGAAGCTATTGCCATAGGCCAGTTGTCCTAGTTTAAGTGGCCTTGCGTTTCAGAAGTGCAGGGCACGCACAGTATGGATGAAGCGTGTGGGGCCAGGGGTAGATGGAGGTGTTGAAGACTAGGGAAAAAACATTTTTCGTCAAGTTCAAGTTCCTATGAAAGTTGTGCGTACCTTTCTAACCGAAAATCCAACATTTTCCTTTGGTATTATAAAGCCTTTTCTTTCCATTTGTTACAAAAGAAACCCCATTAATTAGATGCTTATGAATGCTTAAACTGTTAGGGTCAATGTTGGTTAAGGATGGTTGGATAAGGTGTATTTTTATCAGTGCTCACTACCAAATGCAAACTGTACTCAGACCTTTTTTTTTGAGGTTGGTGTTTCATGCTTCAGAAGGTATAATTTTTCTGCTCATAATATGAAGCTGGTTTAATCTCTGATGTATTTTATCAAAAATAAAATAGATTTACTGCAAAGTAATTAATACTCTTCAGCATTGCATTTTTATGCTATATATGATATTGTGGGTGCAATTCATTTTTCAATATGAGTAATAGAAGAAAGTCCCAACTTTGTGGTGGATGTGAAGTTAGGACATAGCCTTTCTCTGTGTATCATAGCTTGGAGCATAATTTGCCCTCCACGTTGACTCCTGTAGAAAGCTTTATTTATCACGGGCTCTAAGCCACTGTTCTGTGGTGCAGAGCATTTCAATCCTGTGCTCTTATTTGTGTGTAGGGGTGAATATCCTTCATTTTGCTCTTATGTAAAAGCATTCTTGTTCTGAAGTACAAATCAGACTTTTATGTCCTTTCGCAGTGGGAGCTGGGAAAGCGCTTTCGGACCGTTTTCAGCCGTGCCTTCTGCAGGAGGCAGCGTGCTGCACTCGCAGCTGCGGCACAGCCTTCCCTGCCTCATTAAGGTATAAATTAGTGAACACACACAGATCCCTGCAGATGTTCTGTGTCCCCTTCCTGCTCTAGACTCTGTGCCTCTCAGTGTGGGGTGCAAAGCATTTTTCCACCCGTGGCTGCCCTCCAGGCCCTGAATTACACACACAGCCCCCCCCAGCCCCGAGAGGTCAGGGTGGCTGCAGGTGTAACCTCTGTCCTTTTCTTGACAGCGTGGATTTCCAGTTGAAAGAGAGCATCATCTTGGACAAGAAGTTTTTTAGGACAGAAGTATTTTGTATAGCTTTTAGCACTCCGGCTCCTGATGGCAGCCGCTGGGGAAGAATAAAATATTCATTCATCGGCATGACAAATAATAAAACCTGCACTGGAGTCTTGTTATCCCGTGGCTGATCCGACCTCTGCTTAGCACTGCTGGAAACTTTTTCTTTCTCTTGTCAGACTACTTCAACATGAAATGAGCCATCTTAAAGTGCAGTCTTTCCATTGGCAATTAATCCCTACTTCAAATGAAGATCTGTGCTCAAGCAGATGATGAACAGTATCTGGAGGAAGAATTGAGGCTTTAACAACAACAACAAAAACATGCTGAATAGCATCATTTTTAAAGTGGGACTGACAGGAGATATTATTCCTGTCAAAACTCCAAGCAGTAATAAGTCCAGAAAAGGAACAATCAAACCCTTTGGTTTTTTTTCTTCCTTATGTAGAAATAGTGTAGAGATGTAGCAAGATTGAACGGTATGTCGTTACAACATCAGTGGAACCTTTAAAGCTTGTCCTGAAAATTAGGCAACACCTCATCAGCAGTTCATTTTTGCACCAAAACCCCTGTGGTGTTAGTGTTCTTGCAATTTTGTTAGTGGCACATGATGACGAGGGATTCGGCTCCCGTTCTTTCTTTGGCGCTAACAGCGTATCCCCTATGTCATCTGAACTCAAGGCTTAGATAAGCTTCTAATGTTGGGAGAGCAGGGACAGGGAAATTTATTCCTCTTAGAACTCTTACTCTTCAGTAGGACCAGGATGTACTCTAAACCTTGCATGAAATATGTGATCTCATTTGTGTGGATTTGATTTTACTTTGAAATTTGCCAGTTCTTCCAAAAAAAACACCTGAAAACAAATTTATTTCTGTTTTCTATCCCAGAAATTGGCAGAGCTATTCAAATATAAATCAGAAGAGAATTTTCAAATCTTGAATATTCATAACCTAAAGTAATTTTATTCAGAAAATTATGTGCGGAATTGTCAGCTACCAATGATGAAGGAAGATGTTTTTGAAGGCGAAAAGTCTTTAAAAGCTGAAGCTAGAGCATTGTTTCAAACTCCCCTCTGACTCTGATATTTTCATACGCAACTATACCAGTTGTGTGTTGTAGAGATTGCAGCACTCCTTTGAAATTTCCAATTATTTGAGACCTTCCAATTATGTCTCTTATTGATCAGCATGCTCGAGACTAGTGTAGGCATAATCAATGATCTGTGACCCTCTGGGAGGTCTCTAGTGTGCTAATTCAAAGCTTGTAGATAATTCAGGAACAATAGCATAAGCTTTTGTGGGTTTAGGATGTTTGCATTGGAATTAATGCACTCGCTAGTTCAAACCAAAGGCTTTGCAAGCCAAATGTCAGCTTAGTTCTCTGTTAAACAGTTTCCTTTAACATGTCACTAGAAACCTGTAAATTACCGTGGTAATCTTCATCTAATTCCAAATACAAACCCAACATTTATTTGTTAATAATGTAGAAAAAGCTTGAACAGAGAAGCCTTTCTGTGCTTCAGCATTTCCTCTGTTTCATAAATGGATAAAATAAATACAGCCTAGTAATTTAATGACTACTTTAGTAGTCTCAAGGCCATAATTTACTGAAATGTAATGAATTATTATTTGTGAGAGAGCATGGCATGGCAGACTTTATTTCTTTTTTTTTTTTTCCTTGAAGCCGCCTTCATTATATTGTGGTGGTTTGTGGGTTTTTTTGTTTTTTTTTTCCTTGGGGAATAAATTGAACGGGAATGGGTTTTAAGAGGGAGATGATGTAGCATCATTTATTTTTTTTTTCCCCAGAAACAAAAAGTCTGCGATGTGATTAGTATGTGAAGAAAACACTGAAGTGAAAACTTCTCTGCTATTATAATTTAGTCTTGATTCTGATGTGCCTTCTGTTCTGCCAGTCTTGGTGTTAGTCTGCTTGAGAGTTAAGGGAAGGTGGAGGGACACTTAATAGCAGTCAATTGGCTTGATTTTTCTAGTAGCCCATGTGGGTAAATATAGCAAGTTTAGAAAATTGTCAATTCTTGCTGCACAGTATCAGGAAACTCAGCTTTCTCTGCACCTTTCTGGGCCTGTACTTAACAGTACTTAAAGGCTCCAGGAGTCAATACAAATGAGAATTTACAGGAGTTACAGGGATTCTGTTATGCTGCAAGGTTCTGAAGTTTCTTTAGTTTTTTTATGATCGTTCACAGACTGTGTATTATTAGCCTTGAATCAAATAAAAGCATTTAACTTTTCTCGACATAGGAAATTTTTGATGTGCCCACTTTGGTTTTTAAAAGTTACAAAAATTCATCTAAATATTTTTCTTTTTGTAATTGATTTTTGCTAAAGTCAACATTTTAGCTGTCAGGCTATTTTAGCACATCTGGAGTTAGTGGCAAGCAGGAAGATATGTTGATAAAAATGTCTATCAGTGTTTTCAAATCTCTTTCATCACAAAATAAGAATTCTGTCGTTTCTGTGCTGAACTGAAACCTAGCCAGCTCCAAACCTCACTTCAGTTTCTTCCTTTTTCTCTTAAAATAATTTCTGCTGTGCTACAAGTTCAACCATAAAAGTACACTATGAAAGTAAGTTACTGCAGTCTGTTCTGCCTGGGCTCTGTTAATGGCTGTCTGCCCAGTTTGCTGAAATCTTTCATTGTGAAGGACCCTCTGGCGTGGTTGCTACATCAGTCTGCAACCAATATTCTTTCCGAGTCATTCTCTTTGGGGGAAGAAAGAGATGTCTGACAGACTAGCTAAGAGTAGGAGAGTGTCTTCAGGCTTGACTTTTTGATCCTGTTAGTCCCCAGGCATAACTATAATAATGCAAAAAGCTGAGTTAACTTATCTCCTTGTCCTAAGAGATGTGTTCTGGTTCACTTGTCATGTCAATGCTTACACTTTGTTATCACACAAGTCTCCTAGAAAACGCTTCACTTTATAAGCAACTGTAATTTAAGTACAGCACTGTGATAATAGTTTACACATGCTGATATTTAATGGGGATCAATAAGTCTTATGGGTAGGAATATAGGTAATCTCCTGTTACTCATGTATCACATGAGATCAGAAAGCTCCTGCTTAAATTCAAGATCATAACAAGAATTAAGGTAAGATGGTTGGGTGATCAGGCTGCGTGTTCAGTTCATCTTCCTAGTCAAGTAGTCTGCAGCACACATGCTAGGATTGATGCTACGTTGCAGAGAAACAGGGACTGTCTGGTTAAAAAAAAAAAAAGCTGTGTGAGAACTTATTTATCTTCTTACTCTCCTATCCTTTGATTAGTTTATAAATCAATTTACTATTCATTTAGCTCAATAAGTAAGAAGCTTTATGAGGAAAGTGGATGATCTGAGATGGCTGTGTTTGCTTTTGTAGGGTTCTTAATTTTTTATTAAGGACAAGTGGAGATCATATCTATTCCTTCTGTGTTGGATTGTCCCCATGGCATTTAAATGTCCTCTGCATTTATAGGAGACACATAGCCTCTTACAATACATAGAAATAATTGTACAGAGCTTGTGTCGAATTATTCAGAACCACAGAAAAGGGAGAAAGCATACTGTAAGAGTAAAGGTGTGTTGCAACCAAAGGCTGCTTATGTTTTGTCAAAATTGTGCCTCCTGTGTCTACCAGCAAAAAATTACTATGATCCAGATGAGAAAACCCTCTTCATTAGCTAATCATTTATCTGTTATATTAGATGCTTGAGCTATTACATTTTGGTTTTTTGCAATCAAATTTATAGTAGCCACTTTTTATTTTCTATAAACAAAAATATAGCCGTCTTTCCTTCTGAAAGCCTGAGGATTTCCCATTTAAATGGAAAGTAGCGCAAGTTTTGTATTTCCAGTCTCTCAAGCTACCAAATGTAGGATTCTCAGACAACCAGGTGCTATCTTGAATCCCTGAGATATTACCCTGATTCCTTTCCTCTCCGAGTACTTGTCTTCACTAGGGCTTTTATCATGTTTCAGAAGGAGAAGCAAGAGCTGCATTGTTCTCTTGGAGTCTCGGTAGTATGAGATGCTGTAACGTAACTTGTTTCTACCCCTATGGATCTCATTCTAGAAACTGGTAATTTGACCAATCTAGGTATAGAATGCCGCACAGTAATCGAGGCATAGCAAATAAAAAAAGAACTTTTTTGAAGGCTTTTATATTTAAATAGCTTTTCCATCTCTTAAAAACTGTAGGAAAAGTAAAGATTCAACAGTGTTGCTCAAAATATGACTTGCTACTGTAATAATATATCACTACAAAAAAATGTGTTGTATGTGTTTCTTCATTAGATGGGGTAAAGCTCTGTATAGTTCTGTGACCTTCCTGGTGAATTATCCTGGAATGTATGTTAAGTTGCACAAAGACATTTACCAGGTCACCCAGACATGTGAAGTTTAATTTTATGCATCAGCAGCCAATTAGTTCAATAGGGGTGAATATTTAGGATACAGAAAAATCTATCCCTCCTCAAAAAAGATTACAGCATATTTTGGAAGTAATGTAATTTCCGTGATTAGAAACACTTTATCAGCTATCATGAAATATGTATTTCTCTTTGCAAATTAAGCTTTCCTCATAATCAAGCTTTGGCTTAATTGCTCTACAGAGAAAATGCCAATAAACAAAAAAAGAATAATTTTAAAAGACTTCTGACAATAATGCGTGTTGATCTTTAGAAAAGAGTAAACAGTTCCTTAGCACTAGCCTGGTTTTGCCAGCAACTGCTCTGTGAAAAGACTAGTTGTTGGGTTTTTTCAAGATACATGATAAAAGTTGCAGCCCTATAGAAAAAAAAACATTCCAGTTGTTCTTCCATCCAAGGCCATGTAATTTCAGTTGCTCGCTTAACTTATAATAAATCAGTTTACATAATAAACTTATACCTGCTTTGGATATGGCCCACAACATCCACACCTGAGGTTGTGCACTCAGCTGGCTACAGAAGCTCAGTGAAGTTAAAATGGATTGTTCCAGAAAGTGCATTTTGATTGCATGAATTTTTTCTTCTTTGGGGGGGAGGAAGGAAGGAAAAGGGATTGACTTAAATTTTGATATGACTCAACAAGAAAATAATATATGATCTTCCTGATCTGCATCCATCTTTTGTTCTGCGGTTCGGAGTACTCATGCTGGATGGCAGCTGAGGGATTATGGAACTGAACCTTGGAAATGTTCAGAGCTTGTAAGAACCGTTGAGATAATTTATATGTGTGTGAGTTGTATTCTGAAGTACCCCCGTTTCAGGCACTTCTGGTGAGCTAATGAGTTCTTGATGCATGAACAGTCTTTCCTTCAAGACACTTCAAAGGAAAAGTGTCACTCAGGTCACTAATCCAGCCTTTTTTTGATACTGCAGCACGTAGTAACTAAAGGTAGAAAAATCCATCAGGATTATTTTCTTGAGGGTTAACAGCTGATTCAGTTACCAATGTAAGGATTGCTGTACTTGCAGGCTGTATGGTTTGAACTTCTATTTCACTTTATTACTGAAGACTTTCCAGTAGTATGAGCTTTGTAAAGGTTTGCCATAGATTTCTGATGTGAGTCTGTGACTTTGTGCTTTTAAGGCGGTGGCTAGATCCCGTACGGTGCTTGCCTGCTGCAGGGACGGTGAAGGCTGAACGCAGGGGCGTTCCAGTGAGCCCGGGTAGGAGGTCTGTGTGCGCAGCACCTCGTGGCATGTACTTAACTGGGAGCTGTATTTGCTAGGATAAAAGGATATTTCAGATGTAGATATAGAAACGCTGTGTTCTGTCTTTTCTCTTAAAAAATTATTTAAAAAAGGAAAATGGAGGTAAGGCAAGGAACAGGAACAGTAACATGTTCCAGATAGCTAAGGAAAAGAATTAGCTCAGCTGAGCTATGCGAATAAATTCTAGTGTAAAGCAGAATATACAGATATTAAAGCCCTTTCAGTTAGGAGCAAGGTGTAGGAAAAGTCCTTCATACTGATACTTACGATCACCTCAATCTGTTCAGGCATTTTATTGTATGGAAAGCTGAGGAGTCACTTGATTATATGATTGCCAATATAGGGGACAGACGGAGAGATTTGTGATGGTAAGCAGCTCTCTAATCTACCAAAAAAGCTAGAAGCAGTAATGAGATTCGGTTAGTAGAATTTGAAGTTATAGAAATTCAAATGAGGGCATATTAGAACCAGTTAATAGAATTAAGTAGAATTTTTCTGCTACGATGGTTTTCAATGGGAGATGCCAACCCAGCACTCTGTCGGGGTTTATCCATGTAAGCATCTTCTGGAAGCCTAATGGGTTTCCTCCCTGGCTGGCAGAGCACTGCAGACCTGGGTAACCAGGGATTTTAGGTCCCTTCCTACTTCTAATCTTGAAACTCTGAAAATGAAATGCTTAAAAATATTTAACAAGTGCAGATTTCTGCTCAATCTTGAACAGTTCAAGCTGAACTTTTAATTTTATGGAATTCAGAGCTTTTTGTACTCCTCCTAAAAAGGATATTTCATTTGTATCTGTGATTGTTCCAGTATGGTAATTGTGAAAACAATGGTTGTTTAACATGAAAAGAAGAATAATGAAATTTAGAGGAAGTAGTTAATTCTCTTTTTCTTCTTACGCAGTTCAACATTTCAATTGTACTAGAAGTCATACGATAAAAAGAAAAACACAAAAGGAAGTAGTAATTCTGCAGCTAAGAAAATTCTGCAGAAGGTCACTGAGTCAAGCTCTCGTTTGTTGCAAAAGGTTGAAGAATCTCTTCAGAAAACTCCTTCCTGCTGTCTGGTGGATCAGTTTCTAAGTGACTAGCTGCATTACGGGATTTTAGCGTAAAGCTACCAATGGTAAATACTAAGATACTACATTTGCACATTTTGCTGTTGACTAACAACATGCTATGTTGTGTTGGATGTGAGATTGTTCTAAATTATGTTTGAAAGTGAAGGTTTCTGACCTATGTGGGATGGTTAGCGTACGGAGAATTGAAACATTTTGTGTGTGCAAATTTAAATGTACTTTTAAATAGTTTTCCCCAGACATAGCTGCCTTGTGAGACATTAACACACTTTCCATAATCATGTATATCTGTGCAAGAAGCAAGTAGCTTATATGTGAAGATTTTAAATTCATGATGCTGATTTGTAATTAGCGTAGGGTATATTACATTATATAATTATTATATAATTACATTACATTATTTAGATAATATCAAAGTGATAAAAATCAGAATCAAAATAAGAAATGAAAAAGTCATCTCAGCATAAGAACTTGCATCTTCATGAGCTGTCCAGTATAAGGTGGACATTGCCAAACTGGAGAGGGTCCAGCAGTTGGCAAGCAGGAGGGCATCTCAAACTGTGAAATAGCTTCATGTTTTTTGTGTATGAACGTGAAGTTTGAGAGGGGCTAGTAAAAGACACCAGGAACATGTATGAAGGGGAGAGGAATAATCTGGCAGCTTATGCTCCCTGTAGTCAGGGAGAGGTGCTGGATGGAGGAAGGGACGGTGAGGTGTGAGGGATTTTTGCCTGTTGTGGGCTGGGGTAGTATGGCTACTCTCCAGCCCTCCCATTTTCCTCTCCCTGTTTTCGTGATTGCACTGAGGAGGTGGTGGCTTGGTCCTGTGTCACTTGGCTCTGTAGGGGTCCTTCAAAAGTGGGTGCTTAGGACAGAAGCAGGTGTGCAGTGCTCCCAAATGGAGCACTTCCCAACTATTTATCTGTGACTCATGGCTTAATTACCTTTAGTATCTGACCTTTTCGTCAGTGGGGACTGAAAGAAGAAAGAACACTTCCTGATGTGAAATGAAAACTAAATTTATATAAAAAACTAAAAAAAGGATTCCAGAAGAAATCAATGAGCAAAACATTATTTCTACGTTGCTTGAAAGAATTAGCTTCTATTTTGGTTATATTCTCCACAAAGCTGGTTGTAGGCAATAGGTTCTGGGCCATTTGCATGACACACACGGACAACCAAAGTTCAGATAATCTAACAAGTCTTCTGGTTTCAGCAGACTGTACACTTATAGTCCTCACTTTTCTACAGAAAGATTTACAGGGCCAAATTTTATTCTGGATAACTTATGATATGTAGATTAGCATCAGGAAAGCTCTTACTATAAATTATTGCTTAATTTGGCTGCTATTTTGTAACTAACATCTATTTCTAATTGAAGGGGCTTGAAAGAAGTAATGTAGGGTGTTACTGATAATAGTTTGCATGTAAAGAAGTAAAAGTTAGAAACAGCTAATATAGTGTATGTCTTTGACAAAAGTGGCCCCCACCTCTCTTCCTAATATGTTTGTGTGGTGCCAAAGCTGGTAAAAGTTCCTTATCTATTCACAGCTGTGTTCTCAAACAGTTAATCTCAGGAAGAAGATGAATCCTCCTGTGCATTTGTTAGAGCTGACATTCACCCTCATAGCTTTAGGCTGAATGGCTTTTCTTTTTTCTCTCTTGAAGTCTGCTCACACTTCAAGCGTGTATCTCGGGAGCCTGTATGAAGGACGACAGCCCGAGCTTCCCTATTCACAAAACACTGAAGCTTCATCTCATTCCTTAGAGGAAATTTCTTGCTCTGCTCTGAAATGAGAACATACCGGGTCACTCCAAAGGCCTGTCCCGTCTCTCGTGCTTTTGAGGTGGGGTATGCTTTGAGAAAAAATTCAAGAAAAAAACCATGATTGTAGACTGATCACTTCCTCTGCTATATCCTTCCAGTTTCCACTGTCCTGAGAATTGTGTGTTTTTATAATGTGTCAGTGAAAAGTGAACGCAACCTAGTGAGCAAGAGAAACCCCCCAAATATTAGAAAAGACAGAATTACTGAAAGTACATAATTACTTTTACCCAAGTTCATATTTGTGAATATTGTTTTTGATAGAAGAAAAAGACACCACATTTTGTTCTTAAATACATCTATTGCACAAGCATCTCAGTTCATGCCTAGATATAACTTCACAGATGATTTATAAGAACTTTCCACCTTTCAGATAATGCATTTGTTATTGATTATCTGACTGTACATTGAAGAAATGATGATAAATGCTGGAAAGTTTCATAGGCGTTAATTATTCCGTGGAAATGAAAATAATTTGCATAGATTATGGCTAATCTTTGTGGGTTTTTTTGGTTGAACTCAGCATAAATGTAATCATTATCTACTTACTGTGAGAAAATAGCTTACTTTTTCAGGCATATCCTTACAGATTCTTTATTGTGCTAAAAACTTTGTAATTAGTATATTATCAAAGAATATTTGCTTGACTCCTTGCAAAGATGAACTAAGCAGCTTACCTTGGTGCTTAGAGACTAAACGGACTGCCAGACGGAGGCTAAATTGATATTGAACCAAATTGACTGCTTTTGTGGCTGATATTTCTTTCAGCTGATCCTAACTGTAAAACCTTTATCAAAGAAAACAACTCCATGATATCTTTCTGACAACCTCTTAATCTCCCTGAGATTCTGGGAGAACTACAATAAACCAGTCTGTCAGTAACACGGCTTTCATCTTAATATCCTGGTGGTATGTTACATGTTATCCCTTAAAGGAGATGAAGCTTTCACAAGTATACGCTTTACTCATGTAGGCCAGGATGCCCCTGTAAACTGGAATCCTTCCTGGCTCTCTGCCTTTGTCACTGAGGTTGTTTCAAGTTGCCGACAGCAGCAAAGGACAAGTGCCTGCAAAATGTACTTTGTTGACCTACAAGCCTTGAAGATGGATCATTCCAAAAGATAATGTTCAAAATCAGAACCATATTAGGTAGTATACCATATTTTCCATAAGAATAATAGCCTGAGGCAGCTGGTGAGACTTGAAGACCCTTCTGTTATTTGAGAATTCAGTTTGGAAACATCTTTTAAAAGAAACACGGGTTTTGGGTTAAATCTGAATGTTCATTCTCATACAAAAGTGGACTTCTCTTTTCAGAAAGTCTAACAATGGGATTTTCAAGCTATATGTGCATATCAAATTATTTCCAACTCATAAACCTTGTCCTTCTGTGCAGGTAAAAACAAAGATGCTGCTGGACAAAGGCCTTGACTGTAATGAACTTGCTTTATGTCATCAGTGCTGTAAGAGGCCCATAGCTAATACATGGTGTTTAGGATTCTATGCAAATAATCGATAAAGTGGTACTTCTAAGGCTCCCTGCCTGAGCAGGTGGAATGCTGGCGAGTATGCCTGTGACACTGAGTATGAAAACAAGAAGCATTTCCCGACAGCCTTACAAAATTCAAAGTGATCCCGTATATTTTTCTTGTTAGCTAGGTGTATATTTAAGTTTTGAGAAAGGAGGGCTAAGGAAGGGACAGTGTTTCTTGCCTAGCAGGAGGGAGGTGCATGGAGGGAAAATATTATTGTTTCATTTAAGCAAGTAATAATAACAAACTTTGCAGTGTAGGATTTTTATTTTTTCCAAATTTGTGTTTTGTCTTTCCATAAAATACCGTACTGCCGCTATTAATACATTTTCCAGATGATACTCTGTCCCTCTTAGTGGCTCTTATTTACTTGAGGAAGTAAATGTTTCTTGTTTTGGAATAATTTTTTATTAAAATTTTCACGGCACAAACACAGTTTATTACCAACTAATTTATAACACTTGGTTGGTTTGTTTTTTTGGTGCTTTTTTTTTTTTCCAAAATGCTACAATCACAGGCAACTTCATATTTTATGCTCTAGTAATTCAGGTCAATAAATCCAATTATATAACTGCAGAAATACAAGATCATACCAGAGAAAATAAAAGCAAAGGTTTTGAAGACGCAATCTCTAGTTTGACATTAATGTAAATGCTGAATCTAGTTATATGCCCTGCATCCCTGTTGTGTAGCAAAGTACTGGAGTGTTTAAATTGAGAATCTAAATTTGGAATTGATTTTCTGATTCCGTAAAGGTTTAATTGCATTATTAAGTTTATACATTGAATCAGTGAAACTGTTCAGTTACACTGAAAAGGTGTACATCTTTACAGACCCTAGACTGGGAGCTTTAAAAATAGAAATAGGTAAAATTGGCAAAGAAACCTGTTTTTGTTGTTTTGAAGCACAGTTTGGTTACTGCATTATATAATTTCGAAGGTAAATTCTGATGAACTCAATAACAAGACCCTCATGGCAGTTGCTTGAACAACTGTTACAAAATATAGTAGAAGTGACTTCAATAAAACAATTAAACAAATTATTGAGAGCAATCACAGTATCACAGTATCGTCAGGGTTGGAAGGGACCTCTGGAGATCATCTAAGTCCAACCCCCTGCCACAGCAGGGGCACCTCCAGCAGTGGCACAGGACGGCGTCCAGGCGGGTTTGGGATGTCTGCAGTGTGGGAGACTCCACAACCTCCCTGGGCAGCTGTGCCAGTGCTCTGCCACCCTCAGAGTAAAGAAGTTCCTCCTCATGTTAAGATGGAACTTCCTGTGCTCCAGTTTGTGCCCATTACCTCTAGTCCTATCACTGGGCACCACTGAAAAAAGACTGTTCCCACCTACCTGGCACCCTCCCCTTAAGTATTTATAAGTATTGATAAGATCCCCCTGAGTCTTCTTTTTTCTAGACTAAAAAGCCCCAAGTCCCTGAGCCTTTCTTCATAAGAAAGATGCTCCAGTCCCCTCATCATATATCATATATATATATATCAATATATTTGTTACTCATCTACTGTTTTACGGGTCCTTGTCCTTCAATAGAGAACACAAGAGAAGGTTTCAGAGCCCTGCCCAGCTCAATATCCCACTCTGGGATTCCACTTCATTGTATCATTGAGGGCAGTGGATGTAAATATGCAAACACCTTCCTAATCACTAGTGACTGCTTATGGGTCAATAACAAATATGGAGTAATCTGAGTTTGCTCCTTTCATTCAGGTTTTCTTGCGTTTGCTGTGGGCTAAGAGCATTAATGCACTATGACACCGTTGGCTACCACAGATGAGTTTATGGCCGATAACTTGATGCTCACAGTATGTGTGGCGTGGCTTACTGGAGTGCTGAGTGTTTATAGGTTTTAGTTTGCCCAGTGACTTCAATCAGTTTAATGTGCAAGTAGATAATTTTGCAGGAGTTCTGAGGGCTGCTTTATGATGTATTTTTATTAATACTAAATCGGTTTTAACCTTTGTTTCCTGGCTTAATGAGTATGAACACTCTGTCGCTGAATACAGCATCAAGTTCCACCCAAAGGACTGAGGTTAGGAAATGTAAAGCAGTCCCCTAGCTGTGAGATCTGCCTCTCACACCATGCTGGCAGCCGCTCTTGTTGTGCTTTAGGTAGGTGTGCAGGAACAGCCCCAGAGCAATGCTTAGGCTCGTTCTTTAATTTTTCTAGTTAAAGCAAAGATAAACTTAATCCCTTGGAAAACTCTGCCCATCTATGAAGGGTATGTCCACGGTTCTTCCCCATTCCGAAGGGATGTAATAGGTCACAGTGTACCTCGACAGCTTATACTGTGTGATCATTTACTTTTTACAGGGTGACAGTTTAGAATTACTCTAATTGCTGGACTTTTGCTTTATTAAAAGGATCAACTCTGAGTGTGGGGGCTTGCCAACTTGTATGGTAAACAGTCAAGCAATGGATAGGTATTAAGGTAAGTAAAAATTTCAGGGAGAAAAGGCCAATATAGATTGGTAGATGTTTCTCTTTATTTCTGCTAGAGAAAAGCGTGGTTTCCCAACAGCTTCTAAACATGTGAAGTAAAGCCATTGAAGAAAGAGTAGCAATTTTAAGCTGAGAAGTCCCCTTAAAACCTCCTTTGTTTTCAGCATTAAGGAGCAGGAAAACCTAAATGTTGCTGCCAAAAAAATAAAAAAAAAAGTAAAAATAGCTTTAAAAAAAAAATTCCCTTTTCTGTTGCATTGTTCTTTTCCACACACACACACACACACACACACACTTCAGTGGGGTTTCGCGAAACATCTAGTGAGGTACCAAATGAGATCATTTCTTGGGGGAGACCTTGTAGCAGCCTTCCAGTATCTGAAAGGGACCTCCAAGAAGGCTGGAGAGCGACTTTTTACAAGGGCATGTAGGGATAGGACGAGGGGGAATGGCTTTAAACTGGAAGAGGGGAGATCTAGAAGAGATATCGGGAAAAAAACCTCAAATTTTTTTAGTGTTCAGCAATGAGGGGGGCAGTAAAAGGGTATCATTAAGACAAACACTGAGGGGAAAAAAACCTGTAAGTAGATGCTGTTAGTGCTGCTGAGGAGTTTCTCAGTGAAAGTGTTATCACCTGAAGCATTCAAACTGGAATTGGGAAAGCACTGGGAAATATGCTGTGAGA
The DNA here is from genome assembly GCA_017639485.1 of Pluvialis apricaria. Taxonomy (NCBI): domain Eukaryota; kingdom Metazoa; phylum Chordata; class Aves; order Charadriiformes; family Charadriidae; genus Pluvialis; species Pluvialis apricaria. Next base: position 29,939,930 of record CM030014.1, read on the forward strand.
AATTAATCTTTCTTCCTAAGAGTGCAGTAGATGTAGTTGGGATCTGGAGTCCCACAGAGTGATATGGCACGTCATCTAGACAGACTGGGAAGAGGGAGAAAGGCAAGGCGGGGGGGGGGACAAACAGATTTGTTTTAAAATCTCTGGACATGCTGTGTTTATTTCAAAGACTTGCATTAGCCTAAAGCAGAACAGTCTGGCCCAAGTGACAAACATGGGTGTGTTCCTGGCATAATCGTTTCCATGCTTAGTAAACTGGAAGCAGAGAATGGTCACTGAAGTGGTCTGTCATTTTATATCCTTTGGAAGAACAGAGTGCCTAACGTGACCGTGTCCAATATCTGTGGAAACTGAAGTCAGCCCTCCAAAGTGACAGTGAAGCACTGAGGTTTTCTGCATCTGCTCAGAAGAAGAGCCATACTTCCATTCCTTTTTCAACATTTGTGTAACATTGCTCATTCTGTGTAAATATTTAAAGTTTTCTGTGGAAATATGTATCTAAAAGCAAATATGATGGCTACAGTGAAAAGTAACCAGATTATGGTGGATTTGTGTGGGAAGAAATAGGATCAGTAGTGGTGTAATTGAAGTCAATGAAGAGGCTTTAATCGAATAAGGGTTTCAATATGATTTTGGGAATGATGAATTTCAAATTGAAAAATTGGCAGAACGTTCATGATATGTCTGCCTTGGACTGTGAATTTAGGGGAGTTAAATTGTGCTGAATGACAACAAAAATATCTGCTTCTGCAAAGAACATGAAAACAAGAATAGCATCTCAAAACTAAGACATCACTTTTGGGGCAGGAGGGAGAACTTAGGCACAGAAGAGTTGATGGGTGGAGAGCAAATGGTGGCTTCTTGGGTTTATGGGGTTTAGTTTTGGTTGTTTAGTTTTGGTTGGGGTTTTTTTGTGGGTTTGGGTTTTGTGGTGTTTTTTGTTTTGTTTTTTGTTGTGTGGCTTTGGGGTTTGTGGTTTTTTTTTTTGGATTGTAAGAGAGTTTTTTATGAAAGAAAAAGACACTAAGCTATAAACTAACCTTTGAAGCAGGAAGAAAAGAAGGCGGCTGAGAAGGATTTGAGTGTAGAAATCAATCAGTTGTAAACATCCTAGATTGGAAGACTGCTCAGTTACCCGGTCTGTGTGGAGCACAGGGCATCCATCACCCCTGAAAGGGGACGCAGCAGTGTCTGACCCTCCTTCCAGAGCAGCCCTTGGTGGTGGTTAAGCGAGGAAGGAAGCGAGAGCGTCTTCAGGCTTCCCTGATACCATGAGTCCTATGTCCTCTCACGAGTTTTGTGGATGGAGCTGGAGGGTCGTCTTGTACTGTGAGTCTTTAGTGTATCATGAGCATTTCCTTAAGACAGATGTAATAAATTGGTCAGGCTTTTAGACCTCGAAGGCCCATTATTTTTATAATCACAGATTTTAAGTTGAAGATCCGAAGATCTTTCCAACACAGGTTGCTAAAGGGCGTTCTCTCTGAGAAAAATGTACTGGTTTTATCTTTCTGTGGCTGTCTGGGTTAAGTATCATTCATTAACGCTAATAAACCAAGCCTCAGTTAGAAAAGCAGCAGAGGCCATCATCCTTTTCCTTCTCTAATTGAGTCTGTAATTTGAAAGCAAGCAATTTTTGTGGTCTCTCTCATATTCGGATGCCTCAGAAAACTTCAAGCTTGTTTTACTAAAATCTATGTAATTGCAGCCACTCTTGAGATTTTGGCTGGAGATTACTCTTGTAAGTCAGTCAAGAAAAGTGTTAAATGTACTGTGCAAATACTGCCTGGGTCAAGCTTTCAAATTTGTAGCTCTGAAACTAGTTAATGGGGTTTGGTACAAGTCTATCAAAACTGAGGCGATTTGGGCATATCCATAGCAAACTTGAGATTTAAATTGAAGTGTCTGTAGAATGTGGATACCCTAGATTAAGTAAAGTCTTTCCAGGGAGAGACAGTTTCCCCGAATGCTGAAGGTCATCAGTTCTCTGGTATATTCAATGCTGTTTCCATAAGAGTGTGACTGTCTCCTACACACCAGAGCTGGCACGGTGCCCACAGCAATCAGGCCATTTAAGAGCTTTGCATGATTGAGTTGTAGGTTCTCATTGCCAGCACAAGAAATAAAGCAAGGTTTAACCAGGCTCTAAAGCATACCTGGTAAGGAGAATAAACCAGTCAGCTTACATTATACTTCTGCTGGGGCACTCACTCCTTTCCTGCTACGTGCTAATTATTGCAAGAGTACTGGCAAGATAAGGAAACCTGTAAATATTTTACTTTTTGGTCTGTGTACATGGCACTGTTTTCTATAAATGGATTTTTCCTGTTAACTATCTGCAATTCTTGCTACAAATGAAAGAAAAAGAACAATGCACTAAGGAAGCTGTGAAACCTCAGACATAGTATGGGAGATTCAGGAGAAAGTGTAGCAACCACTGTTACTTTCTTATTCCTCTCCATGACCCTTATTAAATTAACTGAAGTTTAGAACTAATTTTGCAGCTCCAATTTAGATACCCAGGCTTGCTGATACTAAGAAATTTGATGTAATACCTATTTATGAAATAAACTAGAAATGCTGTTCATTTGACCTTGGTTTTAATTAACCCAAGTGTGTTTTGACATACAAACCTCCCAGGGCATCACGCAATATACAGGACACTGCATAAAAGCTGCTTGCGTTGCATTGCGGCTCAATGCGGATTTTGGAGCTGATCAGTTATTTTTACCTTAAGGCAACATTGATCCGATTTGGACAAATGTTAGTTGCAATTGCTTAGTATGCTGAAATCATAATATACATGTAAAAGCTAACTAATGATAGAACTTGCAAATGCAAGTGTTTTGTTTTTTTTTTTTTTTTTTACTGTATTTTCATTAAACTAACTGTCCTAAAATCATTTTGGAAATATAACATTAAAAAGAAATGGAAATGGCCTCATTATTCTATAAAGAGGAATCTGGTATTGAGATGGGTAAACTTTCCCATTCCTATGAATATCCATATTCCATAAATTCCTGCTTCCTTCCTTCTGTTCATGGAGTTATGTGCTTGAGATCCCTTAAGATGTTAGAGTGCATTTTCTAATGATTACTCATTAGCGGTGATTACCCTGTACTAATAACTGTTCACAGGATTCTTTATTCTTGTTATCCTTTTAAACTCTAATCAATATAAAAGGTTCTCTGATCTTGTGGTAACTTTCATTTCTGCACACCTCCTCTTTAAATGAAGCAATTACTGCACATGCTGCATTTTCTTTTTTTTGAGCTAAGCCTTCTGTGAAAATCATAGACTAATTTTGTGACCGGCACACTCTGCATTGTTTGAATTATAAAGGATTAGAGATTTGGACTCTTCAGGAGTTACAAACATAAAAAGAGAACAGGAGAAAAAAAGTTAAATAATCGAGACTTTGAAAAAGTAAGATTTGTGTATTTTAAGTAAACATTAAACTGGAAACATATGTTGATGACCTATAAAGATCTCCATCTTAATGGATTTGCAAGTCTCACAGTCACTTCTAATGATGACTCTTAAGCTTTTAAATTAGGTCAGCGCTTTTGGAAGTTTTACGCAAATCTTAAGTCTTGCAAAAATTATAACTCTAAAAATAGTCATCGCAGGATTAAGATTTAAAGTAATTGATAGAGTTTATGTAGAAGTCATATGTTATGTTTATATTTCTCGTCTGGATAAGGACTGTGAATGACAGCACTTAGGTGTATTTTCTGCATGTTTTCCCCCTCATTCTTCCCTTCTCAAGCCAAAACCAGCTCTCTCAGCTCCTTCTTGTGTGTCATTCTTCTGCTCCTTGAAAATTTTGGCAGTGTGATACTGGACTAACTCCTGTATGAAATACAAAACAGGTAATTTCAAGTTAATAGGATCTAACTGTGACCCCTTCCCCAGCAGAATAAGGGACTGAAACTCTTTTGTCTGCAACATCATGTTCTCTGGGAGACACTAGAAGGGAGATTGCAGAAAATAATGCAAAAAGTGGGTTTTATTGTGGACACACCAGCTATTGATGTTTTCTCTTGTCTTGTGTGTGCTCCTCCAGGGTGGCCATATATTGTAGCTTGTCTGAAGTGTGTATCCTTTTGTGTAAAGTAAGAAAATGGGGAGAGTACACAAGAGATGCGTCAATTCAGCATGTGAGTAAATTGTTCCATATAAAGGATCCAGTTTCATTGTCAGCCCTTTGAGTGCAGGAGAAACTTGGCCTTTTATACACAGAATTATTTTCATTGAATAATATCGTATGCATGCATACATGAATAGTGATAACTCTTTAGGAGGAGAAATCCATTCTTTTTCTAAAACAGCTACTGTTTATTGGTGCCAGCGGTTTAGCTTGGAGGCATTTGGGAACCTGACCTACAGGTGCAAAGTGTGTGCAGCTCTTTTTCCACTTGTGCTGGACCTTCATTAAATATCCTGAATATAAATATGTAGTTGCCAGGTAGCAAAATTTCTCAATTAATAGTTGTCAGAAGAACACCAAGTTTTTATGCTATATTATATTCATTATATTGTGTAATTACTTCAGTCTTTTCTGATGAAGTAAATAAGGCGAATACTTAGTATTTTATTTGAATTGAAAGGTAGAATATAAGTGTCTCTAGTTTTTGCTTTGATTTCTTTTTGAAACTCTATTGTCATGGGACGTCAAGCAAATACTAAAGCCACATTCATAGTACTGTTTTTAGTATTTTATTAGATATTCACACAAAAATAGTTCAGAAAAGCACAATTAGAGCAATCTCGCAAACTAATGAAGTTATCTGACAGAATGACTAGTCAGTGTAAATGTGGGAAGAGTGCCCTAAAGTTACATATTCAATTTTTATTTAAATTTAAGAGAACGTACTGTTATCATAGTATGTTTTAAGCAATTTATTTAACTGCAACAGGTAAGTTTGTACTAGCCTTAGGAGAGCTAGAACAAATTTAAAGAGACAAGCTTACACACAAGCGATCAGCTTTTCAGAGGCATGAATGAAATTTCAGCATTCTTGTTCAAAGTGAAATTTCTGCGCAGTGTTTGGTTGTAAGGGCATTGTTTCCGAGCACTTTGAAACTTCTTCCATTTCCACTGAGTGAATGGAAACACAAGACTTTTTTTTCTTTTGAAAACTCTCCTTCTGAACATCCCATCCAAGGTATCAGTGATTAAGTATTTACAACTCTCACAGCATATGACTATGGTTATTTTGCAAACTATTTGTCTTTACTTTTATCTACGATTTGTAGAAGAGAGTGTCACTATGTTTGTATTGTTAAAGCAGTGCAAAGGGTGTAATGGCAGTAGATGACCGACTTAACACCTACAAAAAACCCCCAGTAATTGCTAGTTGAACCTGAGGTCTCCAGCAGGACCTCATGCCATCATCATGATGCTCTTTAAATTATCTGTCACAAATGCACAGATTAGAATTATTCTCTTGCACTGCTTTGCAGAGATGAGTGTAGAAAACGTCAGGAAACAGATCTCAGTTAAGAGGTTATTTCATTTGCACGTGCTTTCCTGTACACTCTCTTTTCTCCTTTTCCTTTGGGGGTGGGGGGCTGGATTTTCACTTTAGCTTCATAATTTGTCTCAGCTTGGTTGTATCCCATCTGGTGACTAATTTTTCCTGAGTGGTTGCAGGGTTCTGCAAAGGCCAACATCCTTCACATGATGAGGAGTGGGACACACCCATCCACCTAGCTGTCTTTGGGAAAGAGGCTCCTAAAGTCATACGTCTGGGTGGGGATTTCCTTGTCTTTTTTTTTTTTTCTTTCTTTCTTTTCTTAGAATCATAGAATGGTTTAGGTTGGAAGGGACCTTAAAGATCACCTAGTTCCAACCCCCCTGCTGTGGGCAGGGACACCTCCCACTAGACCGGGTTGCTCAAAGCCCCATCGAGCCTGGCCTTGAACACCTCCAGGGATGGGGCCTCCACAACTCCCCTGGCAATTTGTTCCAGTGCCCTTCGATCTTTCCCCCTAGAAAGTTAGAGGGCACTGAGAGTAGGTTGCTAGTGATTTATACTATTACTATATACTATTTATTTGTTCTACCCATCTCCTGTGCCATGTTACTCAATTTTTTCTCCTTTTCTTACCTACGTTTACTGTTTTGGGATTACAGTTGGGGTTGAGGTTAATTAATATGGAGAGATGGGGATGCTCTTTCAGAAAACGAAGATGTTTGACAGTCTTAATCCCTTAGTACTTGGTTGGTGAGGCCACATGTTGATCAAATCGATTTATTTTTTTTTTCCCCAGGGTAGAAGGGCTGGGGGTAGTGCAGAAGAAAGAGGGAGGACTGGCAAGTACAAATCCACAGTTCTGCCTGTGTGTCTTTCAGGATAACGAAGAATTTTCCCTGAAGTGCTTTTTTTAACCCATGTTGGCATAGAATTATATACCTGTCTTCCCTGAATGGTGTGTGTGAATATAATATTGCAATATTACCCTGTAAACTGGTGATGCATTTTGGAAATTTTGCGAAGTTACCATCTGGATGCTTGTCTGATGTGTGCCTTGTTGCTGATCTTTTGATTAATATGATGTTCTTCCACTGATTAGTGGAACGACAGCTCATGCATCTTCTGTTCTGTGTAATTGCTGCTCCCCCCAGTCCCTGCCTGTGAACGGTAGGATGTGAGCTGTACAATTTATCGCCAAAGGTAGCCTGTGCTGAGTTTGGAGAAAACTGTAATGAGGTAGCCCAGCAAGTGCCATGTTATCAGTTGCAGTGGTGGTAAAGACTGCTGTCAGTTATCATCCAAACAGAACTGATTAAAAATGGAAGCAGTTCCTATTTTTGTGCCAATCATGTTTTCATGTAAACTGCGTGGTTTTGAAACATTTGAACTTGCCAATTTATACTAAAAGCTCGAGCTTTTGATTCACAAGTAGTATGGCTCTGGAGGCATCCTTGTAGCATACCACAGTATAGAAACCTATTAACGTATCTCTATGTTGTTCTGTTTGAACTTTGTGTGTATTACCTGTAGCAAAGGAGGAAATAATTTACAAATAATTGTGAACACTATCAAATTTTAAAAATGGTTTGAATGTACTATTTCATACTAGTACTGTACAATCTGCTAAGAAATGACATGCAGTGAGATAAAGAACACTTGCTTTTGGTATAACTTCTTCCAGAAGCGTAGTTGTCTCATCTGTACAGTTCTGAAATGGCAAGAGGTGCTCCTTAAGTCTGATACAGCACATCAATTTACTTTTCCTGACAAAATCAGGGTCATATACTGCTAAAAAAATGCAGAGATGGACAGCATTGCATTTTTTGCATTGCCAAAAGGTGACTTATCCAATTTACAGTATCACAGTATCGTCAGGGTTGGAAGGGCCCTCTGGAGATCATCTAAGTCCAACCCCCCTGCCACAGCAGGGACACCTACAGCAGTGGCACAGGACGGCGTCCAGGCGGGTTTGGAATGTCTGCAGTGTGGGAGACTCCACAGCCTCTCTGGGCAGCTGTGCCACTGCTCTGCCACCCTCAAAGGAAAGAAGTTCCTCCTCATGTTAAGATGGAACTTCCTGTGCTCCAGTTTGTGCCCGTTACCTCTAGTCCTAAGACTAAGATTTAAGACAATGATTTTTTTACCTCATTAAATACTTAATTTCTTGTTCAACCAATTGTTATTTTTGTTGTTAAAATTTTTGTTTTGCTCAGCGGGAGAAGGCATTTATGAGGGAGAGTAAAGGATTTGTTCTTTTAGCATAGTGAAAATGAGGACATGAGTGGTGATGTTGAATTTGCTGGTCTGTGGGCTGTCATTCTGTATTGCATTTGCAGAAATACCAGACTAAGATTTTTGTATTCCTCTGTGATTTTACTTGTTGCAACCTGAAATAGAACACTCTTTAGAAAGATGGTTTAACATAGCAAATAATGCATGCATGTCTTTCCTTTTCCAGTTATTAATCATTTATGTATCTTTAAAAGTGGCAGGTTTGCCCTTGGGTTTTGGTCATAGGTCATTATGATTTGTGATCCAGTATAGATTCTGTTGTGGCTAGATACAGGACAGAAAAAGAAAGCCTAATAAATCATTTAGTCCACTGTGGTAATGCACAGTAGTTTCTGTCACCATAGTGCTAAAAGGCTAGTAGTCTGACTTTTCATGAGCAAAAAGTTTTAAGGAACCTAGACTCTCTGCATTTTGGCCTTGAAATTGTAAGCAATGACGATTAAATGTCTGATACTTCTTTTTAAAGATAATAAAAGGTCTAAAGTTTGGACAGCCTTTCAAAAGGGGTTCAGCCCATACCATAGCCTTTCAAATCATCACTGAAAACCAGGTATGGTACTAATCAGCAACAAACTGGAGATTTTTTCTGATCAACTTGACAAAGGCTATGTCTAAAACTTTATGCTTCCTATTGTGTATACTTTAAAGAAACAAAGGCATGCTTTAAAAATCCAGTATTTAATAAATCAGCTAATAAGGATCTCCTAGAAAATTTTGCAAGTGACATATCTTTAGTGGCATTTATATCTGTGCTGTATATTGATACTGCTGAAACTAAGGCACTCAGTTGGACTTGCCCACTGAAATGATTTTTAAAAAAACCCCTTCTGTTGATAACTACATTTCTCACATCTTTTCTACTTTTCCTAGCAAAATTGCATAATTTATTTTACTTAAATATTTAACAGTGAAACTGCTGTTACAGTATAGCCTACTGGGAAATGCTGTTTCATACCTTGCAAAGATTTTAGTCTCAAATTGTTCTTTTCTTGAATAGGCTGCAACCCCAGGATTAATTTTTCTGCCTCCTGAGTCCTTTGGAAAATGGAAGAATGTCAGAATCTGCAGATTTTTTGTTTTAGACCTTTTGACTTTATTAAGAATGCTGATAATTGTCTACTGAGACTTTCTGAAGTGCATTGGTCTCATTGATTTTAAGTACGGTTAAAATCTGGCCTAGGTCTCACAGAAAGTTACTGAGATGATGTCAAATTACTATGCCATGCTAAATCTCTCTGGGCGTCTTGATGCTGGGCACTGGAAGCTGGGGCAGAGAGTTGGGACTGGTGCTGCTGGGGACTGACGGAGCCAGGAGTGAAAAGCCGGGCTTGGGAGGAGTGCCAGTAACACGGTGCAGGACTGCACAAGGCTAACAGGGCTCTGCCTTCTTCATTTTGATTACAAGCAATGATATTTACAAAGTGTTTTCTGCTCTGCTGTGGCTGCCAGGCTTATTTGCTTACGCATGGTTCTGTGTTAAGCTATGCAGTTTTTCAAAACTCAGGCTGGTTTCTTTGCAATGCAATCTGCTGCATTAGGTTAATACATCAACTCAGGCATCGCTGTTACAGTGTTTGAGGTAGGTAGACATGTCCTTGGGTAGGTGTACAGGGTACCTATTAATGCCACCAAAGCAGAAACTTAGTATTTCAGACTTGTGGATGGAGTTGTTTCATGGTTGTCTGAAGCCGTGCAGAAGCATCTTCTGTGGTATTTTTCCATTCTTTCCAATATGCTGTTCCTGATCTTATTATTCTGTAAAGTGCATGGGAAATATGATTAGTTTTAGTTCAAATACAAAGAAGTAGGTCATGAGCAGACTGTGAAATGTGGATAAAATCCTTTAAATGAAATTGTTTTATTGAAGGGAATCATTTAAATGCCTCTAAGACGGAAATACTGAATATGAAAGAGATGTTTATTGAAAAAATGTATTGATAGCTGCTTAGTATTGTCCTAAGGAAAATGATTTTAAGATGCTTGATATTGACTATTAAGAACACAGTATTACCTTTATTTACACAGAAAGACTGACATCAGACTCAGACATGTATTCTGAAATCTTTGAAATTACATCTGCTTTAAAATAATGTTTCGGTTACTCAGCATCCTATAATTTCTATTCCAGTTAATCTCTTTTGTTCTAGATCTTGTCCACAAAATGTTAAATGGAAAACAACCTGTATAAGCAAAATTATCCATTTACTATAGCTCAAAGTGGTAATGGTATTGTAATGTAAACCAGTCTTATCAAGATAACGACAGAGGTAAACACTTTATCCTTCTCATGATCAAGCCTTTTGGAGTATGCTCACTTAGTTGTTCGGTATGCTGTGGGGAAAGCTGATACCCACTGCACATTAGGCAGTTTAGTTTAGCAGAAGAGGACATTGCTGCTGTTTGATAAATGGGAATCAAAATACATTTACATGAGGGACTGAGATGGTGGGTTTCAAAGTATGATAAAGGAAATAGCCATATATCACTGTGTACAGCTAGGTCTGAATGATAGATTTTGTATCCTATTGAGTTAGGCTGCAGACTTGTTCCCAATGTGCATACCTGGAGCTTTGGCTTATCTATAACTTTTATGTAGGCTTAAAAGTACATACAAAGTAAGAAAAGAAAACTCAAAATAAGACTGGATCACAAGGTCGTGCTGTCTCTGGAACAGATGTAGTATCTCAAAGCCTACTATGCTAATCTGCTGCTTGCCTAGACCTATTTGTCTTTGAGTGTCATCTTGGACGTGGAGTACTGGACTGAAAACCAGAAAGCTGTAAACTTCACCCCCAGCTTAGTCCTTACACCCTTAGCTCAAATAGTCAGTTGTACTAGAAGAAATTTGTGTCACTGGAGTGCAGTCCTAATTCACGTGGCTCTTGGTTCTGTAATTAACAGTGTTGACCTTTAGTGGGTACACTTGTCACATTTTCCCCCTGTTTAAAACAGAGCAGTAAAGCTTACTTAATTTTATAATAAAGCTTCAAGATTAAAGGGTCTGGCCTCATTATCATTGCTGTGATTCTGTGCAAAAATGCCTTTTTCAGTGGGCGGTAGCAGGACTACAAGACAGAATTCAATTTTTATCATCTTTCCTGTGTCTGGTTCACCAGTGACCTGATTACTGGGCAACCCTCTATTGCAGCTGCAGCACTTTGGAGCTATGTGACACACTGAGATTCTGGTGTTTGCTAAAATAATCTTTTAGGATACTGTTCCTGGCATTTTTCAGGGAGTTTTTTGTTTTAATTGCAAAATTGCAATCAACTGACTAGTTTTCATACTTGATGGTGAAATTCTTGTGCAGTTGATTGTGAGAAACATATTACTTATTTTTAAGTCGTATTTTTTATTCTGAGTGTTGGAAGCCATTACAATGTCCTTCTTACTATGTTGCCTTTAACATATAGAAAAAGTCACGCTTAAAAACAAAAAGCTGGGAGAATGAAATGATTAGGTGTATTTTTATTGGAAAGTACAGCTGGACCTGACTTTTTTCTGTCTTTGCTAACCTTGGAATTAAAATTATGAATTTGTCTGAGTTCTTGCTTGGCATGACAACATCATGTCTGAATCTGAACTGGCAAATCTGTGTGAACGTCCCAGTAGTGTATTCTGCAACAACCAAGTAAACTGGCTATTGGAGAGCTCCGTGTCTTTCTTTTTGCAAATCTTTCTCATGCTGTGAGGCAATATCCTGATGTATCAAAAATATATGTTATTTTTACTAGGATAGAGTGATGTGACCCTCATAATTTAAGCTATGCTTCAGAATCCTAAAAGGTTAGATACAGCTTTGCTGAGGAAAAGACAGAATTTAAAGTTGGATATAGGATACAGGCTTTTCAGGTAGGATGGCAGAAAGCAGTGCTACTGTTGCTGAGAAGGATCTGCAAGGACGGATAGCTGCTGAATCTTCTCCTGCGCAGTAGTAAATGAGTCTACAGCAACGTTTGAAATCGAGTGGATGGTGAGGTGCCTAATTCCGAATGAGAATCAGTGCACGTTTAATGTGAAACTTTTTTCCCCTTAGCCTCACAAAATAACTGCTTGATGCCATATCTGTTTTCTCTATAAAAGGAGGCAAGGAATAGCTGATGGGTTGGTCTAAATATCTTTGCTTCCCTCTTCTCTTCCCCTCCCCTTTTCCTCCGCCAGGCACTATGGTGTGGTATTTTTGGAAATACCTCAAAGAACTCGGTTAAAATCTTCATGCTGTCTGGAATGGAGCAAGGTGGAAGGCCTAACCTATGTTCTTTTGAAGTCAACAGAAAAACTAATTTTGACTGCGGTGAGCTTTAGTTCAGACCAAAAAGAGGGGAACATTTCAAAACCTTACCCAGCTACCTTATTGAAATAAGGTTTTGACTAAGTGGAAGAAAGTGTTTTGCCTGTTGTTTTCAAATGATGAAGTAAGTTCAAAATTAACAGCAAGCTCTACCTTCTACAGCAGATAAATTAAGCTGGCATTCCTTTGTAGGAATGAGGAACAGGAAGAAACTAGTTGTCTAGGCTGAATTCAAAGAATCACGTTATCTGTGTATTTTTTTTCCAAAAAGTAAAAATAATTTGCAGAAAACTCTGCAAATTTGTTTGCAATCTCTCCTTGTCTCAGTGTTATTAAATCTGCCCAGTGACTTTAGTAGAAGCCTAGACTTCTCAACTGTTCAAGCTGTCTTTTCTTACTAAGGTCTTGAGGGGTATTCTAGGTGTGAAAGTATGCTGACAAAATTGATGGTGAATGGATTTGTGTGATTACGGTAACTTTTCCATATGATTTTTTTTTTCAGACTGATTTGACTGTTTAGAGCACATGAAAACAGCCATTAAACGGTTAAATGCTGTATCATTTCTAACAAAAATTATGCTTGTGAAATTCCCTCTCCTATGAAAAATCGCTAACACAGTAGTCAGCAGATAGTATGCCTAGACTTGCGGTCTTTCAACAGTTAAGGGGTTTTCATTATGAGTGTTATTACTACCGTTCATTTCTAAATTCAGCACTATTGAGGGAACAAGCAATTACCCACCACTCTACGTATTCCCTGTTGAGCTTTCATAAGTATATTTTGTAAAGTGATTCACCTCACTGTGTTGTGAATCTCTCATGTCTCGCTCTGTCATCAGTAGTCTCTTCTTATAATGCATATGTAATATATGTGTATATAGAGAGACATAATATAGAGTTACATTTTTAATTGACTTCTATAATTATTTTTTTAAGTGTGAGGAGAATTTATTATTCATAAAACGGAGATACTACTAGCTGGATTAGGCCTACTGCAGACAAATTCTATGTAAGATCTTCTGTATAGTTCCACGAGTGCTTGGTGATCTCGCCTGCATAATTTTTTGCTCTATTTTTCATCTCATTTCTCTCATATTTATAAAAGTGATTTTCACTGTGCATTACAAGATACTCTGCATCTTGTTGTGGTTTAGTGATAAAAAGTAGAAGTTCTTCCAATTCTTTGAAGTTAACAGAACAGTTACCCGAGCTATTGGATCCCTGTGATTGATCTTGTCACACTGAAGTATTACTGGCATTGGCTTGATTATAGTCTAATATCTGTCTGTATAAAATGGTCTACATTTAAAATGCCAACAGAAATTTCATTATTGGTAGCAATTCTCTGCATTAGTACAGAGGATTTGGAATTGCTTTCTGTGAGGGTATTGTTCCACTGAGATAGTTCTTATGCATTTCTTTTCATTGTGTACTCTTTGAGGTGCAACTTTCTTAAGGCCTTGGAGTCCCAGCATGGTACAATGGCTGAACTTACACTTGCATCATCCCACTGATATTAGGAAGTATGATTTTCTCCAATGTGTAGACACAAATCTGAAGGGGTGATTAGGATGCCAGTCTGAAGGGGTCAAGGAAAAAAGAGTGGCAGAGACTGGCATCAAAATGTCTGTTTTGCGTCTCAGAATGGTCCTTTTCTGAGGAGAAAAGGGGGCCTTTGAGGTTTGGGATTAACATGAGAGACATGGATGTCGTTTGGAATTTGTTGACCTATGCAAGGAAAAATAAACTGCAGTGTGCCGTGTCCAGCCAGTAGGAGAATGCTCTCTGCTGTGGTGTAAGCTCTCAACACTACAGGCTCCTTGCCTCTTTCTTTGCATGCCCTTGTGTATTGCTCCGGGAAGGGAGAAGGGCTCCTTTAGGGCTAGCTCGCTTCATAAACGAGTTCCTAGGTTTCCTAACTGTTGATATATTTACATATCTTGCAGATTGCTCTGCCACTTACCAGACACTAGATTTTTACTTTCAATTTATAAAGACATGTAATCTGGTCAGGTAATGCTGGCAACACACAGATTTTATTGTTAAATTAATTACATATTTCTGAAAAGCATGACTTTTTGAACAGGTTTCTGTGTTTTACGTTTTTCATGTGTTTTTGAAAAGCACAGCTCTTTATTCTAGTCAAATGAAATCTACTTTTTTTCATTACACTACTACAATACATTTGTGATACAGAGACTATCCTGATACAGACAATGTGACTACTGCCTTATCAGAAAACTCGTATTATCCTTCCCTACTACTGTATCTGATAAATGTCTCCACTGATATTAATGAAGCTCTCAGGAGAGAAAAGAAAATAAAGAAAAAGGAAAAAATAGCTCTGTACTAGGTGCAAGCATATTGAATTACATCTGAAAGAGGAGAACACTGCAGGAGATAGGAGCACCAAGTGCCCCTTTATGAAAAGGTGGAGGGCTGTCCTCTGTAGCTGTGCGCATCAGCCGTATTATTCACCTGCTCTTACTGGAAATTGAACTTCTGCTTCTGAGTGGTTGTGCTTGAAACGACGGTATTTTAATAGACCCAGGTACTTTAAAAATCAAATTGAACTGCTGTGCTGCCAAGTGTGTGGGGTAGGTTCCATTCTTCCAGATAGACTAATTAGGGGTGGCAGTAGCTTGAAACCGGCTTCTGTCTCGCAAGGCTCAGATCAGCTCTTTTTTTCCCCTCCTGCTTTATGTTATTGTTAACCAGCAAAAGCTTTAATCACCCCTTTCTATCCTTATCTGCCCTGCAAGAGAACAGTTGTGAAAATGGTGCTATGTTTCTAAACTGGTTTCTCATTCAAAGGGACCTAATAGTGGACAGATGGCCAACCCCTGGAAAACAAAAAATGACAGGAAGGGAAAAATTCCCTCTGCCAAATACCTCTGCAGCTCATAGGGTGAAGGGAGCTGGGGGGAGTATTTTATTCCCATCTCTTGACTTAAACGAATCTGCCAGATTTTCATTTTGTTTGGGTCAGATTCTCTGCCCAATGTAAGATTTGGAGCATTATCTTCTTTATCTCTTTCATCTCTTGGATTGCTTAAGAAGGCATTTTGATGAAAATGTGCCCTAGGTGTTCGCTGAGTTCAAGCTGCAGCCATAGGAATGAAAAATGACAGATGGGGCCATTTGAGTGAAATCCATCTGCTATGACAAGATTCCTAAGGGCAGCCTTTGCAGACTTGTTAGAAGCACCCAGGCAGTGCAGGATTCCAGTGGGTTAATGCTTGCACCATTTTGCTGTTAATTCATTTAAGATTTAAAAAAATTCTGAAATTAAATACCCTTAGCTGAAACTCTTGCAACTCCATGAGGATGACACATCCCTGCTATTTTGTTAATTGAACTACTCAGAAACATTTCTTGAAATTATTTTTTTCCAATTTTTCAAGAAAAATATTTCAAAATGTGCTATGTGGCAGTACTAGGTTAACGGTTGGGCTCAATGATTTTAAAGGTCTTTTCCAACCTAAATGATTCTATGCTTCTATAAAACCAAAGCTTCACATTTATAGAAAGTAATCAAAAATATTTGTCAAAATTTTCATTTATGAGTAACTTTGATATCATGTAGAACTATTATGCACGCACCTTGATTTAGATGCTATTTTGGTATATGCTTAAGAGATGAGGATTATTTTTTTTTTTTCCTGCTGTGTCTATAACAGAGAGGGAGGGATGGGAAAAGGACTCTGATCAGGATGGGTTTGATTGTATTGTGAAAACTGACTATAGCGTCACACAAGATATAGGTGAGAACGCACTACTGCAGTGTTATTTCTCTCACTCAGAATTAAAGTATAATATTAATATTTTGGGGTCATCAAGGAAATTTTCCCCGAGTCTGATTACCAAATAATCTTGTGGGGATTTACTGCTGTAGCACTTAGGGTCCTGGATTCATTTGATATTTCCTGACAAAGTCCCCAACGCACAGCGATGTAGCATGACTTTGCAGCTGATCTGTTTTCTTCATGTGCTCCTGTCATTGGGGGTCTTCTACTGTCAGGTCTACCAGCTGTTTGAGGCTACTGAGGAATATTGTTTATATTGAGCTAAGTATGGGTATATGGAGTAAGTAGAAACTTTGCAGAGATTTCTTTCAAATGTGCTACTGTAATGCAAGCTGACCTCTGGCAGTGAGGGTCTAGACTTGATGACTCAGTTGGCTCCTTTCAGCCTCATGCTATGTTCTGTTCATCAAAAGCGTCATAAAACCTGCAATCAACTGGATTGCCAGCTTGTGATGACACACCGTCTCACAGCCGTGAGTGTAGTGAACTGTTTGAGGGGGGAATCAACGCTGCTTCTCTGAAGGAAAAATATTGGAGTCATACAGATCAAAAGTGCAAAGGACCTTTCTGTGCCAATAATTCGGCATCTTCTCATGTTCAGGCACCGTACTGCTCTTGGCTTGCTTCTTCATTTAGATTTTTCAGGCTACCTGATTTAGTGCAGATTTCCACATGGAACTTCTTGAGGACAGATGCTAAGATGGTACTGCTGTTCCCTGGTACTTTAATGGCAGAATCTCAAGTACCGTTATACTAGAGAAGTCCTTAGCTCAAGAGAAACACGTACTTGCTGATGCTTCTTCTATATCCCTTCCTTGTTTTCGCTTGCAGTTCAGATGGGAAGTTGTCTCCAAAACTCAGGGATTTGAATATTGATGTGTCATTATCTAGGTTCAAGATTTTCTGTCAGCATTTTGATCCCAGATGATTGATACCTACAAGTAGAACAACTAATTTCTTCATGTGGTGATGAACACAGTCTTTGAGTCAAATAAACTTTCGTGTTCTTGTTTTCCTAATTTTTTTAATAACATATATGTGGATGAAACTGGTGGAAAAGGGTTCACTGGACTGTGAATTGGCAGAAGATAATAGCAAATCATTGTGGGAATGAAGATAAGAATTTATTTGGGACTTATGCATGGTCCACAGCATGAGTTTACCTGCACCTGCCTTACTGAAGGAGAGCATCAGAATTCTTGCATAAGAAATCCTCCTCAAAGTATTTAGCAATGAAATTAACATAAAGTGAGCTGGCTAAAGAGCTATAATTTTGCTTGCAGATACTCATTACTCTGTGGTAAATCTTCATTTGGCTCTATAAGAAATATTCTTCATTTTAGTGTATTCATTTAGGAAAATCAAGGAGTTACTTAATATTCACTTTCCATATATTGAAACATTCTTTGCATTCCTCTTTGTTCCTTCAACACTTAGTGAAGTGTGTTGCAGCATAATCAGCCTCCCAGTGGATTCTAGCATGAAAACAAATCTCACTTTAATTTAGCAAACTTAGGTTTACAAGGCAGAGCAAGGAAATTAAATTACCTGTTTGCAAACACAGCCTCCTTTCTCAAGAAACATTTTTAATATCACTTGCAATTTTCATGTAACTCTTTCCATTGTCAGTTTTTAACCGTTGTGGTAGAGCCATTAATCAAGAGCGCAAGCAGGTGGGCAATAACTCAGACTTTGTCAGCGATAGGTTTTACTGCTTTGGGATTTTTAGCAGAGAGTGCATTTGTGATGGCTATTCTAGATTGTGGGCTCAAGGAAGGGTGGAGATGATGTCAAACTGGAGCTCACTCATCCATAAGGTACATCTACCAGAATGTAGTTGTTCCAGTGGGGGAGCTATCAAGTTCATTTCTACTTTGTTGTGGTCCTGGAAAACCATCTTATCTATGTCTTTCCCATGCTCAAATCATTCCATATGTATTTTGAATTTGAATATTCAATATTTTGAATGTTGAATATTTTGAATGCTTTGTTTTGCAGTTCACAAAACCTCAGCTGCTTTTGTGTTATGCCAGTGCTACAGATAACACCCTGTAGCTTTTTAGCACCTTCCAGCACCTATGGAAACAAAGTTCTATTAAAATTACGCACCCTTAAAGAGGAGGCTCATTTCTGTAGAAACAAATTATCCTTTTCTTAGAAGGAAGCACAAAAATTGTTGCATAAGAGCAGGATATAGTTTTTTCAGGATGGTATGCTTTATCAGAAACACTGATTTACTGAGTCTGACATTTACAGGGAAGTATGCCAGCCTTGATAAGCCATTTGCCAAGAGCATTTCCTCAGGTCTCTGATGACAGTGATAATTTGAAAGAGAGATCCTCATCAAACCCATAGCCTAGAGATTAATATATTAGCCTTATATGTGGGATCTGGAGTCTCAGCTGAATTGTTTGTATCCCAGCTGGTTATTTTGGAGTTGCCTTCATGCTAAAACTGTCTCCCTGATGTCTGCTCTGTTGTCTTGGTCTGTGTTTTTTGGTTGGTTTTTGTTTGTTTGTTTGTTTGTATTTTTTAATAAACAAATATTGAAATGTTGTGGTTTTGTTGTGATACAGAATAGAAAATATTTTTGAATGTTTTCCAAAGCTAGGAAACCGTTTCTTTGCCATCTTTACATGGCTCTTATTTCACACACTTTTCCTGCAATGCCTGGTTTCCTTTGTCCGCCTACAGCTGTGGAAGAGAACAAGGGCTTCTTCCCCTGGTTAGTGTGCTTAGGGCTGCTTGGATTGTCATTCTGCCGCAAAAGGGAAGGGATGTGCCTGACGCTCCCATCTCTACATAAGAAGCAATAAAACAAGGAGGCAAATTAGTCGTCATGGTAAGCATGGCAAGCTCAGTAAGCGGTACCTCAAACATAAGAAGCGTAAATTTCTATCCCATCAGATTAAGTGCTTTTCTGAATGACAGTTCCTTATGGATCTTTCATTGGGATGATGTACAGCATCCTTTATTTTGAAGGACTGCTCGTAGATACAGGTAATCCCAGAGCACCGGGTGTTTGCAGTTTTGGTATGGAGGCATTAAGTCATCATAATATGAACACAGGAACATAATTGTGTAGACTGTAGAGGTGCCTGAGATGGCAAATTAGATCTCAACCAGTCTCAGCAAGGGAAAGCATCATAGTTTGTATTTTAGAGAAAGTTATTCGCTAGAATAAAGGAGTGGGGATTTCAGAGGGAGGTCTTTCCCTCAAGACTGATCAACTAAAGGAATTTTCATTAAACGTAGTTCTTGTAGGTAGGTGCATGCACAAGGAATATGTCTTTGAGGAATTAAGGTGGTTGTGGGAGTCTGTCTAGTTATATCTCTACTTCTGGCTCCTTTGAGTGAAAACACCACTGACATTAAGCTGGTTATGAAACTGTAGCCGATCAAGTTTAGTATTAGCTCAAACTAATGCATGGGGCGCATGTTAAAATTACTTATTAGTATAATCTCTTTTGGTTCTTTGTCCTGGAACTTACAGATCTGCTTTATAGATACGAAGTAAATATTTACATTCTTTTTGAAGAAAGAATGAAATCATGCTGACGGATACACAGCAGCTCTCACTAGGGTGCTGAAATAGGAATGAAAGAATATGAAGGTTTCTCTCCTTGTGTTTGTGCAGTAGCCACAGCCCAGGCTGCTGTATGAGAGGGTTACCTGGGTACTAAAGACCCTGTGGCATAAAGTCTCTGCAGTCTGGGTTTAAAAAGCCTGCAGATGCAGGCTGCAGCGATTTGTTATTCTCAGACTGAACACAAATGGGGCTTCAGGACTAGGGGAAAGTGCACAATATACGCTCTCAAGAAATAATTCTGTAATACGTTTTTACCAGTAGTAAAGCTTAAGAAAGTTCCTGTCATGGGCAGGTACTTGCTGCTTCTGCGTTTTGTTACTCCAGTGCCCTCATTGTACTGTGGGGTTATTGTAACAACGTTGGACTGATATTGAACTTTTTCCATCTTTCCAGCTTTTTCCAGCTTTATTTAAGCTTATATCCATTTTTCTTCAACTATCTAGCTTGTGTTATACAAATCCCACATATACAATTATGTGTTCTCCATGTGATTCCAAAATATTGTGTGTGAAAATAACACTTTTTTCTCCCAGTCTTCTGGTTTTGTGTTTTGGTTTTTTTTTTTTAGGACTGTTTTGATCCTGAGGTAATTTAAATGGTCATATTACAGCATGACCTCATAGCTTGATACAGTGATGGTTTCCTGAAGGGTTGAGCAAGCAGTGAGTGCCATATGTACTTGATTCTGTCGCTGGGGAAATTATATGTGAATGTGGGGTAGTTTAGTCAAAATTAACACCACCCTGCTTGATGAATAATAAAGCGTGACTGTGACCAACTGAATTATTGAATGGATAATTGAATTAATTTCTAAAGGTGATTGCAATAAGAACGGTGGGGAGAAAAGAACTTCCTTTTTAAAATTAAATCTTTTCTGTAAACCTACTCAGATAATCCTGTTGCCATCCTAATACATGCAAGTAGATTTTAATGTGGTTATGGTCATCTTTTATATTGGTACATCACTAAAATCACATCTAGTGTGACAAGATCAGAGCAGCTAGTCTAATGCATTGGAGAGAACTGAAGTAACCAGTGCATAGACCGTATACTGAGTAGTAATTTCTGGCAATCAAATTTTGGGGATTGCCCAGCTGCAGGTGTGTAGTGGGATTCACCATAAACTAACAGATAAAGAAGAATAATTAAATTATTTTGATTTTTACGGGATACTGCCTGCAACTTGAAATACGTACTCATTGCTTCTATTTTTATATGCCCATCTCTTCTCCATTTGAAAAGTTATCCTAGTGTGCTCCATGCAGCATTTTGAATAAAAACAAAACAAAAATGAATCTAGTAAAAAGGGTAACCAGTGTGAAGGGTTACAAATGCCCCTTCTGTATCTGCTCTTGATGCAAGTAGAGCTGCCTCTGACAGGCTTATCTTCTGCAGTTGGCAGTTTGGCACTTTACATGGCAGATAATCTTTGCAGATACTGATCCAGCAAATTCATCTGTCTTAATATGTTGAAAATCTACAGATGTATGCCTATAAGTCAATTAACTCATATTAAAGACTTAAGACTGGAACATTCAGTGCTGAGTGTGTTCTACACTCTTCAGCCAACACTGTTTAAACATGCACCATTTTATTAACTGTAACTAATGCAGTTAAAAACTATTAGTTTTAAGCTAAAAAAGAAGTGTGTTAATAATTTAAAATTGAGTGGGACTGTTATATTAATTTCGGTAGAAAGTAAATGCTGTGGTCATCTTTTCCTCCAGCTGAATTGTTTCCTCTCTTAAAAAAGGGATGTCAGTTTTTGTCAGTTCAACATTTCATTCTACTTCAATTACATATTCTGAAGAAAGATGTAGCTTACAGGCTGATGAAACCTAACACTGACAGACCATTATTCTTGCTTCTTAACTTCGATTAAAAAGTTCCTGCAAAGGCAAGTTATTGCTTTTATTTCTGTCAAGTCACACATTTAAATCATGTTATTATAATAAGGTTAATAGAGATAATAGTGTTTTTATACTTGTGTGTTGCATAATCTTCAAGTTAGTTTTGAAAGCAGAGACTCTTACTGTGAACATGTTCATATGACTGTCACCTTGCACATGAAAAGCAGTTTATATCAATTCCTCCACCTCAAAGCCTTTCCTTTCTAGGGAAGAAAAGGACTCATACTTCCAGCCAGAAATGATTATATATAAGTTTTCAATACATGGTGTTATCTAGAAATATTTCCTTCTTCCACGGGGGAATGTGGCTGGACTTCTCCATGAGCAAATGGAGGACAGGGAGTGTCTGTCTAGTTCCTCTGCTTTCCGTTGCTGCAGAGGGGATGAAAATAACAGCATCTTTAGTAGTAATTGTCCTGAGAAACCCAAAGGCAAGTCTCTGTCCATGGCAAAAAATAAGTGGGCAGGTTCTTTATGTGACAAAGCAATAGTTACAAAATAATCCATGATCCTTTCTAGTTTTGCCTATTGTGCGTATATAGTATCTACACTGTGTGTATATATATATATAAAGAAAGGATTCTATCCCTCTCCTTATTTTAATCTCCAAGTTCCTTTATGCAATGCTAATTACTATTGTCTTTCACTTGTGACATGTGTTTGCATTATCTGTCACTTTTTGAGCTTGCAGTTGCTACACATTATTAAGGTAAATGATATCATAACTGACAACGTAAGTATTTTCCTCACTAGTGACATAGGTCTACTTCTTTTCATGTTTTACATGTTTTCATGTAAAAAAAGCAATACAACTGGACAAATCTATTCTCTATACTTTTTCTCTTACTCATCTCAAAAAAAGAAAATCCATGCCACTGTTAGCGCAAATAGTAACAGAATTCATTTTTTCTACTGCTTAACATAAGAAAAAAAAATTCCTGTTAGTAAAAAAATAATATATATATTTATAAACACCGTAAATTTTCATATACATAGACTCAGGGCTTACAGGTCTTATGAACCTGCCTGGCATCGTACTCTTAATTTTTAAAAACCTCATTTGTTAACACCTGCATGGAAATCAGGGAAATGATACTACGTAAAACTTCAAGGAGCAGAATTGTGGCAACAAATAAAAGCTGTGAAAAATATACTGTCTGAATAAAATAATTTTAAAGGAGTATTATAGGGCTACTGAGTGCACACCTAGAAATGTTGCTCAGAATTCTGGTTTTTTATTATAAAAGGTGCAAAGAGCAATATTTAAGTTATAGGGATCTGAGGATATCTCCAAAGTACTGAGGAGACCAGCAAGAACTACAAACAGCCACAAAGCTATTTGTACTGTCTTCAAACAAAAGGAGGACGACAATATGCCCGTATTCAAATACGGGGGCTATACAGTGAAATAATATTAAAAAATGGGTTTATATCTACAATTTGCTCATTTAAACTGCCAGAATAGCAGTTTAAAAAAGAAAAGATTACGCAAAGAACAGGAGGAGAAAATTAAGTACATAGTAAACAAACACATGGTGTGACTGCTACTAGGACTGAGCTGGGATAGACACAGGTTGGGCACTTCCAGTAAAATCTGAAAACCAGTATCGCATTTTACACTTTTTTGGATGTTTTCTTATGTATTCCTCCTGAGCCCAAGAGGAACACCTACATGGAGATAATTTTGTCACTGTTAAATACAGACTTCATGGTCGCAATCTTACCAGACATTTTGGAAGTATTTAAACTCGCATAAGGAAGAACCCCCATTGAAGCCAGTCCATTGTAAAGCTGGAATATAGAGCATAAAATGAAAATTTGCAAGTTGCGTGTATTTAAAGGAAGTATGTTGTCTGCATCACCAAGGGGGAACAGTTTAATGTCTTCTCCTCACAACTGAGTAGGCTGAATGCTTGGATATCAGATGAATATTCCACTATTGAAGACAATCAAATGGCAGACTTCAGGTTTGCTCTGTTTCTGCTGTACGTTACTGTGGTGGGTTCACCTTGGCTGGCTGCCAGATGTCCACCCAGCTGCTCTCTCACTCCCTGTCCTCAACAGGACATGGGGAGAAAATAAGAAAAAAGCTTGCAGGTTGAGATAAAGACAGGGAGATCACTTACCAATTAGTTTCACGGGCAACACAGATTTGACTTGGGAAAAATTAATTCAATTTATTAACAATTAAGATAGATTTGGATAGTGAGAAGCAGAAACAAATTAAAACTACGCCTTCCCTCCACCTCCTACCTTTTTTTTCACCGGGTCAACTTTACTCCATTGTTCCTGAATCCTCTACCTCATCCCGCTCCCCCAGCCTCATAGGTGGTGCTGGTGTTGGGGTAAATGGGGAGCTATGGTCAGTCTCTAACAGTTTCTCTCTTCTGCTCTTTCTTCTTCATGCTTTTCCTCTGCTTCAGTGTGGGCTCCTCCCCAGGCTGCAGTCCTTCAGGCAGTATCCACCTGCTGAGGTCTGTGGTTGCTCCACTGGCCGTGGTGTGGGCATCTGGTCTGGCGTGGTGTGCTGCAGGGAAATATCTGCTCCAGAGTGGTCTCCCCAGGGCCCGCCGGGGAGTCTCTGCCTGTGTGCTGGCAGCACCTCCTCCCTCTCCCACCCTGCTGCCCACGGGGCTGGCTCACACACTGTCCCTCGCTGCCAGGTGGCCCTTGGCCCGTTATTAAATGGGCTTTCAGAGGCTCCGGCTCCTCCGAGGGCCCTGCGGGCGCCATTGAGGAACCGGCCAGAACCAGCTCGGGGCAGCCCCGCCCTCTCCTCACAGAGACTGCGCCTGCCGCCCCCCGCCAGCACCCTGACGCCTACACCCAGTAGAGTCACCTGTTATTTTGTCATTTATTGTTAATAAAACAGCAATTTTCAGCTGCTTCAGGGATTAGAATGGATGCAGCTGCAAGTTATGGTTGGAAAAAGAGATGTATAAATTGAGAGAGAGAGGAGGAGAAAGATACTTTCCTCTGGGGCCTGTCCAATACTCTGTTGAAAGACATGAGGAGTATTGTTTACCAGTAAGTAACTGCATTGTGGTATTTCTGTTTTGGGCCTATTAAGGTGAAGTTTTGTGGCTCCACCATTCCTAGCAGCATGCCTACTCTGTCTTCCTAGGAAAGCTTTTGCCACAATTTAGTTTATGAAGGAAAGATGTAGTAATGAATTGCGATGGTTTAATTTTAATTCCATTTTTTCTTATTATAAAGTGCTGCTTTGAGAAGTATTTCTATAGAGATTAAACATCAGCTTGAGGCTTGAAAGTGGGGTGCATGAGGCAAGCAAAGAGGTCGGGAGGAACCGTGCTGGTTCTTTGAAGTTTGCTTTGTGAGGGGAATTTCCAAAGTTTAAGCTCCAATCACTTTTCATCCAAAATATTTGTATCATGCCACTTAAATATAAACCATCAATTTTTCATGTTGCTTTGGAATTTGGGGAGATGCAGTTAAGGGCTTTGGGAACACCTGTAAGCGATTAAATATTTTAAAAATGAAATCAAACCCAGGTGGTTGGTTTCCTCTGTGAGTTGTGGCAGCCACCTTGGGGTGCCCTCAGATGAGGGTTGTGAGGCATCTGGGGTTTGCTTTTGTTGCAGATTTATTTTTTCCTTGTCCAGATTTTGCCTGTTTTAAAACAGAGAAGTAGCTGAAGTTTGAAGCCACATTATGAATTATACTCCTGTTTCAGGTCTGGGGTTGGGCTGCTAAATTTCATTCTGTTGTCAAATCCACATTAGGTAGATGCATTTGGTCTGGTCAGTTGTAAGCTTGTTTCTGCTGAGCTTAGAGCATATCTCCTTGTTCTGCAGGTTTTGAGTCCGTACTAGTACTGTCAACTGCTAGAATGGGGACTGTGAAAGCTGGGAGGTAGTTTAGAGACTTCTTCCTTTCACTTGCAATTATTGCTTCCCTGCTGAGGCGTAAGCGACACCACGAGTACTCGTGATTTCATTGCAAAGTCAACCCGATAGTAAAGCTTTGACTTTGCACTGGAATGGACTGGGAGCATTCATAAATTCAGTTCCAACTCAAGTGATTTCTTTTGAATGTTGTCAATTGTGTAATGTAGTCTGAAGATTGCAATATGCTCTTAATTAGGATTACTTAGAAGCATATTTATGAATAAAATAGGGATCATATTGTTCACTTCACCATTTGCCATGAGACTGTTTAGTGTGTTAGCTCTCCAGTGCAAGTTTGATACAATACAACTATGCTTATAAGCCTGTGTTCTGAAAAATGTCTAGAAGGAAATTATGAGGCAAAGACCTTAAAAAAGGTCTTTTCTGTGTGCATAAGGCCCCTCATAGTAACTGCTGTTCCACATGAAGATTGATGAGACATTTTAAAAGCATCAAAATATACTTGCAGCTATCACCCATCCATGTTCTTTTTTCAACGTAGCCCTGAATCGGCTTCAGCCTGATCCATCCGTATGTGTGCCATTTCTTGTGGAGGAGAAATTTGTATTGATATATTGTGGCCATTATATAAAATTATGCTAAAACTGATATAAAAAAAGAAATAAATGAAAATATTGATCTAAAAAGTGGAATGAGAAAAGTATATTGCAATCAATATCAGAAACGGGCAAGGATAAAAGAATACAAACACTGACAGAAGTAGGTGAAAAAAGTTCAGTCTTTAACATGAAGAAGTTACACAGACAACAGAAAAAAACAAACAAGCAAAAACCCCCCTGAATTTTACTAGATTTGTAACTTGCTGTGTAATTGCCTTGTATAAATGCTGATGAATAACAAAGCTTATCGTGGCTCTGCACCATACAATCAGTCCTGTGAGACTAATTGCAGTAGTAATATTTTTCTGTGTACTGGTGTCTGTGCTAGCAAAATGTTCAGCTGTGAGTGACATTGTGAATCCTTTTGATGTTCTTTGGGTCTGAACACTGTCAGCCATGTGCCATAAGTCATAATCTCTTGTGTAAAAAGGATTTTTATTTTAACCTTGTTCGGTTCAGAAGAAACCTCATTTTGGTTAATGCTAAAGCTTAGGCTGTTACAGGGGGTAGTTTCAAACCACTGCACTTCATAAATGTGCATGCTGATTAGAACTTTTATTTTTCATAATGATCTAGTAATGTAGTGATAATGCAAGTAATAGCCCATACCTAATGATTTCATGTCCAAGGACTAAAAGAATTACTGTAATATATTTAGTGTCAAGTTCTGAGAAAGAATTGTAAAGCCATTTCCTTGGGCATTCTTACTAGATATCTATATGTTATTTATCTAGCTGCTAAGGAAAGGCCTGTATAAAGAAAAAGTAAAATGAGGGTACCTGGTTTCTGATTCTGCTCTCTTTTGAAGAGGAAGCAGCTGAACCAGTGTCCCTGTTCCATCTGCAGAGTGTATGTGGAACAAGATGACAACCTGTTCTGAAGGCATACAGCAGAAATTTGGTACTTGGGCTGAAGGTTCGTGTGGGCTGCTTCTCGTTAATGATTCTTTTGCAAACACTGCAAGTTGACCATAGGATAAAACCAGAAGTAGTATCAGAATCTGGAATTTTTAAATTAACTCAGACCTAGTCTTGGGGTCTGACTGGGGTTAATTCACCAAAGATTTTTCAATCTTATCTCCTAGGTGTGTGAAAACGTGACTGGAGCTGGTATATAGGCCTAAAACTAGAGTAATCTCACTGAAGGCTGTGATACTATTTCAGATTGCTCTGGTGTAGTTGAGATGTGGAATTTGAGGCACTGTTTGTTGCACAAAAGCTTTCTGAATCTGCAGAATTCTCCAGGTATTTGTTACATCCTCCAAATGAAATCAGCTTTGTAACAGACACCATTGCGAGGGGAGGGGAGGGGCATGAGAAGACTTCACTTTCTTGCTTGTTGCTTTCCTTCTCTTTGTTTGGGGAGTGATGATGGTATGAGATAGTAGTTACAGAAACAGTAGCTGGTGAAACTTTTGGCAGTAGTGCTGATTTACATTGGTTTGAAGTGTCCATGAATTTGACTTGTGCAGGTTACTCTTCCTGCTTCTGGTGAAAAAGGTTTAGTAATGAACCTGGCCAAAACATTTCTGTATAGGATATAACTGGTTTAAAAAAAAAAAAAGCCATGAGTAATTTTTACAGACAAATCATTTTTTTCCATTGTTAAAACCAGTGGTTATAATTGATTTGATGTGACATTCATTTTCTTCCTTTAAACCCATTTGTTTTGACAATGTCCTTCAGTCAGTGGCAGCAGACTAAAAGCCACTAGTGCAGAAAAAAATTACCTGCCTTTTCCCTCAACCTTCTCCTTAAGGATTGAGGATCATGGTGACTGAACGAATGGAGACTGCTGAAAGTGCTTCTGCTTGTAAACTACCACGTTAAGATATTTGAACGTGCTCTATTCCTGTGAACAGTGCTAAACAAAAAAAACCCAACCAAAACAACTTTTTCCACAGAGAAGAAAGATGATAGCACCCCCACCCCCCCACTCCCCCCCCCCAATCCTAGATTCCAAAATGTTGATAGACTCTAATAGTAGTGACAGGTGGTGATCAATGGGAGGAATGTGGAAGGCAGCTGAGATGCTCCTTTGTAGGGAGATTTTGTTTAATTTGATGCACCAAGCTGGAAGTTTGAAGTCGTTCAGGAGCTGATTGACATCTGGACACCAAGTCCCTGCCTTGGGGGACAGAGTTATCTGTCAAAAACATGGGGCAAAAGGCAGGGCACAAGAACTTTCAGCAATTCAGTTGTAATCTAGCACTGCAGGTATGGCAAACCGTTGAGCATATGGTGTCTATAGTTTTATTGTCACCTTTAAATCACTTGCTTAAACTCTTGGGATTTTACTTATTCTTACTCCAGTGAGAATGTGATCTGCACAATGATCTTAGTGTTTTCTTTTCTGTTCGGTTTTAATTTTAGCAAAGAGCAGTGAAAGGAAGAATTATTGTTTCTGGTGGGAGGTAGGAGAGAGCAGATGAGTTATTTTGTTAACATGGCTCTTACTTATGGTAGTGTTCAACTAACAAGGGCCGTACCTAGCAAATTCAGTGATGTTTTTTCTGCATTCCTCCTCAAAACAATATAAGCACAAAGCCCATGTGTTTTTACCACTTTGTTATGCAAATGTGCTGTGTAGTATCAGTGGTAAGATTGATGAAAATATGTGCAGCATTTGTTAGGGCAGCTTGCTTGTCATCATTTCCCTCTGTCATCTGCATCTTGTTAAAATGTATGAACGTGTTTGATACATTTGAATAATCTTGTCTGATATGTATCTATGAGAGGCAGTGGCTCCCAAAGCCTTGCTCCTGCAGAGCTCCTTTAAGATCTCGCATATGTGAGCCCTGCTGTTTGCCCTCCGTCATCTGAGTGCGCTGTTTTCCTGGCTTGGATCAAACCCAGAAGGGACTAGGAACAGTGAGCTACTGCTGCTGTTGGTAGATTCAAGTTGGCATCCTTGATGTAAAGGTACTCAAAGTTTTGCTTTGAAAAAGACGACACTTTTGAAAGGTTTCTAAGCCCTGCTCTAGGTTACACGTACCTTTTGACAGCAGGTTTTTTTCCCCTTTGTGTTTGGGGACTACTGATAAGTGAGACTAGTCAAATATAAGTGATCCCCTTTTGCCCCTTCTTGCTGAACCATAGTAGTCCTTTGACAGGCAGGTGGCTTCAGTTGCTTTAAACACAAAGTGAATTGAGCTTGTAGATTCTATTAGTGATACAAAATTCTGTAAAATATCCCTTTTTCTTCTAAAGTCAAATTAGTCTTTTTTCTCATTTAGGCTAATTTTCTAGGGAAAAATACGGATGACAATTTTCATTGTATTTGTTTTAGGAAAAATGGACTACCTTAAATTGCATTCCTTTTTTGTTTTTGTTTTTTTTTTCTTGCTTTCCTGTTGGGTTTTTTGTTTTTTTTTCATCTGTGCTATAAAAGTAAAGGTTGATGAGCAGTGTTGAAAATGTGCCGGCATAAACGCAGCTAATTGCCAAATCCCTGCATCAGCCTTGTTAAATGCATGTTTACATGATGATGTGGTATCATTTACGCATTTATGTAGCTGCAGGCACTTTCCTGGGTTCCCAAGCTTGATATAAACATTCAATTAACTCTGCTGTTTCTTGTTATACTTTTATATATAAAAATCTTAGTGTTATTAGGTGTCACTGTCAAGTTACTGTGCATGGATTTTGAATGAATGAAGTTTCAAAGTCATCAAAAACCTGGAGTTAAATGTGGTTTGGGGTTTTTTGGGGGTATTTTTTTTGTTTGTTTGGGTTGGGTTTTTTTCTTTTTTTTAATCCTTGAGAGACTGGACAATTACAAGTGTGTTTCTTGTTCACATAAAACTTGTAAAAGTTGTACACTTCAGCTGAGGACATGACGTTTTCAGACCTTTCTGGCTTTGCACAGGGGGCAGTACATGTAAGGTGAGGTCTTTAGGACTTTATTTGCAAAATGCAAATGAATAAATAACATTTATAACTGTGATTTGCTTCATTCCTTTTCTTGTCCTTTTAAGCAATGGCTTTTCCAAATGGGGTAATAGACAACCACCAGTGTTGACCCCTGAAAAATACATATTTTGATGCCTTACCATTTATGATATGATGGTGTTTCTGTAGTCATGTAGCTGCAGGCAGTTTCTTTTGCATTCCAGCTTATTTGTTCCATAGAGGTCTTGACTCTTGTCAGGAAAGTGTGAGTGATCTTATGGGTCCCCACCATTTTAGTTTTGCCATAGCCTGCCTGTTCTGCATAAACTAATAGAGAAGGTTCTTACAAGGCTGGTGAGCTAAGAGATTGTCTTAATTGTTTCCCTTTTATTGTTACCCAGCATGTATGCTCATTCATTGATACGGTTCAGCTGTGGTTATCACAAGGCTTAATTCTATCCTCTGTTGGCTTGTATTGAGGTATGTTTTCTGGTATGGCTTTTTATGTGTGTTTGCCTTTGAAATGTCCTCACTTGTTTCATGTATTTTATATTTAAGATGTCATATTTCTTATACTATAACCTCCTTTTTTTGAGCCAGAACCTGTTCTTGGGGCTGTTAAAATTAAAGGCAAGATCAGACCACTCTTCTGTTATCAACTCAGACTTTGTGAGGGCAGAGTGTCCTTTGAATATATCATTGAACGTGCAATCAATGGATGAAAGATTCTGATTATCAGCAATTATTTCTGAGGAAAGGAGCCTCAGAAGAAGAGTATCCAGAGAGCTCTTACTTGAAACTGATACACAGAAATTGTCTGGAGTTGTTGCTTAGGAAGCCCAGAAAAAAAGTCCTCTTTGTTACCTGCCTTTTCAAGTAATCATTGGCTATCATCTGGGCGACCTTTTGAAATACCAAAATAAATGACTTCTGTGTTGTGAAATCTACAACATCTTAAATATTGGGAAAAATTGAAGTCAAAGTTTATTTCTTGAAAATATGTCCAGGAGCTTTAACCTTTTCTTCAGATTTCATAGGAATGATTTATATAGTTGTATATTTTTATGCCCAAACCTCATTTTTCAACCAGGTAGTAAGAAATATCAGAAATGTGATTTTAGTCAACTGTTCCTTTGACAGCAGCCACTAAAGTTAATGTAACAGGATAAGCTGGCGGCTTTTGTTTTCCGAATTGAAACTTGGTTGAAGTCTCCTTTCAAAATTCTGTTGCTTGCTCAAACGCAGATATGTGCATAATGAGGGGTAAAACTGACGGGACGTGTCTGTCACCAGATTAATGAATATCAAATGATCGGTTTGAAGTGAATGAACTGTAAAATATATAATTATCATTCATTGTTCTGTACCTTTTGCAATAAAAAGCATGAAATGAAATTTGCAATAAAATGTCTCCCATCTGCAGCATTGCAGGACAAAAGCTGATATGTCATGGGTCAGAATCAATCTTACTTATCAGCAATTCATAGAAGTAGTTGATAATTAAGGACAAAATGTAGGGAAAAATAGAATTTGGTACTTAGATATGAGACTTAACCAATCAACTAAAAAAAACCCTCAAAATGTCTGGAAGATGCAATTTCATTTTTGCTCCATCATTCTTTCTTCTGTTCGAGAAACAAATTTTTCTACACTGGCCAAAGCCCTGGGCACTCTATTTACAGCAAGCAGGAGTAATTAAGAAATGATCTGTGTAATTATCAAGGAATACTAATAAGTAACGAATTGAAGCTTAGCTGTTTTTAAGATTGGGCAGACAGAAATGAATCCTGAATGAATTTATAGACATAAAGAGAATAGTGTCTGCAAGTACTCATGTCAAGCTGTTCTAAGCAATTAATTATTCTAGTATTATATAATACCTTTTTCTGGCAGAAAAAAAGTATTGGTTGCATCCAGTCTTTCAGCGTTTCTCAAAATTAGATGTTTTTTGAGACGTGTATTTTGGTTTTGGTGGAGAAACATAGCTGAGTTGTCAACTCCTATACAATATGCATACAAAGGGATTATGGTGCCTGAGGGCTGGATGTCCTGTTTGTCTAACCATTGATTATTTTACTTGTGCCTGCTTGGTAGTCCTCTCGTATAGCCCATAACACAATATGATGTTTTACATCAAGATTCAAAACAGTAGTTTTCCATCATCGTTTTATTTTCCTTTATTTGCTTTAGTCCTGTCATCAGACCTAGTGGCTGACCACAGCAGAGAAAAGGAACCTGCTGGCATTGTCATCTCCCATCTGTGACCCAGTTGCAGACCTTCTGTGGTTTTTAATGATGAGGAGGTTTTACCACGTGGTTTTATACAGTCAGGAAGATTGGTCAGTCTTGCAGTAGTGTTTTTTGTACTGTGAGATCCCCTGTACAGTGTGCCACAAGTTTAAAAGCATTTTGGCATTGTTTGAGTAGGGCAGAAACACAGATAGGAACAATTTTTGAAGAAGAAAAAACACCAAAAGAAACCTTTGAGTAACATTTATATTTGTATCTGAAAGGCTGCGCAGAGCCCAGAATGCAGGTATGTTTAATAACGGGGGGGGGGGGGAGCAGGTAACCCATGCATTCAAGTGATCTCTAGGTTTCTTTCCTGGTTTTGGGTATCTGCTTCCTCATTCATTTATATGATCAGGCTGAAGTGAGAGGGACAGTTGTACAGAGAGGTTACGTGGAGTACTGCTGGAAAGCTGTCTTTAATCATTGTGGAAGTTGACAGATTGCTGTCATTGCTAAAGAGGCTGAGATCTAAAAAGCTTCTTGGCACTGTGGTTGGACCCATATGGGGACAGGAGTGTGTTATTTGTTGGTGCAATGTCATGGTCCACCTCTGACTGGAACAGGGCACAGTGCTTGGTAATTCTGAATCCTAATACAGGCAAATTCTGCCACATTTTCACTCTGAGCACCAACTGTACTCAAAATTTATTATTTAAATACATAAATGTGGATATGAGGAGGGAGTATTTGCTAATGTATGCATAATATTTTAAAACTAAGCTGTTAGCAGCCTGATTTCTATGTAAATAGACTGATATGTTTCAGATCAGCTAGAAATTAGGAAACGTTCTGAGGATATTGAGGAGGAAGAAAAGAAAGAAAAATAAGAGGCCATTTTCAGGTTAAAATGCAGAAGAGGTAGGTGAGAGAGTTTTGAGGAAAGAATAAACCATTCAAGTAGGATGAATGATAACTTCAGGTTTAAATTTGTAGAAAATCTACTGAGAGAGAGAAGATTGCTTTAGAAAAAAAAGAAGGCTGCATTGATAGTGAGGAGGAGCATAAAAGACAATTAAATTAAGCATTGTGTTATAAAGTCAGAGCTGCTTATAATCAAAAACAGTCTCAAAGCTTAAAAAATATTTATTTCAGGCAGTTCCTAGGTCTAGACTAAGTGGTTAAAAGAAATTAACTAGAAAAAAAATGAAAGTGTAGATAGAATATGGCTGAAAAATGCAGTATTGTTAGGAAAAGCAGGATGTTTTTATGCTTGACATAGTGATTATATAGCCCACGTAATTACATGCATTCTTCTGTCTTGGATAGCTGAAACACATAGGTCTTGACTATTAGAATTTCTGGAACACCCACATTCCTATTGATTTGGGGGAGGGGAAGACAAGACAGACTATTATTTGTTTTGGAGGGTGTAGGAGCTGCAGTCAGGGACCAGAAGTTAATAAGAGGCATTGTATAAAAGTGAAAAGAAGTTGGACCCTATCATAAAAAACAGTTGATCTTTAGGAGAAGATGTATAGTCTATAACAAATGACAATCGAGAATACAACCCCACTGTAGTGATACCAAACCAGAAGACACTCCCTCGTCATCTTTATCCTCCCTGTGTTATTTATTACATTCCTGCTTTCTCCTGTAATTGAGACAGACAAAAGTATCAGTTACCATCTGCATTGTGTGTTCATGATAGTAAAAGTTATGTAGTCATTATTTTATTAATGTATGGGATCATGTAATAAATGCCAATATTGTAAGGTGTATTCTGGAGAGAGGCTTGGGGTGAGGATGGACAGTCAGTTACTATATTTATTTTGAGGTATATTTCACTTTAAGAGACATCTGAACAGAAAATATGGAAATACTTGCAAACGGACTTTATTCTGTGTTTCTCTAGTGCAGTTCTGCCTAGTTATTTTGATAAGTTATTTTTATTTAAGTTATTTATAGTTATTTTGATAGTTATTTTTATGCCTAATTGTTTAATCTGTAGATTTCGGTACATGAATATTAGACAGGATGTCCTAACATGATTTGTGTATAGCAGATGTGTACCATCTTACATGTGTACATCTTGCACTGTAACAGTGAATCTGACGTGTAGTTCCTTTATGGTCTAATCATAATCCAAAAATGGTACAAGACATCCAGAGAATATATACTGTAAAGTTTTCTTATGCTCCCAGCCACTATGTTTCTGTGCGTGGTTACACCTTTCCCTTAACCTTTCAGCTTCACAAGCCGTTGCTCACATAAACGTGTCTAGAATTTATCAGTATCCCTGTTTCTTGCAATCTTCCTATTTTTCCCTCTTCTCTTAAAGTATTTGACTTTCTTGGTTTTCACCAGGGAATAAAGGAATAAAGCATCTCTTTTTGATAATGCAATTCAAAATTCAAACCCAACATGGCTATTTCGAAAAAGTAGTGGCCATAATAAAGAAAAAGATCACTGGCCTCTTTCAAGATAGCCTGGGCCCCCATCTCTCTGGATTAATTAAAGGACCGGTAATTTGAAGCAATACTTGCCCTTTACAAAATCAGCTTCTCTCTACTGGAATATCCTTCAGCCCCTGCTGGGTGGAAATCTGTAATTTTGAACAGGTAATGGAAAGATGAACAATAATACTTTTTCTATTTAAAAAAAAATAACCTACTACTTTAAAATTCATGGCATTAAGATTTAGTTTATTTTCCAAGATTTCCAAATGCGTATGCTTATTTAGAGGAAAATGGGATTTCAGTGAGATTAAATTTGTGATAACACTCAAGAGTCTGTGCTATCAAAATAGTATGGCACAAAGCTTTATAAAGATTACAGTTTTTTAGGGTTTTTTCATTTATTTTAGCTTCATAATCTAATAGTGGTTTTAACTTTTTCAAAATACCATTCTCAACTTCAGAGTATTGTTGAAGTTCTTGAGACATAATTGAATAAAACCTAAGTAACTTTAATTTCCATTTTAAAAACTTCAACTTAAGTTACTATTTACAAAGACAAATTGTTGCTAACCTGAATGATAAGGTGGTGAAAAACTAGTGCCTTTGAAAATCTGCTCAGCAAATGTTAAAATGTCTAGTGTTCTGTAATAGTTACAACATTCATTTTAGAGATGTCATCATTGAGACTGTTCATAGGAAGAAATGCCAGCGATTGACATTCCCTGATTTTAATATTTCGGGCAGACTATGTGCAAATTTGTTCTTTAGTTAAACGAGGCACTCTGCAGATCTGTAAGTCCTCAATGAGGTCTACCTTTGGTGCTGTTAGGGGATTACTCTTGCCTTTTTGCATAATAATTTAAATTATTTTTTTTTGTTTCCTATGGCAACACACTGTCTCGATAGAAATGTTTACTAGGCATCTCTATGTTCCTCAGCATTGCTTTAAATATCTGGATTATTTACAAGATATTGATATCCAGTCCATGAAACAACTGTGCTGGAATCCCTGTTCAGAAAGTATCATCTGACAAAACTCTTGAGAGGACGCTCGTTTGTTGTTCATTTAAGGAATAAGGACTAGAGTCAGGTTTATTTAAAATGCGTGTAGTAAACTCTCATAATGGAAAAATAAATCCATGTTCTGAACAACTTTCAGTCCAAAACAAAAAAAGATAAAGAATGTAAGAATGGGGCAGCTTCATATAATGAATATGAAGTTACTAAATATTGAAGAAAGTTAAATGAAATGATAGAGGGGTTGAATATTGTGAATCTCAAGCTCTTATGTATTTTTGAATGAGAATGAGGCTGCTCATAGAAATTTGTGTTGAATTAAAGGACAGCATTGGTAAGCAAGATAAATGAAATGTTTTGTGAGTACAACTAAATACATAGGAAAACACAGCCTCATTTGTTTGTGACCTTTTCCTGTCCTTGTGACACGAATGTAAACATTTTTATGCTAATAGATACTTCCCCAAGATTTTTGTCTGTATAGACTTTCATATATGAGGACTTAATCAGATGTGTGCTATTGAAGTTCCCACAGCTACTTGTGGGACAGATTCATCATCTCATTCAATTTTGTTCCTTTATGGCAACAAGCAACTTCCTGTTCTGAACATTGAGGCATATAGACTGTGGTAGTTTGGAATTCAGTTTTGCATTCTCTGTAGTCTATTCGTTATGCCAAATAGCAATAGATAAATTTGTAAGGACTGGACTTCTTAAGGACATGAAATCTCTTTTGTATTAATAAAATAACTTGTAGTCTTAGAGACTGTTTAAGGCACAGAGAGGACAACTATGTGGTCCATTACCTAAAAGATCACAGTGAGGCACAGTGGAAAGGTTTATTCTTATGTGCATATGTAAATTCAAAATGTGCTTTGCAGAAATAAGGGCCAAAAGTAAAAATGCTGCTGGAAGTTTTACCTATCCATATTTAGAGTAGAGTTTTATGAATTTTGTAGCTAGACTGTTTTTCCTGTACAGTAAATGCTTTGGTCAACCCAAACCTGTAGTAAGTTCCTGTTAAATGTTTAATATTGATTTGGTCAGTGTTAAAAATAATATCTCTCCACCACTCCAAAAAAAAAAAAAATTTACATGACAATCAAGCATATTTATAGCTACATAAATACCTAAGCATGTCAGAATAATAGAAATAGCCAATAGATTACTGCCTAATATGAAAAAATCCATTAGACAAGGCACCTGATGCTTTTCTTCAAATAAGCTTGTAATGAGAAAGAGCTAATAACAAAGGAGACTTCAACCTCAAATTTTCCCCTTTTTTAAATGTAAGAACAAATTTTGCTAATGGGAATTGTCATTATCGATAGGCCTTCTCTTGGGGGCCAGAAAATGTGGTTATTGCAGAAGACTTTCTTGTGCAATCTCTTTCGTGCAAAATAGGTTTTTGTTGTGCAATATGATCAAACCAATGCCAGTTTAGCTGTAAGATCTCCACAGAGTAATTTAATGTTGCTGAGATGCACTGCTTATATTGTATTCTTTAGTTAAAATGTTCTCTGAAGAATTCACATCTCATAATCACATGTCATAAATCATGTAAACTCTGCTTTAACTGAACTTAGTGTCAAAATTCTCATTGCCTTAATTGGGGCAGGATTTTCACATTATTATTTCATATAAAAGCACATAAAGCATTATGATTTAAAGTTATCTATCTAAAAGTAGACCCAGATCAAAACTACTGGTGTTTCAGTAATACAGGCAATGACATCACGTGGAGAACTAAGTGTGTGAGACAGAAGAATAAATTTATTCTTTACAATTTGTCTTTGACTTATAAAATGTGGTTTTTATATGAAAGTTTCAGGAAAGTTTTCAGTTTCTTTTGTATGTAGGGAAATACAGCATTCTGTTTTCTGCTGATATAGCCACTTAATGTTTCTTTTTTTTCCCTAATGCTGAGAAAGATTTAATCCTGTAAAACGCAAACATTTGTTCACTTCTACTTCCCAGCCATTTTCAGTTTCCACTTCTAGCTTAGTTTCTTTCCCCTTAAAATGCATTTATCCATGTCCTTGTTTTCTGTGCCTTCCAGAGGAGGAATTAAATTCTTTACCAAACTCCTAATCCCCATTTCTTTAGTGACCTAAGTCCCCAAGTCTGCCTAACTTCTAAACTCTTTGTTCTTAGCTGCTACTCTGCGAGATCTTAGTTTTCGTTGCTGTCTTTGATTTCTAGCCCCAGCCCATTCTGGAGCAGGCAATGCAGGAAATTCAGGCTTACACCTCTGGTCATAATCCTGAAGGAATTAAAGTCTGCTATGTTATAAAGTTACACGTGCACAACAAAGTCACGTGTATGAACTATGTGAACAGGACTTGCTTATTGAAAATGCAATTTTAAAAATATTCCTGTTATCAGTAACTAGTTACTCTAGCAAATTTCTGTTCAGGATGTGACTTTTCAAAACTTTTGTCTTGATCGCATACAATGAACATGCTATGAAAATGGCACAAGCCATATTCATTTGATTTGTGAATCAAAATCATTTTCTGACCTCTCCCTCTTCCCCTTTAAAGTTTCTACTTCTTGACCCAAAGCCCAGGACTGTTAAAACTATACAGAGAAAAGGCCACTGAATTTTAACAATCGACAAATTCTATTTTTCAGCAGCCTTTTTCTCTGAAATACCTGAAACAATGAGCTAAATCTGGCCCTTGCGCATCCGAAAAGTCTTACTGTGGCATTTACCCAGCAAAGTATCATCCCAAAGGAGCTGTGGACTGCCAAACCTATGGCATCCAGCTCTGGGGAGGACGTTTTTTCAGCTGTAGTGATCATGCATTGCAGATGTCAGTATGTCAGCTGCATCATTAGGATTTTTATGTTTATGTATTTTTATATATTTTTATATATTATATTTTATATTATATTTATATATTTTTATGTTTTAGTATCCTCCTAATGTGGCATTAGAAGCAGTTTTTTTCTTTGCTCTACAAGATAAGGACTTGTTTGTAGTGCAGACTGCATAAGCTCAGTCTCTTACAGTATACAGAAATTAATGGGATTTCATGCATATGTTTAAAAGGCTTCCTAAGCATCCTTAATTTGGCTCTTTTTTAGAGGAAGGCCTTTGCTTAGAAAGACAGGATTCCAACAGGCTGGGCTGAAGCTCATTGAAGTTAGCAGATGAAAGGACTTAGAGCTGAACTAAGTGGTAAGAAAGCCTAAATTTTCTGCTGATTTTACTGGAATCAACCACCTCTTTAAGCTAGAGATGAGAGAACATATTATCAGTACATTTAAATGGAAAATAGATCCATTATGCTGTTTTGGAAAAAAGAAAGAAAGAAAACATTTGCATTCAAAAAGCAATCTTAACCTTTATAGTTTGCTACCTCAAGTTTTAACTTCCTAAAATTTAGAAATTTGTGGTTAATTCAGCTAGACAATATGACTCTGCCTTAGTGTCAGTAGTTACAGCTTCTAATAGTCACTTTTTTCCTTTCATAGTTCTTTTACAAGGTGTTATTTTTGGATCAGTGATGTTTTGTAAGTATTTTAAGTCAGAAACCATCTGAATTTTGGAAATACCATTGTACTGTATTCCTTGTACCCTTACTGCTTTCCACCACTCCCCCCACCCCAAACAAGTGTCTGTCTTGGCTCATAGAAAACATGTTGTCTTTCACCATAAGATGATGTCCTCATACATTTTGTCTATATTGTGGTCCAGTTATAATAATACTTCTTCACTGACAAATTGCAGCTGTGTTCACAGGCATTGAGACTTGGAAGATTTAATATAGAGAGAGTATGGTTGCCTTCAGAAAGCTCTGTGCGTGTAGTCTGATAGAGCAGCCAGTTGCTTTTTAATGTTGTGGACATTACAGACAGTTTTGTGTACCTATAGCCATACTTATAGTAACAGGCTTTTTGGTAGATTGCCAAAGAGCTTGCCAGGAGGGAGGTGTTGATATTTTCTTTTCCTACTACTGATGTATCAATGTCTTGTTTGTGATTTTGTTCTCTGTTTCTGTTGCAGAACTTCCCATGGGCCATTTGGTGCAGGTGTAAAGTGTGCAGATGCGATCATTGCTTGTAGGGGAGCTTAGCATGAGGGGTGGTTGTTTTTCTTACCATGTATCAGGTGGCAAGTAGCAGGTTGGGGTCTTGAGCATGGCATCTGGAAGGGGTAAAACCCAGGGCGCTCTGCAGAGGATGGGGAAAAGGCACCAAAATAGAATGTAAAAGTTTGGCATATTTTGGGGATTCTAAACATCTTCCAGCCTTTCTCTTCATTCATTGTGCCAAATTTTGGGGCTTGTCCTTGAACTGACTTTCAAGACAACATTCCTGGGCGCCTGAGATTTCCTGCAGACTCTACAGAATTAGTTTGTTTTTCTTTTGCCTTTTTCTACTTCATTGTTTTATGTGCCGAGTGTATTTGCAGATGGAACACAGGGTGGCAGTTTTCTGGCAAGATGGTTTAATTACATCCGAAGGCTTGTAATGACAAGCTTTGGTAGGACAGACTATGAAAATGCTGTGTAAATGGTGCATACAAATTGAATTGACCTCTATCTGTAATAAAGGAAAAAGAGTATTTGCCTTCTCCTAGATGCTATAAATTATTTATGTTATGATTTTATATGAATGACTAATAAATTATAAATTATAGGCAGGGAAGCAAGTTTAAAAAACCAACATCTTAATATGTGTTTGAATTTATGAAGGCATTGTGCTGATTTCAGCTTTTATGCAGCTAGACAAATGCAAGGAAAAGGTAAACAATAAATGCTTTCAGAGAAGATCTTTTGTAAAAAAGACAAAAACCATACTTTTTTCTCTTTATTTTTTTTTCAGTTTTAGAATTAATCTAAGTGTGCTACAACTTAATACACCTTAAGAGGGAAAATAATTTTCTCTGTAGCTCTTATCTGCTGAGTATCCAGCTTGTTCACTTTTTTGAGTTTAGTTTGCTATGTAGTACTCTGCTCTCACAGTTCCTGAAACTTCATATACAAACCTGTATGTAGATTTCTCCCATCATCTTTAGCAAATGCAAATAGAAAAACATAGTTTGCCTATCACTTTCTTTTATAGAATGTTGTTAATTGTAAGCACTGCCAAGAATCATTAAGATACCTTTTTAACCATTAGTGCCTCTTCCATTTTAAAGATAAACAATTTCCACCTTATTTTAAGGTTTATAAACATTCCAAAAATGTACATGTTAATCTTCAAGAGATTCTAATAAGCACCTTACATAATGGGAATTACATAATTTTTTAAATAATGTGATTTTTTTTTTTCTATTTAAACATTAAGTTTCATATAGCTTAAAGTAGACAGCGTGGTAAAACTTTTTTCTTCTGGTGTTTACATAAATACAGTGTGGCATTACTGTGTCTTCGGAAACCTGACCTAAAGTTTGACTGGTTTTGGTGTAACTGAGAAAATAATGCAACTTTAACATAGTTTGGGGGGCATTTTAAACTAAATGTGAACTGAAAGGAAAAGCATAACTGTATACATTGACATTAAGATCTTTAGTTTCTAAGAAATTGTAGTCAAAAAAAGAAGTGTGGGTTGGTTTTTTTTTTTTTTTCAGATATGGCTTTGCATGTCTGTCAAAAACTGAAAGCTCTTAAAAAAAATCTACTTAGCTTATGGGATTTCTGTAATTTTCTTCCGATATTCTATATATGTTGTCTAAAACACAAATTATTCGCCTAAACATGAATGCAGCCTGGATCTGAATGCCTGACAGTCTATCTCAAACATATTAAATTTATTTTTCTACAGTAATAAAAATAATTATTTGATGGTCAGGGCTAGAAGAATGGAGGGTAAAAGGAAATATTGGTTAAATTACAGGAAGTCATGTTTTGAGGTGCAGGTCCTACTCTAAGGCAGAGGAATTAGTGCCTGAGTTGCAGGTGATGTTTCACTGTATCAGTATTATAAACGTAGAGAGAGTAGATAAGCGAGGAAAAAAAATCATGGTTTTACAGAGGGCACAACTCAAAGAATATTTAATTTGTATTTAAAAATATGTACTTCTCAAGTATCTTGAAATTTGAATCAGTAGCTAGAGTGAGACAGGACAAACCAGTTTTGAATTATTTTTTCAAATTCTGTGTGTTTTGAAGATGCTGTGTAGGGATAGAAAAATATCAGAGGCTTATGAGGGGTGTGTTGATCTGTGGGTAAATACTGATTTGAGCCAGTCTAATGT
The DNA here is from genome assembly GCA_017639485.1 of Pluvialis apricaria. NCBI lineage: Eukaryota > Metazoa > Chordata > Aves > Charadriiformes > Charadriidae > Pluvialis > Pluvialis apricaria. The sequence continues at coordinate 29,981,629 of CM030014.1, forward strand.
TTTGTAGCTGCCCTTTTGTCTTGGAGAAAGAAATGTAGATTATTCATTACTCATTTTATATTTGAAGGTGCTCTTTTTAGAATCTAGTATCTTGTGAAAGCCTATGTGGTGGTGTATGCATTAATAAGAGTTTCTATGTTAACATTTTAGCAACCTTTAGCAGAGAAAATATAAACAACCCCCTCAACCAGAACACCAGCTACTAATCTCAGTATTATAAATTTCTTATTTTAAAACAAGTATGTAAAACAGTATAAAAGGGTGAATAATTTCAATGATGTGAAAATATTTGAAATGTATAGATCTTCTGATGCAAAAGGATTGTTTTGCAGTCCTAAAGAGTGCGTATAATTTCCACTATTTTTAAAATTGCTACACCATAGGTTACACAAAGCTTGTATAATCATTTTTCCGTTGGAGATGTACCTCTTAAGAGCTTACAAATAATTTGACCTTTTATTGTATTTTGCTTTTGTTTTATTGTTTCTTTCTTCTTCATTTCAGTCTAAGGTCTAGGGCTAAATTGTAGAACTTGTTCCTAATGTAATTTCTCCTCTTTGCACCCCAACATAATTTAAGGAATTATGTTGCTGTCACTCATTTGATTGTTGTTATTGCTCATGGGACGCTAATGGAAAAAAGATAAGGCTTGTAGAATTGCAGTCACTGAATACTGAGACTGTTTCTTAAGCAAAAGTGTCACCCAAACTATTCTGTAGAATGTATTGCAGGAGGAAAGGGGTTTTTTTTCACATTTTGTTTTTTTGGTGGTTTTTTTGTTTGTTTGTTTGGGTTTTTTGGGTGTTGTATGTGGTTGGTTTTTTGTGTTTTGTTTTTGGGGAAGGCTCAGACAATTAACAGAACCAGGATGAAGGAAAAGCTGGATTTGGTACTTTAACTTTTAGTTGCATAAGGAGTTCCCTTTTCATGTAAATTCCTACTTACTAGTTCATTATCATGAAATTGTATCTGCCTTCAATAAAGAGATTGCCTTTGTTCTGTACAGCATGTGTCAATCAAATCCTTTGAGTCATATCGGAGTACAAGTGGAGCATGTTTATGTGTCTGGATATTGAGGCAATTCACATACTCAAATAACAGATACAGAATACTTAACTGCCTTGCAAACTGGAATCCCAGATGCCGTACAAAGCTCTGAAATTGCATCCATCACATCTCATCTCATATTTCAACATCAACAAGACTTTTCGCCTTCATCCTATTACGTAGACTAACCAATCTCTTCTATGGCTGTACAGTCATTATAAGATGAAGAGATTTGAGTTCCTTATTTTCCATTTCACCTTTCCCTGACACATCCCTAGTTTAATATTCCCATTGCTTAGTTACTGCAAAAATGGGAAAAACCACCGTGAAGATAAGTATGCTTTCTTCTGAAAGTATGTATTGCAACATATAAAGGAACTCAAAGTTCTCGTATTGGTGGTTAGAATATAAAATAATTCAGCTTTGAAAGGACCTCGGATCACTCTGAGTCCACAATTTCCTGATGATTAAACAAATAAACAGGAAGGAAAAAGAATGAACTTCAGTTTGCCATAAATATATTGGTTTGCTTTTTACAAATAGCCAGTGAACAAAATAATTTGTTAATTGCCCAACTCTTGCACTGTGGCCAGAGTCCCCTCTTGACTTGGTGTTTATTGCTACTTTCTTCACATAGAAGTAACTATGTGGGAGAAACTTGAAACTCATTATTGGTTGAGGGTTTTACAAAAGATAAGGCAGGAAAGATCCCTAGGGTTGGGGGTGGGGGCTGTTTGCTTGTTTGTTTTCACAGTGGCATTATTTAAAATAAGCTGCTTCAATTTGGTTTTGCTTCAAGTGCCAACCCTCCATCTTAGAGGTAGTTTCTGTTACCTCACTAGATGTCTTCATCAGCGTCTGCTACAAACAAATAATATGCACAAAACTTACCTTGCATCTGGACTTGGTGAAAATGTGGTAAATACTCATTAGTACAGTGTTCCTTCATGCCTGGGGTAGTACATTCTTCAAAGTGCAATTTGTTTATGTTAACACAATTGTATTAGTTATGTAGGAGTTCCACAAACAACATTCAGATTGCAGCTGCAGGAACAAAATGCTATTTATAAGCAGAGCAAAGCTAGGACTTTTAGAGAATAAAAAGGAAGAGGAAAATGCATCTTCATACTGTCCAGTAAGATGGTTGGTGAGAGGGACACACACTGAAAGGGTTCAGGAGTAAGATGATCTGATGATGTGTGGTGTATCCCCTAATTTAAAAGTGTCTTTTTGTGTAATTATTATGTAATTCAAGACCAGATAATCTAATGTTCAGCAGCTGTATTTGAAGGACAGATTTTTTTCAGAAAAACCTCAGATTCCATTTAAGCATAACTAAAGCTGGTTGAACGGAAAAGAGGTGGTGGCTTTTAACGAAGTGATTAAAATGTAGGAGTTTATTTTTTGTCTACAACATACAAGACACAAAAGTAATTTTAGATATTTTTCCAAAAATGTAAAATGAGAAGTTGACTGACAGTCCAATAGTCTCACCTGCCCTTCTGCTTGCCTTTGCATCTTGACAAGAGTTGTGTTTCTCTGGATGTCTTTTCTCTTACATCAGAGTTTTGCAACTGAAAGCAATTTCTTGGAAAGCATCTGACCCTAATTATGTCTGACTGTTGGGAACACATTAAAAATAGTTTGAAAATTGGCTTTTTATTTTGGTGTTGTAATTGGAGGGATGTCTGTAAGTGTTAGTTTTCTCATCAATGAATTGCGGTACAATATTCAAATAATTTTGGTTTAATACTTGAATGTTTATAAAGTACTTTGGGATCTTGTCAGTGAATTTTTGAGTAATAACATTAATATTACACATACATTAAATAATTTCTCTTTAAAGATAAAATGAGCTAAATGGATGTAAAATACAAATCAAATTAATTATATGTACTATTTCTTTTCTAGTGAACAAACACAAGCCCTGGATTGAGACATCATACCACGGAATCATAACTGAAAACAATGACACTGTAATTTTGGATCCTCCCCTTGTTGCTTTGGATAAAGATGCACCTGTTCCCTTTGCAGGTAGGAACATACATTAAAAGCAGCATTTGAACTTACTGATTGCATTATGAAGTTATTAGCATTTACAAGGAATGAATTTGCGGTGCAGAGATAATGTAATCTGAAGGTCATGTTTAGAGGCTGTATCTGAGTACTCAGGACTTCACCATTGGCCCATAGACCTTGAAGTGAGGTGTCTTTTACAATGAATGTATCTGCTCACTTGTTGTGAAGCAGAAGTAATTATAAATAGCATAATGCAGTAGGCTTCCACTATCAACATATTTTTTAATGAGAACACAAGAATTATATAATTAAATTTGAAGTTGCATTTATAGAAATGAATCATTACAATTGCCTAAAGTAATAATACGTAGTTAATTCTGTTTAGTAATAACAGCCCCTGCTTTCTCTCTTCCTATTCCATTCGCTGGCCCAAACCTGGACGAACTGTGTGACAAATATTTAAAGTTGCTCAAATCTTAAGTTACTCTGTTAGTACTTTATAACTGTCAAGATTTGGACAGAAAATTTCATGGAGGTTTTGAAGATTTTTGCTCAGATCACTGTATGATAGATGTATGTCATATAGAAGTTTTTGCTTGTATTAAGTCTATTTTTCCTGATGCTTATTCTGTCATATTATGAGTTCCTTAAGCAGAAAATAGTACTTTTGCATGTCAAGCAAGTTTTCTCGTAAATTTCCTCTTTCATTAAAAATAGTTTTTGAAGAAAAGGAAGACTATTGAGGCTTGATAGCTGTTCTGAAGATCCTAAAAAGATAGAGTTGTTAAAAAGATTACATTGCTTAAGAATGTTAATCTTTTATAAGGAAAAGAACTAGTGAAGTTTGAGTATCCTGGTTCTTAGGGAACACAGTCGTGTTCAGTAAGCAGTGAGTCAAAGTACTTAGCCCGAGCAGCATTTTACAGCAGCATGTAAGAACCACTGTTAGCCAGTTTCCCCAAAAAACATATACTGGCGTAAACTCATACCCTGCAAAACAGTGAATCATGAATGTTTTTTGTGTACTGAACCTTATTTTAATATCAAGATTGGTTTGTCATTCATGGTGCCCTACAGTTCTTTGTTGCACGGAACACTTTTCTTTCTCAACCATATATGCACTGGGAATGTACAGTGGGGGAGACAGCTAAATTTAGTCAGAGGAAAAAGCCTCAAATAGCATATATGTATGGATACAGCATGAAATGCTTTTGTCTGCTGATCAGTTCCTATGGCACCGAGTTACTTCCTAATGGAGGCATAATCAATGTCCATTGAGAGATAAGTAGACAGCCTCTAACTGGGAGGTACTGATTATAATCAGAGCAGGAGTACTAAATACAAAGATGCTCAGGATAAGGTGTCCTGACTCAGTTACTAGTTTTTGAAGCAAAGGAAAAAGTACTTGTTTCCAAATTACTTTTTTTGTGCATTCATTAAGAAGCGACTATGTATTAAAACAAACAAAAAGTATGGAATGAGTCTTTGAATGATAAACAGTTATCTATAATGTATTTGAGTACACTTTTTTCTTATAATGGTAACTTTCGCATACATGTGCAATTCATTCTTCCAAAATGTTTGTGGAAGACAGTAGTGTAAACTTAGATGAAATCCTTTCTAAACTAAACCTATCTGCGAAATCTTGAGGTACAGTTATTTAGCAATGAACATCGATTCCTAGTGAAAAGATGCCCTTTTCATTTTGGGGGGATTTTTCTATTACTATGAAGGTTTCATCTAATTTTTGCTTGTTTTACTTGCATCCCCTCGGGATCCTTACAGGGATCTTAATCACGTGTGCTGTTTCCACTGATACTTTTGTAAACTGTATGCTGCCTGGGGATTTGCTAGCCTGATGATTTTCTTCCATTTTGACAATGGGACAATCAACACGTTTTTCATGAATTAGTGTTTTGCTCTGCTTGTAGAAATTCATCCTTTAAAATACTGAACTTCCACAGACAAACTGGCTTTTGTGATAAAGGTTACATTAGACAGTAGTTTTAATTTAGTTTCTTCATTTATTCATTTGAATTATTTATATTTTAAGAAGTATTATGGGGTCTGGGAGGGAAAATACTTTGTGTGTATTTCCTGATATTAATAGTTCATTTCCAGGTAATATTGTGCATTTCACCTCATGATCTGCAATCCGGATGTAATATTATAATACTGGTAGAACCCTTGATTCCCTTGAAGGGCCTGGATTCCCTACCTTTTTGGAAACACCTCTGTGTGCTCTTTTTTTTCTTTTTAAGACTCTTACCTTTTTAAATTGTTGGAATAACTTCTTATTTCTGTTTTAAGTTTCTGCTTTAATATAATGTAATTTTATCTGGTTTCATAGTATCATAATTTTATTATAAGTCTTTATGGAAAATTCAATTTGTGTAATGTATTTAGTAGGAGAAAACTGAAAATAGATACAGCTCCATATCAACCATATTCAGTAACTGTACAGTGAATAGTACTTTAGTGAGGATTTTCTTCTATGGCCATGTTTTATTTAAGTGTGGAAAGCTTATTCTACACTATAATATATCAATCTTCAATTGCACCAGAGAATCAGAGCTCCAAAAGTTCCTTTCCCATCAGTCTATTAATGTTTTCATTATTTTGTCCAGCTATTGTAGAAAAAAAAAAAAAATTATAGTATTTTGAAATATTTTGCTTTTTTTTTTTTTTTTTTCCAAATGGGCCTCGATGCAAGAATATATCAGGGCAGTTTGACCTGTTCTTAGATATCTACTTAGATCTCCTTGAACAAGCTCTGTTAAGACTAAATGTACGTGGTTTCTTCCTCTGGAACTAGAGCTGCTGCAGTAGTTTACCGGCAGATTGTTGGCTGTTCCATCAGTATTTGTGTTAGCTTATAAAGTAGACATATTTTTCAATAATGTTACTGTGTATTTGACTTAAAAAACAAAACAAAACAAACCAAAACTGAAACCAAACGAAAAAAAACCCCGTAAAACAACCCCTCCAACAAACCAAAACAAAAATCAAACCTCAACCCAGCTGCTGTATATCCTTTCAGTTTTCATACGGGCGTAAGTCCCATAGAAACAAAATTGAACTAACAACAGAAAGCAAACTCTGAAGTTAACCGCCAAGTTGATATTCCTAGGGAATGCCTATATAGCTACATAGGTAGATGCTATGTGCACAGTGTAATCTTTCTGCTTCTCTTAATTTCTTCCTTTTTAAGTGCTTGTCTTCCATCAGTGACAGGCTGAGGCAAATTTAAAGGGTTTATCATTGAAAGGGGTGACAGGTCACAGTAGGTGAAATGCGTATGTATTTCATTCATTTATTTACTAATTTGTACCTATTTATTCCATATTTGTTTCTATATCTTGCTAGTGAGAGTGTAGTCCTTTTGGATCCATACTGAACTTGTGGAAGTAAGGGTGGGTAGTCCTCACGTTCATGGCCAAGGCAAGGAGAGCTTCAGAAAGGAGGTGCAATAGTGTCAAGCCAGAAAGTATTCATGTCGAAACAAGTGTGCTGGGGCCATGCACTGGAGACTATAAACCTCGCTGTGTTTTTGTCTCCAAATTGTCTCCATTATGCTTCATAAAATAAAGCTAGTGTTGAGGTCTGGGATATCTGTAGATAGACTAGCACTGTGGTCTCTAGGGTTATAATGATGACAAGACATGAACTACTAATAGCAGATACCAGCAGATAATGAGATTGCTCTGTCCTTTCCATGCAGAAAAGCACAGGTCTGCTGTACAGCCCTGGCTTCAAGGAGCCAGGAATGGCTGTTTGTGCTACTTGCTGTAAAAGCTTCGAGTTCAGCAAGAGTAGCCTGCAAGTGGTGTAGGTTTCCCAGCTCTAAGCTGTGTATTATCAGGAATGCTTTGAGCAACGTACAGATCACCTTGTGCCTGGCGGTTGCCCTGGTGCACAGGTAGTTTATGCATTTCATATTTTCAAATGAGTGAATAATCTTTCACCTAATAACTACTTTGTTACCAAGCACAAAAGCAGAACTAAGCTATTAAGGCACATATTCCTTGATGATTCTTTTCTGCCCCCAGTGCTCTGATTTGTTTTCTATACCCATTCTCATGTTCTTATTTTTGAGTTTAAATGTTAGCTGTGGCATAGACCTACTCGAAACTATAAACAGTATTTTTGTTTTCTCTTCTGGAAACTTTAATGTTGTTCCTAATACCTGTGCCTTTTTTCCTCTCCATGGCTACTAAGGTAAGTCTTCCATTAACTGTCTTCTCAACCCCTTCTAGTAGTACACATGTTATGGTGCATGTCAAATCCCTATTCATGGAGTGGTCCCAAGAGAAAATGACTATAATCTGCACTTTTTTTTCTTACCTCTATCTAGTGTTTAGAATCAAGGGTGATGACAGGAGGAATCTTCTGTGCCCTTACCCTCTCAACAGGTCTGTGTTTCCAGGGAGGACTAACGGGAGACTAACAGAACTAAATGCGCCTGTGAAAATGCTGGCTGTCAAATATGATCAGCCTATTTCATAACTGGAGCATGAAGACTTTCACGAGATTGCAATGAATGGCCCTTGCTGTCTCTTTACCTTATGAATTTATTGTGAATTGTGCAATGATTGGAGTGTATGAAAAATCATGGTTCTTAAAATTATCATGATATCAACATATTCACTTTCTTTGTTTCATGCAAGTACATTTTTCAGACCCCTAGTTTTGAAGGAAATCTTGAAAATACCATTGTGACAGAAGTAATACGAGTAGTTTTATAAACCAGTTTTTCAAGTCCTGACCCAAAAGGGATTTTCACAGACTGGTGTTGAGATACAACTGGTCTTTAAAATAACTAGGCTTACCACAGCAGTCTGGATCCCTTTGCAGAATATCACAGAAAAAAACCCCAAACCCACCAAAACCGTAAACTCTGTGAAGAAACTGCAAGTCCTGTAGAAACAGCTTATGCCTTCCGTCCTACTCTTCATACAGTATTGTGTAGGTGCAGTATGGTCTTATATAATTGAGGGAAATTTATTAGTGGAATCTCTCTTTAAAAAAATATAATAAAATCCACCCAAAGGAAGGAATGTAACTTTAGTTAGAGACTTGCACAAACCTGCAGGGTCAGCCATACAACGATCAGCTGTCCCACACTGGTTATGAGGCTGGAAATCACTTCAAGGATTTGACTTTCAGGCCGAGGAGTGGTTTGGCTAGTAACAAGGTGAGATCAACTGAATCAATTTGACAATGTTCTTTTTCTGTGATAGGAAGAAATCCTCACAAAATGCTGTAGGATTTTGGAAGGCTATTTGGAAAGGACACCTGTCTGCATTTTAATAACAGCAACTGCATTTCATCAGTAGTGTTGTTCAAAAACAGATCTGAGAGGAACTTAAGGATGTCTCCAGTCCATCCTCCTGCCCAAGGCAGGACCTATTATACCTGTGTCATTCCTGATAAATAGTTTTCTGTCCTAATCTTAAAGATCTATGGTGACAGAGATGCAACAGCTTCCCTGGGCAATCTATTCCACGCTTCACCGTACTCGCTGTTTTTCATGATGCTTAACCTGAACTTTCTGTACTGCGATTTTAGCCTGTTAGTCTTTGTCCTATCCACCATGACTAGGTAGAGCAGATTATTCCCATTCTTTTTGTGCAGCAACAGCTTTTTTATGCTACTCCTGAAAAGCCCTGTGAGCATCTTAAACAGCATGGGGATGGTGACAGTGACCTCTGTTGGTTAGTCCCTGAAGTTCAGAGATTAGGTGTCTGAGGGTTTGGGTGTATTTTTGTTCTTGAAGTTTTTTGCCAATTAAGCTTGATTGCCTTTCTTAGTCAGTTTTACAGTAGTAAAATGAAAGTAGGCAACATTAATGTCTCGAAAGAAGACTAAAGATTCAAGAATTCAGACTGTTCTATTAGAGCTTTTAGTAGCTGCTGAGTGGTCGGTTGTTGCAGGAGTAAGTGGTTAGGAAGAAAATTAGACTTTAATGCATGGACAGTGAACGTAAGTTGCTTCTGGCAGACACAAACAGTAATGAATGAGAACGTTGAGATAAACTTTATTACACCTAAATGTGCTAAATTACTCGAAGTCAGACAGACGCAAGTGAAGTATCCAACTAATTATGGTTTGATGATATTCACTTGGGCTTTTAGACTTATGGAAAATATTGATGTGAAATCAATTGGAACTGTTTTGAATAGTTTTCTTTATAAATAAGACTTGATCTTTGGAAAATTAGGTCAGGATATTACTTGTGGATATGCAAGCATACACAGGAGGACAGGGACTGAATCTGGAATTTTATGGTACAGAAGTATCATACTAAATGACTATTTAATTAAAAACCTGTTTAATTAAAACAAGTTATAACTGAAGTTGCCAGGAAAATAGTGTCATTTGTTAAGCTTCTGGGCTGTTCAGAACAATAGAGATAAACCAAAATGGGAAGTACTGGAATTGCTAGGCCTATAGGTCCCCAAATTGGTAGCTGCTATTATGCTCTGACTGTGGGTGTAGATTTTGTGTCACACACCTTCTTTGAAACTAGAGAAGCCATGCTGTATGAGTACCATTACATTTAATGAAAAAAATACAAACTTTAACGATTTGCTAATGTTGTTGTCATCAGAACTAGGGCTGGTGATAGGTAGATAATCCAGTAAAACAAAACTTTCTACAAAAAAAACCAAAACACCAGTGTATAGAATTGTTCTATTCAAAGTAGCAAAGTCCCAAATTCAAATGCAATGTTTTGTAGGAATTATTATTATCTAGCAGCCTTGTCTGTGACAGGCAAAACTGAGAAGCGCGGTTTTCTTGGACCTTCCTGCTGGTCTGCTAAAAACCTTCAGCTTCACCTGTAATGAATGAAACAAAATGCAATAATGGAGGAATGATAAACTTTCTTTCTTAACCAAATCTAATTATATTAGGCAAATTTTATAGGAAATTCAGAAAAATAGCATAACAAGTGGACTTGGAATTTTCACCATTTAAAAGTTTAATAAAATTTGCACTACGGGATTCCAGTTTGCTTTAAGAAGAAAATCAATAGGCTAAATTTGTTGGAAAAAACGTCATCTTAAATTGTATTCCTCAGAATGGAACTACTTGAGTGTAAAGCAGCATGGGCATGTCATTTTCTTGAAATGGTTTCTAAATATTAACAACATTTTAAAAGAACAGCCTAAGTAGCTCATTGTTTAATCGTTAGAGTTCCTTTTGCTTATTGGTCAGCAATTCTCTTATGGAGAGAATAGTTGAGAAACCCCACTTTCCTTTAAACCTGCTACTTTAAACCAAGCTGAGAGAGTGTTATTTTTCTGGACTAGAATAAACTCAATAGCCTGTAAGTGCTGTTGCTCCCTTTGCTTGATAGGGCAACCTAAAAAATGCATGTGATACTGTTTTTATGAAGCAGGAGTGGGAAGGAGAATATAAAGAATTCAGAATCTGGACAGGTGATTTAGGGCATTGATTTTCTACTCAATTCTCCTGCTTCTGGCTGTGTGAAATGGATCAAACCAATTTGTTCTCTTGACCTAGAGTTTCCTCCACTGTCCTTTTTTATATGTGTTTAGACTATAAAAAAATCTTCTAAGTGCTTTTATCTCAATGACTATGCAGCACTGAACACAGTCTCCTTGTGCAACACCAAGAACAAGGAGGAATTGGTTTTCTCAGCTGTCACTATTTTCCGTTCCCTAATTTTTTATGGTACATGTATGTAGTATGTGTAGAGTAGATGCAACCTGTGCAATTGGATTAGCATGGATGTTGAAACTGAGCTAACAATCTTGCTATTGATATACATCAATATGGTTACACAGCTCTATCTCTATGGTTGTCACACCAGCTCCCAACCGGTAACGCAGGTGCATTACTGAGACCTTGCAGAGCTAGAGACAAGACATGAAGAGAAGGTATTGCCAAATTGTGGAGTAGGGAAGGAGGGGGGGATAATATGTTCTTACAAAATGTTTGAACAGTTGATACAGGATACATTGTGCAGATATGTCTAAGGTTGTTATTTCTCAAAATTAAAAAACAATTTCTTGAGTGTTTAGTCTTGGGGATCTGTTTTGTGAAGAAGAAATTAAATGTGTCCTGTTTTCTTACTAAAAATACGGAATAAGCTAGATATGCTTGTCATTGAATAGGTCTGTATTTGTTCTTGGATATTATAGATTTAATATCAAGAGATAAAATATCTAGTTATTTAAGATGAAAACACAACACATGATGTAAAGAACCAAGTATTCAAGTATTTTCTTAATTGTGTTACATGCATAGAGAAATGTCACTGGGATGCTGTGAATGGTACTGATCCCACTGAGATACAGCGAGGGAGCAAGGAGAAGTTGGGAGAAATATTGTAAGAATTTGTTGGGTTTTCTAAGGAGACATATTGAGGACAACAGGGCTAATATAACATCTAGGTTCTGCTGGGTTTTCATTCCGCTGGAATTTTGTTATAGCAGGCTTCAAGGGACTTAAAAAATATTAATTACCTGCATTGTCAGATATCTGCTAATCCGGAGAAGCTGGGTGGCTTTGCTGTAGCTACAGCGCGTGAAAATACCAGACATAGTCCAGTACATCTGATATGTTCAGTTGTCAGGATCCTTATTTCAGCTGTTACAGTCACCTTTCCTCTTCATGCGCTGGGCATGAGAATGAGCTTGGCAGAAAGAAGGTGTAAGTTGCTTTTTTTTTTTCTAAATGATAAGCATCTATTTTTTGTGGTGTTGCATCTTGCATTCACTGTGTGTAAAAAACACTTCAAGTTGGTTTAAAAAACAGAATAAATTCTTCTCTCATTAGTTATTCTGCGACACAAAATATATAGCCATTTCATTCAGGTAATTGGCCTTTGCAGGTAAAATATAGTAGATAACTAGACTCTTGAGGTGAGATTTGATTTTCTCTTTTACTATTTTTGTATTTTGAGGCTTTTTTTCTTTGTAGGCTGTTCTTTTTATTCCGTCTTTCCTGAATGAAATCAATTCTGTAACTGCACTGTGCAAATTTAGTACAATGTGAAATTCAAGGAAGAGAGACAAAATGGATGTCAACTCCTGGCCATAGTAATCAATTTAGCCATTATTTGCAAAATAGAACCCAAATATTAATCCGCAGAAACAAATGGGCCTGCTTTTATATAAAAGTCTTCATAGTGAGACTGGTCAGGGGGCTGCAGCACTTGCCCATTAGGAGAAGCTGAGGGATCTGGGCTTGTTCAGTTTGGAAAATAGACAACTTGATGGGAACAAAGCAGCAGACCCCCCCGGCACCTATGAGGAGGGGGTTGAGAAGATGGAGCCAGGCTATTCGTGGTGGGAGAAGGAGAGGCAGAAGATAGGAATTGAAACAAGAGGAGTTCAGACTGTAGATAAGGCAGAACTTTTTCACCAGTACAGTCAAAGATTGGACAAAGATACTTAGAGAGACAGATCCACCTCCGTCCTTAGAGGTTTTTAAAACCTAACTGGATAGAGCCTTGAGTAACCTGAGTTCATAGCTTCCCCAGCTTTGAGCAGGACATTGGCCCAGAGAACTTCTGAGGTCCCCTCCAGCCTGAATTGTCCTGTGATCCTGTGATTTTATGATGTTTGGATGTTTCTTTCAGAAACTAAATTGCTAAAGAGGCAGTGGGTGAGCGGACACATGAGCTTGTTGTAATGCTGTATCAGAAAGAGTGTGCCCGCTTTTTATGGATTTGAAGAGGATGCCTGTGTTAGCAATAACAAGGCCACTTCATAAGGAAAAGAAAACAGAGGATCCCCATAGCAGTGACCTGGCTGAAGTCAGCTAGCAATGTTCTTTATCCAGCTATTCATTCTCAACTGAGTCAGAGAGGAGAACAGACTTCACAGTTTAGTGTAGGTCTGTCTTTTTGTATCGGAGTGATACTTTTATTTCAAAATAAATTACTTTTAAAAAGGAACCGTAGCTTTTTATGTGAACTATTCTTTTCACTCTCAACTACTGTGGCTGTGTAGAATACATACAAAAATGGAGGCCTACAAAATATTAGGTATAAATAAAAATTCCTAACACAAATTATTTAACTTTGTATCACTACTGAGCTGTAAATGCTCTTTGTGTCTTGGGCTCATACAAAATTCAGAAGCTAGTTGACAGCTGACTGGCTCTCACAGTTCACTCTTATGGCAAAATGTCCAGATTCTATTGAGCGAACACCTTGGCAGTGGTTCATATCCAGGTTGTATTATCTTGTATAGCAGTTCTGTGTTGACTGTAATCACATAATAGTCATGAAAGGCCACAAGTCCCTTGTGAACCTTGACAGCATACAGCAAGTACTTTTTTATCTGTCATTCTCTCAGTGGTTTTTTAGAGAGTATATAAAAATAAGTAGACACTAATATCGGACCTCTCAGTATTTTTAAATATGACAGCTTATGATATATGCAATTAATAAAGGTAGACATGCTAGAATATTTAAAATGCAGTCTTTAAATAAATAGCTGAATACCACTTTAAAAAGAAGATGTATTGTCTGCCCTTAATTCATTTGGGGACATCATCTCTCCATGGGACTTAATTTTCTGGTTAACTGTTGTTGTGAACAAATTTTTGGAGGAGAGGTTGTGAAAGAGACTGGGATTCAAACTGGACGTCTGTCTGTTTCAGGTTAATTGTAGTATATTAATTTACTTATAATTTTAAACAGCTTTTTGAAAGAAAGATTTTATTACCAGATACAATGGACTTTTCACTGCTCATACGGCCCCTTCTGGCTTTTTAGTGTTCTTTTGATCTTCAGATGTTGTAGAATATTAAGTGGCAGAAGAGCAGAACTTAAAAAAAAAAAAAAAAAAAAAAAGCCACACGAAAAAAAAAATCAAAACCCACCAAACCCAAACCCCCAAAACACCTCTAAACCAACCAGCCAAAGTCCAAACAAGCTTGATAATCTTACTGCTGTAATTTGATCTATTGCTTTTTATTTTTTGCAATTAAAAGTAGAAGAAAAAAAAAAAGAAGCTTTTCATTTTAGTCATAAGAGTCTGGTTCCCAGAGTTGTTCAGACTGCCTTCATACCTGATCTTTTCTTTAGGGAAGTGAGTCTTATATTTTGAGTGTGTGGGTCGAAGAAAACATTAGATCTAATTACATTCATTGTGTTATACTGAAATGTCCTCCTTACTAACTGACTTTTTAATTTACTTTCATTTAAAGTTTAAGCCATAAACAAACCAAAGGTGTAGAACCTTCTAGTCTAAAACTACCTGCCAGGTTTGAAAAAATGTGTGAACAGTGTTGGCTAATCTAAAATTGGATTTTTCACTGAGCACGTTATTTACTGTGTTCTACACATTTCACAACTAATCACGGTCAGGGATTTTAAGTTAAATATCTTCAAAGGTTGCTGAAAACTTCCTTTATTTTTCCTTTGACCTACCATAAGCCCCTCTCATTATATGTCCAGTCCAGATTTTTGAGGTATTTTTTGTATCACTGTGTTTACAGTACATGGATGTGTAAAGAAGAGAAGTTGCACAAATCTGGGTACACTTTGTTGGCTCATTGTGAATGATATTCTTATACCAAGCTCTCACTATTACTCATTTTTATTGTTTAATCTGAAAAATTAGGCAGAGGGATGAATGAACTTCAATAATAATGCTGTTGAACTAATGAAGGTGCAGAAAAGGAAATAACTCATTAATTACTGCTGTGCAATTATTATATAAAATACTTGAAAATAAATGCAATCGCAGCCCCGAAGGCCAACTGCATCCTGGGCTGCATCAAAAGAAGTGTGGCCAGCAGGGCGAGAGAGGGGATTCTGCCCCTCTACTCCACTCTTGTGAGACCCCACCTGGAGTACTGCATCCAGCTCTGGAGTCCCCAACACAAGAAGGGACATGGACCTGCTGGAGCGCGTCCAGAGGAGAGCCACGAGGATGATCCGAGGGCTGGAGCACACCTCTCCTATGAGGAGAGGCTGAGAGAGTTGGGGCTGTTCAGCCTGGAGAAGAGAAGGCTCCGGGGAGATCTTATTGCGGCCTTCCAGTCCCTAAAGGGGGCCTACAGGAGAGCTGGGGAGGGACTTTTTACTGGGGCATGTAGTGACAGGACGAGGGGGAATGGCTTTAAACTGGAAGAGGGCAGGTTTAGATTAAACATTAGGAAGAAGTTTTTCATTTTAAGGGTGGTGAGGCACTGGAACAGGTTGCCCAGAGAGGCTGTTGAAGCCCCGTCCCTGGAGGTGTTCAAGGCCAGGCTGGACGTGGCCTTGGGCACCCTGGGCTGGTGGGAGGTGTCCCTGCCTATGGCAGGGGGTTGGAACTCGATGATCTTCAAGGTCCCTTCCAACCTAAACCATTCTATGATTCTATGAAATACTTAGATTTTTATGCATAATGATGCTCTACTCTGGAGAAAGATGAGATACTCCTTTGTTCTTGGTCCGATGTTAAATAGTACAAGCCTTTCTTTTGAGAGGTGTCATACTTGTATTGCAGTGACACCCAAATGTCATCTAAGTGCCCGTTGGTCTGGGTTACTGATTAAAATTGTCCAAGTAAAATTACACCATAACACTTAAGATACCTTCCCGAGTGAACTGTGTCAAAATTCCAAAAGGATGTAAAACTGTATACTGGCTAGGAATATTAATTTAATTCCAAATCTAAGATATTTTTAACTGAAAAAACAATCCCAAACCAAAAGAACAGCACAATTAGATATACCTAACCTTATTCCAGATATCTGGAGAATCTCTTAGGTTCTTTGTCAGTGATACTAGACTAGCGCATAGGAATTTTGTTCAGTGATTTGGAAACAACTGCTCCATGTATATATGAAGCCTGATGCTTCTGTATTAAATAGATCAAGTCTTTATATTATTTTAAATGCTCTCTGATGTTAGGATGACTTTGTTTCTCAGACTGAAAGGCAACGTAGAGAGGACAGTTCATGGGGTAGAACTTAACCAGTCCTCAGGCAATGGGGGTCTGGGAACAGCTCCGCAGACTGGGTGGTGAAGGTGGGCTCTTGACAGCTTCTGTGATGAGCTACCAAAAATTTAATGTTCTGAATGCTTACCACTGTTTTCAGAAGCAAGTGGAGTGGTTTCAGAAAAGATGTGCTTTGGTTATGGGGACACTGGGAATTTATTTGAGTGAAGATTACATGTTTTAATGAACTACCTACTGCTATCTAACTACATGAACTTGGTAAGATAATTTGCATAGAGAAATAAGAAGATTGAGGTCAAAAGTATCTGAATTATTTGTAAAATTAAAAAATGCGTTTAAAATTGAATTGTTTTCAGAATACTTTAAGCTACCGGAGAAAAATTGTTCATTATTCACAATTGACACTGATGTGGCAATTCTCTTGTAATTGATAGATTATTGCCATAATACCAAGTCATCAAATGTTCCTGCGACTTTCTATGTTCCTTGCTTAAATCTGTAGCTCTTAAGTTCTTTTTGCAATAATGTACTTATACTATTCTGTCGTAAGACTAGTTCCTTACTGATCATAATCCTCAGCTCTCTTCTATGTCATTCTTGTTTGGTCTTCAAGGAAACAAAATGGAGATTTTCCTTTATTTTGTGCCAATATTTGGCATTGTAATGTACAAATATCCCTATTTGTCCTGTAGTGGACAGAAGTCTAGAATAAAACTACTTATCCACTTAGTCACTTCTATGTTTCTCTATTACGTATCATTGTTGGTATTTTGAGCAAGTAAAACATAGCATTAATGCTGTGCCATTAGAGGGAAATGAAAGACAGTAGGGTTATAGATTATTCTGAGTAACAATACTTGGTCCTATGTAGCTCTTAGAAGTTTTTTTTTCTTGTAGTTCTATCTATATTTTATATAGTTAATATGCATCGAACATTTAATTAGATTTTAATAAAAATTTATAAAAGTCAAACAGGGTTTTAGAAATGCCTTGGAAATGCTTAATTAAAGCAGGGTTAGACACAAATGTTAAGCACAAATATATATTTTTCCTGCTTTGAGTCATCAGCTATTTGCATCAAAAGTATTTTGTTAATTTACCTGAAACGTTCTTCTACAAGACAAGTAGAGACAAAAATGTTTTGTGTGAAGAGTGCAGAAGTTAGAAGGAAACATCCCTGGAAGTTTTCTGTACATCACAATTCTTATTATTTTATAGTAAGAGTGAGGAATAATTATGCATTCAAAGTAAGTATGGTAACCTCTGCAATACCACTGCATGAGCAACAACATAACCTAAAGCTTTGTTAAACCAGAAGAATTTATTATAAACCAGTAAAATAAGGAAGTAAGGGGTTGACTCAGGAATGGTGCCCTGCACTCATGTCACAGATATCTTTCAGTCAGGAAATTGCTTACTGAGTACAAGCCAGGAGGTTTTCGTGAAGTGCTCTATGTTGTCCTAGTTCTGCTCCCAGTGGAGACAATGTTAGCTTTTTAGGGTTTTGTTGCCTCCATCATGAGGGGAAGGCCAAACAGAAATGTAGTGGACTTCAGAATTTTTTGAGAAAACTGAAATGTATCATTCGTGTTAGTCTCTTGCAGTATTACATGCTCTGCCACCTCAGTGGCGCTACAGAGCCCTCGTTATCGTCTGCTCCTGCTGTGATGTCAAACACTAGAGCTGCCAAGCGAATTGTGTCACCTGAGTTTAATTTAGGAAGACACACTAGTGTGTTTAGATGATGTGAAATCTCCAACCAATACCATCTATCCAGCTTCAGTCATCTTTTTGAGGCATAATTGTGCACTCTCTCTGGTTCTTGCCCTGCTTTCTCCCCTCACTTCTCCCCCCATCTTGTTTCAGTCTAATGGATTGTAAATCACTTTGTTTTCTCATGGCCTTCCATGACACTGAACTTGTGACATTCTGTTCTTACTGGAAACCCATGAAGGCGTGAATGGATAAAACGGTAGGTATGTTACAGACATTTATGATGTATATGATTTATAAAACCTCTGTTGTATAATAGCATCTTTTGGACAAAATGAACCTGTGTATGCATTTTGTATACACAGAAACACTTGTATTACACTATTTCTGTAATAAAGTAATTCACATTATGGGTCAGTTTCCTTCAGTTTTAGCATTCTCTCCTATGCCAAGATTAGAAAATAATACAAAGATTAAGAGAAAAATAACTAGTTCTGAAAAGCCATTAGTTTTTAGTTACTTGATTGAATGTGATGCCAGTTTATTGGTGTATAATTAATATGGTGCTACAACTACTGCAAAACAGATTTATATTACCTTTGAAAATGTGAGGGAATTGAATTTTTAAATTTCCAACTTTTTCCTTGATTTTTAAAAATCATAATGTACTATAATTTACTTGCCTTTTCATATTAGTGTTCAAACAACAGGAAAGATATTTTGGATTAATGAATGAGAGCAATTACCAGCCTATTACAGAAATTAATCTCCGTAAGAAAACTAGATTTTAATTAAAATTTTATTTATTAATTTGAAAATTATTTAATTCATTAAATTTAAATTTAGTTAAAGCATTTAAAATTAACTTATTCCTGCTATATCACAAAGAAATTTAAGTGACTGTTATTCTGCAGTAGTGGATAGAAGTAATAACTACAGTATTTCAGGCATAGTGTGTTTTGTTGATGTTTTCATAAAGTCAGGTGGATCCCATTTTAACCGGCTGCTAAAAAGAAATGTTTTGAAAGGTGCAATGGTACTTGATTGATTTGTTAGTACATGTGACGGATTTAATGGATATTTCTGACATGACTGCAGCTCCTCACTGAGATGCTTGCCTTGGAGAGGTTCCAGGTGTGCTAATGAAAAAAGTTATGAATGCAGACAGGAACAGCTAATGTTGTATTTGATGTGGAATCCAGAGTACAGAAATTAAATAAAATATAACACTATAATTAATAAGCATGCCAGAACTGAAAGGATGATAGTAATTTAACATCAACTTCCAGATGCTTTTGGACTAGGACCCTTTATTTAGAACAGCAAACCTTCTACATCCCAACTGGCAACTTCACTGGAGCTGAGGGGCTGTGTGTCTGTATGGCCTCTTCTCCCAATGCTTCACTCCTGCAGTGTCTCACTAAAAGTATACGTAGGCCAAAAGGGAAGGTTGTGCAGCTCTGTTGACTTTCATGGATGTTTGCCCAATTATGCTAGCCCGGTGCTGTCCTTATTGTGGAAACTGGCTGGTGCGTGGGAACTGTGTACTAGGGACAGCATCATCAAAGGCAATGGCAATCAGATGCAATGGAAAGATATCATATGCCATGAAAAGCCCCATAAGCTTTGTGCAATTTTTTTTTTATTAAAAAGTGTCTCTTTGAATCAAATTTGGCCCAGCTGTTACCATCTGTCAGAGCTTTTCAGCTTTACAAAATACATTATTTATCTAGGTCCAATCCGTCTAGGGTGTGCTACTATAGGATATGCCACACATGGCAGATTTAGTGTTGCTGGAGAATCCGATGGGTGTTGGGTATGGGGCTGAACACTCAATTGATGTACTGAAAACTAAATAGTCTTATGCTTCAATCTGCGAGATTTGAGTAGAAAGACAATGCCTACTGTTTACTGGAAAGTGTACTTTTATACTGCATGTAAAAGCACAGCAGAAAAATTATGACTTTCTCCTAGAGTCTCTGTGTAATCTACTCACTGTGGCCTGACATAAAGGTAAAAGTTATCTTGGTTAGAACTTTTCTTGCCTATGACTGTGGCTTTGTTAAGCAGAATTAGATGTAGGAATAAACCTTTCAGTATCATGATATCTTCCGAGAAGAGAGGGAATAAACTGCTCAGGGATGAACACTTCCATGTGTGTCTATATTACCACTGTAACTATGCAGGTATAGAGGTGGTAGCCTAACTTTCTAAGAATTGAAAAATGAAAAAAAATTTGATCTCTCAAAACAGCAAGAGAATTTTTAGAGTAAGAAACCTGATTAATAACTCTGAAAATGTATTTAAAGGTTGTGAAAAAACTCATAATAAACCAGAAAGCCATAGACTATCTTAAAATATGGTGATGTTTTAATTCTTTTGATGTATTTCAAACTGACTCATAATATGAAGGTTTGCTAACATTTGAAATAACACTAAGTTAAAGGCATTAGGTAACTAGGTGAAGCATCTGGAGCCATAGGCTGCGTACATATTGGGGTTTTTAACAGTCGCCTTCTAGAAGGCCAACTCTGACTGCCATGATGAAGCTAAGGTTGCAGTAGTTAAGTTTTCATTGTAATTTAACTTGATGTGAATTATCACTAATATTTTATGCACACTGCAGTTTCTGTATGAATTAGTCTGTGATCCAGAGTAAGAGACTGAAGTACAGCTACTTTGTTTAAAATAAAATACCATTTCTAAGGCCATTTTTTGAAATTGCTCTACAGAAGGTAAAGTTAGTTCTTATGCTCAGCCTCAAGAGTGACTTTTAATCATAGAAGATACTGATTTCTCCTTAGATTAGAAGTCTAAACCATCAATAAATAATAACAACTTTTTATTAAATTATTTTGGCATACTTTTATTATGAAAATGTGAGTTTTTGAACTCTGTTCCTATGATAAAGATGCAAAAATGCAAACATCAGAAGTGAAAGCAGATTGAAGAATGAAGGTTCAGCTTGGAACAAAAAAGCGAAAACTGAATCATTGTTATTCCCAAAACTAATGGGAAAACATTGAAGGTGATGAAATAAGCTGTATTGAACTTAACTTATAATTAGTTTTTGAGATTGATAAATCAGTAGGTAAACTCTCTGAAACAGAAGCCTGAATAGACACAAGGAAATAGAGCAGGTAGTTTCGTGAATGCTATAGTCATAATATTTATTTAGAGTTAGTCTTTGTTTTGTGTGAAGTTTTCAGACTTCATATGCTTTTGCATTGAAAGAATGAACTGCTATAATTCAGTATAATTTATTGAAAACTGTTTCATTCGTGATATTGCACTATGCTTTTCTGTTTTTTGAATGCACCAAAGCTGCTTTGTTGTGCTGGCTTTTAAGTTTACACTTGAGTAAAAATAGGCTTTTTAAAAGGTTTGCACTGATCAGAATTGATCAATTTTTTATCAGGCAACCAAAATAAGTAACTTATCACACTTCAGGAGGGTGCACAGAGCACAAAACTAGGGCATAGGAATTAATATTTTATTATTCTGCACTTAAGCCATTACATGCTGTTTTGCTGACGACAATGGAAACAACTTAGTGAAAGAAAGGAGCCTCCTCTCTCTTTCATTAGTTGTCAACAAAAACTTGAATTGACTAAGGCTGGCTGTGATCTGCTGGCTTGTTTTTCCGCCTCATACCTCACCTGTCAGCCAGTTTTCTCATACACTCATTTTATCTTGTTGTTATCTAAGAATTATAAATTCTTGTAATTTCCTCTTTGACTCAGGGTATGTATGTGTAATTCTTCTCTAAAGGAAATAGAGCCTAGAGGACTTGAGAAATCAAAATTTAATTCTTTCCTCTGACGCAGATTTTGGGCAGTCACTTAAGTGCCCAGTTTGATTACCACTCATTATTTGGTGACCACCAACATGCACTTGAGAATCTATTGAAATAAATGACTGTTATTAATATAATTGCTGCCTTTCATGTTCCTCATACAAACCTATTGACTGTTACGTATGCAGGCCTTCCCCTTTCATATTCCAACATTCATTTCTGTCTTGCATATTCCTTTTTGGTTTGCAAGACAGCTTCCACAATTTTCAAAAGCATGGTCACTTCATTTTCAGGACCCTCTCTAAACTGGTCAAAGTACAGACATATACATCAACTTCCTGTAAGTATGTATACAAACGATGTGTCTGTGTATATTTATATCCTTAAACATAAGGAAAAAAACTCTTAGCAGATAAAAACCATTTGAATATTTTTACCCCCCCCCCCCCCCCCGTGTAAACTTAAAAGAGGTAGAATAATCCTGAAATGTAGCTGTTTACCTCTCGTGTCTCATTGCAAGTTTTTCAATTGCCTCAACTCTATAAGCATTTTATTTTTGCTTTCTTACCATTTTGTTTATCTTAGTCTGAAATTGAACTTAAAGACACAATTCTCATGCTCTGTTGTCTATCAAATTATTCCAGATATAATCAGTCCATTAGTATGAGAATAAATCCCTTTTCCTAAGCGAGACAAGACAGTTCAGGTCTGCACGATGTGTTGAGCAGCACAAGTTAGCAGAGCAAAGCAGGAAAATAGAAGCTGCAGCGCTCGGTATAATGGAGTATGTACAAACAAAGGAGGCTAACAATAAAACATCTACAAATGGCAGCTTTGTGAGTGTCTGTGTGTTGAGTGAGGGAACGTAGCATTGCCTTCTTCAGCTCTTAATACTGCTTCTTACATTTCTTTTTGTTTTTTTTTTTTTTTTTAAACCTTGTTCCTCTGTTAAAATTTATGATTTAAGACAGAGAAATGAAGTTATTTTCAATATTTTGATTACAGGTTTTCTTCACAAACAGTTCATAGTGTATGGTCTGTACTTACAGAATGAGTTTAAGTTTATACAATACAGTAATTCTGACTTCAGTGTTATTAAATGATTATTTAAAATGCTATTAAAAGGCCACTAGCTCAGAAAGATGATCCTGAATTCACTTGCTATGCTTCCTTGACCCTTCATACAAGGGGCAGGATATTCCCAGCTACTCATTTTTTGTGTACTTCAACATAAACAACTGTGTCTGTTAAAGAGGTTATATACAAAGGCTTTTCCTATTTTTGCTTGTTTCTGGGTATAGTGGGCTTCATCATAGGTGATGGAAATTTTTTTTTATTCAATTTGGTAGGCTTTTAAAATTAAACCGGGGTTGCTCTTTCTGTCACACCTATGAATAAGTGTGTGTATTTGTGGTCTGTTTCCCTGTCCTTTTTTTTCTTGCCACACAATAATGTAATAATCATAGGATTTCTGATCAAATAGTGACCTCATCACTAGCATTAGAACCTTGTGTCAGTACAACCAGGACCCTTTGACTTGTACTGACGTACATCTAAAGAGGATTACTCATATCAGTTTGCAATTATTGGCAGGTACTGACACTGTAATGCTTTCTATTGCTTGCTTCAGGAATGTTTCTTAGAAAAGAAAAACAGCATGCTTTTCATGAAGACAGACTGACACTTATTCCTGTTCAGAAAAAAGGAAACAGTATCTCTATTCATTCTTGGTGTTGTCTTTTGCCTAATCTAGAGACCATTTGTGCTTTTAATAGATTAACTCCAGTTTATTAAGAAAATGGACATGATTCATTTGAAACAATAACAGGTCAGATTTTCATCTGGCATGAGTTATTGTTGCGCTACTGAAAAAAGTGAAGTCAATATGGGTCCGGCTCAATAAAACACACATGGGTCTGGCCCAATGATTTTTTTTCTCCCTTCTAATCAGGAAAATAGCTTTGTTTCAAAAATCCACTTCCCAGGAATTTCTAATTATCAGAAAATGAATGAGTTTCATGGTGTCATATTTACTATATAATTGACAGGAATAATAAGGCACACACTGTGACTTCAGTGAATCTTTGTTTCAGAGAGAAGGGTAGGAAATGTGTGTGGGTTTTTAGGTTAACGTATCTGATTGTTTGAAAGAGTGGACAGCTGCAAAAGCTCAGTTCTGTGGCCGAATAATAATAAATCTGTCTGTCGGTTTCCAAGGTGAAGTAATTGCTTCATTGGTAAACCATGCAGCTTCAGTGTTTTGGAACACTTGTGAGTAAAACCAAATAATAATAAAATATGTTATTGTTCACTTTTGGTCTGCCTAAAGTGTGTGACACACAATAGTACTGTTTGGGGAAAACTAAATTCATTGTCTCTTGAGAAATAAAAGCAACTAAAAATTTAATCTGAGGCAAAAATCCGAACCACCTTCCCTACCCTCCCCAGTTTTGCTGGAATAGCACTGCATCGTCTATTTTATGATTGTGGCCGTGTTAGTGCAGCAAATAAATGACTGTTAGATCTGCAAATATCAAGAGTGTAATGGCTTTAAAATTATACATACAAAATTAAGTATTAAAGAGCTGTTTGAACCCACTGCTCTGTTAATGATGACTCAAGGCCTGGATATAGTTGTCATTTCTTCTACTGAAATGCAGACAGCAGTTCCTTGGCTTTTTTCCCAGTCTACTCTGTAAAAATGGTATATTTCTAATGCATAACCTTCTTCCTGTGCTCAGAAAACATGGAGCTAACTTTCCTGATGGACCTTATCTTCCTAATTTCTAGCACTTGAAGAACTGAAAAATTGAATATGAAACAATTCAATAACCTATAAAGCAAAATCAATCAACTGCTACCACAAAACAGCTAATATTGATCAATGATACAAGAATAGTATCTCCAATGTGGCTGAGAATGAGCAAAAGTAGTAGTAAAAGAGAAGTAAGTATGTTCTTGGCCAACTTTGTTATTCTCTTCTCTGTTAACACAATGACTAATTCTTCTGAACGTGTAACCATCTGCTGAAACCAGCAGTAATATCCAAGAAAGTCTGGGTTGGGATTTGCATCAGGATGAATGGCAACTATGTGGCGTGGAAATCTTGGATGCTATTCATTCAAGTAGGTATCCTGGTTTTGAAGTTCTTTGTTCACTGCATATCAGCAGAGCTAAGTGTTTACCTTAGCACTCTCATCTGCAGGCTAGTTGGGTGAGACAGTGACCCCGTTCACGGATCTGCCCAAAGACACAAGGTGTAGATATAGCTTGGACATCAGAGACCTCACAAAATACCTAGGCCAGAAAGTCAAAGAAGAAAGGGTAGCTATCCTTCCCTGCTGCTAAAGATCACGGAATCACAGAATCACGGAATTTTCGGAGTTGGAAGGAACCTCTAGAGATCATCTAGTCCAACTCCCCTGCTAAAGCAGGATTGCCTGGAGCACATTACTCAGGACTGCATCCATGCAGGTCTTGAAAATCTCCAGAGAAGGGGACTCCACAACCTCCCTGGGCTGCCTGTGCCAGGGCTCTGTCACCCTAACCGTAAAGAAGTTTTTCCTTGTGTTAGAATGGAACTTCCTATGTTCCAACTTACGCCCGTTGCCCCTTGTATTGTCACTGGGAACCACTGAAAAGAGTCGGGCTCCATCCTCCTTCAGCCCACCCTTTAGATACTTATAAGCAATAATAAGGTCTCCCCTCAGCCTTCTCTTCTCCAGGCTAAAGAGTCCCAGCTCTCTCAGCCTTTCCTCAGAAGGGAGATGCTCCAATCCCTCAATCATCTTTGTTGCCCTACGCTGGACTCTCTCCAGTAGTTCCCTGTCTCTCTTGAACTGGGGAGCCCAGAACTGGACACAGTATTCTGGTTGTGGCCTCACCAGTGCAGAGTAGAGGGGGAGAATGACCTCCCTTGACCTACTGGCCACACTCTTCCCTGTGCAGCCCAGGATTCCATTGGCCTTCTTGGTGACCAGGGCACATTGCTGGCTCATGGATAATTTACTATGTACCAGGACCCCCAGATCCTTCTCCTCAGAACTGCTTTCCAGCAGGTCCACCCCTAACCTATACTGGCGCGTAGCATTCTTTGTCCCCAGGTGCAGGACCCTACATTTGCTCTTGTTGAACCTCATTAGATTCTTCTCTGCTCAGCTCTCCAGCCTGTCCAGGTCACGCCGGGTGGCAGCGTGGACCTCTGGAGTGTCAGCCACCCCTCCCAGTTTGGTATCATCAGTGAACTTGCTGAGGATACACTCTATCTCCTCATCCAGGCCATTGATTAATATATTGAACAAGACTGGACCCAGTATTGACCCCTGGGGGGCACCACTGGTTACAGGCCTCCAACTTGACACTGCTCCATTAATCACATCGCTCTGAGTTCTGTCACACGGCCAGCTCTCAATCCACCTCACTGTCTCCTCATCTAGCCCACACTTCCTCAGCTTCCTAATGAGGATGTTATGGGAGACAGTGTCAAAAGCCTTGCTGAAGTCAAGGTAGATGACATCTACTGGTCTCCCCTCATCCAGCCATCCAGTAATAACATCACAGAAGGCTATCAGATTGGTCAAGCATGATTTACCATTGGTAAATCCATGTTGACCACTTTCAATAACTTTCTGTTCTTCAACGTGTTTGGAGGTGACATCCAGAATGAGTCGTTCCGTTCCTTTCCCAGGGACAGAGGTGAGACTAGCCGGCCTGTAGTTCCCTGGGTCCTCCTTCTTGCCTTTTTTGAAGATTGGAGTGATGTCGGCCTTCCTCCAGTCCTCAGGCACCTCTCCTGTTCCCCACGACCTTTCAAAGATGATGGAGATCTATCCTATATGTTGAGGAATGGCTTTGGGTATAAGTTGAAGGCTTCAGTAGAAAAATACCTAAGGAACTAAGAACAAATATTTATTGTGTTTATATGTTATGAAAATTGGGGAGGAAGGGGAAAAGAAAGAGTACATTTACAGGTCAAGCATAATAAATGTCTTGTAATAAGCTCTTTTTATGTACTACCACTGTTTTTGCCATACAGGCATTTTCACAGTATTTTGAAGGGGATGAGGTGGTGAAACGACTGCTTTTTTACAAACAGCTTCTGGTAGACCTGTTGAGCCAAACTAAGCAGTAATTTATTGTGTGGGGTTACTCAGGAATCTAATAGTCCTTGATACATATCCTAGGATGGTTCTGTGGTGGTTTGCCTAATGTAACAGAAACAGAATAAATAACTGTAGATTTAAGAAGGACATCTTTATTACAGCTCTAAAGAAATGCTGTGTTTTCAGAGTATGAGTGAAATGCCAGTCTTCGTTCTTTCTGCTGGATTCTTTCTTGGTGCTGACACCAACTGTAATATTTCTTGTTTGATTGCTTTTTTTGTTGTTGGTGGTAGTCCTTCTACCAATCCTAAAGGCAGTGGTTTTGGAAGTATTGTCCCTTACAGCTCTCAGACTGAGAATCCCCTTTTTCCTTGTTGGGTATGAAAGAAAAATAGAATTTTACTAGAGACCAGTGATTTGTGAAAAAGGAGGCACTCTAAGAGGCAGTCATAACCAGTCTGCAGGGAGGGATATAGTCATAAGGTAGTTCACTGGAAGAGCATAGTAGGAAAATGCAGCAACATCTACTGATGGGTGGCTGCTTCTTTCAGCTCATCCTCTGTTTGAAGTCTTAAAGGAGTTCTGTGTTCCCTTTTAAGATTAAAACTTTCCTGAATTCCTCATACCATTTTTTTTTTAATTTCCTTGGACAATCCTGTAAACTTGGATGCGAATCTGGAACATTCTGGGTGCTTCCTGTTCCTATCACTGATTCAAAGAACTGATTTCTATTAGCTATTGTATCATTTCTGACTGAACATAAAAGTAATGATTTGGTTTGTAATGTTATCTCCCTTAGTTTTCATAAGCATAAAATATTTCCCCAAACATTATAAAAAGATTAAAATTCAATTTGAGTGCTGAATTATGCACGGTTTTCAATCTGGCAATATTCTAAGAATTTTTTGTTTCCCAGATTTTTAGTGTTAGCAGAAAATATCTACTATCAAATGTATTTTTAATAGATATTACCTTGTATTAGATGACACAGTTAACATCTAATCCCTTCTACTAAGATGTCTAAATGTTTAATTTTACAATTTATAGTGCCTAATCTTTTTGATAAAGGGGATGTTTCCATTTATGGCTAAGATCTGAGGGGAGCAAGCATATAAACAAAATTACTTCCAGAGGGGAGGAAAAACAGTTTAGTTAATTATTTTCCTTAAATGTACATGGTAATATTTATCAAGCTGCCAAAATATGAAAATAACAGTCAGCAGAGTAAAGCCTGAAAAGCATTAATCAAAGTTCAGTATGATTAAGCATTCTTAGTTTAAGTAAGGAGTAGGATATGAATATCCTTAAGATATTCAATGCTGCTAGAAATAAATGAATAATGTATAAAAATAATGAAAGCCTTAAAGCAGAGTAGAAGCTTTAAACATCCAGAGTTTTGCTCTAACATTTTTTTCTTTTAGTATCTGAGTTGAAACTACAGACATCTCATATTTCAACTTTGTTGTAGGCTGATCTATTTTTTTTATATTGATGTATGTATATAAATAAATGTTAAGAATGGATTGGAATCAGTTTGCTGGAATTAAAAAATATTGAAGCTTAAGATGCCAATTTCTTCATTTTTACCCTTAGATCTTCGTAGTTCCCTACCTGAAGACCTTTCAGGGTTTTGGCAAAGTGAGGTTACTTACTACTTGAAATGTGCTGAAGAAAAGAATCATTAAACATAGGTGGTACTGTTTATATGCATGCCCTTAGTTTAGGATTTTTTTTTAATTTTTTTTTTTTTAAGTGACATATTCACACAGCCAACAAACTTTGTACCTTTATATAATCTTACCTTGATCTTCTCAGGCATACAGAGAATTAAATGAGTTCCACTTATTTGAACTTGATTCTATAAGTGCTCTCAGCATTAGCTCTTCATATATCTATTTGCTTAAAATGTTTGCAGAAATTATTAGTGTTTAAAAGTATCTATTCATTCTTGTTCTAAATTTGACATAGCAAATATTATTGGCTTTATTGGTTCATAATTTTAGCTCTACTTATTGAATATGCAAAGCAATGCAGATGGATTTACAAGTAAACACATTCATCCTCATGAAATGAAGTATAGTTAAATCCTTAACTCTAGGATATTTCTGAACATTCACATAAATGCTTTCATTAAGTAATCAATGTCATTGAGTATTTGTACACAAAACATGTGGATGAGATATGTGAAAAAATAATGAGCATCATAAATCCATTTTGCTAGTACTCAGAGTATTAAGTGCCTCGGTACAAAATACAAGTGTTTGGGAAATAACAGATGCAATAATAATACAGTCTGGACATTTTTTAGTAATGCCAAAATAATATTTTGGTTACTGCATTTAGTTGGAAAGGTGCAGGTTTTGACTTACTATTGTTGAATTTATATTATACCTAGTAAAAATAGTTTTAGTCAAGGAACTTTTCTACACCCACACCAAAATCAGTTTTTCCTTATTACAGGGGAATATTGACATTAAATCAATTTTCCCATATTAAATAAAGGGTTTGCTTTTCTAATGGTTTTCTTGTGTAAACATCTAAAACATTTGAATTAAAATAAGTTTCAGGGTTGTAGTTCAATCAAAATATGCTAACTGCAAAGGATTGCATTGATGATCACAAATGGATGGATTAAGAAAATCAGTTACATTAATCTGGAAAAATGGTACATTGGTGTTATTGCAAAATAAAATCCAATTCCTTCACATTTTTATAAAGCTCTTTCAGAGTAAATGTTGTTTCAACAACTACATAAATCAGGAATTGCTTGGCTGCATGAGTTATGGACAAACAGCAATGCATAAAATTCCTCCTTTTTCCTTCCAAATTTGTCTCTGAAGTGAACTGTGGGAGTAGGGAAGTAATGAAGTCAAAAACAGGAGAGAGGACTGCCACCACTGTAAGGTGTTGGTCTTATTGATAAATGCATCTTCACACAAGTGGTTCTTTAAGTGTAATGAATTGTTCACAGAATAAAATGCTGGCTAGAAATGGCAAAAGTCTTGCATCTCTTTCTTAGCACTAGCCTGAAATTCCAACATGTTCAAAGAAAATAAATTAGATTGGACTGTCTTACCTGTAATCAGGGAAATCTCTTGTTAAAGACAAATAAATATGGCCAATCAAGCATTCTTGATTCCATTGGTCTTCAGTTACTGGAAATCTCATTAAGTGGAGTGTAGAGAACATGATGCATTCTGTTGAAATTGACATTGGACTTGGATCACGGGGATAACATTTCTCATTCTTGCCATACCACTGTTGTCAAACTTATATGATTGAAAATCAACTTTGATTTCAAGATCATTGTCAAATGCCTATGCTGTCCCTCATGTAAACCAGTGATTCTACTGGCTGAACTTCCCTTACTCCCAGCCTGGCACATTATTAGATGATCTTAGGCAAAACATTTTTCCATTTGCTGCTGTTCAAAGGGTCCTTATTAAATGCGATTTGGCTTGTAGGATCAAGTCTTCTTGGTTTTGACTTCCTTCAAATAGTTTTCCCAAAGAGGATAAAGCATGAATAAACTACTTTTAATAGCTGAATTTTATAGCTATTATACCTTTCCTTATGTGTGTAAACACAGGGATTCCTGACTTCTTAATATGCCTGCTATTTATTAGCAGCTATTTTTCTCTATATACACTGTGCTGCATATAGAATCATAGAATTGTCTAGGTTGGAAGAGACCCTTGGGATCATCGAGTCCAACCATCTACCCTACTCTACAAAGTTCTGCCCTACACCATGTCCCCCAACACCACGTCTAAACGGCTCTTAAACACATCCAGGGATGGTGACTCAGCCACTTCCCTGGGCAGCCTATTCCAATGCCCGACCACTCTTTCTGTGAAAAATTCTTTCCTAAAGTTCAGTCTAAATCTACCCTGTTGGAGCTTGAAGCCATTCCCTCTCGTTCTGTCATTAATTACCTGTGAGAAGAGACCAGCACCAACCTCTCTACAGTGTCCTTTCAAGTAGTTGTAGAGAGAGATGAGGTCTCCCCTCAGCCTCCTCTTCCTCAAACTAAACAGTCCCAGCTCCTTCAACCGCTCTTCATATGATTTATTTTCTAGGCCCTTCACCAGCTTCGTTGCCCTCCTCTGCACTCGCTCCAGCAGCTCGGTATCTCTCTTGTATTGAGGGGCCCAAAACTGGACACAATACTCGAGGTGTGGCCTCACCAGTGCTGAGTACAGGGGCACAGTCTCCTCCCTACTTCTGCTGGCCACGCTATTTCTAATACAGGCCAGGATGCTGTTGGCTTTCTTGGCCACCTGGGCACACTGCCGGCTCATATTCAGCCACTTGTCAATTAGAACCTCCAGGTCTCTTTCTGCCAGGCAGCTTCCCAGCCACACTTCCCCAAGCCTGTAGCGCTGCATGGGGTTATTGTGGCCCAAGTGCAGGACCTGGCACTTGCCCTTGTTGAAACTCATACCACTGATGTTGGCCCAATGATCCAATCTATCTAAGTCTCTCTGTAGAGCTTCCCTATCCTCCTGGGAATCAACACTCCTGCTTAACTTGGTGTCATCTGCGAACTTGCTGATGATACACCCTATGTCCTTATCGGATCATCAATAAAGACGTTAAACAGAAATGGTCCTAACACTGAGCCCTGAGGCACACCACTTGTGACCGGGCGCCAGCTGGATTTAAATCCATTGAGGACCACTCTTTGGGATCTTCCAGTCAGCCATTGCGTGATCCAGCAGATCGTATGCTCATCCAGGCCGTGTGAAGCCAGTTTTTCCATGAGAATTGTATGGGGGACAGTATCGAATGCTTTTCGAAAGTCCAGGTATACAATATAGTATGTATACTATATATATACACACTGTGTGTACTATTACACTATTAGATATATATTTCATCAAACATTAGGGCATATATTGTATGAATTTTAGCTACTTAAGGCTATGAAAAAAAACTGTTAAAACAGAAACATTTTCAGACATTAGCCTGTATTTTTCAAGTCACATAGTAAAGATGTTTGAATTGATATTTAAAATAAAGGTATTAAAGCTTTTTTTTTTTTTTCTGGGGGAGTTCTTCATAGCCACATTTATCTAGATTAACTTCAAAACATAGTTGGTTTTTTGCTTTTAATTTTTTTTTAGTAAAGTTCCTTTACTCATTACTTGTTTCTACAGGATGGAGAAGAGTAGGTAATCTGTAATAAAGGACTTGGCCTTTGAGTGGTCTCTGCTGGAGGGAGCAGGAACACTGAGCCTACTTAACTAGGCTCACAGAGGATTTTTTTTTTTTTTAATGTAATGGATATGAAGCTTCTAAAATAGCGTACGATGGCAGCAAAAAAAGTGAGTGCACAAGTGAGTTCCTTTTAGATAATTTTCTTCTTCAGAGACAAATCTTAATGGTACTACTGTCTGCCAACCTCATGGTATTTTTACATAGCCCGTATGGTTTGCGTGCCTTCCCCGGGACTCGGATCCCACTGAAGCCAGCAAAATCCCAAGCCATTGTATTATTTTTATTAGGAATTAAAGGCTTAAATAGTTTTATGCTGCTTGCAGTTGAGATCCCGAAATTATAGAATCATAGAATGATATATCTCATCAGAAGCTATATCTAATCACCAACTAATGAGAAATTTAAATTTCTAAGACATTTGACACTCAAAAAACCTAGCAGGCAGACTTATAATTGCTGTCCAAATAATTAAGGAAACTTTTGTTTGGTTTTGCTAAAGCAAAGCGGTGTATTTAACCTTTCCATTCCCTGCCACATTCTTCACTGCAAAAGTGTCAACATAATCAGCTTAGCCTACTAAACCACGTAGTATGATTTCATAGCACGTGTGGATAATGTTAAGGTAGTGTAAATTCAAACTTTAATCGTTGTTATCACTGGGTGAGAGAGAGTCCATTGTTGGTATCATTGACAGTTGAATTTACCTCCATGGGGACAAGTGTAGTGACCTAGACCAGTTGATTGTGCTTCATCTTCAAAGCACTTTTGGAGTGCCAGATCTATTAACTATATTTTGATAGCATTGCTTAAGTCTTTTTAATTTAGAGTGCATATTTGAGTATATTCAGTTAATGGGATCATTTCTAGAATAATACTATACTTTTTATATTTTTAATGACAGACAATTATTTCCTATATGTAGTTGTGATAAGGAATCATGCTGACTAGTGTAATGACTAATGCCAGCAGTCATACTTAGAAAGTTTGATTAGAAACTTCCATACTTAAATAGGTGTCTATAGCTCCTATTGAGTAGAGATTTAGCTTTTAAAATATGTCTTTAGAAATCCCTTCTTTCTTTGGTTAGGAACAGCCCTGTACAGCAGAACAGTCATGCTCCTGGTGTTAGAGGTGACCATTTGATCAATCTTTTGAAAATCTTTAATGGGTGATGCAAATAAACAGTTGTGTTCTACAAAAAGTGTTATAAAATATATCTTTCACTTACCTCTCCACCCCCCGGCCTCCCCCCCCCCCCCCCCCCCCCCTTTAAAGCAACAGAACTCTTGCAACTTGTATCAGTGGAAGTGGAAAAACAGACGGGTTTTTGAAATGCCTTACTGTGGCTATAGCCAGTATTGCTTCATAGTGTATTTTGTTATGTAACTGTCAGTGTCAAAAATGATTTTTTCTTCCTTTTGAATGTTCTGGTTGTTCTCCATCAGAGTAAAAGACACATTTAAAAATGCCATTATTTCTTATAAGTGAGAAGCTCTGAGTTGGAGCACTGATTCCAATCAGAAACCTGAAGACACATTTGAATCCAATGTCACTGTGTTGCCATCTATAAAAGCTATTTCAGAGTGTTCCACGGCAGTGACAGTACAGTCCAAAACTGTGGTCAAAAAAAGCCAATCAAATGTGGAGAATTAATAGGAAAAATAATAAAAAATAAGTAGAAAATATCAGCTTGCTACTGCCTAAATTCTTGCCACTGATTGCCGTAAAGGGGGAACATCTACCACTATTCTTTCCCCTTTTGTGTTCACTCCTGGTTCTTATTTGCGTCCCCTAAGCACCTGCTACTGGTTACAACTAGAGAAAGACACTGAGTTAGAAGGGCCTTTCCTCTCATGGTATTGCGGTCATTCTTCGTATGCCTCCTAGTAACAGTATGATAAGTATAGCTAGAGAGAAAAGCATGAGCATGTGCAATGGGTGACTGTAACAATGCCAACTGTGTATCACATCAAAACATTAAGGCAGCTGTAGAAAAAGTACATGTTAAACAAATATGGTGATTTCTGTTTTTAAATTGCAATTGCAATGAAGTAGTTCTAGTGTAAAGTTTCTATCAGGTTTGAATTGAATTTGGAGATATTTAATATGACCTTTATTACTGTCATTGTATAAAACACAGTGGTTCCTCACAAATGACCTGTTTGAGTGAAAAATCCAAACAAGAAGCATGGCAGAAGTCCCAAGAAATCTGATCTTAGAAAGAATGTGGGTTATTTAATCTCTTGAATAAAGGATTGATTGAGTAAAGGAATTTTCAGATACATGAAAGGGTTGATAAGAGGAAGGTAGGAATATGCTTCTCTGCTTACTGGGACTAGGACAGAGTAGTATTTTGAAATTACAGCAGGGGAACTTCTGATCTATTGCTATTTTTATTTTACAAAAACCTCTGATGTACTAAAGATGATTAACTAGTAGACTAGATGGGTTAGGGAATTGTGGCATTTCTGTTATTAGAAGGTTTTAAGTAGATGTTGAAAAAGGTTTGTGTTAGGAATGTATTTGCTTAGAGGTACAGCTGGAGTAAATAACCTCTTAAGACACCTTCCAGTGTGCTTCTGATTATTTAATGAAGGATTTGAAATTCATCGTATTAAAGGGTTAAAAGCATATGGCACGAAGTCTCTCGTGTGGTGTTGAGCAATGCAATTTCTATGACAAGAATTGAATGAGCAATTTGAAGTCTCATTCTTTTAACAAGCTCTTTTCCATGGAAAACTGTTGTCAGTATGTCACAAGAAATGAAAAAAATGTTTAAATACTGCAGCCTTCTCTCAGTTTTGCATCCAGTTTCCCAGACACCACACGGCATAAAATGTACAGCATTAAGAAAAGGCTGTTTGGATATTTCAGCATCTAATTGATTGTCCTTAAGATAGATGCAATTCTTCTGTTTAAGAAGTTTTCAAATGAGTTAAAAAGATGTTTTTACATCACTTACTTTATAAAATATCTGTTTATGAAATATCACGTCTCCACCTGCACTGTTTTTCTTTGGTGTGATTTTTAGAGAATCACTTTTTTTTTTATTTTGTTTTGTTGGCTGTTTGTCCTGTTGTGTCATTCTGTAGGATGAGCTGCTTTTCTGTCTTTCTGAAGAGTCTATGTTTTGAAGGCAAACTGCCTGGAATACTTTAATCAAATAGAAATGTAAAAAAGCCATATTGGTCTTTTTCTTTGCAATTTAAAAGTTAAAATCTCTTTTATTAACCAGCATTTTATTCAGTAACACAGCGCATACCTTGAATATGAAGTCTTGCTTAGATTTTCCAAAAGTAAATGTTGTACTTACAGGCATCTTACAATTAATTCCCTGAAACTAGAACTATGGGTGTTGTATTTTCTGTGTTCTGTCTGCAAGGAGAAAACCCAGGTATACCCCAAAGTTCCTTTCTGTTGACTCAGACATAGTTTTCTCTGGAAGCTGTGGGTCATTCTCAGGTACAGTCAGTTAAGTCTATGAAGACTTTAAAGATGAGAAAGCTCTTGAATTTATCAGTATTCAGAGGGACTTCTGGCAGTACAAAGCATTGGAGTGGCATGCTCTTAGTGCCCTGTGTAACTGAGCACATCAGCTTCACTGGGCTGATTTTTGAAGTACGGTGTAGTATTTGCTGCTGATCCACTGGGTCTCCATGTGTTGTTTAGGATGTGAGTGTTTTTTCTGAGGTGTAGAATAATTGTCCTTTACCAATGGTGGCACTGGGTTGTAGCATTGCCTGTAAGCACTTCAGGTTGAAAAGGCAATTCATGATTGAGATTTATTCTGCAAAGTGTGATTGCAAAAAAAGCACAGAAAACATCAGTGTGTTGTTTTTTTTCGTTTTGCGCAATTAAAAATGATTCTCAATGTAAATGCAAGAATTTCTGCCGACACCAGTGTCAGAGAACTCAGCCTGACATTAGAGTATTTATATGTCTACCTGAATTCCAATTTACTCTTCATTTTTCTCTCATAATTTGAGCAGGGACTGGAGTATAGGCATCTCTTGCCCTGGTCCTCAAAGTGACCATCATTTGGTGATAAAATGGGTCGCGTTTGCAACTTCTGATCTGAGAAGCTGAACTTTACAGCAAATAAGCCAGTCAACAGGGAGATGGAAGAAATGTCCGGCCATGTTTCTAGCCATGAGAATCTTGATCTTTCTCACAGTATCAGTTTGCATTTCAATCAGCTGCTTTGAAAACTAGTGGTTGTTGAAGGCTGTGATTTTGTTCTAGGCACAAGCTAAATTTCTGTGTGTTTCTGTAAAGCTCTCCACTACAAGTAAAAGAGAGTAATTTCTTCTGCATATGTCCTGAGATTTGATGAGTAACAGAGAAAGGTTCAAAGTGATCCTGCCAGACTTGCAAGTAGCTAGATTTCATATTCTAAGATGGAGAGTAATAAGACCGTAGACTATTGGTTTTGTAACAAGGATGTTGTCTTCCAGATGGCAATTAGGACCTGGCTATTCTTTAAATTCTTATATTTATCTTGACTTCAGAGAATGGCATATGCATAACTGCATTTGATTAGAGTAACTTTCTAAATTATATTGTGCATTTACTGTAGGCATATATTGTCCTAAGAGCCAGCATGTGTAAATGGTGATGGCTGACAGAGGAGGAAAATTACACTGGCAGAGTGCTGAATAAGGGCTGGCTGGATGTTGCACTAAGCTGTTTTTGGAAGGAAAACAGTTACTGAGCAATTAAAGTTCCAATGCAGTATGGTAGAAAACAAAGTCATTTTAAAAACATTGCTGAGCATAAGCCATGTGTATTAAGGACAGGAGGAAATACTCCTCCCTTGGTGCAATGAGAAAGCCCTGTAAAGCACTCCCTGGGGCAAAAACTTTCGGATTCACACCAGAATCAGATCCAGATTCAGAATCCATTCAAGATACTATGGTTATTTTCTGACCTTTTTATTGGCTGTAGCTAAATATCATGGCCTAAAGCTTTGTTAGCATGAATTTTATAGGTGTGCCTTATTCAAACATGTAATTACACTTTAAGTGTAACTGTCTAAATAATTTGTTTTGAATAGACTTAAATAATACTGTTCTTTATATTTTACTTACCATTCTTTAGATTATTTTTTTTTTTTTTGCTATCCTTTACAATTTTTCTTAGGTCTTCCTGAAATTATTTGATACTAGCTGGGGGGTTGATTAGATTGTCCTTATGATCATGCAACTATCTAATCTTTCTGGCAGCTGCTAGCCAACCCAAATCCTTATAAATTATAATGTGTTATAAACTCCTGGCTCAGAAACCTTTGCATATTTTGTATTGTGGGGGGGGGGGGGGGGGGGAGGACAACACTTCTGTGTATAGTAAATAGCAAGGGTAGTTTCCCCTGAAGGCTACCACTTATGTGATAGTGGTTCACTAAATGTTCGTATCTGATTTAGTAAATTGTTGGATGATAGCAATCAGGATTCTGACTGGTTGAGTAATGAGATTCTGATGACTACTAGCTCCCTGATGATAAGTGCTTCAAAACCATTAAGTGCTGTAAGATTCATAACATGTGAAGAATGTAGAGAGCCTTGAGTATTTAAAAATTGTTGTAATTCTTTTTATAATTTTTTTTTTTTATTCCAATAAAGGAAGTTTAGTTTGCCTTCTGGTTTGTAAACTCCTGAGAATAAGGATTGTCTTTTTATTTGTGTTGTTCTCATCACTAATTAATAGATAGATAATAGGATTTCTGTATGAATGCAGGGGAATCACGGCAAAATGGTGGTTAGCCTTGGCAAGCATTACAGCGGATGCACAAGCAACCCACATATCACAAAAGTATCATAGCAGTTGCATGTATTGTTTCAGATTTTTGTTTCTCTTAATGGCCTTTCTGCAGAGCCTGGATACAGTAATGCAAGCTTTTCTATATCGACATATTTTACAATATTGCCACAGTTAAATATTTGATGCTATGCAGCCAGCCCTGGTGCTTGATTTAGGTGTTCTTTTTTTCATCAAAGCTGTTTGATCAATGAATACACAGTTTTTAAAAAATCTTTCTAAAGAATAAATGGCAGAGATTGTGGTTGTTATATATTCTGTTTATCTGTAATTCATTTCATCATTAGAATGCCATATTGTAACAGCTATTGAGAGCTAATTCCCTGTACTCTGTTTTTCAGGTTTGCAACTGAATTTTTTACTACTTTCTTCATTTCTGCTAAGCCGCATGTTTTAATATCACATCTCTTGAATGTCAGGATCCTCCGTATTTTGTTAGGCAGACTGTAAGAACAGAAACAAAGTAAGTGAGAGAGACCACTGGTAGAGAAAATGCTGGCATTATAGTTGTTCTTTAAATTTTAACTTTTATCCTTAAAATTATTTCATGCTTCTTAATTCAGTGGAATACAGAGCTTAATATGATCTTATTAGGAACAGCTAGTGTTTACAAGGGCTGTCAGCTGATTTTATGAACTCTTGAAGCCTTGCTGATGTGGCAGCAGATGAGTTCAGTGGAGTTTAATTAATTTGAAATAAACAATTAAATTCCCTTTTATGAGATTATTAAATTAATATAAAAGTATTTAATTAATTTTAAATTCACAAATTAATAAAAATAAAAGTGAGAAGATTGATGGGTTCCACCATATTCCTAGACTTTATGACTTTACATTAAGCTGGGTAGTAAGCACTGAATGTCAAAATAACAGCCCTTGAAAGTAAAGCAGCAAAAAGGATGAACTACTGTGCTTTGGAGAAATGAAGCATATCAGCCTTTCTTTATTGAGCAGAGACATTTTAAAGTTCCAGAAATAAGTTGCATCTCTTATATTTGTGGGTTATATAATGTTCAATTTTATGTTAATTATTCTTAAGGTAGCTGAAAATTAAATCAGTTATCATATAACTACCCTGTCTGTTCTGTTTTCAGACCACCATTAACTAGTTCTTTCCTTTCTTTCTGAAAAAATATTGCATAGGGTTCATACATGTACCTTTTTTGTGAGCTCGGGAGTCCATTTATGCCACAATATAGAGATTGAAGCTGAAGCCTAGCCCTCTTATTAAACACACTGTTAACGTCTTGGGATGCAATCTGGGTCTAGACTGGAGTGAACCATCTGTCCAATAAATAAAGGGAGGGACTATTTCATACTCATTTTTGCCCCTAAGGACAACGATTCCACAAGTGGCTCAAGCTACTGGGCTCTGCAAACTGAAGGCTCAACATAAGCACAGCTAGCAACGGCCTCTACTCCATTCAGTTGCCTGATGTCGCAGGCCCAGGACCAGCCTGGTTTTCATGGTTTCATGAAAAAAATTAAAGTCAGAGTTTCTGTTAGATCTTTTATGTTACGCTCATGTACCTATGTTGAGGATGATGGTATTAAATTAAGCTTTGCAGTCCTCTTGTAGCTATCCTACTGTATGCCATGAAAAGAGATTGGAGTGCTAACAGCTTTTAGGGTTTCTGCATTGACAGCTTGTTGTTTAGGTGAGAGATGTCTGTGTGACCTTAGCAAAATATTGTTCTGTGCTGCAGAAGGAGGAAGATAAACACCTCCTCAGTTCTTTTCCCAGGGCTCTGATAAATCTTACAGGGGAAAAAGCTCTGAATCTGGTAGTAGTCTGGTGTTACAGAGGTGAGCT
The DNA here is from genome assembly GCA_017639485.1 of Pluvialis apricaria. Taxonomy (NCBI): domain Eukaryota; kingdom Metazoa; phylum Chordata; class Aves; order Charadriiformes; family Charadriidae; genus Pluvialis; species Pluvialis apricaria. The sequence continues at coordinate 30,021,084 of CM030014.1, forward strand.
AGACTTATTAACCTGGTGCATTCGAGCCTGTAAGATGTTCCTCTACACAATCTAACTTCTTTGGTAGAACTATTAGCTTGTTCTTCAGAGAAATGAAGAAGCAGAACCTGGCATCTTTCATGTAGATGGCAATAACTCTGTGTGGATGCCCTATTCCTTCTTCTTGTGGAAACAGAATTATCTTCATAAAGTAAAGCTACTGAAAAAACTCTCCAGCTGCTCACATGTTCAATGTTCATTTAGCTAGGTTTACAAAATGGATAATCCTTTATTATAGGAATTAACAGGAAATTGGGGGATGAAGGCCAAACACCTGCAATATGATATTCAGGAATAAGTTTCCCATTTCCCACTTAAAGTCCATTGCAGGAGACTTGGAAATATTGGCTGGTTCAGCTCTATTTGAAGCATTAAAAGAGTTCTTCCCTCTCAGGAAAATCTTTCAGAAAGACTGCCACTAGCAGTTCTCTGTATGGTTTGTGAGAGTAAGAAGCTTTACACTTAAGTCTAACCTATATGGTTTTCCTGTCCCATTTTGCATTGAATACAGAGCATAGAGTTAAAAAATTAGTAACAGTAAAGAAAACTTGAGCCTAAAAGACCAAAAAGGAACAAGTGTATTTTTGGGAGTCTCAGGCTACATAGTCCTTCCAGTTGAATAGTCATAACCTATTACTGACTGGCAATTCACCAACTTGGAGTGATTTCTGTTGTGTGTGTGTGAATCAACTGCTTGTTCATAGGCAACGACTATATAAAAAAGTCAGTCTGTAGAAATTGCAGATGTATGGAGAGCATGTATTCTTCAAGGGTAGTAGAGGCTACCTACATTGACAAATGCTTTTAGGATCCAAGGAAGAAATAGCTGACCCCATTACCTCATTCTGGTCTGCCCGTTCCTTTCCCTGAAGCATGCGTTGGAGGGCCAGTAGGTCTTTGCTTGCCCAGTTGCCATAATCCCAGATGTAGGACCCTCTGTTTTTTAGTGAAGCTTGCTGCAGTGATTTCTGTCATGTTGACCATGAGGTCTCAAGTAGCCCAGGTTATTTTCTGTGTGAATCCTGGTTTTATATCTTGTAACCTTTAAGGATACTGACATCCTATTTCCAATTAGCTTTATCACCATACTAATACTGTCAATTATCACCTGTCATAATTTTTCTAATGTGACATTTGGAGCTCACTAAAACGTTAACACAGAGATCGTGTCATACATTTTCTTACAGGTTTTGACTTGGCCTGTCAGCCTATAATCTTCATGATAAATCTTCTGCCTGCTGTTGTCATTACACTCCTTCCCATTTTCTTATGATTTCCAATACTAGACCTACCAGAAAAGAATAGAGAAAGGCAAAGAAATTGTGCTTCTGGAATGAAAAATTGTAAATTATAGTTTTAACGGGAAAATAAAACAGAAAATACTCTTAAATAGGAGGAAAAATGAAGCAGAAAAGACAAAGATACAATACAATGGTGAAATGAAAATTATAGAGGGAAAAGATAAAACATTGGTACCATTCTAAGTAAAGTTGTGAAAACCACTATGTTCTATTTTTTCTTTGATATAAAGTGAAGGATTTTTTCTTTTCTTTTTATTGAGATGGATCTCATTGAGTATTATAATACTATGCTGTTGTTCAGGCTGACATATTTCCAAGAGGACATTAATTGAAAGTAAAGAAGAATAACAGAAAATTATGTAGAAAATCCAGCAGTGAGGTTATTTAAGACGTATAAATACTCTGGCAAGTTTTTAGGCTGCTAGAGTATCTTCAGCTAGACTGTGAATTAGGACTTACAGTGATCTAAATTCCCTTTTGGTTTTATGTAGTCACAGCTTTCACTAACCATACCAGTGGAGAAGCTGACTTTTTGTGAAGCAGCTTTAAACTGGCACTAGTAGTAGCTTAATCTTTCACATGGAACAGATTTTTAGGGTAAGCTGTTTAATGTTTTCTGTCAGGTCCCGCATCCCAGTGAACATGCTTGAAACATACTATATGAAATGGGCTGAAGTACAAAAGCTAAAAAAGTAGATGCTTGAATAGAATAACAAGGAGATTGAATGATAAAGGGTTTTATAAAATCTGGTGAGAGTGATCAACTCTTCCCCTCTCCCCTTTTTCATGTGTAAACAGTCTTGTAACATAATATAATAAAGATAATTGGATTACAGAAGACTGTCCATGTGGTCCTACATCTCTCTCATTGACAAATGGCAGTGTATTTTAAGAATACTGGATTTAGAGGACTTCAATGTATTTCTTTCAGTTTTGGCTATGCTACCTTTCTTCTAAGAACCATGGCAAGAACAAGTCATAGTTTCTAGGCTGCATCACGGTTTCCCAGGTAACAACACAGGAAATTGCAACATCAGTCACGAAGCCCTCCTTGGAGCCTGTGACAAACAGTCAAATTGCCTTAAACCCCATCTTTTTCAAAATAAAACATAATTGATGCAAAGGTATATACCAAGCAGAAGCAACAAATAACAAAAAAAAGTTTACATAGCCAGGCTTATCTAAAGTACATCTTTTGACTACAGTGCATTCAAACAGCATCTCCTACTTTCTGTAGCATTTTCTTACAACTCCTAAAGAGATTAATTTCCAAGCATCTTTACCCCCTCATTCTGTACTTTCTCTACAGAGGGATCTCTAGCAGTTTCATCTTTGCTTTTATCAGGGTAAACGCCTGGGAAGAGACCAGTTTGCTGCCCAAATAGGCAGTCAGATTATGGTTAATCTGCCTGTATTTAAGGAACCATTTTGTTATTGTTTTGATTATTATTTGTATGTTCTAGTAGACTTGTTTGAATTAATTGTGAGCAGTCAGGCAGAACTGAAATGCATTAGTGTCATAAAAAATAGATATCTGCTCTTATTTCCTGGAACTTTTTAATAGAAATGATAATATGAACTATGTATTGCACTTAATGGATAATTAAAAAAGTCAAATAACCTACTCAATATAAACAGGAGTACTGAAGGTTTTTAGTGTTTCTGCCATCTTAGGTTGTGTTTCTTGGCACAATTTGTAAACTGATCACAGCAAAATTGACAAACTTCCTGTCAGGAAAAAAAAAAGTTGTCTTAGTCATATCTTAGGTTGAAAATCACAAAGTCTTATGTGTTTAAATGAAATTTCACTCATTTTAACTTGAATGAGTAGTAAGATAGCCAGAGGTGTCTAAGTGCATTACAACTCCTGTTGACCTCGAGAAAAAATTTTGATCCTGAGGGACAGCAGCTTTTAAAAAATTCAGTCCAGGTTCCTGTATAGCTTTGAAAATTTCAGCTTTTGTCCTTATAATGATGTTTCTATCAACACTGTGTTTAAAAGGCGCCAAACTGAAAAGTTCCTATATCAAGTCATAAGAGTGAATCCAAATTTAGGTAACGCTACAAAAGGTTTGCTGGACTTTTTGAAGTGACCTTGTAGCAGCTCTACCATCTCTTTTGGAAACAGATTAGAAGTATGTTTTTTTGTTCCATCTGTTTTGCAGTTATGAGTTTGGTTGCTTAAACTGAATTAAAATAATGACAATGTTTATTTTGAGTTATAAGTGCAGGGAAAGGCAGGAATCTTTAGTAAGATAGAGTAGAATCCTGTTTCACATAGTACCCCATGATACCTCTGTTTTCTTTCCTCTACAAAACATAAGAGACGGGAGAGAGCCCTTTACCAAAAGGCTGTGAAAAATCCTAAATGAATGAAATGTATTTGTGTGGTCTGATAGCTGTGTAGCTACCACAGTTCCCAGTACGTTAATTTAGACAGGTAGAACCTAGAAAGGCAAAGTTTGGGACGTGTTCAACACAGCATTATTCCTCACTAAGTGAGAGTTGGAGCAAGGTTAAAATAAAATCAGTATTTTCTCCTATTAGCTTTTCCACTTTCATTGGGAATGTGTGTAGGCTCATATTTGTTTGACCAAGGTAGGGATACAAACCTTATTCAGCATTGGACTGAAAGAGAGAGATTTAGTCACAGAAGTACTGTGTTAACAGCTCAAGATTGATTAATTTCTGTCAAATCATATTGGCGATTTCCTAGGCTGGAGGTTCCTGTCAGATCATAAACCCTGCCACAGCCACACTCTGGCTTATCCCCCGAATGCAAATGTGCTTCAGAGAATCAAAGCTCAAGGCCGCCTATGTGAAGGAGAGCACCGTGTTTCATGATACTAAGCTACTGTAATGCTGCCAAGAGACCAGAGAAATATAGAAAGAGTAGAAGCAATTATTTATTCCAACTAAGAATTGGAGCATTCTGGATCTTTTAGAACACATGGAAATAAGGATTGCCAACAAAGAATTGTCTAACTTTTAGTGTAGATGGCAAGGTTAAACAACAGTCATGTTCTGCTTGAGCGCTCTTGCATTTGAAAGCATGTGCCAAGGAGTTAGTTACTGATGCGCCTGCAGGTTTTTTGTGTCAGTCTCACTGATCTTTATCTCTGGTAGTTGGGAGGTTTGAATGGGAAAAAAATTTTGAGTATCATCTTTCTTGATTTTCTCTTGGCTGCATTCAGACTACCACAGTAAGGAGGGGGTGGTGGTGGTGTAGGTATTATTTTAACTACTAAAGATTTTTTCCTACAAACACACCTTTATTGCCTACAGGTAAGCTTCGATATGTATTTGAGTATCCCTTCTGTCTGCTTGCAGAGGTGTTTAGAACTGTATTGAAAAACTCAAGCTGGTGAATGCTGTGAGGATTTTGTTGTGGAAGCACTGTAGAATGTGTTCTCTGCTAAAAACACCAGTAACAAAACAGCACTTAGTCTGTGTGCAAAAGGACAAGCACCCTGGAAGAAGGAATTAAAAAAGAATTACCTCTATACCTTTATGATCATTTATATAGCAATAATACTGCCTTGGCTGGCCGGCCGGCCGGCCATCCAACACCCCTTAAAAGTGCCCACCTGTTTCAGTTGTATTTAGCAAAGTGTTGCTGTGATGATCTAAAATGCATTCCAGCTGTGATCACCTTGTGTTTTCCCTCTGACCCAACAAATTTTACTGAGTGGTAAGAAGTTAAAAATATCAAAAACATTAAGAATATTTAGAATATTCAGGCGTCTGTTTTCAAGAAGCCTGGATAAAATCATTAGCATTTGTTCACTGCAGTTCTTTAAAAAAAAAAATAAAATCCCAGTGTATGTCCCTTCTGGAAGCAATAAAGTGTACTTTGCTCTTTTCAGAGTAAACCAAAGATCATAGAAGCCCAGGTTGGAGGAGACCTCAAGGATCATCTGGTCCAACCTTTCTCGGCAAAAGCACGCTCTAGACAAGGTGGCCCAGCACCCTGTCCAGCTGAATCTTCAAAGTGTCCAATGTTGGGGAATCCACCACTTCCCTGGGGAGATTATTCCAATGGCTGATTGTTCTCATTGTGAAAAATTTTCCTCTCGTGTCCAGTCGGAATCTCCCCAGGAGTAACTTGTACCCATTACCCGTCATCTTTTCCATGTGACTTCTTGTGAAAAAGGGAGTCTCCACCTTCTTTGTAGCCACCCTTTAAGTAGTACAACATGTTGATAAGGTCTCTCCTAATCCTCTTTTTCTCAAGGCTGAACAAATGCAATTCTCTCATGGCAGGCTTCCCAGCCCTCTGATCATCTCTGTGGCCCTTCTCTGGACCCTCTCCAGCCTGTCCGCATCTCTTTTGCATAGCAAAGTGTTAAGTGTTCCGGTATTCATATATATTTTCAGTGGAAATAAATGTGCCACAAACCCTGTTTGTTCTGGAGATTTCTGCACTCAGCAGTACCAGGTGCAAAGAAGACAGTGTCAGTTGGGTATTTCCAACAGCCAAGGGCTCTTCCTCCTCTGATGTGTGACACCTGGGCCCTAACAAGGCCAGGTGTGCTGGCTGGGGCACCTGTCGGCTCAGGGAGTCTCCTTGTCCTCACAAGGGTGTAGCTGCCCTCAGGATTGTTTGAGCCTGGGGTTTTGGTGCCCCACATTGGACACGGGTGAGTTCTCATGTCTATTTTCTAGACTTTTCTTCCTAATCTGGGGTGGTGTAGGAGGAGAGTTGGGGGAGTGAGGAGGAGCAGCCCTGGGACTCTGAGTGTGGGGCGGGCACCCCAGAGGCTCGCTGGCTCCATTTGCTGATAGGAGGCAAGGCATCCTCTCCGGGCACTGGGACACTTTGCGCTGACCCAGAGCTGAGGGTTTCGTGCTTAATGCTTATTCCGGCAGATGATTGTGTTCAGCCAGACTGAGTACGCTGGGGGGTAAGCAGCAGGTCGGCTGCTGTGTGGCCCATGCCTCTGTGTGGGGAGCCTTCAGCTGAAGACCCCCGAGCTGTTAGCTTTGTGTGAAGGGAAAGGATGTTTGTCCTCAGCATCTCCCCTGAACCTGTCTTTCAATCTGCTGGTTTACTGGGTTGTTTCTCATTAAAATGCAGGAGAAAATCAGACCTACTATATTATCTTAGCAGTACTAAAAATGTGTGAGGAAAACTACTATTGTGTTTCAGGGAGCTTTAATTGAACATAATTATTATATGGTCACTTTAAGAACAAGAGGAGGCTATCCTCCTTAGAAAGTAGTCAGTAATATGTTAAATACAAAGGGGTTCAAAGTGTAAAAGTGAGGGGAATGTATTTTTTTTTTCTTGTTTTTAAACCATTAATTTCATGTGTGTTAGCTTTGGGTTGGTTTTTTTTTGATAAATAATCCTTAGCCTGTGTGTATTTAGGTTAGAGGAAAGGGTGGTTGTTGGGGGAAAAAAAAAACCCCACAGCTGTATGATAGTAATGTTTTGTAGGTTATGAGAAAGTTTAATTTTATGTTTCACTTTTATTTTATTTTTGCTTCAATTTCCTAAAGTTGTTATTAAAATGAATGAAGTGCTATGTCTAAACCTTTGAATTGCTTCAAAGGGAACTGTGTCATAACTTTGTACTTTCTGCAAGCTTTTCTTCGTCTTGCCAGCCCTAGGTTATGGATGAACATACTTTAAGGAGTAGAGCCGTGTGGTGGATTTTAAATGCTTTCATCTTTAATTAGAGGAGGAGGGAGAACTGTTTAAAATAGTCATAAAATTTTTAATGTAATTTGCAGCCCATTTAGTATGTTGATTTAGGCAACAACAGAAGCATAGATTCAGCTATGCAGGGTGCTAAATGACTGGAGTTGAATCCGAAGCCTGGTAGGAACGATGGAATATTTGGCTTTTACACCTACCTAGAGAAATTCTCTTTGTAGTTTCACATGGCCTTAATTTCGGTGCTCTTGTGATGCAAATAATATGTAACAATATTAATGCTGAAATAGTTACCTTGCACTAAATGAGAAGGTACCCTGGTGTACATTGTGATAATTCTTGTGCTTAAGGGAATGTATGTGTTGGCTTCGTGGGAGGCTGCAATTGTTTGTTTGTGAAGAACTTGATCAACAACATTGTTATGCTGTGACCTGGTTTGTGTTTTCTTCACCAACCAAATTCAAAGCTGGCGAATATATGTGTGGCAAACGTGTGTGTTTAAAACAATAAGCTTTAGCATTCTTTGGTGGAACTTTAACCAAAGTTCAGGCAAATATTTTTTTATGGGGCTTGGACTAGATGACCTTTAAAGGTCCCTCCAACCCAAACTATTCTGTGAAATATATTTCACAGTCTCAACACTTGAATGTGTTTTGTTTAGGCTTTTTTCTCAATACCGATAACCACCTGCAGTGATAAGTGTGTGTAAATACCAGCATTTGACGTCTATTAAAATGAAGAAGTCGAAATTTAAGTTTACAGTCTAAGACTTTTCTGTATTGCGAACTGCAGCATTTGTTGCTGTGGTTGACCACCTTACCTTCCCAGACCTATCGCTTGTGGTTCTTGGTTTACGTGACTACATCTGCCATTTTGTCTTATGTATTTCTCATCACTGTACTTCAATAATGAAAACTGATAACTTCAGAAGAGCAAGCTCTTGCTACTCTGCACTCCGACATTCCTTTTGACTATTTGTTTCAATCTTGTTTTTACTGAGATATTTTTGCTGAAATGTGATGGCCTTCTATTTGTGTTGAGGCTTATTCAGGATAAATGTAAAAGACAGTTGTCAGACTATTCAGAGTACATAGCTGTTTATAGGTTTTTTTGAACACTAGGAATTTTGTTGTCCATAGTGTTGAACAGAAAAATTTACATGGTAAATTGAGTATATCCAGTGCAATGTTTCCCTTCAGAGTTTGCAGTCTGGTAGTACCACAGTATTTAATTGTTTTTTTTCAAGATGTAGTGCGACTGAAGTTAGAGCCACCCCAGGATCCTTCAAAAATTTCACAAAATTAAATTTTTCAGCCTTTATGATGAGGAGTGAGATTCCTTTTTCGAAGAAAACAGAAGGAGCCAAGTGTCAGGAACAGGAGCATGTGAGAGTTGGGTATGTTGTTGTGCCTACTGCAGAAGAAAGGGTAGTTAGTGTTTGTTGCCTGAGAGGTGCTGTATCCCCAAACACTCACCATCCTCTTATGCAGACTCACCCTTTCTTTCACAACTGGGAACCTGATATCCCTGAACTCTGGCGTGGGCTAAGCAAGCTCCCCTAAGTACTGCTTCAATTTGCCTGTGGCATAAGTTTTTCTTTCATTAAAATCAGCAAAGTGTGCTTGAGCAACTTTTGTCAGTGTGAATGAACCTGGCAGAAATCGCTTTGGCTTCACTCTGCTGTTGTTACCTGGAAAAATCCCGTCTGTGTTGGAGCTTGTGAGATGCACTGGAGGAGGACTCGGAGAAGAACCCAAACACCAATGGGAGGCTTCCTTCTCCCCTGGTCACGGCAGCAGTAAGGTTGGTGAGGGAAAATAGGAAGAAAATATTTACGTTTTGTCAGTTGGCAATTAGAGAGATTTAGCAAGCTTTAGAGGGTTGTGTATTACAAATGAAGCCCAAAGTCCCCCTCTAAAAAACCTTAGTATGTGCAAGCAGCTGAGCATCTGGCTCATCAAGGGAATAATAGACAAAAAAAGGAGAGATGCTTTTATTTAGGTAGCAGGTGATCTGCTTTGCTTCTCTGTGATTAGCTGGGTGTCAGGGTGGACAGAATATTTGAATGAGATAAGAATGGGAGGAACTGTTCAAAAGCAGCAAAAACTATAGCAAATTTTCTATGCTGAAGAAACGATTGAGTGAAGTATGAGGTAGAACTTGATAAATGAAAGTGAAAGAAAAACAGATGTTTGGATTCGTGTAACAGATATTTAGATTGGTATAAGCAAGTAGATAATTTGAGGTGGGGAAGAATAAAAAGTGGAATCTTCATGAAGGAGACAGAAGAAGAAAAGCAACAAAATATAGCAAGTTGCCAAACTTTTAAAACTTACTTATTAGCAATTTTATTTTTATAATGTGCAATAAACTGTAATCATGATTGTGGTCCCTGGAGTTGTGGAGGATTTGAGCACAACAGGTGTGGCAGCAAATGCTTTTTTCATTTAGATGGTGGGTATCTCTCTCTGCATCCTGTTCTGTAAATTAGCCCTGGCACTACTTTAAGAGAACGCTCACTGTGAAAAATAGGAAGGTTAGCGCAAAATGGGGTTTTAGGTTTAATTCTGCTGTACATACGTGTGTTTTACAGAGTCCTAATGGAATACACAACTGAACAATTGAGATTATTAATTTTAATTATTTTAATTGTAACCTGCCCCTTTTAACGTATTTCTCTGCTAAAAGTACAGTGCTAAGATCAGGAGACAGTGTAAAAGGTATTATTTATCTATAAATTTTCAATCTTACTGATTTTAATGCTTAATTATTAATCTCTCAGTAAATTTTGGACATGAAAATTAAGGTGCTCCTGTAGTACTTCAGAAAATACTTCATTAAAAAGAAAATAAATGTGTATGGGCAAATTGTATATCTTAGTCAAACACTTCAGGTTATTTTCCAAAGAATGGATAACTGATGCTTAATTTTGTACTTGTGAGTGCTGTTACAAATATAAAATATATAACAAGACAATTAACAGGAATCCCAGAAATGTAATGGTTTGTCTATTCTGTGTTTAAATTGGGTGCAAAAACAGTTCCTTGATAGTAAAAACAGGTTCCCTGAAGGCTCTTTATGTCTTTATGGGTTTAGTTATTATTCAGGCCTTATTGATCTGAACAGAATTATACAAACATATTGTCTATTCTCCTTGAGCTGTAGTACAAAATAACCCATATATTTCATAGTACTGCTATGCAGTGTTTTAAAATCAGGAGTAAACATTTACAAATCATCTTTGGAGCAATTTGCATTCATTGAATTACTAATAAAATTTTATATAAATACTTAACATACCACTATGCCATGAGGTGTGTGCAAGCTGCTTCCCAGTCTTCCCAGTGTTGCAAGAGGGGAATGTGGTTACATATGCCTCCTTTGGAGTTTTTGCTTGGTTTTAGGGTAAGGGATAAACAATATGGGGGATCATAAATTACCTATTTCCAACCCTAGTATTTCTGCACATACATTTATGTTTATTCTGTACATGCTTCGAGTATCTGATAGAGGCATTTATAGATGCATTCTGTTTTAAAGTCATGGGGCAAAGTTCCACAAGGACGACTGTACGTTCACTGATGATGTTATCACCCCCTTATTGGGTATAACTGAGTCTTTACATGCTGTCAGTGGGTTTCAACCCTTTCTAGTTTCAGGAATGTTTGTGTCTGTGTATTTTATGATGAAAGCACGATAGAATCTCATTACTTTGTTAGTGTTTGCTGTCATAGGAATCTGTCATATGAACACAAATAAAATTCCGACTTCTGCTGCGCTTAGTGCTGAATTTTGCAAGGATGTGGATGGTAGGCCAGTTAAGCTCCATTTGCCTACCATGTCACTGCAATTTTGGAAAATTCTTTTAACTACATCGGAGAGTATGTACTGTCAAATAGATGTTTGTGTTTATCCCAGAGGTGGCTGCATTTCAGTGAAATGTAGCATGATGCTGACATAGTCCTTAATGATCTCTTAGACTATGCGGCAAAGTATTTCGAACTTGTTTAGGATGAGGTGAAAAATCCCTAAGGTTAAAGCATCCTATCATCCCAAGTAGTGTTTATTTATTGTGTCCTCCTTCATCTTAGTTTCACTGTTTTAAATTCTAAAACTTAGTTACAGGTCAGAATTAAAACAAAAAAAGCAAATGTATGTAGGCTTGGATTTTTGTATTCCTTTTAAAAAAGTGTTATCTGTTCCTTTAAATAAGCATTACTGCATGCACTTCGTGCTATGAATTTGCAGTGTTTGTGGCTGTATGTTGCCAAAATAGCTAGTAAAATATATGCTGTTAATATACGGGGTAAAATAAGCAAATATTAAGGACTTATCTGATTTCTACAGTACAAGAGAACTGACTTTTGTCTGTCCATATGGATGGAGACACCTGCAAACATAACATATCAGTGGGGATGTTTTTAAAATTCTTTACAGTATCTCTTCAACTATAGTCTTACTTGTGTGTCAAGTGTAGGTAAACAATGTTGCAATGAATATTAGTACTGTAAGTGTTGAGTTTATGTATAAACCCAATAGAAATCTTAGGGAAAAAAATCAATAGTTTATAAGTCTATTGTAAAAAGCCTATAAAAGGATGTTTATGAAGAGCAACAGTTTTTAAATTGTCAGTATCTTTTTAAGGTTTTTCTAGTAGCGTAGGTGCTGCATGTTTCAATCCATGGAGCAAAAGATGTCACCTCTTCTGTCCAGCTCACTTGTCTTGTAGAAATTTGAAAATCAGTTTGATGAAAATCGTTTCATGCACCAGCACATCTCTTTGCTTTTAGGATTTATTTTTTTTCCCCTTTTGACAACATCAAAACTTTGGATGAAGTTTTCTTATTTTTGGCAAGTTTTTGAGGGCTCCCCTCCCCCTGCCAAATGCAGAAAGGGGGATATAAACATTTTCCTGCATGCATGTTTGGCATGTTCCACTGAAGGACTGACGTCCCTCCTGTTCCAAGTTTTATACTAACTTAGAAGCAGATTCTGTAGAACTGAAGATGTTTCTACACAGACACAAATGGAATGCATATGCTTAAAATATTCGTAGGTCAGGTGGAAATCTTGATATTGTTTTCAATGGCAGCATGTTTCCTGGTTTTATTCTGTTTTTCCTGTTTCCTGTTTTTTCCTTCCATCTTATGTGAATATGAAATTCACATTATTTTTTTATTTTTACTTTCAAATTAATTCCAGGTTGACCATATTCCAAATTTATGAAATGAAATGGTTGGAAGCATCCTGAAGCTGAAACTCCAGTTATGTACAAACTGCCTCTGAATGTTTGTTAAACCTTAATCATAATAGTATTACTGGGGATGTAGTTCTAGCATAGAATGCTTTAACCGCCACATTTTTCAAGTGAGGAAGCTTAGATTATTTTCTACTTAGGTACGTGTTGCCATCTCCTTTGTGTGACAAAAATCATTCACTTTTAACTATTTCTATTACTATTTGATAATAAGCCCTGTAACAGAACTGGCACACTTCCGTAAAGGAGATGTATCATATCTTTCTTGCAGTATCTGGTGGAATAAAGGTATTTTTTCCTTCAATTTTATCAATTTGAGCCTCAACCTGGAGACAGTCTGAATGGGGTTAGATGGAATTAGAAGAATGTTTAGGCCAAGTTCTCAGAATCTGACGGTGACAGGTATGAAAGGGAAGGTCAGGAGCCTTTTTGCAGATGAAATGGGTGATGTTATTGTACACACTGAGCGTACTTTCAACATTCTGCACTGAGTTGTATTTTATATCGGAGGAAAGCATTCAGCTAGATGACTTGTATTCTTGCTCGTATCTCTGCAGATTGGAGCACCACTACGAGTTCACAGATTGGTTTTCTGAGTTGAAATGACTCTGCAGCACTAAAATAAATACCTGGTTTTTTTATGTTCATTAACTTAAAGTATGCACAATTATCAGCCTTCAAAAAGCAAATTTACCAAACTGGTGAAAAATTTGATGTTGGCCCTTACTTGAATCAAACATTAAAAACTAAGTGTGACCCATTTTTTCCTCACACACTTGACACTGGATAAGAACAGAAGGCCATGAAATAGGAAAGCATTCATTTTGAAGGTAACATGTTCTCTAAAAGGCTTCATCTTGTGAGTATCTTCTTGGATTCATCCCAGTGCACTTAGTGTGCGTCTTGCAAGATGAAGCTTTGCATTTCAGCATGTCTTTTTTCCAAAACAATGGAGAAAGTGTAACTTTTTTTTTCCTCCCCTTCATCTTGGAGTCTTCCCGTGTGCTATTTAGAAGTCCCAGTACTATATCTATGGAAGTATATCTTTAAACTGTGGGTGTAAGATTTCTGGAAATTAGATCAGGGATGCTGATAATAGGCTTTAGATGATTTAAGAGGGAATGTCAGAATAGAACGTTGCAATGGGGTAATGTGCTCCCACTGCTAGATGAATGTCTTAGCATCCCCTTGGCGTTCACAGGAACTTTGAGGTGAAGCGGAGACATTCATTTCCAAACTGGAAATTTATCCTGCTAAAGCATTGTATTCCAGGGACTCTACTTCCATTATACCCAACAGTTGATGATGGATGGTGCTGTCATTTGATGGATATTGATATTGTAGAATGACAGTTGATCTTCATGTGACTTTTATGTAAAATATGCATATGTAATTAGAAAAAGAGAAATGTTGTTTCCTAATTGTCTTGAATGACTGACTTGCATTTTGCTTTTAGCCATTCAAAATGACTTTATCATAATACAGTAAATTTGAATTTTTATATATTTGTCACACTGATTGAAGTATAGTTAGAAGCATCAACATGTTGTCACTTAATGGCAAATAAAAATATTTAATGTAACTGTAGCATGTAACAGAGGTGTCCTGTTACTTAGTGCAGTAGCAGTTTTCAGTAGTTCCCAAATAGCTGGAGCACTCACTTGCAGCTGAAAAGTTATAGCGAAGTCAGGGTTGCACTTCAGCCTGTGTGAGTTCTGAATCTGATTTCATAGCTGGACAGGCCATATTCAGCTATATAGTATTACATGAGCTCCTAGTCAAGCTGTGGTCTAAGTGCTTGTGTCATTGATGTCTGAAGGTAACAGACAGTAACTCAGTGTAACTTCTGTCCCAAGGAAAATCATGGATTGAGTCCTCTTGGAACAACATTTATGGGCACTTGAAGGAGAAAAGGTAATTGGGAACAGCCAGCATGGGTTTATTGGGAGTAAATTATGCCTCACCAACCTGATTAACTTCCATGGTAAAATAACTTGATTTGTGAACAAGAGGAGAGCAGTGGATGCCATTTACCTTGAATTGGGCAAGGTGTTCAGCACTGTTTCTCACAATACGCTTGTATCCAAGTTGGTGTGCTGCAGTCTGGATGGATGGACAAATAGGTGGGTATGACTAGGCTCAGAGTGCAGTGGCCAATTCATCCTATTGTGTCTGGGTAAAGTAAGAAGTGCAGTAATGCCAGTGTCTCTCCTGGGACCTGTCCTCTTTAACATCCACAGCAGTAACCTGGTGGAAATCAATGAGTGCACTCACATGGATTTTGCAGGTGAAACCAAATTGGAGGAACCAGTTGTTACGCTCAAAGGCACGGCTGTTATTCAGAGGGATCTAGACAGGCTTTAGGTTCATACCATAGATAACTTTTTAAAAGGCACATGTAATTCTACATTTTACAAAAAAGAGGTATGTTTTACGTAGACGGTGGCCTACAGAACTTGTATAGCTAGTTTAGTTGTTTCTTTAAAGAATATATTGGCAGATGGAAGGCGAGTACCACTCATTCAAGAAAACTAAGGAATCCTGTAGGATACCTTTTCAGAAATATACCCCGATTAAATATTATACATGTGAAAATTCTTTGCATTTTAAAAGACTTAAAATATTACATAAGGTTGATGGTATACAAATTGCTTTTCAACATTCAGTGTCATATACTGAAAGCAAGGCAACTTCAAAAAATAATTATTCACTGAAAGCATATGGTACTGCTTACCTTATAACGTTCTCCTAATTAACATAACTGTAAAAAGACGACTATTGAAATGTAGATGGTAACTCCGATTGTTAAAATCCTAATTACAGCAGTGTTAACAACTGCAGTGTGGGCAATACTCTTTTATTATTAGTTCCACATCTGAGAATCAGTTCATTCACTTTCAAGGCATTTACACACCAATTTCCATGCGCTTTTTTGGAAGTGAATGTGTGTAATGACTAATGAGCAAGCTAAAGCATTTTTGCACGATGACTGTGGGTATTGAGAGAGAAAATGGAGTATCTGTTTCCAGTTTAAGGCCATGGAATATCATAAATTTAGAAAAATAAACTAGGTTACCTGGTTTAAATGTGTAGATGTTGAAAAATAATTTTTGCAGTGCTGTGTTAAAGAAACAGCATTGTTTTGAAGGGAGAAACACTGAACACCAATACAGTTACAGATGGAAAGAGTTGCAGGTAGCCTACTTATAACACTAACCAGCTAAGCATGGTTTGCAGCTTCAAATGTACAGGCTTTTGGCCAGCTTAGTCCCAAGGCTAGTACACAATTGCGGATTTTTTAAACTAATTCTAAAGATACAGGGACAGGAGGAATAACAATTTGTAACAACCAGTGGCGTGATATATTTTGAGATGGTAAAAACTGTTCCTTGTAGGGATGGTTGGGTGGGGGAGTTAATAGAGACAGTTATTTGAGAAGGACTGGAGCTATTACTGGAGTCTAGCCTACTTCTTTTATGAGGAAATAAGACAAATGCAGGCAAGAGGAGAAGCAAACAGCAATAAAAGATGAAAAAAAAATCCCCCTTTTTTTTTTTTCATTCAGACTTCTACTGTATTACTACTGCTGGAGAAACATGGGTTCAGCTCACAGTCTTATCAGACATTATGTGACCTCACAAACTCGAATTAACGTCAAACTGTTTAGGTCAGTGGTCTTGACTGCCTCATTGGTCACAGGCTTATAGCGGTGTTGTGAAGGATGGTCTTGTCTGGACAAACCTGACACCTGCTAAACAAAAGGCAAATAAAGGTTAAAAGGAAAAAGATAATGTAGAGAAAGAAAAAAGAGAAAGAAGGGAAGGTAAACCAAACTGGTATTTTAGGTCTTTCTGACTTCAAATTGAGTTGAATATGTAATGTATTCACACAAGCTGTTTTGATCAGGGCAATAAAAGTTCAAGGGTGTTATGAAGAATCCAAGGATACTGTGGGAGTGGCAGCTGTGCTGATAAGGCTTTCCAAAGGGTTCCAAAATGAATTAATGTGTAAATTGCTATATGCTGTCTTTGCAGTTTGTGGTCCAATGTTGGATCTAAATCAGAGATGGCAATTTCAGATTCCATGCTCTTCTGTCTAACATTGTTTCTGTGGTTTTTGTCTACATAGTACCTTCCTTACTTTCAGTTGGTATAATCAGTTATGTGAATTTTAATAATTTTGAATATGTTTCTCTGGTAATTACTGCTATAAAGATTCCATAGGAGAAGGTACGAGGGGGAAACTGATGACTGAATTGGTTGAAACAAAAATATCAGCTTTATTTTTTTTATATAAAATTAAAATCTTGCTTAGTTACAGTGGAGGACGGCTGACAGCAAAGATTAATTCTGCTTTTGAGTTTTTGGTCATAAATTCCTATATTATTGATTAATTGGCATCATTGGGGTAGCACCTGGATATTCAATGGATATATTTGGTAATGTGATTAACAAACAAAGAGGATGTGCTTTTTGTTAATATCTGTAGTGCCCCTTCCCCAGTACAGTCTTCCTTTCTATTCATCTTCTCAGTCTCAGTGATTTTCATTTTGTAAGATCCTTTATTCTGGGCTCCGGTGCCACTGAAGAGCAGACAGTATTTAATGACCTTCTGCATCAGCAGTTTCATCTCTTGAGAAATTAAAATTGATTTGTTTCGTCTTTGATATTGAAATTCTAAAGCAGACCTTTTTTTTTCTGACTTGTGTAATAATAGTACCTGCAGTCACGAAAAACTGGGGAAGATGACAAATGTTCGCAGGTACATTGCAGAGTTAAGACTACTTTACAATAAACTCTGTTAACTAACTTGGTCAAAAAAACTGTCTAGTGACAGGCTTTTTTTTTTTAAAAAAAACATGTCCCTGAAAAGAATGAACACTTTTCGTCATCCCTGTAATATTACAGGGGTTCTGTCTGTAAAGGAGAAAAAAAAAAAGATTTCATAGGACTTTTTGTTTCCCTGTGTATTTCATATGGCCTAATTCCTCTTTATTCTTATCTATCTTATCTTGGAAAACTGTCAGGTTAACATAGAGGTATAAGAAACATTATGCTCACCCTTAAAGGATAAATTAGTGTTTGACCTCAAAGACCTTACAATTTTCTGTGACGGACCACAACTTTCAGTTTATTATTTTAACAGATCAATAGGTACATTAATTCTAAGACGAAGCCCAAACTCTCTTTTTTTTTTTTAAATGAGTTTTATTCTCCCATGAGGTTGAAATTTCTTTAGGTGAATCAAAGATAGGAAAGTAATTTACTGGAGAAAAAGCAAATGATGCAGAAAATGCCAATACCAATTTCCTAAACAAGTCATAACTTGAATGCCAAGAATCTTGTTTCCGGCACTGACTCTAATAATATGAGTAATCTAAGGCACTGATCAGAAGGCACATTTTACAAACTCATGATTTAACTTAAAAAGATGACTGAGATAAATTAAACCTTGCTGAGTTGTGTGAGATAATGTCTTGAAGAACAAAAAGACCTTTACCCTAGAGGAAGTAATGTTGGTTATAGTATGATTTATATTTTAAAGGCATTATCAACAAGGTGGATGGCCAAGTGCTGACAATTTGTTTAGGGACATTTCCAGTTGCATTTCTGTACTGCATAGTATATTTGAAGTTGGATGGAATCTCAAAATAGGGCTTTAAAATGAAGAAACTAGTTATCACAAAATAAAAATTCCTTTGTGTCTTCCACCTCGACCACTTCATACATTTATCATTTTAGAAGCACAGTTCATCACATTTTGTGGAGCTAGCTGGAAATTGGGTTGCTATAATAACTTGTGCCTCAGTGGTAGAAGAATGAATGTAAAAGTACTGAAGATAGTGTTGATTTCTTCAAAGAAAGATGGAGAGTGTGAAAGAAGACAAATGTAGGGTTTCAGGTTAACCTAAACCAATTTTTTATCTCCTTATCTTCCACAAACTTCACTTCTCTGTACCTTAAGAAACATGGGAAATTAAACTTTTGTTGCTGTGTAGGCTAATCTTGAGGAAAGGTGTATCTGCAGTCCTTAACCCAGATTGACTTCTCAGAATGAGGGAGTGCTGTCTTTGGAGGCTCATTGGCAAGACTAGAATGTGGGCACAGTTGCCTGAATATTTTGGTGGCGTTACTGAAAGGGGTGAAGTAGCTTTGAGGAAGATTAAAATACCATTGGAAATAAATTGCTGGTGTGATTCATGAAAAGGAGGAATTCCTCAATGACAAAAGCAGTGGGGGAAACTTGATTTTCTTACTGTGTGTTGATGTTTTGGAGCTTTAGGGTATTATGAGGCATAGATAATACTTCCAGTAACACAACTCACTCCCTGTGCCTGCCTTCCTCATACCCTGAATTGCTGCACCATTCAGTCCTACCTACATTTTCATATGTTTTAGCTGAAATCCAAGAAATGAGAAACATTGCAAATCAGATGTTTGTTTTCTTCTTTTAGTTTGTTGATCGCCACCTACCACAAAGTGCAGTTTTATTTCTTGTGCTTGAATAGTCTCGAGGGAAAAAACAATTATCTCCGAAAGTCATATGGTTCTGATCTAGTAATCTGTAATGGTATTAGAAGTATGCTAAAGACGGATATCTACTGCATAAGACATAAATTCTAAGCATTTTTGGTTGGTAGAGTGCATTTTTCACAAAGTGCAGTATCCTGGTCTGCTGCTTCAGTTTGGGCTCCATTTCAGCTGAAGCAGCCTTCTTGCTCCCTTCCAATCCTTAGCCTAGAGCTAGCTGACTATTCCAGCTGTAGGTGAATTGCAACCTTTATTTCCCAACACACGTGCACATCATAAAATGCAAATATTTCATGTTAGCAAAGCTTGCTGAGATCCTAGGGTGAGATGTGTTGAAGAAAGACCAATAATATTCTTTATACTTCATGTTGTAAGAGTGCGCAACAGTCATGCTAGTCTGAATATCTAGATTAGCCATCCAGAGCACCATCTTTATTTCTCATTCAAAACGCCCACTGCAGAATTTACAGTATCACAGTATCGTCAGGGTTGGAAGAGACCTCTGGAGATCATCTAAGTCCACCCCCCCTGCCACAGCGGGGGCACCTCCAGCAGTGGCACAGGACGGCGTCCAGGCGGGTTTGGGATGTCTGCAGTGTGGGAGACTCCACAGTCTCTCTGGGCAGCTGTGCCAGTGCTCTGCCACCCTCACAGGAAAGAAGTTCCTCCTCATGTTAAGATGGAACTTCCTGTGCTCCGGTTTGTGCCCGTTACCTCTAGTCCTGTCACTGGGCATCACTGAAAAAAGACTGTTCCCACCTACCTGGCACCCTCCCCTTAAGTATTTATAAGTATTGATAAGATTCCCCCTGAGTCTTCTTTTTTCTAGACTGAAAAGCCCCAAGTCCCAGAGCCTTTCTTCATAAGAAAGATGCTCCAGTCCCCTCATCATCTCCGTAGCCCTTTGCTGGACCCTCTCCAGCAGTTCCCTGTCCTTCCTGACCCAGGGAGCCCAGAACTGGACACAGTGCTCCAGCTGCAGCCTCCCCAGGGCAGAGCAGAGGGGGAGGATGACCTCCCTCGCCCTGCTGGCCACACTCTGCTGGATGCACCCCAGGATGCCATTGGCCTTCTTGGCCACCAGGGCTCATTGCTGGCTCATGGTCACCCTGTTGTCCCCCAGGACTCCCAGGTCCCTTTCCCCAGAGCTGCTCTCCAGGAGGTCAGCCCCCAACCTGTACTGATGCATGGGGTTATTCCTCCCCAGATGCAGTACCCTACACTTGCCTTTGTTGATCTTCATCAGGTTTTTCTCTGCCCAACTCTCCAGCCTGTCCAGGTCACGCTGTATGGCGGCACAGCCTTCCGGCGCATCAGCCACCCCTCCCAGTTTTGTGTCATCAGCAAACTGGCTGAGGGTACACTCTATCCCTTCATCCAGGTCATTGATGAATGTATTGAACAGGACTGGACCCAGTACTGACCCCTGAGGGACACCACTTGTTACTGGCCTCCAACTGGACTCTGCACCGCTAACCACAACCCTCTGAGCTCTATCGTTCAGCCACTGTCCAATCCACCCCACTGTCCATTCATCCACCCCACACTTTCTAAGCTTGCCTGCGAGGATGGTGTGGGAGACAGTGTTGAAAGCCTTGCTGAAGTCCAGGCAGACAACATCCACTGCCCTCCCCTCATCCACCCATCCAGTCACGCCATCGTAGAAGGCTATCAGATTAGTCAGACATGACTTTCCTTTGGTGAAACCATGTTGACTACTTCTGAGAACCTTCTTTTCCTCCAGATGCTCGGAGATGACTCCCAGAACGAGCTGTTCCATCATCTTTCCAGGGTTGGAGGTGAGGCTGACTGGCCTGTAGTTTCCCGGGTCATCCTTCTTGCCCTTTTTGAAGACTGGAGTGACATTGGCTTTCCTCCAGTCCTCAGGCACCTCCCCTGTTCTCCAGGACCTGTCAAAGATGATGGAGAGTGGCCCAGCAATGACTTCTGTCAGCATTCGCGGGTGCATCCCATCAGGCCCCATGGACTTGTGGGTGTCCAGTTTACTTAATTGTTCTCTAACTTGTTCCTCTTCAACCAAGGGAAAGTTTTCCTTCCTCCAGACTGTCTCCGTTACTTGCAAAGTCTGGGACTCCCGAGAGCTGGCCCGAGCAGTGAAGACAGAAGCAAAGAAGGCATTCAGCAACTCTGCCTTCTCTGCATCATCCGTCACCACAGCACCCGTCTCGTTCAAGAGCGGGGCCACATTTTCCCTGGTTCTCCTTTTGTCTCCTATATACTTAAAGAAACCCTTCCTATTGGCCTTGACATCCCTCGCCAGGTTCAATTCCAAGGCTGCCTTGGCCTTTCTCGTTTCTTCCCTGCATACCCTGACAGCATTCTTGTACTCATCCCGTCGTCAGCCCTCTTTTCCACATCTTGTGAACTCCCTTCTTCCATCTGAGTTTTTTCTGAAGATCCCTGCTCAGCCATGCAGGTCTCCTTCCCTTGCCCGATTTCTTGCTCTTTGGGATGCACCTATCCTGAGCTTGGAGGAGCTGGTGCTTGAACATCAGCCAGCTCTCTTGAGCCCCCTTACCCTCTAGAGCCCTCTCCCATGGGATTTCTCCCATCAATTCCTTGAAGAGAGCAAAGTTAGCCCTCCTGAAGTCCAACGTTTCAACCCTACTTGTCATTTTGTGCATACTGCACTTAATGCTGAACTCGATCTTCTCGTGATCACTACAGCCAAGTCTGCCCCCAACCTTAACATCCTCCACCAGTCCCTCTTTGTTTGTCAGTACTAGGTCCAGTAGTACACCTCTTCTTGTGGGCTCTTCCACCACCTGAGTCAAGAAGTGATCATCAACGCACTGGAGGAACCTCCTGGACTGTACGTTCCTAGCAGTGTCGCCTTCCCAACAGATATCAGGGAAGTTGAAGTCCCCCGTGAGAAC
This sequence comes from Pluvialis apricaria, assembly GCA_017639485.1. Lineage (NCBI taxonomy): Eukaryota > Metazoa > Chordata > Aves > Charadriiformes > Charadriidae > Pluvialis > Pluvialis apricaria. The sequence goes on from CM030014.1 coordinate 30,042,767, forward strand.
CAAGGCCTGTGATTGTGAGGCGGTTCTCACCTGCCCGTAGAAGGCCTCATCAAGTTCCCCATCCTGATCAGGTGGCCTGTAATACACACCAACTACAGTATCTCTCATGTTACCCTGCCCCTTAATCCTTACCCACAAGCTCTCAACTTGCTCATCATCAGCCCCCAGGGAGAGCTCAATACATTCCAGTTGCTTTTTCACATAAAGAGCGACTCCCCCACCTCGCCTTGCTGGCCTATCTTTCCTAAAGAGAACACAGCCCTCCATGACAGCGTTCCAGTCATGCGAGCTATCCCACCATGTCTCGGTAATTGCAATGAGATCATGGCCCTGTGACCACACGCAGATCTCTAACTCCTCTTGCTTGTTCCCCATGCTGCGTGCATTGGCGTATAGGCATTTCAGAGAGGCCAACGAGTGTGTAGCCCTAGAGAGGTGGTGGGCCTTCCGATCCTTAACAGTTCCAACATCCTGCCCCACAAGTGCTGAGCTACTACACTCAGGTGCCTCTCTGGTGAGCCCAATTTAGCAGACTTTGTGTTTACGTTTGTAGTATTTCAGACTCAAGGGATTCTTTTGTGTTCCAGAAATGTAGCCTTGCTCTCAAAGACATACAGTTTAGGTAATATTTTTCTAGCTCTGCTTTTTCTTATCGTTTTTTATTGTTTTCAATTCCTTCTTGGTTTGTTTTCTCTCTTTAGCAGAGGGCCATCGTTCTGTCACACAAACAGACGTCTAAAGTCTTCTATTTGTAGAACAACGTGTTTGTATTTGCATGCAGAGGATCTTTATCCTTCAATAAAGAAGGTGAAGTCCTTTTTGGGTTATGTTACTAATCCCTTGTGAGGGAGAGAAGCAATTCTTTGCTCAGAGAATCTTTTATTTTCCAGTGTCATGTACTGTTCCTTCTCATGTTATTTTTTTCCAAGTTTTAGTACATGCATACATACACAGAGATATCATAGAATGATAGAATATCTCAAGTTGGAAGGGACCCATAAGGATCATCGAGTCCAACTCCCTGCTCCTTGCAGGACTACCTAAAACTAAACCATGTCATTAAGAGCATCATCCAGATGCACCTTGATCTCTGACAGGCCTGGTGCTGTGACTACTTCCCTGGGGCGCCTGTTCCAGTGACCAGTCACCCTCTCAGTGAAGAACCTTTTCCTAATGTCCAATCTGAACTTCCCCTGACACAGCTTCATTCCATTTCCTTGTGCCCTATCACTGGTCACCAGAGAGGAGATCAGCACCTCCCCCTCCACTGCCCACCTTGAGGAAGTTGTAGACTGTGATGAGGTCATCCCTCAGCCTTCTCTTCTCCAAGCTGAACAGACAGAGTGCCCTCAGCCGCATCTTGTTAAGTCTTGCCCTCAAGACCTTTCACCATCTTGGTCATCCTCCTCTGGACACACTCGAATAGTTTGGTGTCCTCCTTATATTGAGGCACCCAAAACTGCACACGGTACTTGAGGTGGGGCTGCAGCAGCGCAGTGTAGAGTGGGACAGTGGCCTCCCTCGACTGGCTAGCTATGCTGTACTTGATATAACGTAGGGCGCAGGTGGCCCTTTTTGCTGCCAGGGTGCACTATTGACTCATATTCAATAGATCTCTGCAGGGCTGCTCTCCAGCCTCTCGTCCCCCAGTTTGTCTGTGTAATCAGGATTACCCCATCCCAGGTGGAGAATCCTGCACTTGCTTTTGTTAAATTTCATACGGTTGGTGAGTGCCTAGGTGTCTAGTCTATCCAGATTTCTCTGTGTCTCATCATTAATTGTCAAATTAATATTATCCCCTTCTTTTGTCTACCACAATTCTAATGGTACTAATGCAGTGCAGTTACAGGTTACAGTTGCTGTATGTTGAGAAATATTCAGTATAGTGTCTGAAGTACCCGGCAGCCTCATAGCCCTTTTAGGCATTTGTAACTTTGTGAGGCACTGGATGCATGCTAGTCATGGTTTATTGTTGGAGACCTGAGATACAGGGCTGACGGCTAACTTCCACCCAGTGGACCTCCCTATTTTTCTCTGAAGAGTGTAGTCTCAAATTCTGCTCATTTTCATTTCAAATATTTCACTTACTTTTGAAGCACCTCATAATGTTTAACTTACCAGAGGGAAACCTAATTTTATTATTACCCTTTTTTCTCCTTCAAGTTTGTGAACACTTCTGCTGTCCCATTCAAGCTCAGTGTACAAATACAATAGCAAAATCTGGACCCTGTGTCAGTTGCACCTGACGTGTGCCTCTGTCATTTTTCTCGATAGAAAATTGCAGTAATATTCATATTTTATCTACACAAATATCATGTACATGTAAATTTCTTGGAGTATAGTTCAACTGTGCGTGCTTTGAGGCAATATTTAACATACTTGGCATCAAAATGCAGCCTATCTGATGCAGTGATCCAAGAGCAAAAATAATGTCCAATAAAGTAGCCTGGAAAAATGCTTCTCCAGTCTTTTTTCCCATTCTTGTGTAGTTTTCTTCTGCTGCAAAAAAATGTTTGTGATAGGCTTCACTGAAGGGAATTTTATAGCAAGCGTATCTTCTTTAATACTTATTCCATAAAAAGATGTGCCCTCCCAAGGAGGACCCGTAACTAAATCCTACAAACACTAGCTAGATGCATAAAGATTATATAACGTACTAGAAGGAAACAGGTCCAGTATGTTTACAGTTAGAGGTAAAGACATTTTACAAATTTTTTTTTTATTTCTTGTTTCATTGCAGACTCTGCTATGAGAGAAAAAAATGGATCTAAGAAATCTAAAACCAAAAAGTATTTCTGTTACCACCTTACAAATGCTTACTTTCAGCATTCTAGATGTTTGTGTTAAAAGTGAAACTGCATTTACTTCTGTTTGCACTGTTATGGACTGTGGCTTAAAGTTTAATCATATTTCAGTTTTAAAATATATTGAGTTCGTATTTTAATTTAGAAGAGGCTTTATATTGGATCTTTGCTTTAAAGAGAAAGACATTTATAGGTAGTCATTCATCCAAGCAAAATGTGTTTAGATGTCTAACTAGAAAGATTTTTTTTTTTTACCCTTATGATTATTGCAAATTAAGTTTTATTATGAAACAGTGTTTAAGATACTAATCACTTAGCATTATAAGGGCAACCCGCCTGGGGGATATATATTAGATGTGATTTATAAAAGGAAAATATAAATAGGCTTTTGGAAAGTAATCCTGGTTATATATGTGCAGCAACAAATAAAGTTCAAGACTGTAAGTATTCATCCCATAAGAATAAATCAGGACAAAAGGCAGCTAATTGGAAGAATTTGTAAGGTGTGCTAGTGGAAAAGAATTTTCATTTCTTTATAGCTGAAATCCAAATATTGTTTACAGAACCGTCATTTAATGACTTGCAGCTAGTTTGCAGCTAGCAGACCAGACAAATAGTTGGAATAGAATGGAATTTGAGAAACAAAATGTAAAAGTTTGTAGTACTCATTAAAAACAATGTGTTGTGTTTCAGTTTCTAGAAATACACTAGCTTAATTGTCAGCCTGATGTGAGTGTTCCATGCATTGTCTTAAGTCTTTTTCATTTACATATATAGAAGCATATATGTATAAGTAGACATATATTTGTTTAAAGAAATACTTTAATTGAGAAAGTGTTGATTTTTTGGGGAAGAATTTTGGCATTATTTCATGCCTCCCCCCTTTTCCCCAGTGACTATGGCTTCCACTGAAAATTAAACTCTTTAACCAGGTAATTTAAAAACCTATGGGTTCAGAGCAATAGATAGAGGTTTTTCTCATTCTAAAAGTCAGAGAGATTTGATGGCAAGTAATACATGCAGAGCACGGGAGGCTGCCCTTGAAGGTTAAAGAGACCCGGGACAGTGGGTTGATCTTCAAGTACGCCCTCCTCAAAGCATAAGAGTCGTCCGATCTGCAGGAGGTCAAGGAAAGTGTAGATCTGGTTTTGCCGATGCTGATATAGGCTACTGAGCTTGAATTACTCCTGCAACAAACTGTCCCATACTAATTTGGAATTTCCTGGACTGAGCAAACTAGCCATGATTTTGAATCCCATTGGTGTGGGATCAAACAGGAGAACTACTAGGTCAACTAGTACTAAGTCAAACAGGATAGCCAGATAGGGCGGGTCAGGCACATGTTCAGAGACCCTCTCTGTTTCAAAAGTTGCTTATTGCAGTATAAACCTGTTGTTCCCAAGCAAAAACCTAGTGAGGTTAGTATTCGAGGCCTGTCATGACTTCCAAACAGAGTAAGCGACCTCTGTGGACGTTTGTTGGATGCAGACTTCATTCAGATGCACAGCAGAATGAATTTAATTGGAGGCATAGATAACAAAGTTCCACTCTGCTGCAAGTAACACGCAACTCACCTTGTGTATGTGAACTCCATGAAATGCAGTGCACAGCTGACCAGAATACGCAGCCTTTAAAAGGTAATGAACTGAGTGTGAATCAAAATCTGGTAAAATCTATAACAGCACTCCAATTACATAAAATTTGTTATTAAAATGAATGCAATTAACAATGACATCCACATCACATATGGCACCAGAAAAACAAATGGGCAGAAAATGTAAATAAATGTGAACTCTTCCTGATCCATGCAATGAAGCTCTTCCATTAAAATATCTGTGGTAACAGCCAAAAAGTAGTAAGAAATTCCACTCTGTCAAAATGAGAGTCTTTACTTGCATGTTGATGGGAAAATTGAAAGAAACCCAGAAACCAAAGGCAACTCCAAGAAAACCCAGGAACAGTTTCAAGTCTCATGCTCAGCTTAGGTAGTCGTACCTTCAATATCTGTTTTCATGTGCAATGCTTTGCTTGCGTGACCAGTTAAATTTTTTTTTGCATGCATTTGCTCCAAAATATTGCTCATTTAGGTTAATGACAGCTAAATTATGACCTTTGAAAAGTTTGTATCTGACTATGGGATGCGAACAATCATAATTTATATATGTATAATTTTGCAGGAAAGCAACAGAATAAATAGTAAAAACTACTGATACATAGATATATGCACATGCACTCACTCAGAAAATATTAGTTGTCTTTTCCCCCTCTTTTATGAGCAATGGTAGCGTTTAGCTGTGATTATCAAGAGGGCCTTGTGCCATTAAATCAATGCTTGTGTCTCATGGACCTTGTATTTTTCTCACATGGGTAATCTTTTTTCTTTTTTTTCTTTTTTTCTGTGGTGGTTTTTTTTTTGTTTTTTTTTTTTTTTTTAAAGGAACAGATTGCTCCAAAACCGTTCAGTAGTTGTATAAGCTTGGAAAAGGTATAGGCTCTGATGTGTCTGAAGCTGAATAATGTGACATTTGCAATCAAGCTCAAAAACTCTGGAGAAATATGGTAGTTGAACTCTCTACCGAGCAACTAAATTTGTGGCTATCGCATACTTTCAATATTCAATATGTCGTCATAGTTGAAGCTAAATGGTTCCTCAGTCTTATGGATGGACTAGGGGAATCAAGTTCAAATCTGTAATGAAATGTTATTAATATTCTTGTTGATACCACATTTGTTGACATCTGGCAGTAGGTTCCTGAAGCCTTAGTGGAGATCACAGCTTTCAGCAGAGTGTGGAAGGAGTTAATGCTCATTCAAAAATTTCTGTTGTAGTATGAAAAATGGGAAATTTTGGCACAATCAGAAAAATGAAATAGGAGACAAGCACAGACCCCCTGCAAAAGTGTAAAGAAAAAAGAAATTTCCTAATAATCTTTATTCTTTCCTATCAGCTTTGAAAACAAAAGCTCTTGGGCAGAAAAATAGACTCATCTTGTGATGCGTGTTACTCAAATATAACCTCATTGACATAGTTCCTCTTCCCACCCTCCACCACCCACCCCCACTAAAAATATTCTGACATCAAGTAATTCTGATGGTGTGTATGTAATTTGCAAGTACATTAAAACTGAGACTAGAAGGAAACTACTGATCATCCAACACAAAGATCATGTGGAAACTGATGTAATCTGTGTGCCTGCCCGCCCGCTTGTTGAGAGCAGAAAATTTATTGGAATAGATACCAAAAAAATTACTGTACTGATACTGTGAATATTCTTCTTGCTGGCAATGTACAAAGCTCCAGGAATTTGTCCTTCCTGAAACTCATGCTATGTATGCACTGACATCTACAGAAGTAAATTGAGAAGAAGAGTAAGGGGAAACAACTTTCTCATGAAAAGAACGGATAGAAAAGTAGTGTTTTACCTTGCAGGAAATCTTGTCATTTCTTTTTGACCCAGAGAACAACAGAGTTAAAGTGGTGGTAATATTTCTTTAATGTGTTTGCTTCAAGTTACTCTAAAATGAAATGGTCTGTGTGGATTAATTAAGTCAGTTTTCATCTCTATATCAAATTAGCACTTGCATCATTGTGCCTCCTGCCTTTCAGTTCTGTGAACCACACTCTGGAAATGTTAGTGGTGCAGCTGCAGAGATGGGCCACTGTCTCTCTTGGGAGATGTAGTTCTGCTAGGGAGGTGATGGAGCCGAATCAAATAGGATCGTGAAGTTTTTCTTAGTTTTTACTGTACTCACATCAATTTGTTAAGCTCAGCTGAAATGGAAGTTACAGTAAAATGACTTAGTTCTTCACTGACTTGCACTTCACATTTGCATTTGGGCAACTCTCACCCCAGTCAGAATTCTGTATTAAATAGCAGCCGTGTTTTCCATTTGCTTTGTACAGATGTAAGTGATTATGGTGGAAATGAAGTTTCTTGTCATACCTAGCACTGCTCAGCAAATAAGACTAATTACTTCATATCATGCTGATTTTATCACAGCTGTGTATTTGGTGATGTCAGCTAGTATAGTATTTTTATTTTTTTTTTCTCCCTTATTCCACAATGCATTTTCCCTTTCCTCTTAATGTTAGCAATAAAAAAAATGAAGTTGTGAACTTTGCCTAAGAAATCTATTTCTTTTGATTCCTCAGGCTTAGTTACTTTCAGGCCAGAAGCTGTATACGATATATGATTCTAGGAACTCTTGTGTCACGCTGTTCTTTTCTCTGTCTTATACTGGGTAGACCACAAGCTGGATCTGCAATGGTAGTTGTTTGCCATTTTCTTAATTTCAAGGCATTACTTCATAATGCTCTTTTCCCCTGTATTTAAACCAGCGGTGCAGCTAATGTTTACAGTGCTTGCAGCACTACTTCTACATATGCAGCAAAAAAATTTAGAAGTGACAGAATTATTCTTTGGGTCCCAAGAATGCAGGCAGTATCATAAAGGATTGTGCTGGTTAGAACAGACTAGATACCTTTTAAATAAATAAGAACAAAAAAATAATTAAAGTAGTAACGTTTGTTCCAAGGGGGTTGTGATTGTGTGTCCAGCATGTGTAATGTTATGAAATGTTACGGCTTATAATAGGGCTTTTTTGTTATGTTTCTTAAGCTTAAACATGATTTACAATAAATTTTAAAAAATACTGTATTGATGTGTATATTGTAAAAATCATGCCATTACCAAAGATCTCTGCAAGTTAGGATAAAGTCTCCAAGTCTAGCCCCTTACAGTGAGAAACAATGTGTTTTTCAATTTTGTTATACTTTGCAAAACGTGTTGTTTTATTACACTTACAGCTTCCTTGACTTAGAAAACAAACATTTTAAAGACATTTCTCAGAGAGCTGCTACCAGAACTGTGCATTAATAAGCATCTAAATTACATATCTTGCCATGTAGAACAAATTGGATTTCTTTTCATTAATATCAAGGAAGCAGAAAACAAGCTGAATCCCAAGTGAATTAAATAACATAATTATTTGCCATTTCTTTTGCTACTATAAACCAGTCTTTATTCAATTAAATAACTCATAATCATGTACCCACTATTTCAGTGGAGTTGAAAACAGCTGGTGTCAGAATTAAGTAGTTTTAATATACATTGCATACTGTAGTTTCAAACTATCTATTACCCTTATCATGGCAAATGTTCTGGTGCATGTTTTTAAGCCTAAACAAACCAACAAACTGCTGATGGTTCTGCAAAGGTTTTCTCTTACGCAAATGTTGAAATGCTGTGGTACGATCTTTAAAACATGAATGCTTCTTTCTGTGTTTCATTGAACTCCGTTCCAGTTCTAGATTAGGCTGCTAGGAAATAATCTTAAATATTTGTCCCTGGTAGGAATGTGGAGAAAAATGCAAAATAAATCACAATGAAGTTGTGATTTTTTTTTTTTTTTTTTTGTTGTTGTTGTTTGAGGACCTTGATGGGGACCAAAAACCTCATAATCCCCCAAATCCTTAATTACTAACTGTGCTACTGTTTCATTCAGAGCTTTATATTATTGCTGTGGTGTCTTTACTGGTCTAATCAATGTTGAAATGGTGAGATATTTTATAATATACAGAACAAAACCACTAACATTTAATCCTCAGAGGTGTTTTTTCCCTTCTTCCAATAATATGTTTCTAAAAGGGGCAAGTTCTCTTTTATGGGAGACCAGAGAAAAACCTCTCATTTCTGCTTCTTCAACCAGTATGAATGGATCTGTTAATTTTTTTTTGACAATGTCTTCCCAGAACTTCTCATTTTTGCCTCGTACCTTAATGTTTCTTGCTGGTAGTTAATTGTTTATTCCTTTCAGTATCACTCTGGAGATCCTAGATGCATTAGAACTTCAGTGCAAAACATTAACATAGTAAGTCTCATAATGATACAGAAGAAAGTGTCCCAAAGTGATGAAAGTAGTTTTCCCTTAATGTTGTTATATGCAGAGACAATTTGTGTTATAGCTTTTTAAAAACATATTCTGCTACCCACACTACAGAATCATAGTTAATTTAAAAAGAGCAGCTGTAGCATTAGATGAATCTGCTAGGAGAGTGAATGCTTTATCTGTAAGACGCAGAAGAGATGAGAAATCTCTCCATATCTTAGAGCCCTCCTGAACAGCTAAGATTGCAATACCAAAGCAATACAGCTGTGCCTTGGAAAACTTAGTGAAATATAAGAAATATGGCCGTTCTCTACAGGGACAAATGGAAGACTTCTCATTCTCATTGCTCAGAAAAGAGAGAGTAAAACTGACTCGCTTCTCCTAAATAAGATCAAATCCCTGGAAGTTATACCATTTGGATGAAATATAATTCCTGTTTCTTGATCAGGCTACACAGACAACTGCTGCAAAATATTATTGCTGTTGAGATGTTGTTCATTGCTCTTCCAACTGAGGTTACTGCCTCAACAGCTGAATTGATGGAATTTATTTTTGAGTATTCTTAAACTCCTGTACAGACCAGTGGTCTTATTTTTCACTTTTGAAATTATTTTTCTTAAAGAGTAGCTGTGTGCCAAAGACTATGGTCTAACATATACTTCAGTGATGGTGACCTGGAAAGGGTGCTTGAAACTATGGAATATAGCTGTACAGATATCAGTTCATTAAAATCCGAGCTTGAACAAGTTTAGGTTCCATACTAAGCCAGAAACTGATCTGGGCTATGTGAACTGAAAAGTTAATCTGCTTTGTTGTTATCTCTTCTACCTATTTCTTAAATTCTTAAAATTATACTTTTGGTTTTGTTTTTCTACTCCTCTGACTTCCAGTTGGGTTCAGAAACAAAACAACATCCTGGGGCATGTGCCATCGTCAGTTTTTACCATCTGCTATAAATTACCTCTTTCTAAGATTTAGTATTGAATAATAAAATGGAGATTTATTTATTTTTTTTATATATGAAAGGATGATTAACTTGACTTGAGCTGTTTTCTTACATGAACTGAAATAGAATACAAAAGCCATCACCACTGTAGACCAGTTGTCTGCTTTTGAGTTCTGCGTATTCCATAAGGGAAATGTGTATTATTTTTTAAGATGAAAGATAAAATAACCTGAAACTGAGTGTGCAACATTATAGCCTCTTGTGTTTGTTGCAGGCAAGTGCTTCTAGGATACACTTGTTTAATTTACAAGTAAAGCACTTCAGGATTTCTTGTTATTTTGTCAAAGCTGCAAGCTCAGTTTGAGATGTAAATCAAGCTGTGTTCATTCTGGTTTGTGCACCATTGCCAATAAAATGTTTTTGGAACTGAAACTCAGCTGGCATCTCTGGTTATTTGGAGATGGAATCCAGCTTGCTTTTCCAGAATGGCCCTGATTCTTCAGAGCTATTGCAATAAATAGTAAAGATGCGTTTTTGCTGTTTGTGCAAACAGAGCTTAAAAACACTTTGTTGAGACAGTGACCCCCAAGAGTCCTCCCGAAGTCTGTGGAAGCTGTGGAGGCTGCGTCCTCGGGCCCTGCTGCTAACATTTGCCCTGGGGCTGTTTGGAGGGCTCGGAATAGCAGCTGGCTGTTGCGGCAGATAGCCTAGGGAAGTTGTTTTGGTGCTACATCATCTGAGAGGAGGTTGAGTGTGGAGTTTTTTGTATGGCTGCTTTTGGTTTTGGATTTTTTACAAACTCTTGAGAATGTGTAGTTGGAAACCGTAAGGGCATGGTGGTTCTGGTAAGGTTTGGAGCCCACAGTACTACCAACTCGAAAGTCTCTGGGTCTATGGCCAATATCAGTCGAGACATCAGATTTGCGTTGCGTTACTTTGAAAGAGATGGCTTTAGCTAGCAGGTTGCTCCTGGAGGAAGGGGCATCTTAAAAATGTGTCAGTGTGGTCAGTCTTGGGCAGCACAATAATGTCATCAGTCCAGTATTACTATTTGGTGAGGGTTTATATTTAGACTTACCATCTGAATTTATTTTAGTAATATCTTTGTCATGAAGGGTTTATGATGGGAGGCTTGTGGCTTAAAATAATTATTAGTAAACACTGAAAGAGGCCTTGAATTTTCGTGGAATTTATCCTGTCACAGCAGTGTGGGGTTTTTTTTAATAAAAGACCTAATGTTTTTCTAAAAGCGTTTTATCAATAGCTTCTCAAGTATACTTTCCATTAACCAGAATAAACTAGTTTGTCATTCCAATGCCTTTGTGAAGTTCTAATGAACACAGTGTGTATGGTCCTCCACATTAAAGAGCCTTTTGATTTCTGCTTTTTAAAATGCCCATAATTACATATTTTTGATAGTTCACAAATTGAAAATTGTATTTTTAAATCAGTTTATGTACTTGAATAAAACCAAGTTTCTTGTAAGCTTATATCTGTATTGTGTGAGTGAATACAGTACTGTAACATTTTTCCATGCCTGGTAATAATTTTCTTCTGTTTAAATTTCATCCAGTGGCACCCTAGAATTTTCTTTGTTGTATGAAATTAAAATGCCACCCAACCATCCTCTCAGCCTACCTTTTCATTGTGTGATGCTGTAAATCAGTATCATCAGTGTTTTATAATATCAGGAAAACTGAACCATAGTTATCTGTAGGCAGTTAATTTTACGTAAAACACAGGCATTGGATTGAAATACTCAGATTAAAACAGAATAAAGTTAACAGGAAGTAAGAGCGGGAGGGAGCAGGAAATTTTTTCTCCTCTCAAATAGAGCTTAAATAGTGTAATTGAAGCTTTGAATAGTACTCTTCAATTTCCTGCAGCTTTTTTCTTATACCCTCATCCTCAAAGGGCATAGAAAGCAAAAAGACACTCCCTCTTATGGGACAGATCTTTTATGTTTTCTACAAATACGAATGAATTCTCTTAGCACTCAAGATAAAAAATATTGGTGCAGTGGGACATGATCTTTTGCGAAATAGTTGGATGTCAGTAGTATTTTGTCAGTTGGTATTCTTACTTTAATTAATAGGGGTGACTGTAGTATTTTGGGATATTCAAATAGATGTTTCTTTCTATCAGCAGCAACCCCAAATTATCCTGACTTGAGCCTGTTGCGCTCATGGAGTTTGATCTTACAAGCACACCAACAGTTGCAGTCACTTGACTTTGCTGAACTCTACTCATTCGAAGTCCATGAAGTAAGTCCAGGTGATCAGTGAAGTGACTGGAACTTTGCTGGGATGTTTGGTTAGTTGTCCTAAGCTATACGTGCTTCTGTTCAGATGCCAAACAAGCTGCTAAATGCCCACTTCATCCAAACTGCAACTGTATCCAAACCTGATTCACTTGTGGTTGCAGAATCAAACTCCTAAGTAATAGCCTGTAAAAAGAGGTTAATTTTCAGATCTGATACTTATGACAGTGTACTGTTAAACTGTATAGCATTAATTTAAATATCCAAATATATAAAACAGTTTGCCCTAAGAATTAGAATTCGCATGTAAACTGGCAAAATGTGTACTGACATCTAATTATGGTTCATAATAGGGTCTTGTTCCACTGTACTAATGCCTCTCTTATTTTTATTTTTTTCAAATGTCATTAATCTGGACACATAAACTTTATTCTCTTTTGGACTCTCATTTGCTAAGGTTATATAATTCTGCTTCTTAAATTCTGTTATGGTTGATTAGTAATCTGTACTGAAAACAGTTTTTAGTAGGTTTAATAAGAACATTATTCAGATTCTGTCTTATCTTCATTTAAACATTGAAACCTAAGAACAATTTTGAAGTTGAGTCTCTTTAATGGAAGTATCCTGTACTGTTCCTGTTTATCTGCCACTTTATTTTCTGTTAATGTGCTTTCAGTAATAAGAGCCTTAGGGTGTCATCTTTTGATTCTATTCTTTTTGTATTTCTGATTGATGGCATTTGTAGGAGAATTGATTTCATTTAGCAAGACATCTGCCACGCTGCTGCACTGGTGGCCTTGTGGGAGTTCCATTTTCACTTACCCTTGGAGTGCCTGAGCTTTGGTGACAGAGGTTAGTTTTCTAGAAGAGCCTGAGCTCCCTAGTTTCTACGTGCGGTAAAAGCGCAGAAATACTATGGAGTGCTTTTGATGAGAGAGAAGGGGCGATATGAACTAGATGGTATTGTAAGGGACTGTACTGATGTAGTTGTCTGCTTTTTACCGTGCCTGTCTATAAGAAAAATTTTGTTAGACATAGGCAAATTACCAGACTTGTCATAATTCTAAGGTGGCTTTATTCTTCTTGGTGGAGACAGAGTAGGGTCACATCACAGTGTTGAAAGATGGGCACTAATGTTTTCACTGAAGTCTTTAAGGACTTTTCTTAGTGACTTCAAAGGAACTAGAATTTGATGCCTGGTGGGATATACCGCTTTCTGGTGTGCGTGGGCTTGAGGATCGAAGGAGTATGAATAGAAAGACATGCAACACCATACCGTTTGGGAAACAGTCTGGATAGGAACATATCTGATAATGGCGCTTCAGGGATTAAAAAACAAAACAAAAGTCCAACTTGTGTATGAAGGATTAAATTGATGATTCAAAAGTGACTCCGAAGGAGATAACCAGAGTTGGGTAGGGTAGACCAACTGTGACAGACTGTGTTGGACTTGTACTTTAAAATGGTCATAAGTTTCAAGTGTGATTTGCACTGTGTTCAAAGATGAGTAAACACGATGTTATCAAATGTAATTCAAGAGTTGTAATGACTGCAATTACCAAAAGGAATGTAGTTTTACCAAACTGATTTGAACATCAACATTTCGACAGAAGTCTACCTTTACTAATGACAGCATTTACTTACAAAGTTCACAGATATTATAATGTAGAATTTATCCGTTTACTGTGGTCCACTATAGTAAATTTAATTTCCACGCTTTCTGTTGATCTTAGATAAAAATGGGCACTACTGAATTGTAATCATATTAGCTGAAATACTTGCAGTAAAAAGATGCCATACCATTATAGGGTGCCTAGGGCAAAATAAGTTAGAATATAGTAAAGAAAAAAAAACAAACTGTAGAAGGCGCTTCTTATTCTTCTACATTTTACCCATGAAAAAGCATGTGTTGATACAGGGCAGTATTGTCTCCTGTAGCTTATGAACTTGCATAGTCTTAAATACCTGTATTGGACATGTTTCCATTCTGTTGGGTATTTCTAGACTTTAGTGTATATCAGCCAGTCTGTAGCTGATACGTTGTTATGTAATTCAAGTTTTTTAACATTCGTGGTAATTTCTAAAGAACTACACCCAATTGCATTCTGTAATAATGGATGGTGGTTATTTGATAGTTCAAGTGAATTCTCTGCAGCCACTGTCTTCCAAATGACTGTTTATGGCTTTCATTTTTGTTGGGATATAATCCAACTAACCCACGTGCAACACTACCAGCTGGAAAAGCTGCATATTCTTCAGCATGATAGTGTAACCACCAGTACAACTTCCTTTTGCTGGTTCTGTAAAATTACATTCATTGAACCCCAAATTGTATTTTGACCTCAGAATCCTTCTGTTGTTGTTTCTGGTTTTGTTCAGTTTCTCCTAAGAAAATGTTATTAACAGCTGATCCCTTTTTGTAATTTTGCTGTTTCCCAGGGTTGTGTCTTAAACACAGATTAGATGACAATATTTACAGTGTCTGATGAGGGTTGTAAATCTGAGGTTTAGCATCTTATATTAAGACTTCTGTTTATCTGTAAAACTAGAAAGAAAATGGAAAAGAAAGGAAAAGAAAACTGTCTTCCCAGAAGCCCACTTGGGGTCTCAGAATTCAGTTTCCCCTATGCTATTTTTGGCTGCTAACATTTACACTCAACTCACTTGAAAAACGTTGTTTTTTCTGATGAGTTTGCAGACCACTGCTGATTTGATACAGGGAAAGGTCTTTCTTTTGTAGGAAGACTGAGTTACTAGATTTACCATGGTTTTCTTATGCGGCTTTGTACAAAAAAAAGTGATAGGGAAAGGCTAATGGTAGTCTGAATCATTTTTGTCGATACAGAATTTTCTCATCTTCCTTAGAAAAATGAATTTATAGACTATACCATTAATTGAAAATTAAAATATGTAGCCGTATATTGTCTTACATATCCATATAATCTCTTATTTTCTTAATTTAATAGACTTGGATGTTCTGTGTTTTATATGATGCTTGCAATTTTCCACCGAATCTGTTGAATTTACAAAGGAAAGTGCAGCACAGATGTGTTCTGGAAGTATATAAAAGAGGATTTAGAAATTGGCAAAATAAATGAAATCAAAAGGCAGAAGTTGAATTGTTATCTTTTTTTTTATGAATGCCTCGAAAGCAGGCTCAGTACAAGTAACTGTGTTTGCTATGGGAAAGTTCTGCTATATTTATCCTTAATTTTCACTGTTTCTTCTTTTCCTGTTCAACATTGTTCCCTGCCAGTTCTGTCTATTTTTTTCTAATTTAGTGATGTATTTTTCGTTCTCTTTGATTTAGGTAATTTATGTTCTCAAGGCATTTTACCAGCTGTTTATGAAATGCTAGATGTTAATGAAATGGACAGTAACCTTAAATTTTTTTAAATCGTCCTGTCCTGCCTTTCCTCTAGAAACAGTTTTGAGCAAATAGTCCGAGTACAGGTCTGGGTATTGTAATTCAGTACTTGTATATAAATTGAGACTCGATGAAGGTGTACATCCTGTATTTAGAATTTTTACACAAAACCAGCAACAAAATAATCAGTGGAAATAGAAGATTTTTTTTCAGTACCTGTGAGAGCAGGAGCTCTCTGTACTCTGAATAAGAGGGAAAAAGTAGCCTGTAGCTCCCTTATCAGTCAGATTTTGTTTGATGTAGTTGATATAGAATCAAATCAATATAGTTTATTGAAGTTTGCAGAGTTTCTAGACTATGGGATGACTTCAAAATCTAATCCATCTGTATCTAATTATTCAGTAGCTGTAAATTAGTTTTTCCATTGGAAAACGCAGATTCATTCTATACAATTTTAATGGCAATTTTGTACTTTCAACAGAGAAGTCTCTTCGATCTTGCGTTGTCCTTCCTGGTCACAAGAGGGAAAAGAGAGTCTTAACATGAAGGATAGCACAGGGATGAGTACGTGGTGCGGGCAGGAAGGATGCTTAACTTCAGGAGACTTTCTTGTTGTGGAGTACTCAGGTGAGGTCTCCAAAATAAGTATCCTACTCAATAGGGCAAGTGTTTTATCCCTTTCTTCCCTTGTTATATTTTGTAGAAATAATTTGAGCCCAGTGCTGAGAGATTTCACTTAGAGTGCAGAAGACTGAGTTCAGAGTTTCTCATCTGAATCAAACGGAGATGAAACTTGAGACTGAACTACTTATGTCCCCAATTAATATGATGATTCTTTTCTTCTTCCCCCTTTTTGTGTTGTTTTTTTTTTGTTTTGGTTTGTTTTTTTCCCCAAAAGCATCTTTTTGATCTCCATTTCATCCCTTTAGAAGACAAGGAAAAGTCCGCAACGTCGGACTCCTTCCTCCTACAACACACTCACAGGTTAATTCTGATTTTAATAGGCAGCACATAGTAATACAACAGATAGTTCTAGGCATATACAGATTTTCCAGATGAAATGTTAAAAGATAGCAAGTAACTTACAGCATCAGTCTACTGGAATTTATTTAGTCACACCTGCTGCAAGTATGGTCATTTTTAGATTTAGCTGGGAGCGATATACGAGGATTATTTGTGTCTTCGTGGGATCTTTTAATTCCTGAGAAAACCTCAGCAGCTGGGAAAGTGGAAACGAGCACGGTTAATATTGCTTGTCATTGGATACATTTGGTAATAGAGATTTATAAGAAAGAAGATATCCTGCTTTTTTGTTCTTTGTTTCAGTCTGCTTTTTTTAGAGAAGCTTATTGAGTGAAAAATGAAATGGAAACCTAGGAGTTGCTAATCTGATTTTATACTGTTAATGTCCTGTAAATAGGGGATCAACCACAAGTTTCAATGGAAACATTTAAGAGATGGTCTTGCCAGGTTCATGCAGCAAGCAGGAGCTGTCAGATAACTTACAGGACGGACACCTCAAGAGTTTCTTAGGCTTACAGGCAGATTTGGGTGTTACTGTGTGTATGATGCCATTGTTCAGGTCTCGTAATAGTGTAAGAATATTCCTGATTTATTTCTAAAATGAACACAACAGAGTTCCTAGGATCTTTACTCAGATTTTTTCAGTCACATTTGAAGAATGAAATGGAAGATAGTAAGAAGGAAAGTTAATGGGTAAAAAAGTAATTGTTTTCTAGTCTCTGTATGAAAGTTAATAGGCTATTTCAATAATGTCACTCTGGAACAACTGTTATGCTATGTTGCTTGGTCACTTTGAAAAAAGAGGAAAATTTTCATTTTGAGTCTCTAAATCCTAGCGAGTGCTCCTTTAATGGTAAAAGTGGTAATAAAGACCTGAAACTGTTAAACATTTGAACGAGGTCTCATTGGTCAAATACTATGATTTTTCAGGACTTATGTCAAACTAGAATGTGTAGCCTTTAGAAATAACAATTTTCTCTGTCCTCAAGGAATCCCTTAACGAGATCACCCACAAGCAATTTACTGTAAGACTGCGTTCTCCATCTGTTACTAGTGAATATAGCCACCTTACTTTCTCTGCCGTGATATCAAAGCTATGATATTAAATTGGAAGCATCTTCTAGAACAATATCACCAGGCTTTATTCTTGTAGTAGGCTTTGAATTAGTTGAGTAAAATGATGCAACAGTTTTGTTGGAAATGCGTGCTTAGCCTAGCCAACTTTTTAACTAGAATTGATTACAAACATCCCAGGAAATTAATAATTCCAATAGCAAAGAGAATCGTTATAACATTGTGGAAAGTCCTTGTGCTGTGTAATATTTTCTTTTATTAAGCCATCTGTTCTTTCTTTGAGATGAGCGTATTTTGGATAGGGGCACTTTACTAGTCATTCCAGCATCCCTCGCTGTGGCTAGTCTATTACACTAATTAAAGATCAGCTTTATAAAATAAAAATATCTAACATACAAATCTGGAGCTCAACTCTCTCTTCAGTATGAAGGACCAAATGGCAGGAAGTCTTTTTGTGGATTTTAGTGGAGATTTTCCTTCCCACTTGTTCTGTTAAATGCGAGGGTGATTTAAGGAAATGGCACATGCAGCATAGTTGGCAATCTGTGCTCTGGTTGTTTAATCCAGGCCGGGGAACGTGCACTTTCTGTGCAGTAATACCTTGTATTGCAATCTGTGTTTCTTCTTAGTGGGTGAGCTGGAGAGTTGCGGGCAGTTCTGAGTGTTCCCTTCCTACCTAGGGAGTCCTCTTCTGCACACTACAGCAGAGTTCTGCCTCCATCAGAGCCAAACCTTGGTATCTCACATACTGCATGTACCGCAGCAATCCATAACGCTGATTTAAAGATTTGATTAGTTTTAATCCAATTTTGGAGGTGTTTGGATTTTTGAACTGTTGGTGCAGTAACTACATATGCCCATGCATTTGGGGAATTTAAGCCCCTACATAGGATCTACGTGCTTGAGAAAGGAGGGGAGACTTTCTTAGTGGAGGTGGGAAAGAATTCTTCAGTACCATCTTTTTAGATCCAACAAAGCAGCTTCTCAGTAGGCTCCGCCTGTCTGCTGCAGGAGCTTCCAGCTGCCCTCTCCTTGCGGCCATGCCATGCTGCTGTTTTCTTCCCCAGGACACTATGCACCAGGATGCTGACAGTAGTGAATTCCCTTTAAATGCCTTTGCTGTTCTTATCAGCATCACTCACCAAACAGGTCCACGCTGGATACCATTTCCTGTCCTACAGGGGTATCAGTTTTGTTCTGACGTGCTCTTCTCACATCGTATGGTGGCCTTAAACAGAATGGGAGTAGAAGGAGGACTGCAATAGGCTGAAATGACCTGGTTAGAGTAGTTGAGAAAATATTTACCGAAGCAGATGCCTGTCAGCAAGTTCTACAAGGATAATAACTTACTGTATTGTATAAGTGCATTGATTCTGATGGTGTTATTTTTTGGAATATGAGAAGAACCTTCTTCAGGTCTATAGTTGAAAGGCTGAGCGTCTCATAATTATGTCTATGAAAGGTAGCAATGGTTTGAAATCATAGGGCTTGTAAAACCATGACAAGCTTTAGCAATTTTTACATACAAAGAGATTACATTACATTAATTTCTTATGTATCTTCACCCTTACCCTGTGATTGAAGGATATCTTCCTCACTGCAGAGATGGAACCCTTGGTTCAGCGTAACTTGTATGCACTTGAAGAAAAGTGTGAAATTAAATGCTTTCCTGAATCAGAACCTTACTGAAAACACTGTAAATTTTGCCTTACTGAAGGATAAACGATTTCCTACTATCTCTTCTCCATCCCCTGCAAGATTTCCTGTAACTCTAAATCTTGCCATCTGCCTTGTTGTTTTTGCAGTATTATTGTCACATCATCATCTTTGATTTGCTATTTGGGGCTAAATAAAGCAAAGTAGGGCAAATTGTATTGCTGCCTGTGTGCTTTAAGTAATCTTTTCTTCACCTTCCCCAGCCCATGAGGGGCTGTGGTGGCTGCAGATGGGCAGAGAAGGGAGCATTTCATGTGATAAGAGATTGGCTGTGTTCAGAACGTTATAGGCCATCACACACCATCCCTGGGATGTGCTGTGTAGGATATGGTGTGTAGATGCTGTGTAGAAAATGTTAAGGCTTCTTCATCAGATTGTACATTTTAGGATTAGAGGGTGAGTGCCCTGATGCTCAGACGAAAACCAGCTTTTCTTTTGAAATAATGTGGCTTTAAAATCTACCGTGTTTTAGTAGTAGACATTTGCAGTGGTTTTACTCTTTCTCATTCCCTTTGGTCCTCCTTCATTAAAATAAATTAATAAATTAGAAAAAGTAGATTGTAATGAAAAAAAGAAATGGCTTTAAAATGAAGATCATTCTTCATGAAATGACAGTTTAGTTTTGTATCCTTTGAGATTAAGCTAGTGAAAAATGGGTCACCTGAACTATTAGTGTTACGTAGCTTTCTGGAATTAGAAGTTGTTCTGGACCCCCCGCTGTCAATATCTGTAGGGCAGTCCTGAGTCTCAGTCGCTGCAATTCTTTTGTTGCCAGTAAAGGAAACAAACTAAAAGAATTAATGTGAGCCAAGACACAAAAGAAATGACAAAGTGATTTCAAGGGGTCGTAAATGGCATTATGAAGCAAAACTTGGTTTTGACACTGGTTTTGAAACCACTTTGTGATGTGAACCAATGCATAGTAATATGGGGCCTTTGGGAAATTCCCTTCTAAAGCAGGCTCCTGATCTGAACTGAGATGTTAATAGGGAACTAAAATAGTAATTTTTTTAAAAAAAAAGTCCCTGTAATGTATTAACTATTTCACTTTGTGACATATGCCGGGGTATTTATTAAGGAATTTTGTTCTTGGCATTTTTGTCTCTCTTAAGGTGCATTTCTACCTAGTAAACTTCTCAGAGTAGACTAATTGGCACTACATCTTGCAAAAAGCTAACATTTATCCTCATTTCCTGCTAATTTCATGTGAGAGAAAAACAGGCAAGTGAGTAGCTAAAGACCACAAACACCTTTTTTCCTCTAGTATTCTGTGAAAATTGCATGTGATAAAACCAACCTATTTTATTGTCCTGGAGACTCTTCATACAGTGTGTTTGATATATACATTTCTTTTAAACTTCAAAATGAATTAACTTCATTCAAAGGCTCTGCAGAAAAAAAAAATCCCATTTTGATTCCAGCAAAATTATATGGAAGGAAAATTAAATATTGTAAAAATGCTAAAACCAGAGTGCTCATTACATTAAAGAGAAGTGATAAAATATAGTGTGAGTTACATCCTTTAGCAGCTGTTATATTTTATTGGATCAATGACTCTGAAGAATGTTTATTACTTAAGTACTCTTTTGCTGTCCCTCTTGTTCCATCCATTGTTCTTCCACGTTGCTGGGGGAAAGGAGACCCACAGAACGTGAAATGTTATCATCATGTTGCAGCAAAGACAGTTTCATGGCAGTAATGAAATTAATTTCATTCCTATTAATAAAATGGTGTTTAAACCATTTCACATATTAATCATTAGGACTCAAAATTATATCTGTCTCAAGTGTGACAAAACTTGACAGAGTTGTCTTTAAAGGTCAGCTACAATGAAAACAAGAAATGAAGGTTCTGAAACTCCACCTTGTAACTTTTGCAATTCCTCACTTCTCTCTGTGGAGATACGGCTTCCTTTTCCACTGTGGAAAAAGTATATGCTAGAATAAGGTGGGTATAAATTGTATTATGAGCTTTTGTGACACTGTGACCTTAAGCTATGCAATACTGGCAGTCTCCAGGGGCCCATTGTTAAATATAATAAGCAGGCAATGTACCATATATAAAAATATATAAAGCCTTGTGCAGTGAAGTTACAGTTAGGTTGTATGGTTTTCATTGAATCTTACCTGGCAAGATTTTAAAATACAATAGAGAGGTTTTAGGTGTGAAATTCAAGCATGATATATGTATGCTGCTTCGTATAGTTCGTTACTTAAAAGGCTTACTGCTGGGAGCGAAGAATTTGCTATGAGCACTGTTCAAGTATTGATATTCCATACCCCCTAGAAGGTGAGACAGAGCTGTCTGAAGGCTTTGTGGCACCAGGACGAACATCCAGTGACACAAACTTTTGTAGTACTTTGTCACCTCTCAAACTCTGATACATTAGAAGCAGAGCACTGACTACAAAGGGACTTTGTGCTGCCAGCATCCCTCTGATTCTGTCTGGCAATGCAGAGTGGTATGGACAAAAGATAGTCTTCCTTTTTCTGAATACCATGGGAGTGCTGGATTGTCCCCTTTTCCTCCTGGCCTAAAAGTAGTGCTCTTCTCCATAAAGATGGAGAATCCAGTGTTGTTTCAGTAAGTCTCAGAGTATGTCACTACAAATATAATATAGTGTGATACAGAGTTCTGAAGTAATGCCGTGTAGCTTGTAGGATGGCGGTGTGACACATTGCAGTGCTGGGCAGAAGTGGGAAGCTCCCAAAGCAGTGCTGGTATGTAACTTCTCACTCCTGTCCAAAATACCTGCGGTCTATTCCTGCAGGCTTGGTAGAGTGATTTTGCTACTAAAGAAAGAGAGATAGAAATAATCAAACCTTGATTTTTAAATTCCAAATTGTTTTTGTGACTGTTACCTGTGTATAGGGAGCCTTTGTAAGGTCATGAGCTTGTTCTAATATATGCTTAAAATATGTCTTTTAGGATATAATATTTGTTGTGTAACGGTATAAATCACTTGTGTTTTTCAATGTTGTCACCATTTTGGATGTACAAAGATGCTTTCCGTCTGTTGATAGTGTAACATTTACTTATGAAAAATATTGCAACAACTTGTCCATGATTTTTTTTAAAATTGTGTGTTGTCTCTATATTTAAATTTACGTATTTTAAACCTGAGTATTTATGATCTTAAGTACTTTTTTTTTTAACTGTAGAATGAGATTTTATGGATGCTCTTTAGATATTTAGATTTACAATGCACAAACAGCCAAGCTTGAAATAAATGTGGTTTGGTCCTCTAGTTTTTATGGAAATTAGGTGGTTGCATTTACCCTAGTAATAAGTTGAAAGGGGAAGGTATTAAGATACTACTGATGACTTATGCAAGTGTACTGATTCCAAAGAATCTACTCAGAAAGTAACTTTTATCTAAGATTTTTCTCTTGGTCCTTTTGATTTAGAAATTGATCTTTCAAAGTGAAATGTACGTATGTGTCTAAATGTGCATACGTATAAATTTCATATGTATATTTCATATATAATTTATATATTTCACATCTACAAAATACATAAATTATATAAAAGTGAAGTTTTGTTCCAGGAATACTTTTTTTTTTTTAAAACAGGGATAAAATTTTATATTGAAGTGAGATAAAACACAGTCTCTATTCTTCAACTACCTTCATCTAGTCCCATTTGTGAGAAGCATTTGCATTCCTAGGGCTTGGATGTTAATCAAGAGTTGTTAATTGGATCTACAACTGACTGTTGTATTCAGTTGCTTCAGATCTTTTGAATGAGATTCATTTCTCAGATTTAAAATGAAGATACCTGTTCTTTTTCGTAGGCATGATTTGTGGGAGGCCTAGTTCAATGCCAAAGTCAGGATAGTATCTTGTGCCTTCTTCACCCTTCCTAGTACCTTTTTTCCATGAAAATCAGCAGGATATAGTTTGATCAGGACTCTGCTTTTTTTATTCTATTTGTTGCTAATATTGTCAGAGATGAAAGTACAGATGTTAAGAGAACTTCTGTTGAACCCACTTCTTTGTGGGATGTTAGCAAGGCCTACCTGTCCGCTTGGTTTCCCACAGATGCGAGGAAGACAAATAGCAATGCGAACAGTAATAATGTAATACTGTGGTTGGATACAGTCCCATACAGTCTTCTGTGGAGTACTCTCCTCTGCTCATTTTACATTACACAGCTTTTGGTTGCAGTTTTCAGAGATTTGTTACAAGTGGTGTGTGTGTTAGTGGGTTGGGGTTTGTTTTGGTTGGGGTTTTTTTAATTCTCTGTATTGTGAAGTTGATCTTTGTTTTATTCTCTCACATGCACAATATTCTGGAGGTGATGGGACTGAGAAGTGTGAAGCAATCTAAGGTGTACATATGTAATGATTAGTTCTAAAGTTTTGCTACCTGGAGTATGCATAGAGCTATGGATGTGGTAACTTCTGTAATCATTAGTATTTGGAGTGGTCCAACCTTTTATTTCAATTTTCATTAAACCAGTTCCACACTATAAATAATAAATTTAAAAATGTAGTTTACAGTGCTTTAGCAATGCAGGTGCCAGAAACTTTCCCTGTTGCTTTCCACTGTTACTTTCACCTCTTTCTTATTTCCTGCTTTAACTTCCGCTGTATCCATAGCAATGACAGTATGGCCAAACTGTTGCCAGTGGTGTTTGAAGACTTTTCGGAGTCAAAATACACAGTTAGCCCATGCATCTCTGCTGAACTGTAGATCTCTTAGAACAGTAGAAGCACATGTGAATATGTATATTTTTTTAAAGAGTATTCTGTTGCTCTTATTCATAAGTTTTTGAAAAATAGATTGATAATCTATAAAAAGATTAAAAAAATATATAAAAAGATATATAAAGTAGTATAGCTAGAACCAACACATTTACACATATAATATGGTGCAATTCAAAGAGAGCTGAACCTTGTTTGCTTAGCCTAATATATCTGCTCTCTGTCACAGTTCATTGCATTGTGTAATATAATAGGGATTTCCTCCATCATTTCCTTCCTTAGAAACCTATTTGCTGTTGGTTTCCTTTGCCTGTTTTCATGGGCCTTCTCCAGTGCTTTTCTGGGAAATCTTTGCCCTCTTGCTTGCTAGTGGCCATATTGAACAAGTGCTCGATGAGGAATGGGAACTGCCATGTTAAATTATTTTTCCACACTCTATGAACAAAAGAGGAAATAGCCTGTGCTTTGCATTCGGTAACCTTTCCAAATTTCCACAGATAAATTGTAAATGATTTCAAGGTTTGTTCAGAAATTTAAAATCAAATATGGTTTTTGGCCTTTTTTGTGTTCTTTTCAAACATAAAAGATAAGAATTTGAAGTATGATTGTGTCTCATGCATGGAGAAATCGGAGATATCCACGCTTTATGTTCCAGTATGTAGCATTTTGATTTTTAACTTCATGTATTTCTCAATAATTGGGTATGAATTTTGTGATTAGTCAAATCTTAAATGCTTGAGGTTGTGTTTAAGTTCACATTAAAATTTAAATTCTGAGCCCTAGTAAAGATTATTTGTTGTGATCTGTACTACCTTGAAAAGATGGATCATCTTGAGTTTAATTGTGACAATACGTTGAGGCTGGCAGGTGCATGTGTCTTCATGAACAGGTACTGTGTGTGAGAGGCAGCTTCCCCAGAAATTTTCATAATGCATCCCTTTAGTCTTCCCTGAGTGGTTTTTACCACTTTAATTATTGGCCTTTTGCAAATAAAAGCTGATTCTTAGAATAACACAACAGGGGGAAATTCCCTGTAAAAGCAGGCTGGGTTGTGATGACTTCTGGACAGACGAAGGAAAAAAAGAGACAGCATCTGTGCATTTTTTATTAATTTGGACAGAAGACTGACTAGAAATTAAAATGGCAAATAAATACTTAGATATTTGGATGTGTTCATGGGCGTATTGCCTTTAAATGGCACTTTCACTTTGGAGATTCCAATCATTGAATAGAAACGTAGCCTATGAGAAAATAAAATATAATATCTTTACAGCAGTACACTAATAGGTGGTTAAAAACTATGCCTCAAAAAGTCCAGTGTTGTTGTGGCTACTAGGATTGTCTTAACAACTGTGTTTTAGTTGAAGCTGAATATTTGCAAATTTAGCTTTTGCCAGATCTTGGAGGTTTTGCTAGGTATAAGCTCTGTGGTCCTCTACTATAATGATTATAAAACTATGACTGTCACAAATATGGAGCATTTCTCGGTAGTATTACATTTACCGACATTATGTCCAGAATTAAAATTTGTGGGTTTATGCTACTGATATGGGCTGTTGAATAAAACTTACCATAAGCATACCGGAACTCCTAAGGATCATCTTCTCTAGCCATGTGAACACTTGCATATTTAAAGAAAAATGCTTCTTCAGACATTTAAGAAGTGTAGATTTCTGAAGTGTCATTTTCTTATTTTTAGTTTTCCCTTTGATTTCTTCTTCTAGACATTTAATAGACATTTGCATTTAAAAAAAAAATTGTGTATGTGTAAAGTATGTCGAGTGGAGTGTTGCTTAGTAGCTTTATTTCATCAAAGCAAATTTTTACTAAATTGAGAAAGAAACAATCTGCAAAGTTTCTTTGATTTGATATGTAAAGTATCTTGATGAGGATATAAAGCAGTCACGGGGGGGAAAGATTTATTTTTGACTATTTCTGCAAAATTCCCTTGTCTAGGATGTGATAGATAGCATGTGGTGACACAGCAAGAGTTAGGAGATTTTTCAGCCAGTTTTGAATGAATAATTAATATGTCTTACTGTTGAGACACAAAGTGTGTTATGCATGTGGTTCTGTGATACTGGGTTTACCAGTGAAGAAGAAAGCCCTCAGTGACATAACTTTCCAGATATCACTACAGTATTTGATAAAATTATTTAGAGAATAAGACCCTGCTCAGATTATGCAGGGATAGTCAGTTCTGACCTCTTCCAGTCCTGTGGCTAAATAGAAACTTTCTGTATTCACAGAAACCTGTTAAATTTGGCAACTCTCTACAAGACCATCAGGGCCTATCAGTAGAATTAGGGCTTCTGAGCATGATTCAGATGGCCTTGTCGATATTTTTTTATGTTCTATTCCCAATGGTTTTAAAAATGTGCAGTGATTTTAGTAAATTAAGTTTTTATTTTGGTGTTAAGAGGAAAAAAATTCTTTGTGGTGAGCAAATGATTTCCCAGAATAAGTTTTTCCTGTTATTCAAGATCCCCAATTAGAATTCCATCATTTATTAAAATAATCACAGGGAATTTCAGCTTCATTTTTTTCAATATTTTACATAGAGATAAGATGTTCTTTATCTCAGAAGCATAGGCTCTTTGCCTAAATGTTTTCCTATCTTGTTAAATTTTGCTAGCAGACAGTTTGTGTGTGAGTAAGCTATAATAAAATAGATCACATACCAGGTCTGATGCTTTACACAAAAGAGAGAAGGGCTGGGACAAGTCAGTCTTGTTTTTTAAACGGGTATCTAAAGTGATTATATGTGTTGCCACAAAACAGGAACTGAAATGCTAATCTTAAACAACATGTTTGTCCAGATATAATTAATGAGTTTTTTTTGTTTTGCCTAGTAGTTAGTTTCTAATGTCCCTCTTGTTGATAAAGGCATTTCTGTTGACTAACTTGAAGTAACTTCTCTGAAGAACCACAGGGAAATAATTCTTAGAAACAGATTCTCAGGTTACACACCTGTTTGTGTTTCTTGGTGCCAAGCATCACAAAGTGCTATTTTGGAGGTCTTCAGTTTACCAGTTCTTTCTTTCATAAAGCTGGTTAGCTAAATGTCATCCTTCTCTATGTATAAAGATCTCTCTTACAGTAAACATTTGAATTTCTTTAAAAAGTGTTAGTATGTGTCTAACTGCAAGCGTAGAGCATTTTTATGCAAAAGGTTCCTAGCAAATAAGTCAACAGAAAGGTCATTTCTATTTAAAGTTCCTAATCTTTCAAAGGCCTGAGAATATAGAATCGCCAGACTGGGGAGAAACACATAAATTTTAAGTATGCAAGTACACTTTGTTTATTCCAAGTGTGAAATTGTATAGTAGCAGAGCAAAACCAAATATAACCAACCACAACTTTCCATCAGTCTCAGACATTGAGACATCTTATGATGATGTGTTACAGTCGGGGTCTCTGTTGAAAAGCACGAGATTAAAAAGCTTAAGTCTTTCTGGCTGTTTATCTTCGCCTTTCAGGAGGTGAGCTACAGTGATCTGTGGTAATGGTAGTTGATGTCAAAAGGTCTCCCTACAGCTATGGTTACATTGCTTGTCCCTGCTTTTTACCCCACACAAATAAAATTAAAAAAAAAAAAAAAAAAAAAAAAACCCCAAAAAAGAAACCAAACAACCCCCACTTTGAAGTGTTGAGTGCCACTCATTGAGAATTTATCAGCTCTTCTCTGGCAACCCAAAATGTAATTGCTCAAATGACTGTAACTGCACTGGGAATTCTGGTTGGATAGGTAATAAGGTAATGTTTGCCTCTTGGGCTTCAAATAGTTTAATATGTAAGCCACAGAGGCAAACTTAACTCAGCCAAAAAGTAGTTTCCTTACTGTTGTTTTGCTTCAGCTGAACTGTAACCTAGACTCATGACTTCAACTCTCTGGAGTACAACCTTGAGTTGAGGACTGGTTCAAGAAGTTGGGTTTTTCCTCCTGAATTGGGACTGAACCTGACCTCTTACTTAAAAATGTTGTTGAATTTGAGCCAGTCACAGATGATCCTGAAAGAGAACTCAACTGGAAGTATACTCTTTTCAGTCCATGACTCAGCAAAAGCTTTATCTCCATCAGGAAGGTATATTGCACATTTTGGTTAAGAAGCACAGTTCAGTGATAGGCAGCTGTAACCTAAGCTGACTTCATTTCCCAAGTGATTTGAGGATAAAATTCTCTGTACACCTTAAGCTGTCATCTAGTATCAGGTAAACCTGTGCATGGATTACTAAAAGAAAACATTTTATCATCACAGAATGCACTTGGCTGTACTTGCTATTTGGAAATCTAGAATGAGTCTAGAATTAAAAATAATAAAAATTAAAATAAAACATGGAAAGTAGCACTGATATTTTGGGCAGAATTCTGGATTATCACAGCAGCAGGAAGAACTGGAGGAGGATTCATAATGGCAGAAACTTCAGGTAACTTCTTCAAACTGCGCAAGTTGGAAAGCCTGGAAGCTATCTTTCTGCAATTAAGACGGACAAAACAGAATCAGTCAAATAGATTAAGTAGCACTTAGATAAACCCTAATGATTTACTTGGTTCCTGGTCTCTGCTCTGCTGTGGGAGGATGATCTATCTTGTCAGTGAATACAGCAGACAGTAATCTGTCTTTTATGACTGTGCCTTGGAATTGTAAACGATCTCCGTATTGTAAGGCTGGTAAATGGAACCCATTATGAACATTTTAAATGCTTTCAAATGTTGAAATAACAAAATTACCTTTGTAAGCTGAATTCCATTGAGGATAGAATTCATGTGAGCACCTTAGTGTATTGCTCCGTGGCATCTGAAGGCATTATGTGGGCACACTGACAGTAGCAATACAATTGTGCTGTAGTGATGCAAAAGTGTCCACTAGTGCAAACCTTTATCATTAGTAGCGGGGTATTCAAAAGGCACTGCTCAGCTGTCACTGCACTGACTCGAAAACAGGTTAGTGAATGAGGATAATACAAGAAACTCAAATGAAGAGGCAGAGCTAAATAGAATACCTAACAGCTTTTAATCAATAGCAGCTTTAAATCTTTAGTCAGGTGGGGAATAATTTTATATACTTTAGTACCAACTTTTAAGTGTCAAGTTTTATAAGACCCTACAGGCATGAGGGCATGCACTTCAGATATTTCTAGAGCTGGATGAAAAAATATCATATCTTTTATATAAAACTTTAAATTTTATGAAGAAACTTATATTCGAAGCTTTTGGGCTTTTACTTTAATAAAATTAAGAATTTTCCCCAGGCATATGTTTCTTATCCTGTCTTTATGCCTGGGTGCTCCGCATCCCCTCCTAGGCTATGTTAATTGTCAGCGGCACTTTCTCTCGTGCTAGATCAAGTTCCACAACTTCAATCATCATCTTTTTAACTGGAGCTTATATATGCAGCACCATATATCTCTGCTGTGGAAGTCAAGCCCACAGTGTGCTGCCTACACGTTTTTCAGTCAAAGTTTTAGATTGGTCCTGAAGTAGAGTTCACCTCCGTGATTAAAGCACACAAACTGTGATGAGTGCGGTCTGCTGAGTTACATTCCTCATGCCGTGAACAGTCTGTGCAGTACATGTCTGCATGTGGGTGCATCTGAATATGTTGCCCGCATAGTACAAAAGGGTTTCAAAATACTCTCCTTCTTACACAATTCTATTGTAATTTTTGGTGAAGTGGGAATACTTGGGTTGATTTGTAAATATCAAATGATTTTTTTACTTATGATTTCTTGACTTTTTGGCTTGGCTAAAATTATTTTGAAATAATGAAACATTAAATCAGATCACTTATTTAAAAAAAAAAAGACCCTCACCTGTTTTCAGTGATTTTTTTTTTTAATAAAAAATGCATAATTTTTCAGTACAACTGCTTATGTTTAGATTTAGACTCTGAATCAACTGATGTACGTTATTAGCCTTAGCATAAAACATACAATAGCACTAGATTTTCAGTGATACCTGATATGAAACACTTGTATGAAATGATGTACTCATTAAGCTTATTTGAAAGTGAGCAATTTTTGGAAATGCTAGTCTAATGAAATACATAATGCTATTTCAATAGTAACGTAACAGTTTTAGGATCACCTTAACATTGGTAGTTTAAATTCCTGATGACCTCATTTGGAGTACAGGTCAAATGCTAACGTGTTCTGAATCCCTAAGTTTTGCCTTTATGGTAAAGGAGCACTCCTAAAAGAAATTAATAAGCAAGAATATTAAAGTCAAGTTTAAAGAATAGATTCCTTTATGCTCTCTATCTGTTTTACTACAATAAGCCCTGATTTATCTAGTTGTCTATTTATCAAGGTATTTATTTAATAGCACTGTAAATAAAAAATGGCAAAGGCGTATTTGTAAATGCTGATAGAACTTCAAAAGTGTATCTATACAGCCAAAGAGTATATTACTGATAGCAATGGCCACATTGCTGCTTATGTTAAATATTGGTGGACTTCATGAATAACATTCTTGCTTCAAATGGATCCCATGGTGCAAAGGATGAGGGCGCAGATCTGTACTGTGTGTAGAAGAGTATCATATTAAATATAAAGTGGTTTCTGTCATCTGCTTGACCAAACCGTATGGCTCAGTCAGATTCACAGAGGAAATTAGAATTTGTTTCATGTTTGTCCATTGCAGAGGAAGGTAATTGGGACAGAATATCTCCTCTCTTCTGCTTTCTTTGAGAACCCTTTCCCATTTCCTGGAAGCCAGTGTTAGATGCTTCCCTTTGAAAAGGCACATTGGAATACACTGACTTA
Source organism: Pluvialis apricaria (assembly GCA_017639485.1). NCBI lineage: Eukaryota > Metazoa > Chordata > Aves > Charadriiformes > Charadriidae > Pluvialis > Pluvialis apricaria. The sequence goes on from CM030014.1 coordinate 30,073,316, forward strand.
ATGAGCTATTCCATAAAGCAATATAAGGCTCTGATCTCAGTAGAGAACTCTGATAGCTTATCATTTTTTTTGAGCAGGCTTATAGTAAAATTGAAGAGAAACAAATACGTATTTATCTTCTATTGACTTCTTAGGGTTGGGCTGGGCAACAGCTACCTACTGTGCATTATGTCTGTCTACCCATAGTCTTCCGTCAGCCTGAAATCTGAAGCTGAAGGTCATGCATACATGTTTCCATAGCCTCCTACTAGCCAGTAGATCTGGCAAAACTAATTCAGAGGTTTTGTTTCAAGATTACTGCTTCAGGATAAAGAGAAATGGTACTAATCTGTCAAAACATTTCTGCTTATATATTTGCTTCCCCCACGCCCCGAACTTGTCCCAGTAGAGATCATGTGCCTCGGTCCCCTCTGATTTTTCTTTTTACAGAAACAAATGTCATCAGGACACTATTTGCAATTCCCCTTGGTGGCAAAGACAACTTCTGGGCATCAAAGTCCTTTTCTTACACATGGATTAACATGACATTGTGCTTCTGATGCATTTGCAATAGGTTTTATTATGTGGTGGGTTTTTGTGTTGAGATGGTTGTCTCTTCACATTTGTATGTCTGATTGTGACCTCAGTGACAGCTTCTGTGTCTCTTGCTGTGATAAATACTGTATCACAGAACGGACACAGCTTCTCATTTCCTGCATTCAGGATATTATCCTTAAAATTTCTAACAACTTTCAAATAAACAACGAATTCATTATTACACTAATCTGGTTCTCTGGTCTCAAGTATAACATATCCTTTTGAATATTCTTATAAACTTGAAAGGCAGCCAGTAGTTCCATTTTCTGTCTTCAGCTCATTAGTGACCTTGCTTATTTATAGTTACAATTTAATTCCCACATAACTCATTTACCGTGCAACCTACTGTTAGTACCCATACAGCTACTCAAGTTTGAAGTTTGTGAGGTGTGGCATCTAAGATTTAACACCATGATGTATAAATAAATAGAATAGATTTCCTTAGGGCAAATGATTGAAAGTCTGCCCTTGCTACTCTGAAAATGGCTGGGAAAATGCTAATTGACTTCTATTAGAGCAAAATTAAATGTCGCAAATAGTAAGTGGGCTCTATGCATACTACAGAGCTTTTAGTGTTTGAGGTCTATTAGAACAAGTAAGGATTACATGTTAAGCATGCTTTGGACCTCTACAAATTTACAGAACCTAGATAAGGTGTTCAACTTTTAATTTGGCTGAAATGTATGATTTAGTTTGCATTTCTAGCTCCAGATTTTAAATCTGTGTCTCCTTGTTGATATAATGTAGGAAGAATAGATCAAACACATTTTTAATGGAACGAATCCATAAGCTTCTTACTGCTACGTGCTACAGAGATAAGCAAGCTGCAGTAAATAACTGCAAGATGATATTACATGAGAAAAATCCAAGCACATGTTATTCTTCCAGGCTGAGGTACGCATTAGTGAAGCATCTACATGTCAATTTGGTTGTGTTGTGAATCCTGCTTGTATAGTAAGGAGCTAACATTTTCTAATGGCAAATGTTTTCTTTTGTAAACTTTCTAAATTAATGTAAGCCTTGCTGTGAAATTAAAGTTGCTTGCAAGCAGCATATATATCCAGAGCAGGAAGACAAACATCAGGGAAGCTGCTGAACAACCATTTTTCATCTTGTAGATGTGAGGATTGCCCTCATGCACATGAATGAGGTAGTAGGTAGTACTAATGATTTACTGAACAAATAATCTTTTTTCACATCAACCCTTCTTTCTGCATTTTTGAAAATTTTTTCCTACTCGCCACTAGTAATTTGTGAGGAACAGATTTGAGAAGAAATGGTACCCATTAGTTGGATTTTCTTGAAGTTTAACACTGAAGTATACAATACTAACTCCTCAGAAATACAGAGAAGGAAAATTCTTACCTTTGCCCTGCCATAAATGATGGGCTCTGAAAGTTACTTTGAGAGAAAGAATATGCAATATTTTCTCTAACAGAGTTTGGTTATTCTGTGGTCTTTGACTGTGGGAAGTTGTCTATCAGATAAGGAAATAAAATAATACCTCAAGACTCAGCAAATTAAATTCGGTATGCCTGATTCATATATTATAACAGGAAAAAGAGTGGTTGAGGGAAAAGGTGAACGCAAAATGTTTACAAAGTAGTTTTGTATACAACTAGTGCCACTTCTGTTTGTGAGTCTCTATAATCAACACTGCTTGGTGACTGCATATGTTTTCAAAGCAGAAAATCACAAAAAAGAAACCCCAACACCAAAACCAAATAGTACTTTGTAACAGCATTGTGATTGTTTGTCTCTACCGAGTCTCAAAAATGTGACAGAATAAATGGATTTCAGATAACTAATGTAGCCTGCAGCATCGCAGGACAATGGGCTATTTGGTTCTTGTGGGAGAACCCAAAATGACTGGACCAATATGTTTGTGGCCCATTGCTTATTATAACTTTGTTACATTTTACCCAATCTATCTTAACATCACAGTGCTGGTGAATTCCAATTCAACTCAGGAAAGGTGTTGCAGCTGCTTGTCTTTAAACAGAGAAATCCCAAATTCAGAGTCTCGTATTTAAATGTTTCAGAACTCAATAGCATTTCACTTCGTTATGAGAAGGGAATGATGAGAGCTAGGATGACAGAAAATGTGTGTAGATTGTCCAGTTGTGCAACACTTAATGGCAGGATGCATAAAAAATAGACAAGAAAGCTGTTGGGAGAGTAAAATTCCCCAAAGGACTCTGTTTAGAACATCTTGCCTCATTTCCAGCTTTTTTTGCTTCCCACATTACATGTGCAAAATGTAAGAAGAATAGCTTCTCTTCCTGCTTTCATGGTCTTTTCATACTATCTGCTACAGAGATGAGCGGTCTGCAGTCAATAACAGCAGGATGTGTTGCATGAAAAGATGGAGGCACGTATCATTCTTCTGGGCTGAGGCATGAGAGTAACTTCTGCTGTGTCTTCCACTGTCAGGGAAAGCCTGGGTACATTGGGCATGGATGTAGTCCAGGATGTCCAGAAAGCAGAATTGGAAGCATTGTTGTCATGGTACTTATATTCTTTAACTTCTAATATGAATCATTAAACTTAGGAATTTCACAAATTGGCAAAGGGATACAGGTTAATAGGGCCTATTTCTGTTCATGGTTTGCGTTAGTATCTACAGGTAAATGGCACTGGTGAGTATGAAATAAACGACAGACTTTGTAACTAAAGAGGGAGTGTGTCCTTTGTTTCCTCACAGTGGACACTTCTGTAAAATGTTGAGGGCTCCAAGGTGAATTGCCTTTCCTCGTGATAGGACATATTGTCTGCTAAATTCTGCCACCACGGCTGTGTCTGACTAGATAAAAGGGAAAACTTCCCCTCCAGACTCTTTTCCTTTTCAGACAGCTCAGCTATTAGCATTTTGGGGGGCTGGAATTAACATTCACTTGGGCATTACAGATGCCAATGAATTTATCAGTTTTTAAGCTACAGTGTCTGTGATAGCGAATTTTTAGACAGTATTTGTGGCTGTATCAGTATCTTCAATATTCATAACAGCAAATGAAATTAACCCAAGAATAGTTTAGGTTCATAAAATCTAGGAGCAAAATGTTCCTGAATTTTATAAGGAGGAGAAAGCACCTTCTGTTTCTTCAGGAGAGTTAAATACTGGAATCTTCAGGTCTCATCTACTAGTTTTGAATTAGTATTGTCTGGCATACATTTCTTCTGCTCTTTGATAAACTGCTGAGTGTTCATGGGAAAGGGAAGAGGTGAAAAACTTCTAATACAAAGGGATACATCCTTCCACTTTTTAATCTCTTCAGTTATCTTTGTATTCAGTGCAGCTGATGACTTTGCTTTGCAAAATCCCTTTGTCAACTTTGTAGAGCATCTTTTGAAAAATGTTCTGTCTTTCTTGTGGCTCATTACATGCTTTAGTCTGTAGTAATCCTAGCATTATTCAGATACAAAAAAATCTGACCAAACCATATTTGTAATCCAGGTACATTTCTTGAATTTTCTCATTGCTGATAAACAAAACCCCAAGCACAGAAAAACTGTATATAGAATTTGGTCTTATGCCTCTGTAACTATGGCACCAATCTAGCAGGACTTTTCTGCAGAAATTGCAGGAGGACAGAAAAGCGACTATGAAATATTTCATGGACAATCTACAATTTGAAAAAAGAGCGAAGTAAATACGCACATAGCTAAGCGATCTACTGTACACCTGCTTGATACAAAGATTATATCTAGATGGGAGATGAAATATGCCACATTTCCCTAGTTTGTGGAAAAGATTTGACCTTACTTAAGAACTTGTCTAAACCGTTGCTGCTTCTAGTCTGTGGCATTAGACCCTCTAATAGCTAGTCTCCCTCTCTCTACAAGGTGTAGTGCTGGTACTATTAACTCCAAATATAGCCTGTGAATATTCTATATGCTGAATTAGTATGCCTGAAGGAAAAGAAGTATTGCCTTGCCATTTGCAAACCTGTTGCAACATTTTTTCTTATTATTATATTTTTTTATTATTATTATTATTACAATATTTCTTTCATGGTTACATATTGCAAACTTGGTCTTGTAAATAATAATTTGCATACTGCCTTGTCTGCTTCTAAGTGCCTCTATATGGCTTTTACTATGCCCAAAGGCTTGGAGGGGTTGGGATTATTTTTTTTTTTTTAAGAATTTAGTCTTTATTTGGTCAATACATAGTGGCTACAAGAGTTACACTCCTTTTTCACTGAGAAACTCTCATTTTGTTGAGTTTAAGGAAAGTATTGTATTTGGTGTGATTTACAGTAAGTTTATTCAGGCTGTAAAATACACCTTTCCATTTTCTTTATTGCTGATGCTTTTTTTTCCCCCTGATGCAAGATTAAAATTCTATTACTTTCCTCCATGCATATAAAGCTCATAATTTGTGTAACCGTGTTTTTCTCTGTGTCACTCATGCTTTGGGGTTTTTTGTTTGTTTTGTTGTGTTGCGTTTTGTTTTTTAAATAAATGAACTGTCCTTTCTAAAATGGCCCTGAATTAAACTAGACTCCAGTCATACTAAAATGTAAAGGAAGATGTGGTTTTTATTCCAGAGAGCTTATCAACAGAATAGTACTTCGAAGTTGCATGATGCTAATGACTAAGGGAAAACCTCCTTTGGAATAAAAGGTCATCTGTGGTTTTCTTCACCCTGTTGCCAGAATTTCCAAATGGTCAAAAGATTACCAGAAAGCTCTAGCTGAGCATGGCTCTGTTGCAGTCCTTTCTATAAATATTCTCAGAGTCAAAGAAACTAACAGTACCTTTTAAGTCTCTGAGTGCTGCCATGTTGTGTGTTGCGTTTTTGGGGGTGGGGGTACAAAGGTTCTCATTGTTATAAGTCAGGCAGAAAATCCCTCACTGCCTAAGGACATTAATGAAAAACAAAAATCTAAATGAACACCTGTCCAAATACGACCTTAATTTTCTCCATTTGAATTCCATTCATCCAGCTTGACAGGATTAGTCTAGAAGAACCTTTTAACATATGGAAAATTCAAAAGTTGGGTGTATTTTTATTTCTGCAGTATATAATGAGTTAAGGAGTTGCATTTCGACAGCTTTCTTCCAAAGCATACGTCTGTGGTTTGAATTCAAAACAAAAAAAATATCCCAAAAGTCAATAACAGGTTTTTGTCTTTGGTAGCCAGGGATGAATAAGTGACATATAAAGTTCTGCCTTTGAGGGAATATGGATGGATGCTGTGAGGGCCTTTTTGATGCTGATAACATGTTTTACCATTTATTTATTGTCTTGCTACAAATTGTGCCCTGGATGTTTTTCCTTTACTGGTTTGAACTTCATTCCAACCTCCTTCCACGCTCCACCTTAAAGCCTTTTCAGTCCAGCCTCATACTGTCTGTGCTTGCTTTTTTCAATTTTTTTTCTTCCTTCTTAATCACATCTGCCTGGATAGATACTCCTTTCTGTCTCATATCAAAAGAAGTATTATCATGCAGTTCCATCCTTTGTATTGCAGACTATCTGATTATATTATTTTTCTATTTTTCTAGATTCCCTTTTCTGTTAAAATAGTTTTTTGTTTACTTTGTGTCAAATGAAACATTGTATTTGATGGTGTTCAGAGGGGTTGATTCTGATGGTTCTCCTCAGGAAGAAGGTAAGATTAATCTTATGGTAAGATTCCTATAGTAGGACCACTAACAAACCAGAAGCAGATCTTGGAAGATGGTTTGTAAAAATGAGGAGGGGGAAAAAAAGAGGTACTTTTCTGTCAGTTAAAATCTGAATGTCTGAATTTGCTTCAGAGGGGTAAAGAATATAATTCTTTAGTTACATAGCATATAATGGTAATACGTGTACAATTTTTACAGCTTTGTATGTATTGCAAATGCAGTCCCTGTGTCATTAATTCCTGCAAGAAGCAGTGTGCTGATATGCCTGTAGTTACAAGTCAAATAAAATGATATATTCTTGATTTCTCAAACTGGTTTTCATGGATACATTTAAGATAGTTTGACCTTTCAAAATAATCTTTTCAATAACTGTTATCTCTCCAAGTTTGATTTCCATAGAGAAAACTATTTATTATAGTGGTACTGTTAAAAACAATTTAGTTAAGAGGCTTTTGAAAGGAACATTAATGCACACTTATAAATTAAAGGTGAAAATTCTTGCTGAGTTAGCTTTGATTACACAAGATCTATGGATTTGAATCTTCACAACAATTTAAATGTAATGTTACAGTTTTCATCTTTAGGGAAAAAAAAAAAAAAACAACAAAAAAACCCAAAACAAACTGAACAACCACTAACTGCCAGTTCTTCCACTCTGCCACGGGCAACCCTATTAAACACCACCTTTTCAGACGTGTGACTGAAAAACTGCTAATACAGGTTCCTGAGGCTGTGAGATAGGGAAATGTACTTGTGATAACTATTCATTTCCTTACCCAGGTTTCAAAGCAAGTGAGTAAAAGCCTTGTCAATTATCTAACTAATCTGTATAAACACATCAGGTTTACTTCCAGGGGGAGTTGATTAATACAGCTTTACGTGATGGTTTGGTGACTTATGTCACATACTGGGACTAGGTTTAAATTAAGTGGTAGATTGCTTCTTTTGGTGCACCGTGAACGGTGTGTGTAAATGCAGGCAAATATGTGTAGGAAAGCCACAGGATTTGGTGAAGGTACAGAATTGGTGAGCTTTGACTGGAACAAACATGAAAGAACAGAAGAATACAAATTGTTGGGATACAATTAGAAAAGTAGACTCGGGACCCATCTCTAATCCGTCTTCATTTGGAAGCTCATAAGAGAAATCAGTCTCAGGCAGGCAAACAGTAGATGAAAGATGTTCTCTTACTGGCCTAGGGGCAAAGCCAGGGCACATACCTACGCGTCTTATCTTCTTTTTTGGTGCACAGCTCCCTGTGTGACTCTAACTTGCTTTACTGTGAGTACTTTTCAAAAGGGCATGTTGCCATCTCTTTATTTTTGTCTTTTCCCTGAGAATTCTGTCTCTCCCTTTAGGCAAGAGAAGGAAGTATTGTCTTTTAGCCTGAGCCAGACATCTAGCCTTGGTTTTCTTGCCTTGACTTACTAATTCTAAGAAATTACTACAGTTGCTCTTCTGGTCAGTGTTGCCCTGGCCAGTTCATACGAGAAAACAGAATAAATAAATTCTGTGCATTCCTATCAGGGTAGTAGGTAGAACAAATAAATTGTACAGATTCCTATCATATGGCATCTTGGGCTCAATATTCACAGAATACTTAAAAAAATGGCTAACTTGTTTTTTTATTAGACTTGTAGCAATTGTACGTCCCATTTTCCACAAATATGTAGGAATTAAAAGCGTGATGAAAAAGGAGTTTGTGTAAATTCATATTACCTACAGTATTGTTACTGCCTACAGAAGGCCTAAATATTTCGCTTTTGAAACCAATTTTTGCAGATAAAGCGAGAGCTGCAGTAGAAAGGTTTGATCTAGGATAGTCTGCACGATGAAATGCCATGCATCTTTCTGTCATTATTATTTGCCTATAGGAAAGCTGTGAAGTTCACTTACGTGAACACAGGAGAATTATACCAGATTTCCTCAAATGGGAACTCTGAGTCTGCCCAACTCTCTGCTCACCTAATTCCTGTCTATTGAGCTCCTTTAGAACCTCCATAACGTGTAAGGTGTCTCTGAGGTTACCCTTTATTGAAGAACCTTAAAAAGAAACAGCTGTAGGGGAAAAAAGTCATAACATTAATTTGCAGTCCTAACTAGTCAGTAATCCTTCTCTTTTTCTGGTATCTACGTATAAAAGATGTAGGGGGGAGTTCAGTTCCACGGATTCGAGAAGTTTATAGCCTGTATGTGCAGTAAGCTAGAAGAACGTTACTAGCAGCATGGCACATTGTGTTGAATGCTCGTATAGAGATTTTTTTTAAATAGGATTTTGTAAAAAAGCTCTGCTCAGATAGGTGATTTATAAAAACAGTAAAGCTGGGAGTTTGCTCAGATTTGCTTTTCAGGCCATGTTTATGAATTCCACAGTACCAAAGAACTCCACGTCTTTGGTAACTTTTGGCAATGGGTAGTAATTGCCGTGCATTAGTACCTCAAAGGTTTCATAACTCCAACTGTGACCTGAGGCAGCCAAAAAAGAAAAAAAGTATCTGTGAGTTTTATCTTGTCTGTACCAAAAGGGGAAAAAAAGAATCCAACAAAAAAAAAAAAGGAGAGAGGTTATTCAGTGACTTCATCTGAAGCAAGTGTGTCAATCTTTTCCATGAATTTCCTTACATTGAGGATTTCAATCTAAAGTGTAATGTTATTAAAATCAATTAGGTTTTTTTCTTTCTCTCACTTATCTTATTTCTCTTATGCATTTATTTTTGCGTTACCAGAGACACTTTAGTGGAAATGCATATATAGACTTATAACACACCTAGTTGTTTCACTGTGCGAATACAGTTTAAGGTCACTTCTTTGGTAGTGTAAATAATTGAAGAGTTTCAGGATGTCTGTGAATTGATGTGTAAAAATCCATTGTCTTGTAAGAGTAGTTATAGTGAAGATGTATCAAAACAATATGAAGGCAGCAGAGATGGAAAACTACAGTCCAGTTTTGTCCTGTTCTGCTCATCTAAACATTGAGTAAGAAAGAAAAGTACTTTCAGAGTGGTTTTATCAAATGATATACCAGCATGCAGTGAAAGAGTTACTGTATTTATATGTAGGATTATATTCAGAACTTCTGAACTTGCATGCATCGCTAATTTTGCTGATGATAATTTTCTGTTTGTCCTGAGTTGTGCACATTATGTTTAGCAATCTTTGCTGTCATTCGCTTATCATCCAAGATCACAAACAGCTATGTGGACAGTATATGTAATTTGTATGTATTTGTGTGTCTGAAAGAGAGAGAATTGCTTACCTGTAATTGCTGTTCTCTGAAAATATATAGCCACAGTAGGGTTATGCATAAAACCTCCCTGTTAAAAGCAGAACTTCACAGAATCACAGAATGGTCAGGGTTGGAAGGGACCTCTGGAGATCATCTAAGTCCAACCCCCTGCCACAGCAGGGACACCTACAGCAGTGGCACAGGACGGCGTCCAGGCGGGTTTGGGATGTCTGCAGTGTGGGAGACTCCACAGTCTCTCTGGGCAGCTGTGCCACTGCTCTGCCACCCTCAGAGGAAAGAAGTTCCTCCTCATGTTAAGATGGAACTTCCTGTGCTCCAGTTTGTGCCCGTTACCTCTAGTCCTGTCACTGGGCACCACTGAAAAAAGACTCTTCTCATCTACCTGGCACCCTCCCCTTAAGTATTTGTAAGTATTGATAAGATCCCCCCTGAGTCTTCTTTTTTCTAGACTAAAAAGCCCCAAGTCCCAGAGCCTTTCCTCATAAGAAAGATGTTCCAATCCCCTAATTGTCTTAGTAGCTCTTTGCTGGACCCTCTCCAGCAGTTCCCTGTCCTTCCTGACCCGGGGAGCCCAGAACTTCCATAATTTTAAGTTCAGAGATGTTGGCAGTGGTACTTACTCCGTTGTGTATATGCAGAATGGTCTTTTGTTCTAACAAACAGCCATCAGATAGGGAATTGGATGCTATCCAATGGTGTATCACGCTGAATGTGTTTGCATTTGCCTCCTCACTTACTGTGTATGTATAGATTTACCATAAGTTTATCTTCAAAAGTTGATACAAAGTAATTTGTATCTTCTGTGAGCTATTAGCTGTGTATCCCTTGGCACAAAGGCATCGCAGTCATTAGGGTTAAGCACCTAGGAACTGCCTCTGCTTCTTAACTACTGGCACAGACATTTGGATGCTTTCTTTTCTTTTGTTGGGGTGTGTGAGGGAGGTCAGTTAAACTGACTAAAGTTGGTTTATTTGGTCCTTTGACACTGACGGCAGAATTGGAGTACCTGAATTACTGCTGAACTGAAGTGTAAAATAAATGTAACAACACTCTGTTATGTTCTCATCTTCTTGGATATAACATATAGTTTTGGTAAGGATATATCTTTTAGGAGTACTTCAGTCTATGTTTTTCTTAGACATTTAGGAGGAAGAAAGACTCAGAAGTATTTGTAGGATAATTTCCATAGAAAGAGACTTTCATTCTGTATATGTATGACTAAGGAATCTTCATTTTAGAAAGATTCAATGATTATTGCATAGTAATTATACCATTAGAAATCCCCAGAATGCAAGTTAATATTGTAGCATTAATTAGAGAAAGTAAGTAAGAAAATACAGCTTCATTCACTAACAAAGTGCCCTAATCAGTGTACTTATTTCCTGCTCTCCTGAGTCTTCTGCTCACTTCAGGGGAAACGAATCACTGATTTATGTGTGTGATTGATTTCTCTTTAAGTACATTTGATTCTTTTGGTTTGCCTTACTTTCAGACCTAGTTTTAGCATTGCATAAGAGATCTAAGATTTCAAACTTTAACTTTTTTAATAGGATTGTTTGTTGTACCAAGGGGATTAATGGTTTGACTTTAAATACCTCATGAGAAATAGCTGGAAATCATATTTATATATTCTTGGAAATTGTGTCAGGGTTACTTTGACTAGAGAGAGAGAATGAGATTTTGTTTCATTTAAAGGTTTAAAAGAATATCTTTCCAAAGAAAGAAAATCTAGTACTATTGGCATTCTCTTTGCAAATAAATGGCAACTATGGGATTACTTAGATATATAGAATCATAGAATCATCTGAGTTGGAAGGAACCTTTAAGATCATTGAGTCCCACCATTAACCTAACACTGCCAAAACCACCACCAAACCATGTCCCTAAGCACCACGGCTACCCATCTTTTAAATACCTCCAGGGGTGGTGATTCAGCCACTTCCCTGGGCAGCCTGTTCCAATGCCTGATAATCTTTTCTGTGAATAAATTTTTCCTAATATCCATCCTAAACCTCCCCTGGTGCAACTTGAGGACATTTGCTCTTGTCCTATCGCTTGTTACTTGGGAGAACAGACCAACCCTACCTCTCTACACCCTCCTTTCAGGTAGTTGTAGATAGAGAGTGATAAGGTCTCCCCTCAGCCTCCTCTTCTCCAGGCTGAACACCCCCAGTTCCCTCAGCTGCTCCTCATCAGACTTGTGCTCCAGACCCCTCACCAACTTTGTTGCCCTTCTCTGGACACGCTCCAGCGCCCCAATGTCTTTCTTGTAGTGAAGACCCCAAAACTGAACATAGCACTCAAGGTGGGGCCTCACCAGTGCCGGGTGCAGGAGGACAATCACCTCCCTCGTCCGGCTCACCACACTGTTCCTGATACTATTGGCCGTGATGCTATTGGCCTTCTTGGCTACCTGGGCACACTGCTGGCTCATATTCAGCCGGCTGTCGACCAAAAACATATGAGATAAAATTTGTGTAAAATACTTTGCTTGATCAGGGCCTAAAAAGGTAGCTTTTGGGTAAGAATCTGTACCCTTGCAAGATAAATTTTATACTGTAACAGGTAATAAGCCTTGTGAGTTTGTCTCCCCAGCAGTCAGTATTCACAATAAAACCACTTTCCAGGTAATGTGTTCATTTCAGTCTAACTGGCCTTAAATATAGCTAGTACAGCCACTCCAATGTGAAGAATTACTTTTATTATCTTTCTAACCTTAATTTGTCACCTGCAGAATAACACAAAATACAGCTCACATCCTCAGATTTTGAAATAAATGCTCTGCTGCAGTTGTATACAGGAGGCTTGATTTGCACTTCACTGAAGTTTTCAATGTCTTTAAAACTCTTGGAATACAAAGAGAATGTTGGTTGTTTTTTTTATTCTAATAGCTTTTAATGTGCTTTTTGTCTGTGTAATTTGTCTTGTTCAGACTGTATTTTATGTATGATGTCTGTCTTCAGAGTTTTAGCTTTCAAAGTACCAATCTAAAATCTTTCTGCTCTGTTTTTAACCAAGAACCACAAATGCTGCCTCCCCCACTCAACTGATCATGCAATTTACTGTAAATCTGTGTTTGTCACTCTTGTAGGTGAGTGCAACAGACAGACTATAAGTTATTGTGGTTAAACACACACCACATAGTGGTAAAGCATGAGCTTGTCATTGCTTCTGTCTCGCTTCCATTCTTTCCTCTCTTTTTTTTCCTGATGTCGCCCCCATTTACTTCAGTGGCAGGAGGACTCCATCCCAACAGAACTATCCAGTTTAGGATGTCAGCGAAAGACACCTGGAATAAAGCGATTGTGGAAAAACAGCATAGCTTGATGTGTGTATCATTACCTCAGGGCTTAATCCTTGTTCAGGTTACACTTGTACCATCACTAACCAATAACGAGATCAGGGACTCATGCCCATTGAGGATAGTCTGCTGCTTTTACAGGAAAAATATTGCACAAAGGGGAAATATGTCTAAAATTGTGAAATGTTATCTGAAGCTATGGGGGATATGAAAGAAGCTGTGAATGAACAAACAGTTCATTTTTTAGCTTATCTGCCACTGCTGTCACAAAAAAAAGAGTCTATTTTACCTCTATTCTAAGACCATGAAAAGCACTTTATTAATAGTTGGGTCATTCAGAAAATAGCCACAGCATGATGGTGGCACCACAGCTGGATTCATTTCACTTTATCCCTTCAGAGTCTACGCTATTTCGCTAACGTAGTTTTTACTCGGTACCCTATTGAGCTTATGGCATCTGAGCTCAGATTATCAGTACATGCCTTTCCCCCCCTTTCGTTCACTCACCTGCACTGTAACATCCTTCTGTCCTGCTGTGTGAGAGAGTGTTATCTTCCCACTCTGGTTTTGAGTAGGATCTGCTCAAGAGTGTCAAGGAGGATGCTGCTATCTCTGAATCAGTCGCTGCAATCCACTGTCTGTCCATTTGATGCTCTATTCAAAAAGATGGTTTACTCAATCACTTTTTAGATATGCTTTTAATTCTTATTTAAGATAAAAAAAATTGTAAAGCTGTTAACTCAAATAACTGACAGATTTTGCTGTAGTTAGTAAAGGGATACTAATGGGTTTATTTGAGAATGGGCTTTTGTAGTAAGACAGATGTAAGCATTTGAAGGTGGTCTTTGACTAAAAGAATAGATCAGTTCCCAGACCTGGAAAACGCAAAATATAAGTCTTGGACATCGACAGGAGAAATTTATTACTCCTTCTTTAAAACTGCATAGGGCTTGTAAAGTTAACAACATTTCTTGTCCACACCATTATGAGTTGGACAAGGAATATGACCACATTAAACATTATGGAGAAGGGACTTAACCTGAAACTCAGTACTGCTGATAGGAATCCCGGGAGCAAGAGATTACATCCTGCCTAAACTCAGTGTTTCGTGTATAGAATTTATAGTTGCCTGTGTTTTTTAGCAAATTAAATCAGGGAGTTGTTAGGTTTATTTACTCAATGGTAAACTGGCTTACTCCTTTCTCGTTTTTTTATTGCTATCATTTATTGTGGATGGTTCTCCAGTGCTAAATGAAGTGAAAACGTAATAAGTCTTCACAAAATCTAGTTTGTTTTCTCTGGCATCTACCAAGCAAGACTATCTAGAGTTGCTTTTGTTACTGCTGGTTATGCTTTTTTCTTTCTTCATTAAATAATTTTTTTTTATGTTCAAGTAGGCTTTTGCTTTTCTTTTGGTACGGTGTAATTTCCTCTTTCTGCGTAAAGAGGCCATTAAAAAGGTAATTGAAATTAAATGATGGGTGAACGTGGAGAATACAGTGGATTGACTGCAAGTGATAGTGAGCAGAGATGTCCTGTTAGATATTTATGTGCTAAAGCAGGATCCAAAATGCCATGTTCTCATGTGTGAGAATGTGTTGAAACAGAAGAGGGGGAGAGATCCTGTGTTACAGCCTGTAAGGAGCAGTTATTTGTAAGTTTATTCCTGTCGACTGGAGAACATTTTTTCTTCTGGATGATTATTTACTACAGGATTGTCTTCTCTGCAGTATTTGCTCAACTTAACTCTTGTTGAATCAGCCTTGCTTGTTTGAAAACTGTCACATCTTATAAAATGACACTTGAGTAACAGAATGGTAGGATATGCAACACAAGATGTTTTGCTGGCAGCAGATATTAGAAGACAACTCTTCCTGACATTACTAAGTTTAGTCTGAATATCACTTGATCCATGTTCCTGACAGGTCAGCTGACTGGTGTTTGAAGTACCACTTAAAGCAAGCTAGAGACTTTTTTCGTGCACGAAAAAGTCAGATATGCCTTGTATTCACACTGCACTGAGAATGAGATACGAGTAAGTACAGCATAGTTGGGCCCACCATGCTGCAGGGCTTCAGATCCAGAAAGTGGACCAGCCCTTATCAGAATGATTTACTTTTGTTTCTGTAGTTGATTCTCCCTTCTCAAAAGCAATAGTCCAGCTCATAAAATTCTCAGAGACTGATGAATATTTAACAAGCCACTAATGGATGTGTGGGAAAGCTGCCTTTTTGCTGCTGCCTCACCATTTGTCAAAGTGTCATTTTCGGAAGTGGTATAGGATTTTGCATCTCTCTGGCTCATAAGTATATAGATTAAAGAGAAGCTCAACCTGGAGGGGCTCTCCCCATGTGTGGAGGTTTTATCTCATGCAAGTTTCAATTTGTAGACTGTCATAGCCAGAGCTGGGCTGCAGCCATCAAAAACAAGTCCTTCACTAGGAGAGAAGAAATGGGCAGATGGCAAGTACAGTATTTAAGGGACAACCCGATGGCTCTGGGCCAGTTATTATACACAAGGGAGCCTCATCTTTAGCACTGTGCTTCCCCAGAGATCTCTATGTATGGTACAGACCAAGGCAATGTGTACCTATATAGGTGTGTTTCATTAAGCCATATCCTGCTTTGTGAAGATGTTGGTGTATCTCACAAAAATTCAGTGTGTGCTGATAGAAATAGCTTCCCACACAAACAGTCCAAGGGAAAGAAGGACTTTTCACTAGTATTTTTCGTTACACTAGTCTTATGGATAAGCAGACTGTCTCCACAATATAGTTGTAACCAGCAAAATTAAATTAGGCTTTGAAATTGAGAGACATTTCTTCAGCATCTTAAGGTATAACCAATGAGACAATTGCACCTTAGTACCTTCATTCATCAGGAATAGTCAGCCTCGATCCAGCGTCCGAAGGTCTTTGCCAACAGTGGCCCTCAGCTACGGTGAATAAAGTTTGATTAACTGTGCTCTGCCCTCAGACACTGATTACAGTGTTCATTATCAGCAAAGTAGTGTAAGCAGAAAAGTTGCTAAGGTCTTGAGAGGGAGTTTCTGAAGTGGGTAGGTGAGTAAATGCTACCACTGTTGTAAAGAAAGGATAGTTGGCAATTTCTGTAAGGTAAGCACAGAGGCTGGATCTACAGCTCAGTGCATACCCAACCAGCACTTCAGACAGTTTCTCATTAGAGCTCTTGATCCCAGTGATTTATCTGTACAACTATTTGTCTATCCATCTTTACTTCTCATCAGGAGTAAGGTTGTTCTTCCTTCCGAAGATAAGAAATTATGATTTTATTGTAATAAAATACTGTCATAGGACACAGCAAATCAAACTGAGAAATTTCAATGCATATTTTCAGTGCAATGCTACATCTTTTTGAGATACATTGATCACATACAATAAACTGTTGGATTGCGTTTGCAGAAGTGTTTAATACCCTGAATATATGGATTATCCATTAAGAAACAGTAGCAAAGCATTCAAACTTACAGCCTAACACATTCATGTCTGAGTGGATAAGAAAAATGGAGCTTTTGTTAAATATCTGTGGAAACAAATTTTGGTGTTGCTCTGTAATTCAGGCATGAAGCTATATGTGCTAAGAGCCTTTTTTAAATAAGAAAGTAACTCTGTTATCTCAGTTCTGACACTTTCTAAGGCCCGTAATCTCGCTGTTATTTTGGTTTGAGGTTTTCATACAGAATATTGAAAATAGAGGTAAACATATAGGTAGGATTGTGAAGGAATGTTTATAATCACCAAAGAGAAGCTAACAGAAAATTAATTATACTGACTTACCTCTTTGGTTGCTAAAAACATGAAGACCAGTACTCCATGTCAAGGCTTAGTAAACAGGAGAAAAGCAAGCCCATGTGTATGCACACGTAGTGTATAAGGCAAAAGGTGAGGTTCGTTGCTGGGTCTATGCCTTGTAGTGTAGAAGAATGAAAAGGCATCAGCATCATTTTTACTGTAGCTAGTACACAGTAAAAGGACATAGAGAATAAAACTGAAAACTTCCAGAAGCCAGTTGATTTTGCTGCACCCTACAATATTTACATACTGTAAAATAATGTATAAAGTGATGTAACTGACCAACAAGGTGAAGAAATTATTAAAATGTACATAACATTAGAGTAGAAACCTGTGTAATATTTTTACAGTGGCTTGCATGGTATATGTTAATTATTTAGCAGAATGAGTTCCCTGAAGTATATCTAACAGGAATATTTGAATAAAGTGATACCAAAGACAAAGAAAAGAGGAACAAAGGCAGACATTCTCAAGAAAGAAAAAGTATATTAAAATGTATATTAAAGTATACAATTTACATATAGGGAAGCAGTGGTATAGCTGAAGTAGCATTGCATTTCAACCAATTACAGATCTGCCAGTAAGCATTTTTTAACACTACTGTAACTTTAACAGTATAGGCTGTGCTTGTTAATTGTTATCCAGCAATCTCTTCAAAATATGTTCTTGCAAAATGGGTTCTAAGCATATTTTTGATAGAAAAAAGTAAAAGCAGGCCCTGCGTTTTTCCCAGTGTGTTTGAAAAAACACATAACCCACATTTTAGCCTTTCTGCAGAGATCCAGGAGAGACAATGGCAAAATTGATATAGAGAATATCTTGTTCCATATACACAGTTGTTCACTACTACTGAACCAAGCACTTTGAAATACATCATTATACTGGTGCTTCTATTGTTTCTCTGTCTGATATCTTGTTTTATACATGCTTTTTCGGTGTTGTTCTGAATGACTTCTGACTCCCAAAAGCAGGATCTCTAATACCCCTCCTTCTAGTAAATGAATGCTCTACT
Organism: Pluvialis apricaria; assembly: GCA_017639485.1. Taxonomy (NCBI): domain Eukaryota; kingdom Metazoa; phylum Chordata; class Aves; order Charadriiformes; family Charadriidae; genus Pluvialis; species Pluvialis apricaria. Next base: position 30,090,897 of record CM030014.1, read on the forward strand.
TCCTCAGAGAGCAGTAACAAAAAGACAATATATGCTTTCATCTGGATTTTTGATAACTCAATTCTGTAGTGCCTGGCTTCATTTTCTTTCATTATGGTATTCATCAGAGCTGTGTGAAAATGCTCAAAATGTTTCTTTGAAGTTTTTTCCCCTCAAAACTGTTTGCTATTTCATGCAATTTTGCCTCCCCTCAGATCCACTTTTCCATAAGATTTAACAAAATTGCCTTCCTATTTTTTACATCGAAAATACAAAAATGGGAAAATCAAATTCTTCATCTTGGTTTGGACTGAACAGATGGTAGTCTAATTCTACTGGAAAGGGACTATTCTACTAGTGACATACCAATTTCAATATAAAAACCCGTAATATTGCTTAATAACATGGAGTTCCTTTGTCTTCCTACACAGCCTTTAAAATAGTAAATATTTTTTGCCTCTTTTGGGAAATGATGTGATGTTTTGATATATATTGAATCACTACATGGTCACACTTTTTGCTCAGCTGCAGAGTATCTAGGTCCACATATTTTATATAGGATACTAAATTGTAATACAACCTGGTTGTATTTTAAGTCCAAGAAGGCATGTATCTTATTTCCTACTTAAATGCCTCTCCAAGAAATCATGCTATTAAATAATGAACATGCACACATCACACATTGCTGAGGAGGTCTGCAATATTTATTTTCTCCAACTTCTTTGCTCAGCTCTGTGTTATTCTCTCCTAGTCTGCTGTTAGTGATTTTCTTTCTATCCTGATACTGAGGCAAGTCTTGTCAACATAGCTGAAAAATTATTTCTCTTCTGTAAGTTCTCACTGTCCATAATGTGTCTTAATATTCCTCTTCTAAGCTTAGATGTTTCCTCTCAGTGATGTAAAACATTAGCCAAATGTGCATGTAGGATGAATCCCGGGTCAAAAGTGACCACTTCAAGTATTTTATTTATCACATGCTAAAACCAATTTTGAACAGAAACAGATGGGAAATGGAATTAGGTCCAAGGGAATGGATTGATCAGTTGAGCTATCTAACTTGATTATAAAGCTGAACAATCTCAGAGTTCAAACATTAAATCTAAGGTTATGAATAAACTTCTGTTGTGGAAGAGGGCAGAGAAGTCTTTAATCTGGCTCTCTAAATCAGAATTGTACATTATCAATTATTCTTACCAGTTTTCCTGTGATAATAATTTTTAACGTTACGGTCTTAGTGTTATCTCTTATCTACAGGATTTTAGGAATATCCTTGTCTGTGAACTGTTTAATTAACACACTGCCAGATAACAGGATATGTTGTTTCCTTTCAAATTCAGTATATTAGCAAATTTAGTGTTAAATGACATCTGACTACCACAGATGAGTTGGATGTGTTTTTTGAATGTACTTACACGGCTTTGCTATGGAAAAGGACAAGGAGGATGTGAACTGTTTTTAGCAGTAGAATTTTCTGAAGAGACAACATTTGCTGCGGATATTTAATTAATTTACAAATTATTTTGAGTCAGATCTCCTACTGAAATAAATGGATACAGTTCTTTTTGCATCAACAGATCCAGCAATCAGAAGCTGAAGAATCTGGCTTATGGCTCTTTTTGTATGTACAAGGTTTCTGAAAATGTATGCTTTTTGAGGGAAACCATTGTATAGGAATCACATGCATCCCTATTGTGAAAATGGAACAGGAAAAATACTTCAGGTAGAATAAAAACTAGATTTGACCTTTTCCTATCCTTTAACCGTATTGGAGTTTTGATAGTTCTTGATTCCCTTTGCTTCCAAGTTCTGCAGAGGGTGCGTGAGCTGCTGGTAAGTCACAGAAGCTTCTGTCATCCTGCTTGTTACAGGTTGATTAAGTTTGGGAGATGTTTATCCATCCCCACTGTATGTTCACATAAGTTACCTTCCTTTAAAAAAGGTTTTGATATGGAGCTGAGAGTAAGGCTGCTTATTTGCCTTTTTTTTTTTTTTTTTTTTTTTACAGTGCAGTAGGTCAAGTAGATCCTTCCGAGGATTAACAAATATCTGTACCTGGTGGAAGTTTAGAGAGCAGGTTAGGGCATGAAGTAAGAATGGAGACTTTGAGATACTGCTTTGATAAAAGCGGGAAGCAGACACGAGTTAATGAGCATTAGAAAAGATGCTTTACTGAAGGGGCTGGGCAACGTTTGTTTGCAATTTAGAAAGACAGTGAAAAGCTCCTAAATAAAGCAAGACTGAAAGAAAAGACCTACCCTGTTGTGACATTGAGAGAGAGTTTTGTGTACAAGTTCTTTTATCTTTCTTTTGATTTTAAAATTTAAATCAAAATAGAGCAGCCTGTTGTGCTTGGAAACTGTGAAAGGTTAACTCTTGATTTATTCTTGCTATTCTGACTCTGTTTTGAAGGTTTCATGGAATCACAGACTGGTTGAGGTTGGAAGGGATGCCTAGAAGTCATATAGTCCTAACTCCTGCTCAGAACAGGGTCAGCTCAAGCAGGTTGCCAGGGCCACATCCAGTTTAGTTCCGAATGTCTGTAAGAGTGGAGACTCCACAACCTTTTTGGGCAAGTTGTGCCAGGGTTTGTCACCCTCACAGTGAAAAAGGGAGGGGTTTGTGTGGTTAAATGCAATTTCCTGTATTTCAATTTGTGCCTATTTTCTTTCCTGCTTCCATTGGATACCTCTAAGAAGAGCCTGGTTCTGTCTTCTTCCATGAATCTTCTCTTCTCCAGGCTGAAAAATCTCTCTTGTATGTCAGGTGCTCCAATCTCATAATCATCTTTGTGGCCCATGGCTGGACTTGTTCCATGTTTCTCTTGAACTGTGGAGCTGAGGACGAACGCAGAACTCCAGGTGTGTTTCACCGGGGATAAGTAGAGGGGGAGGATCATCTCTCTTAACTTGCAGGCAGTCCTAATGGGATTCAGAATGCCATCAGACTACTTTGTTGCAAGGGCGCATTTCTGGCTCATGTTCAATGTAGTGTTCACCAGGACCCAGAGGTCCTTCTCTGCAAAGCTACTTTCCAGTCAGTCAGCCCTCACTGTGAACTGACTGGTGCCTTGGGTTATTCCTCCCCAAGGGCAAGACTTTGCTGAACTTCATGAGATTCTTGGTAGCCTGTTTCTCCAGTCTGTCAAGGTACCTCTGAATGTCAGCCGAACCCTCTGGTCTGTCAGCCACTCCTCACAGTTTTGTTTCATCACCAAACTGCCTGAGGGCACACTCTGTCCTATCATCCATGTCATTAATGAAGATGTTGAACATCATTGGACCCAGTATTGACCTCTTGGGTATTCCACTAGTGACTGGCATCCAGGGGGACTTTATGCTGCTTATCACAAGCTTTTGAGCTTGGCAGTTCAGCCAGTTTTTAATACACCTCAGTCTACTTTTCTAGCCTGTACTTCATCAGTTTGTCGATGAGGATGTTACGGGACAGTGTTGGAAACCTTCCTGAAGTCAAGATGAAGAATGTCTACTGCTCTCCTCTTTTATATACTTAGGGAATAGGCTGTATGATAAAGGTTACGTTGCAGAAAAATCTCAAGTGCCTTCTGTGACCTGGGAAATAACTATCTCAGATCTTGAGTATCTAATTGGAATTATTCATCAGTGATTCCTTTCTCCCATGAATTAATTCCATCTGACTAATGAATGGTGGTGTTATGTTTATTTGTTTGTTGAAATTACTTCATTTTCCCCATGCAATGTTGATATTTAAAACTAAGGACTGACACTTAAATGTCTGGCTTAAGCCAGCCTTGAATGTTTTTACAGTGTAACCGCTGTATGTACAATCTAGGTGCAAACTTGAGGCATTTTTAAGAAAAATTGAAAAAAGGCGTTGATAACTGCATGTAGTTCATAACAATTTCAGTAGAAATTATACGTACTACATAAAGATGAAAGGTCAGATGAAAGTCAAATGGCTGCTTTCTATACTGTAAAAGCACACTTATGTACCATACTTGTGTCTGCATTTCTCTTAGCTTTTTCCTTTATTCCCATCTGTATTTTTTGTTCAGTTGCACATGAGTACAGTGTGATTGTAGCAGTATTTTTCTGTTTCGTTTAACCCTGCACACTTGCTTACTACATGATTAGTATGAACAAGTTTTCTGCTCCATAGTTACAAAATTTAAGGCTAAGATGTATTGTATCTTGTTAGGGTTACCATTACTGTGTTTTCTGGTGTACAAACTGCACATTTGTCTCTTGGAAAACGATGCCTAAAACTAAGGCTGGATTTTAAATACTGAACCTACACAGCATCAGCAGCTTTCCTGCTGATTCCGCTGTGCTGCTGGCAGTATCAGAGGCAGCAGTCAGGAAAGCAGCAGGAGCTATGGCAGCAGCAGGTGCGTGATTAACACAGTGCTGCATCTTTACACGTGAGCAAGTGGTAAATTTATAGACTTATGAAGTCTTATCTGTGTACAGGCTGGCTCCAAAGTAGACTAAGAAATGAATTGTCTTGCTTTCCCCCCAAAAATGCTACTTAAATGTGTAAATGCAATGGTAGTAACCAAAGGGGAAGAAACAATGTTACAAGCATGAAGAATTTGCAGAAGGGACTGGGAGTCAGTTTGCATCATGGATCTGGAAGGCTGTCTTTACCTGTGCAGTATATGTGACAAGCCCTTTTAATAAACAACCAGTTTAGTTGTATGACTATTGAGTCCCTTCATAATTTTCATGGTACTTGCTACAGAAAAATAAAGTTTCATTTTCGGTGGAATCAGAAAGATTTTTGCAGCCTTCAGACATGACATAAAAATGAAAATAATGCCACATACATGCTTTTACAACATTAGGGAAAATACGCTTCATAAGGAAGTAACCAAAACTGAAAAGAACTTTTATCAGACAGTTTGCAAATATTGTCTCTCTTAATTGTATCTCAGATCCTGCTGCACCAAACCTAACAGTCTCCTTCAGGTGAAAATTGGGCTTCTGATGTTTACCCTTAGTCTCATAGAGCAATCAGCATGGTGTTATGAAATATATACCTTAAACTGTGCTGAGACCAAAAAGCACATACTCAGTTTGTATTTAGCTTTTAGGGGTACAAATACAGAATTAATGTGTTCAGCATTCTTTGCATTGAGTAAAATATAGTTGAGGTTATTGATGACTATTTTAATGTTGCTTAATGCATTATTAAAAGAAAAAATTTAAATAACATGTTAGATCATATTTAGTATGACTTAATGAAAAGTCAGATACTTGTCTGAAGTTTACTTACAGGTTTAATTTGTATATATGTGCTCACAAGCCAAAATGTTGTCCTATGTTTCTCAACTTTTTCTTTTCAATGTATTCTTTTAAGCTGAAAGGTAAAACAATTTAAAATCAAATTATATATGATTAAGTAATACTAAGGCAATAGAAAACATACATCAGAATAAGTGTGATTTTCTTTAACTTGTAGAACATCAGTAGGTGTTAGGCAGCTGTGATACACTTACATTTAAAAGGAAAATATTCCAGTCAGTTCTGTCTGAGTATTATTAAACTTCTGATTTAACATTTTAGCTAACCATATTTATATTGATAAATATAACTTTCATTTTGGCAGATAACTGCAGTTATCTTTGGTTGGCGTTCCTGAGGAAGAAGGGATTTTGTAATCAATCTGTGTCTCTGCCTGTCAGCCTAACAGTTTTTTTGCCCAGTTGTAAACAAAGTTAGTAGGGTAGGAATGTCTCAAAGACAGGAAAACTCGCAAGTTCATGAAACCTGAAAGTCTGTTGTAGTGTACTTTCTGGAGAGGTCCTTATTGTCGCAAGTTTGAAGAATCTCAAACGTTCGTTGCATGAGGACTTGCAGGCCAAACCCTTACACGTTTTAAATGGACACTGATGCACTGTCTTCAGGAGATCTCGGTAAATGCTGGGGGTGGGTACGGTAGGGTGGAATTTCTAAAATTACTTTCAGCTTTAAGAAACATCCCATTGAATCATCAGGGCCACCAAGTAGCTAGGGAAATGTGTGGATAGACGAGTGGTGCGGACTGTTTTTTGTTTGGTTGGGTTTTGTATGAGGCAAGGAAAAGTAATATGCCCTTACACTGTAAGAGAAAAGACGGAGACTTATCAGGCTGAGATAGAAATTTGCATCAAAGGACATAAGGGGATGTGTTGCTGAGGCTGATAAAAGGAGTAGATAAGAAGAATGTCTCTACTTTGTGATCTATGATGAAAGAGGACAAGGAATGAAGAATAATAGGGTAAAAGGCCTGTGAGATTCTCCTGATAATGTGTGAGATGGAAGGGAAAGTGGTGTTAGGTATTGTGAGGGTGTCAAAGGTGATTAATAGAATTGGGGCAGTTGGCACGGAATTAAACTGGTGTGAGAAATTAGAATAGCACAATACGCTTTTTGGAATAGAGCAGTATGTGTCCATTTTGCTTGTTGAATTGAGATGATTTACTGTTGATTCCCTCTATCACATATGAGACAACAAATATGTTAATATTAGATTGTAAGAATTTAAGTTTAGAAAGAAAATACAAAACCAAATAATTCTAATATGATTTTCATTAGGAAAAAAATATTTTTATAAAGAGCATAATGTCTCTACATCTGAATACTGTTGAAGTTTTTCACTAATAAAATATTGGAAGACTTCACGTTTAAAATCAAAACTATGTTAAGCTTTTAGATTACACTTGCCTTTAGAGCCCTTGTTACTTATTTAATCCCCAAATTACCCATGATTGACACAAACTTGGCATGCTCTTGTTCTATAGTTCAAAATTACAGGTGCTGGAAATAGGGTTATTACACAGAGGAAGTGAATTGCCCATAATTTTCCCATTTCCTGCTTGGATATTACAAGTTTTATCACAGACTGTGTTCATATCTGGGCCACGACAGGTAGGAGTGCGAGGTTGGAATAACTGGTTGCTAGGAGCTGCTGTTATAAAAGTGGATAAAAGGACTTTTTATGCCATCATCACAACCCAATTAAGCTTTTTAATACTTTACTTCTAAGAAATCATCCTTACTTTCTTTGTAAATCAAATAAATATTTGGCCCTTAGACAAGCCCTACTTTTGATTGCAGAATCACTATGATTAAATGTTGCCTTTACCTGTGGGAGACAGACACACATGCACAGATATATATTTTTTGCATCTACTTGCCACAGTTTTTCTGTGGAGTCACTTGCTCCTTTAAATATTCTGTGTCTCTATGATCACAAAAAAAAACAAAGACTGAAAAAGGAAAAAATTGGAAACAGTGTTTTGGTTTGACTTGGAGTTTGCAGAGCTAGAGGGAAGTACTGGAGCACTGCACAGCTGACACAGGTACCTAACACTAAATTACTTACCACCTCCCAAGCCAAATAGCTGAGGATGAGCAAGCACCTGTTGGACTTAATACCAGTCCTCTTTAGCAATGTGCTCAAGTTGCCTTGCAGCTTTATTCTCTTCCTGTTTACCCATCCCCGATTGTTGTTCCTGATGAAATAGTTCTTGAACTAGAATTTGTGGATGCTTTAAAACTAAAGGCAGTTGGAAAACAGCAACAAACAACTCAACGGGCTAAAGCTTTGTCTGAGCTGTTACTGTTTTATGCTTTGTTTCATTTTTAGTGATTCTGTATTTCTTTGAATATTTTTGATGTCCTGCACATGAATAACAGAACAAATTCTTACCTAGCAGGACAACTCCTGTCATTTCAATAGAAGGTGCATTAATGAGGATCCATTCTTAAGTGCTTTTTTGATTTTGTAAGCCTTTTATAAACATTCCATTTTGCGCTTGAACACAAAGACTCATAATAAGACCTGTGACTACATTAAGTGTTTGCATTCTGTGCTTCCGTCTTACGTACTTGCACTGTTTCTGCATAATACCTGAGTACTTGACTTTCTATTTCAATTATTTGTGAAGCAACCCTGTTAAAAGCTTTTAGAAGGTCTAGTTGAGTGATTTTTTGGTTTGTTTCCACAATTGTTATTTTATTCAATGCTGTTGGAATTAATTTATGGGGATTTTCCTTCATAGATAGTGTTTCGTTACACCATGTCATGTTCAAAGCTTTCTGAGCAATTTCAACTTCTGTTTGTTTATTAGAAAACAGCCAAGAAAGGAGTGAGGTTTGACAATAGCAATATTTTCTTAGTTACATTTCATCTACCGATCTAATTTCTTGTGGGTGTATCCAGGTCATCTTGAACTATACTAGCTACCTGCTGTAACTAGTACTTTCCCTTCTTTGTGGATTATATTTCAGCATAGCCTTTCCCACTGCAATTGACTGTACAACTTCTTGCTCTTTTCCTCATCTGACTCAATTCCCTAAAGAAGAAGGGCTATGTGTCTGTATGACGCTCTTCCTTTGCCTTTTGACCACAGTTATAGGAAAAGTAAGGAAAAAATCTCATCACCCCTTCAACACAAGAGAGAAAGGGAAAAATTACATTTTCTGGCTCATAAAATGATGCAACCCTTCAGCTGAAGTAGACAGTTTTTCTCTTATGGGAAGTAGCACTTAAGCACGATTTCTTCTGAAAAAAGAGCCATGTTCCATTGGCACCAACAGAAAATCTCCTTAATTCATACTAAAAAATGAGCGAGCTCTGCCTTCCAAATCAAATGCCATAAAAAAACCCTAAAGTCTTCTTTGTAAGCCTGGGAACTGAAAGTCAGTCTAGGTTTGCTCCTGAGACATGCCACTAATGATTTTCTGCCTTTAGTTATGCTTAGATGTAATCTCGGAGTCTTCACTGAGATTACAAACCTAAATTACAGTTCTTTGCCGGTGAAACTGAAGCATAAATGAGCATAAGAATTAAAGGCAAAGCCCAACTAGTATTTGATTTTGCATGGGTGCGTTAGTTATGGATGTGAAAACAGCATTAAAAAGGCTTTTCTAAGCCCCTGAGGGTTATGTCAAAATGTGAAGACTTGGGGTTGTATTTTTAAGAGTTATTTTTAACTTGTCTCGGGTTGCAATCTGTTTCCCAACACATTCCTGTGAGTATTTTTCTGTGAACAACTGAGGAAGAGACATGTTGTAGCATGGGGTGAGAATGAGTGCTGAGAATAGGAGCCATGGCTGTGTGGTGGTGTCACTTGGCAAGCTCAGTAAGTAGGTGTCATCTAAGACGGGCCTTTCTACCTCACTAGGTCACTTGGGAGGTAAGTTCTAGGTCTTAAAAGTCTATCTGCATTAAATAAGATGGTGAAATGAGAGAGTTGGCTTCACTGTGCTATCAAATATGGTCCCATATGCTGGAGCTACAAATAGAGTCACGTTAAAGAATTTCAAATATATTTGCATATTTATTTAAATGCAGGAGAAGGAGAGGAAATCTGTACAGGCAAAAAAAACCAAATAAACATAATTCAATCAGGTAATCCTGTATACAGGGGACAAGTTTTATAGGTAAACAAATAATTTCATTGATAATTTTACGTTTATCTGTCCTTTTTTTACATAATAAACTGCTGTTTTGTGAGATTGTTTTACAGGTGTTTTGTATTCGTTCAAAAGATTTCTCTCCTCCTCTCTTCTAATTAAGTAAATAAAAGGCTGGTTTGGTTCTCTGCTCTAATAAAATAATGAAAAATCTTTAGGGGCAAGGGAACATTGCTATTATAATGCAGGTTCTTGCTTACAGATTTAACAGACTCTGTATAATGAAAGAAGAGAATGCTTATTCCTTCTTGTGAAAAACGTTTTATCTATCCTTTTTGTCAATCAGAAAATATGAACTAAAACATGAAATCATCTCGGAATAATTTTTATGATTTTTGGTATCTACACAAAAGCATAATATTACTATGCTAGTAATTTGCAGACTGCCTGTGTACTATATGTTTTTCAGTAGTAAACAAATAAATATTTCAGGAGGTTTTTGTGAAATCACAAATTTCAAAGAATTAGTTCAGGTTCTCTTTCTGCTTTTTAAAAGGCATTTGTTGTAGGCAGGCACTACTGGGCCAAAATGATCAACTTACTGGCATTAAATAATTTTCCCATTTACTTTTCATGTTCAATTTCAGCTGGCACCACAAAAGCCAATTAAACAATTCATGGTTTATTTCTGCAGATTTTACTTTAAGTAACTGGAGAGAGATGTAAATTATTAAACTAGTAGTGTGTGTCAGGAGCTAATGAATTCCAGATGAAAAATATTTACCCATTATGTGGGGTTGTATCTCTACATGTCTTTTCCAACAATCATACACTTTTTATTTCTGGGCATTGGATACTCTGGTTTTGTTTATTGATTTTTAAGAGATCCCAGCAGTATTAAAATAATCTTCATTTCCCACACAGTTTTATTCAGGACAAATGACCTTTTAATGATATGTTTCAACATGGAAGGAATATATCAGAATTGTCACGGTTCAAATACAAATTGTATTTCAATACGATTCATTATGTAGACCTACTGCAGAGAAAAGTTTTACCATTACTAGCAGGTAGATGTTTTCTGTCATTATCTAGGGACCTAGCCATTCTCCCAGTAAGATTAACATATGCATGTACTCTTTTATTGGGTTAAAAATATAAGGCTGAATTGTAAGCTCAGCTCCCACTGCCACCAGTGACTAACTTGTTTTTAATGGCTGTTGAAAAAAGTTGGCATCTTGGGTCCTGTGTATTTCCATACCTGGGGAGTTTTGGTGAAATGTTTGTGGACGTAACTGTGTCTTAGTCAAACAGTTGTTCACAATTTTGACATAGAGTCACACTAGTGAACTAAAGTCCAGTCATACAGAAGCTGGTTTGCATTTCCCGCCACCAGGAGCTGAGAATAAACTCTCATCTCCAAGTCTTTTGCTTAAATATAGCTCCATTCTTTAGCAAAATTAAGTAATTAATGAATGATGTCAGCTAAATTTCTACGTGGATGAGGTATAGCTACCACCTCAGTTTGATTTTTCTTTAGAACTACTTTTGTGTTGCAGTGAACTGCCCCCTAGAGCCAAATGCAGTATGTAGAGTTACTTATGGATCAAATAAGCTTCCTGCTCAGGACCTGTTCAAAGGTCGTGCTGGAATTTTTAACCTGTACATAAGCACATTAAATCACTGCAGTAGAAAAGTCCATGAACAAAGCCACCAGGCTGGCTGCCTTCTGGGTTTTTTTCTGGTTTGTGGCAGTCTGAGTCAGGGAATTCTAACACGTTTTTGGAGACAGCAGTGATTTACTCTGAGTTTATAAAAGGTGAAGAGTGAAACACAGACTGATAGAGTGTGATGAATATTCATGGCCGATTTCTATACTTTCCAACTACTTTTTCAGTAGTACAACTGCTAGAAATGGATTATATTCATAAATGAATATTCATAGAACCATAGAATGGTTCAGGCTGGAAAGGACCTTAAATATCATCTAACTGCAATCCTCCTGCCATGGGCACTTCCACGCTTCCACTAGACCAGGTTACTCAAAGCCCCCTCCAACCGGACCTTGAACATTTCCAGGGAGGGGGCCTCCACAACTTCTCTGGGCAGCCTGTTTCGGTGTTTCACCACCCTCAGAGTAAAGAATTTCTTCCCAGCATCTAATCTAAATCTACCCTCTTTCAGTTTAAAGCCGTTACCCCTCATCCTATCACTACAATCCCTCATAAAAAGTCCCTCCCCATCCTTACTGTAGGGCCCCCTTTAGGTGCTGGAAGGGGCTGTAAGGTCTCCCTGGAGCTTTCTCTTCTCCAGGCTGAACAAGCCTAATTCTCTCAGCCTGTCTTCATTGGAAAGGTGCTCCAGCCCTCTGATCATCTTCATGGCCTCCTCTGGACCCACTCCAACAGGTCCATGTCCTTTTTATGTTGTGTGCTCCAGAGCTGAACACAGTATTCCAGGTGGAGACTCACAAAAGTGGAGTAGAGGGAGAGAATCAGCTCCCTCGACCTGCTGGCCATGCTTTTTTTGATGGAGCCGAGGATATGGTTGACAGTACTTAATTCACTTAATATGGTTGAATACTTAATTCACAAATAAAATATCTTTGTTTCTGGCATTTGAAGTTAAAGCAGGGACACCTCTCACTAGACCAGGTTGAATGAATGAATTCAGTATGAATTTTCTCTACTTAAAATTAGCTATTCTGGATGTTAGTCTAGTATACTCTTCCTTTCTAAATTTAAAAACCTTGGTTCTTTCTTCAGGGAGCTCATTAAAGGGAAGATCTGGGCAGAGCTACCTCATTGATTTAGGATCCTACCACAATGGTTAGCATAGAGTTAATTGGTTTTTATTTTGTGTAGTTCATGTTGAATACTGCTATACTTCATAGACTCATAGAATGGTTTAGGTTGGAAAGGACCTTGAAGATCATCGAGTTCCAACCCCCTGCCATAGGCAGGGACACCTCTCACCAGCCCAGGGTGCCCAAGGCCACGTCCAGCCTGGCCTTGAACACCTCCAGGGACGGGGCTTCAACAACCTCTCTGGGCAACCTGTTCCAGTGCCTCACCACCCTTAAAGTGAAAAACTTCTTCCTAATGTTTAATCTAAACCTGCCCTCTTCCAGCTTAAAGCCATTCCCCCTCGTCCTATCTCTCCATGCCCCAGTAAAAAGTCCTTCCCCAGCTCTCCTGTAGGCCCCCTTTAGGGACTGCAAGGCCACAACAAGATCTCCCCGGAGCCTTGTCTTCTCCAGGCTGAACAGCCCCAACTCTCTCAGCCTCTCCTCATAGGAGAGGTGTTCCATCCCTCTGATCATCCTCATGGCTCTCCTCTGGACACGCTCCAGCAGGTCCATGTCCCTTCTTATGCTGGGGACTCCAGAGCTGGATGCAGTACTCCAGGTGGGGTCTCACAGGAGCGGAGTAGAGGGGCAGAATCACCTCCCTTGACCTGCTGGCCACACTTCTTTTGATGCAGCCCAGGATACGGTTGGCCTTCTGGGCTGCCATCGCACATTGCTGGCTCGTGTCAAGCTTCTCGTCAATCAGCACCCCCAGGTCCTTCTCCACAGGGCTGTTCTCCAGCCGTTCCCCGCCGAGCCTGTATTTGTGCTTGGGATTGCCCCGACCCAGATGTAGGACCTTGCACTTGGCCTTGTTGAACTGCATGAGGTTGGCTTGGGCCCACCTCTCCAGCCTGTCCAGGTCCCTCTGGATGGCATCCCTCCCCTCCGGCGTGTCTGCCTCGCCAAACAGCTTGGTATCATCAGCAAACTTGCTGAGGGTGCACTCTACCCCACTGTCCATGTCGCTGACAAAGATGTTGAATAGTACAGGTCCCAGTACCGACCCCTGAGGAACGCCACTCGTCACTGCTCTCCACTTGGAGACTGAGCCGTTGACCGCAACTCTTTGAGTGTGACCGTCCAGCCAGTTCTTTATCCACCGAGTGGTCCATTTATCGAATCCATGTCTCTTCGATTTAGAGACCAGGATATCGTGTGGGACAGTGTCAAACGCTTTGCACAAGTCCAGGTAGATGACATCAGTAGATCTTCCCTTGTCTACCACCGCTGTAACCGCTTCGTAGAAGGCCACCAAATTTGTCAGGCATGACTTGCCCTTGGTGAAGCCATGTTGGCTCTCGCCAATCACCTCCTCATTTTCTATGTGCCTCAGCAGAGTTTCCAGGAGGATCTGCTCCATGATCTTGCCAGGCACAGAGGTGAGACTGACTGGCCTGTAGTTTTCCAGGTCTTCTTTATTTCCCTTTTGAAAATAGGGCTTATGTTTCCCCTTTTCCAGTTGGCAGGAACCTCGCCAGACTGCCACGACTTCTCAAATATGATGGCTAGTGGCTTCGCGACTTGATCTGCCAGTTCCCTCAGGACCCGCGGATGTATCTCATCAGGTCCCATGGACTTGTGCACCTTCAGGTTCCTCAGGTGGTCTCTCACTTGATCTTCGTCTACAGTGGGCGGTGCTCCGTTTTCCCAATCCTCGCCTTTGCATTCTGCGTCTTGGGCAGTGCGGCTGCTGTCCTTGTCTGTGAAGACTGAGGCAAAAAAGTCATTGAGTACCTCAGCTCTGTCTCTGTCCTGGGTAACCAGTTCTTGCGTATCCTTCCGGAGAGGGCCTACATTTTCCCTAGTCTTTCTTTTCTCGCTTTTTTTTTCTCTTTTCTAATCTTCCACATTAATATTCCTTTCATTATTTCTTTTAAAATACATTAAACTCCATGAATCAGGTTTTCAAGTAGATCAAGAAGATTCCATTCTGCCATCTGCAAAATGCCATGGCTTATTCCCAGGTACAGCCCTCCAAGACACGATTGTGGTAGCAGTGTGGAGTAGAGTTATTAACAAAAGCAGTGGCTGGCAAATATTGCCTGACTTTCTGCAACGTAATTTGGTTTTAAATATCCGTATACATCTGCTGCTTAACCTTTTCCTGCCTAATGGAAAACACACATCAAAATCAGTCTGCGTATACTAAAGAACAGCCTGTCACGTAAATGAATATATTAACGGCAACTAAAGCAGGGCCTGTCAATTACTAGGAACATTAATTATTCCATTAATAATGACTTAGTTTAAATCTTGTTTTAAAGGCATATTGGACAATGCAATTCATTAATTTCATTTGAGGTTTCAGCCATGTGTGCTAATTGAATTATATATATTTTGGCATAGTAGAATTTCCATTATGTTTCCATTCCATCTAGTTCTCATCTGTCTTTCCTGGAAAAAATTAAATGCTGCCATTAAGGACACTCCTTGAAGCTGAATAGTGAGGCATATTAAAATATGTATTACTGTGCAGACTGAACTGCATAGAGTTGAAAAAAAACCCTAATTTTTCCACACTGTAATTTTGAAAGTTTGCATAGTTTCCCCCTAATGCACTGAATATCTTGTCTCATTTTTTTTCATTGCGGAGGAGCTAATTAAATGATAAATTAAAATCCATGGTTATTTTGAAATACATTTCCAACTTTCTCTTTTCCCTTTTTCTCTTTGTACTTTTCATTTTCATAACTTTGTCTTTGGAAATTTCGTTTTTTTTTTTTTTTAAAGTAATTTCTTTTAAACAGATCCCTTAATTGTGTGATATATAGTCCACATGTATAAAAATGTGCCATTAATATATTACAGAAATTTTGTGCTATGTATTAATCCTTCAAAATACCTGTTTCCTCAGGTTAATCAACTGGACAATTGAGAAAAGAGTTTTAGAATGCATTTTAAGTTTCAATATGTGAAAACAATTCCTAATCTGAAAAAAATATTTCTTCTTGGAATATTGTTTGACAAAGAATTCTTTACCATCCGTATTTCCCATTTTATGTAAATATATCTTAAATAACTAGAAATGTTTAAAAGTTAAGCCACTATGCAATTGTATGTTCAGGGAAATTCAGCTGTTACTGGGAGAACAACGAAAGTGCTCAATTCAACTGAATATATTTACTAGCATGCATTCAAGTATGCCCTTAGGTTGAACAAATTGCAGTCAAGACTACTTGATCAAACCAAGGAGATACCATATTCTCAAGTGCGAACTGCTCAGTGGGACATGATCCTGTTCCGGTTTAAGCTTTGCTTTAGTCTGAGAGTGACAAATATCACTTTGCCTCAAGCCCAACTCTGAAGGCTGGGCCAAATCTTCCTTGCTGTGTGCTCGGTTTAGGGCTTGAAGATGCAGTCTAGGACCTCATCCTGGCAGGCCCGACTTCTGTAAATGCTGAGCTACACTCAGAAGCTCACAACTCCTACAACTGAGCTACAGTTTCTTCATTTCTTTAATGTGCAGCAGTCTTTGATTGCTTGCTGTCCTCACCCATATGTTGTCTGCATGGAGACCACATAAGTGCCCTTTAGGTGTCATTGCTACCTGTTCAGCCATTTCTGTGATATTAAATTGGAAGAGGGGACCATGGCATTGATTTCATCCATGTGATTAGCACTCAACATACACAGGCATAAATTATATGTGCTGTGTGACCATGCAAGATTTCTCTGATTTACAGAAATGTTCAACACACTTTCTTGTTTTTTTGAGGATCACAGTCTGTGAATCTGTTTGTGGTAAGCTTGTTCCAGGCTTAATTGCTCCTAATCGTGTGTATGCAAATAGTGCTGGTGCTATTTCTGATATAAATTTATGCCCAGTTTACATATTCATGTTTTTATGATTTTTTTCTTCTCAAATGTATTTATTTTCTGTGGGATTTTGTTACTGATTTTGAGTTGAGGTTGGGATTATCTTTTTTTTTTTTTTTTCTTAAAAACTTCATTTTGGGGCTCCCTTTCTTACTCAGCTGTCTATTAGACAAAGTTGCAGAAGTACCTGATCCGTATTAACGGACTGCAGACTTTCTGGGTCAAGCATCTCTTTGTCATAATCATATTGGTTCTGTCTTTCCAATCAACATCCCATTAAGGTGTCTAAGGAAGTCTGGCAATTAGGACAGATTTTATCTTCCTCGAAAGCTTTCTGTGACCAGAGATTTGCGTAGCATAGCAGGTTGAGGCCAAGATGTTCTGAAATAGCAAATAACCAACAGTCTTAAATGCAGTTGCGATGGCAGTGATTCGGGTGAAATTCCCTATTTCACTAGTGGCTTGATTTAATTTTAAGTCATTGATGCTGTATTTTACTTCCTATTCTGCAAAATATTGCTTACAGTCTTTTATGGGGGATTGGTATTGATAGATGGATTCAAAACTGCAAACTGTTCACTAGGAAAGATTATAGAGAACCAGGAAATAAATACTACTATAAGCAGAAATCTATTCTGAAAAATGAATCCAGAGTAGCTGGAACTGATAACTTGTGTTTACTGCTGGTTTAACTATATTTAGAGCAAAGTATTGCATCATTTTTTGAAGAAGATGATTCTGTTCGATCTGAAGAAAAACTCTCAATATATTTCATTCTTTGTTGGGGAATATTGAAGAGGACATTAAATCTATGCTAGCTGGAAGCTGAAAGTCATTTAAAAAGAAATCTTAAGAGGGATGTTCTTTCCTAGGGATGTGATTTTTTTTTTTTTTCATGGAAGGTCTACACCTACATATAGTTAAGGTTTAGCTGTCTGTGTGTATTACACAGAAAACTGGCATTTTAATGACATTCCTATTTTAGGACCTATTTGGTGGCAGTTCTGAGGTAGAAAGCTAGACTGACCGAGACTCCTATGAAGTAATTTTTTTGATTCATTAACATACATCCTAGCAATAATTATTTGAAAATCTAAGAGGGAATGTTTCTCTGGTCTCTACAGATCTGTAATGCCCAAAGATTGGAAGTTGGCTCAAAGCAGATATATTCGTGTCCCTCCATCCTATGAATTCAGTAGTGGGCTGTTGGACATGAACAGTTTTCATTCTTTCCATATCAAGTATTAAAAAAAAAAAAAAAAAAAAAAAAGACAGGGGGAACAGTACCAAAAATACTCTCTAAAAGAAAGTGTCATTTATGATGGTTGGCAGCTTCTTGTCTCCGTAGTACATTTTGGCTATTAATCTTATGCACACTTTAATTTCTTTTTTTCCTTCTACATTCACATTTCCTTTCCTGTTTTTGTAGGAGATAAAAAACACCTATCTTTTCCATTTTCAGAGCCATAACGTGCTTGAGTTCTTATTCTGAGCAGGATAGACTTGTTGAAGGAGAAAATGAGTAATGCGAGTCTTTCGGCTGTGACTGCTTTATATCCCATGTGAGTTTTCACCCATTTTTGCTTCTTTATTAGCACCTTTCACTTTTTGTCAGCTACAGCAGATTGAAAACTAATGATGAGGTCCAGCTGCTAAGCTAATGCTGACAGAGAACAAAATCATTTTGGAGTAGGCAAGTAAATTCCTCTGTAATCTGATTCAGTACTTTTGGTATGAGAGATATTGTTTCTATTCAATTCAGGCAGAACTCTGTCATTTGGATATGAAATACTGTAAGAAGTCGGGCTCTTTGAAGAGTCAACTAAATCCTCAATTAAACTACATCGCCCCGTTATTTGTATTTACTGCTTTTAAATCAGCTACCACAAAAACTGTTGTGGAAAGAAAGCCTCACAAGGTTATAAACAACACGAGAGGGACTTGAATAATTTAAACAAGCTGCACGAAATAATTGGATGCCATACACTGCTTATGATCAGCCACTCCAGTTCTTTTCCTTGTTGTCAGTCTTTTGATCCTGTGCCTGACATTAGACAAAGGAGTGGCAGATACAGAAAACTAGGTGGCTGGAGCAGAGAGGAATGAGCTGACAAATCAAACACCGTATCAAAAAGAACTACCAAAATCGAGGTGTGACTGCTTAATTTATCATACAAAGAATCTGAGACTGGATAGGTCTAGTGGGAATGGTTAATTTTCGTCTCCCTCAGTACTTTTAATCTATTTTTCTGATCCCTTTTCTCATTTTAAGAGCTTTTGTTTGGTTCGTTTGGTTTTGTTTTGTTTTTAAGAAAGAAAGGACGTTCCTTATTAAAACTTCAATTGCTAACAGGGAGTGAGGTGTCCAGGTCACACTGATTGTCCTTTCACCCAGAGGAGAGAATATGGCTATATGATTAGTATCTTTCTTATCCACTGCAAGATTGTAAGAAAGAGCCATCTTTTATGTGCTCCCACACTTCCTGTATGACAACATATCCTTTTATGAGAGCCCTAAAAAAGGTAGCACTGTGTAAAGACTTAGGGATTAGTTCTGGCTTCTTACTTTTGGATCTTAGCAAATGCTCTGACTACAGCCATTGCACACAAAAAAATAACAATGCAATAAATGTGAGAGTGAATATGCCCAGCAGAAGACATTAGCTTATAGATTTTCACGATGCTTTCCTTTATGGAAAGTTATTAGAAGACTTTCAAACATGTCAGGATTAGAAAATGTCATGCAGGGAAGCACTGAGAACCTGTGTTCCAGTTCTCAGGTCTAGAATGATGCTAAAGAATTATTCAGATTAGGATAAGAAATTTCATAGGAAGTCCTGCTCAGCCAATACATACACTCAGTGCTGGGTGCAGAGAGCATCTGCCAGGTTTGTTGGACATGTGCAAATACCAGTTTCCTCAGAAGATGAAACCTTGGTCAAATTTGGATAGCATAGTCTGCCATCCGAATTTAAAACCTGTATCGAAAGTAAACAGAACAGTGAAAAAAGGGAGGTAGGGGTGCAGAACTACTGTTAACAGAGCTTGTGTCTCTCTGTGACTTTGAACCAGTTGTGATGATGTTTTTGAAGAAGAGAGCAGCATACTAGAAGTCATGACAGGGAAACTGAGATCAGACAATAAAGTTATGAACAAAACAAAAGATGGTCTAGGAATCCTCTTTATATATGGGAACTTTAAATAATAGGAACTTTTGTCTGACTTAAACCATGAGTGACATAATCCCTTTCAGCTTTAATCATCCTGTTGTCACTACAAGTTTAAACATTAAACAAAATTACTGTTCAAGAAATATAACGGCTATAACACGGATTTTTATGATCAATCTAGGTACTTCTTTAAAAGTATTTTAAAGGAAAGTCATTGCATGAATAACGACATTGTAAAATTGGAGACATAGCTCCAGTGTTTATTGTGCCTCAGCACATGTAAACATTTTAAATATGTTTAAGTTAGCATTAAAAAAAAAAGTTTTATTGTCTGAAGTAAAACATTTAAAATTTGAATCTCTAATCTGTGGACAGAGTTGCTGTCTTTAAAGATTTTGT
The DNA here is from genome assembly GCA_017639485.1 of Pluvialis apricaria. Classification (NCBI taxonomy): domain Eukaryota; kingdom Metazoa; phylum Chordata; class Aves; order Charadriiformes; family Charadriidae; genus Pluvialis; species Pluvialis apricaria. The sequence continues at coordinate 30,110,492 of CM030014.1, forward strand.
AGACCGAATGCTGATGTCTGTACACTTGTACAATACTTTTGCCTTTAATATTTTTTGCAGTGTTCTGAGCATCTCATGAGAAGAGGCTCTTGGTGATTCACAAGAGGGAAGAGAGTGCAGATTCATAGAGTTCTAAGTAGCGTGGATTCCTTAGCCTGAATAGGCCCTACCACATACCTGCATCTTATTTGGGACCAGATCTTGCAATCTGCACCTCGGGTAATCACTTGACGGGAGGGGTCACAAATGGTCACATTATATTCAGAATGAACGAGCTCTTTAGATCTTCCCCACATACCCTGGGGGTTGATAAAGTTATGACAGTTTAAAACAAAAATTAAAAAATTAAGCGTATATATATGAACTTTGAGATCCAAAAATAGGTGTCTGAATTCAGGAAATCCTGACATGCATAGAGTAAATTGTACAATTACTGCCTTGGTATATTCCTGGTAGATTGGTAAAAACAGTTTGCTGGCTCTGACTCTTGAAAATCTAGCCACGTCTCTTCTTAAAAATGGCATGATGGCTTCAGGGATAAGCTGCGTATGTCTTGTTCCCTCATTTCTCCACCAAAGATGCTTTTCAAGAGATAGGTCTCTCTAAATAGCACTAAATTCTGGTATTTACCCTACGTAAGGTAGGATAGGGACCAAGGATTACCGATTTCTTTACTGCTGTGGGGGTTTGACAAATCTGGATTAGGCACTGCCTTCACTTCACTATCACTCCCTTACAGCTTCTTGCCTGAGTTTAACCTGACTGTGCCTGGCTCTGTTGAACCTGTCTTGGGGTGGAATTCCACAAATTAATTATTATCAGGTTACAAGAATAATTTTAGATTAGAATAATAATCTTTCTGATCACTGGTCATACTAGGTCTGTCTGTAATCTATAGCAGGAAGACATCATGCTGCATTCTGTGATGCTTCCTGCCCTTTTCTCCATCAGCCACCTGCTGACAACTGGCTTCTCTGTTCGTAGCACAGGGATTTTCGACAATTCACTGTCATCTTGGTTTTACATCCCAGCCTGGGAGCTACAGTTTCACTAACCCTGACTGGAAGCAGGAATTTCATTGATAACTTATTCATTGTTCATTCAAAGACCCCTTAAGTATTTCTTTGGGAGACTTGCTTTCATCCTCATTTTGTTTTTTTTTTTTTCCTCATGCAGCACTATTTTTGATGCAATTACATGTAGATAGAATGCTTTTAAAAGAGATGGAGTGAGGTAGAATGCTTTTAAAAGAGATGGAGTGAGGAACTCTCATCGTTCATTTAAAATAAGTCTTTGTTATCCTGTGTTAGTAGCATTTTTAGTATAGAATCCAGAAAGCCACTCTGAATTGTTGGGTTTTTTTTTTGTTTGTTTTTTTTTTTTAAAGCCATCGTAAAAACAGAGTTGAAACTACATGGAGTATCTCAGAATGTTGCCAGCGCTACTGTGTCTACCTTAAGCCTTGTGTGTAATTCTACCAACAATGCCACTCAGTGGCATAAATCAATTGTGTGAGGATGATTGTGACTAAATGTTTTCAATATTGTAACAAACCATAGGCTGCCTGGCTGCCATTGACTTCATGGAGCTCCCTCTCTGGAGAACAAAGAATTAATGTAATAATGAATAATGGTTTTCCGCATTCCACCTGGATAATATATGTTCTGTCATCAGTTTTGTGGGAAGTTGAACTTTGCTCATGTAATTTTGAATTAGTGCTTTCACTGTTTGAAATCCAGTATTACCTAAGGAATTTCTGATTATTTTTTTATTGTTGCTTTTGCCTTATAAACAAGGCAAGATGATCTCTTAATCCTTGATAGCACAATCTGTCGAAGACCCTTCCAAAGCTCCTATCAAAGTAATGCTGTGATTGTGTTTTAATGTAGTATTTTCCATGACCGTTTTTCACTTCTGTTTTCAGGCTAAGAGAATAAAATTCAGGGGGAGGCACTGTGGAGACTGTGTAAAAATACCTGTATATTCCTGTGTCATGGCCGACAGAATCACTTTTGGGTGTGGTTGTATTCATGTTTCTTTGATTGGTACGTCAAAGTACTAGTGGCTTAAGTGATAAAAATAACTCTTAAATTATCTTTGTGAGGTCTGCAGTGAATTTAAACAGCAAGACTCTTGCATGGTTTTTTACACTTAGAGTGTATATGCACTATTAAAACAATAAATGTCGGTGTGTTGCGCATGTAAAAAAAAGTCATTGATGTTTTGAAATTTCCACTCAAAATGCCTCATTTGCAGCTGTTAATGGGGATTTTTGTGCTTTTTTCGTTCCTTTACATCTGTAAAAATAGAGAACAGTTTTCTGAAGTCAGTGGAACAATGCTATGAATAAACTGATGTGAGTGAGAGATCTAGTTCATCATTAAAACCAAAAAAAGTCATTATCAGTTCTGTTACCTGATTGCCCTGTACCCAGAACATAAAGCTGAGAATCAGAAATGGCAATATATTATGGTTTTAATAAAATATTTGATTCTTCTTGCTCCCGCCTGCAAAAAAAAAAAGGGGGGGGGGGAATCTCTGAAATTATGGACTAGAGACTAGAGCAAAGGGCAGTCATGTAAGCAGCTTGTGTGTAAAGGCCTGTGTATTTACACATTTGTTCCACTGTGGAAAGTAAACCATAAGAAACCATTTCAAAAGACCTACTAAGCCTGTGTCCTAGCACATATTTAATCAAAGGTTTTAGTTATTCCTCAGTGTCACTGACTTACCTGATGTTGATGAGCAGATACCAAGGATTCATCTGCTTTTGAGCTAAGATTCGTATGTTTGGTTTTTAGTTGCTAGTATTTTTCCACCTGCTCTCTGCAATACACATGTGTGCACGCGTGTGCTCTTCTGAGAATTCCCAGAATTCTGATGAAGAGGAGAAGGAGCTGCTACATCACCTGAAATGTGTCAAACGGATTGGTTTCTGATATCATCACACAAACTTGTACCAATGCGACAGCTGGGAAACTTTTTTTACCCCATTTACAGAACGTGGTTTGTAGGTGTAGAAGTTGACATACTTGATAATTCAAAAATCACAACTTGTCAAAAATGATAAGTGCTTTAATAACTTTCCTTTCATTATAATTTCATTTATCAGACCTGTAATATTCAAAATTCTTCAAGGGTTATTTGGCTGCATATCTCCATACAATTATGGCTGTTTAAGTAGTTATAATTGCTAAGTGAGCTATCATCGTATCTGGATAAGTAATTTTGACAGTCATAATGTACTAATTATGTTACCACACTGGGAGGATGACGAGGGTTGTTGCTGTTTTTTTTGCCAGTTGAGGCTGCCTATTTTTCATTAACTATGCAACTGATGTTAATTCATTTTGAACTGTTTGAAGAACTTCACTCAGGTGAGATTTACCTGCTTGAGAGCACCACAGTTCTCTGGGTTCCTTCTGGTCCACCAGACAGCATCATGCCCAAGAGCCCCATGAAGCAGCCAGGGAAACAAGTGGGTTTGTGAGTGGGCAGTTTTCAGTCCTGAATCCAAGTTGTTCCCAGTTGTTTGCTGGGCTTTGTGGAGGTGCCCCCCATCACGTGATTGTGTGTAGCTCTGTCCTGCAGACAAAAGCCTTGGCACAAGCATGGCTGCTTCCCGGTATTACTTCATTTCTAGGTGTTGTCTTCCTTTGCTGTTGGGTATCAGGTGCTGTTGTAATGGGTTTTTTACCCTAATCTCCCTGTCTGTTCATGGTGATAGAAGGACCTTGGAAAGGCTCCTGAGGAGACAGAGGTCACTGGGTGGGTGAGACCAGGGACGGATTTCCCACAGGAATAGCAGTTTAACCTGCGAGAAGCTGGTTAAAGTGCATGTTTTGCAAAAGGTGCCTAAATTGCAAACAGAGCTATGTACTAGGGGAAGAGTAACTGATTTCTTAAAGAAATGCATTGTTTGTCTCTTTGTGTTTCATTATTTTCCTATGTATTCAGTTTGCAAACAAATCATAAGCTTTTTCTAACTGTTAGATCTATAAACTCAGCCCAGTCTTACAGAGGCAAAACGTTCTGTCTAAAGTTTTACTGGGAATAAAGATTCCTTGGGCTCCCACTGATAACTGTTTGATCCCTCTATCTTCAAACTGTGCCCTTAAAAATACTTGTACAATCATGTTATTTTGCTCAAATACGATTATGACAGATGGCCTGGTCTTTAGGCTTTGTAACCACCTGCCGTTTCCAGTGAAGTACAGAGGATCAGCATTTACTCAATGTATCTGGAAATGAGGCTTTTAGTAAACAAGTCTGTTAATTATGTGGACGAAGAAGCATGATCCAGTTCACTCAGTTTTAGTTATGTGCTGCAGGGCTAATAGGAGAAGAAACTGTAACAGTTTTTTGTGCTCTGAGAACAAGCAGGTATGACTGAGTAAAGAAAACAAACTAGTACAGATAACACTTCCATTATTGGTCATTTCTGGAAGACAACTTTGCACTATATTCACAGAGAGAAAATACCACGTTTTAAATGAAATCGGAATGTTCCAAAATATGTAGGCATTTTCATGGCAGAGCTAACAGAGAAACTGTTTTCAGCAAATGCCCTGACAAGCAGTTAGTCAATTCCTCCCTCCAGAAAACCATTCATCACCCAAAAATTCAAGTCTGTAAATGTCCGCTAAAAACTGTGCTGACACAATGTTTGCTTCCCGGGGCTGGATCCAAGCATTCACAAAGTAGTACTGCCATAGCCAGTCAGATTCTCTTTGTCCACTTGTGATGGTGTAAATGCAAATGCCACTAAATATTGTCTAGTTTTAGCCACAAAAATGGCTTTGAATTAACTTTACATCTTGATAAAATACTTTGTTTGTGTTTCCTACCAAATATATTCAAATTAATATTATAATTTGCTTCAGAAACTGCAAATACAATTTGTTTCTTTACATTGTTGAGGAGCCATTAAATAGAAACTATATAGATATTTATTTGCACTTTCTAAATTGCTGAAATGATTTATTATTGTGCAATTTTCATGGTGTTACATTTTTATTGGTTTATATTGCACATGTATTTTAATAGTTGCATCCTTCATTCCATTAATTTCACATTAAACATTAAATTGCTATGAAAGTTCAGTCATAGCTCCTAAAGCATAAAAAATAAGCTTTGATCTTCACTTTCTAGAATGAAAGTGGGGATGGAATACAGACGAAGTAGAAAAATAATCTGTTCTCTCAGCAAGATCTGCGATATTATACTTAACAGCATCTGGTAACTGAGAGATCTGTGTTCATTTCTGTACTACAAAGTTTAATTTTATTGTGCTTCAGTTAACCAAGGATAATTTAGCCTTTAGCAATTACGGATTTTATCAGTACTCAGTATGGGAATACCTTTTACTATTGAAATCAATGTAAATTTTGGACCTAATCATTAAGACCCAGGTTGTATTTTTTACTTCAACTCTATTTTCAGGTAGTCTCCCCCCTACCCCCCCCCCCCCCCCCCCCCCCAGTGTGGTATCTAATTTGCTCAAAAAACAGGTACAGAAACATCCTTGGGAGTTCACATTATAAAACATTTAAAGTCTCTGTGCAAAGACTTATGTCTATAATTAAATTTATACCTCTCAAAACTCTCACAGAAAACTCTTAGAGATGCAAAATATGCATAAAGAAACAAAGATTTTAAGTAATTTAAAGGAATAGGTAATAAATCCAGGAATGTTTTGGTTCACCACGTGTTCACACGGTTTTTGGTACAAAAACTTAATCTAAGTTTCTATATAGGAAAAGTTACTTTTTACTACTGATCATAGCATACATGAGAGAGTAATGTTTGCAATTAGCCTGAGATTTCCTGGTTCACAATACCCCCTACCATTATAAACACTGTGCCAAGGGTCCGTGCTGCTGAAATTGTTTTGGTGGCTGGAGCCCCATCTCAATCACTGAATAGAACAGGACCTGTTACGGCTGACACTCCTGAATTAAAAAGCAAGGATCTTACTAAATTCTGAATAGGTGTAAGTTATTGTCTCAGAAGAATCTGAGATTTTGTACTGCTTAAGTATTTGTGCTGTTATTAGCAGAATCAAAAGCTGGAAATAAGGAACAAAATATCAAGAGGCAGTTGTTCAAGGGCAGCTCTGGAAATCGAGTTGGTCACCTCACACAGCTGAGGTGCTCACACCTCTAATGTGTGAAATATTAAGCATGAGTAGGCTAAGGTAGTCCTACACAAAGCAGTGGTGGGGAGTCTCTCTTGGATTTCTTTGCCTAAAAAGCAGGCTTTCTCATGAACTGCCTGTAAGTGACAATTCACTACAAACCTTTTCTGCAAAAAAACACAGCCATTTACTGACTGAACTATGGTCATTGGTTGAAACCATTTGATGACTTGTTGGTGACGGTGGGGAGAACAACCGTATGCTTAAGAAGAGCACAGTATAAAATGGCACCGATGCTTATCTTTATAAAGGCATGGTAGGAAACAAACTATGCAGAAAAAAAGAGGACATTGTAAGGCTCAGAGGGGTAAGATAAGATGAATATTTTTTTAAAAAAAATAATGATAGCAATTCTAAGTGTCCACACAAATTAGAGTGCAAATGATCTTCTAGTGAGAGATCTTCATTTACCTTTTCTTTTGATGAATTTATCTTCACTACGTGATTTCTATTCTGATAAAAGGCCAGATGTGATAATTTTGACTATGTTATTTTTCATTTATGGTGATGCTTTGTAGTAGAAGCATTTGTGTCCAAAGTAACTCATCACGTCTCGAGAGCCAATCCAAATTATGACTTTACACTTGGAGCGGAATATTTCAGATTATTTAAAGGCAGACAAGTGGAAATAAAAACAAATGAAAAAAAGCCATGATGAGGAGGAACCATATGGTACTCTTGTAACAATTAAACTCAGTGCTCTACATCAATGCACGTCTGCAGGATGAACAGATTAAAACCTTGTGCCCAGGCTCCATGCCAAGATTGAATTAATGTTCCTAGGTTTTTAATTTAATCTGCTTCCGTAAGAAGAGGCCATAGCAGAGTAAATAGTTGGGTGAAAACTTGTGGATGTGTAAGCACTTTAACCGTTTTTCCTAATGCCCCACTCACTGTGTTCTGTCTCATGAGTGTTTTTATGGCCATAAGGTGAAACAGTCCCGAGATATCTAATGCACCTCTGGCATATTTTACTGTGCATGTTAGCAAGAGTCTAGGAGCTGGTGAAAAGATCCAAACTGCATAATTCCCCTTTCATCTCACTTCATAGGCTGCCAACGCCGTGCCAATTCCACGATCGTCCAAAGTTACTTTGCATTGCACCTTTCCAATGCATGTTTTTGCAAATCTGACGTGTCTGCATACTCACTTTGGAGAAAATTCTCATAAAAAAATCACTTTCTTTGTCCTCACTTTATCTTTAAAAAAAAGTGTAAAAATCAAAGGAGGATCTTGCAGTCCTTTCTTACGTGTTTTGCATGCATCCAGAGTGTTCTTGCTGCAGGCTTTCTAGCCATGAGACAGCCAGGAATTGTCACCTGTTCATTCAAGCACAGCACCATGCTAATGTGACTACTTGGTTTCTAGCTTAGATCTGCTGGCATTCAACTGCAGACTCGTGATTGAAGATAGCCTCAAATGACCACCCATTGCTCTCGAGTGATTCCATAGTACTTTTTAATGGCATTATGTTGCCATCAATCTGATCTGTCAAACTACAATTCTGAGGGGGGAAAAAAAAAAAAAAGGTGAATGGCTATCTCAACTATTGGCATGCTGGAAGAAGGATACAGGTCTGTTGAGAACAACCGGTAGGCAATCTTTGTTTCTGCTTCACTTTTCTGTTGATCCCAATAGTCATTTCTGTTTTGGTCTACATATTTGGAATTATTTTATGGTGTTGCAATTTTTACCAGAGCACCCTAGCTCCTAGTACTTGCCTTTTCTTTGACTTGTGTGGTCAGTTCCTCTGCTTATTTTATGTCCTAGCCAGCCCAAAGTTGTGGTATAAAATCTCAAGTTAAAGCTAAGTGATGCCTTTGAGGAATTGATCACCTGCTGTGTGCTTTGAATTAGCCAACTATATCCCAAAACAATACATTTTGAAATATTCAGGGGAATAATTTTAATAAATGCAACATTTTCCAAGCTTCTTTATCTCAGAAATTGTCTGTCTTGATATAGGGCCCCAGGGAAAGTGGTTTAATTAAAAAGTAAGATTTTCTGTCACTCTGCTGAGTCCTCAGTAGACTAAACAGCTGCCGATTTTTCTAATCTGAGTGTGACATGGTGCTGTTCATTTTATTATTTATCTCTGTCTAACTCACACGGGAGCCAAATCTAGCAGGTCATGTTGGTGCACATGTCCTGCTTCCCAAAATATTGTGTTAGATTTGCCTACCAGACTGTAGGAATTCTGTTAGCAGTATATATTTGCTAGCCAACATTCCTAATGCTCAGTCTTTATTGAATTTGAAATTCTAGTCACATTAAACCTCATTAGCTACTTTATGTATTTTATTAGCGTTTGTCCTTTAACAGCTCAGCAATACTTAGTAGCTAGAAATTATTGCAAGTATTGTAATAACCTTTTTAATCTTACATGCAGAGACCTCTGGGTCTCTCTTATAAAACTAGATTCACCTTTTTCGAAGGATATACACAGTAAAATGGGTCACCGGGCAAGTTATCTTCTATTTTTCTCAATGTAGGCCTCACTAATCTAGAAGTGAAATAGTTGCATGATCCTTCTTTCAGACAAAGATGTGGAATTAGGGCAGTGGTAGCATCTGGGCTTCTGTGTTTACTGAAAGATGACTGTCTGAAGCAAAGCGGCGTTTCATCTGCTGCAGCAGACTTCTGTCTGATAGGGGAACGGGAAACCTACCATCACTGATTGCAAATGTTGCAGCCTCAAGTGAACACTAATCAAATCATGCAGGTAGTTGGTGTGAAGACGAGGACCCGTACGTGTGTTTATGATTGTTATTGACACGTAGATCAGACAATGACCCAATCAGGAACTCCACTTAGCTCCTGGAGGATAAAGTTCCTTTTATTAATGTGCTTTTTTGCAGGTTTAGCTGTGCAGTTGCAGGATTATTTTTCAAATAGTTCATTATAATGTGGTATTCTAAAAAATGGCAAGGCAAATATTTCTCAGTAACGATCATGTAACTGTAAAGAGATTGCGCTATGCCTTACAGCATTCTAACTAAATTGAACAGCTGTTTCTATGTGTTGAGTGTGCGTTTGTGTGATACTCAGATGCACTGCTGAATCCACAGGACACTTGCAAACGTGAAACACGAGGTTAACAAAAGCCTTCCGTTGTTGCAGGTGGGCATGGCGCTCCACATATTGATTGTAATAGTATACTTTTTAAATACTGTTCGTAAAATTGTAGCTTCTTGGTTTTTTTCTCTCTTGAACCTTGCAGATTTCAGAAAGAAGAAAAGATTAAGAAATGTTAGAGGTTATTTGCAATAGAATGTTAACTTGATATGTGTTTGATGGGAGAAATGAATGACAATATTTTATATTTCTGTGCTTTTATAATAGAGGGTGCTTGCAATCTGTATAATGATAATAGTTAATTAAGCACATCTTTATGTGCACAAACCTTTATCTCCTTGTTACATGTTTTTCTGATCCACCTCAATGTTTATTGCAGTCTTCAAATAAACATTTATCAATTCTCCATCATTTAAGCTGGAGCGCAAGGATCTCTTGTGCAGATCTGAGTGCACAATGTGACATGTTACGCATCTAAGCAGTGGTGGTCTAATTTCCAACAGAGGTATATCTCACCATAACCCATAAAAATTACACTTTTTAAACAAGCTTGTTTAAACAAAATTGTAGAGTAGGTTTTTCAGGTGCTTTGTTGCTGAGTGCGTTCATGACCTAAGTGACTTCCCTGGGAAGCTTATTGTGAAGCCAGGAAGAAACCCAAATATGACTGCTGGTTATATGCTACCCCCAGAACTCTTTATCCTGAGCAATTGGTCCCTGCTTCAGCAGAAGAATGAAGCCTGGTTCGTTTGGTGTGAGCTTACAGCAACAATGAATCACTTGAAGTGCAAGTGCAGTTTCCTCCACTTTCCAATTTCAAATCCATGGGAATAGAATAGGAAGGGTAGCAGTGGATTTATGCTCTTGCTTTGCAGAGCTTGTTGCCTGTAAAATTAGGTATGAGGAAATAATAATTTTTGTATTTTATTAAGATATGAACACCTCCCTCTGTTTATGATTTCAGTATCGCTTCCTGGGTTTTACTATTTCAGTATGAGTTTAAAAGCATTGACTTCAATGAGCTGGAAAAGCATATACAGTAGTTACTGCCTTTCTTAATATTTTTCTATCCTTAAAAATATTTTACATCTGTAATTATTATTTTGCCTTCTTTTACCAAACAACTACTTCTTCCTCCCTCAAAACGTAGCCTTCTATGTTCTGTAATTATTTAAATAGTAGCTACAGCTTATGATAGAAAAACTTGTCAAAGCAGTAAACCTTCCCAGTGGCACTGAGACACTCAAAAGGTCGGCAGCTCTGCACTGCAGGAGATATTTGTGGGACTAATAAAAAAAAACACCAAAAACCAAAGAGAAACAGCAACCCCTAAACAGACTTATTGAAAAACCCAATAGTGACTGCATGTAGTGGGTCCATGCTGCATTTCTGAGAAAACAGACATCAAGTTGAGTAGTAGTCCTAACTGTATTGCTTATTTGCAGGTTTCCATCCAACTACCATCAGACACCTTTGATGATTGAACAGTCTGCCTGTGTTTGGATGTCCATCTATATGTGGAGAGAGCACATGTAAAGAGCTAAAGATTCAGATTTGATTCAGACTAGGAGTACTTCAGTTTTGTTGACAAGAGTGGTTTAAAGCCTTTAGTTATAGCAAGAGGAAAGTCATATCCACAAGCAAATTTATACATTTTATAAAATTCTTGGAAGCCTAGTTGTGCCATGTAGTATACGAAGAAGATTCATTACTGGTGGTTGTCAAACATCTCTACATGATGGATCCAGGTAGCTGAATCAAGTTTTTGAAGGACACGCACAAGGAAAAAACAGTGTTATTGTTATTCATATGCAAGTTTTCAGAGGTCCCAGTGACCTCTTGGTCGTGGTGTTCCTGTCTGTGTTCTGTGAATTGAAACTCCTGAATAGAGTCTCTCCTGAATAGAGTATTTGTCTCTTCTAAGGTGTTGAGTAGATTTGCACGTCATCATGCAGTTTTGATTCTTAGGTACTTTGGGATCTTTCAGGGACACTGTGCTTACCTCAGGAAGTATAAAACCACAACCTTTATTCCAAATAAATGATCAGCTGTATTGATTTGTGCATCTGAGAAAAGCACACAGAAATATAATAAAAGGCTAGAGAGTAATAAAGTCAGAACAGGATATGAATATATATGAGTAATTTTGTCAGCAGTGAACTAATGAAGCCTGGTTTCCTACAGGCTTGAGCTTCATGTTTGATTTACTGGTACCAAAAATGTGCAAGATAGAATTGAACCTTTCCTTGTTGTTGAGCTTTTACAAGGTCTTTGTGTGGACTGTTTGTTATCTAGTGAGATGTCACCCATACAGTATTTCTGTAGCATCTCTGTATTGTGCAGCTGCATAATTTCATAGCACCTGTGGGAAACAACTCGTCTTTTTAAAATGGAGTTGAAATTAGCAAATGGTTTGGGAGTTAATGGCAGGAACAAATGCACGTGTGTACACTCACACATATAGACATGTCCTGAACACAGTTGTGTAAGTTTTACTCCATAAGCAATCATAGGGTCAACAGAGAGGATAGGATGTGCAAGGAACTCTGGTGGGATTTAATCACAGAATAATAGAATCCTTTAGGTTGGAAAAGACCTTTAAGGTCATTGAGTCCAGCCATTAACCCAATACTGCAAAGTCCACCACTAAACCATGTCCCTAAGTGCCACATCTACACATCTTTTAAATACCTCCAGAGTTGGCAACCCAACCTCATCCCTTGGCAGCTTGTTCCAATGCTTGATAACCCTTTCAGTGAAGAAATTTTTCCTAATATCTAATGTAAACCTCTCCTGGTGCAACTTGAAGACATTTGCTCTTGTCGTGTCACCTGTTACTTGGGAGAAGAGACCAATCCCCACCTTGCTACAACCTCCTTTCAAGTAGCTCTAGAGAGCGATAAGGTCTCCCCTGAGCCTTCTTTTCTTCAGGCTGAACAATGCCAGTTCGCTCAGCCACTCCTCATCGGACTTGTGCTCTAGACCCGTCACCAGCTTCGCTGCCCTTCTCTGGACACGCTCTAGCGCCTCAATGTCTTTCTTGTAGCGAGGCGCCCAAAACTGAACGCAGTACTCGAGGTGGGACTTCACCAGTGCTGGGTACAGGGGGACGATCACTTCCCTGGTCCTGCTGGCCTCACTATTTCTGATACAAGCCAGGATGCTGTTGGCCTTCTTGGCCACCCACCTGGGCACACTGCTGGCTCATATTCAGCCGGCTATCGACCACCACCCCCAGGTCCTTTTCCACCAGGCAGCTTTCCAGCCACTCTTCCCCAAGCCTGCAGCACCGCATGCGGTTGTTGTGACCCCAGTGCAGGACCCAGCACTTGGCCTTGTTGAACCTCATACAACCAAATGAAACAACATCTGGTGATTGCTGATTCACATACAACTGTTGCCTTTTATTAACTATTGATGAAAATTATCAAATGTCAGAGATCCCAGCTTTTCACTTGAAGTCTTCTGTATTCTTGGTGTAATGAAAGCTGAAGAAAAAGCAAAGGTAGCCGTGAAAGGCAAAATAAGCATGCAATTTTTTAATAACTTCTGAAAATGAGTTCCAGTGAATAATTCTGTGTAGTTGTTAAAGGTGTAACATTGGGGATTTTTATTTCTAGTGAAAAAGCGTGAGTTTTGTTTTTCATATAAAAGGCAGTAATTTATAATACAATTTTGTTGATAAAGGCTTATAATTACTAAATCTTGCACGTAAATGTTGCTGAGTATCAAACATTGTCTTTAGGAATTTCTAAATAGTGGAAAGATTTGTTGCTTATATTTCAGAAAGGATAAACTGTCAATAGCTTTTTTGAGGCTATTATAATTTTTACAGAGGAAATTATATGATTATTATCCCTGTAGTAGTAACGTATGGATCTCTACTAGAGCTCTCAAAATAATGTAGGCTTCAAAATTAACAGGTGCTTATGGCTAATGCTAGGGTGAGTGATTTGAAGAGAAAACATAATGTCCAGAATCTAATTAAAACATGTATTAAAAGGAAGCAACTCTTAGTAAAGTTAAACCCTGCAACCAGAAGATTTTATAGGAAGTGACTAGAAACCCTCAGGGTGTACATCCTGGCCCTGGGAGAAGAGCTATTTTCCCTCTAGCCTGGATGCAATTGCTATAGGATTTCATGAACGTGCTTCTACCTTTGTGCGGTATCACCAACTTACCCCTATTTTGTCAGCTCACTGCCACCACCATTTTCATGATCACTAAATCCTATATGCACCTGTTCCTCAAATCATTCCTCAAATGAGCTACATAACGATGCGTATCTAAGATCCTAGTAAATAATATAAGCTTGGCACAATTCCTCTTGGCATCAGGTGAGTCTGGGGTTACCTCAGCTGGGTTTAAATAAAGCCCTGTAGCTCCATTTAATAATGAAAAATAGTATCTGTTATATTGTAAAGACTATTTGTACTGCATAGTAGCAGTTATATATATATCTGTGTGTTAGTCTCACAGTGTAAAGGTGGACTTTATTTAATTTTCTGCTTTGTTACAGCTGTTACAACTCTGTTATCATTTCCATTTCCAATATAGTCATTACAGCACCTTTTTAGAATCATTGTAATTACTACACATTTTCATTTTTCAATAATATTAACTCATTTCTTTGGAAATAATAGTAGAATCCTTCTCCTGAAAAAAATTTTTACCTAGTTACTAAAAACGTAAAACTGAAATCTGCAATGTCATTTTAGATGAATGTTTGTTTTGAAGTACAGGGAAAATTGGAATAGTTTTTTTCAAAGGTATGTGTGACAACATTGAGATGCAAACTCAGTGATCAGTGCCCACGATCAAAGCTGAACAAATGGCTTTGCTTCAACCTTCTCTTAATCATATGCTTTGTTTCCTATACAACAGTTTATAAACCTTGTGGAGCCTGCTTTTATGGATATGCAAACTATTAGTCTTTTGCAGAGTCTGATTCCCAGGGTAAAATCTATTCCTTTTTCTATAGCCCAAATATTTGGGCTCATTGAGAGTGAACGAAAGAGAGTCTGGAAAAGAGCAGTATTTTGTCTGTCTTGGGAAACGACACCGCCCTTTCATGCCACTTGGGTGAGGGGCTGGAGTAAGCAAATGTCCAAGCAAATACTAAATGTTTTTTCCCAGTGGCTCATAATTACTAAAACAACTGTGTGCTGGCCCTGTAAATTCACTACAATTGTTAATTGTGGGATTCATCTGCCTAAATGTCAGTGTATATAGCTGAGCTCAGCTTCAGCTCCCATTATAGTCAAGTGAAACCTATGTGGTAGTAGTTGAGGGAATACCCTAAAAAGCCAGCATTAATACTCTTAAGTGTACCTAATCCCCACCCTCGCCCCCCAACACCCTTCCCATTTTTTCTTCCTCACACGTAATAGGAATTATGAACGCCAGCACTTTTATAAAGTCACTGTCTACTTCTCTAAAAATAAACAATATATTCTAATAGAAAAAGAGAGTGAGGAGCCAGGCTTGAATTAGAGGTCATAGAGTCACAGTTAATTTAGAATTTGGCAGTTGACTGAGATATGATTGACAAGGAGATTTCCAAAAGGCTGCAACTGTAAATTGGAAATAAATGGAAAAGGATTATGTGAGTGGGAGACTGCTTTGAATCTATAATGCATGGCCTGAGACTGACTTGCTCATAAAAGAGCATGTGTGTAATGTGTCATAAAAATATTTAAGCCACATTGGTCTTTGTATAAATATTTCATTTTTAAAGTTGGATTCTGGAGTGGCTAAAAATGAATTCAGCATGCATATCCTTGCTATCAGTATGAAAGATTAAAAATAGAATCACCAGAATCTGGGTTTTTTTTCCCCTTCCAGACTTATATTCTCACAAGATTTTTTATGTTGTCTTTTGTGTCCAAATAAATTTTTTTAGTTTTTGCTATATCGTCTGTTTTGTTGTATAGTTTTCCTCTGGGAGAAACTATGGATGTATTACATTAGGAGGCAGTTTGGAGGCAGAGTGAGTTGCTGCCAAGAAGGCAGGCGTGTATGAGTGTGTGAACGTGGGTGGGTGACTGAGGTGTCCAAAAGGGACACTTGTCTCTGTTTCTTCGACTATTTCTGCTCTAAAGATGATTATATCTGTAAATAAAGCAACATATATTTTGAATGTGCCCATGTTCTGCATCATTAGTTTTTTCACTGTTGGGAAACTAAACTGCAAGAATCTGAACATCTGCTACTACCTGGCAGCTCAAGTGGCTCAAGGAAGTAGTGACAGCAGTTAGAAAACACCACCTCTGAAATATTCTCTATTTTCTTCCTGCTATTTTCTTTAACTAAATACGATTGTCTTAATTTAGCTGAAAAATAATTTAGCTCAGCGTTGATGTTAGTACCATATCTAGGGAATAGTCTGTAGGGGTTTAAGAAACCATTTAGTAATGACCAAGGAAGAGGGAAGTACATGACTAGCACTGCACTCACTGCATCACGCTGTACAAGCACGTGGCGAGTGGCCCTTTTGGGTGTATTATAAACTGATGCCTGAGTCTGTACTTCCCCCATTTATAACAGCATGTGAAATACAAATGAGTACTAACTTCTCCAGTGTCACTAAGACACTAGACCTCCCTGGTTATGATTGTTTTATACTGTTCCTCACAGGTGAAATCTGTGCTTTTAAAATCCATGGACAAGAAATGCCCTTCGAAGCCGTTGTGCTAAACAAGACATCTGGAGAAGGTCGTCTTCGAGCAAAAAGTCCTATTGACTGTGAACTGCAGAAGGAATATACGTTTATCATCCAGGCCTACGACTGTGGATCAGGACCAGGTGGAACAAACTGGAAGAAATCTCACAAGTGGGTGAAAATGAGGAGAAATTTTTTTTTGCTTTGGCATATGTCTACTCTACAGTATAGATCAGATTGAAGGCCTCCTTTTTATATTGTGATCAGGTAGAAAGCAAATAAAACTAAGATAAACCATTGTTGCAATAGTCTGTCCACTAGTTTATTCCTTTTTCCTTTTGGAAAATATTTTTCTTTTTTGCCTCCTGCAATTTGACCCATTCTGCAATGGTTCCAGTTGAAGCTTTTAATAGGATCCCTGTTCAAGTGGAGAAGCGCATATCAGTTTTGGCTTATTTTTCCATTCTTGCTTCCACATTAAATATATTGACTAAACAGATCATCAAGGACATGGCAGCTAGCTTTTAATTGATACTTCCAAATTCTAAATATGTTTTCTCTCTGTTCATCTCATTTCAAGTGGTAAGAAAAGAGAAATTGCCCTTTTTGTTAGTATGTGCATAAGCTGCAGCAGTGTTGCCTTTGCACAGTGTATTTCTGACTTCAGCTTTTGAACAGCAAGTCTCAGAGGAATTCAAATCCTCTGGAAGAGAGGGGAGTATTGAAGGTTAGTGGCTGGTATTTTTTACTGGGCAGCCAATTCCCTGCATAAGCTTAAGTGGCACAGTGCCTTTTTTCACCTCCAATTCATGAAACCGAGCTCAAGACCATTTGTCATTAAAGATGAATTTAACTCATGTGTAGATGTATAACTGCTGTACAAATTGTTCATTTTGCTGAGAGCCATTTAAATAAATGATTAATAGTAATCATTATTCCTTTTGCTCATCCAGGACACATGACAATTAAAAATTTAATTCTCTCTACAATGCATGCTGAACTTTATCAGGGTATTTTAAAAGAATATACATTTAGAAGGAAGCCTGCAATATCAAGTAACCATCAAGTCACAGAAATAGTTTTTGCTTCATATTATTAAATTTTATGATGTTTTTCCCTCATATGTCAGTAACAAGCTAGTAGGTTCTGCTTGTGGAAAATTTTGGTCTAATCCTGACCAAATGAAATCTGGGCCATTGGGGCCAGACTTTGCTACACTTTCTTGTAGTGCTTTGTATAGTTAAACACAGGCTAAGCTGGGCTCTCTGGGATCCCAAGCTTTACTACTGGCTCTACCATTGATCTAGAAAGTCTCTTCACTTCTCTGTCCCTCTGTTACCTTGCCTATCAAACCAGATAGCAAATTCTTCCAAAGGAAGGGCTTTAGAATTATTAAATACTAAAGGCCTGTTATTTTTGACTCTCAAAGATGTACAATATTGTAACTAATTAAAGCATTAAATAATTATAATCAGCAGAAGGTGAGAGGCTTATTTAATACCAAAGAATTTTCATAAACTGACCATTTTTAGGTAGTGAATATGTAAGACTACTGTCATTCTTTTCCTCTTTTTTGCTTAATTAACCCATTTTACACCAGGATGATAACATTGACTCTCTGCTGGGGTCCTTTTTAAGAGGCAGACCAATTTTAATGGGAACATCGCAAAGCCCTCTCCCTACAAGCTGTGACACCAGGTTTTTACCTAGTGCTGCATTAACATGTTAAATTGGGCAAATTAAACTTAGAAATCCAATAATAACTCATTTTAGCAGATGTTTACATCGTTTTCTAGATATGTTTTGTTAGTCTTTTCAAGTGTTTTGAAAACAAAAGGTTAGTGATGTGTCATGATAAATTAATGTTTCCCTTTGATGTCTTTCTTTACCTATTTTAGGGCAGTGGTCCATATCCAGGTAAAGGATGTCAATGAGTTTTCACCAGCTTTCAAGGAAAGTGTGTATAAGGCCACTGTGACAGAGGGAAAGATCTATGACAGCATACTGCAGGTAGAAGCCATTGACGAGGACTGTTCCCCACAGTATAGCCAAATCTGCAATTATGAAATTGTCACAACTGATGTTCCTTTTGCTATTGACAGAAACGGTGAGTATGGAGAAACAGCAATTGTAAGTTCTGGAACAGATAGCAGTAATTTCTGTGGATAGTGTAATTACCTATTGATACTATCTGATAATCTGGATTGAGTTTTAATTTGAGAGTAATCCTGTTATAATCTCTGAGAATGAAGGAACCATTACACTGGGAAATTCCATCCCTTTTACATAAGATTTGGTCAGAAAGCGCCAAAGTAATTTATTGTGGAAATGAAAACCCCAGTTTTAGATGAGCTATGTGTTTCTCTGTCACTCAGTCCATTCTCTTAATTGTCTCAGATCTAATTTCCTATCCAAGTGATGGCATTTCCTAATGCAGCGTGTAGCCCTACCTAATAGGGTTTATTCACTAGTTTATATCTAGTCCCATTCTTCTCAACTTTCTGGAACAGAGTCTAAATGTAGAATTGACAATATTCTGCATATGTTTATTGATTCTTAAAACTTTCAGGGCATGGGTCCACACTTCTACCCATTTGGGGTGCTTCCTGAAGCAGATCCAGTATTCTGAAGTGTGGAAGAAAATATGTTTTGGAGAAGCAGTATTTTTTATGGGTTTAGATTTTGCCGGTTTTCTAATGTATATAATAGTATAGGAAAAATAATATACCGTATTAAGTTTTCCAGATGCAGCAATTTTTGGTCTTGGTGGCCCTGTCTGGTCTGTCAGCTTCCTGCTTTTCCCAATCAAGTTCTCACCAGGGAAAAGCACAGAACTTGACACTGAGTTTGGGAGAGGTGGCTGGTCTGCATTAAAAATGTGTTGAAGATCCTCCCTCCCATTCTCTGCTTGCTTCAGACAATACAAAATAGTAGCTTTGTCTTTCAAGTACTTCAGCAGTCCCATATTGGCATCACTTTGTAGATAAGAGTCCTTGTTAGTGATATTCACATGTGCACACTTGTGCAGAAGTTCAAAATGGAAATTCCTGTGCTCACAGAACTTGTTTCCCTAGCACGAGCACCCTGTGTGTATGCCCAGCAATACTCTGATTTATCTTTCCTAACAGAAGCATTTAATCCATGTTGTATGTAGGAGAAGAATACTCTTTGGAAGTTAAATCTGATTTTTGGCCAAATTGGAAATTGAAAGCATGCATGGAGCTACTGTTTTCTCTAAGCAGTCGTTTTCATGTTGTGATGTTTTATAAAAACCCTTTCCCCTACTCAAAAATTATTCATCTTTATTTGTGCAGTTCTTGCACAATGCACAGCTGAGCATAAAAAGATAATAACCTGTTAGCATCAATAAATTGTAAATGACATTGGGGAAAAAAGCCTTCTTGTTAGAATACATTGGGAGGCAAGTATACCATATAGGAGGTATAATCATAATGAGTATGTTTGTATTTAAGTAAATGAAGTCAGCTGGCACAGTAATCTTTTGCCAGAGCAATTGCACAAAGGATTTTTTACAGGAAGTGGGCCTTTGTGTGCAATTCCCTAGAAGCTTTTCCTCTCTATGGATCTTTTTTCTAATTCTGAGATTTCCCATGTTGTCATAAAAGGAAGTTCTCCATGTTTCTGTTTGAAACCATTGTTTTTTCAGAGCTCCATGTGACTTGCCAGTATGGAGCTGGTTATTTACACGAGTCACAGGTGGTTTCACAATTTCATGCCAGGTTTGTGACAGATATCATGGATGAATAACACACTGATATTAGCATGATACAGAGCAGGCATTTCTATTGTTTATGCCTTTTCAGCTCCTATAACACAGTGCAGCCGGCTCATTGAGCGATCATGGGTTTCTTACAGTCAGAGGCACGATCAAAAGCATGTGAAGTGTCAGGAATTCTTGGTTACATCTTTGTCCTCATGTGCCTGGGACCTGCTTTTCAGCAAAGGCAATGAGAAATTTATTGATTTAAACATGACTTTAAAGCCTGCAATGAATAATGGGTATAAGGTTGGAATACTTACAGTTTCTCGGTCTTGAATTCAATTACTATTTTTTGATCTATTTGTTCACTAAAAGCATAGTGCTGCCACAATCAACAGTAATTGCAGTCTAATTTGTAATTTTTTAAGATAATGGTAATTGCTTAAACCCACTGGGATTAGAGACAGAGTTAGAATGGATGGTTGCACTTTGATTTTGTGACAGCAATGTGTTGCTTAGTTCCAACATATTTCATTGCTGAGAATGTCTCTCTATGCCAGCTGATATAAACTCTCTGGTGCAAATCCTTTGGCATTGTGCCCATTTTTGTTACATATAGGATGATTACAATAGATGTATGAGATGCCTGGCACTGTCTGTTAATAATGTGCTAATTAGGATTTTGTTTATAGGGTTTTTTACCCATTGTGAAAAACAAACCTAGGTTCGTCTTCTGCAAGTTATGATTTTTTTTTGCATTTCAGTAACATGTAAGTGTGGAATTTCATTACCCAGAAAGAGTATTTAACCAGATGCTTAGAATCAAATCTAAATATTGCAGAGGGCCCCAAAAGTAGGGGGTGTGTGAGGAAAACATACCATTATCAGTCCCAGATGGTGGATTTTTTTCACCACCAACCTATGAAACTAACCCACAAACACAGGCCTTTAGAAAGATGAACATGCTATTCCATCGGCTTTTTTCTTTTGGCAGATCATTGTCTTTATAGGCAAAACTTATTTCTTGTATCTAGATCAATCCAGGGAGCGTTTTATTGTCTTGAAAAATTATATTACACATTGGGGAATATTTGAAGAAAGGAAGAGAGAACCCTCCAAGCTGTAGCAGTGCACTGTCTAGTTCACATCACCAAATTGAGTGAGGCACAAGTGGGTAGGCACCCAGCAGTGTACAGGAAGGCAGTAGTCAGCTCTTGTGCAAATCTTTGTAAATTAGGCACGTAAAGGTAAGTAATATAAAGCTTGCCATTTACCTTTGGCAGCTTTGACCCTTGGGATGTAATTTTTTTGTGGATAAAACTACATTGTGTTATGAAACCACAACACTAATAAAATTGACTCTTGTGTATGATGAGCCTAACTTGGAATGTAATGAACTCATAAAATATAATGGTGTAAATGCAAAGGACAAATTTATGTTTTGCTATGCAAATAATTGGGACTAAAGGTATAAGATATAGTATGTTTTAATGGACTTTTGCATGCCATTTAGTCTAGTTGTCCTCTTCTAGCAGAGAATCCCAATCATCAAGTGAGTTATCATATCAATATTGTGTAGGCTTTTTTCAGGTAACAGAAAAATTAAACCATAATGCATTGATCTGTTGTAATGCCTTCGTTTGTCAGGGATCATGGTCAGATGATCAGAGAATTCAGATATAGATACAGATTCTGTCATCACTCTGACCTACTCTCATCTCTAAAATGGGGATAACTATATTTGCCACCCACCACTGGGAAGCACTTCACAAATATATGTTCAGATTGTTCAATATGAAGATTTTGACAAGAAATGTTGGACTTCTGACAAGAAAGGTTGGACCAGGTGATCCTTGAGGTTCCTTCCAACCTGGTATTCTATGATTCTATGAAGATGAGTTACTGATTTAGCTATCCAGTCAGTACAGGTTCTGTCAAGTTACCTATCTTAGAAAATAGATGTGGACAGGATCTCACAAGGTCATCTTTTACAGCAGTGAGATCTGTTAGGAGCTGTGCAAACTTCATATTGTCAGAAAAGTAGTGAAACTTTATAGTTAAGCATTTGTATGAGATATTTGTTTATTAAACCACAATTTCTTTCCATTATCATCAAAAAGTGCACCTTTTTAACAAGAAGCAATTCTAATCCTTCAATTGACTTATGGTCACATACAGCTCCTGGTGGCTCTCTGCAGCTGGGAATGTTGAGCTGCCACTCCTACGAGCAGACTGAAGTCAGAGATCACTCATGTAACAATGTTAGCCCTCATTTCTTGTAAGAGTTAGGAGATTCAGTTTTATATTTATACACACGGGAAGTATGGAATTTAAGAGGGAATTGCCGTAGTAAATTAGTCAAGTCTTTCCCCGTTCTTGTGACTGCTCCAAAATAAGATGAAAGACAGCCATAAAAGAGGGAGGTCTGTATCAAAGTATCTCCAAAACTGACCCTGAAGAAACAGAGGGGTAAATGCGTGTGTCCTCAGGCAGGAATTTTTATATTCCTGTTGTCACTTATCTGGTTTTTGTTTTTTAAATCTGTTATAGCTTTGGGTACTTCCAGGAAAAAGCAGAGATTTAGAAAGACTGAAAAAAAATAATTTTATGGCCTAATTTTGAACTGTGTAGAAAAGTACTTACTTGCATTAAAATTTCCTTTTTTAATGTTATTGATTACCTTTTTGTTTATGGGTGAGATGTAAATAGAAATTCTCAGTCTATCGTCTCATAAACTTTAATTAGGCTGTATATATAGTGCTTTCCTTTTGTGTCTACTTTTTAATCCTATTGATTAAATTGTAAAATAACAAAGAAGCATAAAGCAGAGGTAACAGAAAAATATAATAATTAGGAAATAAACTATTGAGTAACATCTGCAAGACATCCAAATGACCTTTCAGAATAACACCAAACCGTCAGAATCTTTGTAGTCCGAATCTTAAAGGCCATAATGAATTACAAATCTTAGAAGACAGATTTAGTGAAATGCAAATATGTTGTAATGATTTATAAATCTTAGAGGACCGTTAGTGTACCACACAAATCTGCTAACTTAGATTCAGATAATTTTGATTTCTTGAAAATTATCTCTGCTGATCATGAACTAATATAATACCAAGGAGAACCAAATAGCGAAATATAAAGATTCACATAAGAAACAATATAATGCAGAAAGTAAAGAACAACTGAGCAGATATTAGATGAATAAGTATACAATGGCAGTTTTTCATTAAATCTTCTTAGGGAGGTACTAATCAAGCAACTCAAGATAGTAAAACGGGTAGATTAAATTGTTTTGCCAATTACTAACTCAAAAATAATTAAGTAGTTGATACCGTTATTGCAGTTACTTTTGTGATGGGAAAAGCTGTCTACATGGCAGACTTGAAAATGCCTGGCAAGGTGAGATGCCTGAGCGAGAGAAGCAAGGAAGCTGTAGACAGAGTACTGTTTCTATATCAGCCTTCAGCAGCTCCTTCTGCTTCTCCATTTGAGACATAAAATTAGTGATAGGGCTTCTCCCCCTCTGTGCCCTGCTCAGAAAGGCAGGGGTAAAGACTCCAAGTCAACAGAAAGTGAGGTGTTGGGCCTGATTTATAGCTGCAGGTGTAAAGGTCTATTTAAACTACAAATTTTGAACCAGAAAATGGTGGTAATTGCAAAAGCAGCCTTCCTTCAGGCCTGACCTGAAAAGTTTTGCATCAGTTTCAATTAAACTACTAAAGTTGGCTTTAATGTAGTAGTCAGAAAAGCATTGGGCTCTGACAAGATAAAGAGTGTGCGTCAGAGAGAGAGATACCTGCTAAAAGTTTTTACTTGTCAAACTAATGGAGGTTTAGTGAAAGACTTATTTAAGAAGTTTCATTTGTCTGCTGCTGCCTGTCTCTCATTCATTTTAATGAGTCCACACATGCACCCCCAGACCCCCAAACAATGCCAGCATGCCTAACAACAGATACTTTAACCAGCACCTATGGGAATCAGATCACTGTATTTGACTAAACTCCAGGCTTTGGATGCTTCCCATTCCAAATTTAGCCCAAACAACTTGATTTTGCAGACCCATGCTTGAAAGCAGTTATGGGTCGCATTGATCCAGAGCAAGTTTGTTTGTTAAATTCAAGAACAAACATTCTCATTCTGAGAGATAGTATAACGAACAGTCCTGAGCAAAAGTGTGAAACATATTAAACTGTCTCAAGTTTCAATTTGAGCAAGAAGTACATTTCAGTGAAAATGGGCAGAATTAAAATGCTGAAGTTGTTAATTACAAAACCTTACATTCTGCATGGTAATCTTCCAGTCCTGCAGGAAGTACTCTGAGAAAGATCTTTGCCTTTCCTTGTGGAAGTTGCAATGTCTTTCTACCCAAACCAGGTGATTTGCCACCTTTATATACATATGAGGTTCAGCAGGTAATCTTTGTTGTTGCGGGGTTTTATTTTCCATGTGATAACTCTGTGCTGTCATAACAAATACTCCTAAGTGCTCTAATATAGAAGGTGATTCTGGGGCTTTCCCTGTTTTTAAAATCCAGGGCAAAGTGTTAAAGGGCTAAAAATATTTCTCATCTAAAGGGGAATAGCTTTAGAAAAAAAGGAGGATACTTAGGCTGGGGAGGTGTTCAGCAGTGGATCTCGGGAATGTGGCTGCTATGTAAAAGCAGTGTATTCTGGTAAGATGTGGAAGATGAGGTTGCACCTACTCACACTTCACATTTCAAGATGTAACTGCTAATTAGTTTTACAGTCTTTATAAAGTGTTGTTAAGCAGATGTTGGCTAATATAGACATACCTATATTATATGCCTAGCACCTTATGTTTGCCTAAGAACTTCTTTATTTCTCTGCTGGCTTGAAAGAAAATACTTCTCATTCCTCATAACTGTCCTGCCTGTGGATGTCCCATGTGCTTCATAGAGCTTCCTGGTCAGAAAGGACTTGGTTAACCAGAACCCGAATATTATAGTCTGTAGCCAAGAAGTAATTTCTGAATATTACCTTACATTCAATCTATAGGTAACATCAGAAACACCGAGAAACTGAACTATGATAAACAGCACCAGTATGAGATAATGGTAACAGCTTTTGACTGTGGGCAAAAACATGCAACAGAAGATGTCTTAGTCCGAGTTAATGTCAAACCAGTGTGCAAACCAGGCTGGCAAGGTAAGGTTTAATAGTTTATATGTATTTTGTTTAAAAATATTTTCTTTGGTGTTTTTCCTCCACCTCACAGTAGGGAAACTAGGGTGCTTATTGCAGTGGTATAGAAAACTGTTGCTGTTTGTTATGCTTACTTCATTCCAAGCCTCTTAAAAAAGGGGATAATAATCCCATACTTGTTTACGTTTGCCATGTTTCTTCTCTAGTCAGAACAAAGAACAGATTAGAAGAAAGAAAAAAGACAAATTTCTATTCTAATAAGCTATCTTATAGTTCAGTCTGAATATACTGAAATGTTAAAAAAATGCTTCGGATTTGCCTTACTCCTACTACTCTTTTAAATAAAACTTTTTAAGCCACCATGACAAGATCCTTTTCCCGTATGTGCTGCAGTTGTTCAGATTATCTTGTTCCAAGTACAGAATTGGCTTTCACGTGCTTGCATGAGTCAAGGCATGCTCAACCAGCAGTGGGAGTGAAAGGCATTTTTTTATCCCGATTACTGTCGTCTTATTGAGACATTTCAGTAGGAACTGATTTTCTAAAAAGGTTATAAGGATCTACAGTCCACCCTGTCTAAAACGGAGAAAAACCCAGTTAGCAATGTACTAGGAAAATAGATATGCCACAAATTACAAGGAAATAAGGTGAAAATAAGGGCTGGATTAGGGACAAACCAACTGGATGTAACCACATTATGCAAGTTTCGTTCAGGACCAGTCTGACCTTCATAATTGTAATTTTTAAAGAGAATGTTCAAGAAGGAAGAAATCAGTTTGGCTGTTGTACTTCAAGGTAAATTTGCAGGCTGACATTTAGAAGGAAAAAAGGTTTCCTTTGTAAAATGAGAAGCCCTCGTCTAGAGGATCTTGTAATGAAATGTGTGCAAAAGCATGATTCCATTTTCAGTCCTCACTTAGAGCAGAACCACATTTTAATTTTTCAGGGATGTACTACTTTCTCATCCACCCAAGTATTTTGAAGAGCATTTTTATTAAAAAAGTAGAATACTTGTGAACTATTTCCACATTTTCTAACTGATTTTATTGTTCAAAACCCCATGATTTGTTCTATAAAACCAATATGGTGTCTTTACACTGTAGAAACGTTCTGTTTCCATTTTATGGAATCATCTCAAATTAAATACTCCCAAATTAGCTTGGAATTTGTATTAAAATGGGTACAATTGTTGATATTTTTTTTTAATTTCCAAGTCATTTCCATTTGGGTATTTTATTGATTGAATAATTTTTGCAAAGATACCTTACTAACGGTATGTTTATATTGCCCAATATTGTCATACTTATTTCATAGTTCAAGCTTCAATTATAGGACAGATGGTCATTGCTGGTCCCATCAAGTGAGTATGGATGCCAGGTAGCTAATAAAAGTAATAGAAAAAAATAAGGTTTGCTTTAATTTTTCTGATGCTTTGTTCATCTTAGATTATGTGAAGTGTTTACAAGTTGTTTCAGTTTTTTATGAAAAGCTATAATTCAGCTATTGTTATTTTATGCATGCAAAATTTATTTTCTTCTCTTCTAGAAGTCAGAGCTGTACATGGTTGATGGTTTGGTTAACACTAGGTATTTAATATGAGAGGTTGCCAGCTTATTTTCAGTGTGATGGTGAGAAAATAGATAGAAAAAACAGGATATATAAAGCAACAGTTCTTAAACAAAAAAAAAAAAGCAATATATAAGAAAGTTTAAAGCAGCTTGTCGGAAGCATTTCAGATAGGAAAGGATGTGCTTTAATAGCATACATTATGCCTGAATTTGGGCTTTTTGTTTATTTCTGTTGCAACTTGGCACAACTATTCTTTCTCCCTTCTGATATTATAAAGTTTTATAATGGGCCTTTATCATAGGGAAGGTAAAAGTATGAAATAACTCAATATGTTCTGCTCTAGCATATTCCATGCCATCCATGTGGAATTGTACCTTTCAATCTGTCAAACAGGTGACTGCTTCACTTCATTGGCATGTCTCCAGGTCAAATGGCACAATGTGCAAGTGGATAGTGTTTGCCTACTCAGGGTATAAGATCTTTAGGTAAACAATTGGGTAGATATGACTTTAGTTCTTATTTACTAAGTCATTAATTATAATTTGAAAATGAGCTGCAACTTAATACTTCCAAAAATTTCTACATTTCTCTTAACGAGATTTTTTTTTTTATCCCTACTTATTTCTAGAGGTAAAGATAATCACAGAGGTAATATTTTCCACTTTGAGCCAATATCTGTAAAAATTAACTGTTGCTAGGAAAAAAAAAACCACAAACAAATGAGCAAAACTTACTAATAGTATTTTCCGTACTTGAAGAAATCTGGAGACCGGGAATGGAGGATATTTATAGTGTTCTTTCTTCCCTGTGTAACTCTGACCTCCCCACAGAGGCAGCTAGCAGTTATGCTCCATCTTCTTTGAAATAATGATATATTGAAAAGATTGGATGACTATGGGAGGTACAATAATGTTTTGCTTGACAGAAAGGATGAATATTCTGAGCTTTTGGTTATAACATAGAAGTTGCCAAAATACAATAGATTTTTTTTTTTTCTTGTTCTTCAGTGTTAGCTTGAGCAAAGAAATACTTGGAATTTCAATTTATAGCATTGGCAGTTGGTTCTTAAAAGTTACGGGCTTTAGTAATCTGAACTATTGTGCAGTTCTTTCTGTGACTATTGTGAATAGAGATTGTAGTAGTCTAATACAAATTCAGTGTTAAAAATTTCAGTGCAATAAATTTCAATGCAGACGGCCTTCAAATAGTTTCCATTGTGCAGGGGTGGGGCAGAGAAGAATATGTTTATGTAAAGCAACGTACAAAATTATTCCTGTTTCTGGAGGCCAACTCCACATGACTGACATATAGCAGAGCAAATAAGACTCAACAAGCCAAGGTGCTATCCTTTAAACAACATTCCCTTGGAGTGATAGCATTTAAGTCTTCATTAAATCTAGGAGCTACTTCCCTCTCTTGGAAGATGGACATTAATATACAATTAACAAGCATTCCCGCACAGACATATCCCGCAAACAGCAAGCCTCCACTCTATTAAGAGGCTACTTTAGAAACTAACTTGACCCAAACTGACATAAAACTATTCTGAGCAGACCACTCTGAAGTGTTATTAGTATCCTAAGCAAGCTAAAAATGTGAATCAATGAACTGAATTAATTCCTGAAGTTATTGAAGTTATTTCTATTTTTTGTTTGAATTTTTTTTAAACACAATTAGTGGGTTTCCATACTAGGAAAAACACTACTACCTTCAGCACAGTCCCTGGGGTTCTGTCCATTCCACCAGGGCTCTGCCTTTGTTACGGTTCTATAGACGCAGAGCAGACACTACACTTTTTTCTATAGATTCACCTCCAGTGTGGTTCTTTTCACTACAGTAGTTTTAATGCCACAGATATTGATTTCAGTAAAGTTACTTCTGCCTTACTTAAAGCAGGGTAGACAGACTTGTGGCAACACAGTACTAAATATCCATATAGTATTTTCATTTCAAAACATGAGGTGAAATAAAGAGTCAAAAACCTGTAATCTAGACCATGTTCCCTGTAGCTCATTTATGGTACCATAATATTGTCTTTTCTCATTTCTGCTACTTTTAGGAACAGTCTTCATAAAGCTGAAGAAGTTACTATCCCCCCTAGTGGCATAACAAATGGAAAAGATATAAAACAATGTGCTGAAAGATGCAAGATAGTAGAAAGTTGAAAACAATTATTCCTGTACCAAGCGCTGTGGTGAATGGTGTACTACCTAGGGAGAAAATAAAGAGGAGTTTAGCCTCAAAAAATGAAGGGCAGAATCACGTCCCCAAAAACTTAAAATATGTTTTGAGACTGCTAGAGGTCTGCTCCAGCTATTGACAATTAAACCAAAAGTCAGGTTGTTCACCAAAATGCAATTTATTTCAGACAGGAAGCAGTTATTAAAGCATAAAACAAAAAAGCTCCTCTAAAACAATCAGCCCCCAAGAAAGTATCAGGTGACTTTGCCTTTTCTGGAACAAACAGGGACTTGGGGGGATAAGTATATAGCAAAGACAACAGTTCAAAAATCAAAAGTCACATTGTCTCCTCTGACCAAAGAGAACGTAATTTTTTTCTGCTAAATCTAATATGGCCCTTGCATCAGCAATGCTCACTAACCTCCAATTCAAGAGAAAATTAGGACTCTGATTAGAAAACAGGATTCACAGCATCCAGTCTGAAGTGTTTTACTAGTTTGAAAAGTTTTCCTGCCCTGATCTTCAAGTCCTATGAACCCATATACACACTTAACCTAATTACCTGAGATAACAATATAAAGTAGAACTTCCTTAAAAATTCATCTTAAAAACCAGCTATTTCTTAGAAATTCAGTGACTTTTCACTTAGTATTTGCTTAAAAATAGTTTTGAAATAAAAGCTTCTCTGTTTATTTACCTGATAGACTATAAAAATATTTAGTAAGAGTAGTTAAATGTATCAAAGATATTGCATGTTACTACATTTTTAAGGTATGTAGGCCTCACTAAGGTGACCTAGGGCTTTGCTACCACCAAAAGGCACATTCTTACCACCTCTTTAATGCTAAATAGTCATTCATAGGCCATGTACAGGTCAGATCAGCTTGCTTTTCCTGCTGAAATACAATCTTTCTTTTGTTCAGAGAAGGGCAGGACCTTCTCTTTTAGTAGCAGAGTGAACTTGGATCACTTCTGAGTCAACATACTTCATAGATGCTATTTGCAGTAGATGCTGAGTGATTTTAGAATGGTATTCATGTGGGCTTTCTAGTAAAATCCAATTATAGAGGAAAACCAAAACTGTATTGGCTTTTGAGCTGTCAGTGCTTTTAACAAGGAGCAGTATGATTACTAAAGCAATTGGGTATTGGGAGGAGGGTGGTCAAGTACAGAAACTTGCTTATGAGAAGAATATTCCTAGTCTTCAGGAAAAATTTAAAAAGCCCAAGTATTTTCTGCAATAAATATAAATAGATTTCTATTCTTCTTGTGCACATACCTAGCAGTTTAAAATGCAATGCTTGTGTTATCTTAGCTATAAGATATTTACCCATATTTTAAAAATGAAATTTATTGCAAAGCAGGGAGCCTTATGCCAGTCTAGTCTTCGAGCTTCTGTGCATGCATTAGTCACACATCCTTAAAACAAGGTAATCTTAACAAAATGCTTATGTTCAGCTGTTAACTTGAATGGCATCATTTAGTAGAATACCCATTTCAGATATTTGAAAATTAATTGAACTTCTGAGTACTTTTGATTTTTGAGCTCAAAGTTACATATGTTGTACTTTTATGTACTTGTATCAGCATTACTTTTTCTTTTGTTTGACTGCCATATTTAGAGACAGCAGCCATACCTGTTTCAATCTAATTTTTAAGATATGCTCTCCTTTCCTCAGCAAATTCTGTGTATGTATTACAGCTAAATACATCTTTCCTGAATACTCCAGATAAGGTGTTTCCAAATGTTTCTGTTTACCATAGCCTCTTACTGGAAACACAGTGCTTTATATATTCCAAGATTACCTTTCTTTTGCCTGGCTGTATCAGACTGGTAGCTCACGGACATGCTGTTATTGACTTACCAGAATCAGCTCTTTTTCCATGTGCTGTTTTTCAGTGATGATGCACCCGTTTGCTGAAGTTCCTGAGCATGAGCTGGTGGTTCATATCATTACTACAAAGCGATATTTCTATAACACCAGTTCTCAAGGTCATCTTATTCTGTGCTCGGGATATCCTCTTTCTATATTGACTTCCAACGTAGAATTGCCTTCCAGTTTTGTCACCAGCAGAATTAATTAACATAGCCCTGGTTTTGTGCTAAGTTCATTAATGGAATTATCAAATAACAATCCCAAGGCAGATTTACAAGGATCTTTACTAGTTACTTCCCTGTGTACTTTATATTTTCAGAGTAACCCATTATTGCCCTCTCTTTAGGCAGTTCTGTATATGTGTTACAATTGAAATACTAAAGCCTGTCTTTTCCATCTTAACTGATGCAAGAAAACGTTCATTTTAGACCTATTTAACTAGATTTTTATTTCTGTATACCTCTGTGGAAGTTCACTCCTTTGTTCACCTTTCTGCATTTACAACTACAAAAAAAAAAATTTCACTGCAAGATCTCCATGAGCTTCACTGGGGCGATTATAATTTCATTGAGGAATTTCATACCTCTCAGATGTAGCTGACACCTGGTGGTTCCATTAGTGTTTCCTCTGCTCAAAAGTTAAAGCACTACAGGATATCCAGTTGGGTTTGAAGCTTTTCCCCTATGATTTTTTTTTTTCTCTGCGTGTAAAAGCTTTCACATATCCTTGCACCATGGGGTTAAAAATTGCAGACTTTCCACACAAGTTTTGACATCCTCAGTTCATTTGATTTCAGTGACTAGTCCATGTAGTGTTTCACAGTCTGTCTTTTAGAATTTGAGAAGCTCTTTGCATGTTTCTCAGTAGAGAAATCCTTTGAAATACCAGGATCCAAGCACTAGTCACAGCCCTTGTTCTCCAGGGTAACTAGGAACCTGCCTCTTCCCATAATGACATCTTTTTGTGGCAGTTTGTCCTTCTGAAAACATTGGAAGTCTCTAATCACATCTAAACCTGGTGTTAAAGAACAGCAAGAGCAGGGCTACTCCCAAAAGGAAGGCAAGCCAGGAACCAGTTGTAATACCAGGGCTGGCAGAGCCTTCATCACCAAGGGCCAACTCCTCACCCAACTGAGGTGAGCAGGGCAGACCCAGAGATGGACGCCAGGTTCAGTGAAGAGCCCAGATCCTCAGGCACGTTCGTGGTGAGAAGGCAGGTCCCAGGAAGTCAGTCTGTAGATGAGAGTTGGGATCAGGTCACTGGGCAGATCCATAGTGATGAGGCCAGTCTGGCAAGTCAGAAAGCTAGTCCGTGGGTTGACTTATACATAAGGGGATCCTATGGTCAGAGCTGTGTCTGAGCTCGAGACCAACACTCCTACAGCATCGTAGGTCAGGCCAGGACTGAAGTGCTGGGGCTGAGCTTAAATAGAGCTCCTGGCCCATGGGTGCGGATGGAGGCCCCAGATGAGGGTTATGGAGGCTCATTAGGGCTTATTAGTGCACTTGGGGCTCTGGCACCCAGTTTGCTGCAGTAAATACCTATTATTATTCAAATGCAATCTCACAACAAATAGTTTAACCTATGTTGTTGTTCCCTATATTTTAAATTCTTACAGGTTTATTTTGCATTATTAGGCACCATTAGGGCTTGGGGTTTTGTCACTCAACGGAGTATTCAGTGTCGCGAGTTCAGGCACAGCAGCTATTCCATTATGGTTCACTAACTCCTGCAACAGCAGACTTTACCACTATCCAGCTGTAGTCCAAATTTCTGTCTCTCTCTTTTTTGTTGTTTTTTAAACTATCAGCATGCTGCAGAAAGACAAGGTGTACACGGATGTTTCTTTATGCCTGTGAGATCTGCATTCAAAGCTCTTAGCAAGCCATGGTGCCGTAGCAGGGCATTGGAAGTTAGAGTCTTCTCTTTGCGGTGCAGAGGCTTTAACTGGGTCAGACTTTCTGATTATGATTTCCTTAACAAATCACTCATCGTATTTAACATGCTTAAATTTCTATGTGGCATCAGATTTAGAAGTCCTGTCATTTGTATGTTACTAGTTTGTACATTAGCTGTCACACTAGAAATGTTTATTAGGCTTTTTTTTTAGTTGTATGACTGGTGGTGCTGGATGAGAAACAATCTTTTCTCCCTTAAAAAAAGGAACAAAACTTTAAGGATTATTTTGCAGGGTTGGTTAAAAACATTCATATTTTATGTATTCATGCGTATGTATGTGTATATGTTATTCACATATATGTATGTACATATGTATATTATATATATGTTGATTTAAAAATGGGGGGAAATATTATTTAATAAAAATATCTTAAATTATACTTATGTGTGTTATTTATGGTTGTTAAACACACACAAGAAGCATGATCATAGCTGATGCTTAAATCTTGTTTCATTTTTTTAATAATTTCTACCAAACTTCCCTCGCACAATACGTGTCTGCTAGCAGTGGTAGGAGTTGTGGCAACCATTGTAAAGCCCCATACTTGGTTTCCAAGAGAAAAAGCTTTTTTTTTTTTTTTTTTTCTGCTCTTCCACTGGTGACTGCTTGACCCTTTAAAGCTTAGCAAACTGGTTTTAGAAAATTGTATTCTGGGCAGCACACGGTGACATTGATGGATCCTGGAAGCAGCATTCTGCTGACGCTTACTAGCTGATTTGTGGCCAGTTAACTAGGGGACATCATATCGAATTCACTCCTTTGTAAAATGATCAATTTCATGAATACGACTGCTTAGACAACCTTGAACAGACGTGGTTATTTTAAATAGTTCAGGATCGTCACAGAAACAAAGGTATTTAAGAAAGGGCCAGGCATACATGCACTACCAGTCTTTTCTTTAACTTTCCTTCTGAGATGAGAAGGCATAGCAGGTGATCCATTTTAACATTCGTGATATAATTTAAAATTAAATAATAATGTTAACTCAATTTTGTTCACCTGTAATCTGTGTCAAGAAACAGCATTCAGAATTTATTGAAAGGTCTCTTGCAAGGCTGGGATTTCCTTTTTTGCCAGTAAAAATTTTCCTTTTTCATGAGTTTTGAGGAGGGTTAATCAAGAAACAGGGGAGCAGAACAGAAAAGATGATTGCTTTGTGCATTTTGGCGTTTTGTTTTTTTTTTTTCCAAATGGGAAATGAAAATCCTTTGAAATGTTTGGGTTTTTTTTTTTAGATTGGCACAATTTTTAAGTCCATAAATATAGAGAGAATGCTGCCCAAGAGAAAATATGCAGGAGCTATTACCCTGTGTCTGCTTTGCTAAAAACAATCCTTTATCTTTAGTTCAAAGTAGAAATTCAAGTACCAAAGCGTGTACATTTTGGAAATGTCTACTGGCTGTTGATATTTCATACACGGAGAATGCCTAACTGTGCAGCAGGTATTTATCGAGGTGGCTGCAACATATTCTGGCAACACATGCACTTACCAGTGAATTCATGGTGTTGAAAGAAAATTGTAGTTTTGTGAGGACTGCTCTTCTAGATATTGTTGGTCAGCATCTGGAACTGCCTGACTGCTGCTTTAAAGATACAGAGAGTTTGATATATCAGGAAAATAAGCGTACTTTTGGCAAAACTACAGAGACTTTTCTGATCTTGTTTGAAATGCTTTGTGTATACTGATATTTTTATTTATTCTAGATTGTTTCAGATTTTTAAACCGAGAGGAAAACGTTTAAGAAAAAAACAAATACTTCAGCAAAGCTGTGAAGTGTAGAAGTTTAAAAAAATAAAGCAGCAGAATAACCTTTAGCCAAGTATCCAGCCTACATAGATGGGACAGATGCGAAGATGCTGAAGAGGAAACAGAAAATCTACCAATTACAGTGCTCCTGTAGCTAATAGTTCCAGCTATTATCTAGACATGCTGCAGAGACTCACTAACAGCACTACACAAATATTAACTTACATTTAGGTGCCAGGATGCACATTTTCAGTCCAACATGAGAGAAGTTTTGAATTTCACGAGCATAGTCTTTAGTTACCTGGCCATCATTTTTAATGTCATGAGGTGGAATAAGAGTTCATGGCCACACGCATGTAGGAGGAGACCTGAATGAGGTCATACCTCCTTTGCACACGTGAGTACCATACTCCTTCAAGGAAAAATTAGATTAAATCATTCTTAGTGTCATCAAGCATTAGAAATGAATTAAAATATAATACATGGATCACAAGGAAAGAGAGTCATGTACAAAGCTGTTAAGTGTAGAGATCAAGGAAAGTCTTTACATTAACCTTCTGTAAAAAGGAAAAAGCATTTAGTGCATTGGGATTTACTTTTAAAGGCTCAAACTGTCACTAAGGTTTGGTCCATTTTGATCTTGGAATAGTTTGAGGATCTCTGAGATCGAGATCCAAGTTTACATAGTTGTTTTGTAATTGATGAAATCTGAACCACAAACTTGACACTGTGATATTTACAATCTAATGTGGTTATGTTGTAGGTATAATCCATCTGGGGCTGTTTTATATTGTCTGGAAGAGCTTTATACCACAAGTGGCAAGCAAAAGCATGTTGAACAAAAGTATCCAAACAAAGGCTGTCTTCTGCAGGGCTAAATAAGGCTAATTTTATTCAAGCGTTTCCCATGGGATTAGTTTTCCACCTCTACTGGGCAGGCAGTGCTTACCTTTCTAAGTTTGCACTGTAATGGGGTGTCATCATATGTCAGTTTGTGGTAAAGGAGGAAACATGTTGGTTGAGTTTAGCTACTGTAGTGCAACCTACCATTTCAGATGGGATTATGTATCTTTTGACTGTTTGCATAACCCTAGGCATGAGTCACGTTTTAAGATACAGTTTTTAAATATCAGAAATTCTGAGGCTTTTGTACACTCAGGTTACACAAGACTCTTCCTCTGAGTCAGTTCTAGAGGAATCGAAAAAGTGCCACTGCTTTTTCCTGAGGGGAAGGTGCTGATCTTTTGAATGTGTCCAATACAGGATGTTATTCTGGGAGAAAGAAAAATAATGATCTTCACCATATTCAAAATTAAATGAAAGACTTGAGTTTTTCTCACAATAAGCTCTTCACACTGCCACCACTTCTTGTTGCTTGTTCTAACTTTATGCAGTTTTCAGCATTACTGACTTTACTGGTGGTGAGATCCAGAGGGTACTGGAGTCAGCTTCAACACCTGTGGGATGCTGAAATGCCACGAGGGCAGATACTACATAAATAAGCCAGTTGATTTGTATCAGAGCTATTACTACATTTAAGGACTGTCCTGCTATCGCAGGACTGTATCATACACCAATATTGCCTCGTACCTACCTGGGAATGCCTTCTGCACAGAGAGGAGCTCCTTGCCAGACTACTTAAGTCTGCACTAAGTCAGTGAAAGACGTGCTGGTGGGATTTAGGATGAGGATTGGTCTATGACGCTGCAGAGGACCAATGTACAAAGACCCTAGTTCAAGTCTAGTTGATGTTTTACAATTTAGAGCTGAGATAAATGCGTGTGATTTAGAATGTTCAAGGTTTATGATCTCTGGATACAAATTACCGTTTTTGCCAAGTTGAAAGGTAATACTGTGAAATGAAACACCTCTTCCAATCTAAGGAACATTCATGTGGCAGAACCAGAGGTCTTCCATTATTCTTCCCTGTGAGCAGTGACATTTCATATAGCATGTTTTTCTAAGATGTTCTTCATATAACTGAGTGTGCAGTTGCAGATATGTTACAGTTAATAATTCAATCACACCTCACATATACTAATGAATATTTTGCATGAGTGCCAGATAATTTGATGTAGCTGAGAAATGAAAATGTGGCTGAATGAAAGCTGCTGAGATAGTGAGAATTGTTTCAGATGCATATGAGATTCTCTTTATTTTTCCTTTTGGGTAGAGGAATATAATGTTTTAACTGGTGAATAAAAATCTATAAAGATCAATAATTCATTTATTACTAGCAAGTATAAAAACCAACAAATTATTTTATTTTTACCTTAAGTATCTTGAAAGAATTTTCTACTCTTGTTTAATTGGAAAAATGTTAACCTCAAGCTTCTGGAATGGATAAGTAACAGAAATTAACAGAAGTTATTGTAATGATGTACCTTCTATGATACTTGAAATTCTAAGGGAACTCTTTAAGTTGACAATTGCAGACAAATTATGCAATACTGCAGATCAAACCTAACTTAATGTGGAATGAATGGGCTGAATATTATTACCTGAAAATTACTTCTAAAATCGCAACTCAGCTGATGTGTGCACAGGGAATAAAGTAGTCATAGTTCTTCTAGTCAATGATGTACAAGTCCTAAAGATTTTAGTAAAAATAGATACTAAAATACTTTCAGAATGTTCCATGAAGTCTCAGCTTCTTCTTGAGAACAAAATGCTACATGATTACTATTTGGATTAAAAGTCATAAAGAAAATCTGAGAATTTTGAAATGCAGACCAGTGACTGCCAGCATCCGATCTCCTCTGTCTGGACTCTGGACTAATGATTGCTCTATGTTTCAAAATGTTTGCTTCAGATTTTCTGGTAAATTTTTAATCCAGTTTAAGACGGTGGGAGAGAGCATGTTTTTTCAAGCTTTCTGAAAATGAGGTCTGTTGAAAAACACCAAACTCCTTCACCTACTAAATGCTTGTATACATATATTTTTTATTATTCTTCCTTCCACTGATATTTAGAAAGAATGTCCCCATCCATTTGCTTTAAGAGATTTCATTGACTGCCAGGACCTAGAATTTTTCGACTTATGGCGTCCTCTTTTATCTAGGGCTAAAAAAAGTCAGGGAAACTTCATCTGTGTATGCAAGAGTACTTCTTTTGACAAATTTTAGAAATACACAGATGTAGACATTAGATAGCAGAGTTGAATAGTTTTTTGACTTCAAAATTAACTATTTGCATCTCTTTATTAATGTGGCATTCTTATTTGTGTTGTGTCGTAACTCGGCTGGAGTTGGCTAAAATGTTTAAGATATGAACCTGTTAGAACAGGTCCAGAGGAGGGCCACAAAAATGCCCAAAGGGCTGGAGCACCTCTCTTGGGAAGGCAGGCTGAGAGTTGGGGTTGTTCAGCTCAGAGAAGAGGAGGCTTCAGAAGAGCTTACTGTGGCCTTTCAATACTTAAAGTGGATTTATAAGAAAGACAGAGAGAAACTTTTTACCAAGGCCTGTAGTCACAGGATAAAAGGTAACAGTTTTAAACTGAAAGAGGGTGGATTTAGGTTGGATATAAGGAAGAAATTCTTTACTATAAGGATGGTGAGACACTGGAACTGGTTGCCCAGAGAAGGTGTGGATACCTCTCACTGGAAGTTTTCGAGGTCAGATTGGATGGGGCTTTGAGCAACCTGATCTACTGAAAGATGTCCCTGCTTATCACAGGGGGTTGGAATAAGTGATCTTTGAAGGTCACTTCCAATCCAAACCATTGTATGATTCTATGAAAATATGAATTGTAAAGATAGCTGACATACATGTTTTTAATTAAAGCTGCTTGTTTGGGTTTTCTCTGATGCAGGTTGCAAACACCATAATTAATTGGATTTAAAAATTAAATGCTTCAGTTGAGAAGCATAGTGGTATGCATGGCGTGTCCAGCTGGCTGCCTAAGGCAGGTGATAGTTTAAATGTTGTGGGCTGTGAGACATCTGCATTAGCAAAATCACAGATTAGTCAGATCTGGCTGAAAGCATGAGTGGTCCTTTCAGCTGTAACTTTCTGTCATTAATACTTCACAAAATTATTAAGACATTTGAAGACAAGAAGTGGCACTACAGATGTGTTATATTAGCTTTTGGTCACAGTCCAGTGAGGCTGATGTATATAGCCTGACCCTTTGAGATATTTGTTCTGTATCACAAAACTATGAAATCTGACCAAATTCAGTGCAGCCGACAGCCTGCTCCTGTAGAGCTAGCTTCCAGTCTGTCATAGGGGCATGGACATTGGAGATCCAGACTGACACCAATTAGTGCTTCTTGGCAGGATATGTATGTACTCCATGCTTGTGTGACTCTAGCAGCAGTAATACTACTTAATTGAGCCTGACACGCTTTTACAAAGAGGGGCAAAACTCAATTTTTTTAGGACAGTCACTTATTGATGCCAAGTTCAGAAACTTATTTTTGTCTTAGACAGTGACCTTTGAGAACAATATGTCATTTAAAATTATATAACTCCCTTCCCTTTTGTAATCACTCTTGGATCTTCTTGTTGTTGTTTCTTTCCAGACTGGAACAAACGGATTGAATACAAGCCTGGTTCTGGCAGTATGCCTTTGTTTCCCAGCATTCGTCTAGAAACATGTGATGGGCCAGTTTCCTCAATACATACCACCATTGAATTACAGACCAATTACATTGGAAAGGGCTGCGATCGTGAAACGTACTCAGAAAAATCTCTGCAGAAATTATGTGGTATGGATATGGCTTTCAGTTGGCATAATAATAATATTTTCCAGATAAAACACCAGTTCCTTGTGACCATGCAATACATGGATTTAGCTCAGCTGGTTCATTTTGGATTGAAGCAATAAAAATGAATGGGGTGGTGATATTTGACCGGTTCTTCATTCTTCTTTTCCATTAGTTTTCACTCTTTTTCATACCTTCTCCCTGCTTTAATTTTTTTTCTCTCCTGCTCCTCTTCCCTTCACTATTTTCTCTCTTTCCTCATTCCACATCTTTCTCACTCTTTCTGCCCTCTGCTACTAATACTGGTGTGACAGTGTAGTGAGATTTCAGTATAGATTTGCTGTCACAGAAACACCATAGGATTTGATGAGAATTTAATCTCCATCTTGTGCTTCAGTCTTCCTGACTCAACTTTCTGTTCTGCTGCTAAGTAGTGTGCCAGAGTAAAACCAAACAAAGAATAAAGGAACATTTGGGGCAATCATTTGAGCAAAAATATTTAAGAAACATGAATTTCAGAAAAGAGGCACCCTGCCAGAGAAAGGTTTCCTAATTATTTTCTTCCCTTTTCCTGCTTTTTCATAACTTGGTCTAAAAGATACAAATTAATTTTGAAAGGTAGATTAAATGCTTGAAGACACGGCTGTATTTTTGTGACTGTAAGATTATGTGTATGGCAAATCAATTGCCACACATTAAGCCATTTATCTCTTGCCTGTCTCTCTTCTTCCTCTAAAATCCTATCTTCTTAGGGTCCTCATCTGAAGACCTGATGGCGTGGAACATTGATTCTTTTCTTCTCCAAAATGTCTCTTTAACTGGCTCCTGACTGAGCTACAGTAGCAAATGTACAATTTTTTTCCATTTAAATGCATGGATTTTGGTATGTGGTGCCCTGCTGTATGGCTTACACTTGCTTTGATAACCACACGGTAGTGTTGCAGATATCTTAAGCTCAATACACTAACCTTTAAGAAATAATTTTGTAAATGAAGTTTTTCAGCCAGTGTTACTAAATTATTAAAAATGGAGCACCAATTCCCAGGGAAAAATAGTTTGCAGTTACGACCAATTACCTGTGGAAATTGGGAAAGTGAGGTAAAGGTGAGCAGGAGTAGTAGCATTCTTATAAAATCTGAACATTTTTAATCTGAGAATTGCTTAGTTAAGGTTACAAAAACAATCATAATTTTAATCTTGTGTCTTTATCCAACTGACTGGGGTCCTAGAAAAGCAGGAGAAAACCCATCTGCCAACAGTATGCATCTTCATCACGTTAATGACATTAAAACTGAGAGGTTGAGCAAGGCTATGTGACCTATCAGGGACTAGATTTCATAAAATACTAGCATTTTAATAAAAAAAATGTTTTCCAGTTAAAGTCAAGTACTTTTGCCTCCTCTAAGAACCTGTATTGGCAGCAAAAAGAACATTGCTTTATGCTTGTTACAGACCTGAACTGCAGATGGCACAATCATTCAGAGCAGATCACTACATGCAAGATCTAAACCACTAAATGATTACATTGACATAAAACACTAATAGCAACTATATCAGACGTTATTATAATTTTAAGTGTAGGACCAAAAGCAGGTACCTTCTGCAGGTGTAAATTCCTTAGTTGAGGAAGGTTGTGCAAAGTCTAAGGGGTTCAGTTCAGAGTGTGGCTTGACTACCTTACTTGCTGACATTTAAGCAGTAGAAAAGAGAATGTCAAGTCTTTCTTTTTCTCCTGAATAAACTAGATGTTTCCCAATACTAGTGCAATCTTAATTCATTGCCTGCACCATGTGTAGGCCTAAACTGGTGAAAAGCAGAAGGATCGTAAACATTTCAAGAGGTCTGTCAATGCCATTGTAGTAGTTGCAGGCAGCCTTTGAGCAGGTGGACAGATGTACTCTCTAACATTACTGCTGAATTTCCAGTTTTTACTCAGCACATCTGTGAAGGAACACAGCACTTGAGAAAATAGGTAAAATGTAAAAAGTATGTGTAAATGGGAGGAAAAATTCTCACTGCTGAAAAGAATTTTTTTTTGTCCAAGGTTTCCATATCTTCATAGAGGAGAACAGGTAGGGTAGAAACTTCTAATTGGACTTTGATAAAAAGGTTGTAAATGAAAATGAACTTAACATAAGAATTGCATTTGGAGTAGTTTACACTTTGGTATTTAGTATTTATTACCATCTTTAATGTAGAGAGAACTCTTATGAAAGCAGGTTAAATTATTTCTGGAAATCAGTTTTTTCCCGGAAATGACCT
Organism: Pluvialis apricaria; assembly: GCA_017639485.1. Lineage (NCBI taxonomy): Eukaryota > Metazoa > Chordata > Aves > Charadriiformes > Charadriidae > Pluvialis > Pluvialis apricaria. The sequence continues at coordinate 30,151,615 of CM030014.1, forward strand.
TATTGTATCTAGTGGTTGGATGAATAAATTATTTGAAAAGGAAGAAAAACCTGATTTTTTTTTCTACCAGTAAAGCACTGTGCGATTGCGGAGCGCAGAACTGAGTGATCACAGACAAATATTCATCTGTGCCATATAAAATGCAAGATTCTTTGTAGTTAAGGACGCAGTTTATAAATCCTGTGCTCATTTCTTCATTTATCTGTTGGAAATCTAGAGATTCAGATGCTAAGCATAGTGCATTAAAATTCATTTTTTATATGACCAAAGGTTTAAGTCTGCCTTTCACTAACCCAGTGATTTGTACTCACTTTGACGGTCAAGGTGGGCCGTTTAAATGATTAAATTATGCTTGAGTCATTTTAAAATCAGGGAGTTGTTAGTGTTGTGCCTCAAAGCATTTTAGTAAGCACTTTTTCATCTTTTCATCTGACAATAATAAAAAATAAAGAATGTATAAAAGACACAATTTGTACTGCAAAAACATATCCAGAATAAATCTCACTAAAAAAATAATCAGTTAAGGTGCCTAGAATATGGTGGAAATGTGACTACGGTGCTGTCTGTCCCTATAAATGGAGATAAAATAGAATATGATGGGAATACTCATTCTCACATAAGGCAGATGGGAAACTGAAATATGGAAACCCTGTGTATCAGATTCAAGGCCATGCTCCAGCTAAGAGGGTAGATTCTGCCCTCTCTCCTTTATCCTGTGTTGTGTAGCTTTGCAGGAGGCTCAAAGAAAGTTGTTGATCTGATTGAAAAGTAATAATTTAGGCTTGGTTTAATTTGGATGGCTAGCTTCCAGCTAAGCCAACAGTCTGCTCCACTTCAGCAAACAGCATCAGCATGTGCTTAACCTGGCACAAAGTTTGCGGTACAAACATGAAGGGTTGTAAGTTGTAATGGCCACAAGCTGTAAGTTGCTTGTGAAAACAAGCATTTCAGTGTGCAAGGGTACCTCGGGGGGCTCAGTCCAAAACCTGTGCTTAATGCAGTGGCTTCTGCGTTATTCTGGAAGCATTTTAGAAGAAAGGGGCATCAACCCCTACGTTTTGGAAGCGCACTGATCCAGTAGCATGATAAGACTTTTCTGGGAACGCCTCCAGATAGGTCCCATGTGTATTGCTCCAGGTCTGTGTATGTACGCAGCTGAGCAGCTTGGGATGCTGGTTGGATTTATTAGGATCAAAACAGTATGATTTCTTCTGGCTAAATCTCCCAAGCACATAATCCAATAGTTGTTCTCAGGGCAGGATTAACACACGTTAACAGGATGAGGCTCCAAAGTAACCCATAAATCTCCATAAAAAGATTGGCAGATAAAGTAGAACCTGTTGAGCTTAGTACCGATTACCCAAATGCTCTTACACAAGCCTGACCTTGAGTTGGGAAAATAAGGTAGTTTGCTTAAGCACCTTGCTGAATCAAAGTTTAACAAGCAATGTGAGAGACTTCCATTTTGGAGTTTTCCCATAGATTCATTCTAGTGGAAAAAATAGATGTTTCCAAATTTTTATGGCCAGAGTAGATAGAGTGAGTGATGCATCTTCTTTGAGCCCATAATTTACCTGATATAAGCATGTGCCTGTTTAAAAACATACTTCCTTTGATATACACCATGGTGCAAGCAATTTCTGTTCTTCTGTAAGTTTAAAAAAGTGACGATAAAAATTAACACAAAAGGAAATTGATTGAGAAAATTATGGGTTTACTTGTGCCAGTAATTTTGTTTTTTAGTGGCTTGAATTAAAAAAAAAAACAAAATAGAAAGTTTATCACAAATTGTGCCATCTGGACAAACTGATTTTGATGTATTCCTGTTGATAACATCTGTATATTAAGTAATGCAGTGTGGTGTATTATCCAGAACTAAAATTTGTAAAAGAAATACACTTTGTCTCTGTGCTCAAAATCTAAACATGTAGGTGATAGGTTTGATATTACTATCATTTCAAAATAAGCTTATTTTACAGTAATAAATTTTGGAGAATTGTCTAAGAAATTCAATTACTGAATTATATGAATGTTTTGGTATCATTACTATAATCTTTTAAAACATCCATAGGATACAATTCCACACATTCTTGGCTTAAAATTCTACACTCCTGCAGAGAGTTGGGATCTTTTTTCTCTGCTTGGATGCTGAAGGAGGGTGGGATATCTTACTAGTTTGGGACGTTTTATTCAGTTGTGGCTTGTTCACCATATTCTTCCTTGACAAAGCATCAACAAGAATACAAAGACTCTTTGTGCTTTTTACTCTTTTACCAGCTAAGTAGAGGCTCTGGGTACCTCATTATGTATTTTTAAAAGTGTCTGACAGTTGTTAAACTGTAAGAAAACACAGAGCTGTAAAGAATTGTGCTATTTTATCAGATCTTGGCACCACAGTGTTTTCCATTTCTGGAGTTTTTTGTTTTGTTTTGTTTTTTCCCCAATAAATTCTAACAGATACTGTGTAACCACTTTGCTAATGATATACTTCTGGGTTGGGGAGGTAGCTAATCTGAATTATGAGTACCACTTGAAAGTCTTAGATCTATCATTAGACAAGAACACATGGAGTTACAACCATCGCATATCTGCCAGAAGACAGCGTTAAAGTGATATTATCTGTTTTATGGTGAATACTCTGTATGTATTGACATTCATACCAACATTATTGTGAACATCCATGGCTATCTACTGGACAGTAGGAGACTTGTCCTACATTTATCCCCACTTTACTGTATTTTGCAACATGTTATACCCACGTACCATAATCTCCATGCTGTCAGGGAAGGAAGATGTAAAGCTTCCCAGCTGGATGTAGAGAATTTGGGTTTAGTCTTAGCAGTTTTAGTCATCGCAGCTCTTGAAATAACTGAAGAAATGTTATTAATGAGTTTTAGGAAATAATGAGAAGTTTCAAGAAAGATGCTTTCTGTAGTTTTCTGTGCAATACATTTAATCTAGAGAACTCTTCCTGGTTTACTATGGTCGGTATTATATAACACGTATGTGATTTGACAGTGAAGGTAGTAGGACCATTTGGGTAGTAAAGATAATCTAAAGTGTGAATCAGACCCCTGGCCTATATTAAATTAATCTTCACAGCTTTTTCATTAGTCTCTCATCATGTTATTCATTATATATCATTTGCAGGAGCTTCCTCGGGTGCCATTGACCTGTTACCATCTCCCAGTGCAACAACTAACTGGACAGCTGGGCTTCTCATGGATAACAATGACATGATTTTTAAATTTGATGGAAAGCAAGGAGCCAAAATCCCAGATGGAATAGTCCCAAAGAATTTAACTGATCAATTCACCATCACTCTGTGGATGAAACATGGCCCTAGTCCAGGATTGAGAGCTGAGAAAGAGACTATTCTCTGCAACTCTGACAAGACAGGTGAGTCTGTGTATTGAAAAAGTATTTGGCAAAGGGTATAATAAAGTTTGTAGAGTGTTACCATCTCTCCTCAGTTAATTTGGTCCAGAATAAAAGTTACTTAACTGGGATGGTGCCACTCTAAGCATTGCTGACTTGATAGCTTATTGAGGTGACTGGTGTCTACCTAAATTTCAAGCGCTGGTTGTCTTCTCAGATAATCTCTGTGAACACATCTGTAGGAATTTATAGGAACTGGTTGATAAAATAATTAAATTAAGTTTAATTTTTTTATTATTTAGATTGGGAAAAACAGTTCTAATTCTTCATTGAAACTAGTTAGATTAAATATTGATTTGGATTTTATTTATTAGTTTGGACATAATGCTTCCATAAACAAGACTAATACAGTGTGATTCAGGAAGATGCTTACCATATGTGGCTTCCCTGAGAACCATCACAATCCATGATATAGGTTTTTTTTATTTGGATGGTTTTTGTCCTTTAGGTGTATATTGCTTTCAAACACATTCACCTAAACAGAAATCTCGATGATAATTCTTAGTGTCACTGATGTGTGACTGAATGTCACTGATCTTATTGGTCCTTCCTTTCAGAGATGAACCGTCATCACTATGCCTTGTACGTGCACAACTGCCGACTAGTATTTCTGTTGCGCAAAGACTTTGATCAGGCTGACACCTTTCGTCCTGCGGAGTTCCACTGGAAACTGGATCAGGTACCCGTGGTTTTCTCTTATCTGTAACCCATCCTTCTCTTCATCCCCTTTAGATATTGTAGAGAACAACCTAAATCCTAGAATAACTGCTTTGGGAAATCCGAAGTCTACGAAGTCTATTGCAATTATGTTGCAACTTGTAACTGTTAGGACTCTAATGGGGATCCACATAAAAAGGGATCAATTAGTTAACTTGGTTGAGTCATTTAATACAGTGTGGCTTTTTAATTGAGTCATTTTAAACAGTAAGTAGAGGTTTATATCCTTTGGCAATGGATAGAGACATGACATTTTGTATAGTTCCCTAAAAGTTTTCCATTTATCATTAAAAAAAAAGAGTCTACTTTTTTTTTGGAACAGCTAATGCTGTTCGGAGTCCTGAAGATGGATTTGTATTTCTAAACTGTATACTAAGCATCCAAATTAATGATAATACAAAGTTTATGTAAAGTGTTTTGACTTTGAAAGTCCAATGTGCAATGGAAGTGATGGAAACCTTTTCAGAAAGAGTATACTGACACACAGAAAGGCATTTGTAATATATTGTAAATCTAATCTGTAGGCTTTCACTTTTCTCTGCTGTGCTGTATGTAATTTCTCCTTATTATGAAGAGTATATCGCAAGGAAATTATTATTAAAGAGATAAGAGTTGCCTTTCATAGATTTATTAATTCTAAGCAGGATAAGGATCATTTGGGTGAAAGAAGACAGACTTCAGCAAAGTAGCATTTTCTCAAAGCAAGTTTCTTCATGTCTTTGAGTCCAAACTATGATATTGAAGATGTAGATAAAGGAATGGTTACTTTCCTAATTCACCTTCAAAATGCATATAAAAAGATGATCTTTGTCGTGATTATCAGTTGGATGTGTAAGAAACCATGTGATGATCATAGCACTTGCTTTCCATTTCCATTAACCAGTTTGGAACCAGTTTCTGCTGTACTTGATATGAAATCTTACAGTGTCTAGAAAGTGGTAAATTTACATTACATCATATTGAAGATTACAAGTCATGAGTAACTGATGTCACCTCAGCTAATGCTGTTCGGAGAGCTGAAGATGGATTTGTATTTCTAAACTGTATACTAAGCATCCAAATTAACGGTAATACAAAGTTTATGTGAAGTATTTTGACTTTGAAAGTCCGATGCAATCAACTTCTATATCTTTACAATGGGAAAGGACCAACGTCCTCTGAATAAATGAAATTTGTGTGTAACTCTTGTAACTTAGCCATGACAAAATACTGGAAAAATGTACTGTCAAAGATAATTTTCCATTGACAGGGGATTTGATTGTGTGAAAGAACTTTTTAATCTCTATTGCCACCTACAATTACTTTATTCTTACTCTTTCTCCACATCATTTCCATATTTTTAAAAAAACAGACAGGATAAATGGCATAAACTGGAAAGTACAGGAATGCTAACAGCTTTCCAATTATTTTTTTCTTTATTGTATCATAAAAAAGACAGTGTATCCTGGACTATTGGTTTTCATATCACAGAAATTTTTGTGTGTGATTAGCCTTGCACTGGAATTTAATTAGCACCCATGCTATTGATGAGTAACATATGCTCTTTATATTTCTAGTTTGACAGTATTTTTTCCTTGCAGAAAAGTGCTGCTTCTCTCAGAAATCTACTTCTAAACAGTCTGTTGATTTGTGAGATCTGAATGAATTTGAGGGTGCGTTGTTTCAAAACAACATGCTAAGAATGTGGGTGTCTAACTCGTTAAGAACAAGTGATATTTTTTCTCTGACAATGGATAAAGAACACGATGGGCAAGTCTACAGATTTTGTTTGAAATTAGTAAACCTAGGGGAGGGAATTGCACCAGCAGACAACTTCTCACATCTTCAGCTGACTTTTAAGTAGAATCCCAAATATCTGGTGACAGGAACTCGTTGTTTGTGATGTAAGTCCTAGAGGAACCCAAAGATTTCAACTAGGGATGACTGAAGAAATCCCTGGAGATATTTTGAGATTCAATCGGTTGTACTCTGGGTTGTTTCTGGAGAGAAGTTCTTTTGTTGAAGCCATCTCAGAAAAAGCATATACTAAAGGCAGTCCAAAGTAGTGCTTGACACATTAACTCTTTTAATTTCTACTGTTTGGTACTAAACTGTATATTTCATTGTCTGCCAATAATCATTTGTGTAATCTAAAATATGCTCCCAAACTGTAGCACTACAGAAAAGTTGAGCTGCAGTTGGGCACTGAAGGCAGCACCTTCCTAACTGCTATTGAAAACTCCTACACCATGGAAACTATAGATTTTTTAGGTCACGTCATTCATTTTCTTTCATTCAGCTACTGTCAGTTGATTTCCACAGTGTGTTTTCAACTGCTCTTTCTAGCTGAAAAAGAAGGTAAGATTAAAGTATAAATAAAGTTTGTTATGGGTTGTGTGACCAGACTTCCATGATGATTAATTTGTATTGTCATGGTGATACTGTTGTAAGTTTTTTCATGAAGGCGCCTGGTAAAGATTGCTGCTTTACCTCTTCTTCAATGCTCCATCTGGCCTATATAGTAGAGTAGATTAAAAGAAACTGAAAATAAAACACGTGGAACTTGCATAGTTTTGAAGACAAGGCAGTCAGAAACTTTCATTTCGAAGTAGTAAAATTATGCCATCTTCTAACTATCTACCCAGAATGGTCTACCTTGGAAAGCATAGGATATTTTAACATCAAAAAGCAAGTTAGCGTCCCACTACAAATTCCTCTGGATCTCAATATGAAAAGAAACTAGGGCTAGATTTTCAAATGTAGATTAAGTGCTCTAGACACTTCTGAAAATGCTACCAGGTGATTATTTGCACATTTAGATACTGAGATACCTCTGGAAATCTAACACCCAGAACTGCTCGTTCTGTAATAGCACAGCCCCAGTTTCTTTGTTTTTTTAAGAAAAGTATGGGAATTAATCTGTGTCTAACTGTTGTACAGTTTCTAACCATCTGCACTGCACTGTGATATGGGATGCTGTAGATGGCATTGCATATATGGCTCTGGAAGACGGTTCAAAGTTTGGCACAGCCATAGTAGAGTTAAATGTGGCAGAGTACTTTATTGCTGAGCTCACTTTATGATTGTGACAATCCATAGCTTGTTTTAGCTGAGAGGAATCCGGTGACCTTGGAACAGGGTGAGGCATAAACTAGTGAAATCGTCCATCATTCTTACTGCAGAGTAGTAAAATTTATTATACCAGCTGCTTTAGGCTCTACCTAGTCCACAAGACTACTCATTCTTTCAAAGTACTGACCAAGAATGTGAGCTTATTGTCATTCTGAATTTAATTTAATTCTTTCAATCTCATTTCTGTGGCTGGTGGGTGTGGCACACATCTTGGTTGCAGACTGTTCTTGGCTGAACACGAGGATTCACGTAGCGTTTTATATAGCTGCACCTGAGCAGTGCATCTGAAGCCTTGCAATACAATGCAGCCATCATAACTGTCATGCGTAGCAAGTGTCTGAAACCGCCATATATTAGTGGCTGCCAGGTTAGCTCTGGGAAGATTGTGCCTTTAAGCTAGTTCATAGACCTAAGGATTTATTTTTCTATATGGTTTTCAGTGTATTTAGCCCTATTTGTTACATTAAAATTAATGGACTTTGCTAGGCTAGTTTTTTTCCTTACTGTGCTGAGAATGCACGACCTGAGAGTGCCATAACCTTGGGCATATGTGCCTTTAGTATTGAACTGCTAACACATGAGATGAGTACGTCTGCAAAAAGTGCTAATAATCAGACGTAACAGACTTTAAACTGAAGGTATCCTTGTTACTTACAAGAAACAGAGAAAAAAAGAATTTATATAGTTTGGGGTTTTCCCCCACTTTCATCCTTTTGGAAGTTAACCATCTTAGTTGTGAGAGAATCCATTAGTAGTAATCTGGAAGAAAAGGTATGGAAAGAACTACGTTAAAGAAAATCAGTGTCAAGTCTCTAATGCATGCACGGTAATAAAAACTGCATGGTTTTTCCGAACAACTGCACTAGATGCCCGATTAGAGATGGTTCGTTCCTTTTACTTATTCCCATTTCCTTGGAAGTGCAGGTGCTTCCTTTGTTTCAGAATCATGACCTTTTTCCTGAGTTTCCCATGCAAAGGTTTAAATTGAGTATCATGATGTGTTAGTCAACTTTTTTATCATGTATTTTCTCATACTTAACTATAAGACACTCTTTAAACCTGAGCACCTATTACAAAAAGTTTTATTGCCTAAGTCAGTAAGAGGCACCTAAATCATCGTCTAATTGTCTCAAATGCGTAGGAACATAGATGTGGTTTTCAGTCAATGATTTAGGCAGCCAAATATAAACTTGGGCCATTTAAAAATAACAGGAAATATAAAAACTGTTTCTTTGTTTTTCTTAGAAAGCTGTGATGATTTGTGTTAGGGTTCCCTTCTATTGGGATGCTCATATGCCTATATGCTCACCTTATGGAAGTGTGACTGGTTTAAAGAAAACAATCAGATTGTACAGCCTCCTCTTGCACACAGGGAAGCGCTGCGTATGGGATGGGTGAGGTAGGGGCCTGAGCTTTCTGAGCTCCGTACCGTACAAAAGTAGCCTTGGAGACTTGGGAGTTGGTGAACTTCTTCACTTACATCTCTGATGATGTTCCCCTTCAGTTGCTGGTGCTATGTTGAGCCTTGTCAAATTCCTCGATGCAAATATACCAGCATCACAAGAGAGTTGTATCAGTTTATGATGAGATTATCTATATTAGTAATATAGATAATATAATATAATATAATATACAGAATCGTACAATGAGATTATCTGTATTGGAAATGGAGTTCTGTTGAAATCAGAGGGAAAATGTTCACTGATTTTAACAAGGGTAGGATTTCAACCGAGAGATGTTAAAAATAATCAAGCCTTCTCACTTCATTTTCTTTCAATGCAAAGATATTTTCAAAAGCACTTCAGGGAACTCTCTTAGCAACTCTGTTGTAAAGGGTCAAACTAGTGCCCCTTCCTTTCATTGTTATCTGCAGGAAAAAAACTCTTTTGATCCTCAAATTTCTGCTGTAAGAAGTGACAATTACAGATTTCTGTGTTCCCCATTTCTGGTTAATGTAGTGAGAACTCTTTCCTTGAATTTCTGTCCATTTTAACTGTTGTTTTCTGTAGCCCACATAGAACCAAATCAAAATAATAGTTTGAATGATGAACAAAGGCATTCGAGCCTTTGGTGGCAGTGGAAGAGATAACATTAAATAGGACAATGCACAGTGTATTTCACACTCTGTCATGAATATTACATTTCTCATACTAATATTGAGGATAGTCAAGCCAAGAGATATTTTTCCTTCCCCTAAATCAACAGAATAGGAACACTTTTCTGAGTGGGTGAAGGGATCTTAGCCAGGGATGAACCTTTTTCTCATGTACTTGTTTTTATTCACAGTGGGAAATTATTTTCTGTTTTATACCCGTGTTTTCACCCTGAAAATAGTCCTCCAGGCTAGAGGCACAATTGGTATTGATCCCCTTAAAAAACAGAGAATGCGCTGCATGATCTGGAGTCATTCTAAGTCAGCAAAAAAATAGATAAACATGCAGAAAGTTATTGTTTCTTTTCTAAGATGAGATAAATTGCTTTGAATAATCCAAAATAAGCCTGCAGTGCTATTCATTGTGGAAAAGCCCCAAACAATTATTTTCATAATAGGAATGAAAGAAAGAGGTTTAGATAAATCTGAATATGATGCATTCTGTCTCTGTGTGTGCACACAGATGATGAAGGATGAAGGTAAGGCCTCCATTGGTATTTAATGACTTCACTGACCACACACAATAGGGTCTTCTACCTGTGGAAAGCAGTCTTGTCCAGTCAAACCCTTCATTCCCATTTACTTTTAAAAATAAGCTACAATGCCCGGACATGATAGAGCAGGAACTGACTTTTTAAAAGATGTATGTTACATGATAATGAAAGGGATTTGGTATCTGGGCCTTTTCTTCCTTAAATTAGCTATTTCCATTAAATTATAGCATTTATGAGAGAAAGTTGTTCTTACATTCTGGATTTTGAGAAACTGGTTAGTTGTGTGCATCTAGTGCTGAGAAGACAATCATTCACATTATGAAAGCCCTAGTGGTCTCCTCCTTGAGAGGCTCAGAGAGAAACAAAATGAGTGAATATTTATGGAAAGTACATAGTATTGTCAGTTCTAGAGGGTACACAGAGGAGATAGGATGGTGCAAGCTTTCATCACCTCTGTGCACTGAATTTCACCTCTAGATTGAAGACCTCAGGCTCCTCAGTCCCGTACTTTCCAACATGATGCCCTATTGAAAGTTAACTTGTTTTTTATGGTGGAGTTTTAGTTATTCATTTTTACAGGAAGTTCAAAAGAGTTTCTTATGCTCTTAATCACTTATTTTACAAATTGATATGCAGGCCTGCACTTCTCTATGAATACATCTTTAATAAAACTACAGAAAGAAGTAAGTCAGGGGTTTTCCTACAGAGCCAGTGAGAGATAAATGTATCATGATAGTCCTGCAATAGAGGTGAAATAATTCCCGGACTTAAAAAGTCTTTGCAGCATCCGTGGCACTCCAAATGTCTTACTTACATTATAGCCCTGTCTGTTCTGACACAATTTATTTACCAGTTTCCATCTTTAAATGCTATTTTGATAATTTTTTATTCAGCATCTTGCTTCAAAACAGCTTGTGCTAGTACAAGGATGAGTCAGCAGTGCTGATAAATGGCAAAAATATTCTCTGAGACTCCAATTGAAAGAAGCTTGTTTAATTATTTTTAATGCAACTGCTAATAACAAAATCTTGACAAACAAATCACAGTGGCTGGCAAGAACTTGCTTTATGACATACAAAAATTCCTTTGGGCCAGCTCTGAAGTATTCCCTATAAATTGGCCTGGTTTTGTGCATTTCTGATTTGTGCCGTCCAGCCCAGTGTGAAATGCCGTGACTGCTCTGTGCTTCTGCAAAACCTCGATGACCCTTAAGGAGCAACTGAGCTGCCTGCAGGAAACTTTTTATGATTTATATATTTGCATTTACTTGAAGTTATTTAGACATGTTTCTGTGTATTTGTATTCTGCATTTTGCAGTTTTCTCATTTTTCTGACTGTGACAGTTTTATTATAATGGTATAGGATTTTCAAACCTCTTTGTGCTGGCCTACTGTTCGCAAAGACTCTTCTGAAAATGACACCTATTATACGTTGTCTTTCAGCTCCTACTGACATGAGAAACTGTTCTTCACATATGTAGTTATGCTCATTACCTAGCGAAGTTGGAACTGTTGCAACCAGCAAGCCCTTTAGACCCCAAAACACCCATTTTTTTTATCGAGTCAAAGACGAGAAAAAAAAATAACAGGAAAAAAATTCTGTATGGAATGAAAAAGAATTTAAAGCTGGCTTATAGCATCATGAAATAATGAGAAGTATTACACTCTTAAAGCTTACTGTGGGAAGGCCCCCAAATAAGTTTAATTTCTTACGCAGAGAATATCTTGGTATGGAGTTATTAATATGCCTAAGCAAGCTGGATTGAAGTGTCTGTTAACTTGCCTTGTTTCTACAGTACTCTGGGGACTAGAAATATAAAGCCTAGAACAGAAATTCCCAACCAAGCTATGCATATGAAGGTGAATAGTCACATTTGTTTTCTTATTTATCAGCTATTTATATTTTATACTGTCCCTGATTTATCAGTTAGTTATGTCACCGGAGTTTGTACAAAACATGCCCAAACTGTTTTGAAAATGTTACTGAAGAGCAAAACCTGTTACTTGGGCAATTTCCTGGGGCCTCTATGTTGTTTATCTTTCAAGAAAAGCAGGCTGACTTTGGAGCATTCAGATGGTGTTTGAAGCATTTCACAAAGGTAGGATTCACATCTTTATCCTTCCAAACGCGGGTTAGGAGATACATAGCATGTGTTATCAATAAATATAAATTCATTTATCTATGTGTATGAGCTGTTTGTTCTAGCCTCAGAGCCATGGTTTCTGGATGTCCGCAGTTCAGGAAGAAAGTATGGTGGTGTTTTTCCATTGATTTACTTTCCACGTCTGGATAGCGTTTTGGCAATAGCAAAGCCTAGAAAAGCATATGATTAAGCACATGATGAACAATTATGTAAAAATGCATAACTGAGCAACTTGCTAGTTATGCAGTTAAAAGATAAACGTAGAGTGCTGCCTAACTGTAGTCATCAAGTGTTACTGAACTGACATGCTTGCTTGATGCAATTTAGCAACAAGAAAGGTGGATTATAATAGAATTATTTCATCATGAATGAACTATGGATCTAATTTACTAAGACACATTGAAGTTACAGCATGACAGCACAAAGACATGCTGCAGCTACAGTACATAATCAGGGCTTTCAGGTGCTTTATCTGTCAGTATGATTAAGCAATTTCATTATTTAAAGCTGTAATTAAGCCATCCGTATTTTTAAAACCTATTGTGAAAATAAGTATTACACATTATGAGTTTCAAGGCTACAAAAGCAGTTCACAGCTTGTGTGAAAATAAGTTTGCAAACTCTTATGCTTCACTGCAGTGTTGTCACAATGTAACAGTGAAATATACATTACATAAAAAGGTTCTTATTTGAAAGCTGAATACCTTATTTTCTAATGCAGTTATTTTCCCGCACCCGATACGACAAGAAAAAAAATCCTTGTTCCAGGATTTTTTTCACTGTGCTACAGTAATGCTAGTTATGACACATAAGAATTTCTTGAGGCTCATCATTGATTATTGAAGCCCATTAGGCCACAGGGCATGCAGCTGGTTATACTGCCGGGCTGGTGACGTGCGTGAAGGACTGCTCAGGGCATGCGTTTCTCTGAGGCTAAAGGCATCTCTTCTTACGGAACAGAGGTTGGTAGACAGTCGCAAGTAGCATTGGTCCTTCAGGGAAAACTTTTCTGGCCAATATCTAAGAGGGAGTCATTTGCACAGCTCAAGAACAGGTGCTGGTTTGAGAGGAGCATAATATTAATAATGGAAAATTCCGGCAAATGAAATAAAATGGTAGATCACATTATGTCAGATTCCAGTGAACTCAGTCTACCACGCTTAGCGTCCTGAATGGAAACCTTCCTGTTGTATTGTTGTCCATAAATCCAACTTTTATTATAGTAGGAAACTGGAGCTTACAGAAATCAAATTCTTTGCTATTGAAATATGCATTAAAATGGAATTAGAACCTGATCTACTGATCTTCCATTTTTATATTTTACTCATTACATTTTATTTTCTTATATTTATTATTCAGATTATAGTGGATGTACTTGGTGCAACCTTGGCAGAGAGAGATGGACTTTATATGTCCTCTTAAAATTGTTTCCAGCCTTGTTATGTTTGAGTGTCTAATTAATGCCTAATATTTAAAAAATATATAATATTTTAATATTATGATATTTATATATATTAATATAATATATGTGGTTGCTAATGGTTTAATGAAACTTATACCAGTATTTTGTCAGGTGAAAGTGACCATATTAACAACTCCATACCTATGACTGTAGGAGACATTAGCATTTGTATGGATTTGTCAGTTCTCACTATACCACCTCCCTAGGACATCAAAACCAATTTTCTTATTTACAGAAGTCTTGGGATGTATTAGGAATGACTGTGGTAGGTAAACCAAATGTTTATTATTTACATGATTTTGAAGAAAGGTCAATTTCACTTTTCACAAGGAGCTCTCCTTTTTTAAGATATTGACGTCCTTAAGACATAGATTTAAAAAACACTTCTTTTATTCACTAGACTTTTGGGAAAATTTGTATCTGTTGGCCATATTGAACTATTATGATATTAGTGGTCTTATTTGCTGCAGAAAGTGAAAAATTCCTGAGGGGTGCATTAAGCATCTGCAAAGCTTATAAGGCAGTGCCTCCGCTGGTGTAAGTCTGCCCTGTTCTTCTCAATGCAACTGCTGCTGCACTGGCTGAGTCTAAACCTTCGCTTTCTTACCAAACAAATATATTCTCTGTAAGAGCAAAGCGGATGTCAGGGGATGACCTTTAATAAGGTCAGGATAACTGTGCAGTTTTTTAATTCAATGCCACCAATTAGAAATGAAGTCTTCCAAATGTGCTTGGATCCATAAGCTTTGCCAGAGCATGACAGAGCCAGGATTACTTCAAAACTTAACATTAACCAGTATCTCAGCCCTGATTATGTTACAAATATTTGTGATTCCATTTACAGCTTAGTAGTATTATTAGTGCTGGCTAGAAAATGGAAATCCTTATGAATAATTTCATGTCTTAAAAGCATTTTTACTTTAGAGTCACATACTCTTTGTAAGCAGGAAAGGAACCCTACAGAAGCTTCCTAGGCAGGCAAAAGCAGGATCCTCACTTGAGTTTTCCATTAGCAGAAATTGTTTCCTAATGAACCTGTATGTTTCTAAGTGCAACTTTAATGTTAAAAATTTCAACTTTATTGACTCATAATTTCAGGAAAATTACTGATATGCTTTAGTATTATTGTTGATAGCTGTAATATTTTATTAGTATTACTTTTTTTAATATTTGCATGTCATAAAAATCCTACATCAGCAAGTAAATTTCCAAAAAGAAACATCACTATGACATATCCATTGCACAAAGTTCTACTGCTATATTATAGCATAACTTCCCAGTTTTAAAATATCCTCACAGCAGCCAGTTGAGTTCCTCTTCCTAATTTACTCATGCCTGATCAAAACTAGATGAAAAGCTTCAGGCTGATAGTGCACAGATGTTCCAAGCCCTGAGCTAGTATTCTTCCAAACGGACAATTAATGGTATTCAAGACACTGAAGAATTTTACTGCTTTTTTAGTCAGTTAGAGTTCAGGGTCTTGTTATTTTCCAATCTTACAATTATTGTTTTATTACAAATTCAGCCTTTTCCCTTTCAATTTGTTTACTCCGATTAACCTGTGGACTCAAATTTGTTCAGAGCAATTTACTGTTGTTGTTGTAATTGGATACGCAGCCTGCATGGCATTTTTTTATTCTTTGCTTAAGTGACCTTAAGATCTCTCTCACTGAGGCCTCTCTGCTGACATCATTGGATTTGGATGCACTCCCGAGGAGGGGTTTGCTGTAATGCTTCATGGCCAGCACAGAGACCCTGATTTCAAATTCAGTCTTCATTTTCTGTGTTCTGAATATTTAACTGAATGTGGCTCATTAAATGAAAATTCTTGCAGTAAATTATTGCCCAGTGATCAGCTAAAGTAGAGAGAAGAAGAATTGGGATCACAGTTAAGTGCATTACTATTCAAACAAAAAATTATTTTATTAATCTAACTCTAGTGTGTATGCAACACAAGACCATACTACTTTGTATGCAGAGGTCACAGGAAATGTCCAGTTTCCTTCAGATAACGGCTATAAGAGACCTTTCTGAATGTCATACTTGGATTCCTTGGAGTGCTGTTCTTCCCCTCTTTGACTGTCACTTTTTAGTTCAAGTGGACTAATTGTGTTTTGATTTCAGAAATAGACAGCCCTGAGCTGTCATACCATTTACCTGGACTTATCTTTAAGTATTTAAGCAGTTACACCAGTTTTCATTAAACTATCCACATGCTTACCTGTAAGAGCTGTTCTAATTTGAAGTTTCAATTTCCATTTTCATACATGCTAAGCAGTTTGTTTTGTTTAGCAATTTAGGCATCAAAAGTCAGCCTAGTCAAAAGTTTATTGACTAGCCCAATCATCCTTTATTTTTATTACATTAATCACCAGCTAATTAAAACACAGCCATGCCTTTCTCACCTTTCAGTTTTGTGTTACACGTAGCAACGGCTTGGACTTGTGGAAACACATTTAGGGTGGTAGAGTCTTGCAAGAGAGGGGTTTCTGCAAAGCCTTTAATTGCTCACCTTGGAAGCTTTCAGGAAAAGAATGAAGCCTGTTTAATTGTTCACCTTTTTCACGAAGGCTGATGAAATCAAGTAATTCTCTGATTTCTTCCATGCCCAAATCCCGACGATCAGAAATGTTGAAACTTTAAGGTTCTACAGGTTGAAGTAGGTGCCTCTTTCCTCATGACCTTGACAGTTGGGTGCCTAGCCTTCTTTTCAGCATTTGAAAGCCTTCTGCAGTCCTTCAAGCCAATGAATCAGTTCTTAATGTGTACATGGATTAATGTGATCTTACAATCATCCACCAAAAAACCCTTTATCCTTTAAAATGATGTAGACTCCAGTACCTTATTCTTGCTTTAATTCCTAAGTTTTGTTGGCTTTATATGAAGTAACATTTGCTTGAAAATTTGAAAGAAAAGATCCACAATTCAATATTTCCTGAAATGTACACACTAAATATATTGGGTTCTGCTAGAAATGCCTGAGTTCTAAGTTGTGGAAGTGCTACTTTTAAGTTTTGGTATGAAAAAGTGTTTATCTCTCTGACTGCTATTATATGACTTCTAGAAAAAACATCTCCCTTGAATTTCATGCCTTCAAAAATCCTGTGTATCGATTTCCAATTTCTGATACCTCTAACAGCAAAAATATTCAGGTGCTTATAGTTTAAGGGAATCTTACAGTAATTATTTATTTTAAACTGAATCAGTAGTTTAGTAGGACAGATGTGTGCTACGTATTCAGTTTCAGGGTGTCTATATCTGTGCTGAAGGCACACAAGGTATTTTTCAGTTTGATTTTGAAATAGAATAGGTCACAGAAAATTCAAAATGTTTTCATTTTATTGTTATAATTTCCAAATTTCAGTAAGGCTGGTTATTTTAATTATCAGCTCAGAAAACTAAATTAAAGCTTTACTACATTGGATTATCCACACAGTCTGTTGGTGTATCGTATGCATTCATATGCATTGGGAATGAAGACTATGTCTAAAGTAAGAGAGTATGAAACCTGCATGACTTCATGCATTAATGGTGTCTTAACCTCATGCCCATAATTTGAAAATCAGAATACAAACAAGTCTTTTTTAGTAGCCAGAAGAATTGCAAATGTTTCTTTTCTATAATTTTTGCAATATGCCATACTTTAAGGTACGTTATTATTTTGTACAGCCAGTGATGCTGTCCTCTTAACCTAATCAGCAACAGGAATGCTCCATAAAAATTAACAATTCCTGTGCACCAAGGGATGGGTGGGTGTGTGCTTGCTCTGCACTTGAGGGAAGCCCACAGCGCCACACTGTTTGATGCTCTCATAGATTCACTGTGATAGTTGGCTACCCCAGAGAATTGCCTTTTCTCTTACAATAAATTAGCTATGCTTTCAGCTGTGATTTTGGTGTGACAGGTATAGTGTAAATGTGATTTCTCACACTGAGCACATCCTGTCTTCACACCCTTCAGATATGTTTAGTTGCCATCAGGAAGCGCAAGCCCTTTCAGGAGCTTCAGAATCAAGATAAAATGTGAGAGGACAAAAAGTGTTAAATGAAAAAAATAATACTTAAAGCTTATGATTCAGAAGATGCTTTGTCATACTTCAAGAGTAAGAGTAAATATTAGAGAAAAAAGAAACCTCAAAAGGAAATACAGTTCTCCTCTACACACCTCCAGGTACAGATAGACAAGAGATATAGGGTTACATATCAAAATATTATCAAAATATGTATTTTACATATATTCTTGGCATTTTCAATGATTTTTTTCATAAAAGGCAAACCTGAGAATACTTTTGTTATAAAAAACAAAGTCTTATTTTATAGTAATCATTTCATCTGCCACCCATTAATATCTGTAAGTCTGCTGCTTATCTGAGTAAAAAGGAGAGGGAAGCATTTTTATGTGAACTTAATTTCCATAAAGTGTTCTGTACAAATTTATGAAAAAACTCAGCCGTCTCACACAATTTTTGTTCACAGCATAGAAGTTAGGCTTCAGAAAGAACATGAGTCCATGTATTTCATGTGCAACTGTAAAGTAGCTCAGGTTTTGTGGTGCTACAGTGGATAGTAATAACAAACCAAGTAGAGCAATCACTAGCCCTGGGCAAGTAAAGTAAATTCTGAGATAGTGCTGTAATAATACATGGGTACATTCATTAATGTTTCAAATATTCTTCAGTTGGTGAATGTAATCTACCTATATGTCATGCTGTACATACATAAACCCAATTCTCATCTCAGTTTCATTGTTTAGAAGGAAGAGAAAGGATCAAAGAACTGAAAATGTTTCATGCATGCAAAATTCCCAATTTTAATAGCTGTGGTATATAGGGAATGACAGAAGTATCTAAAGCTGGAATTGGACCTTCTGGGTTTCCACTTATCTTCTGGAGTTATCTGCATTTATAATTATTTATGGGATTTATGGCCTTGATGGCAATGGATATGCTAAATCGGGATTCTTTGAAGCATTTTGGTAGTTAAGATGTATGTTCACTTTATGATACACAGGAAAATTATTGTCCAGAGTTACTTTTACTATTGATTTGACTTACCTCTGTATGGTCATAATTACTTTCTAATATGTAATCTGAAGAATGCCTATTGGTGTATGATCACTTCATAGCTTTTTTTTTTGTCCTTATCCTTCTGCATGCTTAATCTGTGTTATAAATTAATTTTTAGGTTCCGCACACTATCTTTGAATAGGGCACAAGCGATTTCCGGTCCCTGAACGGAACGTAGCAGCAAACACTAAAATGGTGTTGTTCAACATGAATTGATGAGTATGTTATAAAAGAAGCAATGCAAATTCAAGCTAATCCTCTCCATGAGGAGTAGTACCTTTCAAAAAAGTGTGAAGCTGGCTCCTGGGTCTGACTGAGAGTGTTGTAAGGGAGAAAAGTAGCAGTGAAGCAACAGGATATGTTGAATATGAGGATCTCTCAATTGTACAAGAGAGAAAGACAGATAGAGCTTTATTTCTTGCTATGAAAACATAAAAATGAAAGAACTACTGGAAGGTGCAGGGGGATGAGGTAAAGAGACAAGGGAGGAAAGGATGAAGAGAGGAAGAAGGGGAAAATGTGTATAGAAAGTGGAGAGAGGTTGATGCTGCCATACAAAAGTCTGTGCTTTGTTTTAAAGAATAAATTTTTACTGAAGAATCACATTATATCATTTTGGGGAAAGCAAACTGTACTGCTGGGACACCTGAGGTAAACGGAATCACTTAGTGTCTGCCATTCCTTCTCGAAATTGTGACGTTGCCATCAGCAGAATCACAGCAAAATGAAAGGGAACAAAACTTCAGATAAATAAGCCCTTATTTCTTTTTGGCATTGAAGAAATCAAAAAGAAGCATTGGATGGGTGCTTTAATTTTCAGGGATGTTTTATTTTCAAAATTCTGCTGTGAGGGACAGAGTTTTCATCCCAAAGCACCTTTTGACCCTGCCAAAGGTTCTAGGGATGTTAAGAGGGAATATCTGTTCTTGTTCCATGCAAATTGGTTTGGGTCTATGATAATATACTTTAGGGGATCATATTGGACTTTTTCTCCTCACTATTCAGATTTCTTTTTCCCTTTTTCTTTACAAAAAAAATACAATTTTGAAAACACCTGAACCATTTTTGCCACATTTTGTCAAACATAAAAAGGTGTATTTTCTAGTTTTTTGGGTTTTTTTGGAAGAACCAGTTGTCCCATTTCTAGCAATAGTAATTTTATCTTAGGAAGATGTCTGTAACCCAGAAGCCTTTTTCCAATCTGCAAAACAGTGCTTCACAGGGAAAATTTCAGCCAGCTCAGCTGTGAATAAATGTTTGAACTTTTAGACGATTATTTAATGATATCCATAAAATTTCTAGGGTTTGTGCAACACTGATATTGAAAATTTCTTTCCACAGTCTATTTGGTTTATGTCCCTAATGTCAACCCAGAACTATTCTGGAATGCAGGCCCTCAATGCTGACTTGTTTCCTCCCATAAAAGCTCTAAGAACATGATTGTGATTAGTACCAAAAGCAAGCTATATACTGACTAAATAACAACATTCTCTGGCAAAGTCACAAATATAGCTGATACCTAATTACCTCAGTATGGTATATAACATATAATCAGCCTGTCTGCAAAATGCCAGCTATGTCATTAAAGGCCCAGCAATTACAATTTCAGTAAAGAGACTATGCATAATATTTGGGTTGTGCAATTTCCTGACTTATCTTTGAGTATAAATACAGAAGCATGGATATACAACCATTCTTCACTTGACAGAAATTATTAAGGTAGCCAAATATAACTCACTGCCCCCTTTTATCTGCAATAAAAACAGAATAGCTTTTCCTTTTCTCTGCGTTATGTCCTAATTACCTGCTGGAACTGAAGTAAATACAACACTAATCTGTATGGGGAAGGAGCATCTATTTCTTATGTGTCTTTCTGCAGTTATAGCTACTTCCATCTCAGACTATACCAATATTCAAAATTATTACAGTAGCGGGCTCCCATACGAATAACACTAAGTGATTCTTTGGAGGTATCCACTCAATGTAATGTGAGATTTCTGTAAGAGCGGGAATTCTTTTATCTCTGATTTGCACTGTGCACCTTCAACACAGCAAATGTCTTTCAAGTATATCACCTTTCCCCAAATGTAGAAATTGCGAAAGGGTGTTTAATGCCTGTGTCAGCTCTGTCTCCCTTTGCTGAGAACATTTAAAGCAACCCTCGCAAGCTTGCAAGCAGTGTCAACACTTCCTTCGCAGATAGCAAGCCTTTGAAGAGGGATTTGCCAGGTGATGCAAAGCCTTCAAAGAGCCAGCAGTACCGTTTTCAGCAATAGAGGTCACGAGCCCAGGGGAGTATTCTGGTGGGCTTTCTTCTGAGTGCAGACTACCCAACCCAAGAATCCTGGTATTTTCCAGACGGTAGGTGAGAATTAAGGTATCTTAATAAATAAACTGCACTGAGGTAGCAAGACTGGGTATTTATTTCATGAATGAAAAATAGCACATAGCACCTCCTGTGGGATTTGAATAGGTAAGGGGAGTCTAGTGCTTTGGTCTAACAAAGTTAGTGATGCGTGTAGGTGGGAATGTGTGAGAGGGAGGGGGAGGAGGAGAGAGGAGGCCTTTTCAGAATGTGGTTTCAGAGCTGAGCCCAAGTGTTTCCCCTCAAAAGCAAACAAGCCACAACTAGCCTGTTTGCTCTGTCTCTGGAGTCTAGTTTGCATTAATCACACTCTCTGCCCCTTCATAACATGTCTAAATAACTGACTGAAACAAGCATTATATTTGTTCAGACACCAACAGCAAGGGAAGGATCTATCATCCTGTTTTGAACAGTGACAATCTCCTTTTTCTTAGTGCAACCTCCTTATGCTCAGAGAGAAAAAAATACTTGGTTATTGAATGTCCTTCAGGAGTACAGCCAGACTTCTCAGCTGCCTGAAAACTCAGTCCGGGGAGCAGAGGGCAGTCAAGATGCCTGACTTAAATATAACCTTTAGCATTTGAGTATTAGTATTTCAGTCAGGTTTTTAGAAAGCAAACTGAAAAAACCCAGTATATTACTATTTGAAAGATAATTGCAAAGGATAGGAGGGTTAGTTTTGTATTAACACTCATAAGTCTTCTTTTAATTAAGTATTGTTAGCATACTGAAAAGTATTTCCTTGGTTTTCTAGCAAATAATACATGTTTCAGGAAGGTAGTTAAACGTGTATTTCATTTAGTTCGTGACTAGAACTCAATTTGCATACCATACATATTACCGAACCCTCTGAAGTGTGAAAAATAAGTTCATTGCAAATCTCTTAATAGGAATATCTAACAGGCAGAATCCCTGCACGTATCGTTGGAGCAGAAGGCAGAACCTGGAGATCACAGAAAGTGGTTTAAATTCCAGAAAAGATTCAAAGATGAATGATGAGGTCTCATGAGTGAAATAAAGTAGAATTCTACATATGCTGTCTTGAGGTGGGAATAAACTCACAGACCAAAAGCTCATTTCAACTGTCTTTGAAGATAGTTTGCTCAAAAGCCCACACTTTTCAATTTTTGTTATACATCAGTTTTAGAAAGGACATTAATAGTGCAAGAATGTAAGACTAACACAATTTGGGCCTCGATGTACATGAAAACGTTATCCATTATCTATTTGGTAACTTCTCATTGATGTATTCATGATCATAACATGTACCTTTTGGGAAGAAAACATTTTCATGCTCTGTAAAAGAATTAATATTTAAAATTAAAAAATTTAACTGAAAACGTTAATAAAATAACATCAGATTTTAGGTCTCAGACTGTGAAACAAATGAGGTATTTGGGCTATTTCAGTTAGGTAGGTGAAAGGATGTGGTGGTTTTCATTGTTTTCCCTCAACGTTATTCTTGTTTGTTAAGTGGTAATGTGTTCAGTTTGTGAATAATTCTCAAAGACATTATCTCCCTAAGTCTTTGCATTTTTTAATCTCTGATCACATATATAGAAATCTGGATATATAACATTTATAGTAGTTTCTGTAATTTAAAGAGATGTTTAACAGAAAATTTATACTGACAAATCATAGTGTAGGTCAATATCTGGCATATAAATAAATTTAAAAAATCATATAAGCCCTTTAAAGTCGGAGGTAGAAAATTAAACTTGTAATATTTATACTGGCTAAATTTTTCGTTGTTCTTTTTATTCTTTATTTCTTTTATTCTTTATTATTTTATTTAGTTGGATACGGGTTGATTCAACTTGATTTAAAAAAAATGGTACCATGTTTCATTATTAGGTAGAAAGTGCATTCTTCACAGAATATTGATCATTCGTTCCATTTAGAAAGAAGTTGTTTCCCGCCCTGATAGGACCGAGGAAATACTTTATTGAGCCTGACAAGCTGCAGCATTTCATGGTGGGAGATATAATGCCTCTTTCTTCCCTGTCTTTTCCTGCTCTCCGCAGCAGTGGATTTCAAAGGGCAAATCCATGCTGAGAGTGGCCGTGTTGCATTTCTGAAGCAAAGTTCTTTGCATTTTCCTTAATGGTTTTAGTTATTCTTTTATATGTGCAGTTAACTAATTTGTGGAATTTTGGTGTGATCTGCAAATTAATAGCAGTAACTATCATAATACCTGCTAGATCTCAGAGCACCGTACAGAGACTGTCAGCAGAACTGTCCCCTTTAAAATGGCAAACATTTGGGAAGCAGTGAGCGTGTCCAACAGAGCGCTGCTTCTAGTTCGTTTGCTAGAAAGGTATGAATGGATAAGATGATCTTTTGAATAAAATTGACAAAGAGCATAAGTCAAGTTCCAACTTTAACAGAACAGGGATATTATAATTATTTTCATCCATAAATGTACAGGAGCTGAGCAAATGCTAATCTTTGTTTTTAAAAAAACACATAGATTGCTTTTCTAGATCATCTTCTGGCTTTGGTAACAGGAGGACCTTCTACTGGCCAAATATCATTTCACAAAGAGTAAATTTCTTCTTGTGCCAATACTGACTTTTCAAGTGTACTTAAAACTTTTCCGACTTATTAAAAAGGGGTAAAAAGGAAGCTGATGGCTTATTTGAAAACAGCATGAGCTTAGCATTCTTCATTCTTTTTTTAGCATTATTTAAGCACTTGTTAAAATTTATTTTAGATTGTAGCTTGTGTTACTTGCTGGTGTGAAGAAGGTGGTAATAGTAGAGCATGGATATATAGGGTAGCAATGAGTTTGGTGGTTCAGGTATATGTATTTTTATTTTTTATCACTGGCTTAGCACCACAAATTAGATAAAAGCAAATAATGTAAATGAGATTTAAAATTTGGTAAGTATTCATTTTATAAACTATTTGGGGGTTTTTAATACAGATTTATGAGCCTTAGTAATAACCTTTACAGTATATAGTATTTCAGATGGATTCTAGTTCTCCTAAGTTTAGTGGCATCCATTAGGATACTTTCTCCTGAAATATACAAAATATTTGTGTCTGTAAGATATTTGTCAAAAGTCCTTATCTGCTTATTTGGGGTATTTTTGAGCAGAAATTGCAGAGGAAATGTTATGTGGTCTCAGACTATTAGCGTATATTTTGGTTTATGCAGTATGTATAGAGTTTCTATCTAATGATGAATAGACCTCCTAACCTGAAAGCATTATGTGACTTTTCCCAGTAGTAATGCTACGAATGTGGGAGTGCCACACTTAAACTGTCTTTTGGCATTTGACTAAGACATGTCTAGTTTGAAAAAATTGTGATAAGCATTATATTAGAGTGAGAAGCTGAGAAAGGTTGTTGTTATTGTTAGGACTGCACATGGTATGCTTAGATAATGCAGGGCTTTATTTTTATCATTTTGCTGAAACGTAATTGCAAAATTGTATAAGGGTTTAATGCTGTATACAGCTGCATTAACTCGGAAGTTGAACTTTTGTTATTGTATAATGAATCTAAACAGATGGTAAATGCATTTTTTGGGGTCATACTGTATGCTTCTTTTTCAAGAGGTGAGACCAGGTTGAGGTCATCTCAGCCTATCTCGAGACACTGAATTTGGACATCCATTTTAACTGCCTAATATTGTCACTAAATGAGCTTTTGAAGATTTTCTATTGATGAAACCTGGGGAGACTGCAGGTCTCTGAAAGTCTTCAAAGTAATCTACTTTTTTCTATTGACTCTACAAGGAATTTAGCTACCTGTTTTATGAAAAGGACACACACTTAAAATGCAAATCCAACTTCAACACCTAAATTAGGTAAACGAAATCATTGCCCCTTCCTCTAGCCCCAGGTGGCTTGTGGCCTGTATATTTATTTTTATAATCCGTAAAGACAAGAGAGAAGGAGCTATAAAGTGTATGGGTCAAAAATATCATCACTCAGTCAAAGAGATTGGAAAGCATGTAATTGGTCATAATTGGTTATGGTTAGTTGAGTGTGAAAAGCTAAGCAGAAATTGCCCACTTTAGGTGTGTGCAATATAGAGTTTATCTACTTTTGATAAACATTGCTATATCTGTAGTTTACTCACCTTTTAATTTCCTGCTACTCTGACGAATGAATGTGCAATTCAAACTATCTATCTGAGTGTTCTTAAAGAAAAATGTTTTGGTTTAGTAAGGACACAGGATTTTAAGAGATTCAGTGAGCTCGTTATCCATTCACAAATTTTGAGTAGTTCTTTTGAGATTTTATCCTGTGATATCAGGAAAATCAGGCATAAAACAACTGGGTGCTGTACAGGCCTCAAATGTATGCTGTATAACATTTGGAAAATTAGTTTGAAGGAAAAGGCAGCGTACATAATTATGCTACAAAACTGAGTTTGAACTCATAGCTCATTGTGATACTGATGTGCAGATTGTTTTCATTTTCTACCATGTTATGCTTTGTTTTGTTTTGGGAACAACTTCTGTGTAGAATGCACATGGAAATGCATGAATTTATGGAAGAGTTGTATTTGTCCTAATGAAGATTTTGAATTGTCTGGCCACTGCTAAAGGAATGTTTTATAAAATGCTAAGAAGCAGGTCTGATGACTGTGGGCTTTTTTTTGTACGATGAACGTTTTCTGGTACCTGAAAACAAAACAGTTATCTAATACTCCTTTGAGATCACTAATTCTGATAAATAGTAGGACTACTGAGTGCTGTTTGACCTTGCATCAGGGTACTTTTCTGCCTTCTGTTAGTTCATGATAAAGTGGTGTTAATTAATAGAAAAACAAAAGGAAAAATGTAAGAACACTACCAGTATGAGCTACTGTTCAGGAAAGCTTTCTGTTAAAGGTAATGAGTATTATAAGAACAGAGAGCAGCCAAAACAGAAACCTTTTTTAATTATTATTAGCTAGACAAGAGTACAGAAAGTTGCTAACTGCTTATTGAACTGGTCTACTCACCTCCTGAGTTTCTAACTTCTGCTGAAATCAGTGCTGCCTCCTTCACCGGGCATCAGTTTTTGACAGCCTTATGAGAAGGGAATATTGCTTCTGAAATAGGGTGCCACTGCAACTGCACCCATTATGTACTCTTATTTAAAGACCACCCCTCAGCCTAGAAAGCCTGGAAAGAGGGGTGGCCCAATTCAGAACACCATCTTCAAATAATGTTCACTAGGCTTATTTACTTGAGGAAGAGAGAGAGTTTAATGACCAGGAAAAAATTCTTTACTGATGAAGAATAATCAACAATAATCAACTTCCTAATCCCATGAATATTTCTTTATGGGATCATTTTGACAATTTATACAAATAATTTTACCTTATATTACCTAGCAAGACTTTGTTATTAGGTAGCTGAAGGAATATCAATAATAATTTTATTTAATAGTTAACAGTTACCAGTTTTCTGTTGGCTATGTTTCAATTTCAGTCCAACTCAGCTATTAAATTCTTAGTTTCTCAAAACTTTTTATGTATCTGTGGATGCTCTGATAATTTCTCTTTTTTTTAGCAGTTTTTAAATCAATTTGCTCTGATACAATCTGTGAAAGTAACCTGAAGTCTTTACAACTCGAATAAGAGACTCACAACTG
Source organism: Pluvialis apricaria (assembly GCA_017639485.1). Taxonomy (NCBI): domain Eukaryota; kingdom Metazoa; phylum Chordata; class Aves; order Charadriiformes; family Charadriidae; genus Pluvialis; species Pluvialis apricaria. The sequence goes on from CM030014.1 coordinate 30,178,156, forward strand.
GTAGAATACTACAAATTGGTCTAAGAAAATATGCACGTTGATATGAGCTGTTTGAGGTTTATTCATTTTAGTGACTATACCATGTTGACATTTTGAAAACAATGTTCCCTTTATACTTTAAAACATTGGAAATCCATAACTGTTCTGCAAACCTATTTTCAAATTTATTTCAGTCTAGGTTGTAATAAGAAAAAACAAAGTCTGTGTGTGTATGTATGCATATGCATATTTATATATATCATACATTCATACATATATATGTACAACTAAAAGTTAGAAAGTATGGAACCATTGAATTGTTTTTAACACATCCTTCCCCACCCACTCATCTCTCAGTCTTGCAGTAATGTAAAAGTCTTTAGGTACGGTACGAGTAGTCTAGTCTCTTCTAGGAGAGCAGAGTCTATCCAGGTGATTAGCCAGATATATTTCAATGTAGAATGGTTTCTGATGGAAAAGGGCCAGGGGTAATATCATGCAAGCTCTTATTGGGGGACTGCAAAATGAGAAGCTAAGAGATGTCTTTGATTATTCCCCCCGGCTTTCTTTTTTCTACAGTCAATGAATAGAGGTTTTACCATTAGATTTTCTAATTCCTTTCAGTTTTTACAGTCTGAAGGTTGGTTTGTGGATGACTCAAATGTCATATGTGGTTGGAATAAAGTTGGCTTCATTAAATGACGGAGTAATAGAGTGGATATTGTGATTACAAAAGAGGACACAGAATACTGTGATGGAAGACAGTGATCTACTCTGCCTGGCAGAATGCCAACAGCACAAGGGAGACTAAGAGAATCTATCTAGCAAAGAGGTCAATGCTACAATTAACATCCTTTCTCTAGCATATGGGGCAGGTAGTTTAGACAAAAACAGATAATAAATCTTGGAGAACTCAGATACTTACATACTAAGCTTTTTCAAACTGAGGATGATACACAAATCAGATTGAAACTAACTCACAGTAATAAAACACTTGCCCCAGTTGCCAGAGGGTGACTGCAGTGTCTTTGTTCACCCTCTTTGAGATGAAAGACATTTGCTGCATCAGTCAACCTCAAAATAAAATACACTACAGAGCTCTGCGAGATCCAGTTTTTTATCTCAGGAAAATCAAAGATCAAAACATGTCTTACATCTGTAAGTCTTGTACTAAATACAGACTCACCTCTTTTAGGTGCTTGCTCTTCCTTCTGCATTCATTTGAATGTACATGGAGGGGAAAAGGCTGAGGAGAGAGAGAAAGGATTGCTTTTATTTGTCACTACAAGGCACTAAATAGGCATTTCTGATAAAATGCAACAGGTGTTTCCTATGGGCACATCAGTGGCTATAAAGTATACTTGGCAAACAGGCTATATAAATGTATTTTCAGGAATTAGTTTTGGGGTATTTCTTGAGAAAAAAATTGTTAAAAAATGGTACTTCCCTCACCAAATTTTTTGAATGATTTAATGGACATCCACACTACTGTTACATAAATTACACATACATGTTAAAGAAACCATATTGCATAATAAATATCAGAACTCGGGGTATTCTAATAACATATTCTACCTATATTTCCTTAAGAATACCAAACAAATCTTAGGGCTGTTTCCTAAACAGCCTGTGAATTTTATTTTCTTTTTTAAGTGAAAGTAAATGTCTAAATTGTACAAATGTTAAGCAGAAGAAAAAACATGGACTAGACAGTGAGCGCACAGTTGAAAAGATCAGTTTGGAAGGACTGTGATTAGATATGTACTTATTTGCATATAGCATTTACTTGAGCAAGGTACATGAGAAAATCCGTTAGTTTTATACTAAGTACATTGTACTGAACAGTTTATTTTGAAATACTTGTTTTATAAGGTATACTAAATATAACTTTAAAACAATCAGTATTTAACCGTGTTATCTTTTCAATTCACCTCCAGTTTCAATCCTTCACCTCCAGTTCCTCTGTTTCAAAATATACTCTCATGGAAAATGTCTTCTGCTTTGCTTTGCTTAGCTTCTTAAATAAGGTGTCGATATAGTGACATCTGAAGAGAGTTTCAGGGCCATTGTTGTCTGGGTTTCATATTGTCTGTCTATGGGCATGTAACTGGTACCTCATTTAGGAGCTTTGACTTGCTCCACTGTCAGTAGAGCCTTGAGAATGAGATTCTTGTAGATCTCACCCACCTTAATATAATCCAAGAGGTTTCTTTTCCTTCTATGCATGCAACCAGAGGCAGGGAATATGAGCTGTGTTTCTAGTTTCCTCACCGAAAGTCCTATGAGGAAGCGATAACTAGCTTAAGAGTTGCATAAGGAGCAGGGAAGTCTCTCTTTTGCTTCCTTCTCTGGTTAATGTTCTTCTGATACTTAGTTGAGATTCAGCAAAGGGATTAATTTGCACAATGTTCAGTCTCCTTTATCCTGGGACTGATCATCCACATTCCTTTACAACTGCAGAATTACGTGGCAATAAAATGCATGCATCAGAAGATACGCTGTTTTAAGGTCTTTGAAAGCTGTTTTTAAAAGAAATACATTTAAAACAGAAATATAGAGGACTATTTAATTTTCCAAATTCCCTCCCCATATATGAAGCTGATACAACATCAGCATATGTATTAGAGAAATCCAAGTTCCTATACAGATAGCAGCCATGGAAAACTTTCCTCACAAAGGAGTACCAATTACTCCATGTGACAACCACTGCTGCTAACAATTGGAAGAGTGGTGATGTTCTACTCTCTTAAGCATAAAAACACTGGTCCAGAGCAAAGCAATCTGATTGGGTTTGGGGTTTGGGTTTTTTTCCCTTCACTGCCTGCCATCAGCTGTCAGAATTCAGGAACTTGCTCAGAGAGATTTTGTGATCAAATTCAAGCAGTGCTGCGCAGGCTAAGGTTCAAAATACAAGTTTTATGTGGAGGTTAAGTGTGCAATAATATTGTTATGGAAAAAACTCCGAACTTGTAGATTGTGATGACACTTTTCTGTGTATCACCCGTTAATTTAATGGGTGGGAGTATATTGATTCCTTCTTTTCCCATACACCGTATATTTTTCTTCCAGCCTGCCTTAATTACTACATACTGTATTTATTGCCACTTCAGAGGCAGGGCATGTTTATTCTACAGACAGGAAAAAAAGTGTCATGTGAGGGAGCTGCTAAAGGATAAATGTAGAAAGGGAAACCCAAAGAGATTATTTTTAAAACATCCAGTACATTATATGAATATTTTAGAGCTTTATTTACAGTTTTCTGAAGAGGTTGTAGAGATATTGGGGACATATTTGCAATCTGCGCAGCTCCTCTTAGTGGTCAAGAATATACTGATCCTTTGCTATAAATGTTTTAACCCTTTTCAGTTTCAGTAACGCTTAGATTAAGCAAAGCCAACACCAGTAGCAAATATCTGTCCTAATGCACAGAGCCTATTACTGAGGTAGAATAAATAATGCCACAAGACATAACAATTTATATTACTGGATTAATTTGATTAGTTTGTGTTTGCACTTTGCTTTTGTTTATTTTCAATAGCTCTTCCCCAAAATGAATATGCTGGCAGATCATACTGTAGCACAAAGCCAACTTGAAGTACATATTTGTTGATTCTTACAAAAGTAAATTTTTACTATAAAGCCTGCATATTCATAACAGAAATATATTTTTGTTCATTATATTAGGAAACAGAAATGCACTAGGGAACCCAGGTGTCCTGAATACTGATTATCTGCATACTGAATTACATACTTGCAGTCTACGCTAGCACATTTTTAGCAGTATACCTTTTGTTCTTGGTGGTGATGGGATAATTAAAAAAAAAAGAGAGAAATGACATACAGTACAATGAGAAAAAGAGAGAAAAAAATCAACTGTGTAACTTATTTCCCTATATCACTTAATCAGCTTTGGCAGGTAGCTCAGCTACTGAAATTTAAGGCAAAGATTTGTTAGAAGAAATCAAAAGGGAGCAGCAGAGTTTTAGCAAAAGCAACGCCCTAAGGTATATTCTTTTCTTTTTTTAAACTAACATGCCTTAATTGTAGAAGTCTGTGGATGAGAACTGACAATAGGAAAACAATTAAGATACTAAATGAGTTTCTAAAGTAACAGATAAAAGCTCATTCAACAATGTCTTTAAAGTTCCCGTTCATCAGAAACGACAGTTGTAAACCCCAGACTGGGACAGGAGAAAGCCTTTTCTATGCTCACCTGTGGATTGCCTTCATGCAAAACTCATCAATCTTGCGCGTAATGACTACACTGCCTGAAACTCTTAAGAAATGTTATTCTTATTTTGCATATGTAAATATACAACATTTTTCTTTTAAAAAATTGCAAATATGTGTAACTTTCTCACTTTTACTTGAAATCCACTGCCAAGTGTTTCCAAATTAATAGCTTTTTCAGGCTTGCTTTCTTACAGGGGCAGTATTCCTTAGGTCCCTATTAATTGTGTAATGAAACCGTCTTTCAGAACCTTTAAGTCTGTTGCCTTTGAGCTCCCTGTTTGTATGCAGTTCAGTGCTTTCTCTGATTGCTGTAAAAATATATCAAACATATATAATAAAAAATCTGTCAAAATATATTGGAACCATTTAAATGTCTATTTAGTGTCACTACCAGAAAAAAACAATGCCAAAATTTGCAAATTTTTACAAAGCTCTTTCAGAAAGGATTATTTTGGAGATGGAAATTAAAACATGGTATTTTTTAAACTCAAAATAATATCCCTGTCTCTATCCAAATATCATCTGCGTTCTGTACTCTGTACAAGGGTAACAGGTGCCATGCTTTGAGGCAGATTTACAAAGCTGTGGTTGCTTTCAGAAAGGGCAGAGGGTTTGATCTGGATACTGTAACTGAGTGGGTAATGCTAAAGCCTTTAAGCATAAGATCAAAGGGAGATTCCCTGCATTTGTTGTCTACTTTGGTAAAGTGAGATAAAAATGCAGAGCCTGAGTTGCCTCTGCATGTTTACAAAGTTTTCACAGTGATGACCTCCATCAGGTCTGAGACATGCTTGCAAATAAGGAAATTATTCCATTGGTAAGGTTTTTGTATAAGCACTGTACATATTTTGTATAGGACTATACAAAGGATTTGAGGTAAATGTTTTGTTTGTTGAAGGACTTGCAGATTTATATAGTAAATGTACATCCAAAGAGAAAGTGTTGCTGTTAATAAAAGCATAACAATAATTAATAATATTAACTGTTAATTAACAAGTGTAATAATTCAATTGCTTTATAAAGATATGCTGTGCTCCAGCTCTTTATTAGTGGAAATAGTGCCTTCTTCACCTTCTGTAGACTTTGCATTTTTCTAGACATGCACAACTATTGGAGAGGACATTTTTGTACAGAAACAGTGATACACTAAGCATGACTAATTTTCTATTATGTTACTTTGTGAAAATATGTGATTTATAATCCCAGGTGTGCTCCTGACCTCCTTGCAAGCAGAGGTAAGCATTAGTATTCTAGCTGCTTGGGTTTTGTAATCCCTTTGTGAATGTGGTTCTTCCTTCATTAATCATCCCATTTTGCTATAAATGAGTATAATAGCCTTCTCCACTATAGTCTGGATTATAGAGTGGCCTAAATGTTTGACTTATTGAAATCCTACCAAACAGCAGAAAGCATATTTAATGAGAGGACACAAAATTCAACTGTGATGAAGAAAAGACTGCTACGGAAGCGTTCCATGGTCTTATAAACAGTTACAGTTCTGTAAAGCCCAGTATATTCCAGCAGATGTGCATCGGTTCAGGCAGGCTGACTTATATTCTGCAAAATTAGGTTGAACAACCACAGCGCACATTCTTTTTTTAATTTAAGTCACTTCTGTTGATAGGAATTCAATAGTAGAAGTGAATGAATTCATTCAATGTTAATATTTAATGAAAATCATACTTAGATTTTTTCCATAAAAAAGAAAAGAGAGGAGGAGATTTGAACACCTTTGCAATTTCTGTGTTTATCTTTTATTCACTTTCCAAAAGTTACATTCTGTGTTTGCAGATTTAAAACACCTCTAGTCTGTGATAGAGATGCAAGTATTGGTCAGATTGGCCTCAACAGCCACGCTGGTTGCAGTGACTACTACACTCTTCATGACTAACCACTGTATTTTCAAGTTTTTAGCACATAACTCGCTGTCAGGAGTCAGTCTCTTCTTCAGCCCAAGTATACAGAGAGTGTCCCTCTGAGGAGATGCAGTAGCCCCATTAGCATTTCCTTTGGCATTTGACCTTTGGGCATGAGCGCCACCGCAACACAGCCAACATTCTGACCTACTTTAGGATTTCTTTTTTTGCAGAAGATACTAGATAATTTCTTCTCATGTGCAACTATTTAGATTTGAATCAGTTGATAAGACTGGAATTAAGCCTAATTTACATGAGAGCTAGTGAAAGAATGTGACCCAGTCAGCTGACCAGTTTTTTAGCAACATATTTTAACAAAAAACAAAACAGGAAGGGGGGAAAGGACCAGAATTAAAAAAAAAAAAAAAAAGCAAACAACCAAAAAACCACCAAAAAACAAAACACCACAAACCAAAAACAACAACAAACCAAGACCTCCAATGGTATTGAATTTACAGGATGCTAAGAGCTTTAATGTCTTGGGAAACTTTCTTCATATGGTTTATACTGAGTCTGTTTTCATCTATTTCATACAAGCATATTCCAATGCAATGGCTTGTAATCATCACTAAGACTTCAAGCTGATTAACTCACTGTGATTTGATTAATACGTTTTAGAGGCAGACTGACACGGTAGAATGATTAGATCAACCTAGCCATCCAGCAATCTTTGAAAGCCAAGCTTACTTATCTGTAATTTTATCTCATTAGGCTAGCTTTATAAATTAGATATTTTTTTTAAATAAAGTCCTACTTGAGATGATTAAAATTTCTTTATTTGCCAAACTAGTACATTTAATAATTTTATTTTCATGGCTTCACTGCACTCATGTCACATTACTTCGCCACTGTGGAATGCGTGCAGGGAAAAAATTGGCTTCCTATGTTGAGAAGGTGAAGAAGGTGTCTGAAATGACAGCTTAACAAATTACATGCCACAATTATTTATTTCATTATTTTGTTGCCTGTGAAATGGCCAGACATGAAATACTACCTACTGCTGAGTGAGTGGGATGTATTCCAGCATTTTAAAATAATTTTATTGCTTCCTTGTAGAATATCAGTACGGATACTTAAAGATCTTTTGGTGGAATATACATGTGTCTGTGTACCTAAGCGGTATTGAAATTTTATGACAATTAAACACCTGACCAACTTGGGTGCTCGTGAAATGTCAGGAAACACCAAGCTGAGATTTTTAAGTGCCTAAATTACCTTTAAAATAAAACTTGATGTGTTTATGTGTTGGAAAAGCATGCAAGCAATGGTTTGAGGACTTCACCAGCTGTCTACACTGGCGTTGTGTTCAGTTCCAGAATGCATCAGTAAAAATAAAGGTTAATAAGTACTTTGTCTAGTGTGGGTATCTGCAGTTGGACATCTGCATTTTTCTTGGAAGCGTTAGAGCCCAGTTGCTGGAGTCTTGAGTTGTGGAGTTTATGTAATCTTGTGTTTCCAGAAAACATTTTCTTTGAAAAATGAAACTGCCCTATTGGTCAGTCAATAATCAGACCAGCTACACATTATTGTGCTTTTTGTGTATATCACATCCCAAAATGTTTGGGTTTGCTATATTAAGGTGCTCTTGCTTTGGTTAAATATGAGGATTACTCATTTAATAGCACTTGGGGCATCCCAAGTGATGCCGTGTAGGGTTGCTAAACAAATACTCTGGGACAGTTCTCTGAAAAGTGTCAAGTGTTAACGCCTGTAGGTTTTGTTATGCAAGGCCTCTCAAACTCAGGCACATTTTGTTTTATATAAAATGTCTGACACATGCGGCTGTGATGCATCACATTCTAACGATCAGGTCAGGAAACTTGGCAAACTGCTTTTCCTTGAAAGGGAGGATTGCATAATACTATTCATGATTGCTGTTTGTTCAATAAAGTTTTCAGTATTCCAATTTATTTACTTTCAATTTTGGTTTCAGTTCATTTAACCTTCAGGAAACATTTGTGCTGTCTAGTGCGTATAAAAGGCTCTAGCAGTCCCTTGCTGCATTTATCTCTTGCTGCGGAGCTATGATGTCTGCAATAATAAATGTATCCGTTTGAAATAGAAGTGATTAAGTTCTTGTTGAAATGTCTTCTGGAACAAAACATTAGCTTTTGCTTTCAAAGGGCAGATATTGAAGCAGATAGCACTTAACCTGGCCAAGGACAAAGTGTTATGTTGAAACATCACTTTTCTGCTTGCTGCTATGAAACAGCAAGGATATCTGCATTCAAGCACTTCCATTTCTTAATACATCAAAACAAGTATCTCTACAGAATTGAAAGTAGCATGATTGTAGCTATAGCCCTATTTTTAAAAACAGCCCACCCATCCTACCAATTTGCTGTGATTTATTCCTTTGAACTTTTAAATCTGAAAGATACAACAAAGGAAAAAAGAATTGGGCAGACATTGATATTTACACACTAGACTTCTGTCTTCAGAGGCACTGATTCAGCTAGCTGCACATTTCTGAACTAAAACAGAATTTGACCATCTTGCAGTAATCCCTGGTTGTCCCGCTCAGAAATTCATACGAGACTTGACACTGATATTGTCATCTTGAAAGTATGTTGTAACTGTGGCCATTGCTTTTCAAAGCTGATGTATATCAGTGAAACCATATAGATCCTCATTCTGCCGACTATCTGGGAAAAAGCTTAAGGCCAAAAGATAGAGCATGGAGAAGATTTCCTGCCCAGATCAGGTAGACACATAGACTACTTGTCCATCTGCGTGCATGCAGAGCACAACAGAGGTCCTTCTAGCACTGTGGAGGTCCTGATGCATTGCATAGGACCTTCTAAGTACTAATGCAAGAAGTTAATAATGACAATTGAATCAAATCATTGATAATAACTCGTCAATCTAGCGACTAAATGCTATATATTTTCTTAATTTGAAGCTAACAGGGATCCCCAGTAACTATGCTGATACATCCCAAGTATGCTTCTCTTACATACAGTTTTGTATTCTCAAAAGTCAATATAGACATTAAGAAACTAATATTAACAGACGTGAAAATACAGAACAAATACCGAATTGTCTGATTTTTCTGTTGTCCATGCCTTGTTTTCAAAGATTGTGTTTTAAGATGCCTCTGTTTATCAAATACGTTCTGCACATATACCATGAGTATTTATCAATGTTGTTTTAAACTTTCATTCATTTTAGTGATGTGTAAATTGCAATAAGATTATTGTTTCTATGAGTGAAATTTGGAAACAATACAATTTAAAAAACACATGGGATATAAAAGTTAGTCACCTGACAATAAGTGCTAATTAATAATTTTCTCTTGCATTTTGTATTTCAGATCTGTGATAAAGAATGGCATTACTACGTTGTCAATGTTGAGTTTCCCGTTGTTACCTTATACATGGACGGAACAACGTATGAACCTTACCTTGTGACCAATGATTGGCCTATCCACCCTTCACACATAGCCATGCAGCTGACAGTTGGTGCTTGTTGGCAAGGTAATATGACAGCAAAAGGAAGACAGTAGAATTATGAATTCAGACCAAAAAGAATCTTTTTTGTCTCACTGATTGTATAGTAAATAAATTACTAAAAGGTTGATGGTATAAAATCAGAAGTAAATCCAGAGTTGTTAATGAATCAAGTCCAAGGATAAAATGGATGGGACATTAACAGACTTTGCATTTCCATCACCTAAAGAAGTGTTGAATACAGTTTGTGTATTCAATGTGAAAGATTTGTCTGCTTTATCTTTTGTTTTCACTTCTTCAACTTTAAGCAAACTATCTAAACATTACTCTAAAGAACTCCAACTATCTCCTGTCAGTCTCTGCCTCAAATTTCTTTCATACCTCATGCCCAATCCGGCGCTCTTCACATTGGATGTATATCACCAGTAATTCCACTAATTTCATCCATTCACCCTGTTACAGACTACATGTGAAAGTGAGAGTAAAATAAACCCAAAAGTGAGTAAACTAAAATATTAGATAAAAATAAAACAAAACCAAAAATACTCTTAATAAAAAGAGTAAAATAAAACCAAAATGGTTGTGACCCCAGAGCCATACTTGTATGGGCCTTTGCTTAAATTTTAGTTTTTCCTGTTTTCTACCCTTTATAATCCCGCTCTTCTCATTCTTTTGTCTGGTCCGTATGTCACTTTTTCTTTTTCTGTTCTCTGCCTTACACCTGAAGCAGTCCTCTCTTTCTCCTCATCTGGTATTGTAAAATTCTCTCCATTACCCTTCCGTGTTGATTTTCTATTTATGCACTGTGTCTTGTTTTCACTTAAGACAAAGTACAAAGTGAAGCAAGCTGTGTAAGTAGGAAAAAATGCTTTAACAAAGACTGTGCTTCTTCCCCGCTCTTTAATGTTGATTCACTTTCTCTGTTATTACCTTGTTTGCCAGTTTGATCTCTGCTCATTTGCAATATGTTATCTGCAAAATTTGGACATCTTATGCATGGCAGAGCTGTTCAGTGTAAATATTAGAAGAAAATCCAGCTGTTAGATTATTAACACCTTGAGGTAAAGATCCAATCCTTACTTTGATGACAACATGCAGAGTAAAGGCACGCTAATCCTAAAAACAAGATTTGATAAGTTTTGATTATTGATCACCGAGATAAGTATTATGATAGCTACCTAATCAGCATGATGCTAATCCCATATATTTGTAAAAGTATACACTGATTCTTGTCTAACTGGTAGTTGCATGTGTAGGCTTCCATTTCTACATATATGATCTTTAGATGTATTGGAATTTTTCATTGATGTTAAATATATAACAGAATGCATTTAATTTTACACTAAGGTGTTAGTACTCTAAGGGCATGTTGTTCCTTTTTTAGCTAAAAATATGTGGTGAAATACCTATCAAACTCTTCAGAAATGAGAACTTTGGTTTAGTCAGTAATTTACTGGGATGAATAATTGACAGATACCAATTTGATTTACGTGAGTGTTCTTTTAGTTTGATCTGGTTTTTTTCTTATGAAGTTTTGGTGCAGTATTTTTAAATCAAAGTTCCAGAGTTAACGATTGCAGATAAAATTTGTGAATGGACTAAATTCAGTTCTTTCCAGGCGTGATCAAATGCCATAGGGACTGTGAATAATCACCGGGTATTGCGTTCTGAAAAATCAGCATTTCTCAGTAGCCATACTAAAGACATTTTATTTTCATCCCTTACTTCATATTTATTTCTAGATTCTTCTGCATAGAATCATAGAATCACAGAATGGTTCGGGTTGGAAGGGACCTTAAAGACGATGGGTTCCGACCCCCGTGGCCATGGGCAGGGACACCTCCCACCAGCCCAGGGTGCCCAAGGCCACGTCCAGCCTGGCCTTGAACACCTCCAGGGATGGGGCATTCACAACTTTCCTGGGCAACCTGGGCCAGTGCCTTACCACCCTCAGAGTGAAAAATTTCTTCTTCGTGTCTATTCTAATATCTAATATTAATATATTCTTTTCTATATCTAATATTCTAATATCTAATCCTAATATCTATTCTAAATCTACCCTCTTCAGGGTCTACATGATAGGTCTACATAAATATTTTTGTGCATTATTTGTATCGCCTTTTGTGCGTTATTTGTATTACTTATGCCCCTTCTTCTTTCATTCAGTATTCATTCACTATTTCATTCAGTATGAATGAACTTCTTTCATTCATACATTGTGTTTTTTCACTCTCTAACAGCAATCTTTCAGGTTTTATTTTCCTAAAAGTCTCAGTATTGGTGAGAATCCACTCACCTCAGCCCCAACTTGAATCTCATGTTAATCATCATGCAGGTGCCAGGTTTTGAGAACTGTGGAGTAGTAACTTTATCCATGGAACATTCACTCTATAAGCGAAAGCTATGCCAGTTTTGCCACACTGCTGCACCTGTGGGTTTTATCTACCTCCAAGGCAGCTGAATACAATAAGAATAATCTTGTTTCCCTTGCATCTTGGTTTCTTTATCTCAAATTGTTAAGAGAAAGAATTAAGGTAAAATTTCTTATATAGGCTCTCAATAAATTTAGACCACAGATGATATTTAGTATTTAAGCTGATAAACAAATAGAAAGTTGCAATTGTTTTCAGACATTTTTAGCTTTGCCTCAAATAATTTGATGGTGTAATGAATAACCATTCATGATGATTCTTCCTTTTTGGTGAAACACTTGATTTAAACGACTGAAATTTTACCTGTTGCTGTTAATATTTACTACAAGATTATGTTATAGCTATTTTAATAGTGTGAGAATTTGAGCTCCTCAAAAGTAGAAACAAATTTTCCATCTCATGAAAATGTCAAGATTTAGCAAAGTTAGTGTGATAAAGACTCTGATAAACTATCATGTGTCAGGCAAAAAGGTGAACTTTTCATGCTTATATGAAACAAGATTTCAAGATGTTGCTTTTGGCAAAGCTTATCTTTTGATAAGTTTGTTTTGATCACCTCAAACTATTTTAAATGAATGGTATGGAATGTCACTTTGTCAATAAGATTCAGCACTCTATTTCAGTCTGTTGAGTTGTAATTATTCAAATATAAAACCAATCTATTTTTTTCCAAATGTTCATTTTCAAAATCCATATATTTCAAGAAAAAGTAGATCTATCAAACAAATAATTTGACTGTAAATAGTTTCAGTGAAACTTAACTGGGTCTCCTTAGGATAATACATTTTCAAAGCAAGTGCTTTACAACCATCCACGATTTATTTCAGTAAAAATAGGCAGTGATTTTGGTGTTGTAAGCCATTCAGGGGAGTCCTTGTTAAGAGGATATGAGGAGTTTCTAGCTCCGGTTTGCTCAGACTGTTTCCTCCCCTTTTCACCAAAGCACTGGCAGAATAGGAACACAAGCTCCAACCTCTTCCTTCAAAAAGGACAAGAGGTATTTTTTCTGTCTTTAGTAAACTATTTTGTAGTTGTGAGTATCCAGTATCCATTTATCAAAGTCAAATTATTTGAGAAACAATCTCAACTCAGACAACTAAATGAAAAGGAAGAAATAACATTCCTTTTTCTTACCACACCAATTCCGATTTGCTCACAGCAAAAAGTCATCATGACATGACTATGGGGCAGCTTAGGAACTGGTGGGGAGCAGAAAGAGTGTATTCAGAGGGCAAAGGAAAAGATCAAGGACAAAAAGAATTGTAATTTATGTAATTGCTTTACTCTGTTAGCACTAAAAAGAAAATCTGCTACTGCTATAAAGGATTTACCCTTTCACATATGACAATTTTCAGTTCTGGTCTGGAAACTGGGAATTGTTCTGCTTTTTTCTCTAGGAGTCTGAGCATCCTCCAGGTTCTGAGACAAGTGACTCTTTCAGCCCTGGTCTTTTCATCACTTACCCTGGTACTCATCCTGAGGTTATGTAGCAAGTATCATGCTTGCACCTCCTTCTTGTCTTTCTCAGAGCTATGTCATGCAGGAGTCTCAGGCACAGAAAGAGAATTCTTTTTTTTGAGATTAATATTTCCTATTATTAATATTTCAATTCCAGAGTAACTCTTTTCTGACTTTTATAGCCTTGTTTATAGCATCCGTTATGAAAAGTTAGGTTAGTTTTTATTTCTACCTTCTGCTGTTCAAGTGAAATATAAGAGCAGTTTAAGTTCAGTGCTGTTCTCCTGAATCTAACATGAAAACAAATTAAATGTGCAATCTCTCAGGCTTACATGATAAATTAAACTTTAGCCTGTGATGTGGTCACTGTCCCATTTACATCAAACCATTTGCTTTTTTTTGCTGTTGTTGACATCAGTATTCCAGTTGTAATGGGCAAGTCTCTCCTACATCCTTACCCTTGCCTTGGCTGTGTAAAAAGCATGCCCGATTTAATTGTTACTGATTTTATGCAATATTTCTTTAAAAAATGTGAGTTGAGTGCTAGGACTCTCCTAAAAGCAGGAAAAATTAGTCTTTTCCTGAAGAGCACAGTCTTTTCTAGGGGGCAAGAAGGTATTGGAGGCAGAAGTTAGGGTACCAGTGTGTGGATGGCAGCCTGGAGACAAACAGAGAGTGAAGATGCCTGTAAGAGCAGAGACAGGCTTTAAAGGTGATGGAAGAGAACCTTGCTAGGGTCTGTCAGGCACTGGGTAAAGTTTACTGAACCCATGAAGTCACTCAATTACCTAAAAAACCAAGCCTGGGGACCAGTTTCCAGCTTTAATGACACATTGGGTATGAGGAAAGTTGTATAAAAAAATCTTTTTTATGTTTTGTTCTGGCATAATCAGTATGAATTTTCTCTACTTAAAATTAGGTATTCTGGATGTTAGTCTAGTATACTCTTCCTTTCTAAATTTAAAAACCTTGGTTCTTTCTTCAGGGAGCTCATTAAAGGGAAGATCTGGGCAGAGCTACCTCATTGATTTAGGATCCTACCACAATGGTTAGCATAGAGTTAATTGGTTTTTATTTTGTGTAGTTCATGTTGAATACTGCTATACTTCATAGACTCATAGAATGGTTTAGGTTGGAAAGGACCTTGAAGATCATCGAGTTCCAACCCCCCTGCCATAGGCAGGGACACCTCCCACCAGCCCAGGGTGCCCAAGGCCACGTCCAGCCTGGCCTTGAACACCTCCAGGGACGGGGCTTCAACAACCTCTCTGGGCAGCCTGTTCCAGTGCCTCACCACCCTTAAAGTGAAAAACTTCTTCCTAATGTTTAATCTAAACCTGCCCTCTTCCAGCTTAAAGCCGTTCCCCCTCGTCCCATCACTACATGCCCCAGTAAAAAGTCCTTCCCCAGCTCTCCTGTAGGCCCCCTTTAGGTACTGGAAGGCCGCAATAAGATCTCCCCGGAGCCTTCTCTTCTCCAGGCTGAACAGCCCCAACTCTCTCAGCCTCTCCTCATAGGAGAGGTGCTCCATCCCTCTGATCATCCTCGTGGCTCTCCTCTGGACACGCTCCAGGCAGGTCCATGTCCTTCTTACGCTGGGGACTCCAGAGCTGGATGCAGTACTCCAGGTGGGGTCTCACGAGAGCGGAGTAGAGGGGCAGAATCCCCTCTCTCGCCCTGCTGGCCACACTTCTTTTGATGCAGCGCAGGATACGGTTGGCCTTCGGGGCTGCCATCGCACATTGCTGGCTCAATATGCTGGTATGCTGGCTCATACTTTGGGGGGGTATGGGGGTGTAGCTTATTTGAGGGTGGGAGTTACAGCATTATTTTTAGGCATTATCTTTGTGTTGATTCAGTTACATGTGACCCAAAAGCAGTGACAGCTGGAGACAGCAACTTCTTAACCTGTTGCAGCCTGTCTCCAACACAGTGCCAGTCTGCACGCATGGCAAATCCTAGCTTACTTATTTGCTGTGATTTCAGTGACATTAGGCCTGGAAGAAGGTAACGTTGACTACAGAGCTAAGCAAACTTGGCTTTTAGTGCACTGTGGGTGGAAATGAACCGTTTGGAGTACTAGTACAGCTGTTCCTGAAATTAGGCTTTTATGTAGCCTGGTAACATTTGACCGCTTTCTGTGCAGATACTTAGGGTTAAGTTAACTTAATTTTAACTTCTTTAAAAGGCCTTTTCTGTTCACATCAGTGGTCTCACAGATAATTGTTAAGGGTGTGATTTTGATGTAGGTGGCGTTATTTAGGTCCAAAGTCCTGTTCTGTCTCTAATGGCAAAAGAAATTTTGAGGCACAAAGTACTCTTTCTCAGGGTTATCTAAAGGCCAAAATTGACTTGCTTGTACGTGTGCTTCCCCGAACAAAAGAGACACCAAAGAGAACATGTGGGAAGCGTGACCCTGGCACTGTCTCTGAACCCCTGCCTCCCTGAATGGATGTTAAAAGCAGACATGGTCCATCGGGGTAGCAGAGCGCTCCTCAAGGCTCAACTTGGCCTCTCATTTCTACTCGCTTCTTCTCTAGTAATAAAAATACTCTAGCTTTGCCCTTCCAGCTCAAGATTCTTGAGAGCTTTCCACACAATAAAGATGTAACACAGTTCTGCAGCAAGGAAGTAGAATTACCCTTACTCTGTGAGGGTAAAGTGCAGCATCAAGGGGGTAGGTGATTTTTCCTCAGGTCACTTAAAAAAATCTGCATCAGAGCAAGAATAGAATCAGACTTCCTGACAACAAAATTGTTCTTATTCTCCCTTTTAGCTTTTGCAATCCTGTATCATTCTCCTAAGCAATACAAAAATAAATAATGTTAGCTCATCCTGGAGCTGCACTTCCCAGGAGCTTACCCTAGGAAGTTCTCCTCTGAGTTCATTATTTTTGATTCAGTTTATCTGAGGACACAGCAAATGGACCCTTTTACAGAGTGAGAAATTTCTTCTGTTAAACCAAGCTTTATAGGTTCCTACTCTGATCCCTTTATTGCTAAATATTCCGCAGCAAAGGCAGCCAAAGGAAGGGAGCAAGTTACCTGATTTGGTAGTCTAATCATCTTTTATACCACAGACTGCAAACCAACTTCCTCCAGGTTTCTCTGAAAAGATAAGGTCTTCACTTCATACTCTTTCCTCCCAGAATGGCTTGTTTCTTTATGTAGCGTTCCCAAAGTCCTGTCAGGAAAGCATTGACACAAGTTAATGACTTGTCACAAGGTTATATTGTAGCTTACCGTGATTGTAAGTCATTATTTCTAATAATGCCACCCATTCTGGAGTGCTGGAGCTTCACAGTGCTGGCCATGTTGCACAGGGGAAGGTCTTTAGGAAAAGCCTGTCAACAGGCAAACTTTGTTATCGCGAATATAGCAGTAAACTATTGTAATTTCTGTTTTCTAAGTAATTTCTGGTTTATATTCTGTTTTTCTTTTGTATTCTCCTGTCATTTTCCTCTTTCCTTAACCTAGGCTGGAGACCAATTTTTTTATCACAGTATCGTCAGGGTTGGAAGGGACCTCTGGAGATCATCTAAGTCCAACCCCCCTGCCACAGCGGGGACACCTCCAGCAGTGGCACAGGACGGCGTCCAGGCGGGTTTGGGATGTCTGCAGTGTGGGAGACTCCACAGTCTCTCTGGGCAGCTGTGCCACTGCTCTGCCACCCTCAGAGTAAAGAAGTTCCTCCTCATGTTAAGATGGAACTTCCTGTGCTCCAGTTTGTGCCCGTTACCTCTAGTCCTGTCACTGGGCACCA
Organism: Pluvialis apricaria; assembly: GCA_017639485.1. Taxonomy (NCBI): domain Eukaryota; kingdom Metazoa; phylum Chordata; class Aves; order Charadriiformes; family Charadriidae; genus Pluvialis; species Pluvialis apricaria. The sequence continues at coordinate 30,195,385 of CM030014.1, forward strand.
CTGAAAAAAGACTCTTCTCATCTACCTGGCGCCCTCCCCTTAAGTATTTGTAAGTATTGATAAGATTCCCCCTGAGTCTTCTTTTTTTCTAGACTAAAAAGCCCCAAGTCCCAGAGCCTTTCCTCATAAGAAAGATGCTCCAGTCCCCTCATCATCTCCGTAGCCCTTTGCTGGACCCTCTCCAGCAGTTCCCTGTCCTCCCTGACCCGGGGAGCCCAGAACTGCACACAGTGCTCCGGCTGCGGCCTCCCCAGGGCAGAGCAGAGGGGGAGGGTGACCTCCCTCGCCCTGCTGGCCACACTCTGCTGGGTGCACCCCAGGATGCCATTGGCCTTCTTGGCCACCAGGGCACACTGCTGGCTCATGGTCATCCTGTTGTCCACCAGGACTCCCAGGTCCCTTTCCCCAGAGCTGCTCTCCAGGAGGTCAGCCCCCAACCTGTACTGATGCATGGGGTTATTCCTCCCCAGATGCAGTACCCTACGCTTGCCTTTGTTGATCTTCATCAGGTTTTTCTCTGCCCAACTCTCCAGCCTGTGCAGGTCACGCTGTATGGCGGCACAGCCTTCCGGCGTGTCAGCCACCCCTCCCAGTTTTGTGTCATCAGCAAACTGGCTGACGGTACACTCTATCCCTTCATCCAGGTCATTGATGAATGTATTGAACAGGACTGGACCCAGTACTGACCCCTGAGGGACACCACTTGTTACTGGCCTCCAACTGGACTCTGCACCGCTAACCACAACCCTCTGAGCTCTATCGTTCAGCCACTGTTCAATCCACCCCACTGTCCATTCATCCACCCCACACTTCCTAAGCTTGCCTGCGAGGATGGTGTGGGAGACAGTGTCGAAAGCCTTGCTGAAGTCCAGGCAGACAACATCCACTGCCCTCCCCTCATCCACCCATCCAGTCACGCCATCGTAGAAGGCTATCAGATTAGTCAGACATGACTTCCCCTTGGTGAATCCATGTTGACTACTTCTGATAACCTTCTTTTCCTCCAGATGCTCGGAGATGACCCCCAGAACGAGCTGTTCCATCATCTTTCCAGGGATGGAGGTGAGGCTGACTGGCCTGTAGTTTCCCGGGTCATCCTTCTTGCCCTTTTTGAAGACTGGAGTGACATTGGCTTTCCTCCAGTCCTCAGGCACCTCCCCTGTTCTCCAGGATCTGTCAAAGATGATGGAGAGCGGCCCAGCAATGACTTCGGCCAGCTCCCTCAGCACTCGCGGGTGCATCCCATCAGGCCTCATGGACACCCAGTTTACTTAATTGTTCTCTAACTTGTTCCTCTTCGACCAAGGGAAAGTTTTCCTTCCTCCAGACTGTCTCCATTACTTGCAAAGTCTGGGACTCCCGAGAGCTGGCCCGAGCAGTGAAGACAGAAGCAAAGAAGGCATTCAGCAACTCTGCCTTCTCTGCATCATCCGTCACCACAGCACCCGTCTCGTTCAAGAGCGGGCCCACATTTTCCCTGGTTCTCCTTTTGTCTCCTATATACTTAAAGAAACCCTTCCTATTGGCCTTGACATCCCTCGCCAGGTTCAATTCCAAGGCTGCCTTGGCCTTTCTCGTTTCTTCCCTGCGTACCCTGACAGCATTCTTATACTCATCCCAAGTCGTCAGCCCTTATAAAGTCCTTCTGTAGAATAACCTTATTAACCTTATATGTCAGGACTCTGCTGACATATCAATCACAAAGTTGCAGTCAGAGTAGTGACTTACTATTCGAGGCAAGAAGAATGGCAAGAGTTAAAAGTTGGAGAGGGATCAGATCATCGAGAGCCAACTACACTGTGGACAGTGTGGCAGCAGCAGCCTGTGTCACTCAACCGTGGACTTCCCCCAGAAATTAAGAAATTGAACAGCTAAAGATTAGCCCCTACTGTGCATCTTAACACCAGCGGATCGTGCCTTGGGGGCTGACATAGCTTGCACCAACCTGACACCTCAGTGGAGTAATACAATCAAATGAATTAATGCAAGACCACCCAGGTAGATTTCAACATAATGTGATGCTGAATATCTGTGTACTGATGCTTCCATTAGTGCAGCAGTGTTCTCTCTGTATTGCTCTTCTTCTCATCAAAAACAAGATGGAGTGGATTTCAATGCACTTCATAGATCTTTGCTGGAATTTTAGCTGTAGCAGAAATACAAGCATACGTGGAAGGTTAGTTTAGGAGGGTGTTTTCTCGGAGAGCTAAATCTGCATTAATATCTGTCACTAATTCAGCATAGGTATATGTCCCTTATTTAACGGAATTTCTACACTGGGGACTACGCACCAGCACAGGAGTGTTATTTGGAGAATAGGAGTGCAGTTTTTTGGGCAGCATTAACATCACTTGGACTGTGATCTACTCTAAGATATACAAGATTGCAACATTTTATTGTGAATGTCGTAATTTCCTACAGTTCCTCTAGAAATACCAAAAATATATTGGCTTGATTGTGAGAGATTATACAGCATTTTTCTTATCTTGAGAAAAAATCTCTTAAATAGTGTAAGTTATACCACACTTCGATCTGTGGATCTATTGCACAGAGCTAGATTAGCATATGCATACTTAAGAGCAGGTAGTTCTTAGTGTTCTCTGCACTCATCTTATTTCAGGTAATGCTTTAAAGCCTAAAGCTGTCTGTGTGAGGTCATCAGGTTACGATATCTACCAAGAGCAGGGACAGACTTAAATAGTGTCATGTTTGATAAGTAATTTTCTGAGTAACTTTTGTTGAATGGTATAAAAACACACTAATACTTTCTTGTGCTGAGAGGCTCTGGGAGTATAAAAACTTGATTCTTTAATTGGGACTTCTCCTGAAATCAGTGTTAGGATTCATCCTGTTTAACAGCCAATCTACTTGTCAGGGAATTGAACCTCGCTCCCTAAACTGCTGTAATAAAGAGATGGGATAAATTACGGGGCTTGGACCTGAGGACTTCAGAGCCAGAATGTCTTGCAGCTGCTTCTAGATTCACTTCAATCTTTATGTTGGGACCCTGAATCACTCCTTAATTATCTGGCTCAGTATAACCAGAGTCTATAATGTCTTAAAAGAACCACATCTCAGTTGGAAATTCTCTTGATTCATCATTTCCAGTGAAAAACCTCATTGTGCTTAGACTGCCATGATAATTACTTGCTTATTGTTAGGGTAGGGCATAAGGCCTAAAAGAAGATCTGTGGGCCCAATAAAGTCACTTGTTTTGACAAAAAGGCATGATTGTTCTTTGGGGATTGGTAAATGAATGCAAACAGTCTCTGAAGTCAAAACAATACAACTGTAAAATTCAATGGTAATCAAATTCTGTCACACTTTATACCAACACAATGTGAATTTAGAAAAAAGAAAAAAGCTAAAACAAAATGGTGTCATGGAAATAGGCTCTGCTTCATTAATGAAGGTGCCTTAACCCCATGAATCTTCAGTTTCCCCTGGACTCTCCAATGATATATCTAACAGAACCTCCTCATGGCTGGGATCAGGTGGTGTTTGCTAGATGTCAGTCCTTAACCCCCCCTAAATTTTTATTCATCTGAGATATTCTAGCTGTTTATGACAAGGTGACGCGTATACCAGAAGCATTGCTTTCCTCCATGTGTATAAGGGAGTCATCCTGACTGATGTGCCCACAAATAGGACAGGCATCTGCAACATACGCATCTAAAATTAGGTACGTTAATTTTACATTTGATCTGTTATGTTTGAAATTTCAGGTACCAACTGTAACTGTGCTTGTGACTGTTCAGGAATATGTCAAGCAGTGATATTATGAAGTCTTGCTTTCATTGGCAGCTTGATCCCTCCCCACTGAGGGCTGCTGTGTGGATGCAGCATACTGCCTTTTCTGGTGTGTGAGTCCTCCCCTGACTTGCGCTCCCTGCTCCAGCATGCTGTGGTGCTGGATTTGGTGTGAGTGAGCACAGGCACCAGCTGTGGACAGCACAGGAGGGAAGTAAAACTCAGAAGCAGTCAGAGGGTTCTAAAGTTCTTGTGGGGAGGGAACTTCCAGACCCCAGTGTAGAAGGTGCCCCTGCCTAACCCTGCCCCTAGACTGCAACTAATATCATGGGACATAAGTAGACCCAGATAATTCTGGTTACCTAGATAATTCCAGAAGCAGCATGCACTTTATTTTTTGCAGCTTGTTCTGAGCCCCGTGCCTATTTTATGTCACAGCTGTCTCTTTCTCGGAACCATAACCCAAGTGTCTGCTATAATGGTTTTATGTGGTGGGAAGCCCAGCAGGCCAGAGCATCCTTCTTCTGCTTATGTTTTGGTGTCAGTGTGTGTGCATGCTGTACTTGTTCACCTCCACTACCATTCCACGCTTAGCAGAAAAGGAAAGTAACTCAGAAAGAATTTATCCAGGTGACCCTGGGTAAAGTTTTAGTGGGAGCTGTCCTACTTGCTCTGCATTCATAGAGTTCCAGGCAGAAGAGATCAGAATCAGCACAGAAGAAGAAGAATCCTAGTCCAAAAAATAGTTATTATTTTAGCAAGGGAAACATGTGGTGCATACTACTTTGACAATGACTAAGCAGTGAGCAACATTACAGTGAATAATTATGTATGTCAGCAGTTCCTCTGGATGCCTCCCATAGTCTGTTGACACCATCTTCCCATTACGAGGATTGAATTAATGCCAAAACACCAACATCTATCCTCCTGTGTCTGCCAGACTTTGGGAGTGGATGTGCATGCTGGGTCAGGTGGAAAAAGCAATACACAATTTAACATCAAGGTCTGAATAACACCTATGGCCTGTGTTGCCTCACAACTGTAATGGTGACCACAGCATTTATATTTAAGGAAGGGAAAAGAAACAGTAGCTTTGAAAATTTGTCATGCAAGGATCTGTAATTAGAATAAGTGATGTTGTTCTATAGTGCTGTTTCAGTCTTTTTTGTGTAGCAGACATCAACCTAACTGTCTGACTGACAGCAGGGAAGGTTCCATTTTCCTTTGTTGGTTGTGTCATTCAGCTATGTCTTAACTACTTAACTATCCCCCAAGAATTAGCACTTGCAGCATATTAAGCTGTAGTAATCAATAAACATAAAGCTGAGTGAAACACAACGTGTAACACAGTTGAGGAGTAGGTTTTCTTATTTTCTCAGGTCTTGATGCTATAACATCATTGTGGAGGTGAGCTGTATCTCACTTGTAAGAAAGAGCATAAAGGCCTTGACAGGAAAAGACTTGCTGAGGTGGTCTAGGTTAACTGGATGGCCCGACCTCTGGATAGAAACGGGCAGATGCTGTGTTACAAAACACTTTCTTTTTCACACACTATGACATGGGGAAGTAGAAAAAATTTTAGCACACTTGGATTACCTCAAGATCATCATCAGTGGAGCTCCACTTTGTTCTCTGAATTGTGGCTCCAAAGGCTTGTGTAATCTAGGTCGTCTTCGTTATCTCAAAAATATTGTTGCTTAGGCTCAGTTTGGTGTCAGAACCAAGAGTTAAGTTCAAAGTGTTAAAGCAGTAAGAGGTGCTGGGAGCGTCTTATGCCTTTTCCTCAGTTGTTTCTTAACAGGTGGTAATTTCAGTGATGAGTCCAATGGAACTGAGCATTCCTCCTGCCCAATGAAGCCAGTGGCTCTGAGCTGCCCATCAGTTGCATGTGGAGCTGCACAGGCATGAATTATATCATGCTCAGGGTCAAAGGATCTCTATTTGAAAAGATCAGTATTTAGAAGAATTTGGATAATAGTGTGTAAAAATGTTACTATCAGCATTAGCTACAATTACACGCTGTGCTTTAATATGCTACAGAATTACCATTTTCATGCTGGATTAAATATATTTATACTCATCTAATCTTGGGAGCTAAGAATTTAGGAGTGACTAGGACTCAGAGACTGGCCATCCTGGGATAAATCTGCACCCACTGAGAAGCTGACGTCAAATGCTTGAAGAATATTAGATTGCAGAAGCAGAAGGAAAGACAACATTCAAACATACTATTGTAGTAGAACCAAGCATGAATAAAACATTGATACAGACAGGAGTAAAACAGCCAATTGCTGAGGATTTTCAATTTATTTTGATATTTCTTTTCTTCGTACATTTTTTGAGATTGAAAAACTATATTTCCAGTAATCCCTTTTATCAAAGCTAGACTATAGGATTGTAGCAGGTTGGCTTTAAGTCATTCCTTCAATTATAGTGAGGGTTTTGGGTTTTGCATCCTGATCTTATTGCATTGTATTTTGTCTATTTGCAATCTAATAATTACTGGCAATTGAAATACATCCGCAAGCTAACATACTCCACTAAGATGAGGAGATTCCAAAATGCCGAGTTAGAAGACTATCAAAATGTCAACACACTGCAATTACAAGCAGCTGTGATAAGAGTCAGATATAATGACTTCTGTTCACCTTTGAGGATAAAATTGGCAGGTATATAATTTTGTCTTTAACTCTGGTAAAAGGTGCTTATGGAAGGCTTGTTTAGCAGTCTATCTTTTCTAATAAAGTGTGAGATAGTATGCTTTAAGTGCTCATGTTTTTTTCATGTGGAGAAGCTAGTATTCACACTGTCCTGGATTAACAGACATGTCCTATGTAAAACACGTATAAAGTTGAGAAGTTGGTGAGGTTATGGTTAGTACTTCAGATAATAGCAGGCGTTTCAGGAAAAGCAACAGGGATAATCATAGTCTACAGTGTTAGGTAGAAGGTGTAAAGAAAAGGCCTTGTTTAGCCTGGCAAAGGAAAAGGGAAGGCATGGCCATGTTTTGACAGATGACATTCCCTATTAGGAATAAACTTCCAACTCTAAGGATCAGTGGTCATTGGAGTGGATTGCTTGGGGAGCCACTGTCTTCACAGGAGTTTAGAACAGCTCAGGTAATTCTCAAGAATGGATTAATTACAGATGTTCTTGTCTTGGGGCTAGGAGACAGACTGTATCAACCTGCAGACTCTGCTGTGAGTTGTTCTAGTGCAATTGTCCCAGCCTGAATCACCCTGGCATAACCATGGGCATAGTTTTGCAGATTTTTGCTAGTGGCACAATATGAGACTAGCTAGTCCCAGCTATTTTTCACTCACATTTTCTTGAAATACTTGCTTTTTTTACATAGCAGTTGATAGCCTCCCCATAACAAAGATTGCATCACCTCCTTTACAGTCCAAAATCAATCTGTACATCTGCACAAAACCCAACCTTAGCCCTGTGAACAAGGTAAGTTCTTCAAATACTCAGTGTTTTTGTAGTGCCTGTATTTGCAGAGCGTCTTAAAAGCTTATTCCTGGAAATGCTCATATTCTCTTCCATACTTTTATATTAGTGGCCGGGCGCATGACTGTATCATTGTAAATGACCTAGCAATGTTATTGTAAGCGCTTTGTCAATGACACCAGAGAAGGACTAGTCCACAGTGAAAGAACAACCAATAAAAAAAAATTAAAATTTCAAACCTGAAATTCCTATTCATGTATGTAAGGACCAGTCATGTTTCTCTATAGATTTACTTCATCTGGTTTATCTTGCTTCTTTCTGCCAGGCATAGCCACAGCACATTTGAATTCTTTGTTCTAGCTTCTAGTCTGGTCCTATATACATTTTAATGAGCTAGTTTCACATTTAAATACATTAGGTTATCTGAGGCTGCTCCTTATTTTGCATCTCCCCAGAACTATTAAGATCTACTGGCAGAGTTACTGTAGGTTTCTAAATTTCAAAGCTCCAGGATTAGTGTTGGTGTTTTAGCCTTGGAACTTGCTGTCTTTAGAATTCTGTTAGGGCTATGAGAATTTGAAGCTTCAAAGCACTATGTGATTCCTTCCTTCTTCTGTAAGTTCTTATCTGGTTGTCTGTCTTTGTCTCCTTTTTAGGGAGAGGTTTGCATTATTTATTTTTAATTTGGCTTACCTTTTTCTGTCCAGATACATTGCTGCTGTATTGTTCGCAACATGTACTTTTAAAGACAATGTAAACAGATAAATACAACAACATTTTTGCTGAAAAGCCAAGGTGCCCATAATGCACCAAATAATTGTTTTGGTAAGTCTTAGAATGGTTGAAATTATAGTACAAACTAATTCTGCACTTCATCTGTTGCGTACATGAAAGTTTCTGTGAAACCTCAAAAAAATTCTGCCCAGAGGAAGTTTTCTGTATAACAGACGAATGAAAGAGTGGAGAATAATAATCTCTCCTCAAGGATCTTTCTTTGGGGTAAAAAGAGAGGCAGTTTGTGCTGCAATGTTAACAAAAGAGCAAAACCGGACTATTTCTATAAAGAAACAGCCTGCTTAGACACCTCCTTTTCTCTCAGTACACCAGCATGTATTTTCTTCACTATATAAAATAAGTCGTCTTCATAGTGCTTATACTGCACAGACTAAAAGTGATGTTTTTCAGGCTTTTAGGTAGCAACATCAGCCTAAAGAAAACTTCCCACTTCATCCCTGTCCTAACCCCAATCCATATACAAATCTTCAAGTTAAAGTTTAAGCTTGAGCTAGCTTGCGTGGCAGAAATAGGTTGTTTGACACTAAAGCTACAAACACTGTAGAGATGCGTTATCTACCAATTACAACAGCTTATCAACTGCTAATCCAATTAGTCTGCACAGCTTCACTGTTGCATGGCTCTCTCAGTCCTCTCAGGCTGAAGGTAGGTAGTAATTCACATGCACTGATACAGCAAATGCTTGCAGCAAAGACAAGCTCTAAAATTCTCCTGGAAGAGGATGAGTAAATCACTAAATATCCCAAGAGTAATTTAGATGCTATGATCACTGGTGCAGGCAGTATGTAATCACATTTTATTGACAACTCCTAAAGATCAGTCTTCCTTTGAAGCTGCCTGGAGTGAAACTGAATAGAGTGTAGCTAGAGGGCCTAATGCAACACACAGTGACGAGACCTCATCTGGCACCAAATGAGCTGCTTTGGGTAAGGGAAGCACCGCAAGCCTTTCGGCATAGCGCTGTGCATTGGTCTGCATTCACTGCTTTGAGTGCACACTGTAGCCTTAGAGACAACCATTTGTAGAGAGTGTGGCGGTTTGCTTACATAGAGCTGTGACTCAGCACATCTAAGAACTTCAGGTGGTATGCGTTTTGGAGGAGAAAGGCAAAGTGATCTTGTAATAGAAAACTTGAAAATACAGTTTCTTTATAAATAAATGTCGGACCTTAGACATTTTTTTGAATTTGTGTTTGATCACTGCAATAATCTCATCAATTCATTTTTGAAAATGCTGTGCTTCCTTGGACACAGATTTGGGAATCCGTGTTTCATCTCCGAGTATGTTATCACAGCATTATAAACACCTGCATACAGTACTGGAAAAATACTGACAAGAATCTCAAAGACAGTCTGCTACTAGGTACCACCCAACAACCCACACAGCAATTCCACTTATCACAATAAGTGGGATCTCAAATATACTTGGCTAAAATGAATATAAATTCTTTAAATATGTTAAAACAAAGTGAATTATTAGACATGTGGTTTGTGTATTGGTATCAATAATTATTTTATATTTTCTTTCTTGCAGGAGGTGAAGTCACCAAGCCCAGATTTGCTCAGTATTTCCACGGCAGCTTGGCCAGTCTTACTATCCGGCCAGGCAAAATTGAGAGCCAGAAAGTGATTTCCTGTTTGCAGGCCTGCAAGGAAGGTCTGGATATTAATTCTCTTGAGAGTCTTGGCCAAGGAATAAAGGTGAGGGAGGAACTGACATAATCTTTGATAAAAGTTTAGAGCTGATTTATGAAGTGGAGAGACCAAGGTAGAGTACACACAGTACAAATGTACTCCCAGAAGCAATGTGATTTCCCATAAAGTCATGCAAAGAAAAAGTGGAACAGTAGAAGAGCTGTGACACTGCAAAGAAAAATGTTTCCATTATTTCAGAGCTAGATGCTCAGAAACTAAGGCGCTGCTGATATTTCAGAGTCTGTAAGGATTGCCAGGTCATGTTCTCATGCTTATTTTGGTAGTTTTACAGAAATAGACATGATTCTAAAGAATTATTGAATTTTGATCTGAGGTAGCTTTAAAGCAGTGGAGAACGTAAGTAAGTGAAATGTCTTTCACCTAGAGGTAACTCCGAAAGAAGTGCCAGTGCAATAGTATTGAAAATTCAAAGTGTGTTCCAAGAGGAAAATGGTATGGAACATGAAAACTGGACAGTAGAAAAAAACTGAAGTCAAAAACTAAAATTTTACATTTGCATATCATTATCCGTCTTCATTATCCGTATGACTATCTTTACTGATATTGTAACACTTTTTCTAAGATTGGAGAACAACAGAGTTGTTCCTGTTTCAGTTGACATAGTGGCTAGGTTGCTTTGCATTTGCTAAGACAAATTCTGTTCTTTTAGATACATATGTAGGATCATGACTATAACTTCTGTAATACTTACATGATGTGCATTGCCAGTTTTCCTTTACTGATACCATTATTAGATGACAGGTGTTCTACTGCGTAATGTGTAAACACACTGTGAAGCTATTTCCTAGCACACAGATTCACAATGCCATCTTCCAAAAGAGTTGAGCTTCAGATTTGAACGGGGAGGATACTTTGGCTGCAGGCTCTGCGTCCTGTGAAACTGCACAGGTGTCTTTTCAGTGGGGAGGAGGATGGTGCTCTGACACTTGAGCTAGAGCATGCAGTGGCAGTGCCATGTACTACATTTTATTAGCTAAGCCTTTTCATTGTACGAGATAGGAGACTGACCTGAAATAAACTCAAATGTTTGTCTAGGTGAAAAGTTACAGTGGTGTAGTATAACTGATATGTTTCTGAAAACAATGGTAAAAGTGGAAATCGAAAGTGCAAAGGTAAGGAGGAATTTTGATAGTTCTAGCTTTTACATATGAGCAAAACGCCCCAAAGATTTTTTTTTTTTCCTTCATCATACCAGGGACATCATTAACATTTCACATTGTTGCCTCTCCCAGCAAAATGACACACTTACGAGTAAAAGCTATTTTTAAAAGACAATGCATACAAAGAGCATGTAGGGTTTTCTGGAACGTGGGTGTATATGCCTACCAGTAAGTTCTTCGCTGGGATTTTGCATTAATTTAAAGCAGTGTACACTTGGTCCATGGTGCTTAATAGCATAATAATTCCTTCCCTATTGTCACACCCTGAAATTTGATAATATTTAGGTAGTCTGTTGTTTTATGGACTTTGAAAGCTCCCTGTTACACTGTTGCTGCAGCATGGCTTTTTTACTGTGCTAGCAGTGCAGTGGGGAAAATGAAGATGAGGGATTGTTTTCCTCCTTTTCTTTCTTTCACCAGACTTCAAAACGTTTTCATTTTCTGAAATACAGATGAGGCATAGTGTTTTTTTAACGTTACTGCTTTCATTTTTACTTCCTCAGCCAGCTCAACAGTCAGTGCAACAGCAGGAGGCAAAAATGAAAAGAGCAGTCAGAGAGATTGTGTTAGGGTTTCTTATTGGCGCTGACAAAAAGAAGCTCAGATGAAAGCCGAACAGTTGGCACCTGACCTTGAACAGAAGATTAATAAAGAGAAAGGGTTTCCGGTGTCAAAAATAAACATACCTGATCTCAGAGTAGCACGTGTGACAGTTGGACAGATGATAGGTTCTGTGTGGCTATTTACATGGTGCTTAGCAGGTTCGGTGTAGGCAAACTGATGTTGGAAGGTGTTTCTGCTGGGCACTTTGGACTCATGAAGCTTCACCCTTTAGCCACCTAAGAAAGAGCAATGCAGTTGTAATACATTTTCTGACACACTGGTGTTGGCATTTTTATGTCTGCAGCCTAATTTTGAGGTATCTATCTGTGACAGCTCTCAGAAATACTGTCTAAACTGTCACTATTTTTAGCCTTTTTTAATGAGAAAGACAAAAATGGCTCAGAATAGGGCTTTCTCCAGTCCCTTTGGCAGCATGCCAGCTGTTCTGGCAGCTGAGCTATTAACTAGCTAGCTAGAGGCTCCTTTTGCTAATTTTATTCTCTACTACTGCTAGCTTACGTAAAGGAGAAAGAAGCGTATGCAGGCTGTGACTTATGTTAGTCCTCCTCTTTTGTTAAAAAATACCCTTCAGGGTGTTATGACCTTCCTGCACAAGCTTTAAACCCAGTCGCCGTGTTATGTTTGACAGAGAACCTGGTGCTTCATTCTGCTCTTCACAGTCTATTTGCTCTTTTGCTTTTTAACCTTTCTCATTGTAAGGAAGCGTAGACAACCATTGTCTGTATATAATAGAACACGTTCATACAATCAATATCCAGCTTTGGGGACTGCGTGGGGAGTGCATTTCTGAGTGTTTTGTGCTGACAACAGTAGGGTACCAAATCAAGGGGCTTAATCTGGTTTTCTTTGCAATGCAGATGGTTTGCTGAACCAATTAACATACCAAAAAAATGGCATCAGGATGAATTATGATGAAGATAAAATCAATCACTTGCTATGTGGATATAGTAGCAAAGTTTCTTGGTCAGCAAGACTGTTTCATGTTCAATGCAATGAACTCGAGAAAGATCAGGGCTACAAGAATAGCCAGTGACTTTGCAAGGTTTGTTGACTCAAATGAGCAGCTGGCTTTGTGCAAGTAGCAGCTCCATCTTAAATCACGACACCCTTATTGATCATGAGACAGAGACAGGAGAATACCCTTTATTGTGTCTGACATTAATGAAGATGTAGGAGGGAAATGTTATAATTGTTTTGCTCATTCATGTTGAAATATATCTCAGAAAGATAGCCCAGGGTAAGACCAAACAGAAAGCAGGAAAAATATGCTTCTGCATGCTACTCTGGTTTAAGCCAATATTTTTTATATGGGGGATGTGTTTAACCAAAAAATACCTAAACAGTAATAATACTGATGACAGTAAGTTATAGTTTTGAATTCTACAGCTGCAGAAATAGCATCAACAAAGTTGATGAGGCTGGGCAAAGTACAGCAAATCGGGATTAGTTTACTATAAAATTAATTATAACAGTAGTTATTCAGATATGAAATAGATGACTGATACAAGTACATGTTTTTAGGGAACACGTGGATTCAGCCAACAATAGCTAATGAGAATTTTTTTTCTTAAATCATTAGATTTTAAACTTATGTCTGTGCAACATTCCTTAAAAATGTCTTATTTTGTACTCTGTACCTGGTACCTTAAATACTAATTATATGCATTTCCCCTAGTATCACTTCAACCCTTCCCAGTCAGTCCTTGTCATGGAAGGAGATGACATTGAGAATATAAATCAAGCTCTCCGAAAGGTCTCATACATCAACTCTAGACAGTTTCCTACTGCAGGCATACGACGTCTCAAAGTCTCATCTAAAGTCCAGTAAGTTATACTTCAGATGACCTGATTAGATTAGGAATATTTTTAATGAATTACTTTTTTCGTTGGACGTGTAAAAAGAGTAATTTTGGCTAAATTACATCACTAAATCATACTTTCATGTTATTGAGCATAAAGGATAAATTTCATTTACTTTTATGCTGATTTACATTGTGGTTTTCTTTTGATATTGGCCTTTTAAGAAACTTTTCTTGTTGATGAAATTTGCTTGCATTCTGAACAAGTACTTGCATTTATTGCACTCTTATTTTACTGGTAATTTTAAAAAGTTACAGTTTCTTCTGAGATAGCTACAGCCTTGACTTTTTAAAGCAGTCCTGTTACATCCAACAGACAACATATCTGCAAGAACGGTATTTGTAGCTATGCTTGAAATAGTCTTTGTTTGTATCCTTATGTGGCTGTTATCACCGAAGTACTGGTGTTGGGTGTTAAACAGAAATTTGTGTCCTTCCATGTTCATGCAACAATAGTGACAGAACCTGCACAATAATGTTTACAGTTCTACATAACCAAAGAGCCTTTTACCACTCCTGAGCTTCCCTGGGGTATGTCTGTGTTACAGCAAGTCTTAAGAGTGAAAATAAACATCAGTGCCATGAACTCTCCTCTACTGCAAGTAGTTTCTTACTACATACGAGGTTTAGTCTAGTGCTGTGGGTGGACCACACTAAGTGTTTGGAGAGCACCTTCTGGAAGCAGTCCGGTTTGCACAAGCCTTGTGCCAAGATACAGTAAGGCAGAGTTTGTCAGGAGATTCACTTCCGAAGCACAGTGCTGATTCAGACAAAAATGCCCCTCTTGTCCCCATTAAATACTGGGGGATGCCAGAATGAGTTCATGATGTGTCCAATTTAAAGGGATAATTAGACCCTTTTATTTGCCCATGACAAGATAACCATATTATGTTCATTAGGTATCAGTTTGAGAATTTAATGTTAGGTTTACTACAATTAGTTGTTATCATCTAACTTTAATTTTTTTAACTGTTCACTACTTTGTTAACTGTCAGTTAAACATCAAAATGTTACTCTCATAGGGCCGTTACTGAAGACTGAGCTTATCATGAATCTGTTTGCTAGGCTGTCCCTGCATAATTTCAGTAGCTGCGAATGTGACAGGGGATGAGAGGAACAGGGCTGTTACTGTCACTGCTGGCCTATGTACACGGTCGTACTTACATGTGTACACGTACGCATGTCCTTACGTGTGGCAGCATCAAAAGTATGGAATAGACTGATCTGAGACAATACAAAAGGATGAGAGCCATCAGATGGGTTTTGGGCAGTGCAAGCGCCGCACACCTCTGATGTGCAATGTGTTACATGCAGTTAATGAACAATATATTTTTCAGATGTTTTGGTGAAGATGTCTGCATTAGTATCCCAGATATAGATGCGTATGTAATGGTGTTTCAGGCCAATGAGCCCAAGATTACAATAAGTGGGATGGACCACTTTGCTAGACCAGCTGCACAATTTGAAAGAGGTGTTATTTTGTTACCTGACATCAGGATTGTCAGCACAGTCGCTAAAATGGAGCACCCAGGGGACTCAAAAGACCATGACAGAGGTTTGTGTATTTCTTTTAAATATTATTATTATTTACCCTGTAACACAACCCTTCACATTTTTTTAAAGGATAGTGCAAACAAGTAGCACAAAGGAAGTCACTTCACCCAGATTAATTTAGGCAAAATTAGGCAGCAATAATGCTGTAACAAAGACATTCAATTAAACACATTGAAAAATGTGTTAACTAGTGATAGATGAGGATGTGCTTCAAAACAAGCAGCTTTTCTGTTTAATGTCTTGCCTACTTCAGAATAGTTTCCTTCCATTCTTCTTTACGTATTCCATTGAATAACATATTTTCATTACAATCTCTCTATTTATAACAGAATTTTATTAATTGTACTGATAAAGTGGAAAGCAGTAATTGACTAATAGTTGGAGTTTTAGTCTGTTCTTATGTTTCCAGCTCTGCTACTGACTTGTGGGTGATACTTGAGAAAGTAATCTTGTGCCTCAGTTTCCCACCTATATAATGTAAATATAATAATTCGCAAAGATTTTTTTTCAATGATGATCGTTTATTCTAATACTGAGCAATGTGTGTATTATTATTTGACACTAGGTGAATGTTCAAAAATATAAATAAGGTTTAAACTAATTGGCTAAAAAGGACGCTTCCTTTTGGATATTTGTGTTCAAGGTAAATGAAAAGCCTAGTAATATGAGGAATCATTTTAAACAATATTTGTTGGACTAGAATAAGCAGCAACTAGATATATATCTCTTGAAAAGATAAAATCACTAATGATGTGCAAGTTTAGGGGCATGGATTCCCCGAAGCCATGCTCTGTAATAATGCTGCTTATCACTTGCCTGAAACTGCATCTGTCCTCTGAAGGCTGGAAAGTGTATCATATCGTAATATCGACTGCATACAATTACAGTACGTAAAATAATGAATGATTGCATACAAAAGAGTGATCATTATCCATCACTTAAGACACAATGCGTGTATAACGCTCCATGTCCCTAAATGTTATGACATCTTCAAAGCTGTTCAGTAAATTAGGAACTACCACCCTTCAGTTTAGTTCATAAATTTCATCTATCCCTATTTTTCCCAATACAATTATTGGCATAATTACTGTTGTAGCACCTTGTAACCTAAAAAGCCTGAGTCTCACCTTGAAAAGGAACATAGCAGCATTTCTTAAACTACTGTTTAATTAATATTATCTGGAAAAGGCAAAGACAGCCGTAAATCTGGACCTGTATCTACCTATAGCTATTTTTTTCCCTTATTGGGAATTTACATAACATGATCATCATGACTGCAGCAGATATGGCAAGGCTGAGGAGGCTGATTTTGTCACCCAGAATTCCCCAGTCACAGGACCAGTTAGGTCTGTCTCTCATCAAAAGCAGATCAGGCAGTTGCCACAGGCAGCAGCCTGACTATGGCTCTGAGACCTTATTTACCTGTCTCTGGACGGCCAATGTGTTGCTGCTTGTCCTGCCTTAGCAGAGAAATCAGTGTGATCCCATCAATAGCTAAAATTGCTGCCCCCACCTCTCCTGTTTGCCCACTGACAGCCAGAGCAGCAAAGCTGACCAGCTCAGGCTTTTCCCTCGCTCTGCAGCCCAGCTCTTGCCTGTCTCTTGCAGCTTCCCATGAGTAGTCCAACTCATCAGCCGTAGCAATATTCAGATTTGCCTATCTGCAAATTTGAGTTGGGTCTGCATTTTTTGATAAGTTAAAGTTGTAGCTGGAGTTCAGATACCCAGATTCACTGTACCAGGAGTTGGGAATCTAGGGCATAAGATTTTTCTGTCTGTGCCTTCCTTCCCCATACACCCTCTAAAATGAAATTCACGCAAATTTCCAAGATTGCAGTCTCTGGGGCTGCGGTACCCTCAGGGAGCTGGGTAAGCAGTCTTGCCAGACACTCTGTGCTAAGTTGACCAGAGAATTACAATATTGAATCAATGTGCTACTCTCTTTCCAGTGACATAATTTTTGTTTTTAACCGTACATACTGAAGGATAGTCAGTTTACAACTCAGTTTCTCCAAGTCACACAACACAGGGTCTTGCCATTTCTGATAATACCATGTTCTTGGATAGATGGCCATGTTCTTTGTAATGCAAATTCTTTATGGGCCATAGAGTGACTGAAAGAATCAGCCAAGCATAGATATATTTGACATATATTTTTCCAGTTCGGTTTTCCTTGAGAAAAGAATGAATGTGTGATACCAACCTGGTGTCAATACAGTATTGAAAAACCAAATTGTTTACATGAATTTATTTCCAGGATAAGATTTCAGTTTTCTACTTCCAGTACTGTTCTTGAATGCCTTTTATTACGTAGCAACATATTTTCTATCTATCACCTATCTCACTAGGTATTTGTAGGCCTTCATCATCATAGCACCTGAACAGGCAAGACACTGCTCTTTTGATTTGCTTCAAGTGTGTCATATTTGGCAAAAACAATTCAGCCGTCTTTGCAAAAATTGAAAGCCTTGATGCAAAGCACATAAAATGACTGAGCTGTCCTGTGATCATTTATCTTAGTTTCTTTCTTCTTTTTTTCGTGGTATATGCCATATATTCACAGCCAATAAGCCAGCGGTATTAGAGGAAATGCTCCACAACTTGGATTTCTGTGATATTTTGGTCATTGGTGCAGAACTAGATCCTGAACAAGAATGTTTAGAACTAGATCATGTGGAGCTTCAAGGAAAACATCTAGATGCCACAAATTCCACAGCAGGATATTCAATCTATGGTATGTTCATGGACTTTACTTTCCCTTATTTCTTCTCACCAACAATTACATTATGGGAATGAAAGGACTAATCTGAAATAAATTAGACAGAAATCTGTGATGTACTACCCATAAAATATTCCAGGAGAGACTGTGTCTCAAAAAGCGTAGGTGCTTCTTGATCTCTGGATGGGCTGTGTTTGTCTTTTGGAATACAGCACCGCTTTGTCTTGATCTCAGCATCCCTCCTGCTACTCCCCAAATAAGGAAGACAGCAATACTGCTTTCTTTAAATATGTGGGAGTTCTTGTTGACCGTCACAGTGGAACATGGGAATGAGGGGATTCCTCAGTGCTCCTGTACAGTGCTGGTAACTTATTGGCCTTTTTTTTTTGTTACTAAATAATTTATTCTAAATCTTTGCTGTTGTATATGTACCTCTCCATTATGGACCTACATTCATTTCCAAAACTATTCTCACTCTATTGAGTATCAGCCAGAGGCTTTATCAGGGAATGTTTGACACATTGTCATTTTCAGATCGTTCTGCCAAATTTTGTATTTTCTGTGAATATTTGATTTCTCCTGTACTGCACAGAGCATTTGTTACATAATAACTCCTTGAGATCATTACTGCTCTACCACTATTTCAGGTGTGGACAGCATGCACAACTATGAACAGGTTCTTCGGCAGGTTCGATATCGTAACTGGTACACTTCTGCCACCTTTGACAGAAAATTCAGAGTCAAGTGCTCAGAGCTAAATGGCCGTTACACCAGCAATGAATTTAACTTGGAGGTAAGCAATCATTGCGTCGTTTTCCAGCACTGAGGCTGAGCACTAGCCTTATTTTCAGCAACAATGAGTTTTCTTTAAAATATGTAAAATGATTGATAGGTTCTAGTAAGTATAATCAAATAGAGGAAGAATTCTAAGTTCCATAAAAAGAGGAAGTTGACTTCTCCTGTGGGCATTCCTCAATGTGGGACTGTCTATTCTGCTGCATATGTAAGGAGATGGCCCTTCTCTTGAACTCCTCTAACACAGGGAATTACTCCTGTTCAAACAGAATGGAGGATAAAAAGATCATCATTATTGTTTTTCCATGATGTAAAATCTCCTACAGGTCTTCTTGAAGATCTACACACCTGCTTGAAAGTAAATCATTACAGCTTCATTATTTTCCTTAGATTAGTTATTTTTTTAACTTAATGTGACATACTTTTCTTTCCTGCAGCATTCACCTTTTCAGTTTTTCCAAGCACTAACCCCTTACAATAAGTTTTATAATTTGTTCTTCATCAGATGGAGATCATTTCTGGTAATGTACTTGATTTCAGATTTGAGGAGGAAGGTCAGTATACAGGCAACAAATGCACGGGATGGACTTCATCTGTCGTATTCTCTTGGATCCACTGCCCAGACATGGTCAGCCCCCACAGGAATATTTAGATAGGTCTCGAGCTTATGTGTGCCGTTACTAAGTGCAGTGCAGCACAACGGCTCAGGGACTGAGAATTAGTGCTGATGGATCTCAGCAGGAATTGTGGACCTATTCTGAGGAATCAGCTTATCCAGCCTAGAACCCAGGTACCAAGTGACCACAGGAAAGGGGCAGGACCTTCTTAGTAACAGGCTCAAAATTTAGTAGTTGGTTCTGAAAGTTTTTACATGTTTATGTTGTATTGAAAATTCTTTTCACCTTAGCATTCTGCAGCCCTGACAATGACTGCAGGGTTTTTCTTATAACATAGCTATTGGTAGGACAGAGAACTGATCGTATCTTCAAAGAAATTCACTCTGAAAGTAGGGACACACGAAAAACTGAAACCTCTTACTGTTTTGGGTTTAATCTCCATGAGTTTGATACATTCTCTGTCAATATTCAGAGTGACAAATCTCCCACTAACTGTCAGGGAACACCTAAAAGCTGATCGGTGCAGAGAAAGAAAAGTCACTACTATCCAGACAGGTAAATCAAAAAAATCCTTTTCTTTGCCGCTTGATAGTCTACAGCTAGAAATGTTAGAATGCATTTTTAGTGCTAGAAATGAGAAATATATTAACCTGTGTATTTTTCACTAGCAGGAAAAAAAAAAAAAGTGAATTTGGCCTTTAAGACCTATATAACAGTGTTCCTATATGCTGATGAACTTCATAGTTCAGTGTAATGAATGGAGCCATCTTGCTTGGAATATAGGGCACATTGTAATATCTGGTCTCTTATTTTTCTTAGGTTAATATTCTACACAGCTCCAACTCCGACTTCATGGACCATGTAAATCATATGATAGTACAACCACAATTCCTCCAATCTGTCCACCACCCAGAGGGGAGCATAAGTGCTGTTCACAACTCAGGTATGTGACAACTTTACATAGACTGCTCCTAATGATTCTGGTATGTCGGCATTTCCCTTGTGATTCAGATAAAGCCCTGAAGTCCATAGTTACAGATTGTGAAACCTCACAGGTATGAAGGAACTTAACATTGAATTCTCTTCTTTCTTTCCAAGGAGATACTTTGTCGTTACAAACTGGTATCGTGTTTTAAAGTCTTCATTAAAGGTTATGTACTCTGACCCACATAATTAAGAAAATGTCTTGTTTCTAGTATTGAATAGTATGAAGGATAGTATTAAGGTTCATATTGTCTTTGTACATCTGTATTTCTGTGGCATATTAATTTCTGCCCACCCCTTTCTAAGCAAACGGAAGAGACGTTTGTATTATTTTTTTAACTATATAATTGCTGCAGTTCTTCTGTTAGCTGCTGTCCAGGCCTCAGTCTGGAGCTCTCTGGAGAGAAGATAGGTCCACCTAGCCATGTGCAGGGGGCATTAGTATATACTAAATATAGAATTTAAATTGAATGTTTGGACTATAAGAGTTAAAATCTGAAGTCGTCTGAAGCCTTTTCAATGAAGTTAAACCCAGGACAAAGATATCTGTTTAAATGCTGGATTCTGAAATCTTTTTAGCTGAATGATACATATGTAAAGAAGTAAAGCTGGTGTAAAGTGTAGGTAGTAATAAGTAGATATACACAGTTATATACAATTATGCTTAGAAAATTACTGTATTTTTCTGTACACTTCAAATTGAATTTTTACAAAATGAAGTATTGCAAACTAGCTCTTTCTTTTTACTTTAATATTGTTCTGATTTCAGAGTTCCATTCTTACAGGCAGGACAAGGCAGTAAAATGGGGTACAGAACTACTGTAGCTCCCAGTACCTAGGTGGCAAAGGTACATAGAAAGTGGCAGCACTTCGCCACTAACCTAATTATGGAGCTGATAATACTCGAGCAGTTGAGAGAGATTTCTTCCTGTGACTGGTGGAGACAGAGGCTTCTCAGAGTGCAACAGAACAGTGAGGAAGAATGTCTTGAATCCTCCAGAGTCTCCCAGGAAGGTTGTAACACAGGCAAATAGAGCGTCAGTGTGGTGTTATATTTCTTGGAGATTGAGATTGAAATCACAGTACAAGTACAAGTGTTTGAAACCTTTGCAAGTATAAGCTTTGAGATACACTTTTTCTCACAAGTGAGGTTAATGCCTTAGCTGTAATCAGGAGACAAGACGCAGGTAAGATAACTGAACCTTATTGCAAAAACATTTGTTCTGAAACTAACTGATTTTGCACTGATTGATTGACTACTTGTCTTCTGTAATAAAGTGGCTGAAAGAGTAAATGGTAGGCATACTCACTTTTTAGTTATGATTTATAATGCTCATTCGTTATAAGGTGTCTGTAAATGCCATTCGTGTATGCTCTGCCTTCGTAGGTGGGCACTTGTCAACACTTTCTGTAGTCCCAGGTAGATGGCATATGGTTGTGCTGATTCTCAATCGAAATCAAGAGGTACTGAGGGCAAAAAACAATGTATTGAGTGTTTTGTAAGCAATTTGTTCCACAAATATAAGCCCATTCCCTTTTCTACCTTTTGTTCCAGTTGTTCCAAGTGTGGCTACTATCGTTATCATAATTTGCGTGAGCATACTCATTTTCATCATAACCTTGGGGGTCTATCGAATTCGGACAGCTCATCAGCACAGCTCTGGAGACAATGAAGGAAGTAAAGAAAATGAAATGGATTGGGATGATTCTGCTCTGACTATTACCGTCAACCCCATGGAGGTACATGACTGAGGCATAGTATTGTATCATGATACTACCAGGCGTTACTGTCTGGGCTGGTAGCTTACTCAGCGGGGAGTTTTAAGCCTCTTTCAGAGTACACTCGTTTAGGCTTGGCAGTGTGTACACTCAGGACCCCATCTCAGTTTTCAGCTCTACGCACCATGATAACATATAATTGAGCACTTCTTAATATTTGTTGTCATATATATTTACTAAATAGGAAGGTGAAGAATTCTTGGGTACACCACCACTTCCTCTCCATCTATATTTGCACCCTAGGTACCCAAGATGATCTAGTTACTTTGCTTTTAACTTTTTAATGTAAGCAGTAATACACTAAAAGAAGGGGAAATGATCAGCAGTTTAAAGAAACTGACACTGAAGGGTTAAATTTTGGCATCTTGACTAACAAAGATATTGCTTATTGACATTCCATTCTTGTTACAGTAGTTTTTGCTACTGAGTTGTATCATATTTGATGCCTAATAGTCACATAACGATGCAAAGCAGATTTTCCCAGCATGTTAGCATTTCTAAATGTGGAATAAATGCTCACGTTCTCACAGTCACTGGCTAGCAAGAAGGCACTTTCTTCTACTGTCTCTTTTTCATTTCTTTAAATGTACTGTAGAAATATGAAAAGCCTCACCAGACAGAAGAGGAGAGTGAGGAAGACGACATAGAAGATGAAGAGGAAGACACAACCAGTGCTGAATCAGATGAAAGTGAAGAGGAGGAGGAGGAGGAGGAGGAGGAAGAGGAAGTGATTGTCCAAAAGGGAGACAAACAGAATGCTACCAGGCAAGAGCAGTTGGAGTGGGATGATTCAACCCTCCCGTACTAACAGCCCTCCAGCCACATTGCTCTTTTGTAACAACCAATACAATGCTTTTTCAGAATCTATGAATTCATTGACAGGATTTGAACTTCTGCTTGCCTATAACTGTTTTGCCTAAAATGACCTTGTTGTACGAATTGATAATGATAGAACTGACCCTTTTCTTACAAAGCCCGGAGAAATCATGGTACAAACAACATACTGGCATCACCAGTAATAAAGTAATCTAGAACTTGATCTGTTAGCAAGCGTAGTTCTCCATTTCCTGTTTCTATGCTACAGATATGTGACAAAAGTCCTGTCACTCAATCCATAGAGGGTTTTTGCCTTTGCGATTTTTTTCGTACAGGAGAGATTTCAGCTTGTTATGAAGAATTACATGTGTGGGTCCAAACAACAGTTGCCGTTGGACTTCACACTCTTTCAGGTGTAAAGTATAATCCAGCTTCAAATTGGGGCGGAGTTTTAGTGCTACAGGTGACAGAGACTGAATTCCATTTGTGGTCTTGTCCTGCCTTCTTGGATGTTAACTGTCTTCTACAAGGGAATATCTAGGACTTGACACAGGATGCATGTGTGCCTGTGTAGAAGTGGACAGTGTATTTTTCAGGCATGCTGTCAGAACCCTGAAGATAGGGATTTTATCCAACCCACCCATACAAACTTAAGAGAGTTTAAAAAAACATTAACAACAAGGGGCTGCTGAAGATTACCAAAAAAAAAAAAAAAAAAATTGTTCTGTGTCCACAGATTGAGTAATAGGACCTTATGCAAACTGTAAATTCTAATGGGATTGATTTACTGAAGACCCGTAGAGCTGCTCATTAGTTATGGATTGAGCAATTTGCAGCAAATCGATGCTTTAAACCGTCTGTCTTGTAAAATCATTAGCTTGCTGCAGTATCTTACTGAAGTAGTGGAAAATAAGTGACCCCATTATTCCATAGCTATGTATGGTTGGGATTTAAACAATGATTTTACATGAGGCAAATGTCCCCTTTTGCTTTAGTGATTGCCAGCTGGAATTCCTGTCTGACTGTATTCTATAGAACATTATGCCCTATTTCTTCTGTATTCTTACCCACCTCTAAGTGGCACAAGAGAAAGTGACAACATACACAACTGTTAGCTCTCTGTGGTGCTCATAATTCTCCCTTATTTCTTCTTCCTGAAGCCATTAATGTTGAGAAAAGGTTTTATAAAGTAAAGTAGAACAAGAACAAATAAAACCTACCTGGAACCAAAAGAAGTAAAAACAAAAAGTAAACTCTTAGGAGTCTGAGAGAGTATTTTAGTTTGTTATGGTAACACAGCATATTTTTCTTAAACACTGTTTAAAAAGGGAAAAAAAAAAGCGCAAAGCTACATACAATGTGTTGATAAGTCTGTGTGGTGTGGTTTTTGTCCCCTTTCCTTAATTATCTTTGCATCTTCATATGCTCTGCATACCAAATGATGCAGCACTTGCTAGGATAACTAACTGCTCTAATGCACAAAAAGTGGCATGGAAGTGAACGCTGCCTAGCGGCTTGTCTGGGTTTTTTTTTTCTGAGTACTTACTTTCTTTTCTTCACAGTCTCATCACTGACACTTGCTTTTGTAATTTGCTGTTTAAAATGATCTGCTTTCTCTTCTCCCCTGTCCCAGAGAAACAAGCAGTCAGTCTTGCCACAACAGGACCTTCCTGAGCACCTGTGGTGATATTGCAAAGAGTGCCTTGAGCAATCTTGAGGGTATCCACCACCCTCGGCGCTAAATTATTAGCAGCTCCTGAACATCCTGGAATACAGAGAATATATTGTGGTTTGGGGGTTCTTCTAATTCCAGTTTCTGCATCAGATGATTGATAAATAGTTGCAGGGAAAGATTGACAGCAACTAGACCTTGTAGTTTAATAACTACAAAGTAAATGAAAAGAAAGAATTCTAAATTAGTTTTAAAATTAGAGTTCTTCATGATCTTTATTGTTGGCACGTGGTTGTTAAGAAAGACTGGCAATATAGAAGTTTTCTTATATGAGCAGTCATGTTTTATTTTTATTCTGGTCTCCTCTCACATGTATTAAACTTACAAGAATATTTGCGGAATCAAGTCCACATAACAGCAATTTATTGGCAGGAATAGAGATTGTAGAATTGCCCAAAATTTCTGTTTAATAAAAAATTAATTTAAAAATTTCTTAATATCTTGAACAGAAATTTTGTGTTAGCTCATTTCCTAACATCCTACTATCCTAAATAATTTCCTGGTTTTAATTTTTGTTAGTGACATGAAGCAGGCTCTTCATGATGATTGTTATCAGCACATATCAGCAAAGCTTTCTGCTCAGAAAAAAAAAAAAAAAAAAGATTTAAAATTAAAAGTAAATATTTAGAAGTCAATTTCAGATTTAAAACTGGACTTAAATTATTTTTTAAAGTTTCCATTATTCCTGATTATTATTATTGTTATCACAGCAAACATTAGGGCAACTTGAAAACAGCAATTTACAACCTTATTGACAGCCTTTAATTCTTTTCATATGTTCACGTCTTCATCTGTGTGTTTATCCATCTAATAGATTTTTATCATTTTGTTACTGGAAGCAAATCTTTTCAGGTCATGCTGGTACATTACACAAGAAGCAAACAAAGTATTTTCTCTACTGTAAATAAACCTACATTTTTAAACCTAAGCAAAGTAAAGTAATGCAGGCATGTGTTATCACCAAAATTTGGTTTGCAACAAGATATTCAGGAAGCTAAAATGTATCACTATACTTACTTATTTTAGATTACTCATTGGAGTGTGATATGCAGCATTTTTCATTCAAATAAACCGAAAAATCCTTTTCGCAAAATGCTGGTGAGAATGAGAAGCTTCGTCACAAAATAAACCTTGGAATTAGAATATTTGTTGTCAACTTGTAGAAGTTGACAACAATGGCTTCATGAGCAAAAGCCTACTAGTAGAATAACATAGAAGTATCACTTTTTCTGAAATAATTTTAACAATATTTCCTGCCCTCCATTAATTATTTTTTGATGTAAACTACTTGCTTAAAACCAAAAAAGGTCTGAAAAAAGGGTTTATGCTGCAAACTCTGAAATGGCAGCTGTAGTGTCTGGCTCCGTAAGGTGCAATGTTTATCCTTAGCCCAGTTGCAAGGTTGAGCTATGAAGATACACAAATAAAAATGGCTTTTTTTTTACAGTAGCAATAAACAAGTGCATCTAAAAAAAATCTCTGACCAGGTACTCGTAATACATGACATCAGGAGTCTGTGACACCAGAGGTCTAAAATCACATTACATCAATGAATGTCGTTAATTTTTTTAAAATTATAATTAAGGCTGGGAAAAGCTACAAAACCTACAAATGCAAATTCAAGATGGTGATACACTGTGTTATCTGAATGAATATAACTAACTTCCTAAGTTGCTTTGCTTTTTGTGGTCAACAGCTCACATTTCTTTTTCACTTCTACCCCCTCCACAGGTATTTTATCTTTGCAAGTAAACCTTAAAATGCACAGTTGTTGAGATTAGTCTCAGTATTTACTGCATTGGCTGACACCGGTTGAAATTAGAAATAGACGTGTAGCGTTCATGACATCTTTAATACTAATTAAAATAAAATGTTGGGTTTTGTTCATTCAAACAAGCAATAGTATCCTTTGGTGGTGGCTTGACTGCTTTTTAACTGGTGATGATCTCCCTCATCAAGGGCTAATGAGAAGGTGCCGTTTATTTCCCTTTCTGGTGTGTTGCTGTGCTGAGGTTCCTGCGAGCGTGCGCACCATCCTTACTTCACTCAGGAGGAGCATAAGACTCCGAAAGGGTTAGAGGGTTACAACATTCCTCTAGTGGGGGTAAAAGCCGCTGTCTGCATTGCAGGAGCTGTCCCTGCCTGACCCTGAGCTGAAAATGATGCCCCAGGACAGTAGTAGCCCAGGTTAAGGACTGGTCAGAGGGTACTTCAGTAGCAGCCCTTACTTTACTTTGGCGACCCTGTTTGAGCCCTGCACCTAATTTGTGTCTCACCTGTCTCTTCCCCTGACCTGTAACCTCAGGGGCAGCTCTAATGCTTTTGCCTGCTGGGGATCCCAGCAGGTTGGGACACGACACTTCCTCTTCTGGAAGTTTTGGTGCCAGCATGTGCACCAGCCCATTCATCTCCACCACCATCCATGCTTGGCAGAAGAGAAGACTGAAAGATTTTATGGAGGTGACTGACAGTGGGTAAAGGTCTGGTAGGATGGACGCACAGAGCTACTCCTGGGCTCCTGGAATATATATTATAATACCAAAATTAGGATGTTTGCAAAAGCATATGGATACTTAGAGAGGGAGAGTGTCTGTGAGAGTGTCTCCAGGGCTTCAAAAAAAAAGTCTCTTCTTCCCTTAAGTCACACATGCTGACTAGATTAAATGTCTCGATATCAGTATATGCCCACCAGTTTTTGTATGCTTACTGAAAATGAGACTAAAACCTCATAGCAAAATACAGTTTCCTTATAAAAGATTTCCAGGAATCTAGCAGAAGGCAAAGGAGCCAAATGCTAAAAATCTTGGTGTCTGACATCATGACTGACATCCTAATCTTTTTTTGGGGCAAATTTGCTTCACTTACTTATGTGGAGTGTAGCTGTTTTCTGGATGTATACTATTTCTGCACTACTCAGTCCTCTTAAAAAAAACACCAATAGTTTAACAGAAAGGGAACAGCTCATTTGGCAGAAAAACAAAGGTGTGTGTTTGTTTGTTATAGCTTGTAAAAAAGGGGTTTTAAATAGACTTACTTACGTAGATATTTGTTTCTTGCTGCAATCCTGGAGTTGAAAAAAACCCGATGTCATGAAATAAAATTTTGGACAAATATTGACAGCTGCCAGACTGAGAAATAACAGTGATATGAGCAGAATTTTGGAAAAAAAAATACGCAAACCAATATATTATATTGCATATATATAATAGTTTATATACATACAAATACTAAGTAACGTTGTATGTATGTGTGTACATATGTATAAAAGAATATATTATCCTGATCGGACACACACCTCTTGTTTTATCCAGCGTTTTCTGTGAACCTGCACAGATTCAGGCAGCACATCTATAGTTGCTCTGAGAGCGCCTGGAAATGCTGGAATCAAAATATATAGCATCTGTGCCCTTAAAATGGGCCAATTTACAGCTTTTTAGGATCCCAGTCAGATGCTACTTATCTTGCTGGCAATCACAGACAAATGGCCAATGAGCTCTGGTTCTGGCATGATAAAATTACAAATAAAGTTGAAATATTTGGGGGAACCTGGATGTGCAGTAGCCTCATCTTGATGTTTCACTTACTTTTGACTCGAAGCCCTGGGATTAATGCACCTCTGGATGATCCCTCTAGCTGCCGACCTTTACTTAATATCTGGTTAAGGCAGTTCTCATACACCGGTTGGGCAAATCTAAGGAGGAGATATAGAAAGAAAAAGAAAAAAAGACTGTCAAAGACCGCAAAAGTAAAAGCACCTTTGAAACGACTAAAAATATTACTGTTAATTGCACATAATGCTGTTCTATATAAACGTGATCTTCCTCATGTTTCAACCAGTATCACCAGCCATATCATAGCACTGGGTTTCTGCCTTCTCAAGCTTTGGTCATGCCACATCCTCACTGCCCACAGTCTGCAAACCGCATAATATAGAAGTGCCACACCGAACGGCCATAAACCTGACAGCCACCCTTGTCGCTCAAAGATCTAGTTATTGCCAAAAAAAACCCCAACACTCCCATGTTTGTTTATATCCAAACCATGCAACACTTTTTGCAATATAATATAAATAATTTCTACAGTGCCCTGAAGCAGTGATCCTATACAATGTTTGTAGATTTGGGGTTTTTTTTGTTTGTTTGTTTTGTTTTTTACAAAAAGGGCATAAGAAGCAGCATGGGGAATGTTGGAAGCTGAAATGTGTCAGGTCCCATAATGCTGAATGCTTCAGATTTCCAGTGATCAGACTATTTGCTTTAGCACTAGGCTGGTTTGTTATTTGGGGTTAGGTTTTTTTTTGGTTAGTCTCTCCCGGAATCCAGATTCTTTTTTATTAGCATTGAAAATAAAGACCGGTTTGAAGAATGACCACAAAAGCTACAGCAGAGTAAAACACGTATTCTGTTAACACACCCAAATCCCAAGAAATATTTCTGCTAAATCTATCCCGTAAATGACTCCAGCAATAGTTTAGAAGGTAATTATACCTCATTTCCTTTGTACGAGTAACAAGGTACAAGCCTGGTAATGTGTTTTTTTTCTGGCCTTTTTTTTTTTTTTCCCCTAAAGAAGATAGAATCATAAAATAGAAATTCACAATGCTTGAACAGCGCAAAAGTGAAATGGGCACAAAGGTTTTCATTTCATAAAACTCTGCCTAAGGTAGGGTCTTAAAATAATAAACTATTCTAACCCACATAATTGAAGCTTAACACAAGAAAATGGACACAGGAGGTTTTGTATGTGTGTAATTTCATTCCTGGTGATGAAAAGAGTTACCAGATCAGGTTCCCTGCTTCCCAAGAGGCATTTTGCTGCCTTTTGAATAGGTATCGACAGTGGTTCACTAGTTACAGTTTCCATTTCTCTGCTTGTAAATAGGAATAACAACACCGAGATTTTTTGCAAAGTACTGTGAGCCCTGTAGATGAAAAGCACTGTCAAAGAGCTTGGTGGTGTTACGATTCAATGATTCTGTTGCAGCTTTTCTTACAGCCCTCCATTGGGGAGCACCCCGTACGCACGCAAAATGAACACCACAATGGTTGCAGTCAAGAGCTTTGGGCTCGTTTCATTAGTTACTGCCTATGAAGAAGCATTCACAATAGTTTGAAACATTACAAACGTTTAAAAGCGAGTTCATTCCTATTTTTAAATCTAACTCACGTGGAAATCGTGCATTCATCGGCTGTTGAAGCTACAGAGCCTTGGATTGTTAGTATTTATGCCTCTGCTGAGAACAAAGCAGCAGAAGATTTTTTTTTTCCCCAGATAAGTATGATAAAAGAGTGCAGCATTCACTAGGTAAGGTGCATAAATCGTGCCAAAAGCAAAGCGAAGCTGTCGCCAAATGGGGGACAAGGGTTTTACAATTGTATTCTACCCTTGTACTTTAGAAACTCAGAAAATTTCATGGGAGTAAAAGGCCTTTCTGCTGCCCTACTTATTTTATATATTTTTTTTTCATAAATCTGGATACAGTTGGGGGTTTTCAGAGGCCTTTAACTTCCTTACTGGATATAAAGTTCTTTCAGGTTGCTGTAGGTGTATTAACCCATAAAATATTTTTTTGGCTGAAGTTTTCAGGACATCCTAAGGAAAAAAAAACCACCCAAACAAATTGTTAAAATTACAATGTTGTTTTTCCTTCTACTCCCCCCCCCCCAAAAATATGTAAACAGGTACCAAGGACCCTGACCAAGTTTGTGACTAGGATGACATTTCAAACCAGTACTGAAATTGGCAACAAATTCTTGTCTACAATCTGCTTAATGTGCAAACGTATCGATGAGAAAGTGGATGGCTGTTTTAACTGGGCATGCTCTTTGGAATGTGGAATGGATTAATTGCAGTCAGTTATTTTAGAAAATTGAATTATCGTTTAGGGAAGAGTGAACAGGGAGGTAGAAAAAAATAATGCATGAATAACAGAAAGCATTATGGTTTCCAGTCGATGTGAAAAAAGCTGGAATTTAATCTTCTAGAAACAAAAGAGATTAAAAGCTTGACTGTCAAACAGTAAGACAATGGAAACCTGTTATTTTCATGTCCAGAACTGACAGCTATCAGCAATCAACAAGAAGGAAAATTAATAGAGGATATTGAAGGGTTCTGAGATGACCGTGTGTATATAAGCACGGACATATGTGTGTATGAATATATATATGTATGTCTACAAAAAAAAAAATCACCTCATCATTCCCAGCATGGAGGTGGTTGTTTTAGTAATGAACTGGAACCTTAAGGTGTTTAGCGTGGTTGCTGCTGTCTGTAGCTGCTTCATTAGTTAGAGTTACACTACGTCCAGCAGAGCTGGGAAGGGAGCAAGACCATGACAAATGTTGCTACGCTGGGCCTGCATTAAGGAGGAAATGCTTTATGGCCGAGGCAGGCCCATGGTGATCTGGACCAAAATGTTTTGTCTCTAGTGACTCAAATGTAATGATACAATTACCACACATCATTTTAATTTGAGGTAAGAAACAGAACTACTGCAGACAGACAACTGCGTTGATTAGTTTTAGAGGTTTTTCTACAACCAACTTACTCCATAGGTTGGACAAGGAACTGGGAACACCCAAGAAAGACTGTACTCCATGTTGCAAAGGCCCTTAAGTAAACTTCTTGTAATGATTCAGTTTCCTAAGTGACCACATAGTTAGGAATCTTAATTTTTGAATAATACACAAGATAGATACAAAAAATTTTCAAGAATAACAATCATCCCTGGACAATTCTGAGAGCTGAAGCTATTATCTCTGTTCTCACAATCAACCATTGGCATATTTATTGTTAAATCCTCCGCAAACTGATCCAAAAAATGTGAGGTATGTCTCAAAAGACCTTTTTTTTTAATATTCTGTTGTAAATACTGCACCACCAGAATCTCGATTCAATACTTGATTGTGGTTAAGAGGCAGTTCTGTTCAAAGGGTCGTCACAACAGGTACGGAGAGATATACCAGAGAGGGTTAGTGCTTTGCAGAGTAATACATACTATGGATAGGATTCCTAATAATTGTTTCAGCTAAATTTCAGTGTGTTTAGAAGTTGCTGCTAGACTCATTAAATCCTAGAGATAAAGATTAGTAGACAGGAAAAAAAAAAAAGTAGTACAGGTAGAGTATTATGCCAACAATGCAGAATTGTTCCCTAGAATATATTTTCTAGTGTTAGGGGCGGGGGTGGGGGTGTTTCAGCCTACTTAAGTGTTTCTAAGCCTGGGGCTTCTACTGCTTCCCCTGGGAGATTATTCTAGAGACTCTTAGAATTCAGCATTAGAAAGCTTTTCCTGATAATGAATTTAAATAATCCTTTTTGTAATTTTGATCTCATTAGACCCAGTTATACCCTTTTGCACTACCCTAAATAATTCCTCTGACCATGATTTATATCCTTTGAATATTTTTAGATAGTTATCAAGTGTGTTGCCTTTGGTCATATATTAGAGAAGCTACAAATCCCCCCCTCCTCCTTCCAATTCATTCCTTCAGTCTCATCTTTTCGTACCTTTTCATGAAATGTCATTAATAAACAAACTAAAAAAAATGGTGTTTGCTTAAATTAGTCATGGTCAGTTCACTCTGTTAAAGTGCTCTGTGTTAGTTTGTGTCACTACATAGTTTGTCAAAGGTTAAACAATAAATTTATATTGAAACTTGATTTTTTAAAAAATCTTTGCTGTAATCTATTGCTAAGTTCTGATATAATATGAATTTGGCAGCGTCTTTTATGTCGGTATGATTTAACAAAGCCAACCAATAAACATTGGAGCCAATCAAACAATAATACAAAGTAGTAATTTGTTAAAATTTAGATCATCATCATTAACTTCAGAACAGACATTGTCATTCATGTGACCATGCTTTTAAGTGTCCCTACACTAAACAGTAACTATTACCAATACATTGCTTTAAGAAAGATTAGTATATGTTATTTCTCCTCAAATCTCTTTGGTAGAATGCATCTGCTTTCTAAAACAAGTACTCAAGATTTCTAGCCATACATTAACTGCTGCAAAGAAATAGAATTGTGCCCACTTTCCTGCGTACTGCCATGTCTAACATTATACTTCAAATTTGCAGGGCATTTATAGTCTCTGGCTGGCACAATGACTGTATGGTTAGTTTTCAAGCATTCCTCAAGCAAACCTCTGTTCCCTGGCTCAGAAGCCTGATTACACAGGCAAACAGGAAGGCTGTACAGTCAATTGATGTATTTCCTTCTTCTACCCCTACCTTCTGTACCTGAAAGCCAAAACAGAATTGAAATCCTTCTGCTGCAAGACCCACTGCATCACTAAGACCTGAGTGAAATAAAACTGTCTTCCTCATTTGCTCTGTCTAAAAGAATGAGCATCTTGTAAAGAGGTAAAAGGGAGAGCAGGCACCCTAAGCCTTCCAATGTTGACTTAAGGCTACTGTACACTTCCCTCAGCACATCTCTCTCCCTAATAAGTGTCAACTAGCATTGTACAAATAATATTGTAGAGAAGGACAAACTGCTATCAGTAGGTTCAGGTCACATGACCGAACAAAGATGACTACCTTGGCATTGGTTAATACAATGGATGAGAAAAGTTAATGGAAATACCTTTCTGAAAAATTCCATGTTTTAGCTTCCTGTCTCATCTCTACCGACCTTTCCAAAAACAGCCATTGCATGAAGAGTAACTTAAGTCTAATAAGACTAGGTGGGGAGATGATTAAGCCTTGCAAGGTGAGGTTGCAACACAAAAGGGGAAAAAAAAAAAAAAGAGGAATTCCTCAGCAAGGAACTGTATAACATGACTTAAGTTGTGATAAGCAGCAGAGCAGGAATCAGACATTCACGCTGAATATTGTTGCAGTTTAGTGGAAGGGGTTGTTTCTAGCTAGAATTAACCATATAGTTATGAAATATCTTATATGTTATTGAGACTGTAGGATTTTGAAGAACTGAAATAGTCTCATCATGTTGAATGTAACAGCTCTGAGCTCTAATTGGCTGGGACAATCCTATTTCATATTTCATCATAGCTTGAAGGAAAAGCGCTACTTCGTCTGCCTGCAAAAATGTAGAACTTTTCACACACAGTTCATCATTTCCCAGATTTGCTTCCATGTTGGTGCATTAGTTCTTGTTAAGGAGCAGTAACTGCAGTTGGTAGAATATGTTCTGTGGGATTGTTTCCTAGCAGTCCAATCTCTGTGTAGCTGGGGCCACTTCTATTGATAATAAAAAAAATATACCAGATGGGATTCAAATAAACATATCCTGTATGGTTGTGACCCCTTAAGCGTGTCTCAAAACAACAGACTCTTCAATCCAGGAGAGATGCTCATTATATAAAATGTCTTAATGTATATGTGAAACAATCATAAGCCACATCTTGAAATGTCTTGTTGCAGATGCTAAATGCATTTATGAAAGTGTGAATCTATACAATTTATGCAGAATGATTAATTAAATGACTGTATGCAATTAAAAAGGTGAATATGAACTGAAAATGATTTTTGAAAACAGATACAAATCTGCTGTTTTTTTTAAAAGAGAGACCTTTTCTTTATGAAAATGTACAGTAAATTTTGACACATAGTAAAGTAAACGAAACCTAACCTAACATATAGTGGGAATAAGTTGTACAAAACCCCTTCCATGTTATAGTGGTTTATTTCATAAAAACCATGTCACTTTGCACAGTCATTTACAAATTTGAGATTGTTAATATCCTGATGTTTTCCACATGATTGATTAAATGCATAATGGAAATAGATCTGTTATTTTAAAACTTGGCCTGTACATCTGTACATGTATAAAACCAGATTCATTTTTGTGGTCACTCCAGCACTTTCTGTGAATTGGCCAATAAATATAATTTTAGAATTTCACATAAAAGGTTATGTTCTGTAATCTTTATTTCACCAATTATTGGGATGTTCTCATTTCCTGAACAATAACTGTTAAATACTAACACCTCTGGTGGCAAAGGTTAACTATCTGGTCTATATCTGTCAGCTGTTTTGCTAACTCCTAGGGAGGAACACGCCGTGTGTCAAAAGACTTGGTACAGGTTTAAAGCATCTACATAACTTTGGAAAGGGAAGAGGGGGAAAGGGAACCTTTTGACAAATTATTGCTACTTACTTTTAATAGCCGTCTGATTTTGCACTTCATTTTGGACTGATAAAAGATGATTAAAGAGTAAAGAGAAAGATGAGGGGTAATGGTTTTAAACTGAAAGAGGGTAGATTTAGATATTAGATATTAGGAAGTAATTCCTACCGTATATTACACACATAAACTGTGAAATAGTACAATGGGAAAAACAGCATTTTGAGTCATCTGTCTATGAATTACATTTGCACACGTGATACATGTGATCTCATCGCACGTAGGAATAACCTGACTCCTTTTTGCCTTCTGCTCTTAGAGCTCCCCTCCTTGTTAATTCCTCAGACTCAATCCAGATTTTTAATGAGATGCTACAATGATTACCTAAGGTATGATTTACAAGTCAAAATACAATAAAACCCTGGCGTATTTCATTATATATTTCATATATTTCATTAGCCGTGCCCGGTTAAGTACCCAACATCAGCTGTCTAAGATGCAATTCAGGTCTTTTGAATTTTCAGAAGGGTCCAACTCTCACTTCAGAAGTCTCGGTGAAAGGCAAAAGCCTACCCTGAACACCTACTGTCCCCAACCTTTGCTGGGCTGTGCTGACCAGAACAAGTGCTGTTCTTGTCAACATCAAACTTTGCACTCCTGATCTCAGTGGCATAGCATCCCACAGCTGGCTGGAGTTTTAGAACATCTCTCAGGAGAATGCTGCCTGTATCCTACACCCAAGGGACGATGAGCCTAATCCTGTTTTGTCATGGCTACAGAGGAGCCTTACAGATTAACAGATTTCAAGCAGAAGTCCCTGTTTCCTGCATCTCACATCCAGACAGTGGAGTCAATCACTGCAGCCTTAGCAATCCATTCAAATTCATTAGCTGCCTCTGCGGTACCTCAGCAGCAATACTGGGAAGGCTGAATATCATAGAATTTAGATAGATAGAACTGGAAGGGACCTTTTGAAGCATCTCCTATCCTGGCTGCTGAGTACAAGATTAACCCCACCTATGACACTCCTGGCAGATGGCTCTCTCACCAATTGTAGAACATCTAGATTAGAAACTATGATTTTTGTTAACAAGTTCAAACAAGAAGAGTTAGACTTTATTCTGCAAGACTAAAATTACACAATATCTGAACAACAAATGAGAGATTTTCCTGTTGCATATAGTCTGTAAGGCCCATAACAGGCTGTTAAAATAAAAAAACAACCACCCAAATTCCCCCCAATGCAAAGAACTGGTAAATACTTTTCTGGAAATGCTATTTAAATATAGTATATATAGTGGATACAGTATATCCTTTGAAAATAGCTTTGCGTATACAATTAAGATAAACATTAAAAATGCCTGCGTATATGAAGGTCAAGTATATGTAAAATGTCATAAAACATTATCATACGTATCTGTAGATGTGCAATAGCCTAAGGGACCTCTTACTCAACATGACCTTTTTGCAAGTAGTTGGAGAACCTCCATCCATGGAGACAGTCAAAACTTAACAAGCTGAAGCCCCGACCTGATTTTAAAGTTGGGTCTAACTTTGAAGCTGGCTCTGCTTTGAGGTGGGGAGGTGGTAGGTGTTGGACCAGATGACATCTACAGGTCACACTCCCAACCTAATTTACTCTGCCTCTGTGCTATAATAGTTTACAAGAGTTACTGTGGTTATGTTTATTGACTAAATGCCTCGTTCTTTTACTTTAAGCGGTATCGCTCCATAGTTTTTGAGATCTACTGGTCCACGATTTCATTTTCACTCATAACAACCTACAGGAGTGAGGCTTCATATATCCCTCATACTCTAATTCACATAAACTTGACTTTAGTATAAAGTTCCACTTCCTCTTTACCTAAAGAAAGCCAAGGAGATGTATTTAAATAATCCTTCCTGCACTCCTGAAAGGTTATTCCCTTTAGTGTAAATATGGTCGTTTTCACTTTTTAATAATAAAGCTTCCTGAGGGTCTGAAATATTACTTAGGAGTAGCTGTGCTGACTGCACCACCCAAGAAAGGCTGGGCCCGTCGTCAGTTTGCATAGCTCCGAGGCCTGTTTTCTTAATAGGAAAAAAAAAATAAATCTATTTATCCTTTGCTCCTTAGAGAGCAATTTTTGCCTGTCTTTCCTCTCCTCTCATCCTCCAATGCAATCTGGGTTTATACTTTTTTCTGTGTCATTAGTTAAAAGAAAAAAAAAAAGAGAAAAGAAATAAAATTGTGTCACACCTTAGTCCCAACCAGAGCAACCAATAACTCCTGGCACTCTCTCTTAGTACAGAATATAGGTCTACTATGTAATGACCTGAAAAAGCATACAAGTCACTGCAGGTTTTGACCATGAATTTGTTTCTAGCAATTTAAAGAGCTGGAACACCTATCAATAATTCAGGATGGGCTTTTCAGAAGTCCTGAGTCTAGACCTAATGAATCACAATGAAACTGCAGTGATTCAAAGAAACAAAACAAAATGAGCTATGGTTGATCTAGAAAAACAGCCTAAAATTTTCCACCCTCTAATTTTCCTCCTATTGTGACTATTTGTTAATAAATATTAGAAAACGTTGTCTGCTATTAACTACGACATAATGTTGTCACACATTTCATTTAGAGATTTCTCAAAGAGCTTCTGAAAAATCAGTGGAAATATGAGCCAGTGCATCATTATAGTTTCTATAATCCTCTTTGCAAAGAATTATTTCTTGTTATATAACAGACAATAGTTTTATCTAATGATTTCATGAATAGAAATAACTTGTATTCATAATTTCATTCTAGTCCTAATTCCAAGCCTTTGTTGCCTTTGCAGATTCTCTAACGACCTCCATGATCTTCCTTCCTGGCTTTAGGAAACCTTCAACAAATTGTAGTGGTTTAGTCTGTCTAAAAAGATATCTCAAGTAGTCAAACACTAAGCTAAATCTTCCCCAATATAGGAACCTGAAAACCTCCTAACACAGATGCACAAAACTTCAGGATTTTTTTTCTTAGTTCCACACATAAGCTACATTAGGAAGAAAAATTGGAAATTAAAAGTTAACTGATACAAATGGCTTTTTCATTTATTTGCAAGTTATTGCTTGTACTATGACAATGTTTAAACATCGGTCCTCTACCACACTGAAAACATGAAACTAGAAGCTGGTCTTAGCCCCAGCGATCAAGTGCAAGGTAAGGCAGTAGCAAGTATTATAGTAAGTAACAGAAACTAGCAGTTAGCTCTTATGTGACATATATTGATGCATCACATACAGACAAGCGTTCACAGATTTCAATGTTTTTTAAAAGTTGTAGTTGGTCAAATGATATAGTATTACATATATGAGATGCAAAAATGTAAGCAGGAACAGATTTAGGAGCAACAGATTTATATCTGCCTTCCTGTCATGATGCAGGTTGTTGTG
Source organism: Pluvialis apricaria (assembly GCA_017639485.1). Lineage (NCBI taxonomy): Eukaryota > Metazoa > Chordata > Aves > Charadriiformes > Charadriidae > Pluvialis > Pluvialis apricaria. Next base: position 30,233,243 of record CM030014.1, read on the forward strand.
CAGAATACAGCAGCCAACAAAAGGCTTAGTGGTCTAGAGGTTGTGATTTACAGTTATTCTAGTTTGACTACAACAAATTCACTGAAGGCAGACTAGCAGCAGAATCTGGAGTCTCCAAGGTTTGCTGCCTTCTACCACATACACTCACTACGGCAGCCTTACTAAAGCGATGGCCAAATATTTTCCCCCAGCTTCAAGAACGGTACCTGACCAGATCAGCAAATACTCACAGTCTCCCTGCCTCTTCTCTCACTTTCCCCAAGCAAGAAGTTACAGTACGATGTTTTTCATCAAAATACGACCAGCTAGTAGATGAGACTATGGACAGTTCTTAAATTTCCTTCACTGCTTCTGCATGAAATGGCTTAGGGGAAAGCTCACCAAGGGAATCAGAGAGTGACTTCCAGCAGGGAAGTTACTAAAACCAGCAAATTTTTCAACTGGGACTCGAGCAAATCTCACTAAATCCTCAATCAGAAATATCTGCTCCGAAGAAAAAAAGTAAAAAACAACAACAAAAAAGGATTTATAAACATATACAAATAAGAAAAACTGCTGCAGAAGTTCAGAGAGAAAAATTATTGTGTAACAAATTTCGGTAAAACAAAATGAATACTCAGCTATGTCCAAATTTCCCAAGACCTTGTAAAATGCCATGTGCGGTAAAGTTAATGGTGTTACAAAGAGGCATTGCCAGAGGTGTGTACTAGACACAAAAATCACCAGACACCTGGAGTGAGGAAAAACAGATATGCTTTTCTGTGTGTTTAATTAGAGGCTTTGAAATGTCTTTCTCTTCTGACCTTTCAAAAACAAAGTATAATTTTATAACTTCCCTGAACATAATCATGGATAAAGAAGGGAAGAATATATTTAAGCACATTATAGCAAACATCATTTTTAAAACAGAGTTCACACAGAAATATAAGCAAAACCTTTAGCATTTTAGCATTTAGTGAAAGAGTTCAACTATGTTCCTGAGATTACTAAAAATTTGTAAGCAGGGCTTTGTTTTTAACCCTTTCTAGCTGTACTAGCTGCTTTTTCAAAGGCCTGGGTGCAGGTCATAGCAATTTAGAAGTAAAGGAAGGATTCTATTCTTGCTATCTTTCAGTGTGGTGGTCACTGAAGAAAGCAAGAACTGCAGATCTTGTTTACGTCTTCACATAGATAGGCAAGAATGAGATGCTGAGAGTTTCAGACTGAGAGCTTCAGGGTAATGACTCGAGCTCAGTTAAATCTTTAGAACGAGCAACATATTTTTCTGTTGAAGAGATGGTTGGCTTAGTTTATGGAGAGGATTGATGGTACTGCTTCATTTTACACACATTCTTGTATCTTCCCCCTTACTCTGGTATCTGAGAGCTTTCTACATCTTTTAACTGCAGTACATTTCTGTCTTATTCCTTCAAGCAGATGTTCATGACAAAAAGAATCACCACCTCAATTAGCTATACTATTAGCAACTCCAGCAAGAACCAAATACCCAATAAATCTCTTTGTAGATGAAATGCTTGAAAGAGCCCTCAGTAGTGACACCTGCCAGTAGTTTACCTGACTTTCTGCAGGTAAAAAAACCCTCTGTTTTCTGAATTTTCAATCTGTTGTCACTCATAAGTGAAAATATTATTCAAAATAGAAACAACCATTCTGTAGGGAATAAAAGTTTCAAGAATGTAATCCAAGAAACCACTTAGATCTGCTTGCACGTCACACACTCATCTCTATACTTTCAAGTTTGAAATTGGTAAAGTTATGGCTGCCTTTTGCTATACCTGTGCATCTGCTTTCACCCTCTGCATCTGCCCTCCATGAAAAGGCACAGCCTATGTGAACATGTGGTGGCGTTACAATTTGTTTCCCACTTTGAATTGGGGGTGGTAAGGTCTTTCCTTGATCATATATGGTCATTGGGGTTGGGAGGAAGAAAAAGGAATGTTTTCAGGCTTCCAGAAAATATTCAGGACACCAAAAATAGTTTCCAAAAAAATCCAGTAACCACAGGTGACCTAGATTTTAAAGTTTCTTATTCTGCAATACCTTTCTACGTATATTTTAAACAAAATTTTGTTGTTAATCCGTAGTCCCAAAAGTCTGAGCCACCCTGCAGAATATTCCTGCCCTGACTGTTCCATGATGCAGTTAGTAATTTCAGAGCACATGCTCCTCTTTACGGAAACAGGCTGTCCACAGTTTCGTGTAATTTGCAGAAGGTCAGTTAGACAATTGCTGCTTTAGGATGGCTCCTTATCAGGCTGCTCAGCTTTGTCTCATTGCTTTCTATTGTCTGTCTGATGTTTAGCTGCCTGTTGTGGCCTGTTTAATGCTTATCTTGTAAGGTTTTAGGGGTAGTTTTTTCTACTCCATGTTTTTATAGACTCTAGCATGGAGGACACTCGGATTTAATCCCATGAATGATACCATAAAGAATGGATAACAACAATAATAATAATTACAAATGCTATCTGGAACGTGGCATGGCAGAGCACATAGAGATGAGCCTTAAAGATGCCAACCTAGACTCCCTTTTTCTACCCTTTTTGCCTGTCATCTTCATAAGACTCCTCCTCCTCCTCTGTACGTCACTTCCCCACCTATGAAATGGAACTAAAAAAACTTTTCTAGTTAGCTTTTCTAACGCATGGTGTGAACCCTGCTCGTGCTAAATCATGTAGGCATAAAAGCTTATATAGCAAGATGACTATCTTAGTGTGATTACTGCAGATCACAAATATTGCTGTTGTAAGCAAATCTTTTTCTCCCACTTGCAGACCGAATCTGACTGCGACATCCAGCTGCCTAAGAGTGAAAGGCTATGTCCAGGGAAAGCAGATCATTGCAGTAGTGACAATCAAATCCTAACTAAATTCATTATCTATATACGGAAAATATTTTTTTCCTTAAATACATGACAAATAGATAAAGATATGACAATCCCTACATATTAAGGAAAGTTTAATATATAATAAAATATTGATTATTGAAGGCTATAGAAATCTCTGATTTCTAAACTTTAGGACCAGGTCTAGGAGACCTGTAGAAACTTGTTAGAATAATCTGTGCTACACTTGCTGAATATTAACCTGAGTATTAATAAAGCATTTCAGCTAATGAAATGTCTGCTTTTCATATAAAGACTCAACAACAAACTTCCTAAAAATATTTAACAAACTAGAAATACTTTCTACCATATTATCTATGTAATTAACCTTATGGTCCTAAATTCCACAATATGTACTGGAGATCTCAGTTTTACACAAGCAAGAATTGAAAAGAATATGGTACTGGTGGGAGATGTCTTCTGATATGACAAAATCAAGCTGAGTAACAAGCAATGAGTTGCAGGTAGAACAGCGAAAGGAGTTCCAAAATGCACAATTCTCATAGCTTTTCTTCTAGCAGGTTATGTTTTAAAAAGTAAAACCTAAATGCCGATGACTGCTTTCACTCTTGACAAGGTGATCCTCCTACCAGATAAGGCGATCCTCCTACCAGACAAGGCCTCATTCCAGTGCTTAGTAGAATGTGACAATATTTTTTTTTTTAAATTAGACCTATGATATTCCCAGAGACAGTTAAAATGAAAGAACAAGAGCTTCAGTCTAAGAATAAAACTGTCAGCTGTCAGCATTGCATTCCTATTGTACGTATGTTTAGAAGACAATAACAATATAACTGGTGAGAGACTTGAAAGTGGGAAAGTAGTGTAGAAATTCCTGAAATTAGCATGAGCACAAGTTTGAATACAAAGGCTGTATCCCATCTGTTTCTCCAGTTTAATGGCAGCATTGTAATTTTTACATTTCTTTTCACAATAAATAAATGCCATTTGTCCCGAATAGCTGGTTTCAGTCCTATTTAGAATAATAACTAAGAGAGGTAGTTCAGACAATAGAGTATTGTTGCAGAACAGTAGTCCTCTGCCACTTAAGTAAATGCCAAGACAAAGCTGAGGCATTTAGCCAAAACAACTGTTGAGGCAAAGCCTATTAAAGCAGGAAGCGTCAATTTTATTTATGCTGTATAAAAAGTCTAGAGTACACATAAGTTTTGCTACACATTTTGCTTGCTGATTTTCAGTGAAGTAAAGACACAGATATATATTCCACTGTTTTTTAAATACCTCCATTCTAAGTGGAATAATTATCACAGGGAAAATTAATCCTAACTGCTATCTACATTTAAGGGTGACAGACCAAAAAATGACCCAGAATTTTGAAACATGTCTACGTACTCATTCTGTGAGTGGTTGCCTTTTGCGGCATTTCAATGTGGGTTGGCTTTCACAAGACATTGAACGATCACCTTCTGATTTTGACCATCATTTGACTGTCTCATCCAGAAACATCAGCGTCATTCACTAGCAGCTACAGAAACCCTGTGTGATGAAAACCAATTCCCACTGGATAGATACACACCCAGACATGCAGATTGACAGGAAACTTGGTTTTTTTCTTGGAAAGCCTACAAATATTGGAGGAAAAAAAACAAACAAACAAACAGTAAGACAGCCTCAACATTGCCATCACACCGCTTGCAGCGGGTATGAGTTGTGGAAGAAGGTTCAGGACCAGTGACCAGATCCTACAAATCCTTCCACCAGACCATCAGAGGCAACAGTGGTGAATACATGACTGTAATGTGGAGATGGATGAGGGAGCATTAAAGAAACAAAAAAATAAGTCAGTCAGACTCTTCAGGGGAAAAGAAAAGGAATGACTCAGAGTGCTGAGGAGACTCACCGGAGTGCTGAGGAACAAGAGTTGGCCTTGCTTTGGACACAGGGCATGACTATTAATACAGCTTGGGTAAGCAAGATACTGGACTCCTGGACTTTAAAAACCTGAAGAATCTAAACTGGGCACTGTATCACCTGGGGTTATCAGATTCTGCTTACCTACATCAGTAGAATTTCTGTCTCTTTATACACTATTCTTCCCATAGTTCTCAGTAAATATCTAGACTTAAACTTAGGATCTCATTCAGTCAGCAAGCAAAGATCAGTAACTAGATGAAAGAATACGTGTTGCTTGTGTAATGTACTTTATATATTGATCAGTTAACTCTGTAAGGAAGTATTTTGGATCTCTTGGTACAGAGGATGAGATGGGAATGTAAGCCACTCATTAGCCTCTCTGACTTGACAAGTACAATCAACTCATATTATCTATTAGCAGTTTATCTGTGAATAAACAGTACCATAGGTGAAGCAGCTCCCAAGATGGCTTGATGCAAAGGCAGCTGGATTGGAAAGGGCTTAGTACCTTAAGTGTGCTGCCAAAGAATTACAGGTGTACCAACTCCCTGGTCTTCCAAGGAGCAGAGCAGATGTGTTTGCTGAGCACAGAATTCAGGCTAGTCAAGGCTGCTGGTCAAGCTGCAGTCAAGCCTGAGCTGGTTTAGGTACAAAGCCAGGCTGCGCATCTCCATACAATGCTCCACACACTCATCTTGTGTTTTGCACAGCTTATTAGCTCAGACACAGCACTGTCTATAGTAAATGAGGATTGGCTCCACTCAGAGTCCTTGGGGTGCTTTTCATTACCCCTCTCTGTATGCTTTTGCATTGCTCTCCCCAACAAATACTTAAAGCCCCTGGAGTGTCCAAGATACCAAAGCCCCTCAATTACCCTCAAAAATGAAGACCTGACTATTAAAAATATTCTCCCAGCCTTTCAAAGCTGGCAGGCTGGCCTCTAACACTCACTGGATTTTTTTCTTCCATATTTTGTAGCACGCTTCTCTGAAAGCATTTGTGCATTGTGCCTCACTGATACTATTGTTGAAACATCCTTTGGCTCTTGGAAAGGGGTTTTCTTATCCAGAAGAGGTTTCTGCTTATGTGGGTGGTGATTCGTGGGCAGTGTCATTAGGAACTGAATTGAAATCTCTGGAGTGCATCACAACTGGACTTTGCCAGTCTTTGCTACTTGAGCCATTGTCAACTCTGTGTGTTGAGATGAAATTTCTATTACGCTACCTAGATTTAATAGCTGCTATTAATACACCTTATGCTTCATTAAGCGTGAATTCGAAGTGAACCAGGCTCTGAAGCCCTGGTTCAATAAAGTGCTGAAGGACAAACAGAACAACTATTTTTATTCCTAGAAGTGTCAGCAGTACTGAGAAGAACATTTATTTCCACTGTACTTCCCCCTCAGAACCAGGTGGTTCTTTTAGAATGACAATTCCCTCACAGATTGATTTTTTTACCCTTTAAATAAAACTTATCTTGTTTCAGGCTTAGACAAAAGGACAATGAATACTGCACTAAATTACACACTTATTCCAAGACTAACATTTTTTTACAAGTCCGTAGCATAAAACCTACTAGTTAAAAGGGAAAGTCCTTCTAACTTGCACTTCAAGGTGCAACTGAGGTACCTTCATTTGAATGGGTCTGCTTTAACCATCTGCCCATTGCCAAATATGCCATACCCTCCTGCAGTCATATGAAGATGCCTGATGTCAGGCAGGCATCCCAGAAGAGTTTTGTGCTGCGTACTGCACAACAGGCACACCCCCTGTAAGTAGCTGTGTGGCATCTTTCTCTGGCCATGTGGATGCACAGCCATGGGTCAGCAAACAGACTGTACATTGGATTGGCCTGTTCCTTCGTGGACAGTACAGCTGTCACATATCTTCTAACATATATGCTCATAGCAAAGGCTATAAATTGACACAGAATCAAGTTACAGATGGGGAGGCAGCTCTGATTCATCGGGTCCTCAATAGTGATTACTTTTCTACAATAGAGAGGAAGTTTAGCTGTAACTGAAAGCAGGAAACTGTGCTTATCTCATGGATAAGGTTCACAGGAAGACTCCCTAAAAAGTGTGAGCCTTTGTTTTGGCTTCATACATCTCCCCTTATTCCAAAGCATGTTCAAAATGGGCTCAGATTTATGTCTCTCTAAGAGTATGAGCACTATGCTAACAAGCTGTTACTCTTTGGAAGTTATCACAGAATAGCCAGTTACCTCAAAGTAATTTATTTCTGAGCTTGCGTGTTCAGTGGGATAAGTGGAACGCTCCCCCTGAGAACCACCATGGTTAGGGCCCGTAAGAGCATAAAAAGAAAGAGGTATTAGTGTGGAAAGGTAGCAGTGTACAGAACGACAGAGGTCGTAGTATAAAGGAGGTAGGGCACTGAGGGAGCGGAGGGAGACGGAGAAGCTGGTTAAAAGCAGGATATGAAGGCAGGATCTGTGAGGCAAGTGACACCTGGACTGGGTGCGTAAGTAGAGTAATTAGTGCTGTGCAGCGTAAGACTCCGATCAATGTTGCCTGATTAGGATTGGCAGGAACCAGACACTTCTTTAAGTGCATTCGTTTTGAGCAACTCTAGTTTACAGGAGTTGTGACTGGCTTCTAAGGAGTTCCATGAAGAGGCTATTCAAATGCCAAGTCAGCTTCCACTTACTCAGCTTTCACAAATGTGAAAACAACAGTGAGTCTTCTTTGAGTTACATCTAACTTTCTTTTTTTGCAAGCCAAGGAAAGGTTTATATTCTACTTTAATGGAATAATTAACTCAAAGCATTCCTACTTTATTGGTTCTGTAGAGGGATTGTTGACCCTTAATGGCTCAAAGACTAGTATCTTCTGACATACTTATAGTTACATAGCTTCCAAATAGCTTCATTATTGTGTACCAAATCCTAGCACCTGAAACTAATTTTGTCTTCCTTCTGTCATACATTTGTTATGATCATGCCTACTTGAATTCTTCATTTCTCATTAGACAAATGTCACCTGTATCTCCACTCATGCTCCTTGGCTACATAAATACTTTAAGACGACATAGCCTATTTTGCTCACTGTACCTCAGTGAGGCAGGGAGTCCGAGAATATTTCAAGTCTCAATTGTTTGAGTCTTGTATATAACATAATATCTTACTCATTCCAGAAGTCCCTCATTCTACTAAGTCTTCCATTCAGCTTGTCCTTTCTAAGACCTCCCATGTTAACTCCACAGTTACCGAAGCTTTCCAAATAAGCAATCTGAAATAGAATGTGACTATATAGGGTGCTCAAGGTCCCAGTTACTCTGTGGCAAAGCTTGATAGAAGTCCCCTAATAGTGTATTTTATCCATGTCAGGCTGTATCAAGAAGTAGTTTTACAAGAAACACAGAAATTACCCCTAACAGTCAGCAAAGAGAAGTAATAACCTGCAAATATTAAAAGTTCTATAGAATGGAAACTTCCTTCACAGGGTTAATTGAGACCTTGGTTACTTGCACACAGATTTGAACTGTACTGAGCAAAATTCTGATAAAAGAACAGACAGACCACACAAGAGTTATATCAGACAACTAAGTGGGATAAGTACAAACAATTTTTGGGATACACTAGAAATTTTTAGCAACTTAAGAAAAATTGTAACCCATCACCTTCTTAGCTATTACCCAGGCAATTTTTTGTATACAGTATAGCAGAGGGCATTTTTCAACTATAGACATGAAGGGGATTTTTGAATCAAAATTTTGAAAGTGCGTGGCTCTTTTACATCAAGGTTTGGCTAGCCTATGTGAAAACACTCAATTCTGAAATGTATCACTAAAAAAAAGAGTAACTGTCCTAAAGAATATAATCATATTGAACAAACCTGCAGAATTTAATTCCCCTGGGAAATTTTTGCCCAGATTTTTAAAACCAGCCTCTTAGTTTTCTAGTGGAGATACAATTATTCATGATCTTCTGAAGGATGATTAAAAAAAAAAAATCTACAAAAAAGAGCAATTATTACATACAGTAGCTGTTCGGAACAAATTCAATAGAAACTTCTTGGTTTTATTCTTAATTGGTTCGATAGGATGCTCCCATATATGAAAAATTTTTGACCAAAATTCCACTGACATCTTTTCATCATGTTTGCATAAGCCTGATCATACATCATTAATGAAATCCCGTTATATCTCTAGTCCTAACGTAAAGCATTTTTTCTTTTGGCATTTCTTATATTAAGCCTCAGATGCAGAAAAGACCACAAGCAGCTCATAGGCACATTATGCATGGCATCTGATAAGTTACTTGTGCTTGAAGTAAGAGAAGATGTAACAAGCATCCTGTGATTTATAAGTGACAGAATGAAATCATCAGAGAAACATTTACAGGCAAAGAGTACCCTTATTAATTCAACAGTGTTCTCATCACTTTCACAGCTCACACTCCTATTTATTACGCATTGCTTGGAACTACTTATTTTGAGAGAGAAAAATGCACCTTGCAGACACCTCCACTTTGTCAAGTACCAAGATAACTATTTTTCCTTCCTATTTATCTCTGGTCTGAAAATTAAATAATTATCTTTTTTTCTCATTTTCTCATGACAACCAAACATTAAGATTGGTCAGTAGTTACCTGAAGAAACTGCAGCTAATCCACATTTTTTAATTCACATGGCAGACACTCTCAGTTAGCAGATCCCTGAAGCTTGGTATGGGTCCATAAAAGGACAGGACTTGCCTACAACGTTCTAAAGTTCTGGATCTAAACAAAATATCCCAGAAGCACAGATGCCAGCTGTATTGCTTCCTTGTAAGTCCTGGTATAGAGGCATCCCAAGAAAGAGAGAGAGGTATGAAGCTACATTTCATAGGTTAATAGTACAGCTTGTTGGTGAAGATCTAGACAAATCTGCAAATATTAATTCCCAAGGTAATCAATTCCTTCTGCTTTCTTTAGAGTTCTAAAGCCTTCATAAATTTGACGATTTATACCAGCTATAAAAGTCCTTTCTTGGGGTTAAGTCACATGATCCAGAGTGACAGAACAACCAGCAAATGGCCACTCGTTATATGCAAAGTAAAATAATCAGAACGCTTGGTGCTAAAAAACGTGCAGATGGACATGTTAATATGCCTTAGCTGACAGATGATAACTTTTTAAGCCATGGTAATTGAATTGCCTGTTCAGACCCTAATGCTGAGATAAATATTTTTTTTCAGGTTGTGAGAAGGGGTAAACAAACAAACACCAAGAACACCCATAAACAGATGTTGTCATGGAGAGCTGGCAATCATTCTGTCCACAGACCGATCAATAATAGAAATGCAATAACGGAACAACTGGAATCAATTGACAAACTGGCTTGATAAGGAACATTCTTTCAATTCAAACAACACTACTTGACATGATGATGTCGACAGTAGAACAAAGAAACTTGAAGAATATACACTAAAGCAAAAGTCCCTCCTCAATAACTGGAGGTTAATACAGGGTTCAAGCACGTTTACCTGAAGTGACACCAACAATGTGAGAGGACCCCTCTTTAGCTGCCAATACAAAATTGAAACAAAAGGGCAAAGAATCACAACCAGTATATCCAAACCGTATCTGAATGTGATCACTTCCCACATAGAATACTAAAACTGTACACCTTATGTTTACTTGGCCCTACCAATAAAAGACACAGAACAGCATACGTGACTCTCCCCTTCCCCATCCCCCCCCCCAAAAAAATTCTATGTATTGTTTCTTAATCCAGGAGGAGGAGCATAAGAAAAAAAACTACTTGCAACTCTTGTCATTTTGTTTAAAGCATCATTAAAAAAAAAGCAAAAAAAAAAAAGAGTTAATGTATCACAGTGTCACACAGTATAAAGTTTTAATAAAACAGTGCAGTGTATTTGAACTCGATTTTTCTAATCTCTAAGGCTCTACTAAAAGATTTTCTAAGAGGAAAAGTTTTGTTCTCTTGGGTAAGAATTTTCAATTGCTATGATTTTTCTCTCACTACCTCGAGGATAATTATCTTCTCTAGCCACTGATACAATCTCTGCTTTGAATCTTCCACTTCTTTGACCAAGGAGTTTAATTTAATAGCAGAAATTTAATCTTCCCTTCCAGGGAGCTTCAATAATGTTTTAATTTCATTTGTCTAGGAGGTGATCAAGTCCAGCACTTCTATAGAATATCTCTTTTTAGTAGCTGTCACGAAGATCAGCCTGATCAGATTATATCCTGACCCGTCTTTGACTGTACTGTGGGATAGAGAGCTGTGTAGACTGCAAGCAAGTAATAGAAACCTGTAGGCAGCAGGCTGTAGAAATCTGTGGCAAGCATAATGCTGTTATGACATCATAGAACATGAATGCCCTATGTGAAACAGATGTTGTAGCCCCTTTCTATTTTCCCTGGTCACTCCTGTGATGGCTGTAGAATCATGGTTCTTTTCCTACGACCAGAGGCAAAGCTAGTGCCAGCAGTGATTCCATAGATGAGATTTCCACAGACATAGGAAAGCTCAGGGTTCAAAAAGAAATTGAATAAATATTAAATGGAAAAACAGCCATGAAGAGCTATTAAGAAAAAAAATATTGTCCCCAGTTCAAGAATTCTTAGCAATGCAAATTTCTGCAGACTGGAAGATTATTCAGATGAAACCATACATTTGTATTGTTCCTATATTCTTACCTAGGCCTATGGTGTTGGCTAATGTCGGAGACAGAATACATAGAATCATAGAATCATAGAATAAGTGAGGTTGGAAGGGACCATTAAGATCATCAAGTCCAACCGTTAACCTACCCTGATTTAAAAACACCCACTTCTAAACCATGTCCCTAAGCACCTCATCTACCCTTTTCTTAAACACCTCCAGGGATGGTGAATCCACCACCTCTCTGGGCAGCCCATTCCAATGTTTAATAACCCTTTGAGTGAAAACATACATACATACATAACTGGACTACGCATTGACCACACATGACAATTCTGTATGATCTTATGTGAGCACTTATTTGAATACCCATTTCTCACTAACTTTAATAATGGCATTAAGAATTTAGCTCAGGAAGGAAAGAAGTTAGCTGGACTCATCACCCCAACCATGGATCTCAAAGAGAATTCAGCCCTCCTTTGCTCCCCACCGACTGCTTCGCCCACAAGTTTCTGCTGCAGACTGAAGCCAATCTGGCACCCACAATGGGAGCTGGATTTCTATGGATCAGGTTATTTTTAAACCAGTTCTTCACTACCGTAGTTAAACAAACTTGAATGATTTTAGAAATGAAATTATTTTGATGTTCCAAAGAGTCTCAGTATGTATCATCCAACTAAACACCACAGTTGAACTCATGAACCAGGAGACCTTGGGGATTTGGAATCACAAGGATGTTTGCATTACTGTTATGGATTTTTCTTTTCTCCTCTTCACTCTCACTGTATTTTCCTACTGTCTAAATTACATATGTTCTAAGCTTTATTCAAATCATCCAAACTTTTCTTCCCCTTAGCCTGGATGATGAAGACCTAATGAAAACAATTATGTGGTGACTTTTAAAACTGCTTAGGGATGTAGATTACCTCCTAGTGAGCCTTTCAAAAGCATCTAGGAGCCTAATTCCAATAGGGGTCTATCTGTCAAAACTACTTTACCAATTTGGCCCATAAAATCTTGTCCATTGACTTTAATGAACACAGACTGGTATCTTTAAAGACGATAAAGAAAGAAAATTCACTATATAGTAAGAAGGGTAATAAAATATTACAATTATAGCCACATCTTAGTACCTGAACTGCTTGTAAATCCACATTCCTTTCGTATTCATTCATTTCTCCTGAGCTTTATTCTTTTTATTTTGCTTCACTCTCCTTAAGTGGCTTTGAAAACTTCCAGCCTAAGGCAGTCAGGCAGTCTCTGCAGGGACTCCTTTTACAAGGAGGCATCATCACGTCTAGATGACTTGTAGTGTAATTAGCAAACCAGGTAAGGGTGGGCAAGGCAGCAGGGGGAAAACCCATCAAAAGCAACCATTACATTAATTTTCTTGGGAAAAGAAAAATTCATATTATTTTTTCCTTTTCCACAAAGATTCTGCTTTATCAGAAGTCTTGTGCCCTGGACCACTAATTAATTAAACTTATGGTTTCAACCACCTCTCAAAGTAACCCTCATAATTTCATCCTGGCTGAAGGAAAACTCCCTAGCAATTTTGTACCTTCTTGACTTTCAGCTATTTAACTGTCTTAAAATCAGGAACTTTGGAATCCAATTGTGTAATAGCCTAATTGTTAGGATTATTGTTACTAGCATTAATAATACATTATACACTAAGGCTATTTATTCTATTTTATTTTAGAAATCGATTTAAGATTTAAGCTGTTTGTACTGAAAATCTTTCCTGCTGCACCCTTTTGTTCTAGTCTATAGGTAGTATCAGGATTGCTTTGTAGTGCTGTCACTATAACAAACTATTTCTGACAAACTATTTTACCACTACAATCTCTAAAGTGGATGGAGTCAAACGGTCTTAATACCATCTCCTTTTCTTCATTTCTGTCCTGTAGAGCAGCCTTTCAGGTGGCCGGTTTTAGGAAGCACATGGGAGTTTCTCTTGGCCCAAAGGATCCAAGAGCATTACTTAACTCTTCCAGAGAATCCTAGCTAGGAGAATATTTCAATAGAGACAGTAGCAGCATCTAAGGCGTCAAACTACTTTGCAAGGACTAGAAAAGTGGAAGATGGGGGACAATATAAAGAGGACATACAGCTATTTTTATCTTCCCTTTAAGGTACTGTACAAATGGAAAAAGTCTGACTCCAAAGATCTGGCTCATATTTAGTTTCCTGGAATCTTTCTATCCCAATAGTAGAAGAGGCTATGTATACTTTGTAGATTAGTTTAGCACATTATTCCCTGAAGCCTAGTCGCAATAGGCTTATGAGTTTTCTTGCGTTGCTGCTTTGGATGACCAATGACCTCTCAAGAAGATTTTAGCAAGGGTTGACACCAGTGGTTAACTAATTACTCCCGATATTTTGCATCATGCTGTCAGCTGTCATGCATGAAGACAAACCTGTTTTCTACTACAGAATGAGAAACCCCTGTACAATTAGTTCTACATAACTGTATTAGAAAAAGCTGTCAAAGCAAGTTAGCTCACTAGTGATTCCATCTCCAGGCATCATGTTCTAAATTTTTGTATACACTCAAGAACAAAAATTCAACAATATAAAATAACACCAATTAAGTATAATCGGTATTTCTCACTCAAGAAATACTGTATGAACACAAGGAAGTTTAGCAAAAGCTGTTTTGCAATAGATGGCTGAACAAGATCTGTCTTAAAAAACAGTAAATACTGATATTGCCTATCTCCAAAAGCAGAAAACTATAAACCTCATGTAAAACAAGACCAGACTCTGCAGACTATGTGGACCAGATAAGAACAGAAACAGAAAAATCGTCATCTACAGAGCAGCAGTTTAACTGACACTTCTTTCTGCTTGAGGACTGGGAAAGAGATGTGCTCTGGCCAGGGACACAACCCTATTCCAAAGCTATTAGTATTGTTAGTTGTGAGCCTCATTAATCAGACTCCTGCGTAAGCATGAGGGATGCCTGTTCATGAACTTAGATACTCTTTTGAGCAAGAACCTGGGTCATGTCTTTCTAGCCTAGAGCACAGGCAGAGCTAGATCATCTCAGTGTCTGACTACACAGATATGCCTTGTCAGAGTACTGAAGAGATACACGTTATGGTCCTTAATGCCAGGGTTTTTCATCGTTGTGATCTGAAGAAAGAGGATGGGAACTTACACAGGCAGAAAGTGTCTAATACCAACAGTGCAGCAGCTATCAGGTGAAGCATAAAAGATAAGGAGCTAGGAAATGGAGCAAAGCTGAAATGATGATGGATCAACGGGAAACTCAGGAATACTGTGTTCAACAGGGTACGCTGCAGCCATCTTCGGCTGGCTTAACTGCTCACGTGTCCTTGGAACAAGAAAGCTAATGCTCCTCACTGAAAGGGAGCAGGGCTTCTGGAACATGCCACATGCTGTCTGCTCTCTGAACATTTTATCCTCTTTTGTCACCATGAGAGAATAGACATGGAGAGGGTCCCTCTACACTGTAATGCTGTGTTTTGTGTATGTTCCATGCCAGAAAGCCGAAGGACCAGCAGGCCCACAGAGATCTTTAAAGAATCAGAAAAATCTGATGGAAGAAATGCTAAGCCAGCAGAAGCAGTACTGCATTTCCTTTTTCTCCCAGACTCGAGCTCCTAAAAAGCAAAGAAAATGTTTTACTGATTTCTTATTTCCCCAGAGACCGGGAGCTGAAATTGTCAGAGAGAAAAGCAAATAAAAGTTATGTCTGCATATGACAACTATTGCTGAATAAAGCAATAATAAAAAAAATGAATGTTTCTTGTATATATTTGTTCAATTCCATTAGAACACAAGATGTTTGTTTTAGAGTTACACTCTGCTCCATATAACAGAAGCATAAAGCTGGAATAACCCTGTTTGCATCAGACCAAAACCAATAATAATGTCCTAAAACATTAATTTCAAGCTTCTTATGAAAACGAGTCACTTATTAAAAAGTGTGTCATGACATTAGCTATTTGTTATCATTTTACTAAAAAACGAGTTTTGAAAATCAGGTGTATATTGCAGAAAGAGAACGGGTTCATTTTTTGAATGCCATTTGCAAGAATAACTTAATGCAGCTCTTTATGGGACATGCTTTTCAGTTACTATGCAGATTTTTTAGTTTTTACTGCTATAGCAACATAATATTACTTCTAACTACAGCAGCAACTGATATTTTCCAGTCAATTTGCTCTGACTTACTACATGTAGATTTGATTTGATTTTCCTCTGAAGGAAAAAAAAATTAAAAGATGCTTGGAATATACTAGAGTAATAGGGTGAACAAAACAGTAACAGAAAAAAAATCTTTTGGTGAAGCCATAGCATCCCTTATTTATAGAAATGAAAATCTTATCTACCCAAACAATGAGCATTTTGCCTGCCAAAAAGCCATAAAAATAGCAAAAGAGCCCCAAAAGTTAATAAAACATGGGAGAGAATGCCTTCCCCGTGCTGAAGTGAAAAGAAACTTAGAAAATTTCAAGATGCATTTGTGTGTATTATTGTTACTCATTACATCTAACCAAGTGGCATCTCAACATTTTCACTGATACTGGAACACTATTAAAGACAGTCCCTGCCATAAAGACTAAATACAAAATCTAGGTTTAAAAAATGTTGTTTGTTTTACAGAACTAAAACCCAAAGGATTGTAAGGCCAGACTTTGAGGAGTTCTGCCCTCATAAAGTAGCTCTAATTTTAGGGGGCCTAAATTTTCAGTGGGAAGCGTGTCTACGCAGCAAACTGAAGATGGATTATAACACGTGCCTGCTTATGCTATACTTGACTGTATGTGTGATGATAACAATGAAGATGTAGCAACAGAATGTTAAAATGTATTGGCAACCACAGATTGCATTGTACAGGGCTTTCAACATAATTGCTAATACACACTAGGATAATTCATGTCCTTACATCTATACTGATATTGCTACCCATTCTGGCGAAGTTCCATTATCCAGTCATGCCTTCATTTCACTTTGTAGTCATATCTTCTGCAGACTCCAGGTTTTCAGAAGTCCATAGAAGCATCACATGTAGCTTCCTTTCTCAGTTGCAAAACCAGATACATCTAAATGTAGGGCACCTACAGGAGAGCTGGGGAAGGACTTTTTACTGGGGCATGTAGTGATGGGACGAGGGGGAATGGCTTTAAGCTGGAAGAGGGCAGGTTTAGATTACACATTAGGAAGAAGTTTTTCACTTTAAGGGTGGTGAGGCACTGGAACAGGCTGCCCAGAGAGGTTGTTGAAGCCCCGTCCCTGGAGGTGTTCAAGGCCAGGCTGGACGTGGCCTTGGGCACCCTGGGCTGGTGGGAGGTGTCCCTGCCTATGGCAGGGGGGTTGGAACTCGATGATCTTCAAGGTCCTTTCCAACCTAAACCATTCTATGAGTCCATGATTCTATGAAATAAAGAAACTCTTAAACCACAGAGGAACAAATATCTCATCTCTACTTCTGCAATGGAAGAGTTACAATCATTGTATAGATCATACAACTCAGTAAAGTTTAGGGAATTTCTGAAAAAGTAATCTCTCTTTGCTATCCCAACTTCGTAGGCTAGACCAATGTACAAGTGATTTAACAACAGTGCACGCAGCTTCACTAAGGTTTTCATGGACAGCTCAATGAGAAAAGGAGACAAAACTTACTATGCTACTTCTGACTTTAGGCATACAGGCAAAGAGTGTACATGTAAGCTTAACAAGAGATGTACAGAAAAGGATTGGCACCATTTTATTCACTGCCAAAGAGTAAATAGATGGAAACATTACCTCTGCAACTATATTTGAATTGTGGATTCTAGATGAGAAATTGTTGAGTCCATTTATGTCATACCAAAATTGCTGCTAACCCCAACGACTGTAAGCAGACATAGCTCAGCAGCTCTCCCCTCATTAGCTTTCCCATTAATTCTTGCAGATGCCAAAAGACCTTGGTAATTTGGATTATTATTTAACTTTGTGTAGCATGTGTGGCTTCTCACAACCTGAACCAATACCAGAACATTGTGGTGCAGACACAAAATTGTTTATCTAAATATCAAATAAAATATCCATTATTCATGAATAAGCCAGCACTGAAGGGTGAATATAGTATTACACCAGTACTGAAACTAACTTTGAGTTTTCTGAGCCTGAGCATCTGTTGTGTGTTGTGTTTTAATTGGAGCTGCAAAAAATCTGGCAGTTTTGATTCCCAAGGGCGTGAGCCTTTGGTTTAGATTCAGGCAGTTTCTCACACAATGCAGGATTTTTTGCAAGCTCTTTTAACAACAAAAAGTTGACGTAGGATTATATTTTCAAGATATCTTCAGGTGTCCTTTGTGGTTTACAATTTATAATACTTCTCACAGTTAATGAGATTGGGATATATATTGGTTTTGTTTGAATAAGAGCCCACTATCCCAATACCTGAAGAGAAATTGTAAAAAAAACTCCTTCATATCTCTGAGGATTCTCTTCTACTACAGAGTGAAATTAAGACTAGGGATAGCAGAAGGCAACCAAGCCAAAATTTCAGGGCTATTTAGGAAATTTTTGACTATATGTCAAGATTGAAGCTCCATGAAACCATTTTCATTTTACAGGTTGAGAACCTGAGGGACGGAACCTGACAAAAGGACATCAGAGGTGGGATAAGAATACAGACTTTCCTCCTCTTAAGCAAGAACAACAACATAGGATCATAACAAGCACATCTTGTACATCTCCTCACATACGTATTTCCACAGCAGTAAGCAGAGAAGCCATGTATATGTATGAGGCATGCACAAAGGTCTGAAGACAACAAGAGGGGTGGAAAAGAACTTCTGACTCAAATTTATCCCATCATCTAGTTATCCACCTATTCAGATACGGCACCACTGTTTTACTATGTCTTCACCTTAGAATTCCTGAGACAAAGAATGTTCTGAATGTAACTGAGGTCTTTTCTAAGTCATTCACAGAGACACCTCTGAAAGTAGCTTATGATCAGTCCTTTTCATGCAAACAGTTCATCTCCTGCATTCATTCAGGCAAGCAAAATACATAGCACTCCTCAAAGTAGCCACTGCAGACCATTTCTGGCTTCAGGTCTTCCAGCTAATTTAGAGATGCAAATAAAAAACCTAACATTGAGGGCTATATGTAAGGACCTGCGGCTCCTTTGGAGTCACCACGTACATAGACCAACAAATGAATTATATTCCTTCAACTGCATAACTTTTATTCATTTCTACCTGAACAAAATTCTGAACGTAATAGTCTAAACAGAGAAGCAGCCTTAACATTTTTTTGGTGAATTCTAGGATAATATAAGCAAGTTACTAAGAAGTAAAGTATAGTTTCCTTCTTTTCTCCTTTCCAGAATAGTTTCCAAAAGAACATGTTCAAACCGTAATTGCTTGTACAAAATGCAAGAAAATTTTGAAATAATTTGTACTGTGCGACACTTCCCTTATGAAGTGAGAGACATGTAATATTCTGGGTGCCATTTTTTAATTAAAGCCAAAGAGTAATACTGATAGGTTTTTTTCTTCCAATAATGTACAAGTCATCCCCTGAAACAAAGTGCTATGAACTAAATACCTCTTAGACAACAAGAAACAGCAAACCATGAATATAATATGCACTTCTTCACTGCAAAGAATGAATAGGATACGACTGATGGAAAGATCTTTTAAGACAAATTATATCTAATCTCAGTAGAAAAAACTAGGTCTCTTGTTTTCTTCCCCCTTTTTTTTTTCCTGTCTTTGAAGTTAAGCCATTGAAAGTCTACTATGCCAAGCAAGTATTATTTAGGGGATCCTATACTGCCTGTACCATGCACAAAATGAAAACTCAATGAGGAAGTTTATCATCACAATGCTGTGCTTAGCTTACTGGGCATTACTCTTATGATAGCCTTGTACAAAAAAAGACAAGGAAACCTGTTCTGGTTAGTTTGAATAAGTCACTATGCAGAAATAAAAGACCCAATTACTTTAACCCGTGTTTCTACAACATCTAGCATAGCTTGAACTACAAATTTTTTTCCCAGCAGCATGGATAAGAACACACCATAATTACATCGGCACACAAATTTTGCCAAAATGAAAGGTGGAACACTTTTAACAATTTTGCTGGATTGAAAACTTGTATATAATATTTAGTTTAACAGTCAACTTTCTTTCAGTTTCCACTTCCTGATCCCATGTGTGTAGTAAACTGGAATGCATGTGAATACAAAGCAAAAATACTCAACTGCTTTGTGACATTTGTCTTCTATATGAAGCTACTCTAGTGCTTTGAATGTGTATGCACTTTACTGAATCAGGACAACAATGATGTCTGTATAAAGACTTAGAAAGCAAATGTAATGGGAAGAGAACTTCTGATGAGTAAAATAACCATAAGGTAGATTTTCATTAGGATTTGTGTAGATTGTGAGCTAAGTCTCTGATTTTTTCTAAACTTTTCATTCCAGAATTTCCCCTCAGCTGAGAGGTATTCTGTTCAGAAACTGCACACAAAACACAGCAATAGGCACAGTGAGAGTACTGCCTAATTTTTTATTGGTTCCAAGTCAATACCTTATCCTTGAAACCTATGCTGCTTTGCATCTGCTGAAACCTTTCTCTCCTCAACTTGCAACCTAGAATGTGACTCCAAAGAATGATACTTCAAGTGATGTCAAAGGAGCTAAGTTGGGATATACTCCTTGTTTGATCACATGGCCAAGAAATACCCAAAAGACATGCTGATGAGCCAACACTACAGTCTGCTGGAATTTGGTAATGAAAAAGGGGCTGTCAGACACTGATAAACAGCCATTTAAATGAATGGCAAAACCAGCCATTTTACAGAAACTCTTTTATACTCAGGAAAAGGGATTATCAATAGCTTTGATTTTTTCCTTTTAAGGTTTTTACTTCAATAATTGGTATGTTTAGGACCTATACTTCTACCTGCCTTTTTATTTCCAGCGTAAACAGATAGTAACTTCTTCCATGTGCACCACTGTGCAAGAATAAAAAGTCAGACACAGCTCTTGTGACTTGGAAAAAGCATTTCCTCTTTTGATTCTTCTACAATTCATAATTGATAACTGCCATCACTGGAGGACTTTACACAAATAAAATTGAGGTCAGGTTTCAGTTCTATACTTTTCAAATGCTCTATTTGAAAATCATACATACCAGTGCTCATCCACTACTATCAGGATTTAAGCTAGTTGCCGTTATTTGGCAACTTAGTAAGAATTATACTTCAGCTCTACTTCAGTTGTACTATGAGAAAGCCAACCCGCCATCAACACAAAACCAATCAGTGATGCTGATGCTAATGATCTAAGCAGGTGGGAACTGAACTTGCAGCCAAGATCTGTACACTGCGCTATCACTAACTTGCTCTAGGATGGGAAGATTGACAGTTCACGCTGCTGGACTGCAGTCTCATTTGTTTATGTTGTGTCATCCAAATGGTAATGAACCACGTACCATTCCTGTTACATGCATGCCTAGTAGCTTGCACAGTGAGAACCCGAGTCGCCTAGAAGGTTTCAACACATCCTACTGTAACAGTAAATGGCCTAAGACAGCATCCCCTACTATAAGTGAAATCAGTGCATTTCTCACTCGTTTACTTTTAACAGACAAATTTCCCACAAGTGCTTAGCAATAAAGGTACTGAAAAGCACTAAACAGTCTGACACAAACATGCGATTTCAATAGCTACCTTCTTTGCAAAGGGGAGACCTCAGTCTACGTGATCATTAATTGAACTCCTCTTTTGATTCTTGGCTTGGTTCAGTGTTCATGTTCTCATGTCACAGATTCCATGCATAGAAGTAGACAGAAATTAGGAATTTTTCCTGATTGAAATCTCTCACACTCAGTATACAGTCAAAGTTGGCAAAAAATAAGACATGCTTCAAAACCTATGTTCACCTTAGCTACAAGGAATATATACTAGGAATATATTTTTGTTGCAACAGGACTTCTGCACTTTTCATAGCAATTTAGCAAATTACAAAACCATGAATGTTCCTAACTTATTCACAGTAAATTTTTATTTTGCATGTACCTAGTATATTATTCTGGTATATCCAGACGAAACTGAGTCGCAAGTACTTGCAGTACACTCTTGCAAGTAAAAAGAAGTGCTTATGACAGAGGAATATTTGAATCTTTCTTCTAATCAGCACCTTGTTTAAAAGCTACAAAAACAGATAAGTTATTAGTCTTCTACCAGACTGATGACTTTCCACAAGTTTCTTGGGGCAGACATCATATAGGCGGTGTTCCCTGTCACCGCTGTTAGACTTGCAGATTGCCTTCCCTTCTAAGACTGTCTGCTTCTTTAGGTCTTTTTCACTAAATTCCTTCTTCAACAAATAGAAGCTCTGTTGCCTTTAGAGCTTTCCCCGGTTCTGACCGCATTCTTCAGGATCAGGTCATGACCCAGACCCTTTGCAACATCACTCATATAGGCCTAACAAACAGATACATCGTCCTAGCAGAGAAGTGTTTCCCAAGCTTTACTGTGTTTCAGAGTCAGTCAGGACACCAATGACACATCAAGGATGTGTTCGCCTTCACCAGAGAGCAGTGACTGGTTCCTAGCAATCAGGATAGTCCACCTGCAAGCTCCATGCCCACAATGCTACTCCCCTCGCTGGAGTGGATGTCACCCTGATTATGTTCTACAGGCACTTTTCTATGATATCTCACAAACCTCCTAATCTACCTCGAAATGTGCATACCAACTACTTTTTTTTTTTTTTTAATTTTATGTTTTTAATCTTCCTGTTGTTCTTTATATAGCTCCTATAACAGACTTTGATTTGAAACAGTAATTTTTTTAGTTTTATGAATTATCACACACTGCTTCATCTCAAAACGCACTGTGCAGAAGGAGAACTATTTACAGATTTCAGGTGTTTCTAGTGTTGAACAGCAGCTAAGGGAAGACATAAAATCTCTGTGTACTTTACTGCATCCAACTGTCACCATTCAGCACATGAATTATTTCACCTTGCTCTCTAGTCTGTCCTGCTGATAGAAGCCAACAAAAGGTGACAATTCTTGCAACTGCAGCTGTAGCTTTTTATTTCTTTTTATGTCTAACCTCCTCTGAATTTGTTGCCCTGGGGATTTTAGAACTGTACATGGCCCTCTGACTGCCAAACTAGAAAACACATAAACTCAGTTATAAAAAGCTTATCTGATTTTTTTATGCTGAAAGGTTATCTTTTGACCATCCTGCTAGAAGAAAACATTTGGAACAGGTTTTGTCCAGGTACTTGAATTATAAAAAGAAGGCAAGAAGAACAGAGAAAAAATCATTACTTGTGAGCAAACAACTAGAACTTGGTCTAGTACTTTCTGAAATCAAAGTCATTGTGTTTTACGTATACATCAGAAAAAAACTTCTTGGAAATTTTAACATAAACATGATGGTGTATGTGGAATAACTGGAGCAACATTGCAGACACATTTCCTTAAAATCTGGACTCTAGCTAAAGAATATGGAGACAGCATTGGAGACTAACATATGATGTGTCTGTCTGGCTGTAACACGGGAAAAATACTCGTATTTGCCTAATGGGAAAAAAAAACAAACCCTGCACAGATTTTGGATAATTTAGGGTACAGATGGTGACTTATAAGTGTTTGGTGACTGAAGCATGATTTTTATCTTATGCATAGTTATGTTAACTGCAGCGAAAAATTACCCACAACTGCAGAGGCATATTTGCATTTTGAATTGTTTGTGCACAATATTGAAAATCTGGACTGATAAATGCCAATCCTTTTAAAGAGTAATGGAAAGGGGATTTTCCTTTACCTTTTTAACATTTCAGAACACAAGAGTTGCAGCTTAGAGACCTGCAATGAAAGAATAAGTAATGACATGTCACTTCAGAAGAAAATTGGCCAGAGAGAATTCTATTTAGTTTCTGTTTCATTTTGCTTCTTCATTTCATTTTCATTTCCAACTTTAAAATTGAATAGGGGCAGTATTTCATTTTGCTGAGAAGAAAAGAAAAAAAAAGGCAAAGAGGGAGAAAGACTAAAAAAATTCTTCAGTGTTTAATTTCTTAATTTCTCAATACAAAATACATGAAATAGAGGGGAAAAAAGATGACACACTATAGCCACCAGAAAAGTACTTGACTCTTACAGGCTAACTGTTCAGTACACCTGGGAGATCAGACCTTTACTGGGTGCTGAAGTAGGACACCCGAAATCAACAAATTTGAAAATTTGGCTTTTGTGTTTATTCTAGAAAATTCCTGTTTTGCTCTGGTATCAAGGAACATATGATATCTAATGCAGAAAAAGAAAAACCAAAAACTCCTTATGTTGTAAAACACACAATAATAGGCCAGAGCTTATTACAAACACAGTGAAACTTCAGACACATGATGGATAAAAAAAAAGACAGATGTTTCAACAGTAGTTAATAACTAATTATATCCCAAAAAAGACTATTACTTTTCTACATTATGAAAAACACACACATTTGTAGAAATTCTAATAATTTGATAACACTGGCAACTTGTTTAAATTATAATTGGCTTTGTAAAAAGGAAAGCATTAAAAGACTGGTTTAGAAGGAAAAGCTTTTAGATGTGTTGCTATTTGACCATACGTCCAGTAATAGAGAAATACTAGCAAAAGTAAATTAAAGAATATGTACCAGAAAATAATATAAATCTCTGGTTCCAAGTTTTGAGGAATTTTATGGGTCAGCAACAAAGAGTCATCATTCACATCCATATCCCCAAGAACATTTACAGACAAGTGATGAGTTTGAGCTTTGTTACTCTTCAGTAACATCTATCCAGGAAACAGAATCAGCTATAAATATTATAGCTCACATTGCAAAGAGAAAAAAAAAAAAATCTAATACTTTGCCTCTGACATAGAATAAATTAGGCACAAGCCAGTAAAAATGTATTTGGGGGGGAAAAAAAGGCTTCTGAAAAACAGAGCTAGATAAATAAAAATAATAAAAGCTCTAATCTGGTCGCTTAGCTCTGCTCAAGGTAACTTTCCTATTCTGGAGCCAGAAGGTAGAATTGAATCTGATTCTAGGGCTGATACCGCCTACTCTGACAGCGCACTGGGGGCACATTCACACAGCCTCCTTTTTGGAAAAATGGCTGCTAAGTCAGGAGTGTGAGCATAATCCGTTTGTGTGAAAAAAAGAGCCCAAGCTGTCTGAGAGGTCATTGTCCCCAAAACTTGTAACACTGAGAAAGACAATCATTAGCCACATTAAACTGTAACAGAGGCACTTTTCACACGAATTAGAAGTCAGCTTGAAAGACGTATAAAACAAGCAAGGAAATATTTAACAGTGGGCAGAGAGAAAATCAGAGAGAGCAGCATCAAAACTTGGTCTGAAAACACCAGCAGTTGCTCTGCTGGCATTGCCCCTTCTGTAAATTACTTGGATTAGTTATAGAGAAATCTGTATTTATTAACATTCTGTAAGCATCTAGCATTACAGTTTATTATGCTGTATTGCTGATACTGATCGTGAATGTACACTTCATTGGTTGTTGGTTAACTATTGTCATTAATAAATCAATTAACTACTTTGATCCTGATTTGATTAAAACCATGTGGATTGAGCAGTTTTCCTCTACGTTCAGCTCTAGTAAAATGTAGTGCAGCTTCAAATCTGATTACTTTTCTTCCTGCTTTACATGGATCACCAAAAACAGTACATCTGCAGATAAGCATTGGTAAAACTACCAGCTTTCCAGCTCTGCTCCCAAACCAGACTTGTAAGGAAATCATTATGACAGCTGTACATGAGGAGCTGATTGAGCTTTGCTTGGACAAATGACTGACACAGTAAAGATCACCATACTGCATGTATATAACACTTGACAGGCTAGGGATGCAAGTCCTTGATGCAAATGGTTTTGCACCTTTCTAGTGATGCTATAACAAACCAGCTTAGTTTTCAGGAAGTGAAACAAATTACTCTTCACGTGTAATTTGATTTATTGACCCAGGGCAATTTGTTGATTCTTGAGCATTGTGCAGATTTGTATGTTATTTAGAATACAGCTTCTGTAAACTCAAATTATCACATTCTCCTCAATTTACATTCACTGAGCAGTAGACTGAGGACCATAACACCACAAAAAAACCTTTCCCTGCTCATTTACTTTTTATAAAACAAGATTTTTGAACCATTGTAAGACTACATTATGCCAGTGATGTTCTGTAGTATACTAGAAAAAATCCCTATTTTTGACTCTTCATTATTACTACTGTCACCATATTTACTTGCTCTTTCCATCCACTCTGATAAAGGCCGATTAATGTCAATCATGCCCATTGACAAGGCTGGCAACTTGATGCCAAAGCCGATCAAGAAGTTCATGATTACAAAACTATTTTCTTCTAATCTCTCTCTCTGAAATGTACAAATAAAATTACATCATGGGTGAAAAAATAAACAAAAGGCTAACTGGCTTCTGGTATTATTTTATCTAATAAATAAATTTACCTTATCTGTTTGCAAGTTAAGATAGTTCTGAGTTAGAGGAGACTGACACCACAACTGATTTGCTACCCTGAGTTTATTATAAACCACATCCCCGTAAGACTTAACATACGGGTTTTTCTGTGTAGTAATGAGATTTGCTTGCAGATAACAGAGGTCTTTTAGAAATGCAGTTATCCTGCTTTCAAAGAATAATAAAAGCTTGCTTCATACAGAAATATAATTTTGGTGTTTGTTCAATGTGTTGGCAGTATTTTCTAAGGAAACAGAGATCATTTCTCTTCTAACAACAGCAGCATTGTCATTTCACTGACATCTGGAGAACCTCATCAAAAGTCATGTTTTTGACCTTGTTACCAATGTCTCTGCTGAGCATTTGAATGAACTGAATTGTTTTTAAGAAAACAAAAAAGATGAAGTTTTGCTGTTCTAAGGGACAGTAAAATTATATTTTAGAATATAAATACTTAAAAGAGAGAGGGAGAAAGAACTATAATGTTCTAAGAACTATAAAAGCTATAATAACTGAAGAACTAATCAAAGACGGTAACAAGTTGGTCTACTAGATGAATAAAAAACTACTCACTATTCCATGTAAAACTGTTGAATAAAGACTGAAAAGTTTTCTTTGTTGCATCAGAGAGTGAGTTTACATTTCAAGTAACAGCAGCATTTAAGAACTCCCATGGTATAGAAAACATTTACATTTGGATAAAAGTAAAATAGACTGATTTATCAGCTGGAATATGTTAGTATGGCCTCACCGACAAAAATATATAAAATCTAAGTCACTGAGAGATTTGGTGCAAGTTGTGCTGTTTTACAGAAGCATCACAAGACCAGCACAAGCAAGGAATAACAGTTTCAGTTCTTTCTTATAAATTTCCCTTACTGTAACTCCCATCTAGGAACCTGCATCCTTCATCAGCCCCGTCATATGTATTACTTTGGTCAGGTACTGATGATCGAAGTCATCAGGTGTGGAGAGATGAAGAAAGGGCTATACAGAGCACAGCAGCAAGAAATGGGAGTGCTGGAAGAT
The DNA here is from genome assembly GCA_017639485.1 of Pluvialis apricaria. NCBI lineage: Eukaryota > Metazoa > Chordata > Aves > Charadriiformes > Charadriidae > Pluvialis > Pluvialis apricaria. The sequence continues at coordinate 30,260,168 of CM030014.1, forward strand.
AGGTGCCTCAGTATTATATTTTATCTGTTTGTTCTACATGCACGCATTAAGGACACAAGCTCTGAAATTTATCCAGATGGCAGTAGAGATACTGCTTGCACCTGGAAACTTCTAATCTCTGCCGCCTTCTGACAATCTTTTCCATGGCCTGATATGAACTTCCTTTGACTCTCTGCTTGCTACACAGGTATGCAACAAAAGTCACAGGAGGCAATTTATGTAGTTCTTTTATAGTCTTTTAAGTGTAAGGTTCAGCCAAGCACAACTTTATGGATGTTGCTGCATAGTATCCACTGGTTCATTATAGTATCTCACAGTGCACAAGTTGTACTGGAATCCCTTCGAACCCGGTAAGGGCATTCAAGCACACACATAGGTTGTAAAAATCTAACTCTAGCAGAAATGCTCTTAATCCTTGAAGCTTTGCCAGCACCACAACACAACATTGTATAGATGTTTTCAAGAGCAAGAAATATTTTTAAAACTGAAATCTGCAGCTAATTCTTTACCTGATAATAACAAAATTGTGTAACAAATGCCTTAAACCTACAATTTTGGATTGAACGTTTTGGGGCTTTTTTACAATGAAGAGAAAATAAAATGGTTTCATTTGTCACAGAAATTCTTAGTTAGGCACTTAAACACATGGGTGAGAGAGTAATATCAGTAAAATGGGATGCAAAGTAAAGAGAGAGAATGTCAGCTTAGATGATGTAAAGTATCAACTATCAAAACAAAAGTACAGAGATAATGGAATAAATCTCAGAAAGTTTTCCCTGCTCCTCAACCAAAAAAATTGCAGCGGACCTACTGTGAAGCCAAGTATGAAGTTATACAAACAGAACAAGAAAAAGGGAGCTATTTTAACCTGAATGAGTTGCCTGAAATGAAATGTGGGTGACAGAGTAGGAATTTTTAAATAATTTGATAGGTAACCATTATTTGCTTTTCTCAGGTGCAAAGGACGTGCATGTATCTCCTGGGTTGTGCGTGCATCTTTATTTCATGCACCAGTTGCCAGGGATGTACGGGAACGGTGCAGCTTCTGCTACTTAAAATTGAATTACTCACCAGAATTTCTTGATGATGGAAGAATGGCAGCAGGGGGACAGGGCAAGGAGATATGGAGATGATTCAAATCCTCAGGCATCGCTTTGTTATACAGCCTATGTCCTTCTGCCTTTTTTTTTAAGGGAGGGGGGAACATGAGGTGTCTTCTCAGGAATTCAGTCTGAGGCATCGTGAAAGGGGACTACACTTTGTAGTACAGAAGGTTAATATGAACCTGTCTAAAAATGAAATGTGGCAGGTGTAATCAGTCAGCACCCAGACACAGCTATGCAGCAACTTGGATAAAATTTTCTCCAGCAGCCCACGCGCACCCAGCACACTGCACATGATGAATACAAAAATCAGCATAGTTGAAGATCAAATATTTGTCACTTCTTATGCCACCATGTGGCAGAGCACAGCTGCATGCAATGCTATGCAGTTGAATGTGTATTAAACTGCCAGTGCTCTTAACTGAATTACTGAATTCAATGACACTGTGAAGTGCCATTCTCTGAGCTATAATAGTCTCTCCTTCTTATAGTCTAAGATGGCTTTGACTTCATTGCTGCAAAATGAAAGCCTATTCTTTAAGAGTGTGAAATGTGTACAGAGGAGAGAGAAAAAAAAAGTCCTCCTGCCTGTGTTTAGGAATTGTGGGAATGAATGTACGTACAAGGATACGATAACACTTCCGTTTTCAAATAGGACTGCCTGTATCTGCAATTCACAGAATCACAGAATCTCCCAGATTGGAAAAGACCTGTAAGATCATCTAGTCCAATCACTAACCTAACACTGACAACCCATCACTAAACCATGTCCCTCAGCACTATATCTACACGACCCTTAAATACCTCCAGGGATGGGGACTCCACCACTGCCCTGGGAAACCGTTCCAATGCCTGATGACCCTTTCAGTAAAGAAATTCTTCCTAATATCCAATCTAAACTTCCCTTGGCGCAACTTGAAGCCATTTCCTCTTGTTCTATCACCTGTTACTTGACAGCACAGGCAGACTCCCACCTCTCTGCAACCTCCTTTCAGACAGTCGTAGAGAGTGGTATGGTCTCCCCTCAGCCTCCTTTTCTCCAGGCTGAACAACCCCAGATCCCTCAGCCTCTCCTCATAAGACATGTGCTCCAGACCCTCACCAGTTTCATTGCCCTTCTTTGCACACGGTCCAGTGCCTCAATGTACTTCTTGTGGTGAGGGGCCCAAAACTGAACACAGTACTCAACACGCAGCCTCACCAGTGCAGTGTAAAATCACCTCCCTGGTCCTGCTGGCTACGCTATTCCTGATACAGGCCAGGATGCCATTGGCCTTCCTGGCCACCTGGGCACACTGCTGGCTCTGGTTCAGCCGGCTATCAGTCAACACCCCCAGGTCCCTCTCTGCTGAACAGCTTTCCAGCCACTCCTCCCCAATTCCAAGGATACTCAATTTCATCATTGAGTATCCGATCACACACCTGCAATTATTTCAGCCTGTGGGTGGATGATGAGAAGATGAAAGACCCTGCAGCTGAAATGTGAAGAACCAACTTTAACCCTTCCAACTCACAAGTTTGTCACATTTCTTGAAAAAAAATGGAAATTGGCAGAAATTGGTGTTGCCTTAATATTTTTCCTATTTTAAAAGAGAGCACCACAATGTTTTAAGTCGTCGACTATAACTGAAACTATATTTCTGTCTGAAGCGACTTGTGGATTTCCTTTGTAGTGCATTATAACCCCAGTCCAAAACAAGGAGTGGCTGGAGACCACAGTTCCCTCACAGTCATTCCCTGGGGAAACGAGGACATGATCAGGAGATGATGTCTGCATGGGGCAGGACCAGCCCCAGAACGCAGTTCAGAGGGGGTTAGGTTTTCCAGTTTAAACTGTAGCTGAGACCAACTGTTTGTCCCAAGATGAGGTCCCAGGCACAATATCATTTATCACGTAATATCCATGCCTTCAGTGCAGGGCCATGACTTGTTTTTGAACAGGATGCTCTGTAAAACTTTTCTTGAAAACTAGGTTTGCTTATTCTGCCTCCCTTTCCCTAGATTGTAACCCTCTTTCTTCTCTGCATCTTTCTAATCTGTTTTTCTCACCTTCACCTGAAAGGTGACAGCTTTGGAGGGATGAATGATGAGATCTCTGTGGTGGATGAAGACAATTTTGGATGAAAGATGCTGCAGGAATGCAAGTCATTACCAGTCCTGTACTCCTCTGTATTATGGTGGTTTAGCCCTATTATATTCTCCGCTTTTTTTTTTGCCAGCTATTTGCACATGTGATCTCTTCTTTCGGTCATGTCCCTCTTCTCTACTTGTGTTTACCCTACAATCTTTTCAATCAATCAATCTCTTCACTACTCATTTCCTACTTAAAAATTCACTGTGTTTCATGGTGATTTAAGCCGACAGTAATGAGGACAACTCTCTAACTATGTCCTACAAAAGAAAACCTTTTGGTATTTACCAACACGTAAAATACAGAGATCGGTTACAACAAAGAAGAGTAAAATATGCCAGCATAATATGTGTGGAATCAGAATGCCACCTACAAAAGGGATCACCACCTAGGGAGTGGTGTCACATCACATAATTGGCTTTCGTTTAAAATTTTCCAGGTGGCTGAAAATCATCATTGCTCTTGGAGCTCCAGTTCTGTGCCCAATACAAAAAGCTTGTTCAAGATGTAATGGACAAGATACAAAGTAGAAGTAGGTCTCAATCCAACCTCTAAGGATCCTCATTTGAAAAGAAGGAAGCTTGGTTAGTTCTCACCATAACAGCTGGAAGCATTTCCATATCTTAATCCGATAATGGATATGTGTTAGCACCAGAACCAATATATTTACTATTAAGTACTACTGCTATTCAATTTGAAACCGCATCCATGATAGTCATCAAAATCACAAAGACCCTATTCCTTTCCAGAGGGATTTATTAACCACTTTTTTTTTTCCTGTCTTCCACATCCACAAATCAGTCTTACGAGACTTTTTCCTTGAAAAATGAGATATTTGTTCCTGTTTTGTCATTTAGGCTCAATGTCGAGATCTTAATTATCTTCTATCACTGTTTTGCTTGGTATCTTAAAAATTTGGGAATCTGACAATAAAGGGTCAGAGTGGAGGGAAGAAGGAAAAAAATGTGCAAGGTAAATATGTTTTTCTTCAACTCTAAGTATTTTGTCACCATTAACTTCTAATTCATAGTACAGCACTGTTGATGAAAACTTCTGACCCACTGCATCACAAAATGTGTTTAGTATTTACAGTTGCATCCAGCCTCTAGTTTTGCCCTAGATTTGGGAAATGCTTGATAAAGCATTCCTGGAGATATTCTCTTGTGGAAACGTAGGGGAAGCAGAATCTAAGTCCATCTTTAAAGAATACTGAGGCACACACACAACTGTAGAGAAAATCAGTTGGAAGAGAGTGTAGGCTAGAAGGCAGGAGGTAGATTGCAACAGTACGTACATTTTCTTGTTATGACAAACAAGAAAAATAGCTTCTTCCTACACTGCATTAGATGCACATTTTAATGCAGCTGGACACTTTTTTCCCCCTTATATTCTTCTTTAAGCAGTTTCTTTAGATTTCAGTGACGTTACAAATTTTCAAAAGGGAAAAGTTAAAATGCCATCACAAATAGATGATGGCTTTTGGGCTTTATTTCAATCCATTTCATCAGGTTAAAAACAAAACAACACCAGGAGGGAGAAAACCCCACTTTCCTCAAGATCAGTGTTTCTCACTCTGGCCTCCTTACACGTTTTCCTCACCTTCTTCTGAGGCATCTGATGTCGGTCACTGCTGGCAAGGGCATGCTGCAGTAGACAAATGACTGGTTTGATGCAATATGGCAGTTCCTATGCACCCAAGTGATATAGTCAAGACAGGAGCAGGAGCTCTTGCACTCACAAATAAGATTTTACTCAAATAAAAAAATCCATTTTAATCCTACTGCCAACTTCTCACTGTTAAACAACACCTCCTCCCCTCAACCTGCCCTGAAAAGTTACACATTTATGAAGACTGAAATAATTCTTTCCATATCACAAAGTTTCAATTGTACTAGATGATTTTAAATGGAGCTGTGTACCTCTCCTTAAATTAACAAATATTGCTGTTTGAGAAGAGGGATGAACACAGAAGTAATCCTGGTCTCACTTTAGGCTCAGTATAGAGTAAAAATTCCTGTTTCTGTGTAGCTGCATGCAGGCGAGCGCGCTCACTACGGCTGCTGCAATATTGCACCTACTGCTCCCAGCAGTACACAAATCACTACCTTGCGTCTTACTCCGCACAATCACTCCCCTGTAGATTGCCATAGGCTCGACTTCACTCACGCATGGCAGTGCTGCACCCAGCTCTAGAAATATATCCCCGAAGAGAAGAGAAGAGAAGAGAAGAGAAGAGAAGAGAAGAGAAGAGAAGAGAAGAAAGAGAAGAGAAGAGAAGAGAAGAGAAGAGAAGAGAAGAGAAGAGAAGAGAAGAGAAGAGAAGAGAAGAGAAGAGAAGAGAAGAGAAGAGAAGAGAAGAGAAGAGAAGAGAGGAAGGTAAGCCAGGAGAAGTGAGCACACAGGAAGCCTGAGCAGCAGGTGAGCTCTAGAGGCAAGACAGCTTAGCTTACAAAGCAACAGAGAAACGTATGATAATCCACTGTACTATGCTGCTGTCACCTGTAACCAACATTTATTTCTCTGCCAAATGACTGTTGTAAGATGATAATTTTATCCCAGTGTTCACCGAAATTACACTAAAGCACGACTGGGACCTGTTTTTAACTGTCTAAAACAATATAGATCTTACCAAAACAACAACAACAACAAAGTCCTGCAAACATCTTGTCTGAAAGGTTTCATCCTAATAGCTAGAATTGAAGCTGATGCTTAACAAGGGATGACTTTGGCAGGGCTTCGGCTTTTCTGCACTCTAGGCAAGAAATCGATTAGAGGTTCTATCTTCCTTTTTTAAGAAAAAAAATTCAAAGAATAAGTAATCTCTGTTTTAGTCAATACTACCATTTTGAAAGAGATTTGTAGAATAGATAAAACACTGCAGTCAAACCCAGAAGCCACCAACATAAGGAATAAAAACATCACAACTGGCTTCTTTCAGGATACTGGGTAAACCATGTATTCCCTCATCATAAGAGTCCTCAAAGCTACGGCAGCTCTTAAATATAGCTTTTTCACTTATTTTAATTGGGTAATAAACATTCCTCCCCCCCACGTCTTGCCTAGATTATGAACTCCTCAGGACTGGTCGATGATGCCCATTCATACAGTGCTTAGTCTATGTGGACATTTTCCTCATATGATTTTGGGAGCAGCAACCATGTACAGCAGGGCTATTCTAAAGAGTCTAAATACTCACACATCTAACTTCCTTTAAATGGAATGTTTTGAATCAATTTCTTGTGGCTCCTTTTGAGTGCAGTAGCTGCAGACAGTTTTGTTATTGACTTTGAGAATGAAGAGGGGAATAGACAGGCAGCTGGACTAGATGATTGTGCCCTTCCAATTGAACTGTTCTGTTCTATCTGTTAGAATAACAAATTGGAATAAAATGTAGGTGGGATCTAATTGCAGGGATCTTCTAACTTAATATGAGTGGGCAGGATACCTGAATACCAAAACATTTGTATTGGACAAAATAATGTACTATTTTGTTGTTTCAAACAGATAATGGAAACAAAGGCACATATACAAAAATAAAGAACTCCAATGACTTTACTTTTGTATTACAGTTGTGTTTTCCAACAGAGAAAGAGAAGGAAATGTAATAAGCTTTACAAGATTCCTAGAAAATATGCATAACGTGCACATGTATAGGAGAGTATATTATGATTATGATATCCAAATATAATGATAATGCATATGCTTACTGCAGATGCCATAAAAGGATACCTTTCTTCTGCTTCAACTGCAGCAGTATCATATCTTGCTAAAAATGAAATACCCTTGTACTTTCACCTCTACATCATTGATCAAATAAGTGGAGATGCACATTGACGCTTTCGAAGAATAGGGATAGCGACAGTAGTAGTATTTCCAGAGGCTTTGGGCAAAAGTGGACAGATATAGGGCTTTCAAACACATTCACTTAGTGTGCCTCAGAGTCCCAGTTGCCTTGAAGGATGAGATACACACTTTTTTAATACATGATTCAGTATCCACAAACAAATTAAGATATGAAAAGAATGGCTTTTTCTGGAAATGCAGTTCTTATAATTGACTTCCAATTCTCATCCGCTACTAAATTTTTTACTCTTATTTTTTACTACATAAGTAAAAAACCTAACTGAATGGTGTTTTCCTTCTCAAATATCCTATAACACCTTATCCAAAGGCTGTATTTTCCAAATCAGCTTCATCTTCTCTTGCTCCTCGTATTCTTCTCGGTTCAAAAAGCAAACTATTACCAATTTTTGTCTAGGTTCTCCTCTGCTCTCACGAAGAATTCTCTTTATCTCGTCCCCTTGACGCTTCTAACTGCCTATAGGTCTCTACCGTCCCAAATTCCATGACATCTGGGCATTTAAACTATAGGTTCTCCACGCACGTCCCAACTCAAGTGCTTGTGAGCTGTCCTTCAAATGCAACACAGACGTGAGGGAAATATTCCATTGGGACAGCTAGCTAACCAGAGAAAACAAACATCAAACTGATTCAGTGCTGTAGAAATTCTAGACTGAAAAATAGTCAATCTCATGGTTAAAATGTAATGACACGTTAATGGAGCAGTGACACAAAACAATGTCCAAAAAATCAAACAAATCCAGGTCCAAGTTGGGAGCTACAGGGAACTTCACTGTCTCCCCACCAGGAGATCACATGCTAGCATCTAGTTAGCAGGAATTCACCTGCTATATGCTAGACAAGAAGAAAGTAAAGAACAGTAAAAAAAAAACACCAAAAACAACCACCACCAAAAAAACCCCCCCAGTAGCAATTTACATTGTAGCTTAGCTGGTTCATCTGTGGTACCTTAGTGGTACAAACTAGCTAGACATATAACCTTTTTAAACAGCTGCTAGCTACATCTGCTTCCCTTCAAGAGTATGATTGAACTGGACACAAATCTGTAAAGTCCTTTAATAGCACCTGAGCATGGATACTATAGGAATACAGAGAGAATAAAAAAAGGTTTGCACATTTTACTTTCATTTTTGTACAGTTTCCTTTCATTTTTATTCTAGTGAGCTATGACACATACTGTTTCTAATCCATCTTTCCTTTTACCCTGAAAATTATTCACTATAGGGATACACAAAACCTCACGTAATCACACTAGTTATCCCTAAAAATGGAATAGATGTCCTTGAAATGGAGAGCTTTCATCTTCGTTTCATTGAACTAGGACTTTAGATAAGCAACTTCACATACCTTTTAATTTTCTTTAGGCAAACCCTATTTCTTTGCAAAGTTTTTCTTTAGACAACAAAGCTGTGAGGAAGCAGGCAAAGAATTTTGTGACTTTTTTCTGAGTTTTGTATTATTTTGAAATGCCTCAGAGGCATTGTTGGGAAAGAAGGAAATAGCAAACAACAACAATAAAAAATCACAGTGTCATTAAGGACATCTGAAATGACATTGTCAATGTTAAGGAAATGTCAGAAGTGTGTTTTTAAAGTCTCATCATTTAGGAATGCAACTGATAAATTCTCATAACTAAATGGTACTGCAGATACAGCACTTTCCAGCTAGTCTGTGCACAAACTTTGTACCAATTGAAATTTGGTTTTGCTACAACAGATTTAATTAGGAAGTCAGAAACTATTTTGTACCCATGAATAAATCTTTGTAATAGTGACTTTACATTGATCTTTTTTACACAGGCAAGAAATCAAGTTATGCTACATTGGTATAAATCAAATTGTAGTGAAAGTCTTGGAGAATTCATCAATGGGTATGATCAATTTTTTAAAAAGTACATCTCTGAGGTGCAAGTCTGTGCATCTTAGTCCAAACTAGTCATCAAAGAACATGTTAAAAATCATTCTGATTTCTTTCTCTGCTTTTTGCTCTCCACATTCTTCCCCCCAAAGAAATTATGGAATTCACGGAAATCCTACATCAAGAATACTGTGATGTTAGTGCTGAATTCAAAACACTTTGCATTTTCTATTCTAATGTACTTGGTTGTATCTGACTGTATGTATTTTTTGGTGTCTTGTGTTTTATGTAACCTCCATTTCGTGTTTCTTCTGCAAAACTTATATTTAAATCTTGCAGTCCTTCACCTTGCAAGGAAAGAAAACAGATTACCAGATCTACTGTGCCCTCCAATTCACAGAACTCTGTAGATGTACATGATTTTTAATAAAATCCTTATTGTTGTGCTGCCACTATAGGAAACAAATAGGGGCACAAGGTAGCAGAAAGGGGAGGAAGGGTTAGAAATACATGGCAAGAGCTAAAGGGACACTATTTTCTTAGAGAATAAAAGGTGCATCTCTGTGTGATCTATCCGTTCCTCCTGCTGTCACCACAAGCTGACCTCTGTCCTTTCTTTTCATTGCAAATATGCCCCAGCTAGGTCAACGTTCTACTACCTTCCACCTGCAAGTCTCCTACGGAAAGATTAGCTACCAAAGGCAACTGAAAACAGTAGGAATATTTTCTAAAACAACTGAGACAAAATCTGGGTTAGGAAGCAGACAACCCAGGTTTCACCTCAAGGTTTGGCTGCAGCTAGATCCAGATTACAGAGGACTGAAATTGTCACCAACTTTCTTTCAATGCTTTCATTGTTAAAATTTTTTGTTACTATTTATTAGTTCTAAGTTAAGGAAAAAAAAACCCAAACCAAACACTTCTTATTACTGTGCTATACAAATGTTATAGGGAATTTGCTACTGAGAGAAGAAAGGCATGGACTAGGCAGAATACATTGTGGGCAGCCATATCCTGCACATCGTATGTCTAGAAGAGTCAACAATTCTGCTTTTCTATCTTATTCTTGCTAGTCGTCATAGAAAAAAGGAAAAAAAAAAAAAAGAGGTTTATTTCTTCAAACAAACATTAAGCACTTTTTGTTTCTTTAACTATGAAGTCCACAGAGTCTTCAAGTAATATCTCAGACCCCGTGTTACAACTCTAGGCAATTTATTTGCCTTTACTTTCTCACTGGCTCTGCCTTCGCCAGTTACCTTCACTGTCTGTGGTATTTTTTTAACGAGACAGAAGGAGTTGACTGTTCTTGTTAAGCTTGAAAAACAGCACTTGGCAAGTCCATTGGTTTTAATGGAGCATGTCTCTGCAATCGTCTATTTCTACTCATCTGGCACATGCTGGCACTATTCAGCATAAAAGCAGTATTTACTCTGTGCCAAAACAAAATTAAGTGGTCCACTGTGATCTCACCCATAGTGAGGGATTTATGGTAGAAGGCATTGTGCAATACCAGAATAAATGACAAGACTGGAAAACTTACAAAACAAAGAGACAAGATGAGTTAAGTAGTGAGGGAAGAGAAAGAATGTGTCGGAACAGATTCCGGGGTCTACTATGGGACATTGAAACTGAATTGCCAATATCTTAACTGTTTTGACTGATCAGTTCATTTTCTACTGAAAAAAATAGTATGAGATAAGTAGAGACAAACAAGTATTTTTAAGAAACAGTCCACAGTGCAGGGTAGGAGGAAATAACCTAGAGAAAAATCGTTTAATGATGTGTATTAACAGTGTTTTTGTCTTGACAAATGTTAGTTCACTACTCAGAAAAAGCTCTTCCAAATTATTTCTCAAATTTAAAGAATTGCTTCAGAGTAAGTTTACTCACCAGGTCATGTTCTTGGTTTTGTTTTCTTTTTTATTATTGTTAACTTTAATATGCCTAGACGACCTTCTTGTTAAAGTATTTCTTACCATTTCTGTGCCACTCTCCCTTAGAAAAGTAAAGGTATTTAAAACGCTTGTTTGTTTTTGTTTCTTTTTTTAGCAAGAACTGACAAGCTTTTATTTCCATCCTTTCCTTCTGTATTCTGAAGCAAAAAAAATGGCCAACTTTACTGCAAAAAAAAAAAAATCAGCTGTTTGCAAGGGTGTGAGTTCCAGGGCCGGGTAGCAACTGATGGATTCAAATAAGTGTACAGATCCAGTGAAATAAGTTTGCTGAACACTGACATTCATTCCTTTCCTTCGGGGAAAGATGTGATATTCTAAAGAGAGTTAATGGACAGATATTGTGATTCTAAAAAGAAAAGTTCTTTTATCAGCCACATAAGAGAAAAACTTGAGTGTTAGAACAGAAATGACTGAAGAGTAGCATGAAAAAGTTTTATTTTATGGGAGCAAAGAAAGTATGCTAAAAAGAAGAGACCCTACACTCTGTGAAGTATTAACTTGCTCTAATTTATACTGAAAGCTGAAAGAGGAAGTCTTTATTATTTTGCTAAGTGCTTCAGAAATCTCTAATAGATGTGGAATAGATACCTCCCTTCTATCATCTGAATGGTACAATTAATGCACCGGCTAGTCTGAGAACACAGAGCAACGGGAATAATTTGGTCATGTCTGTGAAAGGGTAGCAGACAAGTGTCCCAGGATTATACCAAACAGACATTACAAGTATCTAAACCTACATAAACCTGACATACTGAAACCCAAAACTGAGCAACCAATATTTTCCAGGAGTAATTCCATCAAACAGGTAAAAGGCAGTCCTTTCAGAAAATCTGCTTGTTACAGCAATGGCACAGAAGTAAATAAATGTGGAGAGCTTTTCAAATTATTATTACGCTACAACCTCTCTAACTCATATGGTGACATAGTTTCTTTGTGCACTGTATGCTGTACTAACCTTCTATGTCATAGATTATGGACAAGGATAGGATAATGTGAACATCACACTGGCTTTAAAATGAACTAGATTTAAACTAGTCTTTATTTCATAACTTACTGACACGTATAGTCTGTAAGATAAAAAGTAATGTCTCACATCATCTTCATTCAAGATACTATTGAAGCCTTATATTTTCCTTACAGACACACTGCTTTCTTTTGTGTACAAAAGAATGGTTACAGACAGAAATTGCAATAAAAAAATGCCACCTTCTGTAAAAAGTTACAACAATTTTACTACCCAAAATACCAGCAGTTACTATTTTCACAGTCACTGAATTCCATAAATACTTTATGTTTTGTTATGTATTTCTAAAATATTTCATATTTATGAACTTTGTCACACTAATAACTCTGAAGACCAGATTTTTCTATCCATGTCTTCTTTTTCCTCTGCCCCACCCCATAATATCACTTTAAATGTTTGGAAAAAAGTAGACTTTCAAAAATGTATTTCCATTCTACGGATACGTGTGTTTGTACATGTATGTGTACATACACACAAAGATAATTAATTTTAAGGATGTAAACATTATTTCACTGGTTGGGGTTTTTTTTGTTTGCTTGGGTTTTGGTTTTTTTTTTTTTTAAAAAAAAGTCATTTACAAGCTTCCCATCTTAATAGTTGCAGTGAAAAGGAACATGATACAGTATTTCATTGCCTTTGACTCTAGTTTCCTACAAATCATTCAGGTGGCTCTTTGGTCAGCTGAATGAGGCAGCAAGATGTTGACATACAGTTTTTCCTTCCAGTCTTTTGAGGTATTTCGTTGCCAAGTTCCTATTTCTGAACAGAATTATGCCAATCTTGTTTGGCATAGCATAAGGTTTAGCATATAGCATTCACTGCGGCTAAACGGATTGTGTATTCACTACAAACCACAGTATGGTCTTTAAGACAGATATTAAGGATAACAAAAGAGTAAATCTGGAAGTTAACAGTTTTGCAAGGTGTGTATAACTTGGTATTTCAGAATGATGCCTACCAACAGGAAAAGAGATTCTTCATTTACTTTACTGAGTAACGTCATGTTGGCATACCAGTGAGATGATCTTGCCCAGACTCACTGTTTGAGACAGTATAAAAGAGGGATGAAGAAAGGATTATGTGATCTGGTTCAGTAAGAAACAGCTCTACCCTCTGGTGGTTCGGTAGCAGCTGTTCAAGCCTGGAAGTAAAACTAATTAAAATATTGTGACAAGATGAGCAGTTCAGTGTATGGTTATCAATGTTCATAAGAATAAAGGTACGTTAAATATAACACACAAAACAAGAATTCATTAGAAGAAAGTGTGTTCATAAAGGAGGAACTTTCCAATGAAAGGTTGTGATAAAGCTAATACTGTAGTCAGAAGGAGACCTGACAGTGTCACTGCCAGCAGAGCAGTTAAATCCCTGTTCATGGCAAGGAGAGCTTGCAGATACTATGTAGACCTTAAACCTGAATTTAAAAACTTTATTTACATAGTTGTTTCTTTGCAAGAGATTTCAAGCCAGCCTTTGGATAATACTGAGGCACACAGGCTTCATCACACAGACCACCATCCCTCTTCCCCACCACCCCAAATACGCACTCCAGTGTACAGTTCCCCACATTTTACTTAACAAATACAGCTACACCCAGTACGCAAGGACAGGAGCTAAATATCCTGAAGCTAGTAAGTACTCCTAGATCCAGTCTCTATCTTTACATTAAAAGCCATTTTTTGGTTTGCCACACATTATAACTGACAATGCCATTCCCAGATACTTAGGCCTCACTCTTTCCTTCAAATTTCTAGAACAGGCTTCAGTCTGTACAGACAACTTAGTGTATAATGACTGTCTAATGACTATCTCAAGATGAAGAGTCCCGTTTAGATATCCTGGAACCTGTGTCTACGCTTGTATTATATAAACTGCTATGACACACCCTGCAGTTCACCTACCTCTGTATCATATTCAGGAGCCAAGGAATCAGAAGTGTCAGAGATATGAAGTCCCATCACTGAAGTAAAGAAATAGCTTTCTAGAGATCCACTGCATTTGCCTACCACCTGTAGTGTTTGTTATATTTAGACTATAAATTCTTTGGAAAACAGACTACCTTCCTGTCAGTAGCAAAACTGAAAAAACTGGTCTAGCCTAGACTCATGCAAAGAGACCGTTAAGCTTGCTTCTTCGCATGAAAAGCCTTCACGGTAATTTTCTCTGCATTTTCCTAAGAAAAACTGAGAAAAATAAGTTTCAGCCAAAATAAAAAGTCAAAATATTCTTGAAAACAAAGTAAGCTTTCCTTCTAATCTCATTTTCTTGCACTGTAATATTAGAAGCATGGGGGGAAGATATTTCCTTTGGGGGAAGATATTTTCTGACACCAGCAAGGATTTATCAATCACATGACCTATCCCTGAACTTTGCAAATTTAGCACAACTTCTGAATGAAAAGAGGTTGCAGTGATTCACCAAGAATAAATATAAAATATTTATGACCGAACAAGTCAAAGTTGACTACCACACACTCTATTTCCTAGATCTTTAGAACTTTGTTTTTGCTAATTCATTATCAACCCAAATTAACTTACTTTCAGTGGTGAATTAACTTCAGGTTCATAAAATGTCTTAGTCTATGCCTGGGCTCCCTAGACTCTCTTGTAGTACAAACAATTTCTCATAACAGCTACTTATGCAAAACAAATTGCTTTGTGCTTCACAGTTGCTTACACTGCCTTAGAGGATACACCCTACCGTAAAGTGGGACTAAGTGCTAAGCTGTCTGACGCTGTCTGACACAAGCAGTATTTGGTGTCTTTAGAAGAAAGGTCATCTGCTTGCTCTTACATGGAATAAAGTCATATCAGATTTTGTAATAATCCATTAAATGGAAATATTGCAACACAAAAGAGGAGTTCAGAAGAGGTAAAGGAAACTGTAAACAGAAGCTGAGAGAGTAGGAGGGACCTGCAACTTATTTGTTAAATGTAATGATTCATTATTATAAAATTACAAAATGAGAAAACACATAGATGTAAAGATACTGTATGTGGAAGTTGAGGATTCAGCCAAACTAATGCTTACTTCTTTATGGAAGTGGAAATAATGACAGATTAGCCTTTAATCTCCTCATAAGGTTATCTGATAACAGTTTAGGAAAGTAGTATGATCTGTTGGTTTCATTCCATTGAGAATTGGACAAATTCTCAATTTGTATTTGCTTTCCCCTTTCTCTATTCAATTTTGGGTTATTCTCCAAACATTTATACCTGTACACATACTTCAGGACAATAAAATAACTATACCTAGTGGCAGACAGTTCCAGAGGCTACATACTGTACAGAAACCCATATTAATGTTTCTGCCCCAAAACAGACTATCTCAGTGTTATGTAAACGAAAAAGCAGACAACTAAGATTTAAGGAGTAAATTTTAAATATGATGGAGAATCACAGCTCAGTGAGGCCAAGGAGTCCCGTTTTAGAGGCAATGTTTTCCCAAAGCGGAGGCAACTAGTCAAGGCCCAACTTGCAATCACACCATACCTTAAGAGTAGCTCGGTAATGCCAACACAGCTCACACTTGAGCACTATGCTCATTCAGCAGGAATCTTCAAACATATGTTCTAAACTAAAGAGTCTATTACACAGAAGCCAGTGGAGAACTTGAATATTTGTTAAACTGATTTGCTAAATCAAACGACGTGCATTTATATTCTTGCTCTAGGTGCTGACAAGACTGGCCCACAATCCAACATTTAACATACTAGCATCCACTATAGTCATGAAAGATTAGAGTATGATACAGCACATTAAATACAGTGGAAAAATATTACTCTTTTAAGTTTCTTTCTTTTTCCATGTTTTACTATTTTTTTGTCAGCCATGTACCAAGAACAACAAATCACTGTGATCCCAGTCTGAAGATAACATAATTACAGGGATAAATACAATTTCTAAGTAATCAATTTCCTTGGCTTCTAACTGCCTGCAAAAATAAGAAAACACTACCAGGACAAGCGCTCTTTCTTTGTTTACTTTTACAGTGAACAGATCTAACCGTCTCATCAACTGTGTCAACTACTAAAGGGAATGTTCCTGTCAAGGATTTGAGATACAAAGTCCTATAAAGATGACATTTTAATTCTGAGTTGAGGCCTGATCATAGCAACTTCATGAGAACTTTTTTGTGCAAATTAGCTCCTATCGAACAGATTCACTTTCATCAAATCACAATTCACTGATGTTTCTGGCATATAGCCTTTATGCACACCAGTATTCTCATGTGAAATAGAAAGGAAGCCATATGTTTTTATTCACCTTCAGTTCTCTCTGCCATACGATTTTGTATTCTAGTGACAAAATGCCTTTAATGAACAGAAAGTGTTGAAATCTGTTTGCAAATATGGGTCAAAACTAAAACACTAAATCCAGTTTAAGACTAAATATCAGTGTTAATACAAATATTACAGTTCTATATGAATTAACGTTTTTGCTTTATTCTGTAACACGGGTTTCCATAAAGATACTTCAGGCTCTAAAAATTCATTTTGCCTTCTTGTTCTGCAAGCTTGAACAGAGATCAAATGAAAGAAACATATCTTGGGGATGTCAGCAACTTCTTTTAAATGGTGATTTACCAATAGCTTAAGGGCAGCTACTTTTCAGGGAGCCTAGAAAAAGACTTTTTTTCAATTAATAAAATATTAGCTTTTCAATATGCTACATTTTTGCAAGTAGTAGGTGAGCCTGCCCCCTAATTTCACTATTTTTTTTCATCTAACAGAAAGCTGAAAAATAAGCGTTAGACTTTATCACAGACTTGTAATGGATTAGTGACACATACACCTTTCTGAAGTAGAACATAAAATGAGTCTATATTCTTAAATTGTAACACCACAGAAATCAGCAGCACATCTATATACTGTACTGAAAAAGAAAATAAGTCAGTCTGCCGTTCCTGAGTAACGTATACATTTCTGCAAGAGACTTAGAGTTAAATCTCTGGCTATGCTCTATGTTTAAGAAAATAAAATAGCACTAGGATTGTTTTATGTTACTCACATTAGACCAATACAATGGAAAATGAGTTTGCTAGTGGCTGCCCAACTATCTTGATGGGTTTTAGCCTGTGTCATTCAATTCTGAACTCAGAATTTGGAAAGAATTTGCTGTTCAGAAAGTATATCCATCTTAAACACTGTTGTATGGGTTTGGTTGGGGATTTTTGGGTTGAGGTTTTTGTTTGTTTTTTTCAAATGAAATCATACAGTAAGCACTACAATACGTAACTGCCATATAGAATTCTAGGCTTTAAAAGCACTGTTTCTGACTGCTTCTCTACAGACTCTGCAACACAATTTCCAATCCACTGTACAATCTTTTTACAAAAAAAATATGTGGTGGAGTGTAGAATGTACTGCAAACTCCTGCAGTTTGGGCAGCTCAGTCATTTTGATACCGTGCTTTACAGTGACAGTTGTATTTCAGAGTAGACAATAAGCTGGAACATCATATGCAGCACAGCAGCTGCACCTCTTTAGCTCAGGTCTGTTTGAACCTGCAGCTTACTTCAGTGGGAATTCAGAGACCAGAGCCTTCCACTGCCCCAACAGAAACAAGACAGAGGCCCACAGCTGAGTGGTTAGAACGCAATATTTCCTCCTCACATTTTTACATATACTTGTAGAGCACAACAAGCTTGTATAAACAACCAACAAGCTTCTTTGCTTTAAACAAACATTGTTTATACCAACTAAGCTTTTTAAGGGAAACACTCTTGTACAAACAAGTGACATATGCAGATACCTTTGAAACCATTAATTTCTGCTCAAAGTTACCAAATAAGCAGGTCTGCAGAACAGAAGGCAAAGCTGGTGTTAACTTGCCAGTTTTATGCAAGGCATGTTTAAAAAAAAAAGAAAAAGAAAGAGAAAAAATCATTACATTTACCCATTTGCAAGTTCAGTAGATGGTAATCATAGTCTGAAGCCTCCAACAGATTACTCAAGGAAAAAAGATGATTGTAAACACTAACGGGTGTCTGAGCTATTTCTTCAGGTAGATCCGATTATTTTTCTGAGTGTGGTAGCAAAAAATTTGCTTTCAGATTTTCTAGAAATATGACAGCAGAAAATTATATCACAAGGAAAGACTTCTAACAAATAAATGAAGATAGGCTCATGTGATTGACATTAGTCTGATTTTTCACCTTCTGCTATTTAGATGAAGGAATACTCCACCCTTATGTTCTTCCTTGCAAGGATGATTCAAAGTATTTAAATTTTTATGTGAAAAGGCAACCTTTTTCTTCACAAAGCTCAAGATACCTCATTAAGATAATTTTATTAAAAATAAGTCTGGTTGGGACAAAGGAAGATTTATGTTAATTCCTTTCTAGGCATAAATACACACTAATAAATGAGGATTAAGACAAACCCCTGATCTGACATCCACTAATTAGTCAAGCTCAAGTACCACACAAATTGTAACTCCGGGGCAGTAACTTGCCTTGTTCAACATCACATTTTCTCACCATCACTTGTGAATAGCAAATCAAGCACTCGTTTAACACAGAAAGAAGTATCTTCTTGACAATATCCAGGCTTACACTCTGCACAAAAAGGGCTCACAATTTTAGCAGCTTTAATGCCAAAAGTATTCTTATCCCATTGAACACAAAGAATGTCTTTGGTGTTCCTCTCCCTGGGGAGTTGGCAGGAACTCAGTTATAACTAGTACGGAAATTATTTCCATTAGGTACAACAATTTTTATTCCCCCCAAAAGCAAAAGCATTGTAGCTAATAAAAGTAAAGTTATACAAGGAAAGATAGGGAGGACTTCAATAAAATAAAACTAGCTGCAATAAACCACAGTAATTTTCAAGCAGTAAAGACCTCCAGTGTACATTGGTATAGTGCAGAATTCAGCTGAAAATACAGAAGGAAGAATATCTTCTACTGACTAGGACTACCTGTGCTAGGGATGAACCTGACTTTCGAAACATACTCTACTGTTTGTATCTTACTCAAAAGATCTGAATACACAGTTTTATATCAGGT
Organism: Pluvialis apricaria; assembly: GCA_017639485.1. Classification (NCBI taxonomy): domain Eukaryota; kingdom Metazoa; phylum Chordata; class Aves; order Charadriiformes; family Charadriidae; genus Pluvialis; species Pluvialis apricaria. Next base: position 30,279,106 of record CM030014.1, read on the forward strand.
CTGCATATAAAGTGATTGAATTCTTCAGTTCATGGTAATCATCAGCATTTATCACCATATAGCAGGAAAATAGACAGATTTTCCTTGCCTATTGTGCTCTGCAGCACACGGAAACTTTGTGCTATTAATCCTCCTCTGCTTGATCTCCACTCATTTATTGTTGGTTGATGGATTTTTTCAGATCAGCCAGTGAACATGAAAAGTTGACTAGCAACTACTTTGTGTAAGAACACAGAAGCAGGTTCACAAGCAACAGGGAGCAATGAGCCATTTTTCTCCTGTTTGAAACAAAATTATTTACACCAGCTTTCATACTCTGCTCTTTTGAGATTTTAGCCATCAGCCAAATTCTTTATTAGAATTGTATGGCAGCAAGATAAAAATTGATTGATAGAAAAGCCAGCTGAAGGAATACAAGTGAAAAACAAAGGGAAAATCATCATTGCTGGAAAGAAAGAGTCAGATATTTGTCATGGAAAGGAACTGAGATATATGATACATATCACTAAATGAAACTTAGCTCCTTAATTCACATAAGTTTGGCTTGGGCCCAAACCTAGGTGTGGGGTTTTTTTCTTATTTAATAATGGGATTATATAAAAAATTTGAAATATTACAGGGAAAAAACATGTGAAGCCACATAATTTTGTATGACACTTCAAGAGTATAAAGGAAAGCTACAAAACACTGCAGCATAATACTGAGCCACATTTCAAGTATTAACAAAATACTCAGATGGAGCCTTCTATAAGACTGACTGCTATTTCAAAAAAGGAAAACATCAAGCCAGCCAAGCAATATCCAATATACACACAGTTAACGGAGAAAGACCTAGATTTGTGACATCTTAATGTTTCAGTCTACTACTTCAAGCAAAGCATCCCACGTTGCACTATCAGTATTCTATTGCAGGTTGCTCCAGTACCATTGAAAGCACTGAAACCTCCTGTGGGGATCCCCTGGAAAACAACATGTGTGTCTCAGGAGGTGAGCTCAGCGCCTAACCTCTTAATTAAATAGAACAGCTTCCACTATTCACCGTTTAGCGCAAAAAGAAAGAAATGGTAGGAATCAACATAAGGAAATCTCATTATTTAATTTACTAAATGAGCCCTTTGCATGTATATAGCCTTCTTAGGCCTACGAATCTTGAAAAGGTTAAAGTATTAAAAATTAAGCCTTGCAACCAGTATCCTAAAAGAAAGTTATACATCAAATCTATAGCATAGCAAGGTTAAGTTATTGCTGAGGGCCGTAGATCAAACTGCAATTTGTCTTTTCATTGCTCACTTGGAACTACTGAGCAGTAACCATAAGAGGATAGAGGAATCACTGACCATTGTTTAATATTTTGTTCATTTATAATCCAGCTGTTATTACAGTATGCTTTCTTTAAATGCCTTAGCCTTATACTGCCATTTCTACTCCCGAAGCTTTATAACAGCTTAATCTCTCTCACAGTTTGATACAGTTTTTTTCAACCTAAAAAGGATTTCATCCTGTCATATGTTTTCCTCTGTCAGTTCTTCCATTTCAGTGTCATAATCATGCTTAGGAGCAGACTGCTCTCAGAGTAAAATGTTGTAGACAGTACTGAGATCAAAAGAAACTCAAATTCATCCCGTTGTCATAATCTTAATCGGTCAACACATTTAAGAAGCTATACCTTTCGTTTAGCACTGCTATTTCAGTGAGAAGTAGCAAAAACGAAAACTGACATGATGGGTCTTCAAATGCAAGAACCAAATGCAGAGCCAAATGCAAATTTCTTTTACATACTGTTGTTATCATTCAGTACAGTGTTTGGGGTTTACCTGCTGGTTTACAAATACCTCCTTTTGTATCAGAACAGATTCCTGTGGAAGCCAGACTGTATGCTTCTGATCACTTTCGTTCATTAAGAGAATTGCAAATTCATTTTCCTATTTGGAAAGTTGTATCATTCAGACAGAGAAGAGGGGGAAAAAAGCTATGACTTAAGTGGCTCTTTATCTATATTCCCACAAGTAGCGCCCGCTGCAAGTGAACTGCTTATAGATATAGCATACACTGAAGTTTGCCATGCAAGCCGTTTGGCAAGTTCTTATAAATTAATTTGAAGAAAAGAGGATTCATTCTATAAAGTTGCTGAAATGGAAAGTGTACTACACTTATTTACACCAAGTAATGTGGGTAAAAAGTCTTTCAGTAAACATGCTCAATTTTTTGATATATACTTCTGAGTATTTTCCAAGAGATAGAAGTTCAGCTATTATATCACAGCCTATGAACCTGGTGAGCGTTGCTATGTCTTGAGTACCATTTTGCTGTGTTAAAATAGTCCCAAGAATGTGCCAACAGGTGGAAGTTTTTATTTCTTGATGCATCAAATTCAGTTAATTCCATTATCATCTCCTCTAACTGTAAACCAAATTTTTGTAAATGCTGCATCATTTTTCACTTACGACAGCATTGATGCATTTAGGTCCCCTACTGTAATACAATAATAAAAATAATTTAGGAAAAAAAATAATTTAAATAGTTGGTATAGCAACCTAAGCATTTAGGCAGAAGCATTCACTCTCTAAATCCCTGTTAAATAATTGAATGAACAAAAATCAACAACGGAAACCTTTCTTCTCTCCTGTTGTGTTATGTTGTAGTTATGTATAGAGAGAGACCCATGCATTTCCGAAACACCAGATAGAGGAATATCCAAAACTTAAATTGGGAACAGAAGAAACTGCACAAGGAAGAGTCTGTTACACTATTAAAAAGTGAGATTTCCAGTGAGAAATACCGTTCATCAGACTTGTGCATCCTTAACCTTACTACTGATGAGAAAACTGGTAGAAATGAGCCTCATGCAATTACACAAGCTTTTCTCTCATATTCTCGTAGAAAAGGTGTATGGGGTTTGCATGGCAAGGTTTTGGTAGAGGGGGTGCTACTAGAGGTGGCTTCTGTGAGAAGCTGCTAGAAGCGTCCGCCATGTCCAATAGAGCCAATGCCACCAGCTCCAAGACGGGCCCACCGCTGGCCAAGGCGGAGCCCATCAGCAACAGTGGTAGCGCCTCTGTGATTACATATTTAAGAAGGGGGAAAAAAAAACCTACGGGGCAGCAGAAGCTAGAGAAGGGAGTGAGAGTAACAACTCTGCAGGATACCAAGGTCAGTGTAGAAGGAGGGGGAGGAAGTGCTTCAGGCACCTGAGCAGAGATTCCCCTGCAGTCTGTGGTGAGGACCATGGTGAGGCAGGCATTCCCCCTGCAGCTCATGGACATCCACGGTGGAGCAGATATCCACCTGCAGCCCATGGAGGACCCCACGCTGGAGCAGGTGGATGCACCTGAAGAAGGCTGTGACCATGTGGAGAGCCCATGCTGGAGCAGGCTCCTGGCAGGACCTGTGGACCCATGGAGAGAGGAGCCCACGCTGGAGCAGGTTTGCTGGCAGGACTTGTGACCCTGTGGGGGACTCACACTGGTGTAGTCTGGTCCTGAAGGACTGCACCCCATGGAAAGGACCCATGTTGGAGAAGTTTGTGGAGAACTGTCTCCCAAGGGAGGGGCACCATGCTGGAGGAGGGAGAGAATGTGAGGAGGAAGGAGCAGCAGATACAACATGCTGACCACAACCCGATTCCCCATCCCCCTGTGACGCTCAGGGCGGGGAGGTAGGGAAAGTGGGAGTGAAGTTGAGCCCAGGAACAAGGTGTTTTAAGATTTGCTTTTATTTCTCATTACCCTACTCTGATTTGATTGGTAATGAATTAAATTAATTTCCCAAAGTCAAGTGTGTTTTGTGTGTGACGGTAACTGCTGAATGATCTCTCCCTGTCCTGATCTTGACCCACGAGCCTTTCGTTATATTTTCTCTCCGATTGAGAGAAAGGGGAGTGATAGAGCAGCTTGGTGGGCACATGGCATCCAGCCAGGGTCAACCCACCACAAGAGGTAAGCATACAGCAAGCATGGGGGCATAAAGAAGAGTAAAAAGTAAAGAGCTGCAAACCTGAAAGTACATCTGAAAGTTCATAGTCCACAACACAAATAGTTCTAGCACAGATTCAAGTGCAAGTTTAGACACACAGCAAGCAACTTGGCTCACGAAGGTTTTTCACCTCTGCAATGCATGTAGGCAGGCATATTCCCCATCCTCTCTGCGGGGGTTTATAAAAGCAGCAAGTAATGTCTTCAGATTTCAATTAAAGATGAAGTGTTTACACTTGTTGTTTTCCTTGCCGGGAGTCCTTTTTTTTCCTCTTAACAAGTTCTTCTAAAAAGCACTTATTTTATTTTTCTTTTACATATATTATAAACTTTCTCAGCTGGTGAGAAGGAGAAATATCTGGGGTGAAGGAGAAACTTCACTCCTTCCCCAACTGGAGGGAACTTCTTCTTACCACATCTTTAATTCCCTATGCTATCCGCTGGCTAAATCCATAAAGCCTTTTCTCTCACCTCCACCCACTTAATTTGTATTTTCCCCTCTTCCCCTAGGCAATATAAGTGAGAGAGTGAATTTTTTTTTTTTCATTTTTTTCCTTTTAAGCACAGCGAAGTTATTAACACCTATTTTGCTGCTCAGCTGGACCTCCTAATAGACTAGTTACTGCTTAGAGCCACGCTAATCAGGAGAGGAGTCAGGATGTCCAGCAGAGAATCAACACAAGAATGAAAAATAGACTCAAAGTGAGGCTGAAGGTAGGCACCATGGTTAGGAAAGCAGATACACCAAGCCTGAGAATATTCATTTACAATTTTGACATAGAAAAGGATTTATTTTTTTTTAAACAAACTCAAAAAAGTTTGGCTGGTTTGTAACCACAGACAGTTGTTTAACATAGCATGTTAACATAGTATGGCCTTAAATTTTAAATGTGTTAGTTTGCAATGCTACATTTGTTCTGACTAACATGCTTTAGCTGAAGTGCTGAAGCTAAAACATTTGAGTTTCTTGTCTGTAGTCTCAATAGCACCACAGACACACTTCACCTTAAGGAGATGAACACCCTTAGTCTGGGAACAAGCAAGCTCAAAAAGTCAGAGTCTAAGGAAAAAGCACCCAGACAGGGGATGCGAGGGGAACTGAGAGTGAGCCAAACCAGCAACAAAAACACATCACACGGAGGAAAAGGAAATGCGTGCAGCCACCAGGATGAGGATGAAACACATGAGGGCTGGAATGGAATCAGCCAGAGACAGATGATACATACTTAGTATTTCCAATCATTCTGTAAAATGCCCGCTTTTATTTGTTCCGAAGAACAACAGGTGTCACGTTGTGACAGTAATGCGTAAGACAACAAAGCTTCACATAGCAGGAATAAGAATAGGTTGTGAAAGCCCATGAATGCAGACCCATTGTAACAGTCTGCTGTTGTAGTTTCTTAATATCTATGACAAATAGATCCTCTAAAGTTTTTTGTAGCGATTCACTTAATACCTTTGAGATCTGTGCAAAGGGGCATGAAATGCTGTGATTTCTCTGGCACACGAGCACTAGAAAGCCCTTGTTCTGTGGGAAACGTGTCTCATCCAAAATGAGATTTCTCAGATTTTCTTCTAAATTGTGCAATCTTAAATTTCATCTAGTCCAGTACCTTTTCCAATGTCTTTCCTGTGTTCTCAAAAAAGAACTCCTAACCCCACTGTGAATATTTCAGATATTTCTCTATATCCCATGGGTGAATGTTTTGAGGCCCTGATACTTTGAAAATATTAGGTTTATTTAAGTGTGATATAGCTTTCTCTCTTTTTTTTTTTTTTTATTCTAGACAGTTAGTAGCTATATACTTCTGGTGCTAAGTGTGTTACTATGTGATCTCAGTTAAGTTTTTTAATGAAGAAATACATAAAATGTCATTAGTTAGTCATTTCCTTTGACATTGTCTGCTATTAGTTTTCCCTATGGCTCAAATAATGTAGTCCCCAAATACAACAATCCTCATTCCCAGTCATTAATAACAGTTCTAATTTTTGTAGTGTGTAGTACTTCGAAATACTTCTGAAGTCAAAGAGAGTTTGACTGACTATAAAATGTACTACCTAGTAAAGGGAGTGACTACATAAATAAATCATATTATACTCTGTTGTACCTACAAACAAAAAGTGGCAAAAGAAAATTTATTATCCTTTTTCCTCCATTTCTTTATCTGTGGGTAAAGGCATATAGAGCTCAGTGTGATATACTTCTTATATAGCTTTAGAGCAATGGAGAAGCCTTAAGTTTAACATGTGTTTGTTGCTCTTTTGCTTTCCCAGCAGCTAATCTTGACAGCAAGTTATCATCCCAGCTCAAGTTTGGCTGCTGTCTCCAGTGTGCCTCCACAGCAGCTAAGACATCTCAAACTTTCTACTCGGAAGAGGTGGAGAGCAATTCTGGAGATTTGTAGATCGACTCTGCCTTTTTTCAGTAGGAGCCATCAAAATATTTCTCCTGCTTGAAACATAAGTCAAGGGTAGCCATTTGGCTACAGGTGAAGGGTTTAATGAAGGAGGAACGACAAAACTCATGAAAATGAGAAAAAAATGAACACTGTAAACCCCACTATTTCCTAGGCATTTCCATCATTAGGAATTTGACATCTAACCTATTTTAAAGTGATGGTGAAATCAAAGAGCCAGTCACAGAGATTTTTCTTATGAAGAAAGGATAGTGATATTTTTACCCTTCTCTTGCTAGTTGTTGTGGGCAAGCCACAGCTAGCTAGAAATAATGCTTTCAGAAGCAACTCTCAATTGTGAATGCATCAGTTTTGGGTTGTACCATGTCAGGATTCTCATACTTTATTCTAAACCTTCCCCCCAAACCAGACATTTCTATGTGCTGCAGCCAGTTAATCTCTTAAATCACTGCAATTTATCAAAAGAAATGCCGTATGCTGTAGAGAGTGAATCCTGCTGGACTATATGGTTTTATAGGAAGGGTCAATCCTTCCCCATCCTAAGGGATATAACAGTCCTCTACCTTCTATCCCTGACTCGCAAGCTTTTCTTACACCTCTAGGAGCACTTGAAGGGAGGAGATTTTTTGCTGGTTTTCTATATAGTAACTGACAGAATGAACACACTAAAAGAAATCTTTGATACCATTAGCAGACAAAGAAAAGAACAATGGAGTCAGGCATTACTTTGCTGTGCTCAGAGTGCAGAATACAGTGAAAAATTCTGAATTATTTTCATTAGTTTCTGTCTCTCTAATTTGAGCATGTCATCATGGCCTTCCCATATTTTGGAAAGAAAAGGCACTTTTATAAATAATAAATCCTTTATTTATGTAGTGTTACTACATACACTAGTCAAGAATTAAGCCATAGACAGCATATGGTCTTCCTTCAAGCTTCTTTCTGCACATTACTAACCATTGTGCAATCTCAAATTTGTGTTAGAAATATCAGTATTAGAAATATCAGTGAGGTATCTGGAGGTAGAGCAAAAGGGAGAAGAAAGAAATAAATGACAACAATCTTAGCTTATCTTGCAAAACAGAACAGGATAAATTGCCAAGTACAAAATATTACATTGAGTTATTTGATATCTAACGGAAGTACAGCATAAATGACCACACCTAACTCATTTGAAGTAATTTCAACTGAATCTGTGTCCTCACCACACTGTGCTTTTCTTTCTCTCTCACACATTGGGGTTTTTTTCCTCAACACCTTGCAGGGTCAAACTTATTTGTAGGTGAAGTCAAGCACATCACAGCCTGGCTATCATGAGAACTATGATGAAAATGACAATCAGACCAACCACAAGAGAGGCATGAGGGAACATGTTTGCAAATGCTATCAAAAGTCTGTCAGTTTGGTTGCAGCTATTGCATCCAATTCAGTTCCTCTGGCAGCCAGTATGATCTGATCATTCAACATCTGCTATAGAATAAACATATTAATGAAATGGGACTGTCTTAGAACTGGTTGCATGCCTACAGGGAATTACAGAGAGGGCCAACTATACTGGGGGTAGCACAGGAATGAGACTGTCGATGAAAGTAGTTTTGGTGAAGCAAAAACTGAAGCACTAAAGATAGCAGGAAATAAGTTTGGGAATATAGCGCAGAAGAAAAAGTTGTCCAAGACTCAGTGGAAAAACACAATTCACAGAGAATCCAAGAAAAAGAAATGTGTTGCTGATAATGTTATATGAATAAGTTGCTATTAACCTCTGTATTATGTCAAAATGGAAGAGAGTGTCCAGGCATCAGCACGTGGCACACAAAACATACTTTTTGGTTTTTTCCTTAAGCCCCCGCCTTTCCTTCCTCAAAAAACCCCACATGTATTCATGAATGTTTTGCAGAAGAAAAGCAGACAAGCATCACAAGATACATTTCTTTCTAATGTTCAAATCCAAAAGCCTTTCAATATCCTAAAATTAAATATGCAAAATAAAAAAGCATTACCATTGATTAAACTGGAAAGATAAATGGAATAAATAACATCCATTAAAGGTTCCCGTTATACTATAGAAAGCCATTCAGCACACAGATCTAGTACTTATGTATGAAAATCCAATTGACACAATAGACTATAACCATTCCAAAGCACCTATTATAGCCCATCGTGTAAATGGTTACACATAATGACACAGCCATTATGGTCTGTAGGGCTCTGGATCAGTGAATTGAAATTCCTTTAGGTAGAACAGACTTTGAGAAAATAGGCTCAAAGGAGCTGTTACAATAAACTATGTCAAGACCTATCTTAGTAACCCTCAATTATACATTAACCCATTAACACACGTTGAATTGCTAAATTTTGGAAAAGTTTAGTTACCTACAGTACAGAAGCCAGCATTAAAAGTCAGTATTCTTGAATATGTACCATATAGATATCACTGTCCTTTACAGTTTCAAGTAAGAGAATAAGCTGTTTCAGATGCCAGTTGCAGATAAATCTTAGAGGGTAGATTTCCTTTTTTAGAATCATATAATCACAAGATCATTTTGGTTGGAAAAGACCTTTGAGATCATTGAGTCCAACCATTTACATATAAGCGCTATAGTAAGCATGCAATACTGAGAATCTCATGTATTCTTTACACAAATTTCATTTTTATTTAAAACTATCATACCTATAATTAGGTAAAAAATGCTATCTAAATACTGGAATAAATCAACTAATTGAAAGAAAAACGTGCCTTATACAAAGTAACTAAAGAATAATGGAAATAATATGTCTGATATTGCATTTATAGGAGAGTCACCAGCTTAAGGAAGGGCAAGAAGCACACTTGGACTCAGTGGGAAAAAAGACAGGCCCACAGCAAATGAGCAATAGCACTGAACCTACGATCCAAGTCTAGTTCTTTTCTTCAGGCCTTGGGGGAACAAACGCCATACATTGTTCAAGAGCATAAGCACTGGCAGACAAGGGCTTAAAACAACTATGACAGTTACAAGGATATGCTTCAAGACGCATCTCAAGTGTAAGGTTCTTTCACATGTACTAGGTATGCTTAAAGTATTAGAGGCCTGATGAGAAACCTCACACTATCGCCGGTTAGGGCCTGATTAAGGTGTTTGCTTACAGCATCCAGCTGAGCCAACAAAATGCCTATGAAGTGTGTGGTCCTAACGAGATAGTGGTCTTAGGGTATCTAATCCAAGTGTATGAACTCCCCATGCAATTAATGAAGAATGAGGTAAATGCTTTTAAGAAATTCAGGAAGAACAGTTAAAGTTATCGTGATGTATGGATGATGTAACCACTATATCAGGTTCCTCTGCATAAAAATCTGCCTGTGTCCTTATTTGAATATCTCACTGTGACACGACTTTCCGATTAGAATGAAGTGCATTGCCACAGCACAGAGCCCGACCCAACAGTCAGAACTTGTGCCTTTTTGGAGCTCAGTTGCTGTAGTGTGCAGAGAAACAGAAGGATCAATGCACGTTCTTCCAAGTATCTGACAGAGGGATGGAGGAAAATGGGCGTCCCTGTTCGATCTGGCCATGCTGCTCAAACTGCTGTTACCTGACTTGCCACAGCAGAAAGGAAGAACACTGCTTGTGTTGGCGCTTTTTGTTTACCAGTGAGCAGAACTGCAGCTGTCTCCCATGTTTGTATAAAGAAGACAAACCTTGCCCGTGCTGCCACTGCTCATGTGCAGAGCACGCAAACTGTTGGTGCTGCTGCTGCTGCTCTTGTTCAAATAACCCAGACTGCAAACGCTGCTGCTGCGGGGGAGAGAATTCAGCATGTCAATATTACGAAAGCAAGTGTTGCAGAAGCTCTGTCAACGAACCACATCACTCAAGAACACCAGGAACTGTTCAGAAGTGGAATTAAGGGCTCTTAAAATTTCTTGGAGTTTGTTTTTTCTAATTTACATTATGTCTTAATGGATGTGTTGCACTTAAAAACATATGATCGGTTGGCATCCACAGGATGCCATTTGTCTGAGAAACAGAAAAAGTAGTTTTTTCTTGATAAGAGTGAAATCTTATGCTCATTACTCTGACTGAGGCAAAGACTACTCCAGAATACCACTGCACTTGTAATTAGGACCACCGATTTCCCAACAAAATCCATGAATGGCTAATATATGCTCATACATTCTCGCAGTGTAAAAACCTATGTAGCGACAAGAGAGACGATACAGAGAACCTTAAAACAAGGAGGAAAACAGGAATGTATTTGTAGCAAGGGGGTTGCAGGCAAGGATACATGGAAAATTGGAGTAAAACAAAGAGCAGTAAAACTGCAGTTAAATAGAAGTGGAAGGAAGCAGTTACATTCAGAATAAGACAAAAAGGAGACAAATTATTATAAAGGCTGAAGAAAAGCCGCAGAGATAATAGAAGGAAGCCATAGTAACAGTCTTAGAAGATAAAACTGGAAACCAGAAGAGAAATGGGTTGATTATTAACTGTAGAACTGCTACACCAAAGAGCACTCATAAAAAGATACAGAGGGGAGGAGTGGGGCAGAAACAAACTTATCAGAAGAACTCCAGACTAGAATAGTACCAGGCTGAGAGGAATTGGCAGGACCTCTGGAAATGCACGGTTAATTCCTACCTAGGTAAACTTGAAGACTATAAAGAATCGTAACAGCAACAAAAGATTCTACTCTCTTTAGTTTATTAGGGTTTTTTTACTGTTGTTTAGAGTGACTGAAAAGCAGATAGCGTGGTTGAACATTTGGGGAGAGAAGGTGGGAAGGAAAGCAATAACAACACAGATGCTGAATAGAAGCACAGCGGAGGGCCAGAGCACAGAGGCCTAGAATCAGGTGTCCACCCTGAATAATGATGCTCACGTCAAGGTTATGGAAAATATTCAAGGAGGCATTATAAAATTAATATTGCATTTTTAAAAGGATAAGGCCCACAGGCTAACAGGTAGGTTAGGACTATCAAGATTTGAAGAGAACAGGGATTAGCACATCCTGAAAAATCAGTCCTCTTCTAAAATAATAATTAAAACGATCCCCATTTGAAAGTCTTTGCAATTAATATAAAGAATCAGTAATAATAAGGCTGCTACTAACACTAAGAATTAACTTAATTAATTCTAGAAACAAGAAATAATTCAGAGGTGAGTGATTTCTTAAATGACTAAAAACTAGAATGATCGTATGTAAATGTGAATTACTATGTTAGGCAGAAATATATTCAATATTTTTTTTTGAAATGGTGAAACACAGTTGTGCTACTTTCTTGAAGAAATATTTCATCTTGAAAATGTAAAGGAAAAATAATTTGACATTTATTAAGTTTTCATTAAAAAGAAAATATTCTAAAAATATTACCAAAATTGTTGTAAAAGAAAGTATACCTTCTGAAACAAAAAGAAAGGGTTTCATTTGAATTGCACAAAATGCTTTTCTCCACTCTAGTTATTGTTTCTATTTTGAAAAATAACCAAACAAGAAAAGGAGCCAAAACACATTTCATTTTATACTAAACCAAACTGTATTCTTTTCATTTGGCCACCGGCAATAATTCAACCAATTCATACAGACTACAATGACTGATATGCCTGTTTACAGTTGTTGGCAACAGTATTCAACATATATTGAAATAATTATGAAAAGGAAAAGATTAAAAAAATGGATTCTTGATAGTGATAACCCAATTTTTTAAATAAAATAACTGGTCAGAATAAATAATTAAGTATGGTATGCAAAGCAGAACTGCTTATGTTATAATTTTTTATCTTAGATGGTACATTAATATTCAGATCTTTTTGTTGGAGGTTTTGGCGTTGGGTTGTGGTTTTTTTCCAATTTTGTTTAGGTCAAAAGATGTCATGTCAAAACTTAGAACTAGGAATAATGCAGCTGTCATTACATCAGAAAGGAATGTCTCCAGACACGCTTCCCATGACCAGCTTGCCTGTCCACTGTGTAAGCAATTGTTTCTCCAGCCATTTATGATGCCATGCAATCACTGCATTTGTGAGAAGTGTACAACTAAAACCAAGACCAAAGCTGAAGTAACTGAAGACTTTTATGTCATCGTATGCCCAGTGTGTAGCAAAGCACATTCCCCTACACAAATAAGAATTACCTCGGAGCAAAACTTGCTAAGAAATACATGCACAGACATGGCTTTCTGAGGTGGAGATTTGACCATAGCGAAAGACCAGTCTGCTGTGAAACTTGCAGGGAGAGAAGACTGGCAACCAAAAGATGTAGAACATGTGGAATTCATTATTGTAATGAACGTCTGCATTTAAATCATAGCTCAAGACCATATTTTCACCAAAGCACATCAAGAAGATCATGAACAGTGATGCTGCTTACTACACAGCGACTCAAATGTCTCTGAATACTGTCTGGATGACCACGAACTGATCTGTGGGTTCTGCAAGAACTCACTGCACAATGATCGTGAGATTATTCCCTTGGCAGTTGCATATTCAAGAGAGGCTGCTTCCTTCTTTGATACAATTGCAAAATGTAGAAAAGGTTTGTATTTCTCCTGCTTCTCACACTTCCCCATGCTTCCTTAGGAAAGAAACTTGAATATATGGTTGACAAGCTATACTAATTCTCTGCACAGCACAAGAGTCAGAAAGGTGGTGTGTTCCCCCTGTAGAAACACAAAAGGAACAAGCCCATAATTGTGGCATCATGAGCCAGACTCAACTATTAGGGAATGCAGGATCTGTACGTGGGATGGGAACAGAAATGTACAACTAGGGAGGGGAACCTTCATTTCATACTGCAGCATCCAGCATGGAATAAAGACCAATTCCATCTGCAGGATAAAATAGTGAATATTTTTTGATGAGAAATATATGCTTGAAGAGTAACTGCTTATTCCCCTGCTGGCAAGTTACAGATTGTCCCTCTTCAGTCAGTTTTATGCTTATGCCCGTGCTGACTAAGAGACAAAGCGGTCACGTTTTTCTGAGGTAACGCAACAATGTCGCTCCTTTTAACTAAGACTTGATCCATAGTAACTAGGGGGCTGAACACAGACCAGGATTTTATGAATTTAATTTTCATCTTTGCACATAACTTCACAAATGTTGGGGACATAATGAAGTTGCATGGAAAATAACATTCAGAAAGGTAAAAGTGAACCATGACCAATGATAAACAGCTGGAAGCATTAAATTCTCAATTTTGAAACAGTCTTAAGTTTGAGAAAATAAGTGATGTAGAATATTTGTGCATGATTTTGTAACATGACATTGTTTCCTGATGTTAGCTGAATGCCACTGGAATTTACTATCACCCTTTGGCAATTTTGATTCTGTTCCTTCACAGTTCACAATTTTTAGTGTCAAAAGAGTTAATCACACCTTCACATAAAGGCCACAAGAGGAATGTACCGGCATCCACAGACATAATGTGGGCTATGCAGGCACATTTGCTGCCGTTATTTTAACTTCATATTGGCAAAGTGAATTTTCTAAGATCATATAGAGCTACAATAAATTAAGCTTTAGGATTTTCCATGTAATGAAGTAAAAATTATCAAGCCCATCTTGGGGGAGACAAATTTGTGTAACTGAGGAAATAAATAATAAATTGCCAAATTTTATACACCCAAATGTGAACACTTTAACCCAAACAACTTCCTTCAGGGCTTACCAGCAGCAGAGATGAGAGAAAAATAGGAGAATCCTTACTCTTGCCCCATGCTCTACCAAACCTAATTTTTTTTAAAGCTAAAATCTATCATTCTGCCTCTTGTAACAACTACAATTTAATATGCATTTGGAACTACTGACCTGATATTTATTTTTTTTACAGTATGCCAAGGAGTTGATAATGATCTAATGGAAGATATCCTGTTAAAAATTAATTTCAAGACCTGTAAGGACACCAGGAGGAAGGAGATCAGAAATGGATTCCTAAAATTACTTATAGTTCTTCATGAACAAGAAAAGGAGATAATGGAGTTGCTTGAAAACACTGAACATAAATAGCAGAAAGAAATTTCAGAATACATAAACTATACATCCAGACAGCTGTCATATATGGGTGGCCTTATTCAATACTCTGAAGAGGCTCTTAAGGAGGAAAGTCAAGTCATGTTTCTGCAATCTGTACACTGCTTAGTGAAAGAAATAAAAACTGCAGTTCCTTCCATTTTCCAACCTAGTCCACGTCTAAGAGACAATACCTTAAGAAAACTTTAACTCACCTTTGATGAACTTTTCTCCATTTTACAGGGACTTGTCCCATCGCTTAGCAGAATAAAACAGTCAGAAAGGAAAGCGGAAAAATATCCCTATTCTTTTAACTCAGAGATAATGATTCCAAGGCATGTATCAAATACTCATGAACCCAAGCAAGAAACATTGTTCCAAAGCACACCTTTAAATTCCTTGTTTGATTTAGGTGTTCTGTCTAAAGGCACTGTCAGAAGACCAAGCTCTACACCTCCCCATCATCCTACACAGAGTAATGAAGCGTGTGCATACTGAGATACAGCTTGTGAAACTCCAAGAGAAGAAAGAAAATATCAGATCGTTAACTTTTCAAGTCCAAAACCTATAGACAATGAACCAGTCCCTGGATCTGTTCTATATACCAATATCAGACTGCTGTTTACCGAGGTCTGTCAAAGTAAGACATCAATAAATTCTAAATATACACAGGTGACCATTATATTTTCAGACTGTTATAGAGTCTGAACCCATATGAGTTTGAGTAAATAAGACTACATTATCAGATCAAATACTTCATTTGTAGGAGACAACACATTTCAAACATGCCTTTTGAGATAAACTGAAGCATGAACTGATTTGTATCACATTCCTACTGTACTCAATAGGGTTGTTATATTATACGTGTGACATAAATATGTTACTTGGAAAGGTCCAATGCAGAAAGAAATAGATGTACCATGTTTGTATTTAAATATCTGTATGTTAGATCAAATAATTCGATCCTGGTCTTGGCCTTCAATGTGACAACTTCATATCCATGTAATTTTCCTGACTACACATTTCCTAGATGTTAATGAGCTCAGGATGCCAGTTGCATAAGATCACAAGTGCATGTTGCAAAGTGCTGACTGCTGTCTACCTGCATTACTTTTAGTGTATTAGAAGAGGGTACTATGAAATTCCCAGAAGGAAGCTTAGCACTTTTCAAGACCACAAATTGCATATCTTCCTCGTATATGTCACACTATGGTTGGAATTCCAGCTGCACTGGCACTTCAAAATTAAAATCTGCCAAACAGGGGCCTTACAAAAAAAGGAAAAATGAAAATGACCAAAAATAAGGAGTACTTAATTGTGTACTACAGATTTTTTGGTCTTCATAGAGTTACTGGGCTTGTCTCATAGAAGACATGGATTTTTTTGAGGTAGAGTTTTATGAAGTTCCTCATATTGGTCCTGATAACGTTGTCCAGACACAACTAGCTGACCAGCTAAGCCAGCTTTCCAGCCCTCTTGTCCCTTGTCACATTCAGAGAGTAAAAGTCTTAACTTTGAAACAGCATTCAGACATCCCACTCACCTCACGAGTTTTAATGACAAACGACACCTCCCTGGACTGCTCCATTCCTATACTTAAAACACTGAGCTAAGTAGTTTCTTTTTTTTTTTATCTAACACATTGGAATGCTATATTGATTTTACTTCTGAAAATTGTTCTTTCTGCACGCAGCACAGCCATTTTAATATTCCAGAGAAACACAAACTCACTTAACATCTGCTGTAATTTACAGAAGTAGAGAGTTTCATAGCAAATGAAAATGAGACAGCATATATGACAGACTTTTATAAATTTTCTTTTAAAAAATAACTACCTCTGATCCTTTTGCATAATATCAGACTATTTTACTTTACCAGTTACACTATACAGAAAGCTTGGAAGGACTTTGTTTAAAAGAAAATATGGTATTGGATTTTAAGTAGGGGATTTAGTCAGAGCAATATCATTCTTCATGTGTAACAGTTACTAAGTCTATGAGTGAACATAACTGTGATGGTTGTGACAGGTCACAGAAGCCCAGGCACCAAGCTATGAAGAGGAGGAAGGTGACAGAAAGTTTTGTTAGACAGCAGCTACTATTTCATTCGTTGAACTAAAGCCGATGCCATGCCACTGACACCCCAAAATATCAAGCCCCACAAAAAATGTTATTCAACCATAGAGTGTTATTTAGCCTTACAAGCAGATTTCCCACGTCTGTATGCAGCTCTCATAAGCAAAACAGAAAACTGTAGTCTCTGTGGTTTTAGGAGTGAGGGAACTTCTCTCTTCTTAGCCCAATAGCATAATTGTTGCCTTACAGCTGAATCACAGATGCTCAATTTCAGCTATTTGTCAGTGTGTGAAACACCATGAAAGTACCACTATATCCTTATTACATGATCATGGAATCTGCTACACATGGCATGATCTCTTTGCCCAAGAAGAGTTCAATACAGTTGACTCAATATATGCTCCTAACACCTCAGGAAGTGCCTGAAGGCATCCAACGTATCTGCACAGGGCTGACAGATGACACAAGACCTGGAAGATGCGCTTCTAGAGCAGCAACTAGGAAGAAAGCAGGTTACCCTCGAACATCTAAACTGGCAAAAGATGTTCATGATTTTGGCAACTGGATCCTAATTTTAAAGTCAATTGAAGGCATTACACTGCACTACTTTGGCTAAGGGAATGAACAATAGAGGGGATATTTCTGAGTATGTGTTGAGGTTGTGGAAGATCCTGGATGAATGACAGAAGCTGAAGGCTGCCTTGTCGACCAAACTGATGTATTAAACAGCCCTGGTAAACCATGCAAAACTGTCCCACAAGGCAAGTGACAAGGAATCCTCTAAAGATGAAATTCAGTGTTCCCTGGAGACTTTCAACAGAGTAGGCAAACATTTGTTGCCCCAGAGACAAAGGATTTGGCTGTGTCTGCCACAGGAGGAGGAAAGAGAAGCACTAAGGATGCAGTTAGAAAACCAGGAAGGTAAAATGCTGGAATTCTGCAATCCTTGCTGTAGTTGCTGCCAGAACTACCACTCTTGGAAGAGGTGCTCCCCCAACCCTTCTTCTCAACGACAGCAGCAGCCTGCAGCTGTTCACCAGGGGGCTGCTGCCACAAACGCCAATGGACTTTGTATTCCTTAGCTTGTCTCTTGAGACTGCTAACCACAGGAGGAGTGACAATTCTAATGATGGTTTCGCTGCTTTTTAACTTTTCATCATACTCTTGTCAATAAAATCTTTCGAAGGAGATTTTTCAGAATTACCTTGGAAGCCAAATGCAAAATGACTTTTAATAGGATGTGGGCTTCTAAATCCTGTGGTCATATCTGAAACTCTCTCACTAAATGACCAGCTGCCAGAACCTAATGGCTATATATTGTATTAATCACTGCAATGTTTGCTACCAGACAATTGATTACCTTCAACATAAGGTTTTTTTAAAGAGCTCAACTTCCATTTTGCCTCCAAAATATGTACTTAGACTTTCCAAAGTTTATCATGTATAAGACAGTTTGACTGCTTTGAAAATACATCTGTGTTAAGCTCTTTTGAAAACAGACACTAATTAAATCCTGTCCCCAAAATAATAAGTACCTCTTCTGTACTTTAATACATTCTTGTTTTCTACTTGCAGATAATCACTTCAGATGAATATGGGAAAATCGAAGACAGGTGGGAGAAGCAGAAGAGTATTCGGGGTGCTCTGCACACACCAAATACATAGACTAAGAATGAAACCAGGGATTCCTTTTTTTTTTTCCTTGAAGTGGAAAACATGCATGCTTTCTTATGCAATATCCCATTTTCCACTGAAGTTAGCAGCCAGAGATCTAACAGTGAGCTCTTCAGATTATTATAGCTTTCTGGCAAAAAAATAATAATAAAGAAAACCTGCCTTTTCATTAGCTTTTCTTTTTTTGCAGATGTAACACCAAGACCTAAGGAAAATGCTATGCCATGCATGAAAATATTGTATAAAACCCATTATACCTGAGCGACCTTTGCAGCTTCAAAGGAAATAAATGACATATTTGCATTGTAAGTTAACATTCCAATTACGATTCCCTATGACACCATTCAATACCAGTTCATAAAGAGCTGCAAGAGCCTATATCACACTTTGCATACTTTTAAAGTGCAGGATAAGTTACTCTGTACCTATACTCTTTTGGTCTCAGCCTCACTCAGCTGAAGTACAATGCATACTCACATAGAAGCACAAGAGTGAGGACAGACAAAATTGTATCTCCTTATGCACTTGATGGTTAGGTTTACTTGACTGTTGTGAAGGTCACCTATGGGAGTTGCAGAGTATCAATTTGTTAAAAGTAGCTGCAGGTAAAATCAGGAGAAGTCACAGCAGCTCTGAGCTGATCCACTGAACAGGAATTACTAGATCCACTACAAGTTACCGTGTTGAGATAATCAAGAGTAATAACTAATATCCTTCTACATGCAGGGATGATCTTGCATGGTTCCTTTCTTTCATTTTAGTCATACCAACCAGGTACGTGTATCTAGCGATCTAGCTATATTTTTCCATAGACACACATATATGTACTTACACACATCTCTCTCCATATGTGCTTGCACATATACACACACACATATACATATATGTGTTTAAGTGCATTTACAACTCCTTTTTCCCCAGTTCTATCAAGTAGCGCATTTACATGGGAATGGAAATAGGATCAGAGCCACTATTAGCTTTTTTAAACCTTTTCTGTGCATTTATATGTTTGCGTCCTACCTTCAGCACAGAACAAATCCATTTATGGAAAACCGTGTATTATGAATACCGCCCATGAATCTTGGCCCTCCTGCTACCTTCCTTCAGACAAACAATAAAACTTAGGTATATTTATTATTCATATATCATTTTTCCATTGCACCTTTCATTTCTGAAGTTCTGGTTCAGCTTCGTGTAGTTGCTGCAAGATAGTAATAGTCTACCCACTTTATGCATGGTTAATATGATAAAAGAAGAGTCTGGACAAAAAGGCAACAAAGCCAAAATCTGAATCGTGAGAGCACTTAGTTCTGTATCTTGTGCTGGCCAGTGAGCTATTAGTGATGCTTCAGTTAATGTGTGTGTTCTTGCCAGGACTCTGCTCAGTCTTACCTTGACAGAATACTATGAAGTGTCTAGATAGGAGTAAAGGCTATTAAAAGAGGTTTGAACTTTCAAACCTATTGAATAATTACAGCAGTGTCTGATTTTGAGAAGCTTATTCTGGAACATTTAAAAGGGGCCTGACCATCACACATGAAAAGCACCTACAATCTAAAACTTCTGCTAGATTTTTGTAGAAAACTAAATGTTTGAGCTCTCCAGATAGTAAAAGCCCAATTGTTCCTTCAATACTCATGGCTTTTTAAACCCCTTTCCCAGACAGCAACGTTTTACGCCTATTGCAAGGACATGTGAGATTTTGCTGATGGTCTATAGTTCGCCAGAAGCTCACCCATCTGGTATTCGTTTTAGTATATTTCTCTGTAGATGGATAAGGCTGCAATGTGGATCAACTGTATAAAATCCCTTTGCACCCCCTGGCTACCCATGGATAATAGCAGCCTTCTGTACCCAGCAGTTCCTAAGAGATGCAATTTGCAGTACACAGTTCTGTGCAACAGCCAAGCAAAGCTCCAATTCCCATTTCATGTAAACAGTGACTCAGATCACTTGAACAGGGCAACATTTTATCAATATCACTAAGAGATCAGAATCAGTCCAACGCTGCAAGGTTTAAGATTTTTATTAATTATTGTGGGGCTGCTGGAAGCCTATGTTTCTCCTCAAACAAATTACCTCTCAAACATCTCTATCTCGGCTCGCTTTGCCTTTTTTTTTTTTTCCCCAGGGTTGCCTCTTTCTTTTCAAGGGAGGAAAAAAATGCGTTAAGTTCTTTACATACAGTTCAGTGCCTGCCTATTGTAAGCACAGCCAAATCCCATAGTGACTGAATGTCTACAGCCCAATTTACTGCAATCCTCCTTCCAATAAGCAAGCAGGGCAAAGAATGGAACGGTTTTGCTTATCTACTGCTTGCTGCTCAGTTGCAGCAATGGGTAGGGAGGCAGCACCATCTCTCACCCTGTGCAGACATTTTTCATCTGCATGCTCTGAAATTGAAATTTTGAGATGTTTATAAATAAATAAAAACCTGCCTGTATTTAATGCAGTGTAATATTTGCATAATTACTTTTCAAGGTAATGAGTTTAACAGAAGCCAAAACACAGAAGGTTGAATATCTTTAGAGCAGCCTGTGCCAGCAAATGAACACAGAACTCTTGTAAGTATCAAATTGCAGAGCAATTTAGAACTGGCGTAATTTATTTAGGGAACAATAAGCATCTATTTGTGCTGGGCCAGTGACCTAGGTGAATAAATGAAAGACATATATGTAATTGAATATTAGATGAGCCATCATTTCATTTCACCACCATTTGTCTCTTGGAATATCCGTAACCAACCCTGCTGAACAAAACATTACAAAAAAATGTGGCTGTCAAAGTACCTCCTCCAAAGCCAAGCAAACAGCTGTGCCGAAGCAAATAATGACAATTTGAAAGAAAATATTCTGAGATGGTGGCTCTCTGCTTTGTTAAGTGTGAAATCAAGACGAACATCAGTCTAACATACAGAGATCTAGTCAGTGGCATCTCTGCATTCCTAGATTGTAAATTAACTGGCAGGTGGGAGATAGATCGGAGGTGCAGCTGGCTAACCTGTATTGACACAAAGCAACCAACCAACCCACCCTGCATAGCAAACCCCGATATATTTGGGCATCAACTCTTAAGCCAAGGTACTACAATGTTTTATCATCAGCTTGCCATGTAACCCGTCAGGAAGTAATTAGCATCAATGGTCTGCAGTTTCTTCTTCAAGAATATTTTCAAGACCATTATAGAGCTTTGGAGAACATTGGTTCACCTGTAAGACATTCTTTCTACACAAGAAGTAGTAGTGGTCTTTGGGAGCCTAAATGTTTAACTGACAATTCTGACTGAAAATATTCCCAATGTTTTCTAACATAGCTACTGTTCGTAATACGATGAGACACACATCGCGCCTCTGTACAATGTGTAAAAGTGACTTGATAGCTGAACTGAAATTCTGAAGTACACAACTACTGATAAGTGTTCTTTTAAGTCACAGCATTTTAAGCAAATAAAGCAGAGCAACAAATACGCAAACAAATATAAACACACTTTGATATAAGCAGTTGGTGTAACACAAAATTTAAATCAACAGTGAATATGTTACATATTGCAAAGCTTGTTTTTTTTCAGGGACAAAACTGATTCCAATGTACAAAGCAGTATGAGAGAGAATCCATAGGGCAATGATCGTCAGTCTCATCCAGTGAGGTACATTTCAGCTAAAGGAAGAGACAGAGGACTTTTTCTTCAAAATGACATTTACTGAAGCATGCAGGTCACAGGAAATGCAACCTATCACCTTGGAAGCTCAAAACAGAAATGTCTTGTCCCAGCCAGAGACTCAAGAGAAGTGACCAGAGTAGTTTGACCAGACCAAACTATCATAACCATATAGTCTACCTATAGCTCAAAAAAACTAGGAAATATTTTTGCTTTTGTTTGCTGGAATGAATTCTAGCTTTGTAAAATGTGAATGATTTGCTTTCTCAGCTACACAGAATTTGTGTTTCAATCATTTCATTATTTTGCTAGATTCAAAGTAGTTCAAAAATTCATATGAAAATTTGCTTCCTTCCCCTGCATTTCTTTTGCCATACATATGTTAAACAGCAATTCAAAGAGAAATCTCAATTGTCAAGAGTTCTCGGAGCCATGCATCAATCTTTTTAATAGAGTTCACCGGGTTTCCCCCCCACTTTTTACAATAGTAACTCAGACAGACTCTATAAATTCTGGGATTTTGGTCTGCAAATAAAAATCTCCTGGACGTGCCCTTGCATTTATAAATGTGTTAGTTACTATGAGATATTTGCATTGCTTACTTTTAACAGCTCATGGCAGGAAACAAATCATAGTAAATCCAAGATCAAGTCATTAATTCTACTGCAACTCAAACACAGTAAGAATATTTCACAAGACTCACGAGCTAAAGTGGGAAAGGTCTCAATTTTTTTTTAAAAAGACCCTCAAAGCTTGGATTCCCCAAAGCATTTATACACATCAGTGACTACTCTAGGATTTTTTATTTATTTTTCTCCAGCAAACACTTTGAGCAGAAATGACATTGTATTTTCTGGCAATTTCACCCTTTGAAACGTTCAGCTTTTCATCAGAAAGCCTGCACAGAAAGTATTATTTCTTCATTTTAATGTTAGTGAATATATACCTGATTTGCCCAGACAGCTCTGAATGGGCTAACTCTGGTTCTCCCAACACTGTTTATCTGAAGGTTAGGAGCCAAAATGGGGGTCATAAGAAAACTTAACCATCCAGAAAGCAATTTTTCAAAGCAATTTTTGAACTTCATAAGACAATATAAACTAATGATGCAGAACTCGATGCTCCAAGAACTCTTCTTAAGCTAAAGAAGCAGTGGTTTTTGGTCATGAATTCTAAGCACCATGGACCCAATTTACAATAGGTGTGCTGAATGAATTGTCTCATACTGAAGCTCACAAAATGATCTGTGTAAGAATAATCAGGTTAGATAAAAGCTCTGCCTAGCATGCTATGCACCATCTGTAACAGTGATCAGCAGCAAACAGAAGAGTATAAGAACAGTGATATTCTCCAAGCCTTCATAAGGTATGGCTTAAGGGTTTTTTCAACCACAGACAGCTTCTTGGCATCCAATAGCTTACAAATATTTTCTTCTAATTTTTCCACTCCAATTTTGAGACCCTGACAACTTTTTGCCTGTATTATATACCTCTATGGAAAGGAGTTTCATCCTTTTCAGCAGCAAAATCAAACCTGAGTTTAAAAGTTCATCATACTGGCCTTGTGTTTAAAATTTCTTCCTTCCAGATAAAGCATCTAACATTGTCTAATTTCTCTGTAAATGTCTACAATCAAGTAAAAAACAAAATATTTCCAAAGTATAACTCACATGGTACTAAAGTAAGACATCTGCAAAGGGACTTTCTAACAGAAGCGCCAAGTGAATCAAGGTAAATCTTGTGTTAAAAACTTATGAGGGACAATGTTTGGAAACTTGAAAGGAAAAAGGTAATATTCATGAGAGTCAAGCTTTTCCATTATTTGCCTTGGTTGATACACATTTACATGTGCTTGGGTGATCTTCTTTTAAAATTAGCACTTGCCTAGCTTTCTTTTGGGCAGTTATACCTTCCCAATTTTCCCAAGATTTATTTAGTAGATTTGTGGACAAGAAAATGCTTTAGACAATTCTTTTAAAAACTCTGCAATACAAGTTATCTCTACCTGCTAAATTTTAAAAATTTCATTTTAGTGAATTATGTTTATCATCCTTGCTGTCACCAGTGAAAAATAAAATAGAAAACTATCTCGAGGATAAATCATGGAGTAGTGTCTGGGAGCCAAGCAGAAGAAAGTTCTGCGTTTCCTGCACTTCTATAAATTGACTCTACCTGAAGCACTGCATCCAGCTCTGGAGCCCCCAACATTAGAAGGACATGGACCTGCTGGAGCGGGTCCAGAGGAGGACCACAAAGATGATCCGAGGGCTGGAGCACCTCTCCTGTGAGGAGCCTGAAAGAGTTGGGGTTGTTCAGCCTGGAGAAGAGAAGGCTCCAGGGAGACCTTATAGCGGCCTTCCAGTACTGAAAGGGGGCCTACAGGAAAGTTGGGGAGGGACTTTTTACTGGGGCATGTAGTGATAGGACGAGGGGGAATGGCTTTAAACTGGAAGAGGGGAGATTTAGATCCGATATTAGAAAGAAATTTTTCACTCTGAGGATGGTGAGGCACTGGCCCAGGCTGCCCAGAGAAGCTGTGGCTGCCCCATCCCTGGAGGCGTTCAAGGCCAGGCTGGACGTGGCCTTGGGCACCCTGGGCTGGTGGGAGGTGTCCCTGCCCATGGCAGGGGGGGTGGAACTCGGTGATCTTCAATGTCCCTTCCAACCTAAACTATTCTATGATTCTATGACTTGCCCCTAAGGGTGCATTGTGATAGGAGGTTCGAAGCGGATGAGGCCCTCACACTGTGGAGCAATTTTGTAAAAATTCTGGTGATTTTCTCTTGTAGAGCTCTTTTCGCATCAAACACTTTCTTAGTGAATTATTCACAGAGAAATAAACTTCAAATGACCCCTCGTTCATTTCCTAGCTTTGTTATAAAACTAGAAATCAAATCATCACAAGCTTATCCAGCCAAACAAATAAACACCTACTTGTCTAAGTTAGTTAAACACATTAAAAGTAGCAAAACCAAAATAAAACAAGAAAAAAAAGCAGCCCTTTCAGCTGAGCTCATTCTTAATTAAACACAACAGATCAACTGTGCTATGCACCTTAGGTAACTACAAGGGCTACAGAAAGCTCTAGATTAGATTGCTGTATATCATTCAGAAATCTACCAGGAATTTTGGTTGGCTACACGAATGTTTTGCTTTAGGTTTCCACATGGAGTTTCTTTAGATGGTCAATCAGAGACAGATGTTTCTGCTCACAGTTTTATTACCCTTAGCCTCTTCTGAACCTTGTTTCTACAAAGCAAAAAAATGAGTTATTTCTGAGCGAGGAAGCGAGATTGAGAGAGCGATTTAAAAAGCCCAAGGTAATATACATCCAAAGGTTGGGAATGTTTGCCCCCTCTCAAACTCAAATCACTTCCTGTTCCCTACCAGCAAATGTATTTGACAAACAGAGGCATCTGTGATATTAAATGCAGCACTTGAAAATGGTCTTTTGAGGACTACATTATAGAGCTTTTGTGTCCCAAGCACCACAGGTTTTAGTGCCTGCCAAAACAGAGGTACACGACAGCATCTTTCCAAGGTTGAACAGGAGGAGGAGGAACATAATTTGTTAATTGTGTATAGCTAGGGTAGAGGTGTATTTATTCTCACTGTCCTCAGAGACGCACTGTTAACACAACACCCACGGTGGGCTAATAAACCAGCCTGTTCAACTAAACTCCGTATTATGCTAACACAATAATGCAACATTTTATTAACATGGGAAATGGCAGAGTTCAGTTGTGTCTGCTCAGATCAGAAGTCTCTCAAGACTATAGGAGGGTAGACACAACAAGCACATAAATAATGGAAAAACATGAGCTCATCTATTCAGCCAATACAAATTTTACTCATTTCTTATTTCCCAGACCTAATTAAAAAAAAAAAAAAAAAAGAGGAAAAACCAAACAACTTCTGCTACTATATTACTGATTTTTCTGATGACTTCAGGGTGCTGTAACCTCTGCAATGCTACAGTGCCCTTCTCATAATAACATGAAAGGAGGGCAGGGTAACGACCCTTCTTTCTTTCCCACACACCAGAAAGTCTCACAATTCAAGATCTCAAAGTTGCAGAAGGGGGTAACTATTGCCAGACTTTAAAGTGCAAACAATTACGGAGGAATAAGAGGGCTTCTGCATCCTTCCTTGTTGCTACCTGCACAAAGACCAGAGCTAGTATGAGCCTTTAAAAAAAAGGTACATTTTTTTTAAAAAAAGCTACTTTACCTCTGACAAGTCAGTACAACTTTTATATTCAGTTTCACTGAATACACTTGTAAATTATTTTAATACATCAGGGGAAAAAAAAAAATCCTTTATGTACAGTATAGTCACATTTCCATTACTTCAATTTCCTTCCCTGGTTTGATAGAAATGCAACTAGAAAGCTGAGGACATTTTGCAAAGTCCAGTATTTCAGTGAAAAGCATTTTCAGGGTAGACCTTGAGCAACCTTAACCATAACTTATCTGATCAAAAACCTGCAACTAAAGCTTTGCACAAACGGCTGGATGTAGCTAAAGATAAAGCATATAACATTCATTTCATCACCCAATAAAAGCCAATTTCTAGTTCGCTGTATCATTACTCCAATTTCAAATGCAAACCTTGGTGCTCAACAAATGAGAATAATTCTTATTTCAAGGGCTGTTTTCTCACCTTCTGCCAATGTGAGATTAGTCAGCCTGACACGTATTGGAGAAACTGAAAGTGCTAGAGATTTGGAAAGGGAATGGATGACAATTTCATGGTAATTGAATACTAATTATACTTATCTAGCAAATAATCGCTACATGATCAATGTTTCATTAAAAAAAAGGGTATAGACAAAACACCCTTCATTTTCCTTAGCATAAAACCTGATAAAAATATACATATATATCTCCTCCTGGCTACTTTATACAGTCCTTTCTTCCTTAGGCTCCTAATTCCTGCCTACAGATTACATATAGCAGAATATATACTCACTGCTCTGGCCTGAATTTGGCTGGGCGTAGGGTACCTAAAAAGCAGATGTTGCAATACCTGCACCTCTTCTGTGAAATGTGATGTTCCATTTATTATAAATTCACTTATCCCAGGGACTGTACATGTTACCCAGGGAAGGTATGAGTTTAAAAAACTCATGTAGCTTTCCTTTCAAGAGGCAGGCATAACCTGCTTTCTCTCATTACTTTGTACTTTTGAAGGTAAATAACCTCAGCTAGACAATCTCTCTGAGAGCACATTGCTTGGCTCAGTTTCATTGGCTAGCCAGGCTTGCTAAAGAATATGTTTTAATAGGCTACCATCTGCAACCTTCCCATTATAGTCTCCTTTCCAGGATGTGCGATATGTGACAACTTTTCTAAATACGTATAAGAATAATCTACCATCCAACATTATTTCAGTGACACATGCTGGAATTCAAATTATGTCATTCCTTTCTAGAAAGCAAATGACCATAACCTCAAGGAGGAAAGTAATTCTGAGAGTTATGACGTATTATGATATATTTCAACCTTAGTTTAAGTCCTTAAGTTAAAACAAAATTAATTATGTAGCATCTGGGGCATTCAGAGAAAGGCAATGAAGCAAAAAGAAACAAAAATTTCCATGCACTTGGAACTTCCCTAACAAATCTTGCTCCATGTTGCAAGCGACTAAGAGCTCAGTTTCAATTCTCTTCTGCCTCCTGCAGCTAGTAAGAATGGGGATGTCCACTAATGCGTAGAATCATAGAATGGTTTGAGTTGGAAGGGACCTTTAAAGATCATCTAGTTCCAACCCCCCTGCGGTGAGCAGGGGCATCTTTCACTAGATCAGGTTGTTCAAAGCTCCATCCAGCCTGACCTTGAACAATTCGAGTGATAGGCATCCACAACTTCTCCAGGCAATCTGTTCCAAGTGTCTCACCACTCTCATCCTAAAGAATTCTTTTGTACTTCCAATGTCATTGTCATTTCTTCAGTATCTTGGATTTTAGAAGTCATAGGGCTTGACAGTTCTCCCCAGAAGTGCACTTGAGCACTTCATTAACAATATGTAATATGCTTTTTAACTGTCCTGTGAATTAGAGAAGCAGAATGGGGAAATTCTACATTCTTCCTCAAAGTAATTCAGGATACATCTAGGAAAGGAGATATATCACCTCTCCTCTTCCCCGTAGGAGGATTGCTTTGCTTTGTTTGTGTTCTGAGCTCCCAAATCTAGAGGTAAACTGCAGAGGTCTGGCACAAAGTCTAAGACCTAGCCCTGTTACCCCACTCCAGAGCTTATTTACTCACACCACTATTGTCATGTGGCTCTTGGTGGACTTGAAAATAGAATTAATAAAAATACTAAGTAGATCAGCTTTAGTGTAGAAACAAAATCACCATTCTGATAAATGGAAACTAAACTGATTTGTACCCACTTGAGGTCTTACTGTTCTCAAACTTTTTACTCAATTCAATGACAAATATCTTTTAGCCTCCCACAAAATTAGGTAGATTTTTTCACCAAAACCATGTATGTATTTTTACAGGTTAATACTCTTTTTTGAAATACATACGTTAATGTGGCCTAGCACATGTTTTTCTGTTCTATTTCTAAAACTTCAACCCTTAGTTTCATTGAAACATGACAGTATTCTACCATTGCTAAAATCTAGATGAATAAGCTAAAGGTATTTGGCAACAATTACCAAATGATGAAACAAGTCAGCGTATTGTATTACATAGGAAGTAAAGCAGATTTAATTAAAACATCATTCCTTGGATATGTGCAGAGGTTTCTTATCACCTATAAACTGAAATAACAACTTTGGTGTTCCATGAAAGCAGACAAGATAAGAATATAAGATTTATACAATATATGAGAAGAAAAAGGGAAGAGAAATATAACAGCAATATGACATGTTGCTAATTTAGTACAAATTTTGGACTCATAAGATGTTTCATATTAAATGTCCGGTTTCCTTAACAATAGCACACCAAGGTGCAGAACAATGAGTATACACTGAAGGCGTTATGTTTATATGATTATGATACATGCTTCCGGACTAATCTCTCTGAAAAAGATGCAACGTAGATATTGGAGCAATCCAACAGATCTAGAGAATATTTGAGGTGGGGAATTTGTGGATATGGGATGGGAGAGAGGAGGATATGGATATGTGAAAAGAGGATATCAATGGCATCAATGATTGACAAAATTTATTTCAACCACTTTTTCAAACTGAACAGAGCCTGAGGCCAAATTTCCCACTTTGTAAATAAATGGACTTGGAGTAAGAGATACGCTTTGCTGTCTTTTGGTCATGAAACAACTGATCCAGTTCTTATCTTTCTCTTTTTTTTTTCCCTCAAGCTAAAAATCACAGTTGATATATTTCTCCCTCTATATATAAGTATTTAAGGGCTAAATGCTTTCATCCATATCCTGTTGCTTTCGCTTTGGAATCAAAGTTAAAACTCCCATCCCAATCAGAATTTGCCTATCCATTAAACATTTCACAAAAATAAGTTATTGCTAGCATCCATGAGATAGAGCAGAAGTTGCTCCAAGTTTTCTGTACTACTTGTGATAAAGTGTGAATGTGACTTGAAAATCCAGTACACTCTAGGCTTCTTACTAGCTAATAATGTTACAGGCATTGACTCAGGATCTTCAAACCCTATTTCACAACACCTCGTTATTTGAAATTACTACTTTCTGCTAGGCTTTTCCTTTCCAACTTAGAGAAAACAGCTTCCCTAAGAGCTTGAAAAATTATTTCTTTAATAGCTCTACTTCCTTCCTTCACAGATACTAATTAATTTTGCACTGGCTTGTGAGCACGATGATTTCATTGTAGAAACATCAGCAGGTCAATAATCAAGCACAGAGAAGGTGCTAGGTGCTGTGGATGAATAACATGATGAAAACAGTTTTTCAGAAGGAAAAATGAAAGAGTAAAGGTCAATATAGCATTTCACACTGATTTTCTTATCCCATTTAAGTATGCAAATCTCAAAGTGCACCAGGGAGGTAAAAATAGGATTTGCGTTGTGAAACTTGGAATTAAAGCCAAGGACCATACTAAGCCAAAACAAATTCTGAAGCTAAGTTAAAGGTCTGATATGAAAGAAAAATGTTTTAAAACAAAATAAAAACTACAACAGGCCAGAATGGTACTTGACCAAACAAATAAGCTGGCCTGGGAAAACATATGTTATTTAACATTAGCTGGACAATGTACTAAAAGAAAGTTCAAAAAACCTTTTCCCTTAGAAGCTTTTTCATACCATATGCATTAAAGTACATTCAACATCAGCATAGGCGTGAGCTCAGAGTTCCCCATGTGAACTGCTACCTGAGGAGACTACAGGCCACGGGTTAGGAAAATTCATGTCCTTATGGATTAATGAATAATAGCAATTTGATTATCCTCACAAGGTGTAATGAAAGTTAAAACTTAGAAACATGTGCAATTGATTTTTATTATCATCCCCCATTATCATCACTTGTCAAAAATCACCTTTTATAATGGACTTCAAACAAATTTTTTACTTAAAGTAATATCACCACTCTTGGACAAAAAAGTAATGGGTATATAGTATTTCACCATACACATAAATTATCTTTGACTTCGAAATCAGAACAGTTCCTTGAATGGGTTTTTTTAGGCAAAAGCTGCGGTTATGGTTAGTGTTCACTGTGTGGTGAATGCTCACTGTTAGGACGCCCAATGTTCATCAGAACCAAAGACATCTAAATTAGAAAATAATTTTGAAATGGTTTACCATAAATTCCATTTGCATCTCAATATTAGATGCAGATTAGGTGTCAAACCTTATGTGCCTGAGGAAAAATATGAACTTTCAGTAACATTAATACAACAATCCACTCTTGCACTATTTTTTTTCTACTAACGCTTCAATGAAATGCAACATTACCTGAATGCAAGGCAGTATTTTTTAAAATGTTCCTAGTTCTGTTAACCTATGCTATTAAGCCTTAATTCTAATTGAATCCTATTCACAAAACTCTCTCAACATTTCTTTGATAAGCCACATAAAGCCTGTTTCTGTCAACAGACTTTTAAGGGTACCTAAACAAGTAAGGCAAAGTCCAGAATGGGGTAGAGCTAATATTTGGGACCTAAGTGTCTTACATGAACTTGGCAAGCACTAACGAGTTCCTGTGCTCACTCTGGTTCCTTCTGTTCTCCATCTAGAAAGAGATCAACTACAATCTGCTGTTAGGTAATCGCTAATGGTAAAGATACTCCAAAGTACATTTTACTTATGCAAGAAAGAAGGGCATTGGCAGAAAAATGTTAGACCATCAGAGCGGGGCCCAATAACTCATATATCTGAGAATATGGGAGGCTAGGCATGAAAAACTGAGAGTCTTTCCTTCTATCCTGCTGCATTATGTATATATTTATATTTATTTATATATATATATATAAAAAACCTGCTGGTTAACATTAATCACCAGAAGATGCATTTTCCATACCAGCTCTCAGTATTACTGACACTTGCATTGTTTATGCACCTCAGTGAAAGAATACCATTTATGAATGGTACCACTAAGGAGCGTGTATGCATCCAGGCATAGTGAGAATAGACCACTACCCTTGATTGCAATACATGGTTTGGAGTGAAATGCTACCCCAGAAACTGGCATAAACAGCAGATGAAATCCAAGACATTGAGCCAGCAATGTGCGATGGCAGCCCAGAAGGCCAACCGTATCCTGGGCTGCATCAAAAGAAGTGTGGCCAGCAGGGCGAGAGAGGGGATTCTGCCCCTCTACTCCGCTCTCGTGAGACCCCACCTGGAGTACTGCATCCAGCTCTGGAGTCCCCAGCGTAAGAAGGACATGGACCTGCTGGAGCGTGTCCAGAGGAGAGCCACGAGGATGATCCGAGGGCTGGAGCACCTCTCCTATGAGGAGAGGCTGAGAGAGTTGGGGCTGTTCAGCCTGGAGAAGAGAAGGCTCCGGGGAGATCTTATTGCGGCCTTCCAGTCCCTAACGGGGGCCTACAGGAGAGCTGGGGAGGGACTTTTTACTGGGGCATGTAGTGATGGGACGAGGGGGAATGGCTTTAAGCTGGAAGAGGGCAGGTTTAGATTAAACATTAGGAAGAAGTTTTTCACTTTAAGGGTGGTGAGGCACTGGAACAGGCTGCCCAGAGAGGTTGTTGAGGCTCCGTCCCTGGAGGTGTTCAAGGCCAGGCTGGACGTGGCCTTGGGCACCCTGGGCTGGTGGGAGGTGTCCCTGCCTATGGCAGGGGGTTGGAACTCGATGATCTTCAAGGTCCCTTCCAACCTAAACCATTCTATGAGTCTATAAGACAAAAATGAAGATAGAATGTACTAATACAATCCTAACATAGACAATGCTATTACCACAGAGCTAGACACAGGTATATAGAAAATAAAAGGAAAACCATACGTTTATTTATTTTATATTTTCTTATATTTCAAACCTATTATGTCTTTCTGTCACCAGCTATTAAACTATTAGGACACCTAGGCCCAGAAGAGTGCAACTCAAAATCCTGTATCCTGGAACTTTGCTTCTATGGGAAAAGGATCTTAATCTGGGGTATTCAAATCTTCCTTACAGTTTTATTCATGTTCAAACCTTTACCCTCAGCCTTTTTTAAAACCTCAGTTTAGCCAGTAGTTAGTTTTAACTCTTCTTCTAACAGATCAATAACTGTCCTTTCCTCTCTGGAGAGGGAGTGTTTTATGGACCTCTCAAGAGTAAGTCATTTCCTATACAGACAAGAAACAAGACCCTGTGACCATTTTATCTGTTCTTAATTTTTCTGTGTAAATGTTAATCTGAGAAAACTTTTATTTTGTTTGGAAAGAGATGTTCAAATCCCAGGTGAAGGAATTTTCAGATGCAGAAACTACATTGCTATGTAAACATAGAGGTTAGCAGCCATAACTGTACAACCACGTAAAAGGGCTTCCTGCATAATGCTAAACATCAATCTAATTAGACATGGTAGAAACAAGATACTCTGCATAAGTAAGGCAGACCTTACTCTTAGTTCAAGAGTGCCATAATACTGAGTTTAAAGTTCCTGTTCAAAATCAGTCAGAATAGGTAGTTGAAAACTGATACAACTAATACAATTGCATCGGTCTTATTTTTTAAATGGGAAAAAGATGTTTTGTCAGAGATGCACATCTGAAGAGACTTTCTGTCCAAAAGCTGTGAGTTAAGGTGCCAAATTACTCCCAGGTACAAATTATTCAAGCCAGACAGGAATCAAACTTGCAATTTTTAAATCAGTAGTCAGACACTTTATTCGTTGCATGGCTGGCAGAAGCATCCAGCTCCTTGGCATTCACTCCTGGTTAACTTAGATATTTCCTGCTCTCATGACATTTCTGAGAAAAAAGTCCTATGTATTTTTTTTTAATTATTTTAAAAGCATAAAATATAATCTTATTCAGAGCTTTTAATTCCGCTGTTTAGAAGTGCAGGGCTCACAGTTGCAACGGCTGAATGTTTTTGTGTTTCAAGCCTGAGGTTGCCTGTATCCTAGACAAATATGGTTTTCAGAAGTGCAGATGGAAAAAATACAAAGCTACTAAGCTAGCATTCAGCTAGAATTCAATGCATGTCCACCAGTCTTCACTAAATAGGAATAAAAATCTCAGCTAAAATTTTAAAATCATAGAATCATAAAATACTTTGAGTTGGAAGTGACTTTAAAGGTCATCTTAAAAGGTAAAAAGGTAAAAAGTCCCTCCCCAACTTTCCTGTAGGCCCCCTTTCAGTACTGGAAGGCCGCTATAAGGTCTCCCTGGAGCCTTCTCTTCTCCAGGCTGAATAACCCCAACTCTTTCAGACTGTCTTCACAGGAGAGGTGCTCCAGCCCTCGGATCATCTTCATGGCCCTCTTCTGGACCCACTCCAACAGGTCCATGTCCTTCTAATGTTGGGAGCTCTAGACCTGGATGCAGTGCTCCAGGTGGGGTCTCACCAGAGCAGCGTAGAGGGGCAGAATCCCCTCCCTCGCCCTGCTGGCCACACTGCTTTTGATGCAGCCCTCAATACGGTTGGCCTTCTGGGCTGCAAACACACATTATCAACTCGTGTCCAGCTTTTCATCCCCCAGTACCCCCAAGTCCTTCCCGAGAGGGCTGCTCTCAATCCCTTCATCCCTCAGCCGGTACTGATACTGGGGGTTGCCCCTGCCCAGGTGCAGGACTCTGCACTTGGCCTTGTTGAAACTCATGAGATTTGCACAGGCCCACTTCTCGAGCTTGTCCAGGCCCCTCTGGATGGCATCCCGTCCCTCAGGTGTGTCAACTGCACCACTTAACTTGGTGTTGTCTGTAAACTTGCTGAGGATGCACTTGATCCCACTATGTTATTGATTAAGATATTAAACAGTACTGGTCCCAATATGGACTCCTGAGGGATACCACTTGTCACCGATCTCCATCTGGACATTGAGACATTGACCACTAGCCTCTTGGTGTGACCATCCAACCAAGCCCTCATCAAAAAAAAAAAAAAAAGAGTTAATTCATTACCTGATGATGTTATAGATTGGTCTTATTGAGAAAACACAAGTCTTACTGCCAAACAAGTCTTCCAAAAGGTTAGAGATCATACACATGCTCCCCTTCAGACAGCAGAGTTCAATTTGATGAAGGGCTTGTACAGTTCATGCTATTCAATAGATAACCAAATAGTTTCAGCTCTGCTTGCTGCTCAATACTGTGCACCTCACTGAGCAATACTCAACAATTAAGGCTGAAGCAGCAGCCACTGAAACAGATATTTGAACTGCTACACAATCAATTGTCAGATGACATTGTTGCGATGGATCAAAAGCAGACAGAGATGTGAAGGAAAAGTACTGTCTAGCAGTCAGCAGTGCAGAAGGTGACAGGACTTGCGTGTATAAGGTAAACTGCGGGAAAGTAAGAGGACCCTGAATATCAATGACCAGATCAACGAGTCACCCAGCTCCCTGTAGCACAATCCTCCTACTGATTAGCTGGAGATACAATTCCTGTTCTTCTTTGACTAAGAGTTATTCTATCTATTCACAGCAAAAATGTTGCTTAATGTGCAGCTATTCAATCACACATGGCATGACCTGAGCAAGGACCTGTCTCCTTGCATGACCGTTTCATAGCAAAAAGGCTGGAGGAAAGGTCTGTTATGTTTTACAGGCAGCATAAACTGCAGCCTCTAAATGGGTTTATAATCTGGTAATTTGATATATTATTAACATAAGTAGGCTGCATCACTCTTACATTGATACCCATGTCAACAAAACGCATCCCTGAGATCTTCCAATGTTTGAAAATGTCTTAGCAACACTTATTGCTAAAGATCTAGAAATATCTGATTGAGAAGAGTTAGCTCTGTCAGTGGGCAGCTGCCAAACAAGGACAAGAACAGTTAACTTGAGCAAAACACGCCTCCCCATTTTAAAAACTTGCTTCAGAAAAAAGAAAAATTCACTCCTGTGCAGTAATTATTCATCTCTGCAGTAAATTCCACAGAACTGGCTTTCAAAACTAATTTTACAGCCTATACACATGGTTCTCTTACAAGTTAACTGAATTTGGTATCTAAGTCTTGACAGTTACTTAAGTAGAAAGGGCAACTTTATGACTTCCAGATACTGTAGATTTTGGTAATATGCCATATATCCTCATATTTCTCCCTCTTTATTTATTCTAGAATAAACTAGAATTCTACAACGTCAAGTAGTAACTTAACCTTCCCTTTAGAAGTAGTACCACCTACAAGTTAACTCAGTTTATTTCACACACTGCATTATTCTTTTTATAGTTGGTTATCTGTAACAGCGAGTATGTTATAACATTTTTTAAAATAGTATATATAAAAGGAGTAACTTCCGCTAGACTTTTTCTCAAGTGAAAGTCCCACTAAGATAGACTTTCTCCTTGAAATCATGTTTGGAGAATTTATTGATCATAGATTAAATCACCCAAATTCTACCTTAATTCATGGCAATGTGAATATACACTTTACACACATTGAAGTGATCTTTTTATTTTTATTCTTATTTTACCTGTCTCACATTTTAAATAGATTATAAATAATCCCAAATTCCTGCAAATAAAATACAAATATAATGTAAAAAATATTCCCAAGTGTTCTCAGAATCCAATTGTATCTTCTTTTATAGCATTATCCTCAGTATGCAAATTGATTATATTGCATAAAATCCTTTGCAGTTTCTGAGCTTCTCTCTCTTTCTTCACCACCTTGTAAAATCTCCTCCCAGAAGCACAGGTAAATCTTGCAAAAATAGAGTTCCAGATAATTAAACTAAAAACCAAGAATGTTTCAGCAACAATGCAAGAATGACAAGGTTTGACTACCCTGGTGAAGTATCACAGGATGTCAGATAGTATGATATTCTCTTAAAATCAACACCTAAAATTTTCTCCAGAAATCAGATATTCAGAACTACTCATGGATAGTACTATAACATAATCTAGGCAACAAACAGCACTTCATCACGTGTTTGAAATGTGTGCTTAGGAAGCATTCTTCCATGAAAAAGGGAAGAATAAAATGATGCAAAATGGCATCTGCATTAACTATAAACAAAGTGTTGTCAGTGGGTTATAGCACTGAACGAAAATCAATAGATCCATTTACCACCATCAAAAAGGTCCCTCACTGAGTATTTCCTTGGATTACGAGATGAAGTCATTTGAAACTCTTGTTTAAGCAAACTGCTCTATTTACTATAAGCTCATATGCTTAAGAAACTCTGTAATTTTAAACAAATGCAGCAATTTATTGTAGTCTGACATGCAGTACTAATTAATATGTTATCACAGTTCAAATGACATTTATAGTTGTACTGAGGTGGTTTGGATTAATCCACTAGGACTACAGAAACACAGTTATAAGTCTTTCTTCAGTGAAAGTCTTGCTTCTAATAAAAGACAATGAGCATGTAGCATCTGGACGACCTCTTAATATTTTCTTCAATACTGAGTTTACAGAAAGACATCAAAATATCACAGGAGACAATACTATCCTGTCTTCCCAAATACAAGAGCCTTTTCATTTTACCCTTTTTTGCATTTTTGAAATCCATGTATTTTCTAAACTGATGCTTTTTCTCTGTTTTATACTACCTACACACTGTACACAATACCCCTGAATCAAATGGAGAATATAGCCCTATAAATGTTTAAGGAAACCATACGTCAGTAAATTCAATTAATCTAATTCATGTATTCCACTATTATTTCACCTCAAGTTATGAAATTGTATAATAAGTATCACTGCAGCTGGTCAAAATACTAAAATGTTTATAAATCTGGAAACATTTTCATTGCGTTTGGGGGGGGAGGGAGAGAGAAAAAAAATTCTCGGGGAAAAATGAATTTTCAAACTTGCAACTTTCCAGAATTGGGATATAACTGTCTTAATACCACATAAAATTCTCAAAATAGGAAACAAATCAAACACCTGATTTAGTACTAAGAAAGATATTCAAAAACTCTAAAACATGAAAGACTCATAGGAACTAGAGATAACTATAGCTGTCTCATCTGACCAGCACTACAACACAGCCTGTAAAATGTGCCTCAATCTTCTTAGGCATCAGTTTTTATTAATAAGATTTCAGTGGGATCCTTCAATTGCTAACCATCTCTGGCATTTAATTACGTATACTACTGATGGCAAACTTCATAAGGTTTCAGTGCTTAGCTGCAAAATCTTGAGAAATTTTTTATCTAGGAGGATGAAAGTCATCTTCTTTCTCAAGACTGATATACTAGCACACCTGTCAACAAATACTTGTCACGAAAGGCATGCACGGCTTTAATGCTTAAATCATGTCATCCTTTACCTATCATGTACTAGATTAAACTCAAAGCCTCATCACAGTAGCGATCATTAAGTTCAAAATAGCTAAAAAATTGCCACTGTCTCCTGGCTTACATCTCCCAAGGCAGCTGCTTTCTTTGGGTAGAATGAAACTCAAAGGATGGGGTAAGGCACATCAGACATAACAGAGTCATCCAATCAGTTATTGCAGACAACCACATCAAATAAGTTTGAACGTAATAAAACCCATCCTAACACCAAATGTGCTCATGTCCCTTCTGCTCCTGTGGACGGCTGCTCCAGAACCTCATTCCATTCATAGCTCTTCTTAATTTCCACCATAAATTTATTCACAGGCACTGTATACTCTTTCATTGCTATGCCAGCATCATTTGTCATTGTAAATATCTCTTCCACCACCACAGTGTTCATCCCTGAAGTTTTTATAGACAAAAATAAGATCTTCTTTCTATCTCTGTTTTTTAGCTTGGCAAATGCCAATTTATATATGAAGATACTGATCCCCTTACTGCCCATTTCTGCTGTTGTTCTGTTCAAGGGGAAGAGAAAGCAAAGTCTTTTCAATGTCTGCCTGCGACTATAGGACTGTCTTCTAAAATCATCCCCTCTGGGAACAAACTTGACTCCTCTAAGGACGGAATGAAAGATACATTTCCTTACCATATGCTATAAGAACGCCTATGCATGCACAAAACCTGTAACGCAGCCTTTAAGAACTAGGCCGTTTGCCTCGGTGTCTTTGCTGCCTTAGCTTGAAAATGTCAATTATAACATTCGTATTTTGCTACAAGCTAGGCTATGCTTTCAGAAGATACAATGCAATCACAGGGAAACTAATTAGGATGGATATTGCCACTAGTTGTTCAGATCACTTAATCAGACTTTTCTGCTTTGAGCTAAGAATGATTTATCATAATTTCCTTGACAAACTAAATGTAATACATAGCACTTCTCATTTTAAGAAGCAGGCTTTTTCTTCCAAGTATTTATCTTTGTTCGAAATGTTCCTGTTAATATCAAGTCTGCAGATGAATCAACTTATATTGACAGGGATAATATATGATTCAAAACTGAAGCTACTGTCATTTTGAATCTTTGGAGAAATATTTTATTCTGAAATACTAATACTTTCAGGATTCTACTCCTACAGTAATTTTCCAAATTAATTGGCAGGTCATGTTTTCATTTCACTGCAATCTAAATAGAAAATGGTTTTGTGTTTTCATAAATCTATTTTTTAAACCATTTCTAAAAGCTTAAATCAGTACATATAATTAATTAAATCTTGAATCCAGCTGGCTCCTTTCTGTAGTATAGAAATGATACCAATCTTTCTGAAGCATTATGTTGCTGGGTAACTCTGTTACAGACACAAGAGAGTATTTTAAATTAATTCTGTCTGTATGTACAAATTAGTATTTGTTATTTACATATACTCCTTTTGGTTTCCTTGTCAATACAGTCATGCCATTTTTCTTTCCAAACTCCCTAGCTCTTTAACATACTCTTCACATAAAAAGCTCCTATAGCTGAGTGCATTACACAGTTCATAGTCACACGGTACATTAAGTGCCATATTCACTGTCGCGAGTTACCTTTTCTTCGTGTTGAACTTTTCACTAATTATGGTTCTCAGTGTATGTAGCAATGTTTGCAATTACTGTTCTCTTTCTCGATAATTAGTAATATTATCTCGGAGCTGTGATGCTTCAGGGCTTGCTAGAAACCAAAAAGTACCTCTACTACTTATTCCTCGCACAAAGGACATGTTACCGCTTTTGCGGATCGTTCTCCCTGATCAAAGGCATTGCCTGGCTAGCCAGCTCTTACCACAGCATTTGCCAGCCCTTGCTATCAGCCACCAGCTTCCCTGCGCGTGCCCCAGACACTGCTGCCTCTGCACTAGTTGTGGCTGCACACCACTGCTGAATTCACATCTGTGGGCAGCATAAATTTGTCGGTTTCCCCCAGTCCACCACAATAGTTCAGTGGCAGAAAGGTCTAATACTAAAATAGACATGAGAATTACTTGGCAAGCTTCAGCGTTCGGCTTTTGGGCGTAAAACTGAAAAAGAAAAAGGGTTGGTTTATAGAATATAAGGAATGTAATTCCCATCTCCATCTGACAACAGGGCTCATTCCTACCTTCTTCAAATACACCTCAGGCAGGAATCCCTTGGTATCACCTAATAGGATAGGAGGAGTTGCTGGACTCAGCTGACCTTCTAAATTACCTGATGCCTGGTCATTTTTACTTCTTGATAACCTTTTACAGATATATTGGTATATACAAATACCGTTGAATGCCACAACTGCATATACAAAGAATTTCTTCTGGCCAGTTCAGACCTAGTCTGAATACTCCAGGAAATACAGGAACTATAAAATACCTTTGCACTCTTCTGGGAGCAGTTTTTTCTATTTGTCTATAGAGTAGTTTTCTATTTGTCTTGTCCATCCTGACAACAAACAGCTCTTATTAAATACTAGTTGTTCATATAGTTTCTTCTATTGGTATTTTCTTTTATATTATTACTTGCACAGCATACCAGAGCAACTTTCCTTACCCCTCTAGGCATGGCTCCCAAGCTTCTACTGTGGACTGCCTGTGATATAAAGTTATAGCAAAACCTATGATAAAAATCGGTATTTCAGAAGAGGGAAATCAAAGATACAAATTTGTAGATTCTTTCTAAATTAATTTCCTATTTAGCTCTCCTGCTGGAGAACTCCCGTGAACAGCTGTGTTACTACCTAGCAGTTAAGAGAGGAAGCTTTACAGAAAGACATCTGTGGGAACTCTTTTTGGAAAAGAAAGACAGTTTTCAGAGGATCAAATCACAATCTAAGCTCAAAGCTGAACAAAAGCTAGAAAATTGGAGAAAGTCATCAGGCTTGAACAGGTAAGTGACTACTATTTCCAAAAGATTTTGAATGGAATTTCAGCCAAAAGAACTGCTTCCAAGATGATTTTAAGATCCAGGATTTCTCTTTGCCATACTGACTGGAAGACATTACTGCCAATTAAAAAAAAAATAATCAAGCAATCCTATGTATACAGCCTTTCTTTCCCCCCCCCCCCATATAAGATTACCAAAAGCCCTTAAGTACTCAAATTAAATAATAAAATTGAGATATGCAAAAGCCCCAAGTATTTCCTTACTTTTTATATCCTGCACATATTCAAATGGCAAAAGTACTACAGAAGTGAATGTGAAATTTATGCTAGAATTCATGTAGAGCTTAAAATAAGCTAGCATGGTTATCTAACTCACCTAATTTCAATTTTAGGACTGCTGTTTTCATAATAAAATAGTTTCATATGTAATTTAAGCCTGACCTCAGTTTTGCCTCAGACATATAAAGCACATTATATAAAAGAAAGGAGATCAGTTTTAAAAATAATCTTGCACTGTTATATTGATGAAGTGATCTAACTTCCTAATTGATCCAGTAGCTCATTAGACACTTTATATCGCTCAAGATTGATTAAGTGATAATTGCATTTGATGTAGGTCTTATACCATGAAAGAAATGGTTCATCACACCAAAAAATGATGAGGCTGCAGACTGGACAATCGATTGATCCATGCAACATTTATCTCATACTCTAAAATATATCTCATATTCTAAAATATCACTAATACCATGTTCCATTAGAAAATTGCACTAGTTGGACTGTTATTTTTTAACCCCTTCCTGTAATATTTGCAGGCAAGAATATTTATGTGATTAGTCATGCTGAAAGAATGACTTTTCTAACACTTTCCAAATATCATTGAAAAGCAGCAGTTTATCACTCCAATGAATGCCCAGGCAGCTGCATTTGGGTCTCATTTGAATTCATGCCGAAATGTCATCTTTACACTGACTTTTGTGGACCTTGGATTGTGGTGGTTTTCTTTTTAATATTGACTGTCAAAGTAAGTGGGTAAAGTAACAAAACAAAAACAAACAAACAAATGTGATTTTTCAGTTACTTCTCTTCTGTTTTCATTGGCAAATTGTGCTCCTTCAAAGTCAGCATATGAGTAGTGTCAGGAGCAGGATTTTGCCTTGTCTCTTGACTACTGAAATGGTACCAACACCCCCCACAACAGCCAGTTATACAATTGTCTCCTCCAGCTTGCTTTAATGTTCTTCTGTCGGTTAAGCGCTAAGAAATAAAGTTCAGCACACTAGATCTCCATCCCCTCCCTCAGAGGTTGCTCTAAGCTGGTGCAGTGCAGTCAGCGTTACATGAAGCAACTATAAAATGGGAGTTACAAAAAGTGAACTATTAAATCACTTGTCTAACTTTCACCTTTGTTTATTTGCGTGTAGTTTGACCATACCATGGATCCAAGCAATTGTTCTGATTCCATGAGACTGCAATCATAAGTGACTTAGGATGTTAGGTAGTTCAAGAAGAAGAAGGAAGGGGGGGAGCATGTTAAATAAGTGACTGTGAGGAGACCTGTAGGACACAATGGAATTTTAAAACAGAATAATTAACCATTGTATGTGATATTTCATATACCTGTTTTATACACCTGCTACATCTGAAGTATTCTTTGCACACAATGATTTGTATTGTCAGCATCTCAAAGCTTCCACTCCCTTTGAAACATGGAATGGGGCTTAAAAACACCAGCTGAGAATTAGACCCAAGAGCTTTTCAAATAGCTATTTTTCTCCAAAAAATAAACAGTCTATCAAGAAACTACTTGTAGGATCTCATTGATTCTCAAAGTGTTGCTATACTGCTTTGTTGCAGATGAGGTACTATTATTGTGTCATTTAAAGCATGGACTACTAGTCTAAATCCACTAACATCAGTCAATA
The DNA here is from genome assembly GCA_017639485.1 of Pluvialis apricaria. NCBI lineage: Eukaryota > Metazoa > Chordata > Aves > Charadriiformes > Charadriidae > Pluvialis > Pluvialis apricaria. The sequence goes on from CM030014.1 coordinate 30,321,551, forward strand.
ACAATAGCTGCTCTGAAAGCATGCTTTTACTTGCAGAAACCAGGTTTTTTGAAGGTTAAAGTACGTTGCTGCTGAATATTGGGAGCAGCTAACACTCCTCACGGGATAGTGGAAACCTCAAGAGAGACTGTTATAGAACAGACAGGGAAAAACAGAAGCAATAGCTGAGCTAGAGGAGCTGAAATGATTATTCTGCATCCAGGGTTGATCCATACATTAGTGAGTCTGCTTTTTTTCTTCAGAATATTTTTACTGGTCAGTGGTTTATACTGTCTAATATATTCGGACAACTAAGCAGAAAAGGTTTGCTTTAGAGTTCAACTCATTTCAACTTATCTCTAGGTCCACAGTTCCCAACTGGATTGCAAAACACTTCCAGAAATACCCATGGTCTGTGATAACCAGGTCAGATGGGATAATCCTAGTTTTAGAAAAATTCTATCACTATGTGAATAAACTATTCCAAACATTCCAATGTTAAATAAAAAAATAATAATAATAATAAAAAAAATAAAATTAAAAAAAAATAAAAAAAATAAAATAAAACAAGAAAAACCCCAAACCACCACAAAAAAACCCAACACACAAACAAAACAAAAAAAACCCACCAAAACAAGGACACGTTGCTATTTGCTATGAATGCCTGGCTATTGCTAGGACAGAGCTATTTGTCAGGCTCCAGCTCACAATCCTCTTTCCAAATGATCTCAATAGCCCCTCAGTTTCTTTGAGGACGGTACACTTGCAATTTACCCAGAAGTAAAATTTGGGTAAAAAGAAATGAACCGAGCCTATCAGAAAAATTCCTGGAAAAGAGCATTAGCCTGTTTTCCCTTCTAGGAAAAAGTTGTTCCTCTGTCGTGTTCAAGGGACAGCCTAATCCATTGTAGCCTCCAATGAAGTAGCATAAATGTGGTCTTGAGTACTGGATTACTATTTTTGGACTCAAGATTTAAGAGAATTAGGTATTGTTCTGTGCTGAAGCAACTCATTTTAACGTATTTCTCAACTTTCCCAAACCAATGGGTTAGGCTGACCCATACTGGACACAGCTCTTTGTCAATACCCCCAGTTTAAACACAGCTCTACAGTTTTCTTTGCTACCTATTCTCTGACATCAATAAGGGTTTAGTTCACGTTATAACCTTAGTAGCATTACACTAAACCCAGTCAATTTTTAGATGTAATTGCATATTAATTATACTGCCCCAAAAGCCTGCTGCTTCTCCACTGGAGCTCTGGCCTAATTCATTTCATTTTGAATACAAAGCTGGAAAAAAATTAGGATTCCATAGTCAATCCAAAATGGTATTTTCCAAACTTTTAAGCCTTGTCATTGCAATTTGAATATATTTTTATTTTTATATATATATTCACTATATATGATATATAACATAGATTTTATATATGTTATATATTGTATATAATATATTACATGATTATATACACCATTGCTATTAATGTATTGGGACACCCATGTCCTCTACTCCAACTCGAGATCACATTCCTCTGCTTTTACTGTTTCTAGTTTTGTATTTTTCCCTCTAACGCTGCCTTTTCCTGTGACCTTTGTCACACTAAACCTTAGATACTTTTGCTTCTCCTTCCTTTAGTAACATAAAAAATGTTTCTATAAATACATTAGTAACAAAAGAAGGACTAAGAAGAATCTCTATCCTTTATTGGATGCAGTGGGAAACATAGTGACAAAGGAGGAGGAACACCTTAACTCAAGGGGAAACGGTGAGTGATCTGCTACACCACTTAGACGCACACAAGTCTACGGGACCGGATGGGATCCACCCGAGGGTACTGAGGGAGCTGGCAGAAGGGCTCACTAAGCCACTTGCCATCATTTATCAGCAGTCCTGGCTAACCAGGGAAGTCCCAGTTGACTGGAGGTTAGAAAATGTAATGCCCATCTACAAGAAGGGCTGAAAGCAGGATCTGGGGAACTACAGGTTTATCAGTCTGACCTCCATGCTGGGGAAAGTTATGGAGCAGATCATCTTGAGTGCCATGACATGACACATACAGGACAACCAGGTAATCAGGCCCAGTCAGCATGGGTTTATGAAAGGCAGGTCCTGCTTGACTAACCTGATCTCCTTCTATGATAACATGATCCGCTTAGCGGATGAGGGAAAGGCTGTGGATGTTGTCTACCTAGACTTTAGTAAAGCCTTTGACACCGTTTCCCACAGCATTCTCCTGGAGAAACTGGCTGGTCATGGCTTGGACAGGCATACTCTTCACTGGGTAAAAAATTGGCTGGATGGTCATGCCCAAAGAGTTTTGATGAATGGAGATAAATCCAGTTGGCAGCTGGTCACAAGTGGTGTTTCCCAGGGCTCAGTACTGGGTCCAGTTCTGTTTAATATCTTTATCAATGATCTAGATGAGGGGATCAAGCGCACCCTCACTAAATTTGCAGACAACACCAAGTTGGGTGGGAGTGTTGTTCTACTTGAGGGTAGGATGGCTCTACACAGGGGTCTGGACAGGCTGGATTGATGGGCTGAGGCCAATTCTATGAGACTCAATCAAGCTGACTGCCAGGTCTTGCACTTGGGTCACAACAACCCCATGCAGCACTACAGGCTTGGGGAAGAGTGGCTGGGAAGCTGCCTGGTGGAAAAGGACATGGGGTTGTTGGTTACAGATGGCTGAATATGAGCCAGCAGTGTGCCCAGGTGGCCAAGAAGGCCAATAGCATCCTGGCCTGTATCAGAAATAATTTGGCCAGCAGGACTTGGGAAGTGATTGTCCCTCTGTACCGGTAAGGCTGCACCTCGAATACTGTGTTCAGTTTTGGGCCGCTCACTACAAGACAGACATTGAGGTGCTGGAGTGCGTTCAAAGAAGGGCAATGAAATTGGTGACGGGTCTACAGCACATGTCTTATGAGGAGAGGCTGAGGGAACCGGGGTTGTTCAGCCTGGAGAAAAGGAGGCTGAGGGGAGACCTTATCACTCTCTACAGCTACTTGAAAGGAGGTTGGAGCGAGGCGGGGGTTAGGCAGTAGGACAAGAGGCAATGCCCTCTAGTCGTGCCAGGGGAGGTTTAGACTGGATATTAGGAAAAAATTCTTCACCAAAAGGGTTTTCAAGCATTGGAACAGGCTGCCCAGGGAAGTGGTTGAATCACCAACCCTAGAGGTATTTAAAAGACATGTAGATATGGTGCTTAGGGACATGGTTTAGTGGGGGACTTGGCAGGGCCAAGTTAACAGCTGGACTTGATGATCTTCAAGGTCTTTTCCAACCTAAACGATTTTATGATTCTGTGATTGGTTTCCTCTGTTGTAAGTCTCCCATATCTTCAGATGAAAAATGCTAAGAGCTAAATATCAATTTCTGCTGGTATGCAAAAGCTCCAGCTCAAAGTTTGGAATTGAAAAGATGGAATAACTTGCAGAATAAGGTATTTTTCATTATTACAGCCTTTGCTTGAACATACGTAACAAATGTTCTTGACAACCCAAGTATGAAATTGCTACAGGCAGAGGGCATTAACAAATTGGCAAATCTGGTGCCTTAGGGAAATAACCAAGATGAAGTTGCCTATCTGAAACTGCTGTTCCGTCACTGTCCAAATATACACTTTCTTCAAGTGCTGCAGGGTGTTAACTGAAAGTTGTAACTTGCTGAGGGGATGCTGACTGAATGCTTTGAAGGAGACTTCATTTGTGATGGCAGAGCAGTACATCAGTGCACTCCAGTGATATATTCAGCTGACCTTTTCTGCGTTTTTAGGAACGATATTTGTGAACCCTGTATCATGGATCTATATGGAGTATTTTGTCAAACTCACTTATATCTAGTATAGCTGGAACTATTTATAAGGCCCAGCACAATGAACTATAAGTTGTCTATTTCTGCACAGTCCACAAGAGGTACTTCAAAGCCTTTTCCTGCCTCATTCGTGGAACTATAAACTAACCTGTTGATGTGCTTATTAGTTTTCCTTATATAGGATATTAAGATTGATATCAGAATGATATGCAAAGTAATGAAGCAAAAGTATATTTTTGGATTGATATGCAAAACTTGTCCACCTGGAAAGAAATAGCATAAGGTGGAAGAGTTTAAAGAGAGTAGATGATGAAGCAAAGTTTTGAGACCATTCTAATTAGAATTTTGGTTAGCAGTTAATTGTGCTTATAGCTATGTATGGTAGAACATCATCCTTACTTTAGAGCTAAAAAAAAACAATAAAAAAATACTTTACTACTACTGCTGATGGTATTAGCAGGGAATGTAGCTGCTGTCTGCCATGCTCCATCAAAGCTGACAGGAGTTACACAGACACTCATTTGTCATAGATTTCTGGGAGACTTTGCAGCAGCCTGATGTTCAGTCTTGCAGGACCCTGGTAAATTTGCAACTTCAGACAGATTGCAGTGTTAGTGTTACTGACTTGTAGTGGCAGAAAAATTCACACAACGAAGGTGAGAGCACAGATAGATTCCAGGACTTTGTGTGAATTAACAGTTAAAAACCTAAGAGGCGTATTTCCTGAGAAAGGCAAGAACTACTGCATAAAAGAATTCAGGCAAGGTTAGGCACAGCTGAGAAAACAGGGAATAGCAAACACTATTCAAACATGAAAAGAGAAGCATATCAAAGTGTGATGCCAAAGTACAATTTTTTAAAGTAATAAACTGTTCAGTGGGAAGTCAGGCAGCACCAATCTTTCAGCACTTGAGGATATGTTCATTTGTGATTTGAGTTGTATAACCTGGTTGTTTGCTATATTTTGAATCTTTTGGAACTTGCACAAAATGTCCTCATTAGGCAGTATTCCACTTCCTAATTTGATTGTTGCTCAGGCAGACAAAGCAGCTCTTCCAACAGGCAGAAGAACAGGATGTCTGCAAAACAGCCCTTTGGAGATTAGCGATAAAGTTTCTCAAAGATCTATCCAAATGGCCATTGTGTCTCCAGTTTTAAAAGTTATATTGTAGATAATAAAGTCAGCTTCAAAACAGAAGCTACTGACAACTTTCTAACAAGGGGCGTCATCCACTATTTGGAATTCAAGGGCGTTAAACTCTGCTCTCATCCATACTGCATAAAATCAGAGGAAATTCCACTGCATGCAGTGGTATTCTCTCTCAGTGAAACCAGTGCCATCAAGAACAGGGCAGGTGGCATAATCAACTCTTACTCAGGTATCCAGTGCTTAGTGCGTTTCAGTTGCCATTGTAACCCTAATAATAAGTCTGCATAATAAGTCTCATGTACAAAATCATTATGACAAAAAGTTGCCATACACATTTTGTTACTTCCTTCTTTAACCAGTCAGTTCTCCTACTGCAAAGGGGACCAAGGTGCCAAAATAACAAAATAGAAGAAAACATTGACATTACATATACTTATTTCCACCAGTATCATTTCTGGCATCTCTGCAATACTTCACAGTGTGACGCATATTGCCAGTGCCAATCCCAAAGCTTTTCTAATTTTATATCCTTCAAAATTTCAGTTAATACTTCAGTATTACTTCCACATTGTTTTCAGTTAGTCAGAAGCTCAGCCAGATTTTTTGTTTAGTCTCAGCTCCCCTCGACGTGATGCCAAAGCTCAGCATCTGACTTCACTGAAGTGGTCAATAATAAACTTCAGCAGAGCTAGCCGATTTCTGACACAGTAATAGGTACTATTACAATTCCTACTAGGGAAAAGAATTCATGACTGAAGCATCAAATACACAGCATAGTCATGTTCTAATGGACCTTGGGAAAAAAAATAATTAATGAAGTTAATCTACACCATAAAGTAACTACTGTTGTCACTGCGAGCAGAGGTAAACTGTGCATATCCAGAGAGCAAGAGATCAAGACAGTAAAGGTACAGAACTACGGTAAAGAACAAACACATGAAAGATATGTTGCATTTGCATTTTTTAAATGACTTGCATGTGTGGTTGAGCAGTTGCCTATTAAAATCACGATCGTAAGCCAACAGTTTCAGTAGTCATCAAATGATCACCTTGTAGCACTTTCCAAAATTCAGAGCGCTGAGTATCCCACCCAGTGTAAAATAATCAGACTTCAAGATACCTCACACTGCCCATATATTAAGGCAAGAAAAATCCTTAGTTCCTTTGTGGAAGAAAACTGTTTTCAGCATGTATCTTCAGAGAGTTTGATAAAAAATCAAAACCAGCAGCTGCTACTGTCTCAGAGCTCTGTGATTACCGTATACAACTAACTAGTAACCTCAGTACCCTTACTGGATAAATACTCACATTACAATACCCAAAGGCACATTTGGCATTGTAAGTGGCGGACATATGAAAGGAGTTGATTAAATCACCATAGTTCTTTTCCCCGTGTCAAAAAAACTTGAATCTTATTTGTACATGGGAAAGTTCTGACTGAAGGATACGTGAATTCTGGCTAAATCTGGTTCAAATGTTTAGAGCTGTGCAAACTCTTATTTCTTCTTCACGGGGTTTCAATTGCAGAAATAAATCTGAGAATGGTGATTAAATTTTTCTTTAAGTATCTGACTTTTTTCCTCTGTCCTGGTGCTCAGCATGTTTTGGAGAAACACCTACTGGAAATTTTGGTGTCTAGCTTAAAATTAACCTGCTAGGGACATATGTCCAGTCAGTTTAGATGTTTGGGGTTTTTTGGGTGGAATATCTAGAAATGAGAAAGCCACTTCTAAGACTAGAGGTATATAAAGGCAGCAGTATCTGATATCCTGTATTTCATAGGGAGACATAGAGATCAACCTAATCCAACAAAAAAATGTAAAGTGTTGATCGGACTCATAGTTAGAACTTCTGGCAGGAATAGCAAGAGATTAATTCCCTCAGCAGATTCTGTTTAAACTCATTCCTGAGTGTGCTAAAGAGTTCCATATTTCTTAATAGAACATGATCATAAGCTTTATTTTCAGAAATACTTACTACCTTTATAGATATTAAAGCATCAGTGTAAACATCTTAGACACGCGAGCAAATACATGTGGCTTTCTAAAGAAGGATTTCAGAGGTCATTTATTTCACCTTTTCCAAAGAATTAACAAAGTCCATGTCACTACCAGCTGATACTGTTTAACTTGTGCTTCAGGAATGCATATATTCCTAGGTACATTTTCTTTCAAGTAAACTTGCTTGGAGAATCAAACAAATAATACAAAACAAACAAACAAAACCCCAAAGGTTTTAGGCCTCTCATAGGAAAAACATTCTTTTGATTCTAAGCTAAACATAATCGGCTTGTTTACTGAAAGTCCTGCACAGTTACTTCATTTCTATAACTGGCAGTGTTTGAGTGGACCAATTACAGTGCCATTCAACATAGTGGTTAAAAATGAATAATAAGCCAAAAAGCAAATGCTAAGTATGTAAAGAGTGCTCAATAAACCATAAACAATAAACCATTTAAATAAACTCAAATTAAATGGTGACAAGATAGATAGTGTTCAGCACTGTAACCCTGGCCCATGACATTTTAAACAACACAGATTATTCACAACATTTATGTAGGGCTCAGGAAAAAAGCTCTCTGAACACATAAGGATCAGAGCAATAGCAACGCACATTCCTACTGTATGGGCAGAAGACTGGCAAAAGGATTTACATTTTTTATCTTACATAAATGGTGTAAGATATTCTAGCAATCCTCAGTGGAAAGTCATGTAGGAACTGAAACACAGTTACAAAATAAAATTTCTCCTTGAGATTGTCAAGCAATTTATATTAGGCTATAGATACACATTGAGTTCAGGTCATACCTACAACTACTGATCAGCAGTTGAAATACTGACTGGGAAATCTAAAAATGACATTTAAAATGCCAGAAGCTCTGACTTCCTGCAGAAAATGCCCAAATAAGTTCTTTATTAGTTGAAATACCTCAACAGATGCAGCAGAAGGAAGAAGATGAAGGCCAGTGCAACCTATTTGAAAAGATTTCACAAATCAATCACAAGTAACTCAGAGAAGCTTTATGAAGCAGCATAAGGCCTTCAGCTAATCCTTCTATTTATTTAAATCAGCGAAACCCTTGACTGGTGAAGCCAGAAATGGAATAAAGGAAAATTCAGCTCAACCCTCTCCAGCCTCTTGATGATCAGCAAACAGCATTTGAAAATGTGGAAAAAATGCAGATTGTGAACATAAATGTGTGTGTATTACTGACAACCTTGGCCTGCTTGTTTCTGCTGCATCAATAGGTGGCTCTTTTGAAAAATATTTCTTTTTCACCATTGAAGTACACCTTTTTATTGAACCTCAAGTATTTCACGGAAGTGATATCAGTTTTGACAGACTTATTTGGAACAGAAAGACATCCAAAACAGTTAGAAGATTTAATATTTCCAGCACTCTGGTAAGTGAGGGAGGACCCTGGTCCAAGTCTCTGTTCTGTTATTCAATATTTTGGGAAAGTGCTAATTTTGTTGTCAAAAATATAAAAACATCTATTTTTCCTGTGATTGTACTGAAAACACATCTTTCATTAAGAGCAATAGTCTATTTGTGTTGAAATAATCAATGGTATATAGCCGGATCAACATTTAAGTTGCTGCCAGCCTTCCAAATCAACACTCACTGGTATAGAGAGCATAGTAATATTAGTATTGGATTAGTGTCTTTTTCTACTTTCATTCATTCAATATCACTGCTAATATTTTCTGTTTTCAGCCTTTTCTTTGTTTTTATAACTAGAAAGTCAATTTTATGTAGTACCCGTATTAATAAACTGACAAGTTACGTTTTTAATTACCAAAAAAAGTCAATATAATCCAATAGTTTTCCTGATGATTTTAACCCCAAGTTAAAGAAAAAAAGCATGGAAAACATAGTATCAAATAGGTACCAGAAGCAGGTGAAACATTGATACGATGGAAGAAAATACTACAATTTTGTAAGAGACCTTTGAGACAGTCATACATCTTACACAAAAGCTTGGCTTTGGGAGAAAGCAGCAGATGTTTTTATCTAAGAAACAGCCAAACAGAAGAAATGAACACAGCTACTCATAGATATAACAGGCCCATATGTACTGAAGGAGGAAACAAGATCTGTAAAGATACAAGTAAGGGCCAAGAGGTTAGAGCTGCTGTTACCATCACTGCAGCAGCACCTTGACCGTACTTCTCTTCAGTACTGTCGTCCTCAGTTTTCATCTCATTTTGACTTACAAGAAACCAGTTGGTGCCAATAGAAATTACACTTTTCTCACCATTTCTTTTTCTTTTTTTTTTTTTTTCTGAGCAGTAATGCTTTTTTACAGGTATAACAACCCCATTTTTCTCTACAAAGTAACAGTGAATTAGACTACCTTCAGTCACAACGAGACGACAGAGTAGGGGGAAGACACATAAGACATCATAAAGTTCAACCACTGCAGACCATTCAGCTTTTGAGTCAGCCCACGAAAAGCTCTCAGAATAAAGCACATTTCCTTCTTGACCTTCACCTGCTGTTGGGCTCTGACTCACAAGATTGTGTTTTCTCTTGTGGTGAACATTTGTTAGACCTTAGCTTCATTTATCACGAATGCTCACACAGACCTTTCACAGAAGAGACCTAAATGCCAAAAATGAATTGGTCTCTTTGACTTGGCACCTGGGCAGACATAACAATGACACCTGAGGTGGACCCCTGCTATTATTTGGCTTTAACCGTATTCCTCTCCCACCATCTTGTAAACAAAGTACCTGCCTGGCAATTTGCTGAAGGTCCCGCTTAAAAGAAGGGATTGGAGAAAATGTTAAATATTGAACACTAAACATAAATTTCTTGTGGTTAGTTTATTACAGTGATATAAAGTGGTGATGAGAATAAATGACATAAAAATTTAGCATGAAAAAGAAATGCTGTTTCTATATGCTAGTAGTTCCCGAAGTAGTCTGTGATAAGCCCTTTCCAGCTGGTTGCCCCAAAGGGCAGGCTTTTATCTTTATTTCTAAGTGTTAAATCACACATATGAGGGGCAAAGTTGCAGTGTTTTCTGAAAGTCATCCTTCCAAACAGCAACAGAAACAGGGACATAAAACAAAATAGAGGTAATGTCTGCTATCCAGACTTAGAAGTGCAGCACTGAACTCAAGTACAAGTAGGAGGGAATCCTATTCTGTGAAATATTCACCTTATCCAAGAGCGAACCACTCCAAAAAAGGAGGTTTCAATAATTTCTTTCCTCATCAAGAGGAGTATACAAGGCCTCCATTGCATCAGAGGACATTTATAACATTTGGAGTTTTAAAATTTCTACTCGAATACTCTTGCTCAATCTTAGACATAGCCAACCAAATCACAGCCTCACTTCCTCTTGTCAGGCTGGTCTTATCACCTGCACCGCGCTCACCAACTATGCTTGAGGTTTTCGACAGCAGTCAGGGAAATGCTTACAAAAGGCACATGCTGTGATCCCTGGATCCTCAGTACCAGCAGCCTCACTTCACAGATCTGCTCCTAATGTGCCACATTCATGCTAATGTAGATACAGCCTCTATCATCCTTCTGACTTCTGGCTCAGTGAAGTAAACCCGAGCCTATCAACTTCTTAATGCATGGTTATCTACCAGTGCTTAAAACCTGTAACAGAGTAGCCATAAAACAGGTTGTCATAGATGACAGAGTGGATTAGAACAGGCTGAAAATGTGAAAGGCACCATGAAAAAGTCAGGCATAGTAATCAGAGCTGCTTTTCCAGTGAACAGAGAGAGAAAGCTGGGTTCAGTCACAGGAAGTGCCTGCTTTGGGCAACTGCAGTAAGGAAGCCTAAATCACCCTCAGGAGGCACGTATTTCCCATCAGGGTCTGCAGAAGGAACAGGTGCCTAAAGCTGGGTGAAATACATCCACTTTTTGCAGAGTATAAAATCATCATCTTTGAATCCTAACACGCTGTGTGCTTAATTTGCCCACTTCAGGCACTCATACACCCTTTTTTTAATAACTTTTTAGTTTAAATGTATACACAAAATCAATGGGCTTAATTAGGGGAATTAAGAGCATAAAGCAGTATCCTGAGACAGTTCTCAAATGGAAATGAAAAGCAGAATTTATCAGCAAATTAGTTATGTCAAACCATCTGCTGAGCTTTAAAAATAACATATGTAACAATGCTTCTCCACACTTTCACATAGCTCATACACCAAGCATTCAGCTCCCTTTGCATTCCTTTGTTTTGTGCTTTTCATCGTGTTTATCATTAAAATAAGTCTTCCTTTTTTGCTACTATGGAGCTTTTGGGAGTTTTCTATGGAAAATCTTGTGTTATGTTGAATGCCATTAGACACAGCCTTCCAAACAGTGGTTTTAGATCTTAAATGTATAACTTACGAAAGTGATCAGTTACACAACATTCCATTATATTACATACCTAAATTGGATTCTTTCCTATTATAACCTACAGTTTCTAGTATCTAAATTGCCTTCATGCTGATTTGCACTGATTTACTGGCATGTAATTTACACCATTTATGACACCTCTAAATTTGGCTGAAGAAAAGTTCCTGCAAGTCGCAGCATGCTGTGCTACAGATAGATTTGCTAGGCTGGACCAGATGGTAAAATTCTGTTTTGCAATTGTACTGGGGGGTTGCGGGTGGAAATGACAAGACAAGGAAACAAAACAAAAAAGTCCTCACAGGAGAGAGACTAGGAACCACTAGGAACAAGGATGCACAGTCAGAAGGCAGATTAGCTGTATTTATGAAGCCCTTTTAAATAAGGAGATCTTGTTTCCTACAATAACTCCTTAGAACTAAGCTTCATTTATTATAACTTAAGTAGAAGGTACACAAACAGGTAGTATTAGTTCACTGAAGTGAAATTAATAAGGGCTATTAGGCAAATCCTATCTTTCACTGAATAACTGTGGGAAAGAGGGGAGAACAGACCACCCTGGCTTAGGTCACCCACCTAGCACAGGGGGGTTCTGATTCCTAATGGAGGACTTTGTATACCCAGTAAAATATTCAGAGTGTGTTTATTCCGTCACACAGAGTATGCAAGCTCAGGGATATAAATGGGATCTGAAACTGTCAGTATCTAGAAAAAAAATGCAAAACAAAAAATTCACAATTAAAACACGTCAGAAAATAAACTGAGAACTCTTTTCCCTTTGCTAACTGAAGTAGTATCGTTATTCTTAACCACTTAAACAAAAGGATAACAGATCTCCTGTTCCAGAAGTTAAAATTCGTATTGTACGTGTGTACTTTAAATATCCAAAGTTCTTTAGAAGGAAAAGTGAGGAATTTTGTGTCCGGCTTTCAGGGCAAATTCAGGTGAAGGTGACCCACGGTGTTTTTTCTTGACATACAAAAGGTATAAAGGAGACTTTAGTCATTCTTGCAAATAAGAAAATATGAACACGCTTGTGTTTTCATTCTTCTTGTAAAAGGCATAGTTCTATCAGCTAAAAGCACAGTACCATGAAATAACCCATGGCTAGGGAAAAACACCAGTTTGGAATTCAATAAATAGAGCTTCTATCACTGTTGGATTCAAAGAGCTATTGATGTACATTACAGTTCAATACAAGCTTTGTTGCATTTGACTAATTTCTCCAAAAGAGTATATACCACAGAAGAAGTGCTTTGGTTTTGTTGCTTGGGGTTTTTTTCTTTTAAGTGGAAGATACAAAAATTTTGTATCAGATTCTGTCAAGAACTCAGGGTAGTTTATCACTGCAATCAGTATTAACATAATTTTGTAGCATTATGCAGTAAGCACTAAATAATGTGTGAAATAAAAAAAAAATTAAAAGAAAAAAGAATGCCTGAATGCTTAAAGGAGAGAGTTCATAAACAGCTGGCTGCTGGGGTGGTATCCTGCTGTGCTGGACAACTCGCTGTAATATTCTTTTCCAATAACAAGAAAATACCTATGAGAACAGGAGGAAACTCCTACACTAATCAAGTTTCCCCTTTCAGGGTTTGGGTTTTTTTTTTAATATTCTCCCTCCCTTAACCTTCTCTTTCCCCCATGCGTTTCTTTTTTCTGCTCTGTACAGCATTCCTTGTAGTCAGTGTACTTGTTTACCTGAATGCATTAGGGTAGAAAGGTCTTCCATCTGTGCATTCAAAAACCTTTGCAGCTACCAAGCACAGAACCTATAAATATCATGTTTTAAAGAAACCTTTAGAAAGATCAGTTCTCCTTGTTTCTTCAGTCCCAGAGACACTGAACTGCTGTCTAAGAACTGAAGTGAATTAAAATGGCTTACGCATCACTCCCAGGATTCATGGCAGAAGCATTACCAGATAGAGATAAATTTGCTAAACAAAGGAAGTCACAGCCTCTCTGTTTCACCTGTGCTGGTTTTCCCAGGCTAAAAATGAAGCAGATAACAAAATGTGTGTCCTACATAGTGACTGTTAAAAAAAAAAATGACACTTATTTGGCAGAAATGTTCACTCTGAAATTCCTCCATCCAAAGACATCTTATTTTGATAAAGAAAAAAACTTGTGTTAACTTTTTCTTTCTTTAAGGGCCATAAAATCCATACACAAAAAATAAAAGCATGTTTATTTTCCATATTGTGCAAGACAAATGATATGGACAAAGTTGTCAGCCAGTAACTCTTTCTAGGAATTCTGCATTTTGAGTAAACTTATAGGAGCATAAGTGGTGCTAGGTCCTATCATTCTACCACAGGTCTCACCCTATTTGGTGGAATTTGTTATTAAATAACTAAAATAAATATTTCTTGTATTTATCGTGATATTTTTATTGCATTTAAACTGTTTTAGTGCTGCAAATCAAACAGGTTTTTTGTGGATTCTAAGGAACCTGGAACTGATAATATCTTTCTGTTAAATACACAAACAATCACATAACTTAAGGTTTTGGACGCTACATGGCTGTTTTAGAGAAAGAGTCGAGTAAGTATTGCTTTTTAAAAATTAATTTTGGTCTTTATATTAATAGATAAGAATCTCTTTTTTTTTTTTTCTTTTCTCCCTGAATAGCCTGAACAGGCTGCACTGATTTTAATACAGTGCCTGGATAACATTATGTGGACTGGAGCTCTGGAGATTAAAAGATCAAATGCAGCACATTCATGGTCATAAAGCAAGCACACTATACTTGTCTAAATTATTAATCCACAATCCACAAAAAGATATTAAAGACTTCCTCCACTTCCTGCCAGAAAACCTGCCAAGATGCTGAACTGATCAGAATACATTGCCATACTGAGACAACTGCTCTGAACAAGTAACTTTGAACTATGCCTCTAATGTACAATGCAGCCTTCAGAAAGCAAACCGTCACTGTGGCTGTGTTGAGCCAAATTGATTAAGAACACCTCACACATACGCAGAGAGGACACGAATACAGGGAAATACAAAGAACGTATTCTGAATTTACATCATGATTTTTACTTTTCCCTTCATTCCAGAAATGAAAAAAAAAAAGTCAATCAAGCACAAAATTCATATTTTGCCACCAATTCCAACTCTATTAGATAGATACTATATCTTGTGCAAAATTTCTGTTCCTTTTCTTAAAATGGTTTCTGTATAAGAATGCGTGTGTGGGTGAAGGATATTAAGAAAACACTTTAAAGATGTATTTTGTATTAGAAAGTCCCACACAATTCTTTCTAAACTGTAGCTGGAGTTATAGATTTGTAATCAACAACCTTACTGTGGAGTCTTCGGAAAGAACATCGGTGCTACGTTCCTTTTGAAATGTTAGAAAACTCAAGATTCCAAATACTGAAATGTTACAAATTGCAATTAAAGACAAAGTAATATTAAGACACTAGCTTCTATGATCATACGAATATAAGAAAAATCACTGTCAAATGTAATCCAAAAAGTAATATTTTCTGCATAAAGAGATGCCACTATAATAGTTTTATATCACACTTATTTGATCTTTTACCTAAAGTAATAGCATGACTCTCATCTGCTTTTTTTTTTGTGGCTGTGGTACCTTACAGTAGAAGACATGCGCTACCTATTAGTGACATGCTGTAGAAAGATGAGAGCAAGCATTGCAGCTTTGCAAGTTTGCCTATTTTTTTTTTTTTTTAAAAAGAAATATCTTCATGTTCTTTCTTTGGATGTTTTCACATGCAAATTATTGAAAGCAGCACTATCACTTGTGTGGCAAGAGACAAGAAGAAACTAATATCTAAATGCAGTCCATGCTGTTCAAATATTCTCTACAACCTGTAAAATATCACAATCTGAAGTTACACTAATCTCATAGGGAATAGTTTTCAATTCAACTATAATTCTTTTTACACTAGAAATACAGAAAGAACAGAAACTGTTGTAAAGACACAATGTTTCAAGAAACAGGGTAAGATGTAGGCAAAAAAAATGCTGACCATCAGAGCTAGGGAGAGAGGATAAGACCACTAGGGCTATGTGAGGCAAAGCGAAGAAGGAAGATCTAGATTTTTCAGTGTGACTTGTAAAATAATCTTTATATTAAATAAACTGCTGGATTATCTAAAAACGTCCTGCAGTGAAAGAGCTAAAAGTTGGAAATGCTCCCTAAAGAAAGGAGAAGCATGTGTAATAAAGCTAAAGATTTTCCACTTTAATCTGTATGGAATAAAGCCCTATTCAGAATATTTTTAAGAGGGTGCAGTACATGTTACCTAGTGTGCCTGCTCTAATCCAGTCCCAGCACCAAGCATTTATTATATTTATCACAGAAATTGTACAGATAGGAAGCATTTCTGGCAGGTTCCCTCTATTTAAATTAGTTTATTACCAAAAATTGTTTTTATAGAACTAAGAAAAAATTATCAAGGTTATCATTACTAAAGCAAATGTTAGGCAGTAACAATGCATGCTATATTTTAAGTGATATTGAGCACAAGGAACTGACACTTCTGATGTTTCTTGTTAGAAACTCAGAAAGCTTCACTAGAATTTACAGACCCCAAAAGCTACACAATCATTAACACAGTTTACAAAACTAATTCTAACTTCCACCACTCCAAAACCACAGGCCGTCCCAGAGATTTATAACGACTAAGGAATGAATCTGTTGCAGTGCTCGTCAGGACCCTGACACCCTGGTTCTTCCTGGGTGTCGTGGTTTAACCCCAGCCAGCAACTAGAACCATGCAGCCGCTTACTCACTCCACCCAGCTGGGATCAGGGAGAGAATCAGAAGAGTAAGAGTGACAAAAAAACCTCATGGGCTGAGATGATGACAATTTAATAGGTAGAGCAAAAGCTGCTCACGCAAGCAAAGCAAAACAAAACAAGGAATTCATTCAGCGCTTCCCATCAGCAGGCTGGTGTCCAGCGCTCTGCAGGAAAGCAGGGCTCCACCACGCGTAATGGTTCCTTGGGAAGACAAATGCCATCACTCAAACGTCCTCCCCTTCTTTCTTCTTCCCCCAGCTTTATATACTGAGCATGATACCACATGGTATGGAATATTTCTTTGGTCAGTTAGGGCCAGCAGTCCCGGCTGTGTCTGCTTCCAACTTTTTGGGCACTCCCAGCCTACTCACTGGCAGGGCAGTATGAGAAGCAGAAAAGGCCTCGACTGCTTAGCAACAACCAAAAACATCAACGCGCTACCAACACTATTCTCATCCCAAATCCAAAACATAGCGCTATACCAGCTGCTAGCAAGAAAGTCAACGCCAGCCTAGCTGAAATCATGACACTGGGACTGCTCCGTGTTTATTGCCACCCTTCATATCCAACCTATCATTTATCCAATGCTTTTCTTTCTTCATCCTATCAGCATTTCCACACTACGTTGAGAAGACCCTTGGCTATAAGCAGCTGACTTCCACCTACATTTCCTGAGCTCCAGAAGGCGTTGTAGCCTCAGGGAGGATCCTTCTCGGTAAGCACTGTAATTCAGAGTGTTTTCATCCTCAGAGCCAAACGTATTCCAGAAAAACAGGTCTAGTGCTTACTGGATACAGTATTTGAGGAAAGTCATACCATGTGCTGAGTAAGCTCTCCTTTCTTTGGTTATGTGATTGCTCAGTCATTAACACAGCAGTGGACAAGAAAAGAAGAAGTGTCTTTCCCAGTAGTTCAGCCTACTTTTTTAGTACAGACATTCCCCTTTTTATTTATATGATACTGGCTTGAAGGCAGAACATCACGCCCATTCATTTCTTACTGTGAATTATAGTTTAAAAGCCTTTCTTCAATAATAAATTACCTATCCCTGGAAAAAACACAACCCACATGACATGGGTTAACTGAAAGGATATTTCCTAAGGCACTGATGTCCACTGTGGTGGAGCATTTTTCTTGTTGGCACTGTTGAATGGATGGCATTGGGAAAGAGGAATACATAGTAAATACTCAGAGTGAGAAAGCAGACAAACGATCACAGGCAGAGGCTGGGAGCAGGACAATATCTGAATAGCTAATCAGTTCAGGACCACTATGGTGAAAAACCCTGCTGAGTTTTTTCCCTTGTGTGCTGCAGTTATGATAACATTTTTTAGCTTTTAAGGCTTCCTTGATGAAAACTTTTTACTAGTGCAGACTTCCAGGCCACAAATGATTGAAGGTTCTTCTTTAAATGATACACAAGTAGCAAATACTGCTAGTGTCCCTGACAGCAGGTACCCTCACAGCACTTTTCAGGTAACAGGTAGATAATCCGATTTACACTACAGTGGAAGCAATTCTGAAGTCATTTATCAGATTCCTATTCAAAGGCATTGAATACTGTCTCTTTTATAGATGTGTGGCAAGTTACTCAACCTTTGTACGCCTTTCTAAAGTTTGGCACTTTTATGCAAATGGTTGAGGAATTTGCTCAACTATAGCAAGCTGATGTGAGCTGAGAAGCAGAGCAAATAGATTCACTTCTTGTTCTCTTCTGCACCTCCAAATGACCGATCATTTTCTTTTAGTCTTCAATACATTTGGCCACACCGAATAGCATAGTGAGGCAAAGCCTTTGTTCAAGTTTGGTGTTGGATTAGACTGTTATTTTGAACAACTATCCATAAAGTACTAGCAGCTAAAAACAATAGTATGAAATACCTTACAAGAAAATATAATGAAAATTAGCCAACAACAAGCTGGATGCCACAGTGTTCAGGTCATAGCAATTGAATGCACAGACCTAGTAGTGACAAATATTTGTCTAAAATTACAGTAAGCAGACACGGACTCCCATTAAGGAATAGAGAAGATACCGCTGCAACTTGACTTCCAACCCTTTCAAGGATTTATTTTACAACAATGCAGAACTGTATTTATTTTATCCTGTTAATTTTAGGAAGTGCATTTTGTCAAATGCGTCTGGGGTTATACAAACACAGAGAATACACACAACAGCTCCTTTTGAAAAGTGCAAAGATACGTCAACATTTCATAAAAATCACGTGTGCTCAAGACAATAGTGGGTCACCTCGGCTATGGGCAACTGCTCTGTTCTTTAGTAGTTCAGCAGGCAGCCTAAATAGGCTAAAAAGACCCTAAAAATAGGCTAAATAGACCCTAAAAAGGGTCTGCAATCTAAAAGTTGCAATTCCTGCAAAACTGTATATTCTTACACAGGTTTACCACACAGAGTCTAAAAGTACTTCTGTCCTGCAGAATCTCTGGGTCACATAATACAGACGTATGCCAGAGCTGCCCAGGCAGCCAGTGCCTGAATACAGCCCCGCTGTTGGTCATGATAGTGATCTATGATACCCTGAAATAGAGAAAACTCTGGAGTTGATGTTTTCTTATTATGGTACCACTATATCATACATGTAAGGGGCCTGAATTGTACTTTGTGTTCTCTGGAACTGTTTGCTGCAATCTGCAAGGTAAACATGAACACTTAACCTTTCCTTCTATTACTATAGTTTTCAAGTGCCTCAAGAATATAATTGTTACCAACATGCAGTGTTTTGTTTAGAGTTCACATGAGTGTTTCAGCTAGCCTGCCTTGTGCTTGTTTTTCAATAGTGAGTAGAATAGGTATCATAGAATCACAGAATAGTTTAGGTTGGAAGGGACCTTGAAGTTCATCTAGTTCCAACCCCCCTGCCATATATGATATAATGGATTTATCTAATTTATCAGAGAGGTGCCAGGTTGTTTAAAGTTCTATAAGGTACTTCTATTTCCCATTACATTTTCTGTTGCCAGATCAACTTTGATGCTGAAGAGATTAAAAACTAAAAATAAGAGGCTGATTGGTTTTGTTATGAACTTCATAAAAAATCTTAGTTCACAAACAATTACCCGGGTGATTCACTTATGTCTGGTTTGCAATAATAATATTGATATCTCTCTGCAATCATTCATTATGGCAATATAAAATAATTATTAAGGATTAGAGAGGAGATTTTCTTACTCATGGATGAGAGAATTTACTAATGTCTATAATATATCACTAGAAATGAAGACCAGGCAATTATTTTGTTGGTAGTGGTAAAAAGCTGCATAATCTGGTTATTGGAGTACGGCTGCTTTCCATCTTCAAATTCTTCATCTGTTAAACATTGTCTGTTGACAGGTTTGGCAGTGTCAGGTTAATGGTTCGACTTGATGATCTCAAAGGTCCCTTCCAACCCAGGCAATTCTATGACTCTATCTTTAAGGGCCCTTAAAGTTAGACAGTGCTGACTTTGGGGTGTAAAAGATTAGACCAGGGGATCCCCAGGCTGCACAGAATGTCAGGCAGATGATCCCACTGTGTGAAAATGGGTTTTCAGAGTCTTTCAGAAAAGAATTGAATGCACTAAATTTCAATTCTAAAATAACCAAAACCTCAAGAAGTAATATTAAAACCAAAACAGTCATGTCTGACATCTCCCATATTCAGTGTTAAACTAGAAAACTGAATTTCCATTGCATCACCAAATCCCTTCACAAAACACTCAAAGGCAAAAAATATATAGATATATAACCCACATGAACTCAAGTATGCAAGAAACATACTGTTCCTTTTAGTTTGGATGGCACCTCACATCATACAAGAATTCTTGCTTCAAATACCCCACTCAATTCTGACTTTGAGCCTTTTCTTTGAGTTTTAGGGAGAAAAAAAACAGCTTTTCTTTTTGTTAAAGATACGTCCTCCATTTAGTAGAAATATTTCTATGACTTATGGTGGTAAACCCGTCTTGTCAAATCTCATGAGAAAATCTTGTAACAAAACTTTAACTTGAACAGTCTTTTTCATTCTTATTACTAAGACATGGTTAGTTTGATTAAGTATGGATATGCTTAAAAATTTTTTCAAAACTTTTTGCACTTTAGCAAGTGTGAACTCTGAGAATTGCCTGTAGTTCAGTTCCAACCTTATTAAGACATGACCCCAAGGCTCTCATTTGTAACTAAGGTGAATAACAGTTGACATTCGAAGCTCCAAGAATTTTTTTTAAAAGGTGACATTTTTAGGCAGCTTAAATGGGGCAGGAAATAAGATAAATTCTTGAGCACCTTGACTCTTTGCATTTATTCCTGGAAGAAAGAGATAATTGAGTGCAACTCCATAGAAATATAAAAGCTTCTATAATTAAAAAATACACAGAAGCCATGCTGCATAGCTTAGACAAATATTAACTGATCAAAAGGAAAGAAATAAAGCTGTTTCTATTTTTCAAATACCTTCATAAAACCATAGTCTTTTTATTTGTGGGGATGCACACATGTCTGAAAAAGACTGAAAATATTTGCAAGGAAACACTCTGTTTAGAGAAAACAAAAAGATCCATTTCCCTCATGTCATAGTGTCACACACTGGCACACTCACAAATTTAAAATCCATTACCTGGTCTCCAACATCAGCTAGCGTACATTAGTGCAGATCACTATATAAGGCCTGCAGAGGTAAGCTGTTGGTGCTGAGAATGTAGTATCCAGGTTATAAGCAGTTTAGTGATTTTTCTTTGGAATATTTATAACCTGATTCTATGGCCTGAATGCTCACTGATGCTCATCAGGTGAGCTCTTTGAGCACATCTTCTAATTTAGTTCTATCTGAGAGCAAACCAGCTGGCATGCTCTGAAACAAAAGCACCAGAGATAATTAGGATATTCTCTTCAAAATCATGAATCCTGATCCAAATTACAGCCAGATTCGTGTATACCACCCACTCCTAATTTAAGCATCAAAGGCAAGCATCACCAAAAACGAGCATACTGAATTGTAAACTCCTGAATTTCTAGCCAAAAGGCTGACCAGATGAATGCACTTTTTTGAATGTATGATTCTTATTTCAAATGGCTACAGCGCTCTGCCTTCTTCTCCTTGCCCTTTCTTAAATACCCTCATGCTTGATGCAATGATCCCTCACTAAATGTTCATACCTGTTTTGTGATTTCTTATATTTTATCTGTAACATCACTACAGCCTGAGTTTGAAAAGGGCTGGGTCGTTTGCTGCTGCAATTAAGACTAAAAATTAACACATTAACTTCAGAGAGTATTCCTGAAAAATAGATAAGTATTTTGTTTCATTTTTTTCATCACAAAGCTGCAAGTTCACATTGATTTCTTTTTTTATTTCATAACTGTAGCTCATGAAGTGTGTTTTCTAAGCCAGACAGAAACTCACAGTTGCTTTCTAATGAGTACTTGGCACCACACTTTTCTGCAATCACTCCTATTCCCTTATACTTTGGGAGGTCTTCTTACTGTCTGGGGGTGTGCTACTCCCAAAGTATACTGGCATTTCATTGCAGCCTGATCTTGATTTCACACACCCTTTACATGGGACAACTATTTGGGGATTTTTTTTTCCCCTCCACAGTCTAAGAAATCTATTGCTACATACACCAAAAAACTCCGGGGGGTTAAGATACAACGAAGTGAAATCATGCCCTGAGGAACTGTGTTATTAAATCAGAGCCTAATTAACACAATCAGAAGTTCAATACAGAGATAAAAATGCTACCCATACTTGTTCAACTATTTTTCAAATACTTTCCACAGTTCTGTCTTAATGGAAAGCATTATCCAAATCTCACTAGCAGAAGCAATTGTAGTGGCCACGCATAACCTCTATAACTCAGAAGTAAATGGAGTAACACACATGGAGCTCTTTGCATGTGTTTAAATGCTCTGCAAACACTGGGCTAAATTCTGCTCTTACTTGCAAGGGTTAACTGCAATCATTAGCATTATCTGCTCAACTGAGCCCAATTTCATGATCTGGTCACTGAAAGAATTATTGTGTGCCTTGCAAAATCGGAGAGAATTCCTTGTCCAAAAACATAGAAGATGCCAGTATTAGCACTGGGGGTAAGACATGAAATTTTCTTGCTTTCCCTCATGTGCTGAAATTCCAGTTTTCTTAAAAGAAAAACTAAATCCATTGGTGGTAAATCATCCATTGGTGATTCACAGGTACCATCTACAAAGCTTTTTTAAAGGGAGAAACGATATAGTGGAAAATAAAAAAAACCTTTGTTTTATGAAGTTAATAGGGCAATTTCAGTTGTGTAAATGAACCACCTTTAAATTATCTCTGCTTCTACTAACATGATACACTTGAATTATTATCAGACCAGAGCTATTCTATAGAGAAATGTAAGTTAACATAGAAAACCTACTATCATACAATTTTAATCTGCTACTTTTTTATTTTTTTGCCAACCAGCAGAGCTGACTAACAACCAGCTACCAAGAATCAGAAACAATTGATATAACTCTTATAGCCAGGGGGAAGAAGAACACGCCAGTAAGTAATTAGGAAAAAGCACCTTGGCCTCCTACACGTGCATGCGCACACACAGAGAGAATACTATTCAGGAGTTTAGTGCCTACGGTCCTAATGTAGAGTGCTGGCTGAGTCTACGTTATTTATCATTATTACTCAATACTACCTCTGATATACAGAAACATAAGAAGAAGAGATAAAAACTAATAAAAATAAAGCTATGGGAAGATAAAAAACTTTTTAGCTCTACAGATTTTTTGCTCTCTCTTTGCAACGAACCTTAAATTAAGATGCTGAGATATGATATTTTCAACAGAAGAAATGGCAGAGTGGCTCTATACATATCACAAATTATGTAAGACGTGATTCATAGGTATCAGAGCTAGAATTACAGGGGGTTTTTTGTAACTAATGCAGGGTAAGATAAGTAAGGTTGACCTATGTGAAGTAATTTCTGGTTAGATAGCATTGTCTACATGTATAATAATTTTTAAAAAATCACAACCCTTTCTTCAGTTGCAAACAGCAGGATAAGTGTGAGTGATTGTTCTCATCTTCTTTTAGATGCTACAAACTTTGAGAGATACAAACATGAAACTGGATGGCAATTTGGATTAGAGGGCAAGGAGTAAAGATGACACATTCTACTGCATTTTTCTTAATTACACCACAAAAGATGAAATAGGTATATCAACAGTGAGAAGGCCTAGAAGAGATGGGCCATAAAGGTGGTACCCAATCCTTTAGTTAAATGAAGGCTCCCAGATACCATTCCAAGACAATTTATGAAAAACAGTGCTGCTTGAGTTTGATGAGATTGAATCCATGTGATCCAGAAAAGTGAGGTAACAACTATAACCTAGAAAAAAAATAACTATTAAAAAAAGTATGATTTTCAAAACAAAAAACCAGTTACATATGTAACTTCCTCTTAAATATATGCAATTTTCATACTATGACTTTCCATGGAAAAAAAATTTTACTAGAAGTTCTTGGCTCCCTCAACTGATCATTTTTGTTGTTCTTCTGAGATTTCAAACTATTCAGAATAACCTAGTGAACTTTGAACCCAACACTGTCATCTCTTTTTTAATGACCGTTTTCTCAAAATTATAAATTGTGGTAGTCTTACTTTTGTACCCCATTTCTTTGTGTTCCGTGAACAATGTACAAATACTTACAGAAAGCAAAATTCCAGGAAACATACAGAAGAGCAGAGAGGTTTCAAAGAGAATTTTGAAAATTGTTTTGCTCCAATTTAAAATGAAAATTCAATACTTTTCCTTGTTCTCCACAAAAGAATTCCTGACAGGCTGCCTCAGAGCCGGAGGGCTGAAAAGCAGCATACTCTGTTAAACCACAGCAGACTGTGTCAGAGAAGATCCAGGCAGCATGTCAGCTACAAGCAAGTCTCTACCAGAACTTTTCAGCCCGGTTTTCTTAATGAAAGCAGACTTACACAATCACATCACCTGTTCATCTGTCACACTCACATATTCTTAGTTTACTAGCCAAATCGCAAACTTTGAAAGAGGCAGAAAGAATTCTGGTGAGTTTGGGGTTTTGGGGTTTGGTTGGAGTTTTCTTGTTTGTTTGTTGGGTGGTTGTTTTTGGGGGGAGTGGGATGTTTTTTGTTTGGGGTTGGCGTTTTTTTGGTGTTTTGAGTTTTAAGAAAATCTCCAGATGGATAAAGGAAAGAAATGCCCAATGTAAGATCAACAGTTTGATTTGTTTTGCTGACTGGCCTGTCAGCACATGCATGACCCAAGCCAAGTACAGCTGCCTCCTGTCCAGAGCACAATGTGGGACATGAGAAGGAGCAGAGTATCACACAAGATTCAGGGCATGTCCTGGAGAACATTAGGGGGCAGTGTGAAGGCAATGGGGTGGATAACAGAGGAATTTAATGGCGGGATTTATGAAGGAATGAAGTTGCTTCCATAGGAACCCAAGACAAATCTAAGCTTCATTTGTTCTGTTGCTTAAAAGAACATTTTTAATTTAGCTATCACTGCGTAACATTTTAATTACACCTAACTAGGAATTTCTGATGAATTGCAAGCAGTTTGGGCCACTGTAGGCACCAGAAGCAGCAATGGAAAAAAGCATGTGAGGGACCTAACTAATATTACATTATTAGCCTCAAAACTTAAACACTTTCACTGAGGAAATACGTTTGAATGGTGAATACGCTTATGACATTTGCAATCAATTAATTGATATTTCATCATTAGAGATACATTGCTTTATCTTGAACTCTGCCTGAGTCATAAAAATACAGAAACTCAAAGGTGGTTGAACTGAATCAATCAAAGCTCCACCTTCCTAATACCCTCCTTTGACGGAGGTCAAATGTGAAGGTCCAGAAAAGAACACACCAGCAAATTAAGTTTATATGTTGCTTCCCCGCCATGTACTTTCCAGAGTTGGTTTAGAACCTGATGTTTTATCCCTACAGCACAGTGTGAATGGGTGGGAGAGTATTTTTATTTTTATTGAGCTCCAGTATCAATAAAAAAGCATGGGGTATTTTCCAACTATCAACCAAAACTATTTGCTTCTGTGAAATGTTCTTTTAAGGGAAAATGAAGAAGTAATGGACAAGCAAATTGCAATAAGAATGCAGTGATAAAATGAATCTTCTAAGACATAGTAGGATAAGGTTCTTTGGCATAGGGGAATGTGGAACTCACTACTGGAACAATGCCTGATTGAAGGAGAAGAATCTGTATAGCCCAAAAGAATAACAACATTGCTATGGTCAACTTCATTCTCTCCGATTTCTAAGTTTGCCATTATTTTCTCAGCTCAGTTTTGCTACAAGCTAGCTTGCTAATAATGAGAGGGACTGCTGAAAAGAGACTTTCTTGTAGTATTGAAGGCACAGAATGTACAACGGAGGTCAACTAGAAGTGAATATTGGGGTTTCTTTTAAGACACAGAATTAAGAAGTGTGTTGAGACAACTTATTTCAGAGTGGGAGGAAGTCACCTTCACAAAGTATTTGGAGATTATGAGATTTTCAAACTCAAAACCATTTTTATTTATATGGAAGATTGCAAACAGCACTCCAAACTCGTCCTGTGTAACTAGCAATGCAGCAATGAAGAAATGTCAGTGACAATGATTGCCTTTTGTTTAAACTACTCTTCATGAACTTGCAGGAAAATTATTTTTTAACCATAAATTGGCATCAATACTAATGTATAAGATGGTAGGAAAGAGAATTAATTTCTCACTCTCTTTTTCCTGTCATAGAATGGCTGTGGAAAAATAAGATATCCCTGTTCCCATGGCACCTTGCGGGGGCAGGGAAGATAATGAAATAGTTCCATCTTTCTTTTCCACTCCCTGCAGTGCTATCAGACATCTACAACATCAGCAGGTAGGGCACAGCATAGGTGCTAATGTAGAGAAGAACTTTCTTCCCTATGTTTGTAAATCAATATGTAGCACTCCTTTACTCCCATTGCCAGCTTGCTTTGTTAGTTGGTGTTTTAACATGAGCCAATTCTAGTCCACAAGAAACCTAATTATTACGGAAATGCAAAAATAGCCCGTAGAAAATGCATAAAAATAAAAATGCATTTTATTTAAAATATCTTTGTTATTTTATATGCTCAATGTACTATTTTGTAGCTCTGCAAATCCTGAGTCTTTCATAACAGAACAATGCCATTGTAAAAAGGTAAAATAGTGCCTTTATCATCAAGTACTCAAGAATCTTTCACCTTTACCATCTTGTCATCAATTAACGTTGCCATCTGCAACGCCACTCTGCTTACAGAAAACTGAGATGTAACATAAAAGAAGAAAAAGTTAAAGCCTATCTTCCAGAGAATCAAAAGATGCAGGATTTCAAACTACCTGCTGAACGACAGGATATCTGATACCTTTCTTCTTACTGGTGCTTATAGTTAAAGGTTATATTCTTTTAAGGACATCTTATTAAACACTTGGAGATAGAGAAAGGTCTACTGAGAGTTGATTACAGGCGTACACACTGAATTGAGAACAACTTGTCCTCTCAATTCTCTTAACGTTTTTTTCCAGCACTTTAAGAAATACTGTGTTTTCTTTCTATGTAATATATAATTCTAAGAATTGTGTGGTGACTATTTAATTTCTCTCCAGAAGTTTTTCCTAAATCTCGAGTGCTTTTAAGACAAATACACTTATATATTTAGTTGGAAAACTCCTTGTCACAGAAGCAAGATTAATTGAAAACTCAATTACATCTACAGATTAAGATGAAATTAGACTGCTTTGATTCTTCAGACGTTGATGGAAGTACTTGCTGGTTTGTCTGTCTTTTGTTTAATGTAAGCATTACATTTCACTCTGCATTCATTTTTGGTTTTTTTGGGTTTGTTTTTTAATATTGTATTTTCTTGCCTCACATACAAGGGGTGCGACCAGCAACACCCAAGACCTGAAACCATCATATGTACCAGGGCATCAGTTCAGCAACAAGACTCAAAACAGAAACTGAGGATCAGGAAAAGTAGCTGGAGCTAGGATAAAAGTCAGGAAGTAAAAACCTAGACAAACACAACAACACTAGCATCTAATTCTTGAGTAACCAAGGAGCAACTGTTAATTGTTAATCAGGTGGAGCTATAAACAAAGGCACTCTGAGTTGCTAAGCGACATACTGAAAGGGGTTGCTTATATGGTACTGCACAGAGAAAAGAGAGCCAGACTCCTCTCAGAGGTGCACAGCAATAGGACAAGAGGCAATGGACACAAGTTGGAAATTCCAACTAGGAAATTCCCATTAGAATACTTATTTATTTATTTTTTAAGTATTTAAAGTAATTTTTTTAAGTATTTAAGTATTAAGGAAATATTTATTTTACCCATGGGTGTGTTCAACTACTGGAGCAGGCTGAGGGATCTCCATCATTGGAGGTTTCAAGACAAGTGCTTGCATAACTTGATCTCATTAGATCTGTTTGAGCAGGTGGGTGGACTAAAAGACCTTTGGAGGTACCTTCCAAGCCAAATTATTCCATGATTCTAAAACAGAGCACACTTTATAGCAAAAACGCTAGCAATGATAAAAATCCATCATAAGCCACAATTAAATATTTACCCCAAGATCTAAAATATGCGTTCAGGGAAAGATACCAGTAAATTAACCGCAGCAGCATCTGACGAATCCCACTAATATTGCAGCTTGATCTTATAGGGGAAAAAATAATCAAGGTTACTGCCAGAAGACTTATGTGGGAGCCACGCTTTATTGCCTTGTGGTCCCTTTCCAATTTCTGTTTGTAAAACGTGGGTACCTCAGCTCAGTCTTCATAATTTCATAACATTCCTGTATCAATAATATTTGCTTCCTCTTGTTTGGCTTTGGTTGAGCTTCCTCTAATACAACTCAAACTGTTAATCAAGGAGGTGAGACACCCACAGTATCCAAAGTAATATTAATTCCTTATATATCTTAGAAAAAAAGCAGCTTCTCCCCTTGTTTCACACACTTTCAGGAGGAGAAACCTAAGAACCTTTTAGGTGTCTCTACAGATTGTCCAACAGCAGAAAGTTCAGAGAATACCCACACTTCAAACTTTGCATTATTCTGATAGAGTAGCTAGAGACATTATTCCAATTCTTTGTAAGGTCCTCCCTTGAAGCTCTGACTGGTTCAGCACATTCTTTTGTTATCAAACACCATTTGTGTTGCAATACATTGTTATTTCTGTTAAGTAAAATAATCCCCAGAGAATGTGGATTTGCCTTCTAAGAACCTAAGTGTCAGCTTAGGTTCTTTTAAAAACCAGATGGTTCCCCTCCTCTTAAATCGAATTTGGCTAAATCATTTCTACACTCGAAGTGTTTGGGCTGTATCATGAAGGACCATGTCCCTCATTCATGTCTTTGTCTCCCTTTATTTTAGGTAGAAAAGGCTTCAAAACACTCACTAAAAATCAGAAGCCAGAATTAAAATTATTTGCACACCATTTCTGTTAATTTTTACATGGGAATGTATTGGCTCATGTCCCTAGAGCAGAGAAGGTAAAAACAACTGATCCTCAAGAGATTTGAGTTCATAGGGAATTTTGTTACTATTATTTGATATCATGCAGCTTATTAATAAAAATAAAACTGAGGTAAACACAAAGCTATTCAGAGCTTGAACCTGTTCAGAGAAACTGATGTTTCTGATATCTGCAGAGAATTTCAAGGCAAATCAATAAGCTACAAATACAGAGTTCCCTTAAGACCTTGCCTTGGATTCATGGACAGTATGTCACAGAGAAATGTTTTCACTGAAATGATTCAGGTTTTAAAAACAGCATTTTCTGTTTATTTTTTTGATTGAGAAATTTTCAACCAGTTCCACCTGAAAGCACTTTTTCTAAACATATTACCTACCCATTGTGCCACTAAAATATGCAAGGATCTGCTGACTCAATATTCGCCACATTTGTGACATTAGATTGTAATCTCCCTTCTCTAAGTCCACATAAAATGTCACTTATTTGGCATTAAGCCTTTAAATTTGGCAAAATTTGTAAGTACCTAATATGTTGTTTGTATAGTAATTAGGAGAATACTGAAAAGACTAACTACACGGGAAATGTTTCTCACACTTCAATATGGATACTGATGTTTATAGATTTAGTCATAGGCAAATTTTTGTTTCAGTGTCAACCAAGTCTTGGCAGCCCAGGAAAAAATAAACACCTATGTAACACCAACTGAGCAGCAAAAACAATTATGTTAAGGCTTCTAGTTTCAAAATTGTTTGTGAAGAGAAGGAAATCAAGCCCAATTGATGAAGGATAGGCAAAATGTCAGTCATTTACAGGTGAAATCATCTACTTATACCTCTGTTTTAAGAAAATGTATAGGTGGCTTAAAACAGGCAATATATTCTGTAACAGAATATACATTCTCCTTCAAGGAGAAGCTTTGCTGGGTTATGATAGGGAAGTGCTGTAAAAGTGATCACTAAGCTGGGAAAAAAAAAGAAAAAGAAACCCAATGAGTGTGGATAGACTTATTAAATGATGGAATGCCAGCAGCATCACCATTTTCTAATGTTCTGCTATAGGAGTCAGGGGGATTGGATGTATATGTATCTACACATTATCATTTTTATTTTCTTCTGCAGCAAGTTGCCATTTTTGTGAAAAGAGAAATTACTGTCAGCTTCCATTCGCCAAAGACAGCGTCTTTGTCTGCTGTCTTATAAAAGTGTCACCATTAGGCTCTTCTAGATCTGTCTCCTTGTTTCATTAGATTTGACGCACATTCTTCTCTGAAGTCAGAGGTTAAAAGGCTTTCGAAATCCAGCAGTTCCTTCCCTCTCCCCATCCCATTCTTGATTGCTACCTCTCTCCTACAGACAGCTGAAGGCTCTATCAAGGTGCCGCTACTCTCCCTTTTGCCCCTTAGTACAAATGAAGCCAAACTGAGCTTCTACATCATGCTGCTGCCATGGGCTCATACTTCCAGACTCGTAAATAAACTGCATCTGACTCGGCAGCTGTGTTTTCTAGCATCGGTGTCTTGGCAACAAACATATGATGCCGTAGAGCTTCACATGCTATTTACCTTAGATAGTATCATTCATGCAAAGATTGTTGCTTGTTGCTCTTCACAAAGAAAGCAACCAACAAGATTATGGTTATGGGTTGTTGGCTTCAAACACAACCCAAATTTTACTGTACGCTCTGGAATGTTTTAAGAGGTCTACTTCCCTGTGGAGGTATGCAGGTTTTTTACCAATCTAGGACAACAAGACTCATACAAACATGTTGATAAATTTAAAAGGGACAATAGTACAAAATGAACGTGAAAGTTTGAGTACATGGATAAAAGAGCTTGAACTTTAAAAGCCAGTATCAGAAGTGCAAAGCAGCTTTGAAGTAGGCAGTTGTACTAAGGACTGTTCAGTAGACTTACTCTAAAGCAACTCGTGCATGTATTCCAGCCCACAGCTTATACAAATTAAAATTTCAGTTCATCTAATTAGTAGCATACTTTTGAAGGAAAGAATATACTCCTTTTTGGCCATGAGATATGTTTCTGTGCCAAAAGTTTAGCAGAGCCTGACTTTTTTTTGAAAGGAGGGGTCACTCATTTACTGCAAGGAAAGCAAACCGGGCTTTCTGCTTGCAGAGAAGCAGTGGGAAGAAAGGGAGCAACTGAGTGTGCCAAAACAATTAATCTGACCTACAGTCTACTCTCACAGACTGCAGGTGTAGAAATAGAGAATGTGCACAGTGATACAGAGCAGCACTGAGCGATATGGAGGGAAATAAATAGATTTCCTACTGCCACGTAACTTACCTTTTTTCTGTGCAGGGTCCCATTTCAGGAACAAAAAAACAGTGGAATACTACGGAATATTTTCACTTCAGGACAGGCACTATTTCATGGATCTGCTCATAGCTGTAGCTTAGAATAGGTGTATCTGCTGCTGCTAAGACATCAGTTCATTCATTTCATCAAAGACCGATTTCTCTTCTTCCCAATTCTCTCCCCATGAAGAGGATGCAGCGATAGCACTTTGAGGTCTGGCATGATACCCCAAGATTCCACCTCCTACCTTTCCTTTATGTGCTGAGTTTTATTTGATTTTGTTTTTACAGTGTTCTTCAACCTGTAGCAAGATTGGTGTTTTCTGTTATTGAAATATTTGAACTGAGCCCTCACAATTCCTTCACTAACTTTTAGATGGACTTGCGTGTGTCCACCTGAAAGCATGACTACTGCTTAAGTAAATAATTAACACTATCTTTATAATTTAATCATCTGAACTAGTCTTCCCAACTCCCCACCGTTTATGATGACCTTGCTTCTATCTCTACTATCCTGTAGGACATTTTAGCTGTTCTGTTTTGTCATTAACAGCTTCAGTCCAATGCATCCATCTCTCAGAAGTAAGCTGTATGAACTCAAAGCCTTTTTCTTGATGAGGTTTAGGAGACAGTCTAACAAGGATTATGTTCTTAATCTCACTGAGCTCAGGAAAAGTTAGAAGTACTTCAGAAGGTACAATTATCACTCAGTGAAAGTGCGGAGGGATCACATACAACCTCAGGAATGAGGGTGATCAAACACACAACAGAATCATAGCTGTAACGTGAGACAACAGGCCACAGACCACATTATCAGAGCATTACAGGCTTCCTTCGCATGAAGGGGGTAAAGTCCTTTCAACAGAAGAGTCCTTACATTTAAAAACCAAACATGATCATGGTGTTCCCTGGTGTTCCCAAATCCAGTCTCTGTCCTCCTCCTTGCTTTCTTATCTTTTATATCCTGCCTTATATCGAGATTCAGTTCACATGCTCCCCTTCCTGGGCTGACCTTTCACATAATCTGGAACCTGTATTTAGTGCCCACTTACGCAAGCCAGCAATTTGTGTAAGTGTCCCCACACATGCTTCTCTGAAACCATAACCCCATCATAACCCTCTTGCTTCAGACCACTTTCAGCCCTGTGCCATTAAAAGAATCACTTTACACAGAGGACATGTAAAGGATGATGTTCATCCTTAAATCTCTGCATTATCAGTTATGATGAGATATGCAAGTTGGAAAAAAGTTTTTGAAACAGATTTTTGACAAAGATAAGGTGGAGCTGTCGTTCCATTTCATGGACTGATTTGGCTCATAGTCATTCCTATCTTCTCAAAGTGCATAAACCTTGGTGTTTTGGAACTCTGAAAAGAGCTGGGTATGCTCTTCAGGAAAAATTCCCATGCCAAAAAGTCAAAAGAATTAATAAAAGGATAAGGAAAAATCAATTATAAGAATACTCTGAAAGATTATAAAGTTAGACATTCTAGCAGCTTGAGACTCTATGACTCAATAAAGGATCAAGTATGTTATTTATAGTTTGTGGCTATTATAGATGTTATTTGCATATTTACTTCATTGTGTGTATTTTAGCTGTTATATCCATACTACAGTAAGACATAGGAATCCCCATTGTGGGCCACAACTGACTGCTATATGCAAAAGACAAAATTAAGGAAAAGCCCTTTCTCAAACACCAAAAGTTACCTTAGCATATCTGAACAAATACATCCGCCCACTTAAGTTTTGCCCAGCTCCTTCCCTTCCTGCCTTCTCACGGAAGTCAGTGTCAAAATTCCCATACTGCTAAATAATTGAAGGATAAGGCTCAACATAGACCAATCTTTTAGGGCCTGTTCCAAACAGCTGGTTGCCCTCTAAGTGTTATCACTAATAAATGTCATCTAGGGCAATTCTATAATAGGTTTTATTGTTCCCATTATCTTCAGTGGGCTGCAACCACTGTTGATACCACAGGAAAAAAAAAATAAAAATCACAAACTCCCTCCCCTCCTGGTCTTCACAGTGTTGTCATAGTTTATAATTCATAGGGGAACTCAGCACTAACAATCTGTGTGTGCGTGCTTCTATCTGTGTAGGGTGGAAAAGCAATTTGGATGTGAGAGATAGTGTAAACTTACTTGGCATTGTACACAAAAATATTTTCAGCTTGTCTGTCTGCAAATAGATCCTAAATAATACAATTCATTCTGAATGACTGATTATGGGAATCCTACTCATAAATCCTAAACTTGACATTTTAAAATCAGATTTTCTTTTCATTTTTAAGCAATGAAATGACTTCTCCATCTTGACATGATTTATCATTTTCTGGATGAACTAGCTAACTACACAGGCCAAAACCTCTAGCTGCAAGGACTCATTGTACGTTATCATCCTCTATTTACAGCATGCATCCTGTTCTTTCATATTTTTCTTAAGGGAAACATAAACACATTTTTTAAACAGAATATGTTGATTTCTTTAAGATTCTCATTCAGTTCAATAAACTGCACACAAAAGGTATCATATAATACGTAACTGGGTGCATATGGGAGTTCAGAGATTTGTTTATCTTCCTGTAGTCTTGAGGAAGACAATGACTAATTTAACTTTTGTGTTCATATAATAGCCTGTGTGAAAACAGTTGTTCTGGCCTGACCTGTTCCCATAGGATGTATCTCATCAGAGAGTGATTTGAACCCTCACTACAAGTCTCAACAAAAATTCTACATTTTATGTAGATTTGAAGATTGTGTTTTCTCTTGGAAAAAAAAGCTATGTTACTCCCTTTACAGCCACTCTAAAAAAATACATGAACAAAGGATGACTTCTGCATATATTGGTACATATCTGCACCAATTAAAAGTGTACCCATGCCTAAACTTTATGAAATTCTAGAACTTCCTGCTTTTATCAACTCTGTTCCTGAGCATCTGCTACTGTTAGAGAAGTCTTTAATCAAAAAGTTTACTGGAGCCAAGTGAGTTATACAAAATAATAAATCCCATCATACTCAGAGCAGAAAAAATTTGCCTCAAGAAATACTTTAAGAAACTTTGCACATATAGGTCACTACGTTATTAAAGGGAAAAGCAAAGCACTGTGGCACTGAAGGCTGAATCCACATTTTCAATATGAAATTTATTTTCCAGCAGTTTATAATTTGGCCATGAAAAACTCCTTGAGGCTGAATTTTTACTATAGAGACTTAGTTCAAACTCAGGTTCTCTCTGAAACTCTAAGATCTGGTTCAGACACTAAGAAGATTAGTAGAAGTTACAGAAATAAAATATTTCTCAACTGAAATTCCGTAACAAAATCAGTTACAGCAAGTAGGCAACCAATGTCATTTTTCCACACTCATTCTCAGATTATCTGTAATTTCCATATACGCTTATGCAAACATAACTCTAGACCGGGAAAACATAACTCTAGACCGGGAAAACATAACTCTAGACCGGGAAAACATAACTCTAGACCGGGAAAACACAACTCTAGACCGGGAAAACACAACTCTAGACCGGGAAAACACAACTCTAGACCGGGAAAACACAACTCTAGACCGGGAAAACACAACTCTAGACCGGGAAAACACAGTGCCCATGGATCCAACACACTATCTGATTTTCACAGTCATACATTTGAAAAATACAAGTTTTTGAGAAACCTGTACACATTTCAGTGTCTATAAAACACATCTACCAATCTTGCAACCAAAAGACCTGATCTCTAAAAACTTTGAAACATATAATGACTTGCACAATCTCAGACCTGCCTCCAAATAGTAGATGTCAGCAGGGTGGACCACATCAGTCTGCCACAGACGCTTACCATTTCTTCTGAAACAACCTGAAATTTTGAAGTAAACCTGAAAGAATACCAGACTAAATAGACAATTGGGATGATATCTTCTGCATTTTTGGTTGTGGGTTTGGTGGGTGGTGGCTTTTTTTTTTTCTTTTTTCTACTGGTCTTGGTGTTAGTACGGTAGAAACAAAATCAAAGATTCTAAAAACAGTCTCGAGTTCAATGCAAAATGCTCAAAGCAAGCCCTCTTTCCCAGACACAGAGAGCCCTCTCTCCATCTGTGGGAACAAACTGGAGAGCTGAAGGTTTCCTCCTTCAGACTCACACACAGTATTCTATTACTTGAGACTTCATTAATTTTAGGACTAAATGAGACAGAAAATGCAAAAAATTTCTGAATACAATTTTTCTGTGGATAATTTGTCCCAGCATATACTAGACCACAGGCTGGATGATCTTAAATGTGGCAGAAAAGGCATTTTGACACTCTTCTTTCAAAACAGAAAAAAAAAAAAAAAAGCTGATGACAGTACTGTCCTTCCTCAGTGTGAGGTAAATGAATCCTACAAAACTGTACATTTTTTAGGTTTCCTGCAAGGTGGTTCTTGCTTCTTGCAGAACTAATTTAGTTTCAGTAAAATAAACTAAGAATTCTTCTTGAAGGACAGTAGTGATGTTAATGATACTAAGGGCTGGATTTTACCCAAATGCTAAGGACTGAACTACATATTTAAAGACTATATGGGGCTATTTGTTTGGACAGAGCAGCAGAGTATTTCCAGCTTAAAAATCATCTAGGCTTTCTCTCCAGTAGTAATTTATCAGCATTCTGCTGCACCTTTGTGTTTTGTCGGTCAATTTTGCCAGTGTGCCATTATACCTGTGCAAATAATTTCATCTCACAAACCACTGCAAACTAAACAGAACCTAGAGGCCCAGACCTGAAATTGCTGGAGAAAGCCTCTTGGTCATTAAGATTTCTGTCATTAATTTATACTTTTAAAAACAAACAAACAAAAACCCCATAAAAACAAACAAAAAACAAACCAAAACAAAAAAAACCCAAATAAATTAAAAAAAAAACAAAAAAAACAAAAAAAAACCAAAACAAAACAGAAAAAAAACCCACACCACAAAAAAAAAATACTCTGTTCATTTCAGTTTGGATCTAACCAGTGTTGTTTTGTCTTACATTGTCTACAAATACTAACAGAAACAGGAACGCAGCTTCTTGTGAACTTAAATTAGTGAGCTATATAAATCAAACAAAATATTTATTACAAAATTACCCTCCAATGTAAGTATCAGGGATTAGACAGAAAAGAAAAACTATGTGATAAAACCTGAGTCACCAGACCTCAGGCTGTTTTCACTATCTTCACTGTCTGAACATCCAACCTACCTGCACCTTTTTATCTAGTGCTCCGTTACATTACCCTAAAAAAATAGGTACCAGTTTTGCTGTTTGTGGAATGAATGCTTGGATATCTCTATCAGCAGATTATTTGTAAGCAAAGACAGACCATGAAATAAATGGCCTGAAGGGCCAAAATAAAGTAAAATATGCCTAACTATATTCCAGTGAGAATGGGACTTCCTTGTCAGTATCCTGGTTTCTAACTTTAGCTCCCTATGCTGTTTTAGCATGCAATCCAATTAATTTAAAGTGAAAAATATTTAAGCAGTCCTTGAAATCCAGAAAAACTCCCTCTACTCCCTTACTCTTTCAGTTTTATAGCTATCAATAGTATTTTCACGCACTTTTGAAATTTTAATTGGGTTCTGTAACATCACAAATTTTTTGTCCTCTTTTAGGCTAATCTCAGAGTGATCCATTAGATTCAGTGAGCACTCATAACTAATATTACTAAACTAGGGAAAAAAAAAAAACCAAAACACTCAGCCCTCACTCAGTATATTTGAAAACTTCAGAATACCACTCGCTAAAGTGAAGTTCTGCTTTTGTTAAAGCAATATTTCATCTTCTGTTTTTGCAGCTTATCATATTGATGCGCTGCCATGCAACATCCAAACTAGTTTCTCTAACTCTAGCAGCTATTGTTGCCCTATGGACAATGTTATCAAACACAGAGTACCTATTTCTTCACCACCGTCACTTAACAGAACATATGTTTATGTTTTGGTTGGAGGGTTTTTTGTCTGTTTGTTTGTGTGAAAAATGTCGTGGCTCCTACGGTTGACACAGGCACAGTGCAGTGGCAAACTCAGGCCAACATGACAGAAGCTAGCAAGTATGAAGATTGGTTTCCGAGAACTGCTAAATTCTCTGGAGACTCGTTTCCCTAATTTAAATACATTACACATCTTTTAGAGCTTCTTAAAGGTAGCAAATTATTATTGTGTGATTATAACATATCAATGCATAAACATTAACTCAAAAACTAGATTGAAGTCGTTCATATTCAACTCTAGGTGACACATTTTCTGTTGGTCTAACAGTTTCAATCTGCTGGAGCAATGGTGGCACCCTGTGGCTAGAAAGATATGCCTAAAAGCTGTCTACTGCTTGGTGTCTGCTGCACAGCTTTTTTGCTGCACAGTTCTCGCTTTTCCTATGAGACCTAAAATGATGTTATCAATTACCAAATAAAGCAGACAAAAGAAACACTGAGTGTCATTACGCACCGATAGCTCAAATATTCTACTTGGTCGTCTTTAACTTGATTCCCAGGAACAGGCAGACTGTGGTCCTAGACGTCCCGAGGCAGTAGGCCTCGGAGAGCTCTGAGGAGACCCACTCCCAGCCCTCGTAAGGCACGGAGGCAAGGCTCACCCACACGGCACCTGCCGTCGGAAGACTAAGCTACACGCCAGGGCCTCCCAGATATTACCTGAATGCCGAAAATGATTAATCTCACCACATAACTTTCATCTGAGACTGTGCATCGGGTGTAGGCGTCAGGGTGCTGGCGGGGGGTGGCAGGCGCAGTCTCTGTGAGGAGAGGGCGGGGCTGCCCCGAGCCGGTTCTGGCCGGTTCCTCAATGGCGCCCGCAGGGCCCTCGGAGGAGCCGGAGCCTCTGAAAGCCCATTTAGTAACGGGCCAAGGGCCACCTGGCAGCGAGGGGCGAGGAAGCGAGGGCGAGAAGCTGGGCTCTGGGAAAAACAGTAGTCCCACATTATATGGGTGTTGACCAAAAGGAAGTAGAAGTCCACCTGAACTCATTTTAAAGCTGTATGAATCGAAATATCCCAGAATTTTTACTTTTGCCTCCTCTCAGCAAGTGAATCGAGGTGTAGGTAGCTGCTTTGGGAGCAGAAAGTCACAAATCTGAACAATGGCATCTAATTAGCTTCCTATGATCATTAATCCTCAAGCCATTAGAAAAAAAAAGCTACATGACAAGAAATTAGAAGTGCATAAGTGTGGGAACATTAAGGATAAGCAAATGCCTACTTTATAACTAAAGATCATGACCAGAAAAGGGCCTGCTAACTCTGCAGAACAGCAGCAACCACGGTCCCACAGGTTGATCATCCATTGAATGTGAGAAACAGGGGCCATAAATCAGGGAGGGCATCTTTCCTCTGTTTTGGAGGGGATCAGGAATGCTACTGATAATGATCAGTGAACTCGCACACTAACTAAATCTCCCCACTAATTAACTAAATTACTACACTACCTAAATCCACCCTGTAACTGCCCGGTCAACACATCTTTTTCCAGCTATGGGTGACATAAGCAGCAGCAGATCCTTCTCAGCAGCATACAGAAGAGAGAAAGCAGCAGCATTTGGGAAATGAGAAATGAAAGTGATATTAGTATGATGTTTGGTAGGAAAAAACAGCATTTTTAAGAAAAAGCAGAATAATCACACCTGTCTCAGCCTTTTGGATAATTGTCATTACATTTGTCTTTGAGATTCTGCTTGTACTTTTTATTAACTTACGGTTTCTGTATTGTCTACATTGCAGCATATTGTGCATAATTATATAATTTTTAGGTTTTAGAAAAAAAAATATGCATTGTTCACCTATGGAGTCAGGGGCTTTGTTCCTGTGAATTGATTTTTCTTTCTATTCTTAATCAGTTTTATCTTTTCCCACAACATCCCGCGTATGGCAGATGACTGCGCTGTACACAGCGGTAACTATTTGCCTAAGCAAAGCACCGCTGCGTGGCCGCCCATCAGTCAGTGATACAGACAGCCCGCATTTTCTCTTCCCAGAGGGCTACAACCTTTTCTTTGAGATGTAACAGTTTGCCACGAGACAAGGTCACATCTTTAGGCAATGCTTAGCAATATGCTTGAATTTAACCTTTTCTATGTGACAACGTGTAATTTTGACAGATACCACGTCAGTGGAGTTTGGGAAAAAGCTGTTTCTCAACAGAATTCCCATGTGCCATAGTTTCAGTATGTACAGAAGAGGATGCAGTAACTAATGGCATCTTATGTCTGGGAAAGAGTAGGCAGACTATTAGTTAGGGAAATATTAGCAAATAGTACATAAACACCGGTGATTTACCTCAATTTGAAAGTGTGATATTTTTCATAGAGACGTATTTTTCTAAAAGAGACCTGATTTCCATAAATTTGTCTGAATAAATATTTCCTAAATTTTAAAGTACATGGCTGAGGAATTTTACAAACCTAAATACAAAACAGGAATATCAGATTCTTGCAAATACTACATCTAGTGGCATTTGTTCCTTTATTATTTCTGCAAGCATGAAGAGCTTTGCAAATAATGAGCTTGTAAATGTTCTGCAAAATTAAAAATTGCCAAGAGTTTATAAATGCTGCATTTTGCAAGTTCTGCTACTACAGCTTACAGATACGATAGTTTAATTTTCTAGCTAGTATTTCTTCATTACTGTTGACCGTATTGGAAAGAAGCAATACAGATTTCAGCAGGGCACTACACAGTTCATTGATGAGACAGCAGAACAGCCAACAACAGAAAAATGCAATAGAAAGAAAAACACAGTCCAAGACTTTATGAGCAGGGTCCTATATTCATACTTTTCCAAACCAATGGCTGTCTTTGAAGTGTGAGGACTTTATTTTCTCCCTTGCTTTAACCTTTACACAACAGGTTACAGGGAAATGAACTATTTTTCTGCCGATACAAATCCCAGAAGCCTTTGAAGATGTCATAATGCATGTGAACTGAGATGATTGTTTGATTTAGAATCTAAATTTGAATTTGGAAGAGATCCCTTATGTAGGGGTCCAAATAAAATCCCACAATGCATTCACACACATCAGTGATTAATCCCTTGTGTTCATTGCTCACACTCACTTTGAATAATTGAAATAGCTCTCTGGAAAAAGGGAATTTGGGGGGGGGGGGGGGGGGGGGGGGACATGGAAGGTTTCTGGTGTTGGTTTTGTCAGCATCATAAAAACCAAGATTTCTTTTAGTGCTGTTTTCTATGAAAGCTATCAAAACTGACAAAGGAGTCACCAGCAACCTGACTGTAAAAGCTCTCAAGCTGATGTGTGGAGACTCTGCCTAATTTGGTGCCTTGACTGCTGACCAGTAACAGTTCTCTGTCTAGAACAAATAATAAGTAAGCTTTTGTAAACATCCAGTGAGAGCCGAAACCACATCATGAAACCGTCAGATGACCTGAATAAGACAGAGCAAAGACTTTTCCAAAAGGTGAATTTTGGAACCAATAGGCTATCCTGATCGATCCTTACTACTCTCACTCCTCCTCCCTCATCTGAAGAAATTCTGTTACTTACCCAAGAAAACATTTTATCAAGAATTTCTGCCATGCTTTTTAACATCTCAACAAATGAGAAATTTGTGCTAACAACAGAAAAATGAATATAGAAATGTCCCAATTAACCAGCTACATATTTTTTTAACCAGTTTCTCTATTTCTCTATTTGTTTGAAACACAGGGTCTCTATTTACAATCCTGAACAGCAGCTGTTTGTTGTTTGCTAGGATACTGATTCACCAAGTAAGTAAAGAAAAACACCACTACGGACAGCCATGAGTGTTGAAATGTATCCTAAGAAATTCTTAGATATTTACCCAGTAGTTACATTTCCCAGACTCATGGAATGACTTCTAAAATGTGTCACTTCCAACACAACAACAAAAAGCAATCAACTCTAAGTGGATCTCAGTGGATGAGCTGGAATGAATTAGATTTCAAATAAGCTTTAATAAACCATTCCTTGCCCTAATCTTTTCCTTTATTTCCCCTGACTTGTTTCTTTGAAAATCAGGTCCAATGGATATATCCTTTCACGATGGTAAATACCCAGCAGATCTACTCAGTGAGTTTTGCTGCAGTACTTCTCATTAGCTTAAGATACAGACAGCTTGTGCTCTCTCCACAAAACCATTCCCAAGCAAACTATTTGATCAGTCTAGTCTTGAAAAAAGACAATGACAAAGTTTGTTAGCCAAGGGCTGATATCAGAGACCTGCTTCCACACAGAAACTGAGAGTACAACTGTCTCTGTTAGTTTTAAAGAAATCATTCAAATCATCTATTGGTTGTTTCAGTAGTTTCCTCAATGATAGCATATTTGTACAACCCCGGAATCTTAGCTTAATGGCTACTGATTAAAAAATTTAAAGCTAAGCCTTTAACTGATGGAGTACAACAGGAGTGTAAATAAAATACTGCAGCTGCAACAAGACCTCCACTGCTTGAAATACACTTCACATCCCAGGAGCCTGCATTTTTGTTTTCCGATTTCACTGTCTCCCATTCAAATTTACCAATGTATCCCATTCCCACTCCAGTTTGTGGATTTTTTTAAATAATCACGTATCAGAAATGTTGAAGTATACTCTAACCCCCAGACACACGTGCAAGCCACAAAAGTTTGCCACAACGCTCTATGTCTGCACTGGAAGTATAGTATACCACAAGGAATTAGCAGAGAGTCAATGAGATGACCAACGCCCTAGGTTACTATAATTGCAAAGAAACTTTTGAGTGAAAATGCCGTGGCAAACTTACGAAGTGAACTGAATCTCATGATACATAGGAAGTTTGAAAAACAAGTCCTGTGATCTCTGACAAATGAGGCACAGGCTAAAATTATTTCTTTACTCTTAAGTACAATGATCAGCAAAATACAACGATCATACGATTCTGCTAATTCTGCCTGTTCTCCAGTACGTCATTGAAAGTTAAAATCCATCTCAGTGCAAAGAATCCACACTTTGACGCATTATGCTATCACTGTGCAGAAGGTGTAGGTGGGACTTGTATGTTGCTATGTCCTGCGAGTACCCCAGAGTGAAATATCTGCTCCATTCCACTGACTGCAGTGATATGCAGATTTCACCTACCCTAGACTCCTACATTCTGGCCAGATGTAGTTAATTTCACTTTCAAACAGCATAGGAGTACTAAAAGATCACAGAGTTTTAGTTTATGTTGTTATATAAGCTAATAGCATTGGCCCATTGCTAAGAAATGAGATGTGAATTAAATTCTAACTAATTTCTCTTTACATAGCATGTGTCACATTCATTGGTCACTGCCCAATTTAATTGTTGCTTATCTCTTTGCAGGAATTTCTTGTGATTGGAATTCTAAAAACATCTGCCTGAACTATGCCTATAAATCCCTTGGCATTTTATCTTAACACGATCGTCTTAAAAGCCAGCTTCTCTTACAATTATTTGGTCGTTTATTTGTCCTGTTAAAGGGACAGAATAAAAGCACAGTTTCTCTCAAAACTATTTTAAAAAAAAAAGTGCAATAAAAATATTTTATGAGTTTGCGACTTAATTACTTGTTTTCAGATGGCCAATAACCAAGTCCAATAATTATTCTTTCAAAGACATTGACATTTTAATCATATATACAAAACAGGCTTTGTCATGTATCTCAC
The DNA here is from genome assembly GCA_017639485.1 of Pluvialis apricaria. Lineage (NCBI taxonomy): Eukaryota > Metazoa > Chordata > Aves > Charadriiformes > Charadriidae > Pluvialis > Pluvialis apricaria. Next base: position 30,364,112 of record CM030014.1, read on the forward strand.
TAAAAAACCCAGACCTGTGTAAACTAACAGATTTTTCCAGAACAACTAACGTAAAGAAGGATTTATGGAGGTCAATTTCAATGCAATTTATTTAGAGAGAAGCATTTGGAAGTGTCAGCCCTGAAGATATCATATATTTCACTTATCTCTCACAGCCTGAAGCGTTAGTCTTGAAGCATTTTGGAGTCTTTCCAAAGCATGTTTCCACTAGCACTGAGAAAGGGGTAAAAAATAAAAAACCAAAACCAAACAAACAAAAAAAAACCAAACCAGAGAGAAAGAAAACCATTGCCTAATGGGCTGCAAGAGTGTTTGACATAGCTGGTGAAGCCTTGATGTTTTCTGTCAGTGTTTGCAGTTTGGCATGATTGATAATAAACAGAGGGGAAAAAAAAAATATCTTTCTGTCATTATCTTCTAAACTGTCTCAAATTACACTGTGTAAGTAAGTTCCTGATGATAATATTTAGATAGTTTGCTAAAGAAAAGTACTAAAATAATTGAAATAAGAAGTTGATACCAGTAAGAGATAGCGGTTTTCTTAAATACTTCTTTAAGCTAAAATTGCAGTTTATAAGTCTGTTGAAGTGGTCTAGAAGATGGACATAACAGCATTTTGGCTTCAGAAAAAGACTGCAGAATAGGACTGCTATCAAAGTTTTATTTAATTTAGGATTCCTCTTTCTTTAACCACAGCCTGCTGCAGGTGTTCAGGATTTATTAGTTCCCATTTCTTAAATTCACTCAGAAAAAGTTGTAAGGAAATAGGTTGCCTACACAATTGTTCATCCACCAGCACTAAGGTTCTGGCAGTGTAGTTGCAAAGCAAGGAGCTAGGCTTTTTTCATGTATTAATTCTGCAGTTGTTATTCCAGAAAATTAACACTTACGTTGTTGTATAGCACTGCTACTCATGCACATAAAAAGTAACTAGCCTCTGATCCTGATCCAAAGTGCTATTATCACTGTAGAAGTTCCTTTTTATATTTTTTAATTATAATGATTCTTAACATCAATTGCTATGAGCCTTCAGCAGGTTCTCCAAGATGCTTATTTAATGCAGAATATGTGCTATGTTTTTGAACCTTCTCACACCAGTTTTGTTGCTAAAGTCAGACTTATAAGAAGCCTGTCTACTGGCTTTTTGGTGTTAATAGCCAGCAAAGAGCTCTGATTGTAGAAACGTCTTTGTAACATACACCTAGCACTTCATCCTTCCAGATGTCCCTACATGAGACCAGCGCTATCGCGCATTCAGAACAAATGGTGAATTGCACAGAGCTGTTCCTGTTGCTGTGTCTTCTTGACCTGCCAACAGATGTGACGGGCTCAGCTTCAAAGACTTTTACCCCATCACCTGAGAATTTCATCAGGAAGCCAGCTGCTGCACAAGCAAAGTTGGCACTTTAATTTAGTGATCACTTCCTGAAAAAGGAGGTTCCTGATTCTGAGCAAATTTACACCTGTTTTTCATTGCTATGATGTGAGAGATTTTATTCAGCTCTACTAGCTTAGCACCAGAAACAAAGTATAAAGAAAAGGCGGTATTATCAACGATAATATATTCCTTCCTCTACCAAGGCATAAGATAAACTTGTTTTGAGAAACAGTTAAGCTTACAGCACAAAACCTCATCTGGTAACAAGTAAACATAACCCCTTATAGAGAAGACCAAGGATTAATATAATGCATTTGAATCTCCAGTCTTGTTTCCCAAGAAGGATTAAAAAACCCTGCTGAGAATAGTATCAGACGTTTCTTGACAGATGACAGTAAAGGAATTATCATCGGGGTACAGAAACTCTATCCCAGAAAGATACGCTGTGTGCTATTTTTGTATTGTTTGATTGCATGCCTAAACTCATAGTAAGGATCGTGCACTACTGCTTTGAATGCCAAATGCATCTGCATTTGTACCCCAAAGAATTTTGGGTTGTTCTGTGCCACGAATTAATATGAAACAAGGAAAAACAATGAGAATGAACATAATTGCACTTCAAAAAAATGACATAAGTTCACCTATTTTTAATGAATTGAGTGCTTTGTGAAGGAATCTTGTTAGCCAAATAAAATTAAAATAAAAGTACACTTTAAAAGATTAGAGAGGTTTGAAAAGGATCTATTATTTGGTCTTTTGAGTGCCCAAGAGCTGAAACAGATAAAGTTAACGATTATTGTAGAAATTAGCACAATGGTCTGTTATGCAATAAGATTGTCTGATAAATACTAACTTAATCTAACCTGAAATTTGTGATTCATATTCCAATTAAATACCTTCAATAGATTTTGTGAATGAAAAAGAAAATATAACTATGAAGAGAAATAAACAGTAACTGTTTCTGTTATGAGATATAACATTTACAACTTTTCACATGGTCTTGTGACCTTAGAAGTGAGCAGGATCTAGTCTCCCTATGAGAACTAGGGATTGTATACCACTGGCACAGTAAAATCAAAAATCTGCAACAACTCAATTTAAAAAAAAAAAAAAAAAGGAAGATATTTGAAACTAAATCTGAAATACCACAACCAACCTCTACATTGAAAATCAGTTACAGTAGAAAGAAAAAACCCATACATGCTTTTAGCAGCATTTCCTTTCTGTCAGAATTTAATTGCTCTCTAAAATTCAAGTTCTGAAATTGGTATCTTATTTTACAGCAGAACACTCATCCATTGCATTTTGTTTCCAACTATAAAAGCTACCACAGCTCTGTAGGGCCATGATTCCAGTTTCAGTAATGAATGAACTTTTCCCCCTCTGATCTACTGCAAGTTAGTTGATGCTATCAGGCCAACTAAACCCTTCAAAGTCAAAATGAAACAGCAGTGGTTATTAACGATACTGCAATTTTAGCTTCTAGAGATAAATTAGAGTGAGAAATAGGATCCAAATTTGTCTGCCTTCATCAACTCACCCATTAGCAATTTTTTGCTATATGCAGTGGATGAGCTGCTAATTTCAGTTCGTTGATAATTTTTACTCTGTTTTCAACTCAGTTTGTTTCTTTGATGTGCTTACTTTATGTAAAACTGTTTCAACACGTGCTGGTTTTATTCTTTGTTATCAAATCCTGTCATACTGAAAATGACTAAAATTATGTTGATCTAATGTTTTTTTCCCTTTACTCATACTCCTAAATTTGTTCATGTGTGTATATATACATACACACAGATGTAGCATATTGTATGATTTTTATTATTATAAAGGGAGACTCTCTGATCCAATATTAAATTCTGTTTTTAACAAGCATGCTAGTGCATATTGATATCACCTAGATAAACAACCACATCAAGTACAGGGTACGGTATGAGAAGCTAACAAAACAGATTTTAAAATTACTAGACTGGTATTCACTAAAGATTCAGGGTAAAAGAGCTAGTTTGTATTAAATTAGGGCTGGTCATGAATAAACCATTGGATCTCTCAGGCTTAAACAGAAGCAGGTCTATTTATTTTCTTTTTGTTTCTTTCACTTCACTCTACAGTATCAGATTCTTTGAAAAGCTAGAATTTGAAGACTAGGGGTAATACTAAAACTAACATTCTGACAGGAATTCAGATCAAATCTGAGCTAGATAGCCACCTCTTCTACAATAACCCCAGTACTCTGCCGCTCAGAATTTTAGATTTGTCTTTAACAATGATCCCACGAAGCAAAGAAAATATGATCTATTTAAAAATAGATGAGGCCCCTCTGTGCAGAATAGCAACTTGCTCAAAGTTCAATAGAAGGAAGCAAAAACCAAAACATGGGCTATCTGATAATTATTTAAGACCCCAAAATAAACAATGACTCTTCCTAGCAAGGCCAGAAAAGATTAAAAATCTCTGATACAGTTCAACTGCGTAAAATTTCCAGCCCGTTTTTCATCTGCCTAATTCTATTTTGGATAAACACCCAGATTTCTGAGCACTTACCGAAATCAAATTGAAATCTTGGATGCTCATTCATTATTACCAAGTACCATATGTCTAATCTTATTTTTGGAAGTGTTTTTGGCAATAACAGACTCTGTCAGAAGCTCTGTGGCAGAGACTCAAATCGTATGGTTCAGAGGAAGATATTTTAGGGGGGAAAATCATAGAATCATAAAATGGTTTAGGTTGGAAGGGACCTTGAAGATCATCGAGTTCCAACCCCCTGCCCTGGGCAGGGACACCTCCCACCAGCCCAGGGTGCCCAAGGCCACGTCCAGCCTGGCCTTGAACACCTCCAGGGATGGGGCCTCCACAACTTCTCCAGGCAACCTGGGCCAGTGCCTCACCACCCTTAAAGTGAAAAAAATTCTTCCTAATATTTAATTTAAATCTACCCTCTTCCAGTTTAAAGCCATTCCCCCTCGTCCCATCACTACATGCCCCAGTAAAAAGTCCCTCCCCGGCTCTCCTGTAGGCCCCCGTTAGGGACTGGAAGGCTGCAATAAGATCTCCTCGGAGCCTTCTCTTCTCCAGGCTGAACAGCCCCAACTCTCTCAGCCTCTCCTCATAGGAGAGGTGCTCCAGCCCTCGGATCATCTTCATGGCCCTCCTCTGGACCCACTCCAAGAGGTCCGTGTTGGACCTGCAGATGTACTGCAGGTACTCAATATCAAAATACCAAAATGTACTGCAGATACTCAACAGTATATAAGTACTGTGTATCTTTTACCTTATCCACAGAGAATGTTTTGTTGAACAGTAGGCCACTAAGAACAAGCAGAAGTACAAAGAGAAACAGAATAAAAATCTTTGCTATGACTTTCACGCACAGGTGGAAGTGATGAGGTTTGGCAGACAAATCTAATAATGCAGTTTCCTGTTGCCTAAGAATTTCTGTTTCCGTGTTGTTCCAGAAGTTGGCTTATTTGGCTTTTTAATCTTTTTGCCTATTGAGTGTCATTATAAATACATACCAAATATTTTTGTCAGGTTCACACTTAAAAGGCACATTTTTCTGCTTGGGCAGTTCCATCATCACCACTGTCTGCCTTGAGTCACCACAGAAACTCACCTGGCATTGGAGCCAGGGCCTCTCTCTCCTCAGTCGCTGAAGACACCAAAGCAACTTCCACATGGAGCTTCTACGTTTTTTCAGCCATTTTACTTAAAGTGCTTTATCTAGTACACTGGTATCGCTGGGACTTAAAAGCTGGTCCCTTTAAGAAAACATATATTTTTAGTCATATATGGTACTGTGGAAATAACCTACTTCACATATTTATCCCACATGATCGTTTCCTTCCTTGTAATTATAACTCAGTCCCTGCAGAAAGCTCTCATAGTGCACAAGTCCCTCTCTACGCTATTGTTGCTATGTGGTGCAGGAGGTCTTGTTTCACTTAAGCCATTGCCGAAGCTGATTGTTGGTGGAAAAACCTTAGTGCTTACATAAATAGCTCCAACTTTTTTGAAAATCCACCAGGAGCTTTGCTGTATCATTAGATTCCCTGAAATCTTTGGAAAAATGTGTTAATCTTTGCCTGAAGGCATGCCTGCAATATTCCCTTGAACATGGAATGGAGGTTCCCTACATAGTTGCAGAATCAGAAGTAATCAACAGCAAAATACACCAGACAATTTTAGCTTTCGCTGCAGCACCATACTAACAAGGTACTGCCAGGATCCAGTGTATAGCTCTACAAGGAGTTGTATTGAGCCATGAAAATACACTGCAGCGCGCTGTACTGTGCTGTGAAAATACACCTCAAAACGTGGCAACATTTTGGTTAAATAAGTCAGGACTACTAACCGTTTGGCAAAATGTCGCATCCTGTTTACTGCAGTTTAGAATTTTTCATGAACAATTTCAAAGAAAACCTATTATTTCTCATATTATGGGCTGACGTAAAAAAAAAAAGAGTTATCACGTACTGTCTGAACTTTAAGCTATGATTAATGAGCAGTTTTTCTTTCATTCCACATTTACTACTGTACTTTATTTTTATTGTGATATCAGAGTTGTATTATAATAATCGTATAATAGAGTCAGTGTTAAATCAAATGCAAAACATGCAGCAATGTTCAAAAAACTTACCATCCAAATTCAAGTGAATATTTATGCATCTTTTATTCATGAAGCATCTTTCACATCCCATTTATGACTGTAGCTCAATATTAAAGGATTCCTTGTCAGTGAAATAAAGATAATGCTGAGGCCTATCATCTTTCTTCATTTCCCACTTTCTCTCCCTAAAACAGCTTGCAATGCCTTTCATTGGAGCTACCGCAGTGAAAACTTTGGCATTTCAGTAATGAATGTTCTTTTTAAAATGAAATACGACACCAAGTTAGCACATAGGCTACAAACACAGCACAATGCTACTAACTGAGATAAAGCACAGAAACAGTCCTGTATTCTTGGGATGCACAAAAATTTTTACCAAATGAATGAATCGTTTAAACAGACACTGTGTACTCATGTACATAGGAGACAGAGGTGAGGAAAAATGGGACACACGCAAGCTTATTTTTCTTCCTAGGACCTCCAAAATCTATAAGAATGTGAGCAAATTTACACCACCTGGTAAGACTCATTTGTTGAGCAGCACTGGTATGGCAACTGCTAACGACAGCAGAGAAGTAGTACATACACAGGCAGTTAACACAGTTCAGCTAATGAGTTGCTACAACTTAACCTATTGATCGATTATATCCATCGATTTCAAGCATCAGTCAACCAGTGTCACTTACATAGTACAAATAGTAAATAATATTGAGAGAAAAAACAAAGTGACTGCACGTTCTCTAGCTCTTTTTTTTTTTTTTTTAAAGTGAAAATAAATAAGAATAGGAAATACAGAAGTGTTTAGCATCCAGTTCGAGAAAACCCTATAGAATAGTCCCAAAGTTAAATATATGCTTGAGGCCACAGGGCTTGAAAAGGTAAAATTGAGAGGAGCATATAAGACAATAGTCTGGCAATGACACCAAGTAACGGAGTGGGGAAGGGACAGGCAAAATGGCCAAGCAATGGCTGAAGCCCAGGGGAATCCAAACTGGAGAGTAGTTTGCTGCCTGTTTAAGCTACGTCCTTACCGCAAACGTTCTTCCAAACAACACATTGACATTTATTACTCTGTAATCGTTATTCTCCAAAACATTGACTATTTTGATTTTGAGGACAGCATAAAATGTTTTAAAGTTAATAGGAAAACAGAAAATTCAAGGAGATCACGGTGCTGGACTGGTAAAAAACAAGTGTCAAGATGACTGGCAACAGTGTGGTCCTTTTGGTAAAGTCCATATCAGCTGTGGTTAAGAACCTTCTAGGCCTTGACTACAGAGCAGCAGTAGAGAATTACAAGCAGGAAATAAACCGCAGAAATTAAACTGGGCAGCGATTTGTCACAGTTATGAGAAACAAGAAGTACTTTTAGTAATGCCTGACACCTCTCACACAGGAAGGAAGATGAAAGCAACATTACTCTCAAAACGCAGTTTCAGCACAGCAATGTCATGACTGTTCTCCTTCTTTACTACTGCTTCAGAGCTTAATCAGTGAGTTAAACACAATTCTGTACGACTTGCATTGCTAATAGAGTTATTTTTAAAATTCTCTGTGTCTATTTCTTCATACTACTGTGTTCATTTCCTTTTATGTCTTAATGTTCTCCCAGTTTAGGTAAACCACTGCTCATGAGCAGACCAAAGTCTTTTTCAACCGCTTCAGCTTCCATGCTGGTCCTTTAGCTGACTGAAGGATAAACAAACAATAGCTTCTATTAACAAATATTGATTTTTTCTTAAACTGAGTGCAAATTCAGCCTTGTGAAAACATTACACCAGGTGATATCCTCTACATTGGAAAGTTTACCATAGGGGATGAGAGATATTAGAAGAAAGTTCTAAACAAAATTGTGGTATTAGTCGCATAAATTTGGTCATGCTCTAGTTTATGAATGCTTGGGGGTTTTCTGCATAGCTTCCTATGTAGTAATTTAGCCACAACAGTGATATTCAAGTAATTTTAAGAGCACAATGCAACCTTTTGAAAACAAGGAAAATGGAACTCCCAGCTGAAATAATTCACTTTTCACTGAATATTTACGAGAACATTTCTGCAAAGCAAGCTGAAAAAAAATGAAGCAGGGACTTTTCTAAGGTACAGAGAAATATTTTATTCAAAGCATATTGGAATAATTTTCCACTTCAAAAGCCAATATCTGTTTCTTAATGTAAACATTTGCTTCTGTACCCAAACATTAGGAAAAAGGTGTCTGTCTCTTACTTATCATTTAAAGGAAAACAGCTCAGCCAGTCCTTCCAGCAACTTGATAAAGAACAGGGAGGCAACTGACCCACAAGAAGCAGATGCATTTGCCTGTTCACGGAGCAGAACCCAAGTGGGAATCAGTCGGCCACATGAAGCACCAGCTTCTCTCAGCCCCGATCGCAGGTCAGGGGCCCTCAGCCATCTCCAGGGGCTTGAGCGCCCAACCTCACAGCACCTGCAAGCTGCTAGCTGCACTTTTGCATTAAAGTTAATTTACTGGGTTGCAAGTCAGAGTCAAGCACCATAAACATTTCCTAGAGCATTCTGCATCCATTCCTGATGTAGATGTATATCAGGAACATATATACATACACATATTTATATACAAATCCTCTAACACGCACTTTCAAAAGCTCCCATATCACCTATTTACTCCATTAGCAGAAGCATTATGATCTCTCAAGCAAATAGTTAATTACTTAATAGTTAATTAAATACTCACTGAATTGAGTAAATGTGTAATTAAGGCGCTATTAAAATGTGCATTACAGATATGACAACTGCAACTCATGGACTTTGGAGTACTCTGCCACATCCCCAGAGAGACCTACTGATGCTGCATTTGCTCTGAAAGATGCTGCTGTTGCCTCTTCATCCTTGAACTGCCTGCACTTACTTGCCCATATCAAGGGATTAAGCAAAGGGTCAACCATTTCCATCATTCCATGGCTAAAAGATGAAGCGTAATATTGCCTCAGAGGGGAAAAAAACCCCATGTATTACCTTGGAATAGTGTATACCTCAGTTATGAAATGATATTTTGTAACCCTCCCTAGGTAATGCAAAGTCTTTAGCTTAGAACATCCACTGCATATAGCAATGCATTGACTGCATAAAATTAACCTGAAGTAACAGCAGGCTTGTCAGATTTGCCTCACCTGAACCAGCACTGCTGAAATATCTTTTTAGAACTCTTAGAAATTAAAAATAATCTGTTCCTCCACAGTGGGCTTCTTGGATAGATAAGAGGGGCAAAACAAATGAGATACAAATTCACTATTATTTATATGCCAGTCCTGGATTGTCACAACTTCATAAACAGGGGCCCAAACCTGTACAGTAGAAACATTAAGAAAAATAGAAGTTGATACAGAGTTAGTAAGGTAAGTAGGAGTGTGGAAAAGCACAGCTTCTCCCTTGACTGCAAAACACATAGGGAATTTCACCTTCCTTTCCTCTATTTGATGAAGCTGAACTCTCTCAGCAACCCATCCTCCTCGGACGCTGCAATGTAAGCTTCCTCAGCTTAACAACTGCTTGGACTATATTCTTCCCTAAGCAGAAGGGATACTGGCTTGACAGAGTTACAAGGAAAACTGGCCTCTGTAATGGAGAGCTGGCAGTACTGAGTGAAGAGAACAGAATGACTCACATTGAATTTTTCACTAATGAAATAATTTAAATAAGTCTGTTTTCCCTTTTATTAAACAGGAGCAAATCAATAATGGTTGATTGCCATTCCTATCCATTATGCTATTTCTAGAATGAACCCATGCATCTGAACCTGAAGTAAGGCAGAGTTAAGAATACCAAATGTGTTAATAAGAAAAAAAAGTTTTAGTGGTAAGTAAATATTGATAAATGGGTATTCCATCTCACTGTTGCTTTTCACTGACACTAATGCTACTTCTTTAAGCAGTCTTAAAATGTAGACACAAATTAGTTGCTAAAAAGACAGATGTGGTAGTATACAGATCAATAACATGTCCTGATCACCTTTAAATAAAAATCCAGAGCTATATTGCTTGATTAATAGAATAACTGTTTTATTCACTTTTCCTGACATGGATTTGTATAGGTTCTTGCCCTGGTTTATACCCTGATGTAATTTAATTATTTTGCCATTACAGATGGAAGCAAAGCCTGACCACTTGAGACAGCATCTGAGGACAGGGATTCCCATAACATCGGTTTATATAGGCAAGGAACAATATATGATGCTCTTTCCTTTCCTTGTTTTTATATGTTTATGTTCTGTAGAAGATTTGATAGCTTACCAAGGGGTAAAATTGATAAGTAGCAACCTTAAAAATATTCAATTAACGTTTGTCAGATTTTTTTCCTTTCAGAAATATCTGAACTGACAAGCTCTGAAGGTAGGACTGAACTAAAGGAGAAGAGTGAAACTTGCAGGAAGTTACTTTTAAATTCAAGTGAAGTGTATGACAGCTCCCTATGATATCCTACTAGTAGGGCTACAGAGAGGAAAAGAAAATAGTCTTCGATCTTACAGAATCAGCTACCCACACACACACTTATCTGTAGTTTTCTCTCAAAAAATATGAGCAAAGGTTATACACATAGATATAAAACAGGAGGGGATGGCTTAATCAAACCACATGACTGTTTTTCTTAAAGAACAGCAGAAATATAAATTTAATGATGGGATGAGATTGCTCACCTAAGTAGGAGGTGTCTCCCACAAATGATAAAGTTGAATTTAATCTGAAAAGATTTTTTAGTATTCTACTGCACTCCTTTCTAACTTTCTTCCAGAATGATATTCCTGAGGCATTACCATACATAATGTATAAATGATCTCTGCTTAGCATTACATTTATTGCAATATGAAGTATTTAAAAGTTCATCATATGCTGCCTCATAGTGACATACTGGGACAAATTTTAAAATATAGGTCCCCTAGGTGACTGTAGATGAAATTCTGTTATGCATACAAATGAACGCTTAGAAAAAGCTGCCAATGGAACCTAAATCTCTGCAAAAGCAGAACAACTTTACTTTTATCCTATAGATAGGCTCAAATTGCAATGCTTGTATCTGCCCCCTTCGTGTCATGACATTTAAAATCCAATCCCAGAGAAAGGAGTTTGAAGGAGATTTGGATCTGAACACTTTCTCAGGAGAGTTTTGAGTTTTAATATCATTTCTATCCGAATTATCTGTGGAAAGTTTTCCAGCCTTCAGAGTGGACTTACTTTCAAATGACTTTTTAGCATTCTGATATCAATATAAAACCAGGAAAATTTCAAGGTTCAAACAAGAAATCCAGAGCACAACGCATGGGACAGCAGCTATTCAAATTTTCCTTTTCCTAATTAGAAAAATAAAGAAATAGTAATATCATATTAGAAGTAATAATGCCTTGATAATAATAGCATCTAAAATACAAATTATGTTGATGCATTTAGGAGAATGCTTATTGCTAAAGCTCTTCTCATGAAGGTTGCGGGTCATTACCAACACTGCTATAAAAACATGCAAAACAATCTACATATGCAAAATGAATTTAAAAATGCAATATTTAAAACTAAAATATACAGTATATTTCTGGTTGAGAACTTGAGTATGGAACAAATTTCTGCCTTGTTGCTTGTTTTGCAACCTTTGTGCATTTGTATAACATGTTACACTTTTGAAAGGGATAATGTCCACGAGCTGGCCCTGCTCCCAAGTACATCATTGCTAACGTGCTGATTTCCATGACAGCTATTTCAGATTTCGTGCATTGAAAACTAGGATCACAATCAGGAAAATTCATTTTCTTTGACAAAAACTAAGTTTAGTGATTCTTCCCACTGAGTTCAGTCAGTTTGCCTGAGAAAAAATGAAAAGGTAATGAAAATTAAAGCAATGACTTCATAATTTATCTCCAATTTAATAACCAGTCTGCTCTAACTTGTCAACTAAATTCTTCCTTTACATACTTTAAATCATTCTTAGAATAAACTCTCTCTTTATAACATACACCACGTAACACAACATTAGGTTATATCACATGTGGAAATAGGAGCATCAATCAATTTCTCTCACAAAAAATGCACTTGTCTTTTAAAGATCTAGATGGAAAGTTATCATTTGAGAAACTGTCTGTGGAATGTAACTTTGCAAGACATCATTTTTGTGTTCTTTCTTTTATATTAGAAATAATAGCGCACAGAGGGATTACTGAGCATCTGGCACAGTTCTTTTAAAAAGGGATAACTTCTTTTATCCGGAAAACTGATGAAACATCTCATGCATCTTTCAGCCAATAAAAAACACCTTCAAGTCAAATGAACATTACGCTTTGGTAATTCACTGTCGTACTTGAATTATCACACCTGAAAGACTACATATAACTTTATATTCATTTCAGCCAGCCTTAAACATTTAAGTTGAAAAAGAGGAGAAAGACAACTAGTCAGATATAGTTATTACAAAGCTGGGATTAAACACCACTGGCAACCAAAACTTCTCTTGGACACAAGAATACCTTGAAGATTCAGTTCAGCTATGTACATGCACACATAGCAATCCCTAAACAATTCCAGTGAAGTCAGTGAGTCTGTTAAGACTCATGGGCATAAATAAACTAAGCAAAAAGAGAAGAAATCTCTAATTGCTTCTACTTCATGCTTTTCTTAGAAACCCAATATCTCACTTGTCTTCCTTTCTTTCTGTTTTCTGCATTCCCAACACAATACTACAAAAGTCCAAAATCTTTTCTACGCCTTATATATTCCCAATCACAAAAGATAGGAACATGTTCTCTCACTTTAGTTCTGACTGGCTATTGAAAATTTTGGCCTCCCAATAAAACAGCAAATCCATTTCATTGGAGTAAATTTCCCAGCACAACACACTAAGAATGTGACTGCCACTTACATTAATAAACCACCTGCATCTGATATTCTTTTCATCTACCCAAAACCAGTTTCTAATTTATTTTCATGTACAGTGAAAATTCAGTCACAGTGAGGCATGAATTTATTATGTGGAAACACATCCAGATACTCTCATTCAGCACAGCTGCCTTTGATGTAAGTGAAAGTTTCAACCAACTGAGAAATAACGACAAAATTATTCATTGTTAAATCTGTAGGCTTAGATTTTAGATACCAGGATAAAACAGACAACATCTTTCCAAGTGATATGTTGGTTAAGGAGATTTTTGAACAAGATACTTCTACTGGAACCGAAAATTTGGAAAAGACTGCCTTGACTATACAGTCTCTCTACATGCTGTAATTGTTTGTGATGGTAATCTCTTTCATAAACTGATCAAGCTTCTCCTAAAAACTAGTTAGGCCTTTTCCTGCCAACTAAATGGCTGTTCCAGAACCTCATTTTTCTGATGATTATATAGCATGTTCTGATTTTCAGCCTCAATATACTCTCGGAAAGTTTATATATATTTATTCCTTACCTTAAACAGTTGTTCTTGTTTAGTGTTAAGTTTCCTGACATATTTACAGAGTGCAGTAACCTTCTCTCACTTTCATTTGCTAGTCTAAACAAGCCAAGACTTTTAGTGTCCCCTTGTTAGATAGGATGAATGAAGGATGGAAAGCTGATTATTAGACAGACAGAAACTGAAGCTCTATCTTTAGTGCCCTGGCTGGCATACTGAAGAATTGTGTTGTACATTACTCTTTTTGCCATCTCGACAAAGGAGCCTCAAGTAGAAATTTATCTTCCTCTGAGAAGATTCTGAGCCAGGATGCCTCCTCTTTTCTTAACAGTATGCCACATATTCCCCATCATGAAATGCTGTAGCAAATGGGAAAACCTCACCTTTACAAAATTGTTATCTTCATGGAATTGAACAGATATTTCTATTTGATAATTAATAAAAAGGCTCAAAAATTTTTGTGAAAAATGGGGGTGGACTGGCATTAATAACACAAACACACTTTTATATATAAAAGGAAATTTAAAATGTTCCATATTAAAATAAGTCATTACCATGTGAATTCTTCTATAAATTAATAAATACACCGAAAATGAGTTCCAGTATTTCCCAATAGGGAATGTGACAGTGCAAGAGAAGAGGTGATGCGAGTACTTCAGCACTAGCAAGACAAGAAGAGTGGTTTTCAGGAAGAAATTAAAGATGTCTGAAATACAAGAAATGCTTTGCCACTCTGAACATAAGAGGTAGCACAGAGAAACAAATACAGATGAGCCTGTGAGGGTGAGACAGAAACAAGGCAAAAGTACAGTGGAAGCAGTTGAGGTCAGAAATAACAACGTAGGCAACAGAGTAATTTGCTTTAGAAAGGGCTTGAGGAGATAAAATTTTACCCAAAAAGTAAGATGGGGCAAATAAATCAATGTAGAAAATAACTGTAATTGTTTTTGAACACCTGCTGAGCTCTAAAATTAGCTTGCATTCACCACAGAATATTGCTGTTCACCACTGAACAAAAAGAAACGTCACCTTGTTAGGGAAGAACATCTCAGACAAGGTTAACATTTATTTTATCTGCCCGATATGCTTTCTGAATCCATCGCTGAAACAGTCAATGATCTGACTTTAGAAACTTACGAACGGCCAGAGGAATATCAGTGGAGCCAGATTTTGCCCTTATTGCTAGACTGCAAATCTTCTAACAAAATGTTCTCTAGAAGGTACTGATTAATCCAAACTATACTGTTTCCCAGGAACATACCAAATTTGACCAAACTTGGAAAAGGTCTCTGACGAACAGGAATTAAGAGTATAAGAGGGTAAGCGGAAGGCAACTCACAGAGAAGCCACTCACAATCACCTATAGTCCAGCAGTGACAGGAGTCACTGGTTAGTGAGAACAGTCCAACATTTTCTAACCAACAGCCCAATTCCCATAATCATACGTCTACGTAGCTAGATACAGTCCCCTGGCTCTGAGGCCAGCCAGCATGACAAAGCTTGCATCCACATGGCTCAAGTCTCTCACACTCTAGAAAAGTACATCTGGAACTGCCTGCTGGGAACAGTCCATCCTCCGTGTGAAACCCCCTGCAATGACTGCGGGCTGAGAAGGAAAATTTTAGTTGGCCCTGGGGCTATGGAGAGTAACCGTAAGGAAAGTCCTCAGGAGTGTTTTGATCACCAGATTATTCTACTTTCTTGAAAACTCTGTCCTATAAATGTGTCTCAGTGTCTGTCACAAAAATAAAACAGAAGAAAAAAATAATCTTGTCAATTCAGGGGTTTTTTTTCCCCCCATTTCAAGCAGTTTCATAGCATAAGAAAATTGTTTCCCACTAAATCTCTATCCATCCAGATTCAGTCCTTGAGCCTTTTCCTTTAAAGTATTCCAACTACATGAAGGAAAAGTGATACATGCATTTTCACCATAAAGACTGTTTACTTAAATGGTTATTGCAGCATTTGCCAATACAAGTTTCTTTTTGTCCTATAGATTACTTCCTCTTTCCAGATCTGCCTGCTTTCAGCAGTTTATTTACTCTGTAAAACTAGCAAAATTTCTTTTACCCATATTAAAAACATGAGGTTTTTCAGGCTTGAGAAAAGAATGTTGACAGGGGAGGTAATAGTTATCACCTATTTGAAAGCTACTGCAGGAACATGGGTAAGAAATTGTTCTCCCCTATCCACATGGGAAGGGACAACATGTAACGGGCCTACAGAAAAAAGAGCCTTTAGGTCAGACACCAGAAAAACCGTCCAACTTAAGCACAGAATTTGAGTGCTGCATTTGCATTGCTGCAGATCTTTGTAAAAAAGTTAGACAAAGAGCAGTTGGGAGGATACACCGGGTACAGGTTATCCTGCCTGCAGGCAGAGGTGGACTAAGACGAGCTCTTGAGGTCACTCACCACACTGTCTGCTATAGTAAATTCCACTGTTTCAGGGGTGGTATTTATATACACAGCAAGTCGAAGCAGACAGTGGCCATGCAGACCTGTTAATTTTTCTTGACAACAAAGAGACTATGGAAATATCTCAGGGACCAATGTCGTCTTTCTCCAGAACCAGTGCTGAAAGTCTCTCGCAAGATTCTTTTCTTTAGGGGCAGTAATGGAAAACCTCATTGACTTTTCTGCATATTCCAGCTATGAGAATTCCCCATTTTCAAGGACCCTGAGACCACAGCTCCTTATCATTTTCCTCTCCTTTGGAAAAGCCTGCAACGGCATTACATACTGTCCTGATCTTAGTCAGGAAAAGTTACTTTAAATGCTAATAAGCACACTTAAGCTCCAACTATTGATTGGAGAACTTTTATTCTTTAAAGTGATAAACTGAAGTAATTTTTAAGTAAAATAAGCATCTGAATTACCTTTTTAAATTGTGATGCCCCAACAGTAAAGCCTCTCGTATAATATATTTTTCAAAGTAGACAGGGAGGATGATATGTTATCATTACTTTTAATAAGAGTAAGTGAAACCCTTAGACTGAGTGCAATAGGAGACATGTATTGAACAATTTAATCTATCTGGGTTGTGATCCTTTTGCATTCAGTTTAATACAAAGATATAGCATCAGTTCATCCCCTGCGGTAGAGTAATTGGAGAATGGACAAGGAGACAAGCAATGCAATTTTGATGAAGTAACCTACATCTAAAATGACATCTCTGTAAACCACTTTTAACACTAAAAAGCAAAACAAAACCAATGTGGATTGCTATACAGAATGCACCTTTGGAAGTTATGCCATTTAGCTGTAACTCCAAGACATATTGTTTGAAAGCCAAACTCAAACAGTAAACCACAGAACAGATTCAGGTGTAAATCATTCGGATCTAAAAGTTATTGCACAAGTTAACAAATGCACACATCTGGTGTAAAGGCAGGAACTAATCTAGAAATCCCTTAGTAGAAAGGGTTTGGCTTCCTAGCAGTCTTGAAGACCTATTACAGAACAGATAAACAGGAAGTTTTTATTAGGAAAAGAAACAAGCTGGAAATGTTTCCCTGAGGAAGGCAGCCTGACCTAACAGCCACCACGTCCTATCGATCTCCAGGTTCCTTCTTCTCAAAATCAGTTCTCTGGGTGCTGAGCATGTCAAGCAGAGCACCATCATGCATTAAGAATAAGCAATACTAGGGCACGTTTACTGCCTTTGCACAAGCCCTTCCCGCTTATGTACCCCCAGGGAAGGAATTGCTTACCAGATAAGGAATTAGCAAAAGACAACAAGGATGACAAAACATTACCTATCATTGCCTTCTTTTCATCACTAGTGAGTAAACCGAAAATTGTATCCCCATTGACAGTAAAATTTTGACAGCTGCAGTCAAGAGTGATGAGGTGAATTAAATGCAAAGGTATGCTTTGCTTCAAAGGCACCATTTCATTTTAAGCACCAGGAGCGCAATGGATTGCCAATTATTGCTGCTTGAAGCACTCTGTCCTTCTGCATTAGACAACACTGAAAAGAGAGTTCTTGCACGTAGTTCTCACCACACGTTTTTAAAGTTACCAATCCCTGCTGGCCAACATCTTTCAGTTCAGTCTCAGGAGATGTTACATACTACAAAAGCATAATGGCTCATGACAGAACCACTCAGCTTTGCTTCTTGTCTCTCTCCCTGTAACAATTTGGCTTATGGTACTTCCCTGACCCGGTCGCTTCCTGTTTGTAGCAGCTAAGTATTCCCAAAAGGAAATGGCATTTTACACCTCATACGTTTTCACCAGTCACAGAAATATGAGTTGCAACAGAAAATAACACGAATACCAAAAATTACATGAGACAGGTAGCCCACTGAAATGTCAGGGTCAGTCAGCATTGCAGCATGGTCTACGAGATCTGCTTCTGTCCATCAGCCTTGGTATTAGAGCTCAGTTTCTGCTCTATCTGTAACAATATACAATTTATCTTTTTTCACCCCCAATTAGTCAAGTTCCACTGTGAATGCCATCTATGCTTCTGGAACAACTTCAATTTTTTAAAATATCCTTGCCGCACACACATTCTGTGATTACCCGAGTATTTCACTACAAAATAGAAGGCTGTTAACACTGAAGAGAAAACCAATGGCCAGGTCTATTGTGGGGAACCAACTCTCCCTATAATTCAAGTGCAGATGTTAAAAAACAACCATTTTTTTATTATTCTCATCTGGAACATGTTAAGTCTGAACTTTTTCCCAGTTTCATTCCGACAGTTATGGATTCATTTCTTTTCATTTGCTGTGCTCTTTGCAATTTCTGTCAGAAAAATGATGTATTTGAAATTGAAAGCCTCATGTATTTTGTAGATTATCATTGTGAGCTGCACTGCTTTGACCTTTTCAGTATGCTGTAATTTCATTTGCTGCCACGGCTATTTGGGTTCTTCTCTTCTGTCTCAGGCTCTCTAAACTACAAGTAACAGACAAGAATGGCCAACCAGTCAAACCAAAAAACATTTAATTTTAAATTTCAAAGTATAAAGATCACTATACTTCACACCAGGAAGGCTGTCTTGAAATTTTGATGCTCCATCCTAGCATTGAAGTTGATGGTGAACACAGTGACTGGTATCAGGTGAATCTATTCATCCAGCAAAACTTGTAATGACAATGGTATGCGAAACACAACTAACCCATTTCAGCTACAACACTAAAACTGTCATCATCCACTTTGAAATACTAAAATTGCATTAGAAGTAGTCACAACTTTGTCTCGTTTTGGGCATAGGTTCTTTGCCTATTTCAAATGACTTGCAACAGAATCTGTCCATAGTATTGACTGAGTCTCTTTTTCAGAGAAGTGAAGTTTATGTTAATAAGACAGGGGAGATGCCTTGACATAAGAGGGGGAAAAAAAACCCAAACAAAAAACAAAAGGCATAACTACTGTCCAAATATATCTACTTATGAAAATTAAAGGACTTGAAGATACGTGAGTATAGATCCATGCTTTGTGACTTGAGCTTTAGGTTGCTGTTATTTTTTAAACAGACTCCTTATTAAAAACAACATATTTGACATTTCTGGAGTATCAGCTTTACCCTTCCTTTCCACTGAATAAATAAATTATTTTACTTTTTCACCTTTGAGTACATTATTAACTATACCATTGATCTTTGCCATTGCCTGTAAATTTTGTAACATTGACATAGCGGTATAAGACAAGCACACAATTTCTAATATTGCTAAAAGCATGAATGTTAATTCATTCTACAAATTGTAGCAGTTGCTCAATTATCATTATATTATTTTTAAAAAGAATTGTTCTTTCTACATAAGATGAAAGGCCCAAAATATGGCATAAGACAGCATGGCTCTCTAGACACCCAGTCCTCGATTCAATACATCAGCATTTAGAAATATTGATATGAACAAAAGGAGTTCAATGCCTTCATTTCCTATTTTACCTTTAAAGCAAGGCTCAATACATCACTTCTCCAAGTAGTAAGGAAGGGTATACGCTATGAATCACTGGAAAACATTTATCAAAATGTTCCCTCTTTCCACGGAACATACTTCAAATGAGTCACTACACCTTGTTTTCATTGTCTTGCATCGTTTACATCCAGTAATGTTTTACAGCCCTTGGCTTTACTCTAGCTGTACTATCAGTATATCCTAGTACAGGACGAAGTAGACAAGTGTTTTGAAGACTTTGCTGAAAATGGTTAAGAGTTGCCTTGAGCTAGAAAGTCAGTGGCCTCTAGAAGGAAGTCAGAAGGGAGCAATAAACAGAGCAAGAAAAAGGGGGACACTCCCAAAACTGACCAAGCTGTGATATTTATTTGTAAGCAGAAGACAGAGACTCTGAAAAGGAAGTGATGTGTTGAAAACCTTTTTATTCATCCCTAAGTGTATCACAGCATTCTCTACATTTGTCAGACTACCATATTTTGCCACAGTCATGTCATAGTCATCACTTCACAAGAGGTAAAGAGGAAAAAGGGAAGCATCTATTTTAATTTTCAGCAACAAAACAAGTGTTCGATCTTCTGACAAATACCTAATTTAGAGTAACTCTCCTGAGTTACTTAATACAATAAGATAACCACAGTTTGTTAGAGATACAGTATGCCTGCCACATGTAGTTATTTTTTGGTAACTTGCTGTTTGCTTATTCAATAAAATTATTTATTTCTGATAGAGGTACTTTGGGAATTCTTGGAACCAGTTGCAAATTTGGGTAAACGTGTCCTACAGAAAAAGGGCTCTTGGAGTTGTCCAATTAATATGCTTAATGAGGCTGTGGTAAATAAATAAGGTGAGAGGAAAGCAGCTCAATTTTTTTGCATTTGGCAAACTGTTTTTCATGTTTGTGCTTTTGCGGGGTTTGGGTTTGTTGTTTGCTTTCGGGTTGCTTTTAACATTCGTCTGAAACTTCAGAATATGCCAGCACTTACAAAATTTTTCTGAAAGTATGGCTTAGGTTTTGGTCCCCGCATGATTTTCATTTTTCTGTGCTAACGCAGGCTGTCCCACAGGCAGATCATATGGCTGCCTAGAGCACAGATGGGAAGAATATTCATTTCACTGAAGAAGAGCCTGGTTTGGTTTTTTTATTTTAGAGAATTGGAAACCAAGGATTTTATGTAATCATACAGATATCACATAGCAAGATCATTGAAAGATTCTATTAACTTCGTTTAATTAAAAATTCAAGGCAATACTTAGTGTCAGTTGAAACATCTTATTATCACTGGTTTTTTCAGTCAATAAATTACACCTTAGTCATGTATCTCCTAAAACAGTCCTGAGAGCAAACCTGAACATAAAGAAAAGTGGTGATGGATTAACTGTCTTCATGACTACTGCTATGATGAAGCACAGATATAGTGCTGGAAATTCAGCTCTGTATATGCATTTTGTGGAAAGGAAAAAGATCCTCACTGGCTAGTGAGGACATTTACCTTACTGGAGAAAAATATGCTTCGCTGTTATCAAGGGTATAACAAACACAACTAATGCTTTTATACGTCATGCTGTCATATGAAGGAGGAAAGTGAGACAGCTGCAAGTGAACACGACAAAAGTAAATGTATTTGTACCTGAATTTTAAATAAAGGTACATCTGTACATGGAGGAGGAGGAGGGAGAGAAAGAGGTTACAATGAACAAAGAGAGAAAAGCCAAACAAAGGGAAGGTCTAACAGAAATGAGATGAACAACAAAAATTAAAAGAGTGATTGAAAATGAGAATTTCTTTCATATTACAGGGTGAGGAGGAGAGAGATGAGGGAAAGAGGAAAACACGGATGAGGAGGGGAAGAATGGGACACCATGGATTATCTGTGAGGAAAACATAGGGGGAGAGTGAAACAAAAAAAAAGAAACCCCACAAGGTTGAGAGCATGCAGAGGTATGAGAAGAACACAGCACAAAGGCAGAGTTCCTTAAAGATGTAATTACTTAGCAAAAATGCTTAACGACAGCATGAGTAACAAAACAATAGAAAAAATGAGACATGTAATACATGTAATATGAAAGTAGAAATAAGCCTAGAGAAGGGACAGCTAAAAGAACCGGCACCCAGCTGGTCACCCGGGCCATGAAGTGCCCATAGGCAGCTCTGCTGGTGAGCAGGGAGATTACATGAGGGATCCAATTCTACCAACTCTCTTCAGAGTATTTGTTAGCATATTACATGAGGCACAAAACAACTAAAACCAGTTGCAGATATAGTTCATTGTATTCACTGGATAAAACACTAATGTGAGCTCTTCCTGGTTTATGCTGTTAACAGGTCAATGTCTCTGTGTTTGAACTCATTTTTACTACCTAATGAAGAGCTGAGATCCTGATTCCATCAGGAGCCAGCAAAACTTTTACCACAAACTGCAGTGGGGACAGAATACCAGTAAGGTAACCATATAATGAAGTGTGTTTACCTCTAGATGCAGTTCAGGGGATAATAGCGTGATCTCCTCTTACCTAGAATTTCAGCATGTTTCTCCTGTGACCCCAATATTTTTTGTAGCTCTCCTGAGACAAATATCTTTTTAAGAGCAGTCTAAATGCTATACTAGGACTTATGTAAAATATTTTTAAATTATAATAAATGCTACCTCATATTTTATACCTGCTGTGCTTTGTGCTGCCTAAGCATCTCTGCTGCCCACTATTCACACCAAGTAACTTCAGGTTATCTCATTTCTCTTCTGTTAATCAGACACTGCTTTGAAAGGGTCAGCCACAATGACTACCTCAACCCCAGGAACGCTTCTGCAAGTGGTTCTGGTGTTTGCACTGAGACATTGGTTTGACTGCTGAGCTCCAACCTAACTAATCTAACTTTTAAAGACCTCCTCAAAGCAATGTTAAAAAACTGAATACTAATTTCTTCACAGAACTAAGTGCCTTAGATGTAAACTACCTCAACTGCAGTTGCAAGAGTTCAGCAGTTCTGGAAATCAGGTTCAGCTTCTTACTAGCTGATGAGTAACAGATTAATGTATTAAGGTCACAGAGCCAGGTTTTGCTGTTCTCGGTAAAATCAGAAGTAGATTAAAAAAAAACAAAAACAGCAAAAAAACCAAACTACCTTCCTAGGACACATTGCTAATTCCACTGTGCTGACCATCAAGTACCAAACTTCCACTCACTGACATGACTGTAAGTGACACAAGAGCTGGACACAGGTATTAAGACCTAAGGTATAAAACTGGTGAGAGGTTAGGGTGTTCTGTGCATTGATTTGTTGAACTGGAAAACCAGATTTATTTGAAAAAAAAAAGAACAAACTGCTTTCTGAGTTACCAAGAAAAAAATCTTGAAAAAAATATCTCTCTCAAAAGATGTGCAAGAAACTGTGGACTAGACATCTCTCCCAAGAACTACAACTGTCTTGCGAAAAACCTAGACAGTTGAGTTTTTTTAAACCATATGGACAAAGGAAATCAACTATGTCTGTGGAGAAAAGTGTTTAAGAAAGAAAAGAATGAACTTTAATTGCCACACCAGAACGAGTTCCCACATTATCTAATGAAACAATTCAAGTCATAAAGAGCAACATCCTAAAACTTCTTGGCTGATTTTCATCCAAAGTAATCTGGAGTGGAAAAGGAAGCATCAGTCAGTCAATAGACTATGTATTTGCCAAACTATATGGAAAACAAACAAACGCAAAAGTAACATTACATAGTTTTGAACTTATCAGCTCAGAGAAGCAGTACTACTTTTTGCACTTCCATTGGTAAAATGTGACACTGGTGAGCATGGCATGTTCCTGAAGACAACTACTAACCACGAGAACAAAATATTTTGAGATGGTTATAACGCTTTAAAATATCCTGATAGACTCTCCCTGCTTTATCAGAAGCTATACATTTCATAGGGTGTTGAGACAACTTGGGGATTCATATATCAGTGCCCATGTCACTACTTTGTAATTATTTAGCCATGTTATCTGTGGGGATACAATTGCCAACAATCTGTGCAATACTGTGACATTAGAAACATGGAAAATGAAAAAATGGGAAACAACCTGTTTTCTACCTTCCTAAAAATCAGTAGTGTACATTAGAGTCCAGTGCCCTTAACCATTGTCCCTGGCAGAGAAAATTACAGTAATCCCTTCTCAGTGCAATACAGACGTGGATGATAGCTAATAGGTCATTATTACAGAGGAAGGGGCAGCAACTTTGGTTAACTGTAATTATCAGTTTCCTGTTTTCAAGGTGATAGAGGGAGGAGTGGGACATAAGTACTCTTTCTTCTGCTTTCCCCTCAAGTAGTGCATTCTCTCTGAGGCAGTGGACTTCAGGTCTGAAGAATTACAATCTCTCTCTGTAGTTGCTATTGTGCCTTTTTTTAAAAAAAAAAAAAAAGATAATGACAGGCAGTGCATATAGTGCTGTTTTAAGGTCATAAAGATACAGCTCAGGACCCAGCATTTTGAGTAGAAATCAGTAATAGGTACACAGCTGTTGCAGAAAGCAGTTCAGGCTTTCTGGGGCTCTGCCAATGAAACTGTTGGATTTGCTCCTGCCTGCGTGTCTGGATTTACTTCCCACAAAACACTACAAAATGGCTGCAGATGCAGAGGGAATCGTAGCCTTAAAGCAGAGAGAAAGCAGTGGTGGTGGAGAGAGGGATAAAAGAATGACAAGTTCTTGCAGTCACTGAGATGTATGAAGTTGCTGATGGGTTCTGATAGTACACATTGACTTTTACTGTCAAAGCACTTTTTCCCTTTCTACTCAAGAAAAAAAAGGTCAAGCAGTATTTCAGAGTCCAAATAAGCAAGAAAACAATTAAGAGCTGGCAATTCACAGCAGATGCAGTGGGTGTACTATGTAAGGATGTTTAAATCGAAGTTTTTCCTCAGCACACTAGTGAAGAGATAGCAACACAAGAAGAAAACAAAAATCTGTCCTAGGGAACTCATAATATATGACTTTAAAAAGAAAAAAAAATAATAATATAGTGTCCACTGCACAATTTCTTGCATTTGCCAGAGGAAGTGCCTGTGGCCTTATTAGGCCAAGTATGTCTAAAAGTGTATACTTTCAATAAACATACATTTGCAGGTCAAAATTTGTCTTCTTCATGTTGAAATACTGAGCTTACAGATGCAGTTAATGAACTTTAAAAATCTGCACTCCTTTGTGCTTGTTTGGAAGACCAGTTTAAAATGAGCCTCAAAAGCTTGACTTAGGTTGCCTTTCCAAGGCAGTACTACTATGCATCAGGGTTAACAAGTTTCTTGCAAACTTGTAAATCATCTCCTCTTTATCCAAGTGCTGGTGCAGTACTGTTACCAATACAATTGTTCTTGGTTTGTTTTTAAAACAGCATTGAAAAACAAAGTGTTTCTTATTTTGTAGGACTGCAGGTCACAAATGAAAGATGTTCAACTTTCAGCACACAGGTTTGCCTGTGCCCATCATGACCTAAACCACCCTAATTATTCCATTCCTTGTCCCCTCGTGAGCAAAGGAGCTACCAGTGAGAAAAAGAAGTTCACAAAACATCAGCCAGAGCTAACAGTAGAAGGCATTCCAATACCCATTTCTATTACGAAGCCAACAGTGAGTGCCTAAAGCTCAAATCTGTTTTCTACATGAAAATGAAACAACCGAGTCACATCATTTTATCTCTACTGTTGGTAGAATTCTACTCATCCTTCTCAAGTTTGCTGCTGGCTTTACCTGAACTACCTCTCCAGTGGAAGAAATTTATCTGTGAGCAGCCCCAGCAGCAGAACAGAGCTGGTTGGTTGAGGCTGAGCCTGATGGCCAGCAGCACACAGAAAATAAGGATATAAGCACAGCTGATAAGGTCTTCTCCCACAGACTCCTTGAGTGTTATTCCTCAAAAGGCATGAACTTTCATGTCTTTGCACAGGATTAGACAAGGACCGATCCTTTAAAAAACATGCAGGAAATGAGTTTGCAAATGGCTTAGATACAAGTTTCTCAAAGTGCAGGTTTTTCATTCAGACTCTGCATCTCCAGAGAGGCTCTCAGAAGAGGTCCCTGCTTTTCTATGAATCAGCCATTTGTTAAAGGAGAGACTGTTCCCTCTATGCAACTATGCCTTCACCCTCCCTTTCAGACTAATGTGATTGTGTAAGCTCACTAGCAAGATACTGCGCAAAATCCATTAAGTACATCACCCAGAGAAAGCAGTCTCATAAAACAGGAGAGCTCTGAATATGCAGGTATACTAACAGGAACAGTTACTAGACTGCTTGCATTTCTGGCACCCTTTTAGCTCTTGTAGACAGCTCTTTCCCAGTCTCGGGCTCTGAGAAACACCTGTCTCTCAAAGCAGGCACTGTGAATCTCTGACATTCAGTCTGAGCCCTGCACTGTACACACGCTACATCTGCATCTCCATGGGTGCATGACTTACATCCCTGGGTCTGAGTTGTGTCTGAACCCTTTAACTAACCCACTAATTAAAGACCAGATCTCCTCACAGCAGTCTTAAAATCTGAGCTTTTGATTTGTTTGAAGCACCTTCAGCCTAAAACTAAATTGCATGCATTTTCTGACTTCTAACTTCAGACTTCTTTTTTCCTTCACACATTCCCAAAGCCTAACTTTATCTTGCAAGTAAAATTCTTTGTCTACTTCTCAGTTCTCACCTTCTTTAGGAAACTTATTCTCTCACGAGGATTACAAGCAAAAGTGCATTTTGAAATGAGCTACTGTATTTTGCCAAGTAACAAAAACTGTATAGAAAAAGAACTGTTGGGCACTAGCTTGCTATACAAACTATTGGAAGCACTAAGTTCACCAATTATTGTTATTTACACCCCCCACCCCGGAGTGGCTTTGCATTGTATAAAGGAAAAGTGGCATCTGTATAGAACAAGGAACATCTCCAACATCATTCCCAGCTGATCCTGACCTTAGCTTATCATCTGTACAAGTTTCATGGGCATTTCCTATGGGAAGTCCCCATCCATTCCATTTGCTCAAGTTTGGCTGCCTTCAACAGCCAGCTTACACTTGATATGTCCATAAACCAAATATTGTTTAAATTAAGTTTCTAAAATTTAGAAATATTCATATTTTTCTTTTTTCCCTTTTTTGGTGATTCACCGAACTCCAGTTGCCCATAACATGAATCATTCTGAGGACTGGGTCATATTTTCCAAATACCAAAGCAAAATAAAATCGTAGTTAGACTACTCCTAACTACTACTTATCATCACTTTTCATTGCAGACCTATTCAGACTCTCTATGTATAAAGGATGATAACATTATAGGTGCACAATAGAAGCAGTCACTCTAGCGTGTAACCCATACTAACAAAATTTGATTTAGCATGACTAAGGGGAGCTATAATTAAGATTGCTGCTGAACCTAAATTATCCTTAAAATATAATACCTGGATAAAGCCTGTGCCCAGGGAGTTTGTGCACATGGTGACACCACAGGGATGCCTATGCAGTCTATGCACGATACAGCGAGAGCTCAAGAGCTGTCACAGTGCAAGAGAGCTGAAGCAGCAGGACAGTAATCTAGCTTATGGCTGGGACAGTATCAGCCCCAAATAAGAGCAGATTTCATAAGCAAAGCTTCATCACACGCTGCAGTTCAGTTCAAACTTTTATCATTCAGTAGGCACATGGTAAGTTTCACTTCTCTGGAGAATATAAAGCACGTGCAATCTCTCTGTTAAAGACTTCTGAACAACAAGTGATCTGCATGTGCTTTGTTTCTTTACTTCAGTTGTCTTAATTTGTAATCTTAATTTATTTTGAGCATTTTTTTAGTTTAATGTCTTGCTATGATGATATGGGATATTAAACCATACGTGGTATATAAATTGTATGGGTTATTGCCAATGACATTATAAAGGGTATGAGAAGCATTTAATGAAACACTCTAATTTACATTGTAATGGCTCTGTTGCAGCTTTGCAAACATCACGCTGTTATTGAAGGGACATAGGACACCAGAACTGAGAACGTCAGACATTCAACTACTACAGTCACATTCAGTGGCATTATAAAATCTCCACAGTTCTCCTGTATGGTAGTTCTGCAGTGCATATTGCTCACAACAAACAGTCATTTTACACCCCCCTCTACTATTGCATTTAGTAGTCAAGTCTGATAAAGCTAAATAACTTAGGCTATTCTGCAAAATGCCAGAATTAAAAGATAGTATTGTATTTATGAGGAGAAAAAAAAAAAAAAAAAAACATGATGGTGGAATTGCTTGCTTTCTTGCCCATATTTTTACACTACTTCTTCCCAAATCTGTAATGTCTCAATGATGATCAAAAGACCAAGAGTATAGGTTCCAACCTCCAGGAGATTTTTTGTACTGGGACATTGAAATATTTCATTTAATCTAGTATCGGCTACACAATAATGCAATGAAGCAATAAACTAGTTTACAATACAAATTAATTTTGAGGCCAGGTATTTGTACTCATCCTCTTGTTTTGTAAATCCTTCATACCGAACTGTCTTGCTTCCTTCTATACAATTATTTGCGAAGGAAGAATTTTCAGCCTGAACAAAGTGAACAAAATGCAATGCTCTGAGTGTTGTCTTTTGAACTCACAACAGTAGATTCATAAAGTACTCAGATGAGTCTATATCAGGTTTTATCTCCTGATTGGTTGTGGGGTTGTCTTCAAGGTATGCTATGAAGATAGACTTCACATTGTCGATATACCCTTACAGTATGGGCAGGAAAAGAGGAAAAAAAATTTTTAAATTATATGAAATAGCAAATTACCTTAGGACACAAGAAGATTAAAAGAACATTCAGAAAAGTCTGATGAAAACCCTCATTAAGTAATTTATGAGTAAACCTTTCCAGAATACTTCTCCCTGCCCCAAAGCATACATAAGTTAACACAATTACATCATATAATAATATTTGAGAAGAAAACTCATCCATTGCAAATTAGAATTACTTCACCTTCTAACACACAGAGTACTATGTCTCTACCATAACAGAGATCAGTAGCTAGATGATGTTGAACGATGCACATAGTATCAGACACATTGACAGACAGTCAACAGAATCATAAAAGAGTTCTTGTAATAATGAAGGAACTATATAAACATGATTTCTTAAAGAAATTAAATTGAAACAGATAGGAAAAAAATAGAAAAAGAACTCCTGTTTACTGTAGATAAACACACTTCGTTTCATTTTTCAATTTACTTTCCCTTAATATAATAAGCCTATTTTGTTTGCCAGGAAGATTCTTTGCCATATTTTCCTTTGATTTTGATAGACACGTACACAATTAGTTACAGACATGTTAATTAATTTAGTGATTGAACACTATGACTGAACAGTATTCATTAAATGGGAGAATAAAATTCAATCATGACTAAACATGTTTATACAAGACAACTTTGTTTCAAAAGCATAGGGTTGTTTTAATAAGAAATTGATTTGGATGTATAAGTGTACCATTATTCAAATAATTTTAAAAGAAACATAGCTCAAAGAAAAATGCCATTTTCTACACCAGCAGAGCGTGTAATAGTTTGTCAGTACAAGCAAAGTTTAACTTATGTAAAAGTTCACTGGAGCTCCTTGCAAGCTTTATTCTAGAAGGAACGGATCACATTTCAGCGCGACACAACATACTGACATGTTGTCTGCTTGTAGCTACCCATTTTTTACTATTATTTTAGAGGAATAAGAGTTACTTTTTCTTTCCATAGGATGTTCCTCACTTTTAGAGGCCTGCATTCACTGTAAATACTGCACTGTATTCACCTGCCCGTTCAAAACAGCTCCTCCTGCACTTTGATACGGAGTTCGCAACACGCAGCTGTGACAAATGCACTCAACCCCTTAACCAAACTAGCACTAGTTTGGTAAAGGCTCCAAAGGAGGTAAAGGCCTGAGCCGTAGTCAGGCCAAGAATGCCTCTAGCTTCAATCTGTTCTCTAAAACCCACAAAGGAGCAGAGTGACAGTGAGCATCAATGCACATGAGCTTGGAACATCAATCACACGATTAACACATGAATAGCAGGTGGCTTTTCCAAGACTTATTTATCAAGGAACAAAGAAAGTTCTGGCTACAAGGAATCTCACGCATACCTTTTCCATCACATGCAATTTCAATATGAGCCAACCGCTTTACCCCGTAAATATGACAGCTTAAGTGAACTGCCTTTGAGCTCCCCCTGCCAGGCAGTGTGGCTGCATGGCGATGATCTCCCCTTGAGCCGGGATGCCTCTCAGTGTTGCTCCTTGAGGCAGAGAGACCTTTTACCAGCAGCAGATCTTTGGTGAGCAACCGATATTGTGAATAACCCTGAAGTATGATAACTTCGATTTTGTCTCGGTAACTTTGATTGCGTGCTGAATTGATGCTAATGAAACATTACATAAACTTTGCATATATAATCCTTTAGAGATAAACCACTGACCAAGTCTGGATCCAGCTGCACCTAGACTCCTCTCTGAGAAGGAGAAAACAAGGAGGGTTCGTTCTGAACCTTGTGACTCAATGGGAGGGCCTCCCTTACCCTTTGCATCCCTGGTCTCTATGTGAAACATTCTAACTTGAGTAACTCAGTTTTCTTTTGTAGGTTTTTCCATGCAGTAATTAATTGAGTGAACCTTGCCATCGAACTTTGTTAAGCGGCACTTTTACAACATCATATTAAAACTACTTCGCTAACACCTTTGACAGTGGTTCTTTAAGCAATCTAAATCACCCATTTGTGACAAATTGACGTAGCAGGCAGGATCCTAAATCAGGATTTGCGACAAATTGGCATAGCTGACAGGATCCTAAATCAGGATTCACGACAACTACTTCAAACAGTATCTTTAGAATGCACTTACCTTGTAAGAGTTCTGGTACATTTTCATTTCATTAATATAGGAGGAAGAAATACATTGAATTGTGACTTATTTTATATCCCTGACACAGTGGATATCCTGTAATACTTAAATGACCATTGGTCATTAAAACCACATTTGAAGTGAATCCTGTACTGATATCCTGATGCCTACTGTCCCATCAACATTTGTGTCAGTCAAAATCCTTAGCATGACCCCTCTACGAGCTAACAGCACATGCATTTCCTAATGTTAACTAGTATAAAACTGTAACTTCTGGCCTTCAATGAGCAATTAGAAGCTTTAGGGACCAACTGCATCTCTGATTATTATTTAAATGAACTAGCTCTTCTAACAGGCAATACACCGTGCCTTCTTCTTCCTTGGAATGCTACTTGGAAATACACTCTCTGCAGTTCATCTTATCCCTAAAAATATGCCAGGAATAGAATAATAGTACAGAGCATGGTATGTAGCATCACACACACACTTCAACATAAAATTAAATATATTGCATATTGCAAGTCCATTTCTGTAAAGCCTTATATTTGGATCAACAGTTTCAGAGTTATTCTACAATTTAACCAGTCACAACTTGTATAAATAATTGATTTTAGCCTCTTTCCATACCTGTCATTGAAGAGCTGTTTTTTTCTTCTGGGGTTATACAGGAATTGTGGACTTCCTCCAGGGCTTTGATCTTTTGAGAGGCTATTCCACCCATTTGCGTTCCTTCAGAGGAATGAGCTGGAAAAGGTATTCAAGAACAATGTTATTTACAACTAGCATTTTCAGACATACCAGCAGTGCCTGTCCCTCTAGAATGGGATTCCTACTTTAGCTGTCTAAAAGTTAAGATCTACTCAAAGACATTCATCTTGGATTCCTCTGCATTCAGTAGGTATCCACTTATGCAGAATGACCAATCTATAAGACATGTACCCACAGATGCTGATGTAACCCAAGTGTCCCTCGCCACCAAGTACAGACAATTAGCTTAATTTTCAAAAAGTTTAGGATTCTAAACTAGGTGAAGCAGAACCCATTGGTAACAGCAGCCAAGAAATACTTCAGTTTCTATCATTGAGTAAATTGTTGTTTTATGCATGTAACTGTCAAATGAAATGCATTCATTTAAATCATCATGAAATTTGCCTACAGTTAATAGAAAGCTTGCTGAAGCTGCTTAAAGTCGCACCTATTCTTTCATAATTAGTATGGGCTACAAGCACAAACACAGTTACCATAGCTCAGTGAACGTGTGGCAGTGTTTAGACAACAGTAACCCCAATTACCCTCAGGTACCTCACTGACACCTGAAGCTGCACATCCGAAGCTGGGTAGAGTTCAAGTGCCTTCTACAAATGAACCAGGAAAAGCTATTTGTGTCCTGGTTGGTGAGACATTTCATACCTCGATCCTTTCTCTAAGCGTTTTTGCTGCTTAGTAGTCTGTCATGTTACTATGGCGCTAACCAATATGTTTTCAAATTTTGTTATGACAGTTACACTTCCCACAGTGTCCTTTGAAGCTGTTCCCTTGGGAGCTATAAAGTGTAATGGAGCTAAGCATGCGCCGTGTGTCAGTAACTCAGCAAGCCATTTGCTACTGCCAGAACCTCGGGCACTAAGAGCCCTCAATATTTTAATTAAAAAAATATGATCTGGGAGAGACTGATAAAGTGCTTTTTAATGGAAAGTACCACAGTTAGAACAACTCAAGAAACAAGAAAAAAAAAAAAAAGGAGTATGATGGTTTTAATAAGACTGCAAGAAATAAACAGAAAAAAAAAAGGAGACATATGCCAAAACTTAATGCACATATAACATGCTTAAAGGAAAAATTTGGGCAGAGGAAGGGAAAAATGATAAATTAATTACAATAGCTTATGTCTGCTCCACCCAGCTAATCCAGCATTAAAATATACACCACTAGCCAGACTATAGAAACCACCAACATTTTTTATTCTATTTCCAGCATAGCTTTTTTACTGAATTAACAACCATCATTCATTTCTACAGTTTAGCATAGTACTGAATGAGAACAGAGTGACTTATATGCAATGGTTTCCTCTTTTCATATGCCCCAACATATCACATTCTGATTTATAAGTGACAAATTTTAAGCACCTACTACGCATATAAGTTTTTAATTTTTGTAATACACAACTGAATTTAAATCATGGCAGTAATTTATTGACCAGATCATGAAACTATTAGTCATGCACAAAATATATATTACCCAACAGTTTCCTAAACAATGCCACTGATTTATAAATAACTTAGGTGATTTATAAAGTACAAAATCAAGTCAGTAACAGAACACTCTGGAAAGCAACTTAGAAGTAGACAATTCCTATTCAGGCACCTTACTTTTATTTCTCACATATTTCCAGCTAATGGAGTAAGAAACTACTGTAATTTCTCACATACTATTGCAACAATGAAACTTGAAAATGAACACCAACACTGCAAGCAACTGATTTATGTCTGTACAATTATCAGTGCTACCTTGCCATGTAGAAAACAAAACTCGTCCTCTCTTAGTTGTTCCTAGACCATCAAAGCTGCTGCCAGTTTTCTTGCACTCACCGTGGCCACCATTTTTCTAGAGAAATTTATGTTCTAAACCCTTTCAACCTAAACAAAACACCTATATCACAACATTCCCAGAAAAAAATACTTTGTTATATTTTGTTGAGTTGTTCCCTACCTTCTTTGTTTGTAAGCAGCTCCCTGCAGAGTGCCTTCCCTCTGACCTTCTCCTGGGTATGGAGCTCCCTGCCTCTCCCCAGCACCACAGGTGTGCCTGATGGCCCAGGTGTCCCTCGGTGGGCAGCCCTGATTGCCGTGCCTGCCCCAGGTGGGGAAGGGCAAGCTTTCTACACAGGGCTCAGTTCAAGGACAACAACGAAATTTTGCAAAGCAGTCTTGCAGCAGTTTGAAGCAAAATACTCGGACAGTTAAACAAAATACTTTGTTCCATTTCCATCAACAACAACAACAAAACCCCACAAACTAAAAGCAATTGAGCAAATTAAAAACTTAAATTTTAAAAGCATGCAGACAGAAAAGTTTCTAACACTGTTGGAACTGATATGGGGCTTTTAACACCTAGAAATAAGTGAAAACTGCAAAACAAAGATGATGAATACTCATTCAGAGTTTGCAGTAAAGCCCTACATTTTTGCTAACCAGGAAAAAAATGAAGTACTTCGCCCATCTCCCTGCTTCTGTCTCCTGACGAAGACAGCTGAAGGGTAAGGCTGCTCATTAACACTGTATTTACAAGGGAGGTACTCACTGGAGGCAGTGGTATGGCTTTAATTGCTGAAAGCTTGTCATCAGTAACTTTGTTGTGTGCTCATGGCAAGTCCTAAAGCTGAATTTTGTGTCATGCTATCTTGGATGGACACAATGCATCAGTCTTACTGCAAATACTTTACAATGGACAAAAGTACCAGTGTAAACAGGCCCAGATGCATTAAAGCTGATAGGGTTCTGCAAAAATTTCCAAAGTAGAGAATCCCTTTTGCTACGTTTTTTTTTTATAAGCAGCTGCTGTAAGTTACTGAGATGCAAGGGTACACAATACGGTATATTCAATTGCAAACAATTATTTGAAAATTGGGATATGGTTCTTAATTTTTTCTTCTGTCCTGATCATAGTTAATTTCTTTCTGTTTTTACCTCCAGGAAGGCAACCTGGTTAGAAACATGGCTTTTAATCTTTCCCAATAATTTTATCCTCTTACTGTCCTGATTCTTTTCACCCTTGGTTTTATTGTTATAGTTTTCTGACCATATCAAACCAGATATAAGAATGCCTCAAGTTACTTGAATTTTATACTGGTACCATTAAACACATAAAGGCATTCTGGGAAATGTTCCTGAAGCTCCTCTTTTTTAAGGTCTAAATCTTTTGTCATCTTGAAGAATTCATTACTTGCCCTGAAAGATATAAACCAATTATCTGCAGGGCTAGACATTGTGACTCAAATAGGATCTGTGTCAAGAACAAAGTGAAACAGGTCAGCAACAGGAAGGTTGCCTAGTTGCACTCACATTTCTAAACGAGCGCAACACATTTATATGCTTAATCACCTTTTGCAAGGGTACTTGACTTCTATGTACACATTAGCAAAGTCTCCAAAGACTTTTAAATA
Organism: Pluvialis apricaria; assembly: GCA_017639485.1. NCBI lineage: Eukaryota > Metazoa > Chordata > Aves > Charadriiformes > Charadriidae > Pluvialis > Pluvialis apricaria. The sequence continues at coordinate 30,398,442 of CM030014.1, forward strand.
TTCATGAGGAAACTATAGAAGTAATGCTTAATTGAAAGAACAGTTGAAACAAGAAATAAAAAGTCCTGAAGTCCTGAAAGGATTATAATACACAGAATCTGCTTTTAAATATGGACTTTAAAACATAAGACATCATTTTAAATTATTGTGTGGATCATATTTACGATCCAGACACTAGTTTCTGATTATGGAATAAGCTGAGCAGAGTACAGACTTTGGAAAAAACCCTAGGTAATTGTCATGTCAGTTCCTAGTTAGACACTAAATGTCTAACCCGTGAAAACAAATGTGCATTATAAAAGGAACAGACTAATGAAGGAAGAAGCACTTTTCTTTAGAGAGTCATGATTTCACTTGTTCAAAATAATGTCTGTCTGGGATCTTTTACGTGCTGCTAGTTGCTAACTCTTTGTCAAGACACTAAGCAAGGTCAAAAAGGTTTGCTTAGCAAGTACAAGAGGATAGAGGTGCTTGAGGCAGATCAGTCCTCAGCTAGACTGCCCTAACTCTGTAAGAAAAATGATAATAAACCTGAGCCAGGAAGCACTGGCTTTTAAAATCTAAGGCCAGGGAAGACCATCTCAGACTGGAATATTGATAACTAAATGCTAGCTGGGGTAAAAATTAAACCCTAGGTTCTGATGTGATCCTCACAGTCCCATTTATTTCAAGGATGAAAAATGACATTACAGAAATTAGTATTAACATAAATTTATTTTCAGGGAAGCATAAGGCACCTAATACCCAGTGTAATTCAATGAAAGGAGGAAGAGGGCATTTAATTCCTTTAACATCTCTTGAAAAATCTTATCTACACAGTGAGAGTGCAGCTTGCAGATTGGGAATTGTGCCAGGGCTGAGCAACACAGACTAGTTCAAGAAGGACCACCAATCTCTCTCTAAAGGTTGGAGGTTGCATTAAATCAAAACTGGAGGCACTAGTTCTGTCAGTTATGTTTCAAGGAGTGCATAACTCAAAAGCAATCTAAAAGTAGTCAGTAATCCATTATTTCTAGGAGAAAATAAGCAGTCATAAGCAACAGATTACTTTTTCAAAGTGACTTTAACAACATTCTTCTGCCCAAAGAAGACATCTAGCTTTTAAAAAGCAATCTTAAAGAGATACCTGAGGTATTAGTATTGCAGTCTTAAAGCTTTAGAAATTTTGCTTTACAAGTATTATGGCTGGATAAGCAACCAGAGTCCTGTCCTCATTGTTCAAGGTATAACAGTGAGAGGAAAGGAAAGGTGTTAATTTATCTAAGACATTCATGGACCTCTTTTACACGAGAGTCCTCACAACAAACCAGGATTATTTATAGCAGTTGGGTAGTCAGGAACCGTAAGCGGTTGCATGAAAACCATCCATTTACTTCTTAATAACTAGACAAAGCAGAAAGCTTGATACAAAAGACACTACTAAAATGGAAAGAAATTATTTATTTATCCCTGGTTCAAGTAACAGAACTCTAAAATGAGAAATTTTGCAAAGTGGAAGAATCATCACAAAGAACGTGCATTAAACTTGATTCCTGATCAACAATCCCCTTTTAATATAACATCTACCCAATTTTAGAGCCTTTGTGCCACTGGGCACTTGTAAACATGTCCAGCAATGTGAATTGAAGACCTTGTGTAAATAAACAATCCCATTTTCAATGAAAGAAGAAAACAAGCCTTTTAAAAGTATATCACACTTAATCTGAAAGATACTATCTCTAGTGATCGTAATCAACCGAAATACATCCATGATAATCAAACATAGGTCACGTGTCAGGTCTAGATACCCAACCATATATACTTAAATCCATTTTTGAGAATCTAAACATACAGGTCTTGTTAAGCAAGAAATGGAAGCACATGGATAGTTCCTACTGACTTGGAAGAGAACTGAAGTCAATGGCATTCAGATGCTTCAAGTTAAATATTGTTAATTACCTTGATGAAACTAGTGGAAAAGACTCTGAATGCCTCTGAAAGTCAGACTATTCATTTTGCTATCTGAGTATGGACACAAAACTTTGACAATAGGTTCTCATACTAAGAAGCACTGGTGTAATAATCATGGTACTGCATTAAGAATGTATTTTACAGTTTAATAACTCCTTCAAAATATGTCACCTGCATGTCAACCACTACAATTTTCATCACAATGTAATACTTCTTAGGATTTCTGATACCACTGATCACACATAGTTCTAAAAACTCATGATTGACTGGCATAGAATAAAGTATCTTGGTATTCTGGTACAAATAAAAGTGATTTGTCACCTTGCCTTCATTTAAAGAAAATTAAAATAAACCACTTGTCATCTTTCATCAAACTCTTTTGCTTCTGTCACTAACAAATTCAACTCCCATTTTTCCCCATTTACTAATCTTTTCTAATCAAATTGAAACCAAGACCTTCAATCAGTCAGGGAGAGTTATTTCCAGATGTGCTGGATTCCTGCATCAAATGCAACAATGAAATTCTGTTAAAGTACAAGGAGAAAAACATAAAACTATGTTGATTGTAATAATATCTGGTTTGGCTAGAAGTAAAAACCATGAAGATGACTACTTGTGTAATTTTAAGGGAAATTAAGAGGAAATTAGGAACCCAAACAAAACCAGCGGGAACAAATTCTGAGCGCTATTATCAGCAAAATCAAGGGAATCCATGTTATTCTGGCACAAATGAACATTAATTCTGGATTCTAGTGGAACCAATTATCAAGTGACTTAACCCAAACACTTTTGAATTATTCAGCTCCTCCCCCGCTTCAAAAACCCAAAAAAGTACACATGAGGGACAAAGCAAATGGCAATTCCTATATGATGAGCTCTGCAGTGCCTGAACTAAACATTTAGAAGTTTATTAGTGCAGCTACCAATAATGGTACAGCTACTGCAGGACCAGTGTGAGAAAAGGCTACAAAACTCAAGTCCCAGTAAGTGCTTGATAACTTTGTTTGTATTTGGAGGTCCTTGTTGATATGAATCTAATGACAAGTGACAGCATCAATAAAGTTCTGTATAAAAACCATTCTACTATTGAACATTTCAAAATTTGTCCCTCAAGTTTCCAGAAAGTTTTTATGTTTCAGAGACAGAAAAATCTTCAAGCACTATTTTCACTAAGTGTGTACTTGCCTGCATATGTGACTGACTGACCTGTTTGACAAATCAGTCTGCACTTAGAGGTGTCAAACTGCAGACAACAGCAGAAGGCACTGTGGTCCTGTTAACAGCTGCCAACTTCAGAGTTTATAATTGGTTACCATCTGGGATATATTTTTTCAAAAAGCCACAGGTCAGTAATTTTACTTTGTGAATTTTTAAGAGATGACTGAGCATGCAAGAGGTGGGGTAGGCTATACAGCCACAGAAGGAGGTAACAGAAACCAAAACAAAGATATACAGAGAAACTAATCAAAACAGAATGATACAGACAGTGAAATGCAAAATAAAAACATAATGAATAAGTGATCAAAACATTAGTCACTTGAGATTGGAACTACGGGGATCAAATTGAATAATCTTCAAGAAGAAAAAGACTGATTATGATAAAGTATTCCTATGTCTAGCAAAGATAATTGAAGCTACAAAGTGTAACTTTAAATAAGAATAAATTGAAAATTAAAAGAAACACCCTAAACCAAAGAGATACAGAACAAATGGAACAGAAAAGGAAATTGCAAAAGGAACTGTGCAAATGAAGAAAGTAATAATGACAAATGGCAAGGCAAAAAGACAGAAAACTCCCTGAGTAAATGGGTCAAGGGAGCAAGCTGTTCAGTTATATGGAAAGCCAAAAGTAATCTTGCAAAAGTTTAAAAAAAAAACTAAGGAGAAGGTACAAGTGGATAAGCTATTCTGTAGAACATTTTCCATACCTCTTCTTCATTGTTAATTTAGTCAGAGACAGAAAAAAAAAGTGAATTGCATTACCTCGTGTTTGGAATATGATATGATTAGACAGTGTGAAACCACAAGACGCAGCCATTAAAAACACATAAATCAAGGAAAAATACATATTGCATTTGACAATCAGAGCCTGTGGAGTCAAACGCTGGGCATATGACCATGGTGTAACCTTTTGTGATCTTCATCCTTCTGATACCCGAAGCCAAGGTCTTCCCAGCACTTCTGTGGTACTCATCCTTCTCATATACAAGCTATAAAATGCATTTCAAACAAAAAGCATCTGGTTGGTAGCATAGACCATTATGCTACAAACAGCTGTGATTGGACTCATGTGAATTTGAGGAGCTAGTGGAGACCAAAGAACGATAAGCTTATTGCAAGAAACTAAGATGATTTGGCAAAGAGCTATGCATACATGGGTACAATGCCAGCTGAAGTTAAAGTCTTCAAATACAGATAAACAAAGGGTATGCTGATTTTTTTTTTTTATGAAAATTTTTTATAAGGTTACTTTCGAAGATCAAAATCTTTTTCCTTCGGTTGTTTATTTAAATTTAGACTATAGTGCCATCAGAAAATTAGTTTAAAAATTGGGTAGCAGAAATAAAGAATTTTTCATTCTCTGACATCCTGAAGTAACGCACTACCTGTTTCATTGTTGCGTTTGGCATCTGGCCCTTTCATTTCCTAATGTAATCATTCAGAACAGTTTTGTTCTCTTTCAAATGTTTAACTTACATCTTTGTCATCTTGACAGTCTTTAATTTCCCCCTTTTAAGAAGAAATATTAACAGAAAAGTAGTTCTGTAGTTAGCAAAATTAACAAGTCTGCTTTCTTAAACATATACAAAACACTAAATGGAGAAAACGGGCTGTGCATAGTGGCCAGTAACTCATGACTGAAGGAAAAGTATCAGAGACAAAGTAAACTTTACTTATCTAAATTAGCCCTGTCTGCTGCCAAAGCTCATCAAAATAACATGTTTAAAAATACCATGATTTTAAGAGGTGGAGATTGTATGGTGTTTGGTAACTATCAAAAGAGATAGCTAACAATTTTGAAGCTCATTTTTATATCAGCTTCCACAGTTTCCTCCAAACTTGGACACCAAAAAAAGAAAACAAAAAAAACCACCAAACTATTTTTGTTTGGTTTCCATTTGCTTAATAATTTTATTGGGTGCTCCTTAGCTCTAGAATAATTAAGAACAGTGAATACTCATTCTCTATTTACCTGCTCCAAACCTTCATATCATCTCTCCTCCTCTCGCTCCAAACTCTATCATATCATGACCAATACAAAAGCTTATCTGTATGAATCTCATGATCCCATCATACAGATAAGCCACACCAAACTTTTTACAAAGAGAAGCAGGTTATCTAATCTACATAAACCCTGTTAATATACAATCACATTAGAATCACTTTTCTATGTCTCTTATCACTCAGTAAATTTCAAAATTGACCCTGCTCTGAGACGGGTTGGACCAAATGATCTTAAGATGTCCCTTCCATCTTAAATTATTCTATTAACGTTTTGCTCCTGATTCTGAGTGTCAAGATAAATTAGCAATAGAAATATCCAAGACCTCTTTTTGAAAATGTTATCACTATCAATGTCCAGTTGTGATTCTCTTTTCCTAATAAAGCATGAGCTCTCACTGAAGTATTTCCAACATTTAAAGTATGAATTCATGGTGAGGTGTGAGTATATAGTATTGTTTCTGCAGAATTTTTTTTATGTCGAAAGGATATATATCCATGCTATCGCTTTCCCTGCACTTACGGAACTGATTGTCTATTACTTCTGCCTATCCTACTGCCTTTATGGTATCTGTAAAACATAATTATCTTCAAGACTTCGACCCGTTCTCTGAGTGAAATTCGCCATTGGGTTGAAAACCTCTTGAAGGGGACAAAGATGAACCATTCTGTCCTGTACAGACAGAATAAGAAAAGTAATATGCTAGCCAGCACTGAAAACAAGGAAGGTATTCCCACTGGGATGAGAGACACATTCAAAGGATCAGGTTTGTGAGAGGAATATGAAGTAATACAGTATTGTGTATTTGGTCTCTCTGAGCATTTAGATAAATCGTTGTGATACATATCCTTTTTTTTTTTGTTTGTTTGAAACAATTCTGGAAAGCAAATTTGAGTAGTCCTTAAAGATTATGGAGGCAGTCGATATTCCGTTTAAGTTTTTTCTTCAGGTTTGTCCAGAACATGAAGAGATATAGGAAACCTATCCTGTTTGTAGAAAACAGCATTTCCCCATAATTTAGTGAATGTGAAACAACTGAGAAAAAAGAATTTGGTAGTCCTTAAATATGAATATGTATTAAATGGTGTAATATCACTTCTTAATTAAGCAAAGCCTAAGATAAATACAGAATTAGTTTTGATGAAGTTTTTTTGTAAGTCATATTTGAATATTGTGAATAACAGAGAGAGTGAAGATGGTATAAACAGCTTACAGGACACTGCTGTATATTTTCTTAGTTTTGTCCTGTGCTGTCCTATTTCATGTTAACATTTATGACAATGCTGCATCAAGTTTCTTCTTAGAATTGAGCTGTCAGTGCCAGCTATCATTAAGAGTATCTTAGAGTTCCTAGAGGCCAAATCCAGCTCTGCTCTGACTGTGTTTGACACAAAATTACACCAGTGTTACACGCTCTGGAGGAGCAAACAAGGCAGTACTTAAGGGGGAATGGCAGCAGACCTGTTAGCCCTTTCCTCATTAAATCCATGCCTCACACAGGTAGGTCAGGAGTCTCATCTAAACTCCTTATATTTGGCTGATGGGGATTTTATTGTGTCTCTATTGGCCTGTAAAAAGTTCCTGTTTTCCATAGCTGAAAAGAAATACTTGAATGTCTAAGAGATTACTGGATTTTTATTTGATAAAAAGAAATAATTCAACTTTTCAGAAATCTAGAGAATGAAAAATTATTGAAACTTTTATTTTTGTTTCTTCCTGAGATACGAAATAAATTTTCTGGTTTGGGTCTTTCAATTAAGCTCATGAGGATCACCATTAAGCTTAAGCAATACTCTGCTAATTATATTGAGCACTGAAGGATGATGGAAGAACCATCCTTCATGGAGCTTTTGCAGTCTCAAGAATTTACCTCTTCTTTTCCATCTGTGAAGTCAAGCAAATATTACCATGGCAAAACAATATGAGGAAAAGGTTCCATAAACTTGTAGCCACCTCATGGCCATTCAGCAGGCTATTGCTGAAAAAAAAGCAGCCTCATATTAGCAAGCCAGCTGTCCACAGATCAAGCAGGAAGAGTCTGCGTAAAACCAACATTTCATGGTCTTTGCAAAGCTCAGTTGTGCAGAAGGAAATCAAATTGGTTTTCTGTTGAGATAAAGAACTATGATATACTCCCAAGATTAGCTACATTTGGTCTAAGCAGTTTACAAATGTTTATGACCTTCCACAGTATGGGGGATATTGCACATTTCATGACAAACACATCACTTTATAGGAACAAATCAATATACAAATGCAATAGCAATAAAAATGATAAACCCATTCCAGATAGTCAATTTGATATATAACTAATGAAAAACAGTTCCAAGCAACATAAAAACGAGTGAAATTACACTGGATTGGCCCTGCTATAATTGAGATAACAATACAGCCTGCTTTGCATTAAAGATAGCTCTAAAGCTGGAAGCATAAGACAAATGCAGATCTTGTACTGAACCTATCACATCAAGTCAGAACTGCACATCAGTGGAAAACACAGAAGTGAAGCTGAGAACAAAACATGACCGAGGGTAAAAAGGTACGGACAAATCGTCCAATTATGGCACTTCGAGGTCCAACAAGGTATCTTTTGTAAGTCAAATGAAAAGTCCTAAAATCAAAAAAGCTTGAACCAGAAGTCATTATGAAAGGTTTCAGAACAGCAGTAACATACTTCAGCTTTTCAAGCAAGTTTTAACTATAGCAGTGGCATTTTGCATTAATTGAAATATTTTCACGGATGTTCTGGCAGATCAGATAAGAAGAAACTGCATTATTCAAATGCAGAAGTAATAAAACTATAAATCTCAATATATCTTAAAGGCACAGAGGCAATCCCTCAGCAATTAAGAAAAAAGTTTAAAGGGCTTTCAGTTGCATAAATGAAGTTATTGCATATTTTATTAGGACGATGGCAGAGATTTGTCAGAAACGATTTCAGAAAGAATGTACAAGAGGTGGGAACAGGACCACAAATTGAAATGGCTACTATATAAAAAAAGATTAAATTCTTGAACTTCATTTGGTGAAATTAGGTTTGGAATCTGAATCTTTTACTCATTAGACAACAATGAGCATAAACTAAACCAATGTTTGTTGTTACATAGAGAAGAAAAGAAATTACAGAAGAGGAAATAACTCACAGTTAACCATTTCACTGAATGTAGATCTGAAAACTGTACAGAGTTCCTGAGATAGACGCTGAACCTCAGATCCCATCTCTTATATTGCTTACTATTCTTGATCCAATGCAGGCAGAACATGATCATAAAATTGATGTGGGCCTGCAATAGCACTTTACATTCTAGAAACAATTCTCTTACTGTCATTATTACCAGCATTGGTAAACTACGCTATCAAATTCATTCCTATCTCCACCTGTGCAGGGATGTAATGATGGCTTTGCCACTTTGCCCATCTATCCTCTCTTCCCATGAAAAAGGGCAGCTCAGAGAAATCTTAGGAGCTGACCATTCCTTTCACAAAAAAAGCTTGCATCTCAAAATGATTCAGAAAGTTTTTCATGCTAATAATTCTAACTCACTCATTGCTTTTAAATCGCTCACTCACCACATTATGTAACTATCCTACCTGTGTAACAACACACATAACAAGAAATTGCTTTGAAAGAGCTTATCTTATTGTTCTGGAACCACTTTTCTATTCTTGATATATACACATCTAAGTTAACCTTCTTAATATCTTTCTATGAACACAATTTTGACTAAATACATTTTAGTTAAAAACAAAAAATAAACATTAATTCAAACACTAAATCTGATACTATTTCTCATCCATTCAAACATATCATTTCGGTCTGAATGTCCCAATCCTTCCTGTCGTGGTAACTGAGGATCAATTTACAGGTGGACTGAATCAAAACCTCCTTGCTACGCCCTGTCTCAGAGTAGCTCCATCTACTGACAGGTGGTGATAAACTGTATTGTGAAGCAGTGTTACTGCCACGTCTCCATTGAAGCAGAATTATGCAATCTGTGTCGCAAAGACTGTAAGAACTTGTCAGAAGGGCTAGCAGAAGCATCCAACTTTTTAACTTCAAAAAAGGCTTTAAAGATTGAAGAAAAGGTGACCATACTTACCATTTTTTCCTCTTAAAATGGAGAACTATTGGACCCGAATGGCAGGGGAGCTGCATGGCTCATTGGCAGGTGATAGATGGTATCTAGTTATTAGAGCAAGTTTAAGGCTAGCTGTGGAGTGTATTGAATACCAGTCATGGAAATAAATTATTCAATGAAGAATTGAAAAATTCATCAATCATTTATATGATTAATATTTTTGCAGATATTTAGCCAGCTGTACTGGACATGGTGTCATTCAGCTGTAGGTCAGTAGTATGAACTGACCCAGGCTGCCAGTGTCAGAAGATGATTAATGCTTGATAACCACATGAAGGCCTTTCTTAAGTTCAACTAAGAATGAAACAGAAAAGGTTTAAGCATAATCCTGAATATAATATAAATGTGGTGGAGAACTTAAATACTGGAAAAATCTAACCAGCTCTAATGATTGCCTTTTGATATAAAAGAAAAATGTGTTTTAAACAAGATCACTGTAAATTAATTAAATCCTGATAAAAAATACATTTGAGGGGGGAAAAACTCAAATATTTTAGTAGATGAGTTTAAAAATGTTTTCAGGCTCTGAAATATTTCCAAACTTCTTTCATAAATTTGTACAAATACTTAAATTTTTAATTTGAAAATATTCAGTACGGTTTATTATTTATAGGTGCTTTACAGTTTTCTATTACTTATTTGAATACTCAAAGCCAGTTAGTTGAAAAACACCACTTTTATTCCATAGGAAAACAATGTATCTTATTCAGATTTGTTTCACATTTGAATTAGAGTATTTGCTGAAAGTAGACAGCAAAAAAAGTCATATCTGTAAATCAGAGAGCCAAAGCATTCAGTAATCCTGACTGAAGCAACTATTCTTATTGCAGAAAAGCACTGAAGTGTGCATACAAGTATTAGTGCAAGGTAAGTCCCGTTGAAGTTCACGGAACTTACGCACACATTTAAGTTCTTTGGTGAACTGGAGCCAGCGAAAGAAGTTTTGAAACAGTATTATCTTCTTATCCAAATTGTTTACTTGGGACTGGAAGCCCAAGATAACCAAAGGATCTAAATCTTCACTGATTTTTATTTTAGGCCTAAAGCCAAAACTGTTAATTTCTAAACCTTCCTTCAAATGGTCTCATAAACATCTTTATATTCTTCTGTGTATAATTATATGAGGGGTCTCACGTGTCTGCATAAACCTAGAGGTTTTTTTTACTGTGGCCAGTACCAAGCAATATATAAACTAAGAATTTCTATAACTATCTCACCTTTTAGTTTTCCTTAATGCACATTTAACATGCTGTACACTGAAGAAAATAATAGTACAGCAACGGTGACTGTCTTCTTACTTATTAAATCATATGAGAAACTCAGATTCTTTTCCCTCCTGTATCCAAGATGTGTGGCCAAGATTGCAGACTATGCTTAGAGGTGCAACACAGTCTAGATATATCAGCTTTTCTGTGCACGTGGTGCTCAGGTACATCCTGATTTTTCAAGTAGAAATGAGAGACTCCTGGATTAGGGAATCCTCCTGGGCTCCTCCCGTAAGGATAAAATTCTATAGGGCCTTTGTTCTGGTACCAGAACTTCTCCCTCCTCCAACCATTGGCTTGGTGAGTCCTGTTCACACTTGCTAGATTACTTTCAAGCGGTGAATCCTGGACTGCTTCATGCAAGGTGCAATAAGTGTGATTACAGGGAATTAGATGGTCTATCTCCCTCACACATCCCTGGTGGGCGTTATAAGCATCAAACTACTGAATAAAGAGAGTCAACCCTTGTGTTCTGCATTTTGAAAGACGATTATATTAATTACAAGTAGGTGTCAACTTGAAAGCAAAAGGAGCAATCTCTATTCCAAAATGTTGGGCACTACCTACAGCAATGGATCTCACTGCAAACCGAATCCTTTCTTGTGTCATTTGGCTCCATTACAAGATATCAATTACTGTGCACCCTGGTTTGGGATGCCTACCCCTGCACCTGGAGGAAGCTTAGGTGTCCACAACTCTGTATTACTACAAATATGTTTCAAGGAGAATACACTGAACATTGCAATACCTTTTGTAGAACCAGTCCTAAACTCCCTCAGTTATACCTATATCACAGTATCGTCAGGGTTGGAAGGGACCTCTGGAGATCATCTAAGTCCAACCCCCTGCCACAGCAGGGACACCTACAGCAGTGGCACAGGACGGCGTCCAGGTGGGTTTTGAATGTCTCCAGTGTGGGAGACTCCACCACCTCTCTGGGCAGCTGTGCCACTGCTCTGCCACCCGCGCAGGAAAGAAGTTCCTCCTCATGTTAAAATGGAACTTCCTGTGCTCAAGTGTTTGCCCGTTACCTCTAGTCCTGTCACTGGGCACAACTGAAAAAAAGACTCTTCTCATCTACCTGGCACCGTCCCCTTAAGTACTTATAAGTATTGATAAGATCCCCCCTGAGTCTTCTTTTCTCCAGACTGAAAAGCCCCAAGTCCCTGAGCCTTTCCTCATAAGAAAGATGCTCCAGTCCCCTCATCATCTTTGTAGCTCTTTGCTGGACCCTCTCCAGCAGTTCCCTGTCCTTCCTGACCCGGGGAGCCCAGAACTGCACACAGTGCTCCGGCTGCGGCCTCCCCAGGGCAGAGCAGAGGGGGAGGATGCCCTCCCTCGCCCTGCTGGCCACACTCTGCTGGATGCACCCCAGGATGCCATTGGCCTTCTTGGCCACCAGGGCACACTGCTGGCTCATGGTCATCCTGTTGTCCCCCAGGACTCCCAGGTCCCTTTCCCCAGAGCTGCTCTCCAGGAGGTCAGCCCCCAACCTGTACTGATGCATGGGGTTATTCCTCCCCAGATGCAGTACCCTACGCTTGCCTGTGTTGATCTTCATCAGGTTTTTCTCTGCCCAACTCTCCAGCCTGTCCAGGTCACGCTGTATGGCGGCACAGCCTTCCGGCGTGTCAGCCACCCCTCCCAGTTTTGTGTCATCAGCAAACTGGCTGAGGGTACACTCTATCCCTTCATCCAGGTCACTGATGAATGTATTGAACAGGACTGGACCCAGTACTGACCCCTGAGGGACACCACTTGTTACTGGCCTCCAACTGGACTCTGCACCACTAACCACAACCCTCTGAGCTCTATCGTTCAGCCACTGTTCAATCCACCCCACTGTCCATTCATCCACCCCACACTTCCTAAGCTTGCCTGCGAGGATGATGTGGGAGACAGTGTTGAAAGCCTTGCTGAAGTCCAGGCAGACAACATCCACTGCCCTCCCCTCATCCACCCATCCAGTCACGCCATCGTAGAAGGCTATCAGATTAGTCAGACATGACTTCCCCTTGGTGAATCCATGTTGACTACTTCTGATAACCTTCTTTTCCTCCAGATGCTCGGAGATGACCCCAGAACGAGCTGTTCCATCATCTTTCCAGGGTTGGAGGTGAGGCTGACCAGCCTGTAGTTTCCCGGGTCATCCTTCTTGCCCTTTTTGAAGACTGGAGTGACATTGGCTTTCCTCCAGTCCTCAGGCACCTCCCCGGTTCTCCAGGACCTTTCAAAGATGATGGAGAGTGGCCCAGCAATGACTTCCGTCAGCTCCCTTAGCACTCGCGGGTGCATCCCATCAGGCCCCATGGACTTGTGGGTGTCCAGTTTAATTAATTGTTCTCTAACTTGTTCCTCTTCAACCAAGGGAAAGTTTTCCTTCCTCCAGACTGTCTCCGTTACTTGCAAAGTCTGGGACTCCCGAGAGCTGGCCCGAGCAGTGAAGACAGAAGCAAAGAAGGCATTCAGCAACTCCGCCTTCTCTGCATCATCCGTCACCACAGCACCCGTCTCGTTCAAGAGCGGGGCCACATTTTCCCTGGTTCTCCTTTTGTCTCCTATATACTTAAAGAAACCCTTCCTATTGGCCTTGACATCCCTCGCCAGGTTCAATTCCAAGGCTGCCTTGGCTTTTCTCGTTTCTTCCCTGCGTACCCTGACAGCGTTCTTATACTCATCCCAAGTCGTCAGCCCCCTTTTCCACATCCTGTAAACTCCCTTCTTCCACTTGAGTTTTTTCTGAAGATCCCTGCTCAGCCATGCAGGTCACCTTCCCTTGCCCAATTTCTTGCTCTTTGGGATGCACCTATCCTGAGCTTGGAGGAGGTGGTGCTTGAGTATCAGCCAGCTCTCTTGAGCCCCCTTACCCTCTAGAGCCCTCTCCCATTTGATTTCTCCCATCAATTCCTTGAAGAGATCAAAGTTAGCCCTCCTGAAGTCCAACATTGCAACCCTACTTGTCATTTTGTGCATACTGCACTTAATGCTGAACTCGATCTTCTCATGATCACTACAGCCAAGTCTGCCCCCAACCTTAACATCCTCCACCAGTCCCTCTTTGTTTGTCAGTACTAGGTCCAGTAGTACACCTCTTCTTGTGGGCTCTTCCACCACCTGAGTCAAGAAGTGATCATCAACGCACTGGAGGAACCTCCTGGACTGTGCATTCCTAGCAGTGTCGCCTTCCCAACAGATATCAGGGAAGTTGAAGTCCCCCGTGAGAACCAAGGCCTGTGATTGTGAGGCGGTTCTCACCTGCCCGTAGAAGGCCTCATCAAGTTCCCCATCCTGATCAGGTGGCCTGTAATAAACACCAACTACAGTATCTCTCATGTTACCCTGCCCCTAAATCCTTACCCACAAGCTCTCAACTTGCTCATCATCAGCCCCCAGGGAGAGCTCAATACATTCCAGTTGCTTTTTCACATAAAGAGCGACTCCCCCACCTCGCCTCGCTGGCCTATCTTTCCTAAAGAGAACACAGCCCTCCATGACAGCGTTCCAGTCATGTGAGCTATCCCACCATGTCTCGTTAATTGCAATGAGATCATGGCCCTGTGACCGCACGCAGATCTCTAACTCCTCTTGCTTGTTCCCCATGCTGCGTGCATTGGCGTATAGGCATTTCAGAGAGGCCAACGAGTGTGTAGCCCTAGAGAGGTGGTGGGCCTTCCGATCCTTAACAGTTCCAACATCCTGCCCCACAAGTGCTGAGCTACTACACTCAGGTGCCCCTCTGATGAGCCCAGTTACATCCCCATCCCCCTTCCAATCTAGTTTAAAGCTTTCTCGATAAGCCCCGCTAACTCTAGTCCTAGAACCCTCTTCCCACTGCGAGATAGGCTTTTCCCATCTGCTACCAGCAGCCCTGGTGTTCTGTAAATCAGGCCGTGATCAAAGAACCCAAAACCTTGCTGGTAGCACCAGGCTGGGAGCCAGTCCTTGACCTGCTGGCCTTTCCTGTTTACCCCCTCATCATTCCCTGCAACTGGAGGGATAGAGGAGAACACGACTTGTGCTCCCGATCCCTTAACCAACCGTCCCAAGGCCCTGAAATCTTTCTTCATTGCCCTCAGCGTTCTTCTCACTACGTCATCACTTCCTACCTGAAAAACTAAAAGGGGGTGTAATAGTCGGATTGCCGTACTAGGGAGGGAAGCTTCCTCTTAACATCATCAACCCGGGCCCCAGGGAGGCAGCAAACCTCCCTATATAGCGGGTCCGGTCTACAAATCGGGCCCTCCGAGCCCTTCAGAACTGAGTCACCTATTACAGTGACCCGTCTTTTGGTTTTTGCTGAGGCAGTTTTAAGTCAAGGGGTAGTCCGACGAGGCCTCGATGGCACCTCCGTACTGGGAGGATTATAATCCTCACTGTTGTTCGGTTCCTCTTGCAGAGTACTATATTTGTTCTGCAATGGGACCTCAGAAGGTATAGTGGTTGGCAGACTGATGTGCCTGCGGCGCCTGTCGCGTCAGGCAGGAACACCTCGCCATTGTCCCCTTTCCTCTAAGCTACCCTGTTCAGCCGGTTGGGGAGAGGAGTAGGATTTCTCTACAGCAGTGGCTCTGGCTGCCTGCTGGGTTTCTGTAATGGCTGACAGGGTGCGACTCCACACATCAATCTCCCTCTCACATTCCCGGATGTCCCTCAACCTACTCACCTCCTCCTTGAGTTCCATCACTAAGCGTAGGAGCTCCTCAGCCTGGGCACCCCTGCCACAGCCATGCTTACCACTACCTTCCGACACCGGTGTGAGAGCAGGGCACACCCTGCAGCCCGGTGCCCGGGTGGCAGCGTGCTCACACGACTGCCCTGTCTGCGAAGCAGCATCAGAGCTGGAGCGTGCACGGTTCTTTGGGGCCACGGTCTTCTGCCGGGTGGTTACCGTGATTCCCTGACCACGTTGGCAGGGCAGCAGCACCTTTCCGCGGGCCGTGTCGCGCCCCGTTAGCCCGGTTACTGTGCCCACTCGGGGGGGTCCGCCCTCCTGCGGGGCTCCCCGGTGCCGCCCCCCGGCTGCCCACGCGCTCGGTGCCCGGCGAGAGTCGCTGCGCTCCCTCGCAGCTCTCTCTGAGCCGCCTTCGAAAGCCCCCGAAGAGAGCCCCTCGGCGGCCCGTTCCGCCCCCGATCCCTTTCCCCAGCGCGGACCCACCCGCACTGGAGCTCTCTCCTCAGCGAGTGACCGTTACCGTGGTCACAGCTCTCTCTGAGCCGCCGCGCGCTGCGGGCCCCGCCCCCGCCGCCTCAGCCGCCCGCCCTCACGCTGCCGTTCCGGCGGGAGCACGGGGACGGGCGGGGCGCGTCCTCCGCCCTCGAAAGCGCCCGAAGAGAGCCCCTCGGCGGCCCTTTTCGCCCCCGATCCCTTTCCCCAGCGCGGACCCACCCGCACTGGAGCTGCTCTCCTCAGCGAGTGAGAATATGATATAAGAATATGATATAAGAATTCTGTAGCAGCAAACATGCGAAAGGAGGGGGTTGCACACGTGCAAATACAAGTTTGGAGGCCAAAGGCACTGTATTTCAGATTTTAATGCACAAGGAAGGAAGAATAAGCACTTACATCACTCGTTTGGGTAGACACTGTATGCATTTTACAGCAGATCTTTATTTTAAAGCAAATACTAGGCAAATACTGGTTTTCTTTTCTTTCCTCTTCTGCTTGTCTCTTAATTCCCATAGCAGACTATTTATGTGAAGCCTCAAAACTACTGCTCATTTTATTCAGAACAGCCCCTGAAATGTGACGCACCGTACCTTGAACAGTATTTTTACCAGCTGATCACACTTCAGGTTGGTACATAGCTACCTCTGTTCTCCCAACCAAATGATACCAGCTTCCTCCAACAGCTGTGGAAGATCCGCCTTCAAATGTCAAACAAATAACAGGAAGCCTATGCGCTCCCCAAACACTCATAACCAAACAGTGCCCTTACAACAACACACCAAGGTCCAACATTTCTTAACAACATTTCTCATATTTGTATGGGTTTTAGCTAGCTAGGTATGACCAGAGATGTGCATGCAGAAGAACACCATTCTCATGATAAGCCCAGTCATTCAGACAAGGTTCCCAGCAATTTCAGAACTGCAAGGAAAATCAGGATTAGTGTCCGTACTCAGTGTGATATAAAAAAATGGAAGAGGTCTCTCTGTAAGGCACTTGCATCAGAGTGAGACAGAATGTAGACATAGACAATTGTGATATGTTTTGTCTATTACCTACAAATAAAATAAAATTTAAAAAAAAGACCAAACAGAAACCAAACATAAATTAGATGACCTCATGTAACTTCATATGAATACGACCTTTTCTTTAATTGTTCTGTGCAGCTGGTGAGAAACACCATGCAGGTTTAAAAGTGAAAGGATCTTAAGAATGTATTTATCATCATACACACTTAGGAGTCGGGAATCCAGAATGTTCTGGTTCTTAGTTCAACACTTATTCCAATAGGTCACAGTGAGAAAAACCCTGGACCTTTTCAATCTGGGAACAAGTTTTGCCACTGATTTTCATGCAGCCAGGATTTCACCCTGATCGCTTAGAACCAAGATTTTCTGTTTTCACTTCTGAAAGGGATCTAAGCCTTTGCAGCAGAGAAAATTCCCTATGTTGTGCTTTTATGAGAGTCCATTCTTACTTCTTGGTCAATATCTTCCTTCCTAAAAAAATCTCAATGTCTTGACTGCAGTAACTTGACTTGAAACCAATCGGATTTTCCTATCATCTGAGTTCAGTAAATTCTGTGCTTCTTTGTTTGCAGTTACTGTAGTTCACCTATGTAAAAAATTATTTCTCTTCTCTTGTCATCTCCTAAGTGCAGATGAGCCCTCTTACTGTGGGCATTCTTACTGTGTATAAAATTTACATTTCGTATGTAAATGTTTGCTATCCTTCCTTTCAAACAAGTTGTTCAGTTTAGATATTCCTAAATGATTGCTTTTGAAAGAACTTCGTTCAGGTATTTTCCTACTTAAACTCCCATCAACTGCAGTTTTCACAGTTAAAAGTAAACAAGGTGAATTAACATCTGTACTGAATTTCTCATTTGGGTGGTGATTATAATTGTGATAAAAGTTTAACATCGTATTAGTTGGCTGAAAGATGTGGTAAAGAAAATTAAATTACTTCATGGATCTTGTTTAAGCCTTACCATTTATTCTAAATGGCTCTACACCTATCAAGGTTTAAAGTCATTTATTAAATTAAAAAAAAGAAAGAAGAAAGAAAAGAAAGTCATTATGTTTCATCTTTCCCTTGTTAGCCTTATTTTAAACATTTCACGTGACTGCTTTTGAGGACACTCAGCACAAACTATATCAGTATTGCTCACCACTACAGAAGCACTGCAGGGTAGCAGGAAGGACGCTTTCCTCACACTGATTCCCAGACTGCTGCTGTGCCCTATGTTGTTGCAGGAAAAACCAGTCCCTTTCTCAGAAAAGCTGAAAACTTCTGCAACAAATTGGACAGACTAGGACAAAAAGACTAGCTTCAGGGAAAAGAAGAGGAATACAGTATATATTGCTATTTAAAGAATGACTACCAAATACCACGTGGGACCATATAAAATCCCAGAATAGTGGCTGAATTCCCAAGTCAGCCAAGCTGTAAGAGGACCGAGATTCTTTCCTTACTTAGAACACTCCAGAGAAGCCCAAAAGCTTTTAAATTCATAATAGGTAAGTTTTAATACCTGACCCATTAAAATACCTACATTTTGCGTAGTGAAAACTCAAAGCAAGTAGGGAATAGAGAACACTGAACTAGGGAGATTTATTCATTAGTTCAGTGCTAAAGATGGAGAGAAAGTGTGGCTCAGAGGAGTTAGTGCTTTAATTAGTATAACTCTTTATTACTAGACTTTCCCAGCGCCAGAATACAGCCTTTAAGAACTGAGAGAAAAGGAAAAACATACTGAGGGGAGAAAAATCTCCACCACTGGGGGAAGGGAGAGGTTTTAGAAGTGACATTAGTAGTGTCAGATTGTCTTTGCTAAATCCACTCCTGCAAAGTATTCCTCAGCAGCCCGAGCAAGACTTTTACAAACTGGCCTACTTTGGTGCATAAAGGCATAAATAAACACTATGTAATTGCCACATAAATACTTTATAAAGATAGGCTTCTTCTGAAACAGGTCTTCTGAAGCCAGAATACGTGAATAAAATCTTTCCACATGTAATAAATACTGTCTTCCTGCAGTCTAATTCCCTCCAGGTCAATTTGAGAATTATTTAACAAAAATTATCCAAATAAATAATGCAGGAACAAACTTATTGAAAAATTAAACTTTCTGCACATCAGTTAAATTCTAAACTAAATTAATTAAAACCTTACTGACAAGTAGTGGCATTACAATTCTTTATGAGTGCTTTGGTTAAAAGAATAAACTTGTTAAATAATGTGTGATTTACACCAAATCAACTATGAGTTTCTAAAGTAATAGGTTTGCCTTTCCCTTATCGCATATAATACTGAAGGTTGTTAAACTTATCATACTTTTCATGCTATTCATGAGCTTGCTAATCAGCTGCAATTGATAATATGAAATATTTAATTGTGTAATGTTTTATTAATCTCTGCTCATGAAATATTTATAGCAAATTTTTGCTAATACAATAGAGGACTCTTGCTGAATCTAGCAGCTTTGGTTCTTGATGCTGCGTATTCTGTGATGGTCACGGAGCATCAGAGACAAAAAAGGTAACGCTATGAGAACTGAATGCACACTCACCAGCAGCACCAGAAAAATAAAATGCGGACTACGGCCTGAAAAACAGATAAAGGAGCATAATTTGCCTCGTGGCTCCCCAGGGATCTGGAGAAGGCCAAAATGATTAACTTTCTGCAACAAACTATCCAGCCTTTACTCCAGTTTAATGACATGACATGCAATTTTCAAGGAGTACACAGGGCTAATCTGACGGATGGCTAGAAGTTCAATTAACACAACAGCACCAGGCAATGTGTGGGATGACTGTGAATTACAATACAAATATAACAAAATCACCAAGGTGTATCAAAAGAAAACTTCTGAACTTCTGTTTAAAGGGCCCCTAAGAGACTCCTGTGTTCCTCTCAATGCTGCACTTTCTCCTCTCTTTTCACATTCTCACTTCTTTCTTTAAAAACAAACAGCTTTCACTCTTTGCTTTCCTCCAGGCCACTCCTCAGAGGATGCTTAAAGTCCCATCCTGACCTTCAAAACTCCTATAACTCCTTGAACTCCTTTCAAAAAAACCACAAGAGGTGATAATTCTGAAGTATTCTTTGGCTGCTACCTTGGCTGTGGACCGCTCTCCCACTGTTGTCCTTCTGCCCCCAGGGGCACATTCAGGGCAACATCTCTAATTCAGTGCAGAACTCCCAGAGTAAAAGTTCCTGCACAGACACTGCCAATCTCCACTTACTATCTGAATTTTGAAAATATCCATCAATTCTGTTCCCCCAGACCTAGCAGCCAGAAGGATCTGACAAACAACCCCAGTCTAGAGGATGAATGTCAGTAAAAACACAGGACTTAGGAGGGATTATTAAGAAAAAGAGGTGAACTTGTCCAAACCAATACTTATCTATGGAAACACACTGAATTGCCTGCAGTCACAAAAAGAAAAATGCATTTTGGGAATGCATGATTACCTCTAGTTTTCCCGGGCAGAAATATGCTTTGTAGTACTCACTAGCAAATAGTTCAGGTACTTACAGGACTGTCACTTTTTACAGATGTAACAAATTTGGTGATTTAAACAAGTGTCAGATTAATCACAATGACCTAGACCAACTGGGCAAATCTTTTTTTACTCGGTAAACCTTTCCACCACTTTATGGGCTACCATAGGTCTAAAAGTCCAAGACAGATAAAGTCTTCAGAATTCACAAAAAACTGCTGCACCACTAATTGCGATACTTAGTAATTTGTTTGGTTTTCAGACAACTAGTATGTTTTCAACAGCTATATTGAAACTTGCTTAAGAATGTTAAAATGAAAACAAAATAAACTTGGTATCATAAATGGTGGGTTAGCTACTCCCAGAAGGAAGAGTAAATACAGACTGCCCGCAAAAACTGTGGAGAGAAAACACGAGCAGTTTGCAATGTGAAGTTAAGGCCAAATGCCTTAGCATCCTCAACTACCCTGAGAAGGCAACTGCCTTGGCTGCTATCCTGGCTCTTCTTTCAGCTTCAAGGAAAGGATTCTTAGGCTGTTTAACATAAATTGAAAATCTTGCCACCTTGTTGAGTAAGTCCCAAATCTCCAGGAATTCAGCTAATACTCTGCCTGGAGAAGCATCCAGGGCTATCCACCTAATACTCTTTTACCCTGAAAAATCTACCTACTTTGTAAATGAAAAAAAGATGTGTGGACTTATGAAAGCATGTTACTAATTATGGGTTTTTTTTCAGCTTCAGCAAGAATCACACTAGCTCTCCTAGCAGATTTACTGGTAAGCCATACACGGGTACTTGATGTTAGAATGTTTCTATGCAGTGTCAGCTTCCTTGACAAAGTGAGCAGACCAGTGCTACAGACTTCAGTATTCAGGATTGGACTTGACAAGAAAGTTAATGAGACACTGCAAATCACATCACATGAGGTCAGTTAGACAATGTTCTTACAGAGACTGTTCCAGTGATGTAGAAAAGCCACAGATGAGGGGACAACCTAGAAAAAGGTGTCCACAGCATTTGTTAGAGGGAAAGGCTGGCCTTGGACCACAAAAGAAGGGAAGTGTCACATTGAAAGACTGTTATTAGACAGAGTCCAGACCACCAGTCTGGCTTCATGCAAGACTTGAATTGAAACATGCCAGAGTAGTACTTTATCTCCTTCAAGGACTAGCATTCCCACTAGCATCATTATATCTATAAGAAAAAAAGTATCAAGGTACAAGAGCACTATGCTTACCTTCAGAAATCATTTACAGTTCCACAGTCATTAAAAAGACTGTTATTTTTGAAAATAAATCCCAATCAAAGAAAGATCCATCTCACAGTACATCTCTTCCACCCTTTGAAGGCTCCCCCCTGTATTAAAATCACATGTAAGAACATAAATCTGAAGCAGTTACAATATTGCCACCTTACTCCCTATTTCATAGGGCAATGAATGTCATGTAGAAATCATAGAATGGTTAGATTTGGAAGGGACCTTGAAAATCATCTAGTTCCAACCCCCCTGACATAGGCAGGGACACCTCCCACCAGCCCAGGTTGCTCAAAGCCCCATCCAGCCTGGCCTTGAACACCTCCAGGGATGGGGCAGCCACAACTTCTCTGGGCAACCTGTTCCTGTGTCTCACCACCCTCAGGGTAAATAATTTCTTCCTAATATCTAGTCTAAATCTACCTTCTTTCAGTTTAAAACTGTTACCCCTCATCCTGTCACTACATTCCCTGATAAGAGTCCCTCTCCGTCTTTTGTGTAGGCCCCCTTTTGGTACTGGAAGGCCGCTATAAGGTCTCCGCAGAGCCTTCTCTTCTTCCGGCTGAACAACCCCAACTCTCTCAGCCGGTTTTCATAGCAGAGGTGCTCCAGCCCTCCAACCATCTTTGTGGCCCTCCTCCGGACTCGCTCCAACAAGTCCATGTCCTTCTAATGTCGGGGGCCCCACAGCTGGAGGCAGTACTCCAGGTGGGGTCTCACCAGAGTGGAGGGGAGGGGCAGAATCCCCCCCCTCGCCCTGCTGGCCACGCTGCTTTTGATGCAGCCCAGGATGCGGCTGGCTTTCTGGGCTGCAAGCATACATTGCCAATTCACGTTGAGCTTCTCATCAGCCAACACCCCCAAGACCTTCTCCTCAGGGCTGCTCTCAATCCATTCTCCACCCAGCCTGTGTTTGTGCTTCGGATTGCCCCGACCCACATGTTTCAAGATGGCAGGAAACCAGGAGAAAAAAATGAACAGAAGCTTTACTAATTGTGTCCCCACTTACACACAGCTCCAGCCTGTGTAGATAAGCAGATGCTCAGTGATTTTAGTGGGACTGCTCATGTGCTAAAACTTACCTGTGCACAAAAGAGTCTTTCTGGATGGGAGAGGATGTGAGCAACCAGCTGAAAGTGAGATTGTTCAGTCCTCTGGACACTTTTTGTTTTAGGGGTTTAATGTAAGAACTGTCATACTCAGTATCTTAGCATATTTGGTTTTAGTTAGGATTTCTGGGATTCTTAGTGGGTTTTTTTTTGGTTGTGCTTTTTAGGTTTTGTTTTGTTGGGTTTCCTTCCCTTCCTAGCCCCCCCCCCCCCAGTCAATAATTAAGGATATACACATGTCAGAGTACTTATGTACTGTGGTATATTGGTTTTACAAATAAACACAACCCTCAGCAGTATGGTCTGAAAATGTCACATCTATTCTAGGTATCCATATGCATCTTATTCATGAGGTATCTGGCTTCAGTCACAAACATACTCACTATCCTCACACAGTAATATTCTTCCTGTTTAGAAATGGGAGGTGTAATCATGAACAGACTAACTAATAGTGACGCAGAATGGCTGGCATAGCTGAGAACAGATCTCAATTTTCCTGTGTTCAATTCCCTATTAAAACCATTCCTTATTGTCCTTATTAGAAACACAAACATGCATATCAATTATTAACAGAACCATTTTCATCCTTGAAAGATAGCTGATGGGGTGCAACTGGCTTTCTATAAGCCCAGACAATTCTCAAATATTTTGTCTTTCCAAGACAAATCCGTGTGCAAAACGAAGTAGTTAAAGCGCAATAAGGGAGACTAGCAAGGAAGAGCTGTGGTCCCATGCTGAGGATTGCATCTCATGGAAACAGGCAAACGAAAAAAGCATGAGAGTTGCAAATGTTTGCTGAATGATCACCTGGTGCACCAAATCTGTAATTAGCGTTGATAGGTTTTTGGGATGATTCCCCAACTCATATATTACTCCAGTCACTTCTATTTACCACTTTCTAAATGTTGCCAAATTATTACCCAGTAAATGGTAATTGCTCTGTATTTGTCTCATCATCATAAACATTTGTGACAAGAGACCTTGAGCTGCATTAACACCCTGACAAAACATACCGCTCTTTTCCACAGTCCTAATCAGTAGTCTAGCTGGTATAAATATCCATTCCATCCTGTCACCATCAGCAAAAATGCCAAAGAAGGTGAAGTACTAGATGCAACGACTGCATGAAAAACAGAGTACAGTAGTTCTTCTCAGTGCTTTCACTTCTTATTCCACAGAATCCCTCACATATCCTTCTGCCCATCTTGCCACAAAACCCAATTATGTTTCTAAATACAGCATTGCTCCATTCAGCTTTACTTCATAAATTTAAATAACAACTATATTTCTGCTCTTTCTTCCTAAGCGTTTCTTAAAAATCTGATCAATGCACACCTTCCCCTCCTGAGGTCTGACAGTTTGGGATTTTTGGTCATATTGAAATGTTTGCTCTACATTTTCCTTAGAAAAAGGTGGAATTATGCACTTTAACTAAATGGTCCATCCTACTTCACCTAACGAACCACCACTGTGACTAATTGCATTAAAGACAAAGATGATTGACATCCAAGGAGGGCCATCACATGCTAAAATGGTATAAAACTTAAATGTATACAGGAATCCTCTTTGCATTGTTTTGCTGTTCCTAAAAAAAAAAAACTGATAAAATTTAATTTGAAGGAACTTTTTAATCTCCTTTTTAATATCTAAGCAAACATTGATATTCCTAATAATACCGTCTCAAAAGCTAATTTCCAGTATACTGTAGAAAATGACAATTAACCAGTTATACACTAAATTATGCTTTGCTAAAGTCTTAGAAAAATCCTTTTCCTTACCTCGTGCTCTCCTGAGAATATGTGCATTGAAACAGGAAACAAAGGATAAAAGAGTATCCTATATGCTGAGTTAGAGTTTTTTCAGGTGTACTACACCCTCTCCTCAGACTGAGATATACATCCATAACCTGTAATATATTATTCTTCATAAAAAGTGGATCCCATATAATCTTAAAACATCAGAGCTGGTACTTAAGAACCTGAACACCTGTGTTGGGTGCTTCTTCTGCACTCCAACACTTCAAAGGTTTCTCCTCCAAACACGGAAATGTTCCTCTTCCACAGGGAAAAGCTATAATTTCTGTTATAGCACAAGCCATTTTAAGGAGCTGACTGGCCTTTCATCTTCTAATTATCTTCTGAGGGCACAAGATGTGCCTCCATCCTGCCTGGAAGGGATCAGAAAACAACCACAAGTACAGGAAGATATGCCACAAAACTAACCTTCAGCAGGGAGTAAAAAGATTTAATTTCCAGAAATCCAGACAAGACGAAGCCATGCAATGCACTGTGCACCCAAACTGTGGGGTGCTATGCCTGTGGTTGGTTTCAAAACACAGAGGAGCTCTTGGGAACTCACCGATGGGCAGATCCAGGTTTATCAGATGCTATATCCTCTGACCATACACTTTATAAGGTAACCCTGAGAAGTCCTTTGTATGCTTTTGTTTTGGGTGCCTATGCCCAGATGCTGGCAATAGGGCCTGCCTCCATGAGGAGAGGCAAAGGCTGCCCCAAGCCAGACATGGCTGATTCCAGCTGGTTCTGCAGCGGCACCACCACCACCACAGGGCACAGCCGGGCCCCTCAGAGAGGTTGGTGGTGCCTCTGGGAAACCCATTGAAGAACAGGCAAAATGCCAGAGAGGAGCGAGAAACACCAGCACAAACACCTGGGTGAGAGAAGGAGAAGGAGGAGGAGGAGGAAGGGGTGCTCCAGGTGCCAGAGCAGAGATTCCCCCACTGCCCATAGAGAGTCCACACCAGGGGAGGGGATATTCCCTGAAGGAGCTGTGGCCTGGGGAGACCCTGTTGGAACAGGTTTATCTTGAAGGAACCACAGCCTGTGAAAAGGCCCCACGGTGGAGCAGGGGAAAGACATGAGGAGGAAGAAGCAGCAGAGACGGTGCATTATGGACTGACCACAGCCCCCTGTTCCCCATGCCCCTGTGCTGTTTGGGGCATGGGTGAAGCGGGGAGAACGTAGAGGAAACTGGAAGGAGTGAAGTTGAGCCTTGGGAAAAGAAAGCAAAGAAAGTGTTTTAATTTGTCTTTGTTTCTCGCTATCCAACTGTATTTTATTGGCAATAAGTTACATTAAACTTCCCTAAGATGAGTGTGTTTTGCCCATCGTGGTGATTGGTAAGTGATCTCCCCATCTTTATCTTGACCCACAAGCTTTTTCCTCATTTTCTTCCCCGTCCCTTTGAGGATAGGGAGCAAGAGAGCATCTGGGTGGGCGCCTGGCAGCCAGCCAATGTAAATGCACCACAGTTACTTTTTTTCTTACTCTTCAACAGCTCAATAGCAATAATGATACCAAGAAACTAATTAATACCTCTGTGGTGTGGTGGTGTTCTGTATTAATGGAAAACACTATTTTACTATAAAAATGGAAGAATAAAAAAACGGGATTTGTCAGGTAAAATCTTAATTTTGCTTAAATCCAAAGGTCTCATCACAGCAAGGGAAAGCAGAACTTTACCCAAGGAATGGACCTGTTTGTGTATAATAATTTCACTACTTATAATGCTTGCACTACTTTCACTGATGTATTTAAGCAGATAATAATTTAATACTTCAAATAAGTAAATAATAATACTTTAATCAATAAGTTCAAAGAATGTTACCTACTACTCTGTTGTTGAGATTCACCCATACCCTATTTTGTTAATGAATAATTATGCATACCGCCAGTCAATAACCCAAAGAGTGCCTATCCAATGGAAGGAGGACTTCTCTCAGTAGACAGTGAAAAAGCAGTCTGGATGATTTGAGGCCCTCTTGCCAGTTCCCCAATCAACATTAAAAGTGAAGGGTGAATGTCATTAAAATAATGGAATTAATATGAAAACTATGATATACAAAAAGTGCTACAGATAGCACGTTGTCTATTTTTCTGTATTTTTGTAAAAAAAAATGCCATTTTATACATAATCCAAATAGTGATTACTGACTTATGTCCAAAGTGAAATTCTTCATTCATTTCTTACATTTTATCTATTCAAATTTAACTTTGGAACTGTTGATAAGTTCCTAAAATATGGCCAACACTGGTGTTCAGAAACATACCTGCTAGATAAAGAAAAATAGAAAGATAGGCAAAAAAGAAAATAACCTGAAAAGGAAAAAGGAGACTTGAAGAGGCATATATATATAGGAAAAGGTTGTAAAAGATTGCTTTTGTGTTGAGGACTCTGGCATTATGAAAGTAAAAAAGAAATCTCTGTGTCTGCATGTGTATATTAATACTTCTATCAAAGAACCGTACAATAACATGGCTTTTCTAGCAACAACCTCTTTGAAGTTGCTTACACTTCACAATACATTATAAAAGTCATACAATAACACAATAAAAATGATATACCATTCCCTTTACTGAAATCCCCTTGTTTAAAGGGTGCTCAGCTAGCTCTTTGTTGTATGTAGGTATATCCTCAGGGGACTTAAAGCAACCAGAAAGATATAGGTTTAAAAACATCCTAAAAGTATCACTGACTGAGGAGTTCTTGATTCCACCATCTATTCCATGCTTGTCTTAAGTGTCCTCAAGCTATCAGCTAGGTGCCAGAGACTCAATCATGCTTTTCTCCTCATTCCAGTTACAACAAACATCCTAGAGAAGAAAAATGAAGTATTTCACATCAGTGAGATGACAAGGCACATGGAAAGACTTTCATCATATTTTGCAGACTGGTCATAGTAGCTCTTCTCCACAGGAAGCTCATCTGTCTCTTCTGTGAGCTGATGCTCATTTCAATGTCATGTCTGCTGTGGTTTCCAGGTGAGATCAATTTAACATTTCAGACCAAATACCAGGGCACTAATCATCAGACAAATTTAATTTTTAATCAGGAAATTGTATAAGTCATGGGAATACAGAAAGGTAACTTTGTTCTCTTTCACATGCTAAAACGGTGTAATTTAGGCTCGAATGAACTACCATCCTGGGCACTTAGAAAAAGGTACTGAAAGAAGCTGACTTTTATCACCAACATTACCTATAGTAACTTTGGAAAATTTTGCTGAAACAATGATAAAATATTTGGGAATTGCAGGCACGGTGACAGAGGGAGAGAGATATAAGGCATTTTATTTCTTGAGTGTATTTTTCATTTAACACATTCATAGAAATCCACGGCTCATTTGATATAGCCCAATTAACATGCATTCAAGATGTTCTAGCTGTAAAATGAAATTAATTCAATTCAGAAGTAATAAACTTCTACCCAACAAGAACTTTATAAAGAAAATATCTGAGCATTTCAGGGCAATGTCAATCTATTAATTCCTCTTTGGCAAACTTATTTCAATATAAACAGTAAAATAGCATTCTTACTGTGGGGACAAACAGTAAGAGTAACTCTGAAGTTAAATTTCAGACAATTAATTTCACACAGGATATTATTTCTATGGGAAGTGAGACAGAAATGGAAGTAAAACACAAGCACTGAGGAGCTCCTGACAAACCATGTCAGTGGGAAAATATTACTATAAAAACTTCCAGTCATAACCAAAATCTTGTTTATAGTGGGCATTTCGGTTGCAACAATCTACCTGTCACAGACACCTGTGTTTAAAATTCTCCTATGCTAAGACTGCTTGGGCTAGAGCTGCAAATATGGTGAAGCATCTAAGGTCAGGAAATGCAGCACTGCTGCTTTATCAAAATTTGTGCACACAAGTTTCAGCAATGGAGTTCTACAGTAACTTCTGTTTCCACACACTTTTTCTCAGAAATGGGTTCAGTTCCTGCAGCGTTCACCAAAAAGTAGCACAGAAAATGTAAATGTGGTAGTGATACTCAGAGGAGATGAGGGTCCATAACCTCAGGCAGCTCAGCTCTGTTCTGCCTGGGGAAAACCAGTCCTCTTGGTACTCGTCGCAGATGGAAACAGCCAGGGTATCACAACAGGAGTGTTTTACTTTATAAACAATACAGCTATCAAAAAATTACACTGCCCATCAAGCCATTTGATCTAATCAGGATACATTTAACTGTAACCAACTTTGATTCATTATCTCAAAGCTAGGATTTGACAGAAAACATACTTGATTCAGTGAGGAATTATCTGATAAGGGGATATAGCAGATCAAATGGACTTAGCAGTAATCCAGGATAGGTGCACAGTGCATTAACTCAGCAAGTAACTCTCTTATCAACCACAACACTAACTGCGTAAAATGCATTATACAGTGAACTCCTTTCAATATGCCGCGTCCTTTGTGCCAAGTTTGTTTTGTTCATTCTTGTGAAAAGTGCCAGACCGGAGATATTGGAATCCAAGTCCCTCTTTTATCAGCAGAACAGCAAAGAGCAACGGCAGCTCCTGTATACTGCTGCGCTTCAGTCCAGCTTTGGAACGGCTGTTTCCAGGGCCAGGAATAGCTTTCTATCTGCCACACTAATTCATATCTAATTAAAGATGACAGCCTCATTACCACCTTATTTCTTATTAACTGGTTACAACAACCTTACTGCTACCACAGTGGTTTTGACTAATGATCGAGATTTTGGACATTTAGCACTGGAAACCGTCTTATTCATACTGCAGAGACCAAGGAGCAGATATCAAACTACTTCAGCTATTTCTAAACTGGGCTAAATTCAGCTGTTTAATCATGTGGAATATCATTATCAGTATCTCAAGATGTCCAGTCCCCACATGTGTGTACTAACGATTGTACGCAGGTCATTTTGTGAATTATTATAACACCACAATTAAAACAGATTCTTCTTACATGTCTGCCTTAATTTAGCAGTCCCAGTGACTGAGTATTATTCCTCTGAAAGAGCTAATAGCTCATCAGTCACATAGCTAAGTTTCTGCAATGCTTATTCTTTGCGAATTCATTGGAGTGGTTTAAGGCAGAAGGTTTGCAAATGTCTCTCACCTCAAGTGAAAAGAATGACTCTTAAGCAAAACAAAATACACAGAAGATATATAGAAGACAGAAAAACTAGGCATAAAGCTTGTCATTAATTGAGGTAAGCAGAAATGTTTTATGCCATTCACTCGAGTGCTTCTTTCTTATTGTCAGAGCTGGCAAGAATTTTAACAGTGGCTTCTTGAAAGAAATCAAGATTAAACAGGACTTTGTACAGCTGTAAATCATAAAGCCATGTAAGTGGAGGACAGTGCCATACCCTCAGCTTCAAATATTTCAAAACCCATAATGTGAGCTTCTGAGCCAAAGTATAATCTCAGTGTGGTCCAGAGTAGACACACTTCCTATGTCTGTACACAAACGCCTACATATAGCAGAGCAGTACTTGCACCTTCTCATTTGACTCGTTTGAGAAAGGAATAAAATTGATTCTGTTTAGTTCACAAATTAGTTTTTTAGGATCCAGCCTATGTTTGATAGTTTTACAGTTTATTCATAGGAGAAAGAAAAGTAGAATATAAAACAGCAATGCAAACAAAACATAGGTGCCTGTTTCTTACAATTCCTTCTCCAAAAATGCTTACTCTTGTGATCAGCATTTCAGTTACAGCAGTGAATTTTAAGTGCTTTATTCCAGTTTCACTCCCAGTTTGCCATAACAGATCCATGGAGTCAGTGGAGCAGCACAGGTGTAACCAAGGGAAGCATTTACTCGTTAGCAGTTAAGGCCACAGTCACAAGCGATTTTAAGTCCTACAGCATGTCACAAATCATAATCATATTGAGCTGCTCATAGCACCTTCTTCTCCATTTTAATTTCCAGAAATAAATGAAGCAGTACACACTCTCAGTTCCCAGAGCACCTTCTTGAACATGTGCATCTTTTCTAACGTAATTTTAAGGGCATAGCTTCCAGCTTCATCTGCCCATTTGTCAGCTTCTCATGCATGCATTGCTTCCCTTCAGCCAAGCTGCCACTTACACAGAGAACAACCTCTGAACTGACTGATTTTTCACAAGCAAGTCTACAGATTTCTTTCTGTTACAATGGCTTAGGATTTAAAAAAAAAAAAAAAAAAAACACAAATTTACTCTCTGAGAAGCTGAGAGAAAAAGGTGGCATTTAGATATAAAATGAATGTAAAGACCATCACTATACAGACAAACAAAATGCTGTCCTTAGTAGATTATATTTTCTTGTTCTGCATAATGTGACTTGTCCCCAAGCGTGAGCATTTGAGGGGAGACTATCAGCCAGATTCACATACGCAAGAAGGTCTTTTTATCCCGCTCTGGCAGTGTAAAGAGACTTGAAAACTATTTATTGCAACTTTAAAACACCAAAGACTACGGAATCTTTGATGTAGATGTGAATAAAGCCCTTTGCTTTTTTGTATAACTGTGACAGTGACAGCGATTGTATTGGCAGCAGAGCCAGCACAGTCATGACTGTGTTATCCAATAAAAGCAATTATAAAGGAAAACAAGAACTTTGCCTAGGAACATATTGCATGCAAAAATTGCAGCACTTTGATCTTCTATGCATGTCTCCTCAGTCATCAGGTACTCTACAGGACATAGATAACTAATCTAAAGGCTTATGTCTTACCAGTAGTGCCTGATGTAAACGGAAAATACTCAGCCTTTCTTTGTCCTGTCTGTTTACCTTTCATATAATAGGAGAGCTAAAAGCCAAACACTTTTTTCATAAGCCTGCTGCCTTTGCTCATTTTCCTGCTCTTTTCCTTGGAAGTGCAGAGTGAGTACAATGAACTCAGCACATCCTGACAAAGAGATGGGATTATGTGCTTTTCCTTGACTTCATCTGTGGATGAGACACTCTAGCACAATTCACCAGACACTTTAGACAACAATAGGCTGAGAAGTGAGAGAAGGAGATAAATGAAATGAAGAACAGAAGCTAGAGTATTACATTTCTGCTAGCATTAACATACTTCCAGTCCGACTGTGGATTTCACAGGGTAAAACCCTTGATCCACAGCAGATCAGGATTTGACATTTCTGAAGTATGCATCTATTTTCCGCTAACTGATAGAGTTTTTCTTTTTTAAATGCCTACATTCATTTCTCAAACATGCAAATAGAGTTGTTTATGTTAAAAGTCAACCAGCATTTCCCTCCATTAACTTGTCAGATAAGTTCCGTCTCCATTTCAAAGTTAATAATTTGGCAATACCTCAGCATAACTGGTCCAGCCAAATTTGCAGAAAAGTTAGAGACAAATATATTGGTTTGCTTATGTTGAAAAAAGTTATTCCATTATTTTAATTTGCTATCATAACAAGTTGAGGCTTTGAAAGAGGGATTCAAATCCAGAATAGAAGTAGCACCTTTGTATAAGGACAATATTTCTCATTTTTCTTCCAGAAAACTACTTCCATATGACTAGCATAAACTTTATTTTTTAAAAAAAAACAACAAACCTATTTGCCTATAACCGAAAAACTGGT
The DNA here is from genome assembly GCA_017639485.1 of Pluvialis apricaria. Lineage (NCBI taxonomy): Eukaryota > Metazoa > Chordata > Aves > Charadriiformes > Charadriidae > Pluvialis > Pluvialis apricaria. The sequence goes on from CM030014.1 coordinate 30,430,413, forward strand.
AGATAAATTCTCAGACAACTCCATTTTTATTCAGGAAGAATGGACTGTGCCCACACAGACAAACTTAATTATACAGTGAAAGAGGCTAAATTACTAATTACTTTTTCTGTTCTCTTATCTACTGTTAGAAAAGACATGCAGCCTGCTCCCAGACACCATGTCTCCCTGGGAGATGGAATGACACGGTAGGGAAAGGGCAAGGAGCTGGGGAAAGACAGCATCTAGGAGCAGATTGGTAGCCATAGATCCGGTCCTGGTATTCTGAACAAGTGACACCACATACAGGAGAACTGGGTACTCAGTGCTGCAACTGAGCTGTTTCCTACAATGCTAAGGAGCAGGTATTTTCAGTTCTGTGTTCTTTTTATTTACACTAAAAGTAATACACACTTTTCATCTTAATGTTTTCAGATACCCACTTGCATAAATGGGGTAATAATGGAATCTTCTTTACTGGAAAAGAAAAATCCTACAGTGTTTGTATCACATGCAGATGCTAGGGTAAAGAGTGGCACAAAAAAAAATTATTAGGACTTTAACATCGTATGTTGAGAAGACACATTCTGTAGAAAAAACAGAGATACCATATACTTTCAACTAATGCAGTAGTGTTACACCTCTAGTTCTAATGGACTTCATTGCTGTGTGAAGTACGTTTTGTCAAAACACGTCTAGAAGCAAAATCTAAACAGACCATGCCGGCAACTAGGAAACATCATTAGCCTTTGGCAGTCTTATTGTGGAAAATATTTACACACCTGGGTAGTGTTTTTTCATCAAACAACAAGCTTTCATAGAAATTATGGTTGGTTAATATTTTGCATGGATCTGATCCTAAAAGAGCTTTAATATCCATTTCACTCCTGCTATGAAAAGATGAAAAGTACAATACCTGCACAACTACAAAATCCAGGTAAGCTTGAAGAGATTTAGCCCTAGATTTATGACACAATTTGGGACATAAGCAAAAAAAAAAAAAAAAATTCTTCAAAATTTCTTATCAGTTTGCCCTTGTTTAATGTAGAAAATGCATTGGAACTCACTGAAACCCTGATGGACCTCTTCCTAGGAACGTCATGCTTGCTCTTGTTCACTACCTTCTTTCTGACATCAATATCCCATCCCAGAAATTAGCAATCTTTCATGCACTAAGTACTAAGCTACTGAGTGAAGGAGAACACCATAGCACTGCATATTTTTAAGAGAAAGGCCCAAAGTTCCCTTGGTTCGTTAAGAAGGGCGAGTATTTGGAGCTGTAAAAATTAAATGAAGTACAGGCATCTCAGTCGTACTGAACAAAGTGCATAGAAATAAGAGAGGTAATGGGAATATATATGTGGCATTCCCTATTGGCTAGTTTACACGGCCTCTTGTCTATGTGTATGGGACACGAAGAGAGGCAAAATACACAAGGAGGAATTTCCACAGAATGATGCTGCACAGCAGAAAATGTACCTAGTGATGACAGAGATGATAATTCTCAACCACCTGAAGGTAAGCCCCCCTACTTTCTCTGAGGATTTTTTTTTAAAGTTTGTCTGTCCCTCCTCTAGACTTCTTATACCTCTGACTGTTACCACCAAAGCAGAAGGCATGCAACTGCACCAGAGCTGTTACAGTTCTGATCCCGCTCATACTCTGAGCATTCCTCTTCACCCACATTACACCCAGTTTCCTTCTTTGGAAACTGGGTCTTTCCTACTGTATGTACAAAAACTTGTCAGCCTGTGGCTTATAAATTCATTGGCCAGTTTCCCTGAAACTCAGCCGCATGATAGAAGACTTAAAAATATTCCATGCTAGACGCCAGAGAACCCACACGAAGTAAAGCTCTTCATGTATATCTTTACTTTGGCAAAGACTTCAGTCTGGGCTTCTTCAGCATGACAGGCAGTCAGCTACAATGCACAAATCCAAAAGAAACCAGACTCCCCTCGTTCACAGCTCAAAAAAATCATTTGAGTCCTATGCAGCATTGGTAACAGCTTTTGAACCTGGAGCAGAACCTCCAGTAGGACTCTTCCCATAATTTTGCAGGACACTCAGTGGACATCACTACTGAAACTTCAGCTGTGACCATCATACAGATGGATTGTTACTCTCACATGCAGTCTACTCCATCCTCAGTGCCATGACACTGCTTATGCCCATAGCATGCAGAATTGCAGTGTCAGCCCCTAATTTTAACTATCTGGGAAGCTAGTAAGTGCCTTTAATGGTTTTAAACTCATGTAATAACTAATTATGAAATAATTCAGTTTAAAAGAGAAGAGATTTCCATTTGAGGAAGAAATGCAAAATATTAATTCCCAGCTGATGTAATCTGCATAATTTCAATGCATTCAACAGAACTGCTCCATTTTAGATTAACTAAAAAGTTAGATTCAAAATACAGCCCTTTACTTTGATTAACTACCTGTCTAGCACTTCACTCATCCTCAATTTATACAGGGTACAAAATCCTTGCTGTTCTCCAGTATTAGCAGAAGCTTTACCCTCTTAATTATTTAAGGTAATACAATGAGGTGGTCACTGACCTGGCTGAATAATGAGAGAGACAGTCATTGAACTTTAGATTATACTTCAAGCAAGCTAAATCGTCAATTTTTCTGTGAAGATACAGCTCCAGTAATTTATTCAACACTGCCATCTGTACTTCTCAGAAAGGAAATACATTTTTTCACAATAAACCATGAAAAGTTAATGAGAGATAAGTAAAGCCTGATCATTTGCTTAAATTTGCATCACAGAGTACTAAAGCATAATATTTTACCAATAGCATTAACCTTCAGATTGGAGATTCTTACCTTCTCCTTCACAGTACTGCGACTTCTGCACATTTCTGCCTTTTTGGAAGGATTGCCATTAAAAGCAATGACTATATTAAACAATTAAACTATTAACTTCAAAATCACTCCTAGAAGATAAAAACAGTCTTGGAGAAGCCTCTAAGAGTAGTTGGATAGACTGAAAGGAACGGTAGTTGAAATATGTAAGTCTTACATAAAAATCCTTTTGTGTACTTTACTATCTTTTTTTATTACAGAAATGATTTTTTCTTAAAAGTCTTGTTCCCAAATACATAGAAAAAATGAGGTTTCTAAAAAAGTTACAGTTTCCACTGCATCTATAACTCAACCCCAACTTGTTAATTCAAGTGTGATTTTTCACAGAGGAAGAGGCTGTGCCATACAGACTGTCCATGTGAAAAATATGAGTTTACAGTTGTAAAAAATCGGTATACTGAAGGCAGCAGGGTATTTTCTGTTATGCCATAAAAATTACCAACCAAAAAAAAGCCCAAAACCACCATCTATTCAAATATCTGACTTCCAAGTAGTGTGAGCAGAAAGCTATAGGTAAATTTACTTTCAACTATAGGCCAGAGAACCCCAGCCAGAAAAATAACAGTATTTGTATAAGCTACCACAGTAGTTCTTTCTCAATGACAGCACTAGTACCAGCTACAAGTCTTAAGACCCTTTCCTTGAATCATAGCTCATGTCACAAGGTTGGTATCTTGAATGGTTTATGAATTCCAGCCATGATCTGGAAGCACAAGTATGCTCCATCATAACCCATGGACGTACATTGCTCGTATGAGTCTTTAGAGCTAACCAAAATGTTTTCACATATAAATACAGATCTTTCTCAAAAGTGAAAATTCAGACTTCATTTACATGGTTTTACTGTTTTGCATCACATCACACAACTTTCTTTAAATTATTTAGGAAGTGTTTAGTATCTAAACCCTAGTTAATAAATTATTTTCCTAAGACTGTAAAAGTATATTAAAATACCATGGAAAATGTTGTTTAAAAAAAATGGTCAGTCAAGAGCTGAGTAGAGATTTTTGTGAATGCTAGTGACATCTAAATACTGGCATCTAAAAGAAGATTTAGTGCCTATATGTTCCTGCAAATCAACCCTAAAAAGACTTTTCCCATCCTAGGCTTTCAAAAAGAAAAGATTAATTGGTCATCAATAACATTCTTTATCTTCCTGGCAAACACTTGCTGGATACAAAATGTAGCTAATCATGTCAATCCATTTTCTTCTATTGTTGACATGAAATATCATATACCTCCAAGCCGGAAAGATTTCCTCATTTTTGATATTGGGATAGTTTCAGGCAACTGAAGTAACCTCCAGAGAGCTGAGTGAAATTGCCGAGGGAAGGGTACAGGAGTACAAGTGCCACTTTGCACACAATTCATCATTACTCTTTGCCCTCCGGAAATTTAGCCCTTCTACAGTCTACCCTTGAATTTTATCTTTTGTTCCTTCAGAGAGAAATGAGTCAGAAAGTTTAACAGCAAATCTTTGAAAGACACTGACCTTAGAAACAAAACCCAAGGCACTATCAGAGAAAAAAGTGAAGAGACAATATCCTGATTGTTGCAAAACCAATCCTGAAAAGCTGCGGGAAGATAATTTAGAATGATGCTATTTAAAATACAGCCAACTCTGTAATCATCCTCTTCAGTTTAAATCTCATGAGATCAGTTCTCTTGAAGATGAATCAGTAAGTCTACATTACTGCATCATTACTGCTGGCAGGCTTTATATGCACATATCAAAAGATGAGCGTAGAGACATTTATTTATAATTTTTCTGTCAAAGTTAGCATGGTTTTGGTAATTGTGCAAACCCGTCTGACAAGAAATTCATCCACCATAGTCCACAGATCATTGAAAGTATAATGGTTCTAAAGAGCAGTGCTCTGACTTGCAGACCGTTGCTTCAGGAGCACCCAGCAAATAGGTCAGCACAAACCTCCTGCTGTAGTACACCTAACTGGCTTCCCATCAGGTGTTAGCAAAAGAGTAGCAGGATTCTGTCAAAAATGCATCAGGACAATTGTCACCTGAAGGTAAAAAAATTGTACGTGCCATCAAACACTGTCAAAAATGTCCTATGGGAAAGGACAGCCCTCAAATATTCTTACAGAGGTTTAATCTTAGGTACAGATGGTTAAATAAATTCCCTAATTCTACCTTGCATTCGTACGCCAAGTACCTTTATGTGATTTTCCTGAGAAGACATTAAAGCAATTTCCTGCATGATACACATTGCCGTTGTTGGATTCTGTTGTCTACCTCCTTCTTTAGCTCCAGAACAGTGTCCAGTCTCAACCTGAGTATTTATTCATAACATAGCAAGGACTTGACTAGTTTGTCAGATACAACATGTTCATTGGCTACATTTCTAAATTAAATAATTAGTAGACTATAAGCAGAGATAATATCATCTTACATCCAGCATGCTAACCTAAACCACCTTAAACAAAATTCTACTCCCTTAAATGCAATTATTCCCATTTTTCTGATGAATACTGCTATGTGTAATCCCATACAAAAAGCACAACTTTCTGCCCCTATTTTATTTATAGTTTGGTATAGATTGCTTTGATTTGAAAGTTACATGAAAGAAGTCTTCACAACACACTGATAAAACAAGTGTAAGAATGCCTCAGGACAGAAATCTGATCACAGACTGTATAAAACATCCATTGAGGTTACCCTGCCTTCTGAGAGAAAACTCTTCTCCTGACATGGATATCCAGGCTTGGCACTTACTCATAGTGCAGAATTACCCCAGTAGTTGGAGGAAAGGTTTCTGCTAACAAATGGAGTCTAGATAGGTTAAAAATTTTCCTTCTTTTCCTACATATATAGGATATCACACCGATGTAGGAGAATGGGAGTCTCCGATTACCAGTGCCAGACGCAATGTCATCAAGCACTCACTCAGCTGTGCCACGTAGGCTTATGACGCGCAGATCATGTCAGGGAGCTGGAGTCACAGAGCTCCAGTGCACTCTCTGATGACAGGACTGGAGAACCTCAATGTTCATGTGGCTACCAAGAGAGTGGCAAAATGCAGACAGCATGGGAGGCAGAACTCCCACCTATGGCCAGCAGCTGCCGTGACATGCTGTTTCAGAAGCTGTGACTCTGCAAGAGCATGTGCTCAGAGAATGACAGGAAAGATCCCCAGAAGCTCTGCTCCACATGGAGGAGATGGACTGTTTGACACTAAACTTGAGGAATGATCTATTTCTCAAATATTTTAAATTTTTGTTTAAACGTTATCAAATAATTGGAAGTTATATTATCAGTTGTAGTCTAACAAAATGTAATATTTACTGCGACTGAAACATTTAACTCAGCTAAGAGTCCCAGTAAAGCCCTCCTGACATCTGTACGTAACACATTTGGACTGCAATCTTGATAGTCAATATAGGACAAGAGAGATTGAATATCTTCCTGGTTCTTTCTTGGTGGTATATGAGGCATATGATTAAAACCAGAATGACAAAATTTTCTTGAGTTGTTTTCTGTACTTCAGATACAGAAGAATTACATAAAAGAGTTTTTATTATTATTGTTTGACCATCATAAGTATTTTTAATAGGAAGTTAGGTCTCCCACTTTAAAAAAAATGTCACCATGTGAACAATAGTGTTAAAATAGAGCATTTATAGGATGGAAGGAGAATAACGAGGGATGGTAACAACTGCCAGAGAGCCCTGGAAGTACATAATGAGTTTCTAGTCACTAACTAAAACCGAAAAAGTTCACGTAAAAAGAAGTGATTATTTGCCAGTAAGCCTTCAAGTATGTCCTTTGTGAACAGCCACAAAGGGAAAACCTGGACATACTTTACAACCCAGCTGTAATACAATACTCAAGTTGGTATTAGACAACTTCATTGGGTTCGGTAATGAGACCAGCTGAAACATGGAGTAAACACTCAGCCTGGTGTCTCTAAAAATGATTTATGCTAAAGTTTGTGATGTGATTAGGATTTTTTAATAAATAACTATTAATGATTAATGAAATGCTTTTAGTGCTGCCACATTTCAGATTCATATCTTCTTGCGCAGCTAAGAAAATGAAAAACATGGCTATTGATCTATTTGGTTTTAATGAGGTACAATGAACATTGCAACTAGATGTACTATTATACATTCAAAACAAGTTATTGCATGTTAATTAACTAGCAACTGTTTTCTCAAAAGTGTGAGGTTTATCAACATTATGTAATTTTCCAATAGCCTTGTTTTCATCTTTGCATCTTCAAGTAAGATGTTTATGTTGACTGCAATTCTCTGCTGGGAAGTGTTAACATATGTACCAAAGCTATGTATATTTCCCTTAAAAAGCCAAAATAAGGTACAGATATTTAAAGAAAACCTTGCTGTTGCACAGTATCTATACCACCACAAGGGTGGATATCCTATTATGCACAAGGTTTGGCTGTGACTGTGTTATTAACTTGAGACTTGAAACAACAGGCCACGAGATGTTTTTTACATCAGATACCGAAGATAACAGCACACTCATGGTATGACACAACCCTGTTACCTTTCTCACGCTCCTTACCAAGCTCGGATTAGCAGACACCTGGTCTGCTAGATACTTGTGCAAATCTTCCCAGCTGCAAGCCTGTCCTTGGTTATAAGTCAGGGTCCTGCAGCCTATTCTGGTATCTGCTACTGAGACTATGCCTAAATTATTTATTGCATTTAAAAATTTCCTGTTTGATTGTGAATCAAACAAAATACTGCTTTAGCAAGTGACAGCATTATCCTGGAAAATGAAGGCACAAGAGACACTGGATTATTTTCATGAAGACGTTTTTTGAAAACAAATGTCATTTTTTTCATTTTAAAAGCTCTGTGAAAAATTTCATTCTATCGTTATGCCTACATATTAGGTCTTTTCAGCAAACTCATTAGCATATCAGTATCTGTTTTTACACATGGTCAGATAGATTCATACAACTTACATCACATTCTTCCATACTCTATCTATACGTTGTTCCCAGTGCTCCTGGACATGTGATTGACAGGTGACAGAATTCTCATGCATGAATTACAGCAAAATGATTATGTGGAGCTAAATTCAGCACAGTCATCTCATCTACTGGGATAAAGAGAAAAATAATATGTGCCAACACTACCACTTTACAATATCTATTCCCTGGGAGACCTTGCTCTTTTGCCTCAGGTGACAATAGTCCTCTAAGCTGGAGGTCCAGGCTCAGCCTTGGCATTTAAGCATGATAACAGAGGCTAAATAAATTCTTGAGATCACAGACAGGACTATCAAATTGTGTAACTGGATTATCAGAGAACGTCACAAACCCCCAACCTGGCTGGCTAGTTTTGAGACAAATCAGTTCTTCTTCCTGATTCAGTTAAATTGTTTCCAAAGATCAATATCATACATCCTTGCAGCTTCCCGGACACTGAGTTATTGAAAACACTTTGACACATTCAAAGAGCTCCATTCAAGCTCCTAAAAAGTGACACTCAGTGATTAGTGCCACCGGCAAACAGATGCACAGCAGATAATGAAATGTTTTAACAGTCTGAAAGTAGTATAAAAAGCACATAAAGAGTCAAAATCAGCATCACTTTTCTTTGATTAAACTTGTTTTAAAATAAATTTATAGACCTCGTAAAATGAAGACAATAGAATACCTGCAGAGAAATTTCAAACCTGCACAGGAATTATATGGAAAGCCTCCAAACTCATTGTACCCAAGCAATGATAAACTGTGATCCTCAGAACGCACTGGAGATAATTTTTTCTGTTGTGGTTTTTTTTCCTTTCAATAACTAACATGTAGAAAAAAATAATTAGTACACGCTTTGCTGTTTAAGCATTGCAAACACATAACAGGTCAGCTCTTCCAACAATTCCCATCTCAGCCAGGGACACAACTGCAGTACAAAGTAATCAGTCTCTCCCTCTCTCCTTCCCTCTCAGTGTGTGGCAAGCATTCACCAGTTCTGCAGTTCCTCCCAAATTCCTCGTTCAAACTCTCCTTAGAAATTAAGCCCTTTTTAGTTGCCCTGTGGCTGACTATTTTCCTGAATTTGCTTGTCTGATACTTTTTCCAGCCCTTGAATATGCTGCAACTTGATCCATTTTCCTCTATTTCTTATCTGAGTTTACCCTGTTCTGGGCAAGTTTTGCTAATCTCATCGTGGTATTAAAGAAGGAGGGGTCCATGATCCCCAGCAACACAGCTCTATGGACTTGAGGCAAAGCCTCATGTAAAAATACAGGCGCTCTTCAGCCTCATTCAGAGACTGACAATGCCTGTCACGGATATAAAAATCACACCTTGTATTTTATTAAGAACAAAAAGAAATTGGTCCATCAAAATCATGCATGGAAACTTGATCTCCTGTCCAGTAAAGTATTGGCTAAATGCACCAAAAAGGTTGTGTTGGGTTCTGTGCCAGACTAAGCTTTTTAATCGCATATCAACAGATATTCTACTCTGCAAACTAAGAACATGGACTTGAGTTCTTTTTTTTCTTTTGCGCACTTCAAACTTCCAGAAATGCGTTGGCAAATTCAATCTCAAAGAACATATAGAGGATGTGTCAGAATGAGTAACAAGACAGCTTATGGTCATAAGGGAAGTATTTTGCTGCAGTGTTGCAAACTACTTTCCTCCAAGGAGAACAGGAAACCCTTGCAGTTCTTTGTCTTTAAACCACTGCTTCCTCTTCCCAAACTGGGCACTGACCAGTTTTTACAGTTTTCCCTGGAAGACAGCATCAAGTAATATAGCTAAATGTGATCCCGTTTTATAAAAACTCAAATAGCTAGCATAGAATTAATCTTGCAAAAATGAGGCTGGTGATAAATCACATAAGAGTCAAGCCTCCTTATTCTTATGTAGGACATTCTCAAGCCTCAACCAGAGAAACGGAAATCCGTGAATGGGTACCTTGCTGAACTGTGATGGACTATATCCAAAAGATGATTAAGTCACAAGATAGGATACCTTGATGGCTTTATTCCATTAGTCTGCAGAAAAGAGGGACATTAATGTGAAGAAATTCTAGTTTAAATCACTGAGCCAGTTCTATTTTGGCTGAAAAGAAGTTAGATCTCAATAGAGCTACAAGTAGAATAAATTTGTTCTCTGGGACTGATGTTTTGATTGTGTGGTTTAAATATTTTATTATTTACCTGATAAGTTAATTTTATGTTATGCTACCTTTTTGGTCTGAAGTAAGGAGACTAATTTCCATTCTTGTGGTCAAAGCCATTATCTCCAAAGCATTTATTTAGATGGTACATTTCACTTTAAATTTGATTTGAGCTTCAACTGTATTGTTTTCTAATTACATTTGGTGGTGGTTTCACCCTTGTATCTGTATGAGCTGAGTTATTCACAGTTAGAATTTTATTGCACCTAAATTACAAGTTTGGAATGTCGCTTCACATGTGATTAATTTGAGTAATTGTCAAGAGTCTGCCAAACAGCCCGTGTTCACTGAGATGAGGCTTTATAAATTAGACAGGCAGTGGGTCTACCAGGAGAGTTTGTGCAGTAGATAAAAACTCTGCAATAGCTAGTGGTGTTTTCATGTGTAATTAGAAAATGCATTGTTCTTCAATTAAGAAAATTAATTAAAATCAAGCAGATGGTAGTCAAGGCATATTGCAATATAATTTTCTCTAGCACATGCATTACTCTCAGGTGCTATCAATGTACAGTATTGGTTTTACACTGTAAATTTAGCTCCAGGATACATTATCCTATCTGTTTCTTAATATATTCTTCTCACTCATTTTTCAAATTGCTTTTCATCTAACTGTGCAATTAATCCTGTGGTACCCATAAAAGGCAGTGGCTACAAAATACAGAATTTATCATGGGATATTTTTCCTCCTTTCCACAATAGTCCTGGTCAAAGAAAACAGCTAGATTAGAAAATATCTCATCAATGAAAACTGCAAATTAATTTCATTGTTATGTGTGGCATCATGTCATTGATCATGCAGTACAATAAGAATGATCGTCATATTGACACTTGAAAACAGAAAACATTGCTTAGTTTATCAGATATTTAACATTCTCTGTAAAAACATTTGATGCAGAAATTGCATCATTTGTTATTTCCTTTCTAAACACCTCAGAGTTCCCAAGGGAAGGTAGATATTAGACCAGGAAGCCTCTGGAATGAAAAACATCTGAGGAAAACTAAAAATCAAACACTCAAAACAACCTGTCCATATTTCCTTCATTTATCAACAAAGAATAACAGGACCGCTTAGAAAATTCAGGATCAGTTTCCCCCCTTGTAAGAGCTGAAATTTCAAAAAGTACAAGTCACAATAGCTAGAGTAGCCCTTTCACGTTCAGTCATTCAAAAGCGTTTGATTATGTTACTCTCCTTAACAGAGTAAAGATATACATGCACACTCCATGTATTTCTATGATGGAGATGATGCATAATCCTCATGTCTTCAGATTTTAATGCAGATGGATGCATAAACATCTTTTCAAGCCATTTTTTATCCATTCCAGTTGGTAATGATACCTGGTTCCCTGTCCAAGGCTCTAAATACGCTCTGTTTCTAACTGAGTGTGGCAGAAATGCGTCAAGTATCTAAAACCGACAGTAACAGGAAACCAATGTGTTTAAAACTAACACACCCCACCCAAAAAAAGAACACATAAGGGGAGAGCTGATTTTTAAAGCATTGCACAATTGGAGCTTCTCACCATACTAAAGCATGAAAACAGGTTAAAAAGAGGAATACAGAGTTTCTCAAGGAAGATATGCTCTGACTTGCCCCTCTAGCGGAAAATTCCAAGTGTATCTCTCAAGTTCAGAGCTAACCTCAGGTTGCATTTTTTAGCGACACTTCAGGCATTGCTGAGGATCAAAGGGTACATCTCAGTCATTTTCTCCTTGCATGAGAGACATTGGCCTGTGTTTATTAGGGGGAATTCCCCTATAAAGGTCTGCTCCAGGTTTTACCATACCCAACTTGGCAGAGGGCTACAAGTACTGCAAGTCCCACTGAAAGACACCTGCCCACCTTGCTCCATTTTGATTTGCTATGTCTAAGAAAGTTTCATCACAATTCACCTTCCTCATCAACAACAACATCTTGTTTTTTTCTGTGTTACCTGAGGCCAATACTCCTGTATAATCTCTATGTTCCTTTAATACACCCTCATGGGTCAATGCTCTTGCCTCAACTTAGATCAGTGGCTTAAAGAGCCTTGACAAGCTGGCAGTTTGAAGGAAATGTTAATCACAATTTTTCCCCAACAAAGATACTACTTTAGTATTGTATAAATAAGCACCTCTGAGTATTACAACCCTGAATTGTTCTTAACTAACATTCTAAATGCAAATAGAGGAATCAGCAAGAAAAATATTGAGGAAAATGAGGAGTTTTTCCAGATATCAAAAGGTTAATGACCCCTTACCTATTTGTCTGGTAAACCGTGCTACTTCAGAAGCAAGTAATCAGAATTTTCACACCTTATATGAATCTGTCATTATCTACTTTGGAAACTGAACATATGTTCTGTCAATATACTCTTAAATTTTGCAAAAGAAATATTAATTGTAACTGGTTAAGCAGTAATAAAGCTCTCTTCAAGGACCTGAAGAAAATAAATAGGGTTTCTTTTTAGGTTTCTTTTTCATTGATGACTAATTCAAATATACCCTATATGTTTTATATCCCATAACAACTTTGGTTTTAGATAATTTCCCCCAAAAACAGTTTTGCAAAGAACTTCTTGCTTAAAACTATTATACTCAAGACTAATAAGGCTGAGAGCAGATCATTTGGAGCCATATTACTGTGGTTATAAATACGATGATTCATTACGATCCTGGGTACAGCTGTTACAAAATGATGACTTTTTGCACCAAAGTTTAAAGCTGCAGAGAAAAACAAGCAAACCTAGCAAACTTTTGTAATTCCATCTTTATCCTTGAATTTAAAAGGCTTCTGTAAATCCAAATCCCTGTGATATTTTGGATACTTAAATAACTTCTTAATTACAATGTGAAGCTCCTGGTACCATTGGAAGTGCTTGAAATAAAAGATACATACTGTGCAAATGAATAGCTATTACGTACATAAAAAGCTATTTGCTTTAGGTATGTAACATTTTGGCCCAGCTTTGCAATGCATAAAGAAGCCTTAGGAAAGCTGTTTAACCACGTGTTTCAAATCTCCATCTGTAAAATGAAAGTACTATCTATTATTGAAGATGATCATGACCTGACCAACGAATGTTTACAGAAGCTTTTCAGGCTGTCATGTTGACAGAATAATGCCAAGGTAACGTTCTACATTAAAAAAAGGACCCTGCAAATTCAGATTGCAAGGAAATTCAACATGTAACAAAGTAAAAATCAGAGTCTGCTGCAGTATAGAGTGTTTTGGCTAGCTTGCTTTTGTAAGCTTGTTAGCTTGTCTTCGTCATACTGTACAGATATAACATGGAATTAAACAAACTCAAAAGCAGACCAGAGAGAAGGTCAATCTGAAGCAACACTGTATGTAATCCTGTTATATGAAATGATTATTTGTCCACCTCTGTTTCTTCTCTTCTCATTGGGCTTTATACTGAATTGTCTCATTTGTTATGACTCTTTTGTATTAATGTCCTTTCTTATCATTTAGCAGGTCCATTAAATTGCCCAGAATTGTAAACACATTAAAGCAGAACTCAGAATATGAAACAGAGAATAAAAATATAGACAAGGAAGCAAAATTACCCTTATTGTTCCAGATTATCTATATACAATGAAGATAAAGATGAAAAGAGGCAGTGATGAGAGCCATGAATTTGGGAAGCTGTTGAGTAGAGCACTGTGCGAATAGCACTTTTTTGGCAAAAGAGATTTGCCTCCTTGTTTTTAAAGTCAAATGGTATTTCGTAAATAGCAGCACAACTTCTCTAACTGTTCAAGCAATAGCACTAGCCATGGAATGATCCTATAATAATGAGATTCCCTTTCTGCTCTTCTAATTGAAGTCAGTTTATCACATTTAGTAAAGATTACAAAAATCTATAACATACATTTTTCAGAATGCCACAAAGATGATAGATGTTTCTAATAACAGTAGGGTCAGAAAACAATAAGCCTTTGACCATAACAACCTATAGTCCCAGCTTTGCCTGTACTAGAAAGAGTGAAAATGATGGGATAAATCAAAACGGAAATAGAGAATTGAGCAGCAAACCTGACCCGCCTCCCTCTCCCCATTCACTCTTTATGTGCCTCAATGCCAAATCCATTGTGGCCAAACAGGTTTTCTACAGATTTTTTTAAATGGACAAGAACAGATAACATACTTTTCAGTTAAAAACACTGCTGACCCCCACTCCACTTTTTGGTACAATTTTGTTATGGCTTTAAGGAAAGAAAATCTGTTAGTGTGTAAGCTGAAAGTGCAGTTTACACGCTGATGTAGTTCACTTGCCAGAACAATCTAGAAAAATTAATGTCACGAAGAAAATTAAGAACAACAAATGTAGATCAGTTTCCATGCAAAACTGACAAGGAGTACTTGATTAAAAAAAAAAAGCTAAGGGGTTCTTCCCTGCTAGTTTTTCATATTCCTTATGCACTAAAAATGACTGTTTAACAAGAAAACTAAATAATCAAAAAAGATGGCTCACTGAAGATCAGAAGTCAGGTGCTTCCATCCTCTGGGTAAACAGGATATTCAGTATAACGGAACAGAAGGGAAAGGATTTCACTTTCTCACTATCTCAATGCAGTTAAGTAGTAGTACAGCTAGTAAATGAAAGATTGAATTCCCTACAGTTTGAGGTTAGGCCAAAAAAAGAGCTTTGTGAGAAGTGGAGAGTGTCATACATAAACTGTACACCAGTAGCTAAATTCAGAGTTTGCCTTGCTATTTGCTGCTTAATACTACTGTTGTGACATACTGAAAAATCTCTTCCCTATTGCACCTTAGAGAATATATCACCTAGTCTTACTGCAATCAAATGAGCTTTCAGACCTCTACCAAGGTCTTCCAGATTATTAGAGGAAACAAAATGGGTTATAGGCATTTTAATTCAGTCTTACTCTTTTACAGCTTCCTATCTGCCATCTGTTAACTAAACCAGAGATCTTAATGCTGCTATAGATTCAAGGTAACTTTCTACTGCACCCAGATGCCTCCTTTGAAAAGATGTTACCAATTAAGTTGCTACCAGTTCTATTTTAACACATCGCAGACTTTTCCACATTACTTACTAATATATCGTTATTGTCCACATCAAGAGGTGTATGGGTGTGTTTCTTTCCATGCGTACAAACACACACATCAGTGTATGATTATGTCTGTTGAAAAACATTGTACTAATTCATGGTCAAAATTCAGCATTGTTGAAACCTTCCCTATGTTCTGAGCTCATGGGCCTGGGAGCTATCTGTTACTGTTTCAATATTAAACACAATAACAGGCTAATCTTTAGCCTGGCTGTGGTTAAAACTTGCAGCTGGAACACATATTGATAAACAGGAAAACTTCACGTCTTCACTCTCAGTTTCAGATCCCCCAGAGGTCTCTGTGGGGGAAAAATCATTTTAGCTGAGACAAAAATTAAATGAGGTTGTCAACCACTGTTGCACTTCTTTAAGTAACACAAGGAAGTATCCCTTGCAAGAAAAAATGAAAAGAACAATATTGAATGAGAAAATGGTTTTCAAGTGGATGGTGAGACTAATCTAGCAAGTGTCACTTTGGCTTTTTCAGACTTTCACAGGCAGAAAGCATCTTGCTGACTGCAGATGAATCTAATTCTTTCAGATGGCTGCTAGAGTCACTAGACTCCCCCAGCACAAGCACACACAGAAAAAATCTCATGTAAAAGCCAACACAGTAAAGTTAATCTCCTTTCTACTGGTTCAGAACAAAACAACAATCGGCACTTTATCTGATAGAATGGCTATAAATAGATGTTCTTGTGAAAACTAACTCTGAGGCTATCCTGGGGAGAAGCTTCAACAGGGGATAAAAACAGTTGTACTCGGAGTCCCACTTTCAGAACTATACGCTCATTGCTGGAGCCACCGCCTCTTACCTTCGTAACTCTATGCCATTTCAGATATAACAGTCAATAAGGCTCCAGCCGGTAGGTCACATTCATTCAGAACTGCAGATTTCAACCAAATCTCAGTTACAAGCATACCTCCTTAATAGCCACCAACAGCTATTTTAATTTCTGTTACGAATTAAATTAAATTAAATATTTGTTTCTGTGATTTAATTTCATTAGACAGTTCACACTTAATCGATACTCTTTCTAGACAATGAAGTTTTCTAGGTTGGGATCGCAGCCTGACTAATGCCAGAGAGCGGTACACCCATGCTTCTTGTATTGCAAGAGCCTTTGCGTTGCAGTTTGCATGAGCACCTCTGCAAAACATATTCATATCTTGGGCTGATGAGACAATTAAACTTTCTCACCACTGGGCACACCTGCACTATGCAACTAGAAACATACTAGTGAAATTAGTGGTGCTCCCATGCTAATTAATATTAATTAATTAATACAGCTACTAATGCATTACAAAGTTTGGTTTTGCATCTTCAGAACTAAACAAACCAACACCTGAAGCAATTTCTAATTATTATCTTCTCAAAATCTACTGTCCATTAAATCCTGGGCCTTCCTCAATAGAAAATCATGCTTCTTTGGGCAGAATATCTATTCCTACTAATCAACATTTTCAAACAACAGAGTCAAAGCAGTATTATTGTCCTTCGTTTTCCCACTACATTGAATTAAATAGCACTGAAATGTTTCCAATGTCCTTCTATTGCCATCTGGTGTTCATATCATGTAACCGCAGGTATTTATATTGAAAACCAGTTCTCAATCCAGGCTCCAAAGTGTCAGTAGGTCCACGGACTATTTCTAGGAAGACAGCAAAATCTAACTATAAACTACATTCACTCTCAGCAGACTTAAGTTTCCAATTCGGTGGTCCATTCCTCTGGGAAAATTTTGCAGGTCAAAACATCAAAGAACACCGATAATCACTATATACATACCCATATGCATATATATAGTGACATATACATACACATAGTGTGTATATGCGTAGTAAGTCACTATATATCTAAAATTCACCTGCAGCCTCAAGATAAAAACCAAGAATGTGGTTCCCACGCAAGCAGAAAACAAGGTATAACACAGACTATTTTTTCTGTTTTCCTCTGCACACATCACACCCCACCCCTCCATATTCCAATAACATTAATCCAGCTATAAAAATCATTAAATTCTCTTAAATACAATGAGATATTTTGGCATGTATTTCAGATATCTTCTGAGTTCTAAATACATGAAGTCCATATTTATTTTTTTTTAAGGTCTATCTACTACCTTGAAAACTTAACGTAAAATTCAAAAAGATATCTATGATTCTGATATAAACTGTTGATTTATGATGTTGGAGCATTAAGAAAGTTGGTTTGCATTGGGAGAGCTGGGATCAACTCAGCAATTTTGTAAACAGGCATGTTGTATTTCATGTAATGAAATGGAACAGCATGCAATGTTTTAGGAACGGCTCCACAACCTGAGGTATTAAATGAATCTTTCAACTTAAAAAAACCCTATTGGATTAGTGCAGATTATGTTCAATAAGTTGCATGCTTTTATAATTAGGTTGCATCCCAAATTTCAACCAGTTTTTTCTCTGGCATTCAATCCATGCTTCACCCATCCTTAGAAAGCATGCTAGAATAAGGATGGGAGAGTATTTTATTGCATTATAATTTACTTTGACCTTTTTCCCCTTGTCCCTATATTAGCAGGAATGGAAGGGTCAACAGAGGTCCATGAATCACGTCTCTGTCAACTACCACATGATAAGATTCTGCCCATGCAGAAACCCAGCTATGTCTGTGAACTCTCCCTTTGTATTTGTTTGTTTGCAAATGCAGTCTGACTTGAGAATACTTAACCTACTTCTGCCCTTCCTGGCATCCAAGCTGTCTCTTTGGTAAGCAGGCCTTTTAGTGTTCTAATACCCTCTCCACTTACTTTCAGTGTCCCTATTTGGATAAATACCAAGACTTTCCTGAAAAAGAATGTTCCTCCATTTTCACCTCTTCCCCAAAAGATAACATTTCACTTGAAAAACCCCAAATATTCTGAAACATTTATTTAATGTTGTTTTAATCATAGAATCATAGAATGGTTTAGGTTGGAAGGGACCTTGAAGATCATCGAGTTCCAACCCCCCTGCCATGGGCAGGGACACCTCTCACTAGACCAGGTTGCCCAAGGCCACGTCCAGCCTGGCCTTGAACATCTCCAGGGAGATGTTATGTTATGGTTCAGTTATGGTTCAGTTTTGGTTTGCTCTAAAACAATGTAAGTTGCTTTCACATGTTTTTTCAGTTTGCTTTTTTACATGCTTAATGCATCTGAAGTTTTTCCCCAGGTTTGCTCTAGAGTAAAAACTACATTATTCTAAAGCAATAGCTATTATGGTGAAGGTAACAATAGCAATTGATCTACCACCAGTGCCTGCAGTAAATTTGAATTTCACTGCTCCCATTAAGTTCCAAGCTTAAGTCACTGTACAAACTTTTTCCCATGATTCAGATCAGCATTCAGATTCTATAGCATCTCTCCTGCCTCCAGTTCTCAAACCATTGCATTTCATTTCTTTCTAGCCCTTGTTTATTTTGTTGGAATTATTTTAAACACTCATAGGAAAACAGTCATTTTGTTTCATCCCTTTTCTCCAGAGCCAGAATCTTGCCACTAAAACATTAGAGTTTATTGCAACTTTAAAAGACATTAATTCACTGAGGAATTCTCCTAAGGCTGCCCGAGCTATTAGCCAGTTCTTTATTTATGAGCCTTCGATTTCTTCAGAACATGCTTTACTTTATTAATCAAACAGATTACTTCTGGACAGATCCAAACTCTCAGCAGAGTTACTGAAAACGTTTCCTAGACTCCAGTGGGGTTTAGATCAAATTCTTGATAATTATTTACACGTGTGTTTGGTCTCCAGGGACTGAAATTTAAGATTCTGCCACATACTAAACCTTATAGATACAGAAGACATCAGGCAAGCTAAATACTGCTCGATCCTTCTTGCAGCTAAACCTCAAATTTATTCTGTCGTTTTCCCAAAGGAGATAACTGTATGTCACGTTCGCTACAGCATGTCTAAGAAATCTTCCTTACAGCAGTCACAAACTTTATATACTAGCAATTCATGGAGAGATTTTACATCCAGAGCTTCTACTGAGATAAGAGGACTCTGAGTGCTCTGCAGTTTCAAGAATCATTCACACAATCTACTGGTCCTGTCAGCAAAAAGTTGGCTGCTTTCCTTACTTGCTAAAACATGATAACATGATAAACAGCTTTCACCCACATCAGTGAGGCTGTTCTAACCCCTGGGCCAGAGGGAATACAATGGCAAGTCTTTCTTAGCAGTCTCTGCTGAAACTCTTATAATCTGCATTAAATGCTTTGTTGGACCACGTATAAAATGCTCATTGGGGCAGTGGAGAGAGCCCAGGTATTCCTTTGTGCAGTCCTAACCACAAGCACATGAGCTGTAAAGAAGGAAGCATCCTCTTTCCACAGATAGTCCTGCTCATTTTCATCCCACCAAAACTTAGGCTTTCTCCTGAATCACACAAGTTAGGGGATTAATTTTCTGAGATTTGCTACTGCCACAGAAGCCAGGCTACCCTAGAGGCTTGGTGTAAACATAGTCACTCTGCTGAGTGCTGCATGACAGGTGAATGGATTTAGAGTCAAGCCTAAACAATAAAATACGTAAACTAGAAAAAAAAAATGGCTTTAACATTGTGACAAGAATAAGCACACTTAGGAAAAAAGAATCAGATTTTACTACAGCATGCTGTCTGCTGAGTGAAGTAATTTCTCTCTTATGTTCTGTATGAAGTATAGCCATTTTACAAGCATCTACGTCACACGGAAATGCTTCTGCCCTATATCTCAGGTTAGAATGCAAGAGATCAAAAATACATGATGGTGAGAGATGATTCAAAACATTTTGGAAGGACCCTAGAGTGAACTTATTACTCAGACTGGCAAGGAAATCTTTTTACTATACTAGTCCAATGAACCAAGACTGTGACTTGTGCAGCCAGTGTCATTTCTCCTTTTGAGACTTTTCATTTATTTTACTGTGTGGCCCTGAGATTTTTTTTTTCATTTCTTTAATTTTTTGGCCAAACTTTTAAAAACTAACACTAGATGGTGCTTTCTGATGAGAAAACCATAGGCCCCTTTTTCTTTAAAACATTCTCCTGCTGAAGCACTGGAACAAAGTAAAATGAGCATTGCAACCATGGCAGGCTTTGTAGAACCATGCCATCAGATTCCCAACACTTGTTTTATTTGTAAGAAAAGCAAACTCATTACAGAATCATTAAAGTGTAAACTGCAGAATAAAATTACATTCCCGAATGCTTCTTTTTTTGTTGTACGGAAATCCAGTGTTACAAAGTTAATACATTTTGTGCATATTAAACACATGGAAATAGTGATTGTAGTCATACATGGCATGCGTAAAATATTTTATTTCTACATATATAGAGACTTAATGTTTTTATTTAACTAAGTGTAGATATTCTGTTTATATATAAAGTACTAAATATTAATAAATAAAAATAATATTTCTTCATGCCAAGTAAATTCGGATACTACATGAGAAAGATGGAAAATGCTATTCTTTTAAATTAAAAGCGGGGATAAACAGTCTACTGGAAAAGCTGAGATAAAATAATTTAAAAAATTTTTCTCATCTATGTTACAACAAAGTTAGCTGTAGTTTGCCTGGACCAGTGGTCCCTGATCTATGGATACATTCTTTTTTGACATTTTTGTTTGGTCAAAAGGAGATCACATTGTAGGAAAGATACTGTGGTCAAGGTTAACAATATGATGCTTTAAAAGAGCTTACTTCTTAACCTGTTATGCATTCCTAATAAGTCTATAATCCTCATATGTGTGTCATTTTTAATTAGATTAACAAATTCTCTCCCAAGAGTTGCTAAGTATATTCACTTAGTATGGAAAATAACTTAGTAGTTAAACAGATATGATGACCAATTATGACTTTAATGAATTGGTGCCATAAGTTACCAGATGAGTTGGACATAGAAGGAACATGAACTAATTACATCAAACTGAAGAACAAGATGAGCTCTCGGTAAGAGCTAATCCTGCAAGGAGAACAATCACTAACAATTAGAGATATGTTATCTTCACAACCCACTGATGTACGCACTTGGGGACATACAGTGGGTGACCTTCCCTCTGAAAGCATTAAACTCTGCTCTCTGCAGGAACTGCGGCACTGCTGAAAGTTTTGATTCCCACAGAATGCTTCATTCCCTCCATAGTTACAAATTTATTTAACAGGAATTAATTGGTTATGACTGGAGTGAGCCTGATTCTGTCACCCTTGCTGAGGCAGAGTACTCTCTTTGATGTACGCAGACCTACTCCTTCAAAGGAATGCCTGCGTGGCAAGGCACTGCACAAAAAGGGATGACAGAACTGAACCGTGAAGTAGTGGGAAGGAAATCTGCTGATTAATTATATCATATTAGTTATTTATATTCTTATGTTACACCTTGGATTAGAAGTCATACAGACTAATGCTCATGTGGCAAAATACCTCCAGTGAGCTTTGGGGGTGAAACGCTTGCTGCTTTGGAAGATGGCATATTACATCCATGGAGGACACCGCTCCAGAGATCACATGGACTCTGCCTCCCATTCCCCATATGGGAAAAACTACTTTCACTTTCCAAAGAATGACAGAAAAAAAGGATCAGGTTTTAATCACTAAACTCAAAGTCTGGGCAATGTAAATGAGGAGAGTTTTCTGTAAGAAAAAGCTGCAGAAAAGGAGCATTTCTAGAGTACAATACTACCAAATTTTATTGTACTCTCTGCAAAACTGACTTTTTTTACAGTGAAGTTTTGATTTTGTTAAAAGTTTTATTTCATTTTGGTTTTGCCCTGATGAGGAGACAGTCATTCTCTTCAGGTCATGAGAACCTGTTCTGAAAAATTTTTATTTGTTGGCATTCAAACTGAAGATCACTTTGGATCATTTCAACAATAGTCAATATTCACCAAAGGTGCCCCAGAGCTGGAGCTTCCTGACTAGACTACATGTCCCAGGACTCAGCACAAACTTCATTTTCCAGATGAGCTCCAGACAGTATCCCTGTTATGTCATCCTGGACCCTACCCACAAAAGTACATGTGGATATGAAGCTTCAACATAACACTGCAGTAGCCCTTATCAACACAGTTTGATGTCAAACCCAGTTGTTACAAAATGTTTTTGAGATGCTGAGAATGCCTCCGGGGTCTCATTATTGATAGGAAATTTTAAAAACCCATGTTGATTTTAGTGAACTACTGATTACTTATTTTAATCATAAATCGACTGAGGATAAATGTTAAAATACCCTTTGAGATCAAAACTCTTCAGTTAGAATATAACAAGTATAAGTAATTATACTTGTTATAAGTATTATCAGTAATATAACAAAAGGAAAGTAAAGTAACACAGAACATACAACCCTATTTAATCTGCTTTGACCTCTTTTCACCTGTAGAGACAGAACTAGAAAGACAAAGTCATGGCAGTATCGCAGATACAGCAACGTTGTACCAGGTTTTGCCATTCTCTGATGTTTTAATATTTTATCTGATAGAATTAAAATTGAGCACAGAAAAATTAAAGAGAACTTTATCTATCTATGGATGTAAACTAATTGGATACAGAATACTTGAGAACCTCTGAAAAAGTTGGGCTTTCCCAGCAGCAAAGGAAAAGGTAAAGGTGTGGATAGACACCTGATTCTAATTTCATTTATACTGGTATAAATCAGAAGTGGCAACATATCAAGTCAATAATGCAGGGATTTGAGAACAAAGTGTAAAATGTGCAATTTACAGAAGCTTCTGAATAAAGCCGTGCAGTCCTCTACCTAGCTAACTCAAAGACAGAAGAAAATAACATTGCATAGAAATAATTCAGCTTTCCCCTTCCATCTTAGGTCACGTAAATCAAACAAGCTAGAGAAACATCATGGACATTGTGATCCAGAATTATAAATAAATATAAATCTTGATAAGTAATAATTCCTTTAAGCATCAGTGAACGTGAAAGGTCACTTCACTTTAGCAAACATCCACATGAACATGTACCGTTAACAGTGATTCTCAGTGATTCAGGTGAAACAATAGAGCAGCTTCTGAAATAAAAACTCAGCTGTTTGGGTGTATACTTGACCTGTAAAGACTGTAATAAAACTTTAGAGGTGGGAAAAGCCCTTGAACTAGCCATGTTCTCTGATTTTCTTCTTTATCTAATCTCATGTGTTATACAGAAAACTCATCTCATTCCTTTTGCTGTCCAGTACTCTTTCCCAGTTTGGCTGGCAGGCTGCCTACCTGAGGTAAGAGAGGTACAAGGTGCCAGAGGCATGACGGTTACAGTGACAACGGCACCTATGGTGGGATTAAAATAAGACCATAGTCAACTCTGCTACTTATCTCGCAAGTCTGTCTTAACCCATCATCTCCCCATTTCCTCACATTCTTCAGCTTGTGGACAACAGAACTAACAAAGCGACAAAGAATATAGCAAAGTTATTTTTCTTCAAAAGGTTTTTGTTTGTTTCCTTTGTTTTTCACAAGGACAGAACTGCAGGCCTCCAAGGAGTTCATACAGACCATTCCTGCTCTTCTTGCTAGCTAAGCTCTTCTTGACACTGTTGTCAGCACTAAAATACTGTTGTTTAAATGTTTTTCTTAATTCCATATGGAATACATAAAAAGTCCAACCAGCCAACAGTCATGGTCTCATTCACCCTTCAGAGTGGCTGCAGCTTTAGACATCTGTTAAAAATCTGGGTGGAAGTCGAAATATTAAAGAAATAGTTTCTAAGACAGAGTGCCTCTCTAGGAGAGGTGGAATTACCACTGGGCAAAGAAAGGGAAATCAGTGGCTTTACAGCCACTGATAGCTTCTACCCCTCTATAAACCTGAAAAGCTACTTTGGAAACATCCTAAATGGAGTCTCTGTTGGTTGGCAGGGGGGTAAAAGCATAGATTGGTTTGATAAGTCCCTTTTCAACAATCCACGGGATTGATAGGTTTCGTGCAGTCCCCACGAGATTCCAGGACACAGTCCTTTCATCCCTTCTGCTCCCCACTACGTGCTTAGCCCAGCTGCATGGCAACGTGAATTGTAGTGGAAATCTTTAGGAAATCTTTATATTATCATGTTAAAGGAATTAGACAATTTCTCCATCCCTCCTTATTTATCTCCAAACAACATTAGTTTTTAATAACAGTCATCTAAATCTGCAATTCACACTTCTAGCTCTTCCTTCACAATGGCTCACTCCGAGCTTTTGCTATGGAGCAGATGAGTTCAAGATTGATATAAGATTTATTCTTTTATTCTTTATAGTCTTTGTTCTATTAATTAGGGGGAAATTAAACCAGCCAGAGACACATAATTCTTAGATTTAGTTAAATCAAGGTGACATTCAACAAGAGTATGCACACTTTACTCACTAGTTTTCAAATCTCTTTTGTACAATTTGATTTAGCTTTTATCTTCTTAAAAGGATATTTTTTTATCTTGGAATCAGGGGCTTCTGATTCTGAAACAAGCTGGAATCAGTGGCAATATACATAATTACTTAACTGAGAGTAATGAGCCACACTGGCCACTAGGTCACTGGAGTAACTTAATATTTTTAAAACAAGCTAATTCAGAGCAATGTTTTTCAGTTAAGAGCATAGTCGCAAGAAAGCTTTGTGGTGGAGAATTTGGCTAAGATAGTAGAAAGCCCAAAGAAATAACGCTTGAAATCACAAAGTGACCCCCTAGGTTATTATAGCACTAGAAGTTAAGGAGAATTTTATCAACTTTCGGTAGAGATCTACCTTATGCTACAATATTGATGAAAAATAAAAAGAAATTGCATTCAGGCACAGAAAGAAATCAACCATCTGTTTGGAAACTGCTGTATCCGCTCTTCCACGATCTGCACCTGAGGTACGTAGAGGACAATGCTATTCTCATCAAAGTTCAAAAAAAAGAAGCTATGACTCAAAGTGAAGAGAGATCTGATAAATCCACACCATACTTATCTATTGGGTATAGTGACATGAGGGACTATCCCACATGATCTAGCAGATTTTTATCTTATTGCATGCTCTGAAGCATTCATTTCTGTTTTACTCTAAATACTAAAGATTAAATGTACTGAAGAGAAAACTAAATTTAATGACAGATGTAGAGGTCACTCGGGGCAAGGAGTCATCAGGGACAACTGTTTTCAGGGGTACTTTTAACACGGTGTGAATTAAGTTTAGCATTGTAAAAGGCAATGATGTGTACAGATGGGGCCCCTTAGAACAAGAGGAAGTACAGTTTAAGTAGGAAATCTTTACAAAGAATGTCAAACACCGTTTACTTCTAACAATGAATGTGTAGCTCCCAGGCTCACCCATCTGTGCTCCTGTATTACCAATAGCCCGTTCCACATCTCTGATAAAGAGGAAGCCAATTTAAGACTGACAGAGCCGTATTCCAGATTCTGAATCCAACCCCACAAGAATCATTAAAAGTCCTCGTTCTACGCATTTCTGGGCTGCCTGTCCCTAGGAGTACTGAACCGCACCACACCGGTTCCTGTGGCCACAGAGACCAAGTGCTGATTAAAAAAAAAATGTTTTATGTGGTGTGGTAGAAGACAGATGGTAGCAGCAGCTGGAAACCTTTGCAAAATATACGTTTTGTAATTATCAAAACAACAACAAAAAAACTTCCAGCATACACAGAAAGAACTGCAAAAAACAGAGCTGAATGGCTAGTCCAGAGAGCACAAATGTACAAGAAGGACTATTCAGTCAGAGGATTGCTCTTTTTGCCAAAGCAGGCCACTGCAAAGGCTCACCCCAAGTGGGAATGCTGCTGGCACAGCGACATGCTTCCCCCAGCTGCCTAGGGCATGCACAATTGCTTGTCCAAAGCATTACCTTGAAACTATTGGTTTGTCTCTGAGATGGAGAAAGCCATACTGGGTTCAGTAGACCGTGGCTCTTGCAGGCAGTAGTGACAAACAATGCTTTTATTGAACAACACCCAAGTCTGGGGGCTGGGGACAGCACACACCTCCCCCCCCCCAGTCTCCTCAACAGCCTAGCCTGACTGGGAGAGAGAGGAGAGGCCTTAATGACCTGCCTGTACGGGGTACTGTAGGCATGAGATTTGTTTGACCACCATAGACAGCCTGTGCATAATACTTTCACTCATCTCCTGTCAGCGGCACATGACCAAAATCATTTCTCTGCAGTATACAGGACTTGTATTAGGTCAGACAGATGGGTTGTTTTAAGCAAGCAAATTGCATGTTCTGAAGGCAATGAGACGTATCATCTGGGTACTTTTACAAAGAAAGAACAAGTTCTCTTTGGCAGGGATAATTAGCAGATTACAAATGCAATCATACAAACAGCTCAAATTAAGGAACTGCACCTTTTTTTTTTTTTTAATTTGGGCTTTCTAGAACCCATTAAAAATCCCTCTGGTGCAACCTCATGCCTCCTTCTGATCTTACTTTAGTAACCAAAAAACCTGGATAGACTTTTAGGACGGGATAAACGCCTTCCCAGTTTTCACACTTACTCACATTAGTCCCTGAAATTTAAAGTCTGAACATCTCATCATACAACTGCAGGTTTCTATTTTTACTTTTCCTCTTCTTCCGAAGTACTTCTCAATCTCACTAACCTACTTGGCTTGATTACTTGTGGGAGAAAATCTGTGAGCCAGATTCATTACAGGTTCATCACAACTTGTTCATGACATATTTTTATTAGTCAAGGTCAGTAAGCATTTCTTAGCTAGAGGTATGAGTTGGACTCTCACCTGCAGACACAGCATACAAATAACAAAGGTTAAATTTGTACACAATTTTATGCCAAAAAGTAGGAATATAGTCATGAAGGGGGTTAGAACAGCAACATCAAAAAATTAGTTTCTCTTCTTCTGAGCCTCCAGATGAGTAGAATAGGAATCAAACTCTGATTCCATTAGGTATAAGCCCAGGTACATGCTTCTTGACAGACAAGCAAGCTCTACCAATCTTTTTGCACGCACATAGTTTCTTTTCTATGCTTTTCTTGCTGTACTAACGACTGGTTTTCCACAAGCAAATACTTTCTGCTGCTACCTACCAGGGCAGGTGGAAAAGCAATAGAGCCATAGACTGGCTTTTCCTGGGTTTGAAGTGTTACATAGACCATGCAACAAGTCTCCCTATGAGACCAAAAACAGAGGAACCATCAACCCAAAACCATTCTTATTGTTTAATGTCTCCATTATCTGCCTTTAAACATATATTAAAAAAAAAAAAAAAAAACAACAAACCCCAAACCAGTTGGCTGTAATAGACATAGACTGCATGAACATTCAGTAAAGCACACATATACTGGATTTTTCAACAAATAGCAAGCAAGGCCTGACCAAACTGATTACTGTTCAACCTCCTTTCCCACATCCATTTCTTTAAATGTGGCAGCTAATACATTTCAGCCAGTGTAGTACAGCCTCGGTTAGCTGTGATAAGTCCTTCCTGGCACAACAAATTTCAACCACAACTACTAGGGTGTTAATTCCAAGAAATCATACTTACGAGATGACACCAAACACAGAAGTGATGGGGAATGGCTAAAGTAACAATGCCTGGTAAACTACATCTTCCCCTACCAGCTGAGATGGTCAGGGGTCTTCACAACTTAACTGCCCTATCTTAAGATGAACAAGATGTGGAAGAATATAAACTACTCCCTATTAAACAATATTGGCACTATTAACTAGGTCAAGTTTTGGTTTTATGCTAAGAATTTGCAGCTGTAAAAGGTATCACATCTGAAAATACACACCAACTTCGGGCTGGGAATTTGCGATCTCTTCACAGAGTTCGGTTCCTGTGGCTCTGAGACATACTTTCCAGTATTCATACTTTCCCAGTTTCTCGAACCTGAAAACTAATACAATATTAACCATACTATACATTAAGATAGTCCACTGTGTCCACTCCAGAAAAATAAAAATGAGGGTTTGTTAGCAATTATTTTTTTCTTTACTGCTTTGCTGAGGCAACAGTTATACCGTGTTGATTCACCGACACGAGAAAATGTACCTGTTCATTAGCACTTCCCCCTTTTCACAGACATACATTGTGTTATCAGACTACACAATTGGACAAACCAGTTATTTTGTACATTAAATTTCTCAATGAAACCATTTTCTAGTGTATTGATTTTGTTTCTGTCAAGGTGCCCACATCTCTATGTGTCAAAGCTGTTCATTGGCTTTGTAAAAAGTTATGCCAGTCTAATGAGCTAGGAGAAAAGAACAGTTTTGTAAGGACAACAGCAACTTGTTGCATAAATGTATTATAGGAAGAAAGGAGCCAGGAACTTACAAGTGCAGCGAAAGGCACATAAAATTGACTACGAGTCAATTAGACTAAGACTACGAGTCTTAGTCATGTTTTTATCTATTCACCAGGACTGTCATGGAATACAGTCTCATATAAGGAAAATTCCTAACCGCAACCTTAAAGTAGCTGAAAGAAAAGAAATGGTACAAACCAAGAGTAAACACTGTATTTCTGAAAAGCCCGCACCACTCATTTGTATAATGGCATTATAATATTTACTGTTATCCTCGTTTCCTTTTGTAATGCTGCACAAATACAGTAATTTTTGTTAAAAACTCCATTTCTTTTCCCCAGTGCCAGTGCAGATGAGGGTGGTAAGACGAGGTTTGTACTGAGCTCTTTACAGGTATTCCCAAAAATGTTTCCATTGCACATTTGAACACATTGCTAGTGGTTCAAAATCTGTGTACTACTTTGAAAGTAAATGTTAGTATTGAATAGCAGCTGCTATTGTGCCCATTTTCACCAAATTTCATGCTTCTTATCATTTATTACAAAATGAAGTGCTATGTTTACTGTTTGGAAAATCACAGGTATGTCACACAGCTGTGAACTCGTCTGTGTCATAAAAAGGTAAAATAACAAATCAGACTGCACGCAGTTCAGCCATCACAGACAACAGATGTAAGCATAAATGGGAATCTTTCACAGATAAACTCAGGAGAGAAAGTTTGGCTGCACTGGAGCTCATTACAAACAAGAACTCTTTCTTCACTTTCTTTCATAGAGTTGAGCCTACACAACAGCTGTGTGATCCAGGAAGATTTAAATGTGCAGCATATTAGTCTGACAGCAGCAACGACTGGCATGAGGAAAGAAGCAATAATGGTGATAGAGCTGATTGCCTAATGCTACCAAACAGCAGTGCTTACCAATCAACATAACAGGCTTTTCATTTGTAGGAAAAAATATAATGCAGCTAAGGCAAGGTACAGAAAACATGTTTTAGCTAACCTGTCACTTTTATAAACAAAACCTTAGTGCAGCTAACGTTTTTGACATTTCCTGCAAATACATCAGAGATCTTAGGCACTTAGATTAAGGTGCTTGACTTTACGTTCTCATGCAACCATATTACACTGACACGACATAGCTACATGTGTTAAGACAAGTACCTGTAGCATTGGAACCCAGAGCCCAGTTCACAAGTGCTTCCCTCTCATAGCAAGAGTGTAAAACGTGACTGATGCAGTGTTGATTCATTTCGAACTTCCATTTCTGAAGTTCCTCCAGAGACCGCAAGAAACCTAATTCTGTAATATAGAAAGAAAAATGAAGCACATTACTATGGAAATTAACATATTACCAAAACCTCATGGGTATGACTCTCAGATACCCTCAGATAATTGTTACCACATTAGATGAAAATAGTAATGATAGAGAAATGGAAGTAATGAAATGCCAGAAAGAGAAATTTTTAAAAACCGTCAGTATTTTCTACCTCCTTCAACTCTTGCTGATTTGCCCCTTTTTTCTTACAATACTCTGGTCCTTTGGATTCTAATTACCAGGTCTGTAGGATTTTGTTATTTACTTGTGCTTAGTAAGTGTTTCCATGCTCAGCCTTATAAAAGATGGGGCTGGTAACTGTTTCACTTCTAGTTGTAAATGGATAAAATAGAACCCAACAACCACATTGTTAACTGTAACTTTAACAGAGAGAGTTTTGCTTCATTCACTTCAAAGTAAATGTTCATTTTCTGGTACTAGAAAACACTTGCAGTAAGGAGTGCTACTCTATTTTGTACCAGTTGTATAGCACTCTCGAGAGCTCTTTAATTTTTATACCTGGTTTGATTTACAACATTCTTTGACACAGAGGAGAGCGCTTGCTTGAGGTAACATTTGAGCCATCATTCAAATTCATTCACAGAATTTACTCAGGAATGCGGTACAAAAATAAGCGCATCCCCTCTTATGCAACAACAAATACCTGGCCTCCACTTGACAGCTTGGGCAAAGGATACAGTTTTCTTGGGTGTCAACTCTGCAGTGGCGTATCATCATGTTGAAATGTATGAGTGACTTGCGTAGGTTATGCACTAAATCCATTGGCAGGTGGGCTGACTGTTGCTAATAGCCAATGTGCTTTTTTTGGAATGTGAGAAAAGTGGCATTTTGCTAATGTTGATAACAACTTGAATGGCTTGTGATGCTGCTACAGCTGAAGAATGTCCCCAAATTTTAAATAATGAAGCAGACTGCTCTGCATTACCAGAGTCTCATTAGCTACACACGATGCCATTGTGAGGGCGATTGTTGAGGACTGTGTCAAGGACTGTCTAGAAAGGAACTATAATTTCACCATCTCAAGTACTCTTGTAATTCCCCTCACAGTAATATCTAAGCACCACAAAGCCTGTATTTTGTTTATTTAGCTTCAGAACCTCCTTAGAATAAATGGGAAATACAAAGAAGTGGAGTAGAACATGACTGATCTTAATTTGCTCATGTGCTCAGAAATACCTTTGGACATCTGAGATACACTTCACTCAAGGTTGCATTGAAGACCTTTGGTAAAAAGAGAAATTGAAGCTGGATATCATGAGTCCAGCTTTGCCTTCTAGCAGCCACTCAACTCTGAAAATAAAAACTACCGTAAACCAAAGATTCAAATAACAGCCCAGGTACAAAAAGAAAAAAAGGGAAAAGTGGCAACAATTAATTTATAGAGAAACATGGGATCACATAGGCTTTCTACCTCAACTTCTTCCACCAAATTGTGTGCATAAGGAATCTACATGGGACAACTTACACAAACAGAATATACTATAGACCTGCTGAAATCTGTATTAGAAACTTGCTCTGTCATATCAGAGACGTTACTGTGACAAGCAAAGTAAATATATCTAGCTCTAAACACAAAAAAAGTCAAAAAACCTACTTTTAAGCCCATCAAATATTTATATACAAAACACATTTATATATATATTTAAATATAGCCCACACATCAGAAATGTGTGCCAGGCTATTTGCAAAATACCTTCAGGCTTAAGCCATTAAAGATCTGGTCCAGGTGTCATGCAAGATGGCAAGAAATTCCTATTAACTTGAATGACACAACAGGAACCATCAAAATTGCAAAGGCTCAATGTTAGACTGCAGTCAAATATTTAAATGTATAATTCAGGGGTGACGATGGAGGGTACAACTAAGCATCTAGACCTAAATACTGCTCATTGCAACTAACGTGCAACATATTTTAATCTTATTACTCACTTAAGTACAAACTACCTAGCAACAATGACCATTTTGCTCTGTGGTCTGTTAATATGGGTCAGACAATGCAAAATAATCTAACATTATTATTTTAAGATAGGTATCTAGGAAATGTGAAAAAGGCCATCGTTTAGACTATCTTTCTTTTTCCATTGATTAAAGAGGAGTCTAGAGGACTCAAACTGAGTAGACCACTATATTTTGGAGAGCCAAAGTGGGGCTATTGATCATACTGGTGGGGATGTTCATATTTTCAGTTTTTCACAAATAGGCAGCACATTCAAACTAAAAAGGCAAAGAGCTTCAACACGTTTTCACAAAAAAAACCCAACAGGGTTGGCTTGTGAAGGAATGGAACAAAATATAAATAGATGAACAAGGGCTTCATTACAGTGATATATATATTGCACCTATGAAAGGTTAAAACAAAAATCTGCTATTTCATACTGCCACTGCTATTTCTTGCCATGTATTGAATATTTATTCTGTAGGCATACTATGAACACCACAACTCAAATTATTTGAACGTAAATAGATTTATAGTAAGACAAGAAGGTTACTATATCAGCATCAAATTTTGTATATATTTATATTCTGGTTGGCACAGCCATTAGCAAACTCTAGTGTAAATTATTTAAGGCAATTTCTTTCCAAGTCATGAACATTTAAAACTTATTAATATGTATTAGAACTTTAAATTAATGCAAAGTTTGCCTATCTGCATAACCTTTAAAAAATGTTTTGTTCTGTTCTCTTTTATATGAAATTTACTTCAATTTTCTTCTGAGTGCAGTGCTTCCAGATCTCACTTATTTTAAATGCCAAATATTTTATTTGAATAAATGGTAAGTGAGGAATGGAAATTAACTTCAACCTGCCTACCAACTACATTATGTCAGAGTTCCTGGTCTCTTCTTTTCTTACTCTTATGGCTATAAAATGTTTTTTGAAAAGGACCTGAATGTGCTCAGTTGTTCATGAAACACCCCTTTCTGGCACAAAGATCTGTGCCCTGTGCAGTGGTAAGCACAGCATGGAAACAACTATCTATCAAGAGATTTTTGGGTTTTGTGTTGGCCCTGCTGCTGTGATCCTGGGGAAGCCAACTAGCTTCAATATCCCCAACCTCATAATATAAACATTAACTACCTTGAAAAGTACTTTCAGTTCCACAAACAAAAGATTTCTAGATCAGAACGAACATTAGTGTTTGCCATTCCTTCACATGAATCAACCTGTCTGAAAGATCCTTACTCTCTGTTGGCACCATTTGGATGGTGGGCCGCAGATTATATAATAACGGAGTAACACTATGCAAGGTTCAGGCTATAAAGAGCTTGATGCTGGAAAGCAGAACGTCGCTCTTCATAAAACATTGGAGTAAATTATTTTAAAAGAACAATTACAATGGTATAATTTGTTTTCATAGATTTAAACGACTTCCCATTGAAACAAATTTCATGTAGCAGCTCCCACTCTATCCCTTCCCCAGACATATAAGCCATAAGCACTGAGCACAGCTTATAGACAGCAGTAGTAGGGTTAAAGGATTCCTGCCTAATTCCTTGCAGGGAAGTTTTAATTCATCCTACTAAGCATCTGAGTAATAGCAGCAACGCATTTTAATAATTTATGTGTTTGCATGTGGCTCCATGCAACCCTGTTTTAGCTCAGTTCCTTACTGCTAAAAATATGCAGTTGTCTCCTGTTTAGTATTTGACTTATCCCCAAAATGATTATGTTTATTTTTGTCATGAAAAATTAGAGTGGTTTTTTTTGATGAATTTCTTTTAAACTTTGCTCTTTCAGGAACATAATCTAACAAGAGGGTTTTGTACATCTGTGTCATGCTCATCTTTTAGTTCTCCAGACTCAGTGTTTGACAGCTGGATCATTCTTATCCAGAGAAACACTCTGAAAATGCAGACGCTGTCTGGCGCCAGGTGCACTGCGGTTACTGAATCTCAGAATCATTGGGATGGCATGCAGTACGTTTAATTATTCTAATGTGATCTCTTGCTGTTCTTGGATTCTGGTTGGAAACGTCTAGCAGGCTTGTTTGAGCAATGCTCACACACTGCTTTCTTACCTAAACATCTTTCTTTTTCCTGGTCTTTGAAATAAGCTGGAAAAATCCATCACATCCATTTATTAACAATTAAGAATATAGCCAAGAACTGCCCCCTTACGGCCTGTACTAAAAAAAAACCCACAAAAACCCAGACGTTTCTAGTTTGAATATCTTTAAAATTAATTACAGTACCACACCACCAGCAGGTGATCATGGTGTTTTATTCTTTTTATTTCACTGGCACCTTAGCAAACACCTTAGCACCTTATTTACAGCAAACACCAAAAAGTGTTTGTTGAGCAAGAGCCAACCAGTTCTTAATTGGAGCCACTGTGCTTTCTGGTTCATCAGATACTTAAAATTCAGCTTTCTAAAGAGAAACTGCAAGTAAAATATGTCCCACTGAATGCTTGCTCATTCTGCCCATCACCAAACTGTTAGCTCATACCTGTCGAAAATTCAGTGTACCTCAATATGCCTTTATGAACATATTCCAAAAAGAATATGCTTCCATGAAATAAACAGTAGAATTCATGCAGGTAGAAATCTCAAATATCAGAAAAGTTTGATGGACCTCTGCCATCTCTACTTATGGGTGCACCACACCCAGCATCAGTTTCTCAGGCAAAAAAACCCTGCTCATCTTTACTGATGTAAAATTCTGTAGAGTAGCTTGCCAAGTGGTGACCTCTGTGCCTCTTCAGAGATCAGCTATCTGCAAAAGTATAAATTGTTCCAGACCAAGTTAACTATGGTACAAGAGCACTCTGGTTTCTCAGCCTGATCTCATACTGCTTAGTTCTGGAGTTATTCCCACAAAATCAGTAGCATACACAAGATCAGTATGAGGAGCTCCATTCTTACAAGGAGAAAAAGTAATGAATTTTCCACATTTTAAATGGAAACTATAATTGATGTTAATACATAGGGAGAAATCACCGACTTGCAAAAATGCTTCCACAAAGCAAAGGCTGCTCTTCCATTAGAGATACTTTTCTTCACATGGCAGCTCTTGCCCCACAGACTTCATCATTCCTGTTGACTAGTATTGATACAGCTACAGCTAGGGGAAGAGCTGACAGAAACCCCTCCTCCTGGAGTGGATGTGGTAAAGCCAGAGGGTAATTTGGACCATGGCATTTTTGCAAACAGATTATTTCCTTCTGTCATAAATAAACTCTTTATTTGCTTCCCTCTGCTTAAAGAAAACAAAACCAGATGAAATAAAAATAAATTGCAACTTCTGTTATTTTTGGCATGTCTGTGAACTTAGAAATACTCAATTGGTAACCCAGGAGACAGACAGCAGACATCTGTTAAATGCATGCAGTTGATATGTGACAACGTATGCTTCTTACACAACCCCATGAAACTACACTCCAGACCTCTTCAGGGACCCTTCCAATCCTCACACACTTCAGGCCTGGGTTTACCACCAAGCACGACACAAAGAACCAGTCGTGTAGGCTTGGAGATGCCAACTGCCATACAAAGACCTAATTTCACATAAGGACTGAACAGCCATCAGGAGGTACACTGATGGGGCTGTAATTTAACAAAAGACCACACTCAAAAGGGTCTTAATTTAATTGCTTCTTGCCAGAGATTTTTTTTAGTTGATTGTTTTGTCAAGAGGACAAATTTGTTAAAATTAATTGTTGATTTGCTTGTTTCAGCTCTTTAATAGGAACAGGCTTTTCATTCAAGAGAGAGAGACAGTGAAGTATATGCAAAGGTCTGGAAAATTCAGCTTTTGCCCTGAGAATGATTAATCCTATGCAGCTGTTCTCCTGGACTATTTTCAAATGTGTTCAATAAACCTTAAAGATTTGTTACAGAGTGGTGACAGAATTATTTTGCTTGACTAACTTCACATTTTCATGAACTGTGAAAGCCTAGATTTTGAGAGAAGATAGCTTGTACTGATTTGCATGATTAATAGGCTAGAAAGTTTTAAATGGAGAGCACCACCAGCGTTATAAGACACTAAACACCACCACTCTCTTACTCACTCGTCTCTGTTAGTTATTCCTGCCTCAAGAAGCTTATTTTCCAAGGACTGCTGCACACTGCCCATCGTCCTCAGAACCTGTGCATCTCCTATCTCATAGGTGCAAAATTGGGCTTTTTTATGCAGCTGTTCGTGACACCTGAGAGAAGGTAAAGGAAAAAGCTTGAACTAACACATTTTCTCGATATCACAATAATTTTCAGCTTAGTTTAAACCCATCTTCCTAATTTTCAGTCATGTTCCTCCCAACACAATTTCTAGATGTTTTCAATTAATTTATCATACTTGCTTCAGCTGTTTCCTTCTGCTAAGCTAGGCCCTAATTCAAGAGACCATTTAATTGTCTTTAAACGTAAACATGTTCTTAAGCTTGGTGAAAATCAATTTGTCATAAAAGCAACATTAACAGTCCTAATTCAGAAATGGACATAAACCCCTCAGTAGGGATGTCTTCCTGAATCAGTACTTCCATCTCATGGCATGACATTTTCAAGAGCATTCGAGTAATTTAGCAGACTAAGTGTTGTCCACTTGCCGGTTGGCATTTTTGAAAAATTATGCTGTTGCTGAGTAAGGCTGGATTTGGAGATGCTTTTGAAAAGCTTTTGCTGAATTGCAGCCTTATTCAGTTCATCTATTTCAGCATAGAAATATGTAGTCCAAGCCTTTTATTTAATTCTGGCTCTCACATTTCTATTGCCATCTGCTTCCACCTGCTTTGTCCCCCTCCTTCCAAAACATAAACCTTCAATTTATCCCTGAAGAATATTGTCTAGTGGGTGATAAAAAAAAGAAGCATTTCTTTTAAACATTCCTTTAACTTGATGTCTTGGGACTGGGTTTCATCCTAACTGCTGAACATCACAGACTCTCACTGATAATATCCTTCCTGTTGTGAGTCAGTCAGCACTGCATGGCAGCAGCCCAAAGCAGTTTTAACTCGCACACACCACTGTGAAGTGCTGCCTCCTCTGTTCTGTACTCTGCACCTCTGCCAGTATAATTCGATGTACCATCATTTCTTCTTCCTTTTATCCACCTTTCTACTGATGACCCTGTAAATAAGGCTAATAACATAATTTTTTTCTATAACAAAGTGTATTCTCTTCCAAGTCAGAGTCAGTGGTCGTTGTTGTTCTTCGTGTCCATCACTTTTACTATGCTTTCCCAAATATTTCTCTCCTTTTAGAACAGAGAGAAATTTACCATAATTTTGTGCTGCTTTCCTTGCCTCAGATGCTCCTAGCTGTCAGGACGCAGGCAGAAAGTCACCTTCTGATTTCATGCCAAATATATGTTTATTGAATCTTTGACATCCCTACCCTGCAAACTCCATCAGTGAAATGCAGCCGGTAAAGGACGTGTAGTGAGAAGGAAGCACTCAAACTGCCTCTTTAGCTCTGGAGAGAACAGTGTTGACGTTCCTGCACCTTTTATCATAAAGAAATTAAACTTCCTCATCTCCAAGCATCTGTAAACTTTACTAATCGAAAAATACTGGCAAAATTTAGGTCCTGGCACAATTCACTGGTGACTGTGTGTCCTGTATGCCCCACTCTCGTGCCAGTCTGATGAGTCTCCTGCACTCACAAGTGCTTATTTTCACAAGCATCCTTAATTGCAGGACATACGTTTGATATCCAAGTTAACTACCTAATAATTTATATGCTGGAAGATGCCACTATTATGCAATCAGACATTCGAAATGATTTCATGAGATGTAGATAACCAAAGAACAGAAATTCAAATGACAAAATGCAGCTGTCTCTATACTGTTGGAGCTTGAAAAATAATCACAGAAAAGTACTAAAGAACACACAGGTATGTTCAGCTGAAAAATTGATCACAGATAGGTCCCACTAATCTCTTCACTCATTCGCCGGAAAGGATGAACAATGCCTCATTTGTGATTTTTCCCTTAAAACTGAATTGCTATGTCTGTTTTGCAGCACCCTGTGAAAGACTCCACTGCATACCTAATGCACATGGAAGATGAAATGGTTCTGGAAAACAAAGAGGAGCAAAATTTTCCAGATGGTTACTTGATAAAAAAATCATTAATGATTAAATGCATTTAATAAAAAAATTAATTAAGAAAGCATTGCAATTGAACCAATTAGATTATCTGTAAAACAAAACTTTGTATTTAAATGTATTCAATTATCTAAATATAATTAGAATACTTTTAAATTTTAAAATAGCACAATTCTAAACTACATGACTATATTTTTGGACATTAAATGTTTCATTTCCTCTCCCAAACACCTTTCTTTCTCATTTCACTGGATTGACTTCAGGATAGAACGAGTTGCCCTGCAGATGTTCCCATTTCTTTACTGGCCTTTGGAAAGATGAATTATCTAAGTTAGTCAAGACCCCAAGACACATATACAAAATCAATAGGAAGAGAATTAAAAAAATGAAGCAAAACTTTTTGCTTTTACATCATTCTCATTTCTGTAAATGGAAGTGCAATCTTATTTCTCTACAGCAGAACAGCGAGTTCTTGGCAGAGGATTCAGTTGCATTGCTTGAAAACTTTGTGGTTAAACAAGATTTCATCTGATCATGTAGCAGGGCTTACTCTG
Organism: Pluvialis apricaria; assembly: GCA_017639485.1. NCBI lineage: Eukaryota > Metazoa > Chordata > Aves > Charadriiformes > Charadriidae > Pluvialis > Pluvialis apricaria. The sequence goes on from CM030014.1 coordinate 30,468,676, forward strand.
AACCCTGAGAGTTAGTTCTAGTGTGATCTCACCGTGAAATAAGAACTCCCAAAACAAAGAACTGATACATTTGGGATAGCAATATTTCAGCTATCAGAAGCTAGAATCTCCGGTTGACACAACATTACTGACCACTGAGTGGCAGTGTAAGGAAAACAAAGCCAAAAATAAACATAGTGAAAATCCACGTGGTCTTTCAGTGAATCCATATCATCACAGACACTACCCGAACATTCAAACAAAATATCCCCATTAGGAGAGAGACATTTTATCACAGAATACTGTGCCCTGGGCATGTTAGCTGCTGACAGTATTCCATATATGAAGCATTTAGTAAGGATTCTGCATCTGCATCTCAAATATGTACAGTGTTTAAGAGAGCATTAGAAAATCCTTAGGCTTCTTTAAGAAAATTCAGAGAAAGATTGTGGTTTTCTGTTAGATTATATAGGACTTTGCCCTAAAAGCAGGACTGTAAATTGATTTGTCAGTAAGATAGATATTGTTAAAACCAAAAAAACAAAACAACAAAAGAAATCCCCACTGCATTCAATATGGAGTGAATATTCAGAAAATAATGAAAATAAAACCCTCCTGAGGAAGAGTCTGGAATGGAGGAAAACCAACAAAATGGACTGTGACCTACACAGCTCTAATAAGAATAATTGCCTAAACCAGTAACCTTGAGTTGCTTTCCAATAACACTGTGGGGGAAAAACCAACCAACCAAACAACAAGCTTTCTGAAACAGGGAACTCTATAAATACCTGAAACACAGAGCAAACATCAAGTTAAAAAAAAAAAAAAAAAAAGTCAAAAGAAACGTGAACCAAGCTAATAGGTAAGTAGGTACAATAGCTAAGATTGATTTATGAGAGCCTGAAAAAGACATAATGGGCTACCGCTCATAATCCAGTAACAGCTGTCTACCTACCTTTTAAGATCAACAGAAGTCAGAAAGAAAACAAAAACATACTAGCATTACCAAAAGGATCTCACATACAACCTCCTGATTCCTCAAGCTTCCCTCTGCTCAGTAAATACTCTGCTGTTTTGAGGAATATTGGGTAAGCAGCACAAGATGTAACTTTTAAAATCGCACATGAAAAGTGAGAAAATGTTTCTTATTTGCAAACAGCTAATTTGGAAAAAAAAGTAAAATGGGAAAGTGAGGAAGAGAAGTTTCATTGCACTGCACGCAGAAAGGTGGTAACAGATGGCTGCATGCAATAGTCCAGAGGCTAGAAAGATTAAAGCAACACAGAAGTCTCTTTCAAGATACAGTATATCTGCACAAAAGATGAATGCTTCCTCCCTTTATCCTGCTTCTTAAGATGTGGTTTCATCTTCAATTTAAACCCATCTGAACCCACACTCGTCTGTATGCTCCTGCCCTTTTTTGTGTCACCACCAGCAATCATTGGTGTGTGGCAAGTCACATCAGCTTGCTGATACAGCTGAAAGTTTATTTGTTTTCTTCCTCTTCTGCTGCCTGCATGGCCAGACAACTACTAGCACCAACACAGGGAAAGCCGTGCACAGTCATTTCACTAGATGGGAGGAAAAGATTGGATTGCCCTTTTCAGCAGCAGCTACAGGCTCTTAGGGTGATTTATGACAGCAAACCTGGGAAAGTGAGATCATAGAATAACCACATTTTTCTGATCTTTCCTATTACTCCAAATTATGAGAAACCTGAAACACCCAGCTAGAAGAGCCGCAATGAAGTACATGACAAGCCACCAAGCATCAGGAGGCAGTCTTCCAAGACAGGCAGCACAGTCCATTCACATGCTTTCTGTGCAAAAAGCACAGAATTATATGCTGTATGTCACTCTTTGAAGTTAACTAAGCAACAGACATAACAGGACGTGAATCATGATGTAATAATTTATGACTAGGGTGTTGTAAAACATGAAGCCAAACACAGAATATTGATGCATTTAGGCAAAAGTTAATAACACACAATTATCATAGCATAGCCTTTTAAGTGAAATTGGAAAAGGACACTGTAAGGAAAAAAAAAAAAAAGAAAAAGAAGAAAACCCCAAATATTTGTCAGTCTGCCTGAGTGGGCTGTGCTGGGTTATTAGAATTGCTGACAGCTGAAGCTGTGCACCAACACTGGGTATCTCCCCTCTGTAGTAACCAATGAGGCCATGGCCCCTTGCCGTATCGTACGATCTCTTCAGGTCTTACACACTAAAATGGATCAATTTGAATAAGGTTTGAATTATTTAACAGCAACTCATGATTTCACTCAGGGAAAAAAAGTCTGAAGACAACGCCACTGGCCACAATCCAAGCCGGATTCCTGACTTTATATATGTACCTACAGACACACCACAAAATTACAGCAATAACACGAAGTATAACAAAACAAGTGCCCCATTTCCCACTCCCCTACATTGCAGTTAAGGCCAGAAGAAGCTGAGCAGAGAAACTAAATACAGCTGTGGAAAGAGACAGATGAAAACTGTGCCTGGCCTGACCTGAGGGGTACAGAATGACTTTTGAATTTCCCCTTTGGTTTTGCCTTATATCTGACAAGGGTGACCAGACTGAAGGGACAAAATTACGCCCAAAACTTAAAAGCAGTTTATGCCGCTCCAGCCATTGCTCAGCCAAATCCTTCCCGTGGTTCAGGATAGACCATCAAACTGACAGAGTTACCTGGGGAGGCCAAACATCACCAAGCACGTTAGAGGGGTGTCTGCACCCCCCCTGCTCGGCCTTTCAGGTTTGAGGAGGGGCCTCTCACCTCACCAGCACCACCACCACCATTGCCCCTGAGGAGAATCCCAAATCCCACCGCATTCCCAGCTCATGAATATCTGCTGTGTTACTTTTCGCTGGGAAAACATGTATTTCTCCACCTTAAAAGCTGCATTTCCCTCCCTGGCACGTGCATTACACTCGCACTGCCCCTCTGGTGCTGTTTGGCACCTCAGGGGGCTCCCCCAGCGCGGGGTTCGTGTTTTGCAAGATTCAGGCCCAACTTCTTTTCCACCACCCTCTGGGCTGCCTCCTCCCGACCCCCCCCCCCCCCAGACACAACTGAAGCAGATCCCCCCCCCCCCCAGCCTTCCTCCCTACCTCCACCAGCTTTCGCTTCTCTGGAGGAAAAACAACCGCCCCCCCCCCAGCAAGGACAAAGGGCCCCCGCGCCCCGGCCTGCAGCCCCGTGGCCCAGCGCCCCACAGACACACCGACCCTCTGGGCCTCGGCTGAGGGGAAAAGGGCGCCAGGAACAGCTCACCTTCGCGACTGTGAGTTGCCAGCGTTAACAGGTCTGTGAATAATGCAAGTACAAGCTAAAACCAGACCTCGAAATGGGGTTGTATCGAGCCCTCACGGGACTTCAGCCTGAGCCCTATCCACAGCTGTGGCCCAGGGAAGGGCCGTGAGGGAATGGGCTGCGGGCCCAGGGCGGGCGCCCGAGCAGCGTGGCCTGTGGGCACAACAGCGGACGGGCGGGGGGACGCAGTCGCTGTCTGTAACCACACCATGAGAAAATGACACAAAAGAACCCTCACTCTTTGGCCTAGAAACAAAGGGAGGGTAGACTGAGTACGAATGCATTTTGTAAGCTTTGAAACAAGCGCAGTTTTTAGCTTTTACGGAAGAGCATTTTGCTATGTGACATGGAGGCAGAAACCAAAAACTCACCAGAGATGGAGCTCTGGAAATTTATGAGGTGGTGCCAAGATAGCTGAGGGCTTTACCTAGTGACCTGCCACACTTCAGTGATTTTCTGGTATCATCAAGTGAAAGAAACAAAATATAAAATGCAGAACTAAGCAGAAACTTTAAGACAGAAAAGACAGACGTACTTTTTAAGCTTATCCCCAAAGATCTGAAGAACAGTCTCTTTAAGAGGAAGTAAGGAAGTAATGACAGTTTTTGTTTGGTTTTGCATTTCCTTATCTATTTTAGATAGTGGTTATATCTGACTGGAAATAAATTAAATCATAACATAAGAGTGCTAACATAGAAGGGCAGGGAACAACCAGGATCTTTCGGAGGCAAGCTTTGCTTGTAGCTGCTGTGGAGAGGCGTATGACCATAAGCCCACCTCGATCTCCTCCTGCCTCCCACTGTGGCAGGCAGGAACAAGTGCTTGTCAGAGAGCTTGCGGCCAGCTGGTATGCAGTGATTCACAGAGCACTGCTGCCCGAGACCTCCCTCGTCGCCTGTGCCGAGCCAACCTTCATCTGGCCAAGCCTATTTTCAATTTGTGCTGCTAACAAAGCATCGGGTCACCCTGCCAAGGTGCTAAAACATACAACCTTCCTCCCTGAACAGGCTGCCAAGCTGTAAGAGCTAGGCATCTCCTGAGAACCTGTGTGCACAGAAGTCAGTCACAGCATCCTACCAGTAAACTCATATAGTATCCTGATACAGTGTCATTACTATAACTCCATCAGCGTGGTAGGATTAGCCCCTGTACGAACAGGAATCTGATGCTTAATGGAAGTTACCCCAGCAGTGCTTTGTAACCTCAGGTACCTCATTATCACGTTCACCAGCCATCCTTTTATCTTTCCAAGTACTTTCGGAGCATCAAAGGTTGGTACACCTTTAGAAAAAAGTATTTTCACCTGGGAAATTTTCATTGAAAAGTATTTTCATTCCTTGGAAATAGTGACTGCATATAAACACCTCTAAATGCAGGAATGGCCAAGGTACAGGCTTGAGCCAGTTACAAAAAGTCTGCAGCAAAACTAGAAAGCAAATTTGCCTCATTGTGTTTTTAGCAAGTGATTATTTTCTATATGTTGTGCATTGTGGGAACTGCTTTTCAATTCAGTACTCTGTCTTTTGAGACAACCACTTCTAAAGCTTTAAGCCTTTACAATCATTTTTCCAACCTGCAACACCCTCTACAGACTTGATAATATAAGACATGGGAAAGATGGAACAAAATTAGAGTACTAATACTAGATTTCTGGTGTAGTAGCTATATTCAGGAAATAGAGTCAACTGGAAGTGAATTGAAAATGCCTCAATATTTTAGTCAGAAAACACGCACAGACATAGAAATAAAGGCAATCAACAACTGGAGAGTGCACAATAACAGGATATCATGATTGAAATAAAAAGAAAATTTGTAAAAACCAAACTGCATGGAAACCAAAATTTAAAATTTGCCACTTAGCCTTGAAGAACCTGTTCAATTTTTTTCAGAGATTGTCATAATGATTGCATTACATCATTGGGTCAGCAGGAGACTTTACTATATTTCTAGTTATTGACAAAGCTCCTCTTCTCTTTTTTTTCCCCATTACCTTGTCCCTTTTCACTGCCCCTTCCTCAACTATGCACTTTTGTTTGCCAGTCTTCTCTACTTCTGCCTCACATACTTTTGAACTTCATTTTAAGCTGCAAAAGAGAAAGCACTACTTTTACTTTGGTGAATAACTTGACCTAGTACCTCATGCCTTATTTTAGAAAATGATGGCACCCTCAGCATAGTGCACATTGAGTGGACAAGCCCTGGCTGGCTGACAACTCCCAAAGAACCTATCCACAGGCGATCATTACTGAAAAGTATTTCCAGGTGAGTTTGGTGCTGTTTAAAGTTTCCTTGGTGATTTGGTTGCAACTATCAAAACATGGTTTATCAAATTTACAGGCTACAAAAAGACTGACAGGGTGATAGATAATGAGGGAGAACAAGGCTGTTGTACGGAAAAATTTGGATCACTTGAAGAATTAGACCCATTCAAACACGATGCTGATGAAAAACCAAATAAAGTTAGGTATCAAAGAACACGACATCAGGTTTTAATTATGAGAGGAGAGACTATTTCAGGAAGTAGCAGCATAAAAACATAAGGGTCACAATAGACATGCAGCTAAAATATGAGTTTTCAAAGCAGAACCGTGGCAAATGAAACAAAGACGGAAAGAAAGCGAGAAGGATAATCTATTCCTCACATCAGTAATCATGTGGGGGATGGGAACAAAAAGAATTTTTTTACCTGGCTGTAGACCATTGGCTGACAAAACTAGTTTTAAGAGGAGGCAGAATCTGGCGCATAGAAAGGGATGAGTCCTTTATCAAAAGTTAGAGATGTTTGCCTACAATTTAAGATTTAATTGTATGGTTAGATCATGAAAAGATTATCAAGTTGTGGCTCATTTACAATGCATATTTATCAGCCTGGGAAGACAATACTGAGTGCTATTTCGCTCTTTAATTTCGTACAAAAAGAACCACCAGTGGCTAGCAGCTCAAGGCAGATAATTTTAAGTGGGGGAAAGCACCTTAATTCTCAGCAGTAATTATTGTTGTTATGCACAACTGGAACAAGCTATAATAAGAAATGGTGAATGAGAAGCACATTTATTGTCTTCTAGCTAAGCATCGTAGTCCAACAGAAGGATTTTAACTTGAAGTGAGATGTTATAACCTTCTTTATAAATCTATTGTATTAAATGAGCTGACAGTTTCTTCTGGAATTAAAAAGCTGTGAAAACATCTGATTTCTTTCCCTCTTCTATTCCCATGTGGATGCTATGGAAAAAACCTGCTCTCAAGAAAATTTTCCTTCATCATTTTCCCTCCCTTCACCAGCAAGGGCAAGCAGCACAGCTTTTAACAGCTTGCCAAAGAAACACAAATTTTCTTTGCATTGCATAATATGTATTGCAGATAACGATGTTCTGGGACCTCCTTGCTCTGCTTGTGCGGCAGAGAGAGCAAACATCTGGCATAGGGACCTTGGGAGAGCCACAGGTGGCCAAGAGCAGCTTCACTTGCCTAGAATTTCTTGAGTTAGGAACCACTGACAGCCGAAAATCTGCTTTGAGTTTGACGGAGGAACTCAGAGACATGTGCTGGAGCTGTTTTTCCCATGCATTGCTTAACAATTCCTATTAAGGGTGAAATTGAACTTTTGATCCAACTTAGCCTGCCAAGTCATGTAGGTTTTGAGATTTGAAGAACTTATCTCTGTAATTTATAAATTCTGGTTTATTTGCATTCACCTTACTGTTCCACACCTCGTCTGCTAATAGAGGGAGTAGCACTTCCAGATAAGCCTGGAGGCAACAGTTTTGTACTGCTTTCTTGCAAAAGCGGATTAGAGCAAAGGAGTTTGTCCAGAACAAAAGAAAACAAATCATTGTGAAATAACTTATAAATTCCAGGAACTGACAGAATAAGAGAGGAACACAAAGGCATAATTCTGTGCAAGGAGACACAGTTTCTGACTAAAAGCTAAGATGTTAGATAAGGAAAAGTGAAGAAAAGTCTGTAACTTGAAATAAAAAAGCTTTGTGCTACACAAAGTGAGGAGTTTTTTTAGAAACCCTTGCTAAACTCATGGAAAGGCTGCTTACAGTGTTGTATGTTCTAATGAACAGCCATAAATCTAGAAGTACCTACCAGATGAACTTCTGGAACAGGTTCTGGAGTCTTTGTGGAGTTAGAAATTGCCTCTAGTCACAAGAACCTGTAGGCACAGGGCTCCCATTTCCATTGCAGTCCAACAGAGAGAGCTTTCAGCCCAGAAACATAGTCACAGGTTGATGGTGTTGGCCTACGCAGGCCCAGGGAAGCCAAGAGTTCAGACTGTGCTTTATCAGGAACAAGACAGACTGCTATGTAGAAAAGTGCTTCTAACTGACTGTTTTTTAATCTGTGAGCAAACCAGTGAGCTGTGTGACAAGCAAACTGGAAGTGTTTGGATGGGATGGCTGGCAGAATAGAAAACACAACTATTGCACTCAAATTGTAAGTTCGCTATTAGCCTTCTAACTGGTATAAAGAGAAGAGGCAATTTTGTTTTGTCTGCTTTTTCCTCCTCTCTCCTGTATTTGAAAGACAGCTTACGAAATCTTTTTTTCTTCTTTTTACTCCATTATAGAAATTCATAGTAAGCTGCTATCATGTTTTTCCACGAGAGCAGAGTATGTGTAGGCCTAGGAAAACGTTCAAAATGGAGCTCTGTGCAAACAGCAGAGAATTGAAATTCTCAGAACTCATTTATCTTTGGGGTTTTTTTAAAACAAGAAAATCATGCAAGGGAAAGATCTTGATTAAATACATGACATCTGCTCTTTTTAGTTATCTTCTACATAGAAGCAATGGTGTGAATGTAGGTCCCTGTGGCAGTGGGGTTGGAACTCAATGATCTTCAAGGTCCCTTCCAACCTAAACCATTCGATGATTACTGCAGGATATAAACAGGAGCAAATTTACAGACAAAGATAGTATCTTTAATGAGACTAACACTATACTCTAAAAACCAGACCAGCTTTCAGGATATGCAGGTTGAAGCTTTGATCCTCAAAGTAAAATACAACTTGAAACTAGTGATATAAGTTTAACTCACACAAGTTAATCAATTACCTCATCAAAGAAGTTTGTAGCTGCAACTATGGAGAGGGAAGAATATTAAAAAGAAGAAACTCAGGAAGTCATTAGTTCCTCTCAAAGAGGCAAAAGGTGGGTTCATCTGTCAGAGAACAGAAGAATTGCTGGTGATTTAGGACCGTGAAAAATTATAACAGGGCACAGAATCAATATATTTATGGACTCTAAAATTTCTGTGTAGCAGAATCAAGTTTAAACAGTTCTTAATCCGAATTTAACTTTGAAAATTGGCATTTGTGTTTCAGTGGAGAAGAATTTCTGTGCTTGAAAGTGTCTCTTCTTTTGCATTTCAACCAGTTGGTCTTATAAAAGACATCATTTGTCCCTCTGGATTCCTTAATTATAGCAAGATCACAAAAACATATAGGTTCAGTAAGGAAACTCACAAAAGAAAGACGAGTATTTTTATATTTCTATAACAAATTCCAAAACCAGAATGTAAATGAAACTTTAAAGCCTGAATTAAAAATCAAAGAAATAAATAGAGGGCATGTTCTAATGTGTCCTCCCTTTTTCCAAATCAAAAAGTTCCCTGATCCAAAAGGCTAGTATTTCAAAATGATTAGGAGTATCTCCTTATACCCAATGAGATGCACGCGTTTAGAAGATGTATGTTTAGGCGATCTTTCTGGAGAGATAAAGTTTTCACGGGGAAAAAAAAAATAAAATCACTCATTTCAGCTTTCAGGGCAGAAGACCCAACATCCTAGAAGCGCTTTCTATCACTGCTGTCCATTTATCACCCAAACTAAAAACCTTTGTTCCCACTTCTGCAGGGGACATGAATACCAAGAAATGCAAGAAGCCAGGCTCTCCAGATCTCTATTTTCCAGCTCAGATTCAGCAGGAAGCTGGAGGTCATGGATCTCAGACAGGAGGAAGTTTCTGAATTACAACTACACATCTATTTATTTTATTTTGATGTCAGCGTGATCATTGATAGTAAAGTTCTGTATAACATTCCTAAGTGGGAATTCCTAAGTTAAAAATGTGAGAGGAACTAAAGTGCGGAGTTTTAAACCTCACCAATAAGCAGCTCTGTTATTGAAATTCCTATTTATTCCAATCCTCTGAAATACTCTTGTGACAGCTCAAAGAACTTTGATCTAAAACAAATTTTTACTTGAAATACTTCTGATCCTTCTGAGAAGACAAATTAAACTAAGCTCTCTGAAAGTTAAAGCACCCGCAGTGGTTTTCCCAGAGTGAGGTCCCAGCAGAAAAGCCAAGAGAAGTTGCTTATAACAGGCAAACAAATGCACGAAAGGCATGTTAGTTGCAAACCGTAAACTAGCAGCGGTCTTCTGTGTATTTGTGCACATGTGCAGAATGAGGCCATTTGAGAGCACTGGACTTAGTATCTGGGCAGTTATTAAATTAAAAACAAATGAGGTCAGTTCAACAGAAAGCCACTAACACAACATATGTCTCAACACGCTTTTGAGTAGGCTCTTGGGGTCGTGAACCGTTAAGTTCAAGAGTAAAGATGCTCTCCCCAATGTGGATAGTGAGGAAAGAAATGAAATCACAAGATAGAAAAATCAAAATAAACAAAAAGAAATACTTTCCTTCAGACATGGCATGGCACACACTGCTACTAGAAAATACCAAACATTTTACAAGAAATTGTACTTTCATGAAGCTTCGCTTGGGAAACACAGTCTGATTCCCAAATACCAGCAAGGTAAAAAACGCAGTAAAATTAAAAACAATGAATAAATGAATTGGATGGTTTTATTTGTATCATGAAAACTCAGGGACAAAGAAAAACTGGCAAAATTAGGAAGCCATGTTTCAGGCCTTACACCAGTCTTTATTACAGACTAGGAGGCAACTGGTGGATTAAACTGCATCTACCTACAGAAGAGATCCAACTCTTCTACCTAAAGGGTAACGTACTGGCTGTTATCTGAGTTCCTGCATTAGACCCATGGAAACTACACTGGGTTATGGGTAACATTTGTTTCTTGCAGACAAAGCCACTGCCATGGTTTAACCCCAGCCAGCAACTAGGACCATGCAGCCGCTCGCTCACTTCTCCCCTTCCCCCCAGAAGGGTAGCGGAAGAAGGAGAAAGGAGGGGAAACAAAAAACACACAACCCAACCTCATGGGTTGAGATAAAGAAAGTTTAATAGAACAATTAACAGAAAGGGAAAATAACAACAACAATAATGGTAAAAGAATATACAAAATTAAGTAATACAATACAAGTCGCTCTCACCACCTGGTGACTGGTTGCCCAGCTCGTCCTGATTGTGATTGAGGTTCCCCCCGCCACAGCCAACCCCATTTATATACTGAGCATAACACCTATGGAATGGAACATTCCTTTTGCCAGCTTATTTTGTGTATGCTCCCTCTCAGCTTCCATGGGAAGCTGAAACAAATTCTTGACTAATATAAACATCACCTGGCAACAACTAAAACAATATGCATTATCAACATTCCTTTCATACCAAATCTGAGACACAGCAGCCACTAGAAAGAAAACTAACTTTACCCCAGCTGAAACCAGGACAGCCACTTACACTATGGTGCAAGTTTTCCGAAAGAACCAAGTATGATGTTGTCCATAGTTCAGTACTGTTACGCATGAGTTAGCCAAGACTAGCAATGAGCCTGCTCCTAAGTAACAATTGTCACAGAAAGACAACTCCTCATTCTACTGTGCCACCACAAATAAATCAAGTTTGTAGCTATTTAGTACAGTGACTATGCAACTGTTCTCCACAACGCGTATCTGCATTACAGCAGCACCGCAGAAGTACTTAGAGCATTAGATATAAAACAACAGTCCTACAAAGGAACTAGAACCTATAGAGACACTAGCTATAAAAGGTGGAAGCAAGATGACTGCTGTTTTGGATGTACACACGGAAATGATAAAAAAAAGAACCAGAACAACAAAACCTCAACACAAAACAACAAAGCAAATCATCAAGGTGACAGAGTTTCTGGCTGAACTCAGATTTCAACTTAGATTGTCTGGAGGCCAACTGAATACTCAAAACATCCTTTCCTTTTTTAGAGGGCTTTTTCCAATGGAGGTTTATTTATGCAATTAGATGGTAGCACTTGGGAAACATTTTAATATCAGCAGCACCTGATGCCAGCCTATGTTTACCCAGGTGCCTTAATTTGTGGGGGAGTTCGGTTTTGGTTTCTTCCATATCTAAGCAAGCCCTGATAGAATACTTAGCTCAGGAGGATCCATATGCTGTTAATTCCCAAGAATGATAAGCAGTTAAAATTTATCTATAAATAAGGTAAAACTCCAGTCCCCAAAATAATGCCATAGGTACCTTACTGTGCTTGAGAAGTCACTTCCAAATGTGTACTTTGAAATCTTGGCCCTGTGGCTTAGAGCTCTTCACATTTTGCTACACGAGAAGCAATGCACTTGCCAAACTGATTTGCTTAGTGAAAAGAAAAAAGGCTGAAGCATTTTTCCATTAAAAACATGCATAAATTTCCCAGGTATGTGTGCAGCAGTTACTTGTGTCTCTGCTAATAAAGCCTTAAGTTAATATAAACATTTGACTCATTAAAAGACTTGCAATTTGAATAACCTTACTTAATACCTTTTTCTTTTTAAAAAATAAACAAATATGGAGGAAACTGATCCAGGCACCACTGAACAGACGCTGACCTCGACTAAGTGCCTCTATAATGATGGCTTATGACTAGTATTTGAAACTGTCAGTAGAATTCCTTGTACATGAGGACTGCCAGAAACATCAGCTCATTTTTGTGTTTTGTTTGCTTTTCCTTAGAAGCCTGACGACACCTGCCTTTTGTGCTGTACCTTTCAAAAGCCAGAGAAACAATATATTAAAATCTAAGAACACATCTGTCTCAACTGTAAGTACCCTCTAATACATTAAAGTTATTAAAAACATGAGCTGTACTTTTACATCTATCATCACCTGGAGAGATTAGAGGCTATATAACTTACAATTTTTCACAGCTACAGGAATTAAACTACAAGTATCTGATCCTGACTCCTATTTTAAAGAGGATTTTAAAAGACATCTCCAAATGGAAAGGTACACCCTTTTAAGCTCAGCCATTTATTAATCGCTCCAGATAGGCTGACGCTGCTGTCTCACTGCTGCTTGGCCCAGTAAACTACCCCACACCGAACTCTGTTCTGCTAATTACTGTTTGGCTAGTTCGGGTACCCCCACATGATACTACAGTCATAGCAATAATGACAGAGCAGCTGAGCTCTTTGCCAAGAAGTTAATTCATTAAGTTCCAACAGGACAGTATGTGGAGCAGGGTGCTACTTCATACGACAACAGAGCCCAGAGTCCTTCAGAGGCTTTTGAAGCACATGTAGTCAGTGGTAGAGCTTTGGGATGTTAAGGCTATGCAACAAGAGTTTCATGGGGAAAAAAGATGCTATTGCTTAAACATCAACATTAAACACCTGGTGGCAGGTGGAAGCATGAACAACTTTTCTTTTTTTCTTCCCCTTTGAATTTACTTGTACTCTTTAGTGGGGCTAAAAAAAGAAAAGAAGGTAAACCCTTAGGGAAATGCTGTTCTCTAGAGCTCTGGTCCTTTGTTCTCTGCCCCCATCACAGTCCATTCAAATTTGCTTTCATATACCTTCAGTAGGGTGTCCTGCTTTGTAGCAGATGCTTCAAAACTTTTTTATGTTAAAGACTGCTTGCAGAACACACTGCAGTTCTTCTCCAAAGGAACAGTTGCAATCTCATTTAAAAAAAACGCGGGGGGGGGGGGGGGGGGGGGGGCATTCAGGCTTATGTGTGTTATATATTTCTCATGGCTCTATGTCTATAAAGAACATTTCCCAAGGAGGAAGGAGGCTTTTTGGTGTCTTTTTCAATCAAGCAAACAAAGGATTTCCACTTCATGATCACCAGACATTCTTTTGTGAGACAAACAGGAATGAATAAAGATCCTACATTCCTTTAAGTATACAGAATAAAAAGCACTGAGAGATTTTAAAGGTTTATAAACTAAAAAGCTTTTGAAAATCACCATCAAGGAGCCAAAAAGTCTCGCTTCCCCTTTGAATATCACTCTCAGCCTCAACTAGGCGCATTTTTTGTTCAACTTTCTCACAACATTTACCTAACTACACTTGCCAGCATGTTTTGCCAAATTAGAAAAACTGCTGCAGAAACCATCTGCTCGACATTGCTTACATATAATAAAGTATAGCTCAATACATTGTATTGGAAATGTTTGGAGATCTTTACATGGGAATCAAAAGCAGCAGTGCTGACTCAGGCAGATCTCCCGCTGATGTCAGTGGGAATTGTACCTGAATGAGTACTGCTGGATCTGATACAAAGCTTGCTGCGTAGCAATTGCCGCTGACTGACGTGAGAACATATGGTTATAGTTTAACAATACCAACTGTAATGGAGATGAGAAGGAAATTTTATAGCATTTCTGGCTTGCTGCTTTTTTGTAACTATGAGAAACACTCAAATGATTCGTACATATCTGCTTCTGTCACAGTTTTTCCCAGCTTCAAGTGAACACTGAGAAACTTGCAAAGTTAGATCCTACCTCAACAGGAACAGTTTGAGTCAATCTGTTGAGACAAAAACTCGAGGGACCAGAAAGACTACATGTGAAGTCTAAAACAAGACTTCACAATTTCTCTACAGATTGTATTACGTTACCTCTGGATGAGAATGCAGACGTTTCAATACATTTCCCTTGGTCCAATCTGATACAGAAATAAAGCCTTCACGGCACTGACATGGTCAGCCTCGTTAGTAGGGACATGAGCGCAACAGCTGCTATACCAAAGGACAATGGCTTCTCAAATTTGACCCCAAATTTAGGTGTTATAACATGACAGCTTTAGTAAGTCTAAAAGCTAGGAGTGTCACTGAGGTTATAGCACTTGCAAATCGTGATCACAACAGCAGCACCTCTAGGCGGACAAATCAAGCCCCCTGCCTCACAAGAGCTGCAGAAGGATGAAGAACGGCAATGCTGACAGAATAATGAAAAGAAGCTATGATGCATGTATCCACAAGTCTTAACCACAGTTTTCACGGAAGGGATTCTGCACCTTCAATACTTCCTAGGAAGGGGCCGTGTTAGAGATCCAAATCCCAAAGAGTAGATGAAACACTTCCTATTGCAACCCACTAATTAGCACACACCCATCGCAAAGTTTGCAATTTGGTTGCAGCTCCCAGGCATGTGCCCTTTTCCTTTAAATACTACAATAAAGACTCAAGTATTTTACTTTAAAGAGTTTCTGTTAGCCTTTGTTTACCAGCCACGGGAACGTTTCCAGATCGTGTCTAGAAAAGCTATACTCTTTTTGCTCAGACACAGGGACACAAAAGCTGACAACCATCACATCTGTTGTCTGTTTCTTCATGTGATGAAAGCCAAAAGTGGCTAGGATTTAAAAATACAGACGCAAGAGAGATCTTACTGCAAATCACATAGTAGTACAGCTTTGTAGTAAGCAGTCATCCGCTCTGTTAGATATACCTGGGAATGGAGCTCTGGATAGGCATCTTGCTGCATTTAGGCTTCCAGGATAGAGAGACTGAGAAGTTTCAACTGCATTGGTTGAACAACGATCATAACTTAGTGTTTGACCTCTGTTTTGGGCAAAAGCCAACGCATCACCACCTTATAAATTATTGCTGAATTCACTCCTGAAGCAGACAGTAAACAATGTTTGCAATTCCGGTAAGGTGAGCCTTGAGAATCGATGTGAGGAACATACCCCCAGGCTGGAGTTCAGCAACAGAGAGGAGACTCTTTTTTTGGTACATTTTGTGAGGAGGTACTCAAGACTACTTGCTTATCCTCAATGTTTGACTCATTCTTAGCAATGCAGATGGGCACCCTGGTTTCCCTATTAGCCCTCTTGGAAGAGAATCTATTTGCAAAGCGATGGTTAGCAGGAACACCGAAGTATCATTAATATTCTCCATGGTACATCCTCCTTACAAGACTTCTGTGGACCAAGCAAATTGTATCAAAAAGGCCTTGATCCCTGAAAACAGGGCCCTAATCCCACATGAAGGAGTGTATGTACCATGCACAGCATCACAACACGCAATTAGGGAGCAGTAAAAGAATAAAACTATCATTCCTGTAAAACTAGCACTCCTGGAAGACAGCTAAGTGTTAGAAGAAATGTTCGGAAGTTAAAATACGGACACTTGGTTTAGAGGAATCATCACAGAAGGGGCACCAACTGAAATTCCAATCAAACTGTAAAATAATTAGGTTAATTAACATACAGAGGCACCATTAATTTGTCTCATGATATCAGTTCCCACTTTACTATCAAATTAAAAAGCTGTCAGCCTGGGTCAAGTTAAAGAAAGAGAAGACAACACTTAACAGCTGTGTCACTGCAGTTCAAGGAAGTGCAAAGGAACATGAAGCCTCGTTACACACAGTAAAACCCTGATTTTAGGAAATGCTTACCTAACATGGACTTCAGTGGTGGAAAAATAAGGTCTACCAGGTTTACTGTGCCACTCCTGAACAGCTGCTTACCTTGCTTATAAAAGATCGCTCGACAGAGCTATATTTTTCCTTTTGGGTGAGTTACTATACCTTTATATCTCCTCATTCCTACGTACCTATTGAGAAAAAAGGTTTAAATTAAACAAAGCAAGTGGGAAAAGTAAGAAATACAGATCACAGCTCTAATTTCTTCCCCTTTGCAAGACTAAAGTAAGGAATACAGTATGTACCTCTCGCCTTAAATGAAAGCAAGTCCAAAAGTTCTTCTGCATCAACTTACACAGTTAAGCCCAGAAAAGCAAATCCTTGTTATTTTATTTTTGACATCCGTGTGTTACCTCGCCCTTGTTGCTTCCACTCTTGCTCATGTTGTTATATCTTATTTGTCCCATGTTTCTCTTTTCTGAAACTGTAATTCTGTTCCTTGGGGTGACTGGAAGGTGCCCTGAGGAAGGCAACCATCTCCAGTTCAGTGGTTTTGCCGTATTATCAGCGCACAGTGGTCAAACTTCAACCTACCTCAAAAGCACGGAGTCTCAAAGCGCAGTTTCACACAAAACTGAGGTTTTGTTTAGAGGAATCCAGCCAGAATTCTGTTAAAAGCAAGAGCACAGCTATATTCAGAGTGAGTGGGATATATCGGGAGCCGGACATGACATTGCCTGTGATGTCTCTTGCACGTGAACCCAAAGCAGCAATTCCCAGGAAGTGCTGAGCAGAAACATTTGCAAAGCTGCAGGAGGAACTGAACTTCAACTCTGTATGCAGTGCTATTTTATTTCACACTTCATCAAAGGAGACATGAATTTTATTTTGGACAGTAGACTTTATTAGAAATTTTCTCCTCATTCATCAGTAAATTCACATTAAAATATGCTGAAGGCAGCTCAGTCTAAACATTTGACATCCTGCCATAACAACAACTTCCAGTTTAAAAACTAGATAACTGAACAGGCAGATAACTTGAAACATGTAAGAAATGCAAATAGAAAGCAGCATCTTAAAAAATGGGACGAGCTTGAAAAATTAATACATTTCAGGTGGAGTTGGGGGAAAAACAAAATCAGTCACCCCAAGATGGGAAACAGTTAAATGAGAACTCCACAGACTCTAAACAGATAAATAAACATTATAACCACACATACATTAAAAAGAGAACCAAGTACTTAGAGTTCATACCACATAAAAATGATAAATTTGTTCAAATAAAAAAAGTGACAAGCTTTCTAAAATACGAATATCCTAAATTCTTCGGATAGCGAACACTTTGTTATAAACTGCAGAACTTTGGAGGGACTAGATTTGGTCTTGAAAACAATGGACTGCATCTTACTCTTACCACATCCAAAAATTGATCTTTCCGACACATACACCATTTTTTTTTCCTCTCATGTTTCTAAATCACATACTCTTCCAGACAATAATCTTCTTTTTTAAATGTTAGAACTTTTAGATATTATAGGCCTGATTATGTTGAGTGCTGAACACTCAAAGCTCTTAACTCTGGACATCAAAGGCAAGGTTTAAAAATTTTTCAAAAGTTATCGTCAAGATTTTTCCTTTGCTAATTTATATTTATCTATTGAGTTGAGGTGTAGAAGAGAAAAAAAATTTTAAAAAATCACATTATTGAAGAATGTGCTGCCCTGCATGACTGGATCTTGCAGGTCAGATTTTCTATTGGCATTTACTAGAGGCAACAAAGATAAACCAATACAGGAGAGATGAGAATAATGGCCTTCAGGACTGTAAACACAACAGGCAACAAATACATGAATCTCGATCAAATCAATGTTTTCACATTCTTTAGTAGTCCCCCACAGTGATCTGCTTTCACTGGTTCAGAAAAAAAGTATATATTAAAAATTAAATAACACTTAAGTGTCCATCATGAAGATTTATATTTTGCTGTAAACAATTTTCTGCCATTTGCATTGATGTAGTCCAATGTGAGGCCAGAGGGTTCTAGATGTCTTATTGGTACTGTAAATAATTTTTCAGAGACAGAGGCAAAGGTAGAATTTCTATGTCATGCAGGCGGTCTCTGCCAAGAGCAAAACGAATTGATCTTCGGCACAAGTCCATTAAAGGCAGGGGTTCCGCTGAAAAAACAGAAGAAAATAAAGAGTTAATTTTTCACTCTCTCCATTTACAGGCAATGTTTTATTTATTAACATAGATTCTGTATTGTATTAAATAGTCATAAAGATAGCAATGGTGGTGTGAAAAAACCAACAACCAAGAGGCAATTAAGATAATCAATAGAAGCAAAGACAGATTCTATGCATTTCACGCATAATATAAGTGACTGCAAAGTTTCAAGCTGAGCTTCCTTATCTTTAAAGCTTAACATAATAATCCAAAAGCAATCTTCAGGTTTACTGAGTTGCAACATACGAAGTTATTGCTTCTAACGAGATTTCTAACAAGACAAAGAGCTTCTACTTGGTTTATTACACAACATTTGTCATGTCGTGTTAACGTGAACCAGACTGGCAACTTCTGACCTTTACGTACCAGTTCCTTCTGTGTCTTAGGAACTGGAAATGGTACTTAAAGGTAACCAAACTTCTCAGTAAGCACTGCTTTTCCTGCAGCACTCCCTTAGCTTTTCTTTCTAGGAAGTTCATTGGAAGAAAAAAACTAAACAGAACACCCTAAAGAATTGAGAGGAAATTTAACCTTTTCCTCCATGAATAAATTAGGGGAGGAGGATTCAGCTGACTAGAAGGCAGGGTGTGTGTTCTCATACGTATACGTGTTTACCCCCAAAATATGCAAACAACATCTGTAGATGCCCTTAGTTTAATTTAACAGCAGTGAATTAAGTAATTGTCAGAAATGCCTGGCTGATAGCTCTTAAGATTGGAGACCCGAACAGTGATCTGGAGCATCTCAAACCATCTTACCCCTATAACCCATCCTGGCCTGCAAGACTCACACAGAATTGCAGGAACATCATAGAATTCCATCTAATAGTAGCATGAACGGCCTCTGTGATTGCAGAGTTTGCAATGGAATCTTTTTGCAGTAGGAACTGAAATAAAGCCGTAAAGTCTCTAACCAGTTACAGCTATCTTCAAGAACAACTTTAACCAGATGGATTTGGTTGCACACATTGGTTTAAAAGTGTAAGAGCTTAAAAGACTACAGGAAACTCTTCCTCTTTACATGATAAAACAGTAGTAGCCTTTAAAACCTTACTAGTACTTTCAAATGGAGGAAAAAAAAAAGTGTCATGTGCCTATATTTTAGCGATAACCTTTTATAAACTTGAGAGATTACTTACAAGTGCTCAACATCGTACAGCACTCAGGGGTTTTATCAAGAGTTCTTTTATGTGCCACATGTAGATTTACACAAACTATGTTAAACTACCAATCATTTACCTGATATTATTTTAAAGCCTACTTGAAAAAAAACCATTACAAAGCACAAAATATCTGACTTAAGGATTGGTTTTATATGCTATAATTGTCTGTTCGGTGACATATCACTGACTTAAGGATTTTCCATCATTTATCCCAGCACCACATTTGATTTGTATAGTCCACAGTTTCCCAAAAGTGTCTAGCGAAAAAGCTTAGAAAGCATTCTGTTGTATGCTGAAAGACTAAAAAGCTTATTTAACTTTATAACCACTTCAGTGACTCAGATATGGAGTCTCATTCACCTTAAAAATCCACTTAATCTATAATTTTGTCTATTAAAAGATTAAAAAAATAAGAGCCCTCACATTCCAGTAATAAAGTAACATTTTCTATACATCGGTGATGTTGATTTTTATTTTTATATACCAGAATCACGAACGTTAAAGCTTATGGGATGAAGCTGTAAAATTCATTAACCAGGATTAATAAGTAGGAACAAAAATAGCTCATGAGTTCCAGGACGCAGAATACAACACATCTTACAAGTCTTACACCATAAACAACAATTTTCTGAGTATCTTCCCAGAAACTCTGAGGTCCCATTAAGAAGATGTAAAATAAAGACTAAGAGTGTTTAAAGCCATTAACTGACCGTGTGGTCTCTTTTTTTCCTTAGACAAAAGAATATGTAAAACGTAGCCATCTGTGCAGCCAGGCACAGAGTTAGTCCTAAACTTCAAAACACAAGTTAAGGAAAGGTTAAAATATTTTTCAAGCTTGAAATGCTAAATGAATGTCTCCTGTCTCACTTCTACAGGGAATTTTCAAATGCTAAAGAAGATGCCCCCAAGTGTTTGCAACAGCTGCTAAATTACACATACTAAATGTGTTTTTGAAACTTGAAAATTTAACTATATTCCTTTTATTCTCCTTCCCATCCAACAGCAGTTCAAACCTACAACAAAATTAGAACAGGTTTGTCCTACAATAGTAAATAAAAGTTATGTCTTCTGGGGTGCTGGCTGTAAGAACTTGAGGAAAAATGGTAATAATGGCATTTTAAGTAAAACCTTTTTACAGCTGTGTACAGCCTAAATTATCAAAAATTAAATCATGGAAAAGAAATAATCTTAGTTTTCAAAATAGGTTATGGAATGAATGTAAAACTGTTTCAAATTAAAGACTGACAATTTTCAGTCAGCCTAACTCAACAGAACCATTATTAAACATTTGGTCTGTACCTTAATGCAAGCACTCTCCCATCCATCACAGCTCACATTTTTACTATATATTTTAACAAAGGAGGATCATTTGGAAAAAAGTTTGGGTTTTAAGAAGCGCAAGTTACGTTCTGAAAACTGTGCGAGTTCTAGGGGGAGGCATTCCTATTACTATGGGGAAGAGGCAGAAGAAAGCTTGCATGAGGATCGTGCAGACCTTCGATCCTGCGCTCTTCGGCAGCCAAGAGTGCTTCTCAACTCTGGCATCTGGCTGCACCCCTGCCCTGAAGCTGGGAAGGCAGACTCAGCCATGCACCCTTCCCCAGCACGCCAGGCCCTGCCAGACGGGTGGCACCATATGCCCCAGCAGGTTCCCTGCCTTGGGACCTGGCAGCGCAAAGGCACACCAGACTGCCACTGCCCTCCAGGCCAGACAGAAGCCAGTGGTCATTTCAGAGATGCTTTAACATTCAGCAGGTGCCAATATCTGGCATAACACCTGGCCACCAATATCTGGTGTTCACGCTGGGTGCCAAGCCCAGGCTCTGCTGTGCCCCCATCGCTGCTCCAGTTGCCCCAGTTGCAAGGCATTTCATGCACTGGAGCTTGGGGAGAGGGAACTGGGATGCTGTCAGCACAGCACAGCACGCGGGCGAGGAAATGGACCACTGCAAAGAGGTTGCTCATCACCTGCTGTAACAGCTGAGCTGTCCCTTTCACACACATGCGAACACCAAAAGAGCTTCGGGTTTCAGGGAACTTCAGTCAGAAATAAAAGTATCACGAGTAACTCCGTCCTTTAGGAAAGGAAAGGAAAAGTTGGACCATCCTGAGTATATACTGCTATGCACCCTGCCTAAAACACACATACAGACTTAATGTACGCAAAACACTCAACAGCACATTCAAATGTTCAAAAGAGTATTTCCAAAATGCTATTTCCATTTGAGATCATACAAATAATGCTGAGAAAAGAATATTCTAATAATGCAAGAGATGGGGAGGTGAATACACTGAAGCCACATGGTTAGCTGCTGTAAGTTTGGCTACTGAAAAAGTCTTTCACAACATTAAATATTTACCTTCGAAAAACTTTTAAGTTAAGGGGTATTAACTGATTGTCAGAACATCTCACTACTTAGTATACCTAATATGCATTAGGAGTGTTGTATTTTTAGAACAAGCCACAACGGAATGGAAGCGGAGCAGTCAAGCCCCCCAGAAGAACTTAAGCCAGACATTTTGCCCAAGTTATGTGAACTCCAGTAATGTTCTTGCCATTAGAAAAAGGAGGAATGAATTGCTGAGCTGGAATGCAAAATTGTAAAGAAAACATGATTCACAAGAATGGCTCTTTGTATTAAATTCCCAACCAGGCTAAGAAATTCAAAGCGAGACACTCCGGGGCAAGGGAGCAAGCTTTGCACAGGAAACCCAGCGCTTCCTCTCAGGCTCCAGCGGCACTCCGAGGGAAAAGCGCGGCTACAGCTTGTTGGGTAACACATGCACTGAGCCTCGGGCCAATGCCCGTCACCCTCCTGAACGTACTTTAAGGAATCATCTTCTTATTTAGAAGTTTACTATGAAACCCCTTCACCCAAAGGTAGCTCCTCTTAACTGTCACATTACAGAAAACTATTTTTCAAGGGGGGACGGATGGACCAAAACAGTGAAGAAGTAATACTGCTGAATGTATGTGTCAGAGTTGAATTCCCATGTCTCCCAATTTTGTACCAGTAGTTTACAAGAAGGTCCATTAAAAAAAAAACAAACCAAAACCAACCAAACAAAAAAGCAGCTAAGAAACAGACCTTTGCTTCCACTCCTGCTCAGAAGCGTATCTGCACCAGACCCACCGTGGGTGACAGCACAGCTGCAAACCCTCCGATCCCTACGCTGCAGTTACCCACAGGCCGACACCTGGACACCCGGGAGCTGGGGGTAAGGCGCAACAGCCGCTCTTCTCACGCAGAGCCGCGTTTCACCAAGTGGCGCACAGAACAGCCTAAATAGCCATTTAACATATTAGCTAATAGCTTAAAAATAGCTTAAATAGCTATTTGGTAAATTAAATACATTAACTTAAATAAATAAAAATAGCTATTTAGTAGCTATTTAGCTATCAATAACACAAAATAGCTGTGTTTATATATCTAGATATATTCACCCTAATGGTATCACTGACGGTTTAAGGACAAAGGCAAAGAACCGTTCGTAACTAGTAACAACTGCTTGTGAGCATTTCTCCAATAAATATGCATCTGCGATAGCAATTTGCACATCATTACCAGCTGAAAGTTCATTTAGTTTTGGCAACCTGTAGTTATTTAACAATCTGGCACTCGAACAAGACTGTCTCATCTTTGTAAACAGGCTTTTATAGTTGAGATACTATAGTCATTTAGCATCCAGTAACACTAAACGTTATTAACTGCAATGTTACATAAGGCTCATACAAAAGAGCAGCTTTTAGCACACAACAATTATTTGCCAAATACTCATTTTTTAAAGACACTTTTAAAGCTCTAACAGCACATAACTTCCATGGCTTTCATTAATCTACGAAGAATGTATCTTTACCTCATTTTATAAAATCAGAGTTGTCATCGGGGAAATACCACAATCAAAGTAAAATTAATGCTGGTTGACAAACAAAGGAAGTGTTTGTAAGAATCATCATCATCAAATATTAAGAAATTTCTTTTTAGTTACTTTATAGGTCTACATAAGATACTAAATTATCTTCTATTTTGATATTTTTTGCCTTAAACTTATTAAAAGGCACTTCTATTCAGTGATTCATGTTACTGTTTCCAACTGCTGTAAGCCAGCTTTAAAGTCAGATTAAAAAAAAAAAGAAAAAAAAAACAAGAAAAAAATACAGTGTTAGGAGACAGAGATGCAATTGCACATCATTAAGTGAGCGGGTGACACGTCCCCAGCCCTAACTTTGCTGTGCTAACCAGAGTGCCACAAGGGAAGAGCCAGCTGCTGAACAACCTCTCCTGCCGCAGCATGCCCACCTCCCGGCAGAGGAGCGAGGTGAGGCAGCACCCCCTCAAAAACGGGAGAGAAAATAACCTCTTGCAAAAGTACCACATGCCCGGTGCACAGAGAGGAGTCTTGGAAAGTAGGAAAGTGCATGATGCCTCTGTCCGTACCCTAACTGGGCATAAGGTTTTCTATATAGGCTACGTACTTGGGGGCTATTGCCCGGTGCCCCCTTCTGCCCTCCCCGCTCTGCCCCCAGTCAGCCAGCATCGCTCAGGTCCCGGCCCTGCGCTGCTTTTCACCGCTCACTTTTAACCTCACACTTTGCCAAGAACAACGATGATCATCATCTTTAGAGGGATGATGTCTCCAAAAGATTAACCCTTTGTCACAGAAAGGGGATCCAAACCGGGTATGGGATGCCATTCTTAGGCTGCCCCTTTCTGGTGGGCCTGCCATAAACCAACCAGGACGGGAGAGCTCTCTCCGTGGCCTGTCACCGCTCTGCTGCCCGACGCCTACCCGCCCCGGCGGACAAGCCCCTGTTCCCCAGCAGGGCACCTGAGTGCTCACCACGCTCCAGACTGCAGTAGGTTTTTTTTAAAATCCTTTTTCTTGAATTTTCCCCCTTCCTCCAGGTATTAAAACACCTGCTAAGGGGTAAGGTGGCCTAACTGTTTCCATTAGGGTGATTTAGGGTATACAGAAATTTGTAACTACCATTTAATTATCACATACAATAAACAAATATATGTAAGCCAGGAGTTTTCCTTCCAACCTTCCTGCCAAAGCTTAATTATTGTTTTAATTTTACGCAGCACAGGGCAAATTCTTTCCCCCACATAATATGCTATATAAATACACCCCCTGTGACATATTTATGGCTTCCCTGATGCAACTGATGGAAAATTTGAGTCATGTTCCTTAAATGGCACAATCTCGAGAAAGGAAATTGCAAATAATATATTAAAGAACACAGGCTATGACCAGTCATAAAAAATGCTAATAAATCTTCTAACAGCAACGAAAATTCAGTCAAAGGATAATAAGATAAGAGAAATCACTTATCTATTTTTCCCACAGATGTCTTTAAGCTCTGCAGCCTGACCCAGCAAACTGTACAAACGAAGCACCTTAGACCATCACATCTTAATTACAGCTCAGGCGATCCAGAGGAATCACCACTCTCACAAATCCAGCAATTCAAGAGGGAACACCCTGGTTTGTCAAAAAAGCACTGCCATTTTTCCCCTAACGCCCATGTTTATCTAGCTGAGAGCACAGGGCTCTGGCAGACTGCTCCCAAACTTACGCTGGCGTCGCAGAAGTCGCGTGCCACACAGCCCCGCGCTCCCGGGCAGCCCCTGCTGCCCTCGCCGCGGGCAGAGCACACGCACACCCTCCTTCAGCCCCTCCGCCATCGCCCTCCCACCCACGCAGCTCCTGCGCACACAGCTGGAAGCCATCGCGCTCGCTTCTTCAAAAGCATGCCGGGTGGCAGACGGTGAGGTTTTTTGTTATCCATCAAGGCTGATAAACAGCCGCTGTCTCCAGCAGTTGTCTACTCGGACAAATAAAGCTTTAGGTAGTTCCGCGCCAGCACCTTGCTTTTAGCAGACAGGGTGGGGAAGTAAAAACACAGAAATAACACAAACGCCCCCCTGTACCTGAGCTAACCCACATCCCACAAAAATGTGGTGCTTGAAATTACATACGTTGAAGGGAGAAAGGACGGCAAGAAAGCTTGACTAGAGGGAAGGGCTCGGGAGTAAACCTCCCTCCTCCTCCGCACATCTTGTGCTGGGCAGGGAGGATTGTTTTACAGATACCTTTGGCTTTTAAGCGTTAAATGCAGTTAAGCAGAGTTTAAGACTTCAATCAGGCATCATTTAGCAGAATTAAGCTGAAAAAGCAGCAATGAACAAGCAGATATTCTGCAGCTTCGTTTGTTTTCAGTTAATGCTCTCCAGCTGTACTTTCTTGAGAAGGAAAAGAGTTGAAAAGCAGAACAGAATGAAAACAAACCAAAACCAATCCCAAAAGCCAGCGGCCTCCTGTTAGGGGTTCAATAAAGAATCTCTCACTTGAGCACAAGTATGTATCTCCTCGCAGTTTTTTTTGCATTTCAGTGTTTGCAATCTCCTATGAAAAAGACACAAGACTGAGACAACTGGTCCTGACTCATGAACATCACAGCACGTGCCTAAATCCAATGAATTTGACACAGGCTTAAAATCTGCTCTTAAAGATTTCAATTTAGTAGACTTAAGCATATGCCTAAATATGTTGTTTGAATCATACTGGTTATAGGAGTGTTCCCCCTCGAAAAATAATCTGAGTACATTTGTAGGAAGGCTGTATATACAGAGCCCTATACATATACATCTGCAGAAACCCTCTTCTGAGGGACTCAATGTGCTCTACAGTTCTTACCCACCCGTGGGTTTATGATCCACCTAAAAAAGGCTTTAGATCAAGCACATTTAATACGTCGAACAGGAGCAATACAAAGTCTGGCCCAGGCCAAATTTACAAGCAAACTTCACTGTGGAAGCTTTCCCGAAAACCTTCGTTTTCTGAATTACAACAGCAAATTTAAATGTATGTATGCATTATAATAATTCAATTTCCAGTTTAAAAAAAAAAAAAAAAGACATGGGTATGATTAATATTTGAAATCATTTTAACACGCTATTTTTTCAATCCACAGGTTACTAAGTTGTACTGCTCTACGTAATTCAGAAGCTGCAAAACAGAGCCAGAGAATAATGAATGCTACCAGCAAACGAGTGGCTTTTTTAAAAAGGAGCAAAGCCCTGTAATAAGTTGTGTTTGTTACAGCTTGACATTTGCACGCTCCCAGAGCGCCAGTGACAGCAGTGGCCACTTCCCTTCCGAAAGAGGAAGCGTGGGTATGGTTTCATTCCCGGCGCGCATCGGTAAAACGCAAATAGGAAGGATGAGCTGGAAAGATTTGTTTTCTGGCCTTGATTTGTTTGTTCTTCTCTTCCCCTCAAATGCTTCCCCAAAACAACTCTTCGCTTTGTTCTCGAACACAGTAGGAAGGTAAATTGAGACAGTTACTACAGTGATGATCTAAATGTTCTGTACTAGAAACGACACCTAACAAATACACGCTCTTTAAAACCAACAAACATGAAGTGTTTGACATTACAGATGAGCCTAAGCTACAACCCTTGGCTCCTTAGCTCATCCCAGCTCAAACTTCCCCAACTTTAACATGTTGGGAATGAGGATTTGGCTTAGATTAATCTCTAATGTATACTTTATAGCTTTTACTCTTAGAAACACATTTATCACCATTAAATTCAGCTTGTGTGACAGGCCACGAAGAGGGGAGATAAAATATATCAAGGTGAGAGACGATTAAAGCTTGGACGAGAATTTCACTGAGTAGATGCTTTGGAGTTCAAAGACAATGTTGTTCAGGGGTTATGGACAGATTTATAGGCAAAGTAATAACTGAGAAAGTTGAAGGAAAGTTCAAGTTTCAGAGATGAACCACTGCAGACAACTATTGCAACAGGAGATCACACACTGCAAACAATACGCAACACGATGACTGAAATATGAGGAAACAATTTCTTGTGTTTTATGTCTTTGTGAAATGTGCTCCAGAAATGGGCAAATCAAACACTTACGCACAAGCACACACCTGTAACAACCTTTATGGCTGTGAACAAGTCTTTATTGTTCCGGGGGGGGGTGGGGGGGTGTCAAAAAGAGATTTTAGGTGAATCTTTTCCTATCCCTCAATTCATTGGCACATTTCTGCCTTAATAGTATTACAGCAGATGTCGAGATTTCTTGATGGGAAACCTAATTGTGCTGATTAAAATATTCTGAAATTCAAAATTGTAAGCTTTACAGCTGTTCTTAAGCACATTTTTTATTTTGAGTTAAGCTAATCAAGTACACTTGAGAGACAGAATGAATGAATTAAAGAATGAATGAATGAAAGAATGAATGAGATGCACATAAAAAGCCAAAATGTTGGAACTACGTGCTGAACCAGATGGGTACCTGGTTGCCTGACCACCCCATCTGCCCTTCTCCCACTACCCTATTTTATCTACCTGTTGTATTTTGTATGACACATTCATTGGGCAGGATGATGAAGGACACCCTGTCATCATTCCTTGTACTCTTCCCTGCATGCTGGAGCCTCACGAGAATTCCTCAATACTATCGTACTAAAATAACACAGGCTCATTCAAGATTTCCATTGGTTACAACTCATATATTCTCAGCTGGAACCTATCACAGTAGTTTTCTGTATGGGTGCTTAGTATTGTACTAAAGTTATTTACTGTAGTTAGCAATTAAATAGATTCAAAGCATCTTCTGCATCACACTGCAGCTTTCTTCAAAGTTTTACCATATTGACAGGGCAACAGAACTGATGACTCTCCTGCTTAAATTTTAAAACAATAAATATTTGACTACATTCCCCGTATCATTGTTACACGACATCTTCTCAACTGCTTCAACTTAAATTACCCGGAGGCTCCAACATATGCAGATTTCCTCAAACCAAGCAAAAAAAATGGCAGCAGCGTGTCATTGTCATTTGAATTTTAATGCAATTGTATAAGAGCTAATGATCTCTAGGGGAAATCCACAAACAACAGACCTGACTCATCACTTTGGTACTCTAGTTTTGATATTAACAGAATTACACTGGAATAAATCTAGAGCAATGAAGTTGCAATTAGGCTCAATATAATGAATTTGATCCCATTAGTTTAGTACCATTTATATTTTCTCTTTCTTGGAAGTGATTTTTTTCTTAAGTACCATAATCAGCAGAAAATGGGTACTGGAGATGATGTGAATTATTTTCATACTGAATTTAGGATTTGACATTGTTCCTGGTACGCAAACACAGCTGATGCCCTCTGAAGACATTTCTAAAGCATTCACTTCAGACACAAATGCACTCTCGTATCACAGGCAGAGCACCCAGGGCTGCCTTTACTCACCATTGCTCCACTCTTCTCAGCACAAGCTCCTCTTACCTTTTTTCAACCTGGCAAAGCTCTGACTGAAATTTCACATTGCTGTGCCACTGCCTACAACGAGCACTACTGGCATGCTGTCCTACAAACGCCCTGGTCATTTTGTGAGAAAGAGCGTGGAAAGATGATTTCTGTACTATGCATTCCTACACCCACTGATAACTGATGTGTTATCGCACCCCGGGGCCTCTGAAGCACCAGCATAAAACCCACTGAGGGGAGGGCAGAGGTGAGGGGGTAGGTGGGCGAGGGAGAGTGGTTTGTCACTAAAGTGACTTTTCCTGTTCCTGGGCGCGTTGGGGAATCCAACATGATGACAAACATTAAAACTCACAAATAAGAAAATTTGGAATTTCACAGGGGATCACTAGAATCTGATAGCTAACTTGAGTTTTGCTCACACTGAATTTCTTCACCTCCAGGGCAGTATGACTGGGCAAAACTTTCCTGTTCTTGGTCCTACTGGATACATGGAGAGCAGGAGCCCTCTCTGAGCTGTCTTCTCTGGCCCGAATGGCTGAAAGGGGAGGTGGCAGTTGTGGTGGAATCTGCTGCCAGTCTCCATCCATCCATCACCCTACTTCTCACGACACTGCTTAAAATATTTGGAAAACTAGGCCTGCAGCAGCATACCAGTCATGGCTTCCTCCCTGTCCTCCTCCAGCTCACCAGATCCAGCTAACACATCTTGTCTGGACCTCTCAAACTACACACAAAAAGCCTCTTCCCCCCATGGCGCTTGCTTGCTTGCTGTTCCAATGAATTCAGACACACTGAGGAGCACAAGAAGCAGCGACTGGGGGCTTTTATGTCAGCGCTCTCCTCCTCACACACCTCCCAGCTTCACGCTTGGTCCTTCTGTCCTTGTGCTTTGTGTTATCCACTCACGGTTTTATGACCCCCATCTGCACAGGACACCACTGATGTCAAACAAGATGAGGAGAAACCCAAGCGCAGCTGAACCACCGAGCAGCGTGGCTGCGCTCTGGAAGGAACTATAAAACACCACGAAGGGTCGGGGTTTATTGCTTCTTACTGATTCATTATCAAATACACTTTGTCCACAACCAGCCTTTTCCAGCCCCCTCCGCCCCCAGCTGCCAGCTGGCTAATGCAGTCGCACAGGTGTAAATGAAAGCATCATTTGGCCTGCAGAAAAGCTATTATGAGCAAAGATTTATCTAGATTTTTAGATACCAAAGTCAATCTGTAAGGCTGGCAATTAAAAAATGGCATCTGGGAACAACAAAGCAAAGCTGAGCAATGCACTCAGCTCTTTAATGTACTTGCACGCCGTATTTCTGTACGAAAGGGAATCCCATCAACCCACTAATACAGCTGATCAAATAACAGGCTAGAATGAAAGAAATTGAATATGTACTAAAATCCTTGTAGCAATTTCTACATGGTTGTGTTTTCAGATTCCTGAGGAGATTCAGGCAATAGCTTGAGGCACTCAGCTCACTACTGTATGTGTGTGTATATACACACATGTATATACACAGGCAAAACACATACATACGCATGGACAAGAACATAAAAAGGTATGAATACGAGGGAAACATTTGAACCACCCTCTCCTCCTTACACACACATTTTACTTATTTATTTTACTGGCAGTAACACACCATGGAGTTTAGTAACACAAAATAGCTGTTACTTTTTGATTTTAGATTTAAACAAAGGGAAATAGACAACAGAGATGAAGTTGTGAGCTGGAATTAATATTATTTACTTATATTAAGCGCAATGCTGTGATTATTAGTACAGAAAAAATATTTCTAAAATTCTACAGTTTGGGCAGATGTACAACAATTTCTTAGTGCAAAATATAAACTAATTTCAACATGGTTGAAATTGAGGTACAAGAGGATACACTTTCTTATCTGGGCACTGGTAAATATGCAAGTTAAGGTTTTCAAGAATAAGTGAGTTTATGCAAGCCTGTACTTAGATCCCACAATAAATGACTTGATTCATTACAGTGTCAAGCAGGCAGCAGAGTTCAGTGAAGACAATAAAGTCATTTCCAGCCCAAAAAAAGAGATGGCATTTTTTGTCAGCTTTTTCTTTGATATTTTATTGACAGTTTCGGATATGATAATTTCAAAATTACAGATTAACTTCTTTAATGGGAAGAATTGGGGGGGGGGGGGGTGTTATGGTTTAGTTTTGTTTTTTTTTAATTAGTGGAATATCACTTTGATGCTAAATTTCCATTATGTTTTAACAGACCCTAGACAGACTCCTTTACTATCAGCCTTGTATTTTGAGCCCTAATTTTCATCTTTTTCTTAATGTGATTACAAAAAGAAAAAGAAAAAAGTTGAGACACAAATATCAATCCCATTTCATGCTTGTGTGGCATGTATAGACATGTATATTATTTTTATTTATACATAAAACTCCGCTATGACTGCTTTCTTTTCAACCAAATCTTCTGACCCATTAAACCATTTAAGTATGTCTTATTTTCACCTCTTACCAGCTGTCTCCTTCCCTTTCTTCCATGCTCCTGCTCTCAAAGCAAACAGTGTCACTCACTGAACTGGGGTTTAAAAATGAAAAGCTCTTCTACCGGAGGGTCTGTAAACATCAGGCACAGTATATTTTGCTTTTTTTAATCTAAAATCTAGGTGACGCTTGTGCAACAGATGAAATGCTAAGTTATCAAAACAAATTCTTTAACTCAGTACTTAATCCAAAGTATCACCCCCCAAAATATTAAAAGCACATTCAGAATTACACACACCACAAAAGAATGCTTCCCACCAAATTCCTTCTGCTCCCTGTCGACTC
This sequence comes from Pluvialis apricaria, assembly GCA_017639485.1. Lineage (NCBI taxonomy): Eukaryota > Metazoa > Chordata > Aves > Charadriiformes > Charadriidae > Pluvialis > Pluvialis apricaria. The sequence continues at coordinate 30,499,972 of CM030014.1, forward strand.
AGCCTTCTTCAGTCCACCAGCGTTTGTCAGCAAAGCCAAAGGGAATTTTGCCAGGGTAAATACTGCTAATGGGGTCCCCCATCCATAGATATTTCACTTTTACCCTGTTGCCAAGTAATTTCTGATGTCAATCTGCCTGTAAGATGAAACAGATACTTTTTTTTTTTCCCCAAGTACTCACAGTTTTGAGATCAACACTGACCCCTTGGGCATAAGAACATTGCCATGCCATTTTGATGTCTTGGATGCTTCTTAACTAAGTTAATCATGTAAACAATGACTGAATAAAATGCTACACACAGCTTTCCAAAATCATCCTTTGTAGCGGTGGGAACGGTCACCCAGCCCAGACTTCCTAGGGAGCATTCAGTTTAACCCATCCTCTAAACCCATCACATTGATTAGTTGTTTACTTTGGTTATGCTATTACTCCCCCATCCAGGAGGAGAGATCAAGACCTTGTGCTTGTTTTAAGTCTTATTCAACCATACACAGAATCAAACCTGCAACCCTTCAAGCGCTAGGGGCTAGAAAACTTAGGAATTTAGGGTAAGCTGACCCACTCATGTATCCCATTTGCCAAAGTGCTAGTACTTGTTTTGTATCTCCTTCTTGTTCCTTCAAAAACCAGAAAAAACTTCTTCAAAAAGCAGGGTTAATAAATCAAGGAAGGTGCTTTCCTTCAGAGTTGTCAGATGGAAGCAGTTGAACAATACCAAAGCAGAGACACGAAGACCCAGGGCATCACAGCAATGAGCAACGGACTGACTTTACCCTTCCAGCATTTCCCAGCTCAAGAGACAACGAGGAGAGGGGCTGTGACCATCCAGAGAACTCAAAAGTGCAGCTCTTGAGCATGCTGCTCATTCAGTACCTCCACGTTGCTAGTGATGGAGCGGAGACCGGAGCCCTCCATCACCTGCACCTCCTCCTTTCCTTTGCAGACATTCCCAGGACTGCAGGCAGGGAGGGAGGCAGGGCAGGCTCCCTCCTGCCCGGCCCCTGCCTGGGAAGACTGGGGGGACAGGAGACTAAGGAAAACGTTACGAATTGACAAAGACAAAAGCAACTTGGGAGTGGTAAGCAGTGCACCAAGATCAGTGGGAAAATGTCAATGAACAAAGGAAACAGACAAAGAAAAATAAAGGCTTCTTTCCTTTCTCTGTGTTACACTTTAGTGCATTGTTTTCAATAGAAACCTTATACTTTACTTCATCTCTGCTATTAGTGACATATTTGTACGTTGATGCCATGCATTTCATATTCTAAATGAAATATTTTTATAATATATACTTTAATTTTATTTACTGATGCAAAATCAGAACGCTGGGGTTCATATACTCAGGATCCTGGTACCACCTGAAATATGCATTTCACTGCCTCTAAGGGAACTTCCCAGCTTAGTAAAAAAGGGCAGTGTTTTCATATGATTTCCTTTATTGATGCACCTTCCAAAGACAAAAGCAGGACTATATATTATTCATCACTGCCTTTCCCTTGTTTGGTAACATCAATTAGAACTGACCTTCCAGGACATTCTTCCCTTCAACACATCAAAGCCAGATGACAATTGTTCAAAACTTTGGGACCTCTCTCCTATACAGCTTTGAATGAGAACTTCTATGCTTGAGCAAAAGCAAACTTCATAGAGAGCAACTTGTATCACTGCTTGAAGATCTCACAGAAGACCAAAAGTCACCCTGCACCAAAAGCAGACCGCAGTGTTTGGATTTCCAGCATGGACTAGGACTTGGCACACTGCGTTTGTAAACTTCCAGCACCGTGTGAAGACGTTCCCAGTAAAAACATTTCATTTACTCGTTTCTTAGATGCATCACGTTTTTTAAAAGCCAGATGTGCATAACACTCCTCATTTCATCAAATTCATGCTTGGGACGATCCATATGGATTTGGCAATTACTACTGACAGAAAAGGTCACAACATTTTGCCTGTTTTGCCAAAACCGGCTGTTCCTCTCCTGTGCTCAGCAGTCACAGCAGGGCTGAATCCTTGCTTTCAAATACGTAAAGCTCAATTAATTTTCTGTGCATTTTTCCTTATGGACTTTGGCCAATTTTGATGAAAGATTCAGCTTGGTCCATTCAAACACGGGTGTCTCACAAAAAACAATTTCCTTTGAGGCTATTTACAAAATCTGAATGAAGACTCTCTCACTTTTGGGAGGCAGTTTATAAAGAGATCCTGGTTACAGAATTTTGTTAATAGAAAATCATTTTCAAGGAGTCTGGAAATAAGAACGTGTTCCCAAATAGTAGTGCATTGACTACAAAAACCCCACAAATCTAGAAAGTTCAAAAGGCTGAGTTGCCTGTTCATCACAAAATGAGAACATAGAACACATCGAAGTTGCCTTCATGTACAACTGCCACCCTCTGGTGACTACCGTCTCTCTTTTAAAGGCCCGCTTTGAAATTTTGTCTCTGCAAACTCTGTTCATAAAAGCTACCCACCTAACTTTTAAAAATATCTTTTTGCCTCATAATAGCAAGGTATTTCCAATTGTTCTCACTAAGATACTGATCTGCATGGACTTCTGCCTTGCTCCAGGTTTCGCCATGCTCTTGGCAGCAGTGACGCAGTTCTTCCCCGAGCTACCAGAGTTAAACCATGCCACTTCCCACCAGAATTTGGACCAAGCCCGGGACTTGCAGTTCTTCTTAGGACACATGAACAAGAGGGGGAAGGAAGAGGGGCAGTAGGGGATTTATCAGTAGTAACAAAACATTTAGAGAAAAAGGACTTTAAAGCAAGCCTACGTGCATTTCTATCTTCCATAAGTTCCCAGTGCTTAGCGACCCTCAGGAGCTGACGGCTCTCAACAGACTTCTGTGGTCCAGTGCTGTTCTTCCAAATAGCTACTGCCTGTCTCCTTCCTGAAAATCTATTTCCAGAGTCAAAGGTTCTGGGTTTTGGCATTTCTTTTCCATTGCCTATCCAGCCCAAAGTGGAGCTTCAGAGAAAATGAAGGCAAAATCACCACATAGAATGTCCTCAGAAGGCAGTGCCAAATGTGTTTTTGGTTGAAAAGCAGCCACGCCGACAACCTGCTGTGCTTTGGCTTTCCTATTTTTCCAAAACGCCTCCTGGGCAACCTGGTACATTAGATATACAATAATTACAATGATGAGGGCCACAAATACACTGCTGCTATACAGCTAAACCCATTGCCGTACAGATGAAACACATCCATAATAAATTTCCAATCCCTCACTAAAACTTTAGTATTGATGTCCAAACGAATTATATTTGTACGCACAAAGTTTTGTAGAGCCCACGAAGCAGGGAAGTTGAAGGAATGACACAGAATACAAAAGGTAAGCAAACCATCAGTTCTCTGAAGACTCCGACTCTTTTCAGGATCCCTAAAAACTGCGTCTCGCTCTGTGCAAGTGGTGCTCTGCAGACATAACACAGTGTATGATCTTAATCCTGCAGAGCCTCAGTAAAGCTCTCCCTACCACAGCATTAAACCAGGTCTTTGAGATGCTTTGCTCAAAAGAGGGTAAAACTAAGAGCTCTTATCAGAAGTTCAAATATAGTAAGGATTCCCTCAAGTGCCATAAACAACTCATGATGCTAGAAATTCAGTATTTTTTGAAAAATCTAACAACTGTGATGCCCTTCTGCATCTACCATTTGCAAGAATTTAAAGTATCACTTCAAAACCCCGCAGTTATCTGTTAAGAGCAAAATAGTACTGTCCCCGCGATGCCAGAATACTTTAGATCTTATGCAAGTCTTTAGCCTTGGCTTTCAGAAACAAGAACGTAAGTTTCTTCTGCACCCATGTGACTCCATTCTCCCCAGCAGAAAAAGGCTATTTATTACCACTCAACTAGGAGCCTTCTGCAGTGCCGGCAGCCCCGCTCGGTCAGCAGTGCCTTGGTCAGACAGCCGTGGCTCCGTTCCCAAAGGCACCAGCCAACCTCAGCAGGTTAAGAGCGCCTGCTACGTTTTTCACAGGGATGTGGTCTGCGATGGAAATGGGGCTGCTCTCTAAGCTCACCGTCAGAAAGCACACTCAGGAACCCAGATCAGCCATTTCCTCCTTGAAATCACTCATTCCCAGAAGGAAAGAGGAAAAAAACCAACTAAGCTTCCCTAGCAGTAAGCATCTGCCAAGAAGTTTTAAGTGTTCCCATCCAAACCCTCCTCCCTTTTCTTAAGCTTTCCATTTCTTGTTGTATTATAAATCACTCTGGGGAAATACCATGGACTCTGAACGTTCAAGTTATGTTCCTAAGTGGTAAACCATCAAGTTTTACTAAACTTTTTAAAATAAAATAGTGTGGTCTATCTGCAGAAGCAAATTATATATTGCTTTTTCTATATTAATGATATGTTACATGGATTAACAGCCATAGAAACGGGAAGTTAAACTAGCTCTTATTACAGAAAACTGCTATATCTGAAACTGAACAAATATCACAAAGGTTGAACAAAGCTTTGAGGAACGCATCAAAATGCTATGCAAAGATTAGCTCCAAAATGGCTTGTCAAATAACAGCAAATTACTTTTTAAAATTTGAATATAAGAGCATCTGACCTGCAGTCAGGCAACGGGCAGTACCTTTGCCCTGATTTAACAAAACCACGACAACCTTTCAAAATGCTGGAGCTGTGGTACAAGACAGCAGGTACGCTTTCTCCCCGGCAAGAGCTTCTCCTACACATACATCCTCCAATTTTGGCCTGTGAGTATTCATTCCTTTATTCACAGTCTCCTAATCAAATCTTTTGTTCCAGGAAGGTCATTGTAGGTTAAGAATAACGCATTAAAATGCTTTCAAAGTATTTATAGAAAGATGTTGTAGAAAGATGTGCAACTGAGACTGTGCATCACTAATGGAAGTTTCCACAGAAGCTGAGCATTTTGACAGAGCATCAGCCTGGGAGCAGAGCTCCTAAACCAGCAGAGACCCAAACAAACAGAAGTACCAGCCAGCAGTAAATGCTTTCACCTGCCATCAACTGATGGACTGGTTTTCTTTACTACTAAAGGATGATTTACACATCCCAGTGGCATTTCAGTTTCCTGTAAGTGGTGACAGAAATTAAGAAAATAACATGAAAGGCATGAGACAGAGCACAACACGTTCACTCAGGTCCAGCGATCGTTTTATTTGCACTTCAGCAAATTTTCAGGTATCTAACTTTGGATATTAGATGTATAATGAAATAGCACTGAGAAGTTATTGCTCACATCTGTAGGGAGAACAAATGACAGTGTCATCAACTTAAAACTATACATCTAACTTATAAAAACCAGTATCAGATAAAAAGATTATCATCTTGCATCACCTTAAGATTGTAGGCGTCACCTTAAGATTGCAGGTGTCTGCTGTAAACGCACATGTCAGGGTTAGTTAGCCAGGGCCTACAAAATATTACAAAAATCGTCATTCCAACACTGTAAAAAGAACCACGGTGGTTTTGGGGAATCTGGAAGCTTTGTGAATATCAAACCATGGCACACATGAAAACACAGCAGTCACAGAGGACTCATTGCTGGCTCTGACACATTTCCTATGCGATACTGGCCATCCCACCCGGGTTACCGTAACTGAGTTAGCTCTCCTGCCCGTACGTGTGGAGAGGAGCTGCGTTCATCACGCTGCACAGCAACATCCAGCCGTTTCTGAACTGACATGCTCGCGTTGCGCTTAGACCTGACATGTCCCTGGGGGGCCTTCAGCTTTGGAATTTAGAGGAGTGCTACATCACTTTGCTGTGTCTTAAAAGTGTTTTGCAAGAGAACATTTAGAGGCAGGCTTCTGTCTGTGCCCTCTGCTTCAACTGCTGAAGCAGCAAAGATCCAGCTCAAGAGGCTGAGCTAGGTGCAATGTCTGTCTTGCCATGGCTCGTGCCTGGAGTGCGCTGGACATGAAATGTGGTACAAACCGGCAGACAACCCTATGAAACATCGCGGGTGCATAACACAGGCCTGAATAGCTGAGAAATCCCCCCGTGTGAAGGAAAGGACACATTACCACAATGAACGCCACTGACAGGGATAGGTCCAGAGTCTTGTCCAGAAGCAAACACCCTCACGGAACCATGCAAGGAGTGTGGCAGATCTTTCAGCCAACACACACACCGAGAAGCCACTCTAGTCCAAAGGGAAATGGGTATTTGCCTTTAGCATCGGCAACCTGGTTGGCATAGGCAAGCCAACAGGCACGTGCCAAGGCGGCGAGCCCCCCTCTGCCTCCCCAGGGCTCCGCGCGGCTCCTTCTGCTGATCGACTCTAACAGCAAAGAGATGGTCAGATGGCAACGTGAGAGGCGTACTGGTCTTTACACCCCTGATTTTGTTTTTAACAGAATTTTTACTTCACAAAGCCACATCTGAATCAACAAAATCTTGTACTTTCAATTTTAGAGGGTTTTTTTTGGCAGAAAATTCACACTGTGGTACAGCAACGTAGCATAACAGACAGGCAGGAGACAAGCACTGCTCGGGGCGGACCTCTGTCCATTTGACAATGCATCGCCATTATCTGCCTTCCTCACTCAAAAAAACCCCACATTTCCTTTCCAAAGCACATATTTTAAAGACCAATATCCAAAGACTTTTAAGTTCTCCTATTGCTACTACTGAGAAAGGAAAGTAAAAAGCAAGTCATTAAAAGGAGGTGACCTTTCTGCCAGACTGGCTTCCATCACAGCAGTTTTCAAACAGTGAGGAAAATCTCTAAAGATATTAACACAACGAACATTTGCAGTGCCTCCTCCGTGAAACAAAGTTTGCTCAGTTAAAAACAATACAATGGAAAGAAGTTCTGAAAAGAAACCAGTGGTGCCACCAGGGAGAAACGGGGAGGGAGGCACTTAATGCATTAAATCCCATGCTTGCTTCTTTCCTTTTACCAATGAAAATGAGTGACAGGCTCAAATACCTCTTCATTTTCCAAGAAAACAGAAGAGATGCTATGATATCTAAGCTGGGTAAATGAACTGTAACATCTGATTGCCTCATGAAGAGCTACAGAGTTTTGCTGTGTTCATCCTGTGGGCTGTTCACGTGGGTTACACACAGCACACATTACAGGGACAGAAGTGCCATGGCCACAGTGAGCACACGGTGGAACCACCTCGTTCTGCACAGCGGGAGGGAGCAAGGGCTTTGGGAACATCCCAGGGTGGGAGCTTCAGGAACACGTTGTTCCCATTCCTCCTCCGGCAACACAGGTGCCCTGCCGGCCCATCCTGCTGCAGAGCTGCGAAGGGAACCTGGGAACGGCAACTGCAAACCACCACAGCCTGACTCACTGCAAGTCCCTCGAATCTAAAATAAAGCTTCACCTTCACTTACACTCAATCACTGCTCATAAAAGATAAACTATGAAGACAGTACTCAAAAAGCCAGTGGCAACCATGGCCTAAATTATTTACCAACAGTGCTCCATTGCTCTGTCAGCATCCCTGCCTTTGAAGCACAACCACCAATTTTTAAAAAAGACAGCCTGTGCAGCACTCTTCTGAAGTAGACTAAAAGAAACCACTCCTATGAGGAGAGGCTGAGAGAGTTGGGGTTGTCCAGCCTGGAGAAGAGAAGGCTCCAGGGAGACCTTATAGCACCTGCCAGTACCTGAAGGGGGCCTATAGGAAAGATGGGGAAGGACTCTTTATCGGGGAGTGTAGTGATAGAACAAGGGATAATGGTTTTAAATTGAAAGAGGGTAGATTTAGATTAGATATTAGGAATAAATTCTTTACTGTGAGGATGGTGAGACACTGGCCCAGGCTGCCCAGAGAAGCTATGAATGCCCCGTCCCTGGAGGTGTTCAAGGCCAGGCTGGATGGGGCTGTGAGCAACCTGGCCGAGTGGGAGGTGTCCCTGCCCATGGCAGGGGGTTTGGAACTGGATGATCTTCAAGGTCCCTTCCACCTCTAACCAGTCTATGATTCTAAAAAAGCTCACCGAAGTGCCAGCAGTTCCTGCAAATAAGCCCAGAGACGAGGTTACGCACTTGCCAGCACCGAGAGCTAGCCTGGCTACTGCTGGCAAAATTTTTAGTGCTAGCTTTGCAGCAAAAATGCCTATCAAATTAACTTTACATATGATGAATATGGATTCTTTCCAGCTTGTCACAATAAACCAAACTGAGAAGACACAGTGGCTGGTCATGTGGGCAGGAACGACAACGGAGCACTCTGGTTTGGATGTGCCCAACCTAATTCCATTACTAAACTATTCAGTCTTGAGGAGCGAAGCTAGACATCACTCATTCCACTTAGTCAGACTTAAGTGACTGGAAAAAAAATAAAAATCTCTTCTTTCAGCATATTTGAATAAAAGTGACTGTGAAATATACTGAGAGCATACCAGATGGCTCGTTCTGAAAACAGGCAGCAAAACATGTCGAGGGGATGGACACAGAAAGTGTCTTTCAGCAGTGAATTATGGAGTGTGAGTCAAAGGCAAAGCTCAGCTATAGCCCCTAGCTCCTTCCAGTTTGTATCAAGAAGAAAAAACAGCCTTTATTTTCTCAAATTTAGTGTAAAATGAAACCCCTAATCCAGTTTCCTAGTGTAGAACCATTAAATTGTAGTATATGCTATATGAATGGATTACATTAGTACACTTCTGATGTTCTAACATTCGCATGCAACAATTCAACATTTAAGCCTGATTTAAGATTGACTAAATTTAGCTTGGAAGGAGAGATTAAAAGAACTCACCACGGAACTTGTTAAAATGAAAGCAGTAATGAGGAGACGATAGGACAGACAAAAATCAAATGTCAGTGCTTTCAGCATGAAGAGCAACTGCTTAGGAAACCATACAGCTTTGGAAACAAAACTGGTCTGAGATGAGTATCAGAAATGAGCTGTGGAACAACCTCCCGAGCCAGCGCATGGGAGCTTCATCATTTGATACTGGTAGAACAGAACCCCACTGCCAACGCAGGTTCACCTACAGCAGGGTGGATGGGAACGTACCCAGGTGCGGTTTGAATGTCTCCAGTGTGGGAGACTCCACAGCCGCTCTGGGCAGCCTGTGCCAGTGCTGTCACCCTCAAAGTAAAGAAGTTTTTCCTCATGTTGAGATGGAATTTCCTGTATTCCAGTTTGTGCCTGTTGTCCCTTGTCCTGTCCCTGGGCACCACTGACAAGAGTCTGGCCCCATCCTCTTGGCACCCGCCCTTCAGATATTGATAAGCATTGATGAGATCCCCTCTCAGCCTTCTCTTCTCCAGGCTAAACAGACCCAGGTCTCTCAGCCTTTCCTCACAAGAGAGATGCTTCCTTCCCTTGATCATCTTCATAGCCCTCCGCTGGACTCTCTCCAGTACACACGCACACAGCAGCACACGTGTGCACGCTCGGAGTCATCTCAGTGGCTGAAGTAACTGGTAATTACAATGTTTCAGAAATGGCTTGATTTCAAGTTGATAATACGCTTATGACGATTAGCTTTTTCCATTACCAGATGGGCTGTATAATGCGAAAAATAAATTACAAAACATTTCCCAGGGTTGCTTAAATGACTGATTTGTAGCTGCAGGCATCTAGCAAGTTGTGAATGACTATTGATGTAAAAGAGCAACTCTACTGGGGATGACAGTAATTAGTCTTTACAAAATTCAGTGGAATATTGTCAGGGAGAAGAACAAGAAACGTAAGCAATTTATGCACCACAACGAAACAATTGTTAGAACTTGCAAAAATTGAAACCAGACAAATACAGCATATAACATGCAGCACCTGTGGATTTATAACCTTATCTAACAATACCACTTTTCTTCCGTAAGAAAAATATCAATTAACTTAAGCATAGCAAATAACACACAATTTTGTCAGCCTAAATTACCGCTTCTACCACCACCAAATGACTTTCTCCAATGTTTCTCCTGTGCTATGAAATAATGTAAGCGGTATCCCTTTCTCATTTTATCTATGGCAATGCTCAGTAAAGTGAGCCAGACATCCAAGGAATAAACCAGCTATGGACTATTAAATTAGCTGGTATCATAATTTCTTGCCATTCACGTGCTTTTAGCATAATAGTGATGAATATTACAAAGTGACTGAATTGTATACCACATGTAGAAACTTACTTTGATAACTATAATTGAAATATACACATGCACGTATACATACAGGAAAACATACAAATGCCTCGATCGACTCTCAGCTTCCAAGACAGAAACAGATAATCAATATTTATGAAGCTCCCCTATGAGGACAGGCTGAGAGGGTTGGGGTTGTTCAACCCAGAGAAGAGAAGGCTCTGGGGAGACCTTACGGCAGCCTTCCAGTACTTAAAGGGGCCTACACAAAAGATGGGGACAAACTTTTTAGCAGGGCCTGTTGCAATCGGACAAGTGGCAATCAGCTTTAAACTAAAAGAGGATAGATTTAGACTAGATATAAGTAAGAAATTTTTTATACTGAGGGTGGTGAGCCCCTGGCCCAGGTTGCCCAGAGAGGTGGTAGATGCCCCATCCCTGGAAACATCCAAGGTCAGGCTGGACGGGGCTCTGAGCAACCTCATCTAGTTGAAGATTTGGACTAGATGGCCCTTAAAGGTCCCCTCCAAAGCAAACTATTCTATGATTCTATGAAACGAGTCCGGAAGAAGCATGACTGTTTCCAGCCTGAAAAACCAATGAACTGTGGAATCCAACAGAGCAGTCCCATTTCAGCTGGTTATTGTATCTGCTTTCTGCAGGGCTCTCACAGACCCTGCTGGCACCACACAGGCAAGGCCAGTTTAGGCAGCGCAGCACCCCGCAACGCCAATTCATCCCACCCAGTGCTCAACAGAAACCTGCGTGCACTCCTGATGTTACATGGCCTTTCTGCACGGAGCACCGTCTACAGATACTTCTCAACTTGAGAGCAAACAGTGGAAAGGAGCGATTTGATTTTGGAGGTAATGGAAACACGGCAGTAGAAGGGAAAGCAGCAGTGATGCAGGTAGAACAATTTTTTAGCAAGAAAACTATTCAGATCAACTGGATGCAAGACAGAGGGTCTGACTACATGGCACAAACTCCTTAGTTTTACTGCCTAAGCATTTGTTGTAGCAATGCGATCAAGCCAAAGATGTCACACCAGCAGAGAAGCCAGCCCTCCACCTCCAGCCTGACAATAAGAGTAATAACAACAAATCCATGCAATATAGTATATAATGAATAAAAACTAAGATCTAGTATTGAGCTGTTAGCATGTTACACTATAAATAAATATAATAATATAAATCTCACCTATTCTCAACTATTTTAGGCCTGTATGTAAATGTCACTAGATACTACAAAAGAATTTTAACGTTCCAGTCCAGCTACGGCTTTTCACGAATCAAAAATCATTTTGTTAGGGTTCAGTTATCCTTTACATGGGTCAGCAAATCGAGTTAACTAGCTGAAAAATTGTTGAAAAAAAAAAAAAAGCACAACCTGCATGACCTGGTTCTACCTCCTGCTACCCAGGTAGGCTTAGGCTTACTCAGCTATCATCACACACTTCATAGCATGCCAGCCAAAGTGTTTCCTTTTAAAATAAACATTTGAATTAGAGTCCGCTTTAGCAGGTACATTGTCAATCCCTGCCATTCTCAAGTTTTGCCTTACCTGCTCAACATCGAGAGAATATGTTGCTAAAATTAACAGAGCACTCCAAAAATCTCTCCACAGCTGTGGTGGGTAAAGTACAGAAGAGCAGATTTAAGCTTTAATTAAGGCATTCAAAAGGGTATTCCATTTGGATAAACAAAGAGAGAACGGCAAGTCTCTCTTCCCTAGCCATCCTAGGAAGGGTGCATCAGTGTGTCAACAGTCTTCTGACCTTCGGAGATGGTATCAAACATACAAAATGCAAACACAAAAAGGGCAGCAAACGGCAACCCTGCCCGTACCTCTGTGCCGCGCTGACTGGCAGGGTCAGGCCCGAGCGGGACCACACGTGGAACCCGCTGCAGATGTTTCCCAATATGTCACCCGCCTCAAAGCGCCTCCTTCCGGGCTCTGCCCTGCCTACTGCACCGGCTGCTCCCCTCCCTCGTACAGCGTCGCCCAGCGGGTTTCACTGAGATCTAATAAAGCTCTACAGACAAAATTATTTGAATATTGGTGTACCAACGATGTCCATGGCACAAGAGACACACTTAGTAAGTCCAGAGAGACAGACCTCTGCTGAAAAATTTGAACACTGGAGCTGCTCCATCCACATAATGTAATTGTCTCCTAAATTCACCGGCGTTTGTAGGCTTGCAGTTAATTTGTTCCCTTCAAACAGGATGGCAGCTAAGTAACAATAGGGGGAGGAAAAAAACCCACAAAGGCCAAGAGAATTAACTGTATCTTACTAAAGCTAGCAAGGTCATGCATTATTCATGCGTGGAGGACAGCAGTGCACTCATCAGCTTAGAGGGCTATAGGGAGCTCTGAATCTGAAGCTCTCATAATTTGTAGCCATTAAAAAGGCTAGCTGCATTATTTTATCTGAAAGCGAATGATAGTTGACTGCTGCCATTTCTTACAGAGCCACACGTAGGCAAAAGGATTGCTTCCAGTTCTCACAGACGCCGCCGGAGCTCCTGTTGCAGAGCTAACACGAGAACTTGACTGTTCTCCCATGGACACAGCAAGGGAACACGGGAAATATTTAAGCCAACTGATACTCCTAAACGCAAGAAAGAATTCTTGTGTTACTAGAAGATGCCAGAGCACATGACTGTTATACAGCATGCTTTCATGGGCCCTAATGAGACCATCAGCATTTAATGCCAGCCAATACAAAATCTTTTAAATTAATAAAACCACAGAGAATAGCTGCTTTGTACTAAAAGAAGGCCTTCTCACTTAAACTATTTACATCCACTATGAAGTGCCAGTCCAAACTAATATTGCATGTTTGCAACCTTCTTTCTAAAAATACCCCTTTATAGTACAGTAGCTATTATTTCTCTACAGCATAATCATGGAAACTGCATGACTGCGTTACTTCTAGCCCGTGTGTGTTAAATAAGTGAGCTCATTTTGTAGAAAATTTCACACCCATGTCTGAAGCCTGTCCATTATGAAACAGTATTTACTTTTCACCTGGGCTGTAAACTATTAAAACCACAACGCCAAATCTTGTGGACAAAACTCACATTCACTGAAATCCTAATTGAAAACTGCAGATTTTTGAGCAATGCTGTTCATGGCAAAGACAGGGCTGGTGAAGGAGGGCTGAAGAACCTCAAAGAATTACTTCATATTTGTCAACAAGCTGTCTTTAAGGGAGCGCTTTCCCCTAAACTAGGCTTTGCAAGCTGATTACCCTGAATTTCCACTTCTCCTTCACAGTATCACAGAATGGTCAGGGTTGGAAGGGACCTCTGGAGATCATCTAAGTCCAACCCCCTGCCACAGCAGGGACACCTACAGCAGTGGCACAGGACGGCGTCCAGGCGGGTTTGGAATGTCTCCAGTGTGGGAGACTCCACAACCTCCCTGGGCAGCTGTGTCAGTGCTCTGCCACCCGCACAGGAAAGAAGTTCCTCCTCATGTTAAGATGGAACTTCCTGTGCTCCAGTTTGTGCCCGTTACCTCTTGTCCTATCACTGGACATCACTGAAAAAAGGCTATTCTCGTCTACCTGGCGCCCTCCCCTTAAGTACTTATAAGTATTGATAAGATCCCCCGAGTCTTCTTTTTTCTAGACTAAAAAGCCCCAAGTCCCTGAGCCTTTCTTCATAAGAAAGATGCTCCAGTCCCCTCATCATCTTTGTAGCTCTTTGCTGGACCCTCTCCAGCAGTTCCCTGTCCTTCCTGACCCGGGGAGCCCAGAACTGCACACAGTGCTCCGGCTGCGGCCTCACCAGGGCAGAGCAGAGGGGGAGGATGACCTCCCTCGCCCTGCTGGCCACACTCTTCTTGATACACCCCAGGGTGCCATTGGCCTTCTTGGCCACCAGGGCTCATTGCTGGCTCATGGTCACCCTGTTGGCCCCCAGGACTCCCAGGTCCCTTTCCCCAGAGCTGCTCTCCAGGAGGTCAGCCCCCAACCTGTACTGATGCATGGGGTTATTCCTCCCCAGATGCAGTACCCTACGCTTGCCTGTGTTGAACCTCATCAGGTTTTTCTCTGCCCAACTCTCCAGCCTGTCCAGGTCACGCTGTATGGCGGCACAGCCTTCCGGCGTGTCAGCCACCCCTCCCAGTTTTGTGTCATCAGCAAACTGGCTGACGGTACACTCTACCCCTTCATCCAGGTCATTGATGAATGTATTGAACAGGACTGGACCCAGTACTGACCCCTGAGGGACCCCACTTGTTACTGGCCTCCAACTGGACTCTGCACCGCTAACCACAACCCTCTGAGCTCTATCCTTTATTCTTTTACATATACTGATATGAGATGTTACATGATGTGCACTCGTTAAAACAAGGAACGTGAACAATGACTCCACTAAAACATTTGTGGGTTAACCAACCACATCTCACAAGCGGAGTCGCCAGATCTGATGAACTATCGATCCTTTTTCTCCTTCTTCTACTCTACAGATCTAATGAACTATTGATTCTTTCCCCTCCTTCCTCCATTCTCTGCTTTGGCTATGCACGCCCTTCCTCTGCTGTCTAAATCTCCTTTTTCTGTACAGCCTTAGGCAGGGCACCAGCTCATCCTTCTCCATTTCAGCCATGCCTTTCTGTATCTGAATAGCTGCTGGTCTGTCCTGCGGTGGGTATCCGACAGCAAAACTCTCAAGTCAGAAATGCAGGATTGCATGTTGAGCTGCGCTCAGCGACGGAAGAGCACTGCAAGGGAGCTGGTTCTCCACCCCACCGTCCAGTGCGCTACTGCACGCTGCTGCAGTAGGTACCTGTCACCTCCTGCCCTCCACGAGGGCTGATCCTGCAGCCATGAAAACCACCGTATCACCCCAGGGGCAACGCTGCCAGTGAGGCGAGGTGGGAGAGCTGTCTCTGCTCACTCCGTCCTCCTCACCCCTCATGCACAGTTCGACTCAAGAGGATCCCCCCTGCTTTCTGAGGGGGTTGGCACAACCCAGGCGCCCCAGAGAAAGCCTGGCTGCCTTTGTTGCTTGTTTTGTAAGTCAACGGTGGTATTTACTGTGCTCTGCAAATAAAAACGAAGTGATTCCTCTGATTCCTTAAGAAGCAAGAGCTACGAGCCCAATCCCTTCCCACGAGGAAAATATTTAATGCTGAGACCGTCCAAACCTCTTTGCTTGTTCACCTTTCTGTCCATCACAGCTCCCTTCTCCTCCCGCTACGAAGGCTGCCAGGGTGCTACGAGCTCCCCACAGCTCCACACGCCGTCCCGCGCAGCGCAGCCACGCCAAGGCATGACACAGCCAGCCAGCAGCTTCCCAGGCCTGGGGACGGCTTTAACCTCCAGAACCTCAGGACAGAGACAGAGGTATTTGTAGTGTCACTGTTCACAGGAGATTTAGCTGTACTTTCCCCCACTTTTCCTTCACTGTCGAGGGCTTCCTGGCAGGCCGGGCAAGTGAGGAGAGAGTCCCCCCAGCCCCTCACAGCACAGAGAAAGCGATGGAGAAGAGCAATGTACTTGGCTGTTCCAGACAGATGCGCCATAATGAAAGTTTAACTAAGAGTATAGAAGTAAAGAGTTAGTTTTCAAGTAAAATTTTTCTATTATTCTCCAAACGCATGGAAAAGCTGCACTTACCATCCATCAAACATCATTTCAGCCAAGAGCTTCCCTCCCCCCCACCCTCTTCTTTGCTGGCCGCTACGCTGATGAATTACTACTTCATTACAGCACCGCCACAGACGTTTTCATTGCTCTATACAGCCTACTTTCCTTTCGCAAATCCCTACCCTCCTCTCTGGAGGATACAGACATTAAATCCCATGACAAAGCTCTGCTTTGAACTCATTAGTGAGTGTGACCTCAGTCAAATACCTTACGTGCAGTATCTTCTTATAATATTCACCACAAACCAACTGAAGCCAACTGCTTCATCACATACAAACACCAGTTCCGCAGATCTCAAGTATTTGGAGTAAATTCTTTATCTTTGGCTTGTTATTCCTTTTGTGGAAATAACAGAGTTTATATATGAAACAAGAAGTTGCTAAGGTTGGTGACACTTACAAAAGCATTATTTTTTTCAATTGCATTCTAATTTAAAAAAATTACTCCTTCCTGAATACTTGGAGACTTAGGATCATTAAGGAAAGAGTATGTTCCATATAGACTCTGAGTAATACCTAATGCCCAAATATTGGCAACCAAGCTTGAAAAAAACACCTTCATTTTTGGAGGAATGAAAATACTAACTGGTTCCTCACTAGAGGTTTTTCTCTCAAAAATAACTACTGTCATAAGAACAGAAGTATAAACACCAGTCATTCCTAAGTTTTGTTTGTTACTTACTGTGGAGTACTTTTAAAGTGTTCTTTCTTTTTTTTTTAAAGCTCCGCTTTTATGACATGATGTGCTATGTGTTAGCACAGTCCCACAGAAATGGTAATGGAGCCAAACTGTAAAATGAATTAAACTACCTACGGGCACATTGCTGTCATCTTTATCTCCAGATAAAACTTAACGGCCACATATTGTACAGCTCAGCAGGCAGTATATCCTCATCCTTTTGGTAAGAGCTACAGAACGACAACCACCCCTCGTGTCTTACTGCTTATATCTCAAGTTTTTGTCTTGGATGCCTGTTCTAGTCTCACCTGATGCAATGTTAAAAGGAGTGGAAAGGCAGTATAGCATATTCTGAACTGAATGGTAATATTCACTATTAGCTCACATGGACGGCTTATCTTCCACTACTACTTAGAAAAAAAAGAATTATAGGAAAAAAATTCTTCAGTTTATCTCAGGAAAAGGCACTTGCACTACCAAAGTACTGGGCTGCATAAGAATGCAGTAAAATATACAGCGTATGAAAGAGAAAAAAGTGTTATTAAAGAAACCAACCAAACAAACAAAACAAAACAAGGGGACAAATTATAGCCCCAAGATAACTCCCACAGAGCTTAACAGTATGAGGACTTCATCCAGGCACTTCTCAGATGGAACCTAGAAGTTCTCCTTCCACTAGGAATGTTAACTTCAAAACTAAATGAACAAAACCCTTGGACAGGTACACTAGAATAGGTTCGGTCACCCACAGAAAAGGATGTGCAAGTCTACAAATACTTTGGGAAAAACCTTCTCAAAGCCTTACCCTAAAGTAAGTACCCCAGAAACACCACTGAAAAACTCATTCCCAAAGCCTCGTTTCATCAGAACAAACTAGAACAAGATAATGTTAAATAAAGAAATCCGGCTGCCACAGGTAAAACAATTTGAGTTAAAAGGTTTGTAAAGAAACCTCCTGCCACTGTCTAGCAGTGGAGGTCCTTCCTTTCTGGCTCGCCTTTTGCTAATCAAGTCAGCAGTTTTCTGGGTTGGAACCAATTCCCCCTAGCATGGCCACAGAGAAGCTATTTCTTCCATTCCCTCGGAGACACAGACCTTGCCTGTGCATCAGCTCCCTGCTCCTCCCGAGTCCTGCGGAGCTCGAGCTCATCTCTGGGCTCGTGTCTCCTGCCGCCTTCCACCCCCTTGGCTGAGCAGACGGGGCTGCTTTTGAGGAAAGGCCTGTCAACTCCTTTCCTCCCTGGGGTCCCACACGACGGCAGGGTGCAACCCCAGGATCAAACAAAACCGTCCTCACGCTGGCTGCCTAGTCGCTCCCGTTTAAAAAAAACAAAACAAAGAAACAACATCTGTTAACATTTGGTAAGTAGGGAATAAATTCATTAAGTAGTTTTATCACCCATCATATCTTCTTAGCTTTTGGTAGAATTTGCTCAGCCTTCACCATAAAACCAATAATTGTCTGTTCTGACTTTGTTAGCAACATTTAAATGTAGAATCTTATTGACCGCTTAAAAGCTGAATTAAAGTAGAATAATTTCGACGTGCATGAAAAAAGAAATCTGTAATTAAGCACTGGATTAGGTGGACATCAGGCGGGCACAGACTGTGCCCACTCCTGTATCATGTACAGAGACGCAGAGGGAGGACGGGGGACAGCAGTGTGACCAGCAATCCAGTGATAGGAGTCCCCGCTCTTAGTCACAAGACACTTCCACTGTAAGACCTAGAAAAAGCAACAACAACAAAAAAACCACCTAACCCACGTCCCCAAACAGGTGCCATCACAGCTTTGGGCTCTCTCTGTAATACGGAACAGGCCGAGAGCAAACACAAACACAGACTTTTAATGGTTTGCTTGTGTCCTGCTTTTTGATACCTACGGATAATAAACCCTTTTGCTTAACTGGAAAAAAAGAGCTTGGCTACATAGCACAGTTATAGGACACACTAATATCAATAATATATAAATATTAACAACAACAAAGCAATAAACTTGACATTTGGAGTTTGTGTTTTCAAACTACCTCCCCTTCCGAATTCTGAATAAGTTTTAAGAGCTCATGTTATTATGAATCATCTACTTAACGTACTATTTCCCACCTGACTTCTTTATTATTCTTGTAAATTTATATGTGAGCGCTTCAGACCTATTACTACTAAATAATTTAATCAGTGTGTGTCTCCAAACCAGGCTGCAGTAGGAGGCCAAATGAGATAACTGAATGCAAAAACCAGTAGTTGAATCTTAAGCTACCAGACGTGAGAGGCACAGAGACTTCTACTTCATCAGCCCTATTTCTATAGTTTGCCCAAATCCCAATTCCCATTCATTAAGGAACTGTAAACAGCTCCAGAGAATTATTTCCTCCACACAGTTTAATTTCCATTGTGAAAGAGTTACTCATGTTTTCCTTACCAGGCAATGTATCACTGCATCAGCAGCATCAACCATGTTAACAGTGATAAGCTACTGCCCAAAACTAACTTTCACACAGCCGCCTCCTCTCCCAAAATACTCAATGCAACAAAGGCCTCATTGTTGTGGCTCCAACCCAAAGCACGCAGATGCTCACCAGATGCTGCCAGGCTGGGAAGCAAGGCAGAAAACGGTGCCTCAGCTGTTACAAACCCAACAGGGCTTGATCTGCTGCTATTGAAGTCATCAAAAGAACGCCACTACATTTCATGACAATAGACACTTACTGGTAAAGGCTTATCCTCTGCAGGCAAACATCCAGAATGCCCTAAAAAACCAACCTATGTGAAAAGTGGCCAGATCTTTCTATCATGTCTCAGGCGCAGGAGATGCATCCACCAGCTTACCTTGCTCTGTCCAACAAGAGACATCCTCGCTGTCAAGGCCTGGTGTTCTGGTACTGGGCAGTACGAGACACACAGATCGCTCCTGAAAGACCGCGTGCTGTGTAATGGGTACTCCATGTTCTATACTACAACTCTTATCTTATTTTCTGCTGATATAATCTGAGTATCACCTCCAATGACCCATCCAAATGACGCATTCCAAAGCATATTGTTTCAATCACTGTTTGGGGCTAATGACACTGTGATAAATGTTTTATCTTGAAAAACCAACAAATACGTTCTATCCCAAGTTACAGAAACACTGTGGTTCACCAGAACTTCTGAAAGGAGGAATAATGGAAAATCTCCACATGAGGAATTCCCTCTAACTTAGACTGAAGAAACAAAGCGTTTATTTCTAACAGTACTTAGATACATTCTGCTTATGCTTCAGAGTAATCACTGACCTTGGACGAAAGAAAAATGCCACAGAAAACACTCTCTACCTCAAGACACATCAGTGGTAGAGACTATTCCAGAGTCAGCAGCACTGAGCTCCGTTAGGACACAAGCCATCCTTTGGGACAGACCTGTGCAGGGAACAGCTTTCAGCTCACTTTTTACAGAAAGAGGAGCCTTCTGAGTGGACGTCACTGACGCGTTCCAGCATGGAAAGAAACACCTCCGTGCAGTCCATAGGAAAGCCGCACGCCGCTCTGTTTTTTTTTTGAACACCAATCCCAGTTCTTGCAGTGGAACAGTCACAATGTTCATCAAATGTTGAGGCTCAATAAGTGATCCTCCTCTGAGCCATACAACATCTGCACGTCAGAAGCTCATCACACAAAACAACCAAAAGAAAAGCGACGTTTGAAAATACAAAGTGAAGTGTATTTATTTCTGGAGCTGCTATGTATTCCTTAGCTATCTAAACAGCATTTATACAGTTTTATTTATAATTCCTGACACTTGCTAACCAAATCAATGAACAGATTGTCAATCACCCCATTTTCAAAGCAATATAGGGAACTTAGACACACATCAATTCTAAATGGCACCCTGAAAGCCCAGTTTACACTGCTGTGCAACCTACCATGATTGCTTTTGACAGTTTCCACATAAAACCCCAAATGAGTAATCGCAGCATTATAAGAAAATTCGTGCAACTGATAGCACGTATTACATCCCTGAAAATACTGTAATTACATTCTTTGCCATAAAAGTATTTAATGCCTTGACAAATACAGGAAGTTGACCCACGGTCCATCGCGTTACGAAGATCCTTCAGCCGGTGGAGGTTGGCCATGCGCCCCCGCTGGGCACAGGGCTCAGCCGACTGCGGGCACCGCACAGCAGCCCAGCACAAGCCTCTGCCCAGGGATTGCCTGTGCGTGCTTGACCTCGACAAATGATACCTTGACAACGACAAGAGCCAGAACAAAGAGAATTTTGAAATTTGCCTTTCGTATTTTAAACAGAAAGAAGGTGGAGCATAAGTAAGTGTTCGGTCGTTTCAAGAGCTAGTTGTGTGCCACACGCTGTAACCACGTAACAGGCAACTCCTGTTTCCCTGGTCTTTTCTCCCTCACAACTTCCAAGCAACACTGCAACAGATGTAGATAAAAAAAGATTATTTCTAATACATTAAAGGAATACCCTGACTGATTAAAGAACCCAAACTCCCCCACCTCTCAAAAAATTTAAATAGATCTTGGTTACAGAGACACATACCAGAACCGACAAAAAAAGAGAAGTAGAGATAGTGGGAACAGAAGGAGGAGGGGAAAGGGATTTTTCGTCTCTTCTTTTCACATGACTATGACGTGCTTTGCAATCTTTAGATGACTGAGAAAGCCACAACCCTCTTTAATAACAACTTCTTCCTTGTGAGCTACACCAGGGCTGGGAAGACCTTTCCAAGAATGAAGTGTCTCTTCTCTGGAGGCACTGCGGGATCTCTTTGCCCGTCCTGTGCCTCAACTAAAGTTTGCTGTCTTCCAAAATTCCCGATACCGAGAGGGTGTGCATATACATATATATTCTCTGTGTGTATACACATATGTAAGTACATACATGGGAATTTCTCCAACAGGCACACAAAAAAGGCACTGATCAATTATGAAGTGATATCCTTTGATGTTCTGCCTATAAAGAAATACATGGGCCTGCTTACATATGCCACACGCACCATTTCAGACCTCTGCACAGGTATAGGAATAGAAGAGCGAGAGACCACGTTGCTGTGGTTATACAAAAAAATATGTAGTTTCCCAGAAGTGTCCAAGTATCAGCTCCTGGGAAACCCAGGCAACCTGTGGCAACGGAGAGGTCACCCCCCTCTGCCTCTTTCCCCCACTGCTAAGGAGCAGTGACCGCCAGAAGCTGACCAGGGTTGATCCCAGCTGGTGGATCCCCCTGCACAGCCTGGCACTGGGACTCGGCTAACATCTGGGACTCAGCAGTCCAAATCTTTCAAATAAAATAACCAAAAGATAGCAGCCACCTGAGTTTATACACGCGACATTAACAATAAGCTGGACAGCCCTTGCATGGATAATTGCATCTCCACTCCAGAAAGTCATCTTCAGGCACTTTAATAAGGGGAGGGAAAAAGATACAGGAAAAAAAGTGACTCGTTTCAGAAGCGTGCTCCCCATGATTACACAGAAACAACTGCTTGCTTTTATCAGGATTTATAAAAGCTTACGTTGTGGGTTTGTCGGGGGTTCCCCATTTTAAGCAATCATTCCGTAAACAAAACAGTCATTGGGCTGGTACAGAGAGAAAGATGGGAAAAGACTGACCCCAGAAGACTACAGTGTTGGTCTTTCCTCAGTATTTCTAATCTAAAAATAGGTTTTAAAGGGCTTAGCAGTACCACCAGGCTTTCAAGCCCCATGTTAAATCAGGACCTTCTGAAGTCCTCTCTTCCTGCCAGTGCCAGTTCAGCTCATGAGAGTAGCACAACCCGCAACAGTACGAAGCCTTTCACAATTTGGCATTTTTATGCTGCGATATTTTTAAAACCAGATTCAAGAACTGGAAATATACACATTTATTCACTTTAAAACACTGTGGGGCTTTTTGTCCTCTAGAGAGGCATGAAGGGAAGGACAAAAGTAGGCAGTGTCTAAGGCAGCACGGGAGAGCTGCTACACCCTGCAGCGCCCAAGAAAAGCAAGCATGGCCCCATGGCATCTTACGCTTGCAGATGACTAATGGTGCCTCTTGAAGTGGGCAAAGAAACTTATGCCGAGCTGCAACAAGGAGCCTTCTGTAACTTTCCATTTGTCAGTCCTTGCCATCCGAGTGCCGCCTGTGTTTGTCATAAAGCGATCAGTGAGTCCACACACGGGGTCTTAAACACATTATGCTAACAGTGGGGCCCGAGAGCTGATACTGCTACTCCCAACCAGCAGCTGCTCCAGGATTATCGCTTCCATGAAAAGCAACAGGTGCTCCTTCATAAAAAACAGACTTATTCTCCAAAGCAGTCTTCCTGGGGACCATTATCCACCAACACACATGCAGCCTGGACTGGATTCATTCTCCTCATACTCTCATTCCAAGGATTTTACAGAAAAAAAAAAAAATAAAAAATCATGGCTCTACTGCTGAAGCAAACATTATTTTGCAATACAAAAAATCCAAATCCAGTACTAAATACACACCACCTATATTGCATGCACACATTACACACTGACATCAAATTAAACACTACACATTTTAATGCAAGCTGCCTAATCATAAACTACAAAACCTACAACAACTAAATACAAAGTTACCAACAAAAATCTTTTGGTTTTTAATAAAGGAGAAATAAAGCCGAAAGAAACGTGGTTCAAAAAAGATCCTGTAAATCCTAATATGACAATTTTTCTTTAAGTTGCAGGGTGATACAATTTCAAGTTTCTGAACTTTTCCTGGTTATCAGAAGGATGAAAGTTACTCACAGTTACGGCTACACTCCTGGAGAACTAGAATATAACCACTGCTCCAAATACACAGAGCTACAATACATCAGCTAAAACTAAAAGGCTGAGGGGTTGGAAACATTAAGAAAAAGGGCAATGTGCCCTCAAGGAAGAGGAGATGCCAGGCCCAGAGCCGGTGAAATAACTAATGGAAGTAGCTTTCAAACAAGTCCGCAGCACTCACTGCAAATCTTACTGACCCCAACGAGAGCAGATTACCTCCCACGTTACACCACTAAGAAACAAAACCACACAAGTTTTGCTGTGCTTTTGACTGCAACTCATACCCAGGTTTTTAAAACAATAAGTAGACCACAATACAGTAAAAAGTCAGCCCGGAAAAAGAAATAATAATAAAGAATTGAATGCTTCAAATTGCATACAATTGTTTACGATAACTTTTTGCATGTTCACCATTATCTTCAATAAACTTCAAAGCATTCAAGTCAAAGCTTTTTCCAAAAGAAAATAAGGCGCTGATACAAGAATACCGATTCCATCAAGAGCCATAAGAAGCACACGCTGTGACACCACTTGTTGCGCTGACAGCTCAAGCTGATGTATGAATTACTGAAAAAGACACAGAAATACCAAGCTCTTGATCTCCACCTGGTTATGACTTTTCTCAGCAGTCATGCTCACTCCCCACCCCACTGACATTTCCTAATTACAAGTATATTTCATATTTCATATACTTGTATTTTGTTTGATTTTACATGAAAAGGGAGACGACTGCTCTCTAAAAATTATTCTGAGCTGGTTTCACGGACTCTACCCCATAAACATTGCCTTAATTCATTCAGGCCAGTCACCAAAGCCACAGATATCTCTGCAGCAGAGAGTGAGAACACTATCGGCCGGTTCTGAATCAGCAGAGAAGCTGGCAGCCTTTCAAGTCATCCGAAAAAAAATGAGGTATCTGCACGGTATCTGCACAAAGGATAAACTTCAAAGTGCTCATCCAGAATTCCCTCTGGGAAAGAGATTGCATTTTTCACATGCTAATTCCAACTAATAACCGGTGGTAGGTGCTACTTATTTATAAAGTTCTAAATAAATTTTTAAAAGGAACTAACAAAATCCATGTTAAATACTAACCCCTTAGAGAAAGATACCATAATGATGCTCTACTGCACAGAAAAAGTATGTTCACTTCTTTTCAGCTACATTAAGGTTCAAAGAATCCCCAAGAGGATGATTCAGCAGTTAATATACATCTTTCAATATTAAACTGGTGAATCTCTTCCCTCGGACCACACACAATCACCACCCTCCTCTTATTTTTACATTTTTAAAGCATGAAAAACACTCAGTCACAAGTCAGAAGAGAAAACTTTTCATTATTTGTACTTTATGTACGAAAGGACTGATGCTCTGGCCGGTTCGAGTCCTGTTCTTTATTAACAGCATTGTGTTGGCTGCGGTCACCTGTACTTTGTCCCCAGCAACAGCACGTACGGCAGGGTCACTTCAGACTTGCTCCTGCTTCAAGGAGGAATGCACATGCTGAAATACGCAAAATTATATTTTACAATACTAGGTTACAAAAGCTTGGAGGAGAACAATGAGGAAAAAAAACCAAATACAAACAACAAAACCAAAACATTAACTCATACATGGTCCCACAGAGACACTAATTATTTTATAGAATGGTTTATGTTGGAAGGGACCTTGAGGATCATCCAGTTCCACCCCCCTGCCAAGGGCAGGGACACCTCCCACCAGCCCAGGGTGCCCAAGGCCACGTCCAGCCTGGCCTTGAACACCTCCACGGATGGAGTTCCACAACTTCTCTGGGTAACCTGGGCCAGTGCCTCACCACCCTCAGAGTGAAAAATTTCTTCCTAATATTTAATCTAAATCTGCCTTCTTCCAGTTTGAAGCCATTCCCCCTCTTCCTATCCCTACATGCCCTAGGAAAAAGTCCTTCCCCAGCTTTCCAGGACATTAAGCACCTCAAAACCCCCGCCGAGGACCTCAGTTTCCAGCTTGTCTTGTACCTGTATGCTGAATTCCCTGCATGGGAAGGCACGGGAGCCCTGGGAGCCACAAGCCAGGCAGGGTTTTCAGGCTACCCTCTTCCAGACCGGCCGGTGTGGATCCTACCGCACATACATTTGATGTGAATATTTCAAACGTTTGTTCAGCAGAATTACAGACTTTATGTTAATTTGAGAAGGTTTTGACAGAAGCAACAACCCTTTGAACGTGGACGACATACACCTAGGTTGAAATGAAAAAAGAGGATTTGGTGGTTTTGTTATTTTAATATCTTACACTTTATTCCTGCATCCTGTAGCAGCACTAGCAAGACTATCAGAGACCCATATAAAAGCAACATCTTTGTTTTGCAACCAATTTCCATTTCAAAGCAGCAAATCTAGACATCACTGTTTGAATGATTTCTTAAATCTCATTTCCATCTGCCAAGCAGAGAAGTAACCTGCTTCTTCTGTTCTGTACTGTGAAAGCTTCCAACCTACAGATCCGTTTGATAAAGGCATGAAAACAAAGTATACATATGCTCCCCAGGGCTTTTTGCTAAAGAGTTGATTTGCATTAGGCATTACAAATTAGCCTTTTTCAAATGAATGCAAAATCCCTAATTTACTCCGTGCACATATTTAACAGATTATTAAATTCATAATATTGGATAGAAGAAAATACATGAATTGCAACTGCTGTTTTGGACAGGGTTGTCATGGAGTGATCCTAACCACACGAGCAGTTTCAGAAAGAAAAAAAGAGGCTTTAATAAACACTCATACTGCTAAAATACTATTCCTGAAGGAAAGCTACAGCCGGCCACAGGTACACTGAGAGAGTGCAATCTCTTCCTCACTCGGTCTGTCCTGGGTATTTTTTGTCTGTATGGCTGTTGTGCAGCCAGACAGAAAATAACGTCAAACCTCCATGCTATTCCTCGCTTTTGGCCATGTTTCTAATCTGCCTTTGGAAGCAGCTATATTGCTTAAACACCTTGGTAGATTTAAGCACTCCAAATAAACAAACACAAGGTATGCAGGGGAAGCTGGTTCACTTCATACACTTCCACTTATTTCAAAGTTCTAAATGGAGACATGTGATTCCTAAGCCTTTAACCACAGAAGTAACAAAAGCCATGCTCATAAAAAATTAAATACACATCCTATTTCGGCCACATCCTTCTCAGACATTTCTGCAAGCTGAAGTCAAGATTTCAACCCAAGTTGTCTACAATTAAGAAATGTACTATGAGAAACCCATTCCCCACGCCACAAGTTTAGCCCCAGGCACAGAAACTGCCGTAGCCCCAGGCACAGAAACTGCCGTAGCCTCATGTTTAGAGTTTTATTAATAATATTTTTTAAAAGAAAGCTGTATTAAGATGCTAGCCTAGAGCAACAGTCAACAAGTTAATTGTTTCCATGTAGTTTGCGAAGGCAACAAACACCAGAGGAACACACACGGTCTGCCCAAGCAGGAATATTGCCCTCTGCTATGTCGGCACCATTAATCCCTTCCTGCCCCCCCAGCTTTTTTCCAGCGAGACGGGCTCAGAGTCACCCGGTGTGATGTCAACGGTTATTTTGTGCCGATTACTGGAATCAAATCTCCAGACAGGATATATTTACAGCTGTCTACACTGTCCTACAATAAGCTGATGGATGACTCATCCTTTTCCCCCCTCAGCTGGAGTCACTGGAAGCAGGCTGGGGGGGCCGGGCTCCCTCCCCCCCGCCACGGGAGACTCCTGCACGGGGAGAGGGCACCTGCAAAGATCTTGCTCTGTCTGTAAAATACATCAGAACTCAAGTCTTTACCTGTGTATGCAAAATTAATCGTAGAAAATTTATCATTTTTAAGATTTCAGTATACGTAAACCCACCAATAAACAGGCATTTATTTTGACGTTGCAGTACCTGTGTGCTTGCAAAGGCTGACACCCCAGCGCCAGGAGCGCACGTCCCCTTGCTGCGCACGTTAAACAGAATACAAGAAATTAAAAATCAATGATTACACAGGTAAATATACCACAGGAAGATGACATGTCAGTAGGAACAAAAACTGGACTTTTTCCATCACCCATCTAGATGGTGCAGATTTGCCAGCAGAATAAAAATATGACCAGATGATGGGCTGATAGCACAGACTGAGTGACAGAGACTGTCAACTCAGCAAGTCTGCAGGCAAAAAGTACGTCTGCTCCTTGTGTCAATGGGGAAGGATGCGAGTTTTCATTATCACAGACAAATTTAAAAGAGGGCAAGTGTATTCATAGCATGCCTGCCTCTCATTTCTGTCAGCATCAGCAAAATAACATTTGATGAAAGACTGAAGCCAGTTTGTTGGGTTTTTTTTTTACAACCAGATAAGTCAGTTTATAATCACAGCTGATTATCTTAATATATGGTGTACCAACAGAGGAGCGAGTCTTTCGCAAGCTCCGTCAACGCTACTGAATCAGCTGCATCAGTACGACGAGCGTGTCACCAACTTCTGCCACCAGTAGGTTGGTCTCTTTCTACAGACTCGGGCCAGGCACCAGGAAGTCCTCGAGTACTTTAAAGCATGCGCCCACATGCCACCGACTTCCAATCAATTTAGGTACATATTTGAAGAATTTGCTAAATAGAGATGATGCCCTGAACTTAGATTGGTGTGCAGTACACAGCCACCCCATTAGCACTTTCAGCTCTTCTCATTATCCACACATGCCTTTGCTGAAGGAAACACGAGGACACTGAAGTTTGACTTCTGGACTATACTGGTGCCCATAAGCATTGGGTGAACGGCTTCTGGGTAAACATACAAATAGTTTCTGCATGAACTTCTTGAGCAATACAAGGAAGCCCTGGAGCGGTTTGTAGTATAATGTGGAACTAGAATCTTTAATACTGAATAAAATACAACATCGTGTCCTATGTGGAAGGCATCCAACACATTTGTATTGATTGCAGGGTTCTTCAGTTTGCTGAAGAACAAGTTTGCTTGTTTATGGTTTAAGCCCTTGTCTGAAGTCAAACCAGAGCTGGTAAACTACTCCATCAAGACAAGACTTAGTCTACCAAAACAACTTCTCTTGAAATAAATTATATATGGGGGGGGGGGATCCGTACCAGAATGGCTTTCCTCATTTCTTAGTACCTCATTTGCCAGTTCAGGGAATTACTCAGAAACCACTACAAAACAACAAACAACATGGAAGAGAAGTCTCACTTATCTTTACCACCTTGCCATATAAAACAAGGAAAGCACCATGCTATTTAATCTGGAAATGCTACCTGAAGCATACCTTCCATCAACAAAATGGCAGTTTAAACACATATTTAGCCATCTTGTACTCTTTCATACACTTCACAACGACCTGCTGAGTAGAACGACATGCTTGAACTTTTTCCCAACTGATTATTCATTGACAAAGCTACACTCGTATGTCATCAGTTGTGGGAATCCTACTACGTGATGGGTGCAGATTTGATAAATGAACATTGCTTCAGTCAGCCTAGAAGCCTAAAATAAAAGAAGATCTCATAAATGTGTTACTTGCCTTCCTAGTGTAAGGAACCAAAGTGGCAAGGGGAAAAAAGGGCTAAACTTGAGTCTAAGAAAAAAAAAAATATCAAAATTCATAAATTGAAGAGAACAAATGTTCAAAGGGCTTCTCTTAAGCAGTTTTAGGTGAAGACCACATCTATAAATCCTTATTCTTTATGTACTATCCAGATTATGTTAGGAAAATCAACATTCAGATTAATCTGTACTAGAACGATGGATTAACAGTAACAGCAGTAACACTTTTGAAGTATTTGCTACATAGGAATGCTGCATCTTGAACACAAAGCTTACAGTACCATACAGATGAGCAAAAAGCTTCATCTGAAATCTCTTTCTCTTTTTAAAAAAGGAAAAAATGCAATTGTATGTTAAAAACTCCAGTTCTTGCAGATTATCGTCCCAAATGCATGTTTGCTACAAATGTTTGAATGTATATTTATAGTATACAAAAGAAAATCAAATTATACAAATAAACACATCAATACTGTTTTTTAAATACTTAATACCCAGGGTAAACAAAATCAAGCAGGTGTTCAGACTTCGCAAATTTTGAATACTGAATTAAATGCTTACTGTCAGCCTTCAAGGGAAGTTTTGTCAACCAAAATTGCAGCTTATAAAGTCCATTCCTTGCTTAACTACAAGTGGCAAACATTCCCAAATGCTTTCTAGAGCACCATGGAATCACCATCTCCTTTTGAATATGCTCCTGACTCTGACTTGGATCATTTCTGCTAAGTCACGGCATTTCCTTGCCATCTGCAAAGGCGCAGGCAAGCTAAAGTTATTCCTCCTTTCTGAAGGCAGTTTAAAGGACTCCACTGATCCTCTCAAAGGACACGGCGAACTTGGCACCAGCAAACAAAAGTGCTGATTTTCTCTGACTGAAGGAGAACAGCCAAGGAAATAGCACATAGAAGAATTAACAATTCTTCTCACAGGCTACCCCATGGAAGGAAAAAAAAACCAAAAAAAAACCAAACCAAACCAAAAAAAACAAACAACAACAAACACCAAACCCGAACCACCCAACTAACAACCTCATTTCCAGACACAATAAACTACTGATATTACAACCTATTTAGCATAGTAATACAACCAGTATAGTCCTAAGCACTAACCTGTCTTTGCAGTACAACTTACTTTGCTCCAGGGGATATCAATTTTATTGCATGGCTATAATTTAGGGAGCCATCTGAAGTAATGACAAAATTTTGCTAATTAGCCTACTCACTTCTAGATGCGACTTCAAGGTCACAACTAGAATCTGCATCAAACTGAAATTCCTAAAAGAAATCTCTTACTGCCGAGAGTTAAATTATCTTTCCACTCCCCTCCCCAAACAAACAAACAAAAAAAAGATCAATTCTTTATGTGGCCCATATTGCATTATTGATGTAGAGATGACATAAAATATCCATAATCCCATTAGCTGCTGTCTAAAAGAAATGTTAGCAAGTATGCGATCTTTAATGACAAAAGGACAAGAATCCCGCGGTGCCGCCCTCGGGGGGAGCCCGCTCACAACAGCCAGCCCCGACTCCTGACAAGGAGCCCATGAGACCCGCTCTCGCCCACCCAGCCGGGCATTAGTCAAGGGCCTCGAGGCTTTGCAGACCAAAAATCCGTCACATCTTTTATGCCTCATCCAGCCAGCCGTGTAAATCACCCAGTATTAAAGGTTACTTCGCAACATATGTTCCTGAAAACCTTTCACTTCCCGATCTCATACGGAGGGAAAGACTGCGGGCTGCTCGCTGCGCCCCAGAGCCAAAGGAACACCAGCCTCCGCTCATTTTCCATTTCTAAAACCCAGAACGGAACAGCCACATCATGTTGTCGCAGCTATAAACCTGCTCTGAGTAGCAACAGGCGAGTAACCTCGGCTGCCATAGCTACAAACTACGCAAGCGACTACAGGTGGCATTTCAGAGGTACTCAATTGTACTCCCACTGAAAAATCAGGCCCGGAGCTGCCCCGGCTGCGGCAGAACAAAGCCAAATCAGCATTTGCTTCTGCTGAGCCTGAATGAGTCTCAGCAGCCCGAAGAATCAAAATCACCCAACTTTGACCCCGCATAGCAACGGCCACAATCTCACCCTGCAAACCCCCCATCAGATCCAATAAATGGAACACAGTTTTATCAATGTAGATGAACTTAAATTAAAAAAAAAAAAAAAAAAGAGTCCACAACCAGGGGAATTTACTGCATATTCCCTGATAAAGTATTCCAAATTACCCTCGCTATTAAAACATGCAACTTACTTCCAGTTCATATTTTCCTTCTAACCAGCAGATCCTTCTGGGCCCTGGGCATATTAACTGAAAGAGCTCTTTCTCATCGTTTTTCCTCCTTGAACACAAACTCCTGAACCGCGATGCGGTTCCTGGCCGAAGGAGCACTCGGCGAGAAGTGAACCATGCAGGGAAGGGAGCGAGGCTGCCGACAGCTGCAGTACAGAGGGCAACCTTGCCTCTGATGGACAAAGACAGAAGCTTCCAAGCTTAAGAACATTGCTTTTTTTAATTTATATATATCTATATAGATATGTAGATGTATGGAGAGCGAGAAAAATCTGATATAGGAGTTGATGTGGAGTTTTCTAACAAAAAGGAACAAATAAGGCCCAAGTGTGATTTTTAAGAAAAACATGCATTTCAATAGTTTGAGTAAGTTTTAATGAGGATTTATGGTTTGCTGGTTGGTTTACACATACTTTTAAAATCTCACATTGAAGGTACACATTTCAACTGTAATGGAAAAACGTGTGGATTCACCCACAAATTTTTCCCCTCACGGGAAACAGTAATCATTCACCTACAGGAACCACTTGTCAAGGGAGGTGCACTAAAACTTCACTTAAAAAGTCAAAGAATAGAAATTTTATTTCTCCCCAGGTGCACTTTGTAGATTTGTTCTATACGACAATGGGATGCACAGTGCCTGCAGGCAGACCCTGAGCAAGGACGCGAATCCCAAGGAACCCCAACAGCTGAAGAGAGAGATGCAAATCCTGAACCCGGCGAGGTCCTGGTGTTTAGTTTGGCCTCATCCCAACACAAGCTTTTTACCTAAAGAAGTGCCAAGCTTTTTTCCTCGTCTTATGAACTTTCTAGGAGCACACGGCCACGTTAGCTCTACAGTAATCGTAGCTACCTAAAACAAGACAGACACAACTATTTTCTCCACAAAGCTTCTTTGTAATAAAGCAGCGTCAAGCAGGAAGTGAAATAATAGTCTGTGTTTCTCATACAGTAGTACTCTAGTCAAAGGATTTTTGTAGTAAAATTTAATAGCAAATAAAACTTTGCACTAACAGCTGATGCAACAAACAAATGCTTCAAAACCAAAAAAAAAACCACGAACGTACACCAACAAAAATAAGCATCGGATAAAACTGATTCTTATAAAAAAGCCTCTTATGTCCATTTTCAGTGTTTCTTACAGGACTTTTTCAAATGGACATCAGCATATTTTAATGGGAGTCAATCCCAATATGAAGCTCAAAAGAGTTTCTTAATGAACTCACGTGTAATATTTCCAAAGTCATGCTATACCCAAAAGTGACCATACTGTCAAGTTACCATTCTCTCTCTGCAGTCCCGGAATCATTAGTTTCAATAAAATATTATACATTATGCTACTCAGACACTTCAGGACAAGAGCGTTATAAATAAGGCAAAGAATTACGCTATGTGATTTTACAGGCTCTTTTTCCCCCTTGAAGCTTAACTCGGTATGGTTGACACAGCACCAGTAACTAAACTTAGCTCCTCTGCCCTGTAAGCAATCTAGTCAAGTATTAGATGTCCTTGGACAACACCGATGCATTAAGTCTCTTCTTATCTTGCGGCTGCAAAGTTTGCTTACTTTCAACATTTTCATTTTCCCAAAGGAAAGCAAATTCTACGCTTGTGAAGGATGAAAACCGCGAACTATGGCCAGAACACCAACACTGACCCCAAAGTACACATAGCACAGATGGGGGGGGGGGGGAAGAGGGGGGAAAAGAAGAGGAGGATCACCATTTCCTTCAAATGCACCCCTCTTGGGCTTATCAACTAAGACTACTAGAGATGATTATTAAGGCAACTGACAACAAACCCAAAGCATCAACATTAAAAGGAAAGCAGCATTTTCCAGAGCCAAGTCCTTTGTGTGACGTGCACAACATGTTATCAATTCCCTTCCTGGATATTTTTGGCACTTTAATGAGACCTTAGTATCAGGAAAGAACATGAAGTGTTTCAAAGCCTGAACATCATCACAGCACTGTTAAGTTATAATTTAAGAGGTCAATTTCTCTCAGTAAACCAGCAGCAGGGAGCATACAGGGAGGATTGGGTAGACCATAGTGTCAAGCTACACTCCATATTTAAAATAACACTTGGGAGAAGAGAGCACAAAAGTAATAAAATAGTAAAGGTACAGAGTTCAGGTAACTCCTTTAGAAGATGACACACTTGGCTCCAAAATAGATCTTAGTGCAGAAATTACGAGTTTAACTGAAGAGTGGAAAAGCCTGACGGGTGAACCAGATACCAAGTAGAATTTCTCTTGATGTATTGGACTGTATAACGCTCTGCAAACCTCAGGAACCAGAGAAACTAGTCAGAGGGCACAGACAGCTGCTCAAATTGTCACCTAATACACTGGCTGGCCCAGTGCACTGGCTGCATCGGCACCACGCTGATTTACAGCAACTGAGGGGGGGCCCACTGCATCTGTTGTCTCAGAAGCAGAAAGCCTCCTACGTGAAAGTGAACAAAGCATTGAAATAAATAAATTTTAAATACCATGCTTCTGGTACGGTTTTAAACCATTGCGCAGAAGCTACTACAAAGTTTTCCTGCTCCGCAAATTAAAAGCCACAGGTTTTGGGGTGGTGGTGTTTTATTGTTTTGGGGTGGGATTTTTTTTAAGAACTTATCACTAGGTGCCAACAGCAAAACAGCCCTGGTTCACTCACTCTCTCACACAAAATTAAACATCAAAAACACACATTGCTTTCACATGTCACTTAAAACATTTAATTTTCCTCTGAAATAGATTACTTTTTTTTTTTTGTCCCCCATAGGTCAACTGCTGACCTCCCCAACACTCTCCAGTGCCACTGTCCGACAATAAACAGGCCCAGGAGGTTTGCTGAAAGCACAAGCTTGTTGGACATCTGGTGCTGTTGAAAGATAAAACATGGAAGAAAGAAGGCAGGGGGTAGTGGTCTCATTCTGGGCTGGGAGAAGACTTGGTTACCTACTATAAGACCTTGCCAAAGTTGGGCAGTTTGGGATCTTAAGCTCCAATTCAGGGAATAATGAGAGAGTGACCTTCTGTAATGGACTGGATCGATGCATGTCAAATAGATTAAGCTTGCTGGCAGATACGTCAATCTGCAAATGAACTACTCCAAGGTTGTTCAATGATTCAAGGTATCCGTTAACTACTTTTTCTTTAAAACTCAGTATCTTTTTTTAATAAACTTTTCAGGATTAAAAGAGAGGTTAAAAAGGAGTGCTTTTTTCTTCTTACAGTCCATCTTTTTTAGATAGCAAAGTGTTGCTAATAGCTTGACTGGAACACTATTTTGGTGATGTATTTGTTAGTGATGTTTTGGGGCAGGGGAAGATTTGCAACAAAGAGAGAGCCATACCAACTTCACCGTCTGCCAAAAAGCTACCCTGATGCTTCACTCCCTGCCTTCAGATTCAGTAGCAATTACGTTCCACAGCCAGTCCGCTGAGACCAAACCTGCCCCCATGCTGGCAGCAACAGCATGCAACAACGCAAGGCAAGAGGCAGCTTTTGTCATATGCTACACAACGCTTTAGGGATATATTACAGAGCATCAGTCTCCAAATCTAAGCAGAAACAAGACAAAGAAGGCCAGTGTCAGCTGCCAAACATTTAGGATATAAATACACAACCTTTAAAAGGAATCAATCCATGTATACATAGTGGAAGCAAACCAGAAAGGGCAAGTTTGCCATAAACTCAGACAAAAGTCACCTGAAGTGAATCATTTCAAGGGTACATATCAGCAATTTTAGCAATATCAGTTTCTACCCGTTTTCTAAATACAACTCCTTTTTCAGATACTGTACTAGTTATGTGATCAGTGCTAACCTGCTAGCATAACTCTCAAAGTTGTGTTTAATCAGGCAGCTATAAAAATAGTCAGCAGGCCGCATTTGCTTCCCTTGCTATCCTGAGGCACTGGTGATGGGCTTCAGTAACAGCTGGATTTTTAGATCAGACCTAATAAGGTACTCCATTCTAAACACAACATTTTCCTTCTTTACAGGTTGGGCTGTATCTAGGAGGGAGGGAGGGAAGGAGGGAGGGAGGGAGGGAGGGAGGGAGGGAGGGAGGGAGGGAGGGAGGGAAGGAGGGAGCAAAATAACTGCTGCTTTTTCTCAGCAGGGAAGGTTTCACATTTACAGTGTGTTTGTGATGACCAGTTCTGAATGAATGATCGGTGAGTGGCTATAAGGATACCTGCAAACAACATGTACAGCTTCCTTTCGGGTTTAAAGGTTACATAAATATGAACAGATGCCCACATTCAGCTCAAGAAAAAAGGTGGAATTAACTCCACTATCGAGCAACAGCAGGACTTCTGACATGGTCTAATCTTTATTGAGGGCAGTTTTTAGGCTTACCTATAATAATCCATTTTAAGCTGTTTCCATTTTAAGTTGTTGAAACTATTTTATAAACTGTGTCTGACAAAAACTTGTTTTTAGACTCCTGGAACTATGTTAAGCATTTAGCTGGTAATGGAAAACACATGTGAGAAATAGAATATCAAATAATTCTAACAGTAGTATTTCCATACTTTATTTTAATCTTACTCATAGAGGCGAAGTGGAAACAAAATTCACCTTATATGACCAGACAAGCTAGTCCTGTAATCCTTGCTGCAACTCATATAACAGCTTCAGTGCTCTTCAAAATTACTTGACATTTTACTTAATACAAGTTATGCTTGCTCTGCTATCAGAGATCATTATACGTAGAGCCACAAATTCACTTCTGTTACCTTTCCGCATTTTAGTTTTCATAAACATATAGCTAAATCTTGTATTTATTTTAATATACAAGGAAGTGCCATATGAAATTTCAACTTTTTTTATGAGCAGATAATTTTATTACAGTTTACCTAACACCATTTTGGTTTCCATTTTCTGACATTTCCTGTGCTGAAGGATGTAACTGGACTGCCACGTTCAACCAATATCAGTAGATCCTTTATGAATATATTTAATCCCTTTTTGAACCCATTTATACTTTTGATTTTCCAATGATTCATAGGACTGATTTTTTTTTAATATAGGATTATTTTTTTTCAAATAAGGCACCTGATATTTCACTGAAACACTTCAGTCATCAGATTTTGACACGAGACCTTCCATAGTCACTTTTTCTGTGCCATTTATGAATGCATAGACTTTTTTTAATATTCTCTGCAGTTATTTCTTTTCCAGGCTGAAGAGTTAAGCCAAAACAAACCAAAGGAGGTGGCTTGTCACATAACACATATGTAAGCTGTCACAACGTGCTCTAGATGCAAAAAGCTTACACAGATCCACAAAAGGAAACTAGAGATTTTAGGAAACTAACTATTAAGCATTACTAAAGACAGCTACATCTGGCTAAGTAAATCACTAAAATCCAGATGATTAGAGGCTAAGGGATCTCCCAGATGAAATATGCTTCATAGGGTGATCCCTATTCTTTCCCTGATTCCTATAAGCTTACCCGGTTCCCATACTCTCCTCTTAGCCACCTATTAATTGTCATTATTGAAGAGTGGACACCGAGCTAGGTGGACCATCAATCAGATGCAGGTTTATTTATTCTTTCCTTGTGCAGAAGCCATACTTTCCTTCTTATCCAGCATATTAAATTTTAGCATTTATTTAGTTTAGTATTTATTTACTTATTTTTATATGTGGGGAGCAGTGGTAGAGGCAGACAGGTATGGCCAACAAGAGCACACAGTACTCGAGATACAAGCTGGCCACAATAACGTAACCAGGTTTCCCGTTCTGTTCCAATTCACATCATCATATTCACCCTTTGGATCAATCATCATTGATATTTTCATAATATTCTGCACAATGCCGCCAGGATCTCTTTCCAGGTGGCAACAGCTCACTGTGCACAGCAATTCTTCACATGCTACATACAGGCAGATTTGCTCCCCTCATCCCTGTCCTCCACTACACATTACCGGGCACACAACATCGTTGAATTTCACCTACCACTTCGTCGTCCAGTTGTTAAGTACTGCAGGACTCTTCTACAACTCTTCTTGGAGTCCAGTTTAGGTTTATCCACCTTGAAAATATTTGTGCATTTTTTGATCTTACTAATAATCTCCTTCCAACTTAAAATCTCACCATTTGCTTCCATCTTTTGCTGCCCATCATTTGAAAAAGTTCCCTAAAGAACTCTACAACTTTAAAAATGCACGAGTTTCTCAGCAGGGATGCTTTCGTCAGATTCTGTGAAGTGTCTGGAATTTCAAAACCTAGTGGATTGCTCTGACTCCCACATGTGTTACCCCCTTCAGAGAACTCTGAAAAGCATTACGCTAACTCCTGCCCATAAAATGATCACAATTCTCATCATACATATTCACCTGCCTAATAATTCTATTCTTTATTACAGTTTCTAGTAGCAGAAGCCCAAATTATTCTTAAATTTTTGATTTAATCTTCATCTGAACACTAGATCTCCAGCCTGGATAAATGAGAAACAAAAACTACATGAGTTTCCCTCTGTAATGGAACATATTGTACATAATGTTGACTAGATAATTGAAAATACACTTGTTTTCTCAACTGGAACATCTAGATAAATTGAAAAGCACTGCAGAAGTAGGTCTGAGGCCTCAATGGAAGAGGCATGAAAATTTCTGTAGTCTGAGCACGAAAAGTGCCAGTTGAAGTGCTGCAGAGTCACCATTCCAGTGGTGGAAGTTCTGGTTTCATACAGTTGTTATTTAAAAGGGACTGAACTCAAGTTGCAATGGCTGAAAAGACACCTAAATCCTTCTATACGAAGACTCTAAATAAGCATTCATCAAAACCACCACTGCTACCAGTCATTTTGTTCAACACTATCATTTGAGTACACATTTCAGCAGCAAATAGGCAATGAAAACGAATCCCTGGTCTCTCAATAGCCAAAAGGAGGTCAATTTAACACTGCTTTCAGGACCAACAGCACACTGCTGCTCGTGGAGTCTCGCACTGCGGAGCGTGTTAGAGCCGTGTGTTACACACTCACTCACTGCGTTCCTGTAGCCGCACTGAATTCCAAGGCTCGGCTGGCAGCACCCAAACAGCGAGGAGCAGTGGAGGTCGTGAGTGACCCAGCTGGTGGCATGCCAGGAGGTCCGGCAATCGGAGCAATGGCCAACACTGGGCAATACAGACCACCGGAGACAGCGGTTCAGCACAAGATTGAGAAACAAGTCAAAAGGACGCGTACTGCTCACCACCTGCTGAACAGCAAATCCCTGGACACGCACAACTGTAAGGGACATCCAGGAAATGCCTACAGGGACGCTACACTTAATGACTACACCTCCTAATGTACTTCAGGGCACATATCTTTGTCAGCCTAATTAAAATCAGAAATCATTTACTGTTCGCTGTTTTTCCTGTGAGGCAGGAAACAACCAGATACTGATGGCAGGAGAAGTGCTCCAGAGGGCACTGAATTCCCTCCTACGATTACCTACCAAAAGGGGTAGTAACATCTTTGGAGACTGCCATCTGCACCACACAATTACGGGTTTAATGAAGCAGTTGGTTTCACTTTTTCAAAAATAGCTGAATGTGTTTTATGAGAGTTTCAAGATAGGCCCTAAAATGGAGAAGAGTGAAATATATGTATTAATTCATCTTGGATGGCCCATGTGAGGCATGGATGCTTTGACTCTGTCTGCAGAAGCTTAGTTGTAAAATTATAATGTAGCCAAATGTGGAAGTCATTACCTAAAAAACAGATAAAGGTCTGGAAATATTACAGGTCTAATCCTGCTGAATCCAGTACTTTTCATTCTTGGGAAATGTCATGTAACACCAAACATCGGCCCTAATGTGAAAAAGGCTCCATTTGCCTACCAATTTATTGCAATCCAGGTAAAAGAGAAAAGCAAGCTGCCAAACCAAGTCAAGAAGTCCTTAAGAAACTCTGTGACCGAGACCAACTTTGACACAGAAAGAGAAGCAAAGCAGGTCCTTCCCAGCATGAGCAGTAAGAAGGTCCAGAAGGGCCTTCAGTCAGCATCTCCCACACCTACCAGCTGAAAATTCTCCTCTTTGGCAGCTTCCTATTCTGCAAGGTAACGGTTGAAGGAGTGCTCTACAACTTACTCAGTTTTATCGTGATTTTCAACATTACACAAAACTAATGACTTCTTGACAGTCAGAGAAAATTGTTCTTTTAAAAAAAAAAAATTAAAGAGTTTATTTAGAGGATTAATTCAAATTTAAATGTGTTCAAGACACATCTAGACAGCTTTGCACAACTGCATTTTTATGATTCACTCGGCTTACACCCCATTTTCTTCAAAGGTCATTTCTCACTTTTTACCTCAAAAGACTATTTTTATACTGTTTCTGCAAAACAGCTGGCAGAATCAGCTGAACAGAGCCCATTTTTCAAATATGTAGGAATAGACAGTGTCATTTGCAGATTAATGAAAGACAAGAGAGGAAGTAAAAGATGGCTTGCAGCAGCCCACTCAGAAAAGGACAACACAGCACCCTTCTTTCCTGCCTCCTGAAAAAACAGTATTTTATAATACTCCCTGCAGAGAAACTAGAGAAACAGCCTTACCCGTACCTGCTGACTAGCAGGAGGCACTCCTCCATCACCAACTAAATCAGAGGGGACTTTTTGCACGAGGAGATACCGTTCACCAGCAGCCTGTGGATTTCAGACAAGCACACAGCATTACCGAGCTCCACAGAGGATCAGAATATTATTGTCAGATTAGCATTGGGAAATGGATTTACCATCTGCCTTTTTGGCTCAAAATCTTAATCCTAAAAGCTTGAATAACAAGGGGTTTGGGGGTTGGGTTTTGGTGGGGTTTGGTTTGTTTTGGTGGGTTGTTTTGGTTTTTTTTTTTTTGTTGTTCGTTTGGGTTTTTTTGTTTGTTTGGTGGTTTGGGTTTTTTTGTTTGGTTGGTTTTTTGGTTTTTTTTTTTTTACACTTAATGTGTGTTCTCATATTGGTTATATAAATGTGGTTTTCTTCTTTTCTTAGTACTAAGCAACTTCCCAAATAGAGAGAACATTCGATTATTACCATTTTCACCTCCTCTAAGAGCAGGTCAGTTCCTATCAAACACCTACTTTTATATATTACTTCAAATACTAACCACGCAGAGTTAGCAAAAGCTCTAGTTTAAAAGCCTAACCTCTTTTTTAGAAGTTAACACTGCAAAGGCAGTTGTGCACTGAGGAGAGAACATACGTAGAAGACTTCAAAATTAATGGCTTTTGGATCTACAGCTTACCCTGTTTATAAGGGTGACTAAACATACATGGGGAAAAATAGCAAATAATGACATTTGTTATTGCAATTGTCAACAATGTAAAAACAAACAATTGTACAAAATAGTAATTCAAGTCCCTCCTGCCTAATGATTATTAGCACGCTTTTTCCCTTTTCATATAGTCGTCTTCCTCCACCTGCGAAGATGACTTCATCTTCATGACACTACCAAAAACCCTCAGAGTCAGAATGCTCTCTGTGGGCGAGTTAGGATCTATGAATATAAAACGCACATATGTAAATACCACTTAATGGTAGAGCTCCTACTGAGTTTTGAGTATTTACATTTGCAAGTTGTTCTCTGAAGAGTATACGAAGGAAAACCGACGTCCTTACCAGATACGGTATTTTGTTATCTTTACCTAGGAAAATAAACCTTTTCCCTATTGAATATACCATGCTTACTGTAACAGTTTATTAAGATGTCTTATAAATTAAACAGGGAGAATTAAAGTGAATTTCTGTTAAACCACAACGACAATAATTCAGAATAGTGGGGAATAAGTGATTCAGCATACTATGGTAAAAGTGACGTTTAGATTTTATGCTCACTCATGTTTCATACACAAAATGTTTCTTGATATTTGCATTTTAAGAAGTTTCTAGCAACACAGAAATCTGGGGAACAGAAAGCAGATGGTGGTTCCAGCCGACGAGTCTGACGGGAAGTTACTTGGAGCTCCTGCGTTTGTTGACCAGCATGTTGAAGTGGGTTGCTGGGAAACCCATCCGCCACAACAAAATGGCTTTTCTTGCTCTGAAAGTAGCGCTATACGCGAAATGACGGGCCACTTCCACACCACTGTATTCCCCAATAGAAAATCCCTAACGCCAACAGCAAAACATTGGAGGGGAGGCCCCTCCAAGTGGATAGACATCCCCCTGTCCCAAAAGATAGGCTTTTTTTAGAAAGTTTTGGAAATAGTCAACCTTTAGCCAATTTCTACTGCAACTCCTTCTCAGCAGTGAGCTTTCACCTGCTAACTACTCCTGTGTGCAGCATGTCAAACATACCGCCCAACCAGCTAGGTTCTCACACCCAGTATCTCAACACCACACCAGACTCTGGACATCTAGGGAACCAGAGAAGCAGTATGTGGGCAAGAAGCCCAAGTACAGAACTGCTGCTGCTCCACAGCCAGAGAAGCCTCCGAAGGCACAAAGCCCTTTGGTACAAAGCCCAAACCATCTTTCTGTTTTGTTCCATCTCCATTCTGTTGTAAAGACAAGTTTATTTTCATTAATATTTTAAGATTATAGCTTATATATGCATTATGTATTAAAGGTGTTTGAAAAAATGGGCCAGAGGAAGCCTGGAAGTTCCTCTACATAAGTGATTTAGGGGAAAAAAAAAAAAAAAGGCATTCTCAGGAGGCTGCTGTTTGCATACAGATGCTAGCGTTGTTCATGCTACCAATTTACCAGAGTTTCATTTTGGAAATGTTGCCCAGGATGATGATAAAAGGCTACAACTCCAGGTATTTCAGGTACCTCAAGTTACATGTTGGATCTTGAAAATGTTGCATCACATACGATTTAGCTTCTGCTTTATTCTTCATCAATGGAATTATACAATGCCTTAAACTTCTTACTGGTCATCAGTTATACTTGGAAGTTAATAAAATTCTTTCAGAGGATACAAGATCTGTTACGTAGAGGCAACAGATTTAAATTTTTAGTAAGTCTTCAGAAAATTAAAGAAAAAGAATTTTAAAAACATAAGTCAATCACGAATTAAGAATATTTCAATCAGAAAAATCTCCAGGGTTAACTCAGCCTCTCGGATCCAGAAACATTAACAGTTTACTCATTTCTACTCAAATTGAGTAGTGCAGTTGGAAAGTCATGAATGACAAAAGAGCCTGCGAGATGCCAGTAACAGTGATTCCTGTAAAATTCATACCGAAAACACAGCAAACATTTGTCAAGTTCTCTGACTTAGACAGGCTCTTAGTTTGACTTACAAAACCAAGCAGTTACCAGCAGTCAGGAAAGTCCAGCACAGCTGTGCTTAACACCAGGAGAGGCCAGGTGAATTTTCACTCCCTATCACACAGCTGGGGTTGG
The DNA here is from genome assembly GCA_017639485.1 of Pluvialis apricaria. NCBI lineage: Eukaryota > Metazoa > Chordata > Aves > Charadriiformes > Charadriidae > Pluvialis > Pluvialis apricaria. The sequence continues at coordinate 30,542,315 of CM030014.1, forward strand.
AATCTGAGCTCCTGTGCTCCTGCCAGAAAAACTGCTGATGAAAGTAAAGAGAGTAAAGTAGGGATGTTTGGTGAATTCAGGAGCTTGGACAGTCCTGACCTTTCTTTTCCACATGCTACTTGGCTTACTACATCAAGGCTTACTTCCTTCTGTGAAAATCTCAGCATCTTTCCTTTTTTAACCCTCTCACCCTACTGCTCTGCCTTCTCGCTCCCTTCTAAGCACTAGTGCCTTCTTCACATTTGCTCTTTCATATGTACCTTCCTAGATCTTGCTGGCACTTCTCACTTTACCTCCTACTTTTCCTCCTCCCTTGACACACATTTCGTTCTGTTGCCTGTGGGTCATCTGTCTCATGATAGCGTTCATTCTTTGTACACTATAGCCCTTTGTCCAGTGGCCCGTCCCCACAACTTTAACTGAAAAGTAAGGCATGTGTTACCATTACTTCCCTTCCCCAGACAAGCAAATACCACCGAAGCTGGTTTTTTTTAACGTAAAAGCACTGCAATTAGTCCCCTGAAGTCTCCATGCACCATGTGAAGCTATCCTCCTTTCCCAAATGTGTCATGAACAAATTATTTAGAAGTACAAAAGGATTGGCTGTAACCAAATACCAACGTACACTTAATGGACTGCAGATTTTGCAGGATGTTTAAAGTTTCCCCTCTGATCTCTCTGAACTTTGGCCTTCATTTGTTTATACAGGCAGAGGCCAATAGGTCGTACCACTAAAATCAGCAAATTGTTTACACATATGGCAAGCACGCACCCATCGGTAATGTAGTCATGGTGACAACCATACACAGCACATTAAAGCAATGGCTTTCGTTAAAATAACAAAGATACAGTGAGCCCACATACGTGATGAGGAGACCTTCCAGGGCAATGAAATTCAGTATGGACTAAGAAATGAACTGGCATTTCTTCAGAAGCCAACGCACACGTTCCAGGCCAGTCTAACCCAAGTCACTCACTGTAACAGTGCTTGTTTCATAAAAAAGTGGCAGCCTTTGACATCATCAGTGTAAAAATGTTATAAATGTGTAAGTGCAAGTGCTAAATCAGCACTGTGGCAGTTAATACTGCAAAGAATATAAAAGTTCAGAAAGCGCGGCTGGAAGAGAAGCTGCCGCTGAAGGCACGTGAGCTCCAAGCACGCTGCTGGGCTGCCTGCCTTTTGAACCCCGGATCCCGCTATGGTGCCTGTGCCTGGATGATGCATTTCACCAGAGGCAACTTACTGGGGAAAATTTTTGTTCAGTAAAACTACATTATTTTCATAATACCTATGCTAGCTTTAAAACTAAACTTTTCAATTTAAAAAAAATCATCAAGGGCTTAAAAAAAACTAATTCCTAAGCCTTTAAAAATTATTTTAACCTTTATAGTGAAAAATCTTTTAAAAAGCCCCTCCAAACAGCATATTTTACGTAATGCAAATTACTTGGGAAGCAGGCATTTTCAGAAGCATAACGCGTTTCAGTTTTGAAAGTGTGAATGAGGTACTAATATAACCCCATACTCTGGTTTGTTTTGATGGACAGAGGAACATACTTTTGAGAGCGATTACAGGCTCTCTGCTCAAGAGAAAGCCAAAAAAATAAAAGGTAAACACTACAAGAAATAAGGAAAAGCACCAGGATCTAAAAGAAATGAATCACACTGTCTTGGATAAATATACTGTAGCTGTCAAGCTTGCTGAAACCACAGAGAAGAGGAAGCAATTTTTTTTTTAGCTTCAAGATGCTGTACCAAGGCTTTGGGCTATTCAGTGGCATACTGAATAGGCATACAGGTATGTGGCCTGCACAAGAAGAATATTATTAAACATTTATAGCTACTTTTTATTGAAAAGCAGAAGCATGTCTTCTTTAAATTTCATGTCCAAACAATGCACGCAGACATGAATTCCCATTTGCAATGGAGATGCAGCATGCTGTAGAAATAAAAAATGTCTGTTGTGAGAAAATGCAACTGAATCTCAAAAAAATTATCCTTTTTTAAGGGTACCTACTTCCTTGCTCAAATTACATTTTGGTTTCATACAAATCACTTTTCTGGAATAAGCTAATCTGTTTGGCCAACCAGTGGTAGGAAATTGGCAGAGACAGAGCTAATAAATAACCTTCTCTTTAAAAAACAAACAAACAAAAAAACCCAACCCAAAAACCAGCCCAAAGATATGCCAGGTCTGGAAGTCCATTACTTTCAGAAAGAAGTGCTCACATAAGGCAGAGTTTGACACATGTATGGAATTTGTGTTTTCTTAGGCACGTCCATGGAAAATACAGGTATAGCTTTGACTAACTGATCTAAGGTAGCACTGGACACCCGCCTCACTGAACTACTGCCTGCTAAGTCCACTCTGAACAAGAATTACCAAAAATATTTTATCCGATACTCCTAGCGAGTAATCTTCCCATTGCAACAGACACTCTTAGCACCAACGCTGAAGATGTGCAACTCCAAACTAGTCATGCAGAATCCTCGCCCGTGCACAGAAGGTTATATGAAATGTTCAGTTTGTTTCAAATTACCAACAGAAATCCTCTTCAGAGTGTCATCATTTTATCTTCTGTATTTCACCACTAACTAACATTTAAAAACAACATTTAAATGACCGAAAGAATCCTCATAGCTCTTGTACATGAAGCTCAGTTGTGTCAATAATTTCTAACGCCACATCTCTTCTGCCTCAACCCTGAGTTTCAGCACTGAAGACTGAAATGCCCCATCTCACACTTCTAGTGTTGGAGGCTTTTCAGCAAAAATCAGGTTTGATAACAGGCCTGAAGACAGATCCGATCATCAGTCCCACCCCAAAACAATTTAAAGTGAAAGACTACAGTTATTTAAATTCTCTGGTCAAGCAGGAATCAAACAACACGAGGGGGAACTTTGATCCAGTCCTGTCTTCACTAGCAGGACTTTTCATTTGTTATCTTCAAAGGGCAACACAAAACTGAACCTGAGAACACAGGGACTGTCATGCTGCGTCAGGTTTCCCTGCTGGCTATCCCAGGGAAACTACAAAAATACACCAGCTCACAGAGACAGAGGGCTGGGGAGAAAAGATTCAAGGGGAAAATGCTGGTGGAAAAGGAACACAAGAGGATGAGTAGCAGCAGAACTAACCACCTTTTCCCAGAGTGAAGCGCTACCTGGGAGGAAGTGGGACCCAGCGCAGCTGAAGGCTGCCGAGCTCAGAACGGCAGCTGTAAAAAGCAAATGCCGTTCTGCCACTTGCAGACTTCTGAGGGTTTGACTTCACAGCCTCACCATTATTTTAACACCGTGCTGCTGCGGCAGCTTTCCTCTTATTTACGCAGGGAGGTAGACAGCACCAGCCCTGCTTTCAGTGGAACCGTCTGCAGAACACAACAGCATTTCTGGACATGCTCTTGTTCAGGCACATTGCCTGTAGATTTACCATACAAATACAGTTTTTGCTATAATCCGAAGACTGGTATATAAATTGCCGCTCACCATGGTATACTCCAGGAAGATCAGGGTCTTCTCATGTTTATCTTCTTTAAGTGGAACTTGCGCTGAGCCCAAACTGGAAATTAGGCTGCTATCTGCCTCTCCTAATACAGAGGCTACACTGTCTTTAAGGGAAGAAACTTCCATGGCTAGAGAGACAAATAAAGTAGTATCTTAAGGAGAAACATAACTTACAAGGAAACTTGTACGAAATCATAGTCAAAATGGACAAAAGCACACACATTTTTGCCAATAAAGTAAATATATCACTGGATAATGTATTGCAGAAACATCATTATTTGCACCAAAGCTTTATGCTGTCCGATGCCCAACAGCAATACAGATAGGGCAAATCCAAAACTAAACACCCTTAATAAATTTCCACTTCTAATACAAACCTGTCAGAATTAGTTCACATTGCTGAGCAATTCCAGCACTGTAGCTCGAGCAAATCCATAAAAGGATTAAGCAAGGCTATCAAATTTCTAATTGCTATTTTAGAGTAGTAAATACAATATTCAAAGCATAACTTTAGATTACAACATTTGCTTCAATTTTGAGAACAGAGGTGTAGCTGTTGCTCTTCATGGTTCTTATTTCTTAAAAACAGGATACATGGGAAATCAGTGGAAACACTACCAGAACACACTAACACATGTTTTTTCCTTAAAACTGTCAGACTAGGCAGTTGCCATAGCACCTTTATGACCCAGAGCAGGAAGAAAAAGCACAGGTATGTCAGGATGCAAACAAACCATAACACAGCTGTGGACGACTGATGCTTGTTCTTAGCCTTAGGAGCTATTGAACTTAAAGTATGCCAGCACTTGCTTATGTTTTCGGTCAATGATAACTGAACACCCCGGTAAATAAACAAAATAGACCGTAAGGAAAAAAAAGAAGTTACCTGTAAAGCTAATCAGTGCTTTAGATTGCCTGAGGAGTCTGTATCGCTGGAGGCCTTAAGAGGTCAAAGTTGTATAAACCAAGACAAGACTAATCTTACAAGCATAGGAGCTTGAGAAGCTCCTTCTAGCCACATACTTTCATAAGTAACTATTTGCTACCAACCTGAGGTAATCAGATGATTCTCTCCATGATTACAATTAATTTATACAAACGAAAAAATATAAATACTCAACATTCACCCAAAAATACCATTACAAAGACCATTCACCATTACAGCTAAAGTTACACCCTTAAACCTGAAACGTCCTTCCTCTGGAAGAGTGACATCGCACCTAACGTTCTACTGTTATCAGGGACAAGAACTGCCCTATCTGAAGTTAGGGATGAGATGTAAAAAGGTTAGGTAAGAATTTCTTCTTAACAAGAATGTGGCAACATAAAGGAAGAGAGGAAAGAAGCGGGAGGTTTGGAAAAAAAAGGAAGAGTATCTTGGAGAGAGATGTAACGCAGAGACCTCCAGGAAGGGGCAGGAGGTGGCTGGGGCAAAAAGCCAATTACCTGAGTGGCATATTCTAATGACAATGTAGTGGTTTCAACCTGCTGAGAAAAGGCTGAGAATTAATTAGGAAGTGTCAACAAACTAGAATTAAAGGACAAGAAATGCACTTAACCCAGGGAAGGGGGGGGGTACAAGCGGAGGAAGACAAGAAAACCCAACAATGAGCTATCTGATTCCTGAAGTAGGAACTGAAAATGCTGTTTCCTGTTGAATGATCTCAAAAGCTAAAAATTGCTTCTTCACAGCATTAGCTGCTTAATTACTACCGCTTCATCCTCTGATTGCATGTCTGTCGGGAAAATTCTTCCTAAGGTTTAGCAACACTGGATTTTCAGGGTACATTATTCCATTGCAACCTCCACAGTAGTGTACTATATAAATACCATACAAGCCAAACAGGTTTAGATAAATAAGCAAACACATCCATTTAAAAATTTTAATTGAAAACCATTTGGGGGAAACCCAGAGAGTCTGATGAGAGATTCTATATTTCTCCTGGCAGTTAACAATTCAGCAATTTTGACTTAGATTTCTCTATGCTAAAAAGGCCTCCAAGGGGAATAGTCCTCATTTACAATTAGCATTTGTGGTATGTTAGAGACAAACGAATGCAAATTAAAATAAACTGAGAACAGTAGGAAAGTGGAAAGAAGTTGTGCGTAGCTCCATAGCTCCGAATTTGTTATTTTAGCTTAGAAACATCATCCTTATTTCACAATGTTAGACACACGCAACCGAAGGTCTGAAAGCGATTCAGGGGTTAAGTTGTGGTCCCCTGCAAGGCTAAGAGCAAAGGGTTCAAACAGACACACACACACACACACACCCCCCATCCCAAAACTTCTGTAGCTGTACCAGCAAACAGAGGGGATGCACCCCGAGCCCCCTCCTTCCCCACACCCGTGACACAGAACAACCCCACGGCTTCTTCCCGTGGGCTGCGGGTGCGTGGGCAGCCTCAGCAGCAGCCGCCAAAGCTCGGACAGGCAGGAGCCAAAGGGATCCCCCCTCCTGCAGGCAACCCAGGGGCGGAGAGGGAGCGCGAGGTCCACAAACACGAACTACTGTTCCCGGGCCTCCATGCAGGAGCAGATACGGCTCCCTGAACCGAGCCAATGTCTCCACACATCCTCCGTTCTACGTTCGCAGCAGCTCTCTGCAGGCACAGCCAGGTGGCTGCTGGCACGTAAAAACAGGACCTCAGGATTTCCGTTTGGATGATTGCTTTAATCCACCTATTCATTCATTCATTGTAGGTAAGTTCAAATCATGCATTTTAAATAATACTTCCGTTTCATTTGGGGCTGTAAATAATTACAGATGTTAAAAACAGGCTGTATGCTGTAGGGCAGTGGTCTGTCACAGCTGACAGAGAGCCTTGGGACCCCTGTCCGTAAGTACCAAATACTGCACGAAGGATCTGTAGGTTCAAATATGAACTGGCACACACAAATGTTTTCCATACATTACATTTGTAAGTAAAGTCATCGTCTCTCTTGAGACAAATGCTTCCAGCTCCCTGAACTCGGCAATTAGACTTACATTCAAAATTGTGTGAGGACTATGCAAGGTTTAGCACAAGAACTGCAATCAGCTATCAGTATCAAGCTCAAGGAGCATTCTTTCACATCTAAACGGCAAAAAGAAACACAAATACCACACAAAAGGAAATAAAGTCTGCTATAGAATATTTCAAAGTAGTTGTACTGTTACATAAGGGAAATTGAAAGTTACAGTTTTGAAACCAACATTCCTGATTTTAGGAGGAGGAAATTCAGGTATAAAGATCACCCAGCATCCCAAACGTCTCATAGATGTAATTCTTGAATCTAAGAAAACATCAGTTTAAGACAAGATTGCTAAATTCTGAATGGAAGAAAATAAAGAAGCTAATGGGATACTATTATTTGTCTTACAGTCTGTTTTCAACCAAAACGTGAATTATTCTTTTTGGAACTTAAAAATGCAAAAGAAATTCTAAGAGTAACTTGCGGCTGTGCTGGACATAAGACATTATACCAAAAAAGTTGGTTGAGCAGCATTACCCCAAAATCTTGCGAAATTTACTAATGTCTAAGAAATAGCCTTGGGATTTACAACCAGAAACATAAACTGGTGGTAGTGGGGTGTGACTTTTTAATGTTCAGTTACTGTAGTCTACTCAACGTTGTAACACAGAATTCAGAGTTCTTTCCTTTCATATGCAATTTCAAGACTTTTAGAGCTCATTTAGACATTGACTTATCCTTCTTTCATGCAAATGCACAACAGTCAAGAGTCTAGGCGAGAGTTTGGCAAGTTGTAGCTTTCCTTAAAATTGTCACAATCACATGAAGACAGCGTCTCTAATTAGGACGTATCCCACACCATATCCCAACCAGATGCTTCACTACAACAGCTCAACAGCTGGAGCAGCCAGAACTGCACTTTCAGCGAGAGTGCATGTTACAGGATGAAGAAATTTGCAAGCGCTACCAGCAGGCATTTTTAGAGATGGCCAGAAGGCCAGCGCTGATGCACACCTCCAGATGTATCTTCATGACAGTAGTGAGAGTGCTGTGCTGACGGATGCGCATGGGACAGTTCCCAAGACCAGCAGAGCCCCACAAACCCTCCTGCCAGCACTCAGTATTCCATTTCAATCAGCTCTACGCTACCGCACAAGGAAAACCTTTCTGCAGCTTCCTTCTGCCTTCTCCCCACCTAGGCAGGGACTAAATTCTGAATTTTGTACCTATGAGTTGCATTATCAAATTCTATGTCTATGGATCACCTATTATTATATACATGTATGTGTACATGTATGTACATATATGTATACATGTATGTATGGACAGCTATGTGTGTGTATATATAATGTCCATACACACACCCACACACGTATATGTCCATACCTATATACACACCCCCCCCCTACAGACCATCTGCTTTGCTCTTCCACACCGATTCAGAACAGGGCAGAGCCGGACCTGTAACGCATGCTTGTAAAAAGTATTTTGACTTCTGGAAGTCAAAATACTGACTATTCTGTCAGGTGTTTTTAAGGATCAAAATAAATCGCTGCGTTCAACTCACCTACGCAATGATGAAGTTTTCCACCATGGCACCGTTCTATTGTCCTCCCACCGCTTTGTTTAAACCCACAAGTACTAACGTATCAGTTGTGATCTGCAATGTGCATTTATAAAAAAGTGTTTCACTGCTTCTCTGTTCCAATCTATAAATAGCCTTCAGGACTCCTCATTAGACAACAGATATAAATAGCCTAGCTTTTTTTAAACATGCACGTATCCTGCTGAAAAGAGCATCTGAAAAATAACATATACTGCATTTATGTTATCTGTGTTTTTAATTATCGCAATAGGCAATGAGTCAGAAGTCTGATGTAAAATTCTGTAAAACATAGGCACTGGGCAACCATCAAGTGTGGTAAATCCTGATAACATTTGGTCAAAGAAGTTTGTCCTGGGAAGAACTCCATGTGCTCATGATGAGCACTCTCCACCCTGTCCCCCTGCCTTCCCTCCCAAACCCTGACAAATATTTGCAACTCTCAAGTGTGTGAGTGAAAAACTATCTTGTGAAAGTCACAGCACATCATCACGTGATGCTCAAAGTAGCTTCTGAAAGCAGAATGCTCTAGGTGTCAGATGCAGCTGGAAGATCGATGATTGATTTTAACTACAGCATTATTCTAGGAGCGATATGCGGAGGCCAGAGGGCACACAGGTTCTCGATCTTTGACCCGCAGCCTTATCCTTCTATGATTCTGCCATCTATGCAGTAACTAACATACTTCAAAGTCTGCATCGTTTCTATACCACTAGGACGTATGTTTAAATTTACTGCAGCTGCACAAGCCCATCATTTGATCCTTTCACTATGCCATTCCTGCAAGCCTTTCACTCTTTGCCACGCAACTGAAATACATGGGCCTTTAAAGCATTCAAAGGTCTTCCATTTAAACAGCAAGTATTGAAAACACCAGAAATCCCTGCAGTGGAGGTATCCATTTGCTCTGTAAGACACCACATAAACAACCATTGCAATCTGTGGTATGCATCCTGAGCAGTACCAATCTGTCACTACACAGCGAGTTACAAGTCGCTGTCTGACAGCACAGATTCAAGCATAGCTAAGTTACTATTGCCAGATCCACTCAAAGCTGCAATCAGCGGGATGAGGAACTTCCAGGGAAGCCGGGGGGGAGGCGGGGAGAGAATGTATAAGGTTAAACAGCAAGCAAACAACAAAAACACCCCACGCCCATATTTAAATTTGTAATGCAACACAAACATTCTACTGTTCTTCAAGATCTACTCCGATTTTCACAAGAACAATTATAAACCCCTGTAACATTAAGTGCTATGAGAGTGAACATGAGGAGTGCCACGGCCAAACGTTCCCTGCCACACAAGGGCTGGCTGGATAGAAACACTTTCAGCAGAGAAGAGGAGGTGTTTGCTTTAGAGCACCAGCTACACAAGCTACTTGGGTTTCTTAAATGCTGTTTTTGTTGCAGGACAGCACTGGATCAGTGAACACGTGGTAACAAATGATGTGATTCCAGGATGACAAAGTGCCCCACAGCGAAGTGGCTGTAACCTTCCTCTTCACATGATCAGATTAACACTCAGGCCTACATAAAAGTTTAGTTTACAAGTCTACTTTTAGCCGTGGGTTCACGCTTTTTAAAAAAAAAAAAAAAAAAAAAGAAAAAAAAGACTACTTTGACTTTCTCAGGGATAGTTTAGGAAGCTATCCTGCCTCTTCCAGCAAAATTATCCCATGAGAAACCGGATGGGAATTTTTCTCTCTGCCATCTCACAGACCACAGCTATCCTTCCCTACTTAACCCCTTTTATTTTATAATTTCTACCAAACTCCTTCACATCCTCCTCCTGTGTTTTGATCTTTCTAGAGCTCCCTTGAGCAGCCCTGTGAAGGCTACAAAAGGAACGCAGAATGATTCCTTGTGTGGACCAGGCCGAGCTGTACTTTGCTTAGTTTGGCAGATATTCCTAGTATTACTAAAAACTGCTTTCGCACACAAATATTCAGTTTGCAAAAGTATCTCTCCCCCATCACCCTCAAAAGAATAAAAGAAAAGGAGCTGTCAGCACCCCACTCTTCACAATGTCTGAGTAATTGCAAAATACTTACAATCCTCCAATATCCCCCTGCGTGAAGGCACTTGGGAAGCTGCTGTTTAGCACCTGGCTGTAATAACCTGTAGGGCTTCTGGGGATAAAGGGTCTTTCCCCCAGTGCTTACTACAGGTGTTTATGAAAAGGTAATCCCAAACAGAGTCAAATTATTTAATTATGTTTCTACTTTGTATGTCAGAAGTAAGGCTAATGAGCAGAGAACTAATTTTTGACAGGAAAAAAAAATGCGACCACCCTATCCTAATGGAAGAGAATAGTAAATTCCTTTAGAAGTTACTAACTGAAAGGCAGGTGGTGTACGCTCGCTATTCGTCTCATTTTACAAGACCAAGTTCCATTCATAAAGCCCAAAACCCATGAAAATTTTGTTGAGTCATCTATTTTTGTTAAATCTGTATATTTATAGTTATGGTTCCTCCTATGGATCAGATAAAACAGTCTTAAACAAGAACAAAGTTCCACTCATACCATGTTCAGCGCTCCGTTCCCCAATTCACAGCAGCCAATACGTTGACTGTAGATAACTGGGCATGACTGAACATACGCTGTGCTGCGTACGGACCTGCCAGAGCACACGTCTTCCTGAGCAGCGAGAAAAACTGGACAAGACCCAGTTTTGCAGCTCATCTTCTGGTGGGCTACTACTTCAAGGTCGCAGCAGCAACATGCTGCTCCTTGCTACGTAACAATTTAATTTGATATTACCCATTTAGATCAGAAACAGCTAATGCTTATCCAAAACCTCGTATTTCTGGAGAGAGCACCTTCTGAAATGAACTAAGGAACAGGGCTCTCTTTCAGAAAAACTGCCGAAAGCAATATTTGAGCCGAGCTCCCAGATTCTTGGGGATCCACAGCTGCTTCTGAGGGTCCTGGAAAGGCAACTATGGAACGAAAGCCTACTGGCCTGAATTCAAGTATGTTTATGCACACCATGTAAGAGTTCCCACTACTACAGGAAATTTTTACAGGATCCACAAATCCTATTTGAAAACCACAGATTTAAAGCATATCCTCCAGTAAACAAGAGTTTTACAGTTAAATATACCCAGGAAGTTTCTCAAGATCTTTTTCCCTCAGTCTGTTCACTTACTTTGGAGACAGATTTCTTGCCACTCTGCTTGCCAAGAGGGAAAATATTTTGATACAATCCATACCATCCTTACAAGATACAACTGAGAGATATTAGTTGTGGGCAGTAACTATGGCATGCAATCTACTCACAGTGGACATTCTCTCCCCCCCTGGCCCCCCCCCCCCCCCCCCCAGCACACACTGTTCACAACAGAAGGATAAAGAAGTCCTACATGAGAAAAGCTGAGAGACAACGTAATGAAGAAATACGTTAACACTTACGGTCAAGTCCGTTGATGTATCTCATTGTAATTTCACAGTGCCCCCAAACTGCACTGACTATGGGGTAAAGTTTTTTCCCTTTTAGTCCTCTGAAGGCCACTCCAAGATACTGTCCATCTACCATGAAGCTAAGCGTCCCTTCATCCATATCCAAAACCACCAGTAAGGAGTCTGGGAGTACAAAAGACTCGTCCGGTTCCAAAAAGACAGGATACGTGACCCCAGGTTGGTTTTTACAATTGTGGTAGAGTTTGTTGCGTCCCAGATCCCAGCCCCACGATTCACTATTGCTACCGACCAACGATGTGTATCCCACCGAGTGCAGCGGAGCTTCGGCTGTGGAGACGCCCACCACAGCATGAGTTCCCCGTTGCCTCGTGGGCCAGTGGATTTGCCAGACGTGCAGGCCTCTCGTGTAGCCAACTTTGCCCCGGATGCAATCTGTGCTTTGGGCAACTGGGTGTCTGTGAAAAGTCAGTTTATCATCTTCCTTTACAAATATATTTAAGGAGCGATCTTCATTGTTCCAAGCATGTTTATACTGGACCTCCAGCTTGGCAGGGGGCATATCCAACAGCATGTCCAGTCGCGCCGGCTTGCAAAAATCCGGGCCTCTCAGCTCTCGTTTAACAGGTCTATAAGGGGGCTCCCTCACATCCACAGACTTTATGCTCCCTGAGATTTTCTGGCCCATTGCTTGGCTGCAGATTTACAAAGGAGAAAGAGAAGTTGACTTTGGCCCAACGCTACCTCATGAAAGCACTTTTACGCTGAGCCAGTGACCTGGCAAGCTGACTGGATTTACTTCTCCTGTTTGGAGCTTTTTAGCAGCAATGTTTTCAGAGAAAAAATGCTCCTGAAAGAAAGCAGAAAGTTTCCAGTTAGTTTAAGAAAGCCAACAGAAAACCCACAGCATATTTTTGAAGAACAACTTCTCGTCCTTAGTAGTTATTTTAAACACCAAAGCTGACAATTCACCACTTTTTGTTCAGTATCCTCCAGCACTAACCAGCCTGCCAGCAGGATACTCTGAGCCCACCAGAGTGCAGACAGTCATTTCCTCCAATTCATAATAGGATGCAGACATTCCCCACCTTCTGCCCTTCCACCCATTTTGTCTGGCCAAGTTCACAGTGGTCCTGAAGAAGGCGTACGCTATTCCCCAGCAACAGAGATAAACTTTATGATCAGCGGTAGCTTCACTTTCACTTGCACTTTTGTTTCATAGGCTTAGAAGTACACACTATGTCAGAATCTCCTTTTATTTCTAGCTGTCCTCTTTCCTGGGCCCTGGCGACAGAGGGCTTCCGCTTCCGTGCCATTATTAGAACAAATGCAGCCAACCGCAAATTTTAAAGATTTACTTTTAACATACCCTGTGCTTAAATAAAAGAAAAAGAAAATTCATCAAGCTTTAGTGTTTTTATAAAGGAGCTTAAAAAAAAAAAAGGGGTAATGAAGGAAGAGGAGGCATGGAAGGACAAATGAAGAACAGCAAATTCAGTTCTTCACCAGATCTTTCTATATTTGCAGTTACTACAACCATGTATTTCTTCATGCTATGGAGAGCAGGCTATTCCACGCTTTCTATATTGCAGTATTAGGCCGACGCAAAGGAGTGGAACAGCTCCTTCTGGGTGTCATCTCCAAGCATCTGGAGGAAAAGGAGGTTATCAGAAGTAGTCAACATGGATTCACCAAGGGGAAGTCACGTCTGACTAATCTGAGAGCCTTCTGTGATGGCGTGACTGGATGGGTGGATGAGGGGAGGGCAGTGGATGTTGTCTGCCTGGACTTCAGCAAGGCTTTCGACAGTCTCCCACACCATCCTCGCAGGCAAGCTTAGGAAGTGTGGGGTGGATGAATGGACAGTGGGGTGGATTGAACAGTGGCTGAACGATAGAGCTCAGAGGGTTGTGGTTAGCGGTGCAGAGTCCAGTTGGAGGCCAGTAACAAGTGGTGTCCCTCAGGGGTCAGTACTGGGTCCAGTCCTGTTCAATACATTCATCAATGACCTGGATGAAGGGGTAGAGTGTACCGTCAGCCAGTTTGCTGATGACACAAAACTGGGAGGGGTGGCTGACACGCCGGAAGGCTGTGCCGCCATACAGCGTGACCTGCACAGCCTGGAGAGGTTCAACACAGGCAAACGTAGGGTACTGCATCTGGGGAGGAATAACCCCATGCATCAGTACAGGTTGGGGGCTGACCTCCTGGAGAGCAGCTCTGGGGAAAGGGACCTGGGAGTCCTGGGGGACAACAGGATGACCATGAGCCAGCAATGAGCCCTGGTGGCCAAGAAGGCCAACGGCATCCTGGGGGGCACCCAGCAGAGTGTGGCCAGCAGGGCGAGGGAGGTCACCCTCCCCCTCTGCTCTGCCCTGGGGAGGCCGCAGCCGGAGCACTGTGTCCACTTCTGGGCTCCCCGGGTCAGGAAGGACAGGGAACTGCTGGAGAGGGTCCAGCAAAGGGCTACAGAGATGATGAGGGGACTGGAGCATCTTTCTTATGGAGAAAGGCTCAGGGACTTGGGGCTTTTTAGTCTGGAGAAAAGACGACTCAGAGGGGATCTTATCAATGCTTATAAATACTTAAGGGGAGGGTGCCAGGGAGATGGGAACAGTCTTTTTTCAGTGGTGTGGTGCCCAGTGACAGGACTAGAGGTAACGGGCACAAACTGGAGCACAGGAAGTTCCATCTTAACATGAGGAGGAACTTCTTTCCTTTGAGGGTGGCAGAGCAGTGGCACAGCTGCCCAGGGAGGTGGTGGAGTCTCCCACACTGCAGACATTCCAAACCCGCCTGGACGCCGTCCTGTGCCACTGCTGTAGGTGTCCCTGCTGTGGCAGGGGGTTGGACTTAGATGATCTCCAGAGGGCCCTTCCAACCCTGACGATACTGTGAGTGGAATGCAACAGGACACGTTAAGGGGAATACACGATTTTGAAATGTATTCTTGCTGTGCTTCCATAGACAAACATTCTAACATAGCTGGAAGTGGTAAAAAGCACCAGGACAGATTCTTTGCACCCTGGATAAGTTAGATTCATTCACCTTTTAGAGCTCGGGCAGAGTGCAAAGGGAAGCCAAGAATCTCTAAAAGTACTGAAGGCATAAAAATGAAAACAAAGACCTTTAAACGCAAGTAGATGACTGATGTGGGATCACATAAAGTTATCTGCACCAGTGTCCTGGTTTCAGCCAAGACAGAGTAAATTTTCTTTCTAGTGGTTGCTCTGTTATCAGATTTTGTATGAAAGAAATGTCAATAATGCATTTAGTTGTTGCTAAGTGATGTTTATACTAGTCAAGGACTTTTTTCAGCTTCCCATAGAAGCTGAGAAGGAGCACAGAACAAGAGAATGGCCAATGGAATATTCCACACCCGTGCTCAGTACAGAAATGGTGGCTGGCCGGGGACAGGGGCGGGAATCCACGATCTCCGCTTGGGTCAGGCTGGGCAACCAGTTCACTGGGTGGCGAGAGTGACATGTGTCTTGTATATTATTTTACCATTATTTTGTTATTTTCTTATTCCGTTATTGTTCCATTAAACTGTTTTTATCTCAATGCATGAGTTGTTTTTTCCTTTCCCCTCCTTTTCTCCCAACCCTTCTGGAGGAGGGACGCAGGGGTCAGCGAGTGGCTGCATGGTCCTAGTTGCTGGCTGGGGTTAAACCACGACAACCAGCAGACATACTTCTGCCTTCTAGCCAAATAAGTACCAGGTCCAGGAATGTTCAAGTATAGCTGAGGAGACCCACTCTGAATATTTACTGACAGAGTGATGAAGTGTTTCAAGAATAAGCAAAAATCACCAGACTCTCAAAAGCCTGGAGAGCCTAGGTGACTGCTGGTTTTCATAAAGCACCAAACAGCACACAGGGGCATAGATGTCTTGCACAAAACAGCTTGCAAGACTTTACTTGGTAAGTCCCAAGTGTTCCTCCTTTTAAAGGACTTCTACCCCAGATATACTGTCCCATTGCAAAGATCATTTCTGAAAGAAGACAAATAAGAAACAAGACAAGTAAGAAACATGCACTCACAATGAAAGGAAATAAAAAGAGAAGTCTAGGAAAACAAAACCAATAAAATTTACCATTCAACCATGTTTTAGAAGTGAATGAAGTCCTTTCGTTACTTACAATGGCCAATACCATGTAAAGTGTTTTCTGCATGTATTTAATACAGAAACGAACCAATGCTTGTGTTATGTGAGCGCTTTCTTTCCAAAATAAGACGTAAAAAGTTGACTTTCAAATTCACGTGACAGTTAAGTTACTGCATAAAAATACTATTTTCCAGTGCCTGCTCCCACATGGGTTTACGTGCACACCTGAGCATAAAGCAACTACCTCTTTGCATCTAATTTTAATCTTTAAAATCAAAATTAAACATAACCCCCCAAGCACCTCACATCACACTTACAGGAAGATTCAGAACAATTCACAGGAGCTTCTTCTCACTGAAACAGTATCACAACTTGAAAATTGCCCCATATGAAATCAGCTTGATTACTTCTTCCCAAACCACGTAAAAAGAATCTGAAAGTTTAAACAGTCACTACATTTAACTTGACGCTTGCCATTTCCACTATTGCAGAAGCACTCATAAGTTGTTTCAACAGTCTGATGGCAAATTTTGCCCACCGAAGCAAGTTCAACACTTGATTGCACATTAATAATCCTCGTGGAAGTTAAATACTAATGCTAACGCACACACAGGGAAGCAACCTGTCATCAGGTAAATAAGCTTTCCTAGGAGGACACAGGGATTGGGTAACTCCTTTAAAAAAGGTGCCTGATTATTTGAGCTTGAAAGAAGGATACGAAAAGGGAAAATGTCAGATGTTCAAAGAGAACTCCAGCAATTTCTCTATGAGATTTAGCTCTACAGGCCTTTGGAAATTTCCTCCTTAAAGCACAAAACAATTGCCACGTTCCTGTCAGGGTGCTGAGGGAGGATGGCTGGGGAAGTCCTCAGTGCATCCTCCTGAATCGCTTCCTGATCACATGAGAAACTAAACTTGGCACAGAGGTTTACCTGGCAAATCACCAAGAGATTATAAACACCACAGTGACTCACTTGGCAAGCCACAGACAAGCATTCTTCCTAATGTGCCCCAAAATGTAACATAAATAGGCTGCTAATAGATAGATCCGTAATTCAGAGGAGTAAAATGCATCATTATAAGTACGTTGATACGTGCACAACTGCGCCTTTACTGTGGGATGTGCTCTGTAAGTACTTCCGTTCGAAACTGTATCTTACAATATTAGGCCTTTCCACATATACCCAAGTTACCACAAAATTTAATTATATAATGTAACATTTCGCTAAATAGCTCTGTGTGGACTTAAGGCTGAACAACAATGTGAAAATGTCAGAGTTACTGACACACTCAAGGTGCAGCAGTTCAGCTCAAAAGCCACCTTACATCAAATGCCTTCTCCCACCCACCGTAGCATATTACGCTCTCTTGCATCCTAGTTCTGTGTAGCTGCTCTCAGCTTCTGTTAGAAGGCCAACTGTGGCCACACTAATCTCATTCAAGAATCAGTGGGCTTGAACAAGTAAATGCAAAAAGAAAAGAAAAAAAAACCCACCAAAATCAACATTTAATCAATCATTTGTACCAGTGAAGCAGCAAAGGTGTAACCCCGTGCTCGCTGTGGTCTAACAGCTCCGATTGCTGGTGTTTAATAGCAGCTGACACAAAAACTTTATAGGAGGAGGCAGCGAGGGGCTGCAACACACGCCTCCTGCTCACAACCCGTGTTAACGTGAGCTCCACAGGGAGCGACTCATGCAGAAAGTCCTCCTGGCAGCTCGCAACAGTCCCGCTGGCTGCTTACGGGAGCAACCTGTCTCAAAGCCAAGGCCACCTATTCCCTTTTCTTGTCCGCACCCTGCCCGTTTACGCCAAGCAGATGGCAGAGACCCGCACCGAGGCGAGGGACGGCAGCAGCGGCACCACCTCATCCTCCACCCCGCCAGAAGCTGCTGCCGGAGGAGCGCAGCTTACCAGGGCCCGGCCCAGCTCCACGGCCAACCACCCCCTCCTACCTCCACAGGTAACACCATTCCTCCAACACAGAAGCCTTGGAAACATCACGCTCGCACCATTACTGTCAGGATCTCCAGGCAGCCTCTCCCCATGGAGCTACGCAGCCATCACGCACCCGCAGTTGCTGGGAAAGCCAAGCACAAGGCTCACAAGGGGAAGCCGAGTGACCATCAACTCATCCAGCACAGGTGCTCCAACCCGGCCTCCTGTCTGCAGGCCTGCATGGGTACACCACGCGGGATTATTAAAAGCTGTGGTCAACCTGAAAGGACGGAAGATTATCCCTTTCAGATTACATTCTATTCAACCCATTTACAGAAATATTTGGTTGTAAAACCTTCTCACCATCTCCTAAATTAACAAAAACTTGCCAAAGCACAGCACCGTCATTCAACTCCTGTGACTTTTTGGAATCTTATACTACTTAGAGAAACTTCTATTTCCGTGCCTGTATCTTCTCACTAGACATACAAATATTCCGAAATTAAAAGAACATGCGTTTTCACTGTATAGTTTTGCTTTGCTCTTCCAGTAATTTCAAGCCACCACAGGAGTCAGGAAATAAGAAAATATTTCAATCTGGCTTAATTGATATGACCTGTCCATTATACTCATTTAGTGACTACAACCAAAACACTAAATTTCATCAGTTATCCCTGTGATAAAAGGCATTTTGTGGAAAAAGTAGTCTTTTAATGGGAAGAGAAGAACCCCACATTAGTACACTCCTGTAGCAACTGGAAATCTCCAGTTGAGAAGACTGTTAGTTTTTGTAACCTAAATTATTTCTGTCTCAGTTTCACATTCATGCCACGCTTTGTCAGGATATGATGGTTAGATTAAGCGTACAGTACAAGAAGCAGCCAACTCCAAACAGGAAAAGTGTGTCAACGTCGCTTAGCAGTGTCCTCATGCAGACTGCCAAAATATTTAGGGAGATTATTCACAACAAAAACACAAATGATACTTACCAGAGAAAGGCTTGCTGGGACATCACTTTGCTGCAATTAAATAGGGTGCATTTTTTAACAATTCAGTATGTTGGCATCGGTAGAACATAACTGCTGATAAAAGAAACATGCTTTCTGCAAAGTCAGCTTTCAACATTCATAGTTATATTTCCCTCTGGATTATCATGAGCTAGATGTGCAGAAAGCTTGGAAAACCATGCATGAGAAATGACACCACACGAATGCAATTCAAAACTACAGTACAAACGTGCTAAGGCTTAGGTTAATTCTTCTAAATTGACACTTACCCAAAAAGTGAGAAGCTAGGTGAGTCCCAACCAACGATACTGACTGGAGAAAAAGCAGGGGAGGTGATCCCTCCACCTACCAGCACTTCAAAGTTCTACACAGCAGTTCCCATTCTTTTTGCTATTGACCCTCGTTGGTTTTTTTCCTTCCTGCAGCCAGACCTCACTGTCACCTCCCCTGCCGCCCCGGGCTTTGGCACCAATGAGCAAGGACTCCTGAATACCAAGAGAGTTGCAACAGGAGGTTCTGAACCAAGGCCTCTTCTCCATGGGCACCAAAATGGCTCATTCCCCAGATGCATGGACAGAGCCGATCCCCTAAGTGTCTGGGTACTCCGAATCTAACCCTGGTCCTAAAGTCTCTACAGGAAGAATAGGAAGAAAAACACCAGCTCTGCTGTGCTGGGGAAGCCGATAAAGGGTTTATAAATTGAAGAGCAAGGACTTTTACCTCCACCTAGACAATGTAAAGGCATGAAGCCCAGTGTCTATCAACTATGTTCCCAGCGTGCAAACAGCTACATAACCATGACAACGCTGCTTTAAGGATGACAATGAATTAAGCACATTTTTGGCCCCCTAAAAAGATTGGCCAGCTTGGATTCAACTATAGATCCTGGTATCCAACATTGTTGATCTCTTGCCCATTTTGAACAATGTTGGCTTTCTCTGTCAAACTGGGAATATACAGTAACAATGCAACCAGCCAAAAATGCTTGGATACTCTAAATTATCCTGCGCTACAGATAAAATTTTATGCTGCATGCACACTTAGCAAATGACATTTAACATGTGGGATGAACAATGCAGCAGTAAGTCATGACTTCTTCAATTCCTGAAAGGAATGCAAATCCTGAAAATCCCGAGGACATTCCTCCGTAAAGGGTAACTTGTTCTGTAATGTTAGAAAAATGTAATTGTTTCAAAATTCAAGATAAGCTTGTTATTAAAATAGACTGTGCATTTAGCTGTTTGGAATTAGAATAATCCGAAATACCACACCATCTGTACTACCAGAGTTAGAAGCAGTTTAGTCATATGATGAAGAATTCAGAAAGAATCTTGAGTAGCTATGAATACAGTGGAATGTATATGTTTAAATACTTCCATCTACTGTAGTTTGGAACTGAGCTGATTTGAGGTTTTGAGGTGGTTTTATGCCTTCCACCTCTCTGCATGTGTTTCTGGAATTTACCTCTCTGGTACTGAAAGTTGGTTTTAAATGCAAACATTTATATTCTGAAGAAACATGAAAGATAACAAAACCCACTTCTATTCTGTAAACAGGTTTTTTGCAGAATGACTTCTCAGAATACAGCAACGTAGCTTGAAAAACAAATATAGTGACATAATACAATAAAAATTACATTTTTTACTATGCAAGTACTTTTTGAAACAGCTACATTCCAGTCCTAAATTTACTAAAAGGAAACATTTACTTTCTTTTCAGGGTATTTAACAGGAATACCCATGTGATTCCACAATTACCATAAGCTTACAGATGTTCAAGCTGCTACATCCCTTCTACCACCCCTTCCTATTCATTCTGCCCTTTTGTCTTGCAGCCACCTGCATTCAAATGGCCTTGAGATGGCTCTGCCTCAGAAAACTAAAGCGGGTAAAGTCTAGTATTTTATTTTGCCAGGTTATTTTCAGGTGGATAAGCCCTCTGATCTGGCACATCAGACAGTCATGTAAACACTTGCTCTGGCATAAGGAAAGGGAGAGAAAAAAACATAAAAAGCTGAAAGGCAGAACCATCTACTTAAGCAGGAGCCCAAATTGTGGAGTGAATTTCCACAGTCACTTCAAGCCGCCCTAAGGGGCACAGCTGAACTTCATGTCTAAATTCAGTACAGGCATGAGCTTCTGCTTACATCTTCCTCACCCATCTGGCATGAAATGGTGCATCTCTCATCCTTCAGCCACCCCTCTGTTACAGTAAATACCGTCCTGTCTTTCCTGAATGCCCGACGTAGCCATTTTGAATATTCCAGTCTCAGGCTTATATTAAAAGAGCAAATTAACACATGAAAAAGGCTTAACACTAAATTGAGAATTATGTTTTCAGCTCTACTTTGCATTTTGCAGGATCATTTGCCATTTTACATTTCTACTCAGCCGTGCTTCACCAAATAAGTAACACCGATAGATGTCAGACCACGTGAGATTTAAAGCCCGAAGAATAATTAAGTTTTAATATTGCAGTTTCTCTCCAGTCATTACTACTTTTCACCAGACTAATACTTTTTAAATAATTTATTTTACTCTTACCTCTACAGCTTTGTAGAGGATCAATTTCAAAAACAGAAAGCATCCGTTTCAAAAACAGAACTTTCATTAAACAACGCCCACGATGGTTGAATACCTTCCCACTACCTTTCTTTTACTCTAACGTACGGTGGAGCCAGTTGGCGTCCAAAATGACAGGAAAGTTAGGAAGTCAGAGATGAGAAACAGACTCCTGGAAAGCATCACTCCTTATTCTAGCCAGCAGCAAATCCCAGGGGACGTGCCAGAGATGATCCCTGAGCGGACTGAGGGGAGGCCCAAAGATGGTAAAAAGTGACAATCAGACAAACGAGAGCTCCTCTAGCTTAACACAATTGTTCACCAAAACCTTAGTGCAACTGCAGAAACTGTAATAACATGCTCCAGTGAAAATTTGGCCCCTTATTTCAAAGTTCAGTCATAGTGTTATGCATGTTAACGTATTCCAAGCCTGGTGAGTCTTTGTAAATCATTGTGGAGCCTAGGTCTACAACTGGCTTTGTAGGGGCAGTATCGTGATGAGGGTGGTGGTAAGGAGGAACACCCACCAATAGCAGCTCTTCTTTTTTAATCACAAGGCTGCTGCAGACTTACCAGACTCTGCAAGAGATGGCCCCACTCTCACGGTGCCCATCTACATGTTTTGCAGCCAGTGGATGAGTCCAGTGCTTAGCCCCCTCTACCTTTTTGTCTACAAAAAGACGTTCACTAAGAGCTTAAAATTTGCAATGTTCTTGGAATGGTCGAGATACTTTTGTCATCGTCTTTTGCTTTTTAGCCTTACTTTGTTTACTTCTCAGTTGAATCGAAGCAGCAGCATACAAACAATACCTGTCAAATGCTCTCACTGTTGGTGGGCCAGAAGCAAACCCATCAGATGCTCCAGCTGAAGCAGCCCATTAGAGGTAGCTCCTGATCTGACCTGGCTGGCTTTGATACTTCCAACACTGCTGCCAAATTCCAGTGACAAAAACATATTGTGCCTCTGGCCAAACACAACAGACATGAGTTGAAGATATTCTCCCCCCTGCAGCAAATCGAACAGACTCACAAGAAGATGATGCCCAAAAAAGCTGTCTCGCACAAACCGCGGGTGATCGGTTGTAGGGGAGCCACAAATGCACGCAGGGCTCAGGCGCATTCCCTCCGCTCCGGATTGCGTAGGGAGAGGGGGAGGGCAGGGTTGGAGGGAACCCAGCCATTGTGCTTGCACAAACATGAAGAAGATGAATACACAAGAACAAGTTCGATCCTGAACAAAAGCATATTCTGTTGTTGAATAGGAAAATAGGCTTACACAATCACACCATCTGCATCCCTCCTAACCCTTCCCCCTTAACTATTCCAGTCAATAGCCACCATCAGCCAAATTTGACACCACAGCAGCAGGCTCAAAGATAACTATGTTCCTACAGGAGGGGCAGCTGGGGAGTGGACAGACATCTTGGAAGTGACCCCGTGGAAGATCAGGCTGGGCTGCGAGTTCACATCTTGCCAAAGAACCCAGAATAGAACGAGCTCACTTCAAAGCTGTAACTGCAGACAAAGTATCCTGAAGATTTCAAGTTAAGTCAGCCACAAGACAAATCCAGGAAGCAACGCTTCACTAGTCTTGCAGTTTCTAACGTGACTTCTTTTAAAGAACCGAAATTAAGTAAACAGACTTTATGTATCTTAAGGAAACATCATCACAAGTTCAGATTACATGGATGATTTTGTATTTCCCAGGTGAGGCGACAAATGAAGTTACATACAGCTTTTGAGCACTAACAAAAACACTTCCTGTTAAATAAATGTTTTCTCAAAAAAACCTCATCACATCTTTTAAGCAACAGCAATGAATTTCATCTGTCTTAAACACACGCCTCTGCTAAAGCCCGTCTGTCAGTAGAGAACAATTGCACAGACAAATGAGGATGATGGAGAAAGTAACATCACAGAAACAAACCGCCTGAGCTCCAAGCAACAAAATTGATTTTCCTTATGCACGCAAGAGCCTCCCCATTTTACAGAGTAGTATTTTCATTTGTGCTTGCTATTAATTTAGGAAATAGGGCACTTGGTAATGCAGGAGAGGCTGGGAAAGGCCACAGGGATTTAAGGAGTTAAAGATTTACAGCCAGTTATATCCCCACATCAAGAGTCTGTGACTCCTCCTGAAGACACAAGGGACACCTTGGTGAGAATCCAGGATGGCTCTTGCAGTGGTGAAGGCTATGTGAAACGTTATTTTCTTTCTGGATCTTTCATTGCCCTAGAGCCAGATTAAGTGAAAAGGCTGCCTTTTCAAACAAATACTGTTCTACCGAGAAAAAGCATCCCAGACTCTTTCCAGTGTTAAAGTCAGAGAGGGCCTCCAACTAGGAAAAGCCACGGTGGAAAAAAGTTGCTACTCTGAGTAGCATTTACATCTCTTTACTACTGACCTAACAGTGTACATCCTAGAAGAATTTCACGTTACAAGTGCCAACAATTCCAGGTATTTTTGACCACAGGAAAGTACTTTAAGAAACCCACACTAGACTTCCTAATAGAGGTATGGATAAAAATAAATCAGCTTTGTGCCTACCTACAGGAGTCTCGACACAGACTATGATCTGTAAGCTCAAATGCAAGGTCTGTACTTCTCCAAGTAACTTCACACTGAAGTTCCCACTGCTAAGCAGTCTTCCACAGAGAATTTTCTTTCAAGTGGCACTGTATTTTAACAGTTAATTACTAATCATATCTAATTCTTCAATACATTGGGGGAAAAGGGGGAAAAAAAAAAAAAAGATTGAAAATTATTTGGAAGAAAATTGTACCAGGATGCAAGTTTTGATGGGAATAAAAAGATACTAGTACTCCATCTCTAGGTGTACTGTCACTGAAATAAAATAATTAGCATCACATTCTGGAAGTCTTGCAAAAGCTATATAAAAAGTGAGCATGATCCAAATTAATCTTTGCACAAAACCCCCATACTTGATATTATTGCAAAGAATCTTCAAGACACTCTTTGAATTTGCCAGACACTGATTCTCCAATAACTCAGGCAGGCCCCTACTTTGCCCTGAAAAAAGATACGCTCGGTCTAAATTCAGATCAGCAGGACTATAAACAAAGAGAATGCACATCAGTAAATAGAAGCTAAGCTCCATCAATAGGTATAGTGTTAAAAAGAAAAATATGACACTGTTCAGTTTTTAATTCTGGAAAAACAAGTGAAACCCTATATTGCATTGGGATATACAGACCACCTTGATTTCCAGTACAATAAAGAATACAAGTAACACTTAGAAATGTCTTTAAAAGTAACAGACTACCTCTAGGGAAAAGAAAGTTATTTTCCCATTGAGTTGTAAAACCATAACATTCATTATGACCCACGTTCCCAAACAAACATTGGGAAAATGATTCTTTTTCAACTTTATCAGAGCTCAACTTGTTTTTGTTTACCACATCCTTAAGAACAGCACAGGAAGGAAATTGAGTTGATTAATACAAACGTCCTTCCAGAATAATTTAACATCTAACCAAGGTATTCACATCAGCATAGATGCAAATTTGCATCTATCAAGCAAACTAGGATTTACTATTGCAAAAGACTTGGAAGTCACATACAAACCACACCACTCTGTTGAATGTAAAACCAGGTTGGACACTGCACAAACACTACAAATTGCTTCAGTAGAGGAATGCAAGCCCTTTGGCCAACAAATTAAGAAAAAGGAGTATCTACAGATACCAGAAATCCGAGGGGTTTTAAGTTTCAACCAGTCTTTCAAAAGACAAACTGACATATACTTTTCCCAGAAGCATTGCGCAGACATGGCAATTGCTAATATCATGGGATGAAGGGATAGAGAGTACCCTCAGCCAGTTTGCTGATGACACAAAACTGGGAGGGGTGGTTGACACGCCAGAAGGCTGTGCCGCCATACAGCGTGACCTGGACAGGCTGGAGAGCTGGGCAGAGAAAAACCTGATGAGGTTCAACACAGGCAAGCGTAGGGTACTGCATCTGGGGAGGAATAACCCCATGCATCAGTACAGGTTGGGGGCTGACCTCCTGGAGAGCAGCTCTGGGGAAAGGGACCTGGGAGTCCTGGGGGACAACAGGATGACCATGAGCCAGCAATGAGCCCTGGTGGCCAAGAAGGCCAACGGCATCCTGGGGTGCATCCAGCAGAGTGTGGCCAGCAGGGCGAGGGAGGTCACCCTCCCCCTCTGCTCTGCCCTGGGGAGGCCGCAGCCGGAGCACTGTGTGCAGTTCTGGGCTCCCCGGGTCAGGAAGGACAGGGAACTGCTGGAGAGGGTCCAGCAAAGGGCTACAGAGATGATGAGGGGACTGGAGCATCTTTCTTATGATGAAAGGCTCAGGGACTTGGGGCTTTTTAGTCTAGAAAAAAGAAGACTCAGGGGGGATCTTATCAATACTGTTAAATACTTAAGGGGAGGGTGCCAGGTAGATGAGAAGAGTCTTTTTTTCAGTGGTGCCCAGTGACAGGACTAGAGGTGACGGGCACAAACTGGAGCACAGGAAGTTCCATCTTAACATGAGGAGGAACTTCTTTCCTCTGAGGGTGGCGGAGCACTGGCACAGCTGCCCAGGGAGGTTGTGGAGTCTCCCTCACTGGAGACATCCCAAACCTGCCTGGACGCCGTCCTGTGCCACTGCTGGAGGTGTCCCTGCTGTGGCAGGGGGGTTGGACTTAGATGATCTCCAGAGGTCCCTTCCAACCCTGACGATACTGTGGGATCAAGAGCAGTTGTGCATTTCTATATTTATCATTAACTCTGTTACAGTTTACAGCAAAGACAAATCAAAAACAGAGCCAGATTTGAAGAAAGTAATTTATGCAGTAGGGAAATTAAATTGAGTGTTAAAATCCAGAAGTTTATGAATGCTTCTAACTACCTGAAGAATCTCTCTCCCCCACAGTGAGGAAAGGAATGGAAAACAGGTATTTTCAATTCCCCTGCATATAATCTTCATCACAGACTTATGGTAAAGAGCTTTCTGTTACAATCCCAGTCCTTCCAGTCTCCTCCTCCTTTCCAGCCCCTTCCCATCCTCCTTTCCCTGCAAATACCATCGTCGGCTTCTTTAATACTGGGAAGCCACATACAGCTTGCTTAATCACGCAGCCTTCCTGATGGACTCAAATTTGCTCTCATATTAGGACTTAACTATTGACAAAATGCTGAAACATCCCCAGAACAATTACAATTAGGCAAGACTGGTTTATAAAGGCTAACTGGCTTTCATTAGCCATTCAGACATGAGATTCTACACCAAACTCATCTCATTGCATAACAGAAGGAAAGACTTTATTTGTGCGTCCTCCCTGTTGGGTTTTCTCTTCTCCTTAAGAATTAAGGCTTTGACTCTCCCCCACCTTCAGAGCTCTTTACCATGTGAGTCTTCTTGACCTCACTCCAAAGGCTTCATCATCACAACTAATTGCTAGCGGACGCTGCTCCTATTTTCTGCATAGGCACTGGCCCACTCCCATTCCTGAAAGATCACTTGTTTCCAAATTACAAAAGTCAGCTGCAAATATTAGCCAGACCTCACAGGTGGGATTCACCTAACTAAATTTAGATTCTATGGTGCAGATGAGCTCATCACTGGGATAAAATTAAGGCCTGCAAATGCCCATTTTGCAACAGGCACGAAAGTAAGTCTTCTCCAAAATTAGAGGAGAAAGAAGAGGAAGGAATTCGTCTCATACTTCCAGAACCAACATAATAACTCATTTAATGTTCCCCTCATAATCAACAGTGAGAAAGGGGGAGAAACCAATGCATATATAAGACCACCAAAAAATACTCAGTCGTTCTTTTCATATTTTAGTATCTTTTTAAGACATTTACCTCCAACTCCCCTACAAAGGTTCCTAAGGCTAGTACAGCCCACCTGGCACTGCCGGAAAGAGAAAGGTCACACAAACACACTCAACCACCATCTTTCATTAGGTACCAGATACCTGGTTCAATCCCAATCTGCAGACTCACCAGTACTTATCAAACCATTTATGTCATGATTTTGATTAGCACAGTATAATCAAGGGGAGGAGGAAAGGTAGCAGTAGTGTCAGCGTCACCGCTGAAATTCTTGCCAGAAAAAAAAATAGTTATAAACACAGATCCCCATTTCCAAAGCTACCGCAGACTACCTGTGTGAGACACCGCCACTTCTAATACCAAAAATTTAGAAGTATTTATTGAGAAAACTGTTCAAAATAATCTGTGGCCATGTACCAGCGGAACTGAGGGAATGTTCCTGCTGGCAGGGCAAGCCAGAACCAGGCAGAAAGACCTATAATTTGGAAATCAACAACTTGTCGGGCCAGCAGCTGAAAACGTGGAAGATGAGCCACACAGAGCTCCAGGGTACCACAATACCCAAAAGTCAACCCTAGCTTTGTGCTGCAGTAGTTACTAATGGGCAAGTTCTCTGGTACCACTGGATTTCATCTCAGGGCACTTTTCTGTGCTCTGAAAAAATAGAGGACACTATAACTTAACCACCATTCTTATCAGAAAGGGAGAAAATATCCTCAAGTAAATCAGAGAGACATGGACCGGAACCCTGTGCTAGCGTCTAACGTCTAGCATCCCTATTCCCTAACACTGTAAAGACAAAGCCTTTGGGTAGGAAAGAGGATGTACCAGGCTACCCGGTAAGGACACTGGTGGTACAACCAGGAAGTTTAACTATACCCCAAAGTGGCCCCTCAGAGCAATTCCCTTGTTTGGGGACCACTGCCTTAAAACGGTGGTCAGAAGACTACAAGAGCAGCCATTTGACTGGCAACTGTAGGAAGACAAATATTTGGTGAACTGTGCCACAGCTGCAGCCAACACAGACACCCAAGAGCAACGAGAAAATGCACCTTCAAATGCTATAACTGGAACTCAGCACACAGCGTTCTCGAACAAGCAATCCCACGTATAAAGTCTTCTCAGTCACTGCCTTGGCCAGGCTTTACCACAGACATACCAGCTACCTAGCTCGGTATCGGAGGACGGCATTTGGACCTAATCTTACACTACTAAACACAGCTCTGAAGTAGAGTAAGAGGCACAGGGAAAAAAGGGCACGCTCTTCTCTGTGGAGGAAGGATTCATAGTCGTCTAAGCTGGGGGGAACTTTCAATGCTACTAAAAAAATAAGGTAGTCAAGTCTCCATTCAATTGCACTGTGCAGAAATCACTATGATTTATGACTTCTGCCTAGATCCAATTGCAGAGAGGAAAAAACCCACCCCTGTGCGTGCCTCTCGTACTAAACGTACACCATCTCATGTCTGTGCAAGATACAGGAGCAACCAAGGCTGCCTGCTTTACCCAGACAAAATATCAAAGGAATTAATTCCTAAGGCAACGGGAAAATACTACATGGGAGAACTTCCAAATCACAAATTCTGCTTATTTAAGCTAAGCTGCTTATCAAGTTAATTGAAGGAATTAAGAAAGCATCTGGAGAAGAACACATTCACCAACCAGTCTCTAGCCATTCCTGATCTTGTGTTACTTTTTCTGGGCACAAGTTCCCCTGCTGGCACAGCACAATCTATCATCAGCCATTACCCTGATTACCATCCATTAGTTTTGCTAAGTACAAGCATGAAATTCAAACCTACTTTTGCTATTTATTTACAAGCTATTCACGTACTGGATATGAATCAACTATATAATGCTTCATGTTAACAAGAGAAGTGCAGCTGAATATTAGAGTTGCACTTTAAAAATGACCAACAGAAATAATAATTCTCTTCACAGAAAATTGTTTACTGAATTTTTGTTTGGCAAGACGGGCAGGAAGCTTACACTCTTTAAAAATAAAACTGATTCATATACAGTAGGGGAATGGGTAAGAACCCACGAGAATGACAGGTTTTAAGTACCAGTCCCATAAATATAAAATTCAATTAAAATGTCATTCTGGAAAACACTGAGAACAGAGTTGGGACTCTTACAAAACTATGATTTTTCTTCCCTGCTATTACGGCAGAGTGATTAAAATGAAAGATAATCCCCTTTATTTCAAAAGCTAATTATTACATGTAATATAAATTTCTTCTTGCACCATAAGAGACCTAAACGCAAGAACTGAATTCTACCAAGACCATCAACCCAAACATCTTTGCTATAATACAGTAACTGCTTGAATTTTCCCTTACAATGATATTTATACAATAGACTATCAGGCTCAGCTTTGATTTCAGCATACCACATTTCTTACCACTTAGGAAACCAAACACAGAACAGCTGTGGAAGCAGAAACCACCATATGCAAATATTCAGATCAAAAAAAGTACAAGCAGAAAATCCCTTGCGAAGACCACTTCAGTGGGAACTGTGCTGAAAGCTGCACTAAAATGCCAGTTACGCCTTGGTGTAAGGACATCCAGAGGAAGCATCCCACACACATTTGTCACAACGGCTGTAAATTGCTGCCTGCTCTGCGCAGTTTAGATGCCTGAATGAGTTAAGTGCCCAAGTTGACTATACTGCCAGCATTGCTCCGGAAGAACTGAGCTGCTTGCTACGCTCACTACTATGTTTCCTGCATTGCTAATTCAGACAGCTAAACTTAGATTCCAGATTTAGGCAGTGGTTTTCCCACTCTTTCCGATACCCAAAATGAAAAAAAAAAAAAAAAAAAAAAAAAAAAAAATTACTTCTACGTTAATTCACTATCTTCATACATTTGCAGAAGCAAACAGGATGTCAGGCCTCCACACACTGGAATTACATTACACCAACAATCAATCAATCTCAGCAACCTCTAGCTTCAGGGAAAGAGAAATAGTCTCCCCCCCGTCATCTCCCGAATAGCTGCACGCCAGGCAGCGTTCACTACTAAGTTACATTTCTGCCCGACCACGGGCATAGCTCCCCCAAGTTCTAAACTACTTTACCACAGAGAAAACATGAAGTCTAAAAAGAAAGGTAGCAAAGGGAGAGGGTTGGCAGAATTCTGTATTCATTAAGACTTTCTGCTCACACGTCCTCTATTAGCAGGATGTGGCTGGAGTACAGCAGTAAAAGCCAGCTCAGTCAGTCTCACATCCCTGGGGTGTTGATACACTTCAGCTCAAATTTCCCGCGGGTGTCTTCTTCCAGCAGTCAAACTGAGATGGCCTGGCATGTATGGATTTTTTCTTCTCTTGCACTATCATTCAACATTGCTAGAAAGAGGTGCAGATGAGTAAAAATAAACTGTTGACTCGTGTTACAGGCTCTACGAGTAGGAAACGCAAGCCAATTATCAATGCTGTAGGTGGCTCACTGGAAAAAAAAAAAAAGAAAAAAATGTAAACTTGAAGGACCACTGTATCCCTAGACTTGAATTCAAGGCAGCAGCCTCACACACTTTCTCCCACTCCACTGCAGCTTATTGAGGCGAGGGAAGGTGTGCTACCACAGCAGCGCTGACTTCTCACAGGAGTTTGGGCATCTTGCAGCGACTCTGACAGTTTCATTTATGCACCCTGCCCATCAAGTCCATTTTCACTCCCCACTTCATTTTTAAATCCTGATGAACCCTTAAGCTTAGTCCCTTTGACAAATTAATCACCTTTTCTCCAAGTGCACCTCCAAGAACTTGTGCTGTTGAACGTTCCTCTCCTTCCCTCCTCCCGCTACGCCCGTGCCCCAGTACATGACTGCTGGGAGAGTTATCGTACTGGCAAGCCTCTCTTCCCTTCCGTCTCTCCACCCACGCATTTTCCTTCACATACCGTTACTGTGAACATGAAGAAACTTAAGAACAACCAGTACATATTCCAGGTCTCATGCTCATGCTTGTTTAATATATCTTTTTTATATTTAAACCTCAAAGGATGAGTTAGGATACATGTTGTAACAGATCCTTCCTGAGCACATTCTCGCATCTTTGGTAGATGATCATGGCCCTTACAACACTGCATCTTAGTCTAAACAAGCCATCAATGAACTAACTATGTGTAAGATTTTCTAGACTACTGGAAACAGTTACGTCAGCACTGACCAAACTACAAAGGAACTTCTTTATTTTATGTTTTAATCATTTTAAATAATCAGCAGCCTCAACACATTATTTGCCTTTGAATACCGAAGATGATAGAAAACACACCCTTTTTATCTTGCAACATCAAAACCAAGGATTGTATAAATATTTAGTGAATGATCGGTATACCCTGAATTAGAAGTGAGAATATCACAGTACGTATTACCCAGATGTTAACAGCATCAGAGACTGACAATACTGAAATAGAGGGACACAGTCGACACCTGGCATAAACCAAGTGAAACAGTAATATGCAGCAACACAGTCAAAACGAGGTCGGGATGGCCATGTTTGCTGTCTTGTATACACTTTGACGTGTCACCATCTTGAGTTCAAACAACTTCTGTCACCTCTGACATGCTTGACAACAGTTTTTCAACAATGGGGAAAACAGTATTTTGGCTTCTTTATTCGTAATTTATGAAAGCAAGAAAATGTAAGGCACCTAAACCTCCTTACGGGCTCACAGCCCCAAAATAATCGCCTAGCTACTGTGCTCCACAGACAAGGACTTTGCTAAAGCATGGGATGAAACCATCAAAGCTCAGAATTGAATTTATCAACAGTCTCAGGTTTAACACATGCCCAAGGGCATACTGCTGCTTCTTCCCTATGCAAAGGATAAAATAATGACCCGGCTGAAGTGAACTAGCTGGAGCCCCAGAATATTCCCAGGGTCTTGAAAAAGTTCAGCACATGCTAGTATCGCACGCTGAACTCCTCAGTGTCAGTCCAAGTAGACCGGTGATAAAACCACGGGGAACAGATACTCAATTCCCCATGTAAATATGTCACACATCTGAAAAAAATATCTCCAAGTCAATCTTTTTACAGGTTATGTAAGGATAAACTTTGAAGATAACCAAACAAATGGAGTAGTTAAATTTTAATGAGCTTTTTTTAACCTCAACTAAGTGTCTCTTTCAGCCAGAAAAGCAAATAATACAACACAAACAATGCCATAAAGACCAGTTTTCAATTTTAACTCTTAAATCCTCGGATTAGCTACACTGAATTTTGGGATCATTTTTAACTTGAGCCAACAATTCACATAAATGAAGCCAAATACAGGATACACTACAAAATTATATATAATGACATCACTGAGCAAGGTATACTAGTATGAACAAATTAATATTTGAACTTTATTTTAAAGCAACTATTCACTTCAAAACACTACAATGATTTTGCTGCCAAAAGCACATGACAACCTTTGGCAAGGAACACAGCAGAGCTTATTCTGGAAACAGTCTCTAAAATATTTAACTTGGAAAACAAAGTTTCAAAAGTATCAGTACTAGCCACCAGATTGTTCTATATGTCCAAACTACTCTTAAAGTAATTCTCAAAAACAACAAACCTTTTATAATTTAGCTAGTAACTTACAAAATAGCTAAAACTCTGAATTAAACATTCTTTTCACCCAACGCTTAATCCAACCATTTCCTTGGCTACACATAGGTTTGACTGTTACAGCATTTTCTCACCTGTGAAGTAATGCAGTCATCATTGGCAAAACTGTGCCTTGTGTGGCTTCTGTCAAAAACAGCCTAAATATGAAATAAACTCGAGATGTTGGGGAATAGGTCAGTGTTCGAAGATAACACCAGCCAACTTTCCTCCAAGCCATTTCTGGCCCTCCCTAGTAAAGCTGTTTTTCAGAATACTTTTAAAGAAAAAAGAAAACCAAAAAACCAAACTCCTAGATCATGACCATGCCCGTGATCATCACTTAGGGATTTCTGTGGACAGTACATTCTCAGTATGAAATGTACAACTGACGTAAATACTTTGTGCAACAAGGCCTTCTTTTAAAATTATGACCTCCAATATCTAACGAAAAATGTAGCCCTCCACTGGAGGGAATTTATTTCTGCATTCATTGAAGAAGAGACGGCGGAGAAACAGTACAAATTAAATGACAATTGAGTACGTAAACCTTTCAGCAGTTTTTAAAAATCCCACCTTTTTCCATGCCTGAAGCTATGCAAGTGCTCTCACAAGATTACAACCCCTTGAAAGAGCAATTCTAAATAAGCCGATTTTTAAATATTCAAGAAATGCCACTTTTAACAAAGGCTACTGAATTTTAAAAGAAATGGAAACAGCATTGCTCGAACTACTGACTATTGCAGCCTAATCACAAGAAAAACTGAAAGTCACGTGAGGTAGCTGCTGCTGCTAGGTGTAGAAGGCGCTTGAATGGTCTCTAGGTACCAGCCTCACTTTTCCCCCTCTCCCACAGCTCTGCTGCATTCAGGTACCAAGCAGAAAAACGACTCAAGAAATACAATAGCAAAGTGCAAGTCAGCAGTCCTTACTGGAGCCCCTTATTGCAGCCTCAAGCCTGAGCTGTTCCAGTCTGCCTGGCCCACCAGCAGCCACCCCACCGCGAGAGGGTGGCGACCCCACCAAGGGAGCCAGAGCTATTGGAGCTCAGAGCCTGGTTAGGTTCCAGGGCTTGGACCTCTTCCTGCAGGAAGGAAATCCTCATTCTTCTGACAAGACAGTGCAAACACGGACAATCTTTTCTCTCTCTCAAAAGCCCTTTGCGAGATCTTCTTTGGGAATTGTTAACACAGAAAGGGACAACCCAGTCTAACAGAAGACAAGTGCACACCAGACTCTGGCGATAGGGTAAAATGAGAAAGGCAGTATTAGAACGAGCTTTTGGAAATGCACATATTTAAATCAAGAAAGCAAACTCAACTAAAGAGTCTGCTGTACGGCTCTGAAAGAATTAGTTTGCAATCTAGCTGAAGGAGGGATTTCATACATTGCCACGCTTCGTGCTGCACACCAAAGCGTACTTGTCATTTCATCATTTCAGCTTCTGACAAATCCTCAAAGATAAAGTTGCTAAGTCACCCGCACTCCGCAGTGCAACACAATAAAACTTGTCATCTGACACCAGTCAAGAGCAGGATTAGCCAGGGATGTTCAACCCAGAGACGCACAGAATAAGCAGAGAGAAGCAAAAAATTAAACAAAATACTGCTCAGCATTGATCTAAGTTCAAGTGACCTCAGTATGAACAGATTTAGGTCAAAACTGAGCACCCATGTTTAGCTTATTAGGTACTTCACTTCTTGCTAAGGATGAAAAACAGATATAAACCCCCTCATGGTGGTTTGTTGGTTGTTTTTTTTTTTTGCCACAGACAAAACACAGCAAACTGTGTTACATTTCTGCATTTCCATCACTACACACATTAGAAGCTACACTGCATTGGCCTCTGAGGTAAAGAAGACATTTCTTTAAAATCAAAGACACACGCCCCCAAACATAAGTATATATACACATACACATCTCTAAATAGGCTAGTACCTGTCACTACCCCACTTCTGGTCCAAAAGGAACCAAAGGAAGGAAAGCAGTGAGCACTACCCAATGCTCCTGACAGACAGGCCCAGTCTTTAATACAGAGACAGCCAAAATACAGCCCTTGGGTTTTAATCAAATATTGCCAGTCAAATTGCACCTGCAGTTCTTAGCTTGAAGCCGTGGCACCCCATGGAGCACTGCTCTCAAAACATAAGCCCACTCTGGCTCTCCTCTTCGATGCATTTTTCCACACTGCCACCATGCTACCAGGGTGCACACTTTTCTATAAGATCTGTTTTCAAATTAAGTCTCTTCAGGACAAGGATTCTTCCTTGCTAGGTCGTGGACGCTACCCATCATACCATCAGTTTTCCACACACACAAAACACCCCAAGCCCCGATTTTATCACCACACAATCTAAAGGACTGTGGACTGCAAAGCAGTGCAAGCAGCTGAGGCAAGGCAAAGGCATTTCCAGACATCATCTTAAAGTGGGATTGGGATAGCTCCCACCATTTCAAATGGCACAGGTCAAGTACACAGCTGCCTTCAAGCAACAGGAGCTTGAACAGTGTACCAAAATAACTTTCTTAAAGTAAAGGATAACAGTTGATTTTTCCCTATTAGTAAACTCTGGATTCAGCCCTTTTGGAGCAGCGCACCCTAGAATATTTGTAGGATGTGGTCTACCAACCGTGTTAGCGACCCACACATGCCTTTTCAAAGCAAAAATCAAGTAAGCAAAACACCCCAACCAACCAGCCCACCCACCTCCACAAAAAAACTTCGGCTTAAGTTAACTTAAAGAAGCCTGAAGACAGAAATTACTCTTCCAGGAAGCACGCGATGCATCAACATCTTATCCTTCAGCACAACCGTGCATCAGCTGAGTTCTCAATCGCCTAAATTGCATGTTAAAAAGACAGCTTTAAGCCACCCCAAAGGCTGTGTGTGCTGCAGAGAGTGACACGGATTCACTAGCATGTACACGATCCCTGAAAGATACGTGTGGGCGAGGGAGCTATCTGGTCTGGCAAGTTTCAGTCCACAGCACATGTTTATTTTCAAACAGTTAAGGCCAACAACAGTAACTTCCAGAACTATTAGCAAATATTTAGCTACACATAGCAACCCTACATTGAGTTTTGACTTAAAAAAAATTGGTTAGCTCTTCAACAGAGAGCCTTAAGCATTGCCTTCATCACAGAAAATGGCTTGATGACTTTAAGACCCCAAGACAACACGCGTGGTCTACATCTCCATTAGCCTCAAGTTGTGTACAGTGTTAACATAGCTCAGCAAGCCTATGCTAAACTAGCTGCGTCCATCTCAACAGAGCTTTGCCAGCACGGAGCCCTTCGCTGCTGGAGTCAGGAGCCCCATGTTTGCTCCTGGATGGCGCCAGGAGGGCAGGCACTCCACGGCACCAGCCTCCACTCCTCTCTACCACCAGCCTTGCCTTAAGCCAGGATTTACAAAGTCCAGCAACGTTTATGTCAGACTTTATCCTAGGAAACCTGTTAAAACGAAAAGATGTCTAGATTTCCTTTATGCGGATATTCTGTTAAGACGACTGCATTTATCCTCGCTAACCGAGGGAGGAAATGGAAGCAAATATCAAGGCCGCTCTGCGTTACCATTACTCAAACTGGGACTTACCGTGCATGGAAGCACTCTGAAAGCCTCAAATCTGCACTGAAGTGATGCTGCCCCAGCACAAAAAGAATCGAGTAAAGGACGTCGGTGCAGCAGTAGCGAGCAGCCAAGCAGGCTAAGGAGAGAAGAGAGCTAAAACACAGCATGACTTACAGAACTTGAATCTGGTAAAGGCATCCCTCTTTCTACACTGCTCTTCTTGGCTAAGAAGAATTATGGGGATGGGACAGTTAGGTATCTAACATGATGTTGCTAATTACTTTAACCGAGTATTTTTAACAATTAACATCTCAGAAAACCATGCTCTGCTTTCTTCCTTGATTGCTGTCACTATGCCCCAAACGCGTAGGCAAAACTGCTCCTCGAAGGAAAAGTCTCCAGCTGTCTGAATTAAGAAAAGCCAACTCAAAGTAACCATCACACAGAGTCCTGCGACATGGCATCGAGTTCCACTGTGAAAATTGTTTTCCTTCCCCACAAAAAGGACAGTGACCTACACGCAGAAGAGGGGCAAATAGTGATTGTGAAGGAAAACAAGACAAAAACAGCTTGCTTGATTTTTCTTGGTACATGGAAAATCCATTACAGAAGTTTACACAGCAACAATGAAGCCTGACAAGTTAGTGAGCTGCTGCTTGTGGAGTCACAGGAGAAATGGCCCATCATTCAGAAATTCCTACACTGCACAAATGCAGGTCTCAAAGATGACTGCAATTTGGTCAAACCAAAAATCAGAAGTTCTGGTTCCTTCAAGCAGCAAAATACTCGATTAGTACTTCACTATGGAAGGGCTGTGCTTCTATGTGATAAAACAAAAATCTCACAGCTCTGAAAAGCTCCTTGGAAAAAGGTGGCACTGCTTTATTACTCCCAAGCCCCGAAGCCTGTCGAACAGGAAGCCTGGTGTCACAAAGCTGGCTGAAGTGACATTTGCAAAGACAAACAGAAGTCCAGTGAGCACACTGGTAGGATGGCATCGGTGTGAGCACAGGGCTCTCCAAGCCTAACAGTACATGCTTCCAGAGCAACACCCGCATGAGGGCCTCAGCAAGGCACGGAGCTGTCAAGTTTTACCATCCTTGTGACGCAGGGAAGTACCGGGCCTCCCTTCAGCCCTGGCAGGGACACTGAGGCACAGGATGGTCATCCAAGGACATCCAGAGTCAGCAGCAAGACACTGAGGCCTATTAGCTACCAAGAAAACCAGACTTCCATTACCAAGGCCAGTTATAAAACTTCCGCTTGTTCTTAAGAGAACGCACGGTGTCTGGCGTTACTCTGTCAGCAGCACCAAATAACCTAACAGCAATTTGATATTCGTGTCCCTGACGGACTGCTTTAGTTACACAAACAGCATTAAAAATGTAGCATCCTTTGAGGTATGCTGCACAAGCCAGCCCAGTTTCAGCCACACGCATCAAGAGTAACTCTCTGGGGCGTTTTTTTCCCCTGGAGGATAAGCTCTTTCGCAACGTGAAGATATCTTATCAGGGATTGCTTCTGTCACCGAAGGCAAACGGAGCACTGTGAAAGTATCAGTTATGACTTACGCACCAAAGGGCTCCAACCAACACCACACCAGCGACTCCAGTAGCGGCTGGCCATCTCTCTATATAGGACGTTCCCCCCCACCCCCCCCGCAGCAGTCTGCACTCTAAGTCCTAAACACAAAGAAATAAAACCGATTTGCTGCCAGCATGGACGCTGCCACAGCAACTTCCGCGGCTGCCCTGCCAGCGCAGCCCCCCTGTCCCCGGGCTGAGCGCGCCAGCCCGGCAGCGTCCCGCCCGCCGGCCCCCGGCCCCGCCGGCCCCCGGCCCCGCCGCAACGGCCCCTCCGGCCCCGCCGGCCCCTCCGGCCCCGCGGTTCTCAGAGGTACCGGGAGGGCGAATTCACTCCAGCCTTTCTTTGTTGAAACCCAAGTCTCGCATCCAAATTCGGGCTTGACTTGACAAAGGTTCGGTTTGCCTCTTACCCTCGCCGAGAAGCCAGGCTAGCATTTCCGATCCGCCTGAACAGCTGAACCGAGCTCTGGCTTTTACTGCCGGAAAAAGCACCAAGTAACCACTGTAAAATATTAGCTTGTGGCAATCATTAGGCAAGAGGTCTCGCTTTCACCAGCGCAAAGTCAAATAAACTCGGTTTATAAGAAACGTAAATCTTTAGCTATCTAACAGCTAGAAATAACCCTCTTTTATAGCTCAGGAAACTAATTTCCACTGTAAAACATTTCACGATAAACCAGAAAACGTTTCAGAACTGTATTTATTTAAACACCGGCTTAAAACCCAGCACTGTTAAAAAACAAAAAAAAAACCCCACAACCCCACCTCGTCTCGACACGGCGCGCAACAAGACACAGAATTCCCACGACCAGGAGAGCCCACCCGTGGCAAACTCACCATAAACCCCCGGAACGCGCCCGGGCCGACCCGCGGGGCGAGCGGGGAGAGAGTCCAGAGCGAGAGGCGAACGGCGAGCGAACACACTCGGGAACCCCCACCGCCGCACTCGCGGGAGCGGCCCCGGCACACGCTGCTCCCCCCGGGAGGGGGGGCCGATCCCAGCCGCCGACTTCCAGCGCCCGCCGCCGCGCCGGGGCCAGCCGCTGCCCCGGGGAGGCGGGCAGGGAGCGGGGCAGCCGGGAGGCGCCGCGGCCGCGGGGCTGCGGGCGGCTCCCGGGCTCGGGGCGGCGCGGCCCCGCTCTGCTCGGCTCACGCTCGGCTGGGCCGGGCCGGGCCGCCCGGGAGCCCCGCCCGGTGACCGGCGGGGAGGCGGCCTACGGCGGCTACCGGGCTTTGTGCGCGCTGCCTCCCCCTGCGCCGCCCGCCGCCGCCTCATGCGAGAGCCGGCGCAGCCGGGCAGGGCGGCGAGCGCCGTGCCCCCTGGCGAAAGCCGATGCCGCTGATCTCATCACCGCGGGTTACTAATCCAATGACCGGGGAATTAACCGCAGATGGCGACGCCCCTTCCCCCCCCCAGCCCCCGCCGCCCCCGCCTGGCACTCGCCCTCCGGCACCTACAAACTTTTCTGACGGGGCGCCGCCGGCCCGGCCCGCCGCCAGCCCGCCCAAGCCCCAGCAGAAGCCCCGCGGGCGAGCAGCACCCCCGGGAAAGGCCACCACCCCAGTCAGCCGCCCAGCTTGCCTCTCTCAGGAGCAAACGGGGGAAACGCCAAAAATCCTGCCGGCGGGTTCCTGCTGGCACCTCCTGGGCTGGGGCAGAGACTGCGCCCGGGCTGAGTACAAACAAAGCGTGCCTGTTCTTGGGGGGCTTCTCTGCATTATGTGATCTCTCCAGGCCACATACACGCAGGTGAAGCTCTAATTACACTTTTGGATGCCAAAACCAAACACACATTTCTAGGTAAGCCCCGGGTCATCCACAAGGCTGCAGGCAAGGCAAGTCCTGTCAAACCAGCGCAGGTTATAAAACAGGCAAAAGGCGAGCGCTTCCATCACTACTCATTAATACCAGCAAATGCCAACCTGGAAATCAGTGTTTTCTAATCCTAACAATCTCCGGCTCTAAACGCCCCCGCCTCCAGGAACACCAGCAAAGGTTTACACAGATGCTGTGTTTTCCCTCTGACACACAGAGCACTGGGGGCAGAGCTCCACACGTCAGATGCTGCGGCTTCTCCACACACTGTCTACGCACGCCTCACCCCAAAACTACATTAACCCCTCTCAGAGGCCTTAGAGCAGTCTGCAAAGGTGACATACAATAACTGTCTCTTGCAGGACGAGACAGCAAAAACTTACAAACATGAAGGACTATTTTTCCTCAAATTCTGCTGTTCTACTATGCTTCATGCCTCCGGGATGGAAAGGGCAAGACTTTCTCCCCCTGCTCTTTCATGGTGATAGTTATTTCTACATTATTGTTATTCCTTTTACTAAACTCTTCAGACAGGCTTTTAGCAAAGAACTGAGCCAGAGAAGATAAATACCCACTCTCAGACCATAAAAAAAAAAAAAAATGGAGAGGAAATTCTGCAAATTCTTTGGGAGTCTTCAGTCAAGAAATCCTCAGTACAAGCTGCAGGAAAACTGGCCGTGTGTTTCACACAGGCCACGTGGGCAGAAAAAGTGTCAGATAATGGCAGCGCCCCTTTGGTGGGGACCTAGAGGTGCCTCCAGGAGTCAGACACTCCAGAACCCTACCGAGATATTTTAGGAAAGAGCACTACACTCCAGTTCCTCTCCAAGCCCTGCATCCACATGCATCCCCCCCAGCCCTTGGGATAACCGGTAAAAGTACAGTACATAGAAAACAAAGGATGAATGGGGGTTTTCTATACGCTCCACAGTTCTTTAAGCCTAGAAAAGGCTTTCTACTGCTTCCCCATTCCCTCAGGCAGTCTTTGTCTGGTTTGTATATACACATGTGGAAGTCCTGAAATGAGTAGTCGTCTGTGCTCTTTACTAGCAGACAAGTTACTGAATTTAAATCCTTCTCTTGGATGTGTGCACCGGCTAATATCTCTTCCACGGCACTCATTTGGGAGAGGAGCCCTAGAACGGGCAATGTTTGAGCAGAGTGAGTGAGGCAAGCCTGTGCCTTGAAGGATGTTTTGCTTTCTTTTCCTCAGTTTTTAACAGACTTACTTCTCTTGCACACTTTCCCAAAGCAGCAGTGTCTCCTAACACCTTTTTTTGGCATTAAGCAGTATGTTTTCAAGTGTGAGATGGGATGTGGTCCTTCGTGCCTGTGCCAAGCTTGATGCAAAAAGCGAACCTGGAAAGACTTTCTACAAGGTTTGTAAGACTAATTCTACAAAAGAAGATTAAAGAAATCACATTAGAAGTCAACTTTTGTATCTTTTCAGCCAGCTTTAGACACGTAGGTCTGAAAATTGAACAATACAGAGATCAATCAGGCAGCACAGTTTTGGGAGCATGCTTCATGTGCAAATGTGAAAACACTTGAGGGTGTAGAAAGTGTCATTTTGATTAATGAGGGCCAGAACATGCTATTTGTGTATAGATGAGAATGTATATACACTTCTCCACAGGGCTCATTAAAAGAATAGGAAACAATCACATTTTAAAATATTAACATGATTTTTAACCAGACTTCGAGCATGGTATAGATACAGCTGGTTCTTTTGAGCTGAGCTCATACAATAGCTGGGGAGGTGAGGCAGAGGGGCACATTTGTATAACATTATGAACCTTTCAGGATAAACTCTGTGACACAAAATCAACAAAATGAACCACTTGGTGCAGTTCCTGGAGCTGCGCACCACTGCAGAGCCCAGGCTGTATCGTAAGCATTGTGTATTACTCAGATTCCCCAGGTCTTCCACTGGTTTGATTTACCTCACAAAATAAAAAACACAGTCAGAAAGGAAATCTTAAGAATAATATATAAATCTCTACATGACTGCGAAACACCACCATTAGGTGGCGAGGGGCAGGTGAGAAATTGTCTGCCTCTCCTATCTGCTCGGAATTGCCAGGCAGACAGTTGGGTGGAAAAGCTGCCCACTGCTGCCCATTAAAGACTAAGTGCAGTTAAGAAAGATGAGGAAAAAGTGAGTTGATTTAAATCAAGCGAGAGAACGCAATAATCTGCTTTCTACTTGCATCACACATGAGAATCATAGTTTGAGGTTGTATCTTGGCATCTGAGTTTGGCAAACAGACTGAAAAGAATTAACTGCCCAAATTTGTTCTTCCCATACACAATCACCTTCAAGGTAAGTTCCACGCTTACCGCATGGTGAACCTTCATCCACCCTCAACTCTGCTCAAAAGTAACTAGGAAACATTGCCTACACACATGGAATAAGTACTGAGCCCTGACCCTACAATCCATCTAAATAACAAATCAATTGCTATTGTTTTATCCACTTGGTTTCTGGGTATTGCCATACTCGGGGTGTCAACGTCTTCTCTGGTTTTTGGTATCAAGCTGAGCTGCTCTGCTGACAGTCCAGGCCACCTCCTGCCCTGCTTGCCAGTCAGAGCTGCCTCGCAGCACAGGCAGGAGGAACTCAAAACAAAAGACCATTTAGGCACTGCTTCTATATCCCATGTGTGTATCTACATCCCTGGAATCCTTCTTGTTTGGATGCAGGCCTGCATACAGGTCTGAGTTTTGGGCAAGCTCCCAATAAGGGCAGTAGGGAGAGTTGAGCAAGGCCACAAAGAAAAGGTTATCAGCAGAACGAACAGCACAGACAAAGCCCACCTTGAAGCCCACATGACAACACAAATACACAACTGAGATTTATGGACTGTAAAGAACTGTGTTTCATTGCATCACATTTTCCATTTAAGGTGCTTAAGCAGCCCGTGTTATTTCTAACAGCTCTCTTAGGTACAGCAATACTGCAATCAGCATTCTCACAGAGGAACCAAAGTTGAGAATTATGATGAAAACCTTTGTTTTCACGCATTTTAGATATCCATGTGAAAAGACACGACCTTAGCTATAGTTGCCTAAAGTTCACAAAATTCCCACACAAGATGTTTAAATCTTAAGAGTACTCCAGTCCCAAAGCTCTGCTTCCATGAATGCCGGACACTTGTATCAAAGGATGCAGAGAAACACAGCATACACCTTCCTCTAACCATTCAAAGCACTACCTGGTGACAGAGCCTCTCTACATGGGAGTTTTCATTCTGACCCGGCCACCTACTTGTAACAGTGAATTCAGACTTTACCACTGCTACTTGGAGTCTACCAACGCCATTACGCAGGAAGCCCGGACACGTGCATCTCTTAATGAACTGACAAATTGCTGCTGAGACTGAGGTCTGCTCCCATAGGCCATTGGGCAGAAGTTAGAATTTACCTTCTTAGAGTACATGCCCCTGCGGCCACAACGAGGAAAACCCAGGGAGGTTAGGAAATCAGCACTTACATAAATGTTTCACTAGTTCAAAGATTCTAAACAGAGGATAAAGATTCTGCATGCCCCATTTGAGAAATAAGGATGACATTCAGAAGTACTTAACATTTAAAAATAAGCTACTTTTGCAGTGTCAAAAGTCTGCCCATCCAAAAGCAGAGCTACCCACACTCTCAGATATATTTCCAAAGCTTGCTATATGCTTCATATCTGTTATGCTTTGAGGAAGTCGCAACAACTTATTGTCGTTTAGACAATTATTCTATCATCCGATGACCTCTCCCCACCCAGTAAAGGGAACTGGGGAAAACCAAGGAAACCTGAGGGTTGAAATATAAACAGATTTAATAGAATAATACTAAATAATTAACATTAATAATACCAAAGAACCAATATTGATCCTGATACCGATATAAAATACACAAGGATTATACTCAGCCCATTCTATCAGCAGGAAGCTGTGCACTGCCAGCAGAGGACGCCAATGTTGGACGCTGAGCGGGAGGAAGGGAAGGTCTCAGGGGTCTGGCACCGGGCAAAGAAGTTCTCAGGATGGCAGCCATCAAGGAAGAGAGAAACTCCTCAGCAAACTTTCTAATTTATACTGAATGTGACCTTCCTGGTATGAAATAATCCTGTTGGGCAGCTTGGGTCAGGTGCCCGGGTCTCGCTCCTCCTCATCCCCGCACCTGGCTAGCTCAACAACACTGAGGCCTTGAAACCCACACACCATAGCTGGCTATAAAGTAAATACTTTCACAAATCCAGACGCTAGAATCTTCCAAAAATGCAGTTTTCCCTAGCATTAGAAGAGACTTTACTGAAAAGTAAAGTTACTGAAAGAGAAATTAATCCTGTGTTGCTCAAACCAGGATAATATCCTATGACATAGCCAAGTCTTTGCCCTAAACACATCAGATAAGGAAAAAAAATACTCAGACTATACACACAATACTCTCAGGTAAGAAGAAAGCAGCTCAAGTCCCCTTTCGTTTTGCTCGTGTATTATCGTCATCAGAGCTCGTGGTCTCAAGGACTGTCTGAAGTAACTGCCCGCTCCGTGGAGCTGGTATTCGTCTTTCCTTCATGCAAAATTTAGTTGGACATAGACAGCCATAAGTTTCCACCAACACAGAAACAAGACAGTCCAAGGTTTTTAGGGAAGGGTTTTTTCTTAAACACCATCATGACTACTTGGCCTGTGCCAGCAGTAAACAAGGTAGGGACATCTCAGAGGAAGCAACAGAATCAATTGATAAACAACGGCAATAGTTATTACAGTACTGAAAACAATCCAAAACTCATTCTACTGACTTACTTTGGGTTCTGCACAACCTAAAGGGCAAATTCCAGTGGTTAAATTCCAACACAGAAACCTCTGTCTGAGAATGATCTCTGAGGAGGTAGTTCTTACTTGGAAAGCCTAGAGAGCCCGTACCTCCGCTGCCTGCTGCAGTCCAGTACAAAGAGGCATTTTCTTAGAACTTGCTTTGAAACTACATCAGACCCTTTCAAGTCATTACAATGCCACAAACCCCATCAGAACCTGACGGGCAGCTAGTTCACATCACAAGACTCTGGCATTGTGGTCTCCGCTTTGAAATCTAATAATGCACTAGCTTTAATTTTCACGCGGTATTACTACATAG
This sequence comes from Pluvialis apricaria, assembly GCA_017639485.1. Classification (NCBI taxonomy): domain Eukaryota; kingdom Metazoa; phylum Chordata; class Aves; order Charadriiformes; family Charadriidae; genus Pluvialis; species Pluvialis apricaria. Next base: position 30,586,926 of record CM030014.1, read on the forward strand.
CACTTCCCAGAGTCCATGATAGCAATCAAATGCAACTGTAGGAAGGTTCATTTCAGGAGAGAAACCACACACAAAATTTTCAGAAGGAAGAGATGGGTATAGAGTCTGGAACAAAGGTTGTGACAGGAGCACCTCAAACCAAGTCAGCATACAAGACTGCTGACGCTGCAGGACATAATGTGCTTGTTTTGCAAAAGGACAGTGATACCGGTGAGTTTGGGGTGCAAGTGGATCCTCATTAGCTCACTTAAGTCGCCTCAATGCATCAATATCATCTTAGCTTGATTTAGACTGCGTCATGACTGATCCAAGCCCCCGGATCATTTTTCACTGTGTGTTCTTTCTGTTACATCAGCTACTACACATGTGAAGGAAAACTCAGATATTATTGACGCTTTTGATAATATTGGTATTTGTCCATTGAGCCAGACAAGTGAGATAAGAGGTCTTTATGGCCTCCCATGGGAAAAGTTTTGACTTTATAGTTAGCAATAAGTGACTGCGATGATCTTTCTCTCCTATCTTTTTCTTTTAATGTGAATATGACATCCCAAAATAATTACTTGTGGAAAGCCACAAGACACATACTTTGGATCACAGACAACTTGAGCGTGCAAAAAACCATAGCACATCAGCTGTTCTTTCAAATCCCATCATGAGGAGCTAATGTGGGTAGATCTGTCACCCAGATTTCCCCACGATGTATTTCTGGAAATATAAGTAATAACGTATCTCTCGTACACAGTGCCCAGAATTTTTTTAACCGAAACAGACTGGTTTTTGTTTCAGATCTGCTTTCCTAAACAACTTAGCGGATAATTTCCATGAGATTTCAAAATACAAGTATCAGACAAATGAAGAGGTAGGTCCAAAAAATATCCTTCTCTTTGAAAAGGCAGAATTTACCTTGCATTCTGCCTTGCTTCTGGAAGAAAAATCCTGCATTTTCCAAAAGTTGTTGAAACTCTATCAAAGATGGATTTATTCACATCCGCCCTACAAAAATACACTGCTGGTGTTACCCAGCATATTCCAGACATTCACCTTTGTTTTACAGGGGGTTTATATATCTCTCTCTCTATATATAAAATATTCTAGGAATATTGGATATATGCAAGAGTTTTACTGTTTAATAATCTTACTTTCTATGTTAAAAAAGAAAGTCTGGTGCTAATTACTACTTCTAAAAAGATAAAAAAACTATTTAGTTGTTTGAAAAACATGTTTTAGCAACATGCCTCAGAAAGCTAAAAAAAATTTACATTAATACATTTTCTATCATGTTAAAAAAACGACGAACCACCAAACCAACCAAACAAAAAACTCCACAACTTTGTTTTCCCAGCCCTGGAATACTTACTTAAAGACACCACTTAAGTCTGATTGATATCTGTGAGGACTCTTTTTTGCTCAGACTGATCACCAACATCTGAAACTCCATCTGAAACTCTCAGGATGTGTCACGTTTTTCTGTTCCCTGATTTGAAGGGCAGAGGGGAGGGGAGAGAGCCTCAAAGTTATTGCCGTTGCAAATTTCTGGGAATACTCTAGCAACTGTAAAGTCTTCTTGAAAGCATTTTGTTTCAGTAAAATTCAACCGCTAAGTATTCCAAGTATCAAATATGGCGTGTGTGAATTCAGAACATACGAAAAAGTCTGTGTTACCTGCTTAGCTGCAATAATCTAAACAACAGGATTTAAGAGATACTCTACTAATTCTACCATATTTTCTGGGGTTTAATCTTCAACTTCTGCAGTGCTTGTTTCCTCAGCAAACCCATAAGTAGTTGTAACTTATTCAGCTTGCCTCCCCGCCTTCAAGATTTACAATGATACATATATTCAGCAATTTTCCCCAGGAGATCTTTTGTTTCTTCAACTTGAAAACATCCATTCACATCAAAAGCAAAGTCAGTACAGTTTATTGTCCATTAGACAATTTGAATATGATTCTTCTACTAAAGGCTGTGACTGCAGGCAGCCATCTGGGGTCTGGACACACAAAAGGCTGTTCGGAAGGGTGTCCATACAAAAGCGCCATGGGGATATGGAAGTGTGTACCATACAAAGACACCCGATTGTCTTTGGTTTGCTGGGGTTTTTTTTGAGGGTGCCATAGGCATCTAATCAGAGAATTAAGCACCAGGGAGGCAGCCCTCAGATGGCAGACGTCAGCTCCAGCAAGGACAGATGGCGAACAAAGGTGAAAAGCACACAATACGCGTGGGCCAGCTTAGAAAAGAAAAGAGTTCCACTCCTCAATTAAAATATGTTACAACTCTCGTGACAACCGATGTTGTGAAGTGAAAATGTATCATTTTCTTTATGGGACTGTCACACCTACAGGGCCACTTTCCAGCAACTTACAGCATATACAGGCTCCCTGCTAGTATTTTCTCTGAAGTATCACCTCCCCTTCCTGGGACAATGCACAGGGCTCACAAGAGAGATACAGTCTCTGTAAAGGAAAATAATGTTGATTGCAACAGAGGTGCTGCTCTGGCATAATTGTTTGTCAAGAGTAACGCATCTCACTGCCTGGTTTTTTGGACTTGAAACTCAAGGTCTGAGGAGACAAAACAATCTCATCATTTAACTCACCCCCCAAAATACTCCTGAAAACCATTATTCACTTTTTTTTAATCTGTTATGATTGATTTTAAAATAGGATTCATAAAGTAACAAGCTGCCCTCCAACAGAGCTTTTTCTTATGATAATGTATGTGCAGATTACACGATGTCAGATATACTATGGCATACATCCCACTGCTAACTAAACTCTGAAAGACTGAGTGTACTTGTAGCCCATCCTGTACTTTTCCAAAATTTCTGAAAACAGACGATAAATAGTTTTACATCATATTTAAACAGTAAGGATATAGTGACTCTCCAGGCAACAAAGCCCAAATATTTAAATAAAGAGCAGGATGCCAGCAGGAAAACTGAAAAATCTAAGAGATCATAGGTCAATACAAACGAGCATTAGTCTTCTGATATGACACAATCCTTGCTGAATTTGTAAAATACTTTAAGTATTGCAGTTGCTGTGGTCCAGGAGAGGAGAATAAGTCCTTCATTTTTCCTTTTGTAGTATTTTCCCTCTTAAAAAAAAATAGAATGAAACAAATGCAGAGGCACTTGCTATAAGGAGATGCACAAAACAATCTTCTAATTAAAAAAAAAAATGACCATGGCCTGTCTCTTCTTATTCCTATATATAGAGGAATATATAAAAGTCTTGAAAGACTTTCCTTGTTTTGTGGAACATTGCCCAGGCGTGGACATGTTCAGCATCTTTGGAAAGGCTGTCAGTTGTTCACTTTAGACTCTCTGAAAATTGATCCGTGAGCAAATAGTGACTCTTTGTGGATTAGCCCATCTGCCTTCCAGATGGGGGAAAAGGTAGTATGGTAGGAACAGCTGCTCCGACAAGTACAGCAGGTCACAGAAGAATAAGCATGAGGAGTAAAGCGAGGAGAGCTAATATTCACAAAGTTTGTGAATTTTGAATGAGATCGAGATGAGGAAATATAGAAATGTGTCACTGCCGTATCAGCACAGAGAAGACACAATGCAAGTTTAAAGATGTAAAAAAGGAATCAAACAAGACTATTTTAATTTATTTAGGGAAAGAAGGAAAAGCTATTCAGGACTAATAGAGTCTCCTCGTTGTTATCTGCAATTTTGGTGGAAATGCCCCTAAACATTGAGAGCCAGGATTTCTTTTATCACAGCAGAGCTCCAGCCCTTAAAAATGACAGTGAAGTGTGCATGCAGTTGGAGATGTGCTTTGCTTTTCCACCTTTGGAGTTACACGAGAAGTCATAAATCAAATGGTCCGGTTCATATTGATGAAGAGCTAAGCGCTCTTCTAGCTAAGAGCTAGGCAGAATTTCCATTATATCAACCTATTTTTCTTAGGAGCTAACAGTAGTGTATATTTCACCTCTAAGGTAAGTCTGCTTCCCAAATTTTAGCCCACATTTAGCTTGAGACAAACTCCAACATGCTACAAGCACCATCCTACAAGCTAGTTAACAGCCTGAGTTTCCTTGAATGTACTGGGAGGAAAGGACATTTAATGGAAACTGGAGAGCGAGAGAGGAAAAATTAACATTTTTCTATGCTGGAAGTTAAACAAGGACTTCATAAACTCTAATTTTCTTCTTTTGGCTTTTTTCCCCCTAGTTAATTGGACCAAAACATTGTCTGCCACTTTCTTACCTACAAGCTATTCACCTCTAATTGATTTCTTCCTGGATGCCACAATCCAAACATTTCAACAGGAGAACTGTTTGTTTGGAAGAAGTGCTGTCACACTTCACTTGGTGACACCAGGAAGCGCAGACAGTATGTGAAATTGGATACGCCAAGAACTCCTTTCCTTTGAAAGATTAACCGGTTTGTATCTAAAATAATAATTACACGGTATTACACATTTCATAATGCTGAATTGCATGCATTTCAGCTGTTTTCACTTTTTTTAGACAAAGCTACTTTTTTTTTTCTTTTTTTCTTTTTATCAGAAACTTATCGAAAGAAATCTTTAAGGGAAACAAATCAGTCCTTGTTTAGCTCAATTAATAAACTGTATCTTCAGACTACATTCCAAAATATATTATAAAATATCTTGCATTCTATATACATGTTATGAGATGGAACATTTAATATCTACATTTGCAGATTGTTCTGTCAAGAAAAATGGATATGTTTGAACAGTAACTTCTTCCCAATTCTGTCATATGACAGAAGAACAATTTGGCCAAGAAAGAAAAAGAAAATGTAACAGCAATCTCGTGTTGCTCAGTGCCTGAGTTCAGAAAGTTAACTGATAATAATAGCATATTCAAGCAGTCAGACATGCCGGTAGTTTGCCAGAACAATAAAACCTGTCTTGAAGACATGCGGAATACTAAAACTCACCAGAACTGCCTTCCAAAAAAGCAAACTCACTCACTCTGCAACATATTTGGGGATAATTGATACTACTTACAGGCTCCCTGCCTGTTTTATTACAAGCCTATGAAGTACCATTTAGAAAAAACTCAGCACCAAAACTGCTAATACACATCTAAACGTTTCTCGCTGAGTTTTGATCTAAACAGGGCAAGTAACAATTCAGTGCCACAGATGGTGCTGACCTCCCTGGCTCTGCCCCGTCCCGCCAGCGTCCGACACAGCCCTCTCAGCCAGTGAGGCCACGGCCACCCCTTACCCTAGCTACCCCCGTATCACATACCTGCAAAACAAAACAGCACATCTTTCCAAGCACACATACACCTCACTGATGGTACCTGAATACATATACACAGACATATAAAACTGCACTTTCCTGGTTTAAGCCCAATTTCTAGGGCATTTTTGCCAGAAAGACATTTTCTTACCCTTTCTGTACAGTCAGTTGCATTCCTTACGAACAAACGACCCAGATGTACACAAAAAGCAGGACTGAGCATTTGATGGGAGAGACATGGGACCTAAAACATTTAGTATGTAACGCATATGGAAAAACTATCCTCTTTGTTCAGAAAAAGGGAAGGAAAGATTGCCATCTTGTTACCTCTCCTTGTTTTCACACAGTAGATAAAACATCATCACCATGAGCCAAATTAAAATTATATATCCTGTATGTCACTGGAGATCATACGTTTAACTGCTTTTGCCATAGGTTTTTCACATGAAGAGAGCATTAAAGACAACTATTTCAATCACGGGTTAGGAAACTAAAGTTTAGCATTAAACCTTCTGGAAGAAGGGTTCAAATGAATTTTGTTCCCTCTCATATCCTGTAGCGATCAGCCCAATCCCAAAACACATGATTAGAGAATTTCTGTGACTTCTAAATTTCAGATGATGTTCAGAGGTCTACTACACAGGTACTTTAGCACAAAATCAGCTCGTGTTTCAATATGACTTGAGATCAACGGTTATAATGCATATTTATATGCTTATATATGACTTACCAATGCTTATAAATACCTAAAGGGCGGGTGCCAAGAGGATGGGACCAGACTCTTTTCAGTGGTGCCCAGCAACAGGACAAGAGGCAACAGGCACAAGCTGGAACATAAGGAAAAACTTATTTATTTTCAGGGTGACAGAGCTGCCCAGAGAGGTTTGGAGTCTCCTTCTCTAGAGATATTCAAAACCCGCCTGGATGTGTTCCTGTTCAACCTGCTCTAGGGGTTGGACTAGATGATCTCCGAAGGTCCTTTCTAACTCTTACCATTCTGTGATTCTATGAGATAATCATGTTCAGCAGCATAACATTAGACATCAGAGACAGCTTGAGGGATTGTCCTAGCAGCACATCCTCAATATTTTTGGTACTGGCTGGGTACGAGCTCCCTGTAACATCCAGGTGCCTCCAGGAGGAGTAGGCACAACCGGACACTCGCTTCTGACGAGACACTAACCTCCAGTGGGCTTTAGTAAGTCCGTGCAGCTCCTCCCTACCACTGGCCCAGAGAGAGAGACGCAGGAAGGAAAACCAACCCTGTCATCCCTTGTACGCCCTACAAGTACCTCGTCGGGTGGCTGGTACTTGAGAGAGCCTGGTGAGGCAGGTTGGAGGAGCATGAAACCACATTCACCACCCGCCTATTCCTAGACGGGGAACAATCTTACATGGATTCCCTCTCCCTAAGGTATGCAGGAGGAAAGCAAAGCAAAGCTCAAGCACACAGTCACAGGAGGCAATGGTGGAGGGTGTGGAGGAAGATTGTGGTCTGTTAGTTTTAGAACTTCAGTGCTCCCTGTTAAAACCTCATACAACAGTGCAGGGGTGGGATATTTAATCCTTCCCTCTAGAAATAATCAAGGAACACAGGCCTTTTTCCCCCAAATATTTTGCAGCGGGATGCTGAAGTGAACCGTGACCACAGAGGGTCAGCCATCTCTGGGGCAGTCATCCATGGAAGTCTCCAACAGCAGAGCTGGGGATGAGAACAGGCTGCGCAAGAAGCTTTGTAATTGCACGCTAGTGAAATTGTAAGTCAGCAGCTCTATCATTAAACCGTAACAATATTACTAGACGCAGAAAGCTTGATTCAGAGATGGAGTTAAATAGTATGTTGCCAAACTGTGTTCATGTTGGCAAATAAATGAATTTAGTTCAAATTAAACTTCCATATTACCACATGGTTAATTAGAGGCTTTTTTTAATTAAAAAAAAAAGTTATTTAATGGACAAGATAGGAGGCTTTTAGAAGTTATATATATGCAGCTAGCTATTTATTATATAGCTCTGATCTCCCATCCATATAAATTGCTGCTGCCGTTGCTACACACTTCAAAAAGCTTTTAACTCGAGTTCTTTAGATCAACACAAAGAAATCAATTTTGACAAGATCCTTCACAATTTTCTTAGGTTAAAAAAAAGTCCCACATACAAGATGCATAAAGCTTTTTTCTTTTTTTTTTTTTTTAAACAAACATAAAATCACACTGTCAAAAATGGATTCAAAATCTAGAAGATGAAAGGAGGAGGCTGCTACAGAAAAACTCAAAACAACAAAAAAGCATGTTCAGTAAAGGAGGCACTTGCCAAAGAACATTTATTTAAAGCAAACACTATAACCGTGACTATATTGTTCAACTGGTGAGCTTAGAATCATCTTTCACTTCAGCAAACTCCTAAGGCACTAACTCATTTTCTTCAAAAGAGTATGCTTCTGGATTCGGGGTTTTGCAGGGGGAGTTGAATTTTCATGCTTTTGGCTTTTAAGGAGCAGGTGTTTGTTTTATTATTTAAATAACTGCTTGTTTGCTTTTGAAAACTTGCTATTGCGACATGGTTCCATGTGAAGGCGTTTCTCTCTCTGGACTGCTAGGTAGTTACACTCGACTTTGAGAGGGTTCTCAGTTTGTTCCTGAAACTGGGTCCAGATAATTGAAAAAATTAAATACAATTCAACCAACATTTCAAAGTGGTATTTCAACTATATGTATTTCCAGATTTTTCATTGCAGCATAAAAGCTTGTTCCCTACTCAAAAGAAGTGTTGATATTTCTCCTTATTAAAAAAAAAAAAAAAAATTTCCTAAGAATAAAAAAATGACACTGTTAAAAAATTCCAGCTATGAAAAAGCCCAATTAAAATCTACAGACTTTTACCAACACAGTAACAGAAACATTTTTGATTCCTTAGTAAAAGATAATCTCTTTATGAGATTACTAAAATGAAGATGCTAAATATATCTGTTAAAAATGGAATTAAATAATGTAAAGATCTCATTTATTATTAAGATCTGATTTAATTATATAACATTGAGACGATGAGATGTGTAGCTTAAAATGTTGATGGGACATAATTAAAAAACATCAAGTGTAGGATTCATTATAACAATTAGAGCCACAAGAAATAGAAACAAAGCCAAACCATATACATAACAAAATCTCAACCATCATTTAGCCAAATAAGGCATCAGTTTTCTTTTCATTACAACATAGCAAAATGCAGGCTCTAGAAAATTACTATCCGGAGGAAAGAAGATTGATTGATAACATTAATTTATGCTGCTGACAACTGAACTTGTAATTTGAAGTAGCGTTGCTTTAAGAATATGGAAATTAAAAATAAATAAAAAAATAAATAAAAAAAATCAAGATTTGGTCCAGGTACCTAAAATATGTTATGAAGCTGACTATAACACAAATGTATTCTTGGGGGCCCTTAAATAATTTCAAATTAAATGGTAGACTTTTTAAACCTAGTAGAACTGCAGGTGGCTACATTCAGTACTCTCCTGCCATAAAGCTGTAGCTCAGGAAAGATGCTTGCGAAAGACGAGCTGATATTGAAATACTATTATTCTTCATTTCTTAAAAAGCATAGGGATTAACACCTGTTAATTGTATTACTAGGCAGCACTAAAACAATGACAGGATTAACTAATCTTCAAGACAATGTACCGAAGTCTTAATTAATGTAAAACTCCAGTGGAATTACGGTTGGCAAATCCTGAAGAGCAGCTTTAATAGTTGTGCAGTTCCGGCTCGGCTCTCCCCCTCTTCCATTCACACAGGAGCCAGCAGCACTGCGGCTCTGGCTCCAGCCGAGCACCTCCGCAAGGGCAGCAGGGGAGGGGAGAGAGGAAGAAGAAATCTTCAGGGACCATAAGTAATGTATGCAGTCTCCCATCCTCCAAACTATGAATCTAATGGAAAGTAATTTAGCTAAGGCTGAACGTTGCTCCTCCACACTTTTAAGGACAAACCCCTTTTTAAGGGCTGGTTCCAAGGGCAACAGACAACAAAGACATTTCCAGAAGTGTGTTCTCATTACTGCTGTGCTTCAAGTGAGCCAGGAAAGTCACTGGCTGACCTTGAGCCAACAGAGAGGAGAAAGTCTTGTAAGGGAAAAACCATCTCAGCAAAACAATCCAGAGGAAGCTCTCCCCGTTTCCTTTGCAGTCTGTCCCTCCAGGCCTCTTCTGCAAAAGTAAAGTTCTGCTCTAAATAAGGAAATTGTCCTGAAATTGGTTAAACGAGCAATTAGGTTCTCTCTCGAAGAAAGTAATTCTCAATGTATGAGTTAACTACAGTTCTTTAACAGCATCAAACCCCAGCAATTTACTAAAACTATTCAGTGTTACAGTGAACCTAATCAGAAATAGATTAATTTTAGTAACATGAAGGAAAACCTTCTTCTTAGATTAGGATCTGTTACTTTAAGTTTCATTTCTTATTTATAAAAAATGAGATTAACATGAATTTTCACACATCTATCATGCAGCCATACATCCAGATTAGATGCTCTGCTCGTGCCCTACTCAAGTTTCTCCTGTGAAATTTTCAAGTGTTGGTGAAAGTTTTCATAACTATTACTGTCAGGCCTTGGTATTTTTAAAACTATTTCCTTAATTACACCTAGACTTGTTTTGTAAGTAGGCTCACTTCGAAATGAGTGCCTATGCATACCAGGAACGTGTGTTTGCACAAGTATTGTTCTTTAAAGATTATTTAATGAAAATTCTGCGATGCAGAAAATAGAAGTTAATCATAACTCGCTACACATGGGGCAACTGACAGCCACTGAACAAACAAAATCTACATTAAAGCAGACGTCATTGAGATTAAAATCTTGTATGGAGCAACCTTTCCACATGAACAGGTTTTCAGCTTGTCGTGATTCAGAGGCGTTAACGAGTATGTTTACAAAGTGAGATCATCAAAAGCTCTGAAAGTCTGAAGAAGCGTAACTGCTGAGCTGTGGTTGAAAGTCCAGAGCCGACAATGTTTGAGTGTGTTCAAAATCCAGGACAGTCGGCGTTCCCGTCCTCTTACTGACCACTCGCCCATGGAAGACAGTGCCTGACAGGCCATGGTGTCAACGTACAGTGTGTGACTCGGTTTGTACGCCCCTGAACAGCCATACCCACTAGACAGAAAGGGGAACAGTGCTTGCTTCAGACATTTAACCTCCTCTCCTCACAACCCCATACGGAGACACGCACAGGGACATGGGCAGAGTCCTCTAGACAGCAATGAGACTTATGTTATAATTATACTTACAAATCACCTGCTGGGGGTACCTATGTCTTAATTTTAGCTATACAGGAATCCTCTGAGCCTCAGTTAGGAGTCTAAAGATAGAAGCTCTGTACAACAGCATGAATACACTGTAATTTCACCCTCAACCTACAGAACAATCATTTCTCCAAATAAATCAGAAAGCGTCCCAAAATGCACCGGCTGCTTTGCAGATACTAAGGAAGAGAAATGCATAACCCAGAGAGCTTTTCGCTTTAGTAATCCTTAATGCTTTTCACAGACACCGATTAAACTCAAATACTCAAAAATAGAACTATTTCCTGAGAGGCTGAAAAGACTGAAGTCACTACATCAAAGCTTTCAAGTCCTTACATAGTGTCCCAAAATATGGTAGAATCATCCAGCTACTGTATTACATGACATTGCACAACTGAGAAAAAGATGCCAAATGGCGGTAATCCACACTTAACAATTTGGGAAGTTCTTGTCTGAATTGCTTCCAGTTTTAGATTCTTTATACATGATCAGGAATTCGGTTTTCTTTTTACTCCTTCCTGGTTAAAAAAAAAGGCTGCATTTCTTACTTTCAAACCATCACTACAGCAGCCAAAACGTTGTCACATTATCACAGAATCACAGAATGGTCAGGGTTGGAAGGGCCCTCTGGAGATCATCTAAGTCCAACCCCCCTGCCACAGCAGGGACACCTACAGCAGTTGCACAGGACGGCGTCCAGGCGGGTTTGGGATGTCTGCAGTGTGGGAGACTCCACCACCTCTCTGGGCAGCTGTGCCACTGCTCTGCCACCCTCAGAGTAAAGAAGTTCCTCCTCATGTTCAGATGGAACTTCCTGTGCTCCAGTTTGTGCCCGTTACCTCTAGTCCTGTCACTGGGAACAACTGAAAAAAGACTGTTCCCATCTCCCTGGCACCCTCCCCTTAAGTATTTAACAGTATTGATAAGATCCCCCCTGAGTCTTCTCTTTTCTAGACTAAAAAGCCCCAAGTCCCTGAGCCTTTCCTCATAAGAAAGATGTTCCAATCCCCTCACCATCTCCGTAGCCCTTTGCTGGACCCTCTCCAGCAGTTCCCTGTCCTTCCTGACCCGGGGAGCCCAGAAGTGGACACAGTGCTCCGGCTGCGGCCTCCCCAGGGCAGAGCAGAGGGGGAGGATGACCTCCCTCGCCCTGCTGGCCACACTCTGCTGGGTGCACCCCAGGATGCCATTGGCCTTCTTGGCCACCAGGGCTCATTGCTGGCTCATGGTCACCCTGTTGTCCCCCAGGACTCCCAGGTCCCTTTCCCCAGAGCTGCTCTCCAGGAGGTCAGCCCCCAACCTGTACTGATGCATGGGGTTATTCCTCCCCAGATGCAGTACCCTACGCTTGCCTGTGTTGAACCTCATCAGGTTTTTCTCTGCCCAACTCTCCAGGCTGTGCAGGTCACGCTGTATGGCGGCACAGCCTTCCGGCGTGTCAGCCACCCCTCCCAGTTTTGTGTCATCAGCAAACTGGCTGAGGGTACACTCTATCCCTTCATCCAGGTCATTGATGAATGTATTGAACAGGACTGGACCCAGTACTGACCCCTGAGGGACACCACTTGTTACTGGCCTCCAACTGGACTCTGCACCGCTAACCACAACCCTCTGAGCTCTATCGTTCAGCCACTGTTCAATCCACCCCACTGTCCATTCATCCACCCCACACTTCCTAAGCTTGCCTGCGAGGATGGTGTGGGAGACAGTGTCGAAAGCCTTGCTGAAGTCCAGGCAGACAACATCCACTGCCCTCCCCTCATCCACCCATCCAGTCACGCCACCGTAGAAGGCTATCAGATTAGTCAGACATGACTTCCCCTTGGTGAATCCATATTGACTACTTCTGATAACCTTCTTTTCCTCCAGATGCTCGGAGATGACGCCCAGAATGAGCTGTTCCATCATCTTTCCAGGGATGGAGGTGAGGCTGACCGGCCTGTAGTTTCCCGGGTCATCCTTCTTGCCCCTTTTTGAAGACTGGAGTGACATTGGCTTTCCTCCAGTCCTCAGGCACCTCCCCTGTTCTCCAGCACCTTTCAAAGATGATGGAGAGTGGCCCAGCAATGACTTCTGCTAGCTCCCTCAGCACTCGCGGGTGCATCCCATCAGGCCCCATCGACTTGTGGGTATCCAGTTTACTCAACTGTTCTCTAACTTGTTCCTCTTCAACCAAGGGAAAGTTTTCCTCCCTCCAGACTGTCTCCATTACTTGCAAAGTCTGGGACTCCCGAGAGCTGGCCCGAGCAGTGAAGACAGAAGCAAAGGCGGCATTCAGCAACTCTGCCTTCTCTGCATCATCCGTCACCACAGCACCCGTCTCGTTCAAGAGTGGGGCCACATTTTCCCTGGTTTTCCTTTTGTCTCCTATATACTTAAAGAAACCCTTCCTATTGGTCTTGACATCCCTCGCCAGGTTCAATTCCAAGGCTGCCTTGGCCTTTCTCATTTCTTCCCTGCGTACCCTGACAGCGTTCTTATACTCATCCCAAGTCGTCAGCCCCCTTTTCCACATCTCGTGAACTCCCTGCTTCCACCTGAGCTTTTTCTGAAGATCCCTGCTCAGCCATGCAGGTCTCCTTCCCTTGCCCGATTTCTTGCTCTTCGGGATGCACCTATCCTGAGCTCGGAGGTGGTGGTGCTTGAATACCAGGCAGCTCTCTTGAGCCCCCGTACCCTCTAGAGCCCTCTCCCATTTGATTTCTCCCATCAATTCCTTGAAGAGATCAAAGTTAGCCCTCCTGAAGTCTAACGTTTCAACCCTACTTGTCATTTTCTTCATGCTGCACTTAATGCTGAACTTGATCTTCTCATGATCACTACAGCCAAGTCTGCCCCCGACCTTAACATCCTCCACCAGTCCCTCTTTGTCAGTACTAGGTCCAGTAGTACACCTCTTCTTGTGGACTCTTCCACCACCTGAGTTAAGAAGTTATCATCCATATTATTAATATCATTAATTATATTTTTTAAGTAACCACTAATAAGGAGAGAAACTTGTTAATCCAAAGGTCATTATCATGATGGTTCATGAAATACCTTGAAGTTTCAAAAAACAAAGCAAAAAAAAAAAAACCAAGCTACATAAGTAAAGTGCTCTTTAGCTAACAATTTTTAATTTTATTCTTGTAAAAATATCCAAATATAAAGACATAAACTAGCCAAGAAAGATATATTGGTCTCTAGCATAACTTGGTGATAAGTGGACATCTATGGTAAATACTCTTGTTTATAAACGTGCTTTCCCAGATTTTCTGCATTTGTTTCACTTTATTTGAGCCACCAGAGCCATGCTGAACAAATACCTTGTTTGCATCCAAGTACATGACACAACTCTGTCCTGGCCCTGATTACTTTACTCAGATTATGATCTTTATCACCTCTTATCACTTCACCATTCCTTCTTAAAACTGCAAATTAGTCTGCAGCGTCTATTGTACTGTCAAGATAACAAATTGCAACGTCTGCCCTTAGCTTCCCGCACAGGACCCGTGAAAGGACTAGCCATCTGCACAGGTCTTTAAACAATAAAGTATATGGAGTCATCTTATTCTTTACCACAACAAGTTCAACATTAAAAAAATTGTTGATCTCATTTTTGAAAAGTTCAGAACTGCACCTTACTAGGATGTCAAGGATTATTTCAACAGCAAAAAGTACTTCAATCATGCAGTAACATGTAACTTGCAAATTCAGTTTGAGGACTGATCTGAACGTTTTACTGATAATAAGTTTTTACTGATCAAAGCAATGCTCTCTGACATGGTGGTGAAATCCTCAAGAGCCAGGCAGGCATGATTGTTTGCACATACCCCAGCCTACACCAATTATAGTAGACTGGTATGAGGTGGTAACAGAGCGAGAAACAGCGGGCTCAGCTCTTGAACCAATTCAAATGTGTCCTACTGTCCAACTCTGAGCATGAGTGTTCAGCAGACACCAGACTCTGCTTACCCATGTACTCCACCGTACGTTTCTCAAGAGGACAACAAAACTCTTTCGTTATGCTGGCAGCACACTGAATTTGAGCTGTGTATGATCAAAACATGAGCCTTTTACCCATACCTTCTCATTAGACCAAATTCTACAGCTGAGTGAAATCAAAACTCTCCCATCATAATGAAAAGAACAACCAAAAACCCCAAAGTCTCTGCTCTCCGCCTGCCACCAATGCCTTCTCTCTCCACCACCACTGATGCCTTCTGTACCTGGAGAAAAGCCAAAACTTACAGAAAGTAGGTTTTAAAGGATTCCCCACCAACACCACCCCTTTTTTTAAAGTGATATTACTGCCAAAAATATGACAAAAAGGTTTTGCTTATCCACTACCACTTAGGGTGGAGGGTGGGTGGAAGAAAGCCTGGCCTACAGTTTAACAGACTTTCCAAAAATTATGCCCTGGGACATTTCAGATTCCTCTAAGATCTTTCAGAAAATCAGATTATACAATCTTGGAAGAGGCATTTGAATGCCTTACTCGTAAATGTCTAGTTATGGCAAGTCACCTCTGCAGAAGAGCTGGAGATTTGTTGGACATTTCATTCATGTGTTATCATACCACTTGTGACAGCGGGACATCCTTTCAAATTCCTTCAACTCCGTGTTCACTACAGTTGAAAAGCAGATTGCTAATGTTAATGATAAGACTTTACCACATAAGCTACTGAAGCATATTCTCTAATATGGTTTTATTTGGGAGACAAGGTGGGGGGTAAACATTCTGAAACAAGAGGAATTTGCATCCAAAATCTGCTTGATTTGACACAGCATCTCAAATCTGGGTTTCTTTTTTACTACAAAAATAGTTTTCATATTTATTTATTTTAGGAGGAGCACTCAATTTACTTAGAACAAAGACATCTGTGTTGCTGTGCTTCTAAAACAAAGCTTGACTTATAAAATGTGATTAAAATGTCTAAGTGCTAAGAACTACCCTTTGACTTTCAACTTTCTCATGCTTTTTTTTAAGATAGTCTGACACAAAGACTAGATTGTTATAACGTTTTCTTTTGAAACCCTCTTATGTGTAAAGCACGATGGAGATCTTTTTTCAGAGAGGTGACAAGAAGTGAAATTGTAAAAGAAAGAGAAAGGACTTTAAGAAAAAAAAGCAAAATATATGAAAATGATTGGGTTTGGAGGTTTGGGGAGGTTTTTGTTTCATTTTCGTTTTGTATCAACTAAGTGAAAATGGAAGTCAGCCTCAGCAAGTCTACAATTTTATTTCGAATCCACTTCAACTGTACTAATCACACAGTTCTCAACATCTAGGCCAATTTAAGACCGTGCACTGTTATTTGAGGGTAGACCATTATCAAGCTCCATGTGCATGGTGAAGGCCAAATCCCAAACACTGAGCACCAGCATGAACTAAGATGCACACAAAACAGGATTATGATCTCAGAAGAAAAAACCTAAAAAAACCTGTAATTCTGAAGTGGCCTCCAAATATTCCCAATTGTAACTGCCTGGAAATGATACTTTTCTGCCACAGTATTTGTAGTTCACCACTGAAAAAATTCAGAGTTATCAGGTTTGGGTTTGGCTTTTCTCCTGCCCCCCACTCCTCTCCTTTCTGTCTTTGCATGTGAAAGACTTTCTATGCTTGAGAAAGCTTCAATACCTGAATGTAGATAGTTATGGTACAGGCCAAAATAAGACCATGTACATAGCTATCCTTTTTGACTAACAAGATCACAGAAGCAATTAATTCTCACTTTTAGGCTTTCACTTTCACTGGGAGACAAGACTGAGGAAAATCAATATAATTTAAAAATAGAAAATAAGTTTGCTGTGTATTGCTCAGGCTAGTCCGATTCTACAGTGGCCGTTTCTACTTTTATTCTTTATTACATTCCATCTATACAGATTTCCCAGCTCATACCCACACAGTGCCAGGCAATGTTTCCTACCTTCTCCATTCATTGTTGGAAATCAGGTTTTGTATCAGTAAATTGCTGTAATCAAAGATCCCCTTATACTCCCCAGGAATGCTATATAACTGGAAAAAAACAACCCCCCCCAAACCTACTAAACTTTTAGCACGCTGTTGTCCCTTCTCCTGCGTTCTTTCTCACTTACCCCAATCCTACTCTCTTGATGGCTTTGTAAATCGACCGGTTTCCAACATGCAGAAAGCATCTCAGATATGTGAAGCTGCTAAGTTTTTGTCCGTCCCGTACAGTACGAAATACATCAGTGAAAAAGCATAGTAGTGCAAGTTTTAACTCATCTGCTCTAGACAGAATTGGCCTTGGAAAAATATGTAGTCAGCTGTGCCCAACATTCTCTGTTCCACCCCTTCCCATACTAAAACTGAAATAAACATACCGACGTATTCCTACCGAAACCACCTTACACATTAGAGTAGCCCAATTTGAGTACCTTACTGCTGTTCTTTTCAAGCCTGGATTTTCATCTGCAAAAATAAGCTAAGAATGGGAAAACACTCCCATCAACTTATCTCAGAGCAGCAAGACCCATTTCTCCCCTTCCCCAACTTCTGAGGGAGGTGGTTCAATACAAGTCCCACCCTGGCAGCCCGACAATAAAGCTGCAAATAACTTATTCTGATCAAAGCCCCATCTGCTTGGCAGCAGCAATTCAACTGCACTTGTGGTTTTTGTATGGCTGCAGCTTCTGAATTGAATGATCCTTTCATTTAGATGGAAGTTTAAACAAAATATGGTAATTAGCATCAACCACTGTGGCTTTCATGGCTACTGTCTACAAAGACATCTCTAATAAAAGGACTTTTCTGCTTTCCCATCTAATTACACAACATGGTTGAACAATACAATTTACATTTAAATCAGGCAGCTCTTTTTCTTTAAGTCAGTTAACAGACTTCCTGCCATACACTACCTATTGGAGGGTAGAGACTACGATTAAAAAGAATTCCACCTCAAAACCATCTCACTGAATTTTGTTTCATCTTCCCCTGAGGAATGTGGCTGAGCTTGGTAATGTTTAGCACTAATCTTGCCAGTATAAAACTACCTATTTACCTTTTGAAAGGAAAGCGGGATTTAGCTTTATACCACCGTAGGGTGAAAAATCAGACGTTATGTAGCATTGCAGTTTTATGACATAATAAAAGATGCCAATGTGCAATGACGAATGTTTTAATGAGACATCCACAATGCTGCAGTCGATAAAAATCTTTATAGGCACAATCGTCAGCGATATAAACGAGATGAAAATTAGTTTATTTTAACCACTACCAGTTTTTGTTTAGGTACTATAATCCCTCATTACAATAAAAATCAATAGCGGAAAATTCAATCTTACAAAGAAAGAGTATTTTTGGCAAATGATACTTTAGAGACACACAGTGGCATCCTGGGCGGGACGTACCTGACCTCACAGGGGAGCCAGCGTGGGCCTGACCAGCGCTTGGCTTGAATGGGAAACCCCTGGGGTGCAACAGCAGGTGCTGCAGAAAAAAAGCCAGTGGCTCAGTGTCACACACTTAGTAAACATTAGCCCACAAAAACTGATTGAATGGAAAGACTTAATCTGGCCCCATCATTGCTGATAGGCAGGAATAAATACTGTTTTAAAGCCTCTGGCTGGGGCAGGGATTTGGACACCTGAATTCCCTTAGGCTGCTCTGACAACCCCAATCTACAGATTTATCCTAAAGACTTTTCTTACCACCTTCTATCTGCCAAGTGAAACAAAGAGGGCAGGCAGACGAAATAGATCCGAGGGAGCCACATATTTTAGTAGTATGAGTTATAATTTGAGGGAACAGTTTTACTGTGTATATAATAAGCCTGACATGTTTGTGAAACTCATTTTTAGAAATATAATTGGAAGAGAAAGCTCCAGGCAGGTAAGCGGCATCCTCCATTAGTTCCAAAACAACGAGAGTAACACAAGGCACCAAAAGAGGAAAGCTTTCTATTTAAATAATATAATCCACTGCACATTCCCCAAACAGCTAAATCCCGAACAGATTGGGAACTGGAATACAGACAGACAGCATTCCTCACTTACATCCTGTTAGAGCGCTGAACAGTAAAACAGAGCAAGTTAAAATAGAAACTCTGTGTTAAATCCAACTCCACAGTCCCAGCTTTTAATAACCGTTCCAAGGAAGTGGTCTCCCACCCAAACACCTTGGGCAGACCAACTTGGAAGCCCCTCTTGCAGCAGTACGGCTACTCTCATCAAGCAATTATTTCCTCCTCTTCTGGGCCTGAGCTATTATTGCTGTTCGCCCCCTCCCGAGAGCAGGAGGCTCCTTCTCCAGGTTTGTTGCCTGGGAAGACGGTGTGTGGACTTTTCTCACCCGACACATAATAAGCAACTCATATACCAATCCACCTAACCTAGCGACGAAACACAATGAAACACAAGCACTCTCCTGCTTTCCGCTGAAAAGAAAAGAACTAAACCAAACCAAACCAAACCAAACCATATTGACAATTTGGGAGAGAAGTGGCAAAAAGAATGGAAACCGAAAATGCTACTTGTCAGGAAACTGCTTGAGAGACATTCAGCTGTCCCCTAAGCAAGGAGAGCTTACAGCAGGCAGAACCTGCAGCAGACAAAAATAGGAATTCTCGCCATAAATTACTGCCTCCTTCAGAATTATTTTGCCTGTGTGTTCTTGATAATATATTAAGGTACATTTAGAAATAGTCAATACAAGATTCATGAATGATTAATAAGCTTTCATAATATGTGATACTGATGGTTATCTCCACGTTAGGGGAAAACATTTTACACAAGATAGAATACGACATCCGATACCCATAAGGCTCTGAAACAGCAGAGGCTTTTCAATTCCACTTTAAACATCTGTGAGAATTCTGTAGTTTCTTTGTGTCTATTTCCCTCAGGTAAAAGAACATCTTGCATGGCACCTTTGTGTTTGATGGGGAGAAGCTAGAAGTTTGTGTCTGGGTATAGTTTCCAAAGGGATGTTATAAAGTTATAATTTTGTTTAGCTTGTGATCCAAACACACCTTTGAATTAAAAAAAAAAAAAAATCATCAAAAAGCAATCTTCTAAGGTTGTATTTCTTAGCAGGAATGCTGCCAAATATTGTGCCTTTAATTGTTGCAAGGAGAAAACTGTATTAACTTGAAAATTGTGTGTCATGTGCACGTTACCAATAAATGACCTTCTGCACAGAGGACAGTATTTGCCAGTTGCGCAGCTACTGTTATGCCAGGATAAACCACAGGGGATTTCATTATGATACAGCAATTTTGTCTGGAATTTAACTTGAACCTTTCAGCAAAGAGTATTTGCTAAACTGAAAATATTACTTCTAAGCAAAACTGAAATATCCTCCAAAAAAGAAAAACGCCCACACTGCCATGGCTGCAGCCGCACAGGCTCAGGGCTCTGGCACAAGCAGAAAGGGACACACGTGCTCTGTAACGGCTTCCACAGGCGCAGCCAGACGCATGCATCCCTAGGGAGAGACTCCCAGGGTGGGACTGGTACCACTGGTCCTGCTTCAGCCCAACCGGTTCAACCTGTGCACGTGCAGCGGGCACTGCCTGCACATTTCAGCTCCTGCTTTAGGTCACAGGGGCTGTTGCTCGGACTGGACGGTGGAATTTGGAAAATCCAGAACCACTTTTTCACCTAGAGCTCTAGCATTATCAGAGATACGTATGAAATTTAATACAAATTTGCTAGCCATGTTGCTGTGTAACCTCTTTTTTTATATTTTTTTCTTTTTCTTTATATCAAAACAAAATGTCAAGCAAGGAGAATATTCAGCTTCTCAGACCTTAGTTAGCTGCTTCAACAAGCCCTGACAATAACTCCACAGGTATCTTTGTAAAAAATGGCAGTGATGCAGCATGGAAGGGGGTAGCCAGTCTTCATCATACTAAAAGCACTACAATTAGACACCTTCAGTTCCAGCAATGACAACCTTAATTAACGTTGTTTGATATTCCTGTCATTACCAATGCAGATGAATGATCTGTAGCTCTAATGGTAAAATTTTAAACACTAAAAAGGCATCAAATGTGGATTGAATGGCACCATGTTAAAAAAAATACTTTCCTTCCATAAAAAACCAAAATGTCTTTTTTTGTACTTCAAGACACTTAAAAAATTAAGTAAGAAAATGAAGGTATGGAATGCTTATTGTGTTATGGAAGTGACCATCAAAAAACCAAAACGCATATTGAGCTCATTAGCTGGCCTGGGACTAAACAAGTCCTGAAGACCTACAGGTAATCATTTTGTAGTATCCATCCACTTGAAAAAGACTTCTGGAACGAAGTGAGCATGCCAGCTGCTTAGCAACATCTCAGTTATCAGGTCTCGGTCTTTGCATCATCACAAAAAAGTTTTTGACCCTTAGGAAGGGAGATTCTCGTGAAATCAAGTTTCTGCTGACAAGCAGCCACGACAGATTTGTACCCACCATAGGCATATGTACACATTCAAGATTCTTTCAAACAGAGGAAGCTTTACTTTACAATGATTTACTGTTTTGGAATATGTTTCCCCCCACCTCAGATCAAGGTAACAGCCTACCTACGGCCAATCTCCTACCGCCAGACCAACTGTTACCAGCCACTAACGCGCTCCCGTCTACAACAGTCTGGGAGGTGACTCAGTAGAAATGACAGGCAGCAGGTGTCAAGGGAAAGGATGAATAGGCACGCTGTAATAAGACTGCACAGAAGATATTTGTCTAGGGTACCATGTTTACATGAAACGTAGTTGTAATTGTGCAATGCCATTTTTATGATTATTTTTTTTGCCCAGTAAGTGTCATTACTTGACAGAACTGTCTATCTCATTCTGGTACATACAGGTAGTATCTTGCTTTTAAAATCAAGCACAGAAGCCTTTCAATAGAATTTAAATTTAATTTTATAAAATGGGGAATAGTTGTTTTTCCATGGAAAGCAGAAGGGGGCCTACCTTTCCCTCCCCTTCTCCATCAGTGCCATTCATTCGCCAGTGCACGTACCAATAAAGCTGTCCCTCAAAGGACTTGTCAAAACTCACCACTACTTGTTCATACACGGACGATTGCATCCACCGGCTTGTAGGACCTGTTCAGACCTGGATGAGAATTGCACACTTATTTTACTCATATTGATTATTCCATCCCTGCCTCCAGTTTGTCTCTGGTGTTCTATTTCATCTCAGGAAGCTAGACCAGATGACCTGCAGAAGTTCCTTCCAACATAAATTATTCTGTGATTCCATGAATTTTTGTACTACAGATTCTCTGCAGAAAAAGCACTTTGAACCGAGACCAAACCAAAAAACTATTTTTATTTCACTCTATAAAAATAACAATTCTGAGTATGGCTACGAATATGTGGAATTATTAATGGAAATGTTCACAGTTTTTTTAATAAGTAGATACACCCACGAAAGGCCAGCTGTCACTTTCCATGCAGAAAAGCACTCTCAGCCTCCATTTGCGTGAACATTTACATGGTTACAGGCCACCAGGTCCCCTGTGCTTGTTCTAACAGTTGTATTAAGATTGGCAGGCCAAAATGGATTAGCACAGGTAGCAGGAGCAGGCAGCATTTCAATTTGATCAAGGGATAATAAATTTGTTTCTTGTAAAATGTCATTAAAACATCTTACAGGAAGATCTATTATCTATCCTAAAACATAAACATCACATTCGAAGCCATCCCCAACTCTAGCGGTTCCAGAGCCACATTATCATCTACAACAGTCATCTGAAAGTGCGTTACTGTGTGGTCTTCTCACCTTCGAAAGGTCTGCTTAACATTGGCAGAAAGATATTCCAGCAGTGAATTTAAAGGATTACTACAGTTTTTCCGCAACTGAAGTCACTTGCCTTTGGCCTGATGCCTTACAACACAGCACAGGCATACAATAATCCTTCAGAAAAGCACTGCCTGTCACGTCTTATTATTTAAATATTGAAAGGCAGATAAGTATCCCACTGGAAAGAGGCAGGGCTTAAGCTGTAAACACCTCAAAGGGATCTCTAACGACTTGGCTTTAACTCATCTTTCCTCATTTAACTGCAGCTTTGATGTTCTCCCTAATCTTCATCTAACCCTCCGCTCAAGAACACATAATCACACAAGAGTTTTTGAGAATATAGCATGTACAACTGACATATCAAATAAAAGTCACAAGTAGGTTAGACCCGGCAATCTAGTTTACTTGAGAAGTAAATGAGGCCTCTGCGAGCCACGCTTACTGCTGACAGATACTCCTCACACATGAGACCGATACCATATCAACACCAAAAGAGGAGAAAACAAAGAAGTTTCGTGGTATTTGGCCACACCTGGTGATGATAACATAACCTGCAGGCGAGGGAAGCATTTGCAGATACTATTGACAAATGTTTCACCTTCATCATCATGACTGTGAACTCCTCACAGGCAGGTATTTGTTTCCTCAAGAATCTACCCATATTATTCTGCTGAGAGACTGTAAATCGATAGTACATGCAAATAATGGGCATTTCTAGCAGACTCAAGGTTTTGGGTTTTTTAATGCAAAGCAAGCCCTGAGCAAGCTAATTTCCGTAATATCAAGACAGACACAGAAAGAGGATTACTTTTACTCCAAAGGTATTTCTTATAACCTGATGCTACTGCAGTTCTACGTGGAATGGAAAATTAGCGACTGTTACTCTCCAGAGAAGCTACTTGCCAGTGTAAATACATTTAATAAATGTTATTTCTGGATCACGTATTAAATATCCACACTATATAAAAAAAAAAAGGCACATATACACTAAAACTGTAAGATTAAACACTAATAAGTAGTAGTACTAACTGTTAACTACTGACCACTAAGACTCTATATAACAGGATAATATTCTAAAACATTACCATGATATTTCACCTTAAGGAAATAGATTTCATATTTATAAGTAAGCGTGAGTTTCAGAGATGAAGGATTCAATGGCTTCTCTGTCCGAACAGATGAGTCCACAGGGCAGAGCAAAAGATTAGCTCAACAACCGAGTTCCTGCTTTGCCTCCTACAGTGAATCATACGTGTTATTTAACATCTGTGAGAGTGCTGACAATCCTGATTTCTCAAATGTTTAGAAAGCGCAGGACTCTTTGCAGAGGCATTAACCAGTTTCTTTTTCTGCCACTTAGTCTTAAGCAATTTTTCCAGTCCTCGGAAATGTAAACATTTTCATAGTTTGCATGCAAACTCCGCTACCAGTTACAGCCCAGATAAGAGCCTGAAACCTAGAGCAGCTATGCAAGAGAAGACACCAAGCAAAGGATATCTTACTGCTGGTTAGTTCAGAAAGGCAAACATGGGATTTAGCTCTATGACAGCTCAGGCAGTAAAACAAATAGCATGCCAGCTCTGCACAGCATAATCAGAGTACAATTAAAAGCAGCAACACAGCCGCCTACACACTGAAAACATGCTGTCAGTAAAATGCTCTATATCAGCCAATCTCCCTGTATCGGATGGAAAAGTCTAAAAATAGTTTCAAAGCACTGAGACATCCAAGTCAGTGCAAGACTCATGTAATCCTTTTTTTCATTTGATGTTTCATGTATAACCAATAAGGCATATGTCAACTCCCACTGCAGTGTAACACCGGTGTTTTCCTACCATCTCCAGTGGGTGGATTATAATGCCTCCACTAATTTAAGAGACTTTATCTAAGGACGAAAGAGAGGTCACTTTTTTATTACCCAGGAATTCAGATGGCTTCTGAAAGTGGTGGCAATAAGCTGGCAAAAATCCTAAACAAAAAAACCTAACCTGGTATTTAAATAATATTTTTCTATCTAAAAAGTGAACGAAAGAAACTTCTCTGCTTCATGCAAGCAGAATGCAAATCAAAACATAAAATACGAATTCCTGAAAGAGGTAAAGACCATTGATCGTGTGTCCTGTATGCTGTATGTAAAAAAAAAAAAAAAAAAAAAATCTATTGATTCTAAGTAGGGTACAAAACAGAGACTAATGCTTATTAAGGCTGTATGAAGCTGCACAATTTTTTTCCTTTCCCCACCAAATCCCTGAATATGCAGCAGTAACTATGCAGCACAGAGCACTGTGTCACAGCGACTGTAGTACCAACTGCCTCACTCTTAGCTGATGTGCTGGGTAAAATCTCTGCCACAGCGATGCAAAAGATTCCCTTGCTATTTCTAAATAGAAAATCATCAAAAGAGAGTTGTGTGACAAGATTTCTGCATTTTCACTTGTACAGTTTATTTCTGCAGTTTAAAAAGAACCTACAGTTCCAAAGTAGTGCAGATTATAATTGAAGGAAAATAATACATAAGAAAATTTATTGCATCATTTCCTTTTCTCTAACAATTTCTCTCTCTGATTTTGCACAGGCTACATGAACTACAGTTATTTCAAAGAGATGCAACTTATATAAGGTCCCCATAATATACATTAAAATATACCTTGATTCTGACAGTTTGAGATGTTAATTTCTGTTTCTACTCTCACTTCACCATATGACTCTTCCTAAATTTTCACGTAAGAGCATCAAACTAAAGAAGACCCTATACATATGAAACATATTGTGGAACAGAATCCCAAATTTACTCGAAAACGAATAGTAAATTCTCACAGCAAAGGACTCAAATGATTTGCCAGCCAGAAATGATTTGGTGAAATAACTTGTAAATAACAAATAAACAAAACCCAAACCAAAGTTCTCCACAATCTGCTTGAGAACAATGGGTAAAAAGAAAGATAAAAAAAAGGCACAATTCATTCACAACTACTGATTTATTCACTGAGTTACAATGGCATTTTACTCTGAAAAGCAAATACTGGTGGTTCCCGTCACAGAGATTTCAAACATAGTATACCAAGCAGATGGCTGTAGGAGTTTGTATCATTTTCTTGTTTACTTCTACTTGCTTGTTTTTAAATTTGGACCAATTCCTACCCAAGCACAAAAGTACAACTAGATAGGTGGTTTTCAGTTGTGTATTTGCAGTCTGTGCTAGTAACAGTGCACATATTTATGCCATCTAGTAATTGGCATAAGCCTCAAAATAAACATTAAAAGTTATGTATACTCTGTATTATACCATACCTGGCATTTCTTCAAATTGCAAGTTCCTGTAAAATCTAAGACAGATGAAAAATTGGGGTAAAAAACCCCAAACAATCAATCTTGGGAATGAGGTGGTGCCTTGACGGACAGTTAATAAGACAGTCTAAGCACACAGCTAAACTGGTGGCAAAACCTTCCTAAATGAGACAGAGTTCTCAATAGGTCAGCAGGGCTGGTAACCCACAGCGACAGTGGTGGCAGCAGCTCCCATGTCCTTGCTGGGCTGCAAGGCTGCGTTGGAGGAGCAGCACCTCCATCCAGCTCACAAGGGCCAACATGAGCCAGGCCAGGTCCAGCTCTGCACCATGCTCCGTCAGGGCTGGAGGCAATATTCAGTGAGTCCAGGAGCACGTCCTGCTTCCCCATCTCTTTGGAGCGGCCACTCTAAGTTAGAGTCAGGAGATGCTGCTGACACCGTGTCGATGGCACAGAAATGGCCTGACAGACATAAGCTGTTTTGATGGGTGAAACACCTGCTCAAACAGTATCTTTAACAGTGCAGGAATCAAGGAAATAAAGAACATGCAGCTACATGGGAATGCTAAAAATAACTCCTCTCACTTTTGACATATTAAGAAATCCAAATGAGGACTTTTCAGGCAACAGCTATCTCTGACTGCTCCCAGAAGAAGAAAAAAGAAGAAAGAAAAAGTTTGAACAAGAAAAAGAAAGAAAAGGTTTTAACATTTGCTTAATTCCTTGCTTATTCTTTAAACACAAGAAAACTCATGGAGATTATTCAAATCAGGATGGTGGTGAGTAACATGAATCAGGAGGTCCTGCTATAAAATTAGGAACCAATTTAAGATAGTTATTTTGGACAAAAGTAGAAGAGGGAGCCAAGGGAAAACTGGGTTCAACTGAGACTAAGCAAAATGTGATTGGATTTTTTTAATATTCATTTTGTATCTTAATAATAAAAGAAGAGATCCTACTTTGTGGACTCTGAACCATGGCACAGACAGAACTTTAGATTGCAAACCTCAGGGAACTTACTTTCTCCATGTTTGACTAACTATGAATATCTACTGACTTTGGGTAAGAAGACATTTCTTTTTAATTCTAACTTAACACTCTGCTCAGAGATTTTTAATTCATCCATTTTACATATCAGTCAACATGGTTGTGGATATCAGAATCACTTTGTGCAAGTTCTGAAGGTGAAAAAACCACAAAGGGAAGAAAAACAGTTCTGTCAGCATCAGGGTACAATCAATACCATCCCAGATTAGACAATCAGTGCTACAGTATATCATTCACAATTTAAAACAAAAAACAAAAACATTTTAAATCGAATTCTTAAATAATTTAAAGATATCTACTTCATATAAAAAAAGAGGCCATTAAGGAAATGATTTACAAGAGACCCACAACTTTCATCACCTTCGGCTGAACTGAGTTGAACTGAGCCCAAACTTTCAACATTTGTATAAACAAATTAAAAAGTCCATACCATAGCATTAAATCAAAGATTTACAAGATTCCTTTAAAAACATATTTAAATAAATAAATGATGTCATGCAACTATATACCCACAATTTTTAAGTTCACTATGAGCTGGTTAAAAAAAAAACAAAAAAAACCCCCAAAAAACAAAGAGAGCGGTTGGCACAATTGCTGACTGGAGTTAATTTGTTTTCCCCTTTAGTTGAATTTTTCATACACTAACATTACCTGATTAATTCTACACCAATTAATTTTCAGTGGGACTCAAGTGCATAGATATTTACAGAATCTTTCCATTCTGTTATTAGTTAAAATTAAGGCTAAAGCAACATCCTTTTCTATTTCTACTTCCACTAAAAGGCAAGAAAGACATTAGACACTAAATTGAATTCAAAAGGCAAGCAGACCATCAGTCACACACATGGTTAATTTGGAGTTTTCTTCATTTTTCAGTCGAAAATCCCAGAAAGCTGTATGCCATCAAAACTTAATAAAAAATAGTACAATAAAAAATAGAGTAGTTTTTATGTATTACTTCAAAACTATCCTATAGAATGTAATAGGATTCTGTTGCACAAATGCTTTTTCTTCAGAAAAGTTTAACTTCTAGGAAAAAACATTTCAAAATTCATGAGACATTCCTACTAAATGTCAACTCCATTATAATGATTTTGTTCAAAAAGCCAGCTTCTATAGGACTTTTCTGAAAGAAACCTATGTAATAATGTTTCCCATGTTATAACTCATCATCTGACACACAATCAATCAACTAAGAACATGTGTATCACTTAAGTCCAAATACTAGGAGGATAAAAGTTTGTATTGAAGGACATACACATTAGTAGTTTTAATATTTCAAACGTTATTTAATTTTGTGGTACTTTTTGTTTGCAGTTACTGAAAAAATTTATAGTAACATCATATGTTTACCATAAAATTTATTCTCAAGTCCTCTTGCCTCCAAGAAAGCAACAAACCCAGTGTTCACACTAACTGTTCATAATTATACACCTCTTTTATATGCATAAAGAAGTGCACGTGGCCATTACCGGTTTTAGAGTCCCTTTAAATGCACTGTCAATCAGCTGCAGATTGCACAGCCAACTGCAATTATGTATTTACAGCAATTTGACTTCCCAGGTAATTTAATATTCTTTCAGGAAGAATTTGTATTTATTTTTTATTTCTGCAAAAGTATTATTGAAAACAATCTTAAAGTTAGATTTGTCCCTGGCATTTATTTCCGATTTAATATGTGGTTCCTAAGCATAAAAGGCTATTAAGACAGGTGTTAGAAAAAGAAAAAAAAAAAAGCATTGCTTCCTTTGAGTTTCTTCTGTGTGGAAAATTCTGCAAGCAGCGCAACACTCAGTAAACCAGGGGGTGCAGCTGGAACCAGTCCACGCTCTGCTTTAGTAACAGAAAAATTACTGAAGTGTTGGCCCTTTTTTCCGATAAACCTCTGGAGAAACTAGCCAGTGAGGTTAATTTGGAAGTCATTATTCACCACTACAGACACTGCTTTGTTTGAAGGAGAAAATATTATAAAAGCATTCTGATCACTAGGCTGGTGTTAACCACCAAACTATCTGCCTGGCCAGTCCAGGAAAAGCATTTGAACATACGCAGCTACTTCCAGCTCAGGTTTTCACCGAGCCAGTAAGATTTCAGCTGCAGGGCTGTACTATGTTTCATTACTTACTAACATCCTGAGCATCTCAATTCCTGAAGCACAACATGTCACTGATGAGCTTCTTATAAAACTGCTTGTCACAAAAAATGGCTAGCAATAAAACAAAATAAAGTTTGTACACAAAAAAAAGACATTTTTTCCCTTACTTTAAGAATTCCTACCTTCCTCTCACCTATTTCATAGAATCATCTAGGTTGGAAGGCACCTTTCAGATCATCAAGTCCAACCATCAACCTAACACTTCCAAAACCACCACTAAACCATGTCCCTTTATTTTCTTTCACAGAATCACAGTATCGTCAGGGTTGGAAGGGCCCTCTGGAGATCATCTAAGTCCAACCCCCTGCCACAGCAGGGACACCTACAGCAGTGGCACAGGACGGCGTCCAGGCGGGTTTGGGATGTCTGCAGTGTGGGAGACTCCACCACCTCTCTGGGCAGCTGTGCCAGTGCTCCGCCACCCTCAGAGTAAAGAAGTTCCTCCTCATGTTAAGACAGAACTTCCTGTGCTCCAGTTTGTGCCCGTTACCTCTTGTCCTGTCACTGGGCACCACTGAAAAAAGGCTCTTCTCATCTACCTGGCGCCCTCCCCTTAAGTATTTATAAGCATTGATAAGATCCCCCCTGAGTCTTCTTTTCTCCAGACTAAAAAGCCCCAGGTCCCTGAGCCTTTCCTCGTAAGAAAGATGCTCCAATCCCCTCATCATCTTTGTAGCCCTTTGCTGGACCCTCTCCAGCAGTTCCCTGTCCTTCCTGACCCGGGGAGCCCAGAACTGCACACAGTGCTCCGGCTGCGGCCTCCCCAAGGCAGAGCAGAGGGGGAGGGTGACCTCCCTCGCCCTGCTGGCCACACTCTGCTGGATGCACCCCAGGATGCCGTTGGCCTTCTTGGCCACCAGGGCTCATTGCTGGCTCATGGTCACCCTGTTGTCCCCCAGGACTCCCAGGTCCCTTTCCCCAGAGCTGCTCTCCAGGAGGTCAGCCCCCAACCTGTACTGATGCATGGGGTTATTCCTCCCCAGATGCAGTACCCTACCCTACCCCCAGGTCCAGTAGTACACGTCTCCTTGTGTGCTCCTCCACCACCTGAGTCAAGAAGTTATCATCAATGCACTGGAGGAACCTCCTGGACTGTACATGCCTAGCTGTGCGGTCTTCCCAGCAGATATCAGGGAAGTTGAAGACCCCCATGAGAACCAAGGCCTGTGATTGTGAGGTGATTCACAACTGTCTGTAGAAGGCCTCATCAACTTCCCCATCCCGATCGGGTGGCCTTGGTTTATACATGTCATGACTTGAACTGCAACTAAAACTGTCTAGAAAGTAACAGTTGCAAACCCTGCGAGGGATTCAGAATCTCCTTACATATTATTAAGACAAAATTCTGTAACTCTGAAAACTTCCCACTAAACATATATATTTTCCTGTGACACTTGAGCTGTTCTTGGTAGCATTCCTTGAATGACCAGCATGCAGCCAAACATAACAGCGCACGGACAGCCAATTTGCTAACTAATCGCACTGCAGCCACCAACTAGCAGCAATCTGCAGGTGTATCATGCTGAAAAAAGGATGAGTAACTAAGATGATTTGCTTTAACGCTTATGGTTACATTTTTGCTACTTTATCACCTTGCAATATTAGAACTATTGAAAGAACGTAATAAATACCAACCAACAAGCCCCACCTCAGTACACCCAA
Source organism: Pluvialis apricaria (assembly GCA_017639485.1). NCBI lineage: Eukaryota > Metazoa > Chordata > Aves > Charadriiformes > Charadriidae > Pluvialis > Pluvialis apricaria. Next base: position 30,617,350 of record CM030014.1, read on the forward strand.
AACACCTTATTCTGTCCACAGGTCTTAACCTAAATAAGCCTAGCCTTAGCTGCTTCTTAAATTCCCTCCAACTCGTCTAGCCTAGGTTTGCAGGTTGTCTCTCCTCTGTCTTTTCTGGGCTTGGGTGTCTCAGCCACCTTTGAAGCCTGTCAACAAGAGCGTGGGAAGATTTTTTGGTTTGACCCTGGCAGGAGGCTGACATCTCTCCGTTCTCCGGATCAGACCAACAGGGAGGTGTGAATGCCTACAGCTTGTGTGTGGCCTGCTTAAAGCTCATTTCTTAACTCTTTCCTCCCCCCCTTCCTTTGTCAGTTCAGAGAGCAGAACCTACCCTCCCCTAAATATATAGATAAAATGAAGCCACAGGGGCCACCACCGCAGCTGGTGAGGAGCATCACCGTTGTTCCCAGCCACAGGACAATCTGACTTCTCACAGAAGGTGAAGATATACATGGACATAACTGTCCATAGGATAAGACTGCTCGCAATTCCTTAGGGGCTCTCAAACTAGAGCAGTCGATAAGAATTAATCTGTAGCTTACCGGACCTTAACTGTTCCTCTTGATTGTATCTCAGTCCACTGAAAGTTCAGACAAAGGGTAGCTAATCTGGTTTAACCTAGAGTAAACTGCATAGCAAAATGCTTAGGGTACAAATCCAGGGGGGGAAAGTCTCTACTTGCTCTCATTTTAAAAAAAGCATCAAAAAAAGTGAAAGAATGTCAGAAGTTGTACAGGAAAACTGTACATGAAAAAGACCAACACATGAAAAAATATTTAATAACTTTTTTTTTTACCTGTTCCATGTGTTTGCATGAATTTAAATTTTCAAATCATTTTCTATCAGTAAAATTTCTACCACTGGAGGATTTTCATGGAGTGGCAATACGCACTCTGATAATAAATGTTGTAAAGGGAGTGAAAACACTGCTCATAACCTAAAACACTTACATTGGTTTTAGCCTTTTTTGGGATCAATGTCTATTAGAAAGAGCAGTACTGTTTTTGCCAAGACCCACTATGCTCTCAAAAGTTTCCTGACCACTTTCTTTGCCACTACAAAAGTGAATTTTAACATTTAAACGTGGAGTGCAAACTAAATGAACAGTTTATTGGGTTTTGATTGTTTTTCTTAACTGTCACCTTCTGATTTGCTGACAAGTTCTGGATGATGCAGTACTACCAAATCCAAGTGTTCAAAGATGATGAGTCAGGCCAGTAATTCCACGAGATCTTATAGAGAAACAGCCAAGTGGGACTTTTTATTTTACTTCTATTTTCTATCATCTGTTTTGTAATTAATGTTAAGGTCCACAAACTCTTATTAGCCTGGAGCTTTTTTTTCTGTTCTCCAGAGAAGTATGCGAGCAAACAAATGAGATATGAATTGCCAGTACTGAGTTAAGGGGAAATCACCGAAGTGAAGAAACTGTCAAGATTGTGCCAATATAGGAAATAAAGATATTATGAGCATAGAAAAAAGTAAATCTTCACCTATTATAAACTAGTCTTGAAGCCTCATTCATCAATAAACAAACCATAAAAATCAAGTTTAATATTTTACATCCAACTCAGACACACTGAGAGTTAGGATTTGCACAGTGCTCTCTACAGATTTCCCTACTTTATTCTGGTTAGTTTAACCCCTAGAATGTAATGGCAACTACTAAAATCACTGGGAATTCTGCCTCTGATTTCAAGTTTCAAGATTTGCTTTTGGTGTATAGCTAAAAAATGAAAGTGCTACGATCATTCCAGGTTTTAGACAGATTAAAGAAAAAAAAAAAAACACAACAAAAACCACAAAACAAAAAACTCCAAACACTAAACAAAATCAAACCAAACAAACCCTACCACAATTCACCTTGCCCACCTTTTGTAGGCTTACAATAATATATCTTGAAAGTCTCTATTAGTTTGTTTGTTGTTTTTTTTGGTGGTGTTTTGTCATTGTTGTGGCTTGGCTTGGGGGTTTTTTGTTTTGTTTTGTTTTTTGGGGGGGATTAGAGGCATATCAAAGAATATTGAAATGTGTTGCTCATAAGTAATGACTTCTGTAAAAAAAAAAAATAAAAATAAAAAATAAACCAATACCCATTGTCCATGGATATTTTCTTAAAACCCAGGGGACCACATTAATTACCGCTGCAACACAAAATCCTTGTTTGTCCACAGCAAAATCTGTTCCCTCACAGGGAATTGTACATTGGAACAGAATCTAAGTGACTTCAAATGAACCTACGAATATTACTGCCGATACCGGTCTATACCAAGCTGAGAACGTGTCTCTTACATGAACGGCACTATGCTTACATGAATTTGTCAGCATGAGATGCCTCAGTTTGCATAGTTACAAAATAGTCTCTTTGGAAGGGGACTGAAATCAATCAATTCACCACTGAGCTTTTAGGGGACCCACCGGTCTGCCCTGTACTCATTAACGATGGAAGTGGTAAAGCGAGCCATTTACTAATGTGCCTTAGGATGCCTGGTTAAAAAGGATGAAAGGAGAGAAGACACAAGAAGCTAGCTAAATGCAGCGCGAGAGAAAACATTCAGCACTAGCGAGTAAAGAAGTTTCTGTAATGTATTCACTAGGCTGGCAAGCTCTGATATAATTAGAATGAGGAATAACTGCAGCAAACTGCTAGCATATGCTGAATTTACTGGTGTCCATATTGCTTAATGGGCCATCACCCACACTGGTGGGGTTTTTCTGTTTGTTTTCAAGACAGACAACAATGCTGGAAAGTGAAAGACCTCTAAAGGACGGCCATTACATAAATATGAAATAGAAGAGAAGCTCGTCCATTAGGGTACCCTGATTTAGGAAGAGAGGATAAAGAACACCACAGGAAGATTTCAAGATGAATGGTGACACTAAGCTGGCCGTCTGGTAGAATCTGTAACGGCTGATTAAGAAGAAAACGAAAAAATGCGATGAAGCCATACTATAGGTAACAGTTTCATACTGTACTGTCATTTCTGAAACTCTCTAAAAGGAGCTTTTTGTAGGGTCCGACATAGCACATATATAAACACACTTTAACAGCAAGAAGCTAAAACAAGTGAATGCAGGAGAAATAAAACGTATTCATTAAAAGTAACTTGAATTAGCGCAGAAGAGCCTCAGATTCAGGTCAAACTGAGCAGCCTTCAATAAGAAGAGTCAAAGGGACTTGGTAGTTTAAGTACCCTCGTTGATAGTTCAATATTTTTTTAGTTTCTTTGCTGAAAAAGCAACATAAAGAAGCTAAACCAGGTTAGTATGTGCAGAGAATTCAAAACCAAAACAAACCACCCCAAGCCACCCAAAACTCAAACACAGCTCTTCACATTTATCCTTAGAAATGCAAACGAGCATTGTCCTTGTTAACAGGTGCTAACTAGCAAGGCACCATGCCGCGCTCAGATGTGTTACGGATGAGCAGATGCCTTTATGTATTCCTGGTGATTGCCTTAGGAAAAGTGTCAACATTGAAAAAAAAAAAAAAGATCAAACGCTCCTCAAAGCTGACTATGAGATTTCAAAATGTAAAACCAGTGATGAGGTTGAAAAGTAAAAATGACATCAGTGAAACAGGACGCTGCCACTGTGCATCATTTCTATTACTATGCCTGTGAGTTAACTGTGTGAGAGTTTGCGCACATACACAACTTTAATTTTCAAGACTCCCCTTTCAGCAATGCTAGATTCACCTGTTATTTTCCATCGAGGCTTGATTGTTCCACCATGTTGATATAAATTGGGAATAACTTCATAGAAGCAAAGTGACAAGTGACCCAAGATACCTCTTACACTGGTACAGATTTTCCGAACTTTCATCCACTGTGGGTATTTTACACTCCCTGTCACCATGTGCCTGACGATCACCACGGTGAGACCAGAAAAAAAGCGATTTTTATTTCACAGATGGGACACCTATAGGGATAAAACACAAACCCCCAGCAGAGCAGCGACAAACACTCTGGTAAATGTGTGCGTTCGGGTAGGCAGAGACACACATAGGTATCTGTGGGCTGTAGGTACCTACAAGATGAACAAGTAGTTGTGCATGTAGGTGCCTATATGTATGAGTTGACCTAAAATCCTTTACAAACCTTGCCCTACTGATTTTCCCCGATACTGCACAGAGCATACCTGCATCACGTAATAAAGAACAGTAAAAATACACTTGAGCTACAAGTAGCATGTAAAGCAAAGCAGCACAGTCACATGAGCAGAGCTCAGTAAGTCACATACATCGCCACTGAGGCTACGTTGTCTTTCAAAGAAGGAGAACTTTGTATGGCCCCATTGACCTGTGTGGACCTAAGAGGTGCTCGTGGCTAGCTCAGTCCTTTTTATAATGCTGCGTGCAGCACAATAAAGAAAGAATGACCCAAAGTACTTGATGGATCACAGAATTAGGTTTGCAGGTATCAAATCCCAGACTGGTACTCTGGGCAGAGGTTCCTCCACTCCTTCAGGCTATGTTCACCAGCTAGCTCAGTAATCCAGGCAAACTGAAATTCTGCCTGGCAGTGTAAATGAAGATTTTATATACCATTTTGTCTGAAACTCCATAAGATTAAATTAATCCTGTCCTGGGGCAGGGAAGTAGATTAGATGACCTCGCAAATCCTGTCCAGCCCTGTTTCCCATTATTCTACTATTGCTCGAGATTGCTGCCGATTCTGTTCCCAACCTGTCCCAGTGGCATGCCGATGACATCCTCATCTTTGTGCGTTAACCACCTTAAAATATTTTAAGTTGTTCAATTTTTTTTTTTTTTTTTTTTTTTTTTTTTTTTTTCAAAAACAGTCAGTTACCAATATGGAGTATACCCATCATCAACACAGTGACAAAATACCCATGTTTATGTAAAAAATGTTTTAACGTAATTTCATCCACACTATCTTCTGGGAAGGAAACACACGCAACTGGAACCCCTGTCCCAGTTTAGTCTGCAACCTTTCCACGTCTCGGCTTAGTTAAGAGGGCCTGGCTCACAAAATCTGCTTGCATTACTGTCAACAGCCTTAACTGGATGGTGCTCGGCAGAGGAAGAGATGCTTTGAAAGGGTACTGAAATAGAAGCCCAGGCCAGACACAGCTGAGTCAGATTTGAGAGACTGGGCCTTACAGCAGATCTTTCTAATGCGTCTTGGTCTTTCCTATATCAGCCATTGGAAAGTATTGAGTCACTCTCTGCTCTGGAAATTCATTATCCACAACTCGGTTCTAACAGGACTCACAGATAATTCATCTCTTGACAGTGAAATAGACATTGCAAGGGAAGAAAAGATACCCCAAGGTCAAATATTGCTTGGTGTTCATGATTCACACAGCTCCATCTGATACTGCTGCTTTCTGCTTTTCTTGGTTAGATTCAAGAGACATAATTAAGTCAAGGGAAAAATTTTCAGATTAATGGGACAACAATGTAGCTTCTAAATGATCTGAGAACTGTGCAGTTGGGGAATTGACATTTTAAAAGGTTATTGATTATATAATTAACATAGATAATCAATAAAATTTAGTTAACATTTATGTAGACATTAAATAGAGTATGAAATCTGACTGTGAACATCTGACAAATATTTCCACTAGGAATCTAACGACACATTTGAAGAGAGATGCTTTTCTACAATCCTAAAGCGTGTAATAAATTTGAAGAAAAACCTCTGCTAGACCCATTTAGTAAACTGATCTTTCTGCAAACTGTTTTTACCAACTAATAAATTCCTTAGACATCACCCAAAGCAAGTACCAAGTCAGCATCACAGCATGGATTTGTCATTAATCATGTTTGTAAGTGACTGCCTTTTCTCTAGAAAGGCCAGTTCCCATATTGCTCAGAGCACGTTATTTCACTCCTCAGCAGTGCAGCAAAACCAGCAAAAAAAGTCCTGGGCAGGCGTTAGTTATAGGTGTTAGGGATATTCCAAAAAACGTCTTTTAGTCAGAATGTGCTCATTTGAGGGGGGGAGGGAAGAATGGGGAAAAAAAGACCGTTTTTCTTGGAACATACCCATCTCAAAGAGGTTTTGTGGGAGAGATTTGTCATGACTGGGCTCTATATTCCCATCAGAATAGCCAATAGGTGAGTGGTTGGAGATTGCAGATGTGAATTGAGCAGAAAATCTAACCAACGGTTACTGGCTACTTTGGACTATGTCATTTCTTTGCTGGTAAGTTTGGTTTGAAGTGCTTGAAAGGTCTGTTTCACTTCTGTGGCAGAAAAGGAAACTTCACATTTTGCAGAAGAGAATCTGGATTTCTAATTAGGCTATAATTGCATTCTTTCCTTTCGTACCTCACCCAGGCTCTAGGTGGGCTGTTTCGCAGACCACCCAACTGTGGAACCTCGCAGACTCAGAGTCCTTCCAACACCTCTCCAGAGGCTTTCTGTGAAATAGCTAAGTTACTGCTCAGAGTATCAAAGTGCTCATAGCCTCAGCTTTCTCTCGTTTTAAAGAAAGGTAAATGTATTCCGCTCTTCCCTGTAATGAATGAGCTGAAGCACAAGCTGAAAGGCGGATAATGAGTTTGGGTAAAACAGAAACAGGCAACCCAAACATTCTGTGAGCGCTAAGGAATCATGAGTTAATCATAAAAAGATTCATTTTTGTATACGTTATCTGTAAACCTGATTAAACTAAGCACCACGTGGCTGGTAACAGCAAAGTCACTTTTGTACCTTTTTCTTTCAGTATAACCCCAAAATTTCCCCAAACAAGTTAAGCCCTGCAAACTTGTTCTGTGTTATTTATAAATCATTCGCTTGAATAAGGCAATCTCAGCAGAACCAAAATAGCCACACTGAAGAGCAAGGACAATTCTCAGTGAGTAGATGGATAGAGAACGTGCACTGCCAAGATATCAGAAGAAGGGAGCATATTTGCATTTTTTTCAGAGGGACACATTGTTTCTTTAATAAAACCAAAACTTTAAAACCACAAAACCTATTTCAGTCATAACAAACAAGTAGGTAAATGTATACACACACAGAAGTAAACCACAAAGAAAGTACTAGCCTTCAGGTAATTACTTTGCCACAACATGTCTAGACTGCCCAAAATGACTTTAAACAACTGTCTTAAAAACTAGAGATTTAAAAAAAAATATCCATACCAATTCTCCATATAAACGTTATGTTTTTCCTTTCAGCAAAGCAGTTTGTGAAAGGTTTACTGCTATCATGGTAACAAACTATTCAAGCACAATGATTCTGAAGAACCAAAATCAATCTCCTGTTTAAAAAGATCTCATCCACACCGTAAAAAATGAAATATGACGCTGAGATAAATGAAGGCAGGAAGATGAAAAAGAACTTGTCAGCAGTGAAGTGATTCTTCACAGTTACTAATGCTCCTTCGCTCTTCCAGCATTTCCGCCATTGCAAGCTGACTGCTAAAGGGGCAAACAGATCCCTGGCACTACAAGGCAGCAGTTGCCCAAACCATCACAACAGAGTTTGAAAAGAGTTTCTCCAAAATTACCGATACTAAAAACAAAGAAAATTTTGCCAACAAGGACTAACAACATGGACCAAGCCCAAAGAGGTAAATGCCTTTTAAGCTAACACTCCAACTAAATCACTCTTAATCTTAATTCACTTGCCTGCTTCCAGTGACCGCCTCTGAGAGGAAAATGGTAATTTTATCACAGAAAGCAGAAAACAGCATCAATGAGCAACAAACGTTAATGTACAAATCTGCAACAGGGACACTAAGATTGGTCTGAAGGAAGCATGAATGGGAACATCTGCCTGTAAAAGCACCAGAAGAAACAACAGAAGAGGAGTCAGAACAGTGGCATATGCTGATGACCTGACTGACAGCAATCACACTGGTAAGTACCAGAGCACGTCGTTTCCATCCAGATCAAGCGGACTATGTAATTTCTCTTTCTCTAGCCCAACAGAAGATCATTCTGCAGCCACAACGTTACCACAAACCAGAGAAAGAGAGAAAATAGTCAGGGTAAGATGCATGTAAGATGGATAAAGTGAGCAATATTGAGGCAAGTCTCATGCTGTAACTGCTGAAACCTGAAGGACATAAAAGACCTGTCCAAAACTCAGCTCGTCTCCACAGTCCAAGTGAAACCCAAGAGATATAGTGAGGATTCAACACCCAGCACCCTTGTCCTGTGGGCTGCACACAAGGATCCTGGCCAGACCCCTTGGCCACACGTGGTTTGGTGCTGGTATTCTCTCAATATCCTAAGAGGCCGAAAACAGACCAGTTTCCCCATGCATCATGAGAAATATTGCAGGGTTATTTCCAGAGCCCATGAACTAGCTTTTCCCTGGGTATATGTCATCACAAGAGTTGAACTTCCTTTGCCTCCGCCCTCCTCAGAAAGCCCCTCTAAAAGTACCATCACAAAACAGTATTTGATTTCCTGAAGCGTGTTTACCTTCCCCTGGTTCAAGCCCTCTGGCTGATTCCCAGTGGGTTATATGAAGGAAGTGAATGCTGCTGAGTTTTTCTGTAGCTATACTTCTGCATGCTTTCCAACAGATAGGAACAAAGAGCTTTTCATCTCCTAGCAATGCAGATCACAAATACAAATGAATGCCAGTCATACTTATAATTTTGATATTTCCTTGTCAGCAGTTAAGAACCAAATAAAACAAAACAAAATCCCCTTCCCTATAGAGGAAAAAAAAGAAGGAAAAGACAAGAATTAACAGTAACACCATAAAATAAAAAGGCACCTTCACACTTAGTTAATCGTTCTGTACTATTCTGACTCATTCAGGCCTAGTGACTGGGTCACCATCCTCACTTAAGAGAACCAATAATATAAGTTAAGATCCAATGCAAGTGAAAGACGACGCATTCTTCACTTATGTGGAGCCAAAGCAAAATTATTTTTCTCACCCCTTTTAAAACTGTTTTTTATGCTATACCAGTTAAAGATAGTTTGGGGACATTTTCTCTAATTATTCACCCAAAGTGGTCCTTTATATTTCAGCCAGGATTATCCAGAGAATAATACACTTTTATCCCTTTCCTCAAAACACACTTGTGCCCCAGGAAATTTAAGCGCCTCTATCTAATCCCATGAAAGTCCTTTCTGAATCACTTGGGGATTGACCTCATGAATTTTTCATTGTTATTTCTTGGTGGGACTGTCAATCAGTGATGAAAAAGAGGAAAACAAAACACAGAGTGAAGTGGTTTGCTAGAAACATCACCTCAGCCAGCACCAAAATTACATCAGACAGCATAAAGAAGAATCACTTTGAAAAAGAGGCATGGAAAAAAGCGTCTATTTTGTGTCCTTTTCTCTCTGTTATCTAGGATTAATAGCTTATTTCCTTTTTGTGTTGGGTTGGGTTTTTTTTCCAGGCACACTCAGTGTTGCATTGTTTCTCATATGATATCGTGGGCCCTTCGCAGAAGTTTACAACAAAACCCCAGCACCAGTTGTGTTTTAATCAGTTTTCATCAAGTCCTCAAATCACCCCAAACACCACAAGATTTTTTTTTCTTCATACCTCTATGTAGTTACGTTCACAGCAGTGACAGAAATATGGAAGGTGTGGCTCAGCTCCCGCAAGATGTCTGATCGCTACTGACAAGTTAAACGTGAGCACAAAGAACGTTCTCCCATAAGCAGTCAAAGCACACACAGCGCACATCAATGCCCGCACTAGGCACAGAAGCTCGGCATAAGCAGCCCAGGCCTAGTAGGATTCAGGAGTCCCAGCCACACATTGAGACCCCACAGGTGTTTGGCAAATGCAGATTGGAAGGGCTGATCTTTCCCTAAAGGCCAACTAGTCATCATGTATAAAGATAGGCAGAAGCAACGCAGCAGTCAGACTTCTGCAGATCTTCTCAGCTGGCCTTAAGATAAAAGAACATACTTCATAGAGAATAACTTAAATTAAAGGCTTTTAAAAAATAAATCTTTTAGCATAAGGAAGGTAAAAAGAAGCGTCATGAAAGAAAAGAATCAAGGTAAGCACTCACAACTGAGAAATAAGAAGGCAGAGCACGACTCTCACCCCTGAAAGCTACAACTAAGCACAAGGCACATGATCTGACATGCTCAGGTAAACACAGGCTACAGCTTTAGTTTGAAGAACTGGATCTATTCTTCCCAGACACAGGAAGACAATTTTGATACAGCTGCTTCTATACTAGTAAGCCTTCACATCTTTGCAATGGAAGAATCAATCCCAGCCAAGATGTCAAATATGGCTATATATGAGTAATAGCTTCTGTGTTTTTAGAAATACAGGGATCTGAAGTCTGTTTTGTCCAATGTATACATTCCCTTTCCATGCTATTGATATTGCATTGTTTTAAATTCATTTACGGTGTGTTATGGCTAATGTTTTCAACAGAGCTCCAAGACCTTTGAATACCTGCTTTCTTCTTAAGCCAGTTTCTTAAACTCATAGGTCGGAGCTCTTATGTACAGCATTAGTAATCTGCTGTAGCTGCATGGATTCGAAGGCTGCTACAGAAACAGCCTATAGGAAGGACCTATACATGCTGGAGATTGCCTATTCCAATGCAGTTCAGCAATCGGGGGACAGCCTCCCACCCCCAACGGCTCATGTGAGCACTTTCTTCTGGGAAAAGGCACTTTATTCTGGGAAAAGAGAAGTAAATTTTCATTTGGGAATAATTACTCTGCTGTAAGTCCAGAATAAAGGGTCAACACAGGGATGGGCCAAAACCATTTGTGTCACAACAGTTGTGCCAGTTTGTCTCCCTGAGGGGAAAAGAAAAAAAAAAATCAAAATGAAAAAATCCCTAAACCAAAAAAACTGTTGTGTAACTGCATGTGCAAGTTTCAGATTTCCCTTTGCTGGCTAACAAGGTTTTTCTATACTGGATTCGAGCAATATGACTGACCCTGAGCCCTGTGAGTCTGAGTCTCCTCAGCCATTACAGAGCTCAGAATATCCTTACACATGCGCATGAGTGGAGGGGCAGGATTTTCTTAAATCAATATAAACCAAAGGTTTACTTCACATAAGAATAAATAACTCAAAGTATATATAGCTCACACAAGGGGCTCTACCTGGGAATTCCAGCACTGTTTGGGGGTATTCGTGGAGCAACATGAAACTAGATTTCTTTTTTTGGGATGAACTTTGAGTTTGAGATTATATGTATCTAAATAAATAACTTTAGCGTAAAGTTAAACAAGAGATTTCTGAGATGGAAAGGACAACAGGTTTCTTCCAGTGTTGCTCCCTGGGCAGCACGACATTCGTGCAAGTGACAGGCTGAGCCTCCGCAGAGCCTTCCCATCACCGCTGCAGCTGCTCTGGGTCAAACCAGCACTAAGAAACGTGGGTTTGTTTTCAATTGGTCATTTTTTGTTTGGACACTTGGTTTTGTGTTGGCTGCTGGAGAATATGTTGTTTTCAGGCTTTTTTTGTTTGTTTTTAGTGACTAGTAAGTTGTCAAACGTACACTGCAAACAACCAAACCCAGCAGGAGCTGCAAACACCACTCTCTCTGTTTTGTCACACACACCCCCCCCACCCCCCCCCCCCCGCTTTCTACTACCAAATACACCAGTTTTCCCTATAGGAAAGTTTCAAACTGGATTTCTCAACTCTCCTTAGCTTAACTCTCCCAGTAGCAGTAGAATCAGGACAACTAAACAAAGGGTGAGTAGGAACTTGATGTTAAATAATGGTCAGAGACATGTAATGCCTAAAATAACGTCAGCTACCTGAAGCCCTTTAAACAAACATTACTGATAAGTAAAGTGCAATTTATTGTAGTTCTTTCCTTTGGTAAATAAAAGCAATAACAATAAGCTAGGTAAAGAAAAATCTGTTCACAACATGAATTTCATTTGGATGCCATCCTTTCAGAAAAATAAATTTTTAAAAAATGGTGTGCGTATATGTATATGTACGCTCTCATTAACTAAAGACTCTACCCCTGTACCCAAGAGTGAGAGCTGAGAAAGCTGCAGATTAAGTTTTGCCTGTTTTAACATCATTATCACACTTTTCCAAAAGGTCCTAGAGCAAAGTGGGGAATAGGTGGGTTTGGGTTTTTTTAAAATGAAATTTTAAAAAGAAGGTAAGAATCAATTTATTTAAAACTCTATGCCTACACCACTATCATGAGGGAAGAAATGGTATGTCTACACTTTTTTTTTCTTGCCAGTTTAAGTGAAATCAGTGAAATCTCTCTGAATTTTCTTTGTGCAACTTAAATCACAAGCCCGCCTTCAAAAGAAGTAATACAGTGATTACATTAAAAAGCAAAATAATGTGAAGAATAGAAAGTCATCAGACCAACAGACAAAGGATTGAACACAGCTCTGGTTAAGAGAGGGGAAAAAAAGTCTGCATGAATAGAGCAGGATTCTTTTCCAAGCAAGCAAAGAAGCCCTAAGCTTTGAGAGTTAGAAATAAACCTTTCTACACTAGTAAGACCACATCCTTCCTAGTAGAGATGCTTTCTTTAGTTTCACTTTGCTTCCTTTCCTGTTCTGTAATCATCCTATCGGGCAATTAGATCTTTCATCTTCCTCTTTGAGTTTGGTAATTCTTTCCTTACTGGTTGCACAGTTCACTAATGGAGGCAAACAGGGTACTGGCATGTTATCAGCTGGCCTGCGTAGAAAGTAAAAGGTGTCCAAAGTATGAAAACATGAAATACCGTCTCTGCATTTATAATGCTAAGTGATTATGCGCAGCTATGAAAGTAATACATTTTACCAGAAACAGTTGCCCTTTCCTCCTCTTTTAATGTCCTGGTGTCTGCTCACAGCCCCAATAATGTATGCAATTTGTTAGCTTTCACACACTGAGACTCGCTTTTTCGGGCCCCACCTCACACCCCCACGTGTTGGTGTCCACACCACCCATCTCTGCAGCATGACACTGCGGCCTCTCTCTTGTTCTAGACCCCCTCGTGCCAGAAGCAGCAGGTTAGCAGACCTGGTGAAGGGGAGAAGAAATAACAAAGCAAGAGGAGAAAAATGGTGCTCAAAGACAGCAGCAGTTCTGCCCTGCAGGATACCACTCAACACGTGAGACTATTCTTAGCTGTGCTTTTGCTATGACCTTCCACCAATTCACCCTAGCAGAAGCCCCAAAGCACTTAGTGGTTATATGTACGATATAGCCATTGCACGGCAGGATAAGTGGACTGTACACACTTAAATCCATCCTCACGCAGCATGTTTAACCCTAAATGAGACCAAAGGACATTCTTTAAGAGTGTATGTGCCAGGTAGATGAGAATAGTCTTTTTTCAGTGGTGCCCAGTGACAGGACTAGAGGTAACGGGCACAAACCGGAGCACAGGAAGTTCCATCTTAACATGAGGAGGAACTTCTTTACTCTGAGGGTGGCAGAGCAGTGGCACAGCTGCCCAGAGAGGTGGGGGAGTCACCCACACTGCAGACATTCCAAACCCGCCTGGACGCCGTCCTGTGCCACTGCTGTAGGTGTCCCTGCTGTGGCAGGGGGTTGGACTTAGATGATCTCCAGAGGGCCCTTCCAACCCTGACCAGTCTGGGATTCTGTATAAAAATGCATGTCTCAGTAGATCCTATATCAATAAATGTTGCAGTGCATTCAAAAAGCAACCGTCAAATCTCCCCTCTATTAAAATTCTGCATTTTTTTTTTACCTCAAACAGGCCTTTACAGACATTCACAGAAAAAAAATAGAAACAGCTTCAACGCATAAATGTAGTTTCTCAGGCATGTCCCAGAATATATATTTTAACATATTCTTATAATGAAAAGAAGCCTCAAGTTGTAATGTGCTGTCAAATAGAAACCAATTCTGAGACAGGTGCTTCCACATCTGATTAAGCAAGCAAGAAAGGATGAAGACAATCGGTCTTTAAGGCACGAAAAAGCAGGAAAGCTCCCAAGAACGGACAGCAGTAGAGGGAAGAAAGTGCTTGCCAACGTGTTTTTAAAATAGGCACAATTTTAACTGCTCATTCTAGTGAAGTGTCTCAGGCACAGCTTTGTTTTCAGAGATTTTGATTTTCAGACCAGGTGTTTCATACCTAACATACACACATATTCCTTGCAGATAAAAAAAAAGTCTGGTTTTGCATGCTTGTCAGAGCAATTGGGTGACCTGTCACAATAATCACCCTGGAAGAGACCTGGGGGACCTCAGGAAGTCTCTAGTCCAAACTCCTACTCAAAGCAGGGTCAGTTATGAGGTCAGATCAGGTTGCCTAAGGTTTATACAGTCAGGTCTTAAAACCCTCAAAGGATGGAGACTGCAAAATCTCTCTAAGTAACCTGTTCCACTGCCTCGCTGTCCTCATATACTACAAAAAAAATAAATAAAAATTATCCAATCTGAACCAGGTTTGTTTCAATTTATGACTGTCGTCTCTCATCCTTTCACAGTGAAATCCTGGCGCCTCATAAGGAATGGCATACTGTTTTTCCTAGAAGTTTGTGACTGTTTGGTAAAATACGTGAGAGATTTCCAGGAAAATTCTTCAATCAAGAAAAGGAACCATGAATAAAACCTACAGCATTTGTAAAAATATCTCAAAGACTTCACCATAAACTACATTTGCCTTACAGAAGGTCTAATTCCTCACTACTTCATGGTAAGTATAAACATTTTGGAAGAGTGGAAAATATCAATTAGCTAAAAAACAGGCAGAGTAAAGAGGTTTCAATTTCAAGGACAAAGCAGAGCAAAATATGTTGATCATGGAAATTTTAAGATCAAAATTAGGCAGCTTAGCTGGTTGGTTGTGACATAAACCACAATTTTCCAATCACTGCCTAAGGCAAAAATGTCAGAGCTGAAATAAATTGCCTAGATTAGGATGTTTAACTTGACATGTTTATGCTAGCTGAAAGCCAAACAAATCTTTCCAACTTTCTAGAGTTTTCTTCATCCATTTTCTTTTGAAAAAAAGCTAATCAACTATCTTTCTAGCAATTCTACAATAAGAAAGAAGCAAAATTACAAATGTATACATGCAAATATATATACACACAAATGTCCGTAAAATACAATGTTTATATATTGCTTTTTAGATATATAAAAACTAACAGATTTCTCACAGTTTGCAGTGGTGGCTTGAGTTTGCAAACGGTTTCATATCTATCTATAGATAATTTATACTGGTCACCGTTAGTAGTCATAGGTAAATGTACTTTGGATAATTAGAGATGATCCTGAATTCCTCATACAACTTAGCAAAAGTCAACCCACTGTGTCAAGTATCAATGAACTGAGTTGCTGGGGATCAGCCGCCCTCCGTGCTGCTGTCACAGCTAGAAAAGGATCAGACTAGAGGGGGAAGAGACCAGAGAGAAATGGGCTTTCAGAAAGCTGAAGCTGGCACAGTGAACAAATGCTGCGTATGTCATCCTTTCAACACAAGGATATGCAGCCACAGTACAGTCTACAAACACCCCGTTAGAGCAGGAAGAGCAAATACCTGTGCAAATGCAATTAGTACCCAATCAGCTAGTTTAGAGCTACTGTGATCATCCCCGATTTACACTGCAACACTGATATATCTTAAAAACAGTCAGTATCCTACCTCATGCTCACGGCAGGAGAAACTGCTTTTTGCCTTCAAAATTTGCCTAATTTCAGTATGAGAAGAGTCAGCAGGCACCTGGGAGGAAATTGAAAAAAGAGGAGCTATTACAAAATATCTCATGTGCATTACAAATTGTGCTTGCACAAACACATGAGGCATTCTAATACGTATACATCAGTGAAATGAAAGTGAGGTGACTTCTGAGAGAAAAGATATTAAAGTCTTCTCAGGTGTAGCAACTCGGGCACTACTGAAGACTCCTCTCCAGTTCAGTCATGGAGGGCGTGCAGCTCACATGAGGCTCCGTTACCGGGGCTCAATTTTGTGGCTGTCTAGCAGTAAAATACCCCATCCAGGACATAAGAATGCACCTCTGTGAGGAGGACAGAAGAGAGATTGAATGAGAAGAGCTGTCCTCCTGTGAATGAGCAAAACAATGAGTATTCTCTATCTCTTGTCACATGTTTGATTGATAGAGAGTAACTGGATCCAGGCACTATGTTCTCTACTGTCTCCTCTACAAAGAGACCCCTTAAGTACATGCAGGCAGCCACTGCTGAGAAAACAGCTAAGAATGGAGCGGAGCAGCCAGAATCTGATGAAGGCCTAGAGGAGTCACACACAGATGCTCTTCTTTAGAAGAACATGCCCCACCACACCATTAGGATTTACGATTTGGGTATGAGAAAGTGTTTTGGGGAAAATTACAATTGAAAATCAGGATTCTGCTTGCCTGATCTTATTCTAAAGACATTTTTACTGAAAGGGACAATCTATTTCCACCTATGTATTTGGACACCCCCCCCCAAAATAAAAAAAGAAAAAAAATATTTTTTATGTTTAGCAAGTAGAGCTTCACAATATTTAGCCTCTATATCAGACTGTATCCTTTACAGTAAACAAATGAATTCTGTTACTAAACTCCTCTTTCTAGTAATATTTAAAATACTAACCACTAAATGTCCATTGCTTAATGTCCTAGACCTGCTAGAGTCAGAAAGACTAAGTGCATCAAATTGGACTGTAAATTACATGAGTTCTATTTTGAGCTTGACATCATTCATCCTGTTGTTTCAATGTAATTATATTTAGCCTTCAATCCATCCCCAGCAGTCCTAATATTTCACATTTTGTTAGTCTGTCTGCTTTACTCTGACTAGTGACTTACAAAAATAACTACACTTCAAAACATCACTTCAGAAAATTAACCCTAAAGCAGTTTTCACAGCCCATCAACATTTCTGTGCAAAAGGAAAAATATCATGAGTGCCCAGTTGACAACAGTAGTTGCTGAAAGCAATAAGAGAAAAAAAAGATGTGAAAACTCAGAAAAACATACATACAGATTTCGTTTCTGAACTGTTTAATAGCCTAGAATACAAATTTGACAGCAAATACTGTAGTTACTTTATTACAACCTAGATTCATATGCGTAAAGCTTTCTATTAAAAAAAAAAAAAAATCTTTTCAGATGGTATTTCCTCTGCCAGATCTTAGGTAAAAGATGATACTTTACCTTAATATTTTCAGCAAACCCAGTTGGAAGTAGTCTTTTAACTGTAAATGCATTTTACAGTTATATTTATTTTTAGGAAAATGTTTTAAAGACATGTAAATTATCCTCCTTGAACAATAATCTTTTTGCTACTTTAGACTTTTAGAGATTAAATTGTAAAAACTCCAAAAATTACTCTGTAATTTGGAGGGAAAAAACTTAGTTTCTAAAATTTAAATTCCTAAATTGCATTCATTTTCCTTGGATCGTAGAAAAACGCATCAATCTCATGTATTCTGTGCAGGTAGCTTACACATGATTGCATCTCTATGATACAAACAATTCATTCGATACCTGTACTTCTGCAAAATCTAATTTCTGCAAGCATTCATTAACCTAACTTATTTTCTATGTAAAAAAACTTTCAATGGATACACCTAGTTCTTCTAAACAGTATTGCCTAAAAGAAGTTTCATACTCATAATTTACAGGCAAGCAATTGTCCCTGGACAGGGCATCACATCACCATAAGGCTCTAGCAATTGCAAACATCTCCAAAATCCCATTCTGCACTGACCCGCCTTGGCGGTTGCTGTAACTTTACTGTGCGAGCCTCGGCAGGACTTCCCTTCCCTAAAGCGAGGCTTTAGCCCGAGTCCCAGTTGCACCGCACCTCTTTGGACAGGAGTTGTAGTGCTTGTTGGGAACAAATGATGCTTCAACATTCCCTACTGGAATAATACAGTATTTGGGTAGCTAATAGGGATTCTGCAGCTTAGGAGAGACTCTAAATATGCACTCTTTCCTGAATTCAAATTATCAACCCAAATATAAGATACAAAGTTCAACACTTCAACTAGCAAAAATTATTGCTGCTTTTTTGGTGTTGATTTTAAAGAAGCCAGAAGTTTCTTATCCTTTCCCAAACCTACCAACAAATACAAAAAGACGCCACTATACATTGTAAAGGACTCAACGTCACGCTAGTGGAAGGGACGTTTCTGTTTTGTTTGTCCAGTCTAACATGAAAAACCTTTTCATCCACTCCTGCTAAGATGATGCTTAGCAGCGTTAGGATCATAGGACAGTACGTCTCATTTCAAGTCCTACTTTCACATAAGACCTAATGTCTTATGGTACAAATTTTTCTATTGTTTATTATTTCCTCAAAATATTTATTTGAAAGTGACAAAGCTGTATTTGATGTAGGGCAAGAAGACAACTTTCCAGAACCATCTTTCATGCAAAAGTTAGTCCAGCTCAAAGCACCAACAGAAATTACTTTGTGTGAATAAACATATTTCAAATGTAATCAGTCAGAAATAGCATCTGACGATTATGTTTTGGATGCATAAAAACTGAAACTTAACGAATTGAAAGTGCAGCTGAGATCTAACCTGCTATATTTCCCTCAAATCCAGATTTATCATTGCCTCCTGTTGCTGAGTTCGGCTCAGCTTCTTGCCCCAGGGTGTTGAATGACACCCTCAGGGTCCTGCTGGAAAATAATAAAAGCTTTTTCTCTCAGCTAACCAATAAAGACCAAGTCAACAGCACTCCAGGAGCACCTATTAAAGCCTAACAGAGTCTAATAAAAACAGTTACTTAAATATTAAAGCCATTTCATTGCTAGTGGCTGGAACATGAGAAAGCAGGCATTTCAACTGGTTCAAGGCTTTATCAAAGTTTAAAAAGAAAATTTGTGCTATTTATAGGCACAACCACAGAACCACTGTGCTTGCCAGCCCATTTTATTGCTAACTTCAAAGAAAATTCATCTTTAAACCAATTATTTCTTAAATCCTGCAACTGAAACTGGTATCTCAGACCCCTACATCAGTGCTACTGTAACCAGCCACTCAAAGGACAGCCGGCCCTAAACAAATCATGGTCAGTCAGAACCATTAGTATCAACTACGGGGTCAGAGTTTATAAATTATTTCAGGGCATTAAAAACATCAGAAAGGCCATTTGTGTTTAGACAGGTGTAAAGGTGCAACAGATTATGAATTTACAAGGCTTCACAGAAACAAAAAGTGCAAAGGAAAACAAAAGGAAATGGGTGCAAATAAGAGACCTTAAACTTCTCACTACGGAATTCAAGATAAAAATAAAGCCATTCATAGAATCATAGAATGGTTTAGGTTGGAATGGACCTTGAAGATCATCGAGTTCCAACCCCCCTGCCATAGGCAGGGACACCTCCCACCAGCCCAGGGTGCCCAAGGCCACGTCCAGCCTGGCCTTGAACACCTCCAGGGACGGGGCTTCAACAGCCTCTCTGGGCAGCCTGTTCCAGTGCCTCACCACCCTTAAAGTGAAAAACTTCTTCCTAATGTTTAATCTAAACCTGTCCTCTTCCAGCTTAAAGCCATTCCCCCTCGTCCTGTCACTACATGCCCCAGTAAAAAGTCCTTCCCCAGCTCTCCTGTAGGCCCCCGTTAGGGACTGGAAGGCCGCAATAAGATCTCCCCGGAGCCTTCTCTTCTCCAGGCTGAACAGCCCCAACTCTCTCAGCCTCTCCTCATAGGAGAGGTGCTCCAGCCCTCGGATCATCCTCGTGGCTCTCCTCTGGACACGCTCCAGCAGGTCCATGTCCTTCTTATGCTGGGGCCTCCAGAGCTGGATGCAGTACTCCAGGTGGGGTCTCACGAGAGCAGAGTAGAGGGGCAGAATCACCTCCCTTGACCTGCTGGCCACACTTCTTTTGATGCAGCCCAGGATACGGTTGGCCTTCTGGGCTGCCATCGCACATTGCTGGCTCATGTCGAGCTTCTCGTCAATCATCACCCCCAGGTCCTTCTCCACAGGGCTGCTCTCCAGCCGTTCCCCACTGAGCCTGTATTTGTGCTTGGGACTGCCCCGACCCAGATGTAGGACCTTGCACTTGGCCTTGTTGAACTGCATGAGGTTGGCTTGGGCCCACCTCTCCAGCCTGTCCGGGTCCCTCTGGATGGCATCCCTCCCCTCCGGCGTGTCTGCCTCGCCAAACAGCTCGGTATCATCAGCAAACTTGCTGAGGGTGCACTCTACCCCACTGTCCATGTCGCTGACAAAGATGTTGAACAGTACGGGTCCCAGTACCGACCCCTGAGGAACGCCACTCGTCACTGCTCTCCACTTGGACACCGAGCCGTTGACCACAACCCTTTGAGTGCGACCATCCAGCCAGTTCTTTATCCACCGAGTGGTCCATTTATCGAATCCATGTCTCTTCAATTTAGAGACCAGGATATCGTGTGGGACAGTGTCAAACGCTTTGCACAAGTCCAGGTAGATGACATCAGCAGATCTTCCCTTGTACACTGCCGCTGTAACCCCTTCGTAGAAGGCCACCAAATTTGTCAGGCATGACTTGCCCTTGGTGAAGCCATGTTGGCTCTCGCCAATCACCTCCTTGTTTTCTGTTTTTGTTGTTTTCCTAAAATAAACTCGCCTTAAGTCCATAATTACACCAAAACTTTAAGATGTTTCCTTTCCTTTAAATTGAATTCTAACATTGATCACTAAAGTCACTGTTCATATCATCTTTTCTTCCCCTCCTGTTGCACACCGTTTCCATCCTAAAAACAAGCAGCATGTATTGTTTCAGGTCAGAGATGGTTTTTGTTGTGAAAGGCTCAGCTTCACTGTAAGAGCTGTGGGTTGGAGAGGAAAAAATGCTCATCGCACTGGGAATTTTGGCAGCCCCCAGGTAGAAATCTGCCATGTAGAACTTCAATTTGGACTGCTTGTGGGTGTACCCACTGCCTGCTCTCTTCCCTTTCTCTGCTCACCTGTCTCAGAAATATTCCACGCTCGATCAAGGTTTGCCAGTTGATCTTCTTCACATTTTGATTATTCATGAGCGCATAGTCAAAAGCATTCAAGTGTAGGTTCTACTTTATTTCATTCCAATCTGGGAGATTTTTGATTTTTATTTCAAAGACACCTCTTATATTTATACTTGCTCGTCTAGTTCTTTAAGCCATTTAGGGATGTGCTTAAGTATAAACTCGGTCAGCAAGTCACTTAAACATGGTCTGTTGACTGCGGAAACAGTGCTAATTAACAGCATTTGATGAAATCCTTTTCATAACATCACATCAAGGAAATTATTAATACCCCCAAATATACACCTGGGTTATTTTTCATAAGTAACTTAACAGATCTAAGATACGTGTATGTATGATCTAGGTATCATAAACTGATCGCACAGTAATCCCTGGCTTTCCTCAACTAACATTCTCCTACAGCCACATCAGCAGTTTTTATCACATCTAACATTTAGGTTCAACACACTTCAAGGGGAGATTCATCCTTTTCTGTTCAATATACAGTGGATTTCCACAGTAACATTGGCTGCAAACAATAAGCTATTGTGTAAAAAAAAAAAAAAAAAAAGTGGAAGAGAGAGACGTGCCAGTTCTGACAGTGAGCAGGACAGCATCAAG
The DNA here is from genome assembly GCA_017639485.1 of Pluvialis apricaria. Classification (NCBI taxonomy): domain Eukaryota; kingdom Metazoa; phylum Chordata; class Aves; order Charadriiformes; family Charadriidae; genus Pluvialis; species Pluvialis apricaria. The sequence continues at coordinate 30,638,805 of CM030014.1, forward strand.
CTGACATCAGAATTCCTCAGGGAAGCCCCAGAGAGGACATACCGTAGACAGCATTAACACTGTGAGGGTCTACAGGACAAGTACATCAGTAGCACTGGAGTTACACACACTCTAAAGAGGTAGATGCTGGTCTTGACACTACTCACAGAATTCACGCTATCCAGCATGAGTATGCACCAGGAATTTTTTCACACAGATGGGAATGCTCCGCCCTCTTTCCAATAACCAGGTTAAGGCACATACAACTGAGAAGCAAGAGTTACTGGAATGTAGTGCCTGCTAAAAGGGATGGTCCGAGTACAATCCCAGTATGCATGGCAGTGACTAACCTCATTTTAAAAAAACAGCTAAGATTCTACCATTTGGTCAACACTTAAGTATATCTTTAAAACAGTTTGCTACATAACAAATAATTGAAACATTCACATATTGTAAGAATTTCTTCTGCAAATACAGAGATTTAAGAAACATGCAAATGAAAGCCCAAGAGTATGATAGCAATGCCCATCTGCCAAAGGCACAGCACTCATCATAGATCATCTGGTTCCCTTCTGCAGGCAAACCATAGTTAGGTGGCCAAAGAAAGAGAACAGAACAAAACGAGCTATGACACAGCACCGAGAAAAAGCAGCTTTGCCCTTTCAGCATCCTGAGCAGCAACTTGCTGTAGCTCAACTAAGGAATTATAAAACAGAGCCATCCATCTCATTTATCCTCTTATACCAAACTAAGATGACCTACATCATGCAATTCTTCTTACATTTTCCTCTTAATGGTTTTTATAAAGACTACTGAAATACTACTGCAAGCTAATACATCGTAGGGTTTTATTATTAAACAAAAGATGGTAGATTATTTTTTCTAAAAAGCCAAAAGGTCATTATTTTTTCTAAAAAGCCAAAAGGTCATTATTTTTTCTAAAAAGCCAAAAGGTCATTATTTTTTCTAAAAAGCCAAAAGGTCACTTTGGTAGCATAACTGGATTCCATTCAGCATTTAAGTTCTCATCATTAGTTTACCTTTCTCCTTAAAGTCTTCTCCCCAATAAATATCTTTTGAAGAATTGATTTTAAAGCATATAACAATCCAAAACGCTCAATAAATGTAGCTTCACTGCAACTTAGAAATTGGTTCAGACTCTCTGGTTTCCTAATTGGTACCAGACAGAAGTAATAACTAAAATAAACACTTTTGTTTGACTGTGCCATCCCTATCATGGTCCCTAAAGCTTAAATAACCCTGTAAGACAAAGTAGTATATTTCACTGAGGAATGAAGAGGAAAACAATCATTGAAATTTGGCCCATTATTTCTTGATATTACACAAGCAGAGTGATTTTGAGAATAAAACTACCAAGCTCACCACCTTGAACTATTTCTTCTGCTGGAGGAAGAAGGAGGTAGCTTACTTCCAGAACAGTATGAATTTTTTCATACTGAAGACTGCTTCACATTGCATCATCACGGATTTGTGGCACATCTTCTGTCAGCACTACGTGCTAACAGATACACAGCACAGTGCCTTGACCACCCTACCAATCCGTCTGCTCACCGTGCCCGGTGTTGGTTGTACAGAAGACACAGGGGCTTCTTTCTCAACCATTAAAGAGTTAGATCCCAGCATTGTGCAGATAAGGAAACTATTCTTTAGCTTGTGGGGTACGGTCTTTAAAACTAGGAGTTCAAAGTAGCCCTTAGTTTCTTCACCTGTTTCTAAGCAGGTACCAAACTCTGTTTGCACAGACTGTTCTTTGGGTACCTGGTGATTTCAGTAGCAATCGTGTGAAGTTTAACAGGTTCCAAGTCTGCAAATTGCCTTCCTCTGCATATCCTGTCTACAAATGCTTTAAGATACTTTAATTCTTTTACCAGTAGGATGAAGCATGAAGAATTACTTCAGTACTACTTCAGAATCAGTACTTAAAATTTATTCTTCACTTTGCAGCAGAACAGGAGGAAAAATAAATCTGAGCATGCTGTCCACCCAAAATATGCACTTCACAGCTCAACCTGCCAGCTTCTTTCTCCTGAGTCAGCAGGGAACTGAAGGAGACAAGACAGCTTCCCTCTAATAGCTTCAAGAGGTTAACTTGCCTAATTTGATATCCTACCAGTTCACAAGAATTGAGCAGAGAAAGTAGAGGGTTGGCAGGAGATCAACACTTTCTAATTTAAATGCTAACATTTCCAGGCTTTTTAACCCTCGTTTTTGCAAGCTGATGGATTTGTTTGTTCTTTTTCACTCTGTCAGTGGATCTTTTTAGAACAATCCCATTTGACATTGGGATAAAGGTGAGTGTGGGCATCAGGCAGTTTGAACGTGTTGCCTAAGGAACAGAAAGACAAATGCAAAACAACTCAAGAAAGACCTAGAGAAGCAGCTCTGGAAAAAAGCATGGGGTATATCTTAAGATCAATGCTTTGCTATAAAGGTGAATGCAATATTTGAACTGAAAAAAAAAATCCATTTTATACAGTACAAAAAATTAAGCTTAATAAAAATAAAAAACATTTTTATTAACTGTCATGCTGTTCTGATCACGTAAAGAGTTACATGCAAACAGGGCTACTCATTAGCATATTCCTAGAAGTGATCAAATTTGTGACAAACTGTTAGATTTGTTCACTAATTATAAGGGGACATCACATAGTGATTGTACACATGGTATTCATAGGCACATTTCATTCATTTCTTATGATACCAGTGGCAAAGACTTTAAAAATAAGTGTGTTTCATTTGCAATGGCAAAAGGACAATCCAAACCCAAAGCAAAGTAGCTTTACATTTTCAAAATGGAAAAAACAGAAAACAAAACCCAAAAATCGCTATTGGAATGGTGTTGATGATCCAGAAACAGAAAGCACCAGAAAGCAGTTAACTACCCCGTTTAGACTACATTTCATACACTTTTCCTTACATTAACCATTATTTTGCCATTTATTTCCTAATAGCCTTTCCTTAAATCCACCCAAAGTTACTGGAAGTTTCAATAAGCAAAGAATCAGGAACGGAGACTCAAGCGTTTGAATAACAGCCAGAAAAAGCAAAGCTGCTGCCATATGTTAAATCCATAGGTACATGTCACTTCAGAATTGAATTCAAACTTCCCCAGTGTCTGCAATTTCACTTTAAAAAGTGCAGGATGATACAAAAAGACATTTTAATATCAGTTTCAGTAATTTTATCATATTATCTGAACAATGATTTTATAGCAAATGACTCCTCATAAGTGATGTGCATAAATTTAGTTATGCTTATATAAAAAAAGCAAGATCAATAGAAGCTCATCAATATAAGCTCAGAAATAAAAACAACACTCTGCTATAGAATAAAAAAGGAGGGCAGGAAAGTGAGGAGAACAAACAAGGGGAAAGGAAAACAATTAAAAACCACTGCAGAAGTCAGCAAAATACACTAAGTCTTCAGAAGGGGGAAAGAAGCAGATACACCAGAAGCTTCATATAATATTCTAAAACCCCTTGATACTAATTTACATAAGGAACTTTGAAGGTAGTGACAAAATAGCGAGTTATTGATGGGAAGGAGAGGTGTGGGAGTGTACTGGACTGAAAACTGATGAAAAAGATCTCCGGCTGTTCCTAGGCTGTTTGGACAGCATATAATCAAGCAAATTTCCATCAACCTGGAAAGGGGAAAAAGCCACGTCAGGGAAAACAGAAAAAAAACCACCCCAAATATATGCTTGCTAGATTCTATGCTAAACTCCAAATAACGCCACTGTGTAATCCTTTCACTAAAGCAAAGTAAGAAGTTCAGTAGGCACTTGGTTACTTAAGAAGGACAATTCTGAAGCCACTAACTGTTGAATAAGGGCTTAGTTCTTTCCACTCAAAGAGAAGTCCAATGAAAAAGAAATACTGAAGTTTAATGAGGGCATACATTATTGTTCATCTCCTGTTCTGTTGCCATACAAATCCTCCACAAAATCTCAAATCATTAACAAATAGGAAAAGCAAATTACATGAAGTTCACCCAGAGGTCAGCTGTCTGTACCCAGCCAAAGATGCAGGGCCAGTAAAAAAGTCTTCAGTGGAACCAGATTCTGTGAAAGGACGCTGGCTTAGCGTAGTCAGAGCACTTTGGGGACAATGCACCAACTTTGCAAAAAAAAAAAATAAAAATTGTCAGGTCCAAAAAAAAAAGGACGAAACTTCCACAAACATCAATGCGTTTCAGTATTCACGAAGGAAATGTGGCAAAGTTTCTTTTTAAGTAATGCAGTATTAATTTTGTATTACATTACGATAGCATGGTTATCAGAAGAAAAACATTTTGACCAAGGGCATTTTTGTCCTTTCACTCACTGAAAATTTGAAACTGAAACAACAGGGATCTTAACCGAAAAGGAGAGAAATATTGAAGGATCAAACCCTTCACAAAATACATCAGAACATGTCGTGCACTGCAAAGAATGTGGTGGATCTTCCCATAGACTCAAAACTGCTCTAGAAACACAGTATACCACTACAATTACTGTTTCATTGTAGATTTTTTTGTTTGTTTGTTAAGGGGAAGTGAACTTCACAAATATTTTAAGTCAGCAGCATGTTTCCAACTATTTAGGATAAAAATTGACCCACACTAACTCACATTACTCCTCTTGTTCCATGAAGACCTGATACTCATCGGATAAGCCCTTCCTACGGCTATTTAGATTTCATTACAGTGATCCAAATAGATTTTGGATTTCGCATGCTAAGTGATTCCTAGTGACCTAATGCAATTAATTCAAAATAAAGATAGCAAAGTTTTTGATTCCAAAGCAGTATTACCTGAAGCACATACACGATGAACAGGGGATAAGAAATTCAGTTACTATTTCAGTATATCATCTGTGTCCACTCAGCTGTAATGGCATGAGATTATGAGATAACAGGAAGAAACGTGAAAACTAGTTCCCTTAAGATGCATATCTTCACCTAAGATTTGAAAATAATGAGTGATCATTTTCAATAAAATCGGTATCATTCATATTATGTAACATGACTCTCATATAATATAGAATTAATTGTCTTATACAGACATACCTGAATAACTTGATGGATGTCATTCATATCTTTAAGGACCAGAGGATGGAGTTGTGGTGGTTTCTCTGCGACTAGATCAACTGTTGGAATTTGGTTGCAGTGAAAGGGCAAATACACCTTGGATGGTTTTTAGGTTGTGACAGAAGAGTTCGTCATGGATTTACTTGTCAGGCCTACAAAGATTCACGTGCCTTGTGGATGACCACATTTTGGAATGTGGATGTGCTTTATTATAAAATAACTCTTTTACAAGATCTCACTTCTCCCCAGCAAGCCACTCTGACCGGAATGTTTCTTACTTCAACCATGCCTTTCCATCACCTCTTCTTCTCTATTCAACTTACTTGTCCTAGCAGCCGTTTCCAACCCTCACACATCTCCCTCCCTCTTTCTCATGCTGTTTTTAAATACCCAACTAATTTCACACAGTTCCACAGAGGAAGAAGTTCAGTTGGAAGCAAGAGTAGACTTGCAGACAACTAATGGAGAACGCAGATGGGAAGAGAACTGAATGAATGTCATTTTTCAGAGATCCTCAAAAGGAGCAGTATTTCTAGGTAGAGCAGTGCATCCATGCTGTCTGAACTGCTTCCCAATACACGAAAATGCCCTGTCCTAGAGGAAGAAGAAGGATCCCATCCGTGTCTGACATTGTTTCCCGTAAGAGACCATCCTAGCCATTCTCTTGAGTAGCAAACACGGTGTAGTGCTTTGCAACTATGTAGATTGGCTCTTCCTGGGCATGAGAAACTCTCCACTGCAAAAGTGAAGAAGAACCCCCTACACAGAGTTAGACAGGGTAACCATGGTGTCAACCTCACTAGAAAGCAGTTATCAAATTCCCTTTTCTTTGGCTATAGCCTCTTATCGTATCTCTGCTCAACTGCTAACCAAAAATCATTTTTACACAGCAATTGTATAATCAGGTATTTACATCACAACATGAAGACATGAAAGAATCTGGAACGCCATATTTTGTAATATCTATGGAATGAGATTTTACTTTATTTATTTAAGACTACACTCTACCAACTGAGCCATTTTCTGCATTCTAACACTCCCAGAGGGGTAACTTCACCATTAGTTGTAACAAATTCAACAGCAAAGCTTACTAAGGGAGGTGTTGCACAACAGATAGTATGCCGGCCCTTGCAGCCATCACTTTAATTTTTCACTTTGTTACCTAGCAGAACATACTTGGCATGTACGGATAAGAGCAATATATTGCCATTGCAAGTATTTCTGTATCAGCTCCTACTACTGACAAAACTCTGTGTCTTTCTATGCAGTTTGCAAAAAAACCATTCATGTTGTCTGGATTTTCTGATAGCTCAAAGTTTAAATGTTCATCAACAAGGAAAAACAAGACAAAGTAAACTGTAAATGATACATCAAATACTAAACCACAAGTTCTGTTAGTGGTGACCAGCAGTTAGGATCACAAAAAAACATAAATCCATTTAGCATTAGAGAATCTCACATCAAGAAAAACACTATGAAACTCAGGAAGTTACAGAAACTCCATTGACCGGGACATGGCTTTTTTGTTCCATATCAAATCCAGAAGGACGACAGCCCATTTCTATCAATCTCTGAACCATCTTTTTTAGGCACGAAGACCAGAACTAAAAGTTATTTTCAGTTAATTTTGTACAGCTGTTTGTAGACAAGTGCAGGAATTCTGGAATTGCTGGGAAAAAACCTGACTGGCTGCTTTGTGCCTCTGGTGAGAGCTACAATGTGACTCAAGACTGAAAACAGGAGGAAATGGTGTTTTGTTTCCCTAGAATCAATCACTATGGATTGCCTGACAAAATCCTCTGGCGCTGGAACAGAAGACAATAAAACAGATCTATTAACAAGCCTGGGAAGCACAGCTGGGGTATACCATTTTCCTCATGGAGGGAAAAGTTCTCCAAATCCTTTTCCTATAAGGTGTGAGAGGTTCACAGGACATCACAGAGCTTAAAAAAAAAAAAAGTCAGAAAGCAAGCAACAATGGTTAACAGAATGCAGAAAGAGAGAAGACTTTATATTAATTCCTGTCCGTTGGTAGGAAGGGAAAAACAAAGACCTCACATACATGCTAAACTGCCACCAAAAATAGGCAAAACCAATACATTTGAAATACTTACATTGTAGCTTTTGTGGGAACTTACAAAGATTTTTATTTCATCTAGGTAGCATGTCAGTAAAATAGGGAGTTGAAATTGTAATAATAAAAACAGATGAAAAGATGCACCTGGACCTGCCAGGCGACAGAGGACAGAAAGCACCTCCAGTTCTGCTGGTGTGGGCTAGTGGAGCTTTCCCGTTCTCCATAATCAGCAACAGGAGAGCACAGCAGGCACTCATAAAGCTGTTCTCCCCTTCCCTCTGTTGCAGGCAACGTAGGCTGAGCGACATGCTGCAGAAATGCCGTCTGGCCTGCTATTCCCCACCCGCCGGGGATGAACGGTCTTTGCAAGGCCATCTAAATGAGACAGTGAGAGCTGGAAATTAAAGCTACCTTTCCCACAGAAAACTTACGCGGAAAGCAAAGTCAAGTGGCGTTTTCCAAGCCGAATGTTCAGCAAGTAACAAAATTCAGCTACATAAAGTTCCCGCCAAGACAGTTGCTTCATGGCTATTGAACTGCAAGATGGAGTCTGGCACTGAAGAAAGAAAAAAGTCTACTGGGCATAATTAAGGCTGTCTTCTGAAAAGAAGATGGGAGATTGAAACACCTTCAAGAAACTGCCAAATCTGGGCATCAAAGAAAGTTTGCTGTTACTTTCATGCCAAGAGTACTGGAAAAGTCTTAGAAAATGATTTGCTAGGTCCACAGCAAAGAGAGATATGAGAAAACATGCTAAAAACCAGCTGAACTGGTGAGCAGGTGACCCTTTTATTGTTGCTTAACAAGTTATCAAACACTGCCAGATCTGAGGAATTGACTGCACAAACATTCTTAGCTCATGGGAAACATAAAATAAAAATACATTGGCTTCAGTATCATGAGAAAAGTGTTGCCTCATGTTTTCCTCTGTCAGCTCCGATTCTTTGCAAATGACTATGCCCTTTCATCATCAAACCCTTAACCAAAAGGCCCTACGGATGGTTTGCCTTTGCAGACCATTTACCACGGCCTTGCAGGTACCAGCAGTCTGCAGACCAGAGTTTCATAACTCTGGGTCTAGAAGCAGCATGGAATCACTAATGAAATGAGTTAAAGTAATTTCAAAAAGCCATATGGTGAAAACACAGCATCAAAACATGAAATCCCTTCTAGCTAAAACCTAAGAGCAATACCTTTAAAAAGTGAAAAATAGAAACACAGCATCATCTGGTTACAGTTATTATCTCTTAGGATCTACTGCTTTGGAAAACTTCATTGAAAAACACAAAACTAGACCAAGGTGAGATACATAATGAAGAAATAAAGAAAAAGGAGTTACCGATAAAAGAATCTTTACTAACACACACTGACAACATCTAAAGACAGCGACAGACCTGGGACGTTAAGCCAGTTTCTCTTCCTCAGATGTTTTGAAGACTTACGGATTAGAAGCATGTACAATGGTACAGACATGTAAAGTATTACATAAAGGCATAACTTTATTATTAACCAGGTAAGAATGTGTACATTACGTTAAGCTTTCATCCTCCTGTATGCATCCACTATGTTTCCATTATCCTGTATGCACTGAAATGTACAATTACATTAATCTTCGGTGGTGTAATTACTCCTAGCTGTAATTAGTAACAGCTGAGACATTCAGAGTGGAGTTCTATAAGCATTAAACTTCTCCCAGAGTTTAATAACCAGAGTCTTTTTGTAGTTTTATGTTGTGTTCGTGAAACCTAAGGAAAAATCATGTGTTGGAATACAATCTCTCCTCCATCTTCTTTCTACAAAATTAAGGCCCCAGTACCTCTATTTACGGAATGTTTTATGATCGCTATTTTCTGCATAGTCCCAGTTTTTTTCCCTCTGGTGTTCCTAAGTCTCTCTATAGGTGCAGCAAACAGCATACAAGTTGTAAACCACAGAATCCAAGCCTATTCTCACAGTCCTTTTGACTACGAGGAACAGCTGAAAACACAAGCTTCCCACTGAATGTGCAGACAACCTGGAACTAAAATACCCATAAAGAAACCATTTATTTAAATTCAAGTGTTGATTTTGAAGCTCAGATGACAACTGCTTGAATGCAACATGGGTAATTTCACAGTTACATAGTAGAAGAAAAAACACTCAATTAACTAGACTATTCCAGAGTTCCAGCTATCCTCCACATGACAATAGATCCACTGAACTCTATTCTACTGCCAAAACACCTTTTCTTTCCTCTGACAATTTCTGGAAGAAGCCTGTATAGTTTCAGTATACTTTTTAAAAAAAAAAATTAGTACAGCACACACTTGTTTAGTTTCTGATTGCAAATAAAAATTCTTTTGATTATTTCATTCTCCATTCGCGAGAGAAAATAAACAGCAATTATTTTTTTTAAATTAATTACCTGAAGCTGCTGGGAAAAACTAAAATAAATTACAAAATCCATCAAAATGTTGCATTTGATTGTCAGAGTCTATGCTTACAGCTACAGAATGTAGCTGAACTTTATGGCAGAATATACAAGACTAAAAATATTACATTTATGTTTAAAAAAAATAGGTCAAGAAGCGTTTGTCAAGTATAGCTTGCAATGGAATAATGTAAATCCGCGTCAGCTGTAATAACTGCCACAAAAATAAACTAAATACTGCTAAAGACTGTAAAACGCACAACATAATTCTGTATCTTTCTTACCGGTTAACTACCTTAACTTGAAATATAATTCATATACTGGGGTGGGAGGTGCGTGGAGGGACAAGGCAGTTAAATTCAGATATCAGTGCCTTTGTTGACTTTTTTTTTTAACTAGGAAGTCTTGAGATTAAAAAAAAAAAAAAAATTAGAAAGTTTAAATTTCCTTTGTTTAGAAAGCAGGAAGGCTTAATTCACTAAACCCCTCATTTGGAAAAAGAAAAATACTACTAAGCTGTATACTAGTAAAATCAGAGCTCGCTAGGGAGATCTCTTTCTTAAGTAATTGTTTTAAAAAGAAAACAGCAAACAATTAAAAACCTCAAAAATAACTTATCAAACAGCCCTCATCAAGAGCTGACACCTAAGACCAGAAGTCTGGAGCTCATCCATTTCATCTCCTCAGGCATCCATACAATGAAAAAGGCTAGCAGCACTGCATACATATTCATAAAAATCTTCTTGCTTTGCATTAGATAACTTCATTCAAATTCATTACACTGAAATCAAAGCCAAGTTCCCAGATTTTACACTCATTTAGAGAATAAAAAAAAAGTCTTTAGGAGTCAGTATAAGCAGTTCACAGATACTATGCTGATGAGGATTATGAAATAATTCAGATTCATCATCGTAGATTATATCACATACAAGCATGGATGAAGATGTAAAAGGCCAAAACATCTCCACTGATCTTGCTACAATTTTCTCAGGTCACCCTGCCTCCACCCCACAACCCATCATATCCTGGGATTGCGCCTAAACCCAGACACAAGAACCGAGGACACCACTACCCAGCTATCATCTTGGAAAAATTGTTCATTCATTAAATCAATTGTCTTGTTAGTTTACTTCTATACCTGATATCCTAAATAACCTTTGTAAATACTATAACACCAGTACCAAAATTTTGACAGTCACACAGGAACTGTATTTGAACATCTTCTGAGCTATGTGGTACTACAGTCAGGGCTAAGCCATCTCTTCAATGCTTCAGCTAAGAGACGAAACACATTCTGCAACACTGGGTCTATTCAGCTACTTTCTATTATCAAACATCCCTTCCAACTGGAAGGGAAGGTAGCTGGGGAGCCAACAGCAAGCCCAACTCCTCAAGCCAACACAGTCAGGCTTCTGACAAGTGCCTGAAACTGTGCACAGCAGTGGAGCTGAAGGATGCTCTGGATCAGTTAACTACTGACAAAGTGCGGAGGAGAGAGGAGGGGCAGGTATATGGAAAAACTGTCTTGGCAGAACACTGCTGAAGATGATATGCCGTTGGGATACCAGAGTTCCCAGTAACGCACTATAGGTCACTCCTGCGTAGTCCACTGAAAGCATTCCCCTTCCCATTCCTTTTCAGTAACCAGATGCAGCCAATTTGTGAACTCCAGTGCCAGTAATAAGCAGATAACGCTACTTATGTTTCATGGTATGTTCACCTATCAATCAGTATGTATTGATAAAAAAAATATACATACAGACCTCTCACAGTGGTTAAGGAAGGGAGGAAAAAAAAAGAAAAAAGAGCAAAGCATGAGCTTAGTGAATGTAAGTTTAAAAAAAAAATGTCAAAACTAATTATTTAAGATCTTGTGATTTTCAGGCTAATATTGCAATGGTTAAAACATTTGATTTTGAAGCTACTGATGCTGAAAAATTATTGACTTTACAGGCAATAATTCACAAAACAGAAATTATACAACATATTAGTGATGAGATAGCTTAACATCACATATCAGAGCATTAGGTTCCCTGCGTTCAGTTTTCTTTTTATTTAATATTCTTGCCATGGTTGCACAGCCAAAGAGCTTGTTGAAAACTGCTTTAATAAAATTACCCAAATACAGACTCAGCCTGTATTACAAATGCCTGAAAATAGAAATTAATAATGGAAACACTGGCAAAAACTGAACTATCTATCATAAACAGTAGCATAATTACTCTGTGTAGGTAGCAGAAGTGCATTTGCTGACTCGCATGCTGCAGATCCACATAATAGCTATTAACACCCTAGGATACACATTTCACATCCCAGTACCACTTGTTTAGCTGTCTGCCCTCCACTGCTTTCACCATTTTCCTCCTTACCCCCTGAAAAGACAAATCCCACAACAAAAACAACCAACACCACCAAGCAAATAAACAGCATAGCACTCAAGCCACAGATCTGTAGTCCTTTTGCAAGGATGTATTTATCCTCAAAAAGCAGATCCAAACCAGAGACACCCAATTTACATGACGAACCCAGAGCTCAGATAAACTAAATATCCAGACGTCAGACAAAGGGGCCATGTTCTTTGAAAAACAGACAAATTGGATTTAAAAGACTAAACAGAGATTTAATTATTGAAATGTGTACATGGATCTAGTTGGCTGCAGATAGAGAAGACAGCCAACGCTACAAAAAGTTGCTCACAAAATTAAGCTCCCTGCACAAAGTCTCATTTCTCCAGTGCTGAATCCTGCAGTTGTGAGACATCTTCACTTTTGTTCACCATACACTAGTTGCTTCTCTCAAAGCAAACATTAACTTCTCGGAGAAAAAAAACATTAGAAACACATACTGTGGGCCTGAACTAAAACATGAATACTACTGCAACTTGGCCACGTGCTGAAACTCAGCAGGAATGAGGTTGGACTCCAGAGCTTATTCTAATCAAGTAAACTAAACATCTATGCTAAGCATCTCTTTCGACACTCCATGGAAACACTTTTTTTCACTATCCACTTCTTTTTTTTTTTTTTTTAAAGTGTTTCAGAGATGACACTCTATAAGATGACTTTATATCTTATCTTATTGAGGTGAATCAATTGCCAATGCATCAAACTTAATTAAAAAAAATGAATTTTTAGGTTGAGTTTCTCTTCCATATTAAACTGTCTCCTCTGCTCTGAAGAGGACTGATGAACAATCATTCTCAAATTCCATAAAATATGCTACAAAACTTCTAGAATTAATCCATCGACTACCTGAGGTTCATTTTAAACTGGTTTTATAAAATGCACCCTCCACATTTACAGAAATAGAGCAGAGAAAAAATATCTCCTGTAAATTTACAGGAGAAACAAGAAAGCAAGATTATAGTTTTATCCTGCATGACAACATACAACTACAGGTCTGTAGTCATGGAACCCTGCAAATAGGTCCCCCATTGCTGATCTCTCTGCAAGCCTAAGGTTTTCAATTAACTTCTCTTGACATTACCAGTACAAAGCTGTACCATACGATGTGCATTTATGACTTGCACTTGATTGAAAATGAAGAGATGCAGAGGCAAAAAAAACCTACTGAACTGCCAGTCGGCAGTATACCAGGGGTCGTTCTTCTGGTAATCAGCCAAACAAAGAAGATTTGCAAAAGTCTGCCCCATTGAATCTATCCCACAGCAATTACGCTGTCTGGTCTTCCATCCATTTCTTGAAGGAAACATGTTCATTCAACTGGGAGTCACAGGATCTACTGCTGAAGTCACACATTCTACATTAACTCTAATAGGGCAAGGATTTTATCACTGATCATCTGAAATACAGTATTTGATAGATTTTACTGCATAAAACCCTCTAAACTGGAGTATAATTAATACACAGATAAAATACAGTAGCAGACATCTGTTTTCAGGAAAACTATAGCCAATGCAAGCTATGCTGTCTGCATATATTTTTTTATTACTACTCATAGAGTTAAAGCAGACCCTAATGCTCTGATCACCCTTGGTTCTCCACAAGCCAATTGATGCAGGCACAGAGTTCAGAGTGCAGGGGGAATTAAAATATGACGTCAATCATATGCACACAGAAAAGTCAAGATCAGCTTCAATTTCCTAGAGCCAATGGTAAAGAAAAGGGAAAGATGCTCCCCAAGAATTTATCTTTCCTTGCTTTAAATCTCTTCATCATTCCATGTGAGAGTCTTGTTTGTTCATTTTTAAACTGATATTTTGCGTGAAAAAGTGCTAAAGAATTTGACATAGCACAATCAGTTTAATATTTTTTCCTAAGACTAATATTAAAACTAATACTAACAGGTTTTGGATTACTTTGTGGTATTCCCAACAGGTGAAGCAGACGGAAGAGAAAGGTTAATTACAAACAGGATTTTGAGAATTCATCAAAATCCATACAGATCAAAAAACTAAATGACAAGTCACTGGTTATAGTCAAGATTAAGATTTTTGTGACAGATTATGATAAGAAAACCGTCAGGGTAGTAGCTCAGCTCTCAAACCAATTCTCTTTATCCTAGACCTAACTCTTCTTCTTCAATAACACTTATTTCTACTTTGTATTTTTCCTCTTTTCTCCAAAACTAGGCTATTACATTGCCAGTTGACCAACAGCTCGTTTACAGACATTGATATTGATTTCTTCTTAAGCAGCTACCTTCGAAGAATTAAAATAATTTATTTTTTTCCTTGTCTCTGACTTGATAAAAAAAGTTCATTTTGAATAATTAAATAAAACTTTAATTCAAGATATAAAGTACTTAGTAATGCAACTGTAAAGGGTGAAGAGAATGAAGAAAAGCTTCAGTAATCAGAACCTTTTCTTCAAAGAACTGTATTAAATGTTACCAGTCAGGTACCATTTTTTTTTTTTCTTACTGTGTCTAAACATCAAACCAAACAAAAGCAATTGGGGCAAAATAAGGCCCAAGCTTTATTCGCTACCTTTGCTTTAATTTGCTCTCCCATCTGCTGGTGGCAATTAGCTCTCCATCACAGAAGAAAGTGGACTTGTCTCGGTCCTCAGAAGAATGCAAATTTCTTCCTCACGGCAAAGGCCTGCCATATTCTGTAGCAACATGCTGCAATACAAATGAGACACATAAATTACCATTTGTAAACAGTAGTTACTGAATCTTTCAGGGCTTTTTTATACAAAAAAAATGCTTTGATACTTCTTTGACTTTATGCAACATCATTAAGCTGCCTCACCTAACACAAAGCCTTCATCTAATAGCTTTTAACACACCCAGAGATACATGGGAGAATATATCTGGAGAATGAAAAATTAGCCGTTGTTTACTCTAGTGTTTCTAAGCCTCAGGGTTAGAGATCCCACCAGTACCAGCACTGAACAAGTCAGCTTTCAGTCCTGCTGCTGCTACAATGCATAACAAGAGTGCTTGGTACCTGCAGTATTGCCCTTTTTCCTGACAGTGATATCTAGTTTGACACTGCCATCACACCTCTGCCACGCAAAACCAAGAGTCAGCTATTGCCTGTTGGTTTTCTGGTTGAGAAGCAGTCAGTAACGGAGTCTGGACATATTTTAAGCCTACCTTACGTATCTATCCCATAGCATGTTTACTAGAATCTGATCAGATGCAGGCAATCGCTTCTGCTGTTAGGAATTTCAGCTCAACACTAAAAGTTTTTCGGAACTACTTCACCTCAAGAACTGGGTTTAATGAGAAACTGAGGCTATTTCCTAGCTCACATGTTGCTCTCATACCTACCCTGTATAAACAAAAATCACCATAAACAGATCTTCCTAAAATAGACATTAGAAGTTAAACTTTGATCCTAAGTAAAGGGCATATGCTTCAATTTACATACTGTAATTTGCTCCAATAACAGTGATTAACACAATTCATAGCAGAAAAAAAAAATAAGCATCCACATATATCTTTTGCAATGTTACAGCATAAATGTTTCAAAACTCTACAAAAATAACTAAAAAGAGTATATAGTAGGTAGGCAGAATCCAGCTGGTCATAGCAGACACTTTATAGATCTAATGCATAACAAAAGGTAACAAAAATAAACAAAAAAAGAAACAGAAAACATTAAAATATTGTTAACATGCTCACTTGAAATACTGACTAAATAACACATTTTGAAGATTTGAAATTTGGAAAGATTTACTCTAATAACATCAAAAATTAATAAGTGTGGTTACATAATTGAATTACTGTGAAATTAAGCTCATTTGAAGAAAGACAGATAAGTAAAACTACTGTTTTCTAAAATTGGTTTTCTTATTGGAAAATGCATTCATTATAAGACACAACCATATCTAAGCATCAAAGCAATGTAGTTATTTATATAGTTGCAATTTTGTTATTCATGGGGAGAAAGCATTTAAGGCATTAGCAGTTATCACTAATCAACTCAAACTTAAAGCTGATTGTTCTATTAGGAACAGCTGAATCAAAGCAGACAAAAACCCAAAACTATATATATGCATGATTTAAAATTGGCTTGCTATTAAAGCACAGCTTTTAAGTGAGCTGCTACTACTCCAGAAAACGAGCAAGTCTGTCACTGATTGAGAACCTTGTCCCAGTACATGATGACTGCGACACACTAGCAAGCAAACTTCTTTAACAGCCCAGTCTTTCAATACTGGTATGATCAAATCATTGAATTTTGGCATTCATGTGTCATGCCTTGAACTCTGCCTGGGAGGCACCACAGCGGATAACACCACCCATCTCTAACCCCTGCGGTTCCCAAGGCCATAGCTGCTGAAATTATACTGAAATTGGTATGTATGGAACAATCACACCAAGTTGTATGCTATTTTATATACACCACTAAAAAGTTAAGATTCCCATCAGTCAGAGAGTTATGCTGTTTAATTTAACACCTGAAGGTTTATTAGTTTTGCACATTAAACTTATCATTGCCTCATTTTATGCCGCCATTGAAACGGAACAGTTTAACTCCTTACCTAATTATTACCACTAAATTATACTTGGTATGGGGAGTCGCACAGCACCATTAATTATCTGATAATGTAGAACATAAAGATTTTAATAGAAACCACTACATGTGAACTGCTTTAGCCTCCTCCTTTGTCTCTTGCCCAGGAATAAATGCAGCATTTTCTTGACTATGCGCCCATATAATCTTCATTCTCTTTCAAAAAATGTCAACTTAAAGTTACTACTTTTCTGAAATGCTTTTTATATAACATTTGGCACCTATCAGCGAGACAAACCCCACATTTGCATATTTACTTTTCATGAAAGCAGCAGCTGAGGTACAGCCCAGAGTCTACTAACAAAGGCAGTGGCAAAACTTTACAGAGCACCAGGCTCCCTTCTGTGGCTGCTACCATGGACTGAGTGGCTTGAAGGTGCTGCTAATGCTCACCATAGCTGGGATGCTTTTAGTTTTAAAAATAATGTGTCAGGCCTCATGAAAAGACGGCCCTACGCATATTGTGAGCACAACAGACCAAATGCTACCAAGAGATCTTTATCGTTATATTTGTGCCTCAGAGAGGCAAGTAAAAAGACCTTGGACTCTCTGCAACATAACTGTGCCTTAAGAACCTTACTATTTTTCCTCTTTATATAAAATCTAAGTTAAACAAAGAAATGCTTTGGAAGATTCAGCATTTCCATCTTAAATACCTTAAAGGTTTTTGCCTTTGAAGAAATTAAGGTACTGATTAAGCAGCGATTTATTCTATTTGCTTTTTTTGGAGTCAGCTATAGAGATTTTAAGTGTCCTTTAAAATGGATACATATGGCCATGAATAAGGCAATTGTGGCTTCAGAGAATTTTCTACAAGGATTATTTACAATTTGTTTTAATCAGCAGAGGCAGCATTAGCATCTGCACCATAGCAATCTTAATCAGAAAATGCAACACAATTCTGTCAGTATTCAGAATTCTCTCTCCTAACAGCTCTTCAGTGTTTAGGTATCTTGGTACTGTAATTTAGTGTTCAACTGGCTGTAATTAATCAAGTCATGATGTAATAAAAACACAAGGATGTTTCCATTCAGAATGTTCAAACAGTAAGTATATACTTAGCCAAGGAACCAAAATCTGCCTAGAAATGTTTACAGACCCCACTTAACTTACTGACATTTTAAAATGTCACGTCCTGCAAATTTACATTGGTGCAGACAATGAATTTTCTTGCACAGAAGAGACCATCAAGTCATGCTGCTCTGACATCAGAGTACCCGCAGAAATAACAGCAACCTCACAAAATTGTACTTTCTCATTTAGAAAACATACTTGCTAAGATTCCAGATGGCTAAAAGTGTTAGAAATATGGGCACTAGGTTTGTCAGTAAGAACAAACTCATCAGGGCATTAGTTTATCACCCCACATTTTTAGTTACACCCAGTCCTCCTTTACTAGCCCAAGCAAGCAGCTGCCATCCTCCCTTAGCTGAAAGGCACACACACTGACACTGCACTGCAGTAGGCAAGTTAGCTACTAAGAGAGCACATCTGCTAACTAAAATGAACCATATTCACATCTTTGGCTTAAAATACAGATACGTACTTTCAGTACATATCTGTATACATTTTCAGTACTACCTGACTTTAAGCTCCTAACGAAAAGTGGCTGAACATCAATTAGAAACAGAGATGCCAATAGAGCAATCCGGAACCAACAAAATGCTGAACCAGCTGCTGAAAGCATCTCTCCCTTCAGAGCCCAACACAACAAAGATTTTATTTTAGGGACCATAGTTCATTATGTAAAATTAGTTACAAACAGCAGTGATTCAAACCACCGAAAATTCATTTCCTAAACCAACCAAGGCCAGCTCTGTGCAGAATCATTTTGCCAGTATGACAATAACAGGTTTTATTTGTTTGTTTAATTCTGACTATGTAATCACAGCCATGAAATATTTTTATCTGCTACACCTTAGCCATCAGACTGCATGTGCTTCCTCTCTCCAGCAAAATAAGCTGTATTGGCAAAAGGCAGAGTTTGGCTAATGTAATTACCGCTATATCCAATGCTTCTGCATGCACATACAAGATAGTCAAGGTTGAAAACTCTCCCTCCCTTGACCACCACAGCTTTGCAAGATGTCCTGTAGCAAAGAAATCACATTCAGTATCCACAGTATTAAATATTTCTTTCTGGCAGTTTGTTTCTGTTAGTAAAGTTGACAGATCTTGGTCTATTATGTTTAATTTCTACAATTACCTTAGGTATGGCTGGGGGGGGAGAGACAAACAGGAGATTTCTAGCCCCCACAGGCAACATTTTCATGTTTTATGTGTTTTGTGAGCCTTTGTTATCATTTGTCCATATTCTAACTTCTGTATGGCTTGACACTGGTGCACGGTTATTCCCAATTTAATGTCTTCTATAAGTTTTACTAGCATGCCATTTTCTTCTTCCAGATAAGTCACAAGAGAGTTTATCAGTCCGGACCTAGCACTGATGCCCGAGGTATCATTCTTGCCTCCCTACAGTTCAACACTTTTCTTGCTATCATTACTCTTTTTTTTTTTTTTCCCTGGTGAAACTATTGGTACAGTCAATTAGCAGCAACACAGCCACGTTACCCTGAAGGGTATGAGCGAATGGCTCTTAGAGGAATGCAAACCTCCAAAGACAGTAATCGCACACATCTCAAAGTATTTCTTCAATGTCTGTAGCCCTGATGTTTCACTTTCCCAGCCCGGTTCTGACCAGAGTTTTACCCTGACTTCAGAGTAACACCAGGGTAAAGAAATGATGAATTAAGCCCTTCTGAAGTGAGCAGAAAATAATATGAATACAACAAAAAAGCATTTTCATTAGGATATACAACACAAATCTTTTTCTATGACCAAACCCCACTAGTTCAGCTGTTCCAGTTATGCCAAACACATTCATACAACTCGGTAAATGCTACTCTAAAGCTAAAGCAACCGGTGATCATGTTCTGCTGGAAGTATGAGCATATGCATCATCATACTCTTCCTAAAAGAGGAGAAGCATGATGTAAGGTGACACTACACACATCTAGAAGGAAAAAAGAAAAAAAGGGAAAAGGTAATTAAATTTTTGGCCATCAGCCCAGTTAGAATTTACTCCAGGGAAGAAGAAAAAAAAACCAAAATGGTGCATGAGACTACACCTGGCCTGAAAAGCAGAAACATCTGCTGAGCTCATAAATTATTGGATTAGTTCTGCCCCAGGAAGCCAGCCTGGTATACATACCCTCTACAGACCAGTTTAACTGTGCACATTAAAGAAATAGAAGTTGCGCTGAATTAATTTCCCATTAGAAACAAGGACAGGGTGACGGGGGCGGGGAGAAAATTATGCTTAAAAGCTGAGTGCAGGTTCCTTCTGCAAACTACAGTATAGATTGCATTTGACAATGCAGTCATTGCAGTGACGAGTGGCGTTCCTCAGGGGTCGGTACTGGGACCCGTACTGTTCAACATCTTTGTCAGCGACATGGACAGTGGGGTAGAGTGCACCCTCAGCAAGTTTGCTGATGATACCGAGCTGTTTGGCGAGGCAGACACGCCAGAGGGGAGGGATGCCATCCAGAGGGACCCGGACAGGCTGGAGAGGTGGGCCCAAGCCAACCTCATGCAGTTCAACAAGGCCAAGTGCAAGGTCCTACATCTGGGTCGGGGCAATCCCAAGCACAAATACAGGCTCGGCGGGGAACGGCTGGAGAGCAGCCCTGTGGAGAAGGACCTGGGGGTGATGATTGATGAGAAGCTCGACATGAGCCAGCAATGTGCGATGGCAGCCCAAAAGGCCAACCGTATCCTGGGCTGCATCAAAAGAAGTGTGGCCAGCAGGGCGAGGGAGGTGATTCTGCCCCTCTACTCTGCTCTCGTGAGACCCCACCTGGAGTACTGCATCCAGCTGTGGAGTCCCCAACATAAGAGGAACGTGGACCTGCTGGAGCGCGTCCAGAGGAGAGCCACGAGGATGATCCGAGGGCTGGAGCACCTCTCCTATGAGGAGAGGCTGAGAGAGTTGGGGCTGTTCAGCCTGGAGAAGAGAAGGCTCCGGGGAGATCTTATTGCGGCCTTCCAGTACCTAAAGGGCCTACAGGAGAGCTGGGGAAGGACTTTTTACTGGGGCATGTAGTGATAGGACGAGGGGGAACGGCTTTAAGCTGGAAGAGGGCAGGTTTAGATTAAACATTAGGAAGAAGTTTTTCACTTTAAGGGTGGTGAGGCACTGGAACAGGTTGCCCAGAGAGGTTGTTGAAGCCCCATCCCTGGAGGTGTTCAAGGCCAGGCTGGACGTGGCCTTGGGCAACCTGGTCTAGTGAGAGGTATCCCTGCCTGTGGCAGGGGGGTTGGAACTCGATGATCTTCAAGGTCCCTTCCAACCTAAACCATTCTATGATTCTATGATTCTATGACACCACACTTCTCATTGAACAGTTAAAAGGACAAACTGTAAGGACAGTTTGCAGAGATAGTTCAAATTCGATGGTTCAAATGGTTCATCCATTTTGTGTTTGTTTTAACCAAGCTGGCTGATACACTACTAATCATTTTTCCAAAATTTCTTTAAGCCAGTCTGTGGGAAAAAAAAAACCCAACCAACCAAAAAAACCACCCCACCCCAAGGCACCGATTTCTTGCTCGGAACTGTACTGTAATTGGGACTGCTTAACCAGGCCTTTTACATTTTTTCAGCCAAATTGAAAAAATATACTTAGGAAACAGAGAGTCAAATGGGCCTGGAGTAATCACCTGAACTTACACCTCTGCTCACTTGTATCTGGAAAACCTTACACCAGAACTTGGTAACACAGATCCTCACTGTGCCCTTTCCTACCCTGCCTAGTCTGAATATATGCAAAGCTGTGAGGGAAAAAAACCCAAACCAACAAACAAACAAGTCCCAGCGCCCCCAGCCAAGGGGAGTCCAGACAGCACTAAGCTATGCAACACGACGGACCTTGCCTCTACGTCTGCACAACATCGCAGGTTCCCTTCACTTCTCTCCATCATGCTCATGGGACTGGGGAGTCAGAACCTGGAACGGAGAATTTGGAAATTGCAAATGCCTGGTGTCATGAGACAAAGCTAACAGATTATTTGCTACTGCAGTACTGTGCTGCCACTGTTCCTGAACCATCACAGCATGGGAATTTGGTCCTGCACTGAGGACACTAGGGCTTGTGTCTGAGTACCTCAGGATAAGCACAGAGATGAGAGTGTGCATCTATGTGGGCATGAAGAGCAACTACCTTTACCTGAACTGATTTTGATTCCTCCTTACCAGAGTGCAGTGCTCACCATTTACACAGACCTCCAAGGATTCATCTTCCCTCATCACACCGAGCTTCCCTACTCTGTCGCACTCTGACTCTTCCGTAAACCCTTTTGCTGCATTCCAAAGACAGCCAAGGGTCATCTTCTCCATTACTGTAAAGTAGTAATGTTCAGGAATCTGAATACATCCTGGTTTCACCCATGAATGTAACCCCAAAATTATTCCTAGCAGGGGCATGTAGAAGAGGAGACAGTCTAAAACTTCTCTGTTCACTTTTCTTGAATTAGTAAGTAGTCTCACAGGACTCTCCTCTCTCTCAGATGACAGGATGTTTCCGAACTGGGTGGGAGATAACAGTGGTGAGTACACTAAAGGCATTTCAGACAGGCAAATATGGGAAGTCAGTATTTTGCCATGCTGTATTTGAAGACGAAATTGGCACAACGTTTTGGTTAACAGCATGTTAACATTAAACAGCATGTTGCTGTTTCATCACATTTAATTCTAAAAAGTGCAAGATTTAAATAATTTTCTCTGGCAAACTCAGTTAAATTCCCTGACAGAGTTAGAGCTGGATGTCCTGGGCTGGTCTTTTCAATCCAACAGGGTTGTCCTAGTTTCTTTCTTTTGTAGATTATTAGGGAAGAAGCCATCTTTAATTGATGCCTTGTCTATTAATAACATTTAAATAGATTGGCATTGCTACCTAGCTTATTTTGAAGAGATACATTTCCAGAAAAACAGTAATAATTAAAAATTATACATTTATCACCCTAATTACCACAACTAAAGGTAGCTCAAATTTTAATTGATTCTTCAAAAAGTGAGACAGAAGAATTCATAGACCAACTGCTCTAAAGGTATTAACTTCTTCACCTACATGCTCTGGGTGAAAACCACATCATGTCATTATGTAAACAATCACTGGACTACTTCCAAGGTTATATCCTTCACAGCTGTGAACAGGCAAAGAGCAATATGAAAAAAAACACACAAAAAAAACCCCACATGGCAAAGCAGAATTTGATTTGCATCAGTCAAGGTACAGAAGGACCATATCTTGAGGCTTGCCAGTAATAATTACAAAACAGCTTATAGACACCAAGTACGATGAAAGTCATTCCAGTTAAATGTTCATGAACACCGAGCATTTGCAAAGAAAAGAAATCTTCAGAAAGTCGTAATGCTGACAGAGTATTTATTCCCTGTATAGGAAGGTGGTGCTGTTTTTCTTACGTGGTTGGAATTAATGCAGGCAAACAACAGTACAAAGAAAACTTCAGATGTTTATGTTTTTTAGAACACTTTAAGTTCCTTCCTCTAATTTGCAATGTGATTTTTAAGATTTTTTTAATAAGCCATTCATAGCCCATCCTAGAGGATAAACATTTCACTATGAATTCCTTCTGAACTATAAAGGTCATAAAGGAGGATTCAGTACACTGAAAAGTATCGGTCCTAATGCTACAGTCATAACGCTGCCTTGAGCTTCAGGCCCACTGGTATCGCACAGAGAAGGTATCTCTTGTCTAACTATAATTCTTTCTACTCCAGCACGTAGGAGAAATCAAATCATTTGTCTCTTGCACTGATACTGCATTCTTTGTTTAAAGGTTATCTATACATTTTGAAGTTTCAAAACCAGTAGGTGTTTCTAAATAAAGTATTTCTAAATACAGTTCTACCTGAGAATAAAGAAATACTTCAGATATTTTCTGGAGTATGACTTCAATTTGTCAGTCAGTTTCCAGTTCAGCTGAGGTAAACAATCTGTTGGAAATACACTGGAATACACTCTTGCAAAGGCTCAAATCAGCACACTGAGGCTTTGCTTTTGTTTTTGCAAACATTTGGTGTCTGCCAGCTAAACCTACCACCAACATTGCTACAGTTTCATGACTGCATTTGTGGGGAGAGGGTTGAAAGAACAAAACCTCACTTGTTTCTGTTACAAGCAGGAGCCATCTTTGCCTTACACCTTTGATTGCACCTGAGCTAATTATACTGCTATTTTCTACAAAGAATCAAATGCTTTGTGGACTGGTAAGTGTGCAAACAGAAAACCCAAGCAAGTCCCGGGCACCGCTCACATCTATCCTAAACCAGCAGTTTCTCCCTGGCGAAGGTCCTCATGACACATCAGAGCAGGAACAACGGAGCAGGACTCCTCTTGAGCCTAGAGAAAGCTCTCCTTTCCAGGAGGCAACTATACATCATGTCACTGCGATCTGACAATACCCAAAAATTACTGTGTTTCTGATAGCCCTAGAGGATAACGGAAAAAACACAGATAATTACAGAATTCCCTTTCACAGAACCCTCACAAGCAGAAGTTAGCCTAGTTTTGAGGAATTGCCTCCATTTCTGCAGACGCAATTTTTTTGCCATGAATTTTTTGCAAGTGTAAATTATGGGCCCAATCCAACACTTAGTGAAGTCAACAGAAAAAGGTTCTGTTGATTTCAGCAGGGTTGAGATAAAGCCCACATATCAAAGTGCAGCTGCAAAAAAAAAAAATAAAATTAATAATTTCCTGCATGAGTGCTGTTTGGACCCGCAAATAATTGTGGATTACAAACTCCTCAGATTCCAAGTCCTCAAAATAAGAAGTAAAATTGAGTTACATTTAAAAGTCAGGATCAATAGCTGTCAGCCCAACGGGTCGACAGCACTTTATTACTGTTGTGGAAGAAACTGATTTTGAATTACTTACATAATTATTTATAATCTTTTTGCAATCCACCCCGTGTATTTATGACCACATAACTTCAACAAAAGGAGAAAAGAGATGAGAAGATGGATATTTCATGCCTTAATGATGTGGGCAGTGGACGCCTTGGTAAGTTTTCACAGGGCATAGAAAGAAAAACAGGAGATTTGATGGACAAGTCTATAAAACAAAATAATTACTTTTATAATGTTTGTTAACAAATATGTAATTTTATGAAGCCTGTAATATTTGAGGCCAGATTGCCCCATTGGATAAGCAGACCTTCCACACCCAACTGAATATACACCTCCTCAAGTTGCCCCCCAAGTGCTTGGGATAACCTCAAACTCCCAATGAAGTTTTTAAAACTGACAAAAAGAGGCCCACAAGAAAGAAACAAGGCAGGCCCCACAGAAGGTATCACCTGTGGCCTAAAAAAGGAAAGGCCAAAATCAGCAGTTACTTTCTAAAACTCTGAGCAAGGTCCCCTCACCCCCTATTCTTCAAAGTCAATAGTCAACAGGTTAACAGGAATGATACCATACAAAGAAGCAAGGAGCATGCAGAATATAATTTTGGGGAAAAGTGGTTGAACAAAAGAACATTTAAAAATGACAGTAATCTGAGGCAGGTAACCAAGGAGAAGGAACTAATACAACATACTCTGAACATATTTTCTGCCCCAACACACATACATAACAACTCGCCATGACTACTGCTGTCTTACTATCGCCACATTCACAGTAAAGCATTAACAGCACATCTGTTTCATTAAAAATAAATGATCGGACATAGGGATCATAAAACTTTATATTTCCATGAAAACAACCCTTATTTTTAAAACGCACCTCAAGGTAACAGGAACTCACCACGTGCGCTGCTTTCCTTTCTAGCGCAGGGAGCGTATATGGTAACTGAAAATTTGCTAGATTAACAATCCTAAACAGAGCTAGCTTTAGTTTCACGTACATACTGATTTCCAATAAACACACACTTGTTTTGCTAAGGATGTTATTGTTTATCTGATAAAATAATACAGGTTTGATATCTATTTTAAAACCTAACAATGGAGTGTTTTTCCAGCGCCGGGCCACAGACAGCTCAGAATTATTAAGTATTTAATGCCTAACTTCTGTTGAATGAACTTAACTGAATGAACTTAGCATGAATTTACACACTTACCAGAGTCAGCAGACTGGATTACTTATCTCTTTCAGACTACTTAAAGGAATCAGGCTCACCAGCAACCAAAGGAACGTCTATCACCTGAGGCTCAGTCAGTTCATTAGGAATGTTCAGTTTAAGACGCTTATCAGAAGACAGGAGGAAAAGGAAGCTTAGCGAGGAACAAAAGAACATGACCAAAAAATACACACTCCTTTCTCTTTCCCTTCAGCTGCAAAAAAGCCCCACAGACCACTGAACTCTGGTCACTCTGAATGCATCCATGATCAGACCCTAGATAGCTCTGAAACAAAGGAAAGCATAAAGATGACAAAGTTTACATTTTATACATTATTCTAGGTATGTACAAAATTATTTTAGATTTCACAGTTGGGGAAATTAACCCTGGTTTTACAACTCTGTGCCAAAACCTTTTTGAAGGTTATACAAGCGCACTCAGGAGTCTGCATTCCAGATGTTCCAGGTTCCTAAGTGCCATTTTCACAAGTAACTTTGGTACTTTATCCCCAAGTCCCCCTGATTTTCAGAAGCCTTTTAAGATGTTTTTGGAAGCACTTCAAATTAACCACAGATAATGACTGTTGCAATTACTGCCTCTTCACTTTCAAAAGAATACCTTGAACAAGGACTTGGCTCTTAGACTGGCTTGTGAGATCAATACTACAAGATTTGAACAGAAGAATTTTTAAATATATTCATTTGCAAATTAGCTGTACTGCAATTTCCTTTAGAGTAGCAAAATAAATGCTTAGAACATTTGTTTCAGTAGTTTGTTGCCAATCCAGATTATACGAGAGGATAAAACTAACATCAGTAAACAACCACGCAAGATACAAGAAAGTGTGATTAAGCTTCTTATTTCCCCACCTGAAGTGACACAATATTCTATTCTAACATACAGAGAACAAAATTTTAAAGAAGTGGGGATAAGACATCTTTGCTATAGATCAACCTCTTTTCTAAAACCAAGTGGGTTTGTGCAGCAGTAAGAAGAGGTCAGGAACTCTGTTGAGAGCAGGTGCTAACACGTCCCTCTCTTCCACTCCACTGACAAGAGCGTATTCTTTGGCACTGACAACCTGTAATTGAGCTGACAAGCAGAGAAAAGAAGTCAGGTAAGACTAATGGCGCTATTTAACAGCAGTCTAAAGTTGCAGTTGCATCTGAGGTTGGGCAATCTTTCCAGAAAAAAATAAAGACAATTATTTATTTTTTAAACATGAGAATTAATCTTACTAAAAATCATTTTAATGAGTGGTAGTAAGAAACAAGAGTCAAAACCAGGGTGGAATACTGAGTATATTCGGAGTATTTAAAGTAGCAAATGTTTCTCATGATGAAAATATCTGTAAAAGAAATGAAACAGTAATGTACTTTTCCAGCTCTCATCCTAGGCCACCAGCAGAGACGCCACAAAATGCTGGCAGGACATCCCCATCTTTACGAAATAACCTTTTCAGCCAAAACCATACATATCTGCTATCCTAAAGTATTATGCTGTCTGATTATGTCAAACAACTACACTCCAGTGTTAATCAGCAGACATCAAGCTGCAAAGTCTGCAACAAAATGTTTTATTGCTCTCCACAAACTATATCCTATCTGTAGAAGAACTATGAATATTTCATGATATACAGTTTTCAGAAGTGAATGTTTTATTTTCATTAACTTTTTCAATCTTCTGGTTTCCAAAGATCTGTTATATCTGAAAGCTCAGATATTTCTGGAGTAAACAAATGCATTGTAATCATCTAAATGTGCCAGGAGGCAATTTGTCTAAGCCCAAAACCTTCACATATTTTGATCTGTGAATATTAACTCATACCTCTTACACCTCTTGCGCTTAACAGACAAGATTTTAGTAGCTTTATTCACATGGACTAATAACTTAGTGCACAAATAACTTATTGTGCAGGAAGTCCCCCTGACATAAATGGGTAAGTGATACTACTACTGTCTTCATTACTACAAAATTTATACATGCTTAACTCCATATCCACATTCTCTGAGCAATCACTTGCGGAAAAGGACACCAGAGCCAGTAAGGCCACCTTGGGGTGCATAATTGCAAGCACAGATAGTTTTTGAAGAATCTAACTTTGAAGAGAAGTAAGGGTATTGGAATGGCTCGAGAAATGGCACTATTTCACAAAAGCACATGCTTTGCAGACACAGCCTAGAAGAACAAAGACACGTTTTGAAAGCTTCTATAATAATATGACATACATGCTCTGTGTGTGTGTACAAACCAAACACATTTGTATCTAAATAAAGGATACATAGATGGGTATTTCCACGTCTAATTAAAATGTCCATTCAAGGAACACTTCAGTAACAAAGTACAGCATAAAAAAATATTAAGAAATTACAGGTTGAAAGTTGCATGTGCAGTCCACTGACAGCACAATTAGCTGCAGGGGGAAATTACACTTGCTCACATATTCATAAATAGCCAGCACCGTGTTGAAGAAAAGTACCTGAAACTTAACAATTGGTGGGCAGTTTGTTTTCTTCCAGTTATTACCTAAACAGAGAAACTTGCACCAGGAGATTTCTTACTAAAAAACCCAAAACACCCACTTGCTATAAAAAGTCAGAGGAAGGGAATAAAAGGCTACGGTATTTCTCTGCAATGACAGTGCACCCAGCTAATTTTCTTCGGCAACATCACCTCTGCTTTCAACGGAACAAATAACCAGACGAAGTGTCAAACCTGTTTCAGCTGTCCAAGTGAGATATAGGGAAGGAAGAAGAAGCCATGAAATTACACAGGAAGAGTCAATAACCTGTTATTTGACTTTACAGGCAGAAGTAAACATCATTCAAGCTGTAATTGAATTAATGCATCATTTTGAATAAACCCAATTTGCATAGGATTTGCTGTCGCAGGAACCTCTACCCCACAATGTTAAACCCAGTCTCCCCTGACAGTATTTTTGAACTACTGACCAGGCTCCCAGCACAAACAGACAACAGTCCCGTCCCTCATCCCGTCGACGTTCACTCACATTCTCTGGGCACCAAGGAAACATACAGGTATGCACACACCAAAAATGTTATAATAGTTCTTACAGGAAGGACAAACTTACCTAGCCTACTTACACAAAAGGGAGAAGAAATAAGCACTGACTGAACTAGGCTAGTTAAGCAGCAGAAAGACTTGTTAACAGGATTCACATAGGATTGTCTGACTTGCTAACAAAAAATAAAAAAGGAATGGTAAGAAAGGTCTGAGGGACACAGAACACTAACACTCTCAAGCACACATAACAAACTGGGAAATGAATGAGAAGTAGATGAAAATATACTAAAAACCATAGTTACTTCCTATCTGTAGCACCTGACTTTTGACACTAGTTGTCCCTTACATAAAAATGTGACAAAAAGGACAGCTTTTCAATTGAAGTACATTTGTCCACTAAATGCCCTGCGACAGACCTGAGAGACAGTCCTCATAAAGTTATACCCATTGCTTCTTTCTGTCTGCTGCTCCACCATAGCAGACATTGAAGATGAGCTGACATCTCAAACCACATTGATGGCCTCCTGCCAGCAGCCAGGGCACCCATTGGCTTACCCATCTCAAGACTCCTCAAAAGTAGGCTCACTGTAATAAACAGGAGCTGCCTAAGAGGAGGCCAACTCCAGAAAAAAGGACTTACACAGTAAAGAACCGACTGCCAGTATGCCATGCAGAAACCTACCTTGAAGAAAGAGAATAAACAGCACTTAATTCCAACTTCAACCCACACTTAAGTTTTACTCTGCTCTTGTATATATACATTTTATGATAACAACTTCACAGAACTACTATCAATTAGCCTTTTCCTGAAAAATTGAATTCAGGTAGACTTAACATCATCTACCGTGAAGTTTGGTAATTGTTAATGCAACAGAATTACTGATACAGTTTTCATTTAAAAAAAAAAAAAAAAAAAGTAACTTCTACCATGTTTGCAACTCAGAGTTAACAACAAAGAGAGACTGGTGAAACAGTCATGGTAAATTGCAAACTTAAAACAGTCACGTTAATTCCATCTGAGTACTGCTTTTTAATCAGCAGGGAGTTTGCTTTGTTAGAGCCATTTACACAGATTTTAGATAATCTTTGTTTTGGTCAGGATTTAAGAAGCCTCTCTGGAAATCTCCCATCTTTTCCCAGCCTTCATTCTTCAAGGAGAAGCAATTATGTACAAAGAAACAACCTATGATTAATTAACTACCTTCTAAAAATGCACTCTCGAGGTATCAGGAAGCATTCAGCTGTTTCTAAAGAGGATATTATTCTCAGCCAACAAAATAAAAATGAAGGCTATTGGTTAAGCAAGCTCTGCCTCACCTTCAGATTGCAGGTTATCATCTTTCCTTCTGCAGGGCCTTGATCCCTTGCGAACGCTGTGCAGCCTCTTGGCTATCCAAGGATCATCACTTTAACATCTAATTATCATTGTAGACAGCCACTGTAAACACCAGCAAACTTCAACAGAGCTTCCACAGGGCAATATGCAACACAGCACAGCCAGTTTATATTAAGATTAATTGGTCTTTCAGGAACTTATAGTATTTGATAAAATAAAATACAACCATAGTCCAATAAAGTGATTCTGTTCCTTTGTCTCAAAGCTGAAAGACTGAAAAAAGGGCAAAAGGGAACTTTCCTTCAAGGGCAAAAGGGAACCATCTAGGGCATATTTGGCCATAACTGATAAGTTCCACATTTAACTTTGTTCACCAGACGTTTAAAACGCATTCGCAGACTATAAAGCTGATTATTCACTAGTATTCTGTGACCGGACTGTTTCTCAGCAGAGTTTTAAAGGGCAGTTTTATAAACAGACAATAGAAGATTCTTACCAAGAAATTGCACTTTTGGGTTTAAGAGGCATATAATAGAGCACGTAGAAAAAAGTCAAACGACATTGAACTAACACTACAAGACTACTGGAACGCACCAGAACAGGTGTTTAGAGTAATTTAGGAAATGTCTGCAGTAATCTTTGTTTTATGCTGTAACTTAATGCAAGAGCTACACCAAAGCTTTGAAAGTGAAAGGTCAAAAAAGAAATGAAGACTTAACTAGTTTTAATGCTGTTTTGAGAAGAAGGAATGTGAAATTAAGTTGGAACAGGCCTAATTTTTCCTATAAACCCATGTAACGAAAGGGTCCTCCATTCACATACATCATTGGAGTGGCCCTGAAGTAATCTCTCCTTTACTGCAGTGATGAAAATGGCAAGCCCAAGGATGAACATGTTTGCTATTCACATTGTTGGATCTTAGTCCAGCTGTTGCTCCGGCTCATTAGACCCATGGTATGCTTAGGAAGAGCCAAGCGAATACTTGCTATTACTGTATTGGGCAGATCACAGTAAGAAGCTGTGCCGAAAAAGAAAGTAAGACGGGACCAAATTGCAGACTTACACCATACTTAACTGGTATCACAGACACAGTTAGCTCTGTGTAGATTTTTATCAGAGCTGCCTCACAGATAAGGGATCTAAGATACATATTCTCTTAAAAGTTTATTTAAGAGAAGATGAAGAGTAACATCACTGAAAGCACATGATTCATATGACTATCACACGAAAAATAGAAAAGAAATGAGAACCATGCCCAGTAAAGTATTCAAAATCAGGGCGTCGAACACAAGCAGTATTTATCTCAGGAAGAAAAAACACCATATATAATTGGAATACTTGCACTGAGAGCTGAGTTACATTGCCCCAGTTCCAAGTAAAATCAGCTGTCCTTTATGCTTACTATTGCCTATGTAATGCCATCCTATGGCTGCTTAACACATGGCCAATGAACAGGCTTCAAGATGGAGACTTTGGGGAAGTCGCTAGGAGCTTTATCAGTGGTTTTAACAGGGTTTTCACCATCAGAATCTGCAGATTTGTCTAGATTGACAAACTTACAACATTTTCAATTAGGCAAAAACACTTAGTGAGCTTGTTAAACCCCAGTGCGGTTGCTCTTATTTAGAATTAAAGTTGCTTGCACTTTTAAAATTAATACAAACCAAAGGGAAAAAACACTTTAATGTAGACTAATTAAGAGCAAATTTAAAGCAATTCAGCTAAACCACCTAAAAGCCCTGAATGGATGCATCCTATTCAGAACTGACGCTCCCAGAAGCAAGCTCTGAACTACCAGCGAGATCTCCCTCTCACCTGCTTCAGCATTTGGAACAGATATTCAGAACTGCATGCAAAGTTTGTCTGTGGAGACTAAGAAATTGTATTGGTCTAAAGACCAGGGATTATGCAGAAGTCCCAAAGATAAATGGACATAGCACTGGTATTTTAAGAGTTTGATAACTCATGCATGTTCAAAGTCAGAATCAAATACTTAGTTCAGATGGACAGCTGAAATACTTTGCTTTACGCTGCTGTAATGTGCGAGTCTAATATATTTTATCAGTAGTTGGTAAACTCATACAGTAAACCAAGCCTACATAATAAACCAAACATTTTAAACCAAAGCAAAGGACACAAACACAAGGAAAAGCAAAATGGTAATCAAAATAAAGCGAGCTTTATAGCCTGATGCCACCTAACCTGCCACTTTGACCAGTCAGTTCAAATTCTGCTAGGACCAGTTAACATTTAGGAGCCATCAGTCCCAGGCTTGCATCTGGAAAATAAGTTAATCTCGGTTTAGGAAATTCACTATCTATCCTTATGAAATTAAGGCAGTAAGAAAGCAGAACTGGCAGCCTCACGTGCTAAAAAGAGCTAGAAACCAGCACTGCAAAACAGTACTGTTCAGGGTTTGTTTTATACATTGCACAACTACAAAATTGCTCACATGAAAACACTGTAAAATAACAGCACAGCAACAGAATTCCTGCCCCCTTCTCTACTGCTTTTTTTGTTTTAGTAAATAATCATTGCGTCATAACAAATACGGGTCCTAATCAGCAAGAACATCCTTGTTAAGTGCACAATAAATGCAGCTCTCTCCTCTTCAGGTTTGATCCTGCTGCCACCACAAACACCGACAAAACTCACTTTTCATTTGCCAAGCTCAGAATGGCATGACCCAAATATTGAGCTTCTCTACAAATTCTTCTGTGACAGCATTTAACTTCTAAAGCCTTCCAGAATTAAATAAGGATTAAATGCCACTAATGTCAAATGCAGATGTAAGCATAAGTCTGAATACGTCTTCAGTGACCCCAGCATCTTTGTCCTAATGGTACGAAGGCATCTAAACTATTATGCAGCATTATTTAAGGAAGACCCTAATTTTATTAGAAGAGGTGCTTACCAAAATACCTGATTTTCACATTTACTTCCATAGTATAGTAAGTCATATGTAGGTTTTAATACACTCATGTTAAAATACACATTAAAATCCCTCCACACAGGATCGCATTTTGACACACCTGGTGTCACCATCAACCAGTTATTGCATCAGGCACATGGACCCCTACCCACAGGGAAGCAGAAAAGCAAAAATCCAAAGAGTTTATCTCTTTGCAACACAAAACCCTTTCCAGAGAGGGGAGAGGGTTCAACAGTTCGAGAGTCATCTGGGCTCTAAGGTCAGTCAACTCAAGATCAGGCAACTCCACGTGGAGGCCTCCGCTTCTTCCAGATCCTCTGAGATCTCACAGGTATCATAGCTGTGACAGAAGGAAAATGAAAACCAAGATGATTCATTAAGATGCACCTGCAACACGCCGGAAACAAATGTTTGCTTTTATCCCGTGTATTCTCTCTAAAGCCCTTTGTGTTCCGTGTCTTGAAAAATAACACAAAAGTACAAGTTTAAAACATTTTAACTTCGTTGTCCAGCACTCCAAAAAGGCTACGGGGATGACAGACTGAAGAAAATTATGAACCGAGTTGTACACCTCCCTCCGGCTCTGGCCTTACCCCTCCCAGACCTGGCTGCCATCAGGGCATGAAACCAGTGACCCTCCTCGCCCACTTTGGATATTGTAGACGTTGCTGTTTAATATGTGAACGACAACAAATGGAAGCAATAAAAGCAAAACCAGGAACAAAATAAGTCAGATAATGTTGATTAAGTGCAGTTTTAAAGAAGGCAATGAAATAGGCAGTATCCAACGTCTCGAAGGCACTCAGCACACAACTGTCGAGACTTCGGCACAGAAAGATTTGCGCTGTTTTTCCCCCCTAGCGCCAGAGAGGGAAGGAGCACGGATCCCGCCCGAGGCAGGGGCCGCGCCGGGCCATTACCTGTGGCCGCCGGGCCGCCGCCTCAGGCGCCGGCCCAACGCGGAGCAGCCGGCCCCGCCGCCACCCGCCCGCCCCGGCTCACAGCCCCGGGACCCGCCTTTGGCTCGCAAAGCCCGCGGCGGGAAGCTCCGTGTGCGGGGAGCGCTCCCGCCCCTTCCCCGCCAGGCGCCCTGAGGGAACGCGACGGAGGAAGCGGTAA
The DNA here is from genome assembly GCA_017639485.1 of Pluvialis apricaria. Taxonomy (NCBI): domain Eukaryota; kingdom Metazoa; phylum Chordata; class Aves; order Charadriiformes; family Charadriidae; genus Pluvialis; species Pluvialis apricaria. Next base: position 30,672,901 of record CM030014.1, read on the forward strand.
ATGGCCGGGGGAGTGAGAGCGGGCCGGCGCCGCCCGTGAGGTGCCTGAGGGGGACGAGGGCGGCGGGGCGCCGCCGGGCAGGCGGCACGGGCCGCCCCCTCCTGGCTCCTGGGGCAGCGCCGGTCTGCCCCGGCGGCCGCCGCCTGAGGCGGGGGAGACGCGGAGCCCCGGCACCCCTCGCGGGAAGGGCTCCCCCCCGGCCCGGGGCGGTCATGGCGGCCTCACGCCCCTTCCAGTGAGGGAGGAGATATTCACCCGTCGCCGGCAGCGCCGTCCGGGGCCCTGCGGGCCGGGCTCCCCCTCAGCTCGACGGGCTCACGGCGCCCGCGGGAGAAGAGGCGCCTCCGTGAGGCGGCAGCTGCCTCCCGGGCCGGCCGCCCGCGCTCGGCGGGAAGCGGCGGGGCCGGGCGGGCTGCGGGGGGGCGCGGCCCCTCAGAAACAGGCGGTAGCGGGTGCGTTAAACTGCCCTGGGTGATGGGGGGGGGAAGCGGGGCGAGGGGCCGCGGGTGGAGCGCTGCCATCTCCTCCTCTGGGGCCGTCGCGGCGGGGCGCGCCCAGGCGAGGCTCCGCGCCACCCCCCCAAAAAAGCGTTTTCTTCTCGCATCGTGCACAAGTGTTTTGGCTTCTCTGTATTTCCCCTTGTAGCTAGAGTTTCCCTTCTTATGAAGCAGCGTGAGGTGACGCTTAAAAAGGTTACAAACTTTTTTTTTTTTTTAAAGAAGTTTGTAAAGTTATTAGTTAGAGAGTTTTACTGAATAATTTGTTGTAGATCACCGTGAAAAGGCATTCCTCTCAGCCACGGGAGCAGAAGGGGCACAGGTGCTGGGTAGATACCCGGCAGCATGGAATGGCTCGGCATTTCCTAGGAAGTTTTTAAGCTTGTAAATCTCGGTGAAGAACATCTGCCCCCCTCATAACTTACCCTCTCAGGTGTAAGAAAAAAAAATCAAGTCATATACAAATGAAAGAATAAGTTACCCAAATACCACTAAGGAAATGCAGTGCACACCACAGGGAAGTAGATGCAGGTTATGTACCTTTTATATACTCCCATTGCAAACCTGCTTAAGTTATGCCTGATTGTTGAGTAAACACTCGGAGCTTGCGTTCTAAACTGTTACAAAAATGTTCTGTTTTCAAAGGTGAAAGGAATCCGTGCATAGGCGCCTGCATCCATACAGAAGTGCCCACGGACAGCGAGGGAGAGCTGTGTGCTATTCAGCAGCATAAAAACGAAGCGTGGGGCTCTGCCAGTCCTCCAGCCTTCCTGCTGAGGGAAGGGAGAGGAAGAAGGACCTTCAGAGGGTAAGTCATCCCACCTTGAGCAGATACTCCCGCATGGGAAAGCTGGACAACTGTCCTACGCTAGGTGGGTATCTTTTCAGTAGTTAATGCTTGGTGAAATTAATCCATTGTTTATATGCTGGAGCACGGAGATACACAGTTAAAATATCGAAATCGCTTCACCCCAGCTCTGTAATGGCATTTGGTGCTTGAAGTGTGGGTTTTGATTTTGGTTCTCCTGGATAATGAATTGCGTGAGGATAGAGGTGGGTTGTGTGTACCCCAATTTAGGCACAATAAAACTACTGTATATAACCATGGAAGTTATATATTTTACACATAAACTACTCTGTTCGTTTACAATTTTTGAGATTCTTAGCATCTGTGTATCCTACTGCAATAAATCCTGGCAATTTGGTATTATAAATCCAATGACACTGTCCTGGAAAGTAGGAATGAGTTACATCCAATCAGTTTTATTTGAACGTTATAAAAAATACCCAAAATAGCTTTTATATATATAAATAATGTTGTGCTTTTAACTTTGAAAATGTTGTGATGCTTCAGACCAGGACTACAACAGGGGGAATGGGGATTTGATGTTTGGAAAGTATATCTGTGTTTTCAAACGGTAATAAATGATTCTAATTCTGATGGGTCATGACATACCAGAACCTAAGAATTTCACTGATCAAAGGCTGAATATTCCTGTCCTGAACCTCACCCATTCCCAAGGCGAAACTGTATTTGCAGTAACAAAAAAAAAACACAACAAAACCCCACCTTATTTATTTTTATTAACACGTAATGAAACTTTCACTAGTTTGGATGCTAATGACTAGAAACGGCCCAGAGGGCAATGAGTAGTGTTAAGTGGCAAATTATTCACAAAAAAGGCAAATACTACTGATCTTTTGCTTCTTCTTTTTTTTTTTTTTAATATATACTAAGAATATATACTAAGTATTTAAAAGAATCAGATATTCTGATTCCTGATGACTTCTGCATAGTCCAAGTTAGGAAACAGGATACATTTCTTAACAAGCAACTTTATAGGGGAGTTAAGACCGAGAAAATTTGCTCATAATTTCATGTTAAGAAATATCATGGGGCTACCATAAATTTAAAAGCCAAGCACTGCATATCCAATTTAGATTAGTACACAATACATGTACAATTACAGAATTTAAAAGTTTCCAGTTCTGTATTAAATTCAGTCAACTTTAAGATGTATTTTAGTTGCCACTTATGGCATGATAATGTATTTCAAACAGAACTCAACTTTGTTAGTGGAGCCTTGTCTAGCCTAGAGATTCATTTAAAGAGCTAACTCATAGCTAATATCTATTATAGTTTCCTTTCACGAGCGGCTGTATAGAAGTATCCTCTCAAAAATTAGAGTTTCATGATGTTATGAAATCCACTCCATATAACTATTCCTCCAAGTTGATTTATTACATGGCTCAGAGTGGCAGAAACCAGCAGAACTCCTGTGATACCTTGTCCCAAATCTGGCACTGGGGAATCTGACTCTGGGGCAAGTGTAAAGGTACCAGCAGATAAGTTACATGTGGAGAACAAATCTGAAAGCACTGTGTATATGTGGCTGTGTATGTGTGTGTACATGCACATTATGTGCATATGCAGCAAGGTCTGTAAAACCATTGAGAAGCGCAGTTGCCCATGGCTGTATGTGGCTTGCGTGACCGAAAGGGATAGAGACACGCAGTGCATGAGCGCAGAGCCACACAAGGCACCTGCAGGCAGTGCTGCATTTACTGGTGTCGTAGTTTGAGGTAAAACCAAACCAATTTTCTTTTCAGTAATTTTACTTTCCAGTAAATCTCCCAACTAACTGCACTTTCTGAAATTAGTGGCATATTTTTCAGAGTGTCTGCTTCCAGAGTGATAATGTCTGATGTTTATAGTTGATGCCAGGGCATGGTATGCAGAGAGGCTCTTGCTTATACTTACTGCTATAGCCCCCAAGGCCAGCTGACACTGTTATGTGCCCCATTGGAGGGTTGGAAGTGGAATAGCATAGTGGGGTCCCACCTGTGGGGAGGAGTGGACAGGACAGGGGACCCAACACTGACCAACAGCGTATTCCATCCCATCTGCATCACCCTCAGGATAAAAGCTGAGGGATCAAAGGGGTCAGCCTCTTTCTTCAATGGCCGATGTCTGAGGAGGACTCTCTCTGTTCTTCTGCCTTTGATCCCAATCTGTGCGTTGCTGAATACAGATCAGGAATCCAGTTCCTGTCGGTCGCTTAGTCCAGTCTGGGACATTCCCAGTGCCAGCTGATGACATGATTGTCATCCTGGGAGCTTGATACGGGTGGTATATATTGCATATATTTCATTATTTTCTTATTTATATTATTATATTTTCTTTTTAATACTAATATTTCACTAAAGTAGTTTAATTTCTTTTCAACTCGTAAGTCTCTCTCCCGTATTCTCCCTCTGAGAGCATCTGTCATTCGTTTAGTGGCCAGCCCAGCCCAAACCAGAAAAACTGCCTACGTTCAGTAAATAACAGAGGAAAACAACGGGCAGAGGCTACCTGGCTCAGCCAGTTCCAACCTCTGCGTTCGGTAGCAGCCACTGAGCAGAGGTTGAGGCAGAGGGATTTTCAAAGCTGTTTTCAAGGGTGCGCACTATGCACCCTAACAGGCCACACACCATAAAACAGCTAAATGCTTCAGAAGAAATCATATTTAAAAGGCTGTCCAATAAGATGAAAAGCCTCCATATGCCACAACAGAGAGTAAGAAGAAGAATCAATAGCATCTCACTGGTTAAAGGAAAATAGCCAGGTGATCTTGGAAACGACAACAGAGAACAGAAATGAAAACGGTAATAACAAACCCTTCCATTGTTATCAAGGATGCATGCCAGTTTATTTTCATATTTGCTCTGACTTTTGCAGTTATTCAGTGCATTTATCAGAGCAAATTAACAGTCATTCTTCAACACAGATTTGCAGTTAGTGATACGCAGAGGAGGCTCGTCTGCAGGAAGGTCTTCTTACTGATGGGGCTTTTTGCCTGTTACTTAATAATAATTATGACACTGTTCATTGACAAAAAATCAAGTAAAAGTTTATAAAAAGCAACCATGTATATCTGCATTAGGAAATAGAAGCCTGCAAATATCACAAAGGAATAAACGTATGCATAATTTTGCCTGTTACTCAAAGAATAATTAGGCATACTAGCATAAGAGTAATCATCAAAAATAATATAGTTAGCACATCAAAAAAAGTTATACAGGTTCTGTGTGATTAATAGCATAATTGAAATGCTTTGTAAGAAAATTTATTTTTGAGACTATTATTTTTGAGAATAAAAAGAGATCTGTGTATTTTCAACATCAGCAAAATGCATTTGGCCCTTCATTAACCTAAGCTGAGCTGGAGACAAGACAGATTTGGGGGTGGGGAAGAAGAGTAACAAAATCTTGCAAAACCAATTTGTTGCACTGAAAATGAGTAGAAATAATAGCCTTGCAATCACAATAATAATTTTCTTCAAAAAGAGAGTAATAACCTGTTTAATTTCCCAATTCTAGAATGTGCTCGTGCCACTGTAGTTTCTGCACATAATAAAAAAAAAATACAATTGTAAGTTTAGCACCATATTCCATTGCCACATTAAAGATACAGTAAAGACTTTTTCTTGAACTTGAGCAAAGTTTTGTTGGTAACAAAATTTAATCTTTAAAGTACTGATAAACTTTCTCGCAAATCATACCACTGTTTGTTACTGATTTTGCATAATAAATCTATTACAACTTCTCCATTACTCGCTTAGTAAATAGGAAAGGTATTAGGAGACCAGATCATCCCCAGTAGTACATGCTTTTTGTCCGTTATTAAAAGTTGTAGAGAGCCTTCTGAATTCAACTTTGATGGTGCTACCAATCTATTTGTCTTGATTTATATTTACATGATCATCACTAAAAATCAAGTTTATGCATATGACTAATGTAAGAGATGAAATCTGTTTCCAATCAAAGTAACATCATTGTGGATGACTTTGCAATATTTTAATGTACGTGTCTTAGAAAAGCTAAATATTTGTTTTCCAATACTAGAAACTACTTCCTGCAATGTTTCTTTGAAGACTTTTAACAAAATTAGAGATGTGGCAAAAAAAGTAGGAAAAAACCCCTCCTATAAAGTATTGGTTTTTTACAAATCTCTGACAGCTTAAGTTTTTGCACATTTTAACTGAGGAAGGAAATAATTCACATTCCTACAGTTTTCATCTGTGCTTTCCAGCATGGCCGTATATATTCACAGTCAGTAAATCCCACTGGAAAAAAGCTACGTGCAATTTATCACACTAGCCTTGTCTTACACATATGACTTATAAACATACATTAACACATTTCTTCTACTGCCATCTATTTTATTACTACTATTAGGAGCAGAGCAGATAGAGCTGCCTTTTATTAAGGTTTTCAGATACTTCTATTATAACATACTACTTTTTTACTTGAGTATAACTTACTAAATTTCTAAGAGATGGGGCCAGAGTTGTAAACCCTTAGGGGACTTCCGAACCTTGATAAAAACTGAACCCTCAGTGAATTTAAAGGAATACCTTTTTAATTTTTAGCTGCATAGCTCCAACCTTATTCTCTGTGTCACATCTAAACTTGAAGTGGTAAGTTCTGTTTGGTGCCAAGTCTCCTGTTTGGTGCCAAACAAATTTTCATTTGCTGCCAAATCATATACACTATCTTGTCACAAGCAGTTAGCTTTTTCACAAAATGTGTATCGAGCTGAAATGAGAAAATAAACATTAGTCAATGAGCATTTGAGAGAACGAATGAAGTCTTATCACCACGCTATCTTTTTTTGATTTAGCAACTACCTTGTGATTACACAAATCTCACCTTGCAGTTCTTGTGCACAATTGATGTGTATTTCTACATAACATCCAAGAAAAGGCAGTTCTTTGCATAGTTTGCCATACTCAGTAAGTTACCAGTGTTAGTTCCAGAGTGGGGAGAATTCATGCTTTGTTGTTTGAACGAATCAGTCTTCCACCTATCACAGATGTCCTTAAAAATCCAGGATTGTATAATATAATCCAGTGTATTCAATAGGGATATTTTCTAAAAAATGTTGACTTCAGCAGAGGGGTTCAAGTCAGATTTTAAAAAGGCACTTAATCCACCAGTTTATAGTCTTCCTATTATTTGACTTTATGTTGGGCTAATTTCCTATTCATGCTGTCTTTGAATACAAATACAAAATAAACCTTAATGTCAAAACCATGAATACAAATCAGAATATGAAATATCAGGACCTATAAGCGTTCCTATTATGCCTGTATGCTAGTGGAGATAATTTTGGTGCTGCTGAACATGCAAATATTTTAAAGGAATTTGGAAATGAAGGGGAGACAGCTTGCAATGGTAAATTGCCTATTAAAAGTTCGGCCTTTCTCTGACACTGCTGCATTTTACCAATGGGCAAGAACGATCGTGCCCTTTCAAGTCAGCCACGGTGCAGCTCTGCCAATTTAGATTGCCACGAGATAGGTACATCCTGAGTTGTCAGTGAGCAATCATTAAAAACGTTGTGAAATAATTTAATGAAATGTTTAATGAATATGCAAATGTCAGCCAGGAAGATAACTCATATTTTCATTTGCTGGTTTAAGTAAAAGAATAAATTACTGAAAATTGAGGCAGGAGTCAGCCACCTGTAAATTCACTTAGAAAGGAGAGAGTAGGAAATGAAAATGTTCTGTTCAGCACCTCATTACAGGACACAATGCCCAGGGCACCTTACCTGCAGCCAAATCTATTGCTTTATTGATGAGAGAAGACAACCTTGATGTCCTGGCTGCGTATGGAGAACACTTCAGCTCCTTCTGTGTTCTTCCACAGAGAACATTTTGTGGGCTCAGAGATCTCCCAGGGGTGAAGCTGAAGACACGTAGGCTAGAGAGTGGGGAGGCTGAGGGCTGGACAAAGGCATAATGTACACTGATCCTGTAGGACAATTTCGGACTTGGCTGCATTTGCATCAGAAGAGGTTTCTAATGTGAGTTTGAATGTCCTTCAAGCATGCCACTGATAATGGGGACCTAACAGTGACTACCAGTAAACCCCTGCTGGATTTAATCACACTAGTCTAGCACAAACTACAAACCAAAGCACACCCATGAATGCTGTCTACAGGCGCCAGTACACTGAAGCCTGGCCAGCTGTTGGCTAACTTAATTATAGCCTTCATTGGCTTTTTTGCTGTATTGATTTTCTCTTTACCTGTCTCAGGCCTGAGACGACTTTGGGGCTGTTGATGGAGGCAGAACCAACGCGTTCATCCACTCCAGCCCTCTGAGAAATTAAGAGAATGCAAGATATGTAATTTGCTCCTTCTGATATTACGTGGTCTTCATTCAGCCAAAATTACCTTTCTTTTTTTTTTTTTTTTTTTGTGAGGAAACACTGAAGGCAGGATTAGACTCCACCTGCATGGAGTGACGCAACAGGCAGAGGGCTTCTTTTGAGATGTTTCACTAGGAAATTTGAAACAGATCCTGTCATGGAGAATGATGTCATTATCTCGATGCCATTATGTAACACGATCATACATGAAGCCAAACCTGAAAATAGCAAAGTAATATTGTTCAGATATGGAACAATCAAGTATAACCTGAAGATGAGTTTCCAAACAGCTTATAAACTAGATTAGCTGAATGGAAGTAAAGTCTGTGTGGTAACCATCACTGGATGATAATAAAATGGCCTAAACCCTGAGAATTTGGGGTATATGATTTTGCTTGTTAATTGCTTTTCCCACAAGGTGGTTCATGTCTAGTTTGGCTAAACTGGACATTAATATTGGTGGATAGCAATTAGGTGACTATGTAACACTTCACAATTTTTCAATTCACATCAGAAAAAACCTGAGCCCTCCAATTCAACAGGCATACTTTCTTCTTTCTTTCCTTTTTTGACCTATACTTTTTCTTTTTTCCAAATCCCAGTGCTTGCTATATAAATAGTCAAGAGTAAATATGACAACATGAATTTTTGAGCAGTCTGAATCAGGGTAATAGCTGTAATTGGCATTAGATATGCTTCAACTGCTGAGGAAAAGATGGATTATTGCCATGAATAAACAGCAACTGAACTCCAACACAACATGCCAGTGTTAACGTAATAAGCAGAAATTTAGCTTGTCACGCTCATATTTGTTATACTCTCGATTTCCATATACCATAGTAGTAAGCCCTGCTTTTGAAGCAAAAGCAAAACCAGCTGAAATATATTAGTTATCTATTGTACAACTAAGAAAAGCAGAAGTACTAATCAAAGTCGAAATAAGTAACTTTTAACCCACCTTGTGTCATGAAATAATACTGGTAATCAGAATTTATGAATAAGCTATTGAAATAATGTTCTTTCAAATGATGAAAATATATTGTTTGTATGGGATGGAAGTTATGGGAAGAGGAATATATACGATAATTAGAAAAAACAGTGGAGCAGAACAGAATAGTCTACTTACAAATTTGTAGGCTGGGAAGTACACACCAGAGAAACGTTTGGATTATGGGGAAGTAACACCAACAGGATCTCTGCAGCACAATTGCCTATTCTCAATAAATGAGATTAAGAAAATTAATTTGCTCAAATGCATAGTTAATAAAATACCTGGTGCCTCTCATGAAATCTTTCTGGTAGATTCTTCACAGAGTAACAGAATCAGCTAACTTCCATTTTCCTCTGGTAAGGAGAATCGTTCTGATAAACATTAATTTAAAATCAAGATAAAATAAGTAAGATAAGAGTACTTATTTTTAATAGCTTGTGAAATACTCAATATTTAACATTAACATTAAAAATAGAATGCTTAACTATTAATTACGCTTTCGCTACCATCCTACAACATTTTAGCCGTGTGGTTTCAACAGCTTGGACCAGTACTGGTAGCTATGTGCAACAGAGAGCATCCATGTTCAGTGCTTCACAGTGAGGTGGCATGCTCAAATTACATTTATTTTTAGAAAATTAGATTGCAATTACACAATTGCACCTGAAGCTGAAGCTTGGCTTGTAAGGCCTTGTAACATAGATGCAACTTTTTAATAGTTTTAAAAGTGAAAAATGCCTTAAAAATGAAAAGTGCCAAATTTTAAACACAATGAAGGGAATTCACTGGATTCCAATGCCTTTTCCCTTCAGATATTTCAAAATACAGTTTAAATATCTACGTTTACTTTTCAACTGAAATCCACTCCTGGATCACGCCCAATATAGCAAGCTAAGTCCACAAAAAAGATGAAGATGCGAGGAATATTTTCACTCTTAACGAAACTTATGTTGTAACTTTACCAGTTTGTGGCAAACTTTTGAAAAACACAATAGATGTTCATGGTGGAGGGGCAGGCAGTCCAAGTATATCGAAGAATCCATCTCACCCTCTTTTCAGACCTGAAAGGAATTGTACCATTATTTTTTTCCTCTTGCAAGTCAATGGAGAGAACTGAAAAGCTCAAAATTAATTCTTTCTTTCCTACTATGTAAGTGCTAAGTTAGTGAGTACACATCATCCTGAGAAGCAGAGAAACATAATTTAATCATGGTTCTTTTAAGAGAAGCTTCTTAATGAGGAAGTGAGCACAGGAACTGAGCTGCTGCTCAAATTGTGAATAAAATACCAGATTTCATTTTTATTGTATATCATCTTTACTGATGGCTATCCATAACCAGGTGCTGACTTCAACTTTTTCTAATCTCATCACGGCAGGAGAAAATAATCATAACCTCACCATAACGTCTTTTTTTACTCAGCAGTCAGTCATGGAAAAAAAACCCTGTCACTCAATTTCTTCAGTGAAGCTAATAAAACAGAGATTTTTCCTTTCTCAGGCAGTACAGATGATTGGAAAGAGACCAAGAATAGAGAAAATGCCCTCAGCAAAAGGGGGCTGGAGAAACTCTATTCCCAATTGCTGACAAAATACACGTGAAATTTGTCATTTCATTCAAAAACCCTCCAGTCATAAAGTATTTTTCAGTACTTTATTTGAAAGCTGTTAATTAAAAAAAAGGCGAAATGGACAAGGCATACAGAATGGTATAAAATTCATGCTGATTTTTAAATTAGGTTCCATTGATTTCCTAGTTTTCTGTGAATTACTGGGTTTTTATCCTGGTTTGAGTTTTGTTTGTTTTTTCCCCCCAAGCTGATCTTTTCTTTTGCAAGCAACCGAATGCGAGAAGATGCTCGGAATGGCACTTGGTGGCTCTGATAGCTTCTGGCACAGCCCTACGCTGAAACTGGCTGCCACATTGCTAGATAGTCTAACAATTCTCTGCTTGCAAATCTTACCCTTCGGGTCCTGGGGCCAATCCAGGCTGAACTGCCCAACAGGCACAGGCCACAAAGCAATTGACTCAATGCATGAAATTCCACAGTATCTTAATATTAGGTGATGTCTGTCTGGAAAAGGAGGAGAAGCTACCTGTGAAAGCACGTAGCCACATTTACATACCATTTTAGGATTCTGCAGCCTGCTAAGCACCTGGTGGGACCAGATCCTTCATGAGTGACTTCAAAACGTATCACATTGGATATTAACAAGTACTCAATACAGGTAATTATTTCTGCTCTGCTTTCAGAAAGTAACTATAGGTTCTGTAGCAGTGCTTTCCCAGGTTATTAATACGAGCAAGATAAAAATGATTACATAGACATCTCTCCTTTCATGCTGAATTCCCCGTTTCATCTCTGTTTTGTTAAATACAGCCTTTGATTACGTCAAAAAGTAATTATCAAATGTGTCACAGGCAAGCTAAAAATAATTTCTCAGCACACAATAGATGGGTAGGTAGGTTAATTTGCCTAGTCAAGATCTCGCCTGCTTTTCATCTGGAGCGCAGAGCTACCTCATTTGAAATGCATGTTTCCTTCCCTTCCATTGTGGGTGTCGCCTGAAGAATTGTGTCACAGTCACAGCCTTTGTAATAAACGTAGGCATGAAGCTTTGTACATCTTTAATTAGCTCTCTTTCCAAATTCAGTTCCTTAAGAAGCACGAGGAAAATCTGAATGTGTCCTGGTCAGACTTGGGCTGAACAGTATCAGTGCGTTTAGAGCGACAGAAGTTTCACCTCTCAGAGAGCGGCAGCTCAGCTGAGCTCATGTACACGCTTCACACATCCAGAGTGATTCCCATTGCTGCTCTGCAAGCAGCCAGATCAAACACAGCATTTGTTTTACTCTTTTCCAATACAAACACTCACTGCTAACTTCATGGTGCACGCTAGACATAGACCAACCAGGGAAGTGACATAGGCCCATTGAATTCCTACATTATCGTGATCACGGGATGCGTTTGCTTGAACTCCCAATAAACCAAACAAAGCAACTCAAAGCATGTCCAGCTACAATTCCTGGCAAAAGTACCTGGGTTGCAGGGATATAATGCTGTTAATTCAGTTGAGAGACATGATTGTGCTGGGCTAGAAAACTGGAATCACAGAGGCTCTTCTTTCTGGTTTTGTTTGAGAAAGAGAGGTTAAAAAGATGTATTTGCTCTGCTAGATTGCCTAGGTAATTGTCCTTGTCCAATTGCACGTTAAAAATTGATGCAGAAATGTCAGAGTTACTAATTATAACCCCCAGAATAATTAGATTCAAGAAAATGAAACGACTGATGCTTAAGTAGGTTTAACAGGTAGAGTGGACATTCTGAATCATTTGGCTGATCAAGAATGCATCCAAAGAATAATAAACCTCCGTTCAAAATATTCAAACACCTTCAAACTATTGCCTGGCAGGGACCCAGCAGCACTACGCACTGTATGGTTAACCAGTACATTTTTATGTGTGTGTGAACTAACAACATCTAATTCTCAGTTGTTGACTTATTCTTCCTTTAAAACCGGACATAGCAACAGCAGTTGTGAAGCAGATACTGTCAAACTCAGAGCTGTATAAATGGCAACTGCCATACATACTACTTGAAAAATAACTTCTGAACTATCATGTTACCCCAATGCAATCAGTACTAATATCCCCTTTCTCAGTTCCAACGGTGGAAGAGAGTGTTGGAACAAACCCATTAACTGTGTTTGAGGAAAGGGAGGGTGTGGATTCTTACCCTAATTGCCTGAGAGTCAGTTTAAAAAAACAGGAGAAGCAAGGCTGGTAGCAGAAGAGATGGCAGAGAGAGTATTTGTTTTGTTACTGGGAGGGCTTGCCTATGGGACTGATGCGCCTTCTGGAAATTGGTTGGCTCCTAGCCTCTGTTAGGAAAGCACTGACCAATACAACCAGAACAGTGACAAGTTCCAGCTGTTCCTTTTGGATGCAAAGCGTGAATCGTGTGTGTCACCTGCAGACACCAAGGTCAAGAGCCCACCAGAGCCCAGAAGGGCAGGCCCTTGGAAGAATGTCCTTGTCGTGCAGGGGCAAGAACATCCAAAGGAATGAGGTGGCTTGCATCTCCTCTGGCAGTCAAAACCGGCACATCTCTCTTCAGCAGAGGTTTGGGGCTGGCTTTCAAGTCTGCTCTGAGGCTTAAATTCACACCTCTGAAGTAAGACACCTGACAAGCTCTAGGCTGAATTTGCTTTCAGATTAAATCACTGCAATGTACTTTACAGAAGGTTTTAGTACATCATTGTCAAAAGTTACATGTGGTGTCAATAGGTCATTTCTTAGGCTGAGTATTTTTCTGGGACGAAATTAAATTGATATTTCTTTGTCTACTCTGTTAAGAATGGAAAAAAAGATTAGGGTGTTAATTTTAACCTAAAAACACTAAATGGCCTGAAAGCTACCTACTTCTACCGTTACGACTGAAGATGTCGGCACTTGAGTCCACACACGCAAAGTGAGGATGAAAACAGATTTTTCTTAATCAGTCATTAGCTTTGTCACTTCCTCTTCCATTTATCTAAAACAGTGTTCATTTATAAACCTCCATGCTGTTGAATCTATTTCCTTACTCTGGCCCTCTAGTGACAGAGCAGAATGATGTAGCGTATTTTCTTCAGCTGAATTACTACTAATTTATATATACGCTGGGCAAAAGCTGGCTACAGGAATAGCATACTTTCAGCAGCAGTTTTCAGAGATGCCAAAGAGGAGTTTGAACTGATCCTTAAAAAAAGGCTTCTGTTAAAGAACGGGTGGGCAAAGCTGCTCCAAAGAAATACATACACAGAAAAGAAAATTGTAACGCAGTTACACGTGCATATTGAAGATAGAAAGATTCTGATCCCTACATAAGGGTCCACAAATTCTTGTACAGAAACTAAGTTGGAGAAAACAATTTTCATTGTACCATAACCCTGTTCTGCCCGATTTGTGTTTGCTGCTATGTGTTAGCCAAGGTTTTGCCTTACCCAGATCTCTATAATTATTAGAAATATTCCAGAATAAGGCTTTTTCAATGTAAGTGATTTATAGTATTTATATGCTAATTGAGAAAATGGAACATAAATTTGAATAACAATAACATTAAATAGCATTTCCAGCATTAAGCTATTGACTGTGGGCAGCAATTCACTTTTTACTTAGGACTCACCAGATTTTACTTTGGAAATACTAATTTGGTAATTGAAGGACTTTTTTTATTAAGACAATAAAATATATTAAGCCGTATCTATTGAATTGATAATTTAAAAAATCATTTAAACTCTGTTTCTAGATATGTGAAAATTATTCCAAGAAGTAGATTTGGTGTTTTGCTTTGCATTGAGTTTGTAGAAGCAACGCCAGAAAGTACTCTTAGAGAGTCAAGTCAGGTTTCCAGTCTTCTACAGAGGTTCACTGACCTAAGCCCTGGTACTCTTCAGGAATCGCAGAACCCCACGGGGAAACTGAAGTATGACACTATATATAGGGAGATACTTGCACAGCAGTGTACAAACAGCCCGAGCTCCAGCACCTCGGTTGAGTGACACACTTTAAGAATTCACACGCTTCTGGAGTTCACTACTGTTCCTTTCTTGGTTCTCCCAGCGAGGCCTCCCAGGCCTTCGAGCAACCCGAGAAATAAAGGGAATAACAGTTGAATGCAGCCCACCCCCACACACTCATCCTCATTTTATCAGGCAAAACTGTGCTAATAATGCCAACAGAAACACACCCGATAACTTTAATAAGGTCAGCATCTCACCCCTACATATACTTGCTTTAAGAACTGTCTGGTGGCAAATTATTTTTTGATATTTCTGGCATTTCTCCTGCTGTTTCTCTTCCAGAACGACTATGCCGCGTTCTGTACTGTTCACTTTACCTGCCTTGTTCCTGGCTTTTGTCAGAGAAACACTCTGGTTTTGTGGTACAGGAGGAGTCTGGAGCTTCAAAGTCTCCAAATCTTTAATGAGCAATGCATTCTGGACACCTTTTCTCCTCTAATTGACTAAACAGCTTTAGGATTCAAACATGTATACATTAAGATGTCAGTTTACCAGAGTATTCCCTAATATTTATTATTTTGCAAATACTTCTGTCAGTAATGTCACTCTTGTTCAGTGAGGTACTTAAACACGCATTTATGTTAAACACAGCGTACGCAGGTAGTGTGGAGTCTGTGTCAGAAACCTTTGTAAGAGGCAAATACAAAAAAGACCAACAGAAGAAAATCACCAAACAGCTTACATGTAACCACCAGCTGAGGTGTTTGTCCAGCTCGACCAGGTTTCTGCTTTGATGGAGGTCAGAGACTCAGGAGTTTGTCCTACAGGCTTGGAGCAGCCGGTCGCAGTCGGCAGCCCAGCCCAGCCGCTGCCATACAGCGTCCTTCCTCCGCTCCTGGTGGGCAGTTCTCATTTCATACCCCAACAGGACAGAACCACAGCAGAAAAAGAGAAAATACATTAGCACGTGATTTGGGCAAGGAATCATAATGCAAATTCTTAAGAGGTCACGAAGAATGGCAAACCTAGAGAAGTGCACAACTTTAGTTAAGTTTATAATGCAGATAAATACCACAGAAAAATCTGAGCTAACTTTAAACACGCTATGTAAATGGCTTTAGGTCCCTTTAAGCATTTTAAGAAAGTAGGATGCCTTGAAATTAAAGCTTTAAGCATCCACTGCAAGTTCTCCAAAGTGCTGTTTCTGGTTTTATCAGGTACAGAAAAAAATGTTAATACAAACCAGATGGGAAATGCTATCATTTGGGAAATGCTACCATTTCCCAAATCAATCAAAAGACACATCTAAAGCGGACAAATCCATGGTGCCAATTCTCAACTTTCAACTGAGAGGGCCCATACAGTCTAGGTCTCCAAAAGGCCTGATGTTCTGTTTCCCCAAAACGTCAGGTCTTGAAGTGAGTCCAAAGGGTGCCAGAGCTGAACCAGAACTCTCTTCATTATAGCTTCTCTCAAAAGCGCTAGTTAGCAGACCCGTAGACAATACCTGAGCCAGATTAGAAATCCCTCTCATCTATTAAAAAAGGGGTGAGGAGAGAAGCTTTCTACAGTGCTTCTATCTCCCTGTTGCTTGTCGGAGGTGCTGCTTCGTCACGAGACCTGAAGCACCATTGGACTACTGAATTGCTTGTGACAGGGTACTCATTGTCGTCACTTCTGGGAGCCTTGGAGCATTTAACAGCCTGCCATTCAGCCTCTGCCACTGACTCGGACCATTTCTGTACTCTGACTGCATGAAATTGTCACATACCGTCATGTCAGCACTCGGACCTGAGTGCCACTTCAGGGAAATATTTTTTATGATGTAACGTGATGCAGAAGACATTGGTGCTTCCATTTTCTGCAACAGGTATCACTGAAGTTACGCTCCCTGTACGGACACTGCTGAGGTGCCTCCTTCTATAGCTCCGTCACTCTCCTTTTTTGGGGTAACCAGCATGACTGCTGCAGCTAGAATCTCACTGGTTGCCCAGCTTCTGCTGGCAAAGACCGGCTAAACAAGTAGCAGCATGGTTACCCAAATACACTTGTTGGGTTTTTTTTCTTCCCCCTGCCCCAGTTTCTTTAATCTGGTGTGAGCCATCTGAAATATTGTAGAACTTTCACCAAAAACAACCCAACATTAATATGACAGCCTTGTGCAGAGCAGATAAATACATAGTCTCAAGACAAGACAGCAGAAGTCGCAGAGACATAGTGCCCATGTCAGCAAGCAGAAAACCTTTTAGGTAGGCTTACTATAAATATCTCAGAGAGTAACTATTGCTTCAGAATAACTCCAAATTTACTATCATATTTGCAAATAAAACAAATCACAAAGCTTATGGCTGGCCCCAGACACCTAAATTTTAATAAGTGCATGGCACACTGCCACATTCAAATCAGTCTCTCTAAACATGGTTTCTACATGTAAAGCATACAAAAGTGTATGAGGTTGCTGACGAAGTCTTTTGCAAATGTCATCCTTGGTGAATCCTGTAGTGAATATTAACAGGTAGATGTCTTTATTGTTGTTATAGTAGTTACGAATTTTCTAGACATCATTAAACAAAACTCTTCACAGAAGCCAAAGAAATGTGCTTTTCTGAAGAAACCAGGAAAAGAGAAACTAAGGCTGTATCTCTGTAGTATCCACCTGACAACCAGACCAGAGATGAAACAAATAGTCTGAAGTATTTCCTGACTGCAAGTTTTGAGCAATCACTTCGCTAGAGATCTCTAGTTCGGCTAAGTATGTATCCTGGCGTTATCTGAACAAGCCTGTCCCAGGAGAGGCTCAGTGCCATCTTAGCAGACCTCAGCAGCGATGTGATGCCACAAGAAGAAAGCACCAGTTATGTGATGGACTTCCACAGACAGGCACGGCTGCGATGTACCCAATCCAGTCCCACAGGGCATAAATGGAAAGGATAACTCATGCTTTTAGTATCTAGTTCACAAGTGCCAGACCTAAGCCTATGCATCAGCATCTGTCTAAACCATATGGATGTGAGGCACGTTGGGGTATAGGCGTGCTCTCTCGGGCTTATCATCAAAAGGCTGTCCAGCTGTGAGCAGTATATCGAGCAGCTGCCCAACTGTCCCAATTGGAGTGCGTATAAAACCTGCACTTTTCATGAATACCAAAAGTCTTGACACAGTTATTTCCCTGTTCCTTTCCTCCTTCACTATTTACCCTCAAAACATTTAGGAAAGAAATTAAGGTGTTAAGTATTATAGGTTATATATTTACTAAATAAGCATAATTTAAAAAGAAAGTGTAATCATGAAACCAGATGGCTTCAACTAGACTTCTGCACGCTTCCTCCAAGGCAACTTGTAGGGGTTACTCAGCTACTTCTATCGCATAGTTTGGCTCTGTTCATAGATCTCACTTCTCTGGAGATGGGGAATACATTAAGTGCATTTGATCATCAGGTTTTAAGTACCATTTCAAGAAATTGCGCAGTGCTCTGAGGGTGTCATAAAAGAAAGCTCCTAGAGTGAAGTGACTGCTGCTGAAGAGCTTTCAGAACAAGAAGAATTAGCTGCTTCTGTTTTTTGGATTCTCAGAGCACAGTACGCTGCTTTAGTTCTTGAATGTCAACAAGAGGAAAACCAAAATTATTTTATAAAAGCCTGCAGAGTGGATACACATGATCATTAAAGTGTTTAGCTTTTCAAAGTGAGGCTTTTTAAAGATGCCAATTCAAGAAACTGCATTCTGTAACCTGTTATTGCCCAGAGCACTGAAATGGAACAGGGAGAAACTGAAGCGTGAACAGGGAGGCAGCTGAAGGTCACCTTAAGGAAAACTAGAAAGGACTGCATCGCTAGGCAGGGAACCTCGTGATCGGGGCATTTCTTTATGCTGTACCAGGCACATTTTCAACAGCCTACTGAACAAGACCACCACAGGAAAATTATGGTAGAAACATACAATTACCTGGTAAATAACCACATTTTCTAAGTAATCGCATGCCGGTGGCAATGCCATGAATATAGCTGGCTCTTTCCAGCCTGATGCAGGCAACTGACCTATTTATTTCTGAAAGGGGAATAGGAGATGCAAACACTTCAGTCTGATGCAGAGGCAAAGTCACTTTCTAAGACAAGGGAAAAAGCAACAGGGACATTATCTAACAACATTGTTTTCTATGTCCTGCTTTTCTGTGGTGTCATCTGACAGCACGAGTTGTCTGACAGCATTTGAGCAGAATTTCAGAAAATGAAATGCAAAAATTCTCCGGTGCATCAGATTAGCCAGTCTGTGGATGTTACGCTGGGTGACAAAGCATCTTTCTCAGATACCTGCTATAGTGCGCCGATTTTGTCTCCTAATTTATTCCATCATTGACACTGGAACTTTCAAAGGAACAAGCACTTCTCTTGTTGTACACTTCCAGTTTTTCTCTACTTAGGATTCTCCCATGCAACAGGGATTCTTTACGGGGCTGTAAAGGTATAAAGATGTCTTTGAGTTGAAAAATATTACATGTCACACCATTTTAAATTTCCCTTTATATCATAAGAAGGGAGTAATGTTAGTCAGCATTAATATTTTCCCCATTAAAAACATGTTTCATCTATGAGACAAATTCTCTCATTGTCATTTCACAAATTTTGAAAACCATTTTAGGAGGAAGTAGGAAGACAGAAAAATCACAGAACTGAGCTCTTCAGGATACAGGCTTTCTATTTATTCCTCCAGTGACCGACTAAATGTGATCTTAATCATTGCCACAGTACAATTGTAGTACCAATTGCAGAAAGATAAAATAGTACTTATTCCCTGGTTTGAGTCCTATCTTACTGTATATTGTTAGAAATGCCTCTTTCACCAGGGAAGTTTTAATGTTTACTTTTTCCCCCTATTATCTCTCTATACAAAGTATGGAGCTGAGCCCACATCTAGTGTGACTGGTATATATAACTTACTGACCACAATTTGTAGATGGATGGAACACATTCTCACCTTCATTTTAGCATAAATCCAGTGAGGTTAAGAGAATTTACACAAGCTGCACGGGGAATCAGAAAAATCAGGATCCCTCTTATGACAACAGTAGCCGTGATGACCTTGTTCTTATGACATGATTTGCATGTCCATTATGCACTACTGATCTCTGTTCATATGTACCTTTCTGTGGTGTGAAGGGACTAAGAGGTGACGTATATTGGAAGTTTGCCTAATGCTTTGATGAGTCCAGCTGGAAACCTTGATAGCGGTGAAGCCATCCATAATGCGCTATCCCTGAGGAAATCAGAGGGCAAATTTGTCGCTCCCTCATGCAGTTGAGAGGAGGATTTTTGGAGATAAACTAGTTAAACTAGTAAACCAGACCCAAAAGAACTACAAGTATGGCTTTCTGTATGAAGGATTGCTGTGGTACTGTTGCTATACAGTGTGATTTTCTTAATAGCAACCCTGATTTTGGAATATTCTTCAAATGCAAAAAAACCCATGCAAACAAATGTCTTTGGAGTCTTCCTTTCAAATGATAGCATAGCTGCCTTTCAGACAGTAAGGCAGACTGGTTTTGGTGGAGCATGAGCTCATCTGTGAGTCTTAAGGAAAGAGATGCAAAAGTGCTAAATTTCCAGTCCAAGACTGATACGTGACAGACTCAGCCATTCACAGGCATCAGGTTTCTTCTTTTCTCCTCTGTTCTCCTTGAAAGCCTGTGCAGGGCTGCTGTTTTCACATTAGCACAGCTATTTTGTTTCCATGACTTTGCAAAAGCTTTCTCATTTTCAACTGTGGGAACCGAAGCAAAGAGCTGTAGTTGTCATTTGTTTGCAGATTTTTGCATAACAAGTGCTTTCTGCATTATTTCAGCTGTTACTCAAGATTAATCATTGTAAAACCAGATGAACATTTAGGGGAGTTTCCCCTAGTCTAATGCGATGAAGATGGGCAGAAATTCGGAGAGGAGGGGGAGGTGTGTGTAGACAAAAAACATAAGCAACTCCTTGATGGTCTCAAGATACTGCTTTTCTGACTAAGTGCTCAAAAAGCAGTTAAGGAATCGAGTTACTATTAAAACCAATAAACTACAATCTTCGAAAACAAAGTTTCTTCTGGTGAAAGATGTTTGCTGTTATGATGCCAACAGCACCATCTTACTTGTGCATTTAATTACTGTAACATTCAACTCCATGCAATAGCTACTGGAGTAGTAAGTCTTACAGCCCCCGGTAACCTATAGAGACATCTAAACATCCAGTGTTATCCAGTGGCAATTCCCAGTGGTGCAAGTTTTCTTTGTGAGCAGCAGAGCTAATGAAGTTTGCTTTCCTGTATGTTCATCTCCCATTACTGATTGAGAGCTTCAGCTGAAGCTTTGGCTGAGATCTCACTCCCTGGTGGCTTCTCCGATACCTAGTAATGTGCAAACTCAAGCTGTGGTGTTCCCCTCTGTAAGGGCACTTCATTGAGCTTCTTTGCCCAAACACCATCTATTTTGAAGAAACTTGTTTGACCATAATTTTTACTGTTGTTTTAGACAAATTTGACTGAAATTAGCCAACAGGGAGCGAAACAGATTGGTAGAGGTAATTTGAGAGACACAGGACAGACACTGTCAAGGATAATGGGAATTCATTAGTCATTTTTCCTTCAGAAGCCAGGCTAAAAACAGCAGAAAGCAGGACAATTCCTCTAGCATAATGGGCAACAATATCCAACACACACTAGTTCATTTTCTCTTGATTTGCTCTCAGCAAAATACTGTCAGCTGGACTGCGTCAGTCAGTTCTACAACAAAATGAGCACCAACATCGAGACTTTAGTCGGTAGCTCTATACAACAAAGTCCCATGCTTTCCAAGATACCACTTGTAATGTTAATTACTATTAACACACACTTTTCCAATTATTTGTCAGATTAAAAGATTGTCTGCCTCTGTTTAGACAAGCATATTGGTGGCTTTATTATCACTTCCCTGACATAACTGTTATTCAGGCCTGTGAAATGTACATTTATGCGGTTTACTATTTGTGTTGCTGGAACCAGTGCCTCTATACGTACCTAAATATGAGGATACTTCTTAAAGGTAAATGCTCTTTTTTTAACCCAGCTGCTCAAGTGAGCCTTATGTTTTGATTGCCCAGACACTTTCCTCGCTACCAGTGAATGAGGCAGACTTACAGAGGGGCGCCTGGAACAAGTTTGTCCCAGGAGGGATGTTTCTGGCTATCCAACACAGCAGCCGGCAAGTTTTGAAGGCAAGAAAACCCTTTAAGGGTTTGGTTTTTCTCCTTTCTGAGGTCATGACATGCTTGCTGTTTGTCAGCTGCAACGAAAAAAAAGGAGAAGTAAAAACATCCCATGGAGGGAGCATACAGTTCATGCGCTGCAAAGAGGTATTGCTATATCACTCCCCGCTTGCCTTGTAAGCTGGGCCTAGTAATGAAGCGGCCGGCTTTCAGAGTTCTTTAATATGCACTTTAATGCTTAAACTCAATGCTAGTCATCAACCGATGGAGACGAGAGGTCTAGTCCTAGGCTGCAAAGATCATATGAAATAAAGCAAAACCTTAATCCTTACAGACACTTTTGCCTTAAATGCCTAACCCTTACTCAAACTTAACGCCAACCACTGACAAAGCTGTGTCAGCGGTACTGAAGGAAAACAGGGACAGGGACCCTGCTGACTCCAGCTGCTGCTCTTCATCTCTGAGCCAAATAGAACTGAGCAAAAAGTAGGAAAAATTTTCAGTCCTTTTCTGAAACTAACTTTCAGTCAACCTTAGATGGAAATAAAAGCACGTAGCCACTCCTTTCATCAAAGACAAATGGTGCTGACACCGGCCCTCATCCTGGGTCTCCAAGCCCATCTAAGACTAGGCTAATTATTCTTTCATTTTTAAAAGCCAAAGCCTAATCCAAACCCTACCCATCCACATTTGCAGGTGGTCAACATCCACAGTGAAACTATGACATAAGGCATAGGCTTAATACCCTGGCTTATTCTACACTAGAGGAACACAAAAGATACAACTGCAGCCTAGGAGATTCTACCATTTTTTTCCTAAATCCTAACCCTTACAGCGGCCCTAGCAACTACCAAGACAACCAATATCTCCCTGAAATTCAGTGTACACCTGGCACCATCCCCTGAATTTAGGGAAGAGCATAATCCAGTAAAACTGACGTTCTTAAAAATGCTTTTGCAGAAGAAAACCCCAGCCCTGACCAAACTCCAGACCTAAATCCAAGTGTAAGGTAGGATCTGTCACAACATCACCTGCTCATCCTGGCACAGAGCTCTGTACGCAGTCTAGCCGTACGCCTGTGCCGTGTGGCTCTACGCTGTGAAACTGCAACCACAACAACAAAAAGCCAGCTAAAACCAGGGGTAAATTTAAGTGTAAGTTCTAGGTGTATGCTGGTATAGACAAGTTAAAAGTCTGAGACACAGAGAATGCAACATGGGCTGCAGATTTTCAGTCCTTTTCTGAAAGCCCATTCTAAACTCCAGCTTTAAACCTAAGGAAAGACGTTATCAAGGATACATTGTCATGAAAGAATGCACACAGAAACGAAACATTCTGACATCTTCCCTGCAAAAATGTGCTCTGCGTGATGCACTGTCATTCCAAAGATACAACTCCCACTCCATTCAGAAAGACATTTCAATCTGTACAAATGTATTTTTCTTGGCTAAGACAATGCACAAGCTTTGTAAGTGAAAATGAATGTGGATAATTCTGAAAAGCAAGATAGCTACAGTTAATTTAACACAAAAAGGACTTGAAAACGGTGCCAAACTTCTCAATCATTGGAAATCCAGAGAATAAAAACAATATATATTATGTTAATTAGATAAAATATGCCCTTATCTTTAACATAATCCTCTTTCATCACCATCCACTGCAGTATTGTCAAACAGAATAGTTTTAAAGTAGCACCATCTGTGTTATCAGCAGGGAAAAAGCCATTTGCAAGTTGTCACAGCCCCTTAATGGACCCACTCTGCTCTCGACCTTGACACTTCAGTCTATGCCACCATCCTAACCTTGGGTCATGCCAGTTCTGGATTATGCTTCAAACTGCATTCAGTTAACTAAAACCTCAAGCGTGTTATCTTTCAATTTTAAATGATTGTGCTTCAGTGCATCAAGATGTATCAGATCTTCTGCAGAAATCCCTGCTTGGCACAAGCAAACATCTTCCAGAAAGCAAGGCTGCCTGAAGAAAGGACTAATTGAGAGACCAGAGAACAAACTGTCCACATAGCTCTCTTTCGAAAGAGCGCTACTTCCTTACAAATCTTTGCAAAGGAGAACTAAGCTATTCTGTAATACCTTCACAAGACTGAACGCCTATACACACGTTACAAAGGCTGCAGTGGAAAGATCTGTACCTGCTCTAACTCATTACATTACCATAACAATTTTAGGAGAGGTTCCCATTTTGTGATCAGAAGCCAGTTGGTGCCTACAGAGACTGGACAGTCCACGACACTGAATCTCTTTATAGTATCTACCTGTTAGTTTACATCAAGGGAGAGCTGAAAACCACGCTAAACCCTCCTCCATGTAAGCAACTGCGGTGGAGCAGATTCACTGGGAGGTCCAAACACGGCAATTCCTTACAGCGCAAGCCACACTATTAAACAATGTGAAACCACCAGCACAAGCTGAGGCTCTCGTGCTTACTTGTTATAAATGGCATGGACAGCAGGTAAATTTACCTTTAAGTACAGCACACATTACCACGTTACCTGGAGGCAGACTGTCATATCTGGCAAATACTGCAGCACAAATTTTAAACAAAAGGTGTCAAGGCTACAGAGGGCTCGGTGCAAACCCTACAGCTATTTCTGCCTTACGTTGTCTTCCAAGGCTGCACCAGGGAGACGCTTGGCAAAACAGAAAGCCAAGAGAACGGAAGAGACGAGTCTAATGTATTGCTTATAGGGCATTTTGTGAACTAACAGTAAAACGCCCCCCCTTTCCAAGCATTAGTTGTTATATTTACCTGGTAACATAGCTATTAATATCCTGCCCCTGACTTAGGGATCTGTCCTTTGGATTTTTTTAAGACCATAATCAATACTTAGCTGCATTTTACAATAAAACATGCAGTTTGCAAAATAAAATTCTTCTAGTTATCTCTGCAATGAGTTCTAAACTTCTTTTAAAAGCCTGTTTTATTTTCTGCATTTTGAAACTGGCTTCTCCTATACAGATGGCATTTGCAAACAAAAAGTAAGACTAGCAACTCCACAAGCCTTTATTTCTGAGCTACAGCAAACAAATGCAAGAACTGAATTGATAGAGTTACTCAATATTTTCACCCACTTACTTGATTCTCAATTGGGAGGAAACAAAATATTTCCAAGTGCTGCAAGTGTCTGAGCCTGGCCTGGAAGATTGCTTTGTGCTGTGCATGTCCAAATTTTGTGTTAGCTGTCTTTAACGGTGTGAATTTTTGCCCTTAAGAATTAGCGTGCATGGCGACAATCTAGGGACTGTGCTGGCCTTGCAGTTGGGAGGCAGGCAGACAGATGGGACGCAGTTATGTACTAAAATGAATGGGAGATAGATTGTCAGTCTTCGTTACAGATTTAGATGCTTCTGTCAGTCTAAATCACAACTCAGAATGGGGAGTATGTTCACAGCAGCTTATCAGGGATACAGTTACGTGAGTGCTACTCACACTGATAGGAAATGCCTTGTTATATTCGTAGCTGCTTTTGAGCAGTTACTGACCCAGATGATGGGTTCTAGCACAAAGACGGCATTGCTCAGCCATACGCTGGTGCTGCTCAGAATATTATTTCATTAGTCACCGTCCAGGAAGGAGCACCAGCTCAGGGAAACAGATGCTACAAGCTGGAATAGCGGTGAGAAAACGATGCCAGGCACTGTGTAGGTCACCAGAAGTGACACCCTCTCATAGGCACACATCTGCATCCTTATCTTGGCTTCTTGACTGTCCTCACTCTTATTTCTTCCTGGAGCGAGCAGAGCCTCTGAGCTGCAGCAGGAGAACCTTGGGACAGCAAGTATGACAGCTCTGACTTGAGAACGATTTTACCACAGGTCCTCTAAAAATTATTTTTAGACTTAAGTCTTCTGAAGAGTGGTTAAATGGGCACTTAGTGCCTGGTGCATAGACTGTATAATATCCGCTGTACAGAGGCCTTTTGATTCATTCACCAGCTCGGTAGATATTGACATGACCACTGCAATGGAAAGGTGGTCACGGAGATGCAGAGGAAGAAGGTGGCCATTAAACTCTGACAAGTGGCCTGCAAGGACCCAAAGGGAATTTGTGTCTCCTTTAGCATATACTAGATTGCTGTCCTCTCTTCTCAGGTTACACTTGCGATCGTTTTAGTGAGTACATCTACACATCCATGCTGATACAAATGTAGGTGAGGCTGCAATTGTTTCACTGAGCTGAATTTCCCAGTTGCTTAGCCTCACAAGGCACCTCAGCTTCCACAAGCTGCATTAATATCAGAACTTGTGCAGAACCCCAATAATGGCAGGAACCCAGGTGGAAACAAGTCTATATGCAGGCAGCGATCAATCCCTCTGGACCAGACAGCCGTACTTAGATGCCTGCAGGCCCATGGTTAAAGACGGCAACTATGCACATGGAAGCTCAGCTATCTCTGAAATCAGCTAAACAGTTTTACCACTGAGTATTTTCTATTGTTTTTCTCTATTACAAAGCCTGCGTAATTCCAGCTGAGATGGCGGCTCAGGATGTTGGATGTGGAAACTTGAGAACAAGAGATCAAGACCCCAAGTCTGTGCCGTGCTGCCAGGAGGCTTTTACAATGATTTAGGATTGTACTCAGGCTACTAAACCCAAGCTCCTCTCCTGGGTGCTGTGATTGCTTTTGTAATGCCCCTAAAGAGCCAGAATTCAACAGGCTTGGGCAAAGGCCATCTGAATCACCATCACGACACCATAGTTTTGAGGCCTGACTACAGCACACAAAGCAGGTAGTGTTCATATGGCCTTTAAGGTCGCCTATTATATACAGTGAAAGTTTCATATAAAAGTTAACTTACCATCTAAATGTCTGTAACTGTGGTTTGGTTAGTTTTTTGGGTTTTTTTGTTTTGTTTTGTTTTTCCTTTTGTACTGCAATGAACCCCAACAGAGCATCCACATGGGAGGCCAAGGACTCTTAGGAACACGATTTACAAATTCTACATAGCATGAGATCAAACATGTTGTGTAAATAAATTGTTCAAAGCCATAAAACAAGTAAATCCAAAACACAGTGAAACCAACCAAAAAACCCCTACTCTTGCCTTCATCAGGACTGGGATTTAGCTCATAAACTGATATTCCCTGCCACACTTCAGGCTGACACTGGATCACTACAATGTGTAAAGTCAGCTGAGACCTGAAGGCATCTCCCTGTCTACAGAAATTCAGTATTAAGTAGTCTCTCTTCTCCTCTATCCCTAATGAAATTCTAGCATTTAGAGGACTGTCTCACATATCCATAGCTGAAATACATCTGCTAAATCCAAGCTTCTAATACAGCTTTGCCAAGTTTTGCTTTCAAATTCTTTCACCACCATCACCAAAATCCCCAACTCTCCTTCTCTCAATTCCATTTTCCAGGATGGCTTTGAAGACATTTATTTCCATAGCCTGTTTTCTGCTAAATTTAGCCAATAAGAACATAGGTATGAGAGATTTGAGATATCTTGAAGTACAATAGCTTAATGCCTCAATTATTTCTCTGACTGACCAGTTCCATGCACTAATACTGCCAGGATCACTATGGAGACACAAGCAAAAGCTCAGCCAAAAATCTGACAGATTGATTATTTAAACATTTTTAGAAATGTGTTGTCCTGAGGCCTCAGTTTGAAGATCTCAAACCTTGACTCTAAGCCCAAAGGGACCTCCGGCTGGCTTTACTTCTCACAAAACAAATACAAACGCTTCATAGTTGTGGAAACAGCTATATTTCAATAAATTCACATTTGCTTTAGCTGAACCACAGTATTACTTTCAAACGGTAATTCTAAGCTGTCTCTGCACTAAGCGTGTGTAAGAGATC
This sequence comes from Pluvialis apricaria, assembly GCA_017639485.1. Classification (NCBI taxonomy): domain Eukaryota; kingdom Metazoa; phylum Chordata; class Aves; order Charadriiformes; family Charadriidae; genus Pluvialis; species Pluvialis apricaria. Next base: position 30,700,138 of record CM030014.1, read on the forward strand.
ACTGCCCATTTTGATGAAAACTGACATTTCTCCTGTCTTCCCCCAGGTGATCTGCCCTTGTTTACAACCATTGCACTGTTGTGCCCTGTTGCCACTGAAATACTGCACGAGAAGCCTGTAAACACTTGCGCCTTACAGATGTATTCTTCTCATCTGTGATCTCTAGAGAGCCTATAAGCTTAACACAGGGCTAGTCAGTATTTGGATGCAAGACTCGGAGGAGGAATCCAGCGTGCAGCGATAATTAAAGCTGGGAATCTGGTCAGCAAGGGTTTCTTGAATTCTTGTACAGAACAGCTTGACTGGCAAGCTTCACCAGTGCCTCGTGGGGTACCTCTTAGTCATGGAGCCCATCAAGATCACAGCGCAACAAGTGATCGCGTGGGAATACATACCATCAGGAAACCAAGTCTTGAATGGGATTTAATCCAACAAATGTTCTGTCCCTTTTGAGGGATGGGCAATTTAGCACAGAAAGAGGAGGACAGCACTAGTTACTAAATCAACGCTTACGTCCTGTGTTTTCCTTCTCAGCCTCTGAACCAGACTGAAATACGCTTTGTTTGCAAGAGCTGATGAAATCATAGATCCAGATGGGATAGATACAAGCTACTGTATCCAAAAATAAACCTGTACTAAAAAGTGCTTATTTTTGGATATCGCAACAAGGAGACTTAAATATTTTGTGTGAATTTACATTATGATCAAACTGAAGAATCCTACCTGCGCTGACATCAACAGCAAGTTTCCCACTGACTTAAATGGACAGAAGTCAATCTTTATTTAGTAATGGTATACAGAAAATAGCACTGAGATGCTGGGGGGTGTATTGTGGGGTGCTCTGTGTTCGGTTTTTAAACTACCTGCTTTACCCTGATCTCTGAACTGCACCTGAATTCCAGTGTGTTTGTCCTCTTGACACTTGTTTAAGAAAAGCCTTTTTACAGATGATGGTCAAAGATAAAACTACTTGCCAGCAATCTTACAGGACCTGTAATGGTTTTCAACCGCAGTGAACCGAAGGCAAATCTCTCACATCTTTGACAAGGAGCCTTGCAACCATCTTATTTTGTATCACTATATTCAAAGCCTTGCAGGGACAAGGAGTCACCATTCATTTTGGTTTCTGGATTCTCATACATTAATAAAACTTTTAAAAATGTCTTTTGTGATAAACCCCAATTAAAAATGTATTTTACTTCTAGATTCAGCAGCAAAGAGATGATGTGCCATTTTCCAAATTTGCTGATGAAGTGAAGGAACAGAGATTTAGTGTCACAAAAGAAAATTTAGTGCAAATCAAACGCAACTCAAGCAGAAAAATAATTTATCAGCTTATCCTCCTAATGAGAAAAGAAAGAGAGATGGAAGCACACATTTTTGGCAGCGTAACAACATTAGCTAGAGAACATTAAATAATTAGTTGGCAGTGGGGAGCCTTTGATTCAACTTCTTTGCTATGAATGAGTTTTGCATTGCAAAGCAGGTTTGTAAAATTTAACAGTGTTTTCACACCATAAATTTTCCTCGTATGTTCAGTATCTCAAAATTAGCTGGGCCCGCTGGACTTCAATGCTGTTGCACGCTGGCAAAGTAAATTTTTCAAAGACACAAATGGAAGCTAAACATCCAGCTCCTGACTTCCAGGATAACTTTTGATGGGAACAAAGTATTTACCTACTATTTTTGCAGGAGAAAGAAAATGTAACCTGTACAGTAAAGCACGGCTCAAAGATCCCCTCCTGCAGGTGTGGTAGCTCTTGCCGTACACCTCAGGAGGCGGTCAGTACTGTCTGGACCATTGAAACACATTATTACTCCAAATCCCTCCTCAGCTGCTTGCACCACCCCTTTTGCTGCAGCGGGACACCACATATAATCATACTCATGTTTTCCTGACAAAACGATCAATTTAAAAAACCCACTATACAAAAACCAGTACAGATTATTCTGTATGATTTGTGTTAGAAAGCAGCTTCATCTGGATATGCGCGCCAGCGCACCTAAGAGGAAAATTGCCTTCAATAGGGAACGGTAACAAGCAGATGGACCATGCTGGAAAATAATCTCTTCAAGCTGGTCCAGGAAAAAGCACACCCAAATACAGCTTTATTTCTGCACAGCTGCTTCCAGGCCAGTGGAACGGTCAGCTCCAGGAACATCTCTTCCAGAGCAGCCAGGCTGCGTGCAGAGCGGTCAAACACAGCCTCCAAGTCTGAAAACTAGAGAGCTGGAGAACCTGAGACTCATGGAAGAAAAAAAGAAATTCTCATTCCCTTCAATCTACAGTTCGTACCCCTTCATTACTGCGAAGGACACAACCACCCCTATGCCAAGACAATAGCAAAGCTGAATTCACAGCTCCCCTTCAGAACAGAATGCTTGATGCAACCAAATTTGCACTTTTTTGTACTTGTTATCTGAGTCTACTTATATGTTCATTTTGGAACCGTTTGATTTTTGTGTGGTGATTTTAAAAAAGCCTGCTTTTCATTTGACATTGTGGTGACAGTTCTTTACATTAAGACACAAGAAACCAAAAATCTGTCCAAAAGTTCTGTTAATAAAGATCCTTACAGTAATACAAGTAATACAGCTGATCGGATAGCTTCACTAAGATTTAGGAAGAAAGCCAGCCTTCCAACTAAGATTTGGAAGGAAGCCTATAAATGGTCTAAATACCAATAAATTCAGCTGTTCCCCCTATCCCATGAAGTTGTCAAGTTGTACTATCTCAAGACCAGGCATGATGTCTTTCAAATATCTGATTACTTCTCACTCTCAAATACCTCAACCGCATACCAATTCATCTTCCTGCACAGCACGTGTCCTTAAAAGAGTACCTGACCTAGAGAAACATAATGGGGAAGTGTGCTGAGAGCTGATGACATATATCGCTTGAGACAAAAAGTCAGCCCTATTCTGAAATGTACTAGTTTGAGAAAACTGAGATTATGATACCTTTCCATTGTACTCGCTTATCAAAGACCCTGAAGCATTTCTTGGTTATATCAAAATATTCCTCTGTCTTTCTCAGAATAGGGGCAAAAATGCAAAAGGTTTTCATCTGCAAAATCTCAACTGAATTATAAAAAAGGAAGCCCCTTACTGAAAGTAGTCCAGCACTAGAATCACAGAGCCTGTTGGTTTATTGTACTCTTTCAATGATAAACTAACTTCATGTCACCAACATGAAAATAAATTCAAAGCATGAGAATGGTAATTAGGTTTCACAGTGAAAGTGTTCATAAACTGTTAAACATCAAATGATTCACCTCAGTTTCACAGGATTCCCCAAATCCCAAAGATAATCCAAACAAAAGTCTAATAATAAAAAGGAAAATTAACAATGAATGGCTCATTTAAGTCTATAATTTGACTGCTCTGCATCTGTAATATTTTTCCCGTTGGGTCATGTTAGTTTAATGGTTTCACTTGTGCAAGATAAAAGAGGTGCAAGTTATTTTGAGCACATCACTTGGAGATTTCAGATGTCATAACTGGATTTCTGCATCCTTTATGCCTTTTCTACTACTACTTTGTCAAAGGCAGCACATCCTCCCTAATAAAGTGTTAAAAACTAGCATGAAAAAAAAGGGAATCAGCTTACATTGAGAAGGTTGAAGAGCATCTAAAATAGTTCTAGAAAGTCAACTGTGTGATGAAAGGAGAGAAGAGAGATGTTCTGGCCAAGCTTACACCTCCCAACTCAAGCCACTTGCTCTAAGTGTTCATTGTAGAGCCCCAAGCTGCTCCTGCCGAGCACAGCGGCAAACCCCTTCAACACACCTCCTGTGCAGTCCCCACCTGACACAGCAAGCGGCAGGAGCAGCCACGGCATTTTCTACTTCCCTAAAAGGTGGAGCGCACCAGCTTTCATCTTGGGCATGCTAAAGGATAGCCATTGCTCAGCCCTGCATCTCATTTGTAGAACATACACACAGGTGTGAAACGGAGTGGTCCCAACCATTTTCTGTGGTGCAGCGAGGAGAAACCTCAGCAACACACGTAGCCATTAGGAGTGTCAGGAGGGTGGCCACAGCCTCAATAAAGAGCTCAAGAACAGTTAACTGCAGTGCCTTCACATTTGCTTTCTTTCTCTTACCAGCATTAGGACTTATGGTTGGGCAAAAGTATCCTACTTCAGGTCACGAGATAATAGCCTGAGGGCCAGAGGAAGCTGGCGTAAATTAAGTTATACTTAGGTGGCTCTAATTTAAAGGCTTTTTTGAGCCAAGATGTATAATAAAGACAAGCATAGGAAGTTCTATCTTAACATGAGGAGGAACTTCTTTACTCTGAGGGTGGCAGAGCAGTGGCACAGCTGCCCAGAGAGGTGGTGGAGTCTCCCACACTGGAGACATTCCAAACCCGCCTGGACACCGTCCTGTGCCACTGCTGGAGGTGTCCCTGCTGTGGCAGGGGGTTGGACTTAGATGATCTCCAGAGGGCCCTTCCAACCCTGACGATACTGTGATAATCCCTTTTTAGTGTAACAAATTCTCATCTAGGTGAGTCCAGGAAATCAGCCTAAGTTTAGAAACAACAGTATAGTGTCGACAGAAGCACAGAAAGCTATTTCTGTCAATGGGAAAAGTAAGAGACAGCTTTTTAAGTCGTTAACTAAAGTATCTGTAAATCTATTTCTCTTCAGCATCAACAGTTGTGCAAGTAAAGACAGATTCTGCATCTTTTTTTTTTTTTTAATAAGAATTGGTAATTTACCTGTACAGGAAGTGCTCTCTTCCCCCCTGTCCCTCAAAGTCTTTTCCTATTGGCATTAACTTCAATCAATACAGTGCAGTCATCATTTTATGAATGATGTAGTCCCCAGCAGCAAATAATGGGAAAGGGAAAACTTTCTCAGAAAAAAATGGGAGGATAAAAGCTAGCTTTTCAGTAACAGTGATGAAGACCGGCTGCCACTGAATTGTTTTATTATCAGACAGATCAGGTGAATCCACCTTATGTTACACATATATTGTTATTTATATCTGCTGCCTGTCAGTATATGGCTAATTTCTACAGAAATGGCAAGATGATTTACTAGGCACGCTGATGTATGTGGCACAGCTGCACCGTCAGGAATGGAAGTGCCGACTCTCTCGTGACTTTTAAGCAACTGAACCACCGAAGTATTTTGTAGTCTTGAAGGTCAGACGGACACTATGCGATAACATTAGGACAGTTTTCCCCGACGTTACAGGAACAGTTGTAAGCACACAGCAATGAGGAAAGAGAGATAAACACTGGAGTGTTTGGTGCTCATTTCAGGATAGCCTTATATTGTATTCCCAAAAAAGCCAAAAGATGACACTGTGCAATGGCAGGCTAGCACGAGCACACCACTCGGCGTTCCTGAATTAAGTGTGATCCAATGAATAAGATTTCCTTAGGCAAGTTAGGATAGCAGAATCAGGCCTACAGGAGGATGCAAGTAAAATTATTGCAAGGTTGTATTTCAATGATATTATAATTTCATGTATAACCAAAAGCAAATTTAGTGTCTATACAGCAATAGAACAACTTCTACAAAATGTATGCGTCACTGCTGCAAACCAGCAATTTAGACAGAAGATATGGAAAAAACAATCCAAGAGAGTCAGTCTGAACTAATTGCTGTGGATGCATAAAAGCTGAGCCAGCTGTGCTATTCGTTAACTACAAGATGCAATAGTTGACTAATTATTCATATTGTCTGTAGAAATACAATGAACTATTTTAAAACAATAATTAAAAAGACAGCACTATGACTGTGCAAATCAAAGAACAAGACAATCGAAGTCACTTTTCTATATGTAAGATACTTCCCCAGGCTACTTAAAAGCAAAAGAGACCAGTAAAAAAAAGGGAAATCAAGGAAACAGCTTGTCTCCAATATAAACAGCATATGACAAAAGTGACTCTTTAGAGGGCCGTCTGCACTTACTTGTACCAGTTGTATCAGTTTATATGGCCTGTTGCTAGGACAGTAAATTAGAGCACAGTTTCGACACAAGAAAGTCAGGTTTTGAGGCAACCTCCCAGTAGAACTAACCTAATTAGTTTACAGATGAAGCCGGATAGATTTGTGAATGATATTATAGGCCACAAGTTCCCATAACAAGGGCCTGGATTTAATCACACAAGAATCCCCTTTTGGTCCTGCATTGCTAAGCGAGTAGGGACTAATTTCTTCTTATGCAGCTGCAGAGTGCCACAGCTGCTACTCAGCCCTTCCACAAGTGTCACAGAAAACACGAATAATGCAGGTTTGCACCAGGCTAACAGAGTGGCATCCCCTTCACGAGAGCTGGGTAAGGATATCTCTGAAATGCACAAATTATTTACCTGCTCAATGTTCTTTTCTACGCTTTTACTAGGTAATCTGCGGTCACCATTCCCAGGCCACTTTTAAACCACAAAAGGCCTGCAAATCACACTGTTTCTTGGTAGTAATACTACACCTACACATTGAAGTTCCATTTCTGAAAGTTTTATGAATCCTTGGGAGATGTATTATGACCTATATAAACAGCAGTGCCATAGGGCAGTATGACAAGGTGTTAGATGGTTCCATCTCATAAGCAACTTACTGACTTCCTCGAATGATGGAACAGCTCATTCTGGGGGTCATCTCCGAGCATCTGGAGGAAAAGAAGGTTATCAGAAGTAGTCAACATGGATTCACCAAGGGGAAGTCATGTCTGACTAATCTGATAGCCTTCTACGATGGCGTGACTGGATGGGTGGATGAGGGGAGGGCAGTGGATGTTGTCTGCCTGGACTTCAGCAAGGCTTTCAACACTGTCTCCCACACCATCCTCGCAGGCAAGCTTAGGGAGTGTGGGGTGGATGAATGGACAGTGGGGTGGATTGAACAGTGGCTGAACGATAGAGCTCAGAGGGTTGTGGTTAGCGGTGCAGAGTCCAGTTGGAGGCCAGTAACAAGTGGTGTCCCTCAGGGGTCAGTACTGGGCCCAGTCCTGTTCAATACATTCATCAATGACCTGGATGAAGGGATGGAGTGTACCGTCAGCCAGTTTGCTGATGACACAAAACTGGGAGGGGTGGCTGACACGCTGGAAGGCTGTGCCGCCATACAGCGTGACCTACACAGGCTGGAGAGTTGGGCAGAGAAAAACCTGATGAGGTTCAACACAGGCAAGCGTAGGGTACTGCATCTGGGGAGGAATAACCCCATGCATCAGTACAGGTTGGGGGCTGACCTCCTGGAGAGCAGCTCTGTGGAAAGGGACCTGGGAGTCCTGGGGGCCAACAGGGTGACCATGAGCCAGCAGTGTGCCCTGGTGGCCAAGAAGGCCAATGGCATCCTGGGGTGCATCCAGCAGAGTGTGGCCAGCAGGGCGAGGGAGGTCATCCTCCCCCTCTGCTCTGCCCTGGGGAGGCCGCAGCCGGAGCACTGTGTGCAGTTCTGGGCTCCCCGGGTCAGGAAGGACAGGGAACTGCTGGAGAGGGTCCAGCAAAGGGCTACAAAGATGATGAGGGGATTGGAACACCTTTCTTACAAGGAAAGGCTCAGGGACTTGGGGCTTTTTAGTCTGGAGAAAAGAAGATGGGGGGGATCTTACCAATACTGTTAAATACTTAAGGGGAGGGCACCAGGTAGATGAGAAGAGTCTTTTTTCAGCTGGGCCCAGTGACAGGACTAGAGGGAACAGGCACAAACTGGAGCACAGGAAGTTCCATCTTAACATGAGGAGGAACTTCTTTCCTGTGCGGGTGGCAGAGCAGTGGCACAGCTGCCCAGGGAGGTTGTGGAGTCTCCCTCACTGGAGACATTCAAAACCCGCCTGGATGCCGTTCTGTGCCACTGCTGTAGGTGTCCCTGCTGTGGCAGGGGGTTGGACTAGATGATCTCCAGAGATGATCTCCCTTCCAGCCCTGACGATACTGTGACACTGTGAATCCACTAGGTTTACCAACTACAAAAATTCTCCTTAATGTCAACCTGTAGCAAAAAAATCAACAATGAAACTTCAGTAAAGTGTGACCTTCTGCACCTTTATCAGGGTTCCCACATGGGATTTTCTCTTTCCATTCCTACATCCACTTCCAAGTGATTATCAGTAGTATAAAGAAAAGTTCTAACATTTTCATTATATGCAAATATAATTATGTTTATACAGTGATGTATTCAAGCTCCATCCAGGCCATTCACGCAAATATATAGTACCATACTATTTTTATACATCAGCTCCACTGAGACCTTAGTCTTGGCTTTGTTGCCTCTTGTTAAAATTCCCAGTCTGAATCACACTTGCATATTAGTTATATTACACAACTTTCTCTTTCTACAGTCTTTTGCCCTCATCTCTGGAGAGCAGAGATATTTTAGACAGACAGCTCTGCAAATTGATTCCGCAGCAAGAAGAGTAGATAGTTCACTTGATTTGTTAAGTTAAAACTTGCTGGTTAGTGCCAAATACCTACAATGCTTTTTTCTTTTTTTTTCCCCCCTTAAGTAGTGTGGGTGAAGATTTTTGATTACGTCAGCCTAATTAGCAATCAAACTACAAATGCAGAATGAACCCTCCATCATAAAAAGCTCAATAAAAAGTTAAAATCCAACCCTAAGAACTTGAACTGACTGATTTATATGTACATCTCTTTACACTCAGTCACCCTAAATAAGAAATAATTCCCAGAATGTTTCACATACTGAGGGAAAAGATGGTAAAGCTCAAACATATTTCTTCCAGTTCTGTGGGACAGGAAAGATGTTATTTATGCATGTGAATTTATGTGGCACTTCTGTGAGTGTTATGACATGTTCATGATTTACTGTTTGGTGACCCTACCTGTGCTGCATATAATTTTGACTGTAAGATGACATTACCATTGCTTTTCACCTTCAGAGTGCTTTCTTAGTCTTCATCCTTTCATCCTCTTACATGCCTTATGTTCATGTTACTAGATTTTTTGATTGCCTGTAAACAAGGAAATACTCAGAGTAAATTAAGCTTCTAGGCATTCACGTAATTTTGCCTCCATTAATTCTGTCTTACTAACTTCCTACTAACCTGGAAAAGTTTAAGTGGGGGTGCGTGGAGAGGTGGAAATACTGCTTAGAGAACAATGACTGGAATTGCTTTAGCTGGTATGCAATTCCCATAAGACCGTACCACTGTTTCTGCACAGAAATGACTAGAAAAACAGTGGGGAAAACCATGTTTCTGTATAAAAAGCTGCTTTTGATAGAAGGGGGATAAAATTTCATCATGAAAAGAAATATTTGCGCCTGAACAAATTCACCATTTTGCCCAGAGGGAGTTCAGTCATTTACACCATGAATAGAAGTGTTGGCTGGCAGAAAGAGCAAACTGTACACTGGATCAAATTTTCACATACTTGCAAAACTATCAGTTTTCATATTAAGTGAAAATTGGTAGTTTTCTATAGCTCTGTTTTCAATATTCTCAATCACCATCAGTGCAGGGACCAGAAATCCCAAGGTCAAGAACAAGACCCCACTTACAAAGTCAAAAGTTCAGAATGACCTTTTACAAAAATAGGCACTTTTTCACTAGTCCCACTAGGTCTCCTGGAGTTACATTGCTTTTTCGATGAACGACTTTATAACACTTCAAATTAACAGGCTAAATAACAGCTCTGTTAAAGAAAATCAAAATATTACAGGTGGAAATGCTTTTCTTCCCATTAAGACTCCTAAATCTTTGAAAACTAACCCAAGAAGCAGCTAGATCAAGAATTAGTTTGACTACCCCATTTACCCAACTTAGTTTGCAGAAAATTAATTTGCACCTATTTGTAGCAACCTAAAGTATTCTGCGTTAATTAGGGCCTGCTTATAAGGCGACTGACATTCCTCTCAAAAGGTGTGTGTCTGTGGCTTACACAAAGAGGTCCCGATCCATGACTAACGCTCCTCGACGTTAGGATAAATAGTATTCCTCATAATCCAAATTCCCTCACCACAGTTCAATAAGGGACGCCAGCTAGCTTAGCGAGTTTTTAAATCATCCCACATTATGGTCACCTCATCAGTCCTTTTTGTAGAAACTGAACAGGAAAAGACCCAACCTGGAGCTGAACCACCACCGTTCACTCCAGCAGGACTCCTCGAGAAGGCTCTCAGGGGTTGCAAAATACCTCAGTGGGTTGGATTTTTTACTTTTCTAAATTTGATTTGTGCTCATCTGAAAGTGTTAACTATTAGATTGGAAGCTGTGTTCTAAACTACAGCAATATCTTAATGTTTTTTGATCAGTGGCAGTTTGGGGCTTTTCAATTTGAGGATAGCAAGTAATTATTTCTTTATGGAGGCTGATAGAGGCAGCTGCACTCCTGCACGCTGCAGCAATTTCTACCTGCAAAACCAATCAATAATCCCAGAAAGAGTAAATGAAGGCTTGCGTAAGGTAAAACGCACATGTAGCATTCTTACCATATCCTCCCTGCCCCTGCTTGTTTCCTTCTGTTGTGCACCAGCTTTAAGCCCTTCAGCACAATGTTAATACACACTGAGAGCGCGCTCTGGCAGAATACACTTGAACTAGGTGCTGGTGTTTTCCCACTGCGATACAGTATTGTCTTCGCATGGAGTCTCCTTTAGTTGGTGTTTTCACATACGCTAACTGAAGTTTATTGCATCCTATACCTGCAAAAGTAGTTAAGACCACAGTATAAGGAAGCAGAAAAAAAATGTAGTGGTATTGAGATCTTAAACTCTGCTTAGCAAAGCATTACTATTGACCAAAGCTAAGAGAAGGATGAACTACTTGTATCAGGCACAGTAAAGGACTTCAGTGCCAGTAAGTTAGTTTGCCGCTTTGCTGGTTTCCTGTCCTGCCAAAGGACCGTGAATTCAAAGTGAAGGTGCAGAGTAGTCAGCGTACAGGTACGGACAGTACAACATCTCACAATCACCAGACTAAAACCATCAGAATTCTGAATATTCATATATATCTGTATAGCACCAAGAAAAGCAAATCCTGAGGCAATGCCTTAACCTCCGAGCCTTAGGAGCCCATTGGTACGGAGAGCACCATCCCTCCAGTCAAACAACAGCCTGGGAGGTTGGATACGCTTTCTCTCAAAGAACCTCAAGCAAGGCAGACTGCTTTCTGCCATGGGGAGTGGCACAGCAAATCAAAGTCTCTCCTTCACTACAGGAAATTCAAATGCATATAAACTCATCTATCTTGGGAGAGACAGTTTTAACTTCCAGTGCTGAAGTAGAGTTGCTGTGCAGAAAACGACAACAAGATCTTTGGAAAAGGGAAGTCAAAAAGTATGCATAAGGAGGAAAATAAACTTCATGGCAAAAGACAAATCACTCTTTGGGAACAAAGCAATGATTTTGTTCTTTGTTCTCCATTTTTGCCAGTGACTTGAGAAAAGAGGCCAGAACCAGCCAGCACAATACCCATCTCTCCCTCCTTTCTTTTCTCTAAGTTTCCTCAATTCTTTACAGCTGTGATGCATGCTGGAAAGAGAAGCAGGGAAGGCTCCTCTGAACCAGGAATAGCCTGTCAGATGCTTCTGAAAGGCAACAATCTTCTAGACAGAGAAGGAAGTTGAATCTGGGTCTCCTCTTTCTTCCCTGAGCACTCTCACCTTTATTTTGTTTTTGTAAAGCAAAAAAACCCACACCGCACTCAAGCAGAATGCCACCAGCCATATCAGTGAGGAAAGCAGCAGTCATTCCTTGCATTTCATTCCATACCCATTTCCAGGCCAAGCCCCTTAAGGAACCTGAAAAAAGGAATGCTTAAGTTTCAGGATCTCAGTTGAGCTTCAGGCTGAGCTGCATGTTCCCGTCCCACTGAGGCATTTGTGGATATGAGCAGTGAATAATTTCCAGATGTTTGGCAAAATAAAATGCTTGGGGATTTCTGCAGTTCATCTACCTTCAAGATGAAGCAGCAAGGGGTCTTTGGCAAAACATAAGTGCCTAAGTCTCACTTTATACACCCAAGTCCTTTTTAGTCTATAGCATCAAGTGTCCAGATCGGTTATTTTTAATCCCTAAATTTTAAGATTAAGTAGATAGGGGATAACTGCAGAGTTTACCCGTGCTGCGGATATCTCCACTTTTGCACAGCTACGCTGTTGTGGTGCTTTCTACTCATGTTGAACGATGTGCCGAGAGCAACAACTTGTAGAGTGCATAAGACTTCACAAAGGTGTTTGTTTCAGCTTTGGTTCCAGCACTGGACATTTAGCCATCTGAAATCCACCAGGGTCATGCAAAAGCATAAGCCTATCCTCTCTCTGGTCTGTAATGCCTGGAAATAGCTCAGCTTCAATGCTTATGCTGCAGAGGAAGGTCTCCAGCTTCCAGGTTACTTCGGGCTGACATGCTCCTTTGAGAAACAAGCTCTTTCCAGGGGTATCGGAACAGCAAGGCGAGGCTCCTCCATCTTCTGCATCTTGTTCCATCAAGTACAAGGGAATCTGGGCATGCAAATTACATAAAGCTAAGTTAAACTCTTCATTTTGATATAAAATAAAAGAATAAGGGATTCTTAAGTCAGCCATCAGAAGCTGTACTTTAACCTATCATTTTGATGTAATACAGGCAACTGCAGACACAGGGAGAAGAAGAATGCAAGTAAAGTTTCGCATTTCCAGTCTTCCAGGAAAGAGGCTATATCATGAGGACTTAATACTGTATCATCATGTTATGCTGCAATATCACCAAGTTGGTAACAAAATGCTGCAAGTTTGGTACATGCTGAGGCCTGAATGCAATCATCCATCACAGCTCAAAAGAACCTGCAAAATTAATGTCTATTCAGTGGTGCCTTCATCCAAACACTCCAGTAGACAGCTAATAGTGACATACTGCATGCGAAAAAGCTCTGGTCTACATGCTGGGGTCTACCGCATACAGCAATATTCTCATTTCAGTGCAAATTTGCTCTTTGACTTCCAAATAGACAACACACAACTTCATCCCTAAACCTACTTACACATAATAAACCATTTTGAGAACACTACTGTCAGACTACACCCTGCTGTGGAGCGAGCTGAGAGATAGTTCGTTTTTCCTTATACAAAGCTTCACTGACTAATACCTCATTTTTATTTTTATTTTTTTTCCTTTTGTCTTTGCCTTAATTCCATGTAGGAGTGCATTAGCCAGGTTCAGTATGAAAATCATTCAGCCTTCTCTTACATATAGCCCACCTCGTTTGTTTTTTTAGGGTGACTCTGCTGACACTGCGCTCTTACCCTGCCTTTAGCAGGGCTACCAGGCTTCTTCCTCAGTCACAAGAATGCTGCTTAGTCTGTCAGCTCAGGATGTTTGTGGATGTTACTGTTAGAAGCTTTTTTTGCAATGCTGACTTTAGTCTTCTTGTAGAAAACCCGATGTACTTAAGTCAGATAATCTTGCTTTCCCCATCCATTCCCCCTTTAACACCAGAAGTCTGCAACTCAAAGGAAAACTGTACAATTTCGCACAAGGAAAGAGAGATGCAAAGTCAAACCAGGAGGAGAGCTAGGCAGTTTCTTTGTTCCTTGCTAACAGTTTAAACCCACCTCCTTCTCCAACTTACTTTTCCACCTGGCTTGAGCAGAAGGGCAACACCAAGTGCACAAACACGCCTAGGAATTGCTGCAGGTTTGTCCCATCTCCCTTCAAAGTTGCCTTTGGACATGAGGAGAAACCAGATATTAGGGACGTTCCTTTACTCATTGCACAGAACATGCAAACTAGAAAGACTGGCTATAACTGAGTAAGATACATATAGTATGTAACACTGAATACTGATTTCAGTTTAGAGCCTCATTCATCCCAGGGACTCAAATAAGCCGTTCAAAACTGTAGCAACTCCCCATTTTCTCCAGATACCGTCTCTTTGCCTGTATCCTTCTTTAGGAAGGGATTTACAGCACTGAATCCCAATGTTATTTCAACTTTAGGAAGGAACAGGAAGCTTGGCAGACACTGCCACCACATGTTGCCAACTCCGCATTTGAATAGCGAGAGGTGTCTCTCATAGCTGGGGGGGAATACGGGTCTAGGTTTCTCAAAGATTTGTCTTTAAGATATTTGGGAAGGGGGGTGGGGGTCATTATGTCTTTTGGTCTTTTCCAGTAAGCCAAAACCCTCATGCTTTCTTTCTTCTCTTTCAGTGTCTTTTCTTGTCTGTCATCTCTAAAAATCCCATCACTCCCAAATTAATTCTGTGCACCTTTTCAGGGAGGGGAGAAGGGTGAGATAAGCAACAGCCCAAGGAAGAAGCTCAGATTCTGAGAATTATCCGAATGCCATCCCACAGAAATACACCAGCATGTCTGAGGGCCACTCCGGTGTCCCTGCCCTGCCACAAGGAAACAATTTTTTAACCCTGGGAAAGAAGGTGATGGGAAGTAAGTATAGTTCTGGCTGCACCGAGCGATGGGGAATTGCAAGCTCTAACTGGTTCACCCCTGTGCGGTTAAGGCATTTCAGTGTGTGTGGTTTTAACAGCTCTAAGCTGCTGTTGCTTGAGAGGTAATATTCCATTTACATCCAAGCTATAAAGTTCTGGCAACAGTCCCCTCTGTTTATAACAGTTAGGGACTAGGGCAGATATTCTTCTCTCTAATGGGGAAAGGTCAATATTTTTTATACTGGTTTTGTGATTTTTTTTTTTTTAGTATTGCAAAGAAAGCACTTTAAATCTTTGTCTATTGCCTGAATGAATTAGGGTATAATATAGGACCACCCTACAAGCATAGCTAGATGGTTGCCATTTTTCAGTATTTTCCCTTAACTAGTCTCTTAGGAATATGTGTGAATGAGAATAGATCATTCTTGCTTCAAGTAATTCAAACCATATTCCCAAGTCTTTAAACACATCCAGCAGGAATCCAGCTGGAGCTCCCCACAGCAACTTGCAAGTCATTCAGTCACTGCGAAGGCCAAGAAACATTTGTAGTGGCAGAGCAAGATAATAAACTCTGTAAACTTTTACTGATAGCTACATTTCAGAAGAGAAAGAAGGGAAACAAGTACCTCAAGGAATGACAGAATGAAAGCACCTGAGAACTATCATGAAAATCTCCCAGCTCAGAAAGAAACTCTGCTCACCTGCCTTTAGCAGCCAGAGGAAAAAAAAGTCATTTGCACATCAGGAAGAATTTTCTGCAGGAAACAGTGTGTGTGGACAGTCAATGGACTAACGACAGGATACATGTCTTTAGCTGTTTCCAGAGGATGAGGAAGGAAACCCCAATTTCTTCCCCAGAAGACCCTGCTCCTGGATATGGCTGAAAACAGGGAATGCCTAGTGAAATCCACTGTGACTTCCCACAGAATTCCTTGCAGGATGTCTCACCTCTGGGAAGAGATTCACACTTACGGAGGTTTCATAGGGTTGTTTTGTTTGTTTGGGTTTGGTTGTTTTTTTGTTTTTTGGTTTTTTTTTTTAAACACAGCATTCACTTCCTTTTTCTATCCAAAGGATAAACTAGAGAAACCGGGGAGAATTTTGTCTCAAGAGGTGTGCCCTCCCTTCAGTACCCGTATCCACACGGCTCTCACCGATACTCATTTTAGCCAGACTACCCTGAACGAATATTGAACAGTCCTACGAGAACTGGTCTTCTCTCTTTAGAGGGCAATCTGAGACCACAGAAATGTTTGTATTCAACATTCTTCGGGAGATATTGAGGAGTTGAGACAGTACAAAGCCAGATGTGGCCCTGAAAGGTATTCATACTATTACCTTCTCAATGAAAGAGTCTGGCACAACTAAATTGGGATAAAAACTCTGCAAAGCTGTGCTTGGAAAGGCTTTACTCCCTTAGGTAGAATTGCTGGCAAAGGAGACCACTTTTTCCATTATTTTAAAAATGTTATACATCTAACCTTAGATCATGAAAACAAAAATAAAAATAAACCCAATCACATCGCCTTCTCATTCCTTCTGGTCTATTTTTACATGTTTCTTCTTGTTATGGCAAGGACACTACTTTTGCTCTAACTCAGATGTGTCAAAGTACCTTCCAGATTTTTATGCTTTTCAGATAAATTCTTAACCTGTAACTTGGAAAGGACAGCTTCTCACCAAGTTCTCTTGAAACCTTTACAACACCCCATTCAATATTCCCAAGCCCTTGCCCTCACTACACATACAGATTGCATACAGAGTTGGCTGTCACCTTGGAAGTGCTGGATTTTCCTTCTGTACCTGTTGCTGCAACACTCCCTCATTTTACCTTTTGCTAAAGCCTTTTGAGCGAGCACAGAATGTTTTCGTGGGAGTCTTGCTGGACCTCATGGATGTGGGATGACTGTTTCTAAGGAGTACATGGCACGTTCATTGTCACAATCCATTTTAAATCTACAAAATCCTTTCCCTGGGAGCTTAGAGGAAAACAACTGTATGCAACAGGAGTGCACTAAATTGGACCAGCCCAGAAGGACATTCCCTGTAACATTTATCTTAAGTCAAAACAGTAATCAATAATATTAAGAAAAACAGAAAAGTGGACAGCTGATTTCTATTTAACTGATTAGTTTGGAAAATACTGTATGAACTCAAACTGCAGTAGGGACCTGGAACCAATACAACCAGATGTAGAAGCAACAAAGTAACAAACAAGTATAAATTTATTTGTATTAGTATAAGAATTGGCAAATTTCAGCCCTGGTTTAGGTCAACTGAAGTAGATTTTCACCCATAGATTTCCCTGACTCCTTGCACGCTCTGTGAGAAAGCAATGTATTCTTTCCTAACATCTTTGCATACAACAGTGTCATTCCTCAGACACTGACAAAAATGTAACACTCACGGAAAAGCAACATGTGGTACAAGACCTGGAAAAATTCAGATCAGCAACAAAATTTATGGTTTTTGATCAGTTACAGTGATAAGCTGTGTAAAACTACATGTATGAAGGGGGATGTCAGAGAGACAAGTTTTTGGGATAGGTTGATTCTAAGGGAGAAGGAGAGAAAAAAAGAGCCCTAGTTCATCTTTTCTATAAATCCTCCTGAAAGAGGCCACATGCAACCCACAAACACAGGGTGATTACCTCCATCATAAACTGAGAGCCTAACCCCTATTAAACACATGAGAGATCATTTAAGTCTGTGCTATCGCAGGTCCCAGATCATGCATCCCTTTCACACACGGTTCAGGCACTCTGAAGTGCCTTCTTCCTTCCTGCTCTCACCACTGTTTAAGACTGTTTTGCATTGATCATTAAGAGCTTTCTTACAGTCAGGCTAGATATAACAGCCAGCAAACCGTTCTTCATTTTGTAGCAGATCTTGTAACTTAATGCTTGCACCCATAGTACTTACCCTTCCCAGGTTTTTTCTTACATAAAACCACCATGTCCCTTTTCAGATTCTATCAGGTTAAGCTACAGTTTTATGCTTTGACAGGATACACGCACTTTTCCTCATTTTTTTTTATAACCTTCTCTTTTTTATGGCTGTGATGAACCAGAGCTGTGCACATATCCCAAGCTAGGTCAGCCCAAGATTTGTGCATACTGTGCTGGT
Source organism: Pluvialis apricaria (assembly GCA_017639485.1). NCBI lineage: Eukaryota > Metazoa > Chordata > Aves > Charadriiformes > Charadriidae > Pluvialis > Pluvialis apricaria. The sequence continues at coordinate 30,717,608 of CM030014.1, forward strand.
CATGCTTCCCTTTAGCATCCTGGAACCGTAATTTTTTTTTTTTTAAATAGGTAACAGTGGTCATTGTTGAACAGACTATACCTGGAATCTTTTTCTTCTCTCCTTTCCAACTGAGGAACCGACACTCCCGGCCTATAGCAAAAATTCTCATTAGTATTTTGTAACTGATTGAATATGCATTTTGCACTGATATTTAATCTTACTTTGCTGGTTAAAGCAATCTTTTTTTTAAAAATCATATTCAAAACTTAATTGCATTGCAAATTGTTTCAAATTGATCATCCACAAATCATACTAATATAGCCCAAATCTTTCTGCCAAAAGCATTGACGGACATACTAAATACAATACCAAGACCTGTTCTTGCAAGTCTTCAGAAGTCAGCACTTGTTTTGTTTGGATACTTGCAGTATCCAATCTAACAGTTCCCATTACAAAACAGTCTCTTAAGCTGAGATCTTACCCATGTTGGAATAATCTAGAGATTTCCTTTGTGGTTCCACATCAGATAGTTCCACAAAAACCGTATGGATTGGATCTCCTGCATTTACTTCCTCTAAAACACAGATGATCACAAGTAATCATCAGCTTATTTAACATCGTCATTTCTTGCTTACTGCCCAGTTCCCTCTTTATAGCATACTTTGCAGAAGAGGGATGTACTTACAGCTCTGCTTGCTACAGATGCATGAGTTTCCTCATTTACTTGTTTTCCATGTTAAATATGGTACTACATTACGTAGTCACTAATCATATAGTAACAGTCCTAAATTAACATACTCCTTAAAATGTTTTCTGCTGCCCTTGTGCATCACGTACCTTTTTTCAGAATTTTGGACAGATGATCAAGTCTCAGAACAGACTGCCCTGAATTTTGTTTACACTCCAGACACAATAATTTCAATATTTTCATCCTCAGTCTCACTACACAAAACCACAGAATGGTAGAGGTTGGAAGGGACCTTTGGAGATCACTCAGAGCAGGTTCACCCACAGCGGGGTGGACAGGAACACATCCAGGCAGGTTTTGGATATCTCCAGAGAATGAGACTCCCCCACCTCTCTGGGCAGCCTGTTCCAGTGCTGTCACCCTCAAAGTAAAGAAGTTTTTCCTCATGTTGAGATGGAATTTCCCGTGTTCCAGTTTGTGCCCGTCACCCCTTGTCCTGTCCCTGGGCACCACTGACAAGAGTCTGGCCCCATCCTCTTGGCACCCGCCCTTCAGATATTGATAAGCATTGATGAGACCCCCTCTCAGCCTTCTCTTCTCCAGGCTAAACAGATATTCTAAGGGTCTGCTGCAGGAGCAAGATTAGGAAAAGCTCTGAGGAAACACTCCCTTGGGTAGAAATCTACCCAGAATTAGCAGTAAGTTTTACCATCTGGAGATTGTCTTTGAAAGCTTTAGTTAACTTCACACAATTCTATCATTAACAAGTATCTCTGCATTAGTGAAACCAGTCTTAAAAGCATCCCTTGAAATATTCCATCTAAAATACTCCATCCACAAAACCAGAAGGTCCTCCTCTCCAGTACATCTTCCACAGTTCAATACACCATTTTGTTTGCATCAGTTTGCTCTTCAGAACTAGATTTCTGTTTGGCATTTCCTGCCTTTGACAGAAGTTATGCAAGATAATGGTGTTCTGCATCAGCACAAAGCACACTGGCTGGCAACAGTGCCTAGAAGATGAGAGGAGTATTTGTCTTCGGAAGTACCTTTTTATTTTAGAGTTAAGCACATTACCAAATTCAAAGGCTTTCTTTTGTGAAAGAGATCATTGTTAAACCTCACATGCTTTTAGGTTGCATCTATGTCAGACTACATTGCTGCATTACTACCCAGCCATAACTCAGTTAGGACTTTAAACATACCTTCATTTTACATACATACTTTTTGTCCAGGGCAAGCTTCATACAACCCCTCCAGGAAAAGGGGTTGTAAAGCAGCACGGGTGTCAAAACATCCCCAAACACTTCACCTGAGCTCCGCCCTGCCAATCTGCTTCTTCCAGAGAGTCAAAGTAAAAGATCAATTACAGTTATGTCTGTTAGAGGCATAATTTCAGATATGTCAAGGATAAGCACACTGGTTGCCTGTGCTGATTGCAGAAGACTGATCACCTCTAAGCCTGGCTGACCCAGAAGTTAGAAAATCTCAGAAGCAGAGCAAGGTAGGTCAGGTCACATTAACACCTACTGAAAGAAAAGAAAAAAGTTATCACAGATGTGCTGTTTTAATGGAAATTTTGAAATAGTTCGGAATAGCTGAAAGAATCAAATCAGAGCCATCAAGCCTGGCTTTACATTAGTGGCTGCAAAGGATTCAGTTCTAGACCACACACTGAGGGTAAAACACACAGCACACAGCCACCACCAAACAAAATCTAAGTATATATTTGCAGAATGATTTCTGAGGACAGACTTCAGATCAAATGCCTACTGCTGAGAGACAGGATACCAAATAATGTTTCACATTCGAGGACTTGGTTATAACTGCACATGCAATTAAGTCTGAACATTTTAAGGAATCACTGCTCTTCATTTTTGTCAGCAGTGGCTTGTGCTAGCTGGCACTTTAAATGGACACGAGTTTTCTGATCACGAGTTACTGAATCGCAGTTGACAGTGATGCTTAGCTGCACAAAGGTAACGGTATTCAAACCCAGCTGCAAGAACACATCTGACTAATTTAAGTCATCCATGACCCCTCCAAAAAGAACATACTATAGGTACAGTACAGACACATTTTCAGCTACTATAAAATGGCACAAGATAAAATGATTTACTGGGATCTCCTAATGAATTGCTTGTTTTTAATCTCAACTGTCCAGGCACTGATATATACCAATAATAAAAAAATTAAAAGGCTAAAAATAGTGTACAGTTTAGCACAGAAAGCAACATTTGAATAGAAGCACATCCTTTTAATTTGCTTTAAAGTTTAAAGCAATTCAAACAAAAAAGTTCGCTTTTACAGAATAAATGCACATCGTTTACAGCCAACTACATGTATGCAATAATAATAGCAAACCTCACATGAACACTGAAGTATTCTCAAACTGTCATTTGTGAGTGTTTAACGATGACTCCGAGGGCATAATTATGTTCACATATGCAGGGTAGGCAGACTCTTAAACAGAATCAAAAACTTATATAACTGAGTCTTAACAGACAGAAAGTTGAAAAAAAGCAGTACATTTACCTAGGCACACTTCAGTGTTCAGCTTGTTTTCCAAATTTAAACAGCTTAAACAGGAAGCAACATTTATAGAGGCTTTCCAATCTTTTGTCTCTGGAAGCATTCTTTTAAAATGTACAGTCTGAGGAATGTTACAAATGTCATAAGAACAAAAACAGAATAGCAGAAACTGTCATTAACAAACACCTCAATCAGAAAGAATATATGGAGTGCATGATGTAAACAGGGAACTAGATAGATGACAATGTCAATATACAAGTGGACAGGCCGATGTTTCAGTTACAATTAAAATCAAAAAACTCCATAAATCCCTAGTGTGTAAACCTACTTAAAACATCATATAGGCTAGCGGATCAGAAAATCAGACAGAAACAGCAGATGTCTCAGTCAGTTTGAAGGCTGGGCTCAGCCCTCGCAACACACAACGCGCGCAGCTCTACAGAGAACGAATGGGTAAGAGAGGGGCTGTGAAACGTGACGGCACTCACTGAAGTCTACTCTTCACCGGCTTTCCAAACTTGGACCGCTCTTGCCATGTGCCCCCAAGACGGCACAGGCCCTGGGGGACAGCAGCGCACTGTAACAGGCCGAGCCGGCCAGGCGCTGCCAGAGGAGCCCCGGTTCCCTCTGAAGAATGCATCCTCCAGTGCCATCTTTTGACTCGTTCAGGAAGCTGCAGTCTCACAGCATTTCCCAAATCTAACTGCTCGCCGAGTGAAAATTTTAACGGCTTGCAATAACGTTTAAGTTTCATCTAAGCAAGGGAAATATGTGGAACTAATTAATTACTGAGAGTTTTTCAGACATCCAAGACCTTTGCCTCTAGCACAGAAAAGTGTGACATAAATACATTACATTCAAATATAAATCAAGATGACCATCTCAGTTACAAGAAAGTTTAAACACACTCCTTTCAGTTCTGTATTTAAGGATATTACTGAATGTAGCATCTTCTTATTCCCTTTGAATTTTTATAATAAATATCAAGAAAACTACATAAATAATTTAAAGATCTTTGGGAAATATTTCAGAGGTAACTTTGTATGTACTGGTAGTTCAAAAATAACACAAAATCCCAAGAAACTTTGGGTTTATATTTTGTTATGTAAAGCAAGCCAAAAAGAAGATCACCCCTGAAGTTTAAAACATTGCTCAAACACCCATTAAAAGGGTGGATAAGCAGCTGATGGTCTATTTTAAGCTGTTGTCTCCCATATTCAATTGTCCTTGTTAACATTTTCTACTTCACGACTCCAGAGTGTCTGCTCACCCAGACAAGGCACACACACGGTACCCAGTGAATTTACCCAGCAAATTAACAGGGCATGAACATGTAAACCAAGGGAGAATGTATCCAATAAACAGAGAAGTCTCACGAAGCCTGGGCTAATCCAAGTGTTAATTGTATTCATGAACTCCAATATTGTCTTTGCCAATTCACATTTTCGCTATGACTGAATAATCTGGATGGTCTGAAGAGTAATCCACTTTCTACAGAACAAAAATTACAGTAAATAGCTATTCCTGCACTTGGTTGAGTTATCTGAACAATAGCATCACAGCAAGACTTAAGTCAGTCATGAATACTCCAGATTTCTCCTAGAAAGATAACTAGAAAAAGCCCATTATAGCATGCATCTAAGCATTCCCCTCGCTTCTTTAAAACAATCAAGTTCACCCTTGTGGGCACATCACAGACCACACTCTGCCTTTAAGAAGGTAAGCTAACATTTTCCAAAGGGAAGGAAGTTAAAACAGCCTCCGCTGCAAGGTTGCTGCACATAATATAGGTGGCTTTTAGAAGTATCAGCAATTAGTAGAGCAAATTACATGAAGTACTCCGATACTTTGACTTTGTGTGGAGAACATGACAATGGTCAAAATAAAGGAAAGCAAATGAGAAGAGTTCAGACTGATTGTTCTGTAAGCTTCAAGCTTTTACATACAGCCTACAGAACTACTGCAACAAAGATGCTATAGATCTACGGCATAAAATGTTTTATCCTGCACAGCTCACATGGAAATCAAACCACGTGCTTTGTTTAAAGACAAACTGCATGTTTTGAACATAGTTTTATTACAAACAACAAGAGGAAGAAAAGTCATGAGCCCTAAGAAGGCCACAAAGTGCATAAGGAGTCATTCATAAAATAAAGCCATTGCACACAATGCACAGTTTAAGTGAACTGAAGTACCACACTGGAAGAGTTGATAGCACAGTTCTGTCCACACCAGTGTAGCAGCATTTATATGTAGAAAGCTATTGCCCCAAATTTATAATGATCATCTTCCTCATAAGGATCACTGATGCAGACCGAGAGGGTACTCAAGGTGCAGATAAAAACTGTTTGGAAAGCTGGACAAGTTCTTGTAACATGAAACTTCTAGTTTTTCACACTCCATCTGTATGGTTTGGGAAAACCCTGTAAATTATGACAGAATAAACTAGCTAAGCCTTGGTGCTGAATGCAACACGTTGTTCTGTAAGCCAATTGGAAAACAAAAACCAATGCCTGAGTATTCAGACAATTTGGAGGACAAGGTTATACTGTCAGTTGCAGTTCTGTACACAGGCTCAAGTTGGAAGAAGTGATACAGCAATTATCAAGGGGAATGCTTACAAGAAAGTCTCAATTACAGTTTTCTCCATTGTTCTGCACAGAGGCTGTCTGTACTGAAAAAAAAATCTACCACAACTTCTACAGTTTTATGCTTTCTGGTCGCCTTAGCTATGGTGATATGTGTTCTTCCCCTACACTCCCATACAGATACTGGTAATACAAGTCAGGCTTTGCCAGACATTTTAGGGTAATACAGCTTGTTCTTCGGTAGAATGAAACTATTTGAGTTAATCCTGTCTTCACAAATGGCAGGCTGGACTAGTTGAGATTTCTCATCACATTAAGAAGCCTTTACAAAGCTATGAAGTAGCATTCAGCAAGTTCTTCCTTAGCTGTGTGAGTGACCTGGCAGGGTGTCAAGGAAAAGTCATGATATTGGAGAATGTTACACAGGTCTCTCTTGCTTAAGGAAGGCAACGTTCCAGAAAAGAAAAAGGATGAGGCAGCAGAACTTGAAATCCACTTACACCAATATCGAGAGATTGATAACCTGAAGAGTTCAACAATCAGATCCTCTCTCACTAACCTACAACACTGCTCAAACTTCAAAGAAAAAACAAGTATCACCTTTTTAGTGAAGAAATAAATCTGTTCTGGGTCCCTGCGCCATATTTTGTCTTGAGGTAGCAACATGGAAAGCTTTACACACTGACTACTACCTCAGTCTCTATGAATCTTCAGAGCAACTGAATGGAAGCTTCAGGTATGGAAAGGTATGAAAGTCCTGTCTTCCCCATTCTTCCAACAGGTTACTGTGCAGTAAAACAGAACAAAAAGGATGTAGTTGAGAGCAACCACTAAGAGAAGTGAATAAGGCTGCCCAAGAGTGTATTTTATGCCCCCTCCCTCACCCATCAGGTCTCTGAAGATGACTGAATGGCCTTGTCTGAATTAACAGATGAAAAGAATATAACAATTTTGAATTAAGGGATGTATAAAGGCATACCCTAAGGGGCAGTTCCCATTTGTCACATTGCCAAGAGACCATACAATAAGGCAGCAAAATTATTCATAGTTGCCCACAATCAACCTTCTGTTTTGTCCATAACTGCATGTTCCTCATATAACTTTCCTTTTGCCCACCACATTGGCACTGACATTCAGTGGTCCACTCCAGTCTTTCAATCTTCCACCTTCTTCTAGGAAGCCCTGTCACGCTGCTATCCATCGAGCAAGTAGACTACCACTTCATAGGTTGACATCATGATAGCCGTGTTTGGAATCTGTCTGATCAGATGCATAGTTAAACCTCGGTAGAGGGATCCATACCCTTCTTCTCGCACAAGCAAAGATAATGTCTGGAAGAAAGATCTGTACTTTGTTCCCTCTTCTCTTAGTCTTGTTCGTACAACCTCTGTACAAAGAAAACCACATATGGTTATATTCACCACTTTTCATTATCTTTCTCAGAAACCAATTAGTGATTTTACATTACAACATTTCCCCCTCCCCAAGTTTTCAGTCTCAGAAAAAACTCATTAAGAAGTGTGGAGGAATACAGAGAAGCAAACTAAGTATGTGTAAGAGGAGAACAAGTTACATTTTTGGGCAGTATTAGATATCTGACTAAGCAAGGAAAGTTCATTTGCTTAGTTAAAAATCCAGAATAGGACTTTGGGCTTCTGTTTTAGCTTGAAAGCTGGCACAAATGAAGTACTCAATCCATTAACACACTTAATGTATACACAACTACTTTGCAGGAAAACTACATGCAACTGGAAAAAATCAAACCAGACAGGCTGTTTTCCTAGAAAGGGGACAAGAACTTGCTGGTAAATTATACGAAACTGCTGAGTATATAGGGAGATTCGAAGTGAAAAAAAGACCTTCTTTTTAAGTACTTTGGACCATACCCTGGCAAACCCTTTGAAAAAATAAAACATTGCCTAAGGAGAGGCCATGCTAGATATCCACTTAAATACTTCCATTTCTGAACACTATACTATACTCACATTGACTCACTGAATGTGATGCGAAAAGCTTTAGACAAAGAAATAGTTCTTGAGCAAGTGAGCCAAAGTCTGCTACAAATATCACTCAAAAGACTCCCTTCGATCCCTTTGACTCAGGCTCTCAGCTGTACATGCCCCACTTACCATGGGGATATGCTATTGATGTTGCACAAGTTTTAGAAGTGGCAGCAGCCATCATCATTCTAACAAAGTCCGAAGCTTCTTTTGCCGATTCATCCTCAGTGTCCATGGCAGAAGCAGTCTTATACTCCAGTAGTTTCCTCTTGATACTCTCATAAATAACAAAATGAATAACAGTCTCAGATATGCCTGCGTAGGATGCCGACATTCCTCTGTAAAAGCCTTTAATACCATCTGATCGATAAACTTTTCGGACACATTCAAAAGCACTCATTCGCTTTTCTCCACGATTCCTAAAAAGGAGAGAACAAGACAGACATCAAGCTGGTGCAACTTGAGACTGGAAAATAATTAAACAGTTTTGCTTGAGTGACAAGAGAACTTAGGAAACATCTCACACTTATGCCGAGGGGCTCCATTTCAGATACATTTAAGAACACACAACCTGAAGTGAAAGTCTCAAAGGCCTTCAGCACTAAACACAGGTGAAGCATTACACTGAATCCAAGCCAAACTTCATATGGTGACTAAAGAAGAAATATCACGTAGACAAGTTGAACAGCTCTAGGCCTCTCCAAGTATTATATAATAACGGACTAAATCACTTGAAAAGAGACTCCCACATGAACTCTAAATGTCAATGACTCACGAAAAATGACCATTTTCTTCTGCGTACTGAGAGTGGATTTTTCCCTAAATTTTGCTTCAGATATTTCCATAGCATAGCAACTACCCATCCTGTTCCAGAAGCGCAGGTTTTGCAGTACAGCCCAAACTAAACAATTCTATGACTATATGGCTGTAAGGCATGCGAACATGAAAGCAGTCGCTAAGAGTTCAAGCAGCAGGCCTCACAGCATCCCAGCTATCAGCAAACAACTAGGATATCCAAAGGGAGCATACCAACCAATATAACACATATAGCTTTTATTTGATTCAATTAAGTCACTGCTGATGTCAAGGAAAATGCTCATTAGACGTGACTGTATCAACCAATATTTGGTAAATAAAATCTTATTCCCATTTTTAACTTGCTTAAACTGATTTGTGCATATTTAAATACTTAGCATACTATACACAGCTATACACAACCATTACGAAACTATACAAAACATGCTTCACTGCAGCAGCAAGTGCTGCCACTGACAGGCATATGGATTCTGCCAGCAGAGGTCTCCCAAGTGAGCAAATTACACAGAATAAAACAGCAAATAACCTTGTAAGAAGTTATGGTAACTCATATCGCTACTGTGAAAGCACAACAGCCAGTGGCAGTAGCTATTATGCAGGTAGAACGAGGGATCACTAGACGGCAGAATTTTAAGTCCTCATGGTTTGAACCTGCAATGCAGATGGCTATGAAGTAAGGTACCAGTACCAAGCACAATTAAGAGAAAGTGGGCAGACATAGCTGCGAATGAGATCTTGAGTAAGCTAAGTGGTAGATGCTGCAGAGGACTGGGGGCTGGTGCTGTTCTGCTGAGAGGCCAAAGAGTCAAAGAACAACTGGTGAGAAGAGCAGTTGGACCTACAGCTGCCAGCCCCGGGGCACCCCAATCCCCACATCCCAGGTACACCTGGATGGGTGCACTGACACAAACTGCTGTAAGAGTTTGTTCTTCTGATGTGCAAGATGCACAACCTTGTTGTGAAGGCCAAAGCAATTTCATGCCTTCTCCAGCTCTTACTGGGATCAGTGGGATTTTTGAGAACTTCAACAGAAACAAGATCAGGCCAGGATAACCCCACAAGACAAGCGTTTTTATGCCTCTAGTAAGAGTTGAGCTAGAAGAGCTGAGAATGCAGCATGTGCTAGATTAGCCCATGTAATTGCAGTGTCCTGCACAAAGGCAGAAGGTACTTCCTTCTTCAGGTCTCCCACATGAACAATGTGCTTGATATAATGTACAGAAGTAACGTGCACAAGCAATCCATAATTTTCCCCGATTTCCTTAAATCCTTACAGTTTTAGCAATTTAACTGATTAATCAGTGAAAAACAAGCAGAGGCACAACATGCCATCAGATTGCACATAGCACCAAAACCCCCTTGGAATTAGTCATGGTAGTATCACTGCAATCGTATGGTGGCATCACAAAATATCTCCCAGTAAAACTAGTTCTGGAATATATTTACTATGGTCACCTTGCAGCTGACAATATACCCGCTGAGAGGAAAAATGCTAATATGCACTTAATACAGAAAGCCCAACAGATCTCCAAAAGAGGAGTATGTGGCTCATTAATGTATTTAGGATGGCTGAAAAAAGAATTTTATATTGCATGCTAAGTTTTCAGTAAGGAAGTCTACAAAATGAACAAAACAGTTGCATCGAGACACATGCATCATATCAGTGTCTCCCTAGAGTTTTAAATAGATAGGAATATATTCTTCCTTTCTCCTTATTTGCATAAAATTTTACTTGTTTACAACTTTTGTAATAACAGTTTCTGTAAGTGATTCTGTAATAAGTCTAAACAATTTCTATTGACTATCTTGCATTAAGATAATTCCTATGTTTGGATCCATGAAAGCAGTCTTCCCTTTTTATAGTAGACTAGAGCTCACTGTATGTAAAAAAAGCCAGGATGTTTCAGGCATTTTTTTTTTTTTTTTAAAACTTTTGCTAAAATACTTAAGTCCTTATTTTAGGGATGTTTAGCTCAACAGCTAAAAATAGAGACAATGTATTACTGAAGGAAAAACATAAGCATATGGTTGGTAGAACATTATTTTAACAAGACTGTAACCTTGTAATTAATTCCAGATTTGCTAGCGAGTCTGCTACAGTGCATCAAGCATGTCTTAGAACACGGAGATTAAAATAGAGAAAAATGATAATGTAACTTGTAGCTAGATCAGCATCAACTTTCTAATTCAAAACATTGGCTATATAAAGAATCATTCAATTTTGGGATGCAGAACAGATTCACAACATTTAAGTGAAGTCTTATCACAGCAGTGAGATTTCCCATTGTCACTAGTAGATTCTTGTATTAAGATTCTTACCTTGCATCAAGCTGTAATCGTGTCTTTACTAGCCAAATGGGATTAGTTGTTGTGATCGCAGTAAAACCTAAAATATTTAAAACGAAAAGTTAGATGTGATAGTATCATAAGAGCAACTGCATCTAAGTTCAAAATGCACATGGTAAGGTACAATGGATGCAAAAACTCGGACTATACTGAATTTTAGAAAGTACCCATTGAAGCTCTTGGCTGTATGGATTCATAGAATATCAGTAAATAAACATTTAGTTTATTTATTAATTTTACATTAATATTGAGTAAGCTTGATTCTTAGCAAGAGACGCCCCATGTAAAATAACCCCAATTGTGTACATTTCTCTGCTTACCTAATAACACCAACCCTGTTTTGACACCATAGAACAGCAAAACTAGCTAGACTAATATTAGCCAATTTGGAAATCACATCAATAAGAACACACTGCAGATACAGCTATAGCAATTTGAGATAGTATAAAACATTGTGTCAATTTAATTTGCTACCTGAAATACAATCCGAGTTTAAAAGCATGCAGACTGAATAAATACTACTTTTGGTGCAGTTAAAAGGCACGTATTACTGTAAGTTAAGAGACCTTTTAATTCTGAACTATAAAGAGCAGTTAAATTTGAGCACTAATGTTTTATTTAGTATTCAAAGCAGAGATAATTGGTTGGCCCAGGAATACTTCTACGAGGATATGAGTGTTTAAATTGTTAAAGTAAATAGTATGACTTCTAACTATCCAGACAGACAGCAACTATTCGGGCCTGCATAAGGGCTAAGGGTTAAAGCTTTGATTTTCAGTCCACTAAAGAAAAAGAAAAGGAAGAAAAAGAGAAAAGGAAACAAATTTTAAAAAATAAAGGAAAGAAGAATCACTCTTACTTCCACACAACCGTGGAGAGAAAGAGAGCAGAGTGAAAGGCAGCTCTGAAAAAAAATAAAACATCTAGAGTTGTAATACCACACGTGCACCATTAATGAGGTGACATGTCTGCAGGAGAGAAAAGGAAAAGGGAAGAGCTGGAACATGGCCAGGCAAGAAATGATAAATTTAGACACTTGCTTTCTAAGTGACACACATCACTTGTATATCACTACAAAGACATGCTGCCCTCCTGCAAGGGAATGGACTGGGGTTGTGGGAAAGCAACAAAGAGCTATCTTGCTCAGTGCACATCTGGGGCACAATACTTATACAGCGAACAGGCTATCGATAAGCTTGCTCATGGAGATCATTAACAGCTTACATAAATATATATATTTAGCAGAACTGCTTGCATACGTGTTACTTCTGTTCAATCACAATCTAGGTTTACATTGCACACAAATGACTGCAATACTTGGAGAAATGCCAGGGGATCTTAACTGTTTTGTGGTTTGTTCTACCTCCCACCCCAAATCTTAAATAGGTCATCAGGATTTTCAGTTACAGTTCTAAAGACACACTATGAAGTTTAGCAGCTACTAAGATTTAGCTATATTTCTGTGCCAAAATAGCAAAACCACATTAGGGATTTCAGTTTAATCTTTTGATTAAATAGTTTTTTAAACTGACTCAAACCTCTTAACTAAATAACTTCCTGTGAATTCATTGGGTAGATAAAGGTTTGGATTTGGCTTTTTTTCCTGATCCATCTTCCCCCCCCATGTTTAGGTACATACATACACACATGTATGTATGTAGGTATATACATACACACAAATCCTAACAAGCCAAAAGCGTCTTTTATCTCCATTTCATGTAGGCATATAATTATGTAAAGACTCAAAGCATCAGGGAACTCTTCTGCCATAACAAGGCACAGGATGTTTTTAAAGCATCCTGCAAAGAAGGTTCTGCAGTTCTACTAGCTACAGCTCTTCTGACCTGTCGCTTAATGCCATAGGAACTCCACTGATTCCAGCAGCACTTGACCCTGGGTTGATCTAAACTGAAAGGAAACTTGTTCTTGCATATTTTTTTTTCCTTTTTATACTAGCTTTAAGAAACCTTTAATTTTCTTTTACTTCAAATCAGTATCTTTCCATATCTACAGTGCAGTCAAGGGCACTAGGAATGCACAGGACTGAAACAAAGGCTTTTCAGTAAGGTGAGGAAAAGTAACTTCCCCTACCAACACATTTTCCAGGAAAGATGTTTCTCTAGAAACAAAACAAAATTAGCTCTTAAGTCCCTCCTAGTTCTTAATTAAAAGTGAACAAAAAAAGAGTCGTTTGCATTCCTATTTAAGTTACATGCTTTGGAATTTTGTTACTGCTAGACAGTATGTTAGTGTTACCTGCTCTGCCCTTTCTCCTTCCTATTCAACCCCCAAAAACAGTCTCTGTAGATCCTAAACCTGGAACAGGAAATGCATAGGTGAGATCAGAAGCAGAGTCTGAGTTGCAGTAGTGACCCTCTTTGCCCACAGCAGCCGTCTGGTATTTCTAGGCAGGCTTGGAAGAGTATGTTGGAAATTGCTAGTGAAGTGTGGCTGGCACAGGATGCAACTTATTCTGTCTGAACTTGCACTCCCTGGGTTGCTCTAAACATTATTTAAGCATAGCACCCCTAACAGTAGGATCAGACACCTAGCCGCATAGCCAATTTTTTTCCCTAGGGATGTCGTAAGCCTAAACAGCATGACAGTTCAAACCAAAGCTTTCAAATCAAAGAGCCTTCAATAATTCAGGTTTCAGGATGAAATGACTACAGCTTAATTCTTACAGGTAATGTAGTAAATAGAGTTAGTGGAAGAAGAAAAATAAATTAAGAATTGAGTGATGCTGACACCCAAGGAAAGCACTCCAAAACATGAAACATCCAGAATTTTGGGATCTTTGATAAGACAAGCTTTTCTTTTTAAATACAGAAAATCTGTAGCAAAAGTACTGGTTAAAAAATAAAGGTGGGGAGATTTCCAGAGCTAGTATGAAGCTCTATCAATTGTTTCCTTTTTCTCTTTTCTTTTTTTTTTCTTTTTAGAAGTCTCAGTGAACTTTATAATGCTTTACAATGCTCAATGTGTGGCATCCTCAAGAAAGATTAAGATTCCAGATTCACTAGAAATGTAGATCAATTTGGCAATACCAGAAACTCCTGCACTTTTCTGTTTTATTCTATCAAATTGTATCCCAGTTTCAGATGGAAAGAATTATCTCAATCTACTTTGAGTTATGTCAGCTACTGACAGGTAAGATCCCAGGTATTCCTATTATGCATCACATTTCAAAGGTTAGGGATATTTTTTTTTAAATCTATAAGCCAATGTAATTGATACAGACGCATGTGAATATGAAATGCTGAATTAAAATCCAAAGTAGTAAAATAAAAACAAATGAAAAGAGAAAACAAAGGGACAGAAAGGAGATTGTATACATATTAAAAAAGAAAAAGAAAAGAGGTCTCTGAAATAACGTGACAACACAGAATATCAGCTGCAGCACTTAAAAGGCAGCTCTGGGACACTGGAAAAGTAAAAGGCCTTGTTTAACCCAGTAGGGACATTCAATTAGCCAGAGCTAAGTAAAGTAGCAGCTATCAGTGAAAGGTATTTTCCACCTTTCCCTGAACTGCACAGAAAAAAAATAACTCTTAACAGAGTTAAGTAGTGATGTCTTTGCACAATGCACATCATTTGAGTTCAAGATAAAGAAAGTGAATTCCCCTTATTTTGTTTATTTAATATATATCACAAACCCAATGTGTGGTTCTTACACTAGAGGCTGCAAGAGACGCTCAGTTCAGTACTCACGAGGTTTAAGTTAGTCCATATTTCTGCAGGAAGTGACCTGCGGATGGGGAGCATGAGATGACACGATCTCACTCTTTTCACGGGAGAAATGTACAGTAAATGCCTAAAATAGACACAGGCTTTTCTGTATCATAACAACAAGCAGTGACCTCATCAGACACATGTGTACAAATCGAATCCCATTGGAAGGATTTGTGAATTAGTTATTGTGAGATCTAACTGTTTTCAGGTAAAAGTTTAGGAAAAAAAGAAAGAAAAATAATCAGAACAGGCCACAGATATTAAAATAGTTGTGTAAAATGCACTGAGTACTGAAATTTCTGCTCATTTGCAGCAGTTCAATTTTTGATCTCCAAATACTTACCTATATATCAAATTTACAAGTGAACCCTCCTTCTTCCCCACTCCCTCCCCAAATACCATTCAAAAAAGCTAGCCTTGTCTTAGCACTAAGATAGATGCCTTATGAAATCAAACTTTCTAATATCAATAATCAATGAACTAAGTATGCATTTTATTTGGTATTAAGTAACTGTGTACATACTAAAGACTTACAAAAGTGTGGTACCTCTGTAATGACATGGTACCAATTTTTAAATTTTTTTTAATTAAAAAAGTCTACACTTGGTTTGGTTTGCCAGTAGAGTTACAGAAAGAACAGCAACAGTATACAAGGCAAAGTAGTTTTGCAGCAGATTTGCAACCATGTTGTCTGAATGAGGCTATGAATCATTAAAAAGGCAAATCGGAAAGCCATACAGGAATCAAATATTTCATTCACTTCTCTACAGAATTTTTTTTTTCTGTTGTGACAAAAGAGATTAAGCGCAATGAGAAGGCAGAGTTCACAACGAATCTGAGAATTTTGCCTAACTGTGAAGTGTACAGAGATAAGCTATCTTCACACAAGCAAATATTGTCATTCTTTTAGTATGCTTCAGGTACATTCACTGTCCAAGTTTGCAAAAGAGAATCACGTGATATGCCGAGTGGTAAGCAAAAAAGATTGCGAAGTATTTCTTCATGTCGATACACAGATATTTTACATATGAAGGGTGACGTGAGTTATATGCAGGAAGCTAGCACACAGAAAGAAAAAAAACAATTTCTAATTGCATAAGGCATCAGTTACTAATATGTAGCATAATTCATCCTCCTTGGGATAAAACAAACTTAATAGAAGAACCTTAATAAATCAAAAAATACATGTTTTATCTTGAGAAGGAAGAATCAGGCCTAAAACCAAACAAAAATACTTAAAGCGCCATACCTCATTCTTGTTCCCCAAAATGCCATGTACATAAAATAATCCTTATTTAACAACGTTATCAGTCTAGCCTGAGATACTTAAATACTGTTTACTTGTATCATATATTAGTACATAAGTTGACTGAAGTTCACTACTTACAGTACTTTCATATAAAAATGTTACAGATCTTTAATTGTATTTTTGCATCATTATTGTATTTTGCAACCTACAGAAAAAGCTTTGTAAGTGCAAACACCACCTCATGCTCATTAGGTATTAAAAGCCTTTATGTAACCAAAAGGTTAAATCCAAAATAAAAAAAAAAATCCCTCATTTCAGACTGAGTTACTCAATTCCTTACTGAAACCATTGGCAGCTGCAAAAGAAAAAAACCAATACTGATTATTTTTTGCTAATGAATTAGAACTGTTTATCCACCTTGCCAATTTTGAAATCTTAAATTTCAAAGCAAATATTATTGTGATCTTCTATGTTAACCTGTTGAAGTTAACCAATTAAGAGCTCACATTTGATCTTGTCCCTGTTATTTTGCCGTTTCCTTAAGTTGATTTGCATCATATAGCAATACAAACCTTGCAGGTAAAACTGTTAATAGCTGGTTTAAGTGCATTTTCTGAAATATATTAGAATTACAAAAACATGGTTAGCACGTTCCCAAGAAAGCACTGTTAATTTTAGCTACAGTCCTTTACATATAAATCAGAATACTACCAGTAACGAGTATCAAGAAATTGTTTGTCAAAGAACCTTCTTTTAAAGCTCTTCCAGAGAATGTCTTATACAGTGCCAGGCCATTTCAAGAGAACTAAAACTGTGACCTGTAGTGTGAACCTGCACTGGGCATTCAGTTTTCCTGGCTATCTGGTTTAGGAATACAACTGCAGAACTAGGTAAGTGAGAGAAAGATAACAGCCACAGAAGTGTTCAATTTTAAAGCTAGTATACAAACATAAAAAGTCAAACAGTAATTAAGGCTCAAATACATTTACCCCAGACCTCTACAGTCATAAGTACAAATGCAAAATACCAACCTTCTGGAAAGGAAGCAAGTCAATAAGCAGATACAGAACTCCTTGAAAAACTACAGTCTGTGTCTGCAAGGACTTGGGAAAAGTCACTACAGCACATCTCCATAAGTGTTCTTTACATTATGGAATGAGGGCAGTAACTTCTGAAGACAAGAAACACTTGGAACCTTTATTTGCCTGCAGCATTGCATTATTTACACAAGTTGTCTTCAACAGGCTTGTTTCTATTACCCATACTTCCCCCCCCAATTTAAAGACATGCTTTATCCCCTTGACACAGAACTGAAGACAAGAAAAATGAATTACATAATTAGGATTTCTGGAGCAATTAACTGATTAGGATAAACTTTTCATGAAATCCCCTTCCATCTCATTCCCCATGCTGTTCACCTACAAACAAGACATTTCCAGGTGATAAAAAAATACCACATCATCTGAGCACCTTGTTTTGCCTATTTAAGACAAAATAGCTCTCCTTATATCTCTAAGTCAGCAGAATAAAAACTGCCATCATATTTCTCAGGTGCTAGAGATGAGCATTAGTGTGTTAAAGTACAAAACTAATGTCACTTACATTTTCTATGCTATACAACAGTTTCTTCATATCAGATTAGCAAGTATTAAATAGAAAACTAATCCTATTTATTACTCTGACATCACTTTTGGCAGTCCATTCGATTGCTAGTACTCACATTATATACACCGACTGTAAAATCTGACAAGAATTAGAAACGTCAACAGGCTACCATAAAATTGTCAGAGTTCATTTGTGAAGTGTCTATGGCCTATACAGAAAAAACCCTTTGAAATTTTGTTTTTGAGTAGGAAAGACACAGGCAACAATAGGCAAAATGTTGTCAGCCCAAGTTTTGATTTCCCAGCACAAGTCCATGACCATAACTCAGCTCAGTTACCTCTAGCTCCCCTTGTTAACATTCCCAAAGCACAGACTTACAAATCAAGCAACAAATATTGGTAGTTACTAAAATGCACTGAAGTTACACTGCAGATAAAGTAGGAATTCATTTCTAGAAATGAAAATATATGAAAACTACAGAAGTCTGCTCTATGTCACTTTAGTGGTAGATCAAACTTCAGAGATTGGTATTTGAGTGAAGGAGCAAGGGTGTTACACATCATTTATAGCAAAAAAAGCCGTAACAGAAGAAGTTACAATAAAAACAGATTAAGAAGCATTAAGCCAGAGTTCAGCACAAATAATGTTGTTTATAGCTTGCAGAACAAAAAGTTACTGTTTTGAAAGTTTTCATTTTACATTTCACAAATTTACAATCGAGCAAGCATGCAAGTTTTCCTAGAAGAGACTATTCACACACACAGAGTTAAAGATCTTCATTAGCACTAAGTGCAATGTTTCATACACGTATTCTCCAGATAGCTTCTTTAATGAGAGGCCAAAGAAGGTGACCACTACAAAGAGTTAATTCAATCACTGAACTTTTTGGTTTTTCCGTATTTATTGCCACCTCTCATTTGTAGACAGGACTCTAGAACAAAGCAAAAAAGTTACAGTTCCTTACCTGCCACACCAGCTGAAATCATGTGTACCTGGGTAGAATCTGGATTGAAAATATTGTTCAACTTTTCCTTGCAGTTTGAATAAGCAGCAAAATATATCGCTCTAAAATTAGAACAAAATCCAAGTTACATTTTGCTTACGAGCAGTGCCACTAACTTCACCCACTCAGGATGATCTTGCTTCAAGCCTTATTTCCCCAGTAGAAAACTACTCAAGGAACAATGCTTGCAAAGTAGTGGGAATATTCTAGGAATAGGTGGAGGGGGGAGAGCACACTTTATAACTTTGCCTTCCACAACAGTTCCAATTAACAATTAGTGAGGGGACAGATACATCATTAGAAATATGGCTGTGATTTTTGCAACACTAGGAAGTTTAGCCAGGAAAACTAAACACTGCTGAACTAAGGGGAATTACAGAATTCTGTATGTCTTTAATAATGGATCAAATTTGTACTAATGGGCATAAACCAATTCAATAGAATTACAACCTCAAAGTAACTAGCAAGTATGCATCTTTTTTTTTAAACCAAATAGCACATTTAATATTTATAAAGTTGTTCTAGCACTTAAAATGTAAATATTGATAACTTGTAATTATACTTTGTAACTTGTAGCTATAAATATTTATATTTTAAACGCTAGAACAGCTGTTCCTTTAGTTTTGTGTTACTTTTTTCCCCTCTGAATACACTACAAAAAATATTTGTAAACTTATACTACATTCAAGGCTGTGAGCTGATATCAAGACAAAGGTAGATATAAAAGTCAGCATGTCGATTTAAAATATCAGAAAAAAGGCATGGTTTCATCCATTAAAGCTAAAAAAACTACTTTAAAGCATATCTAAATTCACATTTAAGGTTCTAACTTAGTTATTTGAACTTACAGACAACCCTCTACAAGAGGAAAAAAGAACATGCAGGTTTTCATGAACAGAACATTAACCTCATTAGCTGTGCAAACATGTTTTTCTTTATTATAAAAAAAGATAAAGTGCTTGCTTCATGGGTGTAATTTCTAAAATGGAATCTGAACTCAGTTAAGTATACTGACGTATTATGAAACATGCTTCTCTACAGCTTATTTAAACAAAGAGCTGCTGTTAAATCCACTTAGCTAATGCTTAATTGAAATGAAGTACTGGATGAAGACCGAGTCAGCTGGAGGCAAATGAGGATGTGCTTATTTGTAAGACTTCACACATTATACCAAGTTGGCATTTTTAGTATTAACACGGTGTGGGGGGAAGCAAGCTAAGTATTTCACCTAGGGGAAGAAGGGAAGGGAATTAGAAGATACAACATAAAATTTAATGAAAAGAAATATATTTTTTTGCAATTGAGGATATTTTTCATTGAGGATAGTCACTTATAAAATAGAATTAATTGCTGCAAAAGAATTGCTGTTAAAAAATAAAAATCAACGTTTAACATTCAGATCCAGACTGGCCTATCAAATGAAAGTACAGGCTCTTCATTTTAAGAAGTATCCCGTATGCGTCAAGAACAAAGAGCTGCTGGAATTACTTCAGCTTCTCCGAAAAGCAATGCTAAGTTAGTGATCAGAAGATCATAAGTATTCTTAATTCCTTAAAAATTCTGCTAAAATAGAAGTACTCCAATTCCTGAATTATGTTTTTCATATTCATGCAGACAATATGCAGAGCAACACCTCATATGTCAGATTCAAGTAGAAGGTAGATCAATGCTGAATGGAAAGTTCAGTTTAATAGAATTTTCCAGAAGCATCCAAAGACCTTAAACCAGAAAAGTTAAGATACTCCCCAAATGGATAAGGGAGTCCTGTCTCTTGCAGGAGACAGCAATAATAATGTCTTCTGTTCAGACAAAACACCCCCAAACCAAACCCCCAAAAGCACAGCCCTAAGTCAAAGGAAGAATAAAACCTTTGTGGAATATATTCCCTCTGCATAAAGACACTTCTCGAAACAGAAGGGAATAAAAATGGGCCAGACGATGATTATAGCCTCTTCCAGGATTAAGTAGTTCTATTAGTTTTACACAGCTTTGTTTCCATACTCTTCCTTAGGTATTCTCGTATTTTTGGACTGAACTTAGGCTAACGCTTGTATGCAAGGATCAACTTAACCTCAGGCATAACCTGCACCTCGCTCTGACTGCCAGCACCAGCCAAGTAGCTACAGCATTTGTGTCAGTGCAGAGCAACCGACAGCAGCAATACCACTGCCAATTAGACCAGATTTACATCCTCAGCCACTGCACTGACACTGCCCCAGTACCCTTTGGATTCCAGCCCACCGCTGGATCTGACAGCTCCAAGTGTGTCATCCTACCCAGTCTTGCCCTTTTTGAAGTTTCAGAATGGTCTTCCTACTGCAGGGAGACAGTAGTCTGTGCTTCACCAGAATTCAGGAAGACAGACCCAGTGTTTTAACGCTACAGTCATACAATTGCTTCCCGAAGAGGATGGATGAACTGAAAGCCAAATCTACCTTTACATTTTCAAAGGTACAAACTTCTTGCTTACATGTGCAACTCCTCAAGCGTTTTCCTTCTTAACTGGACTAAATTCTGCATAAGGGATAGTATACAATAGTAAATACTATTATAGTAGCATATAGGACAGTAAATGGTGGGAAAGCTGGTGCAGGGATGTGGGACCGGAGCTGCCGAGTACACGAGTGGCTCAATTTCTCAGACAATGAAATTACTCCAGGAACCAAAGGTAATTTGCTATTAAGTATTTAGAACTGCAGATACAAAAACTAGCTTCAAATAAATCTTAAGTCCTGTGAATAGCGTACAGCAACCAAAATTTCACCAAAATTATTTAATTTACCTGGAAGGAGCAACACCTACTAGATTAGGACCCAGCCCTCTAAACAGAGAACGAGGACCTTCCTTTTGCAAGATCATCCTAGAAAACAAAAAAGTGACAATACTGTAACATTCACATCAAGACTAAGGAATGCACTGACCACCATGACTACATCATTTTCAGCTTTATTCTATGTAAAACTTTCATACTATCTGTAATGCAGTGCTGATCACAAAAGGTTAGTCATTTCCTAGAATAAGCATAAAATAAAATTCCATTATTGCTTGACATGTCATAGAAATCCAGGAACTAAATGCAGTAGAGCCTTATGATGTCAATGCAGACTTACCTCAAAGATAGGAACACACATATATACAGAGTTATCTGTTATTAGGAAATTAAAGAAAGCGTCCTTTTATCAGGGCAAAAATACTAAGCATGGAAATGTACACATTCCTATAGGTTCTAGATTGTTTGAGAGAAAAATTTGATTCTGTTCTACATGCCTTTCATCACCCTTTAGCTCCCCATGTTTTTTTGGTGGGAAGGACAGGGAGTGAAAGGCAAGAGAGGGCAGAAGAGAGACTTACGAAGTTCAGTTACAGCAAGTCACATGTCTTCCAAGAGCAGCTCAGGATGATGTTAGCTCTACTGCTTATCATGCCCAGCCAGGCACATCTTTTGCAATCCATTAGATAATCTTCCCAAAAAACACAGAACCCTCAACATGGTTTTGGATGTGCTACCCCGGTTTGATTCTACAAGAGTTCTAACAGTATGCTAAGTTACGTCAGAATTTAGAGGAAGACAGCCTTTCAGATACAAAGTCCTGCCTTCCCCATCTCCATACATGATTTAAATCCACTAAGCATTCAACTAGAAACCCATCCTTAGCTTTATTCATTCTGTAAGATACTTTAAGTATTCTGACTACAGTAAAAGGAAACGGAAACCTCCAATGTGAGAAGTGACCCCCCCTTGAGGCTAGCAGGGATTCCCTCCTATCAGTTCAGAACCGCTGCCTGTGTGCTCCTGCCCAAGCACTGCTGCTGGGCTGTGAAGCCAGCCCTTTTTGCTTTTCGACTCATTCCAGAAAAGACAATCCTTACCTCCTCATGCAAGGTAACACACTTAAGTTTGAGCTTAACTGAAAAAGAATGTACCCCATGCAGAGAATCACAGCCACAGCACAGCCCTAACATCTCGTGGGACCACATCCACTATAAACACAGCTCTGGAAAGATGGCTTGGATGCCAGGGGGTGTTACCTTCCATCTTTGTGGGATTTACAGAGAAACACAGGGATATGAACAGTGAATTAAGAACTCAAGTGAGGCATTACTAAAAATTAAGTTTTTTTTAATACCTATCCCGTGTTAACTGTGGTTTTTAGAAAGAGCTGAAAACCATTATGCAGCAAGGTACACTGGCATAGTAGGAAGATGTCCATTAATATTCAGGTTTAGTGAAATAAATCTGTCTAGCGATCTAGATGCTAATCAGACACAGTATTTTAAAAAGTATGGTAGAACATGGGAGGAGAAACAAGGACTATCTGCATCCCATTATTGCAAATTGCTCTAGCCATTGCTTTAGAACCAGATTTGAAGTTAATTCTTAACTACTTCACTAGATGTTGCAAAACAGAACTCTGTGCTTATTGATTTAGAACCACCGGCCAATACACACAAATAGTTCTCCTGTATATTTCTTCTTCAAAGAGACATGCAGGTTAATGACAAGTCAATTACTCAATAAAGCAAACTACCCTTGTATAAAGGGCTATTTTGTTTGGAATTTACTATCAGAACAAACAGATGAAAACCATCTACAGCACCAAAGGAGATTCCAAAGCTATTCTGATTTCCAGCAGCTGATTCACCACAGTTCTGCTGCTAAATAAAACTGGAAGTTTACATTTGTTTTCAGTAAGCAAAAATAAAATGGTGGTTACCATCACTATTTAGGAGTGCTGGCATATCATGTGTCCAACATCTTAGCTTTGTGTCCATAACAATTAGATACGACATGGACCTGTTGGAGCAAGTCCAGAAGAGGGACACGAATATGATCAGAAGGCTGGAGCATCTCTCCTACAAAGACAGGCCGAGAGTGTTGGGCTTGTTCAGCCTGGAGAAGAGAAGGCTCCAAGGAGACATTATAGCAGCCTTTCAATACTTAAAGGGGGCCTACAGGAAAAGAGTGGGACTGTTTATCCAGGGAGCGTAGCAATAGGACAAGGGGTAACAGTTTTAAACTGAAAGAGGGTAGATTTAGATTAGATATTAGGAAGAAGTTCTTTACTCTGAGGGTGGTGAGACACAGGAACAGGTTGACCAAGAAAGCTGTGGATGCCCCATCCCTGGAAGTGTTTAAGGCCAGGCTGGATGGGGCTTTGAGAAGCCTGGTCTGGTGGGAGGTGTCCCTGCCCATAGCAGGGGGGTTGGAACTAGGTGATTTTCAAAGTCCCTTCCTACTTTAACCATTCTATGTTTCTATTATTTTGCTATGTGGGTAGAGTTACTCCACAGCAATAATTGGAGTATTGAAAACATACTCAAATGCACTTTGGAAATAAAAATTAGACATCTGTCATCCTGAAAGCATTTCTAACACTTATGGAAGGAATTATTCCAAAAATTTTACCATATTCCAGAGCTCAGCATCAGCACAGCATCAGATTACGGCAAAGCTGATCCCAATTTACATGATCTGTGTCCACTTAAAACACTACTTAAAAATCACTACCACTAACATCATGTGTTACACATATGTATATATGCATACATAACATATGCATGTATACAAAGCAGCAGGAACCTCAGTGTCTTAAGAGAAACTTAGGAGTGAAATGCACCAGATTATTTATTTCTTCTGGATCTACAAGTGTCCCAAGAC
The DNA here is from genome assembly GCA_017639485.1 of Pluvialis apricaria. Taxonomy (NCBI): domain Eukaryota; kingdom Metazoa; phylum Chordata; class Aves; order Charadriiformes; family Charadriidae; genus Pluvialis; species Pluvialis apricaria. The sequence continues at coordinate 30,741,808 of CM030014.1, forward strand.
TTGACAGAGCAACAAAGAGTTAAAGAGAAGTTGCAGTAGGATTTACAAGGGTGGTAGTTACTGACGCTCTTCTGCATTCACAGACACCAGCTGGAAGAGTTCCAGAGCCTACACTGAAAATAAGACACAAACTTTTTGCATTAAAAAACAGATCACAGAACCTGCACTGTTTTCTTGAAAGCAGTAAATGGCAAATCCATGGTTGGAAGAGCAGCACAAATGCTCGGTATGGACTCAGCTGACCTGCATATGTCACATGGGGAAGCCTGCATTGGGAGGCAGGTCAGATTTCCATTATCAAGGCCTCAGGTTTAAACTTAGCAGGTTAGTTACAAGAGGCATCCGCAACATGATATATACCACAGATATTTAAGAATAAGGGAATTCGCTTTTGTTGCCAGAGAATGCAGTCACCTGTACAGTTCTGAGTTTGTTTCCTGACACAGATGCCTTTGAAGTCACCTGTGCTGACACAAGATGCAGAAGTGATTCCACAGCAGTCAGTTAACTGAAATTCTGACATCATTTATTTGCCTTATCCACCCTGCTTTTAGACAGAGTATTGAAAGCCTTGGAGCACTGCACCGAATTTGGTAAGAGAAGAGACAACCAAACCATGACATCGACAAGTCAGAAAATACCAAGCGACAGTAAAGGCATGAGAGTGACAGAGGGATCCAGTTTGATTTACCCACTAAATACTCCTAGTCCCTTATCCAGCAGACACCAAGAATTATTATGTCCTGCACCTAAGTATTTTTATTGTCACAGCCCATTGCCATGTCATTTGAGATTTTTTCATATTTACTGTATTTAAAGAACTTGAAACCCACAAAAGTTACTTGGCATCTCAGTTGTTTGATACTGACCTGGAAGAAAACACATCTAAGCAAACACCAAAAGCAGCGGAAGATACACCTTCTTGTACCACAGATAATCAAACATGTCTAAGTAGCAGATTTAAACAAAACCAAAACAATAAAACATATAAAACATACGAGGGCTATCAATGAAGTTCATCATGGACTACCTCTACCTTAGTCTGAATCTGCTTCCTGGGAAGACCAAGTTATTTTAGGTTATAGGGATGGATTTAAAGCATAGCAGGCATCCAGTGCAGGGGCATATGAACCAGCTGTTCATCCTGCTGTTCATTCTAAACAGAAGGTGATTCATAACCAAACATTCAGGGAAGAAGCTGAAGGGCTCAACTTCCACCAAGAGAAGCCAATAAGGCAAGTGTTTTGGATGGAGCCCTCCTTCCTTGTCACAATCTTAGCCCTTCCTGCCTACATACCTGTTCTCAGCGTTACACCCATCAGATTCTTATACATAAAAAGGCTCTGAATCAGAACTTCCACAGTAAGAACTATCTTCCATTCAAGGAGCTATTTGGATACAACCTCCATTTAAGCAAATCCTATTCTCTCACCAGATTAAGCCTAAATCCTGCACTGCAGCAGCCAGAAGCAGCTCTCTACAAACTACTATGCACCAATTAATTGGGGATAGAAGATAGCAAGTCCGAGTCTTATCAAATTCTTTCTAATGCAGGAAGTCCTCTCTGGAGGAAAATTCCCCCCTCATACCCAAATACTGAAGGTACCTCCCCTTACCTGGCTAGCTTGAGTCCCCCACAGTGAAGTGAACCCTGCCTGTGGTCAGTTTAACTGTGGCCATACAACTTTCCCGCTGCCTACTGAACATCACAAGCACCAGTGGCAAGGAGAGGAAAGGCAGTGCCCATTCAGTGAGGTGCTATGCAAACAAAACATCACAGATCACGGCAAAATCTGGCATTACCTCTCTCTTACTAGCTCTAAAAAAGTGTTACTAGTCACACACCCACCAGAAGATACCGAAAGGCAAGGAAGGGTATGGGGTGGTGAAAGTTGAGAGAGACTAAGAAGCCGAGTTAATTTTCATCATACTTCTTGCCTCCATATTCAGCAACATCTATGATTTGGACACAAAACAGTTTAAAAAGTCTTATACTAACACTTTTTCAGGATGAAAATACAGTCTGGCACTTATGCGTTACAGTGCTCCCAGCAAGTTTTGGGGACACAGTTTGGACCTGTGAATTGTACAGGGTACATATGCTCTGGCTAATTCAAGGTACAAACTCAAGTGTGAAGGACATTTGGAAAAGTGGAATGTGAAACTTAGTTAAAAGGCAAAACATGGAAAGTCATCTCATGGTAGCATCATGACGGACATAAGAGTCTGAATCTTTCATAGGGATTTGTCCAACACACCTCTCTCCTCCTCCCTCCCCCAAATGAGCCGAAAACCTAGTAACATGTACACTCACTTCAAACAATGGAGAGGTCCAGGAGAAACTCTAGTTACTCGATTGACACTAGCACCATTCACAGTGTTGAGATGGACTTCAGAGATGTAGAGTGTCACAGAGGAGGACTGCAATCGTGTTTTCACAACTTCCAGTGGACATGTCAGAATTGCACCAACAGTACCTCCACATCTGCAAAAATAGGATCATCACATTCTTAACTGCAAAGAAACTGAAGGATACATCAACATTATACTCAACACAGTCAAACTGCAAAAGGTGAAGAAACAACCGGAACATGCGTGATAACACTGCCATTATTTGCCCTTGAAGGCAAGCAAAATTAAGTAAGTTTGTTAACCCCACAACATGGAGTGAAAATTTAAACAGATAAAAATAAAATTTCACAAAGTAGTGAAGGTGCACAGTCTTCAGTACATGCTGTTCAAATCAATTCTGGAAAGTAGCTCAGTATGTGAAATGTTTAACTTCTTATGATAAATTTTAACTCTTTTTGAATGTTTAGTGAGCTCCTGACCACAAACAAGGTGCCAAAAATCCTTAAGAGTAGAAGAGATTTTACATGTAGCTCTGTGTGCATAGTGCATAAAACTGTAGTGCGGCAATATAACAAAATTAAAATAATTATGAAGACATTGTCAAAACTCCATTTGTGTTTTGGGCATCATACCATGAAAGCAATGATTGAGTGTTTCCTGAGTCTACCCATTACAGCAAGACAGACTAGATTCTGAGTACAGAATACTGTAGAGTAGAACCCGGGAAGACAAAAAGAGCTTTAAGTGGCTAACCAGGTAAAGACATACAGATTTTGCTTCAGTCTGCCACTCGTTTCTGTGAGCAAGCCAAGGCAAGCCAAGCACGACTTGTGCTGACAGTGGAGTTACTCCCATTCTGCTAGACCAGAACACAGCCAAGAACATGCTGCCTTTTAGCAGCTCTGCTCAGAGGATTCTTCTGGCAGTTGTTCATAACCGACTTATCTGTTTAACTATGATCATATAGAGCCTCTGAGGGGAAAATATCAAATCCATAAATTCTGCTTCTGAAGACAACCCCAAATTAATTGACAATACCATTACAACAAAGTGTTCCCTTGAACCTTTTCTGAGATCAGTATTCTTAACTTTGTCAAGTACCTTTTTTAAAAACTATGATCAGGACACTATATGCACCCTTTAAAAAAAAAACAACAAAACAACACAAAATCCAACCAAAAAACCCCAACACCAAACCCAGATTTAAATTAGGGTATTAATTAATGCTACTAACGACTCAGTCTGAAATCCACTAATGCACAAGTACAATTCGTACTAAATTCAAAGGGCCTAGCATTTACTTCTCTGATGCAATAACTAGAGATGATGTTTGATTTGACAAGATAGTTATTAGCTGTTTTGTTGTAACATGAGGGTCAAACAGCCCCAACAACTTCAAAAAGCTGTAAGACTTGTTCAATAATATTTTTTAAATAATATCTTCCAAAATGCAAAAGAGTTCAGTACAAATTAGGAGTAATAGCTAAGACTTGAGATCTCCTACGAACTTTCACAGGAAGGTAGCTTTTAGTCTGTTGACTCTCTTCTACTGCTGAGAATACCAGAACTAATGGTAATTGTTAGCACAGCACTGCATCCTAAAAAACTAATCTGTTTGTATGTATTGAACTGACAATACCAAACAGCTGCAAAGAAAGATGTTTGATGATGTTCACTTCATGCTCCATTTAAACTTAGTGACCTAGAGGTATCCTATTACTAAGCCTAGAGGCATCTTGTCCCACCCCTAACTCCAACATTAGCTCTCTTCCAAGTTTTGAGGAAAGAAATCAAGTTTCCTTGTCAGTCTAGAAAAAAGTGTTCTCACAGGAAGATGGAAGACAGTCTTCCAATGTGCTGTACACATGCAGTAACAGACTGATCCAGCTTTTAGAGTAGCACATGTAAAACATCTCTGAATAAACAATTCACTTGCATGCTCCTCTAATGGTAAGCTACAAATAGACTTTTTTAAAGTAAGAGTTGCAGGAAAAGACAGACTAGACATGCTAATATCTATTTCAGCCAGTGCTGGAAGCAGTAGAAACCTGTAACATGCAAATGTTTATGACATAAATACCACATGAGTACCATAGGTAGGCCAGCCCTGAAAACAACTTGACACAGAGCTTTAGAGCTTGAGCATCTTCAAAACAGACAGCCAGTTACTGCGTTTCCTGCTGTGCACCAGCAGACACTGCTGTATGGTAATGTGCCTGTGCAGGCAATGTAGGAAGTTGGCTTCTTGCAACCCCCCCTGTTTCTGATCCCCTTCAGCCTGCTCCCTTTAAGATCTTCCTGCATTGATTTTTGGACAGGTTACACGAGGACTTGTTTTCAAGCAACACTAATAGCAAGAGAAAGCATGTGGTATGGTTTATATTAATGAGATAAATACTACGGAAGGGGGAAGAAAGGAGGAGTAAAAAGCTTGGCCTGCATTCTTCAACAGGGTTTGGAATTTGGAGCCTTTAACGCCACTGGCTCCACATCTACATCACACTGGAAAATTTTTCCAAAGTTGAATATTAACACTGAGCTGGAGCTCGTGTCCTGCATGCTCCCCTGCACCACACCCAAATCACAAGGGATGCCTGACTGCAACAGCACTTCTGTCAGGCATTCACTGTGGATGAGTTAGAAATACTTCATTCAGCAATGGCTAACTAGGGAAGAGGGCAGACCTACAGCTACTCAATGCTTGTTCTTTTTATGTCCAGCTACAGCAAGCATTGTTCAGTGATAACCATCTGATGTAAGAGCAGCCAGCACTATTTTTACATGCATCATAAGAAAGCAGCAGACCAACTGCCTCTTTTTAAGAACTGGGCACCCTTTACCTGCACCACATTCTGCCATTCAAGTAATTTAAAATAATTAGCACTCTTGGCAGTTTCTTACTGTTGTGTTGTTGGGTGGTTTGTTTGGGTTTGTTTATGGTTGGTTTTTTTTCTTTAAGCAGTTTAAGATGTCTCAACTGAACCTGAGAATACTTTGAATGTTTTTCCACTAACTATTGATAGTTCGGCTTAAAATTCTCCTCTGTCCTCTATCCTCAAGATCTCAAATTGCTACTTACAAATGAAGAAAGCAGAGAAGTTTTATAGTGCTATGTGGTTCTGTATTGCTCACGAACAAGACTTTGCAAAATCCCCAGTATCTACTCCTGCCAAAATGTAAGACCTCACTCTCTCAGCCCTCAAAAAGCCCCGTATAACAGAGAAAGCATCTGGAATTGAAGGAGGGAAAGAAATAGTCCCCAAATGTTGAGGAACCAGACCTTTCTCAGGAGTCACAAGATCCAATGAGTCTGAACCAAACCACTAAACAAAAGCATAATCCAGGAACTACACTGATTTATCTAGTTCACTTGAACTTTAAGATAAACACTGCAAGACTTGACAAAAATCTGTTTATGAGAAACTGTCAGTAAACATAGCTTGTAGGTAAACAAAGAAGAGACAATTCAATAACCATGCACCCTGTACAAATAAGCAACCTCTAAGACCCACACCAGCTGTTCTGTCACCAGCATCAATGACAGTGTATTTTACTTAGAAATATATTTCCGGCCTTGTTTATTTAACACACTACTAGAAATATTGTGAAAGAGACAGCTACTTCTTTGTGCTCCAAGTCCTGGAAGGCCATTAACAGCCAGCTGCACCAGCTCCAGCTTACCAAAAGCTTTCCATAAATTGCCAGCAGACTGCCACCACCATTCCTGCTAGCCTCCTCACCGGCTCAAATCAAGGGGAGGGGAGTTTTCTTAGTTTGTGGCTTAACACAAATTAGGGAGTAGTACAGTTCGGAAAAACTTTTTTTTTTTAAAGAGTTAGGAAAATTATTAGATTTCTCCTCCTCAATAACACAGGTGGGATTTTGTGAACTAATCAAGAAATTTCTACTACTTAAAACCCCTTTGGACTTCAGCATCTCCAATCATGTACCAGGCCCCAACAATTGTGACTTTGAGAATACTTACTACTGTGTAACACTTCCTCCAGCATTAGATGAATTTCACCTGGTAGAGTGAGTGCACAAGCAAATACACTCCTGCTGACAGAGTATAAACTGGAAGAGATGAGCAAAACCTGAGACACTCCTGTCTGAATTTTTACAGCAGTTTCTAATGAACGCTCTTCAGAAGACCACTTGCTCATCTTACCTATCCTAAATTTGACATTTGCCTCAAATCAATGTTTACTACATGACTACTACAAAGTCTTTTTCAGCTTTGCCAAGTGAGTATAAGAAAAATTTGTAAAGCTGACTTTCATCAAACACCTGATTATACAAGGGCATGAGAATCCACCTGTAGGTCCCAAGAAATCTGAAGGGAAGAGCAAAGTAAATTCACAAAAATAAACAACAGGTGAAAAAGGAAGATTAAAATCCCACCGCTATTAACACAGTCAAGTTAAAGAATTAAATCTACAGCTTAAAGTGTACAAGAAGGCACAAGAGACATTGCACTCAGTGAAACAGATAAGAGACATACACTTATCTAACCTGCAGGATTGTGACAAACTTAAAAAACACAGTAAAAGTGAGAACAGTTGTCTCTAGTTGACATCTCCTAGACAGAAGAATCTAGGAAGATGGCAATACTCTCCTAAACTGCAGCACCCATGCCAAAAAAAAAAACAAAAAACCCACCACCCAAACATTTAATTTGATCCCTAATGTGCATTTAGAGGTCCATCACCTCACCGGATTAACAGAAACAAACCCAGAACTATTTGGGCTTTAAACTCTGCTAGCTATTCAGCACAGATACAGTATTGACAACCATTTCCCCCAGATAAACCTGTATTATTTGTGAGATGCTGCAAGGAAAGAAATACGCACGTGCTTCAAAAACCTAGTCTGGTTTGGCATTCAGATCCCAGGTTCTGTTTCTAGAGATGGCTGCACAAGAAAACTTTCTTGTATTATTGCAAGTTGAAGGTATCTGCTAAGGAATCACTGCCTTTGTCCAGAGCAGTTGCGTATCTCCTACTGTTACCTTACACCCCTGCAAGGAAAAGCAGAGATAGCTCCAGCACGGATGAGGGTCTCAACTTCAGCCACTGGACTGTCTATAAATGCTCCAAAGCAGATTAATATTCCTAATGCCAGTGTCAGCTGACCTAGAACTGAAAATGTTAGTGCAAGATTTTTTTTTATTCCTTCAGATAATTATGTATTTTATACAAATAAAAGACAAGGCTGCATAGCACTAGTCTCAGATTCACCTTTCACAGTATTTGTAACCACATCCTCAAAGACTCGAAGATAACCCTTGACCCTGTTATCTTGGGTCTACATTCATTCATGTATTTTACCAGCTGTTTCTCTTTCCTGTATGAAAATGAAAGTTCCACGCAAATACTGGCTGCCAAGAGAAAAAGCAAGAAAACTGAACTCCAAACTGTCAAAAGAAACAAAACCCAAGCCACTTGCAAACAGAACTTCTAATCTCTTCACCATTTCCTACCAATTCAGGTCCTAGCAATTTCATAGAGCTGTCTTAGAACACATGAGTAACTTTCACACCAACAGATAAAGTTGCAGGTTTGGATATTAAGTTTACAGTATCCCTCTTTTGAGGGTATTTAAGGGCTTCAGCAAGTACAACATTTAGAAACAGCAAGAACATATCTTATTAATCCTGAATTTGCAGGGGTTTCCTGTTGTTATACTGCTGAACTTGTTTATTACACACCTTTCCATCTTTAGTATTAATATTATGACTAGGAGCACTGGCAGCCAGAAACCCTTAACCCCCTTATTCACCAATGATGTTTCTTTGCTGAAACTTGTAAGTTAAGCTAGCATCCTTACACTAAAAATAGTAATCAAACTTGCTATTTCTAATTAACAGCACAAAAATAAAATTCCCCTGATGTGCTGAAATATAGAAACCTACAAGTGAAAACAGAAAAAAAACACCACAAGGGGAACAAGCATCACTGGGCTCCATTATCCAAAACAAACATCAACACATACAGTGTAGCTTCTATTAGGAACCAGAATAAATAAGTATTTATAACAACATTTGTATTAAGTAAAAACAGCTGAAAACATCAGTCCTCTAGAAGGAAATAGGAGAAACAACAGCTTCACAGTTTCTCAAGTACTGACAACAATTTTCACGCAATTTGGTAACCTCATGGAGCAAACCCCAAGCTACTCAGTGCTTTAAACAAACACTGCCTTATTCCCCACAGGAGAGTATCTGAACACAAAAATAACCTGAAGTTTGGACAGGAAGGTACTGACCTTCTCCTATGCCTTACAACAGGAAGAACTCGTTCTGAAAGACATCCAGGGTTATGTCAGGAATGTATTTTAGGGTATAGGGGAGTCCAAGTGCTTGGTTACTCAGTTATGGCTCAAGTGGCTATTTTCTGAAAGGGAGTGAAAAAGCCCCTATCATCACACTACCAACTACATTATTAACTAGTATCTTCTTAAGATAAAAAAACAAGGGTCTTTCACCTTTACGTCATACATTTCAACAATATGTGATCTTTCTGAAGAATCCAAACATTCACCTTAAATACATTTTCTGAGTCTTAACTGCAGTCCAGCCACTGCAGGGATTTGCTAAGAATCTCGGTCAGAAAAAGCGTGATTTAAATTACAAATCAATTTGAGACAATTCTATAATCAAGACAAATAAACAGACTCCTCCCTATACTACTTCACATATTAAATTAGAAAAGAGCCAACTTTCTGCAAGAAACACCAAGAGTAAAGAAAGAATTAAAAAGTAAACCTGAGACCATCCAACCCTGAACTCAGAGAAGCAGCTGTCCACCTCATAACCCCAAACGGTACCTACTTTTGCTGCGGAAACAAAGCCCACACAAGTTCCCATGTCCTGATGGAACTTTGTATGATACAGAATTACTGTCATAAGCTTTCTGGAAATGAAGAATAAATAATGAAAACCTGAAATTATTTTTGTAGCCAACACCTGACTTTTCATTCAATGTATCAATTCTGATTGCAAGCAGGTACATTCAAAACATACTAATCTTCCCTATAAAGCAAAACATTAAGGTCTTTCTAACACTTTTTTGTTGTTGTTTTAATTAGTCCAATAAGTAAAAAAAGCATACAACTGTATAATTTACATACTTGAACTAAAGTGTTCATCTAAAGCCCACATTTCAATCACAAGACTCCGTAATCTAAGGATGCAGAATATTCAATTGATTATTATTCTTGGTTTGGAATAAAAGCACCCGAGTTTATATTAGCAACATGCTGTCTACAGTGACAACAGCTGCTATTTGACCAGGAGATGGAAAAATAGAAGAAATGCAAAAAAAATTGCAGCTTAATTCCCAAAACAGAAGAGTTCTGAGCAATGCAACCAAGTAGCTCAAAAGAAAAAAAAAAAGAAAAAATCAAGTTTCACCTGAAGCACAATTTTCTATCATGATCCAACGCTACAAGTGCCCAGCTAGTTCCTGCTCCCACAAGGACAGGAAACTGTTAGCAAATGGAGCTGTGGTGACTACATGGTTTGTGGAAACAGAACCTGACAAATAGGGGTATCATGACAAAATACGAGCTAAGTAAGTGATTTCAAATGTATCACAGCATGAAACTGAACTCCACATACACTAGTGATCCATTCAGGTATGCTCCCTGCAATTACTCTTCAGTACAGAGTGCAAAAAGGCAGTTTTGAATATAGCCTAGAAAGCTACGCTTAAGTGTCTTTAGGCCACAGTGAAGTTACTGCATGGAACAAATTGCTTACAAATTCTATCAGTTCAAACTGCTTTTCTTTAAGGAATGTGTTCTTAAAAGTTAGTAACCTCTTTTTTTATTAAAAAGGAATTAAGGAATTATTTGTTTTTCTACCTTATTTTCTATAAATGTGGTGCTCTTATGCTATGTATTTTCTACTTTTAAATGTGATGGCTGTTATTTTTCTATATCAAACCTCAGAGAATATCCTATTTAAAAAAGTCAAGAAGGTCCAAGTAGTACATGGGGCAGGAGTCGCACGCAAACAAAGTAGTACTTTGTTGATGTATTGGCTAATGCAGGAACTAGTCCAGCAAAATCATTCAGATGATCTTTCTTTTCTAGGTAAAAAAAATGCACCACTTCAACAATGGTGCTAGAAACTACATTAAAGCCATTCCAAAACAAGTACTGAGTTATTTCTTTTTAGACTTAGAATTAGTATGTCTATCACAAAATATTGATTGTATTTACAATTAACATGCAGTTATGAAACGGAGATGGGATTCTTATGAAACTACTTGAGTAAAAATTACTTTAGAAAAACAAAGCAACTAGTAATTGCTGAGTAATTCTCTCAGCATCACTGCCCCAGTGGCCTGTGCTCCCAAAAGAGTCTATCAAACCTGTTGGAAACGGATAAGGATGCAGAGGTAAGAAAAAAGGATTGAGGGGAAAAAATATTAGAAATACGAAACTAACTCCCAACATAAACTTGTAACAGCCCAGAAATACTGCAGTTTGACAACTGTTGTTGAATTGGTCATGAAACAAGCCAAGCAGTGACAGAAAAATCTCAGGATGGCTCCACCTACATTACTAAAACAGCAATGTCATCAGTTGTAGCTTCACTGCAGAAAGCAGGAACTGAAGACTGAACTTAGACATTACAAAAAGAGACCAGATTGAGATAATCATGCTGTTCCCATAGTCTCCAGTGAAACCTAAAGGAAAATGATGCTTCCTTCCTTTTTCTTTAAGTTTCACTGAAGACTAAAGATCACTCTGGTGATCTGTAGTCAATTGTGCCCACAAAGAAGTCATGAGATGACCCTGAATAACTTTCCTACTGCTAAACATGACTGAATACACACTGTTTGCTTTGCTCAACTAAGGGTACAGGAAACGTGTGGCTGGCACATGAGGGAAAAAGCACTCAGCCTTTTCCTCGCAGTATAACCCTTGACCCAACTGTCCAGCAGCTAACTGTAGACCAGACTTCTCTGCAAAGGATAGGAACAAATGAGTTGAGCCGAGGAATCTTCACCCAGTCTTAAGTTTCACATTTATAAACCTATCTCTATGATCACACACAATTCTGCTTAGCAATGTCACCTTTGCAGGGCTATTAAGGTAAAGTGCTGCAACAAGGCAGCAATCCTTCTACTGCTTTTCTAAATGGTTACAAGGATGTGAATTCTGAAGAATTCTACCACATCTTATGTCTCCTGCTGCATAATCCCTCTCAAACAGAGGGCCAGAAACTGAGGGGGTGAAGAAGCATCCACATAAGCACTAAATCAGATACATAACAATGAAAACCTGCAAAGTGTGCTGGAAGCATAGAACAGGCTCACACGTATCCAACTCACCCAGACCTGCTCAGAGTAAACAGCACATTCTTCTTCAACCTCAAGTACCCCAGCCCAGAGTCAACAAGTACAAACAGAAATCCAAGCTTCAAGCTCTCTCTTGGGATGCAAAGTATGTTCTCAGTCACTTCCCCCACTTCTGCACAACCACGCTCACTCCCCAAATACACTTTTATCATTAAGCCAAACAGGATCCCCAGCTTTCTCTTTCAAGCTCAGTGCTCATCCAACTTTATCCCTGGAGAGACCACAGGCTGTGTAACCGCATACATCCCAAGCATTACACAAATGAAGACAGACTAACACCTGTGAAGGTATAAGAGTTACCTCAAACCTAACCAAGGCTACAAGGGTCACATCTTTACTTCTAGCTATATTCTTCCTCTGATTTCTTCTGTCTTCATGGGCAGAAAGCTGCATGACCGTGTCAAGCCCCACACCTAAAAGCAGTACACACCAGAGCATTGAAATGCATTCAAGTGGCCCTTCGACACCAGAGTGACCAGCTAGCCATTTCTAGACGGCTGCAAAGGACCGGCATGTTTGGGCAGCTCCTCCGGCGGGGTGGGTGACCCCATGCACAGAGGGCTCGAGGAGTTTCTCCATAGGAACGCCAGATAAGGGACAAACTCCCGCAAGGGCGGTCAGAGGAACGGCCTATTCTTGAGGTAGACCTTCACCCCCGCTTCCCCAGGGACCCCGTACCACCCGCACGCTGCCCATGCCAAAACGCACCACCCGGGCCGGGCCGGCACCGCAGGCCTGCCCGGGCCCCCGGCTCCCAGCTCGGCTGGGCCCAAAGGCGCAACACCGGCCCGGGGCAGGCCCGGAAAGGCCTCAGGGCAGCGGGCGGGAAGCGGCGCGCGGGCAGCGCCTCAACGCGGCCCCCTCCTTCCCCCGCGCCCCCTCCGGCACAGAGGAGGGGCGGCGGCCCCTCACAGCCCTCCCGCCCCGGCGGGACCCCCACGACGCCACCGGGCAGCCGCTCCGGGCCGAGGCCGAGCCCCCGGCTCCCGCATCACGCGCCGCCACCCCCCTAGGCCAGGCCGCGGCGGGCAGGCTGGGCAGCCCGGCAGGACACCCACAGCACCAGGGAAGGGGGACGGAAAAACCCCGCGGGAGCCATTTCCAGCGCTACAGCAACGGGGAGGTGGGGGGGAGCGCTGCAGGGCGGCACCAAACACACACCCCACTAGGGCGGCGGGGAAGGAAGAGAGGGTGGGCAGGCGGCCCTGCCTGACAGCTGGGCCGGGCAGCGGCTTCACCTACCCGCCAGCGAAGAGATGGACCAGGGTGTCTCTCTGGCTCATTCTCGCCGCCTACGCCCGGGCGGGAGGGAGGACGGGCGGCCGGGCCGCTCCCGGCAGGGCTCAGCATAAATACGCACCGCGGCCGCGCGGCTTCCGGCGGGGGGGGGGGGAAGCGAGGAGAGGGGCGGGCTCCGCCTCACACTCGGGGCCGCTGCGGCACCCGACCTCATGAATATGCAACAGCCCCCACCCCACCCCAGGTAAACGGAGGCCGCCATTGGCTGGAGGGGTGCGGCGTCACCGCTGCGCTCCGCCTCATAAGCTGGGGCAGGAGGACGTTAAGGGCTGTGGTGAGACGCGAGCGGCGTTCGTGCGGTGCTGCCGCCGCTCTGACGGGCCCGGCCCGGCCCTCCGGTGCGTGAGGGGATTCCCTGGTGTCCCGCTGGAAATGTCTCTCCTCGGGGCCGCCTTTCCTTTTTCCCTCCGTTCTGGTGGGCTTTACGCGTGGCTGTGTGAGGGCCGCGGCCTCACAGGGGCCTGGAAAACGACCCCTGTGCCCTCAGAGTCCGAGAGCGGCGGTGTTAGCAAGGCACGCGCTGGCCTTAGGCTTTGTTTCCTCTTGTTTTTGCGTTATAGGTCACATCCTCAGCTATCGAAGCAATGTGTCTCCCCAAAGAGGCACCCAAACGCTGGCTCCTTGGGAGCGTTTCAGAAGTGAGTATCACAGCTCATTGGATGACTTTTGCCTTGTTTTTCTTCAAAAGTATATGGGTAAGGGAAAGCACATAATGCTACATAAGGAAAGTCTTAACATCATGTATAAAATTATTGCTTGAGTCAACATTTGGAAAATCTGAGCACCTAAAAGCAAATAAATGACTAGCTAAAATATTCATGAATGTCCACATAATAAATACAAAATTCTTCTGAAGTGTGAGGAGCTATTTCATAATAGCAAAACAAATTTTAATCTCTGTATTAATAAAACAAGCATACATTTTGAAGCAGTTGTTTCTTAAAACAAACAAAAAAAAAATCCCTCTTCTGAGAAGGTGGGCTGATGTGGAAGATACAAGTAAGCTAAAAATATAATGTGAAATTTTGCAAGGGTGGTGGGAGTTGAGGAGCAGGTTGGGTGGGAGAAAGCTTGGAGAAACATGTGAGATGTGGAGATGCTGCAAGGCAAAAGTAGTTATATCGAACCAAGACAAGTAAAAGTAGGACAATGGTTTTGCAGCTGACATTCCGCATTGCTACTCCACACAGCAGGTAGCTGAAATCAATCAACAAATGAGAGGGTTGTTCCAAAATATAAAGACAGGCAAGATTTGCGGAAGCGTGTAGTATACATACATGAGACATGTTAAACTTAACATTCAAAAACTGCGAAAGCAACATGTGCAGCTTGGTGTAAGATGTCACATAGGAAATAGTAAATATATTCAGGTTAATTAAAACTGATAAATTATTTTGAAAGTGCTGGAAAACTCTACCGTGATTTTATTAAATGCTGCATGAAAGATGAAGGGTCATATGCTAAATACTTAGTTTAAGGTCATGGGTCCAGATTTTTTCCAATTCCCTCAGTAGCTTAAGAGGGAACAGAAGATGGGTTTTCTGCAGGCCATGTGATGCCATTCAGTGAGCACATGTCCTGATAAACTCAAAAGAAGATTAAATACCAGACAAAGACTCTGCTTTACTCTGTTACTTTATAGGTGAACTCCTAATCTGGGAGCTATTAACTTTATCTGGCACTTATGGCTTGCAGTGTGACAAACGAAAAACTGTAATTTGATGATTTTTATAGATTCTTATTGGATAGTAAGAATAAGCAGCACTATTGAAACATTTTATTAGCATTATTCGATGTGTTGTCATTTTTAAAAAATTGTATCTTTTCATAGAAAATTTTGATATTCCATTGACACCTTGAAAAGGCCTGAACTGAAATATTTTCAATTTTTATTAGGAGTCTGAAGCACTTTGATTCAAAATGATTTTGCAGCATTTCTTGAGAGCTGTGTTTAACACTATTTTTCTTTTCTGTTCTCCTTCCTAGGCTGGACTTTCTGGCTGGACTGTGTATCCCATAATGTTTGATGGATGTGGATTCTTACAGTGCATTTCCCCTTTCATCCATCAGGGAGAGGTAAGTGTGGAGAGGAAATGCCACATGGGATCACACTTGAGAGCCCAGCACATAAATAAAAGCATCCAAATTGCATGAGGTCCCATTTTCAAGAGATCTTATTCATCTGACTCTTTGTAAGATTTTATTTTTTTCCCATGATTTTATTGTGAAACCTGAGTAGCTCTCCTACTGAATCCTCTGTCATTTTTACCTCTTAATTCTTTAGAAAAAATTTTAAAAAGCTCTGTTGGGTTTTGGACTTACTTTTCCTATCTGCTTGGTGTAAATTAGGTGTACAATAGGATACAACAAAGTTGCAATAAGGAGAAAAATGGGTGACCAAAAAATTAAGCCCTTGTTTTCTATGTTTTCTAGCTCCGCATTTTTCTCAGGATACCATCCACATAGCATGTGCTGCACATTTCTCTTGTAGTCTTTGAAGAGAAAACATGCTTTCTTAAATTTCATCAGTGGCTTTCTGTGTAAAAAAGAGCAATAGAAAAACTTTCCTACGTTTCTTGATACAGCTATTTTTTCCTGCTCTCTTATGGCAGCTTAAGGTGGGATAATATGCTTTTCCCATGCAGCAGAAATTTTGCTGCTATTTTTCAATTAGGTTTCTAAAAATTGCATTTGTCTTTCTCTTCTGAACTACTGTGTTGGATTCTTGCTCTTATTAGGGTTATGATGACCCTCTGATTTTCTAATATTTATATGACCGCATTACACGATTTTAAAATATACAGGAAATGGGATAATAACTCTGCATTTGAAATATAGATTTAGTTTAGTCATGGCTTTGTTTGCCTTTTAGTGTCCTTTAAACAAGCATTTGCTATCTCTTGCCAGTGCCAAGGTTAACCCTCATAAAACAGTAGAAAATAATTCCTCTGTGAAATAATATTTGTACTAAAAAAACTATTTTAAAATATTTAGCACTCTTAGATGCTTAGTTTATCTAAGAGATACATTATTCCCTTTCCTGACCAAGCTCACAGAAATATATTTTCTCTCTTCAAGAAATGTGAAAACAAGGTTTATTCAGTTGGGAATTTTGGCTCTGAACCATTTTAATCCACTCCTTTCTTCTGTGAAATTCTCCTGCTGTGAGATAAAATTATTTATTGATATCATGCTGTAATGGATTTACGTATCACATCCTCATGTGGAGAGAGGGAAATTTGTATCCCTGGGGGACTAGAAAAGTAGGTAGGATCCTTCAGCCTCTGACAAATTCCTCAAGTTGGTGTGAATGAAAAAAAAAGCAACCCAAAACCCCATTCATGTTGATGAATGGAGAACTGAGGCTGAGGAACAGAAGACAGTGATCCAAAGCTCACCTAAGGCCCTGGCTCAGGCAGCTTCACGTGACTAAAGCATGCTGCGTATGGCCTGTGGTGCTCCTGTGAGCTGGAGGCAGAGGCCAGCCGCACTTTCAAGGCCTCATGAAGCACAATGTGTGTTATCAACTTGCCGGCCCTGAGCTGCTGAGTAGTGAGATGGAGGAGTAGTGAGATGGATTCCCTTGGCCAAGGCAGTCTACAGAGTTGCTCAAAACACAGTAAGAGACACAGTTGTAGTTTACTATGTTTTTCTTCCTAGGAAATACTGCTTCCTAATCTCTTTTCTGCTTTCTTCAAATGACCATCCAATCCACCATGCTCTGTTTCTCTCCAATCATCGTGAACAGCTAGAGGAGATGGCTTAAGGTATCCCATTTGAATGCATGTATTCATGAATGATAAGATATGTAAAGTTAAAAATTATGATTACTCAGAGTTCAAGCCTATGAAGTTAAGTTTTTATTCACTGCATATAGAAAAATGAATTAATGTAGACTATTCACAATATTGTGGCCCTAACTTAATGTTCTCCTTTTTAAGTTCTTTTCATTTCTAGGAACTCAACCCATATGATGTGAGAAATTGTCAGAGCGCTTTTCATTTGGTAGAATAAAGCATCTTTTCTTCAAATTTCCCAAACTTCTAATTTGTGTAATCGCACTTGATGTGGGCTATGCTGAGGATATATGAGGTTCTCCTTTATTTCTCTCAGGAGGAATAAGATTGAGTGTATCACACACTGCACAGGGAGCGAGGTGGGAGTGGAGAAGGAGTATGCCTGCTGAAAGGTGTGGTTTTCCAGGGCTTGCACCCATAGCTACTCTGTTGCAGGGCCAGGGTTAGTACAGAGTTAAAACGTGTCTAACTGCAAGAGCTATCACAGGCGTTGGGTTTGGGGTTTCCATGGGAATGAGTATTGGGAAGATATCCCATTAGGCAATCCTCGCATTTGAACTTTCGTAATGTTCCGCTCTCATGGATATCATGACAGAAGGAGGCTATGCCTGAATTTCCACTGCTTTCAGCAGTAATATTATTAGGAATGTTATTTCTGATGTAGTTGTTCTTCATCTGAATGCAACAGATTTTAATTTCAGCCAATCATTTACAGCATTTCTGGGCCCAGAGTTATACTCCTCCTTTTCACTGTAACACATATAGCACAGCAGACATGTCCAAAAGACATTGCCCACCACCTTAACTTAGCTACTTGCCTCCTACAACTACCCTTTAAATCAGCTAGGCAATGCAAAATACCTGTGTCTTGTAGGATGAAATTACGTATCAGTGAGAACTAAGATGGGCTTAAAGGTTTATATACCTTCAAGTCTCTTTTCACTGCCTTGCTGGTGAAAATAACAGAGAACTTACTATCTTGCACAGTCTTTGTGCAAGTTAGGAATGGATTTTTTCTATCCAGACAGTTTCCAGTGGTCCCTTGAGCTGATGTGGTACCTTCATGTTTAACAGCTGCCTTCTTCCTTTAGTGTCAATTCCTTTAAAGTGAATAGTAGTCAGCTGTAAGGTGAAGAGTTGCAAAGTATGAGGTAAGGATTACAATCAAGATTAGTTATAATGAGCAAATGAAAGACAAGAACTGTGTTCAAGAGTCTTCCTTTGAGGACTGTTTGAGCATGGTTTCATCAACTTCTACATAGGATTTGTCAGCTTTGTATCAGAACTTAAAAATTGAGTAATTCTTTGTGCAGGAAGGGTCCACCCTAAGCTAAGTGTAAACTTGGAGCCTTAGAGTGCAAAAGTTCTAGATCAAAGAGAAGAGGGAGGTGCAGGAGACAGTTTAGCAAGTAAGGTGGCCGAGACTGTAGATGGTTCTGTGTGGTAAAATGCTAAACAGTAGAAGCTACTGAAGAGCCTAATGAGGAAACTGCTATGAGGAGCAAAAATGGCTAAAGGTAGCTGGTACTGCAGGGTCAGCTGCAGCTCAGATGAGGCCTTGTTACAAATACACTAGGTGAGATAAAGCCCTAGGACTTGGCAGCAACAAAGCGTGAGTGGGGTGTTACTCCAAGGGGGAAAACAGGGAGCTGCTCTCACAAGGAAGTCACAAAGGAGACTTTAAATTACAGCTTTTGTGCTTTGGAAAAGGAATAGTGGGTCTAGGACTAAAGCTTTCTGTTTTCACATTATTTTCTGTGTTCTATGAAGTGCATTTTTTAAAGTCATTTGATTCAACGTTTGTGAGGGGATGAAGTACAGCTTGTTAAACAGCCAGCAGTAATTTCTCTAAGTCTGGCTGAGAAATGGGGCTTGGCTTAGTGTTTATTAATGACACTGGGAAATTGAACTGCTTCATTACTGCTAATGAAGACCTGGCAGAAGGGTTAAATTTAGGTGTAAAGTAAGCCTCTGGGAAGAAACTGGATGGGTTTCTTTAGTATGTGGTATATGAGATCAAGACAGGTGGTGTTTGTTGTTTTTTTTCTTTTTAAATACCATTTTCCTGAAGTTTTGTCTAGTTTGTTTCCATAAACTGTTAAAAATGGGGGGAGATGATGGTTGTGCTTTCACACACAGTGTTCCTTTTCTCTGTGCTAATATGTTCAGAGAGACTTTCAATGAAGAGAAAAGACCTGTAGACATATAAAACCTGAAATCTTAAGATACCTCATTTTCTGACTTGTGTGACTCAGACTTAAGTGATAAATACCATCAGCATAAATGGCGGGATTAGGTTTTTTGTTGCCAGGAGTTGGGTGTATTTTAAGTTGTGGGTCTGGAATCGTGCTAAGACACTACAAGGAATGTTTTTAGATCAAATAGTACTGATTCTGAAAGTGAATAAAATGGGTGTGTTTGTACTGTTTTTTTGAAATGGTAGAAGTGAATTGGTGTAATGGAGTAAAGTACAATAGTTGGAGGACCTCTACTCCATCGTAGCAAAAGCTGACCACTCAAGAACTTAAAAAAATGCTGTGATTCTTATTAAGTCTTCTACAAATCTGTATATGAATATATTTTTAACTCTTTCACAAATAATGAAGCAGAATGAGACAAGTCGGATGTATAACCAAACCCATTGGACAGATCCCTGATGAATTTAGAAATAACCTTTTGACCGAGAAAGCCAGCAGGGAGACTGGGGTAAACAACTTCCCTGATACTTTGTGTAGGCTTTCTTTTTCTTCAGAATGAAGCAGTCTTTGTTCCTTGAGGACATGTATGTTTGTATGTCTATTGCTCAGTGGCTTGTTTATTGGAAGTTTGTAGCTTACATAATCTCTTTGGAAATATCCAGAATATAAAGCAGAAGACGACAGAGAAAAAGGATAACAAGTAGGGTAAGAAGAAGAGAGGAGCAGCTGGCTGCCTTTAAAAAAGGGTGAGGGTATCAATAGCATGAAAATGAGGACTGGGAGAGTGGTGTGTGTAAAGCTGAGAAAGACCAGAAGGCAGGATGATTTGCAAATAGACAGTGGAGACAGAATAGGTTATATCAATACCTAGAGGTGCTTGTTAGGGAGGGTATAAGCCCTACATGTTGAAGATTGGATTTTAGAATTGGGAACATCCGGATACTTACCAGAGAGATAAGGAAATGGTTAATTCTATTGTACTTGGCCTTTGTGAGCACTGTGGAGAACACTTTGCATGACTTAGGCAGTCAGTTTTCCAGACAGGTATATTCAAACTGAATCAAGTGTACAGAAAAGCCATTCAGGTTATCTGGAAAATGAATGGCTTATCATATCAGAGAACACTTAAAAGATTTGGTTTGTTTAGACTCGGTAAATAAAGGCTAAGACAAGATATGGTTGCAGCCTATAAATACGTCAAGGGAATAAACTACAGGGACCAGAAAAGTAAAATACTACATAAGCTAAAGGTCAATATTAGCAGAGTTACCAGAGGTCATGAATAAATTTAGGTTGAGAAAAAGAATTGAGTCCGCAATGTGGTTTTCTACAGGACCTGGAATCTAGAATGGAAGATTTAAAGTCCTGTATACATCCTATGCTTAGATGAGTCTCAAATTGTGAGAAGATGGGTAGGTTACCCTGCCAAGGCATCCCTCTTTTGAAAGATGCAAATCCGTCATGCAATTCTGTTTCAGCCCATCTCTAAAGCACAGGCTTCTGTCCTTAGCTTACTTTGAGAGTGGTGTGTAAACAATGTCCCATGGATAAGAGATGAGATTCCTGATATGAAAATTTTCAAAGATTTGAGGAAGTTACTCCTAAATAGAATGAAGCAGAGCCTCAGCAGGTTTTCATCAAAAGGCAGAAGGAAGAGCAACTCATTTACAAAAGGTGAATGTATGACCGCGTAGGTTTTGCACAGCACAGTAAGCAAAACTAGGGAGCTTAATAGTAGTGTGGTTAGCAACTGCACCACACTGCTGTGTTTATTGGAAGAGGCTGAGTGTAAGCAGAGAGGAGGGATCACAGCAGCACATGTTGGTCTCTGTGGCGTGTTGGCCTTTAGGATTTAATGTAAGCAGCCAGATCTGGACAACTGAGCAAATCCAACCATCTTAGATGTGCGTGAAGGTTATAGAAGTGTTTTCAGGCCACTAGCAGTTGCCTAGGTAGTCGGCTACCTTGCTGCTCTCACTTGATAAATGTGGCTTAATAATTAATACCATCTGGAGGAGAAGTTACTTCTCTAGCTTGTCTAAGCCTGGACAAGGAATTTGCTGACTCAGGTGTACATTAGGGAGCTAAGGTTCATTATTGCTAATGAACTAATCAAGGCAGTATTGCAAGAAGATTGAGCATTGTTAATACGTTGTTTATCCTAACAAGGCAAATATTGTTTCAAATTTTATTTTCAATGTATGAAGTCTTCATTATTTTCTACAGGCTATGGAAATGGCTTGTCGTATTCTAGATTCTTCTGACAGTCTCTTCATTTACTTCCAGAACTGGGGGGGAGGGAGGTACAGGGGAACAAAGTTTGGGGTTTTTTTTTAAGAAAGGGTGATAGGTTATCAGATTGTAGGTGGTGTTCTTCCCCAAAAAAACCTGTGGGAGTGATTCCTTTGCCTAGAAAAGGCATAAGAAATGGAGAGAACCTACTTACAGTATAAGCAATGCCTGTTTAAAAGACGTTTAACATGATGATTAGCAATTAATGGTAGGCCTGGGACAGGGCATCAGGTCAAACAGATGAAATCCTCACTTGTTCTGGTGTTTATATAGCACACATAGGCTGATGTAGGTTCTGGGGATACGTTATGACCCCACAAGCAAAGCCCCAGTAACTTTTCCTTTCTCAGAGCTGTGATTTTTACCTCTTGTGGAGCACTAACTCACTTTTTTTTTTTAACGTGTTCTCTAATCACAAACTATCCAATCAAATGAGTTATCTTCCCCTGGAAAATACTCTGGAAAATCTTTTGCACATTTTTGCACAATGAACCTCCAGTACTTGCATTCATATCATGCTGTAAGTCCTTTAGCCTTGGTGAAATTGCATCTTAGATTAATTTGGTCTTATCAACCTTGTGGAAACAGCAGTGGATTTTGTGGTGTGATACAGTGAGATCTGATGGAGATGTTTTTGACAAATTCATCTTTCAAGTCTTGATCTTATTTGGAGTGGCGTTGTTCATAACTGTGGTGGGAAGAATTATGTTTAATTTTTATGTATGACAAAGTGATGAGGACATTTCATTGATTGTCTTGATTTAATGATAAAATATGTCTAACAGGATGTATTTTTTCCTACAAATGAAACAAATTGTGTCTAACCCAGCATGATTTGGTGACCTACATTTCAAAACCCTGATTTTTAATCATACTATGAAATTTTCCGTCTCTTTTTTTAAAAAGAATCTTCAATTTCCAACTCTCAAAAGATAAGAATTTTGGGTTAAGAATATGCTCTTTATTCTTTCCCACAATGTTCTTCCAGTTATATTTGAATCTTATCTTAATTTTAGCTTGCCATGTGAGCAAAGCAGCAGTCTATTGTGTGTTCACAAAGCCAAGTCTGTGTGTGACTAGGTAATACGCATGCGCTGCAAGTGTCTCCAAACAGAATTTAAATGTTCCTAAATCCAGCTGTGTAGTACAGTACTGACTTTGTTTCCTGTTGGCCTTCAAGTTCTGAGGATAGATCAGCAGAAGTTTGCTTCCTTGTCTCTTACTGTGTTTTATCCAGACTAGAGCACAAGGTTGAAGTTCTGAGATATTTGACCATAATTTTCACTTGAAGTGGAGTCTGATGTGAGGTTTGCTGTGTAACTTGAGGCTTATGTCTTTCTTCTGTTAGAGCAGATGTTTTGAATTTTTTTTTATAAGTTACTAACAGTTACTATAAATTGAGTTCTAGTTACTAACCACCACCTGACATTGCAAAGAAAGGAAGGGACAGCCCCACTGTAATAATGGTAGAGACCTAATTAAGAGAGTGGGTGAGAGGAGCCTCTATATTGCAATTTTATTTTCTTTAGAGGTGGGAAAGAATCTCAGAGAGAAAAGGCTGAAGCTTGTAGAACCCAGTATGAGCTTGAGTTTTCAGCAGTAGGTCCTAGAAGAGATGGCATGGATCCAGCTATAGGGCACACCCACCACCTGCCCATGGATCCAAAAGCCTTATTTAAGCTTAGACCCGGGCCTTCAATCCTGACCTGAGCTATATTGCAGATGTATCCCAGTCCTATTTGTGAATTATTGTTTGTATTTCCCAGTTTGACCTTGGATCTGACTCGTTACTTTTGCCTGACGATGACAAGCCTGTTGACAGGACCTGTTGTCATCACCCACCTTGTGTGCTGTGGGACTGGGTCCTGTGAGTAAGCTTGCTGCCCAGCCAGTGTTGTGGCCATCCTTGACTCCCCTCTAACCTTCTCTTAAGGAGCAGCCCAGCTCTTACCACTCCATCCCACTGTCCTTCATAGTCTTTTACTGATTTTTATGGTGTCAGTAATAAAAATACTCAGATGATGAAAGTTGTCATTCTGGATGTTAGAATCATCCTCAGAAATGAATATGGTCCATTCTGATATATAAAGGAGGATGTAAGCATACAACTTTGTTCAAGTAGCTGTCAAATTTATAGGTAGACCCTGCACCTGTTGGATGGTGTTGGTGATGTTAGCAGTGGATTTGACTTTCTTCTGAGATAAACGTTAATAAAATGGCAGTTTGTACTTTAGCAATGTGTAAGGATCTCTTTTGAATGGCCTTATCTTCTAGTGATTTATTTTTATACAGAAAAAGCACTGAGTGACAGTACTAGGGTAGTTGGCTTTCTGCTTACAAAACTGACTTCATAGTGTTTAGAGGAAAAAGTTACTGTCCATTCTCCAACAGCTATTTCCAGAACAGTAAGCTAATGGTGACTTGGATCTAACATTATGGTATCAGCTGCTTCCTTAAGCTAAACACAGACTTAAATTAATAATGTGTCATTCTCAGAGCTTGGCAAGTAACAAGGGTTTATCACAGTAAGAACACTGATTGCCTGTTGTTTAAGAAAACCAGCGAAAGAAATCCTGTAGGTTATAATCCAACTCCCCTACAATTATCAGGCTGAGACCCTATAAAAGAGCTATTGATGTAACCCTCATAAAGAGTATGTCCAAACCACCTTTGAAATATACGTGTGAAAAGCAGTTCAAAATATACTGGTGAGCATTACAAGAAAAAAGTACGTGGCATTTACAGGAAACAGTCATTCCATATTATGCAAGAGAGTTACTGAAACCAATTGCAGTGATATATTTAAATTGTTTGGAGGGGTGGAGAGTGGGAATCCTGAGATCTAAACATATGCTAAATGTTAGAAGTGAGATTTTCAAGTTCACCTAACGTACATGTAGTGTGAACAGATGGAATTTTTGTTTCTTAATTCTGTGAGTCGCCTTTAAGAACTCCATCCTAGAGTGATTCCAAGAAACTTTTTTTCCCTATGACTTAGCCACTTATTAGAAAGGACTGGAGATCCAAGGATGTGCTCCTCCTATTTTTCTCTTCCTTTAAGAATTTCATAGAACAGCAAATGAGTTGTGCTCTTCATGTGCAACTTTCTTCTATAAACAAAAGCTGTAGAAAATAATGAAAACTGCTGGATTACCAGTGAATGAAGATGATAGACTTGACTTTTTCTGTTTCTTTTAAAAGGCAGCATAGAGAGGAACTAACAAAGGGATGTTGATACATTATGGCAAATATTAACATAGAATCATTGAAAACTGTTCTCTTCTGCACTTTTTGCATTCCCCTGCTTGTAGTTATTAGTGAGATTTTTCTGAAAGGAGAAACTGCGTTTTCAAAATCAGATCACAAATACATCCCGAGACCTTTACATACGAAGAATTTTCCAGCACTGCCAGCTGCTGATGTCATTTCAGAAACATTCAGTTTTGCTTGTGATATCACAGTGAGTTGCTGTGGAAGTTAATTTTCAATCTTAGTCTAGATCTGGAATGAAATAGATAGAATAGCTTAGAAATATAGATCCATTTTTTTTCCTCATTTTTGTCACTGCTTAGAAGAAAATAAATTATTGCATAAGCGGTATGTTGCTCATATATATTTAAACACCACCGGTGTGTAATGCTGCAAAGGAGCATGTACCATGATGTCAACAATGTGCAATTAGGCAGCAGTCTGTTAAAAAAAAAACAAAAAACCAAACCAACAAAACAAAAAAAAACCCACCCAAAAACACACACGCCCCAAAAAAAACAACCAAAAAACCGAACAAACTACTAGGTGATTGGAAGACAGGCTTATGTTTCACCAGGTCAGATAAGCATATCCACTATTTTGGCTACAGTTTCTGAGAATTTCAATAGTTGGAATTTGGGTTGCAATCTCAATAGAGGCTTGACTTAGTTGACTTTAATGATCTTTGGCCAGGCACTAAACATCACAGATTTTGACTATACCAATTCACTTCTCACAATGAATTGGCAGTGATGCACATGTATGTGAACGAAATACTTCGGTTTCAATAAAACTGAGCAATCCTCAAACAATCTGACACTTCCAGTTCCTCAGGCTCTACATAGAACCTAATTCACACTGAATGTAATCAGTTACAGTTCAGTGTTGGCTAATCTTCAACTGAAATCAATAAATCAGCCTGGACAGGGAGAGATTAGGCAAGTCAGAAATATGTGCTGTGATGTTTGCTTTTGTAGTCTTTTTGAGAGGTCAGATAATGGAGACACCAATTAGAAGCAGGATAAATGTTAGGCTTTTTCCAGGGCAATAGACTTTTTCTTTCTTAAATGGAAGTGTGAATTTAGCTTTAGAGCAAGCTGCCAAATCATTGGTTATGTTTGTACGCAATATATCACAGACATGGCCAGTGAAAACTTCAGTGTTCAAACTTGTTTTATAGAAAGCAGAGTGTCGATTTTGAATGAAAACATCAATGTTCAAACCTACTTTACAGAAAGCAGTTCAGGTTTTTTTCAACCTCATTCCTTTTCCAGTGTTTGTTCCAATTATATCAGCATGACCTCAACATTCAGCATGAAAGTTGGTTGTGATGCATGTATGCGTGAAGGCAATACTTCAGTTTGAATAAAGCTGAGCAAACCTCCAACAATGTGACACTTTCAGTTCCTCAGGCTCTAATGGAACCTAAGCGTGCTATCTCCTAAGTGTCTGTGTCAACAATGATAATTTCTTCTGTGGGGTGAAACTACAATATTTATCCATTGACCTTTGTTATCCAGGATGTTTCATTTAAATACCCTTTTTTCTTCCACTGCCTTGTAGTCCAATGGACTTGGTAAATACCACAGTTTCATCTTCCTCAGATGTGGTTTTGCTGGGTATGTTTTTTCAGCGCAAAGGAGATATTTTGGTTCCCAGCCTTGTTTTATAGGCCCCAAACAATGGTGCCATCACTGAAGCTGTTGTTTAACAGGTAAAGAATATGCTGAATCAGAATGTCTGTTGAGAAGTGGTTTGGCAGTGAATTTGTCCTCACAACTAGAAAGCAGGTTGGCTGTTCTGATTCTAAGGGCCTGTAGTCTTCGGTTTGCAGAGAGGAGAGAGAAGTACATGAGGGGCTTTACAGGCTTGTGTTCTCCACAACAGATGCAGCTATTTGGCTGTGGCTCAGAAAATTTACAGGCATCTTATTTGAAAAGTGAGCTAAAATGCAACGCGCTCTATTAGTTGATGGTGGTTTCTTACATTGTTTTTGATACTGCACAATTATTATGCAAAAAGGCATAGCCAGCTGTGAGACAGATGGAGCCACATATGTTTCCATACCCAAGAGGGAGGTTTGTGTACAGAGCTACAGTCAGGAATAAGGCTGAGTGAATGATACCAAAGGTTATTCATACAGAGATGTCTGGATTTGTAGATGAATTCACTTGGATTGTATGGGTGATTGGTTGTTTTTGTGTAACCTTTCCGACCATAATAGAGCTTTTCTTGCATTGAAGTCTACAAAGCAGTAAACAGTGAAGTACTTGGTCAGCAGTCTGAATTCAAGAATATTGTATGATTTGTGCACGTGTTCTCTTTCCCAAACTGGGGGTGGCTGTGCCACCTTCCTCCTTCTCCCCCAAACCAATGGCACCTTGCCACCAACACCACCTAGAAAAGTCTAGCGTGAAAAGAGATGCCACATTCTTTTCCTCTCTTACTTGCTGCAGCACTAAAAAGCTCTGCAAAATGAGATTAGAGCTGCTGCTGTGCTGTGTTCAGGATTGGCTGAATGTGAGGATGGATTCATTGTTTATTTGTGGGGCCTTCTTTTCTCCCCAAGATCAATCAGAGCACAGAAGAGTTGCAGAGGCAGGAAAGCAGAGAACAGTCACCAGCCAGGCTCCTGCTTGCTTGCTGTAGTCACAAGTAGAGAAAAGAAAGTTTATTCAACATTGCTCTGATTCCAGTCAGCAGTACCCTTGGGTACTGGTCAGTGCTAATAAGCAGGCAGATCAGAGAGTGCTGGTATTACCCAAGACACCTAGAGTACATACCATCTCATAGCCAACATGTGTAAAAGGAGTTCTGTCTTCAAGTGTGAGTTAAAGTAGATTTATTTTTTTTTTAAAGTAACTGTTCAGATTGTTATTCTGTTATAACTTCCTTCTTTAATCTTTTTCTTTTTGCTTTTTGGAGACAATGGGACTAAAAAGATTTATCCATGTTTCAGCTTTATTAACAGCCTCTTATGCCAATATAAAATTAGAACAGTGCTGTGGAGAATTGAGCTCCCAGACTGCATACAGCTAGGAACTGTCAAGGCATGAGTGGATGCACCAAAGGTAATTTGCAGGTAGATAGCTGGATTTTCCTAGCAAATCCCCCTCTCCTGTTACAGTCGGTCTAAGGCACTAGACTACTTTCTTTTTTTTTTTCTTCGTTTTGTAAGTAAGAAAAATCACAGGGAATTTCAGATGTGGGAGAAGACAGTAAAGTTTACAAAGCCAAATAATGTGAGTAATCATAATTGTAAAGCTTCCATTCCTAGGTTATTCAATCATTTCCAAAGTGACTTTTAAAAAGAATATAACATTTGAGGACAGATGTTTTATATCTTTTCTAATTCATCCTAGAACAAATCACATGCATATGATTGATAATTTGTTTTTATTTCTCTATTATGTATCACATGCACTTCCTCGAAGAGACGTTAGTCTTTAGAAATACTAAACATGTCTTCAAGCTGGAATTGAAGAGCTGCAGATAACTGGCACTGCTAAGAAGCAGGTTGTATTGTCTTGGGTAAGACTAGTCTGCAAGGGGTAGATATTAATGCTATCAACACAAGTAATTCTTGAAAGTAGGGACCCTATAGGCCATGGGATTCTGCTTGTGTTGTAAAACACATTTAAGAATACTTACTGGCCAGATAAGAGTTTGAAAATGATTTGAGGTGGGCTGTAAATATTAGCATACCTAGCCTATTAGTCAGTCACTGTTGAAAAGTGGAGGCACAATTCAGGAAGATGAATTAGGTAGTGGTGTCCCAATTTAGCTATGTACTTCCAGCCA
Organism: Pluvialis apricaria; assembly: GCA_017639485.1. Classification (NCBI taxonomy): domain Eukaryota; kingdom Metazoa; phylum Chordata; class Aves; order Charadriiformes; family Charadriidae; genus Pluvialis; species Pluvialis apricaria. The sequence goes on from CM030014.1 coordinate 30,770,164, forward strand.
CAGCCCTACTAGAAACAGCAACCAATGAACAAATACGAGAATACAGATTCTATGTGACATTGTACACTGGGTGTGTTAAGTCCTTCCTTTTATTGCAGTGTTGTCCTATAGGACCAGCCAGCTAGATTGTGGGTTTTTTTACTATATCCTGTAACATGATTTATTAAGTACTTCTGAGGATAAGAGACCAGATATAATGCTACGTTACCCCTGTGGTAGACTAGCTCACTTGATTTCTAATCAGGATGTATCGGGCACTGTTTAAATTGCTTAATATTAGATAGATGCTTTAAGTTTTCTAGATACATGAAGTTCTGCCTAGTTCAGGTAGAAAGGTACTTAGCCAAAAGATGTGATTCCCTTTACTCCAGCCTGTAACAGAAAAACAGGGGGGCTGAACACCCGATATTTTGGCACCTATCTCTATTCTTGCTTTCTACCCATTTGGCTTCCTTTTTGTTACTGCTGTGGTCCTGTGGTGACAGTAGAAGCTAGAAGAGCCGTCATATTTGTTCCCACTTGGCCTTCCTAGTAGCCAAGCTGACTAGCTGTTGCACCAGCAGCAAGACCTCCTGCTTGGAGCCTGCCCAGAAGAATGGGAAAGGCAGAGCAACTAGAGCTACTAGATGCAGAGTAAGAAACAACTTCAAAATACTGAGCAATGTATTTCAGCCTAAATGTATTGCAATAGATTTGCCACAATGTCATGGGAGTTTCTAATTGTGCTTAAGGATGGAGTTGAATTCAAGCAACTTGGAGATTTGCAGTCAGCAGTTACGTCACCTGCAGTACTCTTTGAATGCTTCAACATAAATACGTTTGACAGAACTATACTCTGAAGGCCAACTAAGTGATCAAACTTCATAAGGGCAACAGGAGAATCTAGCTCTTTACTTTGCAAATTGCTCTGTCCTTTTGTGAGTGTGCGGGCACTGACAGCAGAGAATGCCAGTGACACCAGTGGAGCATGCTCCTGCATAACACCTCTCCATAAGCTGGTGGCTTAGTTTGTTACCGCCCACAGTTTCCAATATGTGCACTATCACCCCACGAAAAGTGTGAGGTAGCTCTTCAGTTTTTAATCACAGATAGCTAGGGCAAGGCACAGAACAGAAACAAGCCCTTGTAGTCTTCATGTTATATATGGAGGGAAAGAGGCACTGTGGATAGTTAGTAAACTCAAGCAGTTGAGGGAACACCACTGTGATTCTTGTTAGAGCTTTCATTATACCAAACAACGTGCCTCCATCTCCACTGAGCTGAACCTTAGCTACCTTTCTGCCTGTCCTAATATGTGCTGGTGAGATGCTAAACCATCTATATTCAGTTAGAGGGACCTACACAAAACTCATGTTGACATTGCCACAAAAGTCTTGCTCAGCAGCTTAACCCCAGGGTCTTTAAAAGCAGCAGTGTGATGACATTCACCACGAGTCAGTATAACACCATTAGGGGTGAAGTATTCAAGGCTGATGAGAGGCTTTCAAATCACCACTAGAATGCCCAGTTATTCGTCTTCAGTTACTGAGGGGGTATTCAAGAAACAAGGCCAAAACAGCCTTTTTACAATACTATGGTAGCAATTCATTGCGGGCATCAGGGAATGCCTACAGAGGTAGAGCTTGCTTCTTACTAGCAGTGATTCAGACTAGCAGGCTGGAAGGATATTGCTAATGCTGTCGAATATTTAAGATGAACTTCAGAAGGAAATGAGAGGTAACCTTTGGAATACTTAAATTTTATCACCCAAAAATGCATTTGGCATTTGTATATGAAATATATGTTTGGCAAAGCATGTGAAATACTTATGCCATAGTGCAGGTTAGCCGAGTGACCCACCACGAGACCAGTTCTGCTGGACAAGACTTTGTCTGGTATTGCTGAAAGCTTCTTGCTCCTACAGGAACCACAATGCGGGAAATTAAAAATCTATAGCTGGTTCAAGACAGACTGCAGTGGCTGCCATAACCATTTTGTATCATTTTCAGAAGCTGTAACATGAAAAAAATGAGGACTCGATACTGAGAATTGTTATACAGGGAGTCTAATCAGTTAACTTCCAGTTTTGCCATACGGAAGAGCGAAGAAGTTACTAAACCTTATATAAGAGGAGAAGGACAGCTTTTAGGAGGTTCTAATTTTACAGAAAATTCAGGGAGAAGTGGGACAGCTAAGCTCAGGCCTGACACACTGCCTGTCCTCCTTCCTTGGCATTTACTCTCAGATAAAACCAGCTGGATTCAAAAAAGTGGTTCAGTGCTGAGTGCTTCTGTGACCTGAAACTAGAGCAATTGTAATTGACAACAGTTCCCTTTCTTGTATTTGCCTTGATAAGCAAAATGCTTTTCCTTTCAATGATGTTTACAACTGATCCGGGTATGTTGCTTTCATCAATATCAGTGACTGTGTCTGCTGGAGCCCTTTGGACTCTGCACCACTCCTATTCACATGATGCTCTCACATTCCTTCTGGAGGCAAAAATGCGTGTTCATGCTGCTAGAGAGTGGAAACTTACTGATTGTGTGCAGAGTTTGGCAGAAGCTCTTGTTCCAGCCTTCTGACAGGAGCAGAAACAGGCTGCATTTTTGTAAGCGCTAAGCCAATAAAAGCCTTCCTATCTCTGCACTGATGTTTCTTCTCTTCCTGTCTGTCCCTTCCTCCAAACTCACGACAAGTATGCAAAGCAAGAAGGCTTCTTGTTCCTGTGTCTGGTCAGTGACAGAGGCAAGATTTGGAGCAAATGGAGTTCCATTATAATAACATTTCTGTTAGAGCCCCGCAGGTGGAACTGCCTACAGCAAGTACACCGCTTATGTTTAATGTCTGACACATCCATTTATATTAACATATTATAGCAGAAGATGGAACTGTTCTCACAGAGTCCCCAAATGAATTAGCAGTGCAAACTGGCTTTCTAGTGCTTGGAGCTCTGATCACTCTCCTTGTTTTAACTCTATGCTAGCCACAATCCAGACTGTGGAGAAAACTACAGTGAAACTGTGAAGTGCCTGCTCTCTACTGTTACAGTTCAATAACTGCATGAACTTTTGTTTTTATTGTAATATTAATTTTCTTGAGTTATTGCCTGTAGTGGAAGCAGATACCCGCATATTGCAAAAGCGGTATCAATGTGTGCCTATATTGGAAGAGAAGAGCTCAACGCACAGGATGTTTTCCCATTTTCCTTTTTAAAACATTCCTACTTGTAAGCTTATGCCTACCAGTAAAGGAAGTGGTTCAAACACACCGGCTGACCCCAAAACCTTAACTGTGCAGATGCTTTTGGGGAAGGCTTGGCAAGTTATTCCTGAAGGTTCAGAGCAAAGGCAGCCAATTTCTGCCTTTCCTTCTATTGCTTGATGCCCTATTTATGAAGTCCTATTAAACGTGCACTTTGAATGAGACATCCTATGGGCACTTGCATAGTTAGACATGCAAATTGATCAGCATTAAAGGTATGTGTCCAAACTTTCATCAAAATATCCAAGACTAGCTTTTCAACTAGGTTGTGATAAACTTTTATTTTTGCAGGCATGCATTTGCATCCAGTATGCCTGAATTTATGATATATATAAACCTAGGAGAACAAAGCCTTAGTGATCTGTAATTGTGCTATTAAAACTGCCAGTCTGATACTTGGAAATTTAAATCTAAAAGCAGTTATTCCTATAATTCTTCTGGGATAGTAAGGAATAGCAAAGAGCTAAGTCCGAGTTTGTGTAAGTTGTAGTGCAGTACTGAATTTAAATACACTGTCAATAAATCTCTGATGGGTATGAATGCAAGGGAGAGGAGGATTAGTGCTGTACCATTAGTTATGTTGAGATGTACTTTGAAGAATTAAGAATGTGAAAAACTATTTTTGTTATCAGCAAAATCCATAAGCCTTAGGTTCATTTAAAAGGTTCTGCTTTCCCAAGAAATATTTAAAACCCTATTAAACACAGGGGCCCGGCTTACGCTTCCAAGAAGATAAGGCAGATGAGCTAAGACTTTTCCCCTCCCTGTCTTTTTGTTCTCCTACTTGGCTGCTGACTGTGGCCATGCTACGTCGCACCAGCTGTTCTGCCGGGGCAGCCTTCGAGCTGGGAGGGAGCCGAGGGCAGGTGGGTGGTTGGAGACTGTCCCCACACTTGTCAGTCAGTTACTTCCTCACTTTGGGGGAAGAGGGCACAGCAACATGGGAACAGCCGCTGCACCGCTCTGCTGCGTAGGTGGATTAGATACAGTTCAGTCCTGTATTAATTCAGAGAAAGAAGGTACCAAACTTGGTAGGTTTTTCAGCACGACATTGATAAAAGATTGATTTGTTCTTCCATTTTTTTCCCCCACCTTTACCACTTTTCCCTCTCCTAGTCGCACTCAGTCATTGCCACGATGCCACAGCGCATTTGTTATGCACTATCTGTGCTGCATCACTTTTCTAAAACACAGTTTTTCCCTGCAAGTACTACCTCTGCTGAGAACCCCGAACCTTTATAGTCTGTAGTCATTTCTAAGCGATAGAATTGCCAGAACACACGACAATGAGGAGGCTAGCTTGGCTATAGTTAGGTAGCCTCTGGTTATAGCCTCTGTAACACAAGCGGGGAGAGAGAAAATGACAAGTAGTGGATGGACAGGAAGTCAGACAGCTTGAATCCCAATATGCTGTGTTATTGCTTGGGTTTTTTGTTCATAAGCATTGATTTTATTTTTTTTTTTCACTTTCTTTCAGTAGTTTAATTTTTATTGGCAAATGATTCTTGCATTGTTTGCTTTTTATGTGAGAAATTTTATTTTTTTTTTTTTTTACGGAAAACAGGGGGAGGACTTAAAAACTTTAAAACAAAGAGAACTTGTTTTAAGGAGCTATGGCCGATGTGAGAGATTATTTATTAAAGTGTTTTAAATTTTTAAGTAAATAATTATTTATTAAAGTGTTTTTGACTTAGAGAAAATGGAGAACAGTCCAATGCAATAAGTGGCTAGAGGCCTTGTTTTGTTTAGTTTGTTTGATTTCAAGTACAAAAAGGAATTTATGGAGAACTGTAATGCTATGGAGACAGTTGTTTGAACTTTGGCTTTGCTAAAACTAACAGCCTGCTGATATCCTTGAGAGGAAAATCCTTGGTAGCGGTGCAAAACAAGCTCAGTGCTTTCATCTGCATGGGCAAAAGCTTTGCTGAAAATCTCTCTCCTGTGAATAAAAGAGGAGAGAGAAAGAGTTGTTTTATGGTCTGCCTAAAAAAATAAGAGATGCAGGAAGCAGTGTTCTGACTCTGATATGGATGGAGTTAAGATTAAGATTGAACATTTGGACTTGATTGCCCTGTGGTGTGGTGAGTCCCCTCAAGAGTTTGATTGCATCTTTATGTAAAGCTTGTATTTCATTCTGAAGTCATATTGTACATTTCTCAGCAGGAGATATATCTTTGAGCTTATCTAGGAAAAGCACCTACAGGTTATGGGGAATAATCAGTTCTTCAAAAAATTGCAAAATGGGAAACCAGAACTCCTAGTTTAGGCCAGAAATAATATTAAAGCCATAATGTAGGCATCCCCTCCTTTTAATACGTAGCAGGATTTGGATTTGGCCTTTACGTTCTGCCTTCTATCTAATGTGCAACAGCTCTGAAGGAATTGTTATGTCAGCAACTCATGATAAGGCAAAGCAGAACTTGTACTGGAAACATTCTTTTTTTCAGCCAGTTATCAAAGTCCTTGCAGCTTCACGTCAAAGCAAGCGAATCCACAACATGTATTGAACATGGTAGTTGAACCCAAATGCTTAAAAAACAACCAGCATAAAGACATCCACATAATTGCTTTGGCTGATGCTAGCTGTTATTTAATTGTAATGTACATTTCCCGTCTTTCACCTGTATTACTTTCTTGTCATCTGTATCACTTTCTTTATCATCTTGCTTTCAAGTGCCAAGTTTTGAACTGTGCTTACCAACTCCCTTTGAACCCAGCCTCAGCTGCAAACAGGCTCAACCTGTGGTAGAAAGGGCCAAAAACTAATTTGTTGTAGCAGAGATGTATTTGACTAGAAGGAGACAAGGACATGCTTTATTAAGTGTTAGGCTTTCATGCTGCCTTCCAGCAAGGCAGAGCTGGAAGGCTACAGCTGAAAACTGTAGCCCTTCTAAAAGCAGTAATGCAATTATGTGTTTTATAAATGCTTTAAAAACCATTTAGTGAAAACAAGCAATTTCTCTTCTTAGCAGCAATGCTGGGGAAGGCAGTGTAAAAGCACAAGATGGTATATTTCAAGGCACCTCAGCACTGCGGTGAGTATAACAACCAGAAACACCACCGCCCCTGAGATTGGTGTGTAAGGCACATAGTGGGCAGATAGCTACAAAAGCATTGTAAAGAGTACCTTTTAGCTTCTAAATGTGCATCCGGTAAGTAAAAATTTACTACTACTGTGATACTGTTACTACTACCGCCACTGAGCAGATCTTATCTCGAGGGACTAACAAGTGTAGCTTTTGGAAGTTGCTACTTGTTTCTGCTGATGACTAAATATGTGGATAGGCACAAGCTATTTGACAGCATATTTTGTGAAATCTGAGACACAATTCCCACTATAATCTGGAAAAACAGTAGTTTCATCTATATTTCTTCTTTGCTCCAGTGAAGGTCCCTTTGAAAGGGCTTGAAAACTGTACTCTCAGAAGTGCATCTCCAGCCCGTGGAGTCAACAGGATTTTTTGTGCTGACTTCATGGGGCTTTGATATAACTGTACATATGAAATGGAATTTGTATCTTTCATAAGCATTAGACACAGAATTAGCTCTACAAGGAATTTGAAAAAAATACACACCCTCTGTTAGAGTAACAGATTATTGTTTGTGTAAAGATGGAAACAGGCAGGTTTTTTTTTAAATAACCCCACAGTTTGTATCTAATATTAGTAACAAATTATATAACCTCTGTTGTGTGAGTCATAAAGAAATCTGGATCAGAGATGTCATTTTCCAAATAATGGCTGCTTGGAAAGCTTCCATTCATATGCTACCCATGTTTTTCTGCAGATTTTTGGCTCAAACAATGTAAACTTAATGTCAGAATAATCAGATGTCACATAGAGGTTCAAACACCGCACAGATTTAGTAGTGGCTGGGATGCTGTGAAACTTATCTTTTAGCAAGACAGAAAAAAAAGGACAAAGGCATGTTGTGCAGCTTTATGGATGCTTTTCTGAAGCCTAGGGCTGGTTTGTATTCCCAGGAGTTGAATTGCTTCATGTACTCTAGTCCCAACCAACCATCACGCTGTTTGGCTTGTTTTGCCCTAGCACAGCATTGAGCAGGACAACAGCAGCAGGATTACTGCATTCTAATAATGAGTTGTGTTGGCAGAGATGTCTGGGTAGCTGTCTATAATACTGTCTGCCAGGGTGCCGAATCCACACACGCACAAGCAGCTGTAGTCGCTCCCATTCTGTTTAACTATACCACAGAGCTCAGTTTCTCAAGCGCTTCTGAAATGGAAGAGTTAAAAATATGCATGCCAGCACAGGAAAAAAGGACCATATCACTTCTGTTGACTAAGCTTGTTTGAGTCATTAGGAAAGAAAACAAAAAGGCAGTTCATACGCTAGCAATACTTCAGACAAATACGGTTTTTGGACTAGGTGTGTACAGGGCTTCCTGTTTGCCTGGTTCTTTTGCCTCTACAGGTGAAATGGTGTCTCAGACATCCCCTCATGACGTGGGGCATGCAGGCAGCAGTTCATCAGGAATGCTAGGTTGTAACTACAATGGCTATTCTGATCCCTTCCTTAGCCCCTCGTCCCATTTGAAAGTTCTGTAGGATAATTCTGTGGGCAGGGAGGGAGTCTGCTTCCTCAGAGAGACACGGCAAATGAACAAACCTGGTTGCATGTGGAGCATAGCTGAAATGGGCTAGGTCTTGCCTTCGGATCCCAATGCAATAGCGCTCAGTTGGTCATGAGAGCTTTCCAGTTAGCTGCAATAGTTAAAAGTGCTATCTAAGGGTTATCAACATCAACCATGAAGCATTTGCATCAGAGATGGAAATTCATAATCTTTTTTAAAACAGGATTACAGTGGTCATGAAGAATAGAATCACTTTACAATAGAGTTTGGAATGCAGAAGAGTCCCTATTCTCTGCAAAGCGTAGACTGAGCAAAAATCACTCTGCCAGCATTTAGGAGAATGCTGACATTAATGTAGATATTTGCTGCACCTTAGGAGGAGATGGGATTGAAGTTTATGAGGCTCCATCACTAGAGGGGGCTGCATACACTGGGGAGGGGTAGGTGAAATAGAGAAATATATGTGCCCACATCCTGGGTGACCTCATGGTGCAGCTTTATGCTACTCTGTGTGATACTGTGTCTAAGCAGATCAGCCATGGTCACAGTTAAATGGACCAAGAATACTTTAGGAGAAATGTAATTGGTAAGACCAAGTAGGCTTAACCTACTTATTCATCCTGTCATAGAGGATGAATAAATATTTGCAAGTGTATAAATGGAATTGCTTTCAGCTGTTTACAACTTAGCTTTGACCCTCCTCTTTCTGCAAAACAGAAGAGGTTAGAAGAGACACTTCAAATCAGGCATTCATATTCACAGAGCTTACACCGACCAATTTCTGACTCAAAACATGGCATGAGTGTCCAAATGCCTAAAAATATGGAGCAAAACTACATAAATTGTTTGCCTTCACTGGGATTAACACCAGCATTTACAAGACAGGTGTTATAGCAGGTGTTTAACTAGAGGCATATGAACTAAGGCAGATGCAACTGCTTATTGAAAACTTCCCTTGACTCAGCCTGAGATCTTCCTAACTTGCTCAGCTCTTGGGGTAAGTTAATAGCCAAGGCAAGGAAAAAGATTCGTTTTGGCGATTCAAAGATTAGCAACTTGTTCTATTTCCCTCCGGTTCTATGGGGCATAGGCAGAGAGGAATAGGTTGGTAACACTGATGTATGTAAGGCAGCATATACGGTGCTGCTGTTTGCTGACCAGAAAGGGAGGAAAATGTAATAGTGTAGCTGGTTCTCAAAGTGTTAATAAAGTAAGACCCATGCTTCACTGATCCCAAGGGCATACTGAAGTTGCTCTGACAACAGAAGTTCTGCTTTCTGGTATAATCTACTCTCGCTGGTACCTGGTTTTATTTGTATCACAAAGGTACTTTGTGCACAAAATGTGCTGCTGTGATGGCATTGCCTGGCCACCAGATTGGGAGAGAAAATGACCCTTGATAGAAAATAGGTATGGGAAGAATGGTATTATTTCAGTTACATTTTAAGAGAATTTTTTCACTCTAGTTCCCCACTACGTTCAGCTAGAAATCAGAAAGTATGTTTAGTTTTTGGGATGGGTTCTCTTTTCACTTTCTCTGACCAATAAGTCTCATTCCAGAATATATACAGTGGCATAAATGGTACGAAAGAAAACAACTACCAAACTTTGGACTGTGAAATAACTATGGTATATGTGCAACCCCTGAACCTTCTTGACTTCCTTTGCAATAGTTTCCAGTGTACCCAGATGCCGAGGCTGTGCTGTTCAGCTACCGTGTTACAAGTTGGCCTCACAGCTGCAGTACCACACCAGAGTAGCCAGTGTGCATTTAACACCCTGTGCAGTGATGCTCATTTAAGTGACTTGCTTAATTTAGGTGTGATGCCTGGCTCTTTGTGTCGAAACACTTTCTTCTCAGAGTAGGACCAATGTTGATCCTCTTCCTGTGAGGTACAGAAAGCTAATACATTAGGAAAAGAAACCCCATAAACCCCCAAACTGAAGTTCCCTTTTCAATATGGACCTATCTATTTTATACCATTACTTTAAACTAATGGAGGACAGTTAGTGAGTCGCATTCTGAGCTGTTGCAGCTCTCTACTAACTTCGGAAGTTATGCCCAGTTCACAGTGGTGAATTTGGCTTACTCGTATAACGCATAGTTGTGCATACGAATTTGCATACTGTTGAAGGGGGGCTTAAAAATGAAGGCACTGGAATTAATCGATCCGGTTAGGAGGATGAATATTCAAGAAGGCAGGATAATGTTATGACTGATGCTATGGGTGCTGCAAGCTCAGGCTAATTAGATTTCATGCTTCACTTCTTGCACCTGAGCTGTTGCCTAAGGCACAGCAGAATTTGCTCTAGTGTTCATAAATCTAGTTCTGGCTGGAGAATCTCTGGACAATTCATTTGAAAATTTTCCAGCATTTTGTTTTCCTGCTTCATCGATGCAGACCCTAAAACCTTAGAGACATTTTAATTTATTGTAGCCACTACTTTTGGCTCAAGAAAATCAGTTACATGACCTTCAGCAGTAATCAGGCCTATCTTGGATCTTAAAAGCTTTCCTGTAGGTTTTTTTCCTTTTTCTTCCTTCAAGTAAAATAGATGCGTCTTTAAGAAAGTCTAAAGCTTTGGCAGAACAGTTCCATTCTGTGAAAAACATTCATCAGTGAAGGGTTCATGCCAGCTCTGAGGAAAGCCATACATTTGGGTGCAGCATGGAAAAATGGAAACAGCAGCTGGTAGTGCTGCAAGTGCAAGGCATTAAGAAAGTCTTGGAACTGGATCTCCCACTTATCTAGACAGTATCCACTTCTGTGCAGGTGAATCTTTGATTTCTTATATTCACCTTCTTGAAAGCAGAGTCAGATTTCCTCAAATATCCAGAAACATGCAAAATGCATGTTCTAGAGAAAGTGAGAGCAAGTCCATTCAAAATTAAATCACTGATACTCTGTATCACTTCCATGGGAGTGGCTTTCAGTCCAACCAGTTATATTCTTCTGTCCTTTTTTGATCTGTCATTAATATTAAATACTGTAGTTTATTTTGAAATAGAAACAAAAGGGACACTGGCTTCAGGAGAAAAAATAATTTTTGTTAACTTTTTTTGTTAACATTTTTGTTACCCCTTTTGAAGGGAAAGTAGATTATGTGGATTAGAACAATCTAAGATTTCTGTTTATTTTGCATGTTTGGAAGAATTGTGTATAGACAACTTCCATTCATTTTGCTTGGACTTCTCCACAAAGAAACATGAAGAAAGTAAAGTTTGAGGCATGTACTCCTCAACTTCCCTAGAAGAAAAAATGCTCTCAGGGAGGCTGAATAGGAAGAGTTTTAGAACACCCTGCTCTTTTTGGTTGATTTAAACTAATAAGATGACCTAAGTTTCATGAAGCAACCACACTAGTTTGAATGACTCACAGTCAGACATTTGTCAGTCACCATTCTTAGTGATATGCTACATTAGGAAAACCACATAAAACCAAATAGGATAGAGAAAAGGAAGGAGTTAGAAAAGTTAAAATATAAAGTCAATCTCATGCTTATGGGAGTACTTTCCTTTTATCAAGTAAAATAGTATACAATCCTCCCTGCTTTGTTAAAGAACAGAGGGCTGTGGTACTGGTTATAAAAACTGTATATGAACAATGTAACTCTGGGAAATTATGTGCATCTAGGAAACAGTACCACACATCCTTCTGATCTGTTTAGTTTCCCTTTTATTTACCTTTTCTTAATTAATCTCTCTTAATGCATCCCTGTGTCTTTGGGATGCACAGACCATAACTGTATGCTGTACTTTAGATGTGGGCCAAGCAAGGATTTACACAGCAGCAAAATGTTATTTTCAAAATGTTGTTGGTTTTTTTTTTTTTCCAAAACAATATTTTGCACCTTATTTCTCTTTAAATTCCACTCAGAAATCGGAGTCCTAGAAAAGCAGCTGTTCACACAGTTTTATTTCCTCTGATTCAGATATAGGAAGCAAAAAAGCATCTAAAGATTTACTCAGATTGAATTAGGCAGCAGTTATGTCTCATGTATTGTAGACCCTTACATCAGTAATTAGCAGGAGGAGATGAAATAGCAGCTGCATTGTTGCCCTTGAAGTGACTGGTTCTTTGTGAGTGCCAGTGCTGAGACACATTGTCTATCTCCCTATTTCCCTGCAGGACAGTCCATCTGACGAGGTATCTGTAAGATAATAGATTGTTTTTGGTGAAAGCATCCCACATAAATAGGACATCTAGGTTTATGGCTGTTTTGTTGTGTTGAAGTAGCATCCGGTGCTCGTAATGTAAAGAACCAAATCCTGGACAACTAAAACTGCAAGTCATATCTGCACAGTCTGTCTTGATGGAGCTGTGGATCAATTATCTCTCTGATCCCGGTATAAGTAATACACTAGAAAGGAGCTTAGTACCAGCAGTTCCAGAGAAATCTGTCAGTGAATTATAACAACAAGTGTTTAAGTTATGTTTAGATTGCATTAAAAAGTTTTAGAAATCTGGACTCTTAATCTGCCTGTATGCTAATTTCTGTAACACATATTTAGTCCGTTAGGCTCCTTTAACGACAGTATTTGCAGCAGTGATTTGGAGTGGTGTGAATTCACTCCAGTCCAGCAGAATTAAGGGCAAGAAGTGAGCTCCTCAGAGATCCAGTGTCTCACAGTGAGCCAGGTGAGTTCGGCCCACTTCTCACATGGTTTGTGTGCCTTTAGAAAACCTGGGACTGGTCTAGAAAGGTCCATGGCCTTTTGGGATATACTGTGAGAAGAGCTACTGCTGTTGTCTTTCTATTTTGAGTTACCCATAAAAGGATCAAGAACATTCTGGCCGTCAGCATGAGATGTTGTCTTAACGTTATTCGCTGCATGTGTCTTTAATAATTTAAAGCCTGCTTTTAGATAGGCTGGTTTATGCATCTATCTCTTATGAAGTATGCAATGTATCTACTTATATGTGCATAGCTGGTGGGTGGATATAGATCATAACAAGATGTTGCATACTTTGTTCCTCTTGCCATAGGTACTAAACTTTCACTGAAGAGGCGTGTTTCCTCATTGCCAGTGGTGTGTGCATGGGATGGAGAGCTCTAAAAAAGGGCAATTTGATTTTGTAGAGATACATTTGCAGAGGAAACATTTGAAATCACTACCCTGTGTGTTCTCAGTTCCAAGTGGAATCCCAACAGCTCATTGTTTGTCTCCTTTACTGTATCAATTTATTTTAATTAGGACAGCCAGATGTTTTAGTTACAAAAGGTTTACAAGATTTTGCCATATCTGTGTCTATAAAGACGGATGTGTATTTAAAGCTTCTGTTTCATGAATTCAAAAAGCAAACCTGTTTGAAAAATAGATAAGTTTGCAAGAATTTCATCTTCTGCTTTCAGGGGGTTATTACTGAACAAATAAAATAATCTTTCTTACTCTACAACATGGTAGATACCTCTGTTAAAAACAGTTAGGATCCTGGATGACTTTTGGGTGAGTTAGAAATCATGAATGCTTTTATCACCTTGATGGAAGAGAGAGATAACCAAGTGTTCTGGCTGCGGTATTTTTATGCCTTGTTCATCATCTGGCTATCGCTTATCTTCAGACCACATTGCCAAGCTCTCAGCCCCATTGTTGATTTCAACAAAATGCTGTTACAGGTCACTGAATAGCAAGGCAGGAAAGAAAATTCTTTCCACTTGTTTCTATTTACGTCTTTCCCTGTCATTCCTTTAAGCCAGTGTCTGCTCCCTGTTGTACCATCTATACTAATGGTATAGCTGGTCTTACAGAGAAAGTCTATTTATTTTATTTTTCCACTAGCTACATAATTCAGATAAGGAGCATATATAGATATTTTAATGTCTTTACTGGGTCCTCAATCACTTACACAAAACACTGAAGCAGTCCCTTGGTGTTACTTGGTTGCTAGATAGACTCAGATTATGAACTGTGGCACTTCTAACTGTTCTCTTATTTTGAATTGTATTATTTGAAAATATACTCTTAGATCCTTATACTTCACTTTTTGGTCTTCATTCACATTTTCTGCTTCAGAGTTTAGAGTAACACATGAAAAATTAGGTGAAATATGTAAACAAATGGTAGGAGCCAGCTGCTTTGCTTTTAGGTAAAGCAAACCCTTACTCTAGCTAGAAAGTAGATTCGCCACTGAGACTTGTCAGTTTAAGTGTTTCAGATATCCCTGTTCCATTGCTGCTCTCGGACTGTGCTCCTTGCTATGATGTCTGAGCCCTGTCATTCTGTGGCAATCAGACAGTTCCTATGAAATGATTATAGAGTCCTAGAAAGAGAAATGTTGTCATTGTATGTTTGTTTTTAATCAAAACCAAACTCGAAACTAGTCAGTGCTGGAGGTAATATAGTGTAAAGATGCCAGGTTTCATTCATTTCCTATTAATTGTAGAAGAGCTGTTCAGTAAGGGTATTACTGTGAGGGCTAATGTTTCTTTGGTTTTAAAAAGTTTCTGCAGCTTGTTACTTTTTGCAGCAATTTTGAGTGCCATTTAGTAATTATCTAGAATGTTATGAAAGCAGAGTTAAGTTTTCCACAGGAACTGTATGTATGATTAATTCTGGGAATTAATGTTAAACTATTTCTGGAAGTGAGGTAATAGTCCTTTAAAAAATTTCAATCTATCAGTGCAAGAGAAAGACATGACCGATAACAGAATGCGTTCACCAGTGCTAAGTGCACCTCTTGGCTCTATGTTTTGCGTTGGGCCTGAGGTGGCTTTGGACCTCTGTGTGACACAGTCCTCCTACTTGCCTTTTCTCTGGGTGCCTGCTGGAATAGTTGTGCTTTAACTGACATTGAAAGTGGCAATCCGCTGGAAAACGGTATCTGGTAAAGACCTGAAAATGATGAACCTGATAACATCTGTATCTCAGAGCAAGTAGCTGGCTGATAGTTCCTACTTGGAAAAGACTGCACTGTAGAATAATCAAGCTGGTGCCAGGACAGATCCATCAACATGTACCCAAATATCAAAACCAATATGACATTCACAAAGCGTTAGAACCTTAAAGTGCTTGGTCAGAGGACAGTGGTTCTCAGATCGCAGTTGTGAGAGAACCCTTGAAAGTGATGCTTGGCAAAAAGTTAGGTTGTCCAAATACGTACGTGTGTGTAAATCCAGAGGGAGGAAACCCCCTTTCTTCATTTATCATGGCCTTTAAGCAAAATCTTAATAAAAACATGGGGGGGGGGGGGGGGGGGGGGGACACGACACACAACACACAATCTCCTTACATCTGTGCAAATCCGATTTAGACTCATTACCCTGCAGTAACAGATAGGAGATTGTGTGTAGATTTGTTTATTCATGATCTATTGATATTTTGGACATTAATTCATTAGCAAAGAACTAAAAATAGCATACTGAAACTATTTTCCTTAAGTTCAGACAGACACCCATCCCATGAAGCATTGTTATTTATCTGTAGTTATAGAAGAATTATGTTCTCGTTTGATAACTCTAGAGTAATCAAAAAATGCAGACGTAGGATCTCAGACTAAAGAAGAGATTATATGGTTTCCCAAGGTCCCTTATATTTCTTATCCCCCAGCCCCCTTGCCCCCATATCACTATTAACCATTTAGTATTGTCTAAGTTTTGGGGACCATGTTTATTCTTTCCCTTTTTTTTTATTTATTTGTGTAATCCTCTTTTCTTATTTGTGTAATCCTTGTTTTCAGGAAAGTTTATGCACTTTTAAAATTGACGTCTAGTATGTATTTTCTGTCAGACTTTTGTTAAGCAGTTATATGAGAACATCTTGCCCTCTAGTGGTTAAGAGAAGGAAGACTAGGCTCAGAGCTTGCAAGAGCTGTTAAAAATATTAAAAGCAGTCTGCAGTATTTAAACACGGAAAAATCAGCTGCATAGATCATCACCCTTTGCGAGCTACGCTTGCAGGGTCGGTGAGCCAATAGAAACAATGGGTTTTGAAAATGTTCTAAAGACAAGTGATTATTTTACGCAAATAGTGAAAATTGTTCTAAAGTGCGAAGTGTTTCAGTATTCACAATAATTTTGTTAGTGTTCTTTGTTGTAAAACAAAGGGAAAGACTAATAATAACAAATGCCTTTTAATCTATTCCAGAAAGCAAACAAGCATACTACACCAGTGTTATAATCAGGCTTTAGACTAGAAAAAGATAAGTTAACTAAATTCTAGCTGAGAGATTTTGAAAAGCCTCACTCTGTGAGTTTAACATGTTAATTTAGAATAATTTAAATTCAGTTAGTGGAGCTCAGAGTTCAGCTAATTTACACTAGAATGTGTCTTACTTTGCTTGGTATTTTTTAATATCTCTTCAGAATCAGAGCGGCATTAGGGAATCTCCAGGATTACTGACGTGCTGGTTTGCCACTTTTAGATTCCACAGCATGTAGAATTCCCTTTTGCTTATTCCAAAATATTTTCAGGCTCAAACAAGTCAGAGAAATGAGTTGCAGAGCTGCTGGCGAGCTCTCCGCTACCCAACCCCTCAGCGGGGCCGTGCCAGCATGGAGACAGGAGCTGTGTCTAGAGAGCTCTTTACAAATTGGGGGGGTTGTTGCTTTTATGCACAGCTGAGCACTAGCTAGTGTGTAAAGGAAAGGGCGCAGATGGAGCACTGGTGATGCATGAAGTGGTTGCAGGGGACCACATATGCGGTCACGTAAGTAATTTCCATGTACAGGCCTGGCAGCTTGCTTGCTGGGCTAGGTGTCTGCCTTCTCCAGAGGGGTTAGTTCAGAACAAGCTCTCTCCATCCAGCCCCGGATCCCGCTCAGCCAACCCTCCCGAAAGAGGAGCCACAAAGAAATCATGGACCATCTGCACAGACCACAGCAAATAAAACTGCAGCCTTTTAAACAAGCTGGTCGGCCAACCCTTGCGGGAGGGGTTTCGCTTTGAACCTGGCAGGGTTGGCAGGACACGTTGTGCTCTTCGGCCCTGTGATGTGCTATGGAGGGCACTAACCACAGGGAGGCAGGGCAGGCAATCTTTAGGTATCGGGGACATTTTTCAAAATGCCAAGCGTTTCTGGACTTACTACATCCTAAAAACGCAGAGGGTTGCCCCTGTCCCTATTAACAGTATATTTGGCTTGTGCACTTTAGAAAGACACAGAAAAAGGATATAAACTAGTGATCGGATGTCCACTGAAACAGTGAGAGATAGGGTGGCGTTGCTTGATTTTTTAAGCATAGCCGAACGGTAACTGGTATGCAAGGGAAATGATGCAGATGAAACAATGGTGATGTATGCTGTGGTTTTTAGGAGACCACATAAGCAGCCTTATTTCGTAATTTCCATGCCATGACCTTCAAAAGGCATTTAAAATTTACATGCAAGGATAGGCAATTACAAAGGGAGCTGGAGGCTGGGCGGAGTTCTTCCCTGTGCACTTTTTTCCTTTTTTAAACTCTCTGCTCAGTAGGCTTGAAGCAAACAGCAAGGTTCCCCCTCACGCATCATACAGACAACTACTTTTAGAAGTTGCAGTTTACTATAGCTTCCCCTTAGCTAAATATAGTCCTCGTGTTTCCAATTTTAAATTGAACAGCTCTCATGACACCAAATCAGATGCCATAAAACGACAACTTCTTCCAGAACAGCCTCCCTCAATCTATTGTGAAATGATGCCCCATCTAACATTTCTGAGGACAGTTCTTGTGCCATATTGGCAGAAGGGTTTTCACTTGCAACTAAATAAGAATGAGATAGAATTTGGAGTGGTCTTCAGCTGCTTCAGTTTCCCCTTTAATTTTTTTGTTGGTCTGAGAATACATAAGTGTTTGGCAGAGGGAAGTTGCTTTTGAGAATCAGTGCTAGTTGTTGTGACAGGTCCCTCTGCCTATGTTAATGCCATTGAAATTCATTGTTTGCTTTTTTTCCCAGCCTTGAAATACAACAGGCTCAAGTTGTGGCAGCTGGAAGAACTGATATTTTTATCTCACTAGCCAGTAAATATTATACTTCTAATTTAATTTTACTCTCACTGAGTAATGGGGGGAAAATAATGAACTGTTCACATGAGAGAATCCAGTCACCTTCAAGCAACAGCCAGGATGTTTTGCACAACAAGAAAAACAGTTTTGTTGTACCAGAGGACTAAAGGAATTTCTCAGTTAAGTTTTGCTTATGTATGCCTTATTGTTCAGTGTTTTTCTATAGGAGGACTAACATTTTAACTTGTCTCGGGCACAATGGACAAGGGAGGTGTTGGATAAGGATTGCCGTAACACAGTACCACTGTCTTCCAGGTCTGGTGTTGTGTTAAACCGCAGTGTTGAGGGAGCTCTCCACAATATCTGGATCCTAATTAGAGTACAGTTCTTTAAACTTAAAGTGTTTAGACCCACGGCCTCAGTTCTTTCCAATCTGGTTAGAAGTTTCGTGGCAGAGGTCCCAGTTGAATGACTTAGGTGCTAGGAGTGGTTTTAAACCAAATAGTTTCACTTTTCCTAGATCCTTTTCCCCAAGTTGGCAACTGACCTTCATTCACAAACTTTAGCTGCCTTGGAAGAAGCATGAGTCCTCCTAACCACATTAGGAAAAAAAACACCAACAAAAACAAACTAACCAAGAACAAATAAAAAAATCTACTGCTTCAAACCTACTGTCTTTGAAGATGACTATTTACCCCGTGAAAAAAATTCATCTGTCAGATGCTGAAAAAACTTCTAACAAACACTGACTGGTAGATTTTTCAATATATGTTTACAGTAAATAGTCATTTTAAGCTTTCCTGTGCTGCATCATTTAATTCTAGAAATGCTTCTTCACACTACTTTTGCTTACAGCATTGAACATAAGAGTTGTTTTGTGGATAAAGTTTATTTTACAATGAAGTCACAGTGTATTACAGTGGGCCTCAGAAAACACTCTTTTCCTCACCTTTCCTTGTCTGATGACTATGAATTCCTTTAGATGTTCATAGATTTGCCAACTTCTGAAAAAAAAAAAAAACCACATTTTTTTTTCTACTTCAGAGAAGAGAAATAATACAGAAAGTGAACAGAATTCTTACTTCCTTTTCTGGGTTCCCATCAATGCAAACCAGTCTCATTAAGGAAAAGATTGGCTTACTACATTCCCCTTTCATCCAGCCCTTTGTGGAGTATTCAGAGGACAGACAACAATTAAGTATAAAAAATAGTGAGATAGATCTCAGCTTATTCCAATCACGTTGATTTCAAAGGTGCCAGAGGGATTTAAGAAACCTAGATAGTATTAGAACTGTAAGGGCCCCCAGATGATCTCCTTAAATTATCATGTCGAGTCTAGGGTCCAAGGAAACACAAGAGACACCAATTAATTGAAGCCCCCCTATCTTGTTACAGTGCAGCCTGCACTAGGCACCACATCCAAAAAGCTATGAATTCTTTGTAAATTACCACTTTTATGGGAAAGTTTTAAGGATAATTTTATTCAAACTTAGGTAGAGATTGAAATGTTAGAGCCAGTTGATGGAAATGGCTTCCTGAAACTGCTTAAGACAATTGTTCGAGATGGCAAGGTACTGCTTCATCACGATAAAGGTGGCACTTACCCTCCAGAGAGATCTGAGAATCTGGGAGCTCTAAAATGTTTTTAATCATACACATGCACTTTAAATAGCAGCAGTATCCTTAACCATAGCCATAGCTATTCTTAAACTTCATAATGCCCTGTAATTTTATCAGGTTTTTCTAAGCTTTCAGGAGCAGTGAAAAGCACCGTATACGTAAAATTTTATATGGACTGCACCTTATTATGGTGAGACATTCATTACCTGCCTCAAATAAGTACAAGTTATCACTTTGTCTGTTCTTTTTCCTCAAAGGAAAAGGACAAGTGCCTTTGTTTTCTTTAAAAAAGTACCTGTATGCCCCATCTAATTCATTCTGACATCTTTTATACACACGTGATTTAGCTCATTAAAATATCTGTAGTACAATAGGACATTTCTATATCTGTCTTCCAGATCCAGCTTCCTCACAAAGACCCTGCTCCCTCCTTCGTCTAGTCTTGAAAAAGAATAACTGTACTTACATTCTCACCTTCCTGATAAATGTTTTTCTTGGTTGAAACACAGCAGAGTGACTTCCACTTTTGGGAAGAGGTTATCAGACTGAGTAATTTACCACTCTAACAGTTTAAAGTACTAGCAAAGAAGCTGGCAGCGTACAGTGGTGGGACATTGTCTCCTGTACCTGGACTGAGGGAGAGTGGGATTAGCACAAACCAAACAGACAATCCTTGCCCCTCCTGAGGGAGAGGATACTTTGGGAAATGAGCAGAATCTTTCTCCTAGCCCTATTTCTTTCTCAGGCTACAGAGCAAGCCCCAGCTCCTGACAGGGCATTGCTGGCGAACGAGCAGTTGTTCCTTGCAGAACTGGCAATGAAGAGCAAGGAGCTGGATCTCCAGGAGAAGCAGCTATCTTACTCAAGTTTTCTGAAGCCTTCTACAAAGCCCCCAAAGCTTGCTGATATGAGAGCTCTTGTCTGAAACCTTACTGGCTGACTGCAGTTCACAGTTGTCCTCAGGCTTATGCTGAGATCCCCAATGACTCCTTGTCATTTTCCCTTTCCTCTTAAACCTTACTGACCATTTCTGTTCTGCAAGATACCATTGGCCTTGTCTCACTGCCACCCCAAACCTGCTTTATCACAGCACTGAGATTTTGCTGCTCAAAGGGGTTTTCAGCCAGTAAAATCTGTTCTAGGGAGCTTTGAACCCACTCTGACCTGTCAGAATCAGAGTGGGCACCACATTATCTCTTGGAATAACCCAGCTCTGCCTAGATAGCTATTTGGGCTGTTAAACAAAATAGGGGTAATCGGCTGATGAAATACAATTTCCAGTTATATACAGTAGCATGTTTTATGCAGACTTCCTATGTGTGTTTCCCGTACTCTACTCCTTGCTTAGCTTAGCATTCCTATGGAGGAAGCTATGGTTTGCTTTTCCCCATCAGTGTAGTAGGGGAGTGGGATTCTATGCGATCCACCCACCGCTGCACATTACTAGAAACGTGTCATGTTCACAGAGCCCCTACTGTCTCGAAAGAAAGAAAGACACAGTAAACAAGGAAAGGAACTTCAGGTTTTTTTCTGCTTCACTTTCCATCCCCCTACTCTCAAAGCAGTTCTGCTTAGAACAGTTTGCTCAAATTCTGAGTTCCTGTTTTCTGCTCTGTTGGCTCTCTGAGGGGCCACAACAACACAACTGTCATTTATGCTCATTTCCTGCTTATGGTACTAGGACCTTTCAGGTTCAATATTCACATTTGCTTAAAGTCATTACTGCATCTGCTAAGTAGTGAATAATGAGGTTGCCAATAGAGCAGCACTTTACTCATTTCATGAGGAAAATCTGCACTGACACTTAGCTGAGAGTCTATTTTGAATTTTTCTGACTATTGATCTACATTCTGAAGTGCACCTCAGACCTTCTGTCTCTTGACCTGATCATAATTTTTAGTCCTTCATTTACCATGAATCAAAGGATCATTTCCAGTAAACCCAAGTATACCCCTGGAAAGTTGCCTAATTTGCTGGAAAGTACTGTAACTGCTGTTTTCAGACAGACATTTAGACTTACAGCCTTAAAACAGAGGCTTCGGGCCAAATACTGACTTCATTTGCACCATGGTAAGTCTGATGTAATTATTCTGCTTGTAGTGGAACTCTTCTCTCTTGTCATCCTCTCCCTGTTTGGGATTTGCAGAGAATATTTATCAGAAGTAGTAACAGTTTCTCATGAAAACATCTCCAGGAAACGGTTAGTGAGTGGCAAATCTCGCATGATTTCCCTAGATCGGTCAATGAAAAGACAGATGCATCAAGTAAGTTATTGCTTGGCCTCTGGTATCCGATGTCTCAAGATCTGTGCTGTATAGCATTTCTCAGAAAACAGAGGAATATTATCTGGCGCCTACCTAACTCCATTTTTAGCAAAGAGGCTCTTTCCTCATCCTCATTAGACTCTTATTTCCAAGCAAGAAACTATGTCTGCTCAGAGAATGGGAGAAAAAGGCAGAGTTAGAGATATATGGTCAAGATATTACAAAGCGCTGTGCCTCAGTTGAACTGTGATGACTTAGCATAGATCCTTAGCTGTATTTGCAAGTATGAGGTAAATGACATTGAATGCAAAGGGAAATAGGGTGGCAGTGCAGAGGGCACTGAGAAGTCAATGCGCACATTAGAATTCAAAGCACTCCTGTGTGTTTTCTGTTCCCCTGAGACTGGGCCACAGATGGTTTGCAAGATGCACCTCAGCCTTTTGAATATGAACTTAGAGCTGCCAGCTGATGCCCCATTTCCCGCTGCTGGTTGCAGAGTCTGGCTGGTGGAGATCAGACAATATGACAACATTGAATTGCCTGATATGCCTCCAACACATGCTTGCTCTTTAAAAAATACCCTCAAAAGCTCCCACGTAAAACCATCACCATGTATTCCTTGGGCTAAATCATTGCAGTTAGGGAGTGTGTGTAAGGGAGACCAACTTCTAGGGGTTTGTTTTCCTTGTCACAAACAGCATTTTAATTACATCTCCTGTGGCCAAGCAGCACCTAGAATACTGACTTTAAACAAACATGTCAATTGAGGGTTTAAAAATAATGCTCGTACGTCCACTTTGGCTCGCTTTCTGGCTCTTAAGTGTAGGATTTGCTCTGATAATATTTCCAAGTTTTGCTCTAAATCCATGAAAGCTTAAAAAGTTTAGAAACACATCACCTAGCTCTAGAAATCTGGAGGCCCCTGGAACCAGGAGATCAGCAGCTTAAATTTACATCACAGTGTATGGATGAAAGAGTCATCGTCTTTTAGAAAAATACAGCTTGCAGAATTGGACACAGAAATTTCATCTCCCTCCTAACAGGAAGAAGACATTGGGTTGAAATAGAAAGAAATGGGGTGGCAAGAATAAAACAATGGAAAAGAAGATGTTTATATATGACATGGTAGTGGGCTAAGGGAAAGGGCTTGCTTTGGGAAGGGAGCTACGCTGAAGGGGAAAGAAGCACCCAGAGGGCCAGAAGAGCTTTCATTGTGCCCATCCATCATAGGAACCAATCTAGTCAAATACCAGTCTGTTTTCTGTAGTCCTGGCAACAGCACAGAGGTAGAAGGACAAAGCTGCCTTAAGTCTAGCTTATCCCAACTTGGAATAGGAACAAAACTGGTTAGTTGCAATCTCTGCATGTATACAGACAAAACAGGCTGCCAGGTGAGCAGAGTTATGTGTTGGAAAGCATTTTGCACAACACTGACAAAAAGTGGCAGAAAAAAATCCTCATTCTAATTCTATAGGCAATAAAATGGGCCACAAAGCCTCTTATTTCCTCTGCGTGCCTTGTGCCAGCCCTGAACAGCATCAGTCTGCACCAGAGGTCTGCCTGTACCTGGTTGCCTCCCAGATGCTAATGTCAGTCTGAAAACCCCAGAGTGCCTCGCAGGGAGTCCTAGCTACTGTCTGCTTGGTAGGGATGGGCAGTTGTAACCTGTCAAAAACAAAAACAAAAATTTTCTAGGTTTGGTCCAAACTTTAAGAAGCGTTTTTGAAAATATGGAAAAATTATCCAGCTGGAGTTGCATAAGGGAGGAGACTATGCCAAGAGAGTGCAAAGACAGCAAGTGAACTTCAGCATTTGCTTTTATGAGACAAAGTGACTTAGAGACAGGCATCTAAAAATCCCAAGCCAGCAAACTAATCTTGTTTGTGCTTTGTTTGTTAGAAATTTCTGATAATTTTCACATCTGCTCCTTTAAAAGCAGCACTGTGTGTGGATCCATGCACAAATGTCTGTCTTTTCAACCCTGGTTTATCTAAGGCCTCTGTTCTGCACAATCACAGCCCTTGCACTTGCTTTCTTTGTTATTTTCTCTCCCCAAAATCCCCATCTCTCCCCCTGCCTCCAAAATGCATGCAGAATGCCAGTTGAAATAAAAAATAACAAAGTAGGAGACATTTCTAGTTGGGCTGTTGCCATGTTGCGGTGTGGAATCCAAGAGGATTAAGAGGATGCTGCTATGGCCTACACTTGCTGTACGTAGCAAAGTTTAAACCAAATTAGACAGGCAGTCTGAATGGACTGAGCCACATAAACACATTTTGTCCTTCTTTGTTATTTTTCTAGATGAAGTAAAATCAAGGCAATTTTAGGATACAAAACTCAATAGCTGCATCTGGCAATTAGGAGAATTAGAGGAATGGTGGAGGGTTTGAAAGGAAACGAGTTTGATGGTCATATTCTTTACTGCTTTCATTATGTTGCTGTTATGGAGATGGGAGCACAGTTGTGCTTAGCGCCTGTTTACCAGCTCAGATCCAACTGGGAAAATGCAGTCAGTGCTTCCACGAATGAGAGGTAAAGTTTCTGGGTTTGATACACGACCTGTTCACAAAGTGCTGAAGCTCTAAAATTCTACCTCTCCGGAGGTATTTTCTGCTTTTCAGGTGAATTACACTGAAGAGTTCTGACATCCTTTTGAAGGCTTCCTGCAGGAAAGATGACATTTCAAACCTATCTGTTACCTGAACCTTGATCACATCTTGTCTGCTATTGAAATATATGACCCAAAAGTGCTTCCTTATGAATTAGGCACTCATCATGCATTTTATCCTCCTTGGAGAAAATTATGCAGGCCTCTGAGTTGCCTGCATGAGTTATCTTTTATTCATTAGAATCCTAAATGTTATTGAAATGTATTCTTAATTATTCCCTGCTGAAAACAGTAGTGTTCTTGAACAAGCATTTTGCATTTGTTATGTCCTGCTGCTAGCATAGGTAATAATGTATATAATAATAAAATAAGAAACTATCACAGCAGAATAAGAGAACTTATTAATATGATTCAATTTGAGAAAATTGTTACTTCTGGCTTTCACAGCCTTTGAACAACATTGCCTGAATATTTCAAGCATGCAGAATCTTTGCTGTAGGTCTAGCATAGAAATAACAACATTGCCGAAAAAGAAGCTGGTAAGACATCACCTGCTATCCCTGCATTCGTACCCTCTAAAACCACTTACTTTACTTAGTGGAACTGATGGTGCCAAAAGCTTTCAAAAGCAGTCTTTGGACATATTTCTGGAATGAATGTTTTTTTATTCAAACAGAAAATCACACCCCCTAAAAATTATATTTTTGCTTCAGTGTTTTCCCTGTCTTTCCCCTTTTCCCATCGCTCTCCCTCTGTGTACACACACATACTTTTCATTTGTTGTTGTCTGTATGGGAAACCAAAAGGTTTCTAAAAATTCAAAAGCTGGTTCTGAAAAACTGTACAATATTCAGGGTCGCTCTCTGGTAGGAAATCTAGAAGCATCAAAAGAGTCAGTTGAAATTACCGCCTTTTGTTGAGTTCTGTTTCTTGTGCAGCTGCATCATACCCCTTTGACACACCACACAGAGTGCGGGTGATTTGCCAGCATGTCCAGATCTTTTTCCTTAGTTATTTCCAGCTGGCTGCAATTCCTTAAATACATGGCTTTGCATGCTGTACAATTAAATATCATCCAGTTTCTATGCTGTCACCCCCAAGATCTTCCATTTCATTCTGTAGGTTATTCCTGTCCTCTCTGATATTGATAACATGGCCCATCTTTGATATTGACAAATATTATCTCCAGCATCTTTTTAATGGCGATGGCAAAATTAAATAGTAAAGAGAGCGGTAGTCCCAATTTCAGACCTCGAAAAGACTAGTTAAGAACCAATTTTCAGCCTTCTCTTTTTGGCACAAATTATCTGTTCCTTAGTTTAATTGGTTAAACCTTGCTGGTTTATACTTATTGTACTAAATGTTTCCTCACGCTGAAAAACTTCCAACATAAAATGTTATTTAAACACAGCAGGTCTGAACTACTTGGAATTTCGTATCAAAAAGATGTTAGGATGATCTGAAGGATGTGCTACTGGTAATCTGATATGGGATATTATCTCAGTGTCCATTCATTACTTGGTCTTCAGTATTTCTTGCCTTATAAATGTATCCTAAAGTCTGAAAACCTGTTGAAGACAGATCAACAGGCTCATAATTGCTTAGATTGCTTTTCTTCTTGTTATTTTCCAGCCATGTGCGGGTTAGCTGTTAACAGCTCCCTGTAGCATTTCTTTCTGGATCTAGGCATCATAGGGTCCTAGAATAATTTGGGTTGAATGGGACGTCCAGAGGTCATCCAGTCCAACTCCCTGCTCAGAGCAGGTCTAATTAGCTCAGGTTATGCCAGCACTTGTCCAGTTGAGTCTTAAACACCTCCAAGGAGGGAGATTCCACAAGGGGAATACCAACTGCAGGAATTTGCATTTGCTTTTATTGTACCCCCCAAAGATCCTGTTGGCCCATTTCCTTAGCCTGTTCGGGTCCCTCTGACGAGCGGCCAAGCCATCGAGCATGTCAACAGCTCCTCCCAATTTTGTGTTGTGTGCAAACTTGCTGAGAGTGCACTCTGTCCCATCATCCAGATGATTAATGAAGACATTAGACAGTACTGATCCCAGCACTGATCCCTGAGGGACACCAGTAGTTGCTGACTGCCAGGTGGACTTTGCATAAATAGGTACTATTGAAGCGCTGTATGTGGTCTGAGCAATTTAAGTTTTGATTCCGCTGCAAATCTGTAAACTGGCAGTTACCAGACAGGACTTCTAATCAATCCTACCTTTTCCTCTGTGTCCTCTATTATAGACATTGCTGAAAGCTGAGGCAATATTCATGTGGTTTCACAGTATCACAGTATCATCAGGGTTGGAAGGGACCTCTGGAGATCATCTAAGTCCAACCCCCTGCCACAGCAGGGACACCTACAGCAGTGGCACAGGACGGCGTCCAGGCGGGTTTTGAACGTCTCCAGTGTGGGAGACTCCACAACCTCCCTGGGCAGCTGTGCCACTGCTCTGCCACCCTCAGAGGAAAGAAGTTCCTCCTCATGTTAAGATGGAACTTCCTGTGCTCCAGTTTGTGCCCGTTACCTCTAGTCCTATCACTGGGCACCACTGAAAAAAGGCTATTCTCGTCTACCTGGCACCCTCCCCTTAAGTACTTATAAGTATTGATAAGATCCCCCCTGAGTCTTCTTTTCTCTAGACTAAATAGCCCCAAGCCCCTGAGCCTTTCCTCATAAGAAAGATGCTCCAGTCCCCTCATCATCTTTGTAGCTCTTTGCTGGACCCTCTCCAGCAGTTCCCTGTCCCTCCTGACCCGGGGAGCCCAGAACTGCACACAGTGCTCCGGCTGCGGCCTCCCCAGGGCAGAGCAGAGGGGGAGGGTGACCTCCCTCGCCCTGCTGGCCACACTCTTCTTGATACACCCCAGGATGCCGTTGGCCTTCTTGGCCACCAGGGCACATTGCTGGCTCATGGTCACCCTGTTGGCCCCCAGGACTCCCAGGTCCCTTTCCCCAGAGCTGCTCTCCAGGAGGTCAGCCCCCAACCTGTACTGATGCATGGGGTTATTCCTCCCCAGATGCAGTACCCTACGCTTGCCTTTGTTGATCTTCATCAGGTTTTTCTCTGCCCAACTCTCCAGGCTGTGCAGGTCACGCTGTATGGCGGCACAGCCTTCCGGCGTGTCAGCCACCCCTCCCAGTTTTGTGTCATCAGCAAACTGGCTGAGGGTACACTCTATCCCTTCATCCAGGTCACTGATGAATGTATTGAACAGGACTGGACCCAGTACTGACCCCTGGGGAACACCACTAGTTACTGTTTTTCAGATAATATTCAAAGCACTCAGCTTGGTTTTTGGCAAATCAAGTCCAGGGCAGTATTCAGTGCATAGGGGCTGCTTGTACTGGGTTATTTCTCTGTGCACATACTCTGAGTGTAATAAAACATATTACAGTGATCACAGCATGATCGTTGTATCTGTGATAACTTTAATTTAGCTAGCAGCAGTAAGAGTGCAGCAGAGATTTGGTGGCATGCTCTCCAGCACAGAATTGCAGCCATATTAAAGCTTGCTATTGTCAGAGCTGGCTGCCACATCTTCATGGCAAGTGTTAGCAGAGCCAGCAAGGTAAGTGTCAATGTAATGCTATCCCATTTTGTTGTATAGACACAACTTGGCTGCTTCTGTCTGTTGCTATTAAATTGTTCAACTACAGCCAGCATATGCGTGCCTGATAGATATTAAGGAGTTTTACCTTGCTTTTTGCCAATTTTGGGAAGTAGGACATGGTAGTTCCTCTATCTTTCCCAGAAGTAATAACAGTATACACAATGGCTGCTGAAACCTGACAGCTGCTGATCAAGTTACCGTTTTTTAAAATACCTATGGTATCCATAATGGATAAAGACTGGTACTACAAGATGTTTAAATCAATCAGCAGAAATCAACCAATGGAAGCAGTGGAAAAGGTCTTTGGACTGGTTGTGGTTTTGATCTGCTTACTTCAAGTTATGAGCAGAACTTCTCTCATATACCTCACTGATTTACATCACAGAACAGTCCATTTTATTTCCTCAAGTATAGCTCAGCTCTTACAATTTCTCGTTCAACATGCCAGAAGCCAGCAGATCTGAGGCAGATTCATCTATCTTATTCAGACTTGTGACGAGATCACCAGTGGACAAAACAGATACAGTCTACAAAACGTTCCCAGTGGAGCTTAGTTTGAGTACAAAGTTCTGGGAACACTGTTCAGATTATACAATTTAAGTGTGTTGGAAATATAAAACATTGGCTAAAACTGAAGAACTTAACTTGAGACTGAAGAACTCTTTCCAATAATGATTTTTCATATTCCACATATTAATGTTTTTTTCCCCAACAAAATATGTACAATTAAAAACATTTTAACAGAATCCATCTGGACATAGTTGAAAAAGGCATCAAAATAAAATACAGCAGTGGACCGAAAACAAAATATTATTGTAGCCAGTAATACTAAATGATCCTTTATACCATTGTCTCATGAAGGAAAACCAAAAGATAAAAAGCGAGAAGCAAAACTGAAAGCAGAGAATATGATACCGTTGTGGACACTTAGGGAACTTTTGAGAGTTATTCTCACAGCCAGAATAAGCGGCTGACGCTGAAATATTTGATTGCCAGAACAACAAGAATCACTAGCCTAAAAAAAACTTTTTTTGCAGCACATTTTAATATCAGCATTATTGGATATGGGACTTGTGTTCTGTGACTAGTTTGGGCAAAGAAGAGAAAGCAATTATAGAGCTGAAACATGTTTGCCATCACTTGTATTTAAAAAGCCTTCAAGTTAAAAGTCTGTATAGCACCAAACCGTGTTAGTGTGTTAAAAAATGTTTAGAATGTACAGGAATAAAGACTCAGTCAATTCTTTCCTTATAATACTCTCTAACTTCAAGAAGTAGTCAAACTAATCCATATTTGATGTTAAGTAATATTTCTGCTCTTCATCCATTAACAAATAATATGAAACTCTACAAGAGGACATAGATATGGGGAGTTTGCTAACCCCATAGGATTCTGGGTTAACAAAGTAATTTCTTAGCTATACATGTTACCTGTATCAGAAGAGAGAAACATACACAGAGAAACTGAAATAATTAGAGGCAACACTGAGATTCTAGGTGCAGTCTTTTGTTACACTGCCTTTTTGGGGAGAAAATTTGTAGAACAGCTGTTTCAGAGGCACTACTTGGCATATATAAGATAAAACAATAACCTTGTGGGTAGATCTGTCTGACCTGATCATTTTCAGATTTTTAGAGCAGTCAGGCAATGAAGTTGTCTCTTCCTCTTCAGGCAAGAAATTCCTCAATATACAATTACTGTTTCAGCTCATTCGAGTCTGAAGTTTCATCTATGTTTTATCAGGGTGCTCACTAATGAATGCCTTTGTGCCTACATTCTGTTGACTTTGAGGGAGAGAACAGTACGTAATCACGTGACGTATGGGCTGCAACTCCAACAGGAGTTTGACCTGTAATAACAATGATCTGCTGAGGAAAAGCGATGGCATCATAATTCAGACTCTTTATATTTGGTGGATTGAAGTCTGATCCTTCTTCCATTTCTCTTAGGATTTTTTTTTTTTTTTTTTTGCAGGGGTGCTGGTTTACACTAAATTGTGCAACTTTAAACCCACTTTAAGCTCAGACTGCTATTATAATCTTTATGTGCCGCTGCCAACTGACACAGAGCAAAGTCTTTCAGGGATGAGATTAAACACACCATGAGTCTCCATTTCTAATGAAAGCTCCATGGGAACACCGTTGGGATGCTTGCTACTTTGCTGCAGTCAAAGTTGTGTGAGCCCATGTGCCATCCCTTTGTGCATTAGGGAGCCAGCAGGATGACAGATACAATGCAGAGTATTCTGCTTTCATGCTTTAGGGCATTCCTTGCAAAGAATAGCAATGTTTTCTTGCTGTCCTCAAAGCCACTTTTTTACCCACCTCCTTTGTTCAGAACTGAAATGTTTAGCTTTAAAACCGAAGAGGAAAACTGTCATTTTTTATTTATCAGAGTAGGAGAGCCACACAAAATCACTGTCTCTTTCAATAAGCTTATTTGTTTAAGCATCCAGGGTGTTAAATTAGCTTTCTCATCTAGATGTGGTTTAATACCCCACCCATTTATCGGCTGAGAACAAAACAAGCCTTAACACGGTATTGCCTGCTGTGACAAGTGCTGTGATAAATTATATCTTAAAAGATTGTATTATGAGAGCCAGTATCACAAGGGTCTAAAGTCTATCAAACTTTCTACTGACTGGACTATGAACCACACATTTGTTATAAGAATAACTAATCATGCACATGAGAGAGGGGAAAAAATATGCCTAAGACTGCTGGTGCTAGATTTTTGGGGAAAAGATATCTTTTACTAATTCTGCTGCCTAGTTACCATTTTCAATGAAAAAGCTGTTAAGAGGCTGAAGGCTACTCCATTTAATCAACAAATTATTCAGTGTAAGAGTTTGAAGGCTTACTAGAAGTTTACAGTTAAATATTTTCCTCTCTGCAAGGAATTTCTAATTTGTCAGAGTAGAAAATCCAGAAGAAAACATACTTTCAATGCACTATAAATAGGGGCCTCTAAGCATTAGACATAGTACCCTTAGAAAAACACAGGTTGTTGTATAATCTGTTAAGAAACAAGCATTTGCTCTTCATGTGCAAGATATCAAATAAACAAACACATGCAAACAGTATGATCTCACTTTACTCACAGAAGGTTTAACCAAGAAACCTGACTGAGACTTATACAGTGGTTTTACTTTTTTAAGTACAAGCGGTTAAAAAAATAAAAGACGTTTAAGTTTCGTAGCACATCCTGTGTAGGCCTGGTTTTAGTTGTCCTTTTTCCCAATTGCACATAGTCCCCTCTAAAGGGCCATAAAGCCTTAAAAGGATTTATCTGAGTTACCTGGCATAGTTGGCCTGTCTGATTTTGATTGTTCCTTTGAGACACCGTAGCTCATTTTCATCATTCCCACCTGGCTTGGTTTTACTTCTCATGCAGGCAGGTGAAGTAAATCTGACACCAGCGTAGCTGAGAGAAGAATGTAAGAGGCAGCTTGGTTCGTATCTGTGCCAATTTAAAGGACTTTTTTTTTTTTTTTTTTTTAATTTAAATGGTCTTTAAACATGTACCTAATATTAACAGCAGTTCAGTGGAACTCAATTCTGTATTAAATGTAAGGATGCTTTCCTCATTCAGAACTTGCACTTGGATGTGGGCAAGAGGCATTCATTGCTATCTGACTTTTAAAAAGGGCTAATTCTCCTCCTCTTAGTCATGCTGATGTAAACCTGAAATAACCCCACTGAGGTCACTGGGGAGATGGCAGAGTTCTCTTTGTGTATCTGAAATCAGCCTACAAAATAAGCACAACCAGTATAGGCTACTTAAAAAGCTCTAAGAATCTACTAAGACTGCCATCGCATACAGGAAAAAAAAAAGATCACTTAAACACTGTTTCAATTTCAAATTCAATTTTAGAACATCATTTTTTGAGGAAAAAAAAAAAGAAGGACAAATTTCAGCAGCTAATATTATTTTCAAGTTTCTGAAGAGGAATATCAAACTATTGGAAGTGGGGAAGGGCAATGAAAGTCTCAGAATAGAAAACTCTTCACTTGAAGGCTGTCAGGAAAATAGCCCCCTGGCTTCCTGCAGCTGTGAAAGCAGCGAGCGCTCACTTCAATGGCTGTCAGTGAGAGAGAGGCATGGCATGTATTCCTTACCATGCTATACATAAATAAGTAGTTTGATGAATCCCTCAGGCTTTGATCCCTAGCTAGGACCTGTGATCCCTCAGGTGTGATCCCTAATTCGTATTTAAGGGGGCCTGCAACTATTTCTGGGTAGCAGTAGTAAAATTCTTCCTGTCTCTCCTATGTCTGCAAATGAAGCTGTTGCAGTTGGGTCACTCTTCATTTGGGATCGTGGGATTAATCAGTTTCTTACTGACAGCTCCATTCATATGACTATGTTTGTTTTCAGACACGTACTTGAGCTAATAAGCATTTGGGCCATTGCTTGGTTGATTCTTTTCATTATGGGCAATATGATGCTCATGCATACAATTTGTGTTATTTAGCTATTCTCTGCAGTGACTATTATCAAATGGCCTTTTTTTATCATCACACAGTGCACAACTCATTTGTCTCTCTCACATTCCTGACTCAATACCCTCCCATCTTTTCTTGATCTTGTCCTGCCCTTGAAACATGCTAGTTAGCTGTATGCAAAAACTAACAAGACAAAGAAGTCGCAGTTTTTCTGAACATCCCCCCCCCCCCCCCCCCGACTTCTCAGAGTGACAATGACAAGTGGTTTATACTGGCAGGCACTCTTCGTGAACACTGAATGCTGACACAGTCTGTATTCATGCTAGGTAGGGCCATCGTTTGGCCAGTTATTTGTTCGTTTAACCTAAAAAAAATATCTGTCTTTAACATGCTAAAAGTATTACATTTCCCCTTATGACGTGCAATAAAGGGTAGTCATCAAGAAGCCTTTTTAGCATCTATCATTTTACAGAGCACTTCAGAAGTTACAGGTTTTTTTCAAGCAATCATTAGACCCACAGAAGTAGATTTTGTTGCAATCCCATGGCATGTACTGGATCTTCAGCTGTGGGAAGGAACCATTCTGCTGACCTACTATTGCATTTCAGCTTGGTATCCTGGCCCTTTGCCTCTTTTTTTTTGGTGTTTGCCACTTCACCTGTATCTGAACTGATGGTGGAAATATCCTAAGAGCTGATTGTTGAGAGCTGGTGATGCTATTTGTAGAATATTAAAAGAACTGATTAATACACAACACAGTTCATTGAGGAAGGTGCCACTGGGCATGGCTGTAAACAAGAAATGTTGTCAAAGGTTCATATGGGAAGCAAATACGTGTTATGGTCCTGAGGGTCCTAATGGGCCTTAATAGCCCTGACCAGCCTCACCTGGTACCCCCATCCAAACCCCTGCCTGTGGGTGCAGGAGGCTATTTAAGCTCAGTCTGAGATCTTCAGTCCTGGTGTGAACTATGGTGTTGGTCTCTAGTTCGGCTAGAGCTCTGCATTACCACAGACCTGAACTTTGGCTTGGCTTTGGGCATGTCTTGTCACTGTGGACCTATCTGTCCATCACTTGGGCTGATTCTGGCCTGTAGATTTACTTCCTGGCTTCACCTGGGACCTGCTTCCTCACTATGAACTTGCCTGGGGATCTGGGCTGTTGGTTCAGCCTGGTCCCCATCTCTGGGTCTGCCCTGCTCCCCTTGCTCAGGGACTGCCCTGGGTGATGAGGTTCCCTACTTGCTGGCTGTGTTATTGCCCCCTGCCCCACAGGGAGCAGCTGGCCCGTTCGCTCCCCCAGTATGCGGCTGCAGTTTAGGAGCAGCACAAATAGTATGTGCACCAAATGAAGTCATCTGTATCAGAGGTACTTGACTTTAGGATTTCAAATCTGAAGGTAAGTAGGTCTTTTTCTGATACCATTTATACAGCTTTAAATCAGCAGTAACTCTACTGAAGGTAGTGGAACTATGGCCCTATGTAAGAAGTGCTACTAAATGGTATTTTCAGAGGAAATAAGATGAGTCTTAAAAAAGAGTATGGAGACAACTTTAAGAAATAGCTCTAGAGTTCAGGAAAGTAAGGATGCTTATCACCTATCAGGCTGTAGTAAGGTATTACTAAATCATTAACAAAAATTGAATGGCAAGAAACTGTAAACGCCTTCCTAAATCACAATTCTTGGACTTGCCAATTCTACTTCATGTTCTAGCAAGAATAAAGATCTGTCTAGGGCTTTACTAGTGAGAGTTGGACTGGGTGTGCTTTTTTTGTTAGGAAAAATGATGTTAGCAATGGGCTTAGGAATTCACATTTGGGAGAGGGCCCTGCTTGCTAGTTTCTCAGCTGTTCTGAGCTGCCTAAGCAGTGTAGAACACTCTGGCCCATCACCTCAATATTTAAGTAAGCTTATTGGGATCTAGAAGTTCTTCCCTAAAAGTCCATGCATCTGACTGTGCATGTGTTTATTTTCAGCTGCTATTTATTTCCCAATTTCTGTTCTACTTCAGTTATATTGTCAAAACCTAATTCTGATGAAGCTTTGATCCCTGAAGCTTCAGCTGTGCAGTATCTGAAAAGCAAAGAATTTTAGTCCCTTAAAAAATGCAACGGAAGGATTAGGAATTAACTGGCTAAAGAGTCCATAGGTATAGAGTAGAATGGGGATTTTTCTTTTTTCCTCCCCCGAATGTGTGAGGTGAAGATCTGTAAGAACAGAAGAAGTTTAAATGACCTGAAAGGAATCAGGCAGTGTTACAGTTGCAGTTTCCTTATCGAGATCTTCCCAGAATGCTGTCTTTTGCTTGCTCGTTCACAGTGGGCTCATCCAGGTTGAATCATATATTAAAATATGGCTTTTTCTCTTCCTCGTCTGAAAGCAAGTTCTCCTAGGATTGGAGCTAATCTTAAGGTTACTGGATTTGTTTATTTGATAAACCTTAAAGTAGTGAGGAGGAAATTAATACTTGAAATGCCCAGCCTATGTAGGTGTAGAAACAGAGAAGCCCGGCTTAGCCACGCTGACTGCTTTTCCTCGGTCAAGCTGAGAAAACACTACACAACTCAGTCGCTCTCTACGTTCTACCAGCTTACTCCTACAGCACTGGGGGAGTGCCTTCTGTATGTTAATGCAAAAGAATTGAGCCTGAGAAGTGAGGTGTATTCCTGACGTGAATATTAAATACAGTTAGAAATACATTATATTGAAGTGTCTGGCTTTATCTCTGCTTAGTACATTACTATTTCTGCCTTGGAGCATTTGTATGTGTTCATACTGGAAGCTAGTCAGATACAGTATTATGTGTATGTACATGTGGAGAAGCAGCCTTCTGCTGGTTCACAATATATCAGTCAGTGTTAATTTTAAGCAGTAAGGATTAAAAGTTTGTGAGGGTGGATCTTGCAGCACTATATATCTTTACTTAAACTAGGCCATGGCTCCAGACTATACATGTCTTGCATTCTCAGCCACTGCATATGTTCACAGAAATAGGAAGCTAAGAGACTCAGATACCAAAATTATTTGGTGTTACTGATATTTCAAGTAGTAACGACTTGAATATTCTTTTGTGAATATTGCTTCTGATACACCCACCCATGTTATCTGTATTCATGTATATGTTCTTTCCTGATGAAACATCAGGTCAGTATGCCAAATGTAGTTGTACCTGCTGGCTTTAATGCAAACCCAGTGTTACTGACTATAGGCTAAGGCGACTGGCATGTCCTGTTCCCTATGAATTTTTTGCCTCCCTGGTGACAAGGGTACAGTATGAATAATATTTGCATGTCAACATGAGCTTCTGTGTGTGTCTCCATTAAGTATTTCAAGGCTTTTTCCATCTTCGGATTTTTGGACAGCAGTGTGGGACATAATTTGCTACGTGAGCACCCTTGGTATTGGTTTTAATAGGTGGGCAATGACTAAGGAGGAGCAGCCATCCCTCTTCACGGCTGGCTGGGTTCCCTCATGAGCAGGTTTGAAGCCTATCAAAGAATGGGGTAATAAGGAAGCTGGCAGTGATAATGTCAGTGCCAAAGGCTTTTTTTTTTTTTTCTAGGTAGGTTTCCCTAATTAGACTTTTGAAGTTGGCAGCTTCCCTGAGAACTAAATAACCCAGGGAAATAATATAATGTGCTTTACATTCACCTAGCTTCATGGAGAACTCTTTTTGGTTCCACCCACCAGCAGGGTCAGAAATCTTCTCCAGCAAAGTCCCTGGGTTTTCCTCAGGCACTGGGAAGCGTTCAGACACTCTAAAGCCAGTTTTGCTGGCATCTAACAATCTGGTCCCAACTCATCCAGCAATAGAAGAGCTAAAAGCTGTCACTCTGAATAACTTGACTGCTTACCACTTTGGCAAGTCGAGTCTGAATTTAGCTAAAATCACAGCCTGCAGCAGGAATATTTTTGAACTAGGAAACCCTTCTGTGAGCGTATAAGGGCAATTTTATATATCTATCTATATATATAGATAGATATATGTATTTCCGCACCCCCTCCCCTTCCTCCTATCTCCATGTAAGCAGCGCAGCAATGTGGCCACCCTGGTTGCCTAGGAAGCCGATTGCGGCTCCTGAGGGATCTGTTTAAAATTCCGATCCAGATTCTAGTCAGGTTTGTGAGACCCTGGGAATGGAGCTCTTGAAGTGGTGGGTACTTTCCATTTTTGTCCCTCTCCTCAGCTCCTCTGGACGGAGAGAAGGCAGCTGTGCTGCTTTGCTAGACAGAGCAGCTGGACTTGGTTACCCTTAGAACCAATTAAGTGCTGTAAGAATGGCTTCCCTTATTCCGGGGAGACAGAAGGAGCTGTTTGGGATCATAAATGACACTGGAGAGTAGCTGTGTATGTATGCAGTTATTTTAAGGGTTGTTTTTGAGGCTTTTTCTAAGCACCTGCTGCCTTTTTGGGCATTTGTACTTTCATCTGAATTGTTTGAAATGCAAATAAAAGCAATGATACATATTCAGGCAATCCGAGACCTGTGTTTCAGAGGACTATGCTAAACCCTTTGTGGAGTTTCTCTTCAGAAGCTAATCCTAATGGAAAATTACCAAATGGAGCTTTAAATAGGTGAAATAACAAGCTAGCCCAGTAGTGCACGTTAGAGTGGCAAAGGTGGGTGCTCTCTCCAAGTCGCTTTCCATCTCCTGGCCCTACACTGCTGGCTACTATTTGGAGAGGCAAAGCGGGGTGATCAAAGAGCAAAGTTCCTTAACGTATAATTCTGGTTTTAGGCTGCTGTTCAAGAAGCTGTCTGTCACATCTCATTATATGTACTATTCAAACCTGGATAGGTGTTCGGAATAACACCTGGATAAAAATCTATAAATAGAATAACTGATTATCGGTGTAACCAATACTCGTTAAGAGAGATCTTAGATGGTAACAAAAGCTAGAGATTGAGTCACTTGTTTGTGCTCTCAAATAAGTGTAAGATCTTATTTAAAACTGCTTTGAAGTGTGAATTATGAACAGGAACTCTTTGATCAGAAGTGATGTGTGATGTGTTATAAGGCATTATGCCAAAAAAAGTCGCTTAAGCTTCCTTTCCAGTGGCACTGAGTGAAACGAGAGCTATGGTTCCCATAGTGTGTCTTATGCTAGCATGTCCATACCGAAGAAATTTGGCTACAAAGACTGCTGCCGACCCTCTGCAAAGTGGAAACAGGTGTTTAGTTTTCTGTTGGGGAGAAGTCACCAATGCATGATATGGGTATTTTCTTAGCACACTTATAAAGTCTATTTATATTGCATACATTCCTCCATGAGTGTGGTCCCACACAGACTTCCTCTTTCAAAAACTTCAGCCCCAAATTTAGTTTGAGGTTTCTGCTGCTTGCAGTAATTTCTCCATGAAGAAGTGACAACAAGCTCTTTTCTTCAAAATATGGCACCCTGTTTGCACATTTAGAAAAAGAATGTGACCTGCAATATTGCTGTTTGGTGATACCTACCCCATGAATACTAAACTACCTTTGTAGGTAGCTGACTGCATGGTTGTCGAATGACTTGATTAACTGTTTTTTATTATTCTGACATGCACTGGCAATCCTCTTGTGACCATGTAGGGTCCTGCTGGGATAAAATGTGGACCTGCTGGGATGAGATGCCTGTATTTTAGTCCCGTGATTGGTACGCATCGAGCTTCACGACAGTGGGATTTGGAAAAGGAAGGAGGAGGAAGTAATGGGCCGAAGTAACTATTCAAGTTATTTGTTCAGAGGTCCTAATTTAGTTTTGTAAATCCTGCAACAAATCAGATGATTTTCCAAATTAAGCAGTATTATATACCTGTTTATATTCCACAACATAGTCATGTGCGAGCAGCAGTCTTCTGTTCACTCTGAAAAATAAACAGGGTTATTTATGATGCTATCCAGAATACTGGCAAGTACAGTCAGATAAGGCATCTTCTGCTGTGTCTATTTAATACCACCTAGAAACAATGTAAAATTTATAATTATTATTTGAGGTTTAATCAACCAGTGAAAGAGTAGAGGAAAAATAATGAGATATGTGGTAATATTCTTAGTATGTACTTTAATTGCTGATTGCTTGATTACTACTGATACTGATGAGGCTGAGCGTGATGATATTATCAGGAAGTTAACCCTGAGAGCAAGAGATGAAAGCATAACATTTAACATGAACACAATACACTGCAAAATACCATGTTTGAGGGTTGAATTGAGTGACTCCATGCAGAGATAATTTAAATGCTGTAAAGCCATATACATAGAAATGCTGACGAGTAAGATAATTGGCAGCCTCTGAAGAGAACAGAAGCTGCTGTAATGCAGTAGACGCGTTACAGAAATCTGGGCGAGTGGCTGTGGCACCATATCCAGACCAATGATTATGACATTATTAAAAGATTCCAAAAAATCCAATGAGACTTGGAGTGTGGTAATTTAATGGGTAACAAATATTGGCATCCCAGGAGGTTATAGGAATATAATGTTGAAATATATACAAGTTATCAAGGCACTCAAAGCTATAAAACCAGGGCTAACTTTGTCAGGCATTGGATAGATATGCCACGTGACATTTGGAATGACGCAGGAACACGCACAAAGCAACTGAAAGAGGTGACATCAGGCTTCAGGTATATGGTGGCAAAAAGCAGGCATCACTAACTGTTTTCAAAGGGGTTTCCTTCCAGAACTGTCAGCAGTTTCTTTAAATACTTAAAAGCGGTAGGACTGAGACACAAAGCGTCTCAGTCATTAGCAAACTGAAAACAGTGCTTGCTAAGAATGGGGTATTGTCAGAAGCGACCTTTTGCTAGATAGAAAGTCAGGACTCTCTAAAGCATTCAGGCACGTAGCTGAGAAATCCAGCTGAAGTCAAACAATGGAACTGAAAGAATGGTTCAGACCACTGAAACTCTTGTGTTCTTAAAAGATGAAAAAAATCCCCTACAAACATATAGGGCATGAAACTGATAGAGTGAAGAAGTAACCCTAGAACTGACATACCTTATTCAAATATTACCTTGTATAAAACACTCGCATAGTTCAAATGTACAATAGCTATGAAGTGCCTGAAACCCTCCTTTATGAGCAAAACTGACTGTAAACTTGTCTGTAGAGCAGTGACTTGCTTCTCCTCCCACTCACTTGTGCTTATGTACTACACTGCATTGCTGGTGTGGCTTTTAGGAGCAGTAGCTGGGATCTAGCTGGTATTTCAGGTAAAGTCTTTAGGCTTACTGCCTGATTCTCTTTTCTTGCAAAAGTATTAGCTGTCAGATTAAACAGAAAATTGAATTAACTTTTACTGTAAAATGTAACTGATTGTGTACTACGTGTGTTAGAATTTGTCTGCAGGAGAGCCCCGATCCAACCCTTACCTGCTCCCGAGAATCTCCTATTCAAAAACTCTGGCAAACAGAAAGATGTGTGGTTGCTCTGACGCTCTGACTAGAAATGAAGGAGAGGACACACACCCCACACTGCCCCCAGTTGGAAATGGATTGCTTTTTTTTTTTTCCTTTAAAAAAATAAAGTGCCAGGATTAGAATCAGGAGCTTGGAAATCCAAGTAAACTCTAAAATTGGAACTGTCGTCCCTGGGTGATGGGGCTGCATTTCACCATGACCTATCCTCTCTAATTCAGGTTGTCAGTTTACCTCTTGGGAGTGAGGTCAGACAGAGGAACGCTACACTGTTTTGACCACATATAATCGTGGATCATCTCAGTAGCAGCTGGTGGATGTTGGCGAGCGAGCTCACAGTTTTAGCATCCATACATCCTCATGGCTACTGTTTGGTTAATGCAACAGAACTTTTGTTAGTTCATTGCTAATTCGCTCTGCTGTAAGGACATCCTTACAGTACTTGTCAGAAGAGCAAATTCTGATGATCCGAAGTAGGATTTGCACTACGAGAAGATCATTAGATGCATAATGGTATGCATAGGAGACAGCAGATCCAGCTGACAAGTGTGGTGATATGGTGGGACTGTGCATAACTCCAAGTCTGCTCGAAGGACAGTAGTTGCTGTTGCTCTGCCCTGCGAGTATTCAGGTTGTCTTCTCTAATTTCACCTTTAAAATCCAAGTATATGGCATTTCTGTGGAGAAATTTTCAGGATATTAACAACTTCTGAGTACATAGTCATTTGTATTACAAATATCATAATGACTATCTCTAATGAAGTTGATTTCTTTTGTGTGTATAGACAACTGTGTTTTATTCTCCAAAGCAAAAACATGCTGTCAAGAAAACAAAATCCTTTTATTACATGGAGAACAGATTGGCAGTTCCTGAATCCCAAATCCTTCATGAATTGCACTTGCTCTGGATGGAGGGGAAATGCAACTGCCGTGGCAAGCGTTTGCTATCATGGTAAATCATTGTTTCCATACGGAGATGATTTTTCTGTAAAGCATGGGTTCTGCTTTCTGGGGAGGGAAAGGCCAGATCTCTCTGTGCTGCTGTCAGGCATTACGCCATCCTAACGTGCCCTACAGTGATCTATTGACGGCAGTCACAAGTCTCACTGTTCCACATCTAGGGCCCCATAATTTGTCTTTTACTCTTCTGCAAACCATTCTTTTACAGGTGGTCAGCACTGGTTTTCTAAGAAATAAGACAATCATTATGATGGATGAGCTCTACTCTGATGTGACGCTGGTAGCAGGGAAGAAGAGCAGCCCCTGTGTAGTTGATGTGCAGCAGTCGGTTGGCAGGCCAGCCACCATGCTGCTGAGCATCCCTGGCTATGGCTTTTAAAGAGCAGCAGCTGGTAAAGGCTCCAGTCTCCTGGTCTGCAGCTGGGTGACCACTTCCTACACCGCTGTGCAGTCTGCTGGCTAAAACCAGATTAATTCCTACTTCTTGTGCCAAATGGAAAGATGGAGAACCTCAGCATGTTTCCAGGTGAAATCGTCCCAGTTGGGCAAAAGCACTAGTCTAGCTAGAAAAACATGCCCAATCTTTTTGCTAGATATGTTGACTCTGTGGTTGTGCAATATCAAAGAAAGAAAAGGTGGCTCCATACTGCTATTTACGGAGCAGTGACCACCGGTCACCGTGACCCAAGAGCAGAGGCCATGCAGATAAGTGGCTTGGCTGGCAGGGCAGTGTGACAATGCAGTCAGAAGCTGGCAGAAGTATCCAGGGGTGCAAGTGGAACCGCAGGAGTATGTGAATCACATATGCTCTTTGAGGTGACTCCTGACTGCAACAAAAAAACCCCTACAGCCATTTACCATAAGCACTGGTGCCAACTGTTCGGTCTCAGTGTGTCTACTTTGATCACCCAGCATTTGCATAGGTTCTGCATAGACACGTCAAAGTAGGTGTGTAAAGGGAATTAAGGCATTCCCCAAATCTGCAGAATTAATTTTAGTGTCTGTTTTAGGGATGCATGAGAAATTGGTGTGTTTGAAAGATGATCAGTTTGTAGGATTAAGCAAATGCTCCTGCTGGTAGAGCAGAATGAGCACCTGTGAGGGGAAAGGCTGATTAGCTGGGAGCTTCTTTGTTGGCAACAAATCCTGGGGAATAGTTTGCAAGTTATGAAATGACTTCACTTGCATCAGCTGTCCAAGGCAATATGTTTGTTTGGTTTTTGTTGTTTTTTTTTTTTTTTTTTTAAAAATCTTTATATTGAAATTTGTGGAATGCTCCTTTGATGAGGACTTGAAATTGGCATTTCTTACAAAGGGCCGTGACAGCTTCCAGCTGGACTCCCTGGGAAGTTAAGCATGAGAAGAATTTGCGAGCGGAGTCACTGGCAGTAACCATTTTGCTCAGCTGCGTTAGCCGTGTGTGCTGTATCTCCAGGAAACTGATGGCCATCTATTCAAACGCTGCAAGTTGAAAACTGCCGTGGGGGGACCGGGACGCGGTGCCCGCTCTTGGTCCCGGAGCCTCTCGCCGGGCTCCCGCAACTGCGGTCCTGAAAGAAGCCGGCCTCAGAGGGCGGGGACGGCCCGGGGACCGCGTGTGCGGCGGGCAGCGACGGCCGCCCCCTCCCCTCCCCTCCCCTGCCCTCCTCCCCTGCCCGCGCCCGGCGCTGGGAACGGCGGCGCGGCCCGGCCCGGCCCGGGGAGGGCGGGCGGGCAGCGGGGGCGGGGCGGCCCCCCCAGCTCCGGGGCGGCGGCGGCGGCAGGGGGCGCCGGCGGGCGGGGCGGCGCCGGCAGGAGTCGGGGGCTCGGCGGGCCGCCCAGCCCGAGCCGTGGCGTGGCGGCGGGCGGCGGCTCCGGCCCCGGCGGAGGCGGCGCTGAGCGCGGCGGGGCAGGTAAGGGAGCGCTGCGGGCGGGGAGCTCGCCCCTCGGCCGGGCGGGTGGGACGGCGCCCCGGGGGCGCTCGGGCCGGTGCCCCGGTGCGACCCCGCTGCGTCTGCCGTGCTCTCTCCCCTGCCCCCCGCTCCGGTGAATACTCAGCGGCTCCGGCGGGCGGTCGCTGCCGGCGCCCGGGCGTTAACGGCGCGGCGGGAGCGGCTGCCCCGCGCCCGGCTCCGAGGGCCGGGAAGGGTCCGCGGGGGTCCCGCCCGCCCCGCGCACCGGGCAGCCCTCACGAAGCGCCGCGGGCAGCCTGCAGCCCTGGCCGGGCTGGCCGAACCGAACCGAGCCGAACCGGCGGGGGCTCGGCCGGCGGCGAGCTGCCCCGCACCCGGCCCGGCCGCCCCGGCGAGGCCGCGGCGCGTAAACTTCGCCTCCAGGATGGAGCCCGCGGGCGGGCACCGGGTCCGGCTGCTCACGGGCTGAACGCCGCCCCTGTCGGCGGCCCGAGCCGTTGGGCCGCTTCGGAGCGCGGGTGCGGGCACGCACGGTGCAAGGCGAGAGCCTGGAGTGGGCCCGTCAGTCCCCGGGGGGCCCGCTGGTCACAGACTTCGTATTTCCTTGCCCTGGCCGGGCGGTGCAGCAGTGCTGTTGCATAGCTGCGGTGCTTCTCCAGTGGGCTCGTACGGTGTCATCTACTGTTGGTTGGTAGAGTGTGGCCGGAGTGGAGGAACTTACTTCAATTTATCTTTTTTTTGATGCCTGTTGTCTTAAGTGTGTCTGATAGCAGTCCCTTTCATTGTATATACTTTAACCTAAATATTTTTGGAACCTTGATCAGAGTTATTGGTGTATTTCTGCGCTGCAGGTTCCTGAAGAATAATGCTGAACCTTTTAACAATCATGGACTTTCCATTGGAAGTGTGTTCTGGCATGGAGACTGTCTCGGCCTTCATGCAGAACGTTGCACTTAAACAACAACAACAATAAAAAAAAAAAAAATCAGTGAAAGTATCTTTCAAAATGCTAGGAAGTAAGGGGTTAAACACTGCATTTGTTATTATGGTAACCTGAATTTCTGGACAGATCACTTTACATGAAGGCTGGGACGATGGAAATGACAGGGTGGGAAGAGTGTGTGTGATGACCTTATAAGCCTTTTATTTTGTCTGGCATTATAGTCTGAGATGAGCATTTAGTTCAGACCTTAAATTTTCTCTTTTACAAATTTTACAAATATAGTTTCGTGTGGATGAAAAAACTACGGGATAAGCAGCTCTATCCTTGACTAACTGCAAAAGCTGTCACATATAATAAATTATTGTGCCAGTATTACAATAGTAATGGGATATTAAACGAACACATTTTGGCAGTAAGTAGCTGTAATACTTATGTCCTGTTTTGACGTCTGTAGAAGGAGGATTAGCTCAGACAGAATTTGTAGTGGGAGGGTGTGAGTAGGATGAAAAGCAAAAGCTGCTTAATTTTAATCTTCTCAAAAAGGTAACTAAAAGTAGTGCACATGGTTAAGACACATATGCTCCTCTCTCTAATGGCTTTTAATTGTAGTCTCTTAAATATTTTATATAAACTCAGTAGTGCTGAAACATTAATTTTTGTAAGATTCAATACGTGCTAACTGAGCTCCCTGTTCTGCAAAAAAGGAAGCATTGAGGAATAGCAGGGTCTCATGGGGAG
Source organism: Pluvialis apricaria (assembly GCA_017639485.1). Taxonomy (NCBI): domain Eukaryota; kingdom Metazoa; phylum Chordata; class Aves; order Charadriiformes; family Charadriidae; genus Pluvialis; species Pluvialis apricaria. The sequence continues at coordinate 30,814,412 of CM030014.1, forward strand.
GTCTGACAACAACAAAGCTATAAAACCGCATTGGGGTAACTAAACCTATGTATCTGTGCTTAAACAGTGGTGTACCTCTGGTTAGACTTCGGGCATTAGGCGCTTAGTCCTGTTGTTTCAGTTTCATCATTGTGAACTTGCTTTTCTCTAACAGCCTTCGTTTATCTTTTGGGCTTTTTTTTTTTTTTAGTTTAAAAAGCAGGCATCTTGGAATGAACACACACAAGAAGCAATGAATGCTTCAGGGGGTACAAAACTACTGTCCCCTGTGAAGTTTGCTTTCTCCGGTGCTTTTCCAAATGGGTATATATTTTTACATTCTTATCTTCTCTCGTGACCTCCTTAGATGAAAGAAATCTTAAGTGTCCTGTGAGGCTTCTTATGTAGGTCTTTGTTCACTTTCGTAATCCCGTAGGAGACCTTTGAAACTAGACTTCGGTTGAATTTTTCTGGATGCTTTTTCTGCTGAAGTTGCAGTTTATTTTTTAAATCTATTTCTTTCTTTTTCTTTTTTACTTATAAAAGGCTTGTATCTTAAGTGTACCTGCATATTATTGCCCTAAAGATGAATAATGAATTCACGTGGTCCTAAGTGTGGCTTTTATCTGGATTTATGGTCAGTTCTAGTTGCATTTTTCTCTTCCTCTCCCCAAGGTTTTTATTCTATTTTAACTAATAGAAAAATATTGGCAATTAATATGCAAAAAACCAGCATGAGATGCGTGTTGCTCACAAAGATGCATCAAATGAGTGTAGGAATTAAATGTTAAGCCACCTACTAACATATGCTTTATGATTTAGATACAATTAGATTTATGGTTTATGATGGATGCTACAAAGGAGGTGGTGGTACCTTAATTGTTCAACAGGGTGGAGTCTTCAAGTCTGCCGCTACCAAAATGATGAAGGTGCTCTCAGGGAGTATTGGGAAGTGCACACAAAACATGCAGCTATTGCTTTAGGTGTTAAAGGAATGATTTGGTGAAGGAAGTATGAGAGGATTAAAGAAGATGGAGTTTGTTACAGGTAATACAGGAAGGTTTTGGGAGTTACTGGTAGATGCACAGGATAGTGACTGATAAGATGCACGAAAAGACCACATGGCAGCTCAACTGGGCTGGCAAGCACTTGGCTAGCACGCACAAATGCTGCTAGATAGCGGTCTCAAGGGTGAGGAAAGATTTATTTAAAAAGAACCAAACGTTGGTCCAAACGTTGGACAAACAGCGTGCTTTGGGTCAAAGCCGTTCCAGCAGTATGTCGCATTCAGGAAGGTTTTAAACACAGCGTTTAATCTTGAATTGCTGGGAGAGGGAGTCAGTGAGTGAGCTATGCGTTGATTCGCATTTAGAAGGTTGTATTTAAAAATACTCTAGCTTGGGTGGTAAATGATATATAAAAGTGAAAACTGAAATTGTATAGCAAAAAGGTAAGAAATGCCAAGTGCCTGGGAGGAGACTTTAAATGTAGATTTCATGCAAGATTTCTACTTGCATGGGTTTTAGTGTTGTGGTAATTTTACTGGAATTGTAGTAAAATATTGCAGTACCAATAAAAAGATCAAGCTTTAAAATAAATCTTTTTTTTTTTTTTCTTCTTTGAAATGCTTTCCAGAATGCTTTCTGTAACGAATGCAGGCCAATGTGTGTTATAAATTACACAGAAATAGAAGTGGAAACAGTTGATCATAAAGCTACATATATGATGATGATGACTGAAGGTTTGTGTAGCAGCTTTCCAGAAAGATACTAGAAACATCGCACAGACCATGGCCCGCTTCATGTTCTGTTAAAATTAGGCTGCACTTTGGTGAAACCCAAATGGAGTCCCCTTAAGGAAGCATTTGGTTTTGCAAACCATTTAGGGCAGAAAGCTTTGGAAATCTTATTGTCTAAAAATTGTAGCAGAGGGTACATGAGTCTCAACTGATGTCCATGCAGGAGCATGTGAGCTTTACCCATGGGGCTTGCTTTCTGGCATTGGGCTTAGGTTAGAATTCAGAGTTAATGTTCTTGTTTGTCTTGAAAGTATTAGGTGGTCTCTGATTACAGCTGGGGGAGACGTTTTCTTGCTCAGTGAAGAAACAAAGAGTGGGAAGGTGTACTGTGACAATCAGTGTTTATGATTCTTTTAAAAAAATCAGATAATATCATTTTGGTGTCTTCAGATAATGCCTGAATCATGAATGTAATGGTTCACCCGAAGCAGCAAAAAAGAGCATTTTTTTTATTGTTCAAGATGATAATTGGAACATTTGCCAGGAGGGCTACAAAGGTGGATGCTAAGTGTGTGGTTATGCACCCAGTCGTTCTGATGATGAAGGATTCAGAGCAAGATTGACAGGCTGTTTCGTATTGATTAGAGAGGAAATCTGGGCATTGAAAAGCTAGATAGCAGGTGTATTTCTTAAAAAAATTACCAATTTGTGGAAGCTGAAATAATTAGGCTTATTTGTTTGGACCACATGGTAAAGACGTTGTTTAGAAATGCTGCTTGAAAATACTAGTCAGTGACTGTTTTCCAGCTGTTTCATCCATAGTTTCTACAGCCACCATAAACATTTTCCTGTACCAAAACTGAAGTCAGTTTCCCCCCTGGAACGTTGTGGTGTGATTCATGGCTTCCCTTGTGAGGAAAAAAAAAACAAAACAAAAAACCAAAAAAAAAAAAACCAACCCCAAAAAAACCCCCAAAAACTCAGCATAACTTTGTCTCAATGTCTGCTATAGTAAATTCCACAGTTATTATGTAGTGGAAGATACTGTACTATGTTTTCCTAATGTTGATAGTCTCTGGTGATAAAAAGGGAGGCCCTGGGAATACCTGGTACGTGCTGGTGATGATATTTTAAAAGGACAAAGCAATGCTGACACCGGATCTTACACTTTGCCATATGTTTCACGCTTTGTTCATCTTCCTCACATCTATGGTTATGATGTTGGTTTACTGATTGCCCCTGAAGTAGAATTCTGAACACGGGCTTGCATTTCTGTCTGTGAAGACTTTTGGGTACCTTCATGAGGAGCTTCTGCTGGGCCAATAAATTGTGAAAACAACTTTGTGGGACTAAACAACAAAAATGTGGGCAACGGGCCTTTCAAATGAAATTGTAGGACTTCACGTTTAATGCTGGCGCTGATTACCTAAACCATATTTTTCCAAGAAATAACTTGCCTGCTTGCACCTTTGTGTCCAGGCTGCCCCTAACTGTAAGATGGCGTGTTTCTAGAGGTTAGCTTGTGGTGATGCCATGAGGATCAAGGAAAAAAACCAGGTGTGCCCTTTTGCCAGCAGCATGGCAGTTTTCCCAGTATGTTGCCTGTGTTATTCCCCATTCAGCTATCCAGCAACCAGGCAAGTTGGCAGTTGTACGAAGTGTTGTGGGGAAGAAAGGGCAGCAGAAAATGCTGACTGTCTGCTAATGCATCTGTGTAATCACCTTTCCGGGGTTAGATTGCAGGAAGGTGACAAAATTGCTGAATAAAGTCTGTTTAGTCTTTTTTTTTTTTTTTTTTTTTTTTTCCTTCTCTCCAGTATGAGCTGCCAGATGTTGGTGCTGCAACGGGTGATAGTATAACCTGCAGAGAGAAACAAAAGTTTTCTGTTCGGAAGACAGGAAACAGAAGTGTATACCCATGCTGTAATTTTGAATCCTTGTGATTGTATAGAGGTGGTTGAATATGGAAGTGTTGGGTCACTTGGCATATGATGATAGGATGGAACAGATCTCATAGCAGGGCCATAGCCAGGAGAAAAAAGGTTTTGGGATGAGGATCAAAATATAGCTTGAGCACAAGGATAGACTAGAAATATAATCGTTAATGAAGCGAACGTCAGCCCTTCCATCCCTCTTGCACAAACACTTCTAACATCAGGTTGTTGCACTGCTATTTTTCACATGTGTAATTCAGATAATGTAGTAAAATTGTGTTTTACTTCACAGAAAGCTCTCAGCAATGGCCAAGTCACCAGATGTAAAATGCTAGGTTTTACGGTAAGCTGAAGGAGTGGCTAGCTAATGGGTACAGGTGGAGTTGTGGGTGAGTTGCCAGGGGAACTTGGGGGATTCAGATTCTAGCAGTTTTCCAGAGGGTGAGGGATAAAGGACCAGCTGAAGAAGGGTTACAAGATGAGATGGCAAGCAGGCTGAAGAGCTTGGATTAATTAAGTCAGTGATCTCTTACGACTTAACTAGAATCTCCCAGATCCATTCAATTTGAATGCTGTGAGCAAATCAACATAACAGTGGGGAGCCCCTGAGAACTGTGGGCCTGTAACCTTTCAGCATTAGAATACATACGCGTGCAGGCGGGTTATAAATGGACCCAGTATAACATCATCTGCAATGAAAAGAATAAGGACAGTTTTGGGAGCTCGGGTCCTATTCTCAAATCCATCTAACCTGAGTGGAAGGGCAGACATGCAGAGGAAAATAACCGTCCTTCATACTAACATCATCTCAAGTGTTAGATAGGATAAATTTGACCTGGTGTGGGAAAATAAATATTTTCCTACATTTATGAGCTTTCTTCACTGATCTGTTTATTCAGCTTGACTTCACAGGTTGATAGCAACTAGCTTTGAGTGCATCCCTTCAATGTTTGCTTTCAAAGTTAAGGCCAGAAGAAGATACTCGCGGCAGAGTACAACCCCTGACACTGGTGCAGAGGGAGGCAGGTTCCTATTCAGAGGCATCTTCAAAGGTCTATATCGGAAATGCATACAGAGGGGAATATTACAGTATCACAGTATCGTCAGGGTTGGAAGGGCCCTCTGGAGATCATCGAAGTCCAACCCCCTGCCACAGCAGGGACACCTACAGCAGTGGCACAGGACGGCGTCCAGGCGGGTTTGGAATGTCTCCAGTGTGGGAGACTCCACAACCTCTCTGGGCAGCCTGTTCCATATTATATTCCATATTATAGTAGGAGAGGGAATTGTTCAAACATTTAAAACTGTAAAAAGTAAAAGCTTAACTAAAACAAAAAAAAAGCTCCATTCAAGCATGTTAACTGCTTTGCCTTTGTGTGCTTTTTGGAGCTGTGATGTTATCTGATCAGCCACTGGCTGTGATCTGTGGGTGATTAGGATCTGTGCTCATACAATTACGAGCATATGGTATACTGTTTCAAAATTGTGAGTTTAAAATAATTACATTCCGGTGCTGTTTTCTAAGAATTATTTAATTGTCTGTATGTTCTGGAATGATTTTGGTCCCAATTAATATTCGGTTCTGGCCTGGAGCCATCAAAATCATAAGGTTTCTTTCAAGTTTCATAATAATGTTAAAAAAGAGTTGCTCAGTTTCCTTTAAGGAAGTAAGAGCACTTCCTTTGTTTTTGTTTTTACTTTCCATGCTGTTCAGAGGCGTGTATGACCTATCATTGCACAGGAGAAGGAGTAGGAATATGGTGACGCTCCTGAAGTGGACGACGAAGAATTGGGCTTGTGATAGACTTTCCTAGACATTAAAATTTTGTTTCCACAGGGCCTCCAAAATGATGTGCTGGACTGCTGGGTTATTACTGACTTTGATTTTTTTTTCAGGTTTCTGCAGAGCAACCTGTACAGCTGTAGGGCACTGACCTTATTTCCAATCACAAAGAGGTGGTCAAGCCAGACCGAAGCACTTATTGAGAAGTTTGTCTGAATGGAGGCATCTCTTGAACTAAGGGTTTAAATGGACCAAAAGAAACTGGAGTTAAGGACACCTACTGCTTGAAGTATTTCATGCTCTCATACATTTGCTGTTCAAACAAGTAACCAAATGAGACCTATCAAGTCATCATAGTTGGAAAACCAAAACCCAAAGCACGGAAACTTTCAACAGTTCCTAAAAGGAACATGAAAATGAGGGAAGAGGTATTAAGCTAGTAAAGGAATTGCAGTAGTCTTTTCAGTACATCTGATTTGGGTATGCTACGAAGTCTGACTTTTTAAAAAGGGGAACGGTTTGTGATGCAAAGTTATTTAAAGACTGTTTAAAGCTTTGTAATCTGACAGATTTTATTATAGACTGGATTTTATTGATAGGCTAACACAGCGGTGAAGTTTCTCTGTGGTTTGAAAGGAAGTAGTCCATGTTGTTCAAATGTTCTGTTTAGAATGCATCTTCACATTCAAAACCACATCTATCTTCAGAGTATCTGCTGCGCTCTGAGAGGCCTTACAGCAGTGGCAGATCTGCAGATTTCTTCCTGTTGAACAAAGTGGTCTTTCCCAGTCTTCATTTTGGTGATCTAAAATGTGTAGGTTCCATAGAGCTAGGGACTTTTTTTTAGCTTTTTGATTCATTTGAGCAGGTTTGTAGCAGGCGTAGTATAAAATGATAGTCCTGATAGGCTGAGATGAGGGAAAGGAGGTTTGGGAAGAGAACAGCAAGAGAAACTTTGATTCTTTGAAATGCTACAAAAATGCACATGGCAGCAGCACGTGCTTGGTTTTAATGCTATTTGGAGGAGAACCTTCATGGGGCTTTTTTTTTATCATAGTGAGGTGCAAGGAGACATTCTAAAATGTTTTATTTATAGCACAGAATCAGTCTGCACCAAATATGTGTCTGTATAAACCGTGTCCTCAAAGCAATGGTCAAATGCAGACTAGTGTGTGACCTAGAAAATGTAGAGTTTTACATTTACATGCAGTTTCTCTGTTTTGTCAGACAGAAAAGAGCAATATTTGTTCAAAATCCTCCAATTTGTTTCCAAATTTTTTCTTTGCTAGAGAAGAGGATGCCGTTAGTCAGCTTTCAATGATGCTTTTTCCTGTTATTTGGTGGGCTTTATGTTCTTTCTTTTATCTAATAGGAATATAACAAATCTTTATTATGTGTTCATAGTTAGAAAAACTGAAAGGTACTGTGTATTGAGTTTAGTTTTTTGTTTCTGTTAAGGTGCATAGGTGTGAAACCCAAGGGTGTAAGAAGGCCCATGTTTTGCTCTCATGTTTGTAGAAATTGATTATATGTCCATTACAACCTAAAAAATAACAGCAGCAGTGTAAACTGATTGTAACAAGAGCTGTAATGAGGGCGTATTTGGGCTTAGCACCTCATTTCTGTAAACCCTGAAGCAGGAAAACCCAATGGAAATCTACTCTAGTGTGTTTTCATTCCTATGTTTTGATGGCTTGCTTGGCAGCGTGCTGGTTTAGAAACAAGCCCAGTAAGATAACCCAGGTACATTGTGTGGCATCACAGCATCCCTCGCCATTCCTTCCCTGGATGTGTCCTATGAATGCAATCCTATGGATCCCATACTGGATACAACCAGCAACAGCAGAATTAAAATTTGGGTCATATTTAGCACTTGCAAGCAGTGACATAAATACAGACTTAAATAAAAAAAAATTTGCAGACCGAAAGAGATTGACTTGTTTCCAACTTGTGCACCTACATCAATTTTGGTGAATAACCAAGGAAAGAAAAATACTGTGTGTTATATATACCTTTTGTATAGGGACATGTGTATATTATTATGTAGGTGGTTTTTTTTTTTTTGTGTGGATTTTTTTAAATACACAGGACCTGACGGAATTAAGATCACTTGGGTAGGTGGGACTTGCAAATACGTAGGGGTACAGACTCTGTAAAAGGACCAGATTAAAGGGTGGAGACAGTTTGCAGTGGTAGATGACAGAATAAGTCCTCCTGTTTTCCTCTGGAAAGCAGCAATGAGGGGCAGAACTGTGTGGCACCTATTAAAAGTAAAGGAATACTTCTCTACGGCTGATGGAAAGCAGGATCAGCATGACATCTGTGACTTGGAACCCAGAAGCCTTGTAGGAGGGCAAGTACTCATAATTGGAGAAGTCAGTACTCAGACGGTCGTTGCCAACATACATCTCGACTGAAGGACTGGAGTTCACAGGTTCCTGTGCGTGCAGTGTGGAGCTTTACCTGTGTGTTTCCTTTTCTGTGGAGCAGAATTCAGCAGAAGAGGTTCTTGTCTCGGCTCTGAGACCCCCGGAGTGAAGCAATATGGCAGAGCATCAGTGACTGGCAAGTATGACTAAAAGTACTAATCAAAAGAGAGAGAATGCATGAGGTGGCAAGCATGAATTTTGATGCTGACCGTCACTTTGTCCTCCGATCCAAACAGATGTCTAAATCTGGCAGAAGGTAGAACATAAAGGAGACTACAGACAGGCTGCAATGAATATTCCATAATTGTTTCTATGTGCAATCCTGCTTTTCCTCTTTGTTTACAGCCAGAGCTAATTTAGACTCTGGTAAGTTCCTCCAGGCAGGGGCATGTCGTCTCAGTGTCATGGCTGATGGGAACACTTGATGGTCTTTATAAATAGACTAGTAAAGCTGGTAGGAGGAAAAATGCCTCTGCCATAGGGATGCTGCCAGAGCCTGCGCATGAAGGCAGCAAACTCTTTTCAGGTTGAACTTCTAAAGGGGTAAGCATTCTGGAATAAGGGGAAAGAAGACGAAATTTAAAATGTTTTAATTTATTTATTTTTAAGGGAAATACGTGCAGGACATGGAAATTATAGTTGAATGGCAGCTGTTCAGGACTTCTCTGATATATACTGAGAACTTTAGGAATAGCAGAGAGACTGGAGAAGGAAAAGAGTGGTCTAGGGCAATGGCATCATCCCAAAGGAATTAGATGTTTACAGTACCTTATATTTTGGCACTGTAGTTTCCTTTATCTTTAAATTAGTTCATACATTTACTTTCCCCCCCCTTAATACTAGTGCTAGGAGCTATTGATTATGTAGAAATAACTGCAGTACCGATACCCTTTAGTGACTACACATCAAAAATGATTGTACTTGGTTTTAAAACATACTGTTTCAGTGTTTGTATGTTTTTAAGTGCAATTTCGAAATGTTGCTGAATAAAAAGGATATATTTATAGGTCACAGTGATGCTATTTCTTCCAAAAATTGCTTGAATTGTCAGAAGCATTTGGTTCTAGAAGGGGTTCATTGCAAGGTGATCAGTGGTCAGAGTACAGGGGAGGTAGGGCGATACAGCGATACATCTAAATGGTACGCTGTGGAAGTGTGAAAAAGATAAAAGAATCAAACACTTGATGTTTTCGTACTTTTTAACAGTTCCCATACTTTTTTCAGTTATCTTTGTTCAAGAAAACATGGGCATAATTTAATCAGAAAACTCATATAAGTCTAAGGGAATTCCAGAAACCAGGAGACCTCTGGCTGCAAAATAAGTCAACTTGAATGCTGGGAAACCCATGAAGGATAGTTGTAGTGTTATAATGTTACGTTAACTACAGCATTAATGCACTAAACATAACTTGAATATAGGTATGTCAGCATGACTGTCTTTATTGAACAATCTTAAGAATTTCACAGACTTGTAAGTTCTGATTTAAATGAAATAAATATATTCTAAAGGACTTGGACTGACAAAAACCAAACGCAAATCTAAACTATGTAAAAACTTGTTCTGTTGGCATCTTTTAGGTGCTGATCTCTGAAACAAGGCAACTCAAAATAGTGATATGAGTATGATGGAATGGAAAAGCAAGAAGCTGTCTTTTGACAGTTTTCAAACCTGAAAGCTGGTTAGGAGAAAGAGATGTTTAAAATGTTCACCGTGTTATCTGCTTGCGCACCTTGAGATTTTAAAAGCCAAGATCTCGGACTCAAGTGGTCCTTTTATTTTGAGAATGGGATTATTTTCAAGGTGTAGTCAAATTTCAGTATGCCTAATGGTCCGTCATCCCTTCTGAATGCTAAGCAACTCTTCACCTTTACTTATTAAATCCAGCTGTAAATTTGCTGCACAATGAAAATAATGAGTGCTGTAGAGAGGGGCAAAATTGTTTAAGAGCTCTGTTTGATCCCTTAGGTTTAACAAAGTGAGAGCTTGTTTTGGTTGCTTTGACAGGTTGCACAATATTGCTGTGCCATTTTCAATAGCTTTTGCACATCTCAAGACCAGCTGTGCCCATGTGAGGATTTTAGAATTGACTAGGTAAGGAAGATACTTGGAGTAGGAGAAAAGAGAAATTTAGATGTAGATATTTTAATGTTCTAAATACTAAAAATGTATTAAACTTAGGCAACTTAACTGTTTGTTGGTTTGTTTGTTTTTTTAAAATCGGATTCTTGCTGCTAGTTACTACAAGAAGTTACTTGAAAATAATATTATCTTGTAAGTGGCTATTAGTTTTTACATACCAAAACGTAGCTATGCGCTGTTGGATAGATGCTGCTTCCTGCTGGTTTTGTGCGTGATTACCACGGAGTGGTACGTGTGGCCTTTTTTACTATGGCTTTCTTTATCTTCACTTTTTTTTTTTTCTGAGGCTGCTGACCTGTTTGTAGTTTCAGTCAAGTTCTGTGTTTCCTGTGGTTACTAACTTCCAGCTTAAGTCATGGGGTGGGCTAGCATGAGTAACATTTACTGAGCAGGTTTTATTTAATTTTTTCAATCATGAGCTGGTTTTACTTTTTTAGAAATGCAATTTTTTTTATGCCAAGTGACGTGACCTATTTCTCAAAATTTTTTTAAAAAAATTGAATGCTTCTTTCTTTCTGATGGGAAAAGGAAGAATTACAACTAACAAAATCGCAGATGCTATCTTTGTTACTTTGTGATGCTGTGCAAAATGCAACTTCATTGTTGCACGAATCATATGTCCAGTTTAAATTGCTGATGTTACAGTCAGCTGCAGGGGTTTTGCGAGGGTTTCCTCAATGTGATGATTACAAGCATGAGTAACTAAGTAGGTCGTGCTGACCAGAGAATTGGTTCTGCTGAGTGTTCCCGTTGCCCCTCTCTTCTGGTGCATGCCATAAATCTTTGTAGCACCAGTTGATTTGGTCATAACCACAAGATCCCAGCCACTATTTTTCATTCCTGCAGGAAAAAAAGCAAATCCTTTGAAGCACCAAAGAAAAGGTTTGGCTACATCACTTGCCGACGCAGCTATTTTCTGCAATTTCCAATTTAAGAGTATGAAGTTCTTCGGCTGTCTGAGAATGTCTGGATGCTGGACTTGTGGGTTTTAGTAGATGAAAAATGTACTGCCTGGTAGTCTGCTGCCAAATGGCTGGGGAATAATTGATGGAGCATCATGAGTTAAAGTGAAAGTAAGGCAGAAGACTTCATTATAATTGTATCAGGAGCTGTCTTCCGATGTCTTCAAAACAGGTTTTGTCAGAAAGTAAGTCTGCAGATGTAGATGAATGATAAAAGATGCATCAAAAATTAAACGCAATTAAAAACTCTCTTCTGCAGTGTAGAGACATCAGACAACTAAGTGGGTTCCTGTGTTCTTCCGTGACTTTTTCTAAAACTATCTATGAATGGGAGTCCAAATCAACCTTACGTTGTAGGCTTTTTGCTCTCCCTCCTAGGATCTATGAGCTTGCTACAAAATATACCTCTATCTGTCTTTGGCATATAGTTAGGTACCGATTTAATGCTACCTTCCTTTTTGGGCAAAATCACCGTTTCTCTTTGCTGTTTTATTGCAACCACTTTTGCTCACTTGTATTTCAGTAGACAATGTCAGTTTGATGTACCACATCAGATAAATACAGTAATTTTATTGAGGCAGACTTTGAAGAGTACTATTGATTATTTATGGAGACATGCTATTTTAATCAAGTAAATTCGCTTAAGCTGCCATGGTGAGTCAGTGTAATAATGTGCTTATGCTTCATGCTAGATAGTAGGTGTGTATTCTAGATGGATATGGGTGGTTTAGAGGATGTAACAGTATCAGTCAGTTGGCACAGAAGTATGGCAGTGGTGGTTTAGTGTCATGTCTAACCTCACAAGCATTTTGAAAGCATTGATGTCAAGTTATTTTCAGGGCCTGACTTAAAATAATCAAAAGAAATCATTTAGCTAGTTAACCCTGCAAAAAATATTGTCTTCTATGATTTGCAAAGGAGGCGAGGGGATAGCGGGGGGGAACCTCGCATGTGGAACACTTGCTAGCAATACCCAGCCAGTGCTGAACAAAAAGTAGGTTAGTCACGCCAGCTGGTCTGCTGGGAGCTATGTGCCTAGTCGAGGCTCTTAGCAGACCTGCTACTCTCCCAGCATTTCTAAGTAGTTACTTTTCCAGTGAAATGGCCTAAATCAGGGAGTGTGACTTGACCAGACTTTTCCGAGAGCCTAGCGGAGGCTTGGCTAGTCTCCTGACTCCTTCGCCTGGCCTTCAATTGCAAGACTGTTTTTACGCTTGTGTGAGCATGCAATACCCTAGTACTTTACACTAGCACATGTTGGCACGGTCTTGTGAGATTAGGTAAGACCTGAGGGTGCTGTAAATGCTGTGAGTCATTCTGGCGTGTTTTGATGAGTTAAGACTCTTGGACTGTATTTAAAAGAAAAAGATAAATTCTGTGGGTAGGTAGGTATGCTGCAAAAGGTGGCTCAGAAATAGCCTTTTAATCATCTGCATTTTGATATAGGATGCTTTATTAACGACTACCCTTCAGAATATCTAGACTGCTTATGTGTGTCACGCTTATCATTAGTGTTGCTGAAATAAGTTTGGGGTTCTGTAGGTTGTCTTTATCAAGTCCTGTATTCATAGAATCATTTAGGTTGGCAAAGCCCTTGAAGATCATTGAGTCCAACCGTAAATCTAATGCTGCCAAGTCCACCACTAAACCATGTCCCTAAGTGCCATGTGTTTTAAATACCTCCACAGATAGCGACTCCACCACTTCCTTGGCCAGCCTTTTCCAGGGCTTGATAACTCTTTCAGTGGGGAACTTTTTCTTAATATCCCATCTAAACCTCTCCTGGTGCAACTTGAGGCCGTTTTGGTCTTGAGCAAAAGACCTGTTCTCAAGGATGAGCATAAATCACTGCTTTTCTGGCACACATCAGAAGCTGCTGCTCCCAGTGCTGAGTTCCGCCTGTTCTGCAGCGGTATGGTGCATACTCACCTTTAAAAACAATAACTCCTTGCTTATCTCTGAAGCGAAGAACCAAGGTCCGTACCTGGAGACCAGCAAGGTGGTGTTACCAGTTGTTGGTAGAATTGACCTTTGAGTACTGAAAGCTTACCGCATGGGGATGGGGAGGCTGGGCCATGACCTGCACTCTGGCCTGTGCACAGCGTAAATAGATAAAGATCAATATTCTCTAAATGTCCTGTTAGCGGCTGTTGTTCTGCAACGATGTAGCCTCTTGCTATGTGGTAGCATATTCTGAAGACCCAAAATGTGTTTTGCTATGCGGTTTGGTTTTTGATCCGTCTGCATATAAAAATAGTTTTGTGGGGAGATAAGGTTGGTTAGCTTCTTATTTTCCCACCTCTCAGGCTCAGGTTTATCTTTTTAGCTAGCAAATGCTCACTTCAGTGAGCGCTCACAATGCTTATTGTACTGTCTTCACTTGATATGTGCTGGTTAAGTGCTGCTTTTCCCTGGGAGTAACTCGTGTGCCAGCACGGAGGAGCAGAGGCTTCAGTACTTGGTCTTACAGACGTTCACCCGATTCCTGGCAGCTTGATACCAAGTTGGAGCTGATGACAAATTGTATTGACAGGCTCTTATTTAATGGATATTTAAGTTACTCAGCAGGAGCTGTTCCTATTCCTCATAAATTGTAACACAGCAATTTTTAATTTGTTAACAGGCCAAAGTATATTGAAAAGAAAAGTCTTTCCACCTGGTTTATAATTTCTTGACTGTTGCATTTAAAACTAGGTGTTTTAAAACTTCTGATCTTGCAGCTGATGTTTAAAGCTAATTAAGCTTTTTCTCTAAAACATTTTGCTAATACAAGGTGTGTATCATCTCCTTTTTTTCCAGTCTTGTAATTTTTCCTTTTTTTTTGTGGCAACATTTTTTATGCAGCAGCAGTATTAATGAGCGTAGACCGCGCACAAGACCTCTTGTTCCTGAGAGCTTTTTAATAGATTTTTAGCTTCTCCTCCCTGCTAAGGCTGATTTTGCTTTTTCCTGTGGTTCCCCTTCTGTTCTTCCATCTGTTTGGTTCAACTGCTTTATTCTCTCCTGGTGTGTTGTATACAGTAATCCTTATACTTTCTACCTTTTGCAGCTTTGTTTAGTTTCAGTGGTTCAGTTCAGTTTAGTTTCAGCATACCTTTCACTAAGATGTTCCAGGATGAGCTATGATTTTGTGAAATTGGGACTGTTAAATGATTCCTTCTGTCTCTCTTTTTTTTTTAAACTTCATTTTTATTACTGCTTGCACATGCCATTTATGGTGCTGTTGGCATTTTGGAAAAATACTGTAATAGCTCTGGTTCCTTGCTTCTTGGAATCTCCAGTTCTTTCCATTTTTCCACAGTTTCCAAGAGCTGTAAAGGTAATTCTCCAAGTAAAATGAGATGAAAAGACCTCAATCCCGCAAAACGTACATGCATAATACATTTCACTTACTGCAAGCCCTGCTGCCTTCATTTCTGGAAGATCACCACCTATGCTTTGGGTCCCATTGCTTTGTGTACTATGGTAGACACCTTGGGCCAACTTGTAGATCCCACAACTCTTATTAAGACTAACCACAATAGATAAAATAAGAAATTCAGTGACTCATGAGACATTTTCAAATACTAATGAGAAAATTAATTGGGGGGTGGGGAAATCTCAGTTTTGAGGTTATGATTTTACATGGTTTATCAGTGCTTAGAGACAGAGATTAAAATCTTGCTAAGGTGGTTAGTTTTTGGAGCGAAGCAGGGTTTGGATTAAAAAAAAAATGTATTAATTGCATGTATATGTAAGCTTTTTTCATTCTCAAAAGCAGGAAATAAGCAAGAGATCTATTTGCATAAGCAAGTAAGTGCTGGGGCAAAAAGAAACATCATTGGGGGGGAAAAGTTATTTTCTGTCAACGTGTTTGGATGTGCTGTCATAAACAGAGCTCAGTTCAAAGGGTCTGGGAATCTCGGAAGATTTCTTCCAAGACTACCCAATTTCCTGCAACATGCTGGCAGTGCTAGGAAAAAGCCTCTCTTGCACATAAAAGCAGCTGGTTGTTTAAATAAAAAAAAAGTGCATGTGTGGGAGAACACCACCCACCCCCACCCCTTATATAGAGCCATTTTCCAATGGAAAATTGACATCTGTGGAAAAAAGGGCATTTCAGCAAAGTATGTACACATTGGGATGTCGTTTTGCAAGGAAGAGTGTGTTTTTTACTAATGGTGCATGCTTCTTGTTTGGGTGTTTTCAGGAGAGGGCTGGGTTTTTTTATCTTTTTTTTTTTTAAAAAAAAACAACTTTTGCAAGGAGTTATTTGAGTTTTGAAGTTTTATTAAACACTATTGATTTGAAATACATTCTTCTGGTCCTCATCAAAACAGTTGTTTAAAATATTGTTACACAGAATTATTCCAGGTGTTAATCTTAAGTCAATATACTTTTCCGTTCTCTCCGTAGTGGTATTGGTAATTTTTCTTACTATATTCTCTTAAATAAGAATTGTGAACTTTGTATCAGTAGAAGGGTTGTCAGTTAGAGAAACTAATTTTTAACCTGTGTTTAAAAGTGTGTGTACCTTTTTAACATGTTATAGGATTATTTTGTTTCTAGGCATGACTTACCAAATTGCTCGAGAGCCCTGAAGTAATAGTACTCTTCTTGTGATTTGCTTTGCAGAGGGGCAAGAGACTTTTGTTAAAGAACTGTTGACCGTGTTATGACATGAGCATTAACCCTGCGTTAGCAGGAGAAAACTTAATTTTATGGGAAATGGCATTTTTTTTTTCCATTTACTTGAAAGTTCTGTCTTATGTAAATACATTTTATCTTGTAACTAGAGTGAAGGCAACTTGTTGATACTGTTGTTGCCAGTTTGAATTGCTTCACATGCTTGCCTGTGAGAAATAACTTGACACTGTCAAAAGGATGTTTGAGTTTTCTTTGCTATAGCTGATGCTTCCACATCTGAAATATATTTACCAATGTTTTGTTATTTGCAGGAACCATTGATATATGAAGATGAAACCATGAAGAGAAAGCAGAACGAATAATAATGCTTTTCCGAAACCGTTTTCTGTTCTTGCTGGCTTTGGCGGCCTTATTAGCCTTTTTGAGCCTCAGTCTACAATTCTGTAAGTGTCCTCCCCGTTTGTTTTCTATATATAGTGGTCTATAGGTGTGTTTAAAAATAGCCATGCTTACATGTTGTTTAAGCATTCTTCCTGTCTTTAAATATTTGTGTGTTTTGGTTTTTTTTAATAGGAAAATAAATGTCAGAATAAAAATAGTTTTGTGTGCCATATAGGGATCTATACAATCTAGAGACTTTTCAAATCAGGCTATCAGAAAAAAAAATATTTAATTTTGTAGTGCAATTAAGTAATTGAATGTGATTGAATTCTTCCATGAAAGTAGACAAAACACATTTGAGTAAAAACTGCTGCAATTCCTACCTTACATTGCATCAGACCAGACAGGATTGAGAAAACTGCTGTGAGAGGGTTGAGAGTTGGAACTTCTCCTTATTTGTACCCTCGCATTAGGAAACTTAAACAGTTGAATTGGCTCATCACGAGTGGCTGCTTTGTTTAAGAAAAGATAACTTACGTTGTGCTTCAGGTCAATTAATCATGGGTCAATCCAGAGGGCCGTCATTTACTGATGGCTAGGCGGGAAGGTGGTGCTGAATGCAGGTTTGTGCATGTTGACAAATGAGCATTGTGCCATATGACGGCTTATCACCTGGTTCGTGAACGGTAACATTTGCTAGGTAAAGTGATGTGTGTAAATCTAATATCTACTAAGACACACTGATATAATTAGTTGCTGTTAGAAGGCAAAGAAAAACGCGTATCTATGGTATAGGGTAACATTCTCTGTTGTCTTGCATCATGTTTATTGTAAGAGTGTGGGCCTTCTGGTCCATGCTTTTTTTATATAGTGAGGAAAAAAATATCCAACCAACAAATGCCAAAAACAAATGAACAAAAAAATCCCAAACAAACCAACAGAGGATTACTTTGGATTTTGAATGTCTTTTGCATATGATGGACAACTTAAAAACAAAAAAAGGGGCGCTGGGGAAAGAAACAGGGTTTTATGTTGGTGGGGTTTTTTTTCTCTGTGTGTGTGTTTAAACTCACCTGCATGTAGTACAGGGACCTGTGGCTCTGAATGGCATTTTCAGCCTCTGATGGGTACGTGCCAGTGGGTCTGATTGGGTCTGATTGCGGCTTGTTTTGCCCATTAGGATCTTTATGGCTCTGCCCTTGACATTATATGGTTGGTTATGGATTGTGTATATGGTGAAGGTCCTAAAGGAACTTCAGCTGAGATATAAAACTGAATTGTTAACAAAAATGAGCTTTATTTGGAGATGAGGAGGTAGGCATATCGGAGAGTGAATCATCAAAAGAGGAAGTTATTTTCCACTTAATTAGAAGATAGTATTTGTGCAGGAGGAATTCCAGGAGATAAAGATGTTTGAGGGGTGCTTTAAAAAGCACTTAAGCTTCAGCAAGCAGCCATCGTGAAGCTTAGTGCCAATGCCAAAATACATATAGAAATTTTTACATAATGAGATCTGCAACACAGGCTAGCAGGAACCAAGTAGTTTATGACATACAGGTAACCTGATATTTTAACTTCTATCAGCTTCAGCTTGTAGAGAGACTAGTTCAAACTCAGACCAAAGACCATCTCCAAAGCAGACAAAACTCTCTTCTTCTATCACCATGTAAAACTATTATGGAATTTCTCCCACCCGAGAAATTTCAGAACATCCTTCAGAAAACCTCTGTCAGCCCCTCTGATACTGCATGATATGCAGCACTTTACTGGGATAGAGCATTGAAGGACAGAAAATTTAGGCGTCCAGCTCCACGGGACATAGACACTAGGTACTTAATAGATCTGTATTTACTGTTTGTGTCCTATTGCCATGTTGAAGGTCCTTGCTTGCCGTGAATCTGATCTTCTTAACACGTGACATAGTTCAGAGTCACACATACCTCACGATTAGATTCTCACTGTTGCACAATGTGGTGGTAATGGAGACTTGTTTAATGTATAAAGCTTTTTTTCTCCAAGCACTATGCTGCTTTTCATTTTCTTCAGACTGTAAAATTTGGTTTCCAAATTTTGATCCCATCTGAGCTGCCTGCAGAAAAATTTTGCTTATACTGCTTTAGAATTTGTGTCAGACCATGGAATGGAAATGAGAGTTAATACGTCAGGAAAATGCCCAAGCCACTGATTTTTTTGTGGGTTTGGGCTTTTTTGGTTGGTTTTCTTTTTTTTGTTGTTGGTTTTCGTTTTTGTTTTGTTTGAAGGGAGTTACCTCCTGAAGCATTTGGAGTGGAAATGGATGTTTTATGCTGTTATGAGATTGATTCCCTGTTAGCAAGCAGCACACAGCTTTGTGGAGGAGGGCTGGTCATTTGAAAAAAATTCGTTTAGAAAAGTGAAACATTAAATGTACAATTATATAAATGGTACATATCTTCCTTTTTTAAACTTCTGCAGATCATCACTCCCATAAATGCTTGGTATTTTATACCCTCTTGTCCACAAGTGCAGGGATTTGAAGCCAGACTTGTGAGTTGTAGCTGACTCTGAAGCGAAGGGAGTAGTCAAGGCCAAGTTCAGCTGGTTTTCTCTAGGTTGTGACTCAATATTACAAACAGCCCACACCGGGATGGCTGACAAGATTACAGTCTGTCCCGTGCTTAAGCTGTGAGGGTTCAGGAATCGCTTGCAGCAGTTTGCAGCCCAGTCAAGCAGAAATCGATGCCGGTTTACTTTAACAGAATGTGTTGTGAAGGGTCTGGACCTGCTTTATGAGCAGTGATTTCTGCAGCCGTGATGAAGTGGAGGTGGTGGGTGTTGTAAGTGTCAGCAGTCCTAATGCAAGTCTGTCCTTCCTTGTAAGACAAGGTCCCAAGGCAATTGTTTCAGAGCTAATAGTTGTCATGTCTTGGATTTAGACACAAGCAGAGAAACACTGGGGAAAACAACCAGCATTGGATCTCAGAGTCTTCAGTATTGGTAGGCTCAGGATAGGAAGAAAACTGCGTGTCTTGTTTTGACGTTTGCTCTTGGTTCCTTTCTCTTCTGCTGTGGTTTCTGAGTTCTGATCTAAACTAGTCTGCTTTCCTGTGTTGTTTTTTCCACCCAAGGCCGGTGCTTTACATGGATACTAACACTGTTTAACTTACAGGGTAAATCATTGAGGAAGTTTCTCCCAAAATATCTCTTGACAGCAACCAACAGCTCTGATTTCTAAAAGTATTCTGTCCCACCAACACTTGCAGTGGGAGGACGTGGACCGGTTGGTAAGGATCACTTTTACCAGAGTGGAAGCTACCCTTTGCCTTGCATCTGCAGTGCCGTGGTACCAGAGATACAGAAGGCAGCTCTGTGGAGCAGTTGGTTCACATTTGTCAAATACTGTGTGCTGGATTGGCTTGCTGGATCAAATGCCAGCTATATCTTCTTCATTTCCTTATCTTGAGAAGAGGGAGACGTACGAGCAGACTGCACTTTGCCAAACAGTTGGGAGAAAGGACTTCCCCCCCCCCGCCTTAACTGTAATAGTCATTTTTCAAGGTGATGTAGTAGCTGTGGATCCCATAAGATACCTTCCTTCCTGCTTTTGGAGTCCTCTGACATGTAGATTTTGGGCAATGGGGGACTTGACCAGTTCTGCTCTTTATGCCCTTGTACAGGAGCAAAAGGCATGGGGGCTGAGTACAGTCGTCTCCTATGTCGCTTCCCACTGCATCAGGTGCCAGGCTTGTCCGCCTGGGGTGCGAGCCAGCTCCCCGGGTGTTTCGCTGGGAGCAGTAGGGTAAGGTAACTTTCTTCAAGAAGTCCTACTGTTTTAATTACGTAAATAATGCCTCAGGTTTTGGTTCTGAACATATCTGGTGGGTGACAGGAGAATGAGATTTAAGACATGTTTGAAAACTAACTAGAATGTTGCAAAACCTATTCATAGTTTTGCCGGGGTCGTTTACCGCTTCTAGTAGGCACATAGAAGACTTCTAAAGATAAGTTTATACTTGAAAAAGTGCAAGTCTTAATGGTTCTAGGAATCTTTTATATAATTGTGTGGCCTGGACTTTGAAGCGAAAGACGGAGCCAGATGTGTTCTCAAATTCAGTTTGGCTGTTAATAAATTGTACAGTGTGAAACCTGAACCAGATCAGCAATAGAGGGAAACTCTCTTCAATGGCAAATGCCTCCAAATTTTTGATGTGTATGAATTTTTAAATGGTATAGAAAAATGACAGTGTTAAAAGTTAAAACTCCAAAAATGTTCCACTGCTGACTGAAAGCGTACTATGATGTCTCTGTTGAATAATTATAGTGATGAGAGTTTTTGTTTGGGAAACCCATTGGATAGGGTGACTGGTTGACTTCCAAACCAAATATGACTGGCAGCTTAAAGTTTTGTTGGGAATTGCCATTGTTTCCCTCTTGTTTTATGTTTTGGGGCAGATCTATGGAAAAGAGTGGAGAAGTATTTTCCTTATAGTATTTATCACTCCACAGATGTTTTTATTTTCCCCCTGTTTGTCTGTTTATGTAAATGGTCATGGTTCTAAAACGATTTAAAACTTTAGTACTAGAGGCAAAAGGAGAACTGGTTTTGATAGACTTTTCAGTTAGACTGATCTAAAATGGAATTATGTTGTTTTTCCTCTTAAAAGACTTCAGTATTTTGCTTTGTTAGAAAAACTGCAGAATGGAAAAATTACCTGTGCTAGATTGTGGACTGTATTTTTGTCTTTGTAAATGTTATCTGTAATGCTGTTGACTGAAACTGGGCAGTTTACTTCAATACAAACAGAGTGAATGCAAGTTGCGATAAAACGCCCAGAGCAGTGCAAAGCGGTTGTAAATGCAGTGGTTGGGGGAGTTCCTGTAGTACAGAGATGGAGGATGGCAGTGCAGCTAGATCCAAGTATGTTGTGAGGGGTGTGTGGGAATCCGGCTGTGGTCCTGCAGCCTCACACGGAGGGTAAAAGGCATAATTTAGGACCCTGTCAATGTTAATTATGTTGGTTAGCCCTTAGGTCGGCTCACGAACAGGAGATTGCAAGTACGCCTGAAGAGCTGCTTTCTTTTCTCCCCCCTTAAGATTGGTGTAATACGTGAGAACCCAATTACTGGGGAAGCACAGACCTTGCAGTCTATTAGAACATCTGTGACTGACTGCAGAAGCCTGATGGTGGGTCTCCTCAGGATGTCTCAACTATTTATCTTTGAAACTACCTTGAATGAACCAAACTGAAAGGAAATTTAAAAGTTAGCTGTTAAGATGCCATATGTAATCTCTGTAAAGTTTACTTGACAATGACGATGGATTTTTATTTTTTAATCCAATGCATGTAAATAACTTTTTTTCCCAACAAAATAAATACCTTTGTTTACTTTGGTTTTATTTTTGTTTCTGTTTACTGAAAGTCTAAGGAAAGAAACAATCAACAGAAGAGGACTAAAACTATAGTGGGAAAACAGCTCGCTCTACTAGCTATTCAACCCTGTGATGAGCATAAATTACAGACTTTCCTTTTGACCCTGCTTGTCTCAGGCACTTGCAGAATCGCAAAGTCCCTGGCTCTTAGGCAGATGCTGCATATGAAACTTCGCTTCTGGTTTGAAGTTGGTTTCCCTAAATACTTTGATACTTTGGTCAGTGCCTCAGGCTTGTCTTTCAATTAAAAAGAATTTTGGTATCTACCACTGCTTTTTAGGATGTCAGCTGCTACCCTGGAAGGGTGCTGGTTCCCATGTGAACTGTGGTGAGGTTTGGTGTGGGATTTTTTTTTTTTCTTTTACATATTTTCTCTGCCTTGATGGTCCAAGCTTGTGTGCTGGTGTTTCAGCATGTCTGGAGATGACATTTTGCTTTTCCAGTAATAATTTCCCTCTACTTTCTGTCATCTTGTTTTGCACTGGAGGTTTTGGTTTTACAGATGAGTCATAGGAAACAGAAATCAGGATTCTCCACAAGGAAAAGCAGTAGAGTTTTGTTTTATTTTATTGGCTTGAGTGCTGTGGGAAGCTCCTATTTTACGAGGATGGTGAGAGCACCATATGCAACCCTGCCAGGATGTTGCCTGTAGAAGGTGAGTGCTGTGTTGCTGCACAGCCCTTCTTGGAAGCCTGTTTGCTTTAATAATCCCAGCCCCTCTGGTGTGATTGCTGCTGTTTGCATCCCTGCTTGGTGGCCCAGTGCAAGTGTTTGGGGCTTACCTCGGTATCCTCGCCACTGCTCACTTCAGCTCCTTGCTTCAGACAAACCACGGCGCAGTGGGTGCTCAGATGGTCTGGGCAGGAGTATCTGGGGGAGTGTGTGCCAGTGCCAAATGCTCAGCAGGGACTTGTTGGTGGAAATAGAAGTGGAAGCCGAGGGGGTGTTGTATCCCTATTCAGCCTTTCCATTTGCAAAGCAGGATGTGCTTCCTCAGCTTGTGAAGCTGTGGCTGTGGCACTGCAGAGCTGCAACTGTCCTCCTATCTCTGCCTCAAACCAGAATGGGGGTGTGAGCTGCCCCCACAGCCCCTTGCCTTGAGACTGACAGTGGGATGCACAGAGGAGCTGGGGTAGGTGAAGTCTGTGGGGAAAAAAAGCGTGAGTTTGTTTTTTCCAGAACTTAATTTGACGAGTGGTGGTTCCTCAGGGGTCGGTACTGGGACCAGTGCTGTTCAACATTTTTGTCGGCAACATGGACACTGGGATTGAGTGCACCCTCAGCAAGTTGGCCCAACAACACCAAGCTGTGTGGTGTGGTCGACATGCTGGAGGGAAGAGATGCCATCCAGAGGGACCTGGACAGCCTTGACATGTGGGCCTGTGTGTACCTCATGCAGTTCAACCAGGCCAAGTGCAAGGTCCTGCACCTGGGTCAGGGGAATTCCAAACACAAATGCAGGCTTGGTGGAGAATAGGTTGAGAGCAGCCTTGAGGAGAAGGACTTGAGGCTATTGGTTGATGAGAAGCCCAACATGAGCCAGCAATGTGTGCTCGCAGCCCAGAAAGCCAACTGCATCGTGGGCTGCATCAAAAACAGCGTGGCCAGCAGGGTGAGGGAGGTGACTCTGCCTCTCTATTCCACTCTGGTGAGACCCCACCTGCAGTACTGCACCCAGCTTTGGCGTCCTCGTCACAAAAAGGACATGGACCTGCTGGAGGAGATCCAGAGGAGGGCCACGAAGATGATCAGAGGGCTGGAGCACCTCTGCTATGAAGACCGGCTGAGAAAGTTGGGGTTGTTCAGCCTGGAGACGAGAAGGCTCCGGAGACACCTTATAGCAGCTTTCCAGTATCTGAAGGGGGGCTACGGGAAAGCTGGAGAGAGACTTTTTACAAGGGCACGTAGTGATAGCATGACGTGTAATGGCTTCAAACTGGAAGAGGGTAGATTTAGATTAGGTATTAGGAAGAAATTCTTTACTCTGAGGATGGTGAGACACTGGCCCAGGTTGCCCAGAGAAGTTGTGGAGGCCCCATCCCTGGAAGCGCTCAAGGCCAGGCTGGATGGGGCTTTGAGCAGCCTGGTCTAGTAGGTGTCTCTGCCCATGGCAGGGGGGTTGGAACTAGGTGATTGTTAAGGTCCCTTCTGACTCTAACCATTCTATGATTGTATCTATGATTAATTCCTGAAGGAGGAGGGGGGAAAAAACCCCAAGGTGTTTAGTAAAATGTAATATATGCTTCTGGCTGTTTATGGAACAGAGTACATATCCTTACCATCTCTCTAAAGTGAATTCCTTACCATCTCTTACTGTTCCTTACCAACAAACAGTACCTACTCATGTTTCATATTTTAAGAATATAATTTCTTCAGTGGAAGAAAAAAAAAAGAGTATTGCATTTTGCTGGTTTATACAGCTAACTGTATTTTAAAAAGCCGCTACTTTAGAATTCTTGATGCAGACAACTTGTTTTTGTCATGTATTACCAGCATACAAAATTAAAAGTAGACCAGATATCTCCCTTCCTGAATTTTGCCTTCAAGCTCATAAGCACAGCTGATTTTCCACTAATGAGAAGTCTCTCTGAGTTTTCTGAAAGTGCTAATTTAATCTGAATTTAAGATTAAAGGGAAAAACAACCCACAAATAACATATCCAAGGCTGTGTACGTTTTAGTAGGGAATGAAGAAAACGAACTGTAAATATACAGATTTTTGTTAAAGATGCTGTTTATGTTGTAACTGCTGGAGATTTAAATCACCTTTTGTTGATTCTTGAAAGTGGTGGTATAATGTACTAGTCCAGAAATTAACCCTTGAAGGGGGAGGAAACACGATGAGTACTTGAGAATGATACTATGGGACAGTCTTATTTTGTCCCACAAAAACAGAGCAATATTTTTTTAAATATCTGCTTTGAATATAGGTCAGATTAAGTTGCTTCAGACAGGATTTGACCAGTAGAAGTTACTTGGCAGGCTACAGAACTTCATAAACCTTCTTTAAATATATATTCTAGCTTTATCCATGATGGTTAGTTGAACTATATTTAAGCAGAGATTAATATGAGCTGTTAAAATATATGGTTGATGGCTACTGTAAATAAGACCTAATAACTTCGCAAAAACTAGCAGCAAGTTATTAGTTAGGCTTCTGCAAATACTTACTACAGCGTTGGGTTAAATTCTAGAGGGAAGGAAACAAGACTGGAATATAATAAGCATTTTAGCATAATTTCTCTCAAAATCCAACTCAAATCTTGGTCCTAATACCTGCAAGAAATTTTGAAAGCGGTGAAATTTGTGCTTCAGTCTTTTAATAATTATAGTGATACATATTGCAATTAAACATGTGAAAGCGTTAGCGACTTTCTGTAGGGATGGTCTCATGGGTTGGTACCTGTCCTTAATTGCTTGACTTCTGAATGGATAGTGAATGACAAAGGAAAATGAATATTCGCAGTAGAAGAAAAAGTGTTATGCTTACACTAATTCATATTTCTGTCAGTTTTTACCTAGACTGTTGCATTGATCATAAAATCACAGAATGGTTTAGGTTGGAAGGGACCTTAAAGATCATGTAGTTCCAACCCCCCTGCCATGGGCAGGGACACCTTCCACCAGACGAGGTTGCTCAAGGCCCCATCCAACGTGGCCTCCATCTTAATTCGCTCTCTGTATATTTAACCTGGGAGCGAACTCTGGGTCGTTGCTAACAGTTAAGCTATCTTGGTGGGAGTACCTGTGCTGTAGTTAAATCCTTCCTGTTCCTGCTTCTTGCCAAACTGGGCTCTTGCATTAATTGCAAATACTGCCACAAAGAGGTTTCACTAGAAGATGACTTGTATGTTATTTAATCAAATTTGACCTACACTTCTTTCAAGGATGTGGGTAAAACCTTTGTCTTTCTACGTACCATGGAGTCCTGTTATCTCGAGATACTGGAGTTTATCACCAGAATGGGGCTGTAAAAGTAAATGAGGATAAATATGAAATAAAGAAGAATATAAATTTTATTCATTGTGACTGTGTGGGAGAGACTTGTGAGGTTTGTTCTGTGAAGATGTGAGTCATAGAATCATAGAATAAGTGAGGTTGGAAGGGACCATTAAGATCATCAAGTCCAACCGTTAACCTACCCTGATTTAAAAACACCCACTTCTAAACCATGTCCCTAAGCACCTCATCTACCCTTTTCTTAAACACCTCCAGGGATGGTGAATCCACCACCTCTCTGGGCAGCCCATTCCAATGTTTAATAACCCTTTGAGTGAAAAAATGCTTCCTAATATCCAATCTAAACCTGCCCTGACATAACTTGAACCCGTTTCCTCTTGTCCTATCACTTGCCACGTGGGAGAAGAGGTCAGCCCCCATCTCTCTAAAACCTCCCTTCAGGTAGTTGTAGAGGGTGATAAGGTCACCCCTCAGCCTCCTCTTCTCCAGGCTAAACAACCCCAGCTCCCTCAGTCGTTCCTCATAAGGCTTGTCCTCCAGACCCCTCACCAGCCTGGTAGCCCTTCTCTGGACACGCTCCAGCACCTCAATGTCCTTCTTGTAGTGAGGGGCCCAAAACTGAACACAGTACTCGAGGTGAGGCCTCACCAGTGCCGAGTACAGGGGGATGATTACTTCCCTACTCCGGCTCACTACACTATTCCTGATGCAGGCCAGGATGTTGTTGGCCCTCTTGGCTGCCTGGGCACACTGCTGGCTCATACTCAGCCGGCTGTCCACCAACACCCCCAGATCCTTCTCTGCCAGGCAGCTTTCGAGCCACTCCGCCCCCAGTCTGTAGCACTGCATGGGGTTGTTGTGACCCAAGTGCAGGACCCGACACTTGGCCTTGTTGAACCTCATACCATTGGCCTCAGCCCATCTGTCCAGCCTGTCCAGATCTCTCTGCAGAGCCAATCTACCCTCAAGCAGATCAACACGCCCCCCCAGTTTAGTGTCGTCTGCGAACTTACTGAGGGTGCACTCAATCCCCTCATCCAGATCATTAATAAAGATATTAAAGAGAACCGGTCCCAGCACCGATCCCTGGGGGACACCACTTGTCACTGGACACCAACTGGATTTAACTCCATTTATCACCACTCTCTGGGTACGGCCATCCAACCAGTTTTTTACCCAGCGAAGGGTACACCTGTCCAGGCCACGAGCAGCCAGTTTCTCCAGTAGAATGCTATGGGAAACGGTGTCAAAAGCCTTGCAAAAGTCCAGGTAGACAACATCCACAGCTTTTCCTTCATCCACTAAGCGGGTCACCTCATCATAGAAGGAGATCAGGTTTGACAGGCATGACCTGCCTTTCACAAACCCATGCTGACTGGGTCTGATCACCTTGTTCTCCTGCATGTGCCGTGTGATGGCACTGAGGATGATCTGTTCCATGACCTTCCCAGGCACCGATGTCAGACTGACTGGCCTGTAGTTCCCCGGATCCTCCTTCCGGCCCTTCTTATGGATGGGTGTCACATTTGCCAACCTCCAGTCGGCTGGGACCTCCCCGGTTATCCAGGACTGTTCATAAATGATGCAGAGTGCATAAATGATGCAGAGAATGAGTCAGGCCTTTGCTTCTCATAAAGCACTCTTCAGACAATGGCCCCCCTCTTGTATCTTGTTCTTGTGGAGGCCCAAATGGTGGAATTATCTCTAGACCAAAAGGCTCCCTGAGGAGTGGGTGTATTCCTTAGTGACCTGGACTACTTGGGTTTTTGCAAATTGATGATGTGCCAACGTAACTGCTAGAAGTTCTGTTGCAGTTGAACTCTTACAACCATGTGCGTAGCTAGTTTCATTGCATGGAAGTTTGAGGAAGTGTAGTAGACTTTTGGGGAAGCTAATAGAAGATGATTGCGCAGTGTTTTCTTCTGGTGACTCACAATTTTTTGTAGTTTTTTTTCCTCCCTCTTCGGATACTGCAGTCATTTTGCAGTCCTGTGAGCTTGTTTATGTTGTATTAGTCTATTATGAATTCAGTAGTGGTGTTTTTGGAACCATTGCTTGCGGACTGTCTGGCATTGCAGTTGCAGACAATTTAAGCTATAGTACATAGAATAAATAGCTCAGATTTTCTGTAGAGCTTGAAGAAAGGCTCTGATTTTTATATATTTTTCTTAATGCAGTATACCTCTTGTTCGTATACCACTTTTTTCTTTCTTTTTTTCCTTCTACGAGCCAGTAGTTGCTTGCCTTTTTACATCAATTGAATCTCTTCTCAGAAAAGGGCAGTTTGTGCTTTAATGTGTATCAACTTGATGATGGCCGGTTTCAGTTAAGACATGGGACAGTGAAGAAATTTGGACTTTTTTTTCTTTTAAGAGCTGCTTAGTCATAACCAAGCTTTAGTCTGTTTACTATCGTTTTAAGTCGTAGGTGGTTTTAGCCAACGTGTGTAACCTTTAAACTGTTTGTAGTTGACCGGATGATGCCTTGAGCAACCCGATTCAAGTTAGCATTGCTTTGAGTGCTGGGTTGGAGCAGCTGACCTGCAGAGGTCCCTTCCAACCTAAATGATTAGTTTATTCTGTAGCAGTAGACCAGGTGAATTCTTTACTTAATAGCACGTTCTTTTCTGTTGTTAAAAATTTCAGCAGTGTTACCCTTAACTCAACAAAAGCTCATTAATCCAGTTCTCTGCTGTTGCTTTTTCTTAGCTCTCTAATGCTGAGTCAGGCTGCCTTACAGGTAACTGCAGATGTATTTTTATTGGCATGTCTGGCTTTCAAAGCCAAAAAAATTATTCCTATGCTTTTTCCGTAGGTTAGTTGTATACTGGCCTGAGCTGTGTTTTAACACCTGTAACATTGCTTTTAAATTCTGGAATTTACCTTTTTTTGTTTGTAGAAGTAGTAAAGAGAGAGCGTTTTGTTTCTAACGTGCAGCTGTTACATTCTTTATAAATGGTAAATTTGGTTTGGTGATTCAGGGTTAGTTAAGCAGGTAAAGTCTGCGCAATTCAGTTCTCGCAAGGATCCAGCCCCCCTGAGCAGGGTTTGCGTTCTTAGCTCTTGCTTGGGATTTCCAGAATAACCGATTTCCATGTTGTAGTGGCAACTGGGTGGATGCAGTCCCCAGAGCTGCCGGCTGTCTGGGAGATGTGCTTTGGGCAGCTTTGGTCTTTGCTCATGTTACCGTAAGTCGGCAAAAAGGTAACTCTCTAAGACTCAGTTTGGAGTTTTAGAAAGCAGGCATTCTTTATTGCAGTACTGGGCGCACAGGGGATTGCTCCACCTAGTGTGCGCACCCACTTGCTCAACTACAAAGCTTATATGCAATCAAAATATACATCTTCATTAGATTTTCAAGAAGTGATTAACATATTCATATATTTCTATAACTCATTAATATATGTAAATGTCCTTGTCACATGCGCATTTATGTCTATTGGTGGTCTTCCAGGGCTCTCCAGTGGTCGTCAATAGTCTTCCTCACTGTTCTGCTGATTGAACTCTGTGCGTGCTCAGTTTGCTTTTGGCCTAATTAAACAACACTTAATTACGCAAAACTAGCTCATTCTAGCATATATTCCTTATCTACTCTATTCAAGTCTACTGTGTCTCAAAACTTCCTTTTATCTACCCAAGTGTAGCACCTGTTTGACCTATTTGCTCCTAAAACATCCCAGAATTTGGCTGTATTGCTCTGGGAGGGGGACCGTACGTGCTTCAGCTTGGTACCACTCACCTGTGGGCGAGCCAGTGGAGGCAGGGGTTGCCGCCTGCGTCTCATTCTGCCGCTCTCTTCTGCCCTCCCTGCTGAGCTTTCCTGTTCGGGCTGGCTGGGCAATGGGGAGTGGTTCTCATCCCTGAAGGCTTTCTCTTCTCCATGTGCCGTTTCTCAGCTGCCCGTCCTCTGGCTATAGGCTGCCTTCCTTTGTTCCTCCCCTCCCCCCCCCCCCGTGTTTCATTACAGATGTGATGGGATCAAAACAAAACCTGGGTGTCTTAAGCTAAAAAGGAAAGGCAGCCGTGTCACCCGACTTTGTTTTAACGCAAGCCCTTTGTTAATCTTTTGCTGACCACTCTGATGTTAGACCAGTCTTCTGAGACTTCACAATCGAGTCACGCTTTATTAGCTTTCTCCCTCTTATTTTTATCAGAGCTTTCAGGACAATGCTATCCATTAATTGCAAATGGATTCCTTGTACTTTGTTTGCTGTCCTTTGTTCGAGATTTGTGTTCTGTATCTTCATCAGAGGAATGTTGTGACCCAAATCTCCCTCCCTTCCTTGTCCAGAGTGCAGGCAGAGTCTCAACTGGAGAGTACCAGGAAAACTAGCTTAACATCAGTGGATGTAATGCGGTCATATTCGCCCTGTTTATAGGCCATGTGCAGTCTTCAGGAAAGCATGGACGACTACTTAGACTATAGATTTGATGACAGGTTTCTTTTTCTGAGGTGTGCTTTGCCAGCCCTAATTGCCACTGTGCTGCTGCAAATTGGGTTGAAAACCATTGGTTTTATGGATGTGCTAGTTCTATATGTATCTGTTTCAGATATGCTTAATATTCTTCAGATAGTTGTTGTTCATGTTTCTTCTTAGTCCTCTTAATTTCCCTCTTGCAGTTTGTCTTCTAGGCAGTTTTGTTCTTCTTTTATCTGTGCTTTTGCTGGGCTTTCATTGCTGAAACGATATAGTGACTTAATCCAAAGTGTCTCGTCATTTGACTGTGAAGATTTTTGAAAAATTTATTGTGCGTTCTTGAGCTTGTGTATCTTCTGTGGTTAATAAGGTTTCTCAAGCTGTACTCATTTTGAAGATTTTAACGCCTGCAAGCAATTTTTTATTGCTTTTTAAAAATAAGAGTAATCTCTGTTCCTGAAGTTACTTCCCTTTTAAATTATCAAAGCTCACTCACTGAGAGAAAAGCAGTGCTTGCACATACTAAATGGCGTTGTGGTTTATTTGTTAATGAGGTAGGGTCTAAGTAGTTTGTATTTAAAAGACTGAGGCTTTTGTGGACTTGCTGCAGTGAAATATGAAGTCTTGGAAAGTGGAAGTGATCTCCCTTTATGATTTTTGTGAGATGGTTGGATTAAAAGAGCTGGAAACCCTAGGTACATGGTGTAATTTTGGGTTTACCAACTGTGCACATTAATACTTCACGAAGACAAGAAATAAGATTCACCATCTTCCTCTAAGCTGGTTTGTGGCCAGTGTCCTGAAGATATCAATAATTCTCTGATCCAGAGAATGCTGTTCTGAATTTCTGAGATTAATGAATACGTCTGTCATTCCAGGCTTCCTTCCCCAGCACAAAAATCTGTCAGGCTCTACTGTATTACATATGTTGTTTTGGGGTCTGCTGCTAGCAAATCCAAGGCAGCTTTCTGTGCCCTGGTGTTGACAAGGACAAACAAGTGAGCTGGCTTGGCTTGGGTAAGCAGTGGCATATGGTGTTGAGATCACTTCCCTGAGCAGGTCAGTTCGTGGACGGAAAACAGTTGGGATTAGATGTGAAACAGAAAGGTGCTAATTTAATGCAGTAGTTAAAATATTGATTTGAATTTGTAAGGCTTTTTCTCTTGGAAGGACATGGGTGTAGGGAAGCGCCAGATGTCTGTGGATTGTGTTTGACTGATGACATTAACGTATTAAACAGTTTGTGTCCTGAGCCTTTGCAGAGGCCGTGGCTGGGCTGTAGGGTTTTCCTGCCTTTCGGGTGGGAGCCCTTTGAGAGAAAGGGAGATTACTGTGTTACCCAGGTGTGCAGACACGGAGGTACCGCTGACAAGTGCGGAAGGCAGCTCTGTTGAGAGGTGACAGAAAGATGCTTTTACCAGTGAGCTGATGTACAGAATTTGTTGCAGCCCAAAAAGCTGCTGACTTGGTGTTCTGAAACCGTGGGAGCAACGCTTGTAAAGATGTAGTGGGCAGAGCAAAGGAGTGCTTTTAAGTCCTTTTATTTCTCTGGGTCTTTACCTATGTATTTTGCGATTTCTATTTCAGTAGCTGGATGTTCCTAGTACATGGCCTAGTAAAAGTTGACTCGAGTTTCAAAAGCCATTCTGAGTGTTTTGAGATGCTGTCTAAAGAGAGCCCTCAGGAAAAGTGGCAACGACATGCACCCAAAGCTCTAGATGACTATATGCTCCTATCATCTGGTCTTTTAATGGGGGGGGGGAAACATTTTATCTAGGGTGATAGAAAACAATTGTGCCCACTTCCTTTTCATATCCATTTGAGGAGTGAGAGCTTAATAGCAAAAGTCAGTGGATTCCTTAAAGAATAAGCATGTGAAATGAGCATGTTTCAGCAGCAGGGAGCCCTTGTCAAAGACGTAAAGTGTTAGCGACAGATTGCTGGATAACAGAACAGGAGCAACTGTTGAACTATCTTGAACTCTACTGTACGAGGCACGTTTTTGTATTGTTCTCAGCTGCTGTAGATGAAAAGATCACTGAAGCCAGAGGATTTGCAGTCCATGTTCCTGAGAAAAGACTTTTTGCCATGTTTTCTTCTGCTATGTTGAACACTTAGTGTAGTTGGCCTCTATGTTTGTGTTCGGTTCACATGTGAAATCTGCCAAACGTCTTTTTTTCAGTCATGATGTAATCACTGCTGCACAGCTTCCCACTACAGTATTTGTGAGATCCAAAAAATGTATGGGACAAAAAGAAAAAACAAAGGTCACCACTCGCAGGCAAATTATGGCAGTAGTGTTCAGTATATTGTGTCCTGCAGCTACCTTTTCATATTGACCTTCATTTTGAGACAATACTATGGAAATGGGAAGAGTTGCCAACAGTTTCTGAACACAGCTGATAAAAGCTGTTTTGAAAATCTGTTCCAGGACAATTCAGCTGGATTAGTTCATTTACCCGTTGCTGAGTTCTGTAGACAGAAGCAGGACAGAGCTTTAAAATCTTACTGTAGTGCTTATGAATCATCTTAGATAAGTAACAATTGCTGGATCTACTGTATTCATAAAAATCATGCTTTCAGGCCATAAAAAATCCCTACTTACTCTTTGTAGACTTAAACCTTGTTTGGTAGCCTTCGGGACGCTGATTTGATATAGTCAAAGTCATCTCACAGCTTGATGAGAGGTGGCAGCTACGCAGCTACATCGATAGGAATGACTTCATTTATAGCGTTGTGATGCACTGCATGTAACAGTTCCATTTGTGAATCCTAACGAGCCTGTGGGAGGCAAGAGACCAATGTAACTACCTCATCGTAAGCAGTGGTGGGGCTTTTCTTGCGTCCTGTCACTAAATAAACTGGAGCATGAGCAATATCTGATTAGAGTAATGTGTTTATAGAGCAGGAAATCCGTCTGCTTGTCTAGATGTCTGGTAAGAACTTCCCCTCTCCCCTTAGAATTGACTGAAGAGTGAAGCAGTGAGGTAATTAGTGAGAAGCTGGTAAGGAAAAGCTTTATTAGGTATATATATTTCATTTAAATAAAGGAGTGCATGTAATTGATGGAAATAGAAATCTTTTCCACGTTAAACAATGCAGAGTTTCAGTGTAGTAGGAAAATAGAATAAAATGTAGCGTGTAGTTTTTCACTTTGGGAGGAGAAGTGGAAAATGACTGTCTTCTCTAGAACTTGAAAAGGCTCAGATTTGCAGTCAGCATTGCTGTGTTATTGCTGTCAAGCTGAAAATCCTGGAAGCTATTTAAGCAGTGCCATATGCCCTTCTGCATTGTCAATTGAAAAACAACTAGGGGGAGGAAACTCCTAAAACTATAAAGCTCCTTTCAGAGCCACGTCTGGACTCAATAAATGCAAGCACCCATTGTATAATTTAACATGTCTGATTAAATTCAGTCTCAAAAACATACCACTACAAGGTCGAACCGTGTTGTGCTTTGGTGCAAAAAAGATTTTCTTAACATATTTATTTTCCTTGTGTAAGTCAGATCGGCACCCTGTAAAAATCAGCAAAGTATGCAGCTGGAAGTAAGAGATTTGTTCTCAGAAATCCTGGTGTGAGTTGTTTCAAGCCAGTAGAGCTACCATGCACGGTGGTCACGTGTAGTTGTTCTATGTATTTTTGAACATGAATACACAGACAAGGCAATCGGGCCTTTTCCCCCGTGTCTGATGAGGAATAACGCCCTGGGTCAGTACCCACGAGCTGTGACTCTGTGGGCAGAAGGCTACTTTTGGCAATTGTCCCAAGATGAGGAAGCTCTTTAAAAGTTCCCAACCTGTGATCCAGCAAATAGGCAGACAAGTAGGCCTTGACACACTCCTGCAAAGGGGTAGGGGATTTGGCTATTTCTGAGCAAGTCTGTGAAAAACAGCTTAAAAAAAAAAGGCACCCGATTTACAGTAGTTCTCAATTGTCCATATGGAGACTTGCATCTCCAGTGGAGAGCTTTAGAGATCTGAAAACCAAGGCGGCTGAAAACTCAGCTGGTGTTAGACTGAAGAATAAGCTTTTGCTTGCATTTTGTGCAGTGAAGTTACATCAATATTGATTAGTAAAGTTAAGATGCGCTAAACAAGTTGCAGCTACAATCATATTGTGATTGTTCCAGGGGGAAAGAAGGGACTGTGTTGTGAAAGCTCATACTGGGGCATATGAGACTATAGACCTCCATTTTGTTCAACTACAATTTGGCTTATCTTGTATTTAAGCTTGTGCATGGGAGGAGACCATTGTGAAGTCTTTAGCTTTTTTCCCCCGTAGCCTAATATAAATGAGGTTTTCTTACAAACATGCACATTAATAAAACAAGCACTTAGACCTCACACTCATTCCCCCTCAATCAGATCTGACTTCCCCTAGATCAGGTGATGTACATCCACAAGCACCAGGCCCTCCCGACTTTCCATTTTCTCTCAGTAAACCCGTGATATACAGGATGCTTCTGCTTTCCTACACTTTAAACAGGAAAACAACAGAGAAACATAGCACCAAAGAACAGAATTTTGAAAGCAGCACTTTTCTAATGTTGACCCAGGTAATGTAGAAGTTTACCCTTCAAGGATCAGTGCATCAAAATGGCCCCTCCCAACTCTGTGAATGTCATCAATTTCTCTTGGCAAGTTAACGTTTATATATGTAAGAATTCAAAATATGACATTCTGTTCCGCAAGTCTGCTGTGGCATTTCTCAGCGTCTTCGAAAGTAATTGATATTTTTGCTGTAGGAAGGGAGATGTCTATGTTTACCTGATAGGATCAATAGAACTATTCTAGTGGGCTTTAACTTCTGGTGTCAAAATACGCTGTTGTGAAGGCTATTGCAGAAATCTGTGGTTCTGCATGATGAAGTGCATTTATTCAAGGCTGCCATAGCAAGCATTTTGATTAGAAGCACTGGCTTGAAAAGAATGTTTATTCAATGATATCTCCTACTTAAAAAATATTCAAGAAAAGTATTTATAGGGTTTGTTTCAGAACTTGAAATATAGGCTGCTGGCAATGGGATTGTGCTGTAAGTAGAGTCCTTGAAAATTCTCTAAATTACTATGATCTCTCTTACAGAAGGAAGAACAGCAGCAGCAACCCAGAAACTGAAGAATGTTTGTCAAATATGCGTATGTGCTTGGGCACGTCTGGGGCTAGAACTCCCCACTAGTGCTGAATGTTTACAAATTCTTGGAAATTCCGAGAAAGGGATCTGTAGTCTCTCTTTACTGTTTGCGCCCATTTGACTGCTCAGTGAATGCCACGAGGTTGGAAATTCCTGCCTGCTTCTGTAATGACGATGATGATTCTGTACTTTGGGTGATCCATTTTCAGACCTTTGGTTCGGTAGCATTTTTAAGTGTACAAGAAGGGAAGTGCTTACCTCTGCTGCCCAGCTACAGTTGCAATCTGAAAGCTGTACCTATGTGACCTTGAAGTACCTACTATTGCTAGGTTGAAGTTTTGTGGAGAAATTACGCTCCAAGGAACCCTCTTTAACTTGTCAGGGACTTGTCACAGCAGAGCATTTTGTTGTTGCTATTCTGGGTCGAATTTAGGTGTGTGTCCCCCAGCTTCCTGCTGTTCTTTCTGTTACCCACCTCCCCCATAGCTTCCTTCACTCTTTTTTTTTTTTTTTTTTCTTTTTTCCCTTTGGAGCGGTGCTCAGAGGAGTTAGCAGAACTGTGGGAAGAAAACCTTGAAGCTTGGAGCCTGCTTTGCAGTAGAAAGGGCAGCAGCTGTGCAGGGAGCTTTCTCTAGAGAATCCATCTGGGCTTCAGGGGCCCCCTGCTCCACTTGCTCCTCAGCAGGCAGAATCACAGAATGGTCAGGGTTGGAAGGGACCTCTGGAGATCATCTAAGTCCAACCCCCTGCCACAGCAGGGACACCTACAGCAGTGGCACAGGACGGCGTCCAGGCGGGTTTGGAATGTCTGCGGTGTGGGAGACTCCCCCACCTCCCTGGGCAGCTGTGCCACTGCTCTGCCACCCTCAAAGGAAAGAAGTTCCTCCTCATGTTAAGATGGAACTTCCCGTGCTCCGGTTTGTGCCCGTTACCTCTAGTCCTGTCACTGGGCCCGACTGAAAAAAGACTCTTCTCATCTCCCTGGCACCCTCCCTTTAAGTATTGATAAGATCCCCCCTCAGTCTTCTTTTCCCTGGACTAAAAAGACCCAAGTCCCTCAGCCTTTCCTTGTATGAAGGGAACAGCAGAAGTGGAGAAATCGGAAGGGCAAATGCTAGGGCAAGCAGGGATGTGGTCACAGAACTAGGTTCAGATGTGGATGGTTAAGAGACTGCAGAGATACTGAGGACTGTCACTTCTTCGTAAGTTCTGTGTGGACAGATCTTTATGTAAATATAAAATTTGTCAGGTTCTGTAGGGCAGGTGGCTTGATTTAAAATAAAAATTACTGGAGGATTTTTGTTTAATTAAACTGCATGTTATTAATAAATTAAAAGACACTGAGAATTTAAGACAAACTTACGTAAAAGATTAGTAGCTCTAATTATATTTTATATATATGTAAAAGCTGAAGCTTAGATGCTTATGTTCGCAGGCTTAGAAAGGCTTTTAAAAGATTTTTACGGTGGTTTTCCTTCATAGTACTTGATAGTTTGACCAGTGTGAGGCTAGTAAGCCGGTTTTGTTTGTGTGATTACTCAGCATTCAAATACAGCACATTAGTGATTGTGGCATTGTGCATTATGGATGAAGGCCCTCGCTGTTAGTACAGATCTTACCTTTGAGACTCGCGGAGCCTTTATTTAGCTGTACAAAAGAATAAATTGAGGAAGGTGGGTCGTGTGTCACACAGGCGTATTTGAACTTCCTTCATGTCCAAATATGCATTTGTAATCCCAAGCAGAGCTCTAGAGGTGTCCCTAGGAATGTGTTGCCCAGGCGCGGGGTGGCTGGCTGGCGCAGCTCCGGCAGCGCTGTGCCAACACGCAGCCACTGCCTTCGGGCTTGGGCTACGTGCTCTTCAGCCCACGTACGCCTTATCTTCCTTTTCCAGGTTGTTTTTCTTGCTGCACACATCTCCACCTTTTTCCCCCCATCTCATTTAGTTTGAAGCATTCCTGCCTTTTTCTCTTTCTTTTTCCCTACGCTTCTCCTTTTTGAGCTTCTATTTAATCAGAGAGCAAGCAACTGGAAGAGAAGTCTATATTCATCATGAGAATTTCAGCAACCTGAGTGTTCTCCTCTGTGCTAGGCATCCTTGTTAGTGCCCTGCTAGGAGCAGAAGGCGGGGGGGGAAGGTGGAAGAGGGATAAATAACTGTTTGTGCTTTCTGACATGTGCATTTGCTTTACTTCACCAATTAGCATAGGGTTACCTACAGTGAGGTGGTGGTTTGGGTTAGGGTTTTTTTTTTTTTTGGCGTTTCTGCTGGGTGGCTTCATTTCCATGTGACCGTTTTAAATAGTATGTTTGCATGGGGCTGAAAGAACCTTCTGTTTTATAGACTATGAAAACTTCAGGTCTCCATTTAGTCAGAAAATTGAGACTAACATGGCTACTTGTGCTGCTGCTTCTCAGGCTGGTTGGAGCTACGAGGGAAAACAGAAATGGAAAATGGTTTTGTTGCCTGTCTTTCTGGTTTTAGGTAAATGTTAGTGACTTTTTTTCATGGATAAATCTTTTTCTTCGTGGTAAGCAGTGGTGTGATACCTTTTGTTTTTCCAGTTGAAACTAGAACTCCAGGAGGGAGAGAAACTGGTAATGGAGGGATTTAGCATTCAATTTGGTGTTTCTTCTACATGAACTGCACTTTGCTTTGTGTGTGTTTTTCTGCTGTGCTGAATTCTGTCAAATTCATGTCAGTTTTGTAGGCCTAATTTGTATCAGACTAGCTCCCTCCTTGGGCTTCTGAGTACAATAGTTGATTTGATAAACTTGACATTCTTCCAGAGGGGATTAGTTGCTATGTAGTAATTGTTACAATCATTACACTGAAAGCACTTCTGAATGATTGTGTCTCTTGCTTAGAAACTACTTGTCTAACATTTGTCTTTTTTGGTATTTTTTGTGGTGCTCGGGAACTGGGGGGATTCGGAAGTCAGACAAATTAGCTTCTTGCTCTTTAAATAGGTAATATTTCATGGACACTGAGAATAAAACCATAGGTCATAATATTTCAGATGCCATTGGTTTTGTTCATAAAGTAATTTAGTCGAACTGCTAGCTTCATTTTAAAATTTGGTCTTCAGGTTCTGTGGTTTGATTTTAAAATAAAAATGGCGGGAGGTTTTTTGGTTAATAAACTTAGTATCAGAGTTTGGATTTTATTTCCTCTTAATTTTGTCAACATAAAAATCAAAAATCGTATCTCCGTTTGGAGCTGCAGAAATTCTTGAAGGAGTGATTGTACAGCAGTATTTAGCTATTCTACTGTGTGACCAGTGCCCCTCTGTCTCTCGTGGGACAGGGTTTGCTGTTTGGCTGTTCAATCAGATCTTTTGTCTGATACTAGCCCATGTGTTTAGTTTTACTTTGCATTTCAAACAATTTTAACTTGGTGGGATACTGAGCAGAGTTGCATTGAGGTATCTTTCATTTTATCATTTCTGTAAGCCTTTTTACCTAGATATAACTTTTTCAAAATTAGTGTTTCAAAGTAGTTTCTGTGTAGCTTCTTTAATTTTAAAAATAGATGTTATTTCCTTTTCTGTTGTCAAACTACCTCTATAATCAGATGTACGTATTTCTTATAGTTTCAGTGTTGGCAAAGTTTCCAGTTAGATCACCAAATATGTTTCAGATATGTTTTATTAACTGCCCTGGATGTGGGAAATGCGCATCAAAATCATCTGTTTCATTTCTGTTTTACATTGTTGTATTTCTGTCATAGTAGAACATGAGTTTTGAAAGGCCCAGCAGTGTAAGGATCCTGTTTAAAAACTCCCTTAATCAAAGATTTTAAGTATGACTATATACACATTGGCAGACTTATGTTTTGGGCAAGCGAGTGTGACTATGAACTAATAGAACAAATCCTATAAAATAGTGTTAAGCTATAAAAAGTCGTGTGAAAACTACATTCTGATCTTATTTACAGCTGAAAAAGCAGAACAGTTTGTTAAAAAGATGAATTTCAACTCCAGATGAGGGCCTACTTTTTTTTCTCCCTTTTTCTTTTTTATTTTTTTTTGCCTCCTTTTTTTCTTTCCTCCTCTTGAGCTGTGTCACTCCAATACTACTTGTAGGTTTCCTGGTTCCACATGGGCCAGAAACCCCACTTGGGAGACAAAGGTGGGATTGACATTGTACAGGAGAACTTTTACTAAGGAAAGAACTTGGAAACAGAGAGATAGTCTGCTCTTCAAAGAGCTTTAAATAACTGCTCAGTGTGGTATAAGGGGTACCAAAATGGAGGGACCAGTTGAGCCTTCCGTGCCGTAGGGAGCTGGAGAGGATGAGGTGTGCAAAGAAGGAGTAGGCAGCTAGGAAGTGGGGTAGATGAAGACATCAAGGGAGAGTGAAGCCCAAGTACTTGAACCGAAAAGGGAGGGAGAAAGGAGAAAACATCATAAATACGTAAGGCACTAACAATGTCCAGGGAATGGCAGAAGATGAGAAAAGAGTTGAGAGACAACTGAGACTTTAGCTGTCAGTATGGAAAATACTTCTGTCGTTGGTTGGACTGAGCAGAAGTACGAAGAGGGGCTGTGTTATTTGGGGTCCTCATCCCAATGCACTGAAACTGCAGGATTGTTCCAGCACGTGCAGAGCTTTAACAAGGGGACGGGAGGACCAGCCTTGCTGGGTGGGCTCTTCAGGGACACCGTGCTGATAAGGCGGAGCAAACAGAAGGCAGCTTTGCAACTGGAATTGATCTGTACTTGATCTTGTTTTCCCCCTTTTCTGAAATACTTGTTATTTTTATGTGCACGCGTTTGGTGGAAAGTTCCAGTGGACTGCTTAGACTGGTGCCCAGATCATATAATTTTTTTTCTCTTTCTATTTAACATAGTTAAATGGAAGACCCAAGTGTTTGCATAGGTAGCTTGTTTGATTCTCCCCCTCCTCCCCTCCAAAGATATGTTATTTCAAGTGTGCTCAAAGTAAATACTACTTGTTATGACAGTGCTTATTTAGGTGACTGGAGTTTTTTGACCTTCTTGATAATTTTCTTTTTCAAGCCTACAAATAACTTGAGTCATGTAAGTTGAATCATAGAATGGTTTGTGTTGGAAGGGACCTTTCAAAGATAATCTAGTCCAATTCCCCTGCCATGGGCAGGGACGTTTTTCACTAGATCAGGTTGCTTAAATATGTTCAGAAATCCAGACAACGTGGTTATGCCCCAGGTGAGTTCAAAGTTAGAAGCTCCTTCAGCCCAGTCCCTGTCTGAAATACTTGGATACGGACAGGGTGATAGAGTGTAGTGGGGAAATGCTGTCTCTCCCCTTTTTCCCTGGTATAAGCCCAGTTTATCCTCTGTACAGTAAGGGCAATGTTAACCAGCTATTAGTAAGTAATTAATAAATGTAGTTAGCAGCAGCATTTTGAATAGGATCATTTTTAATAAACTTTTTTTTAATTAATGACATGAACTATTGTTACGCCTAATCTTGGAGTCCATTTCCAGTCCACAGAATAGTCTTATGGTGCACCTGTAACTGCTGTGTTGAGTCTCCTTTAAGGGTGTTCTGTCAGTGGCCTTTTAAATGTCAAACATCTAATCTGTTAATCTTGTAGGTGCTATTCTTAATATGAAATTTTATTTTTAATATTTTAAATAGAGTAGATTCTTCTCTTTAAGATTCAGGGCTTTTCCTTATTATTAAATTTGTCTGGCAGTGTTTCTTTCAACTATTTTGATTAGGAATCAGACTTGCTACCTGCAAACAAAATATTTGGCCACATGAATCGTAGGCATTTGATCTTAATAGTCTCAGTGTAAAAATGTGGTCTGTTCAGGTTTTTTGTAGTTAAAACTGCCTTAGATAAAAAATTAGGTTTGTTATTTTGCTTTCAAGTCTCCCAACTAAATTTTAGCACCAGAGGTCATAGCTGTTGTTATTCTGTTGGGATATGGTTTCCCCTGTCTTCTGAAACACTCGTGGGTCAAAGCTGCACTGAGTTACATTACCTCCATGAGTACTTGAGGCAACTCTGTGACACTAAGTGAGCAGTAGCAATGTTGTGCTTTGCTCTAGAGAAAATTGTTAACAGAAAGCTGTTGCTCCTAACCTTTTCTGGATAGGACCAACATAACTGCTGTGATTTCCCGTTTATACTCTTTAGGCAACTACTGTCTCCGTAATGCTGTTTATTTGCAGCAACTGTTGTAAACACGTTCTTAGGTTTGGGATTTATACCCCAAATACAAATTTGCTGTAAGCCCTCTTCAAGCCAGAGTTACCAGCCTCTGATAGATATTGCCAAGGCTGTGTGTAACTGCTAGAGTTTCTAGTGGTTTGCAACGTCTCACAATAGTGTGAGTCTTAGCATGGAAGGAGCTACAAAATGAATCTGATGAAGAAATACTGAAATGGCAGCTGAGCTTTGCAGTTTCAGTGGCCAAAGTAGAAATTACGGTTTAATAGTCTCGCCAAGCACAGTCCTGTGGGCAGTCGTATGCAAAATCTGAAACAGCTTAAGGAGAAGTTTCAAGCCGCTGCACTTTGGGTATTAGCCATGTCAACAGCACTAGCAGGGGGATGGAAAATGCTTGAATTCTGGTTTTGGCAGGCAAAGAGAAACCACACAAAAATATTTAAAGTAGTGTATTGTAGTGTAAGAATGAAGAGTCTGTGTTATATTAACGGCTATGTGCTCTTAAAATCTTTGTGTGTTTCATTTCAGTTTGCTGTCTTCATTGGTTTTCTTTGTCTGCACAACTCTATTGCGGAACAAATTAGCTTCTAAAATTAGGTTTGGGAGTCAAGATGTAACTGAGAAACTGACCCAGAAGAATTAATAAAATTCTGCTTTGAAATGTGTTCTCGCATCTTTTCTTTCTTTCTTTTTTCTTTATTTCCTCTCACCACAGAAAAATAATGGGGGTAAAAATACAAACACTTTTTCTCCTCATTTTCAACTCTCAATCTGCCACTGTTCAAATACCAGAAGGTACTAATGTAATAACAAATGCCCACATTTTTTTTTATAAGTGTAGTCTTGTAAGGCTTATAAATTAACTAGTGCTTTGGCATCAAGACAAGGTAAAAAGACATCAGTACAACTCTGATCTTAAATTCAGATATGCTTCAGCATGTTTCTACATGTTGGAAGACTAGTGGTGGTATTTCTGTTAATTTCCCTGCCCTGTGAAAGCATTAATTGCATTTCTTTGTATTTAAATTTTTTTGTGGTAGTCTCAGTTACATTTCAACAAATATATTTTGTGTGCATTTCTTTAGGTGAGTGAGACTGTTTTAAGGCTGGCAAGGTAGCCATGTAAGGGCAGGGATTAGTACGGAAAATGATGGACAATCCAGCCCCTTCAATCTTGACTACTTTGTTTTCCCAGTGGTTTGTAGAACCATCACAACTGTTCTGTGTCTTTTGCTGATGTCCTTCAGTGTCAGTTTTTAAGTTAAAACAATGAGAGACGGGGGCCTGTCATGGCCCTTTTCTTCCTATTCATGCTCTTAGAGCTTCATGAGAGACTGACAGAAAAAGCAGCTTCAAGAAGAGTGCAAAAGGCCGAATTGTTCTATATCCAGATGTATTTCTGCAGTCTTTGCCAAGCATTGACTTTGCTAAAGAGCTTTCTGGGCTTGCCTTCTTGACTATGTAAATCATGAAAAATTCATGACAAAGATCTAAACTGTAGAGTGGCATCCTTTCAGGGAAACCATAGACTTTGTGCATAATTACTTTAAAAAAAAAAAGTCAAAGTACGTAAAACTTCCTAAATGTGTATGCTGTATGTTTTGTATTTTTCAGTGCATTTAATCCCAGTAAACCCCATCAGGGAAGATGGTTTGAATCCTAAAAGCCGAAAGAGAATAATGCCCGATTTGCTGACTGAGCCTCCTGCAATAGATCCTGTTTATGAAGCTCACATTTACTGCAATATTCCTACCATTGCTGAACGCAGCATGGAAGGTAAGCTTTGTGAATGTGAATGGCAGTTTAGTTGCTTGCTTCTACGTGCTGTCGTTGGAAACAATAACTTTGTGCATTGTCAGTTCTTTGGTGCTTGGAGAAGGTACAGCAAATGCCAGCTGGTTGCTGAATTACGTTATATCATTCAAAAATACACTCCTCTGTCCTTCCCTTTGTATCTTCTCTATTGTCTTGATTTGTGGAAGCGATTCTGCTTCTAGTCAGTGGTCAGCTGGAGGCTTAAAGTGTGAAAGGGGTGAGAGTGATACAGATATTAAATATTTGAATTATAATGCTTATTCTAGGGGAGCTGCATTGCAAATTATATTATTAACATCTGAAAAATAGTTGACTTGGAATTCTGAAAAAAAAAAACCCACCAAACCATCCAACCCAATTGATTTTGGAACTCCAAACCATTAGACATAGTCAGCTAGAAGACATATTTGCGTTCTTCACCCTATAGCAGTTGCGGCAGCAAGTTAGCCTGAGTGAATTCCCTCATTAGCATATCCCACTAATGCATATAAAACAAATCACAAACTAGTATATCAAAAGCCTGCAAATTAGGCATGTTGCAAAATCTGTCATGAGGATAGGGGTCTGGAAGAAAGGCATCATAAAAGTATAGTAGCTTTATCGTGTTCGCAGAGATCAGTGCTTGAATAATATCTTGTATGGTTGTTGGACTTTAGATATACTATGGAGAACGTGTGAAGAACCTGAGTCTTAAATAAGTTGGCTTGCAATTTAAAGTGAAATCTTTCTTGGGACAGTGAGCTATAATTTCTTATGGAGGTTTTCTTTCATTGCAACATCAAAGCTATCAAGCCAATTATACCTGCTTTTTTTTCCTTAAAGGAAAAAGCATGCAGGGGAAAGATTTAAGTAACATTCACTTAATTTTTTCTGTTGTTTCTCTCCCCACCCCCCCCGTCTCTTTAGGTCATGCACCTCATTATTTTAAGCTAGTGTCAGTTCAGGTGTTGATTCGACATGGCGATAGGTATCCGCTGTATGCTATTCCCAAGACAAAGAGACCCGACATTGACTGTATGTTGCTACCTAGCAGGTAAAATTCTTGGCTTTTAGCATTACTAAGTGTGTGTTTTGCTTGATACTTGTTTTGTTCCTCTTCAGGAAACAATTTGTGCAGCTTGAAGTATGTTATGATTTCTGATGTTTGCGTATTGTGGTGGATTAAAAAAAAATGCTATATCAGTAGTGTACAATATTTCCTTTGAAACAGGAACTATTAGTCACTACCAGTTAGACCAGAAGAAATTCTTGGTATTTCTGCAAAAGCAGCAAAAGCTATTTAGTTGAATATTTAGGTTACCATTGCACTTAGTTAAGCTTCTACACGTTTTGAAAATGTAAATGCAGTGTTTGAGAATGTCTCTTCCATTTCAGCTAATCATGCTTCCTTTTGTGTGAATACAAAAAGGTCTCAGTTGGTCACTGCTGTAGGAAATTGGGGTTTTATTATTATTTTTTATTTTTCAGAAATAGAGGTTATCAGAGTTTCCTTAAATTAATGATTTGTATCAAAATACTTGTTTTGGGGGGGAAAGATGGGTTTTGCATTTAGCTATTAAATGCAAGTTAAACAAAGTGCACTGTTTGCTACTTGAAAACTACCCTTTTCCTGTGGTTACCGCTTGCTTTTTAAACCTGTCACACATAAGTTACTTATGTCTGACTGCCATTAAAACATCATTTACCTTTCTACTTCAGTATAGTGTGGTTCTGTGTAATATCATCTGTTTGTAGCTTGCTGATGATTGTCTTCATACCTGAAC
The DNA here is from genome assembly GCA_017639485.1 of Pluvialis apricaria. NCBI lineage: Eukaryota > Metazoa > Chordata > Aves > Charadriiformes > Charadriidae > Pluvialis > Pluvialis apricaria. Next base: position 30,859,042 of record CM030014.1, read on the forward strand.
CAGTTTGAGCTGTAGATGTGATGCGTAGGTGTGTAGATGTTTGAGCTGGTTGTTTCCAACAGAGGACTTTCCAGTGAACCTACTGAATACTTAGTTTTTCTTGATATTTTTCTTAACTGTATCAGATGTGTTAGCAAAACCTCTAGGCAAATCTACAGCTTTATACTGCTGCCCACTCAACAGTGTCAGGTGTGGAGATTTCGGTGAGTGGGGGCTACATCTGCTTTATGTACCTGCATACATTTCTCAGGAAAAGAGGCATAGTAGGTCTCCTGATCTACTGATATAAAAGCAGTGTAGACATTCCATCAATACCTTTTTCCAGAATAGCATGGGATCTGTCTTCAAAGAGATGATGGTCCCACTTTTCTGGTGTGGAATTATTCAGAAGTGGCTTTACTCTGTCATGCTGAAAGTGTTAACAGCACAGTGAAAGTGCATTCCTGACTTCGATATATCAAATGCGTGTTTCTTGTTTTGATAGTCATGGGCTGTGTTCCTTAAAATTTTAGTAGCTTCCCGTCATCAAGAGCATTTATGATTTTATCTTTTATATCTGAAATACTCTGTCCTTTCAGCTTTTCCACAGTGGGCTTTTAACAAAAGAATCTCTCTGAAGAAGGAGATGGATTATGGTACACGCTTAAGTTTGTGTTTAGGTAGTCTACAGCAGTTTCATTTAGAAAAGCGAATCAATTTTCATATCTGGTCCTGCATCAATTTCTGGCTCAAGTATATTAAAAACCAAACACAGTAGTAATATTACACAGTTGGAATGCTTCTAAAATATGCTGAAGTGATATGAAAGAATACCTGAAACTAATTATTAAGTATAGCTTTGTCTCGTACTTGTAAAGGTGATGGGTAGCTTGATTAAAGAGGCTTGCTAACTAGATCCATATTGTAGTGGACACAAAGGCTGGCAGGAGATGGTCAGCAAATTGTATCTTTCTCTAAAGAAAGCTGAAATATGTTCATAGAATGGTTTGTGTTGGAAGGGGCCTTAAAGATCATCCAGTTCCAACCCCCCTGCCATGGGCAGGGACACCTTCCACCAGACCAGGCTGCTCAAAGCCCCATCCAACGTGGCCTTGAGTGCTTCCAGGGATGGGGCCTCCACAACTTCTCTGGACAACCTGTTCCAGCATCTCACCACCCTCAGAGTAAAGAATTTCTTCCTAATATCTGATCTAAATCTACCCTCTTTCAGTTTAAAACCATTAACCCTCGTCCTATTGCTACACTCCCTGATAGAGTCCCTCTCCATCTTTCCTGTAGGCCCCCTTTTTGTACTGGAAGGGGCTATAAGGTGTCTCCGGAGCCTTCTCGTCTCCAGGTTGAACAACCCCAACTTTCTCAGCCGGTCTTCATAGCAGAGGTGCTCCAGCCCTCTGATCATCTTTGTGGCCCTCCTCTGGACCTCCTCCAGCAGGTCCATGTCCTTTTTGTGACGAGGATGCCAAAGCTGGGTGCAGTACTGCAGGTGGGGTCTCACCAGAGTGGAATAGAGAGGCAGAGTCACCTCCTTCACCCTGCTGGCCACGCTGTTTTTGATGTAGCCCACGATGCGGTTGGCTTTCTGGGCTGTGAGCACACATTGCTGGCTCATGTTGGGCTTCTCATCAACCAACACCCCCAAGTCCTTCTCCTCAAGGCTGCTTTCAATCCGTACTCTGCCCAGCCTGTGTTTGTGCTTGGGATTGCCTTTACCCAGGTGCAGGACCTTGCACTTGGCCTGGTTGAACTGCATGAGGTTAACACAGGCCCATGTGTCAAGGTTGTCCAGGTCCCTCTGGATGGCATCTCTTCCCTCCAGCATGTCGACCACACCACACAGCTTGGTGTTGTTGGGCCAACTTGCTGAGGGTGCACTCAATCCCAGCGTCCATGTTGCCAGCAAAGATGTTGAACAGTGCTGGTCCCAGTACTGACCCCTGAGGAACACCACTTGTCACTGGTCATCACCACTTGGACATCGAGCCATTGACTGCAACTCTTTGAGTGCAACCATCCAGCTAATGTTGCTTTTCTTTTCAGATATCTGGCAGCATAGAAGAAACTGCCCTTGTTATTAGTAGATGACCTGAAATTTGCAAGGCTTGTTATGCTGTCTTCAGTTGTAGTCAGTGTAGTAATGCTATTCTGGCATGAGATATTGAAAAGTAACTGTTATTGCTGAATTGAGCTACTGCTGTGGTGGTTGGGGTAACCCTATGAAAGTTTGAAATCATCATCAGTTTTAGCCCATCTGTGTGCCTACCTGTTTGTAGGAAACAGACTCGGGAGCTCCTAAGTTATATTCAGGCTACCCTATCCATCTGCCTACATTTTGCCTGAAGAACTAAACAGAGGAAAAATTACATTGCTTTCCCCCCCCAAACAGAAGAAAAATACAATATTCCACATGTATACACTTTGTCCACAATATATACAAGTATACATACAGAATGTATGTGTACATTTTTAAGAGTAAATGGGAAGCAAAATAGACATGAGGAATCTGCTTTTTATAGCAAACATAGCATTGAATTTAGAAGATTCAAATAGGTTCTCATTTCACCAGTTTTAGAGTGTATATGTGTACTTCCATCTTTCTTAGCTGCTTAGTACGAGTATCAAAATCAGAAATTGAGCAAAACCACATCCTCCTTTTTTGAAAGGAGACTACTCTTTTGGAATGCCTGTGAACACAACCCCAAATACCTGATTTTCTGACTATACTGAACAAGTTTTGTAAGCGATAGTGGTCTGGGACATTTTGCATAGTGCAGTCTTTTTAAAAACCACCACAACTTTCCTCTGCTATCATGTCAGCTGATTTTCTTTATTCATACTTCAACTTCCACCAAAATTCTTGTTTTGCCAAGAAGTGGCCTTCAGTGGTCTTATCTAATACCCTCCAAGAGAAGTTTGAGTTCTTTGAGAGGTGCCCAACCCCAACAGTGTTCTGTGCCCACTGCAAGCCGACTGGCTTTCTGAAATTAGATATACAGCCCTGAGATTGCAAACGACAGAGCAAACTCCAGATCTCTCTGCCACGGAGTTGAGTGGGCAATTAATTTCTCTAACAAGATGAAAAATTAATCATTTGCTAATAGCTATGATAACATTTTTAATGACCTGCCTTTAAGGGGTGAGATTATTTTCAGCATGAAATACTAAGTAGAGAAATACGATCCAGATTTTTTGGAGTTCTTAAAGGCTCTGATCTTCTGATCTTGCACAATGTCTGCCACGTTAGAATGTATGTGAGAGAACTTTATGCAAAGATATGTTAACTGCAAGTGACAAAGTTGGATGAGTAGCTGTATTTCTCAGCGCAGTGCCACACGAAACCTCAGTTTTGTATTTGTCAGAGAAGCTTTTATAGCTATTTCCACTTCAGTTTCAGGCAAGGAATACAAGATGAATGTCCTGGAGTCAGGAAAACTGTCCATAAAAGGCAAGCAAGTCATGCAGCTTTTGGCACTGCCAACAGAATGACCAAGTCAAGCAGCTAAGAGGGGATAGTGTTAGGGTGTGAGGAGGCCAGCAGTGTACATACCCTTGGCTGTTACTGATTTATGAAGCATTAGAACATCAATGTCTAAATGATAAATCCACTGCCCTTCACAGCCACTAAAATTGAGTGGAGAACCTAAAAGACCTTGTCTCCTTGAGAACTAAGTTGCTGTGAAATAGAATTTCCTGGCCAACTTTGAAAGGGCAGCAGAAAGATTAAAGGAGTTGGCTCTGTACCATTTTGTCCAGATGTGTTAAAGCTGATCTTTCTGAATAGAGCTAGAATTGTTACATTTCTGCCATTGTTTTGGACGGAACATTTATTACTTTAACATCAGGAAGATATTTGCTGCATTTAGCTGTCAAGCTTATATTCCTTTGTGATGTAAATTTGGTGCTTGATTGTAAACTATTTATATTGAGAGTATTACAAGGTATATAGTGGCTACCTTTGAAATGAAGGTTTCTGGGCGCTGTATAATTAAGTTGAGATGTCTGATTGAAAGTCTGGCTTGTTTAAGCTTTCTGGACTTTACTTTCAGATAAGTGTGCTGCTCATAGTCAGTCTGTTCTTTATTTGACTTGGCATTCAGCTGATGGAATTCATTAATTAAGCAGATTATCCTCCACCCCGATGGACTTCTGATGGGTATGCAAAATAGCCTTGAGGTCATGCTTCGGTTTTGTGAATTATGGATTGTGACACATAAGTGTGGAATGAATATAAGCAAATGGATTAAATGCTTTGGAGATTTCTTCCATCTCAAACTTCAATTAATATTATTATTTTCATTGTTCTGGATGCAAATTTCCAAAGGGAACTGAATAATATATACTTTTTTCCTCAAGAAAATTAATTGAATGATGTTATGAAAATCCTTTCATTGTAGTGTTTGCTTATGGGGGAATAAATTAATCTCCTGCTTGTTTTTCCCTCTGTATTTATAGTGTCAAAAGTAAAAAAAAAAAAAAAAAAAAAAAAGCCATTTTTCTTCTTTGAGTTTGTATGCAAGATAGACAAGAAATGCTTTTTGGAAGATGCTGAAATGATTTCAGAAGACTGCTATAATTCGATAGTATGCTGGGTTAATTAGCATATGCTTTAAGGCATTTTGAGAGGTGTTGATGTTAATCATAAGCTTAGTAACAAATATTTGAATTTTAGGTTCAATATACACGTGTTGAAACTGCCAGAAAAATGAGAGAGGAAAGTGTGGGTGAGGCAAGTATCACACTGTGAGCTAAAGGAGGTGTGGATTTGACTTGGAGCGAGGTCAAAGCATGATCCAGACCAGAATTAGGTGAAGTAGTGTCTCCTGAGGCCTCTTCTGACTTCTCTAAAGACTGAGAAGAGCAGCAAAGTAGACTGGATCACTATAGAGTTTGTTATAAAAATGTAAAGGCTGTAAGACCTTTATGAATAAATAAGCCAGAACAGTACTAATGCTGTCTTAAGGATCTCTTTGTAAACTACAATAATCAATTACTGGTTTTAGTGGCTCTTTCCATTCATTTGCCTTCTAGAAAGGAAACAGTATAGTCCTTTGATCTAATACTTTTTTTGTCTACTTAAACTTCACAGAAGACCCGTTATTTTTGCTTGAAGTTATAAGATCATTTTTTGCATTTTAAGTAAAGAGAGAAATGATTTGCTTTTGGTACAGCTAAGAGGCAGAATCTGGTATGATACGACTACAAAAAGCTAATGTTCATTTGTCAGAAGCTTGGCGTGTACCTGGCATGGTCACGTTTACTCACCAAGTGACGCACTGAGGGTTCTGCAGCTCCTTGTGAGAAGTTTGGTCCTCTTGGCTTTTGCAAATTCTGCATTTGCTAACAAAAAGGACATTTGCATAGATAAATGCCGCTTGGGAAGAAAAAACTCAGTATCAATGTCCGCCTCCACAAGTTCTTGCCTGAGGCATGTAGATCTCCTGTAGAACTCGAGCGTATAGTGCTGTGAGAGGACAGCGCTGTGCAGTACTGGAGGTAAGACTAAAAAGTTTACCCCTCCTTCATTCTGTGAAGCATCCATAATCTGCTGTTAGTTTTCTACTTAACTACTCAGTTTTAGCTTTTAACTAAATGGCTCAGTAACTGATCTCAATAATTAAAGTATTTTTCTGTTGCACTTTCTCTATTAATTATAAATTTGACCAACATTTTTTTTTGTCTGTAGCGTCTTGTATGGTAGTGAAGGTACATTGTTTATGCAGCTCTTGAATTTTTATGAACATGTAAATCATTAAATAAACTGTAGTTGCATGTAGTCAAGATAATGTCTTTCCACATCTGTTTCTTAAATACTGCACTTCATATTAATTACATTAACTTTGCAATTTTTATAGATGTGTAGTCTGAAATTAGTAGGTGGTTCAAAAGAGTATTCAATTTAGTGAGTCAGAGGACAGACTGAATGCCGTGGTTTGTTGACCATCAGGTTTGTTGAAGAGGCAAGGCTACACTGTACTTAACTTTACAGTATACACAGTACAAAATAAGGCAATAGTTCAGTGGTCCAGAAGCTTTGATAGGAAAGAATCTTAAAGGAATCTCAGCCTGTTCCTATTGAGGAATTAATTTTGATCGAAAGTAGTCCTAAAATTAATAAACATAAGGATTGAGGGGTGGAGAATTTTTACCAAAATTGACCTTGTTGGGTCCTATTTGCAGCT